>JAULJL010000019.1:3204426-8441926 GCA_030761205.1 Fremontodendron californicum | reverse complement strand
TGATCACATGGTCTTCTAGAAAAATGTTACCCTATCCGTTACTGATCCATAGCCGTTGGAATCAGCTCATTTGCTGATGTGGACAAGAAGATATGGGCAAAATACGAAAACAGGTCAGCACAGACGTCATTGCACATCAGCCAACTTGATGGTCGATTTCTTCAATATTGGAGGCTTTATCTGATCACATTGTCTTCTAGACAAATGTTCCCCTATCAGTTAGTGATCCATAGCCATTGAAATCAGCTCATTTGCTGATGTGTATCGGACGATATGGTCAAAATGCGAAAACTGCTCAGGACAGACGTCATTGCACATCAGCCAACTTGATGGTTGATTTCGCTAGGGAAAACGACTCTGTTTCAAGAAGTGTAAAACATGAAAAAGATAGATATGCCTTTTAACTTTGCATGGTTAAAATTTCAGCCTTATTGCTTCAGTGAAACTCCAGATATAGCTGATATGGCAAAAGGTGTCAGAACTGGAACTGAACTGGATTTGCCCTTAATTCTAGTAATCTGAAATCACTCAAAGAAACTTGTGAAAAACACCAAATTACATAAAAATATAAAAGATCATAAACACAATTAGACTAAACAATAATAACTCGTATTTGACACAAAACAATAATAAAACATAACTAAAAACTATATAATTATACGAGTTATCACACCCCCACACTTAGATTGTTGCTAGTCCCTAGCAACGACTCAATAAAAATAAAATAAGAAAATCTAATCTAATCCATTTTCGTAGGAAATCACGGTGGCACTTAGCATGTGACACAAGCCTTTAAACCCCTAGGTGTCCCTAGTGGACGAGTTTAGTCTCGTGAGGGTTTACTAGGACGATACCCACAAACATTGAAAACATAAGAAAAACTAAAAATAATAATTATAACTAATCCTTCCAATATAAATTTGAGATAATCATTGGACAAGTCTTAAAAACTAATCAATAGCTTAAAGAAATTCACAAAAAATCTTGCTTGAATGTAAATAGTTTGAGTTAAGCCAATATTAACATAACATATTTCAATCAAAATAGTGCATATTCAAACTTAATCTCAACTTCTCACATGGGATACTCCCTTGATTTTCACTCTTTAAAGTAGTGGTAAAGTGTTTACACTCAATCAATCTCATGAAAACACTTCTACCATATGCTTGCTTGTCCACCTATTCTCCACTAAAAGATCATGCAACTTCATAAATCAAGAGGTCTTTAATCAAGGTTGTAATGGGGCCAAGGGGTTTGTAATGTGGTTGAAGAACAAAAGGATAAAGATATCACAAAGGTTCCAAAGAGTTCATAAAGTTTAGAGACATAAAAAGATTATACAAAGAAACTTCTCAAAACTCTTTACAAGTACATAGTCACCTAGGCCGGATATTCATGTTGGGCCTTTTCTTCATTCTAAACAACTTTGTAATATCTTTTTCTTTTTCCACAAATTCAAGAGATGATTCATATTTTTTTTTTTTACATAGGAATGTATTTGCCAGTATTCCATTTCTTTTTCTCTTGACTTTTCTTTTCTTTTCCCCCCACACTTATTTCTTGTTTCTAACCAAAAAATATCCCTTGTCTTTGCTACTTGTCTCAAATCATGCTAATTCTTCTTTGGAACAAAGGTAAAGATATAAGTATATTTAGGTTAGGGACAAGTTATGGTTACCAAAGAGATAGCTTATTCAATGTAGGCTCAAATTGGTTCACTAAGGGTGTGTTCTCTTCGAACATCAATAAGGGATGGCTGTTTGGCCCTGGCTAAAAATCCTAATGCCTCTATCATATTCATGTTGTCACATGCATCAATATAGTCTCAAACGGTTTAAAGCAAGTTCTAGAGAATCATGTAATCATAAGAGCACTCAAGAAAGAAATTAGATTGATTTGTATAATGCATCAATCATTATAGGCTCAAAAACTCACAAGGATGATTATACAAGTCAGATTAAGTCTAAACATGCTTCTTTCTCAATCAACATATCATATTAACATTGGCTCATAAAAAGGGTGACATCAAGCTCAATTCTCATGAAAATCTTCTCACTAATAAATCTGTTTTAGACTTATGCAATTCATATCTCATCATTGTATTAAAAAGGAACTAAAACACACTAAAATAATAATAATAATAATAATAATAATAATAAAGACTCATAAAAAAATAGTAGACAAAAATAAAAGAAATCCTAAATCATTCCCCCCACACTTAATTCTTACATTGTCCTCAATGTAAGTCTATTAACCCAAATGAAAGAATCATGTGTAAGAGAAAAGAACTAATAACATAAGAATAGGAACAACTAAGACTCAAAACAAAACAAAACAAACTCATGCAACCTAAATAATCCTAAAATACTAAACAAAAATTAACAAGTAAACATAAAAAGATTAAAATCAAACTGACAAGGTATGTCTCAAGTCTCCCTTACTCAGACCTTGTCCAGAATGAATACTTCTAAATTGCTTAAAACACAACAAACTTTTTTTTTTTTTGAAAAGAAGAAATCAAACTGACAAGGTATGTCTCAAGTCTCCCTTACTCAGACCTTGTTCAGAATGAATACTTCTAAATGTCTTAAAACACAACAAATTTTTTTTTTTTTTTAGTAGGGGGTAAGGGACATATTACCTGCAGAGGTTGCTAACCACTTATTATAACTGAGACACAACAAACAAAATGTTAGATAATGTCACAAAGACAAAGTGCAATCCACTCCTTGCTCGTCCATATCTCTTTTTCTTTTTCCGAGCGTTTGCGAAACAACCGTAGCAGATAAATACTCATAAGCTTGGAGCTTTTTGAGTAAATCTTCAATGGTTGTAGCAGAAATTATGGTTCTCCTTGCCTCTGAAAACATGAATCCATTATCCACAGCATTATCTAAATATGAAAGCAAATTACTAAAATAACCATTAATATTAAGCAAACCAATGGGTTTCTTATTTGTGACCAAAGATGACCAAGAAGCCACGCAAGCTATTTCTTCCAATGTACCCAGACCTCCTGGTAAAGCAATGAATGCATCGGCAGAATGGTACATGATTGTTATCCGTTCAGGGATACTCCAGACTTGTATTTCCTTACCCACGGTAGGTCCACAAAAACTTGTGAATAGTTTTGGCACGATTCCTAGAACTGGACTTCCTCCGGCGTGTGCTGCTGTAGCGACTGCTCCCATTAAACCTGTACTACCGCCTCCATAAATCAACTGGATCTTTTGTTGGGCAAGTATTACTCCAACTCTTATGGCTTCATCAGCGAATATGTTATTTTTCCCTGGATAAGCACCTCCAAAGACACAAATTTTGTTAATGCGCTGGGACGAAGTACTTTCCATTTTTTTTTCGAGTGCCTGAAAGAGAATGAGTACATGGTGTAATATATAGAGGACTGAGTAGTGAATCAGACAAGAGTAATAATGTCGCCGAAAGTGTATCTGACCTGTCAGAAGAAAATGTTAACCTAACAAAAGATTTTTGCGTGATTTCAGGAAGAAAATCAAAAAGAGAAGAAAAAATCAACCGTAAAAGACAAATAAAAAAAATGAGAATAATTACACAAATCGAATAACACGTAAATTAAACCGAAATAAAGTTATTGCAAATCAAACCAAAAGCTGAGAAGTCATTTACTGTAGTTGTGATTGTGGCTCACATCTTCCTCTGGTTTTACGTCCAGAAACGGCTTAAACGCCTTTTATGAGTCGAGGATATGCTTCCCATCCAGTTTTCTTACAAGCTGGCAAACAGGGTCTTTTAACATCAGATTCCCAAGATGTTGCCATTCCCTTTGGAATTGCGGCCATAAATCAAGAATTTCTCTTTGTACGTCTCCACTATGATGCGTCTCAAGAGAAAGTTGGATATTACCCAAATTCTCCTTACTCAGTCCATCCTTAATGAATTCAATTTTATCATCTCGATTAGAGGACGGAATCCCAATAGAACGACATTTACCGTTACACGTCCATCGTGCACATTTGTGGCAATTTGAACTCATGCGCTTTGCTCGTCGCTTCTTCGCAAAAGTGCTTCTACCTGTACCTGGTAAATGCAAAACAGGAAGATATTCATCTTCACGTACCTTGGCTTCAATTATCCAACGTATGTCTGCAGGAATCCCTTTGTGCATAAGCATTCTTAATCTTTCAAATCGAACTTGGTAAAGCTTCAGTAAAATATTTCGAGGAAAAGGAGGAAATCGTTTCTGCAATCTTGTGAGAATATCATCCATCCTGAAAAAAAATGAAAAAAAAATGAAAGAGAAATTGGAAGAGAAATTTATATACAATATCAGTTTTGTGGGTAGCTGATGGAACCGATTTAAATAATCACGGAGTACCGTTATCCGCCATTTAACCGGGGTAAAAAATTAAAAATTATATTTACATCTAGTTATTTTCAAAACAAGGATCAGAAAGAAAAACAACATAAAAAGACTCAAAAACAAAACACTCTAAATAAAATCCTAAATTCTTCCCCCCACACATAATTCTTACATTGTCATTAATATAATGCTATTATCTCCCAATGCAAGAATTATATGTAAGAGAAAAGAACTATTAAACAAAAGAAACTTATGCAGCCTAAATGAACTTAAAAGCAGTAAACACAATTAACAAAGAAACATAAGAAATAAAATAAAAATAATAAAAATAATAAAAGAAAAAGGAAAAGAAAGAGAAAGCAAATCTGAATATGGAAGGTTGGCAATTTCATCTTTAATTGGGCTGCCTTCCCAATTAACACTTGAGTTAGTGTTTTGAATCTAACCAACACCCTTTCTTGGCTTTTTAGGCTTGTCAGGCTCATACATGAAATTTCCCAAATTTATGCGTTTGAGAGGTAGCTTTCTTTGCACAACAGTGGATGCATTCTCCATTACAAGTATTATTCCATCATCCTTGGTGGTGCATATCTCATCGAGGAATGGTGCATCTTTTGGTACTTGTTGAATGACTTCTACAAACAAACTGTTTAAGGTTTCCAGCGTGTCTTGTTCATGTTCATCCTCCTTGAACTTTGCGAATCTACTAGGAAAAGCTGGAGAAGAAACATTAGTAAAAATTGGAATCTCAAACGTTACCTCAGGTGCCGAAATACTCTTATTTGGATCATTGGCTTCATTATCCTCAAGAATAGAATTCATCTCTAATTTTGTCTCATCCTCATCTTGTTTCTCATTCCTCAAGGTCACAATAGTAGCATTCTCCTTTGGGTTAATCATCGTTTGGGCAGGGAGTTCTTCAGATCTTTGTGCTACCCATCCCACCATACTACTAGTCAATTGGATCATTTGCTTTTCCAAA
Organism: Fremontodendron californicum; assembly: GCA_030761205.1. Taxonomy (NCBI): domain Eukaryota; kingdom Viridiplantae; phylum Streptophyta; class Magnoliopsida; order Malvales; family Malvaceae; genus Fremontodendron; species Fremontodendron californicum. Next base: position 8,436,605 of record JAULJL010000019.1, on the reverse strand, counting down.
CTCTGGATGCTTGCCCTTATTTCCTGTTGAAATTGCAAAGTATCAGTAACAAGAGAATAGATAAGATCTTCTAAAGAAGTACCTGAGTTTTGAGTCATATGTGGTGGTTGAAAAAGATCTGGTTCTTGGGACCATGATTGATTGAAGCTAGATGGATGAGTGTAATTGGCATAAGGATCTACTTCTTGGTAATTTTTCGAGTAGCCATAATTAGTATGATCTCACCATCCCTCATGGTAAGTGTTTGAGTAATGATCATACTGTTGGTCTTGGAACACTTGATGGCCTTGACATTCTCCCATGGCAAATTCTTGAACTGGGAATGTGAGATTGGCTTGTTGATTCTCCATGTTCATGTATGCCACCAACTCTTCAAGTGTTAGATTGCTCAATTCCATCGTTTTTTATTTTTTTACTTTTTATTTTTTATTTTTCAAAATTTGATCAGAAAAACCTGTATGTACAAGAAAATAAAACTCATTAGAACTGAAAATAAGAATAAACCAAGTAACAAATAAACTAAAGAAAACAATCCCCGGCAACGGCGCCAAAAATTTGATGCACCCAAAAGAGTGTATCTTATTTAACCTTGCACTAAAAAGATCAATTGTAAGTATAGTAGTTAGCAAGGGTCGAGTCCTCAGGGATTGGGTTTTAATTTATGAGTTATTAGTTTATAACTTACATTCAAAGAAAACAATAAAAGAAAAGGGGTTTTTGAAGCCAGATTTAAACTAAAGTAAATAATAAGAATAAGATGCAAGGCGGTATAACCAGCCAATAAAAATATATATACTAAATTAGGCGGTATAACCAGCCAATAAAAATATATATACTAAATTAGGCGGTATAACCAGCCAATAAAAATAAAACAAAGTTAATATACAAATTAGGCGGTATAACCAGCCAATAAAAATAAATATACTTTTAAAAATAAGCAAACTAGAAAAGTAAGAAAACAAGTAAGTAAGAAGAATCAAATATGAAAAATATGGTTAAGGTTTCATTCTCCACCACTAGACATCATTAAGAATCAATTTCAGATCTATCAATATCAACCAACTATCAAAGTTAACAACCGTAGATAACAACAAGCTCTGTTATCCCAATCTTTCCTTAGTTTGTCGTTAAATAGAACAAGCTCTCTATTTAATCTCTAACCATTAAACAACCTAGAATAAGCTCTCTAAATTCAATTTAATGGCAGCTTTATGATGAGAAAGATAGGTTGATCTAAGCAACAAACACATAAGCTCGGATTGTTCAACTTAGGTTATGTTCCACTTTGCAATTATTGAAAACTTGACCATAATCATTAATCACAAATTGCCACTTATGAATAGGAAATCAAGACAATTACACGGATCAAGACTCCTAGACTAGCAATAGATAATTATCAAGATCTATCTAGTTGTACACCTAAATAAATCAAGACAACATCATGAACAATTCTTGTAGAAGAACATAAGCAACTTTGATAGAAAATTAATGATAGATAGAATCTGAAAATCAATCACAAAACATGTCTAGGGCTTTGAAATCACCCTTAACCAAATAGAAGTTTAGCCTAGCATAGGCATTGTAAACATAAACATAAAATTAAAGAAAATCTAAGAAGAAAATAAAAGAAAGAAAGAAGAAGAGGAAGAATATTAATTATCCAACCTCTTGCTCTCTCTAAAGAAAAAGAAAACTAGAGAAAAGAAAGAAAACTAGAGAAAAGAAAGAAGAAGAAAACTTAGAGAATTTTATTAAAATGGCTAATATCCTACCTATGTACAATATGATCCTCTACAATCATCCAAGGCCCTCTATTTATACACATTTTGGAGGGCTAAATGACAAGAGACAAGCTTTACAAATTTCAAAGGTAGGTATAATAGGTGGGTGAATTTTTCTAACAATTTTCGTCATATTGTATGACAATTTTGATCAGCCAACTTGATGGTCGATTTCGTCAATGTTGGAGGCCTGATCTGATCACATGGTCTTCTAGAAAAATGTTACCCTATCCGTTACTGATCCATAGCCGTTGGAATCAGCTCATTTGCTGATGTGGATAAGAAGATATGGGCAAAATACGAAAACAGGTCAGCACAGACGTCATTGCACATCAGCCAACTTGATGGTCGATTTCTTCAATATTGGAGGCTTTATCTGATCACATTGTCTTCTAGACAAATGTTCCCCTATCAGTTAGTGATCCATAGCCGTTGAAATCAGCTCATTTGCTGATGTGTATCGGACGATATGGTCAAAATGCGAAAACTGCTCAGGACAGACGTCATTGCACATCAGCCAACTTGATGGTTGATTTCGCTAGGGAAAACGACTCTGTTTCAAGAAGTGTAAAACATGAAAAAGATAGATATGCCTCTTAACTTTGCACGGTTAAAATTTCAGCCTTATTGCTTCAGTGAAACTCTAGATATAGCTGATATGGCAAAAGGTGTCAGAACTGGAACTGAACTGGATTTGCCCTTAATTCTAGTAATCTGAAATCACTCAAAGAAACTTGTGAAAAACACCAAATTACATAAAAATATAAAAGATCATAAACACAATTAGACTAAACAATAATAACTCGTATTTGACACAAAACAATAATAAAACATAACTAAAAACTATATAATTATACGAGTTATCAACAAGTCTATAGGTCCCAACCATCTCTACATGTGAACGCATCTTGTTTCCTGAATAGATGGAACATTCACTTTTCGTCGATTTCCTTTCGTTTAGGAAGCCCTGCATGGTATTGGCAACATGGATTGTAGAACCAGAATCAATCCACCAAGTGTTATGAGAAACATGAACCATATTAGATTCAAAACAGGGATTTAAATTGAGATAACGGTCGCATTTTCGGTCGCATCGCTTTATCGCGATTGTGGACGTAACGGATGTTATCGCAGTCATTTGGTCATTGCGGTCGTGAATTTTTTTCAAATTTGCACAGTTTATTGTAAAATATAGTAGTTATTGTAAAACATAGTAGTTATTGTTATAAGCATAAAAACTTATTTTTAGTGATTTTTAAAGTAGTTTATAACATTATATAATCTTTTATTCACATAAAAAAAAATCATAATTTTTCCTCATTATAATAAAATAAAATATTCATATTTAGAAAAATATTTATTTTTATCAATGAATTTCTAGAACTATTAATAATTGAAAAAATATAAACATGTTAAATGTCAAGTATTTATATTTAATAATATTACAAATTTAAAAATATAATAATTTAAAATTCCAGTTACTAATAATGTTGACATATACTTAAAAAAACCATTACTCAAATTCAAATATAAATTTATAAATTAATAAATATATAATTATTTAACTTTGATTATCTTTTATCTAAATTACACAAAATTTACTTTTATTTAAATTACTAAAATTTCGAAAATAAGATATGAATACGTAAATACGTCATATTAAATATTTTTAAAAAATATATAATACATAATATTTTAAATAAATAAGATTATTTTTATTTTTTCTTTATAAAAATAAAAAAAAATCCTTCTGAAAATATTCAATTTATCAAATTCATTTGTAAAATTAAAAAAAAAAAGATATATTGACATGGGCCGAAAGCCAATCCATCATAGCCTTCATTGGTCTTATACAAAAACCAAGATTTGGAATAAGTTTAAAATGAACCCAGCCCAAAAAGACCCAAAAGATGAGAAAGCACACCACTACAAGCATACACAAAAAAGTAGAGAATCAAAAGTTAAATCATGTGGCTAAAAACACAATATCCAAATTTCAAAGACATCTTCATCTTCCCCTTTGTTCTTCTCTTTTTTCGAGAAACTCCATTTTTTTTTTTGCTAAGATATACTCCCAGAAGCTCCATTATCTCTTCATCTTTTTTTTTTTCTTTCTAAAACTTACATTTTCTCTTCTTCTGCTTCTTTTCTTCCTCAAGCTGCAGCACACCACAATGTCTTCTCTCCCAACTCTTCCAAAATCCCAATTCCCCCAAATGCCAAAATCCCAAGACACCACCACTCACTCTTCTTCTCTACATGCACCTGCAGCTTCACCTTCTCCTCCTGCTGTAATGTTTGACTCTACTTGGTTTGTGTTATCCGGTGAATTGTATTATATCCAATCTCTGCCTCTATCTGTCTCAACTCATACTCTTTCTCTTTACTCTAAAACATGATATTTTTTCGAATGATAACGATGTAACGGAAATAGCGGGCCGTTACGGTCGCTATTTTCCGTTCAACTGTTTTTTTCAGCCACGATGGTCCGCTATTGGTGTTAATTTTATTCACACCACGATTGAGGCTTTTAGCCGTGGCGGACGGTGCCGCTATTGCGAAATAGCGATCGCGACACCGTTATGCCACCGCTATTTGAAACCCTGATTCAAAACACACTAAAGAGATGAGATTACCTTTCTTTTCAAGCCAATGCTTGAATTTGGGACACGTCTTCTTTATATGTCCTTTCTTCTTGTAAAAAAAAGCATTTGACGTCGCCCTTATAAACTTGATTAAGAGGCACTTTTCCCTTCCCTTTCTTGGATGGTTTCTTGTTATGAGTAGCCAAATATGCAATTTCAATCCTTTCTTGATTCAGCCTCCCTTCCTCTTGCACACACATGGTCAGAAGTTCATTGATTGACCATGTCTCTTTATCTATGTTATAAGAGATCTTAAAGGGTCCATATTCAGACGGGAGCGAGTAAAGGATGAAGTGAACCAGAAATAACTCAGACATCTCAATCTCCAACGATTTTAGTCTAGCGGCTATGTCTCGCATCTGCATGATGTGCTCACGCACACCTTTGGTGCGATTAAATTTTATGGAACACATTTTTGTCATCAGGGTGCTCGCTAATGCCTTGTCAGAAGTCTCAAACTGATCCTGAATAGCTTTAAGATATTCTTTCGCTTTAGCACACTCAGGGATGGATCCACGGATACTTTTCCCAATATGAGACATGATAAGCATCAAACTCAAGCAATTAGATCGTTCCCAAAGATCATATGCTGTTTTCTCAACTTAGGTGCTTAATTCTATGGGCTTTGGAGGTTCATCCACTCGGAGTGCTAAATCAAGGTCCATGCACCCTAATGCAAGGAGAACTTTCCCCTTCCAATTAGCATAGTTATCACCACTTAGAGGAGTAATATTGGAGGAATCAAAATTTGGAACCGATAAAGTTTGAACAACTACAAATAAACACAAGCTTACTAAAACAAACAATGAAGCCAAATATGAAATATTTACTCATGTAAATTAGTCCAAACAAATAAATCAATCATTGATCTGTTCACCGGGACGAACCATCACGAGACCAGCAGCATAAGGCTTATGAACGTTATCGATTAGTAAAGTCTCGATATCGGCTACCATGAATGGTTTAAGCTCAGTGCGACATGTTTTGAGTGCTGTGATATGGGTTGGATGGCTACGCTTACGATTTCGGATCTCTCTTGCGGTTATTGGCTCGACATCACTCAATCCGGCTTGAATGATTGAAGAAAGTGAGCTATCTATCTCATCTGAAGATAGGGCTTGCCCATCCATCTTTTTGCCGTCCATATAGACTCGGATCATGACTCGAACTATATAATCTCCGTCGTAGTTATCTATATATTTATTAATATATCGAGATATATGAACATAGACCTCACTTTTTGGAATTAACTAACAATCTTGATAAGTCAAGGGGATAGCAAGACCTAGCGTAAATGAGATCTCCGCTCCGTAAAATCGCATCATGGTAAAGGAAATTGTGAACTTACTGTAACCAGTAAAGTATGGGTAAGCATACTAGATTAAGAGTATCATGGGGGCAATACTGAGTATGCCAATCTCGTTAACAAGAGTGTAAGGCTCGAGGAAGTGTTGTTCGACGATTATTAAGCCAGGATGCGGATCTTGGCGTGTTGATTGTGCAATCTTTTGATAGAAACGATTCAGTAATTATCCAGCAGAAGCGCTGTCTGTGGTGTAGGCCCTCATTTTATTCTTCATTTTTAATAGTTACACATGAATATGGGATTCCTTCCCTTCTGCTTCTTAGCTTTAACATGAAATTCTCCCACTTTGCTCATGAGCTTGCCAACAATCCCCTAACCTAATCTTTCCAGTGGGCTTAGATTATAACACACAAACAATTTATATTACTTTATGATGGGACTAGCATTTTATCTCTAAAGGAATTTTCGAAACTTGTAGGCAACTAGAATATATATATTATATTAACAAAATATTTCTATCACATCCTAATTAATCAGTTAAATATAATAATTGCCTTGTGGGGTTGAATTATTATGTTTCCATGACTAATTACATATATTAATGTCATTAACTTTATGTGACTAAAATTAATGTCACTAAACATTTTCATAATTAAAATGCTGTGATTATTACTTAATTACTCAAATGTAAACCTAAATATGACATCAAAATTATTGACTAAAGTTTATTTCAATCATAAATTTTTTTATATTTAGGAAATTTAAAAAAAATATGCATAGAAAATTAAGTATGCATAAAAATCTTAAATACATTTTGTAAAAATAGTTATCTCCAAAGAAAACAGTGTGTTGCCTAGGTACCCAAAAAGCCTTTTTCCAAAATTAAATATGGAGGAATTACAAAACCTTAATGAATGAAAACACATTCTTGTAACAAATCATAATCATGGATAATGCAATCAAAGAAATCCCTAACAAAAATTTCAACGAAACCGAAAACTAGACTAGAGAACCTGGCTCAGGTAACAAATGTTAGCAATATATATCATCAAGAATTTTAATAAACTTAAGCGGGAGCCCAAGAACACATACCTCCAACCATAGCAATCAAATTCCAATTATGAGAAAATACAAATGCCAAACTGTGGAAAAGGAATTGAAAATTCTTTGTCTAGTCTATCCAAGACCTTACTCCATGTAATTGATGGAGAAATCACATACTCTCTTGTTAAACCAGAGACCCTTTTTCTCTCTATGAAAAATTTCACTATCTTTTTTTTTTTTTACTTGTCTTCTTTTCCATCAAAAGAAAATAGGTTATAACTCATGGAAAGTTACATTGTCACATGTTCCACTATCCTCACATTTAAGGGAAATTAAATGTCAATGATAATGGGCCACAATTAAAAAAAGTGAATTAAAAAAAGAAATTATATATTAAAATTAATTTGTTTAGTGGTGTAAGAATATGTAGGTAGTTTTTTTTTTTTTTTTTAAAAAAAGAAGTTATTTGATGATGTAAGATGTGTAATAGTTGTTTTAATAAAGTAAAATATATAAATATTCTTTATTGCATTTTATATTGTAAGTATTTTTTTTTTTTTTTTTTGCATTTTCATCAACTGAGTTGGTGTCACTCGATTCATGACATTAACTCAATCAAACACATTATATATATAATATAGATGCAATCCTTGTATATATTTTCCCTGGCTTAATGATATCTAGAATGAAAACAACAAATATGAAAAATATAATCTTTTATAAAAAAATTTATAATTGACAACTAATTGAGAGTAATTTGATTGTTATACTTAACTTATTAATAAAAGTAATGTCTGAATCAAGCTTGTGAATCATGATTGTCTATTGTTCAATCAAAATATAATTAAATTTTCCTTAAAAAAAAAACACTAAATTTAAATAAATTGTTATACTTATTAATAAGTACTGTCACGATCAAGCTTATGAATCATGATTGTCAATTGTTCAATCAAAATATAATTAAATTTTGCTAAAAAAAATTAAAGTTAAATAAATTGTTATACTTATAAGTAATGTCGCGATCAAGTTTGTGAATCATAATTGTCAATTGTTCAATCAAAATAAAATTAAATTTTCATAATAAAAAAAAACTAAAGTTAAATAAATTATAGGCCTAAAATGTATATATATATATTTTTATATAGAACTAGAAAATCAATCGTGTTATGTTCAATAACCAATCAAGTAAACCAAAGCAAATATCCAAATACAAAGAACACACAAAATTACTTGTGGAAAGATTTTTTTTCAATCTTTAACACTGTTTAAAACGTCTTGCAACTATCAAAACAATATACATTTAATTCTAAGCATAAGCAACCTAAAAAACCCTAAACTTATTTACCAATTGTAAAAGTTAATTAATTATCAAAAAAAATTGTAAAAGTTAATTATCAAGTAATTTTTTTTAACTAATATAATTTTAAACAATCATAATTAAATTTTGAGTAAAAAATTGTAACAATTTAATTTTTGACTCAAATTATCTCAACTTGAGCCAATAGTAGACTTGTCCATGGGCCGAGCCACGGTCCAATTTTTTTTTTTTTTCTTTTACCCAATCTCAGTCCAACTCGTAAACCCTTTTTACTATTTAAAAATATTAAAATATTAAAAAAATTATTTTTCTATTAATATTTATAATTTTTTATAATTAAATTTAAATAAAAATAATTTTTATTGAATGAACAATAATTCAGATCGAACCTGTCTGAATTGAAAAAAATCATTATTCAAATCTGATTCAATTCGAATCAAACCCGTCGAACCAAACGAATAATCTATTACTTAAACAGGTTAAAGCCAATAGCTCAACCTCTTCACCAAGATTGTAAAAGCGACATATTTTATTGATGACGAATTCACATCTTATCACTATCATCGTAAAAACAAATCTTCACATAACTAATGCTTCACAATTTAATTTAAATTAAAGATCATGGATAAAATTAAATGTATAATAACAAAATTCATAGGTTATAATTCCAGTACCAAAAATCAGTTAATGTCTTCAATGGCTGGGCCAATCCAAAACCTGACTCTTGTTCTCCCAATCCAAGGTTTTCAGTCACCTACTAGGGTTGATGACCGGGTTTTGGATTGGTCCTCAATGTTTTCCTACGGTAACAATGAACTGATGGCAATGCTGGTGACCCGACTCTTAATTTGATTCAATTTTTTAATCAGATCATTTTTCAATTGACTAAAAAAAAATTCGGATTGATTCGTCGGATTTGTTATTGACCCCAATCAACTTAAATCTTACTTAATTTAATTTTTGTATATTAATTAATAATTCTATTATTATTTTTACTAAAATTTTATTTTTCTTGAAAAAATTTAATTATTTTTAAATCATACTTAATTTAATTTTTGCATATTAATTAATAATTCTTTTATTATTTTTACTAAAAAATTTATTTTTTTTTGAAAAAAAAGTAAAAAATAAACATTACAAAAACCAAAAGTATAAAAAATCTTTCTAAAGTTAGGTTTTTTTCTAATTTTCTAAATAATAATGAATATTTTAAATTTTTATATCATAAATTTTAAATTACATAATTAATAAAAGTATTTATATAATTTATAATATTTTACATTATCCGAATGATTCAACTGTGAACCAATTAACCCGAAATTTAAAACTTTGATCAATGGGTTGAAGGTCGTCCGAAAAAGATCCCCACGAAAGCCATGAGTGTAGTTGCTTGGAAATGTCAAGGCATTGGGCGGGCTTTGACAGTTCATTATTTGATGGATCGTGTGTCCAAATACTGTCCTGATATTATGTTCTTATTGTCTGAAGTCAAATGTAGGAGCAACTATGTAGAGGGAGTATTAAATAAATTAAATTTGGGGATTTTAATGAAATATTGGTCGATCTGGGTTTTAATGGCCCTATCTTCACGAATAGAAATCCTCTAACTCTAATTTCTGTTTTCATTCATGCCTTAATTCCTAAGTAATCCACGTGTTTTTTTTTATACTGTTTTAATCTTTGTTTGAGTTTAAATTTTTAACTGCATAAAAATAAAAAAACACGTAGTCTGTTTTAATTGATGGGCAGCAAATTTGGATTCTATCTTCTCAGGTCTAATCGAGGCAAGCAAGAAAGGCTTGTTCAAGAAAGAATTGATGATAAGGCCTTTGCGTCGCCTGAACGGAGGTGCCATTTCCATTAGTAGGATAGAGCATATCTCGGTTATAATCGAGATAATCAATCGACAAAACTCAATTCGATTAAAACGGATCGGTTAAATCGATTTTAGTTATTAATCGGTTATTTTAGTCGGTTTTTTAGGTTAAATCGATCGGTTTTCGGTTAATGTTATGAGTAACCGAATCGATCGAATTAACCGATCTTTAATATTATATTTATATATTTATAAATATATTTATAATATATAATTATATAATTATATATATATATATAAATAAATTTATCCAGATGGACCAAACCCAACTCAAATACCCAAACCCAATAAATTTAATAAACTCATTAATTACCCAAACCCAATCTAATAATACTAAAACCCAACCCATTAATTAAACCCATTAGTCATTAACCGACAAAATCGACCGAATTAAATCGATTCGATTAGATCAATTTTATTGTATAATTCGATCGATTTTTGATTTTTTTAGAATAAACCGATCGACTGCTCTACCTTATCCATCAGGCTGATGTATTTTTATTTACCAGTGGTTGGCTCAAATCACCATCCAATACAACATCAAAGAGAAGGGCTGATTTAAGGTGTGCAAGCAAGTCGAAGGCGTCCGCTAATCATCAATTATTTACCGTACGTTTATTTCGTCGGAATAAAATAGATAAAGAATGGAATAGTTATTTTGTGAGGATGAAATGTAGGAGGAATAAGTATTACAATATTTGATTAATTGAACGGAATTGAGAAGGAATAATATTATGTTGTTTGGTTGATTAAAATGATGTTACGAAATATGTAACGAATATATATAAAATGATTATTTTACTCTTGATTTAAGTAAATAATATTTTAATGATATATTTAAATTTTAATAATATTTAATAACATCATAATAATATATTTACAACTAATATTTTAACAATCTATTTAAATGTTAATAATATATATTAATATCTTAATAAAAATAATAATTTAATATTTAATAATATATTATAAATAATGATTTTAATATTATTTAATAATATATTTATTTAAAAAATAATATTTATATTTTAATAGTATTTACAATATTCTAATAATATATTTAAAATATTTAATTATATATTAAAATATTTCAATAATAATAATTAATAATATATTTTAAAATATGAATATTTTAATAATATTAAATAATGATATTAAATATTTTAAATGTATTTAAAAATAATATTTTAATAATATTTTTTACTCTTAACAGTTGAACATGTTTAGAATTTTTAAAAATATGCAAGGACAAATATTTTTGGATAATATTTCGGACATGCTTACAATTATCTTTAAATTAAATTCATAAACATTAAACCACATAAAGCAAAACCACATAATTAAATGAGTACAAAACTATGTTATTCGACTTTTAAAAAAAAAAATTCTGTCCGATATATACGTTCGATGTATATTTATATGAATATTAAAATATGATTATTAAATATATAAAAAATATTTATATTAAGTATATATCTATATTCGACATTCATTTAGATCTAAGTAGATCTGACAATATTAAAAACTATACAATTACACAACACAAATATAAAAAAAAAAATTAAAATATGATATAATACGAAAAAATAACACTAATACGATATAATTATATGTATGTATCAAAATTTATATAAAATAAATTATTAATATGTCAAAATTTATATAAATATATAAATAAATTTTAAATACAATTATAATAAAAAAAATTAACATAAATACATAAATTATTAAATCTAGATCCAAGTAAATGCAAGAATAATTCAGGCTTTAACCTAATTTTTACCACTAGTTTTGCAACAGATCTCAAATCGGATCCTATAAGATCGCAGAGATTTGGATTTTATAGGACAGCGTTATTTTGCTACATACGTACATAACAATGTAACGTAGCTCCGTGGATTCCTCTTGCAACTCTGTCTGCGAGTCAGTCAGACAGGTTTCAAAGCAGTCTCAGGCTTTTTCAAGCCAAAGTTTACCTTCAAAAGCCCCCCACTTTTTTCAGTCTAATCACTCGCTCTACTCTCTACTCTCCAGTCTCCACCCAACCTTTGACACATTCCCAAGTTTCTGCCTTTTGCCGCTAAAAAGAATAAAAAAAATCCCTCCAAAAATTACCTCCTTTGCTTTACTTTGTAGCGAGTTTCAATTGTTATTGAGTACTCGTGAGAGTTGTTGTTTTATGAATCTGTTTGAATTTTTGTGTCGGGACAACGGCTACTGTCGGCACAACTTTCCATGAAATTTTCAAAAAAGGGTGTCTTTTGTTATTGTTCATAAAATATTGGTCTGGGTGGGAAAAAAACAGCTCTCTCTTCCCTTTTACTTCTCTCTCGTGCTTCAAATAACTATTAGTTTAATCATAGTAGTTCTTGACTATCATCACTTTCATAGCTTTCTTCTCTTTTTCTCTCTAATAACACTTCCCACAAGCTTGAGCTGGAAGGAGAGTTGGAAAATGAGGGTCTTGGTTTGGCTATTTTCTTGGATTTTTGCAGCCATCTTTTGGAGCTCCAGCTCTTTTGCTCTCGTTCAAGATGGTATTAACTAAAAACCCATCACTGTTTTGATGTTTTTCCTTAAAATAAAAAAATCAAAGTTTGTCTTTTTCTCTTTCTGTTGGCTGCTGGTTATGTGAAAGTTAAGCAAAAGAGGGAAAGTTCTTGATGTTTTTCTATTTTTCGTTTTAATATAAACTGAATCAAGTAGTTGCATTTTGCAAAGAAACTTTCCCATTCCAGAGATTTCAAGCTTGAATTTTGAATTCAAATTTTTTTTTTTTAATGGCTTAGAAATGAAGTGGAGTTGAACTTTTGGTTGCTTTGATCTGATTTGATATTGATTTATTTTTTTTAAGGTCTAACATTGTTGGAGATCAAAAGCACATTGAATGACAGTAAAAACTTTCTTGGAAACTGGTTAGCTACTGATGAGTCACCCTGCAGTTGGACTGGCATTTCTTGTTATCCTAATGATCAAAGAGTCCATTCAATGTAAACCACATCCTTTATTCTTCTTTCTTTTTGATCATTTACTGCTTTACTTTTCAGTTTTAAAACTGATATTTTTTTTATGGGTTGGTTCTAAAGTAACCTACCATACATGCAATTAGGAGGGACAATATCTCCCAGCATTGGCAAACTCAATGGATTGCAAAGACTGTGAGTTCAATTCCCATTTTTCAACTCATAGAAAAGTAATGTAAGGAGTAGTGGGCTGATTCTAATTCTGATTCTGGTTCTTGTTTCTTCTTTTTTCCCCCCTTCTTTTGGTGGGAAATACAGGGCACTGCACCAGAACAGTTTACATGGACTAATTCCTAATGAACTTACCAATTGTACTCAGTTGAGAGCCCTGTAAGCAAAAAAGATGTTCACTTTATTTTTCCATGTTTTGAGAGTTGCCTTATTTGTTCTCTCATTTCAGCTTTTTTCCTGCATTAGATTAGATGCACTTACATGTTGCAATTAACTGTCTGCACAGTTACTTGAGAGCTAATTATCTACAAGGAGGCATACCATCAAATATTGGAAACCTTTCTTTTCTCACTATATTGTAAGATCCCTGAATATGCTAATGTTTCTTTAGTCAGAAGGCATAAATGTCAGTTGTTTAGAAATTTATTTATTTTTATCAGTAAGTAAAATTTCTTAGCAATTTATTGTAGTTTTTTGGGCTAATACTCATGCTTGCTCGTTGGAAAATTTTATTTAGGGATTTATCAAGCAATTCGCTAAAGGGTGTTATACCTTCATCTATAGGCCGTCTTACAAGATTGCGTTCCCTGTAAGTTCAGGAAGAATTGTTGCTGACCAATATTAATTTGAGTTGTTTTAGACTTTAATTAACAATGCAATTGAAAACTCTGTAATGTTTGCTATTTGTGGCAGCAATTTGTCCACCAACTTTTTCTCTGGTGAAATCCCTGATATTGGAGTTCTGAGCACTTTTGGGAACAAATCGTGAGTACCCTTCTCATCACCATGACCAACTTTTATGTCTATGCTTGCTATAATATGTGGATCAACATATTAGTGTAAGCTGCAATGCTCAAATTTTATATTTCTTTGAAGCTTATTTACTGAAAAGGGTTTACCTCTATGTTACTCAGACTCGGGTGTGAGTGTCGGATACGGGTATATGTTCGACACGGGTATGATCAACTTTTTCTAAGTTTTTCCATGTATTTGGAGGGTCCTTGGAGGTTCATATTCTCATACCCATGTCCGAATATGCGTTGGACACTCGTACTTCAAGAAAAATGAAGAGTCGGAACAACATAGAACCTGCCTTTTTCTAACCATAAGGCAACCGAATTGTCTAAAGGATATCGATATATAGTTCTTGCCTCAAAATGAATCAGATGAAATTATGTTGCATTCCAATTGGAAATGGTTGCATGTATGTTATCTGTTGTGGGCTTATGGCATCTCTTCACAGTTTTACTTGTACAAAACCTGTAGCCTTCTGCTAAAATTTTGATAACCATGTCTAGGATTTTTGCCCTCTTGCAGCATAAAAGCTATTTGGGCTTCTTTTGTATTAGATAAATTTGAAATGGTCATTTGATTCAATAAGAAATTACTCATCCGATTAGTCAATAGGATATGTTGAGCCCAGCTTCTACCAAGCATTTAATATAGGTGGCTCCACATGGGAGCCAAGAGATGCTGACAATCCTCCAGATTTCAAAATCTTTTCACATCAATGTAATTGTAAGCAGTAACTAATCTGCTACCTCATCACTATAGCTTGTTCTGAAAGTTACCTCGATGATGTTCAGGTTTATTGGCAATTTGGATCTGTGTGGCCGACAAGTTGACAAGCCTTGTCGGACCTCACTGGGATTCCCAGCAGTTCTACCTCATGCTGAAAGTGATGAAGTAGTAGCAGGCAAGTTTTATTGTTAGCGTCGCTATAATTGCTACAACTCTTAAAAGCTTTATGTAATAATATGGGATCATCCTTTTTGACTTATGCAGTCCCAACAAAGCGATCCTCTCATTACATAAAAGGTGTGCTGATTGGTGCAATGTCCACAATGGCCCTTGTGCTTGTTGTACTCCTTGCATTCCTCTGGATATGTCTACTATCAAAGAAGGAAAGGGCTGCTAAGAGATACACAGATGTTAAAAAGCAAGTCCACCAAGATATGAGTAAGCTGGTCTATTTATCAAAATTTATCATTTGTATGAAATCCCCTGCCGCTTACCTGACCAACCAACCCTTCTCTATGTCAAATACTTGCTCCTAACATTTTTTTAATTTTTGTAGGCACCAAACTTATCACTTTTCATGGGGATCTGCCATATCCATCATGTGAGATTATAGAAAAGCTGGAGTCCCTTGATGAAGAGGATGTCGTGGGGTCAGGGGGATTTGGAACTGTATATCGAATGGTCATGAATGATTGTGGAACATTTGCTGTTAAAAGAATAGACCGGAATCGTGAAGGATCTGATCAAGTCTTTGAGGGAGAGCTAGAGATCTTAGGCAGCATCAAGCACATTAATTTAGTAAACCTGCGAGGTTACTGCAGGCTCCCAGCATCAAAGCTTCTTATCTATGATTATCTTGTTATGGGCAGCTTGGATGACTATCTGCACGGTATGCTTTAGCGGTGTTTAATATATCAGTTCTTACTACAATGTGTATCATGGAGAATTGCATTGACATGAAAAGTTTGAGGGGGCATTATCACAGTTTATCATGATCTGTAGCAACTCAGCAAACACCATGTTCGACAGTTATAAAACCACTACGCAGTTTTTACTAAATTTGCATTGCTTGGGGAACTTTCTCTAAACTTTATTAAATTTCCAGTTTATTCATTTATAGTACACTCATCCCATGTCATCAAACTATTGTGAATCAAAACTTCTGGAATGCACCTGAATAGATCATATGCATTCATTAACATGGTAATGAAATTCTTAGTTTTAAACGTGCTCTTGTCTTCCATTTACGTTTTTAGAACACAAAGAAGACGAGCCATTGAACTGGAGTTCTCGTTTAAAAATCGCCCTTGGTTCCGCCCGAGGACTAGCATACTTGCACCATGACTGTTGTCCAAAGATAATTCATCGAGACATAAAATCCAGCAACATTCTTCTTGATGAAAATTTGGAGCCCCATGTATCTGACTTTGGTCTTGCCAAACTTCTGGTGGATGAGGATGCCCATGTCACTACTGTGGTTGCTGGCACTTTTGGCTATTTGGCTCCAGGTATAGTTTGCTCTCTTATGAACTATCCTCTAGAATGTGTCAGTTGCGCTTATTTTTTTTATTGTTTCACATTTAGTTTACTTACTTTCTTCCAGATAAATTTCACTACAGGATCTATAACTCTATATTGAGCTCTTTAATGCATTTCTTTTCTTAGTTCCGGAGAGTCGAGTAGTGAGGCTATACTAAGGATCAGGAAAATCGCTATTGTACATGTTTCAGGTTTCTGCATGATGCCATAATCTGAACTAGAACTTCTTCAATGATTATTGTTCTACCAGCTACCTGATTTTCATCTATCTGAAGTGAGAACAGAGTTTTGGGTGATTAACAGATCAATGCACCATAGTATGCTCAGTATATTCTTGGTGTTTCCTTGAACAATATATTGTATTATAGATATGAGAATGAGAGCCACTACCTGTCCTGTCAGTTGAACTGCCTCTTGCACATAACTGGTGCCTCTCGGCATGTGTAAAATCTATGTTGCTCTGACTCTTCATTTTTTCTTGAAGTACTCGTGTCCGATATATGTGTCCAACGCATATCCGGACATAGGTAGGAGATATGATCTTCCAATAACCCTCCAATTATATGGAAGTCTTAGGAAAAATTATACATATATACCCGTATCCGACACTCACACCTGAGTCCGAGTAACATAGTGTAAAATCACGTGATACCCATCAGTAAGCCTCACAAGTTTCACCAATTTGTGTGTGTAGTTGTACAATTGCTGTTTGGGATTGATAACTCCAAACAATATGCCAGTTAGGCTGATAAAGCATTATTTTAGTTCAAACTTATTGATCATCATCATCAACATTGTCATTCCAAGCAAATAGAGATTATTATTGACTTATTATTTGTACTATGGAACAGAATATCTGCAAAGTGGGAGAGCCACGGAAAAATCGGATGTCTATAGCTTTGGAGTTCTCTTGCTGGAGCTTGTAACTGGAAAAAGGCCAACTGATCCAACTTTTGTAAAGAGGGGCTTGAATGTTGTTGGCTGGGTAATTAAGCTCCTTAAACTTCTTCTCTGATTATATATGATGTCTCTTAAGATAATGAATTGTTTTTTCTTTTTCCGGGTTTGGTTGAACATTTGCAGATGAATACTCTACTGAGAGAGAACAGATTGGAAGATGTAGTTGATAAAAGGTGTAGTGATGCTAACATGGAAACTGTAGAAGCAATGGTTGAAATAGCAGCAAAGTGTACTGATGCAAATCCAGATGAACGACCAACAATGAGCCAGGTACTTAAGTTGCTGGAACATGAGGTCATGTCACCTTGCCCGAGTGATTTCTACGAGTCTCATTCAGATTATTCTTAAATTGGTTATTTGCTCATAAGATCTGGTGCATGCCTTGTTACACCTCGAATTTCTCCCAAGTGTTTTTGCGATTTTGTCCCACTTTATGGGGCCTGTGTATATTTATTGTCTACCAATTTTTCCCCGGCGGGTGTGAGTATCGGATACAGGTATGTGTACGTCACGGTTATGTTCAATTTTGAAAAGTTTTTTCATGTATTTGGAGGATCTTTGTTCGGATATGCGTCGGATATGGTATTTCAAAAAATTGAAGAGCCGGAGTACCATAGGTCTTGCCACCTTTTCAACTTGAATGGTTTCCCTGTATTTCTTTTATAGTATAAGGTAATTCACAGGCTTATGAACCTGCGTCACTCGTGCTGTGAAATTGACTTGAAATGCAGAGCTGAAAACAATATTGCTTGATACATAGGTGCAAAAGAAGCTTCATGATGATTTTTTTTAATCTATGAATCCTTTTCAATCCATGTTTATTGGAAAGTGAACTTTTATTTTCACTCTTAATATTTGTGTTTGACTATGTAAGTATTTAAAAGCTAAAAACATGCTTTCGGTCATTGTTGATCAAAAAATGTAACCTTAATTCAAAAACACAAATAAACTCTCATTTTAGTATATGTTTAGAAATGCGATCTTGCTCCAAACACACAAATAAACTCTCACTTTAATATATGCTTTCTAATTTATTTATTTATTTATAATTATTTTGAGATGGTTTCATAGGCTCATCAAGGAAACTTTATCTTTATCGGTTACTGAAATAGAGACATCTGTTAGCCATTGGAAACCCTTAATCGTTTGATGAATGACTTGGTTGACATGTGCCAGCCATTGGAAACCAGCTACTATGTATTCCATGATTCTTCAGCATATTTTATCTTTCAGGAAATGATTCGACTCAATCTGAGTACATATTTTTCTTGGTATCTATCTATAATGCTTAGTGGAAATTAATTTAATTGGGATCTTCGTGAGCATAGCCCCACAGGTAAAATTTGATGTCAAAACTTGATGTTAACAGGCACACAAGTTCTGAAGAAAAGAAGGGTTCAAGAAAGCAAACTAAGGCCAATCAAACTTGCATGCTCAAAAAAGTATGAAACTTTTTGATAGTTTCATAGCACATTTCATTATCAAATTGAAGTATTAGAATTAAATCTGCTTCAGGTCGAGTCGAATCAAATTTGATAAACAAAAAATTGCTTCTCTAAAGCTTGATTTGACGAGTTTGAAAAGTCTGAATTTTTATTTAAAAATATTAAAATATATAAATTTAAATAAATTTTTTTTTATTAAATAATAATTTGAATTGTGTCGGACTGACTTGAATTTAAAAAAATTCTATCTCAAGTCTAGCTCAGATGAACGAGTAACTCAACACTTAAACATGATTAATTTATGAAACCGTTGACTTCGATTAAACAATTCTATCAACATTTAATACCAAACATGTGCAAAGCTTTTATCAATTATGAGGAGGGGGTTATTTTCCATGTGATTGAATAGGAGAATTTTAAAAAGAAAAACACCCAACTTTCTCACACATGAAAATCTCAAATTAATGCACATTTCTTTCACATGGGAGTTATTGGATTACAACTAGAAGATGAATAGCTTGTTCCTTTATTTATTTATTCATTTATTTCTTTGTAATTTGGACCAAGTAGTATTTGCTAAATTAAAGTTAAGGTTTGTTTGCATAAAATAAATATATGGTTAGTGACTGAACATGGATCATGTGGTCAAATCATTGGAAATATGATTAGACAACACTAATCTCTCAACCAAACCAACCCAAATTAGAGTTAACCATCATGCTAATTCAATCAAATAACTCATAAACCACCAACAAATTTAAATAAAGTACTCATGCTTGATAAAAGATAATAGGTCTGAATTAGGATTATGAATGACTTGATCAAATGGCTCCTAATATATTAGACTTATCAATTTTGAATACAATAAAAACATGATATAACATAAAAAAATAATACAAATATGATACGAATACATAAATTTTTATAAAAAAATATTTTGCTTTTGCAAATCATAATTTCCATTCATCAAAAGCTAAAGATAAAAACAAAATATTTATTGATTTCATGAAGTGTAGAAGGGAATTGTTGGGTCAGTTGTTGAGATGTAATGTTAGATTTTATTTTTGATAAAGTTATGAGTGCAAGAGAAATTACAATCATAAGGAAATAAAATTTAAGATTAAAGTAAGTAGTGCTTAAAAAATCCTTTGGAAAAGGGATTTAGCTAAAAAGAATAGCATGGCAAACTCATTTATAAGATGCTAACATTCAAAAAGCCAGTGGTCCATGCAACATTGTCCACTCTTGATCTGATTAAGGCCAAATATGTAATTAATTGGAATGAGTTTTTTTTTCTTTTCTCTCTACCAAAATTATGGGGTACCATGTAAATGTTTAATAAAATAATTGAGCTAGAGTAGAGCTAGCTAGAGATGTTCATAGGCCGGATCCATATATGGTATCAACACTACATTTGCTTATCAAATCCGACCCGAAATATGAGCCTTAAATTTTGTTCAAACCAGCTCATATTTGTAAATGGATAGCCCAACCTCGTTTAGACTCGCCCATATTATTTTTTTTTATTTTTTTAAATATATATTCTTATTATTTAATTTTTAGTAATTATATATATATATTTATTAAGTTCTTAAACATGAACAACTTAACATATCTTTTAATGTTTAAATTATAATATTATATATATTTAATTATTATATGATATAAATTACATAATATATATATAAATATATTATTTAATTAGAAAAAAGGCCGGGCCAGGTCGGGTTCGGGCCTTGAATGTTGGAGCCAAGGCCCGACCCATATTTTAAACGGGCCTAATTTTTTTGTCCAAGCCCATTTTTCTGGCCTAATATTTTTGTCCAAACCCTTCCAAATATGGGCGGACTTTCGGACTTGGACGGGTAGCCCGGCCCTTGGACAGGTCTAGAGCTAGCATATCCAAGCAAAATATCATCATAGATTAGTACAAAATAAAATTCTTCAATTATATGAAACATAGTACTTAGATCCCGGTTAATATTGGTATTGGCATAATTTTGGAGGTCAAAAGTTACGTTTCACCGTCCGTAATACTAAACGGATAAAAAATTCTAGCTTTTGCGGTTAAAATCATGGTTTGCCAACCCAAATAAAAAAGCCAAGAAAATGAAACATTTACGATTTGAAAGCTGGTTTTTGGATAAATTAACTTTATTATCCACACATCTCTAAATTTTTATTATTTTAAACATATTTTTTTCTTATATTTCAATTTCTCACATCACTTTTTTAACAATAATACCAAACATTTAAAAATTCTTAAATCATATTTTCTTCACCACACTTTTTTTAACTCAAACTTTTTTTAACTCAAACTTTTTCCAATACAATAGTAAATTATGGTTCTATAATAATAGTAATGGTTAAGAGTTGTTATCAGCGGTTTTGTCCAAACAAATTTTAATGTTCATAAAATCGATCAAAATCCAATTAAATTAAATTGGATTGGATTGAACCGAATCGAATCTTATCATTTAACTTCATATTTAGGTGACAAGGTTATCAAATTTCTCACCTTTTTTTAAATAATTTTTTTTTATTATACTCTAAAGAATATGTATCACTCTATTAATCTGTATGTGATTGTAGAATCTAATAATTTATTATCAATTAATGTGATAATTTTTTATTATTATTTAAATTAATAATTATTCTTCAAAAATAATTTGTAAGTGGTAAAATTTGAACCTTAGCATTTTAAAATATCATTAAATTACTAATCATAAAATATATTTATTTATAAAAATACCAACGAAAAGAAGTTGTCCTCAATTCAATCTATTTTAACTATTTTCATATTAAGCACGTTTGATGGTAATTCCAAGAAGTCATAATTTAGAAAGAAAAAAAATGAAATCAAATTATCTATACAAAATTGTTATATACAATTAATTTAATTAATCTTAAGATTGATCTATCCCTATAAAAAATTAGGTCAGTTTGTTTCGCGAAAAATATTTTTTTAAAAAATAAATTTATTTTCTGAAAAAAATAATATTTTATGTTATTTGGATGATATTATAAAAAATATTTTCTGTTATTTGATTATTTTAAAAAAAAATCTGCATTGTTATAAAAATAATAGTCTTTCTCAAACTATTAAAATAAATGTTGCTACATTTATCTAAAATAATAAGAATAATAATAATAATAAATATCCAAAATATGTGTGATCGAATGTCCAGAACAAGGCATTCAAATGCTCTTACTTTCATATGGTGGCATTTGAATGTCCTAATTTGGGAATTTGAATGCTTGAGCTTTTTTCACTCTTCAGAAATAATTTATGTTTTAAAAAACGTAAGACATTTTTTTGGAAAAATGAATTAATTTTTTGTTAACCTAATATTCATTTTTCGTTAGCGAAACCATTTTTAACAAAACAAACATCTAAAAATATAAAAAATTATTTTTCGAAAGCTATTTTTCATGAAACAATCGAACCTTTATTATCTACCATTACTTCAAATCCTAAGATTAATCTTTTCTTTTTAAATAAATCCTAAGATTCATCTTTAATTCATAAAAAATAGTAATTTATAATGTTACAAATAATTTAATCAAAAGATAAAAAAACCTTAAAAAAACAACTAAAAGAGAAAAATACAAAGACCGTTGATAAAAAAACACATTTATTTTTTTAGTTTGAAAAATATTCTTGTACATCATGAGATTTGATTAAAAAAATATATATTTACTCCTAAAAAAATAATGGTATTAATTACTAAATTAATTTTAAATGAAAAATATAGTCGTTGTAATTATTAATTACTTTTTTTCTATTTTTTTGCATAATTTTTTTTTTTAACTACAAAACTTTTTCTATTTATCCAAAAAAATTATTTGGTTGTGAAATTTAATTAATTATAAACTATTTTTAATTATTATTAAATTAAATTAGAATTGTAATTGAAGTACATATTTTCTTTAAAAATTGTCTTGCAGTAGAAAATTTAAAATAGATACATTTCGGGAAAGGAAAGCCTACCTGGATTGAACATTGAACTTGTATTAGCTAGTTCGTGTTTTATGTTTCTGGTTTATGTTTCGTGTTTTTGGTTTACGGGTTATCATCTGGTTTCTTTCTTGCTTTTTGGGATTGAAGAGATCATGTAAAACATCTGGGGTTCTTTGCCATTGTTGTACGAGTTTAATCTGGTTATCATTTGGGTATCTAGGGGTTATCGTCTGTTGTACGAGTTTTCTTTGCCATATTAAAAAAAAAAAAAAAAAACTCGTTGTGAAGGATTCTGCATGAATAATCTTGAATCACTTCATTGTTGTAGCCAAGCCCCACTTAGCCTCTACTTGCAGCTAAGCCCGAAATCTTGGATCACCTCATTCTTATACTGACGGTTATCTATACCGACGGTCGAAATCCGTCGGTAAAAAGTATCTATTCCGACGGATTTTTTTAACCGTCAGAATATACATAACCTATACTGACGCCACACTAGTCCGTTGCTATAGGTATACCTATACCGACGGTCAATGAAAAACCGTTGGTATATACTACAAACAAATGGTAAAATACTGACACTCATCTATACCGACGGTCGCGATCCGTAGATAAAAAGTTTCTATTCCGACGGATTCTTTTAACCGTCAGAATATACATAAGATATACCGACGCCCAAATTATCCGTTGCTATAGGTATACCTATACCGACGGTCAGTAGAAAACCGTTGGTATATACACCACAAGCAAATTTAGGGTTTATACTGACACTCATATATACCGACGATCCGTTCCGTAGGTAAAAAGTGTCTATTCCGACGGATTTTTGTCACCATCAGAATATACGGACCATATACCGACGCACAAAATCTCCGTTGCTATAGATATATCTATACTGACGGTTAATGAAAAACCGTTGGTATAGGGCTATCTTTTACCGACGGTTTTTTTATTTTTTTCCGTCGGTAAAAGTCGGGGAATTTCAATTGTTTAAGACTATACAACGTCGTTTTTTCTTACCGATCGAGCATAGAAAGGGTTGGGTTTCATTTCTCTTGCCCCATCAGACACTCAACCCTAATTTCCCCATTTCAATCTCCGTTGCCGTCCGACGCTTCCCCTAAAATATCCTTTCATTTTTACTTTCCTCAAGGTCACATAGAACAGGTTTCTCTTCTTCCATTTCTCTTCTTCCATTTTTCTTCTTCCTTTTGTTTTATTTTTGTTTCTTGTTGAGGGAACCGATGCTACTCAACTGTCCTATTAATTTAAAAAGTATTCTTTATTGGAGATTAAATGTGATATGATGTGGGTTTTAGTTTCCCTTCCTTTTTATCCCTTTTTGTTTTTGTTTTTCTGTTTCTATTTCCTAGATTTTTTTTTACTTGCTTAACCACGAGTTTCGGGTGAATCAGGTTGAGGCGTCTACTAATCAGGTAGCAGACCAGCTGAGTGGAGCGCGTACTGTTTAAGAAACTATATAACAACAGACAAAAATCCAAGAAAAAAAAAACGAAAAGTTTTCTCAGAATCCTCTTCCTCACTTTCTTTTCACTCTTCCAATTTGGAATTTTGGCTAGAATTCTCCGCCTCTCCGCCGCCGCTTCTAAAGGTAAAATCTTCACTGATGAACTTCTTTTTATTCATTAAAAATTAGTATTTATTTTTTCCTTTGTTACGTGTCACTCCCCCCTTTTTTTTTGTTCCAGACCTCTCGAATTAGGGTTTATGAAATTGATATGACTTCCATTGTTGCGTTTGTATATGGACTGTTTCGTCGTTTGTTGTTATTCCAGTTAATTTGCGATTAATTTTGGATTTTTGAATCTGAACTGCTTTTGCAATGTGGTTTTAACTTTTAAGGTCTCCTAATTAGCTTCTGATAATCATGTTTGGATTGTCTTTATGAAAGATTGATGTCAAAAGTATGATTTTTTTTCTGAAGTTTGCGATTTTTAGTTCTTTAGTGTCTGGTTTATGGTGATTTATAAACTTCTTATATTCCATTTTTGGATAAGCTGGGCATGTGGCAGTCAGAGGCTAAATTTCTTATCTGTTTGTTTTCATTCCTGAGTTGTATATTGTCTGCTAATGCATACACCTCTGTTACGAGCTGTAAGGTAGTAATGAATACACAGGTTGTTTTGTGAATACACCAACTCACAATACACAGTCACACCATTTTGTTAGGCCAATGATGCATGATCTTGTCAATTGGTTTCAAATCTGATATTTTATTCTTCGACTTGCACGGATTGTAGTATGATCATTTTAATTGTCAACCTAAATAATTAAATTCTATCATAAGGGTAGATTAATTATTTTAATTATTTCCTTTGATGTTGTCAAAAGCAAAATGTTTCAGACCGTTGTTCTTTGCCCAATTAAGGTTACTGCAGGAGACAATTTTGGCTAACATATTAGCCGGCAGAGGAATAAAGCTAGGAGAGCACCCAAGCTTCTTGGAACATCAAAAACAAAAGATTCTTATCTTGGCCAAGAGGAACAAAAACCTTTTTCAGTTTCTTAATCTGACAAAAAGAGCAAAGAGATAATATCATGAGCTCTTTTTTGTGCAGCTAGAAGCTCAAACTTAGTCCTAAGAACATTAATTGCTTTAATCATCTTTGAAATTTTTTTAGTATCTAACTGCATATTGACATTTAATAGATCTCAATCGATAACTCAAACAAGTCTCGATTAAATGGCCATTAAGAATAGAAAAAAGATCGTAAATGTTGGGATTTGAATACAGACGGTTAAACCTGTTAGATGTCACTTTTTAAAGTAGTTATATGAACCAATTGAATTAAGTTTTGAATTCATCCTAGTTTAATTTACATTATATATACACAGCTCTTTTTTTTTTCTTCTTTTTTTTGCATTCATGATTTTATCCGATTTCTAGAAATGGTTTTCAATAACACATAATTGTTGTTGTGTTTAAAACAAAGAGACAGACACTGATGTGCTTAGGACAAGAACTCTGTCAGGAAAAACGTATTTAGATTTTTTTATGGCGTTTATAACTATGCCAACTCTATAAATTGGCATGCCTATAAATTGACATAGCTGAAGTATGAGAAATTCAACTAGCTTATACTACAAAACAAAGCCTGGAAATGGAGTTCTACAATATACTTTATATATAAAATAATGTATGCAACTTTGTTTGATGACAAAGTCAAGGTTTCCCCCTCTCTAATCTTTTTTATTCTATTCTATTCTGCATTTAGTATTATTAGTTTAAAATAAAATATCTTTTTTTAATAATTAATTAATTAACTAAATTATGAACTATATATGAAGGATTCCCTTACCTGGTTGACATTGTTTTTAAGATGATTTATTTAATTAATTATTATACTTAATAATTATTTTAATCCAGTTGTAATTGTATGGGCCTTCTGACATTAAAATTCTTTTGGTTTCCCCTTTTTGCTGTTTCCTGGAAATACAGGTTCTGAGTATGAGCAGATTGGGCGGTGCTTCTGCTGTTGCTCCCCTTGTTGCTGATATGCCCTCTGAGGTAAACCTAAAAATAATCACCATTTTTTATTATTTTTTTATTCTTACTAGATTTTTAACCTTCTAATTAACATTTAGTAAACACAATTCATGGTAATTTTGTCTCTATTTGGTTGATAAAAGTTGTCATTTTTTGTTCATTTAGCCAAGAAAAAAACAAAACCCAAAAACAAAAACAAAAAAACAAAGGGAACAAAACTGCATGTGAGCTGGTTAAAGCCTAGCTTTGTTTGAGCTCATTTAACCACTTTTATCAAGCTAAATACATAGATTTGAGCTTGATTTCTAAATTCGTTTAAAAATGAGTCAAGCCTGAGCACAAGGGTGCCTTGCTTGTATAAGTTTGTGAACAACTCATTTAATTTTAAACTCTATTCCAAGCTCAATACAAGGTAGTTTACAGGTTCACTTATAAGTTTTTTTACTGGGATAAAAAAATACAAGTGCTATTTAGAATAATTTTAGAGGGTTTCTGTATCTATTGTCCCCTTCGCAAGCTTGATATTTCAATGTGACCAAAGCTTTTGTTTGGAATCAGTTTTTAATTTGGGATGTTTTAAGCTTTTCCATTCCATTACTTGGTCACAAATGGGGATAAAACTCCAACCTTATTTTCTACCAACTTGCACCACTCTTGCATCACCACCATTCACTAATTTGCATATCTGCAACATAGAATGAGGCAGTCATGCTGAGAGTGGATTAAGAAAAAACAGATAACTTATATCAGTTACCACAATTGAGAGGTGGGAGATTGCATTGAGAAGGTGACAAAGTCTGGAATTGATATAATCGAAAAGGAAGAACTTTTTACTATTTTTATTTAATTATATTTTTACCTTTTGAGCTTAATTCAATAAATATATATTGACAGAACATATACTTTTTAGGTACCTGATGCTGGTAGTGCTCCAAATTTGTCACCAATAACAAGGTCTTCAACTTCTAGTCATCAAGTTAATGAAAATGAAGATGGTAAACTACTTGATTATTTTATTCTTCTATATTGACTTCATTACTTAATTGCTGCACATTGGTTAATATTTGTAAATTTTATGCAGATGTTGCTCGATAGGAATATTCATGAGATTTGGATTGCTTATTTCACTGTATTATGATTTTAACTTGCGACTTCTATTTAACTTGTAAAATTTATATAATTAAGACAATTTATTTGTAATTTTATTTTTAATATTATGAAATATTTTGTACTTTCTTATAATGGTTTTTGTACTTTCTTATAATGGATTTTTTATCTTGGATTAAATTATAAATATATCAATATTAGTAATTGAAAATATGAAAAAAAATTTATTTTTACTGACCTCTATACTGACAGTTCATATAACAACAAAAAATGTATAGTATACTAATGGAGTAAACCGTCAGTTAATTTACGACAAACGGTCGCTATAGGTTAATTGTATATTTTACATTTTAATCTATATCGACGGACACAAAAAAAAAACCGTCGGTATACGTATATCAATGATATCTATACCGACGGAAATAGAATCCGTCGGTATAGATACCTTACCTATACCTACAGCTACATAATCTGTCGGTATAGATACGGTATCTATACCTACGGCTACAACAGTCGTCGGTATAGATGCGATATCTATACCGACGGATACAAAATCCGTCGGTATAGGTAAGGTGTAAAAGGGACTACCCCAACATAGGCTATACCGACGGTAGTAACATTAGTGACGCATAAAACCGTCGGTATAGGTTATACATCCTATTCCGACGGTCACCTTTTCCGTCGGTATAGGTCTCTACCGACGAGGGTTTTACCGTCGCTTAATTTTTTGTCGGAATAGTCATTTTGACCGTCGGTATAGGGTTTTAGGACTTTTAGCGACGGATTTTGAAGATTTACTGACGCTTTTTGGACCGTCACTATATGGCAATTTGTTTGTAGTGGCAGCCAGTTTTAATATTTTTCCTCTATTTTATGTCAATTCCTCCATACTCTTGAATTTACAGGATTCTCCTGGAATAAGATCATCAAATTTCCGGTTTCTATTAGTCCAGAATAGTATATATAATAATGTGGGAGTCTTGTATTAGCTGTCACCGAATTACTATGTGTTGGGGTTGACTGAGGGGAGGCAGAATTGATTGTTTTGCTGCTACAATAATTGGTATATCTCTCCCTTAAGAATTTAACATTTCTTAGCTCTTGAATTAGTTTTTTTTTGGTTTATTTTACTAAGCACCAAGTCAACAATATGTGCCTCTGCATTTCATTTAGCAGAGTTCAATTTAGAACCCATCTTAACATTTTAGAGCCCATCCTAAACTTTTATCAATGAAGTTTAAATTTCTTCACTTGCTTTGGTTAACCTGACTGCTAGGGTGTATGAGATGTCAAAAACAAAGACAATAAACTATCAAAAGGGAGAAGCAGAATCGGTGCAGGACCCTCCAAAAAGGTCCAGCCAAAATGTAAAGAAAGATGAACAACACAAGAAAAAGAATTATACTTGTTTCACAATGTGGGATGGTGGGACATAATAATCTAATAACATTACGTATACATTTAATTTAACCAGTAATATTCAATTTTAATTAATACTTATATGAATTTTATAACATTATGTGCACATTTAATTGTACAAGTAATGATCAATTTCAATTAGTCTAAATATGAATCTAATAACATTAAGTATACATTCAATTTAACAATAATGATTAATTTCAATTAGTACTTATATGATTCTAATAACATTATGTGCACATTCAATTGTACAAGTTATGATCAATTTCAATTAGTCTAAATATGAATCCAATAATATTAAGTACACACTCAATTGTACAAATGATGATAATCTAATAACATTATGTGTATATTTAATTGTATAAGTAATGATCAATTTCAATTAATTTAAATATGAATCTAATAACATTAAGTATACAATTAATTTAACAAAAAAAAAAATTTTTGTGGGGTTGAGATTAGAGTTAATTTTTTTTTTCCTTAAAGTTTTACGGGGAACATGGCCTTAAGATATTTGATTCTTTATTTACATTTGATAATAATATTTTTAGTAATATGAACCTTACAAAACATTAAGTATCCATTAAATTTAACCAATAATGAATTTAATAATAGTATAATAACTAAAATTCTTTTCCCGTTTCGTTGTGAGTTTTTTTCAATATTTATAAAATTTTAATTAGATTAACAGTTTTAAATAAATTTAAATTGAATTATATTAAATAATTATAATTTATTTAAATAATTTTTTATATCTTAATATCTTAAGTAAATGAATTTAGAGTTAAAATAAAATCATTATGACAAATTATGTAAAATATGAGATGAATTAAGACACGATACAACACAATATAAGAAAATAATTAAAACACGTCACACCACGAAGAATAACATGAACACGACATAAATAGACGAACTTGTCAAAATCTATATAAAACGAATTATTAAGGCGCAAAAATTTATATAAATTTATAATACTTTGAAAACACTAAAAAATAACACGAACATGAACGCGTCACGAACACACAATTTTTTCTCTAAATTGAATCATCATGACAAATTATGCAAAATATATCATGAACTGATACAAGACATAACACACAACGTTTTCTCTAAATTGAATTACAATGACAAACTATGCAAAATATGAAATGAATTGAGACACGACACTAACACAATATAAGAAAAATAATTAAAACACAACACGATACGAATACACGAAAGTGTCAAAATATAAATAAAATGAATTATTAACATGTAAAAAATTATAATACTTTAAACACACGAAAAAATAAAACGAATAAAATATGTGATAAATTGAGGCAAGACACAAATACAACATGGAAAAATAATTAAAATACGACACGACATTAAAAATAACATGAACACGACACGAATACACGAACGTGTCAAAATCTATATAAAACGAATTATTAATGTGTAAAAATTTATATATATATATTTATAATACTTTGAACACAAAAAATAACACAAACACGTCACAAACATACAAATTTTTCTCTAAATTGAATCACTATAACAAATTATGCAAAATATATTATGACTTGAGACACGACATGAACGCATAAATTTTTCTCTAAATTGATCACAATGACAAACTATACAAAATATGAAATGAATTAAAACACGACAGAAACACAGTATAAGAAAAATAATTAACACAATATGAAAAATAACATGAACACTATACGAATACACGAATGTGTCAAAATATACATAAAACGAATTATTAACGTGTAAAAATTTATATAATTTTTTAATACTTTAAACACATAAACACATAAATTTATTTTTTTTCTTTTTTTTTTGTACTAAAAAAATAACACATGTCACAACCTTAAGAGTTCATGTAATCATTTTATATCATAGTTAGATTAGATAATAATATTGTTAGTA
Source organism: Fremontodendron californicum (assembly GCA_030761205.1). Taxonomy (NCBI): domain Eukaryota; kingdom Viridiplantae; phylum Streptophyta; class Magnoliopsida; order Malvales; family Malvaceae; genus Fremontodendron; species Fremontodendron californicum. The sequence continues at coordinate 8,406,064 of JAULJL010000019.1, read as the reverse complement.
ATAATCATCTACCAACATTAACAATATCAACGGTTCCATCCTTATGTTGACAGTACTAAATTCAAACAGATAGACTTGACTTTTTTGTCTTGCTTCAAGAATATCTTCAGCAAGTTACAGGTTTCTGTTTTATGTTGACATGTAAAACATTTATTGGTTACAAAATAATAAATTTGATTTAAAGACTAAAAAACATTTAATTCTCATGATTTTCATGCAATTTTTTTTTTATTGTAATTGTCACCCAATTTATGGCTATCGAAAAATTCTAACATAAGTTTCTTACGGTAAGCTTCCCATCAGCTTAGATGAATCCCATCCGTCAGATCATAAATGTAAAATCTGAACCGTTGAAAAAAAAAAAAAAAAAAGGGAAACCGGTTGACCCCTTCGAAAAAACCCTTCCCCCTAAAACATCTTTCCCCCCCAGCTTTTCTGTTTCGAAAATCCCTTCCCCCTTCTGATATAGAACCCTAAAATTTATTCCCCTTTTGTGTTTGGAAAATCTGTTTCTCCTTTTGTATTCTGATTCGAAAATTTGGTTCCCCCTTTCTAATCAGTTCGTTTTCCCTTTCTATTGTGTTTCGAAAAACCCTTCCCCCCTCTGAGGAAAAAATTTCTCTAGAACCCTAAAATTTATTCCCCTTTTGTGTTTCGAAAATTTGCTTAGGGTTGGGTAATCTGTTTCGAAAATTTGGTTCCCCCTTTCTAATCGGTTCGTTTTCCCTTTCTATGGTGTTTCTCAAATATTGTTAGAACCCTAAATTTCAATTTCCCTTTTCTGTTTCGATATTTGCTTCTCCCATTTATTTTTCGAAATTTGGCTTCTCCCATTGTAATCAGTTTCGAAATTTGGCTTCTCCCATTGTAAAGAATCGAAACCCCAGATTAAAAAACCCTAACCCTTGTGTTTTTGCACAACCGAAACCCCAAATATCAAAGCCACACCCGACTCTCTTCCTCTGAAAATCATCGAACCCAGACATATTTTTGTTTGGTCATCTGGTATTTTGTTTCTTTGTTGGTATTTCAGCAATTTTTTTTATATTTTTTGTGGATTATTCTAATTATTTTTGGTTTGGGGTTGTTTTTTTTTTTTTTGTTTTTTTGGCAGAAATATCAGCATAAATTCTAGGTGGCTGCAAGAAGATAATTGGTAAGCATAAGTTCTTGAATCAGCTTGGAAACACGTTTGCTTTGTTTGGTTGTTGGACAGGAAAAAAAGGAAGGATAACTGGATGCGTTTTGGTTTATCTGCGTGTTAATTGAGCCAGTGTCAGTTTCGCTATAATGTGTATCTGTTTCGTCCTAATTAGATGCATGGAAGTGGAAAACATGTCATGATGCTTAAAAATTATGCCTATTATGATTCTGCTATTGAGCATTTGATATGCCTATATTGTTTGATTGGCATGGCATCTATTACTGCATAATCTTTCATCTGATTTTTGTAATCTGTCGATTTCAAATGTACTTATTTTACAATCTGGATATAATTTTGGTAATTTGGGTATTTGGTAATTTGGTTTTTGTTTTGTTGAGAGACTGAGATATTTTGGAATTGGGTTTTGTTCCTTGAATGCATAAACTTGTGGTAAACTGGTCACTTTTTAGGGTGTTGTGCTCTCCCTGTTGGTTCGTAATATTGTCAAAATTCAATATTGATTGTCATATGGATTTAATTTTGTGATTTTAGCATGCTTAGTTTTTGGAAATTCTTCACTTTGGCTCTGGTTTAGTAAGATTGTTCTTATAAAATAGTGTTAGTACATGATTTTCTGAATGGAACAGTATTTGACTCGTTGTGATTTTGTCTTGAACCGTTTTAAAAGTTATGATTTCACTTATGGTTTTGTCTGGTATATATGTAACTTATGGTGTTGCTGCTGCATTCTTGTAATAACAGTGAGATAACATTTACTATAATCTTTTGTTGACAATTTTATCAAATTTTATATATAAAATAGTATCTTGACTATGGGGTGTGGAATTTTATATATATCCAAAGGTTTAAAAATTTAAATCATCCCACCCATAGTATAAAAAAATAGAGAAAATGAATATACTGTAATTAACCTTATGTGCATAAGTAGAGTAGAAATTAAACAATTACAATAGAAAATGTTATTATTAATTGGTACTTACCTTTTAGGCCAAATAAATGGTACTTTCCTTGAAAAATGAATGCAAAATTTGTAGTATATAGTTTTTACGTACCTTAGGTTTAAACAAATTTATTTTATGTATATATATACTTTTTAAGATAATTAAATATGAACTTTTAATCAATAATATTGTCATACACATTTTTTAGAAAATTTTAATTTTTTTTCCTAATGCAATCTTGATGTAGTAATAGTTTTACCTCTTTTCTTATTTTGGTTTTAAATAGTCATGTCATTTTTAAATTTTGTCTTTTTAAGATAATTGAATATGAACTTTTAATGAATATGAACTTTTAATACGGATAAGATTATGCCTCTAGGCAGAGAAAAATTTATTAACTTTTTATGCAGAATTAGTTATCCTGATGTACTTGTTTTGTATTATAAATTATAATTTATTGTATGTCTAATGTTGAGAAATTTGCAAACGTTTGTTTGATTTTATTAAAGATTCAAAGAGATGGACAAAGTTGATGAAAATGTGCAGCTTCAGCAGACTGAATCCAGCATGAAGGTTGTAAAACCGAGGGGTGCATTTTTGAATTACTAGTAAGTAACTATACTTGGTGGTTTTAAGTTGAATTCATTAGACATTGTATGTTGTTATATTTGGATTTAAAGAGTGCGAGTTACATATTTTATGTTAATCGCTTTATACAGCATAAATGAATGCAAAGGAGATGTAGAAGACAAAGGGAAAATGTCATTGAAGGTGAGTAATATTTTATGTATCGTTTGTGTGGACACTAAGTTATAAAGTGTTACTAAAATAATGGTTTTTTGATGTGTATGTGAATTAATTGGAATTGTTTTTTTCATAGGTTCGTAAGCTGGCAGCAAAATGGAAAGTGCTGCCTACACAGGAGAAGCTGTCGTTTATAGAGCAGACTGTTGCACAACAAGAGCAGTACAAAAATGAAGTGCAACAGTTAAAAAGACAGAAATTAGATGATGAAAAAAAGAAGGTAATAATTAAATAAGAAAATGTTATATTGAAGAAATAATAGTTACAACTGAAGTATGATGTTATATTGCTATGTATTTTTAATGAATGTACTTTATGTGTAGGGCTTTGTTGCGACACGCTGTAGCCCATTTAATTTGTGCAAGCTCTTTAAGCAATTGAAGGAAAAACATATTGAAGGTGCAGTGGAAAGCATAGGGTTCGGTCCCTTGCTACTGTTGAAGATGGAAAGCTTCCAAGAGAGCTGTGTGAAAATTTGGTTCAGAACTTTAATGTTGCAACCAGCTCCATGGAAGTGGATGGCGAAAGTATCCCTTTCACAGTGGAGGATGTGGAAGGTATTCTAGGTTTAGCAAACGAGGGAGTAGAGGTTTCAACTGTAATGGAAAGAGAAGACGCTGAAGTCTTGTGTAATAAGTTTAATATTACAACTCATCGAAAGATGAGTTTTGTTAGGCTAGAGCAAGAAATTTTGGAGTTCGAGGCCGACTGTGAAGAGCTAAAGGCCAGGCTCCTCTTATATATCGTTGGACGGTTTTTGTGTCCAACGACTGAAGGGGGGCCATCGAAAGAGTATTATTATTGTTTGACGGAGGATGGCCTGAATGGAAAATTGAACTGGGCAAAACATGTTCATGAGAAGCTTCTTCTTGGTATTAGAAGTTTTCATGCTAGGAAGGTAAAATCATCAAAAGTGTACTTAACTGGTTGCCTGCTCTTATTGGTGGTAAGTATAATATTTTAAATCTTCGTTTTTCCTAATGCAATTTTGATTTGAATTAATTTGGAATGGAATTAAATTAGAAGTATAAGTTATATTGACTAAATTGTAATAATTTGAGTAGATAAGGTTCTATGACCATATTTCCGGAGTTCGGAGTACGAAGAGGCAACGTCCACTTTTGTTCCTCGCATTAGTGCATGGGGAACGGATGAGGTAGTCTCTTCAATTTCCCATTCAAGAGACTTCCGTGTTGGCTTGAAATCCAAGGTGACATTAGTTATCTAAGTTGTATTAATTTATTGTTAGTGACTAAAACTTATATATGAATTATGTAGTTTGATTAACTTATGATTTCATGAAAATAAGGGTATTCATATCACCGAAGAACATCACACTGAGCGGCCGATACAAGAGGAGCAGAAGCTGTATCATACTGACTTACAGGTAAGTCGGTTAATTAGATCTTCATGTCTAATTCATAGAGATTGCAAGAAATCTATAAATTATTTATATACTTCACGGATTGCATTAAGTGTATGTAGTATGTTTATTTTTAATTATTTTCCAGGCTTTAAGAGAGTCCATGAAAAGTCTGGAAGCCAGTGTGACAGAACAACTGAATAGAATGTCGGAAGACATGAAGTCGATGCAGGAAAAAATTAATGCTCTTTTATCGAGATCTGTTGAGGTGAAAACTGGCGGTGAAACCAGTTTGCAAAAAAAGGATGAGGAAGGAGGCATCGTTGAGGTCGGTGGGCAGAGCACGGAGTTGAAAACACCAGGTGGTGAGTTGGAGTCCTCCATCGAGATCATTGAGCGCAAAGCGGAAGAGGGAGATGGAGATTTAACTACACCAGTGAGAACTGATATCAACAATCCAAGCTCAAGTTGTCCTGCCCCACGGAAAAAGAAGGTATATATATTAACTTATTTATAATTCAATAATACTTAGATATACTATAAAATAACTAATTTGTTTATGGCATTTTATATGATTACATATTATAGGGTCAATCTGGCAAGAAAAACCAAATTGTTAGGTCAAGGTCAACAATTGCTTCTGGTGTTAGTGGGATAGTTACGCGAGCGAGATCAACTTTCTTGTGATATTTGCACTCCCGTCCGCAGGACTGTTTATGTTTGTTTGAATAGACCAATCATGCATGTAGGCATGATATGCTTATACAACATTTATTTTTTCCGTCTTTCATTGCAATCTTTGTGAATGTATACACTGAATATATATTGATATGTAATTCAATTTATATATGTTTAAGTATATACATTTATTACATAAGTCTGATCTGTATAATTAATAATTAGCAGTACCATATGCCGTATGTTTGTACAAATAAATATTTAAAGGTTACCGCGAAGAGGGCCGCTGTCAAAATTCCGAAAGAATTAGATGAACTTGATTCTGCAATTTGCAATTATGTGTGGAACAGTAATGTCGATCCAAGGTATGTTGATGATATTTTTTTATTTAAAAAAATTTGTTGATTTTAAGTTGATATGGATTTCGATATTTTATTTATTCTTTATATGAGTTTATATTGTAGTGAAGTTGTAGTCCAATTCGGTGCAACATTTGCATCAATCGAGGAATTTGGCTCCTTGCGCCCAAAACAATGGGTAACTTCAGTGGTAAGTGTAATATATTGTTTCATCGAACTTCATGATTGTCTTTGTAGTAGTGAAATGTGTTTAATGAGTTGTTCCTGCCCTAGATTATTGACCTTGTCGGTGAGTCAATGGCCTACTATTGTAAAGCTTCGACTTTGTCAACAAAGAGATGGTATTTTCTGGCCGCATTTTCTGTGAGTATATTTCTCATTCTTTGTTATTTGCATATAGTTTAACTTTTTTCAAGAAACATGAACCTTATGTTTATTCTTTGCAGACTCATATCTTGTCAACCGAATGCAATGCGAAAGAGCTGATTAACTTTTTTAAAAGACAATTCATTCATATGGGATCCTTGAGTGACTGTTACAAGGTGAGGACATGGAAATCTCTTTATGTGCGTACGATCGAAATTATGTTATATAACGTAATAACCTGCTAACAATGATTATGTAATTTCGTTGCAGATCTTTATACCAATGAATGAGATGAACACGCATTGGTATTTGTGTGTGATAGATATGGTAGAGAAGGAAGCGAAAGTGTTGGATACCTTGCCGCGCAATGTTGCAAATAAACAAAGAGTTGCGGATGTGACTCGTGTGGTAAGATAAATACATGTTGTAGTAAATTATATATGTTCGCACTTGCAAACATATTGTAATTCATCATTTTGGTTTACGACGAGACATTTATAATTTATTCTAATTTCACTTCGAACAGATATCCGCGTGTGCGAAATTGTTTACTGATCCTCTGATGACATCATTGGTTGGTAGTCCAATGGTGCCATTTCATGAGTTGAAAATTGTGAATCCAGAGAGGGTTCCTCTGCAAAGCAACGGGTAACATAACTCTCTCACTATTTGAAAACCTTGTTTTCCATAATGTAACTGAATTATAAAAGCTAATATTCTTGAAATTGCATACAGTTATGATTGCGGAATGTGGGTTGCTGCTTTCATGTAAAATCTACATAATACTGACTATAAATTTGTGGTATGCTATTCTCATTGCTGTTAGTTATTTCAATATTTTGTCATATGTTGGGTCGTGTGCGAAATTTGATTCCCTTTGCATGTATTCGTATGTAGCGTTTAAACGTGTGGGACAGATTTATATTAGTCTCTGAGCTGATAAACCATGAGGAGAACACTTTACGGAAAAGGGTATGTGATGCTGCTCTAACCCTCCATAAAGCTAGGATATCTCCTCGTACAAAGCTGTTGCAGAAGTCAGTTGGCAAGTTGAAGCTGTGAAGTAGGTAATTTATTTCAATAAATCATATAATTTGTCATGTTTCGTTCTCAGTATATAGACACTGTTATATGTGTTTATATGTAATTATCCACGAGAAAAAACAACTCTCATCCACGTGTTTTTATCTCCCTGCAGCATTTATCCTGTTTTACTTTTATAAATTTTATATATTCTGCTACTACTTTTCCCCTTCAACTCAACTCTTTGCCTTTGATATTCCAACTATGTTTTCTTCCTTAAGAGCAATTTGGCTAGCCATGGTTTTTTTTTTTTTTTTAATAAAGTACATGTGCCCTAGTCCAAGTTGAAAATTGTTCAAATATGTTAGCTGTCAGGATTTTACTTTTAATTTCTTTTTTTGGGTAGGGAATGATTATGAAATGAGTTTGGGTAGATATGAAAATCTCTTTTGGGGTGTTTAAAACAGATTTGAATTCCTTGCTTAATCTTAGAACCAATTAGTTAGATATCACAGTTTGATTCTTAAAACTTTTTAAACACCCCAAAAGAGATTTTCATTATATTTCAGAAGATCAATAAGGCATGCCAACAATTTAAGAATGGACATGCCTCATTGAAATAGTATGGCCAACAGTCTAATGGTTTTCATGTTTTATTGACAAAATATGCTTAAATCATGCCAAGTGATTTTCAAAATATGCTTAAATTATTAGATTCTTAGTTTTTCTTGCAGCTTCAAAAACCAAAAAATAAAATGTTTAAATCATAGTAGAATTTGACAGTCAAACAAGAAAATTATATGAAGTATGATGCATGTGACAAGGACTGAGAATGGTGTGAAAGATGAATGTGAATGTAAAACTAATGTTTTATGCACTTTTCAACTGATTTTCAAGAGTCCAGGAGTGGATTGAAGAGTTTGATGGAGTTGGGTTACTAGAAACAGTTTCATATAGAAAGCAACAAATAAATGATGGATCAAATAATTTAATGTGTTGAATTAATGTTCGGCACTGTTGTTTCTATGACTTTTTAGGGGCCATATTAGCTGTTACCATATAGTAAATTTAATGTGTTTTTTCAACATCTTCTTTTCTTGATCTCTGTGTTAATGTAAATATGTGGTTTCTGGTTTTGTTTTACTTCTGCAAGGCCTAGTTATTGCAATAATATATGCATGTCAGAACTTTGTGAAAGTGTAAGCTAGTTCTGTTTGCGTGCTGAAAAGTTCATACAAACAAGTGAAGATCGAATTGCCTCAGTTCCATATGGTTTTTCTGACTTTCAGGGTATCCATATGCGAATTAATGCTACTGAAAAAGCGGTGCTGGAAATGGAAAAGCTTGCAATGCTGGAAAACTTAAATCTCAATTCCAAACTAGAGACTGCTATGAGACAGATTGAAGAGTTAAGATCTGGAAGCAGCTCTAGTCGAGAAAGTGTTAGAGCAAAGAGGCACGTGAGTGCTAGACAAGAAGGGGGGAACTTGGCCATCGACTCAGTAACAATGTCAAAATGCAGAGACCAACACCTGAAATTTCTGAAGAGGACAATGAGATGATGACAACTGATTTAAAAGGTTTATGACAACTGAAATTTCTGTTGTTTTTGGTTATTAAATTTGTACTATGAACATCTTCATATTAGTGTACGAATGTTTTGGTGGGTCGAAAATCTGTTGTTTCTGTTGTTCTGGAGTATTGAAAATATGGCTACTTGGGTTGTCGTGGATCCATTATAATCTCTTCCTAGTATTTTAATTTTGTTTCAGCAGAAGAATCAGTTCAGAAATATGTATTTTTTGCTCTCATAACAATATGTATTTTAATGGCTGAGTTGGACAGTGTTATAGATTGTGATGTGGCATCGCCTTTGCTTTGTTTCTCAGCAGAAAAATATACAATGTAAATGCTATTGGTTCCTCATGAGATATGCTGTGGTGAAAATAAGCAATAAAGTTAATGGTCACTGGCCAGACCACCAAATTACTTACTTATCTAAACAGTTATAATAAACACAACAACAACAACAAAAAAGAACTAAACTACACATGTTCAAGTTCTTTAACTGATTCAAGCTTTTCCATTCCTGTATTGTCTGTATTTTGCTCATTTTCTTATTGCTCCAGAAAGATGAAGATGTGGTGCTGATGTTGAAGGAAAATTTTACTGCAAAGTTAACCCAAATAGAAAAAGAAAAAGAAAAAGAGTGAATGATGATATATTAATTTTACACTCTCATTATGGAAACAAGTGCATATTGAACTCTCATAATTGTATCTTAGACTTCACCTACTAACTTGGTGATCTAAACCAGGTAGAGAAGTCTGATTGTTTAGCTTCATTATATCTTTCTGGGTAATTGCTGAATGAAAAAGAGTCGTCCTAAAAGTATTAAATATAACGTTAGTCATATGCTGAACAATTAATTATTTCATTGAGCGCAGTACCCGAAACCAATAAAAGCGTAGAAGAAATAAAATTAAACATTACCTGCATCTTCTCGTTCTCTTCAGCATGCATAGTTGGGAAAAAGGCTTCCGTCTCCACTTCACATTCTCCCTATGAGGATTTAAAGTAATTACTCACCGAACATCATACTGTTAAAACTTTAAAAACAGAAATTATAAGTAATGTAAATCTCACATGTTGTACTGAATATTGGAACTCATTGTCACTATTAGAAGTAAGGTTGTCGAGACCAGCACTTTGCATTCCAAGTTTCAAAAGTGGGCAAGTAACTTTACTATGTCCCTCCATTCTGCAGTACCCACACTTTCTGACTTTGGACGGTGTTTGCTTTTTCCCAACTTCTTTCCCTTTACTCCGTCTCGTAATAGGGTCTAGTACTTTTCCCATCTTTGAGATCTCAGCTACGGGATCATTCAACTCACACAATTCCTCCATTTCAACAGTCAATCTATTAATTTCACTTCTTGCTCTATTAAACGACTCACCTGTTTTGGATGCTACATAGCACATTCGGTTACAACTAGAACTTAGTGATGCATACCGCACCATTTGCATCATCTCGGGTGCAACATCATTCTGCACAAACGATGGGGCACTCAGTTTGGCATTTTTCGTCCATCGATGCATAATCAAAGATGCAGGAATATCAGACATATCTTCAAGCTTCATCACATGAATTTGATGCCTACAAGGCAACCCAACTGTCTCAAATTTTTGGCAAGAACACTCAATAGTTTGCGCAGCTGCATCAAAGACAACTACAACCCTTCGGTCAGGTTCCCTGTACTTCGCTAAATAATAGGTCCGCGTTAATTCATTTTCTACAATTGGTTCACGGATACGATACAACGTCTCCTGCTGAAGCTCGTCTTGGAAAAGAGAGAATGATTCCCTTTTGTACATAGTTGCCGCATGACCTTCAATGTCATCTAACTTGCTTAAATGGGTTGGCCTTGTTTCCTTACTGAAGTAATCAGCCTCCAATTCCTTGGTCCGCATTCTACTAACCCCTTGATCAATTGAACGAACAAAGTCAAGATATGTTTTTTTGGACTTCAAGTATATAGCAAGCGAAGCGTTCAAGGACTCACACCTTTGTGTGGTTCGTAATGTCCCAAAAATTGTCCTGTAATATATGCTTGTGCCCACATGTCCCTAGTTCTATCTTTTTCGACTACCCAAGGGTGCTTTTCAACATTAAATTGTCTGATCATTACAGTCCACTCACGTTCAAAATCATTCGGTGTCCACCATGAAGTCATGCATCTACAAAATGCCTTAGCAAATAATGGATCACTGATATTTGCCTGTGCATTGCGAGCTAGGTGCCACGTACAAAGTTTGTGTCTAGCATCGGGAAAAACAGTTCTAATTGCTCTTTGCATTGCCCTATCCCCGTCAGTAACAACTGAAATAGGACGTTTGTTATGCATTGCTTCTAGGAAAGTTCTCAAAACCCACACAAAGCTATCAGTTGTCTCATCAGCAAGTACAGCAACTCCAAAAACAATTGTTTGATGATGGTGATTGACACCGACTATAGGCATTAGAGGCCTATCATAAGCATTCTTCTTATACGTGGTGTCGAACGCTATAACATCCCCAAAGCATGCATAGTCCGACGGTGAAGTAGCATCTGCCCAAAAGAGATTATGCAATCGCGTATCATCATCAGTGCTATATTTCATATAAAAACCAATATCCAATTCCTTCTTCATTTCAAAGTAAGAAATAACAGCATTCACATCGCCATCCGCTATTTCAGCTTTACTGCAGGCATGTAGCGCGTTGTACAGGTCTTTTGCAACAAAACCAACATTTTGGAATCCACCAGCTTCTTGAACAAGATAGTTCATGATCTGTGATGTACAGACCCCAACAGATTTCATAGCTTTAGCTTCAGCTAAATCTGAATCTTTAATTTCTCGATGTGACCGAATAAAATGTTTATGAGATGAATCACACATATCATGATTATGAACGTCCTCACAATATGTGATTACCCACTTCCCAAAACACTGCATGTTGACACGTACACTAGCCTTACATCCGGTTCTAGACAACGGTCTAGCATTTCTTTTACGATTGCAGTGTTCTATTTTGTCAATCTTGAATCCTTCTTTTGTACAACAAAATTGTTGACCTACAAGATCACCAGTATCATTACGTCTTGTACTTCCCCGACGAACACCAAAACCCTTCTGAAAAGCGTATGCCTTGTAAAATTCCCATGCAGCATCCAATGAATCAAAACTCATACCTATTATATCTTCTCTACATAATCTACTGAAATCCTTATTATTATGAGAAATTGAACCTTCACATTCAACAGCATGAGATTCTGAATTCGAAGGACGATCCTCATGAAAATCTTGTGTTCTAGAATCCATTATAATTCTGAAGAAAAAAAAAACAAAAAAACAAATATCTTTCTTCGGCAATACATTAAATTGTATTACTTAAAATTTAGATATTCTTTAAACAAGTAAAATTAACATGTAAATGCTATAACTTAAACATTCTATTAAGTAACCCACCAAAATCACTACCCATGAAAATATGCAATTATGAATATTATATAATTTATAACCACTAAAATAACCGGTTTCATGAGAATTGTATTAGTTAAACATTCTATTCACTAACCCATGAAAATATTTTTGAATATTACACATTTTCTAAGAAGTAAAAAAGCTGATTCCATGAAAATTATATAACTTAAACATTTTATACTAACCTTTTGTATGGAATATTTGGTTGAATAATGTGCTTGAATAGCAATGCTGTTGCGCTTTGGTAGAACAGAAACCACGTCTGTTGCGCTTTCGTAGAAGCCAAAACTTGTCTCAGCTAAAACTCAGCAAATAAGCAAACAAAACCCATATCCCAGCAACTAAAGTAGGTGAGTAATAAGGAATGCATTTAATATAGAGATGTAGTTATTTAAACAATGTCATTAATTATGTTGACCTACCATATGTAATTGTCTGTTAACAATTTAAAGAAGTGGGTGAAGCAATATTATCCAATTAAATATGACTATGTAAGTTAAAATAATGTTATTTTATCTGTAACTAAATCAATAATTATTTTTATTAATGTTAAGTGATAAAAACATAATTTCTAAACATATAAATATTTTTTTATTTTTAATGTAATTTATTATATTTATATTTTATTTATATGTAATTTTTATATTTATATGTAATTTGTCAAGTTCATATGTAATTTGTCAAGTTCATATGTAATTTATCATGTTCATATGTAATTCGGGAATTTCTTAAGTTGATATGTAATTTATCAAGTCCATATGTAATTCCTCAAGTTCATATGTAATTTTCCATGTCCATATGTAATTCGGGAATTTCTCAAGTTCATATGTAATTTATCAAGTCCATATGTAATTCTCCAAGTTCATATGTAATTATTCATGTCCATATGTAATTCCGGAATTTTTCAAGTTCATAGGTAATTTATCAAGTCCATATGTAATTCTCCAAGTTCATATGTAATTTTCCATGTCCATATGTAATTCGGGAATTTCTCAAGTTCATATGTAATTTATCAAGTCCATACGTAATTCTCCAAGTTCATATGTAATTGTCCATGTCCATATGTAATTCGAGAATTTCTCAAGTTCATATGTAATTTATCAAGTCCATACGTAATTCTCCAAGTTCATATGTAATTTTCCATGTCCCTATGTAATTCGGGAACTTCTCAAGTTCATATGTAATTTATCAAGTCCATACGTAATTCTCCAAGTTCATATGTAATTGTCCATGTCCATATGTAATTCCGGAATTTTTCAAGTTCATATGTAATTTATCAAGTCCATATGTAATTCTCCAAGTTCATATGTAATTTTCCATGTCCATATGTAATTCGGGAATTTCTCAAGTTCATATGTAATTTATCAAGTCCATATGTAATTCGCCAAGTTCATATGTAATTTCCCATGTCCATATGTAATTCCGGAATTTTTCAAGTTCATATGTAATTTATCAAGTCTATATGTAATTCTCCAAGTTCATATGTAATTGTCCATGTCCATATGTAATTTGGGAATTTCTCAAGTTCATATGTAATTTATCAAGTCCATATGTAATTCTCCAAGTTCATATGTAATTTTCCATGTCCATATGTAATTCGGGAACTTCTCAAGTTCATATGTAATTTATCAAGTCCATACGTAATTCTCCAAGTTCATATGTAATTGTCCATGTCCATATGTAATTCCGGAATTTTTCAAGTTCATATGTAATTTATCAAGTCCATATGTAATTCTCCAAGTTCATATGTAATTTTCCATGTCCATATGTAATTCGGGAATTTCTCAAGTTTATATATAATTTATCAAGTCCATACGTAATTCTCCAAGTTCATATGTAATTGTCCATGTCCATATGTAATTCAGGAATTTCTCAAGTTCATATGTAATTTATCAAGTCCATACGTAATTCTCCAAGTTCATATCTAATTGTCCATGTCCATATGTAATTCCGGAATTTTTCAAGTTCATAGGTAATTTATCAAGTCCATATGTAATTCTCCAAGTTCATATGTAATTTTCCATGTCCATATGTAATTCGGGAATTTCTCAAGTTCATATGTAATTTTTCAAGTCCATACGTAATTCTCCAAGTTCATATGTAATTGTCCATGTCCATATGTAATTCGGGAATTTCTCAAGTTCATATGTAATTTATCAAGTCCATATGTAATTCTCCAAGTTCATATGTAATTTTCCATGTCCATATGTAATTCGGGAACTTCTCAAGTTCATATGTAATTTATCAAGTCCATACGTAATTCTCCAAGTTCATATGTAATTGTCCATGTCCATATGTAATTCGGGAATTTTTCAAGTTCATATGTAATTTATCAAGTCCATATGTAATTCTCCAAGTTCATATGTAATTTTCCATGTCCATATGTAATTCGGGAATTTCTCAAGTTCATATGTAATTTATCAAGTCCATACGTAATTCTCCAAGTTCATATGTAATTGTCCATGTCCATATGTAATTCGGGAATTTCTCAAGTTCATATGTAATTTATCAAGTCTATACGTAATTCTCCAAGTTCATATGTAATTGTCCATGTCCATATGTAATTCCGGAATTTTTCAAGTTCATAGGTAATTTATCAAGTCCATATGTAATTCTCCAAGTTCATATGTAATTTTCCATGTCCATATGTAATTCGGGAATTACTCAAGTTCATATGTAATTTATCAAGTCCATACGTAATTCTCCAAGTTCATATGTAATTGTCCATGTCCATATGTAATTCGGGAATTTCTCAAGTTCATATGTAATTTATCAAGTCCATATGTAATTCTCCAAGTTCATATGTAATTTTCCATGTCCATATGTAATTCGGGAATGTCTCAAGTTCATATGTAATTTATCAAGTCCATACGTAATTCTCCAAGTTCATATGTAATTGTCCATGTCCATATGTAATTCGGGAATTTCTCAAGTTCATATGTAATTTATCAAGTCCATATGTAATTCTCCAAGTTCATATGTAATTGTCCATGTCCATATGTAATTCGGGAATTTCTCAAGTTCATATGTAATTTATCAAGTCCATATGTAATTCTCCAAGTTCATATGTAATTTTCCATGTCCATATGTAATTCGGGAATTTCTCAAGTTCATATGTAATTTATCAAGTCCATATGTAATTCTCCAAGTTCATATGTAATTTCCCATGTCCATATGTAATTTGGGAATTTCTCAAGTTCATATGTAATTTATCAAGTCCATACGTAATTCTCCAAGTTCATATGTAATTGTTCATGTCCATATGTAATTCCGGAATTTCTCAAATTCATAAGTTATTTATCAAGTTATATGTAATTCTCCAAGTTCATATGTAATTTTCCATGTCCATATGTAATTCCGGAATTTCTCAAGTTCATATGTAATTGATCATGTCCATACGTAATTCTCCAAGTTCATATGTAATTTTCCATGTCATATGTAATTCGGGAATTTCTCACGTTCATATGTAATTTATCAAGTCCATATGTAATTCTCCAAGTTCATATGTAATTGTCCATGTCCATATGTAATTCCGGAATTTCTCAAGTTCATATGTAATTTATCAAGTCCATATGTAATTCTCCAAGTTCATATGTAATTTTCCATGTCCATATGTAATTCGGGAATTTCTCAAGTTCATATGTAATTTATCAAGTCCATATGTAATTCTCCAAGTTCATATGTAATTGTCCATGTCAATATGTAATTCCGGAATTTCTCAAGTTCGTATGTAATTTATCAAGTCCATATGTAATTCTCCAAGTTCGTATGTAATTGTCCATGTCCATATGTAATTCCGGAATTTCTCAAGTTCATATGTAATTTATCAAGTCCATATGTAATTCTCCAAGTTCATATGTAATTTCCCATGTCCATATGTAATTCGGGAATTTCTCAAGTTCATATGTAATTTATCAAGTCCATACGTAATTCTCCAAGTTCATATGTAATTGTCCATGTCCATATGTAATTCGGGAATTTCTCAAGTTCATATGTAATTTACAAAGTCCATATGTAATTCCTCAAGTTCATATGTAATTTTCCATGTCCATATGTAATTCGGGAATTTCTCAAGTTCATATGTAATTTATCAAGTCCATATGTAATTCTCCAAGTTCATATGTAATTATTCATGTCCATATGTAATTCCGGAATTTTTCAAGTTCATAGGTAATTTATCAAGTCCATATGTAATTCTCCAAGTTCATATGTAATTTTCCATGTCCATATGTAATTCGGGAATTTCTCAAGTTCATATGTAATTTATCAAGTCCATACGTAATTCTCCAAGTTCATATGTAATTGTCCATGTCCATATGTAATTCGAGAATTTCTCAAGTTCATATGTAATTTATCAAGTCCATACGTAATTCTCCAAGTTCATATGTAATTTTCCATGTCCCTATGTAATTCGGGAACTTCTCAAGTTCATATGTAATTTATCAAGTCCATACGTAATTCTCCAAGTTCATATGTAATTGTCCATGTCCATATGTAATTCCGGAATTTTTCAAGTTCATATGTAATTTATCAAGTCCATATGTAATTCTCCAAGTTCATATGTAATTTTCCATGTCCATATGTAATTCGGGAATTTCTCAAGTTCATATGTAATTTATCAAGTCCATATGTAATTCGCCAAGTTCATATGTAATTTCCCATGTCCATATATAATTCCGGAATTTTTCAAGTTCATATGTAATTTATCAAGTCTATATGTAATTCTCCAAGTTCATATGTAATTGTCCATGTCCATATGTAATTTGGGAATTTCTCAAGTTCATATGTAATTTATCAAGTCCATATGTAATTCTCCAAGTTCATATGTAATTTTCCATGTCCATATGTAATTCAGGAACTTCTCAAGTTCATATGTAATTTATCAAGTCCATACGTAATTCTCCAAGTTCATATGTAATTGTCCATGTCCATATGTAATTCCGGAATTTTTCAAGTTCATATGTAATTTATCAAGTCCATATGTAATTCTCCAAGTTCATATGTAATTTTCCATGTCCATATGTAATTCGGGAATTTCTCAAGTTTATATGTAATTTATCAAGTCCATACGTAATTCTCCAAGTTCATATGTAATTGTCCATGTCCATATGTAATTCAGGAATTTCTCAAGTTCATATGTAATTTATCAAGTCCATACGTAATTCTCCAAGTTCATATCTAATTGTCCATGTCCATATGTAATTCCGGAATTTTTCAAGTTCATAGGTAATTTATCAAGTCCATATGTAATTCTCCAAGTTCATATGTAATTTTCCATGTCCATATGTAATTCGGGAATTTCTCAAGTTCATATGTAATTTTTCAAGTCCATACGTAATTCTCCAAGTTCATATGTAATTGTCCATGTCCATATGTAATTCGGGAATTTCTCAAGTTCATATGTAATTTATCAAGTCCATATGTAATTCTCCAAGTTCATATGTAATTTTCCATGTCCATATGTAATTCGGGAACTTCTCAAGTTCATATGTAATTTATCAAGTCCATACGTAATTCTCCAAGTTCATATGTAATTGTCCATGTCCATATGTAATTCGGGAATTTTTCAAGTTCATATGTAATTTATCAAGTCCATATGTAATTCTCCAAGTTCATATGTAATTTTCCATGTCCATATGTAATTCGGGAATTTCTCAAGTTCATATGTAATTTATCAAGTCCATACGTAATTCTCCAAGTTCATATGTAATTGTCCATGTCCATATGTAATTCGGGAATTTCTCAAGTTCATATGTAATTTATCAAGTCCATACGTAATTCTCCAAGTTCATATGAAATTGTCCATGTCCATATGTAATTCCGGAATTTTTCAAGTTCATAGGTAATTTATCAAGTCCATATGTAATTCTCCAAGTTCATATGTAATTTTCCATGTCCATATGTAATTCGGGAATTACTCAAGTTCATATGTAATTTATCAAGTCCATACGTAATTCTCCAAGTTCATATGTAATTGTCCATGTCCATATGTAATTCGGGAATTTCTCAAGTTCATATGTAATTTATCAAGTCCATATGTAATTCTCCAAGTTCATATGTAATTTTCCATGTCCATATGTAATTCGGGAATGTCTCAAGTTCATATGTAATTTATCAAGTCCATACGTAATTCTCCAAGTTCATATGTAATTGTCCATGTCCATATGTAATTCGGGAATTTCTCAAGTTCATATGTAATTTATCAAGTCCATATATAATTCTCCAAGTTCATATGTAATTGTCCATGTCCATATGTAATTCGGGAATTTCTCAAGTTCATATGTAATTTATCAAGTCCATATGTAATTCTCCAAGTTCATATGTAATTTTCCATGTCCATATGTAATTCGGGAATTTCTCAAGTTCATATGTAATTTATCAAGTCCATATGTAATTCTCCAAGTTCATATGTAATTTCCCATGTCCATATGTAATTTGGGAATTTCTCAAGTTCATATGTAATTTATCAAGTCCATACGTAATTCTCCAAGTTCATATGTAATTGTTCATGTCCATATGTAATTCCGGAATTTCTCAAGTTCATAAGTTATTCATCAAGTTATATGTAATTCTCCAAGTTCATATGTAATTTTCCATGTCCATATGTAATTCCGGAATTTCTCAAGTTCATATGTAATTGATCATGTCCATACGTAATTCTCCAAGTTCATATGTAATTTTCCATGTCATATGTAATTCGGGAATTTCTCAAGTTCATATGTAATTTATCAAGTCCATATGTAATTCTCCAAGTTCATATGTAATTGTCCATGTCCATATGTAATTCCGGAATTTCTCAAGTTCATATGTAATTTATCAAGTCCATATGTAATTCTCCAAGTTCATATGTAATTTTCCATGTCCATATGTAATTCGGGAATTTCTCAAGTTCATATGTAATTTATCAAGTTCATATGTAATTCTTCAGGTTCATATGTAATTGTCCATGTCAATATGTAATTCCGGAATTTCTCAAGTTCATATGTAATTTATCAAGTCCATATGTAATTCTCCAAGTTCATATGTAATTGTCCATGTCCATATGTAATTCCGGAATTTCTCAAGTTCATATGTAATTTATCAAGTCCATATGTAATTCTCCAAGTTCATATGTAATTTCCCATGTCCATATGTAATTCGGGAATTTCTCAAGTTCATATGTAATTTATCAAGTCCATACGTAATTCTCCAAGTTCATATGTAATTGTCGATGTCCATATGTAATTCGGGAATTTTTCAAGTTCATATGTAATTTATCAAGTCCATATGTAATTCTCCAAGTTCATATGTAATTGTCCATGTCCATATGTAATTCCGGAATTTCTCAAGTTCATATGTAATTTATCAAGTCCATATGTAATTCTCCAAGTTCATATGTAATTTCCCATGTCCATATGTAATTCGGGAATTTCTCAAGTTCATATGTAATTTATCAAGTCCATACGTAATTCTCCAAGTTCATATGTAATTGTCCATGTCCATATGTAATTCCGGAATTTTTCAAGTTCATATGTAATTTATCAAGTCCATACGTAATTCTCCAAGTTCATATGTAATTGTCCATGTCCATATGTAATTCGGGAATTTCTCAAGTTCATATGTAATTTATCAAGTCCATATGTACTTCTCCAAGTTCATATGTAATTTCCCATGTCCTTATGTAATTCGGGAATTTCTCAAGTTCATATGTAATTTATCAAGTCCATATGTAATTCGCCAAGTTCATATGTAATTTCCCATGTCCATATGTAATTCGGGAATTTCTTAAGTTCATGTGTAATTTATCAAGTCCATATGTAATTCTCCAAGTTCATTTGTAATATTCCATGTCCATATGTAATTCGGGAATTTCTCAAGTTCATATGTAATTTATCAAGTCCATATGTAATTCTCCAAGTTCATATGTAATTTTCCATGTCCATATGTAATTCGGGAATTTCTCAAGTTCATATGTAATTTATCAAGTCCATATGTAATTCGCCAAGTTCATATGTAATTTCCCATGTCCATATGTAATTCGGGAATTTGTCAAGTTCATATGTAATTTATCAAGTCCATATGTAATTCTTCAAGTTCATATGTAATTTTCCATGTCCATATGTAATTCGGGAATTTCTCAAGTTCATTTGTAATTTATCAAGTCTATATGTAATTCTCCAAGGTCATATGTAATTTCTCATGTCCATATGTAATTTTTCATATGTAATTTTTCAAGTTCATATGTAATTTATCAAGTCCATATGTAATTTTTCAATTTCTCAAGTTGATATGTAATTTTTCATGTTTTATATGTAATTCGTCGAAGTTGATATGTAATTTATCAAGTGTATATATAAAAAATTGTGACCTAGTAACCTGCTACTCAGGTTTCAAAATTTGAAGTTTACCACAAACTTACCGTAAGAAACTTACGGTAGAACTCTCCACGGCTATCTTGCTTGTCTTGGGTTTATAAAGCAAAAGGCGTTCTCACTATTACTTGAATAGTATTGATGCTTTTCATTTAAAGCTATTATTTTCACCTTTCCCTACCCAGCCATGATGATAACAGATCCAAGTCATGAACACACATATTCGGATAGCACTCGAAAAATGTGCAGTGCAGGTGTTTATGAAGGTTTGTGATTTAAACGTTGGCAATTCCTAAATTACATCATCAATTTTTGAATCTCCATCACCACTGGAAACATAATAAAGGGTTATCAACGCTTCCAGTGGAATTATTCGGGTCGGGTCGGATATGGGTTTACAATTCTTAACCTAAAGCTCGGCCGTTTAGTAAAATGGGTTTTTTATTTTGTCTAGGTTCATTTTTTGACTTAATATTTTTTTTCAAGCCTTCTTAAATATCGGACGAGCTTTCGAGTTTTGACGGATAACCCGATCCTTGAACAGGTCTAGGCCCTGTATGGATTTCACCTCACGTATCCAAGACATGCATGGGAGGTAAAACCCCCCCCAACTGCACCGGTGAGGTGCATTTGGATTGCACCTCGCCAATGTCCAAATCTCACTATCCCTCTAGTCCCCAATCGAAGGGGAAAGGTCTAGTGAGCTCACTGGACCCTTTGATGAGGTGAAATTTCTATTCACCCTTTTTTTTATTTTTTTATTTTTTTAAAAAAAGTTAATAAATTTTGTCAATTTTTATTTAAAATTTTTTCAAATTATTTATTTAAAAAATTATATACTTATATAAAAATTAATTAATAATAATATTTAAATAAATATATAAAATAATATATATTAAAATTTTAAATATTAAATATTATTAAAATAGACATAAAAATAATTTATCAATACACTTTTATATTGATATCCTTAAAAATAATTTTTATTTTCATCTTATTGTTACCGTTGCTTTTAAATCGAAACACATATTCTATTATTAATTTTGATCTCATCATTAAAATATTCAATCTCATCGTCATTTTTATTTTTAATCTCACAATCTATTCAAATAAATCTTGAATCGAATCAGTAACATGACATTTAGACAGGTCTAAATGGGTGGTTGTGATTCCACAAAATCCAATCAGCAAAGCACACAGACATCTGCAGCTGATGGGCACGTGCAACGTGGGGCCACCAGATAAAACTGTACACGTGTAGCATCGCTGGATAGAAAACATGGACAGATCCGTGCTGTCACTGTCATGGACACTTCTCCCCTCATAGCCTGGGCCAACACCCTCCCGTGCTTATGCTTATCTGTAGCATTTATAAAAAAAAAAATACTACTATAGTTAATATCGGTGGTAGGACCCATTTATTTTTGACCCGATCATTAGCCAATAAGAATCACGGATCTGGTGCCACGTAGCAGAAAACATCCACGTCATCGTGGGGCCCGGAACAGTGGAGGCTGTCGTTGATGGCGATGCTTGCTATGTTTTGACGACGAAAAGAAACGTTTAATCAGAACCCTCCACGTGGGTGGCAACAATAGAAGCCACGCCGATGTGGGTCTAGGATGGTCGGTAGGAAATCTGGGCAAAAAAAAGGGTCCATCGTGCTTCGAGAAACATGGACACTTGGAGCTCAATCATTGGCTCTCTTGATAATTGCCGTAAAGGGAAAGTTACAAGGAGCCGGAGGGGAAGCAAAAAAAAAAAAAAACTCAGCTGTACCCGTGTCCCATTGTCCATTGCTTGGCTTTCATTAACTTTTTTTTTTTCTTCCTACCTTAACCTTTTAAGTTGGACCTTTTTGCCCCTTTAATTAATAAAAGTAAAAGAATTTTTTTGTTTTTTTGTTTTGTTTTTAGTGTTTACTCTTTAATACAAATATTTTAGTTACATAATATTTGAACTTTTTCTCTATTGAATATGTGAAATTTTTTATAAAAAAATAACTAAAAAGTTTTTAAATTCTCATATCAAATTACATTTGTATGTTTCATATTATATTTACTATGATTTAATTTTGATTTTATGTTAATTTTTTAACTAAATTAGTGTCACTTGATTTGTTATCTCAAACTCAATCAAAGATTCTATTATTAGTATAAGTTATGACATCAGTGCAAATTTTTTACTCATATATTTTATTGACTCTTATACAACTATGTATACTTGGAAAATTTTGAGTTCCTTAATCAAATTATTAAATTGAGAAGCCCCACAACCAATATAATAACATGCCTTATCTTTAAAAAGGTGTTCTAATTAAAAATCAAATTTTCCACTAAATCATTAAAAATAATATATAAAAATTATTTTATTTTCATTAGTGAAATTTTCATATTCCACCGAAAAAAAAACCATTGACATATATAAGGATTATTAAAAAAGATGTGTTAAGTTTCTTTCCATACATCATATATAAACGTTGAAATATATGTTAACTAGCTCATTTAATTTGTAAATTTTTTTATATAATTGTGGAAATATTACCAAATTGGTTTTCAGTGGCGCTAACATCGCGGCGTTTTCCTTAAAAACGCCGCGGAGTACCGTGTTTATGAATACCCGGCGGCGTTTCTATAAGAAACGCCGGGAAGTTGTAAAGTAGCGGCGTTTTATATATACAAACGCCGCTAAATCTATACTAATTGCGGCGTTTTCATTACATAAACGCCGCTAAACTAAAATCAATTTTAATAACTTTAGTAAAATTTGGGCGCCAAAATTTGGAGGCGAGACGCTGCGTTTAGGCTTTTGTTTTAGCGGCGTTTTTATATATAAACGCCGCTAAAAACTTAGATACAGCGGCGTTTGTAAATATAAACGCCGCTAAATATTCGGACATAGCGGCGTTTGGTAATAAAAACGCCGCTATATTGATTCATTTATGGCTTTAGGCAAAACGATGTGTTTTACCTTGTCAATTAGCGGCGTTTGTTGATACAAACGCCGCTATGTTTGTTAATATGATTCAGCCCCGAAAACAAAAACCTAAACCTGTTCTCTCTCTCTCTCTCTCTCTCTCTCTCACAGATCTCCAACCCCAAAAACTCATCTCCAAGGCGATTTTTCGCATTTCATCTCCAAATCATCATCTCCAAGGCGATTTGTCTCTCTTCATCTCCAAATCCGTTCAAATCGTAAGTAATCCGTTCTAAGTTTTTTTTCCTTTTTCTGATTTAATTAGGTAATCCGTTCAAATTGATGCAAGTTTTTTTACAATCCACTGGATCTCTATATATAATCAATCTATTACAACTTGTATAGCGTTTTGATTCATTCTTTGTTATTGCTTACTTTCTCTGATAGATACAGAATGCTACAAAGTCCAGGGTTTTCATTTCACATTATTCTGGATTCATTACTAATTATTCATTGTATATATTGAACTTGAAGTAGAGATTCTGGCATCATTTGAGAACAATTAGAGTGAAAGGGAAATGCCAAAATGTATATTTTGGCTCTATCTGATCGCTTGGAATGTGGATCCCCTGGAAAATTTTCAGTACTCTTGCGGCAAGAGAGCAAGCATACATGATCAAATGAATTTCATAAATGATTAGAAATGGATTCTAGGTGGCAAAACTGGTGGAAAATTAGCTTTCCTTATTTCTTTCACGTTGAAAAGGAAGCGTAGTAGTGTTTCAAAGCTTAGGTATCAATTAAACCAAGGATTAATTGCTGTAGAAGCAAAGCTAAACAGCAATAGTAATCTTCCCTGCAATCTTTCTTTAACCCTAGCTTCTGCAGAAAAACATTGATATTTACATAACTACATTCTTGTTTTGTAGTCATCCATATTCACCCTAATTGTTAAATTTTATGTTGCTCCGACTTTTTCATTTTTCTTGAAGTATTTGTATTCGATATTCATATTCAACGCATATCCGGACATGGGTATGTATAAGGATATAATCCTTCAAAGATCCTCCAAATACATAAAAATTTTGGAAAAAATTGAACATAACTCATATTGGACACATACCCATATTCGATACTCACATCTGAATTTGAGTAAGATAGGGTAAATTTGTTAGCAATTTAAATGTTTAGGATTGAAATGAGTAAGAAATAAGAATCAATAGCAATTTAAATGTTTAGGCTGGGATCAATCATGTAACTTACAAATGAAAAAATTATCTCAAATGTTATCGAATAAGAGTAATCAAGATGTCTCAGATTCTCATGCCTTACTGAGTTTTTTTCTTTTTCTTTTTTAAGTAACTAACTTCAAGAGGCATATATATGTTGCATGAATAAAAACAGAAGAGGTAGAACTATACTTGTATAATCAGAGGAGCAGTTTACAATAAGTAAGCACATATATATATACTATAACAAATAACAGATGCTTTAACCTTTCCAGGGAAAGCCAAAAATGAGAAGAACTAGTTAGCTTAGTACTTACGAAAAGAGGTTGGGGTGGTTCCATTCATCTATGGTAGATACTTGATGATCGGTTTGAGTTACCAGAGATGAATATTTAACATACTGCTCTTGAACCTTATGGTGAGGATGAAGATTTGCAGACTCCATAAATGGTTATAGTTAGTATAGTAACACTTGAAAAATATATATATATATATAGGCATATTTGTAGGGCTATCATTCTAAAGTTAAAAATATTAGGTTTTTAAATCATATATAGCCACTATGAAATATGATAATTAATTAGTTTATAATTACAGTCCTTGTATTACAAGAGAAAATGGTATACTTTGTATGGCTAGCTGTTTGTATGTGAGGAGACTTTGGTTAAACAGGCAATACAATATTCTTATGGCAATATTAAAGATTAATGATAGTTCTGATCAATTTAATTAGTGTAGTAAATTTCATTCTTCTATATATTTTATTTAGTATTATATAAGAAAAATACATATATAAAATTATATTATATTATCATTTACATATGAAGTTTATTGACTGTGTCATATTCTGAACTAAAAAATAAATATAGAAAATAAAGAAACCAAAATGCAAAGAATATAATATAACATTACTTAGCGAATAGTCGAATTCGGATTTATCATACATAAGAATAAGATGTACGTGCAAGAACTATTAATGCAAGGTGAAGAACACATGCAAAACCCATAAGCTAGTTTAAGCTCCCATTATTTGTCAAATGGCAGCTGGTAATATAAGCAAATAATGAATCCGAAAAGTTAGATCACATTTCGTATTGGATAGTGGCAAATTCCAGTTCAGTAGCTCCCAGCTTCTCTTTAGTCATCTCGGCTTCCTCTTTCCTGTTAGCTCTCTCCTACAGCTTCGATTTAGCCAACTCAGCTCCCACCTTCTCTTTAGCTCCCAGCTTCGGTTATTAGTCATGGCAAGAGATTTTACATCTCTATCAATTGCCATGTTATTAGTCTTTTGTATATATATATATATATATATATATATACAAAAGAAAGACAATATGAGTTTAGTGAGAGTCTTTTGTATATATATATATATATTTCTATACAATTAGCATTAGGTGGTTTATCTTATTAGTCTTTTTTGTCATAAGCTCATGGTAATGCTAAAATATGAGTTTCTGATGGGACTTAACTATGCAGAACGTACGAAATGGATAAGAGTTGGATGCAAAAGTCGAGACTAAGTCAAGAGTACGAAGATGGAGTACATAGTTTTCTCGATTTCGCTTTTCAGAACGCAAGCGAAGATAATAAGATATTATGTCCTTGTTCGAGGTGTGCCAATATTGATTGGCATGTGCGTGGAGTTGTTTTCGAACATTTGATTTGTGAAGGATTTCTCCCGGGTTACAGACAATGGTTTTTTCATGGAGAGTCCGCAACTTCTAGGTCATCTTCTAGAGTTCGTCCAAGTAATTCTAACAATCAACATCAGTCTATTAGACAAGATGACATGGAAGGCATGTTGCGAGATGCATTTAACATGCGTAACCATAGTTTGTACACATCTTCACCAGAAGTTCCTGGAGGGAATGATGGGTTCAATGTTGGCATGAATGACTTTGCTGAAACGGGAAGAGGTATGGGTGATCAGGAACCCAATGGAGAAGCGGCAAAGTTTTATAAGTTGCTTGATGATATGAATGAAGAACTTTACGAGGGATCTAAGCATACAAGATTGTCTTTCTGTGTCCGTCTTTTTCACTTAAAATGCTTAAGCGGGTGGACAGGAAATTCTTTGACACTGTTATTAGAATTTTTGAAAGAAATGTTTCCTTTTGCAAAAATGCCTCAGTCTTGTAAGGATTCGAAGAAGATGATAAAAGATCTAGGCCTTCGATATGAGAAAATTCATAGTTGTCCGAATGACTGTATGTTGTATTGGGGTGATAGAACAAATGAACAATTTTGTCATGTCTGCGGTAGATCTCGATGGTTGAATGGAAATACAGAAGAAAATATGAATGAGGACGATGGTGACACACATTTAAAGAAGAAACCTGCAAAGATTTTGCGGTACTTTCCGTTAATACCAAGACTTCAACGAATTTTCATGTCATCAAAAACATCTGATTCTATGAGGTGGCATCATGATGAAAGGATTGATGATGGCTTATTAAGACATCCTGCAGATTCTTTGGCTTGGAAATCATTCGACAATAAGTTCCCATCTTTTGCTAATGATCCCCGAAATGTGAGGCTTGGACTTGGTTCTGACGGTTTTAATCCGTTCAAAATAATGAGTACTTCTTATAGTACTTGGCCGGTTGTCTTGATTCCTTATAATTTGCCTCCATGGATTTGCATGAAACAATCCTCTTTTATCTTATCCATGATAATTCCTGGAGAGAAAGGTCCCGGAAATGATATTGACATTTATATGCAACCTCTTATTCAAGAGTTGAAGCAGTTATGGGAAGGGGTTGAAACATATGACGCATCAAAAAAGGAAAACTTTAATTTGCGTGCAGCTTTGTTATGGACTATAAACGATTTTCCTGCTTATGCAAATCTATCTGGTTGGAGCACCAAAGGTCGTTATGCTTGTCCTTGCTGTGCTGCACAAACATGTTCAAAATGGTTATATAACGGAAAGAAATTCAGTTATATGGGACATCGTCGGTGGTTAGATGAAAATCATAGATTTAGATTCCAAAAACATGTCTTTGATGGCAGTGAAGAGTTAAGACAAGCACCTGAGACCACGATTGGGTCGGATATCTTGTTGATGTTGAAAGATATCAATTTCACTTATGGAAAGATGAATCAAACAAGTAGCACACAGTCAAGGAAAAGATCAAGGGAGATGTTAGAAGGTGATGTTGAAATTCAGAGTGATGAGGAGGAAGATGAAGAAGATGATCCAAATGAGGCGGATTTGTGGAAAAAAAAAGTATTCTTTTTGAGTTACCTTATTGGGAGCATAATTTATTGCGTCACAACCTTGATGTGATGCATATAGAGAAGAATGTTTGTGAAAATATCATCGGGACAATTCTTAATGTGGATAGAAAATCAAAAGACAACTTAAAGAGTCGGCTTGACCTAGTTCACATGGGAATTCGTCGTGATCTTCATCCGGAATTACTTCCTAACGAAAAATCACGGTTGCCTCCTTCTTGCTTTGGGATGTCTAAAAAAGAGAAGGACGTCTTCTGTAAGGTGTTGAAAGATATGAAGGTCCCGGATGCGTATGC
Organism: Fremontodendron californicum; assembly: GCA_030761205.1. NCBI lineage: Eukaryota > Viridiplantae > Streptophyta > Magnoliopsida > Malvales > Malvaceae > Fremontodendron > Fremontodendron californicum. Next base: position 8,378,312 of record JAULJL010000019.1, on the reverse strand, counting down.
CGCCAATATATCAAGATGTGTGAATGTGAAGGATCGAAAACTTTCTTCTTTAAAGTCACATGATTACCATATCTTGATGCAAGACTTACTTCCAGTTGCTTTACGTTGTTCTATGTCAAAGCAAGTGACTTCTTCTATAATTGAACTTAGTAATATAATGAAAGCTATTTGTGGCAAAGTTCTCAAGATAGAAGAGCTTGAAAAACTTCAACATCGAGCAGCTCTAACTTTGTGCCACTTAGAGAAGATTTTTCCTCCATCATTCTTCACTATAATGGTGCATTTGGTTATCCATCTTCCTTATGAAGCAAAAGTCGGCGGACCAGTTTTTTATCGATGGATGTACCCATTAGAGAGGTATACTTTGCTAATTAGCTTATTATACTTTTATCTGGTTTACATAGCATTTAATTACACATTATAATTATTATGTATTCTGTTTTAGGTTTTTAGGAAAGTTAAAATCTTATTGTCGGAACAAACGCTATCCAGAAGGTTCTATTGCTGAAGGATATTTAGCGGAGGAGTGTATGACATTTTGTGCAAGATATTTGGATGATGTTGAAACAAGATTTAATAGACCGGGAAGAAATGATGTGGTCACACATAACAACTTAGCCGAAACATACTTATTTGGAAGTGTTGGACAACCAATCGGCAAGGTTGAAGTGGTTGAGCTAGATGATAAATCTTGGGCACAAGCGCATCGATATGTGCTTTTCCATAGTGATTCACTGGAATCATTACGCACGTAAGTTCCAGTATAATTTTTAATTTAACAAACAGTTTAATTTGTCTTTTGCTTTCTCACGTAAAAAATGTACTTTTTTGGATAGTGAGTATAGAAGCTACTTGAGAGGAACTTTACGTTCTCGAAGAAGACAACTTCGCAAGCTTGATAAGTTATTTACGGAAAATTTCCACGAATGGTTAGGAGAAGTAGTAAGTAACACAAGTTTTTATCATTTTATTACGATCAATGTATTCTTTAATATATAAATAAAGTGAAGTGTTTGCCTTTGTGTTTCTTGTAATATGTTTCGAGTGGAAGAGATGTTAGCGAAGAAATTAAGTGTTTTTCACAAGGACCGAATAGAATAGTGAAAAGATACAGTGCTTACATCATTAATGGATTTAGATTTCATACTAAATCCCGTGAACGCTTTAGGAGAACACAAAATTGTGGAGTTGTTGTTTCTTCTTCAACAACAAGCTATGCTAGTGCTAGGGATAGTAATCCTGTGGAGGGGGATATTGATTATTATGGAATTATAACTGATATTATTGAGTTGGATTATTATGGCAAGTGGAAGGTCGTGTTATTTCGATGTGATTGGGCTGATGTGAATACTAGTAGAGGTGTTAAAAAAGATCAGTTCGGATTTACAATGGTGAATTTCTCTCGATTAATTCACACCGGACAACAACTGATTGACGAACCTTATGTTTTTTCATCTCAAGTCAAACAAGTATTTTATTCCGAAGATCCGAATGATGCGGGTTGGTATGTTGTACTCCGTAACACACCTAGAAACCTGTTTGATATGGGTGATAAATTTCAAGATGATATTGAACAAAGAACTGAATGCTTGCCATTTACGGATCAAAACATGGATGAAAATATCCCCAGTACCAATACAGATGTTCGGTGGGTTCGCGAAGATGTTGATGAAGACATTTATGAAACTTGATGAAAAAACAAAATCTAGTAAGATTATTTTGAAACAAATACTCTGTATATAATATGTTTTTATGCTTTCTAATATTATTATTAATGTTTTTTACATAATAGTATTTCATTCTTATACTAATGTTGTTTACTTAAAATTGATGCAGATAGCATGGCGAGGAAAAGATTAAGGGATATCAATATCATTCAGACTGTTGAGGGTGACACTAGAGTGACGCCTTCAGAGGTGCCGAATGCGTCTACTGCAGATGTTAACCCACCAGAGTTGTCGACTGCCTCCATAGCTGCAGAAACTACAGTTCATACGAACTTGAATACAGGTATCGTGGTACGGCGTTTGTGTTAAAAGTACGCAAAATCATATTGAAATTGCTAATATATTTGCTTTTGTGTAGTTGATAATGTTGGACAACGCAGAACTCGTGGTCGTACGACATTAAAGGAGTTATGGGCACTACCTCCTGAAGAGCGTATTGTTGTCGCAGCAAATAATGAGCAGCAGCCAATTGGTCCAGAAGCACAATTATTGGCTAGCTTTCTTGGCCTGATTGCTCGAAATGGGATGAAGTGTCCCATTCATTATGAGTCATGGCGTGACGTGCCGAATACTGAGAAAGTCGAGATGTTAAAGTTTATTGAGGTATAAGCATGTTACATTAGTATTGCATTATTTTAATAATTTTGTTGATCATCGAAACTAACGTTGTACAACTTCTCCGTTTCAGTCACGATTTTCTTTGCAGATTCCCACATCATTCGTTATGAAATCATTGGGGAAAAAATGGAAAGACTTTAAGCATGAGTTGAAGAAAAAGTATTTCGATCGAAATACTGATCCTAATGTCTTACTACGAACCATACCGCGTGGTGTGATTATGTGGCAGTATGAGAGACTGGTTAGATTCTGGTATTCAAAAAAAGGAGAGGTATCATTTATAATTTATTTTGGTCATTTACTTATAGTACTTGATATAATATAATTTTATGGAATATGTATAGTTTTATAACGTGCTTTGTCTAATGTACAGGAACGAGAAAAGATAGGGGTAAGCAGTAGACAACAACAGAAATACAGTCACACCAGTGGTTCAAAAAGTTTTGCCAGAAAAGCTAATGAAAAAGTAAGTTTACATTCATAATGTATTAATATATTAGTTCTCAATTATTTTAATACAATTTAGTATTAATTATTTTTGTTTTGTAGGAAATTGAGCGGGGTGAAAAAATTGGACGAGTTGAACTGTTTCAGTTAACTCATACTAAGAAGGATGGATCCTATTTGAACATCGAGACTCAGGAAATTGTGGTATATTTTCTTCAAACTTGTTTTCATTTACAAATATGTTTTACAAAAGATTTTATTAATTTTATTGTTTTATAGGAGAAAGCTCGAAATAAAATTGCTGAGTATCAAGTCGGAGCATCAGATGGATCATCAGCGAATATGCAAGATGTGGAGAATCAAATATTCACTGAAGTAGCTGGAAAAGAACGATATGGACGGGTTCGAGGTGTCGGAATGGGTCCGACACCATCTAGCTACTATGGACTTGGTTCTCAACGGTTTACTGCTTCTTCTTCACAAAACTCCAGTGCATATGAAGTTCAGATGCTGAGAGAAGAAATGCAAAATATGAATAAACGTTTTGAGGAGAAGGAAGCAGAGAGACAAGCTGAAAAAGAAGAACAGGATAGACGATATCAGGAGCTGCAGACACAGTTTCAGTCATTGATGAATTTAGTGCAGCAAAAGAATTTAGGAGGCTCATCTACTTCAGATTAAAGAATTTGTAAGTGGATTTGATGTGTTGAATAATACATTGTATGGTTCATATTAAATATATTTTTATATTATATATTTTTTTATAATTTGTGTTGTTTGTGTATTATTCGACAATGTTGCGCATTTCGGACCTTCAATTGTATTTTTTTTAAAAAAATATTCTGCATTTACAGCGGAAATAAATAGTATTTTTAAAAAAAAAATATTCTGCATTTACAGCGGAAATAAATAGTATTTTTTTAAAAAAATATTCTGCATTTATAGCGGCGTTTGTGAAAAAAACGCCGCTAAATACATAAAATTATGCAAATATAGCGGCGTTCAGAAAACGCCGCTATATATATAAATTCCTGCAATTATAGCGGCGTTTTCTTATCAGAAAACGCCGCTAAAAGCCAGAATATAGCGGCGTTTGTGATCAGAAAACGCCGCTAAAAGCCAAAATTTAGCGGCGTTTGGTATTCAAAAACGCCGCGAAAATCGAACACTTCGTGGCGTTTGAGAACAGAAAACGCCGCTAAAGTTTCAAGTATTACCATTTCGGACCTTCAATTGTGGCGTTTATAAACGCCGCGAAAGTACCTAAAAACGCCACTAATTTAGCGGCGTTTATGGTGAAAACGCCGCTAAATTTCCCGTCACTGTTTTTACCGGCGTTTGTTGCGGCGTTTTTTAAAACGCCTCTAATTTTTTTCGCGGCGTTTATAAACGCCGCTATTCCAAAAAAAAAAACGCCGCTGAAAGACCAATTTGCTGTAGATCAACTAATGGGAACCAAGAAAAAGAATTAACTAAAATCATTTAGAAGTTTTGCTATGTTAATTAATATATACTTTCTTCTTGTTGATATATAGGGGCAAGAAGGCAATGCCAATTTGACTTCACCAAACAATATTCTTAAACAATTTGTGGGCATGAGATCATGGACTAAAATTTCTTTGCATCAAGGGGAATCCTTTATTTATTTATTTTTATACAAAAGATGTCGTAACCTAAGAATAGAGAAAAGAGTTGTAGATGCTAAAATTCAAATCATAGACTTACTGAATATCATTTCTTAAAGGTGACTGCATGAAATAACTGAGTTAAATCTTGAGTTCAGAAGAATCCTTCATCTTAATTGATGCAAAGATAATAGATTTTATTTTTTAACTATTACAATTTGGATTGAAAAGCAGACCTTGATTGTAAAATAATAGATTTTATTTTTTTGAAAAAAAATTGAATTTTTTTCTCGTCCTTTCTCTTTGCAGTCTACCATCTTTTAGATCGAATCTGATTTATGACTGTCCACATTGAAAAATTTTGTATAATATAAGAGCCAAATATGACATTATCCCATTGCAATGTTATAACAAGTTAGTGGTATGACATTAACCCATTATAATATTATAACAAGTTAGTGGTTGCCAATTATACCAAGTATTATTCTACATTTTTACTTATTGCTATATGCATAATTAACTTATGCCATTCTTGGTATTTTAGCTAAACTACATGATTACCTTGAAAATTTTCTTAGGTTTTGACTATTTTAGGCTAAGATGAACAAGCTTTATCAAAGTGTGTAGGTGCAATCTAAAATTATTAGCCAATAATAAACCATGTCATGTAGTAGTAATTTGTATTGTGTTTCCAAAAGCTTGCTTCAAGAACTCAAATTAAGATTAAATCAGTTTGCCTTTTGCCCCTCATATATGGCTAAGATCAAAAGTCTTGCAGAGGATAAGTGAAAGTATTAGCATCAATATGAACCATTCATTTTGATGAGGTTGCCTTCCACTAACAAAATGTTGATTGGGGATATAATCTCAAGCAGGGTGAAGTCTTTCTTGAAAGAGAAATGTGGCTATCAAGTAGGGTGATGACGGTTTGGTTCGATCTCATTTGAACAAAATTTTTGATTAATGCATAATATTATGGTTTATTTTAAATAATTCGGTTCAATTTGGTTCAATTTTTAAGTTGTTTAATTTTGTTTTTAGTTAATTTATTAAAATTAAACATAAAATTTTATTTTATTTTAAAATATAAAATATAAAATATAAAATTTGTAAAAATATAAATTATTTTCTATCTTCGAATCATTTTGATTGTTTAATTCATGGATCAAAAGTAATTAAATACGTGTATTTAGTATTCAAATCAAAACCGAATTGAATACGATAAAAACCTAAATTGAATTCTACTATTCAAATCGATTTTCGATTTTTTTGGTTTTTTTTTTTTCTCAACCCTACTGTCAAGTACGTTATAGTACATCATACTCAGGACAGATTCTTCATTAAGCATTTTGGAATTAACAAGTTTAAGCATTTTGAAATGAATTTATATTTAATGTATTAACAATGTATGAATGTTAATATACACTGTAAATGAAGCACAAAATGACATCTCAATCTCTTTTATTTTTCATTAATGAAATGTCTGTCTTATGATTCTTTAAGAGTGTTAATCACAAACCAAATTGCATCTAAAATGCAAAGCCAAAATGGAATTTTATGGGATAGTAAAACCTTTCACATGGGATGTTTCCTTAATAGATCATCCCAATTATGTTATTCCGACTCTTAATTTTTTTTGAAATATCCGTGTCCAACACATATCCAAACATAAATATTGAAATATGATTTTTCAAAAACCTTCCAAATAATAAAAATTAAAAAAATATATATATATATATATTCGAGTCATAGCATCCCATAATTCACTTTGATTTTGATCTTTAGCTTATTGAATTTTGGTTTCAGAATGATCATAGCAGGCAAAAGACAGAATGGGATGTGTATTTTGGTCTTTCTAACAAAGTTTCTTGTTAGACTATTTAAGCCAATGATCTTCACCCTGGCATCAGATCAGGTTTGCATTCTCTCTCCCTGTTTAAAGCATAAAACAAATTGCAACCAAAAGATCGATTATGGATAACATTTTCAACAACTCTTCTCAGAAAAGATGTTATGTAATTACATTCCAGGGAAGTAAAGCAAAAAAAAGTTTCATCCAACTCTAAGAACCCCAGAAAAAGCCAAGATTACAGAGGGGGTAAAAAACCAACAATTTTTCCAACTACAACCAAAACCCACCACCAACACACTTTTGGATTGGGGTGCCATTGATTGGTTTTTTATTGCTTATTTATAGTTACTACTACAAGAAGTAATAATCACACAAGAAAGATCATATACATATATCAGAATTGGATTATAAGATATAACTTAATAAGCCCAAGACCAGAAAGCATGATCTTCAACAGGGAATCCAAAATTACACGAGCTTGCAGGCGGGTCGGAGTAATCGTCGTCTTCAAGTTTTGGGAAGATGTATGAAGGAGGATGAAACAGGCCTTTACTCAAGTTATCTTCCTCATCTTGTGATGAATCAGATTGGTCTGGTTCGAAAAGATAAGATGAGTCAGCAGCCTCCAAGAATGAAGAATGAACCCCATCGGTGTAATGTGGGCTGTCTGAATCAAATATATCACTTTTGGCAGAACAGATATCTTCCTGTTTACAGGCAACCTCGGAAGCAGCTTCAGCAATAACAGGCTTTTGTGATGGTTCTTGTAACAATGTTTTCACATCAGAAAATTCTGAGTTCCCCTTCTCTTTTTCTTTCATAAGCAACTTATCTGTGAACTGAAGAACCTGAAAAATAAACACAGCAAAATTCATTAGACAGGAATTTAACAGCTTTCAGGGGGGGGGATATAGAATTGTAACATGAAAAATTAAGATTTAACATCAGGGACGAAGCTAAATACCTCTTCTTTAAGTTTATCTTTCTCCTTGAGGAGATTATCATAGTTAGCCTTGAGGCTATTATAGCTGGCTAGCAAAGTGTCATAGTCTTTCTCCAGCTGCTTCGACTTCCATCGAGCCCGGCGGTTTTGAAACCATATGGAAACTTGCCGGGGTTGCAACCCAAGGTCTTTAGCCAGCTGAATTTTCCTTTCAGGTTCAAGCTTGTTCTCGACCTCGAAACTTTTCTCTAGAAACTGGACTTGCTCAACACTGAGCCGTCTTTTCTTTTCAGGTTGATGAAGATACTCATCTAAATCCTCATATCCATTCTCACCTTGATCAAACGTCCTAAAAAATGATCTTTCTGCTCTGTTTGTTCGATGGAAATCTTCAAAGCTTACCATCGACCTTGTATCTGAAACTGAAGGAAGTCACAGTAAAAGTTAGATCTTGTCAACTACATTAACAGTCAGTAGCCAATTGACCATCAATTAAAGTTGCAAAATTTATCCCAAAGTAGGGATTTTTAAAGGAACCCAAAGTGAGAAAAAGATTGAGAGAATACCAAGAAAAGAAGAAGGAAAACAGAGAGGCTCAGAAGAGGAAGCAACCCTTTGACTTTGAAGCAAAACAGAGAGATTATTAGAAACACCATCAGTACTAGTATTATTATTACAGATCCTCCCACTCGCCATGAGAATTTCAAGCTAAAGAATCAATCTTGTTGTTTTTCAAGATATCATCTTAATCCTCATCATCAGACGATCTAAAAACAAAAAAAAAAAGGTCACCCTGGTTTTTGGTTACTTTGTTTTAAAGAATATAAAATTCTTAAACTTCTTAAGGCTTGTGGCGAAAGAAGCTGGTGATTATGATTTCTGTGATATGGAATGTGTGGGAACAGCGGCAGCTCACACCCATCATTCAGAAGAAGTTAAAATTAAATTTTCTTCAGCTTTGGCAGAGGAAAGTTAAGGAAAGCTGGGAGAGAAAGAGGAGGAAAATGGAAGTGGCAAATTGAAAAAAAAAATGTAAAGACTCTTTCTCTTGAGTAGTTGAGCTTGATGGGTTTATATTAAGTCCAGCATATGGGGTTTCTTTGGCTATGGTGTGCTTGTAGTTACTTTGATGCCCTTGCTTTTACTTTGTTCATAGACCTTTTTTTTTTTTGGGGTTCTCACCTCACTCTTCAATAATTTATAAAATTATGAAAAATTGTATTATTTCTATGATTTTTTTATCTTAATATAATTATTATTTTTAATTATCAAAATATCGTTATTTTTCTTTTAAGTATCAAAATTCATTTTTAATCAGTTAAAAAATCATCATGACCCATGACGATTTTTTAACTAAAATTTGAAAAAAAAAAACTTAAAATTTTACCTTGATATCAACTTTTTTTTATTATTAAATAATAAAATTTAAATAAAAATGATATAATTTATAATTTTAAAAAATAAAAATTATAATTTTTATCCTATGGTGGTAAGCTCGACCCAATAAATCCGGATCGTATTTATATAATTTTTAAAATTTTTTTATTATTTAATTTTTTTTATTTTTAATTTTTTTAAATTATATAATTTTTATTTTTGGGTTTGGGCAAAGAAAATAAAAAATTTTCGGGCCTCAGCCGGGTCCGGTAAGCCATGGCGATTTCCTTGATCGTTTATTAAAAAGAATTCATATTTTAAGAAGGAAATAAATTCATCATTTATAAAAATTCATATTTTACCGGGCCGGGCTGAGGTCCGAAATTTTTTTATTTCTTTTGCCCAAACCCGAAAATAAAAATTATATAATTTATAATTTAAAAAAATTAAAAATTAATAAATTGTAAAATTTAAATAATAACAATTTTAAAAATTATATAATTAGGATCGGGTTTACCGAGCCGAACTTACCACCATAGGATAAAAATTATATATATAAATTATTAAATTTTTATTTTTTAAAATTATAAATTATATAATTTTTATTTAAATTTTATTATTTAATAATTAAAAAAAAGTGAATTATTCAACTTGGGAAATCGTCATAGTGGGTGGCGATTTCCCAGTATAAAAATTTATTTTTATTTTTTAATTTTTAGTTAGAAAATCGTCATAACTCATGGCCAATTCTCAACTTAGTTTAAAAAAAAAAAAAATTTACCGTTGAGAAATCGTCATTGGCTATGGCTATTTTTCAACTGGTTAAAAAAACGAATTTTGATACTAAAAACAAAAGTAACAGTATTTTGAAAATTAAAATTTTTTTGGCTATATTAAGATAAAAAAGTCTTATTTCTCTTTAGTGTTTTTCACTTGGTCTAACTTTTTATTGATTTTATTGATTTTTAATTAATAAAATATTTCTTTATTTTATTTTATTTTTCTTTCACTTAAAGTCTTGTAATTTAGTTTAATAAAATTAACTATTTTATTTTTATTTATTAAAAATATAAAAATACTATCAAATAGTTTTTAATATTTTATAGCTCTTCTGCATTAAGTTTGTCAAACGTTATTTTAACTTTTCCTTTTATAACATTTCAGAGCAATTCTACTTGAACAACACTTCTGTTAGAGGCTTCAACCGAGTCAAACAGATAAAAAAAAAAAAAAAAATCATATCTTTAGAATTTAGAATATATAAAAACGGAATTTATGAAAGAAATCTAAATTATGTTTTCCAAATATTCATTTAACTTATATTTCGATTACAGAGCCAAGCACTCAAATTTGAAACTTAAAAACATTTTTTTTTTTTAAAAATTCATTGAAGTTTTGGGTAAAGATGTTATTTACATCATATCTTTAGTTTGTGAATATAAATAGATAAAGATAATCTCAAAACAAAGAATATTATTTCATCAAATCTTTGATATGGTAAATCACAAAAAGCCAGCATATGATTAGAGCAGAATAATTAGGGGCGTAATAAATAAATAAATTATTTCATATATGGTCAATGAAGTTTATAAATTTCATAAACAAGGTAACACAATAAATCAAGAGGGATACACTGGGTGAGATGGGAGAGGTTATGTTTGCCTAAGAGTGATGGAGGCTTAGGATTTAGGGATATGGAAAAATTCAACTTAGCACTGCTAGCTAAACAGGGGTGGCGCCTGCTTAAAAAAACCAACACACCAGCTCACAAAGTGTTCAAGGCAAGATACTTTCCAAATGGTAACTTTATGGAATCTACTGTTGGTCGGAACCCATCGTTGGTCTGGAGGAGTATATGGGGAGCAAAGCAGGTTCTTGAAATGGGGCTCAGGTGGAGAGTAGGCAATGGGGAACAAATTAGAGTTTGGGAGGATAAGTGGATCCTGACAGCAGAATCACTTAAGATCACAACTCCAAAACCAAACAACACAGAGATAACAATGGTCAAGGATTTAATTGATGAACACAGTAAGCAGTGGAAACAGGAGCTCATCCTAAGTTTATTTGAAGCAACAGAAGCTGGAACAGTATGTGGCATACCTGTTAGCAAACTTGGATTTGAGGATCAGTTAGTCTGGCATTTCAACAAGCATGGTGAATACATGGTCAAATCAGGATACAGAGTGTTGAGGAATGGAGACCAAACACAAAGCACATATAACCACCCTGACAATAATGTGCCAATATGGAAAAAAATTTGGTCAGTTGAGGCACCACCTAAGATAAAGACTATGATGTGGAGATTATGGTATGAAGGGTTGCCCACTATGAAGAACCTTACAAAGAGAAATATTAGTACAAACAGCGCATGTTTCAGATGTGGAGAGGACGAAACAAACTTACATGCAATCTGAGACTGTTCATGGGCACGAAGCATCTGGGCACTCATGGGTTTTGTTTGGGGTGCCAACACTGGGGAAGACACCAACACAGCAAGTTCGATCTTGCAGATCTGCAACGCAATGGATCCTATAAAAATGCAGCAGGTGTATGTCACGGCTTGGGCAATATGGCAGGCGAGAAATAGAGAAATTCATGGGGAATATGGATGGTCACCAGCAGCAACAGAGAGCTTTATCAGAAAATACGTCTCTGAAATCAACAATGCAGCAGCTAAAACTACAACAGGCATCCCTTTTACTCACTAAAGATGGATTCCCCCAAATGATGGAGAATATAAGGTCAATTTTGATGGAGCTGTTGATAGGAACAACAATCTGGGAGGAATTGGAGTGGTCGTCAGGGATGCGGATGGAGAAGTACAGCAACACTCAAGGATAACCAAGATCCATTTGTGATTGAAGCTACTGCTGCAATTTGTGCACTTCAGTTTGCAAAAGATCTGGGGCTACAAAAATCATCTTCGAGGGAGATGCTTTGGCAGGGATGTAAATTGCGGTGGTGGACGCGTTTTCAATCGCGTTGTATTTATCACGGTTGCGAACGTAATGAATGTTACCGCGGTCAATTGCGATAAATATCGGCCACGAATATTGACGACGGAGGGAGCCGCAACCGTTAAATAGCGGCCGTAACGTCGCGTTGCGACCGCTATTTAAATCCCTGGCTCTGGAGGTTATCAAAAGGATCAATTCAACGGAAACTGATCTATCCCCCAATTGGGAACCTAATCGACGAGCTCGGATCCTTTGTTCTAGTTTTCTGTCATGCAAACCACACACATAAGAAGAGAGGGCAACAATGCATCTCATTGTTCTAGCAAGGTTTGCTTTACAACAAACGAATGAGTTTACCTGGGTAGAAATTTCTCCAGACATTATTGCTACTATAGTTACTGAGGATTGTGTTAATTCTTAATTAATGAAGCACCGATTTAAAAAAAAAAAAAAAAAAGGCATATGTAAAAAAAAAGATAATTTTAAAAAATAATATATATAACAGTCTCTTAATTTTGTTTGTAAAATTAAAAATTTTCATTATATCAAAAACAAAATCTAATAAATATGCCACTTATAGTTTTAAAAGAGAGATATTGAGAATTTTTTTTCAATTAATTTTGAAATTAAAAAGTTAAAATTGTTTATCATTTTCTATTTCTAATTTTTTAATTTTCTTTGTCACTCTTTCTTCCTTGCATTATCAATCTCTCTCTTTCTAATAGTATCATATTGTCATTTTTCTTTAAATTATTAAGAGTTATTTGATCTTTGTTTAAAGTCCCTAAAATTGCTTTGCTAGTAAAAGCAAATGCTTAAAATGAATCATTTCTTTACACTTACATTTGCTCAAGAGTCGGATAGTCCGTCCAGTTCAGATCGGGTTTGGATAAAACTTTTTTTCGATTCAAGTCGATCCGATCCTACTCGAATTACTGTTTATATAATAAAAAATATATATTAATATTAATATAAAAATTATTTTTTTTTTTTAGTTTTTTAAATAATAAACTAAGTCGGAGGGTTGAACCGGCTCTAAGTAAGAAAATTAAAAAGTTTTGGTCCGTGGCTCGGTCCATGAGCATGTGTATTTACACCCAAGCTCATCACTTTTTCTTTGTAAACTGCTACATATTGTGTTCTAACTTTTGCTTGCTGGAATAGTATCTCCTGGTTTAGATTTTAGAATGCCACCAAATCTTAGGAATAGCAACTTGCATGTCTTGTCTTCCTTGGCGTTATTGTTAAACTCTAAACAACATATAGAATTCGAAAAAGGATAGATATGAATTACTTTACCTTAATATATATATTTTTATTTAAATTATATCACGTAAATATTTCATACAATCTATTATCGTAAACCAAAAGCTATAGTGATTATAAGAATCTTGGTTAACTTATACAATACGTAGAAGTTTGGATGTAAAGGAAGAAAAAATTATCAATAACTAAGGATCAAATTCAAAGCATTTTTTTTTCCAAAAGAAATCTAAAAAATGGTAAAGAATCTTATAATTTTTATAGTAATAAATTCTTAAAATGTCGATTTTTTTTTTACCTCAATAACACGAAAGAGGTTTCAAAATCATTAGATTTTAAAATTGAAAAAAAAATTGGTCTAATTATATTTTATTATTATTATTATTTATTTTTAATAATTAGATTTGATAATTTATGTTTGTGTGTCATGTTTCATGCTTTTTTTTTTGTGTCAATTGCATAAATATAAATATATTATAAATTATTAAATATATTAAAATTTTAAACACAAATAAAATATGTATATTAAATATATCATATTAATTGTGTTTAAATATATCATATTATATTTATTAAACATATGGTGTTATATCCAAATTTACTAATATTCAATGGTATATTTGTTGATTATGATGTAATTTTGATTGTGAATTAATTTTATTAAAAAAATATATATTTGGGGGGGTGGTAATTTGGTAAATGGAAGGTATAATATGGGTTAAAAATGGAAGTGTAGATGACAAGGAGAAAAAGGGAGGAAGGATAAGAGAGAAACAAGAAAAGAAAAGAATGGTGTTCAATCAATCAGTCGCTTTCAAAAGCGGAATGGCTGAGCTCGAAATTTAAGGAGCCACTCCAGATAGCACGGATGCTCTGCCCCACCATCCGCGCTGCTCGATTTACCACAGGCTTGGCTCTCATTGGCCCCATCTTCCCTCCCTTTCTCTAAATTGTCTTCTTTCGAGTTTCAACATTTCGTTTGCTCTCTCGGGATCCCCCGTCTATGAACAAGCAGTCAAAAGGAAAGCTAACTATTAATAGTAGGGTTAAATTATACTTCATATTTTTTTTGTTTGTTTGATATCCGAAAAAAAAAATTATCAATTTAGTATTTTAATTTTTTTCGTTAAAAAAATTGATATATATTTGATATTCAATTAAATGTCTTCACGTGATCAATAAAATTACGTCATATTTTTTATAAAAAAATCATTATGCAAAAAAAAAAAACAAAATATGAAATATAAAAAATAAAAAATAACTTTTCAAAATAAGGTTATAATTTAGGAGTTTTCTTAGGGTTTCTAACAATCATGGGCATTATAATTTAAATTACAAAAACTTGAACTCGAGAAGTCGGCGAATGAAAGGCTTGAATTCATCGGAGCCTCTAGTAGGCAATGAGGCTCCATCCAATAGCTCGAGTTCAGGATCAACCTTTGGTGACAAAAAACTAATCAATAGATTCATAATGTAAATTCCAAGGCCGTAGGATATGATATAAAAGTCTTGCACGAAGTAAACGCGTAGAACGTAAATGGCTGCAATGGCAAGAGTTCCATTACTTTTGTTTTCGTTATAAACCCTAAGAAAACCCCCAAATTATAACCCCTATTCCATTTTTTTTTTGGTTATATTTCATATTTATTTATTTATATTTTTTTAATAATGTATAAAAAAAAAGATGATATGACTTTTTTAAAAATATGATGTGGCTTTATTGGTCACGTGGAAGCATTTAATTAGGTATCAAATACACATCAATTTTTTTTTTCCTGAAGTTAGGGTTTGGGGCAAAGTAATAGACAAAAGAAAAGTTGGATTACCATGTTGATAATTTTTTTCTGCAGGTACCAAACGAACATACGGAATAAAGTATAAGGGTCAAATGAGTATTTAACCCTTAATAATAATTAAGATTTTATGAGAAATGTTAACTAGTGTTATTAAACATTGATTAACATGATACATATATAAAAAGGATCAGTTTAATCATATCTATAGGCACCGATTAAAAATAATTTAATTATCAATTTAATTTTTTTTTTTTGCTTTTAATATATTACTTTTACTGAATTAAAAAAAAGTAAGTCATTAATTATAATTTTTTTTATATATATCATTTTAATTAGTGTCAATTAACATTTCCTATAAAAAAAATTAAGTATAATTAATGACTTATTTTTTCTTGAATTCAGTACAAGAAATCTATTAACTGCAACAAAAAAAAAAATTAAATTGATAATTAAATAATCTTTAACTATGCCTATAGACACCGGTTAAGCAGATCCAGATTTTATCAACGAATGCTTTAAGGATATTTTTTAGATTATTATATATAATAAATATCTTTATTTAATGTATTAAAAATGATGAATAAAGATGCCAATTACTGTATTTAATACAATATTATAACTATAAATAGTATATTAATTAATTTAAAAAAAAAAACCTCTAAAGACACTCGTTAGAAAAACTATAGTAATAACCTTCCTAAATTATTTTTCCATCATAAAAAACGTTGAAAAATAAAATCGAAATTGAGATCGGTGAGATTTTTAATCATTAGTTCAATTAATTTGATCAGTTAGATTGGTCAATTCAATTGAAAAAATTAATTATTAAATAAATAATTTTAATCTTAAATAAGTAATAAATATAGTAAATAATTAAAAATATACATTTAATTTAGTGATATAATTTTTAATATAAAGTTAAGAAATTAAATGTTCAAATCTTATCATTTATAGAATTTTTTTTGAAAAAATAATTTAAACTTAAAACAAATTTTTTATTGATTCAATCGATTTTTTTCAGTTCATTAAATCTTCATTTTTAAATTCCATATAATATCGGGCAAGCTTCAAGTTTTTGATTGAACTGATGCGATTTTTCAACCATTATAATAAACTAAAATACTAATACTAACTTTTTTCTAAAAAAAAAAAAAAACTACTTATAACGTTAGCAATGTTTTGAAGCATTTCAGAGTTTTGACATATTTTTTACATTAAAAGAACTTTGGGTTTTGAATAACATATGAGAGATAATCATTTTTAAATTTATAATTTTAAAATAATTCCAAATTTAAGCTGTTGAAATTGATACTGAAATTGAGTATAATAAGTTTTATCATTTCTATCTAAAACTATATTTTTGTTTCACATTGAATCTCATTCATTTAATCATTCTTAATTTATTTATTTTTTTATCATTCTTGATTTATTAATACATAGATATGACTATTTTTTGTTCATTAATTATCGAGATGAACATAGCTAGGGATATAATATTTTGAAAATTACCTTATAAAAACATAAACATATCCTTATCACAAAACTATGGAAGTAAAAAAAAAGTGTGAAAACCTTGTTCATTTAATTATTATTTTTTGATATAAAAGAGATCACAATCTAAAAATAAAATAAATTAATTACAAATATTAAAATTTAAATCTTAAACCTGCAAGATAATCACCTTTATAAAAATAATTACATAAATAAATTGGATTTAACTCCGATAAAGATATGATGTATAATGAGATTATGAAAAAGTTTATATTGTAAGTTGTAACCAACAAATTTCTTTGAAGTTTTTGCCAGCACCATTTCTTCTTTGATTGAAACTTCCCTCAAATAAAAGAACTTAAAATTGGAACTCATCAATTAGACTTTTTTTTTTTATAAGCCAAGAGACGTGCCAAGCGACGTGCCAAGAGCGCTGCTGACAGGGAGACTATTACTAAAGCCCGCTGCATATAAGATTTGTTCCTGCATAAAATGTTATTGACCAAAAACGAGTGTCTACACACTTAAAAATGCTTATTCTTCTTTATAGTAGTAAAATATTGACCATATGCTAAAAGGAGAAAATGGGCC
The DNA here is from genome assembly GCA_030761205.1 of Fremontodendron californicum. NCBI lineage: Eukaryota > Viridiplantae > Streptophyta > Magnoliopsida > Malvales > Malvaceae > Fremontodendron > Fremontodendron californicum. The sequence continues at coordinate 8,361,625 of JAULJL010000019.1, read as the reverse complement.
TGGTAAGAATTTTTTTGCTCTCTTATGGTGCAGCATGTGGCACGATAGTCTTGCCTTTCAAGCCTAGAAAAGCCCATAATTTCCCCTTTTTTGGCACTTGCCCAAATCAATTTATTCATCACCAATCAAAGGAAGACAGGAGGAGACCTCCATGCCAGATTTAATTAAGGATTCTGCTCCCTTCTGTAGCATCAAAATGATGCAATTTCAGGTTTCGCCTCCTGCAAAGATTCAGGTTTCTACTTAGGGTTAATTTCCTAGTGTTGTGAAAAAAAATTGGGTAAATCTTGAAAACATGTTCTCAAATCCAGATAAATTTGTAAATAGTCTAATGATAAAAAATAATTCATGAAAATAAAATGCATAAAATCAAAGTTATAAAAAAGGATATTGCAAATATCAATTTATCCTTAATAAAAGAAATCTATTAAAAGCCAAAATATATTTCATTAACCCATAACCGATTCTTTAGGTCCCAAAGCAAAGATGTGCAGGTGCTTATGTTTATCTGTTTATGATTCTTTGGGTTTAATATAAAATTCTAGATATTTAAAAAAAAACAATAAGTCAAATTCGGTTAATAAGTCAAAGTAAAAAAAAAAAACAATAAGCAAAGATTTTAAATATTTAAATTTTTTATAGAAATGAAGATTTGAATTCGGTTAATTTTTGAAGGAAAATATATATTTATTATTAAGTCAAATGCTTAACATACTGAATGTTAAATTTAAATATTTCACTTAATATCTTGAAACTCTATATATATATATATATATGTATATATATATATATATATATATATATATAAAAGAATAAGAAATTTTGATCCCAAACCCAAACTGTCACAATTTTTTTTTATTATTTACAAAAAGTTTAAACAAAATAATACATATAACAATTTAATCAATTGTTATGTTAAGGTGGCTTCATCTTTACTCTATAATATAAATTTTATATTGTTTAAAATTAGCTTCTTTCACTTTTAATAAGTTTCTTTTATTAAAGGTAGATTGATATTTTCAATATCCTTTTTTACAATTTTGACTTTATGCATTTCCTTTTCATGAGTTACTTTTTTTTATTAGATTATTTATAAGTTTGTTTTGATTAGAAGGCATGTTTTTCAAATTTACTCAAAAAAGTTTGAGTAAAAAAAAATTGGATTGAGAAAAAGGTTTGTTTTAAAAATACAATAAAAAAAGGGTTTGTATTTGATGCACTCAGTGTATAGTTTTATACTCTTACGATGACACTTCATTAAAAAATAAACTCTAAATTTAATTTTTAACAGGTGACATCATATGGTGCACTGTCAGTATATAAATCTATACACTCAGAGAGTGACAGTGCTTCAAATATAAATCCTAAAAAAAGTGTAGTTTAAAATTTTTAAATGTTTAATATTGCTGTAAAAAGTATTATAATGAATTAAAATGTTTAAAAAGATATGCATAAAACAATAAAAGTTTAGAGTTACGAAGGTAATAAAATTATTTAATTTTTCAAAATGCGATTCAATCGGAAAAGTCATAAATTTTTGATTTTTTGATTTGGGTTTCAAACCATAATTTTAATTTTTAACAGTAAAACCCAATTCTTTTTATCAGTTTGACATTGTCGTTAAGGTAAAACGCAATTTTTAACTTTAAAAAAGTGCGTACAACAGTACTAAACACAGTCTTAATAAATACTATATAAGTAGGTAATTAAGCATCACCATTTTTATTTTTTATCAAAGGAAAATAATGATTCATATAAGGATTAATATTTGATGCACTGACAGTGTATAAGGCTATATATTGTCAGTGCATCCTACGATGCCACGTTTTAAAGTTAGGTTGTAAGGGTTAAGGGTTAGTGATTAGGATTAGGTTTAGAGGTTAGTGGTTAGTTTTTTATGAAATGTCAGTATAAGATCTATAAATTGATAGTGTATCAAAAACGAACTCTTCATATAAACCTTAACTATTCTAAAACAATCTAATCTATGAGACAATTGAGAAATTTAAATACTGCTGAAACCTATATATGGTGAGTGATATTTCTCATATGTTGCATATGCTACCAGAAAACCAAGATTGTCCTAATAATGCAGCTGATTGGTAGCTTTCCAAGCTATCAAGGGTATGTGCAGAACAGGTAGGTAAGGCAGACTTCATCCTCTTTTAGTGAATATATCTTTAGTAGAAAAGGGTTACCTGCCCCTCCTTTAGGACTGTAATTTTTTGGGAAAAATCGAAATAATCGATCGAATCGAAAATTTTCGATTAATCAGTCAGCAACTGAAATTATTCGGTCGGTGAACGGTAGGAATTTTTAAGAGAATTTCGATTATCGGATAAATCGATTTGGTTAAGCAAAATTAACTGAATAACCCAATATAACCAAAATGCACCCACCCTTTTTGTTCCCTCTCCCTGCTGCCTTTTCCGGTCGATCCTTGACTCAATATTTCTTTAATCTGCCCTTTTAGCCTTTTACTTTGTCAAAAGGCAGGGTTAGTCCTTATTCTATCATGGCCTCTGGTGCTTCAAACTCAAATGAGAACTTTAACCTTAGAATCCAGAAATCAGAAATCTTCTCTTTTGACAAGATCGAATCGCTTATTAAAGTATTCAGGATTGGACTAGAACATTTGTAGCAAGTTCTTCAAGCCATCTCTTGCATGATTGCATCTGGCAAAAAGAAATGGATTAATGTGTAAATTGGCCCCTAAGTATACCCTTTTTTATAATTTGGTACCTAAAAAAAAAATTCACAATTAAATATCTGAACTTGTATTCCGTCAACCAAGCTACTCCAAGTGATTAACGCCGTTACATAAATGCTGACATGGCCTGACTAATCAATAAAAAGTAGACACGTTTCAATCAACGCCACATCAACATTCCACGTCAACAATTTTTTATTTTTTAATTTATTTTTAGATTTGTTTTGAAAATTTAATAAAAAAATTTAAAAATTTTAATTCAAAAAATTATATTTTTATTTTAAATTTTTTAATTCAAAAAAGTAAAAAGTTTAATCTTTTTATTTTTTTTCCTAAAATAATGATGTGGTATTGCTGATGTGTATAAGCTGCCACGTATCGCGCTTTTATTGATAAAAAAAAGTGACATGTCATCAGACCGTTAGCAATGGACTAACGTGGGTGACAGAAGTACTTAATCGTGAATTTTTTTCTTTCTTTTACGTTCTAAATCATGAAAATGAGTATAGTTCGAGGGTTGATTTGTGCATTAATCCAAAAGAAATACATGGCAAATTTACTACTGGTTTGACTACTTTTATAAGGGAGTTTGAGAATTTTATTTCAGTTAATATGAAAACCGACTGAATTAACTGAAATAATTTTGGTTTGGTTAATGTACATTTTTCTCAATTTGATTCGATTAACGATATGACAAATTAAAGATCGATTACTTCGGTTAATGTTAATTTGGTTCTGTTAATAACCGAACCGACCTAATACACAACCCTAAGAGCCTCCTTGATCTGTTTTAATATGTAGTTTTGATCGGAGTGAGTTATTAGAACTGCTGATCAGTAGTATCATATGTGCTCCTCTTGCATCTTTTATGTTTTCTCAATTGTACTCTGTTATTAGTTGTTAGATTTTGAACCCAAATATATTTTAATTGAAATCAATTTGGATTTGGGTGAAATTCCATTGGTCAAAGAACTATTTAATGAAATTCTTAGTGAATAAGAGTTCTTAATGATCAAGTAATAGGACTCTTCAAATATAAAGTGAATCTTAACCTTTAAAATTAATAAGAAATGTAATCTTTAATGATTTTTATATGGGAAATGAGTTTGTAGTGAGAAAGAGTTGAGAAAACACCGGATTACAGTATTCCATGGGTTAAACATTGAGTGTGCAAACTAGATTTATTTTGGGATTTGAGATTAGTGTTTGTTTTTGGATGTTTTGTACTTTTTGTACATAGTTACGTTTATAATGGATTTTTTCTCTTTGGTTCACAGATTTAAACTTTTGAAACTGAATCACCATCTTCAAGGGGTTCAGTATATTTTGTATTATCTGATATTAGTATTGCAATTAAAGAACACAAGACTTACTTTTGTGATATTGTTAAACCTTAGTGGTGGACTATGTTACTCGGATTCGGGAGTATCGTATATAAGTATGGTCAATTTTTTTTTTTTTAAATTTTTTTCATATATTTGGAGGATCGTATCATCATACTCATGTCCGAATATGTGTTGTTCACGGATACTTCATGAAAAATGAAAAATCGGAGTAACATAGGTGGTGGACATACCGGAGAATCTAGCTTTCCTGGCCAATGCAAGCAACCTTGTGCTATACCTTTCAAAGTTCATGCACTACTCTCCATCAAGCTCTGCAAACATTGTTACCAACTTCATGAGAACAGCCTTCCTCCTTGCCACAACCTATGGATCTGAGATGACAGCAATAAACATGCCAAAAATTTAAAATTTGAAAATCGAATAGCACAAAAGCTGTCATCAAGGGGAATACAAGTTAGGGCTAGTTTAACATTACTCTTAAAAAAAAAATTGGGTTGAAAAAATTATGTTTAAAAAGTGTGGTGAAAAACTGTGATTTAAAAACTTTTAAGTGTTTGACATTGCTGTGAAAAAATATTGTGAGAAATTGAAATATAAAAAAAAGACATGTTTAAAATAATAAAAGTGTAGAGATGTGAGGATAATAAAATTATTTTATCCAAAGCCAGCTTCTAAAGCTCAAAAACTATATTTTTTTGGCTTTTTTATTTTGGTTGTCAAATCATGGTTTCAACCGCAAAACTCAAAATTTTTTACCCGTTTAGCATTGTATTTGCAGTGAAGCGTAGTTTTTAACCTCAAAAATTGTGTCAATAGTAATGTTAAACGGGCTTTAATCAAGAGAGCACCTAATTGGCTTAATCATGTACTTGATAAGCTCATAAAATACACATCTTATGCCCTTTCTATTCTTAGTTTTAGTTACATTTTCAATTTTTATCTTGATTACTTATGTTATATTTTTGAATTCTAGGTATATTTAAAAAAATAAGTGAAAAGATGTCAATAATGATGGTAAAGAGTAGACGTGGCAATTGGGCGGGTTCGGGTCGGGCTCATTCGGGTTCAGGTTCATTCCGGTTCGGGCCCATTCGAGTTCGGGCCGAGTTCGGGTATGTTTTACATCATTTTTATTTTATGTTAGATGTAATCATTTTTACGTAATTTAAATATTTACTTTTAAAAATAAATTAAATATTTTATTATTATTTTTAAAAGTAACCTTTTATTATAATATAATATTTTTAATTATATTTATTTTTAAAATTAATATTTGTTAGCACCAAAAGAATATAAAATTAATTTTTTATATAAAATAAAATTTTAAAATAATTTATTATAAAAAATATGATATATTATATATTAATCATATTAATATTTAAAATAATTGATTTGATGAACTCGAATTTCAATATGTAAATACATTATAATTTATATTGACTATAAAATAAGAGACTTTTAGGGATGAACCCTGGCATTCAACTATCCATTTATATATTTGTAAAATGTAAAAATTTTATGCTTATGTAAAGAATCAAACCTAACATTCAACTCTTATTAATAAAGATATTACCAAGTGAGCCAATCTTGAATTTTGATATGATATGTTACTAAAAGTAAATTATATATTAAATTATATCAAGTGTAATAAAATAATAATAATTTAAAAAATACTTATCCAAAATAAAATAAATAATTAATTAATTAATTAAAAAATTAAATTAGTTAACTATGTTAAATACTTTTAAATTCTAAAAGAACATAATACATTTATAAATCAATATTTGATGACTTAATTTAATAATATGTTGCAAAGAGCAACACATTTTTTTTAAAGTAGTTTTTAACTATTTTTAATATAAGAAATACTATTATATTAGAGATAAGTTAAAATGAATGAATTGCTATTAATTAATTTTAATATATAGGAAACACTATTATACTATTATAAGCAGACCTGCTAAAGGGTCGAGCTACCCGCCCAAGCCCGAAGGTTCGCCCATATTTTGGAGAGTTTGGACAAAAACTATTAGGTCCGAAATATGGGCTTAGGTAAAAAAAAAAATAAAGCCCATTTAGAAATGAGTCAGGCCTTGGTTCTAACAATCCAGGCCCGAGCCCGGCCTGACCCGTTTTTTATTTATATAATATATTATTTTTATAATTTATATATTATGTAATTTATATTATATAAAAATAAAAATATATAATAGTATAGTGTAAACATTTAAAAATATGCTAAGTTATCCATATTTTCGAACTTAATAAAAAAAAAGGAGATAAAATTACTTAAAATTAAATAATAATAAAATATTTGTTTAATTTTTTTTTAGAAAAAAAAATATGGGCAGGCCTAAACAGGTTTGGACTTTCCATTTACAAATATGAGCGGGCTTGAGCAGAATTTGAGACCTATATTTCGGGCCGGGTCGGGCTTGGACAAGTATATTTTGTGTTGATACCATACCTAAGCCCGACCCGACTCATGAGCACCTCTAATTATAAGGGTTCTCTTAAAATAAATTAACGAAGGACAAATAATATTTTATGTCAAAAAAATTTCACATCCCTAAAATCTTCATGAGTTTAGAATCTTTAGATGTGGATTCATCAAGATATGAGACGTTAAAGTTACAAGTACAAAATATAATTTTATTTTTGATAAAATTACTATTTTATCATAAATACAAAATATAAATTAAATTTTAATTAAATTATTGAAAAAGAGATTAGAATAAAATTGTTAAATAAAGTTCTTGGTTTATAAAAAATTTATTTAATTACAATTTGATAATTTTTATTTTTAGTATTAAATTCGGGTTCGGGTTCTAGCCGGGCTCAGGCTCGGGTATTTTCGGGTTTGGGTTTTTCGAGTTCGGGTCATTTCAGGTTCGGGCCCTTTCGGGTTTAGGTTTTTGACTTTTTGGTCAAATCGGGTTTGGGTGGGTTCGGGTTTGGGTTTTTCTGGGAGGGTTTTTCGGTTCGGGTTCATTTTGCCATCTCTAGTAAAGAGTTTACAAAATCATAATCACAAGATGAAAGAAGACTTGGGAGTCAAAAAGATCAAATTCTTAGTGCAAAGCAATCAGACAGATTTGACCTCCAGAGCTTGTTGTTAAGAACTCATGATGTTAAATTACTTATTTGAAGAAACTTTCTACTTTACTTTTGAAGCTGACTTGAATACCTTTACAATGATAGTTTACAGGCCCAAATCGGATAAGAAATGGTCATCCAAATCATCCGACGAAGTGCAAGAAGATGCAGTAGTCAAGAAACCGAAGACAAGGAGTTCGTCAACGCAGCGGCCCACAAGTCAGTGAGCTCGGCGCCATGACGCCGACCATTCTGCCCTAAATCTGGAAAAAAAATCACAAAAATTCGAAAACTTGCCAAATTTGCACTATTCTGCCTCCTAGCTTCCTTGATCAGCAAGAAAGGGTTTCCAAGATCTTGAAACTCTATACCATCTTTGGAGCCACAAACTAGGACATGTTTTTGATTATTATCAATATTCTTCTTCTTCTTCTTCTCTATTCTCTTAGTTTTATTTTAGTTTTCTTCTTAGTTTCTTTTTAATGTTTATGTTAACTATGCCTATGCAAGGCTAAACTTCTCTTTGGTTAAGGGTGATTTCAAAGCCCTAGACATGTTTTGTAATTGATTTTTAGATTTTATCTATCATTAATTTTTATCAAAGTTGCTTATGTTCTTCCATAAAAATTGTTTATGATGTTGTCTTGATTTATTTAGGGTGATCAATTATATATATCTTGATAATTATCTATTTCTAGTTTAAGAGTCTTGATCCGTGTAATTGTCTTGATTTCCTATTCAGAAGTGGCAATTTGTAGTTCATGATTATGTTGGATTCTCAGGAATTGTAATGTGGAACATAACCTAAGTTGAACAATCCGAGCTTTCATGTTTGTTGCTTAGATCAACCTATCTTTCTCATCATAAAGCTGTTATCAAATTGAATTTAGAGAGCTTATTCTAGGTTGTTTGATAATTAGAGATTAAGTAGAGAGATTATTCTATTTAACAACAAACTAAGGAAAGATTGGGGTAGCAGAGATTGTTGTTATCTACGGTTGATAATTTTGATATTTAATTGATGTTGATAGATCTGAAATTGATTCTCAATGATATCTAGTGGTGGAGAATGAAATCTTAACCATACCTTTCTCATATCTGATTACTTCTTATTTACTTGCTTTCGTATTTTTATTGTTTGCTTAAACTGATTTCAAAACCCCCTTTAACTTTCGTTTTCTTTGAATTTAAGTTTTAAACTAGTGATTGATAAACTAAAACCCAATCTCTATGGACTCGACCCTTGCTAACTACTATACTTTACAACTGATCATTTTTATACAAGGATTAAATAAGATATGCTTTTTTGAGTGCATTAGTACTCTTGTGTTAGGTAGGGTATAGAACACAGTTGTGGAAATCACCACAAAATATCTGTTGGTTTATCCCAAGCAAAATGAAACATACAATGATCCAGCCACCTAAAAGCATGTGTGAACAATAGTGCAGTGTTTAATTAACTATACAAAGGGTTCGTAATTGCAAATATCCGAATTCGTAAAAAATAATCGGATAATTATAAATATTCGAATCCACGCCGTTCTAATTAACATATTATCAATGGGTTCGTAATAGTATGATTCCTTCACCAGTAAGGCATAGCAAAGCCCAGCCAATAATGATACATGAACATAAGGGATGGGATACGGGGAAAGATAAAGCTGGAAAGTGTTAATTTGGCATGTACTAGCATTGTACAATTACATTTCATGGCAACCTGGCTAGGTTCCACAAATGAATCTGCCTTGCTCTTAGTGAAATTAGAATCTATCTATCTATGAAATGAGAATAGTAAATTGTTTGTAAAGATTTGAGTCTGGGCCCATTGGAATGAATATGAATGGAAACATAATACAAAAGAAAAGATGAGAGTTTGTATTTGATGCATGTACAGATCGGATAATTTTGACATGATTAAAATCTGAAAACCATATATATATATATATATATATATATATTTGTGCAGTTGAGAAGATATTAAAAAGGGGTAAAATAAAATCAAACAAAAAGAATCAGGAACCTAAACAAGAAGAGTAAATCAGTCTCAGCAGGTGTTTCTTCCTTGACAGACAAGGTTACTTGTAAAACACATTTTGTAATGATGAACTTTTCTATTATCCTTCTTCTTCTTCTTCTTCTTCTTCTTCATAGGATTTGTCAACCCCATTAATTCATCATAAGGCATGGCCGCCTTGCGCCATTTATGGTCCCCAACACAACCGATGAAGCCTTTCCAGACAGCCGCCTCAATCTTCAGCGTTCCCTTCGGTTTCAAGCCCTTAGCCGCTGTAAGACTCGTGGTTGCTCTCAATGCAGATGGGTTATTCTTTGCATCGATCTCTCCAGTGATTCCATCATCATTCTCGGCGGGTTCGAACATGTTGTCGAACCTGGGATCTTCTTCTTCATCAGAATACTCGTTAATCTCAGAATCAAACGAGCAATACTCTTCTTCCTCACTACTGTGATATTGAATGCTATGATCATGCTGTTGAAACAATGACTTAAGGTCACAACAAGCGGCTCCTATCAGTTGGTCTTTCAAAAACTTGCGTGCCCTATAAATCTCGAAGAAGATATTGGAGTACTTGTGGTTGTTTTTAGCATGAAGGAAATTCTCGGAGACCGAAAAGATAAACTTCTCCTCCCAGACCGCGGGCGTTGAACCTCCAGATGACAAGTACATAACGCTGGTTTGGAGCGCTCGGTCTGGATGAATCCATAATTTCACGTAAACTCTACCATTTTTCTTTATGTTCAGATCGGCAGATTGTAACTTGATTTCGAGAATCCTGAATTTCCCACTTGGAGAAGAATCATCATAAGTTGAAGACGACGACATAATTTCATAAATCATATGGGAAGAAAAGAACTCAGGAGAAAAAGAATACTTTGATACGACATGTGCTGAAGGCCGGAAACCAATATATAAGCAAATTAATCCTCTTCGGGTTTGGAATAGGATTTCCTCCACCGTCTATAACAATACAAAGTTCCCAAATGGACTAGGAGTAGTTTATTATTCTTATTTTTTTTATAGAAGAAGTGAATAGAGGAATTGATTGCTGATCTTGGAATTTGAATTTAAACTTGTTAGGTATTATTTTTTAATAGAGGTACTCATGGGTCGGGCTGGGCCGGATTCGGACCTGGCTTAGATATGGTATCAACACCATATACACTTGCCCAAGCCTGGCACAACCTGAAATATGGGTCTCAAATTCTACCCAAGCCCGTCCATATTTGTAAATGAGTAGTTCAAGTCCGTTTAGATCCGTCCATATTATTTTTAAAAAATAATTTAAACAAATATTTTTTTATTATTTAATTTTAGTAATTTTATCTTTTTTTTTTATTATTTTTTTTATTAAGTTCTAAAACATGGATAACTTAACATATTTTTAAATGTTTACACTATAATACTATATATATTTATTTATTTTTTATATGATATAAATTACAGAATATATAAAATATAAAAATAATATATTATATAAATTAAAAAAGGGCCGGGCCGGACCAGGCTCGGGCCTCGATTGTTGGAGCCAAGGCCCGGCCCATTTTCTAAACGGGCCTCATTTTTTTATCGAAGTCAATATTTCGGGCCTAATATTTTTGTCCAAACCCTTTAAAATATGGGCGGGCCTTTGGGTTTGGACGGATAGCCCAACCCTTGAGCAGGTCTACTTCTTAAGAGTTGCTTTTTTTCTTCTTTTTTTTTGGTATAAAAGAGGTTGCAAGCTAAGAATAGAGGAAATAATTGCAGATGTTGGAATTCAAACTCAAACCTGTTGGATATTACATTTTAAGAATGATTGCATGAACCAATTGGATCAAGTATTGAGTTCATAGGAATAGTTTATTTTATTTAGCAATGATGAGTATAATGGTGATTTTTAATAAAGTTAAAATTTAAACTTAAATGACATTAAACATTATTAATTAGTTTCATGGGTATATATAGAGGTGGCAAAATGAACCCGAACCCAAAAATCCGCCCAGAAAAATTCGAACTCAAACCCGTCCAAATTCGATTAGATCAAAAAGTCAAAGACCCGAACCCGAAAAAACCCGAACCCGGAATGGCCCGAGCCCGAAAGAGCTCCAACCCGAATGGACCCGAACCCGAAATTACCTGAACCCGAAAAATCCGAACACGAAAATACCCGAGCCCGACCCGAACCCGAACTCGAATTTAATACTAAAAATAAAAATTATCAAATTGTAATTAAATAATTTTTTTATAAAGCAAAAACTTTATTTATCGATTTTATTCTAATATTTTTTTAATAATTTAATTAAAATTTAATTTAATTTATATTATATATATATGATAAAATAATAATTTTATCAAAAATAAATTTATATTTTGTACTTATAACTTTAATGTCCCATATCTTGATGAATCCACTATCTAAAAATTCTAAACTCATGAAAATTTTAGAAATGTAAATTTTTTTGACATAAAATATTACTTGTCCTTTATTTATGTTATTTTAAGAGCACCCTTATAATAGTATAATATTATTTTTTATATATTAAAATTAATTAATATCAATTCATTCATTTTAACTTATCTCTAGTATAATAGTATTTCTTATATTAAAAAATAGATAAAAACTATTTTTTTTTAAAAAAAAATATGTTGCTCTTTACAACATATATATAGTTTTTTTAGACATATTATTAAATTAAGTCATCAGCACCATATTCACTTGTCCAAACCCAAACCGGTCCAAAATATAGGCCTCAAATTCTGTCCAAACCCACCCATATTTGTAAATGGGTAGTCCAAGCCCGTTTAGACCTCAAAGTTGAATGCCAGGGTTCGTCCCTAAAAATCTCTTATTTTGTAGTGAATATAAATTATAATGTATTTACATGTTGAAATTCGAGTTCATCAAATCAATTATTTTAAATATTAATATGATTAATTTATAATTTATCATATTTTTTATAATAAATTATTTTAAATTTTTATTTTATATAAAAAATTAATTTTATATTCTTTTGGTGCTAACAAATATTGATTTAATAAATAAATATAATTAAAAATATCATATTATAATAAAAGATTATTTTTAAAAATAATAATAAAATTATTTTTAAAAGTAAAATTTTAAATTATGTAAAAATGATTACATCTAACATAAAATAAAAATGATGTAAAACAAACCCGAACCCGACTGGGCCCGAACCCGGACGGACCCGAACCCGAATGGACCCGAACCCGATTGAACCCGAACCCGAATAGGCCCGAACCCGAATGAGCCTGAACCCGAATGAACCCGAATCCAGATGAACCCGACCCGAACCCGCCCAATTGCCACCTCTAGGTATATATCATATATTCATGAATGATTAAATTCATTCATGAATAAATAGATTCATATAAAAAAAAATTTATAATATAAAAAAGCTATTAAATAAATAAAATTATTTAGTAATATAAAAAAATTGTTCATGAGTGGTGGCAAATGAAACCAATCCCTATAGATCTATCTGAAAAGATTTTTTAGGAAGGCAATATAACTAAGAAATTCGTTGATATAAACAAGCTGACAACCAAATAAAAATACAAATATTTACTATATAATTGGCAAAAAGAAAAGTATTTACTACACTATATATGTATCTGTTAAGGTCTTTCCACCCTAATGTGAAGCAAATATTGCAACTCTCCTGCAAAAGTAGTACTATTATTTAACTTGCCCCTTCAACCCTGACAGAAGCTTCATCTTCCATGGATGGCCGATGATCAGCTGGCCTGCTTCTGGTGCAAAGCAGAGCAGAGCAACATCAAAAACCAGTTTTATTTCTTCTTGCAATGAATTGGTGGAACCAGCTTCGTTTTCATTGTATATTTCTCTCAAAAGAACATCCCTTGGTTTGCTTTGTATGCTTGCTCCACCATTTGTGAGCCTACCATTAGTTAGTATTTCCAGAATGATCTCCCCAAAGTTGTATATGTCCTTGTATAGTTCCTCTTTGATAGCATCATTGAATTGACCTGTTTAAAATTTCAAATAAGAATGCAAGAACTGATTCTAGAAAAAACTGTTAATGGCCTGCTATGTTACTTGGATTCGGGTTTGAGTGTCTGATACGAGTATGTGTCCGACACAGGTACGTTCAATTTTTTCTAAGTTTTTTCATGTATTTGGAGGGTCATATCCCCATACCCATGTCCGGATATGCGTCGGACATGGGTGTCGGACACGAATACTTCAAGAAAAATGAAGAGTCGGAGCAACATAGATGGCCTGTACTAGCATTATACAATTACATTTCATGGCAACCTGGCTAGGCCCCACAAATGAATCTGCCTTGCTTTTACTGAAATTTGACGGTCAAAGTACTTAGGAAGTCCCTGTACTATACCATATAGTGTAAATTAGTCTTTCTACTATAAAATTAGGTAATTTAGTCCTTGTACTTTTAAAATTGAAGCAAAAAGGTAAAATCACTGGCTAGTGTAACAAAAACTGTTAAAAAAGCTGAAGTGACATTTAACCTTGTGTTTATTTGATGACGTGGATGTCAAATGCTGACGTGGCACCAATAAAATATATTATTTTAAGTTGACGTGGACAAAATAACAAACTAAATTGGCAAAAATGCCACATCAAATTATTTTTTGCAACTTAGTTTGTTATTTTGTCCACGTCAACTTAAAATAATATATTTTATTAGTGCCACATCATCAAATAAACACAAGGTTAAATGTCACGTCAGCTTTTTTAACAGTTTTCGTTACACTAGTTAGTGATTTTACCTTTTTGCTTCAATTTTAAAAGTTCATGGACTAAATTACTCAATTTTATAGTAGAGGGACTAATTTGCATTAGATGATATAGTACAGAGACTTCCCAGGTACTTTGATCGAAATTTGACTGGTGAAAGAAAAAAAGGCCTCATCTATGAGTCAACTTCAATTGAATGCGAAAGGCTAGACCTGTCAATTGGGCGGGTCAGGTTGGGTTTGGGTTGGGTTGGGTCATTTCGGGTTGGGTCAATTTGGGTCTTAAAAAATCGGATCATTTCGGATTCGGGTCAATTCGGATTCGAGTCATTTCTGGCTCGGGTCATTTCGGGTTCAGGTCATTTGGGGTTCGGGTCATCTTGGGTTCGGGTCATTTCGAATTCGGGTTATTCGAGTTTGACACTCGGGTTAATTGGGTTTGGATCATTCTGATTCAGGTCATTTGAGGTTTGAGTCATTCTGGTTTGGGTCATTTCGGGTTTGACACTCAGATTATTTGAATTCAATTTATTAATTTTTAAAATCGAATCAGACTGAATTTAAACAGATTTTATTAAAATTTTCTTAAAGATAAAAATAAAAAATAAATTATATTTAAAAATAAATAGGATATTATCGTGTATCTGAAATCGTTAAATGAATCTATTTAGTTATTTGAAAAATATATAATTTTATATTTGTTGAAACGTTCCAACTTTGATAAGTAATCCTTAGTACTAAAAGTTTTACCAAGTGAACCAATCTTAGAAGTTGAAATAATTTTCTACTAAAATTAAATTAGATTTAAGAACTTTACATAAAAGTTTAATTTTCAAGTGTAATGAAATATAATAATAAATGCTTGTTCAAAATAAAAATATAATAATAAATGTTATGAAATTAAATTAGTTAATCATGCTAAATATTTTTAAATTTTAAACATAATGTATTAAATTAAATTAATAAAAATTTTATAATAAGCAAATGTGCAATTCTTAACATATACGATTAATATTTTAACAATCCGACAGTCATATTTCATGTTCTATTCACGTAAATCATGCACGTCGAGTTTTAAGTAAATTAAAAATGTCTAACTATTTGTTCAATGTAAAAAAATTCAATCATTAAATATATATTGAAAAAGACAGTATTCTCGATCGATATGATAGAGATATCGGATCATTTCGAAACTTTACGTGCACGACGAGTACGATTATATTTCTAAATCCAAAGATCAGTTTGTTAAAATATTAATTTATTATATATCACATGATAAAGTATTATTATAATGTATACAAATCATTATAATAAAACACATTTCAATGATTTATTTTATATGTATTTTAAGAATATATATATATAATACGCATTATCATTGAACGTTTAATTCAATAATTAATGCATGTTTTTATTTTAAAATATTATGATTCAATTTTTTTTCAAGTAAAAATTTTAGTTTTTTTTCAACTAAATTGAGAGTGAATTACTTTAACTAAATCTGTTCACAGGTCGAACTATTTGTACAAATTCAGATGTAATATTTTTTCAAATTCAATCAAATATTTGTTTTTATTTCCAGACGTTATTAAAAAATTCAATTCAATTCAATTCTATTTCGAATAATATAATATATTTCAAAATTATAATAACAATTCAAAAAATTTAAACTAATCACATGATAAAAAAATTATCATAATAGTATAATTATAGATCTTGTACTATACTTGTATTGTACATGTATAGTCATTACACTATTTTACATATAGAGAAGAGAACAAATATAAGAATATGATCAATTTATATATACCAAATGATAATTGCATATTTTATCACATTTCAAAATGGTAATTACAAGTTATAAAATTAATAATTTGTGGTATAGGTATTATTTTTATTAAATTAATATTTTCAAAATAAAATTATACTTAATTTAAATTTGGGTCATTTCGGGTTAATTGTTTGGGTCATTTTGGGTTCGGGTCATTTCGGGTTCAGATCATTTCGGGTGCGAGTCATTTCGGGTTCGAGTTGGTCAGTTTCGGGTTGTTGGTTTTTTTTTGGTCAAATCAAGTTGGGTCGGTTTGGATTCGGGCGGGTTGAACGAATTTTTCGAGTTCGGATCAGAATTGACAGGTCTATAAAAGGCCCATGTCCAACCATGTGATAACTTGATTAAAAACAGGTGTTAGTAATGCAACTAAAGAATAAAAAAAATCATATAGGTACCATACAAGCCCCCCATCTTCACAAATAACTGTAGTGTGTCCAGAGGAACATGATGCCCATGAAAACTCCATTTACCTTAGTTTGTAGATATATAATCAGATACTAGGTACTTTTTTCTTAGATATCATTAACTTAGCTTCTACATGTTCTTTAACAAATTCTAACCATCAAACAGGGCCTGTTAATACTCACAGTGCAAGCTGACACAATGTTGCTCCGACTCTTCATTTTTTTTGAAGTATTCGTGTTCGACACTCGTGTTCGACGCATATCCGGACATGGGTATGGGGATATGATCCTCCAAGGACCCTCCAAATATATGGAAATCTTGGAAAAAATTGAATATACCTGTATCCGACACTCATACTCGAGTCCGAGTAACATAGAGCTGACATACCTTCATTAAAACCACCAACTTGTGCTTTAGCAAGCACTGAAATTCCATGCTAGAAAGTCAATGGGCAGAAAGCAACCATGTCGTGTACTGACCTTTATCTAGTAGCACTAGGTTTTGGTTTAATAAAAGGTTCACTTCCTCCCTCATGGGGCTGAGCAATTAGATGAGACTACCCCATAGTGGAGGAAGAAAGATCATCTTTCTTCAATTACTATGTGTTCTGCCTCTCTTGTTGAGTTTTAATTGTAGTAACTTTTGTGGTATGGATTGAAGACAACAAAAGGCTGACAATGGGGTTCGGGATCGCTACTGCAACAATACTGACATCCATCCCAGTTTTTTCTCCTTGGCTCTCCAATTTACAGGACAAAGATTCCAGCAGGAAGCCCCATTACCATAATGTTTAAGGTAAAGCTCAAACAAATAAGATTATAGGGCTTGACCAAGTAATCCTTTTTTCATTCATGTCCTACAGGTTCTAGCTGCAGCAATTTATAAAAACTGCAAGTCTAAAAATCCAAGCAATGCAGTCATGGGCATGGAGACAAGCCCATATCCTACTGTACTTAAACTAGTGAAGGAGAAGAAAGTAATACCAAGGTAAAGGTCCCAAGTCAAACTCTCACGGAAGACCTCAACTTCCTAAACAAAACAATCAAAGGAAAAACAGTTAGCCCAATGCTACAATGTACTAAAAAGCAAGTAGAAGGGTCAAGGTAGTAGGTGCACTATAATGCTTAACTGCTGCCTTGCTCAGCTCTCCACATTTTTTGTCCAACAAGCAGCCACCATGAACACCAAGATTGGTTCCTTAAAAGTTCCACCAGATTCTCTATCTGTCTTCTCCTTCATTTTCATGATGATTGTTGTGTCACTTGACCATTACCCTCTCCCCGCAAAGCCAGCTTATTGGGGTGCGCAACGCTCACGTTTATATATCCAAAGACTTTCTCTTTCCTTTCTGATGTGAGATTAATGCACCCTGGCTACTTATTTAGAGCACTTGGCGTGACATTCTCACTCACGCAATCTCGTGACGCCTATCACGGGCTTTTCCACTCTGCCTACCCTGCTTGGGGCGCTAATGTGGAGTCAGCGCTGGCCCACCCTGCCTATCCTACCCGTTGAGGCGCTCGGCCTGAAGTCAGGCAGTCAAGAGTTGTCTCTAATACCACTTGTCACGTGATCATTACCCTCTCCCTGCAAAACCCGTTTATTGAGTGCACAACGCTCATGCTTATATGCCTAAAACTTTTCATTTCCTTTTCGATATGAGATTAATGCACACTGCCTGCTTCTTTAGAGCGTTTGACATGACACTTGTACCAACCTATAACCATGTCATCATTCCATTTGCTAGAAAAGTAACCAAGAGTGAAACGGGAATTACTCATCTCCAAAATAGGAACAGGGTTGGTTCTATCTATTATTGCAATGGCAGTGGCTGCTCTAGTAGAAATAAAGAGGAAAAAAGGTAGCAGTTGAGTCAGGGCTACTTAATTATGTTGATTCTTTACCAATAAAAATTCCTTTGGTAGCTCTCCAATACTTGTTTCTTGGATCAGCTGATCTTTTCACCTTAGCCGGCATGATGGAATTCTTCTTCACCAAGGCCCCAACAAGCATGAGATCTTTGGCCACTTCCCTCTCTTGGGCTTCACTTGCCATGGAATACTATTTCATTTCAGTGCTTATATCAATAGTCGACAATATTACCAGCACCTTTCAACATACACCATGGCTTTCTGGTAGCAACTTGAATCACTACCACCTAGAGAGGTTTTACTGGTTGATGCGCACACTTACCAGTCTAAATTTCTTCCATTATCTCTTCTGAGCAAACCGCTACAAGTATAGAACAACAAGTTCGGCTCATTGATCAAAGATTTAAACTTTGAAAAGGTCTAGGGGCCTACTAGCTAGTTGAAGTCAACCAAATTCATCAGCTTGAGACCATTTGAATTGAGTTTTAAGAGCTCCATCTGCACTAACTTTGGAGAGTAATAGACTAATAGTGGGATCTTTTTCTGCAATAATTATCTTATCATGTCACCATATTAGGGCTTTTCTCTCATCTCTAATAGTCTTTTTCTACTTGTAAGTATTAGTACTAGAATCACACATGTAATACTACTAATCTTCAGGTGGTTGAACCAAAGCATGACTACAGAGCATAACTAGTGAAATTTGGAATTATTTGCAGTTCTAAATCTCCTGCATGCAAATTTATAAATGCCTACAATTTATTAACTTCATCTGTTAATATTGACAATGATACAATCTAACAGCTACAGTGCCAAAACTTTGAACAACCCAATATCTGAATGATTAATGTCATTAAACAAACATGGATGTTACCTTTCACTCTGTCAGTTCAATCAGCTAATAAATGGAGTAAAGAATTTGCCATCAAGTTGGCAGAGTGCACAAATCATCAGATTCTTGTTTACTCAAAAACAAGACCAATAGCATCCAAGAAAACTGCTTAATCTAGAAATAAGTCTCAATCAATTCTAATGGACACAAAATTAGCAATATATTAACGAGAGTATGGCTGTTTAAAGTATAGTGTCTATCTTTTTTTTTTTTTTTTGATAAGTAGTGTCTATCTTTACCTTTAAACAAATTGAGAAAATATTAATGAAAAGAGTAATAAGATATCATGGAATTTATCATATATGTAACTAAAACATAGAAACAAAAGGACAATCTCAGACAACACTTCCGTGGGGTTAAACCTTTTGAACCCATTAACAAATTAGGATACCTAACTCAGAAAAGCCAAGATTCAGGCAATGAAAACTTAAACCCAGTGAAATTCTGTTTCAAAGGACCTAGATAAGCTAAACTAGCTAGACCCCAAGAACGCTTGTTTCAAGAACCTAAGTTTGAAGGTATTGAACGCCACAAAGAAGAATTCTTTGATAAGTTCTAAGTTCTTTCAAGAACTAAAAGAGAAAACTCTCACTGAATAAAATCAGACTTATTTGATCAAAAACATAATTGAAGTAGGCGGCTAAGACATATAATTATAACCTCCCTACAATGATCCTAATCTGCTAACCTAATAATAAGTAAAATATGGGCTGAACATGCTCAAGCCCAAACCTAAATAATTTAAAGATGTCCATGTTACATAATATAAGCCCAAATGCCTAAGTAATTATAAGACTTAAAATACACCCAAATAAGCCTAAGTAATTACATCATTAAATGAATTGGTCCCACAATTGCCATGTCAATTAATGAATGAAAGAATAGGTCCACTTCTAATCTTCCAATGCCGCCACTTGCAAGCCCTCTAATGCCGCCACCTTATATTCTTGAATCACATGGACTAAACTTGGATACAAGCCCATCTTGCATGTTGAAACATTTTTTGAATAACTTGCAACATGGCCCAAGTGAATTCCGTTCATTCTTGTCATATTTTCTAGATCTTCTTAGATCTTGGCTCATATTGAAATTGCCATGAAATTGGATCATCTTGGATCCTATCATGAAGTTTGGAAAATATTGGAATGAATGAATTATTCCACTCAAACAAGCCAAAGAAATATGGTTGTGTTCCTGGTTTTCATGTCCCTCCCTCCCCCCTGGGTAGTTAAAATTTGTTTTTTCCTTACATTCTAGGCAACCAAACAGTTCATCATTAATTGAAACATTAACGCTTGCATGTGCCTACTATACTGACACCAAAAAGGAACAAATGAAACTAGAAAACAACATATTTGCAAGGCGAAATGGAGAGAATAAAAGAACCCAAAGACTACATATAATGAGGAAGTATTGAGTTTACCCGGAAACATAGAAATGGAACATTGAAAACGACGAAAGAAGTAGCAGCAGGAATCCCCAATCACCACATCGTTTTGGGTTTCAGAAAGTTTGCCTCATATGTGAACAAACAGAAATCAACGAGTCAATTCTTCCGTTTTGAAATAAAAAACAGTGATTCCAAGACATAATCGGGGATGTAGCTCAGATGGTAGAGCGCTCGCTTAGCATGCGAGAGGTACGGGGATCGATACCCCGCATCTCCATGATTCTTTTTTCTCTTTTTCTGTATTTCCCAGCTTCCAAGTCCAACACTCTCTGGGTTTTTTTCCTCTGTTCTTGCAAAATAGTGGATTTTGATTCCTTCTTTAATTTGTTTTGATTGTTCCCATTACATGACTACGATTGGATATTGCTTAAATCGATTAAATTCCCCCTCTTTTTTTTTCCTGTTTTTATTTTCTTCCACAATCGTTGGATAATAATGGTTTAAGAAATATTAATTTTATGAAAAAAGCGATAGTTAGAAAAAGCTTATCACATATAATTTACATGGCTTACCAGATTCACTAAAACTAAAAGAAAAGAAAAAAAAAATGGACATTATTAATCAGCTTCTTGTAGACCACCCAATACAACCGACGCCACAAGCAAGCCAGCGGCACCGACAGCAAGTGCCCCAGCCAACACCACTTGCACCGCCACCAGCCCCACCGAGTCATCGGGTATAATTACAATCGCCGCCACCGCCGCCACTAACGCTGGCAGTGCCGCCGATGCTAGCGTGGAAGGAGACACGCTGGCCGTCTTCTCCAACAAGCTGAGTAAGCCTAGCTCCTCAGCTTTAGAAAAAAAACCAAGCTTCTCTATCGATGAAAGGGTGAACCCAAGCTCCTCTGCCTTTGACAAAAGCCCCGCCTTTTCCACGTTGCTTAGAACCTTTTTCTTCTCGAGTTCCTTGAGCACGTCCACTTCTACTTCTTCACTTCCTTCGTAGAAGATCCCTGCTCCAAACCATTGCTTTTCCCAGTTGGGATCCAACTTGTTTACCTGCAATAAATAACTAACAAACCCATCAATATATTAATGAAATTCGTTTTTTTTTCCTTGGGAACCAAACATGGACTTCTTACCTTCGTTTTGGGAGCCATGGAGACGATTGTTAATGGTTTTTTGGCGGTAAAAAAGGGGTTGAATCGAGGCTGCTTAGCGGAAAGGAAGTTGGTATGTAGGATTCTACCCAGGTAAGCAACTGGAGATGCTGTAGAGACCACCATTGATGAATCGAGGATGATCAGTTATGAACTTATGATCATACAAGAGGTTGGGATTTTTATTTTGTGTGGTTAAATTCTATTTTCTTTCTTTGGGATCCGGATGATGTCTGCGATCTTGTCCACCAATCAAAATACTTGAGACGTTTTATCTTTGTATACTCTACCATCAAACTTCATCATTAAATATTATATTTTGAAAATTTTCTCAACTTTTTTTTTTTCATATTTTAATTAATAATAAATTTAAAATTAAATAGTTAAAATTAAAAAAAAGTTGATATTTAAAAATTAAATTAAGATATTATTTATAAGACAGAGAAATACCTTTTCTATGAGTTCTAATTACATGTCTTTCCTTATTTAATTCATACAACCTTATTTTGATGCCATGCCAATAGTCAATATATGCTGCCATCGGTCATTAATTCATAAATGACATTTGTATTGCATATAGATATGTCCAAAACTCGAATTTCTCGCTCGATAGATTTAGCTCAATTATTACGATTTGAGATAAAAAAAATTTTAATTTTGACCGACTCGATCCAATCCTTATTATGACTATTTAAAAGCATTGGAAAAAAAAACTTTTGTTACATTTGAAATGTCGTAACAAATGTCAAAAAATATAAATACCGACGTTTTATTTAAATGTCACTTGAAATGCTATCGACAATGACAACAATGAAATATAGTCGACATTTGTTACAAACGTCGATACAAAACCTTGCATATGTTTTTTTTTTTTATACTTAACGACATATGTCAAATGTCGTAATAAGTGTTTTTTTAGTGAGGAGAACATCTAAAATTTGAAAAAAAAAAATCTTCTAAAACTCCTGGTAGTTGATTAGGAATTTAATTAGGATTGTAAAATTTATTAGTTTGGAGCACCAAATTTCTCCAACCAAATGGAGATATATAAATTTATAATCTAAAACATTATATAAAATAATATTTTGATTTGAAATAATATTTTAAGAGTTAATTGAGTTATTTAGTTAAGCCCTCAATTTTTATTTTTTATTTTTTCCAAATTCCTTTTGATTTAGATTTGGATGTTTTGGTCCTCACTTATTAGAGAAAAAGTAATCATATTTGAATTTTGGATAGCCATCAAGTCTCTCATTACTAGGCAATTGGCCACGGTGAAACTTTTGTTACAACATTTTCATCATTCCATAAATTAACCAACGAGACATGTTAAGCGGTGTTATTCCTTATCTGTTAAGTTTTGAATTTTTTATTTTTTAATATTTAAGTTAGGTCTTTCCACCTATTGCCAATTGATTTTAGATTAGATATCATTTTCTTTTCTATGTGAGACCTTATGGGGTCTCTTTCTTTCTAAAACTTTTTTGTGTGAGGCCCTGTTGAGTCTTTTTCTCTCTATACCTTTTTTGTTTGTGCTGCGACCCTGTTGAGTCACTTTATTTTTGCAACGGTGCCTTCTAATTTGCTATGACAAAAAATTCGTGTTCGAGGTTATAATGGCTAACAACATGGATGTGAAAATAGTGATTTTTTTTATGTTATTCTGTGATATAAAAAATCATTGATCATAAACTTAATGCCAAAAACTATTTGGATTGGAGCAAAATTGTTCTGGTGGATCTTCAAAGCATTGATAAGGATGATAATCTTACTGATAAGCCACTTCTGATGTTGCAACAAAGAAGGTTTGGTTGAGAGATGATGCAAGAATTTTTTTTCTTTTTTGCAGATTTGGAATTATATTGAACCCGAGGTAATTGGTTTGGTTAATGACCATGAATTTGTTAAAGAACTTATGGATTATCTAGCTTTTTTGTATTCTGGCAAAGGCAATCTTTCTCATATATGATGTGTGTAAAGAATTTTATCATCCGGAGAAGCAAGAAAGGTCTCTCATTGAGTATTTTATGAATTTTAATGTATGAAGAGTTGAATGCCTTTTTTTGCTTTTAGTATTGATGTGAAAACTCAACAATCTTAATGTAAGCAGATGGCTGTTATGAGTTTCCTTGCAAGCTTGCCATCCAAAATTGATGTTTCTCAAGCCCAAATTCTTTCTAGTTTAGAGATTTACTCTCTGTATGAAATCTTCATTCGACTGTTACGAGCTGAGGGATCTCAATCTTCTCCTCTTAGTGCTACTAGTGCCCTTGTGAGCTAAGGTACTTGGAATGATTCTAGTAGAGGGAGCCGCGATGGTTGAGGTGGTTGGAATATAATAGTTATCCAGGTGGTAGTGATGTTGGTGGCTATGGATCTGGTTGGAGTGGTGGTCATGGACAAAATGATCAAATAAACCAATATGTTATTACTATGGTGATTCCGGTCATACGAAACGTTCTTTTTGAAAACTTCACACCATTTCTCAGCATCAGTCCCAAGTTGCTAATGTATTAACTCAAGAGAGTGACCATGTTTCTACGATATCATCTACTGATAAGTCTATACTTCTTTCTACCTATGAGTTGCCTGTTTTACTCAGTACCAATCCTCATTAAGTCATCTACTCCTTCAATTACGTCTGCCATTGATCAACCAAGTAAACCCATTACATGTCTTGTGTCATCCTCTCGCAAATAGGTCATTGATTCTGGTGTTACAAACCATATGACGGGTGACACAAGTATTCTTTCCTCTTTTAGTTCCCACACAAATCATCCAAGTGTTACTTTAGCTGATGGATCAACTATTTCTATTATGAGAACTAGAACAATCGTCCTTATTTCATCTCTCCCATTGTCATCTATCTTGTCCTTGCCCAAAATTTCATTTAATTTACTTTCTACTAGTAAAACTACTCAAACTCTCAACTGTTGTGTTTCATTTTTTTTCTGATCATTGTATCTTTCGAGATCTTAAAACAAAGAGGAATATTGGCAGAGGATTCGAGGGTCATTGGTTACTTGAAACTGATTCTACTACAGTGCCAAAACTTATTGCATGTTCTAGTGTTATGACACCTGTTAAACTTCATTATCTGTTGGGCTATCCTTCATTATCTACATTAAAGAAGTTGTTTCCTCGTTTTCAGAATTTATATCATTTAGATTATGAGTCATGTCAATTTGCCAAACATCATTGTGTGTCCTATTTGCCTAAGTTAAATAAACGGGTTGCATCCCTTTTCGAGTTAGTACATTTTAATTTAGGATCCATGTTCAGTCATTTCTAAATTTGGTTTTCGGTATTTTGTCACCTTTGTTAATAACTCTCATGTTACTTGGTTATATTTAATGAAAATTCGATCCAAATTATTCTCTATATTTTATGATTTTTTTGCCGAGATCAAAACAAAATTTAATGTTACTATACATATTTTGAGAAGTGATAATGCACTAGAGTATTTTCCTAAGCCTTTTAATTCCTTTATGCCACAAAATGGGATACTTCACCAGTCTTCATGTGTTGACACACCACCTAAAAATGGTGTTGCGAAAAAAATAGACATTTATTAGAGGTTTCCCGAGCCCTACTTGTATTATTTAAGATATTGAATAGATATAATCCTTTCTTCTTATTCTTTATCACGTGGTATTAGAGTTTATGTTCTGTTCTGTTGTTACCCAATGTGAGGTTGTTCATTGCTTGTCAGGTAGTCAACTTATAGGCTTTTGTTGAGCTACATGTGAGTGAGAGTGTTAAGTGGCATACTGGTATTATCCCATATCTGTTAAGTTTTGAGTTTTTCGTAGTTTTATATTGTAACACCCCCATCCCACATCGAAAATTTTTGAGGATCCGCTGTGATATATATGTAGAGACTTAAACCCATACTTGTGAGACGTTTTTTATGGGACAAAACTGTGAGACATTCGAGTTGAAGCGGACAATACCTCGCAGGTTGGGTGCGGGTCTCCAAAAATGGTATCAAAAGAAAAATCCTTTTTACAAAAATGTCAACCATATAAGGTTCAGCTCATAATACTTTTTAGATAAAATACAGTAATTTTCGTAATTCATCTCTGTTGCTGCTTCCAAACAGCACGCATATCTCTTAGTAAAAAATGATTATCTTTTCGTAGAAAACTCAGAATTCACTTCCGTTTATCTCGTTAGAAAGTAGATTCAAATAGCTTTCCGACCATATATAATAATCGTACTGAAAACCGATAGATTAATACAGAATATTTTTTTAATCTACAACTGCAGATAACACTTTCATTCAAAACATAATTTCTCATTCTTTTATATTCATAACAATTTGAGTTCTTCATTTACTAGCCCTTAAATCCAATAGAAATCATGATTATCTCTTAATTAATCATAAAATAAAACCCAATAACTTTACCCAAATCAATCAAGAAAAATCATGAGAATTTCATAAATTTTTTTAGGTTTTTCTCCCAAAAAGTTTCACCCAAATTCTAATAATCTAACAAACCATTTGTTTTGCAAATCAAAATAGGGCTTTTACTTACCTTACTATTTCAATTGGAAGACAAAAACCTCAATTTTCATCCTTTCTCTTCTCCTTAGAGTTTTTCTTCTCTTTTCTCCAATTTCTTTGTCTACTTGAAAGAAAACTATCGATGGTTATTTCTCTACTTTTTTAACCCTAATATTAATATTGTTGATAGGCTTTAGTCAAAAGGTCTTTAAAAGAATTTTGGGCTTTTATTTTTGGGTTGGATATTATAATACCATTTGTGGAGACCCGCACCCAACCTGCGAGGTATTGTCCACTTCAACCCGAAGGTTTCACGATTTTGTCCCACAAAAGGCACCTCGCAAGTTGGGTACGGGTCTCCACAAATGGTATCAGAGCAATCACCAGCCGGAATATAGGAGCTAAGTGCTACATCATGGGAGCCACCTTTAGAATTCTAAGGGAGCTAAGTGCTACACGGTGGGAGCCACCTCTAGAATCCAACACTTGGTGTGATCCTGATTCTGTCTGTTCTATGTCGGGCTTGACAAGGACGTCAAGCTTTAACAGGAGGAGTTTTGTAACACCTCCATCCCACATCGGGAAATTTTGAGGATCCGCTATGATATATATATGTATAGATTTAAACCCATACTTGTGAGGCGTCTTTTGTTCGACAAAAACGTGAGACCATTGGGTCGAAGCAGACAATACCTCGCAGGTTGGGTGCGAGTCTCCACATATATTCAAGTTGGACCTCTCTCACTTATTACTAATTTTAGATTAGATGCTTACTAAGACAAGACTTGTATGTTAAAGGGAGTTTTTTTCTATCTAATAATAATAATAACCAGGTGCATACCCTTGCAATCTACGGGCGAAAAAAATAATTTTTTATTTAAAAATAAATTTATTTTATTGAGAGTTATTTTTAAAAAAAATAAGAAAAAAGAACAGAAAGAATGAATATGGAAAAGATAAAAATCATAAAATAAATATATGTAAAAGATCAATAAAATATAAATATAATAAAAATTCAAAAAACCTTGACAAATAACAAAACAACTAACTAATTCATAGAAAAAAATATAAATAAAATAATATATATATCACTTATTTTTAACATACAAAAAAATAATTAAAATAAAACACAAAAAATAACCTAAATACGACACAAATACACGAACGTGTAAAAAAATATATAAACAAATTATTAACATGTAAAAATTTATATAAATTTATAATACTTTAAAAATCTCAAAAAATAACATAAACATGAACACACAAATTTTTTTCTAAATTAAATCACAAAAACACTATGTAAAATATAAGATAAATTGAGATACAACACGGAAAAAAAAAGAATTGAATTTGTTTATGACATTTTTTTTATCTTCATTATTAACGTGTAAAAATTGATATAAATTTATAATAATTTAAACACACAAAAAAAACCCGAACACAAAAAAAATTCTCTTTCTTTTTTTCCCTCTTTCTTTTCTTTTCTTTTCTTTTCTTTTCTTTCTTTCTTTCTTTCCCTCTCATTTCCTTTCTTTTTCTCTCATTTCTTCTTCTCCACCTAAAAAAAAAGATGCCACATGGATGGCCTCTCCATCCTCAAAAACCTCCTATATTTATTGTATGGATTTTGACGTGTTAATAATTTATTTTATATAAATTTTGACATGTTCGTGTATTCGTGTCGTGTCCGTATTTTTTCATATCGTGTCATGTTTTAACACCCTCCCGAAACTCCCTCATCTACAAAAATTATCTTATAGATATAATACCTGATGCACCTAAAAGAGTGTATCTTAATTAAAACCTTGCACTAAAAAGAAAATCAGTTGTAAAATATAGTAGAAGCAAGGGTCGAATCCTCAGGGATTGGATTTTAATTTAAGAATTATCAGTTTAAAATTAAATTCAAGAAAAACAAAAGAAAAAGGGGGTTTTGAAATAATTTTAAAACTAAAATAAACAAGAAAATAAAAAGTAAGCAAGTAAATAAAGAGAAGTAATCAAATATGAGAAAGTATGGTTAAGGTTTCAATCTCCACCATTAGCAAAGTTAAGAATCAATTTCAGACCTATCAATATCAATGATCTATCAAAGTTAACAACCGTAGATAACAACCTCTCGTGTTACTCCAATCCTTCCTTAGTTCATCGTTAAGCAAGACAAACGCCACTACTTAATCCCTAACTATCAAATAACCTAAGATAAACATCTATAGATTCAAAGTTATAGCAATTTTAAGATGAGAAAGATAGGTTGATCTAAGCAACAAACACATAAAGATGGATCCATTCAACTTAGGTTATGTTCCACTTTGCAATTAGCGAAAACTTTAACATAATCATTAACCATAAATTGCCACTTTTGAATAAAAATCAAGATAAGCTACGTATCAAAACTCCTAAACTAGCAGTAGATAATCATCAAGATCTATCTAGTTGCGCACCTAAACAAAGCAAGACAAAAATCATAAACAATTCTTATGGAAGAACATAAACAACTTTGATAGAAAATAAATATATGATAAGGTCTAAAAATCAATTACAAAACATGTATAGGGCTTTGAAATCACCCTTCATCAAGGAGGAGTTTAGCCTTGCAAAGGCATAGTTAACATAGACATAAAACTTAAGAAAATCAAGAAAAAGAAAACTAAAAGAATGAAGAAGGAGAAGAAGAATATTGATAATAATCAAGGCATATCTAGATTGTGGCTCAAAAGATGGTATTTATAGAGCTTTAAAACCCCGAAAACTCTTTCTTGCCATACAAGTCAGTTCAGGAGGCAAAATTGCGTTTTTTTTCTTCTTTCTATTTTAGGTAATTTTATGGTTCGGGCCAGCCCTGCAGTGCCAGCTTTCCAGCGCTGCAGCACTGGCTCTCGACATGTTTGGGATGCTGCGGTGCCTGACACCGGTGTCGCGGCGCTGGTGGCTAATTTTTCTGATGCGATTTCTCGTATTTTTTCGGCTAATTTGGATGACCATTTCTTGTTCGATTTGGGTGTATAAACTACCGTTTGAAATGTATTCAAGTCAGCTTCAAAAGTCAAGAGAAAGTTTCTTCAAATAAAGACTTTAACATCATTTTTTTCCTTGCAACAAGCAAGCTCCGAAGGTCAAATCTGCCTTTTTGCTTTGCAACCAGAAATTGATCTTTTTGACTCCCAAGTCTTCTTCCATCTTGTGATTATGATTGTGTAAGCACTTTACCATCATTATTAACATCTTTTCACTTCATTCTCCTAAATATACCTAAAATTCAAAAACATAATATAAGTAATCAAAATAAGGATCGAAAACATAACTAAAACTAAGAATAGAAAGGGCATAAAATGTGTATTTTATGAGCTTATCAAATACCCCCACACTTAGCTTTTTGCTAGTCCTCGAGCAAAACAAAATAAAAATAAATTAAGAAAATCTAATCTAATCCACTTTCATAGGAAATCACGGTGGCACTTAGCATGTGACACAAGCCTTTAAACCCATAGGTCTCCCTAGTGGACGAGTTTAGTCTCGTAATCCTTTCAATAGAACGATACCCACAAACATTAAAAACATAAAAAAAAAAAAACTAAAATATACTAAATAAAAATTCCTAATCCTTTTAATATAAATCAGAGAAAATCATTGGACAAGTCTTATAAACTAATCAATACCTTAAAGAATTTCACAAAGAATCATGCTTGAATGTAAATTGTTTGAGTTAAGCCAATATTAACATAACATATCTCAATAAAAATAATGCATATTCAAACTTAATCTCAACTTCTCACATGGGGATACTCTCATGATTTTTACTCTTTAAAGTACTGATAAAGTGTTTACACTCAATCAATCTCACAAAAACAGTTCTACCATATGCTTGTTTGTCCACCTATTCTCTACTATTTAGATTATGCAATTTCATGAATCAAGAGGTCTATTCAAGGTTGTAATGGGGTCAAGGGTTTGTAATGTGGTTAAAGAATAAAAGGAAAAAGATATTACAAAGATTCCAAAGATTTCATAGAGTTTAGAGACATAATAAGATCATACAAATAAAACCTCTCAAAACTCTTATGTAAGCACATAATAACATAGGCTAAATATTCATGTTGAGCCTGTGCTTCATTCTAATCAATTTTGTAACATCTTTTCTTTAACCAAAAGTTCAAGAGATGATTTTTTTTTTCAATATAGGAATGTATTTTTTTTCTTTTTTTTTCAATGTTTTTTTTTTCTTTTTTCTCTTGACTTTTGCCATCCTTCCCCCCACTCTTATCTCTAACCAAATAGTCAATCGATCTCCCTTGCTTTATGCAATATGTCTCAAAACAATCTAATTCATCTTTAGAACAAGGGTAAGGATATAAGTACATTTAGGCTAGGTAAAATATGTGGTTACCAATAAAACAGCTTATTCAATGTAGGCTCAAATTGGTTCACTAAGGGGGATGTTATCTTGGAACATCTATAGGGGATGGTTGATTTGTCCTTGGTTATAATCCTAATGCCTTTATCATATTAATTTTGTCACATGCATCAATATAATTTCAAAATGGTTTAAAGCAAGTTCTAGAGAAACATGTAATCATAAGAGCACTCAAGAAAGAAATTAGATTGATATGTATAATACATCAATCATATAGGCTTAAAACTCACAAAGATGATTATACAAGTCAATATTAAGTTTAAACATGCTTCTCTCTCAATCAACACATCATATTAACATTGGCTCATAAAAAATAGTATCAAGCTCAATTCTCATGAAAAATCTTCTCACTAATAACTAATTTTGGACCTATGCAATTCATATCTCATCATTGTATTGAAAAGAACTAAAAACAAAAAATATATATATATGTATATATTAAAGAAGAAAAAAATAACAACCTAAAATATAAAAAAAATCATAAATCCTCCCCCACACTTAATTCTTACATTGTTCTCAATGTAATGCTATTAACCCAAATGAAAGAATTATGTGCAAGAGAAAAGAACTAATAAACAAAACAAACTAAAGAAAAATAATGAAAGATAGAATGATGGAGAGTAAGGAATAGCAAATCTGATTATATTGTGTGCTCTCCATCCTTTTGGGTTGCCTCCCAATAAATGCTTGATTTATTGTTCTCAGCCCGACTTAGACTCATGCTATCATCCACACCGTATCCTTGAGTATTTCAAATTCTCCGGTGGTGGTTTTAAGTCCAATGTTGATGCCCGCAAAAGAGACGGTAGAAGTTTCTCATTAGATAAAGGAAGATTAATAATTGAAACATCAAACCTTTTATTACAAGATGGAAACACTTGCAAAGATGCCAATGCTTCCTCCATATGTTCACTTAAAACGAGTTCATCTTTAGAGGTCTCCATGCCAAGGTGTTTGTTAATGTCTATGTCTTTGCCACTTAACTTAAAAGCTGGCTGCACTAAAGAGTCAAATGTATCAATTGCATAAACATAATGTATATCACTAGGGTATCTCATGGCTTCAAAGATATTGAAACGGATCACATTGCCATCAAATTCCATAGTGAGTGTGCCATCATGAAAATTAATTATTATCTCGGCTGTTTTTAAGAATGGTTTTCCTAATAAAATAGGTGTTGGATTGGAAGACATCTCATCTTCCATGTCAAGCACATAAAAAGTCAGCTGGAAAGACCAATTCATTAACTTGCACAAGAACATTCTCTACAACTCCTTTTGAATAAGTAATTGAACGATTAACGAGTTGTAAAATAACACCGATTTCTTTTAATGGTCCTAGTTTCAAAGAAGCATAAATTGAATATGGCATAACATTGATAGATACTCCTAAGTCTAGCATAGCATGTGCAAACCTGGTGTTACCTATCTTACAAGGAATGGAGAACATACCTAGATCTTTGCATTTAGGTGGGAGTTTCTTTTGAAGAACAACTGAGACATTCTCTCCCATACTTACCTTCTCATTACCTTTCAACTTCTGTTTAGAAGTGCACAATTCTTTTAGAAACTTGGCATATCTTGGCACTTGCTTAATAGCATCTAGTAAAGAAATATTCACCTCTACTTTCCGGAAGGTTTCCAAAATTTTCTTCTCTTGCTTCTCCTTCTTGAACTTTGCTAATCTGCTGGGAAAAGGTAGATGAGTTATATAAGAAGGAAAAGATGGTTTAGGAGTTACCTTTTCTAGTGGCTCATTAGGATGTGAAGATGATGCCATGGTGTTGTCTTCCCTTTGAGCACTATCCTTTTGTGGTGTCTCAAGCTGTTTTCCACTTCTTAGAGTTATGGCATTTACATGTTATCTAGGATTCACTATAGTTTGATAAGGTAATTTTTCGGAATCTCTTGCTTATGATTGGCTTATCACTGTTGTCATTTGTCCCATTTGAGTCTCTAATTGACTCATCCTTGTTGTCATTTGTCTGTTTGTTTCCCTTGTTTCTTGTTGCATTTGCCTTTGGTTAGTAGCAAGGGATTTGACAAGATCTGCTAGAGACTCACCTGAATTTTGTGGTGGTGGCACTTGCTCTCGCGTTTGATATGGTTGTTACGTTCTTTGCTGAAAACCCGGTGGTTGATTGTCAAAGGGTCAATGAGCAACTTGTGATATGTTCCCTCCATAATTGAAATTGGAATGATCCCTCCATCCTAGATTGTAAGTGTTTGAGTAGGGATCATACTTTCGAGATTGGCCCGAAAATCACCCATAGAATTAACATGTTCATTAGGACCATCATGAAGTGTTGGGCACATATCAGTTTAGTGCCCCATGTTTGAACATATACCACAAGCCTTGATTTGCTGCATCTGTCCTGCAGCTATTTGTTGCACAAGAGAAGTAAGTTTATCAAATTTTTGTTCAAGGAATGATGTACTTACCTCATTTACTTGCTTTGGATGTGGTGGTGATTCATCTCTCATGGAGAATAGTTGTGAGTTGGCTGCCATGTTGGAGATGAAAAGTCTAGCAGCTTCGGGAGTCTTATCAACCAGAGCTCCCCCACTTGCTGCGTCTATCATATGTCTCTCCATGGTAAAAAGACGAACTTCATAGAAGTATTGGATGAGAAGTTGTTAACTTATCTGATGGTGTGGGCAGCTTGTACAATGCTTTTTGAACCTCTCCCAATACTCATACAAGGACTCTCCATTGTATTGCCGAATCCCACATATTTCTTTTCTAATGTTGGCAACCTTAGATGCTGGGAAATACCTTTCCAAGAATGCTTTCTTCATTGCATTCCATGTATGATGGTCTCGGATGGTAGATAATAGAGCCATTCTTTTGTCGAGTCAGCTAGAGAGAATGGAAAGGCTCTCATCTTAATTTGCTATTCAGAGATCCTAGTTGGTCTCATGCTTGAGCATACTACATGGAATTCCTTGAGGTGCTTATTTGGATCCTCTCCTGTAAAACCATGAAACGTTGGGAAAAGATGAATTAAACCAGATTTGAATTCAAAAGCTACCTCAAGTTCAGGATATATTATGCATAAGGGTTGTTGATCCAAATCCGGAGTGGCTAGCTTCTTAAGAGTTCGGTTGTTTGCTGCCATCTCTTCTTGCTCTTCTTGGATAGTTTGGATCAACTTTTTGTTTATTCTATGGTGGGAAGCTATGAATTCTCGAATTCTCCTAAGTCCTAAGTGAGATTCTTCTTCTTTGGGAGATTGGGACATTCACTGAAAAAGAAAACAAGAAAATAAACCAATTAAAACAGAAAATAAAAATAAACCAAATAACTAATAAACTAAATAAAGCAATCCTCGACAACGGTGCCAAAACTTTGATGCACCCAAAAGAGTGTATCTTAATTAAAACCTTGCACTAAAAAGAAAATCAGTTGTAAAATATAGTAGAAGCAGTCGAATCCTCAGGGATTGAGTTTTAATTTAAGAATTATCAGTTTATAATTAAATTCAAGAAAAACAAAGGAAAAATGGGGTTTTGAAATAATTTTAAAACTAAAATAAACAATAAAATAAAAAGTAAGCAAGTAAATAAAGAGAGGTAATCAAATATGAGAAAGTATGGTTAATGTTTCATTCTTCACTACTAGACAATGTTAAGTATCAATTTCAGACCTATCAATATCAATGATCTATCAAAGTTAACAGTCGTAGATAACAACCTCCCGTGTTACCCCAATCCTTCCTTAGTTCGTCGTTAAGCAGGACAAACGCCACTACTTAATCCCTAACTATCAAATAACCTAAGATAAACATTTATAGATTCAAAGTGATAGCAGCTTTAAGATGAGAAAAATAGGTTGATTTAAGCAACAAACACATAGACATGGATTCATTCAACTTAGGTTATGTTCCACTTTGCAATTAGCGAAAAGTTTAACATAATCATTAACAACAAATTGCCACTATTGAATAGAAATCAAGATAAGCTACGTATCAAAACTCCTAAACTAGCAGTAGATAATCATCAAGATCTATCTAGTTGCACACCTAAACAAATCAAGACAAAAATCATGAACAATTCTTATGGAAGAACATAAACAACTTTGATAGAAAATCGATATATGATAAGGTCTAAAAATCAATTACAAAACATGTCTAAGGCTTTGAAATCACCCTTAACCAAGAAGGAGTTTAGCCTTGCATAGGCATAGTTAACATAGACATAAAACTTAAGAAAATCAAGAAAAAGAAAACTAAAAGAATGAAGAAGGAGAAGAAGAATATTGATAATAATCAAGGCATAGCTAGATTGTGGCTCAAAAGATGATATTTATAGAGCTTTAAAACCCTGAAAACCCTTTCTTGCCGCATAAGTCAGTTCAGGAGGCAAAATTACATTTTTTTTTCTATTTTAGGCAATTTTAGGGTTCGGGCTAGCGCTGCAGCGCCAGCTTTCCAACGCTGGCTCTCGACGTGTTTGGGGCGCTGCGGTGCCAGACACCGGCGTAGCTGCGCTGGTTGCTGATTTTTTTGATACACTTTCTCACATTTCTTTGGCCTATTTGGATGATCATGTCTTGTCCGATTTAGGCGAATAAACTATCATTGGAAAGGTATTCAAGTCAGCTTCAAAAGTCAAGAGGAAGTTTCTTCAAATAAAGACTTTAGCATTATGTTTGCCTTGCAATAAGCTCCGAAGGTCAAATCTGCCTTCTTACTTTGCAACCAGAAATTGATCTTTTTGACTCCCAAATCTTCTTCCATCTCGTGATTATGATTATGTAAGCATTTTGCCATCATTATTAACATCTTTTCACTTCATTCTCCTAAATATACCTAAAATTCAAAAACATAATATAAGTGATCAAAATAAGGATCGAAAACATAACTAAAACTAAGAATAAAAAGGCATAAAATATGTATTTTATGAGCTTATCAATACATTAAACATGATTATGACACATAAAAAATAAAAAAATACAAGAACACAACATGAATACATGAATTAAAAAGTCTAAAATAACTTATATTTTCTCACCAAATTCTCACAAACTCTTCCATTTATCTCCATCATTTTTTTAATATTTAATAAAATAACCTAAATTAAAAAAATAAAAAAACAAAAACAAAAACAAAAACTTAAATTTAAAATAATAATAATAATAATAAAATGATTAAATAATAAAAAAGGGACAAACTGGAGACGTGTTTAAGGTGTTTTATATTTGTATAAATTTTGACGTGTTAATAATTTGTATTATATAGATTTTGATATATTCGTGTATTCGTGTCGTGTCCGTGTTTCTTTTTCGTGTCTTGTTTTGACACCCTTTCTAAACTTCCTTTTCTACAAAATTTATTTTATGGATATAATACCTTAAACACGATTATGACACGTAAAAAATTAAAAATACATAAAAACAACAAGAATACACGAATTACAAAGTCTAAAATAATTTAAAATTTTCACCAACTCTTTCATTTATATTGATAACATTTTTTTTAATATTTAATAAAATAACTTAAATACGATTATGATACATAAAAAGTTAAAGCTATACGAACACGATATGAATACACGAATTACAAAATCTAAAATAACTTAAAATTTTCACCAAATTCTCACCAATTCTTTGATTTATCTCTATCACAAAATTTTTTACTTTTTTATATTTAATAAAATAACTTAAATTTTAAAAATAAAAAATTAAACTTAAATTTAAAATAATAAAAAATGATTTTCTTTAAAAAAGAAAAGAACATAGTAGAGAGATCAACACTTCACTTTGTCCGTCTTTTATTATTTACGAAAAAAAGCAAGAAATGAAGATGAACAGTATTCTTAAAAAAAAAAACAACTCATGCCATGCGGACATTTTGTTCAAAATAAAAATAACAAAAAGAAAAAGCTAAAGGCAGGTGAACAGTAACCCAAAAAAGAAAAAAAAAATTTGAACAGAACCGGGCGACGTGAACAGGCTGACTGGGTTTCAAAATATCTTATATTTATTGTATAGATAGATAATATATGCTACATAAATTTTGGGATGAAAATTTTGTTAAAACGAATTTATCTTTTTTTTTTTTTATAATTTTTTATTTTATATCTAACATAATTTTCGTTTCTTTATGGATTATATACCTTCTGCTATGATGTTGTTATACAAATATAGATTTTAATTATGCAATATATTCATTTGTGTTTTGACTTGATTAATTGAGTCATTACTATTTCACTCTTTTCTCTTCATCAAACCTTTCATAACAAGTTTAATTAATAAAAATAAAAAATAATATTGTAAAATAAAAGAAAATTTCTAGGGCCAATTGTTCAATTTCAGTTTCCTTTTATGGGCCAAGAGCCCAAGAGGTTGATAGATCAAGATATTAAAAAAAAAAAAGTGTTTTTTACTGGTTTAAGCACTAAAATTTAAATCTAAATTACTATGGTTTAGGTTAGGTTATCATATATAACGTTGTAAAAAAAATTAAAATGGTATAGTAATAACTAGTAATTGAGATTTAATTGCACATGTAAAACATACAAAAAAGAATCCCATACACAATGTTTGGACTTTTTTTTTTCTTTCTCTCTAAGTTTAAAGAGAACTACTTGCTATTTTATCAAAAATTTTGATTGTTTCATTACTTATTAATGAGTATCAAAGTTATTATTGATTGCGAAAACATTTAGAGTTGGTACATTAGTAGTAAAAAATTTTAATTTTATAAATCAAATTAAAAGTTGTCACATATTTTATTTTATTTTTAAATTAATTTTTTTAAATATTTTATAAAAGGTATGTTATTATGTTAATTTCGTTTGTGAAATTTAAAAATTTTGAACAAAATAAATAAGATAATTTTCAAACATTCGCCTGAATTAAAGTTTGGTTTGGTAAATATTTTTTGTTTTTTATATTTATTTTCTTAAAAAAATTAGCAAGCAAAACTTAGTAGTAATAATTTCTCTAATAATAATTAATTAACTATTTATCTTAAGAAAAGTTGCTTGATAATTACGTTAGGGAAAGATATCTTTTTCTTTTTATAATACGAAAATCCACAAATTTTCGGTTAGTATATTACGTTTGATTCTTCTTTATCTCCTTCCTTCATAAAAACTCCAACTTTTCTCCTCTGAAAAAAAAGGGGACAGAATTCCAATTAAATCAGGTAAATGTACTCTTCTCCCTTATTCTTTACGATCTCAATTTTACATATGGATTTCTTTGCATTTTCCTTTTCCTGTAAAAAATCTTTCTTTTTTTTTTTTTTTGGCTTCAAAATGCTACTTTTTTATTTTTATTTTTATTCTCGTCCCTGTTATTTTATCTGTCAATTAAATCACTGTATAAGTTTATAATTGATTTAATCAATGAAACTAATGAAAATTGACCAAGTTCAAGAAACCCATTTTGTTGTTTTTGCTGTTTAAGCCGGCAAAGAAGAGATTAGCTGTCACAATCCAATAGTTGTAATTTATTTTTTAGTTTAATATAATTTTGAAGATTTTTTCCTTGTTTTTTAATTTTTCCTATGAATTTGTGTTGATAGATACAACCCATGACGGGAATTTTAAGGTTTATTAAAGTTGTTTTTTTTAACAAAAGAGGCAGCCTGAAAATAGGGTATGATGTTGTAGACGGTGAGATTTGAATCTCAAACCTACTCATTTTTTATGAGCGATTGCATGAATCAATTATGTTAAACCCGGGTTCCATTTAAATAATAATAATAATAATTTTTGGTGGGTTGTAAAGAATGAAGATTATTTTCATATGGTGAAGCCTCTTGGGAATTTTTGCTGGCTATAGTGTGGGGACAGCTTAGATATTTAAACTTTTTTTTGTTAATTTAGGTCGATAACATTTTCTGTTGACTTTTTTGGGTCAATGTTAATCTTCTCTATAGTTAATAGCCATACAATTTCAATGAAATTGCAAAAGGAATGTATTTTGGGAAGTTGTAGCAATTATTGGGAAATTTTTTCCAAGCCAACTTGCAGCAGTCTATTTATATACTTCATTTCTATTTGAGTTTTATCTCTATCTCTTCATAGTTTTCTTTGTTTTCTTATGCTTTTTCTTCATTTTCTTCATTAAGTTGTAAGTCTTCTAAGTCCTTTTATATGCTCTTATCTTTTGTCTCTATGATATCCTGAGATGAATTGAAAGTTAGGCTGGTTTTATGAACTGGGGTGGTGATCTGCCAAGCTTTTTTAAAATTGCCACTTGAAGTTAATTGGGTTTGAGTTGGGAAGGTTGTTTTTATTTATAATTATCTTACTTTTCAGATAGTCTTGTTGGATAGATTAAACTTGTTTAGTAGTAACTGCTATATAGTTACTGCATCTTTTCTTCTGAACCTATGTTTGGTTTTATCAAGTGAGAGGTAGTATCCAGCTATGTTACTCGGACTCGGGTGTGAGTGTCGGACACAGGTATGTGTCCGACACGGATATGTTCAAAAATTTTCGAGATTTTCATGTATTTAGAGGGTCCTTTTGCAGGGTCCTTGGAGGATCATATCCCCATACCCATGTCCGGATATGCGTCGGACACGGATATTTCAAGAAAAATGAAGAGTCGGAGCAACATAGGTATCCAGTTCCATGTCCTGAACCTAGCTTGTCTAAATTCTTTTTATTCTTGTAAGGGATTTAATCTGAGATTAGTTATTTTACATTTTCTACTCATAAGGTATTTCCTGTTTTATGTTCATTCATCCTTGAGTGTTACTATTACAACATGTATACATATTACCTATTTTTATGATATCAATTTTCATGTTACAAGGTTAATATTTATGTCCTACAAGTTGCAGAAATCATTGGTTATGACATATGTTGTATGCTGGTATATGCTAGTTCAGAGATAGCACTGGTATTTGTTTGAGTTCTTTTAAACTGATATATAAACTGTTGTACTCTCAGAGCAAAGAGAAAATGGGTAATCTATTCTGTTGTATACAAGTTGACCAGTCTACAGTAGCCATCAAGGAGACATTTGGCAGGTTTGAGGATGTTCTCGAACCTGGATGCCATTGCCTACCTTGGTTTCTTGGAAGTCAGCTTGCTGGCCACCTGTCACTGAGATTGCAGCAGTTGGATGTTCGTTGTGAGACCAAGACTAAGGTCGGTCTATTGCTTTTTTAATGTTGTAGTTTTTCAGTTTATGACTTTTCTTTCTTGTATAACTCTTAGACATTTTAGGATGAAGTATTCATCCCAATAAATTGCCATTTAGTTCTTGTGTATTTTTATTCTTTTCTCCATCTATAGCATATGCAGCCATGTTTGTCTTTCATCAGTTTCCAAGGGGAGGAGTGTGGGGAGGTGAGGTGGAGGAAAGGACTGATGCATAGTTCTGAAGAAATAAAATTGTCAAGGACTTTCATATCATGAGCAGCATTAATTTAATGGAATATTCTTGTTAACTGACTTTCAAATGGCTTAAATTCGTGGAATAGTATTTTTGGACAATAATATACCTGTCTTGTGCAGCGGAAACTAACTGGTCTTTATGGTCATCTTATCAGGATAATGTATTTGTCAATGTTGTTGCATCTATTCAATACCGGGCACTGGCTGATAAGGCAAGTGATGCCTTTTACAAACTCACCAACACAAAGACACAAATTCAAGCCTATGTTTTTGATGGTATGATATTAACAATACTTTGCGGAGTATATATTTACATTGCCCTTGTACATGCACACATACAAATATATGAACGCATTTAGCACATTTGCATTCATGTACATAAATTCAAAATTATATGGGAAATGTTTTAACACTTTTCATCTTCTGATTTTCAATTACTTAGTTCTTCCAAGTGAAGGATAGAAGCTAACTTTTTTTAATACGTTTAGTTATTAGAGCAACTGTTCCAAAGCTAAATCTGGATGATGTTTTTGAACAAAAGACTGACATTGCTAAAGCTGTTGAAGAAGAACTTGAGAAGGTAATCAACTTGATTAAGTATACAATGATCGTATGCTGTGAAAGCCAAACACGTGAACTAAGGCTTTGTTATGTTAAATTGCTGCAATTGTGGAGCTGGTGTGTAAATATGTTTCTATTTCTGTTGCCTCTTATTTTTCTTAC
Source organism: Fremontodendron californicum (assembly GCA_030761205.1). Taxonomy (NCBI): domain Eukaryota; kingdom Viridiplantae; phylum Streptophyta; class Magnoliopsida; order Malvales; family Malvaceae; genus Fremontodendron; species Fremontodendron californicum. The sequence continues at coordinate 8,321,174 of JAULJL010000019.1, read as the reverse complement.
AGGCTATGTCTGCCTATGGGTATGAGATTGTTCAAACACTTATTGTGGACATAGAACCTGATGTGCATGTGAAGCGCGCAATGAATGAAATTAATGCTGGTAAAATTCTTAGTACCTCTTACTTGGTTCTTACTATTTCAGACTTGCTGTTGTTTAGATAGACTAACTGTATACCAGATTGCCTAGCTGTATTCTGCATGTATGCAGCAAATAGATCATACCACTACAGAAATATGAGAGCAACACTAGGCCTAATAAAATTTTCAGCCAAAAAAAAAATGTTGGGTCTCATGAATTTGCCTTTTGACATTGGTCTGTCAACTTTCTTGTCATCTGTTATTGCTTTAATCATTTTAGCTTTGGAGTATATTACTGGGACGAATATCTATCAATTGGGTTTTAATAATGCCTCCCCATCAAATCATGCCTTTTTTTTTTCCTGGATGGAATACCTTGGTGTATTTTATTTGCAGATGATATTGTATTCGTTGATAAGATTAGGGGTTAATACCAAATTAGAGTTGTGGAGACAAACATTAGAAGTTTGGGGGGTTTAGATTGAGCAGATTGAAGATCAAGTATATGGAGTGTACGTTTAGTAAAAGAAGGAATAACGATCACGACGTGATCACACTCGATGGTCAAGTGATACCAGTAGCGGAGTGCTTTAATTGCCTAAGGGCGATAATTCAGAAAGACGGAGAGTTTTATGGAGATGTTAACCATAGGATTAAGGTTGGGACTTGGGTAGCTTAAGTGGAGAAGTGAGACAGGAGTTTTGTTTGATCGCAATAAACTTTTGAGTTTGAAGGAGAAGTTCTATAGGACGGCTTTCAGATTTGTTGTGCTATATAGTACGGAATGTTGGGCTAACAAGAAGCAACATATACAAAAGATTGGTGTAACGGAGATGTGAATGTTAAGATGGATGTGCGGTGAGACTAGGAAGGTCAAAGTTAGAAATGAGGATATTTGTCTCCAAGTTGTGATAGCTTCTTAGAGGATGAGGTGAGAGAAAACTGTTTACTGTGGTTTGACCACATAGGGCGTAGATCAAGGGATGCACTTATTAAAAAGATAGAGCAAATTGATGTTGCACAAGGTTGAAGGTGAGACAAAAAAAAAGACATGGATGGAGATGATAAATAATGATATAAAGATATTAGAACTTGAAGAGAGGATGGTGGTGGATAGGAATGATTGGAGGAGGATTCGTGTACCCAAGTAAATGTTTCTATGTCTTGATTAGGGCTGTAATCTCGGCTCGGCTCGAAACTCGTTGCTCGAAACTCGGCTTGAGCTCGACCGAATACTATCTTTTAAGTTCGAGCTCGGCTCGAGATAAAATCGAACTATTCGAGCTCAGCTTGATTAAGCTCGTTTACTCGATTTACATACTCGAGCTCGAGTTTCGTTTCATATACAACTTTTTTGTATTTAAATAATATATATTTTTTAAATAATATAATATGGTAAAAAAAAACTGCATTGTCTTGTTCTTTGTTTTTGGCTTTGAAAAAAAAAAAAAAAAAAAACAAAAAATATCATTAACACCTAAAACAAATCTAAAACTTGAAAAGTATACTTTGAAATTAAACTTTTTAAAGAAAAATCGTCTCTCCTGCGGCACATCACGCGAGTACCCACCTCTAGAGGGAGTATACTCGAGCTCTTCTTTTTTGTTACCTCAGACTCCGACGTCACCTGAGCCGGCGCATCGTTTGCGGAGGCCAAAGGCTTTTGGTCGTCGTCGGCCGCTGCAGTGTTGTACCATTCTCCGTAATCGTCGGTGTGTCTATGGAACCTGTGGGGTGGTGTCGGCTTGAGAGGGTTTCAGACTTCGAGTGGGCTCAAGAATGAGTTTAGGGTGAGTGAGCGCCAGCTGAAAGGTACGAAAAAGACTAGGTTGGTGTCGTCTCAAGATTGGAGCTGGTGAGTGAGGAGCGGCTGATGAAAGGAAACAAGAGAAAAAAAAGAGTTATGTTTTGGGTTATATATATATATATATATTGAGGGTAAAATAGTAAATTAATATTAAAAATATATATTAAAATTAAAAAGCTCGATTAGGCTTGTGAGCTACTCGAATCGAGTATTAAGATGCTCGAATTCGGCTCGCTCGATAACTCGAGCTTGGCTCGATAATAACCGAATCGAATTCGAGTTTTTTTCGAGTCAAACTCGAATAGCTTGCGAGCACAAGTGTCTCATTTACACCCCTAGTCTTGATTCTCGTAACCGACCCCAAATATATAGAGATTAAGCCCTAGTTTTTCCTGGATGAATGGTAAATAAAATATATATTTTTGGTACCAAAAAGACCAGATGGCTCTACATTCAGCCACCTAGTGAGAATCTTTTCAGTATTCCAGATGCAGATAAATTTGTAGTTATTGCAAATTTGCAATGCTCTCTGTGCTAATGTCAACAGTATAACATATTTTATAGTAAATTATTACCTAGTATTTGGTTGTTATAATGTGATTTTAATGTAAATACGGCGTCTTTCTGGCATTTATTTTTGTTGTAAGAGTTTCCTCAATATAATTTTCTGATTGTGTTGTACTTGTAGCTGCAAGACTAAGGCTGGCAGCTAATGAGAAGGCAGAGGCTGAGAAAATTTTGCAAATCAAACGAGCTGAAGGTGAGGCTGAGTCTAAATACTTGTCAGGGCTGGGTATTGCTCGCCAGCGACAAGCGATTGTTGATGGTTTACGAGATAGCGTGCTTGGATTCGCTGTGAATGTCCCTGGGACTACTGCAAAGGATGTCATGGACATGGTCCTGGTCACCCAGTACTTCGACACCATGAAAGAAATTGGTGCTGCTTCTAAATCTTCGACTGTGTTTATCCCTCATGGTCCTGGAGCTGTTCGCGATGTCGCCACTCAGATTCGCGATGGACTCCTCCAGGGTTCACATCAGTAACTATTATGACTTTTCAAAGGTTTATACTGGGTTTTGCTTAAGACAAGCATTATTGGTTTGCATAATAATCGGTTTGGGTATTTGCCTGTTTAGTTTTTGGTGCCTTTGCGCTCTTGTTTTTGGTTGTCATTTGTCCATTATGAGCACTGTGTACATATGGTATGGGCGTAAAAGGTTTGTGAAGTACATTGGCTGCATAGTTTTCTATTTTTATGGATGTTAAGAGATCTTTATGCTGGATTTTTTTTGGTTTTATTCTATGTTGCTCCGACTTTTTTTTTTTTTTTTTTTTTTTTTTTTTTTTAAGTATTCGTATCTGACATCTGTGTCCGATATATATTCGGACATGGGTATGGGGATACGACTCTTTAAAGATCTTTCAAATACATGAAAAAATTAAAAATATTCGTGCCTGACACATACCCGAATTCGTGTAATATAGGTTTTATTATCACCCTGAGCAAAGCTGAAACATTTTATTTTTTAATCAGAATCTGTACATCTGCTTCTCTGTTTATTTTTCGTACAAATACGTTCATCGTTCCAAAAAGGATTTGAAAGGAACCGAATTGTGGTTTGCTACCAAGTTTTAGTCATTTAGAAAGGAAGATGAATGTTTTAACATTCATTAATTTCTGTTATTGCAATCTTCTCTCTTTCTCATATGCAACACCTCTTTTAATTGCAATTGATATTTATGTTTCTCGTATTCAGTTGTGAGTGTCGGATACGAGTATGTTCAATTTCTTATAATTTTTTTTCTTGTATTTGGAAAGTCTTTAGAGGGTTATATCTCTATACCCATGTTTGGATATGAGTCGGACAGGTTCGAATGCGGATACTTAAAAAAAGAAAAGTTGGAGTAATATAGATTGATATTGCTTTGAGCATTAGCAGTTGCATTCTATAATTTTCTGCATCATTGGCTAAGTGGTTCAATATACAGCAACTTCACCTCTCAACTTCTGAACCTCTCATCAAAATCACTCTGGATTTAAATAGAGACTGCAATGCGATGTTACGATTGTTATTTTGCAATTTCGGTTACTTTGCTGTCGATATTCATTGCTGATATTTATCGCAATTGACCGCGATCGAAAATACTTTCGATTGCAATTTAAATCCCTGCCCCCAACTTAATTTTCTGCATTGAATCTTTTACATTATTTATCACTAATATTAGGAACTGGATTGAATCAAGGAGCATGACATAGTAAATACTATGGTTCTTGGCACAAAATCATCTCAGAAACACTTCAGAACTTCAGTATGATGAATTGTTGTCGAAGAACAGCACTAACCTTCCCATCAGTATTCATGCGAGCCTTTACCTATGTAAATGGAAACTATGCAACTTGTTGATCAACTTAATAAATGGCCAAGTACAGAATCTCAGAGATATAAATGCAGGTCATAGGATGTATATTGGTAAATGGTAATAGACTCTCCAATCTCATTTCTAAACACTTTTTTCTGCTGACATTTGAATTAAACAACAAGCAAGCCTGAAGTGTTTATCCATTCTTTTCATCTAAAGACATTGGCAAAAAATAGAATACTGGAAAACAAACTTAAAACATCAAGAAATTAAGAGGAGAAAAATTACTTTGGCATGAGAAATCAAAACTCCCATTGAAACTTTGGTGGTCTATGTTACCTGGACTCTTCATTTTTTTTTTTAAAGTATCCGTGTTCGACACTTATATCCGACACATATACGGACATGGGTATGAGAGTATGATCTTCTAAATATATGAAAAAACTTAGAAAATTTTGAGAATACCCGTGTCGGATACGTACCCGACACTCACTCCCGAATCTGGATAACATAGGTAATGGTTGTTGTTGAGCATAATCCTCGTAGAGAAGATCTAACCAAAATTCAGATGGTAAGAATATGTAAAGAATGTGAAGTGCTTTTCCAGAAACAATTCTAAATCTGTATTAAAGAACAACAGATGTTATAACCTCTAGCTTTTTTTTCCCTATAGCAAAGTATAAACCAGGATTCATGATAATTTGTTGTTCAAGCTTTTAAACAGCGGATTTCAACTTCTTTACATTTTTTGTTTCAGGAAAATTTATTGAGAATGAGAAGAATCAGCCAAATGAGAAGTTTCCAAAGTACTAACAAACAAAAGATCCCTGTATAAAACGAAATTTCCAGGAATCAATTCGTGTTCACTAATACGGTCTACCGAAAAATGCCAGGCTACGAGACTTCTCATCTGGGATTTGGCTACTTTGTTCAGAAATCAGTGACAACTTAACTGAATACAGTGAGCAGGAATTAAGGAGATATACGATTAGATTTGCTTCTCTGTGTTACTTTTCAGTATTTTTTGCAAATAGAGTCTTGTAAGAACTAAGAACTGAAAATACCAGCAAAAATACACCTGGAAACCTTTATGATGTTGCCATTTGTGGTAAGAGGATAATTTCTGATCTTCAAAAGTCTTATCATATTACCTTTGTAGGTAAGTTTTGACTAAATGGTATCTAATTGTTGTTGCCAGCAGTTTTGTCTAATTTTGATTTATTTATTTTTTAAATCAATATGCAATAGCACCAACAACATATGATGATAGAGGACCTGGGTAGAAAAACAGGTTCTTTTACTCTTGAGGTGATTACTGTTTTGTATAATATATTCTTGAATTAAGGTTTTTTTTTTTTTTTTTGATTCATATTGCGGTCGCCGATGTATTTTCGATCGTGAATATTATTATGGTCAGTTACAATAAATATCAATGATAAATATTAACAACGAAAAAAATCGAAACTGTAAAATAACAACCGTAACGTTGTTATTTAAATCTCGGTTCCTTTATCATGTCAAATTGAAGGTTCATTTATCATGTCCTTGCACAACATTTCCTTAACATTCCATTATGAATGGACTAATCAGAAAAAGAAAAAAAAAAGATCTGGTGAACTTGATCGATATTCGTTTAATGGTCCTGGCACTAGCGGCCATACTTTTTCTGAGAACTGGCCAATATTTCCCTGTTAGACATGGTCCTAACTTCCTAAGATCTCTCATGGTTTTCCATAGGAATATGATCTTTCTTTTCTCAAGTCCCATCAGACATTCAGCATTTTCAATTTCCAAAGAAAATATGCCCCAACTCCCAAGTCTCCTAAGTCCTAACCTATGTTACTCGGATTCGGATGTGAGTGTCGGATATGCGTCCGACACGGATATGTTCAATTTTTTCTAAGTTTTGCCATGTATTTAGAGGGTTCTTGGAGTGTCATATGTTGGATATCAATGAATAATTTAAGTATATAAATACGAAATACGTATATCAATACATAGATTGTCGTAAATAGATACACGGTGTATAATTTATGTACACAATTTATATCATGTTTGAAAGAGAAATTAATCTCAAAGGTACCTACTTTAAGAGGAAGAAGTTTGATCATTACATGTCTGTTCAGACCAATTTTATCCCAAAGGATGTGTCTGACCGAACCAAAAGGTTCTGTTTGTTTTTCAACAATTGTGTCTGTCCGAACAGTCTTCAGATTTTTTATAAATACCCAAGAGTAGTGCCTGTAAAAAATACTTAATTTTCTCTTCTGCTCTCGGTTTTCATACTGTCTTCTGAGAGAGACGCACACCATCTTTTTTGGTTCGCTGTGTTGTTTTGAGTGTGCTCCCGATTGCAACGTTATCGAGGAGGCCTGGGAGACGAATTGCAATAGACTGTAAGCACCATAAGGACAGACAATAATCGTTTTAAGGTCAGAGGTCCAACCTTGACTCGATATTCTATTTTTTTTTTGTTCTACCGAAACTGTGAGTATATGTCTATTCGTACATTTGAATATTTATGTTCGTATATATGCAATAATGAATACACTAGAATCAACAATCTTAAGACGATTAGTTATAATCTTTTACAATTATTTGTTTTATTTCATTACTGTTGTTGAATATATAATATATATATATATTGTGTTTGTATGTATATATATGTTTGTAATATATATATTATATATATATATGTGTGTGTGTGTGTTTATATATATATATATTATATAGTTGATCCTATTATTTTAAATAATAGATGGTAGAACGGTCTACCGTAAATGTGAGTGCGCACGTAGCGCTATAGCCACTACATGTTACACATGGTGAGAAGCTCGAAAAGTTCAGTGGTCTGGACTTCAAACGTTGACAGCGTAAGATGATGTTCTATTTAACCACTCTGAATCTAACCTGATTATTACAGGAGGAGGCCCCGGTTCCCAAAGAGGGAGAGACCAATCCTACGGTTGTAGCCTCGGTGGAAGTATGGAAGCATTCTGACTTCCTATGCAAGAACTATATCCTTAACGGATTGGACAACACGTTGTACAACGTGAATAGCCCGATCAAGACAGCGAGAGAGCTATGGGAGTCCTTAGAGAGAATATACAAAACCAAGGATGTTGGCACGAAGAAATTTGTGATTGGCCGGTTTTTGGATTTCAACATAGTGGACTCAAAAACTGTGATTAGTCAAGTCCAAGAGTATCAGTTGATCCTCAATGAGATTACTGCCGAAGGAATGATTCTTAGTGAATCGTTTGAGACGGCGGCTTTGATAAAGAAATTGCCTCCTTCATGGAAGGATTTCAAGAACTATTTAAAGCACAAGAGAAAGGAGATGACTTTAGAGGACTTGATTGTCCGGTTAAGAATCGAGGAGGATAACTGTGGTTCAGAGAAGAGGGTTAAGGTTCAGACCCTGGAAGCCAATGCGAATGTTGTTAAACATGCGCACGAGACCAACAAGAGGAAACATGTTGGTTCTAATTCTTCCCAAGGTAATAAGGAAACGAATTTCAAAAAGTTCACGGGAACTTGTTTCATATGTAACAAGCCTGGTCATCGAGCAAAAGACTGCCTTCAGAACAAAAAAAAAAAAAAAGAGCTCAAGCCAACTTAGTTGATGATAATGAGATTGAGCTCGTTGCTATAGTGACACAAGTGAACATGGTAGAAACCCTAAGACATGGTGGGTTGATACGGGGCCACTTGTCATGTATGTTCTGAAAGAAAGAGTTTCTCCGAGTAAAAAGAAGCTGCTGATGATGAGCAACTATATATGGGAAACTCTACGGTTTGCAAGATACGAGGCCATGGGAAGGTGGTACTCAAGATGACTTCCGGAAAGAACTCACTTTGAACAATGTGGTTCATGCTCCTGAAATTCAAAAGAACTTGGATTTAGGCTCTCTGTTGAGTAAGAATGGGTTTAGGCTCGTATTCGAGTCTGATAAATTTGTACTCACTAAAAGTGGAATGTTTGTTGGTAGGGGATATCTATGTGATGGGCTTTTTAAGCTCAATGTAATGACTATTGTACCAAAGAACAAGATTATTAATAAGAATATTTCTTATGTTTATTTGGTTGAGTCCTCTAAAGTATGACATGGTAGATTAGGTCATGTAAATTACAAGACCTTACAATGAATCAGCAATTTTGATTTGCTTCCGAAAATTGTCATTAAAAAAAACAGAAATGTGAAACTTGTGTGGAATCCAAATTAGCTAAGGCTCCTTTCTATTCGATAAAAAGAAGTAGTGAACCTCTAGATTTAATTCACACTGATATATGTGACTTAAAATTTGTGCAAACTAGAGGTGGTAAAAAGTATTTTATTACTTTTATTGATGATTGCACAAGATATTGTTACGTCTATTTGCTAAAAAGCAAAGACGAGGCCTTGGAAGCTTTAAGCTCTTTAAAAATGAGGTCGATAATCAACTAAGCAAGAAAATTAAGATAATAAGGAGTGATAGAGGTGGTGAATATGATTCATTGTTTAATGAATTCTGTTCGGAAAATGGTATCGTCCATCAAACCATTGCTCCTTATTCACCTCAACAAAATGTTATTACAGAATGCAAGAACTGAACGTTGCAAGAAATGATGAATGTTTTGTTGATAAGTTCACGGTTACCTCAGAAACTTGTGGGGAAGGCTATTTTATCAACTAATTATATTTTAAATAAAACACCCTACAAGAAATTAGACTAGACACCATGTGAATTATGGAAGGTCGAAGACCATCCTATAAATACATGAAAGTGTGGGGGTGTCTTGCTAAGGTAGCGGTTCCTCCGCCTAAAAGGATCATGATAGGACCTAAAACTTTGTTTGTTGCATCATTTGATGGGATCATGGCCTAGTCCTTGAGGGCAAAGAAGGACATATGATAAAATGTCAACTTTGTGCAGTAAGGGAACTCGGGTGTGATCTTGGCGTCGATAAGAGTATCGACATAGTAAGTGGGGAAGAGTGTCATGGTCTAGTATCGGCATGCCTTGGTTGTAACAACCCAGGTTACGTACAATCATGTAAAGTTAAATCCCGAAAATTTTAGGGACAAACTTGGAAATTGGTAAGAAGTTATAAGTGAAGGAAATAAAAGAAGAACAGATCAAATTGAACATATTAAAAAGTTTAGGGGCTTAATGGTTATTTATAAAAAGTTGAGGGACCAATGTGCAATTATACCAAAAATTCAAAAATATCTTTAAGTTCATTTTATCTCTTGAAAACTCTAGAATTTTTCATTCTATTATTCAAGTGGCAGCAGGCCTTCCTTTTCCATATTCTCCCAAAAATTTTCTTCAAACATCTTACACCAAAATTTCTTCAACAATCACATTCAAGGTTAGTTTCTTGATTTATTCTTCCTTTCTTTAGATATTCTACATGAGCATGCTAAGATCTTAGCTCCATAAACATGTTAAGGTCTGAAATCCATCTATTAAGTATGAGTTTTACTTACCTTTGGTAAGAATTAAAAGGATTTGAAAGCATGAACAAGAAAATGGGAAGAAAAAGCAAAACAGGGGAAGTTGAGCATGCTTGCTGTTCGGATTTTCTGGGTTCGGTACAGCTGGGTTTGTATTTTTTTTTGTTGATATTTTTACTAGAAACTAGGCTTCAATACGAGAATTTTGGTTTTTGAATCACCCAAAACGGATAAGCGGTTAAAAAGATAAAATTCGGTGAAGTTGGCGGTTCAGTGTTGACCCTATTTCAGCATAGTTTCGGGATTTATCAAATTTGATCAAGCTTTTGTTCTAATTTTCTAAGTTAGTTATTTTCTTCATAAAGTAGACTTATTGGTTGAAATAAATCAATTGGAATCACTTCAAAATTCCTTACCAAACTCAAGTTATGATTTTCTAATCTAGCTTGATAGTAAGGAATTTATTGCTTAAGATAAATATAGTACTAAATGATGGTTATGGATTATGAAAATCTCTAAGGCATGGAGTATTAGAAATTAATTTGATAAGGACATGAATATGGAGTTGAATTATGGAGAAAATGATTATGGAAATGATATTAAAAATTAAGGATATGTTGTTTTGAGTATGAGAAATTAGTATCGACTATGGGGTAGATTAATGGGACTTAAGTTGCATTCATAATTGTGTAATGCTTGGAGCATGTATAGATACTAATTATTGTTAATCTCTAGGCCACGTAGATCCGACGTCACTTGTGGATCCCGAAGTTTCAGATCGAGGTGTACAGTGAGATCATCTCAAGGATCGTGAGTAGACGACAACTATAGTTCTTTGAAATTTCTTTAATTATAATTATAAATTTTTTTTAGCATGATATTTGTTTTACATATTAAAGGTATATAGATATATAATCATATGAATTGATTTGTTATTAAAGTACATTTATTTCAAGAAATATTATATCGAGTAAGTTGGTTGATTTATGAAATATGATTATACATAGAATTTGACGTACATGGTTTTGGCTCCACCTGACTTAATGTATGAGATTATACCCTTGATCGGAATGCGGGAGCGGCGTGCTACGCCTTTGTGGCGGGAGCCACCTCTAGAGTCCCAATTCCGTGATATTAGACTGGGGTATGGGAGCTGCGTGCTACGCCTTTGTGGTGGGAGCCACCTCCAGAGTCCCTATCTCGTTATATTTGCCTTTTGGGGGCACATCATATCGACACATATGCCTTTGGGGCGTCCTATGGTGGTATTGGCCTTTGGGCCGGCTGCTAGTATGCCTACATGGATATTGCCTGGTTATTTCATGGATGTACTCTTGTGCATGACAGAAAGTTGGAGCCCAATTATACGAAACTTGAATTACTTTACAGATTTTATACATTGATTTGGTATTATAATACTGATATATATTTGAAAACTTCGCTACATATTCGAATTATTCATTATGGTTTTACTATTATTTATTTTGAAAACGTCTATTATGTTTTAAAGGATTATAATCATAGTTTTCAAATGTTTTAAAAGTTGTCTACTCATTGAGATATTCATATATCTCACCTTTTCATATTCTCATTTTCAGGTGACAGTTAGATGTCGGGATTGCAACCTTCCTCTATTCTCTGCTTCAAATAGTATTTTGACGTGGTGGGCATCATACTAAAAATTTATTGAAGTCTTGATCTTTTAATGTTTTAATATTGTAAACCTTGCTGAGATAGGTTTACTTTTGGCTATATTATATATATTTGAAGATATGAGACAATAGATCAATATGTTTTCACTTGAGCATAAATTGATCATGGATAATTTTTGAATATGCATGGATATATGTGATAATAGTATTGAGAAATATTGTTGGTTGAGGATATGAATTGAGTGTTATTTGCAAGAGGGTTATAGTTGAGATAGAAAGGAAACTCTGCCGGATTTTAGGTATATTATCCGGACAGGGTGTTACGATTTGGTATTAGAGCAAGGTTATAGGTCCTGTAGACTTAGGAACTGTTTGTTGAAGTATTAAAATATTGTCACTTGTGTAGGAAATCAGACACGATGCCACCACGTCAAAGAGGAAGGCCTAGAATCAATCCCCTACCCCAAAATAGGGATAGGAATAGAAATAAGAATATTGGTGAGCAAATTAGAGAACAAGCTTCAGCTGCTGGTTCATCTTCTGTTGCTGCACCCTCAGCAGCTGATCTTAATTTAGCTGAGGCAGTTGCGGCCTTGGCAAGAGTAATTCCCGCTTTGACTGCCCCTGCTGAAAAGGGGATAGTTGATTACTGTAAAGATCTGAAGAATATGGGTTGCAAGATTTTCACGGGATCTTTGGAATCAGATTTAGCCTAGTCATTGCTACAAAAAATTGAGACTACAGCCTATGAGATTACCATGTGCGGTGCAATTTTTGGAGGATCATGCACACACATGGTGGAAAACTACAGTGCAAAGGTATGCTGGACATCCTGCCATAACCTGGGCAGACTTTCGAAGAGAGTTTGAAGAAAAATACTATTCTCGGGCTTTGCAGGAAAAGAAATGGACTGAGTTTATGAATTTAAAATAGGGTAGCATGTCAGTAGCAGAGTATGAGCAGAAATTCAGCGAACTATCAGAATTTGCTCCATCAGTAGTAGCCAACGATGTTGACAGATGCAAGAAATTCCAAGATAGGCTACATGTTAGTATTCGAGATAGGTTGACAACTTTGGATACAGATGACTTTAATAAATGGGTCAACATGGCAATCAAAGCTGAACAGAATCTGAAAAAAATGAAAGATAGAAAAGAAAAGTTTAGAAAAAGAAAAAGGCAGTCCTCTAGTGAGGACGTGAGGCCTAAGAAAAGTTATGTAGAGATCAGTGTCAATGGTTACAAACCCTCGAGATTTCAAGAGGGATTAGACTGAAAACCTTTTAGTGGTTCTTCTAGTAGACCTACCATCGGACCTCAACAGCAGACTAGATCGCTACCTGGGAGGTCAGGAGGACCTCATACATTGACTTATCATCAGTGTCCCCATTATGGGAGAAATCACCTTGGTGAATGTTGGAGACTATAGGGTGTATGTTTTTACTGCAAAGAACCGGGACACATGAAACGGGATCGTCCCAAGCTGGAGAACAAGGGAGTTACTAGCCAGTTATCAGTGGGTCAAAGGGAAATGACCCAACCTACTGCTGCACCTCAGCCGACAGTAGTTAGAGATAGAACTGGGGCACAATCTTAAGTTGGTTCATCTACTGGCCCTTAACAGAGTGGACAGCCTGGTAGACCTCGAACTGCTGCCAGAATTTATGCTGTGATCCAACAACAAGCTCAGGCTACTCCTAAAGTGGTTACATGTACTCTCCCAATTTCTAAGGTAAATGCTAGGATCTTAATAGATCCGGGTGCAACTCATTCTTTTATTGCTAATTCATATGTTATGCATTTGGGTAAAGAGTCTAGGAGGTTAGACATCCCTATGGTCGTTAGTACCCCAGTGGGAGAAACTTTGAAAATTGATGTGGTTTATCCGGATTGTACCGTTATGATTCAGGAGCATGAATTACCAGTTAATTTGTTTCCATTAGGAATGTATGATTTTGATGTGATTTTGGGAATGGATTGGTTGTCTAAACACAATGCAGTGATAGATTGCTTTTCCAAAACTGTGACTTTTAAGAAGTCGGGAGACTTGGAGTTTACCTTTCAAGGAGAAAGGAAAGTTTTACCTTCTTGCCTTATCTCCAAGATGGCAGTCAATAGATACTTGCAGAAAGGGTAATCTGCTTACCTTGCTTATGTGATTAACAAGGACATACATGAGGCAAAGTTGGAAACTATACCTGTGGTCAAATAGTTTCCTGAGATCTTCCCTGAAGAATTGGTCGGTTTACCTCCTGACAGGGATTTGGAGTTTATTATCGACTTAATCCCTGGCAGTACTCCTATTTCTCAGGCACCCTATAGAATGGCACCTTCGGAGCTAAAGGAATTGAAAGTGCAGTTGCAAGACCTAGTTGACAGAGGTTTCATTCGGCTTAGAAATTCACCGTGGAGAGCAACCGGTTGAGATTTTGGATAGAAAGGATCAAGTTCTAAGGACTAAGACTATTCCATTAGTGAAAGTTCTTGAGGAATCATTCATATGAAGAAGCTACATGGAAAAGGGAGAAAGATATGCAGACTCAATATCCTCACTTGTTCAATCAAGTTGGTAAGTAAATTTCGAGGATGAAATTTTTCTAAGAGGGGGAAGTTGTAATAACCCAGGTTACATACAATCATGTAAAGTTAAATCCTGAAAAATTTAAGTGCAAACTTGGAAATTGGTAAGAAGTTATAAGTGAAGAAAATAAAAGAATAAATGATCAAATTGAACATATTAAAAAGTTTAGGGACTTAATGGTTATTTATAAAAAGTTGAGGGACCAATGTGCAATTATACCAAAAATTCAAAAATATTTTTAAGTTCATTTTATCTCTCGAAAACTCTAGAATTATTCATTCTATTATTCAAGTGGCAGCCGGCCTTCCTTCTCCATATTCTCCCAAAAATTTTCTTCAAATATCTTACACCAAAATTTCTTCAACAATCACATTCAAGGTTAGTTTCTTGATTTATTCTTTCTTTCTTTAGATATTCTACATGAGCATGCTAAGATCTTAGCTCCATAAACATGTTAAGGTCTGAAATCCATCTATTAAGTATGAGTTTTACTTACCTTTGGTAAGAATTAAAAGGATTTGAAAGCATGAACAAGAAAATGGGAAGAAAAAGCAAACCAGGGGAAGTTGAGCATGCTTGCTGTTCGGATTTTTTGGGTTCGGCACAGCTAGGTTTGTATTTTTTTTATATTTTTCCTAGAAACTAGACTTCAAAAAAGGAATTTTGGTTTTTTAATCACCCAAAACCGATAAGCGGGTAAAAAGATAAAATTCGGTGAAGTTGGCTGTTAAGTGTTGACCCCTGTTTGAGCATAGTTTCGGGATTTATCAAATTTGATCAAGATTTTGTTCTAATTTTCTAATTTTGTTATTTTCTTCATAAATTAGACTTATTGGTTGAAATAAATCAATTGGAATCACTTCAAAATTCCTTACCAAACTCAAGTTATGATTTTCTAATCTAGCTTGATAGTAAGGAATTTATTGCTTAAGATAAATATAGTACTAAATGATGGTTATGGATTATGAAAATCTCTAAGGCATGGAGTACTAGAAATTAATTTGATAAGGACATGAATATGGAGTTGAATTATGGAGAAAATGATTATGGAAATGATATTAAAAATTAAGGATATGTTGTTTTGAGTATGAGAAATTAGTATTGACTATGGGGTAGATTAATGGGACTTAAGTTGCATTCATAATTGTGTAATGCTTGGAGCATGTATAGATACTAATTATTGTTAATCTCTAGGCCACATAGATCCGACGTCACTTGTGGATCCCGAAGTTTCAGATCGAGGTGTACAGTGAGATCATCTCAAGGATTGTGAGTAGACGACAATTATAGTTATTTGAAATTTCTTTAATTATAATTATAAATTTTTTTGAGCATGATATTTATTTTACATATTAAAGGTATATAGATATATAATCATATGAATTGATTTGTTATTAAAGTACATTTATTTCAAGAAATATTATATCGAGTAAGTTGGTTGATTTATGAAATATGATTATACATAGAATTTGACGTACATGGTTTTGGCTCCACCTGACTTAATGTATGAGATTATACCCTTGATCGGAATGCGGGAGCTGCGTGCTACGCCTTTGTGGCGGGAGCCACCTCCAGAGTCCCAATTCCGTGATATTAGACTGGGGTATGGAGCTGCGTGCTACGCCTTTGTGGTGGGAGCCACCTCCAGAGTCCCTATCCCTTTATATTTGCCTTTTGGGGGCACATCATAGCGACACATATGCCTTTGGGGCATCCTATGGTGGTATTGGCCTTTGGGGCCGGCTACTAATATGCCTACATAGATATTGCCTGGTTATTTCATGGATGTACTCTTGTGCATGATAGAAAGTTGGAGCCCAATTATACGAAACTTGATTTACTTTACAGATTTTATACATTGATTTGGTATTATAATACTGATATATATTTGAAAACTTCGCTACATATTCGAATTATTCATTATGGTTTTACTATTATTTATTTTTGAAAACGTCTATTATGTTTTAAAGGATTATCTCATAGTTTTCAAATGTTGTAAAAGTTGTCTACTCACTGAGATATTCATATATCTCACCTTTTCATATTCTCATTTTCAGGTGACAGTTAGGTGTCGGGATTGCAACCTTCCTCTATTCTCTGCTTCAAATAGTATTTTGACGTGGTGGGCATCATACTAAAAATTTATTGAAGTCTTGATCTTTTGATGTTTTTATCTAGTAAACCTTGGTGAGATAGGTTTGCTTTTGGATATATTATATATATTTGAAGATATGAGACAATAGATCAATATGTTTTGACTTGAGCATAAATTGATCATGGATAATTTTTGAATATGCATGGATATATGTGATAATAGTATTGAGAAATATTGCTGGTTGAGGATATGAATTGAGTGTTATTTGCAGGAGGGTCATAGATGAGATAGAAAGGAAACTCTGCCGGATTTTAAGCATATTGTCCGGACAGGGTGTTACATTGGTGCTACCATGACTATCCCGTTATGGAGCGGAAGATGAGACCTTGTCAATGAGATCGGTGATCCCTGATGGTGCCAAAAGTGGCACAGACCCTAGAAGCAAACCATTAGGTTGTAAATGAATGTAAAGACATAACATACTCAGTTAGCTAACTGAGTAGATTAACAAGTAATCATGGAAAGGATCAATGAAAGGCTATTGTGAGGGTACTTAGATATTTAAGATACACCTCAAGTTATGGACTGCACTATACAAGATATCTAAATACAAATTAGATATCTGATACTAAAGATTTTAAATCACTAGCGGATTTATCTTAACTATTGGAGGAGCTGTAGTATTTTGGAAATCTTCTAAACAAGCGTGTATTACTAGATCCACTATGGAATCTGAATTTATAGCTTTAGATAAGCTGGAGAAGAAGCGAAATGACTTCGAAAGTTTAGAAGATATTCCAAGTTGGCTGAAACCTGTGCCTGTAATTTGTATACATTGCAATAGCCAATCTGCAATTGGTAAGGCATAGAGTTGTTTGTATAACGGTAGATCTCGATACATTCGTCGAAGACATAATATCGTTAGACAGTTGCTCTCAAATGAAATTATCTCTATAGATTATGTAAAATCAAAGGATAATGTTGCAGATCCGCTTACGAAAAGTTTAAAAAGAGAGCAAGTAAATAAATCATCGAAGGGAATAGGTTTTAAGCCTATAAATTAAAGTTACATAATGGCAACCCAACCTAGTTGACTAGAGATCCCAAGATCTAGGTTCAAAGGGACAATCGAGTTATGTTAACTTAGTGTGAGCACTAAAATAGTTAAACACTCTAATCCATTCCTATGATGAATTAGTGCTGCCTACAAAGGAGTTAGGATGAGCTATGCTTTTAATGATTCTTATAGCTTGATAAAATCAAGTGGGGTATCGCAGAATAATCTTAATAAGCAATCACCTATTATGAGTAAGAAACATGGCCATTTCTATGAGAATTGATCATGCTAAATTCTCTAGAGTACTCATAGAAACCAAGACGTGTTCAGGGCCAAAATGGACACAACCGTGAGAACTAAAGAAGTTAGAAGGAAAGTTATGTGATACCTATTGTCTGGGTTTACACGAAAGGCTGAATAGTTCAAGACATCATGTTCACTAGTTAGCCGAGTAAATCCGATTGTTGTCACTAAGGAAGGTTCAAAGCCAAAAGCTACCTATCTTGATGCAATAACTCTTCAAAGTTTTTCTCTCTCATATTCAGAGTCAATTCGTCGTTTTAATCAGATAATTTCCATTCATGTGGTGGATTGTTGGATATCAATGATTAATTTAAGTATATAAATACGAAATACATATATCAATACGTAGATTGCCGTAAGTAGATACACGGTGTATAATTTATGTACACATTGTTATCATGTTTGAATGAGAAATTAATCTCAAAGGTACCCACTTGAAGAGGAAGAAATCTGATCATTACATGTCTGTTCGGATCAATTTTATCCCAAAGAATGTGTCTGACCGAAACAAAAGGTTCTGTTTGTTTTTCAACAATTGTGTCTGTCCGAACAGTCTTCAGATTTTCTATAAATACCCAAGAGCAGTGCCTGTCAAAAATACTTAATTTTCTCTTCTGCTCTCAATTTTCATACTGTCTTTTGAAGGAGACGCACACCATCTTTTCTGGTTCGCTGTGTTGTTTCGAGTATGCTCTCAACTGCAACGTTATTAAGGAGGCCTGACAGATGAATTGCAATAGACTGTAAGCACCATAAGGACATGCAATAATTGTCTTAAGGTCTGAGGTCCAACCTTGACTCGATATTCTATTTTTTGGTTCTATCGAAACTGTGAGTATATGTCTATTCGTCTATTTGAATATTTAATATATAATGTTCTTCCAATTCAAATTTGTTCTTTATATGTTTGTATATATTTTGTAATGAATAAACTAGAATCAACATCATATCCCCATACCCATATACGAATATGTGTCGAACACGGGTGTCGGACAGGGATACTTCAAAAAAAATAAAGAGTCAGAGAAACATAGGTCCTAACTATAGCAACTTCCCGTTTTCCTAGTGATTTTCTAGAACCGGGTTCTATTGATCTTCTCAAACTATCAGGTAGAGGTAATTCCGGTCGTACTATTTCCAACCCAAAACCCTATCCATTCTGAAAGATAATTCATATATTCTAGTCTCTTCTTGACTAGTGGAGAGTTACATGACATTCTTACATTTCAAATCCTGGAATTAATCCTATTAGTCAAGCAAGGATGCAGAAGAAGACATTGCATTCTTTTTATTCCCTGAAGGGATTGCAGACATGTACACAATCTATTTCAAGCCAATAGCCTAGTACCCTCCCTACCCATGTGAAACATTGGCACCATGTCTATTTTTGACAGTCAATTAGCTAAACTAGTTTTCAATGTGAAAGTTTCACTGGAAGGTAGAAATTAAATGACCTTAAGTTAGCCAATACGAATCTCAACTCAAGTTTACAGGCCAATCCTAGGTAAAATCTTGTAGGCCGCTAGTTGTACTTACAATGGAGCTTGATTTGTGAGTCTCACACTACAACAATTTTAGGTTTTAATGGCGTTTACTGGCGACGTTTCTAAGAACCGTGATTTTGTAAAAGGAGCGGCGTTTCTACGTCAAACGCCGCTAAAAATTAATTTAGCGGCGTTTGTCAGGATGAAACGCTGCTAAATAAGATCAATTACCGGCCGTTAGAACAAAAAATCCCGCTAAATATTTCTCAAATTATGCGATTTTTTTTTTTACCTTAAAAAAATTTCCCGTCATTTTTATCAAAATAAATACAGC
Source organism: Fremontodendron californicum (assembly GCA_030761205.1). Lineage (NCBI taxonomy): Eukaryota > Viridiplantae > Streptophyta > Magnoliopsida > Malvales > Malvaceae > Fremontodendron > Fremontodendron californicum. The sequence goes on along the minus strand of JAULJL010000019.1, from coordinate 8,301,982 downwards.
GTTTTTATCAGCGTGTTTAGCGACATTTTATAGCATACAACACCCATCCAAAGTCTTTCCTTGGCGTTTATAAACACCGATAAATATCTCAGGAAACACAATTAAGTTAGCGGCGTTTATGTCTTGACCGCCGCTAAAATTTCCGACACCGTTTTTCTTGACACATTTAGCGGCGTTTTTAGAAACACCACTATTTTTTTTTTTAAATGCAGCTAAATACCTACTTCTTTAAAATCCAATGTTACATCCAGATGCTGCGCTTGTGCTACTTATATGTCAACCTATCCTGTTGAAGTAAAAAGAAGTATGGAACATTGACTGTCAACTCAACTGGACAAGTGCACTTCACTTGCCGAGCTGTATACTCATTCTAGTCTCACTTGAACCTTTAGTAGGAGAAATTTGTTGGGTATATTTTGTAGTTTTCGAACTTGTCTCTTGTTGGATATCAATGTATTATTTTAGGTGTATATATACAAAATACATATTATAATACGTAGGTTGTCGTAACTACATACATGGTGTATAATTACATACACAATTGATATCAAAATTGAATGAGAAATTAGTCTCATTAAACACCCACTTGAAAAGAAAGAATGTTGGTTGAAGGTGTGGTTGGTTGTCAATCCCACATAAAACTAAGAATGGCTTTTGCTTATAGTATTTATAAGCTAATGTTCCATGTTGGGTTGGACTCCAAGGGGCACCCAAGTTTTGTGGTAGGTGAGGACTTACACAATTTGGGATAGACCACACCCGCGTGCCGCCGTCGAGCTAGGTCAAGCTTGGGTCAACAATATTCTTTTTGCTGCCCTACTAGACCAACTTGTTTTTGTCCGATTAATTGTGACTGTTCGGTCCTGGACCGAACCAGTCAGGTCTGCATATTAGTTGTCTCTTTTCGGAATTAGTCATGTTGGTTCGGTGCATGACTGAAACCGGTTTGTCTCTTGGGATATGTATGTTCTGACCGAACAGACTCCTCCCAACTAGTGCACCCTTTTCGAACAGACGTCTGTCCCTCTATAAATTCAGACTTTCAAAGTCTATTTAACACACACAAATTCACTGCATTATTTTTTTGATTGAGAGAGAATCTAACATTTTTCGATTCGCTAAGTTACTTTGAGTGTGCCCTCTAGAGCAACGTTATCGAGGAGGTCTGGGAGACGATTTGCATACAATCTGCAACACCTTAGAGGCAGGCAAAATTTGTCTTAAGGTCAGAGGTCCAACCTTGACTCGATATTGATTTTTTCAAATTAATTTTTGTAAGTGTCTTTATATTCGATACATGCAAGTACGTGTATATATATATATATATATATTTTATATAGTATATAGCAAATATCTTCTTACATCTCTTACATCATTTCATACCATAAAATTCCTAGGGTCAAGTTGGTTAGGTACTTAATTAAAAACCCATAATATCTCAAACAATAAAAACATAGTTTTCGAGATTGTTAAAAAAATAGATAGATTATGTCAAATAATGGAAAACATAATTCTTGATTGATTTATCTCCTTGGAATATGCAGAATGGCATCACCGAGACACTCAGCATTTTATATAATGACATAGCGTTAATCAATTAAGGTAATATATTGACGGAATACAAGTTTAGATACTTAATTGTGATTTTTTTTTTATTTAGTTATCAAATCATTAAAAGATGTATAGTTTTAAGACCAGTTTACATGTTAACCCTATATCATTCTTCGATCAACATTCACAACATACTTGACTTCTTTGTATGAATGAAGAGCATAAAATCACTTTGTAAAAACACATAACTATGAAAAGATTAAAATGAGAGGAATTTTAACAGCGTTTGATATATATATAGAAACATAAAGGAAGTCAACATTTTTGCTAATTTTGCATGCAAATCATGACTAATTGTTCTTTAAATACAGTTTAAAGCTCCACCAAACAAAGATGGCGAGGATAAAAGATACTTTAAAAGCATACTACAAACACATTCCTAAATATATATTTAATGATGATCAAGTCACTTTGTATGAAATGGGGCTTTTAATTTCTAGCCATTCTTTGATCCAAAAATGCAATGATTCATTTGGCATCAATTAATACACTCACCATAGCAATATAAAGAGTGCTTTAAAACTACATCCACCATAGATGGTTCTATCATTTCAAGTACAAAGCTGCAACATGGGTTGCAGTGTTCTCTACTAATGCCTGTAATGAATGTCTTCTATTCCACATATCACGGAAGTTTAACAGTTTTAGGAAGAAATTAAGATGGAAATTGAGTGCTTCTTTCTTGCCTTTTGTCTCATTTAAAAAATGTTGTTTTTCTCCCTAAACCAAACCAAAGAATCTAGTCATCAGGGACTTAAATTGCGATGCAGAAGCGTTTTCGCTTGCATAAGCGTTTGTCATAGTTGCGTACGTAATAAATGCAAACACGATCAATTGAGGTAAATATTGACGATAAATATTGAGCCGAAGAAAACCGAAACCGTAAAATAACGACCATAACATCCCTACTAGTCATTTTATCCTCTTCTAATATTCATTGCATTACCTAGGAAAGTATCATATCAAAGCAAGATATAAAAGCCAAAATTTCACCAACTTAATTTGTTCCTGTAACATCCCTGGATCTTTATTCCTGCTGTAACAGCTTTTTCATAGCTGATTTATTTTTTTCTTAATATATGCTCATTGCCTTTCACACACAAAAAAGGGAGGAGTCAGCCATTATATGCAACTGTGCCATAGCCTTTTAGTTGTAAGCCTTGGATCAGCTGCTTCTGAGGAGACAAAGGTTAGCAGATAACTGCGATGTCAGGAATAAAGCTTGGTCCGGGACCAATGCAGCTTCTTTTACTTACTGCATTGCTCCCGGACCAAGCTTCATTCCCCACATAAAGTTATCAAACAATCAATCTGCAGTCAATATTGCCTTGTTTTGGTATGATCTACTACTGATTCACTCTATTTGAGAACAATTCAATTTCTATTAGCTTTGTAATTATCTGAGTGCACAATATAATTATTAGCTGATTTCTTTATTTACAGCCAAGTTCCTGCAGAATATATATACAGTGTTAATTGTCACATTTATCATATGCACCTATTCCCTAAACTTGAAGGCTTTGCACTTCATGCAGCAAGTGCCACCTGAAGAGAATTATGGAGGTTTGCCAGGCTCAGCCACTTAGTTTGTCAGCAGCAACTTTTTTGACTTCTTCGATGAGTTATAAAACTTCTTCTTTCTTTTGGATTAATGCCTGCATCTTGGATTCTTTTTGTTTTTGAAGCTTAGCCCTTAATTTCTTCTTCTTCCTCTTTAAAACAAAAACAAAGTTTGATTAGTAGAATAATCTAAGCACAAATGTAAACAAGTCATAAATTTGAAAACGCAAAGAAAGGGGTTTGTTTATATATATTTCATAGAATACTGGTCAATTTTGTTAAGTAGGAAAAAATCGATTGGCAGACCTTGGAAATCTCAATTAAATTTAGTTGTTGCACTTCTAAGCTGATTTTCGGTTTTTACTTTGTTACATGAACTCTTTAATAATAATTGACGTATCAATGTCTGATATTAAAACCCGAATCCATGGGCAGGCTTATAACTTTAGTTCAATGATCCAACCTCTTATAATCTGTGATCTTGACCTCATTGTAGCATTGAAATGATAATCCATCTAACTAATGTGGTATGTGCCTTTTTTTTTTAGTGAGAATGATGAATATCAACATATGAATGCATCGAGTCCATGTATGGTAAACATTCTCTGCTTTATATTTTTATCCTATTTTTATTTTTGAGGTTTTGGATTATGAGTGGACATATTCAAAAGGGCCAGGGCTAGGCCCATTCATCTAGATGAAGAACCATTCACCAGGATTCAATTTTGTTACCCTCTGATACCATAGGGCATTGTAGCTTATGTTTCAAATAGATGCCTTGGATTCTGCAAGCCCACTAAATTTTGTATTGATCATGGCATATTGAATCGACCGGTTGAGATTACAAAAATTTTATTTCAAACCTTATCCAATTCAAATTGAATGGATAATTTGATCCGTGAATAGTTCTAATTTAGAGATATTAAGATCGAAAACTTCACCAAAGAAAACAAGACATTCACTAAACCATTAAACCAATCACTTTGATGTTACCAACAAATTGAATGGCCAAGGAAAAAAAAAAAAAAGTCTACCATTATATGTCAATTATCTTAAAAATTATATATTTATAGAGAAGATCACTAGAAGCCTCAAGTTCTAAATACCCAAAAATGGAGAGAAATCTGAGAGACCAAAATTTGACCATTAATGGGCAGTGGTTTTCATTCTTTCCCTCACAACGTCTCATTTCTTTCTTCGTTTTTGGATGTCTTTCCATTGTATTTAAAACAAACCATTGGATGCTAATTCCAAACCTTTTAGCATCAAATTTGCTTCAATACTTATTAATAAAAAATATATAGATATTAAAACAAAAGACCCTACGTGCAATGCCACAATTCTTCATCACGTAGGGTTCAAGATACCTGGAAATTTTGCCCAAAAAAATAAAGAAAAAGTAGGTGAAAATAGGGATAGAAGCATTTTCTTTTTATTATTAAAAACAAAAGAGGATTACTATGAAAGTTTTGAAGATTATATTGTTTTCGGGGCTTCTGGTTGTTGCAATTAGTCCCATAGTAAAGGCTAACATTGGTGAATTTGATGAGGTGTGGCAAAAACGAGCCGAAGAAGCAAAGAAAGCTGCCCAGAAAGCCTACGAGCCCAATCCCGAGAATGTAACCAATAATCTCAACAGGCAAACTCACAAGTAAGTTTTTTTTTTTTTTTTCTCTAGTAATTTCTTCATCAATGAAACTTTTAAGATTTTAACTCAATAATAGAAATAGACTAGAAATACTGTAATTAGGATTTGTTTATCATTGCTCTTAGAAAATTTTTTAATTGAAAAAAATATGTTTAAAAAGTGTTATAAAAAAATATGATTTAAAATTTTTTAAATCTTTGACATTATTGTGAAAATTTATAAGATCATTTAACATCAAAAACCAGTTTTCAAACCGTTAAAGCACTTTTTTTTTTTGCTTTAAAAATTTACTCATTCAATATTAAAGTTGAAATGAAATGCAACTTTTAATCTCTAAAATTGTGACAACTACCATACTTAACGGGTCTTAACCTTTATTTGGTAAACGTTTTTTTTATTTTTTTTTTACTATTTGTATTTAGTTTTTTATTCATTTTATACTTTTTACATTTTTTTCATTTTTTTTATTAAAAAAAAAAAAGAAAAGAAAACATCAATCGAACAAAACCTTAAACTATTATCATGTCTAAAAGCATAGGTCATCATTATTTAACAACTCAAACACCGTTGAACAATATAGGTACTTATGTTTTTTTTTCCATTTGTTTTCTTTTTTTTCTTCTTCTTGCACTTTGACAAGTATTAAAATCATTAATATATGAAGGAGAACATACAAAATATGAAGATTAATTCACTATATGCAGGGTGTTGGAAGGTCACAATAAAACAAGGAGAGAACTACACAAATACCATGGTCAATGCCTAGCCACTAACCCGATTGACAGATGCTGGAGATGTGACCCAAACTGGGCTCGAAACCGCAAGAAGCTAGCCACCTGCGTCTTGGGGTTCGGCCGCAAGACCACCGGAGGCAAGGCAGGTAGATTTTATGTCGTAACAGATTCATCGGATAACGATATGGTAAACCCTAAACCCGGAACACTACGTCATGCTGTGATCCAAAAAGGGCCTCTTTGGATCACATTTGCCCGTCACATGGTGATTAGGTTAAACCAAGAGCTGATCATGACTAGTGACAAGACCATTGACGGCCGCGGGGCTAGTGTTCATATTATGGGTGGTGCTCAAATCACGCTGCAGTTCATTCAAAATGTTATCATACATGGCGTACACATTCGTGATTCGGTACAAGCCAATGGCGGTATGATACGAGACTCGGTGGATCATTATGGTCTTCGTACGATGAGTGACGGTGATGGAATCTCGATTTTTGGATCCCATAATATTTGGATTGATCACGTTTCTCTGTCTAACTGCTATGATGGATTAATCGATATTGTTCAGGCATCCACGGCCATTACAATCTCTAATTGCCACTTCACTCATCATAACGACGTAATGCTATTACATTCTCAAATCAACAAAAAAAAAATTTAAAATTTTGTTATATGAGATTTAAATTGCGGTTGCAGACGTATTTTCGACCGTATCATGTTTATCGTGATTGCAAACATAATGAATGCTATCGCGTTTTACAATTAGAAATAGGCACTGAAGTTCATTCATGTTATTAAGTACAGGTATTGCTGTTTGGAGGAAGTGATAGCTACTCAGATGATCAAGTCATGCAAGTAACGGTTGCTTTCAACCATTTCGGCCAAGGATTGGTGCAAAGGATGCCAAGAGTCCGATGGGGGTTCGTCCATGTCGTCAACAATGATTACACTCATTGGCTAATGTATGCCATTGGTGGTAGCAAAAACCCTACCATCCTTAGCCAGGGAAACAGATTCATTGCTCCTCCCAACTTAGCCTGCAAAGAGGTACATGATCTTAATTTAACACATCGCTTTCTTGTTCAAGCTTGCTAAATTTTACAATCATATGGTAAATGGTTGGATTCTTTATTTTTAAAAAAATATCCGTACACGTATTTGGATATGAGTATAGATATGATCTTCCAAATATATGAAAAAAATTTATAAAAAATCGGATACAAACACGTATCCGACACTCATCCCTAATCCGAGTAAGTGTAAAAATGTATGATCTTGTTTGTATGGTGTAGATTACCAAGAGGGAGTATACACCAGAGAGTGTATGGAAGTCATGGAAGTGGAGGTCTGAGAATGATCTTCTGATGAATGGGGCCTTCTTTGTTCAATCTGGGGGACCAACCAGAAGGGAAAACAGGCAAGACGTGATCAAGGCAAAGCCTGGGACATATGCAAGCAGGCTCACACGCTTTTCAGGCGCTCTCAACTGCGTCAAACGCAAGCCCTGTTAATCTGCGACCATATATATATAGGTCCATAACATTATTATAGAACTCAAAACTGAATCAGAAGTTGTAGTAGTGGTAGAGAGGAATAATAATAAGTCCTCATCAATGTAGTTTTCTGCTTAATTTAGGACAACGAAGGATCTGTATATATAATACTTAAATAATTTTACCATAGATGAATATGAGACCTCTTCTGAGTAGAGGATTGGTCAGCTACGTAATGAGCATTATAACAAATCAAATTGAGGAAGAGAGAAGAATCAAAAGCTGCTGCTCAATGCATTTTCATTTCAAGCTCCTAAATCCGAAGCCACAGGGTTTAAAGTAGAAGATCTTTCATAGAATACTTGATTATCCAAATAAAATAAAATAAAAATACTTTAAAAAGTGTGATCTTGTTAGAGGGTTTTTTTATTCAAATATAGTCAAAAAAAATTATATCCCAAAATACCATTCATTTCAGATTAATTTCCAAAATCCGCTTCTTTTAATACTAGCTGGGAAATCGCCATCCCCCATGGCGATTTCCCAGTGTAAAAAAAACCCATTTTGGCAAAAAACACCAAGGGAAATCGCCATGGGGGGTGGCGATTTCCCTTGGTATTTTTTGTCAATTTTGCAAATTATACCAAGGGAAATCGCCACCCCCCATGGCGATTTCCCTTGGTATAATTTGCAAAATTTGCAAATTCAATGAAGGGAAATCGCCATAGGGGTGGCGATTTCCCTTCATGTAATTTTTTTTTTACTTAAATTAAAAAAAAAAAAAAAAAAACTTTTAAATTATTTTTAAATTTGTAAATTTTGTTTTTTAATTTTAAAAATTATAAATTAAATTTCTTATTAAATTTAAATATGGTAAATTTTTTTTCTTATAAAAATTAAAAAAAGAAAATAATATTTCTTCTTAAATTTTTATATCAAAAATTTTATTTGTAAGTTTTGTTTTAATTTTAAAAATTTGTAAGTTTTGTTTTTTAATTTTAAAAATTATAAATTAAATTAAAATAATTTTTTTATAATTTAAAAAGAAAAAAGAAATTTCGTAAGGTATATTTTATTATTTAAAATTTAAGAACAAATTTTTGTAAATTTTGTTAATTGATTTGTATTAGATAAAAACAAAAAAAAAAAAACAAAAAAACTTGCATTACTTTTTCCCTTATATGTAAAATAATAATCCAAATTACATGATAAGTTGACAAAAACATGTAATTCATTTATTGTTGATGCGAAGTCTCCCCCAATGTGCCAGATCGATGCGGACAATTTCGACGGTTATGAACTTCATTTCTGCATAATCCACAACGTTTTGGTTGGCCTTTCTCCCTGAGGTCCATTTCATTACGAATACGACTTGATTTTGGCCGACCATGTGGATTTCTCCGCATTTCTTGATTGGGACACACTTCTGGACCATCATATTGAGGCCAGTAACCTTCATTTCCAACAGCTTCGAACTCATGTCTATAAACATTCAATATAGTTTCCAGTCTATAGACTTTGTCCACATATTGCATGCAATCTACATGGACATGTGCACAGGCAGCAACTACATGTGAACAAGGGAACCTTTGTGCTTGAAACTTTCCACAATCACACCACATGTCATTAAGCTTGACTTTGTACTTCATTAAAGAAACACCCTCTTGTGGATCAACTAACTCTTCAACCAGAAAAGATTGATTTGCTCGCGTAAAATTACGAACAATGTGGGAGTTAGCTTTCCTGCGATTTTCTTGCATAGCCTGTGTGACTGTTTCACAATATGTGTGCCCTCCCTCCATCATTGCAATTTGCTTATTCCCCATCTTAACAAAAAGTGCAGCCAACCTATAATATGTTGATTGCACTAAAGCAGTAATGGGAAGATGACGCGTTCCCTTCAACACCGAATTGATAGATTCAGCTAGGTTGGTTGTCATATGGCCATAACGTCTTCCTTGATCATATGACTGCGCCCACTTCTCCTTGGGGATCCCATCAAGCCAATTAGCCGCCTCTGCATTTTCTCCACGAAGATTGTCATACATGAAATGAAAATTCGGTCGCCTCAACTCGTATCCTAATAAATTTTAAAACAAAAAACTTGTGAATTTCAGTATTATTTTATATACTAAACGAAATATAAGAGATAAAATAACTATGATTTGATTCCATACCCATGTTAGCAATTTGTCGACGCAATTCCTTATTGTTAAACTTTTTCATAAAGTTCGCTGCAATGTGTCGAATGCAGTACACTGAATATGCATGTGGAAGATTCCATCCACCATCGCGTCTAATCGCAGCTTTGATGGCTTCATGTCGATCAGACATCAAGCAAATGCCAGGCTGTTTTGTCACGTGTCTACGCAAGTTACTGAGAAAGAATGACCAAGCTTCTGTTGTCTCACCCTCCACAATGCCAAAGGCAATTGGCAGTATGTTTCGGTTGCCATCTTATGCAATAACTAACAATAATGTGCCTTTGTATTTTCCATATAAGAAAGTACCGTCTATTTGCACAATAGGTTTACAATACGGATACCCTTCAATGCACGACTTAAATGTCCAAAATAGTCGATGGAATATTCTCTTACCCTGGACCAGTCGATCACCGTGATATGCAGGTACCGTTTGCAATTCCACAATTGTACCAGGCACGAAATGTTGCATTGCACCTAACCATTTAGGTAGCTCATTGTACGATCTTTCCCATCGCCAAATACTCGAACAATTGCCTTTTGCTTTGCTTTCCATGTTTTCTTGTAGGAGGTGATGTATCCATACCGGATTCGCATCTCAGCGATCAAAACTGAAACGGAAATCTCCGGATTTGCTTGGACCAATGACAAAATGCATGAACAGATCATGTTACAATCTAACTTGCAATGATCTTGTGAAATCCTCCCCGATGTGCAAGTATGAGGCCTTTCATATTTTCTAATCTCTTATACCTGTTTCTTCTTCATAAAAGTTGCCCTTATTCTCCAATTACACCCATTCTCATACATTACGCACTTGGCATAATATTTTGTCCGCTCAGATTCAATTACTCTGTAATCTACAGAGTTTTTGATGTTATAGTGCTTGATAGCTGAAAGCACAGCCTCTTTCGTTGGGAATTGTAACCCAACACACAGATGGATCAAATGTCAGAGGCGTAGCTATTGTATGAGCATACTCAGGAAATTCCGGCACATGCATTGCCTCCAGATCCAGTGTATGCATATGGGATGCAGCCTCATATGGGGGAAGATCTCCATGAGTGTTGATATCAGCAGGGACGACGTCTGGGTCAAAATCACTATTGTCATCACTTGCGAATTCAACATCCTCTTCCTGCTCACTAAATTCACCAACATCTTCACCATGGACTCCACGTGGACGAACAGGATCAACACCAGCTGGCTCATCTTCGAGGGTAGTAGGAATTAGGGTTTGTGAGACTAATGAAGTCTGAAAAGTTGTAGCTTGAGATAAGGGCACGACTTCTTTTGTGGGAACGTCGTATGTAGTGTGAACATAGAACGACCCAGAATCATAATCTTCTATGGAAAAGTTTTCTGTTGTGCGAACATTTGAAGGGCCACAATCATCGTCAGCATCATCTATGTCAGCATATAACTCAAGTACACCAACATTTGCAAATGTCTCATGAGCATAAAACATGCATCTAACATCATCATCATCTTCAAGTGGAAATGTTCTATATCAGACACATCCTTCACCAATAGAAAGAGGATGCCAAACTCTTTTTCTATTTCCAGCTTTTATTTTTGTATGAATTTGCAGCTTCAGTTCCTCTAATGTGTCGTCGTCTTCAACACGAAAACTTTTAGGACGTTCACAATCAAAGGTAGCACCTTCATCAGTATTATGAATTTTGCCATTATAGTAGACCAATGCGATCACTCTATTGCTCATGTTGTGTAGTAATGAAACTAAGAAAGATGAGAATGTAGGTATTATCACTCCGCAAAAGAAAGAAGAAATATAGAAGGATGAGAATGAGGAGGTTTTAGCACTCAAGAAAAATCTGATTGAAAAACTGTTGTAGGGGGTATTGTAAACCTTCATAAGTATTATGAATTTATAATGGTTCATTATGTTGTACCAGATGACAAATCCCATGCTTTGTATAGGATGGAATCTGATTCTCATATTCTGCCTAGGACTATTTGACTGAAAAAGTTATAACTTATTCAATGCAAAATCTGATTGATAAATCCCATCCTTTGTGTCATCCATTGTAGAAAGAATCCAATTCCAATATTTTATGCAGCATTTGATGGACTGAAAAATAGCTGAAACCTCTCTAAAACCCTAAATCATCAGTCTTATCCATTGCAGAAGGAATCCAATTCCAATATTTTCTGCAGCATTTGATGGACTGAAAAATAGCTGAAACCTCTCTCAAACCCTAAATCATCAGTCTTATCCATTGTAGAAGGAATCCAATTCCAATATTTTCTGGAGCATTTGATGGACTGAAAAATAGCTGAAACCTCTCTAAAACCCTAAATCATCAGTCTTATCCATTGCAGAAGGAATCCAATTCCAATATTTTCTGCAGCATTTGATGGACTGAAAAATAGCTGAAACCTCTCTAAAACAATAAATCATCAGTCTTATCCATTGCAGAAGGAATCCAATTCCAATATTTTCTGCAGCATTTGATGGACTGAAAAATAGCTGAAACCTCTCTAAAACCCTAAATCATCAGTCTTATCCATTGCAAAAGGAATCCAATTCCAATATTTTCTGCAGCATTTGATAGACTGAAAAATAGCAGAAACCTCTCTAAAACCCTAAATCATCAGTCTTATCCATTTCAGAAGGAATCCAATTCCAATATTTTCTGCAGCATTTGATGGACTGAAAAATAGCTGAAACCTCTCTAAAACCCTAAATCATCAGTCTTATCCATTGCAGAAGGAATCCAATTCCAATATTTTCTGCAGCATTTGATGGACTGAAAAATAGCTGAAACCTCTCTCAAACCCTAAATCATCAGTCTTATCCATTGTAGAAGGAATCCAATTCCAATATTTTCTAGAGCATTTGATGGACTGAAAAATAGCTGAAACCTCTCTAAAACAATAAATCATCAGTCTTATCCATTGCAGAAGGAATCCAATTCCAATATTTTCTGCAGCATTTGATGGACTGAAAAATAGCTGAAACCTCTCTCAAACCCTAAATCATCAGTCTTATCCATTGTAGAAGGAATCCAATTCCAATATTTTCTGGAGCATTTGATGGACTGAAAAATAGCTGAAACCTCTCTAAAACCCTAAATCATCAGTCTTATCCATTGCAGAAGGAATCCAATTCCAATATTTTCTGCAGCATTTGATGGACTGAAAAATAGCAGAAACCTCTCTAAAACCCTAAATCATCAGTCTTATCCATTTCAGAAGGAATCCAATTCCAATATTTTCTGCAGCATTTGATGGACTGAAAAATAGCTGAAACCTCTCTAAAACCCTAAATCATCAGTCTTATCAATTGCAGAAGGAATCCAATTCCAATATTTTCTACATCATAAAATTAAAATTGTATAACAAATATAATTTTATTTTTAAAATTTTTATAAGCAATAAAATAGTATATTTAATAAATTAAATTTTTTATAAAATTAAAAAAGTATAAGAAATAAAATTTTTGATATAAATATTTTATAAGAAATATAATGTTATTTTTAAAATTTTAATAAGCAATAAAATAGTATATTTTATAAATTTTAATTTAATTTTCTGATACATTGATGTTAATTTAATTATCTTTTTTAAAATTTAATAAGAAATAAAATTTTATTTTTATAAAATTTTAATCATAAATTAAATTAAAATTATTTTATCAAATATCCAGTTTTAAACTGTAACAATCTATACTATTATTAAAAACAATGATTAAATTGATGTCACGAGTTAATCGAATACCAACTCAATAAAAAAATCAAATTAAAAAAATTATTTTACGATACCGACTTAAAAATAACTTCTTTATTTAAAAAAGTTACTCGATAAATTTCTTTAAAAAAATTTATTTACATTTTACATCATTAAATTATTTTTGATATAAATTAAATTTTGCTTTTTATAATATTACAAAATTATAAAAAATACAATTTTTGATATAAAAATTTAATAAGAAATATAATCTTCTTTTTTAAATTTTAATAAGAAATATATTTTTATTTTTTATAAAATTTTAATAATAAATTAAATTACATTTTTAATATATATTTAAAAAAATTAAATAACCAAACCTAAAAAATATTTTAATTTAATTTATAATTTTTGAAATTAAAAAACAAAATTTACAAATTTAAAAATAATTTTATTTTTTATTTTTTAATTTAAGTAAAAAAAAATTACATGAAGGGAAATCGCCACCCCCCATGGCGATTTCCCTTCATTGAATTTGCAAATTTTGCAAATTATACCAAGGGAAATCGCCATGGGGGGTGGCGATTTCCCTTGGTATAATTTGCAAAATTGGCAAAAAATACCAAGAGAAATCGCCACCCCCCATGACGATTTCCCTTGGTGTTTTTTGCCAAAATGGGTTTTTTTACACTGGGAAATCGCCATGGGAGATGACGATTTCCCAGCTAGTATTAAAAGAAGCGGATTTTGAAAATCAATCTGAAATGAACGGTATTTTAGAATATAATTTTTTTTGGCTATATTTAAATAAAAAAACCGTTGTTAGAGTTATGGTATTTTTTCTGAAAATGCATTTTGTAATATTTTTTAGAAGTTTAGTTAAGCTCCAACATATCTTTTCGAATGATTTGATTGATGTTGTGGTCATCCTTAATGTTAGGCAGACAAAAAAATCTGATATTGTTATCCATATATATTGGAATGAAAATTGCACAAGTTCATTCGTTTTCAAAATTTATGATGCTCGAATTTTTTATTTTTTTTAAAATATCCGTATACAACATTTATATATCAGTATAGAAATATCATTTTTCAAATATAAATATACGAATGTGTCAAAATCTATAAAAAAAATAAATTATTAACGTATATCAAAATTTATATAAATATATGATATCTTAAATACGATTATAATACGTGAAAATACACGAATACACGATTGTCAAATCTAGTTCACCCCGATGCCATAGTGCTTGGCACAAGGAAACCATACAGAAGATCACACACACAAAAAAAATTACAAATGCTGAATTTAAATTGACTTGATAATTGATTATTTAAAACTTGCCAAATCCTCTTTCTCAACAAAGCTTAAGCCGTGTTTTCAAGAAATGGGTAATCGGTGTAGCCAGCTACAGGATCTGGTAGGCAGTAGGTACTCCGATTGTGCTTAGTAAGAGGAGCATTGAGCTCAAATCTCCTTGGCAAATCTGGATTGGCTAAAAACAAACGACCAAAAGAAACAAGATCCGTGCGGTTTTCAGCCACAGCTTTGTTACCATCTTCTTTGTCATAGCCTCCAGCTACAATGAAAGTACCCTTAAAAGCCTTCCTCATAGGAAGAAGACTTTCAGCTGTTTCGAAACTTTCTTCAGCAAGTTTCATCCTTGGCTCAACCATATGGCAGTAAAGGATTCCACATTTGCTCAATGACTCTGCCATGAAAACGCCTAATGCTGTTGGATTGGAGTCGCCTGAATCCAAATAGTTTGCAAAAGGAGATAGCCTGATTCCAACTCTATCTGCTCCTATCTCACTAGCAACAGCTTCAACTACTTCTAAAGCAAATCTGCAGCGGTTTTCTAGAGACCCACCATACTGATCTGTTCGATCATTAATATGATCTTTCATAAACTGGTCAAGTAGATATCCATGTGCCCCATGAATCTCAACTCCATCAAAACCTGTGAATCAAAAGGCATCATCATTTCAGAGAATCTCTTTTCTAAGCCAATACTTCATGGTTTCCTATGTCCAAAACAGTTAAGAAATGAACTGCCCTATGTTACTCGAACACGGATGTGAGTGTTGGATACGGGTATGTGTCCAACACGGGTATATTTGATTTATTCTAAGTTTTTTCATGTATTTGGAGGGCCCTTGGGGTATCATATCCCATACCCATGTCCGAATATAGGTTAGACACTAGTGTCGGATACGGATACTTCAAAAAAATTGAAGAATCGGAGCAACATAGGAACCACCTATGTTAATTCCTTTAGATGAATCTCAACCTCTGAACTTGTTGATGCATAAAAAGTTTCAGCAGCAGTTTAATCTGCGAGTGAAGAGGTCTAAGTGAGCTAATAGTATAAAGGGGGATAGAAACTTGCCAGCTTCCATAGCATTCCTTGCAGCAAGTCTATACTCATTGACAACTTGAGGGATCTCATCTGTCGTTAACCTTCTTGGAGGTGAGAATTTTGCAGGTTCTGACGCATTTGCTTGAACTTGGGGCTTCAATTCATTGCTAGTAGAGGAGATAGGAGCTTGCCCATTTGGCTGATAGTCTGTTTATTTAGGTAGCCAAGTCATACATATTAACAAAAATCATGATGAAGAGATTATAAAGACAGTTTAACAGAGTATTAATCCTTTTCATAAATACTCAACTAACAGAAAACCAAAATCTATGAACTCACCATAAGTTGAAGCCCTTCCAACATGCCATATCTGACAAAAGAAGATCCCACCTTTTGCATGGACAGCATCTACAATGGGTTTCCATGCCTCAACTTGCTCTTTTGACCATATACCAGGCGTATCGTTGTACCTTTATTTATAGGGGTAGAAACCAACTATTTTATTAAATGCTTGAAGTGATAAAAAAAAAAAAAAGGTACAATTCAACATATTTATATCTAATATATGTGTTTGATACATATTCGGACATAGGTATGGAAGTATGATCCTTCAAATATATGAAAAAACTTTAAAAAAATTGAGTATACCCATATCGAACACATATCCATGATATATCCGATGCTCACCGAATACGGATAAGCTAGGTTATAACTTGTAAGTTGTAATAGTAATAAAAGAAGTTGATGATCCAAGACAGTTAAATTACCCTCGAGCTGCTTCAGAAATGACAGTTGCTTCAGTTATCAGAAGACCTCCCTTGGTGGTTCTTTGGGAATAGTATAAAGCGGCATGTGGCTGAGGAATATTGTTCCAAGATCTCTGTCTAGTCATTGGTGGCATTACCATTCTGTGAGGCAAAAACACAAATGATGAAACTGCATCAAGCTCCATTAATTCTACAGGAAAATAAAGTACAGATAGAATTACTTGCACCTAGCAGGCTAGAAAGGTAGCCATTAGCCAACCTTGAAAAAGAGTACTGCTATAATTAGTTCCCTACCCTTTCATTCCAGTATGATGCTCAATTATATAAATTTGAAGCCATAAGCAAAATCAAAAAGATAATCTATTTAAAATGGTTATGGACTTTAGTATTGGTATGTAAAATTTTCAATCAAAGCAAGTACCAAGAGCAAAAAAAAAATGCTATATATTAAAAAAGCAACTTTTAAGCCATGTTACTCAAAATTTTTTTTTTTTTTTTAAGTATCCGTATTTAATATCTGTGTCCGACATATATTCAAATATGAATATAAGATATGATCCTCCAAATATATAAAAAAAAAAAAAAATAAGTATACCAGATCTAACACTCATCCTCAAATCCGTATGACATATATAGGATTTAAGTGCTTTATTCAATAGGGGAAAAAGACTAGAATAGAAGAAATATTTAAGAGAAGCACCAAAAAAAAAAAAAGTTGAAAAGAAAAGAGCATAATACCTATGAGAAAGATTGAATTTTCCCATCTTGTAGGGAGTGAGAACAGGCATAGTAGGAACTTCATTAGGCAGACAATTTTTAGTGAGAGTTTCTTGATCTTCTTGCTGTTGTGTTTGTACACTTGCTCCCATTTTTGTTTCTGAAATAACTAGAAGAAAACCTTTGGTTTGCTTTAGTTTGCTTTTGGAATTCGATTGCCCACCAACTTTTGGTAATGGGTTTAGACTTTATATAGTTTTATAGTGGCATGAACATAGCAGCCGGTTTGCCAGTGCCAAAGTCCGCAAATTCAAATGTCATTTTTTTTTTTTTTCTTTTTCTATTCTACGACGTCTAAATTCAAACACCTTGTGTGGAAGAATATGTTTGTCTTGTAGTCATTTTCTTTATTCTCTGCAAATAAAATTAACCACACCACATGACTATGACTTTTCAAAGCAAAGCCTACTCAAGCAATGGGTCAATTCATGCGATATAATATATGTTTTTCGGATTTCTTTATTTTGTAAAAATATTTGTATTTAATATTTTTTTTCTATATATACTTGAACATAAATGTATGAGTATAATTTTTCAAATATATGAAAAAAATTAAAACATTGAGTATACTCGTAAACACAACCTGTTTATGGGTCGGATAGTTCGTCCGGCTCGGTCTGTATTGGACCGGACCTAGACAAGAGTTTTGATGATTCGAGTCGGCTCGGATAGAATCATTGTTCACCTATTAAAAATTAATTTTTTATTTAAATTTAATTATAAAAATATATAAATATTAATAAAAAAATATTTTTTTAATTTTTTATTATTATTGTGAACAGTAATCCGGACCGGCGGGCCGACCCATTAGCAAATATAAAACACATATTCATATACGATATCCGTTCTCGAATTCGGATAAAATAAGTCATAATATACACATGAGAAAAGAAAATGGATATTATGATGCTAACATCTTGATATCCTCTTTCACTTAGGAGTGTGAATTTTTCAACTAAAACATAATTTAATTGTCTGATTAAACCCAATTAATTCGATAATTCAATTGGTTTTCTGTATAAATTTGATTAATATTATCAGTTTTCGAGTAATTCGTTTTCAGAAATTCTAAAATCCAAAAATTTCCAAAATGTAAATCAAATTATACATGAAATCATTCTCTGATCATGAATCAAAGTCTTATTTGTGATCTGAGAATTTTTTTGCATATTTTATATTTCTTTATAAATTTTTGTATGTATACTAACATAGATTAATCAAGGAGAAATACAAATTTTCATGGTTATTTCAAACATGTCTGCTATTGAATACTTAAATTAAGATTGCAGCCGCCATACCTGACCATGTTTCTCTTCCTACTTCATAACTTGTTAATTAACCAGTCAATCTCGCTTCTTATTTTTTTACTCTTTTTCCACGAGGCTGCTAAGCAAGTCCAACACGTGATGCTGACCCAAACTCCCATTATATTTCTTCGTCTATATCTCCACAAAACTCTCACCAACCCTTTAAAAATCCAAATCTTCAATATTTTAACGTCATTAGATCTGCTCATCGATCGGACCGGATCATGATCCGGAAATTTTCTACATGCTTTATCCAAATCTGATCTTGAGTAGGTTTGGATCGATTCGTCTACTCGTTTTATTGTTTAAATAATATTAAAATATTAAAAAAATTATTTTTATATTAATATTTTTATATTTATATAATAAAAAATAATTTTTAATGATATAAACAATGATTCGGGTAAGCCTGAAATGAAAAAAATTTCACCCAGACCCGATCAATACGAACCGGGCCGAACAGGTCATCATATTATTTATTTTTTATATAAAAGAGGTCGCGGTATTAAAATAGAATAAGAGATTATAGATGTTAAAATTCGATTTTTAAATCTATTGAATATCATTTTTTAAAAATAATTATCTAAATAATTAAACTCCGAGTTCGTCATCATATTATTCATTCAATGCCATAGCACTTGATACTAGTCAAAATACAAACACTTGACTTTCATCAACTTGATAATATTGAATTATTAAATTGACTACCAAAAATTTGACAATTCCTTTCTACATGAGTAGCTTAATCATTGGTTTTATGAGAGTTTTGTATTAAATTATATGAAATCTAAAGAGTTCTATATATCTTGTTCGAACTATTCAAATAATCTCATCATATTTTCGGACTCTTTATCATTTTTCTCTAAAAAATGGGTAATCAGTGTAACCAACAACAAGATATGATGTGTAGTCTAGGTTACATGGATTCCGGTATCTTATATCTAATATTGGTACATGTTCATGTGTCTGATTCGTTTTTTATTTAAAATTTTAAACTTGCGAATTCGGTTAAAAAATATCCAAAAATTAGATACGGATATATGAATGACTTAAAACAATGTTTTAAATATATATATAAATGCAAATAATACAATATCATATATAAATAAATATGTTTATTTACTTCTATATTTATTCATATAATCTTATGTAAATGATTCATATTTAAATATGTTTTCTTTGATATATAAGAAAAGATGGACCAAATTTTTTTTCTTCCTTTCCTCTAACTGCAACAGTCACAAAGACGTTCTCCGAATGCACTTTCTCTAAAGATATTTGGAAAGGCATTTTGGAGTAATGTCAGATTCACAAGGGCATTCGAAATTGGGAGAAAAAACTGAGATGGGCAATGAGGCACTTAAAGGGAAAGTCTTTGACCTCTACCATTTTGCGAACAACATGGAGCGCTTATCTATCAGGTTTAGAGAGAAAGGAACAACAGAGTATACGGGAATACATAATAATCCCCTCGTCAGATTCTTGACTATATACAACTGGTTATTAGATTAAGTGTAATTAGACTAAGGAACGTGGCACCAGATACTGTAAATACACATCTCTGTACAGCTTGGGGCCTTGCAGGCCATATTTTTTATGTTTAGTTTGTACACCGTTTTGATGTAGCAACATATTGCTGCTGCTTCTGGATAATAAAATCACTGCTTATCCAATAAAAACAGTCACAAAGACCGTGTCCATTTTTGTGATGAAATGTTGAACACATATTATATATCTTATCCACCTAATAAATTATTGGATGAATAATCATTATTAAAAAAAAATTATGTAATAGAGTGTGTAATAGGTATTTGAGTTGTACTTATTGAGATGAGCATCAAGCTCAAATCTCCTCGGCAAATCCGGATTAGCCAAAAACAAACTACCATAAGCAACAAGATCTGTGCGATTTTTTGCCATGCTTTATTTCCATCTTCCCTTTCATAACCTCCAGCAATAATGAATGTACCATTAAAAGCCTTCCTCATGATAGACCTAGTAATATTAGGCACGATATGGAAAAAAAATAACTAAAACACGACACTAAACAAAAAAGAAACACGAATACACGAATATGTCAAAATCTATATAAGACAAATTATTAACACGTCTGAGTTGAATATGGTGATATGGTGATTTCTCCTTTGAGTTCCTCTGAGTTGAATATGGTTGATCAAGCACCAGAACGGCCATCTCTAGGGAGCAGATCTGAAGCAGTTACAACCTCTCCTGCTGAAGTGGCATCGATGGATTGGAAGAAGATCTTCTCAGTTTCCAATGATCACTCACTGCAACTTTTTCCTCCTGCCATCAAGAATGGAGCTATGACTGTCAAGCCTCCGGAAGAAGTTTTCGAGGAAGGGATCTCACATTGGCAAAACTCAGTGGTTGCTCAATTCATTGGGCAGATTCCCAACTTTAGCCAATTCTAAAGGTTAGTCTCTCAACTTTGGGGAAAGAACAGTACGGTAGAAATTAAGCCTGCTGGTTTGAATTTGTTTGTCATCCAGTTCTCAAATCCAAAGGCTAGGGATAGGGTACTTGAATCTGGTCCCTGGTATATCTAGAACAAGCCCCTCATTGTTCGAAAGTGGGAACCGGATATGAAATCACTGGACTTCAACATGGAGAAACTTCCTATTTCGATCCATCTTGGAAGGGTTCCTTTGGAGCTTTATACCAGGAAAAGACTTAGTTACATAGCTAGTGCGATAGGCACTCCATTATATATGGACAAAATCACTACAACACAGCAACGTCTGGCTTATGCTAAGGTATGTGTTGAGATTGAAGCAACAAAGGAGATTCCTATATCTATAGAAGTTGAGCTAAGAGATGGTTCTATTGTTATGGAAAAGGTTGAAGTTCCTTGGCAACCTCAGAGCTGCTTAATTTGTACAGTTTTTGGACACGTTGACAGATATTGTCCAAGGAACCCTTCTGTGACAAATGGGAAAACCTGGGTGCCCAAGGAGAAGATCCAACCAGTGAAGAAAAGTGTTGAGAACAGTACAGTGGACATGGAAATGAGGAATAAGGATCTGGCTGCTGAAGCCGTTAGTCATCATCCAGAGGAATTCCATAAGAGTAGGGGTGGTACTTCCTCTGCCAAAGGACATCAGGATGACTCCTTAGCCACTGGAGACAGCAAAACAAAGAAAGGAACCCCCATGTTTGCAAAATCTGGATCCAATAACAAATTTGCTATTTTGGAGCATCAAGTTGAGTCAAAATGAGGGAATGATGACTTTGTTCAAGGTGAAACTGAAGTTTTCATGGAAGAAATGTGCTACCATTCCCCAAAGAAGCCTTGAGCAGCAGCTGCTGGTGTTGCAGATCTTATGAAAGCTTTGAAGACCAAGAGAAATGGACCTATTGATAATGGAAAAAAAGATAAGGTAGTATTACCTACCTCGGGAGGTACTGCCTTCTAAAGCAAAAAAAGGTAACTAGTAGACTTAAAAGGCTAAATGTAGATGTAGCTTGCCTATCGGAGACAAGAGTAAATGTTCAAAATAAGCAGAAGATCCTTGATAAACACTTTGCAGGGTGGAATCTGCATCACAATTATTCTGAAGCCTATAATAGGAGAATTTGGTTCCTTTGGAGAACTAAATTGCAGATTGATCTAGTGGCTATCTCGGACCAATGCATCACCTGTGGCATTTCTTACAATGCCTAGAAACAGTTCCTTACCGCAATTTATCCTTGTAATAGGGGAATTGAACGAATAAGATTATGGACTTATCTCTGTTCTCTCCATCACTCACTATCAACTGAGTCGTGGCTAATTGCAGGAGATTTTAATGTTGTAGCTTCACCAGTTGAGAGCTCCAACTTCACTGGTTCCCAAGTACCAACAGCTGATATGATGGACTTCAATGAGTGAAGACAGAATCTCTTTTGACCATTCATTTTGTGGTCCTCAATTTACATGGTCAAACAATCAAGCTGAAGGTTATCTGGCAAAGAAGCTTGATAGAGTCCTCATAAATGATGTATGGATAACTACCTTTGCTAACTTCTTTGTTGAATTCCTTGCTCCAGAGTTATTTGATCACTGCCCTGCTTTTATTAAGCTTAGCTGTACCAGTCAGTCACCTCCAAAACTCTTCAAGTTTTTTAATTACTGGACAAGGCACTCAGGATTTTTAGAGACTGTTGAAGAATCTTGGAAAGAGCCAGTGTCAGGGAACCCGACCATACTGCACAAGAAGTTGAAAAGGTTAAAACAAGTACTCAGGCAATTTAATATTTCTCACTTTGGGAAAATAGCTAAAAAAGTTGGGAGAAAAAGAAAAGAGCTGGAGGCTGCCCAAATTTCCCTACTGAATCATAGCTCCTCTGTTGACCTTGTTGAAAAAGAGAGAATTTTATCCCAGGAGTACCATGAGCTCCTGCTTGCTGAGGAAAGTTACTACAGACAAAAATCCAGAGTGTATTGGCTTCAAGAAGGCGATCAAAACACCAATTTTTTTCATAAGATGGTGGCTGCTAAGCAATCAAAGAATACTATTCGAGTGCTCTATGATGAGGTGGGGAATAGACTTGAAACTTTCTCGCAAATTTTAGATGAATCTGCGTCTTACTTCTAAAGCTTTCTTGGAGAAACTAACCCTGAAGTGACAGGTAGTTCTAAAGAGATTTTGGCTGAGCTTCGTCAGGTATCACTTTCTGACATTGATCAACAATTCCTCATGAAAAATGTCACAAAGGAGGAGGTAAAAAAATGTCATGCTTGCCATAAAAGGAGGAAAGGCCCTTGGACCTAATGGATTTACATCCCAGTTCTTCAAGTTTGCTTGGTTTATTGTTGGTGAAGACTTGACTACTGCCATCTTTCATTTTTTCCATACTAGAGATCTTCTTCCAGCCTTCAACTCTATATCATTGCCCTTGTGCCCAAGAATCAAAATCCTAAAAGCATTAAGGACTACAGGCTGATCTCCTGCTGCTCTGTCATCTATAAGTGCATCACCTCCATTCTAGCTAGCAGGCTCAAAACATGCTTAGCTCCCCTGATCAGTCCTAATCAAAGTGCCTTTATTGAAGGTAGAAGCATCACTGACAATGTATTAATGGCTCAGGAACTTGTAAAGAGATACAGCAGATCATCTCTCTCTCCAAGATGCACCATCAAGGTGGACCTCCAAAAGGCTTTTGACTCTTTGGATTGGGAGTTTATCATCTCTGTTCTAGTTGCTTTGGGGTTTCCAGATATGTTTATTCACTAGATCAGGAGCTTTATTACAACACCAAGATTTTCCCTGTCAATTAATGGAGGCCTTATTGGATACTTCCAGGAAGCTAAGGGGGTGAGACAAGGGGACCCTATATCTCCTTACCTATTCGTTCTAGCAATGAATGTCCTCTCCAAACTTTTGGACTCAGCGGCTAAGTTTGGTGTTTTTGCATATCACCCAAAATGCAAAAAGCTTTGCCTTACCCATTTGTGTTTTGCAGATGATCTACTTATTTTTACAAAAGGAAAGCTTGACTCCATCATTGGAGTACAAGAAGTATTGAAAGTATTATACTCAATGTCTGGTTTGCAGCTTAACTGCTCAAAAAGTGAGCTTTTTTCTTCTGGCTTAAGTCCAGAAATTCTTCAGGACATCCATCATGCCACTAGATTTAAGCTAGGCTCACTAACAGTCAGATACTTGGGGGTTCCTTTGGTCACCAGAAAGTTAACAAAAAAGGATTGTGCTCCCCTATTAGAGAAAGTGAGAGCCAGAATTAACAGCTGGGCAGCCAAACTCTTATCTTATGCAGGTAGGATGTAGGTCATTCAATTTGACCTATTTAACATACAAAATTTTTGGTGCAGACAATTCATGCTACCAAAGAGTGTCCTAAGCAAGATTAATCAGCTCTGCTCCAGGTTCTTTTGGACTGGGAAGGACTCTTCAGCAAGGGGAGCTAGGGTCTCTTGGCAGGACATTCGTTACCCTAAGTTAGAGGGAGGACTAGGCTTCAAAGACTTTTTCACTTGGAACCAAGCTTGTGTCTTGCAGTATATCTGGGCTCTTTTCTTTAAAGCCGGTTCGATATGGATCACCTGGATCCATGCTTATGTGTTGAAGGGGAGATCACTATGGCAAGTACCTATAGCCCAAAGCAGTAGCTGGAGCTGGAAAAAATTGTTGAAGCTCAGACAACTGGTGGGGCGTTTCCTTAAGCAGCAAGATGGAAGACAAATCTGGAAATTTCTAGGCCCCTCTTACTCAGCTGCGAAGGTCTGGCAGGATATCAGGCAAAGAAAGCAAAAGATTGATTGGGACAAGCTTTTATGGTATTCACACCATATACCAAAAGACTCGATGATCTCCTGGATGGCCATCATAAGCAAGCTGTCTACGAGGGATAGGCTACAGTCGTGGGGGATTGAGGTTGATACAATCTGTGCTCTTTGTCACGAAGAGCAGGAAACCTGAGATCATTTGTTTTTTGAGTGCACCTTCTCAAAGGCAATATGGTTTGAGATTCTGAAACTTTGCCAACTGCAGAGAGGAGTTCATGGATGGGAGCTGAGCTCGTTTGGGCTGTGAGAAAGCTCAAGGGTAGGTCTCTGTTAACCATCATATTGAAGCTTGCTTGGAATGCTCTTATCTATCATGTGTGGAGAGAAAGAAGCAGTTGAATTCATGGCAAATCTCAAAAATCCTCCTTGCAAGTTCATGGCTTAATCAAGAAGGAGGTAAGGCTCATATTAGCAGGATTAAAGAATCTTGATGCTAATACTGTAAATAGCACACTTTGTACAGCCTAGGGCATAAGTAGATCCATTCTTACATCTTAATTTCTTTATTCTTGTATTAATTTTAGCTAATCAGCTAGTATAGTTTTGATGTAGCAGTTTTATATTGCTTTTTTGGATAAATAAAATTCTGATTATCCAAAAAAAAATTTATTAACACGTCAAAATTAATATAAATATAAAACACCTTAAACACGATTATAATAAATAAAAAATACATGAACACGATACAGATACACGAATTACTAGATCTGCTCATGGGAATAAAACTGTAAGACATTCAACTTTTGCATCGGGAGTTCCCATTCTTCACTCAACCATATGGCACTAGAGAATCCCATATTTATTCAAAGACTCTGCCATGGAGAGGCGCACCTAATGCATTTGGATAGTTGATTTTTTCTAAAAAATTGATTACGTGACATGATTTGAAAATATATGCTGATGTAAAATAATCGTTTCATACAATATTTTCTCGCAAAGGGAGATAGCTTTACTCCTACTTTATGTTAGCCTTACTCCTACTTTATGTGCTCCTATCTCTCTCACAACAGCTCTTTAGAGAGCTCGATCATTAACTTGATCTTTCATAACCCGGTCACTTAAATACCCATAAGCCCTGTTAATCTCAACCCCCATCAAAACTTGTGTTGGAATCGTTGAACCATTTCTTATGAGTTTAAGTATTTTAGATAATTGATAATTTAATTTAATCTGTGTACTCGAATTCTTCACCTAATGTTTTATTACCCATCGAGTTATGTGTTGTTACTCTAATTTTTTTCTTGCTTGCACATTTTTTTTATATTTAGATCCATGTACAAACCCATTAACCATTTATCGAACTTATACATGAGAGAGCGCATTGTAATTTAAATATAATAATTTGACTTTTACCTATAAACTTAAACTTTTGAAATAATTAACCACTTAATTTAACTACCTACGAATAAAAGAGCAAATGTTGGCAAAGTAAGAACATTAGACAAAAAGATTTTTGCATTAGACAATGTAGTTTAACGAATGATAAAAATAGTAATAACCATTCGTATATAATTATTTGCATCACATAAAAGTTTTTCTTTCTTTTTCACAAATTGTTAAATGTATATAAGTATATTGACTAGTGTTAAAAAACAGTAGGAACTGAAAAGGCATCATTTATGTTATTCGAATTTAAAGATGTGTTGATATAGGTATGTATTTGATATAAATATATTTAATTTTTTAAAAATATTTTTATATAGTCATAAGATTATACCCTCATACCTAGATTCGAATATGTATTATTGAACATAATCATTCAGATGAAATCTCTTTTTTTAAACCAACAATTCCGGTTATATCAAATTTGGCTTCACTAGTTTAGAGGTGAAAAACAAAAGTCTTACCAGAAGTTTCCATAGCAACTTGGGGGATCTCTTTAACCTCCTTGGAGGAGACAACCTTGCAACATTTAACCCGTTTGCTTGAACTCGGGGCATCACTGATTTGTCAGTACAATTATGTTATCAGAATTTTTTAATTTTTTAAAAATATTTAGTTTCGACATATGTGTCCGACACATATTAGGACATGGGTATGTAGATATGATCCTTTAAATATATGAAAAAATAAATTAAATAAGCATACTTGTACCAGACACATATCCATATATTGACACTGACTTTTGAATCCATATTTACCATTATTGTTATCTTTCTTATGATATTCTTTTAATAGAAAAATTAAAATTTTATATTTTTTCAGAGTCAGTGACATGTATGCCATATGGGTAAAATATATATATATATATATATAACTTAATTTATAATCTATCTATATCTACAATTTATAATATATAAAAATACAAATATAAAAATAAAAATATTTTGGACTGATAAAAATAGTTATTGTTATTTATTATATTTCTAAATTATCATTATAAATATTTTTTTATTAATAAAATTTATCTAATTTATACGTAAAAATTTTAATTTCATTAAAAGTCTTTCATTGAATATATTTATTTGATGATAAATAAAAAAGTTAAATTTTACATTAAAATATTTTAATATAATTATAATTATAATAATAACAAATATTTATAGTGAAAATTTAAAAATTTATTGAATAATAATGTCTATTTTCGTCGATTCAAATTTTTTTTTTCACATTCATACTTATATATATACACTAGTATTTGTAAACACATGCGTTTGCATGTGAATGCTCGTTGTTTTATATATTTTTGAATATATAATTGTATATTTTAAAAATAAATAAAACTAATAAAGTATATTAACTAAAATTTGTTTCATATGTACATTATACAAAATTATTATAAAGTTGTTATCACATGCGTTTGCATGTAAATGCTCGTTGTTTTATATATTTTTGAATATATAATTGTATATTTTAAAAATAAATAAAACTAATAAAATGTATATTATCTAAAATTTGTTTCATATATAAATTATACAAAATTATTATAAAGTTTATTATTTTTAATACCAATACAAAATTAATTATGAATATATAAAATTTAATTATTTTTTATTTATACTAAATAAAATGATTTACTTAAAAGGTTAGTGAAAATTTTAAAATTTTAAGATAAAACAGTTTTATATAAACTTAATTTTTTTATTTATTATCAAATTAATCCATTTAATGAAAGTATTTTACTTTTAATAAAACTAAGTTTATTTCTTATAAATTAGATAAATCTTATTAATAATAAAAAAAATAAAATAGTAAATTAGTAATATAATGAACAATAATGAGTATTTTCGTCAGTTCAAATGATTCTTCATATTCGTACTTTTATATATACTAATATTTGTTATCACATCCATTCGCATGTGAATGCTCGTTGGTTTATTTATTTTTTAATATATAATTGTATATTTTAAAAATAAATAAAAATAATAAAATATATATTAATTAAATTTTGCATGTAAAATTTGTTTTATGTAAAAATTATATCAAATTATTATATTATTTTTAATATTAATGCAAAATTAATTATAAGATAACGAAAGTGTTTTAATGAAATTAAACTTCTTACTTATAAATTAGATAAATCTTATTAATAATAATAATAATAAAATAATGGCAATTTAAAAATATAGTGAATAACGATGACTATTTTCGTTAGTTCAAAAAATTCTCCACATTCGTGCTTTTATATATACTAGTATTTGTTATCACATACATTCGCATGTAAATGCTCGTTGGTTTATTTATTTTTGAATATATAATTGTATATTTTAAAATAAATAAAAAATAATAAAATGCATATGAAGTAAAATTTGCTTGTAAAATTTATTCCATGTACAAATTATTATATTATTTTTAAGATTAATGCAAAATTAATTATGAAGATAAATAAATTTAATGTAGATTTTAACTTTTTATTTATATCAAATAAATTAATTCACTTTTTAAGATTTGTGAAAAATTAAAACTTTTAAGATAAAATAATTCTACATAAATTTTTAATTTTTTATTTATTATCAAATTAATTCATTTAACGAAAGTGTTTTAATGAAATTAAACTTCTTACTTATAAATTAGATAAATTTTATTAATAATAAAAAATATTTATAATAGAAATTTAGAAATATAATGAACAACGATGACTATTTTCGTCAGTTCAAAAGATTCTCCACATTCGTGCTTTTATATATACTATTATCACATGCATTCGCATGTGAATACCCGTTGGTAGATTTATTTTTAATATATAATTGTATATTTTAAAAATTAAAAAAATAATAAAATACATATTAACTAAAATTTACATGTAAAATTCATTTCATGTACAAATTATATCAAATTATCATATTATTTTAACTTTTTATTTATATCATATAAATTAATTCGCTTTTTAAGATAAGTGAAAAATTAAAGCTTTTAAAATAAAGCAATTCTACATAAAAAATTTATTTATTATCAAATTAATTTATTTAACGAAAGTGTTTTAATGAAATTAAACTTCTTACTTATAAATTTGATAAATCTTATTAATAATAAAAAAATATCTATAATGGCAATTTAGAAGATGACTATTTTCGTCAGTTCAAAAGACTCTTCATATTCGTGTTTTTATATAGATTAGTATTTGTTATCACATGCTTTCGCATGTGAATACTCGTTGTTTTATCTATTTTTTAATATATAGTTATATATTTTAAAAATAAATAAAACTAATAAAGCGTATATCAACTAAAATTTGGTAAAATTTGTTTCATACATAAATTAATCAAATTATTATAAAGTTTATTATTTTTAATATCAATGAAAAATTAATTATGAATATAAAAAAATTTAATTATTTTTTATTCATACTAACTAAATATTTATTTTTCAAGATTAGTGAAAAAATTAAACTTTTAAAATAAAACAGTTTCATATAAATTTTATTTTTTTATTTATTACAAATTAATCCATTTAACCGAAAGTATTTTAATAAAGCTAAATTTCTTTTTTTTATAAATTATATAAATCTTATTAATAATAATAATAAAATTTTAAATTGTAAATTAGTAATATAATATTTTTGTAAAAAAATAAAAAACCATCTTTATTTTTCTATTTTTAAAATAATAAGTGTAGTTATTCTATATTTTCTCTCATTTTCATTTCACTAGTATTTGTTATCACATGCTTTTGCACGTTAATACTCATTTCTTTATCTATATTAACTAAAATTTGGTAAAATTTGTTTCATACATAAATTATATCAAATTATTATAAAATTTATTATTTTTAATATCAATGCAAAATTAATTATGAATATAAAAAATTTAATTATTTTTTATTCATACTAACTAAATATTTGTTTTTCAAGATTAGTGAAAAATTTTAACTTTTAAAATAAAACAGTTTCATATAATTTTTTTTCTTCAAATTAATCCATTTGACCGTAAGTATTTTAATAAAACTAAATTTCTTTTTTATAAATTAGATAAATTTTATTAATAATAATAATAAAAAATCTTAAAATGATAAATTAATAATATAATGAACAATAATAAATATTTTTATTAATTTAAAAGATTTTTCACATTCGTATTTATATATATATTATAGATTATAGACTAGCATGAGATAATAAATAATAATAATAATTTTATAAACATTTCTTTTTTCTTATAAATAGTCGGAAAGTCGAACTATAAATAGACATCTCAAATGTGAATCTTGTCTTTTTCTATTAAACAAAACAGTAAATAAATATATATATATATATATATATATATATATATCCAAATAAAAATGATCTCATATTAGACAACTCAACCTATTATTTTAGAGCGGGGAGCGCTACTACATATTTCAAATATAATAGTATTTGTTATCACATGTATTTGCATGTGAATATTCATTGATTTATTTATTTTTGAATATATAATTATATATTTTAAAAATAAATAAAAATAATAAAATGTATATTAACTAAAATTCGCATGTAAAATTTGTTTCATGTACAAATTATATCAAATTATTATATTATTTTTAATATTAATGCAAAATTAATTATGAAGATAAAAAAATTAATGTAAATTTTAACTTTTTATTTAAATCAAATAAATTAATTCACTTTTTAAGATTAGTGAAAAATTAAAATTTTTAAGATAAAACAATTCTACATAAATTTTTTATTTTTATTTATTATCAAATTAATACATTTAACGAAAGTGTTTTAATGAAATTAAACTTCTTATTTATAAATTAGATAAATCTTATTAATAATAATAAAATATTTATAATAACAATTTAGAAATATTTGCACATAAATACTTAATTTAAAATAATAATATATATTAAATAAGTAGTTGTACATTGTAAATATTTAAAATTAATAAAATGCAAAATAACATGTAAAATTTGTCTCATGTATAAAATATATGAGAGTAATATAAAGTTTTAATGTTAATATAAAATTAAAATAAAAAATAAAAAATTAAATAATAATTAAATTAATAAAGTGCATATTAACATGTAAATTTTATTTCATGTATATTAATATATCATATCTTGATTAACATAAATTTATTACTTTTAATATTAATTTAAAATTAAAACTCTAAAAAAAATTAATGTAAAGTTTAACTCATTTTTATTTATCAAATAAATTTATTTAATGAAAGTAAAGTTCTTATCTATAAATTAGATAACTCTTATTAGTATTTATTTAAAATGACAATTTATAAATATAATAAACATATATGTCTATTTTCGTCAGTTCAAATTTTTTTTACATTCATGCTTATATATATATATATATAAATAAATTATAAATCTATATATATATATATATAGATTATAGATATTTGATCAAATTATTTAACTTATTACTCTTTTTAATAAAAAAAATAATAATATTATTGTATTTTATTATCTTTTCATCTATTATTACCAAATTATTTAATTTTTTTATTCTTCTTAATAAAAAGTAATGTTACTATAATTTACTATTTTTACATCTATTAATTATCAAATTATTTAATTATTTATTTTTTTAATAAAAAATAGTACTATTATATTTTATTATTTTTACATTATTAAATTAATTAACTTCTTGCTCTTGTTAATAAAAAATAATAATATTTTATTATCTTTAAGTGTATTAATATCAAATTACTTATTTTCTTATAAAAAATAATATCAATACATTTTATTATCTTAATTAAATTAAAACGAACAATCTCAACCGTTGATTATCTTTTACAGATTCTCTGGAGAACAATATAAAAAAGTCCCACTCCATCAAATAAAGCCCCAAAACCTCTTCAACTCTCTGTTCTCCCCGAACTGAACTGAAGCCAGTTCTTGTTCTTGACTTGTTGCTCTTTGTCTTAAAACTTTCAAATGGATAAAAGGGGCCAAAAATCAGAGAACCCAGAATCAGGAAAAGAAGAAAACGATGAGAAAAAGAAGAAAAAGGGAATGCAAATAGAAGGGTACCAAGTGGAAGGGTTGTCAATAGGAGGGCATGAAACTTGCATTATTTTCCCTACTCTTAACTTAGCATTTGATATCGGTCGATGCCCACAACGAGCCCTTTCTCAAGACTTTCTCTTTATCTCCCATGGCCATATGGATCACATTGTTAGTTACTTCCTTTCTCTCTTTTTATTATTTCTTGTGTTATTGCTTTTGGTTGTCTAATTCTTGTTTCTAGTTCATTAAAATTGGTTTCCCCTTTTTCTTTTAACTGTTGGATAGTGAGATTGTGCTGCTTCAGTGTATAATTGGCAATCCCATCGCTGGTCTTACGTTCAAGTTGGGTCTTTTCATTAATTGCTAATTGATTTTAGGTTAAATACTTAGCATAATATTAGAATTCAGGTTCTGTTATGTTGTCCTTTCAAGTTAGATGCTTAACATAATATTAAAACTCAAGTTTTGTTATGTTGTTCTTCCCCTTTCAAGTTTGTCACGTGCTAGGTGGAGCCTATTAAAGTAGTGTTATCATACATTGGTTAAATCTTGAATTGCTTGTGATCTTATATTTAAGTTGGGTCTTTTTGGTTTTAGGTTGACTGTTTAACATTGAGATAGAAGAAAATGAATAGTATTATTAGAAAATTAGGTGATTACTGAAGAAACAGTTCGTTGCTGAAAGAAATTAATGTTGACTACACGAAGCTTGTTTTTGTTTGAAGGTAGAATTGGAAGGTTTCTTCATATTAGTCTCTGTTGCAGGTACTTTAAATTGTTTCAAATATAAAGAAATTCAATTGTGTCAAAAAGGAAAAATGTGTAGCTGTTTCCAAGTTTTCCTTTCTTTTTTATGTCCCATTTTCTTCACGTTGATTCCTATGATACTTTTCGGTATGAAGAATGTTTATTAGTGTTTATCTTGTTTGACTGCTAGTTATGTAAATAAGTTTTCATTTGTCAGGGTGGCCTGCCAATGTATGTTGCAACACGGGGTTTATATGGCATGAAGCCGCCAACAATTATTGTACCTACTGCTATAAAAGAAGATGTTGAGAAACTCTTTGAGGTGCATAGAAAGATGGATCAATCAGAGCTTAAGCATAATTTAATAGGCTTGGATGTGGGTAATGTGCAACTTTTTATTTAATTTTTAAAAGCTTACTCTTTTTAATCACTTCCTTTCGCATATATTTTCTATTCAATTGCATATCATTTATATTTGCAGGAGAAGAGTTTTTATTGAGAAGGGACCTAAAAATAAGAGCTTTTAGGACTTACCATGTCATACCAAGCCAGGTGAAAAAATCCAGCTCTAGTATTTCTTTTCTTTTTTTTTCAGGCTTCCGCCTCTGACTTTACTCGTACTTAACATTTGCATAGTGTAATTGTTGCAGGGTTATGTAGTTTACTCTGTAAAACAAAAACTTAAAGAAGAGTACTTGGGCCTTTCCGGAAATGAGATCAAGAACTTGAAGTCATCAGGTGTGGAGGTCTGTCTCTTTAATCATGATTATAACCTACTTAAAACTCCAGAGATGGTTGATGGCCTTTTGTTTCTTTTATTGCATAAGTTACTGCTGTTCCTTTTTGTATTTTTTTTTTCCTCCTTCCTTTTTTTTTTTCCTTTATTTATGAAAAAAAAAACTTCATATAAGAAGATTACAACTGCTGCAGAGTTTAGGAATATGTTATCCATCATAGTTAGTATCAGGCTTTAAACTTTTGCTAAGCCTGCCTTGTGTCTTGAACTGCTTTGACAAATTATACCATGAATTAAGATAAAATCCAAAGAAGAGCAAAAATATCTTCATTCTAGTGGGGAAGGCTACTAAGGAGGGAGACAGAGAGAAGTATGATATGTCAAAATTCCAAAATTGGTTTGCAGAAGGATTAGTCGATATAATATAAATTTGTATGTGCTTTCAAGAAGGAAAAAAATCTGTTAATTTTAGGAGTTTCATTTTTCTTTCTAAGATTTGGAGTACGTTTGCATCACTGGAACTTTATAGTTTATATCTGATAATAATGGGTAAAATCACCAAGTGGCTTTTCAAAGAGTTTTTAACTAGTGTTTAAAATTTCTTGTTAGGCTGATTCTCATCATTGTGGCCAAAAAAGTTATCCTTCCTTTTACCTTTAACATTAGTTGCACTCAATTCTTTTATGAAGCTTGTATGTAACTTGGTTGAATTCATGTATTGGCAGATTACTTACACTACTACAGCACCAGAAGTTGCTTTTACTGGAGATACAATGTCTGACTTTATAGTTGATGAAGCTAATTTTGATGTTTTGAAGGCAAAGATTCTTGTAGTTGAGGTGCATTACTGGGATTCTTTTATTTTTGCTACTTCTGGGTTAGAAATGTTGGTTTGTTTTATTCTTCTGAACGTTAGAGATGAGTCAGTTCTCTTGGGTAACCATAGGACTCAAACTTAGAATTTTATTGGAAAACGACTCCCATAAAAGCAATATTGAATTGTACTCTTGATAAATGTTAAGCATAGGCTGCAAATTTATCTCAATGATGCAATTCTTTATTCTTATTTCAATGATATCCAGTTCAGGATCATGCATGTATTAAATGGTTTTAGACTTTTAGTTTGCCTTTGCGTGAATAGTGAAATCTTCAATCATTTCCATCCCTTTTGTTGGGTGTGCTGATTCACGATGGTAGCACACCCGGCAGTACTTATGAGAGTTAATTAAACTCCCTCGCCCCCTAACCCCACCGGAATGTATTCAAAATTAAGTGTCTTGGATTCCTAAAATTTTCAGGTTGGCTCAAAGATATCATGTTTTATGTACTCGGTAATGAATTCATTGAAGAAGTGAGGAAACTCGTATCATTACACATAAAAAAAAAAATGCAGTTTAGCTTTATGGCCAAAAAAAAAGCTGCAGTTTAGTTTCCAAAGAATTTGGAATTTGGAAATTGTAATTGTTAGGTTTTCTGCTGTCAACCTGGTGCACTTATAAAACTATGAATGGTTAAATGTATTAGACTATTATTCATAGATAACTAAGAATCAGTCTTTTCCTTGCAGAGCACATTTGTAGATAACTCGGTATCAGTTGAGCATGCTAGAGATTATGGACACATTCATCTGTCTGAGGTAAAACTTCTAAGTCTCTAGAAATCCTCTTGTATTTTATGCATATGAAAACTGTATAATTTGTACAGGATTTGTAACTGTGTTTTTGTTGTTTTCATGGATGGGCTTCTAGATAATTAATTATGCGGACAAGTTTGAAAACAGAGCAATTCTTTTGATTCACTTCTCAGCTCGGTATGCATTAGAGGTATGGCCTGACAGTTCTGGTGTATGTGATTCATTTTATCTGCAACCTTGGATAATAATTTGAAGGTGTCACTCTCCTGACCAAGTATAGCTCAGTAATTGAAGTCAAGTTGTTTGCTGTACTATTCTATGTTATTCGGACTCGGGTGTAAGTGTCCGACACGTGTATGTTTGATTTATTCTAAGTTTTTTCATGTATTTGGAGGATCATTGGGGGATCATATCTTTATACCCATGTTCGGATATACTTCGGACACGGGTACTTAAAGAAAAATAAAGAATCGTAGCAACATAGGTACTATTTACCTATCTATAATCAAGTATTGCCAAATTTCTTCTGGCCAAAGTTCAAAAAAGAATTTTCCTAATTCTCTCATAGAAAGTTTCCAGATCTCTGTCTGGTTCAATCTTTGGCTTCCCTGCTTCAAAGATGTTTTATCTGTTATTGATGAATTCAAAGATTCTTTCTGATTGAATGAACTCGTCTACTAAAAGATTGCAGTTGTTGCAGTCATAGTCTTGTTTTAAATGCTACCATAGTATGTGTTTCTTGTTGTGGTTAAGAAGTTAATTTGTCATTGCTGTTCTGTCAGAATATCCAGGAAGCAATTTCTGCACTACCTTCACCTCTGGCTGGCCGAGTTTTTGCACTTACAGAAGGTTTTTAAAGGAGTGGGGTTGAGGATAAGATCTCCATTTTGATCTGTATATTTCTGAAATTGTGCAAGTGATCTTTGTGATCCATGATTCTCTGTCTTGTTGTGGTTAACAGTTAATTTCTCTTAGAATTCTAGTTGTGGATCTTTATGTTGCTCGGATTCGGGTGTAAGTGTCAGACACGGGTATGTGTCCGACACGAGTATGTTCAATTTTTTCTAAGATTTTCATGTATTTGGAGGGTTTTTAGAAGATCATATCCTCGTATCCATGTCCGGTTATGCGTCGGATACGGGTACTTAAAGAACAATGAAGAGTCGGAGCAACATGGGTAAATCTTATTAGGAACAGCCAGGAAGGCATTATGGAACTTTGTTGTGTAGTAATTGTGCTTACTCAAATTTGATGATTTGGTTTAGCAACAAGAACATGACTGGGGCTAGCCATGTCAGTTTTCAGCTTTATCATTATTGTTGATTCATACTTTTAAAATAGTGAAAACACAAGATCTTTTTAGAGTCGACAATTGGACAAATTCAGATTGGGTTATTTTGGATTTGAATCATTTAGGGTTTAGATTATTTAAGATTCGGATTATTTTTGGGTTGGGATTATTTTGGATTAGGGTTTGGTAGACAAAGTCAGGGAAAACCTATGAAATTATTTCAATATTGGACCTTGGACATATAATAGTTTCGAATCGAATCTCTTTAGAAAGAAGGGTGAATCCAGCCTATTCTTGAAATAAACTACTCGCACACACTTCCTTTCCAAAAAAGATCAATACGCCAAGGAGCGCCTCATGGATATGTCATAATAGATCCGAACACTTGCCCCGGATCAACTTCCAGATCATAATTGCTCTAGTGAATAACTAAAGAAAAAATAGATAGATAAAAAATAGATAGATAGAGAATTCCATTGTAAAGCCGTATGCAATGCGCAAAAAATGCCTATATGGTTGTTCAATTCCCTCGACCCCATGTCCAAATAAAAGCGGTAAAGGGTTGGAAATAAGTCATAGAATCAATCGATTCATGGTAAAATCCCTCTACCTTGCATTTTATTAATTTTTTTTGGTCAATATGATAGAGGGATCTGAAATAATTGAAAGGCAAATCTTACGATTTTCTAATTCTTTCATTTCATGGATTTGATTCTTTTGATGGATACCGAGATTCATATTGAAAATAATCAGAAATGAAGGAAAAATGGAATGGGATTGACGTGAGAGGGTAGGGATGGCTATATTTCTGGGAGCGAACTCCAGGTGAATATGAAGCGCATGAATACAAATTATGCCTTGGAATGAAAGACATCATATAGATATCCCTTCAACACAACATAGGTCGTCGAAAGGATCTCGGAGACTACGTTATTTTTTATTTTATAATATAAAAAAAAAATCAAAATTTTCTCATTTGATTTGAATTTTTAAAAGCAAGTTAATTGCCTTTCTGGTACGTGAAAATATGGGGCAGTTTTACTATTTCTTTGATCTGCAAAAGTAGGTTGGGCCTGAGGCATGTCTGGACAGTATAGTTACAAAGAAATGTTCTTATTTTCATAATACCCAAAAAAAATTAAAAATTAAAAAAAAAAAAAAAACCTCAACTAAATTGTTTTATTTCATCAATTTGTGGTCTTTTATGCTATGTTCATGAAAACTTTACCCTTTCCCCTCATCTGGTTCATGTCAAATGGGTCTCCACTGAAGTTTCTGCACTTGACAAACTTGCTACCATAGATGATGAGGCTAAAAGTTTCGTGTGAAACTCTGTTTTCGTACATAGGTTCAATATCGACCAACAAGAAGATCAATGCTTGGAACTGTCAAGCTCATTCTCTCATCCATGAATCATCTTTAATCAACTTGGATTCTATGAATGCAAAAAAATCTTATCTTGGTTCTTAATATTGAAATCACATTTTATGAAGATAAAAAGCAAATTGCTGAATAGCTAATGATAAAACGGAAGCACTAATGCATGCCTGTCTTCTCTATTTATTGTAAATGTTAAATGGATTATTAAAATCACAGGGTCATCGATTAAGTAAATCGTTACAACTATTACTATCATCCGATTCCGAGATAAAAGATCCTTCTACTGTCTACCAGATGGAATTTCAACTTACTGGTAGATAGTTTTGTCGAAAGATATAAGCTAACAAAGCAATAGAAATTGTAAAAACTAACTTTGATTCAATACAAAAGAAACACAAGTCACATTGACACAAACAAATAGACATAGCAGTGCAAATCTATGTTGCTCCGACTCTTCATTTTTCTTTAGGTACCTGTATCCGATGCATATTCGGACATGGTATGAGGATATGATCCCTAAGGGCCCTCCAAATACATGGGAAAACTTAAAATAAATCAAACATATCTATGTGGGACACATACCCGTGTCTGACACTCACACCCGAGTCCGAGTAACATAGGTGCAAATGACAACAAAAGAGTGTCAAGGCAACATTACCAAATTTCTTAGCTCTGCATATCTCCAGCTCTCAACTTCTCAATTATATTTGCCATCAAACAACAGAATCTTGCTTCAAAGGCTAGGGAACTAACCACTCCTTGTACAGATTTGAGTTCTTCATGGAACTGTGGATGCAACATCAATGAAGAGTAGTTCTCATCCAAAACAAACCCGAGGCATTTCACGATATCTTCAAGCTTAGGAACCCAATCACAGGCCTTCAACCCCAAAGCAGAGGAAGCCTTAGGACATGGAATGGCTTGAGGAAACTTCTCATACTTTGTCAACCACTTTCCCAAGTATCGGATCAAATTCATCATCTCTTTACCACTCAACTTTCCAAGCGAAGATGACAATATCACCTCATCAACATTATTTGATGCTAACAAATAATGCAAACAAAGCTCAGCATCCGAAAACCCATCATGTGCAACCATAAGCAAAATTGAAGCCTCCTTGGTCAAACGTGATTTCTTTCCAAGTCTCGCCTTCTCAATAGCTAGCAAAGCTTGACTCTCCCACTCCTTCCTCGCATTAACCATACTAACATAACCATCTTTAGGTGGACATAGAAAATATTTCAATATGCAAAGCAATTCAGACGAACCCAAATTATGAGCATGTTTTACACAAAGACAAAGCAAATCCGACCTGTTTTTGGCAGCAACATTAACAACCAAATTTGAATAACATGAATGGTCAACAAGTCCATTAACAATCAAAACCTCCAGCAATTCCCAAATTTCCAAACTAATACAAGCTTCCAAAACCAAACTTAACACATCTCTACCCATTAAAAACCCAACTTTCTCAAGTAAAACCAAAGTATACCCACTATCACTTGAATCAACCCCAATAAAAATTCCACCTTTCTCCCTAATTTTCTCAAGAAATGGATTCAATATTCCAAGAAACTCTTCTTTATCAAAGTTATGGATGTCTTTGAGCTTTCTACTTAACTTGGTATAGAACTTTTTGCTCAAGTCAATGAGTTTAGCATCAGTTGGAGAGATTCCCCATCCAGTAAGGGGACTAACAAGCGATGTGGGATTTGGGTTTTCAACTTGAGGCTTTAAGTTGAGGAAAATGTCATCTGGGTTTAGAACTATGGGGTGGTCTGCTTGGGAAACAAGTGGCTCATTATTAGCTGAGGCCTTTGTTATTACATCAAGCAAGGTCATTGTAAAAGCTAGGGAAACAATCTCTTAAACAAACAATGAAAGAAGAAAAACTTCAGAATCAGCAACTAAAACCACCCAACAAGCGATCAAAAAGGCTACTTAGCAAGAAAAAAAAAACCTACCTTAAAGTGACTCACTTGTAAAGAAAATGAAAGACGTAAGCTTGAGCTGGATGTCGGGTGGCCCCAAATCAGAGAAGAAGAAAGACTGACGGGGACTAATAGGGTTTTGAAAGAAAACAGGGGGGTTAGTCGGTAGGGTTTTGGGAGAGGACGGAGGAGTATGAACTTGGTGGACTACAAAAAAAAAAGAATTTGTGGGGTAAATAAGTTGGGTTGGGTCTAATAAATTTTTAAGCATATTGGCCCATACTTTTAAATTAGCTTATCACCCCATTTAATAGCATTGTTATTTGATATAAATAATTAAACAGATAATGCGGTTGAAAAAAAAAATTGAAAAGATAAAAAATTAAAGGAGAAAAAAAAAGTAAAAAGGTAGAATATATATATATATATATATATTTTTCTATTGATGTGCTTGATAAAAAAGATAAAAAAGTGGGTAAAAAATATATTTCCCCATGCTTGGTAAAATTGAAAAGTAAGAAGAAAAAAAATAAAAAATACAATGATTTTACCATCATACCCATATAAACCTATCTTTTTATTGTTGAGTAGTTTTTATTGGCATTTATTGGGATTTTATTTTCAAGTAGAATTTAAAAATAAAAAAAAAAAATCTTTTATTTTTTTTTTAGAAAGAATTAATTATCC
Source organism: Fremontodendron californicum (assembly GCA_030761205.1). Taxonomy (NCBI): domain Eukaryota; kingdom Viridiplantae; phylum Streptophyta; class Magnoliopsida; order Malvales; family Malvaceae; genus Fremontodendron; species Fremontodendron californicum. The sequence goes on along the minus strand of JAULJL010000019.1, from coordinate 8,261,733 downwards.
AATACGATGGATTTATAATAATAAAAAATCTAATAAAAATACATTATATTTTTATAAAATTTTCAATCTAAGAAATTTTATTATAATAAAACGATTATTTTTTTATAAAAAATAGCCTAAAAATAAATATAAAAAGAATAACCTAAATAAAAATATTAAAAAAATCAAATAAACATATTAAACTAAGTAGTATATCGAAATACATTGAAAAATAAGATTGTTATATGAGACAATAAGAATTAAATTGAATAAAATCAATGTCATATGAAATTAAATTGAATAAAACAATGTCATATGACAAATTTATAAAACTTACAAAAAAACTGCAAAATTAAATTGAATAACAATCACAAAAACGGCACAAAGCAATTAAACCAAGTTCCTAAAGAAGTAAGTATATTCTTGATACGGATGTAAGAGATGATGCTTCATATGACAAATTTATAAAACTTACACAAAAACTGCAAAATTAAATTGAATAACAATCACAAAAACGGCACAAAGCAATTAAACCGAGTTCCTAAAGAAGTATATTCTTGATACGGATGTAGGAGATGATGGTTCACAGTTTGTTTCTAAATCAATTGAAGTTGGATCAGCATTACTCTCTTCTGTAGCCCATTGACGCATTCTCTCTTTTGCACTACAAGCTTCTTTACCATTAGCTCTATCTTTTGAAAAAAAGGTCAAATAACTTCCCATATGCATGAATCTTGGTGTATCGCCATTTTGCAGCTTTAGGATTTGCCTAAAAAGAATTAGAGAATACAAATGAATGACCATGACCTCATTCCATAACAAAGAACAAAGAAACAGTAAACCTCAACCAATTGAAAAAACATAGAGATGTAAAGTACTTTTATTAAAAAAGAACTTATTCCATGAATTTGAATCCCCTAAAGCTCCATGAATTCGAGATGTAAAGTACTTTTATCAAAAAAACATAAAGATGAAGTCATGGGTTGATCTCATGATAAAATAATACTATAAAATAGTAAACATTTACAACTATACAAGCAATCATGCACTTTGGTAATTACTGCTTACTGATTCAATACAATGTATGAAATTGAAGGATGCTGCTTGCTACAAATTTCATATTTAGCTAACACAGTACAAGACAAAAGACAAGATTTGGTAAAAATAATTTGCAGATGCATTGCATTGCTTAGCCATGAACAACATGAGAAGAGGGTAAAAGTAATTTGCAGATTCATTGCATTGCTTAGCCATGAACAACATGAGAAGAGGAGATTGCACACTCAATGATACATTACATGCAAAGAAACTTGGTAACAAAAATCAATAGTATACTAACCTCTATAAGAGTCTCTCACACTTCAGCCTCGGCTTCAAAAAGTTCTGTCACCGGATTCCATCCAAACCCACTCAAACGATGAAAGGCAGTAAATCAAAACTTCTAGACCTATATAAGGGATGAAAGGCAGAGTTCAGTCCAAACTTATGTGCATTAAATATGCCAAATATACCACACTTCCAATTGAATTCTCATACCTAGAATATCTTTGTCTTTGCCCAATTTTTTAAAAGCAGTATTTAGGACCCCCAATGGAACCCACCATCACCATTCACCATCACTATATATTTCTATTTGCATCTCCAAAATCTATGGCCTAACCCCTTTTTGCTAGCTTTTGTATTTTCAAAAGCTTATATAGATGAAAATAAATGTTATATATATATATATAAAATATATAATCAATTGAACAAGCTACGGTATAGCAGAAGAAAATCAAATTACATAAAATTAGATCAAATTCATACTTATACCCTTGGTTTCAAGAGTCAAAACCTTAATTTGCCTTAATTATCATTTAAATTCAAGTAAGGCCTAATATATATAAAATTATATAATTGGCAATGTAATGAGTTAATATATGAGGTCTAGCTAGGGTTTAAGGGATGTTTTTACATGTGTACTATAGTGTGGGGGGATTGGTAACAGAAAAGGAAGTGAAACCCGCGGGTGTGAGTGATGACATTAGCTTTTTCTCTCAACATCAAGATCCAACCCTCAATTCCAACCTTCAATCACTTGAAAGACTAAACGGAAATTTGAAGCAATAATAGGTAGAAAGCATTTACTTAGTTTATGGTGCATGATCTAATCAGTAATCAGTAATCAGTATCAACTAACAAAAGAGTAAAGGGCCGACAGACTCAATAGTAAACAATAAGGTTTGATGATACAATACCTGTTCAAATCTGAAGCAAATACTCAAATCAAAAACTAATTTGAAGAAGATCAAACAAGCTGTGGAGACTTCAACTGAAAACAAGAGAAAATGCAGATAGCAAACTCAATTACCCAGTTCAAAAAAATTGGAAAGATCAAAATATAAAAGAAAAAGGTGGAAGAAGGAAGTGGACAATTACCAAAATCCTAGAGATAAGAAGAACGGTGGCTCAATGGCAGTTCATACGGCGGTGGGAGAGAAGACGCCATGTGCAGAGAAGGTAGAGATTGGGTGAGAGCGTCAGTCGTGAGAATTCTGAGGGAGAAAAAAAAATAGGAATTTCAATCGGTAAAAAAAAAAAAAAGAATTTGAATTTGAATTTTAAGATTAGGAGTAATTTAGTAGTTTCTCTTGATTTACTCATATTTCCCATATTTTCTCTCTCTTCATCTGTCCAATTTGGACGGATTGTATTTTGTGAATAAGGAAATCCCATCCCTCCCATTTTCTATCTTTCATACTTTCAGTTGTCTTCCAAAATCATTTTCTTTTCAGTTTTTCACTCATCCTTTTCCATCCATTCAGTTTTCTGCTGTACTAATTAGAGCTTTAGGCTTTACGGTGAGAAGAAAATTGAAAAGATAAAAAATTGAAAAAATAGAAAAATGAAAAGATAAAAATATATATATTTTTTATTAGTGTTTTTGGTAGAAAAAATAAAAAAATGAAAAGAAAAAATAATTTTTTATCCATTATTTGATAAAATTGAAAAACAAAAGAAAAGAAAATAAAAATATATTATTTTATCATTATACTCATTATAAGTTAAGATAAAAAATAATGGATAATCTTATAAATATATATATTTGACTCACACCACTTTCATTTTTTTTTCTTCAATTTAGAGTGATTTGTTTTTGTTAATAGGTGCGGAGAATGATAATTTTTCTTATTTTCTTTTCTTTCACTTTTGTTTCCTACCAAACACACTCAAAATTAATTCTTTTTTCACTTTTTCACACTCTTTTCATCCTTCTACTTTTTCACTCTACCAAACACACCCTTAGTTTAGCTAAAATAATAAAAAACTTTTAAATTTTATTATTTTATTTAATTTTTTTATATATTTTTATTACATCCAAATTAAAAATAAAAAAACAAAAAACGAGTTAATAGCACCAATAGTCCCCAAACTATAGAGCATATTTTATATTAGTCCATAAACTTCAAAACGTATTAAATTGGTCATTGATTACAAGTATCATAACAAATTGGTCTCTACCGTTAGTTTTTCCGTTACCTTTACCGTTAGCAATCAGCTAGTGACATATGTCACCAGCTGATTGCTCCAGTAGTTATCTTCATTTTTTTTCCTTTTTCTTTATTTTTTTATATTTTTTCTTTGATTTTTTTATAAATAAATACAAAGAAAAAATAATTAATATTATAAATTAAAATATTTTTTTTAAAAATATAATTAATTTAAAAAATATAAAATATTTATTTACTTTAATTTTATAAAAAATATTTTTAATTTTTTCGTTTCTTCCTCTCTTCTTTTGTTGCTTTTCTTTTCTTTATAAATAAATATTAAAAACAAAATAATAATTTACATTTAATTTAAATTAATATTGTAATAATCAAATAATTGAAAAAATATAAAACCATTTATTTACATTAATTTTATAAAAATATTTTTTTTTGGTTTCTTCCCTTTCTTCTTTTTTCTCTTCTTTATAAACAAATACAAAATATATATATATATATAAGTATATTATATTATATTATATTTTAAATTAAATTAAATTAACTTTCTAAAAATTAAATAATATATAAATATAAAATATTTATTTTATATTTATAAGTTTTTTATTTTTTCATTTCATTTCCTTTCTTATCTTTTTCCTTTTTCTCTTGTTTGTAAATAAATATAAATAAAAATAAATAATAATTCATATTATAATTTAAATTAATTTTTAAAATATAGAATATTTTATTTACATTAATTTTATAAGAAAAAAGGGAAAAAAGGAAAGAAAAAAGAAAGAAAGAAAAGGAAAATAAAAAAGTAAAAAATATATTTTTAATAAATGAATGTAAATAAATATTTTATATTTTATAAATTATAAATTATTTAATTTTTATGAAATTAATTTATTTATAAAAAGAAAGAAGAAAAAGAAAAAGAAAAAGAAAAAAATATTTTTTATAAAATTAATGTAAATAAATATTTATATTTTATAAATTATTTAATTATTAAAAAGTTAATTTAAATTATTATTTATCTTTTGTATTTATTAATGTTTTCATTTTCCCTTTTTCTTTATTATTCTTTATAAATAAATACAAAAGATAAATAATAATTTAAATTAATTTTTTAATAATTAAATAATTTATAAAAAAATAAATATTTATTTACGTAATTTTATAAAAAATATTTATTTATATTTATTTATTAAAAAATATCAAAGAAAAAATAATAAAAAAATAAAGAAAAAAAAATAAAGAGGAATGTGGTGCAATCAGCTAGTGACACGTGTCACTAAGCTGATTGCTACAGTAAAAGTAACGAAAAAGCTAACGGTAGGGACCAATTTGTTATGATACTTGTAATCAATGATCAATTTAATACGTTTTAAAGTTTAAATATCAATATAAAATATGTCTTATAATTTGAAGATCATTAATACTATTAACTCAAAACAAAAACATAAAATAGTCCTAAAGAAAAATCCAGCACAAGCTGAAAGCTAAGTGCATAGAAAAGAACCATCGCACAAAACTTCAATAAAATCTTCGACAAAAGTTAAACCCCATAGGCAGAAAATGTAGAGAAAGATTCGAACAATAAATCCACATCATCCGCACCACATTAGATCTGCTCATAGATCGAGTAGTCCGACAAATTCGATTATATTGGGTTTGGTTTGGACAAGTATTTTAGTGATTTGAGTCAACTAGATTCGAATCACTGTTCATCAAATAAAAATATATAATTTTTTAAAATTAATTATAAAAATATATATAAAATAAAAAAATATTTTTTTAATATACATGAATAGTAATATAAGGTCGCGGCCCGGCCCGATCCATGAGCAGCTCTATACCACATGCATAAAGCTGCAATTTGTATATTTATATTGTATTCGTATTATTTTTTGTATCATAATCATGTTTAAGGTATTATATATTTTGATCATTAATAATTCGTGTTACATAGATTTTGACACATTCGTATGTTCATGTCGTGTTTATGTTATTTTTTTTATATTGTATTTTAATTATTTTTCTCATTCGTAACCACGTCATATCCAAAGCTGCCAATCTACTGCAAATCAAGTAATTGCATATCAAGATGCAAAAGCCCTTTGATTTATCATCCAATAAGTTATCGCAAAAAATAAATATGCTTCTATGGTGAATCATCTTGGCATGAAACCAAATTGATTTTCCGTAATTGTGTAAACGTTGCTCAATAACCTTTTTTTCAAATTTTTTTAGTACGACTTATAAATTTTATTCTTTTATAATTTGAGCAATTTTAAATGTTGTCTTTATTTTTATACATCAAAATACTTTTCTTTCACTTATCATGAAACTTATTACTTAACAATTGAAGCTCAATTAAAAATAATTAAGAAAAATAACACCGTTATAGTATAATATTATTGATATAGTGTTATATAAAGGTGTTTATGGATCGGGTCGCGACCTAAATTTTTTCTACATTCTTTACTCAAGCCCGACCCGGGTCAAGCCCGAACCAACCCTTAAACCCGAATCATTATTTAAAAATATTTAAAAATCATTTTTATATTTTTATAATTAAATTTAAATAAATTTTTTTTTATAATAAATAATAATTCAAACCGGACCAACTCAAATTGAAAAAATGCTTACTCAAATCCGACCTAAGACTAATCGGATAATAATAATACGAATAAATAATAATAATAATAATACGTTTATTTATAATTAAATTTAAATAACAAAAAACTTTTATAATAAATAATAATAATACGAATCGGACGAATAACCTAACCATGAACAAGTCTAGTGTTATAATAGATTTGTCTAATTTATAATAAAGTGATAGTATTTGTTTATATAAATTAAGGGTTTTTAGCGGTATGAGAAATGATAATAATTCATTTGTTATTTTTGTAATATATATATATATATATATATATATATATATATATATATTGAGGCTTAAAGTTTGAAGCCGGTCCCTTTTATACCTCACATATGTACCAAAAAGAACAATATGAAAAATGAAGCTTCAAATATAGTAATCCTTGCTATCCCTAGATTGTATTTTTGATCCATGGATTTAAGAATCTTGAACTTGAGAAACAAGGGGGAAAAATAAAAGAACCATTCCAAATGCAATTTGGATCTTCATGGAGTTTATACGTGCATCTAAGGTAGACTACCTAAAACACCTATGTAATCCCAATTTTTTATTTTTCCGAAAATACCCATATCCAACACATATTTGAACATGAGTTTGAGAGTATAATCCCCCAAATATATGAAAAACTTTAAAAAAAAAAATTTAAACATACCCATATCGAACACATCTGCATTCGACACTCGCCCCATATCCAGATAACATAACCTAAAACTAAGACTAAACATACTAGCAACATCAATAAGTTACTACTCAAATTTAAAAATGTCAAAGTAATTCTTTTCGAGAAAAGAGAGAACCACAAAAATTTCCTTCTCATGGTTTTTATTTCTAAACTGAAATGGCACTTGCAAAAGCATAAGATGAAGCTCTAAATACACTCCTCAAGTTGAGGGTGGAATTTCCCAATCCCTTGGCAAGGGACCGAAATCATATATGATTTCCCTGTGACATGACCAAACAAGCTTTATTGCTTCTGGTGTCCCAATTCCTGCTCCTCTAGGATCTCCGGCCGGTCCAAACCTACCCCATAACCATTGTGATTTAGATTTAAACACTTTTGTAAGAATGAAACAACAAGGATGAAACGAAAAAGTTCGAGGCAAAAGTTGTTTTGTTTATGAAATCGTGCTCGAATTTTTTTTCATTTTCTTTCCTTCAATTTTTTGTTCTTTGTACGAAACATAGCCTTCGATTTTCATCTCCTACTACCAAATATGGTGTTATGCATGAAAAGGATTTTTAACTTACCAGTGGTTTTGTGGAGCTCCAGTAGTCCTTGCTCTCAATCCAGCATAAGTTGTCCCATTCACTGTATTTCCAATAACATCCTGTGGATTTACATGCGATGAAAATTACAATCCGCCGAACAAATAAAGGACCATTCAAGTTCGAGTGCGAAACTTTGAAATTTCATACTTAGAACTGACTGTGACTAAAATTATTGATTGTTGTAACATTATTAAGTCTTACCTGCAAGAAGATGGGATCATTTGAGACAACAGCAGCAGTTAGATGTGCATGCATTCGTTCCAAAGCATCCAATACCATCGGTAATTGATCCTTCTTATAATCAGTTATAATCTACAAGCAAAATACATTAATCAATATTTTACCTTCTTTATTCAGAAAATATTAAAGGGATGATATTCCATCCTTTGCATGATACATTAAATGGTTATACCTGAAATGGCCCGAAAATTTCTTTGGTTACAAGCTCATAATTAGCCTCTTTTAAAATTTCTTCAAGAGGAACGTATATAGCAGTTGGCTTCAGAGCACCATATATGGTCGGAATAGAATGATTCTCTAAGGGTTCACCTCCAAAAAGTAACTTAGAACCTGAAATTTGAAGCAATTTCTTTTTGTGCTCCAACATTGCTTCGGTTGTGACCTGCATATACAGATAAAAGGGGGAGATGGAATATAAAATAAGTACTTCCAGTGAAGCTGTCAGAATTCAAAAATACTAGCAGAGATGGAAAACTATGAATAAAATCAAGAACGCCATGCTTCTTTCATCGTATTAGTTCTATTTTTGGTTATGCACAGATAAAAAACTAAAACACAAAACTTCAGATAGATCTGACTCGAATTATATATACTTAGTTCGTGGGTTTGTGTGCATATACACACTATTTGTTAGCGTAGAAAGAAAAATGAGGAGCATAAGGTGGGTTTAATCTATGACACGTAAAGAATTGAGATACAAGGTACATAGTTATTGTCTCCAATTAAGCTTTCAATAAGTTCATTGTAGTCGTAACAAGACCCATAAACTCATTAATATGCAAAGATGAGATTTTAGAAGTGCAAAACAAGAGAAGTTTCTTAAACAAGCCCAACCAATGCACATGTAAATTATTACTGATTGAAATATACTATATCAAGTTATATTCTTAAGTTTTTTTTAGGGGGGCAGGTGGGGGTGGGGGAGGGGGTAGGGCTATATATTTTGTCATTAAGGTTTTTTTTATTTTATTATATTCTATCATTAAGTTAAGCCAATCAATAACATTTAGTTTCTGTTTTTTTTTTGGTACTTGAGTTTACCAGGGACTGATCCCTGTTCATTAAAATTAAGAGTTCAGCATTCTACCAAACAGATCTCGCAGCTGTTGGCAATAACATTTAGCTTATTCATTAATGTAAGAAAAAAGAATACTCCAATCAAGTTCAACTAAGCAAGTAGTTTTGGACTTGAGCAAGCTTAAACTACCTTTGCAATTTAACCGGCTTGGCAAATACCCAAATTTAGGAATTTCTTCATCATCCCAAAAGCCACATTTACTTCTTAATATGATCAATAAAGTATTCCATTTGATCAATTTACTAGGAACTTTTTTTACAAATTGAAAATATACAAAATATTTTATCAAATTATATTCCGATTTCTAGAGTTTCAACTTCATTTTTTTGGAAAATCACTATTTATCTTAAAAGAATAACAAATATTTGATACAATGTTAAATATGATTTTCAGTAATCCCTACTGATAATAAGAAAATAAAATACAATATATGAAGCATACTTACAGTAAGGACAGGGCCGATAGTTAAATCTGCTAACTTCCTTCTCTCAGCAAGATCTTTTATTTTAGATATAAGTGAACTTGTAGACCAATTCTAAAAATAGAATGTACACATTATTAAGAACATATACATAAAACAACTTCAGAAGTTAGAAATCAAAAACAGAACATTTGTGCTACAAATAAGCATGAAGAGTTATCTTCTTTCTCTAGATTATATATTCATTTGTAATAGCAGGCTACACTAATGCAAAAATTCAAAATGAAAGCCGCTAACCTCATGCATGAATAATATTGATTGAGCTGAGCACTTCTGACCACTGCATGCATATGCATCCTGGTCGCATACCCATGCAACATAATCAACCTGCCATTAGAAAACAAAAAGAAATATCCAACACCAGTTTAGGCTTTGGAAAAAGAATTGAATGCTCAAGTGTAAAATTTGTTTATCAGGAACCTCTTCAACATCAGGTCCAAGAATTTTCCAATCAAATCCAGCATCTTCCAGTTTTACGCGACCCTTCAGGTCAACAGCCAATTTCTCTGCTACTCTTGAACTGCCAGTAAAGAGGGTCATTCGTGGATTCGCCTGCTTAAAAGAAACACCGTATGTTAGTAGGCATAAGCTTAAGAATAAAACAAAAGCTTTCTCCTTAAATAAATAAATATATAGTAGCCTTTCCCGAAAGTAAAGGTAGTAGTTTCAATTGAAGCAAAAATAAAGGAAAAAAGAAAATATCTTTACACAAAAGAATGGCTTTCACATGCAAAGAGTATTGCTCTCATAACAAAAATCCATTACCACCTATACTAACCCCCATGCATGTGTTCTTCTTGCTCCACTCTTGCTTTTTTTTATACTATCATCTTTACCTCCATTAAAAGTAAAAAGCTATAACTTAAAGGCCAACAACAGCTTCCACCACTGCCATAATAAAATGGGTAGGCACAAGATGTCATCAACATCCAAAAGAAAAGTTTCAAAGCTTTAAATAGCAAATTCATTGCTCTATATCATAAAATCAAGAGATAGATATAGAATGGCACAAATAAAAGAAATAAAATTTTCATAAAATTGCTCTAGAGCACAGAAGCTTACGCTTTGAGATTGATAGAAAGGGGAAACAATCGAATGGTTAAATAAATCCTAATATCCTATGATATCTAAACCTGATTGACACTTCATTTAGAACTTTTAGGAGATGGCTGGGCATAGCTTCGAAAAATGGCTCAAGAAAGGCAGATAACAAAGTTAAAGAGAATTGGAACTTAAAAACAAGTGAGAAAACAGGGGGGAAAACTGAAACAAAATGAATGAAAAAATGTTAGAAGTGATTCAAGGGTTGTGCCATTTAAAGTTATATAACCCAATACAAGGTTAAGAAAAGTATTTAACTAGTAAAAGAGAGTAAATTTATACTCAAAATAACCAACCTCCATCAGCAGTTTGTTCATGGTCTTCCCATCAGAATTTATGAAGTCTACATCTTCTGCTGGTAACCCACAATGATGAAGTAAACGCATCATTTGCTCCATGACAATGCTTACCTACAGAAAGAGGTTTCAAAATATTACTAACTCATAATAGACCATCAAAGTACCATTTAAACCAATGAATGAAAACAAAACTAAGGTTCTAGTAGTAGACCTTGCTATCAACTTTAAGAATGGGTTTGTTGCCCATATAGAGTGCTCCCATCAGTTGAAGTACAGGAATCTCCAGTGGGAAATTGAAGGGAGTAATAATAGCGACCTGCACATTATTTTTCAATACTATCAGAAATATGATCAACTACTGTAACAAATATCAAATTCTAAAATATTTAAATACCAGGGAGAGACCTATGGACAGAATTAAATTATGGTAAATCCCTCATCATTCACTGCAATGTGAAACATGGTTCACTTCAAGTACAACTAACAAATAAATCATGCCTTGGCAACATTAAGTGACAAAATCACCAGAGAATTTGGCTGCCAGAGACTGACTGATCTTCTTTTATTATCATTTAATTCTTTCCAGAAGTTATATAAGATACATTATCTTTATTACTATTCTCACCTAAAAAAGTGACCCACTTGCGCTATTATTTTGTTAAAATAAAATAGGAATCATGTGGTCTGATCATTATGCTGTTATCGGAAGAGTAAATTTATTCTTATTACAACAATCCTTTCATAAAGCTTCTTTTCTCACATAAACTCCTATAATGCAATTGCAAATCTATGAAGAGCTCTAAAATGCATTGATACCATTGATAGTCTAGCTAATATAAACTTCATAAGAGTAGGAATCATTCTAAGACACATTTTCCTCATCTCCTCTTTTATTCAATTAATTAGTACTTAGAGGAGCTAATCTCTGGTTACCTTAACTTATATAGGTGGTGAAAATTTCTTAAATTAGTAAACTTATTAAATTTTCCTTCTCTGACAAGAAGTCAAATGCTTCACTCTTACAAATGTTTTTGACACCAAAACGTGAAAGTGCTTTTCTGATGATGAGAATCAACCATGAGTAAAGTGAATGTCTTACCGGACCATAAGGCCAACGGTACCCATGGCTTTGCTGTCCTATATGATTTCCAGGTACTGCAAAAGACCTTGCTAGGAAACGAACCTACCATAAATATAGAATAAAAGGAACAGGTTAATAAAAACTTCCTTAGCAAAAGTTTTACAGATCATAACTGAATGAGATGAATTTTTATCATAGGTATGGACTTCAGGAATATTTGAAATCTTGATATCTATCCCATTATAATTGAAGAAACTATATATTCATGAAGGCAATTTTACGAAGAAATGTGATACTATATTTGTCATCTGTCATTGATCACCTTCTATAGATAACTCTGCTGGTTCAACTAGAAAGGCTCAAGTAAGGTGATCATCATGTACCTGATCACCAGAGAAATTCTCAAGAAATTTTTGTGTGACATAAACTTCACCAAAAGCCTGCTGATAACTTTTAGGAGAAACTCTTTGTATTAACCTAGTGAAGAAATCGGACACCTGAAAGTCATAAAAATAATAAATAAATAAATAAAAATTAAAGCAATTTGATACCATATATAAGCGTCACGGTACGACATTGCCCGCCTTTATTAAGAAGATATGTCTTAAAAGACTAAATTGTTTTGCTTAAAGCACATTACCTTTGGCAAGGAAAGCATGTGTGCTGCCTTAGCAGATATGTCTCCATATAAAAGATATCTGTAGAAAAAATAAAAGAAACTGCTAAAGATAATCTCTGTAATATTTCTTTAAATAGACATGTGGACAAACATGCACACATTGGCTAATTAGTAGCATTAAATAAAGGCAGAGAAACAAAATTATATACGGAAGCATTACGTAAAGATATGAAACAGAAGGATAAGTAACATCAACCTCTCAGGTGATTTGAAAGGATTGTGTAAACCATGTTTTGGGCATTTGGACAAGCTCTCTACAAATGGCTGCATTAAACAGTTATAAGATACTTCATTCATTTAAAAACATGAACAAACTGCTTTTGCAAACAATTATTAATGAGAAAAGGCCAAATGGAAAGCACTCTTTGAAGTATGAGGACCCAGATATGCAGTGCTTTTGCTGAGACAATCTAAACTTAACTAGCAGAGATCTGTCTGCAATGAAGCAATACAAGCATCAAACACATCATATCCAATGGGCATACCTGAATTCCAGTTTCATCTACTTCTGCAACTTTAATGAATGGTTCTCCATTCAAAGGATCCACAAGAGTGTTCCAAGCTGCAAATCCTGTCCATTTACCTTGCACTAAAAACAGAAACATTCCATGTTACAAGAAATTGCTTATCTCCGGACTTGATTAGAAAACAGTTCTATCACCTAACCTGTATGCTGACAAAACACGATCCGTAGGGGAAATGAATCGGATATTAGTTTGAAGCAAAGTGTGAGGCAAAAGAACAGTTTAAACTTTTCTTTTCCAAATCAATGTCTCTCACAAGCACGGGGCAACATAATTTTTTGAGGTTTCTTTATCAACAAAAAATATGATTCAATGAGAGTACCTACCCAAGTTTTGTACTTCAGCAGGTTGAGAACCTGATATTCCTTCAGCTTCGACAGTCGCAAAAGGTAAAGAATGAACAGACCTGGCAGAGGGGAAATTGGGAAAGATTAAAAAAGGAAAAAAAAAAAAAACTCCATATTAAGTTTGGAAACAGAACAGACTACAAAAAAAGTAGATTCTTCAAGCAAAGAAATATATAATTTAGCCATCCAAACTTTATCGGTTCATCAACCCAGCGAAAGAAAGCAAATAACACATTCAACAAAAGTGGCAAAGATGTTTCATCACATCATAATAAATAACAAAAATCATGTAAAATTGTCAAATTTTCAATGCAATTATGTACATAAATATATGTATATCTACAAATGTTTAAACTTTGAAACAGAGAAGATACCCTTTTTTGTATTTTATGAATAAAATTCAAACTAATTTACTCTTAGAGCAGAGTGCTTTCAAGTTTCAACAGATCAGATTATCATTCAAGAATAAACTCTATTTTCTCAAAATTTAGTTCCCTGTCAATAATTCTAAAAAAAATAAAGGAAACCCAAATGCCCCCCCACCATCTATCATCAAACCTGTGAATTTAAAAATGAAAATTTTCCAGCATATGATCAACACATTGACATACCTAGAAAGATTGAAAGAATTGAACCAAGCTAGAGCCTTGTGGGAAGCTCTGCTTCTCATTTCTCTTTGCAATACAATTCTATGCATTGTGAAAGGTACAAAGCGTATGGAATTAGAGAGATGGGAAATAGTTTGATTAAATATATGATCCGAGAATCACACCTTCCTTCCTAAACAGCTCTGGCAATTAAGAACCAAAGCTGTCACTGAGTTCTAGGTGAGCTATAAGCTCTATTACATATAAATTATATAAAATTATATATAAATATGATAAATTATATAAATTTATTATATTTATATATAATTTTTTTATATATAAATATGATAAATTAATTATATATATATTAAATTACATATAACATAACAATTACATATAAATATATAAATATGACATATTTATCATATTTATATGTAATTTTTAAATAGTGTAAATTTTTTTTTTTACATTTGTAATTTTATTTTTACATATAAACATAACACAAATTACATATAAACATAATAAATTACATATATCCTTTAAAAATTTTCGCTTTCACTACAATTTCAAGATGTGTTTTGCTAACCTTAGTGCATTATAATTAATATATTATTTAATAATAATATATTAAAGAGGAGGATCATTTACATTATAAAATTAAATTAATTATTCACATTTTCATAATTTTTTATAAAATTTATATTTGTTTAATCCGATCATCGTATTTCATGTTTTATTCACGTAGATTATGCATGTCGAGTTTTGAGTAAATTAAAAATATTTAACTATTTGTTCGATATAAAAAACTTTCAACTGTTAAATATATATTAAAAAGACAGTATTATCGATCAAAATAATAGAGATATTGGATCAATTCAAAAATTTTATGTGCACGATGAGTACAATTATATTGTTAAATCCAATGATCGATTTATTAAAACATAAATCGTATAAAAAAATTATAAAAATTTATAAAATTAATTCAATTTTATATTTGTGTAAGTGGATTTATTCTTTATGTTAAATTAATAACTGATGCCTTGGGGAAATGTTATCCCATGTTATCAACCTTTATCAAACTCAATACAGGTGTAGGGTTATGCAACTTCCATTTGAACAAATACAAATCCAACAAGTTATGATATGGTGGTGTTCATGGACAATCATGGAGGTTAGAAGCAGAGACAAGTTTTTTTTTTTTTTATGTAAATTCCTAAAAAGTGGAGGATAAAGGACACGTAAGCATGAGTGTAACCCATACCATAAACTTAGTAACATGTGCATAAAGATAAGCACATATGACAAAACTTTATCACGTGCATCTGATTTTCTGTTTTTTTAATCTGTACTCTATAACATATAAAAACACAATACAGACCTAGACCTGCTCACCTATTAGGTAACTCAATTCGACAAGTTTGATTCGTATTAGATCATATATGAAAAAAATATTTGTGATTTAGATTGATTTGATTCGGATCATTGTTTATATATTAAAATAATAAATATTTTAAATTTAATTTTAAAAATATATTAAAAATAAAAAAATATTTTTTTTATATATAATGAACAGTAACTTCAGGCCCACGGCCTGACCTAAGCCCGTCCAGAGCCAGACTTGGGTAAGGAAAGAAGAAAAAAATCGGACTGCGACCCGACCTGGTCCATGAGCAGGTCTATACAGACCCAACATAAAAAAAATTAAAACACGATACAAAATATAATATCTTAAATAAATGAATTTAGAGTTAAAATGGAATCACTATAATAAATTATGCAAAATATGTGATGAATTGAGACACGACACAAACACAACATGAGAAAATAATTAAAACACAACACAAAAAATATGAACACGATACGAATATACGAATCTGTCAAAATTTATATAAAACGAATTAATAATGTGTACAAATTTATATAAATTTATAATATTTTGAATACACAAAAATAACATGAACGCGACATTAACACTCAAATTTATCTCTAAATTGAATCAGTATAACAAATTAGGCAAAATATGTCATGAATTGAGACATGATATGAACACACAAATTTTTTTTTTTTTAAATTGAATCACAATGACAAACTATGCAAATTATGAGATGAATTAAGACACAACACGAACATAACATAGGAAAAACAATTAAAACACAATACGAAAAATAACATAAACACGACATGAATACATGAACATATCAAAATATACATAAACACGACATGAATACATGAACATATCAAAAAATACAAAAATTTTTCTAAATTGAATCATTATGATAAATTATAAAAAATATGTCATGAATTGAGACATTACATAAACACACAAAATTTTAATTAAATTAAATCACAATGACAAATATATGAGATGAATTGAGACACGACACAAATACAACATAAGAAAAATAATTAAAACACAACACGAAAAATAACATAAATATTATACAAATATACGAATGTATAAAAATATACATAAAACGAATTATTAATGTATAAAAATTTATATAAATTTATAATATTTTAAATAAAAAAATAATACAAACACAACACATAAAAAAAAAACCTTTCTCTCTCCCTCTCCTTTCCTTTCCTTTCTCTCTCTCTCTCTCTCTCTCCCTCTCCCTCTCCCTCTCCCTCTCCCTCCTTTCTTTTCTTTCTTTCCATTCGTCCCTCTTTTCACCAAACTCATTCATTCTTTCTTTATCCATTTCTTTATCAAACTACATCGTTTATCATTGAGAGCAAAAAATAAAAAAATAAAAAAAATACAAGTGTCAGTTTAGACCTGCTCACGGACCGGACAGTCCGCCCGACCCATATTGGACCGAGCCTGGACAAGAATTTTTTGATCCGGGCAAGCCCGACCAGGAACAGTGTTTTTTTTATTATAATAATATTATTTTATTTAATTTTAATTATAAAAATATATAAAAAAATAATATTTTATATATAATGAACATTAAATTTGGGCTCATGGACGGGCTCAGACTTGGACAAAGAATTTGAAAAAAATCGAGCCGCGGCCTGGCCCAAGAGCACCTTTAAGTGTCACACACCTAGATGAGTTTGTAGTCAAATATATATATATATATTAGAATTCTTCCTCCGCTTCGCTCGGAGATTTTTCTATATTTATAATTTTTTAATTAAATTAACAATCACAAATAAATTTAAATTGAATCATATTGAATAATTATCATTTTTTAAATAAAAATTTATGTTTTAATATATTAAGTAAACGAATTTAGAGTTAAAATCGAATTACTATGAAAAATTATACAAAATATGAGATGAATTGAGACACGATACAAACACAACATGAGAAAATAATTAAAACATGACACGAAAATAACATGAAAATGACACGAATACACGAACGTGTCAAAATCTATATAAAACATCCAAAAATAACATGAATATGAACACGTCATGAAAACATAATTTTTTCTCTAAATTAAATCACTATGACAAATTATGCAAAATATGTTATAAATTGAGACATGACATGAACATAATTTTCTCTAAATTGAATCACAATGACAAACTATGCAAAATATGAAATGAGTTGAGACACGACGCGAACACTACATACGAAAAATAATTAAAACACAACACGAAAAATAATATGAACACGATACGAATACACGAACGTGTCAAAATATAAAAAAAAAACGAATTATTAACGTGTAAAAATTTATATAAATTTATAAAAATTTATATAAACGCACGAAAAAATAACACGAACAAAATATGGGATGAATTGAGACACGACACAAACATATGGAAAAATAATTAAAACACGACACAAATACACGAACGTGTCAAAATCTATGTAAAACGAATTATTAACATGTACAAATTTATATAAATTTATAATACTTCGAACACATAAAAAAAATACGAACACGTTACAAACATACAATTTTTTTCTCTAAATTGAATCAATATAACAAATTATGTAAAATATATCATGAACTGAGACACGACACGAACACATAAAATTTTCTCTAAATTAAATTACAATGACAAACTATGTAAAATATGAAATGAATTGAGACACGATACAAACACAATATAGAAAAAATAATTAAAATACAATACGAAAAATAACATGAATAAACGAATGTATAGGAATTTATATAAAATTTTAATACTTTAAACACACGAATATGAACACACAATTTCTTTTTTTCTCTTTCCTTTTTTTCCATCTTTCTTTCCTTTTTATTTTTTTATTTCCTTTCTCTTTCCTTTTCGTTATTCCTCTCCCAAAAAAAAAAATGCCATATGTCATCTGGGAAATTTATGTAGTTGAATATATATATATATATATATATATATATATATATATATGTTTGATGATGGTGTTATTCTAGTTCTATATGATCATCTATCACATTGACAAAGCTTTGAAGCTGTTTATGCAATTAACTCGAAAGAATTTATATTGATTTATCGGGTTTATGAGAAAATCGGTGATTCATCATATTTTTTTATTGATTCGAGTTAATTGATTCTTTTATCATACTTAAATTTTTTTGCATCCTAATTATTGATTCTTTTATCATTTTGATTAAAAATGTTTTTTTTTTAAAAGAAGTAAAAAAAAAATACATTATAGAAAATTAAAAAGTAAAAAAAAAAAAAAACTTAGATTTTTTTATGTTTAAATGATAATGAATATTTATATCATAAATTTAGTTTATATAATTACATAAAATATTTAATAATTTATTTAATTATAATATTTTAAAATACACTACAAACAAATTGTCATATAGTGACGGTCCAAAAAGCGTTGGCAAAACTCCAAAATCCGTCGCTAAAAGTCCTAAAACTCTATACCGACGGTCAAAATGACTATTCCGACAAAAAATTAAGCGACGGTAAAACCCTCGTCGGTATAGACCTATACCGACGAAAAAGGTGACCGTCGGAATAGGATGTATAACTATACCGACGGTTTTAGGCGTCACTAATGTTACTACCGTCGGTATAGCCTATGTTGGGGTAGCCCCTTTTGCTTTTACCTATACCGACAGATTTTGTATCCGTCGGTATAGATATCGCATTTATACCGACGGCTATTGTAGCCGTAGGTATAGATACCGTATCTATACCGATGGATTTTGTATCCGTCGGTATAGATATCGCATCTATACCGACGGCTTTTGTACTCGTAGGTATAGATACCGTATCTATACCGACGGATTTTGTAGCCGTAGGTATAGATACCGTATCTATATCGACGGATTTTGTAGCCGTAGGTATAGATACCGTATCTACACCGACGGATTTTGTTTCCGTCGGTATAGATACCATTGATATACGTATACCGACGGTTTTTTTTTTTTTTTTTGCGTCCGTCAGTATAGATTAAAATGTAAAATATACAATTAACCTATAGCGACAATTTGTCGTAAATTTACTGACGGTTTACTCCATCAGTATACTATACATTTTTTGTTATTATATGAACTGTCAGTATAGAGGTCAGTAAAAATAATTTTTTTTCATATTTTCAATTACTAATATTAATATATTTATAATTTAATCCAAGATAAGAAATCCATTATAAGAAAGTACAAAATATTTCATA
This sequence comes from Fremontodendron californicum, assembly GCA_030761205.1. Lineage (NCBI taxonomy): Eukaryota > Viridiplantae > Streptophyta > Magnoliopsida > Malvales > Malvaceae > Fremontodendron > Fremontodendron californicum. The sequence continues at coordinate 8,242,337 of JAULJL010000019.1, read as the reverse complement.
ATATTAAAAATAAAATTACAAATAAATTGTCTTAATTATATAACTTTTACAAGCTAAATAGAAGTCGCAAGCTAAAGTCATAATACAGTGAAATAAGCAATCCAAATCTCATGAATATTCCTATGGAGCAACATCTGCATAAAAATGACAAATATTAACCAATGTGCAGCAATTAAGTAATGAAGTCAATATAGAAGAATAAAATAATCAAGTAGTTTACCATCTTCATTTTCATTAACTTGATGACTAGAAGTTGAAGACCTTATTATTGGTGACAAATTTGGAGCACTACCAGCATCAGGTACCTAAAAAGTATATGTTCTGTGAATATATATTTATTGAATTAAGCTCAAAAGGTAAAAATATAATTAAATAAAAATAGTAAAAAGTTCTTCCTTTTCTTTCCTGTTACAGTTTAATGAAACCGACCAAAATAAACAAACTAAATTGTCCAAGAAGCTGTAAATCAATAACTGTAAATAGAGATATCTTAGATTTCTGGGACATAGTTAAACTGTAAGGCTTGTACCTACTGTGATGATGTAGTAGATTTTGCTCTACTGAAATCTACCAACCCTATGTTCATAACCAAAATCGACTTGATCCAATCGATTATGTCGATTATATCAATTCCAAACTTTGTCAATTCAATTTTCAACAATGCATAACAATGAAGTGTCAATACAGTTTCAAACTTAGAAGATACAAGTTTTTAAGTGTCAAGAATACATAATAATTAACATTTCAACACAATAAAATCTTAAAAGGAACAAGTTTAAGTGTTAACAACCTACAACCTAACTAAAAGAAAATAAAATCAAGTAAAAAATAAAGTCTTCGATTTGCATATCAAAGAATCACATTCCAACAGCCAACAAAACAACCACCAAGCAAATGAACCTCCCCAAGCCAACAGCCAACAGTCACTTACAAATATACAGTGAAGAAAGAGATAATGAATATGGAATTCAGATGGCAAGAACATCACTAGTCAAAACTCATGCAAGTGAAGCATATGTGCTAGAGAAAATGACAGAATAAATTGCAATACAAACTAGCTCATTGCAATACAATACTTGCTAGAGTAAATGCAAGTGGCTGCAAAGCTAATGGTATTATATAGCGAAAGCTAATTGCAATACAAAACAGCTCATACTTTTAACAGCACACAAATAGAAATTGGTAAAGGCTAAAAGCTAACAAACAACTCATGTTTGTAGGAAAGAAAATTAAAAAGAGAAAAACAGCACACAAATAATGATTGGTAAAGGCTCAAGGACTTAACAGCACACAAAGATCAAACTAAGAGTTACATTAAATTTAAAGAATAACCTACCAACAACAGGACATTGAGTCTTTACACAAATAGTGAAGAATATCACACATAATTTAGGAAGGAGGACTTATTAGTAAAGGCTCAAACACATTCATTTTGCTGTTAATTGGTTAGTTAGCATTGGCAATAATTATCCAAGAAGCTTCTGAAAAGGAAACCAAAATCCTATTTTTCAGAAGAAAGACGATAAGAACAAGTACGAGAACGTCAATAAAAAAAATGGTATGAAAATCATCCCTATACATACAACTTTCTCTGCAACCTATTTTTATTTCAAGTTCCACAATCCTACCACAATCAAGCAACATACTTAACCTAGATATTATGTGAAAGATGATCTACATTTCAAGTTCCACAATCCTACCACAATGAAGCAGATGAATATATTTTAAAAGATGAATTTATTCTACATTAACGCTGCTATAGAAATATATTACCTCTCTATTGGCTACACGAGTAGCAGAAGCCAAAATATCTACGTTCTCGTTAGGAAATTGTTTTTGAAACACTGATAAAACATTACCCAAAGCTGCCTTCAATTCTTCAACCTTAGCCTCTAACCCTAGTATCTTTTCATCACGCTGCATTGTTCGAGAACATGATGAAGTCGATTTTCGCGATGAAGTAGATATTGTTCCCAAACAACGAACACGCCATTTTTTCTCTGGTCCTTTAACTTTTGAAAACACATCATCTTTCCATAAGCGTTCTTGAGAATTTTCAGATCCAATTTCATCCAAACCTTTTTTCATGAGTTCCTATAAGGAAAGTGTTACATGAAACAAAATCTTTGTTCAATTAACATAAGCATAGTCATAGGCCAGATAAATAAAGAAAAAAAAGGATAGAATACCACAATTTCTGCTGTCTTCTCATTCACAGCACTTCCATCTTTACGTGTACGAGTATGAATATACACCTCAGCACGTGATGGTTGAACTCCATTAGCTTGTTCAGTCTACAAAAATCATCCATTAACTATCTAGATAACAAAACCACAAATACATAAAGTAGACTTCATATATATTTAACTGAAAGGACAAAATTGATATAAGTACCAAAGTTTGGATGATCCTAGGGAATGATTTTGTTTCACTACAATGAGGCTCATCTAAATTTGAGTGATTTGTTTTGTTTAAATCACTTTGTTCCTATAAAAGCAAATTCAAATAAAAGAAAAGGTTGTAATTAACCAATTTGCAGCAATTTCTACCTTCGATTAATAAAAGAAAATTAAAATATAGTTTATAAATATCTACCTTCGCTTTACCAGTCAACCAATGTGCAGCAATTAAAATAAATTGCTCTTTGTCAATCCGGGGATCATCAACCTTAGCAGCCATTTCCTCTGGTGTTGTGTGTTCATCATAAAATTTAGACTTCAAATCATTCTTCCATTGCCTCCACTTTGTACTCATGTTCTTTATTGTCCAAGTCTTAATTTCTTGAATAGTTTCTTCATTAACAGGTGCATCAGAATCGAATTTCAGAAATTCAAACTTGGACTAAAATTTTGGAAAAGGAAAACACAAAATAAAGAAAATCATGTCAAGTTGTGTGAATACTGTAAGAACACATGAACTAGATACTAAAACATTTAATATCTTCTACCTCTATTGTTTCCCACATTTCTTCTTTCTTCAAATCCGGCATTTCATGCCAATTTTGGTAACTAATAGGTGCAAAACTAGGCATTCTCACCAATGTACCAATGAATCGTGTTAAAGTGCAAGATTCTTTACCAATTAGTATATTGTGATCATTCACCTTAACAACAACATGCCCCCTTCTTCTAAATCCCAAATATCGGCCATACGTGTGACACCTCGAACCTTTCTACGTGGAGCATTGTCTACATATAACAATTATATAATAGAAAATAATTTAATACATTAATAATTTAAACTATAATACTGGAATAGTACATTAAGAATGAGGGTTACCAATGTAGCATCTTCAGTTGGATTAGGGGTAGAAGAAGAAGATAGTGGCATTGATTGTTGTAGAGGCTCGGATCTTGCTAGCATTGATTGTTGTTCAGATTGCCTTTGCAATTGAGAATTAGAGCTCCGATCTGCCTTAATGATATTCAATCGTCTACGCTTTGCCATCTCAAGTAACTGAAACACAACCGAAAAACAATAGCTGAAAAAAGCTTTCTTGGCATCAGATTTACATTTACCACTTAGTCCAAATCCATTACATATAATTAAACTATTTTCTATAAAATTAAAAAATGTCCTCCCCATTATGTTCATCTATGGGATCTTCTTCTACATGCTCATTCTCCATCTCTGGTGTGACGTCCACTCCTTCATCATCAGCTTCATTTCTAACCCAATTTGAAGCACTACGCGTATCATCAAATTCATCATCATGCATTTCTCCATTCCCTTGCTCTCTATCGAAGGATAATAGATCACCCATATCAAATACATCCCTAAGTTTTGCATGCTTTACAAGAACCCAACCTTGATAACCTTCATCATTAACATAGTATACTTTCTTAGCTTGTGATGCCAAAATAAAAGGATCATGAACCAAATTAGTTCCATTGTGGGCTAGATGTGAAAAATTCACAAGTGTGAAACCAAACTTATCTTTCTTGCAACCTCTATTGATATCAATCCAATCACATTTAAATTACACAATCTTAAATCTACCAGAATAATTCAACTGAATGATGTCTGTTAAAGCCTCGTAATAATTAACTTCTCCTTCAATAGGTTGTGCATCTCTTGCACTTGCATAACTCTCTATTTTGGTTGTTACAACGACTCCACTATTTTGAGTTTTCAAGCATCTCTCACGTGCTTTGGTATGGAATCTAAAACCATTAACAATGTAACCAGTGTATCTCCTAGCCGTATCTGTTGGACCACGAGCAAGCCATCGAAGTTGATCTGTGATGTCTGCATTTCCTTGTTGATCCAAATGTGCAACCTAGGTAATTGCAGACGTAATTAAAATACTTATCTAACTACACGAAACTAAAAATGCGTGGTCCAAACATGATGCAAAACTTACATGATCACGAAACCAATCATGAAAAGTTTCACTTTGTAACTTTTGTATCTCATATGGAAAAAGACGAGGGGAGCGGTTACGCCTTTTAATAAGTTCCTCGTGTTTTCTATAAGCAAAAAGTTTTATAAAACCCTAAAATATTAGACAAAAGAAAGTTATGAGGTAATATAGAAAAGCACAAAGATATGTGTTCTTACTTTAAAAATGGAGCAACTACATCACTATTAAATAGCACATAGAAAGATGTGCTTGCACCCATGTTTGCCTATCAAGAACAACGCGAGAGACCCTTTTACACTTATTAACATTAAATCCTTTATGTTTTTTCCTTCCCAAAGGTCTTCCTATAGTAGAAAGAATAGATACTTCTTCTTCATCAAAAGGATTGTTTTCTTCTTCATTTCGGATGGGTCGATTAAAACTAGTCTCAATACCCACAAAGTATCGTGAACAAAAAGTTAGGCATTCATTTGCTAAGTATCCTTCCGCAATTGAACCCTTCGGATAAGCTCTATTGCGCACAAAATTCTTAAGCGTAAGAAGAAACCTATTTAAAGAATAGAGATCATTAGCAAAATCAATTTAAAATTTAGGTGGAAACAATAGTCACTATACTATAACACTTGACCATATACCTCTCAATGGGATATATCCACCGATATATGACTGGACCGGCAATTTTTGCTTCATTTGCCAAATGGATAACTAAATGCACCATCACTGTGAAAAAAGATGGAGGAAAAATCTTCTCCATTTCACATAGAATTAATGCAGCCCGAGACTCAAGTAATTCAAGCTCACGTTCTTCAAGAACTTTAGAACAAAGGTCTTTAAACCAATTGCACAAGTCTATTAGAACCGAGCATACCTTATCAGGTAAAGAACATCGTATTGCTATAGGAAGAAATTCTTGCATTAAGAGATGGCAATCATAACTTTTGAGACCTGTAAGCCTCTGTTGTTTAAGTTGCACACAACGTGAGACATTGGAAGAGTATTCATCCGGAGTTCTTATTTCCTTGAGAATCTTCAAAAAGACATTTTTTTCATTCAAGCTCATTTGATAAGAAGCTTGAGGCAAGTATTGGGTGTTAGTCCCAGGACGAGTCTTTGGATGAAGAACGATCCTTAAACCCAGTTCTACAAGGTCAAGTTGTGCTTTATAGTTATCCTTTGACTTCCCCTCTTGTCCAAGCAATGTGCCAAGAATGTTATCACAAACATTCTTCTCTATATGCATCACATCGAGATTGTGACGCAATAAAAGATGTTCCAGTAAGGTAATATGAAGAAAATGCTCTTTTTCTTCCAAGGTCCATTTTCATTACCATTCCAGTTCTCCAATTGTCTCAAGACAACACTACCGGAAGATGGTGAAGGAGCACTTCTAAATTCTCGACTCCCATCAAAAGATTGTTTATCATTTCGAAACTTATGATCAGCTTCTAACCACCTGCGATGAAACATATAACAATACTTTCTACCATGCCGTAACCACTTGGATTCAGTATCGTATCCACAACAAGGACATGCGTATTCCCCCCTTGTACTCCATCCAGACAAATTGGCATATGCAGGAAAGTCATTAGTGGTCCAAAGTAATGCTGCACGTAGTCCGAAGTTTTCATTTTTGGAAGCATCAAAAGTGTCAACACCAATTTCCCAAAGTTCTTTCAATTCTTCTATCAAAGGCTGAAGGTATATATCTAGATTGTTTCCAGGACCTTTTGGACCAGGAATGAGTAGGGAAAGCATAAAGTTTGATTGCTTCATGCACATCCATAAAGGAAAATTATAAGGTATCAAGATAACAGGCCAAGTGCTATGAATCACACTCATTGTTTTGAAAGGGTTAAAGCCATCAGAAGCTAATCCTAAGCGAACGTTGCGAGGGTCAAACGAAAATTGAGGATATCGAGAGTTTAATTTTTTCCAAGCAGGAGAATCTGCCGGATGTCTTAGACGTCCATCCTTAGTTCGCTCATGCTCATGCCAAGTCATTAAAGGAGCAGTTTTTGAAGACATGAATAACCTTTGTAGTCTTGGAATTAGAGGAAACCAACGCAAAATCTTTGCAGCTTTCTTCTTTTTTACAAAAGTATCTTCAGTATCACTTTCTACATCATTCACGCTCTCTTTCCACCTAGAAGCACTACATTTATGGCAAATTTCTTCATTTGCCTTATCCTTCCAAAACAACATGCAATCATTGGGACAAGCATGAATTTTTTCATATCCCAAACTTAAGGAAGAAATCATCTTTTTCAATTCTTTATAAGACCGTGGCAATGTATTACCTTATGGTAGAGCAAGTTTCAAAACCTCCAATAATGTATTGAAAGATTTGTTAGACTATCCATTAAAACACTTAATGTGGAACAAATAGACTACAAAAGAGAACTTTGTGAAGTTTTTGCAATTTGGATATAGTTTCTCCTCTGCATCTTTAAGTAAATCATAGAACTTGTCACTATTAATTCTTCGACCATGATGTTGGTCTCCATAAGTATCTCTCGATTCTATGCTACCCACATCAATATTCCTACCTCTTTCGGCCATAATATCATGCAATATTTCATTCACATCATGACCGAACTCTCTATCTTCCTCGTTAGTTCTAATAGTAGCAGAGCTAGCATCCAAGACCTCCCCATGAAAAATCCATCGAACATATCCTTTCAGAAAACCTTTACATATAATGTGATCAAATGCCTCTACCCTAGATACTCTATATGTGTTGACACATTTAACACAATGACACCAAATTTTTCCATTTTCAGATGATCTTGCAAAGGCAAATTCTAAGAAATTGATGACCCCATTAATGTATTCTTCACTTGCTCTGGACGTAAGATTTATCCACGTCTTATCCATAGAATGTGAAATGATTAAAACTGTAATATAAAGACATTTAGTTATCTCACATTCCAACTAGATATATTGCACAAACATGAAACCTATTGCTATGAATAAACCTACGCAATCATTTTATACAAAGTAAAAAGAGAGAAGACACGTGGCTAGCTAGTTTATCTTTAATGCAATTTTTTCCCTTTCCTTTTCATATTTATGTGAACTAATAATAATTATCACTTAACCTAATCTCCATATATATATATATATTCGTCTCTCCAAACTTAATTGCATTATTACTCATATGACAGTAGCAAGTGTATTACTGCAACTACAATGTCATGATATTATTATACATTATTTATTTACTAGAACATACATACATACCCTACTACATGATATTATTATACATTATTTATTTACTAGAACATACAACATACCCTACTAGAACATACATACATAAATCCAATATGCGTTTCAATAAATCTAAACTAAAGGTAATGCCAGCCAAAGTTCGAGATTAATACAAGTGGGACATAGTGAGGATATTGATTTTTAGTGAGTGTAGGCAATGGGAATCTAGATTGTGAAGTGAGAAGTCGGGAATGTCCATCATTTTTCAACTATTAATACTACCAGTATACTAGTGCTCGAATTAGCTATTCCTATTCTAGAATATAAGTTTGGGCCAGGCAATCCATGGCCCAAACAGTTAAATCAGATTAAGAACCTGACAAATCAACCCTAGAAAATCATATAATGCGATAATGGTCAGGAAACATTTAAAGTAAAATACTTAATTTCATATATTGCTAATTTTTTGTCAGAAATGAGGTGCATTTGTGAAAAAGTTGGGATATCAACTTACCAGCAAGGTATTCCAACTGAGTATCTAGACTGAAATTTTTTGACACAAGGTGAAAGTATCTAGACTCCTTACCACACATAAGCAAGTAAATATAGAGTCCAGAAAAAGAGAGAAAAACCAAGGACTCAGGAAGATAAACTAACCCTTTGTAACTTAGAAACCTAAATATTCCAGAAATAAAAAGATTGTTGCAGCTAGTGATACTCGTACATCGGGGGGGGGGGAGTCACAGAACAAACATTTTTTCATCAAAGTACTCAAAACCGTAAGTCTTTTTAATAGATATACACAGGTAACTTCGAAACAGATGATTCATGTATCAAATATCAGTTGTAACATTATGGCAGCCAGGTTACTTTCGTCTCCAGAAAGCGAACCACCAGATTTGACTCTAAATTTCTATCTAACCATGTTTCAGTGTCAAGATGAATGGCATTGAACCAAGTGCAAAGTTGGCCACTCTAATTCAGGTTACAACGGTGCTCATCAACTTCACCATAATTCTTACACAGATCGATGCACTCAAAAATCTAACAATAGTTGATTATTCCAACAATTCAGGTTACAACAGTGGGATTATTCCAACAATAGTTGATGAATTATTTAAGGAGAAAGATATTAAAAAAAATAAAAACTCAGACATAAAAAAAACAAAAAAAAACTCAGACATAAAAAAATAAAAAAATAAAGAAAGAGAAACAGACCTTCTCTAAGAGAAGAAATGGTTTCTGTGCTTTGTGATGCTGAGGTTGCCCTTATCGTCTTCCCTAGTCGTGGTAAGCTCTACGAGTTAGCAAATCTGATGGCTTTTCTCTTAATCGATGAAGGAATTGGTGATGAAACCAGTTGATTACCGATTGAAAAGGAATTGGTGATGAAACTAGTTGATTATCGATTGAAAAGGAATTGGTGATGAAACCAGTTGTTGATTACCGATTGATGAGGTAAGTGAAAGAGAGGGACTGAAAGAGATAAGGGGGAAAAAAGGGGAAAGTATAACCTAATAAAATAAAGGGCAAATCCGTCATTATAGCATTTTTTTTCGGAGTAACCTATACTGACGGATGAAAAAACCCGTCAGTATATCTTATGACTATACCGACGGTCAATAAAAAACCGTCAGTATACGGGATATCTATACCGACGACCAATGAACAACCGTCAGTATATGGGGTATCTATAGCGACGGAAAACAAAGTGTCGGTATATGTTAAACATATACTGATGGTAACAATAATCCGTCGCAATAGATCATTTATACCGATGGATTTCTACCGTCAGTATAGGTAAGTGTCAGTATATGACAAATTGTTTGTAGTGATAATTTTATTAACACAATTGATTCGAATGACTCAACGATTGTACCATTTGATTCGAGACCTGAAACCTTAAAATGATCATTATCCAGTCTGATTTTGATACATAGTTACTAAACCTGGACCGATCAATCCAGTGACTTGATCCTCAACTCGAATCGGTTTTATATTTGGATCATTTTTACAATTGACCTGAAAAAACCTGCAAGCTTTCTATTAACTCGGGTCAATTAAATATAATTTTTCAATTTTTTGTATTGCATACTAATTATTGATTTTTTTCATCTTTTCTTACGAAAAAAAATCTTAAAAGAAGTTTAAATATAAAAAATTAAAATGTAAAAAAAAAATCATTATAAGCTTAATTTTCTTTGTAATTTTTAAATGATAATGAATATTTTTAATTTTATATCATAATTTTCAGTTTATACAATTAAGCAAAATATTTATATAATTTATACTTTTATTTAAAATATTTTAACTAACCTAATATTGATCCGAATGACTCGTCAATTGAACCATTTGATCTGAAATTCGAAGCTTAAATAGGTGATCAATGTCCAATCTAGTTTTGATTACTATGAATTTGAATTGAGAATGGCTGAAAAAGTTAAATTGAAAGTAATATATTTGGATTTCAGAAAATGATATTGTGCCTTAAAATTAGAGACTATAAAAACATAAAATAAAATAAAAATTACAATGGTATATAGCTTTGAATTTACAATGGTTGAAAAAATTAAATTTAAAGTGATATATGGAATTTAGAAAATAGTATATATGAATTGGTTTTAATCTTCAATCTATACATCCAATACAAGTCCATTTTGCGTGAAATAATATATATGAATTGGTGCTAAAAAAAGTATGATATTGTTTATTCCGAGAGATGTCTATGGATCGAGTTCATTAGGTCAGGTTTGAATAGTAAAAAATTTGTTTGTTCAAATTCAGTTCATCATATTTGAAAGTTCGTTTTATTATTCGAATATATTAAAATATTAAAAAAAAATTATATTAATATTTAAATATTTATAATTAAATTTAAAATAAAAAATATTTTTTATTAATTAAATAATAATTCAGATCGAATTGGGTCGATTATAAACCAAAGACTAAAAATGTACTTAAATCGGATAATGAAGGATTATCAGAACCTACAAATGCAATTCTATGACATTGTTCGACAAGATGCAAAGAAATCGGCAGCTACAACAAATAATGACCACCAAGTAGTCGTGGAAGAACCTGAGTTTGTTTCTCTTACACTTGGAAGATTTTCAAGTGATTCAAAAAAGGATATGATAAGAACAAAAGAACATCTAGCCAAGGGAAAGATCAGGATGAGAGAGGCAAAGAAGGTTTATCTCTTGGCCTAGATTACAAATTTGAAGCTTCTAATAAGTCAGATGTAGATGATGAAGCTTTGCCAAATCCAAGCCCAGCGAACAGTTCTCAAGAACCCAAGGAAGAAGAGACCACCTGGCCACCTAGCAAAGTTCTCAAGACAATGACAAGTGGAGATGATGAAGGTTTGCAACAAAACCCTGTCAAGAAAACTAGGGTTTGCGTGAGAGCCAGATGCGATGCTCCTACGGTTACTATTAGTCATTCAAATTCATTAAGTTCTATCCTTCTGTTTTTTTGCTTTTTCATAAAAGAAAAATAATAAATAGAACAAAACCATCAATCCAAATAAAAGAACGGATATGATGCTGTTTTGATATATAACTAGGGTTTTAGCCTTTCAGGCGTGTTCTCTGTTTTGCTAGGCTGTTGGAACTCTGTTTATGTACTTTGTTATAGTACTTATTAATAAAGAATCCGGATTTAGCAACAAAAAAAAAAAAACTAGGGTTTTAGCCTTGTCAGTTTAGTGCTTTAATTCTTTTATAGTCCATGGGTAATTGGGTATTATCTTGGTTTAATCCAATTGATTTATATAATTACCTTTAAGAAATGATATTCAACAGATTCTGAAGTTTGAGTCTCATCATCTGCAACATTTTCTCATACTTTCGGACTGCAACCTTCTTTGTATAAAAAATGTATTGCAGTGATGAAAAAACCGGACCGGATCGACCAATCGGACCTGATCGACCAATCGGACCAGTTCAACCGGGAATTAGAGGTCTGTCCGATCCGATACTATACATAAACCAAGTGTTATTTGAAACGGCCTAAAACTGGTTCAACCGGTAAAAAATAGGAGAAAACCGGGAAAAAACCATTTTTTTCAATTTTTTTTTCTGTAAATGATAAGATTTGAACCAATAACTTCTTAAATTTATATTAAAGACTATATTATTAAGCCAAAATGCATGTTCTTATCAATTATTTACTATATTTATTACTTATTTAACATTAAAAGTATTTTTTTAACATTTACAATTATTTAAATTCAAACCGGTCGATTCAACTAGTTGGACCGGTTGAACTGATAATCAGAGGTCACACCGACTTGACTTTCGATCCGATTTTTTTAAGATTAGTTTCAAATTAGTAAAAATTATACGAAGACTTTTTATTTGTACAGAAGAATGATGGATGCCAATGGCAGAAATATGAACAGAAGATTGCTAAAGGAAATCCTTGCCCTTGAGCATATTATCGTTGCACTGTTGCACCTTCCTGCCCTATTAGAAAACAAGAATATATATAGAAAGAAGGGATCCACTTATTTAGTGTAAAACTAAAGTTATTTTACACACTTTCATAATTTTTTATACGATTTATATTTCAACAAACCGACCATTGGATTTAACAATATAATTGTACTCGTCGTGCACGTAAAGTTTCGAATCGGTCCAATATCTCTATCCTATTGATCAAGAATATTGTCTTTTTCAATATAAATTTAACGGTTGAAAGTTTTTTATGTCGAACAAATGGTTAAACATTTTTAATTTACTCGAAACTCGACGTGCATGATCTACGTGAATAGAATATGAAATACGATGGTCGGATTAAACAAATATAAATTGTATAAAAAGTTATGAAAGTGTGTAAAACAACTTTAGTTTTACACTAGTGTAAGTGGATCCCTCCTCATATATATATATATATAAAGTGATTTTAAGCTCAATTAGTTTTACCGCAACCAAACTTAGATCTATGCTTTTAGCCGTTAAAGGCTATATTAAACTATCTTCCTCTTAACATGTTAATTTGCTTCAAATTTCAGGTGCAAAGGTGTATTGAGGACATGTCCATTTTAATCACAACCTATGAAGGAACACATAATCATCCACTTCCAATGTCAGCCACAGCGATGGCTTCCACCACTTCTGCAGCTGCTTCAATGCTATTGTCTGGTTCATCATCATCGAGCTCACAGTCACAGCCTAATCTCCATGGACTCAACTTTTACCTATCTGATAACTCAAAATCAAAGTTCTACTTGCCTAACTCTTCATTATCTTCAGCCTCATCTCACCCAACAATTTGATCTTACTTCAACTCCATCCTCATCCTCATTGTAGACACCTAATTTTGTCCGGTTAATAAAATTCGAGTCTCAAAATAACCCGAGACGAGGCCTTAATCGCAATCCAATTGGGACGATATCCGGATTTGTCATATTTTCCCGATTTTCCATTCAAATCAGATTTGCTAGTTTGACTAAGTTTGATTTGATGGATCTATTTTTTTTTATCATTTGGGTTTTAATCTGAATTGGGCCAATACATTAGTTTGAATTGGGCCCAAAATCATGTAAATTGGGTTTAGAATTAGAATTGGATGTGGGCTTTCTTTATTTAAATTAATGAAATCTGTTAATTAAATTAGAATTTTAAAGAATTTTTTTTTTGAAAGTTCGGCTGCCATGGCTAAGCATGGCAACCAGCTTTCTCTTCTCCCCAAAATCCTACCCTCCAAATTGCCTAACCACTTTCAGCTTCATTTCTTTTTCCTAGTTACTCTTTACCCATTTCACCATAACACCATTTAATCAAAAAAACCAAAAACCCAAAATCAGCAAGCTCCAATATCCCAAAACCCAGCAATTGACCTCTGATTTCACCCTCATTTCACGAAGAATAAGCCAAAATCCTCAATCAAACCACAAGAAAAAAACTGATAATTTTTTACTTTGGAGAAACTTGCATTTTTTGGATTTTTTATTTTTCTCTCACCCTCCATAAAAAGAAAAAAGAGGACAACCGTTGGGGGGATACCAGTTTTTTTTTCTTCAAGGAAAAGACCCACCATTTCTCAACCTCTAAAGAAACCAAACTGTCGTACACCCCCGAGCATACTGCCTCCCACCAGCTCACCTAACCTACATGCCCTAAGTCCCTGCATCACAACTCTTCCCACTTGCTATTGCCACTCTTTACACCCACAACACTACCCCACCATCCAAACCGACCCCCTCACCCATACTTACGACACCCACTCCACACACACAAAACCTAAGCCTCTTTAACAGTAGCCACAAAAAAAAGTACAACATATGAGAACACCACATCAATGGGGGCCTTTAGGATTCACCTTTTTTTTTGGGGTTTAGGGGGGGCTACAGTTAGTTTTGTTGGTTTTTGTTTGAAGTTAGAAAAAGGGAGGTGCTGCTCCATGCCCAAGAGCCAATCGATTTGGTCAGGCATAAACAACCAATAATGCAAACCTATCACTATGTCTTAGTGATACAAGGTTTTCTTTCATGTTAGTACAATGATAAGGAGTTATTAAGTACTTATCGGATGAAGCCCATGGAACATAATGGGCCTTGCAAAGGAATTATATATAATTGAGATCCTTATGTATCAAAGTCATATTCCTAAAACAGTTCCTAGTATCGTATTGTCAAGACGGGGCATTGGCAATGCCTAAAGGTTGGTACATGTTAAGCCTACTTACTTAGCAAGTAACTGATCTCACGTGTTGAAGTATATGAGATACTTTAGGATAACATGTAGGTGCTTGTCTGTTGAACAAGTTCACTGAACACGGCCCGCTGTGAGAACTCCATTTGGTATTGTCTTTCAAGTGTCTATGGAAACGTTCTCACGTGTCAGTCGTGTTAGTAGTCTTCTGACTTGTGATACCAGGTCATCTTGTATGGAGAGTGTCATACTTTGATTCCATCACGAACGGGTCCCAAACAAGAGTGATGCTTATGGTAGGGTGGTTTTGGGTATGACATGAACCATACGAAGATGGATGAGTGATCCAGAAAGGATTCACCACTCCAAGTGACATCGGAGACATATCTCATCCGTTCTTGGCTTAAGTTAACTTGATGAAATTTCTGGCCAGAGTATGATGAATTTAGGAGAAATAGTTTCTCTAAGTTCACAAAGATAACCAAAAGCTACAAGAACTAATATGGATTGAGCATGAGTAGACACTGCACCATGCTCATGGTCTTTCCGAGATATTTGGTGAAAGGACCGAATTACACTGATAGACTGAACACGAAAGGTTATGTCAAGACTAACTTGACTCTCCAGTATTTGGGTGGTCGTGATGGCTTGCTAGAGTCTGCTCATGATCTATGAATGTAAATTAATTATATTAATTTATATTCATTGCAAACATATTGGAAGCCTAATGGGTCACACATAGAAAGGCGAATTAAGAGATTAAAATGGAATGAATTTGAGAATTTAATCAATAAGGACTTAACTAAATAGTTTAATTAAGTGGAAGGACTTAAGGGCAAATACATAAGAGTTATTGTCCATAGTCTAAACCCTGGAGTGGTTTCCGCCCCCAATATAAAAGAAACATGTGATAGCCAACCTCCCTATAGCCCCCCTAGCCGTATATGTGATATGCTTAGAGGTTTTGGTGCCTTCTTGATTTCTTGACTTTCTCCTTGCCTCTTCATGGATTGCTAGAGAGAAAAATATTTTCTTTCAAAGAGCAAAGACATAGAGTGAAGAAGAAAGAAGATCAAGATAACATTATGGTTGGCGCATCAAACCCGGAGAAGCAAGAAAAGCGTTTTCTTCTTCTTGATGCTTATGAAGCATTCAGCCATGGATGTTTAGATGGGGAGAGGTTTCTTGAAACCTAAACTACTAGCATCATTTTCGGCAAGACTCCATTCCTACCTTATGAAGGTTCTCTTGATCAACTTGTGTGGGTTACCGTTAGAGGCCTGACACTTGTGTGGCTTGAAGTCTCAGATTGACAGCTTGGTGTTCAAGATTTAGTGGGTTGTTGGGAAACTCAGGATTACTAGATCTTTGAGTTAAGGTATGATTCTTGATCAGATGTATGCTTTACAATTACAAGATCGCATTAAAATTTTACAAGCATGATCCTATAAGACTCGACTATCTCTTTGTTTATTATTCTGTTGCGTTCATGTTCTTCTTTAATTCGATTATTGTTTGAGCATGAGGTCGAATCCCAACAGTGGTATCAGAGCCAGGTTGTAAGCTTTCTTGTGATTTACATGTTAATTCTTGGTAATATTCAATTGGATTGAATTGTGTGTTGATCTAGCAAAGTTCCTTCAAGAAAAACGTTTTCTTGTTTTGTTTCAATTCTGACAGCTTCTGCATGCAATCTGATCTTGGTGTTTTAAATTGTTTAAAACATGTTTAAAATTGATTTGATCAATGTTTAATCTTGACATATGATTTCATGACACAAAGATGTTAAAAGAAACAAGTTTGGATTTGATTTGAATTGAATTGGCTTTGGTGCTTGAATTTCGAAGAACACAAGTGCATGATTTTTCTACACACCTGCTATAAGTTGCGGTTTTGACATGGTTAGAGGTGTCCAAAAATTCTAGAAATTTGAGGAGAAGTCTGAAACATGTCTATATTGATGCTATAATTTTTTTGTGAATTTTTTGAAATTTTTTAATTATCGAAACTGCCTCTCAAAGTTGTGCAAACAGTTTGCATGGTTGCTAGAATTTTCTGGGCAGCCTTGAGTTCTTGAATTTGATTCTTGAATTGTAGGTATAATTGGCTGAAAATCAAAGAATGAATTGTGTGTGAATTTTTCATCATTTAGCCACCAAAAGAGGCGGCTGCTTTGAGGCAAACATTGCCCCAACAAAGGCTGCAGGTTACGGCGGCGTGACTTACTAAATGCGGGAGGTGGCTACACCCAAAAAGTTGTGTGTTAGGGCATCACTTTCTAATTTTGGAAATTCTTATTCTTTGGAATTTTGAACTTGTGGAAATTGTTTCCTAGTCAATATTGGATTCCTAAGAGTTAGGAATACACCTAAGCTATCCTTGTGGAAATTGTTTTCTAGTTGAACAAGAACTCCTAAAAGTTAGGAGAAGATATGAAACTTTCCTTGTAGAGAAAGTTTCCTAATCAAACTTGGACTTCCTAAGGTGTTAGGAAATCTAATTAAATTGTTTAATTAGATGGAAGATTTTAATTCAAAGAATCATAATTGGATTAGGACTCAAATGAATTGAATTAAAAACTAAATTGCTAGATAATTTGAGCCAAGTATATTTAAATGAGTTTATATTACTTTCCTTAAATGACACACAAGATTACTAAGTGATATTAAGTATGTATGCATTTAATTTTATGCTCTATGAAGTGATTAGGAAAGCATGAGGATGGTTATGGACTTAGACCTTAGACTTAGGTCATGGATGGTTAAGTTTTCTTTTTGGTATTTTTTATAAATAGGGTCTGCGAACCCTGCTTTCTCTTATTCATTTCTGGGGTTGTAAATTCTCTTCTCACCTAACTCCTCTCGAATGTAACTCGAGGTTTCTATCAAAGATATGTAAATGTTATATAGGCTTTATAGATTTAGATTTAGGATAAGATTAGAATTTATGTAATTCCAAAATGTAAGGAGACAAGGCTCCAAGAAGAAGGACCAAGGAGATCACCATAAAGACTTATGTAGACTATGTATGGTATCCCTAGGAATTTGACCAACTAGTTTCCTAATGGCTCAAGGAAACTAGAGTAGTAAAGTCCATAATCATCCTAGTAGATTGCATGAGATAGATATATATTTGAATAAATGCTATGCATGTCAATCAACAAAGAAAAGCAATGAGACCTAATTAATGAAATAAAGAAATCCCTCATTAAATTATATTGAGTCCATGTTATGCATGATAAGTTGCCTTCCACCATCTTAACAAGATAACTAGAGTTCTTCTAGTATGAGGCTTGTTGAGTCACTCAAGGTCAAACTATTGTACGAATATGCTTGAGTTATAGAAGGTGGGTCTTACTCAGCTAAATGTTATGTTATCCGGATGCGTCAAACTTGATCGCATGACATTTAGAGGCAATGGTTAGGCGAAATGCATATGATGCATTTAGACAAAGAGTTGTCACCTAACTGATAAAGGAGTTGCATAGAGATGCAATTGGTAAGCAAAGTTACCTACTCAATTAGTTTCAACATGGCTTGTTGAGTCACTCAAGCTCATGGTGGGATGAAAGGGGTCCTTGCTCACTAAGAAGTTTAAAAGTTAAATTTCTTGAATAGTAAATGAGGGCTACTATATTGATAAAATAGCGAGAACAATTATTCAAACTTTAAAACCTGGTTTTAATGATTGCAATTTGCATAATGACTATTATATGCTTTGTTTATATGGGATATAAATTTACATGGCAGGTTAACTAGTCACTTGATTGCATACTTGATGCAAAGTCGATTTCACTAATCAATGAAATGAATGTCTATGTCCTTAATGATCCATGAGGTATTTAGCAATGAGAAGTTCGAACATCTCGAGGAATTGTTCCAATGAAAGATGATTAGAAGGTAGCCAATGAGGCATCATGTGCTAATGGATGAACCGACAGGTTTTAGAAACTTGGTTGATTTATGGATCATAATCCAAGTATGGACTTAATTCTTTCTTCATTGTCTACGAGCAATTTGCAAGTCGTGTTTTATTACAACATGAACCGAGTGGTGTTGCTAAATGTGCTCACTAGACTAGAAGATCATCCACTTTGTTACTTCCACCAGGGGGAAGGTAACCGAAGAAACGTTCTTCAAAGTAAGGATGATGAGATGAAGAAAGAAATTGATATTGTTAAAGGGACATACCATCATTGTGGCAATGCAAGGCATTGGAGGCTTAAATGCAAGAAGTATATTCGATACTTGAAGGGAAGTGAAACTTGAGAAGTTTTACTTCATGGTTATTATGAGTTTGTTTTCACTACCTTTAGGTATATGATACCTATAAGATTGGTTCAAAGATATGTATGACATATTGATGGAACTAATAGTAAGGACAAGTGAAAAGAATAAGACCAAAGAGGTGGCAACCTTAGTTGATACTTGATCAAGCTTGCCAACCTATTCATGATGAATGTTTTAGAAACATTATCATTGATATTTCGGTTATGCTAGCATTAGATGCTTGGCCATTCATCCTAGAATGAACCGAAAGGTCATATGGAATTTGTTCCATATCATGGTCTTATTACACTCATAATAAGCTAGAAACTTGCATAAAAGATAATCAAAGGTTGTTCAAGTCAAAAGTATAAGATTAAAGTATATAGATACTAGTAGTTTCTTTGATTATGAATCAAAGGAAATCGTATACAAAACTTGACAATTAGATGAGCTTTGGCTCAAGAAATTTCATAATGAGATTATGAAACTAATTTAGTTAAAGAGCATTCTTATTAAGATATGATCTAAATGAAGAATGGCTTGAAACTAAATTGATTGATTATCTAATAAAATTCATATCAGATGAATTGGATGGACATCACTATGTAATGACATAGAAAAGTCCATGATGCTCCAAATAGCCAAGATTGCCGAAACACTAATCTAGAGAGGATTTCGAATTGTATTTGTAAAACAAACATTCATATGAGATATGAGATGTTTAGTTTTAAGATTACAAGTGTGCATTCAAAAGAGTTTTGAATTCAAATCCCATAGAAAAGTAAATGAGTTTACTTTGAATGTTTCTACATAAGTAGGAAACAGTGGGAGTTTTATGACATTTAAAAGTTAAAGGTCATAAATAGAAATCCGAAGTTTATGCATAAGATGCATAAAGGCACAAAGATTTAGTAGGATGCAATGTGATGTATTACTCATACGTGATGGGTCTACTAAACATAATGATTAAGTAGGATGCATTGTGATGCATAACTCATAAGAGATGAGTCTACTTAATAGAACATTGCTAGACAATGGATTGAGATATCCAGTTTTGATAGTGACATTCAAGATTTGAATTTATCAAAAGGATGAGATATCTTTTGTGCACACCTAAGGGTTAATGGGAGTAATATTGATCAAACAATGTATATCAGATACATTGAAGATTGAAAGGTAAATCGACTAGTAATGCTAAGATCTAACAGATTTATCAATAGATGATTGGATTAAATGTTAAAAAAGTTTAACATAGAGAGAATCCAATAAGTGACTTAATGCTATGATGTAAACAAATTCAATCATTTGGAAACGTTCCAAATTAGAGAGGATTTATATTCCCAGTCAGAATACAAACCTTTTGTTTAAAGGCTGCAAAAGGTTTATTTGGATCCATAGCTCACTGGACTAATTAAAAGATTCCTAGTTGTTAAAGTAACAACATGAGCCATAAGGAATCGGGTTTCATTGTGATCCGAATAAGTATTGTGACTATGATAATAGAGATTATCAAAAGTATATGACCAAAGCATATTCTCACAAAAATGTACTGAAGCTATGTCCTAGTAGAGACACAATTGCTAATCGAAAGAGTTCGGTATTGGATGCGTTAGCGATTGGCTTAGTGTAAGTGGAAGATTGTTGGTGTATGCCCTAGAGCCAATCGATTTGGTCTAGCATAAACAACCAATAGTGCAAACCTATCACTATGTTTTAGTGATACAAGGTTTTCCTTCATGTTAGTACAATGATAAGGAGTTATTAAGTACTAATCGGATGAAGCCCATGGAACATAATGGGCCTTGCAAATGAATTATATATAATTGTGAGATCCTTATGCATCAAAGTCATGTTCCTAAAATAGTTCCTGGTCATCGTTTTGCTAAGACGGGGCATTAGCAATACTCAAAGACTGGTACATGTTAAGCCTACTTACTTAGTAAGCAACTGATCTCATGTGTTGAAGTATATGAGATACTTTAGGATAACATGTAGGTTCTTGTCTATTGAACAAGTTCACTGAACATGGCCCGTTGTGAGAACTCCATTTGGTATTGTCTTTCAAGCGTCTATGGAAACGTTCTCACGTGTCAGTCGTGTAAGTAGTCCTCTGACTTGTAATACCAGGTCATCTTGTATGGAGAGTGTCATACTTTGATTCCATCACGAAAGGGTCCCAAACAAGAGTGATGCTTATGGTAGGGTGGTTTTGGGTATGACATGAACCATACGAAGATGGATGAGTGATCCAGAGAGGATTCACAACTCCAAGTGACATCGGAGACATATCTCATATGTTCTTGGCTTAAGTTAACTTGATGGAATCTCTGGCCAGAGTATGATGAATTTAGGAGAAATAGTTTCTCTAAGTTCACAAAGTTAACCAAAAGCTGCAAGAACTAATATGGATTGAACATGAGTAGACACTGCACCATGCTCATGGTCTTTCCGGGATATTTGGTGAAATGACCGATTACACTGATAGACTAAACACGGAAGGTTATGTCGAGACTAACTTGACTCTCCAGTATTTGGGTGGTCGTGATGGCTTGCTAGAGTCCGCTCATGATCTATGAATGTAAAGTAATTATATTAATTTATATTCATTGCAAACATATTGGAAGCCTAATGGGTCACACACAAAAAGGTGAATTAAGAGATTAAAATGGAATTAGCCTAATTGATTAATTTGAGAATTTAATCAATAGGACTTACTTAAATAGTTTAATTAAGTGGAAGGGCTTAAGGGCAAATACATAAGAGTTATTGTCCATAATCCAAACCCTGGAGTGATTGCTACCCCCAATATAAAAGAAACATGTGATAGCCAACCTCCCTATGCCCCCCTAGCAGCATATGTGATATGCTTAGAGGCTTTGGTGTCTTCTTGATTTCTTGACTTTCTCCTTGCCTCTTCATGGATTGCTAGAGAGAAAAACGTTTTCTTTCAAGAGAGCAAAGACATAGAGTGAAGAAGAAAGAAGATCAAGATAACATTATGGTTGGCGCATCAAGCTCGGAGAAGCAAGAAAAGCGTTTTCTTCTTTTTGATGCTTATGAAGCATTCGGCCATGGATGTTTAGATGGGGAGAGGTTTCTTGAAACCTAAACTACTAGCATCATTTTCGGCAAGACTCCATTCCTACTTTATGAAGGTTCTCTTGATCATCTTGTGTGGATTACCGTTAGAGGCCAGACACTTGTGTGGCTTGAAATCTCGGATTGACAGCTTGGTGTTCAAGATTGAGTGGGCTGTTTTGAAACTCAAGATTACTAGATCTTTGAGTTAAGGTATGATTCTTGATCAGATGTATGCTTTATAATTACAAGATCGCATTAAAATTTTACAAGCATGATCCTGTAAGATTCGACTATCTCTTTGTTTAATATTTCGCTGCGTTCATGTTCTTCTTGAATTCGATTATTGTTTGAGCATGAGGTCGAATCCCAACAGGAGGAGAGTTTGGGAGAACTAGAGAGAAAAAAAAAAGAAATGGGAAGAAATGAAAAAAGTGGGTTTTTATAGTTTTTAAAAAAATAAAATAATTAAGTGACAGCTGACCCGCGGCCCGACCCGTACACGACCCGATTTGAATGTAACCCGCCCAGCTAAAAAAAAGGGAAGAAGAAAGGAAGGCTGGTTGGCCCATGCATTCCAAGGCCCAGTTCGGTTTGGGCTTTCCAAAGCCTAAGTGATTTTTGACAAGGCCTGATCTTCTTATTATCAAATTAACTTGGTATCCAAATCCAAAGGCTTGTGGTATTATTCCTCTCTTTTATGTTTTTTACTATACAAGTTCATTTATTTTTGCTTTCTTTTATTTTTAGTCTTTTGTTCCTTTTATGCTTTTTATGTTACGTTTATGTATAGGCAAATATATATATATATATATATTAAAATAGTGCATGCTTTTAAGGAAAATAATATTTTAATAAATATGTTATTTACCTAAATTTTCATGTAAATTAAATAATTTTAGAAATATTTTTTTTTTAAAAATATTTTAAAAGGGGATTTTTAGAGAGAGTTGAAGTATCAATGATCCTTTTAAATACCCCTAATAAAAATGATTAGTGTGATGTTACCAAAAGTATTGGGGTGTCTCAAAAAAATATTTTTGCACAGATTTTCCTATAAATAATCATTTATAATATATATTTTAAAAAAAAATAATAAATTTTAAAAAAATAATTTTAACCCATATGTATCATGTTTAATTATTAGCATTATATGCACTCATTCAAAATTAAAGGTGGAAGATGAATTACCAACGGCGGAATTCGAAGGATGTCATAGTAATGATTCCTAAGATATCTCGAGGTGAGAGAATTTCGTTAAATATCACCACGAGTGGTGGGAGTATTTAGCGATATGCTCAATACCAAAAATTCATTTTCATTTAAAAAATGGAAATAATCAAAATAAAAAATGAATAAAGAATGAATATTTACGCGCTTGATATTTTCCATGCTCGCATTTTAAATACTACACTTCGTATGTTTAATCGTGAAATTATGTATTTAACCATACGCTTTATGCTTAACCGTGTGCATTCCATGTTTAAATATTTTGCATCATACGCATTTAAGTAAAAAAATGAATGTAAATTGTCGATGACGGAATTCAAAGGATGTCACAGTTGTGATTCCTAAGATATCTTGAGGTGAGAGGATCTCGTTAAATACCACCAAGAGTGTTGAAAATATTTAATGAGTGTTCTCGATAATAGATTTACGTTCACTTTCATTTTAAAAAAATAATAACAATTCTTAAAAAAAAAGAATAAACATGTTTTGAAAAAAATAAAAATAAAAAGAGAATTAGTTTTAAATACCGATGTCAAGTCCATTAAATCGAGATTTAAGATAACACATGATTAATTGGTACCGTTTTATTAACGGGTGTCGTGGGGATGCTAATACCTTTCCCACGCGTCATTGTACTTTCGAACCCGAACTTTTGATTTTCGTAGACCAAAATTATCTTTTTAATTAATTTTAAAATTTTATTAAAATAATATGCTTTCTAGGTGGCCAATCACACCTAAACAAAAAAAAGATTGGTGGCAACTCCATTTGTGTTTTTAAAATCGTCTGACGATCGAAAAACCGTTATGACAGCTTGGCGACTCCACTGGGGACCTTTTGAGAGTCGAGCCATAAATTACTCATGTGTTATCTTAAAATCTCGATTTAATGGATTTAATCGGTATTTAATTTTAATTCTCTTAATTTTAATTTTCTATATTTCTTTATTTATATTTTGCTTGCATTTACGTTGTGATATTTGTTGATTCTTTATTCATTTTTTTTATTATGTCATTTATTTATTATTTTTATATTATTATTTCTAATAATTATAAATACTTAGAATAAAGGGTCGTAAACAAATATTCAAAGGTTCATTTGTTCCTTCTCACACACGAACACGTGCATTTCATACATAAGCTCTATACTCGAGCTATATCCCTTTAGGAAAAAGTAAAGTACCTACGCTCTCGTGAGATAATAATCTCCGCATGGGCTAGCGAAAAATTTCTCGCTTGAATTAAACCCTTTCCGTTGGAAGCCTATAATGGGTAAGGATTGGGGTGCCTTGCTAGTCCTCACGGGCGACATTGAGGAACATTTGAGGACCTTTAGATTATTAATCCAAACCTCATGTCAGAACGCCGTAAGAAACCCACCTTAAGTAGAGTCCTTCCTATCTGATATCTAGAGAGTCACCCGATACTAGGACACATGAAGGAACGCCTCTTACCTTTCACTACTTTTGTTTAATTTCGAACCATTAAGTGGGTAACGACGGGAACGTCCCAAATGCCCGATTGATTTATTTCGCGACCCTTAGGGTGAACGAACACCCGAACTAGGTCCTTTGTAGGTAAGAATCAAATTTTTCTTCCTAAAAAAAATGGGTTGTTTCTTAAAATAATTGTTATTTTATGTAATTAAATAATTCTGAATTCTTTTATTTATTTATTTGACTTTTAAACTATCTCATGCGTGAATATACTGACAAATTTTCCTTTTATGTTGTTCTACATAATTTACATCGGCATCATATAGCATTCCACTACGAGGTGTTAGTCTCAAAGTATCTTTCAGCAAGTAAATTTCTCATGGAACCCACCGAACGTCAGATTATCTCATCGTCCATAAGTGTCATGTGTAAGTCACTGGTGGATGTCCAAGAATGGGCAAGAAATGTGCAACAAAAAGAGGGGGATTGTTTGATAGAAGGTTATGTCCCGAGTCTACCCGAAAGGATAAACTTGGAACTTACACAGAATAATTTGACCGAGTTGGCCGATATTTGGGAACGAATGAATGGGGAAAGAAAGAAAAAAACTTCTAAAAAAATAGGCCAAATTGCTTCGCTTATTCCGATGGTAATTGAGGAGTCAATGATCAGAGCAGCCATTCAGTTTTGGGACCCTTCTTATAGGTGCTTTGCTTTTAACAAAGAGGATTTAACACCGACCATAGAGGAGTACTCAATTCTTGTTGGGTTAGAGCTCCGGTTCCCGGATAAGGTGTACGTCAGAAAGCAAAAATTGGGTTTCCGTAAGAAGTTGAAAAAGCTCATCGGCATAGAAGTAGGAGATCTAGATCTGAAACAAAAAGGGAAACATGTCTGCATCCCTTGGGATTTTTGTCGAAAATTTATTGAGGGACACCTCGATGACGAGCAAGGGATCACCGCTTTTGCTTTGGCTATTTATGGGATGGCAATTTTTCCTAAGATTTTGGGGCATATTGAGGTGGTAGTGATAGATTTCTTCGAGCAATTTGAGAACCACACTAATCCCTCGCCAGCAATCCTTGCTGAAACCATAAGATCGTTAAACTTTTGCCGCAAAAAAGAGGGGTCGTTTTGTAGGATGTGCGCCACTACTGCATATATGGCTCAAAAGTCACTTCGTGTGTGAAAATAGTGCTTTCTCCAAACCTTACCTAAGGAATAGTGCCCCTATTAGAGAATTCTGCGAAAGCAAATGGCTAGAACCCAAATCCAAGAGAGAATGGGTAGCATTTCTACGGTCATTGACCAGTAAGCAACTAAGATGGATGGCGCCATGGATGCCTCATGGACCAATGTTATATTGATGTGGAGAACCGTAGGTACAGCTTTTGGGACCATGGGGAGTAGTAAGTTCGGCTCCACTAATGGTACTGAGACAATATGGGGTAAAGCAATTCGTCCTGGCTACGCACAGACTCGATCAGGAGAATTTTCTTATGGGGATCCGAATATGTCAAAAAGAGTGGAGCCAATAGTCCAAGCTTGGAAAGAAACCCAAAGAACAAGGTTGAGGTCCCTTAGTGAAGGTGTCACTCCGAGGTACCAAGTATGGAGAGCAAATTGGGTCAACAATGTGGTTCTTCCCAAAGAAAAGGTCACGTATCAGCCAATTTCTGCTCCATCAAAGAGAATATTAGAGCTCGAAATCGCTGAACAAGGTTTCAACATCGAAAGAAAGAAGATGAAGCAGGAAAGTCAGAGGTTCCAAGAGGAGGCCGAGAATTGGAAAGACAAGACCGAAATACAAGGGTTCATAATTCAGAAAGTAATAAAGGAACGCGACACTGCATATGCCGACTTGAAGGACTTGCACTTGGAGAAGAAGAAACTAAGGACACAACTGAAGGTCGGAAATATACTCAGACCAACTTATAGACGGGAGAGGGAGCTTAGTCGATTTCAGGAGGAAATAGAGCAGTGGAAGAGGAAGGCATAAGAAAACGAAGTAAAAGCTGCTCGCTTGTCTCTTGATAAGCAAAAATGTAAAGACATGTATTCCCAGGCTTTCGTGAGTCTAGTCGAATCCCTGTATACAAATGAGAAGCTAAAGGCAGAACTCGAGAGCAAGAAGTAAAGTTGTTCCCTGATGCTAGAAGAGAGAAGTTACCTACACCAAGTAATCCGAGACTTAGAGCAACATCTACATAGCCAGAAAAATCACATCGACGAAATTGTGAAGGAATGGAGGAATAGAGAAATTGATTGGATTTATACATGTGATTTGGCTACAGATGCTAGCAGGAGGTGGGAAGCCGAAAGTTTGGGAAGGCAGTAGTATATAGAACACTTGGGTGCAGAAATTGACAAACCCGTGAGAAAGGCGGCGGGATGATCGAGAAAGTGAAAGCTCTGAGGCAAAGAATCCAGCCAACCGGGGAATACGGACAATAGTTGCTTAACTTCTTGAATGAAGCCAGAAATCAATATAAGAAGATTAGTTGTTTTTATGGACACGATTCTAAGAAATTATGTTGATGTAATGAAAACTATATTTGGGATCAATGAAAAATCAACTTCCTGAAATTTATCTTTGAGCAATTATTACCTTGGATGCATTTTTCCATCTATTTGTTTGTTCATTCATTCATTCTTTCATGCATTCAATAAAGAATAAAGAAATAATATGTCATGAGGTTCTTGTAGACACCTAATTTTGTTCGATCCCCTAAATCAGGTATTTTTCTTTCTAAAATAATGTTTTAAAATGCAAAAAGTCTCTTCTCATCCTGCAGGTGGCATTCCGAGGCTTAGTTTAAGAAGCCAAGCATAAAATGTCAATCTTTAAAAAGTCAACCACTGAAAAGTCAACCCACTTTCAAAATCAAGATTCAAAGTTCAACTGAAAAATGGTGAAAGAATATTGATAATCCGAGGTCTACAATGAAAGATATGGAGTTCGGAAGTTAGGTTACGGAGATTCAGTGGAAAGAAAACTCTAGTTCGAAAAATTTGGGGAAAAGTGTTTAAACGATCAAATTGGTCAAAATTGAAGGTTCCAAATGGAAGATAAGCAACGACTAAAAGTAAGGGAGAGGCCATCTAGAAGCAAAACTGAAGGAAAAGTCAATTTGGAAGAAAATCGAGAATTAGGATTTTTGGTGGATTTTGGTAAAATTGGGGAAAATTGCAGAAATGGCCTGATTCGGTAAAATTAAAGCCCTTAATTGATGAGGAGTGAGTAAACAAGGATAGCCCAAGGCTCAGTTTGAAGTAATTCCGAGAAAAAGAGCCGATTGAAGGAAAAACGAAAAAATGAGAAAATTTCCGATACTGAAAAAAGGAAAAATCAAATCGGAGGGGAATTTGATCGTAAAAATTGAGCATTTTTGGACCAATTGTAATTCAATATATTACAAAGGCACAGAAAAAGAAAATCTGGAAATCAGACTTGTTTTGAGTAAAACTGGGCTTCGAAGGTAAAAGGGCAAATTTGAAAAATTCAGGAAAAATAGCAAATGAGCTCCAAAAATTACCAAAACTTCCAGATCTCAATCTTAAATCATTTGAAAGAGATTGGCAAAGAAAAATCCAGATTCAGAACTCGTTTGCAAAATGACAAATCTCGGGCCCACTAAGGGGCAAATTCCAGAAGATAAATCCCGAAAAAATAGCAAATGAGCTTGGAAAATTATCAAAACTTCCAGATCTCAATCTTAAATTTTTTGGAAGAGATTGGTGAAGAAAAATCCAGATTTGGAGCTCATTTTCAAAATGGAAAATCTCGAGCCCACTAAGCTGAAATTCCAGAAGATAAATCTCGAAAAAATAGCAAATGAGCTCGGAAAATTATGAAAACTTCCAGATCTCAATTTAAAATTATTTGGAAGATATTGGCGTAGAAAAAATTGGATTCGAAGCTCGTTTGAAAAATGGTAAAAGTTCGGGTGCACTAAGGGGCAATTTTGGAAGAAAATTTGAAAAAAAAAATAGCAAATGGACTCGAAAAATTATGAAAACTTCCAGATTTCAATTTTTTATTATTTAGGAGGTATTGAAAAAAGAAAATTTGGATTTGGAGTCTGTTTGCTATTTAATTAGGTTTGGGGGCCAAAAAGGTCATTTTATCGAAGAAATGGAGGAGGGCCTTTCTTGCAATTAAAAAAGTGGAGAGTGGGCTGGAATATGAAAGATCAGCCGGCCAAGCCCATGAGGAGAGTGATTTTTGCTGAGCCATTGCATGCAAAGGCCAAGAGTGGATAGGAAGGTAGTTTTTTTTTTATCAAGCTTTTGTAATTGTGCCACATGGACCAATGCTTGAAGAGGGAGGATGTCAACATATTATATACTAGCTGTATTTTTGGAGAGCTGATCCCTTAATCTAAGGGTGGTAATTTCACATAAAAAGCATCTTGGGTTAAGGGCCTTTGGATCAAAATTGGTTAGGAAAAAATGACAACATTCTTCTAGACTATTCTAGGCCATTCGGCCAAGGCTTTAGGGGGGAGGTATTTTCATTTTTGCTAGAGGTTCTTGGCTGAACAGAGAGAGGGCAATAGCAATAGTAGAGGGAAAAAAGAAAAGAAAAGAGAAACGAGAAGGAAAAAGGGAAAGGATTTGCTTACTACTCTTTGATTTGGAATGCTAGAGCAAGGTAGCTATGGTCTTTCATGCTCTCATCCATACTTTGTTGATATGAATTTGCTATTTTGATTGTTATTTTATTTTCTTTCATGAAATAAACTTGTTTTTTTTTTTTTCAAAATAAGTTCTAAAGGGTTTCTACTTTGTATTTTTATAAGAAATCAAGAAAACAAATTTTACTACAATGGCCGAATAGTATTTTTTTAGGATGATCTTGTGTTTGATTTTGTTCATGTGATTGATTGTGGTAGGATAGCTTACTTGTGGTAGGTTAGTTTGATTGTGGTAGGTTAGCTCTACATCTAAGCCATGTGTTTGTGATAATGCCATGCCATATTCATACACTACCATTTGGCCATATTGATTTTGGTTACCATGTTTGCATTTTTATCATGTTTACTTGTCTAACATACATCTATTTATGTTCATACATCTAGACCATGCCATGTGTTTGTTATCTTATCATGCCATGTTCATAATTTACATTCGGCCATACATCATTTTAATTACCATGTTTGCATTTTTATCATTTTTATTAGTTTAACATGCTTCCATTTAGGTTTTGCATATCTAGGTTGCCATGTGTTTGTGTTATTGCCTAGCTAGGATTTCCCATGTTGTTAGAGGTCCATTCGGTTCCCATGCTTATGTTAGCCTTGTGTATGTTCATATTCATTTTATTAGGTTGCATCTTCTCATTTCATGCATATCTTGTATGTCATTTAGGAATTAGGTTTCCATACTTTCATTTCATGCCATATATGTTTCTTATGATATGTAGTGGGGGCATTCGGCTATATGGGTAGTCTAGGTCATTTTAGGTCTTCATTTGGTTTTCATGCATATATTGTATGACATGAGGTTGCTATGTCTTCATTTCATGCATATTTTGTATATCATTTTAGGCATTAGGTTATCCATGTATGTCATGCATGTTTCATCTCCTATGTTAGATTTTAGGTCATTATGATTTTTATGTCATATTAGTCTAGGCAATTGTATTTCATGCCATGCATATTTTTTATGACATAGTAGGCATTAGGTCATCTTAGTATTACCGTGCATTTTCATGACATTTTAGATCTAGGTTACATTTGCAATACCATGCATCTCATGCATATTAGGTTTAGGTAGCATTTATTGCCATGCAAATTCATGCTAGGCATTAGGTCATTTTGAATTGCCATGCATTCTCTATATCATTTAGGCCTTAGATCATGCATTTCATACATTAAACTTGCTGTTTGTTCATGCATCTCATATCATACCACTTGATTTTTGACTTAAGCCAATCAATGGTTTAAAGTCAAGCTCATATGAGCATACTTGTGGAAAATTGAGAAGTTAACAAGTTGAAATTTCTACCTTTGTGATTTTTTTTACTTAGGCAATTCTTGTCCAAATTTTTAGAAATTTTAACTAGCCCTTAGAAGAGTCTCCAATATTTTTACTTTGATTTTTGAATGATTTTATCAAAGGCTTAAAAATGATTTTTGGCAAAACAGTTTTTCACCTAGTGTTTTGACTTTCGTGATTTTTCTGGTAGATTATCCTTATTCTAAAACTTAATACAATTTTTTCCAATATAGTTAGATATGTTTCGAGTCTCCTCTACTTTTTCAGATTTTTTTGAAAATTTTAAAATAGGTTAAAAAATCACGTTTTAAAACTAGTCAGTAGAGTCAAATTTGAATTTGAGGGAAAAACAATTTTCTGTTTTGGCTAAGGCATTAAGAGGGGGCTGATTAGGAATCTTAGCTACTGTCCTAGGTTGATTTCTAAGCCATTTTAATCCTAAAAAATGATTTTATAAAGCTCGGGTCAAGGGTGGTGAAGTTCGGGTTTTCAAAGTTAGGATAATAGAGCCTTTTTAAAAGGGAATTTTGCCTAAGGCTATTTTTCATCCAAGATTTTCAAAATTGTTTTCAACCAATCATAAAGTATTTTTGATTTTAGAAAATTTAATTTGATGTCTTTTCGTAAGGTAGTCGGATATCTTTTTAGGTATACGAATTACCTTATTTAAAGGAAAAAATACACTTTCATGCATCGCATTTTCCATGTTCAAGCATATTATATGATATACGGTTTTTTTTTTTTTGTTGCTATGAATATTTCTATGACTATGTTATTGTTTTGATTTATATTTGTTTATTATATGGTTGTAAATATTCTATGTTATCCTATGCTTTTTATTTTGTCATTCATTTTTGTCACATCATTTAGGATTTACTATGTTCATGCATTGTTGTTTTTATTTTCATGCATATTTCATGATAACATTATTTTATGATACATATCATTTCATGTCACTTAGGTTATATTATTTCATTTAGAATATATTATGTCACTTAGGTTATATCATTTTGTTTAGAATATACCATGTCACTTAGGTTATACCATGTCATTTAGAATATGTTATGTTACTTAGAATATATATGTCATGTAGAATATATTATGTCACTTAGATTATATTATATCATATAGGTTATATTATATCATTTAGATTTTGCTATGTCATATTTATTATGTCACACATGTTTATATTCATTTTTTTTAAATGTTTAAAATAAGATAATGATTTTCAATAAAACAAGGATATTCCCGAGTTAAAATAATTCATGAGTTCTCTATCGGGTTTGCTAGAGAGGATATCATCAATTATCATTAATAAAGGAATATCTTTCTTTCAAAAAAACGAGAATGATTTGGAAAATTTTCCAAATAAAAAAAATTCTATATTTTGCATTTGTAGGGGAATATAGGAAAATTTTGAATTAATAAATATCGGATCACTTTCAATTAAAAATGGAATTATTTTACTTTAAATTGGGAATTATCTTTAAATGCCAAATCTAGAACCGACTTTTTACCGAGACTTGAGATAACACACGATTAATAAGGTACCATTTTATACGGGCGTTGCGAGGGTGCTAATCCTTCCCCACACGTAATCGAGTCCCAAACCCACCTCTTTGATTTCTCTGGTTTAAAAACGCAGACTCGAAATTGGTTTTTTTAAGAAAATATTTTAATTAATTTTAAAATGTTTTACAAAATCGGTTTTAATAGGTGGCCGATCACACCTAACTAAAAAAGATTGGTGGCGACTCCATGTCTTTTTCGAGGTTGTTTTCAAACCCTTATTTTATTTCAAGAGGAATTAAGTCGTCTTTTCCTCTGTTTTCTCCAATGTCACGCTTAACGAATAAATGTCTCGCGATGAGACTTGTTATTTTTTAGATTGCGACAGTTCTAATCCGAGATGTTTGAACTAAGGTATAAAAATTGAGCGTCGATCAAAATACCTGGACAAAAGTACTCCACACTCGTATAATACGCGAGCACACGCAAGGACTATGGAAAACGAACAAGCAACAAGGATTCAGAGAATGGAAAGGGTATAGAAAGAATTGCAAGAACAGCTAGGCAGATCTCAACAGGAAGTACGGGAATATATACCAAGGTCCCAGGAAGAGTCACGAGAGCAAATGGCCAAAATGATGGAAATGATGATGAGTCTGACAAGAGGGAAAGGGCAAGCTGAAAGCTCGACTGTGAGGGAGAACCCCGACCCCGAGAAAGTAATAACGAAGATCCTCTATACCTACCGGGTTTTACTCCGACCCACGCCCAAGTGACACAAGATGGGCATCCACAAGGGGAACCTCCAGTGGCAGGACAACCTTATGTGTACATCAGCACGCCAAGTCCCACGGGTCAACAAGGTCAAGGACAGCTCGCATCTAACCCAGGGACTCATCCTTCAAACCCAGTCCTCATCCCGAACTTGGATGACCTCACAGAGCAAGAAAAGTTGAGGAAATGTGACGGAACATATGGAGGATACCGAGACAAAGCATAAGTATGATATGCTAGAAGAAAGACTTAAAGTGATAGAAGGGATGGACGCCTTCGGGAAAGTTGATGCAGGTGAACTAAACCTGGTTTCAGATTTAGTAATACCACCGAAGTTCAAGGTCCCAGAATTTGAGAAGTACGATGGGACCAAGTGCCCTTCATTTCACATCACCATGTTCTGTCGTAAAATGACTGGGCATACTCATAACGACAAATTACTGATCCATTGTTTTCAAGATAGCTTGAAAGGATCAGCTGCAAGATGGTACAACCAACTAGACCGCAGTCGCATTCATACTTGGACAGATTTGGCAAGAGCCTTTTTTGCCCAATACAAGCACATGGCTGACATGACGCCTGATAGGTTATCCCTGCAGAACATGGAAAAAAAGGCAGGAGAAGGATTTAAAGAGTACGCCCAGAAATGGAGAGACTTGGCGGCTCAAGTACAACCGCCTCTCACAGAAAAGGAAACCACTATGTTGTTTATCAATAACTTGCAAGGGCCATACTACGACAGGTTGGTCGGCAACGCTACCAAGAATTTTGCCGATATGGTCATTTCTGGCGAGATGATAGAGAGCGCCATAAAAAACGGCAAGATCGAGGAAAGTGAAACCGTCAATGGTAAGAAAGTAGGGGCAACAAAGAAGAAAGAAGGAGAAGTGCAAGCAGTCTCGTATGAGAGCCGACTATCGCAAAGTTATACCCATTATCCTACAAATCGGCCTTACAGTTACTCCTTTAACCCATACTTCTATCCTCCTACACAACCCCAATACTCAATGAGCTATCGACCATCAGCACTGATATATGCACCATCACCCATGCCCACACCCGTGTACACAGCACCTATGTCTGCTCCTAACCTGACTAGTCCAGTAAACAATGTAAGCGCTAATCAGAGAGCACCTCAGCCAATTCAACAAAGACCCCCATTCGACCCGATTCCTATGACATACATCCATGTCTTCCCCAAGTTAGTTCAAAACCACCTAGTGGCACCTATGTTCCTTGAACCCATGAAACCCCCATACCCAAGGTGGTACGACCCAAACACAAACTGTGATTACCATGGAGGCAACCCGGGTCACTCCACGGAGAATTGCACTGCTCTTAAGCACAAAGTGCAACACCTAATCAGGGCCGACTGTCTGAGTTTCACAACCAAAAAGGAGCCTAACGTCACTGCAAATTCGTTACCAACCATGAGAAGACGGGAGCAAACGCAATAACAGAGGAAAAAGGGTGCCTGGTGATATCCAGGATTGAGGATGTCCGGACTCATATGGGAAAAGTTTTGGATGCTATGATTGAAGCCGGGCTGTTCAAACTAGTCAGCATGGGGCAAAAACCCTTTGAAATAGCGTGCTACTAAAATTAAATTATATCAAGTATAATGAAATATAATAATAATTTAAAAATATTTTTTCAAAATAAAATATAATAATAAATTAATTAATTATGTTAAATACCTTTAAATTTAAAAAATACATGGTACTTTTATAAAATAATATTTGATGACTTAATCAGCTTAATTAGTTAAATCACTCTAATGACTATTTATTTTATTTTTTACAAAATGACCTTGTAACGAAGTTATGTACTTTAGTACTTATGTTAATTAAAATAAATATTAAAATATATATATTTTTCTAATACGACATAAATATATATATAGAGAGAGATG
This sequence comes from Fremontodendron californicum, assembly GCA_030761205.1. Classification (NCBI taxonomy): domain Eukaryota; kingdom Viridiplantae; phylum Streptophyta; class Magnoliopsida; order Malvales; family Malvaceae; genus Fremontodendron; species Fremontodendron californicum. The sequence continues at coordinate 8,207,905 of JAULJL010000019.1, read as the reverse complement.
TTTTAAGTATAAATCTTAAGAATCAAACTTTTATTAACTTAAAAAATTATACATAAAATCATTTTTCGTCTTTTATTCTTTAATTTCATTTGACAATATAAAAGTAAATTTTGTTTAATACGACATATATATATATATATATATATGTTTTTAAGTATAAATTTTAAGAATCAAACTTTTATTAGCTTAAAAAATTATAAATAAAATCCTCTTTCATCTTTTATTCTTTAATTTCATTGGACAATATAAAAGTATAATGATAAAATAATTATAAGATTAAATTAGTTAATATATGTTAAACATTTATAAATTCTAAATATACATGATATTTTTATATAAATGTATAAACCTTAACAAATTATATACATATATGTATATATATTTCTTTGAAACCCTTTACACGACATAAATACGATTAAGGATGGCAACGAGTCGAATAATTAAAACACGATATAAAAATAACACAAACACGATATGAATACATAAATGTGTCAAAATCTATATAACACGAATTATTAATGTGTCATAATTAATATTAATATATAATACCTTAAACACGATTATGAAACGTTAAAGTACACGATCATGAACGATATGAATACACGTATAGAAAGGTCTAAATAAAATACACATATCATTCTCAATTACCCATTTTATGTACTTTATTCTAAATTGTATGAAAAAATATTGTATGCATTTTATCTAATCGTGTTCCATGTCAACGTATTTGACTTGATTCGGATCAAAATTTTGAACATAACTTTTTAAATCATGTTTGATTTGACTTGAATATTAATACAAAATATTTTAATAATATTTATCAATATTTTTAGTATTTTAATATTTATCAATATATTTAAATAAAAAGATAAAATTTAAGGATTTATTTATTTATTTATTTATTTATTTTAACATTATAAAATAGCATAATATATAAAAGAAACATTCAATATAAAATAGCATAATAAAAAGAAACATTCAATTTTTTTATTTAAGGATTAAAAAAGAAACATACAATCTATTATATTTCAGCTCAAGAGTTAAATTAATGTTTACTTTTTTCTTTATGTAGTATTCATTTCAGTTGGAGATTCAGCTAGCACATGTGTTGTTGAAGAAGAGAAGTAATCTTTCATAGTTGATAGAACTAAGTTTTATGTTTGTTTTTAGTTTATGGAACAAATACTTTTAGTTTATGAAACTAATTCCTTGTATTACCTAAGTTGTTTTTTGTATTTTGGAATTGTTATTTTCTTATTTAAGTTGTTGTTCTTTTATTTTAGAATTTATTTGTTGTTAATCATGAGTGATTTTGAATTTAAAATTAATTTTTGTTTGATTTTATAATTTTTTTTAAAAAAATTTGACTTATTGGATTCAGATATTTTGCGGATTCGAATTTTTTGCGGATTCGGATATTCGGTAGATAATGTTAATTAATTTGGATTCGGATTCGGATAGTAATATTCGGATTATTGCGAATAATAAATGGATTCGAATTTTAAAGCGGATTTGAGAATTCGGGTTCGGATAATACAGAAAAAGGCATATGTAGACACCTAATTTTGTCCGGACCACTAAAACATGTATGTTTTCTTCCTAAATTAATGTTTCAGAATGCAAAAAGACTTTTCTCATCCTGCAGGTAGTACTCCGTGACTTGATCTAAGAAAGCAGACAGAAAAAGTCAAACTTGAAAAAGTCAACCCTAAAAAAGTCAACTTCAAAAAGTCAACTACTGAAAAAGTCAACCCACTTTCAAAATCAAGATTTGAAGTTCAATTGAAAGATGGTGAAATTTTTTTGATAATCCGAGGTCTACATTGAAAGATATGGAGGTCGGAAGTTGGGTTACGGAATCTTAATAGAAAGGAAACCCTAGTTCGGGAAATTTGGGGAAAAGTGCTTGAACGATCAAATTGGTCAAAAATTGAAGGTCCCAAATAAAAGATAAGCACTGACTACGGGTAATGGAGAAGCTACTTGAAACAAAAACTGAAAGAAAAGTCAATTCGGAAGAAAACTGAGAATTAGGGTTTTTGGTGGATTTCGGTGAAATTTGGAAGAATTAGATAAATGGCCCTATTCGGTAAGAATAAAGCCCCTAATTGATGAGGAGTGATTAAAAAAGGATAACCCAAGGCTTAGTTTGAAGAAAATCTGAAAATCAGACTTGTTCTGAGTAAAATCGGGCTTTAGAGGCAAAATGGCAAAATTGGAAAATTTGGGAAAAATAGCAAATGAACTCCAAAAATTTTGAAAATTTGCAAATCTCATTCTTAAATCATTTCGAAGAGATTGGCAAAAGAAAATCTTGATTCGGAGTTCGTTTGCAAATTGGCCAATTCCCGGGTCCACTATGTAGAAATTCAAAAGGATAAATCCCGAAAAAATAGTAAATGAGCTCCAAAAATTTGCAGATCTCATTATTAAATTATTTGGAAGATATTGGTGAAAGAAAATCTTGATTCGGAGTTCGTTTGCAAAATGGTCAAATCTCGGGTCTACTATGCAGAAATTCAAGCAAATAAATCCCAAAAAAATAGCAAATGAGTTCCAAAAATTATGAAAACTTTCATATCACACTTTTAAATTATTTGGAAGATATTTGTGAAGAAAAGTTTGTATTTGGAGCTCGTTTAAAATTGGTGAAAGTTCGGGTGCACAAAAGGGCAATTTTGGAAGAAAAATCCAAATAAATAGAAAATGGACTCAGTAAATCTTGAAAACTTCCAGAATTCAATTTTTTATTATTTTGGAAGTATTAAAAAAATAAAATTTGAATTTGGAGTCCGTTTGCTATTTATTTAGGTTCGGGGGTCAAAAAGGTCATTTTATCGAAAAAACCGAAAAGGGCAAATTTGTAATTAAGAAAAATATGAAAGAAGATGGAATTGCTGGGATTTTACCTCCTTTGATCAGCCAGCATAGAGGAGAAAAGGAAGCTTGATCAATTTAATTCCTTAGTCACAATCAAGCTCACATGCTACCACTAGTACATTGCAAATGGTCCCCCCTTTATCCAATGGCTTCGGTGCCTTGTAGAAAAGTTGAATACACCATTCAATGGCTGAGATTAAATGCCAAGATGATATTTTTATTTGTCATGAAAGAACCCTCATCTAATGGCCAAGAATGGAAGAACACAACCCATCCAAAGGTGGACATCCATTTGGCCAAGCAAGGAAGTGCATGGGATTGTTCCTTTTCATCCAATGGCTTAGGCCATGTACAAGGGCTGAGTACTCATGTTAAGGGCTGGGATTAAATTCCAAGATGACATTTTTATGTTTTCATGAAAGAATCCTCATCCAATGGCCAAGAATAAAAGAGCACAACTCATCCAAGGATGGGCATTCAAAGGGCCGAGCAAGGGAGTGCATGGGATTGGTCCTCTTTTTCATCTAAGGGCTGAGGTAATTACAAGGGTTGAGTACAAATCTTAAGGACTGCTATCAATTGGAAAGATGACATTTTATGTTTTCATGAAAATATCTTAATCTAAAGGCCAAAATTGGGGGAGAAAAAGTGCACATTTGATTCTATAGTGGAGAGGCCATTCGGCCAAGTCATTAGGGGAAGGGGCTAATCAGTTTTTGACAAGTTTTGAAGGCTGAAAGTCAGTAGCTAAGAAAAAAAAAGGTTTTTGAAAAAAAAAAGAAAGAAAGCTTTTGTTAAGGTAGCCATTCTACCATTGCTACTACAATTTTTCTTCTTCTTCCTCATGCTTTCTTTCTTGTTTTCCATGTGATTTCCTACCATTTTTTTTACATCTTTTTTGTTGTTCTTGCTTTTCGAAACATAAATAAAACAATGGTTAGGCTTCATGATCTTGATGAAAATCAAGTGATAATGGTTAGGGTGAGCTTTGTCCAATATACCAACCACAGAGCTCATCTCCATATTTTTTTCACCTTAGTTATTTTTTATGATTTTGAGATTGAAACGGCTTTATAACCTTGATGAAATTCAAGAGATAATGGTTAGGGGGCTTTTTCCAATGTACCAACCATGGAGCTCATATCTTTGTTATTCATTTGCTTACTTTAACTTGCTTATTTCTATTATTGTTTATATTTATGTATATTTATATTCTTGCTAACCATCTTGTTCTTTTGACTTATGTCATATTTTTGCATCTTGGGGCTATTGTCATATAGTTTAGGCCATTTCCATTTTTCATATCATCTTTCATAGTATTTAGTTAGGTCATTTTACATGACATTTCTCACAACACTTTGGTTCCTAGGCCATTCGTCCATGTGCATTTTCTCTAAGCTTTATGTCATTTTTCATATGCCATGATATTTTTCCATGTCATTTAGCTTTAAGCCATTTTTATTATTCCATGTCATTTAAGCATTAGGCTATTTTCATATGCTATGTTGTCTTTCCATGACATTTAGACATTAGGCTATTTTCATATGCCATGTCATTTCCCATGTCATTTAGGCACTAGGCCATTTTCATTATTTCATGTCATTTTCCATGTCATTTAGACATTAGTTCATGCATGTTAAGTTAGGATAGCATTTATTGCCATGCAAACTCATGCTAGGCATTTAGGTTATTTATGCCATGCGTTTTCCATATCACTTAGGCTTTAAACCATGCATTTCATGCATTCACTTTGCTACATTTTCATGCATTCCATGTCGTGCCACATGATTTATGACTTAGGCCAATCAATGGCTCAAAGTCAAGCTCACTTGTGAAAAATTAAAGAGTTGTCAAATTGATTATTCTACCTTTGTGATTTTTTTTTTTACTTAGCCAATTTTTGTCGAAGGTTTTTAAATGTTTTAGCTACTGTTTTTAGGTCTTTAGGATGATCTCCAACAATTTTACTTTGATTTTTAAATGATTTTATCAAAGGCAAAAAAATGTGTTTTGGCAAAACAGTTTTTCACCCAGTACTTGTACTTTCCTGATTTTTCTGGGCAGTCATCTTTAATCTGAAAATTAAGCCAATTTTTCCTCATGTAGTTCTACATGTTATAAGTCTCTATTATTTTTTTTTTAGATTTTTTTAAAGTTTTTAAAAATAGGCTAAAAAAATCGTGTGTCAAAATCGGACAGTAGAGGCAGTTTTGAATTCAAAAGAAAAATAATTATTGAATTTGGCTAAGGCATTTAGAGGGGGTTGGTTAGAAGCTTTAGCTACTGCCTTAAGATAGTTTCTAAGTCTTTTTAAACTAAAAAAAATGATTTTATAAATCTCGGGTTAAGGGTGGTCAAGTCCAGGATTTTAAATTTAGGAAATTAGAACTATTTTTAAAAGGTTTGGCTATGTTTTCAATTTTAATCCAAGATTTTCAAAATTGTTTTCAAACAATCACAAAGTATTTTGATTTTAGAAAATTTTATTTGACATATTTTCCTAAGGTAGCCGGATATCGTTTTAGATATACGAATTTCTTTAAATAAAGGAAAATATACATTTTCATGCAATTTATTTAATATGTGATTTTTGCTATGATATTTTTCTATGGTATTATTATTATTTTGATTCACTTTTTATGATGGTTATTGTTTGTTATATGATTTTGAATATTTCATGTTATCCTATGTTTTTTATTTAGTCATTTATTTTTGTCACATCATTTAGCATATATTATATTCATGCATTATTATTTTTATTTTCATGCATATTTCATGATAGCATTATTTTATGTTTCATGTCATTTCATGTTACTTAGATTATATTCCATGCCATTTAGGTTTAATTATCTAGAAAATGCCATGTCATTTAAGTATGCCATGTCATTTAAATTTGCCATATCATTTAAATCTTATTCATTTTATTTAGAATATCATGATACTTAGGATATTTCATTTCATTTAGGATATGCTATGCCTTTTAAATTATATCACATCATTTAGGTTGCATTATATTATCTAGACTTTGCTATGTCATTTTATTCATGTGCCACATTTTCATATTCATATGTTTTAAAATATTTTGAAAAAGATAATGATTTTCAATAAAATAAAGATATTCCCAAGTTAAAATAATTCATGAGTTCCCTGCCGGGTTTGCTGGGGAGGATGTCATCAATTATCATTAATAACGGAATATCTTCTTTAAAACGAGAATGATTCGAAAAAATTTCCGTGCTAATAAAAATTTCTATATTTTGCCACGATTGTTGGGGAATATAGGAAAACTTTGAATTAATAAATTCCTGACCATTTTCAATTAAAAATGGAATTATTTTTCTTTAAATTGGGAATTGACTTGAAATACTAAATTAAAAACTGACTTTTTACCGAGACTTGAGATAACACATGATTAATAAGGTACCGTTTTATACAGGCGTTGTGGGGGTGCTAATCCTTCCCCGCGCGTAACCGAGTCTCGAACCCGATTCTTCGATTTTCTCTGATTTATAACGCATACTTGAAATTGGTTTTAAAAATGTTTTAATTGATTTTAAAATGTTTTATAAAACCGGTTTTAATAGGTGGCCGATCACACCTAGCTAAAAAAGATTGGTGGCGACTCTATGTCTTTTTCGAGGTCATTTTCAAAACCTTCATTCGTGTTTCTAAAGGAATTAAGTCGACTTTCTTCGGGTTTTTTTTAATGTCACGCCTAACGAAGAATAATAAAGTCTTGCGATGAGACCTTGTTATTTTTTTAGGTTGCGACAGCTTAGCGACTCCACTAGGGACATTTAGAGAGTCAGGCCTAGAGTCGTGTGTGATCAAAGTCTCGGTTTTGTTGGTTTAATTGGTATTTAATTTTAATTCCCAAATTTTTTTAAATAAGGAGAAATTTGAGAATAATAAAATGTTTTAAATATGTTCATATTCATTCACATGCATTTTGTTATTGTTTTCTAGTTATTTAATGATTGTATATTATAATTGCTTGCTGATTAATGCGTTACACTATTTTCGAATGTTCTTTTAATAAATTGCTAGGGCATTTAGAATAAGGATTGTATAATAGGTGGTGAAAGGTTTGTTGTTCTTCCTCACACACTACACGTGCATTTGCATAACATGAGCCCTATACCCGGGTTTCGTCCCTTTAAGTGGAAATAAAGTAGCTACACTCCCGTGATTAACAATCCGCATGGGTTAGCAAAATATTTCCAGAGTATAAATTACCTAAGCTCCCGTGATTAACAATCTGCATGGGCTAGGAAAATATACTCTTACGAATTAAACCCGCTTTTTATCGGGGTGTCTTACTAGCCTTCACAGGCAACAGTGAGGAACAATTCGGGGCCTTTTAGAACCATTCACCCATATATAGTGAACCATAGAGCCAACATAGGCGAATTTTTGATAGATACCGAAGATAGGAACACATGGAGGGACATTTCTAACCTTTTGTTACCTATTTTACACTCTGAATAAGGGTTGTGGATCGGGCAACGATGTACGTACATCACCCGTAAATAAATGTGATACTTCGCCCTAAAGACACCGTGATGCCTATATAAGTAAATATTGTTGGGGAAAGTATACTAACTTTTTGAAATTCAAAATACAAACATTCTTTTTCAAACATTTTTGCATTTTTCATGCATGTGTGAGTAGAGCATGTATATTCATGATTGTATCTTTGATCTCATTCTTTGCAATAAACGGTTGGTAATAATAATCTCATTTGATGATTTCATAAACATTCGTTGGTTGAATAAGAATTATGAACCGTTAGTGTTACATGAACATTTGCATATTATACCATATTAGGATCCACTACCCCGAAATTCTTTTGAAAATAATATGTTTGGCTTTTCATAGAGAAAAGATGTTTAAAAAAATCATAGATTAAATTTGGAGGCAAATTTTGCATAGTGAGATTTTTGAATAATCAAAATTTGGTCCCACCAATTTCGTGAAATCATTGGTCATTGTATATACCTTTGTGTTAATTAATTTATTCTTTACATGTATCATTTTGACATCATGTTACAGTCATAGCATGCATGGTCATTCATTGTAAATACATTTATGACATGCATGGTCATTATTTGTATATACCTGTGTATCAATTTATTTATTCTTTAAATGCATCATGTTGCCATTAGATTACATCTATGGCATACATAGTTATCATGATATTCTCATGCATTAATCTGTCATATTAACATCAAGATACATTCATGACACACATGGTCAGCATGATTTTCTTTGTATATACTCTGTGTCAATCATCCATTGTTTACACACATCATAATTGATATCGTGTTGCATTCATAGTGCATATGATCATTCATTGGAAAATACACTGAAATATACATGGTCATTCATTGCATATATCCATGCATTGATTTATTTATTCTTTGCTTGCAGCATGTTGGCATCGTGATTGCATTTATTACATACTTGGTCAGCATGTTTCCACTATACATGTCCATACATCACATTGTTTATGTTTTCACGGGCATCAAATTGCATTCATGGCTCCTTCATCATGACATACATTTGGGGGGAATAAAACAGAAGTTGGCTTGGCTTTAAGAGTCTTTGAAAGAATTTTCATTTCAAATCAGAGGTATAAGAAGTACTGAGTACCCTTTTAATACAGGCTAGAGCTATGGAGAATGAACAAGTTGCCCGAATGGAAAGAATGAAAAGGACACATGAAGAATTGCGAGAACAACTGGCAAAGTCTCAAGCAGAATCTAAGGATCAGATGATTAAATTGATGGAGCTGATGTCCGCCGTAATCAAAGGAAAGGGATACACTAAAAACTTGGCCGCCAAAGAAGGGTTAGAGGCACAAGAGGGTCAGAGTGAGGTCATGATGTTAAATGGCTAGAATAGAGTTAATCCCAGCAACATTCTGAATTTAGATGATCCAACTAAATAAGCAAAACTGAATATGGTTGAGTCGAACGAGGCTGAGTTGGCAGATTCCCAAGGGAAATATCAGTTGCTAGATGAAAGGCTTCGGGCAGTAGAAAATACAGATGTATTCAGGAGTGTGGATGGGAAAGAACGATGCTTGGTCCTCAATTTAATCATTCCTCCTAAATTCAAGGTCCTTGACTTTGTGAAATATGACGAGACGACCTATCCATCAACCAACATCGCCATGTTCTGCCGAAAAATGGCAAGTCACATAGATAATGATAAGCTTTTGATTCACTGCTTTCAGGATAGCCCCAGCGGGTCCGCAATTAGGTGGTATAGTCAGTTGAGCAAGGATCAGATTCGCTCTTGGAATGATTTGGCCAGGGCTTTTCTAAACCAGTACAAGCATGTGACCGACATGACACCTGACCATCTCACCTTGCAAAATATGAAGAAAAAGGTTACTGAGAGCTTCAAAGAGTATGCTCAGAGGTAGAGAAACATGACCACCCAAGTACAACCGCCCTTAACTCAGAAGGAAACCACAGTCCTTTTTTGTGAATACACTACAGGCCCCATACTACGATAGACTTGTTGGCAACACCACGAAGAATTTTTCGGATATGGTAATCTCCGGGGAAATGATTGAAAATGCTATCAAGGCTGGGAAACTAGAATGAGGTAAAACATTTAATGCGGAGAGAAACAGGACGCCCAAAAAGAAATAGGAAGATGTCCAAGCTATGGTAGACTTTGCCCCGTATATTCCGGCTACTTCATACCAACCACCTTGTCCTTCTATGAACTATGTACCCCAGGGTTCATACTAATACCCAATGGTCTCTCAGAATCCAGTAAATTTTCAACCTTTTTTCAGTCAGAGGAAATCGAAGAATATCCAGAAAAGAGATCAGTTTGAGACACTCTCCATGTCTTACTCTGAACTATTGCCCCAGCTGGTCGAAGAACAAGTCCTCACTAAAGTTCCAGTGAAGCCTATCCAACCCCCATATCCGAGCTGGTATGACGAGAATGCATATTGTGATTATCATTCTAGGATTCGAGGACATTCCACGAAAAATTGCCTATGTCTGAAACGGAAAGTTCAAGCACTCATCAATAAAGGGCAGTTAGATGTGGGGAAGAAACAAAGGTCAGACAGCATGGAGAATCTACTGAATGGGAATGATGAGACCATTGTGGATGTCATAATAGGAGAAGTGTATGAAAAGGTCGAAAAGAGTACCGAGGAATAGCCAGTTTGAATTAGGGAGAACATGTCAAGGGGGAGTTTTTTATGCATGTAGTTTCATACCTCATGATGAAAACACTTGTTTTATGGTGACATTGATATGAATTAAATGAATTTTGAATTTTAAATGCTTTGTGTTTGTTGTGTTTTAACAATAATTTGAATTTGCAAAAAAAAAAACATTAAGGAAGTTTTAATAATGGACGGTCTCGAGAATATTGATGATCATTGTTAGAAATGACACAATACACTCCCCCCTCTCTTTTGGGCTTCTCTATGCCTAAACCCCTTGAATCAAGAACACTTGAAAGACCTAATGCTTCAAGGAATATGAATGATTGAACTTCATAAAAAAAACATTGTCATCACAGAATAAGCAAAGATATAAATCCTAGTCTAGGCCATGAACTAGGAACGAACTTTTTGAAATTTTTTCGAATTCCTTGAAATTCAAACAAATGAGACATTCTTTCAAGAATCTAGATTTTGGTAATTTTATGTATGTCAAGATTGTGCTAAAATCATTCATGACCTTTACCAATAACCACAAAACACTAATTTCCCAAACATCACTTCATGATTGACACCCTGGGGCACAATGATTAAACTAGATTATCTCATGTCCCAGAGAAAACCCGTTTTTGGGTTGTATTTTCCTTGTCCTTTCAAAGAACTCATTTGAAACTCAGCCTTTTAAAATAGACCTAGACTTGCTATGTTCCTCGTTGATACGAATTCTCATGGTTAATCAAATTGGGGCATCATATGTGGAAATGATGGTTATATGGTGAAAAATGATGGACTAACGCATGAATCATTAGGGCATGAGACAAAAAGCAAAAAAAAAAAATTTGTGATATCATGCATATGAGAATTCGAATGATTCCAAAGTGCAAAATGAAATTCTGAATACTATTTCCCCTGGGGATTGCTTTTCCATGTGAATATTCGTGCTTGACATGAGAAATGGCCATCTTTCATGTCCTTGTCGCAAAAAGAAATTATCCATAGTCACCCCTTTTGAGCCGAAAGAATTCTTTCTTCTTTAAACCCTGATCAAGGATTACCCTCTACACGGGGGGACAAATGCGAGGAATGATCACTGAGAAATGAGTCCTAGCTCAAAGACAGATGCAAAGCAAATGGAGCCCCGAATAAATACGGATTCACTCTGTCAAAGAAAAAGAAAACTGGCGAAATAAAAGCCAAGAAAAACAAAAAGAAAAAATGTGAAAAAGTATGGCAAATGAAAGCCAAAAGTAAGGAAGAAAAAGAGCAAAAGTCAAAAAGGAATGAAAAGTCCAAAAAAGGATAAATGTTTCAAAGAGAATCTCCTCAAGAAATGATCCTTGATCTGATTACCCTCAAACACATATTTTGGGCCTATTTATTCTTTCTTTCTGAACCCTGAGCCATGGCCTACATTACGTGCTTTAAAAGTCCATTTTGATCAAGCATGAATATTTAACTTGAAGGGTTTTTTCCTCAGATTTTATCCCATCTCATCGAATTATCATTTCACTAAGGAAGAATTTAGAATTCTTAAATGCATGGTAAAACAATGAAAAAAGAAAAAAAAATTGGAGAGAATGGGACTCTAGGGCGAAAACCCAAAAACGGGCGGTCTAGAGTAAAATGGGAATTTTCGATGCCATCTATGATAGTGCCAATACCATAAAAGAGAAGATAATCTCAAAGAAGTGGTCATCAAGGAACATTTAGGAATTCCTGAACCTCCCAAATTGTCAACTCTCATTTGGATGACTGATTTCAAAAACTGAAACTTTTTTTCTCCAAAATCAAATTTCCAGTTTAAACATCCCAGCCAATCTTGACGCTTGTCAAAATACCTTGATATGGAAACTAAAAGAATGTTGAATTTTTTTGGTTCTCAATGAATTCATGATTTATAAAATCTGTTCCATTTGTGAGCCTAGAAGGGACATACATTTTTTGTTGTGAAGTTTTCCTGGAAAAACCAAAATCATGTTGTACCAAGCCTTGTCAATTCAAGTTGAAAAACCCAAATGGACACTTAGGAAAATTTCTAACAATGATCATCAGTCTTCAAAGGATTTGTACATTACACACTGTGGGGTTAAAATTTTGACTCAAAAGTTTTCATTAAATAAGCAAAATTGTTTTTCAGAAAGGGAAAATAAAAATATTTTTGAAATATCCATTTTTGATGTTGACATGAGATAAGAGTTTTTCTAATCCAAAGGTGTGGAATTACTAGGGATAACCTTGACTTCCAAATATGAGAAGAAGAAATAAAACTCAGCAAGCAGATTTCTGTTGATAAGAGTTTGAAAACTGTTGGGGCAAAAAGAATAGCCAAATATTGAAAAAGGAGTTGAAGATATACTCTGATTTGAAGAGGAAAAATGAATGGGAAAGGCTAAGCCAAAGTCTAGAAAAACGATCGGGGGCATTTGCATCATTCATGAGCACTCATCTCTCTATTAAGCTTTGCATCTGCACCGTGTCAGCACGCATTTGCATCATTCATGGATATTTGCATTTGCACTATTCCATGAGCATCTGCATTCTAGCTTTACAAGTATATCCTTTATAGATATTTGCATTTGCATCATCTCAAGCAAGTGCATCATTTCTAGGATCATTGCATCTTTATTGTAGCTGCAATTACACCATTCCTGAACCACTTACATGAACATGGTTCGTAGGGACATCTGCATTTAGAAGCATTTGCATCAATCCAAGACATCTGTATCATTTCAAGAAGCATTTGCATCAATCCAAGACATTTGCATTTACACTATCAAGCATTTGCATCCTCTCTCAAAACCTTTAGGTTAATTTCCAGGCCATTTCAATTTTTGGTTTCATCTAGATCTTTTTCAATTTTCTGGTTTCACCCATGCCTTTTTATTCTCTGATTTCATCTAGATCTTTTTCAAATTTCTAGTTTCACCCATGCTTTCCAATTTCTAGTTTCATCCAAATCTTTTTCAAATTTCTGGTTTCACCCATGCTTTTCAATTTCTGGTTTCATATAGATCTTTTTCAAATTTCTGGTTTCACCCATGTTTTTCAATTTCTGGTTTCATCCAGATCTTTTTCAAATTTCTGGTTTCACCCATGCTTTTCAATTTCTGGTTCCATCCAGATCATTTTCAAATTTCTGGTTTCACCCATGCCTTTTTAATTTCTGGTTTCATCCAGATCTTTTTCAAATTTCTGGTTTCACTATGCTTTTCAATTTCTGGTTCCATCCAGATCATTTTCAAATTTCTGGTTTCACCTATGTCTTTTTAATCTCTGGTTTCATCCAGATCTTTTTTAATTTCCGGTTTCACCCATGCTTTTCAATTTTTGGTTTCATCCAGATCATTTTCAAATTTCTGGTTTCACCCATGCTTTTCAATTTCTGGTTCCATCTAGATCATTTTCAAATTTCTGGTTTCACCCATGCCTTTTTAATCTCTGGTTTCATCCAGATCTTTTTTATTTTCTTGTTTCACCTATGCTTTTCAATTTTTAGTTCCAGATCATTTTCAAATTTCTGGTTTCACCCATGCTTTTCAATTTCTGGTTTCATCCAGATCTTTTTCAAATTTCTGGTTTTACCCATGTCATTTCAATCCCTGGTTTCATCTAGATATTTTTCAATTTTTGGTTTTACCCATGCCAGTAAGATTAGCAGAAGACAAGATAAGACCCCGAGACCATCGTCGATGTCTTTTCTTCTCTTGCAAATCGAACCCGTTTCCTTAATACGGGTCGAGCCTTGATTAGTCAGGGAATTCAATTTAATAACAAAATCTTCTATTTACAGTTTTTTCAACAAAAAAAATGCAAAAATGAAAAATGATGAAAAAGAAAAAGAAAAAGTGGAAAAAAGAAAACTCCCTTTCCCTTCTCTTCACATGTGATTTCACTAACCGGACAAAATTAGTGTTTGCTTATCTTTTCCTGATTCTTGATTCTCAGCAATAGCCAAAGAGGGGCAACTGTAGACACCTAATTTTGTCCGGACCACTAAAACAAGTATGTTTTCTTCCTAAATTAATGTTTCAGAATGCAAAAAGACTTTTCTCATCCTGCAGGTGGTACTCTGTGACTTGATCGAAGAAAGCAGACAGAAAAAGTCAAACTTGAAAAAGTCAACCACGAAAAAGTCAACCTCAAAAAGTCAACTACTAAAAAAGTCAACCCACTTTCAAAATCAAGATTTGAAGTTCAATTGAATGATGGTGAAATTTTTTTGATAATCTGAGGTCTACATTGAAAGATATGGAGGTCAAAAGTTGGGTTACGGAATCTCAGTAGAAAGAAAATCCTAGTTCGGGAAATTTAGGGAAAAATGTTTTAACGATCAAATTGGTCGAAATTGAAGGTCTCAAATGAAAGATAAGCACTGACTATAGGTAATGGAGAAGCTACTTGAAAGAAAAACTGAAAGAAAAGTCAATTCGGAAGAAAACCGAGACTTAGGTTTTTGGTGAATTTCGGTGAAATTTGGAAGAATTAGAGAAATGGCCCGATTCGATAAGACTAAAGCCCCTAATTGATGAGGAGTGATGAAACAAGGATAGCCCAAGGCTCAGTTTGAAGAAAATCTGAAAATCGAACTTGTTTTGAGCAAAACCGAGCTTCGGAGGCAAAAGGGCAAAATTGGAAAATTTGGGAAAAATAGCAAATGAACTCCAAATATTCTGAAAATTTTCAGATCTCATTTTTAAATCAGTTTGAAGATATTGGAGAAAGAAAATCTTGATTCAGAGTTCGTTTGCAAAATGGGCAAATCCCGAGTCCACTATGTAGAAATTCAAAAGGATAAATCCCGAAAAAATAGTAAATGAGCTCCAAAAATTTTGAAAATTTGTAGATCTCATTCTTAAATTAATTGGAAGATATTGTTGAAATAAAATCTTGATTCGGAGTTCGTTTGCAAAATGGCCAAATCCCGGGTCCACTATGCAGAAATTCAAGCAGATAAATCCCGAAAAATAGCAAATGAGTTCCAAAACTTATGAAAACTTCCAAATCACACTTTAAATTATTTAGAAGATATTGGTGAAGAAATTTTTTGATTTAGAGCTCGTTTAAAATTGGTGAAAGTTCGGGTGAACAAAAGGGCAATTTTGGAAGAAAAAATCCTAATAAATAGCAAATGGACTCGAAAAATTTTGAAAACTTCCAAAATTCAATTTTTTATTATTTTGGAAGTATTGAAAAAATAAAATTTGAATTTGGAGTCCGTTTGCCATTTATTTAGGTTTGGGTGTCAAAAATGTCATTTTATCGAAGAAACCGAAAAGGGCAAATTTGTAATTAAGAAAAATATGAAAGAAGAAGGAATTGATGGGATTTTAACTCCTTTGATCAGCCAGCATAGAGGAGAAGAAGGAAGCTTGATCAATTTAATTTCTTAGTCACTATCAAGCTCACATGCTACCACTAGTACATTGCAAATGGTCCCCCCTTCATCCAATGGCTTAGGTGCCTTGTAGAAAAGTTGAATACACCATTCAATGGCTGAGATTAAATGCCAAGATGATATTTTTATTTGTCATGAAAGAACCCTCATCTAATGGCCAAGAATGGAAGAACACAACTCATCCAAAGGTGGACATCCATTTGGCCAAGCAAGGAAGTGCATGGGATTGTTCATTTTCATCCAATGGCTTAGGCCATGTACAAGGGCTGAGTACACATGTTAAGGGCTGGGATTAAATGCCAAGATGACATTTTTATGTTGTCATGAAAGAATCCTCATCCAATGGCCAAGAATAAAAGAGCACAACTCATCTATGGGTGGGGACTCAAAGGGCCAAGCAAGAGAGCGCATGGGATTGGTCCTCTTTTTCATCTAAGGGATGAGGTTATTACAAGGGCTGAGTACACATCTTAAGGGCTGCTATCAATTGGCAAGATGACATTTTTATGTTGTCATGAAAATATCTTAATCTAAAGGCCAAAATTGGGGGAGAAAAAGTGCACATTTAATCCAATAGTGGAGAGGCCATTCGGCCAAGTCATTAGGGGAAAGGGCTGATCAGTTTTTGACAAGTTTTGAAGGCTGGAAGTCAGTAGCTAAGAAAAAAAAAGGTTTTTGAAAAAAAAGAAAGAAAGCTTTTGTTAAGGTAGCCATTCTACCATTACTACTACAATTTTTCTTCTTCTTCCTCATGCTTTATTTCTTATTTTCCATGTTGTCGCAACCTAAAAAAAATAACGACGAGTCTCATCGCAAGACTTTATTATTCGTTAGGCGTGACATTTAAAAAAAAAAATCGAGGAAAAGTCGACTTAATTCCTCTAGAAAAATTAAGGTTTTGAAAATGACCTTAAAAAAGACATGGAGTCGCCACCAATCTTTTTTAGCTAGGTGTGATCGGCCACCTATTAAAACCGGTTTTATAAATATTTTAAAAATTAATTAAAACATTTTAAAAACCAATTTCAAGTCTGCGTTTTAAAACCAGAGAAATCAAAGAAGCGGGTTCGGGAGTCGGTTACGTGCGGGGAAGGATTAGCACCCCCACAACGCCCGTATAAATCGGTACCTTATTAATCGTGTATTATCTCAAGTCTCGGTAAAGATTGGTTTTAAATTTAGTATTTCAAGTTAATCCCCAATTTAAAGAAAAATAATTCCATTTTTATTTGAAAATGATTCGGAATTTATAAATTCAAAATTTTCCTATATTCCCCAACAAACGTGGCAAAATATAGAAATTTTTATTAGTTTTGAAAAACTTTCCGAATCATTCTCTTTTTTTTTTTTGAAAGAAAGATATTCCTTTATTAATGATAATTGATGATATTCCCTCCAGCAAACCCGGTAGAGAACTCATGAATTATTTTAACTCGGGAATATCTTTATTTTTTATTGAAAAATCATTATCCTTTTGAAAACATTTTAAAAGATATGAATATGTATATGCATGACATAAATAAAATGACATAGCAAAATCTAAATAATATAATGCAACCTAAATGACATGGCAAACATGAATGATATGGCATATAATTTAAATGACATGGAATAAAATAATGCTATCATATAATATGCATGAAAATAAAAATGCAATGCATGAAATGTATTTCTTCCTTTAATTAAGGAAATCCGTATATCTAAAAAGATATCCGGCTACCTTAGGAAAATATGTCAAATTAAATATTCTAAAACCAAAATACTTTGTGATTGTTTGCAAACAACTTTGAAAAGCTTGAATTAAAAATAAAAACTGGGCTAATTTCTTTAAAATGGCTCTAATTTCCTAAGTTTAAAAATCCGGACTTGACTACCCTTAACCCGGGACTTGAAAAACCATTTTTAGAGTTTAAAAAGGCTTATAAATTACCCTAAGTCAGTAGCTAACCCTCCTAATCAGCCAACTCTAAGTAAATTAACCAAAACAGAAAATTGGTTTTTCTTTAAATTCAATTCTGACTCCACTGTCCAGTTTTAATCCACGATTTTTTACCCTATTTTTAAAAATTCCAAAAATTCTGAAAAAATTATTGGAGACTCAGGACATGTAAAAATACACGGAAAAAAATCGACTTAATTTTCTGATCAAAGATGAATTCCCAGAAAAACCAGAAATGTACGAGTTTTTTGAGGAGAAAAAACTATTTTGTTTTTCTTTAAAATCAATTCTGACTCCACTGTCCAGTTTTAGTCCACGATTTTTTTACCCTATTTTAAAAATTCCAAAAATTCTGAAACAATTATTGGAGACTCAGGACATGTAAAAATACACGGGAAAAAATCGACTTAATTTTCTGATCAAAGATGAATTCCCAGAAAAATCGAAGATGTACGAGTTTTGGGTGGAGAAAAAAAAAACAAAACTGCTTTGCCAACACATTTTTGCCTTTGATAAAATCATTTAAAAACCAAAGTAAAAATATTTGAAACTCATAAAATGACTTGAAAACAGTAGCTAGGACTTTTTGAAAGTTAGATAAAAATTGGCTAAGTAAAAAAAAATCACAAAGGTAGAATAATCAATTTGACAAACTTAATTTTCCACAAGTGTGCTCAAGAGAGCATGACTTTGAACCATTAATTGGCTCAAGTCATTATTCAAGTGGCATGAACATGAAATGCATGAAACAATGCAGCAAACATAATGCATGAAATGCATGGATCTAAACCTAAATGTAAGGAAAATGCATGACACAAATAATATGGCCTAGACCTAACATGAACTTGCATGACATTTAATGTAACCTAGACCTAAGACATGCATGGCATTTTCACAAACACAAGGCATGCTTAATTCAAAAATCCAACCAAATATCACGCAAATGCAAAAACCTAACAACTAGCATGACAAAAATACAACACACAATGCAAAACACATGGAGTAGCCAAATGGCTCCAAGCTTCAACAAGCATGGCATTTTCACAAACACTTGGTATGCTAGCATGAAAAACTAAGTCATAGCACAAAAATCACACAAGCATTTTCACAAACACCTAATATACCAAATCTAAAACATGCTTACTAAGATATAAAACAAGAATCATGCAAAGAATCACAAAAGCATTTTCACAAACACTTAATATGCTAACTCTAAAACATGCTCAAATTTAAACAACATGAAAATAGAAAATTAAAAATGTAAAAACATGATATCTAAGACATAAATGGCAACAAACAAAGCAACCAAATTAAATATAACTTAAGAACATGAAATAACATAATATTTAAAACATCAAAAATAAAGAAAATAGCATAAACAATATGGTAAAATGAATAAAAAATAACAACTTAAAATAAATAATGTAGGCCATTTGGCCATGGTGAGTTTATTGTAAAAACAAAATGTAAGAAAAATATACTTAAGAAAGGAAATGAAGGAAGAACAAGAAACATTATTTTAAAATGAAAACTCACCAAGTAGCTTTTGAACGGATTAAGCTATAAACCCTCAGAGTAGCTTTTGAACGGATTAAGCTACAAACCCTCAGAGTAGCTTTTGAACGGATTAAGCTACAAACCCTCAAAGTAGCTTTTGAACGGATTAAGCTACAAACCCTCAAAGTAGCTTTTGAACGGATTAAGCTACAAACCCTCAAAGTAGCTTTTGAACGGATTAAGCTACAAACCCTCTCAACAAAAACACTATGACTCACCACCCGGATAATCCTAATACAAGTGTATAGACTATCTCACAAGGGGTAGTGGGTGATCTCAACCAAAGGCCAAGACTCCTTATTTATAAGGTGAGCACCTCCTTGGCTTGACATTACAAAGGGATGTGGGATTGGGACTTAGGCTCAAAAATGAAAATCTCTAACTTAACTCTTGATTTTTAATCACTTGATTAAAAAAATCCTAAGCTTCCTCCTTCCTTTGGGCTTGGGCAGGCCATCACTTCTCTTTTCCAGCCCAGCTCTGATTTTTGAAAGGCCCAAAGAAGCCATTTTCGGTTGCTTGGGTGAAACGACCATTTTGCCCCCCGGATGCAAAATAAATATCAAACGGGCTCCAAATTCAATTTTTCTTTTTTTAATACTTCCAAAATAATAAAATATTGAGTTCTGGAAGTTTTCAAAATTATCCGAGTCCGTTTGCTATTTATTTGGATTTTTCTTCCCAAAATGTCCTTTTATGCCCCTATTTTTTACCATTTTTTAAACGAGCTCCAAATCAAGATTTTTCTTCACCAATCTCTTCAAAATAATTAAAAAGTGTGATCTGGAAGTTTTCATAATTTTTGGAGCTCATTTGGTATTTTTTCGGGATTTATCGGCTTGAATTACAACATAGGAGGCTCGGGATTTAGCCATTTTGCAAACGAACTCGGAATCAAGATTTTCTTTCGCCAATCTCTTCCAAATAATTTAAAAATGAGATCTGCAAAATTTCAAAAGATTTGGAGCCCATTTGCTATTTTTTCGGGATTTATCTTTTTGAATTATTGCATAAGAAGCCCGGGATTTGGCGATTTTGCAACCGAACTCGGAATCAAGATTTTCTTTCGCCAATCTCTTCCAAACAATTTAAAAATGAGATTGACAAATTTTTCAGAATATTCGGAGTCCATTTGCTATTTTTCCCAAATTTTTCCAATTTTGCCCCTTTAACCTCCGAAACCCGGTTTTGCTCAAAACAAGTCCGATTTTTAGATTTTCTTCAATCTGAGCCTTGGGCCATCCTTTTTAATCATTCCTCATCCATTGGGGGCTTTGGTCTTACCAAGTCGGGCCATTTCTGTGATTCTTCCCGATTTCACCGAAATCCACTAAAAACCCTAATTCTCGGTTTTCTCCCGGATTGACTTTTCTTTCGGTTTTACTTGCAAGTGACTTCTCCATTACCCGTAGTCAGTGCTTATCTTTCATTTGGAACCTTCAATTTCGACCAGTTTGATCATTTAAGCACTTTTCCCCAAATTTCTCGGATTAGGGTTTCTTTTCTACTGAACCTCCAAATCCCAACTTCCGAACTCCATATCTTTCAATGTAGACCTCGGATTATCAAAATTCTTTCTCTATTTTTCAATTGAACTTAAAATCTTGATTTTGAAAGTGGGTTGACTTTTTCAGTAGTTGACTTTCTGGGGTTGACTTTTTTGGGGTTGACTTTTTTGTGCTCGCCCTTTTAAACTAAGTCTCGGAGTCTCACCTGCAGGATGAAAACAGTCTTTTTATACTTGGAAACATCAATATGGGAAGAAAACATACCTGTTTAGTGATCCGGACAAAATTAGGTGTCTACAGCTGCCCCTCTTTGGCTATTGCTGAGAATCAGGAATCAGGCAAAGATAAACCAACACTAATTTTGTACGGTCAGTGAAATCACATGTGAAGGAAAGGAAAGGGGTTTTCTTTTTCTTTTTCATTTTTAATTTTTAATTTTTCTATTTTTTCATTTTTCCTTTTTTCTTTTTTTCAATTTTTTTCATCATTTTTTTTATTTTTTTAATTTACTTTTTTTTTATTTTTTATTTTTTAAAAAAAAAACAATAAATTGAAGATTTGTCTTTAAATTGAATTCCCTACCTAATCAAGGCTCGATTCGTCTTAAGGAAACGAATTCGATTTGCAAGAAAGGAAATGACCTCGACGATGGTCTCGGGGCCTTAACCTGTCTTGTTCTCAGCTGTGTTTAAAATTCTGGATATCTCCTCCAGAAGCTTCGGCTATCACCACCAAAGTCTTGCTCATTTTTTTTTAAATGTAAAAATTCTGGGTATCACCTCCAGAAGCTTCAGCTATCACCACCGAAGACTTTCTACCTTTTCAAAGGACTTTAAAAAAAACTCTGGATATCTCCACCAGAGGCTTCAGCTATCACCACCGAAGTCTTGCTCATTTTTAAAACTGTAAAATTCTGGGTATCATCTCCAGAAGCTTCAGCTATCACCACCGAAGACTTTCTACCTTTTCAAAGGACTTTAAAAAAAACTCTGGATATCTCCACCAGAGGCTTCAGCTATCACCACCGAAGACTTGTTCATAAATAAAAAAAGTACCTCGACGATGATTTCGGGGCTCGACTCGCCTTAAGGAAACGAAATCGATTATACCTGAAAGCTTTAAGAGATGATGCAAATGCTTCATGATGCAAATGCAAATGTCTTTTGTTGATGCAAACGCTTCTTGATGTAGATGCAAATGACTTAGATTGGTGCAAATGTCTTTGATGCAAATGTAAATGACTTGATTTGATGCAAACTTTCTTGATGCAGATTTAACTAACTTAGATTGATGCAAATGCTTCTTGATGTAGATGCACATGTTGAAAAAAATTCTGGATAACTCCTTCAAAAGAAGATTTCTCATTTTTCAAAATTATAAAACCCTGGATATCTCCACCAGAGGCTTCAGCTATCACCACCGAAGACTTCTTCATTTTTAAAACTGTAAAATTCTGGATATCCCCACCAGAAGCTTTGGCTATCACCACCAAAGACTTGCTCAATATAAAATTCTAGATAACTCATCTAGAAGAAGATTTCTCATGTTTCAAAATTATAAAACCCTGGATATCTCCACCAGAGGCTTCAGCTATCACCACCGAAGACTTATTCACTTTTAAAACTGCAAAATTCTGGATATCACCACCAGAAGCTTTGGCTATCACCACCAAAGACTTGCTCATTGTAAAATTTTTGAGTAACTCCTTCAGAAGAAGATTTCTCATGTTTCAAAATTATAAAACCCTGGATATCTCCACCAGAGGCTTCAGCTATCACCACCGAAGACTTGTTCTTTTAAAACTGTAAAATTCTGGATATCCCCACCAGAAGCTTTGAGAAATGATGCAGATGCACATGTCTTTTAACAAGGTGCTCATGCTTCATGGTGCAAATGTAAAATATTTCTTAGTGCAAATGCAAATGGCCTGGATTGATGCCCATGTTTCATGATGTAGATGCCCCTACTAATTGTGTTCATGTAACTGGTTTATGAATGGTGTAACTACAATTACCACACAATAATGAAAATGCAATGATTCTAGAAATGATGCAATTGCTTGAGATGACACAAATGCGAATTCCATGAAGAATGTAAATGTAAAGGTAAAATGCAGATGCTTATGGAATAATGCCAATGCAAATACCCATGAATGATGCAAATGCTTGCCGACACTGTACAGATGCAAAAGCTCGATAAAGAGATGAGTGCTCATGAGTGATGCAAATGCCCCCGGTTGTTTTTCTAGACTTTGGCTTAGCCTCTCAAATTCATTTTTCCTCTTCAAATCAGAGTATATCTTCAATTCATTTTGGCTATTCTCTTTGCCCCAACAGTTTTCAAACTTTCATCAACAGAGATCTGAACTGGGTTTGATATCTTCTTCTCATATCTGGAAGTCAAGACCTATCCTGGCAGTTCTATATCTTTGGGTTAGAAAAATCCTTGTCTCATGTCAACATCAAAAATGGGTATTTCAAAAATATTTTTATTTTCCCTTTTTGAAAAACAATTTTGCTTATTTAAGGAAAACTTCTAAGCCAAAAATTTTAACTCCACAGTGTATGATGTACAAATCTTTTGATGACTGATGATCACTGTTAGAAAATTCTCTAAGTATTAATCTGGGTTTTTTCAACTGGCAAGGCTTGGTATAACAAGATTCTGGCTTTTCCAGGAAAACTTCACAACAAAAATGTATGTCCTTTCTAGGCTCACAAATGGAACAGGTTTTATAAATCATGAATTCATTGAGAACCAAGCAAATTCAACATTCTTTTAGTTTCCATATCAAGGCTTTTTGACAAGCGTCAAGATTGGCTGGGATGTTTAAATCGGAAAGTTTGATCTTGGAGGAAAAAAGTTTCAGTTTTTTGAAGACAATCCTCCGAATGAGAGCTGACAATTTGGGGGGTTCAGGAATTCCTAGATGTTCCTCGATGACCACCTTTTTTTTAAGATGACCTTTTTTTTTTTTTTTGGGTATCGGCACTATCATAGATGGCATCGAAAATTTCTAAATTTACTCTAGACCGCCCATTTTTGGGTTTTCGCCCTAGAGTCCCATTCTTTCCATTTTTTTTTATTTTTACCATACACTTGAGAATTCTAAATTCTTCCTTAGTGAAATGATAATTCGATGAAATGGGATAAAATCTGAGGAAAAACCTTTCAAATTAAATATTCATGCTTGATCAAAATGGACTTTTAAAGCACGTAACGTAGGCCATGGTTTAGGGTTCAGAAAGAAAGGATAAATAGGCCCAAAATATGTGTTTGAGGGTAATCAGATCAAGGATCTATTTTTTTGAGGAGGATTCTCTTTGAAGCATTTGTTCCTTCTTGGACATTTCTTTCCTTTTGACTTTGCTTTTTTTTCTTCTTTGCTTTTGGCTTTCAATTTGCCATATCTTTCACACATTTTTCCTTTTTTTCTTTTTTCATTTTGCCCCCCTTCTTTTTCAACGGAGTGAGCCCGTCTTTATTCGGGGCTCCATTTGCTTTGCATCTGTCTTTGAGCTAGGACACATTTCTCAATGATCTTTAAAAAAATCTTTCCTTGCATTTGCCCCCTAGTGTAGAGGGTGATCCTTGATCAAGGTTCAAACAAGAAAGAATTATTTTGGCTCAAAAGGGGTGACTATGGATGATTTCTTTTTTGTGTGAAGGGATATGAAAGATGGCCATTCCTCATGTCAAGCACGAATATTCACTTTGAAAAGCAATCCCCAGGGGAAATAGATATTCAGAATTTCATTTTGCACTTTGGAATCATCCGAATTCTCATATGCATGATATCACAAAATTTTTCATTTTTCATTTTTCATCGCATGCCCCAACGATTCATGCGTTTAATCCATCCTTATTCACCATGTATCCATCATTTCCACATATGATGCCCCAATTTGATTAACCTTGAGAATTTGTATCAACGAGGAACATAGCAAGTCTAGGTCTATTTTGAAAAGGCTGAGTTTTCAATCTGAGTTCTTTGAAGAGACAAGGAAAATATGACCCAAAAACGGGTTTTCTTTGGGACAAGGGATAATCTAGTTTAATCATTGTGCCCCAGGATGTCAATCATGATGTTTGGGCAATTAGTGTTTTGTGGTTATTGGGAAAGGTCATGAATGGTTTTAGCACAATCTTGACACACACCAAATTATCAAAATCTAGACTCTTGAAAGAATGTCTCATTTGTTTGAATTTCAAGGAATTCGAAAAATTTCAAAAAGTTCATTCCTTTGTTTATAGCCTAGACTAGGATTTACATCCTTGCTTATTCTGCAATGACAATACTTCTATGAAGTCAAATCATTCATATCCCTTGAAGCATTAGGTCTTTCAAGTGCTCTTGGTTTAAGAGATTTAGGCTTAGGAAAACCTAAAGAGAATGGAGAAGGTATTGGGTCTTTTGTAACACTGATCATCAATCTTCTTGAGACTATCCATCACTAAAAATTCCTTAATGCTTGTTTTTGCAAATTCAAGTTATTGTTGAAACACAACAAACACAAAGCATTTAAAATTCAAAATTTATTTAATTCATGTAGATGTTAACATGAGACAAGTGCTTTCATCATCACAGTGTATAGAACTACATATGTCAAAAACCTAATATGATCATGCACAATGTTTCTTATGACACTTGGCTTCCCCATCTTCAAAACTTATCGAACCAGCCTTGATGAGATCTCTGACCTTGTACTTCAAAGCGGGGCAGTTCTCTGTTGAGTGACCTTGATTGCCAGAATGGTACCCACAACACTCATTAGCATCATACCAGCTCGGATAAGGGGGCTTCAGAGGCGCTATTTGCATGGGTGTCACAAGGTGATTCTGGATGAGTTGAGGTAGTAGCTCACTGTATGTCACAGGAATCGGGTCAACCTGATTTATTTTTCGCTTTTTATGCCCCCTTCGATTATTCCCGAGGATGTTCGATTGATAGACAGATGTAAATTCTGGTGTAGTTGCAGTCATTGGTTGGTAGGGATAAAAACCTTGAGAGACATTGTTCAGGGTAGAGTTAAATGGCTGATACGAGGAGAATTGGGGAGATGGGGCAAAGTCTTCCACGACTTGGGTATCTTCCTTTTTATTTTCAGATGCCATGTTCTTGGTATTGGATGTTCTTTCTCCTTCAATTTTCCCATCCTTGATAGCATTCTCAATCATCTCCCCTGAAATTACCATGTCCGAAAAATTCTTCATGGTGTTGCCGACAAGTCTATCGTAGTATGGGGCCTGTAGTGTATTCACAAAAAGGACAGTGGTTTCCTTCTGAGTTAAAGGCGGTTGTACTTGGACGACCAGGCTCATCCACCGTTGCGCATATTCTTTGAAGCTCTCAGTAGCTCTTTTCTTCATATTTTGCAATGTGAGACGGTCAGGCGCCATGTCGGTCATATGCTTGTACTGGTTTAGAAAAGCCCTAGCCAAATCATTCCAAGAGCGTATCTGGTCCTTGCTCAACTGACTATACCACCTAATTGTGGACCCGCTGAGGCTATCCTGAAAACAGTGAATCAAAAGCTTATCATTACCTATATGACTTGTCATCTTCCGGCAGAACATAGTGATGTGGGCTGATGGATCGGTCGTCCCGTCATATTTCACAAAGTCAGGGATCTTGAACTTAGGAGGAATGACTAAATCGATGACCAAGCATCGTTCTTTCGTCTCCACACTCCCGAATACATCTGTTCTTTCTATTGCCCGGAGCCTTTCATCTAACAACTGATATTTCCCTTGGGAATCTACCAACTCAACCTCATTTACTGCAACCCTTTTCAACTTTGCCTGTTCAGCTAGATCATCTGAGTTTAGGATATTGACGAGGTTAACAGTGTTCTGGGCATCACTTATTATGACCTCATCCTGGCCCTTTTGTGCCTCTAACCCTTCTCTGGCGATAACGTTTTCGGTGTATCCTTTTCCTTTGATTACGGCAGACATCAGCTCCATCAATTTAGTCATCTGGCCTTTAGATTCTGCTTGAGACTTTGCTAGCTGTTCTCGTTCCCTTTCCATTTTTTCCAGTCGGGCAACATGTTCATCCTCCATAGCACCAGCCTGTATTAAAAGTGTACTCAGTACTTCTTCTGATTTGAAATGGAAATTCTTTCAAAGACTCCTAAAGCCAAGCCAACTTCTATTCTATTTTCCCCAAAATGTATGTCATGATGAATGAGCCATGAATGCAATTTGATGCATGTGAAGCCTAAACAATATGATGTATGGACATGTATAATGGAAACATGCTGACCATATTTGTAATAAATGCAATCATAATGCCAACATGTTGCAAACAAAGAATAAACAAATCAACACATGGATATATGCAATGACTGATCATGTGCATTTCAGCATATTTCCCAATGAATGTTCATATGTTCAATAAACAAATAATTGATGGGATGCAAAATGCAAAGGGGGAGATATCACGGAGGAAATAAGAATCGGAGGAACTTAATCATCAACCTCTCATTAATTTGAAACATAATCAATTCATTCCCACATCAACATTCACAATGGTATAAACCATGTTTTACAAAATTTGAACAGTGGTTAAGACTGTCCTTACAACCACTTTATTCTTCCTAACATCCTAAGGCTATAAGAGCCGGCTACTGAAAAAGTGAAATCCTATTACATCATATAAGACCGAAGTCTTTCCACCTCAATGATGTAAATCTCCCAATCCTAATGACGCTTTCCCAGTCCTCTATCAATCAGTGTCGTGGGATCCAACCACTTGGCATTTATAAGAGTTTGCACTTTCTTTTTGAATGCCATACAGTCTTCAATGTTATGGCCAACAATTCCACAATGATAATCACATTTTGCATTTGGATTATACCACCTTGGATATGGTGGTAACAGGGGTTTCAATGGGACACAGGCAACCATGTGATTTTGGATCAGTATAGGGAGGAGCTCTTGGTAGCTGATTGGAATGGGATCAAAAGGCATTTGGGTCTTATCCTGGGGTCGTTTCTTAGTTACACATGGCCTAGGAGTTGGGGCACTTGGTGGTGGCACTAAGGTCCGAACCGGAGTGTTTACATGGAGATGTGGCGGAACAGCATGGTGAGGGTATGGATTCGGACACGGGGCCTTTGGAGGTTGTACATAGCTCGAGGTTCCTATCCCAGATGCTGGATAAGGTGGTTGATGAGGGAAATAGTATGAACTGGTAGTTGTTGGTGATGGAGTGGGATTCAGGAATCCCGTAGTGGTCATCCCAATGGACGATTGGACCATGGTAGGGTGGGGATACTGGCTTGGACCTCGAACAGTTTGCAGGTATGGTACAGGATCCAAGGTTTCTATCTTTGGTATCAGGCTCTCCGGTTTAATCATTTTCACGATTTTGTTCATAATTTCATCAGGATTGCAACCTTTGTGGTATTGACAAGCGCAGGATCCAGCAGGGATTATGTGTTCTGGGCCTAATGGTTTTGGTTGATCCGAAGATGATGCGAAGCCCTGAGAAAGTTCACCTTTACTGTTACCCATATCCTCAACCATTTTCAGCAATTTGGCAAGTTGTTCCTTCACCTTTCGGATTTCATGTCCATATTCCTCTTGATTGCGTTCTAAAGCACCCAATCGTTCCTCCGATTCATTCCTCATATCTCGAATCCCTTTCATGCAAATGAAAATGTCATGAGATTAGGAATACAATTATGAATGTACATGCTCTATTCCTATGTGCATGAATAAACTGATGATTAATGCATGAACATATACAGAGAAATTATGATGACTATATATGCTATGGATGCAATCTAATACCAGGTATATACAGATAATGACTGTGCATGTCATAAACGTATCTTACAATGAATGACCATGCATGCTATGACTATAATATGAAGTCAAAATGATACATGCAAAAATAAATGAATTAACACAAAGGTATATACAAAGAAATCAATGATTACACGAAATTGGTGGGACTATTCAAAAATCTCATTATGCAGGATTTGCCTCCATTTTTTTTTTTTTTTTGATTTTTTTTTTGATAAACCAATCACATCATTTTCAAAAGAATTTCAGGGTGGATCTTACTATGGTACAATATGCAAATGTTCATGTGACACTACCCGTTTTATGAAATCATCAAATTAAATTACCAACTGTTTATTGCAAAGAATGAGATCAATAATACAACCAAAAATGTATATGCCCCATTCACACATGCATGAAATGTGCAACATGCAAAAATGCTTGAAAAAAGTTTTTTTTTTTTTTTTTTTTTAAAATAGCTAATGAACATCTGCCCCAGCAATATCTGCTTATTTAGGCATCACGATGCCATCGAGGCGGAGTATCACATTTATTACGGGCGATGTACGTACATCGTTGCCCGATCTACCACACTTATTCGGAGTGTAAAATAGGTAACAAAAAGTTTAGAAATGTCCCTCTATGTGTTCCTATTTTCGGTATGTCTAACGGAAATTCGGCATGGCTTCGCCTAGGTTCACTATATGAGGGTGAATCGGTTCTAAGGCCCCGAATTGTTCCTCACTGTCGCCGGTGAAGGCTAGTAAGGCACCCCGATAAAAGCGGGTTCAATTCGTTAGAGTATATTTTCCTATGCCCATGCGGAGGATCATCACGAAGGCATTAGGTACTTTATACTCCGAAAGTGTTTCACTAGCCCATACGGAGGATCAATCACGAAGGCTTAGTTACTTTACTTCCACTTAAAAGGACGGAACCCGGGTAGAGGATTCATGTTATGCAAATGTACGTGTAGTGTGTGTGGAGGAATAACAAACCTTTCACTACCTATTCTACAAACCTTATTCTAAATGCCCTAGCAATTAAAACATTCAAGAATAGTGTAACGCATTAACCAACAAGCAATTATAATATACAACCTAAATAACTAGAGAACAATAATAAAATGCATGCATATGAGAATGAACATTTTTAAAAACATTTTATTATTTTCAAAATTCTCTTTATTAGAAAAATGTGGGAATTAAAATTAAATACCAATTAAACCAACCAAAACTGAGACTTTGATAACACACGACTATTTCTAGGCCTGACTCTCTAATAGTCCCCAGTGGAGTCGCCAAGCTGTCGCAACCTAAAAAAAATAACGACGAGTCTCATCGCAAGACTTTATTATTCGTTAGGCGTGACATTTAAAAAAAAAAAATCGAGGAAAAGTCGACTTAATTCCTCTAGAAAAATTAAGGTTTTGAAAATGACCTTAAAAAAGACATGGAGTCGCCACCAATCTTTTTTAGCTAGGTGTGATCGGCCACCTATTAAAACCGGTTTTATAAATATTTTAAAAATTAATTAAAACATTTTAAAAACCAATTTCAAGTTTGCGTTTTAAAACCAGAGAAATCAAAGAAGCGGGTTCGGGAGTCGGTTACGTGCGGGGAAGGATTAGCACCCCCACAACGCCCGTATAAATCGGTACCTTATTAATCGTGTATTATCTCAAGTCTCGGTAAAGATTGGTTTTAAATTTAGTATTTCAAGTTAATCCCCAATTTAAAGAAAAATAATTCCATTTTTATTTGAAAATGATTCGGAATTTATAAATTCAAAATTTTCCTATATTCCCCAACAAACGTGGCAAAATATAGAAATTTTTATTAGTTTTGAAAAACTTTCCGAATCATTCTCTTTTTTTTTGAAAGAAAGATATTCCTTTATTAATGATAATTGATGATATTCCCTCCAGCAAACCCGGTAGAGAACTCATGAATTATTTTAACTCGGGAATATCTTTATTTTTTATTGAAAAATCATTATCCTTTTGAAAACATTTTAAAAGATATGAATATGTATATGCATGACATAAATAAAATGACATAGCAAAATCTAAATAATATAATGCAACCTAAATGACATGGCAAACATGAATGATATGGCATATAATTTAAATGACATGGAATAAAATAATGCTATCATATAATATGCATGAAAATAAAAATGCAATGCATGAAATGTATTTCTTCCTTTAATTAAGGAAATCCGTATATCTAAAAAGATATCCGGCTACCTTAGGAAAATATGTCAAATTAAATATTCTAAAACCAAAATACTTTGTGATTGTTTGCAAACAACTTTGAAAAGCTTGAATTAAAAATAAAAACTGGGCTAATTTCTTTAAAATGGCTCTAATTTCCTAAGTTTAAAAATCCGGACTTGACTACCCTTAACCCGGGACTTGAAAAACCATTTTTAGAGTTTAAAAAGGCTTAGAAATTACCCTAAGTCAGTAGCTAACCCTCCTAATCAGCCCACTCTAAGTAAATTAACCAAAACAGAAAATTGGTTTTTCTTTAAATTCAATTCTGACTCCACTGTCCAGTTTTAATCCACGATTTTTTACCCTATTTTTAAAAATTCCAAAAATTCTGAAAAAATTATTGGAGACTCAGGACATGTAAAAATACACGGAAAAAAATCGACTTAATTTTCTGATCAAAGATGAATTCCCAGAAAAACCAGAAATGTACGAGTTTTTTGAGGAGAAAAAACTACGTTGTTTTTCTTTAAAATCAATTCTGACTCCACTGTCCAGTTTTAATCCACGATTTTTTTACCCTATTTTAAAATTCCAAAAATTCTGAAAAAATTATTGGAGACTCAGGACATGTAAAAATACACGGGAAAAAATCGACTTAATTTTCTGATCAAAGATGAATTCCCAGAAAAATCGGAGATGTACGAGTTTTGGGTGGAGAAAAAAAAAACAAAACTGCTTTGCCAACACATTTTTGCCTTTGATAAAATCATTTAAAAACCAAAGTAAAAATATTTGAAACTCATAAAATGACTTGAAAACAGTAGCTAGGACTTTTTGAAAGTTAGATAAAAATGGCTAAGTAAAAAAAAATCACAAAGGTAAAATAATCAATTTGACAAACTTAATTTTCCACAAGTGTGCTCAAGAGAGCATGACATTGAACCATTAATTGGCTCAAGTCATTATTCAAGTGGCATGAACATGAAATGCATGAAACAATGCAGCAAACATAATGCATGAAATGCATGGATCTAAACCTAAATGTAAGGAAAATGCATGACACAAATAATATGGCTTAGACCTAACATGAACTTGCATGACATTTAATGTAACCTAGACCTAAGACATGCATGGCATTTTCACAAACACAAGGCATGCTTAATTCAAAAATCCAACCAAATATCATGCAAATGCAAAAACCTAACAACTAGCATGACAAAAATACAACACACAATGCAAAACACATGGAGTAGCCAAATGGCTCCAAGCTTCAACAAGCATGGCATTTTCACAAACACTTGGTATGCTAGCATGAAAAACTAAGTCATAGCACAAAAATCACACAAGCATTTTCACAAACACCTAATATACCAAATCTAAAACATGCTTACTAAGATATAAAACAAGAATCATGCAAAGAATCACAAAAGCATTTTCACAAACACTTAATATGCTAACTCTAAAACATGCTCAAATTTAAACAACATGAAAATAGAAAATTAAAAATGTAAAAACATGATATCTAAGACATAAATGGCAACAAACAAAGCAACCAAATTAAATATAACTTAAGAACATGAAATAACATAATATTTAAAACATCAAAAATAAAGAAAATAGCATAAACAATATGGTAAAATGAATAAAAAATAACAACTTAAAATAAATAATGTAGGCCATTTGGCCATGGTGAGTTTATTGTAAAAACAAAATGTAAGAAAAATATACTTAAGAAAGGAAATGAAGGAAGAACAAGAAACATTATTTTAAAATGAAAACTCACCAAGTAGCTTTTGAACGGATTAAGCTATAAACCCTCAGAGTAGCTTTTGAACGGATTAAGCTACAAACCCTCAGAGTAGCTTTTGAACGGATTAAGCTGCAAACCCTCAAAGTAGCTTTTGAACGGATTAAGCTACAAACCCTCAAAGTAGCTTTTGAACGGATTAAGCTACAAACCCTCAAAGTAGCTTTTGAACGGATTAAGCTACAAACCCTCTCAACAAAAACACTATGACTCACCACCCGGATAATCCTAATACAAGTGTATAGACTATCTCACAAGGGGTAGTGGGTGATCTCAACCAAAGGCCAAGACTCCTTATTTATAAGGTGAGCACCTCTTTGGCTTGACATTACAAAGGGATGTGGGATTGGGACTTAGGCTCAAAAATGAAAATCTCTAACTTAACTCTTGATTTTTAATCACTTGATTGAAAAAATCCTAAGCTTCCTCCTTCCTTTGGGCTTGGGCAGGCCAGCACTTCTCTTTTCCAGCCCAGCTCTGATTTTTGAAAGGCCCAAAGAAGCCCTTTTCGGTTGCTTGGGTGAAACGACCATTTTGCCCCCCGGATGCAAAATACATATCAAACGGGCTCCAAATTCAATTTTTATTTTTTTAATACTTCCAAAATAATAAAATATTGAGTTCTGGAAGTTTTCAAAATTATCCGAGTCCGTTTGCTATTTATTTGGATTTTTCTTCCCAAAATATCCTTTTATGCCCCTATTTTTTACCATTTTTTAAACGAGCTCCAAATCAAGATTTTTCTTCACCAATCTCTTCAAAATAATTAAAAAGTGTGATCTGGAAGTTTTCATAATTTTTGGAGCTCATTTGGTATTTTTTCGGGATTTATCGGCTTGAATTACTACATAGGAGGCTCGGGATTTAGCCATTTTGCAAACGAACTCGGAATCAAGATTTTCTCTCGCCAATCTCTTCCAAATAATTTAAAAATGAGATCTGCAAAATTTCAAAAGATTTGGAGCCCATTTGCTATTTTTTCGGGATTTATCTTTTTGAATTATTGCATAAGAAGCCCGGGATTTGGCTATTTTGCAACCGAACTCGGAATCAAGATTTTCTTTCGCCAATCTCTTCCAAATAATTTAAAAATGAGATCTGCAAAATTTCAAAATATTTGGAGCCCATTTGCTATTTTTTCGGGATTTATCTTTTTGAATTATTGCATAAGAAGCCCGGGATTTGGCCATTTTGCAACCGAACTCAGAATCAAGATTTTCTTTCGCCAATCTCTTCCAAACAATTTAAAAATGAGATTGACAAAATTTTCAGAATTTTCGGAGTCCATTTGCTATTTTTCCCAAATTTTTCCAATTTTGCCCCTTTAACCTCCGAAACCCGGTTTTGCTCAAAACAAGTCCGATTTTTAGATTTTCTTCAATCTGAGCCTTGGGCCATCCTTTTTAATCATTCCTCATCCATTGGGGGCTTTGGTCTTACCAAGTCGGGCCATTTCTATGATTCTTCCCGATTTCACCGAAATCCACTAAAAACCCTAATTCTCGGTTTTCTCCCGGATTGACTTTTCTTTCGGTTTTTCTTGCAAGTGACTTCTCCATTACCCGTATTCAGTGCTTATATTTCATTTGGAACCTTCAATTTCGACCAGTTTGATCATTTAAGCACTTTTCCCCAAATTTCTCGGATTAGGGTTTCTTTTCTACTGAACCTCCAAATCCCAACTTCCGAACTCCATATCTTTCAATGTAGACCTCGGATTATCAAAATTCTTTCTCCATTTTTCAATTGAACTTAAAATCTTGATTTTGAAAGTGGGTTGACTTTTTCAGTAGTTGACTTTCTGGGGTTGACTTTTTTGGGGTTGACTTTTTTGTGCTCGCCCTTTTAAACTAAGTCTCGGAGTCTCACCTGCAGGATGAAAACAGTCTTTTTATACTTGGAAACATCAATATGGGAAGAAAACATACCTGTTTAGTGATCCGGACAAAATTAGGTGTCTACACATATGATTTCCTAACATTTTTTTACATCTTTTTTGTTGTTCTTGCTTTTCAAAAAATAAATAAAACAATGGTTAGGCTTCATGATCTTGATGAAAATCAAGTGATAATGGTTAGGGTGGGCTTTGTCCAATATACCAACCATGGAGCTCATCTCCATATTTTTTTTTACCTTAGTTATTTTTTATGATTTTAAGATTGAAAAGGCTTCATGACCTTGACGAAAATTAAGAGATAATGGTTATGGGGGGCTTTGTCCAATGTACCAACCATGGAGCTCATCTTTTTGTTTTTCATTTGCTTACTTTAACTTGCTTATTTCTATTATTGTTTATCTTTATGTATATTTATATTCTTACTAACCATCTTGTTCTTTTGACTTATGTCATATTTTTGCATCTTGGGGCTATTGTCATATAGTTTAGGCCATTTCCATTTTTCATATCATCTTTCATAGCATTTAGTTAGGTCATTTTACATGACATTTCTCACAACACTTTGGTTCCTAGGCCATTCGGCCATGTGCATTTTCTCTAAGCTTTATGTCATTTTTCATATGCCATGATATTTTTCCATGACATTTAGACATTAGGTCATTTTCATATGCCATTTCATTTCACATGTCATTTAGCTTTAAGCCATTTTTATTATTCCATGTCATTTTACATGTCATTTAAGCATTAGGCTATTTTCATATGCTATGTTGTTTTTCCATGACATTTAGACATTAGGCTATTTTCATATGCCATGTCATTTCCCATGTCATTTAGGCACTAAGCCATTTTCATTATTTCATGTCATTTTCCATGTCATTTAGACACTAGTTCATGCATGTTAAGTTAGGATAGCATTTATTTCCATGCAAACTCATGCTAGGCATTTAGGTTATTTATGCCATGCGTTTTCTATATCACTTAAGCTTTAAACCATGTATTTCATGCACTTTGCTGCATTTTCATGCATTCCATTTCATGCCACATGATTTATGACTTAGGCCAATCAATGGCTCAAAGTCATGCTCACTTGAGCATACTTGTGGAAAATTAAAGGGTTGTCAAATTGATTATTCTACCTTTGTGATTTTTTTACTTAGCCAATTTTTGTCCAAGGTTTTTAACTATTTTAGATAATGTTTTTAGGTCTTTAGGATGATCTCCAATAATTTTACTTTGATTTTTAAATGATTTTATCAAAGGTAAAAAATTGTGTTTTGGCAAAACAGTTTTTCACCTAGTACTCGTACTTTCCTGATTTTTCTGGGCAGTCATCTTTAATTAGAAATTAAGCCAATTTTTTCTCGTGTAGTTATACATGTTATGAGTCTCCAGTATTTTTTTTATATTTTTTTAAATTTTTAAAAATAGGCTAAAAAAATCGTGTGTTAAAACCGAACAGTAGAGGCAATTTTGAATTCAAAAGAAAAACAATTGTTGAATTTGGCTAAGGTATTTAGAGGGGGTTGTGTAGAAGCTTTAGCTACTGCCTTAGGATAGTTTCTAAGTCTTTTTAAACTAAAAAAATGATTTTATACATCTCGAGTTAAGGGTGGTCAAGTCCGGGATTTTAAATTTAGGAAATTAGAGCTATTTTAAAAGGGTTTGGCTAGGTTTTTAATTTTAATCCAAGATTTTCAAAATTGTTTTCAAACAATCACAAAGTATTTTGATTTTAGAAAATTTGATTTGACATATTTTTCTAAGGTAGCCGGATATCTTTTTAGATATACGAATTTCTTTAATTAAAGGAAAAAATACATTTTCATGCATTGCATTTTCCATGTTCATGCATTTTATTTAATATGTGATTTTTTCTATGATATTTTTCTATGGTATTATTATTATTTTGATTCACTTTTTATGATGGTTATTGTTTGTTATATGTTTTTGAATATTTCATGTTATCTTATGTTTTTTATTTAGTCATTTATTTTTGTCACATCATTTAACATACATTATATTCATGCATTATTATTTTTATTTTCATGCATATTCTATGATAGCATTATTTTATGTTTCATGTCATTTCATGTCACTTAGATTATATTCCATGCCATTTAGGTTTAATTATCTAGAATATGCCATGTCATTTAAAGTATGCCATGTCATTTAAATTTGTCATATCATTTAAATCTTATTCATTTCATTTAGAATATCATGATACTTGGGATATTTCATTTAATTTAAGATATGCTATGCCTTCTAAATTATATCACATCATTTAGGTTGCATTATATTATCTAGACTTTGCTATGTCATTTTATTCATGTGCCACATTTTCATATTCATATGTTTTAAAATGTTTTGAAAAAGATAATGATTTTCAATAAAATAACGATATTCCCAAGTTAAAATAATTCATGAGTTCTCTGCCGAGTTTGCTGGGGTGGATGTCATCAATTATCATTAATAATGGAATATCTTCTTTAAAACGAGAATGATTCAAAAAAAATTCCGTGCTAATAAAAATTTCTATATTTTGCCACGATTATTGGGGAATATAGAACAATTTTGAATTAATAAATTCCGGATCATTTTCAATTAAAAATGGAGTTATTTTTCTTTAAATTGGGAATTGACTTGAAATACTAAATTAAAAATCGACTTTTTACTGAGACTTGAGATAACACATGATTAATAAGGTACCATTTTATTTTATAGGGGCGTTGTGGGGGTGCTAATCCTTCCCTGCACGTAACCGAGTCCCGAACCCGATTATTCGATTTTCTCTGGTTTATAACGTAGACTTGAAATTGGTTTTAAAAATGTTTTAATTGATTTTAAAATGTTTTATAAAACCGATTTTAATAGGTGGCCAGTCACACCTAGCTAAAAAAAATTGGTGGCGACTCCATGTCTTTTTCAAGGTCTTTTTCAAAACCTTCATTCGTGTTTCTAGAGGAATTAAGTCGATTTTTCCTCGATTTTTTTAATGTCACTGTCGCAACCTAAAAAATAACGACGAGTCTCATCGCAAGACTTTATTATTCGTTAGGCGTGACATTAAAAAAAACCGAGGAAAATTCGACTTAATTCCTCTAAAAAAATGAAGGTTTTGAAAATGACCTTAAAAGACATGGAGTCGCCACCAATCTTTTTTAGCTAGGTGTGATCGGCCACCTATTAAAACCAGTTTTATAAAATATTTTAAAAATTAATTAAAACATTTTAAAAACCAATTTCAAGTCTGCGTTTTAAACCAGAGAAATCAAAGAAGCGGGTTCGGGAGTCGGTTACGTGCGGGGAAGGATTAGCACCCCCACAACGCCCGTATAAATCGGTACCTTATTAATCGTGTGTTATCTCAAGTCTCGGTAAAAGTTGGTTTTAAATTTAGTATTTCAAATTAATTCCCAATTTAAAGAAAAATAATTCCATTTTTTTATTGAAAATGATCCGGAATTTATAAATTCAAAATTTTCCTATATTCCCCAACAAACGTGGCAAAATATAGAAATTTTTATTAGTTTTGGAAAACTTTCCGAATCATTCTCTTTTTTTGAAAGAAAGATATTCATTTATTAATAATAATTGATGATATTCCCTCCAACAAACCCGGTAGAGAACTCATGAATTATTTTAACTCGGGAATATCTTTATTTTTATTGAAAATCATTATCTTTTTTGAAAACATTTAAAAGAAATGAATATGTATAGGCATGACATAAATAAAATGACATAGCAAAATCTAAATAATATAATGCAACCTAAATGTCATGACACATAGAAATTATTATGGCAAGAATCACATATTATATAAAATGCATGAATATAAAAATGCAATGCATGAGATGTATTTTTTCCTTTAATTAAGGAAATCCGTATATCTAAAAAGATATCCGGCTACCTTAGGAAAATATGTCAAATTAAATATTCTAAAACCAAAATACTTTGTGATTGTTTGAAAACAATTTTGAAAAGCTTGAATTAAAAATAAAAACTGTGCTAAATCTTTTTTTTTTTTAAATGGCTCTAATTTCCTAAGTTTAAAAAATTCGGACTTGACTACCCTTAACCCGAGACTTTAAAAACCATTTTTAGAGTTTAAAAAGGCTTAGAAATTACCCTAAGTCAGTAGCTAACCCTCCTAATCAGCCCACTCTAAGTAAATTAACCAAATCAGAAAATTGGTTTTTCTTTAAATTCAATTATGACTCCACTGTCCAGTTTTAATCCACGATTTTTTATCCTATTTTTAAAAATTCCAAAAATTCTAAAAAAATTACTGGAGACTCAGGACATGTAAAACTACACGAAAAAAAATCGGCTTAATTTTTTGATCAAATATGAATTCCCAGAAAAACCAGAGATGTACGAGTTTTTGGAGGAAAAAAACTGCTTGGTTTTTCTTTAAAATCAATTATGACTCCACTGTCCAGTTTTAATCCATGATTTTTTTATCCTATTTTTAAAAATTCCAAAGATTCTGAAAAAAATACTGGAGACTCAGGACATGTGAAACTACACGAGGAAAAATTTTCTTAATTTTCTGATCAAAGATGAATTCCCAGAAAAATCAGAGATGTACGAGTTTTTTGAAAAAAAATGAAAAAAAACTGCTTTGCCAACACATTTTTTTTTGTCCTTGATAAAATCATTTAAAAATCAAAATAAAAATATTTGAAACTCATAAAATGACTTGAAAGCAGTAGCTAGGACTTTTTGAAAGTTAGATAAAAATTGGCTAAGTAAAAAAAATCACAAAGGTAGAATAATCAATTTGACAAACTTAATTTTCCACAAGTGT
Organism: Fremontodendron californicum; assembly: GCA_030761205.1. Lineage (NCBI taxonomy): Eukaryota > Viridiplantae > Streptophyta > Magnoliopsida > Malvales > Malvaceae > Fremontodendron > Fremontodendron californicum. The sequence goes on along the minus strand of JAULJL010000019.1, from coordinate 8,168,905 downwards.
GCTCAAGAGAGCATGATCTTGAACCATTAATTGGCTCAAGTCATTATTCAAGTGGCATGAACATGAAATGCATGAAACAATGCAGCAAACATAATGCATGAAATGCATGGATCTAAACCAAAATGTAAGGAAAATGCATGACATAAATAATATGGCCTAGACCTAACATGAACTTGCATGGCATTTAATGTAACCTAGACCTAAGACATCCATGGCATTTTCACAAACACAAGGCATGCTTAATTCAAAAATCCAACCAAATATCATGCAAATGCAAAAAACCTAACAACTAGCATGACAAAAATACAACACACAATGCAAAACACATGGAGTAGCCAAATGGCCCCAAGCTCCAACAAGCATGGCATTTTCACAAACACTTGGTATGCTAGCATGAAAAACTAAGTCATAACACAAAAATCACACAAGCATTTTCACAAACACCTAATATACCAAATCTAAAACATGCTCACTAAGATATAAAACAAGAATCATGCAAAGAATCACACAAGCATTTTATATACTAACATGCTCAACTAAAATATAAAACTCAAATCATGCAAACACAAAGTAGTGATATTAAAACTAACAAGCATTTTCACAAACACTTGATATACTAATATGCTCAAAAAAATTAAATGTCATGCAAATGCAAGCCTAATTTTTGTAGCTTAACTTGTGTATGATTCAAAGTAACAAGAAAGGTTTCATACGGATGAAAAGCTAATCATATAAACATTATTGGAGTGACATTTTTTTTAGGCAGGAATAAGTACCGGAACCGTGAATCGAAATGAAGAATGCCGCAGTTACGGGAACCAAAAAGATTTTGCCTCCTTTTTGATATGCATTAATTTTGGACAGCAGTGCAGTAGTTTTGGAACTAATAGCTTCCCTTTGCTGCTAACCCCTACCGAAGCTAGTATAAAATCACGCTGAGCTTCCTCAAGCTCTTCCATAACATTCTTCACAGTGATGTTTGAGATGGTCCAGCAAACTTCCTCTTTGATACTCTTTCAACGTCACTTGTCCCTTCCTCAACAACCATCTCCAGAAGATCGGAGAATACGAGACACCCTTTTTCTTTTGTTCCAAACATATTAACCAAAGGATTCGATTGCATCATGGGCTGTGGACATCCAAGCAACTTAAATATGTGTCCCTTGTCAAAAGTATCTACCTTCAGTTGATCCATGTTGGAAGAGTTATGCTCAACAGTAGGTTGACCAAATTCATAGAACTTTTGGAGGGTCCAAGAAACTGGCCGAAATCATCACTTGAGAAATCCTTTCTTCTGGTACAAGTCGTCGCTTACTGAAACCTGTCTCATCTTGATCCTGTCTTCGTGATAGGTACTTATTCTCTGCCATGGTGTCTCATTGATTCAAACTATCTCGAGCTTGCAAGGTTTGAGGAAACCCATTCTCTGGTGAAGAATCCATGGTGGTTTTAGATGAATCTGTATTTGATTTCTATCTCTAGCTGTCATAGTTGAGATCACCGAACAAGTTTTCCTCAAGACAATACTGTTACCCCCATGCATGAGAATATAATTCAAATGAATGAAAACCCCGCTGTCAATCCGAATCTGAATCAGAGAATCAGCTCCCTTAAAAATGTTTCCTACTGTTCTAAGCACATGTTCAACAATACTGCGATTGGAAGTACCTAAAAGCGTAACAAGCCTTGCACAGACATCTGCATCTATCACAGCCTGAATTTGGTTAAATGAACCACTTGATAGACAAGAAAGACACAGGCAAGCATCCTCACAAACTTCACCTAGAACTCCGACTGGAGTATTCAAGTAAATAAGTCTATGAAGAATTGGCAATGTGTACCTTATCTGATCAAATGATGGTGGTGGATTTCCCTGGCAAAAGATAGCCAAAGTGTTGCAACATGAAACTGTGAGCGTGATAAGCCCAACCGTGAAACACTTGTTTGCAATACTCCATAAAACACTAGAGGTTCCCATGTCCACGTTTTCAAGAACAGACGCATGTCAGGTTAAGAATGGAACCATCTGCATTCACAACCATTTGAAGCATGTGCCTCCAGAGCAGAATCAGCGAGACCAACCTCAGCAACAACATCGCCACCATCATTTTCACCAATACCACTTGAAACCGGAGTCCAATCAAGAGGGAGCAGAAGCAAAGGAGCGTAAACAGTGGGCTTCATCCTTATGTCCCATGGCTAGGTCTTACGTGGTTCGTCTTCATGTGAAGCTTTGTTGTCTTCTCTTGTGGCTTCGATGAATATTCTATCACTAACCCACCATTGAAGATTATTGAAGATGGAAGACTAGGTGTCTTAAATGAAGGTACATAGGGGATAGAATTGGGAAGCCTTTATGAGGACCTGTCGCTTCCAAAATTTCTTATAGATTAATAATGCGATTGTATAGTCAAATTTTACTTCCCATGGTACCAAGTTGATAAGGACGGTATTTTTCTCTAGCTCCTGACTAGCTGCATTTGCTCCCATAATGCGAACGTGGCTGTGGTTTAGTCTTACACTAGCAGTAATTTCCTGAGCCAGTTCTGAAACCAAAGGAAAAATTGTGTATATCGCAACACCAAGCTGAAGCTTAACTTGATTTGGCCAGACACAACCACAAGGTGATCCAGGAGGTGTATATGTTAGGGGCTCGGTGCATGTCACTGATGTACAATCTTTATTAGGAGGTGGAGGTGGTAGCGTCTCTAGCCATGGCAGCATCGTTATAATCCATGGATTTTTAGTGCTCAGTCGCTTCTTGAGGACTTTCAAAGCATCCTTAGCCTGTCCTGGATCCACGTTTATAATGTCACATAGCTCGATGTTTACAGCCCAATCCGGACCAATCAACATATCACCATATTCAATTCCATTATGAACCATCTTGACAAAATTACCAGATCCACCTTTGCCAATGTAAGTCACACAGGGGCCACTATCTGGAACTTGAGCTGTAACCTTAAGAAGAATGTCTTCAATGTATTCGTAAGCTTCAAAGGACCCTCCAGGCATCAAAGAGGGACCATGTCGTGCACCTTCTTCACCACCTGACACTCCCATCCCAAGGTATAACAAACCCAGTTGAAACATCTCTTTCTCTCGTCTCTCGGTGTTTTCATACCACACATGGGAAAGAGGGTTCCCTTTGGTATTGTCATAACAGCATCAACGTACCTGGTGTTCCTCTCACGAGGCTTGACAAGCTGAGTCAATGCATCATAATCTGGGATGTTGAACCAGAGGCCATGAGACACGACAGTGGGAACACCCTCACGGAGACTGAATGGGTACCCACGAACAAAATCTGCACCATCTCGGTATGGGTCATAGAGAGTGTTGAAGAAAAATGGAGTACAAGGACTCAGAAGGTTCTTTATGTGCTGCTCCAATGCATTAATGTCTTTGCCAGATGGATCTTTAGCAACAAAGCAGTCATCATCAATGGTATAGATGTACTTCTTCTTGGAAACCATGTAACCAAAGCACCGACAAGCAGAGTCCTTGAAAGAGATACCAGAAGCCTTAGGACCCAAAATCCTGTTGATATCGTTCCTGTTGTAAAGCTCATAGTCAAAGCCTTCAGGAACCTTGATGATCTTTGAAGGATCACCATCTTGAACTATGATGAGATGGTAAGGCTGGAAAAAGGGTCTCCACATCTCCAAAAAGTCCAAGTTTCGAATGGTTGGAATCACTATGTCTAGCTCATCCTTCAACAGTGGAACTGGAGAGATAGTAGCAGGCCCGGCCATTGGAAAAAACTTGGACTGACTTTCGGAGCAAAGCAAAGCAGAGAGAAAGGAAGGGGCGAATTTGAGAGAGAGAATGCAACACAACCAGGTTGACTCGGCATGGAGCCAGTCATTAGCTTGTTTAACAAAATTTTCAGAAATAAAACCTCGGTTTTTGATGGATCTTGGATAGCCTCCCCCCCGAAAGAGAAAACCATCAAAATATCTGAGCCTTGAAAAATGGAAGAATTGAGAGAGACCCAACAACCAGAAAGTTAAAAAAAAAATGTTTTCTTGATTCTCTGTAACTTGCTAGCTTTTTCAAAATGCTCATAATGACTTTTCATCCTTTCTTAGCAGCTAGTGTTCTCCACCAAAAATCTCATAATGACTTTTCATCCTTTCTTAGGAGCTAGTGTTCTCCACCAAAAATGCTCATAATGACTTTTCAAAAACCCAAAGCTTTTTCTTTTTCTTTCTTTTAGCCGCCAGCTTTTCTCCACTAATCGGCCCCCCCTTCTCTTTTCTTAAACCGACCCTTTTATAGCCAATTTCTAACCAAAATGTATAATGTCTAAATTACTCCCTCTTTTATTTTTTTCAAGTCTTTTTTTGTTTTGTTTTGTTTTTATAAATATTTTCAATTAAAAAATTTATTTAAAAATCTAATAACACTCAAGATTAAACTTTTTTCACCTCGGGTTTAAATTGAAGTTTAAAATTGGTAACTTTACGGTCCGATTTTATTTGAACAATTAAAGCTAAAAAAGATATATATATAATTTAGAACATTTTAAAAGTCTAAAATCGCAACCGTGACTTTTACAAAAATATTAAACCCGAGAGAGAGACAAATCAAAATTTGCTTTAAAATTCCCGGACAAAATTAGGTGTCTACAGCTGCCCCTCTTTGGCTATTGCTGAGAATCAGGAATCAGGCAAAGATAAAATAGACAACAATTTTGTCCGGTCTGTAGAATCACATGTGAAGGAAAGGAAATGGGTTTTCTTTTTCATTTCTTCATACATTTTTGCATTTTTCATTTTCTTCTTTTTTTTTCTATTTTTTTTTATTTTTTTGATTTTTTCTATTTTTTTCTCTTTTTTCAAATTTTCAAATTTTCAATTTTTTTTTATTTTTTGATTTTATTTTTTTTTAAAACAATAAATTGAAGATTTTGTCCTTAAATTGAATTCCCTGCCTAAACAAGGCTCGATTCGTCTTCAGGAAACGAAATCGATTTTCAAAAGAAAAATTTATGCCCGAAGGTCTTTAAAATTGTGTCCGGAGGTCTTAAAAAAACTGGTGCCCGGAGGTCTTTAAAATAGGTGCCCGGAGGTCTTTGAAATTGTGCCCGACGGTCTTTGATGACGGTCTCAGGGTTTGACTCATTTGATAAAACAGAATGAATTTGATTTAAAACAAAAGGAAATACCTCGACGATGGTCTCAAGGCTCGACTCATTTGATAAAACAGAATGAATTCGATTTAAAACAAAAGGAAATACCTCGACGGTAGTCTCGAGGCTCGACTCTTTTGATAAAACAAAATGAATTCGATTTAAAACAAAAGGAAATACCTCGACGGTGGTCTCGAGGCTCGACTCATTTGATAAAACAGAATGAATTCGATTTAAAACAAAAGAAAATACCTCGACGGTGGTCTCAAGGCTCGACTCATTTGATAAAACAGAATGAATTCGATTTAAAACAAAAGGAAATACCTCGACGATGGTCTCAAGGCTCGACTCATTTGATAAAACAGAATGAATTCGATTTAAAACAAAAGGAAATACCTCGACGATGGTCTCAAGGCTCGACTCATTTGATAAAACAGAATGAATTCGATTTAAAACAAAAGGAAATACCTCGACGATGGTCTCAAGGCTCGACTCATTCGATAAAACAGAATGAATTCGATTTAAAACAAAAGGAAATACCTCGACGGTGGTCTCAAGGCTCGACTCATTCGATAAAACAGAATGAATTCGATTCAAAACAAAAGGAAATACCTCAACGATGGTCTCGAGGCTCGACTCATTCGATAAAACAGAATGAATTCGATTTAAAACAAAAGGAAATACCTCAACGGTGGTCTCGAGGCTCGACTCATTTGATAAAACAGAATGAATTCGATTTAAAACAAAAGGAAATACCTCGACGATGGTCTCAAGGCTCGACTCATTTGATAAAACAGAATGAATTCGATTTAAAACAAAAGGAAATACCTCGACGGTGGTCTCAAGGCTCGACTCATTCGATAAAACAGAATGAATTCGATTCAAAACAAAAGGAAATACCTCAACGATGGTCTCGAGGCTCGACTCATTTGATAAAACAGAATGAATTCGATTTAAAACAAAAGGAAATACCTCAACGGTGGTCTCGAGGCTCGACTCATTTGATAAAACAGAATGAATTCGATTCAAAACAAAAGGAAATACCTCAACGATGGTCTCGAGGCTCGACTCATTTGATAAAACAGAATGAATTCGATTTAAAACAAAAGGAAATACCTCAACGGTGGTCTCGAGGCTCGACTCATTTGATAAAACAGAATGAATTCGATTTGCAAGAAAGGAAATGACCTCGACGATGGTCTCGGGGCCTTAACCTGTCTTGTTATCAGCTGTGTTTAAAATTTTGGATATCTCTTCCAAAAGCTTCGGCTATCACCACCAAAGTCTTGCTCATTTTTAAAACTGTAAAACGTTCTGGGTATCACCTCCAGAAGCTTTGGCTATCATCACCAAAGACTTGCTCATTGTAAAATTCTGGGTAACTCCTTCAAAAGAAGATTTCTCATTTCCAAAATTATAAAACCTTGGATATCTCCACCAGAGGCTTCAGCTATCACCGCCGAAGACTTGTTCTTTTAAAACTGTAAAATTCTAGATATCCCCACCAGAAGCTTTGAGAAATGATGCAGATGTACATGTCTTTAACAAGATGCTCATGCCTCATGGTGCAAATGCAAAATATTTTTTAATGCAAATGCAAATGGCCTGGATTGATGCCCATGTTTCATGATGCAGATGCCCCTACTAATTGTGTTCATATAACTGGTTTATGAATGGTGTAACTACAATTACCACACATTTATGAAAATGCAATGATTCTAGAAATGATGCAATTGCTTGAGATGACACAAATGTGAATTCCATAAAAAATGTAAATGTAAAGGTAAAATGCAGATGCTTATGGAATAATGCCAATGCAAATACCCATGAAGGATGCAAATGCTTGCCGACACTGTGCAGATGTAAAAGCTTGATAAAGAGATGAGTGCTCATGAGTGATGCAAATGCCCCCGGTTGTTTTTCTAGACTTTGGCTTAGCCTTTCAAATCCATTTTTCCTCTTCAAATCAGAGTATATCTTCAATTCATTTTGGCTATTCTCTTTGCCCCAACAGTTTTCAAACTTTCATCAATTGAATTGAGTTCTATTTCTTCTTCTCATATCTGGAAGTCAGGACCTACCCTGGCAGTTCTATACCTTTGGGTTAGAAAAACCCTTGTCTCATGTCAACATCAAAAATGGGTATTTCAAAAATATTTTTATTTTCCCTTTTTGAAAAACAATTTTGCTTATTTAAGGAAAACTTCTAAGCCAATAATTTTAACTCCACAGTGTATGATGTACAAATCTTTTGATGACTGATGATCACCGTTAGAAATTTCCCTAAGTATTAATTTGGGCTTTTCAATTTGAATTGACAAGGCTCGATACAACAAGATTTTGGTTTTTCCAGGAAAACTTCACAACAAAAATGTATGTTCCTTCTATGCTCACAAATGGAACAGATTTTATAAATCATGAATTCATTGAGAACCGAACAAATTCAACATTCTTTTAGTTTCCAATATCCAGGTATTTTGACAAGCGTCAAGATTGGCTGAGATGTTTAAACTGGAAAGTTGATTCTGGAGGAAAAAAAGTTTCAATTTTTGAAATCAATCATCCGAATAAGAACTGAAAATTTGGGGGTTCAGGAATTCCTAGATGTTCCTCGATGACCACTTCTTTATGATGATCTTCTCTTTTGTGGTATCAACACTATCATAGATGACATTGAAAATTCTCATTCTACTCTAGACCGCCCGTTTTTGGGTTTTCGCCCTAGAGTCCCATTCTTTCCATTTTCTTTTTTTACCATGCACTTGAGAATTCTAAATTCTTCCTTAGTGAAATGATAATTCGATGAAATGGGATAAAATCTGAGGAAAAACCTTTCAAAATTAAATATTCATGCTTGATAAAAATGGACTTTTAAAGCACGTAATGTAGGCCATGGCTAGGGTTCAGAAAGAAAGATAGGCCCAAAATATGTGTTTGAGGGTAATCAGATCAAGGATCATTTCTTGAGGAGGATTCTCTTTGAAGCATTTGTCCCTTCTTGGACATTTCTTTCCTTTTGACTTTTGTGTCTTTCTTTTCTCGTTCTTGGATTTCAATTTGCCATCACTTTTTCACAAATTTTTTTTTGTGTTTTTCTTTTGTTTTTCTTGGCTTTCATTTCGCCATCTTTTCCTCTTCTTTTTTCTTTGATAGAGTGAGCCCATATTTATTCGGGGTTCCATTTGCTTTGTATTTGTCTTTGAGCTAGGGCTCATTTCTCAGTGATTTTTAAAAAGATCTTTCCTCGCATTTGCCCCCCAGTGTAGAGGGTGATCCTTGATCAGGGTTCAAAGAATAAAGAATTCTTTTGGCTCAAAAGGGGTGACTATGGATAATTTCTTTTTGTGTGAAAGGGATATGAAAGATGGCCATTTCTCATGTCAAGCACAAATATTCACATTGAAAAGCAATCCCCAGGGGAAATAGATATTCAGAATTTCATTTTGCACTTTGGAATCATTCGAATTCTCATATGCATGATATCACAAATTTTTTCATTTTTCATTTTTCATCGCATGCCCCAATGATTCATGCGTTTAGTCCATCCTTATTCACCATGTATCCATCATTTCCAAATATGATGCCCCAATTTGATTAACCAATGAGAATTTGTATCAACGAGGAACATAGCAAGTCTAGGTATGTATAGAAAAGGCTGAATTTCAAATCTGAGTTCTTTGAAGAGACAAGGAAAATATGACCCAAAAAACGGGTTTTCTCTGGGACAAAGGACAATCTATTTTAATCATTGTGCCCCAGGGTGTCAAACATGAAGTGATGTCTGGGCAATTAGTGTTTTGTGGTCATTGGGAAAGGTCATGAATGGTTTTAGCACAATCTTGACACACACCAAATTTTCAAAATCTGGATTCTTGAAAGAATGTCTCATTTGTTTGATTTTCAAGGAATTTGAAAATTTTCAAAAAGTTCGTTCCTTTGTTCATAGCCTAGACTAAGATCTACGTCTTTGCTTATTCTGTGATGACAATGGTTTTATGAAGTCAAATCATTCATATTCCTTGAAGCATTAGGTCTTTCAAGTGGTCTCAGTTCAAAAGATTTAGGCTTAGGAAAGCCTAAAAGAGAAGGCTGAAGGTATTGGGTCATTTCTAACAATGATCATCAATATTCTCAAGATTGTTCATTATTTCATGTGAAAACCACTTATTTATTGTTTACCACAAATTTTCTCAAAGTTTCATTTGTTTTTGCAAATTCAAATTTATTGCTAAAATAGAATGAACACAAAATATTTAAATTCAAAATTTATTTATTTCATGTAGATGTCATCATGAGACAAAAGCTTTCATCATCAAAATGTATAGAAAAATATGTATCAGAATGCTCCTATTGACATGCTTTCAAAGATAACAATTCTTATCCTCAAAATTCTTCAAGAGGAAATCAATATATGGTAAAACAGATTTCCAATGTTCAATAAGCTCTGGAATCCAAATGCCATCGTGAACAAAACCCTCAATTCTTTCCTTCAGTTTTCTGCATTTTTAGCCGAACGCCCATTTGCCCCAATATGATACTCGCACTTGCTGTTGAGATCATAGCTTTTAGCTGACGAAGAAAGCTCTTTAAAGCTAAGCCAATTTCTATTTCATCTTATTAATGTGTTTCATGATGAATGAGTTATGAATGTCATGAATGCAATTTGATGCATGTGAAGGATAAACAAAGTTATGTGTGGTCATATACTGTAGAAACATATTGACCATGTATGCTATAAACGCAAATGGATGCCAACATGATGCATTTAAAGAATAAGAAAAATCAATGCATGGATATATGCAATGAATGACCATGTATATTCCAAATGCATTTCTCAATGAATGATCATATACACTATCAATGCCACACAATGTCAATTATGATGCATATGAAGAATAAATGATTGACACAGAGTATATACAAAGAAAATCATGCTGACCGTGTATGTCACGAATGCAACCTGATGCCAATATGACAAATTAATGCATGAGCATATCATGATGACTGTATATGTCATGAATGCACCCTGATGCCAACATGATGCATGTAAAAAATAAGCAAATTAATGCATGGATATATACAATGAATGACCATGTATGTTCCAAATGCATTTCCCAATGAATGATCATATACACTATGAATGCCACACAATGTCAATTATGATGCATGTGAAGAATAAATGATTGACACATAGTATATACAAAGAAAATTATGCTGACCGTGTATGTCATGAGTGCGACCTAATGCTAACATGATGTATGTAATAAATAAGCAAATTAATGCATGGATATATACAGAAAAATCATGCTGACTATGGATGCATGAATGCAACTTGATGCCAATATGATGCATGTAAAGAATTCATAAATTTACACTAGGGTATATACAAAGAATGACCATCTATATCACAAATGTATTTTACAATGAATAACCATGCATGTTAGGACTATAACATGATGTCAAAATGATACATGCAAAAATAAATGAATTAACACAAAGGTATATACAAAGAAATCAATGATTACACGAAATTGGTGGGACTTAAATCTTGATTATTCAAAAATCTCATTATGCAAGATTTGCCTCCAAATTTATGATTTTTTTTTACTTTTATTTTTTTAACATGTTTTTTTTTTTTTTTGTGTGTGTTTTTTTTATATGAAAAACCAATCACATTATTTTCAAAAGAATTTCAGGGTGGATCCCACTATGGTACAATATGCAAATGTTCATGTGACACTACCGGTTTTATGAAATCATCAAATGAAATTACCAACTGTTTATTGCAAAGAATGAGATCAATAACACACCCAAAAATGTACATGCTCTATTCACACATGCATGAAATATGCAAAATGCAAAAATGCTTGAAAAAGGATTTTTTTTTTTTTTAAAAAAAAAAATAGCTAATGAACATCTGCCCCAACAATATCTGCTTATTTAGGCATCACGATGCCTTCGAGGCGGAGTATCACATTTATTACGGGCGATGTACGTACATCGTTGCCCGATCTACCACACATATTCGGAGTGTAAAATAGGTAACAAAAAGTTTAGAAATGTCCCTTCATGTGTTCCTATTTTCGGTATATCTAACGAAAATCCGGCATGGCTTCGCCTAGGTTCACTATATGAGGGTGAATCGGTTCTAAGGCCCCGAATTGTTCCTCACTGTCGCCGGTGAAGGCTAGTAAGGCACCCCGATAAAAGCGGGTTCAATTCGTTAGAGTATATTTTCCTATGCCCATGCGGAGGATCATCACGAAGGCATTAGGTACTTTATACTCCGGAAGTGTTTCACTAGCCCATACGGAGGATCAATCACGAAGGCTTAGTTACTTTACTCCCACTTAAAAGGACGGAACCCGGGTAGAGGATTCATGTTATGCAAATGCACGTGTAGTGTGTGTGGAGGAATAACAAACCTTTCACTACCTATTCTACAAACCTTATTCTAAATGCCCTAGCAATTAAAACATTCAAGAATAGTGTAACGCATTAACCAACAAGCAATTATAATATACAACCTTAAATAACTAGAGAACAATAATAAAATGCATGCGCATGAGTATGAACATATTTAAAAATATTTTATTATTTTCAAAATTCTCCTTATTTTAAAAAAAATGCGGGAATTAAAATTAAATACCAATTAAACCAACCAAAACCGAGACTTCGATAACACACGACTAATTCTAGGCCTGACTCTCTAATAGTCCCCAGTGGAGTCGCCAAGCTGTCGCAACCTAAAAAATAACGACGAGTCTCATCGCAAGACTTTATTATTCGTTAGGCGTGACATTAAAAAAAACCGAGGAAAATTCGACTTAATTCCTCTAAAAAAATGAAGGTTTTGAAAATGACCTTAAAAGACATGGAGTCGCCACCAATCTTTTTTAGCTAGGTGTGATCGGCCACCTATTAAAACCAGTTTTATAAAATATTTTAAAAATTAATTAAAACATTTTAAAAACCAATTTCAAGTCTGCGTTTTAAACCAGAGAAATCAAAGAAGCGGGTTCGGGAGTCGGTTACGTGCGGGGAAGGATTAGCACCCCCACAACGCCCGTATAAATCGGTACCTTATTAATCGTGTGTTATCTCAAGTCTCGGTAAAAGTTGGTTTTAAATTTAGTATTTCAAATTAATTCCCAATTTAAAGAAAAATAATTCCATTTTTTTTATTGAAAATGATCCGGAATTTATAAATTCAAAATTTTCCTATATTCCCCAACAAACGTGGCAAAATATAGAAATTTTTATTAGTTTTGGAAAACTTTCCGAATCATTCTCTTTTTTTGAAAGAAAGATATTCATTTATTAATAATAATTGATGATATTCCCTCCAACAAACCCGGTAGAGAACTCATGAATTATTTTAACTCGGGAATATCTTTATTTTTATTGAAAATCATTATCTTTTTTGAAAACATTTAAAAGAAATGAATATGTATAGGCATGACATAAATAAAATGACATAGCAAAATCTAAATAATATAATGCAACCTAAATGTCATGACACATAGAAATTATTATGGCAAGAATCACATATTATATAAAATGCATGAATATAAAAATGCAATGCATGAGATGTATTTTTTCCTTTAATTAAGGAAATCCGTATATCTAAAAAGATATCCGGCTACCTTAGGAAAATATGTCAAATTAAATATTCTAAAACCAAAATACTTTGTGATTGTTTGAAAACAATTTTGAAAAGCTTGAATTAAAAATAAAAACTGTGCTAAATCTTTTTTTTTTTAAATGGCTCTAATTTCCTAAGTTTAAAAAATTCGGACTTGACTACCCTTAACCCGGGACTTTAAAAACCATTTTTAGAGTTTAAAAAGGCTTAGAAATTACCCTAAGTCAGTAGCTAACCCTCCTAATCAGCCCACTCTAAGTAAATTAACCAAATCAGAAAATTGGTTTTTCTTTAAATTCAATTCTGACTCCACTGTCCAGTTTTAATCCACGATTTTTTATCCTATTTTTAAAAATTCCAAAAATTCTAAAAAACTTACTGGAGACTCAGGACATGTAAAACTACACGAAAAAAAATCGGCTTAATTTTTTGATCAAATATGAATTCCCAGAAAAACCAGAGATGTACGAGTTTTTGGACGAAAAAAACTGCTTGGTTTTTCTTTAAAATCAATTCTGACTCCACTGTCCAGTTTTAATCCATGATTTTTTTATCCTATTTTTAAAAATTCCAAAAATTCTGAAAAAAATACTGGAGACTCAGGACATGTGAAACTACACGAGGAAAAATTTTCTTAATTTTCTGATCAAAGATGAATTCCCAGAAAAATCAGAGATGTACGAGTTTTTTGAAAAAAAATGAAAAAAAACTGCTTTGCCAACACATTTTTTTTTGTCCTTGATAAAATCATTTAAAAATCAAAATAAAAATATTTGAAACTCATAAAATGACTTGAAAGCAGTAGCTAGGACTTTTTGAAAGTTAGATAAAAATTGGCTAAGTAAAAAAAATCACAAAGGTAGAATAATCAATTTGACAAACTTAATTTTCCACAAGTGTGCTCAAGAGAGCATGATCTTGAACCATTAATTGGCTCAAGTCATTATTCAAGTGGCATGAACATGAAATGCATGAAACAATGCAGCAAACATAATGCATGAAATGCATGGATCTAAACCAAAATGTAAGGAAAATGCATGACATAAATAATATGGCCTAGACCTAACATGAACTTGCATGGCATTTAATGTAACCTAGACCTAAGACATCCATGGCATTTTCACAAACACAAGGCATGCTTAATTCAAAAATCCAACCAAATATCATGCAAATGCAAAAAACCTAACAACTAGCATGACAAAAATACAACACACAATGCAAAACACATGGAGTAGCCAAATGGCCCCAAGCTCCAACAAGCATGGCATTTTCACAAACACTTGGTATGCTAGCATGAAAAACTAAGTCATAACACAAAAATCACACAAGCATTTTCACAAACACCTAATATACCAAATCTAAAACATGCTCACTAAGATATAAAACAAGAATCATGCAAAGAATCACACAAGCATTTTATATACTAACATGCTCAACTAAAATATAAAACTCAAATCATACAAACACAAAGTAGTGATATTAAAACTAACAAGCATTTTCACAAACACTTGATATACTAATATGCTCAAAAAAATTAAATGTCATGCAAATGCAAGCCTAATTTTTGTAGCTTAACTTGTGTATGATTCAAAGTAACAAGAAAGGTTTCATACGGATGAAAAGCTAATCATATAAACATTATTGGAGTGACATTTTTTTTAGGCAGGAATAAGTACCGGAACCGTGAATCGAAATGAAGAATGCCGCAGTTACGGGAACCAAAAAGATTTTGCCTCCTTTTTTATATGCATTAATTTTGGACAGCAGTGCAGTAGTTTTGGAACTAATAGCTTCCCTTTGCTGCTAACCCCTACCGAAGCTAGTATAAAATCACGCTGAGCTTCCTCAAGCTCTTCCATAACATTCTTCACAGTGATGTTTGAGATGGTCCAGCAAACTTCCTCTTTGATACTCTTTCAACGTCACTTGTCCCTTCCTCAACAACCATCTCCAGAAGATCGGAGAATACGAGACACCCTTTTTCTTTTGTTCCAAACATATTAACCAAAGGATTCGATTGCATCATGGGCTGTGGACATCCAAGCAACTTAAATATGTGTCCCTTGTCAAAAGTATCTACCTTCAGTTGATCCATGTTGGAAGAGTTCTGCTCAACAGTAGGTTGACCAAATTCATAGAACTTTTGGAGGGTCCAAGAAACTGGCCGAAATCATCACTTGAGAAATCATTTCTTCTGGTACAAGTCGTCGCTTACTGAAACCTGTCTCATCTTGATCCTGTCTTCGTGATAGGTACTTATTCTCTGCCATGGTGTCTCATTGATTCAAACTATCTCGAGCTTGCAAGGTTTGAGGAAACCCATTCTCTGGTGAAGAATCCATGGTGGTTTTAGATGAATCTGTATTTGATTTCTATCTCTAGCTGTCATAGTTGAGATCACCGAACAAGTTTTCCTCAAGACAATACTGTTACCCCCATGCATGAGAATAGAATTCAAATGAATGAAAACCCCGCTGTCAATCCGAATCTGAATCAGAGAATCAGCTCCCTTAAAAATGTTTCCTACTGTTCTAAGCACATGTTCAACAATACTGCGATTGGAAGTACCTAAAAGCGTAACAAGCCTTGCACAGACATCTGCATCTATCACAGCCTGAATTTGGTTAAATGAACCACTTGATAGACAAGAAAGACACAGGCAAGCATCCTCACAAACTTCACCTAGAACTCCGACTGGAGTATTCAAGTAAATAAGTCTATGAAGAATTGGCAATGTGGACCTTATCTGATCAAATGATGGTGGTGGATTTCCCTGGCAAAAGATAGCCAAAGTGTTGCAACATGAAACTGTGAGCGTGATAAGCCCAACCGTGAAACACTTGTTTGCAATACTCCATAAAACACTAGAGGTTCCCATGTCCACGTTTTCAAGAACAGACGCATGTCAGGTTAAGAATGGAACCATCTGCATTCACAACCATTTGAAGCATGTGCCTCCAGAGCAGAATCAGCGAGACCAACCTCAGCAACAACATCGCCACCATCATTTTCACCAATACCACTTGAAACCGGAGTCCAATCAAGAGGGAGCAGAAGCAAAGGAGCGTAAACAGTGGGCTTCATCCTTATGTCCCATGGCTAGGTCTTACGTGGTTCGTCTTCATGTGAAGCTTTGTTGTCTTCTCTTGTGGCTTCGATGAATATTCTATCACTAACCCACCATTGGAGATTATTGAAGATGGAAGACTAGGTGTCTTAAATGAAGGTACATAGGGGATAGAATTGGGAAGCCTTTATGAGGACCTGTCGCTTCCAAAATTTCTTATAGATTAATAATGCGATTGTATAGTCAAATTTTACTTCCCATGGTACCAAGTTGATAAGGACGGTATTTTTCTCTAGCTCCTGACTAGCTGCATTTGCTCCCATAATGCGAACGTGGCTGTGGTTTAGTCTTACACTAGCAGTAATTTCCTGAGCCAGTTCTGAAACCAAAGGAAAAATTGTGTATATCGCAACACCAAGCTGAAGCTTAACTTGATTTGGCCAGACACAACCACAAGGTGATCCAGGAGGTGTATATGTTAGGGGCTCGGTGCATGTCACTGATGTACAATCTTTATTAGGAGGTGGAGGTGGTAGCGTCTCTAGCCATGGCAGCATCGTTATAATCCATGGATTTTTAGTGCTCAGTCGCTTCTTGAGGACTTTCAAAGCATCCTTAGCCTGTCCTGGATCCACGTTTATAATGTCACATAGCTCGATGTTTACAGCCCAATCCGGACCAATCAACATATCACCATATTCAATTCCATTATGAACCATCTTGACAAAATTACCAGATCCACCTTTGCCAATGTAAGTCACACAGGGGCCACTATCTGGAACTTGAGCTGTAACCTTAAGAAGAATGTCTTCAATGTATTCGTAAGCTTCAAAGGACCCTCCAGGCATCAAAGAGGGACCATGTCGTGCACCTTCTTCACCACCTGACACTCCCATCCCAAGGTATAACAAACCCAGTTGAAACATCTCTTTCTCTCGTCTCTCGGTGTTTTCATACCACACATGGGAAAGAGGGTTCCCTTTGGTATTGTCATAACAGCATCAACGTACCTGGTGTTCCTCTCACGAGGCTTGACAAGCTGAGTCAATGCATCATAATCTGGGATGTTGAACCAGAGGCCATGAGACACGACAGTGGGAACACCCTCACGGAGACTGAATGGGTACCCACGAACAAAATCTGCACCATCTCGGTATGGGTCATAGAGAGTGTTGAAGAAAAATGGAGTACAAGGACTCAGAAGGTTCTTTATGTGCTGCTCCAATGCATTAATGTCTTTGCCAGATGGATCTTTAGCAACAAAGCAGTCATCATCAATGGTATAGATGTACTTCTTCTTGGAAACCATGTAACCAAAGCACCGACAAGCAGAGTCCTTGAAAGAGATACCAGAAGCCTTAGGACCCAAAATCCTGTTGATATCGTTCCTGTTGTAAAGCTCATAGTCAAAGCCTTCAGGAACCTTGATGATCTTTGAAGGATCACCATCTTGAACTATGATGAGATGGTAAGGCTGGAAAAAGGGTCTCCACATCTCCAAAAAGTCCAAGTTTCGAATGGTTGGAATCACTATGTCTAGCTCATCCTTCAACAGTGGAACTGGAGAGATAGTAGCAGGCCCGGCCATTGGAAAAAACTTGGACTGACTTTCGGAGCAAAGCAAAGCAGAGAGAAAGGAAGGGGCGAATTTGAGAGAGAGAATGCAACACAACCAGGTTGACTCGGCATGGAGCCAGTCATTAGCTTGTTTAACAAAATTTTCAGAAATAAAACCTCGGTTTTTGATGGATCTTGGATAGCCTCCCCCCCGAAAGAGAAAACCATCAAAATATCTGAGCCTTGAAAAATGGAAGAATTGAGAGAGACCCAACAACCAGAAAGTTAAAAAAAAATGTTTTCTTGATTCTCTGTAACTTGCTAGCTTTTTCAAAATGCTCATAATGACTTTTCATCCTTTCTTAGCAGCTAGTGTTCTCCACCAAAAATCTCATAATGACTTTTCATCCTTTCTTAGGAGCTAGTGTTCTCCACCAAAAATGCTCATAATGACTTTTCAAAAACCCAAAGCTTTTTCTTTTTCTTTCTTTTAGCCGCCAGCTTTTCTCCACTAATCGGCCCCCCTTCTCTTTTCTTAAACCGACCCTTTTATAGCCAATTTCTAACCAAAATGTATAATGTCTAAATTACTCCCTCTTTTATTTTTTTCAAGTCTTTTTTTGTTTTGTTTTTTTTTTATAAATATTTTCAATTAAAAAATTTATTTAAAAATCTAATAACACTCAAGATTAAACTTTTTTCACCTCGGGTTTAAATTGAAGTTTAAAATTGGTAACTTTACGGTCCGATTTTATTTGAACAATTAAAGCTAAAAAAGATATATATATAATTTAGAACATTTTAAAAGTCTAAAATCGCAACCGTGACTTTTACAAAAATATTAAACCCGAGAGAGAGACAAATCAAAATTTGCTTTAAAATTCCCGGACAAAATTAGGTGTCTACAGTCACGCCTAACGAAGAATAATAAAGTCTTGCGATGAGACCTTGTTATTTTTTAGGTTGCGACAGCATATATCCGATCCGCTGCCATCCCTAATAATGGTTTTCCTTCAATCTTTTTGTAACAGTAATACTTTTTAATTTGAATATTTTTTTTATTTTGAATAAAAAAAGATGAATTTAAAGGAAGATGATATTTTTGGTTCAAATGATAATTTTGTAGATCTTGATTTGGGTCTTCATCTCTATCTAAAGATTCACCTCCTTTCCACTACAAAACCAAAAAATCCAAAAAAATAAAAGATTTAGAGAAAAATGAAGATGAATTAGGTTCACAGAGAAAAACAAAAACACTAGAAAAAAAATAAGATAAAGAAAATTTGGTCAAATTATTTTATTTTGACCTGATTATTTACATATTGACATCGTAGTTGGCATCTTAATTAGCAGGATTAATAACCATCTGTCCCGGTTAATTAGTTCAATGATATGTGTGATTCACTTTATTAATTTAGTTACAATTCAAAAATGTTTGATCGTGTATCAAATAAAACGTTGAATTTTGCTAACAAGTATCCTAAGAACATTTTTTAAGATTACCATATATAATAATATCTTTAAACAATGCATTGAGAATAATGAATAAAGTTATCCATTAATGCATTTAATATAATATAATTAGTATATTAACTAATTTGAAAAAATTCCTAAAGACATTCATTAACAAAACTTAAAACGTTTGATCTTGATTTAAGTATTATTGTAAATATTTAATTCTAAATTCAGCATTTAGCCTTATTATTCAGATTAAATGCTTTTGAAGCATTTAATAAAAGAATTAATATTTGATGCACTGACAGTGTAAAAGGTTAGGGGTTAGTGATTAGTTTTTTATGAGGTGTTAGTATAAGATTCACTATTAGTGTATGGAGTCTATACACTGATAGTGCATCAAAAACGAACTCTAAAAGGATTAATATTTGATGCACTGACAGTGTATAGGGCTATACACTGTCAATGCATCCTACGATGCCACGTGTTAAAATTAAGTTGTAGGGGTTAGTGGTTAGGGTTAGGGATTAGTGATTAGTTTTTTATGAGGTGTCAGTATAAGATTCACTGTCAGTGTATGGAGTCTATACACTGATAGTGCATCAAAAACGAGCTCTAAAAGGATTAATATTTGATGCACTGACAGTGTATAGGGCTATACATTATCAGTGCATCCTACGATGCCACGTGTTAAATTAGGTTGTAGCGGTTAGGGGTTAGTGGTTAGGGTTAGAGATTAGTGGTTAGAGTTAGGGGTTACTTGTTAGCTTTTTATGAGGTGTCAGTATAAGATTCATTGTCAGTGTATGGAGTCTATACACTGACAGTCCATCAAAAATGAACTCTAAAAGAATTAATATTTGATGCATTAACAGTGTATAGGGCTATACACTGTCAGTGCATCCTACGATGCCACGTGTTAAAATTAGGTTGTAGGGGTTAGGGGTTAGTGGTTAAGGTTAGAGATTAGTGATTAGAGTTAGGGGTTAGTGGTTAATTTTTTATGAGGTATTAGTATAAAATTCACTGTCAATATATAAAGTTTATAGACTAACAATGTATCAAAAACAAACTCTTTAATAAAACCTAAGAATATGATTTCGTAATGGTAAAATGGGGAGTTCTACCATGAGCTCCTTAAAATAGGATTTTGGTAGGCTCCAAAATTAGAAAACCTGAATAGCAGGTTATCAATTTTTACATATAAACATGACCAAAATTACATATAAACATGACAAATTACATATAAACATGATAAATGACAAATTACATATAAACATGATAAATGACAAATTAATATAACAAATTACATATAAACATGACAATTAATATATAAACATGAGAAATTACATATAAACATGACAAAATTACATATAAACATGACAAATTACATATAAACATGACAAAATGACAAATTACATATAAACATGATAAATTACATATAAACATGACAAATTACATATAAACATGACAAAATGACGAATTACATATAAATATGAAAAATTACATATAAACATGAAAAATTACATATAAACATAACAAATTACATATAAACATGAAAAACATGAAAAATTACATATAATCATGACAAATTACATATAAAGACGACAAATTACATATAAACATGACAAATTATATATAAACATGACAAATTACAAATTACTATAAACATGACAAATTACATATGAACATGACAAATTACATATAAACATGAAAAATTACATATAAACATGACAAATGACAAATTACATATAAACATGACAAATTACATATAAACATGAGAAATTACATATAAAGATGACAAATTACATATAAACATAACAAATTACATATAAACATGACAAACATGAAAAATTACATATAAACATGACAAAATACATATAAACATGACAAATGATATATAAACATGACAAATGACAAATTACATATAAACATGACAAATTAAATATAAACATAACAAATTACATATAAACATGACAAATTTGTAATTTTCAATCTTTTGTAAAAATTAAATTAGAAAAGAAATACATATTTAATTAATATAATGCATGCATCAATTAATTTAGATATTGGATTAATAAAAAATTTATATAGACTATCATTTTTTTTTACATCTAATGGAAGTTAATTAGAAAACACTCGCATATAAAATTTTGCAAATAATGCATTGACAAGTTAAATTTTCCAGTCCTTTACTTTGGATATTGGGATAATAAGAATTTCATATAAGTATTATTTTCTTTACTTTGGTGATAAAAAATAATATAAAACATTCATGCTAGAAAAGCAGTTGTTTTGGAGTGTATGGATTCGTAACTCAACATGCATTTTATCTTCATGCATGTACAAAATAATAATAATCTTTAATTTATGACAAATAATTCATCCGTATATATTTGCCTTCAATTAACACATGAAATTAATATAATTTAATTTCGATGCAAACTTTCAATCCATAAAATTAAACATTAGTAAAATTTTAATTTTTAATCTTTTTATATTGCTGCAAAAATTTTATATATGAGAGGAAAAAAACCTCAAAATTTTAAGATATGCTTTGTTATAAGCTCTAAAATTTTGCACCGTTGCTAGAAATCTTGTGTATTTCAATGATTTCATTCTTACCCTAATTATAATACAACATCAAATCTTCATGCATGTACAAAATAAAATAATCTTTAATTTATGACAAATAATTCATCCATATATCTTTGCCTTCAATTAACACATGAAATTAATATAATTTAATTTCGATGCAAACTTTTAATCCATAAGATTAAACATTAGTAAAATTTTAATTTTAATCTTTTTATATTGCTACAAAAATTTTATTTTACAAAAATTTTATGCTATGTTACAATTTTAGAGTTCACAGCAAGCCAATAACAACCATGCTAAGCTCTTTTAGGCAATCTTGAATACATTCTCTGATAATCCATTGGCAAACATGATCATCTCTAATTATGCCTGCAAAATTGAAAAATCAAAAAGCAATTACAAATCACATTAATAAAATAAAAATAAAAAATCACATTGTAATAATTAAACATTGTCAAAATAATGTTTGAACATCATTAAACAAATTACATGATATATTTAAAATAACTTGGTAAAGTACTTGGATAAAAAGAAAAAAAATACTAGCCAAAGGAAGCTACACATCTAAAATGATCTTTTTCAACAAAACAACAATTAAGAGACAAACTAATGAAGGTAAATTTTATGCTCGTGGAGCAGGGGCAATACCTACCTCAGATATATCGCATAATCCAAAAGTCATATTTGCCAACACACAATAATTAAATACCACAATAATCAATCAGACATTCAAATTCATCATGTTTTTCTTAGTTAGAATACAGAAAACTTTTAATCTCTATGGCCCAAGTAGAAGTCTAATTTTCCAGGGTTTTAATCAACCATTATTAGCACAAGTTAGTTCAAAGGTCAAATGAATTAACCCAGCAGGTTCAAAGCAGTATAAAGTTAGTTCCTAAGATATTACACAGCTGTTAATTGACTATAATACAACAAGATAAAGACCAAAAGAAGATCTATAAAGCAAAACTTACAAATTCATGAGAGTCATAAGTAATCATATCATCTGAGAATGGAATTGAAAACTTCACTTTATAGAATTTTTTATAAAAATTAATCAATTCTATATTACAACTATTCTAAGGGTTGTCACTTAGAAGTAAACCACTAACATTTCTAATAGAATACACTTTTCATCATTGAAACTGAACAATGCAGAAAAGGAGCATTCATCCTGATTGTCGTATTAAAACTTAAAAAATCCAAAAGAAATAGATTTATTGTCCCACCACCAAGACCACCGAATGCCATTTATATCTCAGCATAGATATGATCTCATGACAGTTTGAAATTATCATTAGGATGTACTAGTAACTCTTGCAAAGCATAGATCTGATCTCATGACAATAATACCGGCACAATGTTGTCATTAACTCTTCATAAGCTAATATAGGAGAATTTAAACTAAATTATATATATATTTCACTAACATCCAAAACAAAAATTTTCTTTGCCTAGAAAGTTGTCCTTGAATTGTACTACATTATTCTAAATTTAATTCTTTTCCACAACCTATTAAACCAATAATCAAAAGCTGAAATCACACCTTCACTTGCAACTGAAGAAACTTGGTATAGATAATTGTTTTCTCCAGCATGGTAACCAGATCAACTTGTGCAAGACAAAGATAAAAAGATAATTTCCAGCATTTACTATAAACAAAGTGCAATTGGAAATATCACATCAGTAGTAACAATGCCTCACCTTGGAGCCATTAGGGACCGGTTCTTGTTTATATTATTTTTCATGTCATGTCGTGGTTTAGTTATTTTTTCGTCTCGTGCAATCGTGTCATGTCCAATATTATCGTACTTATTCACACATATAGATGATGAACCTTACATAATTCTTTTTTATAATTGAATAATTGCAAGATTATAATAAAAATTAAAGTTAAATTTCGATGAATACTTACAGAAAGTAATATATAAGTAGAATTAATTAATTTTTAGTTAAAATTAGATCCTTGTCCTTTTATTAGTTGCTAACTGGTTATGCATGCCTAGCTATTTGCTTAGTTGTTTCCTCTTAGCCGTATTTAGTACACAGAGAGGCGCGTGGCTTGCAATTGACAAATGGTGAATTGAACCAAGACACGTGGACTCGACACGTGCCATTTTCCTTTTCACTTTTGTCTGCTTTCTTTTTGCTGTGTAACATTTTGCTTATTACATTACGTGCTTCACACCTCAACTTCCTATTGTATATAGTATATACACATGTTAATTTTGGACGCATAACAAAAAATATATGATATGAAAAATAATAAAAATATGTTAAAATTTATATAATATAATTTATTAATATGTTAAAATATTCATAAATATATAATATTTTAAACACAATTATAATAAAAAAATAACATAAATACGATATAAATACACAAATTAATTAATCTAATTAGGACAGTTTTTGATGTGTTTATTTATCCCAAAAAAATAATTATGTAGTCTTTTTTATCATGTTAGTTATAAATTTTATTATAAACATAATATTAGTATATATATTTCTTAAATGTATATGAAATTCATGTATACTTAGCACATTTCAATAAAATTAATTGAATTAGAAAAAGTACAAAAAATTTCTTTGAACTGTCATTTATAATTATTCTATTTTTTATTTTAAAAAAAATAAATCCTATTTTTTAATAATTTTTAACAAAAAATACATATACCAATCACGTTTGGATGCATCTATGATCTATAATTACAATATTAATTCTTCTTAGTTCTTACACAGCCCCCATATAGATTACAAGGTTGTGATCCTAAACAAAAAACTATGGAAGAACTGCAGATTGTTTAAACTAACTAGCTATATTGTTTTAAAGCTCCTAGTGATGTAGATTCTGTAATCCTGCACAGCTGTTTATGCATGCATGAGTGCACGTAGACATAGTAAACTTCTTAATGCTAACACTAACAGCCTTGTTATAATTTTCCATTCATTAACAACAACATACCTTTATCATTGTATACAAAAGCTCTCCCTGAAGAAGCATGTACAAGAAACCATTCTCAGCTCGACTTAGTTACATTTGGAGGCTATCAAGAACACCAAACCTAAATGAATCAGATGACACCTCTACTTTGGGATCTGCAGTATTCTTTGTGAAACTGTTAGCACTTGCATACTTGTTAGTATCGATACTTAAAAGGGTTTTCATCGCATTACCAACACTACCATCCTTAGGAACATATCAAAGAGGTCAATTGGCATCCAATACATTTGAATACTGCTAGGCATTCGACGCAGATTTGCTTACTGGGGATATGAATGCGAGAAGTCAAATCTTATAAAGATCATGTTAAATAATAGTATACAAGAACATGCAGAATGTAAAAAGCAAGCAAACCAAAAATCTACAAAGATTTGAACTGAAACTACATTAACAGGGATAACTCCTACATGCGTTGTAGATATACCACTCAGAGCTTATATAGACAACGAAAAAGGGGAAAAAATACTAACCTAGGCATTGCACAAGAAAAATGCACTTAGAGAGCTTGTGTGAGGTTTCTGATACCAAATCAATGAATTTGACTCGCATGTCAAAATATTCAAATTGAAACTTAGGATATCTCATAAAAATGTACAACCAAAATAACTTAACTAATAGTTTTCATATGTTTGAGGCAAGAAGAAAACTATCATAGCAAGCTGCATCTTTAACTCTCCTAGCTGATTAAGCTTTTGAAACCTAATTCACACACATAAGCACTACAAGCAACAATTTTTGGTTTCAATTAACCAACATCCTGAAATCCATGTTTCAATTTCTGGTTTCAATTAATCAACAAAAAGCTTAAAAGCAATTATTTCCCTTTTTCTTTGCAAGGGATAGTGCATGATTTTGTTCAAGTATCGAAAGTAGTGAAAATATGAAAAAACTTTTTCACTTCTAAAAGAAACATGGTAATGGAAATATGATGCAAATGCAATGGTAATAGACTGAAAAGTTTCCTTGGCAGACATTTAACTTGGTCCAGAATAAGATGCCACAACTCCATTTGGTGTTCATTATGTGAAAGCAAGAAAGCATACTTGCTTAGAGTTTATCATCTGAAGTTGTTTTAATAAAATACCACATTTGCAACTTCACATTAAAAAAAGAAAAATAAAATACCACGAAACCAGCAAGCTATTAATAATAAAAAGCAAAAAAGCAACATACTCATATAGAATTGCATCTTCATAAAGTGTTTCCCTTACTACAGGCAATGGAGGGCTTACTTCGTCTCCACCAATTGGTCCAACATTATTGTTTCCAGTATCCTCCAACTCACTAAACATTATAAGAAGCCAATGACAAAAACATCAGTAAATATTAAAACAAACAATTAGTTGATGATTTAAAGTGAAAATTAATGTGAATCTCTAACCCATAATTTTGATTGACCCAAGAATTAACATTTTCCACCGCCGGAGACTCTAACTTTGAAGCCATCACCTAAACCCTGAAACAAAACAAAAAATAAAAATTGGAATATTTGTGTCATAATAAAACTATAACCTATTTTTCTACCCATCTTACAATATGAAACAATACCCATAAAGTAAAAACGAAAAAAAATAAAAATGCTTACTTTGCCTTGGTTTTTCAATTTAGAGAAAGTGTCAGAAAAGCCAAGAGTTGGAGTAGTGGTTATAGTAGCTATTGGAGTGAATCTCCTGGTTGAAGCTAAGGTTTTGCCTGAGGAAAACCGAAATAAAGAATGGGTATTGTGCTTCTTTAACTGGAGCAAGCCACAAAAATAAAGTAAAAGTTTTGTTATCTTCAAAATAATCAACTTTACTAAAAAAAAAAAATTGTCTTTGGATGGATTCGAGTTGTTGAGTGGTTTCTGGGGTAGCGAGGATGGAAAGGGTGGAGGCGACGCTGGTTTGAGAAGATGGAAGGGGTGGTGGCTGAGGGGTTTCGGCTTTCAAATGAGACAAAACTTTCAAATTTTGAGGTTTTATTATTTGAGAGAGAAAATTAGAGATTTGGATGTTTTGGGATCGAGTAAACAAGTTGTTGTCTTTTTTTATTTTATTTTTTATTTCAACAATTCAGATTAGATTATTTTCATCTAATGACCATAATTTATTGGAGCCTATCAAAAGGTTATATTAAGAGATTTTTTTAGAATTTTTCATGGTAAAATACAAGTAAACATATAAAAATACAGATAAAGAGAGAGAGAGAGAGGTGGGACAGGGAGGAGCCTCAGGAAGCAGCCAAAATAACCCAAAGAAACTCCATTTTTAATTTCCTTCTCTGCAGATTCTTTCTCTTTCTCTTTCTAACTTTCTCTTCTTTTTTTCCTCTCCACTCATCCCCTCCATTTTTTCCCATTATTCTTTTTTCCATCTTTATATATTGATCAATTACAGATTCAATTAAAACCCTAACTCCCTCTTCTGGTTGCTTATCTCCTCGTTTAGCATTAACCTCCAGGTAAAATTTTCTTTACTATTGTGAATGGTTTTATGAACTTTGTATAAGTTGTTATTTCAGTAAATCCAGGTGTAAAATAGAGGGAAAAGATCTGAACTTTATGTTTGTTGAGGTGGAAAAGTTCTAAGCTTTCAGATTGTTTGTTTTGGATGTACACCATGAATTTCTTGCTCCTATTTTTGATGAAATTTTAGTATTACATTAAATTGAGAAAAGGGTTTCATTATTTTAAGCTGAAAACTTGAAATTTAAATAAAAATGATCAAGATGCTTGATAAGCTTCAATTAGAAGTTGAATTAACTGAGAAATGAAAGAAAAGAAAGCTTCTTGTTTGTGTTATTGTTAATTTAACTGCTATATTTGTTTCCTGATAAGTTTCAGTGATTGTTATCAAAGAAGATGAAGAGAATAATCAATTAATCAATTGGGTGGTGAAAGCTCATTGCTTGATTTTTTTTTTTTTTTTTTTGTAGGTGGTGACAATGTCAACTCCTGCAAGGAAGAGGCTAATGAGAGATTTTAAGAGGTTGCAACAAGACCCGCCTGCAGGTATCAGTGGAGCACCTCAAGACAACAATATAATGCTTTGGAATGCAGTTATTTTCGGGTAAGTTTGGAACAAAAAGGACCTTTTTCTTTACTTTCAGGTTTGCTTAGGATATTTATTTTACTTCTTTTAATTTATCAGTATATTAAGTATGGTTCGATAAGCTATTCTGATTTCTTGTCTGATTTGGATTGTAGTCCAGATGATACTCCATGGGATGGAGGTGAGTAACCCTTGTGCCCAAACTCGTACTTAAAGAGGATGTTCTGTGTTTTTCACGTCTCAATTGCTTTAGATGGATTTATATATAGGATCTTATATTGTTTGTTACACATATCCTTTTAGATGATTTCATCTTGGGTTTTTTCCGTTATTCATGCGATATATGGGTTTCAATAATCATTTTTATCTTCATTTTTCATTGTGACATTATAGCATATTATTAATTCTTATTACAGAAATGGATTCTGATGCAAAATGATGTAGTTTTATTTTTTGGGCTGTGGTTGTTACCCCAGCCTATGATGCCCTGACTTGGTACAACTTTGAGACGACGGTATCTGTCCAACAGTAATAGGGTCCACTTTGAGGAGTCTAATACGTGTCTTGACTTGGGTATTATAGGAAAAACAAAGAATGGAGCAACATAGCCGCTTTTATGTGGTGATTTTGATTTTTCTTTTACTTTTACTTTTTTTCTTCTTTGTGCTTCTCAAGTGTAAGCCTTTTGAACCATTAGCAGTAATGAATCTGTGCCATTGTTAAAATGGCTAAAGGGTTTGTTTATTGCAAGTTTCTGTGTAGATTTTTATTCAGAACATGCAAAGTGTCATTCTGTTTCCCATACCCTGTATGTTTTTCAAACTAAAAGCAACAATGTAGTGATAAATGTACAGATATGAGACATGTGTTAATGATTACTTTTGTATTTGGAATGCTGTTTCTGCCATGGCTATAAGAGTGCTTGTAAGGGGGGCACTCTCTGTCACTACTCACTATTCTTGATATGAAATAGAAACAGTAGTTTGATAAGGAAAAAAATATAATTTTAGCTGAAAAATCAGTTCTTTGTTAATTTTTCATTCACTGTCTTCCTTTTAGGTGAAAAAATAAGGGATCACATAATAGCTTCAACAATAGTTGGTGGTTAGTGGAAAGGTGGAAGGCATCTTAAGTGTTTAATCATCCTAATGTAATTTTTCCAATCTTTGGACATACGTGAAATGACATATCTTTCTGAGTTCTTTAGGTACGTTCAAGTTGAGTCTTCAATTCTCTGAGGATTATCCAAACAAATCTCCAACAGTGAGATTTGTTTCCCGAATGTTTCATCCAAATAGTAAGCTTTAGTTGGAACTATTGTAACGTTAGTCTTCTGTACCAGTCAGTATTATTCCATCTATGGTTTCTGACTTAAACCTTTTGAACCTCTTCAGTTTATGCCGATGGAAGTATTTGTTTGGACATTTTACAGAACCAATGGAGTCCTATATATGATGTAGCTGCCATTCTCACATCCATCCAGGTATAGTTGAAAACCTATTTGCAGTATGGATATTATTGTTATGTGTCTATTCTAGACCTGTCAATTGGGCGGGTCGGGTTGGGTCAATTCGAGTCTTAAATAAATCGGGTTATTTCGGGTTCGGGTCATTTCTGGCTCGGGTCATCTTGGGTTTGGGTCATTTCGAATTTGGGTTATTCGGGTTTGACACTCGGGTTAATCGGGTTCGGGTCATTCTGGTTCGGGTCGTTTCGGGTTTGACACTCGGGTTATTCGGGTTTGAGTCATTCTGGTTTGGGTCATTTCGATTTGACACTCGATTTATTCGAATTCAATTTATTAATTTTTGAAATCGAATCAAATTGAATTTAAACAGATTATTTGATTGAATCGGATTTTATTAAAATTTTCTTAAAGATAAAAATAAAAAAATAAATTATATTTAAAAATAAATAGGATATTATCGTATATCTGAAATCGTTAAATGAATCTATTTAGTTATTTGAAAAATATATAATTTTATATTTGTTGAAACGTTTCAACCTTGATAAGTAATCCTTAATACTAAAAGTTTTACCAAGTGAACCAATCTTAGAAGTTGAAATAATTTTCTACTAAAATTAAATTAGATTTAGAACTTTACATAAAAGTTTAATTATCAAGTGTAATAAAATATGATAATAAATGCTTGTTCAAAATAAAAATATAATAATAAATGTTATGAAATTAAATTAGTTAATCATACTAAATATTTTTAAATTTTAAACATAATGTATAAAATTAAATTAATAAAAATTTTATAATAAGCAAAAGTACAATTTTTAACATATTAAAGTACTGATATATATAATATTTTTGTATAATGTATAATTCTTATTAGAGGAGTGGTCTACTTACACTGGTATAAAATAAATTAGTTTACACACTTTCATAACTTTTTATACGATTAATATTTTAACAATCCGACCGTTATATTTCATGTTATATTCACGTAGATCATGCACGTCGAGTTTTAAGTAAATTAAAAATGTCTAACTATTTGTTTGATGTAAAAAACATTCAATCGTTAAATATATATTGAAAAAGGCAGTATTCTCGATCGATATGATAGAGATATCGGATAATTTCGAAACTTTACGTGCACGACGAGTATAATTATATTTCTAAATCCAAAGGTCAGTTTGTTAAAATATTAATTTATTATATATCATATGATAAAGTATTATTATAATGTATACGAATCATTATAATAAAACACATTTCAGTGATCTATTTTATATGTATTTTAAAAATATATATATATATAATAGGCATTATCATTGAACGTTTAATTCAATAATTAATGCACTTTTTTTTTTAAATATTAGGATTCAAATTTCTTTTTTTCAAGTAAAAATTTTAGTTTTTTTTTTTTTTCAACTAAATTGAGATTGAATTACTTTAACTAGATCTGTTCACAGGTCGGACTATTCTTACAAATTCAGATGTAATATTTTTTCAAGTTCAAGCAAATATTTATTTTTACTTCCAGACGTTGATTAAAAAAATTCAATTCAATCCAATTCCATTCCATTCCATTCCAAATAATATAATATATTTTAAAATTATAATAACAATTCAAAAAAATTAAACTAATCACGTGATAAAAAAAAGTATCATAATAGTATAATTATAGATCTTGTACTATACTTATATTGTACATGTATAATCACTACACTATTTTACATATAGAGAAGAGAACAAATAGGAATATGATCAATTTATATATACTAAATAATAATTGCATATTTTATTACATTTCAAAATGGTAGTTACAAGTTATAAAATTAAAACAAATTAATAATTTGTGGTATAGGTATTATTTTTATTAAATTAATATTTTCAAAATAAAATTATACTTAATTTAAGTTCGGGTCATTTTGGATTCGGATCATTTCGGGTTCGGGTTGGTCGGTTTCGGGTTGTTGACTTTTTTCTGGTCACATCGGGTTGGGTCGGGTTTGGATTCGGGCGGGTTAGACGAGTTTTTCGGGTTCGGGTCAGAATTAACAGGTCTATTCTTATGAGAATGTTGACAGAAGAATTGTTGCTGCATATATCATTTGTAAAACAAAAACTGATTCGAAGAAGAAGCCTGTCACTTTGCCACCTTCTCTACATTTCTAGTTTTAGATAAGATTAGAGGTGGCAAAATGAACCCGAACCCTAAAACCGCCCAGAAAACCCCGAACCTGAACCCACCTAAACCCGATTTGACCCAAAAAGTCAAAAACCCGAACCCGAAAAAACCCGAACCCGAAATGGCCCGAGCCCGAAAGAGCCCAAACCCAAAAAGACCCGAACCCAAAAAAACCCGAACCCGAAAATTCCGAACACGAAAATACCCGAACCCGAGCCCGGCTCGAACCCGAATTTAATACTAAAAATAAAAATTATCAAATTGTAATTAAATAATTTTTTTATAAAGCAAGAATTTTATTTATCAATTTTATTATAATATCTTTTTTAATAATTTAATTAAAATTTAATTTAATTTATATATATGATAAAATAATAATTTTATCAAAAATACAATTATATTTTGTGCTTATAACTTTAATGTCCCATATCTTGATGGATCCACTATCTAAAAATTCTAAACTTATGAAATTTTAGAAATATAAATTTTTTTGACATAAAATATTACTTATCCTTTATTTATGTTATTTTAAGAGTACCCCTATAATAGTATAAAAGTATTTTCTATATATTAAAATTAATTAATAGCAATTCATTCATTTTAACTTATCTCTAGTATAATAATATTTCTTATATTAAAAAT
Organism: Fremontodendron californicum; assembly: GCA_030761205.1. Lineage (NCBI taxonomy): Eukaryota > Viridiplantae > Streptophyta > Magnoliopsida > Malvales > Malvaceae > Fremontodendron > Fremontodendron californicum. The sequence goes on along the minus strand of JAULJL010000019.1, from coordinate 8,137,133 downwards.
TAGATAAAAACTACTTTTAAAAAAAATGTGTTGCTCTTTGCAACATATATATAGTTTTTTTAGGCATATTATTAAATTTAAGTCATCAACACCATATTCACTTGCCCAAGCTCGGATCGATCCGAAATATAGGCCTCAAATTTTGCCAAAATCCGCTCATATTTGTAAATAGATAGTCCAAGCCCGTTTAGACATCAAAGTTGAATGGCAGGGTTCGTCCCTAAAAATCTCTTATTTTGTAGTGAATATAAATTATAATGTATTTACATGTTGAAATTCGAGTTCATCAAATCAATTATTTTAAATATTAATATTATTAATTTATAATATATCATATTTTTTATAATAAATTATTTTAAAATTTTATTTTATATAAAAAATTAATTTTATATTCTTCTGGTGTTAACAAATATTGATTTTAATAAATAAATATAATTAAAAATATCATATTATAATAAAAGATTATTTTTAAAAATAATAATAAAATAATAAAATTATTTTTAAAAGTAAATATTTAAATTATGTAAAAATAATTACATCTAACATAAAATAAAAATAATGTAAAACAAACCCGATCCCGACTGGGCCCGAACCCGAACGGATCCGAACCCGGACAGACCCGAACCCGAATGGGCCCGAACCGATTGAGCTCGAACCCGAATGAACCCGACCCGAACCCGCCCAATTGCCACCTCTAGATAAGATGATGAAACTTTGATGAAATTTGTTTACAAAGCTAAATGATTTATTTTCATATATCCATGTTTTCAGATGAGAAAAAAATTGGAAGATTAAGAATCAAGTCATCTCTTATGGTCCTGGAAATTTACCAAGTCAGTTTAGAAACAAACTCATTTTAATTGCAAATAATGAGTTTTCTTGTGCGATTGAAGTTTTCTATTGTTTTGCCCAAACAATATATTTTTTTTGGATAAGTAAGTGTTTTATTTATCCAGAAAGCAGTTAAACTGCTACATCCAACATCATGTGCAACATGTACTTAAAGCTATACATACTTAAACAATACTTGAACAAAACTTAAGACCACTAATCAATCAGGGAACAATAGCAACATACTTCAGCAATACTTAAAGCTATTCCAGAATGGACAAAGATCCTAGGAAAAAAGAGACAGTCCCCAATCTGCATCCAATCTTCGGTTCACTTCATCAGGACTAATGTTCTTGAGCCCCAACAATCGCATTCTGATGATCTCTTTTATCTGCTCAATGATGGCTCCTTGTGTGGATTGAAGGCGATTAAAACACCTATTATTTCTCTCCCTCCAGATCGAGTAAAGAAAGGCACTCCATGATAAACGCAAAATAACAGAAATGAGAGTTTTTCCTCTGATTCTGTTTACTGCCCATTGCAGCTCTGCTTGCCAGCTCCTTATGCTTCTATGAAGTTGACATAAGGATAGTATATGCCCCCAGATTTCCTTTGAATAGTCACATTCAAAAAATATATGATTCCGGGTTTCTTGCTCAGTTTGACATAGCTCACATTTGCCATCCACCTCCATGCCCCATGACATCAATCTGTTCTTTGTAGGCAGTTTGTCCAATATAGCCATCCAAGCTACCAGTGCATGTTTAGGAATATGAAATGGAAACCAGATCAGTTTATCCCACTCCACCTTGTCCTGCCTAGGCCTGAGATCATTCCAGACTTTAGCCACCATAAATTTGTTCCCAGGGAACTTCCAAGTTAGAGCACCATTCTGGTTGGAGGTGAACCTCAAAGCCAAAGCCCTCAGCTGAAGCATTTTACGCCATGTCCAGCTGCTTCCTGGGGAAGGTTGAACCTGCCACACTGTTCTTCCTTTCAGCACATAGGCATGAAGCCAGGCAATCCACAATGAACCTGCCTGAGAGAGAAGTGCCCATAGGTGCTGAATAATGCAAGCCTTATTCCATATTCCCAAGTCTTTTAATCCAAGACCCCCCTCTGACTTTGGACAGCAAATGGAACTCCATTTGACTCTTGCTCCCTTAGCTGAGTCATCTCTTCCTTTCCAGAAGAACCTGCTGCATATTTGCTTAATATCAATATGTTGTATTAAACCAATGAACTAAAAGTCAATTTTGTGATGGAAAAGATGTACCAAATAAAACAAGTATTCAATTTGTTTCACCATGCACCTAAACACCCTGGTTTTGGTTCCCCAAATGCCTCATTAATTGCAATTATATTTTCAGGTTTACTCCACTTGCTGCACTCAATTTCTATGTTGTTTACTTAGTTTTTTACTGAAACCTATGTCGTGTAACTATGTTAGATTCTTCACAGCTTTATGAAGCATCCAACTGTTCATTTAACATTTTTATAAAAATTAATATCCGAACCCCATGTGAGAGAAAGAAAAGGAATAGTAGAAACCAAGTTTGCCATCTTTATTTTTGTTCAAGAGGTTACTTAGGAGGAAAGTGGTGATTTGCAAAGTTCTGGTGTGACAGAAAGAAAGGGTTTTCCCAGCAAATCAATATTGTGATACATGACATAACATGCAATTGATGCTGCATTGGATTAGTATATGTCAACTCTCAAACTTGCCCTATCTTGAGGGTTTAAATTGTAGCTATTTAGGATGCAGCAAAAGTAGTTTGCTTTTTGCACCACATAGTGTTTTCTTTCTTTTTCCCCCTTGCAATTCTTCTCTTTCAGCCAAGATTATTTTTGGTTTAATAGATATAATTTTTTATTTGTACAAATGATTGTTTGAACTGGTGATCTTGAATTAGAGCTTCAATAGTTAGTGTGGTTCTACATAAGCTTAGAACAAAATAATGGTTCTTTAATTTTTCATTTACACGTTTAAATAAGTGAATTAAGTTGTCTTTGTGTCTTCTTGTGACTAATGATGATTTCAACTATCATGCCATTGATTCAGTCATTGCTCTGTGATCCCAACCCTAACTCACCTGCAAACTCAGAAGCCGCTAGGATGTTTAGCGAGAACAAGCGTGAGTACAACCGAAGAGTAAGGGAGAGTGTGGAGCAGAGCTGGACAGCAGACTAAATCCATGCAGTAGTGGGACAGTGAGTTTTTAAGGTTTGATATCATGGTAACACTGCCACTCAAGAGTGTTACTGTCAGGACTCCATCAACTTTATCCGGTACTCCCACACGTGTTCCCTTTAGAAATGGATGTTAGGGCTATCTGATCTAACATCATACTAAGACTTTTTGCTTTGTGTGTCTTAAGCTTGTGTAAAATATTATGCATCTATTTGCATTAACCATGTATAAATCTCTTGAGTGATTTCATCCCAAACAAAATTGTTCCACTTTTCGCCTTTTGTTGGGAGAGTGTCTCGAAAGTATGAGAGGTGCATATTCCTTTTTCTTACATATACTCATGTAAATGAGCTGCTTAAAAATGATGTTAGGATTTTATGTTTTATAAATAGTTTCAGCTTTTATTCTCCCTCTCCGATGGCGAAAATAATACCTTGTCTTGTGCTTGTAGTTCGAAGATGATCTGGTTTATGATAGGTTCCATGATATGATCATCTGCAACAATTTCTACATACAACATTTTTCATTGTTATGAGGAATTTCATGCATGACAAATAGACAGTGAAATCTAGATGAAACTGCCCTTTTCACTCTAGGGGTTTCGGGTTTCGGTTCTTCCTAATCAATCAGTGGATTAGGTTGAAGTTTAAGGTTCAATTCCCTCTCCCTCTTTGAACTTTCTTATGTGTATCGAAAGAAAGAAAAAGGAATCTATTGAATCTTTAGAGGGATCTTAGTCAGCTAAGAATTCCATAAAATCTTAATGAGTTGCAGCTGAAATTAGTTGTGGATTATGAGTAAATGAAATCGTTTCTTCCCATCACGGACAAGGGGGAAAAAGTAGAAGTTACAATCTAACAGGCATCAAATAAATGTTGCCCCAACTAAATCATTTTCAAACACAGGTAGACCAAGGGCGAGATAATGTGAAATGTAAAACCCAGTCATGCTTTAATCTGTTAGCACATGAAACATCAACAAGGAAAGAAGATGTCACTAATTTTTCTACAGGGTATTCTGCCTGTAGTTATAACACAATGTGGAAGAAAGCGATACGACGACGTTAAACAAGACATAATAAGACAAGACAAAGAACAAAACAAGACAGGTTCAAAGACAAGATAGCAAAGACAGACAGGAAAAGAGGAAGAAAGAAAAGGAGATGGTGATAAACAGCTCGGTGGGGGGTGGCGACAATAGCCAACGTGTCAGCAAACGTATGCCAATACATAGCCTGTAAGGGTGTAACCCAGAGCGCTTAAGCAGCGATCAAGTCTTGCATCTCCTTTTCTGCCTTCCTCTCCATCATCTCGGCCGACTTGCCGGCTCTATATGGCTCTACCTATGCTTTAATCCTCACCATCATCCTCTCTCTGATTACAGCGACGATGATATCTCTCACTCCCATTGAAATTTCAGGCTATTTTTGAAGATACCCACTTCATTTTTCTTCTTGTTTTCTATGTTTGTTCTCTCTTATAATTCTGTCTCTGATTGATATATTTTATGAAGGTTTAGGGATATCCAATTCTTTTTTTCTGTTTTTTTTTTTATATGTTATCTCTGTTGGGTACCTCTCATTTCTTGTAAAATTTGAAGTGAATTTGTGCCAAAAAGAAAATCTCTGATGCATATAGCTAATAGCTTAATGGGTTTGTTTCATCTTCTTTGTTAATCCCGTAATATTGGATACGACACGATTACACGTCACAAAAAAAAAAATACGAACACGACATGAATATATACATATTTCAAAATGTATATAACACAAACTATTAACACGATTATAATACGAAAAAATATACAAACATAATACGTATATGCAGGAATTGCTAGATCTTTATCTACAAGGTTTGAATTTTTAGGTTAATTGGTTTGACTTAGATCTTATGTCTGCTCTTGGTCCCCTTGGGACTTGGATAGATGCTGCTTGCCTATTGATCATGACAATTATTTCTGATGTGTCTTGAATGGATTCTGCTCACAGTTTCATGAATTGGTGGTGTAAAAGATTCAAAATCAGAACAAGTTTTGTGTAAATCATATCCTTGAAAAGATTAACAACATTAATAAAACAACAAATAAGTTGAATGATTTGATACAATTTGTATCTCAAGTGATTGTATAATACCAGACAAACAATTCCAGTTTAAAGCAACACTCCAAGAAAAAATCAGGTCAAAGGCGCATATTTTGACAAGACAATAGACAACATAGAACCCAATGGAGGAAGAAATTAATATGGTATTATACACAATTATTCTATATGCAGAGTAAGAGTAGATAAACTAAAATCAATTCCATAAAAGCATTTTATTTGGCAGGTATGAGACAACGTTAACATGTTGATGACCATCAAGCGAAAACTTGTGCTTATGGTGATGCCAAAATTTGATGGTATATTTTCTGTACAATCCAAAGATTCCTGTCCCTATAGAGCTTTGCTTAAAACCAACAAAATTTGCCGCAAGATAACTTCCTCCTTGTTTGTGTTTTTTACATGAACAAACTGCTACTTAAAGATGGAGAAAAAAGGAGGAAGAGAAAGGGGATTATACAGTGAGAAGATGAAATGAAAACTGGAGCAGGCTCATCGTCCCTGTGGAGATTTCACATGGAGAGGGGATTTCATTCTAGATGGCAATGATTTCACATGGTGGGGGGATCTCTTTTCAGATGACAGTTGTTCCTGATGAGGGGATTCGACATGGCGGCGGGGAGATTTCATTAATAATTGCTGCAGTTCATGTGAGGGTTTAACACTACTGGGAGGAGATTTCATTTCAAATGGCAGTGAGCCTCTGTGTGGCATATTAGCAGGCGAGGGAGGGTAACTTTTTCTGAATGGGGACATTGGTATAGGACTAGCTACTGCTTGTGACTCTGAATGGGAGGAGCAAGGAACATCCCTTGGGGTAGGAAGGGAAGGCAAGGTCGGAAGCTGTTGTAGGGCGGATAAAACCTCAGCCATTCGTGGTCGGACCTTGGCTTCACTAATACACTGTAATGCAAGGAGGGCAACCGTATAAGCTGATCTCTGGGGGTACATACCCTCTAACTTGGTATCCATAATTCGGAATAACTTGCGTCTATCACCCAAATAGGGTTTTATCCAATCAACTAGATTCTCCTCCACACCAGTTTTTGTTTCGTCAACAGCACGACGTCCTGAAAGCAGTTCAAGTAACACAACCCCAAAGCTATAGACATCACACCTTGTAGTTAGCCGACCTGCACAACATTTTTGGAAGACCTTATTCATTCACATAGGGTTGCAAATACAAAAGTTCAGGCAAGTAATTCTATCAATCAGTTGATGTCACAACCTCATAAAAAGGAGTCCATTCTAAATTATTAAATAACACTATGTCAATCCAAGTTCTGTTTAGAGAAACATAAAAAAGAATTAGAAAACAAGTGCCTAAGGCCATTAATAAGGTACTTTTTTTAGTTGCCAAACTGGAATTTGTTAATAAGGTTATTTAGGCAGATTATGGGAGGAGAGCATCACTATTGTTTCAGAACTCAGTACGTTTATACCTCTCCTAGAATTTGTAATTACAAGATTGCAAAGTAGGAAACAAAGTGCTAATATCAGTTCCATAAGAACTAGGAAGGGATTCGGGGTTTTTGTAGAATCACCATCCAGACTAAGTTATGCCTTTGTCAACTGTCATATATTATGTACTATGAAATATGAAGTTAAAACAAAATGTTAATTAGTTGAATGGCTTTTGTAGGAAGCAAAGTGCCATTATCAGTTCTGTAGGGACTAGGAAAGGATTCATAGTTTCACTAAAAACACTTAACATGACCCTAGACTAATTCGAACCTTTTCCCATTGCGTATATTACATATAAATCTGAATTTACGTAGCAACTCAGATGATGACAACAGCACAAACAATCTCTGAAGGAATTTAAACCAAAGAAGTTCATATACACAATCCTAAATCTAACAATAAGGTGGTTTTTGGTATGGGGTGATCTCTTTAAAATCGAAGGTGATTGAATCATCGTGTTTGGTAATAACTTGGGAATCTTACGTAACAGTGATCTAAGATCACTGAGAATGATTAGATCACCCCATTGTGGGGTGATCTGAATCCCATCCAAAAGGGTGGGGAAGTTTTATCACCGAGGGAAAATTATATTCAAAATTATAGAAAAATTTACCCTTGAAGTGATGCCCACTAAAATATGTTTCTCTACAAATTTTTAATCTTTATAAACAAATCTCCACTTTTTAATCATCTTATACAAGACAGCTTATGTGACCATTAGATATGAATATGTTAATAACTTTGAATTATACTCATCAGTACTAGTTCATACCTTACAATTTTTTATAGAACAATAAATTCTTATTTTATAAATTATTCATTCAATAAAAATTGAAATTGTTGCTTTCATTAAATAATCTTATTATTAATAATAAGGTTATTTTTGGTGTTATATATTTAGTAAAAAAAATTTTGTGCAATACCAAAACAAAGTGATTTAAGATCACCAGTGATCTATAATATTATACCAAACATAGTAATTTAAGATCACTAGTGATCAAAACACCTTGGTGATCTTATCACCATGGTAATTAGATTAGATCACCACGTTGATCTTAAAAATGATACCAAACACTACCAAAGAGCTTAAATACTATGGTAAACAAAAATTTCATAAGAGGGGCAAACAAAGTAACCTGTAGCAATATATTCAGGGGCAGCATATCCTTGAGTACCCAGGACTTGAGTAAAAACATGAGAATTATCACCAGTAGGGCCTGCTTTTGCCAAGCCAAAGTCTGAAAGTTTTGCATTGAACTCCTGCAACAATGATGTGTCACAGACTGTTAACTGCTTGGAAAGCTTGGAATAATAAAATGAATAAATTGCCAATGCCATGATCCAAAGACTGCCTAAAGGATAAGCAGATTAATCATGGATGTTAATATGTTACCATTAACATACATAAAAAAAAAAAGGTTGATTTAAAACAGGAAAAACCCTAAGGATAAATTTCAGCTTTTTCCTATTTTTCCTTCTTGTTTCTTTTTCAAAATTTTCAGATGAATTTTAACTGGTTCCATTATAGGCCGCTAGAATAGAACTTTGTTGGATTGACTCATCCAATCCAGCACTACAACACACTGCTACTCATTTTTTAGCCAACATACCGAATCTAGTAGGATATTTGATGCCTTAAAATCTCGGTAAATAACTGGTTGTTCAGAGTCATGTAAGAAAGAAAGGCCTCTAGCAGCATCTATGGCAACTCTGATCCTTATTACCCACGAAAGTGGTCGAGCACCCCCTGAAATTAAGACAGCCTCAAATTTAATGAACAAACACACATCTTTTGGCATAACAGGGAAAGCAATCATAATATCCAAACAAGTACAGATTGAAAACAGATGGGAAATCACTTGGTAACTTTCCTATTGATATTTCAGGAAGAATTAGTAAATGTATGCAATAAAGCATACCCCAGGAAAAAAAAAAATGAAAAAGAAATAAAGATAGAAGGCAGCTAGCTAGGATATGAACTTTACAAGTTCTATTGAAAAAAGGCATTGACTTACTTCCGAAAAGATGATTCTCCAAGCTGCCTTTAGATAGATACTCATAGATCAAAAGCCTATTTTCCTCTTCCAAGCAATATCCAATAAGTTTGACCAAATTTTGATGATGAAGCTGACCGAGGTAATTAACTTCACTCTACAATCAACGCAACTGATACATGAGCCAAGAATATTTTCAAAGAAAGTTAACGTGATGAAGGAAGAAACCTACCAGCCACTCCTTATGACCCTGAAAGCCTTCAGATTTAAGCTTCTTCACAGCAACAACCATTCCACATCCAGGCCTTGCAGCTCCAAGGGTTTGCTCATCCATCCACCCCTTGTAAACATAACCAAACCCACCTTCCCCGATGAGATGATCAGAACGAAAGTTTCTAGTAGCATTTTTTAGCTCAGTAAATGTGAAAGCTTTCAGATGGGGGGATGACAATATATCACTTTCAGTTCTTGCAGCAGAGCGACTTCCAGCTACACTTTTTCCACTGTCAGCTTTAATCAGACTTGAAGAAGCAGTAAGATGATCTCTATTGGGAAGTTGTGTAGCTCCTGAAAGAGAAAAATAGTTCCCTGCTATGAGATTATTAAGATTTAAGAGGAATTTACATGGAGCAAAACGTGTAGCCATAGAACTCATAATAAGAAAGCAAATGCACATATGTAACTAAGAGAGGCACATCAAAACCAAAGCCGATTACATGCAGGATCATTAGAGCTGAAACAAATGGCACATTGTGTGATGTGGCCAAAAAGTAACATACAATTATAATTACAAGGTGTATGAAATTGCATTACCTTCAAATTATCATTTTGCAATCGTGTAAAAACATCTAGGAATATGGTAGAAGAAAATACCAAATTAGCATGAGAGCTGGCCAAATAATTTTTTTTCCAAGCACACATGTTTCATTGTTTTGGGTGTACTAATATTTTTAAATACTAGTTATGGAAGTTAAATTTAGCCACAAGATGTTTATATTATTAATTGGAGGGGGGAAACTTGAGCAAAAAACATAAATTATAAATTTTAATCATCTTATCAAGATCAGTGCATCTACATTTCAATGTTATGCTAACCACTAAAACTAGCTGACAATGAAATACCTGTTCTTAGGTGTAAGGCCAGCTGTACAAAATGAGTGCATTAATGAACTAAATATTTAGAAACAGCCCAGTGATATATGCGACCATACAATTCTAACCATAAAAAAGACCTTGATTTTGTCCTTGTAGTATTTAAACCTAGCCACAAGATTTGTACAGTTTTACAGGTAAGAGAGCAACTTGAGAAAACAGAGCAAATTAAATATAATAATCTATCACACATCTACGTCTGAATTTTGGGTAAATCTGCACAAACTAGCCAATGCGAAAAAACAGTACTTAGGTGCAAGGCCAGTTGTAAACAAGTTGCATTGATGAACAAGATAGCAATGGCTGCAAACATGCAATTCTTTCCATACACCGGACCTTAATTTGGGGCCTTGAACCAAATGGGGCACCCAAGTGGGCTATGAAACATATTCAAAGACGATAGGATTTTAATTTAGGACATTTAGAAAAATTCTGAACCAGACTGCCATGGAAGCTTGTTGACTACTGAAAAAAATAGAACCACAAACCCATATAAAGTCATAACTAATTATCTTATCAATTGTGTAGTAGTGTCACATGACCGACATCTGTTAAGTGATTTTTGTCCAAGCAGACAAATTAGCTTTAACCAAGGGTCAATACCTTAAACTGCCTGATTACGATTAAGAACGTTTGGGGCTACATTGACAAGACACGTCGTATTTGAGTGAGATACAAGTGCATCTATCAGAATAAACATTGCTAGATTATCATAATTGAATTCACTTATAACATTAAAAAGAAAAAGGTTCAAGGAAATTCCAAAGCAGAAGTTTTTTTTTTTTTTTTAAAAGGGAAACATTTCTAGATTACTATAGCATGGCACCCTAATTATTTACCTTCCAACTGGCAATTTACCAATGCAAGCATTACTATATCTGCTCACATGTTTAAAACAGAAGTCCATGTGATTAACAGTACCAAATTAATGCTAGCATTAGTACCTGTCCCCATGTTTATAAGACAACTTCATGTGATTAGCAATACAGAACAAGCAACCAAGCCTTCTTTTTCAAGGAACACTAAAGGGTGGAGGATTTAGGTGAAAGACTTATCATGTCTACTTGGAATCAAGAAATCCACAAAGATAAAGAACACTATGGGATACGAATTATAAATCTTTGGAATTCAAATATTCTCCAAGCCCTCTTATCCTTAAACCCAATTGAGGCAGATACATAAAAATTCCAGAACAAGAGAAAACAACAAATCCTAGATAAAGCCCAAAAGAATACCGATAATGAATTGAAGAGGGGGGTACAATGCTAAAAAAAATACAAATAATAAATTGGATGTAAATCTGTAAATATTACTAAATGAAGCCATTAATTTAAAGCATACACAAGGAACCTGCAAGATATAAAGGCCAAAGAAAGCCATCCATGAAAACCATTTCTTTAAAAGCATTGTGTACGTAAATACCAAAGTAACGAAACTAGTTCCCAAACTAGAGAAAATATGATCTTGGAAACTTAATGTAACAGAGGATTAACAACCCAATAACATGCCAAAAGCATAAGCTGTGATTCTTACCTGGAACCCCATAAAAGATGCTTAAATAAAGAAAAAGCAAAGACTAACCATTTGGACTTCTAAGTTGAAGCATTAGATGAAATAATCACTACTACAATGTCAATAAAACTAAAAATGGAAAAGAGAAAGAAAATGCAAACCAAAGAACAACAATCTCAATAAAATATCGAACAAAAAAAATCAGACATGGAATCTTCACTTGAAAAAACCAATCAAACCCTTTACAAGAAGCCCCATTTCCCTCACAACCACCAAAGCCAAAGACCAAGTCCTCATTGCAAACCAAAGATGAAATGAAACCTTTCAAGAAAACAAGAAAAAAAAAAAAAAACGATTGCATGAAATGGAAAAACCCCATTAAAACATTACCTGAAGTTGCCTGAGAGCTCAACGAGTTGTCCACTTTCGAACGAGTTTGGAAGCAATTGCCCATGTCAGTATCTCTCTTTCACTCACTATCTATCTCTTTCCTTCAAGCTAAACAATAGAAATAAAAATGGAAGCCAAAAAAGAAAAAGAAAGCTAATATTCTATCTGGGTTTTGACTAATAACCTAAAAAGAAGCAGATTAAACTATGTTAACGTGATCTGGTGCCTGGTGGAGAGGTCTCTGCTTCTTCTTGCTCTTCTTTGAAGAAAAAAAAAAAAAGAACAGGAAAGCAGAGAAAAACGAGATTTCTTTTTTATTATTATTATTTATTTCTTTTTGTTTTTTTATAGAAGACGGAAAAAAAGGAAACAGAATTAATTAAAGTTAATTATTTATATACTAGCATTTTGTGGACTTTTTAACCCCTACTGTGCCTGCGTTGTATTGGATATAGTTAGAGGTGGTAATTGGACGGGTTCGGGCGGATTCGGGTCGGATTTATTTGGGTTCGGGTTCATTTGGGTTAGGGTCTATTCGGGTTCGGGCTCAATCGGGTTCGGGTTCAATCGGGTTTGGGCCCATTCGGGTTCGGGTCCGATCGGGTTCGGGTCCGTCCAGGTTCGGGTCCGTTCGGGTTCAGGCCCAGTCGAGTTCGGGTTCGGTTCGGGTTCGGGTTCGTTTTACATCATTTTTATTTTATGTTAGATGTAATTATCTTTACATAATTTAAATATTTATTTTTAAAAATTATTTTATTATTTTATTATTATTTTTAAAATAATTTTTTATTATAATATGATATTTTTAATTATATTTATTTATTAAAATCAATATTTGTTAGCATCAAAAGAATATAAAATTAATTTTTTATATAAAATAAAATTTTAAAATAATTTATTATAAAAAATATGATATATTATAAATTAATCATATTAATATTTAAAATAATTGATTTGATGAACTCGAATTTTAACATGTAAATATATTATAATTTATATTCACTATAAAATAAGAGATTTTTAGGGACGAACCCTAGCATTTAACTTTGAGGTCTAAACGGGCTTGGACTATCCATTTACAAATATGGGCGGATTTTGGCAGAATTTGAGGCCTATATTTCGGATCGATCCGGGCTTGGGCAAGTGAATATGGTGTTGATGACTTAATTTAATAATGTGCCTAAGAAAACTATATATATGTTGCAAAGAGCAACACTTTTTTTTAAAAGTAGTTTTTATCTATTTTTTAATATAAGAAATACTATTATATTAGAGATAAATTAAAATGAATGAATTGCTATTAATTAATTTTAATATATAGAAAATACTATTATACTATTATAAGGGTGCTCTTAAAATAACATAAATAAAGGATAAGTAATATTTTATATCAAAAAAATTTACATTTTTAAAATTTTCATGAGTTTAGAATTTTTAGATAGTGGATTCATCAAGATATGTGACATTAAAGTTATAAGCACAAAATATAATTGTATTTTTGATAAAATTATTATTTTATCATATATATAATATAATAGAAATTAAATTAAATTAAATTTTAATTAAATTATTAAAAAAGATATTAGAATAAAATTGATAAATAAAGTTCTTGCTTTATAAAAAAATTATTTAATTACAATTTGATAATTTTTATTTTTAGTATTAAATTCGGGTTCGGGCAGGGCTCGGGTTCGGGTATTTTTGGCTTCAGATAATTTCGGGTTCGGGTCTTTTCGGGTTCGGGCTCTTTCGGGCTCGGGCCATTTGGGGTTCGAGTTTTTTCGGGTTCGGATTTTTAAATTTTTGATCAAATCGGGTTTGGACAGGTTCGGGTTCGAGTTTTTCTGGGCGAATTTTCAGATTCGGGTTCATTTTGTCACCTCTAGATATAGTGGGGTTGCGGGGAGGGTAAAATTGAGAAATCAGTCAGCTCTAGTGACTGCTTAAGATTAATGTCACGTACTGTGTCAGCTCTTTTCATCACTGCCCAATCACTATAGCAATTATTAAGCTCTGGATAACTTGGGCCCACTAAATTTGACATTTTTCTTAATCGGGCCCAAAAGTGGGTGATGCCAATGTGAGACTTTTTAAACAAAACCAAATAAAAAAAAATATAATCAAGTCGAGTCGAGTCAATATAATATTAAATTCAAATTTGGTTCAAATAGAAAACCCGTATCTCAAATTGTTTTTTTTTTTTTCAAATTCAGTTCGAAAAAGAACCAAATTATTCAAGTTTAATTTGATTTAACTGGATTATCATTAACTATGTAAATAGCTTGAATTTTAACTTGAACTCGAAGTAAAAATCAAGTAAAATTTGGAAATATATAAATAAATATATTATATGTATATAAAAATAAAAATATTAAAAATTTGATAATATTTACAAATTACTCGAGTCGAGTATTATAAAATTTAAACTTGATTCAACTTATTTTTGAATTCGAGCTCGACTTTATAATAAATAAGCAAATAAAATTAAAATACTTAGTGAATCAAGTCCTAATCTTTCTTTATCTTCAAATAGATTGGAGAATACTTGATCATTGCCCTTTTATTTTTATTTTTCTTTTCTTTTTCCTTTTTTGAGATTAAGGACTTCTAAAAATCTTTTAGGGTGTGTTTTTTCATGACAAATATTTTTTTATTTTTCGGTATTTATTTTTGTGTAAAATGGTTTGATCAATGAAAAATGAATTTCAAGTGAACGAAAATTAATCATTTTCTTGAAAAATGTTTTACACTTTTGAAAAGTGTAAGAAAATTTTCGAAAGCTGAAACAAAGCAAAAATGATCAATCCTTTAAGTATATGAATCAATCTCACTTTGAAGTAAAGCAAAAAAACAAAGGACCGATTCTCTACATATAGATCGATCTCCAAACTAAAGCAAATAAAAAAGAATCGATCATTTAAGTGTAAGGATCAATCGTTTTTATATTAATGTAAATTTTTTAAAAACAGTCAAAAAATGAAAAATATTTTACAAAAAATCATTCAAACAATAAAAAAATTAACTTTGTTAAAATTAATTTATCTTCCAACAATTATTTTTCGCAAAACAAAAGGACCTTTAGAAGCAAAAAGAATCAATGGCTCATTAAGGTTCCTACATTAGACCTATGTTAGAAAACTAGTATTTGCCCCCGTTCTCCGTGGTCAATTTTTATATATCATTTAATTATAAAAATATAGGATTAAGTAAAATATGGTTGATTTAAATGTAATTGTATTATTTGTCATATTTTTTATATTTTTCTTTTTAAGACTTTATTAGATAATTTTAATATTTATCCTAATTTTTTATTCATATCTTATTTCCTTTTTATTCTCTCCTTATTTCTTACGTTGAACACTTATCGATTTTATTTAATAATAAATTAAAACCTTTATGTTGAACATTTTTCTAAAATTTTCTTACTCATTGATGGATTTTTAAAAAATCTACTCACCTAAGAATTTTCAAGATATTTGTCATTTACAATTTTCTTAGATTGTAAATGACATTGGTAAAATTTTCATTTGTTTATATAATTAAATGCATATCATGCAAAAATATATAGTGATGCAATTTTTATATTTTTTCATATTTTTCTTATTTAAGACTTTTCATTTGTGTTTTTTCAATATTTTTCTTTTTATTATTTGTGTGTTGGAATAATATTTAGGTCTCTCCCAACAATTTGATGAAGGCCACTATATTATTCCCCACTTTATTTTTATTTTTTAAAAATACTACTATGAATTTCTTAAAATTTTATCATTGGAGAATTTTCAACAATAGTTTTCATTATGATTATCATTGATGAATTTTTAACAATTCTAACAATTGAGCTAACTCTTAAGAGCCAAGTTGCAAGCAAAAGAAATAAGAGTAATAAAGGTATTATAGCAATTAATGTGCACTTAACTTTTATATATAGTTATTATAGGATATCTAATTTTATTTTACTACTACTAATTACTTTAGTGATAGATCAAAGTTGGATAGAGAAAAGTAAGGTTTGGTTTCCTCCATTACTTCAATCCATTTTTTTTAATACAATTTTAATCATTATTTATAAATATGACTTTTATAATTCAAGAGTGGATCGTGCATATCTAAATGATAATAATAAGTGAATTAAAAAAATAATGAATAAAAAAGTACTGAACAAGATCTTAACTCGAAAAGAAATGGGTTTCATTGTTGGACAACCCTTTTTCAATGGACAAGATCTTACACCATTCAAGTTCACACTATTTTATTTTCCATCTAGTCACTGTTGCATGCCAAATTTGGTTCTGAACTAAAAGTGGAGTTGAATGTGTAATATAATATATGGAATGCAATCTTTGAAATTTAGAAAGTGTTATTATACATAATTTAAATTTAATGTCTAGGTATATTGTGTGGTCCTAATTTTAATCATAAAATTGTCCTTACAAATTTTTAGAAAACTTAACTTCCAACTAAAAGTTGATGTTGTATATCGGATTTGAACTAATGTAATCAAATAAGAATCAAATAAGAATAATAATAATAGAGAAGAAGAAGAAGAAGTGAAGAAAATTGTAGGCATGCAAGACACTTCTAAGAAACTTTCTTTAAGATAATAGTTTTTCCATTATGGTGCAAATAGCCTCTTGGAAACATTATCCTCAGGATATAATGCCTACTCGAAGAAGAACAAGATTGCATTTCAAATTCTTTTTGATCGCACATGAACCATATACCAAAAGAGAGTGAAAGAAGAAAAATAGTTTTTCAAGAGAATTGAATGTAAAAGTTATCTTGAACTAATTGTAAAAGAATGTATTTATAGATACCAACAGGTGCTAAAAATACTTTTTCATGAAAGTACATTTTTTCATGAAAAGTTAACTATTTGATGAAAAATCATCACTCTTGAAATCAATACTTTTTTCATGAAAAGTCAACTAGTAGATGAATAATAATCACTCTTGGAATGAATACTCTCTCATGAACAATCACCACTCTTGGAATGAATGATCACCTCAAATAGATATAACTTTTTCTTCAAACACACTTATTCATGAAAATATGTAATCTATATGGGTCCGTTTGTTTCGCAGAAATTGGCTTCCAAAATATATTTTTTGGAAAATGTGAAGATTTTCCGGAAAAATAAAAATTTTCTGATATTTGGATGACTCACTGAAAAATATTTTCTATTGTTTGGTTATTTTATGGAAAATCTATTTTTTTTCCAAATATCAATATTGACATAATTATTAATTATTAAAATATTAATATTTTAATAATAATAATTAATTCTAAAATAATATATTAATATTAAATACTTAAGATAATACTATTTATTATTAAAACATTAATTATATTAATATTTAAAATATTATAATTATTATTAAAATATTATTTTGATTAATATAATAATTATTAATTTTATTTATATTAATATAATTATTATAAAATATTATTTCTAGTTTTTCAAATAGTAATAGTAATATTAATATAAATATTAAAATATTATTTATATTAATATAATTTTTATTAAAATATTACTTCTACTTTTTTCAAATAGTAATATAGCATAAATATTAAAATATTTATTATTAAAATATTAAAGAAATAATATTATTATTTCTATTAATATTATTTATTATTAAAAAATTAATTATATTAATATTTTAAAATATTTAAAGTGTTTGAATAATTATTAAAATATTATTTCTATTAATTAATATGTATACTATTAAAATAATAATCCTTTTATACTAAAAAACATTTATTATTAAATATTTATAAAGTATAATTTATATATATTTATTATTAGAATAGTAATATAAAAACATTTTTCAATAAAATATTAAAATATTATTTAAAATTTAAAATATTTATAGTGTTACAATTTATTATTAAAATAATGATATTGCTATATGAAATAATATTTTTATTAAAATAATAAATGATAGTCATTATATTAATAATTTATTATTTATTATTTATTATTAAAAGATAAATATAATATTATATAATTAAAATATAAATATAAATATGTAGGTTTAATAATATTTAAATAAAATATTGAAAAATACAATATTAAAATGTGTTTATATTAATATTTTTATATATTTTTATAATTAAAAAATAAAGATTTTTATTAATATAATAATATTTGATTTGAGTCAAGTTAAGTTTCGATCTAAAATATGATGTCCAGATTTTAATTCGAGTAACCCTACTCATGAGAGTTCTTTTTTGGAAATTGTTTTTCCCTTTTCAAAAGGAGAAACAATTTACAAAAAAAAACCCTTATTTTCGTTAACCAGTAAGTTATTTTTTGTTGATCAATCAATTTTCCGTCAACCAAACATCAAAAAATGTAAAAATCATTTTTCGTAAATTATTTTCAATTAAACAAACAGACCCTATGATTTCAAATCTTTGTTCAACACAAGAAGCACCAAAAAAAAAAAAAGATAAAGCATTCAATTACCAATTTTTCTGTCAAAATGCTTATAGCCCCTCACGCTTTGACCCTTCTGTCTCTTTCTTCCATAGCTTCTAATTTGCTTAAAGATAATTTCCTCTTCACAGTTTGCTGATAGGCCCAACATCTTTCCCATGCTCCAAGTCTCTAGTGCTTCTTTTCTCGGAAAAAGCTAGTTCCCGTTCAAGGAATCCCCATCGGAGACAGAATCATTTGCAACTTTCGAACAAAAATTTGTCATTTGTTTCCCTAGTCTCTTCTTCGCTAGTTTTCCTTTAATTTTTTTGATAGTTCCTCTTCAATGTCAATAACAAGTCTGAACTTTTTCTGTGTATTGTCTGCTTTCGGAAGGACAGCGAATAGTTACTCATTAATTAATTAACCTTTATAATATTGTATATGTATATATATCCTTAATTAGTTACTTATTAATTAATTTCCAGTTCATCAAAGTACCTACTTTTTTTTCCTTCCCACTTTTCATTTGACAAGTTCTTATGTCTCATTTTTTACTTATAAAAATTTTCATTTATCAATAATAGATCTGTCTATAAATCAGATTGGGCATGAATAGGATCGAATCGGGTCTAGACCTCGTATTAACAAGTTGTAATTACTTTCCACTTTCTATTTTTCAAGTAATTACACTTTATAATTCTGCTTCTTATCTCTTTTACCTGTCATGGCAATTGGCATGCATTAGTTAGTATACTTCTGTCTTCCTCCTTGTCACTCCTACTCCTCGCAATTCATTTATTTCAACGTTTGCAACATATTCTCGATCCTCTCTCTCATATATATATATATATATATATATATATATATTCGAAGAATATTTTTTCATTACCAATTAAAAAGAAAAAAAGCCAAAACCTTTTAATTTCCATTAACCTTTTTTTTTTGAAAAAAAATGACTATCTTTCAATCATGAAAGTAGAAAATCAAACACATAGGACATAAAAATAAATGCTGCAACAGAACACCAAATTGAAACCCAAAAATAGAACAGTACAAAAAAATCAAAATTAAAATGAAAAAGCATAGACTCATATTTACTGAAACTCCATATCAAAAGAAACCCAAAATGCAGCAAGAATAAGATTAAGAGAAGTCATTCTGTAGCTCCATTAACCTTTAATCTACATCATTAAGTAGTTAAATACATGCCTTCATACGTGTTAATTAGTAATAATGTATAACTTTAGGACATCCGATAACATTGAAACGATACAGAAAAGATTAGCATGATTATGTGCAAGCTAAACATTTCATGATACGAGTGCTTAATGATATATTAAAATTTAATATTGTCAGCCAACAACCGTATGATTTATTAGTAAATTACTGAACACTTAATTAATTCAAGTGATTAGAGATTAATCCTGATAGCTTCATAAACAAAAAAAAGTCAATATTATCCTCTCCTAGGGTTAGGACTTTGATACCATATAGTTTTTTTACAAAACAAAATCAAGTGATATGACACGCTCTTCAGGCATACGAAAATCCTACATATATATATAAATTAAATTTGGGTTATCCTGATTCCTGTGTTTGACGTTTGAATTATATAAAAATGCGAGTGGAGGACAAACGCAGAGTCAAAGCTGCTTATCTCCATGCAGCTTTTATGCTTATTTTGAGTGCGAAAGGCAGGGGCTACCCATACCATACCCCAAAAGAAACAAGAAAAGAAGAAAACTTGCACCCATACACTCCCAACTATCAAGAGATCATAGAAAATTGAGAGAGACCAAACTTTTAATTAAAGGCCGAGCACAGATTTTGGGACTCATTTTGGCCGCTCATTCTGCAAAAAAATTAATTTTATATATGCATGCTACCTTGCCCCATGCATGCTGCTATATGCACTGTTAAAAAAATCGGATCCGATTGGTCGATTGGAACGGTTCAATCGTGAATTTGTGATTTGTCCGTTACGGCATATATTAAAGAATCGGAGATTCAATGAATCGGTAGAAAGCCGGTTCAAACGGTAAAAAATCTGCAAAAAACGGGATTAAATTGATAAAAATCGATTTTTTGTTATTGTTTTATTAAAATTATTTTGTAAATGATGAGATTTGAACTTTTAACATTTTAATCATATGTTAAAAACCATACTATTAAGACAAATACACATTTTTATTAACTAATCACTATATTTAATACTTATTTAATATCAAAATCACATATTTAATAGTTAATTGAATAATTCAATTGAACCGGTGACCCAGAAATCACACTAATTTGACCTCGAATCCGATTTTTTATTTATTGGCTATATGTATTTGAGGGGTGTTCACTTCTTCATGTTAATTGGATATACTATATAGTTTGAGTATCTAAACTTTAAAGTGAAGTACACAATTTAAATATATGTTTGCCCATCTTCTATATATGCATATGGGAAAAGTTGAGCCCATATAGAATAATATATACCAATATATAGTTAAAAATTCAAGTAAGAAAAAACATTGATACTAAATAATTCTAGCTGATCTTAATTTCTACGAAATAAGATTTTCAATTTTGTTTATAAAAACCCAAGTGTTGTTTTTCTCTATATCTTGTTATCCTTTGGCCTCATATACACTTCTTTTATTTGATATATAGGAGGCTGCTATAACTTGAAAAATATATATATATTTATTGAGATTTGAATCTAGACTTGCGCTTCCCCTCACTAGTTATTGAGCTAATCCTCAAGGTCCGGTCTCATGTATACTTCACTAAATATATATTACTACTAAACTATAATTAAATAAGGAGAGCCTGTTGCTAAATTTATATTTAGAAAAGCTTTATATATTTTTTTCTTTCTTATTTTATAGGATCTAGTGCCCTTAATGCATTTGTTAGCAAAATCCAACTGTTAATTATGACTAATTAACTAATTGCATGCTTGTGGTTAAGATTTTGGCTTTTAATATCTATATACAGATCAGTACACACACTGCTGAGTATATTTTAACACTAACATATAACTATTTGATCCAAAGAGTTCTTTTAGCACAATATTTACACACTAAGATATAACTAGTCAAATGGCAGAAAAATAGTATATGCTTTGGTTTATGTACTAGGAGTAGTTTAATATCTTGAAATTGGTGACTTCATCACGTTTGCACGTTGAGAGAGGCTTGATGTGTGGATCAACATCAGTTCTCTTATTTATTATATATTATTTAATTCCTTAAATTAACACAACTTTGCACAAAGATTTTCCAGTCATTGAACTTCAACTAGGTTCTTAGCTAGCTAGCTAGTAACAAAGCTCTAAAAAAAAAGAAATTAGATAGAAATGCAAAGGGATAAGATAAAAGATAGACAAATTAAAGCACCCTATTACATAGTAGTGAACCCTAATATATAAATTAAGCCCTTATTAACTGATCTATTGCATAAGCAAACTACGGATTATGGCAGCTTGGGCATTGTCAGTTGTGGCTAGTAGCTCTGATAGTCTCTCACTAAGATCATCAACCTCTCTATGCAAGTTTCTAATGTAGTTGCAAGTCTCTTGTAACACTTTGGCAGCTGAAACCTGTCAACAATAATAATAATAATTAGATCTAATCATAAGTTATATGTTACTGGACTTAAGGACGGGTGTCGGATACAGACTTAGATATGTGTTCGATATGAGTATATTCAATTTTTTTTTATATATTTGAAAGATCGTATTTTCATATTCGTATCTGAATATGTGTCGGATACAAATATAAAAAACGAATAGTGTTTTGATCTAAGATTTCAATTCTTCCATGTTTCAGCAGTAGCATAT
The DNA here is from genome assembly GCA_030761205.1 of Fremontodendron californicum. NCBI lineage: Eukaryota > Viridiplantae > Streptophyta > Magnoliopsida > Malvales > Malvaceae > Fremontodendron > Fremontodendron californicum. The sequence goes on along the minus strand of JAULJL010000019.1, from coordinate 8,115,254 downwards.
TGTTTCATGGTGCTAAAGTCCAAAATATGGAAGAAACAGGTGTTTTCACAACTCTACCACCAAGTCAATTCCATTCCACTTAATCCTTATTTCATGGCCACATATCTTTTCTGCTAAATAATGAGAAACCTTTCTCCTTTTACATGAATCTAATTTTCATTTCATCATGGAAAAGTAGCATAACAAAAGACCTTGAGAAACTCCAAATTTAATAACTTATCCATTCTTCCTTTTCTCCATTATAAATAAAAATCAAATATATGCATGGGAAATTGTCTAAATATATATAGACATAACAAAATTAAGTCATATTCTTCAGTCACTTGCACACCCCCAATTTTCTTTACTTTACTTTACTTTTCGTTTCTTTTTTATTTTTTGTGTTAACTATTGCTACGTATAGGTATAAACAAGGGTTTGGTACTTAATAATTTATTAAAGGTTGAAACCCCTTTTTAAGAAGCTTAATAATTATTTGAATGAAATTATACATCAAAGTTACAAAGAAAAAACCTAGGTAGAAGCTGGGAAGTTGAAAACATATACCTTATCAGAGTGGCTGTTACGAACCTCAGGAAGAAGTTGCTGCAATTTGGAAACAAGATCATAGATCTGATCATCAGTTATTCTTGAACCTCCTGATTGCCTTGATCTTGACCTTCTGCTAGACATATCTTCTTGTAGCTGATGAAATCACTTAAAATATATAACTAGGAATTGAAGAAGAAGAGCTACTTAATTTGTTAGGGTGCAAATGTAAAGTAAGAGATATATGTATATATATATATATATATATATATATATATATATATATAATATGAAACAACTTAAAAGGAGATGAGCAGAGGAACACAAAGGAGTGGTGGTGAGGGAGACAAGTTGTGGAGGAAGAGATATAGTGGTGTGCTTTGAACTTTTAAGTAAGAAGTAAGAAGAGAGAGAGAGAGAGAGCAGAAGAAAGAAAGAAATAGACTCAAACCCAAGTAAGTACGGGAAGGCTGAAAGCTAGTGGAGGTGTGTTGGGGAGACAATTTGCATGGGAGAAAGGAGTTGCTAAAGCCTTGTATTTAAATAGGGTTTTGGAGAGAGAAAAATAAAGAATCAACTTTCTTTGGATACGCCATACTGTCTTTCTTTGGGTCTTTTCCCAATTTGCCTCAACTTATAATTTTGAAACCAGAGAGAGAAAGAGAGGTGCTTGGTTTTAAGGCAGTCAATCAGTGTTTGTCAGTGACTCAGAGTCCACACGCAATATCATGTAATTTTATTAAGTTGGGTATGAGAATTTGAATTTTAAAATATGAATTTGGATTTTAATAATAGTATAAATTGTGTAATAAAATACATATAAATATAATATTGATGGTTCTTTTTTAAATTTATGGATTTATTAGATGTCTATTTAGTGGTGGGTTTGAAATACCTATAGCTATTTGTAAATTTGAAATTTATATTTTTTTACTTTTATTGAATCTTAACTAATTTATATATAATGTATGAATTTCATTCACAATTTATATAGCAAATGAAATTCAAATTTTCAAATTAATGTTTCCAAACATAGCATTATAGTATTTTCATCACAGTAAAAAACTTGCTAGTTAGATCCAAAATTTAATTTAATTGATTTATGTAATCATTTTTAAAAGTTGGTATCCAACAAATTTGGAATTCTTAAGTTATATACTCTTCCTCTATCCTCAGATTACGACCTCTTTTGTATAAACAAAAAAAACTAGTTTTCTTATGATGAAAAAAAAATGTAATTGATGCTTAGTATTATATGTTAAAATGATATTTATATAAAAAAATCATAATTAATGTATTCTTTCTTATTAAATTCAATAAAATAATATATTTAAATACAAAAATTTTCTATAATAATAATACAATAATTGTTAATTGATGCCTATAAACATCAATTAATCGAACATAAAAAAACAATTATCACTTACTAATAATTAATTATCATTATGTAATTATTATTGTTTACTTTGATGTTATTTTATAAAAGTTTGAAAGCAGATACAATGGATGGATCATAAAGGTTTTTTTTGGAAAATGTTAATAGTGTCGTTATACACTGATTAAAGTGATATTAATAGAAATAAAAATGTAATTAATGATTTTTTTTTTGAATTCAATAAAAATAATATATTAAATATAAAAAAAATTCTTAAATTGATAATTAAATAATTCTTAATTAGCGTCTATTTGGATTATTTTTTTTTAATAGTTGCTATAAGGTTACATATATAAGAGCATGGATCCCAAGAAGGACTTGAGATTCGACCTCATGTTTGTTAATACTCTTGGATTTGTTGATCAAAGTTTTAATATATACATATAATATGTATAATTCTTAGGGTCTTAATTAAGAAAAGACAAAATAAGATAAATTAGGGGAAACCTAGATAAAAAAAAAAAAGTAAGGGTTACATTATCCGGATTAATTTAGAGGTGAATGTCAATATAAATATGTAAATATACGTTCGACATCGTTATGTTTAATTTTTTTAATTCTTTTACATATTTGAAAAATATACTTTATATTTATATTCAAATATATTTTAACATAAATATTAGATACGAAAAATTTAAAAATAAAAATAAAAATAAAAATTCCGATAAGATAAAATAAAGGTAACGAGGTTGACTGGTCAAGTGGTCAAGTCTTAGAACACAATGTTCATTGCACCTCACCACACGTGTTATCTTGGAAATCCCAAACTCCAAGCCCTAGCCTAGAGTTACACCGACCCAGTTCCGGGGCTTTTGGTTTTATATTCTCAAATCTCACTCGGGAGTCCGGCCTCAACAAATCTGTACAAGAAAAAAAGGATTTTATAAGTTTATCCATTTTTTTATTTTATGATTTTGTGGTTTTCATATGGTTCCAATTCTATGCATTGTGTGGTGAATGGCGGTTAAAGCAAACCTCCAAATTCCATTTATTTTGGGCACTTAAATTCCAAATAATAACTATTTTTTGAAGCTTTGAAGTTATTCAAATATGAGACCATGTTTCATGGCAAAAACAAGAAGAGACTATAAAACCAAACCCAAAAATTCCATTTTCCAACCCATAAAACAAACGGATTATTATCATATACACTGACGGTAGACATTTTTAATTTCACAAGTGAGGTTTATACGATTTCGTAATTTTTTATATGATTTATATTTGTATAAATTGACCGTTAGATTAAATTATATAATCGTACTCGTTGTGCACGTAAAGTTTCAAATCGATCTGATATTCCTATCATATTGATCGATAATACTATCTTTTTCAATATATATGTAACGGTCGAAAGTTTTTTTATGTCGGAACAAATAGTTAAATATTTTTAATTTACTCGAAACTCGACGTGCATGATCTACGCGAATAAAACATGAAATACGACGGTCGAATTAAAAAATATTAAATCATATGAAAAATTACGGAAACGTGTAAATCCCGCTTGTGGAATTAAAAATGTCCACCGCTACAAGATAATAATCCAAAACAAAAACCCAAGATGATCATATGCCCAACCATGGCTTTGATTTCAAGGGGAAGATTTTTTTTACCCCAAAGAGGATGAGTTGAAGGCTTTGTTATTTGTATTGAATGGATATGTTTGTTAGTTTGTTGGCTACATCTTGGTTGAGTGTGCTTGAAAGAATAAATTATTATTATACTGAAAAAAAGACCTATGTATGAGGCTGGTAATGGTGAAAACAAATAAAAAATTTGACAAATTAAAAACTATTTTTATATGTTAAATGCTATTAATTTGATTATGATTCTGATTTTACTTGTACATATAATCTGATCTTAAAATTAAAATAAAACAATCAGAGTTATTAGATAAATTAGATGATCATAATCATTTTGATGATTTGAAATTTAATGAATTTTTTTAAAGATTTACAAAAAAAAAAGAAGTAATGACGTTTATTTCAAAAGATAATTTGTTTAGATAATTGAAGTTTTATTCTAAAAGAGAAAATTTTAATTACTAACTAAGTTGTATTTTAATCACTATAAATTAGGAACTCAAGATGCTCTCAAGTAGATTCTAAAACATGTTTTCTTCATTTATTTAAATCTTTAAAAGCTATTTAAAACTTAATTGGCTCTTCCTATTCTTTTGGGTTAGGGCATGGGGTGAGGGGATTCGTGGGTCAAGCCCTTACCATTGAGAATAATTAATTTAAGACTAATCAAATATTGTTAATTATTTAAAACTAAATAGGTTGGCAGATTAATCAATAATAAGGGTTTAATACGATCTTATTGGACGAAATTATGTTTAGTGAGAATTTTAAAATTTTAAACTTATGTGAAATTGATCTAATCTTAAATATACCTAGTTATGTTTTGCCACTTGATTGATTTATATATGAAAAATTCCTGCATGAAAATGATTTTCTAGTAATCACGTGCTTGTGACTCGCCAATAGTCGAAAAGGGTAGAGATTCGATTTATAAATAATTTAGGAAATCAATTTGATTTGGGTATGCATCTGTAAATTTATACGTATTAACTTGTTCAAGGGTCGGTTGGGCAGTCCGATTTATATTGACTAGGATCTTAATAGAGATTTTTTTAATTCGAATAAGTCCGGCTTAAATTATTATTTATCAATAAAAAAATTTTAAAATTTTATTATAAATATTAATATAAAAAATACTTTTTTAATATTTTATTATTATTTTGAACAGTGAGTGATATGGGTTTTTGGATTAGTCCGAAGCCGACTCAACTTAAGTCTGGATAAAAAAAAAAAATTGAACTGTAGTCCAACCTGATCCATGAAAAAGTCTAGTATATATGTAAGCTTAATTGTAATTAACTATCTTTTTCATACCGAACAAGAAAAAGAGATTAGCACTTTGAAGCTTCCAAACCTTTGTAATCAAATTCTCAACTTATTGTAGTGAAATTAAAACTTTCAACATGAAACTTCTTAAAAGATAAGTTTCGAGTACATTTATCATATCTTGCAAGTAGATTTGATAATTTATATATATATATATATATCTCGTATTTTTTTATGTCAGTTGTATAAATATAAATACAACATAAATTATTAAATGTGTTAAAACATAAAATCTTAAATACGAATAGAATATATATATTATACGTGTCGTGTTTATTATATTATTGTCGTATTTATTAAATGTGTCATATTTTCGTATCTTGTCCAAAATTTCACAGATAATAATACGAAAGCAAAATTGTTTGTCAATCAATGATCAATATAAAACAAAATAAAAGAGAAACAAAATTACGACTTTTATGACCAGAAGGCTCTGCTCTGATCAGTAGTCTCTGATCAGCATGCATCTCGGCGCACATGACCTTGATCCAATGACCAGCGAGGACTGTGCTCAAAGTCACGAGGACCCTTCATTTCTTTATTTCTTTCTCCTCATCAGTTACAAAAATATTAGAATTATATATATATATATATATATATATAATTATTGATGAGTTTAGAATAAAATTTTGAGACTCTAAGAAAGATGCATTGTTATGTTATTCGAATTTGATATTTATATTTGATATATATTTAAATTTAAATGTAAAAATATAATTTTTTAAATATATAAATTTATTTTAAAAATTTGAATAACTCATGTCCACCTATATCTCCATTTGACATTTATTTTTGAATTCAAATATCATAAATGTGCATTGATCTTTTTAGCATATGCAACACTGCACGATTTTTGTTTATATTATATATAAAATATAAACGTAACATGCATTTGTTTATTTCTTGGATGTGGCAGATATATTTATTATTAATGAAAGATCTCATTTTCTGTGTCTTTTGTCTTAATTTCTTTGATGTTTAAGTTAAGTCGGTGAAGGGAAGGGAAGGGATACCTTCGAATTCATTGATTTAGGTTACTTTTGAATTTCATCACATCTATGGTGTAATGAAATCTGTAAGGGTCTGTGTACAGTGATTTCCCCCCCCCCTACCAACCCCATTTTCATTGGGATGCGGATGCAGCTCCAATGGAGGTTTAATCCTCATTGGCTCTTCCAGTCTAACTAGAAGGGCATGAGTTTAGTGGGTTTATTGGACCACCAATGTAAATATCTCTTTTACTCTTTCACTGTTTTTTTTTTTGTTTTTTTTAAAAAATTTTAAAATATTATTTTTTATTTTAAAATATAAATATAATAAATTTTAATTATTATTATTTAACATAAATATAATTTTAATGTATATTTTATTATTTAATATAAATATAATATTAATAATTTTTAATAATTTATTATATATATATATATACATATTTTAATTTAATATTCTTAATGATTATTTTTTTATTATAATTCACTTCACTGTTACCGTGCGTTTGAGTTCAAACACATATTCCACAATTGATTTTAATCTCAAGGCTACAATACTCAATTTCACCGCTACCGCTATTTTTAATCTCATCGAAATTAATTTTATTTCCATCCAAATGGAGTCTTAAACTTAATTAAGCAAATTTTTAACTGTCGAAATTAACTGATTGACACCGACCAACTTTTAATTTTCTTACAATTTATTGCAACAATTTGTTATGAACCATCTTAATCAATTAAATTATCAAGTAAGGTAAGAAAATCATACTTGTTAGAATTTGAGGTTTTATTATATGCATGCATTTTTTAGCATCTCTCTATGGTATTGAAGGGGTTTTCTAGAATTTCATATATATATATATATATATATATATATATATATATATATAAGGAGAGATCCATTTATATTAGTGTAAAACTAAATTAGTTTTACACACATCCGTAACTTTTTATAAGATTTATATTTATTTAATCCAACCGTCGTAATTCATGTTTAATCACGTAAATCATGCACGTCGAGTTTCGAGTAAATTAAAAATGTTTAACTATTTATTCGATGTAAAAAACTTTCAATCGTTAAATATATATTGGATCGATTCGAAACTTTACGTGCACGACGATTACAATTATATTGTTAAATCCAAAGGTCGATTTGTTAAAATATAAATCGTATAAAAAGTTATGAATGTGTGTAAAACTAATATAATTTTACACTATTATAAATGAATCATTTATATATATATATATATATATATATTAGCAACAATTTGGGATGGATTCCCCACCACTTGACATGAATTATATATTTATTTACATAATTATTAGATATGATAATTTGTATATATGTTCATATTTTATGTTTATTTTTTATATCAATCGTGTAAATATAAATATAATATAAATGATTAAATATATCAAAATTTTAAATATAAATATAATAAATTTATTAAACATATTATATCATATTTTTATTTTTATTATATTTTTATATTATGTTTAAAATTATTAAATCTAATAATTATTGCCTTCAGTCTCCAATTGCAAGTGATGAACAACTTGACACGTTTCCATTCCAAAAGAGTACAACAAACTTTATATATTGCCGATGGAGTTAAAATCAGAGAGAAGCTTAGAAGAAGCAAGAGAGTTGAAAAAGGAGTGCACGTGTTGTAGGACTTTAAAGCAGCATCTTCTCTTCGTTCCATGCATTGAGGGGAGAGATCAGAAGTATATCTATATCATGACAAAATTAACAATTACCAACACAAAAAAAAAAAAAAGAGATTGGCTTGTTGACGTGAATTGATTTGGTTGATTGAATATTTATTAATATTTTAATAAATATTAGTGTTTGAATTTTATCAATAATTTTATTTGATGAGTGATTTATAAGTGTCATTATTAATATTTTTTAAAACTTGTGATATGTCGGTTAAAATACTTAAACAGTCCGTCAAAAGTACATTTTAGTTTTTATATTATAGAAGTGAGTAATTTAATTTTTATATGTTTGAAATTGATGTAAAGAAGTAAAATTGATAACAGTGTTAATGGAAAACCGTCTAAATGCTGATATGGACATGTGAAACTGACAGAAAAGATGATTTAGAAAAAAAATAATGACATGTTATTTTTTTACTCAAGTGAAATTTAGAAAAAACATATTTTTTTTACCCAAATCCCTTGTAACACATAAAAACATGTCATCAATTTTTTTCGAAATCATCTATTCTGTCAGTTTCTAAATTTCACATGTACAAAAAAAATTGACAGGTTATCATTTTTTTTTCAAGTCATCTATTATGTCAGTTTCACATGTCCACATCAGCATTTAGACTGTTTTTCATTAACACTGTTACCAATTTTACTTCTTTGCACAAATTTCAAATGTACAAAGATTAAATTACTCACTTTTATAGTACAAGGACTAAAATGTACTTTTGACTATAGTATAAAAACTATCTAAATACTTTAACCTGATATATACATATATATATATATATATCTTGATTCTGAGTTGAGTAACCTCTCTTTACTTAAACTTTTTTCAAAAAAAAAAAGAAAAGAAAAAGATTGGCTTTAAATTAACAAAATATAAACTTTGCAATTGCAACATTTTGCATCGATTTTTTTTTTGTTCATAAAAGGAGCTTTCATAGATTAAGTAATAGTTCCATACACCATTTCCCCATTGGCCTCACCCGATAAAATAGGGGATAAAAAGATAGGTGGTACATTACAAACAACAAGAAGAACATTAACACTAAAAGCATCCGTGGATGGGGGGTTTGAAAAATTGCTCCCTCTTCGAGCCAGGGCATCAGCACATCTGTTCCCCTTCCGAAATATGTGCTTAATCCTTCTCTGTTCAAATTCAGAAAAGAGAATCCTGCAATCACAAACAAGTGTATTAAGGAAAAAATTGGTATATCCCTGGTTAGAAATAAGGCTAATGACAGATGTTGCATCCACTTCGATCTCCAGTTTTCTTATCCTAGCTTGTTTTGCTAGCATAAGGCCATCCCTCAGTGCCCATAATTCAGCTTCAACGCTCGTGGCTTGGGGTATGCATCTGTATGATCCGACAATCCATTTTCCCTCGTGGTCTCTGATGATTGCTCCCGCCCCTGCTTTGCCTGGGTTCCCAACAGAGGATCCATCCGTGTTAAGTTTGTGCCAGTCAAAGGTTGGTGCTTTCCATGAGATTCCAATGATCGTGGGGAGAGGGACCCTCTTCAACGGTTGTGAGAGGGCAAAGAATTCACCTGATTTTTCCACAGCCCTTGGAACACCATTGCATTTCTTGTCGGCCACACTTCCCATAGAAAGAAATAAAAGACAATTTTCCATGGAATTTTATGGCTAGGCAACCACAAGCGTGAGCTCACATTCATTTTGATTCATTCCACCCAACCAAGGTCCCTTGAGGAAGGAGCACTGGGTTGTAGGTTCAGTTTGTCTCACCAATTTGTCACCACTGGACAGTTCCTTAACAAGTGTTCGATATCCTCACTATGGCTATTGCACATGGGACAATCTTCATTAATATGAAGTCCTCTATGATTTAAGAAAATTCTTGTTGGAAGAATTTGATGAACACGTTCCCAAATAAAGAAAATGATTTTGCAATGATTATTCCACCGCTGAATGCTGCTCATCAGAAAACAAACAAAACTTCAGACCACCCAAAATGACAAGTTTCAAGGTAAGAGTGAAGGCACAAGCTTTATACTTTTGTGTCTAAGAATTTTATCAAGAAGTATTTTTACGATATTTTTAAGGTTGATTAATAATATATTATTTATAATAATAATTTTGTGTTAAAGATAATAATTAACAATTTTATTGATAATTTTTAATGCATTAAAAAGAAGATATTACTTTATATAATAGGGTCCGATTAACGGGTACTTATAAGTATCAATTAACAATTTTTTAATTATTATTTTAGAATTTTTTTTTACATTTAATACATATATTTTACTGAATTCAAAAAAAAAAAATAATGCATTAATTATACTTTTCTTTCAATAAATATCATCTTAACTAGTGCCTAGACCTGTTCAAGGGTTGAGCTATCCAATAGGCCAAACTTGTATTGGATTAAGCCTAGACAGAGATATTTTAAATTCGGGCTGGTCCCGCTCGAATTACTATTTATCACTTAAAAATTTTTGTATTTAAATTTAATTGATAAATATTAATATAAAAAATATTTTTTAAATGTTGTTTAATAATATTAAATAATGTTCTTAAGACACTAATTAACAAAACTATATTAAAAAAATTATATACATATAATAACTACATAAATTTCATACACATATAATAACATAAGAATTAATTAAAGAAAAATAAAATTTAAAAGAAAAACAATTCATATATGTATGTAGCATTATCCTATCCTATATATGATGGTCAATTTTTGTAGAAAATCCTCCTAGGATTTTGTAAGGACTTGTAATAGTGCCTAGCCGGCTAAGGAGAAATCAGAACAGATCATTTTTAAGGTCTTTTCTTCCCTTTATTTTTTTTTGGTAAGAGATTTTTAAAGTGCTACCTAGACTTGTTTAAGATCGAGTTATCTTATCGGGTTTGAGTAAAGATTTTAATAATTTGTATTGGTTTGGTTCGAATTTTTATTCATTAAATAAAAAAATTATTTTTTATTTAAATTTAATTATAAAATATAAACATAATTTTTTAATATTTTATAAATAATAAAATAAATTTTAAGTTAAACTCGAGTTTGTATAAAAAAAAATTAAACCACTGCTCGATCCGATCATGAATAAGCCTAGTGCTATCTAATCGTCTTTCTCATCTCAAAATTTTTTGTTTATATCCTTTATTGTACATACCAAAACGGCAAAACATGTTTCTTTTGAGGCTTTAAGCTACACAAATAGATGTAGTGAATTTCCCATCTCATAAACTCATTTTCTATTTATTTATTTTTTCCAAAATTTGAAATCGAAGCCTTTAACGTTGGGATGTCCATTTAGAGAAATATTAGAGGATCATACCAAGGTAGTCGGTATCGTATCGATATCGACTATACCGATCGGTACGTACCGGTTTTAAAGTAAAACGAAACGGATATCAGTATTGTATCGTTTTGATTTTTGTATCGGTCGTATCGGCCTGTACCGATCTGTACCGGTCAGTACTGGCACTTGGTACAAGATTTTAATTTTTTTCACTTATTTGATTGTTTTAAATCAATTTCTAATGTTTTCTCTATCATGACTATTTTTTTTCATAATTATATTTAAAAATAAATATATTTATTAAATTAATCTATTAAACTTAATTAATAATAATTTACTATATATTTTTATATTTATTTTATTTATTTGATGTTAAAAAGATTTAAATATTAAATATTTAAAATTTACATATAAATATAAATTTTATGTAGGTAATTGAGGTATATTTACATATGTATATGATATATATTTTATTATGAAACTTAAAAATAGGTTATATATATATGAAAAAATATTTAAAAAATATCGGTAAACCCGAAACGGTACGCCGAAACATGTCGGTATCAGTACGTATCAAAATAAAAATGGTACGGTACTGACTACCTTGAATCATATTCTTTTTCTTTTTATTTGAGGAAAGAAAGAAAATTAAATTAAACTCTTTGAAGGAAAATACATGTATATCTACCATCAAGTCAAATGCTTAAGTGTTAATTTCCATGTAAGTTTTTGCCTCTTAATCTAATATATAGGCTAAAAAGATCCATGGGTAGTTAGAGGAAAGTTAAATCATATAGTAGCTAGTCAAATTTGATTTGGTGAAAGGAAATTCGAACATTGCTCTTTGAGTGAAGGATCATATATAGAAGTAGCAAAATGGACGGGCGATCCACGAGCCAACCCATCATGAGTCATAACGACACTGGTCATATTACTATATTACTACAGTAACGGACCGTGCCAAGCATGATTTTTATGGATTAAGATTCAGTTCATTATTTTTTTAATAAATTCATAATTACCATTGATATGTGTAGGACTAACTCATTAATTATGAAAGTTTCACTTTTGAATGATAATTAAAATGTATTGAAAAATAATGAAATAAAAAAAATAATGAAAGAAAGTCGGACTCAATTTTTATCATAGTATTAGACTAGATCAAGATTTCCTGAATCATGGTTAAGTTGACACAGCATAACCCATTATGAGTCAGGGGCTGACATATGGCATGATCCATGATAGCCATGAGTCGACACGTGGCACGATCTATTACAATACAACCCATGTATTTTTTTTTCATTTGAATCCTACCATGACTCATTACATCTTTATTTAAATAAAAAAATTGACTAATAAATAATAAGTAGTAAGTAATGGTTCCGATATTTTTTTTTCTTCATATGTATACTCATTTATATATATTCTTTTAAGTTGTTTGATCCAAATCATTTGACCCAATAGCCCATCATATGGAGGTCCTTTGACATATGGAGTTGGATACCATGGTGCTAGCTCCTCTGGTCAGCTTAATCAAGCCTCTTAGGATAGGTAACTGATAATGCTCTATTCTAAGAGGAATTTAGATAGGTTGGGACATGGGAGCTAGATCTGGTAATTTGTGTATCCATGTTATGTTTGTGTATTTTTTTGTATCATAATCGTGTTAAAGTATTTTATAATTGTATAAATTTTGACGTGTTAATAATTTGTGTTATATAGATTTTGACATGTTCGTGTATTCTGTAAAGTCCTAAAGCAAGAAGGAGAGAATCTGCTCATATATGGAAAGAGTCCAAGCTGAAAACAGTTACTTGTCCACAAAGTTTTTCTTCTTCAGTCTTTTTAGAGCTCTATAAATAGAGACTTCTCCCTAGCTGTGTGATTTTTTGTGTGTGCTTTATTTTGAGTTTATTTTCTATATTTATTGTTTTAGGAGTCTTTAATAAAAATAAAAAAAAATGCTTGAGATATGATATACTTATTATGATGAAATCCTTATCCAATGATGAGAATTAGTTATTGGTTTATCTTGATTCTTGGGAACAACATAGGCATGATTTGATTTTATGTTAAATTCTTTTGTTAGTCTTAATGTTAGGATGTGATTTTCATCAATTGAGCACTTGATCTCTTACTTAGATTTGCATAGCTTATTTAAAGACTGCTTATGTTGATGTGATTTGAGATTATATCTAGAGCCTAGAATTTGTTTGATTCTCTCTCTAGGCAAAATCTTAGACAACACTAAGTTGAGGAAGTGATTTAGGTCATCTTTGGATAGTTTGAGCATTTCGAGCTTACCTTTATATATTAATATCCTTAGTCTACCTCTTTGTGCCTAATTGATATATCATATTTTCTTTGATTGACACATCTTTTAGCCTAGCCAAATAAGAAAAACCATGATTAACTCTCACTACATAGGCATGTGTATGACATACAGGAAAAAATTATGAGCCATGTCAAATTTGGGTGAAATGGTGATGTGAAAAAAAAAAGATTATGGTTCTTCAAAAATGAAGCAACGAAAAGAAAAAAGAATAAAGTGGTGAAAAAAAAAAATGCATTCAAAGAATGGAATATGTAATTTGAGGAAAAGACTATGGCACTCAAAAATCCTGAAAAAAATAAATGAAAAGTGTCTATAGGTGAATTAAACCGAAACATATTTTTATCCTACCTTGACCCTAGCCTTATATTACAAGCTTAATAAAGATTTATTTTATCCTTGACGAAGTGTTAGTCTACATTAGTGGAGAGAGAGATGAAAAGCAAATATATGAGAATCTAATACTATAATTCGTAGTTTACATTGACATAAACTTATTCGGATTGCATGAAATGATTTGCAAAGAGATTATTCACACACATACTGAAAATCCATTAAAGCATGAGACATACGATTGAATTGAATCATAAAGTTGGATCATGTTTGTGTCTTACTTTGAGTTGAGATTTTGAGATAACTTTTGAGGACAATTAAGAAAATAATTAGTTAAGTGCATTCATCTCTAGTTATGATTTGTTTCGTTTCGTTTCGTTTCATTTCGTTTCGTTTTGCTCGAGGACTAGCAAAATCTTAAGTTTGAGGGTGTGATAACTCTATAAAATAGAGTTATTTTACCATATTTTATATAGCTAAGTCTTTTTATTTTAAAGTATTAATTAATTATTTTTAGTTATTTTTATTTATTTATATTTATTTTTAATTTATTTATTTTATGTTTAATATAGTTATTAATTTAACATCTTTTATATTTTTGTAGAGTCCTAAAGCAAGAAGGAGAGAATCTGCTTATATATGGAAAGAGTCCAAGCTGGAAACAGTAACTTGGTCACAAAGTTTTCCTTCTTCAGTCTTTTTAGAGCTCTATAAATAGAGACTTCTCACTAGCTGTCAAATCTGAAACTTGTAAATAACCTAGTTTTCTTAAGAGGAGAGCAGCCACCAAAGATTTGTAAGGAGCAAAAGAGAGATTTTAGAAGATTGAAGATTGAAGATTTGACAACCCTTAGTTTTCTCTTATCCCTTATCTTCTTTATCTTTCTTGTATTACTTATGATGGTGAAACTCTTTTGTTTTATATTTTTATTAATTAGTATGAACTAAATTCATTTTTATAGGATTGCAATGGAACTCAACATGTAGTTTGGATTATTTTAGTCTCTTTCTTGAGTTAATGATATTTGAGTTGTTTGTTCATTCTTGTTTTGAATGCTTCTAATTGCTTAGCTACCAATTAGATTGATTTGTTAACCTAAATACGACTAGACATAGGGAGTTTAGTGTTAGATATGGATTGAATGACACATGTTTCATATTCATTTATTATGATGAATTGGTCTGCAGGTAGGGTATAAATATACTTACTTGTCATGTGTAGCAATTGTTAGAGCTTAAGCTTAATGAGTTCTTCTTTAATTCAATTATCATAGAGATATAGTTAATTGGTTAGGAATGATATTTTTATAAGACCATCGACAGATGCTTATAAATAAGATAGAACTCAGGTTAACAACTCAGGTTCATTAATCAAGTGAAAAGGTAGAGAGAGATTCAAGCGAAGTGTTGAGGGAAGTTGTAATCCTAGACTTTTATTAATTGAATTGAATTCATCCTTTTTAATTTACTTGCTTTCTGTATTAGTTTCTTTTAACTTTAGTTTTTGATTACCATATTTATTTAATTGTTTAGATAAGATTAAGTATGTGAATTTTAGTACTTAGCAAATTTAATACTAATTCCTCGTGGGATCGAAACTCAACTTTTCATTATATTACTTGTCAACGATACGTGCATTTGCGTGATTAAAATCGACACCATATGCGTATCATGTCCGTGTTTTTTTTTTCCGTATCGTATAGTTTTTTAGTTATTTTTTCTGTGTTGTGTTCGTATTTTGTAATCGTGTCGTGTCCAATATTATCCGGTCTAATGCGAGGGGAGGATACCTACACCTCTTTTGCTCTTTTCCAACCTATTTTTTTTTGTTTTGTTTTCCTGTTAAAATAAAACCATAATCTTATTGGTGGATACATCTACAATTTACTGGGCTGGAGAAATGGTTGAGAAGATTCAGAATTGTCAATTTTGAATTGTCTTAACCATGTAATGTTAATAAAAGCAAAATAAGGATCTATTCTAGATAGAAAAGTTTGAAAAGGAAAATTAATTATTCAAATTCATGTTTGTTAGTCTTGATAATGCAATGGATGGATGGTCCAAATTGATATATTGGTCTAAATTCTTAAATAAATAAATAAATAATTGACAACAAAGCATTACCTTTTTTAAGATTTGTGTCAAAATCCAAAAGCTTGCATCAATCATTCATACAAATTTGAAGATTCTAGATGTTGAATTCGGAACGTATGTAGGGAAAGAGAAACAAAAAGAGAGAAAAATATGGGAAAGGTAAGGATGGTTTTATATATTCTTATCGATGATTTTTCTTTATTCTATTGTCCTATGTCTTTATCAATGAAATATATTTTAGTTAAGATTATTAAGTGACAAACATAGCTAGGTCTGTTATATATCTCTACACTAGAATTTGACATATTTATTATGTCGGGGAAAAATATTGTGTTTTAAGAGAAAATAATATGTAAAAAAAGATAGGTAATTTATTGGTGTACGAGTGTTTTGAAAGAAAAAAAAATTGTGTGTTTTTAAAAAGAAGATATATGAGTAAAAGTGAGTAGTTTTTTTTTTTTTTTTTTATAAAAGGTGAGTAGTTTTTTATGTGTTTTTATAATATATATATATAGAATATAGATAATTTTAATTTTAATTTTAATTTTTTTAATATATATGATCGAAGAGAATCGTTTAAATAACACACGCTCTAGGTCGCGCTACACCTAACAAATTATCTTGTAAATGTATTAAAAGAGCAACAAGTGGGTCATTCAACTTAGCGACGCCGACATTCTGATATGAAGAAGCTAGAAAATCTGCATAAAATTTACCTCTCTATAGGTATGATGTAGTTGACAAATTCAGTATCGATTCAATATTTATTTGTAACCATAAATTGTTGGATATCAATGGTTAATTTGAGTGTATAAATATGAAATACGTGTATCAATACGTAGATTGTTATAAGTAGATACACAGTGTATAATTTATGTACACAATTGATATTATGTTTGAATGAGAAATTAATCTTAAAGGTACCACTTGAAGAGGAAGAAGTTTGTTGAAGTTGTGCTTGGTGTGGAATCCCACATTGAACAAAGAAAGGCTTAAGCTTGTAGTTTATATAGGCTTAGGTTTCATGTTGGGTTGGGCTCCAAGGGGCACCCAACTTTTTGTGAAGGGTGAGGACCTACACAAAAATGGGCTACCACACGCGTGCCGTTGAGCCGGGCCAAGCTTAGGCTGGTTTGGGTTAGGTCGTCTCGAGAGAGAATCAAACAAATTCTAGGTTCTAGACATTGCAATTCATATCAACATAATCAGTCTTTAAATAAGCAATGCAAATCTAAGCAAGAGATTAAGTGCTCAATTTGTTAAAAATCACATCCTAACATGAAACTAACAAAAGAATTTAACACAAATTCTTCTCATGCTTATGTTTTCCAAATAATCAAGATAAATCAATAACTAAAATTCATCATTGGATAAAGATTTCATCATACTAAGTGCAATATATCTCAAGGAAAAATATATTTATATTTTTTTAGACTTCTAATAAAAAAAATTAGACAATCACACAAACTAAAATAAACCTAAAGACACACCCCCAAATTTAAGACAGACATTGTCCTCAATGTTTGGAAATATAAAGAGTAAGAACAAGAAAACTACCCTATCGATGCAAGCAAAGCAGGAGAAGCTTTAGTTTTTCTCTTAGACTTCATCATGCTTGTCCAAGTTGGGTGAGTAGTCACTACAAAAGAAAACAAAATAAAAAGAAAATTAATAATAATAATAATAAAAATACTCTAAAAATAAAAAGAAAAAACTTGGGTTGCCTCCCAAGAAGCGCTTGATTTATAGTCATCGGCTTGACTATCTCATGCCCATTAGCTGGTATCCAACCACTTGATGATTTTCGATTCATGCCATTTAGATGTTCTTTCTTTGAACAACTTCGCTTTCTTGCAGGCTTGAAAGCGAAATTCATTCCTTTCCGTGGTAGAATTCATGAATGCTTTAATTGGATCAATGGGATAAATCTCTATGAATTCCTCGTTATTAGCACTATCTATCCCATCAATTAGCTTTGGCTGTTGAATGCATTGGGAAACAGGTTGTGGTGGTGGGTCACACTGGATCCATTCTTCTTGAGCTTTCACAAATTCTTCTTCAATAAGCTCGGTTGGCAATTCAGGCTCTTTGCTATCCTCTTCTATTTCTTTTTCAATCCCAAGTGTGTTAGCGTTACAATGCTCTTGTTCACCTGGTCTGGAATTAGATTCAATGTCACCTGGAAGAGTTTCTTGAAGGCAATTGTTAAAGGCATTGACAAGCTGGCTCATTTGTGTTTCAAGACTCCTAAGTGTTGCCGCTTGACTCTGAAGTAATGCTTCTTGACTTTGAAGTTCTGCTTCTTGACTTTGAAGTAATGCTGATTGCTCCTGAATAATAGTGTCGGTTCTTGCCATGAACTGCATGAACACCTCTTCCAATGATGACTTATTTTCTGGAGCAGCTGCTTGGGCTTGACTCTGAATGATAGCATCGGTGCTTGCCATGAATTTTGTAAACACCTTTTTCAATGATGGCTTCTTTTCTGGGATAGGTGTTTGTGCATATGGTGGAAACTCAAAAGGATATGCTTGATTGTCTGAGTAGGAGGACCATTGATTGTTTCTTGAAAGAGAAAAATTTTGGTGATCTCCCCAACCTGGATTGTAGTTGTTGGAATAGAAACTATTTTGATGCATATTGTAGTTTCCAACATATTAGCAACAATCACTATGATGTCCTTCCCCACATAATTCACAAATCACAAACGAACTTTGGACAGCAGGTACACCCCAATTGTCAAGTTTCTTGTTAAGTGCAGCTATTTATGCAAATATAGTAGTGATTGCATCTTGTTCATGACCTCACATAGTGCACCCCTTTTGCATTCAACTGGCAATAAAACCTGAAAAGAAAAATAAATTAAATTAAATAAATAAAAAGTTTGAATTAAGACTAAGTTTGCTTGGTATTAATATTAACAAAAATAATAAACAATTCCCCGACACCGACGGCAAAAACTTGTTGTCAGATTTCACTACGCAAGTGCACGTATCGCAAACAAGTAATAAAATGGAAATAAAGTGTTGGACCCACGAGGAATTGTTATTAAATTTGTCAAATACTAAAATTAACACAGCTTAATCTTATCTAAACAACTAATTAAGAATGATAATTAAAAACTAATTTAAAAGAAACTAATATGAAAGCAAGTAAATTAAAAAGGGTGAATTCAATTAATTATAAAAGCCTAGGATTACAACTTCCCTCAACACTTCGCGTGAATCTCTCTCAACCTCTTCACTTGATTAATGATCCAGAGTTGTTAACCTAGAGTTCTATCTTATTTATAAGGATCTTCCGATAGTCTCATAAAAATATCATTCTTAACCAATTAACTATATTCCTATGATAATTGAATTAAAGAAGAACTTATTAAGCTTAGGCTCTAACAATGGTTACACATGACAAGTAAGTGTATTCCTACCCTACCTGTAGATCAATTCATCCTAATAAATGAATATGAAACATGTGTCATTCAATCCATGTCTAACACTAAACTCCCTTTTCCAAGTTGTATTTAGGTTAACAAATCAATCTAATTGGTGACCAATCAATTAGAAGCATTAAGAACAAGATTAAACAAACAACTCAACAAACCATTAAATCAAGCTAGAGGGAGAAAGTAAATTCAAACTATGTGTTGAGTTCCATTGAAATCCTAGTAAAAGAAATTTAGTTCATGATAATTAATGAAAACAAATAATCAAATAGTTTCACCATCATCAACAACATAAGAAAAATAAAGAAGAGAAAAGAGAAAACTAAGAGTTGTCAGTTCTTGAATCTTGAATCTTCAAATCTTCAATGTTCTTGAGAGAGAATTTGATGACAACTATCTTCTTAAGAGAGAATTAGGTTTCTAGGCATCCAATCCTCTTTATTCTGACCTAAAAGAGTCATATTTAAAGTGTCCAAGGCCTCCTGGAATCCGAAACTTCGCTCCCAAGCAAACTGGTAAGTTTTTGCATTTTTTACATTTTTTTGCGAGTTACAAACAGTAGCTGGGCGTTGCGGCGCCGACTTTCTGCCCTGTCTCCGTATTCTGTAATCTTCACTAACTTCGTTAGCTGTTTTGATTGGGAAAATCTTGTCCGATTTTGACGAGCCTTACACCGTTGGGAAGGTATGGAAGACAGCTTCAAAAGTCAAGAAGAAAGTTTTCTCATTTGAAGTTTTTAAGATCAAGTTTTTTTGAAAGAAGCTCCGGAGGTCGAATCTGCCTGCTCATTGGTTTGCACCATTTTTTGACGTTTTGCACCTCGAAACTCCAGATCACCTTGGACCTATAAAAATACATAAATAACAACTAAATAACTATTTTAAACATAAAATGAATAATTAAAATAAATATAAAAATATCTAAAACTAATCAAATTCTAATAAAATTCTTAAAGACTTAGCCGATTCAAAAATATAAAAGATGACAAAATAACTATATTTTCTAGAATTATCAAATATATATTACTAACAAAATATAGTTACATAATCATTTGTTAGAATATATATATGTTTTATATATAATACTTACTGAAATCATATATATATATATATATATAAAACTTTGGCAGCATATTTGTTATTATATATTATTGTTACTGTATATAATTGTATACGTCATAACATATGTTATATAATATATATATTTTATTTCTTTATTTTACTGTAGCATATATATATATATAATTAGTAACAGTTTACAATATATATATATATATATATATATATATATATACTGTGTTGTTTTCTTACGTTTTGTTTGTTTCATGAGATTTATATATATTTTTTTGATATATAATTACATTAGTTATTATATATGTAATGACAGCATATATATGTACCTTGTTACATTTGTATATTGAGTTACATTTGTTATTATATAAATAAATATATATATATATATATATATAAAAGTAGAATATATATATAGTAGAATATATATATTGCTACTGTTTTGTGTAATATATATTTTGTGAACATATATATATATATATATTTGTTATTATACATAGTTACATTTATATAATATATATATATATATTGTGTTTGTATGCATATATATATATGTTTGTAATATATTTATATTCTGTATATATATATGTGTTTATATATATATATATGTTGGATATCAATATATTATTTGGTGTATAAATACGAAATACGTATTTTAGTACGTAGGTTATCGTAAGTAGATACACGGTGCATATTTTATGTACACAATTGATATAATGTTTGAATGAAAAATTAATCTCTAGGTACCCACTTGAAGAAGAATAAAATTGGTTGATGTTAGTGATTGGTGTGGAATCCCACATAGGATGAACAAAGGCTTAAGCTTGTGGTATTTATAAGCCTTATTTCCATGAGGGGTTGGATCCCAAGGGGCACCTAAGTTTTGTGGTGGGTGAGGACCTACACAACTTGGCCTGGACCACACGCGCGCGCCGCCGCAGAGCAGAGCTGGGCCGGGCTTGGGCTGGGTCGGGTTTGGGTCAGTAATTAATTTTTTACTGCCCAACCAATATATTTATTCGGTCCAAACCGAACTGGTTCAGCATTCTCCAACCAAGAGACTTGTCTGTTTAAGAAGTATGTTTTCGGACTGAACCCTTTTGTTTGTTAAAAGTTTTGTCTGTTCGGTTTAAACTAAGAACCTTTTTTATTTTCTAAAGCTGCCAGTTTGGCCGAACAGGTTTTGTTAAAAATGATTTGTCCGTTCCGAAAAGTCATCTTGCTTTCTATATTAACCTGAGCAGTATCTGTCTTTTAAGTACCAAAAATATGTCTTATTTTTACTATTTTGCTCTTGTTCTTTCTTGTGTCTTCTGTGAGAGAAACCAACATTCTTCTGGTTCGCCGTGTTGCTAAGAGTGTGCTCTCGACTGCAACGTAATCGAGGAGGCCTGAGAGACGAATTGAAACATACTGTAAGCACCTATGAGACAGGCAATAGTCGATTCGTATTTTATTTGAAGTTTTTCCATTTCTGCTTATGAATGTGTAAGGTTTATATTATTAGTATATAGAAATATTTCTAACAAGATATAAAGTTGATCCTGTTATTTTAAATAATAGATGGCAGAATGATCTACCGTAAATGCGAGTGAGCCTGTAGCGTCACAGGCACTACATGTTGCACATGGTGAGAGGCCCAGGAAGTTCAGTGGTCTAGACTTCAAACGTTGGTAGCAAAAGATGCTGTTCTGTCTGACCAGTCTAAACTTAGCACGGTTCTTACAGGAGGAGGCCTTAGTTCCCAAAGAGGGACAGACCGATCCTACGGCTGTAGCCTCGGTGGAAGCATGGAAGCATTCTGACTTCCTATGCAAGAATTACATCCTCAACGGATTGGACAACACGTTATATAACGTGTATAGCCCAATCAAAATAACGAGAGAGCTGTGGGAGTCCTTAGAAAAAAAGTACAGAACCGAGAATGCCGACACGAAAAAATTTATGGTTGGCCGATTTCTGGATTTCAAAATGGTGGGCTCAAAAATCGTGACCAGCCATGTCCAAGAGTATCAGTTGATCCTCCATGAAATCACTGTCGAAGGAATGATTCTTAATGAATCATTTGAGACGACGGCTTTGATAGAGAAATTGCCTCCTTCATGGAAGGATTTCAAGAACTATCTAAAGCACAAGAGAAAGAAGATGACTTTAGAGGACTTGATTGTTCAGTTAAGAATCGAAGAGGATAACCGTGGTTCAGAAAAGAGGGTTAAAGTTTAGACCATGGAAGCCAAGGCAAATGTTGTTGACCATTCGCACAAGACCAACACGAGAAAATATGTTGGTTCTAGTTCTTATCAAGGTAATAAGGCAACGAATTTCAAGAAGTTCACGGGAATTTGTTTCGTGTGTAACAAGCCTGGTCATCAAGCAAAGGACTACCTTCAGAACAAGAAGAAGAAAGCTCAAGCCAACTTAGTTGATGATTATGAGATTGAGCTAGCTGTTGTAGTGTCACAAGTGAACATGGTAGAAAACCCTAAGACATGGTGGGTTGATACCAGTGCCACTTGTCATGTTTTTTGTGATGGAAATAGTTTCTCCAAGTATAAAAAAGCTGCTGTTAATGAGAAATTGTTTATGGGAAACTCTTCGGTCTACAAGGAACAAGGCCATGAAAATGTGGTACTCAAGATGATATCCTGGAAAGAACTAACTTTGAACAATGTGGTTCATGCTCCTAAAATTCATAAGAACTTGGTTTCCGGCTCTCTGTTGAGCAAGAACGAGTTCAGATTGGTATTTGAGTCTAATGAATTTGTACTCACCAAAAATGGCATGTTTGTGGGTAGAGGATATTTATATGATGGGCTTTTTAAGCTCAATGTAATGGCTGTTGTGCCAAAGAAAAAAGAATAATAATAAGATTATTTCTTTTGTTTATTTGATGATATCCTCTAAACATATGGCATGATAGTTTAGGTCATTTAAATTACAAGACCTTGCAAAGAATCAGCAATTTGGATTTGTTTTCGAAAATTGTTTGGAATCCAAATTAGCTAACGCTACTTTCTATTCGGTAGAAAGAAGTAGTGAACCTCTAGACTTAATTCACACTGATATTTGTGACTTAAAATTTGTGCAAACTAGAGGTGGTAAAAAGTATCGAATTACTTTTATTTGATGATTGCACAAGATATTGTTATGTCTATTTGCTAAGAAGCAAATACGAGGCGTTGGAAGCTTTTAAGCTCTTTAATGAGGTCGAAAATCAACTAAGCAAGAAAATTAAGATAATAAGGAGTAATAGAGGTGGTGAATATGAATCATTGTTTAATGAATTCTTTTTAGAAAATGGTATCATCCATCAAACCACTGCTCCTTATTCACCGCAACAAAATGATATTACAGAACGCAAGAACCGAACGTTGAAAGAAATGATGAACACTTTGTTGATAAATTCAGGGTTACCTCAAAAACTTTGGGGATGAGCTATTTTAATAGCTAATTATATTTTAAATAAAATACCCCACAAGAAATCAAACAAGACACCTTATGATTTATGGAAGGGTCGAAGTCCATCATATAAATACATGAAAATATGGGGGTGTCTTGCTAAGGTAGCAGTTCCTCCGCCTAAAAAATGTTGTTATAGGACCTAAAACTGTGTTCGATACCTCATTGAAGGGATCATGACCCAGTCCTTGAGGACAAGAGAAGGACATGTGAGAAAATGTCAACTTTCTGCAACAAGGGTACTCAGGTGTGATCTTGGCGTTGATAAGGGTATCAACATAGTAAGTGGGGAAGAATATCATGGTCTGGTATCGGCATGCCTTAGTGCTACCATGACTACCCCGTTGTGAATCAGAGGATGAGAACTTATCCATGGGTCGGTGATCCCTGATGGTGCCAAGAGTGGCACGGTAGGTTGAAAATGAACGTAAATACATAACATACTCAATTAGCAA
This sequence comes from Fremontodendron californicum, assembly GCA_030761205.1. Taxonomy (NCBI): domain Eukaryota; kingdom Viridiplantae; phylum Streptophyta; class Magnoliopsida; order Malvales; family Malvaceae; genus Fremontodendron; species Fremontodendron californicum. The sequence continues at coordinate 8,091,220 of JAULJL010000019.1, read as the reverse complement.
ACTGAGTAAATTTACAAGTAATCCTGGAAAGGATCACTGGAAGGCCATAGTAAGGGTACTCAGACATTTGAGATACACCTCAAGTTATAAACTGCACTATAAAAGATATCCAGCTATGCTTGAAAGGTATAGTGTTGCAGATTGGATATCCGACACCAAAGATTCGAAATCCACTAGCGGATTTATCTTTACTATTGGAGGAGCTGTAGTGTCTTGGAAATCTTCTAAACAAACGTGTATTGCCAGATCCACTATGGAATTTGAGTTTATAGTGTAGACACCTAATTTTGTCCGGGCCCCCTAAACAAGACAAGTTCTCTTTTTAACTTTTTTGGAACGCAAAGAGACTTCCACCATTCCTTAGATGGATCCCTAAGACTTTGATTCGGAGGTCAACACAAAAAGTCAACCCAAAAAAGTCAACTCTAAAAAAGTCAACCTCAAAAAGTCAACCACTAAAAAAGTCAACTCTCAACCGAAATCAAGATTCGAAGTTGAATTCAACGATGGTGAAAGAATTTTGATAATCGGAGTCTACAACGAAAGATAGAGAGTTTGAAAGACAGGTTGCAAAAAAGTCAGTGTAGAGAAATACCTAATTTGACAAATTTGGAAAAAATGCGTAAACGATCAAATTGGACGAAATTGGAGATTCCATATGGAATAAGATCAATAAAAATGGATATTGGAAGGTCCAATTTTGAAGCAGGGAAGAATTGGTTGGAAGAGAAAAAAAAAGGATTTAATGAATAAATAAGAAATTCACAAATTTTGAGAAAACTGCAGAGATGGTCCGATTTGGTGAAATTGAAGCCCCCAGTTGATAAAGGATAAATAAATAAAAATATCCCAAGTCCCAATTTGAAGTGGATCCCAAGGAAGGGTCGGTTGGAGGAAAAACCGAAAAACGAAAAAATTCCCAATAATGAGAAAAAGGGGAAAACTAAATTAGGGAGGAATTCGGATGTAAAAATTGGGCATTTTCGTACCAACTCCAATTCAATATATGAAAAAGGCAGTGGAAAAAGAAAATCCAGAAATTGGACTCATTTCGAGTAAAATCGAGGTTTTGGAGGTTAAAGGGCAATTTTAGAAATTTCGAGAAAAATAGATTCCGAGCTCAAAAAATTATGAAAACTTCTAGAACTGAGTTTTATATTAGATGGAAGGGATTGGAGAAGAAAAATCCAGAGTTGGAGCTCAAATGAAAAAAGACAAAGTTCGGGTGCACTAATCCGAAATTTCAAGAGAAAATTCTGAGAAAAATGAAAAACAAGCTCGAAAAATTATGAAAACTTTCAGATCTGAGTTTTATATTTATTGAAGGGATTGGAGAATAAAAATCCAAAATCGGAGCTCAAATGGAAAAAGACAAAGTTCGGGTGCACTAATCCGAAATTCCAAGAGAAAATTCCGGGAAAAATAGAAAATGAGCTCAAAAAATTATCAAAACTTCCAGATCTGAGTTTTATATTTTATGGAAGGTATTGGAGAATAAAAATCCAGAATCGGAGCTCAAAGGGAAAAAGACAAAGTTTGGGAGGCACTAAACCAAAACTTGAGAGAAAAATCTGGGAAAAATAGAATCCGAGCTAAAAAAAATATGAAAACCTCCGGAACTGAGTTTTATATTGGATGGGATGGATCGAAAAAGAAAAATCCAAAATTGGGTTCCATTTGTAATTAAATTAAATTTTGGGGTCAAAATACAATTTTACCGAAAAAATCGAAAAGGGCCATTTTGCAAATAAAAAAAGAGGAATGGCCTGGAAATTTTCAGGCCATTTTTGGCCAGCCTATTAATTAAAGGAGAGGGTGTGATCATCTTGAATCAAATGGCCAAGATTGAATAGCAAGATGACATTTTTAAAAGGAGAAGATTCTCCACTACTTTGACTACATGGCATTTTAGGCCAATGAGAGGTCTCCAAATTGCAAAGCCTTGTGAAGGCCACGTGAAGAGCATGTGAAGGCTATGAGATGATGCCAAGTAGGATTAAAAATTCTACCTTGGAAGATATTTTAATAGTAAGCCATATGATCATGACAAGTGGCTTAGATATTTTGTAGAGATAGGAGACAAGAATAATCTAGGTGGCATTGTTGGCCAATAAGAGGCTAGAAAACCCTTAATTTAAGGAAAACTTCATGCAAATAGGGGACAACACCCTTAATTTAAGAAAATCATCATGCAAGGAGGGGACATTTTTTAGCCATGTAGCAAGGGATGTTGGGAGAGCACGTAAAGCATGACAAGGGTAAAAAAAATAAAACACACACACTCTAATATAGGGGTGGCCAGCCAAGACACCAAGGGAGGATGATTCATTTTTTTTCTTCAAGTAATTTTCACTACACTCTTGGAAGAGAAAAAGAAGAAAAAGAAAAAGAGGGAAAGAGGGAGAAGGAGAAGGAAATTTTAGAGAGCTTGATTTGGAAAGCAATTGCTAGGTAGTTATTCCCTCTCTTCTTCTTCAATTATTTTCTTTGATATCATGTTTTTTTTCTTCTCTTTTTTCATGTGATTTGTTAAATTTTTGTTGAATAAAAGGTTTTCAAAAATAAATTTTAAAGGTTTTCTTTCCTTTATTCTCTACAAATTAACGAAGTTGACAATTTTTTTTTTTACATACTCCTTGCTTTAGTCGAAACCTAGGGGAGGTTTTTTTTTTTTTTTTTTTTTTTTTTTTTGTGTGTGCTTGTTCTTGCTTGTTTGTTTGCTCATATTTTTAGCTCATGGTTGATTCATTGTCATATGTTTGTTGGTTGTAAAATCATGCATTTCATGCCATCTTCAACTAGGTTTTTGGCTAAGATCAATCAATGATTTCTAGCCAAAAACCCCTTGTCTATGCTAGTTTAAAGAGTGATAGTTTAGGTTGGATATTCTGACTTTGGGATTTCTTTTCACTACTCACTTTTTGTCAAAATAAAATGAGTTTTTACCACATGTATTAGAACTGTAGAGGATGCCGTGATATTTTTTCCAAGATTTTTAGATTTTTTTTATCAAGGTTGAAAAAATGATTTTCGATAAAGCATTTTTTAGCTCACTATTCTGACTTTGGTAAAAATTCGGTCAAGGCATCATTGGTCCAAAAATTAAGCTAATTTTTTTCCATGGAGACCATTATGTTATAAGTCTACATTAATGTTTCCAGAAAATTTTGATTTTTTATGAAGGTTAAAAAAATAGTTTTTCAAAACTGGTTTTGGGAGTCAAAATTGTTTTTTAAAACTAATAATTTTCTATTTTTATTTGTATACAAAGGAGGGGCTGATTTGAGTTATTAGCCATCGCCTTAGGTTGATTCCCATGTCATTTCAAGAATAAAATTTGATTTTACAAAAATCGGGTCAATGGTGGTCCGGGTTTCAAAAATGGGAGAAACTAGACCTTTTAGAGGGGGGTTCGGCCAAGGCCTTCTTTTGCTCCAAAAATTTTAAATTTTTTAAATCCGAGCCCGAAGTCATTCGGTTTTGAAAATCCAATTTAAGTTTCTTTCAAAGGTAGTCAGATACCTTTTTAGGTATACGGATGTCCTTACTTCAAGAGAGAAATACACCTTCATGCATTGCATGTTTAAAAATGTTTTTACTTAATTTGGCATAAAACTCGCTTTTCGGTTTCTTAAACATTTGGCAAGAATTAGTTCTTTATCTTTGCCGGGTTTGCCGGAGAGGTTAGGAAATTATTCAACGCACGTGGTTATGAAATCGCAAGGCACAAATTTTGTTTTATTCGGAATCATATAAATATCATATGAAATAATTATTTTTCAAGCTTTGCCGGGTTTTCGGGAAGCACGGTAATATTTTTCGACATATGCCATTTATATAAGTAATGATGTGTGCATGTGATCATATGATGTGATTGTGAATATTCTATGGTGATGTCATTTCTATGATTACATGTTTTTCATTTCATGTGCTATATCATTTAAATTTTGCCATGTCATTCACTTAAATTATGCCATGTCATTCATTCATGTGCCAAATCATTTAAATTCATTCATGTGCCATATCATTCATTCATAGGCCATGTCATTCATTCTTTTAGCCATATCATTAGGATTTTTCCATTTCAAACATGTCATATCATCCATTCATATGCAATGACATTTAATCATGTGCCATGTCATTTAGATTATGCCATGTCATTAACTCATATGCTATGTCATTCTTTCTTTATGCCACGTCGTTTAAATTTTTGCCATGTTAAGCATGCCATGTTGTTTAATTTTTATTGTAATATTCTTGCATATTCATGATCATTTATTTGTGATTTTAAAACGCATGAAATATTATTAAAGATTTTTTATAAAACAAGATTATTCCCGAATTAAAATAATTCATGAGTTCTCTGCTGGGTCTGCCGAGGAGAATATCATCGATTATCATTAACAACGAAATATCTTTTTCCAAAAAATGAGGGTGATTCGAAGAATTCAAAATCAAGAAAAAATTCCATGTTTTGCCGATTTTGTCGAAAAATATGAAAAATTCTATGTTAATAAATTTCGAATCATTTTAATAAAAAAATATATGTTTTTTTAGGGAAATATTTTTAAACATTAAATTTAAAATCGACTTTTTACCGAGACTCGATATAACATACGACTAATAAGGTACCATTTTATACGGGCATTGTAGAGGTGCTAACCCTTACCCGTACGTAACCGACTCTCGAATCCACACTTTTTTTCTCTGGTTCAAAGCGCAGACTTCAAAATTGGTTTTAAAAAATATTTTAATTAATTTTAAAATATTTTTATAACCGGTTTTAATAGGTGGCCTATCACACCTAGCCAAAAAAGATTGGTGGTGACTCCATTTCTTTTTCGAGGTTATTTTCATACCCTCAACCTTTAATTTAGAGAAATGAAGTCGTCTTTTCCTCTACTTTTCTTCCAATGTCACACCTCTTTAACGAATGGCCGATTGTCCCTGCGACGGGGGCAGATTTTTTTGGACACCACGTTTTTTAAATGGTTGCGACAGCTTGGCGACTCCACTGGTGACGTCTAGAGAGTCAGGCATAGAATTAGTCGTGTGTTATCAAAAGTCTCGTTTTTGTCGATTTTAATAGGTATTTAATTATAATTCCCATATTTTTTTAAATAAGGAGAATTTTTTGAAAATAATAAAATATTTTTAAATATGTTCATGTGTTTGTACATGCATATTATCACTGTTCTCTGGTTATTTAATCTCGTATATTATTATTGTTCTTCGATTATTTAACCTTGTATATTATTATTGCTCTCTAGTTGGTTAATGTGTTACACTATTCTTGATCTTTGTTTTAATAAATTGCTAGGGCATTTAGAATAAGGGTTGTAGAATAGGTGGTAAAAAGTTTGTTTGTTCCTCCTCACACACTACACTTGCATTTGCATAACATGAGCCCTCTATCCGGGCTTCGTCCTTTTAGGTGGAAGTAAAGTAACTACGCCTCTCGTGAGGTGATAACCTCCGCATGGGCTAGCGAAACACTTTCGGAGTAGTAAACTACCTATGCTTTCGTGAGGTGATAACCTCCGCATAGGCCTGGGAAATACATTCCAATAAATTGAACCCGCTTTAATTGAGGTGCCTTACTAGCTTTCACTGGCGATAGTAAGGAGCAATTTGGAGCCTTTTAGAACGTAATGCAACCTCATATAGTGAGCCATAAGAAGCCAGCCTAGGTAGAGCCATGCCGAATTTCGTTAGAGGCACTAGAGATAAGAACACATGGAGGAATGCTTCTGATATTTTGCCATTTATTTCTACATTCTGAATAAGCATTGTAGATCGGGCAACGATGTACGTGCATCGCCCGTAATAAGTGTGATAATCGGCCCCAAAGGCACCGTGATGCCTAAATAAATAGATACTGTTGGGGCACATGTTCATTAATTTTCTCACTTTGCATGGATGATTTTACCCTTTTACTTGCTTTGCTTCTTTTTTCCACACATCATTTGTAATAATACTGAAACCTAGTATTTTTGGGTTATTTTGAAAATTCTTCTTTTATACCTGTACCTTTTTAGGTATTTCTAAAAAAGAGAGTTTTTATTCCATGAAAAATTTTCTTCTTTGAAAAAAAAAAAGAAAAAAATCAAAAAAGAAAGAGCGATATTAGGATCTTCTTTTCCTTGATCTTTTTATTTGCATTTTTGCATAACATGAACATTATTTAAGCAGTTGTAAATATGAAAATTCATCTCCTCAAGCATCTTGGCATCTTGTACATTTCATGCATTAATCATCATTACATTCATGCATATAAGAATAGAGCATGTACATTCATAATTGTATTCTTGATAATAATGTCAATTTCATTTGCATGAAAGAGGTTTAAGAAGATATGATGAATGAATTGGAGGAACGAGTGTATGCTTTAGAGCGCAATTAAGAGGAATTTGGACATAAAATCCGAGAGGTGAAAGGACAACTCACCAAATTGATAAAAATGTTTGAAGATCTAGGTAATAGTAAGGGGAACTTTCTCAAGGCTCTTCATCGCCCTTGAATCAACCAAAACCATCAGGTCCAGATCATACAATCCCTGCTGGATCTTGCACTTATCGGTGCCATAAAGGATTGAACCTTAATGAAATGGTGGAAGTGGTCAAAACGGGAAGCTAGATGCTAAAAATAGAGACCTCGAATCCTATACCACCCCTGCAAAATGTCTCAGATCTGAATCAGTATCCTCACTTTACTATTACCCCTTCCTCTGCTGGGATGACCAACACGAGGTCTCTGGGTTCCATTCCATCACCACAAGTGAACTGTAACTCGTACTTTTTCCCTCATCAACCATCTCATCAAGCATCCGGGACAAGAACTTTGAACTGTGTGCAACCTCTAGGGATCCCGTATCCAAATCTCTACCCTTACCATGCTATTCCGCCACCTCTCCATGCAAACACTTCGGTTCGAGACTTTGTGCCACCATCAAGTGCCCCAACTCCTATGACGTATGTGACCAAGAAACAACCCAAGAATAGGACCCAAAGGCATTTTGATCCCATTCCAATCAGCTACCAAGAGCTTCTCCCTATATTGATCCTAGATCACCTAGTTGCCCATGTTTCGTTGAAACCCTTGCTACCACCATACCCCAAGTGGTATAACCCAAATGCAAGATATGATTATCATTGCGAAATTGCTGGGCATAGCATTGAAGACTGTAAGCCTTCAAGAGGAAAGTGCAGTCTCTCATAGACGTCAAGTGGTTCAAACCAACGACACTGATTGATAGAGGACTGGGGAAAGCTAATTAGGGTTGGGAGATTAATCTTTAGTGATATAGTAGGATTTCGACTTTTCAGTAGTCGGCTCTTATAGCCTTAGGATGCTAGGAAAAATAAAGTGCTTGTAAAGATAGTTCTAGCCACTGCTCGGATTTTGTAAACATGGTTTATATCTTGTGAACATTGACATGGGAATAAATTGGTTATGCTTCAAATTTATGAGATGTTGATGATTAAGTTCCTCCGATTCTTATTTCCTCTGTGATATCTTCCCCTGCATTGGCATTGATCAATTATTGGCCATACCACGCATTTCATACATCCATGCATTGGCATTAAGTTCATTTGTGCATAGCAATGGCTCTATCAACGCCAATGATAGAGAAGTCATTTTCATCATCTCTAGAGGCAAATAAAAAGGGGTTTTTCTCAAACCCCTAAAATAAAGAACCATGATAGAGTTCATGCCTAAAGATAGCCTTAGATTTCTTTTTCCAAAAAAAAGAGAGTGGGAGAAGATTCTGCTACCCTATTGGATCAGATAGAACAGAAACATAATGAGATTTTCTTTTGAATAATCAAGATGGGTCCCACCAATTTTGTTTAATCATTGAAATACCCGTGTGTTAATTCTCATTTTTACAAACATCATGTTGGCATCAGGTTGCATTCATGACATACATAGTCATCATGATTTCTTTGTATATCCATGCATTAATTTGTTTGTTCTTTACATACATCATATTGGCCTCGTGTTGCTTTCATGACTTACGTAGTCAGCATGATTTCTCTGTATGTGCTCATGCATTAATTTATTTATTCTTTACATGCGTCATGTTTGGCATTAGGTTGCATTCATGACATACATAGTCAGCATGATTTCCACTGTATATGTCCACACATCACTTTGTTTATTCTTCACGTGCATCAAATTGCATTCATGACATTCATGGCTCATTCATCATGACACACAATTGGAGGGGGGGATAAAATAGAAGTTGGCTTGGCTTTAAGAGTCTTTGAAAGAATTTCCATTTCAAATCAGAGGTATAAGAAATACTGAGCATCTTTATAACACGGGCCAGAGCTATGGAGAGTGAACAAGCTGCCCGGATAAAGAGAATGGAAAAGACACGGGAAGAATTGCGAGAACAGTTGGCAAAATCTCAAGCAGAATCTAGAGATCAGATGACTAAACTAATGAAGCTGGTGTCCGCCTCGATTAAAGGAAAGGGATACACTGAAAACTGGGCCGCCAGAGAAGGGTCGGAGGCACAAAAGGGTCAGAATGAGGTCATAATGTTAGATGTCCAGTTTTTTCAGAACACAGTAAATCCTTTCAACGTCCTGAACTTAGATGATCCAGCTGAGCAAGCAAAGTTGAAAATGGTTGCGTTGAATGAAGCTGAGTTGGCAAATTCCCAAGGGAAATATCAGCTGTTAGATGAAAGGCTCCGGGCATTAGAAAGCACAGAAGTATTTAGGAGTGTAGATGCGAACGAACGTTGCTTGGTCCCCGATTTAGTCATTCCTCCTAAATTCAAGGTTCCCAATTGTGAGAAATATGATGGGACAACCGATCCTTCAGCCCACATCACTATATTCTACCAAAAGATAAAGGGCCATACAGATAATGATAAGCTTTTGATCCACTTCTTCCAGGATAGCTTCAGCGGGTCCGAATTAGGTGGTATAATCAGTTGAACAAAGATCGGATTTGCTCTTGGATTGATTTGGCTAATGCATTTTTAAGCCAATACAAGCATGTGACCGATATGGCACCTGACCGTCTTACCTTGCAAAATATGGAGAAAAAGACTACTGAGAGCTTCAAAGAATATGCTCGGAGGTGGAGGGATATGGCCACCCAAGTACAACCGCCCCTGACTCAGAAGGAAACCACTGTCCTTTTTGTGAATACACTGCAGGCCCCGTACTACGATAGACACGTCGGCAATGCCACGAAGAATTTTACGGATATGGTAATCTCAGGGGAGATGATTGAGAATGCTATCAAGGATGGGAAAATTGAAGGAGATAAGACATCCAATTCCGAGAGAAAAGGGCATCCAAAAAGAAAGAGGTAGATGTCCAAGCTATGGGAGATTTCGTCCCATATCCCCAATCCCCCTCATATCAACCATGTTACCCTACCAAGGTCTCTCCAAGCCTTTATCCCTACCTACCAATTATCCATTCTCAAACACCTAATCCTATATCAGTCCCTACAGCTAGGCCTGCTTCAAAAAATGACCGCGGGACAACCAAGAGAAAATTCCAATCCCAATCCCTGACCTGCTACCAATACTAATAAAGAATGAGTACCTTACCCCTGTGCCTTTGAGAACAGCTCCAAACCCATCAGCAAGGAGTTATGACCCTAACAGCAAGTGTGAGTATCACATGGGGATAATTGGGTATTCAACTGAAAAATACAAACAACTAAAGGAAAGGATTAAAGGTCTCATCCACGATGGCATTTTGACTCCAGAGCTTATCGAACAATGGAAATATGCTTTGCCATAGATCGATTTTCTCTTGAAGAATTTTGAGGATGATAATTGTTATCCCTGAAGGCATGTCTATAGGAGAATTCTGATGCATGTAGGTTCATACCTCATGATGAAAGCACTTGTCTCATGTCAACATTCATATGAATTAAATGAATTTTGAATTTTAAATGCTTTATGTTTACTGTGTTTTAGCAATAATTTGAATTTGCAAAATAAAACTTTGAAAAGTTTTGGATGAACAATAAAAATGTATTTTCGCATGAAATAATAGGGAGACTCGAGAACATTGATAATCATTATTGGAAATGAACTGATACCTTCACTTTCATCTTTTGGGCTTCCCTATGCCTAAATCCCTTGAACCAAGATCACTTGAAAGACCTCATGCTTCAAGGAATATGAATGATTGAACTTCATAAACCATTGTCACTATAAAATAAGCAAAGATGTAGATCCTAGTCTAAGCTAGGAGCAAACGAATGAAATTTTTGAAAAATTTTCGAGCTCTTTGGAAACTCGAACAAATGAGATATTTTTTCAAGAATCTAGATCATGGTAATTTGATGTGTGTCAAGGATGTGCCAAAACCATTCACAGCTTTTCAAATTACAAAAAAAAAATACCAATTGCCCAAGAGTCACTTCATGATTGACACCTTAGGGCACAGTGACTAAACCAGATTATCCCAGGTCCCAGAGAAAACCTATTTATGGACCATATTTTCCTTGTCACTTCAAATAAGCCCAAGATTGAAACTCAGCCTTTTCAATAGAGACCTAGACTTGCGATGTTCCTCGTAATGATACAAATTCTCATGTTTAATCAAATTGGGGCATCATATGTGAAAATGATGGATACATGGTGAATAAGGCTGGAACTAATGCATGAATCACTGGGGGCATGCGACAAAAAAAAAAGAAAAAAAAGAAAAATTGTGGTATCATGCATATGAGAATTCGGATAATTCTGAAGTGCAAAATGAAATTTTGATTATCTATTCCCCTGGAGATTGATTTTCAATGAGAATATTTGTGCTTTATATGAGAAATGGTCATCTTTCATATCCCTTTCACAAAAAGAAATTATCCATAGTCACCCCTTTTGAGCCGAAAGATTTCTTTCTTCTTTGAACCCTGATCAAGGATCACCCTCTACACTAGGGGGAAAATGCGAGGAAAGATCTTCTCAAAGATCACTGAGAAATGAGTCCTAACTCGAAGACAGATACAAAGCAAATTGAGCTTCCAAATAAGTACGGGCTCACCCTGTCAAAATAAAGATGAGAATGAAAAAGAAAAGAAGAATGTAGAAAATATGGCGAAATGAAAGCCAAGAACAAAATAAGGAAAAAAGAAAGAAAAAAAGATGGCGAAATGAAAGCCATGAACAAAACAAAAAAACACACACAAAAATGAGTGAAAAAGTAAGACAAATGAAAGCCAGGAACAAAGAAGAAAAGAAGCAAAAGTCAAAAGGAAAGAAAAGTCCAAAAGGGACAAATGCTTCAAAGGGAATCCTCCTCAAAAATGATCCTTGATCTGATTTCCCTCAAACATATATTTTGGGCCTATTTATCCTTTCTTTCTGAACCCCGAACCTTGGTCTACATTACGTGCTTTAAAAGTCCATTTTGATCAAGCATGAATATTTAACTTAAAGGGTTTTTCCTCAGATTTTATCCCATATCATCGAATTATCATTTCACTATGGAAGAATTTAGAATTCTCAAGTGCATGGTAGAACAATAAAAAAAATGGAAAGAATAGGACTCTAGGGCGAAAACCCAAAAATGTGCAGTTTAGAGTAAAATGGAATTTTTGATGTCGATGCCACAATAAAAGAGAAGGTCATCTTGAAGAAATTGAGGACCATATACGAACTCTTGAACCTCCCAAATTGCCAGTTCTCATTTGGAGGATTGATTTCAAAAACTGAAATTTTTTCCCTCCAAAATTGACTTTCCAGTACGAACATCCCGGCCAATCTTGACGCTTGTCAAAATGCCATGATTTGGAAACTAAAAGAATGTTGAATTTGTCAAGGAATTTGTGTTTTATAAAACCTGTTCTATTTGTGAGCCTAGAGGGACATACATTTTTGCTGTGAAATTTTCTTGGATCAACCAAAATCCTGTTGTATCAAGCCTTTCAATTCAAGTTGAAAAACCCAAATTGACATTCAGAAAATTTCTAACGATGATCATCAGTTTTCGAGAGATTTGTATATCACAATTTATGGAGTTAATATTTTTGGTTCAGAAGTTTTCATTAAATGAGCAATTTTTTTTTTTTTTCAAAAAAGGAAAACAAATAAAAATGTTTTTGAAATAACCATTTTTTATGTTGACATGAGACAAGGGTTTTTCTAACCCAAAAGTATGGAACTACTAGGGTTGACCTTGATTTCCAGACATAGAACTCAGCAAACAAGCTTCTGTTGATAAGAGTTTGAAAACTGTTAGGGCAAGAAGATAGTCAAAGATCGAAAAGAGAATGATCTCTTATGAGGCACGAGTATTCAAGACACACTCTGATTTGAAGAGAAAAAATGAATTGGAAAGACTAAGCCAAAGTCTAGAAAAATAATCGGGAATATTGGCATCATTCATAAGCACTTACCTCTTTATTAAGCTTTGCACCTGCACCATGTCAGGAAGCATTTGCATCATTTATAGGTATTGGCATTTGCACCATTCCATGAGCATCTGCATTTCACCATTACATTTACATCCTTCATGGATATTTGCATTTGTGTCATCTCATGCAATTGCATCATTTCTAGGATCATTGCATCTTCATTATTGTGTGATAACTGCAGTTACACCATTCATGGACCACTTACATGAATACGATTCGTAGGGGCATCTACATCTTTTCATTTGCATCATTATTGATCTTCGTATTTACATCATTTAGAAGCATTTTGCACATTGCTAATCTTTGCATTTGCATCATTTAGAAGTATTTGCACAATGCCAATCTTTGCATCTGCATCATTCCATGAAGTAGTTGTGTCAATGTTGATCTTTGCATTTGCATCATTTAGAAGCATTTGCATATTGTTAATCTTTGTATTTGCATCATTCAAAAGCATTTGCATAATGTCGATCTTTGCATCTGCATTATTCCATGAAGTAGTTGCGTCAATGTTAATATTTGCATTTGCATTATTTAGAAGCATTTTGCACATTGCTATTCTTTGCATTTGCATCATTCGGAAGCATTTGCACATTGTCAATCTTTGTATCTGCATCATTCCATGAAGTAGTTGCGTCAATGTTGATCTTTGCATTTGTATCATTCAGAAGTATTTGCATAATGTCGATCTCTGAATCTGCAACAAGAAGCATTTGCATAATCCAAGACATTTGCCCAAGAGTCACTTCATGATTGACACCTCAGGGCATAATGACTAAACCAGATTATCCCAGGTCCCAGAGAAAACCTATTTATGGGCCATATTTTCCTTGTCACCTCAAATAAGCCCAAGATTGAAACTCAGCCTTTTCAATAGAGACCTAGACTTGCGATGTTCCTCGTAATGATACAAATTCTCATGTTTAATCAAATTGGGGCATCATATGTGAAAATGATGGATACATGGTGAATAAGGCTGGAACTAATGCATGAATCACTGGGGGCATGCAACAAAAAAAATAAAGAAAAAAAAGAAAAATTATGGTATCATGCATATGAGAATTCGGATAATTCCGAAGTGCAAAATGAAATTTTGATTATCTATTCCCCTGGAGATTGATTTTCAATGAGAATATTTGTGCTTGATATGAGAAATGGTCATATTTCATATCCCTTTCACAAAAAGAAATTATCCATAGTCACCCCTTTTGAGCCGAAAGATTTCTTTCTTCTTTGAACCCTGATCAAGGATCACCCTCTACACTAGGGGGAAAATGCGAGGAAAGATCTTCTCAAAGATCACTGAGAAATGAGTCCTAACTCGAAGACAGATACAAAGCAAATTGAGCTCCCAAATAAGTACGGGCTCACCCTGTCAAAATAAAGATGAGAATGAAAAAGAAAAGAAGAATGTAGAAAATATGGCGAAATGAAAGCCAAGAACAAAATAAGGAAAAAAGAAAGAAAAAAAGATGGCGAAATGAAAGCCATGAACAAAACAAAAAAACACACACAAAAATGAGTGAAAAAGTAAGACAAATGAAAGCCAGGAACAAAGAAGAAAAGGAGCAAAAGTCAAAAGGAAAGAAAAGTCCAAAAGGGACAAATGCTTCAAAGGGAATCCTCCTCAAAAATGATCCTTGATCTGATTTCCCTCAAACATATATTTTGGGCCTATTTATCCTTTCTTTCTGAACCCCGAACCTTGGCCTACATTACGTGCTTTAAAAGTCCATTTTGATCAAGCATGAATATTTAACTTAAAGAGTTTTTCCTCAGATTTTATCCCATATCATCGAATTATCATTTCACTATGGAAGAATTTAGAATTCTCAAGTGCATGGTAGAACAATAAAAAAAATGGAAAGAATAGGACTCTAGGGCGAAAACCCAAAAATGTGCAGTTTAGAGTAAAATGGAATTTTTGATGTCGATGCCACAATAAAAGAGAAGTTCATCTTGAAGAAATTGAGGACCATCTATGAACTCTTGAACCTCCCAAATTGCCAGTTCTCATTTGGAGGATTGACTTCAAAAACTGAAACTTTTTTCCCTCCAAAATTGACTTTCCAGTACGAACATCCCGGCCAATCTTGACGCTTGTTAAAATGCCATGATTTGGAAACTAAAAGAATGTTGAATTTGTCAAGGAATTTGTGTTTTATAAAACCTGTTCTATTTGTGAGCCTAGAGGGACATACATTTTTGCTGTGAAATTTTCTTGGATCAACCAAAATCCTGTTGTATCAAGCCTTTCAATTCAAGTTGAAAAACCCAAATTGACATTCAGAAAATTTCTAACGATGATCATCAGTTTTCGAGAGATTTGTATATCACAATTTATGGAGTTAATATTTTTTGTTCAGAAGTTTTCATTAAATGAGCAATTTTTTTTTTTTCAAAAAAGGAAAACAAATAAAAATGTTTTTGAAATAACCATTTTTTATGTTGACATGAGACAAGGGTTTTTCTAACCCAAAAGTATGGAACTACTAGGGTTGACCTTGATTTCCAGACATAGAACTCAGCAAACAAGCTTCTGTTGATAAGAGTTTGAAAACTGTTAGGGCAAGAAGATAGTCGAAGATCGAAAAGAGAATGATCTCTTATGAGGCACGAGTATTCAAGACACACTATGATTTGAAGAGAAAAATGAATTGGAAAGACTAAGCCAAAGTCTAGAAAAATAATCGGGAATATTGGCATCATTCATAAGCACTTACCTCTTTATTAAGCTTTGCACCTGCACCATGTCAGGAAGCATTTGCATCATTTATAGGTATTGGCATTTGCACCATTCCATGAGCATCTGCATTTCACCATTACATTTACATCCTTCATGGATATTTGCATTTGTGTCATCTCATGCAATTGCATCATTTCTAGGATCATTGCATCTTCATTATTGTTTGATAACTGCAGTTACACCATTCATGGACCACTTACATGAATACGATTCGTAGGGGCATCTACATCTTTTCATTTGCATCATTATTGATCTTCGTATTTGCATCATTTAGAAGCATTTTGCACATTGCTAATCTTTGCATTTGCATCATTTAGAAGTATTTGCACAATGCCAATCTTTGCATCTGCATCATTCCATGAAGTAGTTGTGTCAATGTTGATCTTTGCATTTGCATCATTTAGAAGCATTTGCATATTGTTAATCTTTGTATTTGCATCATTCAAAAGCATTTGCATAATGTCGATCTTTGCATCTGCATTATTCCATGAAGTAGTTGCGTCAATGTTAATATTTGCATTTGCATTATTTAGAAGCATTTTGCACATTGCTATTCTTTGCATTTGTATCATTCGGAAGCATTTGCACATTGTCAATCTTTGTATCTGCATCATTCCATGAAGTAGTTGCGTCAATGTTGATCTTTGCATTTGTATCATTCACAAGCATTTGCATAATGTCGATCTCTGAATCTGCATCAAGAAGCATTTGCATAATCCAAGACATTTGCATTTGCACCATGAAGCATTTGCATCTTATTCAATATCTGTATCTGCATCAAGAAGCATTTGCATTAATCCAAGACATTTGCATTTGCACAATGAAACATTTGCATCTTATTCAATAACTACGTCTGCACCAAGAAGCATTTGCAATATGAAGTATGTGCATCTTGTTTAATCTCTACATCTGCATCATGAAGCATTTGCATCAACTAAGGACATTCGCAGCTGCATCATGAAGCATTTGCATCCTCTTTCCAATCCTTCAAGTTAATTTTCAACAAACTTTCAAAAAGAAAAAGACATCTTTTTAAGACCTCTGGGCACCATTTTCAAAGAAAATACATATTTTAAGACCTCCGGACACATTCTCAAAAATCATGAATAAGATCTCTAGGCATCATTTTCAAAGAAAATACATCTTTTTAAGACCTCTGGGCACTATATTCAAAATTATGGATAGGACCTCCGGGCACCATTTTCAAAGAAAAAGACATCTTGTTAAGACCTTCAGACACTATATTCAAAATCATGGATAGGACCTCCGGACACCATTTTTAAAGAGAATACATCTTTTTAAGATCTTCGGGCACTATATTCAGAATCATGGATAGGACCTCTGGGCACCATTTTCAAAGAAAAGATATCTTTTTAAGACCTTCGAGCACTATATTCAAAATCATGGATAAGACCTCCGGGTGCCATTTTTAAAGAAAAGACACTTTTTGAAGACCTCCGTGCATATGTTTTCAAGACCTCCAAGCACTATTTCAGAAACCATGGATAAGATTTCTGGGCACCATATTCAAAATCTGGGATAAGACCTCCGGGCATCTTTTTTCAAAGAAGCAACACTTTGTAAAACCTCCGGGCATTTGTTTTTCAAAACCTCCGAGTATTCTCTTCTCTTGCAAATCGAACTCGTTTCTTTAAGACGGGTCGAGCCTTGATTAGTCAGGGAATTTAATTTAAGGACAAATTTTTCTATCTTAAAAAAAAAAGATTTTATCCCAAAATTATATACATTTCATGTGAAAAGATACTTTTCTAAAAACTCTGCCGGCTTTGCCGGGGAGTTCAGTGAAATATACCAACACATGTCATTCATATAATTTCACACCAAGATAAGTTAAGGCCCCGGGACTCCGCCGAGGTATTATCTTCTCTTGTAAATCGAACTCGTTTCCTTAAGACGGGTCGAGCCTTGATTAGTCAGGGAACTCAATTTAAGGACAAACCTTTTTGTTTCAAAAGAAATCGAACTCATTTCCTTAAGACGGGTCGAACCTTGATTGGTCAGGGAACTTAATTTAAGGACAAATCTTTGTTTTAAATATAATTTCACCCCAAGATAAAACAAGGCTCTGGGACTTCCGTCGAGAAATTGTCTTCTCTTGCAAATCGAACTCGTTTCCTTAAGACGGGTCGAGCCTTGATTAGTCAAGGAACTCAATTTAAGGACCAATGCTTTGTTTACAGTTCACAAAAAATGAATAAAAAAAAAATGATGAAGAAAATTCTCCATCTTATCCATCATATCTGATTTCACTAACCAAAAAAAATTATTGTCTATTTTATCTTTGTCTGATTCCTGATTCTCAGTAATAGTCAAAGAGGGGCACCTGTAGACACCTAATTTTGTCCGGGCCCCCTAAAAAAGACAAGTTCTCTTTTCAACTTCCCGGAACGCAAAGAGACTTCCACAATTCCTTAGATGGATCCCCAAGACTTTGATTCAGAGGTCAAAACAAAAAGTCAACCCAAAAAAAGTCAACCCCGAAAAGTTAACTCTCAGCCGAAATCAAGATTCGAAATTGAATTGAACAATGGTGAAGAAATTTTGATAATCGGAGGTCTACAACAAAAGATAGAGAGTTTGAAAGACAGGTTGCAAAAAACTCAGTGTAGAGAAATACCTAATTTGGAAAATTTGGGAAAAAGTGCGTAAACGATCAAATTAGACGAAATTGGAGGTTTCAAATGGAATAAGATCAATAAATTTGGATATTGGAAGGTCTAATTTTGATGTGGAGTTGAAGGAAGAATTGGTTGGAAGAGAAAAAGAAAAATAAGGATTTAATGAATAAATAAAAAATTCACAAATTTTGAGAAAACTGCAAAGATGGTCCGATTTGGTGAAATTGAAGCCCCCAGTTGATAAAGGATAAATAAATAAAAATATCCCAAGTCCCAATTTGAAGTGGATCCCAAGGAAGAGTCGGTTGGAGGAAAAACCGAAAAACGAAAAAATTCCCAATAATGAGGAAAAGGGGAAAACTAAATCGGGGAGGAATCGGATGTAAAAATTTGGTGTTTTCGTATCAACTCCAATTCAATATATGAAAAAGGCAGTGAAAAAAGAAAATCCAGAAATTGGGCCCGTTTCAAGTAAAATCAAGGTTTCGGGGGTTAAAGGACAATTTTGGAAAATCCGAGAAAAATATAATCCGAGCTCATAAAATTATGAAAACTTCCAGAACTGAGTTTTATATTAGATGGAAGGGATTGGAGAAGAAAAATCCAGAGTCGGAGCTCAAATGGAAAAAGACAAAGTTTGGGTGCATTAATCCGAAATTCCAAGAGAAAATTTCGGGAAAAATAGAAAACGAGCTCGAAAAATTATGAAAACTTTCAGATCTTAGTTTATATTTTATGGAAGGTATTGGAGAATAAAAATCCGAAATCGGAGCTCAAATGGAAAAAGACAAAGTTCGGGTGCACTAATCCGAAATTCCAAGAGAAAATTCTGGAAAAAACAAAAAAACGAGCTCAGAAAATTATGAAAACTTCCAGATCTAAGTTCTATATTTTATGGAAGGGATTGGAGAAAAAAAATCCAGAATCGGAGCTAAAATGGAAAAAGACAAAGTTTGCGAGGCACTAAATCGAAACTTGAGAGAAAAATTAAAGAAAAATAGAATCCGAGCTCGAAAAAATATGAAAACCTCCAGAACTGAGTTTTATATTGGATGGTATGGATTGGAAAAGAAAAATCCAAAATTGGGGTCAATTTGCAATTAAATTAAATTTGGGAGTCAAAATATAATTTTACCGAAAAAATTGAAAATGGCCGTTTTGCAAATAAAAAAAATGGAATGGCCTAGAAATTTCCAGGCCATTTTCGGCCAGCCTATTGATTAAAGAAGAGAGTGTGATCTTTTTGAATCAAATGGCCAAGATTGAATGGCAAGATCACATTTTTAAAAGGAGAAGATTCTCCACTACTTTGCCTACATGGCATTTTAGGCCAATAAGAGGTCACCAAATTGCAAAGCCATGTGAAGTCCATGTGAATAGAATGTGAAGGCTATGAGATGATGCCAAGTAGGATTAGAAATGCCATCTAGGAAGATATTTTAATGGTAAGCCATATGATCATGACAAGTGGCTTAAATATTTTGTAGAGATAGGAGACAAGAATAATCTAGGTGGCATTGTTGGCCAATGAGAGGCTAAAAAACCCTTAATTTAAGGAAAGCATCATGCAAAAAAGGGACAAGCACCCTTAATTTAAGGAAAGCATCATGCAAATAAGGGACAAGCACCTTTAATTTAAGGAAAGCATCATGCAAGAAGGGGACATTTTTTAGTCATGTGGCAAGGGATGTTGGGAGAGCATGTAAAGCATGACAAGGGTAAAAAAAAAAATAAAACACACACACTCTCAATATAGGGGTGGCCAGCCAAGACACCAAAGAAGGAGAATTCATTTTTTTTTCTTCAAGGCATTTTCACTACACTCTTGGAGGAGAAAAAGAAGAAAAAGAAAAAAAGAGAAAGAGGGAGAAGGAGAAGGAAAATTTAGAGAGTTTGATTTGGAAAGCAATTGGTAGGTAGCTATTCGCTCTCTTCTTCTTCAATTATTTTCTTTGATATCATGTTCTTTTTCTTCTCTTTTTCCATGTGATTTGTTAAATTTTTGTGGAATAAAAGGTTTTCAAAAATAAATTTTAAAGGCTTTCTTTCCTTTATTCTTTATTCTTTACAAAATAACCAAGTTGACAAATTTTTTTTTACATACTCCTTGCTTTAGCCGAAACCTAGGGGAGTTTTTTTTTTTTTTTGTACTTGTTCTTTCTTGATTATTCTCGATTGTTTGTTTGTTCATATTTTTAGCTCATGGTTGATTCATTATAATATGTTTTTTGGCTGTAAAATCATGCATTTTATGCCATCTTCAACTAGGTTTTTGGCTAAGATCAACCAATGATCTCTAGCCAAAAATCCTTTGTCTATGCTAGTTGAAAGAGTGATAGTTTAAGTTGGATATTCTGACTTTGGAATTTTTTTTCACTACTCACTTTTTGTCAAAATAAAATGATTTTTTTACCACATGTAGTATACCTTTAGAGGATTCCCTGATATTTTTTCCAAGATTTTTAGATTTTTTTATCAAGGTTGGAAAAATGATTTTCGATAAAACAGTTTTTAGCTCACTGTTCTGACTTTGGTGAAAACTCAGTCAAAGCATCCTTGGTCCAAAAATTTAGCTTATTTTTTCCTATCTATACCATTATGTTATAAGTCTACACTAATTTTTCCATAAGTTTTTGATTTTTTTATGAAGGTTAAAAAAATAGTTTTTCAAAACTGGTTTTGGGAGTCAGAATTGTTTTTTAAAACTAATAATTTTCTGTTTTTATTTGTATACAAAGGAGGGGCTGATTTGAGTTATTAGCTATTGTCTTAGGTTGATTCCCATGTCATTTCAAGAGTAAAATTTGATTTTACAAAAATCGGATCAAGGGTGGTCAACCCGGGTTTCAAAAATAGGAGAAACTAGACCTTTTAGAGGGAGTTCGGCCAAGGCCTTTTTTTCCTCCAAAAATTCCGTTTTTTTTTATTTTTAAATTCGAGTCCAAAGTCATTCGATTTTGAAAATCCAATTTAAGTTTCTTTCAAAGGTAGTCGAATACATTTTTAGGTATACGGATGTCCTTACTTCAAGAAAGAAATACACCCTCATGCATTGTATGTTAAAAATGTTTTTACTTAATTTGGCATTAAACGCGTTTTTTGGTTTCTTAAACATTTGTCGATAATTAGTTCTTAATCTTTGCCGGGGAGATTAGGAAATTATTCAAAAGCACGTGGTGATGAAATCGCAAGGCACGAATTTTGTTTTATTCGGAATCATATAAATATCATATGAAAGAATTATTTTCCAAGCTTTGCCGGGTTTGTCGGGAAGCACAGTAATATTTTTTGACATATGCCATTTATATGATTCCTCACATGAATAATCCATTTCAAAATAATGGTGTGTGCATGTGATCATGATGTGATTGTGAATATTCTATGGTGATGTCATTTCTAAAATTAATTATTTAATTGACATGTTTTTCATTTCATGTGCTATATCATTTAAATTGTGCCATGTCATTCACTTAAATTATGCCATTTCATTCATTCATGTGCCATATCATTTAAATTATGCCATGTCGTTCATTCATGTGCCATATCATTTAAATTATACCATGTCATTCATTCATAGGCCATGTCATTCATTCTTTTAGCCATGTCGTTAGGATTTCTCCATGTCAAACATGTCATATCATCCATTCATATGCCATGATATTTAATCATGTGCCATGTTATTTAGATTATGCCATGTCATTAACTCATATGCCATGTCATTCTTTCTTTATGCCATGTCGTTTAAATTTTTGCCATGTTAAGCATGCCATGCCATGCCATGCCATGTCATTTATTTATTTCTTTTGCCATGCCATGTGAAATATGCATGTTGTTTAATTTTTATCTTAGTAATATTCTTGCATATTCATGATCATTTAATTGTGATTTCAAAATGCATGAAATATTATCAACGATTTTTTTTATAAGACAAGATTATTTTCGAGTTAAAATAATTTATGAGTTCTCTGTTGGGTCTACCGGAGAGAATATCATCGATTATCATTAACAATGGAATATATTTTTCCAAAAAAAGAGGGTAATTCGGAGAATTTCAAAATCAAGGAAAAATTTCATGTTTTGCCGAGTTTGTCGAAAAATATGGGAAATTTTATGTTAATAAATTTCGATCATTTTAATAAAAAAAATATTTTTTTTAGGGAATTATTTTTAAATACCAAATTTAAAATCGACTTTTTACCGAGACTCGAGATAACACACGACTAATAAGGTACCGTTTTATACGAGCGTTGTGGGGGTGCTAATCATTCCCCGCACGTAACTGACTCCTGAACCCGCACTTGTTTTCTCTGGTTCAAAGCGTAGACTTCAAAATTGATTTCAAAAAATATTTTTATTAATTTTAAAATGTTTTTATAATCGATTTTAATAGGTGGCCTATTACACCTAGTCAAAAAAGATTGGTGGCGACTCCATTTCTTTTTCGAGGTCATTTTCATACCTTCAACCTTTAATTTAGAGGAATTAAGTTGTCTTTTCCTCTATTTTTCTTCTAATATCACACCTCTTTAACGAATGGCCGATTGTCCCCGCGACGGGGGCAGATTTTTTCGGACGTTGCGTTTTTTAAATGGTTGCGACATATAGCTTTATATAAAGCTGGAGAAAAGAAGAATGGTTTCGAAATTTTTTAGAAGATATTCCATGTTTGTCGGAACCTATGCCTGCAATTTGTGTACATTGCGATAGTCAATCTGCAATTGGTAGGGCAAAGAGTAGTTTGTATAACGGTAAATCTCGACACATTCGTTGAAGACACAATACCATTAGATAGTTGCTCTCAAATGGGATTAAACTGTCAGTGAATCATATTCGTAAAAATTTAATAAATTTTAAATTATATCTTTTATAATTTTATAATTTTTAAAAATAAATTATATTGATGATTTATCGTAATATCAATCGGATTCTTTCAACTCATATTCGTAATGAAATGGACCTCCGGAAGAAAGACCAACCAAAGCGTTGTGGATTATGCAGGAATGAAGATCATAGCCATCGAAAATGTCTTTATCAATTTGGTACATCGGGGGAGAGTTCGCATCAACAATAATACCATTATACATACAGTTATTGTATACATACCATGAAAAAAATATAAATTGTATACATACAGTTAAAAAAATATAAAAATTGTATAAAATAATTTTATATAAAATTTTTTATATAATTTTTAAATTTTTTGTAAATTGATATTTTTTTAATTTTTAATTTTTTAAAATTATAAATTATAAATTATATATTTTTATTTAAATTTTATTATTTAATATTTTTAAAAAATAAAAATAAAAAGTGTTGTTCTTCATTTTCATGAAGAACAAAATGAATGAAGGGTAGTCGCCACTTGGGATGGAGACTTCCCTTCATTTAAAAAAAAAAAATTATATGGGAATGTCGTCATCCCAGATGGCGACTTCTCTTGTTGTTTTGTTTAATTTATTAAAACATTATGAAGGTAAGTCGCCATCTGAGATGGCGACTTCCCTTCATTGTTTTGATTTTTTTAAAAAACAATTATATAAGGGAAGTTGCCATATGAGATGGCGATTTCCCTTCATAAATTTAAAAAGGAACATTTTGGTAAATAAAAAAAAAGCATCGGTAATTTGAAAATTAAAAAAAATAGCTATATTCAAATAAAATGCCTCGATCAGACGGTGCTTATAGGTATTAAATTGTCGCAACCTAAAAAATAATGAGTCTCATCGCAAGACTTTATTATTCATTAAGCGTGACATTAAAAAACCGAGGAAAAATCGACTTAATTCCTCTAGAAAAATGAAGGTTTTGAAAATGACTTTGAAAAAGACATGGAGTCGCCACCAATCTTTTTTAGCTAGGTGTGATCGGCCACCTATTGAACCGGTTTTATAAAATATTTTAAAAAATTAATTAAAACATTTTTAAAACCAATTTCAAGTCTGCGTTTAAACCAGAGAAATCAAAGAAACGGGTTCGGGATTCGGTTACGTGCGGGGAAGGATTAGCACCCCCACAACGCCCGTATAAAATGGTACCTTATTAATCGTGTGTTATCTCAAATCTCGGAAAAAATTGGTTTTAAATTTAGTATTTCAAGTTAATTCCCAATTTAAAGAAATATAATTCCATTTTTAATTGAAAATGATCCAGAATTTATAAATTCAAAAGTTTCCTATATTCCCCAACAAACGTTGCAAAATATAGAAATTTTTATTAATTTGAAAAACTTTCCGAATCATTCTCGTTTTTTGAAAGAAAGATATTCCTTTATTAATGATAATTGATGATATTCCCTCCAGCAAACCCGGTAGAGAACTCATGAATTATTTTAACTCGGGAATATCTTTATTTTTTATTGAAAAAAATCACTATCCTTTTGAAAACATTTTAAAAGATATGAATATGTATATGCATGACATAAATAAAATGACATAGCAAAATCTAAATAATATAATGCTTCCTAAATGATATGATATAATTTAAATGCCTTAGCATATTCTAAATGAAATGAAATGTCCTAAGTTATATGACATATTCTAAATGAAATGAAATGACCTAGGTAGCATAATATGTTCTATATGAGATGCAATATCCTAAGTCATATGATATATTTTAAATGAAATAAAATAACCTAAATGACATAATATATCCTAAATGAAATGAAGTGGCTTAGGAAACATAATATATTCTACATGAAATGAAATGACCTAAGTAACATAATATATTCTATATGAAATGAAATAATTTGAATGACATGGCAAATATGAATGATATGGCATATAATTTAAATGACATGGAATATAAAATAATGTCATCATATATCATGCACGGAAATAAAAATGAAAATAATAATGCATGAACATAGTATATGCTAAATAATATAACAAAAAAAAAACTAAATAAAAAACATAGGATATCATGAAATATTCAAAATCATATAATAAAATAATATAACATCAAAAAATATATATCAAAATAATGACATTACCATAGAAATTATCATAGCAAAAATCACATATTATATAAAATGCATGAATATGGAAAATGCAATGCATGAACATGTATTTTTTCCTTTAATTAACGAAATCCGTATATCTAAAAAGATATCCGGCTACCTTAGGAAAATATGTCAAATTAAATATTCTAAAACCAAAATACTTTGTGATTGTTTGAAAACAATTTCGAAAAGCTTAGATTGAAAATAAAAACTAGGCTAAACCTTTTTTTTAAAATGGCTCTAATTTCCTAAGTTTAAAAAATCCGGACTTGACCACCCTTAACCCGAGACTTAAAAAATCATTTTTAGAGTTTAAAAATGGCTTAGAAACTACCCTAAGTCAGTAGCTAAACTCCCTAATCAGCTCCCTCTAAGTAACTTAACCAAAACAGAAAAATGGTTTTTTTTAAAATCAATTTTGACTCCACTGTCCAGTTTTAAGCCACTATTTTTTACCCTATTTTTCAAAATTCAAAAAAATCTAAAGAAAATAGTGGAGACTCAGGACATGTAAAACTACACGGGAAAAATCATCTTAATTTTCTAATTAAAGATGAATGCCTAGAAAAATCGGGAAAGTACGAGTGCTGGGTGAAAAAAAACTGTTTTGCCAAAATACATTTTTGCCTTTGATAAAATCATTTAAAAATCAAAGTAAAAATATTTAAGACTCACAAAATGACTCACAAACAGTAGCTAGGACTTTTGAAAAGTTAGAAAAAAATTGGCTAAGTAGAAAAAATCACAGAGGTAGAATAATCAATTTGACAAACCTTAATTTTCCACAAGTGTGCTCAAGAGCATGACTTTGAACCATTAATTGGCCTAAGTCATTAGTCAAGTGGCATGAACATGAAATGCATGAAAAAATACAGCAAATATGATGCATGAAATGCATGAGTTTAAACCTAAATGTCATGAAAAAAATGCATGGCATCCATTTAGTGACCTAGACCTAAATGAACTTGCATGGCATTTAATGTAACCTAGGTCTAAAATGCATGAACATGCATGGCAAGATAAACCTAACCTAACATCTAAAATAGGCATGGCAATAACACAAACACAAAGCATGCTTAAACCAAAAACTCAACCAAATATCATGCAAATGACAACCTATCAACTAACATAGCAAAAATGCACACACAATGCAAAACATATGGAGTAGCCGAATGGCCTCAAGCTCCAACAAGCATGGCATTTTCACAAACACTTTGTATACTTAAATTAAAACCTCAATCAAATGTCATGCAAATGCAAAACCTACAAACTAACATGGAAAAAAATGCACATACAATGTAAAACACATGGAGTAGCCGAATGGCCTCAAGCTCCAACAAGCATGGCATTTTCACAAACACTTGATATACTAACATGCTCAACTAAAATATAACATTTAAATCATGCAAACACAAAGTAGAAATACTAAAACCAAACAAGCATTTTCACAAACACTTGATATACTAACATGCTCAACTAAAATATAACATTCAAATCATGCAAATACAAAATAGAAATACTAAAACCAAACAAGCATTTTCACAAACACTTGATATACTAAATATAAAACATCAACAAATTTAAACATTATGAGAACAGAAAATTAAAAATGCAAGAACATGATATTTAAATCATAAATGGCAACAAACAAAGCAACCAAATTAAAACATGATTCAAATATATGAAGTAGAAGAACACTTAAAGCATCAAGATTAAAGAAAATAGCATAAATAACATGATAAATTAAAGCAAAAACAGCAACAATAATAAAAAAAAATGTAGGCCATTCGGCCATTAAAGAAAAATAATAATAAAAATTGTAAAAATTATTTAAGAAAGAGATGAAGAAAGAATTTAAGAAGAACATAAAAAAAAAACACTTATTTAAAAAGAAAACTCACCAAATAATAATCAAAATAGCAAAAACAAGAATGGAAAATCAAGAAAGTGCAAGAGTTGGTGCTTAAAAGCAACCTCAAGAAGCTATATTTCAAGCTTTATCTCTTCAAACTTTCCTTTCTTTTCTAAACTTTTTCTTTTTGCTTTCAACCAAGGAGAGAAAAAACTAAGAAGAAATCGGAAAAATGAAGTGAAGGAAAAATGAAAATCCCCTCTCCCTTAAGCCAGTCGAATTCCCCCTCTCTCCTCCAATGAATGTTGTCATTTTTTCCCAACCAATTTTCCATTTAATGACTAGTAATTCAAGGTGAAAAAATCATGAAATTATCACCCTTAGATTAGCATATCAACTGTCCATAATTACAGCTATTCAAGAATAATGTTGACACTCTCCCTTGGCCTATGTGGCTTAATCACAATGGCTTGATCAAAAAGAATCTCTAACTAACTCTTAATTCTTGGCCATTTGATTGAAAAATCAGAAGCTTCCTCCTTCCTTTGGGTCTTGGCAGGCCAGCACTCTCTTTTCCAGCCCAAGTCTGATTTTTTGAAAGGCCAAAAGAAGCCTTTTTCGGTTGCTTGGGTGAAATGACCGTTTTGCCCCCCGGATGCAAATAAATGGCAAACGGACTCCAAATTCAAATTTTATTTTTTTAATACTTTAAAAATAATAAAATATTGAATTCTGAAAGTTTTCAAAATTTTCCGAGTCCGTTTGCTATTTATTTGGATTTTTTTTCCAAAAATGCCCTTTCATGCCCCCACATTTTACCATTTTTTAAACGAGCTCCAAATCAAGATTTTTCTTCACCAATCTCTTCCAAATAATTTAAAAGTGTGCTCTGGATGTTTTCATAATTTTTGGAACTCATTTGGTGTTTTTTCGGGATTTATCTTCTTGAATTACTACATAGGGGCTCGGGATTTGGCCATTTTGCAAATGAACTCCGAATTTAGATTTTCTTTCGCCAATATCTTTAAAAAAATTTAAAAATGATATTTGCAAAATTTCAGAATTTTTGGAGTCCATTTGCTATTTTTTCGGGATTTATCTTTTTGAATTATTGCATAGGAGGCCCGGGATTTGGCCATTTTGCAAACGAACTCCGAATCAAGATTTTATTTTTCCAATATCTTCAAAATAATTTAAAAATGATATTTTCAAATTTTCAAAAGATTTGGAGTTAATTTTCTATTTTTTCGGGATTTTCCTTCTTGAATTTCTACATAAGAGACCCGGGATTTGGTCATTTTGCAAACAAACTCCGAATCAAGATTTTTTTCACCAATCTCTTCCAAATTATTTAAGAATGATATTTGCAAATTTTCAGAATTTTCGGAGTCCATTTGCTATTTTTCCCAAATTTTCCAATTTCGCCTTTTTACCTCTGAAACCCGATTTTGCTCAAAATAAGTCCGATTTTTAGATTTTCTTCAAGCTGAGCCTTGGGCTATCCCTTTTTAATCATTCCTCATCCATTGGGGCTTTATTCTTACCAAGTCGGACCATTTCTGCAATTCTGCCCGATTTCATCGAAATCCACCAAAAACCCTAATTCTCGATTTTCTCCCGGATTGACTTTTCTTTCAATTTTTCTTTCAAGTGGCTTATTCATTACCCGTATTCAGTGCTTATCTTTCATTTGGAACCTTCAATTTCGACCAATTCGATCGTTTAAGCACTTTTCCCCAAATTTCCCGAATTACGGTTTCCTTTCTACTAAATCTCCCTAACCCAACTTCCGAACTCCATATCTTTCAATGTAGATCTCGGATTATCAAAATTCTTTCGCCATTTTTCAATTGAACTTCAAATCTTGATTTTGAGAGTGGGTTGATTTTTTCAATAGTTGACTTTATGGGGTTGACTTTTTGGGTTGACTTTTTTTGGGGGTTGACTTTTTTTGAGTTTGACTTTTTATGCTCGCCCTCTAAAACTAAGTCTCGGAGTACCACCTGCAGGATGAAAAAAGTCGTTTTACATTCTGAAACCTCAATTTAGGAAGAAAACTACCTGTTTTAGTGGTCCGAAAGAAATTAGGTGTCTACAGCTGCCCCTCTTTGGCTATTGCTGAGAACCAGGAATCAGGCAAAGATAAACAAACACTAATTTTGTACGGTCAGTGAAATCACATGTGAAGGAAAGGGAAATGAGTTTCTTTTTCATTATTCTATCATTTTTTCATTGTGTTTTTTTGTTTTTTGTTTTTTTTTTGAAAAAGCTGTAAATTGAAGATTTGTCCTTAAATTGAATTCCCTGACTAATCAAGACTCGACCCGTTTTAAGGAAACGGATTCGATTTTCAAAAGAGAAAATTGTGCCCTAAGGTCTTAAAAAATGGTGCCCGAAGGTCTTTAAAATGGTGCCCGGAGGTCTTTAAAACTGATGCCCGAAGGTCTTGAAAACTAGTGCCCGAAGGTCTTTAAAATGGTGCCGGAGGTCTTAAAACTGATGCCGAAGGTCTTTAAAATTGGTGCCCGAAGGTCTTTAAAACTGGTGCCCGGAGTTCTTTAAAATGGTGCCCGGAGGTCTTAAAACTGGTGCCCGAATAACTTTAAAATTGGTGCCCGAAGGTCTTTAAAACTGGCGCCCGAAGGTCTTTAAAACTGGTGCCTGAAGGTCTTTAAAATTGGAGCTCGAAGGTCTTTAAAACTGGTGCCCGAAGGTCTTTAAAACTGGTGCCCGAAGGTCTTTAAAATTGGTGCCCGAAGGTATTTAAAACTGGTGCCCAAAGGTCTTTAAAACTGGTGCCCGAAGGTCTTTAAAATTGGGATTTGACAATACTTTGACGACGGTCTCAAGGCTCGACTCGTCTAATAAACAAAATGAATTCGATTTAAAACAGAAGGAAATACCTCGATGGCGATCTCGGAGTCTGAATCTTTTGAGAAGCAAAACGAGTACTCTTTGGGGAAGTCCAAGTTTCCCTGATTTCTGCACTGTTAGCTAAATGCAATGATGAGAATGTCATGCTTTGCAAATGCTTGTATGTTTCCTAAAAATAAATGCAATCAAATGATTGTGCCATGATTTCTAATCCATGGTTTCTTTGAGGTTCACAAATTATCTGACTTCGTGACAGAGTCTTCAATTGTTAATTGATGCCCCACTTAAGGAATTCTTCACTCAAGATATCTTGTCAAACAGTCTCAGTTTCTGTCTTTAGCTGAAGTTCACAGATTTTCTGACTTCGTGATGGAGTTTCCACCATGTTTAT
Source organism: Fremontodendron californicum (assembly GCA_030761205.1). NCBI lineage: Eukaryota > Viridiplantae > Streptophyta > Magnoliopsida > Malvales > Malvaceae > Fremontodendron > Fremontodendron californicum. The sequence goes on along the minus strand of JAULJL010000019.1, from coordinate 8,061,325 downwards.
TGTTTTCTTTTCTTGGTGAACTTTCTAAACCTTTCCCAAGATTTAAATATATTCCTTAGTAATACTTTGAAATCCCTTTATTTAAAGATGTTTATTACTAATCATCATTCAATTTAATAACAACCATAATGCATCTCAAAAATATACGAAAGAAAATATGAATTAAGCAAAAAATTGTTATGAAAAGGATAACAAGAATTTATTGCAAGAAATGTTTTTTAAATAATAAATATCAAGGATATAAGAAACAAATGTAAGGTTATAGGCTGTAGATGCCCCGGATGCGGAATATCTTGGACCCCTCCCTTTTCAAACCATTTGAAATTTCTCTTAAACGAGCAAATCACTTGGGTAACCTCTTAGCTTCTGTAGTTACATCAGACTGAGTTGTTCTCCTTTCCTCTGATTGTCAGATACTTTCTCTCCCTTTACACGGAGCATTGATTCAAACTTTTATTAGTACTTGAGCCGCCCTTTGCGGGTTTTCAACTCAAGTGTCCTCCATTCGGTATTAAGTCGCCCTTTGCGGGTTTTCGGCTTGAACCTCTCCTTTTACATTCTTTTTTCATTTCCATTTTTTTTATTCTACCATGCATTTGAGAATTCTAAATGCTTTCAAGGTAAAAATATCAATTCAAAAGATGAGATGAATTCTGAGAATAACCTTTCAAATTAAATATCCATGCTTGATCAAAATGGGCTTTTAAAGCACGTAATGTAGGCCAAGGTTTAGGTTTAGAAAGGAAGGAAGGAAGGATAAAATAGGCCCAAAGTGTGTTTAAGGGTGGTTGGATCAACGATCATTTCCTGAGGAGAACTTTTTCTTGAAACATCTGTCCCTTTTTGGACTTTTTCTTCTTTTTTGCTTTGTTGGCTTTCATTTGCCACATTTTTTATGGCTTTCTTTTTGCCATGATTTTTTATTATCTTTCCTCGCATTTGCCCTCCAATGTAAAGGGTGATCCTTGATCAAGGTTTAAAGAAAGAAATAATTCCTAAGGCTCAAAGGGGTGACTAAGGATAATTTTTTCTTAGTGAAAGGAATAGGAAAGATGGCTATTCATCATATCAAGCATGACTATTCTCTTTGAAAAGCAATTTTTAGGGGAAATAGATATATAGAATTTCTATTTTTACACTTAGAATCATTCGAATTTCCATGTGCACAGCATGATACATTTTTTTTTAAAGCATAATACTTCTTCAGTTCATCCGCATTCACGGGATGCCTAAAAATCATCTCCGTCCATCCGAGTTAGAATCAATGCTCCTCCTGAAAAAGCTTTTTTTACCACATAGGGTCCTTCCCAGTTCGGAGCCCATTTTCCTCTCGGGTCTTTTACTATAGGAAGAATTTTCCTCAATACCAACTCCACCTCTCGGAACTGTCTAGGACGAACCTTCTTGTTGTGGGCTCCAATCATCCTTTTCTGATACAACTGCCCGTGACAAATTGCTTTCAATCTTTTCTCCTCGATGAGATTCAACTGTTCATAACGAGCTCTAACCTATTCTGCTTCTTCTAGGCCAACTTCCATCAAAACCCTAAGTGAAGGGATCTCAACTTCAATAGGTAGCACTGCTTCCATCCCATATACCAAAGAAAACGGTGTTGCCCCTGTAGATATGCGGACCGAAGTACGATATGCATGAAGAGCAAATGACAAGATCTCATGCCAATCCTTGTACACATTGGTCATCTTCTCGACAATCTTTTTGATGTTCTTGTTAGCTGCTTCTACTGCGCCATTCATCTTTGGACGGTAAGGTGCCGAATTATGATGTGTGATCTTGAATTGAGTACACACTTCTCTCATCATCTTATTGTTCAAATTGAGAGCATTATCCGAAATAATTCTTGATGGCAACCCGTAACAGCAAATGATTTCTTTCTTGACGAATCTGCATACCACCGACTTTGTTACATTCGCATAGGAAGCAGCTTCTACCCACTTTGTGAAATAATCTATGGCCACCAAGATGAAACGATATCCATTTGAAGCTTTCGGGGTAATAGGCCCTATCATATCCATTCCCCACATTGAAAAGAGCCATGGTGAAGTCATGAAATGTAATGGCGATGGCGACACATGAATCTTATCTGCATAAATTTGACATTTATGGCACTTTCGGGAATAACTGATACAATCTCCTTCCATTGTCAGCCAATAGTACCCTGCCCTCATAATCTGTTTAGCAAGCATGTGACCATTAGTATGAGTGCCACATATCCCTTCATGGACCTCTTCTATGATTCTTCAAGCTTCGGTAGACCCGACACATCTCAATAGGACTTGATCTTTCCCTTTCTTGTAGAGAATCTCACTGTCTAGAACGAAACCTATTGCTAGCCTTCTCAGAGTCCTCTTGTCATTTTCTGTTGCTTGTTCTGGATACTGTTACCTCTTGATGTACTGCAAGATGTCGTTATACCAAGGGAGACCATATGCTTCTTCTTCGATACTCAGACAGTGGGCAGGAGACTCATATATACTCATCTTTATTGGCACAACTTTAGCCCCTTCATTCACTTTAAACATTGATGACAAAGTAGCCAGAGCATCCGCCATCCGATTTTCTTCTCGAGGAAAGTAGTTGAAATTCACTTCTTCAAACTCTTCCAATAAACTCAGTATGAGTTCTCGGTATCGAATTAGTTTTGTATCTCGGGTTTCTCATTCTCCTCGTAGCTAGTAAGTCACTAAGGCTGAGTCTCCGAAAACTTCCAATACTTTGATCTTTCTATCCACTGTAGCACGAAGGCCCATAGTACATGCTTCATACTCGACAGTATTGTTTGTACAATCAAAATCCAATCTGGCAGTGAAAGGATAATAATCTTCTTCTAGGGATATAAGCACTGCACCGATTCCATGCCCCATGGCGTTAGATGCGCCATCAAAGTACATTTTCCATACTTTCTTTTTCAAGGGAATCTCATCTGCTTGCGACACATACATCAAATCCTCATCCGGGAAGTCAAAGTTCAACGACTCATAATCTTCCACTGCCCGACTTGCTAAGAATTCAGCCACTGCACTGCCCTTGATAGCTTTTTGACTTACATATACAATGTCGTACTCTGACAATAAAACCTGCCATCTTGCCGTCCTCCCTGACAAAGAAGGTGCTTCCAACATGTATTTGACTGGATCCATCTTAGCAATCAACCACTTTGTGTGATACAATATATACTATCTGAGTCTTCGAGCAGTCCAAGTTAAGGCGCAACACAACTTCTCTATCGACGAATATTTCAACTCATAATCTGTGAACTTCTTGCTGAGGTAGTAAACTGCCTGTTCTTTCTTTCCAGTTTCATCAAGCTGCCCCAAAACACAACCCATGGATCTTTCAAATACTGATAAATACAGTATCATTGGTTTATCCAGAATAGGTGGCATTAGTACTGGTGGGTTTGATAGATAATGCTTAACCTTTTCAAAAGCAATCTGACACCCTTCATCCCACTCTCCTGGGTCACGTTTTCGAAGTAACTGGAATATTGGATCACACTTGTCGGTTAACTGTGAAATAAACCAAGCAATGTAATTCAACCTCCCAGAAAGCCTCTTACCTCCTTTTGAGTGCGAGGTGGTGGCAGATTCTAAATAGCCTTCACTTTATCCGGTGACATCTCAATTCCTCTTTTGCTGACGACAAAACCCAACAATTTCCCGAGGTGACTCCAAAAGTGCATTTTGCCGGATTTAGCTTGAGTCTAAATTTCCTTAATCGTTCAAAGAGCTTCTTAAGATTCGCAATATGATCCTCTTCTCCTTGTGACTTTGCGATTATATCATCAACGTAGACCTCAATTCCCTTATGCATCATATCATGAAACAAGGTCACCATGGCTCTTTGGTATGTTGCCCCAGCATTCTTCAATCCAAACGGCATTACTTTGTAGCAGAAGGTTCCCCACATTGTAACAAACGTGGTTTTCTCCATATCTTCCGGTGCCATCTTGATCTGATTGTATCCTGAGAACCCGTCCATGAAAGAAAACAAAGAACTTTTTGCCGTATTATCCACCAGAGTATCAATGTGGGGCAAAGGGAAATTATCTTTAGGACTGGCCTTGTTCAAATCTCGATAATCAACGCACATCCGCACCTTGTCATCCTTCTTTGGAACTGGAACAATATTTGCCACCCATTCTGGATATTTTGCCACCTCCAAGAATCCAGCATCAAATTGCTTTTTAACCTCCATTTTTATCTTTAACAGCATATCAGGCCTCATTCTTCTCAACTTTTGCTGAATTGGCTTGCATTCTAGCTTTAAAGGGAGCTTATGAACCACAATATCCGGATTTAACCCTGGCATGTCCTGGTAAGACCATGCAAATACATCCACATACTCCTGGAGCAAAGCTATCAATTCACCTTTTATTGATGATGACAATGAAGTCCCAACTTTGACTTCCTTTATCTCTTCACCATTTCCTAGATTTATCGTTTCCAATAACTCCTTATGAGGAAGTACTTGTTTCTCCTCTTGTTTTATTTTCCTTAATAGATCCGGAGGTAGACCATAATCCTCAGTATCTTCGTTAGCCTCAAAATCACTCGTACAAATGGGTCTTTCAAAATCAATTTCAGAATTATTGATAGAAAGGTCCTCATATTCCGCATCCGCACACCTGTAAATAGGTGGAGAAGAAATAATATAAGAAAATATATAATAAAAGCAAAATAACTAACAAAAATGAAAGAATATAGACACATCAAATATGGATAAAATGCATTGTGTTTGTTATTTATTGAATGTAAATGTTTAAAAAGCCCATTACAGAAAAAACTCTTAATATCTCTGGGTAAAGATAATTAAGATTGATTTTTTAAAAGTATTACGTTGGAATAAACTTAAAAAGTATGGGCAACTCAGTCGCACTCCAGTTGGTTAGTCTATATCCTGGTGGACAAGGTCGCACCATCCAATTAACATTCTCTCTTTCAATTCTGTCTTTCTTAGTCGTGCAGATCTCCACATCATACATATGCTCATCCCTATTCAACTGGAATCTCTCGAAGGCTTGCTCTATCATTACGAGCACATCATCAGAATTCTTTTCTCCGAACAGAGAACCGGCCGAGCAAAAGCTGTGAAGGATAGGTGGGAATGTCATAGGCTCCCATTCAATATCTATACCCGTAAGACGGGCCATCCTCTTTTGTCGGTTCCTTTCAACTTGTTTCCTTTTCTCATGGACCTTCGAAAGATACCCTAGGCCGAACAGGTCTTTCTTTCCTTTTACTTCAATTGCTCGAGCCATTCCTTGAAGATATTTCCCCAAACCTTTTCCAGCCCTGCAGCCTTTTCCTACTGTAATTCTTACTCCCAGCCTTGTGTTCTTGGACAATCTTGGTTTTGGAATTTTTCGTCCTTCAATGATGAAAACTGCATTTACAAATTCCAAAGATCGGAAAGAACACTCCACGGCATCTTCATTGGGCTCAACATAAGGAGATTCAGTAGATGCGGAGGCTATTATGTCTTTCTTTCCTGATACTGTGATCAAACGGCCCTCCATCACAAATTTCAGCTTTTGGTGGAGAGACGAGGGTACAACCCCAGCTGAATGTATCCATGGCCTTCCTAACAAGCAATTACAATATGGATTAATATCCATGACCTGGAAGTTCACTGTATAAATGCACGGGCCTATCTCCAGAGGAACTTCAATGGTTCCCATAACCTCTCTCCTTGTTCCATCAAAAGTCCTGACCACTGTGTAACTTGATATCATAGAAGATATATCCACTGGCAATTTGGATAGGGTTGCTAAAGGCATCACATTTAGTGAAGAACCATTATCTAAAAGGACCCTTGGTAATATGTGCCCTTACAAGTGGTAGTTATATGGAGAGCTTTCGTTGATCCAATACCATTGGGTGGTATCCCCTCATAGCTGAAAAATATATAGTCATCTACTGCGATGTTTCCCACCAGCATGTCCAATTTTTCTACTGATATATTATTAGCCACGTATGCCTGATTTAATACTCTTAATAGGGCATTTCTGTGTGGCTCTGAATTCAAAAGCAAGGATAAGATTGAGATTCTAGCTGGTTGACGCTGCAGTTATTCAACCACGCTATACTCACTATGCTTTATAAATTTTAAGAACTCACAGGCTTCATTCTCACATACTGGTTCTTTCATTCTGTTAACCGGGGCTGATCCCTTCTCTGTTTCTTTTGGCAAATCCATCTCAATATGGATTGGCTCGACTACCTTCTTCCCTTTATCTGCTCCTCTTTCTTTCCCTGCTAACCCCTGTTCAGCAGCCTCCGAAGCATAACACCTTCCGCTTTGGGTTAAATGCCCCACACTTGTGATATCCTGTTGACTTGAAGGCCCAGGCATAACCATGCTGCAGTCGTACTTCCATGGTGCAGCCTTGTTTTCCTTGTATGAAAAGGAAACAGGTAAATCAATAATTAACTTGGGAGTATTTTCCTCGATGACTGGCATTACTTTCTCCTCCGGTTCATCATAATAGATGATCAGGGGGCTTCCTATCCCACAACCACCTGTATTTTCAATGACTTTTATTTCCCCCTCTATCTCCTCGTAGAATTGGGCTTCCCCATTATCCATCATCCTTTGGACTTTAACCCGAAAGTCCTCGCAATCCTGCATGTCATGGCCTCCACACTTATGGAACGGGCACCAATTATGCACCCTTTTTGCAACCATTTTCAAACTATCTGTATCTTCCACCAATCCTGCCTTGACCATTTCAACCCATACTGTCAACATTGGAGTCTTGACTTCCCTAATATCCCTTTTTAATCTTCTGCCCTCTCCGGTCAATATTGCATTTACCTGATTCCCAGCATGATTGGGCAATGGGTTTCCAGCTACATTCGACCCATTTTTTGATCCAAACTTTACAACCCCAGCATTGATCAGGCTTTGGACTTTCTTTTTGAAGGTCAGGCAATCTTCAATCAAATGTCCTTGGATTCCCGCGTGGTATGCACAGTTGGTGTTTGCATTATACCATCTTGGATATGGAGGTGTCAGAGGTTTGAGGTACACGGGTGCAACGAGTTGACCCTGCAATAGTTTTGGATATAGCTCACCGTAGGTAGTAGGAATCGGATCAAATTTGGATTTTTGATCATTCCTTGGTGAACGTTGGTCATTGCGCGCAGAACCCTGAGTGTTTGGGACAGTATTTCTAGGAAGGGTTATTTTATGGGATATACCAGTTGGGAATGGCTTTTGTGGTATATTGGTGTAGGGGAATGGATTTTGGGTAAGGTGGTGGACATTGGAGTAGTAAGGATTATACCCCGAATATGGTGTGTAAGGTGTCGGAGGTGCATAAGGTGTGGTAGGAGTATAGGGTCTTGGTGGTGTGTATGGTGTAGGAGGTGTATAGGGGTATTTGGCTGAAGCTTACTGCATGTGTTTCTTCCTTCTTCTTTGCGCGAAAAACTCTCTTTGGGGTAGCAGACTCACCCCTTTCATCTTTCCATTCTTAATAGCTGACTCAATCATTTCCCCAGATATTACCATATCGGCAAAGTCCTTGGTAGCACTTCCCACCAATTTGTCATAATAGGGTGCTTTCAATGTGTTGATGAAAAACACCATGGTTTCTTTGTTGGTTAAAGGGGGTTGCACTTGTGTGGCCAAATCCCTCCACCTCTACGAATACTCTTTGAAGCTCTCATTGGACCTCTTTTCCATATTTTGTAATGATAGCCTATCCGGTACTGTCGGAAACATGCTTATAATATTCCATGAAAGCCCTAGCCAAATCCGTCCATGAACGAATCTTGGTACGACTCAGTTGATTGTACCATCGGGTGGCTGACCCTGTTAAGCTATCTTGGAAGCAATGAATAAGCAGTTTCTCATTATCCTCATGCCCCGTCATCCTTCTACAGTACATGGTCAGATGAGCTGATGGGTTGGTGGTCCCATTATACTTTTCAAAGTCTGGTACTTTGAACTTTGGGGGAATTACTAGATCGTGTGCCAAGCTCATCTAGACTGCCAAATAACTCTGCCCCTTCAACTGCTCTTAGCCTTTCTTCCAGCAGCTGATATTTCTTCTGAGATTCAGCGGTTTCGACCCTCTTCAATTCAACCATTTTGGCCCTTTCCTTTTCTGCCATTTCTTTGAAGCCTGGAACCTCAACCTCAATTGGATCAACTCCGATGTTACCCCTTTTAGGACCAAAATTTTGTGCTTCGGTCGCTGGTTGGATATAAATGTAGGATGTTGCCCCATTTGGGAGTTCATTTCCCATAGGTTGGGATGTCTGACCATTCCTCTGTACCACTTCTGGTCGGTCTTCCTGATTCATTACCCCCATTCCAGTAACTGAATTCTCTCCGAGCCACTTCTGCTTCATCATAGTGCTCATCATCTCCATGAGTTTTGTCATCTGTTCCCGTGTCTCCTCTTGAGACTTAGTTAACTGTTCCTGCAGTTCTTTCTGAATTCTTTCCATTCTTTCAATTCTGGCAAGCTGATCGTTTTCCATGGCTCTTGTTCGAGATCGAGTATTGTAAGGGTGTTGGAAATCTAGTTCTTTCTGAGTGCGACCAATTGTACCTTTAGTTTTAAAAACCATGGATTAGAAATTATTGAAACATTTCTTATTTTTATTTTATAAAAAATGAATAAATGAATGAATGAATGTTCAACTAAGTAAATGACTAAGTGTATGAACTTAGATGACTAATTATAAAGAATAAATGAATGAACAAATAAATAAATGACTAAGTGTATGAACAATTTATAAAGAATAAATGAATGAATGATTATGAATATAAATGAATGAACAAATGAAATATATAAAAGAAAGAACTAGTGAATGATGAATGTATTTAAAGTATTGGCCCCGGGATAATTCCAATCAAACGGTCTTTCATTGATTTCCTGAAACTAAATACATCAAAGAAAAGATACCCGCTTTGGACAACATGATAATCTATCTCTCCTAAAAACTATTACAAAATACTGGTAACTCCCTCGGATCCTGGACCTTCTTCACTGTCCTCTTTTGATTGTCTTACTCTTCCATCTGATCCCTACTTGTTCACGATCCTTTGACGTGTCAACAAAAGCATCGCCGTGTAAGCTTTCCCTAGCTTGTTTCTCCAGTTGATTTGCTCGGGCTTCCTCGTGTTTTGCTTTCTCTTTCCAGTAGTTATTCTCCTTCTTGAGGTTTTTGACCTCATGTTCCCACTCCCCGGAAGTTTTGAAGGTCCCCTCAAATCTGAGCTCAAAGAGATACCTCTTGTTTTCCAAATGTAATTCCCGAAGATCGCCTTTAGCGGTGTCCCTTTCTCTCTTGATCTGTTCCTTTTCTTTTTCCCGAGCTGATTCCTTATTTTTCATGTCCTCAAGCTCTTCTTGCAGTCGGGCAATCTCCTTGCTCATCCGGGCCTTTTCTTTTTCAAATTCTGCCCTTGCGATTTCTAACTCTGATGGCATTTCCCTCGGTGGCGGATTCATGAACTGGACCTCTTCCCCATCTGATGTCAACAGTCTATCATTAACCCTTAATTCCCTCCATACCAGGTAATCAGGTGTAACGATGTCGGCATATCTGGCCACTTTTATCCAGTGAGTTTTCTTCCATGCTTCAATCACTGCCCGCACTTTTCCAGAATATTCGTCTTCCCCATAAGTGAACTCTGATGATCCTAAATTATGAGTCACGGGCGTGAATTGCCGAGACTTAACATGTCTTTGCACCAACAAAGGCGCATAACTCACAAACCCCCAAATTTCGAGTAATAGAACTCCCAGGTTGTCCCCATATTTGTACATAATCGGCATAGGAACCATCCATGGAGCTCTCTAAGTCACCATCTCCTCTTTTAGATTCCAGAACATGTTGACCCATTTCTCTTCATTCCCGTCTTTAGGCCAATCATTTTGAAGGAATTCCCTAATCGAAACTAAAGTCTTCATGTACGGTTTGAAGGAAACATTTTCTATCTTCCAAAAGTGAATTTGAATCCAAATATAAAGGAGTTGTACACACCCCTTGATTCTCCCTTGTCCAGCCCTTTTACAAAAATTCAGGGATCAGATAGTTTCAGCTATGATGGCCGGAATTGGGTTGATCTTTTGTTCCAACTTTTCAAAAAAATCAAACACGGCTATATCCACATGACCCAATATCTTCGGGAATATGATTAACCCGTAGATGGCTAGAGCGAAGATGTCCCTGGCTTTTTCTTTGTCGGAACAACCCAATATCAACTGTCAGAGAGTTTCCCAAAGAATGCACCCATTTTCCTGCTTTGTATCCACATGACTCTCAACCCATGTTGTATCAATTCCCGTGATCCTAGCCACTTTCTTCTTAAAACCCGAAGGTTTCATTTCCTTCAAATATACCCGATCAGGATTAGGACATTCAATACGTAACAGTGCTGAATATTCTTCGATCAGTGGTGTCATATCCTCCTTGTTAAAAGTGAAACATCTATAAGCAGGATTCCAAAACTGTACCATAGCCTAAATCAACCCACTATTGACCTGAATCGGAATTAAGAGTGCTATATCTCCATATTTATGAGTGAAGGCTTCTTTCTCTAATACATTCCACTAATTCCAAATGTCGACTAACCCTCAGAGATTATTCTGTCTAGAATCCACTTTGACCCTTTCCGGCAATACTGACACATAATCTTTCTTGAGGCAATCACCATCCTCCCTCCGATCTTTTTTCGACCGTGCCCTGACTACTGCATGATCTTCTATCACTGAAATAACCTGACACTCCATGAAAGTCCTTTGGTGATAACTATCCCGAGGCCAATAAACTCCAAGTGTATGATGATGTCTATGATGCATGTCAAAGAAAAGAAAACAGAAAGAAATAGATTAGTAAAGAAATGAATTCACAAATATAACATAAATAACAACATGCTTTTTTTAATTTAAAATGTCCCGAAAATTTAAACAGATCTTCGGCATTATGACGTCTTTGGGACAAAAAATAAAAAATACGAGCGATATGATGTTCGTTCATCATCACCCAATTTGTATCTAACATATAGAAAGATAGTAAAAGGTTGGAAATGTTCCTCCACATGTTCTTAAACTTCGGGTATCTAACAGAAATCCGGCATGGCTTCGCCTAGGTTCATTATATGAAGGTGAATCGGTTTTAAGGCTCTGAATTGTTCCTCACTGTCGTCGGTTTAGGCTAGTAAGGCACCCCGATAAAAGCGGGTTCAATTCGTTAGAGTATATTTTCCTATGCCCATACGGAGGATTATCACGAAGGCATTAGGTACTTTATAGTCCGAAAGTGTTTCACTAGCCCATACGAAGGATCAATCACGAAGGCGTAGTTACTTTACTCCCACTTAAAAGGACGGAACCCGGGTAGAGGATTCATGTTATGCAAATGCAAATACAGTGTGTGTGGAGGAACAAAACAAACCTGTCACCACCTATTCTACAACCCTTATTCTAAATACCCCACTAAAATCAAACAATGTAAAGCATCAGTCAAGCAATCATATAAATATACGCGACAAAATAACCAGAGAACAAGTAATAATATGAATGCACATGAATATGGACATATTAAAACATTATTTTATTTTCAAAATTCTCTTTTATTTTAAAAATATGGGAATTAAAATTAAATACCAATTAAACCAATAAAACCGAGACTTTGATAACACACGACTAATCCTAGGCCTTATTCTCTAATTGTCCCCAGTGGAGTCGCCAAGCTGTCGCAACCTAAAAAATAACGAGTCTCATCGTAAGACTTTATTATTCATTAAGCGTGACATTAAAAAACCGAGGAAAAGTCGACTTAATTCCTCTAGAAAAATGAAGGTTTTGAAAATGACTTTGAAAAAGACATGGAGTCGCCACCAATCTTTATTAGCTAGGTGTGATCGGCCACCTATTAAAATCGGTTTTATAAAATATTTAAAAAAATTAATTAAAACATTTTTAAAACCAATTTCAAGTCTACGTTTAAACCAGAGAAATCAAAGAAACGGGTTCGGGATTCGGTTATGTGCGGGGAATGATTAGCACCCCCACAATGCCCGTATAAAACGATACCTTATTAATCGTGTGTTATCTCAAATCTCGGTAAAAAATTGGTTTTAAATTTAGTATTTCAAGTTAATTCCCAATTTAAAGAAAAATAATTCCATTTTTAATTGAAAATGATCCAAAATTTATAAATTCAAAATTTTCCTATATTCCCCAACAAACGTGGCAAAATATAAAAATTTTATTAATTTGGAAAACTTTCCGAATCATTCTTGTTTTTAAAAGAAAGATATTCCTTTATTAATGATAATTGATGATATTCTCTCCAGTAAACCCAGTAGAGAACTCATGAATTATTTTAACTCGAGAATATCTTTATTTTTTATTGAAAAAAATCACTATCCTTTTGAAAACATTTTAAAAGATATGAATATGTATATGCATGAAATAAATAAAATGACATAGCAAAATCTAAATAATATAATGCTTCCTAAATGATATGATATAATTCAAATGCCTTAGCATATTCTAAATGAAATGAAATGTCCTAAGTTATATGACATATTCTAAATGAAATGAAATGACCTAGGTAGCATAATATGTTCTATATGAGATGCAATATCCTAAGTCATATGATATATTTTAAATGAAATAAAATATACTAAATGACATAATATATCCTAAATGAAATGAAATGGCTTAGGTAACATAATATATTCTACATGAAATGAAATGACCTAAGTAACATAATATATTCTATATGAAATGAAATAATTTGAATGACATGGCAAATATGAATGATATGGCATATAATTTAAATGACATGGAATATAAAATAATGCTATCATATATCATGCATGGAAATAAAAATGAAAATAATAATGCATGAACATAGTATATGCTAAATAATATAACAAAAAAAACTAAATAAAAAACATAGGATATCATGAAATATTCAAAACCATATAATAAAATAATATAACATCAAAAAATATAAATCAAAATAATGACATTACCATAGAAATTATCATAGCAAAAATCACATATTATATAAAATGCATGAATATGGAAAATGCAATGCATGAAAATGTATTTTTTTCCTTTAATTAAGGAAATCCGTATATCTAAAAAGATATCCGGCTACCTTAGGAAAATATGTCAAATTAAATATTCTAAAACCAAAATACTTTGTGATTGTTGAAAACAATTTCGAAAAGTTTAGATTAAAAATAAAAACTGGGCTAAACCTTTTTTTAAAATGGCTCTAATTTCCTAAGTTTAAAAAATCCGAACTTGACCACCCTTAACCCGAGACTTAAAAAATCATTTTTAGAGTCTAAAAAAGGCTTAGAAACTACCCTAAGTCAGTAGCTAAACTCCCTAATCAGCTCCTTCTAAGTAACTTAACCAAAACAGAAAAATGGTTTCTTTTAAAATCAATTTTGACTCCACTGTCCAGGTTTAAACCACGATTTTTTACCCTATTTTTAAAAATTCAAAAAAATCTAAAACAAATATTGGAGACTCAGGACATGTAAAAATATACGGGAAAAAATTAGCTTAATTTTCTGATTAAAGATGAATGCCCAAAAAAATCGGGAAAGTATGAGTGATGGGTGAAAAAAAACTGTTTTGCCAAAATACATTTTTTCCTTTGATAAAATCATTTAAAAATCAAAGTAAAAATATTTAAGACTCACAAAATGACTCAAAAACAGTAGCTGGACTTTTGAAAAGTTAGACAAAAATTGGCTAAGTAGAAAAAATCACAAAGGTAGAATAATCAATTTGATCAACCTTAATTTTCCACAAGTGTGCTCAAGAGAGCATGACTTTGAACCATTAATTGGCCTAAGTCATTAGTCAAGTGGCATGAACATGAAATGCATGAAAAAATACAGCAAATATGATGCATGAGTTTAAACCTAAATGTCATGAAAAAATGCATGGCATCCATATAGTGACCTAGACCTAAATGAACTTGCATGGCATTTAATGTAACCTAGGTCTAAAATGCATGAACATGCATGGCAAGATAAACCTAGCCTAACATCTAAAATAGGCATGGCAATAACACAAACACAAAGCATGCTTAAACCAAAAACTCAACCAAATATCATGCAAATGCCAACCTATCAACTAACATAGCAAAAATGCACACACAATGCAAAACATATGGAGTAGCCGAATGGCCTCAAGCTCCAACAAGCACGGCATTTTCACAAACACTTGGTATACTTAAATTAAACTCAATCAAATGTCATGCAAATGCAAAACCTACCAACTAAAATGGCAAAAAATGCACATACAATGTAAAACACATGGAGTAGCCGAATGGCCTCAAGCTCCAACAAGCATGGCATTTTCACAAACACTTGATATACTAACATGCTCAACTAAAATATAACATTTAAATCATGCAAACACAAAATAGAAATACTAAAACCAAACAAGCATTTTCACAAACACTTGATATACTAACATGCTCAACTAAAATATAACATTCAAATCATGCAAATACAAAATAGAAATACTAAAGCCAAACAAGCATTTTCACAAACACTTGATATACTAAATACAAAACATCAACAAATTTAAACATTATGAAAACAGAAAATTAAAAATGCAAGAACATGATATTTAAATCATAAATGGCAACAAATAAAGCAACCAAATTAAAACATGATTCAAATATATGAAGTAGAAGAACACTTAAAGCATCAAGATTAAAGAAAATAGCATAAATAACATGATAAATTAAAGCAAAAACAGCAACAATAGTAAAAAAAATGTAGGCCATTCGGCCATTAAAGAAAAATAAGAAAAAAAATTGTAAAAATTATTTAAGAAATAGATGAAGAAAGAACTTAAGAAGAACATAAAAAAAAAACACTTATTTAAAAAGAAAACTCACCAAATAATAATCAAAATAGCAAAAACAAGAATGGAAAATCAAGAAAGTGCAAGAGTTGGTGCTTAAAAGCAACCTCAAGAAGCTATATTTCAAGCTTTATCTCTTCAAACTTTCCTTTCCTTTCTTTTCTAAACTTTTTCTTTTTGCTTTCAACCAAGGAGAGAAAAAACTAAGAAAAACTAAGAAGAAATCTGAAAAATGAAGGAAAAATGAAAATCCCCTTTCCCTTAAGCCAGCCGAATTCCCCCTCTCTCCTCCAAGGAATGTTGTCATTTTTTCCCAACCAATTTTCCATCCAATGGCTAGTAATTCAAGGTGAAAAAATCATGAAATTATCATCCTTAGATTAGCATATCAGCTATCCATAATTACAGCTGTTCAAGAATAATGTTGACACTCTCCTTTGGCCTATGTGGCTTAATCACAATGGCTTGATCAAAAAGAATCTCTAACTAACTCTTAATTCTTGGCCATTTGATTGAAAAATCAGAAGCTTCCTCCTTCCTTTGGGCCTTGGAGGCCAGCACTCTCTTTTCCAGCCCAAGTCTGATTTTTGAAAGGCCAAAAAAAGCCCTTTTCGGTTGCTTGGATGAAATAACCGTTTTGTCCCCCGGATGCAAATAAATGAAAAACGGATTCCAAATTCAAATTTTATTTTTTTAATACTTTCAAAATAATAAAATATTGAATTCTGGAAGTTTTCAAAATTTTTTGAGTCCGTTTGCTATTTATTTGGATTTTTCTTCCAAAAATGCCCTTTCATGCCCCCACATTTTACCATTTTTTAAACGAGCTCCAAATCAAGATTTTTCTTCACCAATCTGTTCCAAATAATTTAAAAGTGTGATCTGGATGTTTTCATAATTTTTGGAACTCATTTGGTATTTTTTCGGGATTTATCTTCTTAAATTACTGCATAGGGGCTCGGGATTTGGCCATTTTGTAAATGAACTCCGAATCAAGATTTTCTTTAGCCAATCTATTTCAAATAATTTAAAATTGAGATTTGCAAAATTTCAGAATTTTTGGAGTCCATTTGCTATTTTTCCGGGATTTATCTTCTTGAATTATTGCATCGGAGGCTTGAGATTTGGCCATTTTGCAAACGAACTCCGAATCAAGATTTTATTTCGCCAATCTCTTCCAAATAATTTAAAAATGAGATTTGCAAATTTTCAGAAGATTTGGAGTTCATTTGCTATTTTTCTGGGATTTTCCTTCTTGAATTTCTGCATAAAAGACCCGGGATTTGGCCATTTTGCAAACGAACTCCTAATCAAGATTTTCTTTCGCCAATCTCTTCCAAATGATTTAAGAATGAGATTTGAAAATTTTCAGAATTTTCGTAGTCCATTTTCTATTTTTCCCAAATTTTCCAATTTTGCCCTTTTGCCTCCGAAACCCAGTTTTGCTCAAAATAAGTCCGATTTTCAGATTTTCTTCAAGCTGAGCCTTGGGCTATCCCTTTTTAATCATTCCTCATCCATTGGGGCTTTAGTCTTACCAAGTCGGACCATTTCTGTAATTCTGCCCGATTTCACCGAAATCCACCAAAAACCCTAATTCTTGGTTTTCTCCCGGATTGACTTTTCTTTCAATTTTTCTTTCAAGTGGCTTCTCCATTACCCGTAGTCAGTGCTTATCTTTCATTTTGGAACCTTCAATTTCGACCAATTCGATCGTTTAAGCACTTTTCCCCAAATTTCTCGGATTAGGGTTTTCTTTCTACTGAATCTCCCTAACCCAACTTCTGAACTCCATATCTTTCAATGTAGATCTCGGATTATCAAAATTCTTTCGCCATTTTTCAATTGAACTTCAAATCTTGATTTTGAGAGTGGGTTGATTTTTTCAGTAGTTGACTTTCTGGGGTTGACTTTTTCAGGGTTGACTTTTTTTCGGGGTTGACTTTTTGTGAGTTTGACTTTTTATGCTCGCCCTCTTAAACTAAGTCTCGGAGTACCACCTGCAAGATGAAAAAAGTCGTTTTACATTTTGAAACCTCAATTTATGAAGAAAACATACATGTTTTAGTGGTTCGGACAAAATTAGGTGTCTACATAAATTATTTTAGTATTATTTTAGAAAACTATGTTTACATTTCATACATTAATTTTATTAAATTTTTCATAACGTGCCAAATGCGAATTTAGCAAGCTAGACGAAAATATGGAGTCTCCACTAATCATCTAACTAGGTGTGATTAGTCATCTTTATGAATAAATCATTTTTAAAGTTATCCTAAGCTTGACTAAGGCACCCTAAAAAGAATTGGTTCTGATCTACGTTTCAGAACTAGGTTCGAGAGTTCGGTTACGTGTGGGGAAGGATTAGCACCCCCACAACGCCTATCTAAGGATAGTACCACATCATCAATCACATGTTGTCCTAAACTGGTCTTATTTAAATGGTCTTAATTAATTCACCTAAGTTAATATTTTTTCTAATCATGCAAAATAAAAAATAATAAAATAAATAAAACCTAACATGCCATCTAAAAATAATAAAATAAATCAATTCCTAACATGCCATCTAAAAATAATAAAAATAAATCAATTCCTAATATGCCAACTAAAAATAATAAAATAAATCAATTCCTAACATGCCAACTAAAAATAATAAAAATAAATTAATTCCTAAAATACTATCTAAAAATAATAAAAATAAATCAATTCCTAATATGCCATCTAAAAATAATAAAAATAAAAACTCAATCATGCTTTCAAAGAAATAAAAAAAAAAAAAAACTAATTCATGCTTCTAAAAAAAAAAAAGACCTAAACATGTTTCAAAAAATAAAATCAAATAATGACCTAAATCATGCATATCTAAATAAATAAATAAATAACCTAAATCATGCATATCTAAATAAAATAATAATAATAAATCCTAAATCATGCTTTCTAAATAAAATAATAATAATAAATCCTAAAAAACTAATTAATCCCAAAAACACTTGCAAAAATCAAAGCTATAAATAATATCCAAAATTAATTAACAATATTAAATGAATAAATCAAATCATAAAATATCATAATATAATAAAATAAAAATCGTCAAATCACTCATCAAATAACAAATAAAAAAATTAAAAAATAAAAACTTGAAAGTGAAAATGTGAACAGAAGCAAACCAAAAGTAAAAGTCATAAACTAAAAGCAAGCTAAAAAATTTTACACGCGGGTCAGGACGCACGCTAACCCGCTTGTATGTTTAAAAAGTCTTTTTTTTTCTATCGATCTCCTCTTCCCAAAAATTAACCTAGTTTTATCTGAACCTTATCCAAAAAGCCTAGATCTAAGTTTTATACCCACGACTTCCACACATCCGATCTCCTCCGGTGACCACTCGATGAACACCAAACTCCGGCCTAACACTCCTCTTCTCTTTTCCTACGTTCCTACTGTAGGATTTCGCCAAACAACTACCCAAACTCCTCAAAACCCAAAGATTTCGAAAACCCTAAAAAAATTGCTACTGACTTCCTCCAAATTCTAACGCTTTTAATTTTCGAAAATCCTTGAAGGTAGTCTGATGTGTTTTCCGAATCTCCTCCTTGTATTCCGTTTTTCTACTGATTTATAAACCCTTTTTATAGGAAAAGAAATCATAGAGTTTTTATTCAAATGGGTTTTGAATTCTCATTTTAATTAGATAAAACTTCATCACATTCTGATCCAAATAAAGAGTTTTGGTTCGATCCAATTTGTTTTTCCTTTTTTGATTTTTCTCTTTTTTAAATTTTTTTTTTTGTTTTTTAATAAATCTGAAATTTAAAATTTAGAAACTAAAATTTAGAAGTTAAAAATAAAATTAACATTAACCTAAACTAAACTAAACTAAAAATTAACAAATAACAAGTCCGGATAATTTTCGGTGTCTATAATTGCCCTTCTTTGTGCATTCCCTGAGAAACAGGGGATGTGCAAAGACGTAGACACTTTACATGCTCTCAAAATTAAAAGCAAACCTTATCATAGAAACGCTCCTCCTCCAAATGAGGCATAAACTTTAAATAACTCAACGAAGAAAAACTCCTCCCAACGAGGCATCAACTTTAAATATCAAACAATGAAAAACTCCTACCAGCGGGGCATCAACTTTAAATATCAAACAATAAAAAACTCCTACCAGCGAGGCATCAACTTAAAATATCAAACAATAAAAAAACTCCTACCAACGAGGCATTAACTTTAAATATCAAACAATAAAAAAACTCCTACCAGCGAGACATCAACTTTAAAATATCAAACAATAAAAAACTCCTACCAACGACACATCAACTTTAAAATATCAAACAATAAAGAACTCTTCCCAATGAGGCATCAACTTTAAATGATCAAACAATGAAAAAAACTCCTACCAGCGAGGCATCAACTTTAAAATATCAAACGATAAAAAAAACTCCTACCAGCGAGGCATCAACTTAAAAATATCAAACAATAAAAAACTCCAACCAGCGAAGCATCAACTTTAAAATATCAAACAATAAAAAACTCCTACCAGCGAGGCATCAACTTTAAAATATCAAACAATAAAGAACTCCTCCCAACGGGGCATCAACTTTAAATGATCAAACAATGAAAAAACAACTCCTATCAGCGAGGCATCAACTTTAAAATATCAAACGATAAAAAAACTCCTACCAACGAGGTATCAACTTTAAAAATATTCCAACGAAATTGGTAAACTTATCGAAGACAAAACATTCCTTCCAAAATAATGTCAAGAATCTTACCTTGAATCCCAAAAAATGTGGCTAACCTTGTAAATTGAAATTCGAAATTGAAATTCCTGTCCAAATTATGCTGAATATCTGCAAAAACCCTTCTTGAATGCAATGCATGAATACAATGCAATGAATGAAATACAGATGCATATCATGCAATGGATGTCATGAATGCACTGTACTAAATAACACCAACTCCCTGAATCTCTAATCAAGATAAAAGGTTCTCAAGCTCATTATTCATCTCTGTCTGTCCTTGACTTCAAACTGGTAGAGTGAACCTTACTATTTCTTTCCTTTTCAAAAATTTGCTGAATGTAAACAATTTTCTTCTTCAAAAGTTTCAAAACAACAATCAATCCATATCTCATCACATGTCAGTTTAACCGAGCTTAACATCTCGTCATAGAAATTCTCATCACAAAAATTCTCACTTCTAAAATTCTCATCCTATCTCCCTACTTTTCTGTTCAGTTATCCATAGATTTCTCATAAAAATAAATGCATGGATCTCTTAAAATTATCATTCCAATTTATCAATTATTATTCTAATTCCATAGCAAACGCAATGCATGATGCATTCCCTCTATTCAATGCAAGGGTAATCAAATTGAGAATAGCAAATAGTGAAAGGCAAGATAATCTGGAAAAAAAAGGTCTTTATTAACAAAAAAATTCATCTTGAAGAAATAAAATAACATATCAAAGGTTTATCACAAAGATGTTGGGATAGAAAAATCAGTATCCTAATAATGAATACTCAGACAATCTTAACAATTCGTTCAAAACTTTCTTTCAAAAACCAATCCTATTGGTGTCTTCAATCCTTCAGAGTTCATCAGACTAAACATTGCCCTCGTCTTTACGAGACTTTTCAAGCGACGTTGTTCCTCCTTATATCTAAGTCGCCCTTTTAGGTTTTCAACTTAGACATCCCCCAATGACCCAAACCGCCCTTTGCGGGTTTTCAATTTGAGTCCTCCTTTTTCTTTCAAGCAAAATATTTCTTCACAGCGTCTGAATTAATTGGGTTTGGCAAAACATCCCCATCCATTTCAGTCAAAATCAAAGCTCCACCTGAGAAAGCTTTTTCACCACATACGGACCCTCCCAATTCGGTGTTATTTCCCTCGATGATCATGCTGATACGGAAGAATCTTTTTTCAAGACCAACTCTCCCTCCTTGAAATGTCTGGTACAAACTTTCTTATCATGTGCTCGCATCATGCGTTTCTAATACAACTGACCATGGCAAAGCGCTGTAAGTCTCTTCTCTTCAATAAGATTCAACTGCTCAAAACGATTTCGTACATATTCTGCTTCTTCCAATTCAACCTCTTTCAACACCCTTAAAGAAGGAATCTCTACCTCAACTGGCAACACTGCCTCCATTCCGTATACCAACGAAGACGGGGTTGCCCCTGTGGATGTGCGAACCGAAGTTCTATAAGCATGCAAGGCAAAAGGCAACTTCTCGTGCCAATCTTTGTAGATATCAGTCATCTTTTCCATAATCTTCTTAATATTCTTATTGTCTGCTTCCACTACACCATTCATCTTGGGACGATATGGGGCTGAATTGTGATGCTTGATCTTGAATTGTGCACAGACCTCTTTCAACATCTTACTATTCAAATTACAAGCATTATCGAAAATGATCCTCTCTGGTAGTCCATATCGACAAATTATCTCTTTCTTTACAAACTTGCAAACCACTACTCGAGTTACACTCGCATATGAGGCCGCTTCTACCCACTCCGTGAAATAATCAATCATCACAAAAATGAATCGGTGCCCATTCGTTGCCTTTGGGGTGATAGGTCCAATCACATCCATGCCCCACATTCAGAACGGCCATGGAGGTGCCAAAACATGCAACTCATTCGAAGGAGCATCAATCTTATCTGCATAGATCTAGCATTTATGACATTTTTGGGCATAGTGAATACAATCTTTCTCCATCGTCAACCAATAATAACCCGCCCTCATTATCTGCTTAGCCATCATGTGACCATTCGCATGTGCCCCACAAATTCCATGATGCACTTCCTCTAGTATCATCTTTGCTTTTATGGCGTCAACACATCTCAAAAGCACATAATCTTGGCTCTTCTTATACAATATTTCTCCATCCAGGAAGAAACCTATAACCAATCTATGAATGAGCAGTTTATCATTATCCGAGGCATGTTCTGGGTACCGCTGATATTTGACGTATTGCATGATGTCAAAATACCAAGGTTGACCATCAACTTCTTCTTCAACATCCAAACAATGTGCCGGGGATCCTTTCACATCCAACTTGATTGGTTGAATCTCGACTTTTGTATCCATCTTAAACATTGCAACTAAAGTGGCCAAAGCATCGGCCATCTGATTTTCCTCTTGGGGCAGGTGTTGAAACTGAATCTTCTCAAAATGCTTGATTACTTCACTTGTGTATTTTTGGTACAGGATCAACTTCGAATCCCTTGTCTCCCATTCTCCCTTCAATTGATAAATAACCAGAGCTGAATCACCATATACCTCCAACACATCAATCTTTCTCTCAATCGCTACTTGCAAGCCCATGACGCATGCCTCATACTCAACCATATTGTTGGTGCAATTAAATCCAATCGTGCAGTAATCGGATAATATTGACCATCTGGGGATATCAAAACTACCCATATTCCTTGCCCAAAAGTATTTGAAGCTCCATCAAAGAACATCTTCCAAGGTTTTTTTTCACACTCTTCATCATCTCCTCCTGAAATGACCATCAAATCCTCATTCGGGAAATCAAATTGCATTGGCTCATATTCTTCAGAAGCTCAATCTGCCATGAATTCGGCTATCACACTTCCCTTTATTGCTTTCTGAGTCACATAAAAAATGTCATATTCAAACACAGTGACCTACGATCTTGCAATTCTTCCTGATAACAAAGTTTTCTCAAAAATGTACTTCAAAGGATCTAGCCTTGCTATAAGCCAAGTTGTATTGTACAACATGTGCTATCTGAGTCTGTGAGCTGTCCATGCTAGAGCGCAACACATCTTTTCTAGTGACGAGTCTCTGGATTCATAATCAGTGAACTTTTTACTCAGATAATAAATGACCTGCTCTTTCTTTCCTGTTTCATCTCGTTGCCCCGGAACACATCCCATGGACTTCTCAAACACGTTAAATACAGAATCAACGGCTTTCCTGAAATCGGAGAAACCAACACTGGAGGATTCGACAGGTATTCTTTGACCTTATCAAAAGCTTCTTGACATTCTTCAGTCTAATCACCAGTATCGTGCTTGCGAAGAAGCTTGAAAATAGGATCACATTTCAAGGTGAGTTGGAAAATAAAACGTGCTATGTAGTTCAACCTTTCCAAGAAACCTCTCACTTCTTTTTGCGTACGAAGGGGAGAAAAATTATGAATTGTCCGTATCTTATTTGGATCCACTTCAATTCCTCTATCACTAACCACAAAACCCAACAACTTGTCGAACTTGACACCGAACGTGCACTTGGCAGGATTCAATCTCAGCTGGAACTTCCTCAATCTCTCGAACAACTTTTTGAGATTAACTAAATGATCTTCTCCCTTGCGGGATTTCGCAATCATGTCATCCACATATACCTCAATCTCCTTATGCATCATGTCGTGGAAGAGAGTCACCATCGCCTTTTGATAAATAGCTCCAGCATTTTTCAAACCAAAAGGCATGACTTTATAACAAAAGCTTCCCCATATTATAACAAATGTGGTTTTTTCCATATCCTCCTGAGCCATCTTAATCTGGTTATATCCCGAAAAACCACCATGAATGAGAATGTGGAATGCCTGGCGGTGTTATCCACGAGGGTGTCAATGTGAGGCAAAGAAAAGTTATCTTTCGGACTTGCCCTGTTCAAATCTCGATAATCGACACACATTCTTACTTTCCCATCTTTCTTAGGAACTGCACTATGTTGGCTACCCACTCCGAGTATTTAGCTACCTCCAGAAAACCTGTATCAAACTGTTTTTTTTTCACTTCCTCTTTAATCTTCAACAATATTTCTGGCTTCATTCGTCTCAATTTTTGTTGTACCGGTTTGCATTCTGGCCTCAAAGGCAATTTGTGCTCCACAATATTTGTATCCAAACGCGGCATGTCTTTGTATGACCAAGCGAACACATCCATAAATTCTCTAAGCAACTCTTCTAATCTTCTCTTTTGGGCAGGCAGTAATGATGCGCCAATTTTCACTTCTTTTCTATTTCCCCATCTTCCAAATTGATCATCTCAGTAACCTCTTGATGTTGCTCAATTGGTTTCTCTTCTTGTTCCATTAATCTCATTAATTCCTGAGACAAAGTATAATCATCCGAATCCTCTTCATTATCAAATTCAACGACATAAACTGAGTTTTCAAAATCGAATCCTAAATTATTGTTATGATTGTCTTTGTATTCATTACTTGGAATCCTAAAATTGAATGGAATTGAAAGAACAAGCATTGGTATACAAAGAAAGAATGGCGATAATGAAAGAAGAAAGAAAAATGGTAACAAAGAAAACTGGCATAATGAATGAAAGAGGGAATGAAAATGCATTTCGTTCCTATTTTATTAAAATAATAAGAAATAAATTAGCCCATACATAAAAGACCATCCCTAATGCCCTTAGGCATGAGCAATTAGGGACTTGACTCACTGCATTACATTTTATGAGGTTCAAGAATAACCAGCAGCTTCGTCACTTTCTAATTACCTAGCTCTATTTCTGGTGGGCATGGGTATACCAACAACTCTCCTTCACTATCAGATTTCGCTTCTCCCTTCTCTACCATTTGAATAAAAAGCCCAAAAAATGCTTTCTCTAAGTTCAGTGGATGCGTATCTAGATAAACACATCCTCCTGAACGAAAAGTGGAGTAAAGATAAGGAATAACCATCCTCCTCGGTTCCCATTCATAGCCCATCACACGAGCCATCCTTTTTTCTCTTTTCAACTTCAATCATCTCTCTATCCTTCCTAGTAGGCTTATAACCTGCCCCAAACCTTTCCTTGTTTCCTCGCATAATTGGCATCTCTCTGATCCTTTGGAGATGTTTTCCCAGTCCAAAACCAACTCGCCAACCCATTCCAATAGTCTGTTTGAACAACATGCTAACCGTTCGAGAAAAACGCAGAGTAGGCACTTTTGACCCTTCACCCACATATGTCGCATTCGTAAACTCAAAAGATCTAAACGAACACTCCAACACTTCATCAGCCGCTTCTACATAAGGCGTAGTTGGGGACTTAGTTACCAACAAATCTTCTTCCCCATTAACACAACAAGATAATCCTCCACAATGAACTTGACTTTCTGATGCAACGATGACAGGACTGCTCCTGCCATGTAGATCCATGACCTTCCTAACAAATAACTATAAGATGGTGAGATCTCCATAACCTAAAAATTTATGTTGAAAGTGCAAAGGCCAATCTGCAAAGGCATCTCAATATCTCCCAAAACTACCCGACGGGTTCCATCGAAAGCCCTCACAATCATGTGACTAGGTTGGAGATGAGACACATCAATCAGCAACTTGGACAATGTAGACATTGGCATGACGTTAATGGAAGAACCATTATCGAGAAGAACTTTGGCCATTACATGACTCTTGCATTTGACCGTGATTTGGAGGGCTTTGGTATTACCCCTGCCTTCTAGGGGAATCTCATTATCGTTGAAGGTTATGAAATTCGTAGCTACCAGATTCCCTGCAATGTGATCCATATTCTCAATGAAAATGTTGTGAGCCACATATGCCTTATTTAGCACTTTCAACAAGGCCTCCCTATGAGGCTCGGAATTCAGCAACAAAGACAACAGTGAAATCCGAGCTGACATCTTATTCAACTGTTCCACCATGCTGTATTCACTATGCTTTATCAGCTTCAAAAACTCACGAGCTTCTCTTTCTGTCACCGGCTTCTTATACTCTACATCCTGAACTACCAACGGGTTTGTCTTGTTTCCTGACTCCTCAATCTCTTCTTTTGCTTTCCCTTTCCTATCCCTCTCAAGCATCTCAGACGAATAACAATGCCCACTCCTAGTAACACCCCTACTCCAGTCAATTTCGTTGCCTTGGTAGTTTCAAAATTAATCACAACTGAACCACCTTGCGAATCTCCGATTATGACATCACATCCATATCTCCAAGGTACCGCCTTACTATCTCGGTACGAAAAAGGACTTGGGACACTGATTGTAACCATAGGCTTCTTAACACCAACCGACTTCTCATTTTCAGTCTGGCTTTTCTTTTTTTCATAAAAAAAAGTTATTGGTTTCACCACAGGCAATGGAGATTCCTCAATAACAACATCAATTTCACCTATCCTATGCTTTTCGTAAAATTCAATCCAGGATAAATTCATCAACTTCTGCAATTCCCATTGGAACTCAGTACAATTCTGAACAGAATGACCAACTGCCCCCTGTGATACCTGCAAGTTTTACTTGGGTCATACCTGCCATGATGATTATTCAAAACAGCCGACACAGGGCAAATCATATCGGCTTCGACCAAAACACCAAAAATATACTCCATCGAAGTCGTGACCTCATCCACATTTCTCTTAACAATGGTGACCTTACCATCCTCCAAAGCATTGACTGCTGGCTCAGCATGATTCGGTAGAGGATTGCCACTAACATTTGGCCCATCTTTCTCTCCAAAGTTGATCAAACCGGCTTTGACGAGGCTTTGCACCTTACGTTTCAATGCAATGCAATTTTCGATGGAATGCCCAATGTTCCCTGAATGGTAGTCACATCTGGTGTTTGGATCATACCACCTAGGATATAGTGGTTTCAAAGGCTCCAAGTGTATCGGCGCAACCAAATGATTCTTGATAAGGTCTGGAAGCAGGTCTACATATGACATGGGAATTAGATCTATAGGTGTTCTTTCTTGGCCACCTCTTGGGTTGCTTGTAGGGTGATTGGTTTGTATTGTTGGTCTGGCTGGAGGGACCAATGGCCTGGGGCGGAAGTTTAGTTGGAATGCTTGTGGTGGTGCTGATGGATAAGCATATGGGCCAGGGTTGATGGCATTGGTACTTGGGTAATACGGCTGGTACATGGGTTGCGGGAAATGAGGGACATAACCTCCCATATTTTGTCCTCCATATGCAACAGTCTGGATATCAGCTTCCTTCTTCTTGGAAGTAAAACTCTTCTTAGCAAGGGACTCCTCTCCTTCAATCTTGCCATTTTTTATGGCATTCTCTATAATTTCCCCAGAAATTACCATATAAGCGAAGTTCTTGGTGGCATTCCCAATCATCCTGTCATAATATGGGGCCTGAAGAGTACTCACGAACAGTACCGTAGTCTCTTTCTCAGTCAGGGGTGGTTGGATCTGGGCAGCAATATCCCTCCACCTCTGAGCATAGTCCTTAAAACTTTCAGTGGACTTTTTTCCATATTCTGCAGAGACAAACGATCTGGGGCCATATCGACGATATACTTATACTGGTTGATGAATGCCTTGGCCAACTCCTTCAAAGTACGAACCCGATTCTTATCGAGTTGAACATACCACCTAGCAGCGGAACCTGTAAGGCTATCCTGAAAAACATGAACCAGCAATTTGTCATCTTTGGTGTGAGCGGCCATCTTCCGGCAGTACATGGTAACGTGGGATATGGGGTATTTGGACCCGTCAAACTTTTCAAAATTTGGTGTCTTGAACTTCGTAAAATTATCACATCTGGGACCAAAGAAAGCCCCTCAGCATCCATGGAACCATAAAAGTCTAGCCCTTCAACAGCCTAAAGTCTCTCTTCTATTAGCTTCATTTTTCGAGACTCAATCTCTTCTGTTACTTTCAACTTCTCCTGTTCCTTAGGATCATCTAAGTTTGGGACTGGAAGAGGATTCGTCTTCGCCCCAGAAGCAGGAATAGTGTATCCTGGGACCTGAGGTTGGACGTATGGATAAGTGAATCCTCCTAAAAACGGCATCTGTCGTGGCTGTTCCTGTTGGGACATCTGACCTTGAAACTGAAAGCCTGTGGATACGAGGATTCCCCCATATTCTGATTCTTCTCCTGAGAACCAGACTCATCCATATTCTGATTCTTCCCCTAAGAACCAGACTCATCTGTTTTATCCTTCTCTTTCATACTTTTCATATTTCCAGCAAAGCGCCCAACTGCTCCCTAATCTCATCTTGGGCTTGTTCCACCCTATCTAATCTCAAAGCTTGCTCCTCGGCCATTAATCTAGCTTTTGACCTGGTATTATAAGAATGTTGAGCGGACTGTCCCGAAGATTTTGTTTGTCGAGCTATCCTTGAACCTTTATTGATATGTGTGAAGATTTATTTTATCAATCAACTGCTATGATGATGATAATGATGATGCATGAAAAAAAGGAAAAGAAAATAACCAATAAGGTTATATAACAAATAAATAAATAAATAAAAGAAATAAACAATAAATTCAAAATGTGAGACAAAGGTAAGAGGCGTTCCTTTATGTGCCTTAATTTGGGTTATCCTCTATGAAATAGGTGGACTTGGCTCTAACTTAGGTTGGGCTCTTATGTGTTATCTATATGTTGGGTTTTAAGATACTGGACATCTAAAAGGTCCCCAAGTTGCTCCTTAACTTCATCCATGTAGGATGAGTCAGGCAACCAATCCTTACCCATTATAGGCTCATTAGAAAAGTTCAAGTTGGGTGAGAGTATTTTCCTAGCCCATACGAAGGTTATTACCCATGAAAGCATAGGTATTTTACCCCCTGAGAGTGTTTCGCTAGCCCATACGAAGGTTATTACCCCACGAAGGCGTAGTTACTTTATCCCCTCCTAAAAGGTCGAGCCCGGGTATAGGGCTTATGTTCATGCTAGTGTAGTGTGTGCGAAGAAACATACCAAACCTTTGACTCACGAAAATTCCTAAAAAATAAACACAAAACAAACTAACAAGAAAAAAAAATGATTAATACGTTAGAAATCAAACAATAAATAAAAATAAGGAAAAAAAACATTTAAGACCAAATTTAAGACAAAAAAATAACATATGACTAATCTATGGCTCGACTCTCCAAAGTCCCTAATGGAGTCGCCAAACTGTCATAACGTACCAAATGCAAATTTAGCAAGCTAGACGCAAACATGGAGTCGCCACTAATTATCTAACTAGGTATGATTAGTCACCTTTATGAATCTATTTATTTAAAGTTATCCTAAGCTTGACTAAGGCACCCTAAAAAGAATAGGTTGATCTACACTTCGAAATTAGGTTCGGGAGTTCGGTTACGTGTGGGGAAAGATTAGCACCTCCACAACGCCTATCTAAGGATAGTACCACATCATCAATCACATGTTGTCCTAAACTGGTCTTATTTAAGTGGTCTTAATTAATTCACCTAAGTTAATATTTTTTCTAATCATGCAAAACCTAAAAATAATAAAATAAATAAAACCTAACATGCCATCTAAAAATAATAAAATAAATCAATTCCTAACATGCCATCTAAAAATAATAAAAATAAATCAATTCCTAATATGCCAACTAAAAATAATAAAATAAATCAATTCCTAACATGCCAACTAAAATTAATAATAATAAATCAATTCCTAACATACTATCTAAAAATAATAAAAATAAATCAATTCCTAATATGCCATCTAAAAATAATAAAAATAAATCAATTCCTAATATGCCATCTAAAAATAATAAAAATAAAAACCCAATCATGCTTTCAAAGAAAAAAAAAAAAAAACCTAATTCATGCTTCTAAAAAAAACCTAAACATGTTTAAAAAATAAAAGGGAATAATGACCTAAATCATGCATATCTAAATAAAATAATAATAATAATAATAAATCCTAAAAAACTAATTAATCCTAAAAACACCTGCAAAAATTAAAGATGAAAATAATATTAGTTCAAAATTAATTAACAATATTAAATGAATAAATCAAATCATAAAATATCATAATATAATAAAATAATAATAATAATAAAAATCATCAAATAACCAATAATAAAAAAAAAAAAAAAAAAAGTGAAAGTGAAAATGTGAACAGAAGCAAACCAAAAGTAAAAGACATAAACTAAAAGCAAGCTAAAAAATTTTACACGCAGGTCAGGACGCACGCGGACCCGCTTGTATGTTTAAAAAGTCTTTTTTTTTTCAATTCATTTATTTTACCTCTTCTAAAAAAACTTCTTTTCTCTGATCTCTAAGCAATCAGTATTCTTCCAGCCCGATTCCGGCAGTCGCTACTGCCGTTCATCACCGACAACCACCACCGCCGACCACAGTAGGACCTGTCCAAAAAAAATAAAAAAAATATCCTCAATTTTCCTCTCGATCTCCTCTTCTCAAAAACCAACCTAGTTTTATCTGAATCTTATCCAAAAAGCCTAGATCTAAGTTTTATACCCACGACTTTCACACCTTCGATCTCCTTCGATGACCACTTGATGAAAATCGAACTCCGGCCTAACAATCCTCTTCTTTTTTCCTACGTTCCCACCGTTGGATTTCGCCAAACAACTACCCAAACTCCTCAAAACCCAAATATTTTGAAAACCCTAAAAAAATTGCAACTGACTTCCCCAAATTCTAACGCTTTTAATTTTCGAAACTCCTTGAAGTAGTCTGATGTGTTTTATGAATCTCCTCCCTGTATTTCATTTTTCTACTGATTTATAAACCCTTTTTATAGGAAAAGAAATCATAGAGTTTTTATTCAAATGAGTTTTGAATTCTCATTTTAATCAAATA
The DNA here is from genome assembly GCA_030761205.1 of Fremontodendron californicum. Taxonomy (NCBI): domain Eukaryota; kingdom Viridiplantae; phylum Streptophyta; class Magnoliopsida; order Malvales; family Malvaceae; genus Fremontodendron; species Fremontodendron californicum. Next base: position 8,030,907 of record JAULJL010000019.1, on the reverse strand, counting down.
AAATTTCATCACATTTTGATTCAAAGAAAGAGTTTTGGTTCGATCCAATTTGTTTTTCCTTTTCTGATTTTTCTTTTTTTTTTTTTTAAATTCTTTTATTTTTAATAAATCTGAAATTGAAAATTTAAAAACTAAAATTTAGAAGTTAAAAATAAAATTAACATTTACCTAAACTAAAAATTAACAAATAACAAATCCGGATAAATTTCGGTGTCTACAAAATTTAAAAAATAATTTATTAATTGTGCATTTTTTTAAATATCATCTTAATTTGTGACATTAGATACTGATTAACATTTTAAATAATAATATTAATAAATTTTTTTCGATATTAGACATTATTTGATCCGATTTTTACAGACTTAGATAATTTTTGGATTCGAATATTAAATTTACTATTAGGGTTGATTCGACGGATTCAGATAAGAATATTTGGATGTTCGAATTCGTTTTTGTTTTGGTTTCGATAGTATCAGATATCGAAATTATTTGTTATCCGATTTACTTTACTTATATGGATATTATCAGATATCCGAATCCGATATCTACTTATAGTCTTGCTCATGGGTCGGGTAGTCAACTCGACAAGCCTGTCATTAATGGGCCGAGCCTGGGCAGGAGTTTTAGTGATTCAGACCAGCCAGCCAGGTTTGAATCATTGTTCACCTATTAATTTTTTATTATTTAAATTTAATTATAAAAATATATAAATATTAATATAAAAGATTTTTTAATTTATTATTATTAGTGTGAACAATGAACTGAGTCGGGCCTAAGTAAGAAAAAAAAATTCGGACTGCGGCCAGGCTCATGAGCAAGTCTATCTACTTATATATTTGTAAAATATAAATTTTTTTATACTTGTGTAGATATTCAAATCTTGGCATGCACACTCTTACTACAAAAAATTCAGATATTTAATGGGTTCAGATATTCGATAAATATTATTATCTAATTCAGATTCGACTAATAATATTCAGATAATAAACAAATAATATCAATTTAAATATTTTAAAAATTATAGATATTCTATTGCTATTATTCCAATTAAACCAATTTAACTTGACTAATTTATTAGAATATTGCTTTTTTTTTTTTTAATTTTCAAACTACCAATCTTTTGTAATTATGTACCAAAATGCTCCGATTTTAAATCCATTGGGAAGTCGCCATATGATATGGCGATTTCCCAACTTTAAATTCTATTTTTAAAAAAATAATAATTAAGCTCGGAAGTCGCTATATGTTATGACGACTTCCGAGCTGTAAATTGTAAAAAATTTCAGTTTTTTAAGTTGGGAAGTCGCCATATGATATGGCGACTTCCCAACATGTTAAAAAACAAATAAGGAGAATTTGAAAAATATGCCATTATTGAGAATTATTGTTTAATGATCAAATAGCATGAAATAACTTGAAAAAAGAAAATGAAGAAAGAATAAATTATTACGATTCGGGCGGGCTACCCGACCCGTGGATAGGTCTAGCTATGACATTCATTCCTGCATAATCCACAACGTTTTTGTTGGTCTTTCTCCCGGAGGTCCATTTCATTACGAATACAAGTTGAAAAAATCCGATTGATATTACGATAAATCATCAATATTTTTAACATTTTTTTGTAAATTGTTATTTTTTTATTTAAATTTTAAATTTTTTTTATTTTTTAAAATTATAAACTATATAATTTTTCATTTTATTATTTAATATTTAAAATATATATTATATATTTTAAAATTATTTTAAAATTTTAGATTTTCTTTCTACAAATTATTTTTACACATTAGATCATTGAACAATAATTCATCTTTAGAAAGCATGTTTTTTAAATTGACCCAATTTTTTTTTTTTTCAAATTGTATGGAAGTCGCCATTTCAAATGGCGACTTCCATACAATTATATATATTTAATATATATTATATTTATTATAATATATATTTTAAATATTAAATAATAAAATTAAAAAATATATAGTTTATAATTTTAAAAAATAAAAAATTTATAAATTTTAAATAAAAATTAATAAAATAAAAAAATATTAAAAATATTGATGATTTATCGTAATATCAATCGGATTCTTTCAACTCGTATTCGTAATGAAATATACCTCCGGGAGAAAGACCAACCAAAGCATTTTGGATTATGCAGGAATGAATGTCATAGCTAGACCTATCCACAGGCCGAGTAGCCCGCCCAGATCGTATTGGGTCGGGCATCGACAAGTGTTTTTGTAATTCGGGTCGGCTCTATTTATTAAATGAAAAATATTTTTTTATTTAAATTTAATTATATATATTTATAATTCAATATAAATAAAAAATATTTTTTATTTAGTAAATAGTAATTCAGGTTAAGCCAGGCTAGGAGGGGAAAGGACAGGGGTTTCATTAAGGGTTATTTTGTCTTTACAACTTCTTAATAATTTATTCTTTCTTCATTTTCTTTTTTCAAGTTATTTCATGCCATTAGACCATTAAACAATAATTTTCAATAAATGATATATTTTTCAAATTCTCCATATTTCTTTTTTAACATGTTGGAAAGTTCCAACGTAAAAATATAATTTTTTTTAACTTTATAGCACGGAAGTCGTCATAAAAATTTTACGTTGAGAACTCGTCATATGATATGACGACTTTTCAATGTCTAACACATTTCGCTATATAATTTAGAAACATTAATATTTTGAAAAATAAAAAATAAAAAACAATATTTAAATAAATTTTCCAATTTAACTCACACCAAAACCACTTAAAAAAGAAGAAGGAAATAGAAGAAAAAGGAAAAGTGAGAGAAAGAGCCAAAGAGGAAAGAAACAAAGGAAGCCACGCACGAAGGGAGAGTACTTGTCCAAAGCGTAGATTGGAATTGAAACACGTGCAGAAAATGGCTGTTAGCGACTTAGCGGTTTCGCTTCCTTGGGGCCGCAATTCCTAAACGGCGACTCCCTCCCTTAGCCGTTCTAGACCCCACCTTTCCTTCCCTTTCTGTTAAAAAAATAATAATTATTAAAATTTTAATCCCTTTTTCCTTTACTATATAAATTCATTTCTTTTGGGATAAGATGTAGCTCATTATTTTTTTATTAATTATTTTTTAATATATTTATTATTATGATTTATATATTTATGATGTATTAAAAAGTAATACACTGAAAAAGTAATAAGGGAGCCGGACCCACTTCTCTTAACCCTTTTTTTATTAGCGCTCTCTCTCTCTCAAAGCCAATATAAACTAATCCTCTGAGATTGAGAGAGAGAGTCTGCAGCAAATTGAGCTTTTTTTTTTTCTTGTTAATTTGATTCCCAGAGAGAATTGAAGGGCAGCCATAGCTAAAAGCTCCTGCCTTTCTTATCCAATTTGTAAGCTTTTTTTTATTCCTTCTCTTTTATGATGGTTTCTGGGTTCTTCTTAACTTCTCCAATTAATAAAGCTTACATTTTTTTTCCTATTTGTTTTTATTTTTTTGGATTTCCTTTTCTTGGTTGTTCCCATTTTTTAAATAAAGGTGACTTTTTTATTTTATTTTATGTGAAAGGGTATTGATTTCAGTGAAGTGTAGATATTTCTTTTGGCTTTTTGGAGCCAAATTTAGATTTGGTTTTCACTGTTGATTTGCTAAAAAGTGTGGCATGTGATTGACTGTTGATGAATTTCTCTTCTTTTTCCACTTTCTGTCTTTATCTATCTCCATAGCTGTGAATTTAAAAGATCTGATTTTTGTATAATTGGCATTGCTCTTTAATATGGTGGATTTCCCTGGTTATTCAGCTTTGCAAAGAGTATCAATTTGTAAGTTTTATTTATTTATTTTTTTGGATTCTTGGTTTCAATTACAAGATTGTTCTTGTTATGCACGTTGTTTCTGATGATAAACAAGGCTTGTGATCTGTCATTATGGAAAATGGTTGCATTTTTGTCTTATTTCTTTGTTACCTTTAATTTTGCTTAGTTTTGGGTTGATAAAAGTGTCCAATTAATTTTCTTTTAAATTGAGTTCTTTTTGGAGTGCGATATATGAATAGACTGTTATCAGCTCTCCAGCCATTGGTTTCTGCTGGGATTTTCATTTTACATTCCTTTTTTTTTTTTTTTTTTGTTTATGGAATTCTGTGATATGTGAATTGAATTGGTGATGTTATCGTTCTTCCAAAAACTGCATGTTTAGCTAAATAAGTATATCTTTGTTAATGCAGTAACTGAGGGTTCTCATTTTCCTTGTTGAACGATCAGTTTTGCATATCATTATAATGAAGAAGAAAGGAAAAGTTCTTGGTGCTCGGATTGTATAATCCCGAGATCATGTTGGAGGGCCCATCATATCTTGTCTCGAGGGATTTGCCAAGCTCCTGCGAGCAAGAGAGCAAGTGGATTTATAATACTTTTGTATAATCGAGCTTTTAAGAAGCAAGCGCCGGATGGAAGATGGAGAAGACCAGAGGGCGAGAAAAGTTCTCAGGGCACTCAAAGGTGATAAGAACGAGGAAAAAAAGGAGGATATATCGCTTGCCCAAATTGACCAAACAGATAACCACCTCCATGCTGGTGATCATTCAGAATCAAGTTTACTTATCCACCAGCTTGGGCGAGACATCTCGATTAACTGTCTTCTCTCCTGTTCAAGGTCTGATTACGGCGCCATTGCATCTTTGAATATGGGTTTCCGCTCTGTTATACGGAGTGGTGAGCTGTACAGGTTGAGGCGGGAAATGGGAATTGTTGAACATTGGGTTTACTTCTCTTGCAACCTTCTGGAATGGGAGGCTTTCGATCCAATCCGTCACCGATGGATGCATTTGCCCAGAATGACCTCCAATGAATGTTTCATGTGTTCAGATAAGGAGTCATTGGCCGTTGGGACCGAACTTCTTGTTTTTGGAAAGGAAATAACGTCCCATGTTATTTATAGATATAGCATTTTGACAAACACGTGATCCTCTGGGATGAAGATGAATACACCCAGGTGCTTGTTTGGATCTGCCAATCTGGGTGAAATTGCAATTCTAGCTGGTGGTTGTGATCCACATGGAAATATTTTGAGCTCAGCAGAGCTTTATAACTCGGAAACTGGCAAGTGGGTGACCATTCCAAGCATGAATAAAGCAAGAAAAATGTGTTCTGCCGTGTTTATGGAAGGGAAGTTTTATGTTATTGGTGGAATTGGGGTTGGGAAATCAAAGCCTCTGACATGTGGGGAGGTGTATGATTTGAAGAGGAAGACGTGGCGTGAGATACCTAATATGTTCCCTGCACGAAATGGTGCGGCTGGAGCAACTGAAGCACCTGCTGCAGCTGAGGCACCTCCTCTAGTGGCAGTCGTAAATAATGAGCTATATGATGCTGATTATGCACAAAAAGAAGTGAGGAAATATGACAAAGAGAAGAACTTGTGGGTCACACTAGGGCGATTACCTGAGCGAGCAGTCTCAATGAATGGCTGGGGGGTAGCATTTAGGGCATGTGGGGATCGGCTAATTGTTATTGGCGGACCTAGGGCTTTAGGTGAAGGAATGATCGAGCTAAACTCTTGGATTCCAAATGAGGGCCAACCACAATGGAACTTGCTCGCGAGAAAGCCCTCTGGCAGTTTTGTGTATAACTGTGCTGTGATGGGATGCTGAAATGTGCATCCAGTTTCGGTGGCAATGTCTCGCTGTATGAAGTCCTTTTCTACTGGAACTTACAGCTGTGGCCTTCAAGGAGAAAGGGTTCTGGAGAGTGGGTAATCTCTGCCTTCCTTTTGGGGGAAATTTAATGTTTTAATTTAGATATATAGATACCTTCATAGGAGGTCTGGAGATTTTTTTCTCAGCCTCTTTAGTTTTCTCATGTTTCATTGCTTTGGGTCTTTTTTTTTTTTTTTTTTTTTTTTTCTTGCCTTTCTCTTTTTTCTTTTGTTGGGTCAGATTCGTTTTTTTATTTGGTTACCATCAGGGTTTGTCAAAGGTTGGTGTCATGTAGAACATGCACAGTTCAATAATTTCAAGTCCCAGTACATTTTAGGTTGTTTTCAATATTCACCGAGTTTCTTTTGCCAAATGTCGATTCTCTCATGTTGATCTATTAGTTAGATAATATGTTAAAAGATATAAATAATGGCCTGCCGTCTCCATACCCCCACCCTCAAACCAGCATCCCCAAAGATCATAAAGGCTAAAAAAGGTTTAACCTTTTTTTTTGCAACTAACTACTGCTTCTTTTTTGTTATTATTTTTTATGCTGTACATACATAAACATATTTTAGTTAAGGACTTTTTGCGAGATTAGCAGATTTTAAACTCATTGTATTATTGCATTACTGACAATGTACTGTGGATTGTGGTTTATGTAGCTTTATTGTTCATGACAAAGTTGTAAGCCATGGGCATTCCAGTACCTTCCCCCTACAGTTTAGTGTACAAGCCTCCTTAGTAGGAATATAAAAATGCTTAGTAGGAAAAGATACAGGAATTATAGTATGCGAATATCTTTTGGTCAGTTTTAAGAGCTTGAGGAGAACAAAATTTGAAATAGAAAAGAAGAGATTGTTAATATTTCAAAGCAAAACAGAGTAAACATAATTTATTTAGGAAGATATTTATGTATTAATAAAAATCTAGAAAGAAGAAATATATTTCTAAGATCAATAAATACATCAGGGTTGGTAACTTTGAAAAACAGGGATGAACATTTGGTGAATACTAAATGGATAACCTTGTTGGAATGTTACCTATGAATTTTCTCCACTTAAGCCAACCTCTCAATAGTATTAAATATCTAGGAGTGCATAGTTTTGCCCTATGTTACTTGGACTCAGATTTGAGTGTCGGATACATGTATGTGTCTGACACGGGTATGTTCAATTCTTTCTAAGTTTTTCCATATATTTGGAGGGTCCTTGGAGGGTTATATCCCCATACCCATGTTTGGATATGCGTCTGACATGGGTGTCGGATACGGGTACTTCAAGAAAAATGAAGAGTGACAGCAACATAGGTTTTGCCTTCAGTGAGACAAGCCTCAAGCAACCCGCCATAACTTTCTTTAGCTCAAAATACATTAGGTAGGGAAAATAACTTCTCAATGAAAATTTTAGGTCAATTCTTATAATTCATTCTCATATTCAGCATTCAGATGGAAGTTTTCGACTATGTTGCTCCGACTCTTCATTTTTCTTGAAGTACCCGTGTCCGACACTCGTATCCAACACTTATTCGGACATGGGTATGGGGATATGACCCTCCAAGGACCTTCCAAATACATGGAAAAACTTAGAAAAAATTGAATATACCCATGTCGGACACATACCCATATCTGACACTTATACCCGAGTCCAAGTAACATAGGTTTTCGAGGAAATTTTATACTGTGCTATATTATTTCTGTGTATAGTATGCAATTTTTTTCGTTTTTTGAAACTTTACAGTATGCAATTTTTAACATCATGCTTTCTTGCAAGTTGCATGTAATATTTCAATTGGCTTTTCCAGTGCCAGAGCTTGAAGAAATTTTTATTAGGCTTCAATCTCTACTGTCGATTTGTCACACTGTCATTTTCCGATGAAGTTCAATGTCTTGGTTTATCTTTTTTATATTCGATCACCAAAATAGAGGACACCTGTCCATGAATATCCTGCAAATGTATGAGCCTTTGTCAATAAGCAGCTTATCCTTTGTGATGCTGTTGGTGGGACATGTTTGGAAAGAGTTTATCTTTGTCTTTTTGATCAATTTTCTGGAATTTAGAAGCTTGCAGCAACTATCACTTCCATATATGTGTGATTATGTTGACTCTTTGGTTGCAAACATTTAGATGGATTTGGATGATACTATGGTCCTCGGACTCGGGTGTGAGTGTCGGATACGGGTATGTGTCCGACACGGTATGTTCAATTTTTTTAAAGTTCATATCCAGATATGCGTCGGATACGGGTGTCGGACACGGGTACTTCAAAAAAAATTATGAGTCAGAGCAACATAGGGATGATAACATTTCGTGATGTTGTACTTTACATCCCTAACAAATTTTTACATTTCATTAATGTTCTATTAGGTTGCATTATTCTTTTATCCTTAATTGATAGCAAAAGCATTATGCATTGCTTACTTCATGGATTTATGGCTTCAGTTCTTTCAGCATAAAATTTTTCATTTACAGAAGGATGCATCTGACAGCAATTGCCATGAATAAACCAATCATTAGCTATATCTAATGTGAAAAACTTTTATAGATGTTTGTAACACTGTATTTATTTGTTAAAACGTCTTTTTACTTTTTGTGAGTTTGTTTTGGGGGTACTGAGATGAGATGCTAGGATTTTTTTTTTCCCTTTTACTTTCCTGTAACGTAATCAAAGCCGAGGATATGTCAATATGGTGAAGATATCAGATCATCTGTTTCTGTTCTATGGATTGAACAACATGTATCTCTTTTTTTTTCTTTTTCTTTTTTTTTTTCTTTCCTGAAAGTGGTAATTTTCGACGTAGGAATTTTGCATGCAAAATCAACTGCAAAGTGATATCTTATCTATATACGAAATTTTCTATTACAGGCGTACCAAAGGGCTTGGTGCTATCTCTTTCAAAATTTATCTGTAATTTCTGTGTTTTGCAGGAGGAAAAAGATGAAAGCCCGTGAGAAGATCAACATCCTAAGAAGTATATCACAATTTCCTTTTTACTTTGTGTTGCTATTAATCTGTACTGTAGGTCACCAAAAAGGGCATTAATTTGCATTTTCTTTTTCATTCTGAATTCATGTCTTGATCTGGGAAAATGGCATTAATTTGCATTTATTCTGGATTCATGTTTCGATCTGTGACATCAGATGTATGCAAGAACAAAGTAGAAAACTTGAAGTACGTGGCTGGCTGGATGGTATTTTAATGCACATGAGAAGTTAAACAGGTAATGCTGTTTTATTATGTTTGTTGAAGGGCTTTTTTTTTTTTTTCCGCCGTCCTCAACTGTACTTCTGTCAAGAACTTTCTTCCTATCGGGAACTTATATTACTCAAGCTCTTTATTTTCCTTAAAGTATCCATATCCGACACTTGTGTCCGACATATATTCGAACATGGTTATAAAAGTATGATCCTCCAAATATATGGAAAAAACTTAAAAAAAAAAAAATTGAACATACTTGTGTTAGATATATATCCGTATTTGACCCTCATCCTGAGTTCGCATAACATAGCTGGGAACTAGAATCTCTTATGCTAAAGATATGACTATATCTCATGAAATTGGATACAGAGGATTGCTTTGATTGGAAAAGAAACTAATTAGCAAGATCTGTAGAATAATGAATAGCTAAATCTTTCTTCCATTTTTAATTTTAATTAGTTTTTCCCTTCTGTTGTTTCCTTTTGTTGCCTCTGTATATTATTGTGATCTAAATTGCTCTCACCCATCTTTTTTTTTTTCCTTGAAAACTATTTTGCCTACCAGAGATGGCGTCAAAGCTTGATAGTTGGTGATATTGAAGATGCTGTCTCTTCTACTACAAACAAAAATTTAAGAAAGGATTCTTCCACGCGAAATTCAGAGGTAAGCACCTCCATTTATATAAAATACACAGACACACACTCTTATGGAAACTATTTTTTTTTTGCATAAACCTTGTTCTTAAGGGCAATGCTAGGGGCAGTCGTATTGACAGACTCCTTCGGACACCCACACTCTCAAACGGCTTTTTTAGCGACTATGAATATCAACTCCCGAGCTCAAACCTCTATTTCTCTTTCTCTGCATTGTATTCCTTCGCTATGTTGTTTGCACTCTTCATTTTTCTTGAAGTATTGGTCTCCGACGCATATTCGGACATAGGTATGAGGATATGACCTTCAAAGACCTTCCAAATACATGAAATTTTTTTTAAAAATTGAACATACCGGTATCTGACATTTACACCCGAGTCTGAGTAACGTAGTTCCTTCCTATTCATTTCAAGCTTCCATGCTTCTTCTGTACCTTAGGTGTAGGATATATTTAAGATTTAACAAGTGCCAGTTTGGCTGAACTACCTATCTCTATCTCTCAACTTAGGTTTCTAATGGTGCCTTCTCTCCAATTTTTTTCTTTGTTTAGAATCTCTTCAGTTTATTTTTAACTTTTTGATAAAATCTCTCTAGCCAAATCTTCCACCATCATCCAAGTATCAAATGTAAAAAGCTTGAAATCGATGTGTCTCAAAACGTTACTGAGTCAACTAGGTGAGTGGACTCAGCTTGAGAGCATCAAACTCAGTTTTTTTTTTTGATTCCATCAAACTCGATTTTATTGTTATTAGGAGTACAAAATTTTCGGTGGAACTTCATAGTACTCTCACTCTAGACGCCTTAAAAAAACCATCTCATTGAATTTAGAGTGAGTTTGGTGAGGGAAATTTTGAGTGTTGACTCAGTTAATGGGCATTAGATCTTTTGACATATTGCTCGATTTTTTGGGTTCTTTCACTTAAATGCTTTCAAGAAAGTTAATTAAGATATTTTACAGCATTTATTCAACAAATATCATCAAGAATTGATATAGCTAAAAGAATCTGATTGTGGCTGTCGCTTGGTCTGATCGTGTATGATATTTTGCTTTACTAGTGTTCAAGGAATTATACAATAGCTTTGGAAAGATTTCAAATCAATAAAATCAATTTAAGTCGTGAAAGAATCGGTTGGGGAGACTTTCTATATAAGGGCATTCGAATGCCCAAATATGAGATTCGAATTTCACATCTTTCATAATGAAAGATAGCCTCTGAAATGCTTTTACACAGGTATTCAGATTTCTGATCAATGGCATTGCCGTGTCTGAAAAGTGTGTATGGTCCATGGAACCAAAATTACAAAGCGGCATCCGAATGCCTTCTAAGGTTCTAATGCAATTTTGACGGCTTTTGATTGAAACGATTTGTTTCATTTCAAATGAGTTCTAACCATTTCAAAATGTGTTTTAACACTTTAAAGGGTTGACAATGGTACAATGAAAAGAAAAATTGGTTGATTAAATCAACATAATTGAAGAATTATAATTCTTGATTAAGTTCTCTTTACATAGAGAAGTAGAAAAATCTATTCACTTTATAAACTTTCTTAGCTTTATATGAAATAGACCAAGCTTCTTATACATTATTTCCTGCATAAAATAATGTATAAGAAATATGATTTTGTTGCTCATTAAGAAGCGTTTAATGATTTGATTTCATTAATGAAAAATGCAGTAAAACAAGGGCTTCATTGTATGTTTCAACTATTCGATTATCTTTGTTGCACACCATAGAAGATGGAGGGCTTAATAAGCCTAAAGAAAATTGACATTTGTGATGTGTTTTGAAACCATATTCTCTAATATGACTTTTCATTTTACATCAACCGAAACTTTCAAAAACAACAATAAATGTAGGAATACATTTTTTTTATTTATTTTAAATATGCTTAGATAAATTGATAAAAGAAGTCCGGAAACCTTACAAACACAGTGCCAACTAGACTTGTTTAAGGGTTAGATTACTCGTTCGGTCTGACATGGCCGATCCGTATTGGGTCGGGCTTGGATAGGGATTTTCTAACTCGGATTGGTTCAACTCAGCTTGAATTACTGTTCATAAAAAATAATTTAAATTTAATTATAAATATTAATATAAAAATATATATTTTTTAATATTTTAATATTATTTTAAACAGTAATATGAATTTTCAGGCTTCGAATTAAGTAAGAAAAAAAAAAATTTGGTTGCGGTCCGGTCCAACCAATAAACAGGTCTAGTGTCAAGGATGAAGGAACTTGTAAATAGCAGTTGCGGGTTTTACCTTTAAAAGTTAATATAATGTGGCCATTTAAGAGAGGGTATGCAAAGGAGTTTGCCGCTACCGCCACTGCCCCTAGCATTGCCCTTTTCTTCAGTTGATCGAGTTCCTCAATGAGCACGTCTAGTCTCAGCCGTTGATCACAGAGTAGATCGAAGTCTAGCAATATTAAGAGCCCAGGCAATCGCTGATCATCGAGCCCTTGGATGGCCACCAATCCATCACATCCCAATTTGACTTCCTCAAGTCTGGATACAAGGAAATCAAGTGAATTCCCAAATCCTCTTTTTACAATGCAAGGTGATCTCAAACACTCAGTACTGCAATAACTTTATTACCCTGTACCGCCTGCAGGAGTTGCAGAGAGAGAAAATTTCAGCAACTTGAGGGCCATTCCAACCACTTTGGGTAATGGATGAAGGAGAATGGAATTAGGCATTTGAGTGTAGCTGAGGTAGAAAAGATCGGAAGAACAGAGGGGTTAGGTTAGTTTTGAGAAATTATCTCATCCAAATTAAGTGAAATTAATTTTTAGATTTCAGAAGTTGGGATTAACAAAGAGATACTTACAATTAGGTATATTAAAAATAATAATAATAATTTAAAAAATAAAATATATAATAGTTTTTTAATTTCGTTTATGAAATTAAAAAAATTTCATTCTCAAAATATTGAAAACGAATTCTTTAAAAAACTCTAAAAATGAGAGAAAAATACAGCAGTTGTGCCTGTGGAGTTAAATATTAAATTATTAATGGATTTATCATGTATATTTCACAATCACAGACAATTTATTTAACTTTTTTTACATTCCCTCACTCGAATCCCTGAACAACCCAGCAATTTTTACATTCTTTCCTTTTACAAACTGCTAATCCCTAGAACTAGTGCTTTTATATATATATATATATATATATATATATATATATATATATATATATATATGATTTACGTGAATAGAACATGAAATCTAACGGTCGGTTTGTTAAAATATAAATCGTATAAAAAGTTATGAAAGCGTGTAAAACAAATTTAGTTTTATACTAATGTAAGTGGATTCCTTCTCAATTTAGTTTTATACACTTTCATAATTTTTTTTATATGATTTATATTTGTTTAATCCGACCGTTGTATTTCATGTTCTATTCACGTAGATCATGCACGTCGAGTTTCGAGTAAATTAAAAATGTCTAACTGTTTGTTTGTTTGTTCGATGTAAAAAAACTTTCAACCGTTAAATATATATTGAAAAAAACGATATTTTCGATCGATATGATAGATATATAAGATCAATTTGAAATTTTATGTACTAAACTTTTATATTTAAGGTCTAACATTAATATTTGTAGCCACAATCAGCATTTATTTCTTAATTCACTAGTACTATAAATTACAGCATTAATTGATTCCATGTAGCTAGATTTCATTGTCAGACGTAAACAGTTGCTTAAGGAGATATTGCTAGATTAATTTCTTCTCCTTTCTCCTGGATGCCTTAAGAATATTCTGGTAGAGTAATTTGATAATTTAGCTCTAAAAGTCCAAGCAAATCCTTGTGCAAATTAAAGGTCCGCTTGTTTTATGGAAAATGACATTGGATTTTTTTTTTTCCATTTTTGGTGTTTGTTTCGCAAAAAATAATTTGATCAATAAAAAATGAACTTTTGAGTCAATGAAAAATTAACTTTTTTTTTTTTCGAAAAATGTCTTATATTTTTTAAAAGCATAAGACATTCCAAAATTTGAAACAAAGCAAAAAGATCAATTCTCTTAGTATAAGAATAGATCCCTTCTTGAATTATAAAGCAAAAAAATCAATCCTTAAGGTTTTGCTTGGTAGGGTAGAAAAAAAATTGGAAAGATGAAAAATTGAAAGAGGAGAAAAATGAAAAGATAGAAAATATATTTTTTATCTCCATTGGTGTGCTTGGTAGAAAAAATGGAAAAATGCAGAGAAAAAATAAATTCTTTTTTTCACTCAATGCTTGGTAGAGTTAAAAAATGAGAGAAAAAAATGAAAAGTATATTGTTTTACTATTATACCCATTGTAAATTAAGATGAAAACATAAAATATAAAAAATGAGGGATAATATGGTAAATATACATATTTAACTCACACCACTATCATTTTCTTTTCACTTTTTTTTTTTTTTCAATTTGGAGTGATTTGTTTTTGTTAATAGGTGTGAAAAATGATAATATTTCTTTTTTTTTTTCTTCTCACTTTTCTTTCTTACTAAGCACACTCAAAATTCATTTTCTTTCCACTTTTTCACCCTCCTCTTTCTATCCTTCCACTTTTTCACTTAATCAAAGCACACCCTAAGGCTTTGCTTGATAGGGTGGAAAGAAAATTGGAAAGATGAAAAATTGGAGGAAAAAAGTGAAAAGATGGAAAATATATTTTTTCTTTTCATTGGTGTGCAGGTAGGAAAGATGAAAAAGTGGAAAGAAAATGTAAATTTCTCTCCATCTATTGTTTGGTAGAGTTGAAAAATGAAAGGAAAGAAAATGAAAAGTATATTGTTTTAGCATTATACTCATTGTAAGTTAAGATAACTCACACCACACTCATTTTCTTACCTCTTTTCTTTTCAATTTGGAGTGATTTGTTTTTGTTAATAGGTGTGAAAAATGATAATTTTTTCTATTTTCTTTCCTCTCACTTTTCTTTCGTACCAAGCACACTCAAAATTTATTTTCTTTCCACTTTTGCACACTCTTATTTTCATCTTTCCATTTTTTCACTCTATCAAGCACAACTTTAATGTAGGAATCGATCTTTTTTATATCAATATAAATTTTATGAAAAACAATCAAATAATAAAAAAAATTATATAAAATCATTCAAATGATAAAAAATATCCAAAATTTTCAAAATTAGTTTCCTCGAAACAAACCACCTAAATTAGGGGGAATTCCATAGTGATTTATCCGGTAAAAGATCGTATCTAAGAGAGTTGTTGGGGTTCAATTTTTGAAGCACTAATTTCCTAACCTTAAGTTGACCACTGAAAATTGTGGCATGGCGCATGCATTGAATACTCGAGACTTTGAACATCGATCGAGACTAATCTCTCTTTTTAACTCATGTCTAATTAATTCAGTGCCTAAAATTAAACATAGCAATAGTTAAAATTTGTGAATTTCAACTCCAAAATCTTACCCATTTTAAAATTTAAGAAGTACTACTACTACTTAATTAAGTTTGCAGATTTAAAAAAATAAATAAAGTTCTTAGGGTAAAAAAAAAAAAAACTATTCATGTGTTCATCTGATCAGTAAGTAATTTACAAACTTTTTTCTTGGGTTTTCTTTATAATTTTACAGTTAAACTAGTTAACCAAGAATGGCAATCTTTGCTCAAACTTTAAAGAGAGAAAAAAAAAATAAAAAAAATACAGGAGTTAGGGCAGGCAGGGGTCCAACCAAAGACAACGACATTCGTGCCTGTCTATGAATTTCTGTCACAAACAAAGGGTCGGTGTAGAGATTAGAGAAGAAGCCTCGAGCCTTCGGCTTTTAAATAATGCATCAATGGAATCCATGCATGCTAGGTGAGCTCACATGCCTATTTCCACTGCCACTTTGGCCCATTCAGACAACATCATTTAAGGTGAAACACTACGGTCAGCAACCCGAAATTTAGGGCCAAACTATGAGGTCGGTAAATGAAGACAAAAACACTTCCAAACACCAAAATTATTGCCCTTCACGCATGGATTTTAATTGCGATCGTAAACGAATCTTCGATTACGTTACGTTTATCGGTTGCAAACGTAATAGATTTTATCATGATTCATTGCAGTAAATATCGATAAATGTTGACGACAAAAAAAAAAATCAAAAGCGCAAAAATAATGATCGTAATATCATATTACAACTATTATTTAAATCCTTGACTTCACTATTTTTTTTTCTTGTTATTCTTTTCCAATTTGCCTTTATAGGCCTTAAATGGTATCTCCATCAGTAGCGGCAGTTTGACATGTGCCTGCCTCTTAAGTCACGTTAAATTTGATCTCCTTCCTCAATGTATCGTCACATCAAGTTTTGCTTCACCCCCATATGCATTTCTTGCCATGGATATCCAACACAATACCAATAGAGGCTTCATTTGGTTATCACCGAAGCTTCAATTGGGTGCGTTAAAGCACTTTTATATGCAAACGTACTGGAGTTATCTATTTGGATAACAAAACTCTAGTGTAAATTATCTATTTGACCACCAATGGAGAGAAAAAATTTCACTAGTGAAAAAAAATTCCATTGAATGTTTTATTTCTTCTTTTGACCCTACATTCTTTTTCATTTTTCTATTTTACTTTTATTTATTGTTTATATTTTGTTTATTTAAAATAGATTTATAATTATTTAACAAATTATTTATAATTATTATTTTTAAAAAATATATATTTATATATTCATTTATTTTTATTTTTAATGTGTAAATATAATTTTATTTTATTTTAAAATATTTATAATTTATCATTTTTTCAAATATGTTATAAAATTTATTATATATAAATTTTAATCTAATGTCCTTAATGGTCATTTTTCTTCTCACTATAATTCACCTCATCGTTACCGCTGCTTTTGCATCCAAACACTTTTCCCATCGTTGATTTTAATCTCACCGCTATAGTATCCAATCTCACTACTATAGTAACTAATCTCACCTCCACCATTATTTTTAATCTCACTGAAGTCAATCTCACCGTCCATCTAAATGGAGCCAGAGTAAGGGTCCGTTTGGAATCAAACAGACCTTTGTTTCGGTGCGATTGGGACACTTTTTGGCTCCAATCGCACCGAAACAATCATTTGGATGAATGACCGTGCTGCACCTAGATTTTTCCACTCTATCGACCTAAAAGGTCCAGTGAAAATTAATCCCTCCCACTGGTGGGAGGGATTCCCAAAATGCCATTATGGCATTTTTTTTCCCTTTTATTGTTACTTATTTTTTATATTTTAATGTTAAATCATTTTAAAATTTATTATTATATAATTAATATGAGTTAATTAAAAAATAAAATAATAAAAAATTAAAATTAAAAATATTAGTTGATATATTGTTATCATTTTTATAATTTTTAATTATCTATTAATAAAACTATTATTTGACATAAATATAATTTAATATTTTATTAATTTCATGATTATTAAGTAATTTAAAATTTGTATTATATATAAATTTTAATATAATGTTCATAATGGTCATTATCTCTTTTCATTACACTTCACTTCACCTCACCGTCATCGTTGCTTTTAAATTCAAACACATATCCCATCGCTGATTTTAATCTCACCTCCACCGTTATTTTTAATCTTACTGGAACCCATATCACCGCTCATCCAAATGGAGAATAAATTAGATAAATTCGCAATATATATCAGCCGATTTGAATTAGCTAGGAGTAGGACGGCCTGACCTACAGCTAGGAAGCTAAGGGTCCATTTGGATGGGCAGTGAGATTTGCTCCGGTGAGATTAAAAGCAACGATTGCGGTGAGATTGGATACTGTAGCGGTGAGATTAAAATCAGCAGTGTGATATGTGTTTGGATTCAAACGCAGCGGTGGCGGTGAGATGAATTATAGTGAGAAAGAAAAATGACCATTAAGGGCATTAGATTAAAATGTGTATATATATATATAATAAATAATTAAAAATATATTTATATTAAATAATAAAATATATATTAAATTATATTTATATTAAATAATAATTTAAAAAATTTTAAAATATATTTATGTGAAAAAGTAAATTATCATTAAGGATATTAGATTAAAATGTATATATATAATAAATTATTAAAAATTTATTTATATTAAATAATAAAATATATACTAAAATTATATTTATATTAAATAATAATAATTTATATTTATATTAAATAATAATTTTAAAAATTAAAATTTTAAAAAAATAAAAATAATAAAAAACTGTGGAGGGGGTAAAAGAGGAATTACCCCCCTCCATTGTGGACTGGACCCCCAGTCCGGTTGCACCTCCCTAGAAGTGCATCCAAATGCACCTCCAGAAGAGGTGCATGCCAGTGAGGGGAAATCCCCCCAAAAAAATTTGGATTGGTGCGGTGGAATCCAAATGCACCCTAAGTGATCATTGACATATGGGTTAAATGGTGGAAGACTCGGGAAGATGCACTGTTTTTATATCTCGGGAGACTTTTGTAAGTTGTTAGCTCTCTTGTTCGTATTCATATTCGGATTGGTGTCAGATATGTGTATATATTCGATATGGATATATTTAATTTTTTATTTTATATATTTAAAGGATCATACTCCATATTCTTATCCAAATATGTGTTGGACACAAGTATCAGACCACGAATATTTAAAAAAAAATAAAAAGTCTGACTAAAATAAGTTGTTAGTGTATACAATAAAGTAGTTAATACTGTACCGATGGGCGTACCGTTTTTTGTTTTGGTTAGATCTGGCAATATTAAACACAACACAAAAAAAATAACTAAAACACGACACGACATGAAAAATAACACGAACATGACATGAATAGATAAATGTCTCAAAATTTTTATAATACAAATTATTAACGTATCAAAATTTATATAAATATAAAATACCTTAAATACGATTATGACACGACAAAATACACGAACACGACACGGATACACGAATTGTCAGGTTTAGTTCTGGTATTGGTACGTACTCGTATCGGTATGTTTCGGTGTACCGTTTTTGATTTACTAATTTTTAAAAAATATTTTATATATATAATCTATTTTTAAGTTTCCTAATAAAATATATATTATATACACATACAAATACATCTTCATTACATATATATTTATATGCAAATATAAATTTCAATATTATAAAAGTTAATATTCAAAATTCAAAATTTTTAAATATCAAATAAATAAAATAAATATTAAAATATTAAAAAAATATAATAACTTATTATTAATTAGATTCAATAGCTTAATTTAATAAACATATATATTTTTATTTTTAAATGAAATTATGAAAAAAAAATAAAAGTGACCGTGACAAAAAATATTAGAAATTGATTAAAAAAAATTAAATAAGTGAAAACATATAAAAAAACCAAAATCTTATATCGACTAATATAAGCTGGTATTGATCGGTACAGGTCGGTACAAGCTGATACGACCGGTACAGATAGGTACAAAATTTGAAATGGTACAACAATAGGTTTACCTCAAAATCGATACGTATCGGTTGATACGATTGATACCGATATGATATCGATTACATTGATGTATAGTCTATATCGATTACATCGATACAGTATCGACTACATGACTTTTGTGGTGAAAGAAAAAAAGGGTTGACGTGGAATTCAACGTACATCAAATTCATTTAGAATCAAGGTTAAAAAACTCGGATCGGAGCTCAAACCGGTTAGATCTTCGATTTTCGATTCAACCGGTTGAACCGACCGGTTTGATAATTTTTTTTTAAATGTTTTAAACATTAAGTTTAGTATTAAATAAATATTAAATATAGTTAATAATTAATGAAAATATGCATTTGGCTTAATGGTATGATCTTTAAGATAAAATTAAGAAGTTAAAGGCTCAATTCTCATTATTTGCAAATAAATTTTTGAAAAAAAAAAATATATATATATATAAAATCAATTTTTACCAATTCAATCTGATTTAATCGATTTTTTATCGATTTGATAAATTTTTGATTTTAATATATTCAACAGACCTAATAAGCGATCAATTCTCGATTCTACTGATCTAATTTTTTAATCAATGTTTCTGGATCCCTTTTAGAAACTACTTGGTGCAGGGGGGTCTCTTTTAGCAACTCTCGTAAATTACACTTTTTCATGGGTTCTTTAGCCTAGCCTTGTAAAGAAATACTATTGAGTTGAGAGTCAGGGTCGATGGAAATCCATTTTTTTCTATGTCAGTCTAAGCAAAGGCAAAACCCCTTTCATTCAATCACTGAACAGTCCTCTAGATCCTATCATATCTAGATTAGATTTTCATGGCCCAACTGCAAATATGGGATTTTACCTTTTCAGAAAAGAAAAAAAAATATATATTTTGATGTCAGTGTGAGCCAAAAGACAAGTTCTACGACTGAGTAGAGACTAGAGAAGGCAAATGCAAGAGGCAAACAGAAAAAAAGGCTATGCCTCCATTAAACATACAAGAGACAAAGGTAAATATGGCAATGAAACGGAATGGAATAGGGATGAGGATTATTTTATTTATTTTTATTTTATTTTTGAATAGATATTAAAAATATTTATTTTTATAAATGTCGATTATATTTATAATCGCTCCACGGTATTTTTTTTCGTTATATCTCAATTTTTTATTAATTATTTTTAATTTAATATTGTAAAAATTTGTATTATAATTTATTCATAAATATAACTTTAGTATATAAATTTTTTTAATATATATAATATACATATATATAATATTAATATATATATATATATTTTAGTATATATATATCTAATTTATATATTAACAACATAAGGAAAAATATAAAATATTTTAAGGAATAAAATAATAATTTAAAAATAAAAGGAACGGATCAAGTATTTATTAAAATCATTCCACTCCACTTCACCTTTGCTTTTTAAAAAAAAAATCTCTCCATTTAAAATGGATCGATGCAAAATCTATCAATCGAATCGAATTTTACCATCAGAAAAAGGTATATCAATTTGGTAAAATTTAAACATCTGTACTTTATATATATATATAAATTAAAAAAAAAATTAAAACCTGATTAGTTACATCCGAGGAACAGATCTTACCATTTTTAGTCATTCTACATTTTTCTTTCCTTGTAGGTTCATTTGAATTCTAGTGGAAGGCATCCATCGTATTAAAAGTACTGTTTTGTGATGGAATCTTCGGTCGGTCACGAAATGACATTTAATGACATTTGGGTACGATAATTGTTGGGAATCAAAATAAACCCGTAATTTTTATTGTAATGCCCTCTTGCCCACTACTTATATATCTTATTAAAAATATTGTTTTATGATTGAATTTTTTTATTATTATAAGATGACATTTTGATATGATGATTGTCGGGATTCAAATGGACTAGTAATTTTTATGAAAAAATATTGTTGTAATGTTTTATTGCCCTTTACTTATAATATATATATATATATATATATACTCCAAAATACCACTTAAATTTAGACACGTGTCGCTTTAGATATTCTAAGGTTTTTCATTAACAAAATTCAAGGATTGATAGGATCCAAGATGACTCAATCCCATGGCCATTTCTATATGGGTCAAGATCCAAGAAGATCTAGGAAATATAACAAGAATTGGTAGAATTCACTTGGGCCATGTTGCAAGTTATTGAAAAAAGGTTTCAACATGAAAGATAGGCTTGCATCCAAATTTGGTCCATGTGATTCAAAAAACAATGTGGCACATTAAGAAAGCTTATTTGGGCTTATTTTAAGTCTTGTAATTACTTAGACTTTTGGCCTGACTTATGTAATATGTCCAATAGGCTAAGTGGGGTCTACCTTCATTAAACTTGTTGGACATCCTTTTTAATTTATTAGGTTTGGGCTTGAGCATGTTCAGTCCCTAATTTAAGTAGTCTTTCTTATTTATACTTGTAATGGAATTGGTAGTGTGCTTGGCTGATTATTAAATCTTGCATTTAGGTTAGGAGTACTTGGCTGCCAAGGACTTGCATTTGGGTTAGAATACAATATGTTAGCTGATTAAGGTTATTGTAAGGAGGCTATAAATATATGTCTTAGTCGCCTACTTCAATTATCTTTTGATTAATTAAGTCTAATTTTGTTCAGTGAGAGTTTTCTCTTTTAGTTCTTGACAGAATTTAGAACTTATATTGTCTTGGGGTTATAGTTTTTAAGCAGTCTTGTTTTGAGGTTTCGTTTATTGTAACAAGATTTTTGAATTCCACCCATTCTTGCTTGCCATGTTTCCTAAATCTTCTTTGATCTTGATCTATATAAAAATGATCATAAGATTGGACTATCTTGGATCCTATCACATTTTTGCAGACTTATTAATTAATCAGGACCTACAACGTTGTGGGACTATGCAATGCAGAAATATGCGACAAAAGTAAACAATGTTTTTTGTTGTATATATATGTTCTAATTATCAACTTTACCTTGTTGTGCAATCCCCAATCCTCCCATTCTCAAAGTCTCTTTATAAACTGCATGTGCCCTCCAATTTCAAGCTCCCCCAGCATATATATCACCCCCACAGCCTTAGTAATATAGAGAGTGTTAAAAGAGAGCAATTAAGAAGCAAGGTTTTTCTTCATGTCTAGCCATGGATCAAGAGCTTCTAACAAAATCACAGATGATGAGCTCAATGCTCTCATCTTAAAACTGCAAACATTGCTTCCACAGCTGAATCAAGGCCGCAATGGCAATGGCAATGGCAGGGTAGAAGAGCCTGCTGCTAGACTTTTCTTTCTTTATTCATCTCCTTTCTTGTTTCAGTTTGTCAAATCTTGGTGCCAAACCAATGTATCAAATTTGCTCTTCTCTCTTGAGAGTGTAAACGAGATACTCGTGCTCATAAGCTACTTGAGTTTGACTCAAAAAAGCTCATATTCTGCTTGGTCATCGTCGAGCCGAGCTCGAGCAACTCGAGTTATCGAGCGAACTGAATTCAAATATCTTAATGCCCGACTCAAATAGTTCGCGAGCCTAATCGAGTTTTTTTTATTTTTATTATATATTTTTATTACTTTTAATTAGTATTGAAAAAAAATCTCAATTCAAAATTCGAACTCGAGCTTCAGCACAAATAATCGAGTTTGAAGTCGAGTATGAAAATTGAGATCTTCTTGTAAATGAGCCTAATCAAGCGAGCTCAAGTAATTTGATTTTTATCTCGAATCAAGTTCGAATTTAAAAATAAAATTCAATCGAACTCAAATCGAACTTTGAGCTGCAAGTTTCTAGTCGAACCCAAACCTTTTACTACTTGAACTTGATTACATCCTATTCTCTCTTACTAACCTATTCCGAAAATGCTGTTTTACATGTTTAGAATACTTTTCCCATGTCATTGACAAGGAGTAAAGTAACTGAAAATGTTAGTTATGCTCTTTAAGAAGAGAATATTCTGATTATGGAGTAACTGGACAGTGAAATAACAGAGAGCCGATCGTGGAGAAATCTTATTTTTATCTCAGAATTTACTGCAATGTTCATGCTCTCCCAAGCACTCCTAGAAAAAAAAAAAAAAATAGCTTCAGAAAAACCATTCAATTAACAATGAGGATAAATTATGAAACCCCTAATTTGCATCAAGAGAATAAAGTTGTGCTGTGGGGATTTAAGTGTGATTTTTTTTTTATTTTTTATGTCTATATTATGGTTAGGAAGATTTTCAAGGCTAACAGTTATTTCTATGATTTTATTTTTGTAGGTATCAGCAACAAAAGTTTTGAACGAAACATGCAGTTGCATCAGGAGATTACAAAAAGAGGTAGATGATTTGAGCGAAAGACTATCTCAAAGTCTAGGTTCCATGGATGTAGCTAGTTTTGATGCAGAGATTCTTAGAAATTTGCTGCAGAAGTAAAGCCTCAGTCAAGGATTTAAAGATAGGTCTTAACGTGATGTTACATATTTATCGTGTTTGATCATGATAATACTAATTATATCTACAACCACGATAAATACAATATAAATAAAATCACGTACACGATCACAATTTAAATCCTTAGTCCCAGTAGCCTTTCCTATTTTCTTTCTCAATTTGTCTGAAAGTTCTAACAACAGACAAAAATATGTGTTGTTCCTTCTGTGCAACTGTTATGTTTCATTGTTTCTTAATTATATCCGAGTTTGATTGGGACTTGGAGAGCAGTTAGAGTATAAACTACGTATATGAAATGTAAGTATTTCCATGTTTCATTGTATCTGTTTCCTTGTTTGTCAGTATTAAAGTATTAAACTAAAAAAGTTTTGGTCTTGATGGGCCCCATTTTTACTTGAAAACATATACTGCCAAAAGCATTTTCTTGGGAGTTCTTACTGACAATAATCTTTGCTATTCCCCGGTTTAATCCATTGGTTCTAGTAGTTTTAGGGTAAGTTTTCGAGTTTAAAATAAATTTTATTACATATTTAATATAAATATGATAAAATTAAATATAAATATAATAAATTATATAAAATTATCATATTTATATATAATATTTTTTACATATAAACATAACAAATTACATATATACATGATAAATTACGTATAAATATAACAAATTACATATAACATGATAATTACATATAAACATGACAAATTATATATAAATATGATAAATTACATATAAACATGACATATTTGTCATGTTTATATGTAATTTCTTAAATAGTATAATTTTTTTTACATATGTAATTTCATTTTTACAAATAAATATAATACAAATTACATATAAAAATAATAAATTATATACATATATAATGAAAAAATTCACCATAACAAGCTTTTTTTTGGAATTTTCGTTTTAGTCATATAATTAACAGTTATACATGTAATCAGAGTGAATCTCAGTCTCAGATACTATTATGTGACTTGTCCCATTTTCCCATAAGACAAGGAAATGCAAATACGTGTGCGCCGGCCGGTTTAACGTTAAAGTATTTAAACTGTTTTTACATTATAATTAAAAGTATATTTTAATCTTTATATTATAGAAAAAAAGTAATTTAATTTTTATATGTTTAAAATTAATGAAAAAAATAAAATTAATAACGGTGTTAATAAAAAATCATCTACTACTGACGTCAGAGGCGAAGCCAGAAATATTAATGAGGGGGTCGAAATTAGACATGTTCATAGGCCGAGCAGCCTGCCCGGCTTGTATTGGGCTGGCCCTGGACAAGAGTTTTGATGATCCAGGTCGACCTGGCTCGGATCACTGTTTAACTATAAAAAAATATTTTTAATTTAAATTTAATATAAAAATAAATTTTTATTATTTTTTTGAACAATTAAACAAGCCGAGCTTGGGTAAGGAAGAAAAAAAAAATCTGGTCGCTGCCTGGTCCATTCCATTAGTAGGTCTAGTCGGAATATACATATAAAGATTTAAAGTAAAAATAAAAATCGTGTATGAAATAAATCTGTCTAATGATAGGGTTATTCATCATTTATGTGAGCCTGACTCGACCTAATCCATGAACAATTCTAGTACAAAATATTATATATGATATTAAATTTGCTAACAATATATAAATTCCTTAAAATAATTTTTTTTAATTTTTAAATATTATAATTCATGTTACATATGAAAAAAAATTTAATAAGAAATAAAGTTTCAACGTCAACAAAAATTTATTGTCTAATTAAAATATGCATAAAATTATTTCATATTATAAAAAAAAATCATAAGATTACATATATTTAGAAAAAGCAAAATAAGTTAAATGTACAATTGATATTAGATATTGTAATTGTTAACTTTATTTATTTATTTTTCCCTTATAAGTATAGAATGAAAAATATTAAATAAAATAATTAATGTAAATGTATCTATTTAATTGATTGAAAAGGTAAATAGAGAGAATTAATCTAATAATAATAAATGAGGTTTATACTAAAAATGTTATCAAATTTATTATACCAAACAAATTCTACAAATTGAGGCCAAATTGAAGGGTCAAACAAAATTTGAAAGGGCCAAACATAATTTACCCTCATTTCAAAAATCTTGAAAATTTTAAGGGAGGGCAAGGCCCCTGCCTGCCCCCCTTTGCCACTGACTGACGTGAACATGTGAAATTGACAGAATAGACGAATTGGGAAAAAAATGATGATATGTCAAATATTTTTGCTCAAGTAGAATTTAGAAACTGACAGAATAGATAACTTGAAAAAAATTGATGACATGTTTTTACGAGTAAAGAAGGGATTTGGGGTTAACAAAAATTATGTTTTTCTAAATTTCACTTGAGTTAAAAAATTTGACATGTCATTATTTTTTTAAGTCATTTTTTTTTCTGTCAGTTTTACATGTCCACGTCAGCATTTAGACGGTTTCTCATTAACACAGTTACCAATTTTACTTATTTAAACCAATTTCAACGTAAAAATAATTAAATTACTCACTTATATAATATAGAGACTAAAATACACTTTTGATTATAGTATAAAAACTGCTTACATACTTTAACCTTTAACATTGCGATGTGCACATTTTTTGAAATTAAAAATTATGTTTTATAATTTAATTTTTACTATTAAAATTATGATTTGGCAACTTAAATAAAAAAGTAAAAATAATAATGTTTTTACAATTTGAAAGCTATATTAAATAGTTTTATTATCTTCAAATCTCTAAACTTTTAATATTTTATGTATATTTATTTTAACATTTCAATTTATCAAAATTCTTAAAATTTATAAATCACATTTTTCATCATACTTTTTAAACATATTTTTTTAAACTCAAACTTTTTTCAACGACAATGTTAAACTGCTCTATTACAAATTGCCATTTGGACTGAAGTGGTTAGGGGATTTGAGAGGTTTGGTAACAGATTAGATTATCCCTTCAAGCCATAAAACTCTGATGTGAACCCTAGGGTTAAACCCTTTGAA
Source organism: Fremontodendron californicum (assembly GCA_030761205.1). Classification (NCBI taxonomy): domain Eukaryota; kingdom Viridiplantae; phylum Streptophyta; class Magnoliopsida; order Malvales; family Malvaceae; genus Fremontodendron; species Fremontodendron californicum. Next base: position 8,004,512 of record JAULJL010000019.1, on the reverse strand, counting down.
CCCACTAACATATTGAAATACCTAACCCAGAAAAGCCAAGATTCAGGCAAAGAAAACTTAAACCCTTAGAAAGCCTGTTTCAAAGAACCTAGATTAAACATGTAAGCTAGACCCTAAGAACTCTCGTTTCAAGAAACTAAGTTTGATAGGTTGAACGCCACAAAGAAAGAATTCTTTGATAAGTTCCTAAGTTCTTTCAAGAACTAAAAGAGAAAACTCTCACCGAATAAAATCAGACTTAATTGATCAAAAAATAATTGAAGTAGGCGGCTAAGACATATATTTATAGCCTCCCTACAATAACCCTAATCTACTAAGTAATAATATGTAAATATGGGCTGAACATGCTCAAGCCCAAACCTAAATAATTAAAAGATTTCCATGTTACATAATATAGGCCCAAATGCCTAAGTAATTATAAGAATTAAAATAAGCCATCTCTTAGGCGTCACATGGTTAAATGAATTGGCCCTCACAATTGCCATGTCAATTAATGAATGAAAGAATAGGCCCACTTCTTTAAACATGATGCCGCCACTTGTAAGCCCTCTAATGCCGTCACCTTGTGTCCTTGAATCACATGGACTAAACTTGGATGCAAGCCCATCTTGCATGTTGAAGTCTTTCTTGAATAACTTGCAACATGGCCCAAGTGAATTCCACTCATTCTTGCCATGTTTCCTAAATTTTTTTGGATCTTGGCCCATATAAAAATTGCCATGAGATTGGGCCATCTTGGATCTTATCAAACTCCTTAATTATATCCCCAAAACAGCAGTAAAACTAATAAACTTTTGGAAGAATAAACAAAGGATATTGAAACAGTCAATTACAAAAGAGGAAGAGTTTTAAGATGCTGCCAAAGCTCAACAAATTAGGCATAATGCAACAACCATTATCATGACCAATAGACAGTACATGAATTGCAAAAGTCGATTCCATTTTGTTTTTCTTTAGTTTCTATCTAACATGAAAAATATGCCTTTGATGCTGACATCCATGGAAGGAACCATCCAGATTTCATAGTGCAACAAAATAAAGTAAACAAATATTATTATTCATCAAACTCATAGTTTAATTCAGTTCATTCATGCAACCATTTTAAAAGATGATATTTAATAGATCTGAGGTTTGAATTACAGAATTTGCAATCCCTTTTTTTATTTTCAGTTTACGGCCGATTTTATACCCAATTTTTTTTCTGTTAATTCACAACATGACACACCAAAATAAATGTAAAAGAGGGTAGGGAGGAACCATTCAGTTATATTTGGCTTCTCTGTGTTTATTGTCTTTCTAGTACTTGGGAAGTAAGTGGTTCAAGGTCTTTCAGCAATAGTAATCTGAATAATAGGCAACTTGAAATACTTATATTATTCACCATTTTCAAAAAATTAAGAAAGCACAAGACTGCTAAGAATACAAGTTTAAGAGCAGAGGTGGGGGATTGGTGAATTCTCAAAAATATCCTTAGTTTGTCACAAAGAGGTATATATATGCATAGGGGTGTAAATGAGTCAAGTTATTCATGAGCTACTCGGGCTTAACTTGGTGAATACTCGAGCTTGACTCATTTGTTATCAAGCCGAGCTTGAGCTCGAGCTACTCGTGTAACAGGCCTAGCCAAGCTGAGTTCAAGTGGCTCGCGAGTCTAATTTAAGCTTTTATTTTTTAAATATATTTAATATGTATATATAAATACGAAAATATAGTGTTTAATGTCTAATTTACGATTTTATCAAACCTAATCGAACCTATAAAGTCAGACTCGAGCTGCTCGAGAAAATTATGAGCTGAGCTCGAGTATGAAAAACGAACTCGATTGAGTTTGAACTTCGAATGTTCGAATCCAGTTGAGCTCGAGCCTAACATTAGATCGACTTGACTTGGGTCAATTACACCCTTTATACTATATATGCATATGTATCAGCATGTAAAATTAAATTTGTATTTCACTTCAAACAGTTATGATCTGTCAAAAACTAACTGGTGGAATGAAGATTCAGAAGGCCAAACATTACCCCCAGTACTCTGAAATTGCCTGCAGTGGATACCAGAAGCTAGCTACTTATAGGAACATTCCAATTTCAGATGGCCTAAAGATTACAAGGTTTGGGTTCATGATAATAGTTTTTGAGGAGATGAATAGTTGGTTATATAGCAGTGAGTGACCCATAAAATTCACTCATCAATTTTCCTAAGTTAAATTTTCCAAATCCAAGCTCTAAAAGGGTCAATTGCTACAAGTCTTTGTATCCAAAAGCATAAGATACACTATTTTGTTATATCTGCTATTTGAAATGAAGTGTTGAAAATTTATCCATGAGGGTAAAGACAATTAGGTTTTGCTTGGTAGCATGGAAAGAAAATTGAAAAAATAAAAAAATTGGAAGAGAAAAAAAGTAAAAAGATAGAAAATATATTTTTCTTTTCATTGGTGTGTTTGGTAGCAAAAATGAAAAAGTGAAAAGAAAAAAATAATTTTCTTTCCACACATTGCTTGATTTAATTGAAAAATGAGAGAAAAGAAAATGAAAATTTTATTGTTTTATCACTATACCCATTGTAAGTTAAAATGAAAAAATAAAATTTAAAAAATGATGGATAATTTTGTAAATATATACACTTGATTCATACCACTCTAATTTTCTTTCCTCTTTTCTTTTTAATTTGGAGTGATTTGTTTTTTTTATAGGTGTGAAAAATGATAATCTTTCCTATTTTTTTTTCTCTCAGTTTTTTTACTTAGCAAGCACACTTAAAATTCATTTTTCTTTCCACTTTTCCACTCTTCACTATCCATCCTTTCACTTTTTTCACTCTATCAAGCACACCCTTAATAGGAAACGTTTTTAAACTGAACAGAATTTAAGGAGCAAACTTGCCAATAAATGGTATAACTCCTTTAGAGTCTTAAAAAATTCCATGGTACAACTTGTAGGAATTGGTTTTATAAAACATGGTTAATGGGCACCATTGAGACTAAATTATTTATAGGGGTTCACTCACATTTGTGGTTAAAACTTTGCTGGATTTTGTACTCCAACATGAGATATTTAACATGGAACATTAACATGTTTAAAACCAATTATAGATGAATGAGAAATTGATCTCAAAGAACCTTTGAATGACAAAATGACAAACCCGAATATTCTTAAATATTTGATAGATTACAAGCTTCTCTTGTGGTTTGGACCGTGGGCTCGGTTTTGGTTAAATGGAAAATATTTTGCTGTTTAATCCCCGTCTGATCAGTAACATTTCAACCCCTAAAAGTCTTAGGACATGAACCAAAAACATAAATCATGGTGTGATATACATGAATGCTATTTTTTGCAAATTCATGAATTATAGATATTCATGAATTGTGGACATTCATGAATTATGAACATTCATGAACTATGGACATTCATGAATTATGAAATTCATGAACTTAATTTATGTACATTCATGAATTTGATCATTCATGTGCTATGTATATTCATCATAATTAATGTACATTTATGTTTTATGTACATTCATGTATCATGTATATTCATTTGGGTGATTAATGTTTAGGTCCCTAAACTCTTATAAATACGTGCTTTGATAGGATGGGAAACTCATTCAAATAATTCAAACAATCAACTATTCTTAAGCTCTTTTCTTCATTGGTTATTCCAGTTCTAAGACTAATTTATTTATTCCTTCTACTCTAAAACTTAGGAATCTATCATTGTAAAGAGAAAATTAAGTCAAATTCTATAAGTTCGTAGACCTTGAAAAGCTGTGCAACTTTTCAAGATGGTGTTGTTGAAATCCTGGGAGGCAATTGCATTGAAACCGTGTGCACCAAGTAACAGACAATTTCGCTTTAAGGACAAAGGGTTCAATTCTTGGCAACATCGTTAAGTTTTCTATACTTCAATTATTCCTTCTACAAGTAAGTTCTCTAAAATTCTATTTAAAAGCATGCTATTTAATTATTGCAAGTAAATATTTTCAACAAGGTTTTTACAAATATACAAAAATATTTCCATCAATCTTAAGGCGAAATACTTCATTTTATTTTGTTTATTTGTTTTTTTTATTGGGTTACTTGCTTGTCATACCAATATTTATTTTCTTTATAAATATTGGTGCTATTATTTATTTAAATTGTGATTAAACCAATATCTTGATTTATTATTATATTGGTGTTTGGTTTTTTATTGTGTTACAATCAATATTATTTTATATTGATTTCAAATAACATGGCATCTACTTCTTTTCAAACTTTTGAAAAACGTTGTGGATAAGACTTCTTCGGAAAGGAGGATTCCACCATCACCCTCATTGGTGCATGGTGAAAAACCTGAAAAGTTCGATAGATCGAATTTTAAGAGGTGTCAGCAAAAGATTTTGTTTTATGGAATCAAGTACATTCCTTCAAATACCTCAAAGTATGGGGGGTACCTTGCTAAGGTAGCAATACTTGATCCCAAAAAGGTCATGATATGACCTAAAACTGTGTTCGGTGCCTCATTTTATGGAATCATGACCTAGTCCTTGAGGGAAAGAGAAGGACATGTGGGAAAATGTCAACTCTGTGCAACAAGGGTACTCGGGTGTAATCTTAGTGTCGATAAGGGCATCGACATAGTAAGTGGGGGAGAGTGTCATGGTCTGGCATCAGCATGCCTTGGTGCTATCATGACTACCTCGTTGCGGAATAAAGATCGAGACCTTGTCCATGGGATCGGTGATCCTTGATGGTGCCAAGAATGGCACAGGCCTTGGAAGCAAACCATTAGGCTGTAAAGGGATCTCAAGAGGAAGATGAAAGTTGATGGGAACTATTGACAAATATTAAGCTAGGCTTGTTGTTAAAAGATACAAACAACAAGAAGGTGTGGATTATTTTGATACATACTCACTTGTACCAAGAATAACATCCATACGGACGTTAATAGCCATTGCTACTATTAACAAGTTAGAAATACATCAAATGGATGTAAAGACAGCTTTCCTAAATGGTAAATTTGAAGAAAAAGTTTATATGCAATAACCCGAGGGGTTTGTTGTTAAAGGAAATGAAAATAAAATGTGTATGCTTGTCAAGTCTTTGTATGGCTTGAAACAACCTCCTAAACAATGGCATAAAAAATTTGACAAAGTTATGTTGTCAAATGACTTTAAAATCAACGAGGTTGATAAGTGTGTTTTTGTGAAGAACACTAATAAGGGCTATGCTATTGTATGTTTACATGTAGACGACATGTTGATTTTTGGCAGCAATGACTACATGATCAAGTCTAAAAAGAACATGTTAACTAAAATGTTTGACATGAAAATTTAGGTGTTGCGGATGCCATACTAGAAATCAAAATTTCTAGGACATCTGCTGGATTTGTATTATCCCAATCTCATTATGTTGAGAAAATTCTCGATAAATTTTCTAAAGGTGATAATAGCATTTTCAAAACACCGATGGACTTGAGTGTACATCTGTCCAAAAATAAAAGTGAGGGAATAAACCAACTGGAATATTCTCGAATAATTGGAAGCTTAATGTATGTTATGAATTGCACAAGACTGAATATTGCATGCTCGATTAGTAAACTGAGTATGTTTACTAATAATCCCGGTGAGGATCATTGGAAAGCAATAAAAGGATACTCAAATATTTGAGATACACCTTAGACTATAGGCTTCACTATACTGGATACCCGAAAGTACTAGAAGGTTATAGTGATGCAAATTTGATATCCGACACTAAAGATTCAAAATCTACTAGTGGATATGTTTTTACGCTCGGTGGAGCGACTGTGTCTTGAAAATCCTCTAAACAAACGTGTATCGCAAGATCCACGATGGAATCAGAGTTCATTGCTCTTGACCAAGCTGGAGAGGAAGCCGAATGACTTCGGAATTTCTTAGAAGATATTCCATGTTGGTCAAAGTCAGTGCCAGCAATTTGTATCCATTGTGACAGTTAGTCAGCAATTGGAAGAACACAAAGTAGCATGTATAATGGTAAGTCCGGACATATACGTCGTAGACAGTTGCTCTCGAATGGAACTATTTCCATTGATTATGTAAAGTCTAAGGAAAATATTACGGATCCGTTAACAAAAGATTTAACAAGAGAGCTCGTGTATAGTTCATCGAGGGGAATGGGCTTAAAGCCTTTAAGAGACAAAAAGTGTTATGATGGTAATCCTACCTAGTTGACTGGAGATCCTAAGATCTAGGTTCAAAGGGAAAACTAAGTCATATTGCACTTTAAGTGGCACTTGGAAATAATTATTTCCTACCTATTCTTATGATGAAAAAGTACTAGCTGTAGTGAGATAAGGATGAGCAGTGTTTTTAATGATTCTCATATCTTGGTTTCCAAGAGGGGTATAAGCATAATACTTTTAATGAGAGATCACTTATATGAATGAGAAATATGACTGTTTCTTTGAGAATTTCTAAAGGATGAATTCTTTAAAGCATTTATGAAACCAGGAGTTGTTCAGGGCCAAAATAAACACAACCGTGAGAACTACATGAATCTCTAGGTAGAAACTATGTGAGTACTATTGTCTTGGTTTACACAAAAGGCTGAATAGTTCAAGACATCGCGTTCACTGGTTAGCCGAGTAAATCCGATGGTACTTCACTAAGGAAGGTTCAAAGCCAAAAGCTACCTCTCCTGATGTAGTTTTTTTCCAATTCAAATTTCTCTCTACGAATTCTTTGCGTCTTCGTACTAGTTAGACAATTTTCATTCATATGGGGGATTGTTGGAATTGGTTTTATAAAATATGGTTAATGGGCACCTTTGAGGCCAAATTATTTGTAGAGGTTCACTCACATTTGTGGTTAAAACTTTGCTGGATTTTGTACTCCAACATGAGATATTTAACATGTTTAAAACTAATTATAGGTGAATGAGAAATTGATCTCAAAGAACTTTTGAATGGCAAAATGACAAATCTGAATATTCTTAAATATTTGATAGATTACAAGTTTGTCTTATGGTTTTGGTCGTGGGCTCGTGGGCTTGGGTTCAGTTAAATGGAAAATAGTTTTTTGTTTAATCCCCGTCTGATCAGTAACATTTCAGCTCCTAAATGTCTTAGGACATGAAAAAAAACATTAATTATGGTGTGATATACATGAATGTTACTTTTTGAAAATTCATGAATTATAGACATTCATGAATTGTGGATATTCATAAATTATGAACATTCATGAACTATAGACATTTATGAATTATGAAATTCATGAACTTAATTTATGTACATTTATGAATTTGATCATTCATGTGCTATGTATATTCATCATGATTAATGTACACTCATATTTTATGTACATTCATGTATCATGTATATTTATTTGGGTAATTAATGTTTAGGTCCCTAAACTCCTATAAATAGGTGCTTTGATAGGATGGGAAACTCATTCAAATAATTCAAACAATCAATATTCTTAAGCTCTTTTCTTCCTTGGTTGTTCCCGTTCTAAGACTCTTATTTATTTGTTCCTTCAACTTTAAAGCTTAGGAATCTGTCATTATAGAGAGAAAATTGAGTCAAAATCCATAAGTTTGTGGACCTTGAAAATGTGTGCAATTTTTCAAAGTGGTGTTATTGAAATCTTGAGAGGTAATTGCATTGAAACCGTGTGCACCAAGTGACAGACAATTTCGCCTTAAGGACAAAGGGTTTAATCCTTGACAACAATGTTAAGTTCTCTATACTTTAATTATTCCTTCTACAAGTAAGTTCTCTAAAATTCTATTTAAAGGCATGCTATTTAATTATTTCAAGTAAATATTTTCACAAGGTTTTTATAAATATACAAAATATTTTCGACACAACCACTATGGAAAGCTATGTTACTCGGATTCGAGGATGAGTGTCGAATACGAGGATGTGTCCGACACGGGTATGTTTAATTTTTTAATTTTGTTTTCAAATATTTGGAGGATCATATCCATATTCATGTTCAAATATGTATCGGATACAGGTGTCAGACACAAATATTTTTTTAAAAAATGAAGAGTACGGATAACATAGATGGAAAGACCATGTGAAAAGAATATAGTATGTCCAATTCAACCAAGTGAATGCTTTAAAATACTGCAATCAGTGTATTATCTGCAACAGTTTCACACAAATGAAAGGTTTAGAAAACTTTGAATTTCATTGGGACTAAAAAAACAGATTTCAAGGGACAGCCTATTTGCCACTAGTTCCATACGATGCAATATTACTTGTTGCAGAGCATCTGGTTTTGCATTTGTTGTCTATATCCTTGCATTTTCAACAACGCAGTAAAAGGGTGGAAACATTGAGACTCATTGATTTTGCAGACAAAGAAAACAAAGGATCCCCTTTTGATGGGTAGCCTCTTGATTCTTGATACTTGGAAGGAACTCAGAGCAGATGTTGTGACCGAGAAAAGCAGGTGTTGTTCCATCCAACCTTGTATAAAAATTCTGGTTTTTTTTTTTTTTTTTTTTGATATTTGATATTGTCGGTGTTTGAATCCTGATCACTAAAATTAAAAATCTAGCACTCTGGCAACAAACCACAAGGTTGCTGGCGATACATTCTGGTTGTTATTCCTACTTATAAGCATCCTTGCAATTACTTGCAAGTTTCGACTCTAAAGCCAGGGAAGAGGGAACTAAATGCATCAGAGAACAATTAATCACCATTAGCTCTGTGCTCTTATCTCTTGTAAAAACCATCGCTACTAATTCTAATATTGATGAATTATAATATGAAAATGTATTGGATGTGGGCTCTAAACCCCAGTCTCTCTTTATTCAAAATCATCAATATATATATATATATATATATATATATATATATATATGTTATTAAAGTTCTCTCCTTAAACCAATTGAGAATTGGCTGCCATGTGATATACATATATATATATATATATATATATAATCTATTAAATTATTTGTGAGGATATAGTAAAACTTTGATAAATGAATATTCGATAAATTAATAAGTTTGATTAATTAATAAAATCTCATAGTCCCTATTCATACCAGTGTTGAAATAATAATCTCGCTAAATGCATAAGATAATAATTTTTTAGGCCCAATAAATATATAAATTAATAATTCCTACAAAAATTTAAAAATACATAAAAGTTCATATAATATTATAAATAAATTTTCACTTAATAACTTTTACCTTTTCATTTAAGCTTTTTTTCAAAATATGCATCTAAAATTTTTTTTTTTTTTACCTAAACCAAATTGAACCTCGCCTATTAAGTACTAGCTCAGATGGCATGCATACTGCTGATAGACTCCTGAAAGTTGCGAGTTCAAAAGGGCTTAGACGCGTAATGTCTTCCTCAGGTAAGTTAATTAGATAGGGGTTGGGGGATGCATAGATTAGAAACTTTAAAAAAAAAAAAAAAAACTAAACCACATTCTTAATTTTTGCAAAGCATACACTACATTCGGTATATTTTTTCATGTTGTAGCAAGTAATTTTCTATGTAAATATTAATTGTTGACTCTATTTAATATTTTTCATTTATAAGTCATTCATATATTTTAGTAAAAGAAAATAATAAGATACATGTATAAAGATTGAAAACATAAAATTATTTATAAATTAATAAATATTAATTTATCGATAAATAAATGAATTTTCATTTACTTCTTTAAAATAATATTTTTTTAATCTCAATAATATTATTTTATAGGGATTTTATTGTGTTCAGTAAAATACTTATGGGCACGTTAGGATAAGAAATTTTGAAATATTAATTTTTTTTTGAAATGAAAGCGTTTTAAAATATATTATTTTAAAATAATAGTATTTTTAATTGCATTGTTAGGATAAATATATATTTTTTTTAAATTGAATATTGAAATTTGGTATAATAAAAAATAATTACAATAGAGAAATGTTGAAATTTAGAGATAAAAAAATATATATATATATATATATATTGAAAAGAACAATACCATTGTCATTATATTTGTAAAATCATATAGATATTTAATAATATAATAAATAAATTTAAAAAAATTGTAATTAAAGTTAAAGAAAATAAAAGTTACATAGGAAACAATAATTGTTGACATCTTATTAATAAACAAGAAATTTGACAAATTTTCAAATTTAATAATTTGAAAAGAGAATTTTAACCTTCTAAAATTTCACTTTCAAATTTTATTTCCAAACAATTTTTATTTGAACATTTTAAAATTTCATTTGGGTTTGGATTATTTAGGTTTGGATTATTTCGAATTCATATAATTTTTAATTTGGATCATTTTGGATTCGAACTGCTTGGTTTGGGTTCTGGTTATTGGCTTTTTTAGTCAAATGGAATTGGATCATGTTCAGGTTTGGATGAATTGGATGAATTTTTCGAGTTTAAATCAGTTTTGACAACTCTAACAGTATGAGATTGACAAGAAATGGGGCGATCGCGACAGGAAGGGATTTAGGAGAGAGGACGCAAATGGTTGAAGAATAGAATATTAAGAATTAGGAATTTTTAGGTTAGGTACATATTTTATGGGTAAAATTGTAAATTATTAATTAAAAATATAAAAGTTCGATTAGATTCGTGAATCAATTGATATTCGAACTCAATTCGTTTCTCGAACTGTTTGAACTCAACTCGATAATAACCAAATTAAATTCGAATTGTTTTTAGTTGAGGCAAAAAAATTTATGAACACAGGTGTTATATTTACATTTTGGATGACAGCAAAATGAACCTCCAAAGATGATTTTAATATATCGAACAGATATAGTGTAGGCTAATATTTGCTATATACTATGTTATAAACAAATAAAGAAACTTGATAAATATATATATATATATACGTACTTGAAGTAGACCTGTCCATGGGTCGGGTAACCTGTCCGGCCCAATCGGTCCGGCCCGTATTAGGCCAGGCCTGGACATGGTTTTTCATGATCCGGGCCGGCCCGACTTGGATCACTGTTTAAATATTAAAATATTATTATTTTATTTAAATTTAATTATAAAATATAAAAATAAAAAAATAATTTTTTTAATTTTTTATTAATAAATGAATAGTGATCCGAGCCTACGGGTTGGGCCTGGGCAAGAGTTACAAATTTTTTTCGGGCTGCGGCCCATGGACAGGTCTAACTTGAACTTACAGATTACACAAAAAAACTGAAAAGAAGACTTACAGAAATTGATTTGGAAAAAAATCAATATCGAGTCAATATTTGACCTATGACCTTAAGAACTTTTTTGCCTGTCTAAAAGTGCTTACAGTTTGATGCAAATCGTCTCCCAGGTTTCCTCGATAAATGTTGCAAATGAGAGCACACTCGGATGCAACACAGTAAACCAGAAGAATGTTTAAGTCTCTCTCTCAGAAGACAGAATTTATTTGAGTGAATTAGTTAGTAAAAAACAGACACAGGATGTCTGTATTTATAGCAAACAATCTGCATGTTAGGTAAAGACATATCACATGGAAGAAACCTGTTTGATCAGACAAGGCAAACCCATTGGTGATGAACCAACATGTCTTTATCGAAAAGAAAGATTCTGAAAAACAACACGAACCTGTTCGGTCCTAAACCGAAAAGGCATGAATTAATCGAACAGTCATAAATAGTTGGTTCGGTTGAGCAGCAAAAAAAATAGAATAGTGCTGACCCAAGCCCAAGCTCAAGTTTGGTCCGGTCCGGTCCGGTCCGACCCGACCTAGCCTAGCCTAGCCTAGCGGCATGCGTGTATGGTCCAGCCTAATTTGTGTAGGTCCTCACCCACCACAAAACTTGTGTGCCGCTTGGAGCCCAACCTAACATGGAACACTAGTCTATTTATTCAACAAGCTAAGACTAAACTTTGTTCTATGTGGAAATAATTACCAAACACAACATCAACCAACTTTTTTTTCTATTCAAGAGGGTGTTTAATGAGACTAATTTTTTATTCAATTTTGATATCAATTGTATACGTTAATTATATACCGTATATCTAGTTACGATAATATATGTATTAAAATACGTATTTTATATGTATACACATAATTATAAGTTATGATATCCAACATATAGTATAAAAGTTAAAAAGAGAATGATATTGAAATTTTTAAATAATTTATGAAACAATCCTAGATTTTACTCAATGTTTAATGTAAAGAGCGTCGAAAAATTGCTCAAACTAATGGTATCCTTTTTTTTGAAAAATAAATTGTTTAACTGATACTAAAATACATGGAAGAAAGGAGAAATACATATATTTTTATTTTTCCTTTTTCCAATTCCACGCTTCTTTGTTGTATTGTTCTCTAAAAACAAACAAAAGAAAAATGCCAAGGAAACAAAACAAAGAAAAAGTCAAGGATTTATTATATACTTAATTAATTTGTTAAGTAGATTATTGACAAAAGAAGAAATTTTTTTGAGAACAAAAAAAGAGAAATTGCCACATTAAAAGGGTCGGTGGCAGGCATTGCCGCATTGGCTTTCTTTCTTTCTTTCTTTCAGTTTTGATGTTGAGAATTCAGCCATCCATTTCTTTCAGTTCTAAAAATTCTAAATAATTCAAGAAAAATCCAAATTTGAAAATCATTTTCAAAAACCCCTTCCCTTGGATTACGCCTTAATCTTTCCTTCTTAATACCCACATTATTCTCTGATTCTCAACTCTGTTTCTTTCTTTCTTTCTTCTGTTCTTTTCTTTGTATCTGACTGCATAGATTTTTTTGTTGAACCTGAGAGGCTAAAATAAAAAATAATAACAGAAAAGGAAGAAACAGAGAAAAAATGGCGTCGAATATAGGAATGATGGATAGTGCTTACTTTGTTGGAAGGAATGAGATTTTAACGTGGATCAATAACAGGCTTCAGCTTAATCTCTCTCGTATTGAAGAAGTAATTTTTATTTAATATATGCAAAATTATTATTTTTTATATGGGTAATGCTTGTTTCTTTATTAATGCTTGTTACTTTTTCTGAATTTTATGGCTTTCTGTTACATTCTATATTCAAATGTAGGATCTGTTTCGTTTTGGGTTTTTGGTTTATTGATGGGTAATATTGGTTCTTATTAAAAATGGTCAATTTTTGCCCCTTTTTTTTGTTAATTTTAATGGGAAGAACAGAGATTGCTTTGAAATGGGTTTAATTAATTCTTTGTTAAGAACTTATCAAACGAGAAAGGGAATTTTTTCTTATTTAAAATGGGATACTTTTGGGCCATCTTAATAAATTTTTAATGTTGGAAATGTCTCCTGATGTTTGAATTTATTTCTTTTGTTAATCTTACTTTGATGTGTTATTTAAAACGAATGTTGGTTTTTCTCTTTTTCTTTTGCCATTGATAGAGAAATGTTCATACTGTTGATTCTCTTATTCCTACCTTAGTGTTTCCACTTACATAGCCAGAAGCAGTGAAATAATTTCAGAGACATTCTTCCTATGCTTGCTTTTGTAGGTTAGGATAATGTTGAGACGAGATGACTGTGTCGTTATGTCTATTGCCATTGATTTACACTGTCCTCCTGCTAGATAGGATCATAATTAGGGTAACATGAGATGAGCACATGGAATTTAAATTAGGATCAAAAGTGGGTGATAATTTGTGTATTTCTAATAGTTTGATCCTATGTTACTCGGACTCAGGTGTGAGTTTAGGACACGGATATGTGTTCGACACGGTTATGTTTGATTTATTTTAAGTTTTTTCATGTATTTGGAGGGTCCTTCGGGATCATATCTTCATATCCATGTTCAAATATGCGTCGGACACGGGTGTCGGACACGGATACTTCACAAAAAAAAAAAAAAAAGAAGAGTTGGAGTAACATAGGTTTGATCCCTAGTGTTCAGCCTCCATGCCGCCGGTAAGGTTCTAAGGGGGTTGATTGGGACATTGTGTTATCCTTGTATTTGTTTAAACTTTACCCAAGAGTTTTGCAGTTTTTCATCCACAATATTGGCCCTAAGAGATTGATTGGTTTAATAATGTAGGCTATTGTTGGTTGGCTTTTCAAATATTTTACTGGGGATGTGTACTATTTATCTAAGGACTTTTGCTTTATGCCTTCATTTCCAATTTTACTAAACTGAAAAATGGCTGGTTTAAGGCTCGCATAGTCATTGTCGTTCACTGATATAATTTTAGTATACCTTTTTAAATGTATTCTCTTAAATATTGACATTCATTACTTTCCTTCACTTTAACTAACTACTTGTTGCCAGGCTGCATCTGGTGCTGTGCAATGCCAGATGATAGATATGACCTATCCAGGAGTTGTCCCAATGCACAAGGTGAATTAGCTGATTTCTCATCATTTCATCTTCCCCATGTCTTTTTCTCAATTAATTTTCATCATGAAAATGGTTTCCCTGATTTTAATTGGAATGCAGGTGAATTTTGATGCAAAGACAGAATATGATATGATTCAAAATTACAAGGTTCTGCAAGAAGTATTCAACAAGTTGAAAATTGAAAAGGTAATTACATCTCTGTTTATAGTACATTTTCTTTTTCAATGCCTAATGTATGAAGTTTTTGTCTTTTTTTTTTCTTTCTTTTTTCAGTACACATGTTTTAAAAGAACAAAAGAAAAATACCTTGAGTATGCTTCATCACATTTGGTTGCATATGGGTCACTGAAAACCTAAAAAAGGAAACATAAAGTTGAGTCATGATGCCATTGGTGGGATTCCTAGAATTTTGCTTTTGGCATAACAATGGATGGTGTCATATATTTAGATGCTTTTGTAGGAGATGAAGGTTAAACTTCACATGTGTTTTTCATTGCCATGGGCAATTGAGCATATGCTTGCACATGAATAAGTCTCTATGAATTAGATTTCCTAGTGGTTTTTTCTGAATCTTAACTTGAAAAAGTAGTATTTGATAGTTTTATTGCGATTATTTAGATAACAAATTAGTTCAAAGTGGATACCGGTAATTTTGCCATATGCAGCATATTGAAGTCAATAGACTTGTTAAAGGCAGACCTTTGGACAATTTGGAGTTCTTACAATGGCTGAAACGGTATTGTGATTCTGTGAATGGTGGAATCATGAATGAGTAAGCTATTTTTCCTGTTATTTTATTAATCTCCTCTCCTCTCTCTCCCTTTCCTCCTCCTTCCTACCTGACATCTATGTTACTCCAACTCTTCATTTTCCCTTAAGTACCCGTGTCCGACACCCATGTCCGACACATATTCGGACAAGGGTATGAGGGTAATATCTTTCAAATATATGGAAAAACTTAGAAAAATCGAGCATATCCATATTGGACACATATCCGTATTCGACACTCACTCCCGAGTCCGAGTAACATAGTCTGACATACTTAGTACGTTACAATTGTATTACTTCATTTCTTTTGTGTGATCTCATAGGAATTATGATCCTGTTGAAAGAAGACTTAAAGGTGGAAAAGAGAGGAACTCGAAGGGTTCTCATAAGAGCTCAAAATCTCTGCAAGCAAACAATCTCCATAACTCTGCCTCTGGAGATACAGCTGGCATTAATAAAAACGCTGGTCTGCTTGTGCAATGCAATTTCTTTTGCATTAATATCAGAATTTGTATTTTTTTTTTTTTTTTGCATTTAGTTCTCCTCAATATTGTTTCATGCTTGCCACTTAATGTCGTCACCATTGTTTGATGCTTATTGTGTCAGTTTCCAAGCAAGGGAAGACAGGTGTAGCAGCAGCTTCAGGGGATGTCCGGGCTTTGTCCAAGGAGGTAATAGCATTTGAGCTCTCCTTTAGGTTCTTTTATCATCTATTTATCTATCTATATTTATTTATAACGCTTAAGCTTGACATTCCATGCTTTTAGTGCTTGTGAGTCATGTCGCTATTTTTCTTGAAATATCTGTATCTGACGTATATCTTAGAGGTGGCAAAATGAACCTGAAAACCCGTCCAGAAAAACCCGAATCTTTACCCGTCCAAACCCTATTTGACCAAAAAGTCAAACCCTAACCCGAAAAAACTCAAACCCTAAATGACTCGGACTTGAAAATACCGGAGCCCGAGATCGACCCGAACCCGAATTTAATACTAAAAATAAAAATTATCAAATTGTAATTAAATAATTTTTTTTTATAAAACAAGAACTTTATTTATCAATTTTATTTTAATCTCTTTTTTAATAATTTAATTAAAATTTAATATATATGATAAAACAATAATTTTATCAAAAATAAAATTATATTTTATACTTATAACGTTAACGTCTCATATCTTGATGAATCTACCATCTAAAGATTCTAAACTCATGAAGATTTTAGATATGTGAAATTTTTTTGACATAAAATGTTATTTGTCCTTTGTTTATGTTATTTTAAGAGCACCCTTATAATAGTATAATAGTGTTTTTTATATATTAAAATTAATTGACAGCAATTCATTCATTTTAACTTATCTTTAGTATAATAGTATTTCTTATATTAAAAAATAGATAAAAAACTACTTTTAAAAAAAATGTGTTGCTCTTTGCAACATATATATATATATATATATATATATATATATATATATATATATATATAGTATTTTTAGGCACATTATTAAATTAAGTCATCAAATATTGATTTATAAAAGTATTATATCTTTTTAGAATTTAAAAATATTTAACATAATTAGCTAATTTAATTTTGTAATTAATTAATTATTTTATTTTGGATAAGTATTTTTTTAAATTATTAGGTTTAGCTACACGTGCGTTGTACGTGGGTGATAAATCATATAATTAATATACATTAAAATATTAATATATAATTAATGTTAATAATAATATAATTTTTATCTATCTAAAAAATATTTAAATTAAATTAAATTTTATGAAACATATTATTAAAATCTTACTTGAAAATTTTAAAAAATAAATATTTTATCAGTTTTAATAAGCAAATTATAAAACATTTGTTAAAATTTTATCAGTTTTTATATATCAGTAACCTTCTTTTTCATATGAAGTAGATAAAGGTGCACATAACCACTCAAACTTTCTTTTTTTCTCTGTGTAGCTTGGTTGTTTGATGTATCAATAGACTAAATATAATTGTAAGTTCTACGAATTGTATGACGAATTCTTGTATTTTAAAAAAAATATTTGTAGTACACAATTTAGATGTGTAACAATTAACAAATATATATATAATTCTGAATATTAAATAACTAGATGAATATAATAGGATTCGAACTTTGGTTTGTAGGCATTTTTTTCCCAAAATTATGGATGTGATCTTTGATTCAATAAACTGGAATTTCAAATATAAATTATCATAACTAAATTTAACAATTCGAATTAATATGTGTATTAAATGTAAAAAAAATATTCATAACTATTTTTAAAGAAATCTAAGATTTAATAAGTAGTAAAGTAAAAGAATCAGTTCATTTAGCTTTAGCAATTAACATATCACTATGCATAGGAGGAAGTTGACAGAATAGGCAATATGGATTATATAATCAAATTAATCATGCAATGGTAGATACAATCACCTTATATTTTGAATTTCCTCTATTGAATTGCTTGAAGAATGTTCAACAATAATTCATGATTGTATTTATTCCACACCTTTTCTGTTGAAACTATTCATGTAATAATTAACCAATATCTTAGGATCCAATTTTCATAGTGAAATTGGCAATTGATAATATTTCTTTCTAATAAAACTAAATATAAACCTTGTCAATTCCCCAATTGAAGCTTTGTCGAGTATGTGTTAATCGAGAAAAAAATGCTCTTAGGAAAGCACTAACCAATGTAATGCTCCAACAATTAGCTAATTTATAAATTCGTGAAGTTATATCTTAAATCTTAACATGATATGATCAATATAACTAGCATTCTTGATGGAGTTAGTAAGAAATTGAGATTTTTATGGATACAAGTCAGATAGCAAAAGGGGTAAACTATATATTTTATAGACGTAATTGCATTGATATTACAATTTATAGCAAATAATCTCTTCCAATACATTCAGAAAAGCGTAATAAAACTCGTAAGAAATATTGTGCTTAAAATTAGACTAATTCAACTTTTAAATCAACTTATCTTTAATGAAATTAAATTAGGGAAAGCATAAGAGGAATTGCTTTCATCCAATAACACAAACAAATAATTACATATAATATATATATATTAATTTCTTAAAAGTTTTTGCATCAATTATAAAGGAAGTTTGGGACTTTCTACACACTTTCAAATAATTTATAAATGTTAATCACAAAGTGAAGTTTAAGCTTTCAAGATTCGTGTGGTTTGAAAATCAACTTTCTTTTTTTTTATGTCTGTGATCAATATATATGCCCATAAATTATCCATCCATGTAGTGCAAATTGGCTAAGCAACATGTCAAAAAAGAAAAATAATGTCTCACTATTTATTTTGCACTATATGTACTTGCGAACAAAAAAATCGCATATATCTCTTGAGCAGGGTTTTATAAAAAACAGAGTATAATAGGTTGTTACAAATGGGTTAGAAAATCAATATAAATTAAAATTTAGATAGATCATAAAAGTAATATAATCAGCTTACTGTGTAAAAGAAATATGTTACAAATAAGGCTAAAAAATAGTAGAAATCAAAACTTAGATATAGATCATAAAAGCAATAGAATGAGCTTATTGTGTAAAAAAAGCAAAAGCGCAATATTAGAATGTTAATGCAGACAAAAGTTCACAAAATAAATTAATCATGATTTTCATCTTTATATACGGAGACTTAATTGGGTTTTATCTATTAACTCTACTTTGATTAGGATGCAAATAATAATAATAACTAATAAAATAATTAGGCCTAAAACGGAAGATGTAAATAATAATTAGGCCTTAACTATTTAGGTTTCATTAATGATTTGTAGTAGCCTTAAAAGAAAATAGATTTTTTAAGAAAAATTTAATAAATCATTATCAAAGATAAAATAGTTAAAAAAATAATAATAAATTATTATTAAGAATAAAATAATTAAATTTTAGCATTAAGGATAAAATAATTAATTTTAAACATTAGCAAGGTATAGTAATATTATTTATTTAATTTTTGTATTTGAAATAAAGAGAATGAATTCAAATTGAAGACCTATGAATCAAAAATGGATCTTTAATGACGATTGTAAACTTAAACAAATAATATAACATCAATTATGTCATGGTTCGAATCCCAACATTTGCAATATCTTTTCTCAATTTAAGATTATGACCTCCCTTATACAAAAAAAAGACCGATTGAAGCCATTTCAAGTCTCAACACAAAGAATTTAAAATCGTAAAATCATTTCTTGACCAAGTGATCATCAGTTAACCAAAACAATTTGTGGATTGGATTTTATTTTGAGCTTCTTCGATAATATATATTTATCAAAAAGTGTTGGGCAGAACTATTCAAGGATAAGAATTAGGCCTAAAACGAAAAGATGCAAATAATAATTAGGCTTAAAATAATTAGGATTAATTTATGATTTGTAGTAGCCTATAAAAAAATTAAATTTTTATTAAAATAATTAATAAATCATTATCAAAGATAAAACTGTTAAGAAAATCAATAAATCATTGTTAATGATTTATATAGTAACCTATTAGAAAATTAAATTTTTATTAAAAAAAATTAATAAATCATTATCAAGGATAAAATAGTTTAAAAAATTAGTAAATCATAATTAAGGATAAAATAATTAAATTTTAGTATTAAAGATAAAATAGTTAATTTTAAAAATTAGCAATGGTATATATGTTAAAATAATTAAATTTCAGCATTAAGGATTAAATAGTTAAAATCATTATTAAGGATAAAATAATTAAATTTTAGTATTAAAGATAAAATAGTTAATTTTAAAAATTAGCAAGGGTATATATGCCAATAATTAAATTTCAGCATTAAAGTGTACACACAAATTTTATGTCAAAAATATGAAAAAACTCTTTTTAATTGATATTTTTTTATTAATATTAATTAATTTTTAATATATTTTTTATCAGTGAATTTTTATTAAATTAAAATATTGGCTAATCTTTGCTTATTATTTTTTTTCTTAACCTTAAAGTCCTTATTAATGTAAACTTTTCTTAATTTGATATAATTTTTATTATTTTTAACTAAGTTTTTATTAATAAATCATTATCAAGGATAAAATTATTTAAAAAATTAAAAAATTATTATTAATGATTTGTAGTAGCCTATAAGAAAATTAGATTTTTTATTAAAAAATTAATAAATAATTATCAGGGATAAAATAGTTAAAAAAAATTAATAAATCTTTATTAAAAATAAAATAACTCTTTAGAAAGGAGTTCTAAAAGAACTTTAATTGGATGACTCATGAATCCTTGCAATTTGATTGGTCAAAATTATAAATTTATCTTTAAATTACTTTTTATTTAATTTAAAGATAAATTGAACGACTCATAATTGAACTTTGATTAAACAAAAATTCTTTAACTAAAAAAATTCACTTGACATGTGTCAATTTATAATTGGTCAAAAATTTCTCATTCTACATAAGGATAAGGATAAAATAGTTAATTTTAAAAATTAATAAGGGTATATATGTTATTCACTATTTGTAATTTTGGAGTTTGTGCTTTTATATATAGTATATATTATTATTTTATTACACTTGATATAATTTAAGATATAATTTACTTTTGATAACATATCATATCAAAATTCAATATTGGTTTACTTGATAATATCTTTACTAATATGAGTTGAATGTTACGTTTGATTCTTTACATAAGCATAAAATTTTTACATTTTACAAATATATAAACAGATAGTTGAATGCTAGGATTCGTCCCTAAAATCCTCTTATTTTGTAGTGAATATAAATTATAATGTATTTACATGTTGAAATTTGAATTCATCAAATCAATTATTTTAAATATTAATATGATTAATTTATAACATATCATATTTTTTATAATAAATTATTTTAAAATTTTATTTTATATAAAAAATTAATTTTATATTTTTTCGGTGCTAACAAATATTGATTTTAATAAATAAATATAATTAAAAATATTATATTATAATAAAAGATTACTTTTAAAAATAATAATAAAATATTTAGTTTATTTTTAAAAATAAATATTTAAATTACGTAAAAATGATTACATCTAACATAAAATAAAAATGATGTAAAACATATCCGAACCGAACCCGAATCCGTCCAATTGCCACCTCTAGTATATCTAAACATGGGTATGGAAATATGATCCTTCAAGGATCCTTCAAATATATAAAATTTTTTAAAAAATTGAACATATCCATATCAAATATATATCTGTATCTAACATTCACATCCGAATCCGAGTAACATAGCTTATGATGGCTGTCTGACCTGGATTGTTCCTCTTTAATAATATTCTGTTGTGATTTTGTCTTATGATGTGATTAATACCATTTCTTCATGTTCTTTTTTGTACAGATTACTGATTTGAAGCTCTCGGTTGACCTTTTGGAAAAGGAAAGAGATTTTTACTTTGCCAAATTGCGGGATATTGAGATACTCTGTCAGACTCCTGAAGTGGAGAATCTCCCGGTAAGAGTTCCTGTTAAGCCCATCTTCACGTTCTCTCATCAAATGAGTACATACATGCATGCATGGCATGCATTCCTGTGTAGTCATTATGGGTGCATTTCCCATTTATCATCTTCAGTTTGCGGAGCATACATCTTCATCTCATCCATTAGCTGGCTAATGGTCGATATGTTCCTAATTACTTCTGCTCAAACCAAGGACATAAAGAGAGGTGCTATTAGCCCTCATGGTTTATGTTCTAATTTACTGTTGTGATGTTAGGATTGTTAAACCTTGCACCCCGTGATGTTAGGATTGCTCTGTATTTGATTTTATGTGAAATACCTAAGCAGGTAATCTGATTTCTTATTGGGGGTAGGCTTCCTCCTCTCTCTTGATATGATGATACATGTCTGTAAGGACTTAAATTGCACTTAAGAGCTATCTTACTCCGATTTTTCATTTTTCTTGAACTAGTCGTGTTCAAGGACATGAATATGAACATATGATCTTTCAAAGACTCCAAATACATAAAAAAAAATTAAAAAAATTTGAACATATACGTGTCGGACAAATACCTGTATTCGATACTCACATCAGTATCACCCGATTCTTAATAACATAGCTTAAGAGTGGATGAATTGCTTTTTCTTGTTTTTTCATCTAATTCATTTCAGGATCTTGAGGTAAAAGTCAAGAAATGTAGCATAATTCTTCTTATAGGCTTTGCCTTTTTGATATGTACATATTGTTTGTCATGATTATAGAAACGAACTTGTACTGCCAGTGCCAGGATTAAAGTATTTTTTTAATACCATTTTTTCTGATGGTAAAAAAAAATTGCAGATGGCAGTAGCAATAAAGAAAATACTATATGCAGCTGATGCAAAAGAATCTGCACTTGAAGAAGCTCAAGAGTATATTAACCAAGCTGCTGATTCTGGTGAAACAGAAGAGGCAAAGCACAGTTGAGCTTTGACAAATGAAAAGAGGTCTTGGAAGTGAAGAAACCTAAAGCTAAGTTCTTGTATTGATTTATGAATGGTAGACAAAGGGAACTCTAAAAAAAGTACCCTTAAAAGTAACTCTGTAGCATTTGTCTCCTCTCAAATGTGCTGAATGATTATGAACCGAACTGAACCAAATTGAAGTACTGAATGACTTGCTAGCATTTGAATATTTAGCATTATTAAATCTTATTGTTCAAAATATGCTAGTTGCTAGAGCATGAGTTCAATTTACTGCCCCAATAGTACATACCGATACATATTTATAATCTATTTATGATATATATAAAATTAACTAAAATAAACGGTACATATTCATAGAGAAATTATCAGAAATTATCTCATCCGTCAGACATGAGGTTTTCAGATTTCGCAAGTGGAACTAAAAATTAGCATGATGATGCATACCCTTTAAAATATATATTAAAAAAAAAACTAGTTTTAAAAAAATTAAACATATGACAATTTCTTAATTTCGTTTGTAAGTTAAAAAGCTCTACTATATCAAAAACGAATTCCATTTATAACTTATCTATAACACAAGGTAGTATTTAAGAACTTGCATAATTTACCAAGCAAACCTACGAAAATTACATAATATTACACAAAACATTCAAGAGTTCTAAACAAGAACAAAAAGTCTCTTTGGGATGATACCTGCAAGACTTTCTCTTGACAGCAAACTACACCAGAAGCTACAGAGCTATAATTAAGGATCAATGTCTGTACCCGTCATCATCATATATGTAACCGCTACTCCTGGACTTGTCAGCCTGCCGATACAAGGGAGCGAATAATGCACTTAAACAAGCTGCTGTGATATTGAAAAGGCTTAAACGATAATCAAAATTTTCATGGCTAATAATAGTTTAATTGCCAGATTTCTCATAACTTTTAATTAACCAACAAGAATGGTTGACCTATCTGAAAATAAGGATACTATACTACTAAACTATGTTGCTCCGACTCTTCACTTTCTCTAAAATGTCCATGTCTGACACATATTCGGACATGAGTAGAGGAGTATGATCCTCCAAATATATGAAAAAACTAAGAAAAAATTGAACATACCCATGTCGGACACATACCCGTATCCGACACTCACTCCCAATCCGAGTAACATAGCTATTAAACTTCCTTGCTTGAACATGACAAGTCTCAAAAGCATGTAATGAAAGAGAACCAATCAAGGTTGATGGCATACCCTATGAATGAGCTTCTCAAATGCTTCAGTTCCATTCTCTTCAATGTATCTCTCCGCGGCAGTTAAAACATCATCTGGCTTACTAAAGTCCTTCTTCCTTGGAATATACCAGATGTTAATTGTCTGTTGTGGGTTGAGAAAGAAAGGTCGCAAATAATGCTCATAAACATAGGCAGCACCACTGAAGTATGGGATGACCAGCCAGCAGGTGAAAATCAGCTTTGCATAGGACCAGATGGGAATCCTGCAGGTAGAGTTTTAAAAAGTTTTAGCAAAGTATAGCAGTTTTTATATCTGTGCATAAAAATCATAAGAAATCTTTAGTATATATACAGGTTTCTTCGTAAAAATGGTTAGGTTCGATGCCTCTTTAGAGTCCCGGACATTATTAAAGCATCAGACTACTATGTTTCATCAAAGTAATATAAGTATCAGCAAGTTTTGGCAGAACTACCAGAAAAATTAAACCAGGAAGAAGAATAGAGAGAAATACTTAACACCTAGGTGAAACTTCAAATAACCAAGTCTGATTTAATTTCACAATGTTTTCCACTTTTTCCATGGAATCAAGTTGTTATTTCAAAGCCAGTTGAAACCCTTGCTAAGCATTAAGGGCTACATTAAATAATGAGTTCCTCTTCTGTTGGATGAGAAGCAATTTGAAGAATACCACACGAATGGTCACCTAAATAACCAATTTTTCTTGAGTTGACCAACTAGAACAATATATTTTAATCGAATGAAACATCGATCCAAGCTTGTCTTACAATCCCTCCAACCCCCCCACCGGTCTAGACCTGGCCATATTGGACACGACACGGAAAAAATAACTAAAACACGACACTAAAAGGAACACGGACACGATACAAATACATGAACATGTCAAAATCTATACTATACAAATTATTAACACGTCAAAATTCATAAAAATATAAAACACCTTAAACACGATTATGACACGAACACGACACGGATACACAAATTGGCCCCTCTCTTACCCCAAAACAAAAGGAAGAATAAGAAAGCAATACAAACTGGATCAATGAAGTGCAAACAAAGTTACCATTCAATGACTTTAGCAAAAGTGAGCTCCAGCAATGTAATCATGGAATAGAGAACCCAATATGTAAGCCATTGTCTGTCATCAGCTCGAGACTCGGACTCAATTGCCCTAACTGAGGCATATCTGTTTAAGAATTCAACACAACATAACAATTGAATCAATCCAAGTAAATCTCAAATTCAGACAACTTCTGAACTACAACACACACAAACAAACAAACGAAAAAAACAAAGAAAGAAAGAAAGCAAATGAAACCCAAAAAAAACTTGAAAAACACTTACAGAGGATACAGAAGACTAATAACTGGCCTGCAAAATCAACCCAAAAACCAAATTAGCAAATAAATATGATAAAACTTTCAGAAATAAAAGATAAAAACTTGAATGTGTCAGATTAATTAGTTCAAAAAAAAACTTGATCCTAGTTCACTTATTAAATTTATAATTTTGCTTTAAAGCAGTAACAAAATACAAAACTGGAAACAAGATACAATGGGTTAAGAGTAAGGGTAAAGTTTTGATGTTTATTTGCTCATTATTTATTTTATTCTTTGTGCAAAAAAATAAATAAATAAATAAAAGAAAGTAAACCAAAGCAAAGCTGATGAAAGAGAAGAAGAAAAGCAAAGATGAGTTACCCAGCAAGAACATCAAAGTTCTTAAGAAGAACCTTAAGGAAACTTCCAGCCCCAGATCCCATCTCTGATCTCCAATGCCTTTTTTTTTGTTCTTTGTCCTGTTTCTTTCTGAAACCTCTGATCTCAAAACTAAACAAAGGGTAGGATTTGGCTTTGTTTTTGTTCTTGTTGGTCTGGTTTTTTTATTTTTTTTTTATTTTACCGACAAGAGTGTGCAAGTAAGTACTTGTGTTCTTTTTTTTTTTTGTAAGAAAACTAAAGCTGCCAAAAGCAGGTTGTAAGCTAATTATTCTCTGCTTCGGGTTGATTGGCGGTGTAATCTAACGGAGGATAGTTCACAATGAATAAAATGGACGATTGAGGCTGTTCCTAACTTTCCAAACAGTGTGGTTTTTCTTTTTCTTTATTTAGGGGAGTGGGGTCCTTTTGGTGCAACCAATCACACCCAAAGAGAAAATACTTTGCAGGGCCTTTCTTTCATTGGAATCACAGAATTGCCATTTCTTTTTTCTAGCAAGTTCTTAAAACGAAAACTAAAAGTAAGGATTATAAAATTCGATTCGTTTCACACATTTTTTATCGTTTTGCTTTGAATGGCAATGTTTTTTTTTAAGAGTGAGGACGATTCTTACTCCGTTTCGTTTTTTAAAATTATTATTTTTTAAAAAATATTTTATATATATATATTTTTTATATTTTTAATATATATTAAATATATATATTAAAATCATATTTATATTAATATTATATATTACTTTATATGAATGGATATTATTTTATATATATACACTTAATAATTATATATATTAAAATTATATTCATAAATAAATTATAATATTTTTTTATAATATTAAATTAAAAATAATTAGTAAAAAAATAAAATAAAACAATGTGAAACGATTATAAATATAACCGATATCTATAAAAATAAATATTTTTAATATTTATACAAAAATAAAATAAAAATAGATAAAGCAATCCTTAATCCGCTCCATTACCGTCCCTAAACAAAAATCCTTAAATTAAGTTCAGCTCGAATACCATCTCCTTGCAAAAATTATTAAGTCGCATTCTCAGTAATATATCGTGCATATGTAATATGTTTTATAACTTTTATTCAATTGGCCAGAATATAAGTTTTCTATATTTGTTTTACCAAGTATATAAGATTCGTAGTGATATTTTTATTAATTTACTTTTAAGATAAAAGACAAAATTTGACTTCGACTGAAGCTATTTTTTCGTATAATTAAACATATTTAAAACATATATGCTCAGCTAGATCTGCTCAAAATCGAGTTATTTATCCAAATTCGAAGATCTGTTCATATTTTAAAGTGATTGGACAAAAATATTATGCTCGAAAGGTTTGGATAAAAAAATAAGACTCGTTTAAAAAATGGGTTGGGCTTTGACTCCAATAATCAAAGTACGAGCCCGGCCCGACACATTTTTTATTTATATAATATATTATTTTTATATTTTATATTTTATATATATTATATAATTTATATCATATAAAAAATATATATAATATTGTAATGTAAACTTTTAAAGATATGTAAGTTATCCATGTTTTAAAACTTAACAAAATAAAATAAAAAAGATAAAATTTTTAAAAATGAATAATAAAAAAAAAATATGTTTAAATTTTATAAATATAAATATATATATATATATATATATGGATGGGTCTACACGGGTTTGGATTATTCATTTATAAATATAGGCAGATTTGGACAGAATTTGAGACCCATATTTCGGGCCGGACCGGGCTTGGACAAGCATATTTGATGTTGATACCAAACTCGACTTAGCCCAAACCCAACCCGATCCGACCGATGAGTACCTCTATGCACAATATATATCGAAATATATCAAAATAAAATATTTTTATAGTATAATAGAATAATCATGCATAATTTTAGTATAAACCATACACGTGTAATTCAAAGAACTAAGTATCCATAATACTAACAAGCCAACTACATTGAATAAAAAGTTTAATTCTACATAAAAAAAGGGTTAATATTTACTAGCAAATTATTTTAAAAGCAAACAAATCATTTTTTAATATACAAAAAAAAAAAAAAATTTGGGCAAACTTTAATAAAAATTTCATAATTAATCTTTTATTATAAGAAGAATAAATTGCGTAATTTTTAATGATATCATTTGTATTTTTTTAGATATTTCTTTTTATTGTTATGTCTCATTCAAATTTCAATATTCTACAAATACAACTTTTGTTCTGCATCCTTTCAATTCTTATACATCTTGTGATGGACATCACGATAATTCAAAACTTGTAATTTAGCTTCTTCTCAAGTATTATAATTACTTGATTCACATTCGCCGAATATAACATAATAATTTTTCCACTATTTTAAAAACCTAAAAAAACAAAATAACTAAATCAACTTCCTATAGATGATAAATATCAATAAGAATAACATACAAATAAAAAGTTAAATGTAAATTATCAATATTTAAACATAAAAATATAAGAATAGAAATCCACTTGAAATAAATATACAAAGCATGAAAAAGCTAGAAACATTATTTACTTCCTCATTCAGCTACAGATAGTTGATTCAAGCAGGAAATGAATGAGAGGAGCATCAGCATAAATATAATAAAGAAGTTGTTTTCGATTGACGTTAAGGAAAACCGCACGGCCTTTGTACCGGCGACACATCATTCAAATTTTTGCCTTATCAACTTTCGATGGTAGGATAGTGGTCTACTATGGTGGTGATAAGTGACGGAGAATTAGGGTTCGATTCCGGAGAGAGAGCATGAGAAACGGCTACCACATCCAAGAAAGGTAGCAGGCGCGCAAATTACCTAATCTTGACACGAGGAGGTAGTGATAATAAATAACAAAATCGGGTTTTATGAGTCTGGTAATTGGAATGAGTACAATCTAAATTTCTTAACGAGGATCTTGACAGCAATTTCATTCACTTGGATTTTTACTTAGGCATTAATCTGTAACCCTTCAAATACATGTGCTAGCTATTTCCGAAAACAAAGGCATAAGCTTGTTCTGACTCCACTTTATTTTAAGGTTGCTCCTAACAAAATACTTTTTTTCAATCATTTGTCATTGAAAAAAAAAGATAATTATAAGTAATTCTTAAGCACAATTAGTAATTGAACCCATAGATCAAACGCATCTACCTCGCCAATTAACTTTATGATTATCCATGTCCTAAAAAACTCCCAGTATACTATTCAACATGTAATTAATAAATGGATATTATATTTTAAGCATTTTTGTTTTACTATGAATATAGTGTTGAATAAATCCATGACCAAGTAATCTTTGCTCGATCATAATCTCTAACCTTGCATTAGTAATAATGATAGGACCCCCTTCAACTACTTCAATCATACAACCTGTTAGTGCTTTGTTTTTTCTTTTATCTTTTTTCTCCTGCCACTCAACTTTTCTTTCTTCTTTCTTCATTCTTCTTTTTGCTGTTTTTTTCATTTTAATTTTTATTTAAAAACCTTTAAATAACTTTGTTAGTTTAATATAATAAATAAAAGTTTATAATTATATAATAAAAATTTATTAGATACATTACTATTATTTTATTATTTTTTAATTATTTATTATTAAAATTATTATTTTACATAAAAATAATTTTAGCAATTTTCAATTATTTATTATTAACTACATAAATGACAAATAATCTAAAAATTTTAATCGAATGTGATCATTTTCTTTTCTCACTTCCCTTCCCTTCCCTTCCCTTCCCTTCAATTCACTTCACCATCACCATTGTTTTTATATTCAAATACATATATCACAACTGATTTTAATCTCATTACTAGAGTACCAATCTCACCACTAGATCTGGTAATTTGTGTATGCGTACCGTGTTCGTGTATTTTGTCATGTCATAATTATGTTTAAAGTATTTTATATTTATATAAATTTTGATACGTTAATAATTCGTATTATATAAATTTTGAGACATTCGTGTATTCGTATCGAGTTCGTGTTTTTTTTTGTGTTGTGTTGTGTTTGTGTCATGTTTGTAATTATTTTTTCTGTATCGTGTTCATATCGAATAATCATATGTGTCCAATATTACTAGGTCTAGTCCATAAATATTTTCAATATCACCAAAATCAATCTGACTGCTATTGAAATTTTCAATATCCCCGAATTCAATCATACTGCTCATACAAACGAAACGAAATCTAAAACTTTCATAGGAGTCTTGCCTTCCCCACCGGTGGGAATTAAAGCTTTCCACAAGAGCCACGTAGGTGGCATCGCACCAAACAGCAACTGGCACCGCACCATGGCTGCGTTTGTTTACATCCAAATCAGGCTTACTTTCACATCAACATTTCTTAAGTTGTTGTCAAACAGCTTTTGTTGTTCAGTTATTTCAATGCCTTCGTTTTATGGAGTTGCATGAAGGCGGTCGGCTAATGTTACGGACAGATATATAAAGGATATAAGCCAGTTTTAACTTTTCATTTATCACCATCTATCCATGTCCGAGTCAAACATCAAAATTCATCCAATACACATGGAAAAATACTATTGACTCATCATTTAGTTCATCCCCTATGCAATGTATAAGCTTTCTAAAGGGTGGCAAATGGCAATCCTAATTTAACCAAAAGGAAAGGTTGGGAATTTTGCAGAAGTAAAATTTACAAGTTAGCTGGGCTAGCTTCTTCTGTCATTAAGTTGACACTCATTCCTAATTGCTGACTGCTTCCCAAGAAGTTGAGAAGGCCATGAATCTGCCGGGGTGGGATACCGAGCATGTGGTTTGCTAACAATGGAGTTAAGCTTAGCTGCAGGTTGTGTGGAATCTGGCACAGGATAAGCCTGGATATTGGGACCAATGGGAACAACAAGGAGAGCAGATGGTTGTTGTTGCAGAGCAGGTTCTACAGCGGGCAAACCAGGATGATCTCCATGAAAATGAGATGATAATTCTGATTGCTGAAAGTCAAGAAGGGGCTCATTCAGGTTAGGTTTAGAATTGGCCACCCTTGTCCCTATTTCATTTTGCAGTTTCTGAATTTGAGTTTCCAGGGTGGAATTCTCCTCCTTCAGCTCGTCCGTCTCGATGTTCACCTGTCCACATTTCGGATGACAAAGTGGTTGAGTAAAAGCAATGCTATGTTTACTCGGATTCGGGTGTGAGTCTCGGACACGGGTATGTGTCCGACACTGGTAAGTTCAATTTTCTTCAAAGATTTCCATGTATTTGGAGGATTCTTGGAGGATCATATTCTCATACCTATGTCCGGATATAGGTCGGACATAGGTGTCAGACACGGATACTTAAAGAAAAATGAAGGATCGGAGCAATATAGAAGCAATGTATCAATAAAATGGGGAACCATTTTTCTAAATTCAGCAAAATTATCAAAGACAAGTTTAGGGGTCTTACATAGTGAGATTCGGATAACAAAGAAGCATTCTCCTTTTTGAGGGACTCAATTTGACCAAACAAGTCCTTTAATAGTCGAGTTGCTTCACACAGAATAGAGGCCTTCCCATTGTTCAGCTGATTTGGATCTGCACAAGAAATTTCCTCAAGTTAGATATAGCATTATCTCTGAACACCTCAAAAAAGGACTTATCATACAAATTAAAACCTAGGCCAATCATTAATGAAAATCATTTCCATCTATGTTACTCGGACTCGGATGTGAGTGTCGGACAGGTATATGTCCGACACGAGTATGCTAAATTTTTTCTAAGATTTCCATGTATTTGGAGAGTCCTTGGAAGATCATATCCCATACCCATGTCCGGTATGGGTTGAATACAGATGTCGGACACGGATATTTCAAGAAAAGTGAAGAGTCGGAACAACATAGATTTCCATGATAGCATTTAACAAAGTTCTAGTAAGTCTTAAACAACAATAAGCTGGAACAGGAAATTGATAGGAGCTTAAATTAAGTTACCAAGAGCATTTTCCAGGTCAAGGAAGAGCTCATTCAATCGCTCACGCTTAAGCTTCTCCCTCTCAGCCTTGTGAATTCTTTTGGGAACCTTTACCTTGGTCTTAGGAGCACAAGACCTGCATCAAAAACAGTTTTCAAACAAGCAAAATTTGCTGCTTTCGTCGACAAATTAGGCACTTAACATGCATATTTTCATTGCAGCCAGACCCAGACGCTTCTGAAAAATGCTTAAACGGATATGTCAGCTAAAAATTAGTATAAACTATAAAAATCAAGAAAATCCAATGTCATTTCAAGTAATATAAGCTGTAATAAGGCATACTTAGAAAAAGAATTGACGCATCCCAGACATCAAACAATGGCGCATAGAAAAACAGAAGCAGCAAGTTGTACAACTAAAAAGCATCAAAAGGTTTGAAACTAAAATGTACAAATAAAGATTAATAACCTCAAGACAACGACAGGAAAATCCAAGTCAGGTACCGAAGCATTAATTTGCTGCATAATTTGAAACCTCATACTACAATCAATTATTTATCTTTTCTCCCCCTTTTATATTTGATGACTAACCATGTGATCTATAATGAGTTAAGGCTCACAACATTGAAACATGTGGCTTTAAGCCTATATTGCTCCCACTCTTTATTTTTCTTTTAGTATCCGTGTCGAACACCCGTGTCGGAAGCATATTTGGATATGTGTATGAGAATATAATTTTCCAAATACATGAAAAACATAGAAAGAAATGAATATACCGTGTCGGACACATATCCGTATCCGATCTGAGTAACATAGCTTTAAGCTATGAATATAGACACAAAGCAGCAATTACAGGAGAGATGTAACTAAAGCTTCTAAGATCTTCAATGACTAACCTGCCAACAGATGTCTCCACTGCTGCATTTGTCTTCTCAACTAATGGAGATGGAGTCTCAGAACCCATGTTATATCAATATATTTGAACACCACAAGAATTCCCTGAAATTACCAAGATAATAACAATTCAAAATCTCAAAAGTTCCTTGCCCCTTCATTGGTGATTTTATAAAACTAAATTAAAAAATCAAACATCAATTAGAAAGGGAAATTTTTTCTGCAGAATTGCACTACAAAAATTGGGTATTACTTTGCAACCAAGAAAGTTGACTTTGAGTGGTAGTCAAATCAAAGAGCTAACTTTTAACAGGAATCTAATAGTAGCTTTTTTTTTTTTTTTTTTCCTTTTCTCTTTTGCAGAAAAGTGTTTCCTAGAAAATAAAAACCACCACATAAATCACATTTCATTTGCAGCCCAATTTAACCATTTTTTTTCATCTATAGTCAAGTTGATTTGATTTAGCCCTGCAAAAACAAATGCATCTAATTTACTGAAAAAACTTGATCAAGCAAATAGATAAGCTTCAGACAAAGTCTCACCATTTTCTTATCAAACAAAAAGGGAAACCTTAAAAAAAAAAAAAAAAAAATCCATCTCAATAAATCAATAAAAAAAAAAAAAAACCCAGATCAAAACCAAGGCCAACAAAACAAAAAAGAAAAAAGACCCACCAAAACCCACTTCAAGATCAAGTTATTAGAGACCCAAAAACAGACATACCTGAGAAGACAAAGATTGTGAAACAACCTTTGAAAAAAGAGATAGTTTTTAGAGGAAATTTTAGGGGGTTAAAGATGAAAGTTTTGTTTGTAAAAGTGTGTTTTAGGGGAGAGACCGAGAGAGGGAGAGTGTGTGGCGGGACAGGGAGGCGCGTGGCTAGCAAATGACGAATGGTGCATTGAACCAAGACACGTGGACTAAACACGTGCCCTTTTCCTTTTCACTTTTGTCTGCTTCCTTTTTGCTGTGTGCCATTTTGCTTATTCCATGCTTCACTTGTATGGGAGGATATTGAAAATAATAATAATAATAATAATAATAATAATAAAAAATGCAATTTATGTATTTCTTAGATGTATTTCGATTTTTTGTAGAAAAAATGTACATGAAATTAGTTTATTAGATTTATAAGGTGATAACGGTTCGGTTTTGATTCAATTACTTTAATTAATATATAATATTTCAAATTGTATTTTTTTCATTCGGTTCATTGTTTTTAAAAAAATTAAATTTTAATTCTATAAAAATCTAAAATTTATAAAAAAAAATTAATAAAACATAATTGAATTCATTTTTGAATATTTTTAATTCTTTATATTCATGATCTTTAAAATCGAACGTAACGAAATTTAAACATATAATATCTAAACTAAAATCAAACCGAATAGGAACAAAAATTGATCCTAATCGAACACTACAATTTTAAATCAATTTTTAATTTTCTTGATTATTTCCACAACCCTTGGAAGGATAATTTGTGAACTTATGATTCACCTACTTTTTTAGGAAGTGAGTGCTTGTAAAATTAGGGTTCCGTCCCAGCACTTACATAATTTTCTTTTTGAATTTTTTTAAGTTTTGATTTCTTTTATACCAATAAAAAAAATAGTTTATGATGTGTCTATTTATCCAAAGAAAAATTATTACGTAGAGTCTTTCTATCACGTTAATTATAAATTTTATAACCAGCAATGATGAATCTTAATATTTAATTTTTGGGAGTCAAGTAATAATATATTGTATTATTTTCATAAGGCTTAATATACTAATAAAATTAACAAACTCATAAAATTATAATTATAAAGTAAAAGTATTACTAAGACAACATTAAATGTTTTAAAATAACAAAACTTTGGTAACAATTATTAATTACACAATCTTTCAATGAATTATTGTAACTTTTTTTTTAATTCTTTTGACAATTTAAAATTGAAAAATATATATAAATATAAATAAATCAATGGATAAAGAATTTTTTTTATCAAATAGAAAAATAAATATACTTTTAAACGAGTGAAGTTGAAAATTTGAGATTTGAAGTTATGATTTTTTTTGGGGTCCTTTTTATAAATAATTTGATCTTTGTGTTGAAAAAAGATTGTATGACAATATGAGATTGAGATTTAAAGTGAAATTAAAAGTGAAGAATTATACGAAAATGAGAAGTTATAGGAGGTTAAAAAAGAAAGAAAACACACATTAAATGCTTGGTTGATGACTTGAATTAAAAAATATATAGTAAAAGTTAATTTGAATTTTGTTAAGTTTTATATTTCAAATGGTAGTGATTAACATTTGTGAGAAGTCTTTTAAGTTTAGAAATTTGTAAGTAATGATAATTGAATACAATACAAATAATAATGTGATTTTAGGAATATATCACATATGATAATTGTATTACAGTTAATCAATCATAATTCAAAATTATTTAAGATCTATCGAAATTTTATGTGAAACCCGTTCTTAAGTAGTGCATCTTTTTGTATAATTCTTGAATGTGATCGGATAAGTGTAAAATTATAATAAAAAGAATTGCAAGTAAAATGTTTTGATCATTTTAATTCCTCTTAAATTGTAATATATAAAATAAATTTAATAAAAAATTTAATAAAATAAAATAAATAATTTTAATTTGAAAGGACAAATTTTAATTTATTTAATTTCATATAAATATATGTAATTTTTAAATTCTATCAACAGGGGAAGCGCGTGGTGGGCATAAGATGGCATAGCGTAGGATACGTGGCTGAGGGATGCAAATGAAACAGAAAAATACGTCAGTTCTACCATTGGATACTTTCGCAAAGGGGCGTGTGGGCGCCACGAGCATGTAATGTAGGACAGTAGGAGTACATGAAATCAATGTGCTGAAAATTGGTCATAATATTTGAAAGATCCTTATATTTATAGGATTTAGTACAAATTAGTATTTTACTTTTAAAATTGATGAAAATAAGATAAATTATTAACGTTCGTC
Organism: Fremontodendron californicum; assembly: GCA_030761205.1. Classification (NCBI taxonomy): domain Eukaryota; kingdom Viridiplantae; phylum Streptophyta; class Magnoliopsida; order Malvales; family Malvaceae; genus Fremontodendron; species Fremontodendron californicum. The sequence continues at coordinate 7,969,303 of JAULJL010000019.1, read as the reverse complement.
GTACTTGATAGAGTAAAAAAATAAACGGATAAAAAGAAAAATATGAAAAAGTAAAAAAAAAAATAAAATTTGAGTGTGCTTGGTAAAAAAAAAGGTAAAAAAAAAAGTAAGAAAAAGAAATAAGAATAATAATTATTTTTCACATCTATTAACAAAAATAAATCACTCAAAATTGAAAAAAAATAAATAAGAAGTATAAATCATCTTAACTTATAATAAATATAATAGTAAAATAATATATTTTTTATTTTTTAACTTTACTAAGTAATAGATAAAAAAAATTATTTTTTTTATTTTTTTATCTTTCTTACCAAACACATCAAAAAAATATATATATTTTTCATCTTTTTATTTTTTTTTTATTTTTTTATATTTTCAATTTTCTTTTCACTTATAAAATAAATTCTTAATGTTTTTCGTGAAAAATAGGACGTGACAAACCTATCAAAATGATGACGTCTAACGTTAAAAGCTAAGGTGACATTATTAAAAAATATTTTTTTAATTATTGTGAAAAAAAACCCAACTTTTTTATGCCACGTGTTACCTGACAATTGAGCTAACATTTTATATATTTGACCGTTCACTAATTTGATCTTTTGACTACCCATATCAAATTAAATGAAACAAAAACCAAACGATTTCATCAATTTAAAAACTGATCAGATAAGTAAACAACATGTATGGCAACTTTCTTTATACATTGCGGTTCAAGAGTCTCTTCTGTCAGTTTGTTAGTGATTCCCTCATCTAACTGAAACTCATTTAAATATTACATAACCTCACATTCTTGCAACATTTTAACACAGTACTGCTCATTAACACATAAATTATTATGTTACTAAGATTCGGGTGTGAGTGTCGGACACAGATATATTTAATTTTTTTTTTAAGATTTTCATATATTTGGAGGGTCCTGTGAAAATTATATCCCCATACTCATGTTCGGATATGTATCGGATACGAATGTCGGATACGGATACTTCAAAAAAATAAGAATCGAAGCAACATACATACTATAACTACAAAAAGATGGCAGAAAAAGCAAAGAGCTTTAGCAGCACATACTCACCAAGGCAAAACAAAATTGTTGATCCAGTGGTGGACCATAAACTGTGTTTGGCTTTCTCATTGTTGCATGCATCTACATTCATATGTCCACCTTCAACATTCCATTCGTTTAAAGATGAGTTAAAGGAAAGATAAACTAATTTTATCAATTGGTGGTGTCAGATCATTGAACTTGTTCCACTCTAGAAAGTTGGAACCAGTGTGTCTTCAATTTCTTTAGGCCGACTGTTTCCAACACTCAGGCAAGGTGTTGAAAGAGGGCCCAACCGTCCGCAACAATAGATTACAGGCAATTTCATGTGGGTTATTGTTAGAAGTATTTCTGACATCTGTTTGCTTCATATTATTTGAAGAGTCGATCCACATCCGGAGAGAAGAGGTTATGAATGACATCCATCTTAGCAGGCTCTTCTTTCTTAGAAATTTACTTAGGGAAGATTCCAAAACCATGTCGCAGTTCTTCAACTTTAAGGTGGTTTCATGCAAATTAGGAGGATACTTCTCTACAGGTAAGTATTGGTTATTACTAGAAAGAGGATCATTCTCAGTGTTGGGTTATAAGTCCAAGTAAATTGGTTAAGCTAAGAGAAGTGTCATCCCAGATTGCTTAACTTTAATTTGGTTAAGTCAAGTAGATCACTCATTTCACATTGAGTAGTTATGTCAAGCCAAGAAAAATGCTCACTATTGTCGGATTTACCACGCAAGTGCACGTATATTAACACGTAATATAATGAAGAGTAGAGTATCGATCCCACAAGGAATTGTCACTAAATTCGTTAAGTACTAAAATTGAAACAACTCAATCTTATAAACAAAGAAGTCAAATTAAAAAAATCACAAAGGTAGAATAATCAATTTGACAACCCTTTAATTTTCCACAAGTATGCTCAAGTGAGCATGACTTTGAGCCATTGATTGGCCTAAGTCATAAATCATGTGGCATGACATGGAATGCATGAAAATACAGCAAAGTGAATGCATGGTTTAAAGTCTAGTGATATGGAAAATGCATGGCATAAATAATCTAAATGCCTAGCATGATTTTGCATGACCATAAATGCTATCCTAACTTAATATGCATGACCTAGTGTCTAAATGACATAGAAACATAACATGGCATATGAAAATGGCCTAATGTCTAAATGTCATGGAAAAACAACATAGCATATGAAAATAGCCTAATGCTTAAATGACATGGAATAAAAAATGGCCTAAAGCTAAATGACATGTGAAATCACATGGCATATGAAAATGGCCTAATGTCTAAATGACATGTGAAATGTCATGGCATATGAAAATGGCCTAATGTCTAAATGTCATGGAAAAATAACATGGCATATGAAAATGGCATAATGCTTAAATGACATGTAAAATGACATGGAATAATAAAAATGACCTAAAGCTAAATGACATGTAAAATGACCTAGATGTCTAAATGAAATAGCAAATATCAGGCCTAGTAAAATGACCTAAAGCTTAGAGAAAATGCACATGACCGAATGGCCTAGGAACCAAAGTGTTGTGAGAAATGTCATATAAAATGACCTAACTAAATGCTTTGGAAGATGATATGAAAAATGGAAATGGCCTAAACTAGATGACAATAGCCCCAAGATGCAAAAATATGACATGAGTCAAAAGAAGAAGATGGTTAGCAAGAATATAAATGTACATAAAGATAAACAATAATAAAAAATAAAAATAAGCAAGTTAAATTAAGCAAATAAATAACAAAGAGATGAGCTCCATGGTTGGTACATTGGACAAAGCCCCCTCTAACCATTATCTCTTGATTTTCATCAAGGTCATGAAGCCTTTTCAATCTCAAAATCATAAAAAAAAATAACTAATGTAGAAAAATATGGAGATGAGCTCCATGGTTGGTATATTGGACAAAGCCCACCCTAATCATTATCACTTGATTTTCATCAAGATCATGAAGCCTAACCATTGTTTTTTTAGTTTTGAAAAGAAAAAACAACAAGAAAGATGTAAAAGAAATGGTAGGAAATCACATGGAAAAAAAAAATAAAGCATGAGGAAGAAGAAGAAGAAAAAATGTAGTAGCAATAGTAGAATGGCTACCTTAACAAAAGCTTTCTTTCTTTCTTTCAAAAACCTTTTATTTTCTAAATTAGCTACTGACTTCCACTCCTAAATGATCAGCCTATATGGAAAAAATAAAACATTCCCCCATTCCCTCTTGTTTGGCCGAATGGCCCCTCAACCATAGGATGATTTTTTGCACTTTTTCTCCTCCAATCTTGTTCCTTAGATTAAGATATTTTCATGAAAACATAAAAATGTCATCTTGTCAATTGATAGCAGCCCTTAATATGTGTACTCAGCCCTTGTAATAACCTCAACCCTTAGATGAAAAAGAGAACCAATCCCATGCACTCCCTTGCTTGGCCCTTTGAGTGCCTACCCTTGGATGAGTTGTGCTCTTCCATTCTTGGTCATTGGATGAGGAAAACATAAAAATGACATCTTGTAGATTAAATCCAGCCCTTAACATGTGTACTCAGCCCTTGTACATGGCCTAAGCCATTGGATGAAAAGGAACAATCCCATGCACTTCTTTACTTGGCCAAATGGATGTCCACCTTTGGATGAGTTGTGTTCTTTCATTCTTGGCCATTAGATGAGGGTTCTTTCATGACAAATAAAAATGTCATCTTGGCATTTAAATTTTTCCATTGGATGGTGCATTCAACTTTCCTACAAGGCACCTAAGTCATTGGATCAAGGGGGACCATTTGCAAGGTACTAGTGGTAGCATGTGAGCTTGATAGTAACTAAGGAATTAAATTGATCAAGCTTCCTTCTTTTCCTCTATGCTGGCTGTCAAAGGAGGTAAAATCCAAGCAATTCCTTCTTCTTTCACATTTTTCTTAATTACAAATTTGCCCTTTTTGGTTTATTCGGTAAAATGACCCCGAACCTAAATAAATAGCAAAGGACTCCAAATTCAAAATTTATTTTTTTAAATACTTCCAAATAATAAAAAATTGAATTCTATAAGTTTTCAAAATTTTTCGAGTCCGTTTGCTATTTATTTCGGATTTATTTCCAAAATTGCCCCTTTTATGCACCTGAACTTTATCATTTTTTAAACGAGCTTCGAATCTAGATTTTTATTTACCAATCTCTTCTGAATAATTTAAAAATGTTATCTGAAAGTTTTCATAATTTTTGGAGCTCATTTGCTATTTTTTCGGGATTTATCTTCTTGAATTACTGCATAAGGGACCCGAATTTTGGTAAATTTGCAAACGAACTCCCAACCCGAATTTTATTTCACCAATATCTTCCAAATAATTTAAGAATGAGATATGCAAATTTTTAGAATTTTTGGAGCTCATTTACTATTTTTTCGAGATTTATCCTTTTGAATTTCTACATAATGAACTCGGGATTTGGCCATTTTGCAAACGAACTCCGAATCAAGATTTTATTTTCCCAATCTCTTCCAAATAATTTAATAATGAGATATGCAAATTTTCAGATTTTTTGGAGCTCATTTACTATTTTTTCGAGATTTATCCTTTTGAATTTCTGCATAGTAGACCCGGGATTTGGCAATTTTGCAAACGAACTTCGAATCAAGATTTTCTTTTTCCAATCTCTTCAAAATGGTTTAAGAATGAGATCTGCAAATTTTTAGAATTTTTGGAGTTCATTTGCTATTTTTTCCAAATTTTTCAATTTTTCAATTTTGCCTTTTTGCCTCCGAAGCCCTGTTTTGCTCAAAACAAATATGATTTTCAGATTTTCTTCAAACTGAGCCTTGGGCTATCCTTGTTTAATCTCTCCTCATCAATTAGGGGTTTTAGTTTTACCGAATCGGGCCATTTCTGTAATTCTTCCAAATTTCACCGAAATCCACCAAAACCCTAATTCTTGATTTTCTTCCGAATTGACTTTTCCTTCGGTTTTTCTTACAAGTAGCCTCTCCATTACCCGTAGTCAGTGCTTATCTTTCATTTGGAACCTCCAATTTCGGATAATTTGATCGTTTAAGCACTTTTTCCCAAATTCTCCGAATTAGGGTTTCCTTTCTACTGAAATTCTATAACCCAACTTCCGAACTCCATATCTTTCAATGTAGACCTCGGTATCTAAAATTCTTTCACCATTCTTCAATTGAACTTCAAATCTTGATTTTGAAAGTGGGTCGACTTTTTCAGTAGTTGACTTTTCTAGGGTTGACTTTTTCAAGTTTGACTTTTTCTGTCTGCTTTCTTAGACTAAGTCTCGGAGTACCACCTACAGGATGAGAAAAGTCTTTTTGCAGTCTGAAACATCAATTTAGGAAGAAAATATACCTGTTTTAGTGGTCCGGACAAAATTAGGTGTCTACATAGGGTATTGCGTAACATATATTAATTGTTGAGCATATGACTAATGTTATAATTTATATTGTTAGGACGACTCATTTTCAATCAGCAATTATGAAGAAAGATTTAATGAAGCTAAACAATCAGACTTCTCTGGCTGGTTTAGATCACCAAGTTGATAGGTGAAGTTGTTATCTTTCTTTTCCTTTCAAAACCTCTATATGCTCATTTCTTAATATGTACTGAAATACGATTAACTATTCTCTTATCTGCGACAAAGAATTCAAATATGAGTTATTGAATTCAAATAGACTTGTTAATGCCTTTGTATCTCTTTCCTAATCTCGATAGAACAACAACTTCATCGAAATTTAGAAGTAAAATTTATAAGAGATATGTTCAGAAAACAAGCATCCCAAATTTGTTGTATCGACAAAATAATATAGCTATTCAAGGTGAAGATAATAAAGGATAAGACCTATATATACTTAACATTAATAATGAACATTTCTGCACAAGGGAAGCTTTACAATGATCAGTGTAACAACCTTACTATTTATATTACATTATCATATGAGAACCAAAAACTGCATAACTGGGATTGCTGTACATTTGAATTCCTTTGAACTACTTCTCCAACTAAAAAACTTCCAATGTCCAACAAAAACATGATCTGTACATTGCTCTACATATATCATCCTTGTCCAACAAAAGCTTCCGTTCTCCAACAAAAACATTTCTGTACATTGCTCTACATATATCCTAGATTTTGTCCAACAAAAACTTCCGTTCTATGACAAAAACATTTCTGTCATAAGGTTGCTCTGTCAAGAACAAGAAATGCCTGGGAATGGTCAGTACCTATCTACATATGAAGCCAACACTGACTTTGAAAGCAATAAACCATAGGTGAAAGGTCAATGCTGCATTAAGACAAATTGGTGTTGCTGCCTTCCCATAGGTTTAACATTTTAATTGGATATAATAACAAATTAAAGAAAAATCATGCTTTAAGATTTTAATTAGCCATTATCAACAACTGTGCAATTAGCATATATCTACCTTTCATAAGGTTTTCAAAGACCTTACTCCCTAGTTTAAGTCTTGATTTACCATTATCAACAACAGTTCAATTAGCATAATTTAATCAAATTGATATACAATTACAAACAACGATGGGAAGGCAACAACACCAACTTAATTAACCTTTTCACCTATAGTTTATACGCACAATAAAATCATAAAACAGTGTGTATATACTCACAAAAAATATGTCAAATTAGATGATTTATTGAATGGAATTACCCATTTCACAACTTCAACTTGCCAACTGACTTCTACGACAACTTTGTACGAGGAGATATCCTAGATTTTTGGAGCTTAACAGCAGCATCACATACCCTTTTCTTAAAGTGTTCTCCTCATGGTTTATGAGCTCGGAGACTAATATAAATCTGTCCCACACGTTTACACGCTACATTTGAACATACAAAGGGAATCAAACTTTGCAATGAGCCAACATATGACCAAATATTGAAATAACTCACAGCAATGAGAATAGCTTACCACAAATTTATAGTCAGTGACATGTAGATTTTGCATAAAAGCAGCAACCCACATTCCGCAATCATAACTGTATGCATTTTCAATAATACTAAAATTATTATTCAATTACAATATGGAAAACAACAGTAAATAGTGAGAGAGTTATTATACCCATTGCTTTGCAGAGGAACCTTCTCTGGAACAACAATTTTCAACTCATGAAATGGCACCATTGGACTACCAACCAATGATGTCATAAGAGGGTCCTTAAACAATTTCGCACATGCGGAGATCTATTCGAAGTGAAAGTTGAGAAAATTTTAACTGCCTATCATGAATTAAAAAATGTTTCGCAACTGCCTAATAAAAATTGAGTAGAACATGTATTTATCTTACCACACGACTGACATCTGCAACTCTTTTTTTATTTGCAACATTTTGTGGTAGTGTATCCAACACTTTGGTTTTCTTGTCTAGCATATTTATCACACACAAATACCAATTCGTGTTCGTCTCATTCATTGGTATAAAGATCTGCAACGAAATTACATATTAATTGTTAGCAGGTTATTACGTTATATAACATATTTAATTCCCTCAATGTCATGTTTTACATAGTAGGCATATAAAAGATTTCCATGTCCTAACCTTGTAACAGTCACTCAACGATCCCATATGAATGAATTGTCCTTTAAAAAATTTAATGAGCTCTTTGGCATTGTATTCTTTTGACAAGATATGACTCTGCAAAGAATTAACATAAGGTTACTCTTTCTTCAAAAAATATAAACTAAACGTAGAAACAAACCAACTTAATATATACTCACAAAAAATTAGGCCAGAAAATACCATCTCTTTGTTGAAATAGTCGAAGCTTTACAATAGTATGCCATTGACTCACCCACAAGGTCAATAATCTAGGGCATGAACAACTCATTAAACACATTTAACTACTACAAAGACAATGATGAAGTTGGACAAAACAATATATTAGACTTACAATTGAAGTAACCCATTCTTTTGGGCGCAACGAGCCAAATTCCTCGATTGATGCAAATGTTGCACCGAATTGGACAACAACTTCACTATAATATAAACTCATATAAAGAATAAATAAAATTTTGATTAATATATGAACTTTAAATCAAAATATATCATCTACTTACCTTTCATCGACATTATTGTTCCATACATAATTGTATATTGCACTTTCAAGTTCATCTAATTCCTTCGAAATTTTGACAAGGGCCCTCTTCGCGGTAACCTTGAAATATATATTTATACAAAGATAGGGCATACGGTACTGCTAATTAGTAATTATACATATCAGACTTATGTAATAACTGCATTTAAACATATATAAATTGTCTCAATATCAATCCATATTAAGTGTATGCATTCAAAAAGATTGCAATGAAAGGCGGAAAAAATATATGTTCTATAAGCATATCATGGCTACATGCATGATTGGTCTATTCTGTCAACGGACATAAACAGTTCTATGGACGAGAGTGCGAATATCACAACAAAGTCGATCTGGCTCGCATAACTATCCGATTAACACCGGAAGCAAATGTTCCTTGACCTAACAATTTTGATTTTCTTGCCAGCTTGACCCTATAATATATAATCATATAAAATGCCATAAATAAATTAGTTATTTTATAGCATATCTAACTATTATTGAATTATAAATAAGTAAATATATATATACCTTTTTTTTTTGTGGGGCAGGACAACTTGAGCTTGGATTGTTAATAGAGGTTGTCATTGGTGTACTTAAATCTACATCTTCCTCTTTAGCTTTGCACTCAATGATCTCAATCGAGGACTCCAACTCACCAGCTGGTGTTTTCAAGTCGGTGCTCTGCCCATCGACCTCAAAGATGCCTCCTTCCTCATCCATTTTTTTTCAAACTGGTTTCACCGCCAGTTTTCACTTCGACCGATTTTGGTAAAAGAGCATTAACAAAATCCTTAATCGATTTCATGTTTCCCGATATTCTATTGATTTTTTCTGTCACATTTGCTTTGACACTCATCGACTCTCTTAAACCCTGAAAAATAATTACGAAAAACCATATTATGACTATATAGAGTTAATGCAATCCGTCAAGTATATACATTTCTAATAGATTTCTTGCCTTCTCTATGAATTAGACATAAAGATCTTAATGACTTACCTGTAACTCAGTATGATACAGCTTTTGCTTCTCTTCTATCGATCGCTGAGTGTGATGCTGTTCGATGATATTAATACCCTGGTTTTTCATGAAATCATAAGTTAATCAAACTACATAATTAATATATAACTTATAGTCACTAACGATAAATTAATACAACTTAGATAACTGGTGTCACCTTAGATTTCAATCCAACACGGAAGTCTTTTGAATAGGAAATTAACTTCGCAACCTCATCCGTTCCCCAAGCAATAATGCGAGGAACAAAAGTTGACATTGCCTCTTTGGTACTCCGAACTCCGCAAATATGGTGATAGATTCTAATCTACTCAAATAATTACAATTTAGTCAATATCAACAATTAATAACTTATACTTCTAATTTAATTCCATTCCGAAATTCAAATCAAGATTGCATTAGTACGCGAAGAACAAATCTTAAACTTAACTCCAATAATAGCAGGCAACCGGTTAAGTAGACTTTTGATGATTTCATCTTCCTTGCATGAAAACTTCTAATACCGAGAAGAAGCTTGTCATGAACATATTTTGCCCAATTCAATTTCCCATTAAGGCCATCCTTAGTCAAACAAGAATAATAGTCTTTCGATGGAACCCCTTCAGTAGTTGGACACAATAACCGTCCAATGATATATAAGAGGAGCCTGGCTTTTAGATCTTCACACTCGGCCTCGAACTCCATAATTTCTTTCTCTAGCCTAACAAAACTCATCTTTCGATGGCTTAGAATATTATACTTATTACAGAGAGCTTCACCATCTTCTCTTTCGATTACACTTGATACCTCTATTCCCTCGTTTTGTAAACCTAGAATACCTTCAACATCCTCCACTCTGAAAGGGATACTTTGGCCATCAACTTGCATGGAGCTGATTGCAACATCAAAGTTGTGAACCAAATACTCACAGAGTTCTCTTTGAAGCTTTCCACCTTTCAAGATTAGCAAGGGAGCGAACCCAATGCTTTCTATAGCACCTTCTATTTTTTTTCCTTTAAAATGCTTAAACAGCTTGCACAAATTAAACGGGCTACAGCGTGTCAAAACCAAGCCCTACACATAAAGTACATTCATTAAATATACATAGCAATATAACATCATACTTAACTTTTAACTATTATTTCTTCAATATAACATTTTCTTATGAAATATTACCCTTTTTTTTCCAGCACCATCCAAATTTTTTTTTCTTTTCAACTCTTGTACTTCATTTTTGTACTGCTCTTTATGAGCAACTGTCTGCTGTATAAAAGGCTTCTTCTCCTCTGTAGGCAGCACTTTTCATTTTGCTACCAGCTCTCTACGAGCCTATAAAAAAACAACTCAAATTAATTCACATACTCATCAAAAAACCATTATTTTAGTAACACTGTATAACTTAATGTCCACACAAAAGATAGGCATTTATATGGTTTCTATGTACCAACAAAGAAAAGCATTAATATGTCTATACTGTCCAACACTTCGACTTTATAAGCAAAATAATTAAACATCAAATTCTCAATAAAAGAACCAGATGCATAAAAGATTACTCACCTTCAATGTCATTTTCACTTTTTCTTCTCCATCTACTTTGCATTCACTTATGTTGCATAAAGTGATTAACATAAAATCTGTAACTCAGACTCTTTAAATCCAAATTCAACAACATAGCATGTCTAATGAATTCAACTTAGAACCACCAAGTATAATTACTTACTAGAAATTCAAAAATGAACCCCTCGGTTTGACAATCTTTATGCTCGATTCTGTTTTATGATGCTCTTTAATCTTTTCCACACTTGTCTGTTTCAACTGCACATCTTCATCAACTTTTTCCATGTCTTTGAATCTTTAATAAAATGAAACAAATGTTTGCAAATTTCTCAACTTTAGACATACAAAAAGTTATAATTTATAATACAAAATCAGTTTCTAAGTTACAACAAACATTACTTGCAAATATCCAATCAACAAAATTACTATGTAAAACTGTATGCTGACATAGCTATCATATATCTGGCACACAAAGACATATAACTGAACTCTAAAGTTACATAAGTGAGAAAGATGCCAATCATCTTGACACTACAAAGCCAAACAATTGAAACTTCCAAGTGGTTTTCTTATCCTATTACAGGAATCACAAAAATCATCCTTCGGTTCTCTATTTTCTCTAATAAATATGCCATCAACTTGACATTTCTCTAAACATGTCAATGCAGATTGTACACAAAAATAATTCCCTCTTGCATTGCAATAAAGAGACTGTCTTAATAGATAATGACAAGCATCTGTCTTTTCTTTCTTTTCATTTCATTCTTAAAAATGAAAAAAAAAAAAAACTCATTAATGAAAAATATGTTCTACATACAAGGAATACCCACATGAAAAAACCAAAAGTATAACTGGTGCACAAAATTATTTATATGCAAAAGAACAAAGAAATAATAAAATCTTTATTTAAATCGGTAAGGCTAGCTTCCATCCCGTCACAATCCCTTTTATATGTTAGCTTTGTTGAATTCACTTTAAGTTAGACCTTGAATATGTGATAAATAACATCAACAAAATAAGAAAATTTTAAACTCAAAACAACTTGATCATATCTAGCATCACAAGAACAATAGGTCATTGCTTGTAAAGTCAAAAAAAAAAAAAAAAAAAAAGAAGAAGAAAACTACAAGACTCAGCATTTTGGTTATATAATTGGGGGAAGCACCTTAATGTCTAGTGTTTTCATATCTATGGCATGCATAGAAACTCATCTTATTGAATTAAATCTTTTCAGGCAACATTTCTATCAAACTTTTCTTGCTTGCACTATAACCCATCCGTAAGAACTTGAAGCAAACTTTTAAATAAGTACAACTAAAACTAACCCCCATTTTCTTTAACTCCTCCACAATCACGCCGTATAACTTGGGTATCTTACTAGTTATGATTTCAGTAAGAAACGGGAAGCAAACAATCCCTATGTAGTCTATCGAAAAACATAAAAACTTCAACACCAATCTCCATTTCATCTAAGCACAAAGCTTGCCAAATCACACTCTTTAACCAAAATAATTGACTTCAAAAAATTGGGAGAAAAAGCTAGAAAACCCAACTCATCATCATCCCAATAAAAACGAGCATAACAAGATATGATAGGAAATGGAATGAAACAAAAGATAGTAATGAAAAGAAATGGTTGACCAGGACTAGAGATATTCCAATTGGCGACGGGGCTGGAGACGAGTTCGGTGGTAGTGTGTTATTTGGGGTTTTCTTGCTCTTTTCCTTCGAAGCTCTCACAACCGGGGTGACAATTTTCTAATATTTGGGATTTGGGTTAAACAGAAGGAGAAGTCGAAGAGAAGGTTTTTCAAATTTGGGATTCCGATTTTTCAGAGGAAGAAGAGGACGAGGGTTCTTAGAAAATATAAAATTTAGGGTTGGATGATTTTGAAGAAGAGAGAGTCATGGTTTTTAGAAAATGAAAATTTTAGGGTTGGATGGGTTTTTTTTCTTCTTTCGACTGGGTTAACTGGTTATATGTTTTGCTTTTTTTTTTTTTTTTTTTTTTTTTTTTTTTTTTTTTTTAAACGGTTTAGATGAACCATTATGCATTTAAAGGTCTACATTTCTTGGAGCCTACCAAAAACTCATATTAAGAAAAAAAAATTAGAATTTTTCGAGAAGAGAGTTTCAACCAAAAATGAAAAAGAAAAATAGGGTTCAGCCGAAATAAAAAGAAAGAAAAAAAATAGGAGAGGTAAAGATATCAATATTTCATTAAGGGTGTTTAAATTTTTACCATCTCTTTTTTATCAATTTTTAATATTTCTATCTCTTTTTTGAATAATTTTTTCTTATTACATTTTTAACAATTATTTTATTATTTATGAATGTTTTTCAAATTAACCCTAAAAAAATACCCACGTTTAGCTGGTTGTGGAATAAAATTGGCAGATGACAGACAAGTTGCCAAAAATAAAACTGTAGAACATGACTAAATGGCTCAGAAGACAATGACTTCTGGACATGACTCAAACTACATGTAAAAAATAGTGTTAAAATGTGACTTCTGGACATGACTCAAACTACGGTGTCTATTACGGTGCAAACTTTTACCATGCAATTACAGTGAGAACCTTCGTTCACACAAATTTCAAAATTTGCTTACATGAAAATAGTTTACTTTTATTTTTTCTCTTTTGCTTGGTTTCTTGCAGGTTTCCAGATTTAGAATAGCAATGACAATTATCAAATAAGGTGAAACATTAAAAATATTTAGTGTTTGCAATAATAAAAAAACTATTTAATAAAAAAGCTTGATAATTAGGCTGTAAATAGATTTAGTAATATTAGACACAACACTATTATACGATATGAAAAAATAACTAAAACACACAAAAAATACTACACGAAAAATAACACGAACACGATATGAATACACGAATGTCTCAAAATCTATATAATACAAATTGTTAACATATCAAATTTTATATAAATATAAAATATCTTAAACACGATAATGACATGACAAAATACTCGAACATGATACGTATACACGAATTTTCGAATCTAACTGTAAATGAACCAGGTTTGAACGAACATATTTTTATTCGTGTTCGTTTGTTTATTTAAATTCATTATAAAATCCAACTCAAATACTGAAACTCAAAATAAAAAATCAATTTAAAATCAATTTTCATACACATTATTAATGAAACTTAAATTAAAAAATTAAACTTAACTCATAGAAAATATATTAGATTTAAAATCATATTTAGAATAATTAATAAATTATTTTTTGTCAAGAATTAATGAATTAATTTAGTAAGTATTACAATAATAATAATAATATATAAAATAAAATAAAATTTGAATATTAAATATTATTATTTACAAATCGGGTTGAAATCATTTTTTTTTCTTCTTCCAGCAATCTGATAATTTTGTTGCTAAATTCAACAATGTATTAAGAATAATAACAAGCAAACCATGTAAAAAATGAAATTTGATAAACTAATAATAAAGAAATTTGAAAATAAAAGTAAAACTATTTCATTTTTTTACATGGTTTGCTTGTTATTATTCTTAATACAAATATTGTTATTAGTTACAACTTTTGTAATAACAAAATAGAATTTATGTTTTTATTTTGTAAAAACTCATCTGCTAATTATTGTGTCAAAAACTCTAATGCACCAAAATATTTTTTTTCATGTTAAAACTTAATTTTTTGTTTTCTTTTTTATAAAATAATTTTCTTAAATGATTATGTTTTGTATTTGAAAATTATAAGAGCATTTAATAAATAAAATAACACAATAATGTATATAAAATTTGAAAATATTTATTTATTTTAAAATAAATATTAGATAATTAAATTGTTTTTTAACTTAAAAAGAATTTAGCCCCATAACATCAAAATAAAATATTTTTTTCTCGTAATGTTCTTATTTATACTCATTCTATCATAAAAAAATCAATTTAAAAGGAAGATGAAAATATTGTTTTTAATTTTTTAATCTTTTAAAATTTTACCTTTTAATAAATATTTTTTGTTATGGATGCAAACATAATTTTTTTTCAATTTTTTTAAAATTTTTTTAAAATAATTTTCATGATTATGACCATTTCTATTCTAAAAGTTCCTATTGTAGAAACTACATATAAAAAAGTGTCAAAAAGAACATTGATAGCTATCCAAGGATATAGACAATAACTTAGGAGTCTGGAAGTCCATTGGATATAAACAATTAGAATTCTTCTCCCCTTCTTTCGAAGATTTTTTTTTTAATATTTATAAAATTTTAATTAAATTAACGATTACAAATAAATTTAAATTGAATCATATTAAAAAAGAATTTTTTATTTAAATAATTTTTTTTTTATATTTTGACACAAACACTACACCAACATAAATTTTGTAAAATATAAAATGAATTGAGACACGACATGGATACAGCATAAGAAAAATAATTAAAACACAATATGAAGAAAAACATAAATACTACACAAATACACGAAAGTGTCAAAATATACATAAAACGAATTATTAATTTGTAAAATTTTATATAAATTTATAATATTTTAAACATACGAAAAAATAACACGAATACACAAAAAAAATCTTTTTTTTCTGTTCTTTTCTTTCCTTTCACTCCTTAAAAAAAATCAAGTGTCATCTCCATAACAATTTGTGTAGCTTATTTCATATATATATATATATATATATATATATATATATATATATATATATATATATATATATATTATAGATAGCTTTAGGATGAACCAGAAGCCTCGCATAAGATGTGTGAAAAGTAGCAGCATCATGATGCAACATTAAGAAGACAAGTGTTAAAAGAAAAATAATTTCTTTAATTTCTTATCGTTGTCAGACCAGATGGACAGAACCCAACATTGATGCCAAAACCATCAAATACGAATTAACAAGCCAAGATATATCGCCAAAAACCTATAGCCCTGAAATCCACAATGTTGCCAGGCATTTACTAGTTGCTTCTCTGGTGCTCCAGGAAGCGCCATTCTCATTTTAGCACGAATGCTTTATGGGATCTGTTCCAAAAATTACCTACAGCAAAAGAATATATAAAGAGTTTATATTTGATGCAATATGAAATTCAATGAATCATAATAAGATATTTCGTTAATGAATAAAATAAAAAAAAAAATTTATAAATAAATATAAAAATAAAAATAAAAATAGAAAGAAATAAGATATCTCATTAATATTTATTTATAGATCTTTTTTATTTTTTATTTTGCTCATTAATGAAGTATCTCATTATAATTCACTGACAATGTATGAATTTTATACACTGTCAATACATTAAATAGATACTCATAAATAAATAAATAAATAAATAAGCGTTAATATGTGCACAACAAAAATCTTTTGTTCTTTTGAGGGCTCATGCGCAGGAAAAAAAGAGAGTATTGTTGGGCTTAAGTTGACTAAGACTTTGTTTAACATTGTTTTTTACACAATTTTTGAAGTCAAAAATTGTTTTTCACTGTAAACACAACGTTAAATAGATAAAAAAAATTGACTTTTACTGTTGAAATCATGGTATGAAAGTCAAACCAAAAAGTCAAAAAATATAACTTTTGGGCTTTAAAAGTTGACTTCTGGATAAAATAACTTTATTATCCTCACATCTCTATACTTTTATTATTTTAAACATATCTTTTTTTGACATTTTAATTTCCTACAAACACTTTTTCACAACGTTAAATAGATAAAAAAAATTGACTTTTACTGTTGAAATCATGGTATGAAAGCCAAACCAAAAAGTCAAAAAATATAACTTTTGGGCTTTAAAAGTTGACTTCTGGATAAAATAACTTTATTAACCTCACATCTCTATACTTTTATTATTTTAAACATATCTTTTTTTGACATTTTAATTTCCTACAAACACTTTTTCACAACAATACTAAACACTTAAAAATAAACCATACTTTTTTACCACACTTTCTAAACACATTTTCAATCAAAATTTTTTTTAATTTAAATTTTTTTCAACAGCAATACTAAACTAGACCTAAGACTTAGTATCGAAGCTCATAACCAGGTCATGACCCCGCATGGAGGACACGTAGCAGGCACTTGGTGAGCTATCAGATTCCAAGCTTCTTAATAAGTTTTAGTAACAAAGAATACTTGGTTTACATGTCAAGACTTGAATTCTCTTCTATGTCATAATTCTTAATATCCTCCGAAAAACATCAACTTAAATATCGAAACATATCCTGAAAACATAATTCCGATGTTTTCTGAATTTTTTTTTTGTTTTCTCAGATTATTCAACCTTTTTTTGGCGATCTCAGTAACTTAACCAGTTTGCCACCGAAAGATATCAACGTATAATTGAGGGAGTAACCTGCCAGCAACCAAGAAGTACGGAAGTCGAAGTTAAAATTGTCCTAAGGCAATTTCTAAAGGGCATAGCCCCTCTGCAACAGCTCTAACAGCAGCTACTTCAGCTTCAATCTGACAAAAGAAATGAGGTCTCAAAACTTTAAAGTCTAACAAGCAGAAAAAAGATTAAAAGAGTCACAAAATAGCTCCAACAGGCAGTTTACCTCAACTTCAGAGGCAGGGACAGGTGCAATATGATGCGAGGCGTGGAACTTGTGCTGAAATGGTACAAACTAGAGTTCTGAACCAGATCGCTAACCAATATATTATGGGTGATAATGGCTCGGTTTAGTTTGATTTTTAAAAAAAAAAAATTACGATTAATATGTAATATTTTAATTTTTTAAAAATTAAAACCGAGCTGAATAAAATAAAAAATCGAACCAATTCAAACGGAATATATAAGCATGTGAAGGCATGAGAATAAATACAGAAAAGAAAAGAAAAAATCAAATAACTAAAGGAATAAACAAATAAACTAACCTGAACTGTTCTTGTTATTAAAGAAGTATCAAATAACATGACTTGCTAAGTTGCTATGTATCAAAACAAAAGCAAGCTTATTAGTTTACAAAACCATGAAATGTATAACATGTTTAATTAATTAAATAATTTATGTTAAAAATATGAAACAATATAACATATGAATAATTTCTAAAATTTAAATGTTAATATTTTTTAAAGCCAAACATATTGTGTTAAATTCATTGAGTTTTACGTTGCTGTTGTAAAAACAATTAGTACAGCAAATTATTTTCTGGAAAAAGAGAAAGGTATATCTGAAAAAATTGTACAGCAAATTACAAAACTACTTCTGCATTTTTAATACCTCTCCAATTAATTATAAATATATATGTAGTTAACTAGCAGTAGAGATTTATGCAGAAAACGGTTCTTCAACAGCAATGCACACCAGTTTTTCACACACAGAATTTTGATAAACATAATTAAAATTTACGTTATCCGAATTTTTTATAAAATATTCGTAATTAATATTTACGTTTAACACATATTTGGACATAAATATAAAAATATGATTTTTCAAATATAAAAAAAAAATTAAAAATAAATATACTCATGTCAAACACATATTGATATTTAATACTCATCTTTAAATCCGGGAAACATAATTTAAAACATCCTTGTAGACACATTTCTACCAAATTATAATCTATGGGTCTTTTCAATCTTCAATAGATTTATGATTCAAAATATTGGGTTTGGTGGTACAAGACAGCAAACAAACATTACACATGCTAACAAAATTAACTAGCTAGCCTTCACTTTTTGCCAGCTTCCTCTTTTCATTGCTACTTTATATCACGTGAAAATGTCGTGAAGTTTATTTTTGTATTTAATAAAATTTATTTTTTATTTAAATTTAAATATAAAATATAAAAATAATTTTTTTTAATATTTTTAAAATAATAATATGAACTTTTGAATCGAATTTAGATAAAAAAAAAACAGACACCCAACCCATAAACAAATCTACTTTTTGTTTGGAAAATTGGAGATTATATATTTAAAACTTTTAAGGTAAGTAAGTAATAACTAAAACTGTTCAAGGGTCGAGCGGGTAGGTTATGCCCGAATTAGATTGGGTCTAGGTATAAGATTTTGTAATCCAAAGCAGCCCGACTCAAATTATTATTCATTTAATAAAAAAAATATTTTTTATTTAAATTTAATTATAAAAATATATAAATATTAATATAAAAATAATTTTTGAATAATAATACGGACTTTCGAGCCCAACTCGAGTCGAGCTTGAGTTAAAAAAAAATTATTAGATTAACAACACATTCTAGCATTTGGTTCTGTTGATTGATGTATAATTTTTTCGATAAAAAAGCAAGATTCGAGTCTTTCTTCTCAAATAAAATAAATAAAAAATAAAGATTTTAAGGTATAATAACAATTAAGTTTCAAAACTAACAAGTGGACATATTGCTCTTTTCTTCTTGGATTAATTGGTTTCATCTATCAGAATTAGACTAATTCACACATGTAAGAATTATTAGATTAAATTGTGAAGGATTGTATTGAAAAATATTAAAAATTATTTCTAGATGATGTTTTTATGAAATTACTCCACCAAAGAGAATTTAAAATGTTAGAAAATATTTTTAGATGTAAAACATTTCTCAAACACTAGGAAACATTCATGCTAAATCACTAAGAATCAACAGATCAATATGCGGAAGCGTACTTGAATCCATGATGATTGATTACTCTCCAGAGCCGTGCGGTATGTCTTCCAGATCAACACGTTCTCTTAGAGAATCCTTTTTTTTTTCTCTCGCTTTCTCTCTGATGATGGGATGTCAGAAAGAATAGAATGACGACCGTGTGACCTGGGGACCATAACCACTATTTAAAGATAACTTCCCTGTTATCTTTTAGTATTTCTATTTTAACCCATCAAAAAAATAAAAATTACCCTTAAGTCTCTACACATTAAAGGCCCACACCTTATTAGATACATTAAAGCCCAAATTACCCAAACTTCAGTAGATCACTTTAAATTGACTTAACCTTATTCGACAGTCTACAACACATAATTATTCACATATAAGCCTAATGTTGGATTAAGGATCCACAATCTCCCACTTGGGCTATATGTGTAACTTTATAATAATGCATTGCAAAAATAATCATACGAGTTCAACTTTGCTGTCATTACTAAAATGTATCTATAACCAGTCTGGTCTATCAATCATACCAACATAGGATCAAAGCGACCTTCGTTACATCTTTCGTAACTCGACCCATCAATGGTCACGTATGCCGATACAACTAAATGACATGGATCATGATGTGGATGTGTAGCATAGAAATTTCATGCAATGTGATCTTAACATGCCTATTTCCAACTGATCCACCCTTAAACCTTAGTGAGATCAATCCATACCAAAATCAAAGTGTAAATATTTCAAAACTTTAATTCTGCTAGAAAATAACTTTAAAATATTCATAAACTGAAATAACTGAAAATATGTCTATATCATAAAAGCATTTAAAATTATAAACTCCCACTAAAACTGAATATCCTCAAATGACATGACACCCATATAAGCAGTGTGCTCATGAAACACTTTGGGTGGCAATCCCTTAGTAAGCGGATCCGCAACCATGGAGTTTGTACCGATGTGCTCTATAGACAACTATCCACTCTAAACTCTTTTTTTAACAACTAGGAACTTGATGTCTATATGTTTTGACTTCGTCGAGCTCCTATTGTTGTTGGAATATAGAACTGCCGACTTATTGTCACAAAATAACATGAGTGGTCTTTCAATACTGTCCACTATGCGCAGCCTCGTGACAAAATTTCGCAGCCATATTCCATGATTGGATGCCTCATAACACGCTATGAACTATGCCGCCATGGTAGAAGAGGCTATAAGAGATTGTTTATCACTCTTCCAGGAGACAGCACCTCCTGCTAGCAGGAAGATATAGCCTGACGTAGATCTCATACTATCTTGGCATCCAGCAAAATCCGACCTCCGATATGTGAGCATGTAGTCTTTTGTTCTCTGAAAGTACCGCAAGACCCGTTTGGCTGCTTTTCAATGGTCTACTCCTGGATTACTTAAATATCTGCCCAACATCCCAACAATGTACGCAATATCCGGACGCGTACAAACCTGAGCATACATCAGACTTCCTACTGCTGACGCATAAGGAATCTTCTACATTTCCTTTTCCTCAAAATCATTCTTAGGGCAATGATTGAGACTAAACTTGTCTCCCTTTGCCACAGAGGTATTACCTGGTTACAATCCTGCATGCCATATCTTTTGAGAACCTGTTCGATATAACTCTTTTGTGATAATCCAAGAATACCCCAAGAGCGATCCCGTTGTAACTTTATGCCTAATACAAAAGAGGCGTCACCAAGATCTTTCATCTCAAAATTCTTAGCTAGAAATCTCTTGGTTTCGTGCAATAAGCCTATATCGTTGCTGGCAAGCAAAATGTCATCGTCATATAAAACCAGAAAAATATACTTGCTATAAGTACTTATGGTATATACAATCATCGACCAAATTCATCTCAAAACCGGACGAGATAATCACTTGATGAAACTTGAAATACCATTATCGAGATGCTTGTTTGAGCCCATAGATGGATTTCTTAAGTTTGCAAACCATATTATTTGGGTCTCCCGACACAAAGTTTTATGGTTGCACCATATAAATCGTCTCATCAATGTTACCATTGAGAAACACTGTCTTTACTTCCATCTGATATATCTCAAGATAGAAATACACCACCAATGCCATTATAGTCCTGAAAGAGTCTTTCGAAGAAATCGGAGAGAAAGTCTCTTTATAATCGATGCCTTCTTTCTGTGTAAAGCCCTTAGCGGCAAGACGAGCCTTGTACCTTTCCACATCGCCTTTCGAATTCCTCTTGGTCTTAAATATCCATTTGCAACCAATGGGTTTCACACCTTCTGGCAATGGGACAAGATCCCACAAGTCATTGTCCTTTATGGACTTAATCTCCTCATTCATGGCATCAATCCACTTCTGAGAGTTAGAACTTTTCATGGCTTGACGGAAGTTGATCGGATCATCTTCCATCACTCCAATGTCAACCTCATGTTCTTGGAGAAATACAATGTAGTCATCAGGCACTGCACTTCTCCTTTCTCTAGTGGATCTCCTTAATGGCATAGGCTCTTGAGGTGGTAGAGTTTGTTCTTCTGGAATAATTTCTTGAATGGGAGGTTCATCGACATTGTCTTGATCTGTTGTGCCTTGAACAAAGTCAGAAATGAAATCCTGATCAATGCCAATAACACCTGTGGGAATATCAACATTTTCCTCTTCAAATACAAAGTCTCTAACTGTATCTCCCCCTGCAAACTCGACCTCCTCAAAGAACCTGGCATTTCCCGACTCGAAAATTCACTTAGTTATGGGATCATAAAACTTGTACCCCCTGAATCTTTCAGAGTATCCAATAAAGTAGCAACTCACAGTTCTTGACTAGTTTCTTTTCATTAGGCCTATAAGATCTTGCCTGAGCAGGACATCCCCAAATGTGCAAGTGCTTTAAACTAGGCTTTTTGCTCGTCCAAAGTTCATAAGGGGTTTTGGCAGTTGCTTTAGTTGGAACCATGTTAAAGAAATATGCTGCAGTCTTAAGTGTTTCTCCCCAAAGTGATTTTGGTAAGGTAGAATGACAAATCACACTCCTCACCATGTCTTTAAGTGTCCTGTTTCGTCTTTCAGCAACACCATTCATAGTGGACGAACCCGACATAGTGTACTGTGGGACGATACCACATTTCTCTAGGAATTTAGCAAACGGTCCTGGGCGTTGTTCACTTCAACTGTCATATCTGCCATGGTACTCACCACCATGGTCAGATCTGACGGTTTTGATCCTTTTGCTGAGTTGGTTCTCAACTTCAGCCTTATAATTTTTGAACACATCGAGTGATTTTGACTTTTCATGAAGGAGATATATGTAGCCATATCTAGAATAATCATCTATGAACGTTATAAAATATTGTTGACCATTCCAAGCAATCGTGGAATGGCCCATAAATGTCCGTATGTATAAGTTCTAAGACATCCAAAGTCCTGTTGGCTTCAAATCTCATTTTATTGGTTTGTTTCCCCTTTATACAGTTAACACAAACATCAAAATCTGCGAAATCTAAGGGGTCTAGAATTTCGTCTGACACAAGTCTCTCTATTCTCCGTCTAGAGATATGACCTAATCTCTTGTGCCACAACGCAGTCGAATTCTCATTGGTTAATTTTCTCTTTATACCTCGTGTACTTAATTGCAGAGATTCATTAAATGAAGCAATTGTATCAATCAAATAAAGAATATATAACCTGACAAAGAACCGGAACCAACCAATTTTGAATCATTAAACAAACTAAATTTTCTATTCCCAAATGAACAAGAATAACCAGATTTTTCCAAAGCAGAAATAGAAATCAAATTCCATCTAAAAGACGGTACAATAAATGTCTCATTAAGATCCAAATAAGTTCCAGTCTTTAATAATAATCTAAACTCTCCTATTGCCTCAACTTGAACTGTCTTGCCATTACCCACATAGATGTATTTTTCACCATCACTTGGCTTTCGGCAACTCAAGCAACCCTGCATAGACACACTGATATGAGTTGTTGCACCAGAATCTATCCACCATGTGTGTCTAGGTACCAAAGTTACATTAACCTCAGAACAAACCAAATTAAGAAGCATACCTTTCTTAGCACGCCATGTGTGGTAGTTGGTACAATGCTTCTTCTGATGCCCTTCAACTCCGCAGAAGAAACAACCAGAACCTTCCGGTTGACCCGATTTCTTTTGTTGTTTCTTTTGAGGTGTTGTATCTGCAGTTTCCTTATCCTTCTTCCTTTTGTATCCCTTGTCCTTGTTCTTAGAGGTTGAGGCCAGATGAGCACTCTCTGTCTTATCTTGCTTCAATCTTTCCTCTTCCATAACACAGTATGAGATGAGCTCATTCAGAAACCAAGTCTCTTTTTGACAGTTGTAGCTCACCTTAAACTGGCTAAACTATGTCGGAAGGGATATCAAAACCAGATGCACTAGCAAGTTCTCAGAAAGTTCTAACTTAAGTGCTTTCAACTTTGAAGCAAGATGAGACATCTCCATGATGTACTCCCTAATATTGCCTTTGCCTTTGTACCTCATTGAAAGTAGACTTGTCAAGAGCGTACGTATTTCAACATTTTCGTTCTTGACAAACCTCTTTTCAATGTCTGCAAGGAACACCTTAGCCGTAGTAATCTTTTCAGACATTGTACCCCTAAATGCTTCCGAAATGGCTTTCTTCATGATCATCATACACATGCGATTTGATTTCTCCCACCTTTCCATATCCCTCTTTTCATCTGAGGTACTCTTATCCGTAAGAGGTGCAGGAGAATTAGCCCTTAATGCAAGGTCGAGATCCATGACTCCGAGAACTATTAAGAGGTTCTCTTGCTATGACTTGAAATTTGTGCCATTGAGCATAGGAATAGAGTTGATGTTGGCAGAAATATTAGCAGGAGTGGTTGTAGCTAAACACAGAGAACAGCAAACAAACAAAACAAGCTCACCTAAGTCTCATAACAGAAATAGAAATAAAATTTAAATAGAGGTAAACCCCATCTCAAGATACAAAGCACTCCATTAATGTTTTGTCTTTGGACAAAAATATTAATTTGTAACTGATAGCTTGGCGTAGTAATCAAACAGTGATAATAAGAAACATGTCAAATAATAAATCTTCCTTTGGGCTGATGTATTGTTCACATGTAAAACCAAATAATTATCACATGTTTATTACCACAGGTGCCCATGCAATTCTATTAAGTATCAACTTTCCTTTGAGTCGGTCAATATTCACATAAGTTACATACACACAACCGTTTATATTCCAAAACAAATTAATTTCCACAAGAGAGGTCAATTTGGTGACATGTTGCTTCAATTAATTCATCTCAAAATATATATAAACATACCAATATTTAAATTTAAATTGCACCAAAATTGCCCAATTTGTTTTATCTGCGGCCTTGCCGCTGTTGTTCTTATGCCGCCTCGGCCAATAGGCCGCGACTTTCCTTAGCGGCGACCTTGGCCGCCTCAGCCAGCAGGCCACGGCTTTCCTTGTCGACGCGACCTTACAGCCGCCGATTAAAAATAAATAAATACTTTTATTTAAATCCTTAATGATTGTTCATCCAAAAAATTATTCTTAATGATTCAACATGAAGAGGCTCTAATATAATTGTTAGAAAATATCTTTAGATGTAAAACATCCCTCAAACCCTAGGAAACATTCATACTAAATCACCAAGAATCAACAGATCAATATGCGGAAGCGTACCTGAATCCATGATGATTGATTACTCTCCGGAGCCGTGCGGTATGTCTTCCAGATCAATACGTTCTCTTAGAGAATCCTTTTGTTTTCTCTAGCTTTTTCTCTGATGATGGGATGTCAGAAAGAATAGAATAACGACCGTGTGATCTGGAGACCATAACCACTATTTAAAGATAACTTTCCTGTTATCTTTTAGTATTTTTATTTTCATCCATCATAAAAATAGAAATTACCCTTAAGTCTCTACATATTAAAGGCTCACACCTTATTAGATACATTAAAGTCCAAATTACCCAAACTTCAGTAGATCATTTTAAATTAGCTTAATTTTATTCGGCAATCTACAACACATAATTATTCACATATAAGCACAATGTTGGATTAAGGATCCAACATAAAATTCATGGATTAAAATTTATATTCTCATGTGTTTGATGTTTGTGGTTAATTAAAAAGATCTAACCTGCCATGAACAAATTTCTTTATCAACCAGTTTTTCTGAGCTCTAATTAAGTCAAAAATGTATTAGGAGTTAAAAACAATGACCCTTCCATGAGAGCACTTTCATGGCCATCTATTATATTGTCACACTACAAAACAGCAGGTGAATTAAAGGTGCTAGCTAGCTCTTGCTTGAATTACAAATATAACATGATTAATAAACACAAAAGCAATATAGTAAATACGATATATTTAATGCAAGTATTATATTCAGAATTTTATGTTTAGGATTTTGAAATATTTAATAATTTTTATTATTTTATGTTTGTATGACTGATAACTCGTATAATTATATAGTTCTTAGTTATGTTTTATTATTGTTTTGTGTCAAATACGAGTTATTATTGCTTAGTCTAATTGTGTTTATGATATTTTATATTTTTATGTAATTTGGTGTTTTTCACGAGTTTCTTTGAGTGATTTCAGATTACTAGGTTAAATCAACAATTAAGGGCAAATCCAGTTCAGTTCCAGTTCCGACACCTTTTGCCATATCCGCTATATCTGGAGTTTCACTGAAGTAATAAGGCTGAATTTTTTACAGTGCAAATTTAAGAGGCATATCTATCTTTTTCATGTTTTACACTTCTTGAAACGGAGTCGTTTTCCCTAGCGAAATCGACCATCAAGTTGGCTGATGTGCAATGACGTCTGTGCTGACCTGTTTTGGTATTTTGACCATATCTTTCGATCCACATGAGCAAATGATCTGATTCCAACGGCTATGGGTCCGTAACTGATAGGGGTATATGTTTCTAGAAGACCATTTGATCAGATCGAGCCTCCAACATTGACAAAATCGACCATCAAGCTGGCTGATCAGAATTGTCATACAATATGACGAAAATTGTTAGAAAAATGCACCCACCTATTATACCTACCTTTGAAATTTATAAAGCTTGTCTCTTGTCATTTAGCTCTCCAAAATGTGTATAAATAGAGGGCCTTGGATGAGCATTAAAGTAGATTGGTAGGATATTAGCCATTGTAATAAAATTCTCTAAGTTTTCTTTTTCTTTCCTTTCTCTAGTTTTTCTTTTTCTTTATTTACTTATGCTTCTTACATTTCTTTTCATTTTATTCATATCTAGTATGTGTTGCTAATCATATTGTTGAGGTGATGAGGTGAAGCTCTTGGTAAATGCTAAGGTTAGTCTCTTAAACATGAGCTAAAATGAATCATCATTTATAAACACTAGTATAGATAATATTTTCTTTTGGTTTAAAATCATACTTACAAAGTAGGGATCTTGATTCATTATTGACAAGGAAAATGGCACAGTAAATGCTTGGTTTCATAACCTTGATTTGTTGTAGACATATACCTTGGCATAAGGAATTCTTGGATTCTTTTTATGAGTTTTGAGGACACCAAATGAACATAATATCATATGCTATGGACGTTGGACAATTTGGACTGAATTGCTAAACCTTCCGATTGGAGCCTCCTTTATGTGTAATAAAACAAGATTAATCTTAGCATAACACCAAGAGTGGATTCTCTAACCTCAACATCTTTTCTTATTGTTTTTTATATCTTGTTTAATTTCTTTTATATTTTGTTTATTTTGTTCTCTAATATCTTGTTTATCTTATTTTGTTGTTGATTCCCTAATATCTTGTTTACTTTCTTTGTCTTATATATTTATAAACTTATACTTACTAATACGCTTCCCTGTGGTTCGACCTCGGACACCCGAGAATTTATTACTTGAACATAACCTGCACTTGGGTTTACAACTCTTAATTGAGTCTCCATCAAGTTTTTGGCGCCGTTGCCGGGGAAGCAATACTAAGTATATAAGTTTATAAGTATATTTATTTTATTGGCTGGTTATACCGCCTAATTTGTATATTAACTTTGTTTTATTTTTATTGGCTGGTTATACCGCCTAATTTGTATATTAACTTTGTTTTATTTTTATTGGCTGGTTATACCGCCTAATCTGTATATTAACTTTGTTTTATGCTTGTTTGGCGACGTGATTTTAGATCTCGTCGTTTAGTTAGATTTTATTGTGAAACTTTTTCAGGTAATCTTTCTAATACAACTCCTACCATGGCTGACAATGAAAGTGTTCATGCTGAAGGTGAGAACGGACAAGTACGCACCATGCGTGACTACTTGCAACCAACTCGAAGCTCATCACCCTCTTGTTTTATTTTTCCTCTCAATGCAAACAACTTTCGTTTTAAACCAGGTATGATAGCTTTGCTTCCAAATTTCCATGGGTTAGAATCGGAAAGTGCTTACTCGTTTCTAAAAGACTTTGAAGATGTATGTGTCACCTTTAATGACCAACAATGTACAAATGAAATTGTCAAGCTAAACTTTTTTCCTTTTTCTTTAAAAGATAAAGCAAAAATTTGGCTTCATAATTTAAAACCAAGGTCAATTGGCACATGGCAAGAATTACAAACTGAGTTTCTAAAGAAATTTTTCCCAGCACATAAAACTACTGCTTTGAAAAGACAGATTCAAAATTTCAATCAAAATCAAAATAAAGCATTTTTTCAGTGCTGGGAGCGTTTTAAAGATTTGTTAAGTTCTTGTCCACATCATGGTTTTGAAAAATGGCGTCTTATTAGTTTCTTTTATGAAAGTTTAACTCCCGAAACTAAACAATTTGTTGAAACAATGTGTAACGGTGAGTTTCTAGAAAAAGAACCTGAAGAAGCCTTTGACTACCTAGACCATTTGGCAGATAACTCTCAAGCCTGGCACACAGATAATTCCTCTGAAAGTTCCAATAGATCTAATCTTGTTTCTAACAGAGGTAAATATCATTTTAGTCAAGAAGATGAGATAAA
Organism: Fremontodendron californicum; assembly: GCA_030761205.1. NCBI lineage: Eukaryota > Viridiplantae > Streptophyta > Magnoliopsida > Malvales > Malvaceae > Fremontodendron > Fremontodendron californicum. Next base: position 7,941,037 of record JAULJL010000019.1, on the reverse strand, counting down.
AGCTAAAGTAGCTAATTTGGCTAGAAAGATTGAAGCCATGGAACTTAGAGAAGTAAAAGAAGTCAAAACGGTTAAAAATGAAGAAAGTTGTGGAATTTGTGAAATCATGGGACACCCCACTTCTGAATGTCCAAACATTCCCATTCTTAAAGAAGCGTTGCATGATCAAGTAAATTCTATAAACACATTTAAAAAGCCTTTTCCTTCTCCTTACTCTGAAACGTATAATCCTGAATGGAGAAATCATCCCAACTTCAGTTGGCGGAATAATAATCATGTTCAGGTACCACAATCTCAAAAGCCGGGTAACACTTTTTCCTATCAACCTTCACGTGTACAAACCTTGGAAGAGACATTGCAAGCATTCATGCAAACACAAGCAAATGTGAATAACCAAACTTCACAGGACATCAATGAGATCAAAAACACCTTGTCCACATTGACAGCTTCATTACGCACTCAAGAAATAGGTAAGTTTCCTGCTCAACCTCAGCCTAACCCTTCTACTCAATGTCTTGTTTCTTGCTCCAATGAAACTCAACAGGAAAATGCCAGTTCTATCACAACTCTTCGAAGTGGAAAGGCAATTGACAAAAACATTCCATCAAAAGACCAAGATCCTCCTTCCCCTCCGAAAAGTAATGGTAAGGATGATGGTAAGTCTGAACTTCTTGAAAATTTGGACAAAGAAAAAGGTATGCATCCTGCTCCTTTTCCTCAAAGGTTGCAAACAATAAAGAATTTGAATCAAAATGCAGAAATTTATGAACTTTTCAAACAAGTTAAGATTAACATTCCTTTATTGGATGCAATCAAACAAGTTCCATCTTATGCTAAATTTTTGAAGGACATGTGCACATTTAAAAGGAAACATAATGTACAAAAGAAAGCATTTCTGACGGAAAGTGTGAGCTCAATCATTCAGCACCTTACTCCACCAAAATTCAAAGATCCTGGATGTCCAACAATCTCATGCATCATTGGAAACACTAGAATAGAACGTGCATTGCTTGATCTTGGTGCTAGTGTTAATCTTTTGTCTTTTTCTGTTTATCAACAGTTAGGTTTAGGTGAACTCAAGGAAACACCTGTTACACTTCAACTAGCTGATCGTTCTGTAAAAATTCCTCGAGGGATAGTTGAAGATGTTTTGGTTCAAATTGATAATTTTTACTTCCCTGTTGATTTTATTGTTTTGGACACACATCCTGTTTCAAATCCAAATGTTCAAATTCCTGTTATATTAGGCCGTCCATTTCTTGCAACTTCTAATGCTCTGATAAATTGCAGGAATGGTATTTTGAACATTTCTTTTGGAAATATGACTTTAGAATTAAATGTGTTCAACACTTGCAAGCAACCTGGTGATGATTCAGAAGTACATGAAGTGGATTTCATTGAAGAACTTTTTCATGAACATCTCACCACTACCACATTCCATGATCCTTTAGAAGCTTATTTAATTGAATGTGAGTTTGATAATGCTTCAGAAATTTCACACACTGATTCTTTGTTAAATTCTTTTCAGGTTTAGCATTGTTGGAAACAAAAACTTGAGGAACTCAGAAAAGATGCATATGAGAATTCTAAAATTCATAAAGAAAGAACTAAAGCCTTTCATGACAAGTTAATTTCAAGAAAAACATTTGATGTTGGGCAAAAAGTTCTACTTTATAATTCTAGACTTCACATATTTCCTGGTAAGTTGAGATCAAGATGGACTGGCCCATTTGTGGTTAAGCATGTGTATCATTATGGAGCAGTTGACATTGAGAATCCTCAAAATGGTAACGTATTCAAGGTAAATGGACAAAGACTCAAACTCTTTTTGGAAAATCATGTTACTCAAGAAGAGGTTGTTTTTCTTTCTGATCCTTGTTTTGAAAATAACTAGATGTAAATATAATTTTTACTAATTTCCAAAAAAAAAAAAAAAATAATAATAATACATTTTTTTACCCCGGTTAAATGGCGGATAACGGTACTCTGTGATTATTTAAGTCGGTTCCATCAGCTACCCACAAAACTGATATTGTATATAAATTTCTCTTTCAATTTCTTTTTCATTTTTTTTTCAAGATGGATGATATTCTCACAAGATTGCAGAAACGATTTCCTCCTTTTCCTCGAAATATTTTACTGAAGCTTTACCAAGTTCGATTTGAAAGATTAAGAATGCTTATGCACAAAGGGATTCCTGAAGACATACGTTGGATAATTGAAGCCAAGGTACGTGAAGATGAATATCTTCCTGTTTTGCATTTACCAGGTACAGGTAGAAGCACTTTTGCAAAGAAGCGACGAGCAAAGCGCATGAGTTCAAATGGCCACAAATGTGCACGATGGACGTGTAACGGTAAATGTCGTTCTATTGGGATTCCGTCCTCTAATCGAGATGATAAAATTGAATTCATTAAGGATGGACTGAGTAAGGAGAATTTGGATAATATCCAACTTTCTCTTGAGACGCATCCTAGTGGAGACGTACAAAGAGAAATTCTTGATTTATGGCCGCAATTCCAAAGGGAATGGCAACATCTTGGGAATCTGATGTTAAAAGACCCTGTTTGCCAGCTTGTAAGAAAACTGGATGGGAAGCATATCCTCGACTCATAGAAGGCGTTTAAGCCGTTTCTGGACGTAAAACCAGAGGAAGATGTGAGCCACAATCACAACTACAATAAATGACTTCTCAACTTTTGGTTTGATTTGCAATAACTTCATTTCGGTTTAATTTACGTGTTGTTAGATTTTTGTAATTATTCTCGTTTTTTTTTTTTTTTTGCATTGGTCTTTTACGGTTGATTTTTCTTCTCTTTTTGATTTTCTTCCTGAAATCACGCAAAAATCTTTTGTTAGGTTAACATTTTCTTCTGACAGGTCAAATACACTTTCGGCGACATTATTACTCTTGTCTGATTCATTACTCAGTCCTCTATATATTACACCATGTACTCATTCTCTTTCAGGCACTTGAAAAAAAATGGAAAGTACTTCGTCCCAGCGCATTAAAAAAATTTGTGTCTTTGGAGGTGCTTATCCAGGGAAAAATAACATATTCGCTGATGAAGCCATAAGAGTTGGAGTAATACTTGCCCAACAAAAGATCCAGTTGATTTATGGAGGCGGTAGTACGGGTTTAATGGGAGTAGTCGCTACATCAGCACACGCCGGAGGAAGTCCAGTTCTAGGAATCGTGCCAAAACTATTCATAGGTTTTTGTGGACCTACCGTGGGTAAGGAAATACAAGTCTGGAGTATCCCTGAACGGATGACAATCATGTACCATTCTGCCGATGCATTCATTGCTTTACCAGGAGGTCTGGGTACATTGGAAGAAATAGCTTGCGTGGCTTCTTGGTCATCTTTGGTCACAAATAAGAAACCCATTGGTTTGCTTAATATTAATGGTTATTTTAGTAATTTGCTTTCATATTTAGATAATGCTGTGGATAATGGATTCATGTTTTCAGAAGCAAGGAGAACCATAATTTCTGCTACAACCATTGAAGATTTACTCAAAAAGCTCCAAGCTTATGAGTATTTATCTGCTACGGTTGTTTCGCAAACGCTCGGAAAAAGAAAAAGAGATATGGACGAGCAAGGAGTGGATTGCACTCTCTCTTTGTGACATTATCTAACATTTTGTTTGTTGTGTCTCAGTTATAATAAGTGGTTAGCAACCTCTGCAGGTAATATCTCCTAAATTCTACCTTTAGTAGGGGGTAAGGGACATATTTTGCTAATTTTAAAAAAAAAAGTTTGTTGTGTTTTAAGCAATTTAGAAGTATTCATTCTGAACAAGGTCTGAGTAAGGGAGACTTGAGACATACCTTGTCAGTTTGATTTTAATCTTTTTATGTTTACTTGTTAATTTTTGTTTAGTATTTTAGGATTATTTAGGTTGCATGAGTTTGTTTTGTTTTGAGTCTTAGTTATTCCTATTCTTATGTTATTAGTTCTTTTCTCTTACACATGATTCTTTCATTTGGGTTAATAGACTTACATTGAGGACAATGTAAGAATTAAGTGTGGGGGGAACGATTTAGGATTTCTTTTATTTTTGTCTACTATTTTTTTTATGAGTCTTTATTATTATTATTATTATTATTATTATTTTAATGTGTTCTAGTTCCTTTTTAATACAATGATGAGATATGAATTGCATAAGTCTAAAACAGATTTATTAGTGAGAAGATTTTCATGAGAATTGAGCTTGATGTCAATCTTTTTATGAGCCAATGTTAATATGATATGTTGATTGAGAAAGAAGCATGTTTAGACTTAATCTGACTTGTATAATCATCCTTGTGAGTTTTTGAGCCTATAATGATTGATGCATTATACAAATCAATCTAATTTCTTTCTTGAGTGCTCTTATGATTACATGATTCTCTAGAACTTGCTTTAAACCGTTTGAGACTATATTGATACATGTGACAACATGAATATGATAGAGGCATTAGGATTATAACCAGAGCCAAACAGCCATCCATTATTAATGTTCTAAGAGAACATCCCCACTAGTGAGCCAATTTGAGCCTACATTAAATATGCTATTTTATTGGTAACCAGAACTTACACCTAGCCTAAATATACTTATATCCTTACCCTTGTTCTAAAGATGGATTATATATTTTGAGACATATTGCAAAAACAAGGGATACTTTTTGAAAATTTAGGTTAGAACGAAATATAAGTGTGGGGGAGGAGAGAGGCAAAAGTCAAGAGAAAAAGAAAGGGATCATTGTCAAATACATTCCCATATTAAAAAAAAAAAAAAAATCTTCTCTTGAACTTCTAGTTAAAGTAAAGAAAAAGATGTTACAAAGTTGGTTAGAATGAAGCAAAGGCTCAACATGAATATTTAGCCTATGTTATTATGTGCTTTATAAGAGTTTTGAGAAGTTTTATTTGTATGATCTTATTATGTCTCTAAACTCTATGAACTCTTTGGAACCTTTGTGATATCTTTATCCTTTTGTTCTTTAACCATATTATAACCCTTTGGCCCCATTACAACCTTGAAAAAAGACCTCTTGATTTATGAAGTTGTATGATCTAAATAGTGGAGAATAGGTGGACAAGCAAGCATATGGTAGAACTGTTTTCATGAGATTGATTGAGTGTAAACACTTTACCACTACTTTAAAGAGTGAAAATCATGAGAGTATAGTGAGAAGTTGAGATTAAGTTGAATATGCATTATTTTGATTGAAATATGTTATGTTAATATTGGCTTAACTCATTTATTTACATTCAAGCATAATTTTTTGTGAAATTCTTTGAGCTATTGATTAGTTTATAAGACTTGTTCAAAGATTGTCTCTAATTTATATTGAAAGGATTAGGAGTAAATATTTTTAGTGTATGTAGTTTACTTATATTTTAGTTTTTCAATGTTTGTGGGTATCGTTCTAGCAAACCCTCACGAGACTAAACTCGTCCACTAGGGACACCTAGGGGTTTAAAGGCTTGTGTCACATGCTAAGTGCCACCGTGATTTCCAACGAAAATGGATTAGATTTTCTTATTTTATTTTTATTGAGTCGTTGTTAGGGACTAGCAACAATCTAAGTGTGGGGGTGTGATAACTCGTATAATTATATAGTTCTTAGTTATGTTTTATTATTGTTTTGTGTCAAATACGAATTATTATTGCTTAGTCTAATTGTGTTTATGATATTTTATATTTTTATGTAATTTGGTGTTTTTCACGAGTTTCTTTGAGTGATTTCAGATTACTAGGTTAAATCAACAATTAAGGGCAAATCCAGTTCAGTTCCAGTTCCGACACCTTTTGCCATATCCGCTATATCTGGAGTTTCACTGAAGCCATAAGGCTGAATTTTTTACAGTGCAAAGTTAAGAGGCATATCTATCTTTTTCATGTTTTACACTTCTTGAAACGGAGTCGTTTTCCCTAGCGAAATCGACCATCAAGTTGGCTGATGTGCAATGACGTCTATGCTGACCTGTTTTGGTATTTTGACCATATCTTCCGATCCACATGAGCAAATGATCTGATTCCAACGGCTATGGATCCGTAACTGATAGGGTATATTTTCTAGAAGACCATTTGATCAGATCGAGCCTCCAACATTGACAAAATCGACCATCAAGCTGGCTGATCAGAATTGTCATACAATATGACGAAAATTGTTAGAAAAATGCACCCACCTATTATACCTACCTTTGAAATTTATAAAGCTTGTCTCTTGTCATTTAGCTCTCCAAAATGTGTATAAATAGAGGGCCTTGGATGAGCATTAAAGTAGATTGGTAGGATATTAGCCATTGTAATAAAATTCTCTAAGTTTTCTTTTTCTTTCCTTTCTCTAGTTTTCTTTTTCTTTATTTACTTATGCTTCTTACATTTCTTTTCATTTTATTCATATCTAGTATGTGTTGCTAATCATATTGTTGAGGTGATGAGGTGAAGCTCTTGGTAAATGCTAAGGTTAGTCTCTTAAACATGAGCTAAAATGAATCATCATTTATAAACACTAGTATAGATAATATTTTCTTTTGGTTTAAAATCATACTTACAAAGTAGGGATCTTGATTCATTATTGACAAGGAAAATGGCACAGTAAATGCTTGGTTTCATAACCTTGATTTGTTGTAGACATATACCTTGGCATAAGGAATGCTTGGACTCTTTTTATGAGTTTTGAGGACACCAAATGAACATAATATCATATGCTATGGACGTTGGACAATTTGGACTGAATTGCTAAACCTTCCGATTGGAACCTCCTTTATGTGTGGATTTCAATTGTGTAATAAAACAAGATTAATCTTAGCATAACACCAAGAGTGGATTCTCTAACCTCAACATCTTTTCTTATTGTTTTTTATATCTTGTTTAATTTCTTTTATATTTTGTTTATTTTGTTCTCTAATATCTTGTTTATCTTATTTTGTTGTTGATTCCCTAATATCTTGTTTACTTTCTTTGTCTTATATATTTATAAACTTATACTTATTAATACGCTTCCCTGTGGTTCGACCTCGGACACCCGAGAATTTATTACTTGAACATAACCTGCACTTGGGTTTACAACTCTTAATTGAGTCTCCATCAATGACTGACACGAAAACAACAAGAAATACACGACAAGTATACATAGATTATCAATTATATCCCTTTAAATTTATTTTCTTTCTGTTCAAATTTATGTCTTAAAATCTTTTTTAAAAATTGACTGTGAAAAACCTGTACATAAAGTGAAAGCTGAGGCAAAAAAAAAAAAGTCTCAAAATCAAACAACAATTAAGTTAAGGTTGATTAATTTTGTTGGTGGGTCTTGACTCTTGACAAAATTCGGCTCTATGTGTCAACCATTACCCTGCAATTAATTAAAACGCAACACGAAAAGTAATATAAACACGATACGAATATATGCATGTGTAAAGATATACATAAACGAATTATTAACGTGTAAAAATTTATATAGATTTATAATACTATAAACACAAAAAATAATACGAAAATATAATTTATTTTTTTTAAAAAAAATTCCCTTCTTTCTTTTCTTTTCTTTTCTTTTTTCTTTTTTTTTTTTAAATTTTTTCTCTCTCCTTCCCTTTATTTCTCTCTCTTCTTCCCCCGCTGAAAAAATAATAATAAAATAAGAGGAGCGACGTGGACACTCTCATCATCCAGGAAAACATCCTAAATTTATATATAGAATTGAAACACTATAACAAATTATACAAATATATGTCATTAATTGAGACACGACACGAAGACATAAATTTTTCTCAAAATTAAATCACAATGACCAACAATGTAAAATATGAGATGAATTAAGACAGGATACGAACACAATATAGAAAAAATAATTAAAACACAACACAAAAATAACATGAACACGACAAGAATACACGAACGTGTAAAAATATACATAAAATGAATTATTAATATGTAAAAATTTATATAAATTTATTATACTTTAAAAACACAAAAAAAAAAAAAAACACGAACACAAACACTAACACGAATACGTCACGAACACACGAATTTTTCTTTAAATTGAATCATTATGAAAAAATTATGCAAAATATGTCATAAATTGAGATACGACACGAATACTCAATTATACAAAATATGTTATAAATTGAGATACGACACGAATACACAATTTTTTTCTAAATTGAATCACAATGAAAAACTAAGTAAAATATGAGATGAATTGAGATACGATATGACACAAACACAATATAGGACGTGTAAAAATATATATAAAACGAATTATTAACGTGTAAAAAATTATATCAATTTCGAATACACAATTATGCAAAATATGTCATAAATTGAGATACGACACAAATACACAAATTTTTTTCTAAATTGAATCACAATAAAAAACTAAGTAAAATATGAGATGAATTGAGATACGATATGACACAAACACAATATAGGACGTGTAAAAATATATATAAAATGAATTATTAACCTGTAAAAAATTATATCAATTTATAATACTTTAAACACAAAAATAACATGTACGAACGTGTAAAAATATATAATAAAATGAATTATTGACATTTGAAAATATATAAATTTACAATGCTTTATATAAATTATTAACGTGTAAAATTAATACATGTAAAAAATATTCTTTTTTATTTTTTTTTATTTTTTTTATTTTTTCATTTCTTTCTTCCTTCCTTCCTTCCTGCAATTAACTATAACCAGCAATGTAAGCAGTAGGCTGAGCATCATATCATCAAATCATGGAAGGATTAAGAGATTTCCTGGCCCAAAATAAAGAGAATCTGCTGTTTGTTATCAGCCACTAAGCAAACATTGCGACCCCCCAAAAGCCAAAATCCTTACTTGCCGACTTGTTTGATTTGAGCAACATCCGAGAAGGGTTGGGTTGGGATACATGGTTGAAAGATGGTCTAATCATGCCATTTTGGGGTACAAGAGATTTGGGTGGGGCGTGGGGCACTTTTCTCTAATTTTTATTTCCCTTGTGATTGTACCGAGTTGGGGGTTGAAGTCCATGTGCACCAATTGCTTACGAACCAGACCCCTTCCATTACTCGACAGGGATGGCAATGGCTATTAAAAGATCGAATATAAGATATTATTCGATTTTTATTTTTATAGATTTGAATATTGTAAATGCGGATAATTTTCGAATTCTGATATTATATTTACTATCCTAATGAATTCGGATATGAACCCTTAGATATCTGTTATTCGAATCCATTTTGATTTTGATACAAATAAGGTCGTATATCTGAATCCATTATCCAAATCCGCTTTATTTATAGGCTAAATACTCAATTTAGGATCAAATTTATTACCGTTTGAGTGAATCAGGGTTAAACCTTTTATTTGAGTCTATTAAAGGTGCAACGTTTTCGACTTGTGACAAATAAAGATTTTTGAGAATTAAAAGATGAGTTTTAAAGGCACGCGCCTAATTTATCATCAATAAATGCTGACATATAATTATTTTGTACACGTGACAGTTGAAAAATCAGAATAAAAAACCATTTTCATTAAAAAAAAAATTATTCTAAAAATCTTATTCTTTTTCAAACCAAAAAAAAGTTATTTATTTTTTCTTACAAAATAGAAATCTGACTTTTTTTCTTTATCTTTTATCAGTTTTTACTTAGGATTTAAACGAAAATAGAAATCCAAAAGTTAATCTTCCTGTAAACCCATTTTTTTCTTCTTTCTCATCTCTTTGTTTTTCTCTTTTCTGTAAACCCTAGAACTTATTCCAATATTTGATCTTAAATCTACATCCATATCTAATTTTTTCTAAAACCCATCAACTATCTCATATCAACAAAAAAGCCCCAATCTTTAGATCCAAAGCCTCTCTTGTTGCTACTACTCCACAATAACCTGAACATGTCAGCTTCCATTACAACTTCTTCTGTAAAGGTGAAAATGGAGGAGCTTGGGAAGGAGTCAAAGATGAAGTCATTATAGGTGAGGTAAGGGTTGAGTTATGTGATGGAGGAAGGTTGAGTTATGTGATGGAGGCTGTGGTGGATGGTCCTGGTAGTTGAAGGGAAACATCAACCCAACAATTTCAAAATTACAAGTTGCAAAAATACACAAATTTGAGTTTTTTTTTTTTTTTTTTTATTTTGGGGTTTTTTTTTCTTCTAAGGAAATCTAGATTTGTTTAGCAATTGTGATAATTAGGAATTTAGGATGAAGAATGTAATTGTGATGATTTTATGATGATAGAGATAAGGATCGACAATGGAGGGGAGCAATTAGGATGAAATATTTGATGAATTGATTGATTCTATTTACGTGTAAAAGGGTTATGAGAAAAGAAATTATTGATTTGTTGTCTTCAATCTTCTTGGGTTTTTCATTTTTCATTTTTGATTAATTTTTTGTTGGATGAAATTTTAATTAATTAGAGATTAAACCAATTTTTGATATGTCAAAATTACACATGTAACTATCTGTCATGCCATGTGGCCATTTCTTTTGCCAAATGTATAAAAAAAAATCCATGTCAGCATTCTTTTTGAAGATCACTCATTACTCTGGCGCGTGTCCGTCAAACACACGGATAAGTTCTTATTTGTCACAAGTCGAAAACGTTGCACCCTTAATAGACTCAAATAAAAGGTTTAACCCTGATTCACTCAAATGGTAATTGATTTGATCCTAAATTGAGCATTTAGCCTTATTTATACGGATAACGGAGTCGAATATCATTTTATATATTTAATTCTATATTTTTATCTTTAAAACAATAATTTAATAAATTAGGATATTGAGTGGATTCAGATATCTGACTGATATTGTATCTAAATTGGATGCGAATTCAAATAGTAATATTCAGATAGCAAACGGATAATAAGCGAATTCGAATATAAGGTAAATTAAGCAAATTCAAATTAAGATATTTCAAAAGTTACAGATATCCAATCTACTGTCATTCTTATTACTCGATTATGGTTTGATTTTTGACACCATTTCTTTACACAAAACATGCACCCATTGGTCAATAAATGTTGTAACATGTGCTTGTATTGAATTGGAATAATAATTTTAAGGCTTAAATATAAAATAAAAAAACTCTGAACTAAAATTAAATAATCATCCAAGTACCTATCGTTTTAGTGCAATCAATTAAATCCTTAAACATTTATTTTCACCCAATTGAGCCTTTGATAAGATAAAATTTGGTTAAAGGCCATCATCAATTTCTGTCCAATAGAGGGCTCAATTGGGTGAAAATAGATGTTTGATGGCTCAAATTGAAGAAAATATATGTTTAAGGCCTCAAATGGATAAAAATAAATGTTTGAGAGCTCAATTAATTGCAATAAAATGATAGGGGCTTAGATGATTATTTCATCTTAGTTCAAGGATTTTTTTTATACGTAAGTCTAATTTTAAATGCTCCCATTTTATTACCATGTAGGCATGCACCATTTAGGATCATATCATATATATGCAGTGAGTATAGTAAACTGGTTTCATATGGTATTATTTTTGTTTTTTTTGGACAAAACCGTTGATCAATCATTAGGGTGTGCAAATTTTCGGTTAATCGAAAAAATCTATCGAAATCGACTAAGTTTGGTTAATTCGATTCGGTTTGTTCGATTTTGGTTTTTGTTTGGTTTTTAATTCGATTTATTCGGTCGGTTTACGGTTTTTTATTTTTAAACCGAACCGACCCAACAAATCGATAATTAATTAAAAAATAAATAATATTATTTTTATTTAAATATACCCAAACCCAATTAACAATTTAACATTATCCAACTCAATCCAACCTAAAATAAACTAATACAACCCAACCTTTAGAGATAGAAACCAAAAAAACCGACCGAACATGAATCCATTAAGTTCGGTTCAGTTTTAAGATGTATTTTGGTTCGGTTGATTTAAGTAGTTAATTCGGTTTAATCAATTTTCAAAATTTTAGAACCGAACCGACCGAATGCTCACCCCTATCAGTCACTATTGCTCCAACATTTATATATCAATCCAACTAAAATTATTTATAGGATTATTATCTTATACATTGGCAGTGAAGTTTTTTAATTCCACAAGCGGGGTTAAAAAACTGTCACATATTCCAATTTATTTATTTTTATTTTTTAAATATAATTTAAGGATGTGTGACAATTTTTTTAACTTCGCTTGTAAAATTAAAAAACTCTATATACGATAATAGTCCATACTTATATACCTTAAAATGTTGAAATTGATGCTAATGATGTCTTTACTTTCATGTTAAGACAAACGTCATGAAATATGATTATATATATATGCTTTATTTTTTTTTGGGTATATCTATAATATATATAAAAGCACGAATGCGGAAAATCTTTTGAACTGACGAAAATATTCATTTTTATTTATTATATTACTAATTTACCATTTTAAATATTTTTTTATTATTAATAAAATTTATTTAAATTATAATGAAGAAATTTAGTTTTACTAAAATATTTTCGTTAAATGAATTAATTTGATAATAAATAAAATATAAAGTTTATATTAAACTACTTTATCTTAAAAATTTAAAATTTTCACTAACCTTGAAAAGTAAATCAAATTATTTAGTATGCTAAAAAAATAATTAAATTTTACATTAAATTTTTTATATTCATAATTAATTTTGAATTGAAATTAAAAATAATAAACTTTATAATAATTTTCATATTAAACAAATTTTATCAAATTTTAGTTAATATACATTTTATTAGTTTTATTTATTTTTGAAATATACAACTATATATACTTTCATTAAATAGATTAATTTGATAATAAATAAAAATAAAGTTTATATGAAACTGTTTTATCTTAAAAGTTTAATTTTTTTACTAACCTTGAAAAGTAAATCAATTTATTTAATATGAATAAAAAATAATTAAATTTTATATTAAATTTTTTATATTTATAATTAATTTTGCATTGATATAAAAAATAATAAATTTTATAATAATTTGCATATAAAACAAATTTTAGTTAATATACATTTTATTTATTTTTAAAATATATAAATTAGATAAAATAACAAGTATTCACATGCAAACGCATGTGATAATAAATACTAGTATATATAAAAAAAAGAAAAGAATTGTGACTCAAATTTCTGAAATTTCATCCCCACTGTTTAATCCTAAATTTGTGCAAGGGTCATAAGAATTGGATGGGGTTTGAGATAGGATATTTTTAATTTTGATTGGTTCGGTCTAGGTCGAATTACTATTTAATAAATAAAAATATTTTTTGTTTAAATTTAATTATAAAAATATATAAATATTAATATTAATTTTTTTTAAATATTTTATATTTTTTAAATAGTAAAACAGATTTTTTGAACCCGTTGGACTAGTCTAGACTTTGAACAAGCAAATCTTTTTATTATTCGAATTTGGCCTGACTCATTCCGACCAATACAGATCTACTCAATCCTAATAGAAAATATCTTATTTCACTTCATCTATCATCTTAGATTTCCATTTGATTTATACGTTTATTATTTACTTTTTTATACAAAATAAATAAAAAAAATAAAAGTATCAATTAGACGAAACTTTAATTAAGTTGAAATAACTTTTACTATATGCTTATTTAATTTTCTTTAGACTTAGCTAGTTTTTTTTCTTTCGAATTTACAAAGATGCTGATTGTAGTGATAAAAGCAGTAATGCAATATTAATAACATTGATTGTTTTAAGAAGATAAAACAACTACTTTCATATGTTCAATGATGTATATAATTGCATTTTATAATTGATATTATTGATTCTTTCAACAACAAAAAAATGATATTATTGATCACTACAATCGGTTTATTGCAATTAATATTTTATTCTTAAAATGCTTCTCACAAAAATCTAATTTTGGTCGACAAGAAGAGAAAATTAGTCACCTTATAATTTCTGTGGGTAAAAAGGTTAAGTCTTCGTATATAGACTTGTTCAAGGATGTGCCGCCTGATCCGTTTCATATTGGATCAAGTTTGAATATATATATATATATATATATATATATATTTTTTAATTTAGATTGGTACGGCTCGAATTATTATTCATCAATAATAAATATTTTTTAATTTTAATTTAATTATAAATACTAATATAAAAATATTATTTTGAATAGTGATATGACTTTCGAGCCGATCCGACTTGGACCTGAATAAAAAAAATAAAAAATTTAGGACCACGACCCAACCCGATTAATGAACAGTTCTATTCATATCCATATATTTGACACAATACCTTTTTTTCATACCCAAGTATACATGTGAGATGTGCTAAATAACATGAATTGGAAAGCCAAAGTGACAATGTACCCCCCCAAAAAAAAGCCAAAGAGACATGATAAATGTTGGTATATATGGGCTTAAATAATATAAATTTTAAAGATCGATGAAATATTTAATTTCTCACGTTCATACTTCACACTATTAAAACTGTAATTTCTTCTAACCTTTTAACAATATTTCTCTGTATGTATGTTCATTCACAAGATTAGTTTTGAATTTTTTTTCTCCTCAGCATTGGAACAAATTAGATAGGACTTTAGTAGTGGTTATGCATATATAAACAAATTTATTTTGATGACTTTATGAAGTGATGTAATCTTAATTATTTCTTTCTATTGCATGCAATCATTGAAATAGCAAAAATTATTAGCAATTGGACCGATATTCTTTCCTTTTCTCTCTCATCTTTTATATATATATATATATATATATATATATATATATATATATATATATATATATAAAAGATTTTGTCAATGCTCTAACATAGATCTGTTTATGGGTCGGGTCGGATCATGGTCTTTTTTTTTTCCTTACCTAGGTTCGAGTCAGGCCTAAAAAACCATATCACTGTTCAAAATGATATTAAAATATTATTTTTATATTAATATTTATAATTAAATTTAAATAAAAAATGTTTTTTATTGATGAACAGTAATTCGGGCTGTGCCTGCTTGAATTAAAAAAATTTCTGTTCAGGTCCGAGACAATACGGACCGGACCTGCCTAATAGTCCGACCCTTGAACAGGTATACTCTAACGGTGTTTTTTAAAATTACTATATATAATAATATCTTCACCAAATATATTAAAATGATATTATTATATTTAATACAATATTATCATTATAAATAATATATTAACTAACCTTATAAAATTTTCTTGAAACATTCATTAACAAATTTTTTATATATAATATGTTAAATATTTTTTTATCTTTTCTTTTTTCTTCCCTAATAATAACCGAAGGAGTAATAATTTTGATCAATCTCTTCACAAAAGTAGTGGGTTGAATAGCTGTAGCTTTATTAATATTTGGATTTGAGTTTGTTGAACTTATGCATTAATAATGCATCAGGACAAAACCAGTAAATAATAAATAAATAAATAAACCATATACAGTGATTTTATTTATTCATCTCATCAACACAAAATATATATTTTTTTTCAAAAAATAAAAAACTAAATTTGCTTCAGTAATTGATAGTACCATATATTCTTATGTCTACATATATAACATCTCAAAATTGATTTCAAGGAATTTGGAAACTAAAAATAAGGGATTATTATTTTTATTTTCATACTTGTAGAAGACTAGAATATCAATTAAGATTTTTATTTAAAATTTAATCTTTTAATTTGCCAAAGAAAGTTGGATGAAAGTTAAAATTTGTTTTTTTTTTCTTAAATATAAAATTGCCTCCTGTACTATACTTCTTTTCTCATTTTGGTACTTAAAATTTTTTTGACCATAATCGAATACCTATAGTATAATTTTTTACCCCGATTAGATACCCGATTAAGACAAAAAATTATACTATAGGTATCAGATTAGAATAAAAAACAAATTAGCCATTTTTTTCATATTACTATAGAAGGGTTTCAAAATGAGCATGAGAGTAAGATATTTTGTATGATAAATATGATACGAAATATAATACGAAAATAATACGTGTAAATTTGATTAACATGATTAAAACAACACATTTAATATATTTATTATTTTTGTATTCAAAATTTTGATAAATTTAATCATTTATGTTATATTTATATTTACATAAAATTAATATAAAATATAATACATATATAAATTATCAGATCTAAATAAATGTCGGTAATATATACGGAGATATTTAAGAGAGAAGTGCCGAAGACAACAACAAAAAAAAAAAAATAGCCAACACAACCAAAAAATATAAAAGGAAAACAATTGAACGGTCCAGATTAATGAGTTTTGATGGGACTTTTTTTTTTGTTTTTTTTCCAAAGTAGGGTCATGAACACCCACTACCGATTTCCATGGTGCCACAAAAATGAAAAAAAAAAAAAAATCTCTTATCTATACCTATTTAAAGTTCAATTATTCGTCCAAATTTATCCGTTTAATATTTGAAAAGATTTAGACAAAAATATTAAACCCTAAAAATGAGTTTGAACAAAAAATGAGGCCCGTTTAAAAAACGGATTAGGCCTTGACTCCAACATTCAAAACTCGACTCGGCCCGTTTTTTAATTAAATAATATATTATTTATATATATTATGTAATTTATGTAATATAAAAATTAAATATATATAATATCATAGTGTAAACATTAAAAAATATGTTAAGTTGTCCATATTTAAAAACTTAATAAAAAACATATATAAAATTATTAAAGATTAAATAAAAAATAATATTTTTTTATTTTTAAAAAAAATAATATGGATGGGCCTAACAGGTTTGGACTATCCATTTTTTTTGACCTTCGATACCGATTGTAGTTTGTGCTACAGTACCGATTTGCTACGTAACATTATCTCGGGATGCTACAGTAACTTCCGAAAAACAACTCTTTTATTAATATGAGAAAAGACCAAATATACACTAGACACACTCTTTTAATATGCACTCACAACTTCACTCTTTCACTCATATATTTTTCTTCCTTTTTCTCTCTACTCACCTCTCTACATCTAACAACTTACATCCCACCCTATTTATAGCTTTCTATGTTGGTTACTAAACCAACCTAGAATGTTCTAGTGTGTTGGTTTAATATTCTAGAGAAAGAACAATAAAAAATCTAGAGAGAACTCTAGAAAGAAGACTTAAGAAAATTTTAGAAAGACCTAGAGAAATAATAAAGTTTGGATAGAATTCTAGATGAGAGAATTCTAGAGGAGTTGTTGACTTTAACACTCCCCCTCAACAACTACTCTCTTAATGTCGGTTTGGTTGTCATTCCAGACTGTCTTCTGGACTTATCAAATCTTGCATCAAATATCTTCTATTTTTCTTTCTCTTCTTAAAATTCATCAGCATCATTAGTTCTGCTTCATCCTTCGTTGATTGCTCTCTTCTCTTTTGATCCTTGATTTTGTTCACTTCCGTCTTTGCTTCAACACTATTTCTATCTTCGTTCTTCTTGATTCTCTCTACCAACTTGTCTTTGATTTTGACATACTCGACTTTGTCAACTACTATTAATTTGTTGACTTCACAATCGATCTTCATATCTTTCACGCCTTTGTAAGTCTTAACAGTGTCGATGACCTCGTTGTCATCTTTCTCAATGTTGACATCAGCTGCAAGCTTCTTCTCGACTTCTAGAAATAACCTTTCTTCTTCAAACATATTTTCTGGTGGCTGAAATAGAGACTCGTTTCCTTCCTTTGACGTTTCTTCTGTTACCTTCTGTCTTGGTTGAATATTCTCAAAATCAATTTCTTCTTCGTCTTCATAAATATTTTCTTCTAACTCGGTGGTGCAACCAGATACGAGTTCTTCGCATTCTTCAATAGTAAATGCTGTCTCAAAATCCCATTCTTCTTCATAGTTATTCTCCTGTCGTGAGAACACTGTTGCATAGCCTTGCACTTGTCTATATCGACAATCTCGAGCATAGTGACCAATCTTGCCACAATTGAAACACTGAACGTTTCGACGATGAGACCTCACATTTTCGCTATCGTCTCTATCTCGAACAGTTTGAGCTCCCCCTCGCTGAAAGCTCCTCCGTTGCCAAGCTTCTTGTTTGTTTTGAACTTCAATGTCTTTTATTCCTTGCCTCATAGCAATTTTACCTCTTCTATAGCTAAAGAGGGCTTTCTCATAATCTTTTATCATGACTTTAGACATTTGGTTATCTAAAGCCTCTTGATTTGCAAGGATATTTTCCAACTCAGTTAAAGTTGGTTCTTTGCTCCATCCACGAGTTGCAGTAACAATCCCGTTGTAATCAGGTCGCAAGCCATGGATGATAATTCTTCTCATCCTCGTTTCGGTAATAGCATTTTCTGGATCTAATTTTGAAATTTCCTCACAAAGAGTTTTAACTTTAGAGAAATATTCGCTTACCGACATATTTTGCTGCGAGATTGACAGGAGTTCATTCTCCAATTGTTGGAGCCTAACATCATTTTTCCTCGCGAACAGCATTGTGAGTGTGTCCCAGGCTTCCTTCGGTGTCTTTGCATCCTTGATGCGTTGTAATAAACCATCCTCAATGGTGACTGATAACACGTACATGGCCTTACCGGCTTTGATCTTCCATTTTCTTAGTTCTCCGGCATCAGTTGGTGGTGTTGAAGCTTCACCGTTAACAATATCCCATAAATCTTGCCCGAGCATGTAATATTGCATGCGAATACTCCACGTATTATAATTGCTGTTATTGAGCTTCTCGAGCTTACCAATTGGACTTGAAAAATCTTCCATTCTGACTTGAGAGTGCCTTACTTTTCTCAAGGTTGTATTCTGTCAGTCTCTATATCCTCACGAACTACGATCCCTGATCGTCTTGGTCCCAGACCAATAATCTTCACAGTCCCAGACTGTCTTTCTCCGATATGCGTACTCCGGTCCCTGACCGTCTAGCTCTGTCTTCTCGCGGTGGCTTTCACTCTGATAGTAGGTAGCACTTTTCACTTCTTCTTGTGACGGCTCTCACTCTACTCCAAGTAGGTAGCCCTTTTCACCTGTTCTCGTGATGGCTCTCACACTACTTCAGATAGCCCTTTCCGCGACTCGATCTATTACAATTCTCGATCATCTGATTTCAAGAAACTTCTGGCTTCTTGTCTTTTCTCCGATGAGCATACTACGATCCCTGACCATCCTGATCTGATATTCCAATCCTCTGGATCATACCGCTCTTTACGCTGGTCCTCTGGATCGTCCCGTTCTGGTCGTCCAACTCTGATACTCTGGTCCTCAAGATCGTCCAACTCTGATACTCCGGTCCTCAGGATTGTCTAGCTCTGATACCAATTTGTTGATTTTTGACCTTCGATACCGATTGTAGTTTTGTGCTACAGTACCGATTTGCTACAGTAACTTTATCTCGGGATGCTACAGTAACTTCCGAAAAACAACTCTTTTATTAATATGAGAAAAGACCAAATATACACTAGACACACTCTTTTAATATGCACTCACAACTTCACTCTTTCACTCATATCTTTTTCTTCCTTTTTCTCTCTACTCACCTCTCTACATCTAACAACTTACATCCCACCCTATTTATAGCTTTCTATGTTGGTTACTAAACCAACCTAGAATGTTCTAGTGTGTTGGTTTAATATTCTAGAGAAAGAACAATAAAAAATCTAGAGAGAACTCTAGAAAGAAGACTTAAGAAAATTTTAGAAAGACCTAGAGAAATAATAAAGTTTGAAGAGAATTCTAGATGAGAGAATTCTAGAGGAGTTGTTGACTTTAACACTAATCGAATACCTATAGTATAATTTTTTACCCCGATTAGATACCCGATTAAGACCAAAAATTATACTATAGGTATCATATTAGAATAAAAAACAAATTAGCCATTTTTTTCATATTACTATAGAAGGGTTTCAAAATGAGCATGAGAGTAAGATATTTTGTATGATAAATATGATACGAAATATAATACGAAAATAATACGTGTAAATTTGATTAACATGATTAAAACAACACATTTAATATATTTATTATTTTTGTATTCAAAATTTTGATAAATTTAATCATTTATGTTATATTTATATTTACATAAAATTAATATAAAATATAATACATATATAATCTAAATAAATGTCGGTAATATATACGGAGATATTTAAGAGAGAAGTGCCGAAGACAACAAAAAAAAAAAAAATAGCCAACACAACCAAAAAATATAAAAGGAAAAAAATTGAACGGTCCAGATTAATGAGTTTTGAAGGGACTTTTTTTTTTTTTTGTAGGGTCATGAACACCCACTACCGATTTCCATGGTGCCACAAAAATGAAAAAAAAAAAAAAAATCTCTTATCTATACCTATTTAAAGTTCAATTATTCGTCCAAATTTATCCGTTTAATATTTGAAAAAATTTAGACAAAAATATTAAACCCTAAAAATGAGTTTGAACAAAAAATGAGGCCCGTTTAAAAAACGGATTAGGCCTTGACTACAACATTCAAAACTCGACTCGGCCCGTTTTTTAATTAAATAATATATTATTTATATATATATTATGTAATTTATGTAATATAAAAATTAAATATATATAATATTATAGTGTAAACATTAAAAAATATGTTAAGTTGTCCATATTTAAAAACTTAATAAAAAACATATATAAAATTATTAAAGATTAAATAAAAAATAATATTTTTTTATTTTTAAAAAAAATAATATGGATGGGCCTAACAGGTTTGGACTATCCATTTACAAATATGGACAGACTCGGGCAAAATTTTAATCTATATTTTGGATCGAGCTGGATTTGAGTAAGTATATATAATGTTAATACCATACATAGATCCAACCAGGGCATGAACATCTACTCTCATTCTCTCTCTTTTTTTTTTTTTTTTTTTCTCTTTTATTATTAAAAAAATAAAAAGAGGAGGAATGATCCACCTGTTTGTCAGTGATAATGTACATTGGTTTGGGGAATGAGCAGCAATTCATTACATTACAATTTACAATTGATTAATACATCTGTTAATTTTAAATATGATATAAAAATATAATACAAATACGAAATATTTAATAAACATAAAAATAATATATTTATAAATAATTTAAATATTATTAATACGACATATTTAATATTTATTTATATTATATTTATATTTATAAGATTAATATAAAAATTATATAATAGGACATGTATACACAAAATATCAAATTTATCGGATAAGAATTTTTGCTATCAACTAAGAATCAACGTTAAAAACTGAAGTGGCCACACCCACATGTAAAGGACTGAGTCGAAATGAACCGCACGATGCTCTGCTCAATATAATAGTTTGCATTATAAAGATCACCATATCACACAAAGGGCAATAAACACTGTTTTATCTCTTTCATTCTCTATATTACTATTACACAAATTTTGTAGCCTTTTTACCACCTCAGAGACAAAATAAAAAAAGGAAAAAAAAATTCAATTGCTGGATAGGTAAGAAACTTACCATATGGCATGCATATAATGTAAGTCAAATTTTTTCCTTTACAACAGTACTATAAAATGCATAAGCAAATGCATTTTTTTTTTAATCTTTTTTCAAAAAAATTACAATAAAATGATGAAATTAAATTAATATTATGTAATTAAATAAATATAAAAAAACTCAAAAAAATAGAGACATTTTTCAGTCAAACCAGCCAATATAATGTTAAAAATAGTGTCTTCTCTCCTCTTCTCTCTCTGTCTCTTACTCTCTCAAACCCTAAAAAGAACCCCATATTAATCACACCAATTTTTTTTTTCTTTTATTGGCAATAATAAAAACTCAAAAAAAAAAAATCCCAAAAGAACAATCAAACCTCACGTGTGTTACACATCAAACTACACAACTGATCAAAAGAAGCAAAGAGATGATGCATGGTGATATATATATTGATCATCTCTATGAGTGATGACTAGTTGTATATCATGCCGGTCACTCACCTCCACCACCATCCCCTCCGCCGTGGTGTGAATGGGATCCGCTCGCTTGTGATTCCGAAACGCCGGAGCCGGAAACTTGCCGATAAGGATTCAATCCGGCTAGCATATTTAAATGTCCTTCACTTATGCCACTACTTCCACCACCACCGCCGTTAGTAACACTGCTTGAACCCAATTGTTGTCCTGGCAATAAGGCCATTGGAGTTGGAAAATTCATGAAATGCAACCCACTAGACATAGTGCCCCTATACAAAGCACTGTTATTAACTGAAGGAAATGTCCATATGGGGTCACTACTCACAACTTGATTATTAGAATTAGTTACCATCCAAAAATTAGCTGGAATCTGATCGTGACTTGCTGCTGGAATTGAGCCTACGCTTGACTGCAGCAAGTAACTGCCCATTTGATGTTGTGGAGATAAATCTTGTTCTGATCTTCTTTTCCTTCCTAGAGTACCTTCTTCAGTTTCTGATATTTCCAACGAAGTACTATTGTCAAGCAACTCTTGCTTAGCTTGGAACATGGAAGTCAAGTTACTACTAGATTGGAAGTTAAGGAATGTTGGGGTTGTTTCTAGTCCAATTCCGGGGAACAAATTTCTACGTTGTTGCATAGAGAAGTTGGAGTTGAAAACCGACGATCGTACCTGAGAAGGAATTGACATGCTTGAGCCTGAGCTACGGAGAGAGATGTTGAGGGAAGTGAAGTTTGCAGGGATAGTGCCAGTGCCCGTGGCGGCGATCACAGCCGGTTCAGCTTGTTGGAGTAGCCACTCGACTGTTTCACCATCTGATTTGTGGCCTAGTTCACGAGTGAGTTGAAAAACCCTAGCTGCACAAAGAGCTGGCATACGGATTCTACGACCACGTCCATCGACCTTGGTGTGTCGGTCTTTGGTGGAAGCACGTTTAGGGGGTGGTTTTTTGGAAGGTTCCGGGGAGACTTGAAGGCTCGCAATGGAACGAGTTGTGTTGGGTTGATCGGAAGAGGAAGAGGGTGGGAGGAGGGAAGGGAAAGGAGGGCAAGAAGAGGAGGAACACGGCAGGTTATCTTCTTCTTTCTTCTCGAGGAATTGGAATGGAAAATTAGGGCGGTGGTGACGGTGGTGGTGCTGGTGGTGCAGTTGATGATCATCATTACCTCCTTCCATGATAGCATGAAATTAAGTAGCACGTTGCTTCTCTAATGGCTTCCTTTCTTTGTCTTTACGAGAGACTACTTTGTGATGGTGTTGATGGCTGATGACTGATTTGGGAGGGAGGGAGTTTTTAATTTAATCTTTTGGTGGGTCTTTTGATCTATTTCTTTGTGTGAGTGTGTAGACAAAATGTTAGGGAGGGAGTCTTTTGATCAATTTGCTTTCTTTCATCAAAATCCCATCAGAGGATTTGTCTGGAATTCCTTTGAGAAATGATGTCTTTTGTGTGAAAGAGAGAGCTTTAAGCAATAAAAAATTTTATTTATTAATTCAGTTAATTTATACGATCATTTTAAAAAATAATATTTAATAAATTCAAATTTTGAATTTTAATTTTTACAAATTTTTTTATCTCAAACTGTAACTTATTTTAAGATTTATATTTAAAGCACAGTTAGTGTATAGTTCTATATACTGACAGTGAATCATATAAAATCACTTGTTAAAAGGTATAATTATCTGTATTTACTTTTAATAATTTTTAAAATTTTAAAATTATTTATTAATAAAGTGTTATCATATAATTCATTATTAGTATATAAATTTATACACAGACAATATATTAAATACAAATTTCTTATTTTAGGTTAAAAATGTAATAAATGAGAATTACATGGGTCAGCTTTAAAAAGCATTTTTCTTATAGAAAAGACATGGCTTTGTTGATGTCTTGGGAGGGAGGGTATTACTCAAAAAATAAAAATAAAGGATTTTTGTTTTTTCTTTTAATTTATGTAAATCTAGGGCTCCTTTTTTTTATTGTGGTTGGATTGACAGCCCCTTTGATTCAGACTCCACGTGAGGTGCTCTTTTTATGATTCAATCCATAAAGACAATGGAGGCCGAGGGTGGGATCCCATCCCAAGTCAAAAAATTGAGAGACTTAGAAAGGAAAGACTATGAGATGGACCCATCTCATTCAAGTAATCATTTCATTTTGCCTTTGCCCTTTGCCTTTGTTCTGCACCTTTGCTGGGGGACTTTGGGATTCCTCTAGTTTCCCTTCCCCTTCCATTAGGGTTGAGAATAAAAAAGGAGAAAATTGAAAAATAATTGGAATTATAGTGTTCGGTTTAATTTTGATTCAATTCTTATTGAATTTAATTCAATTTAGATTCGGTTAATAATAAATTTATTCGGTTTTATTTGGTTTCGGTTCATAAATTAAAATTTGAAATTATTTAAATTGAATCAAATGTTATTTTTTAATTACTTTTTAAATTATTTTTATTTTTATAATATAAAAATAAATATTTTATTTTTAAATTAATGAAAATACTATAAAAAAATATTTTTTTACAATTTAAAAATTGATTAATTGAACTAATTTGGACCGATGTAATTCAATTCGATTTGGTTTGGTTTTAAAAAAATCAAAATACTGCACATTAATAAAAAAACAAAACCGAATTGTTATTACTCTACTTTTTCTTCCCTTCTTGTTGGCCCTTTTGATTAGGTTTAGGACTTTTGGTTAGGGTTAAAGGGATTTTCAGACACATCTTTGAGCCCCTTTTCCTTTGCCAACAATAAAAAGAAAAAAAAAAATCAGAAACAAAAGCAATCACTTTGGATTAAGATATTTTTGCACAATTATCTACTACTAGTTTGGATTAATACTTGGAATTATCTGATACATATGAACAAAGTTTTTTTTTTTTGGGGGATAACTAGGGATTATATTTACTGATTAATTTGGATTCTAATGGAGGGAATATAATCAAATTTCCCTTTAATCATTGCCTTGACTTACATAGTGCTATTTGATCAGCTCTGCCTCTGTACAATATATCATGTTTATAGAGAAAAATAATCTCATTTTACAAACCATTTTTCTTCATTATTGCTAAATTGTCCTCCTCCCTTGTGAACACATTTATGAGGTGCACAGGTGCACACGTCCAAATTGTGATATATATATATTATCCTGTACATCGATGGTGAAATTTTTTAATTTTACAAATGTGGTTACATATTTTCATAATTTTTTATATAATTTATATTTATATAAATTGATTATTGGATTTAACAATATAATCGTACTCGTCTTGCACGTAAAGTTTCGAATCGATCTGATATCCTTATCATATCGATCGAGAATACTATCTTTTTCGATATATATTTAACGGTTGGAAGTTTTTTACATCGGAACGAATAGTTAAACATTTTTAATTTACTCGAAACTCGACGTGCATGATCTACACGAATAGAACACGAAATACGACGGTCATATTAAAAAAATATAAATCGTATAACAAATTATGGAAGCTTTTAACCGCGCTTGTGAAATTAAAAAAATTCCACCGTCAGTGTACAGGATAATATATATATATATATATATATATATATATATATATATATATATATATAATGGGTTGTTCATGAATTGTATCAATTGCTCCAGCACAAGAACCCAATGTCATAATGTCTAAGTTTGAGAATTCATCGCTAATTACAAAGAGAAAGTGTCATCAATTTTTTTAATTAGATGTGATTGATCATTTATTAAATTTATCACTTTTAATGAAATCATAAGCTTAATTAAAAATTTTAAAAAGAATAATTTTTGATTTTTTTTTTGGTTAAATCATATTTTATTTAATAAGAAAATAATACAAAGATTATTAAACTCTCCATCATAAAAACCCATTGTACAAGCATACAAAAACCAGTAGGAGAATTTCAGCAGAAAGACACCTACAAGGAAACATCCAAACCACTGACATAAAAATAGTTTTTTTACCACCAAGCAATGAAAATCTCAAGTCTATCCACAACTGCTTTTGCTAGTGAGTCTGCCATACCATTAACACACATGGGAATCTTGGATACTGTTGGAGGTGGAGCCTGATATTAGCCCATAAAATCACATGGCCAAGCTGGTTAAGATAGAGTTTATTTGTAATTTCAGTTTACATGAGTTGCCCTAGTTATTTTATTCTTAAATACAGATGATAAACCAACTTGTAGTTGTGTGTGGCAGAACTTCTTTCATAGTAAAAAGTATAGTGCTAGTGGACGTAGGAGGTTTTTCTTCGAACCACTTAAATCTGGTGTTCTTATGTGTTGCTTTGATCTTTATCTTTCTTACGGTTTTTTCTGCACTTTAATCTTGTTCTTTTAGATTAAGGTTTCATGGTATCAAAGCTTCAAGTTTGAAGCAAGAACAGAGAGCGATGGCTACAGAAGATGGAAAAGTGAGAATTGAGAAATTCAAAGGTGCTGATTTTGATTTCTGGAAGATGCAGACACTACAACAAAATTGGTTTTCAGTGGCGCTAATATAACGGCGTTTGACTTACAAACGCCGCGGAGTATCGTGTTTTTGAATACCCGGCGGCGTTTTATAAGAAACGCCGGGAAGTTGTAAAGTAGCGGCGTTTTATGTATACAAACGCCGCTAAATCTGTACTATATGCGACGTTTTCATTATATAAACGCCGCTAAACTATAATCAATTTTTATCAGTTTCGTAAAATTTCGCCAAAATTTGGGCGCCAAAATTTGGAGGCGAGACGCTGCATTTAGGAGTTTTTTTTTAGCGGCATTTGTGTCCACAAACGCCACTAACTAATTTAATATAGCGGCGTTTTTAAACATAAACGCCGCTAAATATTTCGATATAGCGGCGTTTTTGTAGTAAAAAATGCCGCTATATATAAGTATTTAAAATTTATAACCAAACGACATAGTTTTTATAATGGATTTTAGCGGCGTTTGTCTTTAGGAATAGCGGCGTTTATAAACGCCGCTAAAAAAGTAAAGGCGTTTACAAACAACGCCGGTAAAAACAGTGACGGGACATTTAGTGGCGTTTGAACCATAAACGCCGTTAAATTAGTGGCGTTTTCAGGTACATTAACGGCGTTTATAAACGCCCCAATTGAACGTCCGAAATGGTAATACTTACTTTAGCGGCGTTTTCTTTCCCAAACGCCGCTAAGTGTTCGCTTTTAGCGGCGTTTTGTAATTAAAAACGCCGCTAAGTGTTGTCTTTTAGCGGCATTTTTTTTATCACAAACGCCGCTAAGTTTTGGCTTTTAGCGGCGTTTTTATGATCACAAACGCCACTATGTCATGACTTTTAATGGCGTTTTCTGATCAGAAAACGCCGCTATATTTGCACAAATTTATGTATTTAGCGGCGTTTTTTCTTCAAACGCCGCTATAAATGCAGAATATTTTTTTTTAAAAAAATACTATTTATTTCCTTTAAAAAATTTTATTTATTTATAATACCTGCATTACTATTTACAGAAATGACCAATAATACACAAACAACACAAATTATAAAAAAAATATATAATATAAAAATAAATTTAATATCAAATATCAACCGTACAAGGAATGTATTACTTAACACATCAAATCCACTTACAAATTAAAAAATGACAAGTTATAAATGCTAAAAGTTGGAGGACAGCCGTAAGAAGAACGTTTTTTTCGTAGCAAGTTGTTCTCATGAGCCCTATTAAAAAATGTTAAAATTATTAAACAATATATAAGATATTAAGTTATAAAAGTAAGATAATTAAGAATGAAGATATATTACCTGAGATTGAGGATTTTGTGAAGTGGTTGAGCCTCCTAAATTTTTTTGCTGCACTAAATTCATCAACGACTGAAACTGTGTCTGCAGCTCCTGATATCGTCTATCCTGTTCTTCTTTCTGAGCTTGTCTCTCTGCTTCCTTCTACTCAAAACGTTTATTCATATTTTGCATTTCTTCTCTCAGCATCTGAACTTCATATGCACTGGAGTTTTGTGAAGAAGAAGCAGTAAACCGCTGAGAACCAAGTCCATAGTAGCTAAATGGTGTCGGACCCATTCTGACACCTCGAACCCGTCCATATCGTTTTTTTCCAGCTACTTCAGTGAATATTTGATTCTCGACATCTTGCATATTCGCTGATGACCCATCTGATGCTCCGACTTGATACTCAGCAATTTTATTTCGAGCTTTCTCCTATAAAACAATAAAATTAATAAAATCTTTTGTAAAATATATTTGTAAATGAAAACAAGTTTGAAGAAAATATACCACAATTTCCTGAGTCTCGATGTTCAAATAGGATCCATCCTTCTTAGTATGAGTTAACTGAAACAGTTCAACTCGTCCAATTTTTTTCCCCCGCTCAATTTCCTACAAAACAATAATAATTAATACTAAATTGTATTAAAACAATTGAGAACTAATATATTAATAGATTATGAATGTAAACTTACTTTTTCATTAGCTTTTCTGGCAAAACTTTTTGAACCACTGGTGTGACTGTATTTCTGTTGTTGTCTACTGCTTACCCCTATCTTTTCTCGTTCCTGTACATTAGACAAAGCACGTTATTAATGTATACATATTCCATACAATTGTATTATATCAAGTACTATAAGTAAATGACCAAAATAAATTATAAATGATACCTCTCCTTTTTTTGAATACCATAATCTAACCAGTCTCTCATACTGCCACATAATCACACCACGCGGTATGGTTCGTATTAAGACATTAGGATCAGTATTTCGATCGAAATACTTTTTCTTCAAGTCATGCTTAAAGTCTTTCCATTTTTTCCCCAATGATTTCATAACAAATGATGTGGGAATCTGCAAAGAAAATCATGACTGAAACGGAGAAGTTGTACAAAGTTAGTTTCGATCATAAACAAAATTCTTAAAATAATGCAATACTAATTTAACAGGCTTATACCTCAATAAACTTTAACAGCTCGACCTTCTCAGTATTCGACACGTCACGCCATGACTCATAATGAATGGGACACTTCATCCCATTTCGAGCAATCAGGCCAAGAAAGCTAGCCAATAATTGTGCTTCTGGACCAATTGGCTGCTGCTCATTATTTGCTGCGACAATAATACGCTCTTCAGGAGGTAGTGCCCATAACTCCTTTAATGTCGTACGACCACGAGTTCTGCGTTGTCCAACATTATCAACTACACAAAAGCAAATATATTAGCAATTGTCTAAACTATTTTGCGTACTTTTAACACTTCTGTAACACGATACCTGTATTCAAGTTCGTATGAACTGCAGTTTCTGCAGCTGTGGAGGCAGTCGACAACTCTAGTGGGTTAACATCTGCAGTAGACGTATTCTGCACCTCTGAAGGCGTCACTCTAGTGTCACCCTCAACAGTTGCACCAACCGATTCAGAGCCGGTCTGAATGATATTGATATCCCTTAATCTTTTCCTCGCCATGCTATCTGCATCAATTTTAAGTAAACAACATTAGTATAAGAATGAAATACTATTATGTAAAGAACATTAATAATAATATTTACAGTATAAAAACATATTATATACACAGTATTTGTTTCAAAATAATCTTACTAAATTCAGTTTTTTCATCAAGCTTGATAAATGTCTTCATCAACATCTTCGCGAACCCACGGAACATCTGTATTGGTACTAGGGATATTTTCATCCAAGTTTTGATCCGTAAATGGCAAACATTCAGTTCTTTGTTCAATATCATCTCTACATTTATCACCCATATCAAACAAGTTTGTAGGTGTGTTACGGAGTACAACATACCAACCCGCATCATTCGGATCTTTGGAATAAAATACTTGTTTGACTTGAGATGAAAAAACATAAGGTTCGTCAATCAGTTGCTGTCCGGTGTGAATTAATCGAGAGAAATTCACCATTGTAAATCCGAACTGATCTTTTTTAACAACTCTACTAGTATTCACATCAGCCCAATCACATCGAAATAACACGACCTTCCACTTGCCATAATAATCCAACTCAATAATATCATTTAGAATTCCATAATAATCAATATCCCCCTCCACAGGATTACTATCCCTAGCACTAGCATAGCTTGTTGTTGAAGAAGAAACAACAACTCCACAATTTTGTGTTCTCCTAAAGCGTTCACGGGATTTAGTATGAAATCTAAATCCATTAATGATGTAAGAATTGTATCTTTTCACTATTCTATTCGGTCCTTGTGAAAAACACTTAATTTCTTCGCTAACATCTCTTCCACTCCAAACCTATTACAAGAAACGCAAAGGCAAACACTTAACTTTATTTATATATTAAAGAATACATTGATCGTAATAAAATGATAAAAAATTATGTTACTTACAACTTCTCCTAACCATTCGTGGAAATTTTCCGTAAATAACTTATCAAGCTCGCGAAGTTGTGTTCTTCGAGAACGTAAACATCCTCTCAAGTAGCTTCTATACTCACTATCATAAAAAGTACGTTTTTTAGGTGAGAAAGCAAAAAAAAAAAATTAAACTGTTTGTTAAATTAAAAATTATACTGAAACTTATGTGCGTAATGATTCTAGTGAATCGCTATGGAAAAGCACATATCGATGCGCTTGTGCCCAAGATTTATCATCTAGCTCAACCACTTCAACCTTGCCGATTGGTTGTCCAACACTTTCAAATAAGTATGTTTCGGCTAAGTTGTTATGTGTGAGCACATCATTTCTTCCCGGTCTATTAAATCTTGTTTCAACATCATCCAAATATCTTGCACAAAATATCATACACTCCTCCGCTAAATATCCTTCAGCAATAGAACCTTCTGGATAGCGTTTGTTCCGACAATAAGATTTTAACTTTCCTAAAAACCTAAAACAGAATACATAACAATCTTAATGTGTAATTAAATGCTATGTTTAAGATAAAAGTATAATAAGCTAATTAGCAAAGAATACCTCTCTAATGGGTACATCCATCGATAAAAAACTGGTCCGCCGACTTTTGCTTAATAAGGAAGACGGATAACCAAATGCACCATTATAGTGAAGAATGATGGAGGAAAAATCTTCTCTAAGTGGCACAAAGTTAGAGCTGCTCGATCTTGAAGTTTTTCAAGCTCTTCTACCTTGAGAACTTTGCCACAAATAGCTTTCATTATATTACTAAGTTCAATTATAGAAGAAGTCACTTGCTTTGACATAGAACAACGTAAAACAACTGGAAGTAAGTCTTGCATCAAGATATGGTAATCATGTGACTTTAAAGAAGAAAGTTTTCGATCCTTCACATTCACACATCTTGATATATTTGAGGCATACACATCCGGGACCTTCATATCTTTCAACACCTTACAGAAGACGTCCTTCTCTTTTTTAGACATCCCAAAGCAAGTAGGAGGCAATCGTGATTTTCCATTAGGAAGTAATTCCGGATGAAGATCACGATGAATTTCCATGTCAACTAGGTCAAGCCGACTCTTTAAGTTGTCTTTTGATTTTCTATCCACATTAAGAATTGTCCCGATGATATTTTCACAAACATTCTTCTCTATATGCATCACATCAAGGTTGTGACGCAATAAATTATGCTCCCAATAAGGTAACTAAAAAAATACTTTTTTTCCACAAATCCGCCTCATTTGGATCATCTTCTTCATCTTCCTCCTCATCACTCTGAATTTCAACATCACCTTCAAGCATCTCCCTCGATCTTTTCCTTGATTGTGTGCTACTTGTTTGATTTATCTTTCCATAACTGAAATTGATATCTTTCAACATCAAGAAGATATCCGACCCAATCGTGGCCTCAGGTGCATCTCTAAACTCTTCAGTGCCATCAAAATATGTTTTTGGAATCTAAATCTATGATTTTCATCTAACCACCGACGATGTCCCATATAACTGAATTTTTTTCCGTTATATAACCATTTTGAACATGTTTGTGCAGCACAACAAGGACAAGCATAACGACCTTTGGTGCTCCAACCAGATAGATTTACATAAGCAGGAAAATCGTTTATAGTCCATAACAAAGCTGCACGCAAATTAAAGTTTTCCTTTTTTGATGCGTCATATGTTTCAACCCCTTCCCATAACTGCTTCAACTCTTGAATAAGAGGTTGCATATAAATGTCAATATCATTTCCTGGACCTTTATCTCCAGGAATTATCATGGACAAGATAAAAGAGGATTGTTTCATGCAAATCCATGGAGGCAAATTATAAGGAATCAAGACAACCGGCCAAGTACTATAAGAAGTTCTCATTATTTTGAACGGATTAAAACCGTCAGAACCAAGTCCAAGCCTCACATTCCGGGGAGCATTAGCAAAAGATGGGAACTTATTGTCGAATGTTTTCCAAGCCAAAGAATCTACAGGATGTCTTAATAAGCCATCATCAATCCTTTTATCATGATGCCACCTCATAGAATCAGATGTTTTTGATGACATGAAAATTCGTTGAAGTCTTGGTATTAACGGAAAGTACCGCAAAATCTTTGCAGGTTTCTTTTTTAAATGTGTGTCACCATCGTCCTCATTCATATTTTCTTCTGTATTTCCATTCAACCATCGAGATTTACCGCAGACATGACAAAATTGTTCATTTGTTCTATCACCCCAATACAACATACAGTCATTCGGACAACTATGAATTTTCTCATATCCAAGGCCTAGATCTTTTATCATCTTCTTCGAATCCTTACAAGACTGAGGGATTTTTGCAAAAGGAAACATTTCTTTCAAAAATTCTAATAACAGTGTCAAAGAATTTCCTGTCCACCCGCTTAAGCATTTTAAGTGAAAAAGATAGACACAGAAAGACAATCTTGCATGCTTAGATCCCTCGTAAAGTTCTTCATTCATATCATCAAGCAACTTATAAAACTTTGCCGCTTCTCCATTGGGTTCTTGATCACCCATACCTCTTCCCGTTTCAGCAAAGTCATTCATGCCAACATTGAACCCATCATTCCCTCCAGGAACTTCTGGTGAAGATGTGTACAAACTATGGTTACGCATGTTAAATGCATCCCGCAACATGCCTTCCATGTCATCTTGTCTAATAGACTGATGTTGATTGTTAGAATTACTTGGCCGAACTCTAGAAGATGACCTAGAAGTTGCGGACTCTCCATGAAAAAACCATTGTCTGTAACCCGGGAGAAATCCTTCACAAATCAAATGTTCGAAAACAACTCCACGCATATGCCAATCAATATTGGCACACCTCGAACAAGGACATAATATCTTATTATCTTCGCTTGCGTTCTGAAAAGCGAAATCGAGAAAACTATCTACTCCATATTGGTACTCTTGACTTAGTCTCGACTTTTGCATCCAACTCTTATCCATTTCGTACGTTCTGCATAGTTAAGTCCCATCAGAAACTCATATTTTAGCATTACCATGAGCTTATGACAAAAGAGACTAATAAGATAAACCACCTAATGCTAATTGTAATGTCATAAGATAAACCACCTAATGCTCAATTCCCCATTTTCCTTGACTAATTCAGCCCCAATTAATCTCCTTGAACATCTAACAAGCTTTAATTTCCTTAAAATAAAGATGTCAAAATAAAGTAGATTGTAAACACCAAAAAGTGAAAATGGTTCGCATTCTCTTGGGATCAGGGTTTCAAATAGCGGTGACGTCGCGGTGTCGCGGCCGCTATTTCGCGATAGCGGCACCTTCCGCCACCGCTAAAAGGCTCAATAGCGGTGTGAATGAAATTCACACCAATAACGGTCGATCGCGGCCGCAAAAAGCGGTGTAACGGAAAATAGCGGCCGTAACGGCCCGCTATTTCCGCTACACTGTTATTCATTGAAAAAAAAAATTGTTCTAAAAATGAATTTTGTACAATTTAAATAAAAATAATTAAAATTAAATAATTATACATTGATTTTATTATTTATTAAGTTATTATTTTATATTTGAATTTGAGTAATTTTTATGTTTTGGTATTTGTATTGTTGTTAATTATTACTATTTTTTAAAAATTCATAGATAAGAATGAATCCTTTTCTAAATATGAATATTTTATCATAATGATAAAAAATTATAAATTATTTTTTTCTCATATAAACAAAATATTATAAAATATTAAAAACTACTTTAAAAATCATTAAAAATGAGTTTTTATACTTATAACTATAATTGTTATGTTTTATAATAAGTTGTGCAAATTTGAAAAAAATTCACGACCGCGATGACCGTAATGACCGCGATAGCATCCGTTATGTCCGCAACCGTGACAAACGCAACGCGACCGAAAACGCGGCCGCGACCGCAATTTAAATCCCTGCTTGGGATATTTAAAAAAAGAAAATAAGATGAGTTAAAATTG
This sequence comes from Fremontodendron californicum, assembly GCA_030761205.1. NCBI lineage: Eukaryota > Viridiplantae > Streptophyta > Magnoliopsida > Malvales > Malvaceae > Fremontodendron > Fremontodendron californicum. The sequence goes on along the minus strand of JAULJL010000019.1, from coordinate 7,906,829 downwards.
TAATTTAGTTAGTATACTACCTATTTCTAGTACTGAAGTTGGATATCATGAACCTGTTTTAATATGTAATGACAAAAGAGACTAATATCTCTACACAATAAACACACCCTCTGTTTCATACCACCAGGTTGTATTTATTTGCTTTGACCTACTTAAAGATCAAATTGAAGACATAACTGCAATATGTCTAATATGGCAACATGGGGCCATGTCAACAATTCTTGCTGCAATAATGCCTAGAGGCATAGTGTCCACAAATACACACACATGTGCCCAAACGTACAACATTATCAACACCACCATGGTAGCTGTTACAGACAAAATAATAATAAAAACACACACAAACACAATTTGCAACCACAATCATAAATACTGTATGACATTGATAGATAAGGGCCATGTCACCATTTCCATAGGTGATGAATCATTTATCATCAACCAGCTTTAACTATAATTAATTAGAAATTACTAGAACTAAGCAGAAAATAAAAAAAATAGAGTTGAGACTCAAGAATGATCCATCCCTGGCAGTTTCAATGGCCTCCAATGCAGTATTGATTTCTAGCTCAAATTATAAATGTCAAAACATGATACTAACATTTGGCCTCCAATGTAGTATTTTTGTGTGATTATTATTACATTTCAAATTAGATTATAGTGAACTATGATCATAGACTTGTGATGGTTTTAATTTCTTACTCCAGTCTAAAGACTTGGCAGGACCTAAATATGTTCTCCAGATAATTTAGTCTGACTTGAATGAGCACACTTTTAATAGCTACTGCTGTCTTGGCTACTTATTCTAAAAATAAATGAACAGTTTGTTGTATTCTGACCATTATGCAGATGACCACAGCAATTTCCATAGAGGATGTAAGACGAGAGGTCAACGTACTACGAGTTTTAACTGGCCATAAGAACTTGGCTCAGTTCTATGATGCCTATGAAGATGATGACAATGTTTACATAGTGATGGAGTAAGTTTGAGCAGATTTGATTTTCTGAATATAGCTTTCATTGTCTTACATTTGTGCTTTTTATCATATAATTTTGTAATTATGTGATGGACTATTCTATTTTTTGACTCCATGGGAAGTAATGCCAAAGTGTTAATGCCTGAAAATCATTGATAGATGCAAGCAATTTGTCAAAACTGAATTTCACTGTGCACTTCAGTGATCAGCAATAGCATTGGAGTTTAACAGCTATACTGTCAATTATACATGTATGAGACTTTAAATCTTAATATGATTGCCAAGCTTTAAAGTAACCGATTTAGATATCCTTTGAGCCGGAAATATTCATTGGAGCAAATCTCTAATTATGAAAGAAGGTTGTTTTGTTTGCTTTACCTGATGTCTTGTTGTTCTTAACGTTTTCCTTTCTCCTGTCTGTTTCTTCTTCTTCGAGGGGAAAAAAAATCCACGGATAGAGAATGTTGTCAGCAGTTAAAGTTTTGAAATCAGTTTTATTCCAAGTAATGGAAGCTGTAGCTATTGACTACAGTTTTAGACTTCTGGAGCTTATTCCCTATTACTTTTAATGGTTTTCAGGTTGTGCAAAGGTGGTGAACTGCTAGATAGAATACTTTCAAGGTACATGTGATCCTCTTAACTTTTTCCTTTATGGTAATGTTTGACCTGTTTTACAACCTTCTAAGGATATGGATTTGGCTTGTGTACTCTAGGGGTGGAAAATACTCAGAAGAAGATGCTAAGGCTGTTATGGTTCAGATTTTAAGTGTTGTGGCATTTTGTCATCTCCAAGGTGTAGTTAGATGTCATTTGATTTCTACAAAGTAAAAAGTAATAAAAACATGCTCTAGCTGCTATGGTTTTCTTTTAGCTGATGCTATGTTGCAGACTTAGCAGGTTCACCTGCTTACATTTTCGTTCAACGTATTACCAAATCCCAATTCACCCCACCCAAAACCATTGATTGAAGTAAAATAGGAAAAACTTAAAACATGCATAAAGTGTAAAAGAATAAGATTTGCTCACCTATTACTCAAGCAGTTCCTGTTATCAACCTTTCTTGCTGGTCTAATTTCTTGACGTTTATAATACCAATAAGAACTTGAAAGCTGAAAAATGCACAAAATTTATATTAAAACCATATGAAATTAAAGTGATATTCAAGAATTGAGGGACATAGTAATACACAAAGATTTATATTAAAACAGAGAGCTTACTCTGAGGGAATTGAGGTACAAAATTGTTGCAAGTTTAGCAATCAGGCCAAGACTATTGCCTGTTGATAAGTAGAAAGGAAATGTTTATTTCAAAATGTTATTAAACTTGGCATAAAACTTTCCCACTTGAATGAAAGTGCAATATGATTAGTGATTAGAATCTTAAACTAGAGTTCTTTAGCATTTAAGAAAAAAAAAAACAGTAGACAACAACCTTAATCAATTCAAGACCTCAGCTTTTAGTTAAGTATGGCAAATAAAGGGTAATCATGCACCAAGTAATCCAATTTTCGAAGCATTCAGAGATTTAACAAAATTTCAGTTTTATTATAGTAGGCATACCATCAAAAAGGATGAAATCAATGGTATGCCTACTATAATAAAACCAAAAAATACACAAACACTCACATTCAACAAATGCAAAAAGAATTGCTTAGTTATTCGCTCAATGCAAGTATCAGTTCTAGCATGCTTGTCTATTTGAAACATTTGCTAAGATATTCTAATTGTAAAAGCACCTTCAATCAAAATGTGTATTGAAAACATTAACTAAATTTTCCAGTGATCAATATCATAGTCCTATTCCTAAAATTAACATTCAGCTCAATACTTCCACAACATGAAAAAAACTTAATGATTAAAGAGAAAATGGTAATGAAATTAAAACTAAAAAAGGGTAAAAAAAACCAACCATATAGAATTTCAAGCAGGAGAGCACAAACAATCCCCGTCGTCACCACCCACAGCAACGCGCTCTTTATCCGTTTGCCAATACTCCTGCAACCAAAACCAAATAGATAAAATAAAATAAAAAATAGAGAAGTGCATCAATATAATCAATGACTTAAATCGAGCATTGGGAGTCTACGGTTATTAAACTTGCCAATTTTAATATTTGGATACAACAAAATTGCCTAATAATAAATAATAATAAAAAAAGGAACGATGGAGAAATTAGAAATTAGGGTTTTTACTTTTGAGAAAGAGAAACGATGGAGAAAGGATTTGATTTGGGGCTGTCGGCTTAAGGAAGGGGACAATGGAGAGAGAGAGAGAGAGAGAGAGAGAGAGAGAGAGAGATACATCTGATTTGAGGAATGGGATGAGGGATAATTTTAATTTGGACTTAGCGGCGTTTGATCGACAAACGCTGCTAAATCCATTATAAAAACTATGTCGTTTGGTTATAAATTTTAAATACTTATATATAGCAGCGTTTTTTACTACAAAACGCCGCTATATCGAAATATTTAGCGGCGTTTATGTTTAAAAACGCCACTATATTAAATTAGTTAGTGGCATTTGTGGACATAAACGCCGCTAAAACAAAAGCCTAAACGCAGCGTCTCGCCTCCAAATTTTGGCGAAATTTTACGAAACTGATAAAAATTGATTATAGTTTAGCGGCGTTTATATAATGAAAACGCCGCATATAGTACAGATTTAGCGGCGTTTGTATACATAAAACGCCGCTACTTTACAACTTCCCGGCGTTTCTTATAGAAAAGCCGTCGGGTATTCAAAAACACGGTACTCCAAGGCGTTTGTAAGTCAAACGCCGCTATATTAGCGCCACTGAAAACCAATTTTGTTGTAGTGTTATTAGCTTAATTCTCTCTGTTTACCTATTAGATCAATTAAATAGATGCATTTACATTAATTATTTTATTTAATATTTTTCATTATAGCTCATAAGAAAAAAATAAATAAAGTTAAACAATTACAATATCTAATACGAATTGTGTATTTAACTTATTTTACTTTTTTCTAAATATATGTAATCTTATGATTTTCTTTTATAATATGAAATAATTTTATGCATATTTTAATTAGATAATAATTTTTTTTGAAGTTGAGACTTTATTTATTATTAAAATGTTTTTCATATGCAACATGAATTATAGTATTTAAAAATTTTAAGAATATATATATATATTTCATTATAAGAAATTTATATATTGTTAGCAAATTTAATATCATATATAATATTTAAATTTAATATTTTTATACTAGAGTTGTTCATGGATTGGGTCGAGTCATACTTAGCAAAAAAATTTACTTGTCCAAGGTCCGATCCGGTTCGAACCGACGAATAACCCTATCCTTGAATAAGTTTATTTCATATACGATTTTTATTTTTATTTTTACTTTAAATCTTTATATGTATATTCCTGCTATACCTGCTCATGGGCTGGTCCTTGGCAAGGTTTTTCGTGATCCAGGCAGGCTCGGATCACTGTTTAAATAATAAAAAATATATATATTTAAATTTAATTATAAAAATATTAATATTAATATAAAAATGATTTTTTAATTTTTTTAATATTAAATGAATAGTAAAACGGGAGAATGGGCCTGAACCAGGCTTGGGTAAGGTTGAAAAAAATCCAAGTTACAATCCAATCTATATGCAGATCTAATTCTGACCCCCTCGTTAATATTTCTGGCGTAGCCCCTGATTATACTATATAACAAGCACATATATTGAACATTTCGGTATAAAGAAGATACTTTTAAAGTTATATACATGATGATGAGTTAGACAATAGTAAAAGATAAATCTTTTTATCCCATAAATTTTGTACTTTCTTTTTCAGAATTGGAATCCGAACATTCAACTAAGAGTCTCATTTTCAGTTACTTGAATGTCGCTTTTGAAACTCAAGAAACTCGGCATAGCATGTTATAGAAATTGCATGGGTTAATATCCTATTTGGTCCTTGAATTATAGTAAATTGTGCAATGTAGTATATGTATTTTAAAAATATGTAACGTGGAACCTAAAATTTTATTCCGTCTACCAATGAAATCTACTTTCTTAACACCGTTAACTTTTAATAATGACATGGACAATTTACTCATGTGGCATTGTTACATATCATTTTTTAATATAAAATTTTTTTAAAATAAAATTTTAATTTCTTTTTTCTTTTCTTTCTCTCTCTCTCTCTCTCTCTCCCCTCTCCTCCACTCCTGATCTTCCTCCTACTCCAGTGGTTTCAGGCCGAATCTGATCAGTCACCGATCGAAAATGACCTGACAAAAAAATATATATATATTTATTTGTCCACGTGTGATAATCACTTTACATGTGATATTTTTTGTTCATGTGTCGTACTAGGATTGGTTAACTACCACCTCAGCCTACATATTTAACGGTGTTAGAGAGTTGGTTTACATTGATAGACGGATTAAAACTTCAAGTACCATATTACACATTTTTAAAATACAAATATCATATTACACAATTTACTATAATTCAAAAATTATGCCAAATTGCATATACATTGGATATACTTTGTACAAAAAATCCAAGAATACAATATGGTTGTTTTTAGTTTTATTTTTTTAAATGCAATCTCTCCCTTCCCATTATTTTCAAGGTCGTTACAGGCATTATAATATTTGTTGATGAAAGTTTTTTCTCTTTTACTTTATTTAGCAAGCAAGACAAATTCGTAGGTAATAAGATTTCACTAGCCAATGTTAATTTTTTGCAAGATTTTGTTGGAATTTAAATATAATAAAGATTTATATTTGATGTATTGTATTTATATATTGACAGTGAATCACATGATATCACATATTAAAATATATAGTTATCTGTATTTATTTTTAAGAATTTTTAAAATTTTATATTTGTTTATTATGAGGTGTCATCATATAATTCACTGATAATGGATAAATTTATACACAGACAGTGCATCAAATACAAATCCATATAATAATTGAATTTTTTTATCAACTTAAGTTTTTAGGATAATTTGTCATCAATTTAACATGGTATCAGAGCTTTCGAATTTGAATCCTAACAATTGCTTTTTTCCTTAATAATTTTTCACCTAATGTCTTATTGTCTATCAAGCTATACGTTTCTGTTTTAATTCTCCTCTAGTTTGCATATTTCTTTTATACTTGGATCCACATGCAAATTCATTAATCATTAATCCGAATTGCATATAATAAAACATGTTAAAACTTAAATATAATAACTAAACAATTTCCTATCAGTTTAAACTTTTTAAAAAAAAAAAAATTTGTCACCATTTAACAGATTCAATGTCGATTTTATATCTATAGATTTAATTATAATAATAACAATAATAATAATTAAAAGAAAAATTATTTGATGAGGTTGTGTGATACAAAATAGCTGGTTGGACATAATACAGTTAAGATTATGCTTTAGATTTTATAGTTTACAGTGAAAGCTGAAAGGCGGGTGGGTATCTTTTCTTCTTGTTTGTTTATTTTTTTTCAACTTCCAAGAGATTAGTTGTGGGATTGCAGCTGTATTTTAGACAAAGCAAAAAAAATTTACCTAATGCTCTGATCTCTATGGCTGCAGCAAACGAGATCAAAAGTTTTTGTTGAATGCTGAATCAAGTTAAAAGGCTTTTTTGTTCTTGGACTCAATTGCTTTAGTTTTCTTTCTTCTTTACTGATCTTTACCCTTTTTTTTTCTTGGTTTCCCTCTCAGAAACTCTGGTAAAGCCGTTTTGCTTGACCTTTACTTTCTTTTACCCTTTGGGTTCCTACGAAAATTGAAATTAATTGATTGCTTTTTAGTATAATTCCATAAACACAGTTAGCCCTGATAATTTTGAAATTACATAATATAAATATAATACGATAAAAATAATTAAAATACGATACGAATACAAGAACTTGTCATAATTTGTATAAATATATAACACTTTAAAAAACATGATTATGATATAAAAATAACACGAATACGATACGAATACACGAATTATCAAATTTATCGAAGCTACTTTTAATAAAATTCAAATTATCTTTGTCAAAATTTTCCTAAAATAGTGCTTACTTAAGCAAGTTTGTAAAAATATTCAAAACATTTCGTGTCAAATATGATGGGGACGGCGGTATGGTAAACAAAATGATATTTTTTTTATAGATAATTGTTAAGTAGGGAGGTAAGGGGAGAGATTTTTTAAAGTGAAAAAATGTTACACTTTGGTTACTTCTTAAAATATGATTATTATTAGATAGGTTATTATCTACATTAGTGGTGACTAAATTTAATCAATTTTTAAATTATTAAGTTGGATGATGAATTATCTTAAAATTTTGAGTTAATTATAAAAAATATTCCATTATTATATTAAAATAAATTTTAACAAGAAAATAAAAGTTTAAGGTTCAATTTTTTTCTCTATAGACTTTTTTTTTATAGAGTTTGGGGATGGGGGATTCGAATCCTACTCTTTTTAAGCAGGGAAGCATGCACCAATCACTGAGTCAAAGGCTCGGGTGTTTTTTTATAGACTTTTCATATGTATTAAAAAAGAAAAAAAATTGTTTCATTTTATATACCTAATATAGTATATAGTGTTAATTTGATATTGTTATATATGTAAGGGTGTAAACGAAATATTTGTGCTCATAAACTATTCGGGTTCGGTTCGAAAAAAAACTCTAATTCGGCTCAGTCATTGTTGAGCCGAGCTCGAGTAGTTCGAGCTATCGAACGAGTCAAGTTCGAGTATCCTAATGTTTGACTCAAGTAGCTCGCAAGCTTAATCGAGCTTTTTTATTTTTAATTAGTGTTAAAAAAAAATCTCAATTCGAATTTGAGCTCGAGCACAAATAATTGAGTTTGAAATCAAGCATGAGAATCAAGCTCATTTTTACTATGTATTAACCTAATCGAGCGAGTTCGAGCAATTCAATTTTTATCTCGAATTGAACTCAAACTTTAAAAATAAAACTCGATCAATTTTGAACTGAATCGAATTTCAAATCAAACTCGAATTTTTTGCTACTTTAACTCGGCTCAATTACAGTTTAGCCAACAAGGCTTTATTATCTCAATGCGTAGTAAAAAAAGAAACACTGAAACCTTTAAATTAAGTTTCAATAAGTGTAATTTAATTTTATGTCAATTTGTTAATTTCAATTACTTGTTTTATCAAGTTTTAAATATTATATATATATATATATATTGATTGTGACTAAAATTTTTGTTTGTATACATCAATTCGTTAAAAAACACCATGCACTAAGAGATTTTTAAAAATTACTTCTATTTTTTGTTTCTTTGACAAGCTATTTCATTGTTTTTTTTTGGGGGGGGTACCCCAAAAATGCTAAAGAAAAAGGAAAAATGAGCTGGTGCTGTATCTAAATGTAAGAACATTTATAGTGCAGCACAAACTTGCAGGGCTGAAGTAAAATGTTGTTATCCTCTGCCTTTTGCAGGAGGAAATTAGAGAGGGAAAAATGAGAAAAAAAAAAAAAAAAACAAAAAAGGAAAAGAAATTATACAGTAGTAAAAATAATATCCTGGCCCATATGACATGAGATCTACAAAAAATAAAATTAATAAATAGCAGTGTCCCTCTTTGCAAGGCAGCAAATCTAGTGCTGAATTTAGTCTCTCATGCAAATGTGGCTAAGACATGTGAGAGAAAATCCAATGTCTCAAATCTGTAGGGGTACATCTGTTAAGGACTTATGTTATTTAGATTCGGATGAATTTTAAATATAGATATATGTTTTATATGTTTGATATGAGTATTATATTCTATACTCATATTTGAATATGTCTCAAATACAAATGGTAGATATTAATATTTTAAAAAAAATAAAAAAAAATTTAATAACATAATTTAGGACCGGAGGTGGTGCCAGGGATGAACTAATAGTTGCATGTGTTTGATGACATTGCTCACTTATGTTATTCGAATTTTTTTTTTAAAGTATTCATGTTATGTCCGACATATATTTAAATATAAATATAAAATATAATCTTTCAAATATATAAAAAACTTTTAAAAAAAATTGAAATATACTGGACACATACATTATCCTGAATTCAGATAACATAACTGGTCACTGCTGTGTCCCACCAAGTTGTCTGTACAGTGGACCTTTTGTCAAGAGATATGGGACTTAGGCCAATGTTGCCTTTTTTCTGAAACAACATGGCTTGCCACCTATTTATGCTTCTGAACAAGACAGTTTATCCTCCAACTTAGCCTTCCTTTAGCTTTTAGCTAAGAGTAAAAGCTGAGAGAGATCTATGTTTATCCGATTCTTCAGTTATTTTGAAATATTCGTGTCTGATATCCGTATTCAATATATATCCAGATATGGATATGGAGATATGATCCTCAAAGAACCCATCAAATACATGAAAATTTTGAAAAAAAAATTAAACATATCCGTGTCGAATACATATCCATGTCTAACACTCACACCCGAATCTGAGTAACATAGAAAGAGATAGCTGATTAGTATTATGATCTGGATTCTGGTGGGAAGCTGGAGCTGCCAATTTATGGTTGCTGCAGAACCAACAGACAACAATCTGGAGAAAAGGTGGGGGACTCACGATTTGGAAAGATGAGATTAATTTGTGATTTGACTTCATTATCCGCTATCTGCTCGATCGATCGATCTTCTCTGCCAATTCTTTCATGTCTTCACAATATGATCGTCTTTTAAATAAAGCTTTGGCGTGCATGTGTCTGAAACTCAAAACCAGGCCGGATGGATATACATAGTCCAAGAAGAAATGAAGGTCCACGCAAAATCTGTAATGAGATTTGAGTTGCTGTAGCAAATATTGTGGCGGCATTCATTCTATATAGGAGGAGCCGAGGAGGGGAGTGCTAGGCCAGAATCTGCACCAGTGGCAAGTATTTAAATAGCGATAGGAATGCAATGTTATGGTTATTATTTTGAGATTTCAACTTCTTTCATTTTCGATATTTATCGCAATTGATCGTAATAAAATTCATTACATCCACAATCACGATAAATACGACACGATTAAAAAACACGCCTACAATCGCAACTTAAATCCCTGATCGGTGGTATTAATTGATTAGTTCAGCAAATCCTACTCCTACTCTCCTACTTTAACTAGCTCAGGATGCCATGTGAATATTATGTTTTCAGGTCAACCTAGCTAATCCGTAAAATAAAAAATAATTTTTTATTTAAATTTAATTATAAATATATAAATATATTTTAAACGGTGAAACGAGTTTTTCGAGTTTAAAAAATCGATCTGAATCTTGAACAAATAAATTTTTTATTATCCAAACTTAACTCAAATCGATCTGAGTGAATAACTATATTATCACACTATTTTTTCATTTTGTCAGATTTTATTGTATATTATGAAATGAAATGTGCTTTTCTGAACAGAGTTTTTTGTTTTCAAATTAGGGTCATCAGATATTAATTATCTTTTTTAATCATTCCATGAGGGAAAAAGAAGTCAATAAATTTAGTAGAAGAAGGTACTGCCAAAGTGGCCCAATGCACACATGATTTATTTATTTTTAATTTTGGGCTGAATTCAAATCCACCAAATTAGGCCTCAATCAGCCTAGTTAGTCAATGTACTTATAAGGGTTGTTTGTTTCTCAGGCTTAAAATAGAGTTGACATACAATGAGACACTCAAAGTCAAAACCCATTGATAAAACAATTGTGCATTACAACTTCATGTATTTCTTATTTATAAAGACTTAAATTTTTATTTTTATTTCAAATAATAAAACTACATGATGTCTAAGATTAGGAATTCTTTCTTTTCCATTTCCTTTCATATTTATACTCTTTTTTTTGGTTGAAAATTGGAAGCAGACTTTAACTAATAAGTATACCAAAATGAGATGGCATGAAGTTAATTAATTAAGAGTCATTATCCGTAAATTTTTTAAATTTCATAAGCGGTTTAAGAAATTAACAAGTATTTTTTGGTTATATTAATTTTTTAAAAATTTTTATAATAATTTACCTTGACCTGACAATTTATGTATTCGTGTCGTGTTCGTATTCGTGTATTTGCACATGTCATAATCATGTTTAAGATATTATATATTTATATAAGTTTTAATATGTTAATAATTTGTGTTATATAGATTTTTAACATATTTTTTTATGTCATGTCATATTTTAATTATTTTTTTCTTATCTTATTCATGTCGTATAATCGTATCATATTTAAAATTGTCAGATTTAGACATGATCCATCTTCAAAGGAAGGTAACCATCTTTATTTTATCTTCAATATATATTCCCCAAAAATTGGGTGACCACTTATTGTAAGAACTTTTATGTGCACTACGGTGAGCTCCCAATGAATCATGACCGTCAAATTTGACTGAACAAATCATGAACACTCGATTAAACGTCATGTTGAAGCTAGTAAACTGCATAAGATATCAATGGTTTTTTTTTTTTTTTTAATATTTCATTTTCATTCATTATTTCTAAGTTTGACTTTTTAAACATGTCTAAATTCATTTATTTCATCGATCGTCGCTAAAATCCAATAAAATTTACGACATGATTAGCAATCATATTGACATCTACATGAACATCTACATGACAGACATAAATCACATACTCGGATATTTATAAGTAAAAAAAAAAATGAACGTGTTTGACTTTACGAGTTGAGATTTATATCATTCACGTGACATTGAGGTGGTACATTCTATTGATTTTTAATGATTGATGAAATAGATGAATTTAAAATGTTTTTAAAAAATTATAAAATGCAGATGGAAATTAAAATATTATTAAAAAATTATAAATAATTATGCATTTTACTTCCAATAAATTGATATAATTATATAGATCTCCTATATACTTTGTATGAAAAAGGTGAAATGGTTGAGTATACTACCCTTATAGTATATCATAGATAAAAGTTCTGAAATGTAATTTCAAATTCTGTCTCTCTTTCTTTTAATGGTGAAAGGTAATTCCTTACGTAGTCACATTCTCTTTACGTGGAATCTAAGTATTAAACTAGTCGATTATATAATCATTTTATGAGATGTCATTTAACAGATTTAGAGTTTGAATTTTAATATTTGCGACTTGAACTACGGCTTTCTTTGTAAAAAGAAAAGCATTCCTTTTGTGTTGATTTCTCACATTATCTTTATAGTTAGACCTCTTCAAGGGCTTGAATTATTATTTATTAATAAAAATATATTATTTATTTAAATTTAATTATAAATATTAATATAAAAATAATATTTTAATATAATTTTAAATAGTGATATAGATTCTCGAATAAACAAATCCGGTCCAACTCGAATTTAAATAATAAAAAAAATTCAGACCGCGACCTGACTCGATGTTAACCATGAAGATGTCTATTTATAGTGTGGTTAACAAGACAAGAATATATAAATGAAAGGAAATAGGAAAAACTAAACATCAGAGAAGAAGAGAAGACCATGGTTCTACATCATTTGAGCCATGGGTTGGGCTTTTACCCTTCAAGTCTGCAACTCATCCTCTTTTCAAGAACCCAGTTTTTATTAACCCATATGTACGTAAGGGCAAGCAGTCAACTATCATATCTTTGGAGGATTTGAAGCTTTGCTTGTAAATCGTGTAAAGAAGGATAAAAGATATTAATAAAAATGACAACTTTCTATTTAACTAGAAAAATCTCGCGTTTCGCTGGATATGTTATCAAATTTGAATTGATTTTTTTAATAATTTCGAAAGATAAAAAAGCAAGAGAAGTGAAGATAATTTAGAAAAATAATTTCTATCATTATACGACACCTGATATAAAATTGAGAATTATTTGATATGGTCAATTAGATCTGGTAATTTTGGATAAAACATAATTATACGATACAAATATAACATGATAAAATAATTAAAATACGATACAACACGAAAAATAAAATGAGCATGATACAAATATATGAATGTTAATAAAAAGATATTTTGATGATAATTTGTAATAAATTAATATTTTGTATTAATATTTTACAATATTAATATTTTGAATTAATATTTTGTAATAAATTTGAAAAATAAAAAAGTAAGAGTAGTAAAAATAATAATTTAGAAAAATAATAATTCTTATTCTTATACAACATATGGTATAAAATTGAGAGTTATTTGAATATGATCAATTACATCCGGTAATTTCAGATACAATATAATTATACGATACGAACATAACATGAAAAAAAAATGCGACATGACACAAAAAATAGCATGAATACGACACAAATATACGAACGTGTTCAAATCTACATAAAACAAATTATTAACGTGTCAAATTTTATATAAATATATAATATATTGAATACAATTATAACAAAAAAAATAACACGAACATGATGAAGCGCGACACAAATTTGTGAGTTATTTGAATAATGTCAATTAAACTAGGAAATTTCGGACACAACATGATTATACTACTCGAACACAATATGAAAAAAGTAATTAAAACACGACACGAAAAATAACATGAACATGATACAAATACACGAACGTGTCAAAATCGAATTAAATGAATTATTAATGTGTAAAAATTTATATAAATTTATAATATTTTAAACACATAATAAAATAACACGAACACACAAAATTGAATCATTATAACAAATTATATAAAATATGGGATGAATTGAGACACGATACGGACAAACAAAACTTTCTCTTAATTGGATCACCATGACAAATTATGCAAAATATTTGGTTGAATTGAAACACGACACGAACAAATAAAAAAAATTAAAATACGATCCGACACAAAAATAACATGAATACAACATAAGTATACGAACGTGTAAAAATTTATATAAAATAAATTATTAATATATAAAAATTTATATAATAATATAATACTTTGAACACACAAAAAAAACACCAATTTAAAAAATAATACGAATACGATACGAATGTACAAAACTTTCTCTCTTTTTCCTTTCTTTTTTTTTCCCTTATCTTTTTTTTTTTTTTTTTTTTAAAAAAATGGCTTGCCAAGGAATTGCCCCAATTACAAACAGTAATAGGGGATTCTTTTTAATAGATAGTATAGATTAGATAATGTTCGCGCTTCATTGCGAAATGTTATCGGATTTGAATTAATATTTTATAATAAATTTGAAAGATAAAAAGCAAGAGTAATAAAGATAATAATTTAGAAAAATAATAATTCTTATTGAGAGTTATTGGTTAATTACATCCGGCAATTTCAGACACAACATAATTATACGACACGAACATAACATGATAAAATAATTAAAACACGACATGACACAAAAATAACGTGAACACGACAAAAATACACGAACGTGTCAAAATATACATAAAGTGAATTATTAACGTGTCAAAATTTATATAAATATATAATACTTTGAATATGATTATAATAGAAAAATAACACGAATATAATGATGCGTGACACAAATTTGTGAGTTATTTGAGTAGTGTCAATTAGACTTGGCAATTTCGGACGCAACATGATTATACGACTCGAACACAACACGAAAAAAATAATTAAAACACGACACAAATACACGAACGTGTCAAAATCTACATACAACGAATTATTAACGTGTAAAAATTTATATAAATTTATAATATTTAAAACACATGATAAAATAACACGAACATGTTACGGACATACAATTTTTCTCTAAATTGAATAATTATAAGAAATTATGCAAAATATGGGATGAATTGAGACACGACATGAACACGTAAATTTTTTTTCTAAATTGGATCACCATGACAAACAATGCAAAATATTTGGAGACGTGACACGAACACACAAAATTTTTCCTACATTGGATTACCATGACAAACTATGCAAAATATTTGGATGAATTGAAACACAACACGAACACATAAAAAAATAATTAAAATACTGCACGACACGAAAATAACATGAACACAACACAAATACACGAACGTGTCAAAATTTACATAAATTGAATTATTAACATGTAAAAATTTATATAAATTTATAATACTTTGAACACACAAAAAAAATAACACTAACACGAAAAATAATATGAACACGAACGAATATCTGAACGTGTCAAAATCTACATAAAATGAGTTATTAACGTGTAAAAATTATATAAATTTATAATATTTTGAACAGATAAAAAATAATACGAATATGCGAACATGTCAAAATCTACATAAAATAAATTATCAACGTGTAAAAATTGTATAAATTTATAATATTTTGAACACATAACAAATAACACAAACACAAAAACAACACAAAACACACAATTTTTTCTCCATTTTTCTTTCTTTCTTTTCTTTTCTTTTTCCTTTTTTTTTCTTTTCTTCCTAATAAAAAAAATTAAATATCCAAACTAACCCCCCAATAATACCTAAGCTTACTTGTCACCTAACTCTTAATCCAAAATCTTTAATTCTCTAATCTCATTCAATTTGGGGATTGTTTTTATATATAATAATAGACTAGAAAAATGCCATGGTTTTGCTATGGATATATTATCGGATTTGAATTAATATTTTTAATAAATTTGAAAGATAAAAAACAAGAGAAGTGAAGATAATTTAGAAAAATAATAACTCTCATCATTATACGACACTTGATATAAAATTGAGAGTTATTTAATATGATCAATTCGATATAGTTTTTTTGGACAAAACATAATTATACAATGCAAATATAACATGAGAAGATAATTAAAATACGACACGATACGAAAAATAAAATGAACATGATACAAATACATGAACGTGTCAAAATCTACATAAAACGAATTATTAACGTGTCAAGATTTATATAAATATATAATAGCTTTAATACGATTATGACAGAAAAATAACACGAACACAATGACACGTGATACAAAATTGAGAGTTATTTGAATAGTGTCAATTAGACTTGACAATTTCGGACAAAACATGATTAATTATAAAAAAAAATTAAAACACGACAAGAAAAATAACATGAACACGACACAAGTACAGATACGTATCAAAATCTAATAAAATCAATTATTAACGTGTAAAAATTTATATAAATTTATAATATTTTAAATACACGATAAAATAACACAAACACGTTACGAACATATATTTTTTTCTCTAAATTGAATAATTATGACAAATTATGTAAAATATGGGATGAATTGAGACACAACACGTACACACAAATTTTTTTAAAAATTGAATAATAATGACAAACTATGCAGATATTTGGATGAATTGAAAACGACACGAATACAATATGAAAAAATAATCAAAATACGACACGAAAGATAACATAAACACACAAAAAAATACACGAACGTCTCAAAATCTACATAAACGAATTATTAACATGTAAAAATTTATATAAATTTATAATACTTTAAGCACACAAAAAAATAACACGAACACGACGCGAATGTGTCAAAATCTACATTAAACAAATTATTAACTTGCAAAAATTATATAAATTTATAATACTTTGAACACACAAAAAATAACATGAACACGAATACTTTGAACACACAAAAAATAACATAAATATGACACGAAAAATAACATGAACACGACACAAAATATTTGAAACTGAAATTATTTGAAATTGGAAAAATCCAAATTCGAAAAGGTACAAACACGAAAAGTCCTAAACTCGATAATCCGAACCCGAAATAATTCGAGATCCAAAATATCTTATTAGTGTTAATTAAAAGACAAAACAAACACAAAAAATATTTTAAAAAAACCTAATTAATCCCTAAATTATATGGCAAAAAAATCCAAATATTATAATTACCCTTCAAACTATAGCTAATGACATGACTTATGTGGCAAATGCATATTGTTTCAAAATCCTAAATTTTCAGGAAAAACAACACGAATATGATGAAGCGCGACATAAATTTGGGAGTCATTTGAATAGTGTCAATTAAACTTGGCAATTTCGGACACAACATGGTTATACAACATGAACACAACATGAAAAAAAATAATTAAAATACGACACGAAAAATAACATAAACACGACAAAAATATACGAACATGTTAAAATCTACATAAAATGAATTATTAAAGTTTAAAAATTTATATAAATTTATAATACTTTAAACACACGATAAAATAACACGAACATGCTACGAACATATAATTTTTTATCTAAATTAAATCATTATGACAAATTATGCAAAATATGTGATGAATTGAGACGCGACATTAGACCTGTTCACGGGCTGGGCAGGTCGTCCTGCCCGACAGGCCCGGCCGGTACTAGCCGGCCTGGGCAGGAATATTTGTAATCCGGCCCGACCAAGATTACTGTTCACAGAATAAAATAATAATATATATTTTTTAAATTTAATTATAAAATATATAAAAAAATAATAAAAAAATACAAATTTTATTTTTTATATAGGATTTACTATTCATCCGGGCCGACGGGCCGGCCCGGGCCTAGGTAGAGAAGTAAAAAAAATTTTGGATGAGCACCTCTACATGATATGAACACACACAATTTTCCCGAAATTGAACCACAATGGCAAACTACGCAAAATATTTGGATGAATTAAAATATGACACGAACACATGAAAAAAATAATTAAAATACGACATAAAACGAAAATAAAATGAACACACACAAATACACGAACGTGTCAAAATCCACATAAAATGAATTATTAATATGTAAATATTTATATAAATTTATAATATTTTGAACATACGAAAAAAATAATAAGAGCACGACACAAAAAATAATATGAACACGAATGAATATTTGAACATGTCAAAATCTACATAAATGAATTATTAACATGTAAAAATTATATAAATTTATAATATTTTGAACACACGAAAAATTAACACGAACACGACACGAATATGCGAACGTGTCAAAATCTATATAAATTTATAATATTAACGTGTAAAAATTGTATAAATTTATAATATTTTGAACACAAAAAATAACACAAATACAAAAATGACACGAACACACAAATTTTTTTTCATCTTTTTCTTTTCTTTCTTTCCTTTTTAATCAAAAAAAATTGAAAATACCTAAATTAATTCCCTAACCCCTTTAATACCTATGCTTATGTAGCAAATACATGTTGATTCGAAATCCTAAATTCTATACTCTCATGTAATTGGGAGATTGTCTTTATAGTTAGTTATAGATGAATAAGTTTCTTAATCATTTTTCTGTTTCGTAACTTAAATCATTAAACTAAATATTTTTCCATTTTTATCTTCCTTCTTACTTATCACAGCTTATATATAAAAGTTTAGCTCTCAAATCTATAATATATATAAAAGTTAATTACATATGGTACTTGAATTATAAAAAAAAAATACGAATTAGTATCTAAACAAATTAAATGTATAATTTACATCTAAACTTTTAAAATGTGTATAATTTTGATCCAAAGTTTAACAACGTTAACTTAATTCGCCTATGTGGCATCAAACCAATACAATTATGTCATGAGTATAGCACGTTGACAGCTCGGTTCGTAAATAGGTTTAGAAAGAATCCTAATAATTATATTTTTAAAAAATTATTATTTTTAATTTAAAGGTTTATTGTGAGAATTCTCAAGTGGAGGATTCTCTTTTTAATTCTCCTAGATGTAAGGAAATTTAAGAGAAATTTTCAACACCAAATATTTTCATATTATTCTTAAATAAAATGATTTTTTTTTTATTTATAAAAAGGATAGTTTGTGATAATAAAAGGATTAAGTGAATTATTTTTTAAAATGGGACCATTAGTATCTTGACTAAAAGGATAATATGTGATTAATTGGTACAATTTTTTAATAAACGTTGTGAAATGCTAATATCTTCTCATATGTAATCGTTCTTTCGAACCAAACCTCTATTTTTCGTAGATAAAAAATTATCTTTTAAACAAATTCTAGTTAAATATAGAATTTTATTAAAGGAATAATTTTTTTTAGGTGACCAATACTTAACGAAAAAAAATTGATGACGATTTCATTTACTTTTTTAAAATTATCTACCAGTTGAGTCATCGAACAAAACCATTTCGACAACTCTGGCCCAAATACTCCCAACTCAAGCGAAATTTTGGCCGCCGATCAAGTTGATTCGAAGAGTCCCGGTCAAAGTGAAATTCTATCAACATCGCGAGTCTAAACTCTGCCAAAGTCAGCCCATAAGAAGCCCAACAAGAGCTCAAACTCTGTCCAATCTAATTCAGCTCACAGGTCCAAACCTACAGCTGTCATATTGGTCCTAGTACTACGTAGGTCCACTCTAGTAATTTTTTAACCCTTTTATTTACCCTTGTTATTGGTATGACAAGCATGTGACATTTATTATCTATGAATACGCATAATATAATCTTAAGAATGTATGATTGTTATAACGTGTCAAATACGAATTTAATATATTAGACGTAAATTATAGAGTCGACACTAATCATTTAATTTAGGAATGATTAGTCACTTATATGAATCTATCATTTTTAAAGTAATCCTAAGCTTAACTAAGGTACCTTAAAAAGAATAGGTTCTGATCTACTTATCAGAACTAAGTTCGGGAGTTCGGTTTTGTATGGAAAAGGATGAGCACCCCTACAATCCCTATCCTAAAGATAGTACCATATAAATCACATATTATCCTAAATAAGTTTTATCTAAATGGTCTTAATCAATCTTAAATTCATATTTATTCTCTAATCATGCAAAATAATTAATAATAATAATAATAATCATAAAATACTACATAGCTAAATTAATCAAACCTAATTAAAATAATCTAGACCTGAAACATGAAATAAAATAATGTTAGTAATATAAAATAAATAAATTATATATAATAATAAAATAAAATAAAAGGAATGGTATTTAAATAAATAAAATCACATATATATATAAAAAATACTATCCAAACATATAATCATAAATTAATTAATTAATTAATTATATAATAAATATACATATAAAAACAAATTATCATATTAATTATAAAAAAATAAATACTAATTATATAATAATCATAATCATCATGCAAATCATCATGTAATTATTATTAATTGTACAATCATTACTATCATAATATAATCATAGAATCATTATATCATAAAATAAAAAATCACCATCAAATCATCATAAATTATATCATAAAATAAAAAATAAAAAAATCACCATCACATCATGCATCTTTCGATACCATTTAATCAAGTCATAATTAAAATAAAAAAAATGAAAAGCAAATCAAAACTAAACGTAAGAAAAGAAAGAAATCACAAACATTTGCAGGCGCGCAAGTCGCGCGACCCGAGCTAGATGTTTGGTACTTAATTTCTTTTTTTAATAAAAATTTTACCTTTTAAAATAAAAAAATCTTTTTATCTCTAATCTCTCTCTTCAAGCTCCAAGAACAACCTCAAGAACACTTTAAAATTTTCAAATTCCGATAGCCGTCTGCCATCGCTCGCCGTCGGTGACCGAACCCAAAAAATCCAAAAAATCACCGGATATTCCTCTCGACCCCCTCTACTTGAATATCACCTCGGTTTTGTCCGTATCAACTTCAAAAATCCTAGATTTAAGTTTGAATGTCACGGCTTTTCTTTCTCAGATCTACTCCGGTGATCGTCGAATGACCTCCAAACCTTAGTCGAATACTCCTCTAATTATTCCCTACATTCCCACAATTGTGATTCTCGAAACAACAACCCAAACCCCACAAATCCTAAAAATTTCGAAGCAAACCCAAAAAATTTCTCTCTATTTTTACTACTGTATTTTCCCAATTTTTGCTTGCTCTCTACTGCTTGATTGTATTTCAAAATTGTGTGTCCCTTGCTGTTGAATCCAAAGTTCTTTTTATAGGGAAAATCCTAGGAGAGTCCTATTGTATTTGGGTTTAGAGTTCCAATCTTAATCCAGATAAAAATTCACCTTCATCACAACTCTCAGAGTTTGATTCTGATCTAAAGAAGAGTTTGGATTGATCCAAACTCGTTTTTCCTTTTTTTCTTCTTTTTTTTTTTTTTATAATTTCGAAAATTAACAACTAAAGTTAAAATAAAAAAAATTAAGTTAAAATTAAAGTTAAAAATTAAATGAACCCACATAAAAACGGGTGTTTACACCTCGTTGGGAGTAGTTTTTCTCGTTTGATATTTAAATTGTCGATTTTGGGTTACTTTTGGGCCCTAGGTCCAATTATTATCCAAAGGCCCAATTTGGGTCAAGCCTTACCCAATCCACTTTTATTTACTTATTTATCTATTATTATTATTATTATTATTATTATTATTATTTAGGATAAAACCAAAAAAGATGAGAAAAGGAACTTTGAGTCCTAGATAAATAATGTCTCTCTTTGGGTGAAGAGTTTGGATTTGCGTAAAATATGAAAGCTAAATTTAACTTGGACTAAAATTCTTGGATCTAATTTCATATGTAAACAACCTCAGTCTCAGTAATTAGGGGGGAACAATTAGAGAGAAATAGTTTAGAGAGAAATAACAAGAGAAATATTTTTGGGTTTTTGGGGTAATTCGAGGTTGCTTGATTTTTGAGGTTCGGGGTTTTGTATTTGGGAATTCGATTTAGAAAACAAAAAAAGGGAGATTGAGAGGAATTTTCTAGGATCTTTGAATCTTTTGGCAATCGTTTGATTTTTTCGATACCGATAAACGATGGCATATAGCAACCCGACGATTAAATCTTGGAATTGTTGGTCGATTATCCATCTGAAGAGGGAGAACATCATAGAGCTTTTTGAAGAAAAAACATGGAAATAATTCACTACAGAATGTTGCCCAAATGCTTGAGGAAGTCTGGAGTTGATAACAAATTATAGGGTCTTCAAGGATCAATGAGTCTATATTCTGTTCAATTACAAACATCTTTCTTAAGCATGGCAGTTCAATTAAATGCCTTATATTAAACATGGATTTGATGAGTAGACATCTCCTCATTCAATTCAACGTGTGTTAATTTTCTGCTTGTCTAATTGTTCTCCTGAGTTGTAAGTGCCGCATATACTTGATTATTTTATTTTATTTTTCTATTTTTATTTTATTCATTTGATAATTATTCTTCTTTTTATTTGTTTACTTATTTAGTTATTGTAAAATATATTTTTATACATTTATTTTTATTAATTAGTTAATTATTAACCTATTAGTTGGATTAATTGTTTTTACTTTGTGTAAATTGTTATAGATTGTTTATTTACCTATTACTTGTTTATTTGTTTATCTCATGATATAGTAATTTAAATTTAATTAGGTATATTTTTACTAATTGTTTCTTAATGACTGATGCTTATACTTTAGGTAAATTTTAAAATAAAATTAGGATGGATAAAGACCATTTAGATAAGACCAATTTAGGACAATATGTGACTAATATGGTACTATCTCTAGATAGGCGTTGTGGGGGTGCTAATCCTTCCACACACGTAACCGAACTCCCGAACTTAGTTCTGACAAGTACACCAGAACCTATTCTTTTTAGGGTGCCTTAGTCAAGCTTAGGATTACTTTAAAAAGGATAGATTCATATAGGTGACTAATCACATCTAATAAAGATGATTAGTGGCGACTCCATGATTTGCGTCTAGCATGCTGAATTCGTATTGGCACGTTATGATAGTTTGGCGACTCCACTGGGGACTTTAGAGAGTCGAGCCATAGGTTAGTCACATGTTATCTTTGGTCTTGAAATTGGTCTTAATTATTTTGCAGCATTGCCATTGAAGATTTGAAATTTGAATGTGCTTGAAGATGATATTCTATGGAAGAAAGAAAAGTGAGATGAGAACAATGAAAAAGTTTGAAAAAATATGTTCAAAGCCTCGAAACTAAAAGAGATGTTTTTTAGTGCTATGATCAACTGATGAAATTGGCGGAGGTTAATCCAGTTCTAAATCTGAGCGTTTGGAAGTTAAAAGATGATGACATGATGAGCTTGAGTATCCTTTTGTCACAATGAAAGATTCATGATAATCATTTGCAGTCTATCACATGACATTCATTTCATACATTGCATTGCATTGCATTTCATGACATTCATTACATTTTATTGTATTCATGGCATTCAATGCATGCATTCAATATATAAGAGAGAAAAAGATTTTGAATTTTGAAGGATAGTTCAATAAGGGGATAAAAATTTCTCTTGGAATATTAGACCTCGATTGAGAAATTTTTTTGATGAGATCTTAAGCCTCGCTTGAGGAAAGCCTTTTCAAATGAGATACTGAACTTCAGTTGAGAAAAACAATTTCAAAATGGGTTCCATCTTGTTCGAGATGAGATGAGAATCTTAATTTAGTGAGAATCCTTAGTTAAGTGTGAATCTCTTAGTTTTAGTTTTAGCGAGAATCTTGAGTTTGGATTCGAATCCTTTAGTTTAGTGAAAATTCTTATTTTGGGTGCGAATCCCTTATTTCCTTAATTTGGGCGCGAATCCCTTAGTTTAGTGAGAATCTTTATTTATGGGTGCAAATCCCTTAGTTCCTTTTTTTGGGTGCGAATCCTTTTGTTTCAGTGAGAATCCTTAGTTTTGGGTGCGAATCCCTTTGTTTCAGTAAGAATCCTTAGTTTTGGGTGCGAATCCCGAGAATCCATAGTTTTGGGTGCGAATCCCGAAAATTCTTATTTTGGATGCTAATCTCTTAATTTTGGTGCAAATCCTTTAGTTTGAGTGAGAATCCCTTATTTAGGTGAAAACCTTCTTATCTTGTTTAGAGATTCGAGTTCATTTTATTCATACATTGCATTCACGACATTCAATTGCATGGTATGCATATGCATTTCATTCATGATATTCATGTATTGCATCGCATTCATGCATTGCAATTCAAGAAAGACTATTGCATATATTCAGCATAATGTGGATAGGAATTTCGATTTGGAATCTCAATCTGTAAGAGGATAGCAAATTGTTTTGGGATTCAAGGTAAGATTCTGAAAACTTCTTTTGGAGGAAAGTATTTACATTTGAGAATTTACAAATTTCGTTGGGTAATTTAAAGTTGATGCCTCGTTGGGAGGAGTTTTTTTCTCATTTGGTATTTAAAGTTGATGCCTCATTGGGAGGAGTTTTTTCTCGTTTGGTATTTAAAGTTGATGCCTCATTGGGAGGAGTTTTTCTTCGTTTGGTATTTAAAGTTGATGCCTTGTTGGGAGGAGTTTTTCTTCGTTTGATATTTAAAGTTGATGCCTCGTTGGAGGAGTATATTTTCACGTTGGGTTTATTTAAAGTCTATGTTCGTTTAGAGGAGGTTTTTCGTTTAGATATTTTTTTAAAATTTATTTTTAATTGGAAAGATGAGTGATGTTTCATTTGTCCTGGTTGATTTGAACTAACTATGGGGTGTCTATGTCTTTGTACAGTTTTTGTTTCTCAGAAAATAAGCAAAGAGGGGTAGCTATAGACACCCGGGGCATTTGAATTGTCGATTTTGGGTTACTTTTGGGCCCTAGGTCCAATTATTATCCAAAGGCCCAATTTGGGTCAAGCCTTACCCAATCCACTTTTATTTACTTATTTATCTTTTATTGTTATTTAGGATAAAACCAAAAAACATGAGATAAGGAACTTTGAGTCCTAGATAAATAATGGTTCTCTTTGGGTGAAGAGTTCGGATTTGTGTAAAATATGAAAGCTAAATTTAACTTGGACTAAAATTCTTGAATATAATTTCCTATATAAACAGCCCTAGTCTCAGTAATTAGGGGGGAACAATTAGAGAGAAAGAGTTTAGAGAGAAATAACAAGAGAAATATTTTTGGATTTTTGGGGTAATCCGAGGTTGCTTGATTTTTGAGGTTCAGGGTTTTGTATTTGGGAATTCGATTTAGGAAACAAAAAAATGGAGATTGAGAGGAATTTTCTAGGATCTTTGATTTTTTTGGCAATCGTTTGGTTTTTTTCGATACCGATAAACGACGGCATACAACAACCCGATGATCGAATTTTGGAATTGTTGGTCGATTGTCCATCTGAAGAGGGAGAACATCAGAGAGCATTTTGAAGAAAAAACATGGAAATAATTCACTACAAAATGTTGCCAAATGCTTGAGGAAGTCTGGAGTTGATAACAAATTATAGGGTCCTCAAGGATCAATGAGTCTATATTCTGTTCAATTACAAACATCTTTCTTAAGCATGGCAGTTCAATTAAATGCCTTATATTAAACATGGATTTGATGAGTAGACATCTCCTCATTCAATGCAACGTGTGTTAATTTTCTGCTTGTCTAATTGTTCTCCTGAGTTGTAAGTGCCGCATATACTTGATTATTTTATTTTATTTTTCTATTTTTATTTTATTCATTTGATAATTATTCTTCTTTTTATTTGTTTACTTATTTAGTTATTGTAAAATATATTTTTTATACATTTATTTTTTGTTAATTATTTTTATTAATTAGTTAACTATTAACCTATTAGTTGGATTGATTGTTTTTACTTTGTGTAAATTGTTATAGATTGTTTATTTATCTATTACTTGTTTATTTGTTTATATCATGATAGAGTAATTTACATTTAATTAGGTAGATTTTTACTAATTGTTTCTTAATGATTGATGCTTATTCTTTAGGTAACTTTAAAATAAAATTAGGATGGATAAAGACCATTTAGATAAGACCAATTTAGGACAATATGTGATTAATATGGTCCTATCTCTAGATGGGTGTTGTGGGGGTGCTAATCCTTCCCCACACGTAACTGAACTCCCGAACTTAGTTCTGACAAGTAGACTAGAACCTATTTTTTTAGGGTGCCTTAGTCAAGCTTAGGATTACTTTAAAAAGGATAGATTCATATAGGTGACTAATCACACCTAGTAAAGATGATTAGTGGCGACTCCATGATTTGCGTCTAGCATGCTGAATTCATATTTGGCACGTTATGGCACGAGGCATCAACTTTAAATACCCAACAAAAAAAGACTTCTCCCAACGAGGCATCAACTTTAAATACCAAACGAAAAAAAGACTCTCCTAACGAGGCATCAACTTTAAATACCCAACAAAATTTGTAAATTCTCAAATGTAAATACTTTCCTCCCAAATAAAATTTTAAGAATCTTACCTTGAATCTCAAAACGATTTGCTATTCTCTTACAGATTGAAATTCCAAATCGAAGTACCTGTCCACATTATGCTCAATATCTGCAATAGTCCTTCTTGAATTGCAATGCTTGAATGCAATGTAATACATGAATGAAATGCAGATGCATACCATGTAATGAATATCATGACTACAATTATATTAAATCCCTGAATCTCTAATCAAGATAAAAGGTTCTCAAGCTCATTGTTCATCTCTTCATTTGTACTTGGCTTTAAACTGTTGGATTGAATCTTATTGTCTCTAAATTTGCTTCATCTTAAAGATTTCCCTTCTCAAATGTTTCAAAGCACCAATCATTCTGTATCTCATCTTGCGCCAACTTAACTGGGCTTAACATCTCATCATAGAAATTCTCATCTTAAAGATTCTCATATTATCTCCTTACTTTTTTTTTTGTTCAGTCATCCACAAATTTCTCATAAAAGTAAATTTAGGGATCTCTTAAAATTATCATTCCAATTTATCAATCATTATTCCAATTTCATAACAAATGCAATGCATCATGCATTCCCTCTATTCAATGCAAGGGTATAAAGTTGAGATTAACAAATGGTGAAAGGCAAGATAATCTGGAAAAGAAAGGTCTTTATTGACAAAAATAAAGAAATCATCTTGAAGAAACAGAAGAACATATCAAATGTTTATTACAAAAGGTGTCAGGATAGTAAATCCTGACACCTTTGATATGTCATCTTTTCCAGATTATCTTGTCTTTCACCATTTGTTATTCTCAGCTTTATACCCTTGCATTGAATAGAGGGAATGAAAGGTTTTTATTGACAAAAATAAAGAAAAGAAATCATCTTGAAGAAACAGAAGAACATATCAAAGGTTTATCACAAAAGGTGTCAGGATAGTAAATCAGTATCCAAACAATGAATACTCAGACAATCTTAACAATTAATTCAAAATTCTCTTTCAAAAACCAATCCCATCGGTGTCTTCAATCCTTCCGAGTGCATTAGACTAGACATTGCCCCAATCCTTATGAGACTTTCCAAGTGACATTATTCCTCCTCATATCTAAGCCGCTCTTTCGGGTTTTAAACTTAGACATCCCCAATAACCCAAACCGCCATTTTCGGGTTTTCAATTTGAGTCCTCCTTTTTCTTTTTGTCTTTCATTTTTTCAAAGGAAACATTCTCCAGAGTGTTTAGCAAATGATCTTCATTCATCTTCTTTAAAATAATGCTTCACTTTAGAAAAGCTTTCACTTCATAAGAACTCCACAATAAATGCCTACTTTCTCCAATGGCCATATGATTCAGGAGAAGTTTCTTCATAATCAGTTCTCATTCTCCAAGTGTCACGAACGAAATTCTCTTATCATGTGTTCGCCTAAATCTTCTTGGAGGCAATTGAGCATATCCAAGTGTTACAAGCCTTTTCTTTCTTCTTTGAAGCTGTCTTCAAGCATCTAAGTTTCATTATCCTTTGATGATACCACAAGCATGTCCCAATTCAATATATGTTTTCCAATTCAAACATTCACATTTGATCAAAATAGACATGTACGTATTTAATACATGTACGTATTTAATACACATTTGATCAAAGTATTAAATACGTACATGTATTAAATACGTACATATATTGAATTGGGACATGCTTGTGATCAAATGTGAATGTACGTATTTAATACATGTACGTATTTAATACGTATTTAATACATGCTTGTGATCAAAATAGGCTTAAACATGTGTTTAAGGGTTACAAATCAAGGATCATTTCTTTGAAACATCAACCTTTACAAATGACTCTCATTTTCCATCATCACTTATTCTTTTCCATCATTACTTCTTTTTTTCTTCATCAATCACTTTTTTTCTTCAACATTCAGTTATGATTTTTCTTTCACAAAAGGGAACTTTCTTTGCCCCAAAAATCTCATACAATTTGTGCTTTCTTTTTCGAGCAAATTTCTTTTCAAACTTTTCCTCCCAGGGTGGAGGGTGATCCTTGATTGGGTTTCTTTTGAAAGAATTTAAAAGGCTCAAAATAGGTAGCAAATAGATGATTTCTTTATGTGAAGGATAAAAGAAAGATGACTATCTATTTTTTCAAATGTGACCATTTTCATTGAAGAACATTTATTGAAAAATGGCAAGCTTACGAAAGTTCATCCTAAAGAATACAACAATTCATCATACTTATGAAACAATTCCACTAATTTTCTTCCAATCATGCAAAAACGGCATATTAGCTTTCATCTTCATTTTTACCAAAGTAATCTCAACGAATCAAATGGCAAAGTATGGTCATATGGATATAACTTTCAAAATTGAATCTCAAATTATTGCCATGATTGTCTTTGTATTCATTACTTGGAATCTTGAAATTGAATGAAATTTAAAGAATATATATTGGTTTACGAAAAAGAAAAAAAATGACAATGATGAATGAATAGAGGGAATGAAAATGCATCACACTACTATTCTATTAAAATAATAAAAAATAAACTAGCCTATACATAAAAGACCATCCCTAATGCTCTTGGGCCTGAGCAACTAGGGACTTGACTAACTGCATTACATTTTATGAGATTCAAGGATAACCGACAGCTTTGTTATTTTCCAATTACTCAACTCCATTTCTGGTGGACATGGGTACACAAACAATTCTCCTTCATCATCATACTTCACTCCTCCTTTCTCTACCACTTGAATCAAAAGCTCTGAAAAAGCTCCTTCTAAACTTAGTGGGGACACATCAGGGTAAATATATCTTCCTGAACTAAAAAATGGAATAAAGATGAGGAATGACCAACTTCTTTGGCTCCAACTCATACCCTATCATACGAGCCATCCTCATTTCCCTCTTCTTAGCTTCAATCACCTCTCTATCCTTCCTAGTGAGCTTGTAACCTATCCCAAACCTTTCCTTATTTTTTCGGGTTACTGGCAGTTTCCTGATCCCTTGAAGATACTTCCCTAATTCAACTCCAATATGCCAGCCCATTCCAACAGTCTGTTTGAACAACATGGTAGCAATTTGAGAAAAATATGAAGCAGGCACCTTGGACCCTTCACCTATATAGGTCGCATTGATGAACTCAAAAGATCTGAATGAACCTTCCAGCGCTTCATCAGTTGCTTCATATTCCTCATAGAATTCAATCTGAGAGAAATCCATCAATTTTTGTACTTCGTGGCGAAACTCAACACAATTTTGAATAGAATGACCAACTGCCCCCTTCTGATACTTACAAGTCTTATTTGGGTCATACTTCCCGTATTGAGTACTCAAATTGATTGATACTACACGAATCATGTATGCTTTAACCAAAGCATCAAAAACATGGTCCATCGAGGTTGTAACTTCTTCCACACTTCTTTTGATGACGGTGACCTTATCATCTCCCAAAGCATTGACCGCTGGCCCGGCATCATTCGGTTGATGATTACCACTAACATTTGGCCCATCTTTCTCCTCAAAACTTATCAAACCAGCCTTGATGAGACCTTGCACCTTATATTTCAATGCAGTGCAATTTTCTGTAGAGTGTCCAATATTCCCTAAATGATAGTCACATCAGGCATTAGGATCATACCACATGGGATATGGAGGTTTTAAAGGATCCAAGTGTACCGGTACAACCAAATGGTTTTTGATAAGGTCTGGAATCAAGTCTGTATAGGGCATGGGAATTGGATCAATATGTGTTCTTTCTTGGCCAACTCACGGTCCTCTTGGGTTATTTATGGGCTGGCTGGATTGTATTGGTGGTCTGACTGGAGGAACTAACTCTCGGGGATGAAAATTTGGTTGAAAGACTTGTGGTGGTGTAGGTGGATAAGTGTATGGGCTAAGGGCAATGGCATTTGTGTTTGGGTAGTATGGTTGGTACATGGGTTGTGGGATGTAACCTCCCATTTGTTGCCCTCCTTATGCAACGATTTGAACATCAGTTTTTTTTTTCTTGGACATTCTACTCTTCTTTGTTGCAGATTCTTCTCCTTCAATCTTACCACTCTTTATGGCATTCTCTATAATTTCACTGAAAATCACCATATCAGCAAAGTTCTTCGTTACATTTTCGATCATTCTGTCATAGTTCGGGGCCTTAAGAGTGCTAACAAACAGCATACTAGTCTCTTTCTCGATTAGAAGTGGTTGGATTTGGGCAGTAATATCCCTCCATCTCTGAGCATAGTCCTTGAAATTTTTCGTGGACTTCTTCTCCATGTTTTGTAAAGACAAACTGTCAGGAGCCATGTCAATAATGTGTTTGTACTGATTGATGAATGCCTTGGCTAACTCCTTCCAAGTGCGAACCCAATTCTTATCAAGTTGACTATACCATCTAGCAGCAGAACTTGTAAGACTGTCCTGAAAAATGTGGACAAGCAGCTTGTCATGTTTAGTGTGAGCAGCCATGTTCCGACAATACATGGTGATATGAGATATGGGGCACTTGACCCATCAAACTTTCGAAATCAGGCGTCTTGAACTTAGGCGGAATCACCATATCTAGCACCAGACAAAGCCCTTCAGCGTCCATAGAACCATAGAAATCTAACCCCTCAACAGCCCGGAGTCTTTCTTCAATCAGTTTCATCTTACGAGACTCAATCTCTTCAACTACTTTCAGTATTTCTTGCTCTTTGGGATCATCCAAGCCAAGAACTTGGACAGGATCTGTCTTTGACCTAGGAACATGAACAGTATATCCCGAAACTTGAGGTTGAACATATAGGTAGTTGGATCCTCCCATAAATGGTGCTTGTTGTGATTGCACTTGTTAAGACATTTGAACCTGAGACGGGTCAAAACCTGGTGGACACAAAGATTCACCCACATTATGATTCTTCTCTTGAGAACTAGCTTTGCCTTATTCTTCCCCTTAAAACTCTTTATCATTTTCAACAATGTACTTAACTGCTCTCTAATTTCATCTTGAGCCTGTTCCACCCTATCTATCTTTGAAGCTTGTTCCTCGGACATTACTCTAGCTTTTGACTTGGTATTATAAGGATGATGAGCGGGCTGTCCCGAAGATTTTGATTGCCAAGCTATCCTTGAATCTTTATAGTGTGAAGATTTAGTTTATCAACAAACTGCTATGTGGCAGAATAATCCTATGATGATGATGATGTAAATGCATGAAAAAAAGAAAGAAGATAGTCAGTAAAGTTATATCATAATAAACAAATAAAAGAAAAAAAACAACAAATGTAAATTTAAAATGTGAGATAAAGGTAAGAGGTGCTCCTTTATGTGTCCTAATTCGGATTATTATCTATGAAATGGGTAGGCATAGCTCTAACTTAAGGTTGGTCACTTAAGTGTTATGTATATGCTGCGCTCAGGATATTTGACCATCTAAAAGATTCCCACATTGCTCCTTAACTTCATCCATGAAGGCTGAGTAAGGCACCCCAATCCTCGTCCACTACAGGCTCCAATCGGAAGGGTTCAATTTGGGTGATAGTATTTCTCTAGCCGATACGAAGGTTATCACCCCACGAAGGCGTAGTTACTTTACCCCTTCCTAAAAGGATGAGCCCGGGTATAGGGCTTATGTTCATGCCAGTGTGGTGTGTGTGAAGGAACATAACAAACCTTTGACTCATAAAAAATACCTGTAAAAAAAAACCTAAAAAAAGGAAAATGATTAAAAACGTTAGAAATCAAAATAAATAAATAAATACAAATAAAATATTTAAGACCAATTTTAAGACCCAAAATAACATGTGACTAACCTATGGCTCAACTCTAAAGTCTCAGCGGAGTCGCCAAACTGTCATAACGTGCCAAATATGAATTCAACATGCTAGATGCAAATCATGGAGTCGTCACTAATGATATAATCTAGGTGTGATTAGTCACTTATATGAATCTATCATTTTTTATGTAATCCTAAGCTTGACTAAGGTACCATAAAAAGAATAGGTTCTGCTCTACTTATTAAAACTAAGTTCGGGAGTTCGGTTACGTATGGAAATGATGAGCACCCCCACAACGTCTATCCTAAAGATAATACCATATAAATAACATATTATCCTAAATTGATCTTATCTAAATGGTTTTAATCAATCCTAAATTCATATTTATTCCATAATCATGCAAATAATTAAAATTAATAATAATAATAATAAAAGAAAATAATCATAAAAGACTACATAACTAAATTAATCAAATAAACCTAATTAAAATAACCTAGACCTGAAACATGAAATAAAATAATGTTAGTAATATAAAATAAATAAATTATATATAATAATAAAATAAAAATAAAAGGATAGATATTTAAATAAGTAAAATCACACATATATATATATATATATAATCACCATCCAAACATATAATCATAAATTAATTAATTATATAATCATATAATAAAATACGTATAAGAACAAAATCATCATATAATTATAAAACAATAAATACTAATCATCATGAAAATCATTATGTAATTATTATTAATTATGCAATCATTACTAATCATAATAAATCATGGAATCATCATAAATTATATCATAAAATCAAAAATCACCATCAAATCATCATAAATTATATCATAAAATAAAAAATAAAAAATCACCATCACATCATGCATCTTTCCATGCCATCTGATCAAATCATAATTAAAAAAAAAAAAAATTGAAAAGCAAACCAAAACTAAACGCAAAAGGCAAAAGCAAGAAAAGAAAGAAATCACAAAAATTTGGGTCCGGCAGGCGCAAGGACCGGCGCGCGGGTCATGCGATTTGACCCAGATGTTCGGTACTTAAACTTTTTTTTAATCAAAATTTTACCTTTTTTTACCAAAAAATATAATCTTTTTTTCTCTGATCTCTCTCTTCAAGCTCCAAGAACAACCTCAAAAACACTTCAAAATTTCCAAATTCAGGTAGTCGTCTGCCACCTTCGCCGCCTTCAGCCACCTTCCACTGTCGCTCGTCGTCGATGACCAAACCCAAAAAATATCCAAAAAATCACCGGATATTCCTTATTGACCTCCTCTACTTGAATATCACATCGGTTTTGTCTAAATCAACTCCGAAAATCCTAGATATAAGTTTGAATGTCGCGGCTTTTCTTTCTCCTATCTACTCCGATGACCGTCGAATGACCTACAAACCCTAGTCGAATACTCCTCTAATTATTCCCTAAATTCCCATCGTTGTAATTCTCGAAACAACAACCCAAACCCGACAAATCCTAAAAATTTTGAAGCAAACCCAAAAAATTTCTCTCTATTTTTACTATTGTATTTTCCTGATTTTTGCTTGCTCTCTACTGCTTGATTGTATTCCGAAATTGTGTGTCCCTTGCTGTTGAATCCAAAGTTCTTTTTATAGGGAAAATCCTAGGATAGTCCTACTGTATTTGGGTTTAGAGTTCCAATCTTAATCCAGATAAAAATTACCTTTCATCGCAGCTCTCAGAGTTTGATTCTGATCCAAAGAGGAGTATGGATTTGATCCAAACTTGTTTTTCCTTTTTTTATTTATTTATTTTTTTGATAATTCCAAAAATTAACAACTAAAATTAAAATTAAAAAAAAAATTTAAGTTAAAAGTTAAATGAACCCGGACAAAAACGGGTTTCTACAATGATGGCATGCCATTTAGTTCAATTTAAGTTTTATTAATTTTAGTTTCAATTATGTTTATTTTTAAAGATGGTAGATAATTTCGCTATTGTAAATCCACATCGAGATTGCTATGCATAATCGTGTCATTTAAATTAGGTATGTATTTTTGCATTATTATATAACGGTGGCATTTGATTAACTGTCATTCAATATGTTTATATAAATTATGTCATTTTATCATTCATCTCATTCTTCTTTGGTTACTCATTCTTGATTCAATTAATAGCATGGACTGTTTTATTTTACGCGCACTTGATTGATAACACGATAGTTGCATCAATTCAATGGTCGATAGATTATCCAAAGCTACCAACCCAATTGCATCTCTTTAGATACATGGATAATAGCACAAGACATTAAATTGTTCGTAATTGCATGGCATTAAGATTTAAACAGTGACGTATGCTTTTTGATTCGTAAACTAGACGAGACATAGTCTGAAGTGAAAAGTAGAGGTTGAATTTATTCTAAGCAAAAACTATTCAATTTATCCTAGGGTGAGAAATTTTCGATTAAAACCGAATTTGTCAAATTATTCAATATAATTTGGTTCGGTTAAGTTAATTAATCGATTAATTTCGGAAATATTCTCGATCAATTCGATTACTCAGTCGGTTACAATTTTGAAAATTTTTCATCAGTTAACCGATTTAATAATTTATATTTTTATTGTTCATAAAGATTTTTATAGTCCGTAAAAGATGAAGCATTTTTTTAAGACATGAAGAGGCATTGTTTCCCTCTCACTTTAACAAGTTCTTAGCATTTTTTAAGACATGAAGCATTTATTTAAGGACATTTAAATTTAATTTTTTTTTTACAAAAATATAACACTTTGTTAATTTTGGTTAATCGATTAATCGGTCGAATTAACTGATGTATTTCGGTTAATCCAAGAGGTTCGGTTGATTTAATTAATTATTTATATAACTTTAGTTAATTCAATTTTTTTTTTTAACCGAATCAACCGAATATTGACCCTTATATCTTTTTATCCTATTGCATTACTTCTAAGCTGGTGGGGGCTAGAAAACCAAAAAGGAAAATGACAATTCGAAACAAGCTTTGAAACCTTCGTCCGAGATATTCTGTTTTATCTATCCTGCTATTCTTACAAGAAGTGCTCAAAGAAAAAAAAAATCAACAAATTGGAAGAAAGGCAAAAAAATTCTCAAGGCAGGTGCTAAAATGATCCATTTTTAGCAGCTCTACGCATGAAAACTTTTGTCGCAAGGATTTGTTTTTATGAATGTTGTTGTTCCTAAGTCCTGCTCTCTGGACTTCTTGTAATATTCATCAAATGTTTAGTCTGGTTTACTTATGTATTTTTGAATTATCCATAATCAAGCATTTTAACCGATGGTCGTTGTCGCCACCTAAAAAATAACGAGTCTCATTATAAGACTTTATTATTCGTTAAGCGTGACATTAAAAAAAAAACCGAAAAAAAGTCGACTTAATTTCTCTAGAAAAATGAAGGTTTTGAAAATGATCTTGAAAAAGACATAGAGTCGACACCAATCTTTTTTAGCTAGGTGTGACCGGCCACCTATTAAAACTGGTTTTATAAAATATTTTAAAAATTAATTAAAACATTTTAAAAACCAATTTCAAGTCTGCGTTTTAAACCAGAGAAATCAAAGAAACGGGTTCGGGACTCGATTACGTACAGGGAAGGATTAGCACCCCCAAAATGCCCGTATAAAACGGTACCTTATTAATCGTGTGTTATCTCAAATCTCGGTGTAAAGTTGGTTTTAAATTTACTATTTCAAGTTAATTCCCAATTTAAAGAAAAATAATTTCATTTTTAATTGAAAATGATCCAGATTTTATAAATTCAAAATTTTTCTATATTCCTCAACAAACGTGGCAAAATATAGAAATTTTTATTAATTTTGAAAAACTTTCCGAATCATTCTCTTTTTAAAGAAGAATTCCGTTATTAATAATAATTGATGATATCCTCTCCAGCAAATCCGGCAGAGAACTCATGAATTATTTTAACTCGAGAATATCTTTATTTTATTGAAAATCATTATCCTTTTTTGAAAACATTTAAAAGAAATGAATATATATATATGCATGACATAAATAAAATGACATAGCAAAATCTAAATAATAAAATGCAACCTAAATGATATGACATAATTTGAATGCCTTAGCATATTCTAAATGAAATGAAATATTCTAAGTTATATGACATATTCTAAATGAAATGAAATGACCTAGGTAATATAATATATACTATATGAAATGTAATATCCTAAGTCATATGATATATTCTAAATGAAACGTAATATCATAAGTCATATGATATATCCTAAATGAAATGAAATGACCTAGGTAATATAACATATTCTACATGAATGAGTTGACCTAAGTAACATAATATATTCTATATGAAATGAAATGAAATAATTTAAATGACATGGCAAATATGAATGATATGACATATAATTTAAATGACATGGAATATAAAATAATGCTATCATATAATATGCATGAAAATAAAAATGAAAATAATAATGCATGAACATAGTATATGCTAAATAATATGGTAAAAAATAACTAAATAAAAAGCATAGGATATCATGAAATATTCTAAATCATATAATAAACAATATAACATAACTCAAAATCATAACAATATCATAGAAATTATCATAGCAAAAATCACATATTATATAAAATGCATGAATATGGAAAATGCAATGCATGAAAATGTATTTTTTTCCTTTAATTAAGGAAATCCGTATATCTAAAAAGATATCCGGCTACCTTAGGAAAATATATCAAATTAAATATTCTAAAACCAAAATGCTTTGTGATTGTTTGAAAACAATGTTGAAGAAACTTAGATTAAAAATAAAAAAACTGGGCTAAACCTTTTTTAAATGGCTCTAATTTCCCAAGTTTAAAAAATCCCGGACTTGACCACCCTTAACCCGAGACTTAAAAAGTCATTTTAGAGTTTCAAAATTCTTAGAAACTACCCAAAGTCAGTAGCTAAACTTCCTAATCAGACCCCTCTAAGTAACTTAACCAAAACAGAAAAATGATTTTTCTTTAAATTCAATTCTGACTCCACTGTCTAGTTTTAAGCCACAATTTTTTACCCTATTTTTAAAAATTCAAAAAAATCTAAAAAAAGTACTGGAGATTCAGGACATGTAAAAATACATGGAAAAAAATCAGCTTAATTTTCTGATTAAATATGAATGCCCAGAAAAATCGAGGAAGTACGAGTACTGGGTGAAAAAATTGTTTTGCCAAAATACATTTTTGCCTTTGATAAAATCATTTAAAAATCAAAGTAAAAATATTTAAAACTCACAAAATAACTCACA
The DNA here is from genome assembly GCA_030761205.1 of Fremontodendron californicum. Taxonomy (NCBI): domain Eukaryota; kingdom Viridiplantae; phylum Streptophyta; class Magnoliopsida; order Malvales; family Malvaceae; genus Fremontodendron; species Fremontodendron californicum. The sequence goes on along the minus strand of JAULJL010000019.1, from coordinate 7,869,803 downwards.
AACAGTAGCTAAGACTTTTTAAAAGTTAGATAAAAATTGGCTAAGTAAAAAAAATCACAAAGGTAGAATAATCAATTTGACAAACCTTAATTTTTCACAAGTGTGCTCAAGAGAGCACGACTTTGAACCATTAATTGGCCTAAGTCATTAGTCAAGTGGCATGAACATGAAATGCATGAAAACAATACAGCAAATATGGTGCATGAAATGCATGAGTTTAAACCTAAATGTCATGAAAAAATGCATGGCATCCATAAAGTGACCTAGACCTAAATGAACTTGCATGGCATTTAATGTAACATAGGTCTAAAATGCATGAACATGCATGGCAAAATAAACCTAACCTAACATCTAAAATATGCATGGAAATAACACAAACACAAGGCATGCTTAAACCAAAAACTCAACCAAATATCATGTAAATGCTAACCTATCAACTAACATAGCAAAAATGCACACATAATGCTAGAATACATGGAGTGGCCGAATGACCTATGATTCCAAACAAGCATGGCATTTTCACAAACACTTGATATACTAAAACTAAATACTCAACCAAATGTCATGCAAATGCAAATACTATCAACTAACATAGCAAAAATGCAACACACAATGCAAAATAACATGGTAGCCGAATGGCCTAAGATTCCAAGAAAGCATGGCATTTTCACAAACACTTGATATACTAACATGCTCAACTAAAATATAACATTCAAATCATGCACACACAAAGTAGAGATACTCACAAGCATTTTCACAAACACTTGATATACTAAATATAAAACATCAACAAATTTAAACATTATGAAAACAAAAAATAAAAAATGCAAGAACATGATACTTAACTCATAAATGGCAACAATCAAAGCAACCAAATTAAAACATGATTCAAGTATATGAAGTAGAAGAACACTTAAAGCATCAAGGCTAAAGAAAATAACATGAATAACATGATAAATTAAAGCAAAAATAGCAACAATAATAAAAAAAATATAGGCCATTCAGCCATTAAAGAAAAATGAGAAAAAAATCTGTAAAAATTATTTAAGAAAGAGATGAAGAAAGAACCTAAGAAGAACATAAAAAGAATACTTATTTAAAAAGAAAACTCACCAAATAATAATCAAAATAGCAAAAACAAGAATGGAAAATCAAGAAAGTGCAAGAATTGGTGCTAAAAGCAACCTCAAGAAGCTATATTTCAAGCTTTATCTCTTCAAACTTTCCATTCTTTTCTAAACTTTTTCTTTTTTGCTTTCAACCAAGGAGAGAAAAACTAAGCAAAATAAAGAGAAATCTGAAAAATGAAGTCCAAAAAAATGAAAATTCTGCCTCCCCCTATAGCCAGCCAAATGGACCCTCTCTCCTCCTAGGAATGTTGTCATTTTTTTCCCAACCAATTTCAATCTAATGGCTAGTAAATCAAGGTGAAAAGTCATGAAATTATCACCCTTAGATTAGCATATCAGCTGTACATAATTACAGCTGTTCAAGAATAATGTTGACACTCTCCCTCCTCATGCATTGGCCTATGTGGCTTAATCACAATAGCTTGATTAAAAAAATCTCTAACTAACTCTTAATTCTTGGTCTTTTGATTGAAAAATCAGAAGCTTCCTCCTTCCTTTGGGCCTTGGCAGGCCAGCACTCTCTTTTTCAGCCCAAGTCTGATTTTTTGAAAGGCCAAAAGAAGCCCTTTTCGGTTGCTTGGGTAAAATGACCATTTTGCCCCCATGATGCAAATAAATAGAAAACGGACTCCAAATTCAAGTTTTATTTTTTTAATACTTTCAAAATAATAAAATATTTAATTCTGGAAGTTTTCAAAATTTTTTGAGTCCGTTTGCTATTTATTTGGATTTTTTCTTCCAAAAATGCCCTTTCATGACCCCACATTTTACCATTTTTTAAACGAGCTCCAAATCAAGATTTTTCTTCACCAATCTCTTCCAAATAATTTAAAAGTGTAGTCTGGAAGTTTTCATAATTTTGGAACTCATTTGCTATTTTTTCGGGATTTATCTGCTTGAATTATTGCATAGAAGGCTCGGGATTTGGCCATTTTGCAAACGAACGCCGAATCAAGATTTTATTTCTCCAATATCTTCCAAATAATTTAAAAACAATATTTTCAAATTTTTAGAATTTTTGGAGTCTATTTGCTATTTTTTCGGGATTTATCTTCTTGAATTATTGGATAGGAGGCCCGGGATTTGGCCATTTTGCAAACGAACTCCTAATCAAGATTTTATTTTTCCAATCTCTTCCAAATAATTTAAAAATGATATTTGCAAATTTTTAGAAGATTTGGAGTTCATTTGCTATTTTTCCGGGATTTTCTTTCTTGAATTTCTACATAAGAGACTCGGGATTTGGCCATTTTGCAAACGAACTCCGAATCAAGATTTTCTTTCGCCAATCTCTTCCAAATGATTTAAGAATGATATTTACAAATTTTCATAATTTTCGGAGTCCATATGCTATTTTTCCCAATTTTTCTAATTTTACCCTTTTACCTTTGAAACCCGGTTTTGCCCAAAAACAAGTTCGATTTTCAGACTTTCTTCAAATTGAGCCTTGGGTTATCTGATAACTCGTATAATTATATAGTTCTTAGTTATGTTTTATTATTGTTTTGTGTCAAATACGAGTTATTATTGCTTAGTCTAATTGTGTTTATGATATTTTATATTTTTATGTAATTTGGTGTTTTTCACGAGTTTCTTTGAGTGATTTCAGATTACTAGGTTAAATCAACAATTAAGGGCAAATCCAGTTCAGTTCCAGTTCCGACACCTTTTGCCATATCCGCTATATCTGGAGTTTCACTGAAGCAATAAGGCTGAATTTTTTACAGTGCAAAGTTAAGAGGCATATCTATCTTTTTCATGTTTTACACTTCTTGAAACGGAGTCGTTTTCCCTAGCGAAATCGACCATCAAGTTGGCTGATGTGCAATGACGTCTGTGCTGACTTGTTTTGGTATTTTGACCATATCTTCCGATCCACATGAGCAAATGATCTGATTCCAACGGCTATGGATCCGTAACTGATAGGGGTATATTTTTCTAGAAGACCATTTGATCAGATCGAGCCTCCAACATTGACAAAATCGACCATCAAGCTGGCTGATCAGAATTGTCATACAATATGACGAAAATTGTTAGAAAAATGCACCACCTATTATACCTACCTTTGAAATTTATAAAGCTTGTCTCTTGTCATTTAGCTCTCCAAAATGTGTATAAATAGAGGGCCTTGGATGAGCATTAAAGAGAGATTGGTAGGATATTAGCCATTGTAATAAAATTCTCTAAGTTTTCTTCTTCTTTCCTTTCTCTAGTTTTCTTTTTCTTTATTTACTTATGCTTCTTACATTTCTTTTCATTTCATTCATATCTAGTATGTGTTGCTAATCATATTGTTGAGGTGATGAGGTGAAGCTTTTGGTAAATGCTAAGGTTAGTCTCTTAAACATGAGCTAAAATGAATCATCATTTATAAACACTAGTATAGATAATATTTTCTTTTGGTTTAAAATCATACTTGCAAAGTAGGGATCTTGATTCATTATTGACAATGAAAATGGCACAGTAAATGCTTGGTTTCATAACCTTGATTTGTTGTAGACATATACCTTGGCATAAGGAATGCTTGGACTCTTTTTATGAGTTTTGAGGACACCAAATGAACATAATATCATATGCTATGGACGTTGGACAATTTGGACTGAATTGCTAAACCTTCCGATTGGAACCTCCCTTATGTGTGGATTTCAATTGTGTAATAAAACAAGATTAATCTTAGCATAACACCAAGAGTGGATTCTCTAACCTCAACATCTTTTCTTATTGTTTTTTATATCTTGTTTAATTTCTTTTATTTTATTTTGTTTATTTTGTTCTCTAATATCTTGTTTATCTTGTTTTGTTGTTGATTCCCTAATATCTTGTTTACTTTATTTTTCTTATATATTTATAAACTTATACTTACTAATACGCTTCCCTGTGGTTCGACCTCGGACACCCGAGAATTTATTACTTGAACATAACCTGCACTTGGGTTTACAACTCTTAATTGAGTCTCCATCAAGTTTTTGGCGCCGTTGCCGGGGAGGCAATACTAAGTATATAAGTTTATAAGTATATTTATTTTTATTGGCTGGTTATACCGCCTAATTTTCTATATATTTATATTTATATTGTATATTAACTTTGTTTTATTTTTATTGGCTGGTTATACCGCCTAATCTGTATATTAACTTTGTTTTATGCTTGTTTGGCGACGTGATTTTAGATCTCGTCGTTTAGTTAGATTTTATTGTGAAACTTTTTCAGGTAATCTTTCTAATACAACTCCTACCATGGCTGACAATGAAAGTGTTCATGCTGAAGATGAGAACAGACAAGTACGCACCATGCGTGACTACTTGCAACCAACTCGAAGCTCATCACCCTATTGTTTTATTTTTCCTCTCAATGCAAACAACTTTCATTTTAAACCAGGTATGATAGCTTTGCTTCCAAATTTCCATGGGCTAGAATCGGAAAGTGCTTACTCGTTTCTAAAAGACTTCGAAGATGTATGTGTCACCTTTAATGACCAACAATGTACAAATGAAATTGTCAAGCTAAAATTATTTCCTTTTTCTTTAAAAGATAAAGCAAAAATTTGGCTTCATAATTTAAAACCAAGGTCAATTAGCACATGGCAAGAATTACAAACTGAGTTTCTAAAGAAATTTTTCCTAGCACATAAAACTACTGCTTTGAAAAGACAGATTCAAAATTTCAATCAAAATCAAAATGAAGCATTTTTTCAGTGCTGGGAGCGTTTTAAAGATTTGTTAAGTTCTTGTCCACATCATGGTTTTGAAAAATGGCGTCTTATTAGTTTCTTTTATGAAAGTTTAACTCCCGAAACTAAACAATTTGTTGAAACAATGTGTAACGGTGAGTTTCTAGAAAAAGAACCTGAAGAAGCCTTTGACTACCTAGACCATTTGGCAGATAACTCTCAAGCCTGGCACACAGATAATTCCTCTGAAAGTTCCAATAGATCTAATCTTGTTTCTAACAGAGGTAAATATCATTTTAGTCAAGAAGATGAGATAAAAGCTAAAGTAGCTAATTTGGCTAGAAAGATTGAAGCCATGGAACTTAGAGAAGTAAAAGAAGTCAAAACGGTTAAAAATGAAGAAAGTTGTGGAATTTGTGAAATCATGGGACACCCCACTTCTGAATGTCCAAACATTCCCATTCTTAAAGAAGCGTTGCATGATCAAGTAAATTCCATAAACACATTTAAAAAGCCTTTTCCTTTTCCTTACTCTGAAACGTATAACCCTGAATGGAGAAATCATCCCAACTTCAGTTGGCGGAATAATAATCATGTTCAGGTACCACAATCTCAAAAGCCGGGCAACACTTTTTCCTATCAACCTTCACGTGTACAAACCTTGGAAGAGACATTGCAAGCATTCATGCAAACACAAGCAAATGTGAATAACCAAACTTCACAGGACATCAATGAGATCAAAAACACCTTGTCCACATTGACAGCTTCATTACGCACTCAAGAAAAAGGTAAGTTTCCTGCTCAACCTCAGCCTAACCTTTCTACTCAATGTTTTGTTTCTTGCTCCAATGAAACTCAACAGGAAAATGCCAGTTCTATCACAACTCTTCGAAGTGGAAAGGCAATTGACAAAAACATTCCATCAAAAGACCAAGATCCTCCTTCCCCTCCGAAAAGTAATGGTAAGGATGATGGTAAGTCTGAACTTCTTGAAAATTTGGACAAAGAAAAAGGTATGCATCCTGCTCCTTTTCCTCAAAGGTTGCAAACAATAAAGAATTTGAATCAAAATGCAGAAATTTATGAACTTTTCAAACAAGTTAAGATTAACATTCCTTTATTGGATGCAATCAAACAAGTTCCATCTTATGCTAAATTTTTGAAGGACATGTGCACATTTAAAAGGAAACATAATGTACAAAAGAAAGCATTTCTGACAGAAAGTGTGAGCTCAATCATTCAGCACCTTACTCCACCAAAATTCAAAGATCCTGGATGTCCAACAATCTCATGCATCATTGGAAACACTAGAATAGAACGTGCATTGCTTGATCTTGGTGCTAGTGTTAATCTTTTGCCTTTTTCTGTTTATCAACAGTTAGGTTTAGGTGAACTCAAGGAAACACCTGTTACACTTCAACTAGTTGATCGTTCTATAAAAATTCCTCGAGGGATAGTTGAAGATGTTTTGGTTCAAATTGATAATTTTTACTTCCCTGTTGATTTTATTGTTTTGGACACACATCCTGTTTCAAATCCAAATGTTCAAATTCCTGTTATATTAGGCCGTCCATTTCTTGCAACTTCTAATGCTCTGATAAATTGCAGGAATGGTATTTTGAACATTTCTTTTGGAAATATGACTTTAGAATTAAATGTGTTCAACATTTGCAAGCAACCTGGTGATGATTCAGAAGTACATGAAGTGGATTTCATTGAAGAACTTGTTCATGAACATCTCACCACTACCACATTCCATGATCCTTTAGAAGCTTATTTAATTGAATGTGAGTTTGATAATGCTTCAGAAATTTCACACACTGATTCTTTGTTAAATTCTTTTCAGGATAAGCATCGTTGGAAACAAAAGTTTGAGGAACTTCCATCACTCACAAATGTCACTGTACCATCAACTATTGAACCACCCAAACTGGATTTAAAACCATTGCCATCCGAGCTAAAATATTCCTTTTTGGGTGAGAATGAAACTTTTCCAGTCATAATTTCTTCACATCTTGATGAACTACAAGAAGGTACAGGTAGAAGCACTTTTGCAAAGAAGCGACGAGCAAAGCGCATGAGTTCAAATTGCCACAAATGTGCACGATGGACGTGTAACGGTAAATGTCGTTCTATTGGGATTCCGTCCTCTAATCGAGATGATAAAATTGAATTCATTAAAGATGGACTGAGTAAGGAGAATTTGGGTAATATCCAACTTTCTCTTGAGACGCATCCTAGTGGAGACGTACAAAGAGAAATTCTTGATTTATGGCCGCAATTCCAAAGGGAATGGCAACATCTTGGGAATCTGATGTTAAAAGACCCTGTTTGCCAGCTTGTAAGAAAACTGGATGGGAAGCATATCCTCGACTCATAGAAGGCGTTTAAGCCGTTTCTGGACGTAAAACTAGAGGAGATGTGAGCCACAATCACAACTACAATAAATGACTTCTCAACTTTTGGTTTGATTTGCAATAACTTCATTTCGGTTTAATTTACGTGTTGTTAGATTTTTGTAATTATTCTCGTTTTTTTTTTCTTTTTGCATTGGTCTTTTACGATTGATTTTTCTTCTCTTTTTGATTTTCTTCCTGAAATCACGCAAAAATCTTTTGTTAGGATAACATTTTCTTCTGACAGGTCAAATACACTTTCGGCGACATTATTACTCTTGTCTGATTCATTACTCAGTCCTCTATATATTACACCATGTACTCATTCTCTTTCAGGCACTTGAAAAAAAAATGGAAAGTACTTCGTCCCAGCGCATTAAAAAAATTTGTGTCTTTGGAGGTGCTTATCCAGGGAAAAATAACATATTCGCTGATGAAGCCATAAGAGTTGGAGTAATACTTGCCCAACAAAAGATCCAGTTGATTTATGGAGGTGGTAGTACGGGTTTAATGGGAGCAGTCGCTACAGCAGCACACGCCGGAGGAAGTCCAGTTCTAGGAATCGTGCCAAAACTATTCAGAGGTTTTTGTGGACCTACCGTGGGTAAGGAAATACAAGTCAGGAGTATCCCTGAACGGATAACAATCATGTACCATTCTGCCGATGCATTCATTGCTTTACCAGGAGGTCTGGGTACATTGGAAGAAATAGCTTGCGTGGCTTCTTGGTCATCTTTGGTCACAAATAAGAAACCCATTGGTTTGCTTAATATTAATGGTTATTTTAGTAATTTGCTTTCATATTTAGATAATGCTGTGGATAATGGATTCATGTTTTCAGAGGCAAGGAGAACCATAATTTCTGCTACAACCATTGAAGATTTACTCAAAAAGCTCCAAGCTTATGAGTATTTATCTGCTACGGTTGTTTCGCAAACGCTCGGAAAAAGAAAAAGAGATATGGACGAGCAAGGAGTGGATTGCACTCTGTCTTTGTGACATTATCTAACATTTTGTTTGTTGTGTCTCAGTTATAATAAGTGGTTAGCAACCTCTGCAGGTAATATCTCCTAAATTCTACCTTTAGTAGGGGGTAAGGGACATATTTTGCTAATTTTTAAAAAAAAAAAAATTTGATGTGTTTTAAGCCATTTAGAAGTATTCATTCTGAACAAGGTCTGAGTAAGGGAGACTTGAGACATACCTTGTCAGTTTGATTTTAATCTTTTTATGTTTACTTGTTAATTTTTGTTTATCATTTTAGGATTAATTAGGTTGCATGAGTTTGTTTTGTTTTGAGTCTTAGTTATTCCTATTCTTATGTTATTAGTTCTTTTCTCTTACACATGATTCTTTCATTTGGGTTAATAGACTTACATTGAGGACAATGTAAGAATTAAGTGTGGGGGGAACGGTTTAGGATTTCTTTTATTTTTGTCTACTATTTTTTTTATGAGTCTTTATTATTATTATTATTTTTTTAATGTGTTCTAGTTCCTTTTTAATACAATGATGAGATATGAATTGCATAAGTCTAAAACAGATTTATTAGTGAGAAGATTTTCATGAGAATTGAGCTTGATGTCAACCTTTTTATGAGCCAATGTTAATATGATATGTTGATTGAGAAAGAAGCATGTTTAGACTTAATCTGACTTGTATAATCATCCTTGTGAGTTTTTGAGCCTATAATGATTGATGCATTATACAAATCAATCTAATTTCTTTCTTGAGTGCTCTTATGATTACATGATTCTCTAGAACTTGCTTTAAACCGTTTGAGACTATATTGATACATGTGACAACATGAATATGATAGAGGCATTAGGATTATAACTAGAGCCAAACAGCCATCCATTATTAATGTTCTAAGAGAACATCCCCACTAGTGAGCCAATTTGAGCCTACATTAAATATGCTATTTTATTGGTAACCAGAACTTACACCTAGCCTAAATATACTTATATCCTTACCCTTGTTCTAAAGATGGATTATATATTTTGAGACATATTGCAAAAACAAGGGATACTTTTTGAAAATTTGGGTTAGAACGAAAGATAAGTGTGGGGGAGGAGAGAGGCAAAAGTCAAGAGAAAAAGAAAGGGATCATTGTCAAATACATTCCCATATTAAAAAAAAAAATCTTCTCTTGAACTTCTAGTTAAAGTAAAGAAAAAGATGTTACAAAGTTGGTTAGAATGAAGCAAAGGCTCAACATGAATATTTAGCCTATGTTATTATGTGCTTTATAAGAGTTTTGAGAAGTTTTATTTGTATGATCTTATTATGTCTCTAAACTCTATGAACTCTTTGGAACCTTTGTGATATCTTTATCCTTTTGTTCTTTAACTACATTATAACCCTTTGGCCCCATTACAACCTTGAAAAAAGACCTCTTGATTTATGAAGTTGTATGATCTAAATAGTGGAGAATAGGTGGACAAGCAAGCATATGGTAGAACTGTTTTCATGAGATTGATTGAGTGTAAACACTTTACCACTACTTTAAAGAGTGAAAATCATGAGAGTATAGTGAGAAGTTGAGATTAAGTTGAATATGCACTATTTTGATTGAAATATGTTATGTTAATATTGGCTTAACTCATTTATTTACATTCAAGCATGAATTTTTGTGAAATTCTTTGAGCTATTGATTAGTTTATAAGACTTGTTCAAAGATTGTCTCTAATTTATATTGAAAGGATTAGGAGTAAATATTTTTAGTGTATGTAGTTTACTTATATTTTAGTTTTTCAATGTTTGTGGGTATCGTTCTACCAAACCCTCACGAGACTAAACTCGTCCACTAAGGACACCTAGGGGTTTAAAGGCTTGTGTCACATGCTAAGTGCCACCGTGATTTCCAACGAAAATGGATTAGATTAGATTTTCTTATTTTATTTTTATTGAGTCGTTGCTAGGGACTAGCAACAATCTAAGTGTGGGGGTGTGATAACTCGTATAATTATATAGTTCTTAGTTATGTTTTATTATTGTTTTGTGTCAAATACGAGTTATTATTGCTTAGACTAATTGTGTTTATGATATTTTATATTTTTATGTAATTTGGTGTTTTTCACGAGTTTCTTTGAGTGATTTCAGATTACTAGGTTAAATCAACAATTAAGGGCAAATCCAGTTCAGTTCCAGTTCCGACACCTTTTGCCATATCCGCTATATCTGGAGTTTCACTGAAGCAATAAGGGTATATTTTGACCATATCTTCCGCTACGTCTGTGCTGACTTGTTTTGGTATTTTGACCATATCTTCCGATCCACATGAGCAAATGATCTGATTCCAACGGCTATGGATCCGTAACTGATAGGGGTATATTTTTCTAGAAGACCATTTGATCAGATCGAGCCTCCAACATTGACAAAATCGACCATCAAGCTGGCTGATCAGAATTGTCATACAATATGACGAAAATTGTTAGAAAAATGCACCACCTATTATACCTACCTTTGAAATTTATAAAGCTTGTCTCTTGTCATTTAGCTCTCCAAAATGTGTATAAATAGAGGGCCTTGGATGAGCATTAAAGAGAGATTGGTAGGATATTAGCCATTGTAATAAAATTCTCTAAGTTTTCTTCTTCTTTCCTTTCTCTAGTTTTCTTTTTCTTTATTTACTTATGCTTCTTACATTTCTTTTCATTTCATTCATATCTAGTATGTGTTGCTAATCATATTGTTGAGGTGATGAGGTGAAGCTTTTGGTAAATGCTAAGGTTAGTCTCTTAAACATGAGCTAAAATGAATCATCATTTATAAACACTAGTATAGATAATATTTTCTTTTGGTTTAAAATCATACTTGCAAAGTAGGGATCTTGATTCATTATTGACAATGAAAATGGCACAGTAAATGCTTGGTTTCATAACCTTGATTTGTTGTAGACATATGTGATAACTCGTATAATTATATAGTTTTTAGTTATGTTTTATTATTGTTTTGTGTCAAATACGAGTTATTATTGTTTAGTCTAATTGTGTTTATGATCTTTTATATTTTTATGTAATTTGGTGTTTTTCACAAGTTTCTTTGAGTGATTTCAGATTACTAGAATTAAGGGCAAATCCAGTTCAGTTCCAGTTCCAACACATTTTGCCATATCAGCTATATCTGGAATTTCACTGAAGCAATAAGGCTGAAATTTGTAGCCATGCAAAGCTAAGAGGCATATCTATCTTTTTCATGTTTTATACTTCTTGAAACGGAGTCGTTTTCCCTAGCGAAATCGACCATCAAGTTGGCTGATGTGCAATGACGTCTGTGCTGACCTGGTTTCGTATTTTGCCCATATCTGATTATCCACATCAGCAAATGAGCTGCTTCCAATGGCTATGGATCCGTAACTGATACGGGAACCTTTGTCCAGAAGACCATATGATCAGATCAGGCCTCTAATATTGACGAAATCGACCATCAAGTTGGCTGATGTGCAATGACGTCTGTGCTGACATGTTTTCGTATTTTGCCCATATCTGCTTATCCACATCAGAAAATGAGCTGATTCCAACGGCTATGGATCCGTAACTGATAGGGGAACCTTTTTCTAGAAGACCATGTGATCAGATCAGGCCTCCAACATTGACGAAATCGACCATCAAGTTGGCTGATCAAAATTGTCATACAATATGACGAAAATTGTTAGAAAAATTCACCCACCTATTATACCTACCTTTGAAATTTGTAAAGCTTGTCTCTTGTCATTTAGCCTTCCAAAATGTGTATAAATAGAGGGCCTTGGATGATTGTAGAGGATCATATTGTACATAGGTAGGATATTAGCCATTTTAATAAAATTCTCTAAGTTTTCTTCTTCTTTCTTTTCTCTAGTTTTCTTTCTTTTCTCTAGTTTTCTTTTTCTTTAGAGAGAGCAAGAGGTTGGATAATTAATATTCTTCCTCTTCTTCTTTCTTTCTTTTATTTTCTTCTTAGATTTTCTTTAATTTTATGTTTATGTTTATAATGCCTATGCTAGGCTAAACTTCTATTTGGTTAAGGGTGATTTCAAAGCCCTAGACATGTTTTGTGATTGATTTTCAGATTCTATCTATCATTAATTTTCTATCAAAGTTGCTTATGTTCTTCTACAAGAATTGTTCATGATGTTGTCTAGATTTATTTAGGTGTACAACTAGATAGATCTTGATAATTATCTATTGCTAGTTTAGGAGTCTTGATCCGTGTAATTGTCTTGATTTCCTATTCATAAGTGGCAATTTGTGATTAATGATTATGGTCAAGTTTTCAATAATTGCAAAGTGGAACATAACCTAAGTTGAACAATCCGAGCTTATGTGTTTGTTGCTTAGATCAACCTATCTTTCTCATCATAAAGCTGCCATTAAATTGAATTTAGAGAGCTTATTCTAGGTTGTTTAATGGTTAGAGATTAAATAGAGAGCTTGTTCTATTTAACGACAAACTAAGGAAAGATTGGGGTAACAGAGCTTGTTGTTATCTACGGTTGTTAACTTTGATAGTTGGTTGATATTGATAGATCTGAAATTGATTCTTAATGATGTCTAGTGGTGGAGAATGAAACCTTAACCATATTTTTCATATTTGATTCTTCTTACTTATTTGTTTTCTTACTTTTAGTTTGCTTATTTTTTATATTTATTTTTATTGGCTGGTTATACCGCCTAATTTGTATATTAACTTTGTTTTATTTTTATTGGCTGGTTATACCGCCTAATTTAGTATATATATTTTTATTGGCTGGTTATACCGCCTAATTTAGTATATATATTTTTATTGGCTGGTTATACCGCCTTGCATCTTATTCTTATTATTTACTTTAGTTTAAATCTGGCTTCAAAAACCCCTTTTCTTTTATTGTTCTTGAATTTAAGTTTTAAACTATTAACTTATAAACTAAAACCCAATCCCTGAGGACTCGACCCTTGCTAACTACTATACTTACAATTTATCTTTCTAGTGCAAGGTTAAATAAGATACACTCTTTTGGGTGCATCAAATTTTTGGCGCCGTTGCCGGGGATTGTTTTCTTTAGTTTATTTGTTACTTGGTTTATTCTTATTTTCAGTTCTAATTAGTTCTATTTTCTTGTACATACAAGTTTTTCTTATCAAAAAAAAAAAAAAAAAAAACGATGGAATTGAGCAATCTAACGCTTGAAGAGTTGGTGGCATACATGAACATGGAAAATCAACAAGCCAATCTCACCTACCCAGTTCAACAATTGGCCATGGGAGGATGTCAAGGCCATCAAGTGTTCCAAGACCAACAGTATGATCATTACTCAAACACTTACCATGAGGGATGGTGGGATCATACTAATTATGGCTACTCGAAAAATTTCCAAGAAGTAGATCCTTATGCCAATTACACCCATCCATCTAGATTTAATCAATCATGGTCTCAAGAACCAGATCTTTTTCAGCCACTACATATGACTCAAAACTCAGGTACTTCTTTAGAAGATCTTGTCGATTCTCTTGTTACTAATACTTTGCAATTTCAACAGGAAACAAGGGCAAGTATCCAGAGTTTGGAAAGGCAAATGAGCCTATTGGCTAGTAGTATGGTGGTATGGGTAGCACAAAGATCTGAAGAACTCCCTGCCCAAACGATGATTAACCCAAAGGAGAATGCTACTATTGTGACCTTGAGGAATGAGGAACAAGATGAGGATGAGACAAAATTAGAGATGGATTCTATTCTTGAGGATAAAGAAGCCACAAATATAAATAAGAGTATTTCGGCACCTGAGGTAACGTTTGAGATTCCAATTTTTACTAATGTTTCTTCTCCACCTTTTCCTAGTAGATTCGCAAAGTTCAAGGAGGATGAACATGAACAAGACACGCTGGAAACCTTAAACAGTTTGTTTGTGGATGTCATTCAACAAGTACCAAAAGATGCACCATTCCTCGATGAGATATGCACCACCAAGGATGATGGAATAATACTTGTAATGGAGAATGCATCCACTGTTGTGCAAAGAAAGCTTCCTCTCAAACGCATAAATTTGGGAAATTTCATGTATGAGCCTGACAAGCCTAAAAAGCCAAGAAGGGGTGTTGGTTAGATTCAAAACACTAACTCAAGTGTTAATTGGGAAGGCAGCCCAATTAAAGATGAAATTGCCAACCTTCCATATTCAGATTTGCTTTCTCTTTCTTTTCCTTTTTCTTTTATTATTTTTATTGTTTTTATTTTATTTCTTATGTTTCTTTGTTAATTGTGTTTACTGCTTTTAAGTTCATTTAGGCTGCATAAGTTTCTTTTGTTTAATAGTTCTTTTCTCTTACATATAATTCTTGCATTGGGGGATAATAGCATTACATTAATGACAATGTAAGAATTATGTGTGGGGGGGAGAATTTAGGATTTTATTTAGAGTGTTTTGTTTTTGAGTCTTTTTATGTTGTTTTTCTTTCTGATCCTTGTTTTGAAAAACACTAGATGTAAATATAATTTTTTTTAACCCCGGTTAAATGGCGGATAACGGTACTCCGTGATTATTTAAATCGGTTCTATCAGCTACCCACAAAACTGATATTGTATATAAATTTCTCTTTCAATTTCTCTTTCATTTTTTTTTCAGGATGGATGATATTCTCACAAGATTGCGGAAACGATTTCCTCCTTTTCCTCGAAATATTTTACTGAAGCTTTACCAAATTCGATTTGAAAGATTAAGAATGCTTATGCACAAAGGGATTCCTGGAGACATACGTTGGATAATTGAAGCCAAGGTACGTGAAGATGAATATCTTCCTGTTTTGCATTTACCAGGTACAGGTAGAAGCACTTTTGCAAAGAAGCGACGAGCAAAGCGCATGAGTTCAAATTGCCACAAATGTGCACGATGGACTTGTAACGGTAAATGTCGTTCTATTGGGATTCCGTCCTCTAATCGAGATGATAAAATTGAATTCATTAAGGATGGACTGAGTAAGGAGAATTTGGGTAATATCCAACTTTCTCTTGAGACGCATCCTAGTGGAGACGTACAAAGAGAAATTCTTGATTTATGGCAGCAATTCCAAAGGGAATGGCAACATCTTGGGAATCTGATGTTAAAAGACCCTGTTTGCCAGCTTGTAAGAAAACTGGATGGGAAGCATATCCTCGACTCATAGAAGGCGTTTAAGCCGTTTCTGGACGTAAAACCAGAGGAAGATGTGAGCCACAATCACAACTACAATAAATGACTTCTCAGCTTTTGGTTTGATTTGCAATAACTTTATTTCGGTTTAATTTACGTGTTATTCGATTTGTGTAATTATTCTCAATTTTTTATTTTTCTTTTACGATTGATTTTTCTTCTCTTTTTTATTTTCTTCCTGAAATCACGCAAAAATCTTTTGTTAGGTTAACATTTTCTTCTGACAGGTCAAATACACTTTCGGCGACATTATTACTCTTGACTTTTACGGTTGATTTTTCTTCTCTTTTTGATTTTCTTCCTGAAATCACGCAAAAATCTTTTGTTAGGTTAACATTTTCTTCTGACAGGTCAGATACACTTTCGGCGACATTATTACTCTTGTCTGATTCACTACTCACTCCTCTATATATTACACCATGTACTCATTCTCTTTCAGGCACTCGAAAAAAAAGAAAAAAAAAAGAAAAAAAAAATGGAAAGTACTTCGTCCCAACGCATTAAAAAAAATTTGTGTTTTTGGAGGTGCTTATCCAGGGAAAAATAACATATTCGCTGATGAAGCCATAAGAGTTGGAGTAATACTTGCCCAACAAAAGATCCAGTTGATTTATGGAGGCGGTAGTACGGGTTTAATGGGAGCAGTCGCTACAGCAGCACACGCCGGAGGAAGTCCAGTTCTAGGAATCGTGCCAAAACTATTCACAGATTTTTGTGGACCTACCTTGGGTAAGGAAATACAAGTCTGGAGTATCCCTGAACGGATAACAATCATGTACCATTCTGCCGATGCATTCATTGCTTTACCAGGAGGTCTGGGTACATTGGAAGAAATAGCTTGCGTGGCTTCTTGGTCATCTTTGGTCACAAATAAGAAACCCATTGGTTTGCTTAATATTAATGGTTATTTTAGTAATTTGCTTTTATATTTAGATAATGCTGTGGATAATGGATTCATGTTTTCAGAGGCAAGGAGAACCATAATTTCTGCTACAACCATTGAAGATTTACTCAAAAAGCTCCAAGCTTATGAGTATTTATCTGCTACGGTTGTTTCGCAAACGCTCGGAAAAAGAAAAAGAGATATGGACGAGCAAGGAGTGGATTGCACTTTGTCTTTGTGACATTATCTAACATTTTGTTTGTTGTGTCTCAGTTATAATAAGTGGTTAGCAACCTCTACAGGTAATATCTCCTAAATTTTACCTTCTTAAAAAAAAAAAAAAAGTTTGTTGTGTTTTAAGCAATTTAGAAGTATTCATTCTGAACAAGGTCTGAGTAAGGGAGACTTGAGACATACCTTGTCAGTTTGATTTCTTCTTTTCAAAAAAAAAAAAAAAAAAGAGTTTGTTGTGTTTTAAGCAATTTAGAAGTATTCATTCTGAACAAGGTCTGAGTAAGGGAGACTTGAGACATACCTTGTCAGTTTGATTTTAATCTTTTTACGTTTACTTGTTATTTTTTGTTTAGTATTTTAGGATTATTTAGGTTGCATGAGTTTGTTTTGTTTTGAGTCTAGTTATTCCTATTCTTATGTTATTAGTTCTTTTCTCTTACACATGATTCTTTCATTTGGGTTAATAGACTTACATTGAGGACAATGTAAGAATTAAGTGTGGGGGGAATGATTTAGGATTTCTTTTATTTTTGTCTACTATTTTTTTTTATGAGTCTTTATTATTATTATTATTTTTTAGTGTGTTTTAGTTCCTTTTTAATACAATGATGAGATATGAATTGCATAAGTCTAAAACATATTTATTAGTGAGAAGATTTTCATGAGAATTGAGCTTGATGTCAACCTTTTTATGAGCCAATGTTAATATGATATGTTGATTGAGAAAGAAGCATGTTTAGACTTAATCTGACTTGTATAATCATTCTTGTGAGTTTTTGAGCCTAAAATGATTGATGCATTATACAAATCAATCTAATTTCTTTCTTGAGTGCTCTTATGATTACATGATTCTCTAGAACTTGCTTTAAACCGTTTGAGACTTTATTGATGCATGTGACAACATGAATATGATAGAGGCATTAGGATTTTTAGCCAGGGCCAAACAACCATCCCTTATTGATGTTCCAAGAGAACACACCCTTAGTGAACCAATTTGAGCCTACATTGAATAAGCTATCTCTTTGGTAACCATAACTTGTCCCTAACCTAAATATACTTATATCTTTACCTTTGTTCCAAAGATGAATTAGCATGATTTGAGACAAGTTGCAAAGACAAGGGATATTTTTTGGTTAGAAACAAGAAATAAGTGTGGGGGGAAAAGAAAAGAAAAGTCAAGAGAAAAAGAAATGGAATACTGGCAAATACATTCCTATATAAAAAAAAAATGAATCATCTCTTGAATTTGTGGAAAAAGAAAAAGATGTTACAAAGTTGTTTAGAATGAAGAAAAGGCCCAACATGAATATCCGGCCTAGGTGACTATGTACTTGTAAAGAGTTTTGAGAAGTTTCTTTGTATAATCTTTTTATGTCTCTAAACTTTATGAACTCTTTGGAACCTTTGTGATATCTTTATCCTTTTGTTCTTCAACCACATTACAAACCCCTTGGCCCCATTACAACCTTGATTAAAGACCTCTTGATTTATGAAGTTGCATGATCTTTTAGTGGAGAATAGGTGGACAAGCAAGCATATGGTAGAAGTGTTTTCATGAGATTGATTGAGTGTAAACACTTTACCACTACTTTAAAGAGTGAAAATCAAGAGAGTATCCCATGTGAGAAGTTGAGATTAAATTTGAACATGCACTATTTTGATTGAGATATGTTATGCTAATATTGGCTTAACTCAAACAATTTACATTCAAGCATGATTTTTTGTGAAATTTTTTAAGCTATTGATTAGTTTATAAGACTTGTTCAAATATTGTCTCTAATTTGTATTGAAAGGATTAGGAGTAAATATTTTTAGTATATGTAGTTTATTTATATGAAGTTTATTTATATTTTAATTTTTCAATGTTTGTGGGTATCGTTCTAGTAAACCCTCACGAGACTAAACTCGTCCACTAGGGACACCTAGGGGTTTAAAGGCTTGTGTCACATGCTAAGTGCCACCATGATTTCCTACGAAAGTGGATTAGATTAGATTTTCTTATTTTATTTTTATTGAGTCGTTGCTAGGGACTAGCAACAATCTAAGTGTGGGGGTGTGATAACTCGTATAATTATATAGTTTTTAGTTATGTTTTATTATTGTTTTGTGTCAAATACGAGTTATTATTGTTTAGTCTAATTGTGTTTATGATCTTTTATATTTTTATGTAATTTGGTGTTTTTCACAAGTTTCTTTGAGTGATTTCAGATTACTAGAATTAAGGGCAAATCCAGTTCAGTTCCAGTTCCGACACATTTTGCCATATCAGCTATATCTGAAATTTCACTGAAGAAATAAGGCTGAAATTTGTAGCCGTGCAAAGCTAAGAGGCATATCTATCTTTTTCATGTTTTATACTTCTTGAAACGGAGTCGTTTTCCCTAGCGAAATCGACCATCAAGTTGGCTGATGTGCAATGACGTCTGTGCTGACCTGGTTTCGTATTTTGCCCATATCTGATTATCCACATCAGCAAATGAGCTGATTCCAATGGCTATGGATCCGTAACTGATACGGGAACCTTTGTCCAGAAGACCATATGATCAGATCAGGCCTCTAATATTGACGAAATCGACCATCAAGTTGGCTGATGTGCAATGACGTCTGTGCTGACATGTTTTCGTATTTTGCCCATATCTGCTTATCCACATTAGAAAATGAGCTGATTCCAACGGCTATGGATCCGTAACTGATAGGGGAACCTTTTTCTAGAAGACCATGTGATCAGATCAGGCCTCCAACATTGACGAAATCGACCATCAAGTTGGCTGATCAAAATTGTCATACAATATGACGAAAATTGTTAGAAAAATTCACCCACCTATTATACCTACCTTTGAAATTTGTAAAGCTTGTCTCTTGTCATTTAGCCTTCCAAAATGTGTATAAATAGAGGGCCTTGGATGATTGTAGAGGATCATATTGTACATAGGTAGGATATTAGCCATTTTAATAAAATTCTCTAAGTTTTCTTCTTCTTTCTTTTCTCTAGTTTTCTTTCTTTTCTCTAGTTTTCTTTTTCTTTAGAGAGAGCAAGAGGTTGGATAATTAATATTCTTCCTCTTCTTCTTTCTTTCTTTTATTTTCTTCTTAGATTTTCTTTAATTTTATGTTTATGTTTATAATGCCTATGCTAGGCTAAACTTCTATTTGGTTAAGGGTGATTTCAAAGCCCTAGACATGTTTTGTGATTGATTTTCAGATTCTATCTATCATTAATTTTCTATCAAAGTTGCTTATGTTCTTCTACAAGAATTGTTCATGATGTTGTCTAGATTTATTTAGGTGTACAACTAGATAGAACTTGATAATTATCTATTGCTAGTTTAGGAGTCTTGATCCGTGTAATTGTCTTGATTTCCTATTCATAAGTGGCAATTTGTGATTAATGATTATGGTCAAGTTTTCAATAATTGCAAAGTGGAACATAACCTAAGTTGAACAATCCGAGCTTATGTGTTTGTTGCTTAGATCAACCTATCTTTCTCATCATAAAGCTGCCATTAAATTGAATTTAGAGAGCTTATTCTAGGTTGTTTAATGGTTAGAGATTAAATAGAGAGCTTGTTCTATTTAACGACAAACTAAGGAAAGATTGGGGTAACAGAGCTTGTTGTTATCTACGGTTGTTAACTTTGATAGTTGGTTGATATTGATAGATCTGAAATTGATTCTTAATGATGTCTAGTGGTGGAGAATGAAACCTTAACCATATTTTTCATATTTGATTCTTCTTACTTATTTGTTTTCTTACTTTTAGTTTGCTTATTTTTTATATTTATTTTTATTGGCTGGTTATACCGCCTAATTTGTATATTAACTTTGTTTTATTTTTATTGGCTGGTTATACCGCCTAATTTAGTATATATATTTTTATTGGCTGGTTATACCGCCTAATTTAGTATATATATTTTTATTGGCTGGTTATACCGCCTTGCATCTTATTCTTATTATTTACTTTAGTTTAAATCTGGCTTCAAAAACCCCTTTTCTTTTATAATTCTTGAATTTAAGTTTTAAACTATTAACTTATAAACTAAAACCCAATCCCTGAGGACTCGACCCTTGCTAACTACTATACTTACAATTTATCTTTTTAGTGCAAGGTTAAATAAGATACACTCTTTTGGGTGCATCAATATACCTTGGCATAAGGAATGCTTGGACTCTTTTTATGAGTTTTGAGGACACCAAATGAACATAATATCATATGCTATGGACGTTGGACAATTTGGACTGAATTGCTAAACCTTCCGATTGGAACCTCCCTTATGTGTGGATTTCAATTGTGTAATAAAACAAGATTAATCTTAGCATAACACCAAGAGTGGATTCTCTAACCTCAACATCTTTTCTTACTGTTTTTTATATCTTGTTTAATTTCTTTTATTTTATTTTGTTTATTTTGTTCTCTAATATCTTGTTTATCTTGTTTTGTTGTTGATTCCCTAATATCTTGTTTACTTTATTTTTCTTATATATTTATAAACTTATACTTACTAATACGCTTCCCTGTGGTTCGACCTCGGACACCCGAGAATTTATTACTTGAACATAACCTGCACTTGGGTTTACAACTCTTAATTGAGTCTCCATCATTATCCCTTTTTAATCATTCCTCATCCATTGGGGCTTTAATCTTACCAAGTCGGGCCATTTCTGTAATTCTTCCCGATTTCACCGAAATCCACCAAAACCCTAATTCTCGATTTTCTCCCGGATTGACTTTTCTTTCAATTTTTCTTTCAAGTGGCTTCTCCAATACTCATAGTCAGTGCTTATCTTTCATTTGGAACCTTTAATTTCGACCAATTCGATCGTTTAAGCATTTTCCCCTAAATTTCCCGGATTAGGGTTTTCTTTCTACTGAATCTGCATAACCCAACTTTCGAACTCCATATCTTTCAATGTAGACCTCAAATTATCAAATTCTTTCTCCATTTTTAAATTGAACTTCAAATCTTGATTTTGAAAGTGGGTTGACTTTTTCAGTAGTTGACTTTCTGGGGTTGACTTTTTCTGAGTTTGACTTTTTATGCTCGCCTTCTTAAACTAAGTCTCGGAGTACCACCTGCAGGATGAAATAATTTTTTTTACAGTCTAAAACATCAATTTAGGAAGAAAACATACCTGTTTTAGTGGTCCGGACAAAATTAGGTGTCTACAGTCGTGTGTGTCATAACGATTTTTTGACTGCCATACAATTTTTAAAGAAAACGAGTCGTCACCAATTTTTTTTGACTATGTGTGATTGACTATCTAAGTAAATTTATCCTCTTAATAAAATCCTAAAATTAATTAGAATCTATTAAAAGAATAACTTTTGATCTGGGAAAACAAAAATCGGGTTCGAGAATACGGTTACGTGCAGGGTAGGATTAGTACCCCCACAACGCCCGCTTTAAAAACGGTACTAATTAATCGCGTGTTATCCTTAATTTTGAAAAATGATTTTAATTCTGATATCTAAAAATAATTTTCTTAATCCCCTTTATTTTCAGCAAAATTTCGAACTTTTATTTTCCCGACAAAAGAAAATTTGAAAATGAGATAAAATATCTTTATAATCATTTTTGAAATAAAAGAAATTATCTATATAAAAATAATTCTCGAATCACTCCGATACTTTCGATAATGTTTCGATAAATATTTTTACACGAACCATTTCGAGGAACAATTGATACTCCGACCATCCCGACAAAGAATCCATTTTTAGAGAATTTCCTTTACCAAAAATAATTCAAAAGACATTTTTTTATTTGTGGAGACATTTAAAAAAATATATATATCCTTTTGTAATTAATTTCAAAATAAAAGAAAATATCTATGTAAAAATAATTCTCGAATCACTCCGATACTTTCGGTAATGTTTCGATAACTATTTTTACACGAACCATTTCAAGGAATGATTGATACTCTGACCATCCCGAGAAAAAACCCAGTTTTTAAAGAATTTCTTTTACCGAAAATAATTTAAAAGACCATTTATATTTGTGGAGAAATTATTACAAAAATTTAATAAAAATGCCTTTTTATAATTAATTCCAAAATAAAAAAATTATCTATGTAAAAATAATTCCCGAATCACTCCGATACTTTCCACAATGTTTGATAACTATTTTTACACAAACCATTTCTAGGAACGATTGATACTCTGACTATCTAGAAAAAGAATCCATTTATAGGGAATTTCCTTTATCGAAAATAATTTAAAGGATATTTATTTAATACACGAAGAAAATTAGCGAAATCATTTGGAAAAATGTAGGAACCGAGAGATTACTTTTATTTTATCTTTTATATTTTTCTCTTTTTTTTTTCTTTTTTTCTTTTTCTTCTTCTTTCTTCCCCCAGCCCGCGGGTCAGGCGCACAGACCCTCTCCTTGCTGAAACGACGTCGTTTGGTGCCCCCTATATAACCCAATTTTTTTTTTTTAATTTCATTTCTTCTTCTTCCCCCTTCTCTCTACCTTCATATTCTCTCTTCCTTCTCTCTAGAATCAAACTAGAATCCGGCCACCAGCCTCCATCGATTGTCGTGGCCACCGTTCGCAAGCGGCCGATTGCCTCCAAACTTAACCAAATTATTTCTCTTCCCCGTGTCTTTCCTTTTCTCCAAAAACTACCTAGAAAAGCCTAGATCTAGGTTTGAAGTTCGAAAATTCTTCCTCCATTTTTGGCACCGTTCACCATTGGTTGGGGTCGAAACTTCGTTCGAGCCTTCTTCTCCTCACTCCCTTCCTTCCTACCGATGAAAATGTCCGACGGTTGCCTCGAACTCCCCAAATCAAAAAAACCCAAAACCCTCCCTTATGGTCTTTGTGCTTTTGTGATTTGTTTTTGTTTGTGTTTTTGTTGTTGTTTGTGTATTTGTGTTTTCAGGTGTGTCTTGGGTTCGGTGATGAAAGGGCCCGAATGGTTTTGGGCCTATTTTCTCTTGTGTTTTTGTTGGGTTATTTTCCTTGGCCAAGAATGGGAATCCGAGTGTGGGGGGCCGACCTGTGGATGTGTCTCCTGGGGTGGGAACCGAACCTTGGAATGGGTTTTTGGGTTGATTTTTATAGGGGTGAGAGGCAGTGGTCTTAGGGTTTGGGCGGTGGCAGGGATGCAAGTGGGTGCTGGGTTTATGGGCTAGCCTAGGGTTGAGGTGGGTGGTGGGAGGCGGTGGCATCAGGTGCAAGTGGGGTGTAGGGGCGATGTGTCTTGGGTTCGGTGATCAAAGGGTCCGAATGGTTTTGGGTTTGTTTTCTCTTGTGTTTTTGTTGGGTTATTTTCCTTGGCCAAAAATGGGAATCCGAGTGTGGGGGGCCGACCGTGTGGATGTGTCTCCTGGGGGTGGGAATCGAACCTTGGGATGGGTTTTTGGGTTGGTTTTTATAGGGGTGAGAGGCAGTGATCATAGGGTTTGGGCGGTGGTAGGGGTGCAAGTGGGTGCTGGGTTTATGGGCTAGCATAGGGTTTAGGTGGGTGGTGGGAGGCGGTGGCATCAAGTGCAAGTGGGGTGTAGGGGCGATAGTGGCTAGGGTTTGGGCAGTGGCTAGGTGAGCGACAGCAGTGCAGGGGTAGGGTGCAGTGTATTGAGTCATTGGGCTTGGGCAAGCTTGTTGGCTGGTGGATAGCCTGCTGGGTTAGTGCCAGGCCTGTTGTTGGGCCCAATAGATGAATAGAGTCGTGGCCTATTGGGCCAAGTACCATGGGTCATAAAATCCAAAACCATATTTCTCATTTGAAATTACAAATCCCGGTTAAAATTAAAATAAAAAGAAAATGATTTAACAATACCGAACCCAGGCATACAAACGACAGTGAAGTTCAATTCGGGCCTAATTAAAAATTCGATTTACGCAACAAATGGCCACAATTAGAAAACTTGATTTAAATATAACATTTGAACTTTCGAACACATGATCTTACTCAAATCATCCAATCTAGGATTTGACTTGGGTTTTGATCCAGGATTTAATCCGGATAAAATTATGAGGCTATAGTTGCCCCTCTTTGTGCATTGCTGAGAATCAGGAATTAACAAAGACAATAGACAACAATTTTTTTCGGTCATTGTGGTCGATTTTGAGATAAGCTGGTTCACTGTTGAAGAAAGATCGAGAGTTTTTTTTCTTTTTTGAATTCAAGAAGGAAAAACTAATTATGAAAGTATTTAATGATCTAGATGAAACCAGAAGTTAAAAAATGACTTGGACGACACCAGAGTCGAAGAAGTGATCTGGGCGAAACTAGAAGTTGACTGAAATGATTTTGATGAAACCAGAAATCGATAAAGTGATCTGGGAGAAACCTGAAGTTAACTGAAATGATCTAGACGAAATCAGAAAATTGAAAAAGTGATCTGGGCGAAACCAGAAGTTGACTGAAATGATCTGGAGGAAACCATAAAATGGAAAAAGCGATCTGGGCGAAAGCATAAGTTGACTGACTAGACGAAACCAGAAATCAATAAAGTAATCTGGGCGAAACCAAAAGTTGATTGAAATGATCTAGACAAAACTAGAAAATCGAAAAAACGCTCTAGGCGAAACTAGAAATTGGATAATGACCTAGGCGAAAAAGGTAGTCAAAAAGTGGCATGGGCTGAAACCAGTAGTCTAAAAATGACTTGGGCAAAACCAGCAGTCAAAAAACGACTTGGGCAAAACCAAAAGTCAAAAGATGACTTGGGTGAAACCAGTAGTCGAAGAATGACTTGGGCGAAACTAGTAGCCGAAAAGCAATCTGGGCGAAACCAGTAGTCGAAAAATGATTTGGGCGAAACCAATAGTCGAAAAATGACTTGAGTGAAACCAGTAGTCAAAGAATGACTTGGGCGAAACCAGTAGTTGAAAAGCGATCTGGGCAAAACCAGTAGTCAAAAAATGACTTGGGCGAAACCAGTAGTAAAAAAAATGGCCTGGGGGAAACCAAAAACCAAAAAATTTGCTCCTCTTATCAGAGGCTTCATGACTTTGAAAATTAAATTTGCTCCTCTCAGAGTGGTTCGGAAATTTTTGAAAATTGAAAATGATCCTCTTATTAGAGGCTCAAAAACTTTGAAAATTGAAATTGCTCCTAGAAGTCGGAAGATGACCTGAAAGTGACTTGGACAAAACCATAGTCAAGATTAAATTCCATAACTTTTGTGGCTTGGACGAAACCAACACTTGAAGGCACTGCAAACAAATTGCCATATAGTGATAGTCCAAAAACCGTTGGTAAAACCCAAAAATCTGTCGCTAAAAGTCCTAAAACTTTATACCAACGGTCAAAATGGCTATTCCAACAAAAATTAAGCGACGATAAAACCCTCATCGGTATAGACCTATACCGACAAAAAAGTGACCGTCGGAATAGGGTGTACAACCTATACCGACGGTTTTGGGCGTCACTATTGTTACTACCATCAGTATAGACTATATTGGGTTAGTCACATTTTTTTTACCTTTACCGTCGGATTATGTGATCGTCAGTATAGATACCATTGAAATTGCTCCTTTATCGTCAGTATATATACCGACGGATTTTTTTTGCATCCTTCGGTATAGATGTAACTATAAAATATATGATTAACCTATAGCAACGGTTTTGTCTGTCAATATATATAGCGGCCAAAGCGTCAGTAAAAATAAAATTTTATCATATTTTCAATTATTAATATTGATGTATTTATAATTTAATATAACATATTTCATATAAAAAAAACATTATAAGAAAGTACAAAATATTTAATAATATTAAAAATAAAATTACAAAGAAATTGTCTTAATTATATAACTTTTACAAGCTAAATAGAAGTCGCAAACTAAAGTCATAATACAGTCTTAAAATTAAAAATTAGCAATTCAAACACTAAGTAAATAAGCAATCCAAATACATAAAGTGAAATAACCACTAAAACAGGTATGTTTTCTTCCTAAATTGATGTTTCAAAATGTAAAAAGACTATTTTCATCCCTGCAGGTGGTACTCTGAGACTTAGTTTAAGAGGGCAAACATAAAAAGTCAAACTTGAAAAAAGTCAACCCCAAAAAGTCAACCCTAAAAAGTCAGCTACTGAAAAAGTCAACCCACTTTCAAAATCAACATTTGAAGTTCAATTGAAAAATGGCGAAAGAATTTTGATAATCCAAGGTCTACATTGAAAGATATGGAGTTCGAAAGTTGGGTTATGCAGATTCAGTAGAAAGAAAACCCTAATCCGAGAAATTTAGGGAAAAGTGCTTAAACGATCGAATTGGTCAAAATTGAAGGTTCCAAATGAAAGATAAGCATTGACTACGGGTAATGGAGAAGTCACTTGAAAGAAAAACTGAAAGAAAAATCAATCCGGGAGAAAACCGAGAATTAGGATTTTTTGGTGGATTTCGGTACAATCGAGAAGAATTACAGAAATGGCCTGACTTGGTAAGACTAAAGCCCCCAATGCATGAGGAATGATTAAAAAGGGATAGCCTAAGGCTCAATTTAAAGAAAATCTGAAGATCGGACCTGTTTTGAGCAAAACCGGGTTTCGGAGGCAAAAGGGCAAAATGGGAAAATTTGGGAAAAATAGCAAATGAACTCCAAATCTTCTGAAAATTTTCAAATCTCGTTTTTAAATTATTTTAAAGAGATTGGCGAAATAAAATCTTGATTCGGAGTTCGTTTGCAAAATGGCTAAATCCCGGGTCTACTATGCAATAATTCAAGAAGATAAATCCCAAAAAAATAGCAAATGGACTCCACAAATTTTGAAAATTTGCAAATATCATTTTTAAATTATTTGGAAGATATTGGCGAAAGAAAATCTTGATTCGAAATTCGTTTGCAAAATGGCCAAATCCCGGGCCTCTTATGTAGTAATTCAAGAAGATCACACTTTTAAATTATTTGGAAGAGATTGGTGGAGAAAAATCTTGATTTTGAGCTCGTTTAAAAAATGATAAAATGTAGGGGCATAAAAAGGTATTCTTGGAAGAAAAAATCCAAATAAATAGCAAACGAACTCGAAAAATTTTGAAATCTTCTAGAATTCAATATTTTATTATTTTGAAAGTATTAAAAAAATAAATTTTGAATTTGGAGTCCGTTTGCCATTTATTTGCATCCGGGGGGCAAAACGGTCATTTTACCCAAGCAACCGAAAAGGGCTTTTCTTGCCTTCAAAAAAATCAGACTTGGGCTGGAAAAGGGAATGCTATCCTGCCAAGGCCCAAAGGAGGGGAGAAGCTTTTGATTTTTCAATCAAAAGGCCAAGAATTAAGAGTTAGTGATTTTTTTGATCAAGCCATTGCAAATAAGCCACAAGGGCCAATGCATGAAGAGGGATAGTGTCAACATTATTCTTGAACAGCTGTAATTATGGACAGCTGATGGCCTAATCTAAGGGTGATAATTTCATGATTTTTCACCTTGAATCACTAGCCCTTGGATGGAAATTGGTTGGAGGAAAAATGACAACATCCTAGGAGGAGAGAGGGGGAATTCGTCCAGCACTAAAGAGAGAGGCAGATTTTTATTTCAGCTCATTTGATTTTCAGATTTCACTCTTGGTTTTTGCTTAGTTTTCTCTCTTTGGTTGAAAGCAAAAAAGAAAAGTTTAGAAAAGAAAAGAAAGTTTGAAGAGAAAAAGCTTGAAAGATAGCTTCTTGAGGTTGCTTTTAGCACCAACTCTTGCACTTTCTTGCTTTTCTATTCTTGTTTTTGCTATTTTGATTATTATATTGGTGAGTTTTCTTTTGATTTTCCTTTTAAATAAAGTTTTTTTTAATGTTCTTTTTAAATTCTTTCTTCATTTTTTTCTTAAACAAGTTTTTACAATTTTTTTTCTTATTTGTCTTACTATGGCCGAATGGCCGATTTTTCTGGGCAGTCATATTTAATCATAAAATTAAGATGATTTTTTTTTCATGTAGTTTTACATGTCTTGAGTCTCCAGTACTTTTTTTTTAGATTTTTTTGAATTTTTTAAAATAGGGTAAAAAATCGTGGCTTAAAACTGGACAGTGGATTAGAATTGAATTTGAAGGAAAATCATTTTTCTATTTTGGTTAAGTTACCTAGAGGAGGCTGATTAGGAAGTTTAGCTACTGACTTAGGGTAGTTTCTAAGCCTTTTTAAACTCTAAAAATGATTTTTTAAGTCTCGGGTTAAGGGTGGTCAAGTCCGGGATTTTAAACTTAGGAAATTAGAGCCATTTAAAAAAGGGTTTAGCTAAGTTTTCATTTTTAATCTAAGCTTTTCAAAATTGTTTTCAAAGAATCACAAAGTATTTTGGTTCTAGAATATTTAATTTGACATATTTTCTTAAGGTAGCCGGATATCTTTTTAGATATACGGATTTCTTTAATTAAAGAAAAAAATACATTTTCATGCATTGCATTTTCCATATTCATGCATTTTATATAATATGTGATTTTTACGATGATAATTTCTATGATATTGTTATGATTTTGAGTTATATTATATTGTTTATTATATGATTTTGAATATTTCATGATATCCTATGCTTTTTATTTTTTATATTATTTAGAATATACTATGTTCATGCATTATTATTTTTATTTTCATACATATTATATGATAGCATTATTTTATATTTCATGTCATTTAAATTACATGCTATATCATTCATATTTGCCATTTCATTTGAATTATTTCATTTCATTTAGAATATGCTAAGGCATTTAAATTATATCATATCATTTAGGTTGCATTATATTATTTAGATTTTGCTATGTCATTTTATTTATGTCATGCATATACATATTCATATCTTTTAAAATGTTTTCAAAGAGGTAATGATTTTCAATAAAATAAAGATATTCCCGAGTTAAAATAATTCATGAGTTCTCTGCCGGGTTTGCTAGGGAGGATATCATCAATTATCATTAATAACGGAATATATTCTTTAAAATGAGAATGATTTGAGAATGATTCGGAAAGTTTTCCAAATTAATAAAAATGTCTATATTTTGCCACGTTTGTTGGGGAATATAGGAAAATTTTGAATTTATAAATTTCGGATCATTTTCAATTAAAAAATGGAATTATTTTTCTTTAAAGTGAGAATTAACTTGAAATACTAAATTTAAAACAAACTTTTTACTGAGACTTGAGATAATACACGATTAATAAGGTACAGTTTTATACGGGCGTTGTGGGGGTGCTAATCCTTCCCCACACGTAACCGAGTCCCGAACTCGTTTTTTTGATTTCTCTGGTTTAAAACATAAACTTGAAATTGGTTTTAAAAGTTTTGTAATTAATTTTTAAAATATTTTATGAAATCGATTTTAATAGGTGGCCGATCACACCTATCTAAAAAAGATTGGTGGCGACTCCATATCTTTTTCAAGGTCATTTTCAAAACCTTCATTTTTCTCGAGGAATTAAGTCGAATTTTCCTCGGTTTTTTTATTGTCACACTTAATGAATAATAAAGTCTTGCGATGAGACTTGTTATTTTTTTTAGGTTGCAACAGCTTGACGACTCTACTGGGGACTATTAGAGAGTCAGGCCTAGAATTAGTCTTGTGTTATCAAAGTCTCGGTTTTGATGGTTTAATTGATATTTAATTTTAATTCCCACATTTTAAAAAAATAAGGATAATTTCGAAAATAATAAAATGTTTTTAAATATATCCATATTCATGTGCATATATATTATAATTGTTCTCTGGTTATTTTGGTGCATATATTCATTTATTGATTAATTGATGATTTATGTTGTTTAATCTTGTTGGGGCATTTAGAATAAGGGATATAGAATAGGTGATGAAAGGTTTGTTATTTCTCCTCACATACTACACGTGCATTTGCATATCATGAATCTTATACCCGGGTTCCGTCCTTTTAGGTGGGAGCAAAGTAACTAAGCCTTCGTGATTAACAATCCGCATGGGCTAGTGAAACACTTCCGGAGTACTAAATTACCTAAGCCTTCGTGATTAACAATCTGCATGGGCTAGGGAAATAGACTCTAAGGAATTGAACCCGCTTTTATCGGGGTACCTGACTAGCCTTCACCGGTGACAGTGAGGAACAATTCGGGGCTTCTAGAACTAATTCACCTTCATATAGTAAACCTAGGCGAAGCCATGCCGAATTTCCAATTAGATATCTTGAAGTTAAGAACACATGGAGGAATATTTCCAATCCTTTTACTTTCTATTCTACTTTTCGAATAAGTTTATTTTTGAAAATCGGAGAATGATGAACATACATCACAATACCCTAAATAAGTGTTGATATTTCATCCAGAGATGTTATAATACCGAAATTGTGTTGGCATCCTCAGGGATAATTATTGTTTTGAATTATCTGTTTTTTGTATTATTCATGTTTATTCCCGTTACTAATTCATTTTTTTTTCTTTTTGTTGTTGTTGTTTTTTTTTTTTTTTTTTTTTTTTTTTTTGCATTCTTGTCATCATTTTTGCACATTTAAAGGTTATTGGCCTCGGGATATTATTCAACCAAAAGGGGTTTCATGGAGGGTCAGAGTGTCTCAGTGGTCGAGAAACATTTAGAGGTTAGGAAACAGTCCGAGAAAGGTCAGCAGGATAATGGGGATTGTTTGAAGATGGGATATGTGTCAGCATTGCCAGCCGAGGTTGATCTTACTATCAAGCAAAATGATCTCCGAGAATTGATAGATATATGGAATCAGTGGAACATATCAGAAAAAGAAGCCTTCACTCAGACTTATGGGGACATAGCACTGTTAGCTCAAGTAAAAGTTAGTGGTGAGGTGATCCGGGCTGTGGTGCAATTCTGGAATCTCGCTTATCGGTGTTTTACCTTCAACCAAGAGGATATGACTCCAACCATAGAGGAATATTTGACCTTGCTGCATATTGAGAATGTTATTCCCGATCGTATTTATTTGAAGGATACAAAGACGTCGGGTTTCAAGAAAAAAGTGTCTAAGATTTTGGGAGTGGAAATAAATTGGGTAGAAAGCCATGTTGTCCGAAAAAGGGTAAGCTACTATATATCATGGGACATTTTACGGGCTTTAATCCATAGCCATTCAAGCAAAGAGATAGTTAGAAATATTTTTTCTTTGGCTATCTATGGTTTAGTTATCTTCCCGAAAACATTAGGGTATGTGGATGTGGCGATATTTGATGTTTTCGAGAGGCTTGAGCAAAGGATAAACCCAGCCCCAGCAATTATAGCAGAAACAATCCGATCCCTGAATTTCTGTAAACGGGAAGGAAAAGGGCGTTTTCTAGGTTGTATACAGCTCCTTTACATATGGGTTCAGAGCCATTTTTGTAAACAGGAGAATTTCTCTCTTCGCTCATATTGGAAATCTTTTGCACCAATTGGTGAATTTCTTAAGAGGGATTGGCTTGAAAAATAAGACTGAAGAACAATGGATCAACATATTCCGGAATATTAGGGCTGAGATGATAATTTGGAGAGCTCTATGGATAGCTCCTATGCCGACATTGTACAAATGCGGAGATAAAGCTTTCGTTTCATTATTGGGAGTATGGGGAGGAGTCAGCTATGCACCACTGCTAGTACTGAGGCAATCAGAATCCCGTCAGTTTACTCCTATGACCCATGACCTTAGTAATTTGGAATTTGCTTATGGAGAAGATGGGTATTCGGGAAAGGTCTGTGAGATTGTGGTAGCATGGAAGGAAACTCATCGAGTGGAGGTAGCTAGATATGCCGACATCGTCACACTTGATTACCTGACATGGAGGGAATTGAGGGTTAATGATAGGTTGTTGATATCAGATAGGGAAGATGTTTGGCATTTGAGTTCGTCGCCCAAGGAAGCGCCATCGGAGTTAGAAATCGCAAGGGCAGAATTTGAAAAGGAAAAGGCCCAAATGAGCAAGGAAATTGACCGATTACAAGAAGAGCTTGAGGATATGAAAAATAGGGAATCAGCCCGAGAAAGAGAAAAGGAAAAGATCAAGAGAGAGCGGGACACTGTTCAAAGCGATCTTCAGGAATTACACTTGGAGAACAAGAGGTACCGTTTCGAGCTCAAATTCGAGGGGACTCTCAAGACTTCCGGGGAATGGGAACAAGAAGTCAGAAACCTCAAGAAGGAGAAGAACTATTGGGCAGAAAAAGCAAAGCATGAGGAAGCCCGAGCAAATCAACTGGAGAAACAAGCTAGGGAAAGCTTACACGGTGATGCTTCTGCTGACACATCAAAGGGTCGTGAACAAGTAAGGATCTGATGGAAGAGCAAGGCAATAAAAAAAGGACAATGAAGAAGGTCCAGGATCCGAGGGAGTTATTATAGGACCAGTATTTTGTAATAGTTTTTTTTAGGAGAGACAGATTATCATATTGTCTTAAGCAGGGATCTTTTCTTTGATATATTTAGTTCCAGGAAATCAATGAAAGACCGTTTGGTTGGAATTATCCCGGGGCCAATAATTTTAAATGCATTCATCATTCATTTGTTCTTTCTTTTACATTTTATTTTATTTGTTCATTTATATTCATAATCATTCATTCATTTATTCTTTATAAATTGTTCATACACTTAGTCATTTATTTATTTGTCCATTCATTTATTCTTTATAATTAGTCATTTAAGTTCATACACTTAGTCATTTACTTAGTTGTTCATTCATTAACATTTGTTCATTCACTAACATTTGTTCATTCATTCATTCGTTTTTTATAAAATAAAATAAGAACTGTGTCAATAATTTCTAATCCATGGTTTTTAAAACTAAAGGTACAATTGGTCGCACTCAGAAAGAATCAGACTTTCGACACCCTTACAATACTCGATCTCAGGCAAGAGCTATGGAGAACGATCAGCTTGCCAGAATTGAAATGATGAAAAGAATTTAGAAAGAACTGCAGGAACAGTTAACTAAGTCTCAAGAGGAGACACGAGAACAAATGACAAAACTCATGGAGATGATGAGTACTATGATGAGGCAGAAGTGGCCAGGAGAAAATTCGGTTACTAGAATAGGGGCAGTGAACCAGGAAGATCGATCAGAAATGGTACAAAAAAATGGCCAGACATCCCAACCTGTGGGAAATGAACTTCCAACTGGGGCAGCATCCTATATTTACATCCAACCAGCAGCCGAAGCACAAAATTTCAGTCCTAAAAGGGGTAATATCGGAATTGATCCAATTGAGGTCGAGCTTCCAGACTTCGAAGAAATAGCAGAAAAGGAAAGGGCCAAAATGACTGAATTAAAGAGGGTCGAAACTGTTGAATCTCAGAAGAAATATCAGCTGCTGGAGGAAAGGTTAAGGGCAGTTGAAGGGGCAGAATTATTTGGCATTCTGGATGCCAAAGAGATGAGCTTGGTACACGATCTAGTAATTCCCCCAAAGTTCAAAGTACCAGACTTTGAAAAATATAATGGGACCACCAACCCATCAGCTCATCTGACCATGTACTGCAGAAGGATGATGGGGCATGATGATAATGAGAAATTGCTTATTCATTGCTTTCAAGATATCTTGATAGGGTCAGCAAGCCGATGGTACAATCAACTGAGTCGTACCAAGATTCGTTCATGGACGGATTTGGTCAGGGCTTTCATGGAATATTATAAGCATGTGTCTGACATGGTACCTGATAGGCTGTCTTTACAGAATATGGAAAAGAGGTCCAATGAGAGCTTCAAAGAATACTCGCAGAGGTGGAGGGATCTAGCCACACAAGTGCAACCCCTTTTAACTAGCAAAGAAACCACAGTGCTTTTCATCAACACCTTGAAAACACCTTATTATGACAAATTGGTGGGAAGCGCCACCAAGGACTTTGCAGATATGGTAATATCTGGGGAAATGATAGTGTCAGCTATTAAGAATAGGAAGATGGAAGGGGGTGAGTCTGCTACCCCAAAGAGAGTTTTTTCTGCAAAGAAGAAGGAGAAAACACATGCAGTAAGTTTCAACCAATACCCCTATACACCATACACACCACCAAGGCCTTATACTCCTACCACATCTTATGCACCTCCGACACCTTACACACCTTTCCCGGGGTGTAATCCTTACTTCCCCAATGTGAACCATCTTACCCAAAATCCATTCCCCTATACCGCAACAGTCGTTCCCAACTGTTATATCCCCTCAAATAACCCTTTCTCAAAATACTATCCCAAACACTCTGGGTCCCATGCTTAATGACCAACGTTCACCAAAGAACGATCAAAAACCCCAATTTGATCCAATTCCTACTACCTATGGTGAGCTATATCCTAAACTATTGCAGGGTCAACTTGTTGCACCCATGTACCTCAAACCTCTGACACCTCTATATCCAAGGTGGTACAATGCAAACACTAACTGCGCATGCCATGCAGGAATTCAAGGACATTCAACTGAAGATTGTCTGGTCTTTAAAAAAAGGTCCAAAGTCTGATTAATGCCGGAGTTGTGAAGTTTGGGTCAAAAAATAGGCCAAATGTAGCAGGAAACCCATTACCCGATCATGCTGGGAATCGGGTAAATGCAATATTGAAAGGGGGAGCTAGAAGGTTAAAAATGGATGTCAAAAAAGTCAAGACTTCGATGTTAACAGTATGGGTAGAGATGGTCAAAACAGGAAAGGTGGAAGATGCAGACAACCTGAAAATGATTGCAAAAAGGGTGCAGAATTGGTGCCCATTCCATAAGTGTGAAGGTCATGTCATACGGGACTGTGGAGACTTTCTAGTTAAAATCCAAAAAATGATGGATAATGGGGAAGCCCAGTTCTATGAAGAGACAAAGGAGGAAATAGGAGTTATTGAAAATGCAGCTGGCTACGAGATAGGGAGACCCTTGATCATCTATTATGATGAACCGGAGGAGAAGGTTATGCCAGTCATTGAGGAAAGTGCACCCAAGTTAATCATTGATTTGCCTGTTTCCTTTTCATACAAGGAAAACAAAGATGCACCATGGAAATACGACTGCAGCATGGTTATGCTTGGGTCTTTGAGTCAGCAGGATATCACAGGTGTAGGGCATTTAACCGAAGTGGAAGGTGTTATGCTCTGGAGGCTGCTGAACAGGGGTTAACAGAGAAAGACAGAGGAGGAGACAAAAGGAAAAAGGTAGTCGAGCCAATCCATATTGAGATGGATTTTCCAAAAGAAACAGAGAAGGGATCAGCCCCGGTTAACAAAATAAAAAAAACCGGTATGTGAGAAGGAAGCCTGTGAAATCTTAAAATTCATAAAGCACAGTGAGTATAGCGTGGTTGAACAACTGCAACGTCAACCAGCTAGAATTTCAATTTTATCTTTGCTTTTGAATTCAGAGCCACACAGAAATGCCATGTTAAGAGTATTGAATCAGGCATACGTGGCTAATAACATATCAGTAGAAAAATTGGACAGGCTGGTGGGAAACATCATAACGGACGACCATATATTTTTCAGCTATGAGGAGATATTACCCAATGGTATTGGGTCAACAAAAGCTCTTCATATAACTACCACTTGTAAGGGGCACATATTCCCAAAAGTCCTTTTGGACAATGGTTCTTCATTAAATGTGATGCCCTTAGCAACCCTATCCAAGTTGCCAGTGGATATATCTTATATGATACCGAGTTGCACAGTGGTCAGGGCTTTCGATGGAACAAGGAGAGAGGTTATGGGAACTATTGAAGTTTCTCTAGAGATAGGCCCATGCACTTATACAGTGAACTTCCAAGTCATGGATATTAATCCGTCTTATAATTGCTTGTTGGGAAGGCCATGGATATATTCAGCTGGGGCTGTACCCTCGTCTCTCCACCAAAAGTTGAAATTTATGGTGGAAGGCCGTTTGATCACTGTATCAGGAGAAGAAGACATAATAGCCTCCGCATCTATTGAATCTCCTTATGTCGAGCCCAATGAAGATGTCGTAGAATATTTTTTTCGGTCTTTGGAATTTGTAAATATAGTTTTCGTCGCTGAAGGACGAAAAATTCCGAAACCAAGGTTGTCCAAGAACACAAGGCTGGGAGTAACAACCATAGTGGGAAAAGGATGCAGGGCTGGAAAAGGTTTGGGGAAATATCTTCAAGGGATGGCTCGAGCAGTGGAAGCAGTGGGAAAGAAAGATCGGTTTGGCTTAGGGTATCTTTCGAAGGCCCATGAGAAGAGGAAACAGGTTGAAAAGAACAGACAAAGGAGGATGACCCGTCTCACGGGTATGGATATTGAATGGGAACCCATGACTTTCCCACCAATCCTTCACAACTTTCGCTCTGCTGGTTTTTTATTCGGGGAAAAGAATTCAGAGGATGTGCTTGTAATGATCGAGCAAGCTTTTGAAAAATTCCATGTAAATAATGGGGGGCAGATTCAGGATATGGTGATTTGCATGACCGAGAAAAAAAAGGATGGAAAGTGGCAGTGCAAACTAGATGGTTATTTATTTTGTTTAAACATTTTCATTCAATAAATAACAAGCACAATGCATTTTATTCATATTGATGTGTCCATATTCTTTCATTTTTGTTATTTATTTTGTTTTCATTATATATTTTTTCCTATATTGTTTCTTCTCCACTTATTTACAAGTGCACGGATGCGGAATATGAGGATATTCTTGTCAGTAATTCTGAAATTGATTTTGAAAGACCTATTTGCACGGGTGCTGTTGAGGCTAACGAAGATACTGAGGATTATGGTCTACCTCCAGATCTATTAAGGAAAATAGAACAAGAGGAGAAATAAGTACTTTCTCATAAGGAATTATTGGAAATGATAAATATGGGAGATAGTGAAGAGATAAAGGAAGTCAAAATCGGGACTTCATTGTCATCATCAATAAAGGGTGAATTGATAGCTTTGCTCCAGGAATATGCGGATGTATTTGCATGGTCTTACCAAGACATGCCAGGGTTGGATCCGGATATTGTGGTTCATAAGCTCCCTTTAAGGTCAGAATGCAAGTCAATTCAACAAAAGTTGAGAAGAATGAGGCCAGACATGCTGTTAAAGATAAAAGAGGAGGTGAGAAAGCAATTTGATGCTGGATTCTTAGAGGTGGCAAAATATCCAGAATGGGTGGCAAATATTGTCCCAATACCAAAGAAGGATGGCAAAGTACGGATGTGCGTTGATTATCAAGATTTGAACAAGGCCAACCCTAAAGATAATTTCCCTTTGCCCCATATTGATACTCTGGTGGATAATATGGAGAAAAGTTCTTTATTTTCTTTCATGGACGGATTCTCAAGATACAATTAGATCAATATGGCACCTGAAGACATGGAGAAAACCACATTTGTTACAATATGGGGAACCTTCTATTACAAGGTAATGCCATTTGGATTGAAAAATGCTGGGGCAACTTTCCAAAGAGCCATGGTAACCTTGTTTCATGATATGATGCATAAGGGAATTGAGGTATATGTTGATGATATGATCGCAAAGTCACAAGAAGAAGAGGAGCATATTGCGAATCTTAAAAAGCTCTTTGAACGACTAAGAAAGTTTAGACTCAAGCTAAATCCGACAAAATGCAGATTCGGAGTCACCTCGGGAAAATTGGTGGGTTTTGTCGTCAGCAAAAGAGGAATTGAGATTGACCCGGATAAAGTAAAGGCCATTCAGAATTTGCCACCACCTCGTACACAAAAAGAAGTAAGAGGCTTTCTGGGGAGATTGAATTACATTGCTCAGTTTTTTTCTCAGTTAACCGACAAGTGTGATCCAATATTTAAGTTACTCCAAAAACGTAATCCAAGAGAATAGGATGAAGGTTGTTAGATTGCATTTGAAAAGGTTAAACATTATCTATCCAACCCACCAGTATTAATGCCACCCGTTTCGGATAAACCAATGATACTGTGTTTATCAGTATTTGGGAGATCCATGGGTTGTGTTTTGGGGCAGCTTGATGAAACTAGAAAGAAAGAACAGGCAGTTTACTACCTCAGTAAGAAGTTCACAGATTATGAGTTGAAATATTCATCGGTGGAAAAGTTGTGTTGTGCCTTAGCTTGGACCGCTCGAAGACTCAGACAGTACATGTTGTACCATACAACGTGGTTGATTGCCAAGTTGGATCTAGTCAAGTACATGTTGGAAGCACCTTCTTTGTCAGGGAGGACGGCAAGATGGCAGGTTTTATTGTCAGAGTACGACATTGTATATATAAGTCAAAAAGCTATCAAGGGTAGTGCAGTAGCTGAATTCTTAGCAAGTCGGGCAGTGGAAGATTATGAGCCGTTGGACTTTGACTTCCCATATGAAGATTTGATGTATGTGTCACAAGCAGATGAGATTCCCCTGAAAAAGAAAGTATGGAAAATGTACTTTGATGGCGCATCTAATTCCATGGGGCATGGAATCGGTGCAATGCTTATATCCCCAGAAGAAGATTATTATCCTTTCACTTCCAGATTGGATTTTGATTGTACAAACAATACTGCAGAGTATGAAGCATGTCCTATAGGCCTTCGTGCTGCAGTGGACAGAAAGATCAAAGTATTGGAAGTTTTCGGAGACTCAGCCTTAGTGATTTACCAGCTACGAGGAGAATGGGAAACCCGAGATACAAAGCTAATTCGATACATAGAACTCATACTGAGTTTATTGGAGGAGTTTGAAGAAGTGAATTTCAATTACTTCCCTCGAGAAGAAAACCCAATGGCAGATGCTCTAGCTACTTTGTCATCAATGTTTAAAGTGAATGAAGGGGCTAAAGTTGTGCCAATAAAGATGAGTATATATGTGTCTCCTGCCCACTCTTGAGTATTGAAGAAGAAGCAGATGGCCTTCCTTGGTATAACGACATCTGACAATACATCAAGAGTCAACAGTATCCAGAACAAGCAATAAAGAATGACAAGAGGACTCTGAGAAGGTTAGCAATGGGTTTTGTTCTAGACAGTGAGATTCTCTACAAGAAAGGAAAAGACAAGTCTTATTGAGATGTGTCGGATCTGCTGAAGCTCGAAGAATTATAGAAGAGGTCCATGAAGGGATATGTGGCACTCATGCTAATGGTCACATGCTTGCTAAACAAATTACGAGGGCAGGTTACTATTGGTTGACGATGGAAAGAGATTGCATCAGTTATTCCTGGAAGTGCCATAAATGCCAGATATATGCAGATAAGATTCATGTGTCACCATCGCCATTATATGTCATGACTGTACCATGGCCCTTTTCAATGTGGGGAATGGATATGATCGGGCCTATTACCCCAAAAGCTTCAAATGGGCATCATTTCATCTTGGTGGCCATAGATTATTTCACAAAGTGGGTAGAAGCTGCTTCCTATGCGAATGTAACAAAGTCGATGGTATGCAGATTCGTTAAGAAAGAAATCATATGCCGTTACGGGTTGCCAGCAAGAATTATTTCGGATAATGCTCTCAATTTGAACAATAAGATGATGAGAGAAGTGTGTACTCAATTTAAGATCACACATCATAATTTGGCACCTTATCGTCCGAAGATGAATGGCGCAGTAGAAGAAGCTAACAAGAATATCAAGAAGATTGTTGAGAAGATGACCGATGTATACAAGGATTGGCATGAGATCTTGCCTTTTGCTCTTCATGCATATCGTACTTCGGTCCGTACATCTACAGGGGCAACGCCGTTTTCTTTGGTATACGGGATGGAGGCAGTGCTACCTATTGAAGTTGAGATCCCTTCACTTCGGGTTTTGATGGAAGTTGGCCTAGAGGAAGCAGAATAGGTTAGAGCTCATTATGAACAGTTGAATCTCATCGAGGAGAAAAGATTGGAAGCAATTTGTCACGGGCAGTTGTATCAGAAAAGGATGATTCGAGCCCACAACAAGAAAGTTCATCCCAGACAGTTCCGAGAAAGGGAGTTGGTACTGAGCAAAATTCTCCCTATAGTAAAGGACCCAAGAGGAAAATAGGCTCCGAATTGGGAAGGACCCTATATGGTAAAAGGAGCTTCTTCTGGAGTAGCATTGATTTTAACTAGAATAGACGGGGAGGATTTCAGAAATCCCGTGAATGCCGATGAACTGAAAAAGTATTATGCTTGAAAAAAAATGTGTGATGCCGTGCACATGGAAATTTGAATGATTCCAAGTGTAAAAATGGAAATTCTGTCTATCTATTCCCCTGTGAATTTCTTTTCAAAGAAAATATTCATGCTTGATATGATGAATGGCCATCTTTCATATTCCTTTCACTAAGAAGAAATTATCCTTAGTTACCCCTTTGAGCCTTAGGAATTATTTCTTTCTTTAAACCTTGATCAAAGATCACCCTCTACATTGGAGCGAAAATGCATGGAAAAAATAAAAAAAAAAATCATGGCAAAAAGAAAGCCATTGGAAAAATATGGCAAATGAAAGCCAACAAAAAAAAAAGTCCAAAAAGGGACAAATGTTTCAAGAATGAGTTCTCCTCAGGAAATGATCCTTGATCCAATCACCCTTAAACACACTTTAGGCTTATTTTATCCTTTCTTTCTAAACCTAAACCTTGGCCTACATTACGTGCTTTAAAAGCCCAATTTGATCAAGCATTGATATTTAATTTGAAAGGTTATTTTTAGAATTCATCCCATCTTTTGAATTTATATTTTTACCTTGAAAGCATTTAGAATTCTCAGTTGCATGGTAGAATACACACAAAAAATGATGAAAATGAAAAAAAAGAATGTAAAAGGAGAGGGTTAAGCCGAAAACCCTCATAGGGCGACTTAATACCGAATGGAGGACACTTGAGTTGAAAACCCGCAAAGGGCAGCTCAGGTACTGATTAAAAGTTCGAATCAATGCTCCGTGTAAAGGGGGAGAAAGTATCTGACAATCAAAAGAAAGGGGAATAACTCAGTCTAATGTAACTACGGAAGCTAAGAGGTTACCCAAGTAAATTGCTCATTCAAGAGAAATTTCAAATGGTTTGAAAAAGGAGGGGTCCAAGATATTCCGCATCCGGGGCATCTACAACCTATAACCTTAAATTTGTTTCTTATATCCTTGATATTTATTTTTACTATTTTAAAATATTTTTGCAATAAATTCTTGTTATCCTTTTCATGACAATTTTTGCTTGATTCATGTTTTCTTTCATACATGTTTTGAGATGCATTATGATTGTTATTAAATTGAATGATGATTAGTAATAAAAAATCTTTAACTAAAAAGATTTCAGAGTATTACTAAGGAATAGATTTAAATCTTGGGAAAGGTTTGGAAAGTTCACCTAGAAAAGGAACAGTGAATGTGGTGGGAACTCTATCACGAAGTCAAAAAAAATATATGAATTTCAGCGAAAGCCAGAAATTAAGACTGATTAACAAGATATCTTGAGTGGGGCATCAATGAACAAATTAAAGACTCTGTCATGAAGTCGGATAATCTGTGAATCTCAAAGAAACCATGGATTAGAAATCATGACATAATCATTTGATTGCATTCATTCTTAGGAAACATACAAGCATTTGCAAAGCATGTCATTCTCATCATTGCATTTAACTAACAGTGCAAAAATTAGGAAAGCTTGGACTTCCCCAAATCGAACTCGTTTTGTTTCTCAAATGAGTCAGGCTCCGAGACCGCCGTCGAGGTATGTTCCTTTCATTTTCAAGTTAAATTTATTTTCTCCAAATGAACCAAACCCAGAATCATTCTTATTATTTCCTTTTGTTTTAAATTGAATTTATTTTGTTTTATCAAATTAGTCGAGCCTTAAGACCACCGTCGAGGTATTTCTTTTTGTTTTAAATTGAATTCATTTTGTTTTAATCAAATGAGCCGAGCCTTGAGACGTCGTCAAGGTATTTTAATCATGGGTAAGACCTTCGGGCACAGTTTTAAAAACCTTCAGGCACCAGTTTTAAAGACCTTCGGGCACCAGTTTTAAAGATCTTCGGGCACCAGTTTTAAAGACCTTCGGGCACCTTTTCTAAAGACCTCCGGGCACCAGTTTTAAAGACCTTCGGGCACCTTTTTTAAAGACCTCCGGGCACCATTTTAAAGACCTTCGGGCACCAGTTTTAAAGACCTTTGGGCACCATTTTAAAGACCTCCGGGCACCATTTTAAAGACCTCCGGGCACCATTTTAAAAACCTTCGGGCACCAGTTTTAAAGACCTTCGGGCACCAGTTTTAAAGACCTTCGGGCACCAGTTTTAAAGGCCCTCAGGCACCAGTTTTAAAGACCTTCGGGCACCAATTTTAAAGACCTTCGAGTACCAATTTTAAAGACCTTCGGGCACCATTTTAAAGACCTTCGGGCACCAGTTTTTAAAGACCTTCGAGCACCATTTTTAAAGACCTTCGGGCACAAGTTTTAATGACCTCCGGGCACCATTTTAAAGACCTTCGGGCACCAGTTTTAAAGACCTCGGGCACTATTCTTAAGACCTTCGGGCACAATTTTTTCTTTTGAAAATCGAACCCATTTCCTTAAGACGGGTCGAGCCTTGATTAGTCAGGGAATTCAATTTAAGGACAAAATCTTCAATTTACAGCTTTTTCAGAAAGAAAATGATGAAAAAGAAAAAAAGAAAATCCCTTTCCTTCACATGTGATTTCACTAACCGTATAAAATTAGTGTCTGTTTATCTTTGCCTGATTCCTGATTCTCAGCAATAGACAAAGAGGGCTAGCTGTAGACACCTAATTTTGTCCGGACCACTAAAACAGGTATGTTTTCTTCCTAAATTGATGTTTCAGAATGTAAAAAGACTTTTTTCATCCTGCAGGTGGTACTCCGGGACTTAGTTTAAGAGGGCGAACATAAAAAGTCAAACTTGATAAAAGTCAACCCCAAAAAGTCAACTGCTAAAAAAGTCAACCCACTTTCAAAATCAAGATTTGAAGTTCAATTGAAAAATGGCGAAAGAATTTTGATAATCTGAGGTCTACATTGAAATATATGGAGTTCGAAAGTTGGGTTATGCAGACTCGGTAGAAAGAAAACCCTAATCCGAGAAATTTGGGGAAAAGTGCTTAAACGATCGAATTGGTCAAAATTGAAGGTTCCAAATGAAAGATAAGCACTGACTATGGGTAATGGAGAAGCCACTTGAAAGAAAAACTGAAAGAAAAGTCAATCCGGGAGAAAACCGACAATTAGGATTTTTTGGTGGATTTCGGTGAAATCAAGAAGAATTACAGAAATGGCCTGAATTGGTAAGACTAAAGCCCCCAATGGATGAGGAATGATTAAAAAGGGATAGCCCAAGGCTCATTTTAAAGAAAATCTGAAAAGCGGACTTGTTTTGAGCAAAACCGGGTTTCGAAGGTAAAAGGGCAAAATGAGAAAATTTGGGAAAAATAGCAAATGAAGTCCATATCTTCTGAAAATTTGCAGATCTCATTTTTAAATTATTTTAAAGAGATTGGCGAAAGAAAATCTTGATTCGGAGTTCGTTTGCAAAATGGCCAAATCCCGGGTCTCTAATGCAATAATTCAAAAAGATAAATCCCGAAAAAATAGCAAATGGACTCCACAAATTCTAAAAATTTGAAAATATCATTTTTAAATTATTTGGAAGATATTTGAAAAATAAAATCTTGATTCGGAGTTCGTTTGCAAAATGGCCAAATCCCGAGCCTCCTATGTAGTAATTCAAGAAGATAAATCCCGAAAAAATACCAAATGAGTTCCAAAAATTATGAAAACTTCCAGGTCACACTTTTAAATCATTTGGAAGACATTGGTGGAGAAAAATCTTGATTTTGAGCTCGTTTAAAAAATGGTAAAATGTAGAGGCATGAAAAGGCATTCTTGGAAGAAAAAATCCAAATAAATAGAAAACGGACTCGAAAAATTTTGAAAACTCCCAGAATTCAATATTTTATTATTTTTAAAGTATTAAAAAAATAAAATTTGAATTTGGAGTCCGTTTGTCATTTATTTGCATCCAGGGGGCAAAACGGTCATTTTACCCAAGCAACTGAAAAAGGGCTTT
The DNA here is from genome assembly GCA_030761205.1 of Fremontodendron californicum. Taxonomy (NCBI): domain Eukaryota; kingdom Viridiplantae; phylum Streptophyta; class Magnoliopsida; order Malvales; family Malvaceae; genus Fremontodendron; species Fremontodendron californicum. Next base: position 7,825,518 of record JAULJL010000019.1, on the reverse strand, counting down.
TCTTGCCTTTCAAAAAAATCAAACTTGGGCTGGAAAAGGGAGTGTTGGCCTATCAAGGCCAAAGGAGGGAAGAAGCTTTTGATTTTTCAATCAAAAGGCCAAGAATTAAGAGTTAGTGATTTTTTTGATCAAGCCATTGCAAATAAGCCACATGGGCCAATGCATGAAGAGGGAGAGTGTCAACATTATTCTTGAATAGATGTAATTATGGACAGCTGATGGCCTAATCTAAGGGTGATAATTTCATGATTTTTCACCTTGAATCACTAGCCCTTGGATGGAAATTGGTTGGAGAAAAAATGACAACATCCTAGGAGGAGAGAGGGGGAATTCGGCCAGCACTAAAGGGAGAGGAAGATTTTCATTTCAGCTCATTTAATTTTCAGATTTCTCTCTTGGTTTTTGCTTAGTTTTCTCTCCTTGGTTGAAAGCAAAAAAGAAAAGTTTAGAAAAGAAAAGAAAGTTAGAAGAGAAAAAGCTTGAAAGATAGCTTCTTGAGGTTGCTTTTAGCACCAACTCTTGTACTTTCTTGATTTTTCATTCTTGTTTTTTCTATTTTGATTATTATTTTGGTGAGTGATAACTCGTATAATTATATAGTTCTTAGTTATGTTTTATTATTGTTTTGTGTCAAATACGAGTTATTATTGCTTAGTCTAATTGTGTTTATGATATTTTATATTTTTATGTAATTTGGTGTTTTTCACGAGTTTCTTTGAGTGATTTCAGATTACTAGGTTAAATCAAGAATTAAGGGCAAATCCAATTCAGTTCCAGTTCCGACATCTTTTTCCATATCAGCTATATCTGGAGTTTCACTAAAGCATTAAGGCTGAAATTTTTACAGTGCATAGTTAAGAGGCATATCTATCTTTTTCATGTTTTACACTTCTTGAAACGGAGTCGTTTTCCCTAGCGAAATCGACCATCAAGTTGGCTGATGTGCAATGACGTCTGTGCTGACCTGTTTTGGTATTTTGACCATATCTTCCGATCCACATGAGCAAATGATCTGATTCCAACGGCTATGGATCCGTAACTGATAGGGGTATTTTTTTCTAGAAGACCATTTGATCAGATCGAGCCTCCAACATTGACAAAATCGACCATCAAGCTGGCTGATCAGAATTGTCATACAATATGACGAAAATTGTTAGAAAAATGCACCCACCTATTATACCTACCTTTGAAATTTATAAAGCTTGTCTTTTGTCATTTAGCTCTCCAAAATGTGTATAAATAGAGGGCCTTGGATGATTGTAAGAGTATCATTATACATTGGTAGGATATTAGCCATTGTAATAAAATTCTCTAAGTTTTCTTCTTCTTTCCTTTCTCTAGTTTTTTTTTTCTTTACTTATGTTTATTACATTTCTTTTCATTTTATTCATATCTAGTATGTGTTGCTAATCATATTGTTGAGGTGATGAGGTGAAGCTTTTGGTAAATGCTAAGGTTAGTCTCTTAAACATGAGCTAAAATGAATCATCATTTATAAACACTAGTATAGATAATATTTTCTTTTGGTTTAAAATCATACTTACAAAGTAGGGATCTTGATTCATTATTGGCAAGGAAAATGGCACAGTAAATGCTTGGTTTCATAACCTTGATTTGTTATAGACATATACCTTGGCATAAGGAATGCTTGGACTCTTTTTATGAGTTTTGAGGACACCAAATGAACATAATATCATATGCTATGGACGTTGGACAATTTGGACTGAATTGCTAAACCTTCCGATTGGAACCTCCTTTATGTGTGGATTTCAATTGTGTAATAAAACAAGATTAATCTTAGCATAACACCAAGAGTGGATTCTCTAACCTCAACATCTTTTATTATTGTTTTTTATATCTTGTTTAATATCTTTTATGTTATTTTGTTTATTTTGTTCTCTAATATCTTGTTTACTTTGTTTTGTTGTTGATTCCCTAATATCTTGTTTACTTTCTTTTTCTTATATATTTATAAACTTATACTTACTAATACGCTTCCCTGTGGTTCGACCTCGGACACCCGAGAATTTATTACTTGAACATAACCTGCACTTGGGTTTACAACTCTTAATTGAGTCTCCATCAAGTTTTTGGCGCCGTTGCCGGGGAGGCAATACTAAGTATATAAGTTTATAAGTATATTTATTTTTATTTTTATTGGCTGGTTATACCGCCTAATTTTCTATATATTTATATTTATATTGTATATTAACTTTGTTTTATTTTTATTGGCTGGTTATACCGCCTAATCTGTATATTAACTTTGTTTTATGCTTGTTTGGCGACGTGATTTTAGATCTCGTCGTTTAGTTAGATTTTATTGTGAAACTTTTTCAGGTAATCTTTCTAATACAACTCCTACCATGGCTGACAATGAAAGTGTTCATGCTGAAGATGAGAACAGACAAGTACGCACCATGCGTGACTACTTGCAACCAACTCGAAGCTCATCACCCTCTTGTTTTATTTTTCCTCTCAATGCAAACAACTTTCGTTTTAAACCAGGTATGATAGCTTTGCTTCCAAATTTCCATGGGTTAGAATCGGAAAGTGCTTACTTTTAGCAAAATCTTTTAGCAAAATCTTTTCTCCAACAAAATTTTTCTCATCAAAAAATTTGAAGATCCATTTTCACTTTCATCTTAGAGAATAATGATTTATCCCAATAATTTCAAGCTTCTTGATCATGAGAACTCTTATTTCTTTCTAAAACATTTGCCATCCATTTTTCTCAAATGATTATCCCATCATTAAAAAATGCCCCACAAAAGGTTTTCTCTCTTTCAATTATATCTCAAAACTGATTTTCATAATTTTTTCCACAAAATACTCATCTGCTGAAAATATCCGAGCCAAAATATTTCTCACAAATGCGACATTCAACTTTTGTTTATCCAAGAAGGTTTTGTAACAAGAAATGTGCATGCCTCTTCATTTGGGCTCGTTAAGTTTTAAAAAACATGAATTTCATGAAAATCAGCTTTATGAAAAAAACTAACTTTAAAGTGTAGACAAATTGGACACTCTTTCTTGTCTCCAAACAGTTTCATTTAGACAAGTGTCAAGACTGACCTTGACAAACTCAAAATTTTGAAAGGTAATTTTGAGCAGTGAGAATGGTCCTTTAAAAATTTTAACATCAACTCCCTCACAAATCTCGAGTTTTGAACATAGTTGACAGTTTTGAATGCTCATTGGTGGCACCATGGGTGGCTTTAAAAATCTTTCTTTCTGCTCTAGACTGCCCTTCTTCCAGGTTTTCAGCTTAGAGCCTCACTTTTCTTTTCTATGCTTTCTTTTTTTTGTTAATTGTTCCATCATGCATTTGAGAATTCAAAATTTTTCCAATGTCTGCTTGGAAACTCAAAAGTATAACTTCAATTAAGCCTCATGAATATGAACATTCTTCAAGGTATATACTCTCCAGTTCAAATAATCATGCTTGATCAAAATGGACTTTTGAGGTATGTAACATAGTTCAGGGTTCAAGGCTATGAAAAAAGGGTATGTAGACCCAAAATGTGTGTTTGAGGGTGATCAGACCAGGGATCACTTCATTGTGAGAAGATTTTTTTTTTTTTTTGACATTTCATCGTTGTTCATTTTCTCTTCTTTTTTTCTATGCTTTGCTTCTTTTTTTGTTTTTTCCTTGCTTATCTTCATCATTTTTTCAAAAGTTTCTGAGATCCCGCTCATCAAAATTGGCCTTTCCAGATAAGGCATCTCTCATTGTCTTTGTAAGAGGACTTAATCATTCATAATATTCAAAAAACATTTCTCCTCCTATTTGCCCCCAGCATGGGGTGTGATCACTGATCAAGGTTGATTTGGAAAAAATTCATTAGGCTCAAGGGGGTAGGAAATGGATAATCTTCAATATTTGTGAAAGGACAATGAAGATAGCCACTTATCATCTCAAACATGGTACCTAAATCGAAGAGTCATCCCTTGAAAAACTGGTTAAAAATGTTCTCTTTTCTCTTCAAAATCATTCTGAACATCTCGATGCACAATGTCGCACTCAATTTTTTTTTTCATTTTTTTCTTTTATTTTTTTGCAGCATACTTCCACAATCTATGCGATAATCCACCCTTTTTACTACATTTACAAATGGTGCCCTAATTTAATTTCCCACACAAATAGAGGTTCATGTGACAGTGATATTCTTGAAAATATCTCATATTCGAACTTTTAAGGATTATGTTGAAAGACCTGAGTTTTTTTCTAATTGAGGAGAAATGGTATGGCCTGAATTTGACATGGATTGCTTTTTTGTTCATTCTTTGTACTCAAAGGTAACCTTGGCAGAACAATCAAGACGCCTGTCATTTTTAGTATCTATTTCAAAGAATTTTGGATGGTTTTGGTAATATTGGAAACTATAGCTCAATATTGACACTAATTAAATTACCAAAATTTGGATTCTTTGAAAGAGTACCGTGTTTGTCGGATCTCCAAAAAAGAATTTTAATTTTTTATTTTTATGTGTAACTCAGATCAATTTTTCCAAATCCCCTTATCACTGAAAACCATTTTTTTTAATCCGAGAACCAGTTATGTGCTGTCTTATTCTCAAAAAAGCTTTTCATGCTTTCAAGTAAATTGAACATGGCACAAAAATACTTAAATTTGAAGTTGATTCATTTCATGAAAATGTTTAGATGTAACAAGAGTCCTCATTATCATGAATGCTATCGAAATAGAACTACCAATATCAAAAATTCCCCTTGGGTGACATGTTTTTCCTTAGTCCAAAATCCAATTATTCCTCGATGCTCCACTTAACCCTGCATGGCTTCTTTTCCCCAGTCAATATTCACACTTGCCTTACCATGAATAAGCAATAGGTCCTCCTTGACATACGACCCCTGTTTATTTCCAAATTCTAACTTTCCAACCTTGATGAGTGCTTGCACTTTGCGTTTTAACGACAGACAATTTTTCGTGGAATGGCCCTAAATCCCACAATGATAATCACAATATACATTCTCATCATACCAATTCGGATATGGGGGTTGAAGGGGTACCACTGGGATTTTGGTGAGGAGTTGGTCTTCAACAAGTTGAGGTAACAATTCAGTGTATGAAAAGGGAAGTGGATCAAATTGATCTCTTTCTCGGACAGTTCTAGGTTTTCTTTGATTGTTTCTGAGGTTGCTTGTTCGGGGAATAGGCACAAAGATGGATACAGAGACAGTGGCATTCATTTGTGGTTGGAAATTTATGGGATAGATTAGTTGAGGAAATGGTTGATGAGGGTACGGGTTATGGAAAATGTTGCTCATGGCTGGATATCAAGGGTGGCATGTGGGATAAGGTTGGTATGGAGCAAAGTTCTCAGGTACCCAATCTTCAAAATTGATGGCTTGTGCTTCTCTTGTTTCTTCCTTAGCTAACCCTTCTTTCTTGGGAGGAGCAGTATCTCCCATATCAATTTTCCCACTTTTGATCGCATTTTCAATCATCTCACCAGAAATAACCATATCAGTGAAATTTGTTGTGGCGTTCCCAACCAATTTGTCATAATACAGCACCGGTAGTGTACCAATGAACAATACAATGATTTCTTTCTCAGTGAGTGGTGGTTACACTTGTGCTGCCAGATCTCTCCACCGCTAGGCATACTCCTTGAAACTTTCAGTATTCTTCTTTTTCATATTCTGCAAAGATAACCTATTTGGTGCCATGTCGGTCATGTATTTATACTGAGTTGAGAAAGCTCTTGCCAAGTCCTTCCAAGAACGGATACGACTCCGATCCAACTAATTGTACCATCTTACAGCTGACCCTGTTAGACTGTCTTGGACGCAGTGAATTATCAATTTTCCATTGTTGGTATGGCCACTAGAACATAGTAATGTGGGCCGATAGACACTTCGATCTGTCATACTTTTCAAATTCAGAGGTCTTGAATTTTGGCGGAATCACCAAATCTGAGACCAGGCTGAGTTCATTGGGATTCACATTCCTGAAAGCGTCCATTCCTTCTATGGCTTTGAGTCTCTCTTCCAATATATCATATTCTATCGTACCTTTGTGTCTTTCACTCGCTTTCCACACGTTTCTTCAACTTCTCTTGTTCTATCTGATCATCTAAGTCTGGAATAAATATCGGGTCTAAAAGATGAGCTCCTTAGTTCAATCCAGATGGCATTTGACCTTGTTGACCCTCGGGAAAAGGCATAATGAAGTGGGCATAAGGTTGTCCTTCGGCTGATGATCCATCTTGAAGATGTGTATCATGTGATGTTTGAGCTTAGGGAGAAGTGAACCTTGGTCGGTAAACCAGATCTTTGCCATGGGGTTGGGGCTCTTCCCGTGTGACTGCACCTTCAGCAACCCCTCTTCCTTGAGTGAGACTCATCATCATCTCCATCATTTTGGCTATTTGATCATGCGATTCTTCTTGTGACTTTACTATTTCTTGTTGGGACCTGGCCAATTGCTCTTATAATTCTCTTTGTACTCTTTCCATTTGCTCTATTCGTCTGCTTGTTCACTTTTCATGGCTTTATCTGTGAGCATGTATTGTATTGATGTCGAGTGAGTAGACCCGAGTTTCTTGTTGGCTTTTAAATCTTGTATCTTCTATTCTGAAAGTGAACTTTAATTAGAGTGCTCTTAAAACTAAATATAATCTTATATACCTCTAAAATTATTGCATGTATGTTTATGAATGGATGCGTGCATGTATGGGTGCAACATGATGTTAGCGTGATGCATGTAAAAAAAAAAAGAAAACAAGTTAGTATAAACATACTGTACAAAGGATTAAAGAATGGATTTGTTTTTAGATTTTTTTTTTTTTTTTTGCATAAGATTTTATTTTCAAAACAAAAATCTACCTCACAAGAGGTGGAATTAACCAAAAAAAAAAACTACTCTTTACAATAAAAGTTTTTCAAAAATAAGTTTCAAAATTTATAGGCATTGGGTCCATTCTGTCTTAGGCACTCATATGTTTATGCAACCATGCACACTCTACAGTTCTTAAAATGAAGATCAAAGTGTAAGAAAGTTCCCCTGTGTACCTAATTTAAGGTAATTTCTAAGTGACGGGCAAGAACGGCTCTACCTAAGACGGGCCTCCTACGGCTTGTTATATGCTTGGTAGAGGTTGACGCGGTTCTAAAGGTTCCCAAATTGTTCCCTACTGTCATCCATGCGGACTAGTAAGGCACCCCAGTCCTCACATATTACAGGCTACAAACGGAAAAGGTTTAATTTGGGTGAGAGTATTTTCCAGGCCTATGCGGAGGTTATTACCTTATGAAAACGTTGGAACTTTACTCCTCGAGATTGTTTCGTTAGCCCATGCGGAGGTTATCACCTCACGAGAGCATAGGTACTTTACCTCCTCTTAAAAGAACAAAGCTCGGGTATAGAGCTCATAAAATGCACATGCACGTGAAAGTGTGTGTAAATGAACAAAAATCTCTAACTAATTGTTTTATAACCCAATCCTAAATGCCCCCAACAATTTATCATGAGCAAACAATAATAATAATAATAAATGAAAAAAAAATCTAAATGTAAGCTTATTCAAAAGTTTTTTTACAAAAAGGAAAGAAAGAAAAATAATTATAGTTAAATACCAATTAAAATTATCAAATTAATATTTCAGATAACACATGATTAACCTATGGCTCGATGTTGTCGATTTTCACCACACAAGTGCACGTATCGTAACAAGTAATATAATGAAAAGTAAAGAGTCGAACCCACGAGGAATTGCTATTAAATTTGCTAAGTACTAAAATTAACACAACTTAATCTTATCTAAACAACTAATTAAAGATGATAATTAAAAACTAAATTAAAAGAAACTAATACTGAAAGCAATTAAATTAAAAAGGATGAATTCAATTAATTATAAAAGCCTAGGATTACAACTTCCCTCAACACTTCGCTTGAATCTCTCTCAACCTCTTCACTTGATTAATGATCCTGAGTTGTTAACCTAGAGTTCTATCTTATTTATAAGGATCTTCCGATGGTCTCATAAAAATATCCTTCTTAACCAATTAACTAACCAACTATGAAAATTGATTTAAGGAAGAACTCGTTAAGCTTAGGCTCTAACAATGGTTACACATGACAAGTAAGTGTATTCCTACCCTACCTGCAGATCAATTCATCCTAATAAATGAATATGAAACATGTGTCATTCAATCCATGTCTAACACTAAACTCCCAAAGTCTAGTTGTATTTATGTTAACAAATCAATCTAATTAGTAACCAATCAACTAGAAGCATTAAGAACAAGATTTAACAAACAACTCAACAAACTATTAAATCAAGCTAGAAAGAGAAAGTAAATTCAAACTACATGTTGAGTTCCATTGAAATCCTAGTAAAAGAAATTTAGTTCATGATAATTAATGAGAACAAATATTCAAAGAGTTTCATTATCATAAACAACATAAGAAAAACAAAGAAGAGAAAAAAGAAAACTAAGAGTTGTCAATTCTTGAATCTTGAATCTTCCCCAATCTTCCAATCTTCTTGAGAGCTTTTGATGGTAGCTATCCTCTTAAGAGAATTAGGTTTTTAGAATTCCGGTCCTCTTTATTTTGACCTAAAAGAGTCCTATTTAAAATGTCCAATGCCTTCTAGAGTCCAAAACTTCACACACAAGCAAATAGGTAAGCTACAGGCTTTTAATTTTTTTTTTTTTTGTATTTTGCTGTTCATGCCTGGCGCTGCAGCGCTGACTCTCGAATTGGAGCGCCAGCCTTCTCGGTTTGCTACACTTCGTCTCTATCATCTTCTCGAACTTCATCAGCTGATTTGGATAGGAAAATCTCATCTGATTTTGACGAGTAAAATACCATTCGAAAGGTATGGAAGTAAGCTTCAAAAGTCATGAAGGAAGTTTTCTTAAATGAAGAATTTAAGATCATGTTTTTCTTGAAAGAAGCTTTAGAGGTCGAATCTACCTACTCTTTGCTTTGCACCGTTTTTCATCGTTTTGCACCTCGAAGCTCCAGATCACCTTGGACCTATAAAAACACATAAATAATAACTAAATAACTATTTTAAACATAAAATGGATAAATAAAATAAATCTAAAAAATCTAAAATTAATCAAATCCCAATAAAAGCCTCAAAGACTTAGCCGATTTAAATGCATAAAAGGTGGCAAAATAACTATATTTCCTAAAATTATCACACCCCAAACTTAAGATTTTTCTAGTCCTTGAGCAAAACAAAACAAAACAAACTAACTAACTAAATAACCTGACACAAAACACCACTCAAGATAAATGCACACAAACAATGATTTCTTAATTTTCCTCAAAAGTTACCTCAAAATCCTGATTCAAAGTAGAACATAAACATAATCCAAATCTATGATTCAATTTAATTGTAAACTTCATGCTTGAATGGATTTTCAGTGTATGTGCGTATATAATCTCTTTGCAAATCATCACATGCAATCTAAATAAGTTTATGTTAATGCAAAATACGAATTATAGTACTAGATTCTCATATGTTTGTTTTTCATCTCTCTCCCCACTAATGTAGACTAACACTTCATCAAGGATCAAGTAGGTCTTTATTAAGCTTGTAATGTAAGGCTAGGGTCAAGATATGATAAAGATATATTTCGGTTAAATTCACTCATAGACACTTTACATATATTTTTTTTATTATTTTTTTTTAGGACTTTTGAGAGCCAGTCTTTTCCTCAAATTACATTCTTCATTCTTTGAATGCATTTTATTTTTGCTTCACCATTTTATTCTTTTTTTTTTCTCTGTTCTTCGTTTTCGAAGAACCATAAACTTTTTTTTATATCACCACTTCACCCAAATTCGACATGGCTCATAATTGTTTCCTGAAATGTCATCACATGCCTATGTAGTGAGGGTTAATCATGGTTTTTCTTATTTGGTTAGGCTAAAAGATGTGGCAATCAAAGAAAATAGATATATCAATAGGTGCAAAGAGGTAGACTAAGGATATTAATATATAAAGGTAGGCTCGAAAGGCTCAAACGATCCAAAGATGGCCTAAATCACTTTCTCAACTTAGTGTCGTCTAGGATTTCGCCTCGAGAGAGAATCAAACAAATTCTCGGCTCTAGACATAATCGTAATTCACATCAACATAAGCAGTCTTTAAATAAGCAATGCAAATCTAAGTAAGAGATTAAGTGCTCAATTTATTGAAAATCACATCCTAACAATAAGACTAACAAAAGAATTTAACATAAAATCAAATCATGCTTATGTTTTCCCAAGAATCAAGATAAATCAATAACTAAAATTCATCATTGGATAAGGATTTCATCATACTAAGTGCATCATATCTCAACCAAAACCAAAAACAACATTTTAGACTCCTAATAAAATTAGAGAATTACACACACTAAAATAATTCTAAAGACACACCCCCAAACTTAAAACAAACATTGTCCTCAATGTTTGGAAATAAAAAGAGTAAGAACAAGAAAACTCCCCTATCGATGAAAGCAAAGCAGGAGACCTCTAGTTTTCCTTAGACTGCATCTTGCTTGTCCAAGTTGGGTGATTAGTCACTACAAAAGAAAACAAAGTAAAAAGAAAATTAATAAAAATATCCTAAAAATTAAAATTGAAAAAGAAAAGAAAAAGTTTAGAATTTGGATTGCCTCCCAAGAAGCGCTTGATTTATAGTCATTGGCTTGACTATCTCATGCCCATTAGCCGGCATCCTTCCACTTGAACCATTGTCCCCCTTTTTCCTTTGCTTTATGAGGCCTGGCATTCACAGGATTATGGCATCCATGCATCTTGGAAGTAGAATATGAAACTGCCTCAAGTGGTATAGTCGAACAATTTTCATTTAAGGCTTCTTTGGAATCAATGTTCACCACTTTAACTGCCAAACATTCATCAAATTCGTTAGGAAACTTCATAGCCTTAAAAACTTTAAAAGTTACCTGTTGGTCTAGAACCCTCATGGTAAGTTCTCATTTTTGCATATCAATGAGAGTTCTACCGGTATCTAGGAATGGTCTGCTAAGAATTATGGGTATTTCACTATCCTCCTCCATTTCAAGATTATAAAATCAGGAGGAAAAAAGAATTTATCAACCTTGACTAGCACATCTTCAACCATGCCTCTTGGATGTTTGATGGATCTATCGGCTAGTTACAACATCACTGTAGTGGGTTTTATTTCACCCAACCCAAGTTTGTGATAGATAGAAAGAGGCACTAAATTTATACTCGCCCCCAAATCACATAAAGCTTTACCAAAAAATTCATTACCAATGGTGCATGGAATGGCGAAGCTTCCTGGATCTTTGAGATTGGGTGGGAGTTTCTTTTGAAGGATAGCGCTGCACTTTTCTGTAAGTGCAACTGTCTCAATCTCATCCAATTTTCTCTTCTTAGATATAATTTATTTAATAAACTTGACATATTTAGGTATTTGTTCTAAAGCTTCAGCAAAATGTATATTAATATGGAGTTTTTTGAATACCTCAAGAAACTTTTGAAACTCCTTGTCAAGTTTTTGCTTTTGAAGGTGCTAAAGAAAAGGTGGTAGTGGGTAGACTAGAGGCTTCTTCTTTTCTTCTTGAGCTTTTTCAATTTCTTTTTCCCCCAAATTTTCCACTTCAAGAGGCTTGGGTGGCAATTCTGGCACTTTTTTTTGAAAACGCTGAGGAAAAGGTGGTGGTGGGTAGACTGGAGACGTCTTCTCTTGAATTTTCTCATTATGCTTCTTGCTACCCAATTCTACTTCTTTCCCACTCCTTAATGTGATGGCATTGCATTGTTCTTTCCCATGGCTCTTAGGATTGGTAACAGTATCGCTTGGAAGAGTTCCCATAGGGCGATTGCTAATAGCAGAAGTAAGCTGGCTCACTTGTGTCTCAAGATTTCTAAGTGACGTTGTTTGACCTAGAATTAATTCATCTTGGCTTCGAAGTGTTGCTGCATGAGTCTGATTTGTCACTTCTTGACTAGCCATGAATTTTGTAAACATCTCTTCCAATGATGTCTTTTCTTGGACAGGAGCTCGGGACTGTGCTTGAAACCCAGGAGAGACTACTTGCTTAGCTTGTGACATGACCCTTGATTATTGTTCCAGGAAAAGTTTTGTTGATTTCTCCAATCTGGATTATAATCGTTGGGATATGGGTTGTTCTGCTGCCTGTTATAGTTTCCCACATATTGAGCAGATTCAGCCTTGGTTGGGCATCTATCACTGGTGTGTCCTTCCCCACAAGATTCACATGTTACAAATGAGCTTTGGACTGAATGTACACTCATAGTGTCAAATTTCTTAGATAAAGTAGCCACTTGTGCCGATAAGGTACTGATCTCATCCAACTGATAAACTCATGCACCTCTCTTTGGCGAACTTCTCTCATTAGACCATTGATAATTATTAGAAGCCATCTTCTCAATTAAATCATAAGCCTCATCAATTTCTTTTCTCATGAGAGCCCCACCTGCTGCAGCATCGATAGAACTTCTAGTAGGATCCTTTAACCCATTGTAGAAAGTGTGCACCTAAAGCCATTTAGGTAACCCATGATGAGGACACCGTCAAAGTAGATCTTTGTACCTTTCCCAAGCTTTATATAATGATTCTGAGTCATACTGCATAAAAGATGTGATATCATTCCGCATCTTAGCTGTCTTGGTAGGAGAAAAATATTTGGCAAGAAATTTCTGGGCCAGATCATCCCAAGTAGTAATGGAGCCAGCAGGAAGGGAGCGCAACCAACTCTTGGCCTTATCTCGAAGTGAGAAAGGGAAGAGTCTCAGTCTAATGGCATCGTCAGACACGCCATTGTGTTTGAAAGTATCACAAATTTCCAGAAAATTCATGATGTGAGAATTTGGATCATCATTCAGTAAGCCGCCAAACTGAACTGATTTTTGGATCATCTGAATGATGGCTTGCTTTATCTCAAAAATATTTGCCCGGATGACAGGCCTCTGGATACTAGTTTGAAATTCTCGTATGAGAAAAACCCTAAACTCTCGCAAAGTCTTTGTATCGTTAGCTTTAGCTATTGTACCTGAAAATAAGAAAGAAAAAGAAAATTTAAATTAAGATGAAGGTTGCTTGGTATTAATATTAACAAAAATAATAAACAATTCCCCGACAACCGTGCCAAAAACTTGTTGTCACTTTTCACCATGCAAGTGCATGTATCATAACAAGTAATATAATGAAAAGTAAAGAGTCAAACCCACGAGGAATTGCTATTAAATTTGCTAAGTACTAAAATTGACACAACTTAATCTTATCTAAAAAACTAATTAAAGATGATAATTAAAAACTAAATTAAAAGAAACTAATACTGAAAGCAAGTAAATTAAAAATGATGAGTTCAATTAATTATAAAAGCCTAGGATTACAACTTCCCTCAACACTTCGCTTGAATCTCTCTCAACCTCTTCACTTGATTAATGATCTTGAGTTGTTAACCTAGAGTTCTATCTTCTTTATAAGGATCTTTCGATGGTCTCATAAAAATATCCTTCTTAACCAATTAACTAACCAACTATGAAAATTGATTTAAAGAAGAACTCATTAAGCTTAGGCTCTAACAAGGGTTACACATGACAAGTAAGTGTATTCCTACCCTACCTATAGATCAATTCATCCTAATAAATGAATATGAAACATGTGTCATTTAATCCATGTCTAACACTAAACTCCCTATGTCTAGTTGTATTTAGGTTAACAAATCAATCTAATTGGTGGCCAATCAACTAGAAGCATTAAGAACAAGATTGAACAAACAACTCAACAAACCATTAAATCAAGCTAGAGAGAGAAAGTAAATTCAAACTACATGTTGAGTTTTATTGAAATCCTAGTAAAAGAAATTTAGTTCATGATAGTTAATGAAAACAAATATTCAAAGAGTTTCACCATCATCAAAAACATAAGAAAAATAAAGAAGAGAAAAGAGAAAACTAAGAGTTGTCAATTCATGAATCTTCAATCTTCACCAATCTTCCAATCTTCTTGAGAGCTTTTGATGGCAACTATCTTCTTGAGAGAATTAGGTTTTTAGAACTTCGATCCTAATTATTTTGACCTAAAAAAGTCCTATTTAAAGTGTCCAAGGTCTTCTGAAGTCCAAAACTTCCCGCACAAGCAAACAGGTAAGCTACAAGCTTTTAAATTTTTTTTTTTTGTATTTTACTGTTCACACCTGGCGTTGCAGCGTTGACTCTCGAATTGGAGCGCCAGCCTTCTCGATTTGCTGGACTTCGTTTCTATCATCTTCTTGAAATTCGTCAGCTGATTTAGATAAGCAAATCTCGTCCGATTTTGACAAGTAAAATGCCGTTGCAAAGGTATGGAAATCATATTCAAAAGTCATGTAGGAAGTTTTCTCAAATGAAGAATTTAAGATTATGTTTTTCTTGAAAGAATCTCTGAAGGTCGAATCTGCCTGCTCGTTGCTTTGCACCGTTTTTCATCGTTTTGCACCTCGAAGTTTCAGATCACCTTGGACCTATAAAAACACATAAATAATAACTAAATAACTATTTTAAACATAAAATGAATAAATAAAATAAATAAATAAATAAATATAAAAACATTTAAAACTAATCAAATCCTAATAAAAGCCTCAAAGACTTAGCCGATTTAAATGCATAAAAGGTGGCAAAATAACTATATTTCCTAGAGTTATCACTTGACTCTCAAAAATATCCCCAGCGGAGTCGCCAAGCTGTCATAACGGTTTTTTTACCTCCAAAAACTTTTTAAAGAAAACAATGGAATCATCACCAATCTTTTTGACTAGGTGTGATTGGCCACCTAAGAAAATTTATCCTCTTAATAAAATCCCAAAATTAATTAGAATCAATTAAAAGAATAACTTTTGATCTGCGAAAACAAAAATCGAATTCGGGAGTATGGCTACGTGTAAAGAAGGATTAGCACCCCTACAACGCCCGTTTTAAAAACGGTACCCATTATTTTCAACAAAATAATTCAAAAATGATTTTAATTCTGATATCTAAAAATAATTTCCTTAATCCCCTTTATTTTCAGCAAAATTTTGAACTTTTTTTTTTCGATAAAAGAACATTTGAAAAATGAGATAAAATATCTTTATTATCGCTTTTTGAAATAAAAGAAATTATCTATGTAAAAATAATTTTCGAATCACTCTGATACTTTCGATAATGTTTCGATAACTATTTTTACACGAACCATTTCGATGAACGATTGAAACTCCGACTATCCCGATAAAGAATCCATTTTTAGAGAATTTCCTTTACCAAAAATAATTCAAAAGACATTTTTTATTTGTGGAGACATTTTTAAAATAAATAAATAAATAAATATATCCTTTTGTAATTAATTCCAAAATAAAAGAAATTATCTATGTAAAAAAAAAAACCCCCGAATCACTCTGATACTTTCGATAATGTTTCGATAACTATTTTTACACGAACCATTTTGAGGAACGATTGATACTCCGACCATCCCGAGAAAGAACCCGTTTTTAGAGAATTTTCTTTACCAGAAAGAATTTAAAAGACCATTTTTATTTGTGGAGAAATTATTAAAAATAAAATGCCCTTTTATAATTAATTCCAAAATAAAAGAAATTATCTATGTAAAATAATTCCTGAATCACTCTGATACTTTCGACAATGTTTCGATAACTATTTTTACACGAACCATTTCTAGGAACGATTGATACTCTGACCATCTCGAGAAAGAGTCCATTTTTAGGGAATTTCCTTTATCGAAAATAATTTAAAGGACATTTTTTTATACACGAAGAAAATTAGTGAAATCATTTGGAAAAGTGCAAAACGTAAAAAGAATAAAAACAAAAATAAATGCAAATTAAACGAAAACATACCTGAGAAGAAAAGAAAAAAAATTCGTAGAACCGAGAGATTACTTTTTTTTTCCTTTTCCTTTTCTTTTTTCTTTTTTCCTTTTTCTTTTCCTTTTCCTTTTTCTTTTTCTTTTTCTTTTTCTTTTTTTTTCTTTTTTTTTTTTCTTCTTTTATCTTCCCCCAGCCCGTAGGTCAGGCCGACGGACCCCAGGTCGAATCCGGGTCTGCGCGCGGACCTTCTCCTTGCTGAAACGGCGCCGTTTGGTGCCTTTATATAACCCAAATTTTTTTTTTAATTTATTTCTTCTTTTCTTCTCTCTCTGCCATTCTATTCTCTCTTCCTT
Source organism: Fremontodendron californicum (assembly GCA_030761205.1). NCBI lineage: Eukaryota > Viridiplantae > Streptophyta > Magnoliopsida > Malvales > Malvaceae > Fremontodendron > Fremontodendron californicum. The sequence goes on along the minus strand of JAULJL010000019.1, from coordinate 7,809,346 downwards.
CTCTCTAGAATCAAACTAGAATTCGACCACCAGCCGTCGTCCACCGTCATGGTCGTCGCTCACCGACGGTCGATTGCCTCCAAACTTAACCAAATTGTTCCTCTTCCCTTTTTCTTTCCTTTTCTCCTAGTGTTTTCTCCAAAAACTACCTAGAAAAGCCTATATCTAGGTTTGAAGTCTAAAAATTCTTCTCCCCGTTTTTGGCGCCGTTCACCATTAGATGGGGTCGAAACTCCGACCGAGCCTTCTCCTCCTCACTCCCTTCCTTCCTACCATTGGGAATGTCCGACGGTTACCCCGAACTCCCCAATTTGAAAAAACCTAAAACCCTCCCTTATGGTCTTTGTGTTTTTGTGATTTTTTTTTTTGTTGCTGTTTGTGTATCTGTGTTTGCAAGTGTGTCTTGGGTTTGGTGATGAAAGGGTCCAAATGGTTTTGGGTCTGTTTTCTCTTGTGGTTTTGTTGGGTTATTTTCCTTGGCCAAAAATGGGAATCCGAGCGTAGGGGGTCGACCGTGTGGATGTGTCTCTTGGGGGTGGGAACCAAACCTTGGGATGGGTTTTTGGGTTGGTTTTTATAGGGGTGAGAGGCGATGGTCATAGGGTTTCGACGGTTGCAGGGGTGCAAATGGATGCTGGGTTTGTGGGCTAGCCTAGGGTTTAGGTGGGTGGTAGGAGGCAGTGGCGTCAGGTGCAAGTGGGGTGTAGGGGCAGTGGTGGCTAGGGTTTGGGCGGTGGCTAGGTGGGTGGCAGCAGTGCAGGGGTAGGGTGCAGAGTATTGGGCCATTGGGCTTGGGCAAGCCTGTTGGCTGGTGCGTGGCCTGCTAGGCTGGTGCCAAGCCTGGCAGGCCTGCTGTTGGGCCCAATAGATGAATAGAGTCGTGGCCTATTGGGCCAAGTACCATGGGTCATTAAATCCAAAACCAGATTTCTCATTTCAAATTACAAAGCCCGATTAAAATTAAAATAAAAAGAAAATGATTTAACAATACCGAACCCAGGCATACAAACGACAGTGAAGTTCAATTCGGGCCTAATTAAAAATTTGATTTACGCAACAAATGGTCACAATTAGAAAACTTGATTTAAATATAACATTTGAACTTTCGAACACATGATCTTACTCAAATCATCCAATCTAGGATTTGACTTGGGTTTGATCCGGGATTTAATCCGAACAAAATTAGGTGGCTAAAGTGTGATCTATTGGTAAAGAATAGGAATTCATTTATATTAGGATAATTTAATTTTATATTTTTTTGTAATTTTTTATACGATTTATATTTGTTTAATCTGATCATTACATTTCATGCTCTATTCATATAGACCGTGCACGACAAATTTTGAGTAAATTAAAAATATTTAACAATTTATTTGATGTAAAAAAATTTATACTGTTAAATAAATATAACAACGGTATTCTCGATCGACATGATATAAATATCGGATCGATTCAAAACTTTACGTGAACGATCAGTAAAATTAAATTGCTAAATCCAGCGGCCAGTTTGTTAAATATCAATCATGCATGAAATTAGAAAAGCGTGTAAAACTAATTAATTTTACACCATTATAAGTTGATCTTTTTTCATATTAGACGATTAATTTTAATGATCAAAATTTAATTTTTGACAACTTTAAATATTAAAAAGAACATTTCATGTAAATTTAAAAAAAAAAAAAAAAGATAAGCCCCATTAAAGAAAATCGACCCTTTTTATGAGGAACATGTACTTATTATTTTTCAAGTATAGAAAAATGCTTATCTTATTTATTTTATAATATTTTAATAAATAAGATGTAAACCAATCAAGCAATTAAAATTAAAGAGAGTAAAACTAAAAACTTAAATATCTTAAAATATTATTAAATATGAAAAAATAATGGAGCGAAAAACTATAGTGATGAATAAAATTATATAAATAAACTTCTTTTTTAGAAACCAAAAAAAAAAAAAAAAAACAGCAAAATTGCATGGTAGGAACTTTATTTTTGTGCAGGGGAAGGTGAGTCAAGTCAACCCTTTAAGTCAATAGTCGATTATCTTCTTGAGTTCTTCGCCATTACTTGGAAAGACAGTCCAGGGACAGAAGCAAAAAGCAAAGGGAAAATGGGAGATGAAGTAGATTCTACATCTGCAACAGGTTTCAATTTGGCTGATGAGTTGGCTCTAGAGAATTGTTATCTTGCGTTTGGTTTAATGGAGGATCAGGACGATCATGTCCCATTTCCCCTATTGAGTCCCAGCAGCAATCAGGAGGCTCATCAGCCAATGTCTTTTGATCGTGAATACAGTAACAACGGGGGTGGAGTTCATGGCTCGAGTGATGGCTGGTCGGCTGTGTCAGGAGCTCTCAGTTTCACTACTACTTATGGTCCAGACCTCGACGAACAGCAGCAGTTGACACTCCCTGGAAGAATCACTGAAACAGCAATTACTCAGCCGCAGCAGCAGCAGCAGCAGCATAGTCAGGTCATTTTTTCATGTATTTGTTTTCAAGATTTTTGGCATAAATTTGGTTAGCATGTTACTTTTGAACATATATATTAGGTGAAGAATTAGCAATTAGAAAACCGAAAAAGATTAACAGATTTTGCTAAACATATACGTCTGATCTCTGGGAGCTTAAGTTTTGTCTCTGAATTTGCTGTTTCTGTTGTAAATCTGAGTGGCTTTCGTCTGAAAATTTAAGTAGTTCCCATTTGAATGGTTTCAAAGATAAACATAGCTCTAAGTCTAACTTTCAACATTTCCTTGATTAATTCTGCAACAAACATATGATTCCATTTATGGTCAAATGAGGCCAATGATGATTGCTTAAAAATGTTATGGACATACCTGCTGCATATGGAAAGGTACTAGGATTAGTAATGTTTGTCACGGTCCATACAAACCTGCAAGGTATTGTCTGTTTCGACCCATTGAACCTCACGATTTTGTCCACAAAAGGAACCTCATAAGTTGAAGATGGTATGAACACTTTATATACCTAGTCGAACTCTAATACAAAGCCGATATGGGATTCATGGCTCCTCTCTAGGACCATGACACATGTATTCTGCATAGAGATACAATCTCTAAGAATGGTGCAAACGATCCTAACTAAAATACTTCTGTTTCATTAATCAATGACCAAATCTTACCTTCTGAAAACTTATATCTTTGTGCAACATTTGTAAGTTCAACTCCAATCTGCAATCTGAGTTGGTAATGGTTGCATAACCTCATATTGGTTCTTGCAAGTAGAATCATGATTTAATATATCTTTAAGAATATATTTCTTTTGTTTAGCAGAAGATGGAGAACTCAGTGAAACATCATTTGAGTTGTGGTACTCATTCATCATCATTAGACAGTGATGGCTATGATACAGCATCGTCAGAGAGCATTAGGGATGAGATGCTGCAAGTGCAACAATCAAAAATGAAAATCAATCATGAAATTAGTATTCGAGCACCAGAGCTTTGGATGGAGTTTTCTTCTGAAGAGGATGCATACAAGTTTTACAAAGACTATGCTAAAGCAATTGGTTTCTCTGTGAGGAAAGGAAAGTATCAGCGTTCGTCAAATGGAACCATTAGGACACGAAACTTTTTGTGTTCGAATGAGGGGTTTCGATTGAACAAACCTAACAGCAATGCACCAAGGTATCGAAGGAAAGAAACCAGAACAGGCTGCGAAGCCATGGTTCAAATCAAAAACGAAACTGAAAAATGGATGATCTCCCGTTTAGTTCTTGAGCACAATCATAACCTTGAAGGTTCAAGTCAAAGGTATATAGTTTCACACACTGACAAATCACAGACCTCAGAAGATCATTTGACAAAGCACACAATAAGGAAAACTGGAATGGTGCAAAAGGCAGGGGATGCAATTTGTGCAAAATTTTGCAATGTGGATTATAGTAGCTACTTGGGTTATCAGAACCTATGTAGTTTAAACCCTGAAGATGTCCAAGGATTACTTAACTACCTCAAGCAATTGCAGCTGGAGGATCCTTCGTTTTTCTACACGTTGCAAGTTGATGCAAAAAGCAGCCTTACGAATTTCTTTTGGAGGGATGGCAGATCGAAAATGGACTATCAGTACTTTGGGGATGTCGTAGTTCTGGATACCACATTCCGAGTTGGGTTGCAAGGTATGATTTGTGCACCCTTTTTAGGGCTTAACCATCATCGACAGTATGTGTTGTTGGGTTGTGCTTTGCTGCTTGATGAAAGCAAGGATACTCTTATGTGGTTGTTTGGGACCTTAATGGCTGCAATGGATGGTCACCAACCAAAGACAATTTTAACTAATGAGTGTCAAGCAATGGCTGATGCAATAAAGGAGGTATTACCCGATACACAACATCATCTTGGCATGTGGTACATTCAACAAACCGCTGCAAAACATGTTTCTGAACTTCATCAGCAATATGGATTCAAAAACCTTTTCAATAAATGCATCTTTGATTGCCAGTCTGAGGAAGAATTTGATTTGTTATGGGATTCTCTAGTGGAGCAATACAATCTGCGTGAAAATGAATGCTTAAAAACTCTACACATGTTGAGGAAGAAATGGTCTCCTGTTTTCATCAAAAGTAGTTTCTTTGCCGGCATACAATCAATAGATGATTGCAAGGCCATTAGAACAGTTTTCCAGAGTTTGATGAGAGAGAACATGAGTCTGTCGAAGTTTGCTCAGCAATATCAAAAGGTGGCAAAGGAACAGCGTAAGAACGAATTAGATGAAGACTTGTGCTGCAATAAAACTTCTCCATTAATGATTCTAAAAGGAAGTACCTTGGAGAAACAAGCTGCAGATGTCTATACTTGTACCATGTTCAAATTGTTCCAAGAAGAATTACGTGGATGCCTATCAGTGGCAATAGAGGACATGGGGAATACTGGCACAGTTGCTGCATTCAAGCTGAAAGAGGAGGGCCAAAAGGATAACTTTGTCAAGTTTTGTGATTCCTTGAACCAAATCACTTGTAGTTGCAAAAAATACGAATCTGTCGGTATCTTATGCGTCCATATTCTGAAGGTACTGAATGCCAAAAATGTCTTTCAATTACCTTCCCAGTATATATTGAAGAGGTGGACGAAATCTGCAAAAGATGGGAAGGGGAGCCAAAAGTCACTGAAAGTGAGGAAACTAATGGGAAAAGCTCTAAATGTCATCACTAAAAGTGTTGCTTCTGAAGATAGCTATAAGATTGTTGAGGATTGTCTGGACATAGTATTGGGAAAGGTCGAAAATGTTCTGAAAACAAAACATAGTGGACACCAGGATAAAGAAAAAGATGTTGAAATTCTTAACACATGTAATGAAGGTATGGAAACACAAACTGTGCTATCAGCTCCCCCGTTTCAAAAAGAAGCAGCAGATCATAGAATGAGAAGTAAATCAAAGAGAAAACACGAAGACGATGCAAGTGAGATAAGCTGCAAGTCTATGGATGATTGGGCTCTCCATCGTCATCCTCCTAGAAAAGCAACAAAAGGTCAGAAATGTTATTAGTATTCTTAAGTATTAAATATTAACTTTATGACTTATTTAATTGCTGATCTATCTAGCACTTATACCCTTTATAGTTGTATGTTCATTAGGAGCAGACAATGAAGGATCAAGGGCAATATCTAGCCACTCATATTTTGCAGGGGATTGTTTACAACAACCACCTGCCTGCATTTCTCCCCGACCTCCATTGCCTTCACCATCCACTGTCCACCAATTCAAAGGTTTCAGCAAGCCTATGGGTAATTTGCAGGTAAAAAACGCAAAGTACTATATGAATGGCTAATTAGTAGTAGAGGATGTGCACTAAATGATTAGTGTTTACCAGTCGTATACTATGCTGCTCCGACTCTTCATTTTTTTTTTAAGTATCCGTGTCCGACACATATCCAGACATGAATATGGAGATATGATCCTCTAAAGACTCTCCAAATACATGGAAATCTTGGAAAAAAATTGAACATACCCGTGTCCGATAGTCACATCCGAGTCCAAGTAACATAGGTCGTATATCTTAGACCATAATATGTTTTAATCATCTAGAGGCGTTGACACTAGACAGACCAAGAGGGGGAAAGTGAAAAATTATATGAAAAGGAAGAAAATATAGCTCTTAACATAATTCAGGCAGAACTTTGCTAATTCTTGTGAATTTAAGTATTGCTTATGACAAGTGAGTGGAACTTCTTCTATGTAATTTAATACTATGTTACTCGAACTCGGGTATGAGTGTCAGATACGGATATATGTCCGACACGGGGTATGATCAATTTTTTTTAAGTTTTTCTATGTATTTGGAGGATTCTTGGAGGGTCATATCTCCATACCTATGTCTGAATATGCATCGGATACGGATACTTAAAGAAAAATGAAGAGTCGAAGCAACATAGATCTAATATGTTGTCCCTAACATGTACATAATGCCATTTCACCATTCAAAGCAAATAAAAAGAAGGAAATTTAACAACTTTTGGATTCTGTTATGCTTTCTATTATTTGTTTATATTAGCTGTAACTAGAATTCCTGATGTACATATTAGATTTTGTATAAACCAATTTGAAGTATCGTCAGTTTACAAATTGGGGGGAGGGAGAGTCAAACTTAGCTTCTTTATTTTTTTTTATAAAGGAGGTCGCAACTTGAGAATAGGGACAAGGGGTTGCAGATGCTGATATTCGAATTCCAGACCTGCTGAATGCTACCTCTTAAGGGTGGCTGCACGAACCAACTGGGCTAAGCTCTTGGTTCCAAACTTAGCTCTCGAAAAAATTGGAAATACATTGAACTTTATATTCATGTGTAGTTTTAAGCTATGTTGCTCTAACTTTTCATTTTTCTTGAAGTACCCATGTCCGTATGAGAATATGATCTTCCGAGACCCTCCAAATACATAAAAATCTTGAAAAAAATTGAATATACCCGTGTCCAACACTCACATTCGAATCCGAATAACATAGGATTTAAGTATTGTCAACTCAACTAGAAATTGTATTATGCTTTTGTAGGAAAGAAAGAAGCAAGCACCGGATGCGCCAGTGAGTAGAAGAGAGATGGAGACAATGGAAATGTCTATAATGGTGAGAATTCTATACCATGTTTTCTGTTTCATTAGTTTTCTGGTTTTTTTTTTGGGTTATTTCCCTCCTTTATGTTGTGCAATTTGTGATGTAGGCAAGGATGAAAGAGATGCAGGAGGGGATCTTAAGGGCTATAAATGAGAATAAGAAGTCTTTACCATGACCATGATAACAACAGGATATGGAGAATCAATTATATTTATACTAATTCTTTACATATTCTGAAACCAGTTAAATGAGATGTATTTGTGTTTACTTTTCATTTTATATCATGTTTAATCAAAACTTCTCCAATTTCATTTAAAGAACTTTGGTCTTGTTGTTCATGGAGTTTTGTAGTTTGGTCTTGCAATAAAGACATGCAAAGAATGTAATTCAACCACGACATGAGAAATCTTAATTACTTGCAAATTGAAAACATTACATGATGCCATGAAAAACTACCCTGGGTCATCAGACATTGTCAAGCTCCTATCATGATTGAATTCTTTGAGGAAATTGGTAGGAGACCCAAGCACTGATTCACAATGCTCTCGACAAGCGCGCCTGTTTTTGTCAAGTTGGAGAAAACATCTTCCGAAACTTGCCTACCAAAGTCGATGAATCAAATGATTTATCAATCTTTGTTCAATATTGCATATCTTTAGGTTTATTTGCAGAATATAGGTTAAAAAATAGAATATGTTTATAACAAGAATGAGCGTAGAGAAAAACACACTTGAATTCAGGTGGGTTATTAGGGAAAACATTGAAGCTAGACCTTGGTGGAAACATCAATAGATACTCATTCTTGTCAGCCGAGTGTTGGGGCTGCGTGTTGTATCCTGCAGGAATAGGTGCATCAAACGCTGGACTACTTTTGAGTTTATCTTCAGCTGGATACTCGAAGAAAATCCTGGAAAGCTCAAGCGCCCGTAGCAGCAAGTTTATGGGCCACGCCACGTGTTATGATCTTAGAGGAGTGAATCCCACATCGCTTATATACTAAAGTTCGACTGAATATATAAGTGTTCATACCATTTTCAACTTGTGAGACGCTTTTTGTAGATAAAACTGTGAGATCCAATGAGCCGAAGCGGATAATAACTTGTAAGTTGATATGAACCGTGACATTTGATATCAAAACCGGCTCTAAAGGTACTAGCATGTGCCAGTGAGGATAGTGGACCCTCGATGGAATGGAGAAAGATGTCATAATCTCCTACAAACGAGCCACCATAAATTCCACATTGATTGTGTACTAAAATTTGACTGAACATAACTATACTCTGAGCAGACCTTGGTAATGACTTCCATGGCCTTCCTCTTGCCATCCTCATCATGTTCTCTTAAAAAGGTGAGAGATTACAGTGGGAATGAGGGAATCAGCCATGCCAAGTACTGTCATATGTTTCTGTATATATATATATACAAGTACGACCATTCAATTTAACTCCAACTCTTTCCTTGCATGTTTTTATAATGATCCACCACCACCGACTTTGTCTTTTTCAAGTTGCGTCTTGGTGCAAGTTTGGCTAGATTTTTTTTTTTTTTTTCCAACAAAATGATTGAAAGAGAGTTGCTAAATGAAACAAAACAATGGCGGAACAACTAATTAGTAAGGGAAATCTTAAATATATATACTTTTTCTTTTTCTTGGCAAGGCAGATGGAGGAAGCTATTACTATTTTCGTCTGATAAAGGGTTGGAACATCCAAAATTACTTACTGAGGGGTCGCCCCAAGCTGAAAAGGTGAATCTGATCACCAATTTTACTTCCGTTGTTTCATTTTTTGCTTTTTTTTTTTTTTTACTTAGATTGACAAGGATCGATACAATTTCATTCAAACTAAAAATCCGACATTCTACTATCAAAATTAAGAGTCTAACACTCTATCACAAGATCACACAACCTTTGACAATTTTACATCGAACAGACCTTACGTTAAAATTAAAAATCCAACACTTTACCATCAGACCACATATCATAATATAATTTCTCACTCTTTTCTACTCAACGGAGTTAAAACAAAACTATAGATAAAAAGCCAGCATTCCAATATCATGTAGAAACTTTCATGTTACCCTCAGGGAGGAACCCAGAAAAACAAAAATATAGAAAAGAAGATCAAAAAGGTCAAAGATCTGCTGACAATGATACCAGTTGCTTATACAGCGGAGAAAGCTAGCTATCTTAAACATGGTTATCTTCCCCATAACCTTACTTAGCAACGACTACGAGACAACTTTACACGAGTTCTTACTTGAGCAAGAGAAGCAACTAGATTAAAGCCATAAGTGATTTTAGTCATCATCACCATCATCATCATCCTCGTCATCTTGATTATCATCATCATCAGACTCATCATCCTCTTTTCCCTGTCAATGGACATATATAAGAGAACAAATACAGGGGAAATATTGTGCCTGTAATTTTACTTGAGTCCAAAATTCTATCTCTTAAGCAATGAATATGACTAAATGGTAATTATACCATTGAAGAGTGCTTGCTGGCGAACTTTAAACAAACTTGAGACAATCAGACAGAATGATGTCTATTTAGTATAAAAAAATTCCATCTGACTTAAGAATGTGCATATAAATGATGTAAACATATAATGCATCACCATGATGAGTATATTGTATATAAATATACAAAATTTTGTTAGTCTCTGATATCTTTACCATCTTTAAACAGAATAGATAATTATGCCATTAGCATTTTGACCACAATGTTGTTATGTCTGACCAATTTTAAAAATTTCAAAAGCAAGTAACAAATTCCAATAGAGCTATTACCTAAACTGTGACCTAGGTGCAAGTATTCCCTAAGAACAAAGAGAATATGCATCTAATGCTTTCTCAAATCAAAACATTTCCATTAATGAAATTTCAACCTCATTCCCCCACTTTCCTCTATACCTTCATTGATCAATATACCAAAACTATAAATATCTTCATTCTGAAACCTGAATCTTTAATTTGGTCAATGATGATTCACCTCACAACAACTAATCTTTTTCTACATGAAATGTATTCCAAACAATTATCTTAAGCGTCTCAAATTATATTATCACACACCTGCCACCTGCAATCTCAAAGTGCTTCTTCATCCAATATAAGATTTTAACCATATAGAATTGGATAAAGAGTTCTAGACCTAAACTGATCCGAGATAATCTAAAATGCAGGCACACAGAACAAGATTCACATATCCAATCCCACTGATTTGTGTCACTAGGATAAGACCCTTGCCCAATATTGGTCTATGAGGCACTCAAGTAACTTAGGCCAAAGCATAGAACATACTGTTTTGAGATGTAGAAACACGAACCTAACTCCTCTCAGGGCTTCTCCAGGATTAATATGGCAAACATTGGCATGCTAATATATTTACATAATCCAATTGGTTACTTCCACATTACTTTACAATCAATACAAGAATTTTATCAAAAGAAACCAGCACCTTATAGCTATCACTACATTGTAGAGTTGAAGTAGTACTCTGGGTTAATATAATACTATTATAAAGAAGAGAATCATAATTTACGGCATAAACTAAATCGTCTTCAATAACTAAGTAGCATATGATTATTAGAAGAACCATTTAAAACTATGAATAAGTAACCACGTGATGCATGTAAAGTCGGTCCCACAAGCAAATTCAACAGCAAGCTCTGGCAAGTATAACTCACACAAATGTCACCATAATTTAGAACCACCCCAGCAAAAGGAAATGAGCAATTAAATCCTCATCACCATATATTTTAAAGTAAAAGGATTCATCCTTTCCAACCATTTGATAAACCCTTAAAACCCTAGTAATAGCTGTCCATATTCACATTTTTGTTATCACCAAACCCTGATTCAATTGATAAATTCATATTTTAACTGCAAGAAGAACTCTAGTAAATTCCCCCAAACATATATAGAACAAAAATAAAACAAACTACTCAATCTTCGGTGAAAACAAACAAAACAAATGTTAAATAAAGACCACAAAACCTACAGGCTACAGCCACGTAATTTTGGTCTGAAAAGAAAAGAGAAAAAAAATTTATTAAAAATGATACATGAAAAGCATGTATTAAGTTCTTCAAAGAAACAGAAAACCAAAAAAAATCTACCTCTTCATCACCTTCATCGCCATCAAAATCCTCTTCATCAGCCTCCTGCATCAAGGAAGTTACCAATAACAATTAGCAAGGGAAGCAAAACATGATCTCAAACAACAGGTATATAACAAAATTAAAGGAAGAAGCCAGAAGAAAAAGAAGTTACATTGTTGAAATAAGTGAGAGGATTGGGCCATAAATCCTCCTTGATAATCTCTGCTACCTGTAATGTTTATCAAGTGAAAGCTTAGACCATCTCTGTCAGAAAATGAGTAGAAAAAACTACAGACAAATGGTACATGCATAGAGAATTTACCTCATCATGAATATCATCCATGTCATCTTTCTGCTGAGCATCACTAAACCAGGTAAAGAAGCTGCATTCATATGTGTACCAAATTTAGCACAATACAGAGCTGATTTGCAGCGTGACTGAGTGAGAAATGAAGAATCAAATACAAGAAAGTGGCATAAATGGATGCAAACTTTACAACACAGCAAATGACTAGCAAGTTAAAGTTATAATGCAACTTATAAGAAACTACAACGTATGTATAAATACATAGCATTTATAAGCACACTATACAATATTTGCCAAGAAATTGCAGTAAATAAAGCTTTACTAGAGTAACTAAACCAGGACTAAAAAATACATAATGCATGTATAAATGTTAATTGTCTACACAAAAAGGAAAATCAATCTGTCAAGGTTTGGCTCAATAAAACAGAAGGGCAATGACTCGTAAAAGAAATGAGATTCTTATAAAATGCTAGTCTAAAATTCAATAAAATTATTAAAAATATTGAGAAAATAGTAACAAAGTGACTACATTTCACAACCTGAAGATATTAAATAAACTAATCTCAAGTTTTATGTTACTGAAGTCCTAAGACACAGAAAACTGATTGACAGGTATGATAAACAAACCTTTCTTCAGCAAATTGTCGCTTGTTTCCTGTCTTCTCATGATTAACTCCATTTGGCAAGCCCTTAACATTTAAGGAAATTAATTTAATATAATATCCAAGGAAAACATATAACAAGAAGATGAATAACCATCAAAAGAGGAGAAGCCCTCACCATGCCCTCTTTCCACTTGATTTTGGTGGCAGTAATTTTGATTCCGTCATCAAGGAAGGTAAAGGTCTTCGTAAGCTTTGTATCTTCGAAATAAGGATTGGGATTGAAGTTCTGAAAATTATAATAAAAGTCGGTCAACAAATCAGCAGGACAGATTAGAGCATGAATTCTGTTTCTTCTACCAGCAGTTGAGTGCAAGACAAAGAAAGTAAGAGCAATTTCAATTGCCTACAAAATAAGGTAAGAACAGGAACATGGATGAACTTACAAATGTGATAGTGTATCCAGATTTCAGATCTTTAAAATCCTCCACTTCGAGCGAGCTAATATGCTTGAAAATCTACCATGTAACAATATTGAAAAGAAGAAGATGGAGAAATAAGAAAGCATTTAACTAAAATTATATAACAAGCAAACATCCAGAAACATATTAAAAAAAATCAAACCAAAAATCAATTTTGCTAAGTAAATAAGCGCAGAACGAATAATTTCACTTTGGAAAAGAAGTGACGTTAAACCTTTTGATCCTCTTCAGTCAAAAGTTCACCGAGAGCAGGATGGCTCAAGAACTGCACGTGAAGAACGCATGTCAATTTAAAACGTTCTTCTAAACATGTAGACAACTTGTAAAAATGTCCACTATATTAATAGGAAAGAATAGAATCACTTACAGCTGTTAACCAGAAATCAGGAATCGAATTGATGATGTCATTCCGCTTATCATAGACTGGTTTGCGAATCTCATTGTATTTCTGCTCCACTTCCAAGACTTTCTCACTCGCCTCTTCATTGATCTACAACAAACCAAAAAGGAACAAAAAAAATTAAATACAAAAACACCAAGTGTAACGACTTACCACTTCACCGATATGCTCGTAAGCAAGCATATCTGCATTAAATCACCTTCTTCGCAGTAAGACATAATTAACCTAAAGTAGCCTCACAAAAAACATGTTTAACAAAGCAAGGGGACACTTGGACACCCGGAAGAGAACAATTAAAGGACTCAATCCTTCTACAAAAGTTCAGATATATCCAACATATAAACGGCATAGAAAGCCGACCAGGTACAGAAATTAACAATCCACATTAAATCACCTTCTCTGCAATAAGACATAATAACCTAAAGTAACCTCCCAAAAAAACATGTTTAACCAAGCAAAGGGACACAGACATGCGGAAGAGAATAATTAAAGGACTCAAGCTTTCCACAATAATTCAGATATATCTAACATATAAACGACATACAAAGCCGATCACGTACATAAATTAACAATCAGAGAAGTAATATTTTTAACATTTATTTCATTGACCCATTGAAATTACAACAAATTCAATACTTAGACACCTCAAACAACGTTCAATTAACATTATCCCAGCAAAACACAACGAAATCCAAATTTTTAAGAAAATCTAAATTTTGCTAGAGTATTTTCCTGAAATTTTCTCATATAAACCCTAAACAAGCAACAACAAAAAAACAATAGAAAATCAGCATATACATGCATGCTATTTAAATGAAAGTAAAATGGAAATAAAAATGGACCTTCTCAAGCTCGTCTTGGGTCTCTTGAAGCTTCTCGATGGAAAGGACGAGGTCTCCATCGATTTGTTCAGAGTTCTCTTCCTCTACTTTCTCTGCTACTTTCATCTTCTTTCCTTTGTCCGCCACCATTTTTGCTTTCTTAAACCAAACAAAAAAATAAAAATGAAACCCTAATCCTAAAAAACTCTGCCTATTCTCTCTCAATTTTGCTCCCTTTCTCTCTGTTTTCTCTTCTCTCTAAAACCCTAGTTTATATCTACTAGGGAGAAAAATGAGAGAGTAAGAAGACAAAATGCTAGGGTTTTGGGAGTTTATATCTGCTCCGTTGGGGATATTTTGGGGATATATAAATGGATCAATCAAAAGATGACAACTGGATGTTGTATGGTATTATAGTCATTTGATTGTGAGTTATAGAGGTAGTATGGGTAATTTTAGTGGATGGATTTTATTTTGGAGTTTGGACACAGAATCTTCTAAGTGCTAACTGCTCAGGTACTTCAACCAAAGAATTAAGAGAGTCCGTTTCATGATTTTATAAAATGTGATTGTTGAGAAATAAATTGTTGAAAATAATATTATGACATTTAGTATATATGAAAAAGGGGTTTTTTTATCAAAATATAGTTTTTTTTTTATTTATTAAAATGTCGTTGTTTTAAATTATTATCCAAAATTCATTTATTTTTTAATTAGTTGAGAAATCGTCATGGGTCATGACGATTTTTCAACATAATTTTTTTTAAAAATTAAAAAATACAGTTGGGACCATGACGATTTTTCAACTATATTTTTCAAAAAATTGAAAAAAACAGTTGAAAAATCGTCATGGGCAATGGCGATTTCCCAACTGATTTTTTAAATTTTATTATTTTTATTTTAAAAATTGCAAACGGATATAAAAAAAATTAAATAAAAAAAATTCCCTTGGTTTTTTTTATTTTTTTTAAATATATATACTAAAATTTTATAATTTATTTAATTTTTTAATTTTATAAAAAAATATATTAATTTTTTATTGAAATTTTATAAAAAAAATAAAATTTAATTTCTTATTGAAATTTTATAAAAAAAATAAATTCTTATTTTTATTGAAATTTTATAAAAAATAAAATAAAATTTAATTTGTTATTTTAATTTTACAAAAAAAAAAATTTATAAAAAAAAAAAATTTATAAAAAAAAATTTATTTCTTATTTAAATATTATATAAAATAAAATTTATTTCTTATTTAAATTTTATATAAATTAAAATTTTATTTCTTATTTTTATTTTATAAAAAATAAATTTTATTTCATATTTTAATTTTATATAAATTAAAATTTTATTTAATATTTTAATTTTATATAAATTAATAATTTATTTCTTATTTGAATTTTATATAAAATTAAATTTTATTTCTTATTTTAATTTTATGCTGCGGAAAATATTGGAATTGGATTCTTTCTGCAATGGATGGGACTAATGATTTAGTGTTAGGGTTTCAGCTATTTTTCAATCAATCAAATGTTGTAGAAAATATTGGAATTTGATTCCTTCTGCAATGGATGGGACTATTGACCAGATTTAGGGTTAGGGTTTCAGCTATTTTTCATTCAATCAAATGCTGTAGAAAATTTTGAAATTGGAGTCCTTCTGCAATGGATGAGACTAATGATTTAAGGTTAGGGTTTCAACTATTTTCCAGTCAATCAAATGCTGCAGAAAATATTAGAATTGGATTCCTTCTGCAATGGATGTGACTAATGACCAAATTTAGGGTTAGGGTTTCAGCATTTTCCAGTCAATCAAATGCTGTAGAAAATATTGGAATTAGATCCCTTCTGCAATTGATGGGACTATTGGACAGTTTGGTACAAAGGATGGGATTTATCATCAGTTTTTTCATTCAAGGAGTTATCAGTTTTTCAGTCAATTAACCCTAGCCAAAAATGAGAATCATATTCAATCTTGTACAAAGGATGGGATTTGTCATCCGGTACAACAGAATGAACCATTATAAATTCATAATACTAATGAAGGTTTACAATACCCCCTACAGCAGTTTTTCAATCAGATTTTTTTCTGATACTAATACCTCCTCATTCTCATCCTTCTCTATTTCTTCTTTCTTTTGCTGAGTGATAATACCTCCATTCTCATCCTTCTCAGTTTCATTACTACGCAACATGAGCAACAGAGTGATCGCATTGGTCTACTATAATGGCCAAATTCATAATACTGATGAAGGTGCTACCTTTGATTGTGAACATCCTAAAAGCTTTCATGTTGATGAAGACGTCACATTAGAGGAACTGAAGCTGCAAATTCATACAAAAATTAAAGCTGAAAATAGAAAAAGAGTTTCAGAGATTAAGTATAGGTATCCTCTTTCTATTGGTGAAAGATATTCTATATCGATATAGAACATTTCCACTTGAAGATGAAGATGATGTCAGATGCATGTTTTATGTTCATGAGATATTTGAAAATGTTGGTGTACTTGAGTTATATGCTGACATATAGGATGTTCACGATGATTCTGGGCCTTCAAATGTTCGCACTACAAAAAACTTTCCCACAGAAGATGATGATTCTGGGTCGTTCTATGTTCACACTACATGCGACGTTCCTACAGAAGAAGTCGTTCCGCTATCTCAAGCTACAATGTTTCATAATTCATTAGTTTCACAAACAATTCTTATTGCCCTCGAAGATGAGCTTGCTGGTGTTGATCCTGTTCCGTCATGTGAAGTCCATGGTGAATATGTTGGTGACTTTAGTGAGCAGGAAGAGGATGCTGAATTCGCAAATGGGAGTGATGAAAACAGTGATTCTGACCCAGACGTCGTCGCTGCTGAGATCAACACTCATAGAGATCTTCCCCCATATGAGGCTGCATCCCCACCCTAGATCTAGAGGCAATGCAAGTGACAGAATTTCTTGAGTATGCTCATACATTTGCTATGCCTCTGACTTCTGATCCATCTACAGTTGATCTGTGTGTTAGGTTACAATTTCCAACGAAAGAGGCTGTGCTTTCAGCTATTAAGCACTATAACATCAAAAACTCTGTAGATTACAGAGAAATTAACTCTGAGCGGACCAAATATTATGTCAAATGTGTAATGTATGGGAAAGGGTACAATTGGAGAATAAGGGCAACATTTATGAAGAAGAAACAGACATGGGAGATTAGAAAATATGAAGGGCCTCATACTTGCACATCGGGGAGGACTTCACAAGATCATTGCAAGTTAGATTCTAACATAATCTGTTCATGCATTCTATCATTGGTCCATGCAAATTCGGAGATCTCCATTTCAGTTTTAAGTCCTGAGATGCGAATTCGGTATGAATACATCACCTCCTATAAGAAAGCGTGGAAAGCAAAGCAAAAGGCAATTGTTTGAGTTTTTGGCGATTGGGATAGATCGTACAATAAGCTACCTAAATGGTTAGGTGCAATGCAACATTTCGTTCCTTGTACAATTGTGGAATTGCAAACAGTACTTGCATATCACGGTGATCGACTGGTCCAGTGTAAGAGAATATTTCATCGATTCTTTTGGACATTCAAATCATGCATTGAAGGGTATCCGTATTGTAAACCTATTGTGCAAATAGACGGTACTTTCTTATATGGAAAATACAAAGGAACATTACTAATTTGCGTAGACATGTGACAAGACAGTCTGGCATATGCTTGATGTATGATTGACATGAACCCATCAAAGCTGCGATCAGACGCGATGATAGTGGATGGAATCCTCCACATGCATATTCAGTGTACTGCATTCGACACATTGCAGCTAACTTTATGAAGAAGTTTAACAATAAGGAATTGCGTCGCACATTGTTAACATGGGTATGGAATCGAATCATAGTTATTTTATCTCTTATATTTCCTTTAGTATATCAAATAATACTGAAATTCACAAGTCCTTTTTTTTTAATTTTATTAGGATACGAGTTGAGGCGACCGAATTTTCATTTCATGTATGAGAATCTTCGTGGAAAAAATGCAGAGGCGACTAATTGGCTTGATAGGATCCCCAAGGATAAGTGGACCCAATCATATGATTAAGAAGACGTTATGGCCATATGACAACCAACCTAGCTGAATCTATCAATTCGGTGTTGAAGGAAACGCGTCATCTTCCCATTACTGCTTTAGTGAAATCAACATATGATAGGTTGGCTGCACTTGTTAAGATGGGGAACAAGCAAATTGCAATGATGGAGGGAGAGCACACATACTGTGAAACAATCACACAGGATATGCAAGAAAATCACAGGAAAGCTAACTCCCACTTTGTTCGTAATTTTACGCGAGCAAATCAATCTTTTCTGATTGAAGAGTTAGCTGATCCACAAGAGGGTGTTCCTGCAATGAAGTACAAAGGCAAGCTTAGTGACATGTGGTGTGACTGTGGGAAGTTTCAAACACAAAGGTTCCCTTGTTCACATGTAGTTGCTGCTTGTGCACATGTCCATGTAGATTGCATGCAATATGTGGACAATGTCTATAGACTGAAAACTATATTGAATGTTCATAGACATGAGTTCCAACCAGTTGGAAATGAAGGTTATTGGCCTCAATATGATGGTCCAGAAGTGTGTCCCAATCAAGAAATGCGGAGAAATCCACATGGTCGGCCAAAATCAAGTCGTATTCGTAATGAAATAGACCTTAGGGAGAAAGGCCAACCAAAACGTTGTGGATTATGCAAAAATGAAGGTCATACCCGTCGAAAATGTCCGCATCAATCTGGCACATCGGGGGAGAGTTCGCATCAACAATAAAGGAATTACATGTTTTTATAACCTGTAATATTTACATATTTTGCCATTAAGGGAAAATGTTATGCAAGTTTTTTTTCTACTTATCATGTAATTTGGATTATTATTTTATATAAAATTAAGAAATTTTATAAATTATAAAAATTAAGTATATAAATTTAAATAAATATTATCAAGTCATATTTGTTAAAATTATTTTTTTTAAGTTTAAAATTTAAAAATATTTAAATTTATTTAAAAATATATTGAATAGTAAATACAAAATTAAATAACAACATTAACATTTTTAAAAATATATTGAATAATAAATTAAAAATAAATAACAAAATTAACATTTTTAAAAATATATTCAATAATAAATAACAAAATTAAAAATAACAATTAATTTTCCAACAAATTTAAAATAAATAACATGAAATGCAAAACATATAAATTTATATATTACAAATTTAAAATACATTATTCTCGTTATATTGATAAAAGTACATTTATTCTAATTATTGCATGGTGTAGAGCAACAGTGTCGAGCTCTCCTATTGCGTGGTGGTTGGACCCATCGTTCAACCTCGTCAGTGGCACGTATTCGCTGTCGACCACGACCTCTTGCTGTAAACGCCACTGGTTCTGGTTGTATGTCATCCGTCATTTCTTCTGTATCAAAAATTTGAAACTCATTGTTGGAGGAGCCAACACCTAGTTCACCCATAAAGGGAACCTGACTACTAGATGGACCCACAATGATGTACCATCAAATGCTGACGCAGGGGTTCCAAACTGATACATTGTAGTTAGATATGCTGAACTTGGACTTATGATAGGGAGCTGGTCATCTAACCTCGTCATTGGCGGTGATGGTCGGTAACACTCATCAACGTCATATCCAGGGTGACTGACGGAATAACGATGACTAGATGGTACTCCATGATCCCGTTCAGGTTCAGGATGACTAAATGACATCCTCGGTGCAGTGAACTCCGATGCATGTGATGAGGCCGGTTGACGCGCCCGCCTACGTTGTCGGATAGGTCTAGGAGCTTCCATTACCTGTGTAGGAGGGACTGGATTTGAAGTTTGTCCGGTAAATGACATACTCCTAACATCCTCATACACCGACGGTGGACAAACAAAAGGCCGACCTTCATTTTTATACCATCGTATGTAATCATCAGATGGGTTGAAATTATTACCAACAATCGGATAACCTGTCGGAATTCGTTGAGAACGTATATCCCACCAATGGATCCAATGTTCATGCTTCGCAGGCCAAAATTCATCATGACGCCCACGCATGTCGATCTTGTGAACCTTATCAAGGTTCACCGGTGCTTGCGAAATTGGTTGTTGCATCCCAAATTGTCACAACACCCTGTCAGTGTGGTGCCACTCTACATATGAAAAGCATATCAATGTTGTGTTTGCTTTTCATATATTACAATTATTGTAGGCATCTGATGGGAGGCATGCCATCATTTCATTTGAAGAATATGACATCCACAGAAACTACGAATAATTATTACAAATTATTAGTTTCATATGGATTAAATACAAAAATACTTTGAATGTAACAATCAAAACATTTACCTTATCATATCCTACTCGATCTAGTTGCAATCTTATACTTGCAAGGAATGTCGGAGTCTCGATAAGATCTCTACGATAACTCCACCTGTTAAAATGCGTATAAAATCTTAATCGACCTATAAAAATACAAGTTCTTGCAAAATTAATAAAATAGTAAAGATTATTATCTGCAAGGGGGTATACAGCCGAAACATCTACGCGCGGAGCAAGAAATGGCAGCCGATACCAAGCCCATGATTGTAGAAGCACTAAACATCCACCTATGTCATGGCTTTTTGAAATTGTAGCCCGGCACAATTCTCATTACAAAACCGCCAAACATGCAGAACCCCAACTATAATTTGCCACATGCTCTAAATCACGTAGTAATGGAAGATACATTAAATGTACCCGATTGCTCGATTTGTCAGGCATTAGTAATCCTCCAATCAAACGTAATATATATGCTCTAGTAGCATATTGTATTTGTTCTTCACTTGATTGTAATGGAAGATTTTGAAAGAATTTCAATCAATTTAGTCTCACCGTTGCATACTCATCTGGAGGTACCGCTCCCAATAGATTTTGACACTCTTCATTCCAATCTAGCAAGCTTGCGCCTGTAACTGCGTCACCATGGACCGAAAGTCCAAGTTGAAACGCAACATCTTCTAGAGTTATTGTGCATTCACCAAATGGAAAATGAAAAGTGTGCGTTTCGGGTCTCCATCGTTCGATCAACGCACTGATTAAGTCGGGTTGTAGCAAAAATCATTGAATTTAAGTTGCGTGATAAAATTCGGCTCTTCTTAATTGGTCGACAATAGATGGATGCAGGTCCTCTAATGTAAATTTCCTCGAACCTAACACGTGATGAGTATCCTGTTGATAATTAATTAAATTAAATAATTATAATAATTAATATATTATAAAATTATAATAATTAAAAAATTAAACAATATAAAAATTCTAAAATTCTAAAACTATAAAATGACAAAACAATAATAATTAAAAAATTAAAAAACTATAATAATTAAATAATTAAACAATATAAAAATTATAAACTATAAAATGAAAAAAGAATAATAATTAAAAAGTTATAAAACTATAATAATTAAAAAATTAAACAATATAAAAATTATAAAACTATAAAATGATAAAATAATAATTATTAAAAAATTACTAAAATTTGATAATGTAATACAAATAATATTACAAAAATTTACTTACCTCTTTAAATATAACCGAGGATATGTGATTTTCTTGCTACCTCAATAGTGATGATAAAGCCATTTTTAAATTAACAAGAAGAAATTTTTTATGGAAGAAGGAAGAAAGAAGAAAGAAAATTATGAGATTTGTTGTAGAAAATATGAAGGCAATTTGTATGGAAAAGGAAGAAATTTTGTATTTATAGATATTTGGGGTGTAGGGAGGAATTTGAAGTCAACGGTCAAGTGACCGTTGCCTTCAAATTTTATATTATATATATATATATTTATAACCATTGTAATTGTAATTTTAAATTAAAATTAAAAAAAAAATACAAACACCAAGGGAAATCGTCACCCCCATGGCGATTTTCCTTGGTGTTTTTTTCAAATACACGTTGGAAAATCGTCATGGGGGATGGCGCTTTTTCAGCAGATTTTAAAACGAGCGAATTTTGGGACATAATTTGAAAACAACGGTATTTCGATAAATAAAAAAATGGTTATACTATGATAAAAAAACCTATGAAAAAGTACTGATTAAAATATTGAAAAAATTAAATTAATAAGTTTGATTAACTAAATATTTTAATGAGAATATGATGATAAATTCTAAAATTAATAACTTTTTTATTTTATAAATAATATTATAAATTTATTTTCATATATATATATTTATTATAATCGTTGTATCTATAAAAAAACTTAAAAGTTGTCCCCTGTTGCTTAGAATTGCAGAATTTGAGATTTATAGGGGTTGCTTAGAAGACAATTAAGCAAATGAATAAAATTATAATTTAGAGGGTAATTAAGATATTTTAATTTGGGTAATTTTGATTTTTATACTGCTAACAGTTTTCATTTTTTTGAATTTAAGAAGAAAAAAAATGAAATGAAATGAGATGATGTCATTAAGAAATGAACCATCTGTTGGTTACCAGTCACCACTATAAATTCAGAACTTTTATAATCTACATTAAAAGCAATTCTCAAATGCATGAGAATGTAGAACATCTATAATTCATAATCTATAACTTAATATAAAAACAATCCCCAAATCAATGAGAGAAGAGAATTGTGAATTTTGGGTGTAAGATTAATTGACAACTAATTATGGGTATTACTAATCATGGGTATTAAGGAGATTGGGGGGTTAGTTTAGGTTTTTTTTATTTTTTTATTAAGAAAGAAAGAAAGAAAATAAAGAAAGAAAATAAAGGGAAAAAAAAGATAGGAAAAAAAGATGGAGTAAAAATTGAGTGTTCATGTGTTTTTGTGTTCATATTATTTTTTGTATGTTCAAAATATTATAAATTTATACAATTTTTACAAGTTAATAATTCGTTTTATGTAGATTTTGACACGTTCGCGTATTCGTGTCGCGTTCGTGTTCGTGTTATTTTTCGTCTGTTCAAAATATTATAAATTTATATAATTTTTACATGTTAATAACTCATTTTATGTAGATTTTGACACGTTCGGATATTCGTTCGTGTTCATATTATTTTTCGTATTCGTGTTATTTTTGTGTGTGTTCAAAGTATTATAAATTTTTACATATTAATAATTCATTTTATGTAGATTTTGACACGTTCGTGTATTTGTGTTGTGTTTATGTTATTTTCGTGTCGTGCTGTATTTTAATTATTTTTTCATGTGTTCGTGTCGTGATTCAATTCATTATAATATTTTGCATAGTTTGTCAGGTGATCCAATTTAGAGAAAAAAATTTGTGTTCGTGTCGTGTCTTAATTCATCACATATTTTGCATAATTTGTTATAATGATTCAATTTAGAGAAAAATTGTATGTCAGTAACATATTCGTGTTATTTTATCGTGTGTTTAAAATATTATAAATTTATATAAATTTTTACACATTAATAATTTGTTTTATGTAGATTTTGACACGTTTGTGTATTTGTGTCATGTTCATGTTATTTTTTGTGTCATGTCGTGTTTTAATTATTTTTCTCATGTTATGTTCGTATCATACAATTATGTTGTGTCTGAAATTGCAGGATCTAATTGATCATAATTAAATAACTCTCAATTTATACCAAGTGTCGTATAAGGATAAAAATTATTATTTTTTTAAATTATATTTACTTTTCTTGCTTTTTAATCTTTCAAATTTATTATAAAATATAAATTCAAATCGATAACATTCCGCAGCGAAGTGCGGGCATTATCTAGTACATTAAAAGCAATCCCCAAATGCATGAGAATTTAAAATTTAAAATTTTGGAACACATACATTTTGTCACATAATACATGTCATTGGTTATGGTTTGGAGGTTAATTATGGTATCACACTTTTTTCACACACATTTTGTCACATAATAATGTCATTAGTTATGATTTGGAGGTTAATTATGGTATCATATTATTTTTACTATATAATACATGTCATAAGCTATAGTTTTGAGTTAATTGTGGTATCCAATTAAAACAGTCAAATTGATTTGAATTTTTGCCACATGATTTTGGGATTAATTAGGTCATTTTAGATTATTTTGGGTCTCAGGATTATTTCGAGTTCGGGTCATATCGAGTTTGGGTCTTTTCGGGTTTGTACCTTCTCGGATTCGGATCTTTTCGGTTTCAAATATTTTGTATCGTCTTTGTGTTATTTCTCATATCGTATTCAAGTTAATTTTTATTGTGTTTAAAGTATTCGTATTTTTGTTTTTTTTCGTATATTCAAAGTATTATAAATTTATATAATTTTTACAAGTTAATAATTCGTTTAATATAAATTTTGACACATTCGTGTCGTGTTCATGTTATTTTTCGTGTCGTGTTCGTGTTATTTTTTTGTTTGTCCAATGTATTATAAAGTTATATATATATTTTTTTATATGTTAATAATTCGTTTTATGTAGATTTTGAGACGTTCGTGTATTTGTTTTGCGTTCAAATTATTTTTCGTTTCGTGTTGTATTTTAATTTTTTTTTTCATGTTGCATTAGTGTCGTTGTCAATTCATCCAAATATTTTGCATAGTTTGTCATGGTTATTAAATTTAGAGAAAATTTTGTGTATTGTGTCGTGTCTCACTTCATCTCATATTTTGCATAATTTGTCATAATTATTCAATTTAGAGAAAAAAAAAATACATGTTTGTGTTATTTTATCATGTGTTTAAAGTATTATAAATTTATATAAATTTTTACACGTTAATAATTGATTTTATGTAGATTTTAACACGTTCGTGTATTTGTGTTATGTTCATGTTATATTTCGTATCGTGTTTTAATTATTTTTTTCATGTTCTGTTTGTGTCGTATAATCATGTTGTGTCAGGAATTATCAAGTCTAACTGACACTATTCAAATAACTCCCAAATTTGTGTTACGTGTCGTCGTGTTCGTGTTATTTTTTTTGGCATTATCATATTCAAGCTATTATATATTCATATAAATCTTGATATGTTAGTAATTCGTTTTATGTAGATTTTGACACATTCGTATATTTGTGTCATGTTCATCTTATTTTTCGTACCGTTTTATGTTTTAATTATTTTTTTAATGTTATGTTCGTATTGTATAATTATGTTGTGTCCGAAATTGTCAGATCTAATTAATCATATCAAATAACTCTCAATTTTATATAGGTGTCGTATAATATAGAAAGTTATTATTTTTCTAAATTATCTTTATTTCTCTTATTTTTAAATTTTTAAAATTTATTACAAAGTATCAATTCAGATTTAATAACATATCGCAACGAAATGCAGGCATCTATCTAGTTTGAATTAGAACTTCTCTTTTGTAAGTTATGTTTTTAGCCGTACATGATATTAATTCATTTCTTTCACACTTATATGATTATAAATTGAGTTTTTAATCAAATTTTTGATTGAGAACTTTTTATTTTAAATTTATTAATGATTAAAATACAAAAAGAAGATTTTCTAAAAATTTTGAATGAAGTAATTTTTTTTCAAAATTCAATTAATAAAATAAAATAAAATAAAACCAAAAATTTATGTAATTAAAAAAAATTAAATTTGTGTAATTAAATTTAAAAATTAAAACTTAATTTTGTTGGCCCATCTTCTTTTAAATATTTAAGGTTTGTTAGCATTCTTTTGATAAGATTGAAAGGACAATTTTGTCTCAAAATTTTATTTTAACTTTCTCTTTCCCTACTTTACCAACCCTTTTCAATGTATCATACCAAACATGAGAATTTGTTTTTACCCAATAAAATCCCATAAATTTGAACACATTCTCACATACCAAACTCCCCCTAAGGTTAACATTAGCTATTTTGTTATTTTTAGTAAAGAAGGATATATTTAGTGTAAAATTAATTTAATTTTACATATTTTTATAATTTTTAATATGATTTATACTTGTTAAACAATTATTGTATTTCATATTTTATTTACATAAATTATGCACGTTAAGTTTCGAGTAAATTAAAAATATTTAATTATTTGTTTGATATGAAAAAATTTAATCGTTAAATACATATAAAAGAGACAATATTCTCGATTGATATGATAAAAATATTGGATTAGTTCAAAATTTTAAGTGCACAAATAAATACAATTATATTGCTAAATACAACAGTCAGCTAATTGAAATATTAATTATATATAAAATTATAAAAGTGTACAATTAATTAATTTTACCCCCTGTGATTTGAATCTCCTTCTTTTAGCATTTATAAGCACATGCAAAGTTGCAAAAAAATGCCATGAGAATTTGAAAATTAATTCAAAGAAAAATTATTTTTTATATTTTTTTCTTTTTTTCTCTATTTTAAATTTCAGTGGCTATAAAAATCAACAAAAATTTCTTATTCTAATTAATTAATTTCTTGAAAATTAATTTTTGTTTTCTTATCATAATTATTGTTACGTCTTTATAATTTATACTCTTATTTCTAAAAACAAGGTTTTACTTTTGTCTAGAGTCAAATTATGAATAGAGAAAAAAATATTTTCAATAATTTTTTAAGAAATAAAGTTACAAAACTATGTTACACACAAAATATAATTACAGTTACTATTTTTTGACTTGAAAATTTTACATTTTTAATAGAAATTAAGATCATATATTGAAATTCATGTATTCCTTATGCTTTCTCGAATGCAAAATACATAAAAATAAGTTTAAAAATTGATTAAATGGATCAAATTTTTACAAAATTGAGTATATGTTTTAGAGTATATGATAATCACCTAATTATTCGAGAATTTTTATTTTGGTCATCTAATTATGAAAAAATCAATTTAGTAACACATTATAAAAATTAATTTTTCTGGTTACCCAATCATTAAAGATTAACGATTGGATGATGTGGCAATGCTATGTCACCTATCATATTCCATGTGGCATCACCACATCATCTGGCATGCCATGTGACAGTATCCATGTGACATTAGAAATGTTAAAAAAAAAAAAATGGAAAATTAAATAAATAAAAAAAAGATAAATTGCACTTTTAATTATTTAACTTTTCGAGAACTTTTATTTTAGTCACTCAACTTTAAAATTTTCACAATTTGATCACCAACGTTTTTCAAAACTGATTTTATTAATATTCTGGTTTCTATTGTTAATGGTTCTTTGTCGACATGACTTTTATAATGATTTGATCACCAACGTTTTCGAATTTCACTTGAATAAATTATTTTATTATTTTTGTTATGTATATTAAAATATTTTGATATAATACTCAAATAAACTTTTAAACTTTATAAAAAAATATGAAATAAGCATTCAATATTTTTATGTTATGGAATTAAACTATGAACTTTTATTATAATTATACCCTTTAATTTTGAAAAATTGATGAATAAATCCAATTGCCAAAACTATTCAAATGCATTACTTAAAGTATTTGACATCCCGTTCATCCAAATAAATTTAAGTAAGTATCTATTATAGATTACATCGGCCAACCAAAAAAATTTAACTGGAATATGAAAAAATTTCATAACCTCAAGAGTCTAATTCTAATTAAAGTTCATAGTTTTAATTTTATGCAACAAATAGATAACAAAAATTAAAAATTATTATATTAAAGTTCACAAACATTAGTGATTAAATCGTTATAAAGTCTGACAATTTGAAAGATGAAATCTATATGGAGTTGCCTCCTAGTTTTGAAGGCGTGTATAGATTGGAGAAGTCTTTGTATGGACTAAAACAATCACCTTGAGCTTGGTTTTAAAATTTCACTAAAGCAGTGCATCAGTTTAATTATACTCAGAGTCAAGGTGATCATATCTTATTTTTCAAACACTCGAATAATGAAAAAATTATTGTTCTAATTATTTATGTTGATTATATCATTGTCACGAGTAATGCTCTTGATAAAATAAGAAGACTTAAAGGAAAGCTCGTTAGAGAATTTGAGATTAGGGATTTGGGGACTCTAAGATATTTTTTGGGATTTGAAGGAGATACTTCGATTGATCCTAATCATAAGTTAGGATCAATGATTAAGAGTGATGTATTCGACAAAGGGCGGTACCAAAGGTTGGTGGGGAAATTGATGTACTTATCTCATAGTAAGCCAGACATTACATTTGCGGTTAGTGTTGTGAGTTAATTTATGCACTCTCCTTGTGAAGTTCATATGGAATTTGTTTTGAAAATCTTAAAATACTTGAAAAATGCTCTTGGAAAGGGCTTACTCTTCTCAAATAATCAATAATCATCACTTTTAAGTAGAAGCATACACAGATGCAAATCAAACTGGTTTTGTGAATGACAAAAGGTCTACATCTGAATATTGCACGTTTGTTGGAGGAAATCTTGTAGCTTGGAGGAGTAAGAAATAGTTGGTGGTAGCTAGTTCTAGTGTTGAGGCTGAGCTTAGAGCAATGACTCAAGAGATTTGTGAGCTTATATGGTTAATAACATTGCAAAAATAGTTATGAGTTACTCAGACAAATACAATGAAGCTATATTGTGACAATAAAGCTACGATCAAAATAGTTCATAATTATGTTCAACATGATAGGACAAAACATGTTAAAATTGACAAACACTTCATCAATAATTTTTATAAAAGCACGAATGTGAAAAATCTTTTGAATTGATAAAAATGATCATTGTTGTTTACTATATTGCTAAATAGTCATTGTAATTTTTTTTATTATTCATAAGATTTATCCAATTTATAAGTAAGAAATTTAATTTCATTAAAATATATTCGTTAAATTGATTTATTAATAAAATTTATCCAATTTATGAGTAAAAAGTTTAATTTCATTAAAAGACTTTTATCAAATAAATTTATTTGATAATAAATAAAAAAAAATTAAACATTTATATTGAATTGCTTTATCTTCAAAATTCTAAAATAGAAGAGAGTTATTTACATTGAATTTTTTTATTTGCATAATATTAATTTTACATTAACATTAAAAAAATTATATTACTTTAATATAATTTCCACATTGAAAAAATTTTACATGTTAATTCAAACTTCGATTAATATACACTTTATTAACTTTATTTATTTATAAAATATTAAATTATATATTCAGAAATAGATAAAATAACAAGTATTTACGTGTGATGCATGTGACAATAAATACTAGTTAAAAAGAACTTAGAAAGTGGTCAAATTTGTATTCCTTCTATTACTAGCAGAGGAAATGTAGACATCTTTAAACTAACTTGAAGAGAAGTGTTGAAAAATTATTTTACCTATATTTTATAGCCGAATAGGTTTTGATTTATTCCGTGTAAACGTGAAAATTAGTCTTTCCTTTTTTTTTTTTTAGAACTAACTAAGTTATTCCGTGTAATTAGCTATTCATAGGCCCACTATATAAGTGATTTTTTCTTTTTAAATTATCTTATATTGCTCATTTTTCTACATAATGCATAAAATAATAATACACTATATAATCAAGAAATCAAATATCTTAAATCATCCAGATAGATCTGTTCAAGAGTCAGGCTATCTATTTGATTGAGTTTGGTTAAATGTTTTTCAATTTAGACCTACTCAGCTCGAATTATTATTTATTAAAAAAAAATATTTTTTATTTAAATTTAATTATAAAATATATTAATATTAAAAATATTTTTTAAATAATAATTCGAGTTTACAGACCAACCTGAACCTAACTTGAGTCAAGCTTAGATAAAAAAATTTAAAAATCCAGAATCGTGATTTGTCTTGACCCATGAACACTTTTACATCCAGAGCAGTAGTTAAAAAAAAAAAAAAAAAAAATTCATCATTTTATGAAATTTCAAGTTATCAATGCTCACAATAATGGGTAACAAAAATGTCGTCATCATTGTCGTGATCGTCATTTCGTAAAGAAATAACTTTATTTCACATTTTTTAAAAGTAAATAAAATTTTCATTTTTGTAAAAAAAACATCAAAAAAGAAAGAAGAAAAAAAACTGGCCACCCTTCAAGCGGCAAGACAACATTCTCAATGAAGAGACTGTAGGTTATGCTTAAACCTAAAAAATATTAATGTTTAGCTATTTATAAATAAAATATAACTTTGGACACATGACAAAAAAACATTGAAAGGACACCAAAAAATACTCCAAACAGGGACAGAGAAAGTCTGTTGAGAACCGGTGGGAATTTTCTGAAGAAAAAGATAAACTGTTAGAGTAATTAGTAATTGCTCAAAGGCAGAATCATAGGATTGTTAATCTTAAGTATATTATGAAAGTTCTGCTGTTTCAAGTTTCAACACCCCAAAGCCAAAGGTTTCTGTAAATGAAGTACCATTTATGTCACAAAATAAAAGAACAAGTGCTTGGCCACTCTTTGTTCTATATTCTCATGCATTACCCCAGTTACTTGCCTCAATTTTTAAGTTAAAATCTTTGTTTGAGATGTATTAGACAAAGGTAATTTGCCTGATTAATCACTTTGATTGTAGTTATCTAGTTGGAGAATTGGAGTACCTCGGGTAAGCTTTTGTCTCAGTGAAGAACTAAAGATTTATGTCACCCAAACTCAGAATGTCGAATACGGATATGTATCCGACACGACTATGCTCATTATTTTAAAAAAAAAAATTCATATATTTGAAAGATTATACTCCAATACCCATGCATAAATATGAATTATTATACTCCAATACCCATGCATAAATATGTGTCGAACATGAATATTTTAAGAAAAATAAAGAGTACGGATAATATAACTAGAGAGAGAATTTTAGAAGCTAGTAGTGCACTTAGCTGAGGTGTAGCTCTCGTGCTTAATTTAATTTCTTTTCAGAAAAGCTAATGGCTATTTCATTGATTCACTGTCAGAAAAAAGAAATGTGGTTTTGATTCATCAATGAAAGATAAAAGAGGATAGAACCAAAAATTACAGTAAGCAAGATATTGATCTTAATGGTAATCTAGATTCTAGAGAACATTCACCATCATCTGCTGCATCCAGACCACTGTTTACTTAGGTGTTCTTGCCTAAACTTCCATTTCAAGCTGCTTCTGTTTATCCGTCATAAAATATTTCAATTCATTGCTGTCATGCTGCACCCTCCCAGTAATTTCCAAGCACAAGCCATTGACAGGGCTCTTACTTGGCTGTTTACTCTTAGAAGGCTTCTTACTGGGGGCTGGATTTAGAAAAACTGGTTGCAGTCTAAGGTTCGGATTAGGTTTAATCCGGTTCGCTTCCCTTTCATCTGGTGGACGTAGAAGTATTCTGTTCTCTGATTCTAGTTCTGAAACTTCATCTTCGTTCAATAGGACCTACAAAAGTATAAATACCGTATGTTTGAAAAGGAAAAAGAAAAGTGGTATATATAAATGTCCAAAAACGATTAATTCATAAAAGAAAAAATCAAAGCAGTTAAAGCTACATGGCAGAGGCAGGAATCCTTCAAAATAAGTCAGACGAAGTGAGCATTTCAAGCATTGAAGACAATAGTGACTAGCAACTCTTCATTTTTCTTGAAGTACCCGTGTCTGACATCCATGTCCGACGCATATCTGGACATGGGTATGAAGATATGACCTTCCAAAGATCCTCCAAATATATGAAAAAACTTTTAAAAAATTGAACATATCCGTGTCGGATACATACCCGTATTTGACATTCACAGCCGAGTCCAAATAACATAGATAGTGATTACAAGAAATAGCAAGACTGGGAGGGAGGGAAGAGTCAATGAGATTGAAATGGCTAAGCAAAATGTCATATTTGAAAATTTATCAGTAAAATGTCTCCATTCTGTTCCATGAAAAAAAAAATTGCAGTTAGAAATCAGGAAAGATCTAATAATACCTTGCGTCCCACCAAATCAAAAGTCACAACCACTTTACTTCGTTTCAAGCGTTCAGCTTCTTCAATCTCCTCTTGTTTCTTCTTCAGAAGTTCCTTCTCCTGGGAGGAAAAAAATGCAGTGCAAGTGATTTTCAAGCAAATTCATGCAGCAGTAACCTACAATCTCAAAGAATAAGAGTTTAGAAACAAGAGATACCTCCTTTGACAGCCAGCTGTTACCCTCGATCTCATAGTAGTCACTTTGGTCATCAATAACTGTTGTACGTGCTGCGGCGTTTCTGTCATATTCAACAAGCCTTTTTGCATAAGCTTCAGCCACTGCTTCAGCGTCTGATACGGGAGTGAAGCTTCCTTCAAGACCAGCATATGTGCTCCCTTCTCTAAGCACTAGAGCACCACAGAAATTGCAAGGCCCCTCTCCCTCCTGCTCACACACTATCTTACCACAGGAAAGACAATTACTGACTAGTTTGTGCTGGCGAGCTTGGCACGAGCACGGTTTCCCCTGCTGGAACTGGAAGATAATTGACCCTTTTGCTGCCTCAGCAAGTGAAACAACTTTGCCAGCTTTCTTCTTTTTAGAATTACCTTGGTTTCCTTTACGGGTGTGTCTTGAATCGCTAGCATCATTCAGGAGTCTGTTTTCCTGATTACCAGAAATGACATTCTTTTTTGGTTCCGCTTGATAACTGGAGCCTGCTGCCTCTTTTGGAGTTTTAAATGGTTTCTTCGTTCCGCTGATAGAGATTTCACCTGAAGGTGGTTTAACATAGGCTTGAAGTTTTGAAGTTGGGATGGCGGCATTGCCAGTGCAGAGATCTGAGTGACCTCTCCGCCTCAAGTACTCTTCAGTCACGATTTTTCCTGCTTCCTGCCCAATAATATTCTGCAAAAAAAATAGAACTTAATATATGGAATACTGGCTATGGCTGCTAAGAAAACAACTGACAAAGTAGGTAAAGAATTAAGACCTATGTTACTCAGACTCGGATGTGAGTGTCAGACACGGGTATATTCAATTTTTTCTAAGATTTTCATGTATTTGGAGGGTCCTTGGAGAATCATATCCTCATACTCATGTTCGGATATATGGCGAACATGAATGTCGGACACGGGTACTTCAAGAAAAATGAAGAGTTGGAGCAACATAGATTAAAACAGTAGAAAATTTAACATAAAAACTGAAATATGTATTGATAAAATGGTAACCTCTTGAATTAAAAATTACAGCATACAATGCTCCAAATAAAACCTCATGCATAGACATAGCTAAAACCCCTAAAAGGGACAAAAGGAAAAAAAAAAAAAAACACCATTATGATAAGAGTGAAGCTACTTCACATCTTTGATATGGTATGATGATGATCAAAATTCACACGTAAAAACCTGGAAGCCACAATATACATATTATTTGAAATGGGTCCTCATCTCAAAGTCAGCAGCATTGTTTCTTAATAGAATTAGGAAACTTGACATGTTATTCTATGTAGATTTTGACTTTAAAGATTCTACTATAACGATATCCAAGTATTTGGCTCAATGATTAATGCATGTCTCGAGTTCAAAGAGCAAAGTTCTAATCCCTTTCTTCAAATAAAAAATGTTTTACGAGTTTGTTTTTGATTCTACAAACGGAATAAAGAGATTTTTTTAAATATAATTTAAAAGGTATGTGCCACCCTCCTAATCGTTGTGGAGTCTAAAAACTTTATCCACAGTAGATGAGATCATTTCTCAAACTTCTACTATAATATAATGGAGGGAGAATCATTCATAATTGTCAATTATTCATCCAAAAGGTCAATCATGAACAAGTTCGTTGGTGGGTCATTAAAATTATCTAACAACATCTCTAATATCAACTAAATTCAATCCCAGATAAACAGAAATCCCCAAAACAATCCCTTCTTTCAATTAAAAGATAAAGAGAAATTAAAAATAAAAATAAAAATAAAAATAAACCCCCAACAAACAAAAAAACATAAACCCAAACTTGTAATTGGACCACAAAAAAAATTAAAAAGAAAACAAGAGAGAGAGGAAAGAATTACGTCAAGATATTCTTTGGCATCAAGGGGGTGAGCAAGCTCGCAATAAGAGACTAAACCAGATATGATTTCTCTATCCAAATCCAAACCCGTCTCTATTTTCTTACACAATTCCACCAAAGCCTTCTCCAGCCATTCTCCTGGCGTCTCCATTCTTTTCCTCTATCTCTCGCTCTCGCTGCAGCGAAGAAGAATCGGCTTTTCAAAAGGCAAGCTCTTCAAAACGAAGTAAAAAAGGAATAAAGTTGGAAACTTTATGTGATTTTGGTAGCCGTTAGATTGATAATCGAGGTGGGTCCCAATGTTTTGAGCTGACACGGTAAGATCTGAGTCGTTCACTTGATGAAACTCCGAAACTCCAGCCACCTTTACAATAAGCTAGGTATATATATATATATATATATATATATATATATATATATATATATATATTCAAGCATTAGAAATATGCCTAAGCAAATATTAGGGAAAAAAAAGATACCAACTATATTCTTACTTGTTTATGTTTAGAGATGGTAATCGGATTTGTTCGAATTAAGTCATTTCGAATTTAGATAATGACAAATTCATATAATGCACGTAATGATTTTTTTTTTTTTGTCAAAACGAATTTAAGTGAGTTCATATTCGAATTTTTTAAATGAATTTTCAAATTTGAATTCATTTTGTCACATTTATCCATTTCCTATCCATATTCGATTAACAATTTTCTATTATAACTCAATTAAACTTGAACCTCTTTATTTGGTTAAAAATGTACCAATTACAAAAACTCAAATCGAATTCAACAATAAAAAGTAGTTTTATTAATAAAAAATAATATTAAAATAAACCTTCCAACTTTATTAAAAATTAAAAATAAATTACCTATCTTTTATTACATGAAATTAAAATAATAAAATTTTATTTTATTTTAATTAATTAAATCTTAAAAGTGATTAAATAAAATTCAATTGTCATAATTTTTAAATTAACATCCTTCAAATATTTGTTATTTGGTCCATCTAAACAATCTAAACAATATACGTATTTTCTATAAATTATATCATTTAAAAAAAATTTAACAAAAAAATAAATATTTTATAACGTAAAAGTTCTAGTTACAATAAAATAAAATATCGAAAACTTATTTTATTTCCATTTTTAGTAGAGTTTGAGGACTTATTTGGTTATTATTCCAATTAAATCAATAAATTCAATATCAATTTCAAGCAATACATACACTAAAAACCAATACAAAAGTTAAAATAAATATTTAATATCTACAATCGAAACCTTTTCAACTCGCCTGAAGCTTTCTCCATGGATGAGATACGGTTTTTTCTTCAAGATCTGAATGTGACAAAGCTTTTAAGTGGGGTTTTTTATACGAATATAGCCAAAAAAAAAAAAAAAAAACCCCAAAGTACCTATGCTTTTAGATTTATTTTCAAAATACGATTGTTTTAAAATTAGCTGGGAAATCGCCACCCCCCATGGCGATTTCCCAGCATCAAAATATTGATTTTGGCTAAAAATACCAAGAGAAATCGCCATTGGGGGTGTCGATTTCCCTTGGTATTTTTTTCAAAATTTGATAAAAATACCAAGGGAAATCGTCACCCCCCATGGCGATTTCTCTTGGTATTTTTAACCAAATTTGTAAAAAGAATGAAGGGAAATCGCCATGGGGGGTGGCGATTTCCCTTCATGTAATTTTTTTTTTAATTAATCAACAAATTTTAAATTTTTTTTTATTTTGTAAATTTTATTTTTTAAATTTAAAAATTATAAATTAAATTAAGTTTCTTATTAAATTTAAATATGGAAAATTTTATTTCTTATAAAAATTAAAAAAACAAAATAATATTTCTTCTTAAATTTGTATATCAAAAATTATATTTGTAAGTTTTGTTTAAATTTTAAAATTTTAAAATTTTGTAAGTTTTGTTTTTTAATTTTAAAATTTATAAATTAAATTAAAATAATTTTTTATAATTAAAAAAAAAATCGTAAGGTAAATTTTTTTATTTAAAATTTATGAACAAATTTTTTTAAATTTTGTTAATTGATTTGTATTAGATAAAAACAAAAAACAAACAAAAAAACTTGCATTACATTTTCCCTTATAATCCAAAGTACATGATAAGTTGAGAAAAACATGTAATTCATTTATTGTTGATGCGAAGTCTCCCCCAATGTGCCAAATCGTTGCGGACAATTTCGACGGTTATGACCTCCGTTTCTGCATAATCCACAACGTTTTGGTTGGCCTTTCTCCCTGAGGTCCATTTCATTACGAATACGACTTGATTTTGGCCGACCATGTGGATTTCTCCGCATTTCTTGATTGGGACACACTTCTGGACCATCATATTGAGGCCAGTAACCTTCATTTCCAACAGCTTCGAACTCATGTCTATAAACATTCAATATATTTTCCAGTTTATAGACTTTGTCCACATATTGCATGCAATCTACATGAACATGTGCACAGGCAGCAACTACATGTGAACAAGGGAACCTTTGTGCTTGAAACTTTCCACAATCACAC
The DNA here is from genome assembly GCA_030761205.1 of Fremontodendron californicum. Lineage (NCBI taxonomy): Eukaryota > Viridiplantae > Streptophyta > Magnoliopsida > Malvales > Malvaceae > Fremontodendron > Fremontodendron californicum. Next base: position 7,773,164 of record JAULJL010000019.1, on the reverse strand, counting down.
CACATGTCACTGAGGTTGACTTTGTAGTTCATTGCAGAAACACCCTCTTGTGGAGCAACTAACTCTTCAACCAGAAAAGATTGATTTGCTCGCGTAAAATTACGAACAATGTGGGAGTTAGCTTTCCTGCGATTTTCTTGCATAGCTTGTGTGACTGTTTCACAATATGTGTGCCCTTCCTCCATCATGGCAATTTGTTTGTTCCCCATCTTAACAAAAAGTGCAGCCAACCAATAATATGTTGATTGCACTAAAGCAGTAATGGGAAGATGACGCGTTCCCTTCAACACCGAATTGATAGATTCAGCTAGGTTGGTTGTCATATGGCCATAACGTCTTCCTTGATCATATGACTGCGCCCACTTCTCCTTGGGGATCCTATCAAGCCAGTTAGCCGCCTCTGCATTTTCTCCACGAAGATTGTCATACATGAAATGAAAATTCGGTCGCCTCAACTCGTATCCTAATAAATTTAAAAACAAAAAACTTTTGAATTTCAATATTATTTTATATGCTAAACGAAATATAAGAGATAAAATAACTATGATTTGATTCCATACCCATGTTAACAATTTGTCGACGCAATTCCTTATTGTTAAACTTTTTCATAAAGTTCGCTGCAATGTGTCGAATGCAGTACACTGAATATGCATGTGGAGGATTCCATCCACCATTGCGTCTAATCGCAGCTTTGATGGCTTCATGTCGATCAGACAGCAAGCAAATGCCAGGCTGTTTTGTCACGTGTCTGCGCAAGTTACTGAGAAAGAATGACCAAGCCTCTGTTGTCTCACCCTCCACAATGGCAAAGGCAATTGGCAGTATGTTTCGGTTGCCATCTTGTGCAATAGCTAACAATAATGTGCCTTTGTATTTTCCATATAAGAAAGTACCGTCTATTTGCACAATAGGTTTACAATACGGATACCCTTCAATGCACGACTTAAATGTCCAAAATAGTCGATGGAATATTCTCTTACCTTGGACCAATCGATCACCGTGATATGCAGGTATCGTTTGCAATTCCACAATTGTACCAGGCACGAAATGTTGCATTGCACCTAACCATTTAGGTAGCTCATTGTACGATCTTTCCCAATCGCCAAATACTCGAACAATTGCCTTTTGCTTTGCTTGCCATGTTTTCTTGTAGGAGGTGATGTATCCATACCGGATTCGCATCTCAGCGATCAAAACTGAAACGGAAATCTCCGGATTTGCTTGGACCAATGACAAAATGCATGAGCAGATCATGTTACAATCTAACTTGCAATGATCTTGTGAAATCCTCCCCGATGTGCAAGTATGAGGCCCTTCATATTTTCTAATCTCCCATAGATGTTTCTTCTTCATAAAAGTTGCCCTTATTCTCCAATTACACCCATTCTCATACATTAAGCACTTGGCATAATATTTCGTCGGCTCAGATTCAATTACTCTGTAATCTACAGAGTTTTTGATGTTATAGTGCTTGATAGCTGAAAGCACAGCCTCTTTCGTTGGGAATTGTAACCCAACACACAGATCAAGTGCAGATGGATCAAATGTCAGAGGCGTAGCTAATGTATGAACATACTCTGGAAATTCCGGCACATGCATTGCCTCCAGATCCAGTGTATGCATATGGGATGCAGCCTGATATGGGGGAATATCTCGATGAGTGTTGATATCTCCATGAGTGTTGATCTCAGCAGGGACGACGTCTGGGTCAGAATCAGTATTGTCATCACTTGCGAATTCAGCATCCTCTTCTTGCTCACTAAATTCACCAACATCTTCACCATGGACTCCACGTGGACGAACAGGATCAACACCAGCTGGCTCATCTTCGAAGGTAGTAGGAATTAGGGTTTGTGAGACTAATGAAGTCTGAAAAGTTGTAGCTTGAGATAAGGGCACGACTTCTTCTGTGGGAACGTCGTATGTAGTGTGAACATAGAACGACCCAGAATCATAATCTTCTATGGGAAAGTTTTCTGTTGTGCGAACATTTGAAGGGCCGCAATCATCGTCAACATCATCTATGTCAGCATATAACTCAAGGACACCAACATTTGCAAATGTCTCATGAGCATAAAACATGCATCTGACATCATCATCATCTTCAAGTGGAAATGTTCTATATCGGACACATCCTTCACCAATAGAAAGAGGATGCGTGTACTTAACCTCTGAAACTCTTTTTCTAGTTCCAGCTTTAATTTTTGTATGAATTTGCAGCTTCAGTTCCTCTAATGTGACGTCGTCTTCAACACGAAAACTTTTTGGACGTTCACAATCAAAGGTAGCACCTTCGTCAGTATTATGAATTTGGCCATTATAGTAGACCAATGCGATCACTCTATTGCTCATGTTGTGTAGCAAAAGAAAGAAGAAATATAGAAGGATGAGAATGAGAATGAGGAGGTTTTAGCACTCAGGAAAAATCTGATTGAAAAACTGTTGTATGGGGGTATTGTAAACCTTCATAAGTATTATGAATTTATAATGGTTCATTATGTTGTACCAGATGACAAATCCCATCCTTTGTATAGGATGGAATCTGATTCTGATATTCTGCCTAGGATTATTTGACTATTTGACTGAAAAAGTTATAACTTATTCAATGCAAAATGTCATTGATAAATCCCATCATTTGTCTCATCCATTGCAGAAAGAATCAAGTTCCAATATTTTTTCCAGCATTTGATGGACTGGAAAATAGCTGAAACCTGTCTAAAAACCTATATCATCAGTCTTATCCATTGCAGAAAAAATCAAGTTCCAATATTTTCTCCAGCATTTGATGGACTGGAAAATAGCTGAAACCTGTCTAAAAACCTATATCATCAGTCTTATCCATTGCAGAAAAAATCAAGTTCCAATATTTTCTCCAGCATTTGATGGACTGGAAAATAGCTGAAACCTGTCTAAAAACCTATATCATCAGTCTTATCCATTGCAGAAAAAATCAAGTTCCAATATTTTCTCCAGCATTTGATGGACTGGAAAATAGCTGAAACCTGTCTAAAAACCTATATCATCAGTCTTATCCATTGCAGAAAAAATCAAGTTCCAATATTTACTGCAGCATTTGATGGACTGGAAAATAGCTGAAACCTGTCTAAAAACCTATATCATCAGTCTTATCCATTGCAGAAAAAATCAAGTTCCAATATTTTCTCCAGCATTTGATGGACTGGAAAATAGCTGAAACCTGTCTAAAAACCTATATCATCAGTCTTATCCATTGCAGAAAAAATCAAGTTCCAATATTTACTACAGCATTTGATGGACTGGAAAATAGCTGAAACCTGTCTAAAAACTTATATCATCAGTCTTATCTATTGCAGAAAAAATCAAGTTCCAATATTTTCTCCAGCATTTGATGGACTGGAAAATAGCTGAAACCTGTCTAAAAACCTATATCATCAGTCTTATCCATTGCAGAAAAAATCAAGTTCCAATATTTTCTCCAGCATTTGATGGACTGGAAAATAGCTGAAACCTGTTTAAAAACCTATATCATCAGTCTTATCCATTGCAGAAAAAATCAAGTTCCAATATTTTCTGCAGCATTTGATGGACTGAAATATAGCTGAAATTTTTTTTTCTGCTTTCCAGAATTTCACTTGTTTGCTTATGAAAATGTAATGCAAGTTTTTTTGTTTGTTTTTTGTTTTTATCTAATACAAATCAATTAACAAAATTTAAAAAAATTTGTTCATAAATTTTAAATAATAAAATTTACCTTACGAAATTTTTTTTTTAATTATAAAAAAATTATTTTAATTTAATTTATAAATTTTAAAATTAAAAAACAAAACTTACAAAATTTTAAAATTTAAACAAAACTTACAAATATAATTTTTGATATACAAATTTAAGAAGAAATATTATTTTATTTTTTTAATTTTTATAAGAAATAAAATTTTCCATATTTAAATTTAATAAGAAACTTAATTTAATTTATAATTTTTAAATTTAAAAAATAAAATTTACAAATTAAAAAAAAATTAAAATTTGTTGATTAATTAAAAAAAAAAATTACATGAAGGGAAATCGCCACCCCCCATGGCGATTTCCCTTCATTCTTTTTACAAATTTGGTTAAAAATACCAAGGGAAATCGCCATGGGGGTGGCGATTTCCCTTGGTATTTTTATCAAATTTTGAAAAAAATACCAAGGGAAATCGCCACCCCCCATGGCGATTTCCCTTGGTATTTTTAGCCAAAATCAATATTTTGATGCTGAGAAATCGCCATGGGGGGTGGAGATTTCCCAGCTAATTTTAAAACGAGCGTATTTTGAGAAATAATCTAAAAGTATAGATAATTTGGGATATTTTTTTTTTTAGCTATATTTATATAAAAAACCCCTTTCAAGTTACCACACCTCACAATTAAACTCTCCATTCACTGAAAAAGAGATAAAATTGGCAGCTTTTGATATTGGTGCACTTAAAGCTCCCGGGCCTGATGGTAAATCAGCAATATTCTATCATAAAAATTGGGATATTGTGGGTCCTCTGGTGGTGTCTGCAACCATGTCTTTCTTAAGATTCGGGATAATGCTCAAAGAAATGAATCGCACATTTATCACTCTCATCCCAAAGCAAAAAAGTGCTGATTCTGTGGATCATTTTAGACCCATTAGCCTGTGTAATGTGGTCTACAAGATAATTGCAAAGGTATTAGTTAATAGACTGAAACCACTTATTGGTAGTTTGATCTCTCCTTTTCAAAATGCTTTCATTAGCAAAAGGAAGATTAATGACAATGTAATATTAGGAGCTGAAATTCTTCATTTGATGCATAAAAAGACCAAAGGGAAAGGAGTTTTAGGTGCCTTAAAGATTGACATGAATAAAGCGTATGACAGAGTAAGTTGGAACTTTCTAAGGGCGGTACTGGAAATTATAGGTTTTGACACTCACTTGATTAAGTTGATCATGGCTTGTGTGACTACTGTCAGCTATCAAGTTATTGTTAATGGAGAACCAACAGGCTTCGTAAATCCTCAAAGAGATTTACGGCAAGGAGATCCTCTTTCTCCGTATCTCTTTATCTTGTGCCAAAATATTCTGCCTCATTTACTTGTGAAAGCTGAAGACTCGGGAAGCATACATGGCATCAAGATCAGTCAAAGGAGCATACCAATCAACCATCTACTTTTTGCTGATGATAGCTATATTTTTTTCAGAGCTGATTGGGAAGCCTGTCACACAGTTAAAAACATTTTGGACCAATTCTGTACCATGTCAGGTCAAAAAATTAACTTCAACAAATCTGATTTCACTGTCAGCCGAAACTGCCACCCTTCAAGAGAATGTTCAAAAAGATTCTACAAGTTAAAGTGTCAAACAAGTCTGGAAAATACCTGGGTTTCAATCTCGATTATCTCCAAGCTAGAGGTATATTTTTTGAGACCCTTCTTGATAAAATAGATAATAAACTTGCACATTGAAAGACAAAATTGTTATCAACAGGTGGAAGGTATACCCTTATCCAGTCCACCTTAGCTAGCATCCCTGTGTACCAGCTATCTTGCTTTAAGGCCCCAATTTCCATTTGTGATAAAGTTGATAAAATCATTAGAAACTTCTATTGGGGACACAAGGGGATGAAAAAACTTTGCCGTCCTAAATGCTTGGGGGGTTTAGGTTGTAGAGAAACAAAGAACATGAATCAAGCCCTCTTAGCCAAACAAGCATGGAGGTTTATAAGAAAAGAAAGTCGGATTCTGGATGAAACTCTGGGCAAAAAGTATTGTCAAAAAGCAAGTTTCATGGAAGTGCAACCTCGACCAGGGGATTCATGGGTATGGGGAAGCATACTCTTTGGTAGAAACCAAAGCTCTAGAGGTGTTGACTGGCAGTTTTGGGGAGGAGAAACGGCATCACTTGTGAATGGTAAAATTCCAATCCCGGGTCCTTTTCACCCGAAAAATGAAGCACCAATGGCAACTCCAGTGAGCGATATCATGGACCACAATAGGAGAACTCGGAATAAACAAATGGCAAACTCCTCTCTGGACCAAATCAGTGCATCTGACACCATGAAAAAGTCTTTCTCTTATTTTGGGGGTAAAGATAAAAATAGTATGGAAATTTACTTTCAATGGGGAGTTCACAATGAAGTCAGCTCATTACCTTACATTACCTAACCTTCAGATGGAGCAAGGAGAGATGAATTTTGCCTACTGGTCAAGGAAACTATGGAGAAACCTATGGGCACTAAAACTCCCTTTTAAGATCATCATGTTTCTATGGAAAATCTGCAATAACTGCCTCCCTACAAAATCTAAAATAGCACGACGAACTAATAGGGGGGATGACAACTGTGCCTTTTGTCACAATTGTATTGAAACTATCAACCACCTCTTCCTTGAATGTCTATTCGCACTAGCTGTTTGGTTTGGATCTGATTTAGGTATCCGAATAGATGGTTTTGAGTCTTTGGATATCCTGATTTGGATTAAATCATGGATTCTCTCTACCAACAACAAAGAGTATCGCACATTTTGGCTCTCATGCAGAATTGCCTGCACTCTTTGGTGCATATGGTTACAGAGAAATAAAGTTTGTTTCGAAGGGAAAACTCCGAACCCAATGAACACAATTTGCCAAGCAAAGGCATTAATCTCAAGTTGTGAGAAGGCTTTCCCAGTGTTTCTGCAAGAAAAAAAAGATATTACAACAGAACACACAAAGGTGTCTTATCCACCTCATTGCTCAAACCAGTCTTCCCATATCCAGATTGCATGGAAAAAAGGCACTACAAGTTATGGAATGGCATTCATTGTCAAGACATGGCTGCACCAACTCCAGATCATTGTCTATAAGGCCTTATTTAATTTTGACAGAATTTTTGTCAAGCTATTTACCATCCGTGAAATACTCATCCAGCTCAACTGTTTGAGCATCAAACAATGCTGCATCTGGAGTAAGGACGAGTTCCTATCCAAGGTAGTGTTAAGACAGAATTTGAAGCTTCATTGGCTGTACCAACCTCTATATGAGGACATCAACACCCTAAAGGTTGCCATTGATATTGTGAACATCACCAAGCTAATCCATCCATCTCAGAAGGAGGTTAATAAACTCGATGGACTTGCTGCAAATTGCCTGACGATTTTCCACTGGCCTTTAGGCGCCTTCCTCCTTTTTCTATATCTTTTTTCTTAATTATGTGCTTTATCTGTCTTAGTTTTTTATCTGTTACAGCATGCTAATAGTTTTCTTATGTAAGTTGTTTATCTGTCACAGCATGCTAATAGTTTTCTTATGTATTTTCGTTCTTTGTCTGTATGGACTCTTGTTTCGTTATCGAAAAAAAAAAAAAAAGTTAATATATATTTAAGAGATTCGGGTTTGGATTTTTCTATTGAAAAGAGAAAGAAATTACGGAGCATCCTTTTTTGTTTTCTGAGACTAGGCTTTGATTGGGCGTGGAAACTCAAACTTGAAGTATTTATGTTATAAGTAAGTTCTAAATCAAATAACCGTTCAACAATGTCAAGATGGCCGAGTTGGTCTAAGGCGCCAGTTTCAGGTACTGGTCCGAAAGGGCATGGGTTCGAATCCCATTCTTGACAGATCGGAAAACCTTTTTTTTTTTTTGTCTAATTTAAAATATAAATTTACTACGTAATTTCATTTTCATTTAGCTTGAAGGCCTGCAAACAAGACACAATTTCTACACTTCTCTAAAATAAAATAAAAAAGACGTCAATTGTCAGTGCCTATGCCATTTTTTTGTTTTAAGTCTAAAAATAAGAAAAATTTAATGTTGCGTTTGAAAATTTAAATTTTAAATAATGAATTTGGATTTTAAAAATAATGTAATTATGTTATAAAACACATATAAATATATTATTGATGATTATTTTTCAAATTCATAAATTTATTGGATGTCTATGTAATGATGAATTTAAAATATTTATAGGTATTTATGAATTTAAAATTTATATTTTTATATCTTTCAAATATACAATCATATTAAATTTTAACTAATATATAAATTTTATTATTACAATTTATATAACAAATAAAATCTAAATATAAATTCTCAAATTCACGTTCTCAAACAAATCTGAGAAAATTTAAGCAATGCCAAAGTAGACCTGCTCACGGGCCGGGCCTGGGCAGAATATTTTATGTTCCGGCCCGGCCCGGCCCGGAACAGTGATTTTTATTATAATAATATTATTTTATTTAATTTTAATTATAAAAAAATAAAAAAAAAAAAAAAAAATATTTTTTTATTCCAATGAACAGTGTTTCGGGCCTAAACGGGCGGGCTTGGGCTACCAAGGCCGGGCCTGGGCAGAGGAAAAAACCGGGCTGCGGCCCGACCCGGCCCGGCCCATGATCACCGATCCATTTTTGGATCACCAACAAATTTCTGTCAACCATGTGTCTGCCAGAGATTGGCTGATTGATTCCATGTTTTTTGAAAAATGGATTCTTTGATAGCTGTAGATACCAAAAAGAAAATCAAGAGTAGTTGCTAAAATTTTAGTAACTTTCAATCATATTTGTAACTATTTCTGCCTTGACAAAATCTCAATATTTTAGTCTCTTGATTTTCGAAACTAATTAGATGAATTTTAGGACTAGTTACAAATTTTTAACACTTGAAAATTGAATTTTTGAGATAGAATCTTGAGCCTTTAAAGAATTCCACCAAATGCCACATGTCAATCATCCAACGAATGATAAAATTATGGTGTAAACAAATAGCAATAAGTTATTTTGAATAATTTAAGTCTAGATTTTAAATTGGGTAATTAGAGCTTCTCATTTCTCAAGCGGTGTTTACTGAAACACACCTTAACGGTTAGAACTTAAACCTTTATATTAAAAATGTCAAGTTTGAATTCTGCGATAAACAAGTGAGATTTATAGAATAAGAAAAACTATCTTCCATTGTGTAACACAATATCACAAGTGACTTCTCAAGGAAAGTTGAGGAGATAATTTTTTTTTTTCATCTTTTATAGGTATCTTATATCAAATGTATCTAAAAGTAAGATTTTTTTTAAAAAAAATTGAATTGATAAAAATAAATATAGTTATTCATTATCGATACTATTTATAAAGTTTTTTGAATGAGTTTAGTTAAATAATATCAATTCAATTGGTAAAAGTACAAAAAAAAAAAAAAACAAAAAATCAAATAAAATTAATTATATCTGTCAATATTTTATATAATAGTTAAAAAAAACAAAATTACTTATTTACTTCTAATAAAACTTATCCACTTTTTAAAAGTTACCCATTTGAAAAAAACTTCTCAGTTTTTTTACATTTGATTTTTTTTTAAATACAACTTATTTTTTTAAAAACATTTTTTCACTCGAGTGTGTAAAATTCTAATATTTCTAAATGCCATTTGTCATTTTAAATTATTTTTAATTTAATATTTGTAAAAAATTAGTATTATAATCCATTAACAATTCTTACTTGATTTTAGCTTTAACTAACGAAATTCTAATCCAATTCATATATTAATACTAGTAAAAGTTTAAAACAAAATTTATTATCATAAGTGCTATAATCGATTTTATTATATAACTTCTTTGTCTTTTTTTTCTTTCTATTTAATGTTCTTTCTTTTATTGAAATTATTTTTAACATTTCAATTCTTGAATTTAATATTGTGTGTTTATATGTTGATAGTGGTTCTTATTTCTAATCCTTTAGAAATATTGTATAGTGATAATGAAAAATAATTTTCTTTGCATAATGATAACTAATAATTTTTTTTTTTTTTTTGCAAACTACTTATTTCTGATGTAAACAAAGTGGAGCTGTGTTAATTAAGCTATATATTGATGAAGAGGATACAAAATACTTGAATTCTATATGTAAGTATTCTTCTTTTTCACATTATGTAATGCTACAAACTATAATATTACAAAAATAAATAAAGTTAAATGATGTAATTCTTTGAAAACATTAGTTGTCAAAAAAATTCAACTTGACAATTTTTTCCATAAAAAAATGTTTTTTCTTAATATTAAAATTAAATTTATATACTGATTTCAAATTTCAAGCCTTTTTCTAATAACCACTTTAAAAGTAATAAACTTCATATTAACTAATTTATGATAGACTAATATCTGTTATCACATGCGTTTACATGTGAATATTCGTTGTTTTATCTATTTTTAAATATATAATTTTATATATTTTTTTTAAAATAAAACTAATAAAATATATATAAACTAAAATTTAATAAAATTTATTTCATATGCAAATTATATCAAATTATTATAAAATTTATTATTTTTAACATCAATTCAAAATTAATTATGAATATAAAAAATTTAATGTAAATTTTCATTAATTTTATTCGTACTAAATAAATTGATTTACTTTTAAGATTAGTGAAAATTTTAAACTTTTAAAATAAAATAATTTCATATAAATTTTATTTTTTATTTATTATCAAATTAATTCATTTAAAAAAAATTAATAAAACTAAATTTCTTCCTTATAATTAAATAAATTTTATTAATAATAAAAAAATATAAAATGATAAATTAATAATAATAAGTATTTTCTTCATTTCAAAAAATTCTCCACATTGATTCTTTTATATATATATATATATATATATATATATATATATATATTAAAGATACAGATAATGCACAACAAACTTTACATATATACTTTGTTTATTTTTATTTATTTTTAAAGTTCTAATTTTATATTAATATTAAAAGTAATAAATTTTATGTTACTTTGATTTATTTTACACATAAAACAAACTTTATATGTTAATATCCATTTTATTAATTTTATGTATTTATAAAATATAGAACTATATATTCAATACAGTATTATTTAAAAATAAATATTCACTGACAACAAATACTAGTAAATAAAGACAGCTTCCATATAAGTTTTGGAATCAGGCAACCACACTAAGTATCAATAAGCATAAAATAAGACAAACCATGGTCATTCAACCAAAGCCAACTATAGGGGCATAAACACTATCCTAATTTCTAGAAAGTAGAAACAAACATAATAGCTCCAGACAACCACAGCCTTGTAGTAACCAAGGCAATGTTAAAATGTAGACATGAATCAGAAGTACCAGATTTTAATACATGCAAGGCCCTGGTCCAAGAAAATAGACAAGGAAGCTCCATGGAATTCCCAGCAAGTTTGAAGAACTTTCCCAGCTACGCCTTTACACATTTCAGCTGTGCTCATCATTCGGTCACGCAACATCATCACATAAAGCCTGTCGGAAACCATATAAGGGCATTGAGTTATGGAACTAAAATGGGCAAAGGGCAGGGGGAGAGGAACTGGGAAGAACAGTTGTACAATAACATAGAAACCTACACACTTGAAAACGTATCAACTATAATTGAACCCACAAGTTACCTTTTTTTTTGGATAAAGAACCTACAATTTATCAGAGTAAAACAGTTTAAAACCCAAACCTTAATTAGATGTATGGGAAACTTTTGGGGCATTATGAGCAGCAGCAGTACGCGCGACAGCCCGCGCGCTGTTGCAGGGTTTGCTTTTGACCCCATCATCCTGCACCATTAATGGGGTAGAGTTGATTGATTGCTATTCAGAATCATCATAGACTTCGTCATCAGAAAGCTCATCAAATGATCTCATGTCAAGCTGGTATCGAAGGATGCCTCCAATACCACCAAACCCGCGGCAGAACTGAGAACCCTCCTGTGATTTGTTGGTAACGAACTCGAGACTACAACCAAACCGCTTGTATTCATTAGCAAACCACTCTAAAAGCGGCATCTTCTCCTGAACCTCCATATCAGCAGAGCTGGCCGGATCACGGAAGTTGATCACATTAGCTTCCTGCTCTTTGTTCAAATGTTTTATGACAACTTCACCGGTAATGCCGTTCTTCAGCACATACCTATTTATGTCCAGATTTTCCCACACAATAAGTATTTCAACAGCTCCCATCTCCAAGGCCTTCAATGTGTCATCCACACCGAAAACATACTTCCCAGTATCTTGACTGATCTCCTCAAAGTATTTCCCTATTAAGCGCTTCTCCTGTATGAATTTCACATTTGACAGGATTTCAGAGGAAAGCTCAATTGCCTGGTTGAAACCATTCTCTCCTCCATAAGAGACATCAACCACATTCAGAATCTTAGCCTGAAGCCGCTGATCAAACATATCCGATTGACTCAGCTCAGTTTTGAAATCAGCTGATCCAGCCAGTATTAATCCAGATACGTTAGGCTGGCTGGTGGCAGGATTGATAAAAAATTGTGTGGCTAGCTCAGCAGTCTTCCTCACATAGTTGTGGCGCTTTTCCATTCGAAGTCGAGCAAAACGAAGGGCTGATTGTCCTCCTCTCCCATGCTTCTTCGGAAGATCAACGCTGAACTTATGAAGCACCTCTCTGGAGTTACCACTTAACGTCCCAAAAAGAGTCCCATTACCATCCATCACAATAAAACCAAACTTATCATCTGATTCCAAAAGTTCATTCAGTGCCTCTGTGTGAAACTTGTTGTCACAGAGATAAAGAGAAGCATTTATCGGCCTGAAAGGCTCAAAATCAATTGTGACTTTCTTCTCCTTCCCATCTTCAGTCACAATTGTTCCTGTGTAGAGCACAAGCCCGTTGGGAGGAACCTTATTATAAAGTTTGAGCCTCTGCTGAGCAGAAGTGATTGCACCTAACACAGATTGACGGTTGACTCTGCTCTTGATGTTTGAAGCAGTTCCAAATTCATCTCCCAGCATCTTGGTAACCCTCGATATCTGATCACGTGGAGGCATTATGAGAGATATCATGCTGGTTCCATTGCCTCTAGCAGCTTCAAGTGCTTTAATCAACTTCTTGATCTTCCATATCTCAATATTTTTGTCAGTCTCATGACTGTCTGCCATTGCTTGATAAAGTAGTGATTTCCGAAAAACAGCAGGCTACAAAATTACCTAGAAAGCCACGAAAGTATTAAGAAACTATAACTCAAAATTATTCAAATCTAGCACTCTGGGCATATAAAAGTGGAAATTTTTCTCAAAAAGATAAATAAATAAACAAAAAGAGTCGTCAAATATCAATATTAACAAATAAATGTCATACATCAAATAAACTACCAAAGAAAAAAGCAAGTGCGTATCAAATCATAATCACCATCTAGTGTAGGTAAAAGCAAGCATCAAACAATTGTATATATACTTTCACTTCCGACACGTCTAATTTATTTGTACTAACAAAAGCAAGTTCAAATGACCTAACATAATTGAGACAGTATTATTGGCTAGTCTAGTAGTTCTTTAAAGGGCCATCACAAACTTGAAATAAACTAAAGAAGCAAAAAAGAAGAAGTTCCGCATCGTAATAGGTAATACTAACAAACAAGTAGACATCAAAGCATGTACTGATATACTCGTAAATAAATTTGCCTCAGATTTTATAGAAAAACACAAACAAATTGAAAGTAGTTACAAAAATGCTAAATACTCCATAAAATAGGAAGAAATACTTTTTCACGATTAAATTTTTTTCAAAAAAAAAGAAAAAAGTTCCACATAGTAATTGGTAATAATAACAAACAAGTAGACATCAAAGCATGTACCAATATACTCGTAAATATATTTGCCTAAGATTTTATAGAAAACACAAGCAAATTGAAAATAGTTACAAAGATGCTAAATACTCCATAAAATAGGAAGAAATACCTTTTTACGATTAAAATTTAAAAAAAAAAAAAAAAAAAAAACTTCCTACCAAGATAATTATTTTAGTAGATTCTTATTAAAATATTCTAATTTAATCTCCCATAAAATAATATACTAAGTTCCAAATAATATATTTCAACAGATATTAGCCAAAAAAAACTATTGACAACAATAGGCAAAGTTAAACCACAATTTTTCCGAACAAAAATTAAGAAAAACAACTGAAATTCGAAACGAAGCGATTTATCCATAAGACGGGAACGGAATTGAGGGATATTAACTAATACTTAATTTCCCAAGTTGCTTTGTCGATCAAATCAGAAATCAGACGGAGATCGAACAGGAAAATAAAAAAACAAATAGATAAATAAATCGAAAAGAACAACATCTGCTTTCAAATTGGAAAAATAAGATTAGTGGAAAAAGGAGAGAATTAGCGAGAGAGAGAGACCTGTTGGTTAATCGGCTCCAAAGGGGTGGAAGAAGAGGCTGCAAATTTGCAAGCTTGGGAGCGCAGCCGATAATAATATTCTATTCTGTTCTATAAAGAGAGAAACGGCTATGAAGTTTCTTTATAAGACAAGCTGCAGCGGCCCTAGCACCCTGCAATGGTATTATTGTAATTTTATAATTTTCCTACACCAGATTTTAAGAAAATGATAGAACTTAGAGCTAATAAAGAATATTATTCTTATTGTTATATTATATTCTTTTTATTTTAATAAAGTTTTTACATGTTAACAGTTTAGTTAAAATTTTTAATTTTTTATATCTATTATTTTAATATTGTAATTAATTAAATTTTAAAAAATATCTATTATTACTAACATTAAAAATTATCCCTAGAATTAATGAGGGATGAGAATTGAAAATTTTGGATCATTGCTTAGTTTATAACTAAGTATAGCTATTAAGGGAGTTAGGAAGTTAGTTTGGGTATTTTTAATTTTTTTTATTAAGAAAGAGATAAATAAAAAAGAAAAGAAATAAAAAAAAATGAAGAAAAAATTGTGTGTTCGTGTCGTTTTTATGTTCGTATTATTTTTTGTGTGTTCAAAATATTTTAAATTTATACAATTTTTACATGTTAATAATTCGTTTTATATCAATTTTGATACATTCGCGTATTCGTGTCGTGTTCGTGTTATTTTTTCGTTTGTTCAAAATATTATAAATTTATATAATTTTTACATGTTAATAATTCATTTTATGTAGATTTTGACACGTTTGGATATTCATTGGTGTTCATATTATTTTTTATGTCGTGCTCGTGTTATTTTTTCGTATGTTCAAAGTATTATAACTTTATATAAATTTTTATATATATTAATAATTCATTTTATGTGGATTTTGACACGTTCGTGTATTTGTGTTGTGTTCATATTATTTTTGTGTCGTGTCGTATTTTAATTATTTTTTTATGTGTTCGTGTCATATTAGAGAAAATTGTGTGTTCATATCATATCTCAATTCATCTCATATTTTGTATAATTTGTCATAATGATTTAATTTAGAGAAAAAAATTATATGTTCGTTACATGTTCGTGTTATTTTATCATGTGTTTAAAGTATTATAAATTTATATAAATTTTTACACGTTAATAATTCGTTTTATGTAGATTTTGACACATTCATGTATTTTTGTCGTGTTAATGTTATTTTTCGTGTTGTATTTTAATTGGTTTTTTCATGTTGTGTTCGTGTTGTATAATCATGTTGTGTCCGAAATTGTCAAGTCTAATTGACACTATTCAAATAACTCCAAAATTTATGTCAGGCGTCGCTATGTTTGTATTGTTTTTCCTGTTATAATCCATAACTCCAAAAATTAAAAAATAATTTTATATATTTTTTTTATCTATAGTCCATAATTTATTTATAATTTATAATCATATAATATATATATATTTATATAAACAAAATCAAAGATGTGAAAAATCTTTTGACTGATGAAAATAATCATTATTATTTATTATATTTTTAAATTATCATTGTAAATACTTTTATTATTAATAATTAATGAATTTATATTTTCATAATTTTAATTTATATTAATGTTAAAAATAATAATTTTTATATTAATTTTATATAATTTACACGTTGAACAAACTTTTCGTATTAATATATTTATTAATTTTATTTATTTATAATACATATAACTTTATTTTAAAAAATAAATAAAATAATAAATATTTATGTATGATATACGTGATAACAAATACTAATCTATTACATACTTTAAAAAAATCCCCGATTACTGTTTGTAATTGGAGCAACTCCTTCAAATTGGCTTGCCACGTCGGTAAGTTAATTTTTTTTTTTATAAAAATAAAAAATAAAAAAAGAGAGAGAAAATTATGTACGCTTGTGTCGTATTCATATTATTTTCTATGTTCGTGTTTTTTTGTGTTTAAAGTATGATATATTATATAAATTTTTATATATTAATAATTTATTTTATATAAATTTTTACATGTTCGCATATTTATGTTGTATTCATGTTATTTTTGTGTCGTGTCGTATTTTAATTTTTTTGATGTGTTCGTGTCGTGTTTCAATTCATCCAAATATTTTGCATAGTTTGTCATGGTGATCCAATTAAGAGAAATTTTTTTTTGTCCGTGTCGTGTTTCAATTCATCCCATATTTTATATAATTTGTTATAATGATTCAATTTTGTGTGTTCGTGTTATTTTATTGTGTGTTTAAAATATTATAAATTTGCACACGTTAATAATTCGTTTTATGTCGATTTTGACAAGTTCGTGTATTTGTGTCGTATTCATGTTATTTTTCTTGTCGTGTTTTAATTACTTTTTCCATGTTGTGTTCGAAATTGCTGAGTCTAATTGACATTATTCAAATAACTCACAAATTTGTGTCGTGCGTCATCATGTTCGTGTTATTTTTCCTGTTATAATCCTATTCAAGGTATTATATATTTATATAAAATTTGACACATTAATAATTTGTTTTATGTAGATTTGGACACGTTCGTGTATTTGTGTCGTATTCATATTATTTTTTGTGTATGTCGTGTTTTAATTTTTTTTTTTCATGTTATGTTCGTATCGTATAATTATGTTGTATCTGAAATTTTCGGATGTAATTGATTATATTCAAATAACTCTCAATTTTATACCATATGTTGTATAAGAATAAGAATTATTATTTTTTCTAAATTATTATCTTTACTATTGTTACTTTTTTATCTATAAAATATTAATACAAAATATTAATTTATTACAAATTATTATCAAAATATTTTTTTTATTAACACGTTCATATATTTGTATCATGTTTATTTTATTTTTCGTGTTGTCTCGTGTTTTAATTATTTTATAATGTTCTATTTGTATCATATAGTTATGTTTTATCCAAAATTACCGGATCTAATTGACCATATCAAATAACTCTCAATTTTATATGTCGTATAATGATATAAGTTATTATACTTCTAAATTATCTTCACTTCACTTCTCTTGCTTTTTTATCTTTTAAATTTATTACAAAATATCAATTCAAATTCGATAACATACCCGCAGCAAAGCACAGGCATTTTTCTAATAGAATTAAAAGATGTCCGTATTTAAAATATTTTATCAAAAAGAAAAATTAATATGTGAAAAGTTTTTTTAGACAAAAGGAATTGTTGCAATTTTAAATTCATACTGTCAAATAAGTTTTAAATCAATTATGATAAATTCATAATGTACCAGTCAGTTTGAATCCTTTATTCAATTGAGAAGAATGAAATTTAAGTACTTAATAATTACTATAAATCTCCATATTAGCAAAAATTTAAAATATATATTATTATCAATTTAGCATCACATTATTCACACCTTTTAATTTGTTAATTATCCATTGTAGTTGCTAAAATCAAATTAAATCAGACTCATCATAAATATCATCATAACTCATTTGTTTACGTGAATAGACCTGTTCATGAGTCAAGGTTGTAAAGTGACTCGAAAATTTTCTTTTTTCTTTACACAAGTCGTGCTCTGGACAGGTTCGAATCGACCCGCAAGTTCGTTTTTACTATTTAAATAATATTAAAAAAAATTAATTTTTTTTATATTAATATTTTTATAATTAAATTTAAATAAATTTTTTTTTTTTATTACATAAACAGTAATTCTGATCGGGCCGAAATGAAAAAAAATCTTACCCAAGCCCAGCCTGTATTTGGATCGAACCAGACGGATTGTCCGACCCTTGAGCAGATCTATACGTGAATAATCATTATTTTATTTATTTTTAAATATATAATTATATGTTTTATAAATAAATAAATAAATAAAACTAATAAAATGTATCCAGCATAAGGTAAAAGAATGTTGTTTTAACTTTTAAACCACCTGATATCGACATGCTACTCTTTATTTTCTTTGTTCTAAAGTTCTGCAAAAGGCTGGCATAGAATAAGGAACCAAACTCTTTCATTTCAAGATACATGATATGTCAAACTGTCGATGTCTAAAAATTGGCACCAATCCTTTTTCTGAATGCAGCTGTTTGAGGTCATTTAACGGATTATCACAAGCAATGGAGAAGCACAAGAGAAAAACACTTAGGGCACTCAAGGAATCCAAAACGAGAACTTAGGGCTCCTGGACATTCTAGTTAGTGCAACATTTAGACCCTGCAAAGCTCAAGAGAAAATAAATCCGAGCTTAATCAGTTGATTCATGCAATCAACTTTAAGAAGTGGCATCCAACAAGTTTAGAGTTCGAATCCTAAAGAAATGACATCCAACAAGTTTAAAATTCGAATTCCAACCTCTGTAATTCTCCCCCCTATCTTCAAACTGCGGCTTCCTTTGTTAGAAAAAAAAAAGAAGCTTAAGAGGAAATTGCTGGTGTGAAGATTCTAGATCCGGAAAGGCATCCATTTATATACTCATGGGTGACAAATTTGAGCTTGGTGCCTCTGATGAAAGAGCTAGTCCCTCTTCATGAGAAGCTTTTAGCACTTCTTCAATTTGTTAGACAAAATGCCCTCAGATATTCCACTTAGCACTCCTCTTAATAACTAATCAATGTTGCAAAAATGAGGTCTGATGAACTTAATCGAGTTTTGAGGAATTATTCCTTTTATGGGTCTTGTTCTTGTTTAAACCTTGCTTAATGCTTACACTAGGAATAAAGCCTGTTGGCATATGTCTTTACATTTTATCTATAGCAACTTCTGTATTCCACGGCCACTATGTTCTATATATTGTTAATGGAGATTTGAGAGTCAATCCTGTTCAAAAAAGACCTAAACTCTGGAAAATGAGGAAAAAGATAACCATCCCTAGAGAATTTAGTCAATTACCTGAAATCAGATAAATTACTAATTACTATGGCATGCAAATGACTAGGGGTGAGCAAAATTTCGTTTTTTTCGAACAAACCGATTGCAACCGATCGAATTCGATTCGTTCGGTTTAGGTCTGCTACATAATTCGATTTGAACGTGTTTATTCGGTCAGTTTTCGGTTTTTTATTTCCAAACTGAACCGGCCGAACAAACCGATAATTAAAAAATATATTATTTTTATTTAAAAAACCCAAACTCAATTAACAATTTAATATTACCCAACTCAATCCAATCTAAATCCAACATTAAACTAACACAACCCAACAACTCATAACCCAAAAAATAAAAAATAATAGGTGAAACCGAAAAAACCAATCGAACTGATGAAGTTCGGTTCGATTATTTCGGTTTTGGGAATATATTTCGATCAGTTTTACAAGTTTATTCGGTTTAATCGGTTTTAAGAATTTTTTAACCGAACCGACCGAATGCTCACCTCTACAGATGACTTATCTTGGATGAGCATGAGTGTATGACACAAGAGCTGAAGCAGATCCAGAGACTAGAGGAAAAGATTCGAACCAAAAACTAAATGCTCACAATAATGCTCATTAATAATGTTTAAACAAACACCTCACAATAATAATGTGCACAATTCATCATCTTTTCAAGTCAAAATTTAATTAAAACAAAGTAAAATTGAAAGTAAAGCTTCTCTCAACTCATCTTTTAGCTCTTTGATGTCTGTTTTTCTTTGGCCTTCTGAATCTTCAAAACCTTCTTCACAATCTTCTGCTCTTCAACCAAAAAGGCTCGAATAATCCTATTTAAACATTAAAATTTCCAGGAATTATTCATCAATACATAAGAAAAGAGCAGTGTCAAGCAATTCACATTCGAAGTATTTCTGTCATTATATCAAAAAGAAAATAATTTACTTCCATGCGAATTCGATATCAAAATTACTAAATTTGGCAAATTGATGAAAGAAAACCTTTCCCTGACTGCAGCACCAGATAACACACCACCATAGGCACGGTTCACAGTCCTCCTATTCCTAGGCAGCCTAGACCTCTTGTATTCAGCAGGTCTCAAGTGAGGGATCTGCACATAGAGCAACATCATATACAACAGGAAGATTTAAAGTAATCAGCACATATTAATGTGAAACAACTAAGTTTAACAAAGGCAAAATGATTTGACCACTCTGAAAATAATCAAAACAATTAAGTTTTGAATTGTCTCCAAGACAGAAGAAAAATACAACACAACATAGTGCAGGAAGAAAGCAGGTGAAGGCCAACATTGCAAACTAAAGAAGAGAAGTTAAATTTAAAATAAAGTTTTAATCCCAAACCATGCTTTGTCTCATCGTCTATGTTGATCCAACTCTTCATTTTTCTTAAAATGCCCTTGTCCGACACATATCCGGATATGAATATAGGGATATGACCCTCCAAATACATAGATTTTTTTAAAAAAAAATTGAACATACCCGTGTCGGACACATACCCGTATCCGACACTCACATCCGAGTCCGAGTAACATAGCTCATCGCACCAGTCCCATTGTGGGGAAACGAACTAAATTTAACGGGGGCAAAATGCTCCCCGAAAAACAAAATTGGAGCGGTAACGCAATATATCCTTACAGTATGAAAGTAAATCAGAATCAAACAAAATGTTCAGTTCACAAATTAAGAACTTGGAACAGTATTTTTTGCATCTATGAGAGTTAGGACAATGTATTATAAAACAAAACCAAACTACAAGGAGCTGACCCCAACTGTTTCCAGCACTAAATTTAACTAATTTGGTTAGAAAAAAAAAATACCTACTCTGAATGCAATTATCAACTAATTAGCATTGTATATTATCAACAATTCTAAGCTAATTCCTCCAGAATATGACAAACCCATCTATTGAAACCTTGTTATAAGTATGAAAGCATTCCTTTTTCATTTTCATTCCCTACCTTTTTCAACATTCATAAGCTCGAAATTCTCATACTCGTAAACAATATAACAAAAGCTTGAATTAATTGGCTATTCAGGAAAGAAATTAATAATAATAAATAAAAAACATACCCCTTGGATGCGTTTGCCAGTAACAGGGCATTTGGGACCGCTAGCTCTCTTCTTAGTTGTCTGGTACACAAGTTTCCCACCTTCAAATTTCAACCAATACCCACAAAAATAAGTAAACCTTTTATAAAAAAAAAAAAGACAAAAGAAGAAATGCATATATCAGTATATAAATCAATGATTGAAGTAGTATCTATTTACCAGGAGTTTTGACGACCCGGTGCTGGTTAGACTTTGTGGCGTAGCTATGGCGCGTCCTGTATGTCAGCCGTTGAACCATTTTTCCCTCTTTTATGATTCTCTTGTCTCTCTCTCTCTCTGGATGGAGGCGGCAGACCGGAAGGGTTTTTGTTTGCAGGTGAAGACAGCAAGTTAAAGCTTTGGAAATGATTAGGTTGCCCTAAATCTGACGGCTATTCTATTCTACCTTCCTTTTTAACGGTTGAGATTT
The DNA here is from genome assembly GCA_030761205.1 of Fremontodendron californicum. Taxonomy (NCBI): domain Eukaryota; kingdom Viridiplantae; phylum Streptophyta; class Magnoliopsida; order Malvales; family Malvaceae; genus Fremontodendron; species Fremontodendron californicum. The sequence continues at coordinate 7,751,634 of JAULJL010000019.1, read as the reverse complement.
ATTGTTTCATTTTTGTTTCTTGTTTATATTAACTCAAATTTTATATTATAAAAACATGGGATTTAGCCTAAAAATGGTTCAATCATTTTTTTTTAGGAAGTTCATTTTTCACAAAATTGAAGTTCGATTTTCGGTATTTGTAGAAAAAATATATAATTATTATAATTTTAACAGGTGAGGTGTTATGTGGTCTTTTATATTAATATAGCCAAAAAAAAAATTATTTATTAAAATATCGTTCTTTTCAGATTAATTCTCAAAATTCGCTTTTTTTTAATCAGTTGGGAAATCGTCATGGCCCAAGGCGATTTCCCAACTGAAAATTTTAATTTTTTTTAAAATACCAGTTGGGAAATCGCCATGGGCCATGGCGATTTCCCAACTAGAATTTTCAAATTTTTTTTTAATTCTTTTTATAAATAATAAAAATTAAATAATTTTAAAATTTAAAAAATAAAGATTTAATAATTTTAATATATAATTTTTATCCTATGCTGGTAGAAGTGTCCATGGGTCGGGCCGGCTCATGTATGGTATTAACACCACATTTGCTTGCCCAAGCCACGGTGGCAATTTTTAAATCTTTATTTATTTTTTTTAATTTCATAAAATAATAAAAATTATATAATTTTTAATTTTAAAAAATAAAAATATAACAATTTACCAAAAATTAAAAAATTATATTCGTAATTAGACCTGTTCATGGGCCGGGCCGCGACCCGAAATTTTTTCCCTTGCCCAAGCCCATTTCGAGTCGTGCCGACGCGAAAGCCCATTTCACTATTAAAAGTATATTTTTATATATTTTATAATTTTTTGAATTTTGTTATTTAATTTTTTTTAAATTAAAAATTATATAATTTTTATTTAAAATTTATTATTTAATAAAATTACAAAAACACTTGTCCAAGCCCGGACTAATACGACACTCTGGTTGGCCTTTCTCCCGGAGGTCCATTTATTACGAATACAAGTTGAAAGAATTCGATTGACATTACGGATAGACCTGCTCATGGGCTGGGCAGCCCGTCCGGCCAGGCTCGGATCACTATTTATATATTAAAATAATTAAATTCAGGCCCGCGAGCCGGGCCTTGGCAAGGAAATTGAAAAAATTCGGGTCGCGGCCTGGCCCATGAGCAGTCCTAATTACGAATATAATTTTTTAAAATTTGGTAAATTGTTATATTTTTATTTTTATTTTTTAAAATTAAAAATTATATAATTTTTATAATTTTATAAAATTAAAAAATAAATAAATGTTGAAAAATTGCCACCGTGACTCGGGCATGCAAATGTGGTGTTGATACCATACATGAGCCCGGCCCGGCCCATGAACACTTCTACCACCATGGATAAAAGTTATATATTAAAATTATTAAATCTTTATTTTTTAAAATTTTAAATTATATAATTTTTATTTAAGTTTTATTATTTATTAAAAAAATTAAAAAAAAAAAATTAAACTTACCTTGGGAAATCGCCACCGTGGGTGGCGATTTCCCAATGGGAAAAAAAAATGAAAATTTTAGTTGGGAAATCGTCATGAGCCATGGCGATTTCCCAACTGGTATTTTAAAAAAAATTAAAAATTTCAGTTGGGAAATCGCCATGGGCCATGGCGATTTCCCAACTGATTTAAAAAAGAACGGATTTTGGAAAATAATCTGAAAAGAACGGTATTTTGATAAAAAAAAAATTTTTAGCTATATTTAGATAAAAAACCCGGTGTTATGTCTTCGAAAAAGAAATAAGTGATTGAATTTATGTTTTTTATTTATAAAATAATTTTTGTTTCATATGTATTAAAAAAAACTATCCAATCATCATATAACTTTTTTCAAAATATAATTTTTATTTTTTCACTCATATTATCGGTGTGCGAAAATCTACTTAACAAAAAGATACTAATATTATTATCTACTAGAATCTGCTCCACCCATTTCGTGGGTTTTTAAAAATAAATAAATTAAATAAGTAGTTTTTTTTATTAGATATGAATAGTTTTATTTATTTATTTATTTTTTATGAGTGAATAGGTTTTTTAAAAAAAAATGTATGTGCATGAAAATAAATTAAAAGACTAGAATATTTTAATTTTATTTTGATTTTTGAGTAATTTTTTTTAATTGAGTTGGTGTCACTTAAATTCGTGACATCAATTCGGCCAGACACTTTATATATAGTATATGTATTTATTATAAAATGTTTGACTAAGTTAATGTCACAAGTCAAGTAACAATAATTCGATTAAGGAATTTATTTAAAAGCTCAAATAAAATTTTAAAAATAAAATATAAATTAAGATTATTTATATCTTTTAATTTCTTTTTATAAAAACACATTAAAAAAATTATCCAGCTCTTAAAAAAATTATTTCACTTTTACTCATCTATCGTATTCTACGTTTTAAAAATACAATCTTTTCAAAACATGAGATGGCCATTTTAAGCAATATTCATTTTAAATAATTATTTGCTATAATAAGAAAATAATGTATCTAATATGATATATACATTGCAAAAAATTAAGCATTTGGTTCAATTTGATTTATGTAAAAAAAAAAAAGTTTTAGATGCATAGTTTGAGAAAGTAAAAATTGTTAAATAAAATTTTTAAAATAAAATTATATGAATATATATTTTTTATTTTTTAAAAATTATTAATTTATATATTTATTGAGCCTAAAAAATAAAAATAAAAATATTATCTTATATATTTAACAAAATTAATTTATGGAATATTTATTTACCGAGCTTTTACCCTATTTTGAAACTTATAACTTGCAAAATTTCAAAATAAACGGCAACCAGAAATAGAACCATGGAGCATGAACATAACTGAGAAATGAACCACACACCCCACCATTGCCTCTCTTTGTTAACCCACTGCAAAACCCTCAAAACCCTCAAACAAATCCACGCTTCTCTAGTCAAAACCGGCCACCACTCCGACCCTTTTTTCGCCGGTAAACTAATCCTCCATTGCGCAGTAACTGTCTCCGATGCTCTCCACTACGCTCGCCGTTTCTTCCTTCACTTCCCAAACCCGGATGTCTTCATGTATAACACACTTATTCGAGGGTTCTCAGAATCGGGTATCCCTCAAAATTCAATATTTACATTCATAGATATGCGTAGGAACTCAATGGTTCATCCTGATAGCTTCTCTTTTGCGTTTGTTCTTAAGGCGGCGGCGAATTACGGGTCGTTGAGAGCTGGGATTCAGCTGCATTGTCAAGCTTTGATTCATGGTTTTGATACCCATTTGTTTGTTGGGACGACTTTGGTAAGCATGTATGGAGAATGCGGCTCTGTTTATTTTGCGAAGAAAGTGTTTGAGCAAATGCTGGAACCAAATGTTGTTGCTTGGAATGCGGTTGTCACGGCTTGTTTTAGGTGTGGTGATATAAAGGGTGCACGAAAAATGTTTGATATGATGGCTTTTAAGAATTCGACTTCATCAAATGTAATGCTTGCAGGGTATGCGAAAGCTGGGGAGATGGAGCTTGGCAGGAAGGTGTTTTGGGAGATGAAAGTGAAGGATGATGTTTCTTGGAGTACTATGATTGTTGGATTTGCTCATAATGGGTGTTTTGATGAGGCTTTTGGATATTTTAGGGAGTTGCAAAGGGTGGGGTTGAGACCCAATGAGGTTAGCTTGACTGGGGTGCTCTCAGGCTGTGCACAAGCGGGGGCGTTTGAGTTTGGTAAAATCTTACATGGGTTTATTGAGAAATCTGGGTTTAATTGGATTACTTCTGTGAATAATGCACTTGTGGATATGTATGCTAGGTGTGGGAATGTGGGGATGGCTCGATTAGTTTTTCAAAGTATGCCACATAAGAGTGTTGTTTCTTGGACTTCGATGATAGAAGGGCTTGCAATGCATGGTTATGCAGAAGAGGCAATACGGGTTTTTCATGAGATGGAAGGGTGCGAAATTAGGCCTGATTGGATTACCTTCGTTTCTCTCTTATACGCTTGCAGTCATGCTGGGTTGATTGAACAAGGATGTAGCTATTTTTCTAGGATGAAGGATGTGTATGATATAGAACCAACGATTGAGCACTATGGCTGCATGGTTGATTTGTATGGTCGAGCTGGTTACCTGCAGAAGGCTTATGACTTTGTATGCCAAATGTCAATATCACCTAATGCTATAATTTGGCGGACTCTTCTTGGTGCTTGCAGCATTCATGGGAATGTTGAGTTGGCGGAGCAAGTAAAGGAGAGACTTTTTGAGCTAGAACCCGATGATTCTGGTGATAATGTGCTGCTGTCAAATATTTATGCAGTTGCAGGGAAATGGAAGGATGTTGCCACTGTGAGGAGGTCAATGACAGATCAGAAGATAAAGAAAACTCCTGGGTGGAGTATGATTGAAGTTGACAGGACCATGCACAGTTTTGTGGCAGGGGAAAAATCAAATAAGACTACAGCAGAGGCTTATGAGAAGCTAAAGGAGATAATTTTGAGGCTTAGGCTTGAGGGAGGTTATGTTCCTGAAGTTGCAAGTGTTTTGCATGACGTAGAAGAGGAAGAAAAGGAAGATTCAGTATCAAAGCACAGTGAGAAGCTTGCTGTAGCTTTTGGGATCTCAAGGCTGTGTAAGGGGGGGAGCGTTTTAAGAATAGTAAAGAATTTGAGAATATGTACAGACTGTCATACAGTTATGAAGTTGATCTCTAAGGTTTATGGATTAAAAATTGTGGTCAGAGATAGAAGTCGCTTTCACTCGTTCGATGATGGCTCTTGTTCTTGCAAAGATTACTGGTGATTGGTCAGTAGTGAGCATTGAAGCAATGGAAAGTTTCTGCACTTCTCAGAAAAGAACTGAATTTTAAGGGGGAAAAACTGATGCCACAACCTGAGAAAGGAAGAATGAGCTATGAATCTGCTTATTAGCGAAAAATGTTGTGGGAAAATACAATGGCTGAGCTATCCAAGGTATTGGATACAAGGAAAATTTTGAAAACTAACAATATTTGATTGAAATTGTGCCAAAATGGAAAAGAAATTTGAGTGAATTGAAAGGGGCGGAGCAAATACTTATAGTCTCTACAAGTATGGTCAGGCTTCCCATGCGTAAAATATGAATAATGTATCCCATTTTTGAGTCTTTCATCAATATGGGTGAAGATATTCACCTGAACCTGATTGTGCAGAGGGACTTGCTGACCACAGTATACTTATATTATTAACCAGTCTGCGACAATATTAGTGTATGTAAGGAGAATTTTCAACTGGAGCTAATCAATTTTAGATGATTGAGAATATTGATTATTGCATTGCATCCACTTTGTATGCAAATGGGAGAGTGAGAAGACCATTCTTTTGTACCAAAAACAAAAACTATTCTTAATGTGTTTAACATTGGATATTATTATGTAGAGAGAACTATCATTTTCTTCGTATTTCTTACTTTCACAACTCTCTTCACTTTCTGCCCATATAGTTCCTGTCTCAGTATTTCTGCTTTTCGTTTTCATTTGGATATTTGTAGTAGTAGACTAGTAGTATTTTCTTTCTCCAAAATTGTAGTTGCAGTAGTAATTAGATATGATAATCCGTGTATTCGTGTTGTATTTATGTTATTTTTTCGTGTTATAATCGTGTTTAAGGTATTATATAAATATATATAAATTTTGATACGTTAATAATTCGTGTTATATAAATTTTGACACATTTATGTATTCGTGTGATCGTGTCATGTTTATATTATTTTATTCGTGTCGTATTGATCTCTTGAAAATGGCTGAAGGCGTCCTAAGTTCCAAGTTATAAGAAGAGACAAAAAGTGGAGACCAAAAAGGTAGTTCTGGTTTTAATTAAGGTCCGTTGAGCATTTTTAGAGGACAATTTTTTAGGTCAAAAATTACGTTTCATTGTAGATGCAATGTTAAATATATAAAAAATATTGACTTTTGCGATTGAAATCATGGTTTGACAATCCAAAAAGCCAAAAAAATGGAGATTTTGGATTTTAGAAGCTGACGTTTTTAATAAAATGATTTTATTATTATCATCACATCTCTACACTTTTATTATTTTAAACATTTTTTTTTACATTTCAATTCCTCACAACATTTTTTTACAGTAATACTAAACACTTAAAAATTCTTAAACCACAATTTTTTATGCTATTTTTTTCAACCAAAACTTTTAATAATTCAAATTTTTTCTAACAGCAATGTTAAACTAACCCTAAATTGTTAATAAGACTTGAGAATTCCAACAGAATCTGTCTTCTCAAAATTCCATCGTTTTTCTTCTTCTTCCCCTCCATATCTCTTGAATCTCAAAATAATTTATGCAATTCTTTTTCATGGCCGCCTTTACGGTCTCCATATTTTCATCATCATATTTTGCTCTTACTTGCAGAAACTATAAACCATTTCTATCTCTGAAACCCATTTCCATCAATGCTTCTTCTGCTTCCTTGGATTACTCTACACCCTCCTCTGTCTCTGTCATTAAACAAAAAATCCCTCAAACCCACTAAGTTAAAAACGTTACGTTTAGTTGAAAACATCATGGAAAGTCTTAACCTGGAAAATTTTCCATAATTAAACTGTAATTTGTTGATCTGGGTTATCAAAATTTATATAACACAACATAAATTGTCATATCTACTTAAGAGATACTTGATCCATGCATGTATCCAACCCTATTAAGCAATATCTCCCCAATAGTATTCTATTATATTGATCATAACCCCCCCTCCCCATCTAATAAACATTGGAATATATACTTAAAAATTTTGTGTAATTTGAAGATTTCCTACTACAATTGGCCGTAAACATTTATCAGATTTCAGATAGTTTCCTATATCTGGCGAACTTGGCAGACAAGCAATCAAAATCCTTAAGCCAGATAGAAAACTCTCTCAATGGAATCCATTTAGGGTCCATTTGGATTTTGGATAAACGATAAGATGATTTCAATGAGATTGAAAATAACGGTAGCAGTGATATTAGTAACTGTAATAAAATTGGATATTTTAACGATAAGAATAAAATTAGTGGTGAGATATATGTTTGAAAGTAGTAATGGCAATAAAATGAATTATAGTAAGAAAAAAATAATTATTAGCGACATTAGATTAAAAATTGTATATAATGAAATTTATAGCATATTTGAGAAGTTAATAAATAATTAAAAATTACAAAAATTAAAATTAAAATATATTTACATATTAAAAATAAATAATAAAAATTAAATAAATATATACATAATTTATTTAAAATAATAATTATATAAATGATTTGTTAAATAATTATAAATTTATTTTAAAAACTTTAAATAAATAAAAAACTAAGACTACAAATGAGAGGGATATTTTCATACCTGCACTGTAATCTTAAGAGTAAAAAGGGGGAAAAAAAAAGGAATAAAAAAGGATATAAGACCTCCAATGGGCGAAAAAACATTCACTTGACAAAATTAAAGATACAAGTGACAGAAACATTTTTGTCCTTACACCGTAGTTAAATAGTAGTGTTCAAACGGTTAATTCGGTTAATAATCAAATTGAATTATCATTAATCGAATTAATCGAATTTATTTTTTCATTAATCATTAATTGAACCGAAATGTTAAAACGGTAAATTAATTGAACCGAAATTATTTCAATTAATTCGGTCGGTTTTCGAATTAACCTAAATAAATACTTAATTTATTTTGCAATCTATTTTAATACATGATTTTATATCCAAATAATCTATCCAACCAACCAAAATCCAAAAGCAAAGCATAATAAAACTATTATAAAATCCAAATATCAAACATACTAAACAACTAAGAAATCATGATAAAGCAAAAACATAATGAACATTACTATAGTTTCGGTTAATTTGTATAATTCGGTTATTTTCGCTTAACCTATCGAATTAACCGATAACAGAAATATTCTAAAAGCAAATTTTGTTCGGTTAACAGATCCGATTTTTTTTATCGGTTAATTCAGTTAAACCCGAATAGTGAACACCCTTAATCTTTAGGGTAAAAAAAAAAAAAAAAATCAAAGACAAAAAATAAGATCTCCGATGGGACCGTGGGAGGAAAAAATTATATTTGACCTTTTTTCATCCGTGAAATTTTTTCCCTCCACTGTTACCATGTAGATCCAATCGGACCATGGCTTTGCTATCCAAATTGATACCCACATCATGATTGCACCAAAAAAATGCTTAGGGTCCTTTAGGATGCTTAGTTGCATCCTGCCCGGTGCAATTGGACCCTTTTTTGGAGTCCAATCGCACAGTTTGCCCATTAAACTGGATCTTGCCACACCACAAGTGAACAACTGGACCCTTAAGGGTCCAGTTGCTTCATTGGTGAGCATTTTTATGTTTTTACCTTTTACTTTTTTTTTAATTTATTTTTTTATTTTAGGCATATTTTTTATTTATTTAAAATAATAAATAAATTTATATAATTATATAAAAAATAAATAAGTACATAATTTTTTTTTATTAAATATATGATAAATTTTTATATAAAATAATATATATCAATATTTTTGAGTGAATAAATTTTTTAAAATTTTATAATATCAAATAAAATTAAATTATATAAAAGATAATAAAAATTAAATATTATTTTGTTATGTTTTAATTTGTGTAAATATATTATTTGTAATTATAAACAAATTTTAATATAATGTTCTTAATTGTCATTTTCTCTTCTAATTATAATTCATCTCACCGTCACCGCTGTTTTTGTATCCAAACAAATATCCCACAATTGATTTTAATCTCACTGCTACAGTACCCAATCTCACTACTACAGTAATTAATCTCACTTTCACCGCTGTTTTTAATCTCACCAAACCAATCTCACCGCCTATCCAATTGAAACCTTAATCGCATCGTACGTGTCTGATTGCTTCCATATGAAACCTTAATAAAAAATAAAGATGTCTACAAATCAAGCTTATAAGCTTGGCTTGACCCCGTTCGAGACCTAAACATGATATTTTGGTTCATATTCGATCCAAAAAAATTAATATTATATATTTAAAAAATATTTTTAATATTTTAATAATAATCCTAACTTAAATGGACGGGAAAGATGGTTTGAATTTTAAAAATGTTAATCATATCTGGCTCAATCTGATTTTTCTCATGAATATCTCTAATTAAAAGTTAATGATAAACAAATTTAGTGAAGAAATAAAAGAAATATTGTAGACACCGGATTTTATCCGGACTGTAATTTGAATTTTATTTTTGAATTAAACCAAAAAAAGAAGAAGAGAAAATAAAAAAAGGATAAATTCGAAATTAATCAGAAAAAAAAAAGTTTGGGTTGAAATAAAATTCTTTTTTGGATTGAACTTGGACTCTAAGAAGTGTGATTGGAACAAAAAATCCTTCTTGATCAGATTAAAGACTCCTAACTAGATTAAAACCAAAATTCCTTTCCTATATAATGAACCCAAGCCTCAACCACAAAGGATCATCAGAGGAATATACAATTTTCGAGCAAGATCAGTAGAAAGAATTTTTTTTTGTTGTTGTGAAATTCGAAATTGTGGGTATTAGTGCTAGAATTTGTTTTGAAAGGTGTTTGGTAAGGAAAAATCTAGGTTTTAAATAGACGAAGCATAGGCTAGAAGGTGGTGACCCTTCGGCGGTCAACGGAGTAGATCGGAGGAGGTAAAGTTTTGAGTTTTGATTTCAGATCTAGGAAATTCTAGAGAGATTCGGGTGAAACTAATTTGATTTTTGAGTTGAGGAGATTGAAAGGAATTTTTTGAGATTTTTTTTTTGGATTTTCTCGACCACCGGAGATAGGCGGCGGTGGCGAACGACGGCGGCGGACACCCACCGAATTCTGGGTTTGCGAAGAACACTCATCAGTGTTCTTGAGAAGAGGAAGAGAAAAGTTTTTTTTTTTTTTTTTTTTTTTTTTTTTTTTTTTTTTTTTTGAAACAGGTAAAAAATGAAGTAAAAAAAAAATTGGTTTTTATAACTAGCAGCTGGGTCGGGTTAGGTTGACCCGCGCCTAACCCGACCCGTATGTTGCTAGTTCTGTTTTTTTTTTGGTGTTGTTTTGTTGTTTTTTTATTTATTTTGTATTTATTATTACTAATAATATTTTAAGTTTTTTTTTTTGCAGGTTAATTGTTTACTAATTATTTATTATTAAATATTTATTAACCATTATTTTTATATATATGTAAAAAAAAAAACTATTATTTATTTTAATTATTACTATTATATTATTAACTATTATTATATTATTATATTATATTATTATCATTATATTTTAGTATATTTTTTAATATTATTAACCATTGATTTATTTATTTATTAATAAGATAAGTTTTTATAATTAATAATTAGTTATTTTAAAATTAATAAATTGAGATCTTTTCCAATGATGAAATTCGAAGAGATCACAAACGGTGGACTTCTGAGAAATTTCTAGGTGAGAAATTTCTCTTAAAAATTCTCCAGAATGAATGGAAGGATTTTTAAGGGATTATTTTCGACATTAATAAAAATCGAAATTTATTTCTTTTAAAATAATTAATTTTCAATGTCTCTTTCTCTAAAATGGTTTTCCATAATAAATGCTTAATTAAAATTGAAGGATAAATTAAGATTTTTTTCGATGATGAAATTCAAGAGAGTCGCGAATGGTTGACTTTTAAGAAATTTCTAGGTGAGAAGAATTCTCTTAAAAATTCTCCAGAACGAATGGAAGAATATTTTTAAGGGATAATTTTCGATATTAAGATCAGAATTTATTTTTCGAACAAACATTAATAAAAATGTGAATTAATTTTGAAAGATTAATTTAAGAGAAATAATTTTGTTAAACAATCTAACTTTTCCGACGACGGAGCCTCTTTAATAGAACGAATGGTTTCTTTTGAATACTCTCGAGGTGAGGAAACGTTTTTTTTAGTAATTTGTCCAGAATGAATGGAAAGAAGACCTAAAAAAATAATTTCCGAGATTTCTAACTTTAACAATTAAAATGAAATAGGATAGACAAGATCATTTAATTAAGACTTTTTAAGTATCACAAGACTAATTAGGTACTATCTTTTAGGTAGGCGTTGTGAGGGTGCTAATCCTTCCTCACACGTAACCGTACTCCCGAACCTAGTTCTGATAAGTAGACCAGAACCTATTCTTTTTAAGGTGCCTTAGTCAAGCTTAGGATTACTTTAAATAGGATAGATTCATAAAGGTGACTAATCACACCTAGATTAGATGATTAGTGGCGACTCTATTGTTTGTGTCTAGCATGCTGAATTCGTATTTGGCACGTTATGACAGTTTGGCGACTCCGCTGGGGACATTAGAGAGTCGAGCCATAGATTAGTCTTGTGATACCTTAGGTTTTAAATATTGGTCTTTAAGTGTTTAATTTTTATATATTTATTTATTTATTTGTTTATTTGTTTTTATTTTTATTTTTGATTTTGATTTTATTATTTGAGATAACTCTTGTTTCTTATACATTGGTGGGAAATAGAAGGTTTGAATGTCCCTTCGCACACACGACACATTGCATATCAAAAAACCCTATATCCAGGCTCGTCCCTTTTAGGAGGGGGTAAAGTACCTACGTCTTCAAGAGGTGATAACCTCCGCAACGGCTAGCGAAACACCTTCAGAGAGTAAAGTACCAAAGTTTTCGAGAGATGATAACCTCCGTAGAAACTTTGGAAAATACTCTCACCCAAATTGAACCCTTCCGATTGGAGCCTATAATGGGTGAGGAACGGGGTGCCTTACTTATCATACATGGATGATGTTAAGGAGCAATTTGGGAACCTTTTTAGCTTGGTCAAGTATCCTAAACCAGCATATAAACAACACTTAAGTGACCAAACTTTAAGATAGAGCCATGTCCATCCTTATATAGAGGAGAACCCGAACTTAGGACACACGAATGGACACTTCTTACCCTATACTTTTTCATTAACATGATGCTTGTTTATCTGACACATTTATTTTGCTGATATGCTCACCATGATGATAGCTTACACATTTTGTTGTATTTTCATCTTTTCATAAGTTTGTTGATATACTATCTAACTGTTTGTTTTTTTTTTCATACATCATGCATCTTCATAAAGTCATCTTGCCACATAACTGTCTAGATAAAAAGAATGTCTACTAAATCCATGGAAAACCTGACAGTCGCCAAGCGTGAGTCTGCCAGTAGTTTGAAGCTTAGATCTGAAGCAATCCAGCAAAGTACAGGAGATTGCCTTCTAGTCGGGTATGTCACTACTCTTCTCGAGAAAGTTCACATGGATCTGGCACAGAACAACCTCGAAGGTTTGATTAGTATTTGGCATTCTTGGGATGAAACTCGACAAAAGGCATTCAGACGAAAATATTGGGATCTGGCTTTGCTCCTATCTGTTGAAGTCGACAATAACTTGGTAAGAGCCATGATACAGTTTTGGGACCCATCATACAGGTGCTTCATGTTCAATGAAGTAGATATGGTTCCAACTATAGAAGAATATTCAACATTGCTTCGTTTGGACCCTCCTAATCCGGACAAAGTTTACTGGAAGAACAAGACAGGTTATCAAAAGAAGTTAGCAAAGATCATGGGAATTAGCTTGATAGAAGCTGACAAAATTGTGAAGACAAAGGGTAAGAGCACTGGTATTCCATGGAGTGTTCTCCGAAACTTCATTGTCAAACACCAAGATGATGATAAAGGTCTGGAGGTGATGGCTTTGGCTATCTACGGACTTGTGGTTTTCCCGAAGATATTGGGATTTATTAAAACAACTGTGGTGAATTTCATGGACCAAGTTCAACACCAGATCAATACGGCTCCAGCTATATTAGCCGAGACTATCAGGTCACTGAATCACTGCAGGAGAAATGGAAAAGGACGTTTCATCGGATGTTTACAGTTGCTCTACATCTGGATGAAAAGTCATTTTGAATGCCAAGAGTCGAAGTTTCGAAAGCCATACTTCACCACTAGCATCCTTATCAAGGAGTTCTGTGAGAGTACATGGCCTGAATCAAGGTCAAAAGAAGACTGGGTAATGATGTTGCGAGAACTTACAAGCCGACAAGTGATTTGGAAAGCACCACGGATGCCCCATGGATTAATGTTATTTAGCTGTGGTGATCAACCTTGGGTTCCTCTCTTAGGACTTTGGGGTGTCGTTAGCTACTCTCCCATTATGGTACGGAGATAGGTAGGGTATAAGCAGTTCATACCAATGACTCACGGACTTAACCAGGTGGATTTCTCTTATTCAGATAAAGGGGTTATCAACAGGATAGATGAACTCACAAAGGCTTGGAAATTAACGATTAGAGTTGAAGAGGGTAGTATCTCATGGAACACTACTCCTGAATATTCTGTGTGGCAGGCCAGAAGAGCAAAAGATGTTGTGATTCCTTGTAAAAGAAGTCAAGATGGTCCAGCCAAGGTTATAACCTCGGATCCTATGCTGAGGATAGAAAAGGCTAAAAGGAAGCTACAAGAAGAAAAAGATGAACTGGGGGAAGAAAACCAGAAACTGCATTCAAGGATAGAAGAGTTAGAAGGGGGTTTGAACAAAGAAAAAAGCAAGGCCAAGAAACTTCGATTAAAAGTTTGAAAGTTGGGGAATGGTTTAGTGGAAAGAGATGGAATTATTCAGAAACTTACCGAAGATGGTGAGACTTTGAAAGAATCCTTGACAGGTATGGAAATGAAATATTCACTTTTGACTACTGAGGTCGGACGCCTAAAAGAAGAAAATGGAGAATTATTGTTTGATCAAGAAAGGAAGGTAGCTGATTGCCAGGAATTGGTTATCGAATTAATGAACTTGAAGGAAGAATGCTCGCAACTCCGAGATGCGGACTCTAAAAAGCAGAATCTTCTGAAGAATACGTTTGACCATTTCGATGTGGCATCCCGCAAGGCAGAAGACATGTATGATAGAATCATGGAGATTAAGGCGAAAGTACATCCGTTCCATGAAAACGGCCAGCTCATATTCAAACTTTTGGATGAAGCTCAATCTCATTATCGTCAGATTATCAAGTTCTTTTGGAGACGTTAGGATTTTAGATTTATATTTTTAGGATCTTTTGTAAGAATTTTCATATTTTATGTTTTTAGGATCGCTTTGGTTTTTAGGATTTCTATGGATTTGGTAATTTTATTTATAAGATTATTTTTATCTACATTTGTTATGTGGCTGGTGTTCTTTCATACATCTCATCTATATGTGCATAAACATCATTTTAGTTTCAAATTTTAAACACATCATCCTGATTTAAGAAATTTTGCTAAAGGTTCAAGGATAGCTCGACAGTCGAAATCTTCGAGACAGTCTTCTCGTCACTCTTACAATACCAGATCAAGAGTTAGAGAAATGGCCGAAGAGCAATCCTCAAGGATAGATAGGGTAGAACAAGCTCAGGATGAGATTAGAGAGAAATTAAGTTCTTTGCTGGAAATGATGAAGAATTTGAAAGGGAAAAATAAGGAAGATGAATTTGGTTCTCAAGGGAAAGAACAGAATATGGGCGAATCTTTATGTCCGCCCGGTTTTCGATCTCAAGCTCAACAGGAACATTCACAACAGGTGCCCTACATGGAAGGATTCACTTACCCACACGGCCAACCTCAAATCCCGGGATTTACCTTTCCTGTTCCTGGGATAAAAATAGACCCAATCCAAATTCCAGATTTAGACGATCCCAAAGAGTTAGAGAAGCTGAAAGTGGTAGAAGAAATCGAGTCTCGAAAAATGAAATTGATTGAAGAAAGGCTTCAGGCTGTTGAGAGGTTAGACTGTTATGGTTCTATGGATGCTGATGGGCTTTGTTTAGAGCCAAATATAGTGATCCCGTCTAAGTTCAAGACTCCTGACTTCGAAAAGTTCGATGGGTCCAAATGTCCCATATCTCATATCACCATGTATTGCCGAAAAATGACCGCCCACACCAGAGATGACAAGCTGCTTGTCATTGTCTTTCAGGACAGTCTTACAGGTTTCGCTGCTAGGTGGTATGTTCAACTCGATAGGAATCGGGTTCGTACTTGGAAATAATTGGCCAAGGCAGTCATCAGCCAGTATAAGCACATTGTTGATATGGCCCCATATCGTTTGTCTCTACAAAATATGGAGAAAAAGTCGACCAAAAATTTTAAGGACTATGCCCAGAGATGGAGGGATGTTGCTGCCCAGATGTAGCCGCCTCTGATGGAGAAAGAGACTACAGTGCTGTTCGTTAGTACTCTTAAGGCTCCGTACTACGACAGGATGATTGGGAACGCTACAAAAAACTTTGCTGATATGGTGATTTTCGGTGAAATCATAGAGAATGCCATCAAGAATGGTAAGCTTGAAGGAAGAGAATCTGTTATAAAGAGGAATAGTGTGACGAAAAAAAAGGAAGCTGATGTCCAGACTGTCTCATATGGAGGGCAACAAATGGGAGGTTACGTCCCATATTTCCTACAATCCGTGTACCAGCCATACTACCCGATTACCAATGCCATCAATCCAGGCTCATATGCTTATCTATCCGTATCTCCACAGGTATTCCAACCTAATTTATGCCCCAGACCATTGGCATCTCCAGTCGGGCCACCTGTACAAACCAATCAACCTCCAATTAATCCGAGGGGACTACGAGCCAGCGAGGAAAGAATGCCTATTGATCCGATTCCCATGTCCTATGCAGACTTGCTTCCAGATCTTATCAAGAACCATCTGGTTTCACCGATACATTTGGAATCCTTGAAACCTCCATACCCTAGGTGGTATGATCCTAGTGCCAGATGTGACTACCATTCGGGGAACGTTGGACACTCTACCGAAAATTGCACAGCTTTGAAGTACAAAGTGCAAAGTTTGGTTAAGGCTGGGTTGATAAACTTTGAAGAGAAGGGTGGCCCGAACGTCAACGGTAATCCTTTACCAAACCATGCAAGACTAGCGGTAAATGCTTTGGGAGACGATAAGATTACCGTAATCAAGGGAAAAGTGGATAAAGTTACGACATCAATGGATTACATTGTCGATGTCTTGGTCAAAGCTAGCATGATTAGTCCTATGCCAGCTAATTCAGATAGTCATCCTGGCGAATATGATTCAAGCAAGGTTTGCAAATACCACCAAGGGATAGTTGGCTATTCAGTTCAAAGTTGTGTTGAATTCCGACAGGAGTTACAGAAACTAATGGATCTCTCCCGGATTGAGTTTTACACAGAGTTTGGGGCAGATGAAATTAATGTGGTAATTGGAGAATCTTCATTGCCTGTTGTGAAACCGATCACATTCTTTTATGAGAAAAAGACGAGTCAGTTTGAAGGTGAGAAGCCAGTGGGGATCAAAAATCCTGTTGTTACGATGAGTGTCCCGAGCCTATATCCATATCGAAGCAATAAGGCAGTATCGTAGAGGTATAAGTGCGACGTCATAACCCGAGAAACACTTGGTAGTTCAGTCGTGATTAATTCTGAAGCTACCATGACAGTAAATCTAACTGGAATAAGGGGAGTGACTAGGAGTGGGAGTTGTTATTCGCCTGAAATACTTGATAGGGACAGGAAAGGAAAAGCAGTGGAAGAGGAAAAGAATGAAGAGCCAGGAAACAAGACGAACCCATTGGTGGTTCGAGATACAGAGTATTAGGAGCCTGTGACTGAGAGGGAAGCTTGTGAATTTTTGAAGCTGATCAAACACAGTGAATATAGTGTGGTTGAACAGTTGAATAAAATGCCAGCTCGAATTTCGCTGTTGTCACTATTGTTGAATTTCGAGCCTCATAGGGAAGCTTTGCTGAAAGTTTTGAATAAGGCACATGTGCCTCACAATATTTCCGTGGAGAATGTGGATCATATTGCAGGAAATCTGGTGGCTACCAATTTTATAACTTGTAATGATGATGAGATTCCTCCGGAAGGCAGGGGCAGTACTAAGGCCCTCTATATCACGGTCAAGTGCAAAAGTCATGTTATGGCTAAAGTGCTTATTGATAATGGTTTTTCCATTAATGTTATGCCAATGACTACATTATCCAATCTCCTAATAGATGTGTCTCACATTCAACCTAGTCACATGATTGTGAGAGCCTTTGATGGGATCCGTCGGGCGATTTTGGGAGATATTGAAATGCCTCTACAGATTGGGCCTTGCACTTTCAAAATAAAGTTTCAGGTTATGGAGATTTCACCATCTTACAGTTGTCTATTGGGAAGGCCATGGATTCACATGGCAGGAGCAGTTCCATCATCATTACACCAGAAAATCAAGTTTGTTATGGAGGATTATCTGGTATGTATTAACGGGGAAGAGGATTTGTTGGTAACTAAGTCCCCAACCACGCCTTATGTTGAGGCAGCTGATGAAGCATTGGAGTGTTCATTCAGATCGTTTGAGTTCATCAATGCGACATATGTTGGTGAAGGGTCAAAAGTCCCTACTCTGCGTTTTTCTCGAACGGTTAGCATGTTGTTCAAGCAGACCGTTGGAATGGGTTGGCGTGTTGGATTTGGATTGGGGAAGCATTTTCAAGGGATCAGGTAGATGCCAGAGATACAAGAAAATAGAGAAAGGTTTGGGCTAGGTTACAGGCCAACCAGGAGGGATTGGGAGATGGTCGAGTTCGAGAAGAAGAAGAAAAGATTGGCTCGTGTGAAAGAGTATGAGTGGGAGCCGAGGAAGATGGTTTTTCCTTATCTCTATTCCACTTTTCATTTGGGGGGATGTATTTATCTCGATGCACCTCCACCAAATTTAGAAGTAGCATTTTCTGAGCTTTCTATTCAAATGGTAGAGAAAACAGGAGTGAAGTCTGATGTTGAAAAAAAGTTGTTGGTGTACCCATGCTCACCTGAAACAGAGCTGGATAATTGGAAAGTGACGAAGCTGCCAGTTATCCTTGAATCTCATAAAATGTAATACAGTGAGTCAAGTCCCTAGTTGCTCATGCCCAAGGGCATTGGGGATGGTCTTTTATGTATGGGCTAGTTTATTTCTTATTATTTTAATAAATTAGGAACAAGATGCATTTTCATTCCCTCTTTCATTCATGGTTGTCATTTTTTCCTTTCTTTCATTGTTGCCATTCTTTTTTTCGTATACCAATCTATATTCTTTCGATTCAATTCAATTTCAAGATTCCAAGTAATGAATACAAAGACAATCTTAATAATAATTTGGGATTCGATTTTGAAAACACAGTTCATGTTGATGAATTTGATAATGAAGAGGAATCAGATGATTATACTTTGTCTTCGGATTTGTTGAGATTAATGGAACATGAAAAGAAACCGATTGAACCACATCAAGAGGTTACTGAGATGATCAATTTGGGAGATGAGGAAAATAAGAAAGAAGTAAAAATTGGCGTGTCATTAGCACCTGCTCAAAAGAAGAGATTAGAAGATTTGCTTAGAGAATTTGTGGATGTGTTCGCATGGTCATACAGGACATGCCGGGTTTGGATACAGATATTGTGGAGCACAAATTGCCTTTGAGGTCAGAATGTAAGCCAGTGCAACAAAAGTTAAGGCGGATGAAGCTAGAAATGCTATTAAAGATTAAAGAAGAAGTAAAAAAGCAGTTTGATGCAGGCTTTCTGGAGGTAGCTAAGTACCCAGAGTGGGTAGCCAACATAGTCCCAGTTCTTAAGAAAGATGGGAAGGTGAGAATGTGCGTCGATTACCGAGATTTGAACAAGGCAAGTCCAAAGGATAACTTTCCTTTGCCTCATATTGACACCCTCGTGGATAACATTGCTAGACATTCTACGTTTTTGTTCATGGACGATTTTTCAGGGTATAACCAGATTAAGATGGCTTCAAAGGATATGAAGAAAACCACATTTGTTACAATGTGGGGAACCTTCTGTTATAAAGTCATGCCTTTTGGGTTGAAAAATGCCGGAGCTACTTACCAAAGGGCAATGGTAACTTTGTTTCATGACATGATGCATAGAGAGATTGAAGTATATGTAGATGACATGATAGCAAAATCCCGTGAAGATGAAGATCATTTGGTTAATCTCAGGAAGTTGTTTGAAAGATTGAGAAAGTTTCAGCTGAGATTGAATCCTGCCAAGTGTACGTTCGGTGTCAAATCCAGCAAGTTGTTGGGTTTTGTGGTTAGTGGTAGAGGAATTGAAGTGGATCCAGATAAAATAAAGGCGATTCAGAATCTGTCTCCCCCTCGTACGCAAAAAGAAGTGAGAGGTTTCTTGGGAAGGCTGAATTACATATCACGCTTTATTTCCCAGCTCACCTTCAAATGTGATCCTATCTTCAAGCTTCTTCGCAAACAGGATACTGGTGAATGGACTGGAGAATGCCAGGAAGCTTTTGATAAAGTTAAAGAGTACCTGTTGAATCCACCAGTGTTAGTTCCTCCGATTCCGGGAAAGCCATTGATTCTGTATTTGACGGTGTCCGAGAAATTTATGGGATGTGTTCTGGGGCAACGAGATGAGACGGGAAAGAAGGAACATGCCATCTATTATCTGAGTAAAAAGTTTAGTGACTATGAATCTAGATACTCATCGCTAGAAAAGATGTGTTGCGCTCTAGCATGGACGGCTCGTAGACTCAGACAGTACATGTTGTACAATACAACGTGGCTTATAGCGAGGTTAGTTCCTCTGAAGTACATTTTTGAGAAGCCATCGTTATCAGAAAAAATTGCAAGATGGCATGTCATTTTATCCGAGTATGACATTATTTATGTGACTCAGAAAGCAATAAAAGGAATCATGATAGCCGAATTCCTGGTGGATCGGGCTTCTGAAGAATATGAGTCAATGCAATTTGATTTTCGGGATGAGGATTTGATGGTTATTTCAAGAGGAGATGATGAAGAATGTGAAGAAAAACCCTAGAAGATGTTCTTTGATGAAGCTTCTAATGCTTTTGGGCATGGAATTGGAGTAGTCTTGATATCCCTAGATGGTCGATATTATCCGATTACTGCACGATTGGATTTTAATTGCACCAACAATATGGCTGAATATGAGGCATGCGTCATGGGTTTGCAAGCAGCGATCGAAAGAAAGATTGATGTGTTGAAGGTACATGGTGATTCAGCTTTGGTTATTTATCAGTTGAAAGGAGAACGAGAAACAAGGGATTCGAAGTTGATCCTATACCAGAAATACACAACTGAATTAATCAAGCATTTTGAGAAGATTCAGTTTCAACATTTGCCCTGGGAGGAAAATCAGATAGCTGATGCTTTAGCTACTTTAGCTGCAATGTTTAAGCTGGATGCAAAAGTTGAGATTCAACCAATCAAGTTGGGTGTGAAAGGATCTCCGACACATTGTTTAGATGTTGAAGAAGAAGTTGATGGTCAGTCTTGGTATTTTGACATCATGCAATACGTCAAATATCAACGATACCCGGAATACGCCTCGGATAATGATAAACAGTTCATCCGAAGATTAGCTATGGGTTTCTTCCTTGACGAAGAAATATTGTATAAGAGGAGCCGAGATATGATGCTTTTGAGATGTGTTGACGCCGTAGAAGCAAAGAGGATACTGGAGGAAGTGCATGATGGAATTTGTGGGGCACATGCGAATGGTCACATGATGGCTAGGCAGATAATAAGGGCAGGTTATTATTGGCTGACGATGGAGAAAAATTGTATTGACTATGCTCGAAAATGTCTTAAATGCCAGATCTATGCGGATAAGATCAATGCTCCTCCGAATGAGTTGCATGTTTTGGCACCTCCATTGCCATTCTCAATGTGGGGCATGGATGTGATTGGACCTATCACCCCAAAGGCAACGAATGGGCATCGATTCATTTTTGTGATGATCAATTATTTCACAAAGTGGGTAAAGGCAGCCTTATATGCGAGTGTAGCACGGGAAGTGGTCTGTAAGTTCATAAAGAAAGAGATAATTTGTCGATATGGACTACCAGACAGAATCATTTCTGATAATGCTCGTAATTTGAATAGCAAGATGTTGAAAGAGGTTTGTGAACAGTTTAAGATCAAGCATCATAACTCAGTACCATATCGTCCAAAGATGAATGGAGCTGTAGAGGTGATAACTCGTATAATTATATAGTTTTTAGTTATGTTTTATTATTGTTTTGTGTCAAATACGAGTTATTATTGCTTAGTCTAATTGTGTTTATGATATTTTATATTTTTATGTAATTTGGTGTTTTTCACGAGTTTCTTTGAGTGATTTCAGATTAATAGGTTAAATCAACAATTAAGGGCAAATCCAGTTCAGTTCCAGTTCTGACACCTTTTTCCATATCAACTATATCTGGAGTTTCACTGAAGCAATAAGGTTGAATTTTTTACAGTGTAAAGTTAAGAGGCATATCTATCTTTTTCATGTTTTACACTTCTTGAAACGGAGTCGTTTTCCCTAGTGAAATCGACCATCAAGTTGGCTGATGTGCAATGACGTCTGTGCTGACCTGTTTTGGTAATTTGACCATATCTTCCGATCCACGTGAGCAAATGATCTGATTCCAACGGCTGTGGATCCGTAACTGATAGGGGTATATTTGTCTAGAAGATCATTTGATCAGATCGAGCCTCCAACATTGACAAAATCGACCATCAAGCTGGCTGATCAGAATTGTCATACAATATGACGAAAATTGTTAGAAAAATGCACCCACCTATTATACCTACCTTTGAAATTTATAAAGCTTGTCTCTTGTCATTTAGCTCTCCAAAATGTGTATAAATAGAGGGCCTTGGGTGATTGTAAGAGGAATACATTGATACATTGGTAGGATATTAGCCATTGTAATAAAATTCTCTAAGTTTTCTTATTCTTTCCTTTCTCTTGTTTTCTTTTTCTTTATTTACTTATGCTTCTTACATTTCTTTTCATTTTATTCATATCTAGTATGTGTTGCTAATCATATTGTTGAGGTGATGAGGTGAAGCTTTTGGTAAATGCTAAGGTTAGTCTCTTAAACATGAGCTAAAATGATTTATCATTTATAAACACTAGTATAGATAATATTTTCTTTTGGTTTAAAATCATACTTGCAAAGTAGAGATCTTGATTCATTATTGACAATGAAAATGGCACATTAAATGCTTGGTTTCATAACCTTGATTTGTTGTAGACATATACCTTGGCATAAGGAATGCTTGGACTCTTTTTATGAGTTTTGAGGACACCAAATGAACATAATATCATATGCTATGGACGTTGGACAATTTGGACTGAATTGCTAAACCTTCCGATTGGAACCTCCCTTATGTGTGGGTTTCAATTGTGTAATAAAACAAGATTAATCTTAGCATAACACCAAGAGTGGATTCTCTAACCTCAACATCTTTTCTTATTGTTTTTTATATTTTGTTTAATTTCTTTTATGTTATTTTGTTTATTTTGTTCTCTAATATCTTGTTTATCTTGTTTTGTTGTTGATTCCCTAATATCTTGTTTACTTTCTTTTTCTTATATATTTATAAACTTATACTTACTAATACGCTTCCCTGTGGTTCGACCTCGGACACCCGAGAATTTATTACTTGAACATAACCTGCACTTGGGTTTACAACTCTTAATTGAGTCTCCATTAAGTTTTTGGCGCCGTTGCCGGGGAGGCAATACTAAGTATATAAGTTTATAAGTATATTTATTTTTATTGGCTGGTTATACCGCCTAATTTTCTATATATTTATATTTATATTGTATATTAACTTTGTTTTATTTTTATTGGCTGGTTATACCGCCTAATCTGTATATTAACTTTGTTTTATGCTTGCTTGGCGACGTGATTTTAGATCTCGTCGTTTAGTTAGATTTTATTGTGAAACATTTTTAGGTAATCTTTCTAATACAACTCCTACCATGGCTGACAATGAAAGTGTTCATGCTGAAGATGAGAACAGACAAGTACGCACCATGCGTGACTACTTGCAACCAACTCGAAGCTCATCACCCTCTTGTTTTATTTTTCCTCTCAATGCAAACAACTTTCGTTTTAAACCAGGTATGATAGCTTTGCTTCCAAATTTCCATGGGTTAGAATCGGAAAGTGCTTACTCGTTTCTAAAAGACTTCGAAGATGTATGTGTCACCTTTAATGACCAACAATGTACAAATGAAATTGTCAAGCTAAAATTATTTCCTTTTTCTTTAAAAGATAAAGCAAAAATTTGGTTTCATAATTTAAAACCAAGGTCAATTGGCACATGGCAAGAATTACAAACTGAGTTTCTAAAGAAATTTTTCCCAGCACATAAAACTACTGCTTTGAAAAGACAGATTCAAAATTTCAATCAAAATCAAAATGAAGCATTTTTCCAGTGCTGGGAGCGTTTTAAAGATTTGTTAAGTTCTTGTCCACATCATGGTTTTGAAAAATGGCGTCTTATTAGTTTCTTTTATGAAAGTTTAACTCCCGAAACTAAACAATTTGTTGAAACAATGTGTAACGGTGAGTTTCTAGAAAAAGGACCTGAAGAAGCCTTTGACTACCTAGACCATTTGGCAGATAACTCTCAAGCCTGGCACACAGATAATTCCTCTGAAAGTTCCAATAGATCTAATCTTGTTTCTAAGAGAGGTAAATATCATTTTAGTCAAGAAGATGAGATAAAATCTAAAGTAGCTAATTTGGCTAGAAAGATTGAAGCCATGGAACTTAGAGAAGTAAAAGAAGTCAAAACGGTTAAAAATGAAGAAAGTTGTGGAATTTGTGAAATCATGGGACACCCCACTTCTGAATGTCCAAACATTCCCATTCTTAAAGAAGCATTGCATGATCAAGTAAATTCCATAAACACATTTAAAAAGCCTTTTCCTTCTCCTTACTCTGAAACGTATAACCCTGAATGGAGAAATCATCCCAACTTCAGTTGGCGGAATAATAATCATGTTCAGGTACCACAATCTCAAAAGCCGGGCAACACTTTTTCCTATCAACCTTCACTTGTACAAACCTTGGAAGATACATTGCAAGCATTCATGCAAACACAAGCAAATGTGAATAACCAAACTTCACAGGACATCAATGAGATCAAAAACACCTTGTCCACATTGACAGCTTCATTACGCACTCAAGAAAAAGGTAAGTTTCCTGCTCAACCTCAGCCTAACCCTTCTACTAAATGTCTTGTTTCTTGCTCCAATGAAACTCAACAGGAAAATGCCAGTTCTATCACAACTCTTCGAAGTGGAAAGGCAATTGACAAAAACATTCCATCAAAAGACCAAGATCCTCCTTCCCCTCCGAAAAGTAATGGTAAGGATGATGGTAAGTCTGAACTTCTTGAAAATTTGGACAAAGAAAAAGGTATGCATCCTGCTCCTTTTCCTCAAAGGTTGCAAACAATAAAGAATTTGAATCAAAATGCAGAAATTTATGAACTTTTCAAACAAGTTAAGATTAACATTCCTTTATTGGATGCAATCAAACAAGTTCCATCTTATGCTAAATTTTTGAAGGACATGTGCACAGTAAAAAGGAAACATAATGTACAAAAGAAAGCATTTCTGACAGAAAGTGTGAGCTCAATCATTCAGCACCTTACTCTACCAAAATTCAAAGATCCTGGATGTCCAACAATCTCATGCATCATTGGAAACACTAGAATAGAACGTGCATTGCTTGATCTTGGTGCTAGTGTTAATCTTTTGCCTTTTTCTGTTTATCAACAGTTAGGTTTAGGTGAACTCAAGGAAACACCTGTTACACTTCAACTAGCTGATCGTTCTGTAAAAATTCCTCGAGGGATAGTTGAAGATGTTTTGGTTCAAATTGATAATTTTTACTTTCCTGTTGATTTTATTGTTTTGGACACACATCCTGTTTCAAATCCAAATGTTCAAATTCCTGTTATATTAGGCCGTCCATTTCTTGCAACTTCTAATGCTCTGATAAATTGCAGGAATGGTATGTTGAACATTTCTTTTGGAAATATGACTTTAGAATTAAATGTGTTCAACATTTGCAAGCAACCTGGTGATGATTGAGAAGTACATGAAGTGGACTTCATTGAAGAACTTGTTCATGAACATCTCACCACTACCACATTCCATGATCCTTTAGAAGCTTATTTAATTAAATGTGAGTTTGATAATGCTTCAGAAATTTCACACACTGATTCTTTGTTAAATTCTTTTCAGGTTAAGCATTGTTGGAAACAAAAGTTTGAGGAACTTCCATCACTCACAAATGTCACTGTACCATCAACTATTGAACCACCCAAGCTGGATTTAAAACCATTGCCATCCGAGCTAAAATATTCCTTTTTGGGTGAGAATGAAACTTTTCCAGTCATAATTTCTTCACATCTTGATGAACTACAAGAAGGTAAGTTGTTACAACTTTTGAAGATGCACAAAAATGCATTAGGATGGACCTTAGCTGACATAAAGGGAATAAGCCCATTAATCTGCACACATAATATTTATTTAGAGGAAAATGCTAAACCCTCTAGACAAATGCAACGAAGGCTTAATCCTAATATGAAAGAAGTAGTGAGAAATGAAGTCATTAAACTTCTAGATAATGGAATCATTTATCCTATCTCTGATAGCAAATTGGTAAGTCCTACTCAAGTCGTACCTAAGAAATCTGGAGTTACTGTAGTTAAAAATGAAAACAATGAATTAATTCCAACTAGGACTGTTACTGGTTGGCGTATGTGCATTGACTATAGGAAACTTAACTCAGTGACGAGGAAAGATCATTTCCCTTTGCCTTTCATGGATCAAATCTTAGAAAGAGTTGCAGGGCATGAGTTTTATTGTTTTCTAGATGGATATTCTGGGTATAATCAAATTGCCATTGCACTTGAGGACCAAGAGAAAACCACTTTTACATGTCCTTTTGGTACTTTTGCATATCGTAGAATGCCATTTGGATTATGTAACGCCCCTGCCACATTTCAAAGATGCATGCTTAGTATTTTTAGTGACATGATTGAACGTAATCTTGAGATTTTCATGGATGATTTTTCTGTTTCTGGTGATTCATTTGATGATTGCTTAGCCAATTTGAAAAATGTATTGATTAGGTGTGAAGAAAAAAAATCTTGTTCTTAATTGGGAAAAATGTCATTTCATGGTCACTAAAGGTATTATACTAGGTCACATTGTTTCTGCAAAAGGGATTGAGGTAGACAAGTCAAAAATTGAATTGATTGCTAATCTACCCACACCAAAGACAGTAAAGAACATTAGGTCATTCTTGGGACATGCAGGTTTTTATAGAAGATTCATAAAAGTTTTTAGCACGATATCTAAACCTCTATGTAATCTTTTAATGAAAGACACTGCATTTGAATGGACTAAAGATTGTGAAGATGCTTTTGAAAAATTCAAAAATATGCTCACTACTGCTCCTATTATGAGATCTCCTGATTGGTCTTTACCATTTGAAATAATGTGTGATGCTAGTGACTATGCTGTTGGTGCTGTGTTAGGACAAAGGAAAGATAATAAACCACATGTAATTTACTATGCAAGTAAAACTTTAAATAGAGCCCAAATGAATTATTCCACTACAGAAAAGGAATTACTTGCAGTTGTTTTTGCATTAGATAAATTCAGATCTTACCTTGTTGGATCATCAATTATTATCTTTAGTGATCATGCAGCTTTAAAATATCTTCTCTCTAAGAAGGATGCAAAACCTAGGTTGCTGAGGTGGATCCTTTTGCTGCAAGAATTTGACATCACCATTCGAGATAAAAAAGGAGTAGAAAATGTGGTGGCTGATCATTTATCAAGACTTGTTTGTGATGAATCTTTTGGAACCTCACCAATAAATGATACTTTTCCTGATGAACAACTTCTAATTGTCTCCACGATACCTTGGTTTGCTGACATTGCTAATTTTCTTGCTACAGGAAAAATTCCTTCTCAATGGAGCACCCAAGATAAAAGGAAGTTTCTGAATGAGGTAAAGAAGTTCTATTGGGATGACCCTTACTTGTTCAAATATTGTCCTGATCAGATTTTTCGAAGATGCATTCCCGACAATGAGGTAAGTAGTGTAATTAAGTTTTGTCATTCTGAGGCATGTGGTGGTCATTTTTCATCAAAGAAAACTGCTGCAAAAATTTTACAGTGTGGATTTTACTGGCCAACTTTATTCAAAGATGCACATAATTTTTGCAAGTCATGTGAAAGTTGTCAAAAATTAGGTTCCATTTCGAAAAGAAACATGATGCCTTTGAACCCAATTCTTGTAATTGAAATTTTTGACTGTTGGGGTATTGATTTCATGGGACCATTTCCACCATCTTTTGGTTTCTTATACATTTTAGTTGCAATAGATTATGTTTCAAAGTGGATAGAGGCAATTCCATGTCGAAATAATGATCACAAAAAAGTGATTAAATTTTTAAAAGAAAATATTTTGAGTCGATTTGGAATTCCTCGATCTATCATAAGTGATGGGGGAACACATTTTTGCAACAAGGTTTTTGAAACATTAATGAAGAAATATGCCATTACACACAAAGTTGCAACCCCTTATCACCCGCAGACAAATGGACAGGTAGAATTAGCAAATAGGGAGATTAAACAAATTTTGGAAAAGACGGTTAATCCAAATCGCAAAGATTGGTCTCTTAGACTTAACGATGCATTATGAGCCTATCGAACAGCTTTTAAAACATCATTGGGCATGTCTCTTTATAGGCTAGTTTATGGAAAACCTTGTCATTTACCTGTGGAACTTGAGCATAAAACATATTGGGCCATTAAAATGTTCAACTCAAACCTTGATGACGCTTCTAATTTACGGAAATTACAAATAAATGAACTTGAGGAACTCAGAAATGATGCATATGAGAATTCTAAAATTCATAAAGAAAGAACTAAAGCCTTTCATGACAAGTTAATTTCAAGAAAAACATTTGATGTTGGGCAAAAAGTTCTACTTTATAATTCTAGACTTCACATATTTCCTGGTAAGTTGAGATCAAGATGGACTGGCCCATTTGTGGTTAAGCATGTGTATCATTATGGAGCAGTTGACATTGAGAATCCTCAAAATGGTAACGTATTCAAGGTAAATGGACAAAGACTCAAACTCTTTTTGGAAAATCATGTTACTCAAGAAGATGTTGTTTTTCTTTCTGATCCTTGTTTTGAAAATAACTAGATGTAAATATAATTTTTACTAATCTTCAAAAAAAAAAAAAAAAATTTTTTTTAACCCCGGTTAAATGGTGGATAACGGTACTCCGTGATTATTTAAGTCGGTCCCATCAGCTACCCACAAAACTGATATTGTATATAAATTTCTCTTTCAATTTCTTTTTCATTTTTTTCAGGATGGATGATATTCTCAAAAGATTGCAGAAACGATTTCCTCATTTTCCTCGAAATATTTTACTGAAGCTTTACCAAGTTCGATTTGAAAGATTAAGAATGCTTATGCACAAAGGGATTCCTGAAGACATACGTTGGATAATTGAAGCCAAGGTACGTGAAGATGAATGTCTTCCTATTTTGCATTTACCAGGTACAGGTAGAAGCACTTTTGCAAAGAAGCGACGAGCAAAGCGCATGAGTTCAAATTGCCACAAATGTGCACGATGGACGTGTAACGGTAAATGTCGTTCTATTGGGATTCCGTCCTCTAATCGAGATGATAAAATTGAATTCATTAAGGATGGACTGAGTAAGGAGAATTTGGGTAATATCCAACTTTCTCTTGAGACGCATCCTAGTGGAGACGTACAAAGAGAAATTCTTGATTTATGGCCGCAATTCCAAAGGGAATGGCAACATCTTGGGAATCTGATGTTAAAAGACCCTGTTTGCCAGCTTGTAAGAAAACTGGATGGGAAGCATATCCTCGACTCATAGAAGGCGTTTAAGCCGTTTCTGGACGTAAAACCAAAGGAAGATGCCAAATACACTTTCGGCGACATTATTACTTTTGACTTTTACAGTTGATTTTTCTTCTCTTTTTGATTTTCTTCCTGAAATCACGCAAAAATCTTTTGTTAGGTTAACATTTTCTTCTGACAGGTCAGATACACTTTCGGCGACATTATTACTCTTGTCTGATTCACTACTCAGTCCTCTATATATTACACCATGTACTCATTCTCTTTCAGGCACTCGAAAAAGAAAAAAAAATGGAAAGCACTTCGTCCCAGTGCATTAAAAAAATTTGTGTCTTTGGAGGTGCTTATCCAGGGAAAAATAACATATTCGCTGATGAAGCCATAAGAGTTGGAGTAATACTTGCCCAACAAAAGC
This sequence comes from Fremontodendron californicum, assembly GCA_030761205.1. NCBI lineage: Eukaryota > Viridiplantae > Streptophyta > Magnoliopsida > Malvales > Malvaceae > Fremontodendron > Fremontodendron californicum. The sequence goes on along the minus strand of JAULJL010000019.1, from coordinate 7,722,431 downwards.
TCCAGTTGATTTATGGAGGCGGTAGTACGGGTTTAATGGGAGCAGTCGCTACAGCAGCACACGGCGGAGGAAGTCCAGTTCTAGGAATCGTGCCAAAACTATTCACAGATTTTTGTGGACCTACCGTGGGTAAGGAAATACAAGTCTGGAGTATCCTTGAACGGATGACAATCATGTACCATTCTGCCAATGCATTCATTGCTTTACCAGGAGGTCTGGGTACATTGAAAGAAATAGCTTGCGTGGCTTCTTGGTCATCTTTGGTCACAAATAAGAAACCCATTGGTTTGCTTAATATTAATGGTTATTTTAGTAATTTGCTTTCATATTTAGATAATGCTGTGGAAAATGGATTCATGTTTTCAGAGGCAAGGAGAACCATAATTTATGCTACAACCATTGAAGATTTACTCAAAAAGCTCCAAGCTTATGAGTATTTATCTGCTACGGTTGTTTCGCAAACGCTCGGAAAAAGAAAAAGAGATATGGACGAGCAAGGAGTGGATTACACTTTGTCTTTGTGACATTATCTAACATTTTGTTTGTTGTGTCTCAGTTATAATAAGTGGTTAGCAACCTCTGCAGGTAATATGTCCCTTACCCCCTACTAAAAAAAAAAATTTTTTTTTTTTTTTTTGTGTTTTAAGACATTTAGAAGTATTCATTCTGAACAAGGTCTGAGTAAGGGAGACTTGAGACATACCTTGTCAGTTTGATTTTAATCTTTTTATGTTTACTTGTTAATTTTTGTTTAGTATTTTAGGATTATTTAGGTTGCATGAGTTTGTTTTGTTTTGAGTCTTAGTTGTTCCTATTCTTATGTTATTAGTTCTTTTCTCTTACACATGATTCTTTCGTTTGGGTTAATAGACTTACATTGAGGACAATGTAAGAATTAAGTGTGGGGGGAATGATTTAGGATTTCTTTTATTTTTGTCTACTATTTTTTTTATGAGTCTTTATTATTATTATTATTTTAGTGTGTTTTAGTTCCTTTTTAATACAATGATGAGATATGAATTGCATAAGTCTAAAACAGATTTATTAGTGAGAAGATTTTCATGAGAATTGAGCTTGATGTCAACCTTTTTATGAGCCAATGTTAATATGATATGTTGATTGAGAAAGAAGCATGTTTAGACTTAATCTGACTTGTATAATCATCCTTGTGAGTTTTTGAGCCTATAATGATTGATGCATTATACAAATCAATTTAATTTCTTTCTTGAGTGCTCTTATGATTACATGATTCTTTAGAACTTGCTTTAAACCGTTTGAGACTATATTGATACATGTGACAACATGAATATGATAGAGGCATTAGGATTATAACCAGAGCCAAACAACCATCCATTATTAATGTTCTAAGAGAACATCCCCACTAGTGAGCCAATTTGAGCCTACATTAAATATGCTGTTTTATTGGTAACCACAACTTACACCTAGCCTAAATATACTTATATCCTTACCCTTGTTCTAAAGATGGATTATATATTTTGAGACATATTGCAAAAAACAAGAGATATTTTTAGTTGAAAATTTGGGTTAGAAACAAAAGATAAGTGTGGGGGAAGAAAAGGAAAGAAAAAGTCAAGAGAAAAAGAAAGGGATCATTGTCAAATACATTCCCATATTAAAAAAAAAAATCTTCTCTTGAACTTCTAGTTAAAGTAAAAAAAAAGATGTTACAAAGTTGGTTAGAATGAAGCAAAGGCTCAACATGAATATTTAGCCTATGTGACTATGTACTTGTAAAGAGTTCTGAGAAATTTCTTTGTATGATCTTATTATGTCTCTAAACTTTATGAACTCTTTGGAACCTTTGTGATATCTTTATCCTTTTGTTCTTCAACCACATTACAAACCCCTTGGCCCTATTACAACCTTGATTAAAGATCTCTTGATTTATGAAGTTGCATGATCTTTTAGTGGAGAATAGGTGGACAAGCAAGCATATGGTAGAACTATTTTCATGAGATTGATTGAGTAAAACACTTTACCACTACTTTAAAGAGTGAAAATCATGAGAGTATCCCATGTGAGAGGTTGACATTAAGTTGAATATGCACTATTTTGATTGAAATATGTTATGTTAATATTGGCTTAACTCATTTATTTACATTCAAGCATGATTTTTTGTGAAATTCTTTGAGCTATTGATTAGTTTATAAGACTTGTTCAAAGATTGTCTCTAATTTATATTGAAAGGATTAGGAGTAAATATTTTTAGTGTATGTAGTTTACTTATATTTTAGTTTTTCAATGTTTGTGGGTATCGTTCTAGCAAACCCTCACGAGACTAAACTCGTCCACTAGGGACACCTAGGGGTTTAAAGGCTTGTGTCACATGCTAAGTGCCACCGTGATTTCCTACGAAAATGGATTAGATTAGATTTTCTTATTTTATTTTTATTGAGTCGTTGCTAGGGACTAGCAACAATCTAAGTGTGGGGGTGTGATAACTCGTATAATTATATAGTTTTTAGTTATGTTTTATTATTGTTTTGTGTCAAATACGAGTTATTATTGCTTAGTCTAATTGTGTTTATGATATTTTATATTTTTATGTAATTTAGTGTTTTTCACGAGTTTCTTTGAGTGATTTCAGATTAATAGGTTAAATCAACAATTAAGGGCAAATCCAGCTCAGTTCCAGTTCCAATATCTTTTTCCATATCAGCTATATCTGGAGTTTCACTAAAGAAATAAGGCTGAATTTTTTACAGTGCAAAGTTAAGAGGCATATCTATCTTTTTCATGTTTTACACTTCTTGAAACGGAGTCGTTTTCCCTAGTGAAATCGACCATCAAGTTGGCTGATGTGCAATGACGTCTGTGCTGACCTGTTTTCGTATTTTGACCATATCTTCCGATCCACGTGAGAAAATGATCTGATTCCAACGGCTATGGATCCGTAACTGATAGGGGTATATTTTTCTAGAAGACCATTTGATCAGATCGAGCCTCCAACATTGACAAAATCGACCATCAAGCTGGATAATCAGAATTGTCATACAATATGACAAAAATTGTTAGAAAAATGCACCCACCTATTATATCTACCTTTAAAATTTATAAAGCTTGTCTCTTGTCATTTAGCTCTCCAAAATGTGTATAAATAGAGGGCCTTGGGTGATTGTAAGAGGAATACATTGATACATTGGTAGGATATTAGCCATTGTAATAAAATTCTCTAAGTTTTCTTATTCTTTCCTTTCTCTAGTTTTCTTTTTCTTTATTTACTTATGCTTCTTACATTTCTTTTCATTTTATTCATATCTAGTATTTGTTGCTAATCATATTGTTGAGGTGATGAGGTGAAGCTTTTGGTAAATGCTAAGGTTAGTCTCTTAAACATGAGCTAAAATGATTTATCATTTATAAACACTAGTATAGATAATATTTTCTTTTGGTTTAAAATCATACTTGCAAAGTAGAGATCTTGATTCATTATTGACAATGAAAATGGCACAGTAAATGCTTGGTTTCATAACCTTGATTTGTTGTAGACATATACCTTGGCATAAGGAATGCTTGGACTCTTTTTATGAGTTTTGAGGACACCAAATGAATATAATATCATATGCTATGGACGTTGGACAATTTGGACTGAATTGCTAAACCTTCCGATTGGAACCTCCCTTATGTGTGGGTTTCAATTGTGTAATAAAACAAGATTAATCTTAGCATAACACCAAGAGTGGATTCTCTAACCTCAACATCTTTTCTTATTGTTTTTTATATTTTGTTTAATTTCTTTTATGTTATTTTGTTTATTTTGTTCTCTAATATCTTGTTTATCTTGTTTTGTTGTTGATTCCCTAATATCTTGTTTACTTTCTTTTTCTTATATATTTATAAACTTATACTTACTAATACGCTTCCCTGTGGTTCGACCTCGGACACCCGAGAATTTATTACTTGAACATAACCTGCACTTGGGTTTACAACTCTTAATTGAGTCTCCATCAAGAGGCAGCCAATAAGAACATCAAAAAGATTGTAGAGAAGATGACTGATGTCTACAAAGATTGGCATGAAAAGTTTCCTTTTGGCTTGCATGCTTATAGAAATTCGGTTCGCACATCCACAGGGGCAACCCCGTTTTCGTTGGTATATGGGATGGAGGCTGTGTTACCAGTTGAGGTAGAAATCCCTTCTTTAAGGGTACTGAAAGAGGTTGATCTGGAAGAAGCAGAATGGGTACGGGATCGTTTTGAGCAGTTGAATCTCATTGAGGAAAAGAGACTGGCAGCGTTGTGCCATGGTCAGTTGTACCAGAAGCGAATGATGCGAGCACATGATAAGAAAGTTCGTCCTAGACATTTCACGGAATGAGAGTTAGTCTTGAAAAAGATTCTTCCGTATCAGCATGATCATCGAGGGATGTGGATGCCGAATTGGGAGGGTCCTTATGTGGTGAAAAAAGCTTTTTCAGGTGGTGCTTTGATTTTGGTTGAAATGGATGGGGATGTTTTGCCAAACCCGATTAATTCAGACGTTGTAAAAAAATATTTTGCTTAAAAAAAAGGAAAAAAAAGAAGAAGAAAAAAAAAGAGAAAAAAAGAAAAATGAGGACTCAAATTGAAAACCCGAAAAGGGCAGTTTGGGTCAATGGGGGTTGTCTAAGTTGAAAACCCGAAAGGGTGACTTAGATATGAGGAGGATCAGCGTCGCTCAGAAAATTTCATAAAGATGGAGACAATGTTTAGTTTGATGAACTCTGAAGGATTGAAGACATCGATTGGGATTGGTTTTTGGATGAGAATTTTGAATGAATTGTTAAGGTTGTCTAAGTATTCATTGTTTGGATACTGTTTTGTTATCCTAACACCTTTTTGATAAACCTTTTGAGATGCTCTTTTGTTCCTTGAGATGAATTCTTTTCCTTATTTTGTTAATAAAGATCTTTCTTTCTAGCTTATTTTCGCTTTCCATTTGTTATTCTCAATTTTATACCTTTGCATTGAATAGAGGGAATGCATCATGCATTGTGTTTGCTATGAAATTAGAATAATGATCGATAAATTGGAATATAATCTTAAGAGATCCCTGCATTTATTTTTATGAAATCTATGGATAACTGAACAGAAAAGTCGAGAGATAAGATGAGAAGTGAATTTTGAAAGTGAGAATTTTTGAAGATGAGAATTTTTATGATGAAATGTTAAGCCCAGTTAAGCTGGTATGAGATGAGATATAGAATGATTAGTGTTTTGAAACTTTTGAGGAAAGAAATTGTTCATATTCAGCATATTTTGAAAAAGGAAAGAGACAGTAAGATTCGTTCTACCAGTTTGAAGCCAAGTACAAACAGAAATGAATGATGAGCTTAAGAACCTTTTATTTTGATTAAGAGATTCAGGGAGTTGATATTATTTATTATAGAGCATTCATGACATCCATTGCACGATATGCATCTGCATCCACGGCATTGCACCCAAGAAAGATTATAGCAGATATTCAATATAATTTGGACAGGAATTTCAATTTGGAATGACAATTTGTGAGAACCATATCAAATCTTTTCGGGATCCAAGGTAAGATTTTTGAAATTTCTCTTGAAGAAAATATCCACTTCTGAGAATTTACAAATTTCTTTGGGTATTTAAAGTTGATGCCTCGGTGGAGGAGTATGTTTTCATGTTAGATTTATTTAAAGTTGAAGCCTCGGTGGAGGAGTATATTTTCATGTTAGATTTATTTAAAGTTGAAGCCTCGGTGGAGGAGTATGTTTTTTCAGTTAAGTTGAAGCCTCGGTGGAGGAGTATGTTTTCATGTTAAGTTTATTTAAAGTTGAAGCCTCGGTGGAGGAGTATGTTTTCATGTTAAGTTTATTTAAAGTTGAAGCCTTGGTGGAGGAGTGTGTTTTCGTGTCAGGTTTATTTAATGTTGAAACCTCGGTGGAGGAGTATATTTTTACGTTGGGTTTATTTAAAGTTTACGTCTCGCTTAGAGGAGCTTTTCTACGATGAGATTTTCTTTAAATGCGTAGGTCTTAGTAGGGTGTCTACGTCTTTGCACATCTCTGTTTCTCAGGGAACGTACAAAGAGGGGCAACTGTAGACACCAAATTTTATCCGAACTGTAATTTGAATTTTATTTTTGAATTAAACCAAAAAAAGAAGAAGAGAATCAGAAAAAAAGGATAAATTCAAAATTAATCAGAAAAAAAAAGTTTGGGTTGAAATAAAATTCTTCTTTGGATTGAACTTGGACTCTAAGAAGTATGATTGGAACAAAAAATCCTTCTTGATCAGATTAAAGACTCCTAACTAGATTAAAACCAAAATTCCTTTCCTATATAATGAACCCAAGCCTTAACCACAAAGGATCATCAGAGGAATATACAATTTTCTAGCATGATCAGTAGAAAAATTTTGTGAAATTCGAAATTGTGGGTATTAGTGCTAGGATTTGTTTTGAAAGGTGTTTGGTAAGGAAAAATCTAGGTTTTAAATAGACGAAGCATGAGCTAGAAGGTGGTGACCCTTCGACGGTCAACGGAGTAGATCGGAGGAGGTAAAGTTTCGAGTTTTGATTTCAGATCTAGGAAATTCTAGAGAGATTCAGGTGAAACTAATTTGCTTTTTGAGTTGAGGAGATCGAAAGGAATTTTTTGAGATTTTTTTTGAATTTTTTCGACCATCGGAGATCGGCGACTGCGGCGGCGAACGACGACGACGGACATCCACCGGATTCTGGGTTTGCGAAGAACACTCATCAGTGTTCTTGAGAAGAGGAAGAGAAAAGAATTTTTTTTTGAAACAGGTAAAAAATGAAGTAATTTTTTTTTTTGTTTTGGTTTTTATAACTAGCAGCTGGGTCAGGTCCGGTTGACCCGCGCGCTGACCCGACCCGTAGGTCGCTAGTTCTGTTTTTTTTATTTTTTATATTTATTATTTATTTTGTATTTATTATTACTAATAATATTTTAAGTTTTTTTTTTTTGCAGGTTAATTGTTTACTAATTATTTATTATTAAATATTTATTATCCATTATTTTTATATATGTGTAAAAAAAAAACTATTATTTATTTTAATTATTACTATTATATTATTAACTATTATTATATTATAATATTATCATTATATTTTAGTATATTTTTTAATATTATTAACCATTGATTTATTTATTAATAAGATAAGTTTTTTTTAATTAATGATTAGTTATTTTAAAATTAATAAATTGAGATCTTTTTCAATGATGAAATTCGAAGAGATCACGAACGGTGGATTTCTGAGAAATTTATAGCTGAGAAATTTCTCTTAAAAATTCTCCAGAATGAATGGAAGGATTTTTAAGGGATTATTTTCGACATTAATAAAGATCGAAATTTATTTCTTTTAAAATAATTAATTTTCAATGTCTCTTTCTCTAAAATGGTTTTCCATAATAAATGCTTAATTAAAATTAACTTACAAGCCGACAAGTGATTTGGAAAGCACCATGGATGCCCCATGGATTAATGTTATTTAGCTGTGGTGATCAACCTTGGGTTCCTCTCTTAGGACTTTGATGTGTCGTTAGCTACTCTCCCATTATGGTACGGAGACAGGCAGGGTATAAGCAGTTCATACCAATGACTCACGGGCTTAACCAGGTGGATTTCTCTTATTCAGATAAAGGGGTTATCAACAGGATAGATGAACTCACAAAGGCTTGGAAATTAACGATTAGAGTTGAAGGGGGTAGTATCTCATGGAACACTACTCCTGAATATTCTGTGTGGCAGGCCAGAAGAGCAAAACATGTTGTGATTCCTTGTAAAAGAAGTCCAGATGGTCCAGACAAGGTTATAACCTCGGATCTTATGCTGAGGATAGAAAAGGCTAAAAGGAAGCTACAAGAAGAAAAAGATGAATTGGGAGAAGAAAACCAGAAACTGCATTCAAGGATAGAAGAGTTAGAAGGGGGTTTGAACAAAGAAAAAAGCAAGGCCAAGATCTTTTCCAATGATGAAATTCGAAGAGATCACGAATGGTGGATTTTTGAGAAATTTCTAGGTGAGGAATTTCTCTTAAAAATTCTCCAGAATGAATGGAAGGATTTTTAAGGGATTATTTTCGACATTAATAAAGTTCGAAATTTATTTCTTTTAATATAATTAATTTTCAATGTCTCTTTCTCTAAAATGGTTTTCCATAATAAATGCTTAATTAAAATTGAAGGATAAATTAAGATTTTTTCCGATGATGAAATTTAAGAGAGTCGCGAATGGTTGACTTTTAAGAAATTTCTAGGTGAGAAAAATTCTCTTAAAAATTCTCCAGAACGAATGGAAGAATATTTTTAAGGGATAATTTTCGATATTAAGATCAAAATTTATTTTTCGAACAAACATTAATAAAAATGTGGATTAATTTTGAAAGATTAATTTAAGAGAAATAATTTTGTTAAACAATCTAACTTTTTCAACGACGAAGCCTCTTCAATAGAACTAATGGTTTCTTTTGAATACTCTCGAGATGAGGAAATTTTTTTTAGTAATTTTTCCATAATGAATGGAAAGAAGACCTAAAAAAATAATTTTCGAGATTTCTAACTTTAACAATTATAATGAAATAGGATAGATAAAACCATTTAATTAAGACTTTTTAAGTATCACAAGACTAATTAGGTACTATCTTTTAGATAGGCGTTGTAAGGATGCAATCCTTCCTCACACGTAACCGTACTCTCGAACCTAATTCTTATAAGTAGACCAGAACCTATTCTTTTTAAGGTGCCTTAGTCAAGCTTAGGATTACTTTAAATAGGATAGATTCATAAAGGTGACTAATCACACCTAGATTAGATGATTAGTGGCAACTCCATTGTTTGTGTCTAGCATGCTGAATTCGTATTTGGCACGTTATGACAAATATTCTATAGAATTTTTAAGTTTGGACTATATTTTTAACGAAATTATAAGATGCAGTAATAAAATGCAAAGGGAGGCCTTAATTTGAATAATATAAGTGTACATAAGTAAAGGGCCAGGAAGAAGTAATCTGTCTGAGGGCCGCGTTACTTGTCCAAGTTCGAAGATCCGTCTTATATTAGGAAGGGCTTGGACAAAAATATTAAGCTGAAAAAATGGGCTTAGATAAACAAATGAGGGCTCGTTTAAGAAATGGGTCGGGTCTTGGCTCCAACATTCAAGACCCAAGCTCGTCTTGACTAGTTTTTCAATTAAATAATATATATATTATGTAATTTATGTCATATAAAGATTAAATATATATAATATTATAGTGTAAACATTAAAAAGTATGTTAAGTTGTCTATGTTTAAGAACTTAATAAAAGAAAAAATATATAAAATTACTAAATATTAAATAAAAATAACATGTTTTTCTTTTTAATTTTTGTTAGAAAAAAAATGGATGAGCCTAAATGGGTTTGGGCTATCCATTTACAAATATGGACGGATTTGGGCAAAATTTGAGGTTCATATTTAGGGTCGGGCCGGGCTTGGACAAGCATATATGATGTTGATACCGAACCCGACCCGGCCCGAACCATGAACACCTCTAGGAAGAACTCAAAATGACCTTTCAAGTTCTCTCTGGATCCCATTTTCTTTATTCACTATTTTTTTTTTTAAAGCATAGTAAAACCTAAGAGGTGTAATTTGGGTTGAATTTCTCGGATTGGGTCAAGTCGAATTTGAATGAAAATGGGTATGTCGCATAACCCAACTCGTGTTGACTTAAGATTCATTTGAATTTAAACGTAGTATCAGTGAGGCACGATTGGAGTAAAAAGTTACCCCAATCATGCCGCTCATGCCATTTGGAAAGCAAGGGCAGCACGATCAAACTCCAGCGGAAAGAAAAGCCCTCCAGTGGGAGGGCCTTTCTCAATTTTAACCTCCCCTTTGATTTTAACTTTATTTTTTTATTATATAATAAATATATGATAAATTTATTATTATATAATAAATTAATACATATATAAATTTTATTATTGTATAAATCTAATAAATATATAAATAAATAATATGATTAAAAATAAAAAAATATTACTTGATATATTACTATTATTTTTACTATTTTTAATTATCTATTAATAAAATTATTATTTGATATAAATATAATTTTAACAAATTTTAATTATTTATTAATTTCATTATATCAAATAATCTAAAATTTGCATTATATATTCATACATTTTAATCTAATGTCCTTAATGGTCATCGCTGCTTTTGAATCCAAACACATATCTCACTATTGATTTTAATCTCACCGCTAAAGTAACTAATTTCACCACCACCGCTGTTTTCACTCTCACCGAAACCAATCTCACCGTTCATCTAAATGGAACCTTAGTTTTTGTTGTCACCTACGTCATACATGAATATTTATTTTTAAATAATAATTATATAATAAACATTTATTTACGTATATAGTACAAATAGCTAAAATTATAGATTAATAGAAATTTGCATAAATATATATGTAAATTTACACTGTATTAAAATTAATTAACTAATCATTATATAATTATATAAAATGATTTATTAAATTAAATAAAAAATTTTAATATAAATTTTTTACTAATAAAAAAAAATAAAGTTAAAAATATAATATTTTAAAAAATTTAAATGAAAATAAATTTAATAAAATAAAAAAAAAGGTAAAGTGAGATAAAAATTAAAAATCTCATTGCAAGATTTAGTGGAGCTACTGAACCTTTGTCCTTCCAATCCTCATCGGGAGGGACGCTTAATGAAATTAATGCACCGCGAGATGCATTCCAAATAACATTATATACTAAGCAAGTTAGTGTGCTTGATTAAGTTTACTATTCTCTAAGTCTAGCTAGAAAGAGGCATTAATTAGAGGAAAATGGTAAACAACATTTAAAACTTAGTTATGTAGCAGTATGAAAGAGTAAAAATAGATCAAACACAAATGTCTGCCCTTGAAATGTCATTGTTTCTATCTCCTCGATCATCTTAACCAATTGTTTTTTTGGTTTACAAAATACCTATACGAATTGATGTTACTAATAAGTTATGCAAATTCAGTTAGAGAATTGATATAAAAATCAAATTTAATAATAATAATATATATAAATTTAAGATATATAAGTCATTTTATTTTTTAATTTTTTTTAAAAAAAATATCATCTAATTCTAAAAAAATTACTATACTTTTATTCAAGTAATTTTTTAAAAAAAAAATTACAAATCAAAGCACCGACATCATGGTTGACCAAATTCTAATTACCCATTAATTCCTTAATTAGAGTAGTAAAATGTCTTGATCCATTGGCTAGATTGGACAACATGATCCCATCCTTCTAACTCATTGTATTAGCATGGCAAGACTCAAACTTAGTATATAATTCATACTTTATTGATTGAATGAGAGATATCACCATGGTTTTAGATGGGCAAAAGATTAGGGCACAAAATTTAGAAATTAAAGAACTTTAGAGTAGGAGACTTGAGAGCTTAATGAGATGAAGGCCTTAGGAATCCTCCATTTGGACCCAGAAAGGGGAAAAAGATATATGATTGGTGGGGGTGGGTGTATGGTCCTTTCAACATGGAAAAGTTTTTTGGGCAATACGCCACTGCCCAAAATCCTAGCCCATCACAAAAATCCCAAATGTCTTTTACATAGAACAAAAAGACAAGACATTTAAGTGTTGGCATTTGGATTGAGTGATGGGTCTTTGGTCTCACCCCACCATTTATTTTCCAAGGGACAGACAGATGCATTTTGTCCATACATAATCCCTTCTTTGCAAAAAATGCTTTCCATCCCAATAATGTGGACCCAAATTTTTGTTCATAGAAAGAAACCCCAAAATTCTCACATTAGTATATAAAATAAAAATAGCCAATAGCTGCGTGATTTATTGATAGAATTTTGAATTTTTAATTTCAATTATCAAAAATCAAATTTTGACATTTTTCAATATAAAAAAAAAAAAGAAAAAAGAAACAAAAAACAGAATAAAGCATAATTCACTTTAAGCCTTTTATAATTCTTCATAGTCTACCTGGTGAAGAGGACAAAAGCATGGCCAACTTTGCATGCTGAGCCCTCCACACATTTCATGAATACTTTGCCAATCATGTTGGACCCAGTTTTTTTAGCTCTCTTTCTTTTCTCTTTCTTCTTCTTCTTCTTCTTTTTTTTAGAATGTTGCAAGTGTAAAACATTATTGCATATTCCTTTTGTTGCATACAAATGGCTTCTCCTAGTGGTCAATATGAGCTTATGATAATTGAAGCTTCTAAAACTTTAGGCTTCTCAATTTCTCTCTTTCCAGCTTGATATATGATACCTTTCTTTTGAGTACATGAATTCTAATTAATAACTGGTGGTTGATTTTTTAGACTGATTTTATGGTGGTTTGACTATTAAGGTGATCAAAGAGTTTTCACTTTATATTTTCAGTAAAAACGAGAATAGATAACATAAAAAAAGGAAGCTTAGATATTTTTCTAAGTTAAAACTAATTATATTTGCATAAAAGGTAAAGGTAGTATACCAAAAGGTAACTAGATGTGTCGAAAAATAAGATAAATTGTAATAAAGCTATAAGATATGTGTAATTGCATTGTGTTTGTAGTTTATAGCATTCGTTTACATCTATGAAACTCATATTTATATTAGCAATATTGAAGAAGAAGAAAACATAAATCATAACTATTTCCTAGCTATAACCATTGCCACCTTCTTCCTTGCCTTCACGTCATCTATCATGGGTGAAAACTACTCCCACGTGTTATTCTTCACTCCATGTAACTGCTAATTGAATTTCAGCTTCAATCGCTTCTAAATCATTTACTTTCAAGTCGAAATATTCTCTGCTTGAAAACCAATAGCTGTCTTAGATGAAGGCTAGCATATGTCTGCCATGTTCTTAATTTTCTCTAGTACTTTAAATAGGGAAAGGTTTCGGTCAAGTCCTATTTTAAATAGGACTTAGTGATGTGATCGGCCACAAGACTATGTGATATGCGGTTAACTTTAAGGATTTCTCAATTTAGTCCTTAATTAAATCTCTTATTTAATGTAATTAAGTCTAACATATTTTAATTCAATTTAATTTTTCACAAGTCATGTTTTATTGTGTGTGATCCATTAAGTTTCTTAATATGTTGACGATAAAAATAAGCATTGTAATAAATTGGATTAATCAAACTATTTGAATTCAATATTAATAATCTATTTAATTAATCAATCTTATATTTATAGTTCACGGTTGTCATTTAGCAATGAGTCACCCCAATTATTAAGGAAAATCAATGTGGTTTGACTAACCTCTTCGTACTTGGTTTCTCAATATAATTAATATCCTTTCATCGCTTAAAATCTCGATTTAACATTGAGTATGAATTAAAGGTGCTCATGGGCCAGGCCAGATTCGGGCTGGGCTTAGGTATGGTATCAACACCATATATATTTGCCCAAGCCCAGCCCGTCCCGAAATATGGTCACCTCAAATTCTGTCTAAGCCCGTCCATATTTGTAAATGGATAGTCCAAATCCGTTTAGACCCGCCCATATTATTTTTTTTTCCTAAAAAAATTTAAACAAAATTTTTTTTTATTATTTAATTTTTAGTAATTTTATTTTCTTTTATTAAGTTCTAAAACATGGATAACTTAGCATATTTTTAAATGTTTATACTATACTATAATATTATATATATTTATTTTTTATATGATATAAATTATATAATATATAATATATAAAATATAAAAATAATATATTATATAAACGAAAAACGAGCCAGACCGGGCTCGAGCCTTGATTGTTGGAGCCAATGCCCGATCTATTTTCTAAATGGGCCTCATTTTTTTTTGCCCAAGCCCATATTTCGGGCCTAATATTTTTGTCCAAACACTCCAAAATATGGGCGGACCTTCGGGTTTAGACGGGTAGCTCGGTCCTTGAGTAGGTCTAGTATGAATTAGTGTCAACTCAATTTTGTTCAACCCTTTTAAGTCTTGGATTTAATATTACCTCTCAAATAAGCTTTAGAACTATTCAAAATCTTATTCCACTTTAACCAAAGATTTCTTGAGTTAATTCTTATCAAAACTAATGAGATATTCTCTCGATCACTTAATGTGATAAATCTTATATCGATTACTTATGCATATTCATATGCCTCATGTTATACTCAAAAGAACCCGATCGAGGCATCCCTAATTAGGACCATAAGTAAAGTAAAATCAAAATATAACATTCCTCATATAAAATTCTTAATTAGTAATCTCAAGTCAAAGGGTTACTTATACACCTTCACATGAGAATATTGCTATAGACACTATGTGGTTTAGCAAATAGAATTTTCATATCGAGTTATGTTCAGTGAACTTGTTCTTGTAGCAAGCACCCACATGTTATCTCAAGTTTATCCAAACTTCAATATATGAGATCTATTGCTTGCTTCATAAGAAATATCATAACCATGTGCAGGTGTCAACAACTTTTATCAATATCCTATCTTAACAAAGCATTGACTAGGAACATTTAAAGAATATAGCTTTGATATAATGATAATCTCATAATTACAACTTATTGTAATTCCCTTACAAAGCTTATATATTCCAAGGAATTTATCAATTAAGAATTAATAAGAATATAATTAAAAGTTTATAGATAAATCAAGAACTTTATTAGATGATAATATTCACAATATGATAATATATTTTAGACAAAATTTGTTTGGCCTTTAGGGCATACGCTAACAATCTCCCACTTGCATTATAGATGATCCGCTTATGTATCTAATAGTATATCGGGTTACATGTTTATTATGTTTTTGCTGGCACAACGACTTAGTTAGAGGATCAACTATATTATCCTCTCTCGTTCTATCTTTATATCTCCTCTAGAGACATAATCTCTTATAAAATGGTAACGTCTTAATAAGTGCTTGGATCACAATTTATTATGATACAGTGTATGTTTATTGTATTTTGAAGTATCTAATCAATGTATACATTTCTAAATTTACATAATAGGGAAAAAACAATGAAATTCTTGTTAGAAAAATAATCTTTTAGTTGTAAGTGTGGCTAATAAGTTGAAGCTGGCAGTGCAACCAAAGAGAGAGAGAGAGAGAGAGAGAGAGAGAGAGAGAGAGAGAGAGAGAGAGAGAGAGAGAGAGAGAGAGAGAGAGAGAGAGAGAGAGAGAGAGAGAGAGAGAGAGAGAGAGAGAGAAAAGTGATGCAAATATCTATCATATCCATCATGCGTGGAAAGTTAGTGGGTTTAGGCCTCTATGCTAAATTTTGAATTTTGATAGGCTAAGTTGCATCAATCTATTCAAAGCTTTCAAGCTAAACTTTTTCTCTTGTGAGTCAACATTGTCTATAAATAAAGCATATATTATAAGCTTCACAAGTTTGGCTCGGTTGGTGAGCGGCAAACTGTCTCATCATAAACCCTCCCAAATTTACAGTCATTCATATTCAAGTCTCTTATCATTAGCCATTTTAATTCCTTCAGAACTAGAGTTGCTCATCGTCTTCATTTTCTTCTTCTCTTATCCAAATTAATTTACAGTCATTCATATTCAAGTCTCTTATCATTAGCCATTTTAATTCCTTCAGAACTAGAGTTGCTCATCGTCTTCATTTTCTTCTTCTCTTATCCAAATTAATTTACAGTCATTCATATTCAAGTCTCCTATCATTAGCCATTTTAATTCCTTCAGAACTAGAGTTGCTCATCGTCTAAGTCATTTTCTTCTTCTCTTATCCAAATTTGACTCGATGTTTATAAACTCGTTCCACTGTTAAAAAAATATTAAAAAATAAAAGTTTATTTTTATTTTTATATTAATATTTATATATATTTATAATTAAATTTTATTTTATTTTATTATATAAACAATAATTTAGGTCGAGTTGGCTCGAAATGAAAAAATCACTATTCAAATCCGATTCAATACAGGCCGAACCTGTCGGGTTGCCTGACCTTTGAGCATGTTTATTCAGAACATATCCCAATTCTTATTTTTCATACTCTCTTACATGAAAAATGATATATATATATATATATATGTGTGTGTTTTCAACTATCAAATTAGCCTCCATAAATATCTACCAAATACCATTTATGAAAGCAATTTTCACATAATTAATTTTTAAGATTGATCATTTGTTTATTGACTTTTTTTTGAATTTATCTAGTTTTTTTTTTGGGGGGGAGGGGCAGTGAATTTATCTAGTTCAAAAATACTGTCATTGTGAGTATTGAATAATTTCAAACCATTAGTTTTTTTTTCAGACTAAATAACATAACCCTTGATATGTCACTACTAAAATAAAAAAAAAAAATGTTATTTTAAGATGTCTTGATAAAAATAACTACGCATTCACAACATTTTCATTCCATTTTTATTAGCCTATTGGAAAGCCAAAAATGTTGCTGATAGAGACATATTGCTATTGGATAAGCGGCAAAATGAACCCGAAAATCCGCCCAGAAAAACTCGATCTCGAACCCGCTCAAACTTGATTTGATCAAAAAGTCAAAAACCCAAACTCAAAAAAATCCGAACCCGAAATGGCCCGAGCCCGAAATTACCCGAACCTAAAAAAACCCGAACCCGAAAAACCCGAACCCAAAAATACCTGACCCGAACCCGAATTTAATACTAAAAATAAATATTATCAAATTGTAATTAAATAATTTTTTTATAAAGCAAGAACTTTATTTATCAATTTTATTCAAATATCTTTGTTAATAATTTAATTTAATTAAAATTTAATTTATATTATATATATGATAAAATAATAATTTCATCAAAAATAAAATTATATTTTGTACTTATAACTTTAATGTCCCATATCTTGATGAATCCACTATCTAAAAATTCTAAACTCATGAAAATTTTAGAAATGTAAATTTTTTTGACATAAAATATTACTTGTCCTTTATTTATGTTATTTTAAGAGCACTCTTATAATAGTATAATAGTATTTTCTATATATTAAAATTAATTAATAGCAATTCATTCGTTTTAACTTATCTCTAGTATAATAGTATTTCTTATATTAAAAAAATAGATAAAAACTATTTTAAAAAAACATGTGTTGCTCTTTGCAACATATATATAGTTTTCTTAAGTATATTATTAAATTAAGTCATCAACACCATATTCACTTGCCTAAACCCGGACCGATCCGAAATATAGGCCTCAAATTCTGTCCAAACCCGTCCATATTTGTAAATGAGTAGTCCAAGCCCGTTTAGGACTCAAAGTTGAATGCCAGGGTTCGTCCCTAAAAATCTCTTATTTTATAGTGAATATAAATTATAATGTATTTACATGTTGAAATTCGAGTTCATCAAATCAATTATTTTAAATATTAATATGATTAATTTATAATATATCATATTTTTTATAATAAATTATTTTAAAAATTTATTTTATATAAAAAATTTATTTTATATTCTTTTGGTGCTAACAATTATTGATTTTAATAAATAAATATAATTAAAAATATCATATTATAGTAAAAGATTATTTTTAGAAAAAATAATAAAATAATAAAATAATTTTTAAAAGTAAATATTTAAATTATGTAAAAATGATTACATCTAACATAAAATAAAAATGATGTAAAACAAATCCGAACTGAACCCGAACCCGACTGGGTCCGAACCCGAACGGAACCTAACCCTAATGGACCTGAACCCAAACCCGAATGAGCCCGACCCGAACCCACTCAATTGCCACCTCTACTCTTGGAGTATCCTAATATAGTATGTACTCAATAGTTCTTCTCTCTCTCTCTATATATATATAGAGAGAGTATGTGTGAGTGAGTGATGATGCGCATATAACTTTAAGTTAATTAGACTCTTCTTCCCAACATTCCAAAACACTATAATTGTTTTGCAACACTTAATAATGCACTATATGTATGTTCTATTTAAACTAAGTTTCATATTTTATATAAAGTAGATGGAGTTTTTAAACTGGACAAACGAAATTAAAAATAATCATATATTTTATTTTTTTATTTGATATATTTTATATTACATACTTATATATCATTCATTTTTAATTCGTTAATAAAACTTAAAACTTTTATTGATAATGAAAAAGATAATTTTTTAATTTTTTTATAAAGATTTTCATTGACATTTTGACAATGAAATTTAATTATGATAATGATCACAATAATTTATGTTGTATTGACAATGATTTACTCAGACATTTTGGATTGACAGTCACACGTGTCTATGTTTCTCCTCTTCTTAATGAAGGTCACAAATCATGTACGTGATTTTGATAGACCACCTCATGGTGTATTTGTCTCTTCCTTTTTCTTTACTTTATTTGGTGGAGATTTTTTCCTCTTTTTATTCTCCTAATTAATATAGATTTTGAAGAGAGAAGACCCCCGGGTTTGGGGTTCCCCAGATAGGTCGGTCACCCCTTAGGAAGGGTAGAAGGACCATTTTAGAGCCAAACTCCGGGTTTTCATGGCTGCTTTTGCATGCATCCATTAATCATAAATAGATTTGTTCATAGATTGAATTGGGATTTAATTTTTTTTTCGTGATTTTTTTTTTATTTTTATTTAAGTTCATTTCGGATCAGATTCGGATTGGTTCGAAAGTTTGTTTCATTATTTAAAAATTAAAAATTATTTTTATATTTTATAATTAAATTTAAATAATTTTTTTATTTAATTAATAATAATTCGGATTTAACCGAACCGATTCAAACTACTAAAATTCTTAATTATATCCGATCTAATTTGAATCGAATCTATCAAATCAAACAAATTACCTAACCTTTAAAAATTTCTATCTTCACAAAGATAGATCTTAGTAATGATCATTTGGTAAAAAGTGAATTTTGCCCCCACCTTTTAGCCTCTCAATTATTTAATCACTTTCCCTTGTTTTTGTCATGCACAATTCAGCCAACAAAATCCACCAGCTAATAGACGAGATTTGGGAGAGAGCTAGGTGAGTGGAGGAATCCTTGTCCTTACCCAAAATTCGAAGTGTCCTAGAATTATCTTTGGAAATGATATTTCAACTGCTTTTGAAGATAATAGGAGGGGATATATATTATGGGAAATTTGGAACATATTGAATATTGCATATTTTGTGCAAGAAGGAAAAGCTCTAATTTGATGAAAGGTAACGAATCCGGTTCCGTCCATTACTTTTTAATATATTTTTAATCATAATTTATAAATATAATTTTTATAATTAATGAGTGAATTTTACGTACATAAATAATAATGATAAATATATTAAAAAATAATGGATTGGACGACTAAAAACAGTGATGAATTATTAGTAAAAAATGGAGCAATTAACTAAAATGGTTGCTTGTTTTAATTAATTAGAGTGGGTCAGAGGTGGTGCTGAAAAGGCAGGTTGCTATGGCCCTTGAAACTGTGACAACAACTCCTGTCTATTTATCAGGACCACCATGTATGAATGAACCACTCTCGATGGATCGATCCCCTCTTCCGTTGCATCGATCATATCAATTAGGACAATCATAACTTTACCAAATTTCAACATCAATAAGATGCTCATCAAATCCATAATTTAGTTTGAAGTTTGGGGAAATGGGTATCTCTCAGAGTACTCTATAGTCTCCAGGAATTACACTAGAAAGAAAATTATGAATGCATGAGACATGAGAGCGAGAGAACGAATTGAGACTTTACCCAACATTCCCAAAAGCTAGTATAGAATCAAAATGTGTATAATTTCCCATCATACTCTCGTCCCAATCCCATTTTGCTTTGTCTAACGTGTTGCAAGCTTGAAAGGGTATAATATGGTTTTAGTTGTGTGCTTTCAAATTCAAAAAGAAATGGAGAACTCATAGTCCAATGGATCGAAATGGCAGCCAAGCATAATATTGAATAATTCAATATATATATAGGATACAGGTATATGCACTCATTTTACATACTCACTTCTTCTTTTAAAGATATAAAGTGAAATTTACAAAAAATTTATATGCTATATTAAAAATTTGAAAACTTATATATATTATATGTATGAAATAAGGGTATAAGATGAGTATATATAGTATTTTTATATATATTTAATAGTTGATTTTTTTTATATCAAATAAATAGTTAGATGTTTATAATTTACTCGAAATTTGACGTGCACAATTTTCATGAAATACAACAATCAAATTAAATAAATATAAATCATAAAAAAATTACAAAAAATATAAAACTAAATTAATTTTACATCAATTCGGCTATTGATGATTGGTGTATACTCCTATCGTTATCAAAGGGCATGAAAATAATGGTTAAAAAAGGGGTGATGATGGCCCTTTCCATGCCACTGAACCCTTATAAATATACGTATGATAGGGTTAGGGTTAGCCATCAAACCGCATAAAGCTAGGTAGCTTTTCCTTTCCTTTTCTTTCTTTTCTGTTTTCCTTTGGTAGCTTAATTCAAAAGGAGAGAGCTGGTTTTTTCTTCTAGCTTTCTTCTGGGGTTGAATGAGAAAACTATTGCCAAGAAATTACTACTACTGCTGCAACTCCAGCATAGTACATTTTCCATAAAATTCTACGAAGGAATTTGGGTTTCCAAGGGATGAAGAAACGTCAAGTGGTGCTGAAAAATTCTAGTACTTCGTCTTCAGTGAATAGAAACGTGAGATATGGGGAATGCCAGAAGAATCACGCGGCTAATATTGGAGGATATGCGGTGGATGGCTGCCGGGAGTTCATGGCAAGCGGCGCGGAGGGGACGACTGGGGCTCTAACATGCGCGGCTTGTGGTTGCCACAGGAACTTTCACAGAAGGGAAGTAGAAACTTAGGTTGCCTGTGAGTAATACTCCACCTAGTTCTTAATATGGTCAATAGCTAAAGAACACCAAATTAAATAGAGTAAAAAAGACCCTCACATATATATATATATATATATATATATATATATATATATGAATTTAGTTGATTATTGCTGTTTGTAGATTAATATTGTTGTACTGGATTCTTATCATCAAAGAATCTCAACTTAAACTACTTTGTTCTAACTGTGGATGATTAAAGATGTAAACTCTATCAAAACTCTAAATATATATACCGTCTGGTTAATAAGTGTCTATAGTATTAATTAAGAATTATTTAATTATTTTTTTTATTAATATATTATTTTTACTGAATTAAAAAATAAAGCATTAATTATATATATTTTTATAAATATTACTTATAATTTTAGAAAGGTTGAGGGATTGTGCCGAGTCTTCCCTTTTTCATTTTCATTCAAAATTTCCTTATAGTTTCCACCTGCATTAATTATATAATGCTAATAGTTGGTTATTGGAACACAAATCTCCTACCCCTTTTTCCTGCCTCCCTTTGTGCCCCAACCTTCACTTAATTACCCGTGTCCTCAATTTATTATTCATGTAAGGCCTTATTTGGTTTTAAGATTTGATTGAGCAAAATGATAAATAAAAATAAAAACTTCTAAATTTAGCAAAGAAAAAAAAAATAAATCCAGATATTTTTTTATTCCTTTTCAGTTTTAATTTTAATTTTCAAAATTTTAATTAACTTGTTTTATTAAAAAAAATCCTTTTATCTTTGAAGTTTATTAAAAAATATACTTATCTCTTAGATAGAAAATATACTTTCTTATTTTTTCAAGGTTTGGTAAACATATGCTAACAACCTTGATGTCTTAACTCTTAAATTAAATTTATATGAAAAGATTTATATATCCTAAGTTAAATTTAATTTCAAGACAAATATTTTTTTTAAAATTATTAATTAATTAATTATCTTTTATTTTTAACTAATTTTTTTAAAAATTTAATTAATTTTAAAATTATATTTAATTATTATCAAACTAAATTTTGATTAAATTATATTTAATTTAAATAAAAATTAAATATTTTAAATATATA
Organism: Fremontodendron californicum; assembly: GCA_030761205.1. Taxonomy (NCBI): domain Eukaryota; kingdom Viridiplantae; phylum Streptophyta; class Magnoliopsida; order Malvales; family Malvaceae; genus Fremontodendron; species Fremontodendron californicum. The sequence goes on along the minus strand of JAULJL010000019.1, from coordinate 7,700,542 downwards.
TTTTAATCCAATTATATTCTAAATCCTAAGAATATTCAATTATAAGTAAGTTTAAAAATCATTACTACATTTCAATATATATAGTTTTCATTTAAATTTAATTTTATAATTAACATCTCGAGATGATTAACATATTTTTGTCATATTTTAAGAGATAAAAGGATGTTTTTCAAATCAAGAGAGTAAGTATTTTTTTTATTAAAAATATTTTTCTTGTTTTTCTAATCAAAGAAAGATAAAAAAAATGAAATTTGAAATTAAAAATCAAAAATAAAAAATAAAAAGGAATGAGAAAATATCTATATTTATTTATTTTGTTGTTCTTCATTTAGAGCTTTAATTTTTTATTTATCGTTTTGCTTATTACAAGTTTAAAATCAAACAAAACCTTATATGAAAGTTAAAACATGGACACTTGTAATTATATCAATGCTGGGGCACAAAGGGAGACAGGGATTGATATAATTACAAGTGTCCATGTTTTAACTTTCATATAAGGTTTTGTTTGATTTTAAACTTGTAATAAGCAAAACGATAAATAAAAAATTAAAGCTCTAAATGAAGAACAACAAAATAAATAAATATAGATATTTTCTCATTCCTTTTTATTTTTTATTTTTGATTTTTAATTTCAAATTTCATTTTTTTTATCTTTCTTTGATTAGAAAAACAAGAAAAATATTTTTAATAAAAAAAATACTTACTCTCTTGATTTGAAAAACATCCTTTTATCTCTTAAAATATGACAAAAATATGTTAATCATCTCGAGATGTTAATTATAAAATTAAATTTAAATGAAAACTATATATATTGAAATGTAGTAATGATTTTTAAACTTACTTATAATTGAATATTCTTAGGATTTAGAATATAATTGGATTAAAATATATATTTAAAATATTTAATTTGCAATTAAATTAAATATAATTTAATCAAAATTTAATTTGATAATAATTAAATATAATTTTAAAATTAATTAATTTTTTAAAAAAATTAGTTAAAAATAAAAGATAATTAATTAATAATTTTAAAAAAAAATATTTGTCTTGAAATTAAATTTAACTTAGGATATATAAATCTTTTCATATAAATTTAATTTAAGGGTTAAGACATCAAGGTTGTTAGCATATGTTTACCAAACCTTGAATAAATTTAAATGAAAACTATATATACTGAAATGTAGTAATGATTTTTAAACTTACTTATAATTGAATATTCTTAGGATTTAGAATATAATTGGATTAAAATATATATTTAAAATATTTAATTTGTATTTAAATTAAATATAATTTAATCAAAATTTAATTTGATAATAATTAAATATAATTTTAAAATTAATTAATTTTTTTAAAAAAATTAGTTAAAAATAAATAATTAATTAATAATTTAAAAAAATATTTGTCTTGAAATTAAATTTAACTTAGGATATATAAATCTTTTCATATAAATTTAATTTAAGAGTTAAGACATCAAGGTTGTTAGCATATGTTTACCAAACCTTGAAAAAATAAGAAAGTATTTTTTCTATCTAAGAGATAAGTATATTTTTTAATAAACTTCAAAGATAAAAGGATTTTTTTTAATAAAACAAGTTAGTTAAAATTTTGAAAATAAAAATTAAAACTGAAAAGGAATAAAAAATATCTGGATTTATTTTTTTTTCTTTGCTAAATTTATAATTTTTTTATTTTTATTTATCATTTTGCTCAATCAAATCTTTTTTTTTTTTTTTGATAATTGGGTAAGGGGAGGGGTTGCTTGGGTTTGAACCCAAGACTTCATGCCCCCAAGCCTTTTGGCCACTCAGCCAAGAACTTGTTGGCTGCTCAATCAAATCTTAAAACCAAATAAGGCCTTACATGAATAATAAACTGAGGACACGTGTAATTAAGTGAAGGTTGGGGCACAAAGGGAGGCAGGAAAAAGGGGTAGGGGATTTGTAATTTCAAATTTCATTTTTTTTTATCTTTCTTTGATTAGAAAAACAAGAAAAATATTTTTAATAAAAAAAAATACTTACTCTCTTGATTTGAAAAACATCCTTTATTAAGGTAATATAAAAGTTCAAACTATTTTGTCTTGTTAATTAGGTAACTGGAAAAATATATATTAAGGTAATACTCAAGTCATAAAGAGAAAAAGAAAGGTTCTAGTTTCTACTATAATAATTTAAGATGCACATGGCGGAAATGAAGGGCAAAAAATGGGCATATTACTTATCCCTACAAGGCTACAATATAACGCTCATATAAAAGTTGGCAATCTGAATCTTGTGTTAGAATGTGTAGAAAACAATGGAGAGCTGGATATGCCTTATCATGGCCCAATTTATTTAGAATACCTGGACATATTCATGATGAATATTAATTATTTCCTTGCTTCTGAAACATGAGCTGTCTTGGCAATCTATTGCAAACTATGTTTTAATTCAATTTGATGAGGATAACACTTGATTATTTAATTATTTTGCAACTTGGAAGAATCAACATACAATGAGTACTGCCTCAAAAGAGGAAAATGAAAAAACTAATTAACTTGAATGAAATTATATATATTAGCTTTAAACCTGTTTCATCTAGCTAGTTATAAAACATGTTAATTTCATTTCATTGTTGTAGAACAACTAGACTCCTTTTTAATGTATAGATTCTTGAAGCATTATTTTCCAAACTATCCTAATCTTTATTCATTCTATACTCTAAAATTCTAATGATTCTTCTAGTTTGTTCTTGCTTCATGTTCTTAGCCTCATTTCATAACATAATTAAACATTTGATCAGTTCAAATGGGAATAGAATAGCATATCAACCAATAGGACATAATTTCATATTTTTTATATTAGGGCCAAATTCTTCAATCTTCTTTTGAAAATGAAACAGGTTTTGTTCAGTCTTGATAAAGAGAGTCCCTATCCTTACCTTTTTTTTTTTTTTTTATAAATAAAAAGAACCTTTCTGTGTGGTAGGATAGTTTATCCTTGCAACAATCATTTAGCATTTGGAATTTTTTATGTTTCAGAAGGCCCACACATATCCAATCATGTTATCTCCAATTGTTTTAATTTTTTTTTTTTTAATAGTTCCTTAAAGGTCTCAGAAGCTTTTAAACTTCAGAATATGTAAAGTGGCCTCTTCTATTTTGAGTCAGTGGGACTTAACTACATTTGACAATATGACTATGTATGTCGTATTTTGTATTTTATTTATTAATTGTGTAAATATAAATACAATAAAAATAATTAAATGTATCCAAACTTTAAACGCGAATATGATATATGTATTAAACGTATCGTATTAATCGTGTTAAAACATATAATGTCATGTTTATTCATGTTATATTCATGTCATATTTTCATATCGTCCAAAATTACCAGGTTTAGACTTAACAGATCAACATAAAATATATGAGTGGAGAGGAGATTACAAAGAAAAACCAATATAATCTAAACAAGTTGAATGAGTTCTCTCCATTCATTTTCTTGAAGGTGCATGTTTGCAGTTTTTCAAATGTGTAATTTATATTGGAAAAAGATATGTCTAGGTTACCCTCTGCTAATATAAATTTAACCAATTTTCTTTGTCAAAACACACGAACTAAACTTTGCAGCCTTAAGCGTCTAGAATCAATGGCTTGTCTATATAATGCAAGATAACATGTTAAACTGTCATATATATATAGTATAAGATTGGTTTGACAAACTCTAGATCTTTTGAACTTTTATGATAAAACTAGACTACTAGAGGTTGAAATTAGTACTTTTGAAGAAATAAAATATGATGCACTCAAAAAAGTGTATCTTATTTAACTATGCACTTAAAAAGATTCAATTGTAGAGTATAGTGATTAGCAAGGGTTGAATCAACAAGGATTAGGTTTTGATTTATAAATCACTAGTTTAAAACTTAAATTTAAAGAAAACAAAAGTTAAAGGGATTCTGAAATCAATTTAAACTTAAGTAAACAATAAAAATAAGAAAGCAAGTAACTAAGGAGTAATCAGATATGAGAAATATAACTAAAGGTTCATTCTCCATCACTAAACATCATTAAGAATCAAATTCATACCCATCAATATCAATTATCTATCAAAGCTAACAACCGTATATAACAATCTCCCGTGTTACCCCAATCATTCCTTAGTTTGTAGTTAAATAGGACAAACGCCACTACTTAATCTCTAACTATCAAATAACCTAAGATAAACATCTATAGATTCAAAGTGATAGCAGCCTTAAGATGAGAAAGATAGGTTGATCTAAGCAATAAACACATAAACATGGATTTATTCAACTTATGTTATGTTCCACTTTATAATTCTTGAAAACCCAACATAATCATGAATTACAAATTGCTTCTATTGAATAAGAAATCAAGACAAGCTACGTATCAAGTTTCTTAAACTAGTATTAGATAATTATCAAGATATATCTAGTATGCATCCTAAACAAATCAAGATAAAAAAAATCATAAACAATTCTTGTAGAAGAACATAAACACCTTTGATAGAAAACTAATATATGATAGAATATGAAAATTAATTACATAACATGTCTAGGACTTTGAAATCACCCTTAACCAAAGAAAAGTTTAGCCTCGCATAGGCATAGTCAACATAAACATGAATTTAAAGAGAAAATAAAAAGAAAACTAAAGAAAGAAAGAAGAAAAAGAAGAATATTAATTATTCAGCATCTTGCTCTCTCAAACTCTCTTAAACAAAGAAGAAAACAAAATTTAAAAGCTTGTAGAAGTGATTTGGACGGCTCCCCCCTTGTCTCTATTTATAGGTAGCAACTATGGCATCCTTTTAATGAGTTGCGGCTCTTTCCTTGTTCTCTTTGCTGACTTGCGGGTAGGTTAATTATTAAGGGAAAGGTGGCTGTTGACTTTAAGGTTTTTAAGGAAATAAGGAATACTTGGCAGCCAAGTTTTATTCATCTAAGGAAAGAAAGAATTACTTACAGCCAAATGACTCTTTAAACAAGAAAAGATGCTTTATTTGCAGCCAAAGCATGTAGAAATAAGGAAAGTCATAGCTGATTTAAATCTCTTACTTTGACAAGGATTAGCTTTAAGGAAAGATTCTTGCAATTATTGCAAGTTGACAGCCACTAATCCTACTTTGACAAGGAAAGACATATATTTCAGCTAGGGTATTTATCAAAGGATAAATTAAAGCATCCCATGCATGGTTAAATGAAAGTGGCAGCTAAACTTCTTCAAGGTTCAAAAACTGTACCTGCTAGCCCTAATTTGGGTGTGAGAGTGTGTTTTCCAACTAGCATTTTTATGGATAAAGAGTATATGATAAGCCACTAGTTTATTTATGGAAAGTTCAGGTTAGGTTTAGCCACATAGTGTCTCCTTGATGGGCAGTCTGTTTTCCTTTGTGCTAGAGGCTTCATTTCTTGTTCAAATTCATTCTTTTCAACTCCATAGCAATCCTTATCATCCAAAACACCTACAAAACACAAAACCATAGTAAATTATCAAGGATTTCAAGGAGCTAAGCATAAAATATAAGGAATTGATATATGAAAATACATGAATTTAAGCACTTATCAAATTCCTCCACACTTAGTCTTTTGCTAGTCCTCGAGCAAAATCAAATAGAGACAAAGTAAGGAAACTGAATCTAGTTCACTTTCAATACAACTTATAGACAATAATTGAACAAGTCTTATAAACTAATCAATAGCTTAAAGAGTTTCACAAAAAATCTTGCTTGAAAGTAAAGGGTTTGAGTTAAGCTAACATTAACATAACATATCTCAATCAAAATAGTGCATGTTCAAACTTAATCTCAACTTCTCACATGGGATACTATCATGATTTTCACTCTTTAAAGTAGTGGTAAAGTGCTTACACTTAATCAATCTCATGAAAACAGTTCTACCATATGCTTGCTTGTCCACTTATTCTCCACTGCTTAGATCATGCAACTTTATGAATCAAGAGGTCTTTTCCAAGGTTGTAATGTGGCCAAGGGGTTGTAATGTGGTTAAAGAATAAAAGGAAAAAGATATTACAAAGGTTCCAAATATTTCATAGAGTTTAGAGACATAATAAGAATCATACAAAGAAAACTTCTCAAAACTCTTTGCAATAATACATAGGCCAAATATTCATGTTAGGCCTTTTTCCTTATTATAAACAACTTTGTAACATCTTTTTCCACAAGTTCAAGAGATGATTCATATATTTTTTTTCTTTTCTTTTTAAATTTTTTTTTTCAAATGGGAATGTATTTGGCAATATTCCCTTTCTTTTTCTTTGGACTTTTCTTTTCTTTCCCCCACACTTATTTCTTGTTTCTAACCCAAATTTTCAATAGATCTTCCTTGTCTTTGCAATATTCTCAAAACATGCTAATTCATCTTTAGAACAAGGGTAAGGATTTAAATAAGTATATTTAGGTTAGGGACAAGATGTGGTTACCAAAAAAATAGCTTATTCAATGTAGGCTCAAATTGGTTCACTAAGGGGGATGTTCTCTTGGAACATCAATAAAGGATTGCTGTTTGGCCCTGGTTATAATCCTAATGCCTCTATCATATTCATATTGTCACATGCATCAATATAGTAGAAAGTTCTAGAGAATCATGTAATCATAAGAGTACACAAGAAAGAAATTGGATTGATATGTATAATGCATCAATCATATAGGCTCAAAAATTCACAAGGATGATTAGACAAGTCAGATTTAAGTCTAAAGATGCTTCTTTCTCAATCAACATATCATAGTAACATTGGCTTATAAGAAAAATATAGTATCAAGCTTAATTCTCATGAAATTATTTTCACTACTAAACCAATTTTAGACCTATTCAATTCATATCTCATCATAGTATTGAAAGTAACTAAAACACACTAAAAACAAAACAAAACTAAAGGAAATCCTAAATTATTTCCCCACACTTAATTCTTACATTGTCCTCAATGTAATACTATTATCCCCAATGCAAAAATCATGTGCAAAAAAAAAAAAAAAACTAATAAACAAACAAACTAAAGAAAAACAATAAAGGATAGAATGATGGAGAGTAAGGAATAGCAAATCTGATAATAATATGTGCTCTCCATCCTTTTGGGTTGCCTCCCAAAAAGCGTTTGGTTTATTGTCCTCAGCCCGACTTAGACCCATGATAGCACTATTCAATATAGTTTGGCTCAAAGAGTGGTAACTCCTTTATATCTAGCATTGGAGAGTTCTCATAGTAAGGTTTCAGCCTATGTCCATTCACCTTGAAAGCATTACTTGTTTTTGGATTCTTAATTTCAACTGCACCATTAGTAAAAACATTAATAATAACAAAAGGTCCAATCCATCTAGAACGCAATTTACCAGGAAATAACTTAAGGCGAGAATAGAAAAGAAGAACTTTTTGTCCAACAACAAAATTCTTTCTTAAAATCATCTTATCATGAAAAGCCTTAGTCTTTTCCTTGTAAATTCTAGAATTCTCATAAGTATCATTCCTTATCTCCTCTAATTCTTATAGGTCAAGTTTTCGTTGCTTACCTGTCTCATCCATCTCTATGTTGCATTGTTTGATAGCCCAATATGCTTTATGCTCTAATTCAACTGGAAGATGACAAGGCTTACCATAAACAAGACGATAAGGAGACATACCAATAGGTGTCTTGTATGTTGTTCTATATGCCCAAAGTGCATCATCTAGATGTAAACTCCAATCCTTCCGATTTGGATTGACAGTCTTTTCAAGGATGGATTTTACTTCTCGATTTGACACTTTAGCTTGTCCACTAGTTTTAGGATGATAGGATGTGGATACCTTATGTGTGATGTTATACCTCCTTAAAAGTGCTTTCATGGACCTATTGCAAAAGTGAGTACCTCAATCGCTGATTATGGCCTTTGGTGTTCCAAACCTTGCAAAAATGTTGGTCTTCACAAAATCTAAAACAACTTTAGAATCATTAGTCTGTTTGGCTTTTGCTTCCACCCATTTTGAGAGATAATCAACAGCAAGTAATATACAAAGACTGCCATAAGAAGAAGGAAAATGTCCCATAAAATCCATGACCATACATCAAAAATTTCAACAATAAGTATTGGAGTTTGGGGCATTTGATTTCTAGCACTTAAGTTACCTGTTCTTTGGCACCTCTCACATGACTTGCAAAAGAGGTATGCATCTTTGAATAAGGTAGGCCAATAAAATCCACTATCAAGCACTTTCATGGCTGTTCTTTTGGATCTAAAGTGCCCTCCATATGCATAAGAGTGACAAAAGGTTAAAATAGAATGAAATTCAGATTCAAGTACACACCTTCTTATAATCTGATCAGAGCAATGCTTCCAAAGGTAAGGATCATCCCAAATATAGTTTTTGGCATCACTCTTGATCTTATTTCTTTGGGCTATGGTGAACTCTTCTGGCAACTACTTGGTGACTAAGTAGTTAACAATATCGGCATACCAAGGAGTTGTTGTGCTCATGGAAAAGAGTTGCTCATCCGAAAAGTTCTCATGCAATGGTAGTGCATCCTCTACATGAACTAACCGACTAAGATGGTCTACATCCAGATTGTCACTACCTCTCTTATCTCTTATTTCCAAGTCAAATTCTTGTAAGAATAGTATCCATCAAATCAACCTTGGTTTGGCCTCTTTCTTGGTGAGCAAGTACCTAAAGGTTGCATGGTCAGAAAGTACAATTGCTTTAGTACCAATTAAATAAGAATGGAATTTCTCTAAATAAAATACAATAGCCAAAAGTTCTTTTTCAGTAGTGGAATAGTTTAGTTGAGCATCATTAAGAGTTCGAGAGGCATAATTTATGGCATGTGAGGCTTTGCCAACCCGTTGGCCTAAAACAGCTCTAATGGCATAGTCACTAGCATCACACATGATTTTAAAAGGTACATTCCAATCTGATGGTTGCATGACAAGAGCTAATTTCAAGAGTCCCTTGAATGTTTCAAATTCATCTTTGCATTTATCATTAAAGCGGAAATCCGCATCTTTTTGTAACAGCTTGCAAAGAGGTAGTGTTATCTTTCAAAAGTCTTTGATAAATCTTCTATAGAAACCTGCATGTCCAAGAAAAGAATGGACCTCTCTCACATTTGTGGGAGACGGTAAAGAATGCATAATATCTATTTTAGATTTATCTACTTCTATTCCCTTAGAAGAAATAACATGGCCCAAAACTATTCCTTGTTCTACCATAAAGTGACATTTTTCCCAATTCAATACAAGGTTAGTTTCAATGCATCTTTTAAGTACAAGGGTAAGGTTCTCTAAGCATCTATCAAAAGAATCATCATAGACACTAAAATCATCCATAAAAACTTCTATGCTGTTCTCTACATAATCTGAAAATATGCTAACCATACACCTTTGGAATGTAGCTAGTGCATTACAAAGACCAAATGGCATACGTCGGTATGCAAAAGTCTGGAACAAACATGTAAAGGTGGTTTCCTCTTGGTCCTTCAGAGCAATTGCAATCTGATTATAACATGAAAATCCATCAAGAAAATAATAATGAGAATGACCAACTAACCTTTCAAGCATTTGATCAATAAAAGGTAAAGGAAAGTGGTCTTTGCAAGTTGTGGAATTAAGTTTGCGATAGTCAATACAAACTCGCCACCCTGTTTGAATTCTAGTAGGAACAAGTTCATTCTCATTATTTTTTACAACAGTTACACCGGACGTTTTAGGAACTACTTGGTCTAGGCTCACCCATTTGCTATCCGAGATTGGATAGATCACTCCAACATCTAGGAGCTTCGGCATCTCCTTTTTCACCACCTCCATCATAGGAGGATTCAATCTACATTATGCTTCTCTTGTTGGTTTGGACCATTCCTCTAACAAAATCAAGTGCTTGCACATAGATGGGCTTATTCCCTTGATATCGGCAATTGTCCAACCAATTGCTGTCTTATGCTCTCTAAGCACGCGGATAAGTCTCTCTTCTTGAAAAGGTGTGAGCTTTTTGGCAATTAAGACCAGTAGTGTGTACTTTTCACTTAAGCACACATATTTCAAGTGGTCCGATAATGGTTTCAACTCCAAAGTTGGTGCCTGCAAAATGGAAGGTAGAAGTTTCTCATTAGATAAAGGCAATTCAATAAATGAAACATCAAACCTTGCATATTTAGGTGGTAATTCTTGTAACGATGCTACTACCTCTTCCACTTGTTCACTCAAGGCGAGTTTCTCTTCTCCTTTAGAATTCTCCAAGCCAAGATACCTGTTAATGGCTACTTCCAAACTATCTTCACCATCTAGTTCAAAAGCTTTTTGTACCAAAGATCAATTATATCAATAGTAAAAATAGTGTGTACATCACTAGGGTATCTCATGGCCTCAAAAATATTAAAGCGAATTATCTCGCCATCAAATTCCATAGTTAAAGTTCCATCATGCACATCTATTTTAGTCCTAGCTGTTTTTAAGAATGGCCTCCCTAAAAGAATGGGTGTTGGATTAGAAGACATCTCATTTTCCATCTCATAACATAGCAATCAGCGGGAAAGACCAACTCATTAACTTGGACAAGGACATCTTCTACAACTCCTATAGGATAAATGTTAGAACGGTCAGCAAGTTGTATTATTACACCGGTTTCCTCTAATGATCCTAGATTCAATGAAGCATAAATTGAATATGGCATGACATTAATAGATGCTCCTAGATCTAGCATAACATGCTCAAACCTAGTGTTTCCTATCTTACAAGGAATGGTAAACATACCCGGGTCCTTGCATTTAGGTGGGAGTTTCTTTTGAAGAACAGCTGCTACATTTTCTCCCACACTTGCCTTTTCATTCCCTTTGAGCTTCCTCTTAGAAGTGCACAATTCTTTCAAAAACTTTGCATATCGTGGCACTTGCTTTATGGCATCTAGTAGAGGAATGTTTACCTCAACTTTTCGAAAGGTCTCCAAAATTTCCTTCTCTTGATCCTCCTTCTTGGACTTTGCTAACCTGCTAGGAAAAGGTGGAGGAGTTATATAAGAAGTAAAAGATGGTTTAAGAGTTATCTTTTGTAGTGGCTCATTGGGATGTGAAGATGATGTCAGGGTGTTATCCTCCCCTTGAGCACTATCTTTTGTGGTGTCTCAAGCTGTTTCCCACTTCTTAGAGTTATGACATTGGCACTCTTTCTTGGATTCACTACGGTTTGGGAAGGTAATTTCTCGGAATTCCTTGCTTGTGATTGACTCATTATTGTTGCCATTTGTCCCATTTGAGTCTCTAAATTACGGAGACTTGCCTTTGTGTCCCTTGTTTCCTGTTGAAGTTGCAAAACATTAGTAGTAAGGGATTTGACAAGATCAGCTAGAGACTCACCTGAATTTTGTGGTGGTGGCACTTGTTGTCGGGTTTGGTATGGTTGTTGCATTATTTGCTGAAAACCCGATGGTCTATTTTCAATGGTTGGAGGAGTAACTTGTGATTGGTTCCCTCCATAATTGAAGTTTGGATGATCCCTCCATCCTGGATTGTAAGTGTTTGAGTAGGGATCATACTTCCTTGGTTGGTTTTGAAATCCACCCATGGCATTCACATGTTCATTGGTGTCCTCTTAAAGTGTTGGGCATATATCAGTTTGATGCCCCATGATGGAACATATGCCACAAGCCTTAATTTGCTGTATATCACCTACAACCAATTATGAACAAGAGAAGTCAGTTGAGTAATTTTTTGTTCAAGGGATGATGTATTTACCTCATTGACTTTCTTGGGTTGTGGTGGTGGATCATGTCTCATTGAGAATTGTTGGAAATTGGCTGCCATGTTGGAGATGAGAGTTCTAGCAGCTCCGGGAGTCTTATCAACTAAAGCTCCCCCACTTGTGGCATCTATCATACTTCTCTCCATGGGCATGAGACCTTCATAGAAATATTGGATGAAAAGTTGTTCACTTATCTGATGGTGTGGACATGATGCACAAAGTTTCTTGAACCTCTCCCAATATTCATACAAGGACTCTCTGTTGTATTATCGAATCCCACATATCTCTTTTCTATTGTTGGCAGCCTTAGATGCTGGGAAATACCTTTCCAAGAATACTTTCTTCATACCATTCCATGTAGTTATGGTCCCGGATGATAGGTAGTAGAGCCATTCCTTTGCCGAATCAGCTAGAGAGAATGGGAAGGCTCTCAACTTAACTTGCTCTTTCGTGACCCCGGTTGGTCTCATGCTTGAGCAAACTACATGGAATTCCTTGAGGTGCTTATTAGGATCCTCTCCTACAAAACCATGAAAAGTTGGAAGAAGATTAATTAATCCAGATTTTAATTCAAAAGCTACCTCAAGATTAAAATATTCAATGCATAATGGTTGTTGACCCAAATCCAGAGCGGCTAGCTCCTTGAGAGTTCGGTTGTTAGCTGCTGCCATCTCTCCTTGCTCCTCTTGGATGTTTTGGATCAACTTTTCGCTTGGTTGTTAGTAAAAAGTTATGAATTCCTGAATTCTCCTAAGTCTTAAGTGATTTTCGTCTTCTTCGGGGGTTTGGGACATTCACTGAAAAAGAAAACAAGAAAAAAAACTAATTAGAACTGAAAATAAAAATAAACCAATAAACTAAAGAAAGCAATCCCCGACAACGGCGCCAAAAACTTGATGCACCCAAAAGAGTGTATCTTATTTAACCTTGCACTTAAAAAGAATCAATTGTAGAGTATAGTGATTAGCAAGGGTCGAATCCACAGGGATCGGGTTTTAGTTTATAAATCACTAGTTTAAAACTTAAATTCAAAGAAAACAAAAGTTAAAGAGGTTTTGAAATCAGTTTAAACTTAAGCAAACAATAAAAATAAGAAAGCAAGTAAATAAGGAGTAATCAGATATGAGAAATATGACTAAAGATTCATCCTCCATCACTAAACATCATTATGAATCAGATTCATACCTATCAATATCAATTATCTATCAAAGCTTACAACCGTAGATAGCAACCTCCCGCATTACCCCAATCCTTCCTTAGTTTGTAGTTAAATAGGACAAACGCCACTACTTAATCTCTAACTATCAAATAACCTAAGATAAACATCTATAGATTCAAAGTGATAGCAGCCTTAAGATGAGAAGATAGGTTGATCTAAGCAATAAACACATAAGCATGGATTTATTCAGCTTATGTCATGTTCCATTTCATAATTCCTGAAAACCCAACATAATAATGAATTACAAATTGCTACTATTGAATAAGAAATCAAGACAAGCTACATATCAAGTTTCTTAAACTAGCATTAGATAATTATCAAGATATATCTAGTATGCATCCTAAACAAATCAAGATAAAAAAAATCATAAACAATTCTTGTAGAAGAACATAAACAACTTTGATAGAAAACTAATATATGATAGAATCTGAAAATTAATAACATAACATGCCTAGGGCTTTGAAATCACCCTTAACCAAAGAAAAGTTTAGCCCCGCATAGGCATTGTCAATATAAACATGAATTTAAAGAGAAAATAAGAAGAAAACTAAAGAAAGAAAGAAGAAGAAGAAGAATATTAATTATTCAGCCTTTTGCTCTCTCAAACTCTCTCAAACAAAGAAGAAAACAAAATATAAAAGCTTGTAGAAGTGATTTGGACGGTGTGATAACTCTATAATATAAAGTTATTTTATCATATTTTATATAGCTAAGTCCTTATAGTTCAAACTATTAATTAATTATTTTTAGTTATTTTTATTTATTTATTTATTTATTTATTTTTAATTTAATTTAATTTAATTTATTTTAATTAATTTATTTTATGTTTAATTTAGTTATTAATTTAATATCTTTTATATTTTTGTAGAGTTCTAAAGCAACAAAGAGAATATCAGTTTATTTATGGAAAGTCCAAGCTAGAGGCTGTTATTTGCCCACAAAGTTTTCATACTTCAGGCTTTTGGAGTTCTATAAATAGGAACATTTTAGGACATTATAAAAGACTTCTCCCTAGCTGTCAAATTTGAAGCTTGTAAGTAACCTAGTTTTCTTAACATGAGAGCAGCCACCAAAGATTTGCAACGAGCAAAAGAGAGATTTTGGGAGATTGAAGATTGAAGATCTGACAACCCTTAGTTTTCTCTTATCCCTTGATCTTCTTTATCTTTCTTGTATTATTTATGATGGTGAAACTCCTTTATTTTATATTTTTATTGTTTAGTATGAACTAATTTATTTTTCTAGGATTTCAATGGAACTCAACATTTATTTTGGATTATTTACTATCTTTCTTGATTTAATGATATTTGACGTTGTTTATTCAGTCTTGTGCTTAATGCTTCTAATTGCTTAGCTACCAATTAGATTGATGTGGTAACCTAGATACAACTTGAAAAAAGGAGTTTAGCGTTAGACATGAATAGAATAACACATGTTTCATATTCATTTATTATGATTAATTGATCTGCATGTAGGATAGCAATACACTTACATGTCATGTGTAACCAATTTTAGAGTCTAAGCTTAATGAGTTTCTCTTTAATTCAATTATCATAGGAATATAGTTAATTAGTTAAGAGAGATATTTTTATAAGACTGTCGCAACCTAAAAAAAAAATAACGAGTCTCATCGCAAGACTTTATTATTCGTTAGATGTGACATTAAAAAATCGAGGAAAAGTCGACTTAATTCCTCTAGAAAAATGAAGGTTTTGAAAATGACCTTAAAAAAGACATGGAGTCGCCACCAATCTTTTTTAGCTAGGTGTGATCGGCCACCTATTAAAACCGGTTTTATAAAATATTTTAAAAATTAATTAAAACATTTTAAAAACCAATTTCAAGTCTGCGTTTTAAACCAGAGAAATCAAAGAAGCGGGTTCGGGAGTCGGTTACGTGTGGGGAAGGATTAGCACCCCCACAACGCCCGTATAAATCGGTACCTTATTAATCGTGTGTTATCTCAAGTCTCGGTAAAAAGTTGGTTTTAAACTTAGTATTTCAAGTTAATTCCCAATTTAAAAATAATTCCATTTTTTTATTGAAAATGATCCGGAATTTATAAATTCAAAATTTTCCTATATTCCCCAACAAACGTGGCAAAATATAGAAATTTTTATTAGTTTTGGAAAACTTTCCGAATCATTCTTCTTTTGAAAGAAAGATATTCCTTTATTAATGATAATTGATGAAATTCCCTCCAGCAAACCCGGTAGAGAACTCATGAATTATTTTAACTCGGGAATATCTTTATTTTTATTGAAAACCATTATCTTTTTGAAAACATTTAAAATAAATGAACATGTATATGCATGACATAAATAAAATGACATAGCAAAATCTAAATAATATAATGCAACCTAAATGACATGGCAAACATGAATGATATGGCATATACATTAAATGAAATGGAATATGAAATAATGCTACCATATAATATGCATGAAAATAAAAATAGAAATAATAGTGCATGAACATAGTATATGCTAAATAATATGACCAAAAACATGACTAAATAAAAGCATGGGATATCATGAAATATTCCAAATCATATGATAAACCATATAACATCAAAATATAAATCAAAATAATAACAATATCATAGAAATTATTATAACAAGAATCGCATATTATATAAAATGCATGAATATAAAAATGCAATGCATGAAATGTATTTTTTCCTTTAATTAAGGAAATCCGTATATCTAAAAAGATATCCGGCTACCTTAGGAAAATATGTCAAATTAAATATTCTAAAACCAAAATACTTTGTGATTGTTTGAAAATAATTTTGAGAAGCTTGAATTAAAAATAAAAACTGGGCTAGAATTTTTTAAATGGCTCTAATTTCCTAAGTTTAAAAAATCCGGACTTGGCTACCCTTAACCCGGGACTTGAAAAACCATTTTTAGAGTTTAAAAAGGCTTATAAATTATCCTAAGTCAGTAGCTAACCCTCCTAATCAGCCCACTCTAAGTAAATTAACCAAAACAGAAAAATGGTTTTTCTTTAAATTCAATTCTGACTCCACTGTCCAGTATTAATCCACGATTTTTTACCCAATTTTTAAAACTTCCAAAAATTCTAAAATAAATACTGGAGACTCAGGACATGTAAAACTACACGAGAAAAAATCGGCTTAATTTTTTGATCAAAGATGAATTCCCAGAAAAATCAGAGATGTACGAGTTTATTGAAAAAAACTGCTTTGCCAACACATTTTTTTTGTCATTGATAAAATCATTTAAAAATCAAAATAAAAATATTTGAAACTCATAAAATGACTTGAAAGCAGTAGCTAGGACTTTTTGAAAGTTAGATAAAAAATGGCTAAGTAAAAAAATCACAAAGGTAGAATAATCAACTTGACAAACTTAATTTTCCACAAGTGTGCTCAAGAGAGCATGACTTTGAACCATCAATTGGCTCAAGTCATTATTCAAGTGGTATGATATGAAATGCATGAACTAAATGACATAGAATATGCATGACCTAGTGTCTGAAATGACATGGCAAAATGAATGACACGGCATAGTCAACAAAATGGCACCATCACAAAATATTCATAATCACATCATGATCACATTCACACATCATTATTTGAAATGAATTATTCATGTGAGGAATCACATAAATAGCATATGTCAAAAAATATTATCTTGCTTCCCGGCAAACCCGACAAAGCTTGAAAAATAATTCTTTTATATGATATTTACATGATTCCGAGTAAAATGAAAACCATACGTTTCGATTCTATAAACACGTGCGTTGAACAATTTCCTAACCTCCCCGGCAAACCCGGCAAAGATCGGGAACTAATTCTCGCCAAATGTTTAATAAAACGAAAAGTACGCTTTTATGACAAATTAAGTAAAAACATTTTGAAAATGCAATGCATGGAGATGTATTTCTTCCTTAAAGTAAGGACATCCGTATACCTAAAAAGGTATCCGACTACCTTAGAAAGATACTTAAATCGGATTTAGCAAAAACGGACCCGAAGGTTTTTAAAAAAACACAATGCCAAAAGGATTTGAAGAATTGTAACCCGGAGGTTTTGAAAACAAATGCCCGAAGGTCTTAAAAAAAAGTTTTTACTTCAAAAAAATAGCCTTGAAAAATTGTTTTTGGATTTTTAAAATATTTTCGGAAAATAAAGAGAATTTTGAGTCCGTAATCACATAATCCGAAAAATTGATATGCCCCGGATATCATGAGAATAAAAGCAAACTTGGTTACGGACTATTAATTAATCCGAACCAAGAATCCCCGGGGGGCTTGTAAAAGAAACTGTTTTCAAGAAATGATAACATAGACATCAATAGACCATATCCAAGGCAAACAACATTAGACATTTCATCAAACACTAAATATGCATATCACAATAAATCACATCTAAGGCAAGCACAATAAATATAAGAGAAATGAAAGAAAGATTACCTCAAATGACTCCTTAAATTACCACCACCGTATATTTGATGCCTTGATACTTGGATCGAGGATAATATATATCTTCACATTTTGGACAGTAGATTTTTACAGTACTTGAACGAGGAATATCTGACTGACCAACTGGAAGACAAGGTTGTCCACAGCAACAAACTTTACATATGTTACTTTGAGAATGCATTGCACAGACTGGATAATGCATTGCACGGGTGGCCGAGTGAGTCAGGACCCCATCAGCATTCTTCTAACTCTATCTACAATCTGATTTCTAGCTACCATACTTGATAATTGGAATCTGCAGTTCTCATCCAAAAGAAATCTAAACTTGAATGTCTTCCAATTTCAGCCGAGAATATGCAAATTCCAAGATCCTTTAGTGCAAGTGTAACATCATAGAAAACACGTGGTCTTCCCTTCCCAGATAACTAAACTGGATTAAATGAAACCCGACGGTATTCCCAAGCCTCTCTATCTCTCCTTGCTCAGCAAAATGCTTATGCAAATGTTCAGCTTCTAAACAACCCCTTTGCTGTGCTCTCAAAAGTCAGAACACTCATCCCACGATGCCCCTACGGACCATATGAGTGGCGAGCCTTCACAGCAACATATGAGCTGAAATAGTCAAGAAGCTCTGATCATTCTCATCTTGTTCAAGCCTTGTGTTCATTATTTTGACCATAGGTGGCCAGGATATTTCATAATATTTTTCTTCATCTTTTAAACCCCTCCATTTCCCAAAAGCCTTACCTGCAGGAATAACTGAAGTACCCCTTCTACGCAACTCCTCATCCAAGAGCTCAGAAAATAACTGATTGTTAGAACTGTACTCAAGTCACACCTCCTAAGCACTAAGCATTGACAGGAATAAGTATTGAAGGTTTCACCTGAACAAATTTTCCAAAACCACGGCCCAAAGGAGATCCATGATAGAGAGCAAGGGTTGCACCAGTTAGAAAACATGAGAAGAGTAAAATCGGTTCCATCACCCATCCTAGATTCGTAGGCCAGCAGTAAACATCTCCAACTCCAATATTAATGTGAGCCCATGCATCAGAAGAACAGCGAATAGGTGAAAGTTGTGGATTTGAACCACGTGATGTAGCTACAAGATTATCTGACTTCCCAACGAATGATAGGGTCACAATTGGCGTGAGAGTTTCTCCAAGTACAGCCAAGAGGACATTCTTGTATGGGTTCCATAATGTAATAAGGGTTTCTGCTGCAACCGCAAGAAAAGAACCATCAGCAGAAAATGTAGCAGCAGTCATTGGCTTTTTTTTATAAGAACCAACAGCATGGCAAGTCCAGCTAGAATTCTGACGAATCTGATCATTCTGTATACTGTCATTGTTGCATTTCCAAACCTTGAAGTCACCACCAAAAGATGAACTAACCACCATATTACCAGAAGGATGTAATGTAACATCAGAAATGCCCGCATCCCTGTGTGGTTCATAAACAATGGTTGACAAGCTAAACTCTTTGTTTCGAGACCCTGATGCCCAAAACTTGAGGCAAACTAGACCACCTATGCCCTCTTCAGCAAGCTTCACTTCAGAAGTGCTCATCACAGAGCCATCAAGGGAGAGAGCCATTGCAGTCACTATTACCGTGACATCATCGCCTGGTTGATGGTTTCTCTCACAAACTTGAACCTCAGAAATTCCACGATCATTAAATAGGCTGTAAAATTGGACGCAATAATTCTCTGTGCGTAAGGCAACCAACCCAGTAGTTTGATCAAAAGCAATCCCATTACCCAAGCCTTTGTACATCTCAGGATAACAACATGGGGCCTTTATCCCCGAAATAGTCTTCAAAATTCTCATTGAAGGCATTTTCAGTAGATGAATTTGATTATCTGCACAAGAGATAGAAGAAAGGGTGGGATCAGGAGAATCTATAAAATGCAGCAGAGGAGATCCAATTCGTGGTAGAAATTTCTTCTTCCCGGTGTCTAGTTGCCAAACTACAAGCACTCCTTCCTTTCCACCTGAATACAAATACGCACTATCTGAAGAGAAAGAGAGGACATTGACTTCAGAAGGGTGCCAATGCCATGTAGAGCAGGAATCAGCATCATCATTATCCTTCACCCCAGGTTTGTCCTCTTGAACATCTATCAACTTTTGGTTCACTACTCCATTGCCTGCAGCAAAGGCTCTATTACCAAATCCCCTCCAAGTTAAAATTCTCCTAGTCACATCCCCTGCAGCTATAATTCTCTGAGTTGGATGGAATGCAATGACAGTAATCTTCTTTGTATGATGTAGTATTATCTTCCTAACTGCTGCATGCTCAGACCCCAGATCAGGAACCTTCCATATATGAAGCTTGCACTTATTTCGAATGCCAAAGAATTTCCCTGAAGGACTAACAGTTAAAACCTCTGGCTTTTTTTGTCTCTCCCAAAATTAATCTACCAACTAAACGAGACTTGCTTAAGTTACACTTCCGGATCTGTCTTCGCAAGGCTTTGGTCTTCTCTTGTGTTTCCTTCGTATCTTGAGTAGACACATATGCAAGAAGGTCCTGATGCTTTCCATTATCCTCAGCATCAAGCGAGGCAGTCCAACAATAACACAAAGCCTTTGCAGCTGGATTCGACGCTGTTACCACTATGACCGAGGTGACGAGCGCCGTGTGACCCTCAAGTGAGGTTGTCTGGAATCCGGTGGCGGTGCTGAAGACGGAGACGGTGTTGGCGGTGCAGACGAGGAGTTTCTTGGCGTCGTTAGAGAAGGCAGGAGGTGAGGACACGAAGCTTCGACCATCTCTCATCTCGACCATTTAGCCGCCAGCTCCCTTTCTTTTAAATCATCCAGAATCATTGGCCCCCTAAGATTCCGTTTTCCTGTTGTTTCTTATATATATATATATATATATATATATATATATATATATATATAAGAATATATAGCAATAACAAATTCAATAGAAATTTGAAGTTCAAAATTTGGCAGATAACCAAAGCAAACCCTAAAAAAGAATAATCAAATGCTGAAATTAATGGAAGATGAAGTTGCAGAATGAGTAGTGGAGATATAAAATAAGGGAGAAGATGGATTGCGATGAAGGGAAAACAGAGATGAAATGAAAAAACTAAAAAAATGTGTGTGTGTGAGAGAGAGAACCATTGTTATCAACTTATTGGTTTAGAGGTTAAAAAAATATAATAATAAAAATAAAAATAAAATAAAACCAAAGGAAACGAATGAACTCAGCTTTTAAGGTTTGCAACAACTCCATGGTAGCTGAATACTGAACCCAAACTCGAAAACCCCAGCTTTATAAACCACCGTGGTAGGCCAAAACTTTTGTAACTGGACTTTTTAGCTTTTTTTCAGCTCTTAGCCCCCCATGAAAAAACAAAGCTTTTTCTTCTTTTTTTTGGTAGCCGCCGTTCTCTATTTTTCTAAAATAATCCGCCCCCCTTTCTTTTCTTACAAAATGATCCATTTTATATCTCAACTTCTAACCTAAAAAAAATAGTAATGTCTAAGTTACCCCTTTTTTGTTTTTTCAAGTCTTTTTTTTTTTTTTTTTTTTTTTTCAAATATTTTCAATTACAAATTTATTTTAAAAATCTAATAAAACTCAAGATTAAACTTTTCACTTCGGGTTTAAATTGAATCTTAAAATTGGTAATTTTACGGTCCGGTTTTATTTGAACAATTAAAACTAAAAAGGATATATATAATTTAGAACATTTTAAAAATATAAAATCGCGACCGTGACTTTTACAAAAATATTAAACCCGAGAGATGGACAATCAAAATTGGTTTTAAAAGGCCCGGACAAAATTAGGTGTCTACAGCTGCCCCTCTTTGGCTATTGCTGAGAATCAGGAATCAGACAAAGATATAATAGACAAAAATTTTGTCCGGTCTGTGAAATCACATGTGAAGGAAAGGAAAGGGGTTTTCTTTTTCATTTCTTCATTCATTTTTGCATTTTTCATTTTCTTCTTTTTTTTTTTCTTTTTTTCTTTTTTCTTTTTTTCCTTTTTTTTCTATTTTTTTCTTTTTTTTTATAAATAAAACAATACATTGAAGATTTTGTCCTTAAATTGAATTCCCTGCCTAAACAAGGCTCGATTCGTCTTAAGGAAACGAATTCGATTTTCAAAAAAAAAAAAAAAAAAAAAAAAAAATCTATGCCCGAAGGTCTTTAAAATTGGTGCCCGGATGTCCGGAAGTCTTTAAAATGGTGCCTGCAGGTCTTTAAAATTGAAAATTGTGCCCGGAGGTCTTTTTAAAAAAACTGGTGCCCGAAGGTCTTTAAAATGGTGCCCGGAGGTCTTTAAAATTGGTGTACGGAGGTTTTTTAAACTGGTGCATGAAGGTCTTTAAAACTGGTGCCTGAAGGTCTTTAAAACTGGTTTGAAAATACCTTGACGACGGTCTCAAGGTTCGACTCATTTGATAATACAGAATGAATTCGATTTAAAACAAAAAGGAATACCTCGACGGAGGTCTCAAGGCTCGACTCATTTGATAAAACAGAATGAATTCGATTTAAAACAAAAGGAAATACCTCGACGGTGGTCTCAAGGCTCGACTCATTTGATAAAACAGAATGAATTCGATTTAAAACAAAAGGAAATACCTCGACGGTGGTCTCGAGGCTCGACTCATTTGATAAAACAGAATGAATTCGATTTAAAACAAAAGGAAATACTTCGACAGTGGTCTCGAGGCTCGACTCATTTGATAAAACAGAATGAATTCGATTTAAAACAAAAGGAAATACCTCGACGGTGGTCTCGAGGCTCGACTCATTTGATAAAACAGAATGAATTCGATTTAAAACAATAGGAAATACCTTGACGGCGGTCTCAAGGCTCGACTCATTTGATAAAACAGAATGAATTCGATTTAAAACAAAAGGAAATACCTCGACGGTGGTCTCGAGGCTCGACTCATTTGATAAAACAGAATGAATTCGATTTAAAACAAAAGGAAATACCTCGACGGTGGTCTCGAGGCTCGACTCATTTGATAAAACAGAATGAATTCGATTTAAAACAAAAGGAAATACCTTGACGGCGGTCTCAAGGCTCGACTCATTTGATAAAACAGAATGAATTCGATTTCAAACAAAAGGAAATACCTTGACGGCGGTCTCAAGGCTCGACTCATTTTGATAAAACAGAATGAATTCGATTTAAAACAAAAGAAAATACCTTGACGGCGGTCTCAAGGCTCGACTCATTTGATAAAACAGAATGAATTCGATTTAAAACAAAAGGAAATACCTCGACGGTGGTCTCGAGGCTCGACTCATTTGATAAAACAGAATGAATTCGATTTAAAACAAAAGGAAATACTTCGACAGTGGTCTCGAGGCTCGACTCATTTGATAAAACAGAATGAATTCGATTTAAAACAAAAGGAAATACCTTGACGGCGGTCTCAAGGCTCGACTCATTTGATAAAACAGAATGAATTCGATTTAAAACAATAGGAAATACCTCGACGGTGGTCTCGAGGCTCGACTCATTTTGATAAAACAGAATGAATTCGATTTAAAACAAAAGAAAATACCTTGACGGCGGTCTCAAGGCTCGACTCATTTGATAAAACAGAATGAATTCGATTTAAAACAATAGGAAATACCTTGGCGGCGGTCTCAAGGCTCGACTCATTTGATAAAACAGAATGAATTCGATTTAAAACAAAAGAAAATACCTTGACGGCGGTCTCAAGGCTCGACTCATTTGATAAAACAGAATGAATTCGATTTAAAACAAAAGGAAATACCTCGACGGTGGTCTCGAGGCTCGACTCATTTGATAAAACAGAATGAATTCGATTTAAAACAAAAGGAAATACCTTGACGGCGGTCTCAAGGCTCGACTCATTTGATAAAACAGAATGAATTCGATTTAAAACAATAGGAAATACCTTGACGGCGGTCTCAAGGCTCGACTCATTTGATAAAACAGAATGAATTCGATTTAAAACAAAAGAAAATACCTCGACGGTGGTCTCGAGGCTCGACTCATTTGATAAAACAGAATGAATTCGATTTAAAACAAAAGAAAATACCTCGACGGTGGTCTCGAGGCTCGACTCATTTGATAAAACAGAATGAATTCGATTTAAAACAAAAGGAAATACCTTGACGGCGGTCTCAAGGCTCGACTAATTTGATAAAACAGAATGAATTCGATTTCAAACAAAA
This sequence comes from Fremontodendron californicum, assembly GCA_030761205.1. Taxonomy (NCBI): domain Eukaryota; kingdom Viridiplantae; phylum Streptophyta; class Magnoliopsida; order Malvales; family Malvaceae; genus Fremontodendron; species Fremontodendron californicum. Next base: position 7,676,971 of record JAULJL010000019.1, on the reverse strand, counting down.
GGAAATACCTTGACGGCGGTCTCAAGGCTCGACTCATTTTGATAAAACAGAATGAATTCGATTTAAAACAAAAGAAAATACCTTGACGGCGGTCTCAAGGCTCGACTCATTTGATAAAACAGAATGAATTCGATTTAAAACAAAAGAAAATACCTTGACGGCGGTCTCAAGGCTCGACTCATTTGATAAAACAGAATGAATTCGATTTAAAACAAAAGGAAATACCTCGACGGTGGTCTCGAGGCTCGACTCATTTGATAAAACAGAATGAATTCGATTTAAAACAAAAGAAAATACCTCGACGGTGGTCTCGAGGCTCGACTCGTCTTAAGAAAACGAATTCGATTTGCAAGAAAGGAAATGACCTCGACGATGGTCTCGGGGCCTTAACCTGTCTTGTTCTCAGCTGTGTTTAAATTTCTGGGTATCTCCTCCAAAAGCTTCGGCTATCACCACCAAAGACTTTCTACCTTTTCAAAGGATTTTAAAACTCTGGATATCTCCACCAGAGGCTTCAGCTATCACCACCGAAGACTTGTTCACAATAATAAAAAAAAGAGTACCTCGACGATGATCTCGGGGCTCGACTCATTTGGGAAGCAAAACGAGTTCGATTATACCTGACAGCTTTAAGAGATGATGCAAATGCCTTTAGTTGATGCAAACGCTTCTTGATGTGGATGCAAACGACTTAGATTGGTGCAAATGTCTTTGATGCAAATGTAAATGACTTAATTTGATGCAAACTTTCTTGATGTAGATGCAAATGACTTAGATTGGTGCAAATGTCTTTGATGCAAATGCACATGTTGAATAAAATCCTGGGTAACTCCTCCAAAAGAAGATTTCTTATTTTTCAAAATTATAAAACCTGGATATTTCCGCCAGAGGCTTTAGCTATCACCACCGAAGACTTGTTCACTTTTAAAATTGTAAAATTCTGGATATCCCCACCAGAAGCTTTGGCTATCACCACCAAAGACTTGCTCATTGTAAAATTCTGGGTAACTCTTTCAGAAGAAGATTTCTCATGTTTCAAAATTATGAAACCCTGGATATCTCCACCAGAGGCTTCAGCTATCACCACCGAAGACTTGTTCACTTTTAAAACTGTAAAATTCTGGATATCCCCACCAGAAGCTTTGGCTATCACCACCAAAGACTTGCTCATTGTAAAATTCTGGGTGACTCCTCCAGAAGAAGATTTCTCATTTTCAAAATTATAAAACCTTGGATATCTCCACCAGAGGCTTCAGCTATCACCACCGAAGACTTGTTCACTTTTAAAATTGTAAAATTCTGGATATCCCCACCAGAAGCTTTGGTTATCACCACCAAAGACTTGCTCATTGTAAAATTCTGGGTAACTCTTTCAGAAGAAGATTTCTCATGTTTCAAAATTATGAAACCCTGGATATCTCCACCAGAGGCTTCAGCTATCACCACTGAAGACTTGTTCACTTTTAAAACTGTAAAATTCTGGATATCCCCACCAGAAGCTTTGAGAAATAATGCAGATGCACATGTCCTTTAACAAGGTGCTCATGCTCTATGGTGCAAATGTAAATGCTTGGATTGATGTGAATGTTTCTTAGTGCAAATGCAAATGGCCTGGATTTATGCCTATGTTTCATGATGCGGATGCCTCTACTAATTGTGTTCATGCAACTGGTTTATGAATGGTATGACTACAATTACCACACAATAATGAAAATGCAATGATTCTAGAAATGATGCAATTGCTTGAGATGACACAAATGCAAATTCCATGAAGAATGTAAATATAAAATGCAGATGCTTATGGAATAATGCCAATGCAAATACCCATGAATGATGCAAATGCTCGCCGACACTGTGCAGATGCAAAAGCTCGATAAAGAGATGAGTGCTCATGAGTGATGCAAATGCCCCCGGTTGTTTTTCTAGACTTTGGCTTAGCCTTTCAAATTCATTTTTCCTCTTCAAATCAGAGTATATCTTCAATTCATTTTGGCTATTCTCTTTACCCCAACAGTTTTCAAACTTTCATCAACAGATATCTGAACCGGATTCTATTTCTTCTTCTCATATCTGGAAGTCAGGACCTATTCTGGTAATTCTACACCTTTGAGTTAGAAAAATCCTTGTCTCATGTCAACATCAAAATAGGTATTTCAAAAATCTCTTTATTTGTTTTCGCATTTTGAAAACTTCTGAACAAAAATATTAACCCCACAATGTGTAATGTACAAATCTTTTGAAGACTGACGATCATTGTTAGAAATTTATCTAAGTATCAATCTGGGTTTTTTCAACTGGGATTGGCAAGGCTTGGTATAACAAGATTCTGTCTTTTCCAGGAAAATTTCATGACAAAAATGTATATCCCTTCTAGGCTCACAAATGGAACAAGTTTTATAAATCATGAATTCATTGAGAACCAAGAAAATTCAACATTCTTTTAGTTTCCATATCAAGGCTTTTTTGATAAGCGTCGAGATTGGCCGGGATGTTTAAACTGGAAAATTTAATGTTGGAGAAAAAAGTTTCAGTTTTTGAAGACAATCCTCCGAATGAGAGCTGACAATTTGGGGGGTTCAGGAATTCCTAGATGTTCCTCGATGACCACCATTTTTTAAGATGACCTTCTCTTTTTTTTTTTTTGGGTATCGGCACAGATGGCATCGAAAATTTCCAAATTTACTCTAGACCACCCGTTTTTGGGTTTTCACCCTAAAGTCCCATTCTTTTCAATTTTTCTTATTTTATTTTTTTTTTTGTTTTTTTGTTTTTGTTCTACCATACACTTGAGAATTACAAATTCTTCCTTAGTGAAATGATAATTCGATGAAATGAGATAAAATCTGAGGAAAAACCTTTCAGATTAAATATTCATGCTTGATCAAAATGGACTTTTAAAGCATATAATGTAGGCCATGGCTCAGGGTTCAGAAAGAAAGGATAAATAGGCCCAAAATATGTGTTTGAGGGTAATCAGATCAAGGATCAATTCTTGAGGAGGATTCTCTTTGAAGCATTTGTCCCTTCTTGGACATTTCTTTCCTTTTGACTTTGATCTTTTTCTTCCTTGCTCTTGGCTTTCAATTTGCCATGTCTTTCACACACATTTTCTTTTTCATTGTGTTTTTCTTTTGTTTTTCTTGGCTTTTATTTCACCATCTTTTTCTTTGACAGAGTGAGCCCGTACTTATTCAGGGATCCATTTGCTTTGTGTCTGTCCTTGAGCTATCACTCATTTCTCAATGATCTTTGAAAAGATCTTTCCTCGCATTTGCCCCCCAGTGTAGAGGGTAATCCTTGATCAGGGTTCAAAGAAGAAAGAATTCTTTTGGCTCAAAAGGGGTGACTATGGATAATTTCTTTTTGTGTGAAAGGGATATGAAAGATGGCCATTTCTCATGTCAAGCACAAATATTCACATTGAAAAGCAATCCCCAGGGGAAATAGATATTCAGAATTTCATTTTGCACTTTGGAATCATCCGAATTCTCATATGCATGATATCACAAATTTTTGTTTTTTTTGTTTTTTTTCGTTGCATGCCCCCAATGATTCATGCATTAGCCCATCCTTGTTTACTATGTATCCATCATTTCCACATATGATGCCCCAATTTGATTAACCATGCGAATTTGTATCAACGAGGAACATAGCAAGTTTAGGTCTATTTTGAAAAGGCTGAGTTTCCAATCTGAATTCTTTGAAGAGATAAGGAAAATATGACCCAAAAACGGGGTTTCTCTGGGAAATGGGGTAATCTGGTTTAGTCATTGTGCCCCAAGGTGTCAATCATGAAGTGATGTCTGGGCAATTAGTGTTTTGTGGTCATTGGGAAAGGTCATGAATGGTTTTAGCACAATCTTGACACACACCAAATTATCAAAATCTGGATTCTTGAAAGAATGTCTCATTTGTTTGATTTTCAAGGAATTTGAAAATTTTCAAAAAGTTCATTCCTTTGCTCATAGCATAGACTAAGATCTACGTCTTTGCTTATTCTATGACGATAATGGTTTAATGAAGTCAAATCATTCATATTCCTTGAAGCATTAGGTCTTTCAAATGGTCTCGGTTCAAAAGATTTAGGCTTAGGAAAGCCTAAAAGAGAGGGCTGAAGGTATTGGGTCATTTATAACAATGATCATCAATATTCTCAAGATTGTTCATTATTTCATGTGAAAACCACTTATTTATTGTGTACCACAAATTTTCTCAAAGTTTCATTTTTTTTTTTTTTTTTTTTTTTTTTTTGCAATTTCAAATTTATTGCTAAAATAAAATGAACACAAAATATTTAAATTCAAAATTTATTTGTTTCATGTAGATGTCATCATGATACAAGAGTTTTCATCATCAAAGTGTAGAAATATATGCATCAGAATGCTTCTATTGACATGCTTTCAAAGATAACAAATCTTATCCTCAAAATTCTTCAAGAGGAAATCAATCTATGGTAAAACAAATTTCCAATGTTTGATAAGCTCTGGAATCCAAATGCCATCGTGGACAAGACCCTCAATTCTTTTCTTCAGTTTTCTGCATTTTTTAGTCGAATGCCCAATTGCCCCAATATGATACTCGCACCTACTGTTGGGGTCATAGCTTTTAGCTGACGAAGAAAACTCTTCAAAGCTAAGCCAATTTCTATTTCATCTTATTAATGTGTTTCATGATGAATGAGCTATGAATGTCATGAGTGCAATTTGATGCATGTGAAGGATAAACAAAGTTATGTGTGGTCATATACAGTGGAAACAATATTGACCATGTATGCTATAAGTGCAACACGATGCCAACATGATGCATGCGAAGAATAAGAAAAATCAATGCATGTATATATGCAATGAATGACCATGTATGTTCCAAATGCATTTCTCAATGAATGATCATATACACTATAAATGCCACACAATGTCAATTATGATGCATGTGAAGAATAAATGATTGACACAGAGTATATACAAAGAAAATCATGCTGACCATGTATGTCACGAATGCAACCTGATGCCAATATGACAAATTAATGTATGAGCATATCATGATGACTGTGTATGCCATGAATGCACCCTGATGCCAACATGATGCATGTAAATAAAATAAGCAAATTAATGCATGGATATATACAATGAATGACCATGTATGTTCCAAATGCATTTCCCAATGAATGATCATATACACTATGAATGCCATACAATGTCAATTATGATGCATGTGAAGAATAAATGACTGACACAGAGTATATACAAAGAAAGTCATGCTGGCTGTGTATGTCATGAATGCAACCTGATGCCAATATGAAAAATTAATGCATGAGCATAACATGACGACTATGTATGCCATGAATGCACCCTGATGTCAACATGATGCATGTAAAAAATAAGCAAATTAATGCATGGATATATATATAGGAATGACCATGTATGTTCCAAATGCATTACCAATAAATGATCATATACACTATGAATGCCACATAATGTCAATTATGATGCATGTGAAGAATAAATGACTGACACAGAGTATATACAAAGAAAGTCATGCTGGCCGTGTATGTCATGAATGCAACCTGATGCCAATATGAAAAATTAATGCATGAGCATAACATGACGGCTATGTATGCCATGAATGCACCCTGATGCCAACATGATGCATGTAAAAAATAAGCAAATTAATGCATGGATATATATATAGGAAAATCATTTCTGACTATGAATGCATGAATGCAACTTGATGCTACCATGATGCATATAGAGAAAGAATAAATTGATATATGGATATATACAGAAAAATCATGCTGACTATGAATGCATGAATGCAACTTGACGCTAACATGATGCATGTAAAGAAAGAATAAATTGATATATGGATATATACAGAAAAATCATGCTGACTATGAATGCATGAATGCAACTTGACGCTAACATGATGCATGTAAAGAAAAAATAAATTGATATATGGATATATATAGAAAAATCATGCTGACTATGAATGCATGAATGCAACTTGATGCCAACATGATGCATGTAAAGAAAGAATAAATTCATACATAAGTATATACAAATAATGACCATGCATGTCATAAACGTATCTTACAATGAATGACCATGCATGCTATGACTATAACATGATGTCAAAATGATACATGCAAAAATAAATGAATTAACACAATTTTTTTTTTGATTTTTTTTTTTTGATAAACCAATCACATCATTTTCAAAAAAATTTCAGGGTGGATCTTACTATGGTACAATATGCAAATGTTCATGTGACACTACCGGTTTTATGAAATCATCAAATTAAATTACCAACTGTTTATTGCAAAGAATGAGATCAATAATACAACCAAAAATGTACATGCTCTATTTACACATGCATGAAATGTGCAACATGCAAAAATGCTTGAAAAAGGATTTTTTTTTTTTTAAAAACAGCTAATGAACATCTGCCCCAGCAATATCTTCTTATTTAGGCATCACGATGCCTTCGAGGCGGAGTATCACATTTGTTACGGGCGATGTACGTACATCGTTGCCCGATCTACCACACTTATTCGGAGTGTAAAACATGTAACAAAAAGTTTAGAAATGTCCCTCAATGTGTTCCTATTTTCGGTATATCTAACGGAAATTCGGGATGGCTTCGCCTAGGTTCACTATATGAGGGTGAATCGGTTCTAAGGCCCCGAATTGTTCCTCACTGTCGCCGGTGAAGGCTAGTAAGGCACCCCGATAAAAGCGGGTTCAATTCGTTAGAGTATATTTTCCTATGCCCGTACGGAGGATTATCACGAAGGCATTAGGTACTTTATACTCCGAAAGTGTTTCACTAGCCCATACGGAGGATCATCACGAAGGCGTAGTTACTTTACTCCCACTTAAAAGGACGGAACCCGGGTATAGGATTCATGTTATGCAAATGCACGTGTAGTGTGTGTGGAGGAATAATAAACCTTTCACCACCTATTCTACAAACCTTATTCTAAATGCCCTAGCAATTAAAACATTCAAGAATAGTGTAACGCATTAACCAACAAGCAATTATAATATGCAACCTTAAATAACTAGAGAACAATAATAAAATGCATGCACATGAGTATGAACATATTTAAAAATATTTTACTATTTTTCAAAATTCTCCTTATTAAAAAATGTGGGAATTAAAATTAAATACCAATTAAACCAACAAAACCGAGACTGAGATAACACACGACTAATTCTAGGCCTGACTCTCTAATATGTCCCCAGTGGAGTCGCCAAGCTGTCGCAACCTAAAAAAAAAATAACGAGTCTCATCGCAAGACTTTATTATTCGTTAGATGTGACATTAAAAAATCGAGGAAAAGTCGACTTAATTCCTCTAGAAAAATGAAGGTTTTGAAAATGACCTTAAAAAAGACATGGAGTCGCCACCAATCTTTTTTAGCTAGGTGTGATCGGCCACCTATTAAAACCGGTTTTATAAAATATTTTAAAAATTAATTAAAACATTTTAAAAACCAATTTCAAGTCTGCGTTTTAAACCAGAGAAATCAAAGAAGCGGGTTCGGGAGTCGGTTACGTGTGGGGAAGGATTAGCACCCCCACAACGCCCGTATAAATCGGTACCTTATTAATCGTGTGTTATCTCAAGTCTCGGTAAAAAGTTGGTTTTAAACTTAGTATTTCAAGTTAATTCCCAATTTAAAAATAATTCCATTTTTTTATTGAAAATGATCCGGAATTTATAAATTCAAAATTTTCCTATATTCCCCAACAAACGTGGCAAAATATAGAAATTTTTATTAGTTTTGGAAAACTTTCCGAATCATTCTTCTTTTGAAAGAAAGATATTCCTTTATTAATGATAATTGATGAAATTCCCTCCAGCAAACCCGGTAGAGAACTCATGAATTATTTTAACTCGGGAATATCTTTATTTTTATTGAAAACCATTATCTTTTTGAAAACATTTAAAATAAATGAACATGTATATGCATGACATAAATAAAATGACATAGCAAAATCTAAATAATATAATGCAACCTAAATGACATGGCAAACATGAATGATATGGCATATACATTAAATGAAATGGAATATGAAATAATGCTACCATATAATATGCATGAAAATAAAAATAGAAATAATAGTGCATGAACATAGTATATGCTAAATAATATGACCAAAAACATGACTAAATAAAAGCATGGGATATCATGAAATATTCCAAATCATATGATAAACCATATAACATCAAAATATAAATCAAAATAATAACAATATCATAGAAATTATTATAACAAGAATCGCATATTATATAAAATGCATGAATATAAAAATGCAATGCATGAAATGTATTTTTTCCTTTAATTAAGGAAATCCGTATATCTAAAAAGATATCCGGCTACCTTAGGAAAATATGTCAAATTAAATATTCTAAAACCAAAATACTTTGTGATTGTTTGAAAATAATTTTGAGAAGCTTGAATTAAAAATAAAAACTGGGCTAGAATTTTTTAAATGGCTCTAATTTCCTAAGTTTAAAAAATCCGGACTTGGCTACCCTTAACCCGGGACTTGAAAAACCATTTTTAGAGTTTAAAAAGGCTTATAAATTATCCTAAGTCAGTAGCTAACCCTCCTAATCAGCCCACTCTAAGTAAATTAACCAAAACAGAAAAATGGTTTTTCTTTAAATTCAATTCTGACTCCACTGTCCAGTATTAATCCACGATTTTTTACCCAATTTTTAAAACTTCCAAAAATTCTAAAATAAATACTGGAGACTCAGGACATGTAAAACTACACGAGAAAAAATCGGCTTAATTTTTTGATCAAAGATGAATTCCCAGAAAAATCAGAGATGTACGAGTTTATTGAAAAAAACTGCTTTGCCAACACATTTTTTTTGTCATTGATAAAATCATTTAAAAATCAAAATAAAAATATTTGAAACTCATAAAATGACTTGAAAGCAGTAGCTAGGACTTTTTGAAAGTTAGATAAAAAATGGCTAAGTAAAAAAATCACAAAGGTAGAATAATCAACTTGACAAACTTAATTTTCCACAAGTGTGCTCAAGAGAGCATGACTTTGAACCATCAATTGGCTCAAGTCATTATTCAAGTGGTATGATATGAAATGCATGAACTAAATGACATAGAATATGCATGACCTAGTGTCTGAAATGACATGGCAAAATGAATGACACGGCATAGTCAACAAAATGGCACCATCACAAAATATTCATAATCACATCATGATCACATTCACACATCATTATTTGAAATGAATTATTCATGTGAGGAATCACATAAATAGCATATGTCAAAAAATATTATCTTGCTTCCCGGCAAACCCGACAAAGCTTGAAAAATAATTCTTTTATATGATATTTACATGATTCCGAGTAAAATGAAAACCATACGTTTCGATTCTATAAACACGTGCGTTGAACAATTTCCTAACCTCCCCGGCAAACCCGGCAAAGATCGGGAACTAATTCTCGCCAAATGTTTAATAAAACGAAAAGTACGCTTTTATGACAAATTAAGTAAAAACATTTTGAAAATGCAATGCATGGAGATGTATTTCTTCCTTAAAGTAAGGACATCCGTATACCTAAAAAGGTATCCGACTACCTTAGAAAGATACTTAAATCGGATTTAGCAAAAACGGACCCGAAGGTTTTTAAAAAAACACAATGCCAAAAGGATTTGAAGAATTGTAACCCGGAGGTTTTGAAAACAAATGCCCGAAGGTCTTAAAAAAAAGTTTTTACTTCAAAAAAATAGCCTTGAAAAATTGTTTTTGGATTTTTAAAATATTTTCGGAAAATAAAGAGAATTTTGAGTCCGTAATCACATAATCCGAAAAATTGATATGCCCCGGATATCATGAGAATAAAAGCAAACTTGGTTACGGACTATTAATTAATCCGAACCAAGAATCCCCGGGGGGCTTGTAAAAGAAACTGTTTTCAAGAAATGATAACATAGACATCAATAGACCATATCCAAGGCAAACAACATTAGACATTTCATCAAACACTAAATATGCATATCACAATAAATCACATCTAAGGCAAGCACAATAAATATAAGAGAAATGAAAGAAAGATTACCTCAAATGACTCCTTAAATTACCACCACCGTATATTTGATGCCTTGATACTTGGATCGAGGATAATATATATCTTCACATTTTGGACAGTAGATTTTTACAGTACTTGAACGAGGAATATCTGACTGACCAACTGGAAGACAAGGTTGTCCACAGCAACAAACTTTACATATGTTACTTTGAGAATGCATTGCACAGACTGGATAATGCATTGCACGGGTGGCCGAGTGAGTCAGGACCCCATCAGCATTCTTCTAACTCTATCTACAATCTGATTTCTAGCTACCATACTTGATAATTGGAATCTGCAGTTCTCATCCAAAAGAAATCTAAACTTGAATGTCTTCCAATTTCAGCCGAGAATATGCAAATTCCAAGATCCTTTAGTGCAAGTGTAACATCATAGAAAACACGTGGTCTTCCCTTCCCAGATAACTAAACTGGATTAAATGAAACCCGACGGTATTCCCAAGCCTCTCTATCTCTCCTTGCTCAGCAAAATGCTTATGCAAATGTTCAGCTTCTAAACAACCCCTTTGCTGTGCTCTCAAAAGTCAGAACACTCATCCCACGATGCCCCTACGGACCATATGAGTGGCGAGCCTTCACAGCAACATATGAGCTGAAATAGTCAAGAAGCTCTGATCATTCTCATCTTGTTCAAGCCTTGTGTTCATTATTTTGACCATAGGTGGCCAGGATATTTCATAATATTTTTCTTCATCTTTTAAACCCCTCCATTTCCCAAAAGCCTTACCTGCAGGAATAACTGAAGTACCCCTTCTACGCAACTCCTCATCCAAGAGCTCAGAAAATAACTGATTGTTAGAACTGTACTCAAGTCACACCTCCTAAGCACTAAGCATTGACAGGAATAAGTATTGAAGGTTTCACCTGAACAAATTTTCCAAAACCACGGCCCAAAGGAGATCCATGATAGAGAGCAAGGGTTGCACCAGTTAGAAAACATGAGAAGAGTAAAATCGGTTCCATCACCCATCCTAGATTCGTAGGCCAGCAGTAAACATCTCCAACTCCAATATTAATGTGAGCCCATGCATCAGAAGAACAGCGAATAGGTGAAAGTTGTGGATTTGAACCACGTGATGTAGCTACAAGATTATCTGACTTCCCAACGAATGATAGGGTCACAATTGGCGTGAGAGTTTCTCCAAGTACAGCCAAGAGGACATTCTTGTATGGGTTCCATAATGTAATAAGGGTTTCTGCTGCAACCGCAAGAAAAGAACCATCAGCAGAAAATGTAGCAGCAGTCATTGGCTTTTTTTTATAAGAACCAACAGCATGGCAAGTCCAGCTAGAATTCTGACGAATCTGATCATTCTGTATACTGTCATTGTTGCATTTCCAAACCTTGAAGTCACCACCAAAAGATGAACTAACCACCATATTACCAGAAGGATGTAATGTAACATCAGAAATGCCCGCATCCCTGTGTGGTTCATAAACAATGGTTGACAAGCTAAACTCTTTGTTTCGAGACCCTGATGCCCAAAACTTGAGGCAAACTAGACCACCTATGCCCTCTTCAGCAAGCTTCACTTCAGAAGTGCTCATCACAGAGCCATCAAGGGAGAGAGCCATTGCAGTCACTATTACCGTGACATCATCGCCTGGTTGATGGTTTCTCTCACAAACTTGAACCTCAGAAATTCCACGATCATTAAATAGGCTGTAAAATTGGACGCAATAATTCTCTGTGCGTAAGGCAACCAACCCAGTAGTTTGATCAAAAGCAATCCCATTACCCAAGCCTTTGTACATCTCAGGATAACAACATGGGGCCTTTATCCCCGAAATAGTCTTCAAAATTCTCATTGAAGGCATTTTCAGTAGATGAATTTGATTATCTGCACAAGAGATAGAAGAAAGGGTGGGATCAGGAGAATCTATAAAATGCAGCAGAGGAGATCCAATTCGTGGTAGAAATTTCTTCTTCCCGGTGTCTAGTTGCCAAACTACAAGCACTCCTTCCTTTCCACCTGAATACAAATACGCACTATCTGAAGAGAAAGAGAGGACATTGACTTCAGAAGGGTGCCAATGCCATGTAGAGCAGGAATCAGCATCATCATTATCCTTCACCCCAGGTTTGTCCTCTTGAACATCTATCAACTTTTGGTTCACTACTCCATTGCCTGCAGCAAAGGCTCTATTACCAAATCCCCTCCAAGTTAAAATTCTCCTAGTCACATCCCCTGCAGCTATAATTCTCTGAGTTGGATGGAATGCAATGACAGTAATCTTCTTTGTATGATGTAGTATTATCTTCCTAACTGCTGCATGCTCAGACCCCAGATCAGGAACCTTCCATATATGAAGCTTGCACTTATTTCGAATGCCAAAGAATTTCCATGAAGGACTAACAGTTAAAACCTCTGGCTTTTTTTGTCTCTCCCAAAATTAATCTACCAACTAAACGAGACTTGCTTAAGTTACACTTCCGGATCTGTCTTCGCAAGGCTTTGGTCTTCTCTTGTGTTTCCTTCGTATCTTGAGTAGACACATATGCAAGAAGGTCCTGATGCTTTCCATTATCCTCAGCATCAAGCGAGGCAGTCCAACAATAACACAAAGCCTTTGCAGCTGGATTCGACGCTGTTACCACTATGACCGAGGTGACGAGCGCCGTGTGACCCTCAAGTGAGGTTGTCTGGAATCCGGTGGCGGTGCTGAAGACGGAGACGGTGTTGGCGGTGCAGACGAGGAGTTTCTTGGCGTCGTTAGAGAAGGCAGGAGGTGAGGACACGAAGCTTCGACCATCTCTCATCTCGACCATTTAGCCGCCAGCTCCCTTTCTTTTAAATCATCCAGAATCATTGGCCCCCTAAGATTCCGTTTTCCTGTTGTTTCTTATATATATATATATATATATATATATATATATATATATATATATATATAAGAATATATAGCAATAACAAATTCAATAGAAATTTGAAGTTCAAAATTTGGCAGATAACCAAAGCAAACCCTAAAAAAGAATAATCAAATGCTGAAATTAATGGAAGATGAAGTTGCAGAATGAGTAGTGGAGATATAAAATAAGGGAGAAGATGGATTGCGATGAAGGGAAAACAGAGATGAAATGAAAAAACTAAAAAAATGTGTGTGTGTGAGAGAGAGAACCATTGTTATCAACTTATTGGTTTAGAGGTTAAAAAAATATAATAATAAAAATAAAAATAAAATAAAACCAAAGGAAACGAATGAACTCAGCTTTTAAGGTTTGCAACAACTCCATGGTAGCTGAATACTGAACCCAAACTCGAAAACCCCAGCTTTATAAACCACCGTGGTAGGCCAAAACTTTTGTAACTGGACTTTTTAGCTTTTTTTCAGCTCTTAGCCCCCCATGAAAAAACAAAGCTTTTTCTTCTTTTTTTTGGTAGCCGCCGTTCTCTATTTTTCTAAAATAATCCGCCCCCCTTTCTTTTCTTACAAAATGATCCATTTTATATCTCAACTTCTAACCTAAAAAAAATAGTAATGTCTAAGTTACCCCTTTTTTGTTTTTTCAAGTCTTTTTTTTTTTTTTTTTTTTTTCAAATATTTTCAATTACAAATTTATTTTAAAAATCTAATAAAACTCAAGATTAAACTTTTCACTTCGGGTTTAAATTGAATCTTAAAATTGGTAATTTTACGGTCCGGTTTTATTTGAACAATTAAAACTAAAAAGGATATATATAATTTAGAACATTTTAAAAATATAAAATCGCGACCGTGACTTTTACAAAAATATTAAACCCGAGAGATGGACAATCAAAATTGGTTTTAAAAAGCCCGGACAAAATTAGGTGTCTACAAAGACCATCGGAAGATCCTTATAAATAGATTAGAACTCTAGGTTAACAAATCATTGTCATTAATCAAGTTAAGAGGGTAGGAGATGTTCATACGAAGTGTTGAGGGAAATTATAATTCTAGGCTTTTCTTATTTGATTTAATCTATTTTTTAATTTGCCTTCTTTTATTTATTATTTTCTTTTATTTAGTTTTTACTTTACAACCTTTAATTATTTGTTTGAATAAGAATAAGTTATTATAATTTTAGTACTTAACGAATTTGGTAACAATTCCTCGTGGGATCGACACTCTACTTTTCACTTTATTACTTGTTGACGATACGTGCACTTGCGTGGTAAATCCAACAACAAGTTTTTAGCGCCGTTACCGGGGAATTGTTTTACTATCTTTGTTAATATTAATAGCAAGCAATCTTAGTCTTAATTCAAACTTTTTATTATTATTATTATTATTATATTTTATTTTTCTTTTAAGGTTTTGTTGATTTGGGTGCATTATGTGGGATTATAAACGGGATGCAATTAATGCCTTATCTGCACAAGTAGCTGCACTTAACGAGAAGTTTGACTTTTTGTGTACCTTCTGTCCAAAACTTGTTTGTGATTTGTGAACTCTGTGGGGGTGGACATCGTTGTGATTGGTGCCCAACCTATGTTGAATCAATGGAATATGTTGGAAACTACAATATGCATCAAAATAATTTCTATTCCAACAACTACAATCCGGGTTGGGGGGATCACCAAACTTCTTCTTGGAACAACAATCAATGGTCCTCCTATTCAGAAAATCAAGCATATCCTCATGAGTTTCCACCTTATGCTCAAGCACCTGCTCCAGAAAATAAGCCATCATTGGAAGAGGTGTTCCTGCATTACATGGCAAGCACCGATGCTATACTTCAGAGTCAAGCTCAAGCAGCAATTCCAGAAACGAATCTTTCATTGGAAGATATGTTTACAAAGTTCATGACTAGTCAAGAAGTGACAAATCAGACTCATGCAACGACACTTCGAAGTCATTCAACATTACTTCAAAGTCGAACAGAGTCACTTAGAAATCTTGAGATGCAATTAAGCGAGCTTGCTAATGCCATTTACAAACAACTTCAAGAAACTCTTCCGAGTATATTGAAACTAATCCCAGAAGAGGAGAACAAGAGCATTGTAACGCCAACACACTTGGGATTGAAAAAGAGATAGAAAAGGATAGCAAAGAGCCTGAATTGCCAGCCGAGCTTATTGGAGAAGAATTTGGGAAAGCTCTAGAAGAATGAATTCAATGTGACCTACCACCAACCAATCCCATTGAAGAAAAAAAGTGGGCAAAAAAGAGATCCAGTGTGACCCACCACCACCACCTGTTCCCCAATATATCCAACAGCCAAAGCTAATCGATGGGATAAATAATGCTATTAAGAGGAATTCATAAAGATTTATCCCATTGATCCACTTACGACATTATTGAATTCTACCACTGAAAGGGATGAATGTCGCTTTCAAGCCTGCAAGAAAGCGGAGTTGTTCAAAGAAAGGAGAAACAAATGGCATGAATCGAAAATCATCAAGTGGTTGGATACCGGATGATAAACATGAGATAGTCAAGTCGATAACTATAAATCAAGCGCTTCTTGGGAGGCAATCCAAGTTCTAAACTTTTTCTTTTCTTTTTCAATTTTAATTTTTAGGATATTTTTATTAATTTCTTTTTACTTTGTTTTCTTTTGTAGTGACAACTCACCCAACTTGGACAAGCATGATGAAGTCTAGAGGAAAACTAAAGCTTCTCTCGCGTTGCTTTCATCGATAGGGGAGTTTTTTTGTTCCTACTCTTTTTATTTCTAAACATTGAGGAAATGTTTGTTTTAAGTTTGGGGGGTGTCTTTAGATTTATTTTAGTTTGTGTGATTGTCTAATTTTATTATTAGGAGTCTAAAAAAAAATTTGGTTTTGCTTGAGATATTTTGCACTTATTATGATGGAATCCTTATCCAATGATGAGAATTAGTTATTGATTTATCTTAATTTTTGGGAAAACATAAGTATGAGAAGAATTTGTGTTAAATTCTTTTGTTAGTTTCATGTTAGGATGTGATTTTCACAAATTGAGCACTTAATCTCTTGCTTAGATTTGCATTGCTTATTTAAAGACTGATTATGTTGATGTGAATTGTGATTATGTCTAGAGCCTAGAATTTGTTTGATTCTCTCTCGAGGCGAAATCCTAGACAACACTAAGTTAAGGAAGTGATTTAGGCCATCTTTGGATCGTTTGAGCCTTTCGAGCTTACCTTTATATATGATTATCCTTAGTCTACCTCTTTGTGCCTAATTGATATAACTATTTTCTTTGATTGTCACATATTTTAGCCTGGCCAATTAAGAAAAACCATGATTAACCTTCACTACATAGGCATGTCTATGACATACAGAAAAAAATTATAAGCCATGTCAAATTTGGGTGAAATGGTGATGTAAAAAAAAAAGGATTATGGTCCTTCGAAAACGAAGCAACGAAGAATAGAAAAAAAAAGAAAGAGAATAAAGTGGTGAAGCAAAAAGGAAGATGCATTCAAAGAATGAAGTATGTAATTTGAGGAAAAGACTATGGCTTTCAAAAATCCTGGAAAAAAATGTAAAGCGTCTATGGGTGACTTAAACCAAAATATATCTTTATCCTACCTTGACCCTATCCTTACATTACAAGCTTAATAAAGAACTACTTGATCCTTGACGAAGTGTTAGTCTACATTAGTGGAGAGAGAGAGATGAAAAGCAAACATATGAGAATCTAGTACTAATTCGTATTTTGCATTGGCATAAACTTATTTAGATTGCATGTAATGATTTGCAAAGAGATTTTACACACACAATGAAAATCCATTCAAGCATAAGGCATACGATTGAATTGAATTATAAATTTGGATTATGTCTCTTTCTACTTTGAGTTGTGATTTTGAGATAACTTTTTAGGACTATTAAGGGAATCATTAGTTAAGTGCATTCATCTCTAGCTCTATGTTTTGTTTCATTTTATTTCGATTAGTTTTGTTTTGTTTTGCTCGAGGACTAGCAAAATCTTAAGTTTGGGGGTGTGATAACTCTATAAAATAGAGTTATTTTACCATATTTTATATAGCTAAGTCCTTATAGTTTAAACTATTAATTAATTATTTTTAGTTATTTTATTTATTTTTAATTTAATTTAATTTAATTTAATTTAGTTTATTTATTTATTTTATGTTTAATTTAGTTATTAGTTTAATATCTTTTATATTTTTGTAGAGTCCTAAAGCAACAAGGAGAATATCAGTTCATTTATGGAAAATCCAAGCTGGAGGCTGTTACTTGCCGACAAAGTTTTCCTACTTCAAGCTTTTGGAGTTCTATAAATAGGAACCCTTTAGGACTTTATAAAAGACTTCTCCTTAGCTGTCAAATCTAAAGCTTGTAAATAACCTAGTTTTCTTAAGATGAGAGCAGCCACCAAATATTTGCAAGGAGCAAAAGAGAGATTTCGGGAGATTGAAGATTGAAGATATGACAACCCTTAGTTTTCTCTTATCCCTTGATCTTCTTTATCTTTCTTGTATGATTTATGATGGTGAAACTCCTTTATGTTATATTTTATTGTTTAGTATGAACTAATTTATTTTTCTAGGATTTCAATGGAACTCAACATGTAGTTTGGATTATATTACTATCTTTCTTGATTTAATGATATTTGACGTTGTTTATTCAGTCTTGTGTTTAATGCTTCTAATTGCTTAGCTACCAATTAGATTGATGTGGTAACCTAAATACAACTTGAAAAATGAGTTTAGTGTTAGACATGGATTGAATAACACATATTTCATATTCATTTATTATGATGAATTGATCTGCATATAGGGTAGGAATACACTTACATGTCATGTGTAACCAATTTTAGAGTTTAAGCTTAAAGAGTTTCTCTTTAATTCAATTATCATAGGAATATAGTTAATTGGTTAAGAGAGATATTTTTATAAGACCATCGAAAAATCTTTATAAATAGATTAGAACTCCAGGTTAACAAATAATTGTCATTAATCAAGTTAAGAGGGTATGAGATGTTCATACGAAGTGTTGAGGGAAATTGTAATCCTAGGCTTTTCTTATTTGATTTAATCTATCTTTTAATTTGCCTTCTTTTATTTATTATTTTCTTTTATTTAGTTTCTACTTTACAACCTTTAATTATTTATTTGAATAAGACTAAGTTGTTATAATTTTAGTACTTAACGAATTTGGTAACAATTTCTCGTGGGATCAACACTCTACTTTTCACTTTATTACTTGTTAATGATACGTGCACTTGCGTGGTAAATCCGACAACAGCTCCCCCCTTATCTCTATTTATAGGCAGCAACTAGGGCATCCTTTTAATAAGCTGCGGCTCTTTCCTTGTTCTCTTTGCTGACTTGCGGCTAGGTTAATTATTAAGGAAAAGGTGGCTGTTGATTTAAGGTTTTTAAGGAAATAAGGAATACTTGGCAGCCAAGGTTTATTCACCTAAGGAAAAAAAGAATTACTTGCAGCCAAATGACTCTTTAAACAAGGAAAGATGTTTTACTTGCAGTCAAAGCATGTAGAAATAAGGAAAGTCATAGCTGATTTAAATCTCCTACTTTGACAAGGATTAGCTTTAAGGAAAGATTCTTGCAATTAATGCAATTAATGCAAGTTGACAGCCACTAGTCCTACATTAATAAGGAAAGACATATATTTCAACTAGGGTATATATCAAAAGATAAATTAAAGCATCCCATGCATGGTTAAATGAAGGTGCGACTGAACTTCTTCAAGGTTCAAAAACTTTACTCGCTAGCCCTAATTTGGGTGTGAGAGTGTGTTTTCCAACTGGCGTTTTTATGGATAAAGAGTATATGATAAGCCAATAATTTATTTATGGAAAGTTCGGGTTAGGTTTAGCCACATAATATCTCCTTGATGGGCAATCTGTTTTCCTTTATGCTAGAGGCTTCATTTCTTGTCCAAATTCATTCTTTTCAACTCCATAGCAATCCTTATCATCCAAAACACCTACAAAACACAAAACCATAGTAAATTATCAAGGATTTCAAGGAACTAAGCATAAAATATAAGGAATTGATATATGAAAATATATTAATTTAAGCACTTAAGAAAATATTTTTTAGCATACAGA
This sequence comes from Fremontodendron californicum, assembly GCA_030761205.1. Classification (NCBI taxonomy): domain Eukaryota; kingdom Viridiplantae; phylum Streptophyta; class Magnoliopsida; order Malvales; family Malvaceae; genus Fremontodendron; species Fremontodendron californicum. Next base: position 7,657,859 of record JAULJL010000019.1, on the reverse strand, counting down.
CAAGGAATGAGTTATAATATACCTAGGATAGAATCAATACAACTAAGCAAGATGCTGGTAGAAAAGTTAACCAGTAGAGAATGAAAACTGTTTATGTGTTATGATTGTTTTAGGATAATTTTTTTCTTATATATCTCTAAATTCTAAATCATACAAGCAACTTAATTTTTAATTTTTTTTATACAAATGAGGTCACAGTCTGGGGATAAGACAAGGGTTACAGATATTAGGATTCGAACTCTAGACCTATCAGATGCCATCTCTTAAGAGTGATTGCATGAACCAACTAGGTTATTACAAATCAAAGAATATAAACTTTGAACTTATAAGCAAAAATTAGATTGTGTGTAGCCTTTTCCAATAGCATTATTTTATTTGTAGTTAAGAATTAATTATTCAACCAGGATATTGCGGATCAAACCACATCTTGATCCTGAATCCCTGATCCTGTTGAAATATTGTAGGACTATCCAGCATGGAGAACACTATAAAAAAATAATTCACATTGCCCTTATTTGATGCCACTAGCTGGAATATGGCTATATCATCCTGGCCCCAGGATGTGAGCTTGTCTAGTTTCTTTTTGCTTCCTTTGTTTCTATGCTTCAAGGGGGTCTCATCTGATCATATCATCCATGTGGAGTGTTTTTCAAAAGGACAATTGAAGGAACTAATAAGTAAAATGAAAAACAGAAGCTAATTAAGGAAGGTTAATTAAATAGTTCCAGTTCCATAGCAGAATATATATACCATTCACTTGCTAGCTGAATATTAGCCTCAGGAATCTTAAGAGCCCTTCTGAACTACACTGTCGATCGGTTGGTTCATTGTTGATACTTAATTATAACATTATTAATGGCAACCAAATATGTTCCTTGATTTCTGTATTTTGTTTGTAATATATGTGTATGCATGTGAAACGTGATAAAATTGAATGAGAAAAAATTAAACATGTTGCTCAGAAAGGCATTCAAAGTCAATATTTTCCACTTAATACCTTGACAGTGAAGGGCTTTGAGAATATGACAGTCTGATGATAGCATGATCATATCAAGATATTTGCATCATATTTGTATGACTATTATCCGACACATTCAGACATGAGTATTGAAATGTAATCTTTTAAATATACGAAAAATCTTTAAAAAAAAAAATTAAACATGCCCATATCGAACATATACCATATACCATATTTACTTCCAAATTCAGATAACATAAATGTTAAAGTGACTTTTCTATTCCAAAAGAACCATGCAATTGAAAAAACCGACAGCTCTACTACTTGGCTTGATTATTTAGTTGGTTTGCTAATTAATTATGCGAAATCAACTAACTTTCAGTATAATTAACCTTTCTCATCCGTCTTAATCAAGTAAAGCATTCTGCAGTATTACATTTTCCCTAGGAGCAAATATCTGTATTGAGGTTTTCACATGTTCTAGAATTCTTCTTTCTTCGATACTTAATTATGGAACTGCGATTGAATTCGGAAGAACAAAGGATATCAATGGGTTATTTTATATATCCAATGACATCAATATGAAATTTCTGTATTCTATTGTTATTGTTGTAAACAAGTTTGATATAGATCATCCAGCAACCTTAATTTGTTTTCTGTTATATTCTTTCTCGAGCAAGTTTGATACTCCCCATGTATCCTTCAAGGTCAATAATTCTATGATCTCCGTAAATTTCTGAGAAAAAAACATCAAATCAATATATTCCATTCCACTTTGGGGTACTACATATGCATCCTATTGATGTTGAGATCAGTTGTGCTACTAGAAGTTAATCAGCAGGCTGCAGCATCTTGGAAGTAGACCTGTACATGGCCAAGTTACTTGCTTGATCCGATAGATCCGGTCCGAATTGAGTCGGGCATGAACAAAACTTTTTGTAATTCGCTCCGACCCGACTCAAATTACTTTTTTTTTAATAAAAAATATTTTTTATTTAAATTTATTTATAAATATATATTTTAAAATATTAAAACGGCCTTTCAACTCTGAGTCGGACTTGGACAAACAAAAATAAAATATTCTGGACCTGACCCGCTCGACCTATTAACAACTCTACTTGAAAGTGTCAAAGGATAGAAAGGATAATATCATTATTGTCATCCTGAATCCTGATCCTGTCTTTAGTATTCTATATTTGCCAGGCTAAATGGGTATGCCCGGCTTCATTGGCTTTCTCTCCTGATTTGAGGCCTGAAAGTATATAATGTGAAAACAAAGCCCAATATAATATAATATTTAGGCCTACTCATGAATCGAGTAGCTCGTTCGGCTTGATAAGTTTGATTTTTATTGAATCGGGTCTAGATAAGAGTTTTAGTGATTCGGATTGACCCGACTCAGTCCGAATCACTATTCAATTATTAAAAAATTATTTTTATTTAAATTTAATTATAAAATATATAAATATTAATATAAAAATTATTTTTTATGTTTATTATTTTAAATAGTGAATCAGGTCAACAGGCCAACCCGAGCCCGTCCAAAACTGGGCCTGGGTAAAGAAAAAAATTTCAGACCACTGTCTGACCTAATCTATGAGCAAGTTTAATCCAGATAGTGTCATGGAGAAATTCATGGAGATTATAATTTCAAAGGAAGAATAATGAACCAGAGAGACGAGGGAGATTACACACAATCAAAGAATCATCCTAATTTTTCTCTTTTGTGTGAATAAATGGATGAGGGATGGAGAAATTGCTATGTTAACATGGCTACTCAAACATTAAAAAAAAAAAAAAAATTTGATACAGGCCGAAGGTCCAAAGTCATTATAAACTATTATCCTAAAACTTGTTGGGCGAAACTATAAAGCAAAGAAAAAGAAAATTTGAAAGTTTAAATTATGCAGTACAAAGTACAGAAAAAAAAAAAAAATTCAATGGGCTCAAAGTGTTGAAGGGTTGGAATCGGTTCAATCCACAAGTGCGGTGCCCGTGCCTCCGTTAAAGGTTGGTTTAGCGTTATTGTTGAAAAAAATTTTAATTAAAAAAATATGATAAAAAATATGATTTAAAAATTTGTAAACGTTTGGTATTATTTTAAAAAATATTGTGAGAAATTAAAATGTCAAAAAATATATATATTTAAAATAATAAAAATTTAGAGATGTAAGGATAATAAAATCATTTTATCCAAAAGTTAATTTCTAAATCGTAAAAGCTCTATTTTTTTGCCTTTTGATTTGGATTGACAAACCATAATTTTAACAGCAAAAACTAATTTTTTTTTACTCGTTTAACATTGCATTTACGGTAAAACGTAGCTTTTAATTTCAAAAGTTATACTAACAGCAATGCTATATGGGGCCTAAATATACAATCAGAATCACCCAAGAGTACAAGACGACATTGAAAGGCATTCGATGATTTGTGTATGTGTATCGTGTTTTTTTATTTTTTATCAATTGCATAAACATAAAAACACTATAAATTATTAAATTTTAAATTTTAAATATGAATATGATACGCATATTAAACGTGTAGTGTGAATCGTATTTAAATATATCATATTGTGTTTATTATATTACTTACAAATCTATTAAATATTTTGTGTTGGTATCATGTTTTTTATCATATCTAAAATTATTAGATACAGTAATAAAGACAAAAATAAAGGCAAACTGATTAATTAACTACCCATATCGATCGGTTATGTATTTTTCCCCCTTTGTTGCTAAGGCATCACTTTATCTACTTGTTTTTTGGTTTTTGTTTTATTGCTGTTCCATTTCGTTTTGCTGATGTTACTCACTGACGGGTCCCTCTCAGCCATGTTAGTAGTACTGGACAGATATAGCTAATTACCTTTCAACTTCCAAGCTAAAGAAAAGTAAATATCAGCATCCAACTTAAACTACCCTTTGGTAGAATTACAAAAAATGTCTTAAATCATCAATTGTTCTACCCAAAGTTGATTCCAAAAATGATATTAGCTAACTAAGGTGGTAGGGAGTGAAGATTTTGGCAGAGGTACTAAATAGTAGATATTAAAAGAATATCTTATTTTATCTAAAAATAAATTTTCAAATGACTTTTATTGGAAATGTTTTTATATAAGAAATTGATCAAAAGAGTTCAAAATTTGACTTGTTCATCACTACGAGAGGACGGACTTTTACCATGAAATATTTCGTCGATAAAAGTCCAATTTCAGTCGGTAAAATGTATTACCGACGGAATATTTCGTCGAAAAATTCCGTTAGTGATACTAATTCGGTTGGTGAAAAAAAATCTGTCGATAATAAAGTTTTACTGACGGAATATTCCGTCGGTATTATTTTTTCACCAACAGAATATTTTCGTCGTAAATTGCTTTACCGACAGAATATTCCGTCGGTAATAGATTTACCGACGAATATATTCCGTCGTAATATAATTACGTGAAGGAAGGATTTGATCCGACAAAATATTTCGTCGGTAAATAACCTTTGCCGACGGATAATTCCATCGGTAATTTTTTTGAAAAAAATAAATATTAAAATAAATAATTTTAAAAAAAGAAATTATTAAAAAAATTAAAAATAAAATAAAAAATTTACATAATTATACCATAAAAAATAAAATGAAATCCATAAAATTATAAATAATATTCAAAAGTATCTCTCGAATATAAAAAAAAAAAGCTGTCATCACGAGGTACTGCTGTTATCGGCTGCACTGTCTACCTTGGCATTGCCTCCGGCAGCACTCAGTCCAACACTGACTCCGACAACACTCGATCCAACACCCATGCCTAAGACAACATCGAGTCCGGCAGCACTTGTTCCGATCTCGCCTAATGCAGCTGCTAGCTGTGACTGCAATAAAGGTGCAAGCATCGTATTCCATGTTGTCACGATATTCTCAAGTCTCACGATTGATGTCTGGATTTGCGAGACATCGAACCTCAATGCATTATAGTGCTCCTCAGAGGCGTTGTTGTTAGCTGCAGTGTAGTACTAGGACCACATGGAGCGTAACTGGCTGCATCTGAACTTTGGTGACTGTCGGGTGGATCGAAAATTTGCCCTCTCTTTGATCTCTTTCCAAACCCATAAACATGCGTCCGCGTAGTCTCAATGCCCCCAATAGCATTAGACCAGGACTGAGGGTCGAAATCAGGATATGAAGACGTATCGTCCCCATATTTTTGCTGCAACGAGGCAGTACAATTTTCTTACAATCACAAATATTTAAATATATAAATAATTAATATGTGACATTGTAATGAACACGTACATAAACACAATTATCCGGTATAATCAATTAATGTAATATATAAAGTATTGATAAAATTAAATACTTACAGTTACAGCTTTAGACTTGTTGTCTTCGTAATCACCGTGAACCTTTGCACGTTTATGGGTTTTGTTAAACAGCTCCAGGAAAGTCACGTTGCGCTATAACACTTGTGACTACAAATTAAAAGAATTTTTGAAAATTATGTTAACAAAAAAAATTCACATAGTTTATACGATAAAACATTTAAACAATATATTGCAAAACAAAAAATAAATCTTACCATCCTTTCACCGGTAACTAGAAAAGGAACCGATCCACCAGTGTGCTTCTTAATGCTGTCATCTTTCTCCGTGTTCCTATTACCCTTGGCCTTTTGGGACCTATTTTTCCAAGCGTCAGTACTCCAAACACTGTCAATAAGTTGATCCCAAATATCGACTGTTATCCAATCACACCTATAACCCTTGGAGTCTTCTATTCGATTCATTTGAAAGAAGGCCATGGCATTGTCTTTCTCAAAATTCATCATGTCCTTGAATCGATCCTTGCATGTGGCCTCCCATAATTTCCTAACCAATGGTGTTTGCTCGGGAGGCCACTGGCATTTTCCCTACAATGAGACATTATGAATTAATATATACTATTAAACATAAATAAATTATAATTTGACTTTTAACGAATTCATACCTCAAATATAGTCCACATAGACAGTTTCACGTCAACGGGTATCTTCGACCAAGTAGGCCACGGTCTGTTATAGTATTGTCTGATGATCGAAGCAATGGTCGATTTTACACAACTCTCCATGAAAGTCCTAAAATCAAGGATACATGTTAGTGGAAAATAATTTATTTTACTCAAATAATAAAATTATCAAAATATTATTAAATTACGTGTTTTGAAGAATTGACAGTAGAAACCTGTCATCCGAATTACTCGGTGTCAGTAATCCTTTCGTCTGACCTCTACCTCGTTTTCTCTGCTCAGTGGCAATACCGGTAGATGGTGTAGGATGTGATACAGGTACCTCTATCTGCTGCCCCGTGCTATCATTCGCGAAATACGTCGGTGTTGGCTCATTAAGTAAGTACTGTGAAATTTCATCCAGCAGTGAGGTAGACGAGTGTAACGCGGGATCTGCCTGAGTCCCCGGAGTAAGTGTAGGCCGTGGCAGTGGAGCGGGAGTCGATGTGGACGGAGCAACTGTGGACGGTGCCACTGTAGAGGGAGGCAATCTAGACGGATCCACTATAGATGAAGGCAGTGTAGAGGGATGCAGGGGCGATGGAGTATGTGGCGATGGAGCCGAAAAAGGCGGCAACTGTCTCGGTGGAGGCCGTAAGGAGAGAGAAGACACATGTGGCAACTATGGTGTAGCATGCCTCGAGGACGATCCTCCAGATGGTCGAAAAGCATCCCACATAGAACTCTGTTTCTTCTTTACATTAGTTTTACGCCCTCCTCCTCGCATTTTATCTGTAAAATAAAAAATATTAAATTTATTAGTAAATATATATTGCATACACATATAGAATATATTATTTGACAAATCATGCAATTACAAAATGATTAAATAATATTAACTTTCTAATCATCATCATTCTCGTTGTTCTCATCAACATCATTGTCATCGCTGTCATCATAATCTACTTCTTCATCTTCATCTTCATCTTCATCTTCATATTGATCTTCATCTTGATCTTGATCTTCTTCCTCGTCATTTTCTTCTTCATTTGTTCTCTGAACATTAATGTTTACTTCTTCGAAATCACCATGCACCAAAAGTTGAGGATTGTCAAGATCTTCTGAATATGTTACAATGGTGGGAGTAGGCACATCCATTTGTTGATAAACCCCTTCGTTTAGATCAATTATTTCTCCTGCACGAGATCCAATGTCAAATCTACTCCTAGCCTTTGTTTTGAACATAGCCCACCAGTTTCGACGTTCTCTTCTATACGATGAATAGAACTGTAATACACTTGTTGAAATTGATGAGCTAAAACAAAAGGTTCATTACTAGCAAGTATTTACCTGTACTTTATTTCAACTAGCCCATTATGAGGATCTACCCGAATTCTTTTATTTGTATCAAACCATCGACATTTAAAAAGTACGACCCGATTTCCCACACCAAAATATTCTAACTGCACAATGTTTAACCACATTCCATAAAAGTCATGCGAAGAATCGTTATTAGGGTGAGCATTAATCAGTTTGAACTGATTTAACCGACCGAACCGATCAAATTTTGTTAATTCGGTTTGGTTTATTCGGTTTTGAATTTAGTCGGTTATGAAAATCGATTTAGTTGGTTAGTTCGATCGGTTTTCGATTTTTTAAATTGATAATCGAATAAACCGAACTAAACGACCCTTTTAATTTTAATTTTATTTTAAGTATAATATAAATAAAATATATTTATATAATAATTTAAATTTAAATTTAAATTTATATATAATATATAATTTATATTATATAATAATATATAATAAATAAATAATTTTTTAAATAGTTAAAACCAATTAAACTGGCCGAACCGATCGACTTAAGTCGGTTTCGGTTTTAAAATCTTTGTCGATCGGTTCGGTCAATTTTATAAATATAATCGGTTTAATCGGTTTTCGAAATTTTGAAATTGAACCGACCGAATGCTCACCCCTAATCGTTATAACAGTTACCTTTGACGCATACACCGCTATTCATGGTTTTTCAATTTTTTTCATAATCTAAAGTATGGAACTTGAAACCATTAATGAAATATCCAGAATAAAACCAACCCATATGTCCTGGACCATAAGATAACTCAACTATACGAAAGTTATTTTGACTTGAATCTTGCTGAACCTATGAACGGTGAACGAAAAACAATATTACATTCAATATGAAATTGTATCAAACATTAGCGGAACATAGGAATTTCCATACTTACGTAGTCCTTAAACCATTTTGTAAATCTACCTACACGGACTTTCTCCAACTCACCCTCAGTAATGTTCGGTGCTTTGATTTTCACTATCTCATCAAACACCCTAAAAATGAATGGATACATAATGAGTTACACTAAATTTATTATATAACGTAATGTCACAATTAATATTCGAGAGAACGGTAAATTTCTTACTCAATATAAGGTATGACTTCTTCGCAATTCATTAATATATATAATTCAGCTGCATCGTACTCATCGTGCTCTAAGTAACGAGCCTTCGTTTTTTTCGGACCAAAAGATCTCCTTTCATGTGTGAAAATTGAAAGTCGTCTCATGGGTTTGACATCTTCTCCATCATCATTTCGAGGCACCCGAGTAAACATTGTTTCAACATTTGGTTCAAAATATAAGGCGCAGAACGATAAAATTTCTTCCATTATATACGCCTCAACTATTGACCCTTCAACACATGCGAGATTTTTCACTTTTCTTTTTAGATGATGTAGAAATCTAAGATGTAGAAATCTAAGAATCAGAAACAAATACTAAACTAACAAATGTTCAATTCAATAAAGTAAATAATAAAAAAGATTACGTAAATTCTTTATTAATTACCTTTCGAATGGATACATTCAACGATAATGGACAGGTCCACCAACTTTTGCCTCATAAGGTAAGTGAATAGGCAAATGTTCCATTAAATCAAAAAAGACTCGAGGAAATATTTTTTCCAACTTGCAAATGGTCTCAACAATATTGGTTTCCAAGAACTCTATCTGGTCTACATGAATTTTTGTAGAGCATAAGTCTCTGAAAAAATGAGATAGCTCAGTAATTGCATACCAAATTGTGTTAGGTACCAAATCTCGAAACGCACTTGGAAGTAACCGCTGCATAAAAATAAGACAGTCATGACTTTTCATGCCATAAAACCTCCCACAACCACATTTGCATAACGACAAATATTTGAGACAAATCCATCAGGAAGTTGTAATTCTTTTACCCAAGTACAAACTCTTTTTTTTATCTCCCTTGTTTAATGTGTAACTGGCTTTAGGCTTGTACGTTTTTCCATTGCTTTCCACCAATTCTAATTTCGACCGCCTGCAAAGCAACGGTAAATCCATTCTAGCCTTTATATTGTCTTTTGTTTTGCCCTTCACATCCATCATTGTGTTGAACACGTTATCAAACACGTTTTTCTCAATATGCATCACATCCAAATTATGCCGAATGAGATTGGTATGCTAATAAGGTAACTCCCAAAAAATACTCTTTTTCGTCCAATTGTGACATTCTCCGAATCAAATCAACTTCTGTTCACATAATTTACTCCCAAATGTGATATTCGGAATGCTATCTATCCTTTCCAGAATTGCCTCACCAGATAATCGCTCAATTGGAGAATCATGCTCAACTCTTCAACAATTTATCTCTTTGTCTTCTAAAAAGATGATTTAAAGGCAATAACTGCCGATGACAATAAAAAAAACATGGTTTCCTGCCATAATGCAATCTGAATGACTTAACTTCTTTCATACAATAAGGACAAACTAATCGATTGTGTGTGCTCAATCCTGATAACATGCCATAAGCAGGGAAGTCATTAATCGTCTGTAGACACCGGATTTTATCCGGACTTATTTTTTACTAATTACTTAATTTTAATTGTTATTTTTTATATTATTTTTGAATTAAAGAAAAAAAATTTAAAAACAAAGAAAATCATAAAGGAAAAGGAAATTGAATTGAACTTAAACTCATTTGCAGATTAAATCTAACTCAGATGGAGGTGGATTTTCGGATTAAGATCAAGACTCATGACTCAAATGAATTAAAACTCTCTTTTGATTTTTTTCTATTTAAACAACCTTGAATTCACAATCAGGGGGGGAGATGAAGAGAGTATCATAGAATTTCGAGACTCAAAGAAGGAGAATTCGGGCAGGTCATTTTTTTCTTTGTGAGAGTATTCGAAATTTCTAAGGTTTGGGAAGTTTAGGTAGTTGTTTTGCGAAATCAAACGGTGGAGATTTAAGATTTGATTAGAGGAAGCTTAGGCCGGAGTTTGGTCGCCATCGAGTGGTCACCGGAGGAGATCGAAAAGTTTATAGTCGCAACATTCAAACCTAGATCTAGGATTTTTTGTGGTGATTTAGACAAAACCAACTAGATTTTCGAACAGGGGAGGTTGAAAGAAATTTTTGAGAAATTTTTTATATTTTTCTGAGTTCAATCATCGGCGGCGGGCGACGATGAGTGGCGACGATGACGGTGGTGTGTGACTGTCGGATTCTGGGCTTGAAGAACAGCATAGGTGTTCTTAAATTTTAAAGATCAGAGAGAGAAGTCAGATTTTTTTGTTTGTGTAAAAACAAGGTAATTTTTTATTAAAAAAAAAAGGGCTTTAAATTTTAAAAATCTGGGCCGGGTAGCAGGACTCGTGCATGGGTCCGTGTGCACCCCTGACCCAGATGTTGGAGGTTTGATTTCTTCTCTTATTATTTTGGTTTTTGTTTTATTTGCTCTCTGACATGATTGGTTTCATTTGCTTTTTGGCCATTTTTATTTATTTATCTATTATATGTTTGGTATTTGATGATTGCATAATGGATGATATTGGTTACATAATGATGATTAAATGATGATTTTTATTATTGTTATTTAATGATTAAATAATTATGTGATGATTATGATTGTTTTGTTAGGATTGCATGATATTATGATGATTTATATAATTATGTCATTATTATCATATAATGTATTTTATGGTTATTTGGATGATGATCCTATTTTTTTTATGATAATAATTTTTTTTTTCTGTTTCAGGTCTAGGTGAATTTGATTAATTGCTTGATTTTTTTAATGTAATATTTTAGGATTATTATTAGGATTATTATTTTTTAGATATTGCATAAATTAGGGATTTATATTTTATTTAGATATTGCATGAATTAGGGTTTTTATTTACTTTTAGATTATCTTGCATGATATTAGGATTTATTTTTATTTTAGATTTGCATGATTTAGGTTTTATTGTTTTTATTTTAGATGGCATATTTAGGTCTTTATTATATTATTATTTTTAGAAGTATGTTTAGGCTTTTATTTTTTAGAATTTGCATGATTTAGTTTTTATTATATTATTATTCTTAGAAGTATGTTTAGGCTTTTATTTTATTTTTTAGAATTTGCATGATTTAGGTTTTATTATTAGAAGTATGATTAGGTTTTTATTATTTTATTTTTAGAGGCATGATTAGGTTTTTATTATATTTTTTTGATGGCATGATTTGGTAATATTTTTTTATTATTATTATTTTAGATTAGTTTGCATGATTAGGAAATAATTATTGACTTAGGTAGATTAATTAAGACCTTTAAATAAGACCAGTTTAGGATAATATGTGACTGATGTGGTACTATTTTTATAGGCGTTGCGGGAGGTGCTAATCCTTCCCCACACGTAATCGAACTCCCGAACCTAGTTCTGAAACGTAGATCAGAATCTATTCTTTTTAGGGTACCTTAGTCAAGCTTAGAATTACTTTAAGAAGAATAGATTCATAAAGGTGACTAATCACACCTAGTTAGATGATTAGTGGCGACTCCATGTTTGTGTCTAGCTTGCTAAATTCGCATTTGCATGTTATGACATTGTCCATAATAATATAGCTCTTAAAATAAAATTTTGTTTCCCATACCCATCATAACTTGGAACACCATGATTCCACAATAATTTCAACTCATCTATCAATAGTCTGAGAAAAAATCAATATTCTGTGATGGACTATTCGGACCCAGAATTACCATATTAAGAAGCAAATATGGTTGCTTCATTTACATCCATGGTGGTAAATTATATGCACAAAGCATTACCAGTCAACAAGAGTACGGTTTCGCTCTATGAGTAAACGGACAAAACCCATCTACACACAAACCCAATCTGACATTTTGAGATTCCACTACAAAAGACGGATGTGTACGATTGAAATCTTTCCATGCGTCACCATCAAAAGGATGACTCAACACTCCATCATCCCTTCGGTTATGTGCATGCCATGTCATATTCTTAGCTGTAACCGTTGACATATATAATATTTGAAGTCTCGGAATCAATGGCAAATAACGAAAAATCTTATAAGGAATTCTCTTCGACTTTCTAACGCTTGATTTGCTTGGTTTATAATGAGGATGAGCACATACAGAACAAAATTCTTAGTGAACCAAGTCGTTATAAAACAACATGCAATTGTTGTTGCATGCATGTATCTTCTGATAGTGAAGTCCAAATTTGGCTATCTTTTTCTTCATTCGGTAAAAATTATCAGGTAAATTATTACTTTCTGGCAACATCCCTTTTATCATAATCATCAAACGATTGAAACACGATTCACTCATGTTAAATTCAGACTTCACATTTAACAATTGTGACACAGCAGATAAAATTGTGTATTTTCTACATCCTAACCACAACGGTTCATCTGCTTCGTTCAACAACGAATAAAAGTTTCTTGAACTTAAATTCAGTTGATCATCTTGAACCATTGTCTCATCAACATTGTAATTACCACCTAAATTCAAATTCGGGTTTAGAGCATCCATAACCATTCCAGCATAAAGATTATCTCTTTCAACGTCACTTCTCGTCTCGACTTCATCATTATACATCCTTGATGACTGACCTTGATGACTTTCAGCATGTACATCTCAAATATAGTAATTCTCCTTAAATCGTCTATAATACAAATGTTTATGCACATTATCAATTTCTACAAACCGATTATTCTGACACTTCACAGAAGGGCATCTAATTCTATTATCTTTACGTACTCGTTGTGAGCATATGCAAAACCTAAGAATTTTTCAACTCCAGTCAAATACTCATTACTAATATATTGAGAGTCGTCCAACCGCCTATACATCCAAAATTTATAGTGCTCCATTCTCAAAGCCTAAGTAAACTATCAACAATACAATAACACAATAAACACAATAACACAAGAATCAAAATAACACAATAAAATAACCATCACAACCACACAATAAACACAAAACAATGACGAAAAACAATAAATTAACTTTAATTAATATATGTAAAATAATAAATTAATATTTATAAATATTAAAATAATGTTTACTAATAAACTATTATTATTATTTAATTTAAAATTTTATGTTTATTACTAAATATTATAAATAAAGTTTTATTTATTCTCCTACACAATTAACAATTTTCCTACACAATTAATTCTAAAATATTAATAATTTCCACTTGCTTAAAATACTTTTCTTTTAATATTACAATTTTATATATTTTTTAATTTAATACTTTTAAATTATAATTACAAACAAACTATTATTATTATTCAATTTAAATTTTTATGTTTATTTGTACATATTATAAATGAAGTTTTATTTATTAAAATACATTAACAATTTTCCTACACAATTAATTTAAAAATATTAATAATTTCCACTTGTCTAAAATACTTTTTTTGTACTATTATATTTTTTAATATTATCTTTTTAAATTATAATTACAAATAAACTATTATTATTATTTAATTTAAATTTTTTTGTTTATTAGTTTATATTATAAATAAAGTTTTATTTATTTTCCTACACAATTAATTTAAAAATATTAATAATTTTCACTTGCCTAAAATACTCTTTTTTTTTACTATTACAATTTTATATATTTTTTAATATTATATTTTTAAATTATAATTACAAATAAACTATTATTATTTTATTTTATTTTTTATATTTATTAGTATATATTATAAATAAAGTTTTATTTATTAAAACACATTAACAATTTTTCTACACAATTAATAATTTTCCTACAGACCTAAAAAAATATATTTTTAAAACATATTAAATTTTCATAAATATAAACATTAACAATAATTTTCAACAATATACACATTAACAATATATTATGTTAACAATATACAAAAAAATTTCAATAGTATACACATTAACAATATACAAAAAAAAATTCTAACAATATACACATTAACAATTTGATCAAAAAAATTGTTATAAAACAACATTAAAAATCAAATAACAATCTTCAAATCATAGAGAAAAGACAACTCATACCCAGGCGCGATGATCGGACACCTTAGCTGGTGGCGCACGCAGGCAACAATAGCGATGGCTCGCGGGGGACGGTCGGACTAAATACCCTAAACTGAAAAAATGAAACGAACAATTTTATCAGAAAATTTGTTATGAAACAACATAAAATATCAAATAAAAATCTTCAATTCAGAGAGAAAAGACAACTCATACCCAGGCGCGGTGGTCGAACGCCTTAGCTGGTGGTGCGCGGAGGCAGCGATGGCGGTGGCTCGCGGAGGACGATCGGACTAAAAACCTTAACTCAAAAAATGAAATGAACAATTTCATCAAACAATATAAAAAATCAAAAAACGAAAATAAAAGAAGACAGAACAAAGAACTCAGAACCAAACGCTGTGGTTGGAACGGCTCAGCTGGTGGCGTACGCAGGCAGCGATGGCGGTGGCTCGCGGGGGACGGTCGGACGGCAATGGTGCGGGGGTCGAACGGCAAAGGACATGGGATAGTCTCAGACAGACCAAAAACCAAAAGAGAGAAAGAGAGAAAAGGAAATCAGAGAGAAAATGGGAAGAAGAAGTCTCGGGCATTTAGTTATGGCCGAGACTTTCACCGACGGAATAAGGTTATTATCGACGAAAATTCCGTCGATAATACTTTTGGCGGGATTTCAAATTTCATCTGTCGGTAATAACATATTACCGACTGATTTTCGGTCGGTATTAGGATATTCCGTCGGTGATAGATCACCGACGGAATAGGGTTATTACCGACGAAAATTTAGTTGGTAATATTTTTAGCGGCATTTCAAATTTCATCCGTCGGTAATAACATATTACCAATGGATTTTCGGTCGGTATTAGGATATTCCGTCGGTGATAGATCATCGACGGAATAAACTTTCACCGATGGAACGTAAGTATTATCGACGAAAATTCTGTCGGTAATATTTTCTGACCGTTCACTTTAAAACACTTAATTAATTTTTTAATAAATTTGCATTTATTACATATAAAAAACCGTGAAAAACTATTACCGACGGAATGTCCATCGGTAATAAGCTAATTCCGTCTATAAATAAACTGAACGATCAAAAAGTATTACCGATGGAATTGGCTTATTACGACGGAATATCCGTCGATAATAGTTTTTGACCGTTCAGTTTTATTATTATTTATTTTTATTAATTTGGTAATAAATTTTTATTTATTACGAAATTCAAAACCGTGTATTTATTTTACCGACAGAATCTTTTACCGACGAAATTTTTGACAGTAATACTGGTAATTCCGTTGGTGAAAATTTGGAGGGAATCTAGGTCGTTTGCGCCAAACTTTTACCAACGGAATGAATCTATCGCTATTAATCTGTCGGTAGTATTCTTTTTCCATCAAAAATGCTGAAAAATATCGTCGGTAATAGGCAAAAACATTACCGATGGAATTCTGTTGGTAATAATCAAAATTCGGTCAGTGAAGAATTGTTTTACCGACAGAATGGATCCGTCGATGATTTTTTCGTCGGTAAATTGATGTCCTCTTGTAGTGATGAGCCGATCTGGATCAAATTCGGGTCGGTTTTAAGCTTCAAATTAAACGATTTTAAAAGGATACTTAACCCGGATTTTTTACTTGAGCCTAGCATTGGCAGATCTATATATTCTAGAAGTTTACACACACTACAAGAGAGAAGACTTTTTTCAATGAAATTTTTCGTCTAAAAAAGCCAAAATTCCATCAGAAATGAGTATTTCCGTCGGAAATACTTAAGT
The DNA here is from genome assembly GCA_030761205.1 of Fremontodendron californicum. Taxonomy (NCBI): domain Eukaryota; kingdom Viridiplantae; phylum Streptophyta; class Magnoliopsida; order Malvales; family Malvaceae; genus Fremontodendron; species Fremontodendron californicum. Next base: position 7,641,830 of record JAULJL010000019.1, on the reverse strand, counting down.
CTGTGATAATTTTTCGTCGAAAACAATAATTCCATCGAAAATAATACTTCCGAATGAAAAATTTCATTGAAAAAAGTATTACCGACGGAATATTTCGTTGGTAATACAACTTGTGACGGAATGACTTATTTAGTCATTCCGTCGGCTATTGTTATTACCGACGAAAATTTTCGTCGATAATGTTTTTTTATAAATAAAAAAAATTAATTTATAATTTTAGTTATATAATTATAATAATAAAATTAATTTATAAAAAATACTAGTTATCATAATTAATAAAAAAAAATACTAGTTTCTGGTGATGAATATAAAAATCAAAAACATAACCAATACTAGCAACAAACATCACCATCAGTTATGAAACCAAAATCATGAATTATTGAATATAAGAATCAATACCAGAAGCCTTAGTTTCTAATCCCTGTAGCGATTATCCCATATGGAAGAGCGGAAATCATCAACTTTCTTCCTCTCAACAATAAAGTCTAGAACTGTGGAGTTTAAGCCAATAAAATATAAAAATTAAATCAACACATGATGAGAATAGCATGCAAAAAACTGTCGGCCATAAACATATAAAGAAAATTGCTCTCGATCATCTCACATTTATTTCAAATACATCAAGGAAGAAAAAAGAAATAAATAAGGAAGAGAGAGGGCGGACCTGCTGGTAGAGGCAGACGATGTCGGAGAGGAGAGAGGTCCGGTTGAACTGGTCGGGCGAGCGACGAGACGACGAGGGGTAGGCCAGTCGGGATTGGACGGCACGAAGGAAGAGAGAAAAGAGAGAGAAAAGAGAAAAAGAAAGAAAGGGGAGGGGGTCTCGGGTAGAATTTATTTTGCCTAAGAACATTAGCGACATAATTTCATCATTGGTGACGAATTTCCGTCGCAAAACAATTTTGAACGTAAAATTTCCCTCCAAGAAATTCAAATTTCCGTCGAAAATAACTTTTTTCGATGGAAAATTTTATATAAATAATAAATAAAATTGGTTTATATAAATAATAATAAAATTAATTATTAAAATTAATTTTCGTCGCTATTAGCTACGAAAATACTAGTTCTGACGAAAATTCTGTCGAAAATTAGTTTTGGCTAAAATATATATTGAAATTGATTTATATAAATAATTTATAAATAAAATTAATTTATTTCGGTAATACTTATTAGTGACGAAATTCGTCGCTAATAAGCTCATTAGTGACATAAATTATTTTTGGTTAAAAAAGTATATTGCAATTAAATTTTTTTTTTGCGATAAAAATTTTCGTCGGTAATAGTCTGAAATTCCGTTGCAAGAAGTTTGGCGGGAATGAACAATCTTCTTGCCTAACTTTTAGCGACAGAAATTCCGCCACAAATACTCATTTTCCGTCACTAATTAAAGAATCAAAATTTCGTCGATAAAAGTCAAAACTTTTTCTGACGGAAATTCCGTCGAAAATAAACGAATTTTGTAGATAAAAGTTGTGTATTTTTTATGGAATTATTCCGTCGCTAAAAAGCTTTTCTCTTGTAGTGACACTATGTGAGTGAAAATATTTTGAGAAAAAATTAAATGTAAAAAAGAAAAAAGAATGAATGAATAGTTTCTTTTAAATGGGTAGCTTTTTAGAAAAGTAGATAAGTTTTTTAAAAATAAATACGTAAATTTTTTGTAAAATTTTATTATATAAAATATTGCAAAACATAATTATTCTTATTTTATTTTTTGATTTTTTATTTTGTAGGTTTTTTTTTGTACTTTTACCAATTGAGTTGGTATCACTTTACTCGTGACACCAAATTCAATCAGAAATTTTACAAATAGTATATATATATATATATATATATATTTGGCTTTTTAATACTTTCATCAATTAAGTTGGTGTCATTGACTCGAGACACCAAACTTAGTGAGAGACTTCATAAATAGTATAGATGCTCATTGTAAAATCTAGGAAATTGAATGTGCTATTCAGTTGCATATATATTGTATAATTGAATGAACTATAAATATTAGCATTGGCATACATGCCTTTATATGACAATATTTACAATTTTACATTAACCATATGGTAAATGGTCTGAATTAATAATATACAGTACCCAAAGACCAATTTTAAGAAGATAGAAAAAGACATGGCACATGTTACCATTGTCGAATCCCTGCAATCCATATATATCAACTCATAATCAGAAACGTCTTTTTTTTATTGATTTGTAGAGCCAATATATAGTAGTTATCCTTCAATTTTCTCATCAAGTATAGGTTATAAAGTAGCTAGGGCTGGGTTGTGGAGACATGAGTGGCCAGCTTAACTAATAAGTTACCAGTTCCAAGCAAGGGATAGAAACTTAGCCCCCTAACTTGGAGAGCACAAACAGACAGTAATGCATGGTTTATAGCTTAGGGTATAGAGCAGGATTTAAATTACGGTCGTAGACGCGTTTTTGGTCGTGTCATATTTATCGTTGTTGCGGTCATAATAAATGCTACTGTGATCAATTGCGATAAATATCAACCGTGAGTATCGATGGCGAAGGGAACCGAAATCGTAAAATAACAACCGTAATATCGTATTGCAGCTGCTATTTAAATCCCTGGTATGGAGTATGGACTGCTGTCATATGTTTTGCCCCATGTTTTGGTCATGTGGTTGATGCAGATACTTGCACATGGATAAGACTCTAGTTCCCATTCAATTATGAGCTCCTATAATTTCCCCTCGGCACAAATCCCATACTTGAACTTGCCAAAGGCCTTTGATGTTCACTTACTCTATGATCTTGCCATGTTGAAACACTAGATCGCATTCCAATGGTTGATGTATGATCCTAGGCTCCCAATTCTGGTTCCTTGATTGATGGAGAATGGTGGTTTGCATACTCTCTTGGGATAAAATAAACTCTTTCTGATTTTTTTTTCCCTTGGAACTGTAATGAATGTGTGATCTAATGTTGGATGCTGACTGTTGTTGAGGCCTACATATATAATTAACTACCCATGTTACTTATCCGGTATCGATGGGGGATATGATTTTTCAAATATATGAAAAAACTTTTTAAAAAATTGAGCATACCAGTAACATATGCCCATATTCGACACTCATCATAAGTCCGGATAACATAAAATAGGAGTTTAAAAATAAGGTGAAAATAATGCACAGAACATCTACTGTGACCAAGATATAATGGGCTTATTGGGAAAATGAATAATGATATATCCCTACATGTGAAATCAGTTATTATTAATGTTTTCTTTAAAGTAGTTTATAGTCACGACAGATCAGTTAGCCTAAGCCAGCTAACTCTTCCAACAGATCTATTTATAGCCAACACACCTTGGCTTCTGACTCAAGCAAATTAAATAGCCTAACACTACACACAATCTTCAATTCTAGCTCAATCAAGCCGATCTGTTTCTTCTTTTCTCTTCTCCTTACAGACGCTTGGTTGCCTTGTAGCAAATTGGCCATGGCTAAGCTTGTTTGCCTGTTGCTCCTAGCACTTTTTGGCATTTCCATTGTTGCAACCACGGTGAGTTCCTCTGACGACACCAAAAAAAAAAAAGCTTGATCTTAGTTAGGTCGTGTATGCATGGATGAAACACACATACACATACACATGTGCACACGCACGCAAATAATCTATGTTGTTCAAATTCTTTATTTTTCTTGAAATATCAGTGTCCGACGCATATTCGAACATGGGTATGGGGATATGATCTTCCAATAACCCTCCAAATATATATGGAGATCTTGGAAAAAATTGAATATACTCGTGTTGAATACATATCCGTATCCGATATTGATATCCGAATCCGAGTAATATAGCAAATAATGTTACTAAATTTGCTCTCATAGTAGTAAGCCCACTGCTTTTGTGTTGATAAATATTGTGATAAATGCTTCTTAATTTGTAGGTTATGGCAAAAGAAACACAGTACCATCTGGATGGTGTAAGTTTCTAGTTCCTTTTTCTTAAGTCATTGTTTAATCGTGACATGAATGTTCATTATGTTCATTGCCGCCGGCTGAGAACTTCACAATTTATTTTATATTGACATAGCAAACTAATTCACTTTCTTTCTTCAGGGGAATTATGGACCTGGAAGTCTAAAGAGCTACCGTAAGTGATTAATCTTAAATAACGTTTCTTCATTCCATTATATTCATCATTTCATTATCTATTTCATTTGAATTCGGAGTTTAGCTCAATTGGTTCATGATGCCATCTAATGAATAAAAAAGCGGATCAAAAGTCAAATTGGTGTGACCTCCGGGTCACCGGTTGAACCGGATTATTCAATTAAAAAATAAATTAAATATTAAAAATATAATTTTGATATTAAATAAGTATTAAATATAGTAATTAGTTAATAAAAATATGTATTTTTCTTAATAGTATGGTCTTTAACATATGATTAAGAGGTTAAAGGTTCAAATCTCATCACTTACAAAAATAATTTTAATAAAAATAACAAAAAAATTAGTCTTTTACCGGTTGAACTGGTTTTCTACCGATTCATTGAATCTCTGGTTTTTTGATATCTGTCAGACCAGACAGATCACCGATTTTCGTTGAACCGGTCCGACCGGCCGGTCCAATTCGGTTTTTTTAACACTGATGCCACTTTTAAGTGGTGGTATCCAATAGGTCTGAAATTCGAATCTCAACATCTGCAACTCTTTCCCTTATCCTTTATCCCTAGACAGAAGCCTCTTTTGTATTAAAAAAAATTCCATTTCATTCAACAAGAATTTCCAAAATTAGCAAAATAGGTTCTGATTTGTCTTTCTTTATATTTATACTCCAGCAATAAAAAGTGGTATATTGAAGATTGGTCTTTTATGTATTTTTTCGAGTGAAATGAACAGAATGCCCGAAAGAGTGCACAAGGAGATGTAGCCAGACTCAGTACCATAAACCATGCATGTTTTTCTGTCAGAAGTGCTGTGCCAAGTGCCTTTGTGTCCCTCCTGGCTACCATAGCAACAAAGCTGTTTGCCCTTGCTACAACAACTGGAAGACCAAGCGTGGGGGACCCAAATGCCCTTGATCAACTCTTTTTTCTCCCCTCTTGATGCAGTTTTATCTAATCTAGCAACATTGTTGTCTGTCGTTTCTGTAAGCTATCTTCATTCGATCAAGCAGGTCATGAATTTTGATGACCAACTAATTCCCAAAACAAAAAATGGGAATTATTCTATTGTTCAATTGGATTAGTATATGATTTTTGTACAATCAGAAGAAGCTGAGCTGCAGCACTATCTATGGTCTTTATTGTCTATGTTACTCGGACCTAGGAGGTGAGTGTCAGATACTGGTATGTATCCGACACGGGTATATTCAATTTTTTCTAAAGTTTTTCATATATTTGGAGGATCATATCCCATACCCATGTCCGAATGGTGTGTCGGATATGGATGTCGGACACGTATACTTCTGAAAAAATGAAGAGCCGAAATAACATAGTTTATTGTTGTATCATTAATTCATTATATATGAATAAAATCTACTCATGGTTAGCAACTTGATAGTACTCTCTGTGAAAACCCAAAAATGAGTTTTTTGATCAAGTTTTTTCATATATTTGGATGATCATATCTTATACTATATTCGAATATGTGTCGGACACAGATATTGAATACGAATACTTTAAAATAAAATAAAATAAAATAGTCCGTATAACGTCGCTTCCTTGTAGTACATATGTTCTAACAATGATTCCATTAAGTTGTAGTATATATGTAGAACTTATCTTGGATTTTCGTTTCGTTTGGTTTAGAGATTTTGGAATCAAATTGAAAATTTTGCTGTTAGGACAAACTTGACATCATTTTTTGGGGGTTAATGCAAAAATCGCCTATGTACTATACATTTTTTTTACAATTTGGTTACTAAAGAAAAAAATTCACAATTAAATACTTGAACTTATATTTCGTCAACCCCGTTATTCAAATTATTAACGGTGCTGACGTGGCCTAATTTGACGAATAGAAAGCCGACACGTGTCCTAGTCAATGCCATGTCAGCATTTTCACATCAGCAATTTTTTTCATTTTATAAAATAAAAGATAAAAACTTGAAATTAAAAATTAAAAAATAAAAATTGGAAAATAAAAAAATATGAAAAAAATGTACAAATTTTTTTATTTTTTAAAATAAAAATAAAAAAAATCTGAATTTTTTTCATTTTTTAAAATAAAAAAAATATGCAATTTTTTCATTTTTAAAATAAAAATTAAAAACTTAAAATTAAATAAAAGAATTCTGGGAAAAAATCTAGGAAATAAAAAAAATTCTGAAAAAAAAATGGAAAAAAAAAAGAAAGAGGGAGGAAGATAAGGAAGAGAGAGAAAGGGAAAAAGGGAGAGGAAGAGAGAGGATGGGCCGTCCGATCGTCGGTCTGTCTCGAGTCGACGAGATCGGCGGTAGGCCGAGAAGAGAGAGGGAAAGAGAAGAGAAGAAGGAAGAGATAGGATTTTTTAATTGTTTTATTTGAAATTTAGAAAAAAATTAAAAAAAATTAATTAAAAAAAAGAAATGAAAACTTTAAAAAAAGTAAAAATTTTCTGAAATGCTGACGTGGCAAAATTACCACATGTCACATTTTTATTGGGTAAAAATGTACATGTCATCATGTCGTTAGGTATTTGACCAACGTGTGTGACGGAATACAAGTTCAGGTACTTAATTATGAATTATTTTTTCTTTAGGTACCAAATGGTAAAAAAGGGCATAGTACAGGGGTCAAGTTGTGTATTAACCATTTTTTTGGACAACTAAGGGCTTCTTTGGATGCCTAGTTAGTGTCAGTTCGGTTGGGGCACTTTTTTGCTCCAATCGTACTGATTTTTGTGTTTGGATAACACAACACCAGCACGGTGAACAGTGTTTCACCGTGCTGGTGTTGTTTTTTCCCACTTAAAATGCCCTCCGAAGAGAGGGCATTTTTGAAGTTTACCCTTGCATTTTATCTTATATGAATAGTGTAGAGGCATTTTTATCCTTGGCACAATAAAACTTAACTTTTTTTTTAATTTAAAAATAAAATAATTTTAAATTTAATAAATTAATAAACATATATTTTATTATTATATAATTACAAATATTTTATTTTATTTTTCTAAAATTTTAACATAAATATAATTTAAATAATTATATTTTAATATAAATATAATTTTAATATATATTTTATTATTGTCATAAATATAATTTTAATATTTTGAAATAATTTATTATATATATACACATTTTTATCTAATGTCCTTAATGGTCATTTTTCTTTCTCACTATAATTCATCTCACCGCAACCGTTGCTTTTGAATCCAAACACATATCCCACCACTAATTTTAATCTTATCGCTACAGTATCTAATCTCACTGCTACAGTAAGTAATCTCACCGCCACCGTTATTTTTAACTTGATTGGAGCCAATCTCACCGTCCATCCAAATGGAGCCTAACTTGATACGTATGAAAAAAAACTATTAATGAAATTGATTGTGCTTAAAAGTTCAAAATCAGTGGGATATAGAACAGGGCTTCAATGAGGTTTGCTGGACAAATTAAACACAAACTTTGAAAGTTTACTATTGCAAAAATGCTTCTTTCCTCCTAAATCATACATAGCAAGCAAACAAAAAATAGAAGTTGGAAGAATGAGAACATGAAAGGCCCTTTTCTCATGCCTAAATTATTGTTAGAGACAACCAAAAAGAGGAATACAGACTAAGGGCTAGTTTGGATTCCATCGCACCAGATTGGATTCCACCGCACCATGTGAGGGGGATTTCCCCCCTCACTGAAAGCACCTCCACTGGAGGTGCATTTGGATCACCTCCAGTGGAGTGCTCCATTGGACTGGAGCTCCAGGGGTCCAGTGATAAACTGGACCCCGATGGAGGGAGGAAAACCCCCTTTTACCCCCTCCACTATTTTTTTTTCTTTATATATTTTATTTATTTTTTATAAAAATTTTAAATTATTTATATTTGTATTTTTAGTTTTTAAATTATTTATTTTAAAAAAAATTAATTTATTTTTAACATTAATTTATTTTTTTTAATTTGTAATTATTATTTAAAATAAATATCATTTTAATATATATTTTATTATTTAATATATATATTTTAAAATAATTTATTATATATATACACATTTTAATCTAATATCCTTAATGATCATTTTACTTTCTCATTATAATTTACCTCACCGCCACCGCTGCGTTTGAATCTAAACACATATCCCACCATTGATTTTAATCTCATTGCTACAGTAACTAATCTCACCGCCACCGCTGTTTTTAGTCTCACCGAAGCCAATCTCACTGCCCATCCAAATGGAGCCTAAGGCATTGGGAAAGGGAACAACGTGACTTTGAGATTAGGGATGATAAGGGATAGATATCTGTAATTTTTAAAATATTAAAATTTTCAATATCCGAATCCGTTTATTATACGTTTACCATTCGTGTTTGATTTAAATAGTAATATCCGTCGGATTGATTGGTCCAACTTGCCTCTTCATTTTTTTTTCCTTTTGCTTTATTTTTTTTTTATTTGATTTCTTTTTATAAATAAATATAAAGAAAAAATAATTCATATTATAAATTAAAATATTTTTTTTAAAAAATATTTAAAAAGTATGAAATATTTATTTACTTTAATTTTATAAAAACTATTTTTAATTTTTTCGTTTCTTCCTTTTTTTTGTTACTTTTCTCTTCTTTATAAATAAATATTAAAAACTAAATAATAATTTACATTATAATTTAAATTAATATTGTAATAATCAAATAATTGAAAAAATATAAAACTATTTATTTACATTAATTTTATAAAAATATTTTTTTTCTTCCCTTTCTTCTTTTTTCTCTTCTTTATAAACAAATACAATATATATATAAGTATATTATATTATATTATATTATATTATATTATGTTATAAATTAAATTAAATTAACTTTCTAAAAATTAAATAATTTATAAATATAAAATATTTATTTTATATTTATAAGTTTTTTATTTTTTCCTTTCATATCTTTTCCCTTTTTCTCTTGTTTGCAAATAAATATAAATAATAATTCATACTATAATTTAAATTAATTTTTAAAATATAAAATATTTTATTTACATTAATTTTATAAGAAAAGAGGAAAAAAAGGAAAGAAAGAAAGAAAAGGAAAATAAAAAAGTAAAAAATATATTTTTAATAAATGAATGTAAATAAATATTGTATATTTTATAATTATAAATTATTTAATTTTTACGAAATTAATTTATTTATAAAAAAGAAAGAAAAAGAAAAAGAAAAAATAGTTTTTATAAAATTAATGTAAATAAATATTTATATTTTATAAATTATTTAATTATTAAGAAATTAATTTAAATTATTATTTATGTTTTGTATTTATTAATGTTTTTATTTTACCTTTTTCTTTATTATTCTTTATAAATAAATACAAAAGATAAATAACAATTTAAATTAATTTTTTTAATAATTAAATAATTTATAAAATATAAATATTTATTTACATTAATTTTATAAAAAATATTTATTCACATTTATTTATTAAAAAAATCAAAGAAAAAATAATAAAGAAATAAAGAAAGAGGAAAAAATGAAAAAAATGTGATGCAATCAGTTGGTGACACGTGTCACTAAGCAGATTGCTAAGGTAAAGGTAATGAAAAAGCTAATAGAACAATTTGTTATGATACTTGTAAGTAAGGACCAATTTTATATGTCTTGAAGTTTAGGGATCAATATAAAATATGCTCTATAATTTGTGGACCATTGATGGTATTAACTCCAAAATGTAGTAAGAGAATGGGAAATGCTACTTCACCACTCTTTTGTTACTCCAATAAATTATACATTTGGTCATTTAATTTTTCGAAATCTGTTGTGATCACACAACTTTGAAAAATGTTAATCAACCAATATTTACAAGTGTTGTTATTTTGGCCGTCATCGAGAACGAAGTCAGGGGTGAGCGAAGGGGACCATGGTCTTTTTGGCTTTTAAAATTTTATATGTATATATGATTACATGTTTAACTGGTATTAGCAACAATATAGTCGTTATCGTATCCATGTTGATCATATCAATCGATATATATCAGTTTTAAGTTAAATAAAAAACTATATTAGTATCGTATTATTTCGATTTTTGTATCGATCGTATCGATTAATATCGATATGTATAGCACCATACCGATTGATACAAAATTTTGATTTATGATTTTTAAAAAAATCATTTATTTGATTTTTTAAAATCAATTTTTTTTTATCATAATCATTTTTTTTATATAATTACATTTAAAATAAAATATGTTTATTAAATTAAGTTATTGAATCTAATTAATAATAATATATTATATTTTTTAATATTTATTTGATGTTTAAAATATTTGAATATTAAATATTTATAATTTTAAAATTTATACTTGCTTATAAACATATATATGTATGTAATTGAGGTATATTTGCATTTGCATTTGCATATGTATATGTATATAATATATATTTTATTAGAAAACTTGAAAATAGGTTATATATATATATATGAAAAAGTATTTGAAAAATGTCAGTAAACCCGAAATGATACACCGAAACAGACCGATACTGGTATGTACTAATATCATAACAAAAAAAACACGTCCATTTGTACGGTACTTACTACTTTGATTGGCAAACCTTTTTACTTGTCCTCAAAAGTCTAATCTTCAACTATTAATTTTCGTATTTACTAGTTTATACTATATGTGCTTTGCACCTAAATGATATAATAAGTCAATATTGTTTACTTCAATATATAATTCACTATTAGATACTTTTTTCTTTTTTGATAAATCTATATATAAAATTCAGTTTGATATAAAATTATATAAAATGATATCAAAATTATTACAAATATTATCAAAATTGTATCAACAGTTATCAAAACTATTAAAAATGTTATTAAAATTATTACAAAATTATTTCAAAGGTTACCAAAATTTTCTCAAAAGTTATCAAAATTATATAAAATGTTACCAGACTAATATCAAAAGCTATCAAAATTGTATTAAGGGTTACTAAAATTATATAAATGGTAATCAAAATTATATCAAATATTACCAAAAATGTATCAAAATCATATCAAAGGTTAAACAAAATTATATAAAAAATTACTAAAATTATATTAAATGTTATCAAATTTATATCAAATACTACCAAAATTATATCAAATGTTACCAAATTATATTAAAGGTTGACAAAATTATATCAAAGATTATCAAAACTATATCAAGATTATCAAAATTACAATATGTTACCAAAATCATATAAAAAATTGTCAATATTATATTAAAAGTTATCAAAATTATATCAAAAGTTATCAAAACTATATCAAAAGTTGTCAAAATTATTAGAAATGTTATCAAAATTATATCAAATATTACCAAAACTACTAGAAATGTTATAAAAACGATTACAAAAGTTATTAAATATTTTACGAAGGTTTTCAAAATTATATCAAAGGTTACCACAATTATATCAAGGGTTACCCAAAAATTATATAAAAGTTATTGAAATTATATCAAATGTTACCAAAATTATATCTAAAGTTACCAAAACTATTACAAAGGTTATCAAAATTATATCAAAGGTTATCAAAATTATATCTAAGGTTACCAAAACTATTACAAATGTTATCAAATGTACCAATATTATATCAAAAAATTTCCGAAAGGATATTAAAATGATATCAAAGGTTACCAAAATCATATAAAAGATTATCAATTATATCAAAAGTTATCAAAATTATATCAAAGGTAACCAAAATTATATCAAAGGTTACAAATATTGTATAAAGGTATCAAAATGACAAAACCATAGTAAAAGCTATCAAAATCATAAAGACTATCAAAATGATATCGAAGTTTACCAAAATTATTTCAAACGTTACCAAAATTATATCCAAAATTACCAAAATAATTACAAAAATTATTAAAATTATATTAAAGATTATCAAATATCAAAGGTTACAAAAATTATTACAAAGATTATCAAAATTATATCAATATCAAAAGTTATCAAAATTATGTCAAAAGTTATCAAAATCATATAAAAAGTTATAAAAATCATATCAAACGTTACCAAAATCATATCAACGGTTATCAAGATTATGTAAAAATTTATCAAAATTATATCAAAAGTTACCAAAATTCTATCAAATATTACAAACACTACAAGATGACGGACTTATTCCTTCGGTAAACATCTATTTCATCGGTGATGCGTTTTACTGACGAAAACTTTCGTCGAAAATATCCGTCAGTGATACTTAAGTCGGAGATACTAATTCAGTCGGTGAATAAAAATCTGTCGGTATTGTTTGACTTTACCGACGAAAGTTTTCGTCGGTATTATTCCATCACCGACGGAATAGTTTCATCGGTTGATTTACCGACGGATGAGTTTGGTCTGTAATGTTTAATTACCGACGAAATATTCCGTCGGTAAATGTGAAATACAGACCATAAATTTTTTTATATAATTACACCATAAAAAATAAAATAAAATATGTAAAATTATAAATAAAAAAATATTCAAATATATCTCTCGAATATAAAAAAAAAAAACCTCATCACGAGGTATTGCTGTCATCGACTTCACTGTCCACCTTGGCATTGCCTCCAGCAGCACTCAATCCTCCGACAGCACCCATGCCTCCGACTTTGGCATCACCTTAGACAGCATTGACTCCGGCAGCACCGACTCCAACACCAGCAGCACTCAATCCTAGTCCAGCAGCCATGCCTCCAGCAACACCGACTCCTGCAGCACTCGGTCCAGCACCGACTCCGGCAGCACTCGATCCAACACTCATGCCTAAGGCAACACTGAGTTTCAGTCCCGCCTAATGCAGCTGCTATATGTGACTGCAGTAAAGGTGTGATTATCGTATTCCAGCTCGTCACGATATTCTCAAGTCTCACGATTGAGGTCTGGATTTGCGAGACATCGGACCTCAATGCATGATAGTCCTCAGCGACGCTGCTGTGTAGTACTAGGACCACATGGAGCGTAACTGGCTCCATCTGAACTTTGGTGGCTGCCGAGTAGATCGAAAATTTGCCCTCTCTTCGGTCTCGTTCCAAACCCATAAACATGCGTCCGCGTAGTCTCAATGCCCCCAATAGCATTAGACCAGGACTGAGGGTCGAAATTAGGATATGAAGACGTATCGTCCCCATATTTTTGCTGCAACGAAGCAGTATAATTTTTCTACAATTACAAATATTTAAATAAATAAACAATTAATATGTGACATTGTAATGAACACGTACATAAACACAAAGATTTGGTATAATTAATTAATGTAATATATAAAATATTGATAAAGTGAAATACTTACAGTTACAGCTTTAGACTTGTTGTCTACGTAATCACCCTGACCCTTTGCACGTTTATGGGTTATGTTAAACAGCTCCAGGAAAGTCACGTTGCGCTGCAACTCTTGTGACTACAAATTAAAAAAAGAGAGAAAATTATGTTAAACCGATAAAAATTTTGAGTAAAGTCGATAAAACTTTGAAACAATAAATTGCAAAACAAAATTTAATCTTACTATCCTTTCACCAGTAACTAGAAAAGGAAATGATCCACCAGTGTGCTTTGTAATGATGCCATCTTTCTCTGTGTTCCTATTAGTTGAAGCCTTTTGGGACCTATTTTTCCAAGCGTCGGTACTCCAGACGCTATCAATTAGTTGATCCCAAATATCGACTGCTATCCAATCACACCTGTAACCCTTGCAGTCTTCTATTCGATTCGTTTGAAAGAAGGACATGGCATTGTTCCTCTCAAAATTCATCATGTCCTTGAATCGATCCTTGCACGTGGCCTCCCATAATTTCCTAACCAATGGTGTCTTTTTGGGAGGCCACTGGTATTTTCTCTACAATAAGACATTATGAATTAATATATGGTATTAAACATAATTAAATTATAATTTGACTTTTAACCAAATCATACCTCAAATATAGTCTACATAGACAGTTTCACGTCAACAGGTATTTAAACCAAGTAGGCCATGGTCTGTAATAGTATTATCTGATGATGGAGGCAATGATCGATTTTACACAAATCTTCGTGAAAGTCCTAAAATCAAAGATACGTGTTAGTGGATAATAATTTATTTTACTCAAATAATTAAATTATCGAAATATTATTAACTTACGTGTTTTGAAGAATTGATAGTCGAAACCTGTACCTCTGCTCGGTTTTACACAACTTTTCGTGAAAGTCCTAAAATATTATTATCCGGATTACTCGGTGTCGGTAATTCTTTCGTCCAATCTCTATCTCATTTTCTCTGCTCAATGGCAGTACCGATAGACGGTGTAGGATGTGATGTAGGTATCTCTGTCTGCTGCCCCGTGCCATCATCCGCGAAATACGTCGTTGCTGGCTCATTAAGTAAAAACTGTGAAATTTCATCCAGCGGTGACGTAGACGCCTTTAACGCTGGATCTGCCTGAGTCGTCAGAGTAAGTGTCTGCTGTGGCAGTGGAGCGGGAGTCGATGTGGACAGTGCCACTGTAGAGGGAGGCAATCTGGACGGATCCACTATAGCCGGAGGCAGTGTAGAGGGATGCAAGGGCGATGGAGGTACTGCAGATGGAGTATGTGGCGATGGAGCTGAATAAGGCGGCAACTGTCTCGGTAGAGGGCGTAAGGAGGGAGAAGACACAGGTGGCAACTCTGGTGTATCATGCCCCGATGATGATCCTCTAGATGGTCGAAATGCATCTCACATAGAACTCTGTTTCTTCTTTCCTGTAGTTTTATGCCCTGTTCCTCGCATTTTATCTGTAAAATGAAAAATATTAAATTTATTAATAAATAAACAGAATAACACAATTATCAACAATATCAGCACATTTATCAACACAATTATCTAAAATTATCAACACAATTATCAACAATATCAACATATTTATCAACACAATTATCTAAAATTATCAATACAATTATCAACACAATTATCAACACAATTATCTAAAACTATCAAAACAATATAACAATATCAACACAATTATCTAAAATTATCAACAATATTAACACATTTATCAACACAATATCAACACAATTATCCAAAATTATCAACACAATTATCAACAATATCAACACAATTATCTAAAATTATCAATACAATTATCAACTCAATTATCTAAAACTATCAACACAATTATCTAAAACATCAACATAATTATCAACAATATCAACACATTTATCAACACAATTATCTAAAATTATCAACAAAATTATCAACAATATAACAATTATTTTATTAATTAAAATATTTAAATAAATATACAAAAATTTAAGAGAATTTAATCAAACCTGAATCCTATTGGTTAGACAGCTGGGCGCGCGGATGGTCGGCCGATGGGGGAAGGTCAAACGGACGACAAGAAACGATCGGCCGACGGTGGACGATGTACGCGGGGGACGATCGGACGGAGGGGGAAAGAGAGACTGAGAGAATCAGAGAAAGAAAAAAAAATGGGGAAGAAGAAGTCTCGGGGCTTATTTATGCCCGAGACTATCACCGACGAAATGGGATTATCACCGACGAAAATTCCTTCGGTAAAACTTTGGGCGGGAATTGAAATTACATCCGTCGGTGATAATGTATTACCGACGAAAATTCTGTCGGTAAATTCCTAATTCGTCAGTGAATTATCACCGACTGGAAATCTTTCACGAAGGAATTTGAGTATTACCGACGGATATTCAGTCGGTAAAACTTTTTGA
The DNA here is from genome assembly GCA_030761205.1 of Fremontodendron californicum. Lineage (NCBI taxonomy): Eukaryota > Viridiplantae > Streptophyta > Magnoliopsida > Malvales > Malvaceae > Fremontodendron > Fremontodendron californicum. The sequence continues at coordinate 7,626,033 of JAULJL010000019.1, read as the reverse complement.
ACGTTCAGATTTAAAATTTTCATTTATTGTGCATAAGATTCCGTGAAATATTATTACCGACGGATATTCGATCGCTGATATACAAATTTCGTCGGTGATATAAATGTTCTGTCGGTAATGTATTACTGACGAAAAATATATCACTGACGGATTTTGACTATTACCGACGGATATTCCGTCGGTAATAGTTTTTGACCATTCAATTTTATTACTATTTTTTTTAATTAATTTGGTAATAAATAAGAATTTATTACCAAATATAAAAATCCGTGCTCTTTTATTACCGAAGGAATTTTCATCGATAATTATGGTAATTTCATCGGTGATATTTCGGCGAGAATTTAGGCCATTCGCGCCAAAGTTTTACCGACGAAATTCTCCGACGGTAATATAATATTTTCGTCGGTAATTATCAAATAATTCGTCTGTAATACGAAAAAACATTACCGACGAAATTTCGTTGGTATTGTTTTAATTTTCGTGGTCGAGAATTTGATTCACTGATTGAAAATTTTCGTCGGTAATGATTCCGTCACTAATTTAACATCCTTTTGTAGTGCAAAATCAAAATTATACCAAAGGTTAACAAAATAGTATAAAAGATTATCAAAATTACACTAAAAATTACCAAAATTATATCAAGACCTCAGAAGTTATCAAAATTATATCAAAAATTATTAAAATCATATAGAAAATTATCAAAAATATATCATAGGTTACTAAAAGTATTTCAAAGGTTACCAAACGTATATCCAATATTACCAAAATTGTATAAAAACTATCAAAATGACAAAATTATATTAAAGACTATCAAAATCATATCGAAAACTACCAAAATTATATTGAAGTTTACCAAAATTATATCCAAGATTACCAAAACAATTACAAAGGTTATCAAAATTATATCAAAGATTATCAAAACTATTACAAATGTTATCAAAATTTATTAAAATTATATCAAAAGTTACCAAAATCATATCAAAGATTATCAAAGAGTTACCAAAATTATATCAAAGGTTATCAAAATTATATCAAAGATTATCAAAACTAAGATTATACCAAAGGTTAACAAAATCATATAAAAGGCTATCAAAATTATATTACCTTAACCAATATCACTAAATACCGATTAATATTTTCATTTCTTCTTTTACTATGAAATAAATAAACCAGTCAAATTGGGTCTTTTTATCAGAATATAGCTAAAAAAAATATTTACCAAAATACCGTTGTTTTCAAATTAATTCTCAAAATCCGCTTGTTTTAAAACTAGCTAGGAAATAGCCATCCCCCATGGCGATTTTTCCAGCGTAAAATTTTAAAAATTTTCAAAAAACACCAAGGGAAATCGCCATGGGGTGTGGTGAATTCCCTTGGTGGTATATTTTTTTTTAAAATTTTTTTTACTTAAATTAAAAAAAAAATTGCAAATTTGTTTTTAAAATTTGTATTTTAATTTTAAAAATTACAAATTAAATAAAAAAACTATCTTGGTTTGTTTTTTTTATTTTTTTAAATATATATTAAAATTTTATAATTTTTTAACTTTATAAAAAATAAAATTTAATTTATTATTAAAATTTTATAAAAAATAAAATTTTATTTCTTATTAAACTTTAAAAAATAAAATTATATTTCTTATTAAATTTTTATATAAAAAATTTATTTCTTATTTAAATTTTATATAAATAAAAATTTTGACTTCTTATTTAAATTTTATATGTGAGATCTATAAAAAACAGGTATAAAAAAAAATTATCTTCGATTGTTTTTATTTTTTTTAAATATATATACTGAAATTTTTTAATTTATTTAATTTTATAATTTTATAAAAAATGTAATTTCATTTTTATTTTTATTTTATAAAAAATAAAATAAAATAAAATAAAAATCAAATCAAATCAAATTTATTATTTTAATTTTATAAAAAGTAAAATTTTATTTCTTATTAAAATTATAAAAAAATATTTATTATTTAAATTTTATATAAAATACAATTTTATTTTAAAAAATGTATTTCTTATTTAAATTTTATATAAATTAAAATTTGATTTTTTATTTAAATTTTATATAAATTAAAATTTGATTTGTTATTTAAATTTTATATAAAAATTAAATTAATTTCTTATTTGAATTTTATATAAAATTAAATTAATTTCTTATTTGAATTTTATATAAAATTAAATTTTTATTATTATTTTAATTTTATGCTGTAGAAAATATTGGAATTGGATTCCTTTTGCAATGGATGAGACTAATTATTTAGGGTTAGAGTTAGGGTTTCAGCTATTTTTCAGTGAATCAAATCCTGCAGAAAATATTGGAATTGGATTCCTTATGTAATGGATGGGAGTATTGACCAGATTTAGGGTTAGGATTAGGGTTTCAGCTACTTTTCAGTCAATAAAATGCTACATAAAATATTGAAATTGGATTCCTTCTGAAATGGATGGGACTAATGATTTAGGGTTAGGGATAGGTTTCAGCTATTTTCCAGTCAATCAAATGCTGCAGAAAATATTGGAATTGGATTCATTCTGCAATGGATGAGACTAATGATTTAGGGTTAGGGATAGGTTTCAACTATTTTCCAGTCAATCAAATGCTGTAGAAAATATTGGAATTGGATTCCTTCTGCAATGGATGTAACTAATGATTTAGGGTAAGGGATAGGTTTCAGCTTATTTCCAGTCAATCAAATGCTACAGAAAATATTGGAATTGGATTCCTTCTGCAATGGATGGGACTAATGATTTAGGGTAAGGGATAGGTTTCAGCTATTTTTCAGTCAATCAAATGCTGCAAAAAATATTGGAATTAGATTCCTTCTGTAATGGATGGGACTATTGGACAGTCCGGTACAAAGGATGGGATTTATGATCAGTTTTTGCATTGAATGAGTTATCAGTTTTTCAGTCAATTAACCCTAGCCAGAAAATGGGAATCAGATTTCATCTTGTACAAAGGATGGGATTTGTCATCCGGTACAACATAATGAACCATTATAAATTCATAATACTGATGAAGGTTTAAAATACCCCATACAGCAGTTTTTCAATCAGATTTTTTCTGAGTGATAATACCTCCTCATTCTCATCCTTCTATATTTCTTCTTTCTTTTGTCGAGTGATAATACCTCCATTCTTATCCTTCTTATTTTCATTAATACACAACATGAGCAATAGAGTGATCGCATTGATCTACTATAATGGCCAAATTCATAATACTGACGAAGGTGCTACCTTTGATTGTGAACGTTTTAAAAATTTTCGTGTTGATGAATACGTCACATTAGAGGAACTGAAGCTGTAAATTCATACAAAAATTAAAGTTGGAAATAGAAAAAGAGTTTCAGAGATTAAGTATAGGCATCCTCTTTCTATTGGTGAAGGATGTGTCCAATATAGAACATTTCCATTTGAAGATAATGATGATGTCTGTCATAACGATTTTTTTGACCGCTAAGACGATTTGAAAACAAGCAAATGGAGTCGCCACCAATCTTTTTTGTTTAGGTGTGATTGGTCATCGACTAAAAATTGATTTTTATAAAAACATTTTAAAAACTAATTAAAATATTTTAAAAAGACCAATTTTGAAATCTGCGTTTTAATCCAGAGAGAAAACAAAAGCGAGTTCGGGAGTCGGTTACGTATGGGGAAGGATTAGCACCCCACGATGCCCGTTTAAAATGGCACCTCATTAATCATGTGTTATCTCGAGCCTCGGTGAAAATTGGTTTTAATTTTGGTATTTAAAAATTAATCCCCTTTTTGAAATGATTATGTCATTCGAAAATGATCCGGACCTTATCAATGCAAAGTTTTCCATGTTCCCCGGCAGACCCGACAAAACATGGAAAGTTTTTTTTTTCTTGTTTTGAAATTCTTCGAATCACTTTTGCTTTAAAAAAAGGAATATTTCGTTATTAATGATAATTGATGGTATCCTCCCCGGCATACCCAGCAGAGAACCCATGAATTAATTTAACTCGGAAATAACCTTGTTTTGTTAAAATCACTATTTTTTTATAAAATAGTTTGAAAAAAAATATGCTAATTATTATTAAGATGTAAATATAATTTAAGCAAAATGCATAATTATTAAGGAATGATAAACATTTTATTACAACATAGCACACATGGCATTGCAAAGAATTCATGGCATTACTACGGAAAATTCGTAAGCATGGCATTATAGCGATCAAGGTCAAGATGACAAATATAACTTTTAATTGTTAAATAATTTAATTATGAAATATGCATAAGGTGTACGCATTTTTTATTTTTATTATTATGTTTTTTTTTTGGATAAGTATTGGTGAAACCATATAAATGACGTGCGTCAAAATATTTTGCCGAGCTCCCCTGCAGACCCAGCAAAGTTTTGGAAAAATATTTTCTCGCACGATACGTACCTAACTTTCTAATTCCCCCGGCAAATCCGGCAAAGACTTATAGTTAAATCGTTTGGCCATGTATTATTTTAAATTTCGGTTTAAGGGACACAAAGTGGTATTTAAAATCGACACTTTTTGTTACTTATTTATTTGAAAAAGTGTTATTGATTTTTATTTTTTTAGGATAAAAAATAGATTTTATCGTGATTATCGCTTTTTTATTATTATTATTATTTTTTTTTTTAAAAGGGTAAAAATGATTATTAAAACTCCTTAAATTTTGTGTTTTTTTTATTTTTATATATCTCTATTTTTTTGCCTTTTCATTTATTTAAGAATTTATTTTTTATTCATATATTTTTTATATTTTATTTTAATTGAAGACATATGAAAAATAGTATTTGTAGTGAATTAATTTAAAAATATATATATAAAAACATAAATAAAATAAAAAACATCCGGGTCGGGTCCACACGCAGACCCACGCGTAGGTCCTGGGACCCAACCCACTAGAAGCCCCCAAAGAAAAAAAAAATCTGGGTCGGGTCCACATGCGAACCCACACGCGGGTCCTGGAACCCGACCCGCTAGAGACATATTTAAAGACCCCTTTTTTTTAGTTCATTCTTAACTGATTTCTAAAAAAAAAAATTTACCTTTCTCAGAAACTCCCTCAGCCAATCACGCCACCGCCGTCTACTCTATCGTCTCTGCCGCTCTGCCTCTGCCGAAGCTCCGTTTATGAGCCAAAATCCACCGAAACCTTTGCCCTAGTCCTCCTCCACCCGAATCCACCGTTGTTTTGGCTTGAAACTGGACCCAAAACCCCAAATCTAGGATTTCGAAGACCACCCTTTTCTCTTTTTTTTTCTCTTTTTTTTTTTTTTTGCTGATGATTGTCCCCTTTTTTGGTTTCAGGCTTTGTTGTGGTTGGGGTGGTTTTGGGTGATTTCTCTGGATCTTTGGTTGCTGGGTGGCTGTGGTTAGGGTTCTCCCTTTTCCTTTTTTTTCTTTTTCTTCTTTCGCAGGGGAGGATCGGATGGGGTTTTATGAAAGGGGTGCCGTGTGGCTGGGGTTTGCTGTTAGTGGCGTGGGGGCTTGGGTTAGGTTCGAAAGGGATAGTGTGTGTAGGGTGTTTGTGGCTAGGGTGGTTGGAGGGTTTGATTTTAGGGGGGTGGCGTGTATGGGGGTTCGGTTCTGCAGGGCTAGAGGGTTGGGGATGGCCTACAATGGATTGATGCAGGGTTGGCGGCTGCCTGTAGGGGGGCTAGGGTTTGCTATGTTGGTTTGGGAATGGGCCTGCTTGGTAACAGGCCCTGTTGGGCTAAAATGAGAAAGGGCCTAAGAGGCCTTGTTGGACCTGGCAGCAGGCCTGGTGGCCTGGCTGCCTGGGTGGGCCTGCTAGACTAGCAGGGCCGATTTGGCCTGCTTGGCCAGTAGGCCCAAACGGGCTTTGGGTGGGGCCTGGCGTAGGGCTTGTAGAAGGCCCGGGTCGGGTTTGGATCCGACTCGGGCAAAAAAAATGGTTGCAACAGCTGCAGCTCTTTGCACATTGCTGAGAATCAGGAATAGGGCAAAGACACGAGCAACGTTTTTGTCTGGGATTATGTATGTGCGCGTTCTAAAGCTTTTCTCCATCAGAGGTTTTGTCATTTGAAAAATAAACTGCTCCTCTTATTAGAGGCTCTATCACTTGAAAAATAAATCGCTCTTCTCATCAGAGGCTCTATCACTTGGAAAGTAAATCGCTCCTCTCATCAGAGGCTCTATCACTGGGAAATAAATCGCTCCTCTCATTAGAGGCTCTATCACTTGGAAAATAAATTGCTCCTCTCATAAGAGGCTCTGTCACTTGGAAAATAAATTGCTCCTCTCATCAGAGGCTCTATCACTTGGAAAATAAATCGTTCCTCTCATCAGAGGCTCTATCACTTGGAAAATAAATTGCTCCTCTCGTCAGAGGCTCTATCATTTGGAAAATAAATCGCTCCTCTCATCAGAGGCTCTATCACTTAGAAAATAAATCGCTCCTCTCATCAGAGGCTCTATCACTTGGAAAATAAATTGCTCCTCTCATCAGAGGCTTTATCACTTGGAAAATAAATTGATCCTCTCATCAGAGGCTCTATCACTTGGAAAATAATTCGCTCCTCTCATCAGAGGCTCTATCACTTGGAAAATAAATCGCTCCTCTCATCAGAGGCTCTATCACTTTCACTTTCCCGCCACAGTCATGGTGACTTTCACTTTCCCGCCACAGTCGAGTTTTATCTTTCTCTGTCCACCTACCATTCATATGATTTGCAAATATGATAATTCATAATTGTTTGCAATGTTATGCAATGCAATGCATGTTTATGAATGCGTAACTTAAAGCTCGAATCATAACTTAATGCAGTGTATTTTATCAACCAGCAATTCTTCCAAAGCTTGACCTGATTGATCCTTTTATCCCGTTCTTTATAAACCCCTTTTTTTCTATTTCAATTCCTTCTCTTCTCCCTCTTCAAGTTGACTAGTTGTCTGCAACTTACTTTCTCATGATCCTTTCTCAGTCGGAGTCAGAGCTTTGTACACTTCCCTCAAAACAATTTCACATATCAATCATTACTTTCTTTACTTCAAAAGGGTATAAATCAATGTCTTATATTGCCCCATCATCTCCTTATCGCCTTTTTCTCTCTTTCTGATTTTCCAATTCTCAAATTTCTCTAGAGTAACCATGAAAGCTTCGTTTATGCAGTGTTCATTTATTTATCATCATTCAAATTTTATGCCAACATAATGCATTATTTAAAGAAAATTTCAAAGAAATAAAGATATCTCAACGACAAAACTTTATGAATTGGGATAAGTATTAAAAAAAAAAAAAATATTAGCATTAATCAAAAAGGGAATAAAGACAGAATAGGGACAGGTCCCTCCATAATGAATACTCAAATGAACTCAATTGATCTAATCCAGATTTCTTTTTCTAGAAAGAATATCCATCAATGTGCTTGACTCTTCTGAGAGCGTCCAACCACGAATTACCCTCCCTGTCTTGTACAGTTCAATCAAGCCGCATTTTGCTGCTCGCTCAAATTTTCTATCCTGCCTTGATCTTTTGCCCTACGTAATCACTTCAGACGGGTTATTTCCTATTGCCCCAACTCTTATATATCCTTCACCTAAGCCTCCCTTCAGGGTTTTCGACCTAGATACTTCCCTTGATTCGAACCACCCTTTCGAGTTTTCAGTCTGAATCTCTTTTTTTTTATGCATAATATTTCTTCACTGCATCAGCGTTGATTGGACTTGAAAAATTTGCGCCGTCCATTTCGGCTAAAATCATTGCCCCTCCTGAAAATACTCTTTTCACCACGTACGGACCTTCCCAATTCGGTGCCCATTTTCCCCTTAGATCTTGCTGATTAGGAATGATCTTCTTCAAAACCAAATCACATTCTCGAAATTCTCTTGGGCGAACCTTTTTATTGTGTGCCCTCATCATCTGTCTTTGGTATAATTGGCCATGACACAGTGCCGTCATCCTTTTTTTCTCAATCAAATTAAGCTGCTCATAGCGAGCTCGAACCCATTCTGCTTTTTCCAGCTTGACTTCCATCAAAATTCTCAAAGAGGGGATCTCAACCTCAATTGGCAAAACAGCTTCCATCCCATACACCAGGGAATAAGGAGTAGCCTCTGTAGAAGTACGCACCGACGTTCTGTAAGCGTGAAGAGAAAATGGAAGTTTCTCGTGCCAATCTTTGTACTTATCAGTCATTTTGGCCACGATTTTCTTTATATTCTTGTTAGCAGCTTCCACTGCCCCGTTCATCTTAGGACGGTAAGGTGCCGAGTTGTGATGTCTGACTTTAAACTGGGTACAAATCTCTTTCATCATGGTATTGTTTAGATTGAGAGCATTATCTTTAATGATTTTCTCTGGGAGACCGTATCGACATATCACTTTGTTTTTTAAGAACCTACACACCACGGACTTGGTCACATTAGCATAAGAAGCAGTTTTAGCCTACTTCATGAAATAATCGATCACCACCAAAATGAAGCGATGCCCGTTTGAGGCCTTAGGGGTAATTGGCCAATCACATCCATTCCCCACATAGAAAAAGGCCATGTCATTGTCATGATGTGCAGAGCTGTCGGAGGAGCATGTACCTTATCCGCGTATGTCTGGAACTTATGGCATTTTCGGACATACCTGATGCAATCCCTCTCCACGGTCATCCAATAATAACCTGCTCTCATAATCTGCTTAGCCATCATGTGGTCGTTTGCATGTGTTCCACAAACCCCTTCGTGAATCTCCTCGAGTATTCTTTTAGCTTCATTTGCTTCCACACACCTTAGTAATGTATGATCTCTACTCTTTTTTGTACAACACTTCTTTATCTAGAAAGAATCCCATCGCCAATCTTCTCAAAGTTCTTTTGTCATTTTCTGTGGCATGTTCTGGGTATTGCTGATGTTTTACGTATTGTAGGATGTCATGGTACCATGGTCTACCATCCGGCTCTTCTTCAACATGCATACAGTGTGTGGGTGACTCTCGTATGCTCATCTTAATAGGCTGGACATCAGCGCTTGTATTTATCTTGAACATTAAGGCTAACGCAGCAAGGGCGTCGGCCATTTAATTTTCCTCTCGGGGTAGATAATTAAATTCAATCTTTTCGAATTGTTAAACCAATTCAACTATGAACTTATGGTAGAGAACCAACTTCGAGTCCCTTGTCTCCCATTCTCCTTTTAACTGACAAATGACTAAAGCAGAGTCTCCATACACCTCTAAGTCGCTTATCTTCTTTGCAATAGCCACTTGAAGTCCCATGACACAGGCCTCATACTCTGCCACATTGTTGGTGCATTTGAAAGTCAATCTTGTAGTGATTGGGCAGTAGGTCCCTTCTGGCGATATCAAAACCGCTCCAACACATTGCCCCAGAGCATTCGATGCGTCGCGAAATACATCTTCCATACATCTTTCTTTGATTCCTTGTCTTCATCTTCTTGAGAAATAGCCATCAAGTCCTCATCAGGGAAATCAAACTTCACCAGCTCATAATCTTCTGTGGATTTATCTGCCAGGAATTCAGCCATTGCACTCTTTTTTATGGCTTTTTACGAGACATAGGTGATGCCATATTCAGAAAGCAGAAGTTGCCATCTTGCTAATATTCCTGATAACGAGGGTTTCTCAAATATGTACTTAATAGGGTCCAATTTAGCAACAAGCAACGTGGTATGGTATAACATATATTGTCGGAGCCCATGAGCAGCCCAAGCCAGCGCGCAACACATCTTCTCTATTGCCGAGTACTTGGTCTCGTAATTTGTAAACTTTTTTCTTAGGTAGTAAATGGCATGTTCTTTCTTGCTTGTCCCATCTTGCTGTCCCAAAACACACCCCATGGATTTCTCATGTACAACCAAATACAAAATGAGCGGTCTTCCTGGTGTTGGCGGTACCAGTACCGGTGGATTGGTAAGGTATTCTTTCACCTTTTTGAATGTCTCCTGGCAATCCTCGTCCCATTCACCCGGATCACGTTTTCTGAGGAATCTGAAAATCGGATCACACTTAGCGGTGAGCTGGAAAATAAAACAGGCAATGTAATTCAATCTTCCCAGGAATCCTCGCACTTCTTTCTGTGTCCGAGGCGAAGATAAATTCTGGATAGCACGTATCTTGTCGGGATCTACTTCAATTCCTTTCTCATTAACAATGAAACCCAGTAGTTTACCGGATGTTACACCAAAAATGCACTTGGCGGGTTGAGCTTAAGTTGGAACTTCCTTAATCGCCCAAACAACTTTCTCAGATTAACCACATGATCTTCATCTTCACGTGACTTTACAATCATGTCATCGACATAAAACCTCCACCTCTTTATGCATTATGTTGTGAAAGAGGGTCACCATTGCTCTTTGATAAGTTACACCGACGTTTTTTAACCCAAACGGCATAACCTTGTAACAAAATATTTCCCACATCGTCACGAAAGTAGTCTTTTCCATATCTTCTGGTGCCATCTTGATTTGGTTGTAGCCCGAAAAACCATCCATAAATGAGAATAGTGAGTGTTTGGCAGTATTATCAACCAAGGTATCGATATGGGGTAGCAGGAAGCTATCTTTTGGACTAGCCCTGTTTTGGTCCCGATAATCAACGCACATTCGTACTTTCCCATCTTTCTTTGGGACTGGGACTACGTTTGCTACCCATTCAGGATACTTAGCAACTTCCAAAAATCCGGTGTTGAACTGCTTTTTCACTTCTTCCTTGAATTTTAGCAATATTCAGGCTTCATTCATCTCAACTTTTTGTTTCACAGGCTTGCATTCTGGCTTCAAAGGCAAACGATGCACCAGAATATCTGTATCGAGCCCCGGCATGTCTTGATAGTACCATGCAAACACATTCGCATACTCGTGGAGCAGTTCTACCAACTCTTGTTTCTTTGTCAATGGTAGTGAAGTGCCGATTTTTACTTCTTTCTTATTATCCTCATTTCCCAGATTAACAACTTCCGTTGTCTCCTGATGAGGCATAATTTGCTTTTCTTTTGATTCTATCAATCTCAATAGATCGGGTGGTAAGTCGTAGTTCTCTGCAGTTGATAACTCGTATAATTATATAGTTTTTAGTTATGTTTTATTATTGTTTTGTGTCAAATACGAGTTATTATTGTTTAGTCTAATTGTGTTTATGATCTTTTATATTTTTATGTATTTTGGTCTTTTTCACAAGTTTCTTTGAGTGATTTCAGATTACTAGAATTAAGGGCAAATCCAGTTCAGTTCCAGTTCCGACACCTTTTGCCATATCAGCTATATCTCGAGTTTCACTGAAGCAATAAGGCTGAAATTTGTAGCCGTGCAAAGCTAAGAGGCATATCTATCTTTTTCATGTTTTACACTTCTTGAAACGGAGTCGTTTTCCCTAGCGAAATCGACCATGAAGTTGGCTGATGTGCAATGACGTCTGTGCTGACCTGTTTTCGTATTTTGCCCATATCTTCTTATCCACATCAGCAAATGAGCTGATTCCAACGGCTATGGATCAGTAACTGATAGGGTAACATTTTTCTAGAAGACCATGTGATCAGATAAGGCCTGCAAAATTGACAAAATCGACCATCAAGTTGGCTGATCAAAATCGTCATGTATGACGAAAATTGTTAGAAAATGCACCCACCTATTATACCTACCTTTGAAATTTGTAAAGCTTGTCTCTTGTCATTTAGCCCTCCAAAATGTGTATAAATAGAGGGCCTTGGATGATTGTAAGGGAGCATATTGTACATAGGTAGGATATTAGCCATTGTAATAAAATTCTCTAAGTTTTCTTCTTCTTTCTTTTCTCTAGTTTTGTTTTTCTTTAGAAAGAGCAAGAGGTTGGATAATTAATATTCTTCTTCTTCTTCTTTCTTTCTTTTATTTTCTTCTTAGATTCTATTTAATTTTATGTTTATAATGCCTATGCTAGGCTAAACTTCTATTTGGTTAAGGGTGATTTCAAAGCCCTAGACATGTTTTGTGATTGATTTTCAGATTCTATCTATCATTAATTTTCTATCAAAGTTGCTTATGTTCTTCTACAAGAATTGTTCATGATGTTGTCTAGATTTATTTAGGTGTACAACTAGATAGATCTTGATAATTATCTATTGCTAGTTTAGGAGTCTTGATCCGTGTAATTGTCTTGATTTCCTATTCATAAGTGGCAATTTGTGATTAATGATTATGGTCAGGTTTTCAATAATTGCAAAGTGGAACATAACCTAAGTTGAACAATCCGAGCTTATGTGTTTGTTGCTTAGATCAACCTATCTTTCTCATCATAAAGCTGCCATTAAATTGAATCTAGAGAGCTTATTCTAGGTTGTTTAATGGTTAGAGATTAAATAGAGAGCTTGTTCTATTTAACGACAAACTAAGGAAAGATTGGGGTAACAGAGCTTGTTGTTATCTACGGTTGTTAACTTTGATAGTTGGTTGATATTGATAGATCTGAAATTGATTCTTAATGATGTCTAGTGGTGGAGAATGAAACCTTAACCATATTTTTCATATTTGATTCTTCTTACTTACTTGTTTTCTTACTTTTCTAGTTTGCTTATTTTTAAAAGTATATTTATTTTTATTGGCTGGTTATACCGCCTAATTTGTATATTAACTTTGTTTTACTTTTATTGGCTGGTTATACCGCCTAATTTAGTATATATATTTTTATTGGCTGGTTATACCGCCTAATTTAGTATATATATTTTTATTGGCTGGTTATACCGCCTTGCATCTTCTTCTTATTATTTACTTTAGTTTAAATCTGGCTTCAAAAACCCATTTTCTTTTATTGTTCTTGAATTTAAGTTTTAAACTATTAACTTATAAACTAAAACCCAATCCCTGAGGACTCGACCCTTGCTAACTACTATACTTACAATTTATCTTTTTAGTGCAAGGTTAAATAAGATACACTCTTTTGGGTGCATCAAATTTTTGGCGCCGTTGCCGGGGATTGTTTTCTTTAGTTTATTTGTTACTTGGTTTATTCTTATTTTCAGTTCTAATTAGTTCTATTTTCTTGTACATACAAGTTTTTCTTATCAAATTTTGAAAAAAAAAAAAAAAAAAAAAACGATGGAATTGAGCAATCTAACACTTGAAGAGTTGGTGGCATACATGAACATGGAAAATCAACAAGCCAATCTCACCTACCCAGTTCAACAATTGGCCATGGGAGGATGTCAAGGCCATCAAGTGTTCCAAGACCAACAGTATGATCATTACTCAAACACTTACCATGAGGGATGGTGGGATCATGCTAATTATGGCTACTCAGAAAATTACCAAGAAGTAGATCCTTATGCCAATTACACTCATCCATCTAGCTTCAATCAATCATGGTCTCAAGAACCAGATCTTCTTCAACCACCACATATGACTCAAAACTCAGGTACTTCTTTAGAAGATCTTGTCGATTCTCTTGTTACTAATACTTTGCAATTTCAACAGGAAACAAGGGCAAGCATCCAGAGTTTGGAAAGGCAAATGAGCCTATTGGCTAGTAGTATGGTGGTATGGGTAGCACAAAGATCTGAAGAACTCTCTGCCCAAACAATGATTAACCCAAAGGAGAATACTACTATTGTGACCTTGAGGAATGAGGAACAAGATGAGGATGAGACAGAATTAGAGATGGATTCTATTCTTGAGGATAATGAAGCCACAAATACAAATAAGAGTATTTCGACACCGGAGGTAACGTTTAAGATTCCAATTTTTGCTAATGTTTCTTCTCCACCTTTTCCTAGTAGATTCGCAAAGTTCAAGGAGGATGAACATGAACAAGACATCCTGGAAACCTTAAACAGTTTATTTGTGGATGCCATTCAACAAGTACCAAAAGATGCACCATTCCTCGATGAGATATGCACCACCAAAGATGATGGAATAATACTTGTAATGGAGAATGCATCCACTGTTGTGCAAAGAAAACTTCCTCTCAAACGCATAAATTTGGGAAATTTCATGTATGAGCCTGACAAGCCGAAAAAGCCAAGAAGGGGTGTTGGTTAGATTCAAAACACTAACTCAAGTGTTAATTGGGAAGGCAGCCCAATTAAAGATGAAATTGCCAACCTTCCATATTCAGATTTGCTTTCTCTTTCTTTTCCTTTTTCTTTTATTATTTTTATTGTTTTTATTTTATTTCTTATGTTTCTTTGTTAATTGTGTTTACTGCTTTTAAGTTCATTTAGGCTGCATAAGTTTCTTTTGTTTAATAGTTCTTTTCTCTTACATATAATTCTTGCATTGGGGGATTAATAGCATTACATTAATGACAATGTAAGAATTATGTGTGGGGGGAAGAATTTAGGATTTTATTTAGAGTGTTTTGTTTTTGAGTCTTTTTATGTTGTTTTTCTTTCTGATCCTTGTTTTGAAAATAACTAGATGTAAATATAATTTTTAATTTTTTTAACCCCGGTTAAATGGCGGATAACGGTACTCCGTGATTATTTAAGTCGGTTCCATCAGCTACCCACAAAACTGATATTGTATATAAATTTCTCTTCCGATTTCTCTTTCAATTTTTTTTTTCATTTTTTTCAGGATGGATGATATTCTCACAAGATTGCAGAAACGATTTCCTCCCTTTCCTCGAAATATTTTACTGAAGCTTTACCAAGTTCGATTTGAAAGATTAAGAATGCTTATGCACAAAGGGATTCCTGGAGACATACGTTGGATAATTGAAGCCAAGGTACGTGAAGATGAATATCTTCCTGTTTTGCATTTACCAGGTACAGGTAGAAGCACTTTTGCAAAGAAGCGACGAGCAAAGCGCATGAGTTCAAATTGCCACAAATGTGCACGATGGACGTGTAACGGTAAATGTCGTTCTATTGGGATTCCGTCCTCTAATCGAGATGATAAAATTGAATTCATTAAGGATGGACTGAGTAAGGAGAATTTGGGTAATATCCAACTTTCTCTTGAGACGCATCCTAGTGGAGACGTACAAAGAGAAATTCTTGATTTATGGCCGCAATTCCAAAGGGAATGGCAACATCTTGGGAATCTGATGTTAAAAGACCCTGTTTGCCAGCTTGTAAGAAAACTGGATGGGAAGCATATCCTCGACTCATAGAAGGCGTTTAAGCCGTTTCTGGACGTAAAACCAGAGGAAGATGTGAGCCACAATCACAACTACAATAAATGACTTCTCAGCTTTTGGTTTGATTTGCAATAACTTCATTTCGGTTTAATTTACGTGTTGTTCGATTTGTGTAATTATTCTCGTTTTTTATTTTTTTCTTTTGTCTTTTACGGTTGATTTTTCTTCTCTTTTTGATTTTCTTCCTGAAATCACGCAAAAATCTTTTGTTAGGTTAACATTTTCTTCTGACAGGTCAGATACACTTTCGGCGACATTATTACTCTTGTCTGATTCACTACTCAGTCCTCTATATATTACACCATGTACTCATTCTCTTTCAGGCACTCGAAAAAGAAAAAAAATGGAAAGTACTTCGTCCCAACGCATTAAAAAAATTTGTGTTTTTGGAGGTGCTTATCCAGGGAAAAAATAACATATTCGCTGATGAAGCCATAAGAGTTGGAGTAATACTTGCCCAACAAAAGATCCACTTGATTTATGGAGGCGGTAGTACGGGTCTAATGGGAGCAGTCGCTACAGCAGCACACGCCGGAGGAAGTCCAGTTCTAGGAATCGTGCCAAAACTATTCACAAGTTTTTGTGGACCTACCGTGGGTAAGGAAATACAAGTCTGGAGTGTCCCTGAACGGATAACAATCATGTACCATTCTGCCGATGCATTCATTGCTTTACCAGGAGGTCTGGGTACATTGGAAGAAATAGCTTGCGTGGCTTCTTGGTCATCTTTGGTCACAAATAAGAAACCCATTGGTTTGCTTAATATTAATGGTTATTTTAGTAATTTGCTTTCATATTTAGATAATGCTGTGGATAATGGATTCATGTTTTCAGAGGCAAGGAGAACCATAATTTCTGCTACAACCATTGAAGATTTACTCAAAAAGCTCCAAGCTTATGAGTGTTTATCTGCTACGGTTGTTTCGCAAACGCTCGGAAAAAGAAAAAGAGATATGGACGAGCAAGGAGTGGATTGCACTTTGTCTTTGTGACATTATCTAACATTTTGCTTGTTGTGTCTCAGTTATAATAAGTGGTTAGCAACCTCTGCAGGTAAGGGACATATTTTGCTAATTTAAAAAAAAAAAAAAAAAAAAAAAAAAAATTGTTGTGTTTTAAGCAATTTAGAAGTATTCATTCTGAACAAGGTCTGAGTAAGGGAGACTTGAGACATACCTTGTCAGTTTGATTTCTTCTTTTCAAAAAAAAAAGGTTTGTTGTATTTTAAGCAATTTAGAAGTATTCATTCTGAACAAGGTCTGAGTAAGGGAGACTTGAGACATACCTTGTCAGTTTGATTTTAATTTTTTTATGTTTACTTGTTAATTTTTGTTTAGTATTTTAGGATTATTTAGGTTGCATGAGTTTGTTTTGTTTTGTTTTGAGTTCTAGTTATTCCTATTCTTATGTTATTAGTTCTTTTCTCTTACACATGATTCTTTCATTTGGGTTAATAGACTTACATTGAGGACAATGTAAGAATTAAGTGTGGGGGGAATGATTTAGGATTTCTTTTATTTTTGTCTACTATTTTTTTTTATGAGTCTTTATTATTATTATTATTATTATTATTTTTTAGTGTGTTTTAGTTCCTTTTTAATACAATGATGAGATATGAATTGCATAAGTCTAAAACAGATTTATTAGTGAGAAGATTTTCATGAGAATTGAGCTTGATGTCAACCTTTTTATGAGCCAATGTTAATATGATATGTTGATTGAGAAAGAAGCATGTTTAGACTTAATCTGACTTGTATAATCATTCTTGTGAGTTTTTGAGCCTAAAATGATTGATGCATTATACAAATCAATCTAATTTCTTTCTTGAGTGCTCTTATGATTACATGATTCTCTAGAACTTGCTTTAAACCGTTTAAGACTATATTGATGCATGTGACAACATGAATATGATAGAGGCATTAGGATTTTTAGCCAGGGCCAAAACAACCATCCCTTATTGATGTTCCAAGAGAACACACCCTTAGTGAACCAATTTGAGCCTACATTGAATAAGCTATCTCTTTGGTAACCATAACTTGTCCCTAACCTAAATATACTTATATCTTTACCTTTGTTCCAAAGATGAATTAGCATGATTTGAGACAAGTTGCAAAGACAAGGGATATTTTTTGGTTAGAAACAAGAAATAAGTGTGGGGGGAAAAGAAAAGAAAAGTCAAGAGAAAAAGAAATGGAATACTGGCAAATACATTCCTATATAAAAAAAAAATGAATCATCTCTTGAATTTGTGGAAAAAGAAAAATATGTTACAAAGTTGTTTAGAATGAAGAAAAGGCCCAACATGAATATCCGGCCTAGGTGACTATGTACTTGTAAAGAGTTTTGAGAAGTTTCTTTGTATAATCTTTTTATGTCTCTAAACTTTATGAACTCTTTGGAACCTTTGTGATATCTTTATCCTTTTGTTCTTCAACCACATTACAAACCCCTTGGCCCCATTACAACCTTGATTAAAGACCTCTTGATTCATGAAGTTGTATGATCTAAATAGTGGAGAATAGGTGGACAAGCAAGAATATGGTAGAACTGTTTTCATGAGATTGATTGAGTGTAAACACTTCACCACTACTTTAAAGAGTGAAAATCATGAGGGTATCCCATGTGAGTAGTTGAGATTAAGTTTGAATATGCACTATTTTGATTGAAATATGTTATGTTAATATTGGCTTAACTCAAACAATTTACATTCAAGTATGATTTTTTGTGAAATTCTTTAAGCTATTGATTAGTTTATAAGACTTGTTCAAAGATTGTCTCTAATTTGTATTGAAAGGATTAGGAGTAAATATTTTTAGTATATGTAGTTTATTTATATTTTAGTTTTTCAATGTTTGTGGGTATCGTTCTAGTAAACCCTCACGAGACTAAACTCGTCCACTACGGACACCTAGGGGTTTAAAGGCTTGTGTCACATGCTAAGTGCCACCGTGATTTCCTACGAAAATGGATTAGATTAGATTTTCTTATTTTATTTTTATTGAGTCGTTGCTAGGGACTAGCAACAATCTAAGTGTGGGGGTGTGATAACTCGTATAATTATATAGTTTTTAGTTATGTTTTATTATTGTTTTGTGTCAAATACGAGTTATTATTGTTTAGTCTAATTGTGTTTATGATCTTTTATATTTTTATGTATTTTGGTCTTTTTCACAAGTTTCTTTGAGTGATTTCAGATTACTAGAATTAAGGGCAAATCCAGTTCAATTCCAGTTCCGACACCTTTTGCCATATCAGCTATATCTCGAGTTTCACTGAAGCAATAAGGCTGAAATTTGTAGCCGTGCAAAGCTAAGAGGCATATCTATCTTTTTCATGTTTTACACTTCTTGAAACGGAGTCGTTTTCCCTAGCGAAATCGACCATGAAGTTGGCTGATGTGCAATGACGTCTGTGCTGACCTGTTTTCGTATTTTGCCCATATCTTCTTATCCACATCAGCAAATGAGCTGATTCCAACGGCTATGGATCAGTAACTGATAGGGTAACATTTTTCTAGAAGACCATGTGATCAGATAAGGCCTGCAAAATTGACAAAATCGACCATCAAGTTGGCTGATCAAAATCGTCATGTATGACGAAAATTGTTAGAAAATGCACCCACCTATTATACCTACCTTTGAAATTTGTAAAGCTTGTCTCTTGTCATTTAGCCCTCCAAAATGTGTATAAATAGAGGGCCTTGGATGATTGTAAGGGAGCATATTGTACATAGGTAGGATATTAGCCATTGTAATAAAATTCTCTAAGTTTTCTTCTTCTTTCTTTTCTCTAGTTTTGTTTTTCTTTAGAAAGAGCAAGAGGTTGGATAATTAATATTCTTCTTCTTCTTCTTTCTTTCTTTTATTTTCTTCTTAGATTCTATTTAATTTTATGTTTATAATGCCTATGCTAGGCTAAACTTCTATTTGGTTAAGGGTGATTTCAAAGCCCTAGACATGTTTTGTGATTGATTTTCAGATTCTATCTATCATTAATTTTCTATCAAAGTTGCTTATGTTCTTCTACAAGAATTGTTCATGATGTTGTCTAGATTTATTTAGGTGTACAACTAGATAGATCTTGATAATTATCTATTGCTAGTTTAGGAGTCTTGATCCGTGTAATTGTCTTGATTTCCTATTCATAAGTGGCAATTTGTGATTAATGATTATGGTCAGGTTTTCAATAATTGCAAAGTGGAACATAACCTAAGTTGAACAATCCGAGCTTATGTGTTTGTTGCTTAGATCAACCTATCTTTCTCATCATAAAGCTGCCATTAAATTGAATCTAGAGAGCTTATTCTAGGTTGTTTAATGGTTAGAGATTAAATAGAGAGCTTGTTCTATTTAACGACAAACTAAGGAAAGATTGGGGTAACAGAGCTTGTTGTTATCTACGGTTGTTAACTTTGATAGTTGGTTGATATTGATAGATCTGAAATTGATTCTTAATGATGTCTAGTGGTGGAGAATGAAACCTTAACCATATTTTTCATATTTGATTCTTCTTACTTACTTGTTTTCTTACTTTTCTAGTTTGCTTATTTTTAAAAGTATATTTATTTTTATTGGCTGGTTATACCGCCTAATTTGTATATTAACTTTGTTTTACTTTTATTGGCTGGTTATACCGCCTAATTTAGTATATATATTTTTATTGGCTGGTTATACCGCCTAATTTAGTATATATATTTTTATTGGCTGGTTATACCGCCTTGCATCTTCTTCTTATTATTTACTTTAGTTTAAATCTGGCTTCAAAAACCCATTTTCTTTTATTGTTCTTGAATTTAAGTTTTAAACTATTAACTTATAAACTAAAACCCAATCCCTGAGGACTCGACCCTTGCTAACTACTATACTTACAATTTATCTTTTTAGTGCAAGGTTAAATAAGATACACTCTTTTGGGTGCATCAGCAGTCTCTTCATCGTCAATTCCACCAATATCAATACATTTCTCAAAATTGATTTTCGAATTACTGATAAGATTGTTTTCGCATTCATTATTAGGAGACCTGGAAAGGTGTAAGCAAAATAATATAAATTGTTGTATAGAAAGACAAAATAGAATGATGGACTATAAAAGAAATGGCAAATGAATCGAGACATAATGCATCATAATTGTCATTTATTAGAATGATAAGTTCATAAAAGGAGCCCGTGCATAAAAGAAAATCTCATAACATTTTTGGGCAGAAGTGTTTGAGAACTTAGTTTGTTAACCAGAAAAAGACCTAAATACAGCAGGTAAATCTACAGCACGCCAATTCTTCAATTCAAATCCTGGAGGATACGGGTAGATGGTGATTTCTTCAGTTTTTTTTCCCTCTTCTCCTTCTTGTTCCATCATTTGGATGCAGAAACCCGTAAGCATTCCCTCCAAAGTCACGGCAGGTTTGGTCCCAACTAGTGAATCAGGAAAAATAAAACCCGCTGACCGAAATGTCTCATAGAGATGGAAGGATATACATCCTTGGGGTTTTTATCTCGTATCCCCTGAGCCTTGCGAGCCTCTGCTCTTTCCTTTCTCTTATCAGTCTCTCCCTGTCTTCCCTGGTCGGCTTGTATCCTAACCCGAACTTGTCTTTCTTTCCGATCACACTTATGCTCTTTCAAATTCCTTGTAGGTTCTTCCCTAAACCTGTCCCGACTCGACAACCCTTTCCTACGACCTGAGCAAGGCCGCTTTGAGTAGCATAGGACAACTGAGGTGTAGGCATCTTAGAACCTTCACCTACAAATATAGCGTTCACAAACTCCAAGGTTCGAAAAGAGCATTCCCCTGCTTCTTCAGTAGCTTCTATGTAGGGAATATTTGAAGGCTTTAATACAAGGAGATCTTCTTCTCCGTCGACGATTATCAATTGCTCTTCGACCCTAAACTTCACCTTCTGATGCAAAGTGGATGGAATAGCACCAGCCATATGAATCCAAGGCCTTCCCAACAAGACATTGTATGAAGGAACGATATCCATGACCTGGAAGACAATGTCGAATGTGCAAGGACCAATTTTATTGGCAACTCAATTTGCCCCGCAACTTGTCTACGGGTTCCATCAAATGCTTGTACTACCATATGACTGTTCTTCATATGGGATCCATCGACGGGCAGTTTGGCCAATGTAGTCATCGGCATGACGTTTAGCGCAGAGCCATTATCAATGAGGACTTTTGTAATGATATGGCCCTTGCAGCGTGCAGTGATGTGAAGGGCTTTGGTACTACCTGTCCCCTCAGGCATGATCTCGTCGTCACTGAAAGCTATGAAGTTGTTAACAGCCACATTCCCCACTACTTGGTCAAACTTCTCTACAGACACATCATGAGCCACGTATGCCTCATTCAGCACTTTCAAGAGCGCCCTTCGATGGGTCTTCGAGTTCATCAATAATTCCAGGATGGATATGCGAGCCGGTGAGCATTTTAATTGTTCAACAATGCTGTATTCGCTGTGCTTGATAAATTTGAGGAATTCACAAGCTTTCTCTTCTGTCACAGGCTTGCTCGTTTTTTGCTCAACAGCTTTTTCTGAGACGGTCTCCTCTTCATCAGCCTTAGCTTTCCCTTTTCTGGCCTTTTCCTATGCTTCCGGTGTATAGCATCTCCCATTCCTAGTGAAACCCCCAATACCAGTTATGTCTACGGTAGCCGCAGAGGCATTGAAAATTGGTGTAACGTTAACAGGCTCTGGTGACGCGAATTTGCATTCGTACCTCCAAGGCACAGCCTTATCATTCTTGTAGTGGAACGGGTTCGGCACTTCAATAGTCACCATCGGCCTTAGCACCCTTGGCGTTTCTCTTACCGGCGAGTTCTAGCTTTCCCTATAGTAGATAACTAATGGTTTCGGCTTAACCCATCTTTCAGGGGCTTTCGGGGTTTCTTCAATTACTACATCCACGAATTTTCCTCCCATTCTGTGGAGAATTCTGCTATGCCAATATCCATTAATTCTTGAATTTTGGCTCGAAAGTCGAAGCATTAGCTAACAGTGTGTCCCACCAAACCTCCGTGATACCTGCAGAAGCATTCGAAATTCAGTTTTGACCCTGAGGATTTCTGCTCCATGCTGACTGGTTTAAATAGCTCGGCCTCAACCATAGCATCCAACACTTTTCCCATATGAGTCCGGACATCCTCAATCCTGGATATCACCCGACATCCTTTTCACTCCGTTATCGCGTTTGCTCCTGTTTTCCCATAGTCGGGTAACGAATTTGCAGTGACATTAGGCTCCCCTTTGGTTGTGAAACTCAAGATACCGACCCTGATTAGGTGTTGTACTTTGTGCTTAAGTGCAGTGTAATTCTCCGTGGAGTGACCCGAGTTGCCTCCATGGTAATCACAGTTCACATCTGGGTTGTACCATCTTGGGTATGGGGGTTTCATGGGTTCAAGGAACATGGGTGCCACTAGATGGTTTTGAACTAACTTGGGGAATAGATGGGCGTATATCATAGGAATCGGGTCAAACAGGGGTCTTTGTTGGATTGACTGAGGTGCTCTCTAATTAGTGCTCACATTGTTTACTGGACTGGTCGGATTGGGAGCATGTACAGGTGCCGTGTATACGGATGTTGGCATGGGTGATGGTGTATACACTGGCGTTGGTGGTCGATAACTCATTGAATATTGGGATTGTGTAGGAGGGTAGAAGTATGGGTTAAGGGAGTAACTATAGGGTCTATTTGTAGGATAATGAGTATAGCTTTGTGGTAGTCGATTTTCATACGAGGCCGCTTGCATTTTTCCTTCTTTCTTCTTTGTTGCCCCCACCTTTTTACTGTTGGCGATTTCGCTTCCCTCGATCTTGCCTTTTTTTATGACGCTTTCTATCATCTAGCCAGAAATGACCATATCGGCAAAATTCTTGGTAGCACTGCCGACCAACCTGTCATAATATGGCCCTCGCAATGTATTGATAAACAACATAGTGGTTTCTTTTTCTGTTAGAGGTGGTTGTACTTGAGCAGCCAGATCCCTCCATTTTTAGGTGTACTCTTTAAATCCTTCTCTTGTTTTCTTCTCCATATTTTGGAGGGATAGCCTATCCGACGCCATGTCAGCCATATGCTTGTATTGGGCCAAAAAGGCTCTCGCCAAATCTGTCCAAGTATGAATGCGACTGTGATCTAGTTGGTTATACCATTTTGCGGCTGACCCTTGTAGACTGTCTTGGAAATAGTGAATAAATAATTTTTTGTTATGAGTGTGAACTGGCCATTTTGCGACAGAACATGGTGATGTGAAATGAAGGGCATTTGGTCCCATCATACTTCTCAAATTTCAGGGCTTTGAACTTCGGCGGTATTACCAAATCCGGAACTAAGCTTAGTTCACTTGCATCAACTTTTTCGAAGGCGTCCATCCCTTCTATTACTTTGAGTCTCTCTTCTAACATATCATACTTATGCTTTGTCCCAGCATCCTTCATTTGTTATGTCACACTTCTCCTCACTTTTCTTGTTCTAGGGGTCATCCAAGTTCGGGACATGGACCGGGTTTGAAGGATGGGTCATTGGGTTAGATGTGAACTGTCCTTGACCTTGTTGACCTGTGGGACTTGGCGTGTTAATGTACACATAAGGTTGTTCTCCCACTGGAGGTTCCCCTTGTGGGTGCCCATCTTGTGTCACTTGGGCGTGGGTCGGAGTAAAACCCGATGGGTATAAAGGATCATCGTTGTTACTTTCTCGGGGTCGGGGTTCTCCCCTCACCATTGAGCTTTCAGCTGGCCCTTTTCCTCTTGTCATACTCATCATCATTTCTATCATCTTGGCCATTTGTTCTCGTGACTCTTCCTGGGACCTTGCTATCTGTTCCCGTAGTTCCTATTGAGATCTGCCCAGCTGTTCTTGCAATTCTTTCTGTGCCCTTTCCATTCTCTCAATCCTTGCTGCTTGTTCGTTGTCCATAGTTTTTGCGTGTGCTCGTGTATTATACGAGTGTAGAGCATTTTTGTCCAGATACTTTAGTCGGCGCTCAATTTTTATACCTTTGTTCAAATACCTCAGATTAGAACCTTATGACATATTATTCTTTATTCTTTATTGAGTGCACGAAAGAATGAACGAATGAAAATATAAATTGATGAACCAATAATTAATTGAGCAAATGAATAAATGAATGCGTATGAATGTATCGAAAGTATTGGTCTTGGGATAATTCTAACCGAACAGTTTTTTATTAAACACTAATTTCATTACATCAACGATAAAAACGTTGAACTTGTTCGTACTGCCTAATAGCCTCGTCCAGAAATTCTAACATTTGTTGCCCATGTCTCCCTAATGGAATAACCTGACATCTTAGGTCTTTGGCCCTATCGGCCATTTCTTCGGCTTTCCAACCTGCTTCATGGACCTGAGCCATGATGTGCTCAATGAGCTCATTCCTTTTCAAGCAGGCTTCGGTGGTCATCTGGTGGGTGACTTGCCATTCTCTTTCCTTCTCATCTAATGCTCTTAGTAGAGTATCAATGTGACTTTTGTGGCCTTGAAGTGACCCTTCTAATTCTTGTACCTTCCTCCAAAGGGCTTCTTTCTCGGATTGCTGCTCCTTTTCAATCTTCAAACTGGCTTGTAGTCTCTCGTTCTCTTGTTGGCATTTCAATAATTCAATGGAAACAGCGGAGTTCATGGCTTTTCTAGCTTGATTCTCTCGTGAAAACCTAACAGTTTTGACTTCCTCTTTCTTGGCTTTATCTTTCCAGTGGTCGCCTCTTTTTTTGAGTTTATCGATTTCTTCTCCCCATTCTTTGGAAGACTTAATAGTCCCTTGATATTTCATTTCGAATCGGAACCTCTTGTTCTCTAAGTGTAGATCCCAGATATCTTCCTTCGTTATGTCCCGGTCTTTTCTAACATCTTTCAATTTAGCTTCCTGGATTGAGCCTTTAACCTTCAAATCACTAATTTTTTCTTGGAGTCGGAGGATTTCCTGGTTCATTCGGGCCTTCTCCTTTTTGAACTCCAATTTTGTTATCTCTAACTCGGATGGTACCTTTTTCGATTGCAGATCCATTTGTGAAACATCTTTCCTATCGGGTGCCAATATTTTTTCGTTAACCCTCTCAGCTCTCTATACCATATAGCCTGATGTGACATTATCGGCATACCGAGCCACTTCTATCTGATATGTCTGCCTCCATGCTTCTATAATCTCTCACACCTGTCTCATATACCCGTCTTCCCCATAAGAAAATTCCAACATACCGAGTCCATGAGTCATGGGGGTGAATTGGCGAGACTCGAGCTGCCTTTGCACCATTAGTGGTGCGCAACTCACCCCCCCATATTCCTAACAAAGGAACCCAAGCCATGTCTCCACATTTGTACAACATCGGCATGGGACATATCCACGGTGCTCTCCAAGTTATTTCCTCTTTCTTGAGATTTCGGAGAGTGGCAATCCAGTGCTTCTCAGTCTTAGTTTCGGGCCATTCTTCCTTTAGAAATTCTCTCATCGGTGTAAACGAATTCCAATATGGGCGAAGTTGGGCCTTCCAAAAATGGCTCTGGATCTATACATATAGAAGTTGTGCACAACCTACGAACCGCTCCTTTCCGGCTATTCTACAGAAGTTCAAGGACCGGATCGTTTCCGCCATAATTGCAGGGGATGGATCTATTTTCTGCCCCAATCTTCTAAAGATATCGAATACGGCTATTTCCACATGTCCCAAGGTCTTCGGGAAGATAACCAAACCATACACGGCCAAAGCGAAAATATCCCGGGCTTTGTCCTTACTTGGGTGATTCTGAATCAAGGCTCGTAGAACATCCCACGAGACGCATTCACTTTTTCCTTTCTTTACCACATGGCTCTCGACCCAACCCATATCCACACCTAAGATCTTAGCTATCTTTTTCTTGGACCCCGATGTTTTTGTATTTTTCAAATAAATTCGATTTGGGATGGAATGCTCGATACGAAGCAAGACCGAGTATTCTTCGACGATGGGAGTCATGTCTTCTTGGTTGAATGTGAAGCAGCGATATGCCGGGTTCCAAAATTGTGCCATGGCTCAGATTAACCCATCATCGACCTTAACCGGGATTAATAGTGCTATGTCCCCGTATAGTTAAGTGAAAACTTCTTTTTCTGCAGTGCTCCACTAGTTCCATATACTTATCAACCCGCTAAGATCATTATGCCGGATAACAAGGTCGACCTTGTCTGGTAATATTGACACATAGCCCTTTTTTAGACAGTCCCCATTCTTCTGTTGTGCTTTCTCTGAACGTTCTCTAACCACTGCATGTTTCTCAACCATTGAGACAACTTGTTCTTCCATGAAGGACCCTCCGGTTGAAAATTATCCCGATACCAACGACTTTCGATGTGCATGGATGATGACAATGATGCATGACAAAAGAAAGGAAATGAATTAGTAGGGAAATGAATTCAGAAGTATGAAGTAAATTAAAGCATAAATGAATTCAAAGGCGCACACATATCATGCATGGTACAGCAGTTATTTGTCCCCAAAACTACTTAGGGGTCATGATGCCTCCGGGGTCAAGTATTGAACTTATTATGGGCGAAATGATGTACGTTCATCATCGCTCGACTCATGAAACTGGTTCGGGGTGAAAAAATAGATAGCAAAAGATTGGAAGCGTTCCTCCACGTGTACCTAGTTCTGGTATATTTAACGAAAATTCAGCATGGCTCTACCTGGGTTTGACTTTGTAGGGTTCACTATATGCGGTTCGGTTGAATTCTAAAGGCCCCAAATTGCTCCTCACTGTCGCCCGTAAAGGCTAGTAAGGCACCTCGATTTGAGGAACGGGTTCAATTTGTTAGAGTATTTATTCCTTAGCCCATGTGGATTTTTAATCACGAAGGCACAGGAATATCATACTCCAGAAGTGTTTCGCTAGCCCATGCGGATTGTTAGTCACGAAGGCGTAGTTTACTTTACTTCCACTTAAAAAGGACGAAACTCGGGTATAGAGTTCATGTTATGCGAATGCGAGTGTTGTGTGTGAGGAGGAACAAACAAACCTTTTATCACCTACTCTATAACCCATATTTCGAATACCCCGATAATATACCAAGGCAAAGAAAAAAAATGTAAGGTAATAATTTAATCAAAGAGCAACAATAATATATAAAATTAAGTAACTAGAGAACAATAGTAATGTATGCACATGAATATGGACATATCTAAAAATATTTTATTATTGTCAAAATTCTCCTCATTGTCAAAAAAAAATGTGGGAATTACAATTAAATACCAATTAAACCAACAAAATCGAGACTTTGATAACACATGACTAATTCTAGGCTTGACTCTCTAAATGTCCCAGCGGAGTCGTCAAGCTGTCATAACAATTTTTAAGACCGCTAAGACGATTTGAAAACAAGCAAATGGAGTCGCCACCAATCTTTTTTGTTTAGGTGTGATTGGTCACCTACTAAAAATTGATTTTTATAAAAGCATTTTAAAAACTAATTAAAACATTTTAAAAATACCAATTTTGAAATCTGCGTTTTAATCCAGAGAGAAAACAAAAGCGGGTTCGGGAGTCGGTTACGTATGGGGAAGGATTAGCACCCCCACGACGCCCGTTTAAAATGGCACCTCATTACTCATGTGTTATCTCGAGCCTCGGTGAAAATTGGTTTTAATTTTGGTATTTAAAAATTAATCCCCTTTTTGAAATGATTATGTCATTCGAAAATGATCCGGACCTTATCGATGCAAAGTTTTCCATGTTCCTCGGCAGACCCGGCAAAATATGGAAAGTTTTTTTTTTCTTGTTTTGAAATTCTCCGAATCACTTTTGCTTTAAAAAAAAGAATATTTCGTTATTAATGCTAATTGATGGTATCCTCCCCGGCATACCCAACAGAGAACCCATGAATTAATTTAACTCGGAAATAACCTTGAAATCACTATTTTTTAATAAAATAATTTGAAAATGAATATGCTAATTATTATTAAGATGTAAATATAATTTAAGCAAAATGCATAATTATTAAGGAATGATAAACATTTTATTTCAACATGGCACACATGGCATTGCAAAGAATTTATGGCATTACTACGGAAAATTCGTAAGCATGGCATTATAGCGATCAAGGTCAAGATGACAAATATAACTTTTAATTATTAAGTAATTTAATTATGAAATATGCATAAGGTGTACACATTTTTTATTTTTATTATTATGTTTTTTTGTGTGGATAATTATTGGTGAAACCATATAAATGATGTGCATCAAAATATTTTTCCGAACTCCCCGACAGACCCGGCAAAGTTTTGGAAAAATATTTTCTCGCACGATACGTACCTAACTTTCTAATCCCCCCGGCAAATCCGGCAAAGACTTATAGTTAAATCGTTTGGCCATGTATTATTTTAAATTTCGATTTAAGGGACACAATAGTGGTATTTAAAATCGCCACTTTTTGTTACTTATTTATTTGAAAACGTGTTATTGTTTTTTTTTTAGGATAAAAAATAGATTTTATCGTGATTATCGATTTTTTTATTATTTTTTTTTTAAAAAAAGGGTAAAAATGATTATTAAAACTCCTTAAATTTTATGTTATTTTTTTTTTATTTTTACATATATCTATTTTTTTTTTGCTTTTTCATTTATTTAAGAATTTATTTTTTTATACATATATTTTTTATATTTTATTTTAATTGAAGACATATGAAAAATAGTAATTGTAGTGAATTAATTTAAATATATATAAATATAAAAACATAAATAACAAAAATATATATATCCGGGTCGGGTCCACACACAGACCCACGCGCGGGTCCCGGGACCCGACCTGCTAGAAGCCCCTAAAGAAAAAAAAATCTGGGTCGGGTCCACACGTGGGTCCTGGGACCCGACCCGCTAGAGACATATTTAAAGACCTTTTTTTTTTGTTCATTCTTAACTGATTTCTAAAAAAAAAAATTTACCTTTCTCTGAAACTCCCTCAGCCAGTCACGCCATCGCCGTCTACTTCGCCATCTCTGTCACCTCTACCGCTGCTGGAGCTCCGTTTGTGAGCCAAAATCCAGCAAAACCTTTCCCCTAGTCCTCTTCCACCCGAATCCACCATTGTTTTGGCTTGAAACTGGACCCAAAACCCCAGATCTAGGATTTCGAAGACCACCCAACCTCTTTTTTTTCTCTTTTTTTTTTTTTTTGTTGCTGATGGTTGTCCCCTTTTTTTGGTTTCAGGCTTTGTTGTGGTTGGGGTGGTTTTGGGTGTTTTCTCTGGATCTTTGGTTGCTGGGTGGCTGTGGTTAGGATTCTCCCATTTTCGTTTTTTTTCTTTTTCTTCTTTCGCAGGGGAGGATCGGATGGGGTTTTATGGGAGGGGTGCCGTGTGGCTGGGTTTGTTGTTGGTGGCATGGGGGCTTGGGTTAGGTTCGAAAGGGATAGTGTGTGTAGGGCGTTTGTGGCTAGGGTGGCTGGAGGGTTCGATTTTAGGGGAGTGGCGTGTATGGGGGTTCGATTCTGCAGGGCTAGGGGGTTGGGGGATGGTCTACGGTGGCTTGATGCAGGGGCTGACGGCTGGCTGCTTGTAGGGGGCTAGGGTTTGCTAGGTTGGTTTGGGAATGGGCATGCTAGGTAGCAGCCCTGTTGGGCCTGTTGGGCCAAAATGAGAAAGTGCCTTAGCAGGCCTTGTTGGACCAGGCAGCAGGCCTGGTGGCCTGGCTGCCTGGGTGGGCCTGCTAGACTAGTAGGCCCGATTTGGCCTGCTTGGCCAGCAGGCCCAAACGAGCCTTGGGTGAGGCCTGGCGTAGGGCCTATAGAAGGCTCGGGTCGGGTTCGGGTTCGACTCGGGCAAAAAAAAACAGTTTCAACAATGTCAGATGCATGTTTTATGCTCATGAGACATTTGCAAATGTTGGTGTACTTGAGTTATATGCTGACATAGAGGATGTTCACGATGATTGTGGGCCTTCAAATGTTCGCACTACAGAAAACTTTCCCACAGAAGATGATGATTCTGGGTCGTTTTATGTTCACACTACATACGACATTCCCACAGAAGAAGTCGTTCCACTATCTCAAGCTACAACGTTTCATAATTCATTAGTCTCACAAACAATTCCTACTACCCTCGAAGATGAGCCTGCTGGTGTTGATCCTGTTCCGCCACGTGGAGTCCATGGTGAATATGTTGGTGACTTTAGTGAGCAGGAAGAGGATGCTGAATTTGCAAGTGATGACAACAGTGATTCTGACCCAGACGTCGTCCCTGCTGAGATCAACACTCATGGAGATCTTTCCCCATATGAGGCTGCATCCCATATGCATACCCTGGATCTGGAGGCAATACAAGTGCCAGAATTTCCTGAGTATGCTCATACATTAGCTATGCCTCTGACATTTGATCCATCTACAGTTGATCTGTGTGTTGGGTTACAATTTTCAACGAAAGAGGCTGTGCTTTCAGCTATTAAGCACTATAACATCAAAAACTCTGTAGATTATAGAGTAATTGAATCTGAGCGGACCAAATATTATGCCAAATATCTAATGTATGGGAAAGGGTGCAATTGGAGAATAAGGGCAACTTTTATGAAGAAGAAACAGGCATGGGAGATTAGAAAATATGAAGGGCCTCATACTTGCACATCGGGGAGGATTTCACAAGATCATTGCAATTTAGATTCTAACATGATTGTTCATGCATTCTGTCATTGGTCCAAGCAAATCCGAAGATCTCCATTTCAGTTTTGATCGCTGAGATGCGAATCCGGTATGGATACATCACCTCCTATAAGAAAGCGTGGAAAGCAAAGCAAAAGGCAATTGTTCGAGTTTTTGGCGATTGGGATAGATCGTACAATGAGCTACCTAAATGGTTAGGTGCAATGCAACATTTCGTGCCTGGTACAATTGTGGAATTGCAAACGATACCTGCATATCACGGTGATCGACTGGTCCAGGGTAAGAGAATATTTCATCGACTATTTTGGACATTTAAGTCATGCATTGAAGGGTATCCGTATTGTAAACCTATTGTGCAAATAGACGGTACTTTCTTATATGGAAAATACAAAGGAACATTATTGTTAGCTATTGCACAAGATGGCAACCGAAACATACTGCCAATTGCCTTTGCCATTGTGGAGGGTGAGACAACAGAGGCTTGGTCATTCTTTCTCACTAATTTGCGTAGACATGTGACAAAACAGCTTGGCATATGCTTGATGTCTGATCGACATGAAGCCATCAAAGCTGCGATTAGACGCGATGGTAGTGGATGGAATCCTCCACATGCGTATTCAATGTAATGCATTCGACACATTGCAGCTAACTTTATGAAGAAGTTTAACAATAAGGAATTACGTCGACACATTGTTAACATGGGTATGGAATCGAATCATAGTTATTTTATCTCTTATATTTCCTTTAGTATATAAAATAATACTGAAATTCACAAGTCTTTTGTTTTTAATTTTATTAGGATACGAGTTGAGGCGACCGAATTTTCATTTCATGTATGAGAATCTTCGTGGAGAAAATGCAGAGGCGGCTAATTGGCTTGATAGGCCCAATCATATGATCAAGGAAGACGTTATGGCCATATGACAACCAACCTAGCTGAATCTATCAATTCGGTGTTGAAGGGAACGCGTCATCTTCCCATTACTGCTTTAGTGCAATCAACATATTATAGGTTGGCTGCACTTTTTGTTAAGATGGGGAAAAAGCAAATTGCAATGATGGAGGGAGGGCACACATACTGTAAAACAGTCACAGAGACTATGCAAGAAAATCGCAGGAAAGCTAACTCCCACTTTGTTCGTAATTTTACGCAAGCAAATCAATCTTTTTTGATTGAAGAGTTAGTTGATCCAAAAGAGGGTGTTTCTGCAATAAAGTACAAAGTCAAGCTTAGTGACATGTGGTGTGACTGTGGGAAGTTTCAAGCACAAAGGTTCCCTTGTTCACATGTAGTTGCTGCTTGTGCACATGTCCATGTAGGTTGCATGCAATATGTGGACAATGTCTATAGACTGGAAACCATATTGAATGTTTATAGACATGAGTCCGAAACAGTTGGAAATGAAGGTTATTGGCCTCAATGTGATGGTCTAGAAGTGTTTCCCAATCAATAAATGCGGAGAAATCCACATGGTTGGCCAAAATCAAGTCGTATTCGTAATGAAATAGACCTCAGGGAGAAAGGCCAACCAAAACGTTGTGGATTATGCAGAAATGAAGGTCATAACCGTCAAAAATGTCTTCATCAATCTGGGACATCGGGGAGAGTTTGCATCAACAATAAAGGAATTACATGTTTTCATAACCTGTAATATTTACATATTTTGCCATTAAGGGAAAATGTTATGCAAGTTTTTTTCTACTTATCATGTAATTTGGATTATTATTTTATATAAAATAAAGAAATTTTATAAAAATATATTGAATAATATATTTTATTACATTTTTATAAATTAAATAACAACATTAACATTTTAGTTAGATATGTTGAATAAAAAATTAAAAATAACAATTAATTTCCCAACAAATTTAAAATAAATAACATGAAATGCAAAACATATAAATTTATATATTACAAATTTAAAATACATTATTCTCGTTATATTGATAAAAGTACATTTATTCTAATTATTGCGTGGTGTAGAGCAACAATGTCGAGCTCTCCTAGTGCGTGGTGGTTGGACCCGTCGTTCGACCTCGTCAGTGGCACGTATTCGCGGTCGACCACAACCTCCTGCTGTAACTGCCACTAGTTCCGGTTGTATGTCATCCGTCATTTCTTCTGTATCAAAAATTTGAAACACACTGCTGGAGGAGCCAACACCTAGTTCACCCATAAAGGGAACCTGACTACTAGATGGACCCAGAAATGATGTACCATCAAATGCTGACGTAGGGGTTCCAAACTGATACATTGATATTAGATATGTTGAACTTGGACTTAGGATGGGGAGCTGATCATCTAACCTCGTCATTGGCAGTGATGGTCGGTAACACTCATCAATGTCATATCCGGGGTGACTGACGGAATAACGATGACTGGATGGTACTCCATGATTCCGTTTAGGTTCAGGATGACTAAATGACATCCTCGGTGCTGTGAACTCCGATGATGCCGGTTGACGCGTCCGCCCACGTTGTCGGCTAGGTCTAGGAGCTTCCATATCCTATGTAGGAGGGACTGGAGTTGAAATTCGTCTGGTAAATGGCATACTCCTAACATCCTCATACATCGACGGTGGACAAACAAAAGGTCGACCTTCATTTTTATACCATCCTATGTAATCATCAGATGGGTTGAAATTATTATCAACAATCGGATAACCTGTCGAAATTCGTTGACAACGTATATTCCACCAATGGATCCAATGTTCATGCTTCACAGCCAGAATTCCTCATGACGACCACGCATGTCGATCTTGTGAAGCTTATCAAGGTTCATCGGGGCTTGCGTAATTGGTTGTTGCATCCCAAATTGTCGCAACACCCTGTCAGTTTGGTGCCACTCTACATATGAAAAGCATATCAATGCTGTGTTTGCTTTCCATATATTACAATTATTGTAGGCATCCGATGGGAGGCATGCCATAATTTCACTTGAGGAATATGGCATCCATAGAAACTGCGAATAATTATTACAAATTATTAGTTTCATATGGATTAAATACAAAAATACTTGAATGTAACAATCGAAATATTTACCTTATCATATCCTACTCGATCTAGTCGCATTCTTATACTTGCAAGGTCGGTCGGAGTCTCGGTAAAATCTCTACTCCTACTCCTACTCCACCTGTTAAAATGCATATAAAATCTTAATAAACCTATAAAAATACAAGTTCGTACAAAATTAATAAAATAGTAAAGATTATTACCTACTTGCAAGGGGGTATACAGCCGAAACATCCACGCGCGGAGCAAGAAATGGCAGCCGATACCAAGCCCATGATTTTAGAAGCACTAAACATCCACCTATGTCATGGCTTTTTGGAACTGTAGCCTGGCACAGTTCTCTATACAAAATCGCCAAACATGCTGAACCCCAACTATAATTTGTCGCATGCTCTAAATCACGTAGTAATGGAAGATACATTAAATGTACCCGACTGCTCGATTTGTCAGGCATCAGTAATCCTCCAATCAAACATATGCTCTAGCAACATATTGTATCTGTTCTTCAGTTGCGTGTAATGGAAGATTTTGAAAGGATTTCAACCAATTTAGTCTCACCGTTGAGCCAGATACATACTTATCTGGAGGTACCGAGCCCAATAGATTTTGACACTCTTCATTCCAATCTAGCAAGCTTCCGCCTGTAACTGCACCGCCATGGACCGGAAGTCCAAGTTGAAGCGCAACATCTTCTAGAGTTACCGTGCATTCACCAAATGGAAAATGAAAAGTGTGTGTCTCGGATCTCCATCGTTCGATCAACGTACTAATTAAGTCGGGTTGCATCAAAAATCGTCGAATTTGAGTTGAGTGATAAAATCCGGCTCTTCTTAAGTGGTCGATAATAGATGGATGCAGGTCCTCCAATGTAAATTTCCTCGAACGTAACACGCGACGAGTATCCTGTTGATAATTAATTAAATTAAATAAAATTATAATATAAATTAATATATTATAAAACTATAATAATTAAAAAATTAAACAATATAAAAATTAATAAATTCTAATTCTATAAAATAACAAAACAATAATAATATAAAATTTTAAAATTATTTATATAATTATAAAATAATATAAAAATAAATAACTATAAAATAAAAAATAATAATAATTATAAAATTATAAAACTATAATAATAAAAAATTATATAATATAAAAATTAAAATTATATAAAACTATAAAATGAAAAAACAATAATAATTAAAAAATTATAAAACTATAATAATAAAAAATTAAACAATATAAAATTAAATAATTATAAAACTATAAAATGAAAAAAAATACTAATTAATAAATGATAAAACTATAATAATTAAAATACTAAAAATATAAAAAATATAAAATTATAAAACTATAAATTTACAAAATAATAATAATTAAAAAATTACTAAAAATTGATAATGTAATACAAATAATATTACAACAATTTACTTATCTCTTTAAATATAACCTCCGATATGTGATTTTCTTGCAACCTCAATAGTGATGATGAAGCCATTTTTAAATAATGTTGTAGAAAAAAAAATTGTTGGTAGAAAAAAATTTGATTGTAGAAAGAAGAAAAAAAATAAAAATAAGTTGTAGAAAATGAGGGGGGTTATTTATAGAAGAGTGGTGTGTGTGTGAGGGGAGGGAGGGAGGGAGGAGGGGATTTTGAAGGCAACGGTCAAGTTACCATTGCCTTAAAAAAATTTTGATTTTTTTTTTTGTATTTTATTATTATTTCTTTGTTTTAAAAGATTATATAGTAAAATTTAACTAAATTTTTTTTTAAAAAAATGTTTCATAAAATTTAAATAAGAAATATACCATTAGACTTTTAAATTTTTTTTTAAAAATTTTAATTTAATTTTTTATTTAATTTACAATTTTAAAAATTAAATTACAAATTTTAAAAACAAATTTGCAAATTTTTTTAATTTAAGTAAAAAAAATTATAAATATATATATATATCAAGGGAAATCGCCACCTCCCATGGCGATTTCTCTTGGTGTTTTTTGAAAATTTTACGCTGGAAAATCATCATGAGGGATGACGATTTCTCAACTGATTTAAAACAAACGAATTTTAAGAATTAATCTGAAAATAATAATATTTTGATAAAAAAAAAAATTTAGTTATATTCTGATAAAAAAAAAAACCGTCAAATTGCGTGGATTTATCTTTTACTATCATGCAAAGCATAGGGTCCTACTTATCTATGAAATTATCACCATGCACCTTTCTTGTACAACAATTGCCAAAACTTTTGTTATTATTATTGCTGTGGTGGGGTATTCTAATTCTCATTTTATATTACTATTTTTTTAATCAAAAGCTCCTTAGAATAAAACAAAAAATCAAATTTGGGTTTTTTTTTTTTATTTGTTTAGTGAAATGTAAGATTTAGGTTTAATACTTCAAACTGTTCTTGTCTAAATGTATCCAAATATTTATCACATACTATGTTATATGATCAATTTTTTTCTCTTTTGACAAATAACTAATATAATAGCTAGTGGAAGTAATTTCTTCTATACAAAATTAAGTTATTTGTAAATTAAATTATTAACTTTTCTTATACATGAATAATCTAGCTAGTTTTTTTTTAGCTTGAGGATATCTCTAATGATATTATAAAAAATAAAAAAAAAACAAAGTATGTCTTAAGGAATATATTTTCTCAATATATTAGTTTTAAGGTGAAAGTCTAAATTTGATGTAGTTACTATTTTAATTATGTGATTTTGATTTTATAAAAAAAAACTAATTTAAGAATAATTGATAACGACGTTGACTTCTGCAATTAAATTTAGTTGCGTGACTTTTTTGTTAATGACATAACATATTAATTTGAATCTTTAATCATATGGCACGCATTAGTACAATATAAAAAATATACTAAAAATAATTGGTTCTTTTAGAATATAAAATTTTTAAATATTTTTTAATTAAAATAAAATATTAATTTTTATATTGATATTTGTCATGTAATCAAAAAATAAATCAACCTCACATGTCAAGTAATCACTAAAATTTTGTATCCAAATTAAAGGTAAAACCTTAATATTGTCATCAATTAACTTTAAATCTATTTTTAATAAAAATACATAGACTAAATTTATTAAAATTGGAGTAGATAGATTAAAACAATAGAATTGAATTGAGATAGTAAAAAACCAAATTTAAATTCACATTAATTATCAACCAATACATTTAATATGAAAATATTATTATAAAAGTGAAAGGGTTCGCTTAACTGGTGTCTATAAGCATCAATTAAAAATTATTTTATGAATTTATATTTGATGTATTGTCAGTATATATATCTATATAATGTCAGTGAATCAGATAATGTCACCTATTAATAAATAAAGAGATCTGTATTTATTTTTAAAATTTTTTAAGATTTTATATTTGTTTATTAATAAGGTGACATCATATAGTTCACTAATAATACATTGATAGTGCATCAAATACAAACTCTTCT
The DNA here is from genome assembly GCA_030761205.1 of Fremontodendron californicum. Taxonomy (NCBI): domain Eukaryota; kingdom Viridiplantae; phylum Streptophyta; class Magnoliopsida; order Malvales; family Malvaceae; genus Fremontodendron; species Fremontodendron californicum. The sequence continues at coordinate 7,588,819 of JAULJL010000019.1, read as the reverse complement.
TTTATTACTATTTAAAAAAAATTTATATTTAATATATTATTTTTACTAAATTCAAAAAAAAATAATGCATTAATTATATAAAGAGTTTTGCTAACGAGTATCCTTAGCATACTTTTTAAGATTAGTTAATATAATATTTATAATAAAAACATTATATTAAATGATAAATATAATAATTGATAATTTTATTCATCATTTTGGATGAAGATATTATTATATATAATAACTTTAAAAATACCCTTAAAACTTTTATTAACAAAATCTTTTTATAAATATGATTTTAACCTGCGTTACTAAACACTTATTAACAATTTTTTTCTTTGAATATCACGAACAATATTTTTCTATAAATAAACTTACTTAATAAAGACTAAAGAGTGCTCTTTAGTGTTTAGACACTCTTTTAGTAAATCCATAAAAATAAACGAAGAAACTTCCACTCTCCCTCTCTTTACTTTTTGGAAACTGGGAAAGGCATAGTTGTTTCTCAAAAGCAAAGGAACAAAACAAATTTATAATTAATGGAGTAGGAAAAAAAAAAAAAAAACTAACGTAAAAACTAAAAAAGGAAGACAAAGAAAATCTTGTATTCCACTTTCTCTTCTTCTCTGTTCCCATCTAAGTCGTTGACAGCTACAGCCCACTGGGAATGTATTTACCATGAGACTCTTTAATTATGGCAATTAACTTCAACAACAAAGCTTAAAAAAGTGCTGAGTAAAAGGTAATTATTTTAATCAAAGACGGCCTCCCTCTCCCTCCATGGAGCAGGCCTCTACCTTCTAAGGTAATTTTTCTTTTTTCTTGCAATTTGTCAGCTACCCATTTCTGCAAATCATCTAACTTGCATGCCCAGATGATAAAGTTCTGATTTTTCCACTATTTTTCATGCAACTTTACTCTTCTTTTTTTTAAAAAAAAAAAAAAATAGTTTTTAGGGTTTTGTTTTTCTGGGATCTTCTTTTGAAGTGTAGCTGTTCATATGCTTGTATGAGATGAAACGAACTGTAGTTTTGAGTATTCATTTTTCCTTCCTGGTGTGTTGCAGATTGATGGTATTTTTCTTTCATGAGCAATACAAAGAAAGAAGAAGCTTATGGTTTTAATTCTTTTTTTCTGAGAGGTACAAGATTCTGTGCCTTTACCAAATTCATAAGAGTATAATCTGTTGACAACTTTACAGGAAAGGAATATTTTTTACTTAGATTGGTGGGTTGGGATGCGTACAGAAAGCTGGTCTCTTTAGTACTAGAAAATTTCATAGAAGAAAGCCTCCTTCAAGTCTTCTCAACTCACCCTTCAGGGTTTAAAGAAAGAAATTTGGTTTTAGCCCCCCAGTTTTGTGCTGATCAAGTAGCAATAAGTGATTACAAATTGAATGTAGACATCACTTTATCAGTTTAGCTAGAACTGAATTGGTTCCCTTCTTTTTCTTGTCTGTTTTATTCTCTGAATTTATTAGATAGCCTGGTTTTTTTTTAGATATCACCGATGTCGGAAAAGGGCTTCTTTCCCTCAAGGTTTATTTTCTATATAATAACCATTTCACTGTTTCTTTTGATCCTTTCTTCTGTTTTTCTTCTTCAATTTGGCAATACATCTCTTATTCCTCGCTCGGTTTTCAAATTAATTCTTCTTAATGGCACGTCGGTTTACTTAAAACCAAATGTCAAAAATGAGCAAATGAAATTACCCTTCCGCTCGTCTGAGTCTTCACAATCCAGTTATGGGAAGAAAATGTGTGCTTCCTGGCAGCAAAATATGAAGTCCTGCAGCACCAATCAGGCTCTTTTAAGGGTATATATGTATGACTTGCCTTCTGAATTTCACTTTGGGTTATTGGGTTGGAAAGGAAAATCAAATCAGATGTGGCCGGAGGTAAACGACCCAAGTAGAATCCCACTGTACCCTGGAGGGTTGAATCTACAGCATAGCATGGAGTACTGGCTCACCCTTGATCTTCTATCTTCAAACACACCAAATGTGCTCAGACCATGTGCTGCAATTAGAGTTAAGAATTCAAGTCAAGCAGACGTAATTTTTGTGCCATTCTTTTCATCTCTCAGTTACAATCGGCATTCCAAGCTTCGAGGAAAGGAGAAAGTTAGTGTTAATAAAATGTTGCAGAATAAATTAGTTCAGTTTCTGACCACTCGGAATGAATGGAAGCGATTTGGAGGGAAGGACCACTTAATTGTGGCCCACCATCCAAATAGCATGTTGGATGCAAGAGGGAAATTAGGTTCTGCAATGTTTGTTCTTGCAGATTTTGGGAGATACCCTACTGAAATAGCAAATCTTGAGAAGGATATAATCGCTCCTTATAGGCATGTCGTGAGGACCATTGCAAGTTCTGATTCAACCCCATTTGACAAACGCCCAATATTAGTCTTTTTCCAAGGAGCGATATACAGGAAAGATGTAAGTTTCCCTCCCCTTTATGAATTGAATTATCTAAGTGTTTGTTTCTATTTGTCTTGTCGACTTGAGATAGAAACTGCTACTATATATATGGATGTATGAAAGTAGTATTAAGGCATATTTCTCTTTTTTCTTGAACTTGATTAAGTTGAAATGCAAGTGACTTGATGAAAATGTTGCTCGATAATTTCCTAGTAGGACTTGTACGTAAACTTTTCAAGTGATTGTTATGCAATGTAAACATCAGCAGGTGATAGGTGAATAATAGGCACTATATAATATGCTTTTATCACTTTAAAGAAAGTTGAAGTTTTCCATATGCTATTTGTCTTCTAGGTTCTACTACTTGTTTGGAGATAGATGATAAATCATCTATCAGTGTGCTCATTAAGGTATAACTTTTAGTTGGAAGTGATTATTTTTTCTTTTTCCCACAGTTCTTTGAAATCATCAAAACCATCTTGTATCGCAGCATATTAGTGAGATCTCATTTTGAAGGTGACTATTCTTGTAGGCTTAACTAATAGAAGTAGGCTTAGATGAGTAAATGAAAGTATTAGGTGTAGAGATTTTCTTAGGTTTTCATGCACCATGTGCTGGTGAGATAAGGGACAATTGGTTTGGGAAAGGGGAGAGAGGAGCGATTGATTTGTGGGGAAGGACAGAGCGTGAGCAGTTGGATCGTGTACTAGGCTCAGGATTCTCAGAAGATTAATTGATTATAGGCCTATCGCAAATCAGATAGAGCAGCATTATCTGCTAGCTCCAATGGGGTAATAGCAGAGTTCTCCGAAAAAAGCTTCCTTTGTGCCTTGGGTTACATTAGTTAGAGCAGGGTACTCCTATGTTACCTGGACTCTTCATTTTCCATAAAGCATCCGTGTCCGACACATCTCGGACATGGATATAGGGTATGATCCTCCAAATATATTGAAAAAACTAGAAAAAATTGTGCATACTCGTGTCAGACACATACCCATATTCGACACTCATGCTCGAGTCCGAGTAACATAGGGGTACTCCAGTTACTGCAATTTTTCCTTTCAGCTTTGGAAAAGGAATCTAGTAATTAGTTGGCACATCTTTTCTCCATAGGTCCCAATTCTATTCTACCCTCCCCCAGAATTTTTCATATTCATAGGGTTAATATAAGTGTCTTGGAAAATAATTAAAATCTTGTGGCACTTAAGCACTAGAAGAAAATTATAACTTTTTTTCATGGTAACCAAAATCAAAAAGTTGTTTCGTTCATGATGGACCACAGAGGAAACTGATATGGAACAGAAGATAATGGTATATGTATCTTTATCTTATTTCAAGTGCAGATTCTAGAAAAGGATTAACTGCCATGGTCTATGTTACTCGGATTAGGGTGTGAGTGTCGGATATAGGTATGTTCAATTTTTTCCAAGATTTTCATGTATTTGGAGAGTTTTTGGACGATCATATCCCCATACCCATGTTCGGTATGTGTCGGACACGGTTACTTCAAGAAAAATGAAGAGTTGGAGCAACATAAGCCATTGTTCTTTTTAATGTGATTTTGAATGCCCTTTGAGTTTTCCTTCCTATTCACATTTCTCATTACACTTTCTTGCTAGTTTGAATTTGAGTCTAAACTTCTCGTACTGAAACGTGCCAGGTTAGATCTCTCTCTATAAGTATAATTTTCGGTATGAAATTTTTCTTCAGGGAGGAGCTATTCGCCAAGAACTTTATTACCTTCTCAAAGACGAGAAAGACGTACACTTTGCATTTGGCACCATTCAAGGAAATGGAGTCAGCCAGGCCGGGCAAGGGATGGCCTCATCCAAATTCTGCCTCAACATTGCTGGTGATACGCCTTCGTCAAATCGTCTGTTCGATGCTATTGTCAGCCATTGTGTTCCTGTGATTATAAGTGATGAGATTGAGCTGCCATTCGAAGATTTCATCGACTACTCGGAATTTTGCATATTTGTTCGTGCATCTGATGCTGTGAAGAAGGGATATCTACTTAACATTCTTAGAGGAATTAAGAGAGACCAGTGGACCAAGATGTGGGAAAAATTGAAGGAAATTGTTCGGCACTTTCAGTATGAGTACCCATCCCAGCCTTGTGATGCTGTGGATATGATTTGGGAGGCAGTTGCACGTAAGGTCTCTTCGGTACGATTTAGAATTCACAGGGAGAACAGATATCGCGGAGCAGAGCCGATAACATGACGAAACAACCAGTCGAAAGATCAAAGATGGTTTTAACCTTGCATTCTATGGAGATCATCAGATTTACAGCTGGTTGTACATTTTTTAAAAGATTTAATGAGAAGCAAACATGGTTTTGTTGAAGATCTGTAAAGGCCTTCTTTTCACTCTTTTATTCATGCTTTTGAGCATTGAGTATATTTTAGAGGTCCATATTGCTTCTGAGTGCGCTTCCATTCATTCGATTGTCTTATTCATTTCGTTCTCTGAAATTGATGCACAGGCTGAATTGAATACCCAACAGCACAGCACAACTGAGTAAATAAAAGATTTTGTAGAGGATACGTTTAGTGGAGTTCATAAGTCGGTTTAAGTCTGGTATTAATATTATATATATTTGTTCAAGTTTGATTTGGTCTGAAATATGAGTTTCATTATATTTGTAAATAGGTAGTCAAAATCGGTTTAGATCTGTCTATATTTAAAAAAAAAAAAAGAGTTTATATTTGATGCACTGACAGTGTATAAGATTCATACACTGTCAGTGAACTAAAACATGACACGTCATTAATGAACAAACTAAAAAACAAAGAAGGACCTATAAATAAATATTAATGCAGTGTTTTGTTTCTTTTTATTTTTATTTTTATTTTTATTTCGATTTTTATATTTATTTATAGGTCCTTCCTTATTTTTTAATTTATTCATTAATGACGTGTCATGTTTTGGTTCACTGACAGTGTATGGGTCTTATACACTGTCAGTGCATCAAATACAAACTCAAAAAAAAAAAAAAATAGATGTTCTTTTTTATTCAATTTTTAGTAATTTAATTTTTTTTATTAAATTATAAAAGATGAAAAACTTAACATATTTTTAAATGTTTACATTATAATGTTATATATAAATTACACAATATATATAAATGAAAAATGGATCGGGCTCGAGTCTTGATTGTTGGAGTCAAGGCTTAGTCCATTTTTTAAACGGGCTTTATTTTTTTTATTCAAATTCATATCTCGAATTTATTATTTTTGTTCAAATCTTCTCAAATATCGAAAGGCCTTCGAATTTGAATGGATAATCCGACTCTTGAACAAGTCTACTAGGTTTGCTTGGAGCTCATATTTTGAAGTTTTCAGAATTGCATCATAAATTACTTTTAAGTTTCAAGAGATGAAAATCTGAATGAAGGGTGCATCTTACTAAAAGAAATATAAAGAAACAAAAGAAATTGAGTATTTCATTGCCAAATTCGAAAACTGTGATCAACTAAGATGAGTAAATCATCCATGAGTATTCTTCTATTGGTTAGGACCTAGTTTTATACACTGTAAGAGAAAATCCTGGCTAACAGATGGAATTTTTGGAGCAATTCTTCTGCTGAAGCAAAAAAACTTTCGACTGAAACAAATAAAAATGTAGAAATCCAACAAACCCGCATGGAGAAACAACTGAGAAAGCAGACAATCCATTTAATTTCCTTTGCATCAGTCATCTGTTGACAAACAACCTCACCACTTCTGTCTGCGAAATGAAAAAAAACAGCTTCACATGTCATGTCAACACCTGTTGTGAATGGGGTCCGATCCTTTTTTAACTCCTCTTTTGTTTGACTGATTGGGATCAAACACCATTGAAGGAGCAGGTGCCAAATTTTGTCTGGTTTGCAAAGAATCTACAGCAACAGTCCTGAGAATTCGTGAATTCTGAACAAATGGTAACAACCTTTTATCCCATCTAAGAGCAAGATCAATGCCTCTCAGCCCAGAGACCATCTCAGCTGGTTGAAGTACAAAGAGAGCAAAACAAGCAAGAACAATGAACCCTCTATTAACTGAAAAAAACATGTTCATGCTCAAAGAGGAAAAACAAGAGAGACACAATGATGAGAAAATTAACTTTGTCTGAGAGAGTACCAGCTTACTTACTATGGCTTATATCTGCAGGAATGAATGAGACTGAAGTTTATCTTTTATGGGATTTGGAAGATTAAAGCATAAAGCAGGGAAGGGGGGCCCAGAACATGTAGGGAAGTTTTAGATTCAGCTCAATCATAAGCCTGCCATAGAAGCAATATAAAGGTTGTATAATTAGAAGACTGACAGGTTTGAACAAAAAGTTATAGTTGGAACACTATCCTTGGGAAGACAAGTATCTTTTCATTTTGGTTTCCCTACATCTCTCCCTATCATTTGCCTTGCTCTTTATTTACCAAACAATGACCAACCCTCTTGAACTCTCAGCCGACTTGCCACATCATCCAACCATGCCCGACATGTACATCATAGTTTTAAAATACTGTCGTTACGTAACGTAACGAAATTAAAATCTCTACATCGTATTTTATCTTTTACGCAACGTCGGTGACACTATCAAATTTTTAAAAACATTATTAAATTCACGTCCGCGACAATCGTGATGCGTTGTGTAACATCCGTGACACTCACAACTGCAACACCGCAACCGTACCATAATAAAATTCGCGACCGCGATTTACAACTATGCATGTACTTGCTCCATGTCTTCAACTATGCTTGGCTAATAGTTTGCATATATGTACATGGCTGCTTCATTTCCTTTTTCTTTGGATAGGTCAAGTTAAATACTGTCATATATTAAGACAAAGTAATTGGAAAGGAAGCAAGCTATATATATATATATATATATATATATATATATATATATTGGTATATATATATATCCATGATTGCAATTAAATACTTTGGTAAGTGCTCAGATATTTGTACAGTTTTTGCAAGTCTTAATAAATCAATCCCTTGAATGCATGAAACTACATAAAACTACCAGGTTTGATTAGCCATGATAATAAAATTATTGAACCATTAAGAAGGACAATTTTCTGAATTGGAAAAACTAATTTTTGTTTTGGATACAAATTGAGAAAACTAGTTCTGAACTGTAAGGAAATATATTGAGTTAATTGCTTTTATTAGCCATGGCAACTAAAGTGAGTTAGGGTGGGCAAAACAAAGCCATGAACCAGCCAGAATTTCAGATAGGTACAGTAAGAGAAAGCCATTAAAAGTAGAGATGTTGGGGGAAGGGGTGAGGAACAGTAAAATCTCTAACAACAAGAAAAAAAAAAAAAAAAAAAAAACCCAATCACTTGCTTTATGCTAAACCCAACTTTAGAATTCCAAGCTCTTCTATCCAAAAAAACCAGTCTTGGTTCCTTGTGCTTAATGGGTTTCCTTTATGCTTTTCTTTCTTTTGCTTTCTCTTCTTTGGTTTTACCCAGCTGTTGCCCTCCATTCAAAGTTCCAAACAATACACCCCCATCTCAGTCTCAGGACCCTTGCTTTAACAAATACTTATATTAATCCTTTCTAAGAAGTGGAGATTGAGGAAATTTTGAAACTGAAGAAAACTTTACAGAACATAACTTTGTTTTGTTTCATTTTATGTTACTTGAATTTTTTTTTTTTTTTTTTATATATAAAATATTTGTGTTTAACATATTTGAATATGGATATAAGATATGATTTTTTAAATATTTAAAAAAAAAATTGAATATATCCGTGTCGAATACATACTCGTATCCGACAGTCACCCAAACCCGTATAACATTTCATTAACGGCTTAAAATTACAGAATAGTAATAGGTAAACTTATCTCATCTTTATTTTTGATCCGAGGTTTGAACTATCTTTACCTTCTTTACAGGGAAAAAGAAACACAACATAAAACATGGTTATTGGCATAATTATACAGTTTTTTCAAGTTTCAAATATGTCTTCGGCCTTACTATTTTTCAAGAGATGAGAAAAAGGAAGAATATGCTTGTATTGTATTGTTCGTCGGAAGGATGGGGACAGGTCGTGGTCCAAACCTAATAGGTTAATACACAACAGTTTAACATAATCTAGTAGAGTGGGCGTTTTTTTTTTTTTTTTGGATAAGTAGAATTTCATTTATCCAAGAAAGCAGCAGTGCTGCTACATGTTACAAAGTTAGCTTAGCCTTGCTAAACAAATCAGAAAACCAATGCCATTAGACAAACATGTCTGCATTTAACCTCCAAGAATTACATAAAAACGTATTAACTGAATCAATTTTAATCTTCCTAAGATCACTTAACCTGACCGAGATCATGTCTCTCACTTGCTCAGTGAGGTGCTCCTCCTTTTGCTCAGTTGAGTTGAACAAACGATTGTTTCTTTCCTTCCAAACTAGGTAGATAACTGCGTTCCAAGCAAGCCTCAATATTGTTGTGATTAGAGCTTTACCTCTGAGGTTGACAGAGGCCCATTGAAGCTCTACATTCCAACATGCAACCTGCCTTTTTAATCCACAAAGTACCATCACTCTCTGCCATATCTGTTTCGAGTAGGAGCAAGTGAAGAATAGATGATCCCTGGTTTCCCTCTCTTGTTTGCACAGCAGACATTTATCATCCACTGTCATTCCCCAGGAGATAAGTCTATCCTTTGTGGCCAATCTATTTAGGATTGCCATCCAGGAGAGCATAGAATGCCTAGGAATATTAAATTTACACCATACCAACTTATACCAATCCACTTTCCCAGCTGAGGGTCTGATCTTGTTCCATACTGCTGACACTTGATACTTTCCCTCAGGGAAAGGCCATTTATAGCTTCCATCAGTAGTTGTGAGAACTATTCTGGCAGCCACCTCTCTCAATTGCATGATCTTTCTCCAATTCCAACTGCTCCCACTCTGGATAGAGATGTGCCATGGATCTCTATCATAGAGAGTGGGCGTTTTTCTTTAATTAGTTTCATTTATAAATCAAAAGATAAAAAAAAAAAAAGAATGGAGTTGTTTGTTGCTTTCCCAAACCATCATTCGCCATCAATCATATGTTTCCCTTTGAAACTCCTCTTACAGGATCTCACTCACCCTCATCTTCATGCGTCATATATAAATATCTACATGCTCTAATGGTGTATTAAAAAATTCTTTTTATATTAATATTTATAATTAAATTTAAATAATTTTTTTTTAAGTGATGAATAATAATTCGAATTAGGTCGGATCAAATCAAATTTAAAATATTTCTATTTAAATCCGGCCTAATACAAATGAGAAGTTTGATTCTTGAACATATATATGCTCTATCCTATCCATTATGATCTTCAAATATATTCAGGCTAAAAGCACATACAAAATTTGGGATGTGACAATTATATCAAACCCTAAGGCACCCATGGATTCCTGGAAGACACCATCATCTTAATTACCAACATTCAAAGCTGAGTGTCTATAAATATCAATTAAGAATTATTTAATTATTATTTAAAAAAAAAATTGCATTTAATATATTATTTTTATTAGATTCAAGAAAAAATAACACATTAATTATATTTTTCTATTAGTTTTATAATAAGTGCGTTGCACATGAATAATTTAACATGTACAAATTATAATTTTTTAATTATAAAAATAATAATGTAATAAATAAATAATAATAAATATTTGTTGTCACCAAAAAATATATATTTTCAATGTAAATAATATATCTTATAAATAATTACTTACATTAAATGAATTAATAACTAAACTAAATTAATGCGATATATATAATATATGTTTAAGAGTAGCAATATTTAAATTATATTTGAAAAGTTAATTTATTAGTAACTTTGATTTGCCATATGTATTCATTGTATATATTTTCCTTGAGCTTTGTGTTACGTAAATAACAAATATGAAAAAATTATCAAAATAAACAATGTTAAAAAAATTGGATCGGAGGTCGAACGGTTAAACTTTCGGTTCCCGGTTCAACAGGTTGTACCGGCCGGTTCGATAAATCTTTTTCTTAAAAAAAATATTTAAACACTAAATAAATATTGAATATAGTTAATAATTAACAAAAAAATGAATTTGGCTTAATGGTATAGTATTTAATCTAATATTAAGAGGTTAAAGGTTCAAATCTTATTAATTACAAATAAAATTTTGAAAATAAAATAAAAATACATATAAAATTGATTTTTTACCGATTCTATAAAAATTCGGTTCTAATCTGTCCGTCGGATCGGACTGACCATCAGTTCTCGGTTCAACCGATCCGACCGGCCGATCCAATTTTTTAATCACTGAAAATAAATTTATAAATAAATAAAATTAAGATTAATTTGATTATTATGTTTAACTTATATTTAGTAAATAACTGATGATCAAGTTTATGGATCATGATAATCATTTTTTTATTCAATCAGCAATAATTATATTTTCATGCAAAATATTAAAATTTAATAAATTTTAGATCTAAAATATATTTTTTTAATATAAAAATTATTAACATAGTTAAATAAGTGATGAGATTCATAAATAACATAAACATTAATTAAAACTAAATATAGGTAAAAATTAGATAATTAAAAATATGATAATTGTTGCATAGACATCCTTCCGTCACCTTAGAATGGTTGGGTCCTAGATTCAAGTTTCAGTAATTTTATATTAAATTTTGTCCAATTATATTCTAATTTCTTTGTTGGTTTATTAATTGTTTAGTAATTTACTTAATTAAATTTCTTATATTAGATGTAATAGTTATATCGTAAATGTTAGGAGTTATTTATTGTGATTTTAACTTTTTTAATATATATATATATATGCAACTTCGTATATTAAAAAAAAAAAATTCATGATTAGTTATTTATCATAAAATTGCATAATTCAAAATTTAATAATCTATTAAGACACAAAATCAACTATATAATGAAATATTATATAGTTTTTATCATAATTTTCTGACCACTTCTTGGGCAATATTACACAAGCATAAACCTATAAAGATATATACCAAGCAATTAAGAAAAAATGAAATTCTTTTTAAAGTTATTACATTATGGCACACCCACTATGTGGGTGAATGAAAAAAAATTGAGTAAAAAATTATGTTTAAAAAATTTATTAGTGGGTTGTTTGTAACTTATAAGTATGAGTAGTTTTTTTTTAAAAGAAGTTGGTAGTTTTAGAAAAATGGTTGATAAATTTTTTTAAAATAAAAATTATATAAAAATTGAAAAGTCATCAATAATTTTAGTATTTTATTTATATAATAAAATTTTTGATTTTTATATTTTTCCTAACTGAGTTGGTGTCACTTGACTCATGACACCAACTGAGTTATTCTCTTTATAGATAGTATAGATATATTCTAAGTTTTTGATTTTATCTAATTAAATTTCAAATATTATATTTTTATATAAATTTTAACCTAATATCTTTGTACTAAATGAGAATTAATATTAATTTCTTTAAATAAATAAACAAATTTATAACTATTTTAGTACTTAACAAACAAAAGTAATGAACAGTTTAAAATTGTGATAAGATTTGGAAAGAGATAATACTAATGATGATTAATTAATAAAAATTGATATCTTTTAAAATACTTTTTGTGAGTTTTTTTTTTTTACTTCTTTATCGATTTAAAATATATTTAAAATTTTTATTTCTTTATCTTAATTGAAATGATTGTTGATATTAGGAATGTTTAGACCTGTCCAAGAATCGGGTTACCCGTCCAAGCCCGAAGGTCCGCCCATATTTTGGGAGGGTTTGAACAAAAATATTCGGCCCGAAAAATAAGCTTGGGCAAAAAACTTAGGCCCTTTTAAAATATGGGCCGAGCTTGGCTCCAACATTCAAGGCCCGAGCCCGGCTCGGTCCGGCTCGTTTCCAAATTAAATAATATATTATTTATATTTATATATATATTATGTAATTTATGTAATATAAAAATTAAATATATATAATATTATATTATAAATATTAAAAAATATGTTAAGTTGTCCATGTTTAAGAACTTAATAAAATAAAAAAATATATAAAATTATTAAAGATTAAATAATAAAAAAATATATATATTTTAAAAAAATTAGAAAAAAAATAATATTGGCGAGTCTAAACGGGTTTGGGCTATCCATTTACAAATATGAAAAGGCTTGGACAAAATATGAGACTCATATTTCGAGCCGGGCCGGGCTTGGACAAGCAAATGCAATATTGATACCATATATGAGTCTAGTCCGAATTCGGCCCGGTCTATGGACACCTCTAGCAATGTTATCTTTTGTAGGTAAAGTTTTTAGTAAATAACTATTTATATTGAAAATTAGAAGCTATATTCTTTATGTATATATTTATATTTATATTGATTTAATATAATATATAAAATAAACTTTACATATAAAATTTAATTACGAAGAAACGAGTTAAAGCCGCTTTTTTTTTTTATTCTACCAAAGAAAAAAATTCACTTAATTTGTTTTATTTAATACTAGATTATGTCACCCTTATTATGTGAGTGAAAAAAAATTGTGTGTATATATATATATATAAAAGCAATTTTTTAAAAGAATGATATTTTTTAAAATAAATGATAGTTTTTTTTAAGAGAATATAGTTTTTAAATTAGTGGTAGTTTTTTGAGGGAGTGGTAGTTTTTTTTTTTTTTTAATTTTAAGAAAATTGATAATTTAAAAAAAAATTATATTAAAAATTGAAAGACATAAACACCCTTATTAAATTATTACTTAATTTATTAAATATTTATTTTTCATAAAAGAAGTGATTGAATTGGTGTCACTTGACTCAGTGACATCAATTCAGTTATTTTTTTTATAATAGTACTAGCTTTTATGACACATGCAAATGCATGCGATATTTCTTCTCTAATATTAAAAAAAATAAAAATTAACTAAAAAACATAAATAATAAATATGATAAATAATGCCATAGCTAAGAAAAAGGAAGTTAAAACACTTAGGTTTTGTTGAACATTGCTTTTGGCACAATTTTTGAGGTCAAAAATTGTTTTTCATCGCAAACGCAATGCTTAACAGATAAAAGCATTTGACTTTTGCTGTTGAAACTATAGTTTGAAAAGCCAAACCAAAAAAATATAACTTTTGGGCTTAAAAAACTGACGTTTGGATAAAATAACTTTATTATCCTCACATCTCTACACTTTTATTATTTTAAACATATATTTTTTTGACATTTTAATTTCCTACAACACTTTTTCACAGAAATGCTAAACACTTAAAAGTTTTTAAACCACATTTTTTTCAACCCAAGCTTTTTCCAAGAGTAATGTTAAACTAGCCCATAGTGATTTAGTGGAGTAAAAAAAAATTAAAAAAATTGTTTTTTATGATTTTATCAAAACTAAATTTACGTTAATAGCAAAAATGTTTTGTAAAATGCAAACTCAATTTAAAAATTTTAAAATACATAAATGTTTTATTTTTTAATTTTTGCTATTATTTTAATTTTGATTTATTTTTTTATTTTTCCTTTGATTGAGTTGATGTCACTTGACTCGTGAGACAGCAACTCAACCATTCCATTTATAATAAAGATAATATTTTTATTTTTTATTAAAATAAAAAATATGCATTATATATATATATATATATATATATATATATAACCTTTCCCAAAAGAAAAACTAAACTAAACCTCTCTGCTGCTACTAGTGCAAACTCCTCCACTGCCGCAAAACGTTCTAGGGTTTTAGCTTCCTGAATGGCAGAGAAAGAGGCATCGGCAGAGCCCACCGAGACCAACCCACCAACTGAAGACATGGATCTCGAAACCCTTGACTCGTCCGCCCAAAACCCCGATGTCGGAGACGACGCCAACGGGGTTAAAAACGGTGACTCAAACTCGAAGCGCGGGAGAGAAGAAGACGGCGAAGAAAGCGACGACGTATCTAAAAAGCAGAAGTTGGAGAAGTCCGTAGAGGAGCAAAGGCTGGAGAAGAAGTCGGAGTCGCCCGAGTCGGGTCGTGTACGGCTCGGTCCGAAGGAGTTCGGGTCGTCAGTGGAGATGTTTGATTACTTTTACAAGTTTCTTCATTATTGGCCTACACAACTCAACATTAACAAGGTACTAACTAAAATATCTTAATTTTTGTTTTGCTGTTAGTTTTCTTTGATTTTTTGTGATTTATTTGATGCTCTACTTTATGTGAAAGAGAAGAAAATTTTGATTTATATTAGCATTAAATCATAGCTTTCATGGTGAATGAAGAAAAAAGATGATTGCATAAAGGAGTAAACTTTTTAGTTATATGAAGCTTGATGTTGTAAAGGGGTTGAATTGAACTTATAGTTCATTAGAAGCCAAGTACAACATTACTGCTTGCTGGTGTTATTATCTCTGTTTAGATAAGCGAAAAGTTGTCGGGCTTTGCTTGGTTGGAAGGATAGAAAATTTGTAATCCAATGGTTTAGTTACAAAGTTGTAAAGTGGTTTTGAAACTTAACTATTTGATTACATGTTTTTTCATCCTATCCCTTTTTAATCCTTCCAATGGCTAAGTTATATGAAGCTTGCTGTTGTAAAGGAGTTGAATTGAACTTATCGTTCATTAGAAGCCAAGTACAACATTACGGCTTGCTGGTGTTATTAGCTCTGTTTAGATAGACGAAAAGTTGTCGGACTTGGCTTGGTAGGAAGGATAGAAATTTTTTAATCCATGGTTAAGTTACAAAGTCGTAAAGGGGTTTTGAAACTTAACCATTAGATTACATTTTTTTCATCTGTATCCCTTTTTAATGCTTCCTACCAAGCAAAGCCTTAGTGTCAATGGAGAAGTTTAAGTTAGTGGAGCTCAGTCAATTGCTTGGTTAATGGATTTCTTGTGTTAGTATGTTTTTTTCTTGAACTCTAGTTGTAATTCTAGAGATCGAATGTGGAATATTGCATTTGCTACATCTGGTTATTATAAACTATGTTACTCGGATTCGGAGCTGATTGTTCGATACGGGTATGTGTCCAACACGAGTATGCTCAATTTTTTTAAAGTTTTTTTATATATTTGAAGGATTGTACTCCCATACCCATGTCCGAATATGTGTCGGACATGAGTGTTGGACACGGATACTTCAAGGAAAATGAAGAGCCGAAGTAACATAGATTGTAAACTCTACTTATAGTTGTATTGGTGGCTCATTGAAGAAGTCAATAAACACATCTTTTATTAGTCTTTCTAATTAAAATTGGCCTTTGAATGTGGTCTCTAACTTCCAAATTCTTACATGCGGAGTGGGGGGAGGGGGGATATATCCTATGCCCATGGATGCATGTAGATCTTCCTTTATATTTCTTTGGCTTGTAAATTGTAATCCACCTTGCTTTCAAGAAACCCACGGGTTTTAAACCCTTATTTCGATTATATGCTGCTTCTTTTAAGAGTTTATCCTTCTAGTTATATTTAAACTAGCAAGTTGTAGACAATAATGCAAACTGATTACTGGCTGCATAACACTTTGAATTTGAAGTTCTTTTACACAAAATTTTGGTGTTTCTGGAATATAATATGAACAATGATTTCTCTCCCGCTGATATCATTAGTGATTATATAATGCATTAAAATGCACATAAAATTTGTAGCCTCAATCTTGCGTTGTCAAATTTGTTCCTTGGGCACTGAAATACTTGAAATTTTGTTTAATATTAATGTTCATCGTTCACTTTTTATTACAGTATGAGCACATGGTGTTGCTGGACTTGCTTAAAAAAGGTCATGTAGAGCCTGAGAAAAAGATTGGTGGAGGGATCAAAGCTTTCCAAATCCGAAATCATCCAATGTGGAAAAGTAAATGTTTCTTTGTCATTAGGGATGATGAAACTGTTGACGATTTTAGCTTTAGGAAGTGTGTTGATCATATACTTCCCCTGCCAGAAGAGATGAAGATAAAACCTGATGCAAACAGGGCATTGGGCAGTGGGGATTGGAAAGGACGTGGTGGAAAAGGAGGTGGACACGGCCGTGGAAGAGGTGGACGAGGCCGTGGAAGAGGTGGTAAGTCAAGAAACTAAGGCAATGGTAGTTAAAAATGGAGCTGAATTTGGATTCAACTATGTTGTAGGATCAAAACTGCTTTATTTATCTTATATCTGGTCCTAAGTTCCCAACTAATATATTCTCAAAATTTTGGATATTGATTTATTGCTTTTTTTATATTTTTGTGTTGCATTTTAAGAAATGTTGTTGGATATATTGGAGTCGGATCCGCCCATAAATGTTGGTATCCGAACCAAGACAAAAGAGATAACTGCCTTATTGCAGTTAACTCTTTTGCAACTTCCTATTTGATACTCTCAAGTGAAGCTCTCTCGCATTTGTTGGAGAATTTAGTTTGTGAAATTCCAAACAATTTTCGTATGTGATCTTGTTTCAAATTGGTGAATCCAATCAATTGGTTTTACACTTCAATCCTTTTAAGTGTATGTTAATTTTCGCAATTAATATTGTTTATAGTAACAATTTCTTTCATTGATATTAGAGTTCTTGAAATTTAATTTCTGGTTTAAATGTGATGCATGTATAGTCAAAAATGAATTTGTTACCACTTATTAAGTTGCATGATGTTTTTGGCATAATTTTTGTTTATATTCGATGGTCTTTAATGGTAGATTTTGATATACTCATTTTTACGTCATGAAATTTTATATTAGAGATTAGAGAGTTATTAACATGATGATTAAATATGAAATTCTTCATGACATGAAATTGTTTATGGGTCGAAATTTTGAGAATGATTCTAAATACTCGAATTTTGATCATTTATTTTCTAACAAAGAACTAATTCTTCATGAAGCGAATTAGTATGTTTTGAAAGTACATAAGTTTTCTATCAATGTATTATATGCGTTTTTCGTGAAGTATAGAGGGAGAAAATCAAAAATGAAATTTGGATTTGTATTAGTTGAAAAATCAAGCATGAATGAAAGTTGAGGGAGAAAGAAATGATACCCAATATTGAAAGGATCTAGAGTAGACTTGATAATTCGTGCCACCGTGTTTCGTGTAGCGTTTGAATTTTGAAACACATCAATAATTGAAAAACGAATACTATACAAATAATTAAATATTTAAAAACGACGTCAATAATTGAAACACGAATATCATACGAATAATTAAATATTTAAAAACTTAAAACATGAACACGGCACGTTTATTATACGTGTTACATGTGATACAATACGATATAATTAAGCAAACACCTATAAAAGTAATTTATTTAAATCTGACACGATTGATACGAATAATACGATTGACATGATTAATATATTTGAAAATTAAAAAAAATCAATTTATTAAATTATTATAATGGGTATATAAAAAATTATTATTATTATTTTTTATATATTTCGTTGTTCTTAAATTTTAATCTAATTTATTTATTTTTCTCTTATATTTACATATTTGATATGTTTAAAAATAATTTAAAATAATATATTAAAAATTTATACTATTTTTTTTTCCAAAATAATGGCTTTTGGCTTACATCAAACTCAAAACTGCCAATAACATTCAACAGTTCCAAAGGGGACAATATCTTATATATTTTGATTTTCCTTGCCACCCAATCAGCCGCACAACTAGCTTCCCTTTTGACATGGGAAAAACACAGGCCATGAATTCGTGCAAGCATTTGAGTTACATCAACTTCAATTGCATTAGTTTCCCAACACGTGAGAGAGCCTGAGGAAAACCTCTTGATGAGCTCCTCATTATCAGATTCAAGAATAACTCTATGCCAATCCCTTCCCACAAGAAGAGCAGAACCAAGCCTGATTGCCAAGGCTTCAGCCACAAGCGCAGATCATGTATGCACTAGTGCGTTGGTTCCATTAATAACAGAGGCCCCCCACATAGCATTAACAAACAGACAGAAGAACAGAATGTGCAATATGAATATCATAGATGTCATGTTACTTGATAATTATTTACAAACACTGAGAAAAATCGGATCGATCGATTGAATCAGTTGAATCAAAGATCGAAGATTTGTCCGGTCCGATATATATCATAAAACCAAAAATTATGCAAACCGATGAAAAATCGGTTGAACCGATAAAAAACCAGAAAAACCAGTTTTAAGCTTATTTTGTTAATTTTTTAAAACAAATTTTATTGTGTATTATGAGAATTAGACCATTAACCTCTTAGATCTATATTAAAGACCATACATTTAGTCAAATGTATATTTTTATTAAATATTTAATATTAAATTTATTTTTTAAATTTAATCGACGGATTCAATCGGTCTAATATTTTAAACATTGTTTACAAACACAAATAATGTTGTTTGGAGCAATCATAGGCAACTCCATACCAATAGCTAATCATGTCAAACACATGCAAATCAAGAGGTGGAACAACAAATGGGAAGATGTTAATAAATAGAACATGTGTTTATTTAGCATAGCATTTGAGAGTGAAAAAACACAGCACATCTACCCTTCATTGCTCAAAGGATAAATTTTACATTGAATAATTCACCCCCAAAAGATTACCTTTATTGCAATTAACACTTTCGCAGTAATCTAACACATGTTTGATATTTGGTGCTGGAGCATCATCGCATCAGAGTCCAGTAGTGTCGATCAACTTGGTTAGGCCAAAAGTAATAGCCATAGCCATCCACCCTCCAATTAGCACCCTGACACAAGACCTCACAACAGGAGTCCTCCCAAGTAAAGCTCCTGCCCCACCCAACACCGTCAGGGCCAAGCTAGCCAATACAGCAACCACAACCAGCCTCAACTTATGTTGCCTTATGAATGCAGCTGCTAGCAGAGGCACTGCTGCACCAACTGAGAAAGCTAAGGCTGATGCTATAGCAGCTTGTCCTGGATTTGGCAGCTTCTCCCTCTGATCACTCACTTCCTCATAGTCTACATTTTCTCGCAACCTTCTCTCCCTTTTCATTTGGGCTACCTCGATGTCTCTTTGAGTGTATACAGAGACGAATTCCCCTATTGCCATACTACAAGCTCCAGAAACCAAGCCTGCAAAACCAGTAATAAGCATGGCTTTTATGTCATCCTTAACAGCTCCAACACCCATCATTAATGATGCAACAGAAACTAGCCCATCATTGGCTCCGAGCACAGCAGCTCGAAGCCATTGTGCCCTTTGAGAGTAATCAAACTCATCCTCGGCAGATCTTTGGGTTAGGTCATTATTCTCAACATTATTAGTCTCATGAATGGACATTTCTACATTGCTAAGGGATGGTTTCTCACAAGTGCTAAGGGCAGCCATTTTGGAAAGAAATCAAAGTGCATAAAATTTAAAATTTTAAAAAAGAAAAAGATTTGCTTGTGGAAGACGCACGCTATCACTATGAGCACAGGGTATTTATATAGAATAAAAATTTCCGTGATCGTATCAATACTGAAAACCTCAAATAAAAAAAAATAGTAATAAGAATTTTCAATTGTGATTATTTTGATTATAAGTGTGCATTATATATGAACGTCCTTTTCTTTTCTTTTTTTGTTTATGGAAGGGAATTAAATATAAACCAGAACTAAGCCTTACGTAGATATAGTACTTTAATTCTAGGGGCCGGCAATATAAACCAAACGCTATCTAATCAATGGCTTTTTACACTATATAAATGTCTTTGCGCCCGCTTAATTAAGTTTATTGAAGATGACTTTAACTTTATTGTACCTCTTTTCCATTCGTCTTTGCTGGTTGATATCCTGCTTGATGTTAGAACAGGAGACATTCTTAATTATGTACTTAATGGTTTTGAGTAAGTTTTATTTATTTTTTTTTTGAATTTGGAGAATTAACTTGTACCAATTTTCAATCCTATATTTGATGCATTATCAATGTATAAATTTATACAAAGATTTCATCTTGAGGATATGATAAGGGATTGCAGACAGAGTAGTCAGTATCGTACCGGTACGGTCGATACGTACCATTTTAAGGTAAACCGAAACGGTTCGATTTTTGTATCGGTCGTACTGACCTGTACTGGCTTATACCGGTCAATATCGATCAGTAACAGCACGTACCGATCTGTACCGATAGGTATAAGATTTTTAATTTTTTTTTTTAAATTTTACTTATTTGATTTTTTTTAAATCAATTTCTAATGTTTTTTCTATCATGATCATTTTTGTTTTTCTCATAATTATATTTAAAAATAAAAGATATTTATTAAATTAGTCTATTGAACCTAATTAATAATAATTTATTATATTTTTTTAGTAAATTTATATTTATTTTATTTATTTAATGTTTAAAAATTTTGGATATTAAATATTATAATTTAAAATTTTATATTTGCATATAAATATATATATTTATATATGAAATGAAGGTATATTTGCATATGTATGTAATATATATTTTATTAAAGAACTTGAAAATAAATTATATATATATTTGAAAAAATAAACACACCGATATCAGTATGTACCAGTACTAGAACAAAAACAGTATGCCCACTGGTACGACACTGATTACTTTGTTTGCAGATGTTGGGATTCGAAATACAAACCTATTGGTTGTCACTTCTTAAGGGTGACTGCATGAATCAACTATAAGCTAAACCCCTAGTTTTATCTATATCTATATTATTATATATTTCCAGGTCTAAACTAGAATAAATAGGGGCAAATTAGACTTTTTATTAATATTTTATTTTTCATTTCAATTTAGAATATATTATATATTTTCAGATCCAAACTAGAGTAAATAGTGGTAAACCAAACTTTTTATTAATATTGTATTTTTCATTTCAATCTAGAGTAAATAGTGGTAAACCAAACTTTTTATTAATATTGTATTTTTCATTTCAATTTAGAGTAAATAAGAATAGGAACATAAAATAGACTTTTAAATGTTTATATTAATTTGCATTTGAGGAATGCTACTATTAGAAATTAAATTTCATTAATTGTGATTAAATTGTTTTTAATTGGATTTTTAAAAAAATTAAATCTCATCCTCACAATTAAAAATGAAAATATAATTTCTCAAATTAATTCATACATAAATTGATCCTATTTACTTAAAATAGGAGTTGGAAATATATGCATTTCCCACTCCTATTATAAAAGAAAACTATAACTTCCAAATCAAATTAAAGCCACCATAAATTGAAAACAATTTAAAGAAAACCAT
This sequence comes from Fremontodendron californicum, assembly GCA_030761205.1. Lineage (NCBI taxonomy): Eukaryota > Viridiplantae > Streptophyta > Magnoliopsida > Malvales > Malvaceae > Fremontodendron > Fremontodendron californicum. The sequence goes on along the minus strand of JAULJL010000019.1, from coordinate 7,567,266 downwards.
AACCTCCAAAAATTTTCAATTAAAAATAACTCCTATTATAAAAGAACTCGAATTAGGCCAAGCCTGGACATGATTTTTTTTAATTCGGCCTAACCCGATTTGGCCCGAATTACTGTTCATTAAATAAAAAATTATTTTTTATTTAAATTTAATTATAAAACATATAATTATTAATATAAAAAATAATTTTTTAATATTTTAATATTTATGAATAGTAAAACAAGTTTATTAGCAGACCCGGCCTAGACCAGACTTGAGTAAGAGAAGAAAAAAAAATTCGGGCCACAACCCGACTCCGCCATGGACAGGTCTACTATAGGTGTACTTTGAGTTGGTTATTTGTTTTGGTTTTTAAGAGGAATTTTGCTATATGATAATATTTTTACTTTAATTTTATTTCAGTTACAATGGTCATACTTTTATTTGTTCTTAAAAAATTACAATCGACTAATTAAAGAGATCATCTCTCAGTTATTTAATTATCCTTCTAAATTTCAATTATAGATATTTCTTAATTAATGGTTGACTATGAATAAAAATGATTATGGTTTTATTAATAGAGGGAGTTATTATATTAATAAATTTATTTGATTTAGCAAAAAAATAATTATGGAATATTTTTAACACAATAATTTTTTTTTTTTGGTTATTTGAAATGTTTATAAAGCAAGAGCAAAAAGTAAAAAATAATATCATAATTGATTTAAAATAAAAAATAATTAAAACATAACACTAATTATAATAAAATTAGTCTATATAAAAGTTGTTGGCAATCTTATAAGCAATTAGCAATATTTCATTACTACTAAATATAAATTAAAAGATTAAAGAACAGATTACTTATCTGTAATTCCGACAGAACAGCATATAAAAAATACGAACAATCCAGAATGGAAAATTGACAACACTTACAGGTTAATCCGAATACGAAAAAAGGATAATCGAGTCAAGGTTGGACCTCTGACCTTAAGACGATTATTTCCTGTCTCTCAGGTGCTAACAGTATGTCGTAATTCGTCTCCCAGGCCTCCTCGATTACGTTGCAATCAAGAGCACACTTTTAGCAACACGGCGAACCAGAAAAATGTCGGTCTCTCTCATAGAAGACACAGGAAAAGACAAGAGCAGTATAGAAAAATTAGGAAAAATTTTTGGTACCTTAAATGACAGGCACTGCTCAGGTTTATATAGAAAAACAGATGACTTTTCGGAATGGACACATCATTTGGAACAAAACCTGTTCGGCCAAACAAGCAGTTTTTGAAAATAAAAAGGTTCTTAGTTTAAACCGAACAGACTAAACTTTTAACAAACAAAAAGGTTCGGTCCGACAAGATACTTCTTAAACAGACAAGTCTCTTGGTTGGAGAATATTGAACCGGTTCGATTTGGACTGAATAAAAATATCGGTTGGGTAGTAAAAAATTAATTACTGCCCAAACCCGACCCAGCCCGACTTGGCGGCGCGCGTGTGGTCCAGCTCAAGTTGTGTAGATCTTCATCTACCACAAAAACTTGGGTGCCCCTTAGGGCCCAACCCCTCATGGAAACAAGGCTTATAAATACCACAAGCTTATGCTTTTGTTCATCCTATGTGGGATTCCACACCAATCACTAACATCAACCAACTTTCTTCCTCTTCAAGTGGGTATAAAAAGATTAATTTCTCATTCAAACATGATATCAATTGTGTACATAAATTATGCACCGTGTATCTACTTACGACAACCTACGTATTAGAATACGTATTTCATATTTATACACCAAATAATATATTGATATCCAACAATCCCCCAAATGAATGGAAATTGTCTGATTAAAACGAACTGACTCGGAATATGAGAGAGTTAAACCTTGAAGAGTTATTGCATCAAGATAGGTAGCTTTTGGCTTTGAACCTTCCATAGTGAATAACTATCGGATTTACTCGGCTAACTAGTGTACATGATGTCTTGAACTATTCAACCTTTCGTGTAAACCAAGACAATAGATATCACACAATTCCCCTTCGAACATCTTCGGTTCTCACGATTGTGTCCATTTTGGCCCCGGACACTGCCTGGTTTCTTATAAGTACTCTAGAAAATTTAGCCTGATCAATTCTCATAGAAGTGGCCACGTTTCTTACTCATAATAGGTGATTTCTCATTAAGAGTATCCTGCAATACCCCATTAGATTTTATCAAGCTATAAGAATCATTAAAAGCATAGCTTATCCTAACTCCTTTGCAGGCAGCACTAAATCATCATAGGAATGGATAAGAGTGTTTAACTCTTTTAGTGCTCACACTCAGTTAACATAATTTAGTTGTCCCTTTTGAACCTAGATCTTGGGATCTCCAGTCAGCTAGGTTTGGTTTCCACTATGTAACTTTAATTTATAGGCTGAAGACTCATTCCCCTCGATGATATACTTGCTCTCTTGTTAAAACTTTTCATAAGCGCGCTTCATTATCCTTTGATTTTTTCATAATCAAAAGAGATAATTCTATTTGAGAGCAACTATCTGATGGTATTATGTATTCGACGAATATGTCGAGATTTACCATTATACAAACAATTCAATGCCCTACCAATTACAGATTGGCTATCGCAATGTATACAAATTGCAGGCACAGGTTTCGGCCAACTTGGAATATCTTCTAAACTTTTGAAGCCATTCCGCTTCTTCTCCAGCTTTCTCTAAAGCTATAACTTCAGATACCATGGTAAATCTGACTATTCACATTTGTTTAGAAGATTTCCAAAACACTGCAGCTTCTCCAATAATAAAAATAAATCTGTTAGTGGATTTGATATCTTTTGTATTGAATATCCATTTTGCATTTGGATATCTTGTATAGTGCAGTCCATAACTTTAGGTGTATCTTAAATTTCTGAGTACCCTTACTATGGCCTTCCAGTGATCCTTTCCATGATTACTTGTAAATCTACTCAGTTTGTTTACTGAGTATGTTATGTCTTTACATTTATTTTCAACCTAATGGTTTGCTTTCAGGGTCCGTGCCACTATTGGCATCAACTGGGATCACCGATCCCATATATAAGGTCTCATCCTTCGAATCACAACGGGGTAGTCATGGTAGCACCAATGCATGCCGATACCATACCATGAAACTCTTCCTCTCTCACTATATTGATACCCTCATTAACGACATGATCATACCCGAGTAACCTTGTTGCATAAAGTTGATATTTTTTCACATGTCCTTCTCTTGCCCTCAAGGACTAGGTCATGATCCCTTCGAATGAGGCACCAAACATAGTTGTCATAACGTGCCAAATACGAATTCAGCATGCTAGACGCAAATCAATGGAGTCGCCACTAATCATCTAATCTAGGTGTGATTAGTCACCTTTATGAATCTATCCTATTTAAAGTAATCCTAAGCTTGACTAAGGTACCTTAAAAAGAATAGGTTCTGGTCTACTTTATCAGAACTAGGTTCGGGAGTACAGTTACGTGTGAGGAAGGATTAGCACCCTCACGACACCTATCTAAAAGATAGTACCTAATTAGTCTTGTGATACTTAAAAGTCTTAATTAAATGGTCTTGTCTATCCTATTTCGTTTTAATTGTTAAAGTTAGAAATATCGGAGATTATTTTTTAGGTCTTCCTTTCATTCATTCTGGAGAAATTACTAAAAAAACATTTCCTCACCTCGAGAGTATTCAAAAGAAACCATTCGTTCTATTGAAGAGGCTCCGTCATCGGAAAAAATTAGATTATTTAGCCAAGTTATTTCTCTTAAATTAATCTTCCAAAAATTATCCATATTTTATTAATGTTTGTTTTGAAAAATAAATTGTGATTTTTAATATCGAAAATCATCTCTTAAAATATTCTTCAATTCATTCTGGAGAATTTTTAAAAGAATTTTTCTCACCTAGAAATTTCTTAAAAGTCATCCATTCGCAACTTTCTTGAATTTCATCATTGGAAAAAATCTTAATTTATTCTTCAATTTAATTAAGCATTTATTATGAAAAATCAATTTTGAGAAAAAAAGATTTTGAAAATTAATTATTCTTAAAAAAAAAATAAATTTTGATCTTTATTGATATTGAAATTAATCTCTTAAAATATCCTTCCATTCATTCTGGAGAATTTTTAAGAGAAATTTCTCAGAAATTAACCATTCGTAATTTCTTTGAATTTCATCATTGGAAAAAATCTCAATTTATTTATTTAAAAAGAACTATTCTTCAATTAAATCAATTTAATCTAATCTAAAAAATAAATTAATAATTAACAATATTAAAAATATACAATTATTATAAAAATATAAAATATAATATACTAATATGATAATAATAGTTTTTTTTTTCTAAAAAAATATATGGTTAGTAAAAATAATAAATAATAATAATATAATATAAAATATAAACCTGTAAAAAAAACTAAAACAATTAGTAAATAAATAATAAAATCAAATAAAACAAAAGTAAATAAGACAAAAACAAATAAGACAAAAAAAAAAAATGGAAGAACAACAAAACGTAAAAACGCAAAGTGAAAGGAAACAAATGAAATAACATACCAAATAGCAGGGGAGGGGGCCAGCCCAGGCGCGGGCCGCGCGCGGGCCTGCTGGCCCGGGCCCCTGCTGTCTCCAAAAAACAATTTTTTTTTTTGGTTCATTTGTTTACCTCTTTAAAAAAAAATCTCTTTTTTTCTCTGAAATTCTTCAAGAACACCAAGAACACCAAACCCAGATTTTTCCAGATTCCGGTGAGATGCTGCTGCCGCCGCCGCTGTCGTCGCCGGTGCCGCGCCGCAGTCGCCGCCGGTGCCGGTGGTCAAAAAATTCTCGAAAAATCACCAAAAATTCCTTTCGATCTCCTCTTTTCAAATATCAAATTAGTTTTTTTCGAATCTCTCTAGAATTTTCTAGATCTGAAATTGAAGTTCGAAACTTCACCTCCTCCGATCTACTCCGTCGGTCGTCGAATGGCCACCAATTTTTAGTATGTGTTTCCTCTAATTAAAACACAACTTTTCTTTCTCAAGAACTTTTTTCGAAACAAACTCTAACTCCCACTTTTGAATTTTCGAATTTTTTCTCTCAAAAAAAAAAAAATTTTTATTTCGAAAAAAACATATAATTGCTTCTAACTCTCCTTGATTTCTGATATTTTCTTGATGTGTTGTGTTTGATGCTTGGGTTCTTTTTTATAGAGAAGAAATTAAGTTTTAATCTAGCTAGAAGTCTTCAATCTGATCAAGAGAGGTGTTTTGTTTCAATCACATTTTTAGAGTCCCACTTCAATCCAAAAAGAGGTTTATTTCAACCCAAATTTGTTTTTTTTTTTCATTTTTTTATTAATTTCGAATTTCTTCTGATTTTTCTTTTAATTTTCGAAATTATCCAAATTTTTTATTTTTTTTGATTTTTTTTGATTTTTTTTTTGTTTTTTTTTTGTTTTTCTGATTTTTCTTTTTCTTTTTGTTTTTTTGCTTTAATAATAAAAATTATACCCGGATAAAATCCGGTGTCTACAGTTGCCCCTCTTTGTGCATTCCCTGAGAAACAGGGGATGTGCAAAGACGTAGACACCGTACTAAGTCCTATGTACTTAAAGAAAATTCTATCGTAGAAAAGCTCCTCTAAGCGAGGCATAAACTTTAAATAAACTCACCGTAAAAACATACTCCTCCACCGAGGCATCAACTTTAAACGAAAATACTCCTCCACCGAGGCATCAACTTTAAATGAAAATACTCCTCCACCGAGGCATCAACTTTAAATGAAAATACTCCTCCACCGAGGCTTCAACTTTAAAAGAAAATACTCCTCCACCGAGGCTTCAACTTTAAATAAAATACTCCTCCACCGAGGCTTCAACTTTAAATAAAAACTCCTCCACCGAGGCTTCAACTTTAAATAAAAACTCCTCCACCGAGGCTTCAACTTTAAAAGAAAATACTCCTCCACCGAGGCTTCAACTTTAAATAAAAACTCCTCCACCGAGGCTTCAACTTTAAAAGAAAATACTCCTCCACCGAGGCTTCAACTTTAAATAAAAATACTCCTCCACCGAGGCTTCAACTTTAAATAAAAAATTAAATAAATTTGCAAAATTCTCAAATGTGAATGTAGACTTCAAAAAATCTTACCTTGAGTCTCGAAAGAAATCGCTAACCTCGCAAATTAGCATTCCAAACCCATGTCCAAATCATACTGAGTACCTGAAATAAACTTTCTTGTGTGCAAATAAATGCAATGCAGTACATGAATGCCATGAATGCCGATGCATATCGTGCAAATGGATGTCATGAATGCTCTGTAAATCAACTCCCTGAATTTCATGATAAAAGGTTCTCAAGCTCATCATTCATCTCTGTTTGCGCTTGGCTTCAAGCTGGTAGAACGAATCTTATTGTCTCTTTCATTTTTCAAAATCTGTTGAATATAAATTTCTTTCTTCAAAAATTTCAAAACGCCAAACATTCTATATCTCATCTTATGCCAGCTTAACTGGGCTTCACATTCCATCCCGAAAATTCTCATCTTCATGGATTCTCACTTTTAAAAATCAGATCTCATCTCATCTCCTAACTTTTCTGTTCAATTATCCATAGGTTTCTCATAAAAATAAATGCAGGGATCTCTTAAGATCATATTCTAATTTATCAATCATTATTCTAATTTCATAGCAAACGCAATGCATGATGCATTCCCTCTATTCAATGCAAAGGTATAAAGTTGAGAATAACAAATGGAATAACAAATGGAAGGCAAAAAGATAGACTGGATAAGTTGGAAAGAAATATCTTTATTATCAAAATAAGGAAAAGAATTCATCTCAAGGAATAAAGGAATATCTCAAAAAGTTTATCAACAAGGTGTTAGGATAACAAAACAATATCCAAACAATGAATACTTAGACAATCTTAACAGTTCATTCAAAATTATCATCTAAAAACCAATTCCAATCGATGTCTTCAATCCTTCAGAGTTCATCAAACTAGACATTGTCCCCATCTTCATGAAATTTTCTGGACGACGCTGACCCTCCTCATATCTAAGCCGCCCTTTCGGGTTTTCAACTTAGACAACCCCCATTGATCCAAACCGCCCTTTTCGGGTTTTCAATTTGAGTCCTCCTTTTTCTTTTTTTCTCTTTTTTTCATTCATTCTTTTTTTTCTTTTTTCTTTTTTCTTTTTTCTCATTTTTTTCTTTTTTCTCATTTTCTTTTTTTCTTTTTTTCATTTTTTTTTCTTCAAAGAAACATTTCTCCACAGTATTTGGCAAATCATCTTCATTTGTTGTTCTCAAAATAATGCTTCCTTCGAAAAAGCTTTTCACTTCATAAGAACTCCACAAATAGTTGTGTATTATCTCCAATGGCCATGTGACTTAAGAGCAATTTCTTCAAAACTAATTATTTCTCGAAGTATCAAGAAGAACCTTCCCTCATCATGTGTTCGTCTCAATCTTCTCGGAGGCAATTAAGCATATCAAAGTGTAACAAGCCCTTTTCTTAGGAGGATTTTCAACACTAATTGCCCAAACATCACTTCATGATTGACATCATGAGGCACAATGATTAAACTAGATTATCCCTTGTCCCAGAGAAAACCCGTTTTTGGGTCATATTTTCCTTATCTCTTCAAAAAAACTCAGATTGGAAACTCATCCTTTTCAAAATAGACCTAGACTTGCTATGTTCCTCGTTGATACAGATTCTCATGGTTAATCAAATTGGGGCATCATATATGGAAATGATGGACACATGGTAAAGAAGGATGGGCTAATGCATGAATCATTGGGGGGATGCGACGAAAAAAAAAAAATCGTGATATCATGCATATGAGAATTCGGATGATTCCAAAGTGCAAAATGAAATTCTGAATATCTATTTCCCCTGGGGATTGCTTTTCAAAGTGAATATTCGTGCTTGACATGAGAAATGGCCATCTTTCATATCCCTTTCACACAAAAAGAAATTATCCGTAGTCAACCCTTTTGAGCCAAAAGAATTCTTTCTTCTTTGAACCCTGATCAAGGATTACCCTCTACACTGGGGGGCAAATGCGAGGAAAGATCTTTTCAAAGATCATTGAGAAATGAGTGATAGCTCAAGGACAGATGCAAAGCAAATGGAGCCCCGAATAAAGATGGGCTCACTCCGTTGAAAAAGAAGGGGGGCAAAATGAAAAATGAAAAAAAAGGAAAAATGTGTGAAAGATATGGCAAATTGAAAGCCAAAAGCAAAGAAGAAAAAAAAAGCAAAGTCAAAAGGAAAGAAATGTCCAAGAAGGAACAAATGCTTCAAAGAGAATCCTCCTAAAAAAAAATAGATCCTTGATCTAATTACCCTCAAACACATATTTTGGGCCTATTTATCCTTTCTTTCTGAACCCTAAGCCATGGCCTACGTTACGTGCTTTAAAAGTCCATTTTGATCAAGCATGAATATTTAATTTGAAAGGTTTTTTCTCAGATTTTATCCCATCTCATCAAATTCTCATTTCACTAAGGAAGAATTTAGAATTCTCAAGTGCATGGTAAAAAAAAAAAAAAGAGAAAAATTGAAAAGAATGGGACTCTAGGGCGAAAACCCAAAAAAACGGGCGGTCTAGAGTAAATTTGGAAATTTTCAATGCCATCCGTGCCGATACCCAAAAGAAAAGATCTTATTAAAGGAGTGGTCATAGAGGAACATCTAGGAATTCCTAAACCCCCCAAATTGTCAGTTCTCATTCAGAAGATTGTCTTAAAAAACTGAAACTTTTTTCCTCCAAAATCAACTTTCCAGTTTAAACATCCCAGCCAATCTTGACGCTTGTCAAAAAGCCTTGATATGGAAACTAAAAGAATGTTGAATTTGCTTGGTTCTCAATGAATTCATGATTTATAAAACCTGTTCCATTTGTGAGCCTAGAAGGGATATACATTTTTGTCATGAAGTTTTCCTGGAAAAGCCAGAATCTTGTTATACCAAGCCTTGCCAATCCGAGTTGAAAAAAAAAACAGATTGATACTTAGAGAAATTTCTAACAACGATCATCAGTCTTCAAAAGATTTGTACATCACACATTGTGGGGTTAATTTTTTTTGTTCAGAAGTTTTCAAAATGCGAAAACAAATAAAAATATTTTTGAAATACCCATTTTTGATGTTGACATAAGACAAGGGTTTTTCTAACCCAAAGGTATAGAACTGCCAGGATAGGTCCTGACTTCCAGATATGAGAAGAAGAAATAGAACCCGGTTCAGATCTCTGTTGATGAAAGTTTGAAAAACTATTGGGGCAAAGAGAATAGCCAAAATGAATTGAAGATATACTCTGATTTGAAGAGGAAAAATGAATTTGAAAGGCTAAGCCAAAGTCTAGAAGAACAACCGGGGGCATTTGCATCACTCATGAACACTCATCTCTCTATCAAGCTTTTGCATCTACACAGTGTCGGCAAGCATTTGCATCATTCATGGGTATTTGCATTGGCATTATTCCATAAGCATCTGTATTTTACCTTTACATTTACATTCTTCATGGAATTCGTATTTGTGTCATCTCAAACAATTACATCATTTCTAGAATCATTGCATTTTCATTAATGTGTGGTAATTGTAGTTACACCATTCATAAACCAGTTACATGAACACAATTAGTAGGGGCATCTGCATCATGAAACATGGGCATCAATCCAAGTCATTTACATTTGCATTAAAGACGTTTGCACCAGTTTAAGTCATTTCGTATCTTATTCAACATATGCATTTGCATCAAAAAGCATTCGCATCTTCTCAAAATCTTTAGGTTAATTTTCAACAATTCTTCAAAGACAATTTTTAAGACCTCCGGGCATAACTTTTTCAGGGGTAAGGCCTCCGGGCGCCAATTTTTAAGACCTCCGGGCATAATTTTCAATTTTTAAGACCTCCGGGCATAATTTTTCAATTCACAGGTAAGACCTCCGGGCATAACTCTTTTTTCAGGGGTAAGGCCTCCGGGCGCCAATTTTTAAGACCTCCGGGCATAATTTTCAATCTTTAAGACCTCCGGGCATAATTTTTCAAATCATAAGTAAGACCTCCGGGCAACATCTTTAAGACCTCCGGGCATAACTCTTTTTTCAGGGGTAAGGCCTATGGGCACCATTTTTAAGACCTCCGGGCATAATTTTATAATTCACAGGTAAGACCTCCGGGCAACATCTTTAAGATCTCCGGGCATAACTTTTTTTTCAAGGGTAAGGCCTATGGGCACCATTTTTAAGACCTCCGGGCATAATTTTTCAAATCACAGGTAAGACCTCCGGGCAACATCTTTAAGACCTCCGGGCATAACTTTTTCAGGGGTAAGGCCTCCGGGCACCAATTTTTAAGACCTCCGGGCATAATTTTTAATTTTTAAGACCTCCGGGCATAATTTTTCAAATCACAGGTAGGACCTCCGGGCAACATCTTTAAGACCTCCGGGCATAACTTTTTTTTCAGGGGTAAGGCCTATGGGCACCATTTTTAAGACCTCCGGGCATAATTTTTCAAATCACAGGTAAGACCTCCGGGCAACATCTTTAAGACCTCCGGGCATAACTCTTTTTTCAGGGGTAAGGCCTATGGGCACCATTTTTAAGACCTCCGGGCATAATTTTTCAAATCACAGGTAAGACCTCCGGGCAACATCTTTAAGACCTCCGGGCATAACTTTTTTCAGGGGTAAGGCCGCCGGGCACCAATTGGTAAGACCTCCGGGCACCAGTTTTTTAAGACCTCCGGGCACCAATTTTAAAGACCTTCGGGCATAAATTTTTCTTTTGAAAATCGAATTCGTTTTCTTAAGACGAATCGAGCCTTGTTTAGGCAGGGAATTCAATTTAAGGACAAAACCTTCAATTTATTGTTTAAAAAAAATAAAAAAAAAATGAAAAAAGAAAAAATAGAAAAAAGGAAAAAAGAAAAAAGAAAAAAGAAAAAAAGAAGAAAAAAGAAGAAAAAAATGAAAAATAGAAAATGAAAAAATGAAAAAGAAACCCCTTTCCCTTTCCTTCACATGTGATGTCACTGACCGTACAAAATTAGTGTCGGTTTATCTTTGCCTGATTCCTGATTCTCAGCAATAGCCAAAGAGGGGCAGCTGTAGACACCTAATTTTGTCCGGACCACTAAACAGGTATGTTTTCCTCCCATATTGATGTTTCCGAGTATAAAAAGACTGTTTTCATCCTGCAGGTGGTACTCCGAGACTTAGTTTAAGAGGGCGAGCACAAAAAGTCAAACTTAAAAAAAAAGTCAACCACGAAAAAGTCAAACCCGAAAAAGTCAACCCTAGAAAGTCAACTACTGAAAAAGTCAACCCACTTTCAAAATCAAGATTTTAAGTTCAATTGAAAAATGGAGAAAGAATTTTGATAATCCGAGGTCTACATTGAAAGATATGGACTTCGGAAGTTGGGATTTGGAGATTCAGTAGAAAAGAAACCCTAATCCGAGAAATTTGGGGAAAAGTGCTTAAACGATCAAACTGGTCGAAATTGAAGGTTCCAAATGAAAGATAAGCACTGACTACGGGTAATGGAGAAGTCACTTGCAAGAAAAACCGAGAGAAAAGTCAATCCGGGAGAAAACCGAGAATTAGGGTTTTAGTAGATTTCGGTGAAATTTGGAAGAATCACAGAAATGGCCCGACTTGGTAAGACCAAAGCCCCCAATGGATGAGGAATGATTAAAAAGGATGGCCCAAGGCTCAGATTGAAGAAAATCTGAAAATCGGACTTGTTTTGAGCAAAACCGGGTTTCGGAGGTTAAAAGGCAAAATTGGAAAAATTTGGGAAAAATAGCAAATGGACTCCGAAAATTATGGAAAATTTGTCAATCTCATTCTTAAATCATTTGAAAGAGATTGGCGAAAGAAAATCTTGATTCCGAGTTCGTTTGCAAAATGCCAAATCCCGGGCCTCCTATGTAGTAATTCAAGCCGATAAATCCCGAAAAAATACCAAATGAGCTCCAAAAATTATGAAAACTTCCAGATCACACTTTTTAATTATTTTGAAGAGATTGGTGAAGAAAAATCTTGATTTGGAGCTCGTTTAAAAAATGGTAAAAAGTAGGGGCATAAAAGGACATTTTGGGAAGAAAAATCCAAATAAATAGCAAACGGACTCGGATAATTTTGAAAACTTCCAGAACTCAATATTTTATTATTTTGGAAGTATTAAAAAAATAAAAATTGAATTTGGAGCCCGTTTGATATTTATTTTGCATCCGGGGGGCAAAATGGTCGTTTCACCCAAGCAACCGAAAAGGGCTTCTTTGGGCCTTTCAAAAATCAGAGCTGGGCTGGAAAAGAGAAGTGCTGGCCTGCCCAAGCCCAAAAGAAGGAGGAAGCTTAGGATTTCTTCAATCAAGTGATTAAAAATCAAGAGTTAAGTTAGAGATTTTCATTTTTGAGCCTAAGTCCTAATCCCACATCCCTTTGTAATGTCAAGCCAAGGAGGTGCTCACCTTATAAATAAGGAGTCTTGGCCTTTGGTTGAGATCACCCACTACCCCTTGTGAGATAGTCTATACACTTGTATTAGGATTATCCGGGTGGTGAGTCATAGTGTTTTTGTTGAGAGGGTTTGTAGCTTAATCCGTTCAAAAGCTACTCTGAGGGTTTGTAGCTTAATCCGTTCAAAAGCTACTCTGATGGTTTATAGCTTAATCCGTTCAAAAGCTACTCTGAGGGTTTATAGCTTAATCCGTTCAAAAGCTACTTGTGAGAGGGTTTGTGGCTTAATCCGTTCAAAAGCTACTCTGAGGGTTTATAGCTTAATCCGTTCAAAAGCTACTTGGTGAGTTTTCATTTTAAAATAATGTTTCTTGTTCTTCCTTCATTTCCTTTCTTAAGTATATTTTTCTTACATTTTGTTTTTACAATAAACTCACCATGGCCAAATGGCCTACATTATTTATTTTAAGTTGTTGTTTTTGATTCATTTTACCATATTGTTTATGCTATTTTCTTTATTTTTGATGTTTTAAATATTATGTTATTTCATGTTCTTAAGTTATATTTAATTTGGTTGCTTTGTTTGTTGCCATTTATGTCTTAGATATCATGTTTTTGCATTTTTAATTTTCTGTTTTCATGTTGTTTAAATTTGAGCATGTTTTAGAGTTAGCATATTAAGTGTTTGTGAAAATGCTTGTGTGATTCTTTGCATGATTCTTGTTTTATATCTTAGTGAGCATGTTTTAGATTTGGTATATTAGGTGTTTGTGAAAATGCTTGTGTAATTTTTGTGTTATGACTTAGTTTTTCATGCTAGCATACCAAGTGTTTGTGAAAATGCCATGCTTGTTGGAGCTTGGGGCCATTTGGCTACTCCATGTGTTTTGCATTGTGTGTTGTATTTTTGTCATGCTAGTTGTTAGGTTTTTGCATTTGCATGATATTTGGTTGGATTTTTGAATTAAGCATGCCTTGTGTTTGTGAAAATGCCATGCATGTCTTAGGTCTAGGTTACATTAAATGCCATGCAAGTTCATGTTAGGTCTAGGCCATATTATTTATGTCATGCATTTTCCTTACATTTAGGTTTAGATCCATGCATTTCATGCATTATGTTTGCTGCATTGTTTCATGCATTTCATGTTCATGCCACTTGAATAATGACTTGAGCCAATTAATGGTTCAAAGTCATGCTCTCTTGAGCACACTTGTGGAAAATTAAGTTTGTCAAATTGATTATTCTACCTTTGTGATTTTTTTACTTAGCCAATTTTTATCTAACCTTCAAAAAGTCCTAGCTACTGCTTTGCAAGTCATTTTATGAGTTTCAAATATTTTTACTTTGGTTTTTAAATGATTTTATCAAAAGCAAAAAATGTGTTGGCAAAGCATTTTTTTTCCACCCAAAACTCGTACATCTCCGATTTTTCTGGGAATTCATCTTTGATCAGAAAATTAAGTCGATTTTTTCCCGTGTATTTTTACATGTCTTGAGTCTCCAATAATGTTTTCAGAATTTTTGGAATTTTTAAAAATAGGGTAAAAAATCGTGGATTAAAACTGGACAGTGGAGTCAGAATTGATTTTAAAGAAAAACAAAGCAGTTTTTTCTCCTCCAAAAACTCGTACATCTCTGGTTTTTCTGGGAATTCATCTTTGATCAGAAAATTAAGTCGATTTTTTTTTCCGTGTATTTTTATATGTCCTGAGTCTCCAATAATTTTTTCAGAATTTTTGGAATTTTTAAAAAGAGGGTAAAAAATCGTGGATAAAAAACTGGACAGTGGAGTCAGAATTAAATTTAAAGAAAAACCAATTTTCTGTTTTGGTTAATTTTTTTAGAGTGGGCTGATTAGGAGGGTTAGCTACTGACTTAGGGTAATTTCTAAGCCTTTTTAAACTCTAAAAATGGTTTTTCAAGTCCCGGGTTAAGGGTAGCCAAGTCCGGATTTTTTTTTTAAACTTAGGAAATTAGAGTCATTTTAAAAATTTTAGCCCAGTTTTTATTTTTAATTCAAGCTTTTCAAAATTGTTTTCAAACAATCACAAAGTATTTTGGTTTTAGAATATTTAATTTGACATATTTTCCTAAGGTAGCCGGATATCTTTTTAGATATACGGATTTCCTTAATTAAAGGAAAAAATACATTTCATGCATTGCATTTTTATATTCATGCATTTTATATAATATGTGATTCTTGCCATAATAATTTCTATGTGTCATGACATTTAGGTTGCATTATATTATTTAGATTTTGCTATGTCATTTTATTTATGTCATGCCTATACATATTCATTTCTTTTAAATATTTTCAAAAAAGATAATGGTTTTCAATAAAAATAAAGATATTCCCGAGTTAAAATAATTCATGAGTTCTCTACCGGGTTTGCTGGAGGGAATTTCATCAATTATCATTAATAAAGGAATATCTTTCTTTCAAAAAAGAGAATGATTCGGAAAGTTTTCTCAAAACTAATAAAAATTTCTATATTTTGCCAAGTTTGTTGGGGAATATAGGAAAATTTTGAATTTATAAATTCCGGATCATTTTCAAAAAAATAAAATAAAATTATTTTTCTTTAAATTGGGAATTAATTTGAAATACTAAATTTAAAACCAACTTTTACCGAGACTTGGGATAACACACGATTAATAAGGTACCGATTTATACGGGCGTTGTGGGGGTGCTAATCCTTCCCCACACGTAACCGATTCCCGAACCCGCTTCTTTGATTTCTCTGGTTTAAAACGCAGACTTGAAATTGGTTTTTAAAATGTTTTAATTAATTTTTAAAATATTTTATAAAACCGGTTTTAATAGGTGGCCGATCACACCTAGCTAAAAAAGATTGGTGGCGACTCCATGTCTTTTTTAAGGTCATTTTCAAAACCTTCATTTTTCTAGAGGAATTAAGTCGACTTTTCCTCGGTTTTTTTTAATGTCACGCCTAACGAATAATAAAGTCTTGCGATGAGACTCGTCGTTATTTTTTTTAGGTTGCGACATTCTCCTCTAGAAAGATATCTTTCCATACTTGCCCCCTGGTGTGGCGGGTGATCCTTAGTTGGGTTTATTCGAAAAAAATCCAATAGGCTCAAAAGGGGTAGCAAAGGATAATTTCTCATTTTGTGAAAGGAATATGAAAGATGGCCATTATCATCTCAAATGTGAATATTTTCATCAAAAAACATTTATTGAAAAATGACAAGCTTATAGAAATTCAACACAATGAATCTATATGCTTGTAAAGGAATTCAACAACCATTAATATACTTGTGAAGCAATTCTACCAATTTTCCTCTAATCATGCCAAAACTGCATATCAACTTTCATCTGTAATCTTCAACAGCATCTCTAGTTTCATCCGTCTTAACTTTTGTTGCACTGGCTTGTATTCTGGCCGTAAAGGCAATCTATGCTCCATAATATCTGTATCTAAACCCGGCATGTCTCTGTGTGACCATGCGAACACATCCACAAATTCTCTGAGCAAATCTTCTAATCTCTTCTTTTGAACATGTGGCAACGACGCGCCGATCTTTACTTCTTTCTTATTTTCCTCATCTCCCAAATTGATCATCTTAGTAACCTCTTGATGTGGTTCAATCGGTTTCTTTTCTTATTCCATTAATCTCAATAAATCTGGAGACAAAGTATAGTCATCTGATTCCTCTTCATTATCAAATTCATCAACATGAACTGTGTTTTCAAAATCGAATCCCAAATTATTATTAAGATTGTCTTTGTATTCATTACTTGGAATTCTGAAATTGAATTGAATGGAAAGAAAGAAAGGCAACAATGAAAGAAAGGAAAAATGAAAACCATGAATAATAGAGGGAATGAAAATGCATCTTGTTCCTAATTTATTAAAATAGTGAGAAATAAACTAGCCCATACATAAAAGAACATCCCTAATGCCCCTGGGCATGAGCAACTAGGGACTTGACTCCCTGCATTATATTTTATGAGATTCAAGGATAACCAACAGCTTTGTCACTTTCCAATTACCCAGCTCCATTTCAGGTGAGCACGGGTACACCAACAACTCTTCCTTGACATCAGATTTCATTCCTGCTTTCTCCACCATTTGAATAGAAAGCTCGGAAAACGCTTCTTCTAAATTTGGCGGAAGTGTGTAGGGATAAATACATCCCCCTAAGTGAAAAGTGGAATAAAGATAAGGAAATACCATCTTCCTCGGCTCCCAATCATACCCTTTCACACGAGCCAATTTTTTCTTCCTCTTCTCGAACTCGACTATCTTTTTCTCATCAAAGAATGTGATCGGTTTCACTGAAGATTCTCCAATTACCATATCAATTTCATCTGCCCCTAAACTCTGTGTAAAACTCAACCTGAGAGAGATCCATTAGTTTCTGTAACTCATGCCGGAATTCAACACAACCTTGCACCGAATGGCCCACTATACCTTGGTGATATTTGCAAATCTTGCTTGGATCATATTCACCAAGATAGCTACCTAAATTAGCCTGTATAGGACTAATCATGCTAGCTTTAACCAGGACATCGAAGATGTAATCCATTGATGTCGTAACCTCATCCACTTTACGCTTGACCACGGTAACCTTGCCATCTCCCAAAGCATTTACCGTCGGCCTTGCATGGTTTGGTAGCGGATTGCCGTTGACGTTCGGGCCACCTTTCTCCTCAAAATTTATCAACCCGGCCTTAATCAAACCTTGTACTTTGTACTTCAGAGCTGTACAATTTTCGATGGAGTGTCCCACGTTTCTCGAATGGTAGTCACATCGGGCATTAGGATCATACCACCTAGGGTATGGAGGTTTCAAAGGTTCCAAGTGTACAGGTGCAACCAGATGGTTCTTGATAAGATCTGGAAGCAAATCTGCATAAGCCATGGGAATCGGATCAAACGATATTCTTTCCTGGTTGGCTCGTGGTCCTCTCGGATTACTCGTGAGTTGATTAGCTTGTACGGATGGCCCAACTGGAGGAGCCAATGGTCTTGGACGGAAATTAGGTTGGAATATCTGCGGAGGTGCAGGTGGATAAGCATATGAAATCGGATTGATGGCATTGGTATTCGGGTAGTATGGCTGGTACATGGACTGCGGGAAGTGTGGGACGTAACCTCCCGTTTGTTGCCCCCCATATGCAACAGTCTGGACATCAGCTTCCTTCTTCTTTGTCACATTATTCCTCTTCACAACAGATTCTCCCCCTTCAATCTTGCCACTTTTGATGGCATTTTCTATGATTTCGCCAGAAATCACCATATCAGCAAAGTTCTTTGTGGCGTTCCCAATCATCATGTCGTAGTATGGAGCCTTAAGAGTACTAACGAACAGTACCGTAGTCTCTTTCTCAGTCAGAGGTGGCTGAATCTGGGCAGCAATATCTCTCAATCTCTGGGCATAGTCCTTAAAACTTTCGGTAGACTTCTTCTCCATGTTTTGTAGAGACAAACGGTCAGGAGCCATATCAACGATATGCTTATATTGGCTAATGAATGCCTTGGCCAATTCTTTCCAAGTACGAACTCGATTCCTGTCTAGTTGAACATACCATCTAGCAGCGGACCCCGTAAGACTATCCTGAAAGACATGGACCAGTAGCTTGTCATTTCTGGTGTGGGCTGCCATTTTCCGGCAGTACATGGTGACATGAGATATGGGACACTTAGACCCATCAAACTTTTCAAAGTCAGGAGTCTTGAACTTAGGCGGGATTACTACATCCGGCACTAAACAAAGCCCCTCAGCATCCATAGAACCATAGCAGTCTAGCCCCTCAACAGCTTGAAGCCTTTCTTCAATCATCTTCATTTTACGAGACTCGATCTCTTCTGCCACTTTCAGCTTCTCTAACTCTTTAGGATCGTCCAAATCTGGAACTTGGACTGGGTCTATCTTTGTTCCAGGAACAGGAAAAGTGAACCCCGGGATTTGAGGTTGGCCGTGTGGATAAGTGAATCCTTCCATGTAGGGCATCTGTTGCAATTGTTCATGTTGTGCTTGAGGTCGAAAACCGAGCGGACATAAGGATTCACCCACATTCTGCTCTTTCCCCTGAGAACCAGATTCATCATCCTTATTCTTCCCTTTCAGACTTCTCATCATTTCCAGTAAAGAACTTAACTGCTCTCTAATCTCATCCTGGGCTTGTTCTACCTTATCTATTCTTGAAGATTGTTCTTCAGCCATTTCTTTAACTCTTGATCTGGTGTTGTAAGAGTGACGAGAAGACTGTCTCGAAGATTCTGACTGTCGAGCTATCCTTGAACCTTTAGCAAAGTTTCTTAAATTAGGATGATATGCTTAAAACTTTAAATCTAAATTGATGATGTTTATGCACATATGGATGAAATGCTATGAAAGAACACCAGCCACATAACAAATGTAGATAAAAATAATTTTATAAATAAAATTACCAAATCCATAGAAATCCTAAAAACCAAAGCGATCCTAAAAACATAAAAAATAAAATAACAACTTCAACTGGTCCTAAAAAATGAAAAGTTCTTACAAAGAATCCTAAAATCATAAATCTAAATAAGAAAAATCCTAACGCCTCCAAAGGAACTTGACAATCTGACGGTAGTGAGACTGAGCTTCATCCAAAAGTTCGTATATGAGATGGCCGTTTTCATGGAATGGATGTACTTTCGCCTTAACCTCCATGATCCTATCATACATGTCTTCTGCCTTACGGGATGCCACATCAAAATGGTCAAACATATTTTCAAGAAGATTTCGCTTTTTAGAGTCCGTATCTCGGAGTTTGGAACATTCTTCCTTCAATTTCATTAATTCGATCACTAATTCCTGGCAATCAGCTATTCTTCTTTCTTGATCAAACAATAACTCCCCATTCTCATCTTTTAGGCGTCCGACCTCAGTAATCAAAAGCGAATATTTATTTTCCATAACTGTCAAGGATTCTTTCAAAATGTCGCCATCCTCGGTGAGTTTCTGAACAATACCATCTCTTTCCACTAAACCATCCCCCAACTTTCGAACCTTCAATCGAAGCTTCTTGGCCTTGCTTTTTTCTTTGTTCAATCCTTTTTCTAACTCTTCTACCCTTGATTGCAGCTTTCGGTTTTCTTCTCCCAATCCATCTTTCTCTTCTTGTAGCTTTCTTTTAGCCTTTTCTATCCTTAGCATAGGATCCGAAGCTATAACCTTGGCCAAACCGTCTGAACTTCTTTTGCAAGGAATCACAATATCTTTGGTTCTCCTGGCTTGCCACACAAAGTATTCAGGAGTAGTGTTCCATGAAATACTACCCCCTTCGACTCTAACCGTTAATTTCCAAGCCTTTGTGAGTTCTTCTATCCTGGTGATAACCCCATTGTCTGAATAGGAGAAGTCCACCTGGTTAAGTCCATGGGTCATCGGTATGAACTGCTTATACCCTGCCTGTCTCCGTACCATGATGGGAGAGTAGCTAACGGCACCCCAAAGTCCCAAGAGAGGAACCCAAGGTTGATCACCACAGCTAAATAACATAGGTCCATGAGGCATCCATGGTGCTTTCCAGATCACTTGTCGGCTTGTAAGTTCTCGTAACATCACTATCCATTCTTCTTTTGACCTTGACTCAGGCCATGTGCTTTCACAGAATTCCTTGATAGGGATGCTAGTGGTGAAGTACGGCTTTCGGAACTTCGACTCTTGGCACTCAAAATGACTTTTCATCCAGATGTAGAGCAACTGTAAACATCCGATGAAACGCCCTTTTCCATTTCTCCTGCAGTGATTCAGTGACCTGATAGACTCGGCTAATATAGTTGGAGCTGTATTGATCTGATGTCGAACTTGGTCCATGAAATTCACCACAGTTGTTTCAATATGTCCCAATACCTTCGGGAAAACCATAAGTCCGTAAATAGCCAAAGCCATCACCTCCAAACCTGTATCATCATCCGGGTGTTTGACAATGAAGTTTCGGAGAATATTCCATGGAATACCAGTGCTTTTACCCTTTGTCTTCACAATCTTGTCAACTTCTGTCAAGCTGATTCCCATGATCTTTGCTACTTTCTTCCGATAACCTGTCTTGTTCTTCCAGTAGACTTTGTCTGGATTAGGAGGATCCAAACGAAGCAGTGCTGAATATTCTTCTATAGTTGGAACCATATCTACTTCGTTGAACACAAAGCACCTGTATGATGGGTCCCAAAACTGCATCATGGCTCTTACCAGGTTATTATCAACTTTAACAGATAGGAGCAAGGCCAGATCCCCATACTTTCGTCTGAATGTTTCTTGTCGAGTTCCATTCCAGGAATGCCAAATGCTGATCAAATCTTCAAGGTTGTTCTGTGCCAGATCCATGTGAACTCTCTCGGGAAGAGTAGATACATACCCGACTGGAAGACAATCTCCTGTACTTTGCCGGATTGCTTCAGACCTAAGCTTCAAACTATTGGCAGACTCACGCTTGGCGACTGTCAGGTTTTCCATGGATTCAGTAGACATTCTTTCTATCTAGACCGTTATGTGGCAAGATGACTTTATGAAGATGCATGATGTATGAAAAGAAAGAAACAAACAGTTAGATGTTATGTCAACAAACTTATGAAAAGATAAAAATACAACATGTGTAAGCATTACATCATCATGGTAAGCATATCAACAAAATAAACGTGTTAGGTGAACAAAGCATCATGTTAATGATAAAAGTATAGGGTAAGAAGTGTCCCTTCATGTGTCCTAAATTCGGGTTCTCCTCTATATAAGGTTGGATATGGCTCTATCTTAAAGTTTGGCCACTTAAGTATTGTTTATATGCTGGGTTAGGATACTTGACCAAGCTAAAAAGGTCCCCAAATTGCTCCTTAACATCATCCATGTAGGATGAGTAAGGCACCCCATTCCTCACCCATTACAGGCTTCAACCGGAAGGGTTCAATTCAGGTGAGAGTATTTTCCAAAGTTATGGCGGAGATTTATCATCTCTCAAAGACTTTGGTACTTTACACTCTGAAGGTGTTTCGCTAGCCGTTGCGGAGGTTTTCACCTCTCGAGGCGTAGGTACTTTACCCCCTCCTAAAAGGGACGAGTCCGGGTATAGGACTTTGTGATATGCAATGTGTCGTGTGTGCGAAGGGACATTCAAACCTCTCTTATCCCATAAATGTACAATGAAACAAAAATTGTTAGTACAAATAATAAAAATAAATAAATAAATAAATAAACAAATAAACAAATAAATAAACAATTAAACACTTAAAGACCAATTTTTAAAACCTAATTTATCACAAGACTAATTTATGGCTCGACTCTCTAAATTCCCCAGTGGAGGCGCCAAACTGTCATAACGTGCCAAATACGAATTCAGCATGCTAGACGCAAATCAATGGAGTCGCCACTAATCATCTAATCTAGGTGTGATTAGTCACCTTTATGAATCTATCCTATTTAAAGTAATCCTAAGCTTGACTAAGGTACCTTAAAAAGAATAGGTTCTGGTCTACTTTATCAGAACTAGGTTCGGGAGTACGGTTACGTGTGAGGAAGGATTAGCACCCTCACGACGCCTATCTAAAAGATAGTACCTAATTAGTCTTGTGATACTTAAAAGTCTTAATTAAATGGTCTTGTCTATCCTATTTCGTTTTAATTGTTAAAGTTAGAAATATCGGAGATTATTTTCTAGGTCTTCCTTCCATTCATTCTAGAGAAATTACTAAAAAAACATTTCCTCACCTCGAGAGTATTCAAAAGAAACCATTCGTTCTATTGAAGAGGCTCCGTCGTCGGAAAAAATTAGATTATTTAGCCAAGTTATTTCTCTTAAATTAATCTTCCAAAAATTATCCACATTTTATTAATGTTTGTTTTGAAAAATAAATTGTGATTTTTAATATCGAAAATCATCTCTTAAAATATTCTTCCATTCATTCTGGAGAATTTTTAAAAGAATTTTTCTCACCTAGAAATTTCTTAAAAGTCATCCATTCGCAACTTTCTTGAATTTCATTATTGGAAAAAATCTTAATTTATTCTTCAATTTAATTAAGCATTTATTATGAAAAATCAATTTTGAGAAAAAAAGATTTTGAAAATTAATTATTCTTAAAAAAAATAAATTTTGATCTTTATTGATATTGAAATTAATCTCTTAAAATATCCTTCCATTCATTCTGGAGAATTTTTAAGAGAAATTTCTCACCTAGAAATTTCTCAGAAATTAACCATTCGTAATTTCTTTGAATTTCATCATTGGAAAAAATCTCAATTTATTTATTTAAAAATAACTATTCTTCAATTAAATTAATTTAATCTAATCTAAAAAATAAATTAATAATTAACAATATTAAAAATATACAATTATTATAAAAATATAAAATATAATATACTAATATGATAATAATAGTTTTTTTTTCTAAAAAAATATATGGTTAGTAAAAATAATAAATAATAATATAATATAATATAAAATATAAACCTGTAAAAAAAACTAAAAACAATTAGTAAATAAATAATAAAATCAAATAAAACAAAAGTAAATAAGACAAAAAAAAAATGGAATAACAACAAAACGTAAAAACGCAAAGTGAAAGGAAACAAATGAAATAACATACCTAACAGCAGGGGAGGGGGCCAGCCCAGGCGCGGGCCAGCCCAGGCGCGGGCCGCGCGGGCCGCGCGCGGTCCTGCTGGCCCGGGCCCCTGCTGTCTCTAAAAAACAAATTTTTTTTTTTGTTCATTTGTTTACCTCTTTAAAAAAAAATCTCTTTTTTTCTCTGAAATTCTTCAAGAACACCAAGAACACCAAACCCAGATTTTTCCAGATTCCGGTGAGATGCTGCTGCCGCTGTCGTCGCCGGTGCCGCCGCCGCCGTCGCCGCCGGTGCCGGTGGTCAAAAAATTCTCGAAAAATCACCAAAAATTCCTTTCGATCTCCTCTTTTCAAATATTAAATTAGTTTTTTTTCGAATCTCTCTAGAATTTCCTAGATCTGAAATTGAAGTTCGAAACTTCACCTCCTCCGATCTACTCCGTCGGTCGTCGAATGGCCACCAATTTTTAGTATGTGTTTCCTCTAATTAAAACACAACTTTTCTTTCTCAAGAACTTTTTTCGAAACAAACTCTAACTCCCACTTTTGAATTTTCGAATTTTTTCTCTCAAAAAAAAAAAATTTTTATTTCGAAAAAAACCTATAATTGCTTCTAACTCTCCTTGATTTCTGATATTTTCTTGATGTGTTGTGTTTGATGCTTGGGTTCTTTTTTATAGAGAAGAAATTAAGTTTTAATCTAGCTAGAAGTCTTCAATCTGATCAAGAGAGGTGTTTTGTTTCAATCACATTTTTAGAGTCCCACTTCAATCCAAAAGGAGGTTTATTTCAACCCAAATTTGTTTTTTTTCATTTTTTTATTAATTTCGAATTTCTTCTGATTTTTCTTTTAATTTTCGAAATTATCCAAAATTTTTATTATTTTTTATTTTTTTGATTTTTTTTTGTTTTTTTTTGTTTTTCTGATTTTTTCTTTTTGTTTTTTTTTTCTTTAATAATAAAAATTATACCCGGATAAAATCCGGTGTCTACAATAGTTTTAGGTCCTATCATGACCTTTTAAGCCGGAGAAATAGATACTTTAGCAAGACACCCCCACACTTTCGTGTATTTATAATATGGTCTTTGACCTTCCATAATTCATACTGTGTCTTGTCCGATTTTTTGTGGGATATTCTATTTAAAAAATAATTAGCTATTAAAATAGCTTTTCCCCACAAGTTCTAAGATAACCCGGGACTAATTAACAAAGCAAAGCATTATCATTTCTTTCAACGTTCGGTTATTGCGTTTCGCAATACGGTATTGTTGAGGTAAATAAGGAGAAGTGGTTTGAATGTTGATTCCATATTTTGAACGAAATTCAATAAATATTGAATCATATTCACCACCCATATCATTCCTTATTTTCTTGCTTAGTTGATTTTCGACCTCAGTTTTTAAAGAGTTTAAAAACTTCCAAGGCCTCGTCTTTGCTTCTTAGCAAATAGACATAACAATACCTTTTTATCTTCTCTAGTTTGCACAAACTTTAAGTCATAAATATCAGTGTGAATTAAATCTAG
The DNA here is from genome assembly GCA_030761205.1 of Fremontodendron californicum. Lineage (NCBI taxonomy): Eukaryota > Viridiplantae > Streptophyta > Magnoliopsida > Malvales > Malvaceae > Fremontodendron > Fremontodendron californicum. Next base: position 7,542,731 of record JAULJL010000019.1, on the reverse strand, counting down.
AGGTTTACTATTTCTTTCTACCGAATAGAAATGAGTCTTAGCCAATTTGGATTCCACACAAATTTCACATTTGTGATTTTTATCAATAACAATTTGCAGAAGCAAATCCAAATTACTGATTTTCTGTAAGATCTTGTAAAACACATGACCTAATCTACCATGTCATAATTTAGAGGACACCACCAAATAACCAGAAGAAATAATTTAATTATTATTCTTTGTTCTTTGGCACAACAGCCATAATATTGAGCTTAAAAAGCTCATCACATAAGTATCCTCTACCCACAAATATGCCACATTTAGTGAGTACAAATTTATCAGACTCAAATATCAATTAGAACCTGTTCTTGCTCAACAGAGAGATGGAAACCAAATTCTTTCGAATTTCAGGAGCATGAACCACATTGTTCAAAGTTAGTTTTTTCCCGGAGGTCATCTTAAGTACCACCTTCCCATGGCCTCGTACCTTGCAAACCGAAGAGTTTCCCATAAACAGTTGCTCATCAATAGCAGCTTATTTATAGTCGGAGAAACTCTTTCTATCAGAACAAACGTGACAAGTGGCACCGGAATCAACCAACCATATCTTAGGGTTTTCTACCATGTTCACTTGTGATACTATAGTAGTGAGCTCAATCTCATTATCATCAACTAAGTTGGCTTGAGCTCTTTTCTTGTTCTGACGACAGTCATTTGCTCGATGACCGGGCTTGTTACATACGAAACAAGTTCCCGTGAAATTCTTGAAATTCGTTCCCTAGAACCAACATGTTTCCTCTTGTTGGTCTTATGCGAATGTTCAACAATATTTACCTTGGCTTCCATGGTCTGAGCTTTAACCCTCTTTTCTGAACCACAGTTATCCTCCTCGATTCTTAACCGAATAATCAAGTCCTCTAAAGTTTCTCCTTTCTCTTGTGCTTCAGATAGTACTTGAAATTCTTCAAGAAGGAGGCAATTTCTCTATCAAAGCCGCCGTTTTCAAATGATTCACTAAGAATCATTCATTCAGCAGTAATCTCATAGAGGATCAACTGATATTCTTGGACTTGACTAATCACGGATTTTTGTGTCCACCATTTGAAATCCAGAAATCAGCCAACCACAAATTTCTTTGTGCCGACATCCTCGGTTCTGTATTTTCTTTCTAAGAACTCCCACAGCTCTCTCGCTGTTTTGATTGGGCTAAACACGTTGTATAACATGTTGTCCAATCTATTGAGGATATAGTTCTTGCATAGGAAGTCAGAATGCTTCCATGCTTGCACTGAAACTACAGCTGTAGGATCGATCTCTCCCTCTTTGGGAACCGGGGCCTCCTCCCGTAAGAACCGGGCTAAGTTCAGAGTGGTCAGATAGAGCAGCATCTTATGCTGCCATTGTTTGAAGTCTAGACTACTGAACTTCTCGGGTCTCTCACCATGTGTAACATGTAGAGGTTGTGGCGCTACAGGCGCACTAGCATTACCGATAGATGTTTTAGCCATCTGTTATTTAAAAATAACAGGATCAACTATATATATATATATATATATCGAATATATATTTTACAATCACATATATATATATATAGTCTTTGTGATCTATATGTATGTTTGATATATATATATATATATATATATTACAAACATAACTATGTAATATAAGCTGCCAATATATATTCTCAACAAAAAATATATATAAATGCTGTACAAATGATCACAATATATATATTATATATATATATATATATTCACTTAATAAAATATATATTCGATATATATATTATACAAATATATATATATTATACAAATAAAATATATATATAAATTACTAACAGCAAGTAACTATATATACAAGTAAGAATTCCATCAAAACATTTCCATCAAAACATCAAAACGATTCGGATGATCAGGACCGAATTGATGATTTACCATCAAGTAAGAATCATCAATATATATAACAAACACATATATATATATATATATATATTACAAATATATATATATAAATATGTCCAGAACATGGTAATATATATATATATATTACCAACTAATGTATTTATAAAAAACACTATATAAAAATATATATAAAACAACAAGCCTAGGCCCCACCTCTCAAACGGCGGCTTTTCAATGTATAACTGAATTCAAAAACTTTTCACTCTTGCATGAAACGGTGGATTCAAATATGACCGAATCAATACAAAGCTAAAAGAGATTTTCTTTTAGACATTCCTTGGTTCGGCCACAGAGTCTAGAGAAACAAATTTTCATTCATGAAAAACTTTTCCAAACACACGAAATGTTTCATGCATGAAAAGTAATATAATAATATAATATATATATATATATATAACAAACAATAGCAAATTATAAACCGAATATAAAATCTTACAATTCTTGTCTTGGATTGAAGACAACGCTGTCCTCAACATTATTACTACAGCTCTTTACAAAATCATACAGAATGAAACAATGTGTTCATACAGGGAGGCGCGGCAAGTATACCGAAACCCTGGATTTAACAACAGTAATGAAATAATAACAATACCATTAATCGTCTTAAGATTGTTGGCAATTTTATAAGCAATTAGCAATATTTCATTACTACTAAACATAAATTAAAAGATTAAAGAACAGATTACTTATCTGTAATTCCGGCAGAACAGCATATAAAAAATACGAACAATCCAAAATAGAAAATTGACAACACTTACAGGTTAATCCAAATACAGAAAAAGGATAATCGAGTCAAGGTTGGACCTCTGACCTTAAGACGATTATTGTCTGTCTCTCAGGTACTAACAGTATGTCGCAATTCGTCTCTCAGGCCTCCTCGATTACGTTGCAATCAAGAGCACACTTTTAGCAACACGGTGAACCAGAAAAATGTCGGTCTCTCTCACAGAAGACACAGGAAAAGACAAGAGCAGTATAGAAAAATTAGGAGAAATTTTCAGTACTTTAAAAGACAGGCACTGCTCAGGTTTATATAGAAAAACAGATGACTTTCCGGAACGGACACATCATTTGGAAAAAAACCTGTTCGGCCAAAAAAGCAGCTTTTGAAAATAAAAAGGTTCTTTGTTTAAACTGAACAGACAAAACTTTTAACAAACAAAAAGGTTCGGTCCGAAAAGATACTTCTTAAACAGACAAGTCTCTTGGTTGGAGAATACTGAACCGATTCGGTTTGGGCTGAATAAAAATATTGGTTGGGAAGTAAAAAATTAATTACTGCCCAAACCCAAACCCGACCCAACCCGGCTCGGCCGCGCGCGTGTGGTCCAGCTCAAATTGTGTAGATCTTCATCCACCACAAAACTTGGGTACCCCTTAGGGCCCAACCCCTCATGAAAACAAGGCTTATAAATACCACAAGCTTATGCCTTTGTTCATCCTATGTGGGATTCCACACCAATCACTAACATCAACCAACTTTCTTTCTCTTCAAGTGGGTATAAAAAGATTAATTTCTCATTCAAACATGATATCAATTGTGTATATAAATTATGCACCGTGTATCTACTTACGACAACCTACGTATTAGAATACGTATTTCGTATTTATACACCAAATAATATATTGATATCCAGCAAAAGTAAAATCATATATTTTGTTATCTAGAATATATAATATATATGATTATACATATAAATTAGTGTAAATTATATGATCCTTAAAAAAATTTAAATATTTTTAAAAAAATCGATAATAAAGAACATTTTAGAGATAAGAATGAAAAAAAAGAAGAAAGAAAGTAAGTGTAAATTACCTGTTTAATCATTTAAGTTTGCAATATTTTTTACTTTAATCACCTAACTTTGAAAGTAATTTTTTTACTTTAATCACCTAACTTTGAAAGTAATCTTCAATGTTGCATAAATTATGTTTTCTTGATCATCTAGCTCTTAAAAGACAAAAGAGATTACATTTTATATTTTTACGGTGTTATTTTGCATCAAGTGATAAGTTACATCAGCATTCCACATCATCATTTTGTGATTAAAAATAATAATTATGGGTATATCATTATTATTAGATTGTTCAAGGATCGGATTATCTGATCAAGTTCGAAGATCTGTCTAATATTTGAAAGAGTTTGAACAAAAATATTAGATCCGAAATATGGGCTTGGACAAAAAAAGAGACCCATTTAGAAAATAGGCCAGGCCTTTTCTCCAACAATCAAGGTTCGAGCCTGGCCCCATCCGTTTTTTCATTTATATAATATAATATATTATATTATTATTTATATTTATATATATTATATAATTTATATCATATAAATGTAATATTATAGTGTAAACATTTAAAAATATGTTAAGTTATCTATGTTTTAAAACTTAATAAAAGAAAAAAAAAAGAAAAAATTATTAAAATTTAAATAAAAAATAACATATTTATTTAATTTTTAAAAAAATTAATAATATGGACGGACCTAAACTGGTTTGGACTATCCATTTATAAATATGGACAGGTTTGGACAAAATTTGAGACTCATATTTAGGGTCGGGCCGGGCTTCAACAGATATATGTGATGTTGATACCATACTTAGGTCCAATCTGACTCATAAACACTTCTAATTAGTATCTAATAACCAGGTGACAAACATTGCACCACTTTAAATAGCTAACGGATCAAATTTTAGATTAAACCTTAATTAAACTTAAAATTTAGATTAGATTAATCTATTCCAAAATATGTGGAATGATAAAATAATAAACATGCTATAAATAAAAGTATGAAAACTCAAAATCTAATAAGAACATAAAAAATAAAAAAAAACATTTGTATTTCAGTACTACTACTTTGCGCACCAATATCTTGAGTATTGAAAAATATATCTAAATAGGATTTAATTAAGTTAGTAAACTGATGTATATATATTAAGACCGGTGTTCAAAATCCTATTCCTTTTTAAAAGATGTTAATATTAGATTGATAATGACGCGAATGAATAAAAGATTATAGACTTTAAAAGATAATATTTGGACATCAAAATAAACAAGTCAGTACATTTAAGTAAGTTTTGTTTACTAGGATTATATCTGGTAATTTGTGTATTTGTATTGTGTTTATATTTTTTTTCGAATCATAATCGTGTTTAAGGTATTTTATATTTATATAAGTTTTGACGTGTTAATAATTTGTATTGAATAAATTTTGACATGTTCGTGTATTCGTGTCGTGTCCATATTTTTTTTCGTATCATGTCGTGTTTTAGTTTTTTTTTTTTTCGTTTTATATTTGTGTCGTGTTCAATATTGTCAGGTCTAATTGGGATGTAATTTTAGTTTCTGTTCACTACAAGAGAACGTCAAATTACCGACGGAATATTTCCGTCAACGAAAGACTTCTTCACCGACAGAATTTTTAGAATTACCGACGAAATTCCATCGGTAATGTTTTTGCCCATTACCGACAGAATTGTTTAGAATTACCGATGGAAATTGTCTATTACTGATTGAATATTAACGACCAAATATTTATGTCGATAATACTTTGGCGCGAACGACTTAGATTCCCGCCAAATTATTACCGACGGAGTTACTATTATCACTGACGGAATTATCCGTCGGTAATAAAAATGCACGAATTTTATATTTAGTAAATTAAAATTTATTAAAATTTTAATAAAAAAACAATAAATAAAACTCAATGGTCAGAAATAATTATCGACGGAAATCCGTCGGTAATACGAATATTCCGTCGGTAAACATTTAATATATTACCAACGGAATATGAGTATCACCAACGTATTTTTTGTCGATAATAAAAATTCATGGATTTTGAAATTTAATAAATGCTAATTTATTACATATTTAATGAAGGGAAAAAAAAGTGAACGGTCAAAAAGAAATACCGACAAAAATTCCGCCAGTGATACCTAATTTTCGTCGGTAAATATTACCGACAGACTTTTCGTCGGTAAATATTACCGACAGACTTTTCGTCGGTAATGTATTACCGACGGAATATGGTATTACTGACGAATTTTCCGTCGGCAATATCGTATTACCGTTGGATGGAATTTGAAAGTCCGCCAAAAGTAGAGGTGCTCATGGGCCGGGCCGCGGCCCGAAATTTTTTTTAAACTTTTTTCCCAGGCCTGGCCCTGGGCGGGCCCGAATCACTGTTCATTTATATTAAATATATATTTATTGATTTTATATATTTTTATAATTAATTTTAAAAATATATTATTATTTTATTATGTGAACAGTAATCCGAGCCGGGCAGACCTGAATTACAAATATTCCTGCCTAGGCCCGGCCTAGTACGGGCCGGGCGGGCTGCCAGGCCCGTGAGCAGGTCTAGCCAAAAGTAATACCGACAGAAATTTCGTCGGTGATAGTGGTATTCCTTGATTATAGTTTCGGGCATAACAATGCCTAACACTTCTTCTTCCCCATTCTTTCTTTCTTCTTCCATTTTCTCTCTTTCTCTTCCTCTGGTCCCATGCCTAAGACCCTACCAGGTCCCCCCGCCGTCTGACCATCCCCAGTGACCACCACGCGCGCCTTCGCCGTCCGACCACCGTGCGTCTAGTATGTCTTCTGTCTTCTCTCATCTTTACAAATTGTTCATTGATTTTTTCTTGGTTTTAACAAATTTTCTTCACACATTATTCCTTCCATTTTTTTTCTTGTTTTGCAAATTTACTTTGGAATCACAATCTTCATCAAACCAAGTTGTAAGTGTTATTTTTTTCATTTTATTTGAATTTGCAAATTTCAAAAATTTAATAAATATTTTAAAAAATATTGTTAAAATTGTCTATTTGTTATAATTATTTGGTTTGTTATAATTGTTATAATTATTTGTTATAATTGTCCATTAAAATTATTTGATTTGTTATAATTGTTATAATTATTTGTTATAATTGTCCATTAAAATTATTTGATTTATTATAATTATTTGATTTATTAAAATTAAGAAAAAGATGAGATGTAGGAGATTATGATGACAACGATGACAATGATGCTGATGAGAACGACGAGAATGATGATGATTAGAAAGTTAATATTATTTAATCATTTTGTAATTACATGATCTGTCAAATAATCTTTTTGTAATTTCATATTTTTATTTTACAGATAAAATGCGAGAAGGGTGTAAAAGTAGTGCAAAGAAGTCACAGGGTTAAATGTGGGATGCTTTTAAAGTATCTACAAGATCGTCCTCAGGGCCTTCTACACCACAATTGCCGTTTGGGTCGACTCCCTCCCTACGGCCTCCATCGACACAGTTGCCACCTTATTCGGCTCCATCGCCACGGACCCCGTCTGCAGTACCTCCATCGTCCCTGGATCCCTCTGTACTGGCTCCCTCTACAGTGGCTCCGTGCTCACTGCCTACCTCTGCTGTACGTTTATCCACATCGACTCTCGCTCCATTGCCACGGTCGACACCTACTCCGGTGACTCAGGCGGATCTCGCATTACCATCATCTACCCCACCGCTGGATGACATTTCGCAATATTTGGTCAATGAGCACCGACGTATTTAGCGGATGATGGCACGGGGCAATAGTCAAATGTACCTGCATCACATCCTTCGCCGTCTATCGATATTGTCACTGAGCAGAGAAAACAGGGTAGAGGACGGATCAAAGGATTACCAGCACCGAGTAATCCGGATAACAGGTTTCGACTGTCAATTGTTGCAAACACGTAAGTTAATTACATTACGATAATTCCATTATTTAAGTAAGAAATAAATTATTCTTCACTAACACGTTTCATTTCTTTTAGGACTTTCAATGAGAGTTGTGTAAAATCGACCATTGCCTCGGTGATCAGACAACACTATAACAGACCGTGGCCTACTTGGTCAAGATACCTTCTGACGTGAAACTGTTTATGTGGACTATATTTGAGGTATGATTTGGTTTAGAGTCATATTATAATTTAATTATGCTTAAGACTGTCATATTAATTCATAGTGTCTCATTGTAGGAAAAATGCCAGTGGTCTCCTGAGCAAACACCATGGTTAGGAAATTATGGGAGGCCACATGCAAGGATAGATTCAAGGACATGATGAATTTTGAGAGAGAGAATGCCATGGCCTTCTTTAAGACGAATCGAATAGAAGACTGCAAGGGTTACAAGTGTGATTGGATAGCAGTCGATATTTGAGATCAACTTATTGACAGCATCTAGAGTACTGACGCTTGGAAAAAGAAGTCCCAAAAGGCCAAGGATAATAGGAACACGAAGAAGGATGGAAGCATTACGAAACACACTAGTGGATCAGTTCCTTTTCTAGTTACAGGGGAAAGGATGGTAAGATTTTTTTTTCAATTTATTGTTTAAAAGTTTTATACTATAAACTATGTAAATAATTTCTTTTATTAACTTAATTTTCAAAAATTCTTTTAATCTGTAGTCACAAGAATTGCAACGCAACGTGAGTTTTCTGGAGCTGCTTAACAAAACCCATAAACGTGCAAAAGGTCTAGGTGATTACGTAGACAACAAATCTAAAATTGTTACTGTAAATATTTAACTATGTCAATACTTTATATATTACATTAATTTATTATATTATTTATGTATGTGTTCATTACAATGTCATATATTAATTGTTTATATACTTAAATATTTGTGATTTTAGGAAAACTATACTGCCTTATTGCAGCAAAAATATGAGGACGATACATCTTCATATCCCGATTTTGACCATCGGTCATGGTCTAATCCTATTGGGGGCATTGAGACTACGTGGACGCACGTTTATGGGTTTGGAACAAGATCGAAGAATCGGCAAATTTTCGATATGCTCGGCAGTCAGCAAAGTTCAGATGCAGCCAGTTACACTCTATGTGGTCCTAGTACTACACAGCAGCCGCCAACAGCGTCGTTTGAGGACCAGTATAATGCATTGAGGTCCGATGTCTCGCAAATCCAGACATCAATCGTGAGACTTGAGAATCTCAAGACGACATGGAGTACGATGTTCGCAGCTATACTGCAGTCACAGCTAGCAGTTTGATGAGGCAGGATCAGAACCAGTGCTACCGGAGGGAGTGGTGCTGGAGTAGCTGCTATCGGAGGCATGGGTGTTGGACTGAGTGCTGCTGGAGGCATGGCTGTTGGACTGAGTGCTACCGATGGTGGTGTCAGAGGCATGGCTGCAGGATTGAGTGCTGTCGGAGGCAGTGATGCCGGAGGCAATGCGGATGTAAAGCGTAAAGTCGATGACAGCAGTACCGAGTGATGACACCATGTGTTTTAAATTCGAGAGCTACATTTGAATATTATTTTTATTAATAATATTATAATTTATTAAAATATTTATTTATTTATAATTTTACGGATTTTAGTTTTTTTTAAGGTATAATTATATAAATTGTTTATATTATGTCTAAATTATTTTATAATTTTTTTTTTCAAATCAATTATTACCGACGAAATTTTCCGTCAGTAAATGATTAATAATGATGGATTCCTCCGTCAATTATAAACATTTACCGAAGGAATTATCCGTCGATAATAATTCATTTACTAACGAAATTTTACCGATGGAATAAATTCCGTCGGTAATAATTCAATTATAAACATTTACGACGGATTCCGATAGTTTATTACCGACGAAATTTTTTTTTACCGACGAAATTAATATCACTAACTTAAGAATCATCAGCTAAATTTTACGACGGAAGTTTAACTTTTACTGACGAAATTGTTCGTCAGTAAAAGCACGATCTCTTGTAGTGGTTGTAGTGATTTATTATAATTTATTGTATCTTACTTTTATGATTTAAGGAGTGTAGTACTTGCAATTTTGGTTAATATCTACAAACGTTTTAGAAGTTTTATTGTTTTTTCAATAGTTGCTTTAATTTAGTTTTTTTTTTTTATGAAAACTTTGTTATCCGTGTATAACATATACAAACAATATATTAAAAATTTTGAAGAAAGGGATTAGGATGAAGAATTGAGTTTGCATTGTATCTGTAATTTTATCATTGTTTTTATTATTTTTTCATAATTACTAATAATTTTAATAAAATATAATATATTTTATAATTTTGAAATTTGAAATTTGATTTGCATAATTGTTATTTGCTTTATTATAGATTTTTATTTAATTTTAATTTATTATATTATATTATATGTAATATTTATTCTATTTAGTATATATATTACTATTTTTATTTTATTTTTTATGTTTAGTATATTTCACATTTAAATTATAACATATATTTGGAGTATCAATGTATCATATCTTATGAAAAACTATCAGCACTATAACAAAATTCAATCAAATATATATTATTAATTCAAATATAATAATAATACAAATATAGTACTAAAACTCTAAATTAAAAATATGTAAAATAAATTTATAATTATTTTAAAATCGACCCGTGCATTATTTTTAAGGACTTTTAAAATTTTATATTTATTTATTAATGAATTAGTATCATATGATTCATTGATAGTATATAGATATATACGATAGTAACCAACCTCCAAACAAAATATACAGAGGATATCATCTCCAGCTAAGGTTTTGCTTGAACTAAAAATATAGAAAAATATATTTCTCTGTATATAAGTATATTTATAAAGCATCACATGTGAAAGGGCTGCTAGTTGAAATGGATCCATGACAGGCAAGGATTTTACCATATTGAAATTACTTTGTTGTTATATTTATTTAATTATTTATAGGTTAAAGTGTAAATTTGTCATCGTATTATAGGTGGATATTGAAATTTATTATTATACTTTATTTTGATTGATATTTGTCACTCAACATTGATTTTGGATGATTTAAAAACAAAATTTAACAAAAAAAATATTCTTTTAAATATTTTATTTTAATAATTAACAACAATAAATTAATTTATAAAAATATGAAAAATTAAAAAATTAACATAAAATTTTTATTTTATGAAAGAAAGAAAGACTTGAAAAAAAATACCAAAAAAGAAAAGATTAAGTTTTTTTTATAAAATACACATTCTATATTGATTTTTAATTTTTAATAATTTTAATTTATTTATTTATTATTGTTAATTATTAAAATAAAATATTTGGAAAAAAATTATTTTTTATTAAATTTTATCTTCAAACCATTCAGAATTAAAATTGAATGACAAAATTCAATCAAAAATGAAAATTTAGTGGCAAAATCTAATATTAAGTTAAAGTATAATGGTAAATTTACCCTTAATCTCAAAAATACAATGGCAAATATTAATCAAAGTAGAGTATAATGAAAAATTTTAATATTCAATTATAATATAGTGATGAATTTGCCCTTTAACCCTTTATTTATTTATATACAGTTGAAAGTTAGTAGCTAAGGAGTATACAAGAAAATGGGGTGACCAAGCAGACCAATAATGAAATAATAATTCAGCACTCTTTTATCCCTTTTGTAGCTTAATTGTTTAACATTTTCAACATTTTTGAAACTCAAGTAGTACTGCTGCTGGTCAACTACTTATATTATTGGCAAATATCATGTTACTTAATTAAGTTTGATCTCAGGTTCCAGTCTTAACACCCTAACAAATATATATACTAAAACAATTTCAAAAGAAATTAAATTTAGAGTTTAGAGTTTAGGCTGTGGTTTAAGTGGTACAATTTTACATTTCAGCAAAGATTTAAGGAGGGATTGCAGAAGCTTCTGCCATATATGGTTTTAGTTTAAAAATAGACCTGCTTTTGAAGATGGAATGCTGAATAAGAAAGCACTGCAGAAATTAATGAAATCAAAGATTATATATTATTATATTAAGGGAAAAATAACAAAAGAATAAGCAATGTTATTTGAATTTTTTTATTTTTTTAAAGTATTTTTATCCGACATCTGTGTCTGACACATATTCGAATATGAGTATGTAAGTATGATCCTCCAAATATATTAAAAAACTTTAAACACATACTCATATTCGATATTCACCTTTAAATTCAAGTAACATAAAAAATAAGAGAGCACGCATTCCACACGAAATTAAGAAAAAAGTTATACAGTAAAACCTCGATTATATAAAACTCATATAAAGTTAAAACATGTTGTTCACGTATCGTTTTTTTTTGTGTCGTGTCTAAAATTATCATATAATAATGAACAAAGGCAACATATTTTTTTCCAGTCTCAGCTCAACCTTCTTAATTTGCTCAAAGAGCATTGCTTTTTCTTTGCTTTGGTATGCAATTACTTTTGTTTAATATTGTTGGGTGTGAATCTAGTTTAAAGACGACCTAGCTCACTTGGGACACAAATCTTGGGCAGTTTCCCTTTAGGCTTTGCCTTTCGATATCCTCTCACAATAAAATGCTGGGTCCTTTCAATTTGTTATATGATCAACGAGCATTGCTTTTTTAAGCTACTATTCTTCTCAAGCTAATTCACCACTGCTTTGACACAATAATAAAAGTAGCTCTTCATAGACCAGACCGAACCGCAACCCAAAGGTTCATTTTTTTTTACTCAAACTTAAGTCGGACCGACCCGAAAACTCATATCACTATTCAAAATAATATTAAAATTTTTTTATATATTAATATTAATATTTATAATTTAATTTAATTTTTATTTTATTTTATTGATGAACATTGATTCGAACTGGACCAACTCGAATTAAAAAAATCTCTATCCAAGCTTGATCCAATACGAGCCGAACTTGTCGGGTCAGACAACTTACTTGACCCTTAAACATGTCTAAATAAAAATAATTTAGTACACCAGCCATGTTATTCCAAAACTGTCAAAGTACTACAAAGTCTGATTGAGAAATGATTACATTCTTCTCAAGTACAACACCAAAATACCCTTTAAATTTAGTACTCTGTGATCATCATTGGAAAAAGAAACTAGAAATCTTCCATTCTACAAAACTGAAAATACTGATGCAGGGGATAAATCCACAACAAAAATTACCAGACTTAGTTTATCTCTCTCTTAAGCATAGTTTCACGAGGTTAGAGCTTCAAAAACTTGAGTTTTAAGCAGTAACCGGTTGCTTATGTACAAATGCAATTCCCTTCTCAATGCTGGCCTTCAATTCTGGCTTAAGAGCTTCCAAAGCCTTCTCTTCATACTCAGATAACCCTTGAAGGTCAGAAGGAATCAAAGCTTCAATTCCTTTCCTTCCAAGCTTGATCCTAGATGCAAAGAATGGAAGATCAGTCAGATCTGACTGCACAAAAGAGCACTCGTAGACATCCCCATCTCCATCCAGAGCACGAAGGGATGATTCAACAAATCTTGCAGCGGCATAAGCCATGGACAGGGTGGCTGACCCTGCACCTGCCTTTGCCTCCACAACCTCTGTCCCAGCATTTTGAATCCTGACAGTTAATTGCTCCACTTCTTCATTAGTAAAGCTAACAGAGGGTTTCGTCTTTGACAGCAGGGGTAAAATAGTGATACCAGCATGTCCCCCTACAACAGGAACATCCACATCAATGAGCTTAAGGTTTTTCTTCTGAGCAACGAATGTGTTAGCTCTCACAACATCCAATGTGGTAACACCAAAAAGCTTCTTTGGATCATAAACACCCTTCTGCTTCAGAACTTCAGCAGCTATTGGCACTGTGGAGTTAACAGGATTGCTAATAATATGGAGGAAGGCATCAGGACAGTTATCAGCAACAGCCTCAACCAAGGTCTTAACAATGTTGGCATTGATATTGAAGAGGTCATCACGAGTCATACCAGGCTTTCTTGGAACTCCAGCAGGAATAACCACTACGTTCACACCTTTCAAACAATTTCCTAATTCAGAAGCACCAGTGAAATCCAGAACTTGAGAAGGAGTATTGCAGTGACTGAGATCAGCAGCAACTCCCTTGACATTTGCTATATCATAGAGGTTCAGGGCCGAAACTAGTGGGGACATCTTGATGAGAAGTGCCAATGGCTGACCTATCCCTCCAGCAGCTCCAAGTACTGCCACTTTGTAAGATGCCAGAGGCTGTAAGCCATACTGAGACCTCTGGTTTGCTTTCTGTGCTTTCGGTGCAAAAGAGCCTCTAAGAGCTGCACTGCTTTCCTTGCCAAGGAAGGAGGATTTTGAATCACAGTTCACAGATGTTGCTGCCTTGAGGCCACTGGAACTTGCAAGTGAATTCTGGGAGATGAACCTTACAGCAAAAGGTTTTTTTTGTGGATGTGGGCTCCCCCTGCTTCCAAAGGAGACAGTTGATCCAATTGAGAAGGTAGTTGCTGATGTTGTTGCCATCTCACACTATAAAACAGGAAAAAGTGTCAAGACCTAGCCTACTGGTATGAAACCAGATATTAAGTAATATAATCAACAAGCTGCATGACTCACACCCGAAATGCATTTTCTCATTTTCAAAAGTAAAAAGAAGCAGATGTCACAGACAAACAAATAGATGCCAAAGAAATAAACATGAAATGCATATATAAGAGATGCTTGCATTCTAAAATATAAAAAACAGAGAAGTAAGCACTACTTCTATCTCAACAATAATGAACGAGCATTTAAAAAGAACCAAAATTCAAAAGAAACTAATAGAGCCATTATGCCTTTAAATCAAAGCCTGAAAACAATAGGCAGGGGCCTTCCATGCAACCAAAGGTATCAATTCGTATTCACTTTCATTTCAAAGCAAAATGAGCCATCCTCATCTTAAGCAAAATCCCTGTCACTTGAGAAAAATAGATCCTACAGACCATATAGAAAAATACTGAGATCCCATTGCTTTTACAGCACGTGTCTAGTTGACAACAAATCTATTCAAAAAGACAAATCAGGCTTCTTTACTAAATAAAATTTGGATGCCATTTCCGGTTAACTTGGTGCGAGTTTCATGTTCTTTCTATTAATCACATTCCTAACATTAGTTTCACAAACTTGAAGTAAACAATAATGTGAATGGGATCAAATATCCCTTATCCATAATCCACAAATCTTGAATGTTGAATCCAGAAATTCCAATATTGAGGAAAGCTTTCCCCTTTTACAAATCATTGAAAATAATAACCGGGTTTATTTTCAACCGTTTCCTCGGCAGATTCAACAAATGAGGTCCTCTTTGCTCCCAAACATTTCACTCAGGCAATACAAAGAAAAATCAGGAAACACTTTCCCCAACAACATAGCATACTTTTCAAGAGATACCCTCAAGGCATACATTTCTATTAAAAATATAACAAGAAAATTATAAAAGAGCGAAGAAGAGAAACAATAATCCCAAGTTCCAAGCTGAAAATGAAAGAAATATCAATCAAATAAAGAAACCGATAGCACAGATCTAATCAATATTGCATCTTAGTCCTTAATATGCAAAGATTACAAGAAAATGAACATCTTAAACAGAACAAAACAATAAATAACAACCAGAAACAAGCAAAGAAACCAAACACAGATCATACTTTAGATAAATAAACAAAACCCAAATTATATTTTGGACAAATAAACAAAACCCATAGCTTAGATTTCAAGAATTATAACTCCAAATGAAGATCAAAACTGACAAAAAAAAAAAAAAAGAAAACGAAAACGAACCTTTGAGATCTGAATAGAGAGAGAGAGAGAGAGCTAGCTTAAGCAAAGTGATATATAAGAAAAATGGCCTTTTCTTTTTCTCTTTTGGTATTTATAGGAAACTCAGCCAATGAGATTTGAACAAATCACCAAAATTCTCAACTTCACCTACTCTTTTTGCTGCACTGTTTTCTATTTCTCCCCAATTGTTTTTTTTCTCTTTCTTTCTGTGCACCGAATACACAGCCGCTCTCTGGAAAGAATCTACCAAAAAGCGTTGTTTTTGTCTTTTTGTTTTTTCACGTTTTGTTGCCTTGCCAAGAAGAAACCGTGGCCGATGGTTAAATTGATTACCCCTCATAAATAATAGCCACGGTATATTATATCAAAAAAAATAATTTATTATCAGTAAATCAAATAATATTATCTCATTAAAAAAATTATTTATATTTATTTTTAAAAAAAAAAATTAATGAGTTGGTAGATCTGACAATATTAGACACGCACGATTACACGATACGAAAAAAATAATTAAAACACGTGAAAAACATGACACAACATAAAAAATAACACTAACACGACACAAATATACGAATGTCTCAAAATCTATATAATACGAATTATTAACGTATCAAAATTTATATAAATATAAAATATCTTAAACACGATTATGACAAAAAAATACACGAATTGCCATGTGGCATCATCTGATTCACTCACAATATATAAATATATACACTGTTAATGCATCAAATATAAAATCATTATTAACATATCAAAATTTATATTAATACAAAATACTTTAAACACCATTGTTACACAATAAAATATACAAATACTATACGAAAACATGACTTTTCATGTCTAAAATTGATGCTTTCTCTAAGGCTAAGAGTAAAGTTTTTGCCCTTGCTTGCCTTTTTTGCCTTTTCCGACCCTTTTTAAAATTTAATTGCTCTTTTTTTTGGTAGTTTTTTTTTTCCTTGTCATTTATTAAGTATTTTGATTACTTTTCTTAAATAAATATATAAAAGCCAAAACTTTAGATAAAAAAAGCAATTTTTCAATGTGAATAGTCTATATTATTTTTTATATAAATATATAAAAGTCAAAACTTTAAATAAAAAAGGCAATTTTCCAATGTGAATAGTCTATATTATTGACATGTGGACAGACGTCTTTAAAAATAACCATGTGTCTTACATTTAATTATTTTGATTTAATTTAAAATTTAAAATATTTAATATAATAAATTATATTTATTTCTTTTTATATTTCATTTTTTTTTTAATTTACTTACTTTTTATATGGATGTGAATAAATCTTATATCTTATATTTTATATAAATATATAAAAGCCAAGGCCTTTGATATAAAAAAAAATCCTATGTGTATGGCTTATATTTTTGACATGTGGACAATCTTAAAAATCATCATTTGTCATTTAATAAATGCATTTTATTTTATTTGATTCATTTTTAATTCAAAAAATAATTCAAACAAATTAAACTGATTAGATGTACTTTTTATTATTATTTACCTTAAATACCACTCAATTAAATTCATATTAAAGGTAATAAAATTTAATTGCTATCATTAATACATAAAATAATTTTGTGTCATCTTTTTTTAGTTATAAATATTTAACTCTTAAAATACATTTATTTAAAAAATATAAAAATATATATTGATTACACATTACGATAATTGTTATGATTTTAACCTATAACTGATTTTAAAATAATTGATACTTTTAACCTATAACTAATCGATTTTAATGTATGATTAATATATATTGATTTTTTTTAAAAAAAAAAATTATAGATAATTAAAATTAAATTATTGATATACCAGATCAAATGAATTTCATTATCATTTTTACATATTATGTTTGACTATTTTAATTGTCAAGCATATAAATTATTCTCAATTTAAAATATTCTTATTTTCATTTTAATCAATTAATCGTTCAAAAATTACAACTCTTTTCATAATTATTTTTTAATTTGATTTGTTTAATAATTAAATAATGTTAAATACTCAAACCAAATCATTTAATAATTGTTTAAATATACAAATAAATATTAAATTATTGTTTAATACAAATCGAAATATTAAATTATTGCTTGATTTGATTTGTTTAACAAAATCAATACATAACAAATATTCCGTACGTAGATGAACTAATTTTTTAATATCTGAACGACATTTTTTAATTAATTTATTTGATTTGATTTGATTGAATTAATTATATTTATTTTTTAAAATATATGTTATTTTACTTTTTTATGATTTTATTCATATTTGAAAAATATTAAATATGTAAACAAAATCAAATACACCTAAAATCATGTTAATTTATATATTTTGATTGACTACCATTAAATGACAATTGTATTCAAATTTCGTTTTTAAATACTATTAAATGAAAATTGTAATTACATTTCCATAAATTACTCATTGCTTCCAATTTGTTTCTTAGTCAATTTAAAATTTAAAGTTATTGCAATAAATACCTTAACACCTTACTAATATAAATGGGCGTGTTTTAGTAGGAATGCACATAGATCATTTCATTAAGTGTATTTTGTTCGAGACACTATAGTTAGATTATTCTTTGCAAATTCTGTAGGTTGATTTTGATTTTCTTCTTTTTCCATTTTTATTTATTTTTTATTTTTATATTTGAGATTGTCAGAGTTTGATACATGATTTGTTTAAGAAAATATATTTATTTTTACTTCTTATACGTTTAAATGAAAATTTAAGTCACATAATCAAGTTTCCCTTTTCTTTTAGTTAAACACATAATCAAGTTTCATAAATTTTGGACTTTTTTTACTTTTAAAGTATTTGTATCAATTATATCATTTGAATTAAGAATATTTATTTAAATCTATTTAGACATATCTTAAACATTTAGGAAATCTTTTATATTTTATTTCACGTTAGATCTTCTATAATTATAAATAAGACACGTTATAATTATTTATTATCTTAAAAATATTTTTTATAATCACACCATATATTTTTAAAAGATGTGTTCTCCGTGCATTGCACGGGTTTAAAACTAGTTGATTATACATTAGAAAATCAGATTTTATTTCTTGCATTTAAACTATCATGTTTAATTTGTATTCATGCAATTTTGGTACCTTAACCAATATGAAATCTCCTATGGACTTGCCTTCCTTGAAAAAAAATAGTAATAGTAATACTAATAATTAATAATAAAAGCTTTTTAAATTATGTATATTATTCGAAAACATTTGATTCGACATGTCTATAAACCGGGTTATTTGTTTAAACTCGAAGATTTTTTTTATTAAGATGGTTTGGACAGAAATATTAGATTCAAAAAATAAGTTTGGACGAAAAATTAGGTCTGTTTAAAAAATGGGTCGCGCTTTGGACATAACAATTTTTTAACCAGGCCCAATTCGGCTCGTTTTAATATTAGTAATATAAATTTTTAAAAGAGACCGAATATTTTTAAAAGGGATCGATTTTTTTTAAGAGAGATTGATTCTTTTGTCTAAAACTTTGGATTGACCTATTCGAGCTTGGATAATGTATTTGCATAATTGGACCAATTCTTTCCATATTTCGGACAGGCAATCATAAAATTCATTAATATATTGTTTGGATCCATCCCAACTCATAAAAAGATCTGCATTAGATTCAATAATTGGTGCAAGTTTAAAAACAATAAAAAATAGATCTCTCGCCCTATAAATCCTACGTTGATGACTTCAAAATTCAAATATAAAACTTTCGAATTAGTAGTGAAAGAATGATTAAAGGATAACTTTATTATCATATTATGGATATTAAAATTTGTCATTATATTTTATTTTGATTGATATTTATAATTATATTTTTGAAATTAAGGGCAAATTTTTTACTATACTTAAACTTAATATTAAATTTTGCCACTCAACTTTGCTGTAGATGATTTGAAAACAAAATTTAACAAAAAATAGATTCCTTCAAATATTTTATTTTAATAATTAACAAAAATAAATTAATTTATAAAAATTAAAATTTAAAAAATTAACATAGAAAATTTATTATATAAAAGCTAAAGATCATGATAATGAAGGACGGATCCTAGTAACACTTCGAAGAGATCGAAAGAAGAATTCAATTAATAAGCCTGTGCGAGTATGAATAAGAACTAAGATGCTCAAACAATCAGTCGAGGAGCCAACGTTAAAGGTGATTAAAAAAAACAATTTCATCTAGACATGAAAATTTGACGGAACAAAAGTCAAACGACAAATCACTTTGAACGAATATATGTCGGTTCAGTTTAAAGCAAAAAGTTTGGTTTCCATGAATTGTTATATTGTTTGGCCAATCAAAATTCAAAAACTTTTAATTTGGCCCATCTATAAGTTATCTAATTTATTTCTAAATTAAATTAAAACAATTTTAAAATAAATTCAAATTTCAGTCAATCAAATTTCAAAGATTTATGAGTTATTCAATTAAATTTCATTGTATAAGTCATCATCTTTTATCTCTAATTAAATTAAAATTATTTAAAAATAAAATTAAAAATGTAAAGTTCTTTTAGAACTCTCTCACCTAGCAAGTTGACATTATAAATTCAATACTTCTCAAGACCACTTGACACAAGTTACAATTTTTGAAGAGAAGAAGAAGATTTTGAATACTCAAAGTCTCTTTAAAATTTCAAGAATCAAGCTATGAAAAATTGAATTTTTTTTTTAAGAATTCGAAACACACAATATTTAGGTTCAAAGAGTTTTTAAGAAATTATTCTTCGATCTTGTTCCATTTTAAAAAATGAGATCAATTTCATTTGTTAAATATTACATCTTCTAAACCCTTGAAGTGAAATTTCTACAGAAAAAAAAAAAAAGAAGAAGAAGATTTTCATTATTTTTAGAGTTTTCAAAAATTATAATTTTCACATTTGATTAATAAAATCGATATTTATCTTTAAATTTCATATCTTATTTTTTTATTCGAAAATGTTATCATATCTTATTTATTTTTTACTCGAAATTTGCATCTATCAGTATTGTTTAATTTTGCTCGTCTCTTGCTTACTTTCTAAGGCTAGGAGTTTTGAGTATCCGAAGGGTATATAGGAATATTCCTTCAGCTATTAACATAAACAAAAGTTTATAAGGAAACGGCTGAGGTCAGGCCACCAATTGGTACTTTCGTTCAATTATTACTATCATAAACAATGAATTTAAAAGGACAATGCTGAAATCACCCCTTATTTAAGCCATCTAATAGATGACATCTCCATACATGCTTGACACCAAGATTTATCAGATCCAATTGATGTGGTTGTTCTTCCTCTATTTATTTATGTTATAGAATCATTTTCAACTTTCAAGTCATTTTCTAAAAGAAAGTTAAGATAATGAGATAATGTTGTAGAGCTCAGAGTTTTTTTTGCTAAGCGTAGAGCTCAGAGTTTAACACAGTTAATTCATGTAATTATTTTTAAAAAATAATATTAAATAAATTTGAGATTCAAATTTTAGCATCTATAATTATAATAGTCGGTACCGTACTGGTCGTACCCATCAATATGTATCGATTTTGAAGAAAAACGAAATGATACCAACATCGAATCGTTTCGATTTTTGTACTGATCCATACCGACCTGTATTAGTACATATCGATCCATACCGACTGATACAAGATTTTGATTTTTTTTTTTTTATAAAAAAATCACTTGATTTTTTAATCAATTCGTAATACTTTTTAGTCATAATAATTTTTAATTTTTCATAATTTCATTAAAAAAATATTTATTAAAATTAGACTATTGAATCTAATTAATAATAATTTATTATATTTTTAAATATTTTAATATTTATTTATGATTAAAAAATTTAGATATTAAATATTTATAATTTTTGAAATTTATATTTGCATATAAACATATATATGTATGTAATTTAAATATATTTCTACATGTATATAATATAAATTTTATTAGAAAATTTGGAAATGAACTTTATAAATATATACATGAAAAATATTTGAAAAATATAAGTAAATCCTAAATGATATGCCGAAACACACCGATACCGATACGTATCAATACCAAAAAAAAATTGATATGCTTATCGATACGATACTAATTACTTTGTTTGCAACCTCTTCCCCTGTTCACAAATTACAACCTCCTTTGTACCAAAAATAAATAAAAATCCTCATTTGAACATCATTATGATCTATGGAATTAAATTAAAATGCAGCTTGATCTTCTAAATACAAAGATAATCTCCCTCTCGCAAGCAAATGGTAAGAAGGAACATGATCATTCTAACAAGGTTTCTCTTAACAGAAATGAAAGACCAATTATGAGAAACTAGTGATATTTATTTCATACGTTTAACCTTTCCATTTCCTTCCTAAGTGCATTGGCTCTCACCAAGCTCCCGTTGGTATTCACAGCCAACTTGAGATCCTCCAATGGATTTCCGGGTACCACCTTCTTGTACAAGTAACTGTCGAATGTCATCTTCTGCACATACTCATTGGCACACATCTCGACGAAAGCTTCTCTTGCCGGATTCGATCTGTAAAAGACCTTCTGCAAGACATCCAGTACCTTGTAAGTTGGCCAGTATGTTTTGTCCCACTTCTCCAAGTACTTCCTCAAGTCCCCTTCATCCACCATCTTCTTCCCAAGCTGTGAACCTTCAACAATGGCCTCAGCACACATTCTCCCACTCTTAGCTGCAAAGTAGATACCCTCACCGGAGCATTTCGTCACATATCCAGCTGCATCCCCAACTAAGGCTACTCTCCCAGATAACCTGCGTGGACGAGGATGCTCAGGAATCGGGTGTGCCTCAACTCGTATAATCTTACCTCCAAGGATCTTGTGTTTTGCTCTGTTTCTAGTGGCTAGCTGGAACTTCTTGATGTCACTCTTGTGAGTCACTGTGCCAGTTCCAACTGCAACATGATCACATCTGGGGAAGACCCAACCATAGAAATAGGGTGAGACATCATCGCCTACGTACATTTAAGCAAGATTCTTGTAGTACACCATTTTGTCATCAGGGATTTTGATTCTCTCCTGCAATCAGAATGAGATGTAATGAATTATCAATGTCGGAATCTATGTTACTCGGATTCGGGTGTGAGTGTCAGATATGGGTATGTTCAATTTTTTTTTCAAGATTTTCATGTATTTGGAAGGTTCTTAGTAGATTATATTCCCATATCCATGTCTCAATATGCGCTTGGACACGGATGTAGGACACAACTATTTTAAAAAAAATGAAGAGTCGGAGCAACATAAGTCGGAATAATTGAACATTCAGATGCATGATACAATAGAAATCATCCTGCAATGTCCCCAGACAAATTCCTAATGGCAAGAACACATTTTCCTTAAAGGAGGTATCAGATTAAAAGCAACCTCCAACTTTATAATCAAACGAAGTTATAAAGTCAAGAACATGCTTTCCCAAAATAGGACTTTAATTTCCTTAATCTATAGTAAGTAAATCAAATGCGTCTTAGTTCTTAATCATCCATCATCAACAAGCGATAGAATCGCGGATCGATTTTTCCAACACATGTTCTTCACTTAACCATATATTTAACTCCATAGATAGTCTTTCTTTAAATTTAGTGCAAAATAAACACTTTTACAAAAAAAGGAGCCCCACAATTGAAAGATTTTGAGCTTAATTATATATGGAATACTATATTTCAAGCAAAAAAAAAAACCCTTTGCTAACAACTCTTTCAGTCCTTGACCATGCACATAAACTATTTTGAGATCTGTCAGAGCCTTTTCAAAATAAAGAAAGAAATCAAATTATAATACTCCTAATAAATATACTTAAACATTCCAAAGGTAAGGAGAAAACCTTGGTACTGTTAGATTTCAGGTCCAAGCCCCCATCTTACATGAATTTCCTTTAATTATATGCATGTTAGTCAATTATGTTATTTTCCAATTTTCTAATTAGTACTAAATGTGGAAGGATGTTGATTATGATCCTAATTTCTACTCGTTCATCCAGGGATCCTATGCCAAAATAAGCACTTCAACAACAAATAACTCAAAAAAGGAAAAATCTGGTAATATTGAACACGACACGAAAAATAACTTAAATACGATATGAAACATGACACGACAAACAAAAACAAAAACATGAACACGACACGAATACACCAACATATCAAAATCTGTATAACACAAATTAACATAAATTATTAACATGTAAAAATTTATAAAAATATAAAACACCTTAAACACCATTATAACACACCAAAAAAAAAATTACATGAACACTATACGGATGCAGAAATTGCAAAAATTGTAGAAGAAGATTGAAAGTTATGTGTCTCGCAGATATTTATACATACCTGAAATGCATCATAATCGCCAGCATTAATCGCTTTAGCAACACGAGAATTAGCCCATCAGCTCTAATCACAACATCAACTTACAGAGTAACTTTCTCTCCCATAGCTCCCTTCTTCCCGTCGTACTCGGTGTAATGCAAAACATAAGGCTCATCCCAACGCTTAGGCATATCCATCTTCAAGAACAACCCATTTATAACATTAGTTTATTACGGATAATAATGCAGACATAGATAATGCTAAAGTAATTAAACAGATTACTATTATTTGAATTAGAGATAGAACAGATTACTTTGATTACTAGTAGAGATAGAGATATCTTAGTTATCCTTTTGTTTTTAATTCTTACTCTTATCTTCAAGCTATGTATATATATATATCATTCAGATGAATGTATCAAATATTGAATTCACTTAATCAAAAGCATTTGATTATCTTTATGGTATCAGAGCTTACCACAGACTAAGTGGTTTATTATTTTATTATGGCACAAAACTCAACACTCAATGTCACAGTTCTTTCTCATATGATGCAACTCGTTTCCACCAAGTTAACTCAAAAGAATTACTTGTTGTGGAAAGATCAGGTTGAACCATTGATTGAAAGTGTTGGTCTGCATTACCACTTGTCACATGCAGATCAAAACTCTTCTCAGCTGCATTTGACTGAAGATGATAAGGAAGAAACAAATCCAGAATCTTTAACCTGGAAGGTTGATGATCGTATGCTGAAGAATTTTATTGTAGGCACTTTATCAGAGCAAGTTCATTCACTAGTGGTTGGACTCGAAACAACCCATGATGTTTGGTTTTGCCTTCAAAATACTTTTGCTGGTAGCACAAAAGAAAGAGAAGCTGACTTGCTTCGACAACTTCATCGAGCAATCAAAGATACCGATTCTCTTTCTGCATATATCTGCAAATTTAAGACCATTTGTGATGAACTTGCAGAATGCAAAAGCCTGTAACAGATGATGATAAGGTCGTTTATGCTATTAATGGTCTTGATGCAACATATGATAGTTTCACTAGTGCTATCTTAGCACGACTCCCACTACCATCCTTCTCTCAGTTTGTCATCTCTATCAATGCATTTGATGGACGAATGACTAGCAGAAATACTTTGAGCACAACAGTGTCCGATGAAAGGGCCTTTGTAGCTCATGGTCATAATCGAAATGGCAGAACATTTGGATGGAACAACAACATATCAAATTATAGAAGAACCTATCTCTCCTTTAATTCCTCTGATAGGGGGTTTACACCTATGGCTCAAGGTTTCAAACAAAACAGAGAAGGCTCCACTAGCCAACGATTCCAGGACAAGATTGGTCCTCCAACTCCTACTGCTGCATCTGAAGTTTGTCAAATCTGTGACAAATGTGGACATCGTGCCAAGAATTGCTCAAATCGCTTCAACCATGCTTATCAAGATCTTGCAATCCCACAAGCCTTAGCTGCTCTCACTCTTGAAAATCCAGTTGATTCCGAATGGACACTAGATACAAGTGCAACATCCCATATGACAAATGATGCAGGTATATTCAATTCTTATTCTCCTTATACAGGCAAGGACAGGATATACATTGGAAATGGACACTCTTTACCCATCACTCACATTGGTCATGTTACTGTATCTACTTCATCTGGCCCTCTATATTTGCAAAACGTATTACTGGTTCCTAGCTTAACAAGGAGTCTTTTATCTATTGGACAACTTACTGAAGATTACCCTTGTGATGTGCTATTTAATTCTCATGGTTTTCTTGTAAAAGATCTGCGGACAATGGCAACACTAGCAAAGGGGACTAAACAAGGAGAGCTTTACATCCTGGACTCACAATCGAATGATTCTACATCAGCAGCTTTCTTCTTCATTCGTCATCATCGAGTCTCACCGGATGTTTGGCATAACAGGCTCGGCCACACAAATTCAAAAATTGTTAATTTTCTCATTAAAGACAATAAACTTCCTGTTACTTCTAGACATACAACTGCCACTGTGTGTTCTAGCTGTCAACAAGGAAAGAGTTGTAAACTCCCATTTATAATAGACACAACTCGTTCTGCTTCAATTTTGTTCAAAGTACATGTTGATATTTGGGGACCAGCACCTATGTTTTCTGTGCAACAATTTCGTTACTTTTCTATATTTGTGGATGATTATTCCAGATTTACTTGGTTTTATCCTCTTCGCAAGAAATCTGATTTCATACAATGCTTCATTCATTTTAAGAAAATGGTGGAAATTATTTCAGTACAACCATAAAAAAATTTCAATGTGATGAAGGGGGTGAGTTTCATAAAGGGGAATTGTCACAGTTATTCAAAGAAGCTGGCATTCAAAATTTTACTGCTTGTCCAAAAACCCAGAACAAAACAGTGTAGCTGAAAGGAAGCATCGTCATATTGTAGAACTTGGTTTGTCAATGCTCTTCCACTGTAAAGCACCAAAAACGATTTGGGTTGATGCATTCTCTACTGCAGTATATCTTATAAACAGGCTTCCCTCATCCACATTAAAGATGCAGACTCTCTTTGAAATACTTTACAACAAATATCCTGATTACACTTCCTTAAGAACATTCGGTTGTTGCTGCTATCCATATTTGAGGGGCTATGCAGAAAATAAATTTTCTCCAAGGTCTGTTCCATGTGTTTTTCTGGGTTATAGTTCTTCACACAAGGGATATAGATGTTTGGTTCCCTCTACTGGAAGAGTGTATATATCCCGTCATGTGGTATTTGATGAACAAACATTTCCCTTTGCAGATAGTTTACTGTCTATTTGCCTTGCTTTACTGTCGCCTGCAGCTATCACAGTTTCTTCCGCTGGTAACACTTGGAACACAGATTCAGTCTTGGATTTAGTTCCCTCAGACTCTAATCTACAACATGCTCGTAGCTCTCCATTTATCCCTGTCAAAGAAGTTACTACTACTGCTACTACTTCATCCTCAGAAGTCCTTATTTTTCATCATGCCAACAATCCACATCCTATTTCTGCTACAGGAGTTAATACTAATGCTGATTCTTCTGCAGTACCTTCTACTACTTCACCCACTCCGTTGCTCAATATCTTGGATGGTTCGACGTCTGCTCCACTCTCTACTTCCACCTCTACTGGTTTTACATTGAATACCTATCCAATGAGAGCTCGAGGTAAGGCTCATGTTGGAATACTTCATCATCAATCTTCCACTATTCCTATGGAACCCAAATCTTTTAAAACTGCATTGAAAGATCCTCAGTGGATATTAGCTATGGAAAATGAACTTACTGCACTCAATCAAAATAAAACATGGACTCTTGTACCTCGAACTGCTAATATGAATGTAGTAAGTTGTAAGTGGGTATTCAAAACCAAACTTAATGCTGATGGCACTCTAGAAAGACTAAAAGCGAGACTTGTTGCTCGTGGATATACTCAAATTGAAGGACTTGATTATGCAGAAACATTCAGTCTTGTGGTTTGTCCGCAAACTATACGAATTGTCTTGAGTATTGCTTTATCTCTTCATTGGCCTATACGACAACTGGATGTACAGAATGCCTTCTTGCATGGCCAACTTACTACACCGGTTTTTATGGAGCAGCCTCAGGGTTTTATGTTATCTACTCATCCGGACTATGTTTGCTGCTTGCATAAATCTCTTTATGGCTTGAAACAAGCTCCTCGTGCCTGGTTTGATAGATTCAGCTCATATCTTTTGCAACATGGGTTCTCTTGTAGCTCACACGACTCCTCATTTTTTCTTCATCGATCGGAAGCTGGCACTGTCATCTTGCTTCTGTATGTTGATGATATTGTAATCACAGCCAGCCATACATCCTTACTTGAGAAAGTTATCTTTACCCTCAGTGCTGAGTTTGCTATGAAAGATCTTGGGTGCTTATATTATTTCCTTGGGATAGAGGTACACTCCACAGATAATGGTCTTCATTTATCTCAAAAGAAATATGCTAATGATATACTGAGTTGAGCACAAATGACTGATTGCAATGCAATATCTACCCCTTTACCTGCTAAATTTGAGCTTGCAACTCCTGCTGAACAGCTTCTGAACCCACAATTTTATCGACAAATGGTAGGAGCCTTGCAATACTTGACTATGACACGACCTGATCTCTATTTTGCTGTTAACATTCTTTGTCAACATATGCATTGTCCATCTACATATCATTTTAAACTTTTAAAACGACGTTATGTTAAGTGTTCGGTTGATTATGGACTTCATATATTGCGTGACACTGTCTTTGATGTATCTGTATTTTCTGATGCTGATTGGGCAGGCTGTCCTTTAACAAGACGTTCTACCTCTGGCTTTTGTGTCTATTTAGGATCTAATTTAATTTCGTGGTCAGCAAAGAAACAGCCTACTGTCTCTAGGTCCAGTTCTGAAGCAGAGTATTGTTCTATGGCTTTGGCAACTGTTGAAGTTACTTGGTTGTGTTCCATCCTTTGTGAGCTGGGAATCTCCCTGTCTAAACCACGAACTTTATTTTGTGACAATTTATCAGCTCTTTATATGAGTGTAAATTCGGTGTTCCATGGTAGAACAAAGCATATAGAGCTCGATTATCATTTTGTTCGTGAGAAAGTTGTGTTGGGAAATCTAACCACCAGATATGTCTCTTCTTCAACTCAACTTGCTGATTTGTTCACAAAATCTTTACTTCGAGATAGATTTCAATGTCTTATTACCAAGCTCGGAGTAATTCCACTGTATTTCCTTCGCTTGAGGGGGAGTATTACGGATAATAATGCAAACATAGATAATGCTAAAGTAATTAAACAGATTACTATTATTTGAATTAGAGATAGAACAGATTACTTTGATTACTAGTAGAGATAGAGATATCTTAGTTATCCTTTTGTTTTTAATTCTTACTCTTATCTTCAAGCTATATATATATATATATATATATATATGTATATCATTCAGATGAATGTATCAAATATTGAATTCACTTAATCAAAAGCATTTGATTATCTTTATATTTCCATTGTCTTTAGCTCTGTCTCTCAAGTAAGCATCCAACACTTCCCTTATCACCATCCCAATATATTCATGCGGCTTCAACGTTTGACCAATGTCGACAGCTATGTTGGATGGAGAAATCATCTTCATTTTGGTGACTCGCCGGTCGATGATATCTAATGGCAGGTCAAATTCACCCACCACGCAAAGTGGGATGGCTCCACCGCAAGGTTTGCAGTTGTCGAGTTTGCGTTCGATTAGGAACGTTTCGTGCCACCCTTTGCGAGAGTTTCAGCGGCTGAGCCTCCTGCCGGACCACCGCCAATGACTGCAACCTGTTGCTTAGTTTTGGAGAAGTTTTGGCGGCCGACACATGGACTACAATTTTCAAAAATTTTAATTTTTTACATTGGGAAATCGCCACCCACGGTGGCGATTTCCCAAAGTTCATTTTTTTTTTTAATTTTAATAAATAATAAAAATTTTAAAAAATAAAGATTTAATAATTTTAATATATAATTTTTATCCCATGGTGGTAGAAGTGTTCATGGGCGGGGCCAGGCTCATGTATGGTATTAACACCACATTTGCTTGCCCAAGCCACGGTGGAAAATTTTCAACCTTTATTTAATTTTTTTTAATTTTATAAAATAATAAAATTTATATCCCAAAGTTCATTTTTTTTTAATTTTAATAAATAATAAAAATTTTAAAAAATAAAGATTTAATAATTTTAATATATAATTTTTATCCCATGGTGGTAGAAGTGTTCATGGGCGGGGCCAGGCTCATGTATGGTATTAACACCACATTTGCTTGCCCAAGCCACGGTGGAAAATTTTCAACCTTTATTTAATTTTTTTTAATTTTATAAAATAATAAAATTTATATAATTTTTAATTTTAAAAAATAAAAATATAACAATTTACCAAAATTTTAAAAAATTATATTTGTAATTAGACCTGTTCATGGCCGGGCCGCGACCGGAAATTTTTTTCCTTGCTCAAGCCCATTTCGAGTCGTGCCGACTCGAAAGCCCATTTCACTATTAAAAAAAATATTTTTATATATTTTATAATTTTTTGAATTTTGTTATTTAATTTTTTTTTAAAATTAAAAATTATATAATTTTTATTTAAAATTTATTATTTAATAAAATTACAAAAACACTTGTCCAAGCCCGGACTAATACGACACTTTGATTGGCCTTTCTCCCGGAGGTCCATTTATTACGAATACAAGTTGAAAGAATTCGATTAACATTACGGATAGACCTGCTCATGGACCGGGCAGCCCGTCCGACCAGGCTCGAATCACTATTTATATATTAAAATAATTATATTCAGGCCTGCGAGCCGGGCCTTGGCAAGAAGTTGAAAATTTCTGGGTTGCGGCCCTGCCCATGAGCAGGCCTAATTACGAATATAATTTTTTAATTTTTTGGTAAATTGTTATATTTTTATTTTTATTTTTTAAAATTAAAAATTATATAATTTTTATTATTTTTTAAAATAAAAAAATAAATAAAAGTTGAAAAAATTTCACCGTGGCTTGGGCAAGCAAATGTGGTGTTGATACCGTACATGAGCCCGGCCGACTCATGGACACTTCTATCACCATGGGATAAAAATTATATATTAAAATTATTAAATTTTTATTATTTATTAAAATTGAAAGAAAAAAAAATGAACCTTGGGAAAGTCACCTCCAATGTAAAAAATTAAAAATTTTAAAAATTGTAGTTGAAAAATCACCACGGCCCATAGCGATTTCTCAACTGGTATTTTAAACAAAATTAAAATTTTCAGGTTGAAAAATCGTCATGAATCATGACGATTTTCCAACTGGTTTAAAAAAAACAAATTTTAAAAAATTATTCTGAAAAAATGATATTTTGATAAATAATTTTTTTTGACTATATTAAGATAAAAAAACCGTTTTTGTTTTTTTAGTAAAAGGTTGGATACGGTTGGGGATATGAGCGGGAACTGGCCGTTGGATTTGGAGAATAGACGGTGAGGATCGGATTGTGATAATGTACGGATAGATTTTGACTTTTGTCTTTAATTGTAGTGGAGGATAATTTTTACGGCTATTATTGTGCCACGTCATGTACTTTTTGCAATGCAGCTTTGTCTTATAAATAACTTGACACTCTTACAATGTGATGTGACTGTGAGAGAAACAATTTGATTTTTGGTATGAATTTATTAAGGTATTCAAGTTTTCTTACAAAACCAGAAAAAAGGTAGATAAAATATCTTGAATAAAAGTTAAAATGTGTTGGATAAAGATTTAGTATCATGAAAATGTGTATCGTATTTTGTTTTTTAGGTGTTAATGGTATAAATATAAATATAAAATACATTAATAAATTTATTACAATTTTAAATATGAATATAATATATATTAAATATATCATGTTAATCATTTTTAAATATATTATAATTTATTTATTAAATATGTCATGTTGATATAATATCTTATCGTATTCAAAATCATTAAATATACTTGAAATTAAAATATATTCTCATTTTTACCTAAAATCTTTATTGCTTTCGAATTATTATTATTATTATTATTATTTTGTTGGCCAACACCTTCAATTTTCTTACAAAACTAGGAAAATTAATAAAACGGTTTAAGTACCCACATAGTCTCTATACTATAGTGAAAAAAGCAATTTAGTTCTTATAGTATAAAAAGTGAGTAATTTAATCTTTATACAATTGAAATAGGTTCAAATAAGTAAAATTGATAACAATGTTAATGAAAAACCGTTAAAATTCTGATGTGAACTCGTAAAATCTAACAGAATTAATGACTTAGAATAAAATATGACTTGAAATATATCTAAATCTGATAGATTATACGAGTCCATGTCAACATTTTAACAGTTTTTCATTAAAACCATTATCAATTTTACTTATTTACACCTATTTCAATTGTACAGGGATTAAATTATTCACTTTTACAGTACAAGAACTAATTTGCTTTTTTCACTAAAGTACATGGACTATGTGGGTACTTAAACCCAATAAAACATAAAGGCAAATATCTTCTATTATTCCATAATTTGATAATTATCTTAAATACATAATTTTTAAAAAATAATTTAACCTAACGACTTTTAATTTATTTATTTTTTTATATTTTATTTAAAGATTCAACTTTTTTTTTGTTTTTTGTATTTTTTTTCATCTGTATAGTATATATATATATATTTAAAATAATCATTTTTGCATAAGAGCTTTTTGTAATTATCAGCAAAATTAAAAAAGAAAATGATTCATATATATATATTTTTTAAATACTCCTTAAAACACATAATAAAAATTAAAAGATATTTTAAAATTTTAAAAATGAACTTTTTTAAGTTGTTGTAAAATTTATTTATTTTTAAAATTTATATGTAATACTATTCCAAAAAAAAAAAATTTACATTGTAAAGGCCAAAATAAGCTATAAAAGTATTTTGTAATTTCTTAACTTTGCTACAGAAGTTATTTATGAGAATTTCACTTTTACCGTCTTACATTACATGTTCAAAAAGGATATAAATCTTTTCTCCAAAGAATGGGGGGAAGGCCCCACATTCTCCTGGACCCTGGTAAGTGGCCCTGGTCCTGATCCTGGTCCTGGTCCTTGAGAATTGACAAATAAAGCGCTGACTTTAGCTGATTGGGTTGGGTTGGTTCGTAGCTAGGTTGGGCTACGAATCAATAAATCCTTCAGTTAAGTTCATTTATGTCCTATCAACAACCATGAACACGAACCAATAAATGTTTTCTGAGTTAATAATCTCAAGTTGGGCAGTTGGCACTTAAATGAGATTGATAATTTTGAACATGAGATTATTATACGATATAATATGAAAAAAATAATTAAAATATTATATAAAATATGATATGATATAAAAATAATATGAATAATTAATACATTAAAGTTTATATAACTATATAATATTTTAAATAAAATTATGATACATAAAAATATACGACATGATACAAAAATCAGGGCTGTTGCCTTTTGAATTAAAAGACTACTGCACCACCACCCAACATGCTTGGTCAAATTATGGTATTAGTCCCTATACTATAGTCAAAATATAGATTTAGTCCCTTTACTTTAATTCGAATACCTCTACTTTCGATATTTTGAATTTTAGTCAAATTTTAAACGGTGTCAAAATTTCACCGTTAAGTATGCTGACATGGTGTTAACCATGCTGATGTGGCGAGCTTAGTCAGCAAATTTATTTTGAAACTGATGACGTGGATTTTTTTCCACGTGGCTTACTAACTTGGATGATCAAATGATGTAATTAGTCCCTATACTTATATCAAAATACGAATTTAGTCCCTCTATAATTATTTGAAAAAAAATTTGGTACCTGAATTTTTCGGGATTTCAAATTTTGGTCTAATCTTAAGATTCATTTATTTTGCAAAATTCAACTCTGAAAAATAATTTTTGAAAAAATAATAATATTTTAAATAATATTAAAATATTATTTTATTAATATAAATATTAAAAAGAGTAATATTTATTCGTAAAATATTAAAAATATTTATACTATTAAAAGTTAAAACAGTAACATTTATTTGGCTTATAAGTTATGCTCAAATAATATTAACAAACAAAGAAAATCAATCAAATCTCAAATATTAAAAGAGATAATAATTTCAAAGACAAAATTAACACAAGAATTGTAAGGAGACTTTGGAAGTCTCGGGAAGCAAACAACAAAACCTTAGGGTTAGAAAAAGCTCTCACCCCACCTCCCCATTTTTTTGTCTCATGGCACCCAAAAATTGTGCCTCCTTTCTTTCTCATTTTTTATTCACTTCCACCAAATATAATTGTATGTTCATCTTCCTAGATTTATCAGTCCTTTTTATACCAATAAAACTTAAAACCAACTTTGTTTTAGATTGTATCTAACTTAGTTTTGTTTTTTTGGTTTGCTTTTGCACGCCTCGAAGAAAGACAGCTCTTCCTCATTCCTCTAAGCCAGCAAAGTCTGGAGGTGACAAGCAAAAAAAGAAGGTCATTTTCTTTACTAAATGTTTCCTTGGTTATATTTTTACCGGGAGTTATTTTCTACCTTGTAGAGTTAGATAAGAAGTGAGTTTTTGATTTTTTTTTTCTTTGTTGTAATAACAGAGGTGAAGAAAGAAAAAACAAAAGGAAATGATAAAAAACATGGTGTTATTTGATCAAACTACCTATGACAAGCTTTTCTTTTTTTATATTCGATTCGACACAATAAATTATTATATTAATAAAAACAATTTTATTTAATTTTAATTAAAAAAAATTTAAAATGTTTAAATAAAAAATCTTTTAATATTTTAATTTTAAATATTTCTATCTTTAATATTATTAAACTAAATATAAATATTTTTATATTTTAATAATAAATATTAATATTAACAAAAACAATATATTTTAATATTTTAATAATGTGAATATTTTTAATTATTTTTTAATATTTTGAAGATTGGACCAAAATTTGAAATCCCAAAAATACAGGTATCAAATTTTTTTCAAATCATTGTAGATGGACTAAACTCGTATTTTGATATAAGTACAGGGACTAATTACATCATTTGATCATCCAAGTTAATAAGCCACGTGGAAAAAAATCCACGTCATCAGTTTCCAACAAAAAATTGCTGACTAAGCTCGCCATGTCAGCATGGTCAACACCACGTCAGCATACTTAACGTTGAAAATTTGACACCGTTTAAAATTGGACTAAAATTCAAAATATTGAAAGTAGATTGATGGAGACTCAATTAAGAGTTGTAAACCCAAGTGCAGGTTATGTTCAAGTAATAAATTCTCGGGTGTCCGAGGTCGAACCACAGGGAAGCGTATTAGTAAGTATAAGTTTATAAATATATAAGAAAAAGAAAGTAAACAAGATATTAGGGAATCAACAACAAAACAAAATAAACAAGATATTAGAGAACAAAATAAATAAAATAACATAAAAGAAATTAAACAAAATATAAAAAAAAACAATAAGAAAAGATGTTGAGGTTAGAGAATCCACTCTTGGTGTTATGCTAAGATTAATCTTGTTTTATTACACAATTGAAATTCACACATAAGGGAGATTCCAATCGGAAGGTTTAGCAATTCAGTCCAAATTGTCCAACGTCCATAGCATATGATATTATGTTCATTTGGTGTCCTCAAAACTCACAAAAAGAGTCCAAGAATTCCTTATGCCAAGGTATATGTCTACAACAAATCAAGGTTATGAAACCAAGCATTTACTGTGCCATTTTCATTGTCAATAATGAATCAAGATCCCTACTTTGCAAGTATGATTTTAAACCAAAAGAAAATATTATCTATACTAAATGATGATTTATTTTAGCTCATGTTTAAGAGACTAACCTTAGCATTTACCAAAAGCTTCACCTCATCACCTCAACAATATGATTAGCAACACATACTAGATATGAAGAAAATGAAAAGAAAAAGAAAGAAAAAGAAAACTAGAGAAAGGAAAGAAGAAGAAAACTTAGAGAATTACATTGCAATGGCTAATATCCTACCAATGTATCAATGTATCCCAATACTCATCCAAGGCCCTCTATTTATACACATTTTGGAGGGCTAAATGACAAGAGACAAGCTTTACAAATTTCAAAGGTAGGTATAATAGGTGGGTGCATTTTTCTAACAATTTTCGTCATATTGTATGACAATTCTGATCAGCCAGCTTGATGGTCGATTTTGTCAAGGTTGGAGGCTCGATCTGATAAAATGGTCTTCTAGAAAAATATACCCCTATCAGTTACGGATCTATAGCCGTTGGAATCAGCGTATTAGATGATGTGGATAAGAAGATATGGGCAAAATACGAAAACAGGTCAGCACAGACGTCATTGCACATCAGCCAACTTGATGGTCGATTTCGCTAGGGAAAACGACTCCGTTTCAAGAAGTGTAAAACATGAAAAAGATAGATATGCCTCTTAGCTTTGCATGGCTACAAATTTTAGCCTTATTGCTTCAGTGAAACGCGAGATATAGCTGATATGGCAAACGATGTCGGAACTGGAACTGAACTGGATTTGCCCTTAATTCTAGTAATCTGAAATCACTCAAAGAAACTTGTGAAAAACACCAAATTACATAAAAATATAAAAGATCATAAACACAATTAGACTAAACAATAATAACTCGTATTTGACACAAAACAATAATAAAACATAACTAAAAACTATATAATTATACGAGTTATCACACCCCCACACTTAGATTGTTGCTAGTCCCTAGCAACGACTCAATAAAAATAAAATAAGAAAATCTAATCTAATCCATTTTCGTAGGAAATCACGGTGGCACTTAGCATGTGACACAAGCCTTTAAACCCCTAGGTGTCCCTAGTGGACGAGTTTAGTCTCGTGAGGGTTTACTAGGACGATACCCACAAACATTGAAGACATAAGAAAAACTAAAAATAATAATTATAACTAATCCTTCCAATATAAATTAGAGATAATCATTGGACAAGTCTTAAAAACTAATAAATAGCTTAAAGAAATTCACAAAAAATCTTGCTTGAATGTAAATAGTTTGAGTTAAGCCAATATTAACATAACATATTTCAATCAAAATAGTGTATATTCAAACTTAATCTCAACTTCTCACATGGGATACTCTCTTGATTTTCACTCTTTAAAGTAGTGGTAAAGTGTTTACACTCAATCAATCTCATGAAAACACTTCTACCATATGCTTGCTTTTCCACCTATTCTCCACTATTTAGATCATACAACTTCATAAATCAAGAGGTCTTTATTCAAGGTTGTAATGGGGCCAAAGGGTTATAATGTGGTTAAAGAACAAAAGGATAAAGATATCACAAAGGTTCCAAAGAGTTCATAGATTTTAGAGACATAATAAGATCATACAAATAAAACTTCTCAAAACTCTTATAAAGCACATAATAACATAGGCTAAATATTCATGTTGAGCCTTTGCATCATTCTAACCAACTTTGTAACATCTTTTTCTAGAAGTTCAAGAGAAGATTTTTTTTTTTTTAATATGGGAATGTATTTGACAATGATCCCTTTCTTTTTCTCTTGACTTTTTCTTTTCTTTTCTTCCCCCACACTTATCTTTTGTTTCTAACCCAAATTTTCAACTAAAAATATCCCTTGTTTTTTTTTTTTTTTTTTTTTTTTGCAATATGTCTCAAAATATAAAAATCCATCTTTAGAACAAGGGTAAGGATATAAGTATATTTAGGCTAGGTGTAAGTTGTGGTTACCAATAAAACAGCATATTTAATGTAGGCTCAAATTGGCTCACTAGTGGGGATGTTCTCTTAGAACATTAATAAGGGATGGCTGTTTGGCTCTGGTTATAATCCTAATGCCTCTATCATATTCATGTTGTCACATGATTCAATATAGTATCAAACGGTTTAAAGCAAGTTCTAGAGAATCATGTAATCATAAGAGCACTCAAGAAAGAAATTAGATTGATTTGTATAATGCATCAATCATTATAGGCTCAAAAACTCACAAGGATGATTATACAAGTCAGATTAAGTCTAAACATGCTTCTTTCTCAATCACATATCATATTAACATTGGCTCATAAAAAGGTTGATATCAAGCTCAATTCTCATGAAAATCTTCTCACTAATAAATCTGTTTTAGACTTATGCAATTCATATCTCATTATAGTATTGAAAGTAACTAAAAAAACACACAAAGTCTAAACATGCTTTTTTTTTTGTTTTTTTGAAGAAGAAGATTAAATCAAACTGACAAGGTATGTCTCAAGTCTCCCTTACTCAGACCTTGTTCAGAATGAATACTTCTAAATGTCTTAAAACACAACAATTTTTTTTTTTTTTTAAGCAAAATATGTCCCTTACCCCCCTACTAAAATATGACATTGTCCCCAATGTCAAATTTTAAAGGTAGAATTTAGGAGATATTACCTGCAGAGGTTGCTAACCACTTATTATAACTGAGACACAACAAGCAAAATGTTAGATAATGTCACAAAGACAAAGTGCAATCCACTCCTTGCTCGTCCATATCTCTTTTTCTTTTTCCGAGCGTTTGCGAAACAACCGTAGCAGATAAACACTCATAAGCTTGTAGCTTTTTGAGTAAATCTTCAATGGTTGTAGCAGAAATTATGGTTCTCCTTGCCTCTGAAAACATGAATCCATTATCCACAGCATTATCTAAATATGAAAGCAAATTACTAAAATAACCATTAATATTAAGCAAACCAA
Source organism: Fremontodendron californicum (assembly GCA_030761205.1). Lineage (NCBI taxonomy): Eukaryota > Viridiplantae > Streptophyta > Magnoliopsida > Malvales > Malvaceae > Fremontodendron > Fremontodendron californicum. The sequence goes on along the minus strand of JAULJL010000019.1, from coordinate 7,504,618 downwards.
TGGGTTTCTTATTTGTGACCAAAGATGACCAAGAAGCCACGCAAGCTATTTCTTCCAATGTACCCAGACCTCCTGGTAAAGCAATGAATGCATCGGCAGAATGGTACATGATTGTCATCCGTTCAGGGATACTCCAGACTTGTATTTCCTTACCCACGGTAGGTCCACAAAAACCTGTGAATAGTTTTGGCACGATTCCTAGAACTGGACTTCCTCCGGCGTGTGCTGCTGTAGCGACTGCTCCCATTAAACCCGTACTACCGCCTCCATAAATCAACTGGATCTTTTGTTGGGCAAGTATTACTCCAACTCTTATGGCTTCATCAGCGAATATGTTATTTTTCCCTGGATAAGCACCTCCAAAGACACAAATTTTTTTAATGCGCTGGGACGAAGTGCTTTCCATTTTTTTTCTTTTTCGAGTGCCTGAAAGAGAATGAGTACGTGGTGCAATATATAGAGGACTGAGTAGTGAATCAGACAAGAGTAATAATGTCGCCGAAAGTGTATTTGACCTGTCAGAAGACAATGTTAACCTAACAAAAGATTTTTGCGTGATTTCAGGAAGAAAATCAAAAACAGAAGAAAAATCAACCATAAAAGTCAAAAGTAATAATGTCGCCGAAAGTGTATTTGGCATCTTCCTCTGGTTTTACGTCCAGAAACGGCTTAAACGCCTTCTATGAGTCGAGGATATGCTTCCCATCCAGTTTTCTTACAAGCTGGCAAACAGGGTCTTTTATCATCAGATTCCCAAGATGTTGCCATTCCTTTTGGAATTGCGGCCATAAATCAAGAATTTCTCTTTGTACGTCTCCACTAGGATGCGTCTCAAGAGAAAGTTGGATATTACCCAAATTCTCCATCCTCAGTCCATCCTTAATGAATTCAATTTTATCATCTCGATTAGAGGACGGAATCCCAATAGAACGACATTTACTGTTACACGTCCATCGTGCACATTTGTGGCAATTTGAACTCATGCGCTTTGCTCGTCGCTTCTTTGCGAAATTGCTTCTACCTGTACCTGGTAAATGCAAAACAGGAAGATATTCATCTTCACGTACCTTGGCTTCAATTATCCAACGTATGTCTTCAGGAATCCCTTTGTGCATAAGCATTCTTAATCTTTCAAATCGAACTTGGTAAAGCTTCAGTAAAATATTCCGAGGAAAAGGAGGAAATCGTTTCTGCAATCTTGTGAGAATATCATCCATCTTGAAAAAAATGAAAAAGAAATTGAAAGAGAAATTTATATACAATATCAGTTTTGTGGGTAGCTGATGGAACCGACTTAAATAATCACGGAGTACCGTTATCCGCCATTTAACCGGGGTTAAAAAAATGTATTTTTTTTTTTGAAGATTAGTAAAAATTATATTTACATCTAGTTATTTTCAAAACAAGGATCAGAAAGAAAAACAACCTCTTCTTGAGTAACATGATTTTCCAAAAAGAGTTTGAGTCTTTATCCATTTACCTTGAATACGTTACCATTTTTAGGATTCTCAATGTCAACTGCTCTATAATGATACACATGCTTAACCACAAATGGGCCAGTCCATCTTGATCTCAACTTACCAGGAAATATGTGAAGTCTAGAATTATAAAGTAGAACTTTTTGCCCAACATCAAATGTTTTTCTTGAAATTAACTTGTCATGAAAGGCTTTAGTTCTTTCTTTATGAATTTTAGAATTCTCATATGCATCTTTTTTGAGTTCCTCAAGTTTTTGTTTCCAACAATGCTTAACCTGAAAAGAATTTAACAAAGAATCAGTGTGTGAAATTTCTGAAGCATTATCAAACTCACATTCAATTAAATAAGCTTCTAAAGGATCATGAAATGTGGTAGTGGTGAGATGTTCATGAACAAGTTCTTCAATGAAATCCACTTCATGTACTTCTGAATCATCACCAGGTTGCTTGCAAGTGTTGAACACATTTAATTCTAAAGTCATATTTCCAAAAGAAATGTTCAACATACCATTCCTGCAATTTATCAGAGCATTAGAAGTTGCAAGAAATGGGCGGCCTAATATAACAGGAATTTGAACATTTGGATTTGAAACAGGATGTGTGTCCAAAATAATAAAATCAACAAGGAAGTAAAAATTATCAATTTGAACCAAAACATCTTCAACTATCCCTCGAGGAATTTTTACAGAACGATCAGCTAGTTGAAGTGTAACAGGTGTTTCCTTGAGTTCACCTAAACCTAACTGTTGATAAACAGAAAAAGGCAAAAGATTAACACTAGCACCAAGATCAAGCAATGCACGTTCTATTCTAGTGTTTCCAATGATGCATGAGATTGTTGGACATCCAGGATCTTTGAATTTTGGTGGAGTAAGGTGCTGAATGATTGAGCTCACACTTTCCGTCAGAAATGCTTTCTTTTGTACATTATGTTTCCTTTTAACTGTGCACATGTCCTTCAAAAATTTAGCATAAGATGGAACTTGTTTGATTGCATCCAATAAAGGAATGTTAATCTTAATTTGTTTGAAAAGTTCATAAATTTCTGCATTTTGATTCAAATTCTTTATTGTTTGCAACCTTTGAGGAAAAGGAGCAGGATGCATACCTTTTTCTTTGTCCAAATTTTCAAGAAGTTCAGACTTACCATCATCCTTACCATTACTTTTCGGAGGGGAAGGAGGATCTTGGTCTTTTGATGGAATGTTTTTGTCAATTGCCTTTCCACTTCGAAGAGTTGTGATAGAACTGACATTTTCCTGTTGAGTTTCATTGGAGCAAGAAACAAGACATTGAGTAGAAGGGTTAGGCTGAGGTTGAGCAGGAAACTTACCTTTTTCTTGAGTGCGTAATGAAGCTGTCAATGTGGACAAGGTGTTTTTGATCTCATTGATGTCCTGTGAAGTCCGGTTATTCACATTTGCTTGTGTTTGCATGAATGCTTGCAATGTTTCTTCCAAGGTTTGTACACGTGAAGGTTGATAGGAAAAAGTGTTGCCCGGCTTTTGAGATTGTGGTACCTGAACATGATTATTATTCCGCCAACTGAAGTTGGGATGATTTCTCCATTCAGGGTTATACGTTTCAGAGTAAGGAGAAGGAAAAGGCTTTTTAAATGTGTTTATGGAATTTACTTGATCATGCAACGCTTCTTTAAGAATGGGAATGTTTGGACATTCAGAAGTGGGGTGTCCCATGATTTCACAAATTCCACAACTTTCTTCATTTTTAACCGTTTTGACTTCTTTTACTTCTCTAAGTTCCATGGCTTCAATCTTTCTAGCCAAATTAGCTACTTTAGCTTTTATCTCATCTTCTTGACTAAAATGATATTTACCTCTGTTAGAAACAAGATTAGATCTATTGGAACTTTCAGAGGAATTATCTGTGTGCCAGGCTTGAGAGTTATCTGCCAAATGGTCTAGGTAGTCAAAGGCTTTTTCAGGTTCTTTTTCTAGAAACTCACCGTTACACATTGTTTCAACAAATTGTTTAGTTTCGGGAGTTAAACTTTCATAAAAGAAACTAATAAGACGCCATTTTTCAAAACCATGATGTGGACAAGAACTTAACAAATCTTTAAAACGCTCCCAGCACTGAAAAAATGCTTCATTTTGATTTTGATTGAAACTTTGAATCTGTCTTTTCAAAGCAGTAGTTTTATGTGCTGGGAAAAATTTATTTAGAAACTCAGTTTGTAATTCTTGCCATGTGCCAATTGACCTTGGTTTTAAATTATGAAGCCAAATTTTTGCTTTATCTTTTAAAGAAAAAGGAAATAATTTTAGCTTGACAATTTCATTTGTACATTGTTGGTCATTAAAGGTGACACATACATCTTCGAAGTCTTTTAGAAACGAGTAAGCACTTTCCGATTCTAACCCATGGAAATTTGGAAGCAAAGCTATCATACCTGGTTTAAAACGAAAGTTGTTTGCATTGAGAGGAAAAATAAAACAAGAGGGTGATGAGCTTCGAGTTGGTTGCAAGTAGTCACGCATGGTGCGTACTTGTCTGTTCTCATCTTCAGCATGAACACTTTCATTGTCAGCCATGGTAGGAGTTGTATTAGAAAGATTACCTGAAAAAGTTTCACAATAAAATCTAACTAAACGACGAGATCTAAAATCACGTCGCCAAACAAGCATAAAACAAAGTTAATATACAGATTAGGCGGTATAACCAGCCAATAAAAATAAAACAAAGTTAATATACAATATAAATATAAATATATAGAAAATTAGGCAGTATAACCAGCCAAAATAAATCAAAGTTAATATACAAATTAGGCGGTATAACCAGCCAATAAAAATAAATATACTTATAAACTTATATACTTAGTATTGCCTCCCCGGCAACGGCGCCAAAAACTTGATGGAGACTCAATTAAGAGTTGTAAACCCAAGTGCAGGTTATGTTCAAGTAATAAATTCTCGGGTGTCCGAGGTCGAACCACAGGGAAGCGTATTAGTAAGTATAAGTTTATAAATATATAAGAAAAAGAAAGTAAACAAGATATTAGGGAATCAACAACAAAACAAAATAAACAAGATATTAGAGAACAAAATAAATAAAATAACATAAAAGAAATTAAACAAAATATAAAAAAAAACAATAAGAAAAGATGTTGAGGTTAGAGAATCCACTCTTGGTGTTATGCTAAGATTAATCTTGTTTTATTACACAATTGAAATTCACACATAAGGGAGATTCCAATCGGAAGGTTTAGCAATTCAGTCCAAATTGTCCAACGTCCATAGCATATGATATTATGTTCATTTGGTGTCCTCAAAACTCACAAAAAGAGTCCAAGAATTCCTTATGCCAAGGTATATGTCTACAACAAATCAAGGTTATGAAACCAAGCATTTACTGTGCCATTTTCATTGTCAATAATGAATCAAGATCCCTACTTTGCAAGTATGATTTTAAACCAAAAGAAAATATTATCTATACTAAATGATGATTTATTTTAGCTCATGTTTAAGAGACTAACCTTAGCATTTACCAAAAGCTTCACCTCATCACCTCAACAATATGATTAGCAACACATACTAGATATGAAGAAAATGAAAAGAAAAAGAAAGAAAAAGAAAACTAGAGAAAGGAAAGAAGAAGAAAACTTAGAGAATTACATTGCAATGGCTAATATCCTACCAATGTATCAATGTATCCCAATACTCATCCAAAGCCCTCTATTTATACACATTTTGGAGGGCTAAATGACAAGAGACAAGCTTTACAAATTTCAAAGGTAGGTATAATAGGTGGGTGCATTTTTCTAACAATTTTCGTCATATTGTATGACAATTCTGATCAGCCAGCTTGATGGTCGATTTTGTCAAGGTTGGAGGCTCGATCTGATAAAATGGTCTTCTAGAAAAATATACCCCTATCAGTTACGGATCTATAGCCGTTGGAATCAGCGTATTAGATGATGTGGATAAGAAGATATGGGCAAAATACGAAAACAGGTCAGCACAGACGTCATTGCACATCAGCCAACTTGATGGTCGATTTCGCTAGGGAAAACGACTCCGTTTCAAGAAGTGTAAAACATGAAAAAGATAGATATGCCTCTTAGCTTTGCATGGCTACAAATTTTAGCCTTATTGCTTCAGTGAAACGCGAGATATAGCTGATATGGCAAACGATGTCGGAACTGGAACTGAACTGGATTTGCCCTTAATTCTAGTAATCTGAAATCACTCAAAGAAACTTGTGAAAAACACCAAATTACATAAAAATATAAAAGATCATAAACACAATTAGACTAAACAATAATAACTCGTATTTGACACAAAACAATAATAAAACATAACTAAAAACTATATAATTATACGAGTTATCATAGATGTACCAAATTTCTTCGAATTAAAGTAAAGGGACTAAATCTACATTTTGACTATAGTACATGGACTAATACCATAATTTGACCAACATGCTTTAACTTGAGCTTTGAATGTAGAAGTAGTAGCATGACTTTAATCACTAACCCCTTAATCCTTATCCACTACAAGAGACGGTACTTTTTCCGACCGAAAATTCCATCAAAATACTTAAGTCGTTGATAGTTTTCTGTCGAAAAAAAAAATCGTCGAAAAGCATTTTCGACGGATTTGGTGTTTTTTCCGATGAAAAAAAATAATCGAAAAAAATAAGTTGGCATAAAATTCCATTGGAACTAGTTATTAGCCATTGAAAATTTCGTTGCCGTAGCTAATACTTTTATTAGCTACAGAATTTTTCGTCGCTATAACTAGTTCCGACGGAATTAGAATTAGAGTGAAACTTCGTTGCAAATAGATATTAGCGACGAAATTTTCGTAGCTAATATTATTTTACCGACAGAACTTTTCGTCAGTAATAATTATTTACGACGAAAACTAATTATAATAATTATTTATATATAAAATTATAATAATAAAATTATATATTATTTTGAATATAATAATAATCAATTATATATATAATAATTAAATTTAATAATAATGATTATTTCATAATTAAAACAAATAAATTATTAATACGATAATTAATACAAATAAAACAAATAAAATTATGATTATGTTGTTATTATCTCATACACAAGAATGCTGCCAAGACCCATTTATAGAACGACAGTGGAGCAAACTTTCGGAAATGATGAAGCCGATTATTGTAGAAAATACTCGAACTTTGAAGAAAATGGGATTCCTTTTATAATTGCCCTACGCTTCATATGAGCCTCCAAAACCCATTTGCTTCTAAAAAATTCTAATGTAAAAACTCAATCTTGCTGCAATTTTCTTTATAGATGGATTTACAAGAGTCACCATTCCACCACTCTTGAAGCATTGCTTCTGCTTTTGCCCGCACCAAAGGCCTATCATCATCATTTTTTAAAAAAAAAAGAATGAGAAAACAAAGGGCGAGCTCTTTCAAACACTATTTCCCAGAAAATAACAAAAGGAAAGCGAAAAAGAACTTGGAGAGTGTAAATGGTCAAGAAAAAAAACATGAATGAAAGTGTTACGGGCCAAATGTGGGTAATTAGCATTAATGGCAGTGTAGTAAATATTGATCTAAGCTAGCTATATATTTACATGTTGTTAGTTTTATCAGTACGATGAAATGAAATAACAGAACATTTCCTTCCTCTCATTCTAAAATATTTCTCCCTTATATCTCTCTTGTTTTCTTCTACCTTCTACAATTTCTACTTCTTCTTCCCTGTTATTTTCTACTAATTCTGTTAATTCCTGTTGAGTGGAGTTTGGGTTGTATCATTGGTATCAGAGCCAATGATTCTGGCTATGGCAAAACAGTGGTCGACTGAATGGCGTGAAGAACTCCGCAAAGATCTAGAGGAAATGCGTGCAAAAATAGAGCAATTGTTCGAACGCACTCTCCAACGTTTTGATGAGGGTATTTTTAGAGGGTCCTCTGCGAACCAATCACAGAGTTCAACAAAACAGATGGTATCGGAGATGGAAGGATCATCGGAAGAGGGTGAAGTCAGTGATTCTGGAGCTACAGATTTGTTCGAGACAAAACCGAAACCAGAGTTGGAAGCCTCTTATGAGACCAAGGTGCTAGGAGCCTCTTATGAGACCAAGGTGCTAGGAGCCTCTGATGAAACCAAGATGTTCGATGAAATGCTCAATGGACTGACAAATGAAACTAGTCTATTTCGACCATTTCAAGGTAAAAGCACTAATCTAATTCCTAGTTCATTGTGTGATTTTGGTAATATGTTTATGAATGGGAATGAGCTTGTGGATGTCAAAAACCCTTACGGGTTTAGGCTTTTGGTAATGGGCGAACACTTAAAACTGGAGTTAGGAATGAAATTTCTTACAGCAGATGACATGAGTGTGATATCAACTTGCTTTAATTACACTGTTGTAATGTTTGTAAATGCTAGAAAAGGAATATAAAGAAAGAAAGAACGAGCACAATTGATGTTTGTGGCTATAGCTTTTTCGAATGAGGGGATGTCTTAAGATCCATTGAAAGCATCAATGATGATGGTGATATGCCATCCATTTATCAATCAACTCACATACCTACTATCATGCTTACACAAGATGCTAGTGCAATTTTTGGTTTTTATGACATGCGATCTATTAATGAACCCATGGCTGTAGTCATTGCTGATGGTCTTGACAAGAAGGCTATCGGTGTTGGCGAAAAGAATATCTTGATCTTTGATCCTGGTGGTGGTACTTTCAATGTCTCTCTTCTTACCATTGAAGAGGGTATCTTTGAGGCGAAATTACCATTGATACCTTCATTTGCAGAATGTTTTAACCATGAACGCCCAGTAAAGAAAATAGCTCGTTTGGAAGATATTTATTCTATATTATGCAATGTCCTCCGAGGAAACCAATTTTTATTGGACCTAATTACCAAGCAAATATTCCAGAATGGGACTCATAGGTTTCTAGGAACACTTTTAATGATACAGATGTATCTAAAATTGTTGCTGGCAAAAATGAGAATGAACTAATGGGAACTTGTATTATTCCAATGCCAGCTTTGGAGTCTTGTGAATATGATAACAAAGTTGGAAGTGGCAGAACTAATTGCAGTTGTGGGGACAAGGATTCCGTCATATGTGTCAGACAACATATTTTGGAAGCAAGAGAGGAACTTAGAAAATCTCTTGGAAATGAGAGATTTGTGGAGCTTGGTTTCTGTGACATGGGTGAGCTAGTGGCAGAGGATTGGAGTGAGCAGGAAAGATGGCATAACAACTTCTTGGACCTTTTGATGACATTCTTGGTAGCATTTTAACTTGTCAAAGTTGTTCATCTCAGATTTCCTTGGATTTTCAAATTTTTCGTAGCTTGCCCCTTTTGCCGATGCTTTATGGTGGTTCTACCATTGTGGCTGGTTGTACCTTGGAAGATTGCTTAAGGCAGTTCGTCCTTGCTGGAAAAATTGAGAACTACTACTTCAGCCATAGTTGGGACATTGCTGCAATACAATATTTATCTTCTACAACAGCAAATGAGATTGAAGTTATACAAAAATTAGGCAGCTATAGTTTGAGCTGTCGGAACAAATGGGTGGCTCTTAAGAAGGGTGAATTGCCATTGTTTTTCTTTCCTGCAAAAGCAGAAGTGCTGCCTGAACCACTTGGTGTAGTTCTCATATCCTTATCTTGGAATTTTTCTATCACGCTGGCATTAGACCCATTGATTGGAGCAATCTCTACAAGACACACAGTGCTGCTAAAACCTTCAGAACTGACCTCGGCATGCTTTTCTTTTTTCATTAAAACCATTCCTCTTTACTTGGACGACAAAGCCACTAAGATCGTCGGTGGTGGAGTAGATGTTGGTGAACGAATACTTGAACTGAACTTGGACAACATATTCTTCACTAGGAGACCACGAAGGGGCTGCTTGGTTATGATTGCAGTTGCAAGGTATCTGACACCATCTACTCTAGAACTTGGAGGGAAATGCCATGCTATTGTGGAGATCTTCTCCAATCCTTCAAAGACAAAGGTGATTGCTAAAAGAATTGTAGGAGGGAAGTGGGGGCCTTGCAATGGACAAGCTTGCATCGCGTTAGATTATCTGCTTGTGAAAGAGAACCTTGCTTCTATTCTGATTGAGTTATTAAAGAAGACTAGCAAGAGATTTTACGCCTCAATTGCTTATGGTGGTTCAGTTAATGAAGAAAAACCAGTTATTGAGCCAACAATCTTATTAGATTTCTCCCTTGATTCTGAGATCATGACTGAAGAAATCTTTGGCATATTACTTTCAATATACAACTTTCAACTTGTATGGAGAAACAATTTTCAGATTTTCATCCTTGAGGACAAGGATGTTCTAAAGGGAAGGGTATTGTTACGGGCCAAATATGGGTAATTAGCATTAATGGCAGTGTAGTAAATATTGATCTAAGCTAGCTATATATTTACATGTTGTTAGTTTCATCAGTATGATGAAATGAAATAACAGAACATTTCCTTCTCCCTTATATCTCTCTTATCTTTTTTTACCTTCTACAATTTCTACTTCTTCTTCCTTGCTATTTTCTATTAATTCTGTTAATTCCTGTTGAGTGGAGTTTAGGTTGTATCAGAAAGCAAAGAAAGAAACATAAAATCAAATTAAAAACTTGGGCTTGGTGTCTGTATGTTTTTACCTTTCTCTTCTTATTTCCCTTGACAAAGCTTCCTTGATGGGTTTTCTTGTCTTATCTTAGAAAGAAAAGATTGAAATATTCAAAGAGTGAATAAAGAGAAAGAGAGCAATCCAATAAAGAAGAAAAGGAAGTAGCAGCTGAAGACATTCTTTCTAAACATAACGAGGCCAAGAAGTAGAAAAAGAGAAGAGAGAGAATAAAAAAGAGAAAGGGGAGTCGGATTTTTTAATCTGTCAAAAAATATAGCGCCGAAATTTTCTATTATTAGCGACGAAAAATTTCATTGCTAATAATTTTGAACATAAAAAATTTTCCACCATAGTTTTCAAATTTCCAACGGAATATTCCGTCGGAAAATATATTTTCAACGGAATTCCGTCGAAAATACAAATTCAACGTCTTGAAATTTGTGATGACGCTCAATAGTATTTCCTATGGAATTTTTGTCGAAAAAAGTATTTCCGACTGAATTTCCCTTGAAAAAAAGTTTTTTCGATGAAAATTTCAGAAAAAATTGACAGAACATTTATTTTTTATTTTTTTATTTTCTATAATTATTTAATTATTTCTTTTTTTGAGACAGAATTTTTCGTGGCTAATAACGGGAAATTTCGTCGTAAATATTCTGGCGGGAAGCTTTATGCATTCCGTGAAACTTTTACCGATAAAAACTAGAGACAAAAATTTCTCCGTCGCTAAAAATCCGTCGCTAACGTTCATTTTCGTCTCAAATATAACAAAATTCCGTCGCTAAAAGTCAAAAACTTTTCCGACGAAATTCCCTCGGAAAAGTTTCACTTTCTGTCTATAATAGGCACTTATTTGGGACGAAAATATTTCGTCGAAAAAGATTCCGTTGCTAAATGTGTTTTCCCTTATAGATCCCTTTAGCATACTATTATTATGAGTTTGAGGTCAATAAAAAAGAATATATATATGTTAATTTATAGGCACTAGTTAAAGTTGCTAACAGTTTGTTAGTTTTAAAGATCATAATTGAATTCTTGATAAATTTAAATACTAAAAAATTAAATGATAAAGTAAATATAAGATTAGAAATATTTATGGGCCGGATTGATAACGACGGAGTCAAGATTTTATGTTAGGGGACCAAATTAAAATAAAGTATGTAATATAAAAAATTTGTTTTAACGTATATTTTTTATTTTAAATGTTATTATTTTATAAAAAAATCATACGTGTAATATTGTATTTCATATATATAAACATAACTTAAATATATAAAATTTTAAGTATTGAAATAAAAAATAGCTATTAAAAAAGAAGAAAGTCAAATATCTTTATATAAAATTATGCACGATATTCTTTCATAAAAATAAGATCATCAAGTACAAATCGGAATCAAAAGTTTCAATAATTTCTCTCTCAATATAATAAAATATCCGCAAAAAACTCATCCAAAATAACTATATAAAAAACTTAAACTATAATAGCTAATTATTTGTTTTAAGTGTTACGTAATATTTATTTAGGATATAAAATTTTAAGTATTGAAATAAAAAATAGCTATTAAAAAAGAAGAAAGTCAAATATCTTTATATAAAATTATGCACGATATTCTTTCATAAAAATAAGATCATCAAGTACAAATCGGAATCAAAAGTTTCAATAATTTCTCTCTCAATATAATAAAATATCCGCAAAAAACTCATCCAAAATAACTATATAAAAAACTTAAACTATAATAGCTAATTATTTGTTTTAAGTGTTACATAATATTTATTTAGGATATAAAACAATAATCAATGGAGTTAAAATAAAATATTTCTATAACAGTCAAACAAGTAATAAACTAATTTCTTAACTTATATACAATGCACAAAGTTTAAATCACTAACATATATAAAATGATTTCAAGTGATAATCTTATATAATGAAAAAAAAAAATCAAACAGAGGAGTCTTCACTCCATTCAAATAGTAGTTTCAAGAAAATATGTGATTTTAAGAGTTGGATTTTTGATTTTCTTGTTTGTAAAGCCAAATGATCAATTGAACAATTTTATTTTATCATTTAAGATTTGTTCAAATAATTCAACGTGGTTAAAAATGACATTACCAAGTTTTCACAAATAACAAGTTAAAAATGTGCTTGAACGATTGTTAAATTCAAAAGTTCAAGCTCATAAAGTATTTAATAGTAGTACTGGTTTGTCTTTGAGAATACCATTTTAATGTTACTTCTGTTGTTCTGAGGCCTTGTTTATTATTGATTTTAGAACAACTTTTGAGTTCAAAAGCTATTTTTCACCGCAAACGCAATGCTATACAAGTAAAAAAAAATTGACTTTTGCTGTTGAAACTATGGTTTGAAAAGCCAAAACAAAAAGTCAAAAAATATAGCTTTTGGGTTTTAAAAGCTGACTTTTGGATAAAATGATTTTATTATCCTCACATATTTACACTTTCATTATTTTAAACATATATTTTCTTGACATTTCAATTCCTCACAACACTTTTTCACAATAATGCCAAACACTTAAAAGTTTTTAAATCACAGTTTTTCACATTACTTTTTAAACACATTTTTTTCAACCCAAGTTTTTTCCAACAACAATGCTAAACTAGCCTAAATCAGGTGCCAAAACTAGTCTCCCAAGGCCACCAGCTTTCTTGGGCCCATCTTTGACTGCGGATGTGATATTGGAAAATAGGGCTAAATTATGCATCTGGGGGAGGTGGAATTTTGAATCACATAGGAGGATATTTTGTAAGTTGCATAACATTAAGATTATAGCATTTTGTTCCTAAAAAAAATGGATGCCTCACTAGAAGATTTGTCTATGGATTGAGTAGGTTGGGTTCAGATAGTATATTAATGATTTTTATGATTATTGAGGCTCGATTCGACATAAAATATGGATAAAATTTTATGTTTAAATTTGATTCGGCTATGTAAAACAGTATTCAGACTTGCATAAATTCACTCAAATTTTTACACTAAGAGACCAATTTTTTAAAAAATGATCGATCTTTCTTAAGAAAAGGGCGATCCTTTTTAAAAGTTTATATTACTAATAGTAAAACGGATTGGATCGGGCTTGAGTAAAAAATGCTATGCTCAAGACTCAGCATGTTTTAAAATGAACCTAATTTTTTTGTCTAAACTCCTTTTTCGAGTCTAATATTTTTGTCAAAACCCTTACAAATATCAGACGGACCTTCAAACTTGAGCTAGTAACCCGATCCATGAAAAAGTCAACTATATTTAAAACCCTCCTAAATATTTTTGTCCAGCCCTTAAACTATATTTAAAACCTGTTGCAGATTCAGAGGTTATCTTTTTGGAAGCAAATTGAGTTATTTCAGTAGACAATTGAATTGATTTAGAACAAACTTGGCAAACAAGCAGCGGAGAAGTTCTTTCAAGACGCTCGCTTTAAGGTTGCTTTAGGGGGCAATGACTTCATTAACAATTACTTAAATGCCAGTTTATAATGACTCGTGGAAGTATAATGATCAAACATTTTTTGAATATGATCAGGGATTGCTTTCTTACATTCATCTTCACCTGCAATGCTAATTAAATCTATGAATATGTGTGTTGCGAGACGGGTAAAATACGGTAAGAAAGTTTCAATTTTCGTTACATTGCGATCATTACGCAATGTAACGGTCGCATTTTAGAGCTATGTTACATAACTTAAGAGCACAGAAGTTAATGGTGTTTGGTCTAGGACCAATGGGTTGCAAACCACTGCAAAGGGTCTAAGTATATCTCTGGACAGTGCCAGGAAAGAGCAAACAAGCTGGCTCTTAGCTTCAATAAAGCTGCAAGCAAGTTGTTAGCAATTCGGAAATTAAACTTTCTAATTCTAGCTTCAAATTTGGAGATGCTTATAATGTTGTAGATGATGTGATTGGCAATTTGAATAAATATGGTGAGTCCATATATATCCCAAAATCTAGCAATTTTGCCTTCATGGTAAAGACAAAGCTTAAGAGGAATAATAGGAGGAAGACTTGGTAAACAGGCATATTCATTTTTTTTGATCTTGTATGACTAATAAAAAAGAATGAAGAAGCTTATTATAGGTCATCAGGGTAATGTAGGTGAAGCAGTAACCTTATCATTCATATTTTTTTTTCCAGGACTTTATTTGCATATCATGACTGGTTCTGACTTAACCTTTGCAGGATTTATTACATTGTTCTAAATCGCGATCGCAGATTTCATCGTGGATGCGATTACGGGTGTCGCGAGCGTTATATAACACGTTGCGGTTGTCGGGGACAATTATTACATTCCAATTCCTTACTGATACCCTTCAAGGAAAATCCCGAATTGGATCCCAAATTGGCGGGTTAGTGTGAGCTTATCCATGCGGTTATGCACTCTTCGAGTAGGAATCCATTTTCTGAAAGATCCTGGCTTTCGTGCTTTGGTGAGTCTCCGAGATCCTTTCGACGACCTATGATGTGTTGAAGGGACATCTATATGATCCGATCGATTGCGTAAAGCACGTGGTACAAGCTCGAAGTACCATTTATACAAATAAGAATCCCCTTCATTACATGATTTCTTCTTCATATATAGATATAGGATCTATGGGGCAATTACTTAGAAGTATATTTTGTACAACAGCCCTTCCTGTCTGGTAGAAAAGGATCTCATGATCCTGAACCGATCTTACCTGGGATCGCAAATCCCAAGTTTGTCTATGAAGAGCAAATTTGGTAGTGTTTCAAGGAATTTGATAATGTCACGTACATTACGTAATGAGTAAAATACGATAAAATACGAAGCGAAAGTTTCAATTTTCGTTACATCACGACAGTTACGTTATGTAACGGTCGCATTTTAGAATTATGGGATTTAATAACTCCGACTAACAATGTTGTTCAATAGGAAATATTCGACCTGCTCTGACATGCTTACCAGCATCAACATTGTTTGAAGATAGAAGCAAGTATGTCTTTTGGGATGAGAACCAACCACCCATCAGATAGTGTCGATGAGCTCATTGCTAACGAGCTTATCAAGAAATTTGGATTTCTAGTTGTTAATACAGATGTTCCTGCTCCAGAATTTGCCATTACTCCATCTCCAGATGATGAATAACATATATCATGCCTTAGAGTTAGTCGTTTATTTAGCTTTTTATTATATTTAAGGGTATTTTAATATTTTCAATGTATACGGGATGTTATAAGTTATAACCTTATTTTGACTTTATTTTTATTCTGGTTGTTTAACAAAATAGAATATATTTTTCACGTTAAAACAGTCGTCTTCTCTGCTTTGGGTTTCTCTTCTATATATTGGTTTTCTTTGATTTATCATGGCATCAGAGCCTAACTTTGTGAGTCAAACTCAACTGATTGTTTGTATTGCTTCTGGTATTTGATCTTCTCTCTCTATTGTTTTTTTTTTCATATTCCCTTATTGATTTTTACAATGAGTTTTGAAAATCATGATTCCCTGCAAGCTATTAGCATGAGATTGAATGGAAATTTTTTTCATATTGGAGTTATGTAATGAAAAAAAATTTGAAAAGGAAAAAGATGTGGGTTATGTTGATGGCTCCTTTAGTAAACCTAAGGATGAACAAAATGCAAACTTTGATACTCTGTTAGATGCTTGGGAAACAAATAATTTGAAAATTATTACTTGGATTAACAACTCTGTAGAGTATTCGATTAGAATGTAGTAGCAAAATATGAATATGTAAAGGATGTGTGGGATCATTTGTCTCGATTGTATACGCAATCTAACTTTGCAAAATAGTATCAATTGGAATTTGATATTTGAGCTCTTGAATAGAAAGATATGAATATTCAGTAGTTTTATTCTGCAATGTTTTCCTTGAAAGAAAGTATTTCCGACGAAAATTTCGAAAAAATTTGACAAACATTTATATTTTATTTTCTATAATTTTATTTTTTTTATTTTTTTGCAACGGAATTTTTCGTGGCTAATAACAGGAAATTTCGTCGTAAATATTCTAGCGGGAAGCCTTTCCGTGAAATTTTTACCGAGGAAAACTAGTGACAGAATTTTTCCGTCGCTAACATTCATTTTCGTCGCAAATATAACAAAATTTCGTCGCGAAAAGTCAAAAACTTTTCCGACGAAATTCCCTCGAAAAAGTTTCACTTTCCGTCACTAATAGGCACTTATTTGCGACGAAAATACTTCGTCGAAAAAGATTCCGTTCCTAAATGTGTTTTTTCCTTATAGATCCCTCTAGCATACTATTATTATGAGTTTGAGATCACTAAAAAAGAATAGATATGTTAATTTATAGGCACTAGTTAAAGTTGCTAACAGTCTGTTTGTTTTAAAGATCATAATTGAATCCTTGATAAATTTAAATACTAAAAAATAAAATGATAAAGTTAATATAAGATTAGAAATATTTATGGGCCGGATTGATAACGGCAGAGTCAAGATTTTATGTTAGGGGACCAAATTAAAATAAAGTATGTAATATAAAAAATTTGTTTTAACGTATATATATATATATTTTTTAAATGTTATTATTTTATAAAAAAATCATACGTGTAATATTGTATTTCATATATATAAACATAACTTAAATATATAAAATTTTAAGTATTGAAATAAAAAATAGCTATTAAAAAAGAAAGTCAAATATCTTTATATAAAATTATGCACGATATTCTTTCAAAAAATTAAGATCATCAAGTACAAATCGGAATCAAAAGTTTCAATAATTTATCTCTCAATATAATAAAATATACGCAAAAAACTCATCCAAAATAACTATATAAAAAACTTAAACTATAATAGCTAATTATTTGTTTTAAGTGTTACGTAATATTTATTTAGGATATAAAACAATAATCAATGGAGTTAAAATAAAATATTTCTATAACAATCAAACAAGTAATAAACTAATTTCTTAACTTATATACAATGTACAAAGTTTAAATCACTAACATATATAAAATGATTTCAAGTGATAATCTTATATAATGAAAAAAGAAAATCAAACAGAGGAGTCTTCACTCCATTCAAATAGTAGTTTCAAGGAAATATGTGATTTTAAGAGTTGGATTTTTGATTTTCTTATTTGTAAAGTCAAATAATCAATTGAACAATTTTATTTTATCATTTAAGATTTGTTCAAATAATTCAACGTGGTTAAAAATGACATTACCAAGTTTTGACAACTAACAAGTTAAAAATGTGCTTGAACAATAGTTAAATTCAAAAGTTCAAGCTCATAAAGTATTTAATAGTAAAACTGGTTTGTCTTTGAGAATTTTGACCATTTTCATGTTACTTCTGTTGTTCTAAGGCCTTATTTATTATTGATTTTATAACAACTTTTGAGGTCAAAAGCTATTTTTCACCGCAAACGCAATGCTATACAGGTGAAAAACAAATTGGCTTTTGCTGATAAAACTATGGTTTGAAAAACCAAAACAAAAAGTCAAAAAATATAGCTTTTGCGTTTTAAAAGCTGACTTTTAGATAAAATGATTTTATTATCCTCACATCTTTACACTTTTATTATTTTAAACATATATTTTCTTGACATTTCAATTCCTCACAACACTTTTTCACAATAATGGCAAACACTTAAAAGTTTTTAAATCACAATCTCTCACATTACTTTTTAAACACATTTTTTTCAACCCAAGTTTTTTCCAATAACAATACTAAACTAGCCTAAATCAGGTGCCAAAACTGGTCTCCCAAGGCCACCAGCTTTCTTGGGCCCATCTTTGACTGTGGATGTGATATTGGAAAATAGGGCTAAATTATGCATCTGGAGGAGGTGGAATTTTGAATCACATAGGAGGTTATTTTGTAAGTTGCATAACATTAAGATTATAGCATTTTGTTCCTACAAAAAAATGGATGCCTCACTAGAAGATTTGTCTATGGATTGAGTAGGTTGGGTTCAGATAGTATATTAATGATTTTTATGATTATTGTGGCTCGATTCGACATAAAATATGGATAAAATTTTATGTTTAAATTTGATCCGGCTATGTAAAAATAGTATTCAGACTCGCATAAATTCACTAAAATTTTTACACAAAGAGATCAATTTTTTAAAAAAATGATCGATCCTTCTTAAAAAAAAAAAAAAGAGCGATCCTTTTTAAAAGTTTATATTAGTAATAGTAAAACGGATCGGATCGGGCTTGAGTAAAAAATGCTATGCTCAAGACTCAGCCTGTTTTAAAATGGACCAAATTTTTTTTTGTCCAAACTCGTTTTTCGAGTCTAATATTTTTGTCCAAACTCTTACAAATATCAGACAGACCTTCAAACTTGAGCTAGTAACCTTATCCATGAAAAAGTCTACTATATTTAAAGCCCTCCTAAATATTTTTGTCCAACTCTTAAACTATACTTAAAACCTGTTGCAGATTCAGAGGTTATCTTTTTGGAAGCAAATTGAGTTATTTCAGTAGACAATTGAATTGATTTAGAACAAACTTGGCAAACAAGCAGCGGAGAAGTTCTTTCAAGACGCTAGCTTTGAGGTTGCTTTAGGGAGCAATGACTTCATTAACAATTACTTAAATGCCAGTTTATAACGACTCGTAGAAGTATAATGATCAAACATTTTTTGAATATGATCAGGGATTGCTTTCTTACATTCATCTACACCTGCAATGCTAATTAAATCTATGAATATGTGTGTTGCGAGACGGGTAAAATATGGTAAGAAAGTTTCAATTTTTGTTACATAGTGTCGATGAGCTCATTGCTAATGAGCTTATCAAGAAATTTGGATTTCTAGGTGTTAATGCAGATGCTCCTGCTCCAGAATCTGCCATTACTCCATCTTCGGATGATGAATAACATATATCATGCCCTCACTTTTAGAGTTAGTCGTTTATTTAGCTTTTTATTATATTTAATGGTGTTTTAATATTTTCAATGTATAAGGGATGTTATAAGTTATTACCTTATTTTGACCTTTTTTTTTATTCTGGTTGTTTAACGAAACAGAATGTATTTTTCACGTTAAAACAGTCGTCTTCTCTGCTTTGGTTTCTCTTCTATATATTGGTTTTTTTTATTTATCATGGCATCAGAGCCTAACTTTGTAAGTCAAACTCAATTGATTGTTTGTATTGCTTCTGGTATTTGATCTTCTCTCTCTATTGTTTCTTTTTCATATTCTTTTTTTGATTTTTACAATGAGTTTTGAAAATCATGATTCCATGCAAGCTATTAGCATGAGATTGAATGGAAATTTTTTTCATACTGGAGTTATGTAATGAAAAAAAAAAATTGAAAAGGAAAAATATGTGGGGTTATGTTTATGGCTCCTTTAGTAAACCTAAGGATGAACAAGATGCAAACTTTGATACTCTGTTAGATGCTTGGGAAACAAATAATTTGAAAATTATTACTTGAATTAAAAACTCTGTAGAGTATTCGATTGGAATGCAGTTAGCAAAATATGAATATGCAAAGGATGTGTGAGATCATTTGTCTCGATTGTATACGCAATCTAACTTTGCAAAATAGTATCAATTGGAATCTGCGAGCTCTTGAATAGAAAGATATGAATATTCAGGAGTTTTATTCTGCAATGACAAATTTTTAGGATCAATTAACTCTTAGTGAACCTCCAGAATTACGAGCATATGCTCCCTATATTGCTCATAGAGAAGAGCAACGATTGGTTCAATTTTTAATGGCATTTCGTGATGACTTTGAGGAACTTCGTGGGATAATTCTGTATCGTAGCCCATTACCTTATGTTGATTCTGTAGTCAGTGAACTATTGGCTGAGGACATACGTTTGAAGTCTCATGTAGGTAAAAGGATTCTTCCTGCACTTAGCCCATCTGTTATGGTAGTTTCTTCAAGACCATCTAGCAATACTCAGAACAAGCTTTTCTCTGCCAATGATGAATGTCGTTTCTGTAAGCAGAAAGGTCATGGAAGGCTCAATGTCCTAAGTTGTTGAGTAGAGCTCAGCAACAATCACAACAGTCATGTAAATCTGGCAATCAACTGCAACAACAACAACAACAACCCTTGTATGGAAACCTGGCAATCAACTGCAAGATAGAGCTAATTTTACTCCATATTTTAATACTGCAGCTGTTGTTTCATCATCAGACTCATGTGGTTTAGGAAGCTCTTTATCTATAGTCCTGCAATATCAGTTCTTGCTGAGCAGTTTCAAAAGTTTCTTGCAACTAAGCCACATGCTATGTCTGTCTCTTCTAAAATAGATTTGTCAACCCCTAGTTCATCAGGTAAATCTTCTTCAATATGGGTTTTATACTTTGGAGCCTCTCATCACAGGACATCAGATTTGTCATCTTTTTTTGCTCTATATCCTAAGTCATTAGTGTCTGTTATGACTGCTGATGATACTCCCATGTCATTATCAAGTGTTGGTTCTGTTGATACACCTAATTTGTCTCTTTCTAATGTTTACCATATTCTAAATCTTAAAATGAATCTAGTTTTGGTTGGTCAATTATGTGATTCTGGTTACTCAGTCTCGTTTTCTTCTACCTCTTGTGATGTTCAGGATTTAAAATCCAAGAAGCTGATTGCGATAGGCCGTAAGAAAGGGGGACTATATATTTTGGACAAGCTAAGAGTACCAGTTATTGCAGCTTCAAGTGTTGATTTGTCTTCTTTTCATTTGAATTCTTTTCCTTCTCTTTTTTACTTATGGCATTCTCGCCTTGTCATGTTTCCTCATCTCGTTTAAAATACTTAGTGTCAACTGGAGCTTTAGAAAATTTGCAAAGTAGTAATATTTCTGATTGTTGTGGTTGTAAACTGGCAAAATTTTATGCTCTTCCTTTTAATCAAAGTACTACTTTTTCATGTGCATTATTTGATTTAGTTTATTCTGATATGTGGGGACCTTCCACTATTACCACAAAATGAGGTTCTCGATATTATGTTTCCTTTATTGATGATTACACTCGTTATTTTTGGGTTTATCTTATGAAACGTCGTTATGATTTTTTTAGTATTTACCGTGTCTTTCGAGCTCTTGTAAAAACTCAATATTTCGCTGTTATCAAGTGTTTTAGGTGTGATTTAGGTAGGGAGTACACCTCTAATCTATTCAAGGATTTGCTTGCTTTAGATGGAACTGTTTATCAAACTTCGTGTACTGATACTCTCAACAAAATGGTGTTGCCAAAAGAAAACACAGGCACATTGTTGAAACTGCCTGTTCCCTTTTGTAACCTGCATTTGTTCCTAGTGATTTTTGGAGAGAAGCAGTTCTTACAGCTTTTAACTTAATTAATAAGATTCCATCTTTCAAATCGTCAGGTTTGTCTCCTTGTGAAAAGTTGTTTGGTCATACTCCTGATTATTCTTCTTTACGAGTTTTTGGTTGTACTTGTTTTGTTCTTCGTCCTCATGTAGAGCGTAGCAAATTATCATCAAAATCTGTCATTTGTGGTTTTCTCGGATATGGTGAGGGTCAAAAAGGATATCGTTGCTATGATCCAACTTCTCGAAAATTATATGTATCTCGTCATGTATAATTTCTTGAGCATATTCCCTTCTTTTCTATTCCTGCTAATACTCATGAATTGACAAAATCTGATCTCATTCATATTGATCCTTTTTATAATGATACTAACAATTCATCTTCTCAAGTCTCCTCCACTACAGATATTGACCCATCTTCTGCATCTCATTCTCATGCTCCTGTTACTCTTTTCCCTTTACATTATTCTCGTAGGGCTCGCACTGTTAACTCTGCAGATACTGGTACCTTGTTTCCTGATGCTTTCTCCCTTCTTAAGGGCATTCAACCTGCTTTTGCGATTGATGATCCTCCTCATCGCTATTCTCAACGCTTTCATAAGTCCACTCAACTCCCAGATTTTGTTTATTTGTGTCATTCAGATTCTTTTTCTTCCCTTTTAGCTGCTATTCACAGTCTTTGAGAGCCTTTTTATAAAGAAGCAATTCTTGATCCTCTTTGGCAGCAAGCTATAGCCGAAGAGCTCTGTGCTTTACACAAGATAGATACTTGGAACTTGGTTCCGTTACCTCCTGGTAAAAGTACAATTGGTTCTCGTTGGGTATACAAAGTAAAAACAAAATCTGATGGCTCAATTGAACGATACAAAGCTAGATTGGTTGCCCAAGGATTTTCACAACAATATGGTTTGGACTATGAAGAAACATTTGCTCCTGTTGCAAAAATGACTACTGTCCGTACTCTTATTGCAGTTGCTTCTGTTCGTCGGTGGAATCTACCTCAAATGGATGTTGAAACACCTTCTTGAATGGTGATCTTCAAGAAGAGGTTTACATGATCCCTCATCTGGGTGTTTCTCATAAACCTGGTGAAGTTTGTAAACTCAAGAAAGCTTTATATGGGTTTAAACAAGCACCTCGGGCTTGGTTTGAAAAGTTTTCTGTTGTGATTACCTCTTTTGGCTTTTGTTCTAGTGCTCATGATTCAACTCTCTTTATAAAGAGTACTAGTGCAGGTCGTATATTGGTTTCCTTATATGTTGATGACATGGTCATTACTGGTAATGATACAGAATGTATTTTTCACGTTAAAATAGTCGCCTCCTCTGCTTTGGGTTTCTCTTCTATATATTGGTTTTTTTTTTTTTTTTTTTTTTATCACTCACTACAAAAGTTTGTAAAACAAGCAGAGCATGCTTCAATGTTATAAGTATTTTAATTGTTTGACAATTTTCATCTGCTCAGTATCAAAAATCCTTTTTAAAGTTATTGTTGCTCCGACTCTTTATTTTTCTTGAAGTATTCATGTTCGACATTCGTATCCGATGCATATCCGGACATGGGTATGGGGATATGATCCTCTAAGAATCCTACAAATACATGGAAATCTTGATATATTTTGAACATATCATGTCCGGCACTCACACCCGAATACGAGTAACATAGTTTTAAAGTGTAACTGGTATTGAGCAATTCCCCTAGGATTTCCCATTGGCCATTGTCATCTCTCTTCTTCAACTCTATCTTCTCCCCCTAATCAGAAATTCAGGCCTCTGTTAGCCTTTTTTCATTGTATACATCAGAATTCTAACATTCATATTCGAGGATCATTCAGGCCTTCAGGCAATTATACAAAGTTTATTCTGTTTGAGTACAACAAGACCATTGATTAATCTTTCTTGGCAGTGACAACTCAAATTATGCCATTTATAACTTCATTCTGTAACATTAATGAAAGTATGAAACTAAGTCTTTAGCTTTGGTATTCTTATACTTTAGTCTTTAGGTCTTCTAGCATGAGTATGGATGGCTATCCTCTATAAAACTCCATTGATTTATTTCTTTGTTATAGTCCTAAACTAATTCTTGTACTTTTGCTGATCCAAATATTGGATAGTATTGACATGTTTCACCACACACACTAGCCTAAGAATTTATTCTTTGCAGATTCAAGTCTCTTTGAAAAGTAAGCATAATAACCTACCTTTATTATCTGGCTGAGCAACAACTTTTCAGTGATATTAAGCATGCATGTGTCCTATAACAATCAACTGTTTTGGGTGAGGTTGGCATTGATAAGAGTTGGAAGATAATTATCTTTTATCTGATTTGCATTCATTTTTTGATCTTGGAGCAGAGTATTTTCAACTTCTGCAAAAACATAACTCTTAGTTACTATAGGCTACGTTAACTGGATTTAGGGTTAAAGCACTTAAATAGTCGTTGTACTATAGTCAAAAGTGTATTTTAATCCCTGTACTATAGAAGTGAGTAATTTAATCCTTATACGTTTGAAATTAGTGCAAAGAAGTAAAATTGGTAACAGTGTTAATGGAAAACTATCTAAATGCTGATATGGACATGTGAAACTGACAAAAAAGATAATTTGAAAAAAAAAATGATGATGTGTCAAAAATTTTTGCTCAAGTGGAATTTTAAAAAACATAATTTTTTTAAACCCAAATCCCTCCCTTACCCGTAAAAATATGTCATCATTTTTTTTTTTGAAATAATCTATTCTGTCAGTTTCTAAATTCCACATAAGCAAAAAAACTTGACACATAATCATTGTTATCTCTAAGTCATCTATTCTGTCAGTTTCACATGTCCACGTCAGCATTTAGACGATTTTTCATTAACACTGTTACCAATTTTACTTTTTTGCACCGATTTCAAACGTATAAGGATTAAATTACTCACTTCTATAGTATAGAGACTAAAATGCACTTTTAACTATAGTACAAGGACTACCTAGATACTTTAACCCTAGATTTAGAGGTGAGTGTCAGATACAGATATGTGTCTGACATGGATATTTTCAATTTTTTTTAAAGTTTTTTCGACACTCACTCAAGTCCGCTTTGTTATGTGAGTTAATTTACTCCTACATGCCCTTTTACTTTCTGCTTATGGGGATTCATATTTCCTTACATGAAGCTTTCAAAAGGGTGCTAAGTTTCTATCGATCTTATGAGCTGAGGAAGCTCATGCATAGTTCAATACACAAGTGTATGGATTATGGAAGCTTGGCTCTTGGCGATCCTGCAAGACAATTTAATATATCCAGCTGCTGCCTGCAAAATCTATTTCTACACTAAAGATAGTGGAAACCACCGGAATTCCACTCCGAAATCAAAACATCTCATTCTATATCAAGCATGTAATCACATAAGGCTGTAACGTGGTTCTCCATACAACGATTGTATTAAAAATTATTGTATGGTGCTTGTTTGGTAGCAAGCAACTAAATGCAGTTCACTATAATTGGTATATCAGTTGAAACGTTTTAGTTTCGGATAGTCAACTCAACCTCTAAACAGTTCATAAATTTAAAATAGTAGTTATCTAAACTGAAACAACAGCTTTGTGGCAGAGAAATCATTTTCCTTCAATTGCGAAATCGTTGTAGATAATTCTTAGGGGCTGGTCCAGATTTTGTACCAAGGATTCAGCAGGCTCAAGCTTTGAGCCTGAACAAATACATGTATCAACATAATTTCTTAATGCCTCCCAAATTTTCTTCCCAGTTGCTTGCTGCTACCATTTATTTTGATCTGCACATGAAGTTGTTTGGTGGCCTGTGCATTTTATTTGGTTAGTTTATGTCAACGACTCCTGATTGCTAGTTTTCATTGTAGTCATAGATTATGTTATCCAGATTCGGATTGAGTGTCAGATACGGTATGTGTCCATATATGTACAATTTTTTAAACTTTTTCATATATTTGGAGGATCATATCTCTATATCCATGTCCGAATATGTGTTTAACAAGTATTCGATACGGATATTTTAGGAAAAATGAAGAGTCTGAATAACATAGGTCATAAATACATTTGTATAATATTCAGAGGTAATGTTTATGAGTAAATTAATTATATCTTGCCAGAATTCAGAGCTTAACTCAGTTGGTTCATACAGTCATCTTTAAAAGGTGACATCCAATAAATTTAGAATTCAAATTCATCTGCAACTCTTTTCTCAATTCTCAAATTGCAACTTCTTTGTAAAAAGAAATAAAAATAAAATTATATCTTGCCATCCATTTCAAGCAGTACATTTGTTCCCACAAAATGCCATGCAAAATAATATGATATTGACCATCTCCTGGGGACACACAAAAAGGACCAAGCTGATGGAAAAAGAAGTGGTAATTAAGAAATCAAATTAATGCTTAACACATCACACTCCACTTTCTCCACTAAAAACACATAGCATATGTAAAAACTGCCTTGAGATATTTACAAGGGCTTTTGAGTGGTTCACCTACCAGGTTGCTTTCTAATGAAGTTTGTTAAGAATTTGGTTGTCTAGCACCAAACTGCCAAAAAGTCTACATTTTCTTACTCGGATGGCCTTTTTTTTTTTTTTACCCACATAAGTGTAAAGCAAATTGGATGGACAAGCATTTTTCACGGCAAAGTTTGCAGAAATTTCAGGTTGGCCAGCACCATTGCTCCAATTGAATTGTTTATAATGAGGTTCACCTATCACGCAAGCATTGCGTGCCTTTTTCACTTTTGAGTAAATCCTGCAAAGAGAGAGGATGGAGAGTTATCCTTAGTTCATTGAACCTATGTTATCCGGACTCAGGATGATTGTGGGATACGGATATATGTCTGACATAAGTATGTTTAATTTTTCTAAGTTTTTTCATATATTTGAAGGATCATATCTTATACTCATGTCCGAATATATGTCGAACACAGATGTCCAACACGAATAATTTAAGGAAAATGAAGAATTCGGATAACATATCATCCAACCAAGATACGTCTTTCCTGTACTGCAAATTTTCTTATTGATTTTGAAATGTGATCAATTAGCTGTAAGAACATATTTGCTTATTGGAGCATGAAAACTAAGGGATACTGACATTGAGAGGGAGTCAAGTTTAAATCTCTCACTTTGAGGCATTGGAGTTTCGGTAAACGGCATTTTAAGAGACGAGCAGAGACACAAAACATACATAAAAAAAAAAAAAAAAAAGGAAACTGGCACTGAGGATGTGGACTGCTTAAGCCTAATGCAAGCTGCCAAGAACTCAGTTGTTTTCCAAGCAACACAATGGAAAAGGCTTCCCCTTCTTCTGGAGAATTTAACTGTTCCTAAATGGAATGACATTCATTGAACAATCAAAGCTACCATCTTTGATTTCTTTTATTGAAATCACAGCAGCTTCCACTTCTTAATTAAGCAGGAACATACAATGAAGGTGCAGCTGGCGGATAGACCAGAAATTTAAACAGCGGCTGCAACGCGATGCCTGTTATTTTGCGGTTTCGGTTCTCTCTACTGTCGATATTCTCCGCCATTACTCACCGCAATTGACCGCGATAGCATTCGTTACGTCCGCAACCACAATTTAAATCCCTGCATGGACTACAGAGATGAGATAAGACAGATTTTGCAGCACCAAAATTAAACAATCATTATCTTGGGCAATCAGACTAATTGGTGACTTGCAGTTGATAATCCATCTCATAAAACTAGATAAGAACATTATCAATTAGCTTTAAAGTATCTAACATTCATATTCCTAGAATATGCTACAATCCTTGATCTCTTCCTCTTTCTATTCAGAGTACCATTACAGCTTCTCAGCATATCACTCTCTCAATACAAATTAACTTCCCAACTCTCACTTAATTCATCAACTCCACCCACAGAAAAAGAGACAAGAAAAACAAAATTAAGAAGCTAAACAAATTCAGAGATTATAAATCAAAATCATGTCTACTGCTATGAAGAACCATACACCTACTATTTAGAGAAACTAACAATCGGAACATCTGCCAAATTGTGGCCTTGGAGTGTGGCGGTTATTGGCTCCTGACCCTGGATAATCATTCAGCTCCAAAAACATCCTTCCCTTAATGATTTGAGCCTCTGAACTAATTTTCTCTGCAGTTACCTGTGAAAAAGAAAGATGTCATTAAGTTGAACCAGGAGCTTCAATCTTATAGCAAAAGAAGAAACTATGTTGCTCCGACTCTTATTTTTTCTTACCGACATTCGTATCCGATACATATCAGGACATGGGTATGGGGATATGATCTTCCAAGAACCCTCCAAATACATGGAAATCTTGGAAAAAATTGAACATACCCGTGTCGGTCGGACACATACTCTTGTCCGATACTCATACTCGAGTCCGAGTAACATAGAGAAGAAAGATGTATTTCAAGTTTCTAACTGCTTTGTTAATAAAGTACCAGGGGAGTATTCTGTAGAACTTGATGAACTTGAGGTCCATGCATTAGGCTTCCGATTCCTGCAAGCAAAAAATGAACATGTTATGGCATGCAGAAGAATAAGAATAAGAGAGGTTATGGTTTACACAATATTTACTTGTAACTGGGACAGCATTCAAGCATATAATGTGAGAAAACCCCAATAGATAAACAAGAAGTAGGCGAAAGAGAGTGCTCTCCATAGCTGACTTTCTATAGCAGTCTTTCTTGTAGACAAATGTAATATTTATAAATCTACTACTCAATATATATACATTTACATCATAGACTTTTCTAGACGTTTATGATTATGATGAAGGGTAGCAACCATGTTCCAAAGTCAAAATTAAAGTTGACAAGAACAGAAAAAAAATTGTGGGGGCTTAACGCGTTTCCAATTTCAGCTGTATACACTGAGGCTAAGTGGAGGGGGATATTATGAAAATTTTATTCAAGCCACAAGGTGAGTAAAGATGGAGCACATTGTGCAAGTGGAAGATGATTAAAGAATGATATGAGCAGCAGCTGCACTAGACCTCATAATTCGTATGTTTATATTGTGTTCATGTTATTTTTTCGTATTATAGTCGTGTTTAAAGTTTTAGATATTTATATAAATTTTGTCACGTTAATAATTTTTGTTATATAAATTTTGATACGTTCCTATATTCGTGTTGTGTTCGTGTTGTTTTTTCGTGTCGTGTTTTAGTTATTTTCTATTGTTATGTTCGTGTCATATAATCGTATCGTGTCCGAGATTATCAAATCTAATTTGAGGTCTGCATATTTATTTAAAGCCTAAGGTATATGGTGGGATTCCAATTATCATTATCATTTAACGATATTGCTTTAAATGTTAAGATCATGAAAAAGCAGGAAATCCCCTAAAAGCTAGAACAGTTGAAAATGTTTTGGCTTGATTGCAAGCGCAACCTGGATTAGAAAATGGAGGCAGAAAAGACTACAGCTACTAGCAATATGGCATATGTTGGTTTAGGTTATTAACTTATTACAGGTGGAGGAACTTCTATTAGATGAGATTCAAGGTAATATAAATGTCTAATTTTCTATTCATTTGGCCTTAATCAGAATATCTAAGGGGAAGAATAAAAAAACCATGGAAGTTCTTCTGTAGTGCCATATTGCAGAAAACTTTTCAGTATCCAAATCTATGCATATTTGTGCAATATCGCCTAATCACTAGCGCATTATATCTTTCTCGAATAGCCTAGTGCCATGATCCTATTTCAAATCAATGCAAAAAATCTTCAGATATAACAGGCATATATCTGGGCAGCCACATGGATCATCAAATTTAACAGTCCGTCTATGAAGCATCGACACCACACGAATACGCAATATAAAATGATAGGACATGATGACACAATTTAATTGTCTATGTATCAAAAATAAACTCTTTTAATATTTGGGAAAAATAATATGGGTAATGAATTTTTAACTGCAATTAATAATTTTTGAGTGTGGGCTTAGTTTAATTATTCAACTAATGTTTGAATTCTCACATTGCTTCAGTTTTATTGTCATTTAAAAACATTGAATATGATTATAATATAAATAATAATAAAAAAAAAAAAAACATGAATTTTGAGTTAAAAGTGAATTATTATGATAAACTATGCAAAATATCCCAACTTTTAAAGTAAAGTATAAATATAAAATAACACAAATACAATAAGAATACATAAATCTAATTCATTTAGATTATATTGATATCCATCATTTCTATTCATATTAAGAAATAAAAAAATATAAACTAACAATTATCATACAATAACTCATAACTTGTAACATCATTGAACATAATTATTTTTTATTATTTAATCATCATAATTTTTTTTTTGATTCAACACAAGTTTAAAAAAAAAAAAAAAAGAAGTACTTACATCAACTGATCACATATTATTATTCAATATTTTAATTTTTACCTATAATTTATCAATACAATAATTTTTATTCAATAATATAAAAAATTAAAAAATATTATATACAACACGTAACACAAAATTATGAGCTATTTGAATAATGTCACACACGAACATGATATGAAAAAATAAGTAAAATACGACACGACACAAAAAAATAACATAAATACACGAACATGTTAAAATTTATATAAAACGAAATTGACACAAAATTGAAAATTATTTGAATAGTGCCAATTAGATCTGACAATTTCGGACATGAAATGAATATGAAAAAATAACTAAAACACAATACAACACGAAAAAATAACACAAACACAACACGAATGCACGAATGTCTCAAAATGTATCAACATGACACAAAAAAAAAAACAACGAGACACAAAATTGAGAGTTATTTGAGTAATACTAATTAGATCTAACAATTTCGAACCCGATACGAATACGAAAAATAACTAAAATACAATATAACACAAAAAAATAACTTAACACAACACAAATGTACGAATATGTCAAAATCTATATATGTCAAAATTTATATATATATATATATATATATATATATATATATATATATAACATTCTTTACAATACATAATAATTATAAAAAAAAATTACAAAAAAATTTATAATTATTTGTTACGTGGCAAGCAAATTGATCCTTCGCTTGAGGGGATAACTTTTATATTATTATTATTATTATTATTATTATTATTATTATTATTATTGACACACAAGTTAACCACTCTATACACACAACTAAAGATTAAAACACGAGAAAAAATAGACCCTAAACCTTCCGTAAAAAAACCCCAAATAACCTAGTATCTCAGTTGATCATAACATTTTAATATTATCAAAGCCAACTGTCAAAGCCAAATGATTGTCAAATTGAAGTCCAATTTCACGCTAATTTGAGGGACTACTTTCATTTAATATTATAAGATGTTATATGAGCATAAACTAAAATTTTATTTTGAGTCTTATTTGTATTGAATTTTTTTACATAAAAAAAATTTAAAAAAATATTTTTTTATTATCGTGTCCTATCGTACTTGTGTCTTTATTTTTTAAAAATTATCGTGTCGTCATGTCTAGGGATGACAATGGATAGTGTAGATTCAGATAAAATTTGGATTCGGATATTATAATTACTATTCGCAACGGATTCAGAGCTGATCGGATATGAAATCTTAGATATCCATTATTTGAATTCGCATTACTTATGCGGATAATGGATTCGAATATCAGAATCCACTTATTTTTGCGGATTCGGATATCCAAATCCATTATCCGTTTATTTGAATTTAAAATTAAATTAAATTTTATTTTATTTAATTTTTTTTACTTATTGAATTCAAATATTTAGCGGATTTGAATATTCGACGGATAATGTTATTTAATTCGGATTCGAATTTGGATTGTAATATTCGGATTTAATGCGGATAATAAACGGATTCGAATTTTAAAGCAGTTTTGCGGATTCGGATATTAGAAAAAAAACGCAAATATCCGATCCGCAGCTATCCTTAGTCATGTCTGTGTCATTTTGTACTTGTATTGTGTGTCCATGTGATGTCGATGCTTCATAGATGGCCTTTTAAAGATATCTTCATTTTTTAAATTATTTTTTTTTTATTTTTTAAATATACCCCAAGTGGTATGTATCGCCCCTACTAAACCCCGTTTGTAAAGTCTTTAGACTCTACTGTCAATATATGGGATAATAATCCAAATTGAAATTACATATAGTAAAAAAAATTTGGCCAAATATATATATATATATTTATATATAATTAAGTGTTTAATATTTTCTTCAAAATAAAAAACCCTTTCTTCTTTGGTCCATTCTTCATGGATCCTTTTTTCATTCATGGCCCAATGTAATAACTAAGGAAAGCATAGTATAATAACTAGCTGAGCAAAAAGGCCAACTCGAACCCGAGATTTTTGGGGTATATACTAGCTAAGGGATACATAGTGAGAATGACTATTATATTTCGGATCTATATCCATGGATTTTGAGGTATATATTGACAAATTTTGGGTTGTCACTAAATGGTTATTTTTTTTTATAATGAACGTGGTCCTGAAACTTAAAAATTTTAGGTTCAAGTCTTATTACGTGAATTTGATTTAATTTTATGTTAAATTTATTGAGTTATATGTTGATTCATTCGTTAATTAATAAATCATTTATTTCTTATATATAATACTTCAATATCTCTAATGCTAAAGGGGGAAATTGCAGTCTCTAATGCCAAAAAATCAACTATGAATGGATGGCAATGAGATTCTAATGTAATGTAGTAGTAGTAATTTACTTCATTCCTAATGGGAAATCTTGCCTGAATCCTTCTGAATTTGTCCTGTTCCCCATGGATATCGTTTGCTAAGATGTAAGCCTGACAGCCACATGTCATGCAACTATTGGATGTAAAAGATCCCCCGTGGCAGAAAAATCTTCCTTTGTAAGCCCAAGATGGGTCCCAGATGATCTTTTCTCAACCAACAGCAACAAAGAAAAGAAATTTGTGGATATGGCATGGATAAGCCTTAATTCACCTCAACCGTTGGATCCATAAACTCAAAGAAACAAACCATCAGCTTTCCAACGTTTAATGACAACCACATGAATGCCCATGAAATTGAAATACAAAGCTAAGCCATGCACTAAAAACATTTACATTCCCTTACCTTCACAGAACCCATTTTTCAGCAGGAAAAAATCATGGCTACCGTCACAACACAAGCCTCTGCTGCCGTTTTTCGGCCATGCGCATCGAAAACTAGGTTTCTTACTGGGTCTTCTGGTAAGTTAAACCAACAAGTTTGCTTTAAACCAATGGCTTCTACTACAATATCACCTAGCTCATTCAAAGTTGAAGCCAAGAAAGGTGAGTGGTTGCCAGGTCTGCCTTCACCAGCTTACCTCAATGGCAGGTACGTACATTCTTCTAATCTATATTGTTCCGATATTTTATTTTTCGTACCCGTATCCGACACCTATTTCCGACACATATCCGGATTTGAGTATGGGGATATGATTTCCAAAGACCTTCCAAAATACATGAAAAAAACTTAGAATAAATCAAACAGACACGTACTTATATCCGACACTCACGTCCGAATCCGAATAACATAGCTTTTAATTATGAACTTAAGCTGTATAGACTTGCAGTCTTCCAGGTGACAATGGTTTTGATCCTCTTGCACTGGCTGAGGACCCCGAGAACATGAAATGGTTTGTGCAAGCTGAGCTAGTGAACGGGCGTTGGGCTATGTTGGGTGTTGCAGGGATGCTATTGCCTGAAGTTTTGACTAAGATTGGGATAATCAATGCTCCTCAATGGTATGATGCTGGGAAAGCAGAATATTTTGCATCCTCATCAACCCTCTTCGTAATTGAGTTCATTTTGTTCCACTATGTGGAGATCAGAAGGTGGCAAGACATAAAAAACCCAGGATGTGTGAACCAAGACCCCATCTTCAAGCAATACAGCTTGCCTCCAAATGAATGTGGGTACCCTGGTGGCATTTTCAACCCCCTCAACTTTGGACCCACCCTTGAGGCCAAGGAAAAGGAGCTTGCCAATGGTATGTAAATAATTAATATACCCCTGGAGTTTCGTTTTTTATTTTGTTGTGAAATATTTGTATATTCAGGTGGGCTAAGTTTTTTTTTTTTTTTTTATTTATTTATTTATATTTTATAAGCTAAGAATTTTATTTATCCAAAAGAGGAAGATAACCTGATATTAAAGATGAACATTAATTGGTTTGAACTGATTTAATCGATCGAATCGATCAAATTTAATTAATTCGGTTCGATTTATTCGGTTTTGAAATTAATCAATTTTGAAAATCGGTTTATTTGATTAGTTTGATAGGTTATCGGTTTTTAAAATTGATAATCGAATATACCAAACTAACCGATTTTTTTAATTTTAATTATATTTAATATAAATAAAATATATTTATATAATAATTTTAAATTATATGTTATATAATATATCATATATATTATATAATATGTAATATATAATAAATAATTTATTTGTTAAATAGTTAAAACTGATAAAACAGATCGAACCGACCAACTTAAGTCGGTTTTTGTTTTTTTGGTTTTATGATTTTTTGTTGGTCGGTTTGATCGATTTTATAAGTTTATTCGATTTAATCGATTTTTGAAATTTTGGAATCGAACCGACCGAATGAGAGAAAAACAATTAATTATAGTTATTAAAAATCAGCAAAGGATATCCCGATCCCGAGTGATGCACCAAATATGATAAATATTTGTGTTGACTTGATCCCACGCTATATATTTTTATCAACCAAGCTTCCATCGAATAGAATCTGTAGTGCGCTGAAAAAATTGTTGAAACAGAAGCAGATTGTTGCCCATATTGTCTGTTAAGTGGGCTAATTAAGCAGAAGCTTGTGTTGTTTGAATGTGCAGGGAGATTGGCAATGTTGGCATTCTTGGGATTTATTATTCAACACAATGTGACTGGGAAAGGACCTTTTGAGAACCTGTTGCAGCACCTCTCAGACCCATGGCACAACACCATCATCAACACAATCAGGGGTTACTAAATTAATTTATTTGAAGTTGAAGTTGTAGATCAATGTTCCTAATTTGTTTTGTAAAACTCGAGTGAATTAATTAAATTTAAGCATATTCAGTGTAAACAAGGAACCTTCAATGTACAGGCAAACTTCATATTGCATCTATTTTATCATTATTATTACTTATTATATTAACTTCATTCACAAATTAATTAGAGATGACTTAATTTTACTACTTGTTAAAGAAATTAGAGCAGTAGATACAAATTAAACAACAAAATAATTATCTAAGACCATGATTTGAATTGAAACTATTGACAGTAAAAGTCTTGTTCATTTTTCTACAAGAGTATTATAGTGTACAACTTGACAATTCATGTATTCGATTTATTTTTTTATATCATAATTATATTTAAAATATTATATATTTATATAAATTTTGATATGTTAATAATTTATATTATATAAATTTTAACATGTTAACGTTAATTTTTCATAAAATTACAACTTCTACTTCACATAAAAGCAAAATTGCAGCAAATGAAAGAACTATAATATAATTAATTAAACCATACAAATATTGCAACTAAACAAAAAAAAAAAAAAGTGGCGGGTGGTAAATGCCCACCACTGCCAATTTCTCTGTCTCTGCCTTTGTCAAAAGATAGCAGAACAGAAATCAACCCCCAAGGCCCCAAACCACCCCCCACACACATAAATCAAACTTCAATGAAAGGGCCATCTTAAAATTAAAACCCTTCTCATCATTTTGACCTATCTACACCTAAAAATACTAGTCTTCTACTGTCCCCAACACTAACTAAAATAAATATAACTGCTTGATTTAGACTGATTTATACCATCTATTTTTTATTTTATTTTTAACAAAAGAGGCCGTAGTTGGAATTGGAATAGAGAAATGAACTGCAGATGTTTCGGGTTCTATAGTACTATCTATTCTTGACTCACTGATTTATCTAGGAAATCTATAATGGGTTTTTACTGAGATTTGCAAATTGTGCGGTCTTGGAGTGGTGAGTGAGAAAGTAAAAAAGGGTAATTTTATGGGAACTGTAAGCCGGTAAAGGTCTGGCCAAAGGACCAATGAGGAGGAACAACATTGTTAGAGACTAGAGTGCGTCCATCACTGGTTGTGACCTTAAAAGAGAGGCTTTGTCCATTAAGGTAAGTGTTGCTTTGCCAGTTTTGACCCCAGTTCCTTGACATGGGTTGCCAACCAGTTCTTGACCCTTTGATGGAAACTGAATTAACATCGCCTGCACCTCCAACGTTGGTGAATAGGACTAGGTTGAAGTACGAATGACCGTTCATTGTGAATCTGATGCCTCCTCTCTTTCTGCATGGTACCCTATAAAAATCACATAATATCAACTCTTATCAATCCAAATTAATGAAGATAAAATCAGGGATTTAAATAGCTGTCATAACGTGATATTAAGTCGTTATTTTACGGTTTTAGTTTTTTTTTTTCTATCGATATTAATCACAATTAGAGTGTGAATGATTAACGATCCATAGCAGTTAAATTTATGACCGTGAATTATATGTATATAGATTCAATTTATAACTTGTGAATATTTTTTTCTTTTATAAATAAAAAATCATAAAATATCATAAACTATTTTAAAATTTATTTAAAAAGAATTTTTATGATTTTAATTATAATTACTATGTTTTATAGTAACTTATGCAAAATGAAAAAAAAAAAATTACGACTGCAATGATTGTAACGATTGTGATAGCATCCGTTACACTTGCAATCGCAATAAACGCGATGCGATTGAAAACGCATTGGCGACTGCAATTTATTAAATCTCTGAATAAATCACAAACTACACAATAGGGACTATTGCTAAGGTAACCTATACAAAAGATACATACCTTCTATAAGCTACAGGAACAATCCCAGCTAGACCTGCTCACGGGCCGGGCCTGGGCAGAAAATTCATGTTCCGGGCCGGGCCGGCCCGGAACAGTGTTTTTTTTTTATTTTAATATTATTTTTATTTAATTTTAATTAAAAAAAATATTTTTTTATTCTGATGAACAGTGATTCGGGCCTAAACGGACGGGCCTGGACGACCCAAGCCCGGGCCTAGGCAAAAACAAAAATGGGCCGCGGCCCGGCCCGGCCCATGAGCACCTCTAATCCCAGCTCTATATTGGGCAATTTGTTGGAAAACAGGCTGAGAGAGTTCAAAATGATGCTGAGGAGGGTTGCACCAGCCACCAGCATTGTTTGGTGGGCAGAAGTTAGTGGCAGTGACCACAATAGAGCCAGGCAGGCACCACCTAGGGTCATTCACGCACTTAATCTTGAAACAAGCCCCACAGCTTAAGCCATTATTAAACAGTACTGTGCTCAAAGCTGCTGTCTTAGTCCCATACCCTTGGCTGTATAAGTTCCCATAGCCACAAGCCCCACCTTCAAAATGGTCAAAACAATTGGTCATAGAATTTACTAAAGCATTATGAAAAAATCAAATAAAGAAAATCGGAGCAGAAATTTAAATAGCGGCAGCAACAGAAATTTAAATAGGGGCAGCAACGAAACATTTACGGTCGTTATTTTGTAATTTTAATTTTCTTTGCCGCAATTTTAAATTCTTAAATAAGAGAGAAAAAAAAAAAAAGTTAAAATTTGTTACATACCCATTGTACCAGAGGCATCACTCCCTACATAAAAAGTGGCATGAGCTTCAATCCATCCCCCAGCATTTCCATAAGCATGTGAAAACAAAGGAAGAAATCCCATTAAAACTAGACCAAGAAGTGCCATTTCCCTGCTAAAACTAAGAGTATTTTCCTTTTTTTTTTCCTTTTATTTACTCAATATTGGTGACCCTCTAGGCTCTTAGACACTAAAAAATGAAGCACATATATAGAGATCGACACACCTTTTTTGCGTACGTACAAGAAATAAAAGAGAGACAAAGCAAAGGGAAGGTAGTGAATGAGGAAGCGAGGTGGTGGTAAGGTGGGGGATATATAGAAGAGGCTTGAGAAAGGAGAAGTGTTGCCTTAAGGAACGTCGCACCAACTAGCTAGCTAACTGACACTAATTGAGTTGTGTTGGGGAACTTTTAAACCGCCAGCTGGTGCAAGCGATTTCTTGCCCCTGTGGAACCAAGGGAGCTTTCCATTGAAACCACGTGGTTTTGTGCTTTCCCCTCCCCTAAGTTTTTTAGCTCTTTTATTACTTTTTCAGTTATGATACTCAAATTCGTGTGTGAGTGTCGGACACGGGTATGTGTCTGACACGAATATATTTAATTTATTTTAAGTTTTTTTCATGTATTTGGAGAATCTTTGGGGGATCATATCTCCATACCCTTGTCCAAATATGTGTCGGACACGGATATAGGACACAAATATTTCAAGAAAAATGAAGAGTCAGATCAACATATCTTTTCAGACTGTGTTGAAATCATCTAGATTCAAAGATTCCCAAGTTTAGGTTATTAATTAGGAAGAAAACCTATGGAAGTTTTGCTTTATGCTGTTAATCAATTTCTAGTTACAAAGTTAGAAGGCATATTTGACATCTGTAGCTTGTTGCAAGGAAAATATGATGTTAAAGTCTTTATTTGAAAAAATCTCCTCTTGACTTTTGAAGCTGACTTGAATATCTTTCCAACGGTAGTTTACATGATGATCATCCAAATCAGCCAAAAAAGTGTGAGAAAGTGCATTAGAAAAATCAACGATCAGCGCCGGTGTCTGGCGCCGTAGCGCCCAAAACATGTCGAGATCCAGCGCTGCAGCACTGGAAAGCTGGAGCTGCAGGGCTGGCCCGAACCCTAAAATTTCCTAACATAGAAAAAAAAAAAAGCAATTTTACCTTCTGAACTGACTTATGCGGCAAGAAAGGGTTTTCAGGGTTTTAAAGCTCTATAAATATCATATTTGGCGCCACAATCTAGCTATGCCTTGCTTATTATCGATATTCTTCTTCTTCTTCTCCTTATTCATTCTTTTAGTTTTCTTTTTCTTGATTTTCTTAAGTTTTATGTCTATGTTAACTATGCCTATGCAAGGCTAAACTCCTTCTTGGTTAAGAGTGATTTCAAAGCCCTAGACATGTTTTGTAATTGATTTTTAGAACTTATCATATATTGATTTTCTATCAAAGTTGTTTACGTTCTTCTATAAGAATTGTTCATGATTTTTGTCTTGATTTGTTTAGGTGCGCAACTAGATAGATCTTGATGATTATCTACTGCTAGTTTAGGAGTTTTGATACGTAGCTTATCTTGATTTCTATTCAATAGTGGCAATTTGTGATTAATGATTATGTTAAAGTTTTCGCTAATTGCAAAGTGGAACATAACCTAAGTTGAATGAATCCATGTTTATGTGTTTGTTGCTTAGAATAATCTATCTTTCTCATCTTAAAGCTACTAACACTTTGAATCTATAGATGTTTATCTTAGGTTATTTGATGGCTAAAGGACCAATGAGGAGGAACAACATTGTTAGAGACTAGAGTGCGTCCATCACTGGTTGTGACCTTAAAAGAGAGGCTTTGTCCATTAAGGTAAGTGTTGATTTGCCAGTTTTGACCCCAGTTCCTTGACATGGGTTGCCAACCAGTTCTTGACCCTTTGATGGAAACTGAATTAACATCGCCTGCACCTCCAACGTTGGTGAATAGGACTAGGTTGAAGTACGAATGACCGTTCATTGTGAATCTGATGCCTCCTCTCTTTCTGCATGGTACCCTATAAAAATCACATAATACCAACTCTTATCAATCCAAATTAATGAAGATAAAATCAGGGATTTAAATAGCCGTCATAACGTGATATTAAGTCGTTATTTTACGGTTTTAGTTTTTTTTTCTATCGATATTAATCACAATTAGAGTGTGAATGATTAACGATCCGTAGCAGTTAAATTTATGACCGTGAATTATATGTATATAGATTCAATTTATAACGTGTGAATATTTTTTTCTTTTATAAATAAAAAATCATAAAATATCATAAACTATTTTAAAATTTATTTAAAGAGAATTTTTATGATTTTAATTATAATTACTATGTTTTATAGTAACTTATGCAAAATGAAAAAAAAAAATTACGACTGCAATGATTGTAACGATTGTGATAGCATCCGTTACACTTGCAATCGCAATAAACGCGATGCGATTGAAAACGCATTGGCGACTGCAATTTATTAAATCTCTGAATAAATCACAAACTACACAATAGGGACTGTTGCTAAGGTAACCTATACAAAAGATACATACCTTCTATAAGCTACAGGAACAATCCCAGCTCTATATTGGGCAATTTTGTTGGAAAACAGGCTGAGAGAGTTCAAAATGATGCTGAGGAGGGTTGCACCAGCCACCAGCATTGTTTGGTAGGCAGAAGTTAGTGGCAGTGACCACAATAGAGCCAGGCAGGCACCACCTAGGGTCATTCACGCACTTAATCTCGAAATAAGCCCCACAGCTTAAGCCATTATTAAACAATACTATGCTCAAAGTTGCTGTCTTAGTCCCATACCCTTGGCTGTATAAGTTCCCATAGCCACAAGCCCCATCTTCAAAATGGTCAAAACAATTGGTCATAGAATTTACTAAAGCATTATGAAAAAAACAAATAAAGAAAATCGGAGCAGAAATTTAAATAGCGGCAGCAACAGAAATTTAAATAGGGGCAGCAACGAAACATTTACGGTCGTTATTTTGTAATTTTAATTTTCTTTGCCGCAATTTTAAATTCTTAAATAAGAGAGAAAAGAAAAAAAAAGTTAAAATTTGTTACATACCCATTGTACCAGAGGCATCACCCCCTACATAAAAAGTGGCATGAGCATCAATCCATCCCCCAGCATTTCCATAAGCATGTGAAAACAAAGGAAGAAATCCCATTAAAACTAGACCAAGAAGTGCCATTTCCCTGCTAAAACTAAGAGTATTTTCCCTTTTTTTTTTCTTTTATTTACTCAATATTGGTGACCCTCTAGGCTCTTAGACACTAACAAATGAAGCACATATATAGAGATCGACACACCTTTTTTGCGTACGTACAAGAAATAAAAGAGAGACAAAGCAAAGGGAAGGTAGTGAATGAGGAAGCGAGGTGGGGGATATATAGAAGAGGCTTGAGAAAGGAGAAGTGTTGCCTTAAGGAACGTCGCACCAACTAGCTAGCTAACTGACACTAATTGAGTTGTGTTGGGGAACTTTTAAACCGCCAGCTGGTGCAAGCGATTTCTTGCCCCTGTGGAACCAAGGGAGCTTTCCATTGAAACCACGTGGTTTTGTGCTTTCCCCTCCCCTGAGTTTTTTAGCTCTTTTATTACTTTTTCAGTTATGATACTCAAATTCGTGTGTGAGTGTCGGACACAGGTATGTGTCTGACACGAATATATTTAATTTATTTTAAGTTTTTTTCATGTATTTGGAGAATCTTTGGGGGATCATATCTCCATACCCTTGTCCAAATATGTGTCGGACACGGATATAGGACACAAATATTTCAAGAAAAATGAAGAGTCAGATCAATATATCTTTTCAGACTGTGTTGAAATCATCTAGATTCAAAGATTCCCAAGTTTAGGTTATTAATTAGGAAGAAAAACTATGGAAGTTTTGCTTTATGCTATTAATCAATTTCTAGTTACAAAGTTAGAAGGAATATTTGACATCTGGAGCTTGTTGCAAGGAAAATATGATGTTAAAGTCTTTATTTGAAAAAATTTCCTCTTGACTTTTGAAGCTGACTTGAATATCTTTCCAACGGTAGTTTACACGCTGATCATCCAAATCAGCCAAAAAAGTGCGAGAAAGTGCATTAGAAAAATCAGCGATCAGCGCCGGTGTCTGGCGCCGTAGCGCCCAAAACATGTCGAGATCCAGCGCTGCAGCACTGGAAAGCTGGAGCTGCAGGGCTGGCCCGAACCCTAAAATTTCCTAACATAGAAAAAAAAAAAAGAAGCAATTTTACCTTCTGAACTGACTTATGCGGCAAGAAAGAGTTTTCAGGGTTTTAAAGCTCTATAAATATCATATTTTGAGCCACAATCTAGCTATGCCTTGCTTATTATCGATATTCTTCTTCTTCTCCTTATTCATTCTTTTAGTTTTCTTTTTCTTGATTTTCTTAAGTTTTATGTCTATGTTAACTATGCTTATGCAAGGCTAAACTCCTTCTTGGTTAAGAGTGATTTCAAAGCCCTAGACATGTTTTGTAATTGATTTTTAGAACTTATCATATATTGATTTTCTATCAAAGTTGTTTACGTTCTTCTATAAGAATTGTTCATGATTTTTGTCTTGATTTATTTAGGTGCGCAACTAGATAGATCTTGATGATTATCTACTGCTAGTTTAGGAGTTTTGATACGTAGCTTATCTTGATTTCTATTCAATAGTGGCAATTTGTGATTAATGATTATGTTAAAGTTTTCGCTAATTGCAAAGTGGAACATAACCTAAGTTGAATGAATCCATGTTTATGTGTTTGTTGCTTAGAACAATCTATCTTTCTCATCTTAAAGCTACTAACACTTTGAATCTATAGATGTTTATCTTAGGTTATTTGATAGTTAGGGATTAAGTAGTTGCGTTTGTCCTGCTTAACGACGAACTAAAGAAAGATTCGGGTAACACAGGAGGTTGTTGACTTTGATAGATCATTGATATTGATAGGTCTAAAATTGATTCTTAACATTGTCTAGTGGTGGAGAATGAAACCTTCATACTTTCTCATATTTGATTACCTCTCTTTATTTACTTGCTTGATTTTATTTTCTTGTTTATTTTAGTTTTAAAATTATTTCAAAACCCTCTTTTTCCTTTGTTTTCTTGAATTTAATTATAAACAGATAATTCTTAAATTATAACCCAATCCTGAGGATTCGGCCCTTGCTTCTACCATATTTTACAACTGATTTTCTTTTTAGTGCAGGGTTTTAATTAAGATACACTCTTTTAGATGCATCATCTGATAAGGAGAAAAACATTTTATGTTCCCAAAAGGTCACATAATGAGAATACAAAGACTTTTGAAATTGGATCCTTTATGCTAAATTTCATACCTTAGGAAGCAACATAATCGAGCACGAAATTTAAGCTTATTATGTTAATATCGTTGAAGAAGTACAAAACAAGCACAACCAAAAACACGCAAGAGTTTGTAATTGAGATAAGAGCCATAAAGGAGTTCATAAGGAGAAACATGATCAATGATTGGTGAAGGGATACGATTAATCTTATAGACAGATGTGAGAGCAGCTTCCCCTCATAATCGCTCAAGACTAGTGGAAAAAATAAGTAAGGCATGGATAGTATCTAAGATATGTCTGTGTTTTCGTTGTACACATCCATTTTGTTGAGATGTTCCTTGGCAAGAGCGCTGAATCACAATGTCTTTTCGAGAGAATAAGGTGAGAATAGATATGTTTCTTTACTCCATGGTATTATCAATGTGAAAATTTTTAATATAACAAGAAAATTGGGTATGGACCATAGCTGCAAAGTTGGAAATAATTTGAACGAGTTCAGAATGATTTTTCATGTGATACATTCAAAATCATCCACAAAAATAATAAAGTAATTACCATAATATCATGAGGTGATGGTCCCTATGCATCAGAATAAATCAAATCAAAGGAGCAGAAAAAACAAAGTCACTATCATTGAAAAGAAGAGCATGATGTTTAGCAAGTTTGCACGAAACACAATCAACAATTTCACTTTTAACGGGATCCAAATTTCCATTAGATTACCAAGATGGTGAATGTCAAATCTCACAAGAAACAAAAAAAGAAAAAAAAAAAAAAAAAACAATATAAGAAACCAAATATTTGGTAAGAATGAGTAGTGTTGCATGACCCGTCATTTGTCCCGTCTTTTTGTACCGTATGGTGTTTCATTTCATAAAAAATTGGCCTTATTTTAGTTTTTGACTCTTCGACATATTTCATCAAAAATTTGACTCTTTGACACGTCAGGCGGGATGTAGGTGGGACATAAATGGCGGGTAATGAAGCATTTTCTGGTAAGAATATTGAGAGAACTAGTTAAAACGAGCGCCTTACTTTACGGCTTATTCCAAGAATCTGTCCCGTTGAGGATCCTACACACGACAACCATGAATAGAAAAAGTAACATTAAGGCTAAAGTTCGGTTTACTGATCAACAAAGATAAGGTTTGATGACAATTTAGGAACATGAAAAACATCAGGCAAAATGACATGGGAGCTAGAGATACCGCCAACATGATTGACATGCATAGGAGAATTATCAGCAACATGAATAATAGGAGTATGACAATATCGGTTTTTTTTTATCATAATATAGTCAAAAAAAATTATTTACCGAAATACCGTTATTTTTAAATTATTGTCCAAAATTCGCTTATTTTTTAACTAGTTGGAAAATCGTCATGGGCCATGGCGATTTTTCAATTGGATTTTTTAAAAAAATTGAAAAATTCAGTTGAGAAATCGCCATGGCCCATGGCGATTTCTCAACTGTTTTTTTTTTTTCAATTTTTGTATTTTAATTTTTAAAATTACAACGGTTATAAAAATAAAAAAAAAATTCCCTTGGTGTTTTTTTTAAATTTATATACTAAACTTTTATAATTTTATAAAAAATAAAATTTTATTTTTTATTTTAATTTTAATTTTAT
Organism: Fremontodendron californicum; assembly: GCA_030761205.1. Taxonomy (NCBI): domain Eukaryota; kingdom Viridiplantae; phylum Streptophyta; class Magnoliopsida; order Malvales; family Malvaceae; genus Fremontodendron; species Fremontodendron californicum. Next base: position 7,460,647 of record JAULJL010000019.1, on the reverse strand, counting down.
AAAAAGTAAAATTTTATTTCTTATTTAAATTTTATATAAAGTAAAAGTTTATTTCTTATTTAAATTTTATATAAATTAAAAGCTTATTTCTTATTTTAATTTTTAAAAAAAAAATAAAAATCTTATTTCTTATTTTAATTTTGTGAAAAATTAAATTTTATTTCATATTTTAATTTTATATAAATTAAAATTTTATTTCATATTTCAATTTTCTTAGCAAGCATCATATTGTTCAGAATTCCTCATTTGATCGAATTACTCATCCCCATAATATTTCGACAAAATTCCCATATTCACAAAACTAAGAAAATTTAGAAAATACCAACTTCTTACCCAAAAATATTATTGAATAGTTGCTTTTAGAGGTGCTCATGGTCCGGGCCGGGCCCCGGGCTGAATTTTTTTTTATTTCTTTGCCCAGGCCCGGCCCGTCAGCCCATATATTAAAAAATATATTTTTTTTAATTTTTTCCTATATATTTTTAAAATTAAATTTAAAAAATATTATTTTTTATTAGATGAATAGTGATCCGGGTTGGGTCGGGCTGGGCCGGCCCGGATCACTAAAATTCCAGCCCAAACCCAGCCCAATACGAGCCGGGCCTGTAGGGCGGGGCGAGCTGCCCAACCCTTAAGCAAATCTAGTTGCTTTGGAACCCCTTCATGGTCACCGGTCCTTCTCCTTCATTCCATGAGTTTTTGAATTATTTATTCCTCGTTATCATTTGCCTGCAGACCCAACATTATTCCTATCTCCCAGGTCTATTTAGCAGCTTCTTTACGTCGATCCTTCTTCCTATTACGAGCCTCACCAGCAAAGGTAGAATTTTTTGCAATCCTGCTACTTTGCTTTAAGAAATTAGGCTTAACCACCTATTTTAAAATTAAAATATGAAATAAAATTTTAATTTATATAAAATTAAAATATGAAATAAAATTTAATTTAATTTAATTTAATTTTTTATAAAATTAAATAAGAAATAATATTTTATTTTTTTAAATTAAAATAAGAAATAAAATTATAATTTATATAAAATTTAAATAAGAAATAAAATTATAATTTATATAAAATTTAAATAAGAAATAAAATTTTAATTTATATAAAATTAAAATATAAAATAAATTTTAATTTTTTATAAAATTAAAATAAGAAATAAGATTTTAGTTTTTAAAAATTAAAATAAGAAATAAAATTTTAATTTATATAAATTTTAAATAAGAAATAAAATTTTATTTTTTATAAAATTAAAATAACAAATTAAATTTTATTTTTTATAAAATTAAATAAATTATAAAAGTTTAGTATATAAATTAAAGAAAACACCAAGGGATTTTTTTTTTTTATAACCGTTTCAATTTTAAAAATTAAAATACAAAAATTGAAAAAAAAAATTGGGAAATCGTCATGTATCATGGCGATTTTCCAACTCAATTTTTCAATTTTTTTTTAAAAATTCAGTTTAAAAATCGCTATGGTCCATGGCGATTTTCCAACTAGTTAAAAATAACCGAATTTTGGACAATAATTTGAAAACAATGGTATTTCGATAAATAAAAAAAAATTGCTATATTATGATAAAAAGACCAACAATATCAAGTTTTGAGACAAAAAAGTATATATTTTATTCGATGTCGACTTTTTTTTTTGAATATCCATTGTAATTAGACCTGCTCAAGGGTCGGGCTACCTATCCAAATCCGAAGGTCCGCTCATATTTTGGAGGGTTTGGACAAAAATATTATGCCCGAATGGGTTTGGGCAAAAAAAGAAGCCCATTTAGAAAATGGGCCGAGCCTTGAGTCCAACAATTAAGGTCCGAGCCTGGTCTGTTTCTCATTTATATTATATATTTTATATATTATGTAATTTGTATCATATAAAAAATAAATATATATAATATTATAATATAAATATTTAAAAATATGCTAAGTTATCCATGTTTTAAAATTTAATAAAAAAAAAAAATTAATAAATATTTGTTTAAATTTTTTTAGAAAAAAAAAATATGGACGAAGCTAAACGGGGTTTGGATTACCCATTTACAAATATGGACGAATTTGAATAGAATTTGAAACCCATATTTCGAACCGGATCGAACTTAGACAAATAAAATAGAGTGTTGATACTTAAATCCAGTCGATCTATCAGCACCTCTAATTATGATAATGAAAAAGATTTATGCGTATACACACAAATCGACCAATAATATCATAATCAAAGAAATCGGCCCACATCAACTTACTAATGAGAATCTAGAGTCATATGATTACAGCAGAGTCGAACGAGATGTAGATAAGACAGGAGAAAAACTTATTTTACTTATCACTAGTTTAAAATGATTTTTAAGATCATTCAAGTGGATGATACAGTTATCCATTTATTATTTTCAAAATCAGTGAATATCAAGATAGTCAACGGCATAAATGTGACAACTTGACAACCATGTATATTTTAACGGACCCGGCCCATTCTAATAAAACTACTGAATTATTCGTTACAACAAAAATGAAAAATATATTAATCTTGAACCTATAATTAGATCTGTTTAAGAGTCGGGATATTCGTCCAAACTCAAAGGTCCGTTCATATTTTGGAGGATTTGGACAAAATATTAAACTCGAAATATGGGATTGGTCAAAAAATGAAACCCGTTTAGAAAATGGGCCGGGTCTCGACTCCAACTATCAAGGCTCGAACCCAGCCCAGCCCGTCCCTTCCATTTTTCATTTATATAATATATTATTTTTATATTTATATATATATATTATGTAATTTATATCATATAAAAAATAAATATATATAATAATAAAGTGTAAACATTTAAAAATATGCTAAATTATTCATATTTTAAAATTTAATAAAAGAAAATAAGAGATAAAATTACTAAAAATAAATAATAATAAAAATATTTGTTTAAATTTTTTTAGGAAAAAAAAATATGAGCGAGCCTAAACGGGTTTGGACTATCCATTTACAAATATGGATGAGTTTGGGAAGAATTTGATGCCCATATTTCGGGCCGGACCGAACTTGGACAAGTATATATGATATTTATACCATACCTAAACCCAACCCGACTCATGAGCACCTCTACCTACAACGTTATGTTATTAACACGACGCTCTAATCAATTGAACTAATAAACCAATTATTTTAATTGTAGAAACCATATTTTTAGTTCTTTTACCTTATTGTTAGGAGTAATGATACAAATGAGTGTCTTAAGTCAGTTTAAGTTTTAAAGATTCAAAACTTAAGTCAGTTTAGATTTTAAAGTTTTTTTTTTGGAGAGTCAAAAGGAATTAAGGAGAGAGAATGTGGTGTTTCTGAATATTTGCGTGGATCAATATTTACTTACTCTTTTATATTTGATTGCTGAAATTCCGTGAACTCAACATGTATGAGCTGAAATAAGGATACCAAGTGTCCTGAATGTAGAGAGCGGACAGTGCTGGGCATAACACCGGCCGTATACAGGTTCCATACATTGTAACTTTGATTGATCTTTCATCCTGGCTGCTTTCTCGTATTTTGGACATGGATTCAAGAGAAATAAAACTCCTCTGGAATACTGCGGATAATTATATGTTCTAGAATTAAATTTTGAACTAAATTAAGTCCACAATCATTCATTTCAAGCATGTAAAATGTTTTCCATAAAATAATTTCCTCATGTTTAGCTTCTTTCTGTCAAATGCATCGAGGAAGCATATCGAGGTTGATAAAAATATATATATACACTGATGTTTCACATGGTTCTATATATATTGGGAAAAAGTAAAAATGCATAAACATAAAAAAAAAAAAAAAAAAAATCAACTCAATATACAAGCTTTTCTACTTGCGGCCAGCTTCTTCCAATTCTCGCAGCCCTCCAACCTTCTGCTCAATCTCCTCAATCAGCTCCTCACGCCACAACTCTGCCCTTGCAGATTCTTCAATGTCCTCTTGCTGCATTTTCCATAACCTTAGTCAGCAACATATAATCTATGAATTGGACTGCAACAACTGAATTGAAAGTGAACTAACAGTATTTTAAAAGCTAAAGAGTAAGAACCCCCTCAGTTGGTTCATGCAACCACCCTTAAGAAGAAGCATCCAGCAGGCCTAAGTTCGAATACCAACATATGCAATCTCTTTCCTTATCCTTAGGAATAGGATGCAGCATCTTTTGTATAAAAAAAAATACTTAAACTTTGGCAAGATGTACAAATGGTGTTTCAATATCGATTCGAAAGGAGTAATTAAGGACTTATGTTGCTCCGACTCTTCATTTTTTTGAAGTACCCATATCCGACACCCATGTCCGACGCATATTCGGACATGTGTATGGGGTCATGATCTTCCAAGGATCTTCGAAATATATGAAAATCTTAGAAAAAATTGAACATACCCGTGTCCGACACTCACACCCCGAGTCCAAGTAACATAGTTAAGGACTATATCAGCCTCACGTTTAGTACATAATTAAATCTTTGTATTGCTATAATGTATGAGGAAATTAAGAGAAGAAATTGAGTGAAGAATACCTTCTCATAAACCCAATGTCCAGTACCATCTCCTCCATCTTTCCTGTATACTTCAGAATCATAGTATGGATCCTACACCATGATCTTATAAATCAGACTTTAAACTCAGTACAAAAGCAAGCGACCAATTATAAATTTGAGCAAGCAAAATCAATGGACATGCTTACTTTGGTGGAGCCAAAAAACAAACATCCCCAGCAAGTGAACATGATGTAGAAAGCATCTACAGAGCAGGGCCAAAAGAAATACTTCAGCTTTATATACTCATATGGCTAATGTGCTGCATCAATCATTAATCGATGTGAATGATGATGGTTTACTTACAAACTTTTTTAATGGCTTCATCACTCAGATGCCAAATAGATTTATTGGTTATAATTTCTCTTTGGGCATCAAGTTGTTGAACATGATGAACTAAAACTGCCATTAGAGGCCAATCTGGTAAAGCATTCACTTTAACTAAAGCTCCCCTTCTTCTACTCTTGCTGTCTTCATCAGTCTATATTTAATATATATATATATATCACAAAATTCAAGATGGTTATGCTGTAAAATCTGGACAAATTAATCACCACATAAATGGCTTCTCCCCTTTCTATTATTGTTAAGAACAAGTGGAAATAAAGAGAAATTTATGAACATGGAATTAGGGTCTATGAAGTTAACTATTTACCTGCTGACACCCATTGTTGAAAAGCCTGGTACTGCTTGAGCATTGTCTAAGCTGCAAAAAAAAAAAAAAAAAAAAAAACCATATGCTTATTAATAATAATGACAAAAACTTTGAAGAACTTGTGAAAATTAGGATGTTGAGGAGGTATTAGTATTACCAATCTTGAAGATGGGTAGTTGCCCAATTTGGTAGCATGAAGATAACTGTGGATGCATGGTTTTACAATGGTGATGCTCATGATTGCTCTTTGAATGTAGTAGTTTTGCTGCTAGGATTTTGGATTTTGCTATTTTTGTTATGTGGGAGGGAAAGTGGATAAGGCATTCATTTGCATCCACTCTTAATTCCTAGCAATAAGATAATGATTAAGTATATTAGTTTCAACAATCAAAACAACTGGCCTATTAGCTCAGTTGGTTAGAGCGTCGTGCTAATAACGCGAAGGTCGCAGGTTCGAGACCTGCATGGGCCAATATTAATAATTGTTTTCATTTTTGTTCCTTCTGAAAATAATGAATAAGTGCTGTAATTTTATTAGAATGGGCCTGATCCGTTAAAACCGGAAAAATGAATAGTGCAGTAGTTTTATTAGAACGGGCCTGGTCCGTTAAAAGGAGCAATAGATTTGACCAACTGACCAAGCTAGATTGTACCTTTTTTATTTTTAGACTTTTTACATTTTAATTTATATTATTTAATTTATGAAAAATTATGATGGACAATGAAATTATTAGATTTTATAAAATAGTTAGCAGGATGACACATACATCTTAAAGTATAGTTAAAAAATACAAAAAATTAATTAAAAAAAATAAGACATGTGATAACTTTTTAATCGTTTGTAAAATTAAAACAAATTCATTACCAATGTATCAAAAACAAACTTTTAATTTATACACTTCAAACCCTCGTAAACAATTTTTATATATATATATATATATATATATATATATATATATATATATAGGGAAAGGTTGCGTACATTGAAATTTTCTCTAGATTCTGCTTATAGCAGGAGTCTTGTGCATTGGAAACGATTTCTGTGTGATATTTTATGTTGGTGTAGTCTTTTCCTGCTTTTTAATTTTATGAGATTCGATGAATAATTAACTTCATGTGTCCTCACCTACTCTTGTCCTCCTTAAGTACTATGCATCATTTTTCTTCACTTTAGTAATTGTTGCATATTAGGGTTTACATTGTTTCTTTTTTAATATTTATTGACTATTATGATTATGAGTTTATTTTTTTCCATTAGAGGTTTTAATGAAGGAAAAAAAAAAAACTAGTTAATTAAAAATACAAAGGCATATGAAAAAAGTCAAAATAAAATAAAAGTTTTTTTTTTTTTTTTTCTGTTTGGACTGACAATTTCTTTTAAGAGTATGGTCCGCTAAAAGTTGGTTAGGCAATTAAAAAGCCTAAGCCAAGATTTTTTTTTATTAAAAAAAAAAAAAGCAAACTATTATAATATATATTTGTATAAGGTAGATATTCATTTATTTTATTCATTTTACTTCTAATTTGGGGTTGACTTAAGGTGTATATGAATTCTATCGCGCATTATTTCCACCACACCTACAGTGCGATGGAATCCATGCACTGTTTTGCTCTTTTTCAAAAGTAGTTGCATTGATGGATGCATCCAGTGCAACTAAAACTTCACTGGCCCTCTAATTGAAATTAGAAGGCTGAGGGATGAATTAGCAATCAGACCCTCCAGGATAAAATATAAATTTTATCATTTTTTGTTATTTGTAATAATATTTATTATTTTTTATTTAGAAAATTTTAATTTATTTTTAAATTATTTCATATTTATTTTATTATTTTATTTTTCAATTTTTTATTAAAAAAATTTAAATTATTTAGTAATTTAATATAATAAATAAATTTATATGCTTATATAATTAGTTAATTATTAGAATTTTAAATAAATATATAAAATAATATATGTTAAATTTTAAATATTATTAAAATATATAAAGATGATTTATTAATACACTTTTACATTACTGTCCTAAATAGTTATTTTCATTTTCATCTTATCGTCACCGTTGCTTTTGCATCCAAACACATATCCCACCATTGATTTTAATCTCACCGTTACAGTATCCAATCTCACAGCTACAATAACTAATCTCACCGCCACCATTGTTTTCAATCTTACCGAAACTAATTTCATCGTCCATCCAAATGGACCCTTAGAAAATCATTTTTTTTAAATATATGTTCCTCCAATCCACAAATAAAAAGGGTATGCAAAATATTTTTATCTCGAATTAGACATCTCCACAGATCGAGTTATCTCTTTGGCCCAATAGCTCAGCTTGAATTGGATCGATCTTGGATAAGTTTTTGATAATCCGATCCTGTTCAATCCCAATTACTATTTAAATAATAAAAAATATTTTTATTTAAATTTAATTTTAAAAATATATAAATATTAATATAATTTTTTTTAATATATTTTAAATAATAAAACGAATTTTTGGTCCAGCCAAATTGAGTCTAGACAATCAAAATTAATTGTTCATGTATAAAATAAAATGTTTTATGCCTTGTTTAAAGTTTTAAATTTCAATTTTAAAATAAACAATGCGAGATTCATGAGATGAGAGAATGCTACTTATATTGTGTAACTTAATATTATATATATATACCAAGAAAGTTTTGTTTATTTTCAAGTTTAAAAACGATTTCTATTCAAGCTTACGATTTTATGTTGGGAAAATATGAAAACAATGCAGTGCACAGTAGAATTATTGTCAAATGTTGTAATGAATAAAAGTTATTTGAAAAAGAGAAATGAATAATTAAAAATTATTATAAAGGATATTGTAAAGACAAAATTACCCTTCATGAAAAAACTTACTTTTCTTTTTTCTTTCATTAAGGAAATATTATTTTTTAAAAATTTTAATTGAAAATAAATTTAAAAAATAAAATATTTAAATATATATTTTTTTTTAAATTTAAAAAAATTTAAAAAAATAAATAAAAATTAATTTTAGGCATATTATTTTTATTTTTTAAAATTTTTTAATTAAAAAAAGTAAATAAAAAATTTAAAAATTTATTTTTTAAAATTAAAAAGTTTTTATTTTCAGAATATTTATTTTTTAATTAAAAAATAAATTAAAAAATAAAAGAAAAAGAGAGGAGAAAGTTTTTGTATCAAGGATAATTTTGTCTTTACAATATCCTTTTTAAAAATTTCTATTTATTCATTTCTCTTTTTCAAATAACTTTTATTCATTACACCATTTCACAATAATTCTACTGTGCATTGCATGTTTTCATATTTTCCCTTTTATGTTTCTTAAAAGTTGGAGTTTTCAAAACAAATGAAACTAACCAATAATATTTCACTTGAATTAAAAATATTTTGTAGAAGTGTGATAAAATATTAATTCAATGGAAAATAAGAAGTCTTGAAATTTTTAAATTTAAAATTCAAATTTTATCGTGTGTGAATTTTGTCAAACTTTTACGTTGATGTGCTCAATTTGTTCAATTTGTTCGTTTATTTCTTTTTAGATGAAATTAATTATTTTATATTTGTTGAGTAATATTTCATTGGAGGAATCTAGTTAAACCAATATACAATTTGTTAAGTTTTACGCCCTTTAATATCAATTTATAAGATTTTTTTTTTTTTTTTGTTAATCAACAAGTTAGATTTCATGCTTTATATATACCTAGATCATGCATATAAAAAATTAAATTAATTAAAAATATATATTTATTTTTTGACATCAATGTCAAAATTAACCGTTACATTTATAGTAAAAATAGTTCAAATTAGGAGTAAACCTTTAAGGTGTTGCTCATATGAAAATCAAACTTTTGATTTATTTCAAATATTTTAACTTTTCGTTATCTAACATATAAGAACAATATCTAATAGAAATTTATGTGTGCACAGAATTTGTTGTTAAATTTAAAATATACTTTTTACTCAATTAAAATACTAAAAAAGATTTTGTACATTTTAAAATTTTTAACTTTTATTTTCTTATTGCACTTTGTTATGCCCTTAAATTGTTTTTTCTTTTAATTGAGTCCTTATTTAAATGAAACTCGTTAAAATTCGTTATCTTTGTTAGGTCAACGCTTTTGTGGAGATTATGTTTGCCATTTCAATATCACATGGCACATAAATAAGAGAGAAATTATTATATAGATCATTCCCATCATGTCAGCTATAAGTTCAACTAATAAAATTATTTGTGAACATATTTGATTTTTTTATTAATGAACATTGTGGACACCTAATTTTGTCCGGGCCACTAAATAGGTATGTTTTCTTCCTATATTGATGTTTCCGAGTATAAAAAGACTGTTTTCATCCTGCAGGTGGTACTCCGAGACTTAGTTTAAGAGGGCGAGCATAAAAAGTCAAACTTGAAAAAAAAGTCAACCCCGAAAAAGTCAACCCCAGAAAGTCAACTACTGAAAAAGTCAACCCACTTTCAAAATCAAGATTTTAAGTTCAATTGAAAAATGGAGAAAGAATTTTGATAATCCGAGGTCTACATTGAAAGATATGGAGTTCGGAAGTTGGGATTTGGAGATTCAGTAGAAAAGAAACCCTAATCCGAGAAATTTGGGGAAAAGTGCTTAAACGATCAAACTGGTCGAAATTGAAGGTTCCAAATGAAAGATAAGCACTGACTACAGGTAATGGAGAATTCACTTGCAAGAAAAACCGAAAGAAAAGTCAATCCGGGAGAAAACCGAGAATTAGGGTTTTTAGTGGATTTCGGTGAAATCGGGAAGAATCACAGAAATGGCCCGATTTGGTAAGACCAAAGCCCCCAATGGATGAGGAATGATTAAAAAGGATGGCCCAAGGCTCAGATTGAAGAAAATCTGAAAATCGGACTTGTTTTGAGCAAAACCGGGTTTCGGAGGTTAAAGGGCAAAATTGAAAAATTTTGGGAAAAATAGCAAATGGACACCGAAAATTATGGAAAATTTGTCAATCTCATTCTTAAATCATTTGAAAGAGATTGGTAAAAGAAAATCTTGATTCCGAGTTCGTTTGCAAAATGGCCAAATCCCGGGCCTCTTATGCAGTAATTCAAAAAGATAAATCCCGGAAAAATAGCAAATGGACTCCAAAAATTCTGAAATTTGGTAAATCTCATTTTTAAATTATTTGGAAGATATTGGCGAAAGAAAATCTTGATTCCGAGTTCATTTGGAAAATGGCTAAATCCCGAGCTTCCTATGCAGTAATTCAAGCCGATAAATCCCGAAAAAATACCAAATGAGCTCCAAAAATTACGAAAACTTCCAGATCACACTTTTTAATTATTTTGAAGAGATTGGTGAAGAAAAATCTTGATTTGGAGCTCGTTTAAAAAATGGTAAAAAGTAGGGGCATAAAAGGACATTTTGGGAAGAAAAAATCCAAATAAATAGCAAACGGACTCGGATAATTTTGAAAACTTCCAGAACTCAATATTTTATTATTTTTGAAGTATTAAAAAACGAAAAATTGAATTTGGACCCCGTTTGATATTTATTTTGCATCCGGGAGGGCAAAATGGTCATTTCACCCAAGCAACCGAAAAGGGCTTTTTGGGCCCTTCAAAAAATCAGAGTTGGGCTGGAAAAAAGATGTCAACATTTTTCTTGGGCAGCTGTAATTTGAGAGGGCTGAGATGCTAATCTAAGGGTGGTAATTTCATGACTTTTCATCTTGAATTATTGGCCATTTGATGGAAATTAGGTTACACAAAAATGACAACATCTTGGAGTCCATATAAGCATCATTTTCTGCCAGCCCTAAGGGGGGAGGCAGATTTTGGTTTTTTCTTTTCCATTTTGGTTGATTTCTCTTAGTTTTTCTTAGTTTTTTATCTTCGTGGTTGAGAGCAAAAAAAGAAAAGTTTAGAAAAAAAGGAAAGTTTGAAGAGAAAAGCTTGAAATATTAGCTTCTTGAGGTTGCTCTTGAGCACCAACTCTTGCACTTTCATTTTCTATTCTTATTTTTTGCTATTTTAATCTCTACTTGGTGAGTTTTCATTTTAAAATAATGTTTCTTGTTCTTCCTTCATTTCCTTTCTTAAGTATATTTTTTTTTACATTTTGTTTTTACAATAAACTCACCATGGCCAAATGGTCTACATTATTTATTTTAAGTTGTTGTTTTTGATTCATTTTACCATATTGTTTATGCTATTTTCTTTATTTTTGATGTTTTAAATATTATGTTATTTCATGTTCTTAAGTTATATTTAATTTGGTTGCTTTGTTTATTGCCATTTATGTCTTAGATATCATGTTTTTGCATTTTTAATTTTCTGTTTTTATGTTGTTTAAATTTGAGCATGTTTTAGATTTAGTATATTAGGTGTTTGTGAAAATGCTTGTGTGATTTTTGTATTATGACTTAGTTTTTCATGCTAGCATACCAAGTGTTTGTGAAAATGCCATGCTTGTTGAAGCTTGGGGCCATTTGGCTACTCCATGTGTTTTGCATTGTGTGTTGTATTTTTGTCATGCTAGTTGTTAGGTTTTTGCATTTGCATGATATTTGGTTGGATTTTTGAATTAAGCATGCCTTGTGTTTGTGAAAATGCCATGCATGTCTTAGGTCTAGGTTACATTAAATGCCATGCAAGTTCATGTTAGGTCTAGGCCATATTATTTGTGTCATGCATTTTCCTTACATTTAGGTTTAGATCCATGCATTTCATGCATTATGTTTGCTGCATTGTTTCATGCATTTCATGTTCATGCCACTTGAATAATGACTTGAGCCAATTAATGGTTCAAGATCATGCTCTCTTGAGCACACTTGTGGAAAATTAAGTTTGTCAAATTGATTACTCTACCTTTGTGATTTTTTTTATTTAGCCAATTTTTATCTAACTTTCAAAGAGTCCTAGCTACTGCTTTCAAGTCATTTTATGAGTTTCAAATATTTTTACTTTGGTTTTTAAATAATTTTATCAAAAGCAAAAATGTGTTGGCAAAGCAGTTTTTTTCTCCTCCAAAAACTCGTACATCTATGATTTTTCTGGGAATTCATCTTTGATCAGAAAATTAAGCCGATTTGTTTTCATGTAGTTTTACATGTCCTGAGTCTCCAGTATTTTTTTTTAGAATTTTTGGAAGTTTTAAAAATTGGGTAAAAAATCGTGGATTAAAACTGGACAGTGGAGTCAGAATTGAATTTAAAGAAAAAACAAAGCAGTTTTTTTTCTCCTCCAAAAACTCGTACATCTATGATTTTTCTGGGAATTCATCTTTGATCAGAAAATTAAGCCGATTTGTTTTCGTGTAGTTTTACATGTCCTGAGTCTCCAGTATTATTTTTAGAATTTTCGGAATTTTTAAAAATAGGATAAAAAATCGTGGATTAAAACTGGACAGTGGAGTCAGAATTGAATTTAAAGAAAAACAAAGCAGTTTTTTCTCCTCCAAAAACTCGTACATCTCTGGTTTTTCTGGGAATTCATCTTTGATCAAAAAATTAAGCCGATTTTTTCTCGTATAGTTTTATATGTCCTGAGTCTCCAGTATTTGTTTTAGAATTTTTGGAATTTTTAAAAATAGGGTAAAAAATCGTGTATTAAAACTAGACAGTGGAGTCAGAATTGAATTTAAAGAAAAACCAATTTTCTGTTTTGGTTAATTTACTTAGAGTGGGCTGATTAGGAGGGTTAGCTACTGACTTAGGATGATTTCTAAGCCCTTTTAAACTCTAAAAATGGTTTTTCAAGTCCCGGGTTAAGGGTAGTCAAGTCCGGATTTTTTAAACTTAGGAAATTAGAGCCATTTAAAAAAAAATTAGCCCAGTTTTTATTGTTAATTCAAGCTTTTCAAAATTGTTTTCAAACAATCACAAAGTATTTTGGTTTTAGAATATTTAATTTGACATATTTTCCTAAGGTAGCCGGATATCTTTTTAGATATACGGATTTCCTTAATTAAAGGAAAAAATACATTTCATGCATTGCATTTTTATTTTTATGCATATTATATGATAGCATTATTTTATTCCATGTCATTTAAATTATATGCCATATCATTCATGTTTGCCATGTCATTTAGGTTGCATTATGTTATTTAGATTTTGCTATGTCATTTTATTTATGTCATGCATATACATATTCATTTATTTTAAATGTTTTCAAAAAGATAATGGTTTTCAATAAAAAATATAAAGATATTCCCGAGTTAAAATAATTCATGAGTTCTCTACCGGGTTTGCTGGAGGGAATATCATCAATTATCATTAATAAAGGAATATCTTTCTTTCAAAAAAGAGAATGATTCGGAAAGTTTTCCAAAACTAATAAAAATTTCTATATTTTGCCACGTTTGTTGGGGAACATAGGAAAATTTTGAATTTATAAATTCCGGATCATTTTCAATAAAAAATGGAATTATTTTTTTTAAAATTGGGAATTAACTTGAAATACTAAATTTAAAACCAACTTTTACCGAGACTTGAGATAACACACGATTAATAAGGTACCGATTTATACGGGCGTTGTGGGGGTGCTAATCCTTCCCTGCACGTAACCGACTCCCGAACCCGCTTCTTTGATTTCTCTGGTTTAAAACGCAGACTTGAAATTGATTTTTAAAATGTTTTAATTAATTTTTAAAATATTTTATAAAACCGGTTTTAATAGGTGGCCGATCACACCTAGCTAAAAAAGATTGGTGGCGACTCCATGTCTTTTTTAAGGTCATTTTCAAAACCTTCATTTCTAGAGGAATTAAGTCGACTTTTCCTCGGTTTTTTTTTTTTTTAAATGTCACGCTTAACGAATAATAAAGTCTTGCGATGAGACTCGTCGTTATTTTTTTAGGTTGCGACAGCTTGGCGACTCCACTGGGGAAATATTAGAGAGTCAGGCCTAGAATTAGTCGTGTGTTATCTCAGTCTCGGTTTTGTTGGTTTAATTGGTATTTAATTTTAATTCCCACATTTTTTTAATAAGGAGAATTTTGAAAAATAGTAAAATATTTTTAAATATGTTCATACTCATGTGCATGCATTTTATTATTGTTCTCTAGTTATTTAAGGTTGCATATTATAATTGCTTGTTGGTTAATGCGTTACACTATTCTTGAATGTTTTAATTGCTAGGGCATTTAGAATAAGGTTTGTAGAATAGGTGGTGAAAGGTTTATTATTCCTCCACACACACTACACGTGCATTTGCATAACATGAATCCTATACCCGGGTTCCGTCCTTTTAAGTGGGAGTAAAGTAACTACACCTTCGTGATGATCCTCCGTATGGGCTACTGAAACACTTTCGGAGTATAAAGTACCTAATGCCTTCGTGATAATCCTCCGTACGGGCATAGGAAAATATACTCTAACGAATTGAACCCGCTTTTATCGGGGTGCCTTACTAGCCTTCACCGGCGACAGTGAGGAACAATTCGGGGCCTTAGAACCGATTCACCCTCATATAGTGAACCTAGGCGAAGCCATCCTGAATTTCCGTTAGATATACCGAAAATAGGAACACATGGAGGGACATTTCTAAACTTTTTGTTACAGGTTTTACACTCCGAATAAGTGTGGTAGATCGGGCAACGATGTACGTACATCGCCCGTAATAAATGTGATACTCCGCCTCGAAGGCATCGTGATGCCTAAATAAGCACATATTGTTGGGGCAGATGTTCATTAGCTGTTTTTTATAAAATAAAAAAAAAATCCTTTTTCAAGCATTTTTGCATGTGGCACATTTCATGCATGTGTAAATAGAGCATGTACATTTTTGGTTGTATTATTGATCTCATTCTTTGCAATAAACAGTTGGTAATTGAATTTGATGATTTCATAAAACCGGTAGTGTCACATGAACATTTGCATATTGTACCATAGTAAGATCCACCCTGAAATTCTTTTGAAAATGATGTGATTGGTTTATCAAAAAAAAAAAAAAATCAAAAAAAAAAATCAAAAAAAAAAAAATGGAGGCAAATCCTGCATAATGAGATTTTTGAATAGTCCCACCAATTTCTTGTAATCATTGATTTCTTTGTATATACCTTTGTGTTAATTCATTTATTTTTGCATGTATCATTTTGACATCATGTTATAGTCATAGCATGCATGGTCATTCATTGTAAGATACGTTTATGACATGCATGGTCATTATTTGTATATACTTATGTATCAATTTATTCTTTCTTTACATGCATCATGTTGGCATCAGGTGGCATTCATGACATACACGGTCAGCATGACCTTCTTTGTATATACTCTGTGTCAGTCATTTATTCTTCACATGCATCATAATTGACATTGTGTGGCATTCATAGTGTATATGATCATTCATTGGGAAATGCATTTGGAACATACATGGTCATTCATTGTATATATCCATGCATTAATTTGCTTATTTTTTACATGCATCATGTTGGCATCAGGTTGCATTCATGGCATACACAGTCATCATGATATGCTCATGCATTAATTTGTCATATTGGCATCAGGTTGCATTCATGACATACACGGTCAGCATGACCTTCGTTGTATATACTCTGTGTCAGTCATTTATTCTTCACATGCATCATAATTGACATTGTGTGGCATTCATAGTGTATATGATCATTCATTGGGAAATACATTTGGAACATACATGGTCATTCATTGTATATATCCATGCATTGATCTGCTTTTTTTTTTACATGCATCATGTTGACTTTGGGTTGCATTCATAACAAACATAATCAGCATAATTTCTTTGTATATGTTCATGCATTAATTTGCTTATTACATACATCATGTTAGCATTAGGTCGCATTCATGACACACATGGTTAGCATGATTTTCTTTGTATATACTCTATATCAATCATTCATTGTTTGCATGTATCATAATTGACACCGTGTTGCATTCATAGGATATACGATCATTCATTGGGAAATATGCTAAAATGCATATGACCAGTCATTGCATATATCCATGTGTTGATTTGTTTATTCTTTGTTTGCAACATGTTGGCATTGTGATTGCATTTATCACATATATGGTCAGCATGTTTCCATTGTACATATCTATACATCATATTGTTTAGGCTTCACATGCATCAAATTGCATTCATGGCTCATTCATCATGACATACATTTGGGGGAAATAAAATAGAAGTTGGCTTGGCTTTAGGAGTCTTTGAAAGAATTTCCATTTCAAATCAGAAGAATTACTGAGTACACTTTTAATACAGGCTGGTGCTTTGGAGGATGAACAAGTTGCCCGAATGGAAAAAATGGAAAGGGAACAGAGAGAATTGCGAGAACAGCTAGCAAAATCTCAAGCAGAATCTAAGGATCAGATGACTAAACTGATGGAGCTAATGTCTGCCGTAATCAAGGGAAAAGGATACACCGAAAACTTTGTCGTTGGAGAAGGGTTAGAGGTACAAAAGGGCCAAGATGAGGTCGCAATAAGTGATGCCCAGAACACTGTTAACCCCGTCAATGTCCTAAACTCAAATGATCCAGCTGAACAGGCCAAGTTGAAAAGGGTTGCAGTAAATGAGGTTGAGTTGACAGATTCCCAAGGGAAATATCAGTTGCTAGATGAAAGGCTCCGGGCAGTAGAAAATGCAGACGTATTAGGGAGTGTGGAGGCGAAAGAACGATGCTTGGTCTTCGATTTAGTCATTCCTCCTAAGTTCAAGATCCCTGACTTCGTGAAATATGACGGGACGACTGATCCATCAGCCCACATCACTATGTTCTGCCGGAAGATGACAAGTCATATAGATAATGATAAGCTTTTGATTCACTACTTTCAAGATAGCCTCAACGGATCCGCAATTAGGTGGTATAGTCAGTTGAGCAAGGATCAGATTCACTCTTGGAATGACCTGGCTAGGGTTTTTCTAAACCAGTACAAGCATATGACTGACACGGCGCCTGACCGTCTCACCTTGCAAAATATGAAGAAAAGAGCTACTGAGAGCTTCAAAGAATATGTGCAACGGTGGATGAGCCTGGCCGTCCAAGTACAACCGCCCTTAACTCAGAAGGAAACCACTGTCCTTTTTGTGAATACACTGCAGGCCCCGTACTATGATATACTTGTTGGCAACATCACAAATAATTTTTCAGACATGGTAATTTCAGGGGAGATGATTGAGAATGCTATCAATGATGGGAAAATTGATGGAGAAAGAACATCCAATACCAAGAACAAGGGGGCATCTGAAAAGAAAAAGGAAGATAACCAAGTCGTGGAAGACTTTGCCCCACCTCCCCAATTCTCCTCATATCAGCCATTTTACTCTACCCTGAATAATGTCTCTCATGGTTTTTATCCCTACCAACTAATGACTGCAAATACACCAGAATTTACATCTGTCTATCAATCGAACACCCTTGGGGATAATCGAAAGGGGCATAAAAAGCGAAAATGAAATCCGGTTGACCCGATTCCTATGACATACAGTGAGATACTACCTCAACTCATCCAGAATCACCTTGTGACACCCATGCAAATAGCGCCTCTGAAGCCCCCTTATCCGAGCTGGTATGATGCTAATGAGTGTTGTGGGTACCATTCTGGCAATCAAGGTCACTCAACAGAGAACTGCCCCGCTTTGAAGTACAAGGTCAGAGATCTCATCAAGGCTGGTTCGATAAGTTTTGAAGATGGGGAAGTCAAGTGTCATAAGAAACATTGTGCATGATCACATTAGGTTTTTGACACATGTAGTTCTATACACTGTGATGAGGAAAGCACTTGTCTCATGTTAATTAAATGAATTTTGTATTTTAAATGCTTTGTGTTTGTTGTGTTTCAACAATAACTTGAATTTGCAAAAACAAGCATTAAGGAATTTTTAGTGATGGATAGTCTCAAGAAAATTGATGATCATTGTTAGAAATGACCCAATACCTTCAGCCCTCTCTTTTAGGCTTTCCTAAGCCTAAATCTTTTGAACCGAGACCACTTGAAAGACCTAATGCTTCAAGGAATATGAATGATTTGACTTCATAAAACCATTGTCATCACAGAATAAGCAAAGACGTAGATCTTAGTCTAGGCTATGAACAAAGGAACGAACTTTTTTGAAAATTTTCAAATTCCTTGAAAATCAAACAAATGAGAAATTTTTTCAAGAATCCAGATTTTGATAATTTGGTGTGTGTCAGGATTGTGCTAAAACCATTCATGACCTTTCCCAATGACCACAAAACACTAATTGCCCAGACATCACTTCATGATTGACACCTTGGGGCACAATGATTAAACTAGATTATCCCTTGTCCCAGAGAAAACCTGTTTTTGGGTCATGTTTTCCTTGTCTCTTCAAAGAACTCAGATTGGAAACTCAGCCTTTTCAAAGCAGACCTAGACTTGCGATGTTCCTCGTTGATACAAATTCGCATGGTTAATCAAATTGGGGCATCATATGTGGAAATGATGGATACATAGTGAAGAAGGAAGGGCTAATGCATGAATCATTGGGGGCATGCGACGAAAAAAAACAAAAAAAAAAAGAAAAAAAGAAAAAGAAAAATCGTGATATCATGCATATGAGAGTTCGGATGATTCCAAAGTGCAAAATAAAATTCTGAATATCTATTTCCCGTGGGGATTGCTTTTCAATGTGAATATTTGTGCTTGACATGAGAAATGGCCATCTTTCATATCCCTTTCGCACAAAAAGAAATTTCCATAGTCACCCCTTTTGAGCCAAAAGAATTCTTTCTTCTTTGAACCCTGATCAAGGATTACCCTCTATACTGGGGGGCAAATGCGAGGAAAGATCTTTTCAAAGATCATTGAGAAATGAGTGACAGCTCAAGGATAGACAAAAAGCAAATGGATCCCCGAATAAATACGGGCGCACTCTGTCAAAGAAAAAAGAAGAGGAAAAGATGGCGAAATGAAAGCCAAGAGAAACAAAATAAAAACACAATAAAAAAGAAAACAAAATGTGTGAAAGACATGGCAAATGGAAAGCCAAAAGCAAGGAAGAAAAAGAGCAAAGTCAAAAGGAAAGAAATGTCCGAGAAGGGACAAATGCTTCAAAGAGAATCCTCCTCAAAAAAATAGATCCTTGATCTGATTACCGTCAAACACATATTTTGGGCCTATTTATCCTTTCTTTCTGAACCCTAAGCCATGGCCTACGTTACGTACTTTAAAAGTCCATTTTGATCATGCATGAATATTTAATTTGAAAGGTTTTTCCTCAGATTTTATCCCATTTCATCGAATTATCATTTCACTAAGGAAGAATTTAGAATTCTCAAGTGTATGGTAAAAATGAAAAAAAAATGGAAAGAATGGGACTCTAGGGCGAAAACCCAAAAACGGGCGGTCTAGAGTAAATTTGGAAATTTTCGATGCCATCTGTGCCGATACCCAAAAAAAAAAAAAAAGGTCATCTTAAAAAAAGGAGTGGTCATCGAGGAACATCTAGGAATTCTTGAACCCCCAAATTGCCAACTCTCATTCAAAGGATTGTCTTCAAAAACTGAAACTTTTTTTCTCCAAGATTAAACTTTTCGGTTTAAACATCCCGGCCAATCTTGACGCTTGTCAAAAAGCCTTGATATGGAAACTAAAAGAATGTTGAATTTGCTTGGTTCTCAATGAATTCATGATTTATAAAAACTGTTCCATTTGTGAGCCTAGAAGGGATATACATTTTTGTCATGAAGTTTTCCTGGAAAAGACAGAATCTTGTTATACCAAGCCTTGCCAATCCCAGTTGAAAAAACCATATTGATACTTAAGAGAAATTTCTAACAGTGATCATCAGTCATCAAAAGATTTGTACATCATACACTGTGGAGTTAAAATTTTTGGCTTAGAAGTTTTCCTTAGATAAGCAAAATTGTTTTTCAAAAAGAGAAAATAAAAATATTTTTGAAATACCCATTTTTGATGTTGACATGAGACAAGGGTTTTTCTAACCCAAAGGTATAGAACTGCCAGGATAGATCCTGACTTCCAGATATGAGAAGAAGATATCGAACCCAGTTCAGATCTCTGTTGATGAAAGTTTGAAAACTGTTGGGGCAAAGAGAATAGCCAAAATGAATTTAAGATATACTCTGATTTGAAGAGGAAAAATGAATTTGAAAGGCTAAGCCAAAGTCTAGAAGAACAACCGGGGGCATTTGCATCACTCATGAGCACACATCTCTTTATCGAGCTTTTGCATCTGCACAGTGTCGGCAAGCATTTGCATCATTCATGGGTATTTGCATTGGCATTATTCCATAAGCATCTGCATTTTACCTTTACATTTACATTCTTCATGGAATTCGCATTTGTGTCATCTCAAGCAATTGCATCATTTCTAGAATCATTGCATTTTCATTATTGTGTGGTAATTGTAGTTACACCATTCATAAACCAGTTACATGAACACAATTAGTAGGGGCATCTGCATCATGAAACATGGGCATCAATCCAGGCCATTTGCATTTGCACTAAGAAATATTTTACATTTGCACCATGAAGCATGAGCACCTTGTTAAAAGACATATGCATCTGCATCATTTCTCAAAGCTTCTGGTGGTGATATCCAGAATTTTACAATTTTAAAAAGTGAACAAGTCTTCGGTGGTGATAGCTGAAGCCTCTGGTGGAGATATCCAGGGTTTTATAATTTTGAAAACATGAAAAATTTTATTCTGAAGGAGTTACCCAGAATTTTACAATGAGCAAGTCTTTGGTGGTGATAGCCAAAGCTTCTGGTGGTGATATCCAGAATTTTGCAGTTTTAAAAGTGAACAAGTCTTCAGTGGTGATAGCTGAAGCCTCTGGTGGAGATATCCAGGGTTTTATAATTTTGAAAAATGAGAAATTTTATTCTGAAGGAGTTACCCAGAATTTTACAATGAGCAAGTCTTTGGTGGTGATAGCCAAAGCTTCTGGTGGGGATATCCAGAATTTTACAGTTTTAAAAGTGAACAAGTCTTCGGTGGTGATAGCTGAAGCCTCTGGTGGAGATATCCAGGGTTTTATAATTTTGAAAACATGAGAAATTTTATTCTGAAGGAGTTACCCAGAATTTTACAATGAGCAAGTCTTTGGTGGTGATAGCCAAAGCTTCTGGTGGTGATATCCAGAATTTTGCAGTTTTAAAAATGAACAAGTCTTCAGTGGTGATAGCTGAAGCCTCTGGTGGAGATATCCAGGGTTTTATAATTTTGAAAAATGAGAAATTTTATTCTGAAGGAGTTACCCAGAATTTTACAATGAGCAAGTCTTTGGTGGTGATAGCCAAAACTTCTGGTGGTGATATCCAGAATTTTGCAGTTTTAAAAATGAACAAGTCTTCAGTGGTGATAGCTCAAGCCTCTGGTGGAGATATCCAGGGTTTTATAATTTTGAAAAATGAGAAATTTTATTCTGAAGGAGTTACCCATAATTTTACAATGAGCAAGTCTTTGGTGGTGATAGCCAAAGCTTCTGGTGGGGATATCCAGAATTTTACAGTTTTAAAAGTGAACAAGTCTTCGGTGGTGATAGCTTAAGCCTCTGGTGGAGATATCCAGGGTTTTATAATTTTGAAAACATGAGAAATTTTATTCTGAAGGAGTTACCCAGAATTTTACAATGAGCAAGTCTTTGGTGGTGATAGCCAAAGCTTCTGGTGGGGATATCCAGAATTTTACAGTTTTTAAAAGTGAATAAGTCTTCGGTGGTGATAGCTGAAGCCTCTGGTGGAGATATCCAGGGTTTTATAATTTTGAAACATGAGAAATCTTCTTCTAGATGAGTTATCTAGAATTTTATATTGAGCAAGTTTTTGGTGGTGATAGCCAAAGCTTCTGGTGGGGATATCCAGAATTTTACAGTTTTAAAAGTGAGCAAGACTTCGGTGGTGATAGATGAAGCCTCTGGTGGAGATATCCAGGGTTTTAGAATTTTGAAAAATGAGAAATCTTCTTTTGGAGGAGTTATCCAAAATTTTATTCAACATGTGCATCTACATCAAGAAGCATTTGCATCAATCTAAGTTAGTTGAATCTGCATCAAGAAAGTTTGCATCAAATCAAGTCATTTACATTTGCATCAAAGACATTTGCACCAATCTAAGTCATTTGCATCTACATCAAGAAGCGTTTGCATCAACAAAAGACATTTGCATTTGCATCATGAAGCATTTGCATCATCTCTTAAAGCTTTCAGGTATAATCGATTTCGTTTCCTTAAGGCGAGTCGAGCCCCGAAATCATCGTCGAAGTACTTTTTTTATTTATGAACAAGTCTTCGGTGGTGATAGCTGAAGCCTCTGGTGGAGATATCCAGAGTTTTTTTTAAAGTCCTTTGAAAAGGTAGAGAGTCTTCGGTGGTGATAGCTGAAGCTTCTGGAGATGATACCCAAAATTTTACAGTTTTAAAAATGAGCAAGACTTCGGTGGTGATAGCTGAAGCCTCTGGTGGAGATATCCAGAGTTTTAAAATCCTTTGAAAAGGTAAAAAGTCTTCGGTGGTGATAGCTGAAGTTTCTGGAGGTGATACCCAGAATTTTTACATTTTAAAAAAAATGAGCAAGACTTTGGTGGTGATAGCCGAAGCTTCTGGAGGAGATATCCAGAATTTTAAACACAGCTGAGAACAAGAAAGGTTAAGGCCCCGAGAACATCGTCGAGGTCGTTTCCTTTCTTGCAAATCGAATTCATTTCCTTAAGACGAATCGAGCCTTGATTAGTCAGGGAATTCAATTTAAGGACAAATCTTCAATTTACTGTTTTCAAAAAAAAAATTTGAAAAAAGAAAAAGAAAAAAAAATGAGAAAAATTGAAAAAAATAGAAAATAAAAAAAGAAAATAAAAAATGGAAAATGGAAAATGCAAAAATGAATGAAGAAATGAAAAAGAAAGCCCCTTTCCTTTCCATGTGATTTCACTGACCGTACAAAATTAGTGTTGGTTTATCTTTGCCTGATTCCTGATTCTCAGCAATAGCCAAAGAGGGGCAGCTGTGGACACCTAATTTTGTCCGGGCCACTAAATAGGTATGTTTTCTTCCCATATTGATGTTTCCGAGTATAAAAAGACTGTTTTCATCCTGCAGGTGGTACTCCGAGACTTAGTTTAAGAGGGTGAGCATAAAAAGTCAAACTTGAAAAAAAGTCAACCCCGAAAAAGTCAACCCGAAAAAGTCAACCCCAGAAGGTCAACTACTAAAAAAGTCAACCCACTTTCAAAATCAAGATTTTAAGTTCAATTGAAAAATGGAGAAAGAATTTTGATAATCCGAGGTCTACATTGAAAGATATGGAGTTCGAAAGTTGGGATTTGGAGATTCAGTAGAAAAGAAACTCTAATCCGAGAAATTTGGGGAAAAGTGCTTAAACGATCAAACTGGTCGAAATTGAAGGTTCCAAATGAAAGATAAGCACTGACTACAGGTAATGGAGAATTCACTTGCAAGAAAAACCGAAAGAAAAGTCAATCCGGGAGAAAACCGAGAATTAGGGTTTTTAGTGGATTTCGGTGAAATCGGGAAGAATCACAGAAATGGCCTGACTTGGTAAGACCAAAGCCCCCAATGGATGAGGAATGATTAAAAAGGATGGCCCAAGGCTCAGATTGAAGAAAATCTGAAAATCGGACTTGTTTTGAGCAAAACCGGGTTTCGGAGGTTAAAGGGCAAAATTGGAAAATTTTGGGAAAAATAGCAAATGGACACCGAAAATTATGGAAAATTTGTCAATCTCATTCTTAAATCATTTGAAAGAGATTGGTAAAAGAAAATCTTGATTCCCAGTTCGTTTGCAAAATGGCCAAATCCCGGGCCTCTTATGCAGTAATTCAAAAAGATAAATCCCGGAAAAATAGCAAATGGACTCCAAAAATTCTGAAATTTGGTAAATCTCATTTTTAAATTATTTGGAAGAGATTGGCGAAAGAAAATCTTGATTCCGAGTTCATTTGCAAAATGGCTAAATCCCGAGCTTCCTATGCAGTAATTCAAGCCGATAAATCCCGAAAAAATACCAAATGAGCTCCAAAAATTACGAAAACTTCCAGATCACACTTTTTAATTATTTTGAAGAGATTGGTGAAGAAAAATCTTGATTTGGAGCTCGTTTAAAAAATGGTAAAAAGTAGGGGCATAAAAGGACATTTTGGGAAGAAAAAATCCAAATAAATAGCAAACGGACTCGGATAATTTTGAAAACTTCCAGAACTCAATATTTTATTATTTTGGAAGTATTAAAAAACGAAAAATTGAATTTGGAGCCCGTTTGATATTTATTTTGCATCCGGGAGGGTAAAATGGTCATTTCACCCAAGCAACCGAAAAGGGCTTTTTGGGCCCTTCAAAAAATCAGAGTTGGGCTGGAAAAAAGATGTCAACATTTTTCTTGGACAGCTGTAATTTGAGAGGGCTGAGATGCTAATCTAAGGGTGGTAATTTCATGACTTTTCATCTTGAATTATTGGCCATTTGATGGAAATTAGGTTACACAAAAATGACAACATCTTGGAGTCCATATAAGCATCATTTTCTGCCAGCCCTAAGGGGGGAGGCAGATTTTGGTTTTTTCTTTTCCATTTTGGTTGATTTCTCTTAGTTTTTCTTAGTTTTTTATCTTCTTGGTTGAGAGCAAAAAAAGAAAAGTTTAGAAAAAAAGGAAAGTTTGAAGAGAAAAGCTTGAAATATTAGCTTCTTGAGGTTGCTCTTGAGCACCAACTCTTGCACTTTCATTTTCTATTCTTATTTTTTGCTATTTTAATCTCTACTTGGTGAGTTTTCATTTTAAAATAATGTTTCTTGTTCTTCCTTCATTTCCTTTCTTAAGTATATTTTTTTTTACATTTTGTTTTACAATAAACTCACCATGGCCAAATGGCCTACATTATTTATTTTAAGTTGTTGTTTTTGATTCATTTTACCATATTGTTTATGCTATTTTCTTTATTTTTGATGTTTTAAATATTATGTTATTTCATGTTCTTAAGTTATATTTAATTTGGTTGCTTTGTTTATTGCCATTTATGTCTTAGATATCATGTTTTTGCATTTTTAATTTTCTGTTTTTATGTTGTTTAAATTTGAGCATGTTTTAGATTTAGTATATTAGGTGTTTGTGAAAATGCTTGTGTGATTTTTGTGTTATGACTTAGTTTTTCATGCTAGCATACCAAGTGTTTGTGAAAATGCCATGCTTGTTGAAGCTTGGGGCCATTTGGCTACTCCATGTGTTTTGCATTGTGTGTTGTATTTTTGTCATGCTAGTTGTTAGGTTTTTGCATTTGCATTTGCATGATATTTGGTTGGATTTTTGAATTAAGCATGCCTTGTGTTTGTGAAAATGCCATGCATGTCTTAGGTCTAGGTTACATTAAATGCCATGCAAGTTCATGTTAGGTCTAGGCCATATTATTTGTGTCATGCATTTTCCTTACATTTAGGTTTAGATCCATGCATTTCATGCATTATGTTTGCTGCATTGTTTCATGCATTTCATGTTCATGCCACTTGAATAATGACTTGAGCCAATTAATGGTTCAAGATCATGCTCTCTTGAGCACACTTGTGGAAAATTAAGTTTGTCAAATTGATTACTCTACCTTTGTGATTTTTTTTATTTAGCCAATTTTTATCTAACTTTCAAAGAGTCCTAGCTACTGCTTTCAAGTCATTTTATGAGTTTCAAATATTTTTACTTTGGTTTTTAAATAATTTTATCAAAAGCAAAAATGTGTTGGCAAAGCAGTTTTTTTCTCCTCCAAAAACTCGTACATCTATGATTTTTCTGGGAATTCATCTTTGATCAGAAAATTAAGCCGATTTGTTTTCATGTAGTTTTACATGTCCTGAGTCTCCAGTATTTTTTTTAGAATTTTTGGAAGTTTTAAAAATTGGGTAAAAAATCATGGATTAAAACTGGACAGTGGAGTCAGAATTGAATTTAAAGAAAAAACAAAGCAGTTTTTTTTCTCCTCCAAAAACTCGTACATCTATGATTTTTCTGGGAATTCATCTTTGATCAGAAAATTAAGCCGATTTGTTTTCGTGTATTTTTACATGTCCTGAGTCTCCAGTATTATTTTTAGAATTTTCGGAATTTTTAAAAATAGGATAAAAAATCGTGGATTAAAACTGGACAGTGGAGTCAGAATTGAATTTAAAGAAAAACAAAGCAGTTTTTTCTCCTCCAAAAACTCGTACATCTCTGGTTTTTCTGGGAATTCATATTTGATCAAAAAATTAAGCCGATTTTTTCTCGTATAGATTTATATGTCCTGAGTCTCCAGTATTTGTTTTAGAATTTTTGGAATTTTTAAAAATAGGGTAAAAAATCGTGTATTAAAACTGGACAGTGGAGTCAGAATTGAATTTAAAGAAAAACCAATTTTCTGTTTTGGTTAATTTACTTAGAGTGGGCTGATTAGGAGGGTTAGCTACTGACTTAGGATGATTTCTAAGCCCTTTTAAACTCTAAAAATGGTTTTTCAAGTCCCGGGTTAAGGGTAGTCAAGTCCGGATTTTTTAAACTTAGGAAATTAGAGCCATTTAAAAAAAAATTAGCCCAGTTTTTATTGTTAATTCAAGCTTTTCAAAATTGTTTTCAAACAATCACAAAGTATTTTGGTTTTAGAATATTTAATTTGACATATTTTCCTAAGGTAGCCGGATATCTTTTTAGATATACGGATTTCCTTAATTAAAGGAAAAAATACATTTCATGCATTGCATTTTTATTTTTATGCATATTATATGATAGCATTATTTTATTCCATGTCATTTAAATTATATGCCATATCATTCATGTTTGCCATGTCATTTAGGTTGCATTATGTTATTTAGATTTTGCTATGTCATTTTATTTATGTCATGCATATACATATTCATTTATTTTAAATGTTTTCAAAAAGATAATGGTTTTCAATAAAAAATATAAAGATATTCCCGAGTTAAAATAATTCATGAGTTCTCTACCGGGTTTTCTGGAGGGAATATCATCAATTATCATTAATAAAGGAATATCTTTCTTTCAAAAAAGAGAATGATTCGGAAAGTTTTCCAAAACTAATAAAAATTTCTATATTTTGCCACGTTTGTTGGGGAATATAGGAAAATTTTGAATTTATAAATTCCGGATCATTTTCAATAAAAAATGGAATTATTTTTTTTTTAAATTGGGAATTAACTTGAAATACTAAATTTAAAACCAACTTTTACCGAGACTTGAGATAACACACGATTAATAAGGTACCGATTTATACGGGCGTTGTGGGGGTGCTAATCCTTCCCTGCACGTAACCGACTCCCGAACCCGCTTCTTTGATTTCTCTGGTTTAAAACGCAGACTTGAAATTGATTTTTAAAATGTTTTAATTAATTTTTAAAATATTTTATAAAACCGGTTTTAATAGGTGGCCGATCACACCTAGCTAAAAAAGATTGGTGGCGACTCCATGTCTTTTTTAAGGTCATTTTCAAAACCTTCATTTCTAGAGGAATTAAGTCGACTTTTCCTCGGTTTTTTTTTTTTAATGTCACGCTTAACGAATAATAAAGTCTTGCGATGAGACTCGTCGTTATTTTTTTAGGTTGCGACAAACATGTTCATTTAATGTTTGTGAATAAATTCATTTAATTTAAATAAATCAAACTCGAAAACAATTTTAAAATTTTTAACAAACACCAATCGAATACAAACAGACTAAAAAATAAACAAATAAACATAAACATAAATCTATTCGTTCAAGTTCAAATCATTTACAATCCTAATCACGAGGGTTTAAGGATATGGAATCATACATGCAGTTATTATATAGTTTGCTCCTTTTTTAAAGTACCCTAAACTAAACATAGGGACGATATTTCTTCAAGTTTATCCATGTGAACTCTGAGAAAGAACCAAAACTACCATACCGTTTACTAACAGATCAAATCCGAGTGTCCTGTTTTTTTAGTAGAAATAAATAGGGAAAAGTAAGAAAGATATAAAGTTGCCGGTAATGATATTTATGGATGAACAGATCAGGTTCAGATAATAAAAAATTGATTATTCAAGACTTGATTTATCGGATCAAAAACTTAGTTTTATTGTTTAGAATATATTAAATATTAAAAATTATTTTTATTTTTATATTAATATTAATATTAATATTAATATATTTTATAATTAAATTTAAATAAAAAATATTTTTTTATCAATTAAAAAATAATCCAATCGAACAAAACCAATTCGAATCGAAAATATCTTATCTCAATACCCCTCGATTTAGATCATTAAATCAAACTTATAACTCAATCTTTAAACAAACTAGTAATTTTACCCGCGCATGCTGTGAGAGTTAAATATTTTTTAAAATATACAAAAGTAATTTTATTAAATTATTTTAAATTAAAATTATTTTAAAAAATATAAAATGAATGGAAATAAAGTAAAATAATTTTTTTTCTTTTTCCTTATTATACCTTTATATATTTTTAATATTTTTAAATTTAATTTGATAAATACAAATTGATAAATAAACTACTATAATTATTTTAAATCATATTTTTCTCAAAAAAATCGATAAGAGAATAATAAAAAATATTAATAAATTTTTTAAATTATAAAAATATAAAATTATATAATTTTTTTACTAAATATATATTTATTTATTTTTATAAAAATAATAAATTATTAAAAATTAAAACAACAATAATAAAACTACAACTACAACTAAAACTAAAACTTTTTTTTTATTTTCTTACTATTTTTGCTTTATTCTTCTTTAATTAAAAAAATAAAACAACACTAATAAAAAAAATAAAACTACAATTATTACTTTTTCCTTTTATTTTTTTTCTTTTTCTTCTTCTTCCTCCTGTTGTCGGCTTTCTGAGAAAAAATTTTTTTTATATTTTTATAAAAAAATAAAATAAGAAAAGAAAAAAAAAAGAGAAAAAAGTAAAAAAAAAAAAAAATTTATAATATAAATGAAAATAAATATTTATATTTTTTATAAATTATTAATTTTTATAAAATTAATTTAAATTATAATATAATTATTATTTTTTATATTTATTTATAAGGAGGAGAAAAATATAATAAAGAAGTAATAAAAAATTTATAAAATTAATGTAAATAAATATTTTATATTTTATAAATTATTTATATTTATATTTATAAAATTAAATTAAATTATAATATAAATTATCATTTATGTTTTAGT
This sequence comes from Fremontodendron californicum, assembly GCA_030761205.1. Lineage (NCBI taxonomy): Eukaryota > Viridiplantae > Streptophyta > Magnoliopsida > Malvales > Malvaceae > Fremontodendron > Fremontodendron californicum. Next base: position 7,431,294 of record JAULJL010000019.1, on the reverse strand, counting down.
TTATTTATAAAGAAGATAAAATGAAAAAGAAACAAAAAAAAATTAAAAATAAATAAATATTTTATATGTTTATAAATTAATTATAATATAAATTATTTTTTATTTTTTGTATTTTGTATTTATTTATAAAGAAAAAGAGAAAAGAAAATATAAAATTTTAAGGGAAAAAGGAATAAAGGAAAAAGAAAGAAAAATAACCAAATCAGCAGATGACATTTTTGTAATTTACACGTCACATGTCTCTGTCATTTAAAGCTTATTTTTACGATTGTGCTAACGGACGGATCATATTGATAGTTGATACGAAACTATGAAATCGAGATCTAATTGTTACGTTTGAAATTTAAGGATCAATATAAAATATGCTTTAGATTTTGAGGACAATTGGTGTAATTAATTTTTTTTTTTTTTTAAATCATTTAACTCAAAATATTTTTTTGCTTTCACTATAAAAAAAAAAAAAAACTTTTTTAAAATCAAATTACTTTTTATCTCTACTATAAATTTTTTTTTTTAAAAAAATGACAACTGAGTCTCACAAGATTCAGTTTTCATTATAGTAGATTTAATTTAATTGCAAGGCTTTCACTCTTGTTCTTACCGATCATGATTGGAAGAAAATGTTTAAAGAAAAAAAGATATAGGGCCCATTCAATAATAACACATGAACGGATTGGAAACTCCTAGAGAGACAAAAACGTGCATCTGGTTACTTTAAGTAGTACTGTACTATCTTCGGCTAGGAAGCTTTCCCATTTCCTTAGCCTCTCAAGTCAGCTTTCAACTTTGAACCTAAATTTGATAATACGTATATTCATATTATATTTATATATTTTATTATAATTATAATCATATTTAAATGATTATATTTATATAAAATTTGATACATTAATAATTTATAATATATAAATTTTAATATATTAATATATTCGTATTATTTTTTATATTATATTATATTTTATATTATTTTTTAATTATTTTTTATATCATTTAATCATATCGTATTTAATATTATCAAATCTATTTTGACCTTTCATTCTTCAAATCTGAAACAGCCGTGTGGGAATTGGGAAAAGTCCAAGTATAAGTGGTTAAGTTTTTTAAGGTGCATTCACATAAATTGTATATATTTTGTTGCGACCGCGAAAATAAAAATTAAAGTATCTCGATAGTCTTTTTATTATAGTCAAAAATATATTTTAATCTTTATATTATAAAAGTGAGTAATTTAATTTTTATACATTTGAAATTGATGCAAATAAATAAAATTGATAACTATATTAATGAAAAACCGTCTAAATGCTGACGTAAATATGTGGAACTGACAGAATAGATGACTTGAAAAAAAAATGATGTGTCAAATTTTTTTGCTCAGGTAGAATTTAAAAATTAACAGAATAGATGACTTTGAAAAAAAATGATGACATGTTTTTATGGGTAAGAGAGGGATTTGGGTAAAAAAAATTATGTTTTTCTAAATTTCACTTGAGTAAAAAAATTTAACACGTCATCATTTTTTTCAAGTTTTTTTTTTTCTATCAATTTCACATGTTCATGTCAGCATTTAGATGGTTTCTCATTAACACTGTTATCAATTTTACTTCTTTGCACCAATTTCAAACATACAAGAATTAAATTACTCACTTCTATAATATATAAATTAAAATACATTTTTAACTATAATAAATAAACTCTTTAAGTATTTTAACCCGAAAATAAACGTGTGTTTCAATTTTACCAAATCATTTGATTTAATAATAGATGCGTTATGTCAATTTTTTACTCAAAGATAAATTTGATAATTTTAAATTTAATACGAAAATATAACAAGAATATAACACATTTAATAAACACGAAAATAATGTAATAAATATGATATCACACATTTAAACACGATTAATATGATTAACACGAAATATGTAATACATGTATTGTATTTATATTTAGGATTTTGAAACTTTAATAATTTACATTGTGTTTATATTTACATGATTAATAAAAAAAAAAGACACGACATATATACACGGATTGTCAAATTTATTCAAAGAGTCGAGATCAAATTATATTTTCTTTTCCCAAATTAAAACAAACACGCCTTCTATTCACATGATTTTTTTTTTTTATCAAAATAATTTTATTGAAGTATATATATTTTTATTTAGTTTTCAAATTATATATATTAATATTTTTCTTATTTAATTGCTTCTTTAAAGACATAGTTGGTTCCCTTTACTACTTTTTTTTTAGTTAATCACCTTCCATGACTTAATGCATAGTTAAAAATTATGCTTATATATATATATATATATGTATATATAAGTAAATAAATTAAGTACTAATATGGCCATGATTGACAGCTTGATCAAAATTATCATTCATAAATATTTTTTTTTTTTTGCTAATATGACAAGCTATAATTTACTAATAATGTGAAGAAAATAATATATTTATATAGTACATTAGATCTGTTCATGGGTCGGGCCCTGACTCGAGAAATTTTTTAATCCAAATCCGTTTTGGGCTGGTCCAAAAACCCATTTCATTGTTCAAAAAAATAATAATTTATTATTATATTAATATTTTTATTTTTTTGTAATTAATTTAAATAAAAAATATTTTTTATTTAATAAATAATAATTTTCATCAATCTAAATTATCAAAATTCTTATTTAAATCAAATCCAATTCGGACCAAATCTATCTCTTGAAAAATAGGTTTAGAGTGTAAACGCTTGACTTAATGGTTGTTAGGTCCAAAATTGGAATCTTGCTCTCTTTTGTATCGCTCATATTTGTACCAAAAAAAGAAAAATAATAATGAAAATGATGAAGGGTTTTAACTTCTAATATATTTCTAGATTTAGCTTCATTTGGATTCCATTAGTGTTTCAGTGCAGTGGAATTTAAAAATAAAATATTTTTCAACTGCATCGTGAGGTGTATTTGGATTGCACCCCAAGGTGCAGTTCAATTCACTGCCTCTCCATTGGGACATTGGAAGGGAGATTGTTCAGTTAAAAACTAGACCCTCCGGTGGAAAGTTTAATTACTAACATGCCCTTAAAAATTTTTCAACAATTTTTTTATTTATTTATAACAAATTTTAAATTATTATTTTTTAATTATCTCATCTTTATTTTTATTTTTTAAACTTTTAAATTATTTAATCAATTAATATAATAAATAAATTATATAACAATTAGTTAGTTAATTGAAATATTTAAATAAATATATAAAATAATATATTTAAAATAAATTTAAATATTAAATATTATCAAAATATATATAATTTATCAATACACTTTTACATTAATGTCCTTAATTTTCATTTTCATTCTCATCTCATCGCCACCGATGCTTTTGCATCTAAGCACATAACCCACTACTGATTTTAATCTCACCGCAACCGTATCCAATCTCACCACTACAGTAACTAATTTCACAGCCACCGTTGTTTTTAATCTCACTGGAGCCAATCTCACCGTCCATCCAAATGGATCCTTACACACAAGTTGAAAATAAACCTGTTAATTGGTGGATCAAATTGAGTTTGGATCAAGTCAATTTAGATTGGGTTAATTCGTGTATTAAAAAATTTGGATCAGTTTGAGGTTTAGGTTGGTTCGAGTTTGGATTATTTTTATTCAAGTCATTTCGGATTTGACATTCGAGTTATTCGAGCTTAGATCATTTCGGGTTCAATTTATTTGTTTTTAAAATCAAATCAGATTAAAACTTAAACGAATTATTTAATCGAGTTATATTTTATTAGAATTTTATTAAAAGATAAAAAGTAAAATAAATAAATAGTATTGTGAAAATAAATATAAATATTGTAATTTGTATACTTTAAATTAAAGTTAATTTTTTATATAAATGAAAAATATGTGTTTTACTGTTTTTAGTAAACTAAAATGTTTTTACTTAATTTTTCATTGTATGTAGTCGTTTTGGTTCATTATTTGACTTTTAATCAAATCCCACAAAATTGTCTCAATTTTCAATTTCTATACGAAAGTTATAGGTGTTGTGCGGAAGCGAATTGATATTACTAAAACCGATTTAAACACACTGAAAAAACATCGATATTTTACGTGGTTCGGCAACTGTGCCTACGTCCACGGGAGGAGGAGCTTGAAGCTTTGTATTAATGGAGATGGAGTACAAACAAATACAGAATTCAAGGTGCTACACAAGCACTGAACTCACAACTCAACACAATACCGAATTACTCTATAAACACAGAGTATTTGCTTCAACAATTTAGCTCTAACTTACTCAACTCTACTCTACTCACTCATCTTTTCTCTCTTACTCTACATGGCTATTTATAGCCAAAATATCAAGGTGTGAACACTAAGCAAGTGGCAGCCACCATAGCCACCATCCACCACCTATCTTGGTGTGAACACTTTGCAAGTGGTAGCCACCATAGCCACCATCCATTTGCAAGTGGTAGCTTCCATTATTGGTGGTGCAAGTGGTAGCTCCATTATTGGTGCTAAGCCACCTATGGTGAATTTAAGCCATATTCAAGCCATATTCCAACAATCTCCACCTTGGCGAGAATCCACAGAGAGAATTCACAGATCAGAGCTTCCTCCTTCAGGTGTACACACCATTACTCACATATCAGGGCACCTACTGCATTGGCATGATTCATCAATGCACTGAGCCTGAGTCAATTTTTCTGTCTACTTCCCAGGAATTTTCTTAGCTTCTCCAAGATCATCTCGAACTCTGAGCTCAGTTGAGCCTTCAGCCTGTCGATCTCCACCTTGCCTTTTTCAGCAGATAGACAAATGATCCATCTTGAAGTTTTCGGAAATAAACACAGTGATCAAATTGACTGTGTGTGTACTTTTCATCCTGTCTTGAAACAGTCCAACCGTTTGTACAGCTGTCACGGGATTGTTTCAGACCACAGTGATCGGTTCAACTTGCTTTTGTAATCTCTGCGACCGGGGACTCCAGAACCATCTGGTTGAGTCATACAAATTTCCTCCTCTACGGAACCATGGAGGAATGCAGTTTTTACATCAAGTTGAACTATCTCTAGGTTATACAGTGCTACTAAAGCCAATAAGATCTGAATAGATGCATGCTTAACAACAGGTAAAAATACCTCATTGTAGTCTATTCCTTCTTTTTGAGCCTAACCTTTGGCTACCAATCTGGCTTTGTATCTGATGCTGTCTTTGCCGGTAGCACCCTCCTTTTTGGCAAAGACCCATTTGCACCCAATTGATATCTTGAGTGTTGGAAGTGGAACCAACTTCCAAGTCTGATCGCCTCCTTCCACTGGGCATGCACAGGGCTGTTTACAGCTTCTTTGTAATTGATCAGAACATCATCATCAATTACTGGAAGGGCGTATGCCACCACGTCTGTGTATCGAGCAGGTTTCCGAATATGTCTATTCGGTCTACTGGTGACAACTGATTCAAATTGCTGAAAGGTTTCTGGTGATGACTCCTCCACTTCAATTAAGGTGTCATCAGATTCTGGTTCAGATTCATCTGAATTTTGACCAGCATCTTCTAATTCAAACTCCACCTGCTTTAGAGAATCTTGGTTCACATTCTCTGGAATTGACAGTTTCAGCATTACAGATTCGTCAAAGGCAACATCTCGGCTTATGATGACTTTCTTTGACTCAAGGTTCCACAATCGGACTGCTTTTACTCCTTCACTAAAGCCCATGAAGACAGCTTTCTTGGCTCTAGGATCCAGTTTTGCATCCGTTACTACGAAGCCGATCATATTCAATGGCAGAATATCCGGACTACACCTCTATGGGAGTCTTCCCATCAATTGCGGTGGAGGTTAGTCTGTTGATAATGTGGGAGGCGAACAATAAAGCCTCCACCCAAAAATGCTTTGCTCAAGCTCGACTGGGATAACATGCAGCGAACTTTATCAACCAAAGTTCGGTTCATCCTTTCTGCAACTCCATTCTGCTGGGGAGTGCTAGGAACAGTGAAGTGTCGGATTATCCCATCATTCTGTGAGAGGCTGCTGCTCTGCCTGTCACGGTTTCTCTGTCAAGGAGATACAGATTTCCCTTCATATAACCCTTCATTGCTAAGAATGCTCCACGTACAACTCTCAGGACTCCATTCTGAATGGTCACCTTGTAACCATTTGAGTCTAAGACCCCCAGTGATATGAGGTTCTTCTTGAGATCAGGGACATACCTTACGTCTGTAAGTTGTCTGATTGTACCGTCATGCATTTTCAGTCGGATCGTTCCGATGCCTCTAGTGTGACAAGTATTGTCATTGCCCATATGGACAATCCCTCCATCAAACTCCTTGAAGTTTGAGAACCACTCCCGGTTCGGACACATATGGTAGGAACATCCGGAATCCAGAATCCATTGATCTGAAGAGTGTGTTGTTGTGGAAATCGTAAATGCAGAGTCTTCCTCTCCCTCAGATTCTTGAGCTACACTCACAATCGACCTCTCCATGTTGGGACAGTTATTCCTCCAATGCCCTTTCTCATGGCAAAAGGCACACTCGTCCCTCGAGAGTCGTGTTCTCGATGATCCCCTCTTTGAGCGGGATTTACCTCGCTTGTTTTCTCCGGCTCCTTGGTTGTTCGTCCTGCCTCTGTACACAGTTAAAGCTTCTGGTGTAGTATTCTGGTGATCATGCTGATCCTTTTTCCGATACTCATTATTCACCAGAGCATTACTAACATTAACATATTCTATATCATTTTTACCATACAACAGTGTAGTGGTTAAATGATCATAGCTATCAGGCAAGGAATTTAACAGAGTAAGAGCCTTATCTTCATCAGAGATATTTGCATCTAGATTTTCAAGATCAGCGAGGATTTTGTTAAAACTTACTAGATGCTCCTGCATGGTGATACCTTGCATATACTGGAAGCGGAACAGCTTCTTCTTCAGATAGAGTCTGTTCTCCATGCTTTTTGTCATGTACTTGTCCTCAAGTTGTTTCCAGAGAGTTTTTGCATTATTCTCTCTCATGACAAAGTACTTCTGGTCCTTGGCTAGGCATAACCGGATTGTGCCACAAGCCTGACGGTTGACAAATTTCCAGTCATCTTCAGAAATATCTCTGGGCCTGTCTTCCAGAGCGATATATGAACCCTCTCGGAATAACAGATCTTGAACTTCGCACTGCCACATGCCAAAGTTGGTGGTGCCATCAAATTTCTCCACCTCGAACTTTGCAGTGGTCATCGAGTTCTTTCTGATATAAGAACTTGATCGTGCGCTGCTGGTTGTTTCATGTGTCTCTAATGATTCTGCCATGGTAATAAAACAAAATTACCAACAAAGTGTTTTTCCGTTACCTGTATGGAAAAAACGGATGCCACGGTTGAGTCCGGAATAGTCGAAATAGCCAGGAACGGGTCCAACTGTGTAATTTTTGGACACACGGTGAATATTCTGCAAATATTCTGCTACAAGTGGCTCGAAATGGACTCGGATTAGCTCAACCGGCTCGGAAAAGTCTCGGAATAGTGTTCTGAAACGGCTCAAAAAATAGCCCGAAAAAGTTGGTCGGAGCTGCGGCGGCGCGTGGGGCGCGTGCGGCGGCGCGTGGGCGCGTGAAGGCTGCTGGCTCACCGGCGCTTGGGGCGCGTGAGGCCCACTCGTCTTCAACCTCTGGCTGGCGCGTGCGGCGCGTGTGGCGCGTGGGTTTCACGCGTCTTCAACCTCCAGAGGCGCGTGCGGCGCGTGGGCGCGTGGGGCGCGTGAGCTCCTCTTCTGGCGGCGCGTGGCGGCGCGTGCGGCGGCTTCTGGCGCTCCGGTTGATTCTGCTGCACTCCTCTCGACGACCTCTTCAACCTGGTATTTTCAAAACACAAATTTGAGCACTTTTGAAAAACGGACAGAATCGAACAAACTCGGTTTTACGTAAAAATTGGCTCTGATACCAATTTGTTGTGCGGAAGCGAATTGATATTACTAAAACCGATTTAAACACACTGAAAAAACACCGATATTTTACGTGGTTCGGCAACTGTGCCTACGTCCACGGGAGGAGGAGCTTGAAGCTTTGTATTAATGGAGATGGAGTACAAACAAATACAGAATTCAAGGTGCTACACAAGCACTGAACTCACAACTCAACACAATACCGAATTACTCTATAAACACAAAGTATTTGCTTCAACAATTTAGCTCTAACTTACTCAACTCTACTCTACTCACTCATCTTTTCTCTCTTACTCTACATGGCTATTTATAGCCAAAATATCAAGGTGTGAACACTAAGCAAGTGGCAGCCACCATAGCCACCATCCACCACCTATCTTGGTGTGAACACTTTGCAAGTGGTAGCCACCATAGCCACCATCCATTTGCAAGTGGTAGCTTCCATTATTGGTGGTGCAAGTGGTAGCTCCATTATTGGTGCTAAGCCACCTATGGTGAATTTAAGCCATATTCAAGCCATATTCCAACAATAGGTAATATACTAATATGCACATAGGCCATATGAATCTATAATATTTACGATATAAAATTATGAGATGATGAATGAGATTTTTATTGAAATGAAATGATTACTTAATTAGTCAAATACCACAATATTTGAATTTGTAATTTAAATTTTAAAATCTAATATGTGGATTTGTAATTTGAAGTCTTGAAATATTTTGATTATTTATCTATTATGACTATGTTGAAATACAATAATACATACGATATGAAAATTTAAAATCTAGTGTGTATGATTGTGTTTACAATCTACTTTTTACTTGATTTTTAGATTTCTTTTTAACTATTTTTAAGAGTAATGATTTTGTTACGAAGTTTATAGTAAAATGTTTAAAAATGTCATAATTAATTTTATTAAATTATTTTAATTATTTTTAAAAAAATGATTTTTATTAATTTATTTAATTATTTTATCAAGGTGAAAAAATAAAATAAAAAACTTTATTTATAATATATACTAATAAATATAAAGATTAAATTAATTTATAATAATAGAAATATTTTATTATTATTTTTAACCATAATTAAAAAGGATATATTCAAAATTATATAAAATTATACTAGTAAAGAAAAAAGATTTTAAAAGATAATTTAAAGTTATAAAATTAAAATAAATTAAATTTTTTTTTATTATTTTATTATATTAGTTTTTTTTTAAATTATATTTAATTTAAATTCAGGTAATTTTTATTAATTTTTTTGGTGATTCAATTCGGGTTATTTCGAGTTCAAATCGTTTTCGGGTTCAAATTGTTTTCTGGTTCAAGTCAGGCAAATTTGCATTGTTGATTTTTGATAATTAAATTAGATCGAGTCGAGTTCAAATTAAAATTAGAACGGATTGAACGAATTTTTCGAATTTATCAAATTTGATAGATCATGTGGGATATAATAAAAACAAGGTCTTTTAGATGTAAATTAAGGACCATATAAATATATAATTATGTGGTCTGTCACGTGAACTTCTCTCTATTTCTATAGAGTTAATAGCACTAATGGTCCCCAAATTATAAGAGATATTTTATATTGATCCCTAAACTTCAAAACGTATCAATCTGATCCTTAATTACAAGTATCATAACAAATTGGTTCCTTCTGTTAAATTTTCCGTCACCTTTATCGTTAGCAATCAGCTAGTGACATGTGTCACCAGTTGATTGCTAACAGTTGCCTTTTCATTCTTTTTCTCTTTCTCTTTTTCTCTTTCTTTTTTATTTTTCCTTTTATTTTTTATAAATAAATACAAAAAAAAATTAATATTATAAATTAAAATAAATTTTTAAAAAATATAATTAATTTAAAAAGTATGAAATATTTATTTACTTTAATCTTATAAAAAATATTTTTCATTTCTTTCTTTCTTTCTTTTTTTGTTGCTTTTCTTTTTTTTATAAATAAATATTAAAAACTAAATAATAATTTACATTCTAATAAAAATTAATATTGTAATAATCAAATAATTAAAAAAAATATAAAACTATTTATTTACATTAATTTTATATATTTTTTTCTGTTTCTTCCCTTTCTTATTTTTTTCTCTTCTTTATAAACAAATACAAAAAAATATATATAAGTATATTATATTATATTTTAAATTAAATTTCTAAAAATTAAATAACTTATAAATATAAAATAAAATATTTTATATTTATAAGTTTTTTTTATTTTTTCCTTTCTTATCTTTTTCCTTTTTCTGTTGTTTGTAAATAAATATAAAGAAAAATAAATAATAATTCATATTATAATTTAAATTAATTTTTAAAATATAAAATATTTTATTTACATTAATTTTATAAGAAAAGAGGAAAAAAAAGGTAAGAAAAAAGAAAGAAAGAAAAGGAAAATAAAAATAAATATAAAAGAGTAAAAGTAAAAAAAAATATTTTTAGTAAATGAATATAAATAAATATTTTATATTTTATAAATTATAAATTATTTAATTTTTATGAAATTATTTTATTTATAAAAAGAAAAAAAGGAAAGAAAAAAGAAAGAAGAAAAAGAATTTTTTTTTTTATAAAATTAATGTAAATAAATATTTATATTTTATAAATTATTTAATAATTAAAAAATTAATTTAAATTATTATTTATCTTTTGTGTTTATTAATGTTTTCATTTTCCCTTTTTCTTTATTACTCTTTATAAATAAATACAAAAGATAAATAATAATTTAAATTAATTTTTTAATAATTAAATAATTTATAAAATATAAATATTTATTTACATTAATTTTATAAAGATTATTTATTTACATTTATTTATTAAAAAATATCAAAGAAAAAAAAAATTAAAAAAAAATGATGAAGAATGTGTTAGCAGTCAGCTGGTGACACGTGTCACTAGCTGATTGCTAACAGTAAAAGTAACGGAAAAGCTAACGAAAGGGATCAATTTATTATGATACTTGTAATCAAGGATCAAATTGATACATTTTAAAATTTAAAGACCAATATAAAATATGTCATATAATTTGAAGACTATTGTAGCTATTAATTCATTTCTATATATATAGAAAATTCCCTTATAGAACTCACCACTGTAAGAACTCACCACTGTACGTCTCTCGACTCTAATGTGAAGGCACAGCCTAGTCACCATTGTCAAACCTTTCCCATCACTGGTTCACTTGCCCCAGGAAGAATTTCCAAATTTTATCAAACAATTAAGAAATAATATATATATATATATTATCAATTTTGTCACATAAAATCATATTAATTGTTTTATCAGAATGGGAAAAACTTCATTCTGCAGTGCAGATGGTTTGAAGAAAAGAGCCTGGACAGCTGAAGAAGACCAGAAGCTCATAGCTTACATACAAAAACATGGTGAAGGAGGCTGGCGTTCCCTGCCCGAGAAAGCTGGTTAGGTTTTCTTTCTTCTTCTTTTTCATGACTTCAATTTTGGCATATATATATCAAGTAGTCTTTATTTTATGGAAAGTAACTAATGACTATGTTGCTCCGATTCATCATTGTTTTTGAAGTATTTATGTTTGATATTTGTTTCCGATGTTTATCTGGACATGAGTACGGGGATATGATCTTCAAAGACCCTCCAAATATATAAAAAAATTTTTAAAAAAAATTTAAAAATTGAACATTACATATATCCATATACCCAACACTTATACCGGAATCAGTTCGAGTAACATAGACTGATGATGTACTTTTCTTTGTTTTTCAGGTCTTGAAAGATGTGGGAAGAGCTGTAGACTGAGATGGGCTAATTATCTAAGACCTGGTATTAGGAGAGGAGACTTCACCTCTGAGGAAGATCAAATCATCATTGAACTTCATGCTGCACTAGGCAACAGCAAAGCTTTTTCTTGACAATACAAAAATATTACTATATATATTCTTGCTATGCTTAGCCCAACAACAGCATATAGAAAATGTGCTTAAATGAATTCATTATCTTAACTTTAGCTTTCTCTAGAATACTATATATATTTATATATATCTTTAGTTTTCATAATTAATCTCCAGCAAACTTTTTTTTTTTTTTTTATAGAATAAAAACAAAGTGAGATCGAGGAGCTATTAAATTGATTGTCAAATATGATGATATGTCATATGGTCATTACTTTTTTTATTCAAAATTGATTTATTGGGGTGTGAACACTCACACTTATATGTTAAAAGATTTTTTTTCAATGTAAGACTAAAGCATTCTGCTTACTCTTCTAGAACGTTTGACGCGATATTTTTTTTCATCTAGTTTCGTGATGATGCATTCGTCACGATTGATCCACCCTGCTTATTCTTAGGATGTTTGGTGTCACGGTCCACACTAACCTGCAAGGTATTGTCCGCTTCTATCCATTGGGCCTCACGGTTTTGTCCACAAAAGCCGTCTCGCAGGTTGAAGATGGTGTGAACACTTATATACCCAGTCGAACTTTAGTACACAACCGATATAGGATTCATGGTTCCTCTCTAAGACCATGACATTTTCCTCCACTCCAATGAGGGCCCACACTGTCTTTAGCGGCACATCGCTAGTACCCCAGAGTCAGCTCTGATACCAAATGTCACGGTCCACACCAACCTGCTTGGGCCTCACGGTTTTGTCCACAAAAAGCGCCTCGCAGGTTGAGTATATACCCAGTCGAACTCTAATACACAGCTGAAGTGGGATTCATGGCTCCTCTCTAGGACCATGACACTCGGCATGAAGTCACAACTGGCCCACCTTGTCTACTCTCATTAGACACTTGATGTGAAGTTGAACAGTAAAGAGTGAGTTCTAATACCGCTTATCACGTGATCATTATTCTCTCCTCACAAAATTGATTTATTGGATATGTAGCGCTCACGTTTGTAAGCCCAAATTTTTTTTTTTTTTCGATATGAGATTGAAGTACCCTACTTTACTCCTCGTAGAGTGCTTGGCATGACACATTCATAAACACCCTACAGAAGGATGAGATCCTTTGAATCAGCACAGCCCTTTGTCATTTTAAGAGATTAATTTTAATTCCGTCTTACAATAACTTTTAGAAATGAGTGGTTTTATGGGTTATTGTCATCAATCTCACGTACGTTTTTTTTTTTTTTTTTCTCAAGGTGGGCAGCAATAGCCAGGCACTTACCAAGGAGGACAGATAATGAGATTAAGAACTATTGGAACGCTCATCTCAAGAAACGCTTAGCTAATATGGGTGTAGATCCAGTGACTCACAAGCCTGTCGGCAGTACTCCTGGTGGCTCTTCCAGTCGAAATTCCAACAGTACTGCGGTCAATGCCGATCCCATGACTCATAGCGAAAGTGCAAAACCAGAACAATCTGAAACCACACCGCAACAGCCAACATCATCAAGGTCTAGTAACTCAGCTTCAGCTCTGCTACGCAATAAGTTAGCCACTAGGGTATCCATACTGCAATGTGTCGATCCCCTAAGAGCTTGTCAAACTATGCAACCAATGTCATTTAACGCCAATAGCACTGAAAATACTGATATAATTTGCCACCCTATGACACCTTTAAATTGCCTAGATAATTTGTCGAATACAGTACTTTCTCCTGAATCAGCAGAATGTGGAAACACCAATATTGATGACGGTGGTGTTAGTGTTGAGAGTAACATCGACTAACCTCCATCTGAAGCATTGAGCATTCGGGACAACATTAATGCTTCAGAACCAGCAAGGTGTTTTTCGAGTACTTCTGCTCGGGTGTTAAACAACATGGCTTCTTCCAAATTCGCTTCATTGCGTTGCATTGATGAACCTAATGATTGGCAAAACAACAACATTCCACCAGGACCAATCCAAGTTGATAGTGCTACTATAACTGTCGGTGATGGTGGACTTTCGGGCGACATAAATATTGATGATCATATGATGTTTGATACGGTAGGATCTCCAGTATTTTATAACTCAAAACTATTTAGACCTGATGATATTCCTTGAAATATTTGAATGAACAGAATTTTTTGTCCATGCATAAGGGGCATGAACTAATTAACCTGTATCATTAACTAAATCCTGTATGAAGGGCAAAAATTACTGCATTATATGCAAGTATTTGCAGAACTTTACTATGAAAGAGCTAGAATTTGATTCCATAGACAACAATTTCATTTAGAACTTCAAGTTTTTTTTTTCCCTTGTTAATGATGATTACAATAAGCAAGCGCTATCCATCCATGAGAAATGATTATTTAAAGGGTTTGCATTTGATGCACTGTCAGTATATAAGTCTATACACTGACAGTGAATCCTACACTGATATCTCATTAAAAAACTAACCACTAACCCCTAACCCTAACGGTAACTCCTAACCCCTAATCCGACAGGTGGCATCGTAGGATGCACTGTCAGTGTATAGACCTATACACTGACAATGCATCAAATATAAATTCTTATATAAAACAGTAACTTTATATTAGATCAACGTATATCTTTTTTAATTTATAATAGGTCAAGTAATTACGTTATTAAAGAAAGTCAACTATTTATTACGCGTCATATGTGATTATTAAATGGTGAATATTTAGGCAAATTTATTCCAATATTGATAAAAAAATTATTTTTTAAATTACCAATGTTTTCAAATTATGTAACGAAATGCGCTTTGTAGACACCTAATTTTGTCCGGACCACTAAAACAGGTATGTTTTCTTCCTAAATTGATGTTTCAGAATGTAAAAAGACTTTTTTTATCCTGCAGGTGGTACTCTGAGACTTAGTTTAAGAGGGAAAGCATAAAAAGTCAAACTTGAAAACAGTCAACCCCGAAAAGTCATCCTCTAAAAGTCAACAACTGAAAAAGTCAACCCACTTTCAAAATCAAGATTTGAAGTTCAATTGAAAAATGGAGAAAGAATTTTGATAATCCGAGGTCTACATCAAAAGATATGGAGTTCGGAAGTTGGGTTATGGAGATTCACTAGAAAGGAAACCATAATCCGGGAAATTTGGGGAAAAGTGCTTAAACGATCGAATTGGTAGAAATTGAAGGTTCCAAATGAAAGATAAGCACTGACTACAGGTAATGGAGAAGCCACTTGAAAGAAAAACTGAAAGAAAAGTCAATCCGGGAGAAAACTGAGAATTAGGGTTTTTAGTGGATTTCGGTGAAATTGGGAAGAATTACGGAAATGGCCCGACTCGGTAAGAATAAAGCCCCTAATCGATGAGGAGTGATTAAAAAAGGATAGCCCAAGGCTCATTTTGAAGAAAATCTGAAAATCGGACTTGTTTTTAGCAAAACCGGGATTCGAAGGTAAAAAGGCAAAATTGGAAAATTTGGAAAAAATAGCAAATGAACTCCAAAAATTCTGAAAATTTGCAAATCTCATTATTAAATCATTTGGAAGATATTGAAGAAAGAAAATCTTGATTCGGAGTTCATTTGCAAAATGGCCAAATCCCGGGTCTCCTATGCAGAAATTCAAGAAGATAAATCCCGAAAAAATAGCAAATGAACTCCAAAAATTCTGAAAATTCTGAAAATCTCATTCTTAAAACATTTGGAAGAGATTGGCGAAATAAAATCTTGATTCGGAGTTCGTTTGTAAAATGGCCTAATCTCGGGTCTTTTATGCAGAAATTCAAGAAGATAAATCCCGAAAAAATAGCAAATGAACTCCAAAAATTATGAAAATTTGAAAATATCATTTTTAAATTATTTGGAAGATATTGGCGAAATAAAATCTTGATTCGGAGTTCGTTTGCAAAATGGCCAAATCCTAGACCCCCTATGCAGTAATTCAAGCAGAGAAATCCCGAAAAAATACCAAATTAGTTCAAAAAATTATGAAAACTTCCAGATCACATTTTTAAATTATTGGAAGAGATTGGTGAAGAAAAATCTGGATTTGGAGCTCGTTTAAAAAATGGTAAAGTTTGGGGGGCATAAAAGGGCAATTTTGGAAGAAAAAATCCAAATAAATAGCAAATGGACTCGAAAAATTTTGAAAACTTCAAGAATTCAATTTTTTATTATTTTGAAAGTATTGAAAAAATAAAATTTGAATTTGGAGTCCTTTTGCCATATATTTACATTCGGGGGGCAAAAAGGTCATTTTATCCAAGAAATCGAAAAGGGCTTTCCTTGCTTTTTAAAAAAATGAAACATGGGTTGGAAGGAAAAGGGCTGGCCGGCCAAGGCCCAAAGATGGGTAGGAGGTTTCTGATTTTTTAAAGAGGCTAACAATGAAGAGTTAGTTAGTGATTTTTTGATCAAGCTTTTGCAAATAAGCCACATGGACCAATGCATGAAGAGGGAGAGTGTCAACATAATGGCTTAAGATTCTTGAACAGATGTAATTGTGGATAGCTGATGGCCTAATCTAAGGGTGATAATTTCATGTTTTAAACATCTTGGATCAATAGCCCTTGGATGAAAATTAGTTGAGGGAAAAATGACAACATCCTAGCCTAGAGAGAGGGGGGTTTCGGCCACTACAAGAGGACATTTTATTTTCATTTTCAGAACACTCTCATTCTCTATTCTCTCTTGCTTTTGGCTGATTTTCTCTCCATTATTGAGAAGCAAAAAGAAAAGTTTAGAAAAGAAAAGAAAGTTAGAAGTGAAAAAGCTTGAAAGATAGCTTCTAGAGGTTGCTTTTAGCACCATACTCTTGCACTTTCTTTGATTTTCCATTCTTGATTTGCTGTTTTGATTATTATTTTGGTGAGTTTCTTTTGATTTTTCTTTTTAAATAAGTGTTTTTAATGTTCTTCTTTAAGTTCTTTCTTGATCCTTTCTTATAAAAAGCTTTTGAAATATTTTTTTCCCTTGTTTCTTTGACATGGCCGAATGGCCCAGTTTTTTAGTTGCTGTTTGCTTTGTTATTTCATGTTATTTTTTATATTAAATAAGTCTTGATGCTTTAAATATTCTTCTACTACATAGACTTGAAGCTTGTTTTAATTTGGTTGTTTGTTTATTTCCATTTATGAGTCTATTATCATGTTCTTGCATTTTTGATTTTCTGTTTTCAAAATGTTTTAAGTTTGTTTATGTTTTATATTTTGTAATCCATGTGTTTGTGAAAATGTTTGATGGTTTTCATGCCTCTACTTTATATTTGCATGATTTGAGTGTTATTCTTTAGTTAAGCATGTTAGTATATCAAGTGTTTGTGAAAATGTCATGCTCATTTTGAACATGAGGCCATTCGGCCACTTCATTTTATTTGCTTTGTGTGTGCATTTTTGTTATGTTAGTTGATAGGTTTGCATTTTCATGACATTTGGTTGAGTATTTTGTTTAAGCATGCCTTGTGTTTGTGTTATTGCCATGCATACTATAGATGTAGGATTGGTTTGTTTTGTCATGCATATCCATGCATTTTAGACCTAGGTTGCATTAAACGCCATGCAAGTTCATTTAGGTCTAGGTCATTTTATTGATGCCATGCATTTTTCATGACATTTAGGTTTAAACTCATGCATTTCATACATCATATTTGCTGTATCTTTATTGCATTTCATGTCCATGCCACTTGACTTATGATTTAGGCCAATCAATGATTCAAAATCATGCTCTCTTGAGCATACTTGTGGAAAATTAAAAGTTGTCAAATTGATTATTCTACCTTTGTGATCTTTTTATTTAGCCAATTTTTGTCTAACTTTTTAAAAGTACTACCTACTGTTTGTGAGTCATTTAGAGAGTCTTACATGTTTTTACTTTGATTTTTAAATGATTTTATCAAAGGCAAAAATGTATTTTGGCAAAACAGTTTTTTTCACCCAGTACTCGTACTTTCCTGATTTTTCTGGATAGTCATCTTTAATAAAAAAAATTAAGCTGATTTTTTCCCATGTAGTTTTACATGTCCTGAGTCTCCAATATTTTGTTTAGATTTTTTAGAATTTTTAAAAATAGGGTAAAAAATCGTGGTTTAAAACTAGATAGTGGAGTCAGAATTGAATTTGAAGGAAAATCATTTTTCTTTTTTGGTTAAGTTACTTAGAGGGAGCTACTGACTTAGGATAGTTTCTAAGCCTTTTTAAACTCTAAAATTGATTGTTTTTTAGTCTCGGGTTAAGGGTGGTCAAGTCCGGGATTTTAAACTTAGAAAATTATAGCCATTTAAAAAGGGTTTAGCCAAAGTTTTTATTTTTAATCTAAGCTTTTCAAAAAAAATTATTTTCAAACAATCACAAAGTATTTTGATTTTATAATATTTAATTTGATATATATTTTCCTAAGATAGCAGGATATCTTTTTAGATATACGGATTTCCTTAATTAAAGGAAAAAATACACTTTCATGCATTGCATCTTCCATATTCATGCATTTTATATAATATGTGATTTTTGCTATGATAATTTCTATGGTATTGTTATTATTTTGATTTATATTTTTTTTATGTTATATTGTTTATTATATGGTTTTGAATATTTCATGATATCCTATACTTTTTATTTAGTTATTTTTTGTTATATTATTTAGCATATACTATGTTCATGATTATTTTCATTTTTATTTTCATGCATGTTATATGATAGCATTATTTTATATGTCATGTCATTTCAATTATATGCCATATCATTTATATTTGCCATGTCATTTAAATTATTTCATTTCATATAGAATATATTATGTTACCTAGGTCATTTCATTTCATGTAGAATATATTATATTACCTAGGTCATTTCATTTCATTTAGGATATATTATGTCATTTAGGATATTTTATTTCATTTATAATATATCATATGACTTAGGATATTACATTTCATATAGAATATATTATTTTACCTAGGTCATTTCATTTCATTTAGAATATATCATATAACTTAGGATATTTCATTTCATTTAGAATATACTAAGACATTTAAATTATATCATATCATTTAGGTTGCATTATATTATTTAGACTTTGCTATGTCATTTTATTTATGTCATACATATTCATATTCATATTTTTTAAAATGTTTAAAAAAGGTAATGATTTTCAATAAAATAAAGATATTCCCGAGTTAAAATAATTCATGAGTTCTCTGTCGGGTTTGCTGGGGAGGATATCATCAATTATCATTAATAACAGAATATCTTCTTTAAAATAAGAATGATTCGGAAAGTTTTCCAAACTAATAAAATTTTTTATATTTTGCCACGTTTGTTGGGGAATATAGAAAAATTTTGAATTTATAAATTCCGGATCATTTTCAATTAAAAATGGAATTATTTTTCTTTAAATTGGGAATTAACTTGAAATACTAAATTTAAAACTGACTTTTTTTTTACCGAGACTTGAGATAACACGTGATTAATAAGGTACCGTTTTATACGGGCGTTGTGGGGGTGCTAATCCTTCCCTACACGTAACCGAGTCCCGAACCCGTTTCTTTGATTTCTCTAGTTTAAAACGCAGACTTGAAATTGGTTTTAAAAATATTTTAATTAATTTTAAAATATTTTATAAAACCGATTTTAATAGGTGGCTGATCACACCTAGCTAAGAAAGATTGGTGGCGACTCCATGTCTTTTTCAAGGTCATTTTCAAAACCTTCATTTTTCTATTGGAATTAAGTCGACTTTTTCTCTGTTTTTTTAATGTCACGCTTAACGAATAATAAAGTCTTACGATGAGACTTGTTATTTTTTAGGTTGCGACAGCTTGGCGACTCCACTGGGGACTATTAGATAGTTAGGCCTAGAATTAGTCGTATGTTATCAAAGTCTCGGTTTTGTTGGTTTAATTGGTATTTAATTTTAATTCTCACATTTAAAAAAAAAGGATAATTTCAAAAATAATAAAATGTTTTTAATATGTCCATATTCTTGTGCATACATATTATAATTGTTCTCTGGTTATTTTGGTGCATATTTTCATTTATTGATTAATTAATGATTTATGTTGTTTAATCTTGTTGGGGCATTTAGAATAAGGGATATAGAATAAGGGGTGAAAGGTTTGTTATTTCTCCTCACACACTACACTACACGTGCATTTGCATATCATGAATCCTATACCCGGGTTTCGTCCTTTTAGGTGAGAGCAAAGTAACTAAGCCTTCGTGATTAACAATCTGCATGGGCTAGTGAAACACTTCCGGAGTACTAAATTACCTAAGCCTTCGTGATTAACAATTCGCATGGGCTAGGGAAATAGACTCTAACGAATTGAACCCGCTTTTATCGGGGTGCCCTACTAGCCTTCACCGGCAACAGTGAGGAACAATTCGGGGCTTTTAGAACTAATTCACCTTCATATAGTAAACCTAGGTGAAGCCATACCGGATTTCCAATTAGATATCCCGAAGTTAAGAAGACATGGAGGAATATTTCCAATCATTTTGCCTTCTATTGTACTTTCCGAATAAGTTTATTTTTGAAAATCGGACTATGATGAACATATATCACAATGCCCGTAATAAGTGTTGCTATTTCATCCCAGGGGTGTTATAATGCCGAAATTTTGTTGGCATCCTCAGGGATAATTATTGTTTTCAATTATATGTTTTTTTGTATTATTCGTATTTATTCCTGTTACTAATTAATTTTCTTTTTGTTGTTGTTTTTTGTTTTTTTTTTTTTCATTCTTGTCATCATTTTTTGCACATGGAAAGTTATTGGTCTCGGAATAATATTCAACCAAAAGGGCTTTCATGGAGGGTCAGAGTGTCTCAATGGTCGATAAGCATTTAGAGGTTAGGAAACAGTCCGAGAAAGGTCAACAGGATAATGGGGATTGTTTGAAGATGGGATATGTGTCAGCATTGCCAGCCGAGGTTGATCTTACTATCAAGCAAAATGATCTTCGGGAATTGATGGATATATGGAATCAGTGGAACATATCAGAAAAAGAAGCCTTCACTCAGACTTATGGGGACATAGCACTGCTAGTTCGGGTTAAGGTCAGTGGTGAGGTAATCCGGGCTATGGTGCAATTCTGGAATCCCGCTTATCGGTGTTTTACCTTCAACCGAGAGGATATAACTCCAACCATAGAGGAATATTCGACCTTGCTGCATATTGAGAACGTTATTCCCGACCGTATTTATTTGAAGGATACAAAGACGTAGGGTTTCAAGAAAAAGGTGTCTAAAATTCTGGGAGTGGAAAGAAATTGGGTAGAAAGCCATGTCCATAGCCATTCCAGTAAGGAGACAGTTAGGAATATTTTTGCTTTGGCTATCTATGGTTTAGTTATCTTCCCAAAGACATTAGGGTATGTGGATGTGGCAATATTTGATATTTTTGAGAGGCTTGAGCAAAGGATAAACTCAGCCCCAGCAATTATAGCAGAAACAATCCGATCCCTGAATTTCTGTAGACGGGAAGGAAAAGAGCATTTTCTAGGTTGTATACAGCTCCTTTACATATGGGTTTAGTGCCATTTTTGTAAACAGGAGAATTTCTCTCTTCGCTCATATTGGAAGTCTTTTGCACCAATTGGTGAATTTCTTAAGAGGGATTGGCTTGAAAATAGGACTGAGGAACAATGGATCAACATATTCCGGAATATCAGGGCAGAGATGATAATTTGGAGAGCTCCATGGATAGCTCCTATGCCGACATTGTATAAGTGCAGAGATAAAGCTTCTGTTCCATTATTGGGAGTATGGGAAGAAGTGAGCTATGCACCACTGCTAGTACTGAGACAATCAGAATCCCGTCAGTTTACTCCTATGACCCATGACCTTAGTAATTTAGAATTTGCTTATATAGAAGATGGATATTCGGGAAAGGTACGTGAGATGGTAATAGCATGGAAGGAAACTCATCGAGTGGAGGTAGCTAGATATGCCGACATCGTCATACCTGATTACCTGACATGGAGGGAATTGAGGGTTAATGATAGGTTGTTGACATCAGATGGGGAAGAAGTTCAGCATTTGAGTTCGCCGCCCAAGGAAGTGCCATCGGAGTTAGAAATCGCAAGGGCAGAATTCGAAAAAGAAAAGGCCCAAATGAGCAAGGAAATTGCCCGTTTGCAAGAAGAGCTTGAGGATATGAAAAATAGGGAATCAGCCCGAGAAAGAGAAGAGGAAAAAATCAAGAGAGAAAGGAACATTGCTAAAAGCGATCTTCAGGAATTACACTTGGAGAACAAGAGGTACCATTTCGAGCTTAGATTCGAGGGGACTTTCAAGACTTCCAGGGAATGGGAACAAGAAGTCAAAAACCTCAAGAAGGAGAAGAACTATTGGGCAAAAAAAGCAAAGCATGAAGAAGCCCGAGCCAATCAACTGGAGAAACAAGCTAAGGAAAGTTTACACAATGATGCTTCTGTTGACATATCAAAGGGTCGTGAGCAAGTAGGGGTCAGATTGAAGAACAAGGCAGTCAAAAGAGGACAGCGAAAAAGGTTCAAGATCCGAGGGAGTTATTATAGGACCAGTATTTTGTAATAGCATTTTTAAATTTGGAACAGATTATCAGATTGTCTTAAGCAGTGATCTTTTCTTTGATGTATTTAGTTCCAGGAAATCAATGAAAGACCGTTTGGTTGGAATTATCCCGGGGCCAATACTTTTAAATGCATTCGTCATTCATTTATTCTTTCTTTTATATATTTTATTTGTTCATTCATTTATATTCATAATCATTCATTCATTTATTCCTTATAAATTGTTCATACACTTAGTCGTTTATTTATTTGTCCATTCATTTATTCTTTATAATTAGTCATTCAGGTTCATACACTTAGACATTTACTTATTTGTTCATTCATTAACATTTAGTCATTTATTCATTCAGTCATTCATTTTTATAAAATAAAAAAAAATGTGTCAATAATTTTTAATCCATGGTTTTTAAAACTAAAGGTACAATTGGTTGCACTCAGAAAGAATCAGACTTTCGACACCCTTACAATACTCGATCTCAAGCAAGAGCTATGGAGAATGATCAGCTTGCTAGAATTGAAATGATGGAAAGAATCCAAAAAGAATTGCAGGAACAGTTAGCTAAGTCCCAAGAGGAGTCACGGGAACAAATGACCAAACTCATGGAGATAATAAGTACCATGATGAGGCAGAAGTGGCCAGGAGAAAATTCAGTTACAGGAATGGAGGCAGTAAACCAAGAAGACCGACCAAAGGTGATACAGAAGAATGGCCAGACATCCCAGCCTGTGGGAAATGAACTTCTGATTGGGGCAGCATCCTATATTTATATCCAACCAGCGGCCGAAGCACAAAATTTTGGTCTTAAAATGGGTAATATTGGGGTTGATCCAATTGATGTGGAAGTTCCAGACTTTGAAGAAATGGATGAAAAGGAAAGGGCAAAGATGACTGAATTGAAGAGGGTTGAAACTGCTGAATCCCAAAAAAAATATCAGTTGCTGGAGGAAAGGTTGAGGGCAGTTGAAGGGGCAGAGCTATTTGGGAGTGTAGATGCCAAAGAGATGAGTTTAGTGCACGGTCTTGTGATTCCTCCAAAGTTCAAAGTACCAGACTTTGAAAAATATAACGGAACTACCAACCTATCAGCACATCTGACCATGTATTGCCAGAAGATGACCGGACATGATAAAGAAGACAAATTGCTCATCCATTGTTTCCAAGATAGTTTGATAGGGTCCGCAACTCGGTGGTATAACCAGCTTACCTATTCTAAGATCCGTTCCTGGATGGATCTCGCCAAAGCTTTCATGGAACAGTACAAACATGTGACAGACATGGTGCCTGACCGTCTAACACTCCAGAACATGGAAAAGAAAGCTACTGAAAGCTTTAAAGAATATTCTCAAAGATGGAGAGACCTGGCTACACAAGTGCAACCCCCTTTAACCAACAAGGAAACTACAGTGCTTTTCATCAATACCTTGAAAGCACCTTATTATGATAAATTGGTGGGAAGCGCCACCAAGGACTTTGCAGATATGGTGATATCTGGGGAGATGATAGAGTCTGCTATTAAGAACGGGAAAATGGAAGGGGGAAAGTCTGCTACCCCGAAGAGAGTTTTTCTTGCAAAGAAGAAGGAGGAGTGATGCACCCAAAAGAGTGTATCTTATTTAACCTTGCACTAAAAAGATAAATTGTAAGTATAGTAGTTAGCAAGGGTCGAGTCCTCAGGGATTGGGTTTTAGTTTATAAGTTAATAGTTTAAAACTTAAATTCAAGAACAATAAAAGAAAAGGGGTTTTTGAAGCCAGATTTAAACTAAAGTAAATAATAAGAATAAGATGCAAGGCGGTATAACCAGCCAATAAAAATATATATACTAAATTAGGCGGTATAACCAGCCAATAAAAATATATATACTAAATTAGGCGGTATAACCAGCCAATAAAAATAAAACAAAGTTAATATACAAATTAGGCGGTATAACCAGCCAATAAAAATAAATATAAAAAATAAGCAAACTAAAAGTAAGAAAACAAATAAGTAAGAAGAATCAAATATGAAAAATATGGTTAAGGTTTCATTCTCCACCACTAGACATCATTAAGAATCAATTTCAGATCTATCAATATCAACCAACTATCAAAGTTAACAACCGTAGATAACAACAAGCTCTGTTACCCCAATCTTTCCTTAGTTTGTCGTTAAATAGAACAAGCTCTCTATTTAATCTCTAACCATTAAACAACCTAGAATAAGCTCTCTAAATTCAATTTAATGGCAGCTTTATGATGAGAAAGATAGGTTGATCTAAGCAACAAACACATAAGCTCGGATTGTTCAACTTAGGTTATGTTCCACTTTGCAATTATTGAAAACTTGACCATAATCATTAATCACAAATTGCCACTTATGAATAGGAAATCAAGACAATTACACGGATCAAGACTCCTAAACTAGCAATAGATAATTATCAAGATCTATCTAGTTGTACACCTAAATAAATCTAGACAACATCATGAACAATTCTTGTAGAAGAACATAAGCAACTTTGATAGAAAATTAATGATAGATAGAATCTGAAAATCAATCACAAAACATGTCTAGGGCTTTGAAATCACCCTTAACCAAATAGAAGTTTAGCCTAGCATAGGCATTATAAACATAAAATTAAATAGAATCTAAGAAGAAAATAAAAGAAAGAAAGAAAGAAGAAGAAGAAGAATATTAATTATCCAACCTCTTGATCTTTCTAAAGAAAAAGAAAACTAGAGAAAAGAAAGAAGAAGAAAACTTAGAGAATTTTATTACAATGGCTAATATCCTACCTATGTACAATATGATCCTCTACAATCATCCAAGGCCCTCTATTTATACACATTTTGGAAGGCTAAATGACAAGAGACAAGCTTTACAAATTTCAAAGGTAGGTATAATAGGTGGGTGAATTTTTCTAACAATTTTCGTCATATTGTATGACAATTTTGATTAGCCAACTTGATGGTCGATTTCGTCAATGTTGGAGGCCTGATCTGATCACATGGTCTTCTAGAAAAAGGTTCCCCTATCAGTTACGGATCCATAGCCGTTGGAATCAGCTCATTTGCTGATGTGGATAAGCAGATATGGGCACAATACGAAAACATGTCAGCACAGACGTCATTGCATATCAGCCAACTTGATGGTCGATTTCGTCAATATTAGAGGCCTGATCTGATCATATGGTCTTCTAGACAAAGGTTCCCGTATCAGTTACGGATCCATAGCCATTGGAATCAGCTCATTTGCTGATGTGGATAAGTAGATATGGGCAAAATACGAAAACAGGTCAGCACAGACGTCATTGCACATCAGCCAACTTGATGGTCGATTTCGCTAGGGAAAACGACTCCGTTTCAAGAAGTATAAAACATGAAAAAGATAGATATGCCTCTTAGCTTTGCACGGCTACAAATTTCAGCCTTATTGCTTCAGTGAAACTCCAGATATAGCTGATATGGCAAAATGTGTCGGAACTGGAACTGAACTGGATTTGCCCTTAATTCTAGTAATCTGAAATCACTCAAAGAAACTTGTGAAAAATACCAAATTACATAAAAATATAAAAGATCATAAACACAATTAGACTAAACAATAATAACTCGTATTTGACACAAAACAATAATAAAACATAACTAAAAACTATATAATTATACGAGTTATCACACCCCCACACTTAGATTGTTGCTAGTCCCTAGCAACGACTCAATAAAAATAAAATAAGAAAATCTAATCTAATCCACTTTCGTAGGAAATCACGGTGGCACTTAGCATGTGACACAAGCCTTTAAACCCCTAGGTGTCCCTAGTGGACGAGTTTAGTCTCGTGAGGGTTTACTAGAACGATACCCACAAACATTGAAAAACTAAAATATAAATAAACTACATATACTAAAAATATTTACTCCTATTCCTTTCAATATAAATTAGAGACAATCTTTGAACAAGTCTTATAAATTAATCAATAGCTTAAAGAATTTCATAAAAAATCATGCTTGAATGTAAATTGTTTGAGTTAAGCCAATATTAACATAACATATTTCAATCAAAATAGTGCACATTTAAACTTAATCTCAACTTCTCACATGGGATACTCTCTTGATTTTCACTCTTTAAAGTAGTGGTAAAGTGTTTACACTCAATCAATCTCATGAAAACACTTCTACCATATGCTTGCTTGTCCACCTATTCTCCACTAAAAGATCATGCAACTTCATAAATCAAGAGGTCTTTAATCAAGGTTGTAATGGGGCCAAGGGGTTTGTAATGTGGTTGAAGAACAAAAGGATAAATATATCACAAAGGTTCCAAAGAGTTCATAAAGTTTAGAGACATAAAAAAATTATATAAAGAAACTTCTCAAAACTCTTTACAAGTACATAGTCACCTAGGCCGGATATTCATGTTGGGCCTTTTCTTCATTCTAAACAACTTTGTAACATCTTTTTCTTTTTCCACAAATTCAAGAGATGATTCATTTTTTTTTTATATAGGAATGTATTTGCCAGTATTCCATTTCTTTTTCTCTTGACTTTTCTTTTCTTTTCCCCCCACACTTACTTCTTGTTTCTAACCAAAAAATATCCCTTGTCTTTGCAACTTGTCTCAAATCATGCTAATTCATCTTTGGAACAAAGGTAAAGATATAAGTATATTTAGGTTAGGGACAAGTTATGGTTACCAAAGAGATAGCTTATTCAATGTAGGCTCAAATTGGTTCACTAAGGGTGTGTTCTCTTGGAACATCAATAAGGGATGGTTGTTTGGCCCTGGCTAAAAATCCTAATGCCTCTATCATATTCATGTTGTCACATGCATCAATATAGTCTCAAACGGTTTAAAGCAAGTTCTAGAGAATCATGTAATCATAAGAGCACTCAAGAAAGAAATTAGATTGATTTGTATAATGCATCAATCATTTTAGGCTCAAAAACTCACAAGAATGATTATACAAGTCAGATTAAGTCTAAACATGCTTCTTTCTCAATCAACATATCATATTAACATTGGCTCATAAAAAGGTTGACATCAAGCTCAATTCTCATGAAAATCTTCTCACTAATAAATCTGTTTTAGACTTATGCAATTCATATCTCATCATTGTATTAAAAAGGAACTAAAACACACTCAAAAAAAAAATAATAATAATAATAAAGACTCATATAAAAAAAATAGTAGACAAAAATAAAAGAAATCCTAAATCATTCCCCCCACACTTAATTCTTACATTGTCCTCAATGTAAGTCTATTAACCCAAATGAAAGAATCATGTGTAAGAGAAAAGAACTAATAACATAAGAATAGGAATAACTAGACTCAAAACAAAACAAAACAAACTCATGCAACCTAAATAATTCTAAAATACTAAACAAAAATTAACAAGTAAACATAAAAAATAAAAATAAAAACAATAAAAATAAAAATAATAAAAGAAAAAGGAAAAGAAAGAGAAAGAGAAAGAGAAAGCAAATCTGAATATGGAAGGTTGGCAATTTCTTCTTTAATTGGGTTGCCTTCCCAATTAACACTTGAGCTAGTGTTTTGAACCTAACCAACACCCCTTCTTGGCTTTTTAGGCTTGTCAGGCTCATACATGAAATTTTCCAAATTTATGCGTTTGAGAGGAAGCTTTCTTTGCACAACAGTGGATGCATTCTCCATTACAAGTATTATTCCATCATCCTTTGTGGTGCATATGTCATCGAGGAATGGAGCATATTTTGATACTTGTTGAATGACCTCCACAAACAAGTTGTTTAAGGTTTCCGGCATGTGTTGTTCATGTTCTTCCTCCTTGAACTTTGCAAATCTACTAGGAAAAGGTGGAGAAGAAACATTAGTAAAAAGTGAAACCTTAAACGTTACCTCAGGTGCCGAAATACTCTTATTTGGATCTTTGGCTTCATTATCATCAAGAATAGAATCCATCTCTAATTTTGTTTCATCCTCATCTTGTTCCTCATTCTTCAAGGTCACAAGAGTAGCATTCTCCTTTGGGTTAACCATCGTTTGGGCTGGGAGTTCTTCAGATCTTTGTGCTACCCATACCACCATACTACTAGCCAATAGGCTCATTTGCCTTTCCAAACTCTGGATACTTGCCCTTGTTTCCTGTTGAAATTGCAAAGTATTAGTAACAAGAGAATCGACAAGATCTTCTAAAGAAGTACCTGAGTTTTGAGTCATATGTGGTGGTTGAAGAAGATTTGGTTCTTGAGACCATGATTGATTGAAGCTAGATGGATGAGTGTAATTGGCATAAGGATCTACTTCTTGGTAATTTTTCGAGTAGCCATAATTAGTATGATTCCACCATCCCTCATGGTAAGTGTTTGAGTAATGATCATACTGTTGGTCTTGGAACACTTGATGGCCTTGACATCCTCCCATGGCCAATTGTTGAACTGGGGAGGTGAGATTGGCTTGTTGATTCTCCATGTTCATGTATGCCACCAACTCTTCAAGTGTTAGATTGCTCAATTCCATTGTTTTTTTTTTTTTTTTTTTAATTTGAAAAGAAAAACTTGTATGTACAAGAAAATAAAACTAATTAGAACTGAAAATAAGAATAAACAAAGTAACAAATAAACTAAAGAAAACAATCCCCGGCAACGGCGCCAAAAATTTGATGCACCCAAAAGAGTGTATCTTATTTAACCTTGCACTAAAAAGATAAATTGTAAGTATAGTAGTTAGCAAGGGTCGAGTCCTCAGGGATTGGGTTTTAGTTTATAAGTTAATAGTTTAAAACTTAAATTCAAGAACAATAAAAGAAAAGGGGTTTTTGAAGCCAGATTTAAACTAAAGTAAATAATAAGAATAAGATGCAAGGCGGTATAACCAGCCAATAAAAATATATATACTAAATTAGGCGGTATAACCAGCCAATAAAAATGTATATACTAAATTAGGCGGTATAACCAGCCAATAAAAATAAAACAAAGTTAATATACAAATTAGGCGGTATAACCAGCCAATAAAAATAAATATAAAAAATAAGCAAACTAAAAGTAAGAAAACAAATAAGTAAGAAGAATCAAATATGAAAAATATGGTTAAGGTTTCATTCTCCACCACTAGACATCATTAAGAATCAATTTCAGATCTATCAATATCAACCAACTATCAAAGTTAACAACCGTAGATAACAACAAGCTCTGTTACCCCAATCTTTCCTTAGTTTGTCGTTAAATAGAACAAGCTCTCTATTTAATCTCTAACCATTAAACAACCTAGAATAAGCTCTCTAAATTCAATTTAATGGCAGCTTTATGATGAGAAAGATAGGTTGATCTAAGCAACAAACACATAAGCTCGGATTGTTCAACTTAGGTTATGTTCCACTTTGCAATTATTGAAAACTTGACCATAATCATTAATCACAAATTGCCACTTATGAATAGGAAATCAAGACAATTACACGGATCAAGACTCCTAAACTAGCAATAGATAATTATCAAGATCTATCTAGTTGTACACCTAAATAAATCTAGACAACATCATGAACAATTCTTGTAGAAGAACATAAGCAACTTTGATAGAAAATTAATGATAGATAGAATCTGAAAATCAATCACAAAACATGTCTAGGGCTTTGAAATCACCCTTAACCAAATAGAAGTTTAGCCTAGCATAGGCATTATAAACATAAAATTAAATAGAATCTAAGAAGAAAATAAAAGAAAGAAAGAAAGAAGAAGAAGAAGAATATTAATTATCCAACCTCTTGATCTTTCTAAAGAAAAAGAAAACTAGAGAAAAGAAAGAAGAAGAAAACTTAGAGAATTTTATTACAATGGCTAATATCCTACCTATGTACAATATGATCCTCTACAATCATCCAAGGCCCTCTATTTATACACATTTTGGAAGGCTAAATGACAAGAGACAAGCTTTACAAATTTCAAAGGTAGGTATAATAGGTGGGTGAATTTTTCTAACAATTTTCGTCATATTGTATGACAATTTTGATCAGCCAACTTGATGGTCGATTTCGTCAATGTTGGAGGCCTGATCTGATCACATGGTCTTCTAGAAAAAGGTTCCCCTATCAGTTACGGATCCATAGCCGTTGGAATCAGCTCATTTGCTGATGTGGATAAGCAGATATGGGCACAATACGAAAACATGTCAGCACAGACGTCATTGCATATCAGCCAACTTGATGGTCGATTTCGTCAATATTAGAGGCCTGATCTGATCATATGGTCTTCTAGACAAAGGTTCCCGTATCAGTTACGGATCCATAGCCATTGGAATCAGCTCATTTGCTGATGTGTATAAGTAGATATGGGCAAAATACGAAAACAGGTCAGCACAGACGTCATTGCACATCAGCCAACTTGATGGTCGATTTCGCTAGGGAAAACGACTCCGTTTCAAGAAGTATAAAACATGAAAAAGATAGATATGCCTCTTAGCTTTGCACGGCTACAAATTTCAGCCTTATTGCTTCAGTGAAACTCCAGATATAGCTGATATGGCAAAATGTGTCGGAACTGGAACTGAACTGGATTTGCCCTTAATTCTAGTAATCTGAAATCACTCAAAGAAACTTGTGAAAAATACCAAATTACATAAAAATATAAAAGATCATAAACACAATTAGACTAAACAATAATAACTCGTATTTGACACAAAACAATAATAAAACATAACTAAAAACTATATAATTATACGAGTTATCAAGGAGACACATGCAGTCAGTTTCAATCAATACCCCCTATACACCTCCTACACCATACACACCTCCCAGGCCTTATACATCTACTACATCTTATGCACCTCCGACACCTTACACACCTTACCCGGGGTATAATCCTTACTACCCCAATGTGAACCACCTTACCCAAAATCCATTCCCCTATATTAATATACCACAACAGCCATTCCCAACTGGTATATCCCCACAAATAAGCCTTCCTCGAAATACTATCCCAAACACTCAAGGTCCCGCGCGCAATGACTATCGGTCACCAAGGAACGATCAAAAACCCCAATTTGATCCCATTCCTACCACGTATGGTGAGCTATATCCTAAACTACTACAAGGCCAACTTATCACGCCCGTATATCTTAAACCTTTGACCCCACCATACCTAAGATGGTACAATGCAAATACCAACTGTGCATATCATGCAGGAATTCATGGGCATTCAACGGAGGATTGCATTGCTTTCAAAAAGAAAGTCCAAAGTTTAATTAATATCGGAGTTGTGAAGTTGGGGTCAAAGAATAGGCCGAATGTAGCGGGAAACCCATTGCCCGATCATGCTGAGAATCGGGTAAATATAGTATTGACAGGGGAAGTCAGAAGGTTAAAAAGGGATGTCAGGGAAGTCAAGACTACGATGTTAACAGTATGGGTCGAGATGGTTAAGGCATGAATGGTGGAGGATGCAGATAGTTTAAAAATGGTTGCAAAAAGGGTGCAAAATTGGTGCCCGTTCCATAAATGTTCAGGTTATATCATACAGGACTGCAGGGACTTTCTGGCTAAGGTCCAAAAGATGATGGATGATGGAGAGGCCTAGTTTTATGAGGAGACAGAGGAGGAAGTAGAGGTTATTGAGAATGTGGCTGGTTATGGAATAGGAAGACCTTTGATCATCTATTATGATGAACCAGAGAAGACTACCTCGATTGTTGAGGAAATTGCAGCCAAGCTAATCATAGATTTGCCTTCTTCCTTTTCATACAAGGAAAGCAAAACTAAACCATGGAAATATAACTGCAGCATGGTTATGCCCGAGTCATCAAGTCAACAAGATATTACAGGTGTGGGGCATTTAACACGAAGTGGAAGGTGTTATGCCCCTAAGGTTGTTAAACAGGGATTAGCAAGAAAATATGGAGGACTGGAAAAGGGAAAGAAAATATTTGAGCCAATCCATATTGAGATGGATTTGTTAAAAGAAGCAGAGAGGGGATCAGCCTCGGTAAACAGGATAAAAGAGCCGGTAAACAAGAAGGAGGCATTCGAGTTTTTAAAGTTCATAAAACATAGTGAGTATAGTGTGGTTGAGCAATTGCAGCGTCAGCCAGCAAGAATCTCCATCTTATCCTTGCTATTAAACTCAGAACCACACAGAAATACCTTGTTAAGAGTGTTGAATCAGGCATACGTGGCTAACAACATATCAGTAGAAAAGTTAGACAGGCTGGTGGGAAACATTGTAGCGGACAACCAGATATTTTTCAGTTATGATGAAACACCACCTAATGGTTTTGGGTCCACAAAGGCTCTTCACATAACAACTACCTGAAAGGGGCATATACTACCAAGGGTGCTTCTGGACAATGGTTCTTCATTAAATGTTAAGCCCTTGGCAACCTTGTCTAAGTTGCCAGTGGATATGTCTTATATGTTACCGAGTTGCACATAGTCAGGGCTTTCGATGGTATCAGGAGAGAGGTAATGGGAACTATTGAGGTTCATCTGAAGATAGGCCCATGCACTTATACGGTGAATTTCCAGGTCATGGATATTAATCTGTCTTATAATTGCTTGTTGGAAAGGCCATTGATACATTCAGCAGGGGCTGTACCCTCGTATCTCCACCAAAAGCTGAAATTTGTGATGGAGGGCTGTTTGATCACTGTATCAGGAGAAGAAGACATAATAGCCTCCGCATCTATTGAATCTCCTTATGTTGAACCCAATGAAGATGCCATAGAATGTTCTTTTCGATATTTGGAATTCATAAATACGGTTTTCGTCGCTGAAGGACGAAAAATTCTAAAGCCAAGGTTGTCCAAGAACACAAGGCTGGGAGTAAGAACCACAGTGGGAAAGGGCTGCAGGGCTGGAAAAGGTCTAGGGAAATATCTTCAAGGGATGGCCCGAGCAATGGAAGCAGTGGGAAAGAAAGACCAGTTTGGCTTAGGGTATCTTCCAAAGGCCCATGAGAGAAGTAAACAGGTTGAAAGGAACAGACAAAGAAGAATGGCCCGTCTCACGGGTATGGATATTGAATGGGAACCCATGACTTTCCCACCAATCTTCACAACTTTCGCTCTAGTGGTTTTCTATTCGGAGAAAAGAATTCAGAAGATGTACTCATAATGATCGAGCAAGCTTTTGAAAAATTCCATGTGAGTAAAGGGGGGCAGATTTAGGATATGGTGATTTGCATGTTCGGGAAAGAAGGGATGGAAAGTGACAGTGCGAACTGGATGGTGCGACCTTGTCCATCAGGATATAGACTAACCAATTGGAGTGCGACTGAGTTGCCCATAGTTTTTAAGTCTATTCCAACGTAATACTTTAAAAAACAATTTTAATTATCTTTACCCAGAGATATTAAGAGTTTTTTTATTTTTTTTTTCTTTTCTGTAATGGGCTTTTTGTTTAAACATGTTCATTCAATAAATAACAAGCACAATGCATTTTATCCATATTGATGTGTCCATATTCTTTTATTTTTGTTATTTATTTTGTTTTCATTATATATTTTCCTATATTATTTCTTCTCCACCTATTTACAGGTGTACGGATGCGGAATATGAGGACCTTACTGTCAGTAATTCTGAAATTGATTTTGAAAGACCCATTTGCACGGGTAATTTTGAGGCTAACGAAGATACTGAAGATTATGGTCTACCTCCGGATCTATTAAAAAAATAGAACAAGAGGAAAAACAAGTACTTCCTCATAAGGAATTATTGGAAATGATAAATCTGGGAGATGGTGAAGAGATAAAGGAAGTCAAAATCGGGACTTCATTGTCATCATCAATAAAGGGTGAATTGATAGCCTTGCTCCAGGAATATGTGGATGTATTTGCATGGTCTTACCAAGACATGCCAGGTTTGGATCCGGATATTGTGGTTCATAAGCTCCCTTTAAGGCCAGAATGCAAGTCAATTCAGCAAAAATTGAGAAGAATGAGGCCAGACATGCTGTTAAAGATAAAAGAGGATGTGAAGAAGCAATTTGATGCTGGATTCTTAGAGGTGGCAAAATATCCAGAATAGGTGGCAAATATTGTTCCAGTACCAAAGAAGGATGGCAAGGTGCAGATGTGCATTGATTACCGAGATTTGAACAAGGCCAGCCCTAAAGATAATTTCTCTTTGCCCCATATTGATACTCTGATGGATAATAGGGCAAAAAGTTCTTTATTTTCTTTCATGGACGGATTCTCAGGATACAATCAGATCAAGATGGCACCGGAAGATATGGACAAAACCACATTTGTTACAATGTGGGGAACCTTCTGCTACAAGGTAATGCCATTTGGGTTGAAGAATGCTGGAGCAACATATCAGAGAGCCATGGTGACCTTGTTTCATGATATGATGCATAAGGGAATTGAGGTTTATGTTGATGATATGATCACAAAGTCACAAGGAGAAGATGAGCATATTACGAATCTTAAGAAGCTCTTTGAACGACTAAGGAAGTTTAGACTCAAGCTAAATCTGGCAAAATGCACTTTTGGAGTCAGCTCGGGGAAATTGTTGGGTTTTGTCGTCAGCAAAAGAGGAATTGAGATTGACCCGGATAAAGTGAAGGCTATTCAGAATTTGCCACCACCTCATACTCAAAAGGAAGTAAAAGGCTTTCTAGGGAGATTGAATTACATTGCTCGATTTATTTCTCAATTAACCGACAAGTTTGATCCAATATTTAAGTTACTTCGAAAACGTGATCGAGGAGAATGGGATGAAGGTTGTCAGATTGCATTTGAAAAGGTTAAACATTTTCTATCCAACCCACCAGTACTAATGCTACCTGTTTCGGATAAACCAATGATACTGTATTTATCAGTATTTGAGAGATCCATGGGTTGTGTTTTGGGGCAGCTTGATGAAACTGGAAAGAAAGAACAGGCAGTTTACTACCTCAGCAAGAAGTTCACAGATTATGAGTTGAAATATTCGTTGGTAGAAAAGTTGTGTTGTGCCTTAGCTTGGACTGCTCGAAGACTCAGACAGTACATGTTGTACTAATGCACCCAAAAGAGTGTATTTTATTTAACCTTGCACTAAAAAGATAAATTGTAAGTATAGTAGTTAGCAAGGGTCGAGTCCTCAGGGATTGGGTTTTAGTTTATAAGTTAATAGTTTAAAACTTAAATTCAAGAACAATAAAAGAAAAGGGGTTTTTGAAGCCAGATTTAAACTAAAGTAAATAATAAGAATAAGATGCAAGGCGGTATAACCAGCCAATAAAAATATATATATACTAAATTAGGCGGTATAACCAGCCAATAAAAATATATATACTAAATTAGGCGGTATAACCAGCCAATAAAAATAAAACAAAGTTAATATACAAATTAGGCGGTATAACCAGCCAATAAAAATAAATATACTTTTTAAAAATAAGCAAACTAAAAGTAAGAAAACAAGTAAGTAAGAAGAATCAAATATGAAAAATATGGTTAAGGTTTCATTCTCCACCACTAGACATCATTAAGAATCAATTTCAAATCTATCAATATCAACCAACTATCAAAGTTAACAACCGTAGATAACAACAAGCTCTGTTATCCCAATCTTTCCTTAGTTTGTCGTTAAATAGAACAAGCTCTCTATTTAATCTCTAACCATTAAACAACCTAGAATAAGCTCTCTAAATTCAATTTAATGGCAGCTTTATGATGAGAAAGATAGGTTGATCTAAGCAACAAACACATAAGCTCGGATTGTTCAACTTAGGTTATGTTCCACTTTGCAATTATTGAAAACTTGACCATAATCATTAATCACAAATTGCCACTTATGAATAGGAAATCAAGACAATTACACGGATCAAGACTCCTAGACTAGCAATAGATAATTATCAAGATCTATCTAGTTGTACACCTAAATAAATCAAGACAACATCATGAACAATTCTTGTAGAAGAACATAAGCAACTTTGATAGAAAATTAATGATAGATAGAATCTGAAAATCAATCACAAAACATGTCTAGGGCTTTGAAATCACCCTTAACCAAATAGAAGTTTAGCCTAGCATAGGTATTGTAAATATAAACATAAAATTAAAGAGAATCTAAGAAGGAAATAAAAGAAAAAAAAAGAAGAAGAAGAAAATAAAGAAAAAGAAAACTAGAGAAAAGAAATAAGAAGAAAACTTAGAGAATTTTATTACAATGGCTAATATCCTACCAATGTACAATATGATCCTCTACAATCATCCAAGGCCCTCTATTTATACACATTTTGGAGGGCTAAATGACAAGAGACAAGCTTTACAAATTTCAAAGGTAGGTATAATAGGTGGGTGCATTTTTCTAACAATTTTCGTCATATTGTATGACAATTTTGATCATCCAACTTGATGGTCGATTTCGTCAATGTTGGAGGCCTGATCTGATCACATGGTCTTCTAGAAAAATGTTCCCCTATAAGTTACGGATCCATAGCCGTTTGAATCAGCTCATTTGCTAATGTGGATAAGAAGATATGGGCAAAATACGAAAACAGGTCAGCACAGACGTCATTGCACATCAGCCAACTTGATGGTCGATTTCGCTAGGGAAAACGACTCCGTTTCAAGACGTGTAAAACATGAAAAAGATAGATATGCCTCTTAACTTTGCACGGTTAAAATTTCAGCCTTATTGCTTCAGTGAAACTCGAGATATAGCTGATATGGCAAAAGGTGTCGGAACTGGAACTGAACTGGATTTGCCCTTAATTCTAGTAATCTGAAATCACTCAAAGAAACTTGTGAAAAACACCAAATTACATAAAAATATAAAAGATCATAAACACAATTAGACTAAACAATAATAACTCGTATTTGACACAAAACAATAATAAAACATAACTAAAAACTATATAATTATACGAGTTATCACACCCCCACACTTAGATTGTTGCTAATCCCTAGCAACGACTCAATAAAAATAAAATAAGAAAATCTAATCTAATCCACTTTCGTAGGAAATCACGGTGGCACTTAGCATGTGACACAAGCCTTTAAACCCCTAGGTGTCCCTAGTGGACGAGTTTAGTCTCGTGAGGGTTTACTAGAACGATACCCACAAACATTGAAAAACTAAAATATAAATAAACTACATATACTAAAAATATTTATTCCTAATCCTTTCAATACAAATTAGAGACAATCTTTGAACAAGTCTTATAAACTAATCAATAGCTTAAAGAATTTCACAAAAATTCATGCTTGAATGTAAATTGTTTGAGTTAAGCCAATATTAACATAACATATCTCAATCAAAATAGTGCATGTTCAAATTTAATCTCAACTTCTCACATGATATACCCTCATGATTTTCACTCTTTAAAGTAGTGGTGAAGTGTTTACACTCAATCAATCTCATGAAAACAGTTCTACCATATTCTTGCTTGTCCACCTATTCTCCACTATTTAGATCATACAACTTCATGAATCAAGAGGTCTTTAATCAAGGTTGTAATAGGGCCAAGGGGTTTGTAATGTGGTTGAATAACAAAAGGATAAAGATATCACAAAGGCTCCAAAGAGTTCATAAAGTTTAGAGATATAATAAGATCATACAAAGAAACTTCTCAAAACTCTTTACAAGTACATAGTCACCTAGGCCGAATATTCATGTTGGGCCTTTTCTTCATTCTAAACAACTTTGTAACATCTTTTTCTTTTTCCACAAATTCAAGAGATGATTCATATTTTTTTACATAGGAATGTATTTGCCAGTATTCCATTTCTTTTTCTCTTGACTTTTCTTTTCTTTTCTTTTCCCCCCACACTTATTTCTTGTTTCTAACCCAAATTTTCAATAGATCTTCCTTGTCTTTGCAACTTGTCTCAAAACATGCTAATTAATCTTTGGAACAAAGGTAAAGATATAAGTATATTTAGGTTAGGGACAAGTTATGGTTACCAAAGAGATAGCTTATTCAATGTAGGCTCAAATTGGTTCACTAAGGGTGTGTTCTCTTGGAACATTAATAATGGATGGCTGTTTGGCTCTGGTTATAATCCTAATGCCTCTATCATATTCATGTTGTCACATGTATCAATATAGTCTCAAACGGTTTAAAGCAAGTTCTAGAGAATCATGTAATCATAAGAGCACTCAAGAAAGAAATTAGATTGATTTGTATAATGCATCAATCATTATAGGCTCAAAAACTCACAAGGATGATTATACAAGTCAGATTAAGTCTAAACATGCTTCTTTCTCAATCAACATATCATATTAACATTGGCTCATAAAAAGGTTGACATCAAGCTCAATTCTCATGAAAATCTTCTCACTAATAAATCTGTTTTAGACTTATGCAATTCATATCTCATCATTGTATTAAAAAGGAACTAAAACACACAAAAAAATAATAATAATAATAATAAAGACTCATAAAAAAAAATAGTAGACAAAAATAAAAGAAATCCTAAATCATTCCCCCCACACTTAATTCTTACATTGTCCTCAATGTAAGTCTATTAACCCAAATGAAAGAATCATGTGTAAGAGAAAAGAACTAATAACATAAGAATAGGAACAACTAAGACTCAAAACAAAACAAACTCATGCAACCTAAATAATCCTAAAATACTAAACAAAAATTAACAAGTAAACATAAAAAGATTAAAATCAAACTGACAAGGTTTGTCTCAAGTCTCCCTTACTCAGACCTTGTTCAGAATGAATACTTCTAAATTGCTTAAAACACAACAAACTTTTTTTTTTTTTTTAAATTAGCAAAATATGTCCCTTACCCCCTACTAAAATATGACATTGTCCCCAATGTCAAATTTTAAAGGTAGAATTTAGGAGATATTACCTGCAGAGGTTGCTAACCGCTTATTATAACTGAGACACAACAAGCAAAATGTTAGATAATGTCACAAAGACAAAGTGCAATCCACTCCTTGCTCGTCCATATCTCTTTTTCTTTTTCCGAGCGTTTGCGAAACAACCGTAGCAGATAAACACTCATAAGCTTGGAGCTTTTTAAGTAAATCTTCAATGGTTGTAGCAGAAATTATGGTTCTCCTTGCCTCTGAAAACATGAATCCATTATCCACAGCATTATCTAAATATGAAAGCAAATTACTAAAATAACCATTAATATTAAGCAAACCAATGGGTTTCTTATTTGTGACCAAAGATGACCAAGAAGCCACGCAAGCTATTTCTTCCAATGTACCCAGACCTCCTGGTAAAGCAATGAATGCATCGGCAGAATGGTACATGATTGTTATCCGTTCAGGGATACTCCAGACTTGTATTTCCTTACCCACGGTAGGTCCACAAAAACTTGTGAATAGTTTTGGCACGATTCCTAGAACTGGACTTCCTCCGGCGTGTGCTGCTGTAGCGACTGCTCCCATTAAACCCGTACTACCGCCTCCATAAATCAAGTGGATCTTTTGTTGGGCAAGTATTACTCCAACTCTTATGGCTTCATCAGCGAATATGTTATTTTTCCCTGGATAAGCACCTCCAAAGACACAAATTTTTTTAATGCGCTGGGACGAAGTACTTTCCATTTTTTTTTTCGAGTGCCTGCAAGAGAATGAGTACATGGTCTAATATATAGAGGACTGAGTAGTGAATCAGACAAGAGTAATAATGTCGCCGAAAGTGTATCTGACCTGTCAGAAGAAAATGTTAACCAAACAAAAGATTTTTGCGTGATTTCAGGAAGAAAATCAAAAAGAGAAGAAAAAATCAACCGTAAAAGACAAATAAAAAAAACGAGAATAATTACACAAATCGAACAACACGTAAATTAAACCAAAATAAAGTTATTGCAAATCAAACCAAAAGCTGAGAAGTCATTTATTGTAGTTGTGATTGTGGCTCACATCTTCCTCTGGTTTTACGTCCAGAAACGGCTTAAACGCCTTCTATGAGTTGAGGATATGCTTCCCATCCAGTTTTCTTACAAGCTGGCAAATAGGGTCTTTTAACATCAGATTCCCAAGATGTTGCCATTCCCTTTGGAATTGCGGCCATAAATCAAGAATTTCTCTTTGTACGTCTCCACTAGGATGCGTCTCAAGAGAAAGTTGGATATTACCCAAATTCTCCTTACTCAGTCCATCCTTAATGAATTCAATTTTATCATCTCGATTAGAGGACGGAATCCCAATAGAACGACATTTACCGTTACACGTCCATCGTGCACATTTGTGGCAATTTGAACTCATGCACTTTGCTCGTCGCTTCTTTGCAAAAGTGCTTCTACCTGTACCTGGTAAATGCAAAACAGGAAGATATTCATCTTCACGTACCTTGGCTTCAATTATCCAACGTATGTCTTCAGGAATCCCTTTGTGCATAAGCATTCTTAATCTTTCAAATCGAACTTGGTAAAGCTTCAGTAAAATATTTCGAGGAAAAGGAGGAACTTGTTTCTGCAATCGTGTGAGAATATCATCCATCCTAAAAAAAATGAGAAAAAATTGAAAGAGAAATTGGAAGAGAAATTTATATACAATATCAGTTTTATGGGTAGCTGATGGAACCGACTTAAATAATCACGGAGTACCGTTATCCGCCATTTAACCGGGGTTAAAAAATTATATTTACATCTAGTTATTTTCAAAACAAGGATCAGAAAGAAAAACAACATAAAAAGACTCAAAAACAAAACACTCTAAATAAAATCCTAAATTCTTCCCCCCACACATAATTCTTACATTGTCATTAATGTAATGCTATTAATCCCAAATGAAAGAATCATGTGTAAGTGAAAAGAACTATTAAACAAAAGAAACTTATGCAGCCTAAATGAACTTAAAAACACTAAACACAATTAACAAAGAAACATAAGAAAAAGATAAAGAAAAAGAGAGCAAATCTGAGGATGGCAGTTTGGCAATGCTTTCACTAATTAGGCTGCCTCCCCCAATTAGCAATTGATTTAGTGTTTTGAACCTAACCAACACCCCTTCTTGGCTTTTTAGGCTTGTCAGGCTCATACATGAAATTTCCCAAATTTATGCGTTTGAGTGGAAGCTTTCTTTGCACAACAGTGGATGCATTCTCCATTACAAGTATTATTCCATCATCCTTTGTGGTGCATATGTCATCGAGGAATGGAGCATATTTTGATACTTGTTGAATGACCTCCACAAACAAGTTGTTTAAGGTTTCCGGCATGTGTTGTTCATGTTCTTCCTCCTTGAACTTTGCAAATCTACTAGGAAAAGGTGGAGAAGAAACATTAGTAAAAAGTGAAACCTTAAACGTTACCTCAGGTGCCGAAATACTCTTATTTGGATCTTTGGCTTCATTATCCTCAAGAATAGAATCCATCTCTAATTTTGTTTCATCCTCATCTTGTTCCTCATTCTTCAAGGTCACAATAGTAGCATTCTCCTTTGGGTTAACCATCGTTTGGGCTGGGAGTTCTTCAGATCTTTGTGCTACCCATCCCACCATACTACTAGCCAATTGGCTCATTTGCTTTTCCAAACTCTGGATGCTTGCCCTTGTTTCCTATTGAAATTGCAAAGAATCAGTAACAAGAGAATAG
Source organism: Fremontodendron californicum (assembly GCA_030761205.1). Taxonomy (NCBI): domain Eukaryota; kingdom Viridiplantae; phylum Streptophyta; class Magnoliopsida; order Malvales; family Malvaceae; genus Fremontodendron; species Fremontodendron californicum. The sequence goes on along the minus strand of JAULJL010000019.1, from coordinate 7,389,558 downwards.
ACAAGATCTTCTAAAGAAGTACCTGAGTTTTGAGTCATATGTGGTGGTTGAAAAAGATCTTGTTCTTGAGACCATGATTGATTGAAGCTAGATGGATGAGTGTAATTGGCATAAGGATCTACTTCTTGGTAATTTTTCGAGTAGCCATAATTAGTATGATCCCACCATCCCTCATGGTAAGTGTTTGAGTAATGATCATACTGTTGGTCTTGGAACCATTGATGGCCTTGACATCCTCCCATGGCCAATTGTTGAACCGGGGAGGTGAGATTGGCTTGTTGATTCTCCATGTTCATGTATGCCACCAACTCTTCAAGTGTTAGATTGCTCAATTCCATTGTTTTTTATTTTTTTTTTATTTTTTTTATTTTTTTTTAAATTTGAAAAGAAAAACTTGTATGTACAAGAAAATAAAACTAATTAGAACTGAAAATAAGAATAAACCAAGTAACAAATAAACTAAAGAAAGCAATCCCCGGCAACGGCGCCAAAAATTTGATGCACCCAAAAGAGTGTATCTTATTTAACCTTGCACTAAAAAGATAAATTGTAAGTATAGTAGTTAGCAAGGGTCGAGTCCTCAGGGATTGGGTTTTAGTTTATAAGTTAATAGTTTAAAACTTAAATTCAAGAACAATAAAAGAAAAGGGGTTTTTGAAGCCAGATTTAAACTAAAGTAAATAATAAGAATAAGATGCAAGGCGGTATAACCAGCCAATAAAAATATATATACTAAATTAGGCGGTATAACCAGCCAATAAAAATATATATACTAAATTAGGCGGTATAACCAGCCAATAAAAATAAAACAAAGTTAATATACAAATTAGGCGGTATAACCAGCCAATAAAAATAAATATACTTTTTAAAAATAAGCAAACTAAAAGTAAGAAAACAAGTAAGTAAGAAGAATCAAATATGAAAAATATGGTTAAGGTTTCATTCTCCACCACTAGACATCATTAAGAATCAATTTCAAATCTATCAATATCAACCAACTATCAAAGTTAACAACCGTAGATAACAACAAGCTCTGTTATCCCAATCTTTCCTTAGTTTGTCGTTAAATAGAACAAGCTCTCTATTTAATCTCTAACCATTAAACAACCTAGAATAAGCTCTCTAAATTCAATTTAATGGCAGCTTTATGATGAGAAAGATAGGTTGATCTAAGCAACAAACACATAAGCTCGGATTGTTCAACTTAGGTTATGTTCCACTTTGCAATTATTGAAAACTTGACCATAATCATTAATCACAAATTGCCACTTATGAATAGGAAATCAAGACAATTACACGGATCAAGACTCCTAGACTAGCAATAGATAATTATCAAGATCTATCTAGTTGTACACCTAAATAAATCAAGACAACATCATGAACAATTCTTGTAGAAGAACATAAGCAACTTTGATAGAAAATTAATGATAGATAGAATCTGAAAATCAATCACAAAACATGTCTAGGGCTTTGAAATCACCCTTAACCAAATAGAAGTTTAGCCTAGCATAGGTATTGTAAATATAAACATAAAATTAAAGAGAATCTAAGAAGGAAATAAAAGAAAAAAAAAAGAAGAAGAAGAAAATAAAGAAAAAGAAAACTAGAGAAAAGAAATAAGAAGAAAACTTAGAGAATTTTATTACAATGGCTAATATCCTACCAATGTACAATATGATCCTCTACAATCATCCAAGGCCCTCTATTTATACACATTTTGGAGGGCTAAATGACAAGAGACAAGCTTTACAAATTTCAAAGGTAGGTATAATAGGTGGGTGCATTTTTCTAACAATTTTCGTCATATTGTATGACAATTTTGATCATCCAACTTGATGGTCGATTTCGTCAATGTTGGAGGCCTGATCTGATCACATGGTCTTCTAGAAAAATGTTCCCCTATAAGTTACGGATCCATAGCCGTTTGAATCAGCTCATTTGCTAATGTGGATAAGAAGATATGGGCAAAATACGAAAACAGGTCAGCACAGACGTCATTGCACATCAGCCAACTTGATGGTCGATTTCGCTAGGGAAAACGACTCCGTTTCAAGAAGTGTAAAACATGAAAAAGATAGATATGCCTCTTAACTTTGCACGGTTAAAAGTTCAGCCTTATTGCTTCAGTGAAACTCGAGATATAGCTGATATGGCAAAAGGTGTCGGAACTGGAACTGAACTGGATTTGCCCTTAATTCTAGTAATCTGAAATCACTCAAAGAAACTTGTGAAAAACACCAAATTACATAAAAATATAAAAGATCATAAACACAATTAGACTAAACAATAATAACTCGTATTTGACACAAAACAATAATAAAACATAACTAAAAACTATATAATTATACGAGTTATCATGTACCACACAACGTGGTTGATTGCCAAGCTGGATCCAATCAAGTACATGTTGGAAGCACCTTCTTTGTCAGGGAGGATGGCAAGATGGCATATTTTATTGTCAGAGTACGACATTGTATATGTAAGTCAAAAAGCTATAAAGGGCAGTGCAGTGGATGAATTCTTAGCAAGTCGGGCAGTGGAAGATTATGAGCCGTTGAACTTTGACTTCTCGGATGAAGATTTGATGTATGTTTTACAAGCAGATGAGATTCCCCTGAAGAAGAAAGTGTGGAAAATGTATTTTGATGACGCATCTAATGCCATGGGGAACGAAACTGGTAGATTGGATTTTGATTGTACAAACAATACTGCCGAGTATGAAGCGTGTACTATGGGCCTTCGTGCTGCAGTGGACAGAAAGATCAAAGTATTGGAAGTTTTCGGAGACTCAGCCTTAGTGATATACTAGTTACGAGGAGAATGGGAAACCCGAGATACAAAACTAATCCGATACCGAGAACTCATATTGAGTTTATTGGAGGAATTTGAAGAAGTGAATTTCAATTACTTTTCTCGAGAAGAAAACCGAATGGCAGATGCTCTAGCTACTTTGTCATCAATGTTTAAAGTGAATGAAGGGGCTGAAACTGTACCAATAAAGATGAGTATATATGAGTCTCCTGCCCACTATCTGAGTATTGAAGAAGAAGCAGATGGCCTCCCTTGGTATAATGACATCTTGCAGTACATCAAGAGTCAACAGTATCCAGAACAAGCAACAGAGAATGACAAGAGGACTCTGAGAAGGCTAGCAATGGGTTTTGTTCTAGACAGTGAGATTCTCTACAAGAAAGGAAAAGACCAAGTCTTATTGAGATGCGTCGGATCTACTAAAGCTCGAAGAATTATAGAAGAGATCCATGAAAGGATATGTGGCTCTCATGCTAATGGTCACATGCTTGCTAAACAGATTATGAGGGCAGGATACTATTGGTTGAAGATGGAAGGAGATTGCATCAGTTATTCCCGGAAGTGCCATAAATGCCAGATATATGCAAATAAGATTCATGTGTCACCATCGCCATTACATGTCATGACTGCACCGTGGCCCTTTTCAATGTGTGGAATGGATATGATTGGGCCTATTACCCCGAAAGCTTCAAATGGCAATTGTTTCATCTTGGTAGCCATAGATTATTTCACAAAGTGGGTAGAATCTGCTTCCTATGCGAATGTAACAAAGTCGGTGGTGTGCAGATTCGTTAAAAAAGAAATCATATGCCGTTACGGGTTGCCAGCAAGAATTATTTCGGATAATGCTCTCAATTTGAACAATAAGATGATGAGAGAAGTGTGTACTCAATTCAAGATCACACATCATAATTCGGTACCTTACCGTCCGAAGATGAATGGCGCAGTAGAAGCAGCTAACAAGAACATCTAGAAGATTGTTGAGAAGATGACCAACGTGTACAAAGATTGGCATGAGATCTTGCCTTTTGCTCTTCATGCATATCGTACTTCGGTCCATACATCTACATGGGCAACACCGTTTTCTTTGGTATAAGGGATGGAAGTAGTGCTACCTATTGAAGTTGAGATCCCTTCACTTAGGGTTTTGATGGAAGTTGTCCTAGAGGAAGTAGAATGAGTTAGAGCTCGTTATGAACAATTGAATCTCATCAAGGAGAAAAGATTGAAAGCAATTTGTCACGGGCAGTTGTATCAGAAAAAGATGATTCGAGCCCATAACAAGAAAGTTTGTCCTAGACAGTTTCGAGAGGGGAAGTTGGTACTAAGGAAAATTTGAAGGACCCGAGAGGAAAATGGGCTTCGAATTGGGAAGGACCCTATGTGGTAAAAAGAGCTTTTTTTGGAGGAGCATTTATTTTAACTAGAATGGACGGGGAGGATTTCAAAAATCCCGTGAATGCTGATGAACTGAAGAAGTATTATGCTAAAAAAAAATAAAAAAAGTGATCTTGTGCACATGGAAATTCGAATGATTCCAAGTGTAAAAATGGAAATTCTATATATCTATCTCCCTTGAGGATTGCTTTTCAAAGAGAATATTCATGCTTGATATGATGAATGGCCATCTTTCATATTCATTTCACTAAGAATAAATTATCCTTAGTCACCCCTTTGAGCCTTAGGAATTATTTTTTTCTTTAAACCATGATCAAGGATCACCCTCTATACTAGAGGGCAAATGCGAGGAAAAAAAAAAAAATCATGGCAAAAAGAAAGTCATCGAAAAATGTGGCAAATGAAAGCCAACAAAGCAAAAAAAAAAAAAAGAAAAGAAAGTCCAAAAAGGGAAAAATGTTTCAAGAATGAGTTCTCCTCAGGAAATGATTCTTGATCCAATCACCCTTAAACACAATTTGGGCCATTTTTATTCTTTCTTTCTAAACCTAAACCTTAGCCTACATTACGTGCTTTAAAAGCCCATTTTGATCAAGCATAGATATTTAATTTGAAAGGTTATTCTCAGAATTCATCCCATCTTTTGAATTGATATTTTTACCTTGGAAGCACTTAGAATTCTCAGATGCATGGTAGAATACAAAAACATGAAAATGAAAAAAGAATGTAAAAGGAGAGGTTTAAGCTGAAAACCCGCAAAGGGCGACTTAATACCGAATGAAGGACACTTGAGTTGAAAACCCGCAAAGGTCGGTGTCGCAACCTAAAAAAAATAACGACGAGTCTCATCGCAAGACTTTATTATTCGTTAGGCGTGACATTAAAAAAAACCGAGGAAAAGTCGACTTAATTCCTCTAGAAAAATGAAGGTTTTGAAAATGACCTTAAAAAAGACATGGAGTCGCCACCAATCTTTTTTAGCTAGGTGTGATCGGCCACCTATTAAAACCGGTTTTATAAATATTTTAAAAATTAATTAAAACATTTTAAAAACCAATTTCAAGTCTGCGTTTTAAAACCAGAGAAATCAAAGAAGCGGGTTCGGGAGTCGGTTACGTGCGGGGAAGGATTAGCACCCCCACAACGCCCGTATAAATCAGTACCTTATTAATCGTGTGTTATCTCAAGTCTCGGTAAAAAGTTGGTTTTAAATTTAGTATTTCAAGTTAATTCCCAATTTAAAAAAAATAATTCCATTTTTTTATTGAAAATGATCCGGAATTTATAAATTCAAAATTTTCCTATATTCCCCAACAAACGTGGCAAAATATAGAAATTTTTATTAGTTTTGGAAAACTTTCCGAATCATTCTCTTTTTGAAAGAAAGATATTCCTTTATTAATGATAATTGATGATATTCCCTCCAGCAAACCCGGTAGAGAACTCATGAATTATTTTAACTCGGGAATATCTTTATATTTTTTTTATTGAAAACCATTATCTTTTTTTGAAAACATTTAAAAGAAATGAATATGTATATGCATGACATAAATAAAATGACATAGCAAAATCTAAATAATATAATACAACCTAAATGACATGACAAGTATGAATGGTATGGCATATAATTTAAATGACATGGAATAAAATAATGCTATCATATAATGTGCATGAAAATAAAAATGCAATGCATGAAATGTATTTTTTCCTTTAATTAAGGAAATCCGTATATCTAACAAGATATCCGGCTACCTTAGGAAAATATGTCAAATTAAATATTCTAAAATCAAAATACTTTGTGATTGTTTGAAAACAATTTTGAGAAGCTTGAATAAGAAAATAAAAACTGGGCTAAAATTTTTTAAAATGGCTCTAATTTCCTAAGTTTAAAAAATCGGGACTTGGCTACCCTTAACTCGGGACTTGAAAAACCATTTTTAGAGTTTAAAAAGGCTTAGAAATTACCCTAAGTCAGTAGCTAACCCTCCTAATCAGCTCACTCTAAGTAAGTTAACCAAAACAGAAAATTGGTTTTTCTTTAAATTCAATTCTGACTCCACTAACCAGTTTTAATCCACGATTTTTTATCCTATTTTTAAAAATTCCAAAAATTCTGAAAATAATACTGGAGATTCAGGACATGTAAAACTACATGAAAACAAATCGGCTTAATTTTTTGATCAAAGATGAATTCCCAGAAAAATCAGAGATGTACGAGTTTTTGGAGGAGAAAAAACTGCTTTGTTTTTCTTTAAATTCAATTCTGACTCCACTGTCCAGTTTTAATCCACGATTTTTTACCCTATTTTTAAAAATTCCAAAAATTCTGAAAAAAATACTGGAGACTCAGGACATGTAAAACTACACGATAAAAAATAGGCTTAATTGTCTGATCAAAGATGAATTCCCAGAAAAATCAGAGATGTACGAGTTTTTGGAGGAGAAAAAACTGCTTTGCCAGCACATTTTTGCTTTTGATAAAATCATTTAAAAACCAAAGTAAAAATATTTGAAACTCATAAAATGACTTGAAAGCAGTAGCTAGGACTCTTTGAAAGTTAGATAAAAATTGGCTAAATAAAAAAATCACAAAGGTAGAATAATCAATTTGACAAACTTAATTTTCCACAAGTGTGCTCAAGAGAGCATGACCTTGAACCATTAATTGGCTCAAGTCATTATTCAAGTGGCATGAACATGAAATGCATGAAACAATGCAGCAAACATAATGCATGAAATGCATGGATCTAAACCTAAATGTAAGGAAAATGCATGACATAAATAATATGGCCTAGACCTAACATGAACTTGCATGGCATTTAATGTAACCTAGACCTAAGACATGCATGGCATTTTCACAAACACAAGGCATGCTTAATTCAAAAATCCAACCAAATATCATGCAAATGCAAAAACCTAACAACTAGCATGACAAAAATACAACACACAATGCAAAACACATGGAGTAGCCAAATGGCCTCAAACTCCAACAAGCATGGCATTTTCACAAACACTTGGTATGCTAGCATGAAAAACTAAGTCATAACACAAAAATCACACAAGCATTTTCACAAACACCTAATATACCAAATCTAAAACATGCTCACTAAGATATAAAACAAGAATCATGCAAAGAATCACACAAGCATTTTCACAAACACTTAATATGCTAACTCTAAAACATGCTCAAATTTAAACAACATGAAAACAGAAAATTAAAAATGCAAAAACATGATATCTAAGACATAAATGGCAACAAACAAAGCAACCAAATTAAATATAACTTAAGAACATGAAATAACATAACACTTAAAACATCAAAAACAAAGAAAATAGCATAAACAATATGGTAAAATGAATTGAAACAACAACTTAAAATAAATAATGTAGGCCATTTGGCCATGGTGAGTTTATTGTAAAAAACAAAATGTAAAAAAATATACTTAAGAAAGGAAATGAAGGAAGAACAAGAAACATTATTTTAAAATGAAAACTCACCAAGTAGAGATTAAAATAGCAAAAAACAAGAATAGAAAATGAAAGTGCAAGAGTTGGTGCTCAAGAGCAACCTCAAGAAGCTAATATTTCAAGCTTTTCTCTTCAAACTTTCCTTTTTTTCTAAACTTTTCTTTTTTTGCTCTCAACCAAGAAGATAAAAACTAAGAAAAACTAAGAGAAATCAGCCAAAATGGAAAAGAAGAAACCAAAATCTGCCTCCTCTCCTTAGGGCTGGCAGAAAATGATGCTTATATGGACTCCAAGATGTTGTCATTTTTGTGTAACCTAATTTCCATCAAATGGCCAATAATTCAAGATGAAAAGTCATGAAATTACCACCCTTAGATTAGCATCTCAGCCCTCTCAAGTTACAGCTGTCCAAGAAAAATGTTGACATCCTTTTTCCAGCCCAACTCTGATTTTTTGAAGGGCCCAAAAAGCCATTTTCGGTTGCTTGGGTGAAATGACCATTTTGCCCCCTCGGATGCAAAATAAATATCAAACGGGCTCCAAATTCAATTTTTCTTTTTTTAATACTTCCAAAATATTAAAATATTGAGTTCTGGAGGTTTTCAAAATTATCCGAGTCCGTTTTCTATTTATTTGGTTTTTTTCTTCCCAAAATGTCCTTTTATGCCCCTACTTTTTACCATTTTTTAAACGAGCTCCAAATCAAGATTTTTCTTCACCAATCTCTTCAAAATAATTAAAAAGTGTGATCTGGAAGTTTTCATAATTTTTGGAGCTCATTTGGTATTTTTTCGAGATTTATCGGCTTGAATTACTACATAAGAAGCTCGGGATTTAACCATTTTGCAAACGAACTCGGAATCAAGATTTTCTTTCGCCAATCTCTTCCAAATAATTTAAAAATGAGATTTGCCAAATTTCAGAATTTTTGGAGTCCATTTACTATTTTTCCGGGATTTATCTTTTTGAATTACTGCATAAGAAGCCCGGGATTTGGCCATTTTGCAAACGAACTCGGAATCAAGATTTTCTTTCGCCAATCTCCTTCAAATGATTTAAGAATGATATTGACAAATTTTCCATAATTTTCGGAGTCCATTTGCTATTTTTCCCAAATTTTTCCAATTTTGCCCTTTTACCTCCGAACCCCGGTTTTGCTCAAAACAAATCCGATTTTCAGATTTTCTTCAATCTGAGCCTTGGGCCATCCTTTTTAACCATTCTTCATCCATTTGGGGCTTTGGTCTTACCAAGTCGGGCCATTTCTGTGATTCTTCCCGATTTCACCGAAATCCACTAGAAACCCTAATTCTCGGTTTTCTCCCGGATTGACTTTTCTTTCGGTTTTTCTTGCAAGTGACTTCTCCATTACCCGTAGTCAATGCTTATCTTTCATTTGGAACCTTCAATTTCGACCAGTTTGATCGTTTAAGCACTTTTCCCCAAATTTCTTGGATTAGGGTTTCTTTTCTACTGAATCTCCAAATCCCAACTTCTGAACTCCATATCTTTCAATGTAGACCTCGGATTATCAAAATTCTTTCGCCATTTTTCAATTGAACTTAAAATCTTGATTTTGAAAGTGGGTTGACTTTTTCAGTAGTTGACTTTTTGGGGTTGACTTTTTCGAGGTTGACTTTTTTTCATGTTTGTCTTTTTGTGCTCGCCCTCTTAAACTAAGTCTCGGAGTACCATCTGCAGGATGAAAACAGTTTTTTTATACTCGAAAACATCAATATGGGAAGAAAACATACCTGTTTAGTGGTCCGGACAAAATTAGGTGTCTACAGCTGCCCCTCTTTGGCTATAGCTGAGAATCAGGAATCAGGCAAAGATAAACCGACACTAATTTTGTACGGTCAGTGACATCACATGTGAAGGAAAGGGAAAGGGGTTTCTTTTTCATTTTCATTTTTTCATTTTCTATTTTTCATTTTTTTCTTCTTTTTTCTTCTTTTCTTCTTTTCTTTTTTTTTTTTTCCTTTTTTCTATTTTCTCTTTTTTCATTTTTTTTTATTATTTTTTTTTAAACAATAAATTGAAGGTTTTGTCCTTAAATTGAATTCCCTGCCTAAACAACGCTCGATTCGTCTTAAGGAAACGAATTCGATTTTCAAAAGAAAAATTTATGCTCGAATGGCTTTAAAATTGGTGCCCGAAGGTCTTAAAATGGTGCCCGGAGGTCTTAAAAATTGGTGCCAGGAGGTCTTACCCCTGAAAAAAGTTATGCCCGGAGGTCTTAAAGATGTTGCCCGGAGGTCTTACCTGTGATTTGAAAAAAATTAAGCCCGGAGGTCTTAAAAATGGTGCCCATAGGCCTTACCCCTGAAAAAAAGTTATGCCCGGAGGTCTTAAAGATGTTGCCCGGAGGTCTTACCTGTGATTTGAAAAATTATGCGCTGTATGCGACTTTAAAAATGATGCCCGGAGGTCTTAAGAATGGTGCCCGGAGGCCTTACCTGTGATTTGAAAAAAATGAGCTGTATGCGACTTTAAAAATGATGCCCGGAGGTCTTAAGAATGGTGCCCGGAGGCCTTACCCGTGATTTGGAAGAAATGCGCTGTATGCGACTTTAAAAATGATGCCCGGAGGTCTTAAGAATGGTGCCCGGAGGCCTTACCCATAATTTGGAAGAAATGCACTGTATGCGACTTTAAAAATGATGCCCGGAGGTCTTAAGAATGGTGCCCGGAGGCCTTACCCATAATTTGGAAGAAATGCGCTGTATGCGACTTTAAAAATGATGCCCGGAGGTCTTAAGAATGGTGCCCGGAGGCCTTACCCATAATTTGGAAGAAATGCGCTGTATGCGACTTTAAAAATGATGCCCGGAGGTCTTAAGAATGGTGCCCGGAGGCCTTACCCGTGATTTGAAAAAAATGCGCTGTATGCGACTTTAAAATGATGCCCGGAGGTCTTAAGAATGGTTCCCGGAGGCCTTACCCGTGATTTGGAAGAAATGCGCTGTATGCGACTTTAAAATGATGCCCGGAGGTCTTAAGAATGGTGCCCGGAGGCCTTACCCGTGATTTGAAAAAAATGCGCTGTATGCGACTTTAAAAATGATGCCCGGAGGTCTTAAGAATGGTGCCCGGAGGCCTTACCCATAATTTGGAAGAAATGCGCTGTATGCGACTTTAAAAATGATGCCCGGAGGTCTTAAGAATGGTGCCCGGAGGCCTTACCCATAATTTGGAAGAAATGCGCTGTATGCGAATTTAAAAATGATGCCCGAAGGTCTTAAGAATGGTGCCCGGAGGCCATACCCGTGATTTGAAAAAATGTGCTGTATGCGACTTTAAAAATAATGCCCGGAGGTCTTAAGAATAGTGCCCGGAGGCCTTACCCCTGAAAAAAGTTATGCCCGGAGGTCTTAAAGATGTTGCCCGGAGGTCTTACCTATGAATTATGCCCGGAGGTCTTAAAAATGGTGCTGAAGAATTGTTGAAAATTAACCTAAAGATTTTGAGAAGATGCGAATGCTTTTTGATGCAAATGCATATGTTGAATAAGATACGAAATGACTTAAACTGGTGCAAATGTCTTTAATGCAAATGTAAATGACTTGGATTGATGCCCATCTTTCATGATGCAGATGCCCCTACTAATTGTGTTCATGTAACTGGTTTATGAATGGTGTAACTACAATTACCACACATTAACGAAAATGCAATGATTCTAGAAATGATGCAATTGTTTGAGATGACACAAATACGAATTCCATGAAGAATGTAAATGTAAAGGTAAAATGCAGATGCTTATGGAATAATGCCAATGCAAATACCCATGAATGATGCAAATGCTTGCCGACACTGTGCAGATGTAAAAGCTTGATAGAGAGATGAGTGCTCATGAGTGATGCAAATGCCCCCGGTTGTTCCTCTAGACTTTGGCTTAGCCTTTCAAATTCATTTTTCCTCTTCAAATCAAAGTATATCTTCAATTCATTTTGGCTATTCTCTTTGCCCCAACAGTTTTTCAAACTTTCATCAACAGAGATCTGAACCGGGTTCTATTTCTTCTTCTCATATCTCGAAGTGAGGACCTATCCTGGCAGTTCTATACCTTTGGGTTAGAAAAACCCTTGTCTCATGTCAACATCAAAAATGGGTATTTCAAAAATATTTTTATTTGTTTTCGCATTTTGAAAACTTCTGAACAAAAAATATTAACCCCACAATGTGTGATGTACAAATCTTTTGAAGACTGATGATCGTTGTTAGAAATTTCTCTAAGTATCAATCTGGTTTTTTTCAACTGGGATTGGCAAGGCTGTGTATAACAAGATTCTGGCTTTTCCAGGAAAACTTCATGACAAAAATGTATATCCCTTCTAGGCTCATAAATGGAACAGTTTTTATAAATCATGAATTCATTGAGAACCAAACAAATTCAACATTCTTTTAGTTTCCATATCAAGGCATTTTGACAAGCGTCAAGATTGGCCGGGATGTTTAAACTGGAAAGTTGATTTTGGAGGAGAAAAGTTTCAGTTTTTGAAGACAATCCTCTGAATGAGAACTGACAATTTGGGGGGTTCAGGAATTCCTAGATGTTCCTCGATGACCACTCCTTTAATAAGATCTTTTCTTTTGGGGTATCGACACTATCATAGATGGCATCGAAAATTTCCAAATTTACTCTAGACCGCCCATTTTTGGGTTTTCGCCCTAGAGTCCCATTCTTTCCATTTTTTTTTTTGTTCATTGTTTTACCATGCATTTGAGAATTCTAAATTCTTTCTTAGTGAAATGAGAATTCGATGAAATGGGATAAAATCTGAGGAAAAACCTTTCAAATTAAATATTCATGCTTGATCAAAATGGACTTTTAAAGCATATAATGTAGACCATAGCTCAGGGTTCAGAAAGAAAGGATAAATAGGCCCAAAATATGTGTTTGAGGGTAATCAGATCAATGATCATTTCTTGAGGAGGATTCTCTTTGAAGCATTTGTCCCTTCTTGGACATTTCTTTCCTTTTGACTTTGCTCTTTTTCTTCCTTGCTTTTGGCTTTCCATTTGCCATGTCTTTCACACATTTTGTTTTCTTTTTTATTGTGTTTTTCTTTTGTTTTTCTTAGCTTTCATTTCACCATCTTTTTCTCTTCTTTTTCTTTGACAGAGTGAGCCCGTATTTATTCGGGGCTCCATTTGCTTTGTGTCTGTCCTTGAGCTATCACTCATTTCTCAATGATCTTTGAAAAGATCTTTCCTCGCATTTGCCCCCCAGTGTAGAGGGTAATCCTTGATCAGGGTTCAAAGAAGAAAGAATTCTTTTGGCTCAAAAGGGGTGACTATGGATAATTTCTTTTTGTATGAAGGGGATATGAAAGATAGCCATTTCTCATGTCAAGCACAAATATTCACATTGAAAAGCAATCCCCAGGGGAAATAGATATTCAGAATTTCATTTTGCACTTTGGAATCATCCGAATTCTCACATGCATGATATCACGATTTTTCTTTTTCTTTTTTTTTTGTCGCATCCCCCCAATGATTCATGCATTAGCCCATCCTTCTTTACCATGTGTCCATCATTTCCATATATGATGCCCCAATTTGATTAACCATGAGAATCTGTATCAACGAGGAACATAGCAAGTCTAGGTCTATTTTGAAAAGGCTGAGTTTCCAATCTGAGTTTTTTTTTTTTTGAAGAGATAAGGAAAATATGACCCAAAAACGGGTTTTCTCTGGGACAAGGGATAATCTAGTTTAATCATTGTGCCCCAGGATGTCAATCATGAAGTGATGTTTGGGCAATTAGTGTTTTGTGGTTATTGGGAAAGGTCATGAATGGTTTTAGCACAATCTTGACACACAAAATTATCAAAATCTAGACTCTTGAAAGAATGTCTCATTTGTTTGATTTTCAAGGAATTCGAAAAATCTCAAAAAGTTCGTTCCTTTGTTCATAGCCTAGACTAGAATTTACATCCTTGCTTATTTTGCAATGACAATGCTTCTCTTTTTTCATTCATTTTCCTTGAAGCATTAGGTCTTTCAAGTGTTATTGATTCAAGGTTTAGGTATAGAGAAGCCCAAAAAGGAGGGGGATGGTGTTGGGTCATTTCTAACACTGATCATCAATCTTCTTGAGACTATCCATTATTAAAACTTCCTTAATGCTTGTTTTTGTAAATTCACGTTTATTTAAAACACAACAAACACAAAGCATTTAAAATTCATTTAATTCATGTAGATGTTAACATGAGACAAGTGCTTTCATCATCACAGTGTATAAAACTACATGCGTCAAAAATGCTCCTATTGACATCCTTCAAAGGTAGTAATTCTCCCCTTAAAACCCTGAAAGAAACTGATTTAGGGCTAAGCGGCCTTCCATTGATTGATAAGCTCCGGTGTCAAAATACCATCACGGATAAGACTTTCAATCCTTTCCTTCAGTTGTCTGCATTTTTCAGTTGAATGCCCAACTACCCCTAGGTGATAATCACACTTGCTGTCAGGGTCATAACTCCTTGCTGATGGATTCGGAGCTATTTTCAAAGGTACCGGGGTAAGGTACTGATTCTTTATTAGTAATGGCAGTAAGTCAGGGATGGGGATTGGAATTCTTTCTTGATTTTCTCGCGGTCGTTTTCTAGAAGTAGGCCTTGTTGCAAGGGCTGGTATAGGATTAGGTGTTTGGGTAGGTATGTAAGGATAAAGGCTTGGAGATATCTCAGTAGGGTAACATGATTGGTATGAGGGAAATTGGGAATATGGGATGAAATCTCCCATAGTTTGGACATCTTCCTCTTTATTTCTTGGTGCCTTATTTCTCTCGGTATTGGATGTTCCTTCTCTTTCAAGTTTCCCACTCTTGATAGCATTCTCAATCAACTCCCCTGAAATTACCATGTCCGCAAAATTCTTCGAAGCATTGCCGACGAGTCTGTCATAGTACGGGGCCTGCAGTGTATTCACGAAAAGGATAGTGATTTCCTTTTGTGTCAAGGGCGGTTGTACTTGGGCAGCCAGGCTCATCCACCGTTGTGCATATTCTTTGAAGCTCTCAGTAGCTTTTTTCTCCATATTTTGCAAGGTGAGACGATTAGACGCCATGTCGGTCATATGCTTGTACTGGTTTAGAAAAACCCTAGCCAGGTCATTCCAAGAGCGAATCTGATCCTTGCTCAACTGACTATACCACCTAATTACGGACCCGCTGAGGCTATCCTGAAAGCAGTGAATTAAAAGCTTATCATTATATATCTGACTTGTCATCTTTCGGCAGAACATAGTGATGTGGGCTGATGGATCGGTCGTCCCGTCATATTTCACAAAGTCAGGGATCTTGAACTTAGGAGGAATGACTAAATCGAGGACCAAGCATCGTTCTTTCGCCTCCACACTCCCGAATACATCTGTTCTTTCTATTGCCCGGAGCCTTTCATCTAACAACTGATATTTCCCTTGAGAATCTGCCAACTCAACCTCATTTACTGCAACCTTTTTCAACTTTGCCTGTTCAGCCGGATCATCTGAGTTTAGGACATTGACGGGGTTAACAGTGTTCTGGGCATCACTTATTGCGACCTCATCTTGGCCCTTTTGTACCTCTAACCCTTCTCCGGCGACAAAGTTTTCGGTGTATCCTTTTCCCTTGATTACAGCAGACATTAGCTCCATCAGTTTAGTCATCTGATCCTTAGATTCTGCTTGAGATTTTGCTAGCTGTTCTCGCAATTCTCTCTGTTCCCTTTCCATTTTTTCCATTCGGGCAACTTGTTCATCCTCCATAGCACCAGCCTGTATTAAAAGTGTACTCAGTACTTCTTCTGATTTGAAATGGAAATTCTTTCAAAGACTCCTAAAGCCAAGCCAACTTCTATTTTATTTCCCCCAAATGTATGTCATGATGAATGAGCCATGAATGCAATTTGATGCATGTGAAGCCTAAACAATATGATGTATGGATATGTACAATGGAAACATGCTGACCATATATGTGATAAATGCAATCACAATGCCAACATGTTGCAAACAAAGAATAAACAAATCAACACATGGATATATGCAATGACTGATCATGTGCATTTTAGCATATTTCCCAATGAATAATCATATATCCTATGAATGCAACACAGTGTCAATTATGATACATGCAAACAATGAATGATTGATACAGAGTATATACAAAGAAAATCATGCTAACCATGTGTGTCATGAATGTGACCTAATGCTAATCATGATGTATGTAATAAGCAAATTAATGCATAGATATATACAGAAAAATCATGCTGATTACGAATGCATGAATGCAACCTGACAAATAATTGATGGGATGCAAAATGCAAAGGGGAGATATCACGGAGGAAATAAGAATCGGAGGAACTTAATCATCAACCTCTCATTAATTTGAAACATAATCAATTCATTCCCACATCAACATTCACAATGGTATAAACCATGTTTTACAAAATTTGAACAGTGGTTAAGACTGTCCTTACAAGCACTTTATTCTTCCTAACATCCTAAGGCTATAAGAGCCGGCTACTGAAAAAGTGAAATCCTATTACATCATATAAGACCGAAGTCTTTCCACCTCAATGATGTAAATCTCCCAATCCTAATGACGCTTTCCAGTCCTCCATCAATCAGTGTCGTGGGATCCAACCACTTGGCATTTATAAGAGCTTGCACTTTCTTTTTGAATGCCATACAGTCTTCAATGTTATGGCCAACAATTCCACAATGATAATCACATTTTGCATTTGGATTATACCACCTTGGATATGGTGGTAACAGGGGTTTCAATGGGACAGAGGCAACCATGTGATTTTGGATCAGTATAGGGAGGAGCTCTTGGTAGCTGATTGGAATGGGATCAAAAGGCATTTGGGTCTTATCCTGGGGTCGTTTCTTAGTTACACATGGCCTAGGAGTTGGGGCACTTGGTGGTGGCACTAAGGTCCGAACCGGAGTGTTTACATGGAGATGTGGCGGAACAGCATGGTGAGGGTATGGATTCGGATACGGGGCCTTTGGAGGTTGTACATAGCTCGAGGTTCCTATCCCAGATGCTGGATAAGGTGGTTGATGAAGGAAATAGTATGAACTGGTAGTTGTTGGTGATGGAGTGGGATTCAGGAATCCCGTAGTGGTCATCCCAATGGACGATTGGACCATGGTAGGGTGGGGATACTGGCTTGGACCTCGAACAGTTTGCAGGTATGGTACAGGATCCAAGGTTTCTATCTTTGGTATCAGGCTCTCAGGTTTAATCATTTTCACGATTTTGTCCATAATTTCATCAGGATTGCAACCTTTGTGGTATTGACAAGCGCAGGATCCAGCAAGGATTATGTGTTCTGGGCCTAATGGTTTTGGTTGATCCGAAGATGATGCGAAGCCCTGAGAAAGTTCACCTTTACTGTTACCCATATCCTCAACCATTTTCAGCAATTTGGCAAGTTGTTCCTTCACCTTTCGGATTTAATGTCCATAATCCTCTTGATTGCGTTCCAAAGCACCCAATCGTTCCTCCGATTCATTCCTCATATCTCGAATCCCTTTCATGCAAATGAAAATGTCATGAGATTAGGAATACAATTATGAATGTACATGCTCTATTCCTATGTGCATGAATAAACTGATGATTAATGCATGAACATATACAGAGAAATTATGATGACTATGTATGTTATGGATGCAATCTAATGCCAGGTATATACAGATAATGACTGTGCATGTCATAAACGTATCTTACAATGAATGACCATGCATGCTATGACTATAATATGATGTCAAAATGATACATGCAAAAATAAATGAATTAACACAAAGGTATATACAAAGAAATCAATGATTACAAGAAATTGGTGGGACTATTCAAAAATCTCATTATAAAGGATTTGCCTCCATGTTTTTTTTTGATTTTTTTTTTTGATTAACCAATCACATCATTTTCAAAAGAATTTCAGGGTGGATCTTACTATGGTACAATATGCAAATGTTCATGTGACACTACCGGTTTTATGAAATCATCAAATTCAATTACCAACTGTTTATTGCAAAGAATGAGATCAATAATACAACAAAAAATGTACATGCTTTATTTACACATGCATGAAATGTGCCACATGCAAAAATGCTTGAGAAATGATTTTTTTTTTTTAAAAAAAAAACAGCTAATGAACATCTGCCCCAGCAATGTCTGCTTATTTAGGCATCACGATGCCTTCGAGGCGGAGTATCACATTTATTACGGGCGATGTACGTACATCGTTGCCCGATCTACCACACTTATTCGGAGTGTAAAATAGGTAACAAAAAGTTTAGAAATGTCCTTCCCATGTGTTCCTATTTTCGGTATATCTAACGAAAATTCGGGATGGCTTCGCCTAGGTTCACTATATGAGGGTGAATCGGTTCTAAGGCCCCGAATTGTTCCTCACTGTCGCCGGTGAAGGCTAGTAAGACACCCCGATAAAAGCGGGTTCAATTCGTTAGAGTATATTTTCCTATGCCCGTACGGAGGATTATCACGAAGGCATTAGGTACTTTATACTCCGAAAGTATTTCACTAGCCCATACGGAGGATCAATCACGAAGGCTTAGTTACTTTACTTCCACTTAAAAGGACGGAACCCGGGTAGAGGATTCATGTTATGCAAATGCACGTGTAGTGTGTGTGGAGAAACAAAACAAACCTGTCACCACCTATTCTACAAACCTTATTCTAAATGTCCTAACAATTAAAACATTCAAGAATAGTGTAACGCATTAACCGACAAGCAATTATAATATACAACCTTAAATAACTAGAGAACAAAAATAAAATGCATGCACATGAGTATGAACATATTTAAAAACATTTTATTATTTTCAAAATTCTCCTTATTAAAAAAATGTGGGAATTAAAATTAAATACCAATTAAACCAACAAAACCGAGACTTTGATAACACACGACTAATTCTAGGCCTGACTCTCTTATATGTCCCCAGTGGAGTCGCCAAGCTGTCGCAACCTAAAAAAAATAACGACGAGTCTCATCGCAAGACTTTATTATTCGTTAGGCGTGACATTAAAAAAAAACCGAGGAAAAGTCGACTTAATTCCTCTAGAAAAATGAAGGTTTTGAAAATGACCTTAAAAAAGACATGGAGTCGCCACCAATCTTTTTTAGCTAGGTGTGATCGGCCACCTATTAAAACCGGTTTTATAAATATTTTAAAAATTAATTAAAACATTTTAAAAACCAATTTCAAGTCTGCGTTTTAAAACCAGAGAAATCAAAGAAGCGGGTTCGGGAGTCGGTTACGTGCGGGGAAGGATTAGCACCCCCACAACGCCCGTATAAATCGGTACCTTATTAATCGTGTGTTATCTCAAGTCTCGGTAAAAAGTTGGTTTTGAATTTAGTATTTCAAGTTAATTCCCAATTTAAAAAAAATAATTCCATTTTTTTATTGAAAATGATCCGGAATTTATAAATTCAAAATTTTCCTATATTCCCCAACAAACGTGGCAAAATATAGAAATTTTTATTAGTTTTGGAAAACTTTCCGAATCATTCTCTTTTTGAAAGAAAGATATTCCTTTATTAATGATAATTGATGATATTCCCTCCAGCAAACCCGGTAGAGAACTCATGAATTATTTTAACTCGGGAATATCTTTATATTTTTTTTATTGAAAACCATTATCTTTTTTTGAAAACATTTAAAAGAAATGAATATGTATATGCATGACATAAATAAAATGACATAGCAAAATCTAAATAATATAATACAACCTAAATGACATGACAAGTATGAATGGTATGGCATATAATTTAAATGACATGGAATAAAATAATGCTATCATATAATGTGCATGAAAATAAAAATGCAATGCATGAAATGTATTTTTTCCTTTAATTAAGGAAATCCGTATATCTAACAAGATATCCGGCTACCTTAGGAAAATATGTCAAATTAAATATTCTAAAACCAAAATACTTTGTGATTGTTTGAAAACAATTTTGAGAAGCTTGAATAAGAAAATAAAAACTGGGCTAAAATTTTTTAAAATGGCTCTAATTTCCTAAGTTTAAAAAATCGGGACTTGGCTACCCTTAACTCGGGACTTGAAAAACCATTTTTAGAGTTTTAAAAGGCTTAGAAATTACCCTAAGTCAGTAGCTAACCCTCCTAATCAGCTCACTCTAAGTAAGTTAACCAAAACAGAAAATTGGTTTTTCTTTAAATTCAATTCTGACTCCACTAACCAGTTTTAATCCATGATTTTTTATCCTATTTTTAAAAATTCCAAAAATTCTGAAAAAAATACTGGAGATTCAGGACATGTAAAACTACATGAAAACAAATCGGCTTAAGTTTTTGATCAAAGATGAATTCCCAGAAAAATCAGAGATGTACGAGTTTTTGGAGGAGAAAAAACTGCTTTGTTTTTCTTTAAATTCAATTCTGACTCCACTGTCCAGTTTTAATCCACGATTTTTTACCCTATTTTTAAAAATTCCAAACATTCTGAAAAAAATACTGGAGACTCAGGACATGTAAAACTACACGATAAAAAATAGGCTTAATTGTCTGATCAAAGATGAATTCCCAGAAAAATCAGAGATGTACGAGTTTTTGGAGGAGAAAAAACTGCTTTGCCAGCACATTTTTGCTTTTGATAAAATCATTTAAAAACCAAAGTAAAAATATTTGAAACTCATAAAATGACTTGAAAGCAGTAGCTAGGACTCTTTGAAAGTTAGATAAAAATTGGCTAAATAAAAAAATCACAAAGGTAGAATAATCAATTTGACAAACTTAATTTTCCACAAGTGTGCTCAAGAGAGCATGACCTTGAACCATTAATTGGCTCAAGTCATTATTCAAGTGGCATGAACATGAAATGCATTAAACAATGCAGCAAACATAATGCATGAAATGCATGGATCTAAACCTAAATGTAAGGAAAATGCATGACATAAATAATATGGCCTAGACCTAACATGAACTTGCATGGCATTTAATGTAACCTAGACCTAAGACATGCATGGCATTTTCACAAACACAAGGCATGCTTAATTCAAAAATCCAACCAAATATCATGCAAATGCAAAAACCTAACAACTAGCATGACAAAAATACAACACACAATGCAAAACACATGGAGTAGCCAAATGGCCTCAAGCTCCAACAAGCATGGCATTTTCACAAACACTTGGTATGCTAGCATGAAAAACTAAGTCATAACACAAAAATCACACAAGCATTTTCACAAACACCTAATATACCAAATCTAAAACATGCTCACTAAGATATAAAACAAGAATCATGCAAAGAATCACACAAGCATTTTCACAAACACTTAATATGCTAACTCTAAAACATGCTCAAATTTAAACAACATGAAAACAGAAAATTAAAAATGCAAAAACATGATATCTAAGACATAAATGGCAACAAACAAAGCAACCAAATTAAATATAACTTAAGAACATGAAATAACATAACACTTAAAACATCAAAAACAAAGAAAATAGCATAAACAATATGGTAAAATGAATTGAAACAACAACTTAAAATAAATAATGTAGGCCATTTGGCCATGGTGAGTTTATTGTAAAAAACAAAATGTAAAAAAATATACTTAAGAAAGGAAATGAAGGAAGAACAAGAAACATTATTTTAAAATGAAAACTCACCAAGTAGAGATTAAAATAGCAAAAAACAAGAATAGAAAATGAAAGTGCAAGAGTTGGTGCTCAAGAGCAACCTCAAGAAGCTAATATTTCAAGCTTTTCTCTTCAAACGTTCCTTTTTTTCTAAACTTTTCTTTTTTTGCTCTCAACCAAGAAGATAAAAACTAAGAAAAACTAAGAGAAATCAGCCAAAATGGAAAAGAAGAAACCAAAATCTGCCTCCTCTCCTTAGGGCTGGCAGAAAATGATGCTTATATGGACTCCAAGATGTTGTCATTTTTGTGTAACCTAATTTCCATCAAATGGCCAATAATTCAAGATGAAAAGTCATGAAATTACCACCCTTAGATTAGCATCTCAGCCCTCTCAAGTTACAGCTGTCCAAGAAAAATGTTGACATCCTTTTTCCAGCCCAACTCTGATTTTTTGAAGGGCCCAAAAAGCCATTTTCGGTTGCTTGGGTGAAATGACCATTTTGCCCCCTCGGATGCAAAATAAATATCAAACGGGCTCCAAATTCAATTTTTCTTTTTTCAATACTTCCAAAATAATAAAATATTGAATTCTGGAAGTTTTCAAAATTATCCGAGTCCGTTTGCTATTTATTTGGATTTTTTCTTCCCAAAATGTCCTTTTATGCCCCTACTTTTTACCATTTTTTAAACGAGCTCCAAATCAAGATTTTTCTTCACCAATCTCTTCAAAATAATTAAAAAGTGTGATCTGGAAGTTTTCATAATTTTTGGAGCTCATTTGGTATTTTTTCGAGATTTATCGGCTTGAATTACTACATAAGAAGCTCGGGATTTAGCCATTTTGCAAACGAACTCGGAATCAAGATTTTCTTTCGCCAATCTCTTCCAAATAATTTAAAAATGAGATTTGCCAAATTTCAGAATTTTTGGAGTCCATTTACTATTTTTCCGGGATTTATCTTTTTGAATTACTGCATAAGAAGCCCAAGATTTGGCCATTTTGCAAACGAACTCGGAATCAAGATTTTCTTTCGCCAATCTCCTTCAAATGATTTAAGAATGAGATTGACAAATTTTCCATAATTTTCGGAGTCCATTTGCTAATTTTCCCAAATTTTTCCAATTTTGCCCTTTTACCTCCGAACCCCGGTTTTGCTCAAAACAAATCCGATTTTCAGATTTTCTTCAATCTGAGCCTTGGGCCATCCTTTTTAACCATTCTTCATCCATTGGGGGCTTTGGTCTTACCAAGTCGGGCCATTTCTGTGATTCTTCCCGATTTCACCGAAATCCACTAGAAACCCTAATTCTCGGTTTTCTCCCGGATTGACTTTTCTTTCGGTTTTTCTTGCAAGTGACTTCTCCATTACCCGTAGTCAGTGCTTATCTTTCATTTGGAACCTTCAATTTCGACCAGTTTGATCGTTTAAGCACTTTTCCCCAAATTTCTTGGATTAGGGTTTCTTTTCTACTGAATCTCCAAATCCCAACTTCCGAACTCCATATCTTTCAATTGAACTTAAAATCTTGATTTTGAAAGTGGGTTGACTTTTTCAGTAGTTGACTTTTTGGGGTTGACTTTTTCGAGGTTGACTTTTTTTCAAGTTTGTCTTTTTGTGCTCGCCCTCTTAAACTAAGTCTCGGAGTACCATCTGCAGGATGAAAACAGTTTTTTTATACTCGAAAACATCAATATGGGAAGAAAACATACCTGTTTAGTGGTCCGGACAAAATTAGGTGTCTACAGTCGGCTCAGGTACTGATTAAAAGTTTGAATCAATGCTCCGTGTAAAGGGGGAGAAAGTATCTGACAATCAGAGAAAAGAGGAATAACTCAGTCTGATGTAACTACGGAAGTCGAGAGGTTACCCAAGTAAATTGCTTGTTCAAGAGAAATTTCAGATGGTTTGAAAAGGAGGAGTCCAAGATATTCCGCATCCGGGGCATCTACAACCTATAACTTTACATTTGTTTCTTATATCCTTGATATTTATGTTTACTATTTTAAAACATTTCTTGCAATATATTATTGTTATCCTTTTCATGACAATTTTTTCTTGATTCATATTTTCTTTCATACATTTTTGAGATGTATTAGGATTGTTATTAAATTGCATGATGATTACTAATAAAAAATCTTTAAATAAAAGGATTTCAAAGTATTACTAAGGAATAGATTTAAATTTTGGGAAAGGTTTGGGAAGTTCACCAAGAAAATAAACAGTGAACGTGTTGGAGACTCTATCACGAAGTCAAAAAATCTGTGAATTTCAGCGAAAGTCAGAAACTGAGACTGTTTGACAAGTTATCTTGAGTGAAAGATTCCGTAAGTGGGGCATCAATTAACAATTGAAGACTCCATCATGAAGTCGGATAATCTGTAAACCTCAAAGAAATCATGGATTAGAAATCATGACACAATCATTTGATTGCATTCATTCTTAGGAAACATACAAGAATTTGCAAAGCATGTCATTCTCATCATTGCATTTAGCTAACATTGCAGAAATCAGGAAAACTTGGACTTCCCCAAAGCGAACTCGTTCTGTTTTTCAAACGAGTCGAGCCCCGAGATCACCATCGAGGTACGTTTCCTTTCCAAATCAAACTCATTTTGCTTCTCAAATATGTCGAGCCTCGAGATCACCGTCGAGGTACGTTTCCTTTCCAAATCGAACTCGTTTTGCTTCTCAAATAAGTCGAGCCCCGAGACAGCCGTCGAGGTATGTTCCTTTCATTTTCAAGTTAAATTTATTTTTTTTTCCAAATGAACCAAACCCAGAATCGTTCTTAGTATTTCTTTTCGTTTTAAATCGAATTCATTATGTTTTATCAAATGAGTCGAGCCTTGAGACCATCGTCGAGGTATTTCCTTTTGTTTTAAATCGAATTTATTCCGTTTTATCAAATGAGTTGAGCCTTGAGACCACCGTCGAGGTATTTCCTTTTGTTTTAAATCGAATTCATTCTGTTTTATCAAATGAGTCGAGCCTTGAGACCATCGTCGAGGTATTTCCTTTTGTTTTAAATCGAATTCATTCTGTTTTATCAAATGAGTAGAGCCTTGAGACTACCGTCGAGGTATTTCTTTTTGTTTTAAATCGAATTCATTCTGTTTTATCAAATGAGTCGAGCCTTGAGACCATCGTCGAGGTATTTCCTTTTGTTTTAAATCGAATTCATTCTGTTTCATCAAATGAGTTGAGCCTTGAGACCACCGTCAAGGTGTTTCCTTTTGTTTTAAATTGAATTCATTCTGTTTCATCAAATGAGTTGAGCCTTGAGACCACCGTCGAGGTATTTCCTTTTGTTTTAAATCGAATTCATTCTGTTTATCAAATGAGTCGAGCCTTGAGACCGTCGTCAAGGTATTTTCAAACCACGGGTAAGGCCTTCGGGCACCATTCTTAAGGCCTCCGGGCACCATTCTTAAGACCTCCGAGCATTATTCTTAAGACCTCCGAGCACAATTTTTTTTCTTGCAAATCGAAACTCGTTTCCTTAAGAAGGGTCGAGCCTTGATTAGTCAGGGAATTTAATTAAGGATAATATCTTCTATTTACAGTTTTTCTCAACAACAAAAAAAAAACCCTTATCTTCACATGTGATTTCACTAACCGGAAAAAATTAGTGTTTGTTTATCTTTGTCTGATTCCTGATTCTCAGCAATAGCCAAAGAGGGGCAGCTGTAGACACCTAGTTTTGTCCAGACCACTAAAACAGGTATGTTTTCTTCCTAAATTGATGTTTCAAAATGTAAAAAGACTTTTTTCATCCTGCAGGTGGTACTCCGAGACTTAGTTTAAGAGGGCGAGCATAAAACGTCAAACTTGAAAAGTCAACCCCGAAAGTCAACCTGAAAAGTCAACTACTGAAAAAGTCGACCCACTTTCAAAATCAAGATTTGAAGTTCAATTGAAAAATGGCAAAATAATTTTGATAATCCGAGGTCTACATCAAAAGATATGGAGTTCGGAAGTTGGGTTATGGAGATTCAGTAGAAAAGAAACTCTAATCCGGGAAATTTAGGGAAAAGTGCTCAAATGATTGAATTGGTCGAAATTGAAGGTTCCAAATGAAAGATGAGCACTGACTACAGGTAATGGAGAAGCCACTTGAAAGAAAAACTGAAAGAAAAGTCAATCCGGGAGAAAACTGAGAATTAGGGTTTTTGGTGGATTTCAGTGAAATTGAGAAGAATTACAGAAATGGCCCGACTCGATAAGAATAAAGCCCCTAATGGATGAGGAATGATTAAAAAAGGATAGCCCAAGGCTCAGTTTGAAGAAATTCTAAAAATCGAACTTGTTTTTAGCAAAACCGAGTTTCGGAGGTAAAAGGGCAAAATTGGAAAATTTGGGAAAAATAGCAAATGAACTCCAAAAATTCTGAAAATTTGCAAATCTCATTCTTAAATCATTTGGAAGGGATTGGAAAAATAAAATCTTGATTCGGAGTTCGTTTGCAAAATGGCTAAATCTCGGGTCTCCTATGCAGAAATTCAAGAAGATAAATCCCGAAAAAATAGCAAATGAACTCCAAAATTTTTTAAAATTTTCAAATCTCATTTTTAAATTACTTGGAAGAGATTGGAGAAATAAAATCTTGATTCGGAGTTCGTTTGCAAAATGGCCAAATCCTGGGCCCCCTATACAGTAATTCAAGCAGATAAATCCCGAAAAAATACCAAATGAGTTCCAAAAATTATGAAAACTTCCAGATCACCTTTTTAAATTATTTGGAAGATATTGGTGAAGAAAAATCTGGATTTGGATCTCTTTTAAAAAATGGTAAAGTTTGGGGGCATAAAAGGGCAATTTTGGAAGAGAAAATCCAAATAAATAGCAAATGGACTCGGAAAATTTTGAAAACTTCCAGAATTCAATTTTTTTATTATTTTCAAAGTATTGAAAAAATAAAATTTGAATTTGGAGTCCGTTTGCCATTTATTTACATTATGGGGCAAAAAGGTCATTTTTTCCAAGAAACTGAAAAGGGCTTTCCTTGCTTTTTAAAAAACATGAAACATGGGCTGGAAGGAAAAGGGCTGGCCGAAAAAGGCCCAAAGATGGGTAGGAGGTTTCTGATTTTTTAATCAAGAGGCTAACAATGAAGAGTTAGTGATTTTTTGATCAAGCCTTTGCAAATAAGCCACATGGACCAATGCATGAAGAGGGAGAAACATAATGGCTTAAGATTCTTGAACAGCTGTAATTGTGGATAGCTGATGGCCTAATCTAAGGGTGATAATTTCATGTTTTAAACATCTTGGATCAATAGCCCTTGGATGAAAATTGGTTGAGGGAAAAATGACAACATCCTAGCCTAGAGAGATGGGGGTTTCGGCCACTACAAGGGGACATTTTATTTTCATTTTCAGAACACTCTCATTCTCTATTCTCTCTTTCTTTTGGCTGATTTTCTCTCAATTGTTGAGAAGCAAAAAAGAAAAGTTTAGAAAAGAAAAAAAAGTTAGAAGAGAAAAAGCTTGAAAGATAGCTTCTAGAGGTTGCTTTTAGCACCATACTCTTGCACTTTCTTCGATTTTCCGTTCTTGATTTGCTGTTTTGATTATTATTTTGGTGAGTTTCTTTTGATTTTTGTTTTTAAATAAGTGTTTTTAATATTCTTCTTTAAGTTCTTTCTTGATCCTTTCTTATAAAAAGCTCTTGAAATATTTTTTTTCCCTTGTTTCTTTGACATGGCCGAATGGCCCAGTTTTTTTAGTTGCTGTTTGCTTTGTTATTTCATGTTATTTTTGATATTAAATAAGTCTTGATGCTTTAAATCTTCTTCTACTACATAGACTTGAAGCTTGTTTTAATTTGGTTGTTTGTTTATTTCCATTTATGAGTCTATTATCATGTTCTTGCATTTTTTATTTTTTATTTTCTATTTTCAAAATGTTTAAGTTTGTTTATGTTTTATATTTTGTAATCCATGTGTTTGTGAAAATGTTTGTTGGTTTTCGTGCCTCTACTTTATATTTGCATGATTTGATTGTTATTCTTTAGTTAAGCATGTTAGTATATCAAGTGTTTGTGAAAATACCATACTCATTTTGAACATGAGGCCATTCAGCCACTTCATTTTATTTGCTTTGTGTGTGCATTTTTGTTATGTTAGTTGATAGGTTTGCATTTTCATGACATTTGGTTGAGTATTTTGTTTAAGCATGCCTTGTGTTTGTGTTATTTCCATGCATACTTTAGATGTAGGATTGGTTTGTTTTGTCATGCATATCCATGCATTTTAGACCTATGTTGCATTAAATGCCATGCAAGTTCATTTAGGTCTAGGTCATTTTATTGATGCCATGCATTTTTCATGATATTTAGGTTTAAACTCATGCATTTCATGCATCATATTTGCTGTATCTTTCATGCATTTCATGTCCATGCCACTTGACTTATGATTTAGGCCAATCAATGATTCAAAATCATGCTCTCTTAAGCATACTTGTGGAAAATTAAAGAGTTGTCAAATTGATTATTCTACCTTTGTGATTTTTTTACTTAGCCAATTTTTGTCTAACTTTCTAAAAGTGCTAGCTACTGTTTGTGAGTCGTTTAGAGAGTTTAAATGTTTTTACTTTGATTTTTAAATGATTTTATCAAAGGCAAAAATGTGTTTTGGCAAAACAGTTTTTTTTTTCACCCAGTACTCGTACTTTCCCGATTTTTCTGGGCAGTCATCTTTAATTAGAAAATTAAGCCGATTTTTTCTTGTGTAGTTTTACATGTCTTGAGTCTCCAGTATTTTTTTTTAGATTTTTTAGAATTTTTAAAGATAGGGTAAAAAATCGTGGTTTAAAACTGGACAATGGAGTCATAATTAAATTTGAAGGAAAATCATTTTTTCTGTTTTGGTTAAGTTACTTGGAGGGGGCTGATTAGGAAGTTTAGCTACTGACTTAGGGTAGTTTCTAAGCCTTTTTAAACTCTAAAAATGATTTTTTTTAGTCTCGGGTTAAGGGTGGTCAAGTCCGGGATTTTAAACTTAGGAAATTAGAGCCATTTAAAAAGGGTTTAGCCAAAGTTTTTATTTTTAATCTAAGCTTTTCAAAAAAAATTGTTTTCAAACAATCAGAAAGTATTTTGATTTTATAATATTTAATTTGATATATTTTCCTAAGGTAGCCGGATATCTTTTTAGATATACGAATTTCCTTAATTAAAGGAAAAAATACACTTTCATGCATTGCATCTTCCATATTCATGCATTTTATATAATATGTGATTTTTCTATGATAATTTCTATGGTATTGTTATTATTTTGATTTATATTTTTTATGTTATATTGTTTATTATATGGTTTTGAATATTTCATGATATCCTATACTTTTTATTTAGTTATTT
This sequence comes from Fremontodendron californicum, assembly GCA_030761205.1. Classification (NCBI taxonomy): domain Eukaryota; kingdom Viridiplantae; phylum Streptophyta; class Magnoliopsida; order Malvales; family Malvaceae; genus Fremontodendron; species Fremontodendron californicum. The sequence goes on along the minus strand of JAULJL010000019.1, from coordinate 7,360,896 downwards.
TTTGTCATATTATTTAGTATATACTATGTTCATGCATTATTATTTTCATGCATATTATATGATAGCATTATTTTATATGTCATGTCATTTCAATTATATGCCATATCATTTATATTTTCCATGTCATTTAAATTGTTTCATTTCATATAGAATATATTATGTTACCTAGGTCATTTCATTTCATGTAGAATATATTATATTACCTAGGTCATTTCATTTCATTTAGGATATATTATGTCATTTAGGATATTTTGTTTCATTTAGAATATATCATATGACTTAGGATATTACATTTCATATAGAATATATTATGTTACCTAGGTCATTTCATTTCATTTAGAATATATCATATAACTTAGGATATTTCATTTCATTTAGAATATATTAAGACATTTAAATTATATCATATCATTTAGGTTGCATTATATTATTTAGACTTTGCTATGTCATTTTATTTATGTCATACATATTCATATTTTTTAAAATGTTTTCAAAAAGGTAATGATTTTCAATAAAATAAAGATATTCCCGAGTTAAAATAATTCATGAGTTCTCTGCCGGGTTTGCTGGGGAGGATATCATCAATTATCATTAATAACGAAATATCTTCTTTAAAATAAGAATGATTCGGAAAGTTTTCCAAACTAATAAAAATTTCTACATTTTGCCACATTTGTTGGGGAATATAGGAAAATTTTGAATTTATAAATTCCGGATCATTTTCAATTAAAAATGGAATTATTTTTCTTTAAATTGGGAATTAACTTGAAATACTAAATTTAAAACCGACTTTTTTTATTTTTTTTTATCGAGACTTGAGATAACACATGATTAATAAGGTATCGTTTTATATGGGCGTTATGGGGGTGCTAATCCTTCCCCACACGTAACCGAGTCCTGAACCCGTTTCTTTGATTTCTCTGGTTTAAAACGCAGACTGAAAATTGGTTTTAAAAATGTTTTAATTAATTTTAAAATATTTTATAAAATCGATTTTAATAGGTGACCGATCACATCTAGCTAAAAAATATTGGTGGCGACTCCATATCTTTTTCAAGGTCATTTTCAAAACCTTCATTTTTCTAGAGGAATTAAGTCGAGTTTTCCTCGGTTTTTTTTAATGTCACGCTTAACGAATAATAAAGTCTTGCGATGAGACTTGTTATTTTTTAGGTTGCGACACGCTTGTTTTTTAAAGCGTTGGGAAGTCGCCATTTCATATGATGACTTACCAACTTAATTTTTTTTTTTTTTCAAAACAAAGCACGGAAGTTGCCATATCATATGGCGACTTCCGTGCTTTATATTTTTAAAAAAAATAAAATTTTTTAAGTAGTTGGGAAGTTGTCATATAAAATGATGATTTCCCAATAACATTGTGAATTCATTCTTGAATTCACAATGTTATATATATATATATATATAATATTTTAAATATTAAATAATAAAATAAAAAATAAAAAATAAAAAATAGAAATTATATAATTTATAATTTTAAAAATATAAATTTAATAAATTTTAAATAAAAAATAAAAAATAACAATTTTAAAAAAATTTAAAAAATATTGTTAATTTATCGTAATATCAATCGGATTCTTTCAACTCTTATTCTTAATGAAATGGACCTCCGGGAGAAAAATCAACCAAAGCGTTGTGGATTATGCAGGAATAAAGGTCTTAGCAGTCGAAAATGTCCTTATTAATTTGGTACATCGGGGGAAAGTTCACATCAATAATAATATCGTTATACATACAGTTATTGTATACATAGCATTAAAAAAATATGTAAACTATATACATACAGTTAGATCTGGCACTTTGTGTATTCGTGTCGTATTAGTGTATTTTGTCGTGTCATAATCGTGTTTAAAGTTATATAAACTTTGATACGTTAATAATTCGTATTATATGGATATTGAGACGTTCGTGTATTAGTGTCATGTGTTTAGTTATTTTTTCCTTATGGTTTTCGTGTCGTGTCCAATATTACCAAGTCTACATACATTTAAAAAAATAAAAATTTTATATAAAAAAATTTATATAATTTTTAAAATTTTTGTAAATTATTATTTTTAATTTTTTATTTAAAATTTATTAAATTTATATTTTTTTAAATTATATAATTTATATTTTTCATTTTATTATTTAATATTTAAAATATATATTATATAAATTATATTTATATATATATATAAAACATTGTGAATTCAACAATGAATTTACAATGTTGTTGGGAAGTCGCCATTTGATATGACGACTTCCCCAACTACTTAAAAAAATATAAAAAATATGTTGGGAAGTCGCCATATGAAATGGAGACTTCCCAACTCAAAAAATTAAGTTCGAAAGTCGTTATATGAAATTGCGACTTTCCAATGCTTTAAAAAACAAGCGCATTTCGGTACATAATTTAAAAATATCGGTAATTTGAAAAATAATTTTTTTATCAATATTCAAATAAATTTGTCGAATATTTATCTCAAGAAATTAATTAATGATTCAGGTAATAAATAATTGATTTTTTTTTCAATAATACAATTACGTGACTTGATTTGAATGAAATAAATATATGTTTGTACAATCCATTCTCCCTAATTAATGGGGTTAAATGAATTATTAATTAGGTTCAAAAGTTAGACGTTGGAATCAATCCTAATTATATTAGGCACTAATAAATTAGGTTTGGTACGTAATTTAAATTTTTAAAAAATTGAATTGAATTTGAAATTCATTTATATATATATATATATATATAAAAGTACGAATGTAATACGAAAATAGACATATATGTTTATTATATTTCTAAATTGGCATTTTAAATAAGTACTAATAAGATTTATCTAATTTATAAATAAGAACTCTACTTTCATTAAATAAATTTATTTGATAAATAAAATTGAATTAACTTTACATTAAATTTTTTTAGAGTTTTAATTTTAAATTAATATTAAAAGTAATAAATTTATGTTAATTAACATATGATATATTAATATACATGAAATAAAATTTACATGTTAATATGCACTTTATTAATTTAATTATTATTACTTAATTTTATATTAACATTAAAACTTTATATATTAATCTCATATATTTTATACATGAGACAAATTTTACATGATATTATGCATTTTATTGTTTTTAAATATTTACAATGTACATCTACTTATTTAATATATATTATTATTTAAAATTAAGTATTTATGTGCAAAAATTTCTAAATTGACATTATAAATATTTTTTTATTGTAAATAAGATTTATCTAATTTATAAGTAAGAAGTTTAATTTCATTAAAATACTTTTGTTAAATGTATTAATTTAATAATAAATTAATTAATTAAAAATTTATGTATAATTTCTTTATTTTAAAAGTTTTTATTTTTCACTAATCTTAAAAAGTGAATTAATTTATTTGATATAAATAAAAAGTTAAAATTTACATTAAATTTTTTACTTCATAAATAAATTTTGCATTAATATTAAAAATAATATCATAATTTGATATAATTTGTACACAAAACAAATTTTACGTGTAAATTTTAGTTAATATGCATTTTATTTTATTTTTATTTATTATTAAAATATAAAATTATATATTCAAAAATAAATAAATCAACAAGCATTCACATGCAAATGCATGTGATAACAAATACTAGTACTTGTTATCACATTTATCACAAATACTAGTACTTGTTAATATTAATGTAAAACAAATTTGGTTTTCTACGCTTTCGTGATTTTTTACACAATTTATATTTGTTTAATACGACCGCTATATTTCATTTTATATTCATATAAATCGTACACGTCAAATTTTGACAAAATTAAAAATTTTAACTATTTGTTCGATGTAAAAATAATTAGCTATTAAATATATATATAAAAAATACGGTATTCTTGATTGACATGATATAGATATCAGATCAATTCGAGACTTTACGATCACGACGAGTGCTATTATATTGCTACATCTAGCGATCCGTTTTTTAAAATATCAATCGTACACAAAGTTATGAAAGCGTGTAAAATTAATTAGTTTCAGGGACGGTTCCTCATTGGAGCCTCAGAGGGCCTTGGCCCCCCAAATTTTAAAAAAAAGAATTTTAGTATTATATATATTAATATTAAATAAATTTAAATTGACTCATTTAAATTAAAATAGTTAATTTTATTTATTTTTATTTCATAATTTAATTTTATACATTATTATAATTTTAAAAAGAATTAAAATCATATTATTATTTTTTATTTTTATAACCATCAAATATTACTTACAAATTTTTAAAATTGACTTGTTATTAGTTTTAAATTACAATCATGTGAACTTAACAAAAACCAAATTAAATTTTTAAATTTTTGAATTTTAATAAAATTTCAAATTTTCAACCAAAGTACCAAATATGTGTTTTTTTTTTCTTCTTCTAGCTTATTAGAATTTCTCCTCTTCATATAATTTTTCACTTTTAAGTTTACTTTAGATCTCTATCCCATATTGTCATGCAATATTGTTTAAAAAAAAATCAAATTGGAAACCACTTTATAAAAGGTTAAGATAAAATCATAATTTGTTTTAAAATTATATTTATTTTTTTTTGTCCATGAAAAATATATTGTTTAACTATTGGTTTATTTAATTTTATTTCAATTTTAAATTGCCAAAGAAAGTTCTCTTAGTTCATTGAAAGGCTGTGTAAATAGTAATTTTACTATAAATGGTACTACATGCACTGATCTCATATATTCATTTCACACATTCACTTCTTATATAGGGACTTAAGTGAAAAGTACTAAAATCTTTATGAGTTATAATAGAATTTTGGAAACTTATATATTATATGTGTGTGAAATAAGTACAATATTAAATTAATGTATATGGCATTTTTTTTACTATTAATTTAAAAGTCTTTCTATCTTTAAAAGTTTAATGCTATCATAGTAATATTTTTATTTTATAGTTTTATGAGATTGATTACTTTTTTATTAATATATATATATATATATGATTCAACAATTATAATATAAAGTATAATATTAATTGGCCCCTCCAAAATCAAATGTCAAAATCCATCACTGATTAATTTTACACCAGTGTAAGTTGATCATTTTTCATATATATATATATATATAAAACTAATTTGTACAATACATTCTCATATAATTTATATAAAAAATAAAATCTAAATTCACTATCAAATATTATAGGTATATATCTACTAATATATATATAGTACATGCATATTAGATCTGTCCAAGGATCAGCTATTCGTCCTGTCTTAAAAGGTCCGGCTCTAATTGGGTTGGGCTTGGACATGATTTTTTATAATCTGGGTTGACCCCGATTACTATTTGTTTGATAAAAAATATTTTTATTTAAATTTAATTATAAAAATACTAATATAAATTTTTGTAATACTTTAATATTTTAAAAATAATAATATGAGTTTTCGAGTTCGACTTGGACCGAGCTTAGATAAGGAAAATCAAAAAGTTTCGAGCTGCAGTTCGATCCGACTCATAAACAGATCTAATGCATATATATATATATATATATATATATATATCATAATATATCTACTAATATCAAGATATGTTATTTATTGTATTAATTCTTAAACTCTTAATAAGTTTGTAATTAACAATACGATTTTTTTTTATTTGATATGGCGAAAAGGGATTCCAACCTTTGTTTTTTTTTTTTTTTTTTTTAAATGGTAAATAATATATGTGATTTTTAATTTGTTATATAATAGAAAGGCGTGATCCTTTCTCATCCTTATATAAATTACATCTTATCTATATTTTAGGATTTTAACCATACCTCCAAGATCTCTTTTGGAACTAAATGCGAATATTAAATGCCAATTCAACAAAATAAACAAAGAAAAATAATTTAGGTTAAGATATGAGTGTCTATAAATTCTTGGTAAAGTTTGTTTATGAGCGACGCTTGTCATAACCAACTATTTAAGTAGTGGTTGTAATACGATATATCAGTCATTATTTTGTGATTTTAGTTTTTTTCGTCATCAATGTTACGGTAATTGAGTATGAAATATTAGCGGTCTGTAATAATTAAACTTACGATCGTGAATTATATATATATATATATATATAGATTTAATTTACAACTTGTGAATACTTTTTTTCTTTATAAATAAAAGATCATTAAGTATCATAAAACTATTTTAAAAGAAAAAATATTCATACACTTCTTAGAATCACCACTTAAAAATATATAATAAGGATTAAAGGGTATTTCGAAAATTTAAATTATATGATGAGTTTTTTTAAGCTGGTACAAAACTTATATAATTTTAAAAAGTATATGTAGCATTTTTCTTTTTAAAAATGATTAAAAAAAATTATAATTATAATTATAATTATTATATTTTACGGTAAGTATTGTAAAAAAAAAATCACAATCGCAATGATCATGATAACATATATTACGTCAATAACTACAATAAATATGATATAACTGAAAATGCGTCCACATCATAATTTAAATCCATGATCATAACCCTTAATGCTAATGCAATCCAAGAACAATGTGAAGAATAAAAAGTCAAATAATGATATCATATTACTTGGAAAACGAAGGTTTTTTCTTTTTTCTTTCTTTTCATCAAAATAATGGAAAACGAAGGTTAACACACTTGGCTAGCTGTGTGGTGAAGGCGTGAAGCTGCTGCAGCTTTGTGTTTGTAGTAATGGCGATTACAACGATTTTTCATTAGAATAGGACGGATTTTTACCTACATATTCAGTCGGTAAAAGTCTATTTTTCGTCGATAAAATGTATCATCGACGAAAAATTTCGTCGGAAAATTCCGTCGATGATACTTAAGTCGGTGATACTAATTCGGTCGGTAAAGAAAAATCCGTCGGTAAAGAAACTTCACCGACGGAATATTCCGTCGGTAATATTTTATTTTATCGACAGACTTCTACCGACGGAACGTTCCGTCGGTATTGTAAATTTCTTTACCGACAAAACATTATAACGGAATATTTCGTCGGTGATAGATATACCGACCGATATATTCCGTTGGTAATTGAGTTACCGACGGATGGATTTGGTCGGTAATAAATTATTACCGACAGAATATTCCGTCGGTAATTATTATTTTTTTAAAAATAAATATTTTAAAAAATAAAAATAAAATAAAAATTTTATATAATTATACCATAAAAAATAAAATAAAATTCGTAAAAATATAAATAAAATAATATTCAAATGTATCTCTCGAATATAAAAAAAAAAAGAACTCATCACGAGGTACTGCTGTCATCGGTTTCACTGTCTACCTCGGCATTGCCTCCGGCATCACCTACAGCAGCACTCAATCCTCCGACAGCACCCATGCCTCCGACAGCACCAACTCAGGCAGCACTCACTCCAGCACCGGCAGCACTCAATGCTAGTCCAGTAGCCAGCCTGTAGCATCACCGACACATGCAACTCTCGATCGAACACCCATGCCTAAGGCAGCACTGAGTCCGGCAACACTTTTTCCGATCCCGCCTAATGCAGCTGCTATCTGTGACTGCAGTAAAGGTGTGATTATCGTATTTCAGCTCGTCACATATTCTCAAGTCTCACGATTGAGATCTAGATTTGTGAGACATCGGACCTCAATGCATTAGAGTCCTCAGACGTTGCTGCTATTGACTGTTTTGTAGTACTAGGACCACATGGAGCGTAACTGACTGCATCTGAACTTTGGTGACTGCCGGGTGGATCAAAAATTTGCCCTCTCTTCAGTCTCGTTCCAAACCCATAAACATGCGTCCGCGTAGTCTCAATGCCTCCAATAGCATTAGACCAAGATTGAGGGTCGAAATCATGATATGAAGACGTATCATCCCCCATATTTTTGCTGCAACGAGGCAGTATAATTTTCCTACAATCAAAAATATTAATAAATATATAAACAATTAATATGTGACATTGTAATGAATACGTACATAAACACAAATATCTGGTATAATCAAATAATGTGATATATAAAGTATTGATAAAGTTAAATACTTACAGTTACAACTTTAGACTTGTTGTCTACGTAATCACCCTGACCCTTTGCACGTTTATGGGTTTTGTTAAACAACTCCAGGAAAGTCACATTGCGTTGCAACTCTTGTGACTACAGATTAAAAGAAGAGAGAAAAATATGTTAATAAAAAAAAATCACATATTTTATACGATAAAACTTTTAAACAATAAATTGCAAAACAAAAATAAATCTTACCATCCTTTCACTGGTAACTAGAAAGGGAACTGATCCACCAGTGTGCTTTGTAATGCTTCCATCTTTCTCAGGGTTCCTATTACCCTTGCCTTTTGGGACCTATTTTTTCAAGCATCGGTACTTTAGACGCTATCAATCAGTTGATCCCAAATATCAACTGCTATCCAGTCACACCTGTAACCCTTGCAGTCTTCTATTCGATTCGTTTGAAAGAAGGACATGGCATTGTCCCTCTCAAAATTCATCATGTCTTTGAATCGATCATTGCATGTGGCTTCCTATAATTTCCTAACCAATGATGTCTGCTCGGGAGGCCACTGGCATTTTCTCTACAATGAGACATTATGAATTAATATATAGTATTAAATATAATTAAATTATAATTTGACTTTTAACTAAATCATACCTAAAATATAGTCCACATAGACAGTTTCAAGTCAACAGGTATCTTCGACCAAGTAGGCCACGATCTGATATAGTGTTGTCTGATGATGGAGGCAATGGTCGATTTTACACAACTATCCATGAAAGTCCTAAAATCAAGGATACATGTTAGTGGACAATAATCTATTTTACTCAAATAATGAAATTATCGAAATATTATTAACTTACGTGTTTTGACAGTCGAAACCTGTGATCCAGATTACTCGGTGTCGGTAATTGATAACTCTAGGAAATATAGTTATTTTATCACCTTTTATGCATATAAATCGGTTAAGTCTTTGAGGCATTTATTAGGATTTGATTAGTTTTAGATGTGTTTATATTTATTTTATTTATCCATTTTATGTTTAAAATAGTTATTTAGTTATTATTTATGTGTTTTTATAAGTCCAAGGTGATCTGGAGCTTCGAGGTGCAAAACGATGAAAAACAGTGCAAAGCAATGAGCAAGCAGATTCGACCTCCAAAGCTTCTTTCAAGAAAAACATGATCCTAAAGACTTCATTTGAGAAAACTCCCTTCTGGACTTTTTAATCTGACTTCCATACTTTTCCAACGGTATAAGATTTATCCAAATCGGATGAGGTTTTTCCAGTCAAAACAGCTGATGAAGTACGAGAAAATGGCAGAACCAACTCAGAGAAACAGAGGAGTTGGCGCTGCGACTCCAGGCCGTGGAGCCAAAGAGGCAGAATAGGTGGCGCCATGGCACCATAAGCATGAACAGTAATCATGAAAAAAATGTAAATTCGCTGATACTTACCTGTTTGCTTGTGCGCGAAGTTTCGGACTCTAGGAGGCCTTGGACACTTTAAATAGGACTCTTTTAGGTCAGGATAAAGGGGATTTGAGTTCTAAAAACCTAATTCTCTCAAGAGATTGTTGCCATCAAAAGCTCTCAAGAAGATTGAAAGATTGGTGAAGATTCAAGATTCAAGAATTGACAACTCTTAGTTTTCTCTTCTTTATTTTTTTTTGTATTGTTGATGATGGTGAAACTATTTGATTATTTGTTTTTATTAATTATCATGAACTAATTTTATTTTACTAGGATTTCAATGGAACTCAATATCTAGTTTGAATTTGTTTTCTCTCTCTAGCTTGATTTAATGGTTTGTTGAGTTGTTTGTTCAATCTTGTTCTTAATGCTTCTAAGTGTTTGATCACCAATTAGATTGATTTGTTAACCTAAATACAACTAGACATAGGGAGTTTAGTGTTAGACATGGATTGAATGACACATGTTTCATACTCATTTATTAGGATGAGTTGATTTGCAGGTAGGGTAGAAATATACTTACTTGTCATGTGTAACCATTGTTAAAGCCTAAGCTTAATGAGTTCTTCTTTGAATCAATTTTCATAGTTGGTTAGTTAATTGGTTAAGAAAGATATTTTTATGAGACCATCGGCAGATACTTATAAATAAGATAGAACTCTAGGTTAACAACTCAGGATCATTAACCATGTGCAGAGGTAGAGAGAGATTCAAGCGAAATATTGAGGGAAGTTGTAATCTTAGGCTTTTATAATTAATTGAATTCATCCTTTTTAATTTACTTGCTTTCAGTATTAGTTTCTTTTAGTTTAGTTTTTAATTATCATCTTTAATTAGTTGTTTAGATAAGATTAAGTTGTGTTGATTTTAGTACTTAACGAATTTAATAGCAATTCCTCGTGGGTTCGACACTTTACTTTCACTTTATTACTTGTTTCCGATACGTGCACTTGCATAGTGAAATCTAACAACAAGTTTTTGACGCTGTTACCGGGGAATTGTTTATTATTTTTGTTAATATTAATACGAAGCAACCTTAGTCTTAATTTAAAACTTTCTTTTTCTTTCTTATTTTCAGGTACTCTTGATCGTGGTATGCGAAGGACTCGAAGTCTGGAACTTGTCCCTTTTGATCCAGAACCGAAAAGAACTTTCCATCAACTTCAAAGGGAGAATTTACAAGCTTTGACTCACAATCATACAATGGCTGAAGCTAATGATACTAAGACTTTGCGAGAGTATGAGGTTCCTCTCATGCAAGACCTTCAGACTAGTATTCAGAGGCCTACCATCTAAGCAAATAATTTTGAGATAAAGCCGGCCATCATTCAGATGATCCAAACATCAGTTTAGTTTGGCGGCTTACCGGACGATGATCCGAATGCTCACATCGTGAATTTCCTAGAAATTTGCGATCTTTTCAAACACAATGGCGATTTGGACGATGCCATTAGACTGAGACTCTTCCCTTTCTCACTTCGAGATAAGGGCAAGAGTTTGCACTCCCTTCCTGCTGGCTCCATTACTACTTGGGCTGATCTGGCCGATAAATTTCTTGCCAAATATTTTTCTTCTGCCAAGACAGCTAAGATGCAGAATGATATCACATCATTTATGCAGTATGACTCATAATCATTATATGAAGCTTGGGAAAGGAACAAAGATCTGCTCCGACGAAGTCCTCATATGGGATAACTAAATGGCTTCAGGTGAACACCTTCTACAATGGGTTAATGGGTCATACTAGAAGTTCTATCGATGTTGCAGCAGGTGGGGCACTCATGGGAAAAGAAATTTATGAGGCTTATAATTTAATTTAGGAGATGGCGTCAAATAATTATCAATGGTCCACTGAGAGAACCATGCCAAAGAAAGCTCCAAGCATTTATCAGTTCGATGAGATCAGTGCCTTATCAGCACAGATGGCTGCTTTATCCAAGAAATTTGACACTATGGGTGTGCTTTCAGTCCAAAGCCCATTTGTAACATGTGAATCTTGTGGGGAATGACACACCAATGATAGATGCACAACCAAGGCTGAATCTGCTCAATATGTGGGAAACTATAACAGGCAGCAGAACAACCCATATCCCAATGATTATAATCTAGGTTGGAGAAATCAGTAAAACTTTTCCTGGAACAATAATCAGGGGTCATCATCACAAGCTAAGCAAGTAGTCCCTCCTGGTTTTCAAGCATAGTCTTGAGCTCTTGTCCAAGAAAAGACATCATTGGAAGAGATGTTTACAAAGTTCATGGCTAGTCAAGAAGTGACAAATCATACTCATGCAGCAGCACTTCGAAATCAAGCTGAATTACTTCTAAGTCAAACAACATCACTTAGAAATCTTGAGACACAAGTTAGTCAGCTTGCTTCTGCTATTAGCAATCGACCTATGGGAATTCTTCCAAGCGATATTGTGACCAATCCTAAAAACCATGGGAAAGAACAATGCACTGCCATCACATTAAGGAGTGGGAAAGAAGTAGAAGTGGGTAGCAAAAAGCATAATGAGAAAATTCAAGAGAAGACGCCTCCAGTATACCCATCACCACCCTTTCCTCAACGTCTTCAAAAAAAAGTGCCAGAATTGCCACCCAAGCCTCTTGAAGTGGAAAATTTGGGGGAAAAAGAAATTGAAAAAGCTCAAGAAGAAGAGAAGAAGCCTCCAGTCTATCCACCACCACCTTTTCCTCAGCGCCTTCAAAAGCAAAAAATTGACAAGCAGTTTCAGAAGTTTCTTGAAGTATTCAAAAAGCTCCATATTAATATACCTCTTGCTGAAGCTTTAGAACAAATGCCTAAATATGTCAAGTTTATGAAAGAAATTTTTTCTAAGAAGAGGAAATTGGATGAGATTGAGACAGTTGCACTTACTGAATAGTGCAGCGATATCCTTCAAAAGAAACTCCCACCCAAACTCAAAGATCCGAGAAGCTTCGCCATTCCATGTGCCATTGGCAATGAATTTTTTGGTAACGCTTTACGTGATTTGGGGGCGAGTATCAACTTAATGCCTCTTTCTATCTATCGCAAGCTTGGTTTAGGGGAAATAAAACCCACTACATTGATGTTGCAATGAGCCGATAGATCCATCAAACATCCAAGGGGTATGATTGAAGATGTGCTATTCAAGGTTGACAAATTCTTCTTTCCTACTGATTTTATTGTGCTTGACATGGAAAAGGATAGTGAAATACCCATAATTCTTGAGAGACCATTCCTAGCTACGGGTAGAACTCTCATGGATGTGCAAAAAGAAGAACTTACCATGAGGGTTCTAGACCAACAGGTAACTTTTAAAGTTTTTAAGGCTATGAAGTTTCTTAACGAATTTGATGAATGTTTGGCAGTTAAAGTGGTAAACAGTGATTCCAAAGAAACATTCAATGAAAATTGTTCCACTACACCACTTGAGGCAGTTTCACATTCTACTCCCTAGATGCAAGGATGCCACAATTTTGTGAATGTCAGGCCTCATAAAGCAAAGGAAAAAGGAGGGCAATGGTTCAAGTGGAAGGATGTCGGCTAATGGGCATGAGATAGTCAAGCCGATGACTATAAATCAAGTGCTTTTTGGAAGGCAACCCAAGTTCTAAACTTTTTCTGTTCTTTTTAAATTTTAATTTTTAGATATTTTTATTAATTTCTTTTTACTTTGTTTTCTTTTGTAGTGGCTACTCACCCAACTTGGACAAGCATGATGAAGTCTAAGAGGAAAACTAAAGCTTCTCTTGTGTTGCCTTCATCAATAGGGGAGTTTTCTTGTTCTTGCTTTTTTTTCCAAACATTGAGGACAGTGTTTGTTTTAAGTTTGGGGGTGTGTTTTTAGATTTATTTTAGTTTATGTGATTGCTTAATTTTATTGAGTCTAAAAAAAAAACCATAATTTTTTTTTTTGTTTTTGTTTGAGATATATTGCACTTAGTATGATGGAATCCTTATCCAATGATGAATTTTAGTTATTGATTTATCTTGATTCTTGGGAAAAACATAAGCATGAAAAGAATTTGTGTTAAATTCTTTTGTTAGTTTCATGTTAGGATGTGATTTTCACAAATTGAACACTTAATCTCTTTCTTAGATTTGCATTCTTATTTAAAGACTGCTTATGTTGATGTGAATTGCAATTATGTCTAGACCCTAGAATTTGTTTGATTCTCTCTTGAGGCAAAATCCTAGACAACACTAAGTTGAGGAAGTGATTTAGGCCATCTTTGGATCGTTTGAGCCTTTCGAGCTTACCTTTATATATTAATATACTTAGTCTACCTCTTTGCGCCTAATTGATATATCTCTTTTCTTTGATTGCCAGATCTTTTAGCCTAGCCAAATAAGAAAATCCATGATTAACCCTCACTACATAGGTATGTGATGATATTACAGGAAACAATTATGAGCCATGTCAAATTTGGGTGAAATGGTGATATAAAAAAAAAAATAATGGTTCTTCAAAAATGAAGAACAAAGAAAAAAAAAGAATAAATTGGTGAAGCAAAAAGGAAGTGTATTCAAAGAAGAAAGTATGTAATTTTAGGACAATGGCTGTCAAAAATCTTGAAAAAAATATAAAGTGTCTATGGGTGAACTTAAACCGAAATTTATCTTTATCCTACCTTGACCCTAGCCTTACATTACAAGCTTAATAAAGACCTATTTGATCCTTGACGAAGTGTTAGTCTACATTAGTGGAGAGATAGAGATGAAAAGCAAACATATAAGAATCTAGTACTAGTTCATATTTTGTATTGATATAAACTTATTTAGATTGCATGTTATGATTTGCAAAGAGACTATACACACACACACACTGAAAATCCATTCAAACATGAAGTTCACGATTGAATTGAATCATAGATTTGGATTATGTTTATGTTCTACTTTAAATCAAGATTTTGAGGTAACTTTTGAGGAAAACTAAGAAATCATTGTTTGAGTGCATTTATCTTGAGTGGTGTTTTGTGTCAGACTATTTAGTTAGTTTGTTTAGTTTCTTTTTGCTCGAGGACTAGCAAAATCTTAAGTTTGGAGGTGTGATAACTCTAGGAAATATAGTTATTTTACCACATTTTATGCATATAAATTGACTAAGTCTTTGAGGCTTTTATCCATTTTATGTTTAAAATAGTTATTTAGTTATTATTTATCTATTTTTATAGGTCCAAGGTGATCTAGAGCTTCGAGGTGCAAAACGATGAAAAACGATACAAAGCAATGAGCATGCAGATTCGACCTCTAGAGCTTCTTTCAAGAAAAACTTGATCTTAAAGACTTCATTTGACAAAACTCCCTTCTGGACTTTTGAAGCTGACTTCCATACCTTTCCAAAAATATAAGAATTATCAAAATCAGACAAGGTTTGCCTAGTCAAAACAGCTAATGGAGTATGAGAAAATGGCGGAACCAACTCGAAGAAACAGAGGAGTTGGCGTCGTGGCGCCAAAGAGGCAGAATAGGTGGTACCGCGACACTAGAAGCGTGAACAGTAACCATGAAAAAAATGTTAATTCGTTGATACTTACCTGTTTTCTTGTGCGCGAAGTTTCGGACTCTAGGAGGTCTTGGACACTTTAAATAGGACTCTTTTAGGTCAGAATAAAGGGGATTTGAGTTCTAAAACCCTAATTCTCTCAAGAGATAGTTGCCATCAAAAGCTCTCAAGAAGATTGGAAGATTGGTGAAGATTGAAGATTCAAGAATTGACAACTCTTAGTTTTCTCTTTTCTCTTCTTTATTTTTCTTGTGTTGCTAATAATGGTGAAACTATTTGATTATTTGTTTTCATTAATTATCATGAACTAATTTTCTTTTACTAGGATTTCAATGGAACTAACATGTAGTTTGAATTTACTTTCTCTCTCTAGCTTAATTTAATGGTTTGTTGAGTTGTTTGTTCAATCTAGTTCTTAATGCTTCTAATTGCTTGATCACCAATTAGATTGATTTGTTAACCTAAATGCAACTAGACATAGGGAGTTTAGTGTTAGACATTGATTGAATGATACATGTTTCATACTCATTTATTAGGATGAGTTGATCTGTAGGTAGGGTAGAAATATACTTACTTGTCATGTGTAACCATTGTTAGAGCCTAAGCTTAATGAGATCTTCTTTAAATCAATTTTCATAGTTGGTTAGTTAATTAGTTAAGAAGGATATTTTTATGAGACCATTGACAGATACTTATAAATAAGATAGAACTCTAGGTTAACAACTCAGGATCATTAATCAAGTGCAGAGGTAGAGAGAGATTCAAGCGAAGTATTGAGGGAAGTTGTAATCCTAGGCTTTTATAATTAATTGAATTCATCATTTTTAATTTACTTGCTTTCAGTATTAGTTTCTTTTAATTTAGTTTTTAATGATCATATTTCATTAGTCGTTTAGATAATATTAAGTTGTGTTAATTTTAGTACTTAACGAATTTAATAGCAATTCCTCGTGGGTTCGACACTTTACTTCCACTTTATTACTTGTTTTCGATAGGTGCACTTGCGTAGTGAAATCTGACAACAGTAATCCTTTCGTCCGACCTCTACATCGTTTCCTTTTCTTAGTGGCAGTACCGGTAGACGAAGTAGGATGTGATGTAGGTACCTCTGCCTGCTGCCCCGTGCCATCATCCGCGAAATATGTCGTTGCTAGCTCATTAAGTAAAAACTGTGAAATTTCATCCAGCAGTGAGGTAGACGCCTGTAACGCGGGATCTACCTGAGTCGCCGAATTAAGTGTCGACCGTGGCAGTGGAGTGAGAATCGATGTGGACAGTGCCACTGTAGAGGGAGGCAATCTAGACGGATCCACTATAGAAGGAGGCAGTGTAGAGGGATGCAGGGGCGATGGAGGTACTGCAGATAGAGTACGTGGCGATGGAGCAAGATAAGGCGACAACTGTCTCGGTGGAGGTTGTAAGGAGGGAAAAGGCACAGGTGGCAACTCTGGTGTAGCATGCCCTGAGGACGAACCTCCTGATGGTCGAAAAGCATCCCACATAGGACTACGTTTCTTTTGCACTTTATTTTTACGCCCTCCTCCTCGCATTTTATCTGTAAAATAAAAAATATTAAATTTATTAGTAAATATATATATTGCTACACATATAAAATATATTACTTGACAGATCATACAATTACAAAATGAATAAATAATGTTAACTTTCTAATCATCATCATTCTCGTCGTTCTCATCAGCATCATTATCATCGCTGTTATCATAATCTACTTCTTCATCTTTATCTTCATCATCATCATTATCATCATCATCTTCTTCTTCTTCTTCTTCTTCTTCTTCTTCTTCTTCTTCTTCTTCTTTTTCTTCTTCTTCTTCTTCTTCTTCTTCTTCTTCTTCTTCTGCTTTTTCTTCATTTGTTCTCTGAATATTAATATTTACTTCTTAAAAATCACCATGAACCAAAAGTTAAGGATTGTCAAGATTTTCTGAATATGTTACAATGGTGGGAGTAGGCACATCCATTGGTTGATAAATCCCTTCGTTTAGATCAATTATTTCTCCTACACGAGATCCAATGTCAAATCTACTCCTAGCCTTTGTTTTGAACACAGCCCACTAGTCTCGACGTTCTCTTCTATTCGATGGATAAGAACTGTAATACACTTGTTGACATTGATGAGCTAAAACAAAAGGTTCATTACAAGTAAGTATTGACCTGTACTTTATTTCAACAAGCCCATTATGAGGATCTACATAATTAACAATTTTCCTACACAATTAATTTAAAAATATTAATAATTTCCACTTGCCTAAAATACTCTTCTTTTAATATTAGAATTTTATATATTTTTTAATTTAATACTTTTAAATTATAATTACAAATAAACTATTATTATTATTCAATTTAAATTTTTATATTTATTAGTATATATTATAAATGAAGTTTTATTTCTTAAAACACATTAACAATTTTCCTACACAATTAACAAATTTCCTACACAATTAATTTAAAAATATTAATAATTTCCACTTGCCTACAATACTTTTTTTATTAATAAAATTTTATATTTTTTTTAATATTATCTTTTTAAATTATAATTATAAATAAACTATTATTATTTAATTTATATTTTTTATTTATTACTACAGTATAAATAAAGTTTCATTTATTATAACACATTAATAATTTTCCTACACAATTAATTTTAAAATATTAATAATTTTCACTTTCCTACAATACTATTTTTTTATTATTAGAAATTTATATATTTTTTAATATTATCTTTTTAAATTATAATTATAAATAAACTATTATTATTTAATTATTATTTTTATGTTTATTACTATATTATAAATAAAGTTTCATTTATTATAACACATTAACAATTTTCCTACACAATTAATTTTAAAATATTAATAATTTTTATTTGGCCTACAACACTAATTTACCATTATTAGAATTTTATATCTTTTTTAATATTATCTTATTAAATTATAATTATAAATAAACTATTATTTCAACAATATACACATTAACAATTTCAACAATATACACATTAACAATTTCAATTTTAACTTAACAATATACACACAAAAAATTTCAACAATATACACATTAACAATTTCAACTCAACAATATACACACAAAAATTTCAACATACACACATTAACAATTTTCAAATCATAGAGAAAAGACAACTCATACCCAGGTACGGTGGTCGGACACCTTAGTTGGTGGAGGGCGCAGGCAGCGACGACGATGGCTTGCGGAGGACGGTCGAACTTAACTACAAAAATGAAAACAACAATATTATCAAACAATATCAAAAATATGCTCAAAACGAAAATAAAAGAAGAGAGAGAAAAGAAACAGACGCGGTGATCGAACGACGACAGAAGTGGCAGCGATGATAGTGGCTCGTGGGGGACGGTCGGACGGCGATGGCTCGGACTTAACTAAAAAAAATGAAAACAACAATATTATCAAACAATATTAAAAACTAAAAATTAAAAAACGAAATTAAAAAAAAAAGAACAAAAAGCGATGGCGGTGGTCGGACGACGACGGCTGTGAAAGCAACGGTGGTGGCTCGTGGTGGACGGTTGGATGGTGACGGCGATGGCGGTGGCAGCAATGGTGGTGGCTCGTGGGGGATTGTTGGACGGCGACGACGGTGGCTCGGACTTAACTACAAAAATAAAAACAACAATATTATCAAACAATGTCAAAAACCAAAAATTAAAAAAAATTAAAAAAAGAGACAAAATAGAAACAGACGTGGTGGTCGGACGGCGACGGTGGTGGCAACGACGGTGATGGCTCGTGGGGGACGGTCGGACGACGAAGGGGTTAGACGACGAAGGAGCACGGCAGACCAAAGAGAGAAAGAGAGAATCAGAGAGAAAATGAGAAAAGAAGTCTCGAGCATTAAGTTATGCTCGAGACTTTCACCGATGGAATATGGTTATTACCGAAGAAAATTCCGTCGGTAATACTTTTGGCGAGATTTAAAATGTCATCCGTCGGTAATAAGGTATTACCGACGAAAAATCGATCGGTAATACCATATTCTGTCGGTGAAACATCAACGACAGAATAAACTTTCACCGACAAAAATTAAGTATTACCGACGAAATTTTCGTCGATAATATTTTGGAAAGGATTTCAAATTTTATCCATCGGTATTAGCACTTTTCGTCGATGATATATCACCGACGAAATTTAAGTACTACCGATGAAAATTCAATCGGTAAAACTTTCTAACCGTTCACTTTAAAACCTTAATTGATTTTGTATTAAATTTGCATTTATTGTTTATTAAAAACCAAGAAAAAACTATTCCCAACGGAATATCCGTCGGTAAAAAATGTGAAAGGTCAAAAAGTATCATCGACGGAATTGACTTATTACCGACGAATTTTTCCTCGATAATAGTTTTTTGACCGTTTAGTTTTTTTTAATTAATTTTTATTACTTTTTATTTATTAATGATTTCGAAAGCCGTGTAGTATTTTCACAGACGGAATTTTCATCGGTAATGCTCCTAATTCCATCGGTGAAAATTTGGCAGGAATCTAGGTTGTTCGCGCCAAACTTTTATCGACAGAATGAATCTGTCGCTAATATTTCGTCGGTAGTATTCTTTTTTTTTTGCCAAAAATACTAAAAAAATTTGTTGGTAATAGGCCAATACATTACCAATGGAATTTCGTTGGTAATAATTAAAATTCGGTCGGTAAAGAATTGTTTTACCGACGAAAATATTCCAACGATGATGTTTTCATCGATAAATTGACATCTTCTTGTAGTGTTTGTAAACAATATCCCTCCCCAAATTCATTGGAGATGGCTTTGGCGTATTTTTCAAAATCAGAGTGAGGTGGTTGATGTGTTTATACCATAGAAGAAAAGCAGGAATGGGCGAAAATTTAGATTTGTTCGGTTCTCTAATATGGATGAGGCTCAGCGTGCATCTAAAAATCTTAATGGCATTTGGTTATTGGAAATTCGGCTTAAGGTAAATATTGCTCGATTCAATGGAATGTCTTCTTTCTGGAGGAAAACTCAGATAAGAAAACGAGGGCCAAGGTGATCTGATTTTTTCTGGGAGATACAATCAAGGATTGGGTCATAATATTCAAGATGGCAATGGTCAGGATAGTAGATGCTATGAGATTAGGGATGGTGGTAGTCATAAAAATACCTCATCTAAAAATCTTAATGTCGTTTGGTTATTGGAATTTCGGCTCAAGGTAAATATTGCTATATTCAATGGAAGATTTTCTTTCTGGAGGAAAATTTAGATAAGGGAAACGCAGGGCCATGGTGATCTGATTTTTTTTTGGAGATTCAATCAAAGATTGGGTCATAATATACAGGATGGCAATTGTCAGAATAATAAATGCTGTGAGATTAGGGATGGTGGTAGTCATAAAAATACCTATCTTCAAGCACTCATTCATGACAAAACTGCCTTTTCTAATACTTCAAATGCCAGTTCTTCTTATGTTGAAAGGTCTGATAAAGTTTGTGATTATGGTAAAGTGAGAAAATCATGATCTGGAGTTGTGAAAGATGAAGCTATTCATAAACTAGAGAAGTGCATGACTGGGACTACGATAGGATATTATGAAGATGACAAATTGAATGAAAACTTCAAAATGTATGGGGTTCTTGAGGTGTCGGTCAAAAAAATCTTCGATAAACAATTTCTCATTGAATTTGAGGATAAGGAAACAATGGCTACAATGAAAATTTGGGGTTGGTCTTGGCTAAAAGAATGGTTCGATGAAGTTGAACCATGGTCAGAAAGGGTGGCTTACAAATAAAGAACAACTTGGCTGACTTGATTTGGAGTGCCTCTTCATGCAAGGATTTATTCAACGTTTAAAAAAATTGCAATGTATGGGGTAAGTTACTTAGCATGGACGGCACAACGTTACAATTCAAAGACTTTAGTAAAGGGGCCATTCTGGTTATGACTGATAAGTTAGATAGAATTGATGAGACTATTAGCATGGATTGTGGTGGGTTTCATTTTCCTGTGAGAGTTACTAAGATTGGAGCAGAATTTGTGTCTCTTTTTCTTTGTTGCTGTAAAACTTACAAAGAAGATATAAAGGGCAATGTTAATGCATCTCATTCGGATTGTTGTGATGGGGAAAGCTCCGATGAGGAGGCAAGGGTGGAAGATAAACAGTTCCATGGAAATGGTCTCATTGGAGAAGAAGATGATGTCATTAATGGCAATGGTGATGAAGTGGTGTCATAGTCCAAAGAATTATGCATGGACATTGATAACAGTGCTTGGGTGCTTGAGAATGCTGACATGGAGGCGGCTAAACTAGGAAAGGACAACTTGGTCGATAGAGGAGGGAGCTTTAATTCTAATGAAATGCCTTTTGGGGAAGATGAAAAGCTCACAGAGAATTTGGATATGGTGGAAGGGTGCAAGGAGGTGAATGGACCTAATGAGAATAATGGGTGGATTGATTCAAATGGTGCAAGCCTTGATTTGGACAAATGTGTTAGGCCTGATTCTTATATTGATGCCCAAGTTAATGCTCCCATTTTGTTATCCGAAAATGACAAGGAAAAATGCCTTAATAACAATACAAAAAAGAAAGAAATGAGGGTAATATTAGTAGATGATGTCGCAACCTAAAAAATAACGAGTCTCATTGTAAAACTTTATTATTCGTTAAGGGTGACATTAAACAAATCGAGGAAAAGTCGACTTAATTCCTCTAGATAAATTAAAGTTTTGAAAATGACCTTGAAAAAGACATAGAGTCGCCACCAATCGATTTTAGCTAGGTGTGATCGGCCACCTATTAAAACCGGTTTTATAAAATATTTTAAAAATTAATTAAAACATTTTTAAAACCAATTTCAAGTCTGCGTTTTAAACCAGAGAAATCAAAGAAACGGGTTCGGGACTCGGTTACGTGTGGGGAAAGATTAGCACTCCCACAACGCCCGTATAAAACGGTACCCTATTAATCGTGTGTTATCTCAAGTCTCGGTAAAAATCGGTTTTAAATTTAGTATTTCAAGTTAATTCCCAATTTAAAGAAAAATAATTCCATTTTTTAATTGAAAATGATCCGGAATTTATAAATTCAAAATTTTCCTATATTCCCCAACAAACGTGGCAAAATATATAAATTTTTATTAGTTTTGGAAAACTTTCCGAATCATTCTCTTTTTTTAAAACAAAGATATTCCTTTATTAATGATAGTTGATGATATTCCCTCCAGCAAACCCGGTAGAGAACTCATAAATTATTTTAACTCGGGAATATCTTTATTTTTTATTAAAAAATCATTATCCTTTTGAAAACATTTTAAAAGATATGAATATGTATATGCATAACATAAATAAAATGACATGGCAAAATCTAAATAATATAATGCATCCTAAATGATATGATATAATTTAAATGCCTTAGCATATTCTAAATGAAATGAAATGTCTTAAGTTATATGACATATTCTAAATGAAATGAAATGACCTAGGTAACATAATATATTCTATATGAAATGTAATATCCTAAATCATATGATATATTTTAAATGAAATAAAATATCCTAAATGACATAATATATATCCTAAATGAAATGACCTAGGTAACATAATATATTCTATATGAGATGAAATAATTTGAATGACATGGCAAATATGAATGATATGTCATATAATTTAAATGACATAAAATATAAAATAATGCTATCATATAATATGCATGAAAATAAAAATAAAAATAAAAATAATAATGCATGAACATAATATATGCTAAATAATATGACAAAAAATAACTAAATAAAAAGCATAGGATATCATGAAATATTCCAAATCATATAATAAACAATATAACATTATTAAAAATCATAACAATATCATAGAAATTATCATAGCTAATCACATATTATATAAAATGCATGAATATGGAAAATGCAATGCATGAAAATGTATTTTTTCCTTTAATTAAGGAAATCCATATATCTAAAAAGATTTCCGGCTACCTTAGGAAAATATGTCAAATTAAATATTCTAAAACCAAAATACTTTGTGATTGTTTGAAAACAATTTTGAAAAGCTTAGATTAAAAATAACAGCTTAGCTAAACCCTTTTTTAAATGGCTCTAATTTCCTAAGTTTAAAATCCCGGACTTGACCATCCTTAACCCGAGACTTAAAAAATCATTTTTAGAATTTAAAAAGGCTTAGAAACTACCCTAAGTCAGTAACTAAACTTCCTAATCAGCCCCCTCTAGGTAACTTAACCAAAACAGAAAAATGATTTTCCTTTAAATTCAATTCTGACTCCACTGTCCAATTTTAAGTCACGATTTTTTATCCTATTTTTAAAAATTCAAAAAGCTATAAAAAACATAATGGAGACTCAGGACATGTAAAAATACACGGGAAAAAATCAGCTTAATTTTCTGATTAAAGATGAATGCCCAGAAAAATCGGGAAAGTACGAGTACTAGGTGAAAAAACTGTTTTGCCAAAATACATTTTTACCTTTGATAAAATCATTTAAAAATCAAAATAAAAATATTTAAGACTCACAAAATGACTCACAAACAGTAGCTAGGACTTTTTAAAAGTTAGACAAAAATTGGCTAAGTAAAAAAAATCACAAAGGTAGAATAATTAATTTGACAAACCTTAATTTTCCACAAGTATGCTCAAAAGAGCATGACTTTGAACCATTAATTGGCCTAAGTCATTAGTCAAGTGGCATGGACATGAAATGCATGAAAAAATACAGCAAATATGATGCATGGAATGCATGGTTTTAATCCTACATGTCATGAAAAAATGCATGGCATCAATATAGTGACCTAGACCTAAATGAACTTGCATGGCATTTAATGCAACCTAGGTCTAAAATGCATGAGCATGCATGGCAAGATAAACCTAACCTAACATCTAAAATAGGCATGGCAATAACACAAACACAAGGCATGCTTAAACCAAAAACTCAACCAAATATCATGCAAATGCCAACATAACAACTAACATAGCAAAAATGAACACATAATGCTATAATACATGGAGTGGTCGAATGGCCTAAGATTCCAAACAAGCATGGCATTTTCACAAACACTTGATATACTAACATGCAAAACTAAAATATAACTCTCAAATCATGCAAACACAAAGTAGAGATACTAAAACTAAACAAGCATTTTCACAAACACTTGATATACTAACATGCTCAACTAAAATATAACACTCAAATCATGCAAACACAAAGACGAGATATTAAAGCTAACAAGCATTTTCACAAACACTTGATATACTAACATGCTCAACTAAAATATAACACTCAAATCATGCAAACACAAAGTAAATATATTAAAACTAACAAGCATTTTCACAAACACTTGATATACTAAATATAAAACATCAATAAATTTAAACAATATGAAAACAGAAAATTGAAAATGCAAGAATATGATAATAAACTCATAAATGACAACAAACAAGCAACCAAATCAAAACATCCTTCAAGTATATGAAGTAGAAGAACACTTAAAGCATCAAGACTAAAGAAAATAACATAAATAATATGATAAATTAAAGCCAAAACAGCAGGAATAATAAAAAAAATAGGCCATTCGGCCATAGTAAGAAAAATAAGGGAAAAAATTGTAAAAATTATTTAAGAAAGAGATGAAGAAAGAACTTAAGAAGAACATAAAAAAAAACACTTATTTAAAAAGAAAACTCACCAAATAATAATCAAAAACAGCAAAAACAAGAATGGAAAATCAAGAAACTGCAAGAGTTGGTGCTAAAAGCAACCTCAAGAAGCTATATTTCAAGCTTTATCACTTCAAACTTTCCTTTCTTTTCTAAACTTTTTCTTTTTGCTTTCAACCAAGGAGAGAAAAAACTAAGCAAAACCAAGAAGAAATCTGAAAAATGAAGTCCAAAAAAATGAAAATTCTGACTCCACTTTAGTGCTGGCCGAACCATGCCTCTCTCCTCCTAGGATGTTGTCATTTTGATTCCAACCAATTTCCATCCAAGGGCTAGTGATTCAAGGTGAAAAATCATGAAATTATCACCCTTAGATTAGTGTATCAGCTGTCCATAATTACAGCTATTCAAGAATAATGTTGACACTCTCCCTCTTCATGCATTGGTCTATGTAGTTTAATTACAATGGCTTGATCAAGAAAATCTCTAACTAACTCTTAATTCTTGGCCTTTTGATTGAAAAATCAGAAGCTTCCTCCTTCCTTTCGGCCTTGTTAGGCCAGTACTCTCTTTTCCAGCCCAAGTATGATTTTTTGAAAGGCCAAAAGAAGCCCTTTTCAGTTGCTTGGGTAAAATGACAATTTTGCCCCCTAGATGCAAATAAATGGAAAACGGACTCCAAATTCAAATTTTCTGTTTTTAATACTTTCAAAATAATAAAATATTGAATTCTGGAAGTTTTCAAAAATTTTCGAGTCTATTTGCTATTTATTTGGATTTTTTCTTTCAAAAATGCCCTTTCATGCCCCCACAGTTTGAAAATATGGGACCATTAAACGAGCTCCAAATCAAGATTTTTCTTCATTAATATCTTCCAAATAATTTAAAAGTGTGATCTGAAAGTTTTCATAATTTTTGGAACTCATTTGGTAACTTTTCAGGATTTATCTTCTTGAATCACTACATAGGGGCTCGGGATTTGGCTATTTTGCAAACGAATTCCGAATCAAGATTTTCTTTTGTCAATCTCTTCCAAATAATTTAAAAATGAGATTTGAAAATTTTTAGAAGATTTGGAGTGCATTTGCTATTTTTTCGGGATTTTCCTTCTTGAATTTCTACATAAGAGACTCGAGATTTGGCCATTTTGCAAACGAACTCCGAATCAAGATTTTCTTTCGCAAATCTCTTCAAAATAATTTAAAAATGATATTTGCAAATTTTTAGAAGATTTGGAGTTCATTTGCTATTTTTTGGGATTTTTCTTCTTGAATTTCTATATAAGAGACTCGGGATTTGGCCATTTTGCAAACGAACTCCGAATCAAGATTTTCTTTTGCCAATCTCTTCCAAATGATTTAAGAATGATATTTGCAAATTTTCAGAATTTTTGGAGTCCATTTGCTATTTTCCCCAAATTTTCCAATTTTGCCATTTGCCTCCGAAACCCGATTTTGCTCAAAACAAGTCTGATTTTCAGATTTTCTTCAAGCTGAGCCTTGGGCTATCCCTTTTTAATCATTCCTCATCCATTGGGGGCTTTAGTCATATCAAGTCAGGCCATTTCTGTAATTCTTCCCGATTTCACCGAAATCCACCAAAAACACTAATTCTCGGTTTTCTCCCGGATTGACTTTTCTTTCATTTTGTCTTTCAAGTGGCTTCTCCATTACCTGCAGTCAGTGCTTATCTTTCATTTGGAACCTTTAATTTCGACCAATTTGATCGTTTAAGCACTTTTCCCCAAATTTCCTGGATTAGGGTTTCTTTTATACTGAATCTCTATAACCCAACTTTCGAACTCCATATCTTTCAATGTAGACCTCGGATTATCAAAATTCTTTCACCATTTTTCAATTGAACTTCAAATCTTGATTTTGAAAGTGGGTTGATTTTTTCAGTAGTTGACTTTTTTCAAGGTTGACTTTTTTGAGTTTGACCTTTTATGCTCGTGCTCTTAAACTAAGTCTCGGAGTACCACCTGTAGGATGAAAAAAGTCTTTTTGCATTCTAAAACATCAATTTAGGAAGAAAACATACCTGTTTTAGTGGTCCGGACAAAATTAGGTGTCTACAGCTGCCCCTCTTTGGCTATTGCTGAGAATCAGGAATCAGGCAAAGATAAACAAACACTAATTTTGTACGGTTAGTGAAATCACATGTGAGGGAAAGGGAAAGGGGTTTTCTTCTTTTTTTTTCATCTTTTTTCATTCATTTTTTTTATTTCTTCGTCATCATTTTTTTTTTTGAAAAAACTGTAAATTCAAGGTTTTGTCCTTAAATTGAATTCCCTGACTAATCAAGGCTCGACCCGTCTTAAGGAAACGGGTTCGATTTTCAAAAGAAAAAATTGTGCTCAAAGGTCTTTAAAAATGGTGTCGGAAGGTCTTTAAAATTGGTGCTCGAAGGTCTTTAAAATGGTGCTCGGAGGTCTTTAAAACTGGTGCCCGAAGGTCTTTATAAATGGTGACCGGAGGTCCTTAAAACTGGTGCCCGGAGGTCTTTAAAATGGTGCCTGAAGGTCTTTAAAATTGATGCCCGAAGGTCTTTAAAAATGGTGCCCGAAGGTCTTTAAAACTAGTGCCCGAAGGTCTTTAAAAAAATGCCCAAAGGTCTTTAAAACTGGTTAATCAAATTGGGGCATCATATGTGGAAATGATGGATACATGGTGAATAAAGATGGACTAACGCATGAATCATTGGGGCATGCGATGAAAATGAAAAATGAAAAATTTGTGATATCATACATATGAGAATTCGGATGATTCCAAAGTGCAAAATGAAATTTTGAATATCCATTTCCCCTAGGGATTGCTTTTCAATGTGAATATTCGTGCTTGACATGAGGAATGGCCATCTTTCATATCCCTTTCGCACAAAAAGAAATTAATCATAGTCACCCCTTTTGAGCCAAAAGAATTTTTTCTTCTTTGAACCCTGAGCAAGGATCACCCTCTACACTGGGGGGCAAATGCGAGGAAAGATCTTTTTAAAGATCATTGAGAAATGAGTCCTAGCTCAAAGACAGATACAAATCAAATGGAACCCCGAATAAATACGGGCTCACTCTGTCAAAGAAAAAGAAGAGAAAAAGATGGCGAAATGAAAGCCAAGAAAAACAAAAGAAAAACACAATGAAAAAATATGTGAAAGACATGGCAAATTGAAAGCCAAAAGCAAAGAAGAAAAAGAGCAAAGTCAAAAGGAAAGAAATGTCCAAGAAGGGACAAATGCTTCAAAGAGAATCCTTCTCAAGAAATGATCCTTGATCTGATTACCCTCAAACACATATTTTGGGCATATTTATCCTTTCTTTCTGAACCCTAAGCCATGGCCTACATTACGTGCTTTAAAAGTCCATTTTGATTTAGCATGAATATTTACTTTGAAAGGTTTTTCCTCAGATTTTATCCCATTTTATCGAATTATCATTTCACTAAGGAAGAATTTAGAATTCTCAAGTGTATGGTAAAAAAAAATTGGAAAGAATGGGACTCGAGGGCGAAAACCCAAAAATGGGCGGTCTAGAGTAAATTTGGAAATTTTTGATGCTATCGATGATAGTATCAATACCAAAAAAGAAAAGATTTTATTAGTGATCATCGAGGAACATTTAAGAATTCCTGAACCTCCCAAATTGTCAATTCTCATTCAGAGGATTGTTTTCAAAAACTGAAACTTTTTTTCCTCTAAGATTAAATTTTTAGGTTTGAACATCCCGACCAATCTTGACGCTTGTCAAAATGCCTTGATATGGAAACTAAAAGAATGTTGAATTTGTTTGGTTCTCAATAAATTCATGATTTATAAAACATGTTCCATTTGTGAGCCTAGAAGGGATATACATTTTTGTCATGAAGTTTTCCTGGAAAAGCCAGAATCTTGTTATACCAAGCCTTGCCAATCCCAATTGGAAAAACCCAGATTGATACTTAGAGAAATTTCTAACAACGATCATCAGTCTTCAAAAGATTTATACATCACACATTGTGGGGTTAATATTTTTTGTTCAGAAGTTTTCAAAATATGAAAACAAATAAAGAGATTTTGAAATACCCATTTTGATGTTGACATGAGACAAGGATTTTTCTAACCCAAAGGTATAGAACTGCCAAGATAAGTCTTGACTTCCAGATATGAGAAGAAGAAATAGAACCCGGTTCAATCTCTGTTGATGAAGTTTGAAAACTGTTGGGGCAAAGAGAATAGCCAAAATGAATTGAAGATATACTCTTATGTGAAGAGGAAAAATGAATTTGAAAGGCTAAGCCAAAGTTTAGAAATACAATCGGGGGCATTTGCATCACTCATGAGCACTCATCTCTTTATCAAGCTTTTATATCTGCACAGTGTCGGTAAGCATTTGCATCATTCATGGGTATTTGCATTGGCATTATTCCATAAGCATCTGTATTTTACCTTTACATTTACATTCTTCATGGAATTCGCATTTGTGTCATCTCAAGCAATTGCATCATTTCTAGAATCATTGCATTTTCATTATTGTGTGGTAATTGTAGTTACACCATTCATAAACTAGTTACATGAACACAATTAGTAGGGGCATCTGCATCATGAAACATGGGCATCAATCCAGGCCATTTGCATTTGCACTAAGAAATATTTTACATTTGCACCATGAAGCATGAGCACCTTGTTAAAAGACATGTGCATCTGCATCATTTCTCGAAGCTTCTAGCAGGGATATCCAGAATTTTACAGTTTTAAAAGAACAAGTCTTAAGTGGTGATAGCTGAAGCCTCTGGTGGAGATATCTAGGGTTTTATAATTTTGAAAATGAGAAATCTTCTTCTGGAGGAGTTACCCAGAATTTTACAATGAGCAAGTCTTTGGTGGTGATAGCCAAAGCTTCTGGTAGAGATATCCAGAATTTTACAGTTTTAAAAGTGAACAAGTCTTCGGTGGTGATAGCTGAAGCCTCTGGTGGAGATATCCAGGGTTTTATAATTTTGAAAAATGAGAAATCTTCTTCTGGAGGAGTTACCCAGAATTTTACAATGAGCAAACCTTTGGTGGTGATAGCCAAAGCTTTTGGTGGAGATATCCAGAATTTTACAGTTTTAAAAGTGAACAAGTCTTCGGTGGTGATAGCTGAAGCCTCTGGTGGAGATATCCAGGGTTTTATAATTTTGAAAAATGAGAAATCTTCTTGTGGGGGAGTTATCCAGAATTTTATTCAACATGTGCATCTACATCAAGAAGCATTTGCATCAATCTAAGTTAGTTGAATCTGCATCAAGAAAGTTTGCATCAAATCAAGTCATTTACATTTGCATCAAAGACATTTGCACCAATCTAAGTCATTTGCATCTACATCAAGAAACATTTGCATCAACTAAAGACATTTGCATTTGCATCATGAAGCATTTGCATCATCTCTTAAAGCTTTCAGGTATAATCGAACTCGTTTTGCTCCTTAAGACGAGACGAGCCCCGAGATCATCGTCGAGGTACCTTTTTTTATTATGAACAAGTCTTCAGTGGTAATAGCTGAAGCCTCTGGTGGAGATATCCAGAGTTTTAAAATCCTTTGTAAAGTCTTCGGTGGTGATAGCTGAAGCTTCTGGAGGAGATACCCAGAATTTTAAACACAGCTGAGAACAAGACAGGTTAAGGCCCCGAGACCATCGTCGAGGTCATTTCCTTTCTTGCAAATCGAACTCGTTTCCTTAAGACGAGTCGAACTCCGAGATCATCGTCGAGGTACTTTTTTATTATGATCAAGTCTTCGATGGTGATAGCTGAAGCCTCTGGTGGAAGAGTTTTAAAATCCTTTGAAAAGGTAAAAAGTCTTCGGTGGTGATAGCTGAAGCTTCTGGAGGTGATACCCAGAATTTTTACAGTTTTAAAATGAGCAAGACTTTGGTGGTGATAGCCAAAGCTTCTGGAGGAGATACCCAGAATTTTAAACATAGCTGAGAACAAGACAGGTTAAGGCTCCGAGACCATTGTCGAGGTTATTTCTTTTCTTGCAAATCGAATTCGTTTCCTTAAGAAGAGTCGAGCCCCGAGATCATCGTCGAGGTACCTTTTTATTATGAACAAGTCTTCGGTGGTGATAGCTGAAGCCTCTGGTGGAGATATCCAGAGTTTTAAAATCCTTTGAAAAGGTAAAAAGTCTTCTGTGGTGATAGCTGAAGCTTCTGGAGGTGATACCTAGAATTTTTACAGTTTTAAAAATGAGCAAGACTTTGGTGGTAATAGCCGAAGCTTCTGGAGGAGATACCCAGAATTTTAAACACAGCTGAGAACAAGACAGGTTAAGGCCCCGAGACCATCGTCGAGGTCATTTCCTTTCTTGCAAATCGAATTCGTTTCCTTAAGACGAGTCGAGCCTTGATTAGTCAGGGAATTCAATTTATGGACAAAATCTTCAATTTACTGTTTAAAAAAATGAAAAAAGAGAAAAAATAAAAGAAAAAAATGAAAAAAATAAAAAATAAAAAATAAAAAATAAAAAATGAAAAAATGAAAAAATGATAGAAGAATGGAAAAGAAAACTCATTTCCCTTTCCTTCACATGTGATTTCACTGACCGTACAAAATTAATGTCGGTTTATCTTTGCCTGATTCCTGATTCTCAGCAATAGCCAAAGAGGGGCAGCTGTAGACACCTAATTTTGTCCGGACCACTAAAACAGGTATGTTTTCTTCCTAAATTGATGTTTTCGAGTGTAAAAAGACTTTTTTCATCCTGCAGGTGGTACTCTGAGACTTAGTTTAAAAGGGCGAGCATAAAAAGTCAAACTTGAAAAAGTCAACCACGGAAAAAGTCAACCCCAAAAAGTCAACCCACTTTCAAAATCAAGATTTTAAGTTCAATTGAAAAATGGCGAAATAATTTTGATAATCCGAGGTCTACATTGAAAGATATGGAGTTCAGAAGTTGGGATTTGGAGATTCAGTAGAAAGGAAACCCTAATCCGAGAAATTTGGGGAAAAGTGCTTAAACGATCAAATTGGTCGAAATTGAAGGTTCCAAATGAAAGATAAGC
The DNA here is from genome assembly GCA_030761205.1 of Fremontodendron californicum. Classification (NCBI taxonomy): domain Eukaryota; kingdom Viridiplantae; phylum Streptophyta; class Magnoliopsida; order Malvales; family Malvaceae; genus Fremontodendron; species Fremontodendron californicum. Next base: position 7,329,237 of record JAULJL010000019.1, on the reverse strand, counting down.
ACTGACTACGGGTAATGGAGAAGTTACTTGCAAGAAAAACTGAAAGAAAAGTCAATCCGGGAGAAAACCGAGAATTAGGGTTTTTAGTGGATTTCGGTGAAATCAGGAAGAATCACAGAAATGGCCCGACTGGGTAAGAACAAAGCCCCCAATGGATGAGGAATGATTAAAAAAGGATAGCTTAAGGCTCAACTTGAAGAAAATCTGAAAATCGGACTTGTTTTGAGCAAAATCGAGTTTCGGAGGCAAAATGGCAAAATTGGAAAATTTGGGAAAAATAGCAAATGGACTCCGAAAATTCTGAAAATTTGTCAATCTCATTCTTAAATCATTTGAAAGAGATTGGTAAAAGAAAATCTTGATTCGGAGTTTGTTTGCAAAATGGCCAAATCTCGGGCTTCTTATGCAGTAATTCAAAAGGGAAAATCCCAGAAAAATAGCAAATGAGCTCCAAATCTTCTGAAATTTTGCAAATCTCATTTTTAAATTATTTTGAATATATTGGCAAAATAAAATCTTGATTCGGAGTTCATTTGCAAAATGGCCAAATCCCGGGCCTTCTATGCAATAATTCAAAAAGATAAATCCCGAAAAAATAGCAAATGGACTCCAAAAATTCTAAAATTTTGAAAATCTCATTTTTAAATTATTTGGAATATATTTTCGAAATAAAATCTTGATTCGGAGTTCGTTTGCAAAATGGCCAAATCCCGGGCCTCCTATGTAGTAATTCAAGCCGATAAATCCCGAAAAAATACCAAATGAGCTCCAAAAATTATGAAAACTTCCAGATCACACTTTTTAATTATTTTGAAGAGATTGGTGAAGAAAAAACTTGATTTGGAGCTTGTTTAAAAAATGGTAAAATGTAGGGGCATAAAAGGGCATTTTTGGAAGAAAAAATCCAAATAAATAGCAAAAGGACTCGGATAATTTTGAAAACTTCCAGAACTCAATAATTTATTATTTTGGAAGTATTAAAAAAGAAAAATTGAATTTGGAGTCCGTTTGATATTTATTTGCATCCGGGGGGCAAAACGGTCATTTCACCCAAGCAACCGAAAAGGACTTCTTTGGGCCTTTAAAAAAATCAGAGTTGGGCTGGAAAAGAGAAGTGTTGGCCTGCCCATGCCCAAAGGAAGGAGGAAGCTTGTAATTTTTGAATCAAATGGCTAAAAATCAAGAGTTAGTTAGAGATTCTCTTTGATCAAGCCATGGTGATTAAGCCACATAGGCCAAGAGAGATGTCAACATTATTCTTGAACAGCTGTAATTTGAGAGAGCTGATGTGCTAATCTAAAGGTGGTAATTTCATGATTTTTTCACCTTGAATTATTAGCCATTTGATGGAAAATTGGTTACACAAAAAATGACAACATTCTAGGGGAGGTCAGAATTTCATTTTTTCATCTTCATTTTACTGAGTTCTTAGAGTTTTTACTGAGTTTTTCTCTTCTTGGTTGAAGGCAAAAAAGAAAAGTTTAGAAAAGAAAGGAAAGTTTGAAGAGATAAAGCTTGAAATATAGCTTCTTGAGGTTGCTCTTGAGCACCAACTCTTGCACTTTCTTGATTTTCCATTCTTGTTTTTGCTATTTTGATTTCTATTTGGTGAGTTTCCATTTTAAATAAATGATTTTTATGGTGCTTTTCAAGTTCTTCCTTCATCTCCTTCTTGAATATATTTTTTTTACATTTTTTTAAAAATAAACTCACCATGGCCAAATGGCCTACATTATTTAGTTAAGTTGCTGTTTTGATTTATTTTACCATATTGTTTATGTTATTTTCTTTGATCTTGGTGTTTTAAATGTTATGTTACTTCATATTCTTGAGTTATATTTTAATTTGGTTGCTTTGTTTGTTGCCATTTATGTTTTAAATATCATGTTTTTGCATTTTTAATTTTCTGTTTTCATGATGTTTGAATTGAGCATGTTTTAGATTTAGTATATCAAGTGTTTGTGAAAATTCTTGTGTGGTCTTTGCATGATTTGAGTTTTATATCTTAGTTGATCATGTTTTAGATTTAGTATATTAAGTGTTTGTGAAAATGCTTGTGTGGTTTTTGCATGATTTAAATGTTATATTTTAGTTGAGCATGTTAGTATACCAAGTGTTTGTGAAAATGCCATGCTTGTTGGAGCTTGAGGCCATTTGGCTACTCCATGTGTTTTGTATTGTGTGTTGCATTTTTTGCCATGTTAGTTGGTAGGTTTTTGCATTTGCATGACATTTGATTTAGTTTTGCATGCTAGTATACCAAGTGTTTGTGAAAATGCCATGCTTGCTAGTTACATTATGTTATTCGGCCATCCTTGGAATTTTTGCATTTTATGTGCATTCTTGCCATGTTAGTTGATAGGTTAGCATTTGCATGATATTTGATTGAGTTTTTGGTTTAAGCATGCTTTGTGTTTGTGAAAATGCCATGCATATTTTAGTTATTAAGTTAGGTTTATTTGCCATGCATGTTCATGCATTTTAGGTCTAGGTTGCATTAAATGCCATGCAAGTTCATTTAGGTCTAGGTCACTTTATGAATGCCATGCATTTTTTCATGACATTTAGGTTTAAATCCATGCATTTTATGCATTATGTTTGCTGTATTGTTTCATGCATTTCATGTTCATGCCACTTGAATAATAACTTGAGCCAATTAATGGTTCAAAGTCATGCTCTCTTGAGCACACTTGTGGAAAATTAAGTTTGTCAAGTTGATTATTCTACCTTTGTGATTTTGTTTTACTTAGCCAATTTTTATCTAACTTTCAAAAATTCCTAGCTACTGTTTGTAAGTCATTTTAGGAGTTTCAAATATCTTTACTTTGATTTTTAAATGATTTTATCAAAGGCAAAAATGTGTTTTGGCAAAGCAGTTTTTTTCACCCAAAACTCGTACATCTTTGATTTTTCTGGGAATTCATCTTTAATCAGAAAATTAAGCCGATTTTTTTCCGTGTATTTTTACATGTCCTGAGTCTCCAGTATTTGTTTCAGAATTGTTTGAATTTTTAAAAATAGGGTAAAAATCGTGGCTTAAAACTGGACAGTGGAGTCAGAATTGAATTTAAAGAAAAATCATTTTTCTGTTTTGGTTAAGTTACTTAGAGTGGGCTGATTTGGAGGGTTAGCTACTGACTTAGGGTAGTTTCTAAGCCTTTTTAAACTCTAAAAATGGTTTTTCAATTCTCGGGTTAAGGGTAGTCAAGTCCGGATTTTTAAACTTAGGAAATTAGAGCCATTTAAAAAAAGATTTAGCCGAGTTTTTATTTTTAATTCAAGCTTTTCAAAATTGTTTTCAAATAATCACAAATTATTTTGGTTTTAGAATATTTAATTTGGCATATTTTCCTAAGGTAGCCGGATATCTTTTTAGATATACGGATTTCCTTAATTAAAGGAAAAAATACATTTCATGCATTGCATTTTTCATATTCATGCATTTTATATAATATGTGATTCTTGCTATAATAATTTCTATGATATTGTTCTTATTTTGATTTATATTTTTTGATGTTATATGGTTTATCATATGTTTTTGAATATTTCATGATATCCTATGCTTTTATTTAGTTATTTTTATTTAGCATATACTATGTTCATGCATTATTATTTTTATATTCATGCATATTATATGATAGCATTATTTTATTCCATGTCATCTAGAATATTTTATTTCATTTAGATTATATCATATGACTTAGGATATTGCATTTCATGTAGAATATATTAAATTACCTAGGTCATTATATTTCATATAGAATATATTATGTCATCTAGGTCATTTCATTTCATTTAGAATATATCATATAACTTAGGATATTTTATTTCATTTAGAATATGCTAAGGCATTCAAATCATATCATGTCATTTAGGTTGCATTATATTATTTAGATTTTGCTATGTCATTTTATTTATGTCATGCATATACATATTCATTTCTTTTAAATGTTTTCAAAAAAAAAAGATAATGGTTTTCAATAAAATAAAGATATTCCCGAGTTAAAATAATTCATGAGTTCTCTGCCGGATTTGCTGGGGAGGATATAATCAATTATTATTAATAACGGAATATCTTCTTTAAAAATAGAATGATTCGAAATTTTTTCCAAAATTAATAAAAATTTCTATATTTTGCTACGTTTGTTGGGGAATATAGGAAAATTTTGAATTTATAAATTCCGGATCATTTTAAATTAAAAATGGAATTAATTTTCTTTAAATTGGGGATTAACTTGAAATACTAAATTTAAAACCAATTTTTACCGAGACTTGAGATAACACACGATTAATAAGGTACCGATTTATACGGGCGTTGTGGGGGTGCTAATCCTTCCCCACACGTAACCGACTCCCGAACCCGCTTCTTTGATTTCTCTGGTTTAAAACGCAGACTTGAAATTGGTTTTTAAAATGTTTTAATTAATTTTTAAAATATTTTATAAAACTTGTTTTAATAGGTGGCCGATCACACCTCGCTAAAAAAGATTGGTGGCAACTCCATGTCTTTTTTAAGGTCATTTTCAAAACCTTCATTTTTTAGAGGAATTAAGTCGACTTTTCCTCGGTTTTTTTAATGTCACGCTTAACGAATAATAAGTTCTTGCGATGAGACTCGTTATTTTTTAGGTTGCGACACAACCCCCTCTAGGTAACTTAATCAAAACAGAAAAATGATTTTCCTTCAAATTCAATTCTGACTCCACTGTCCAGTTTTACACCATGATTTTTAATCCTATTTTTAAAAATTAAAAAAAATATAAAAAAAATACTGGAGACTCAAAACATGTAAAACTACACGGGAAAAAATCAGCTTAATTTTCTGATTAAAGATGAATGCCCAGAAAAATCGGGAAAGTACGAGTACTGGGTGAAAAAACTCTTTTGCCAAAATACATTTTTGCCTTTGATAAAATCATTTAAAAATCAAAATAAAAATATTTAAGACTCACAAAATGACTCACAAATAGTAGCTAGGACTTTTTAAAAGTTAGACAAAAATTGGCTAAGTAAAAAAAATCACAAAGGTAGAATAATTAATTTGACAAACCTTAATTTTCCACAAGTATGCTCAAAAGAGCATGACTTTGAACCATCAATTGGCCTAAGTCATTAATCAAGTGGCATGGACATGAAATGCATGAAAAAAATAAAGCAAATATGATGCATGGAATGCATGGTTTTAATCCTAAATGTCATGAAAAAATGCATAGCATCAATATAGTGACCTAGACCTAAATGAACTTGCATGGCATTTAATGCAACCTAGGTCTAAAATGCATGAGCATGCATGGCAAGATAAACCTAACCTAACATCTAAAATAGGCATGGCAATAACACAAACACAAGGCATGCTTAAACCAAAAACTCAACCAAATATCATGCAAATGCCAACCTATCAACTAACATAGCAAAAATGCACACATAATGCTATAATACATGGAGTGGCCGAATGGCCTAAGATTCCAAACAAGCATGGCATTTTCACAAACACTTGATATACTAACATGCAAAACTAAAATATAACACTCAAATCATGCAAAATTGGAAATCGGACTTGTTTTGAGCAAAACCGGGTTTCGGAGGCAAAAGGGCAAAATTGGAAATTTTGGGAAAAATAGCAAATGGACTCCGAAATTTCTGAAAATTTGCAAATCTCATTTTTAAATCATTTGGAAGAGATTGGCAAAAGAAAATCTTGATTCAGAGTTTGTTTGCAAAATGGCCAAATCTCGGGTCTCCTACGTAGTAATTCAAGAAGGAAAATCCCGAAAAAATAGCAAATGAACTCCAAATCTTTTGAAAATTTGCAAATCTCATTTTTAAATTATTTGGAAGAGATTGGCGAAAGAAAATCTTGATTTGGAGTTCGTTTGCAAAATGGCCAAATCCCGTGTCCCTATGTAATAATTCAAGAAGATAAATCCCGAAAAAATAGCAAATGGACTCCAAAAATCTTGAAATTTTGCAAATCTCATTTTTATATTATTTGGAAGATATTGGTGAAGAAACATATTTATTTGGAGCTCGTTTAAAAAATGGTAAAATGTGGGGGCATAAAAGGGCATCTTTGGAAATAAAGAATCCAATATTTTATTATTTTGAAAGTATTAAAAAAATAAAATTTGAATTTGGAGTCTGTTTGCCATTTATTTACATCCGGGGGGCAAAATTTTCATTTTACCCAAGCAATCGAAAAGGGCTTCTTTTGGCCTTTCAAAAAATCAGACTTGGGCTGGAAAAGAGAGTGCTGGCCTGCCAAGGCCCAAACGAAGGAGGAAGCTTCTGATTTTTCAATCAAATGGCCAAGAATTAAGAGTTAGTTAGAGATTTTTTTGATCAAGCCATTGTGAATAAGCCACATAGGCCAATACATGAGGAGGGAGAGTGTCAACATTATTCTTGAACAGCTGTAATTATGGACAGCTGATATGCTAATCTAAGGGTGATAATTTCATGATTTTTCACCTTGAATTACTAGCCATTGGATGGAAATTGGTTGGGAAAAAATGACAACATTCCTTGGAGGAGAGGGGCTGGGTTCGGCCAGCACTAAAAGGGATCCAGAATTTTTATTTTGGGACTTGATTTTCAGATTTCTTCTTGGTTTTTCTTATTTTTTTCTCTCCTTGGTTGAAAGCAAAAAGAAAAATTTTAGAAAATAAAGGAAAGTTTGAAGAGATAAAGCTTGAAATATAGCTTCTTGAGGTTGCTTTTAGCACCAACTCTTGCACTTTCTTGATTTTTCATTCTTGTTTTTGCTATTTTGATTATTATTTGGTGAGTTTTCTTTTTAAATAAGTTTTTTTTTTATGTTCTTCTTAAGTTCATTCTTCATCTCTTTTTTAAATAATTTTTACAAACTTTTTTCCTTATTTTTCTTTAATGGTCGAATGGCCTATATTTTTTTATTATTGTTGCTATTTTGGCTTTAATTTGTCATGTTATTTATGTTATTTTCTTTAATCTTGATGCTTTAAGTGTTCTTCTACTTCATATACTTGAATCATGTTTTAATTTGGTTGCTTTTTTGTTGTCATTTATGAGTTAAATGTCATGTTCTTGCATTTTTAATTTTATGTTTTCATAATGTTTAAATTTGTTGATGTTTTATATTTAGTATATCAAGTGTTTGTGAAAATGCTTGTTAGTTTTAATATCTCTTCTTTGTTTTTGCATGATTTGAGTGTTATATTTTAGTTTTGCATGTTAGTATATCAAGTGTTTGTGAAAATGCTTATTAGTTTTAGTATCTCTACTTTGTGTTTGCATGATTTGAGTGTTATATTTTAGTTGAGCATGTTAGTATATCAAGTGTTTGTGAAAATGTTTGTTAGTTTTAATATCTCTACTTTGTGTTTGCATGATTTTAGTGTTATATTTTAGTTTTGCATGTTAGTATATCAAGTGTTTGTGAAAATGCCATGCTTGTTTAGGAAGCATAGGCCATTCGGCCACTCCATGTATTCTAGCATTATGTGTGCACTTTTGCTATGTTAGTTGATAGGTTGACATTTGCATGATATTTGGTTGAGTTTTTGGTTTAAGCATGCCTTGTGTTTGTGTTATTGCCATGCATATTTTAGATGTTAGGTTAGGTTTATCTTGCCATGCATGTTCATGCATTTTAGACCTAGGTTGCATTAAATGCCATGCAAGTTCATTTAGGTCTAGGTCACTATATGGATGCCATGCATTTTTTCATGACATTTAGGTTTAAACTCTTGCATTTCATGCACCATATTTGCTGTATTTTTTCATGCATTTCATGTTCATGCCACTTGACTAATGACTTAAGCCAATTAATGGTTCAAAGTCATGCTCTCTTGAGCATACTTGTGGAAAATTAAGGTTTGTCAAATTGATTATTCTACCTTTGTGATTTTTTTTACTTAGCCAATTTTTATCTAACTTTTCAAAAGTCCTAGCTACGTTTTGTGAGACATTTTGTGAGTCTTAAATATTTTTACTTTGATTTTTAAATGATTTTATCAAAGGCAAAAAATGTGTTTTGGCAAATAGTTTTTTCACCCAATACTCGTACTTTCCTGATTTTTTTGGAAATTCATCTTTAATCTAAAAATTAGGCTGATTTTTTCCCGTGTATTTTTACATGTGCTGAGTCTCCAATATTTTTTTAGATTTTTTAAAAATTTTAAAAATAGGATAAAAAATTGTGGCTTAAAACTGGATAGTGGAGTCAGAATTGAATTTAAAGAAAAATCATTTTTCTGTTTTGGTTAAGTTACTTAGAAAGGGCTGATTAGGAAGTTTAGCTACTGACTTAGGGTAGTTTCTAAGCCTTTTTAAACTCTAAAAATGATTTTTTAAGTCTTGGGTTAAGGGTGATTAAGTCCGGGATTTTAAACTTAGGAAATTAGAGCCATTTTAAAAAAGGTTTAGCCCAGTTTTTTTTTATTTTTTAATCTAAGCTTTTCAAAATTGTTTTCAAACAATCACAAAGTATTTGGGTTTTAGAATATTTAATTTGACATATTTTCCTAAGTTAGCCGGATATCTTTTTTGATATACGAATTTCCTCAATTAAAGGAAAAAATACATTTTCATGCATTGCATTTTCCATATTCATGCATTTTATATAATATGTGATTTTTGCTATGATAATTTCTATGATATTGTTATGATTTTGAGTTATGTTATATTGTTTATTATATGATTTGGAATATTTCATGATATCCTATGCTTTTTATTTAGTTATTTTTGTCATATTATTTAGCATATATTATGTTCAAGCACTATTATTCTTATTTTCATGCATATTATATGATAGCATTATTTTATATTTTATGTCATTTAAATTATATGCCATATCATTCATATTTGCCATGTCATTTAAATTATTCCATCCCATATAGAATATATTATGTTACCTAGGTCATTTCGTGTAGAATATATTATGTTACCTAAGTCATTTCATTTAGGATATATATTATGTCATTTAGGATATTTTATTTCATTTAGAATATATCATATGACTTTGGATATTGCATCTCATATAGAATGTATTATGTTACCTAGGTCATTTCATTTCATTTAGAATATGTCATATAACTTAGAATATTTCATTTCATTTATAATATGCTAAGACATTTAAACCATATCATATCATTTAGGGTGCATTATATTATTTAGATTTTGTTATGTCATTTTATTTATGTCATGCATATACATATTCATATCTTTTAAAGTGTTTTCAAAAAGGTAATGATTTTTAATAAAATAAAGATATTCCCGAGTTAAAATAATTCATGAGTTCTCTGCTGGGTTTGCTGGGAAGGATATCATCAATTATCATTAATAACGGAATATCTTCTTTAAAAAGAGAATGATTCGAAAAAGTTTTCCAAAACTAATAAAAATTTCTATATTTTGCCACGTTTGTTGGGAAATATAGGAAAATTTTGAATTTACAAATATTTCGGATCATTTTCAATTAAAAATGGAATTATTTTTTTCTTTAAATTGAATTGACTTGAAATACTAAATTTAAAATCGACTTTTTACCGAGACTTGAGATAATACATGATTAATAAGGTACCGTTTTATACGGGCGTTGTGGGGGTGCTAATCCTTCCCCACACGTAACCGAGTCCCGAACCCGTTTCTTTGATTTCTCTGGTTTAAAACGCAGACTTGAAATTGGTTTTAAAAATGTTTTAATTAATTTTAAAATATTTTATAAAACCGGTTTTAATAGGTGGCCGATCACACCTAGATAAAAAATATTGGTGGCGACTCCATGTCTTTTTTAAGGTCATTTTCAAAACCTTCATTTTTGTAGAGGAATTAAGTCGACTTTTTCTCGGTTTTTTTTAGTGTCACGCTTAACGAATAATAAAGTCTTGTGATGAGACTTGTTATTTTTTAGGTTGCGACAGCTTGGCGACTCCGCTGAGAACTATTAGAGAGTCAGACCTAGGATTAGTCGTGTGTTATCAAAGTCTCAGTTTTGTTGGTTTAATTGGTATTTAATTTTAATTCCCACATTTTTTTTATATAAGGAGAATTTTGAAAATAATAAAATGTTTTTAAATATGTCCATACTCATGTGCATGCATTTTATTATTGTTCTCTAGTTATTTAAGGTTGTATATTATAATTGCTTGTTGGTTAATGCGTTACACTATTCTTGAATGTTTTTTTATAAATTGCTAGGGCATTTAGAATAAGGTTTGTAGAATAGGTGGTGAAAGGTTTGTTGTTCCTCCACACACACCACACGTCCATTTGCATATCATGAGCCCTATACCCGGGTTCCGTCCCTTTAGGTGGGAGCAAAGTAACTAAGCCTTCGTGATTAACAATCCGCATGGGCTAGTGAAACACTTCCGGAGTACTAAATTACCTAAGCCTTCGTGATTAAGAATCCACATGGGCTAGGGAAATAGACTCTAACGAATTGAACCCGCTTTTATCGGGGTGCCTTACTAGCCTTCACCGGCGACAGTGAGGAGCAATTCGGGGCCTTTAGAACCAATTCACTCTCATATAATGAACCTAGGCGAAGCCATGCCAGATTTTCGTTAGATATACCGAAAATAGGAACACATGGAAGGACATTTCTAAACCTTTTGTTACCTATTTTACACTCTAAAGAAGTTTCGTAGATCGGGCAACGATGTACGTACATCGCCCATAATAAATGTGATACTCCGCCTCGAAGGCATCATGATGCCTAAATAAATGGATACTGTTGGGGCAAGTGTTCACTAATTTTTTTTTTTTTTTTTTGAAATTGAAAATAAAAATCATTTTCAAGCATTTTTGCATTTTGCACATTTCATGTATGTGTGAATAGAGCATGTACATTTTGGTTGTATTATTGATTACATTTTGGTTGTATTATTGATCTCATTCTTTGCAATAAACAGTTTCATTTGATGATTTCATAAAACCGATAGTGTTGCATGAACATTTGGACATTGTACCATAGTAGGATCCACTACCCCAAAATTCTTTTGAAAATAATATGATTGGTTTTTCATAGAAAAAAAACATGTTTCAAAAAATCATAAATTTGGAGGCAAATCTTGCATAATGAAATTTTTGAATAATCAAGATTTAGGTCCCACCAATTTTGTGTAATCATTTTATTTGTATCATTTTGACATCATGTCACAGTCCTAACATGCATGGTTATTCATTGTAGAATACATTTGTGATATACATGGTCATTCTTTGTATGTCTTTGTGTTAATTCATTTATTCTTTGCATATATCATTTTGACATCATAGCATGCATGGTCATTTATTGTAGAATACGTTTATGACATGCATAGTCATTATTTGTATATACTTGTGCATCAATTTATTCATTTTTTAAATGCATCATATTGGCATTAGATTGCATCCATAGCATACATAGTCATCATAATTTCTCTGTATATGTTCATGCATTAATCATCAGTATATTCATGCACATAGGAATAGAGCATGTACATTCATAATTGTATTCTTAATCTCATGATATTTTCATTTGCACGAAAGGAGTTCGAGATATGAGGAATGAATCGGAGGAACGACTGGATGCTTTGGAACTCAATCAAGAGGAGTTTAGACATGAAATCTGGGAAATGAAAGAACAACTCGCCAAATTGCTGAAAATGTTTGAGGATGTGGGTAAGATTAAGGGGGAACTTTCTCAGGGCTCTGCATCTCCTTTGGATCAACCAAAACCATTAGGTCCAGAACATACAATCCTTGCTGGATCCTGTGCTTGTCAATGCCACAAAGGTTGCAATCCTGATGAAATTATGGACAAAATCGTGAAAATGATTAAACCTGAAAGCCTGATACCAAAGATAGAAACCTCGGATCCAGTACCATACCTGCAAATTGTTCTAGGTCCAAACCAATATCCTCACCCTACTATGGTCCAATCATCTATTGGGATGACCACTATGGGATTCCTGAATCCCACTCCATCACCACTAACTCCCAGTTCATACTATTTCCCTCATCAATCACCTTATCTAGCATCTGGGATAGGAACCTCGAGCTATGTACAACCTCCAAAGGCCCCGTGTCCAAATCCATACCCTTACCATGCTGTTCCGCCACATCCCTATGTAAACACTCCGGTTCGAACCTTAGTGCCACCACCAAGTGCCCCAACTCCTAGTCCATGTGTGACTAAGAAACAACCCCAGGATAAGACCCAAACGCATTTTGATCCCTTTCCAATCAGCTACCGAGAGCTTCTCCCTATACTGATCCATAATCACATGGTTGCATGCGTCCCATTGAAACCCCTGTTACCACCATACCCAAAGTGGTATAATCCAAATGCAAGATATGATTATCATTGTGGAATTGTTGGCCATAGCATTGAAGACTGTATAGCATTCAAAAAGAAAGTGCAATCTCTTATAAATGCCAAGTGGTTGGATCCAACGACACTGATTGATAGAGGGCTGGGAAAGCGTCATTATGATTGGGAGATTTACAGCATTGAGGTGGAAAGACTTCGGTCTTATATGATGTAATAGATTTCACTTATTCAGTAGCCGGCTCTTATAGCCTTAGGATGCTAGGAAGAATAAAGTGCTTGTAAAAGATAGTTTTAACTATTGCTCAGATTTTGTAAAACATGGTTTATACCATTGTTGAACGTTGATGTGGGAATGAATTGATTATGTTTCAAATTTAGAAGATGTTGATGATTAAGTTCCTCCGATTCTTATTTCCTCCGTGATATCTTCCCCTTTGCATTTTGCATCCGATCAATTATTTGTCATACCATATCATGTTAGCTTCAGGTTGCATTCATGCATTCATAATCAGGATGATTTTTCTGTATATATCCATGTATGAATTTGTTTATTCGTTACATGCATCATGTTAACTTTGGGTTGCATTCATGACGAACATAGTCAGCATGATTTCTCTATATATGCTCATGCATTAATCTGTCATATTAACATCAGGAAGCATTCATGATACACATGGTCAGCATGATTTTCTTTGTGTATACTCTGTATCAATCATTCATTGTTTACATGCATCATAATTGACATCATGTTGCATTCATAGGATATATGGTCATTCATTGGGAAATATGCTAAAATGTACATGATCATTCATTGCATATATCCATGCGTTGATTTGTTTATTCTTTGCTTACAACATGTTAGCACCGTGATTGCATTTATTACATAAATGGTCAACATATTTCCACTGTACATGTCCATACATCATATTGTTTAGACTTCACGTGCATCAAATTGCATTCATGGCTCTTTCATCATGACATGCACTTTGGGGAAATAAAACAGAAATTGGCTTAGCTTTAAGAGTCTTTGAAAGAATTTCCATTTCAAATCAGAGGTATAAGAAGTACTGAGTACATTTTAATACAGGCTAGTGCTATGGAGAATGAACAAGTTGCCCGAATAGAAAGAATGGAAAAGGTACAGAAAGAATTGCGAGAACAGCTGGCAAAGTCTCAAGCAGAATCTAAAGATCAGATGATTAAATTGATGGAGCTAATATCCACCGTAATCAAGGGACACGCTGAAAACTTGGCCTCCAAGAAGGGTTAGAGGCACGAAAGGGTCAGAATGAGGTCATAATGATAGACGCCCAGAACACAGTTTTAACCTCGTCAATATCTTAAATTCAGATGATCCAGCTGAGCAGGCAAAGTTGAAAATGGTTAATGAGGTAGAGTTGACAGATTCCCAAGGGAAATATCAGTTGCTAGATGAAAGGCTCCGGGCAGTAGAAAATACAAACGTATTCGGGAGTGTGGAGGCGAAAGAACGATGCTTGGTCTTCAATTTAGTCATCCCTCCTAAATTCAAGGTCCCTGACTTTGTGAAATATGACGGGACGACTGATCCGTCAGCCCATATTACTATGTTATGCCGAAATATGACAAGTTATATAGATAATGATAAGCTTCTGATCCACTACTTTCAGGATAGCCTTAGCGGGTCCGCAATTAGGTGGTATAGTCAGTTGAGCAAGCATCAGATTCGCTCTTGGAATGATTTGGCTAGGGCTTTTCTAAACCAGTACAAGTATGTGACGACATGACACCTGACTGTCTTACCTTGCAAAATATGGAGAAAAAGGTTACTGAGAGCTTCAAAGAGTATGCTCAGAGGTAGAGGAACATGGCTACCCAAGTACAACCGCCTTTAACTCAGAAGGAAACCACTATCCTTTTTGTGAATACACTACAGGCCCCATACTACGATAGACTTGTTGGCAACACCACGAAGAATTTTTCGGATATGGTAATCTCAGGGGAAATGATTGAAAATGCAATCAAAGCTGGGAAACTCGAAGGAGGTAAACTATTTAATGCAGAGAGAAACAGGTCACCCAAAAAAAAGAGAAAGATGTCCAAGCCATAGGAGACTGTGCCCCGTATATTCTGGCCAATTCATACCCTCCACCCTGCCCTTCTATGAATTATGTACCCTAGGGTTCATACTTATACCCAATGGCCTCTCAGAATCCAGTAAATTTTCAACCTTTTGTCAGTCAAAGGAAATCGAAGAATATTCAAAAAAAAGATCAGTTTGAGTCACTCCCCATGTCTTACTCTGAACTATTGTCCCAGCTAGTCGAAGAGCAACTCCTCACTAAAGTTCCAGTGGAGCCTATCCAACCCCCATATCCAAGCTGGTATAACGAGAATGCCTATTGTGATTATCATTCTGGGATTTGGGGACATTCTACAGAAAATTGCTTATGTCTGAAGCGGAAGGTTCAAGCGCTCATCAATAAAGGACAGTTAGGTGTGGGGAAGAAACAAAGGACAGACAGCGTGGAGAATCTGCTGAATGGGAATGATGAGACCATTATGGATGTCATAATAGGGGAAGAAGATAGAAAGGTTGAAAATAGTACCGAGCAATAGCCAGTTTTGAATTAGGGAGAACATGTCAAGGGGAAGTTTTTATGCATTTAGTTTCAGACCTTATGATGAAAACACTTGTCTCATGTCGACATTCATAAGAATTAAATGAATTTTGATTTTTAAATGCTTTGTGTTTGTTGTGTTTTAAATTGGAAAAAAATGGAGCATTAAGAAAGTTTTAGTAATGGATAGTCTTAAGAAGATTGATGATCATTGTTACAAATGACCCAATACCTTCTTCCCTCTCCTTTAGGTTTACCTAAGCTTAAATCTCTTAAACCAATAACACTTGAAAGACCTAATGCTTCAAGGAATATGAATGATTGAACTTCATAAAACCATTGTCATCATAGAATAAGCAAAGATGTAGATCCTAGTCTAGGTTATGAACAAAGGAACGAACTTTTCAAAAAAAAATCAAACTCCTTGAAATTCAAACAAATGAGACTTTCTTTCAAGAATTTAGATCATGGTAATTTGGTCCGTGTCAAGGTTGTGCCAAAACCATTCATGTCATTTTCAACAAACCACAAAACACTAATTTCCCAAACATCACTTCATGATTGACACACTGGGCACAATGATTAAACTAGATTATCCCTTGTCCCAGAGAAAACCCGTTTTTGGGTCATATTTTCCTTGTCTTTTCAAAGAACTCAGATTTGAAATCAGTCTTTTCAGTACAGACCTAGACTTGCTATGTTCCTCGTTGATACAAATTTTCATGGTTAATGAACTTGGGGCATCATATGTGGAAATAATGGATACATGGTGAATAAGGATGGACTAACGCATGAATCATTGGGGCATGCGATGAAAAATGAAAAAATGAAAAATTTGTGATATCATGCATATGAGAATTCGGATGATTCCAAAGTGCAAAATGAAATTCTGAATATCTATTTCCCCTGGGGATTGCTTTTCAATGTGAATATTTGTGCTTGACATGAGAAATCGCCATCTTTCATATCCCTTTCACACAAAAAGAAATTATCCATAGTCACCCCTTTTGAGCCGAAAGAATTCTTTTTTCTTTGAACCCTGATCAAGGATCACCCTCTACACTAGGGGGCAAGTGCGAGGAAAGATTTTCTCAAAGATCATGGAAAAATGAGTCCTAGCTCAAAGACAGATACAAAGCAAATTGAGCCCCGAATAAATACGGGCTCACTTTGTCGAAGAAAAAGGAAAAGGAAAAGATGGCGAAATGGAAGCCAAAAACAAACAAAAAAAACAACATAAAAAATATGTGTGAAAAAACAGTGGCAAAATGGAAGCCAAAAACAAAGAAGAAAAAAAAGCAAAAGCCAAAAAAGGAATGAAAAGTCCAAAAAGGGATAAATGCTTCAAAAAAAATCCTCCTCAAGAAATGATCCTTGATCTGATTACCCTCAAACACATTCTTTGGGCCTATTTATCCTTTCTTTCTGAACCCTGAGCCATGGTCTACATTACGTGCTTTAAAAGTCCATTTTGATCAAGCATGAATAGTTAACTTGAAGGGTTTTTCCTCATATTTTATCCCATCTCATCGAATTATCATTTCACTAAGGAAGAATTTAGAATTCTCAAATGATTGGTAAAACAACAAAAAAAGAAAGAAAAAAATGGAAAGAATGAGACTCTAGGGCGAAAACCCAAAAATGGACGGTCTAGAGTGAAATGGAAGAAGTGGTCATTGAGGAACATCTAGGAATTCCTGAACCTCCCAAATTATCAGCTTCCATTCGGAGGATTGTCTTCAAAAACTGAATCTTTTTTCCTCCAAAATTAAACTTTCCGGTTTAAACATCCCGGCCCATCTTGACGCTTGTCAAAATACCTTGGTATGGAAACTAAAAGAATGTTGAATTTGTTTGGTTCTCAATGAATTCTTGATTTATAAAACCTGTTCCATTTGTGAGCCTGACATACATTTTGTTGTGAAGTTTTCTTTGATCAACCAAAATCTTGGTGTACCAAGCCTTTCCAATTCAGATTGACACCTAGGGAAATTCTAACAGTGATCATCAGTCTTCAAAAGATTCATACATCCCACACTGTGGGGTTAATATTTTTGGCTCAGAAGTTGTTATTAGATGAGCAAAATTGTTTTTCAAAAAGGGAAAATAAAAATATTTTTGAAATACCCATTTTTTATGTTAACATGAGATAAAGGTTTTTTAACTCAAAGGTGTGGAACTATTAGGATTAACCTTGATTTAAAACTCAGCAAGCAGACTCCTGTTAGTAAGAGTTTGAAAACTGTTAGGGCAAAGAGAATAGCCAAAGATTGAAAAATGAATTGAAGATATACTCTGATTTGAAGAGGAAAAGTGAATTGGAAAGGCTGAGTCAAAAATCTAGAAAAGTGATCAGGGTATTTGCATCACTCATGAGCATTCATCTATTTATTAAACTATTTGGACTCCAAAAATCTTGAAATTTTGCAAATCTTATTTTTAAATTATTCGGAAGATATTGGTGAAGAAACATATTTATTTGGAGCTCGTTTAAAAAATGGTAAAATGTGGGGCATAAAAGGGCATCTTTGGAATAAAGAATCCAAATAAATAGCAAATGGACTCGGAAAATTTTGAAAACTTCCAGAATTCAATATTTTATTATTTTGAAAGTATTAAAAAAAGAAAATTTGAATTTGGAGTCCGTTTGCCATTTATTTGCATCCGGGGGGCAAAATGGTCATTTTACCCAAGCAACCGAAAAGGGCTTCTTTTGGCCTTTCAAAAAATCAGACTTGGACTGGAAAAGGGAGTGCTGGCCTGCCAAGGCCCAAAGGAAGGAGGAAGCTTCTGATTTTTCAATCAAATGGCCAAGAATTAAGAGTTAGTTAGAGATTTTTTTGATCAAGCCATTGTGATTAAGCCACATAAGCCAATACATGAGGAGGGAGAGTGTCAACATTATTCTTGAATAGTTGTAATTATGGACAGCTGATATGCTAATTTTAAGGGTGATAATTTCATGATTTTTCACCTTGAATTACTAGCCATTGGATGGAAATTGGTTGGGAAAAAAATGACAACATTCCTTGGAGGAGAGAGGCTGGGTTCGGCCAGCACTAAAAGGAATCCGGATTTTTTATTTTTGGACTTGATTTTCAGATTTCTTCTTGGTTTTTCTTAGTTTTTTCTCTCCTTGGTTGAAAGCAAAAAGAAAAAGTTTAGAAAAGAAAGGAAAGTTTGAAGAGATAAAGCTTGAAATATAGCTTCTTGAGGTTGCTTTTAGCACCAACTCTTGCACTTTCTTGATTTTTCATTCTTGTTTTTGCTATTTTGATTATTATTTGGTGAGTTTTCTTTTTAAATAAGTGTTTTTTTTATGTTCTTCTTAAGTTCTTTCTTCATCTCTTTCTTAAATAATTTTTACAAACTTTTTTCCTTATTTTTCTTTAATGGTCGAATGGCCTATTTTTTTTATTATTGTTGCTGTTTTGGCTTTAATTTGTCATGTTATTTATGTTATTTTCTTTAGTCTTGATGCTTTAAGTGTTCTTCTACTTCATATACTTGAATCATGTTTTAATTTGGTTGCTTTGTTTGTTGTCATTTATGAGTTAAATGTCATATTCTTGCATTTTTAATTTTCTGTTTTCATAATGTTTAAATTTGTTGATGTTTTATATTTAGTATATCAAGTGTTTGTGAAAATGCTTGTTAGTTTTAATCTCTACTTTGTGTTTGCATGATTTGAGTGTTATATTTTAGTTTTGCATGTTAGTATATCAAGTGTTTGTGAAAATGCTTATTAGTTTTAGTATCTCTACTTTGTGTTTGCATGATTTGAGTGTTATATTTTAGTTGAGCATGTTAGTATATCAAGTGTTTGTGAAAATGTTTGTTAGTTTTAATATCTCTACTTTGTGTTTGCATGATTTGAGTGTTATATTTTAGTTTTGCATGTTAGTATATCAAGTGTTTGTGAAAATGCCATGCTTGTTCAGGAATCATAGGTCATTCGGCCACTCCATGTATTCTAGCATTATGTG
Organism: Fremontodendron californicum; assembly: GCA_030761205.1. Lineage (NCBI taxonomy): Eukaryota > Viridiplantae > Streptophyta > Magnoliopsida > Malvales > Malvaceae > Fremontodendron > Fremontodendron californicum. The sequence goes on along the minus strand of JAULJL010000019.1, from coordinate 7,310,359 downwards.
TGCATTTTTGCTATGTTAGTTGATAGGTTAACGTTTGCATGATATTTGGTTGAGTTCTTGGTTTAAGCATGCCTTGTGTTTGTGTTATTGCCATGCATATTTTAGATGTTAGGTTAGGTTTATCTTGCCATGCATGTTCATGCATTTTAGACCTAGGTTGCATTAAATGCCATGCAAGTTCATTTAGGTCTAGGTCACTATATGGATGCCATGCATTTTTTCATGACATTTAGGTTTAAACTCATGCATTTCATGCACCATATTTGCTGTATTTTTCCATGCATTTCATGTTCATGCCACTTGACTAATGACTTAAGCCAATTAATGGTTCAAAGTCATGCTCTCTTGAGCACACTCGTGGGAAATTAAGGTTTGTCAAATTGATTATTCTACCTTTGTGATTTTTTTTACTTAGCCATATTTTATATAACTTTTCAAAAGTCCTAGCTACTATTTTTGAGTCATTTTGTGAGTCTTATATATTTTTACTTTGATTTTTAAATGATTTTATCAAAGGCAAAAAATGTGTTTTGGCAAAACAGTTTTTTTATCCAATACTCGTACTTTCCTGATTTTTCTGGGCATTCATCTTTAATCTGAAAATTAAGCTGATTTTTTACCGTGTAGTTTTACATGTCTTGAGTCTCCAGTATTTGTTTTATATTTTTTAGAATTTTTAAAAATAGGATAAAAAATTGTGGCTTAAAACTAGACAGTGGAGTCAGAATTGAATTTAAAGAAAAATCATTTTTCTGTTTTGGTTAAGTTACTTAGAAAGGGCTGATTAGGAAGTTTAGCTACTGACTTAGGGTAGTTTCTAAGCCTTTTTAAACTCTAAAAATGATTTTTTTAAGTCTAGGGTTAAGGGTGATCAAGTCCGGGATTTTAAACTTAGGAAATTAGAGCCATTTTAAAAAAGGTTTAGCCCAGTTTTTTTTATTTTTTAATCTAAGCTTTTCAAAATTGCTTTCAAACAATCACAAATTATTTGGGTTTTAGAATATTTAATTTGACATATTTTCCTAAGTTAGCCGGATATCTTTTTAGATATACGAATTTCCTCAATTAAAGGAAAAAATATATTTTCATGCATTGCATTTTTCATATTCATGCATTTTATATAATATGTGATTTTTGTTATGATAATTTCTATTATATTGTTATGATTTGGAGTTATGTTATATTGTTTATTATATGATTTGGAATATTTCATGATATCCTATGCTTTTTATTTAGTTATTTTTGTCATATTATTTAGCATATATTATGTTCATGCACTATTATTCTTATTTTCATGCATATTATATGATAGCATTATTTTATATTTTATGTCATTTAAGTTATATGTCATATCATTCATATTTGCTATGTCATTTAAATTATTCCATCCTATATAGAATATATTATGTTACCTAGGTCATTTCATGTAGAATATATTATGTTACCTAGGTCATTTCATTTAGGATATATATTATGTCATTTCATGTAGAATATATTATGTAGAAAATTTATTTCATTTAGAATATATCATATGACTTAGGATATTGCATCTCATATAGAATGTATTATGTTACCTAGGTCATTTCATTTCATTTAGAATATGTCATATAACTTAGAATATTTCATTTCATTTATAATATGCTAAGACATTTAAACCATATCATATCATTTAGGGTGCATTATATTATTTAGATTTTGTTATGTCATTTTATTTATGTCATGCATATACATATTCATATCTTTTAAAGTGTTTTCAAAAAGGTAATGATTTTTAATAAAATAAAGATATTCCCGAGTTAAAATAATTTATGAGTTCTCTGCCGGGTTAGATGGGGAGGATATCATCAATTATCATTAATAACGGAATATCTTCTTTAAAAAGAGAATGATTCGGAAAGTTTTCCAAAACTAATAAAAATTTCTATATTTTGCCACGTTTGTTGGGGAATATAGGAAAATTTTGAATTTATAAATTTCGGATCATTTTCAATTTAAAATGGAATTATTGTTTTCTTTAAATTGGGAATTGACTTGAAATACTAAATTTAAAACCGACTTTTTACCGAGACTTGAGATAATACATGATTAATAAGGTACCGTTTTATACGGGCGTTGTGGGGGTGTTAATCCTTCCCCACATGTAACCGAGTCCCAAACCCGTTTCTTTGATTTCTCTGATTTAAAACGCAGACTTGAAATTGGTTTTAAAAATGTTTTAATTAATTTTAAAATATTTTATAAAACCGGTTTTAATAGGTGGCCGATCACACCTAGCTAAAAAGATTGGTGGCGACTAGACCTGCTCAAAGGCCGGGCAACCCGCCCGGCCCGACAGGCCCGGCCCGTATCGGGCCGGGCCTGGGCAGGATATTTTGTGTTCCGGGCCGGCCCGGACCGGCCCGGAATAGTAATTTTTATTATAATAATATTATTTTATTTAATTTTAATTATAAAAAAATTAAAAAAATAAAAAAAATTATTTTTTTATTCCAATGAACAGTGTTTCGTGCCTAAACGGGTGGGCCGGGCCGACCCAGGGCCGGGCCTGGGCTGAGAAAATAAAAAAAAAACTGGGCCGCGGCCCGGCCCGGCCCATGAGCAGCTCTAGTGGCGACTCCATGTCTTTTTTAAGGTCATTTTCAAAACCTTCATTTTTCTAGAGGAATTAAGTCGACTTTTCCTCAATTTTTTTTAATTTCATGCTTAACGAATAATAAAGTCTTGCGATGAGACTTGTTATTTTTTAGGTTGCGACAGGCCGAATGGCCTAAGATTCCAAACAAGCATGGCATTTTCACAAACACTTGATATACTAACATGCAAAACTAAAATATAACACTCAAATCATGCAAACACAAAGTAGAGATACTAAAACTAAACAAGCATTTTCACAAATACTTGATATACTAACATGCTCAACTAAAATATAACACTCAAATCATGCAAACACAAAGTAGAGATATTAAAGCTAACAATCATTTTCACAAACACTTGATATACTAACATGCTCAACTAAAATATAACACTCAAATCATGCAAACACAAAGTAAAGATATTAAAACTAACAAGCATTTTCATAAACACTTGATATACTAAATATAAAACATCAACAAATTTAAACAATATGAAAACAGAAAATTGAAAATGCAAGAATATGATAATAAACTCATAAATGACAACAAACAAGCAACCAAATCAAAACATGCTTCAAGTATATGAAGTAGAAGAACACTTAAAGCATCAAGACTAAAGAAAATAACATAAATAATATGACAAATTAAAGCCAAAACAGCAACAATAATAAAAAAAAAATATAGGCCATTCGGCCATAGTAAGAAAAATAAGGAAAAAAAATTGTAAAAATTATTTAAGAAAGAGATAAAGAAAGAACTTAAGAAGAACATAAAAAAAAAAAACACTTATTTAAAAAGAAAACTCACCAAATAATAATCAAAAGCAGCAAAAGCAAGAATGGAAAATCAAGAAAGTGCAAGAGTTGGTGCTAAAGGCAACCTCAAGAAGGTATATTTCAAGCTTTATCTCTTCAAACTTTCCTTTCTTTTCTAAACTTTTTCTTTTTGCTTTCAACCAAGGAGAGAAAAAACAAAGCAAAACCAAGAAGAAATCTGAAAAATGAAGTCCAGAAAAATGAAAATTCTGACTCCACTTTAGTGCTAGCCGAACCATGCCTCTCTCCTCCTTGGATGTTATCATTTTGATTCCAACCAATTTCCATCCAAGGGCTAATGATTCAAGGTGAAAAATCATGAAATTATCACCCTTAGATTAGTGTATCAGCTGTCCATAATTACAGCTGTTCAAGAATAATGTTGACACTCTCCCTCTACATGCATTGGCCTATGTGGCTTAATTACAATGGCTTGATCAAAAAAATCTCTAACTCTTAATTCTTGGTCTTTTGATTGAAAAACCAGAATCTTCCTCCTTCCTTTGGGCCTTGGCAGGCCAGCACTCTCTTTTCCAGCCCAAGTCTGATTTTTGGAAAGGCCAAAAGAAGCCCTTTTCGGTTGCTTGGGTAAAATGACCATTTTGCCCCCCCGAATGCAAATAAATGGCAAACGGACTCCAAATTCAAATTTTATTTCTTTTAATACTTTCAAAATAATAAAATATTCAATTCTGGAAGTTTTCAAAAATTTTCGAGTCCGTTTGATATTTATTTGGTTTTTTCTTCCAAAAATGCCCTTTTATGCCCCCACATTTTACCATTTTTTAAACGAGCTCCAAATCAAGATTTTTCATCACCAATTTCTTCCAAATAATTTAAAAGTGTGATCTAGAAGTTTTCATAAATTTTTGAACTCCTTTGGTATTTTTTCGGGATTTATCTTCTTGAATTACTGCATAAGGGCTCGGGATTTGGCCATTTTGCATACGAACTCCGAATCAAGATTTTATTTTTCCAATCTCTTCCAAATAATTTAAAAATTATATTTGCAAATTTTCAAAATATTTGGAGTTCATTTGCTATTTTTTCGGGATTTTTCTTCTTGAATTTCTACATAAGAGACCCGGGATTTGGCCATTTTGCAAACGAACTCCGAATCAAGATTTTCTTTCACCAATATCTTCCAAATAATTTTAAAATGATATTTACAAATTTTCAAAAGATTTGGAGTTCATTTGCTATTTTTTCGGGATTTTCCTTCTTAAATTTCTATATAAGAGACCCGAGATTTGACCATTTTGCAGACAAACTCCGAATCAAGATTTTCTTTCACCAATCTCTTCCAAATGATTTAAGAATGATATTTACAAATTTTCAGAATTTTCGGAGTCCATTTGCTATTTTTCCCAAATTTTCCAATTTTGCCCTTTTACCTCTGAAACCCGATTTTGCTCAAAACAAGTTCGATTTTCATATTTTCTTCAAGCTGAGCCTTGGGCTATCCCTTTTTAATCATTCCTCATCCATTGGGGGCTTTATTCTTACCAAGTCGGGCCATTTCTGTAATTCTTCCCGATTTCACCGAAATCCACCAAAAACCCTAATTCTTGGTTTTCCCCCAGATTGACTTTTCTTTCAGTTTTTCTTTCAAGTGGCTTCTCCATTACCCGTAGTCAGTGCTTATCTTTCATTTGGAACCTTCAATTTTGACCAATTCGATCGTTTAAGCACTTTTCCCTAAATTTCCCGGATTAGGGTTTTCTTTCTACTGAATCTCCATAACCCAACTTCCGAACTCCATATCTTTCAATGTAGACCTCGGATTATCAAAATTATTTTGCCATTTTTCAATTGAACTTCAAATCTTGATTTTGAAAGTGGGTTGATTTTTTTCAGTAGTTGACAATCTGTGGTTGATTTTTTTCGGGATTGACTTTTTTCGAGGTTGACTTTTTTGAGTTTGACTTTTTATGCTCGCCCTCTTAAACTAAGTCTCGGAGTACCACCTGCAGGATGAAAAAAGTCTTTTTACATTCTAAAACATCAATTTAGGAAGAAAATATACCTGTTTTAGTGGTCCGGACAAAATTAGGTGTCTACAGCTGATATAGAAGAGGCTTTACTTGTGAAGCTATCAAAAAAGGGGAAAAGTGTGGGGAAAAAATCTAGGAAGCAACAAAGGTCAAGTAGTTTCAAATCCAATGGAAGTAAATTTGCAAATGCTTCATTATTTGATGGCGATTTTCAGAATTGAAGGCGAGATTTATGTAGGGAAATGGCACAATCGACTTGGGAGCTTGGGAAGCAACTGGGTCTTTCTGCAAGATGCGATGAGGAAGTGATCATTGAAAATTTGATGGAAATGGAGGAAAGGGATCAGAGATTGACTTGACGATTGCAGTTATGCTGGCTGTAGTGAGGTATGGTGAACACCCTAAATGAAATAAAGAATATTTGTTTTTTTCTAGAATGAGAGTTTTGTCTTTATTGACCTGGCCTTTTGGGTTGATACTGGTTTGACTAATAGAATCTCTGATGGGGAAAGGGTTGTTTTTCTTTAAGTTCTGGTAGTCATAAATCATGATTTGCTCGTCCCCCTGATAAGCTCATAAAATATACATTTTATGCCTTTCTACCTTTAGTTTTTGTTATGTTTTTTATCTTTATCTTGTTTACTTATATTATGTTTTTGAATATTAGGAACAATAAAGAGAATGAAGTCAAAAGATGTCAATAATGATGGTAAAGAGCTTACAAAATCACAATCACAAGATGGAAGATGACTTGGGAGTCAAAAAATCAAATTCTTAGTGCTAGATGATCAGGCAGATCTGACCTCCGGAGCTTGTTGCAAGAAAATCATCATGTTAAAGTCATTATTTGAAGAAACTTCCTTCTTGACTTTTGAATCTGACTTGAATATCTTTCCAACAATAGTTTACATGCCTAAATCGTACATCGGATGGTCATCCAAATCAGCCAACGAAGTGAGAGACAATGCAGCAATCGCGAAATCGACGTCAGTGGACAAAAAGCCACAAGTCAGCCTACTCGGTGCCACGGCGCCAACCTTACTACCTCCAAAACCCAGAAAAATCGGGAAAAAGTACAAACTTGCCTTATTTTGCCTTCTAGCTTCCTTGATCAACAAAAAAGGGATTTCAAGGTCAAAAAGCTCTATAAATACTATATTTTGAGCCACAAACTATTATCATCTTTGGGAGGAGACTCAAAGATCATCATTATTCTTCTTCTTCTCCATTCTTTTATTTTCTATTTAGTTTTATGTATATATTATTTATGCTTATGTTAGGCTAAACTTTTTTTTGGTTAAAGGTGACTTCAAAACCCTAGACATGTTTTGTAATTGATTTTGAGATTCTATCTATCATTAGTTTTCTATCAAAGTTATTTATGTTCTTCTACAAGAATTGTTCATGATATTATCTTGATTTGTTTAGGTTACAAACTAGATAGATCTTGATAATTATCTAATGCTAGTTTAGGAATCTTGATCTGTGTAATTGTCTTGATTTCTATTCAATATTGGCAATTTGTAATTCATGATTATGTTGGGTTTTCAGGAATTATGAAGTGGAACATAACATAAGTTGAATGAATCCATGTTTATGTATTTGTTGCTTAGATCAACCTATCTTTCTCATCACAATGCTGCTATCACTTTGAATCTAATGATGTTTATCTTAGGTTATTTGATAGTTAGAGATTAAGCAGTGGCGTTTGTCCTCCTTAACGACGAACTAAGGAAGGATTGGGGTAACACGGGATGTTGTTATCTACGGTTGTTAATTTTGATAGCTAATTGATGTTGATAGATCTGAAATTGATTTTCAATGATGTCTAGTGGTGGAGAATGAAACCTTAACCATACTTCTCTTATATTTGATTTTTTCTTATTTATTTGCTTTTTACTTTTCTTGTTTTTTTTTACTGTTAAAATTATTTAAAAACCCCTTTTTCTTTTATTGTTCTTGAACTTAAGTTTTTAACTAGTAATTTATAAACTAAAAACCAATCTCTATGGATTCGACCTTTGCATGCTACTTTACTATAATTGATCATATTAATTGCAAGGTTTAATAAAGATACATTCTTTTGGGTGCATCAGCCACTCAGGTATGGTGCGTTTAAGAAAGATGGATTTGACATATGTCTAAAAGTGAATTATGCATTGTTAAAGATCCTGAGGATTATGACGCATAAAATTAGGTTACTATTTCTAAGTGATTTGATTAAAGAGGGTGGCCTTTGGTGTGTGACTGAGGTTTTTATTGTGTTCTGTGTGGGACATTAAATAAGAAGAAGTATGGGCATATATGATGTTTTTAAAGGATTTATTGGAATTTGCTAATTCGAGATAATTTAATGTCTTTGCTGATCTATGGCCTTAAGAGATTTAATTGTGGTGTTCTAGGGGTCTTGAATGGTTTTTGGCTCTTTCTATTCGAATGATGAAGGGATGCTGTTGTTGGCAGATTTGTTATTTTTTAGGTGGCAGGGCTGGTGTCTATATCTATGGGTGTTTGTTCTTATCAATTGAAATACTCTTACGTAATAATTCAGTGAAGGGTCCTATATCTTCAATTTGTTATGTTCCTTTAATGTGAGCCTTTTTACTTAAAGTGTTTGAGGGTTCCTTGTGAGCAAAAATTAAAAGGTTGCAATTTTTTACTTCATTAGGCCATTGCTTTAGAGGTAGGATTCGGTCATTTTGAAGCAATCTATTTGGTATTTCATTGGCCAAGTTTTGGGATTATTGCTATCATCTGTTGTGGCATGAGGTATGGCATGTGGGTGATTTATGGATATTGCTTGTTATATTTCTTCAGATTTTATAAGGGTTGATTTTTTTGGTTTTCAACTTTGGGGAGCTTGGGGTGTTGTTAAGGATTTACTGGTTTCATGTTTCAAGAGTGTCCTAATGATGGATGTTTTTGGACTCTGCTCATGTATCTTGTATACCCTGTGTTTTCATGTTGAGTGATTTACATATCAGAGTTTCAAATAAGGAGAGGTATAAGTTTTACTCACAGATGATAATTTTTATTTTCTTGGAAGCAGTTGAAGTACTGTTGTGTAATTTGAAGAAGGTACCTTGATGGTTTGGAGGCAGCTTTCAATCTGATTTTTATCCTCGGTAAGGGTTGTGTTCCTAGGACTTATTTGGGTGCATCTTTGCTTTGGATTGTTAAGGATCTATGGATGAAGTGTTGTGTTTTTTTATTTTCTTCTTTTGCTGTTTGTTTGCTATAATGGGTTTGGTTGCTAAGTATCGTTTACTTTGTTCACTTAGAAGTTACTTTGGTCTGTCTTTGGTGTTATGTTACTATCTAGTGCTTGAATCAGTTGTACTAACCTTGTGGTTAGTTTGGATCTTGTATCCTTTTGTTATCTATTAATAATATTGTTCTGGCTTAGGAAAAAAAACACACACAAGATTTGCACACGTAAACCATTTTTACGATCATTTTAATTAATTTTGTTTATGGTTGTTGTTAGTAAAGAGGAATTAATTGGGGGACATCTAAATTTGTGTTGGAATTGGTTTTATAAAACATGGTTAATGGACATTTTTGAAGCCAAATTATTTGTGAGGGTTCACTCACATTTGTGGTTAAAACTTTAGGTCCCTAAAGTCGATATAGGTGCTTTGAGTGGATGGAAAATTCATTCAACAATTCTTAAGCTCTTTTCTTTCATTGTTGTTCTAGTTCTAAGGCTTTTGTTTTATTTGTTTATTCTACTCTAAAACTTAGGAATCTGTCATTGTAGAAAGAAAATTGAGTCAAATTTTTTAAGTTCGTGGACCTTGAAAAGCTGTGCAACTTTTCAAAGTGGTGTTGTTGAAATCCTGGGAGGCAATTGCATTTAAATTGTATGCACCACGTGACGGGCAATTTCGCCTTAAGGACAAAGGGTTCAATCTTTGGCAACAACGTTAAGTTCTTTATTCTTCAATTTTTTATTCTACAAGTAAGTTCTCTAAAGTTATATTTAGAGGTGATCATGGGCCGGGCCGGGCCGGGCCGCGGCCCGGATTTTCTTTTTTTCCTCTGCCCAGGCCCGGCCCTAGGTAGCCCAAGCCCGCCCGTTTAGGCCCGAATCACTGTTCATCGGAATAAAAAAATAATTTTTTTATTTTTTATTATTTTTTTTATAATTAAAATTAAATAAAATAATATTATTATATTAAAATTTACTGTTCCGGTCCGGGCCGGCCCGGAACATTAAAACTCCTGCCCAGGCCCGGCCCAATACGGGCCGGGCCTGCCGGGCCGGGCGGGCTGCCCGGCCCGTGAGCAGGTCTAGTTATATTTAAGGGTATGCTATTTAATTGTTTTAAGTAAATATTTTCATCAAAAAATTTACAAATATACAAAATATATCCAACAATCTTAAGACGAAAATTTTTTCTTTTATTTTGTTTATTTGTTTTCTTTGTTGAGTTACTTGCATGTCATAATCAATAATTATTTTGTTTATAAATATTGGGTGCTTGAACTTTCTTATTTTATATGCATGCTTAAAATCAATATTTTAATTAATATTTTATTGATGCTAGTGTTTATTTAAATTGTGATTAAATCAATATCTTAATTTATTATTATATTGGTATTTGATTTTGGTTGTGTTATAATCAATATTTATTTTATATTGGTTTCAAATAGCATGGCATCTACTTTCTTTCAAACTTTTGAAAATGTTGTGGATAAGACTTATTCGGAAGGGAGGATTCCACCATCACCCTCGTTGGTGCATGGTGAGAAACTTGAAAAGTTTGATGGTCGAACTTTAAGAGGTGTCAGCAAAAGATGTTGTTTTATTTGACCACCTTGAACTTGGCTAAGTTCTTAACTGAGAAGCACCTCAAAACTTATGGGGGGAGACAATTTTAATTGGCAATTATATAATTAATAAAGTACCTCACAAGAAGTTGGAAAAACACCTTATGAATTGTGGAAAAGAATGAGACCTTCTTTCAAATACCTCAAAGTGTGTCTATGTGAAGAATACTGATAAAGGCTATGCCATTGTATGTCTATATGTAGATGACATGTTGATTTTTGATAGTAATGAGTACATGATCAAGTCTACTAAGAATATGTTAACTAAAAGATTTGACATGAAAAACTTGGGTGTTGCGGATGTCATACTAGGTATCAAAATTTCTATGACATTTGATGGATTTGTATTGTCCCAATCTCATTATGTTGAGAAAATTCTCGACAAATTTTCTAAAAGTGACAATAGCATTGTCAAAACACTAATGGACTTGAGTGTACATCTGTCCGGAAATAAAGGCGAGAAAATACACCAATTGGAATATTCTCGAATAATTAGAAGCTTGATGTATGTGATGAACTACACAAGACCTAATATTGCATGCTCGATTAGTAAGCTGAGTAGGTTTACTAATAATCCCGGTGAGGATCATTGGAGAGCAATAAAAAGGGTACTCAAATATTTGAGATACACCTTAGATTATGGGCTTCACTATACTGGATACTCGGGAGTACTAGAGGGTTATAGTGATGCAAATTGGATATCCTACACTAAAGATTCGAAATCCACTAATAGATATATTTTTACGCTCAGTGGTGCGGTTGTGTCTTGAAAATCCTTTAAACAAACGTGTATCACAAGATCCACAATGGAATCAGAGTTTATTGCTCTTGACAAAGTTGGAGAGGAAGCCGAATGGTTTCTTAGAGGATATTCCATGTTGGCCAAAGCCAGTGCCAGCAATTTGTATCCCTTGTGGCAGTTAGTCAGCAATTGGAAGGGCACAAGTAGCATGTATAATGGTAAGTCTAGACATATACGTCGTAGACATAATATCATTAAACACTTGCTCTCGAATGGAATTATTTCAGTTGATTATGTAAAGTCAAAGAAAAATATTGTGGATCCACTAACAAAAGGTTTAACATGAGAGCTTGTGTATAGTTCATCGAGGGGAATAGGCTTAAAGCCTTTAAGAGACAAAAAAGTGTTATGATGGTAACCTACCTAGTTGACTGGAAATCTCAAGATCTAGGTTCAAAGGGAAAACTAAGTCATATTGCACTTTAAAGTGGCACTTGGAAATTATTATTTCCTGCCTATTCCTATGATGAAAAAATGCTAGTTGTAGCGAGATAAGGATGAGTTGTGCTCTTAATGATTCTCATATCTTGGTTTCCAAGTGGGGTATAAGCAGAATACTCTTAATGAGAGATCACCTATATGAATGAGAAATATGGCAGTTTCTTTGAGAATTTCTAAAGGTTGAATTCTCTAAAGTATTCATGAAACCAGAAGTTGTTCAGGGTCAAAATGAACACAACCGTGAGAACTACTGGAATCTCTAGGTAAAAACTATGTGAGTACTATTATCTTGGTTTACACGAAAGGCTGAATAGTTCAAGATATCGCGGTCACTAGTTAGCCGATTAAATCCAATTGTACTTCACTAAGGAAGGTTCAAAACCAAAAGCTATCTATCCTGATGTAGTTTTCTTCCAATTCAATTTTCTCTCTACGAATTCTTTGAGTCTTCGTATTGGTCAGACAATTTCATTCATGTAGGGGATTGTTGGAATTGGTTTTATAAAATATGGTTAATGGCCACTTTTGAGACCAAATTATTTGTGGAGATTCACTCACATTTGTGGTTAAAACTTTGTTGGATTTTTTACTCCAACATGAGTTATTTAACATGGAACATTAACATGTTTAAAATCAATTATAGGTGAATGGGAAATTAATCTCAAAGAAACTTTAAATGGAAAAAAGACAAACTCAAAAATTCTCAACTATTTGATAGATTACAAGCTTCTTGTGGTTTTGGGCCATGGGCTTGTAGACATGAGTTTGATTAAATGAAATATATTTTGTTGTTTAATCCTTGTCTGATCGGTGACTTTTCTGTCCCTAAATGTCTTAAGACATGAACCTTAACATTAATTATGGTGTGATATACATGAATGCTATTATGAACATTCATGGATTTGATTATTCATGTGCTATGTATATTCATTATAATTAATGTATATTCATGTATCATGTACATTCATTTGGGTAATTAATGTTTAGATCTCTAAAATCCTATATATAGGTCATTTGAGTGGATGGGAAATTCATTCAATAATTCTTAAGCTATTTTCTTCTGTTGTTGTTTCAGGTCTAAGGCCCTTATTTTATTTGTTCCTTCTACTTTAAAACTTATAAATTTATCATTGTAGAGAGAAAATTGAATCAAATTCCTTAAGTTCGTGGACCTTGAAAAGCTGTGCAACTTTTCAAGGTGATGTTGTTGAAATCCTGTGAGGTAATTGCATTGAAACCATGTGCACCAAGTAACGGACAATTTCGCCTTAAAGACAAATGGTTCAATCATTGGCAACAACGTTAATTTCTTTATTCTTCAAATTTTTCTTTTACAAGTAAATTCTCTAAAGTTCTATTTAAAGGTATGTTATTTAATTGTTACAAGTAAATATTTTTAACAAAATTTTTACAAATATACAAAATACATCCAACAATTTGAGCATATGATCTTTTACCATTCACTAAAATAATTTTGAACTCAATTATGAGTAATTAGTCTAAGCCTTTCATAACAATTTCTTTTATTGTTTGCCCTTTTCTTTTGTTGGCCATATTCGCTTGGAAGATGGAAGAAACTTCAAGTGTCATTCAAACATTCTTTGCCTATGTATTATACACACGTTCTAATATATATATATATATATATATATATATATATATAAATTTTGTTAACAAATACTTTAAGGATATTCTTTAAAATTACTGTATATAATAATATCTTTACTCAATACATTAAAAATAATAAATAAAATTATCAATTATTGTATTTAATATAATATTATTATTTATAAATACTATATTTTATAAAGTGTTTTAAAGATACTCATTAACAAAATTATATATTTTTTTTGAAAAAAAATAATTTCACATCTAATAATTGGGTTATGATGTTATAAAATAAAGATCACTTTTTCATTATTAAACGTCTTTGTTTAAAGAATAAAATCACGAGAACGAGTTTCGAACTTTTAAAATGAATTATACTTTATAATGAGCGTAATTCTAATAACTTTTATATCAGTAATGTAGATCTGTTACAAAATAATTACACCACTTATCGGAATCTTACTTTGATTTGTACTGACCTTTAACAAAAAACATAATCTTTAAGTAGAGATAAACGTAAAAGTCTAAAAGGATAATATTATCATAAGTTGGCAAAATCTTTAATTTAAAAAATTTAAAAGACTGGTGGGGGAGGTATAATTATTACCATTAAAAAATGAGTTTAATTGAATCATTTATCATTTCTTTGTGGTACTAATACAGGAAAGGACAAGTTGTTTCCACCTAGATTTAGATATGTTCATGGGTCGAGTTGCGCTGCGACCTGATTTTTTTTTCAAATTCTTTGCTCAGGTCTGGTCCTGAGTCGAATCAGGCCGGCTCGGTAGGTCCAAATTCATTGTTCATCAGATTAAAAAAAAAAATTATATTTTTATAATTAAAATTAAATAAAAAATATTATTATAATAAAAAAATATTGTTCCGAGTCAGACTGATCCGGATAAAAAATATCTTATTCAGATCCAATCCAATACAGATCAAGCCGGACGGATATGACGAGCGGCAAGGTCTTGAGCAGGTCTACCCAGATTCCAAATTGCCTACTTTTTTTTCAAAGAAAATTGGTGGGTCAGTTTGTCAAATTAAAGTCATTGATTAGCCTTGGATGCTATTTTGAACTGTCAAATTAAAGTCATTGATTATCCTTGGATGCTATTTTGAACTGCCATGCCAATCTCTTATATTAATTTCTTAATCCCTTCACTGAACATGCATTAGATCCAGGGGCGTAGTTAAGGGGCAGATAGGAGATTTGGTCTTTTTTAAAATTTTTAAGGCTTTTGGTAAAATAAGAAAAAATTGTATTTGGTCTCTTTTAAATTTTTTAAAATTAAGGTAAAATTATATTTGGTCTTTCTAATTTTTTTTTAATTTGATCTTTTTGTAAAATTTGTAATTTGATATGATAAATTTGGTAACACTTTTAGTTTACATATCATTCATTATTATTAACATAATTCTCTTTATATTTTTAATCAATCAAATAGATACATTTCCGTTAATTATTATGTTAATATTTTTCATTCTATACTCATAATGAAAAAAAATAACTATTACAATATTTAATACAAATTGTATATTACTTATTTTTTTTTTAAAATGTATGTAATCTTATGTTTTTCTTTGTAATATTAAATAATTCTATACATATTTTAATTAGATTATAATTTTTTTGACATTGTTATTAAATTTTTTACATATGCAACATGATTTATAATATTTGAAAATTGAAAAAATTTATTTTATTATAAGATTTTTTATATATTGTTTGTAATTTTAGTATTATATATAATATTTAAATCTAATGTTCATGGATTGGGTCAGATCAAACTCGGATAGCAAAAAATTTTACTTGCCTAGCCCAGTCTAGCCATTATGACCTTTGATGCCCTTTTTTAATATTAACAAAATATTTTTTATATTTTATTTTCAAAGATATTTTATAATTAAAATTAAATTAAAATATTTTAAATTAAAAAATAAATCTAAGTCCGGTCTAAACTTTAAAAACTTATTTGGGCCGAACCATTGAACTAGACAGATATATATATTCGACCCCCTTAATAATATTCCTAACTTCGCTTCTGATTAGACCTATTGAAATATTAGGTTATTCGTTCTAGTACGAAGGTTTTTTTGATATTTTGAAAAGTTTGAATAAAAATATTAGGCTCGAAATATGGGTTTGAAAAAAAAAATAGACTATGTCTTGACTCCAACATTCAAGGCCTGAATCCTGTCCAACTTATTTTTTATTTATATAATATATAATATATTATTTTTATATTTATATTTATATTTATTATATTATATTATTTATATCATATATAGAATAAAATATATATAATATTATAGTATAAATATTTAAAAATATGTTAAATTATCATATTTTAGAGCTTAATAAAAAAGATAAAATTATTAAAAATTAAATAAAAAATAACATATTTTTTTATTTTTTTTAGAAAAAATAATATGAACAGACCTAAACAAGTTTTGACTACCCATTTACAAATATGAACGAATTTGGACAGAATTTGAGACCTATATTTTAGGTCAAATCAAGTTTGAATAAATATATATATATATAATATTTATACACCATATTTAAATCTAACCCCAATTCAGCTCGACTCGATCCATAAACACTTGTATTATCCATAATAGTATAGCAAATAAACAAATTGTCATGATAATAATACTATTTTTCCTTTTTCTTTTTGTTGAATTCTTTTTCCTTTTACATTATATGGTATAATCATTACTACCAATACACTTGTCGTCTTGTAGTCAAAGAACTTAAATCACTAAAGAAAATATTAAAAAACAAGATTAACTTGTACTTCAAGTAAAAACAATCAATTTGTTTTCAATATAATATATATATATTTTTAAAATATCTAATGTATTGTTAATGAATTTTAAAATTTTCACTAACAAATTTAGTAAAATGACACATATTTTTTTTTAATATAATAAAAAAAATATTTAAAAAGTTAATATAACAAAAAAAAATACTTGTCGGTTTTTTAATTCGATTATGGAGTTAAAAACTTCATCGACGATATATAAAATAGATCGTTAAACATTCAACCTAAAACCAATTGATAATAAGTGAAAAAATCTAATTTAAATATAAGATCACAGGCAATCCAAGATTTAATCTATATGGAATAATACCATTTTAACAGGCCTTCATCACGTGTAGATGGAGACAGAGGAACCTAATACAAGACAAACTCATAAGAGATAATAGATAAAAACAACAGAACAGAACCTGAGCTCTGATACCATGTTAAACATTTAACTTAAAACCAATTGAAAAAATTCAACTTAAATATAAGACCACAAATAATTTAAAATTTAACTGATGTGAGATAATATTATTTTAATTCAAACACTTAAATAAATAAATAAAAATTTGTCCAATGGATGTTTGAGCAAGCACCACTATTTAGTTGAAAAGCCCATGGTACCTAAAGCCAGTGGGTTAGTTTGGCTAGAATGAGCCACAAAAAGAGTTGTTGTAGACCTAGCTTGAATAAAAGTTTTCAAGGCTGTCTTGGCCCTTGGGTCATGGGCTACCTTCAACTCAACATTGACAATGTGATATTGGTGTATCCATCATTAATGTAAAAGTAAACAACTTATTTGCAGTTTGTATGTTTAATAATCAGGTTATTAAATTTTTATTTGGATAAGTTAGCCTCATTTGGGAATTTACTAACATATATTTTATTTATTTAATTAATTAGGTTTTTTTATCTGTGCTTTACACAAATACTTTGTTTTTTTTTTTATACTTGAGATTAGCATAATTGAACGTATATTTTTATAATATATAAATGTAAAATATATATATTATAATTAAAAAAATGGATCACGTGACGTCGGATCGGATTCGAACTTTGAATATTCAAATCAAGTTTCGGTTCATTTTTAAAACGGATTTCATTTTTTACACAAATTAATTTTTAAACTTAATATTTTTATACAAATCTTCTCAAATATCAAATGAATCTTCGGATAATCAGATTTATACAATAATCTGCCATTGGAATTGGACAGGTCTAATTCATATATAGCATTCTATTTCTTTTTTATATAATTTTACCGCTCTACTATATTTTTTATGCAATTCTAGTCGGGAATAAGAACATTTCATCCAAAATTACTTTTTTTTTTGTTTTGTTTATCTCATTGACATGAAAATATTTATATTTTATTTTTAAATTTTTATGTACAATAATATGAATTTAAAAAAAAATGGAACAATTTGGTTTTAATAAAAAAATTAAACTTGTAAATTTTTTGAAAGATCTATCAATTTAAAATGAACAAATAAGTTTGATACATGATTAACTAGAAAAAGCTTAAACTCTAGTTGGATAAACTGCTCAAGTTATTAGGAGTGTAAATGAACAAAGCGTTCGACGAACGATTCGTAAACAATTAAATTTCTGTTCATTTATGTTCGTTTATCAAGTTAATTAAACGATTATGAACGTGATTTTAAGGTTTGTTTATTAAACAAATCGAACACGAAAAAGGTATGTTCAGTTCATTTATGTTCACAAACAAGTTCATTTATGGATCGTTTAAAATTTGTTTAATAAATTATTTAAAACTCGTTTATTATTCGATTATAATATAATTAATATTATTATTATTTTTTATTTTATTTACTTATAATATAATTAATATTATTTAATAACTTAAATTTAATAATTTAATAATATTTATGTTTTATTGTTTATATCTAATAATAACTTAAATTTAATAATATTTATGTTTTATTGTTTATATCTAATAATAACTTAAATTTAATTACATTTGTATTTTATTATTTTATATTTAATAATAATTTAAAATGGACTTATTGTTTTATTTGTTTGTTTGTTAAAATTATTTAAATTTGTTTGTTTATTATTCATGAACATATTTTTAATTGTTCGCAAACATGTTTGATTATATGTTCATGAAGTTGTTTTATTTAATTTAAATGAACGAACACGAACACACTCAATTTTAAACGAATAGAGCTCAAACACAATTTTAAAATCTTTAACGAACACGAACCGAAACAAACAAACTCAAAAATAAATAAACGAACATGAACAAAAGTTTGTTCGTTCAAGCCTGATTCATTTACAGCCCTACATGTTACTTGCATCATCCCACAACGATGCTAACATAGGTGCCGAGGTGGGCAATTGGCAAATCTTCAAGTTGGAATTCTATTTTAGAGTTTAAGGTTCGAAATAAACATATTTAAAGATTAGGTTATTCGTTTGATTGATGGATTAACTGAAGGATAGCGAATTTTAAGCTTGGCTTCACTTGATTTGAGATATAAAAAATGTTAAAAACAATTCTATCTAATTTTAATTTTAAAATATTAAAATATTGTTATTTTAATTTTTTAATTTTTTCTTTTAAAAGTGAGTTTTTGAAGTTCAACGGATCAAACCTTAAGCAAAAGTTTTAAAAGATCAACAAACTTGACTCAACCCGGACCATGAATAGGTTTTACTGGCAATTTCATTCTTTTCAAATTTTACATGAATTTCCGAGATGGCGAAAGCTCTCTCTTTAATTTTAACAGATTTGTTCACAATTCATTACCATTCTTCATCCAGGTTTCAAAACAATGAAAGAAAACATGAAAGGAAATGTTAAAGGATTCCACCTTTCCATTGAGTAATTTATCAAATTATTGTAAATTTTTTTTTATCAAATTACCAATAATTTGAAATTAAATATCAAAATACGCCCAAAAAAATATCATGGCAAGTCGCCATATGATATGGCGACTTCCCATGGGTAAATTTAAAAAATTTTGAAAAAATATGAAGGGAAATCGCCATATCTTCCCTTCTAATTTTTTAAAAAAAATTAGAATTTTGTAGGTCAGAAGTCGCCATATGATATGGCGACTTATGACCTACATTTTGAATTTTTTTTTGAAAAAATAGTTTGGAAGTCGCCGTATCATATGACAACTTTTGAACTATTTTTTTAAATAATATAAAATTTTGACTGTTTTACAATGATTAAAAAAAAGATTAATTCAAAATTTTTAACAGTTGTAAATTTTAATTTTAAGAAAAAAGATTTTTAAATTTTAAAGGCAACGGTCAATTCCCACCCCCTACCTATAAATACCTCCCTCCCCTTCATTTTTTCACACAAATTTTCAAAGTCTCTCTCTCTCTCTCTAAAATTTTCTCTTAGTGATTTCAAAATGGCTTCATCGTTATTGAGGTTGCAAGATAAGCACATATCCGCGATTATATCCGAGGTTAGTAAGTTTTTTTATAATTTTTTATCATATTTGTTATAATTTGTTATAATATTTTATAATTTATCATTATTAATTTTGTTATTAATTTTTATAAAATTATAAAGTTATTATTTATAATAATAATTTTATAATTAATTATATTTCAAAGAGATTGAATTATTAATTTTTTTATGATTTTATAATTATTTAATTTAATTAATTATGAACAGGACCCTGTTCGCATTTTATGATCGAGGAATTTTTTTTTCGAAGATCCGCATCCATCTATTATCGACCACTTAAAGAGTGCCGGATTTTTATTATGCAAGTCAAATTCAACAATGTATGCTTCTGCCGGACTTAATTAGGGCGTTGGTTGAACGATGGAGACCCGAGACGCACACTTTTCATTTGCCGTGTGGTGAATGCACAATCACTTAAGAAGATGTTGCGCTCCAACTTGAACTACCAGTGGATGGCATGCCAGTTACAGGCGCAAGTCTTCTAGACTGAATGAATAGTGCCAAAATTTATTGGGCGTTGTACCTCCAGAAGAGTGTCTGAAGGGCTCAATGGTAACAAAAACGTGACTGTAGTCATTGCAAAATCTCCCCAAACACGTAAGCGAAGAAGAGGTAAAATATGCTGCTAGAGCATATATTTTACGTTTGATTGGATGAATGCTAATGCCGGACAAATCGAGCAGTCGGGTACATTTAATGTATCTTCCATTACTTCGTGATTTAGAGCACGCAGCAAATTATAGTTGGGGTTCTGCGTGTTTGACGGTTTTGTATAGAGAACTGTGCTGGGCTACAGTTCCCGACTGCCATGACATAGGTGGATGTTTACTTCTTGTGTAGTCATGGGTTTGGCATCGACTGCCATTTATTACTCCGCGCGAGAATTTTTCTCCCGTATACCCCTTTTTAAGCAGGTAATAATCTTGACTATTTTTATTAATTTTGTACGAACTTGTACTTTTATTAAGTCTTAATAGATTTTATATGCTTTTAAACAGGTGGAGTCATCCTAAAGATTGTAGCGATATTCCGCTCGACTTTCGAACTATAAGATCACGACTAGATCGAGAAGCATATCAAAAGGTAAATGTTTCGATTGTTACGTTTAAGTATTTTTGTGTTTAATCCATATGAAACTAATAATTTGTATAATTATTCGCAATTTGTATGGATGCCATATTCTTCAAATCAAATTATGGCATGTCTTCCATCGGATACAACTAATAATTGCAATATATGGATAGCAAACACAGCATTGATATGCTTTGCATATGTAGAGTGGCACGCTACTGACAGGGTGTTGCAACAATTTGGGATGCAACAACCAATTCCGCAACCACTGACGAACCTTGATAAGGTTCACAAGATTGATATGTGTGGGCGCCACGAAGTATTTTGGCCTACGAAGCATCGACAATGAATCCATTTATGGAATCAACGTTCTGAACAAATTCCAACAGGTATACCCATTGTTCATAATAATTTCAACCCATCTACTGAATACATAAGATGGTTTTAAAATGAAGGTTGGCCTTTCGTTTGTCCACCGTCGGAGTTTGAGGGTGTTAGAAGTATGCCATTTTTCGGACAGACTTCAAATTTAGTCCGTCCTACACACGAAATAAAAGTTCCTAGACCTAGCCGACAACGTAGGCGGACGCATCAACCGGCCTCATCACATGTGGCGGAGTTCACTGCACCGAGGATGTTATTTAATCATCCTCAACCTCAACTAGAACATAGAGTAGCATCCAGTCATCATCATTCCGTCAGTCACCCCGGATTTGATGTTGATGAGTGTTACGGACCAGAACCACCAACGACGAGGTTAGATGACCAGCTCCTTACCCCAAGTCCAAGTTCAGTATATCTAACTTCAATATATCAGTTTGGAACCCCTACATCAGCATTTGGTACTACATCACTTATGGGTCCATCTAGTAGTCAGGTTCTCTTTATGGGTGCCGGCTCCTCAAGCAGTGGATTTCCATTTTTTGATGCAGAACATGTGGATCCCTTTAGTAGTGCGTTTTCACCGACTGATGTGGGTGAGCATGCGAATCACATAGAACCAGAACCAATGGCGGTAGGTCGAGGACAAGGTCGACAATGAATATGTCCCACTGACGAGGTTCAACGACGGGTGCAACCAGCACGCAATAGGAGAGCTCGACATTGTTGCTCAACATCACGCGATACGGGAGCTCCTCCATAAATAATTAGAATAAACGTACTTTTTGTATAATGATCATGTATTTTTTTAGAAGATGTTTTTAATAATGTACGTTTTGTATAATAATCATGTACTTTTTGTATTTTTCTTTCATTAAATGTAAAAATTAACCGTTATTTTAAAATTTTAAATATTTATTTATTAATTTTATTATTAATTTTGTTATTTATTTAAAATTTTAATTTTGTAAAATTAAATTTCAAAGTTAATTTTTTTTTACCGTTTTAAAACAGTAACACATTTGAATGTATAATTAATTAATTAATTATATATATATAATATTTAGCATTAATTAAATAATGTAAAATTAATTATATATACAAAAATATTATAAAAAAAATATTATTTAGGCTTTTAAAATAATTTTTAAAAATAATTTTTTTTACAAAAATACTTTAATAATGTTAATTTTTAAAATTAAAAATATACTTTAATTACAAAATTTAAAAAAAAATGGTGTTGGGAAGTCACCATATCATATGGCGACTTCCCAACATTATATATATATATAAAAAAATAACATATTGCACTTGGAAGTCGCCATATCATATGGCGACTTCCAAGTTCATTTGTTTTTTAATTTTACAAAATTTAAAGCTCGGAAGTGGCGACTTCCGAGCAAGATTTTTTTTTAAAAAATAAAAATTTTAGTTGGAAAGTCGTCTTATCATATGGCGACTCCCCAATTAATTTTAAAATGAGTGTATTTTGGTACATAATTTAAAAACGTTGGTAATTTGATAAATAATTTATTTTTGCAATATCTAAATAAAATAAAATAAAAAACCCTTTCCATTTGCAATCTTCTATATTGATTTTTGAGTTTTTAGGAATCCAAGAGATATATATATTTGAAATATTTCAAGGATAAATTTGTCTTATTCTATAACATATGATAAAAAAAATTCTAATGTGTTCTATTTGACACATGTCGAGCTTCTTTGCTCGACACGTGACGAGCTATTTTTTAGTTTGAAATTTTTTATTTTATTTTTAAATGATGTATTACGGTAACTCACGGGTCGATTGAAGATCCGTACCCAATCTGTTTGAAAAAAAAAATAAAAATAAAAATAAAAATGTTTTATTTTATTTTATTAATTATTTTTAGTCTTTTATTTTTAAATGATGTATTTAAATTAGTTGATTCACGCATTAACTCGCATGTCAATTTAGGATTTGTACCTAACTTCCATGAAAAAAAAGTTAAAAAAAGAAAATTACTTTGTTATTTTATTTTTAAATGATGTATTTAAAAAAGTTGATCCGCACGTTGACTTTCGGGTCGATTTAAGATCCGTACCCGACCCGCATGAAAATAAATTAAATCAATATTTTATTTTATTTTATTAATTATTTTTATTTTTATTTTTTATGTTTTTATGTTTTTTATTTTTAAATAATGTATTTAAAGGAGTTGGTCTCCACGTTGACTTACGGGTCGATTTAGGATCTGTACCCGATCCTCTTAAAAAAAAAAAAAAAGAAAATTATTTAATTAATTATTTTTAAATAATGTATTTAAAGGGTTGGCTCACACGTTCACTCGTGGGTCGATTTAAAATCCGTACCAGACCCGCTTGGAAAAAAAATAAAAATTATTTTATTAATTATTTTTATTTTTATAGTTTTTATTTTTAAATGATGCATTTGAAGGGGTTTGTTTGCACGTGGACTCGAGGGTTGGTTTAAGATCCATAACCAACCCACACGAAAAAAAAAGTTAAAAAAAAAAGTATTTTATTAATTATTTTTTATTTTAAGTAATATATTTAAAGATGTTAGTTAGCACTTTGACTCGCGGATCGATTTAGGATCTGTATCCTACCGGCTCGAGAAAAAAGTTAAAAAATTTTATTTTTTAATTAATTTTATTTTAATTTTAAATGATGTATTTAAAGGAGTTGGTCCGTACATTGATTCGCGGGTCGATTTAGGATCCGTACCCGATCCGTTCGGGAAAAAAAGTAAAAAAAAAAACGAACTTGCTGCTAACTTATGTGAGAAAATAAACTTTACGAGAGAATAAAATACAAACCACAATTTTATTTTTTTATTTTTCATTTATTATTTTTTTCCTCCTATAAATAAACATATACATTATACAATAAGGACAAAATATATAAATACATTTATAAATACATTTATATTATGTATTTTATAAATAAACAATTATCATAAATTTAATTTTCATAATTAATAAAATATAATTATATTAATATTATTACAATTTAAAATAAAAAATTATTATTTAATAAAATATAATTTAAAATTAAATTATTATTATTAATTAATTAAAAAATTATATAAAAAAAATTAAAAGTACCTCAACGGAGACTTAATTCTAGTTCCTTTTTATATTTGAGCATAGAAATTAAAATTTGAAATTAAAAGTCTAATATTCCAACATCTAACACCTAATCATAATCTTAAACCTAAATAAATGGTGATAAATTTTAGAAGTGAAATTAACTCATTTAGTGGAGTTTTTGAATTTCACTAACGAATTAATAAGATGACATATATCCTTTAAATTTATTTAAAAAATTAATGAAATATGTTTTAGTTTCTTAACTCCATTTGTGAAATTAAATTTTTTTATTGTCATGTGTATCAAAAATCAACTCATATATATATATATATATATATGTTTATGAGAAATTAATTATTTGATTCACTATTAGTGAAATTTTTAAATTTTATAAATGATATTAATAGATTATATTTAAAAAAATAATTTAAAAAAAAAACATCTATCAAATTTTCGATCCTATTTATAAAATTATTTTTTTATTAATATATCAAATACGAAATTTTTATTTTTTTTATTAGGTTATAAAACATCCCAAAAGAAAAGAAAGGAATGTTGAAAAATCCTAAACTCCAAGATTATAGTTAAGAAAAGATTTATATTTAATGTAGTTATAAATCGTATGATGACATTTGTTAAAAATTAAGATTAGAGTTAAGATTGGTGACAACTACAATGAGAACTCTTGTAATGAGAACCACGAGAACCATTTAAATCGTAACCTTTAAATTTCACAACAAACAATTAGAGCCATAGATTTTTGTGTGCTCAATTTCACATAATGTGGATCAAAGGAGAATTATGAAAAAGTTTACAAACAAAAACTATTTATCAATTAACAAAAATATCATGTTAAAACTTAATAAAAATTATTTATAGGCATGCTTCTTTTTCAAATAACAATTTTTTTGTATCATGTTAAGTTATTTATATTTTAAAATTTAATAAAAAAATATTATGTTTTTAATTTTTTTTTTTTTGTAAAAAAAAGTTATATGAACATATTAGGATTGTAAGTAGACCTGTCCATGGGTCGGGCCGCGGCCCAATTTTTTTTTTTAATTCCATGTCCGAGCCCATTCAGGTGGGAGCCGAGCCAGCCCGTATAAGTCCGTTTTACTATTCAATTATATTAAAATATTATTTTTTATTAATATATATATTTTTTATAATTAAATTTAAATAAAAATTAATATTTTAATACTTAAACAGTGATCCGGGCCGGCCCGGATCATAAAAAACCATGTCCAGGCTCGCCCCAATACGGGCCTAGCCGATCGGGTCGGGCGGGCTACCCGTCCCATGGATAGGTCTAATTGTAAGAAAAGTGTTCATGAGTCGGATTGGATCAGGTTTCGGTCGAGTTTAAATATGATATTACTATATATACTTGCTTAAGTCAAGCCCGATTCAAAATATGAGTCTCAAATTCTGCACAGGCCTGACTATATTTATAAATGAGTAGCCTAGCTTAAAATCATATTTTTTTATATTTACATTATAATATTATAAATATATATTTCTTTGTATGATATAAATTACATAATATATAATATATAAAAAAGATTAATAATTAAAACCTATTTACTAATTATGTATCATGACAAAAAAAATTATTAAAAGAAAATTAAATATGATATTCTAAAAATAATTTAAATTATATTAAAATCATCTTTCTTTCTTTTTGAAAGATTATGTAACTTCATTCAAACATTTCACAACCATACATAAAAACGATCCAAAAAATACCCAACCCGAATAATATTAAAGGAATAATATTAAAATAATCTTAAAAAATCATTCTTGTATGATACCAAGAGTGTCGATCTTGTGTTTCTTGGTATCAAAGGAATAATATTAAAATCATCTTAAAAAATAGATCTATTATTAATAATTAGATTTAGTACTCAAATATTAGTATAATAATAATAATAATAATAATACAATTTAAAATATTAAAAAATATGTGTATATTAATATTAAAAAATTTTAATATTGCAAAAGTATTATTTAAATTTAAAATTAGTTGAATATTAATATTTTAATATTTTTAAATATACTTCTTCAATAAAATTAATTAAAATAATTATTTATAAATAAATAATATATCAAGTTGAGTCCAAACTTTATTAAGGTGTGAAAATCTATATAACACGAATTATTAAGGTGTCAAAATTTATATAAACATATATATAACAGCATAAACACGATTATAACACGAATATAATACGAATATACGAATTACTAGACTTACATGTGATAAGTTTATTAAAATAAAAATGTATTTTTTAATAAAATAATATTATAAATTGACTCGAACCTAACAAATTTATTCTCGAATGGCCAAACTGATTAACTTTATAAGTAGTTTGATCCATAAATAAATCTAATAATAATATCTTATTTAATTAATTTTTAATAAAGATTTTATTGTAACAATAACTCAAAATATTTTTCATTATGGATCTTTTTTTGTAATTGTCTTAAAAGTTAACTTTAGCTATTTTTTCACGCACGTCTAACGGTTCTCATTTTTAAAGTTTTTACCGTAATGTTCACCGTTAAGATTAGATTAAAATTTTAGAGAGCGTTTGGTATGATGGAAAGTGATCACTTTCTATGGAAAGTAATTGGTGGGAATGTGATTCCCATGTTTGGTATACTAAAAACTGTTTACTTTCCTGGGAATTTAATTTTTCTTGGAGAGTTACTTTCCCACAAGCATTGGAATGTGATTCTCATGAGAAGTGGTGGGAAAGTAACTTTCCCATGTAGTTGGAAAGTTAAAGACAACATTATCCTTTTTCTATTTGAGTTAAAATTATCAATTAAAATATTATTTTAAAATATTTCGTACAAATATTTATTAATAATAAATATTATTGAAATATTTAAATAATATTTAATTTGCATTTTGCTTTTTAATTTTTTAATTACTTGAGAGTACCTTAAAAATGTATTATTAACAAACATTTTTTTATCATAAAACTAACTCAAACTACCAATTGAAATATTATTTTTAAATATTTAGTACAAATATTTGTTAATAATAAATATCATTGAAATATTTAAATAATATTTAATTTTTATACAGCCTTTTAACTTTGAAACTACATAAAAGTAATTTAAAAATTTTATTATTAACAAATATTTTTTATCATAAAAATAACTCAAATTACCAATTAAAATATTATTTTTAAATATTTGGTACAAATATTTGTTAATAATAAATATCATTAAAATATTTAAATAATATTTAATTTGCATATAGTCTTTTAATTTTTTAACTACATGCGAGTAATTTCAAATTTTATTATTAACAAATATTTTTTATCATAAAAATAACTCAAATTACCAATTAAAATATTATTTTTAAATATTTAGTACAAATATTTGTCAATAATAAATATCATTAAAATATTTAAATAATATTTAATTTGCATCCAGCCTTTTAATTTTTTAACTACATGAGAGTAATTTCAAAATTTTATTATTAATAAATATTTTTTATCCTAAAAATAACTCAAATTTAAAATATTATTTTTAAATATTTAGTATAAATATTTTTTTAATAATAAATATCATTGAAAAATTTTAAAATTAATAAAATTTACATTTTTTTATAAGGGTAATTTCGGAAATTATCATCACATTCTCAGGATTTTAATTAGCACTTTCCTATGTATACCAAACGCTGGAAAGTTACATTCCTAGGAATCACATTCCCAAGAATCACATTCTCAGGAATCACATTCCATTGAATGTGATTCTTGAAAAGCTACCAAACGCCCCTTAAGGTTTAAAGTTTATTTAATAATGAAATATAATTATAGGATTCACTAAACACAATGTATAAAAAACAAATCTGTTAAAGAAATCTGCCTTAATCAGAAAGCCAATGAACTTACACCACGTGTTCCATTTCATGTGCCGCGATACCACGATTTTTCATAATAGTAATCGACGAATTAAAAAATCGTTATTTTGAATAATCATCGGGACACAGACAGAGTCAGAGTCAAAAGAGTTTAATTTGCTTTTTTACTTTTTTTTTCCTGTGTCCCTTAAAATACTCCCAAGTTTGAACTCGCTTGATCGCCAGTCGGCTCAGTCTATCTCCGAAGAACCAGAGGAATCAGAGGCGAAATCGAGCCATGGCCGGAGATTTTGCGGCGAAAATCAAAGCCTACGCGGTGCCTCTGATTCTCTTCTCTCTCGCCATCTTATATCAGCTCGTTCTTCTCCCTCGTTCCTTCCCTCCTTCTCATTACAATGGTGAGTCCCCATGTATATATACGTATTCTTACCATATATTGTACGTAGAAAAATACTTGCTTGATTTTTTTTTTATAAAAAACTACTATGTATAATGATTATTTTTTTAATGAATGGTAGATTTGGGAATAAAGACATATAGTTCAATAGAAGCAGTGAAAGAGGCGTACGAGAATCTTGAATCCAAGTGGTAATTCTTCCTTCCTTTTTTTTTTTTTTTTTTTTACGATTTTAAAAAAATAAAAAGGATTAAGAAGTTTGTTCAATTTGTTGGTCTTCGGGCTTTACCATTTCTTGTTTAAATGTTTTAAAACGTGATTGTTTCAGGAATTCAGGACTGGAAGTTCCTACTACTACTGAATTTATCAAGGTCGATTAGTTAATCTTCTTCATTCTTCAATTTTTTTGCTTTCTGAAGAAAAAAAAAAATATTTTTCTGGTTGTTTTAGTACAAGTGATTGCTCTTAGAATTTTGAATTATTAATAGTTAAGCTACTTTCTTTGCTGCTTTACTAATTGCTTTTTGCTTTTGAAAAGTGCATATCATACAAGAGTAAATACTAATATTTTTGAAGAATTGAAAATATATTGCATTGTTTACTTTACTATATAACAATTATAATTATGCTAGAATTAGTGTTGCATTTTAGCCATTCGGTAATTTTTAATCAATTACTATGATTTTACTTTGAACCATTTGCTTCTTCTTTTTAAGTAACTTTTTCTAGCAAGCAGTGAAAGCAACAGACGAATGTAGTGTAAATTATTCCTTTGCAATTAGATGAAGTTACATTTAGCCTTAGCTAAATGAACATCAAATTATTTCTTAATCCAATGAGTAGATGGTGTTTATCTCGTCTCAGATTCGATATGCTTATGAGCTCTTGACAAATCCCATATGGAAAAGGAATTATGATGTCTTTGGAATTGATGAGCAACTTGTAAGTATTTCATTGCAACCTACTTGCCGTCTATAGTTTTATCTCCCTTGCCTCATCTCCAAGAGAGAGAGAGAGAGAGAGAGAGAGAGAGAGAGAGCTATATGCTGGGTTTTGCATTGTTTTATTGAAGGGTTTTACTCCCATGGCCTGCAGCATGTTCTGGAAAAAGTCAGTCAGCAATATGCACGGGAAAAGTTCTCTAACATAGAGCTGCCATTACTGCATGCTGATGCTTCTGGTATCTAAATCATGAATCTTTACCTTCTTTTTCTTTTTCTTTTTTTTTTTTTCATGCTATAAAGCTTTAACAAGATGAGGCTGATAAATGGGCACTTCCTGCAGATACTGGAGATGATGCTTTTAATGTTATTACTTCCAAGGAGTTTCAGTCTATGTTTCAAGATTCCAAACCATGGTTACTTCAGGTACAACCATTGACCGATATATTTTTGCATAGTATTGCTACTTTAACCAGATTTCCCCATTTCTTGTCTATGTTTTCTCTTCTTTTTCATAATCTAAGTTTTCACAAGAAAGATGCATTCCATAATCAAATATCACTGTTGAGGTAGTCAAATATTCAATAGTCTGATAGCCCATATTGCTCAACTCCAAAAGCTAGTTAAAACAGTCTCTTTGTTCATTGGAGAAAACTAAGAGTTCACATTCAGCAGTTCAGACTTCAGAGAGAGAGAGAGATATGCTAACCTGGGACTGACCCATGTTGAATTGGTCACTTGGTGATCTAACAGCTTTAATGTTTTGGGTTTTTATTTGGGTTGTTTATGGGTGAATTCAACTTAAACTTCTTGAAACTCTCTCTAACTTATACCAATTTCAATTGAATACCATGTTTAATTGGGGTTGAGTCTAGCAGTCAGCTAACTCTTATTCTTGGATAAAGTGTTGACGATGCTAACTATGTGCTTGCCAAGATTTTAACTCTTTTTAGTATCAAAAATGCATTCTCTGCTTTGTAAAGAACACGTTAATACATTAACGTGTCATCATGAGTCTTGGTTTCCTTTCTTCTCAAGTAGTTATTCCAAAAAAAATAGGGAGAGGGGCCTTGCTTTCAAATTTTGAAAACTTTTAAAATATCTGCTCATTGTGGAACTAATGACAAGGCAACTCAACATTGATGCCGGCTTTAGGATTTTGACTTCTAGTCCTTTAACATTGATATTTTACACATCCCTAATGCCACTAGTTGCTTTTAAACTGTATTTTGATGTGATTAATATCATTTTCTAGATTTTAGTATTTTTATGAGATGCTTAAACAATTTAACTATGCCATTTTCGTAAACTAGTTGAATCATACGTTTTGAATCACTTTTTCCTCAAATCTGTATGACTAAGACCAACCAAGCCTCTTTTGATTACTCTGCCAAAGTGATGCCCCATCCTCCCCTCCTGTAAATTAAGAGTCTGTTTGCCATGGTTGCAACTTCAGTAAAAGGCTTGTTTATATGGACCTTTTTTAGCAAAGCTGTTAGATCGAAATTACTTTATCTTATTTAAAATAATTAAGAATTTTATTTCTTTTATGGAATTTTTATTAATGTCTTTGAACTTCTCATTGCTGACCTTTTTTAGAAGTTTTAACTGGGAGTGGCTAAAAAGATCTTTCTCCAAAACCTTGTTTGGCCTAAACTTCTCGAAATAAAGAAGTCGTTCTAAAAGCTGGGCAAACAGAGGTTAAGTCACTTTTCTGCCAGTGTATGCCTCAGTCCCTTACCCCCTGTGGATTCCTCGCGCCAAGGTACTTGAAATCCACTAGCCGATCTGGTACTACCAGAGCAGCACTCCCTCATTCATACAAATTCTGCACATTATGCCACTGCAGTTATGCTTGCTCCCACATTGTAAGCCCTTCAGAAAGGGAAGAACATGTCTTCATCCGACATGTCCATTATGTCCAGCATTTGCACAGAAAAGTCCTTTTTGTAGTGCCAGACTGCTCTGGTCTGTCTCACATTCATCAAGGAATGATGTGCCATCTATGACACATTATCAGGCATAAACTGTAGAATTAATCTCGGCCTTCACACTGGTGAATGCATGTTCTGTTTTCTTTTGGAATATGGATTTTCCATTATATTATTACTAGTTAGCACCTAATGCAAATTTTTTTCTTATAATGATTTACTAAATCATAATAAATTCTAATTGAGATTTGCAATTAGGTGTATTCATCTGGCAGCAATCACTCTGCTCAATTTGCTAATTCTTGGAAAAGAATTGGTATGTTCTTCTTTTGCTGAAATTTTGGGATCTAGTAAAGAATATTTATTTGCAAGTTACAAATGGACTTTACTGTTGTTAATGAACTATGAACTTCACTTTGACATTATTTTAATTACTTGTCAACTTGTCTGGCCACTATGATAAAGATATAGGTTGTAGTATGATTACATATATTGATTTTCAACACATATATTAAATTATTAATTTACTATGATTCTTCTGATTACAAGCTTCTTTCATCTATCTGTTTCTTTAAAGAGGAAAAAAAAAAAAAAGAAGAAGAAGAAGAAGGTATTACATTGAAAATAAAAATTAGAATTCAGTAGTTTTATTTGTGTTAGTTGATGCTTTCTCAGGTAGTAGAATTCTTCATAAATCTTTATTCAAATCATGGTCTTTGCTTTAATATTTTAATGAATTATGTCTTCTCTACATATTCAGCTGCTTTATTGAATGGGGTTGTAAACATTGGTATGGTAGAACTTGGTGATATCGAAATTGCAGCCTACCTTGCTGAGAGAAAGCCAACAGGCCAGTTTTTCTTCAGGAATGGTTAGTGGTGTTATAATCACTCATATAACCAGCTAATATATAGCTCTGCTCCCTATCACTGTTTCTGCTATTAACTCTTAAAAACAATTTACTGGAGTATAGAGGGAAATCCCCTGATTCGTAGAAATAGTTAGATAAGTATAATTTCGCATGATTTTCTGCAATGAATACTATGAACTTATTTATATTAAAGTTGTCAAAGCTAACCAAAGCAACCATTCTACTGCATGGCTGAGTTCAGATTGTCTGACACTAAATTGTCAATGGCTTCCTTGGTGTTTTCACTCTGAAACTAGTCGAGAACTGTTCATGAAAGCTGAATCATGGGCTTGTAAATTGTAATTAAGTTGTCTAATGAAAGCATTTAGATGTTTAATATCAGCAGTATATATGTCTTATAAGTTATACCTGGCAATCCGGAATGAGTGTCATGGTTTTATAATGCTTGACAATGATCTAATTCCCACTATTGTGCTGCCAGTTATGCCAATAATTGAGTGAAATGGAGGTGCTATGAAGCAGTGTAATGGTTGAGGATTTCAGATTGTATTTTCTGAATGGAAGCAATTTATGTTCTTTCTGTAGGGTCTCGTTGAATTCTTTTCAACATACTTTTCTTCTCCCTCCAAGTAGATGCTATGCCACTGACAACTCCAACTGCTGTTTTGTCATTTTGTTTTTTGAAACTTTAACTTTAGCGTGACAAACACTTTATTTTTTGTTTAACTTAATTATAATGTATACAGGTCTTCCTTCACTGGTTGCTTTCCCATCAGGGTGTAAAACTTCAGACTGTCTTATCAGGTAAGTTGCATTTGAGGTTTGAATTCAAAAGTTAAAAAAAGAAGAAGATAAATACTAATAGAACAAATTCAAAATACTTGAATTACAGTTTATTTTATATAGTGAAAAGCAATCTCTTTGTTTCTATGTGTACATTATACATTTTACCATATCCTCCATTTACTGTAACTGAATGTCTTCTGTACTTATTACAAAATTTTTAATACTCTAACGATAACTTAAATTGATACTAATGTATAGGTTTGAGGGAGAGCTCTCTGTGATGCAGTTACAGATTGGTTTGCAATGGCCGTACTTAACTTGCCTCGCATCTTTTACTATTCAAAGGAATCATTGGTAATGTATAGCATCTCTTTGAAGTCTTCGTGTAACTTTTTATTCTTAATTAAGGGTTTTTTTTTTTTTCTTTTTTCTTTTAGTATTGGTAAATACAATTCTAAATCGTGGTTCAAATTTGATTCTCATTGAAATTTTCTTGAATAAAAATATTTTCTGATATCACCTGCATAATAAGTTCCTATGAGGAAAGAAAAACAAAAACAATTCTCATCTTTTTGCAAGTATAAACTGTTCTATTTGAATGCATCAGCAGGATGAATTGTTTGATTGTCTTTGTTGTTCTCTTGATAAGCTTTACTTCATAGTCATAACTTCAGCAGCACATTTTTTGTTGCCATTTCCATGTCCCGCTTTTATTCTTATTAAATAAACATGGGAATATTTCTTATTCTTATCCATTTGAAGTCAATGAAAGAATAGTTAGGAAATTATGCATTCATTTTGAAATTTCATTAAGGTCAAAGTTGGTTTTGTACTTGGCATACTAGATGCCTTAGCATATTTCCAGGGTATCTAACTCATTTCACTGTTAAAACAATAATGTTCATCCTTTCTTTTTTTTCTTTCACTTTTTTAGATGAAACGTTTAGATTTTTGAGTTTCTTGTTATATTTTGCTTTTTGAGTTCTGTTAACCTTGTCTTGTTTGTGTCTTACTGCTTTTGCATAAACTTCTTCCTACTATTGGAGAAAATGACGTTTGTTTTGTATCAGGGGCCAAGGTTTCTGGCAAAAAGCAGTCCCCATAAGGTATGACTTCTTCTTTCTTTTGTCCTGTTTCACTGTTCATCATTCTCTAATATGGTCAACATGATTTTATTTCCTTTAATCTCTTGAGATTTGTTTGTCAGTCTATTTGTGCTACTCCCTAGTCCCTTCTAGATAGAACGTCTGCCTTTCTGTCATGGAATATTCCAAAATTATGTCATCTTTCTTTGTTTAAACACCTAAATTTCTTTCTTTTTCTATATTCTATTCTTAAAAACATGTTGACATTAAAAACCACTACTATTAAACATCTATATTATCGTTAATTAAACCCTAAAATTAAAGAGTTCAACTAGAGCATTCAATATGGAATGGAAGGAGTAGTATGAATCAGTTATTATTATTATTATTATTATTTTCGTATTAATTAACAGAAGATCTGATCTTTTTACCAGACTGCACTTCTCTGTTTTTTTTTTTTTTTTTTTTCTTTCAATTTTTCATGGTTATTATAATAGCTTGTGTCTTTAAACAGTTTTTTATTGCTTTCTCTCTTTGTATGTCAAAGTAGTTTGGGCTTTGGTTATTTAGTAAGATAATTCGTGTATTGCAGAGGACCCAAAAATCTTAGAGAGAGTTTTTTTAATTCACAGATTTTCTTATTCAAATTGTTCAAGTGGTGTGTGTTTTTGTGTAAGGATTTTCACGTTCAATACTTTATGTTGAAAACTATCCATATAATTTCTGTTGCATCTCTTTTATATATTATTATTAATCTTACTCCTTAATTATCAGGTAGAAAGAAATTTCAAACAGAAAGGAAAAGATAAATATCCTAGTTCGTACATGGATTAGATAATCTAAGAACAAGGAGGAACCTGGTAATTATGTATAACAAATCAGTGCAAGAGTACTAACAAAATGATTTTGAAGGTGTCTTGAATAGACAAATGATACTCAAGTTTTTGCTAGAGAAGGTTCTTAGAGTAGGGGTTGTTCCATCCATTATGTTTTAACATTTGTTTGGAAGCTTTCTATAAATATTTAATGATCCTGTAACATTGATTATAATGTCATTTCATTAGTTTCTCGAGAGCCCTTTTTTAAAAGTCTATTGACATAGCATAGATTTCCATGCTATAATTGTTGATGCATTTTACTAGTTATATGTCTTATGTATATGTCACTGCTGATGTTCTATGACATGTTATGATGTTATCGACAATGGCACTCTTATCCTTCATGTTATTTTTTTTTTTCCATTTTTAATATAAATATTATCAACATTTGAACATTTTAAATATTGAATGCTCTTCCGTTTTGTTAACTTTCCTTTGATTTGCATGTATCCCATTGTAATAGTGGATTGTTTCATGCTTCTGACTTGTAGGTAAAAGTGATTTTCTTCTCAAAAACAGGGGAGCGCGCAACTCCAGTAATGCGTCAAGCTGCAAAGGATTATTGGAACTATGCCACTTTTGCTTGTATCCTATGGCGCGAAGAGGAATTGTCCATTTGGTGGAATACGTATGTAGATTGGGTTTCTCTTTTGCACTGAATTTGTATATTAATTAGAGAAGAATTCCATATATAGTTACATATATCTCTGATTTTTTATTTTGTATTGCAATCCTTGAGTTTTAGTCTTCTTTCATTTTCTATGATAACATCTACCTTGACAGATTTTTATAAACTAATAACAGGTTTGGAGTGGAGTCTGCCCCTGCTGTCGTGTTCTTGAAAGATCCGGG
Organism: Fremontodendron californicum; assembly: GCA_030761205.1. Lineage (NCBI taxonomy): Eukaryota > Viridiplantae > Streptophyta > Magnoliopsida > Malvales > Malvaceae > Fremontodendron > Fremontodendron californicum. The sequence continues at coordinate 7,274,807 of JAULJL010000019.1, read as the reverse complement.
TCTAAAACCTCTTGTATATCATGGCATGTTACTGCATATTTATTCTATTTCTTATCAGTTCTTGATGCTTATAGAACTTCAATTTAATTACTGTGGGTCATGTACTAACCTGAGCTGTGAGTACTATTTGCAGGATCAGTGAATGATTCGTGGTTTTTAGATGTCTTGTTACAGAACAAACAGCAAGGTATATTTGAGCATTTCATTATACTAGTAAGACTTAAGTGTATTTGGATATAAAAGCAAATATTTTGAAGAAGTAGAAAATAAAATTTAACTTTCATAATGAACAAAATGCATGCTTTTATTTCTCAATCAAATATGAATTTTTTTTCCTTTTTGGTAAAAATATACCTTTTTTTTTTTGTTAAAAATATGATTTTGTTTTTAATTTTTACAATTAGTATCTTAGTAATTTCTTTCGATCACTTAATGACAAGAACTCACATTACCCACTGCCACCTGTTGTTGATAAGAATGTGCTTCGTGCATAGTCCTTCATCCATTTTACGTTCTTCTTGTCATTGTAAGAGGTAGATAAGTCAAAGACTCGAGAATATAATTACAGGTGTTGAAATTCACAGTCAGCAGAGAAGTCAAGACATTACCAATCTCTTTTTTTCTTTTGTTTTAGTATGGAGTTTATAATATCCAAGCATATTATCCTATATACATCATCTATGGACCACAAGCCAGTAGTTTCAGGTTGCACAGTGTTGTTACTGTTGCGCACTGGATAACTGGGTAGTAGACTGCATTCTGTTTTCCAAATTGATTGTGAATTTAATTTGATTTGCTTGAATGGAATGTTGTAGAAAGTCAAGATGCACAGTTATTTGGCATGTATCTTAGCGAAGCTTTGTGATCCATCAGTTACATAATTTTTAGCAATAGTTTATTAAAGATGTTACAGAAACTTGTTTCGCAGTAGGTTATAAAAGTTGCATGTAGTTCTATCTCTTAGAAAAGGAAAGTATTGGATTCATTTCAAGTGTTAAATGGATGAATGAGCTGGTTGGTTTCATTACTGAAATACTTGGTACCAAGATCATTATTCCCTTCAACTTTGATGGTAAAATCAGAATAGCAATTATCTGATTTCTGTCACTACCAAGCAGATCTAACGTTTCAGATAGATATCATCTATGAAATCAAGCCCAGTATAAATGCTAAGCATGTGATGAAATGTTGGAAAATTGCTTGCTTAAAGCCAGTATGGAATATGATATTACTGACGTTAGTTGTAAGTGGAAAGGAAAACAAAGGAACCTGACTAATTATCTAATTTCTGGTTGAAAATGTTATACGATTGTCCTCTCAATTTGTGTAAGCATCATACTTTTTTAGTGTGAAATGCAGAAAAACTTGACTGATCTTAGCAATACTGTGCCAAGTTTCTATAGAGCAGTCTTTTATTTCTTTTTCTTTCCTTAAGAAAGGGCTTTATCTCTTTTTTTTTTTTTTTTTTTCAGAGCTTCCTCAATTAAGGAGTTTGACTTCAGAGGAACTAGGTTGTGATGCTCGTGGCTATTCTCGTGCTGGGCGTGATACCATGACTTGGTATTGTGCTATCCTAGCTGGAAGGCTGGGTCCGGAAGTTGATAGTATGCGAGAAGTAAGCTCACTAGATTATGTTTCATATGTTCAGTTCTCTTCATATCTTTTCCTTTTGCATTATTTGCCCCAGCATTTTTTTTCAACCTCTTTATAACAGTTCTAACCTTGTAGAATTGAATTTTTTCTGTATTTAATTTATACATGTTGCAGTTTCTGTGGAAGGAAATATATTAACTTTGGTAGGATATAATAGTTGTTGTCTTTGAAAAATAGGGATTAGCAATTCGTCTTTCATTTGTTCTATAAATTCAAATGACACTCCAGATTATTGTTACTTGATTAGATTTATTTTTCTTAATGAGAAAAATCATACTCTAATCTGAAAAGAGGCAAAAATAAGTATTAGATGATCATGAAAAGATTTGTTACACTTAAAACTGGTGGCTTGGAAGGGTAGAAAATCAGATAAAGTAAAGGATAATACGCAATGAATGTAAGTAAACTTGTGTCTGCATTCATGTGCACATGTATGCATATGTATCTATTTTCAATGAAATGCAATGATATTTAATCCTTTTGAGCATTACAGAGGAGAACAACATGGTGGCCAACTCCTCTTTGATTTTAGAAAATGGGGTGAACTAATTTAGATTGTAGACCATGCGCAGGGTCCAAGAAACATTATCAAAGTCTGGTGAGTTGAGTGCAGCAAGTGAAGATGAGCACACAATAACAGCCGCTGTTGCTTTAAAAAACAAGCGATTGACGTTCAGCTGGCTTGACGGGGAAGTACAAAAGGTGCCTTCTTTTTTTATTATTATTATTTTCAAGGATTCGTGAGATTTTAAAGTTAAAAAGAGCTCCTTTCTCTGTAACTTGCCCAAATCTTTTTTTTCTTGTGTTTCCTGGATGAGAGCATCTTTCATATTATGTTTAGGGTATATTTAAGAGGTATGGGAAACACGTGAGAATTGAAAAGGGCTTATAATAAGATCTGAATTTAGATGGCAATTCTTATGATGGCTGAGCCTGAGCCCGGGCTTCTGCAGTCATTCTATTTCTATCTCTCTTGATTTTGTCTCAAATATAGTGATTGACATCAATATTTAAGCAAACCCTGAAACTGTATTAATTATCAGGGATAGCCACCCTTTGTTTTAACAAAAAAGCTTTAGCTGATAGGTTGTCAAACTAACATTGTAACTCCTACTCTCCCTCATTTGCACGAGCAAGCCCATTGGGCTTTGCAATTGGTCCAAGCATAAGCCTTCACTATCTTGTGTTGAAATTAATTTTTAGCATGACAATGGGTGCCAGGTTTTGAAAGCTCAACTAGTTCGTCATGTGGGCTCTCATACCATGATAGCTAATCATTAAAATCTTAAACTGGCGAAACTAATATATTATCTCCTAAGAATTAGGTTACAAATTTGTATACAAAGATTATATTATATTCATCTTATTTATATCTAACCTCTAATTTGTTTTTTGAGTTTTATCCAGAACTACTGTTTTTTCTACCTTAATACGGAAAATAGTTATGAAACATGTGGACCAAGGAGAGTTCCAACTGATGTCCCCCGGTTATTCATTGTCCGCTATGAAAGGAATGCTACTGAAGATACTTTTAAGGTTGAGAAGAAGGCAAAAAGTATATGGGAATTCCACCAACAGGAAGTTGATCCTGCTGCACAGCTTTCAGTGACTTACAATGGTTCAGCTGAAATTTCCCAGGTATAAACATCTATCTTTTGTGTTTAGCTACAGTGTCAGCTGCCTTCATGCTTCAGCTGCCATATATGTTTATAAGTTTTCATTATTTATTTTCTGATGTTCGGTCGAGAATCCTCACTCTGTAAGAGACCAGTGATATTTGGAACCTTCTGAAGCCAATATATAGGTATTTCCTAATTGTCTGTCAATGTTTTTTGCCACTTTTGCAGATCATCCAGTGGATATCAAATATAATCAAGGATGGTGACTCCAAGAAGCTCCCCTTCTATGTATGCAGCATCTTGTTTCTTTGAGTAATTTCTAAAAAAGGCTGTGGATATCCTTTGTTTTAATTTTTTTTTTTTTTATGTTGACTCTTACCACTATTTCCTAGTATGAACTTGTGGTTTTGGGCAAAATCTACAGCAATAGATAACCTTCTCATTAGATTACTTCAGTAATCAATTTATCTTGGTGAATTCAGAAATTTTAGGCGAGTGATATCTCCCATAACAAATTTCTGTTGTTTATATAATGTTTTATAGAGGGACAATTTGCTGTCCCAGCACACAATACCATAAGGAAGAGAGGTAGGGTGGCATCTATATATTTATGATTGAACTGTAATAAGGTGTTGCGTGATAGTTGTTATTCGAATTATAACTCTGTTATCAATCTCCGTTGAAACCTTAAACTTGCCACTCAAGCACTTAGGTTTAATCCATTGCAGAGGGTAAAAACACCAGAGCTAGTTCCTGAGGATGCAGAGCCTTTCTGGTCAAGAGGTCAACAAGGCATAGTTTCCAAAAGCATGGGAGCAAAGCAAAAAATCCAGGGTATTATAATTCGAATATATGATTATCTAGGGGATCCAAGGATTGGTCCAGCATTGCTTTTGGGATCCTTGATGTCCTTTGGTAGCATCTGGTTGATGAGGAGTCAACAGAAGAGTCCAGTTCAGTCAATTCAACCAAGCCAAGCGGATAATGATGTAGGTGATAATTTAGAATGCATGTCTTTTACAGTCTTAAAGTAATATAGCTATTTTATGCTACTAATTGGAATCAGTAATAATGACCACTCTTATACTATTACCCGGACTCAGGGGTGAGTTTCTGAATATGTGTCGGACGCGAATACTTTAGGAAAACTGAAGAGTCCGGGTAACATAGCTCTCATATGCATTCACAGGAAACTAGACACTAGATACAAAGGGTACTTTTTGTTCCCATCTCAGGTGTGCTACATGCCTTAAAAAGAGTTTGCTTGGCAACTGTGAAAGCTTTAATCCTTCATTTAGTCCTTGTTTGTTTGCTTTTTTTTTTTTTTTTTTTGCTAAAAAGGAATAGAAAGCAAAAGGAAAAGATAAAAAAAAAAAATGAATAGAATAAAAAGACAAATAACAAAAGCATCAACTAAACAGAGCCTTAGAAGAATATTGCACTGACTACAGAGTCTACATTTCATGTTTCTCATGTCTTCTTTAAAATTTGGCTGATTAGTCTACTTTATTAATCCATGTATATGATTGTTTAGCAAAGAGAACAGAAAGATATTTAGTTCATTGTATATTATTGCTCCTTGCCGATCATCCTCCTTTTTCGTTTAATCTTAACTATATTTTGACCCGCTGCTGCTATATCTGCTTTCCAGGATGAACCTAAACCGAGAGAGAGACGCAGGGAAAGAAATGTGTCAAAAAAAGATCTACCTCCTTCAATAACCGATTCGGAACCAAGAAATTCTTACCAGATGCCGCTGTCGGACTCAGACTAAGTAGCTTCACAAAATGCAGGTCCAAAAGTTAAAGCTGCAGGTAACTTGCTGGCAGGTACATGTCAGAGATTTATGTGCTCGGATGATAGCTTTAAACTAACAGGCCATCAATGAGACTGTAAGCATCCTAACACTTTCTAAAGTCCATGCAACAATCATTTGTTGATAGAAGACAATCAGCACATAATGGAAATTAGAACATCTCAAATTAGAGATTTGGGTTTGCAGCATATTTGTTCAGTCATCTTAGCATAAATTATCCTCTTATAAGTTGGCTGGTATAAGAGGGGGGGGGGGGGGGGGGAGTACCATTTTATTGTCATTCCATGTTGAAAATGAAAAGGTGTCTATAATTATGACTTCCCCTTTCGTTCTGGCATTCCCCAAGGCCATCCGTCAGGGCTTCTTCCAATGGCTGGGCATCTTAAACTGTTTTTGTTTCTTCATTTCTTTTAAATCTTGTGATGAGAAAACTAGTATGTCTCGTTTGTTTTGATTTCTGCATTTTGTTTATGTTTGTTTGGAAAAAAAAATTATCTGATAAACGGAAAATAATTTATTAGTTAATGAAAAATAAGGTTATTTTTTCAAAAATTGTTTTACAAGAGAAGATAATTTTCAGAAAAGAGTTGTTCACGGGTAAGGCTACTCGCTAAACCCGTAAGCTTAGTTCGACTCGAGCCAAGGACATGATTTTTAGGCTCGAACTTAAATTTACTTGACCTGAAATATTATTATATTAATAATTATTTTTATTTAAATATTAATATAAAAATATTTTAATATTTTAATTTTAAATATTTATATTTTGACTATTATTAAACATAAATATTTTAATATTTTAGTAAATAGTATTATATTGTTATTTTATTGATAAATAATAAATTTTAACATAATAAATAATATTTCTATTATTTTAATAATGAATATTTAATATAACCTTATTATTTTTATAATAATAATTGTGTAATAATATGAGTATTTTTTTTTATCATTTTTTAATATTTTTAAATTTAAAATAATAGTACTTTTAATATTTAATTACATATGTTTTTATATTTCTATTTTAATAATAAATATTACTAATTTTAATATTTTATTTTAAGAAAAATAATATATTTTAATAATAATACTATTTTAAATGTTTAAAATATTAATATAAATAATGTATTAATAACAAATAATAATTTTTAAGTATTTAATATTACTATAATATTTTAATATTAAATAATATTGTTAAAATATTACTATTATAAAATTTAATATTAAAATTTTAATAATTTAATAGTTATGTTAATATTACCATTTAAAAATATATATTTTTCAAAAAATAATCAAACAATAAAAAATATTTTTATTGAATTATCCAAACAATAACAAATCTTTACTTTTTTTAAAAATATTTTTTAAAAATTAACTTTCTCATAACAATTAACAAACGAACCTAATCTCTATTCTTTTACTTCTGATCAAGTGACTTTTATATATAGGAAAAAGGAGTCATTTGACCAAATTAATTTGATGTAAATAAAGAAACTATGTACAGGAAAGAAGAGCCATGTAAATAATCCAAGTTGAATGGCAAAATTAATTTGATGTGATATTTTTAATAATTTAATAATTTATTTTTTTCATGTTATTTTAAAATAATATATTTTATTAGTGTCACGTAAGTATTTGACATTCACGTATCAATTAAATAGAGATTAAATGTCACGTCAGTTTTTTAAACGATTCACGTTACACTAGTTATCTTTTGCTTCAATTTAAAAAAAAAAAAACAATGAGTAAATTATTCAATTTTATAATTAAAAAATTAATTTTTTTATAATAGAGAAATTAATTTATACTAAATATATCGTACAAAAACTTTCGAAATACTTTGACCAACAAAAATGCTATGAAGTTCCACCATTACATTGAAAGAAGATTAACAACAATTGTTATCAGAGTTAATTGCATACAATTGCGATTAACTGATCACTTCCCCACCTATTCACGGCTTATTAAGTAGCCTAACAAAAACTCATGTTTTTAATACAAAACGATACACACCAAAAGAGCAAGAATTTAACAAGCAAGATACTGTCAAACAAAAATCCAAAAATCCAGACAATTTCATGTTACTTCCATAGCTTAGGTTTCTTTGGTTTGGGATTTTTTTGGCTTTTTGTTCACGTTCTTGTTTTCTTGAGTCCTTTGTAATTCATGTAGAAGGGTTACAATATCCTCATAAATTTTCCATTTTGCCTTTTCTTCTCAACTCCCAACAAGTCATCTATGAGTCACATGAATTGGATCAAACCAAAGCTTATATCAAAACCAAGTATAAAAATAAGTAACACGTATCAACCCACCAAAAATTATCTCATTTTGAAAAAACCAATTAGTTCATTTTCATAATTCTCAAATTTATCAAATCGAACAACATTGTCATTGTTGACAAAAACAACTCTTGTTGCATTGGAAGTTGAGTCATTCTTCTTATTGGTTCTTGAAATAGAAAACAATTCTAATCTTTTCGTACATGTTGATTTTGATTAAAAAATTAATAATTCAAATTATCGAATGTAATAATTAATTTATCTATTGTAAAACTTAAGTAGTGAGTCTCGTGTTGACATCTGTCAACACGCTATTTGTTGCCTTTTTTCTCTCAACATACTTGGTCCTGCAAAACTACATCATCTTGTTTTTACTTTGATGATTTTTGTTTTTTGATGCATTCAATATTCACGTGTTAATTGTGGAATTAACTCTGTCAGCATTAAATTTATTCGCCAACATCAATGTTTTGTGCAATGACATTTAATGTTTTGTATTGGCATTTTTACTTCAACCCACTTAGTTCTGCGAAACGTGCCGCCTCGTTCTTGATTTCATGATTTTTTTGTGTTCACATGCAATGGAATGAATGAATTAAATTAATCTCTCTATTGCATTAAATGTGTTCACACGTAAATCAATTTAAGGTATTAATTAGGCCAGTAGTACTTAAATTTGCAGAAAAGATTTAGAGATATAAAGAGTTAGATCTTACATTTAAAATTGCAAACTAGTCTTTTAATTAACATAAATTCACATTCCTTGCATTATTTTCTCTCCCTTGTTCTAGATGCACATAACTTTTCACAAACTTTTCCTTTCCTTTCCCATTTGCACTCTTCATTGCAACTTGTCCTGGGTGTTGTGTGACCTTTGGTGCTGATGAGAGAGTTGGGGCTGCATGGCATTTGGTTCTGTTGTAATAGATGGGGCTGGCTTGACACTTGGTGTTGTTGTGGCAAATGGGGTTGGGCTCTTGGTGCTATTGTGGTAGAGAGGCTGACATTAGGGATGGCAACGGAGGCGGAGATTGTCTTATCCACTTCCGCTTCACTTTTACATGAATGTTGAAAACCTCAATCTTCATGGATATCGGTTACATCAATATTCGTTCCACGGTGCTCCACTCCGTTACATCCCAATTTTTATTAATTATTCTTAACTTAGTATTGTAAAAAATTATATTATAATTTATTTATTAACATAATTTTAGTATATAAAATTCTTTAATATACATAATATACATACTAAAAGTATATATATAAAATATTAGTATATATATGATTTTAGTATATATATTTAATATATATACTAAAAATATAAGAAAAAATATAAAATATTTAAAAGGTAAGATAGTAATTTTAAAAGTCAGACGGAGCGGAGCAGAGCAAGCATTTAGCATAACCATCTTGCCCCCGCTTTTCCAAAAAAAAAAAATCTCTTTATTTGGAACGAATCGGTGCAAAATCTATCGGTCGGATCGGGTTTTGCCATTCCTAACTGGCATGGCAGTTGGTCTTTATGTGGTAAGTGATGGCGGTGAGACCCCTGGTGTTAAGGCAGTGGCTGGCATGCTAGTTTTGGCTGCTGCAGACCTTCTTGGAATTGTACTGGCAGTAGTGGCAGTTGGGACTCTTGCCTTTCTCTTTGCATGAGCTCCAATAATGGCTTGGGTTGCTTCAAGACTGCAAAGAAAAATCAAACAAATCATATACCAAAAACCATCCAAAACAATTCAAAGAAATCATTGAAAGTAAGCACTTCATACTTGAAAAGTTTGAGTAGATTCTTGGGCTGCTTAAGGTTTCGCATCATCTTTGGTAGCATGTTGTTTGGGAGGTGGGATTGTGCATGTTCTTGAGTCACAAGACCGACTTGTAGCTTCAATAGCATTCATCTAAAAAATTATGGTATTTTTATTAGATTGAACATAACTAAAATATAAAGCTAAAAAATGATTAAAATAACTCATAATGATTCTTACATTGTTTTTATCTTTATCCGAACACTTTCTTGAATTGCAATAAAGTTTGAAGCAAATTTAACACTTCATATTTTACCTTCTCTTGACAAGTTTGTTGATAACTCTATGAAATAGTGTTATTTTATTTTATTTTGTGCTTTTAAAATAGTTAAGTCCTTGTAGTTTAAACTATTAATTTAATATTTTTAGTTATTTTATTTAGTTTTAATTTAGTTTTATTTATTTATTGTTAATTTAGTTATTAATTTAATATCTTTTATATTTTTGTAGAATCCTAAAGCAAGAAGGAGTGAATCTGCTCTTATATGGAAAGGCCAAGCTGGAAGCAGTTACTTGGCCACAAAGTTTTCCTTCTTCAGGCTTTTAAAAGCTCTATAAATAGGAACCCTTAGGACTTTACCTTCAACATCTACTTAGCTTGTAAATAACCTAGTTTTCTTAAGAGGGGAGCAGCCACCACAAGTTTGCAAGAGGCTAAGAGAAGTTTTGGAGGATTGAAGACTGAAGATCTGACAACCTTTAGTTTTTCCTTATCTCTTATCCCTTATTTTCTTTATCTTTCTTGTAATATTTATGATGGTGAAACTCCTTTGTTTTATATTTTTATTATTTAGCATGAACTAATTTATTTTTCTAGGATTGCAATGGAACTCAACATGTAGTTTGAATTATTTTACTTCCTTTCTTGATTTAATGATATTTGATGTTGTTTATTCAATCTTGTGTTTAATGCTTCTAATTGCTTAGCTACCAATTAGATTGATGTGGTAACCTAGATACAACTTGGAAAATGGAGTTTAGTGTTAGACATGGATTGAATAACACATGTTTCATATTCATTTATTAGGATGAATTGATCTCCATGTAGGGTAGGAATACATTTACGTGTCATGTGTAACCAATTTTAGAGTATAAACTTAATGAGTTTCTCTTTAATTCAATTATCATAGGAATGTAGTTAATTGGTTAAGAGAGATATTTTTATAAAACCATCGGAAGATTCTTATAAATATATTAGAACTCTAGGTTAACAAATCAATATCATTAGTCAAGTTAAGATGGTAAGAAAGGTTCATACGAAATGTTGAGGAAAATGATAATCCTAGATTTTTCTTAAGTGTTTAATCTATCTTTTAATTTGCATTCTTTTATTCTTCTTTTCTTTTATCTTTAATTAATTGTTTGAATAAGATTAAATTGTGTTAATTTTAGTACTTAACGAATTTGGTAACAATTTCTCGTGGGAACGATACTCTACTCTTCACTTTATTACTTGTTAACGATACGTGCACTTGCGTGGTAAATCCAACAACAAGTTTTTGGCGTCGTTGCCGAGGAATTGTTTTACTATTTTTGTTAATATTAATACCAAGCAATCTTAGTCTTAATTCAAACTTTATTTTTCTTTATTTTCAGGTTTTGTTGATTTGGGTGCATCATGTGGGATTATAAATGGGATACTTTATCTGCACAAGTGGCTGCACTTAACAAGAAACTTGACACTTTGTGTGTACCTTCTGTCCAAAGCCCGTTTGTAATTTGTGAACTATGTGGGAGTGGACATCAAAATGATTGATGTCCAACCTATGCTGAATCAATGCAATATGTTATAAACTACAATATGCAGCAGAATAATCTTTATTCCAACAATTACAATCCAGGTTAGGGAGATCACCAAATCTTTTATTGGGACAACACTCAAGAGCCTTTCTTTTCAGCCAACCAAGCCTTTCGTCTCGAGTTTTCATCACAAGCTCAAGCACCCGTCCTAGAAACGAATCTTTCATTGGAAGAGATGTTTATGTAGTTCGTGGCAAGAATCGACACTATCATTAAGGAGCAATCAGCATCACTTCAAATTCAGGAAGCAGAACTTCAAAGTTAAGAAGCATTACTTCAAAGTCAAGCAACAACACTTAGGAGTCTTGAAACACAAATGAGCCAGCTTGTCAATGCCATTGACAATTATCCTCAAGAAACTCTTCCAGGTGACATTGAATCTAATTCCAGACCAGGTGTACAAGAGCATTGTAACGCCAACACATTTGGGATTGAAAAAGAGATAGAAGAGGATAGCAATGAGTCTTAATTGCCAACCGAGCTTATTGGAGAAGAATTTGTGAAAGCTCAAGAAGAATGGATTTGATGCACCCAAAAGAGTGTATCTTATTTAACCTTGCACTAAAAAGATAAATTGAAAGTATAGTAGTTAGCAAGGGTCGAGTCCTCAGGGATTGGGTTTTAGTTTATAAGTTAATAGTTTAAAACTTAAATTCAAGAACAATAAAAGAAAAGGGGTTTTTGAAGCCAGATTTAAACTAAAGTAAATAATAAGAATAAGATGCAAGGCGGTATAACCAGCCAATAAAAATATATATACTAAATTAGGCGGTATAACCAGCCAATAAAAATAAAACAAAGTTAATATACAAATTAGGCGGTATAACCAGCCAATAAAAATAAATATACTTTTAAAAATAAGCAAACTAAAAGTAAGAAAACAAGTAAGTAAGAAGAATCAAATATGAAAAATATGGTTAAGGTTTCATTCTCCACCACTAGACATCATTAAGAATCAATTTCAGATCTATCAATATCAACCAACTATCAAAGTTAACAACCGTAGATAACAACAAGCTCTGTTACCCCAATCTTTCCTTAGTTTGTCGTTAAATAGAACAAGCTCTCTATTTAATCTCTAACCATTAAACAACCTAGAATAAGCTCTCTAAATTCAATTTAATGGCAGCTTTATGATGAGAAAGATAGGTTGATCTAAGCAACAAACACATAAGCTCGGATTGTTCAACTTAGGTTATGTTCCACTTTGCAATTATTGAAAACTTGACCATAATCATTAATCACAAATTGCCACTTATGAATAGGAAATCAAGACAATTACACGGATCAAGACTCCTAAACTAGCAATAGATAATTATCAAGATCTATCTAGTTGTACACCTAAATAAATCAAGACAACATCATGAACAATTCTTGTAGAAGAACATAAGCAACTTTGATAGAAAATTAATGATGGATAGAATCTGAAAATCAATCACAAAACATGTCTAGGGCTTTGAAATCACCCTTAACCAAATAGAAGTTTAGCCTAGCATAGGCATTGTAAACATAAACATAAAATTAAAGAAAATCTAAGAAGAAAATAAAAGAAAGAAAGAAAGAAGAAGAGGAAGAATATTAATTATCCAACCTCTTGCTCTCTCTAAAGAAAAAGAAAACTAGAGAAAAGAAAGAAAACTAGAGAAAAGAAAGAAGAAGAAAACTTAGAGAATTTTATTAAAATGGCTAATATCCTACCTATGTACAATATGATCCTCTACAATCATCCAAGGCCCTCTATTTATACACATTTTGGAGGGCTAAATGACAAGAGACAAGCTTTACAAATTTCAAAGGTAGGTATAATAGGTGGGTGCATTTTTCTAACAATTTTCGTCATATTGTATGACCATTTTGATCAGCCAACTTGATGGTCGATTTTGTCAATCTTGGAGGCCTGATCTGATCACATGGTCTTCTAGAAAAATGTTCCCCTATGAGTTACTGATTCATAGCCGTTGGAATCAGCTCATTTGCTGATGTGGAGAAGAAGATATGGGCAAAATACGAAAACAGGTCAGCACAGACGTCATTGCACATCAGCCAACTTGATGGTCGATTTCTTCAATATTGGAGGCTTTATCTGATCACATGGTCTTCTAGACAAATGTTCCTCTATCCGTTAGTGATCCATATCCGTTGGAATCAGCTCATTTTCTGATGTGTATCGGATGATATGGTCAAAATGCGAAAACTGCTCAGGACAGACGTCATTGCACATCAGCCAACTTGATGGTTGATTTCGCTAGGCAAAACGACTCCGTTTCAAGAAGTGTAAAACATGAAAAAGATAGATATGCCTCTTAACTTTGCACGGTTAAAATTTCAGCCTTATTGCTTCAGTGAAACTCCAGATATAGCTGATATGGCAAAAGGTGTGGGAACTGGAACTGAACTGGATTTGCCCTTAATTCTAGTAATCTGAAATCACTCAAAGAAACTTGTGAAAAACACCAAATTACATAAAAATATAAAAGATCATAAACACAATTAGACTAAACAATAATAACTCGTATTTGACACAAAACAATAATAAAACATAACTAAAAACTATATAATTATACGAGTTATCACACCCCCACACTTAGATTATTGCTAGTCCCTAGCAACGACTCAATAAAAATAAAATAAGAAAATCTAATCTAATCCATTTTCGTAGGAAATCACGGTGCCACTTAGCATGTGACACAAGCCTTTAAACCCCTAGGTGTCCCTAGTGGACGAGTTTAGTCTCGTGAGGGTTTACTAGGACGATACCCACAAACATTGAAAACATAAGAAAAACTAAAAATAATAATTATAACTAATCCTTCCAATATAAATTAGAGATAATCATTGGACAAGTCTTAAAAACTAATCAATAGCTCAAAGAAATTCACAAAAAATCTTGCTTGAATGTAAATAGTTTGAGTTAAGCCAATATTAACATAACATATTTCAATCAAAATAGTGCATATTCAAACTTAATCTCAACTTCTCACATGGGATACTCCCTTGATTTTCACTCTTTAAAGTAGTGGTAAAGTGTTTACACTCAATCAATCTCATGAAAACACTTCTACCATATGCTTGCTTGTCCACCTATTCTCCACTAAAAAATCATGCAACTTCATAAATCAAGAGGTCTTTAATCAAGGTTGTAATGGGGCCAAGGGGTTTGTAATGTGGTTGAAGAACAAAAGGATAAAGATATCACAAAGGTTCCAAAGAGTTCATAAAGTTTAGAGACATAAAAAGATTATACAAAGAAACTTCTCAAAACTCTTTACAAGTACATAGTCACCTAGGCCGGATATTCATGTTGGGCCTTTTCTTCATTCTAAACAACTTTGTAATATCTTTTTCTTTTTCCACAAATTCAAGAGATGATTCATATTTTTTTTTTTTACATAGGAATGTATTTGCCAGTATTCCATTTCTTTTTCTCTTGACTTTTCTTTTCTTTTCCCCCCACACTTATTTCTTGTTTCTAACCAAAAAATATCCCTTGTCTTTGCTACTTGTCTCAAATCATGTTAATTCTTCTTTGGAACAAAGGTAAAGATATAAGTATATTTAGGTTAGGGACAAGTTATGGTTACCAAAGAGATAGCTTATTCAATGTAGGCTCAAATTGGTTCACTAAGGGTGTGTTCTCTTGGAACATCAATAAGGGATGGCTGTTTGGCCCTGGCTAAAAATCCTAATGCCTCTATCATATTCATGTTGTCACATGCATCAATATAGTCTCAAACGGTTTAAAGCAAGTTCTAGAGAATCATGTAATCATAAGAGCACTCAAGAAAGAAATTAGATTGATTTGTATAATGCATCAATCATTATAGGCTCAAAAACTCACAAGGATGATTATACAAGTCAGATTAAGTCTAAACATGCTTCTTTCTCAATCAACATATCATATTAACATTGGCTCATAAAAAGGTTGACATCAAGCTCAATTCTCATGAAAATCTTCTCACTAATAAATCTGTTTTAGACTTATGCAATTCATATCTCATCATTGTATTAAAAAGGAACTAAAACACACTAAAATAATAATAATAATAATAAAGACTCATAAAAAAAATAGTAGACAAAAATAAAAGAAATCCTAAATCATTCCCCCCACACTTAATTCTTACATTGTCCTCAATGTAAGTCTATTAACCCAAATGAAAGAATCATGTGTAAGAGAAAATAACTAATAACATAAGAATAGGAACAACTAAGACTCAAAACAAAACAAAACAAACTCATGCAACCTAAATAATCCTAAAATACTAAACAAAAATTAACAAGTAAACATAAAAAGATTAAAATCAAACTGACAAGGTATGTCTCAAGTCTCCCTTACTCAGACCTTGTCCAGAATGAATACTTCTAAATTGCTTAAACCACATCAAAATTTTTTTTTTTTTTTTTAAATTAGCAAAATATGTCCCTTACCCCCTACTAAAGGTAGAATTTAGGAGATATTACCTGCAGAGGTTGCTAACCACTTATTATAACTGAGACACAACAAACAAAATGTTAGATAATGTCACAAAGACAAAGTACAATCCACTCCTTGCTCGTCCATATCTCTTTTTCTTTTTCCGAGCGTTTGCGAAACAACCGTAGCAGATAAACACTCATAAGCTTGGAGCTTTTTGAGTAAATCTTCAATGGTTGTAGCAGAAATTATGGTTCTCCTTGCCTCTGAAAACATGAATCCATTATCCACAGCATTATCTAAATATGAAAGCAAATTACTAAAATAACCATTAATATTAAGCAAACCAATGGGTTTCTTATTTGTGACCAAAGATGACCAAGAAGCCACGCAAGCTATTTCTTCCAATGTACCCAGACCTCCTGGTAAAGCAATGAATGCATCGGCAGAATGGTACATGATTGTTATCCGTTCAGGGATACTCCAGACTTGTATTTCCTTACCCACGGTAGGTCCACAAAAACTTGTGAATAGTTTTGGCACGATTCCTAGAACTGGACTTCCTCCGGCGTGTGCTGCTGTAGCGACTGCTCCCATTAAACCCGTACTACCGCCTCCATAAATCAACTGGATCTTTTGTTGGGCAAGTATTACTCCAACTCTTATGGCTTCATCAGCGAATATGTTATTTTTCCCTGGATAAGCACCTCCAAAGACACAAAAATTTTTAATGCGTTGGGATGAAGTACTTTCCATTTTTTTTTCTTTTTCGAGTGCCTGAAAGAGAATGAGTACATGGTGTAATATATAAAGGACTGAGTAGTGAATCAGACAAGAGTAATAATGTCGCCGAAAGTGTATCTGACCTGTCAGAAGAAAATATTAACCTAACAAAAGATTTTTGCGTGATTTCAGGAAGAAAATCAAAAAGAGAAGAAAAAATCAACCGTAAAAGACAAATAAAAAAAAACGAGAATAATTACACAAATCGAACAACACGTAAATTAAACCAAAATAAAGTTATTGCAAATCAAACCAAAAACTGAGAAGTCATTTATTGTAGTTGTGATTGTGGCTCACATCTTCCTCTGGTTTTACGTCCAGAAACGGCTTAAACGCCTTCTATGAGTCGAGGATATGCTTCCCATCCAGTTTTCTTACAAGCTGGCAAACAGGGTCTTTTAATATCAGATTCCCAAGATGTTGCCATTCCCTTTGGAATTGCGGCCATAAATCAAGAATTTCTCTTTGTACGTCTCCACTAGGATGCGTCTCAAGAGAAAGTTGGATATTACCCAAATTCTCCTTACTCAGTCCATCCTTAATGAATTCAATTTTATCATCTCGATTAGAGGACGGAATCCCAATAGAACGACATTTACCGTTACACGTCCATCGTGCACATTTGTGGCAATTTGAACTCATGCGCTTTGCTCGTCGCTTCTTTGCAAAAGTGCTTCTACCTGTACCTGGTAAATGCAAAACAGGAAGATATTCATCTTCACGTACCTTGGCTTCAATTATCCAACGTATGTCTCCAGGAATCCCTTTGTGCATAAGCATTCTTAATCTTTCAAATCGAACTTGGTAAAGCTTCAGTAAATATTTCGAGGAAAAGGAGGAAATCGTTTCTGCAATCTTGTGAGAATATCATCCATCCTGAAAAAAAAATGAAAAAAAATTGAAAGAGAAATTGGAAGAGAAATTTATATACAATATCAGTTTTTTTTGGGTAGCTGATGGAACCGATTTAAATAATCACGGAGTACCATTATCCGCCATTTAACCGGGGTTAAAAAAAATAAAATAAAAATTATATTTACATCTAGTTATTTTAAAAACAAGGATCAGAAAGAAAAACAACCTAAAAAGACTCAAAAACAAAAAACTCTAAATAAAATCCTAAATTACTAAACAAATAAACATAAAAATAAATAAATAAAAACAATAAAAAATAATAAAAGGAAAAGGAAAAGAAAGCAAATCTGAGTATGGCAGGTTGGTAATTTTTTTATTAATTGGACTGCCTTCCCAATTAGTACTGATTTAAGTTGTCCAACCTAACCAACACCCCTTCTTGGCTTTTTAGGCTTGTTAGGCTCATACATGAAACTTCCCAAATTTGAACGTTTGATAGGAAGCTTTCTTTGCACAAAACTGGATGCATTCTCCATTACAAGTATTATTCCATCATCCTTTGTGCTGCATATCTCATCGAGGAATGGAGCATATGTTGGTACTTGTTGAATGGCATCCACAAACAAACTGTTTAAGGTTTCCAGCATGTTTTGTTCATGTTCTTCCTCTTTGAACTTTGCAAATCTACTAGGAAAAGGTGGAGAAGAAACATTAGTAAAAATTGGAATCTTAAACGTTAACTCAGGTGCTGAAATACTCTTATTTGGATTTGTGGCTTCATTATCCTCAAGAATAGAATCCATCTCTAATTTTGTCTCATCCTCATCTTGTTCATCATTCTTCAAGGTCACAATAGTAGCATTCTCCTTTGGGTTAATCATCGTTTGGGCAGAGAGTTCTTCAGATCTTTGTGCTACCCATACCACCATACTACTAGCCAATAGGCTCATTTGCCTTTCCAAACTCTGGATACTTGCCCTTGTTTCCTGTTGAAATTGCAAAGTATTAGTAACAAGAGAATCGACAAGATCTTCTAAAGAAGTACCTGAGTTTTGAGTCATATGTAGTGGCTGAAAAAGATCTGGTTCTTGAGACCATGATTGATTAAATCTAGATGGATGAGTGTAATTGGCATAAGGATCTACTTCTTGGTAATTTTTCGAGTAGCCATAATTAGTATGATCCCACCATCCCTCATGGTAAGTGTTTGAGTAATGATCATACTGTTGGTCTTGGAACACTTGATGGCCTTGACATCCTCCCATGGCCAATTGTTGAACTGGGGAGGAGAGATTGGCTTGTTGATTTTCCATGTTCATGTATGCCACCAACTCTTCAAGTGTTAGATTGCTCAATTCCATCGTTTTTTTTTTTTTTTTTCAAAATTTGATAAGAAAAACTTGTATGTACAAGAAAATAGAACTAATTAGAACTGAAAATAAGAATAAACCAAGTAACAAATAAACTAAAGAAAACAATCCCCGGCAACGGCGCCAAAAATTTGATGCACCCAAAAGAGTGTATCTTATTTAACCTTGCACTAAAAAGATAAATTGTAAGTATAGTAGTTAGCAAGGGTCGAGTCCTCAGGGATTGGGTTTTAGTTTATAAGTTAATAGTTTAAAACTTAAATTCAAGAACAATAAAAGAAAAGGGGTTTTTGAAGCCAGATTTAAACTAAAGTAAATAATAAGAATAAGATGCAAGGCGGTATAACCAGCCAATAAAAATATATATACTAAATTAGGCGGTATAACCAGCCAATAAAAATAAAACAAAGTTAATATACAAATTAGGCGGTATAACCAGCCAATAAAAATAAATATACTTTTAAAAATAAGCAAACTAAAAGTAAGAAAACAAGTAAGTAAGAAGAATCAAATATGAAAAATATGGTTAAGGTTTCATTCTCCACCACTAGACATCATTAAGAATCAATTTCAGATCTATCAATATCAACCAACTATCAAAGTTAACAACCGTAGATAACAACAAGCTCTGTTACCCCAATCTTTCCTTAGTTTGTCGTTAAATAGAACAAGCTCTCTATTTAATCTCTAACCATTAAACAACCTAGAATAAGCTCTCTAAATTCAATTTAATGGCAGCTTTATGATGAGAAAGATAGGTTGATCTAAGCAACAAACACATAAGCTCGGATTGTTCAACTTAGGTTATGTTCCACTTTGCAATTATTGAAAACTTGACCATAATCATTAATCACAAATTGCCACTTATGAATAGGAAATCAAGACAATTACACGGATCAAGACTCCTAAACTAGCAATAGATAATTATCAAGATCTATCTAGTTGTACACCTAAATAAATCAAGACAACATCATGAACAATTCTTGTAGAAGAACATAAGCAACTTTGATAGAAAATTAATGATGGATAGAATCTGAAAATCAATCACAAAACATGTCTAGGGCTTTGAAATCACCCTTAACCAAATAGAAGTTTAGCCTAGCATAGGCATTGTAAACATAAACATAAAATTAAAGAAAATCTAAGAAGAAAATAAAAGAAAGAAAGAAAGAAGAAGAGGAAGAATATTAATTATCCAACCTCTTGCTCTCTCTAAAGAAAAAGAAAACTAGAGAAAAGAAAGAAAACTAGAGAAAAGAAAGAAGAAGAAAACTTAGAGAATTTTATTAAAATGGCTAATATCCTACCTATGTACAATATGATCCTCTACAATCATCCAAGGCCCTCTATTTATACACATTTTGGAGGGCTAAATGACAAGAGACAAGCTTTACAAATTTCAAAGGTAGGTATAATAGGTGGGTGCATTTTTCTAACAATTTTCGTCATATTGTATGACCATTTTGATCAGCCAACTTGATGGTCGATTTTGTCAATCTTGGAGGCCTGATCTGATCACATGGTCTTCTAGAAAAATGTTCCCCTATGAGTTACTGATTCATAGCCGTTGGAATCAGCTCATTTGCTGATGTGGAGAAGAAGATATGGGCAAAATACGAAAACAGGTCAGCACAGACGTCATTGCACATCAGCCAACTTGATGGTCGATTTCTTCAATATTGGAGGCTTTATCTGATCACATGGTCTTCTAGACAAATGTTCCTCTATCCGTTAGTGATCCATAGCCGTTGGAATCAGCTCATTTTCTGATGTGTATCGGATGATATGGTCAAAATGCGAAAACTGCTCAGGACAGACGTCATTGCACATCAGCCAACTTGATGGTTGATTTCGCTAGGCAAAACGACTCCGTTTCAAGAAGTGTAAAACATGAAAAAGATAGATATGCCTCTTAACTTTGCACGGTTAAAATTTCAGCCTTATTGCTTCAGTGAAACTCCAGATATAGCTGATATGGCAAAAGGTGTGGGAACTGGAACTGAACTGGATTTGCCCTTAATTCTAGTAATCTGAAATCACTCAAAGAAACTTGTGAAAAACACCAAATTACATAAAAATATAAAAGATCATAAACACAATTAGACTAAACAATAATAACTCGTATTTGACACAAAACAATAATAAAACATAACTAAAAACTATATAATTATACGAGTTATCAGGATTCAATGTGACCTACTACCAAACAATCCTATTAAAGAAGAAAAAGTGGGTGAAAAAGAAGTTCAAAAAGTTTAAAAAAATGAGATCCAGTGTGACCCACCACCACAACTTGTTCCTCAATGCATCCAACAACCTAAGCTAGTCGAGTTGGTAAAAAGTGCTATTCAAGAAGAGTTCATAAAAATTTATCCCATTGATCTACTTAAGGCATTAATGAATTCTACTATTGAAAGGGATGAATTCCACTTTCAAGCCTGCAAGAAAGCTAAGTTGTTCAAAGAAAAGACATCCAAATGGCATGAATTGAAAATTATCAAGTGGTTTGATACAGGATGATAAAGGAGATAGTCAAGTTGATGACTATAAATCAAGCGCTTCTTGGGAGGTAATCCAAGCTTTTTATTTTCTATTTTATTTTATCTTGTTTCTAATTATTTTTATTTATATATATTTTCAAGTTTTAAATTTTTTAAAAAAAAATTGTGCCCAGAGCCGCGGTGCTAGAATCGGAGCCGCAACGCCGACCACACAAAGAAAATGTTAGAGGGGTTGGCGCCGCGGTGCCATACCCAGTGTCGGAGCGCTGACCCGAGAAAATAAATTTTTATTGGCGGACCGAAAGGGGGGCGCCGCGGCGCTTTAAATTTTTCAATTTTTTTTTACTTATTTATTTATTATTTTTAAAAAGTTTTTAATTTTTTTTTTATTATTATTTTTCATATTTGAATTCTATTTTTTTTTGTTATTATTATTAATTATTCTTACTTTATTTTTTTTTGTAGGGACTATTCACCCAACTTAGACAAGCATGATGAGGTCTAAGAGGAAAACTCGAGTTTATCCCGTGTTGCTTTCATCGATAGGGGAGTTTTCTTGTTCTTACTCTTTTAATTTCTAAACATTGAGAACAATGTTTGTTTTAAGTTTGGGGGCGTTGGTCTTTAATCTATCAGTTTCTTTTGTTTTGTGTGATTTTTTTTTTTTTTTGTAGTTTCTTTTCTATATTTATGTTTTTGGAGTCTTTAATTAAAAAAAAAAATTTGCTTGAGATATTGCACTTATGATGAGGTCTTTATCCAATGATGAGAATTAGTTATTGATTTGTCTTAACTTTTGGGAATAACATAGGCATGATTTGATTGTATGTTAAATTGTTTTGTTAGTTTCATTGTTATGATGTGATTTTCAAAATTTGAGCACTTGATCTTTTGCTTAGATTTGCATTGCTTCTTTAAAGACTGCTTATGTTGATGTGAATTGCGATTATGTCTAAAGCCTACAATTTGTTTGATTCTCTTTCGAGGCGAAATCCTAGACAACACTAAGTTGAGGAAATGATTTAGGCCATTTTTGGATCGTTTGAGCCTTACAAGCCTACCTTTATATAGCAATATCCTTAGACTACCCCATTGTTCCTAATTGATATATTACATTTTCTTTCATTACCACATATTTTAGCCTAACCTAATAAGAAAAAGGGTTTAATTCTAAATTAGCCCCTGTACTTTAGGTCTTTTGTCCGTTTGGTACCTGAAAATATTTTTTTGTCACTTTGGTACTCGAACTTTCCTGCTGTCAATCACATTGGCTCTTTGCCCTAACACCGTTAGTTAATGGCTGACTAGGCAAAAAAATCAACCAATCAGAGTCTGACATGTGGCAAAATTGTCACATCATTAGTGTCACGTCATCATATAAGAAAAAAATTCGAAAAAATTCAAAAAAATTATTAAAAAATTTTAAAAATCAAAATAAAAATTTTTAAAAAAATCAAAATTAAAAAACCAAAATTAAATTAAATTATAAAAATTGGAAACTTTATATATAGATTTAAAAATATGTAAAAAAATTCAAAAAATAAGAAAAAGAAATATGAAATATGAAAATTTTTAATAAAAATGGAAAAAATTAAAAAAAAAAAAAACCTATTTTTAAATTTAAATTTTCTACTTTTTTTAATTTCGAATTTCTAAAAATTTGAAAATCTCATTTTTTTAAAAAAAAATTATAAAATTAGAAATTAAAAACCAAAATTAAAAATAAATTATAAAAATTGAAAACTTTATATACATATATATTTAAAAATCTGTAAAAAAAATTAAAAAAATAAGAAAAAGAAATCTAAATTTTTTTAATAAAAAGTAAAATATTAAAACAAATCTATTTTTAAATTTAAATTTTTATTTTTTATTTTTTAATTTTGAATTTTCATATATATATATATTATAAAAATAAAAAACCAAAATTTAAAATAAATTATAAAATCGAAAACTTTATATATTTATTTAAAAATTTGTAAAAAAAATTACAAAGGAAGAAAAAGAAATCTAAATATTTTTAATAAAAATGAAAAAATTTTAAAAAATTCTAATTTTTAATTTTCAAATTTCTATTTTTTTAATTTTGAATTTTCATATATATATTTTGAATTTGAAATTTCTATATTTAAAAAAATTATTTTTTATTTTTCTTTTTAATTTTGAACTTTTTAGATTTATCTTTTGATTTTTTATAATTTTTTTAATTTCTAAATTTTAAAAAAAAATAAATTTTTGATTTTTAAAAAAATCAACTTTTTTATTTTATATTTTTTATAATTGTTTTGAATTTTTTTGAATTTTTTCAATTTTTTTCATTTATGATGACGTAGCACGAATGATGTGGCAAAACTGCCACGTGTCAGACTTTGATTGGTTGATTTTTTTGCCTAGTCATCCATTAACTAACGGTGTTAGGGCAAAAGGAAATGTGATTGACAGTATGAAAGTTCGAGTACCAAAGTGACAAAAAAATTTCTTCAGGTACGAAACAGAGAATCGGCCTAAAGTACATGGGCTAATTTAGTATTTAACCCTAAGAAAAATCATGAAAAACCCTCACTACATAGGCATGTGTATGACATATAGGAAAAAAAATTATGAGCCATGTCAAATTTGGGTGAAAGGTTATGTAAAAAAAAAATAAAAAAAATAAAATAAAGGGGATTATGGTTATTTGAAAACGAAGAACCGGGAAAAAAAAGAGAACAGAGGAATAAATTGGTGAAGCAAAAAGGAAGTGCATTCAAATAATGAAGTTTGTTATTTGAGAAAAAGAATACGACTCTCAAAAATCCTGAAAAAAAAAATATAAAGTGTCTATGGGTGACTTAAACTGAAATATATCTTTATCCTACCTTGACCCTAGCCTTACATTACAAACTTAATAAAGACCTACTTGATCTTTGATGAAGTGTTAGTCTCCATTATTGGAGAGAGAGATGAAAAGTAAATATATGAGAATCTAGTACTATAATTCGTATTTTGCATTGGCATAAACTTATTTGGATTGCATGCAATGATTTGCCAAGAGATTATTTACACACACTGGAAATCCATTTAAGCATGAGACATACGATTGAATTGAATCATAAAAGTGGATTATATTTGTGTTCTACTTTGAATTGAGATTTTGAGATAACTTTTGAGGACAATTAAGGAAATCATTAGTTAAGTGCAGTCATCTCTAACTATGTTTTGTTTCATTTTATTTATTTATTTATTTATTTATTTAGTTTGTCTTGTTTTGTTTTGCTCGAGGACTAACAAAATCTTAAGTTTGAGGGTGTGATAACTTTATGAAATAGTATTTTTTATCCTATTTTGTGCTTTTAAAATAGCTAAGTCCTTGTAGTTTAAACTATTAATTTAATATTTTTAGTTATTTTTATTTATTTATTTATTTATTTTTAATTTAATGTATTTATTGTTAATTTAGTTATTAATTTAATATCTTTTATATGTTTGTAGAGTCTTAAAGCAAGAAGGAGAGAATTTGCTCATATATGAAAAGTCCAAGCTGGAAGCACTTACTTGGCCACAAAGTTTTCATTCTTCAAGCTTTTAAGAGCTCTATAAATAAGAACCTTTAGGACTTTACCTTTAGCATCTACTTAGCTTGTAAATAACCTAGTTTTCTTACGAGGAGAGCAGCCACCACAAGTTTGCAAGAGGTTAAAAGAAGTTTTGGAGGATTGAAGACTAAAGATCTGATAACTTTTAGTTTTCTCTTATCCCTTATCTTCTTTATCTTTCTTGTAATATTTATGATGATGAAACTCTTTTATTTTATATTTTTATTATTTAGAATGAACTAATTTATTTTTCTAGGATTGCAATGGAACTCAACATGTAGTTTGAATTATTTTACTTCCTTTCTTGATTTAATGATATTTGATGTTTTTATTCAATCTTGTACTTAATACTTCTAATTGCTTAGCTACCAATTAGATTGATGTGGTAACCTAGATACAACTTGGAAAATAGAGTTTAGTGTTAGATATGGATTGAATAACACATGTTTCATATTCATTTATTATGATGAATTGATCTGCATGTAAGGTAGGAATACACTTATGTGTCATGTGTAACCAATTTTAGAGTCTAAACTTAATGAGTTTCTCTTTAATTCAATTAACATAGGAATATAGTTAATTGGTTAAGAGATATATTTTTATAAGACTATTGGAAAATCCTTATAAATAGATTAGAATTCTAGATTAACAAATCAATATCATTAGTCAAGTTAAGAGGGTAGGAAAGGTTCATACGAAGTGTTGAGAGAAATTGTAATCTTAAGTTTTTCTTAAGTGTTTAATCTATCTTTTAATTTGTATTATTTTATTATTATTTTCTTTTATTTTTAATTAATTGTTTGAATAAGATTAAAGTGTGTTAATTTTAGTACTTAACGAATTTGATAATAATTTTTCGTGGGAATGATACTCTACTTTTCATTTTATTATTTGTTAACGATACGTGCACTTGCGTGATAAATCCGACAACATTTATACCATTAGAACTTTCACCCTCCTCCTCTATCTTCCAAGTAACTTTCTAAGCAATGGTCGGTCAATGGCAAGCATTTTACCATTAAACTTCTAATTAAATATTAAACTCCTGATTATTTGATTATTAACCCAATTTGATTGAGGTTAATTATTTATTTGATGGATCAAATTCCTTGATCCAATTTATAAATTATTTTAGAGGTTAACAATTTACCCCGAAATATAATTTAAAGTAATATCAAATCTTTTTTTTATCGAAAATAATCCTTACGTAAAGTTTTAAGGAAAAAACTTCATACCTGTTAAAAACAAAAATGGATAATCCGATTCCGCCGAGTTAAGTGAGGGCAATAACGTCATTTAAGTAGAAAGCCGAACCCCAAAGGCTCAACCTCAAAATAAAGTCCTTATCAAAAGGACTGATCTGTTCTTGATTGCTTCAACGAAACCTGGTCGCAGAGACCGTAATCTTCTGAACTTCATCTTTTGTTTTTTCCCTCTTTGATAGTGTTACAGTACATACAAGGTAAAAATATCAAACACCCAGATCTCTCTCTTTCTCTCTTTGCAAGTTCTTATTTTAATTCATGCTCCTTCAATCAAATTTTCGCTTTATTAATAATTTCACCCCTATTCTTTATTATTTTCATCATTCTCTCCAGTTTTTTTAATCAGTTTGTGGGTTTTTTTGTTAGTTTTTACTTTACATATATGTTTGCATTCTCTTTATTATTGTTGTTGAATCAGTTGCTCTTCTGATGAATTACACAGAGTGAGTTCAGTGTTTCCAGTCTGTTAGGACTAAAAAAAACAAATTGATGATGAGATTGGGATTAATGGGAACCCAAAAGTTTTGGAGTCTTAAGAGTGAATTAGGTTCATACTAGCAATCTATGTTACTCGGACTCGGATGTGAATGTCGGACTCGGATGTGAGTGTCGGACACGGATATGTTCAATTGTTTTTTTTTTTTTTTAAAGATTTTCATGTATTTGGAGGGTCTTTGGAGCATCATATCTCCATACCCATGTCTGGATACGCGTCGAACACGGTTACTTCAAGAAAATTGAAAAGTCGGAGCAACATAGCTAGCAATAATTTGGTAGAGTTCTGTTGGATGAGTTTTGCTGGAAATGAAGTGTATAAAACTAATATGCGTGAAGTAGTATGAAAAGGTGTAGATTAATCTATCAAAAACAAAAAGAAGGTATAGATTAAGAAACTTATTCTTTGGGCTAAAGTATAGGAGACAATTGTCCTTTAAACCGAATCTCTGACTTCAGGAAGTATGGTCTCCATGACCTTGCATATGAACTAGAAAGGATGTGAACTGTCCAAAATGTTTTCAGGACTGAAAATAACTATTCTATTGTATTATGTTTCATTTTTAGTACAAGAAGGGTCAACATGGCTAGAACATAAGGTTTTACCCACCACCTCAATTTTTCATGATACCCTTGCCTTTTTTTTTTCTTACGATGCATCGGATCATAGTTTAATCCTACAATTTAGTTCTCAACATGTTGAGCTGCAGAGGTTTGAATAGTTGTCCGGTCTTTGTAACTGTGAAGTATTAATTCCATTAGGTGCTAAATCCTGGAAACCAGAAATGATTAGATCTATGCAGAACTGAATAGTCGTTTAAAGGGGGAAATTTGATTTCAGGGGCAGTAATACTTCCACATCTTGGCCAATACAATAAGTTTCTTATTCAAGGGAATTGGTTTTAGCTTAATCATATAATTTATGTACTTTATTGCCAATGCCAACAAATTTACAAGAGAGAAAGAAAAAAGTATAGAGTCTCTTTTCACTTTTAAATGATAGCTTTTTATTAGGACAGTTTGTAATATTTAAGATTGTTGCTAGAGAAACGGAGCAATTTACCACAAAAAATCCTTTTACCCAAGAAAGGTGAGTAAAAGATAATAAAAAAGTTGGCAAGAGCTATAAAAAAAAAGTCATTCTTCCTTGAGTTTGGCTTTGAATGCTTTTATAAATTTTTTATGCTTTCTGAATTTGCGGTTCATGGTGTTCTTGTGGTCATTGTCATCGTGTATCAATTCAACAAAATCTTATCATTTGGCATCCTCTATAAGTGCAGTTGAAGCTCTTCCCTCTAATAATGCCATTAATTTGTACTTAGATAATTAGGTTTTTGAGAGATGGGGAAGGGCGCAAAACCGAAGGAAGCTAAGGGAAAAGGCAAACAAGCTGGAGGTGGAAGTGATGAGAGTGCTTCAAAGGGTAAAGGGAAAGCTGGGAAGGGAGATGGACTTGGCACCTGCACTTATGTTAAAGGTCTCTTTTTCATGTTACCCTTCTTTTTATAGAAGCATTGTTACTTTATTTTCATCACATATCTTTTTTACACTCTTCTTGTTATTTTTTTATATATTTTTTTTAATCAATTTTTCAGCTCGGCACATTTTATGTGAGAAGCAGGGGAAGATCAATGAAGCGTACAAGAAACTAGAAGATGGTTGGCTTAGCAATGGTGATAAGGTTCCACCAGCAGAATTTGCTAAGGTGAACATATCAGGATTTCATCTTTTGAATGTTCAAAGATACTATATTAGAAATCTAGTTTTGGAATCTGGAAAGCAATTAATAATCAGGAGAACTTTTTTAGTCATGACACTCATACCAGTAAGATTGGTGTGTTGATAACTTGCTTAAATATAATTGGGAGTGATTATTGGTTGTTTAGATTTTTATCAACGATTCAAAAAATCCCAATGTTTATTTCCTTTACCTGTTACATCCTCGTGGGATTCTCCAGTGAGAATCAAAGTGGAATTTTAGTTTAGGCCAATGTTGTTAAGGCGTGCACCTTAGCGCCAGACAACAAAAGCGTCTCAGACCTTTTCGCACGAGGCACATTTGCTCAGGCACACGTTTGGTGCACCTAGATGTGCTTTTCTGTAAGGCGGTAGCCGCAAAAAAAAAAAAAAAAAAAAAAAAAAAAACACCTGATTGAAGTTCTTTTTAATTTCTTTAATTTTCTTCATTACTTGTACCTTTAATAGTAAAAAAAAAAAGAGAGGATAATATCAAACTCTCTACTTCGCAATGTTTTTTTTTTCAACAATAAACATTGGACCATGGGGTAATCATGCATATTGGTCAACAAAAGAAAAAGGAAATTTTGCATGGGATAAATTGGATCGCTAGAGTTTATTATCAAAATTATATATCTTAAGCTTATTTTATATATATACACAGACACATATACAAAAACACACACATATACATCTTGCTTCTTACTCTTACGTTACTCAAGCAAGCGCTTTTTTTGCACCTCAAGTAATATAATGGTTCTAGCGCCTAGATTGCGTCTTGCGTCTTTGACAACACTGGTTTGGGCTATTTTCATTGTAATATCTTACAAGGATAGACGACTACGGTGTTGATTTATAATTTGCTTGCTTTTCGGTGAGCAAATATTGGCCACATTTTCTCTTCTAGCCTGAGCATGCAGGCATGCATGGCACACATGCATGAAAGTCTTTGACATAATTTTTTTGCTAGAACTTTGGGATCGGTACCGTCTGAGCTAACAGAATTCCAAATGTATGTGCTAACGCACATTCTCATACAAAGGCATTTAGGACTTTGTCATCCTTGCTACTGAGTGGTAGCAAAGAGAATTCTTTTACCTAAATACTCTTTTCTGGTGTTCATTGAATATATTATCACTTTTTCCAGATAGCTCAAGAATATTCAGAATGTCCATCAGGCAAGAAGGGTGGAGATTTAGGATGGTTTCCGCGGGGTAAGATGGCTGGCCCATTTCAGGAAGTTGCCTTCAACACAGTTGTTGGAGCTACTAGTGCACCCTTCAAATCAACGTATGTATTTTTGTTGTCAATTCAGCTTCCTAGTGTTAACTTTTTCATATTTCCTTGGCTCTGACTATTATTTGGTTATTTTGCTCTTTATATTGCAGACATGGATACCATATCATCTTGTCTGAAGGAAGGAAGAATTGATGGAAGCAAGCTTAAGATATTGTCAGGCAGTGGAGATGAATCTTATGTTATATATGCAGACATGGAATATGTTTAAGTTTGTCTCATTAACTGATGCTACTTTGGATTTTCAACTGGATAATGCTTCTTTTTCTAGTGGAAAAATTGCTTGAAAGTTTTCGCATTTCATCTATGTTTTTTGGTCTCAAATTTGGTGGAGATGATTTAAGAAATAAAGTTGCTGTAGTACATTAGACTTTGTATATTTCATTGCGGGTATAAACGAGACACTTGTACTCGTAAGTTATTCGGGTTTAGCTAAAAAAAACTCGAATTCAGCTCGGTTATTGTCGAGTCGAGCTCGAGCAGTTCGAGTTATCGAACGAGCCGAATTCGAGTATCCTATGCTTGACTCGAGTAGTTTGAGAGTCTAATCGAGCTTTTTTATTTTTAATTAGTATTGAAAAATCTTAATTCGAATTCGAGTTCGAGTTCGAGCACAAATAATCGAGATCGAAGTCGAGCATGATAATTGAACTCATTTTTATTAGGTACGAGTCTAATCGAGCAAGATCGAACAATTTGATTTTTATCTCGAATTGAGCTCGAGTTTTACAAGTAAAACTCGACAGAACTCGAACTGAGCTTCGAGTTTTGAATTTTGAGTTGAACTCGAACTTGAGCTTCTTACAGTTTGAGATGGGTTCGATTCGATTACACCTTTAGCCGAGAGGAACATAAATTGAAAAGGAAAAAAGGAAAAGAAAATCTTCATTGAATTGGCTCTATTCAGTTGATTTTTGCTTCTTGCTTTTTAATTCTAGAAACAAAAAGTGAAAAATACATTTCCTTATTAGATACACAAGTAAATTTGAGGAACTACAAATTAAAATCTTAATTTTTAAATAATAGAATGGAACATATTTTCAATTCTAATTATTTTCTCTGTTTTTATCAAATATGAATATGATTTTTTATTATACTGTTCATTGATTATCTCAGATGTTGAAATATCACTATCATTTTTCTCTTTTTCACGAATGTTGGTTACTTTTATAATTGTTTCGTTCTACTTCTATTAATTTAAAAAAAAAAATTAAATAATAATATTATAAGTTAATTATGAATACTATTTTTTTTTTATATAAATTAACAATACAAAATTTATTTAATTCACTTTAAACAAGATCAATTAATTCAAATTTCCACTTTTACCATATAATATCATATGTAGATGAAATATAAAAAGATAAAATATATATATTATGTTTAAAAGGTTTATATAAGAAATTATAAAAAATATAGAAAGACAAAATAATAATTTTATGGATTTATTAAAACAATCCGCACACCTTTCAAACAAACTAATTTCATTTTAATACAAAATCCATTACACGAATCGGATTGTGTCAATCCTACTTCGAAGAGCATAATGGCGTCAACTATTTTACAAGTGGTAACCACGTGCAAATTGTCCGAGGCAGGAGACTTTGATTAGAACCAGCAATAAGCAACTCTTCATGCAATCATTAATTGTTCACTTTTACTCCAACTAAACTTACTAATTTACCAAAAATTTTATTAGTTTCGAGTCTTTCGATCGGTAAGGGAGCAACCAAAGATCAGTGTTGTCAAAGGCTTTGACAAACAAACCGCACTCTAAGTGCTAAAATCTTTATATTATTTAAAGCGTAAAAAAAAAAAAAAAGTATTCGTATGAATGAAGTAAGACATGTATATATATATTTATGTGTTTTTGTGTGTATTTTTGTAAATATATGTAAAATAAATTCAAGATATATAATTATAATAATAAATTTTAAAAAATGATCTAATTTATCTTATAAAACATATATATATATATATATATTTTTGTTTTGTCGATCAATATGCATAGTTTCTTTATAATTTCATACTTATTGTTGAATAATATTATTGAGAAGAAAAAAGTTTGAAAATTTGATAAATAGAGAATTTGATATTATCCCGTTTATCAGTAAAAGTATAATTAATGAAAAAAAAATAAAGAAAATTTCAATCATTTTTTTTTTTGCACTAATCGTCTTAAAAAAAACTCGTTTAAACGCGTTTAAACGCATCAAACGTGTGTTTGATCACCTAAAAAGATCTAAAGCGTTTTTATTGTCTGGCCGGCGCTAAGGCACATGGCTTCACTGCCAAAGAATTTGAGTTGGTTTTGCATTGACATCATGACTTCTCCAGCCAAGCAACTCACCAACTTAGCTGCCTTCTTTCAAGATTCATAAGGACTTGAGATACAACTAATACATGTAATGCCAAGACTTTAGTTCATCAAGGAATCGAGAATCAAAAGTCAGGCATCTCTTGGCTTCCAAACATTTCAACTAGAACCAGAAGTAATTGCAGAACTTCCCCTCTTAGAAGCAACCAATTTGATGGGCAGTGCCAAAAAAAAATTGCACTACCTCAAGCTCTGAGGTCAAAAGAGAGAAGGCACGCAGCAGCACTATGGGAAAGATTGCTAATCACAAACTAACCTTACTGTCCTCTTTCACTGTATATTGAAGTTCTTTTTGCTCCCCTTGATTCAAAATGCACAAGCTCTGAACTGCTAAATCCTCAGAGCACCTTAGAGCTGATCTCAGGTCTCCAATCTCTTGATAACCCCTGGCTACGACCATGTTGATGGCAATGCTTGGCATGATGCCCATCTTTATCAAATCCGCATGCAACATCATCACATCGATTATATGCTTGGCTTGAAAGTGACCCTCTAACATGACAATGTACGAGGGCCCGTCTACCATCAAACTACTACTGCATCTCATATCTGAGAAAATTTTACTTGCTTCAAATACCTGGCCATCCTTGCACATGGCCTGAATCAAGCTTGTATACATTACATGATTTGGGGAGCAAATGAGGCCATCAATCTCAGCAGTTACATTTTCACTCATACCAGCTCTAGTCTTCTCCAAGAAAAAGCTGAAAGCCTCAGAAACTCTTCCATCCTTGCAAAGGCCATCAATTAAACAACTTAATGTGAAAGCATTGGGTGTTAATCCCAATTCCAGCATCTCTTTATGCAGCCGGAATGCCTCCTTCATATTACCATTTTTACAATACCCATTAATCAAAGCTGTGTAAGCCACCACATCAGGAACAAGGCCTTTGATAACCATTTCTGAGTAAAAACCCATGGCAGCTTGCATGTTTCCAGTCTTGCAGTAACCATCAATCAATGTAGAGAAAGTGATGACATTTGGTGCTACACCATTTTCAGTCATTTGAGAGCATATCTCCAAAGCTTTCTCCATGTTACCCACTTTACAGTACCCATCAATCAGGGAATTGTAAGTCACAGAATTAGCCAAAACTCCATCTTTGTTCATTTTCTGCAATAAAAAACTCCCTTCCTCCACTCTACCAACACTACACAGACCCTTAATCAGTATACTATATGTGAAAACATCGGGCAAAACTTTTAACTTCTCCATTTCTGAGCTCAACTCCACTGCCTCAGAAACATTACCTGCCCTACAGTAGCCATCAATCAAACAATTGTAGACAAATATATTGGGGAAAACTCCATATTTAACCATACAAACAAAATAGCTCCTTGCTACTATCAATTCACCCACCTTACAAAGTCCATCGATCAAGATACCAAAAGTAACAATATTTGGTCCCAACCCATCACAAATCATCATCCGATATATTTCAAAGGCACGTTCAACGTTATCCATCTTGCAATATCCATTCATCAAAACATTATAAGTGTACAAATTTGGAAGGAAATACCAATCTTTTATTAATCTAAACATACATTCCGCCTTCAGCATCTTACCTTCATTACAAAGAACCTTTATGACAGTCGTGTAGACTACAACATTGGGCCGAATTCCTTTCATTAAAAGATCATAAAACAACTCGCTTGCCTTTGAAACATCAGCTTGACAACAACAACAATTTATCAAAACCCCATAAGTAACAACATTAGGCAAAAACCCTCGTGAAAGCAATTCCTTATAAAGATCCCACATCGAGTCAAACCTGCCCAACTTAACTAACCCATCTAAAAGTGCATTACAAGCCTGCATTTGAGGGAAAGTTCTGATTTTTCTATAAACCCACAAGGCATCCTCGATTAGACCCATCTGGGAAAATGCAATGATTAAGGATCCAAACACATTGGGAGTGAATTTTGAGGTTTGTAATTTGTTAAGGGCATTGAAAATTAAGTGGCAAGCGCGGTGGGGTTTCAAAGAGCTTTGGAGAGCTTTGATGAGGTATTTTATCAAACACCTGGCGTCTGTGTAAAGTTTAGCACCGGTCAAGATGTGAATCATGGCTGAATAAGGCTCGAGATTCTTCAATGGGTTTAAGAGTTTGGCGTTGGAATTGAAAAGGCTGAGAGCTTGTTGAGGGTTTTGGGAGTTGAGGATAGCCTTTGTTAGATTCAGATGATGAGATGGTGATGAGAAAGATGCCATTTTACAGAGGTTTGAAAGGTATTTGGTGCAAAAAAATGGTGTTTGTTTACGCGGGAATAGCTTCAACATTTTCAGTTGAGAGGTTTACATGGCCAAATCTAATTCCAAAAAAAAAAATGTAGAAGTAGAATTTGGTTCAGGTTTTGGGATTAAGCAGCACACAATAAAATTGTTTAATAAATTTGGGCTTTGCTATTACATCAAAAAAAAATGGGCTTTGCGATTGTTACTAAAATTTTGTGTACGGAATATAGCTATAGAATCAATGATAAAAATATTGGAAATCCAGGTGCTGCTAGAGCTGATAGGAATCATAGGATTATTCGTGATCATATGGGGTTATATTATTGTTGTTTTTTTTTTTTCTGTGAAACCGGACGTTACCACCTGAATTTAGAGGTGTTTATGGACCGATCCGCGGCCCGGATTTTCTTAAAAAAATTTTATCTAAATTTGATCTGTAAGTTTGAATTATTATTTAAAAAATAAATTTTATATTTTTTTATAATTAAATTTAAATAAAAATTTTTTTTATTAATAATTAATAATTTGGACTGAATCGAACCGGACTCAAATAAAAAAAATACTTACCCAATATGAATCGAATTTATCGGGTCGGGTCTATTCGCCTCTTTGAACATATCTATGTGTGCTGAACTTTGGGTCATCAAATACATCTTGAGAATTGCAACAGACTTTCATCAACAAAAAAGAGAAAAGAATTGCAACAGACCTTCTGTTAATATTATTTTGGAAAGGGTTAAATTGCGCAATTCATCTTTATATTTTGATCAAATTTATATAATAATTTATGAAATCAAATGTCATAAAATAGCTTTCATAAAATTCCACGTCATCAGGTCAGCTATTAGGTGATAAAAAAAATTCCAAAATCTTTCTTGTTGGTGCAAACATTAGTATTTATTTAGTCTAATCTTATGCCAACGGGAATGCCATGTTATTACAAGTCTTCCTCCAGGAAGAAGCATCACAAAAGGAAGTAGCTCTTTGTATAATACAAATTATTAACATATCAAAATTTATATAAATATAAAATATACAAATACCATATAAATATACGAATTGTTAGATCTACAGTTTAAGGCATGAGTTGTTCCCAACGACTTCTAAAATATTCGACTTCTACAATATAAATATACTCGTGTACTTTCTAGGCCTATAAGGGCCCATTTCAGACTTATGAAAATAGCCCACAAGCACCAAAAAAAAAAAAAAAAAACCAACAGCTTTCTTCCAGTAGAAATAAAATAAAATAAAATTTATGCTGCTGCTTAAATAAAAAAAATTTATTATTTGACCTCATAAATTGTTTAATGTGACACGTGAATTTTAAAAATTTCAATGTAACCTCTATATTATAATTCTGTTAATTAACGTGATACTTACGTTACTATTAACACTATTAATTATTAGCGATGATGTAGACATTAACTAATGAAATAATGAAACGTTATCAATTTAAATATTTTTTGAAATACACATAGCATCATATAGTGATTGGCATATGTAAATAACAATAAAAAATTAAGATAACAATTTTTTTTTAAATAATAAATTTTTTTTTTCTCTCCCCTTTCCTTTCTCCCTCGATTCTCTTCTCTCCTTCAGGCCGAATCCAACCAATCATTGATCAGGTTTGGCCAAAGGAGATTGAACCCGACGCTGATAGATCAGATCGACTTGAAACTAGACCGGAATGCACGATAAATCCAACTTGGTCTCATGCCAATCTAATCTCTCCTATGACCAAATCGATCGGTGATTGGCCGGATTCAACATGAAAGAGAGAAATTGAGGGAGAGAGAAAAAAAAATATTTATTTTTTAAAAATGTCAAGTGGAGAGATGATGTGATAAAATGATCATGTTATTGGATGACAACTTCATCCATACACCATATTATACTACATTACATATATTTTTTTTTAAAAGTAAATGTATCATATTAAACAATTTATTATAGTTGGAGGATCAAATAGTATATTAACTAAAAAACACTTTGGAATTGAGGAATGCAACATCAGCTCAGAGTGAAAAAATGGAAGGATGGAAAGATGGAAAGAGGAGTGTGAAAAAATGGAAAAAAAATGAATTTTAAGTGTGCTTGGTAAGAAAGAAAAGTGAGAGGAAAGAAAATAGGAAAGATCATCATTTTTCACACCTATTAACAAAAACAAATCACTCCAAATTGAAAAGAAAAGAGGAAAGAAAATGAGAATGGTGTGACTCATCTTAACTTACAATAAGTATAATGCTAAAACAATATACTTTTCATTTTCTTTCATTTCATTTTTCAACTTTACAAAGCAATGGATGGAAAGAAAATGTAATTTTCTTTCCACTTTTCCATCTTTCCTACCAAGCACACCAATGGAAAGAAAAAATATGTTTTTCATCTTTTCACTTTTCTCCTTCTCCAATTTTTCATCTTTCCAATTTTCTTTCCTTCCTACTAAGCAAAGCCTAAGCTCCAGCCTACAGAAATGCTAGAAAATGATAGAATTTTAGAAGGCTTATTATTAGAATGGGAAAAATTCCATTCCATCAATCATCACAAACAAAAACAATCATCAAATAAAGCAGCAATGGTCGATGGTAAATTGGTAATGATTAGAGGCTCTCTTCCCCACTGGCGACCTTTCCATCTCCCCTCCCATCAACCATGAAAAATTCCATCAACAAATTCAACATTAGCAACAGCAAAAGCAAAAGCAAAAGCAAAAGCAACATCTAGTTTTCATCAATGACATTGTTGGGAATAACGTGATAGCCCATAATAAGCATTAATCCACAACATGCATTCGAGAAGAAAAGCAAAAAATTCAACCTTTTTTGACTTATGTCCACGACCCAAAAAGAATAAACATACTTATCTAAAGAAAAATTCCAAAGATAAAACTACAAACCTTCTTACAACACACTTGACTCACCACCCGGATAGTCCCAATATAACTTTTACTTAAGTGTATATACTATCTTTCACAAGGGGTGGTGGTAGGTTTTTCCCCAAAAGTCAAGATTCTTATTTATAGATGAACACCCTCATTGACTCATCTAAAACTACTTAATATAGGATGAGGATGAGCACTTTACTTGATTTAACCAAGTAAAGCAATGTGGGATGAACACTTCTCTTAATTTAACCAAGTTATTCAATGTGGGTCTTGGACTCAATAACCCAACAAACATGTGGGAGTTTGGCTCGCAGCCCATGTCCCCATTGAATACAGACAGACGTGTCCAACCAAAGAAAACTACTAGCTTTGGATTATGAATAAAAAAACAGCAGCCTGCTTTTAACTTTCAAGCCTTCCATAAAAGAAAAAATGCGACTGGCATGGGTTCATATTTAGCAAGAGCAAGCTCATGCTTTTGGTTTTATAGTGAAGAATTTAAGGGATTCCCAGAATTGGGGGAAAAAGAAAATGTACAAAGATAAAAAGAGAATAAACAGAAATGCTACTTGATTCTTGAGAGTGGAAGTCTTCTTGATAGGTAAAGGGCTGGTAGATTCACAGCCAAAAACAAAAAAAAAGCAATCTTAAAAATGTTCATGAATCAAAACCAAGCAAACTGGGTGATCAAAACTTTTTTGTGTTAACTGGCTGCAAAGATATCCATTATTGTCCTGTTAACCATGACAAATTCACCTATTAACCATGTTAAAACCCAAATCACAGAGGAAAAGAAATATTCCTAATCTACTTTTAAGGTTGCTGTTCACTGGCAAGATAGATCTGTAGACACCTAATTTTGTCCGGACCATTAAAACAGGCATGTTTTCTTCCTAAATTGATGTTTCAGAATGTAAAAAGACTTTTTTCATCCTGCAGGTGGTACTCCGGGACTTAGTCTAAGAAGACGAGCATAAAAAGTCAAACTTAAAAAAGTCAACCCCGAAAAGTCAAACTCAAAAAGTCAACTACTGAAAAAGTCAACTCACTTTCAAAATCAAGATTTGAAGTTCAATTGAAAAATGGCGAAAGAATCGACATCGAAAGATATGGAGTTCGAAAGTTGGGTTATGGAGATTCAGTAGAAAGAAAACCCTAATATGATAAATTTGGGGAAAAGTGCTTAAACGATCGAATTGATCGAAATTGGAGGTTCCAAATGAAAGATAAGCACTGACTACGGGTAATGGAGAAGTCACTTGAAAGAAAAACTGAAAGAAAAGTCAATCCGGAAGAAAACCGAAGATTAGGATTTCTGGTGGATTTTGGTGAAATTTGGAAGAATTACAGAAATGACCTGATTCGGTAAGACTAAAGCCCTAATGGATGAGGAGTGATTAAAAAAGGATAGCCCAAAGCTCAGTTTGAAGAAAATCTAAAAATCGGACTTGTTTTGAGCAAAACCGAGTTTCAAAGGCAAAAGGGCAAAATTGGAAAATCTAGGAAAAATAGTAAATGAACTCAAAAAATTCTGAAAAATTGCAGATCTCATTCTTAAATCATTTCGAAGAGATTGGTGAAAGAAAATCTAGATTCGGAGTTCGTTTGCAAAATGGCCAAATCCTGAGTCCCCTATGTAGAAATTCAAGAAGATAAATCCCGGAAAAATAGAAAATGAACTCCAAAAATTCTGAAAATTTGCAAATATCATTTTAAAATTATTTGGAAGAGATTGACGAAAGAAAATCTGGATTCAGAGTTCGTTTGCAAAATGACCAAATCTCGGGGCCCCTATGTAGTAATTCAAGCAGATAAATCCCGAAAAAATACCAAATGAGTTTCAAAAATTATGAAAACTTTCAGATCACACTTTTAAATTATTTGGAAGAGATTGGTGAAGAAAAATCTGGATTTGGAGCTCGTTTAAAAAATGGTAAAGTTTGGGAGCATAAAAGAGCAATTTTGGAAGAAAAAATCCAAATAAATAGCAAATGGACTCAAAAAATCTTGAAAACTTATAGAATTAAAATTTTTTATTATTTTGAAAGTATTGAAAAAAGAAAATTTGAATTTGGAGTCCATTTTCCATTTATTTATGTTTGTGGGTAAAAAGGTCATTTTATTCAAGAAACCGAAAAGGGCTTTTCTTGCCTTTTAAAAAAATGAAACATGGGCTGGAAGAAAAGGGGTTGACCGGCCAAGGCCCAAGAATGGGTAGATATTTTCTGATTTTTAATCAAAAGACCAACAATGAAGAGTAAGTTAATTATTTTTTGATCAAGCCTTTGCAAATAAGCCCATGGACCAATGCATAAAGAGGGAGAGTGTCAACATAATGGCTTAATATTCTTGAACAGCTGTAATTGTGGATAGCTGATGGCCTAATCTAAGGGTGATAATTTCATATTTTAAACATCTCGAATCAATAGCCTTTGGATGAAAATTGGTTGAATGAAAAATGACATCCTAGCCTAAAGAGGGCCATTCGGCCACTACAAGCAGGGATCACTCTCTCTTTCATTTTCAGCTATTCACTTTCTATTCTCTCTTGGTTTTGGCTGATTTTTCTCTCCATTATTGAAAGGCAAAAATAAAAGTTCAGAAAAGAAAAGAAAGTTAGAAGAGAAAAAGCTTGAAAGATAGCTTCTAGAGGTTGCTTTAAGCACCATACTCTTGCACTTTCTTTGATTTTTCATTCTTGATTTGCTGTTTTGATTACTATTTTGGTGAGTTTCTTTTGATTTTTCTTTTAAAATAAGTGTTTTTAATATTCTTCTTCAAGTTCTTCTTCATACTTTCTTGGAAAAAATCTTTGAATTTTTTTTTATTTTTTTTGTTATAAGGGTGGCCAAATGGTCTTTTTTTAGTGTAGTTGTTGTTTGCATTTTTTATTTCATGTTATTCTTGATATTTAACAAGTTTTGATGCTTTAAATCTTTTTCTAATACATAAATATGAAGCTTGTTTTAATTTGGTTGCTTGCTTGTTTCTATTTTTGAGTCTATTATCTTGTTATCATGTTTATTTTACTTGTCTTACATTTTTGATTTTCTGTTTTCAAAATGTTTAAGTTTGTTTATGTTTTATATTTTGTAATCCATGTGTTTGTGAAAATGCTTATTGGTTTTCATACCTTTACTTTATATTTGCATGATTTGAGCATTATTCTTTAGCTATGCATGTTAGTATATCATGTGTTTGTGAAAATGTCATGTTCATTTTAAACATGAGGTCATTCGGCCACCCTCATGTTGTGTGTTTTGTGTGTGCATTTTTGTTATGCTAGTTGATAGGTTAGCATTTTCATGATATTTGGTTGAGTATTTTGTTTAAGCATGTCATATGTTTGTGTTATTGCCATGCATTTTTTAGGTTTAGGATTGGTTTGCTTTGCCATACATATTCATGCATTTTAGACCTAGGTTGCATTAAATGCCATGCAAGTTCATTTAGGTCTAAGACATTTTATTGATGCTATGCATTTTTCATGTCATTTAGGTTTTAAATCATGCATTTCATGCATCATATTTGCTGTATTTTTCATGCATTTCATGTCCTTACCACTTGACTTATGACTTAGGCCAATCAATGGTTTAAAGTCATGCTCTCTTGAGCATACTTGTGAAAAATTAAAGAGTTGTCAAATTGATTATTCTACCTTAGTGATTTTTTTTACTTAGCCAATTTTTTGCCTAACTTTTCAAAAGTGTTAGCTACTGTTTGTGAGTCATTTAGAGAGTCTCTAATATTTTTACTTTGATTTTTAAATGATTTTATCAAAGGCAAAAGAATGTGTTTTGGCAAAACAATTTTTTCACCTAGTACTCGTACTTTTCCAATTTTTCTGGGCAGTCATCTTTAATCAAAAAATTAAGCCGATTTTTTCCTGAGTAGTTTTACGTCCTGAGTCTCCAGTTTTTTTTTTTTAGATTTTTTTGAATTTTTAAAAATAGGATAAAAAATCGTGCTTTAAAACTGGACAGTAGAGGCAGAATTGAATTTGAAGGAAAATCATTTTTCTGTTTTGGTTAAGTTACTTAGAGAGGGTTGATTAGAAAGTTTAGCTACTGACTTAGGGTAGTTTCTAAGCCTTTTTAAACTCTAAAAATGATTTTTTAAGTCTCGGGTTAAG
This sequence comes from Fremontodendron californicum, assembly GCA_030761205.1. Taxonomy (NCBI): domain Eukaryota; kingdom Viridiplantae; phylum Streptophyta; class Magnoliopsida; order Malvales; family Malvaceae; genus Fremontodendron; species Fremontodendron californicum. The sequence goes on along the minus strand of JAULJL010000019.1, from coordinate 7,233,909 downwards.
GGTGGCAAAGTCCGGGATTTTTAAACTTAAGAAATTAGAGCCATTTAAAAAAGGGTTTAGCTAAGTTTTTATTTTTAATCTAAGCTTTTCAAAATTGTTTTCAAACAATCACAAAGTATTTTGGTTTTAGAATATTTAATTTGATATATTTTCCTAAGGTAGCCGGATATTTTTTTAGATATACGGATTTTTTTAATTAAAGGAAAAAATACATTCTCATGCATTGCATTTTTCATATTCATGCATATTATATAATATGTAATTTTTGCTATGTTTAATTTTCATGATGGTGTTATTATCTTATATTTAAATTTTTGATATTATATTATTTGTTATATGGTTTTGAATATTTCATAATATCCTATGCTTTTTATTTAATTATTTTTGTCATATTATTTAGCATATACTATGTTCATGCATTTTTATTTTTATTTTTATTTCCATGCATATTATATGATAGCATTATTTTATGTTTCATGTCATTTAGATTATATGCCATATCATTTATATTTGCTATGTTATTTAAATTATTTCATTTCATATAGAATATATTATGTTACCTAGGTCATTTCATTTCATGTAGAATATATTATGTTACCTAGGATATTTTATTTCATATAGAATATATCATGTTACCTAGGTTATTTCATTTCATTTAGAATATGCTAAAACATTTAAATTATATCATACCATTTAGGTTGCATTATATTATTTAGACTTTTCTATGTCATTTTATTTATGTCATACATATTCATATTCATAGTTTTTTTAAATGTTTTGAAAAAAATAATGATTTTAAATAAAATAAAGATATTTTTAAGTTAAAATAATTCATGAGTTCTTTGGCGGGTTTACTGGAGAGGATATCATCAATTATCATTAATAATGAAATATCTTCTTTAAAATGAGAATGATTCGAAAAATTTTCAAACTAATAAAAATTTATATATTTTGTCACGTATGTTGGGGAATATAGGAAAATTTTGAATTTATCAATTCTGGATCATTTTCAATTAAAAATGAAATTATTTTTCTTTAAATTGGGAATTAACTTGAAATACTAAATTTAAAACAGACTTTTTATCGAGACTTAAGACATGATTAATAAGGTACCTTTTTATACAGACGTTGTAAGGGTGCTAATCCTTTCTCACACGTAACCGAGTCCGGAACTCGTTTCTTTGATTTCTCTAGTTTAAAACACAGATTTGAAATTGGTTTTAAAAATATTTTAATTAATTTTAAAATATTTTATAAAATCGATTTTAATAGGTGACCGATCACACTTAGCTAAAAAAGATTGGTGGCGACTCCATGTCTTTTTCAAAATTATTTTCAAATTTTTCATTTTTCAAGAGGAATTAAATCGACTTTTCTTCCCTTTTTTTAATGTCACGCTTAACGAATAATAAAATCTTGCGATGAAACTTATTATTTTTTAGGTTGCGACATGATCCATGGCAAACTGATTCGTTTACATCCACTTTTGTTCATGTGAATCTAGAAATGGATGTAAAGAATGCTACAAGAAAGCCATAGGGACTCAAAATTTACCCTCTCATGCATAAGCCTATAAGCATCTTGAACCAAAATGAATCACCTATATAACGTACATAAACTTCTAAACCCAGTCTTAGAGAACTACTTCGAGATGTAATAAGAACACCTTCAAGAAATATGAACCAGGGGGGCCTATGCAATTTATCAAGAGCATCTAAAGTTCCTATAATCTCACTTAACATACTATGATCACATGGCATTTCAAGCATATAAAATTGATTCGAATGAAAATAACAAATTCTTGGCTTGTAGCCTATAAAATACAAGTTTCCATCATCTTACTAATTGCTTTAGAATGAAGAGGCACAGGCACAGCTAACAACAGTAAGTTAATCTGCAAAAAGCTTCGACTAAGCAGGAAGGTAATGTGCAGTTAGCAATATAGAAGTTATTTAGAAGTGCGCCATACAAAAAGCCCTACCTTTCTGAAGGGTCACCACTCTATGTTTGAAGCATGGTAAATGGATGTAATATATTTAGGAACCAAAACAGCCCAGTTTACTTATGTCCAAAAGTTACTGCTTCTAATGATCCGGATTCTATTGCACACATCAGATGAAACAATTAGATCAAAAGAACAGTCAATAGAAAGTAATGCTTATTAGGTAAGGGCTCAAGCATTGATAATCATCTATCACAGTTCACATTCAAAAAGCCTTTCACACACACTTTCAGCATAAGGAAGCTGTGAACTAATAAACTACATTGCAAGCACATGGCACTGCATACAAGAGCTATGAGTATGCTCTTCTTCCTAACATAGTGAGGTAGGATTAAAAGACACCAGAGCAGATTGATCAATTTGAAAGTAGCATTTACATCTTGGCAGAACTTAAAGTCCAACTTTTCTTAATTTGATAAGAGTAAATGATAACATCAAACTAAACATTCTAATTGACTGCTCATCAGCAACTTAAACTTCTCTCTTGGTTATTGCCACCCTTTTTGCTGCTTGACCAAATAAAGACATGGAAACCACAAGTTTCATTTCATTCAATACCAAACAGGGAGAAATTTAAGGCAAGTGAAATTAAGTTCAAGTGCAATAAAAGAATGCAAAAACAAATGATGTAACTTTGACTATAAATTTCCTTCATAAATCACTCAAATATCGAAGGAAGACAATTGAAGTTAATAAAAGAATTCTACTCTCTTGTTCTCAACAGCAGGACAATGACAACAGATCATCAAATCTTACTCAAACTTAAACTGTTATCAAATTGAAATTTGCTTTTCAACTGAGGAATTACATTACCTACACATTATGACACATTAAATATGTTTTGATCACCTAGCTCTGTGATTCACTTTTTCCATGCACTGAACGACGAATATCAAGCTGATCAACAATCTCCAAAGGAGTCACTGTCTCATTCCTGATCCTCTTAATATTGGGGCCTAACAATCCCCTATGTCTAAACCCGTACAGCTTAAGCACCTGGTTATCAGCAAAATTGAAAGCCCTTTGCATGCTGCGCAAGCACCTCTCAACAGGGTAATCTCCATAACTCCCACAGGGCTTGCAACCGACAAAATGAGTCACAAACGGCCACCTCTCATCTCCCAAGCCCGGATGATATTTCTCCATCATCTCCTCGTACCTATCAACCAACCCTGCCCAATACCCATGCAAATAATACTGATTCTCAAGAAACACTTTATCCATCCACTGATCCTTTTGTGAAAGCAACAAGTAAATCAAAGCCGACTGATCATCTGCTTCAAATGCCGGCCTTCCTTTCAAATTAGCAGTCAAAACCTTCCCGGCCTCCTCACGAATTGCACCCTTAGGTCCCATTGGCGCCCATGCATCAAGCAAATCCAACGACCACTGACAATTCCTAAACAGAAAACTCCCTGTATTCAACGCAATCCACGACTTCTGCTCGAACATTAAATCGGGGTACCCATGAACAACCATATTATATTTATCATACTTGGACAACGGAATCTCAAACACCATATCCGTAAAAAAAGCATCACTATCCATCCACCAAATCCATTCAACTTCCGGATGAGACAACATTAACCTCCTAATCAAAGGCAATTTCGCCCAATACCCAGCCAATTCCCTATCTAAATGAGCCATATTATAAACAATTTCAATCCCATGAAGCCTACAATAATCAATCTTATTCTTTATCGATTTCAACAAATAATGGTCTCCTATAGCATTATCACACGGATTTGGGGGCGACCCAGTAACGAGCAAGATTCGAGCTTTTCCATTTACAAAATTAGGGAATTCAGGGTTTTGGGAAAGCCAAACCTTTCGCTGCTGATCCCAGTCCGAAATTTTGGGTCCGAGTGTGAAGGTAACATTAGGATTGATATCAGCTTCAGGAGGGTCGTCCGGATCGGTAGGGTCGGAGTCGGAGCGGATCTCAGCTAGGATCCGGTTGGTCTCTTCGATCAGGTTTTGGTTGACAGCTTCGGCTTCGGAGCTTCCCAAATTGCCGACGCCGATGGTGCCACGTAGGACGAGGATGGTAACGAAGCCGCAAAGGATTGTGATTTTAATGTTGTTGAAGGTCTTGTGGATCTGCCTGCCACGCGGCATTCCGGGAAACACACGGATTCTTCCGCCACCGGCAGCCGCGTTGTTGGTTGTGGGTAAGCCGCCGACAGTGGAAGATCTCTTTTGGGGAGTAAAATTATCTTGACCCATAAAGGTTATTCTCTCCAAAAAGAAAAACAGGCCTGAGAGAGAGAGATCCAAGTTTTATTTTCTCTCTCTTTTACTTTATAAAATAAAATAAAAATCTCTAAATGTATATCTCTAGACTAGATCATCAATGGCATTGGCACTGGCATCCCATATCTTTTTCTTTTTTTTTAGGTTTTATAGTGAAGAGAGATCTGAGTGAAAATGTAAAACCCTAAAAAAAGGAAGGATTGAAGAAGAAGAAGAAGAAGAAGAAGAAGATAATGGGAAGTGGGAAAGATTGAGAGAGAGTTGAGAAAACATGTGTCTGTCCAAACACCGAATGTTAAGGACTTGTCTTTGGACAGACAATGCTTTTTCATTATATTATATTATTTTATTTTTATTTTTTATTATTATAATTGGACAGACAATGATTTAATGATTTTATTAACAGTATTTTTAAGATATTATTTATAATAATAATATTATATTAAATATAATAATTAATAATTTTATTTATTATTTTTAATATATTAAATAAAGATATTATTATATATAATAATTTTTTAAAAAAAATCTCTTAAAATATTCATTAACAAAATCTATAATTTAATTACCCTTTTAATCGTCAATCGGTAAAGGAATTTACTAAAAATATGTGCTTTTTTTTTTATGCTTGTCAAAAAGGGCCGGTGTCGGCGCCTCCACGGACTAATTTTGCACAGCACAGCTAACTTCGACGCGTTGATTTTGAGGATCCAACTTGTCTTGTCACCAACAACAACTAAAAAAAAAACGAAAGAAAAAGGTGGTGCAAAAAGAGCTCTTCCATCTATCTAATATATCTTATTCACACCAACAGCCAACGAGGCAACGCTAGTAAAAGAGCGTGGATTGCACGTCCCAGAAAGATTCATTCACTGTTGCATTACATTGACAGGCAGGCCACGTGAGAATTGACTAATGAAACCCTGTTCCATTTGTCTTTGCCATGTGCAAAATGATGCTTCCTTACTAACTTTAGCTTCAACAGCTCACTTGGTCACCATTTGGCCCCTCCCTCGTTAATTAAAACTCCCCAAAGATTGTGTTAGCTAGCTCTTAACAATCTGCTACTGCTCAACACTTTCAACTATTCACAATTGTTATGCCCTTAGGCTCAGAGTTTACATGGTCTGGAGTCTAAGTCAGCAGGTCTAATAGACTCCATATCAGCAGGCTTAACAGTTCCAAGTCAGGACATGTGGACATTGCTCGATGTTTTAGAGATCAAGTCGAGTTTCACTTACCCATTTCAAATGTCAAGTCGAGCTCCATCTACTGACATAAAGTTGTCCATACTACTGATCACCAAACCTCTATGAGCAGACGCACGTGGCATCTTCTTGAACGTCCAAACTTGTATAAATAGCTCAGTAAAAAGGTTGATCTCATGTATGCACCTATACACTCATATTTATATTCCTCTAGAGCTACTCTCCTCAATCTTCCTCAAATACTCACTAATTTAAGTATCGGAACACGCTTTAGAGATCAAACTCCAACGTTCTTTAACCTCTTTTTCATCTTCGCAAGAACTCATACCGCGGAACACGTAAGCTCGCCACTTAAGGACATCAACAACAATGGATTCATCTAATCATCAAAATGAAGTTTATTTTTGGTTTTTGGTCATCGTTAGTATGTGGGAAGATCTTGGTCATTGAAACTTTCCATATTCATCTGCTACAGCTAACATGTACAGTGTATACTTCTCCTAATTTTCACCACTTCCTATGAGTTTACAGACCTTTTTTTCACTGCGTTGCTTGCTAGATGGACTCTTCCTGCAAACTGACAGTAGAAATAAGCAACAAGTTTTTTGGAAGTAATTTTTTTCATTATCGGTGCTCGCTTCTTGCCATTTCTGGTTCTCATGTTAGACAAACTTGCAATGTGCTTTAATTTCAAGTTACCTGACTTGCTTCTTGCCTGATTGCCATTTCTGGTTCTCATGTTAGACAAACTTGCAATGTGCTTTAATTTCAAGTTACCTTGAAGTGAGTGTTAGATATGACTATGGTTCGACATGAGTATGTTCAATTTTTTTTAATTTTCTTTTTTATATTTGAAGGATCATATTCCCATATTCATTTTCGAATACGCATTGAATACAGATATCAAATACAAATATTTTTTTTTAAAATGAACAGTTCAGTTCAGAAACACAGCATATTGAATTGTTTTCTGTAGCTGGTTTATTATTCTATCAAACTAAACTGCAGAATTCCCAATTTTCAAAAACTTGGCATCTCATTGTGAGCTAGTATTAGTATATATAACGGTGTAAATGATTGTAATTTAAGGGGCATTAACGACCTCCTCACTCAAATTGCAATGTTGCATCATCTTCCTCCGATCACCTCATCTCCATTTCTCCGATCATTCTCCGGTGATCTCTCCTGCGCCATTCCGGTTCGTACACCATTTATCTAATAAATTCAATTTAGTTTTCCTATGGCTTCGCTTTAGATGTTCTACAAATGGAATCTTCTGAATCAGGATAAAGATGAGGAATTGTGAAGATTTCCATTTTCAATATTTAAAAGAGAGAGGAGAGGGAACAGGCAATTTCATGAATTAATTCTTTGATTGAGGAATCAAATCAAATGAAAGAAAGAAAGAAAACAAAGGGGGTTTACAAATGGGGGGTATATTACAATTACACTAAGAAAGCCCCTTCTTCTAATTTCTCTTTTCTAAAACCTGAACAGCCTATACAATCTCTTATTCTATGATGGGATACTGTCATATTTTTCAGGAAAGAAAACAAAACGAAAACATTATGTTACAAGTTAAAAGAATTTAGTTATACTGTAAGTGGATGGTTAGAGCTTTGTACACTACACCTTTTTTTCATGGTACAGTGGGACTTTCCGGCTTTACGATCCCACAGGCATCCGGTCAGGTGCTGAAAAAATGTGCCAAAGGAATGGCGGAAGCTTAAAAGAAAATAATAAATCGCCTATCGTTGCCGAGTGCTGGCCCATGACTACTATAAATTCATTCTGAAAATGATAGAAGGGCCAGAAAAGTGACCTTGATAACTTGCATTCGGAACCTCTGCTACTTGGTTGTGATCATAACCACTCGGCTTAGAAGCTTGGTCCATCAATCATCTACTCCGAAAAATTCACTGATCATCCACAGTAATGGGAATAAACATCTTCCCATAAAAAATGTCTCCTGAAACCTTATGCATAGTTCATGGCCTGCAAGCCTCCAGGACAAGGCCCTTGCCTCATTTACAACATCTCTGACGGCTTAAATTTGCACCAATACCGGAGAATGGGAGGCATCTCGACAGCCCTCAAAAGCAGCATTTCCTGTGTCATTCAGTCAAACTCTTGGGCACAAACATCTGCTGCTTGGCAGGAGCATATTACCTTGTAGGAATAGAGAAACTGATCCTCAACTATTTTCACCCTTCTTTGTAAGGTTAATTCCCTTAGCCTTCTCCATTTCAGCCTCCTTCTCAGCTTTCTTCTTCTCCAATTCAGCCTGCTTTATATTCTCTTCATGCGATTTTCGAAACAATCTCACGAAATTTAAGAGTGTTGCAGTAACTGCATTGATCAATACAGACAGCATCAGATATGACCAATTCAACTTCAAATCACCATATAAAACCAGTATGCTACGATGGAACGTCTTTAATTAGATTGAAATAAACAGAACCCTAACTAGAACATAGACTCTAATACACGAATATTAAACAAAATCCTAAGTATGATACAATTAGGTTCTTTTTGGTTGTTGCTTTTACTATTCACTATCTGCTCATGATTTTAGTTCAACATAAAATCAGTATGTCTAAGTTGGAAGTACTTTTAAGCCATTTACTCATTACTAACCAAATATACATTTACTTTTTACCATCTGCTTTTGCTTTATAGCAAAAATTGAGGAAGCAACAAAGAAAAATTTAATAGAGCCTTACAAAATCGAGAAACCTTAAGGACTGTTTTGTTTTGGAAAATATTTTTCCGTTTTACAACTATACTTTTATATATATGATCAATGAAATAAGATAAACAAAAGTTTGGAAACCCTAGTTTTCTAATTTTCTAAAATAACTGGACAACTATTTTAAATTGTCTTTTAACTATTTACCAAGTTTGGAAACCTTTTCTCCAATTTTTCAAGTTTGGTCATTTACCTTGTTTTATTGATCATAATTAGAGTCAATGTGGAGATGGAAAATGGAAAATATTTCCCAAAACTAAACAGGCCCTTACTTCCCTATATCTTTTCTTGTCTCAATTATCCAGTCTTCCCTTTCTCCATAATTTAACAAGTATTTGAGTTTCCTAAGAATGACAAACACACTATCAATCACAAAATCACCTTTATCCTTCTCTAGATAAGATGCTCATCCTCATATTTACTTTTTTACTTCTTCCAGTAGGTTTTCCTTCTATTTTGGCCCTAACAAGACAACTTCCTGAAACATTTAGCTCATTAACCATATTATGACTGATATTCCTCTTTCCCCATATGGGGAAAGAGGAAATGGAAAAGGGGGTTGAATGGGGGATGGACTGTTGGAGAAAAAGGAAAGAAAGATGGGTGAATAAAATGTCTTTTTCTAACATTCTCATTAGGCACATTGTAGATAACTACTCAAGCATAATAGGTATGGAAGGTATTACATCCACAAACTACCTTGTTCAAAGGGGTATCGGGCAGGATCCTCACCAAAATAGAGTGCAAGTGCATCTGCATTTTTACCCTGTCCATCAAAAAGGTTAAAAAGAATTCAATGATAGAAGATATAATCAAAAGAGTCGGACAACATTAGACGACGTATCAAAAAGGATGTCCACAGTTGGCAAATTACCACCACAGAATATAGATTTGTTACAGATGCCACCTCCGTTTCAGCAACAGAAATGAATCCCTTTAATGTCTAAATTAAAATAAAATAAAAGAAAAAGAAAATGTGAGAACAATGAAAGTATTCACTTGACAAATAAAAAGCAGTTGATAGTGTTTTATGTAGGTAACAAAGTCATAACAAATGCTCACTCCATTGCATCAGAAAATGACACAAAACCTGATGGTGTTTCAATTGGAAAGGACTACCATGTAAGATCAGAGAACATTATCTGAAGGAACTTTCAAATAGGAAAGTATTATTTGTAACATCTTATTTTATTAATATTCCACTATATTAGCAATAATCACTTGTGCGTCAAAGCAAATGTCTTTGTGTTATAAACTTGTACTACTCTGGTTCTTTATTTACTGACCTCAACTTTTTGGGATATGTCATGTTTACATAACATTTCTCTTATTCTATTTTATAACGTAATTAAACGTGCAAAGGGTGAAAAAAGTAAATCAGGAACTCCGTTGATGGTCAACAAACGGGACGTGACTGAATAAATTGAAATGTGGTAAAATACAGTGAAGACAATGCAACAAACAGAGTATATGTATGTTGAAGAGCAAAAAGCAATGAAACAACTATGTACCTTCCGGAAAACTTCGGACACAGGACCGTCATTTTCAGAGGCAGCCAGCTCCTGCTTAACCTTTACTAATCCCTTACTTATAGCTTGCATTTCTTCTGCTAAAGATTTTAATTGTATCTGCAAGGACATGCGGCTTCAAACTAAAAATAGTGTTACCGAACTACAAACCTCAAAAGCTAAAAGACTGATGGAAACCTTAGTTGCAGCTTCGAGGCTAACAAAGTCCAGGTGAAAATCTAAAAGTGCTGGTGTCTTGGCAGCTAGGACCTGAACCACAATAAAACACAGTTGAGACTCAATTCAAATTGACAGTTGCTGTTTGCATCATAAACAAGTGTCCAGTAGTAAAAGTTAGTAACCAAACCTTGCAAAGATAATGCATTAGCGTCATCCTGCTGGTAGAAGCACGTGTATCTGTGAGCTTTAGAAGACTGTCCAACTTAAATCCAACAGCAGAACCTGTATAATAGGAATGATTTGAAACTTCATATTAAAGGAACATGCAGCAGTTAAAAAAATTTCACCAACTCAAATCTGAAAAGTTGATCAAGATTAAATGCATAAAGAACTGACACCAAACCTGGAACTAGTAGCTTTGGCCCAAAAAAAAAAAAAACAACGGGAACTAGTAGAATAACGAGGGATAAAGAATTGATTAATGTCAGCATCATGTCAAAGTTCCAAATAAAGTGAAGCAATCTTCCTTTTATTTAGAACTAAAGCAGGTGCCTTAGAAATCACATTGCTCAAGCACTATGAAAAGTGCACTTTATTAGACATCGATGGAATTAGAACCCAGATAAACACCAAGACTCTGAGATACACAGCCACTTCTAAAATTAAGAGATAAACAAGGAACAAATATGCAAAATTATGAAAAACATGCTTCACTTTTCTTCTGACATCCAAATAACATTTGGCATTTCTTCTAAAGAACAGGAAGTTAGCACACGAGGTCATAAAATAAGCCTTAATAGCATCTGATAGCAACTATCAGAAGCGATAAGCATACTTTCAATACCGCATATTATGCCCTAGGACTACACAGACCAACAAGATTTCCAGTTTAAGATGGGGGAATGCCGCTCAGAATACTGTAACTTAACCTCACCTGCAACAGTGCAGATAAACATCAAAGCAAGTACTATTCAAATGCATGAGTCTAGATAAACATCAATTACACATGGTTTAGCTAGTAAATATCTTCTTTACATAGTCTTTTATAAGCTGCAGTTCTAGCATCAAAGACTGAAGCCAAAAGGAAAATTGAATGTCACTTACCCCTTGCAGTTCCTTGGTTCAATGTATTTCCCAGATAGAGAATTTTCTTCAATATCTCCTTCAGTTTAAGGGAATTTCGAACCTAGATAACCAATACAAATGTAGTAAGCCAATGAATGAATAAAAACCGCAGTCAAGTCCATTCAGCAACATTAATGATATACCTCATCACATGCAGAATTTACAGTGTTTAAGCTCTTTTTAAATTCAGAAATCTGCAGGTGGTAAAAAGTGTAAGAACACAGGTCAAACGGGTGATTCAATAAAACAAAAGGGAGGAAGCAAGCAAGAGATTATTTAATAAATAATCTTGTAAATTTATCAAATCAGATTAACTATGGAGATACCGCCAAACCTGAGTGCCGAACTGAATCTTGAAAGAAAACACTGTTAATTTTGACTCTACCCGTGGCACTTTCATCAGCTCCAAAAAGAACTGAACATGAAAAATCAAAAGCCAGTTAGGATTTAGAAGTTTTTGCAAAGATGGATCAAATAAAAGATGTAATTGGAGAAGCATCCAAGAACTAGTTGCTTTAGCTAGAGTTTCTTCATTAAAGAAAATGCCAGAATGATGTTATCTTGTATTTGCTACAATGCTGTATAATAAATCATTGGTCTCTAGTGCTTTTTATCTTCTTAACGTTGGATCAACCAAAATCTAGTAATATAACAGAGTAAAACTTTAACTGGTCTTTCTTTCTTCTTTTTCCCCCCTTTTTTTGAATAAGCAAAGAACCCATATCACTAAAAAGAGCCAAGGGAGTTCCAACTGAAGTACACAGCTAACTTTAAAAGAACAACAGAATATAAAATCAATAGCCTCTTGCACTTCCATTCACTGTTGCCGATTTAATAAAAATTAGAAGTATAACAGCCCAGGAGCTTTGTTAAGGGCAATTCTTCCCTGAAACTTCCTTCTATTTTTCTTCCTCCACAAAACCACAAAATCAAGAGAGGGATCAAATCTATCAGTCTCTAATTGTACAACCATATCCACCCTTCCAAGACAACACTCCTTTTCAAAGGCAAATATGTACTTTTCCAATATCTATCTGAGACTCTCAGTCAGTGAACTAGCTTATGACCTCTCAGAATAAGAATGAAAAACAAGTAAAGAAAATGAAAATTTTACAGAAGAACATGATCAATAATAAGTACATAACTAATGCTCCCTCTGTTTGAAAACAATGATCCACATCACCAAACTTTCAGGCAACAATCTTAACTGTATTCACGCTCATGAATAATCCTGTACTTTCACAATGAAGCCATTATCGATGATAATATATCCTTACAAAATGTAATTTATAGACACACACAATAAACACGAGGAAACAGAAAAAGGATATTAGAGTTCTTCAACATTGACTTTAAAAAAAACTAGAAGACACCAAATCTGCATGCCTATCAAGACAAACCTATCCTTCTTCTCAAATCCAACAGCTTCTGCAGCTAGATCAACTAAGTTGCTGCTAAGACATTGAGATTTTCAGACATTGTTTCTGTTATTGCTTGTGCATCTTCCTTGATTAGGCTATCTATTTACTAGCATTACAGATTCATCTAGATTCATTTATTAATTCAAAACTACACAAATTTTGCTGGCATTACTATCTTCATTAAGGAGTTATCAGGCATTGATTGTTCCAACAATAATAATAAATAATAGTGGCTATGACAAGTACAAACTTCATCTTGGTTTACATGTCCTTATCAAAAATGCAAAAAGATAAAAGCAAATCAATGCTTAGGCACCAAGTACCATCTTTAACCTATAATTTGAAAAGAACTTCTCATGGCTAAAATGTTTCATTAAGGATAATGCCAAAGGGTCTTACAAAGTACAAATTTGTGAAGTTAAGAACAGATGTTTCTGGATTATTGAAAATAAACACTTAATTCTATGCATCTAGAAACAGAAAAGGAGACACTTAAACAAGGATAGAGGAAGTAATATATGAAATAAATGCATACATAAATACACAAAATTATAGTCTCCTTTCAGCACAAAAGGGAGGGGAAATGAAAAGAACTTGAAGGTGGAGAGGTAGAGGGAGTTTTTAAATGTGTTCCCCTCACACTATACAAATCATTCAAAGACACTTCGAATAAGCCAGGATATTGCATTTCATTATCATACGAAAGCATCTTAAATTGGATGGCATAAGAACATTTTTTTATATTGAGGATGGGGGATTTAAATCCAGCTCTTTGAGCGGGGGAAGCATGCACCAACCATTGAGCCAAATGCTCGGGCAAAGATATTAGATTGTCAGAAATTAGAAGAACAAGAAGACAAAGACAAATCAAATTTCAGAAAAGTGCATATGTGACAGGTCAATGGAAATGCAATCGTCTATCAGTCTAGCAATATAAGAAACCCAAGTCTAACAATTTGACAAAGTTAGAAGATATGTCTAGAGAAAAATTTGCAGACCTGTTCACACTTCCCTAGACTCTCCTTGTCACCAGTGTAGCCCTAAAAAATCACAAGGAGGGTAAATCACAACCAAAGATGACAAACTTGTAATGGTAAATGGATTCCTACAATATGTGATAATCAGTTCTGAATAGCTTAAAATCCGATACCGAATCTAGATATACGCTAAAGCGTCACCTTGAGAAGTTCCATTTCCTCTTTTGTTGGAGAAAATTTTAAGAGATTTTCCACTTGATCAACATCCAATATTGTATCATCCATTGCTAGCACTGCAGCCTGAAAAATACATGAAGCTGTACATGGTTAGTAAACAAATAAAACTGCCAACCTTCAGTTGAAAACTAAGGAGAAAAAGGAAAACAAAAGAAGTGAGAGGGGATCAATTCAAAGAAAATCTCATTTTCCCCTATGCGTCCATTAATCCAGTCAGATGTAGTATGAGAATCCTAAGAATTTGCATTACACCAAAATAGATCTGTTGAAGAAGCCAATGGCTGTAAGGACACCACATCTCTGGGCACTTAAGTACAAACACTAGCAAAACAACACGAATCAAATAACCTTGTTGTCCTGTTCATACATATTATTGGAAAAATTGCCATATTCCAAGTTCACATCTATATTAATGGGAATATAAACGCTTCCTCTAGTTGTGTAAAAAAAACTAATAAATCCAAGAACATGACCATGTCCAGCTTACCATCATATCAGAAAGTGGCATCTTAACTTTAGTGAGCATAATTTCAGTGTTGTAGGCCCTCCTCAAGTCAACCTACATTGAACAAAATTTGTTAGCAATGACATTGGAGAAGGGGGAAATAATCATCATTATGATGGTCTTATAAAGTTCCAGATAGATAGAAAACGCAGAAATTATTTAATACATTTCCATAAAGGCATCTTTTACATCAATATGATGTTCCAAAACAGCAAAACATGAGAAAATCAGGGCTATAAATCACAAAGAATGCACATGGTCCCAAGAGGACACCCTAACGGTTAGAACTGGAGAATCATCTTGGAGGTCTTGGGTCCGAATCTTGGGATGGGTGGGATGGAAGAGGGCTACCTCCCATTGTATAGCTCAAAATACTTAATGTACCAAAAAATAAAGGATGTATATAGAACAAGAACTTCATTAATAGCTTCAACTTGCAGCTTTTTTGGAAAATTGCCAAGAATCAGAAAGAGAAGCATATATCATTAATTCAAACCACAAGACAAAGATTAGAATGCTTTTTCCCCATGAAAAAGTAGAATATTGCACTATACGCTTAAAATTACGAATTCTTCAATTTCTAAGAGTGCAGACCTTGTACCCATTCAAGCCGTATAAGGTGGTTCAAGTAACAGTACCACAATAACCTATAAAAAAAGCATAGATGTATAGGGTTTATTCAGAAAAATGAAATTCCATAATACCAGGGTGACTTTTTCAGGTTTTGATCCAACTGACTTGCGTTTCTCTCCAGATTTACCCCCTGAATCAGCAGGTTTAGGAACAACTGCAGAGAAAAGAGTCTCAATCTCTGACACATCAAATTCTGGCACACTAGGAGAAAGCAGGCAATGTCAGCGAATAGAAAAGAGAACTTAATAAACGTAAAAGAGTAATGCAAACATATGATCCCACAGAATTATTGTATAAATATTTAGTAAGAAATTTATCACTTATGGAAATGTACTGTAAAAAAAACTAAACCAGTAAAAGAAGATAAAATACATTTGAGGCTCTCCATGTCTTTGTAATTCTTCCCATAAGCTTCCTTGTATTGCCCTTGCGACCTTGATCCAGTGCAAAGGCTTTAAGGAAGATCTCCGAGGTGCTGTAGTAGCTGCTGGACGCGATAGCCCACGCCCTCTTCCTGGAGGTGGAGGAGGTGCACGGCCAGGAGCTCCAGGTGGAGCTGGAGGGCCAGGAGCTCCAGGTGGAGCTAGAGGGCTAGGAGCCCGACCTCCAGGAGGTGGCGGTGGAGGTGGTACTCCACCTATAGGTGGAGGAGCTCCACACATAGGAGGCGGGGGTGGTGCTGGCGCTCCACGAGCAGGTGGAGGTGGTGGGGGTGGTGCTCCATGTAGGGGAGGAGGATGCAATGGGGGAGGGGGTGGAGGAGGGGCTCCAAATTTTGGAGGAGGTGAGGCACCAGACATCAATGGGGGTGGTGGAGGAGGTGCGGGTGGAGTTCCTAGTGAAAGAGGTGCTGGTGGAGGTGGTGGAGGAGGTGCGGGTGGAGTTCCTAGTGAAAGAGGTGCTGGTGGAGGAGAAGCTCCGTGACCAGGAGGAAGTGGTGGCAGTGGAGGCGGCAAAGCTCCACACTGAGGAGGTGGAGGTGGAGGTGGGGGCGGCGAAGCTCCATGGCTAGTAGGCAGTGGTGGTGCTGGCGCTTCACGAGCAGGTGGAGGTGGTGGGGGTGGTGCTCCATGTGGGGGAGGAGGATGCAATGGGGGAAGGGGTAAAGGAGGGGCTCCAAATTTTGGAGGAAGTGAGGCACCAGACATCAATGGGGGTGGTGGAGGTGGGGAACCAGACATCAATGTGGGTGGTGGAGGAGGTGCGGGTGGAGTTCCCAGTGAAAAAGGTGCTGATGGAGGTGGTGGAGGAGAAGCTCCATGACCAAGAGGTCGTGGTGGCAATGGAGGCGACAAAGCTCCACACTGAGGAGGTGGAGGTAGGGGCGTCGAAGCTCCATGGCTAGTAGGCAGTGGTGGTGGGGGAGGTGGAGACAGTGACGGAGCTCCACGTAATGGAGGGGGTGGAGGTGGAGGAGGGGCTGATGGCACTCCGCACATGAAAGATGGAGCCATAGCACCTTGAATTGATGGAGGGGGAGGGGGAAGGGGAGGAGGAATATTACCAAGTTTTGATGTACCTAATGATCTGACAAGAGGAGGAGGTGTAGGAGCTGGTGGTGGAGAACGTAGTACAATAGGGCCAACTGAAGAATACCTAGATTTCCAAGGTGGAGGTGGTGGAGGTGGTGGAGGAGGCAACACCAGTGCAGCAGCCTGCTTATTAGAAAATGTAGGAGGGGGAGGCGGGGGATGAGGAGCTGCCAATGCAGTTTGCGGAACCATCTCAATATTTTGTACATTTGCTGCTCTGAAAGGTGGAGGTGGAGGTGGAGGGGGAGGGGAAGGGAGAGATGGTGCTGCAAGAGACATTCTAGAAATAGCTTCTCCAACCACTGGCAGGGGAGGAGGTGGGGGAGGTAGTATAGATGTTGCATTTTCCTGAAAAGAGTGTGAAACCAACAAAGAAGATCTTGGTGGAGGTGGTGGTGGTGGGAATGGTGAGGATGGAGGTGGAGGTGGAGGTGGAGGTGGAGGTGGAGGGCTAGGTGGAATAGACACCGATTGTTGCAGGCCAGGTGGTGATGTTGGATTTATTAGAGTGGTAGATATTTCTTTTGAAGAGTCTGAAGGCTTCTTAGGGTCAACCTTCAGACTTTTTTGCTCAGATGAAACATCCTTTGAAATCACAGCTCCAGTACAGCCCTTTTGATTGGAACCTGAATTAGATTCCTTCAAAGTCGCACTACTAGAAAGTACAGGCGGTGCACTATTATATCTTGACGGCGGATATGATACATGCATCGAATTGTATGAGCCTTTGTTTAGAGGGATCCACCGAGATATGGCATTTGGCTTTGCTTGTCTTGCTGGAGGGCCCTGAGGTTCTAGTTGTTTGCTCTTTGGTTTCACCAGAACAGAATCTGAAGCTGGTTTTGGTCCCATACCAGCCTGTTTCTTTGAAGCAGGCAGTATTTTCTCAGGTTTAGGTTTGGAAACATCAGTTTTCAACCTTTGCTGCAACATCTTAGATTCTGAATTCTTCAGTGGAACACTGTCTTCTCTATTGCCCTTATCTTCCATCTCTTCCAATTTGTCAAGCACATCCTCTGTCACTTCCTTGGTTTCTCTATCTCTCAGCACATCGATAGTAAATACCACTGAATCAACCTTAATGTCTCCATCATCAACAGCTATATCTTTCACTGCATTAATGTCAGAATCCATCATCTTATCTAATTTGTAATTCACATCATCAACAGCTATGTCCTTCACTGCATCCATACTAGAATCAACCTTAACATCCTGTTTGTGATTCCCATCATCTGATGCACAATCTTGAAATGTAGGAGGATCCACATCCTCCCTCCAGACATCTTTCTGCTCTGGCTTGTTATCATGAACTATCGGGCTGTTGTCATCCACCTTTCCTCCCAGCGCATCAACTGCATTGCTGAAGATCTCTTCCACCTCGAAAAATTCCTCTGGTGAAGCACTTTCTATCTCGTTTCCATCTTCACTTGCCGTGACTCTGGTGAGACGAGGGACAACAGCATCAGGGTCCGTAAAAAGTACCTGATACAGATATGAGTATGCATTCAACTCCTACAGCTTCAGAAAATAAAACCATTCACAAAATAAGAATTTTAACCTACCTCTGCTGTAAAGTCCTTCGGAAATTGATCCTTGGCATCCCACAACACATTAATCTCATCGCGGTTGAGCATCAAAATATTTGCTCGAACAAACGCTGTGTGAAACATAACTCTGAATATCATCTCTTCATGTACCAAATCTTCATTTAAATGGATGCACTCAAGCACAACATCCCCTTGAATACGGCAATGAATATCTATTTTCACCAATGCACACTCTTCCTGCAGATAAACCTTATTAGAACATCCCAAATTTTGGTCAATTTATCTTTTCAGTTTCAATTGTGTGACTTAGGCATCACCTTTAGGAAGTGACGAACTTGTTTTTTTGTCTTTGAAGTTGAAAACAGAAGCTTAGAACATCTATTGGCTGGTGCTTTGGAGTCCTGTCCATAAACACGTACAACTGGCCTGCACCCTTCTCCCCCTTCAAAGGGTGGAAGAACTCTAAGAATTAGGCAATCCAAAAGTAGAGGTGTATTTGAGGGCGGCCAATCAGAACCCAAATTTCTTCTAGAAATATACTGAAGGTATCTCAACTGGGAAGGCTGAGGGTTCAAAGGAGACAGAAGCTGTAGAAGGTCCCTAGGAGCTTGCTTGTAGACCATTTCGAGTGTCTTCTGCTCACCATTGTACTGTTTCCGATATAGCAGAAGACCAGCAAGCATGAAAGCGAGTACGGGCCATCCTCCTCTTTCACAGTGCATCAAAAGCACATTCTGCTGCCCTTCCAATGACAGCCAGCTTTCACTCGATCGAAGGAAGTGATGAATCATTTCAAGTGGCAGCAGCGGACATCCCTCATATTGCTGTGGGTAATCCATAACAGTCATGTCATACTGAGATAAAATGTCTGCAATTTGGCTCCGCCTCTCCCCTTCTCTAAAATTAAACACCATGAAAGAAGCATCAGGAAAGTAGTCTTGTAGCTGTGCCACAATGCCACCCATATACACCTTGTACTCATCTTCTTCGAATACATCCGCGGAGAAGCAACAGTCAAATACTGCAAAACAACAAACACAAAAAATTGAATCTAATAAGCAACACTTTTTAACCAAAAAGCAAAATATAATATGGTAAGTTTGTAACTGTAAAGTTCATTATAAATGCTCATAAAAGGGAATTTATTAACTTCCTAAAAAGGAGAAAAGCAAATTAAAGTTCCCAACAAAAACATCTATATCGAAAAACTTTTATGCATTAATAAGAGAGAGATAGCATATCAGTTTCTAAGCGCAGTGATTATGTTACAAAGTTCAAAAGCAAATCAATTTAGTAACTCTACTTCAAGGTAATAATGCCGCCCTATCTCAGCTTATCTCCCCAACAACCACGAAAACAAACAAGCAAAAAATCCTTAAGAGTTTCTTAATTGCGATAAAATAGCCCAAATTAATCAACAAAACCCTAAAAATCAACATATTAAGCAGTGCATTGTAGACAGAAATGAATATAAATATAAAAAAAAAAAAAATCGAGCTAAGAATTTCGAAAAGGAATATTCCCAAACAGAATAAGAGAATTCAAAAAAACTTGTCTCCATTGGCATTTCTCTTGGTAGGGTAGAATGAAGATGGTTTCGACATTTTGAAGCTAAATTGAACCATAAATTAAGCAGAAAACAAATAAAAAAGAGGGAAGAAAAGGTTACCGTAAACACGTTCGGAGATCTCAAGAAGCCTATCCGGCGGCTTCCGGTAAAACAAACGTCTGAACAGCGCCATCTAATGGCGCTGTTACTTCCCTGATCGGATCCAAAAACCTTTCTTTCTATCACAACCAATCAGATAACATTTCAATTCGATCCTCCTCTCTTTCAACAAAACCAACGACAGATCGCCGATTCGAGGATACTCAAATTCAATTATTATTGATCCAATTCCGACGTAAAATCAACACAATTTTCCGTCAATGCCCTCTCCAAAATCACGAAATTGCTCAAATAAATGAAGCCTCCTTATCAGATAATTATTAAAAATATTCAAAGAAAAACGTAACGGTAAATTAGAGAGAGAGAGAAAGAGAGAAAATAAAAGTTGGGGGAAAATTTGGTGCAGAAGAAAAAAAAATTTAAAAAAAAAAAAAGTAAGAGAGAAGTGACAGTGATGAAGGTGGGGATTATAATGAGAAAAGAAAAGAAAATTTTCCGATTACAGAATCGAAAGCTGTAATAAAATGGTGATGATTTTGTTTGGGTTTTCTTTTTCGATAAACAAAACCTATTTGGACAGTTGGACCCGGTTTTCTTTTAGCATTTCACCTGTAAGTTTTTTATTACAATACCATAATTATTTAATTACTTTCAAAAATTATGTAAGAGTTCATCATTTATAGGTATAAATTACGTGTAACACTTTAATGAATTTTATATAATTTTAAATGTTGATTGATTAATTGTAATTTAATCATTATAAATGATTTTTTTTTTCAATATTTGTTGATTATTGCCGACGTATATGCCACGTGGGCATTATTAGAAGTACTAATTTTTTGAATTTCTGAGTGATTAAGATTTAAGATATAAGTTTAGTAAAAAAAGAGAAAAAGACATGACAGGGAAGAAAGGGATTGTACATTTGTACATGTCTGGACAAAGGCGGTAATGCGTTTTAAAAACCCGCATGGGAATGGAATATGGATAGATTTTTTTTTTTTTTTCAAAACAAAAAAAAAACGTGTAAAATTAGAGAAATAAAAGCGTTAGAAGTTGGAACTATTTGAAGGAAAATTATTTAAGACGGTAATAATTAATAAAAAATTAGATATCTGATATTATTTTATTTAATTTTTGTGAATTAAAATAATTTTTGAATTTGAATATTAAATTTATTATTCGTAACAGATTGAGCGAATTTGGATATACAAATTTTCTTTGATTTTAGTTTGATAATACTATTGAATATCCGAATTTGCTTTATTTATATGAATATTATCGGATATTCGATTCGATATTTTCTTACATATTTGTAAAATATAAAAAAACTATATTTGTATAGAGATTCGAACTTTGGCATGCAAACCATTATTATAAAAAATTCAGATATTTAGTTGATTCAGATATTCGAGAGATATTGTTATATAATTCTAATTTGGATTCAGATAGTAAAAAGATTCGAATATCATGTAAATTAATCGGATTTAGACTCGGATATTTCAAGAATTACAAATATACGATACACTTTCATTCTAAAATTATCTAATATATTGTTAGTGAATTTAAAAACTCTAACAGCTAATTTAATAGGTTGACACATGTTTATAGTAAATAAATTTTAAAAAATAGATATAACAAAAAAATAAACCTAACAATTTTTTAATCCAACTAATAAAATTTAAAAACTCCACATGTAGAAAACAAACTTTTTTTTAGAGGTGGCAAAATGAACCCGAACCCGAAAATTCGCCCAGAAAAACCCGAACCCGAACCCGCCCAAACCCGATTTGACCAAAAGTCAAAAACCCGAACCCGAAAAAATCCGAACCCGAATGGGCCCGAACCCGAATGGACTCGAACCCGAATGGGCCCGAACCCGAATGGACCCGAACCCGAATGGACCCGAACCCGAATGGACCCGAACCCGAATGGGCCCGAACCCGAATGAGCCCGAACCCGAATGAGCCCGAACCCGAATAGACCCGAACCCGAATTTAATACTAAAAATAAAAATAATCAAATTGCAATTAATTTTTTTTTTACAAAGCAATAACTTTAATTATTAATTTTATTCTAATTTTTTTTAATAATTTAATTAAAATTTAAAATTTAATATATTATATATATATATGATGATGAAATAATAATTTTATCAAAAAGTAAATTATATTTTGTACTTATAAGTTATAACTTTAACGTCTCATATCATGATGAATTTACAATCTAAATATTAAATTCTTGAAAATTTTAGAGATGTGAAAAAAAATTGACAATAATTCAATTATTCTTTAAGGGTAAAAAAATTTGACAATAATTCAATTATTTTGGCCTTTTGGGTTATACTTATACGGTTAGGTTAGGGTGGGTTTAATTGGATTATGGCTTTCATGGGATTTTATTTTAGCGGGTGGGTTTAATGAGGTTTTGGGTTTTATGGTCTTTTGGTTTTGGGTATATTTATTATATATTAATAAATAATCATATTAATTATATATTTATTACGTATAATTTAAATATAAATTATATTTTTTTAGTACTACTTTATAATTTATACTTTATACCGATGAAAAAAATATAAGTACTCGATAGATATATATATATATATATATATCTTGACTATAAGCATAAATTTTTTGCATTTTATAAGTATATAAACGAATAGATGAAGGCCAGAATTTATTTTTAAAAGTTTTTTATTTTATAGTGAATATAAATTATAATGTATTTATATTTTGAAATTCGAGTTCATCAAATCAATTATTTTAAATATCAATATGATTAATTTATAATATATCATATTTTTTATAATAAATTATTTCAAAATTTGATTTTATATAACAAATTAATTTCTTATTCTTTTGGTGCTAACAAATATTAATTTTAAAAAATAAATATAATTAAAAATATCATATAATAACAAAAGTATAAAAATAATAATAAATTAATAATTTGTTTTTAGATATAAATATTTAAATTACGTAAAAATGATTACATCTAATATAAAATAAAATGATGTAAAACATACCTGAACCCAGACCGAACCGAACCCGAATGGGCCCGAACCCGAATGAGTCCGAACCCGAATGGGCCCGAACCCGAATGAGCCCGAACCCGAATGAGCCCGAACCCGACTGGACCCGAACCCGAATGAGCCCGAACCCGGACGGACCCGAACCCGAATGAGCCCGAACCCGAATGAACCTGAACCCGAATAAGTCCGAACCCGAATGAACCCGACCCGAACCCGCCCAATTGCCACCTCTACTTTTTTAATATGTTCTATTTATGTTAACTTTGGAAAGGTAATCTTTTCTGTGACCAAAAACAAATAAAATAAAATGAATTGTATTGTATTAAGAGATTTTTCAAAATTTATCTTTTTTTCTGCTTCAATCTTTTGGTTTGATATATATTTTGCTTTTAATATAAAATCGGTATAGCTTTTAAATTTCATAAATAATATTAAAATTTTGTCATATATGTTTTTTACAATAATATTATTTTTTTATTTTTACTAATATTTTTTTAAAAGAATGTGTAACGACTTTTTAATTTTATTAGTGAAGCTTTTAGAGTCTAGCTACCAACAGGTATAAAATATTATATATATATATATATATATATATATATATATATTTTACTTCAAACTTGATTTAACAAATTTTAAATACATAATATAAACAATATCTTGTTCTTTTACTCAGAGGTAATTTGCTCACTTATACTAACATTTTAAAACAAAATCCTGAAGTAATATTATGTTTTTTTGTCACTTATACTAAACTCCATAAAAGACAGAAAGAGGAAAAAATTATAAAATTATTGGAAATTTTGTTTTTAATACATTAATAGTGGAGTTTTTAACTTTAAATCTCATTTATTTATTTTTTAAATATACACTAAAGGGACATTTAGTACTTTTCCATATTATGATTTCAATGAAATGCGATTATTGAGAATGTGATTACTGAAAAAATAATATTACAGCATTTGATTTACATGAGAAAGCGCTGATTAAAATTATGAGAAAGTTACATTGACACGTTTAATTCACTAAAAACTTTACTAGGAACGTGGTGGTCATTTTCAAAATTACACTTATCAAATATAATGCAAATTTTATTAATTTAACATTTTTCAATGATATTTATTATTAATAAATATTTATACTAAATATTTAAAAATAATATTTCAATTGATAATTTGAGTTACTTTTAGGATAAAAAAATGTTTGTTAATAATAAATTTCCGAAGTTACACCCATATAGTTGAAAAGTCAAAAGACTGGATGTAAATTAAATATTTAAATGATATTTATTATTAATATATTAAATATTTAAAAATAATATGTCAATTGATAATCTTAAACCAAATAAGAAGAATGATAATTTTGTCTTAATTTTTTTTTTAATTTTCCAACTTCATGAAAAAGTTATTTTTTCACATATTTTCATGAGAATCACATTCTCAATGTTTGTGAGAAAATGATTTTCAAAGGAAAGTTACATTCCCATGAAGGTGAATATTTTTCAGCATACCAAACATAACACCAATTAAATTCTCAAAAAAAAAAAGTACTTTTACTCATACCAAACGTTCTTTAAATGATATATATCATCATATTAACCCATCTTACGAAATCTAAATACTTTACTCACGATGATAAAATAATTTCTCTTAATTTTATCTACTGTTTTTCTCCCTCCTTTTTATGTCTTCTAAGGCTCCATTTGGATGGATGGTGAGATTTACTCCGGTGAGATTAAAAACAGCGATGGCGGTGAGATTGGGTACTGTAGCGGTGATATTAAAATCAGTGGTGGGATATGTGTTTGGATTCAAACGCAGCGGTAGCGGTGAGGTGAATTATAGTGGAAAAAAAAAACCATTAAGGACATTAAATTAAAATATGTATATATATAATAAATAATTAAAAAAATTAAATTTATATTTATATTAAATAATAAAATATATACTAAAATTATATTTATGTTAAATAATAATTTAAAAAATTTAAAATATATTTATATTAAAAAGTAAATAAAAAAATTAAAATTTGAAATTAAAAAAATTAAAAAAAATAATGGAGCGGGTAAAAAAGTATTTCCCCTTCCACTGGAGGTCCAATTGTGCACTGGAGAGGCCGTTTGATATTAAACTTCCACTGAGTGCCGATTAATGGAAAGTAACCCCCCATAAATGCTTTTAGAATTCCACCACACCAAAAGTGCGGTGAAATCCAAATGGGACCTAAGCAAACCTTAATGGATGAGTCTATAATTGTCTTAGATATCTCATTTATTTCACTTTTTCTTTCGTTATCTTATTTGGTAACACTTTGATGGATAAACCATTAAATATGATAAAGCCATGGCGGTTATGACTTAAGTGGGGATGATCAGCTACCTGATTTTATGTTGCCAAAATTACAAAGAACAATTATAACTAAAATCCAAATAAATTACTCAAATATGTGCAAGAAATAATTTGATTGAGTGACATGAACAATGAAAAATTAAATCATGTTATTGAGAAACTTTGCTTTAAACCCCAGTTTTTTATATGCTTTTGTATTGTATGTACGTAGGAGAAAGATGTGGAAACTACTTTAACTCTAACAGCACATAAATCAATCTTATATCAAACTCGAGTTTAGTCCAGTTGTTTTATACAGCCACAATTAAAATGTGACATCTAATAGGTCTAGATTTCGAATCACAGCATCTGCAATTAGAGGTGTTCATGGGCGGATAAAGCCCGAAATATTTTATTTTTGCTTGCCCAAGCCCAATTTGGATCGAGTACGAAAGCTCGTTTTATTATTTAAAAATATTTAAAATATATATTTTTATATTAATATTTTTATATTTTATAATCAATTTTAAATAAAAAATATTTTTTATTAAATAAATAGTAATGCGAACTGGCTCGGATTATAAAAATTTCTGTCCAGATCTGATCTAATTCGGGTGAATCTATCGAACTTGACGAGTAGCCTAAGCCATAAACAAGTTTATATGCAATTCATTTTCTTATCATTAAACTGCGACTTCTTTTGAAAAAAAAAAATCAATCTTATATCAAACATTCAAAATTCAAACTTTATGAGTTATTAGTTACTTCACCTTTTCAAAGATGCATGAGTGATGACTCTATGATAATTTTAGACATGAAATAAAAAAATAATTAAAATACGATATGAAAAAATGATACGATACGAAAAAAAATATATGAACACGATATAGATACACGCACATGTCAAAATCTATATAACATAAAATTTTAATATTTTAAAATATATAATATCTTAAATATAATAATAGATAAAAAATAACACGAATTAACATATCTAAACAAGTCAACAACCGTATGACAACAACATTTTTCAAATGTAATACATTTTGAGTTTCCAAAAAGGTAAATAATAAGCGCAAAATCCAAATAGTTAGTTCGTCCTTTAGCGCATGCAAATAATCCCCCCCGCAACAAAAAAGCCATTTTTGTTGGTTCTCTACCAGCCTGCTAATCCTTTTGGCTTCCCTTTGTTTGTCTCTCAAGGTTACTTTCACTTGCTTTGCTTTCTTAGCTGCTCTGCCCCTGCCTTGCTATTTTCACTATAGAAGCCGCTGCTCCATATGTTAGACCTGATAATATTAGACACGACACGAATATGATAAAAAAAATAACTAAAAACATAACACGACACGAATATACGAATATTTTAAAATCTATATAATACGAATTATTAACGTATCAAAGTTTATATAAATATAAAATATCTTAAACACGATTATGACACGATAAAATACATGAACATGATACGAATACACGAATTATCAGATCTAATATTGCATGACATGAGCAAGATCGAAATTGGGAAAATGATGCTGGGAATTTCATTATTCATAGTGTAGACTCCTAATTTTATCCGGACCACTAAAACAGGTATGTTTTCTTCCTAAATTAATGTTTCCGAGACTTAGTTTAAGAGGGCGAGCATAAAAAGTCAAACTTGAAAAAGTCAACCCCGAAAAGTCAACCCCAAAAAGTCAACTACTAAAAAAGTCAACCCACTTTCAAAATCAAGATTTGAAGATCAATTGAAAAATGACGAAAGAATTTTGATAATCCGATGTCTACATCGAAAGATATGGAGTTCGGAAATTGGGTTATGGAGATTCAGTAGAAAGAAAACCCTAATCCGAAAAATTTGGAGAAAAGTGCTTAAACGATCGAATTGGTCAAAATTGAAGGTTCCAAATGAAAGATTAGCACTGACTACAGGTAATGGAGAAGTCACTTGAAAGAAAAGTCAATCCGAAAGAAAACCGAGAATTAGGGTTTTTGGTGGATTTTGGTGAAATTGGAAAGAATTACAGAAATGGCCCGACTCGGTAAGACTAAAGCCCCTAATGGATGAGGAGTGATTAAAAAAGGATAGCCCAAGACTCAATTTGAAGAAAATCTGAAAATCGGACTTGTTTTGAGCAAAACCGGGTTTCGAAGGCAAAAGGGCAAAATTGGAAATTTTGGGAAAATAGCAAATGAACTCCAAAAATTCTGAAAAATTGCAAATCTCATTCTTAAATCATTTCGAAGAGATTGGCGAAAGAAAATCTTAATTCGGAGTTCGTTTGCAAGCAAATGAACTCCAAAAATTCTGAAAATTTGCAAATCTCATTTTTAAATTATTTAGAAGAGATTGACGAAAGAAAATCTTAATTCGGAGTTCGTTTGCAAAATGGCCAAATCCCGGGCCCCCTATGCAGTAATTCAAGCAGATAAATCCCGAAAAAATACCAAATGAGTTCCAAAAATTATGAAAACTTCCAGATCACACTTTTAAATTATTTGGAAGAGATTGGTGAAGAAAAATCTGGATTTGGAGCTCGTTTAAAAAATGGTAAAGTTTGGGGGCATAAAAAGGCAATTTTGGAAGAAAAAATCCAAATAAATAACAAATGGACTCGAAAATTTTTGAAAACTTCCAGAATTCAATTTTTTATTATTTTGAAAGTATTGAAAAAAAGAAAATTTGAATTTGGAGTCCGTTTGCCATTTATTTATGTTCAGGGGGCAAAAAAGGTCATTTTATCCAAGAAACCGAAAAGGGCTCTTCTTGCCTTTTAAAAAAATGAAACATGGGCTGGAAAAAGGGGGGTTGGCCGGCCAAGGCCCAAAGATAGGAAGGTAGTTTCTGATTTTTTAATCAAAAGGCCAACAATGAAGAGGAAGTTAATTATTTTTTGATCAAACCTTTGCAAATAAGCCACATGGACCAATGCATGAAAAGGGAGAGTGTCAACATAATGGCTTAAGATTCTTGAACAGCTGTAATTGTGGATAGCTGATGGCCTAATCTAAGGGTGATAATTTTATGTTTTAAGCATTTTAGATCAATAGCCTTTGGATCAAAATTAGTTGGAAAAAAAATGACAACACTCTAGCTACCAATGAGGCCATTCGGCCACATTACAAGGGAGCGGTTTTCTTTTCATTTTCAGCTATGCACTCTCTATTCTTTCTTGGTTTTGGCTGATTTTCTCTCCATTGTTGAAAAGCGAAAAGAAAAGTTTAGAAAAGAAAAGAAAGTTAGAAGAGAAAAAGCTTGAAAGATAGCTTCTAGAGGTTGCTTTAAGCACCATACTCTTGCACTTTCTTTGATCTTCCATTCTTGATTTGCTGTTTTGATCACTATTTTGGTGAGTTTCTTTTGATTTTTCTTTTAAAATAAGTGTTTTTAATGTTCTTCTTTAAGTTCCTTCTTCATTCTTTCTTGTAAAAAGCTCTTGAAGTGAAAAAAAAAAATTTCCTTTGTTTTTATGATGGCCGAATGGCCTAGTTTTTTAGGGTTGCTGTTTGCATTTTTATTTTCATGTTATTCTTGATATTTAACAAGTTTTGATGCTTTAATCTTCTTCTAATACATAAATATGAAGCTTGTTTTAATGTGGTTGCTTGCTTATTTCCATTTTTGAGTCTATTATCATGTTTATTTTACTATTCTTGCATTTTTGATTTTTTGTTTTCAAAATGTTTAAGTTTGTTTATGTTTTATATTTTGTAATCCATGTGTTTGTGAAAATGCTTATTAGTTTTCATGTCTTTATTTTATATTTGCATGATTTGAGTGTTATTCTTTAGCTAAGCATGTTAGTATATCATGTGCTTGTAAAAATGTCATGCCCATTTTAAACATGAGGACATTCGGCCACTTTAATATGTTTGCTTTGTGTGTGCATTTTTGTTATATTAGTTGATAGGTTTGCATTTTCATGATATTTGGTTGAGTATTTTGTTTAAGCATGCCATATGTTTGTGTTATTGCCATGCATATTTTAGGTTTAGGATTGGTTTGGTTTGTTTTGTTTTGCCATGCATATTCATGCATTTTAGACATAGGTTGCATTAAATGTCATGCAAGTTCATTTAGTTCTAGGTCATTTTATTGATGCCATGCATTGTTCATGTCATTTAGGTTTTAAATCGTGCATTTCATGCATCATATTTTTTGTATTTTTCATGCATTTCATGTCCTTGCCACTTGAGTTATGACTTAGGCTAATCAATGGTTCAAAGTCATGCTCTCTTGAGCATACTTGTGGAAAATTAAAGAGTTGTCAAATTGATTATTCTACCTTTGTGATTTTTTTTACTTAGCCAATTTTTTGCCTAACTTTTCAAAAGTGTTAGCTATTGTTTGTGAGTCATTTAGAGAGTCTTTAATATTTTTACTTTGATTTTTAAATGATTTTATCAAAGGCAAAACATGTGTTTTGACAAAACAGTTTTTTACCCAGTACTCGTAATTTTTCGATTTTCTGGGCAGTCATCTTTAATCAGAAAATTAAGCCGATTGTTTCCCGTGTAGTTTCACATGTTATGAGTCTTCAGTATTTTTTTAGATTTTTTTTGAAATTTTAAAAATAGGATAAAAATTTGTGCTTTAAAATTGGACAGTGGAGTCAGAATTGAATTTGAAGGAAAATCATTTTTCTGTTTTAGTTAAGTTACTTAGAGGGAGCTAATTAGGAAGTTTAGCTACTGACTTAGGATAGTTTCTAAGCCTTTTTAAACTCTAAAAATGATTTTTTAAGTCTCAGGTTAAGGGTGGTCAAGTCCGAAATTTTAAAACTTAGAAAATTAGAGCTATTTAAAAAGGGTTTAGCTAAGTTTTTATTCTTAATCTAAGTTTTTCAAAATTGTTTTCAAACAATCACAAAGTATTTTGATTTTAGAATATTTAATTTGATATATTTTCCTAAGGTAGCTGGATATCTTTTTAGATATATGGATTTCCTTAATTAAAGGAAAAAATACATTTTCATGCATTGCATTTTCCATATTCATGCATATTATATAATCTGTAATTTTTGCTATGTTTAATTTTCATGATGATGTTATTATCTTTGATTTAAATTTTTGATATTATATTATTTGTTATATGGTTTTGAATATTTCATGATATCCTATGCTTTTTATTTAGTTATTTTTGTCATATTGTTTAGTATATGCTATGTTCATGCATTATTATTTTTATTTTCTTGCATATTATATGATAGCATTATTTTATATTTCATGTCATTTAGATTATATGCCATATCATTTATATTTGCTATATCATTTAAATTATTTCATTTTATATAGAATATATTATGTTACCTAGGTCATTTCATTTCATTTAGAATATATTATGTTACCTAGGTCATTTCATTTCATTTAGAATATATTATGTCACTTAGGATATTTATTTTTATTTAGAATGTATCATATGACTTAAGATATTACATTTCATATAGAATATATCATGTTACCTAGGTCATTTTATTTCATTTAGAATATATCATATAACTTAGGATATTTCATTTCATTTAGAATATGCTAGGACATTTAAATTATATCATATCATTTAGGTTGCATTATATTATTTAGACTTTGCTATGTCATTTTATTTATATCATACATATTCATATTCATATATATATTTTTAAATGTTTTCAAAAAGGTAATGATTTTCAATAAAATAAAGATATTCTCGAGTTAAAATAATTCATGAGTTCTCTGTCGGGATTGCTGGGGAGGATATTATCAATTATTATTAATAACGGAATATCTTATTTAAAATAAGAATGATTCGGAAAGTTTTCCAAACTAATAAAATTTTCTATATTTTGTCACGTTTGTTGGGGAATATAGGAAAATTTTGAATTTATAAATTCCGGATCATTTTCAATTAAAAGTGAAATTATTTTTCTTTAAACTGAGAATTAACTTGAAATATTAAATTTAAAACCGACATTTTTACCGAGACTTGAGATAACACACGATTAATAAGGTACCGTTTTATACGGGCGTTGTGGGGGTGCTAATCCTTCCCCACATGTAACTGAGTCCCGAACCCGTTTCTTTGATTTCTCTGGTTTAAAACGCTGACTTGAAATTGGTTTTTAAAATGTTTTAATTAATTTTAAAATATTTTATAAAACTGGTTTTAATTGGTGGCCGATCACACCTAGCTAAAAAAGATTGGTGGCGACTCCATGTCTTTTTCAAGGTTATTATCAAAACTTTCATTTTTCTAGAGGAATTAAGTTAACTTTTTCTCGATTTTTTTTAATATCACACTTAACGAATAATAAAATATTACAATAAGACTTGTTATTTTTTAGGTTGCGACACATAGCCTAAACCAAATCTCAGTTGTCACTTTTTGAAACTGTAAGTTAAGTTGTGAGACTGCCAGCCATCAATCTTTTGTTAATTTGGTGAAGTAATTATGTTAACCTCAATGCTAGAGAAAACATAAGGACCCACTTTATTTACTTATTTACTAATAGATCTGTCCAAAATTCGGATTCGGATTCGGATTTTTTTATTTAAGCCGATCCGATCCGAATTATTGTTCATTAATAAAAACATATTTTTTATTTAAATTTATTATAAATAATAAATATAAAAATATTTTTTAACAACGATATGAACTTTTGAACCTGAGTAAGAAAAACAAAAAAATTTGAACCCGATCCGATTAATGAACAAATTTATTTACTAATGATTTATCTAGCAAATGAATAACATGTTTCTTTTTTCTAATGTTAATAATAATTTATTATTTCATTCTTATTGGCTAATAATTTTTATGATTATTTCCAAGAACTTGCATAGTTTTATTGGTTTTCCAAGTCTATCTTGGCCCAAAATAAAGTCCATGCATAATTACATATTTTCTCAACTCTTGTATCAATAATATCCCAATGATTTTCTCATGTGCTTCATTCATGTTTACTTTTGTATAAGAAACCAAGGACATCCATTTTCAGCTTTTTACAGGTTTACTTTTGTTTAACATTTTTCTAAATAATAATAAGATAAGAAACCAAAGACACATCCCTTTTCAGCTTTTTACAAAGACACATTGGCCCATTAGAAAATCCCACTCCTATCACTGCACTGATCATGGAGCCCTTTCCTCCAAACATTCAAATACCAAAATCACACTATCTCTGAGCATTTATGTTATATTCGTATTATTTTTTTATATTATAATTATATTTAAAGTATTATATATTTATATAAATTTTGATACGTTAATAATTCATATTATATAGATTTTGACATGTTCATGTATTCATATCGTGTTCGTTTTATTTTTTCGTATCGTATTTTAGTATTGTATTCAAAATTATATGATCTACTCATCTCCAACTTCTCACAATCTCCTTGCCCAGTTCAAATAATCCCATGCCTAGCTTTCTGATACTGATTGAAATTTAAAACTGAATTTTGTGGTATCAAAGTTGCCAAACCTTGTTCCTAAACTAACTAGTTTATGCGGTTCAAATGAAACATTGGATGGAGTGTTGGGTATAAAATTGCAGATTAGGAATGCTCAGCTAGAAAGTATATTAGCGTACAATTATCTTACTTTTAACTCTTTATTTTTTTTAAAATATTCTTATCTGACATATGTGTCCGACACATATTCGAACACGAGTATAAAAATATGATTTTCAAAATATATGAAAAAAACTTATAAAAAAATTAAACATACTCGTGTCGGACATATACTCGCATCAGACATTTACTTCGAATCCAAAAAACACAAGCCTCCAATGTTACTTTCTGTACCACTGAGCCCAAAGTTGATCAAAGTGTATGGGATGTCCTATATTATATCAGCTAGTGCAAATTAGTCTCTCTACTAGAAAACTGAATAATTTAATCCTTGTTCTTTTAAAATTGAAGAAGAAAAATAAAAATTAACAGGTGTAACGAGAACCGTTGAAAAAATTGACGTGACATTTTATTTGTATTTAGTTGATGACGTAGATGTCAAATATTGATGTGGCACTAATAAAATATATTATTTTAAAATAATGTGGATAAAATAAGTAATCAAGTTGTTGAAAATATCACATCAAATATCTTATTTTTTAATTATAAAAATATATAAATATTAATATAAAAATAAATTTTAAATTTTTAAATATTATTTGAATAATGAACCAAGTCGACAAACCGAACCAAAGTAAAAAAAAAAAATTTCTAAATCGTAACCCGACGCAGGTTTATGCTACATACCCAGTTCAAGACCACAAATTCAAGTCCTCTCATTGATGGACGGAGAGAAAAGAAAAGGTAAAACAAATTATTATATTTTATTAAATATTATATAATTTAAAATAAATAGATAAATTTTTATATCTTAATAAATTTTTATTTTTATTTTAAATATAATAAAATTTTTAAAATTAAACAAATAATTTATACATCAACTTATAAATGTTTTCCAGGCGTTTGACATATTTAATAATCAACTATCATTTCATGTTAAATCTTTACAAAATATTGACGAAAAAATCAAAACATCATAACTTCAAAAAAATAAAAATCAATAAGTGATTTTTGAAAATAAAAAAAAAATCAACAAAATATATGATATAAAATTTAATAATCATAAATGCTATTTATTCTACAAGTTTCACTTTTTTTTTCCTCTCAAAATTCAAATGCGTTATAAAAATTCAAGATTTAACTTTTTGAGTATTCCCTTGCATAAACTGTAATTTACTTTATTTTTGTACTTTCATTTATTTGCATTGTATTGTACGGGCAGAGCATCGACCCGAGAGTGACTTAACACAACTCATATTATTATCCAAATTCGAGTAAGTATAAAATATGGATTTAGATAATTCTGAGTAAATATAAAATACAGAAATTTATATGATACGAATATATTAAAAATTTATATTTATATCCGAATATATATAAAAAATCCATATACTCAATTAACTCAATTATGATATAATCTAAATCCAAATGTTCCGAACATCTAACCTAATATAATCCGAAATAAAACTGATTTAACCCAACAAATTTTACACTAATATCAAACCTGATAATCAAATTAAAAATAACATAAACCCGAATCAATCTGAATTTTTTTCTTCAACCCAAAATTACATAACCAAACCTCTGGTTAACCCCTAATCAAATTTCTAACTTTTCTAAAGATTTTCATTCCATCTCCCTGGTCCCTAATTATTAGACGTTGCAATATTGAACACGACACGATCACACGACACAGAAAAAATAACAAAAACAAGACACAAAACATGTCACAACACAAAGAAAGAAAAAAACACGGACATGACAAGGATAAAAAAATGCCAAAATCTATATAACACAAATTATTAACAAATCAAAATTTATATAAATATAAAATACCTTAAACACGATTATGACACGAAAAAATACACAAACACGACTCGAATACAAGAATTACCAGGTCTACTAATTGTCTACATCTGCTTCCCATTCGACCCATTCAACATTCTCCTGCTGTATCACCATGCGGTTTATTCATATCCATTTTCTTTTCAATTACCGTAATGGGCTAATATGCCATTAAAGAGAAGCTTGCAATTAAATTTTATAATTGAAAAATATCAGCAAACAATAAAATGCCAAAAGATGAAAACCAAGAGCAAAGCCATGAAAGAAGAAACACTAAACCATAGCACAACAACGAAGCTAGTAATGATGTTTTTTCGTATCCAGACCAAACATAAAAGACCCATCCAAAGTTCAAACAGCATCTATACCTACCCAAGTCTTGGAGAGGCAAGCTATTAAAGCTCTCACAAAAATCTTTCCAGTTAAAATTGCAATAACAGTCCTGCAAATCAATCTCAAACTACTTTGGACCAACGTCCTTGAGAGCATTGATCTGCTCCTCCCCCATTGCAGACATAACAGACACAACCAGGTCTTTCCCCTCAGCAAAACCATCCTTGATCTGCAGTCACCAAAAGATATTATTGGCAGCAATTCCACATTAGAGATGCAGTGACATGAATGTAAAATATAACTATCATCATGATGATACTGAAATGCGACCACAGTCGTATGTATGGACATCACATCAGGCTATGTTACTCAGATTCGGGTGTGAGTGTCAGACACGGGTATGTTCAATTTTTTCCAAGATTTCCATGTATCTAGAGGATCCTTGAAGGATCATATATCCTCATACCAATGTCGGATATGTGTCAGACACGGGTACTTCAAGAAAATGAAGAGTTGGAGTAACACAGACATCAAGTACTAATCATGAGAAATGCAAACATATAAGCACACAGTGAAATGAGAAACGCAAAGTTGAGTAGCATCGGAATAAAAACAGAAGAACAAACACATTCAGCTAGTTTAAACATGGGAAAAGGACTATATTCCCCCATTGGAATATGGGATTCAATCAGGATGCCCACATCAAGAGGCCGGGAAATCAAAAGAAGACAGTTTGAAATCTTGCTTTTACCAAAACTCCTAGAATGAATAAAACATAAACCTGTCATGCACAATTTTAACCTCCCTTTCTTCTTTGTGTAGAAGAAAAAGGAGAGGCTGCAATGTGTGCTGCCACTGCAGCCCTTAGACACAAGGATGATGTGGCCAAAGGGCCCATTCGTACCGCACAGGCACTATGTAATACAAGTAGCCAACCTTAGACGGTGCAAAAAGGCTTTGTTTGTTGTTTTTAGAATTCAAATCAGTAAATTAAATAACAATAAAGGCTACTCAATAGAAAAAGAGCCATATGTCGAAAATATATAAAAAATAGTTAATTGACCTGTTTCAACAGGCTGTCATCAGTAGGGAGCCTCAGATCATCCTTAGTGTCTCCACTTTCAGTCAGCAAACTCACCTGAAATATTTAACTAGTTAAGAAAAACACACACACACACACACACAAAACATCAAGCAAAAAAGTAGCAAATGAACTTACAAATCCATCCTCAGAAATGTCAATCAACTGGTAGTCAGTACGATTGACATGTGGAACCTGTTAAAATAGAAACAAAAACATTCATTAACACCAAGATGACAGATTAAGGCTTTGCTTGGTAGAAATGATGAAAAAAATAAGGATGGAAAAATTATTAATCTAATGATTAAGCTACAAAATAAAAAAGTGGTCACGAATCTTAGCCATTGGATTAACAAGTTTTCCATCCCTATCCCTTTCCATCTTTCCTACCAAGCCTAAAAGTTAGAAACGAGAATGAGAAACAATAACGATTTATGAAATAAGTTATTGTTTCATACATCACAGTTGTGGGAAGAAGGAACAATATCTTCCAGTTTCTTGGCAGTGAAGATGTCAATTCCAACAAAGTGACACTTAGCATGACCGTGTTTCCCAGTCTTGGAGGTGGAAACTTCTACAACCTGCCGCACACACCATACAACAACAATCAAGTTAGCTAAAATTGCAAATCATTTTACACTCAAATCGAAATAGTAACCATAGGGTGCGGATCAACAGTCAACCCATCAAACACTAATTAATCACATGCCAATAAACACCATAAGTTTGGTCATGATGAGAAGATTCAATAAAAAACTACTTTTCTTAACACTAAAAGCTCTGGGTTGTTTGTTTTTACTACTTTTTCCAATTTGCTTTTACTTCATGAAAAGTTGATATAAAGCTAAAGAATAATATTAGAAAAGTAAAATCTTATTCGATTCTTAATTCTTTTAATTTTTCAACGAATATTTTAAGCTTTAATTTCTAAGGCAAACATTTTACTGGTAGAAACAAAAATAAATAAACAGATATAAAGAAAATGCAAAATATAAAAAAGGTTTAAATCAAAATCAAACGAAATATATAGATTTCAATAATCCAACTACTAAAATTAATTAATAAAAGCAACAGATCTGAACCATCAAAATCTCAATTAGAAATTATAAACAAATCAAAAAACTAAATCAGAAAAGATAAATCCGAGTTCATTTCCAGGATAATATCAAACAGATCTTTCAAAAATAAACAAATAAATTCCAAGATTAAAAAGAGGGGACCTTGCAGGGGCGGCCTTTGATGACGATGTAGCCGTTCTTGCGAATTGTGCCCGCCTGCTGAGGGTAGGTTTTGGAGGCGCCGGCGTCGGCCTTGGATTCGAAATGATGCTCCTCGTCCGACATTTCCGGGTTTCAAATTTTCTATGTTACTGAGTGTGTTTGGTAAAGGCAGAAAGTGGTGCGGAGCAAAATAGGGAGATGAGAGGAAGTGGTGCGTGCGGGTTTTTATAATATGTTTAATATTTTTTTTTTTTTTAAGAGTTTAGGGTTTTTTTTTTTTTTAGGATTATTATCCTGTACATAATTTTTTTTTTTTTCACAAGTAATGTTTACACGTTTTTATAATTTTTCATACGATTTATATTTATATAAATTGATCGTTAAATTTAACAATATAATCGTACTCGTCGTGCACGTAAAGTTTCGAATCGCTCCGATATCCATATCATATCGATCGAGAATACTATCTTTTCAATATATATTTAACGGTTGAAATTTTTACGAATAGTTAAACATTTTTAATTTACTCGAAACTTGACGTGCATGATCTACGTGAATAGAACATGAAAAACGACGATCGGATTAAAAAAATATAAATCGGATGAAAAGTTACAGAAACGTGTAAATTTTGCTTGTGAAGTTAAAAAAGTCACTGGCAGTGTACAGAATAAGAGAAGAGGTTGCAAATGTTGAAATTCGAATATCAAACCTACTAGATATTATCTTTTAAAGATAACTGCATGAACCAACTGAGTTAAGCTATGGATTCGATTTTTATTCTTTTGAGTTTAATAATTTATATTTATACTTAATTTAATAAATAAAATTAACACAAAATATTTAATATACGTATATATTTATATTTAATTTAATACAGTACGTTTAATATATTATTATATTTATATTTAAAATTTTAACATATTTAATAATTAATATTATATTTATAATATTAATATAAAAAACATAAAATGTAATATATATATATATATATGGATTATCAAATTATTTTTTTGCAAATCAACTGAAGGGTTAGTGAAGCCCTTTGGGTTTTTCCATGTCTTTGATTTTTAAGAGTGATAAGTGATGGATGGATGAGGGCAGGACTTTCTGGCTGCGTTCCTTAAACGCGACATATTTTAATTGGGTTTGAGCTGGATTGGACCCATGTCTTTTAATTTCAGGGTAGATAAACAAAATTCAAATCAAAACATAAAAATCTTATATAATTTTTGGTTTTGAAAAAATACTTTTAGTCCATTTTATTTGTTTAGACTACTGTTTTCTTAAAATAGAAAAAAATTGTATTATATACCGTTAGTGATTAAAAAATCGAACCGATCGATTGGATCAGTTGAATTAAGAATTGGTGACTTATTCTATCTGACGAGTATATTAGAATTGGATTTTTCTCAAACCGATAAAGAATCGATTCAACTGTTAAAAAATCGGTTATATATATTTTTTATTTTTTTCATAATTTTATTTGTAATTAATGAGATTTGAATCTTTAACCTCTTAATATTATATTAAAGATTATACCATTAAGTCAAATGCATGTTTTTACTAATTATTAACTATATTTAATATAATTTAGAGTTTAAATATTAAAAAAAAAGAGTTCTATCAAATCAATCGGTTCAACCGATTGAACCGAAAATCGAAAATCTGATTGATTCGATTTTTTTAACATTGTATACCGTTAAATTTTTTTTAATTTTTATAAACGATATTAGAGGTTGACATGTGTTCCATCATATATATATATATATAGTTTTTAATTTTTTATACTAATAAAATAAACATATGATAATATTCTAACTCATGAAGTTTAAATTGGTGTATTGATGAATTTCGAAGTTAACTGATTTTTATATGTTTTTAAAGATATTTAAATAATTTAAAAACAAATGTGTGGGAATATCACTCAAGATAGCATATAAATTTATTATATTTTAGTACATATTATTATTTTATTATATTTTGATAGATACTAACTTACGTAAATATTTATTTAATTATATTTTATTATAAAAAAAATTTGATAACACATTTATAAATTAAAATCATATTAAAAAAATATATAATGATTTCAGCAACTCAATTTGATTTTAGGGATTATCAAGATAAACTGTATAATATTGTCAATATCCTTATGGGTGAGTGAACCAAAGGTGGGTCAACTCTTTTCTCCGATGATTTTGGAGAGATGGGTGATGGATGGATGGATTAAAAAAGAAAAATTTAAAATTATGGTTTATTTGTAAATAATTAAGTTTGGGGTCAAAATGCAATTTCATCTAAAAAATCGAAAAAGATCATCTTGCAAATAAAAAAAAAAGAATACCTGGAAAATTTCAGACCATTTTCGGCCAGCTCATGGTTGGAAGGTGGAGGTTTGATCATCTTAAAATCAAATGTCCAAGGTTGAGTAGCAAGATGACATTTTTAAGAAAGGACAAGATTGTCCACTACTTGCCTACATGACATTTTTGGTCAATAAGAGGCCTACTAATTACAAAGCCATGTGAAGGCCATGTGAAGAGCATGTAAAGACTATGTGATGATGCCAAATGGATTAAAAATACCACCTAGGAAGATATTTTGATAGTAAGCCATATGATCATGACAAGTGACTTAGATATTTTGTAGAGATAGGAGACAAGAATAATCTAGGTGGCATTATTGGCCAATGAGAGATTATAAAACCCTTAATTTAAGGGAAGTATCATGCAAAAAGAAGACAAGAGCCCTTAATTTAAGGAAAGCATCATACAAAGGGGGGCAAAAATTAGTCATGTGGCAAAGATGTTTGGGAGAGCATGCAATGCATGACTAAGGCTAAAAATAAAACTCTCACTACTAATAAGAGAGGAATTCGGCCAAGCTAAAAGGGGAGGAGAATTCATTTTTTTGAGTAGGCTATTCACTACACTCTTGAGGAAGAAAGGAGAA
Organism: Fremontodendron californicum; assembly: GCA_030761205.1. Taxonomy (NCBI): domain Eukaryota; kingdom Viridiplantae; phylum Streptophyta; class Magnoliopsida; order Malvales; family Malvaceae; genus Fremontodendron; species Fremontodendron californicum. Next base: position 7,194,035 of record JAULJL010000019.1, on the reverse strand, counting down.
AAAGAAAAAGAGAGAAAGAGAAAGAGGGAGAAAGAAATAGAGGTTGAGTGCTTGATTTGGAAAGTTTTGCTAAGTAGCTATTTCCTCTCTTCTTTTTTAATTATTTTCTTTGATTTCATGTTCTTTTTCTCCTTTTTTTTTAATGTGATTGATAACTTTCTTTGATGAATAAAAAATTTTCAAAATAAATTTCTAAAAGATTTTTCCCTTTCTTCTTTATTCTTTACAAAATAACAAAGGTTGCAAAAATTTTCTACAACATTTTCACTATGGTAGAAACCTTGTTGGTTTTATTGTGCTTGTCTTTTGCTTGATTTTCTTGCTTGCATGTTGATTATGGGTTTCACCATTGTGGTCTTTTGGTTTTCTTTTAAAAATGTTTTTTCGGTAAAATTATGTTGGTTTATTTAAAATGACACCTTTTATCTGAGTTTGTGTTGGATTGGATTCTTGTCTTTTAATTAGAGATAAAAAAAAATTTGTTTTATATAAAGCATAGTCAAAATTTTTAAACTCTATAAATGTGATTAAAAAATTGGAAACTCAAAACTTAAAATTTTGATATTGTTTTTTGTTTTGAAAATTACTTTTACATTATTTTCTTTTTCTTTTTTTTTATAAATATTTTTATTTTATTTATTACATTTACTTAGACTAATCTTATATATATATAATACAAAGTCTTTAGCAAAAAAGACAATTATTCTATGTGGACAATTTAAGTTTTTACATGTATAATGTCTTAAAAATCATCATGTGTTTAACTAATATCTTTAATTTGATATATATTTTAATTTAAAAATAAATTTTTTATTAAATTAATTATAATTATTCACTTATAAATAATCAATATTTTCATTTTCAATGAATAAATTACTATTTAAATTACCTTAAATTACTTTCAATTGAATTTTAATTTTAATTAGATTATTTAAACAAGATTAATTTTTTTTCTTTTTTCTATAAGGAAAGAGTTTAATTTTATACACCAAGTTTTTTTTTTTTTTTGAGTAAAACCATCAGTCTATTCATTTAACCAGACAAATTACATTCATTGGAAACTATACCAGTTATTTCATCTGGATAGTCTTCCATCCATAATCTATCTGCTTCTAACTTTAATCCCATTTTAGCTAAATGATGAGCAACTTTGTTTCCTGTTCTGCCCACATGGCTGAAAGAACATGTCTGAAATGTTGCGGCTAATGCTTTCCCTTTCTCAACGATCGGTCCTATAGGAGATAGGTCGTCGCTGTTGTCTCGAAGCTTCTTGATAATGCCCAGTGCATCCCCTTCGACCTCAATGCGATTGTGTCCCAATTCTTTTGCGAATTTTAGAGCTCTGACTGCCGCATGGGCTTCCACAAGGAAAGGATCAGAAACATGACTCATACCTACTGCTCCTGAAGCTAATACTTCTCCAGAGTGATTACAGGTAATCAACCCAATTCCCCTTACTCTTTGGTATGTCCAGAGCACCATCAAAATTAATTTTTATTCCAATTGTAGATGGAGATTTCCACTTAGGTTCCTGTCTTCCAACTACCTCTTCCGAATCTGTTTGTGCACTGCTTATTTCTTGCAAGTAAGTCTTTATAAATCTTGCTTCTGCGTGTGGCTCACTTATATACCCATCATGGTATTGTTTGTTTCTGCTTCCCCAAATCATCCATAAAGTAGTCATGATCAGCTGAGTTTAAATTTCATTAGCCAATTTGAGGGTTTCCACCAACCAGTTTGCCATGTTGTCACCTGCCATGTTGTTCCCTTGCCATGCCATACCCATCAAACCACAAACTGCTTTTGCTGCTTTACAGTCTCTTATTGCATGTAATGTTGATTCACTAGCTTCACCACACCTTGAGCATAAAGCTTCAACATCTAAATGCTTGTGCCTTAGATTCTTTCTTGTAGGTAGAATATTGTGAAAAAGGCACCAGGTAAAGACTTTAATCTTGTTTGGGAGATTGACCATCCATATTTTATTAAGTATACTGATTGTATCTTCTTCTGAATGGTTTGTATTTGTGCTCATGGATTCATCTGCTACTGATTGAAGGAGTTTGTAACCACTCTTAACAGTGTAGATGCCCTGTTTATCATAGTGCCAAACCAATGTATCCTAATTTCCCATTCCGCTGATAGGTAGCGATCTTATCCTCTCCCCATCCTCTGGCTCAAACAATCTTTCAATTAGATCATAGCTCCATTCCATTGTGTTAGGATCAATTAGTTCATGAACTAAATGGAAATTCTCCTGTCCGTCATTTGGTGTTTGAACTTTGAATGATGGCTGGCAGTAAAGCCATTTATCTTCCCATATACGAATACTCCATCCATTACCCACTCTCCACCTTAATCCTGCTTCAAAAACAGCCTTTGCACCCCAAATGCTCCTCCAACTTAGTGTTGGATTGTTGCCTAGCTCAGATTCCATAAAAGTGCTTTGTGGGAAATACCTTGCTTTGAGGACTCGGTAAGCCAGAGATGTCGTGTTCTTATTCAAACGCCACCCCTATTTTCCAAGTAAAGCCTGGTTGAACTTTTCCATGTCTCGAAAGCCCATACCTCCATGATGTTTCGGACCACACATCTTCTGCCATTTTATCCAATGTATGCCTTTGTTCCCTGCACTCGAATTCCACCAGCAATCACTAATGATGGAATTTATGTCGCTACATAGAGTTTTTTGCAAAGCAAAATAGTTCATTGCATATGTCGGTATGGCTTGTACAACAGCTTTTATGAGAACTTTCTTTCCTCCTTGTGACAAGCATCGATTCTGCCAACCCATTAATCTTGCCTTGACCCTCTCCTTAATTTCTCTAAAAGCCCACTTTCTGTTTCTCCCAACAATGGTAAGTAAACCCAAGTATTTTTTCGGATTGGTAGTAGCCTGAATGCCAAATAGCTGTTTTACACTAGCCTTTTGATCTTCACTAGTGTTACTGCTGAAGAACCAATGCTGATTTTTCAAAATTGATTCTTTGGCCTGAACAAGTTTCATACATCTGGATAGTGTTTCTAATTCTTTCACCTTCTCCACTATTCGCCTCAGCAAATAATAGGCTATCATCAGCAAAAAAGAGATGGGTGACATTGGGTCCATGTTGCTGGCTCGAACTCCATGCAATTGTCCTTCACACCGGGCTTTACCTAAAAGCGTTGATAGTCCCTCACTGCAAATCAAAAATAGATAGGGGAAAGAGGATCTCCTTGACGGAGTCCGCGCTCAGGAGTAAGTTGTTAGTAGGCTAGCCACTTACAATTATTGAGTATGAAACTGTACAAATACACATCATAATAAGATTAACCCATCGAGGTTGAAATCCCATCTTAATCATGATATCCTTTAAGAAATGCCATTCTACCCGGTCATAAGCCTTACTCATATCTAGTTTGAGGGCAAAATATCCTTTTTCCCTTTTTTTTTGTGCTTTAGGGTGTGGAGAAGCTCATAAGAAACTAAGACATTATCAGTAATGAGCCTTCCAGGAACAAAGGCACTTTGAGATTCATCAATACAGGCAGGGAGGGCATGTTTGAGTGTATTGGCTAGGACTTCGGCAATGATCTTATAGATGACATTACATAGCCTAATTGGGCGAAATTGACCTATGTTTGTAGGTTTTTTTGTCTTAGGAATAAGGACTATGTTTGTCTGGTTTATAGTACTAATATCCTCATTTCCATTCAAACAATTAAGACAAAATTTTGTTACATCCTGACCTACAATATGCCAATATTTTTGGTAAAATAGAGCGGGCATACCATCGGGTCCTGGGGCTTTGGTTGGGTGCATTTGCCTAATGGCCTCATGGATCTCCTCAATCCTAAATTCTGCTAGAAAGAAGTCATTAGTCTCATCACTGACACAATTCCCAATCCCGCAAAGATCTCATTGCTTGGTGTTCGCCCTTGGGACTTGAATAGGCTATGGAAATAACTAGTGGCAAGCATCTGTATATCATCCTCTTTCTCACACCATTCCCCTTCACTATTCTCCAATCCCCTTATAGCATTATGTCTCCTTCTGTGGGTAGCAAAACTGTGAAAAAAACTTGTGTTCCGGTCCCCTGCCTTCAGCCAATTAACACGGGCTCGTTGGGCCCAAAAGGTTTCCTCTTTATCGAGCTCTAAGTTTAGTTCCAACCTGACTTGTGTTGATTTGAGCAGGTGCGTATCTGTAGGTGGAAGATGACTGATTTTATTGAGCTCTTTTTTAAGAGCCTCTATCTTGTTTTTTTGCCCAGGAATTTCTGTTTATGCCACTCCATCAGTTGCATTCCCGTTTCCTGCATCTTATCCCTAACTGTTGGCGCTGTTGTCTCTCGCCATGATCTTTGAATTATGCTTACACACTCATTTTCCTTTACCCATTGAGCTTCAAATCTGTACCGTCTGTTCTTTCTTTTTACTGTCCTTATTTGTGCATTCCTCTTAGTGTCAATCATAATCGGGCAGTGATCAGAAACAGATGTTGTGAGGTGACCAACCTTATAGTTAGGGAAAAGATCCCACCAGTCTTGATTAGCTACTCCCCTGTCAAGTCGTTCCCTTACATTATTGTTCTCTAGTCTTCCTCTCTCCCAAGTGTACCAAGTGCCCGTAAATCCCATATCTGCTAGTTCACTATCATCCAGAGCACTCCTAAAAGCTTCCATCTGTCTTTCATTCCTAGCACATCTTCCCAATTTTTCATGAGACCACATTATCTCATTAAAATCACCAACACACAGCCAAGCCTTAGTGTTTGTATTAGCTAACTGTCGTAAAAGGTTCCAGGACTCATTTCTTTTTTGAACATCAGGTTCTCCATAAAATCCTGTAAATCTTCAATTAGAGCCTCCGTCTATCCCTGATACTTCCATGTCAATGTGGATTTTTGAAAAAATAAGAAGCTGTAGTGTAACATTCTCTTTCCAAAACATGGCTAGCCCTCCACTTGATCCATCTGAGCTAACTCCAAAACCATACTGCATTTCGCATTTTCTCCTTATTTGATCCAATCTTTTTTCATGTATTTTTGTTTCACTGAGGAAAACTACATGGGGGTCTTCCTTCATTAGCAAATGCCAAAGACTCCTGACTGCACGGGGGTTCCCAAGCCCCCGGCAGTTCCAAGTTAGGCACTTCATTGTTCTCGGTGAAACTAGGATTCAGTCTTCATCGATTGAAAGGGGTTAAAACCCTCCCTATTTTCCAATCTCCTCTGTTTTGGGATGTATCGATCCATCTCCATGTTGTCATTCCAGTCAGCTGTTCCTTCTGCTTTCCTCTTTCCTGAGCTCAATGTTACCTCATTATTACCCAGCACTATACCTCTTGCTTTCTTTTTCCAACATCCTTTTGCTCTTTTTTTCATGATTGTATCAGATTATTCCAACAAACTTGTAATTTCCTCCTGGCCACTATCATTACCCGATAACTCATGTATAATGGTTATTCCTTCATTCCCCTTTGCCACATCAGCTTTGTCATGGCCTCCCCTTGCCCCTGTTTCTGTCACACTTGCAATATCTCTCCCTTGTGATTGTGGTCCCCACTCCTTTTCAATATTCAAGTTGACCCTATCCCTAGAATCATTATTAGTCTTAACTATTGTCTGCTCTTTATCGCTCCCTTGAATTACGTGATTTACCTTATCAGCTAAGTTGAAGATTTGTCCCTGATTTTCCTGATGATCCTCCTCATTCACTTCACTTCCCAAATTCAAACCTCATGTTGGTATCGTGTGACTTTAGGTTTCTCGTGCCTCCATCGGCCGCCACTGTCCCTTTCCATGGTTCTGGCCAGATTTCTGATGTGGCAGCTGTTGGTGCCCCGACTTCTTAGCACCATCCATGAAGATCATCGTTCCTTTCTTCACTGGTGACGCCCTTAACCAATGTCCATACTGTCTTGCATTTTCATTATCCTCATAACTGTTTCCATATCCATCACATTCCGTATCGCTATGCCCCAGGATTCCACATTCGTAACAAAATAGTGGTAAACGTTCATACTTGATCATTCCTTTGGTTGCTACTGCCTCAGAATTCCCTAGAAAGACAAATCTTCGCAGCGGTTGGGTGATATTCAGTTCCACTCTGATTCTGAGATAACGCCCCCAGCCCTGTTCCTCTAGTTTATGATCAATTTCTTTGAAAATTCCTATGTTCGTACCGATCCTCTCCGCAATGCTCCCAGTCATCCACTTGAGTGGTAGCCCATAAATCCTGACCCAAAAGGTTGCTTTGTTAAAACTGTAATCTGAAGGTCATAGATTGCCATCATAATCCTGCAACAATAGTAAATGTTTGTCGAAAGACCATGGCGTTCCCTCTTTCACCCTGTTCTTATCCTTCATTGCTCCAAACTTGATAAGTGTCAACTCATTATCTATAGCCATAAACTGTGTTCCTCTTGTCAACTTCCATATTGATTTTAAAGTGTTGATCATAGCCTCCTTATTGTAATGTCGATTAGTTTGCAACTTGCACACCAACCACTATTTTGCTTCCTCATCATCAATTGGATCTTTTGCTCCTTCTGTAGTAACAAAACCCGTCTCTGCTTCTGTAAGTTTTAGGTGCCTCCAACCATCAATCAACTCTTCCTCCATCTCCAATACAGATGCCATTAGTTACTAAAACCCAAAGACTTGACAACATAGAGCCTTGGGGATTCAAACTTGTACTCGACAAGACTAAGAGTTCCTTCCACAATTTCAGAGAACCGAGAAGACTAACTACGTTTATGTTACTATTGTTGAGTTTTGAATTATACACCAAGTTTTTAATTGTAAATAAAGACATTTAATTTACACCCCATTTATAGTAATATATAAACATTATATATATCCTAAAAAAATTACAAAGTCAAATATATGTCTTTAAAGTCCAACTGTTATACATGCATGTTATTAATGAATGCATATGGATGACTAGATTAGGATGAATATAGTGAATGAATTATATTAATTACTATGTACATAATAAATATGGTGCATTCTTTATTTCCTCTATTTATTTATAACACGTTATCAGCACGATCATGTCTCTAACGGTAGTAAAGTCCCTCAAGTTTCCTTTCAACATATCAAGGTAAGAATTTTGCTTTCTCTAACATATGTTATCTAGAAATCTAGTATATCTTCGTATTTGCAAAAGTATATATCTTTACATGTTCTATTATATGTGATATGTGAGATGAGTAATTCTTTTAGATTCTTAATGTCTACATGACTTTAGATTTTTTATTTATTAAGTGTCTTTACAATGACAAATCTCACGAAATTTGATTTCGTTACTCTTGATATTTCTGGAAGAAATTATTTGCCATGATGCTGAGATTCATCTTGAAGATATGAATCTTGAAAATACTATTGAAGAAGGAAATTTTGCATCCTGAAGGATCGCACAAAAGGAATGATTTTCCTTCGATACCATTTACACGAAGAATTGAAAATTAAGTACTTTACTATTAAAGACCCATTAGCCCTTTGGAATAACTTAAAGGAAAGATATGAACACCAAAAATGGTGATTCTTTCAAAAGCTCATATGAGTGGATACACTTACGGCTATAAGATTTCAAAATCGTAAATAAATATAATTCAGCCTTGTTTAAGATTAGCTTTCAATTGAAATTATGTGGAGAGAATATTACTGATGAAGATATGTTGGGAAAAAACATATTCAAATTTTCATACATCGAATGTGCTTTTGCAGAAGCAATATCGAGTGCGTAGATTCACAAAATATTATGAGCTAATTTATTGTTTACTTGTGGCTGAATAAAACAATGAGCTTTTGATGAAAAATCATCAATCTCGTCCTACGAGCTCAACACCATTCCTTGAAGTGAATGTGGCATTTTCTCAAGGTCGTGGACGAGATCGTGGTGGTAAAAAGGGTCGCGGTAAAAAAAAAAATTATTGGACCCGTGATAATCATCATTCAAGTTCTAAAAGAAAAGGTGCTAAATCGAATAAAAAGAAATGGGTAAAAAAATGAGAAAATTTCTGAAAAGAGTAATAAAGTGCAAAACAATGACAATGAATCTTTACAAAACATTTAGTTGATCTTTATAAAGCATCACTAAAAGAAAAAAAAATCCTGAAATAAATTCATTTAAACCTGTTGATTCGATTTATGATAATGAGTATTCTTTAAATATTGATTTTGATGTTTCTGATTTTTCGAAAACCCTAATAGAAAAATTGGTCATTTGATTGGGAATGAAAAATATCTACTAATGAGATTTATTTATGTTTATGTTATTTTAAAGGTTATCATATATTTAGTGGATAATGGTACAACTCATACAATTCTTCGTGATAGAAAATATTTCTTGCAATTAACATTAGTTGAAATTAATGTTAATCCAATATCTGGTTCTGCAAATGTAATTGATGGCTCTGGAAGAGTCCACATTATGTTCCCAAATGGAACAAAATTATATATTGATGATGCGTTATATTCTAGTAGATCCCGAAAAAATCTACTAAGTTTCAAAGATATAAGTCGCAATGGGTATCATGTTGAAACAAAAAAAATGAGAAAGATGTGGAATATCTTTATATTACCTCTACAATTTTGAACTAGAAGTTCATATTAGAAAAACTTTCGAGTTTCCCATCTGGCTTATTAAGGATGGTTGAATAAAATTTTATGCACCGGAAGTGCTCAGATCCTAAAACTCTTATACTTTGGCATGATCACCTTGGTCATCCAGGTTCAAACATGATGCGACGTATCATTGAAATAAACATGGACACCCATTAAAGGATCAGAAAATCCTTTTGCCTGATGATTATTTTTGTTCTTCTTGTGCTCAAGGTAAATTAATTGTTAGACCTTCTGCATCTAAATTATCTTCTGAGTCGTCCACTTTTCTACAAAAGAATACAAGAAGATATTTGTGGTCCAATTCATCCATCTTCGGACCATTTCGGTATTTCATGGTTTTAATTGATGCTTCCTCATGATAGTCACATGTTTGTTTGCTTTCAACTCGTAATATTGCTTTTGCTAAATTTCTTGCTCAAATTATAAAGTTAAGATCAAGTTTTCCTGACCATTCTATTAAGACAGTCTGTTTAGATAATGCTGGTGAGTTCACTTCAAAAGCATTTTAAGATTATTGCATGTCTATTGGAATTAATGTTGAACATTCCATTGCACATGTTCATACTCAAAATGGTTTAGCAGAATCTTTTATTAAATGTTTACAATTTATTGCTAGACCTATGCTTATATGATCAAAACTTCTTATATCTCCTCGGATACATGCTATAGTACATGCTGCATATGACATGCTGTATATTAGAGTTTCTGTATATGTCCCTATTGCACTATCATTAGAATTTATGTTGGTTTTGACTCTCCATCTATCATTAGATATCTTGAACCTTTAACAGGTGATCTTTTTAGAGCAAGATTTTTAAAATGTCAATTTGATAAATCAGATTTTCCATCATTAGGGGAAGAAAAAGGCAAAGGATCTAATGCATATGAAATTTGTTGGTATACACCAACATTGTCCAATCTTGATGCACGCAGAAATCAATGTGAACTTGAAGTTCAAAGAAGAATTCATTTGCAGAATGTTACAAATCAATTGTCAGATATTTTTTACAGACACCCAAAAGGTTACTAAGTTACATATACCAGCTGCCAATATTCCTGCTCGTTTAATTGTCCCTGTAAGACATCCTGTGTGTATGGCAGCCAATGAATCTAAAATATGCCAGAAGCGTGGTAGACCTTTTGGTGCAAAGGATTTTGTTCCTCGAAAGAAAAAGGAAATGAAAACACTTCAAAATGACTCTCCAGAAGAGGTCAAAGATAATATAGATCAACAACATCATATTTCCAGACAAGCAACCCCAGAAGCGGTTCCGGTACCGGTAAATTATGAGATCTCATTAGAATTTGAAAATATGAGGGGAAGAAATGAAGTTGTTGTTGATAATGTGTTTGCATTTATAATTGCTTCTCATATTGTCAATGAGGCTGAACCTCAAACTGTAGAAGAATATCGACATAGAAATGATTGGTCAAAATAGAAAGAAACAATAAAGGTTGAGCTAGACTCATTAACCAAACGTAAAGTATTAGGACCAGTAGTCCAGACACCTGAAGATGTCAAACCAGTTAACTATAAATGGGTTTTGGTACCTAAAAGAAATGAGTTAAATGAAATTGTGAGATACAAGGCACGACTTGTAGCACAAGGTTTTTCACAAAAACATGGTATAGATTATAAAGAGACATATTCTCCTGTTATAGATGCATGAAGCATATATCCCTGAAGGAATTCAGATGCCTGAAGCATATATCCCTGAAGGATTTCAGATGCATGAAGCATATATCCCTAGAGGATTTTAGATGCCTGAAGCATATATCCCTGTAGGATTTCATGCCTGAAATATATATCCTTAAAGGATTTCATATGCCTGAAGCAAATAATTCAAAAGCTCAACAGATGTACTATGTTAAACTAGAAAAATCTTTGTATTGATTAAAGCAGTCTGGACTTATGTGGTACAATCGTCTAAGTGAATATCTGTTGAAAAATGGCTATCAAAATAATGCCATTTGTCCTTATGTTTTCATCAAGAAAATAAATTTTAGATTTGCTATAGTCGCAGTATATGTTGATGACTTAAACATAGTAGGGACTCCAGAAGAGATCTCTATGATTGCTGACTACCTAAAGAAGGAATTTGAAATGAAAGATCTTGGGAAGACAAAATTTTGTCTTGGGTTTCAAGTTGAACATTTGACAAGTGGGATCCTTATTCATCAATCATCTTATATAGAAAAGATTTTGAAACAATTTAATATGGATAAATATTATCCATTAAGCTCTCGAATGGTTGTTCGCTTACTTGATGTAAAAAGAGATCTTTTTCGTTCTCGAAAAGAGGATGAAGAAATTTTTGGTCCTGAAGTACCATATCTTAGTGCAACATGAGCACTTTTGTATCTGGAAAATTACACTAGACCAGACATAGCTTTTGCAGTCAATTTACTTGCAAGGTTTAGTTCTGCACCAACACGAAGACATTGGAACGGAGTGAAACATGTTTTTCGTTATCTCCGTGGCACGACTGACATGGGTTTGTTTTACCCGAATGGAGTGAAATCAGAATTAGTGGGATATGCTGATGCTGGATATCTTTTTGATCCTCAGAAAGCTCGATCCCAAACAGGTTATGTCTTCACATGTGGTGATACTGCTATTTCATGGCGGTCTGTAAAACAAACAATCACCGCTACCTCATCAAACCATTCAGAAATATTGGTTATTCATGAAGCACGTCATGAATACGTGTGGTTAATAACTATGATTCAACATATTAAAAGAGCATGTGGATTATTCGTAGAAAATGATAAGCCAACAATATTGCATGAGGATAATGCAACATGCATTACACAAATCCAAGGTGGCTACATAAAGGGTGATAGAACAAAACATATTTCACCAAAGTTCTTTTACACACATGAACTCTTGAAGAAAGGTGATATTGATATTTGCAAAATTCACTTAAGTGACAACCCAGCAGATCTATTCACAAAGGCATTTCCAACTTCAATTTTCAAGAAGCACGTCCATAACATTGGAATGCGTTGGCTTAAAGACATTAAATAATTGATTTTTTTAGGGGAAGTAAGTTTCCTATGAATATTATACTCTTTTTCCTTCGCTAAGTTTTCTCCCACTGGGTTTTCCTTAGCAAGGTTTTAACGAGGCATATTCATAGTGAATAGTCATCCAAGGGGAAGTGTTATACATGCATGTTATTAATGAATGCATATGGATGATTAGATTAAGATGAATATAGTGAATGAATTATATTAATTACTATGTACATAATAAATATGGTGTGTAGACACCTAATTTTTTCCGGACTACTAAAACAGGTACGTCTTCTTCCTAAATTGATGTTTCAGAATGTGAAAAGACTTTTTTTATCTTGTAGGTGGTACTCCGGGACTTAGTCTAAGAAGAAGAGCATAAAAAGTCAAACTTGAAAAAAGTCAACCTCAAAAAGTTAACTACTAAAAAAGTCAACTCACTTTCAAAATCAAGATTTGAAGTTCAATTGAAAAATGGCGAAAGAATTTTGATAATCTGAGGTCTACATTGAAAGATATGGAGTTCGGAAGTTGGGTTATGAAGATTCAGTAGAAATGAAACCCTAATCCGAGAAATTTGGGGAAAAGTGCTTAAACAATCAAATTGGTTGAAATTGAAGGTTCCAAATGAAAGATAAGCACTGACTACGGTTAATAGAGAAGCCACTTGAAAGAAAAACTGAAAGAAAAGTCAATCCGGAAGAAAACCGAGAATTAGGGTTTTTGGTGGATTTCGATGAAATTGGGAAGAATTACAGAAATGGCCTGATTCGGTAAGACTAAAGCCCCTAATGGATGAGGAGTGATTAAAAAAAGATAGCCTAAGTTGAAGAAAATCTGAAAATCGGACTTGTTTTGAGCAAAACCGGGTTTCGGAGGCAAAAGGGCAAAATTGGAAAATTTGGGAAAAATAGCAAATGAACTCCAAAAATTCTGAAAATTTTCAAATCTCATTTTTAAATTATTTGGAAGAGATTGGAGAAGGAAAACCGATTCGGAGTTCGTATGCAAAATGGCCAAATCCCGGGCCCCCTATGTAGTAATTCAAGCAGATAAATCCCAAAAAAATACCAAATGAGTTCCAAAAATTATGAAAACTTCCAGATCACACTTTTAAATTATTTTTAAGAGATTGGTGAAGAAAAATATGGATTTGGAGCTCGTTTAAAAAATGGTAAAGTTTGGGAGCACAAAAGGGCAATTTTGGAAGAAAAAATCCAAATAAATAGCAAATGGACTTGGAAAATTTTGAAAACCTCCAGAATTCAATTTTTTATTGTTTTGAAAGTATTGAAAAAATAAAATTTGAATTTGGAGTCCGTTTGCTATTTATTTATGTTTGAGAAAACCGAAAAAGGCTTTTCTTGCCTTTTAAAAAAATGAATCATGGGCTGGAAGAAGAGGGGTTAGCCGGACAAGGCCCAAGAATGGGTAGATATTTTCTGATTTTTAATCAAAAGGCCAACAATGAAGAGGAAGGTAGTTATTTTTTGATCAAGCCTTTGCAAATAAGCTACATGCACCAATGCATGAAGAGGGAGAGTGTCAACATAATGGCTTAAGATTCTTGAACAACTGTAATTGTGGATAGCTGATGGCCTAATCTAAGGGTGATAATTTCATATTTTAAACATCTTGGATCAATAGCCTTTGGATGAAAATTGGATGAATGAAAAATGACAACATCCTAGCATTGGGGGGCATTCGGCCACTACAAGGAGGGAGGCTCTCTCTTTCATTTTTCAGCGATTCACTCTCTATTCTCTCTTGGTTTTTGCTGATTTTTCTCTCCATTGTTGAAAGGCAAAAAGAAAAGTTTAGAAAAAAAAAAAAGTTAGAAGAGAAAAAGCTTGAAAGATAGCTTCTAGAGGTTGCTTTAAGCACCATACTCTTGCACTTTCTTTGATTTTCCATTCTTGATTTGCTGTTTTCATTTAATATTTGGTGAGTTTCTTTTGATTTTCCTTTTTAAATAAGTGTTTTTAATATTCTTCTTTAAGTTTTTTCTTGATTCTTTCTTGTAAAAAGCTTTTGAATTTTTTTTCTTCTTATTTTTGGGTTGGTCGAATGGCCTAGTATTTTTGAGAGTTGCTGTTTTGCTTTGTTATTTCATGTTATTCTTGATATTTAATAAGTTTTGATGCTTTAAATCTTCTTCTAATACATAAAAATGAAGCTTGTTTTAATTTGGTTGCTTGCTTATTTCTATTTTTAGTCTATTATCATGTTTATTTTACTATTCTTGCATTTTTTATTTTCTGTTTTCAAAATGTTTAAGTTTGTTTATGTTTTTACATTTTGTAATCCATGTGTTTATGAAAATGGCTATTGGTTTTCATGCCTTTACTTTATATTTGCATGATTTGAGCATTATTCTTTAGCTATGCATGTTAGTAAATCATGTGTTTGTGAAAATGCCATGCTTATTTTAAGCATGAGACCATTCGGCCACCTTATGTTGTATACTTTGTGTGTGCATTTTTGTTATGTTAGTTGATAGGTTTGCATTTTTATGATATTTGGTTGAGTATTTAGTTTAAGCATGTCATATGTTTGTGTTTTTGCCATGCATTTTTTAGGTTTAGGATTGGTTTGCTTTGCCATGCATATTCATGCATTTTAGACCTAGGTTGCATTAAGTGCCATGCAAGTTCATTTAGGTCTAGGTCATTTTATTGATGCCATGCATTTTTCATGTCATTTAGGTTTTAAATCATGCATTTCATGCATCATATTTGCTATATTTTTCATGCATTTCATGTCCTTGCCACTTGACTTATGACTTAGGCCAATCAATGGTTCAAAGTCATGCTCACTTGAGCATACTTGTGGAAAATTAAAGAGTTGTCAAATTGATTATTCTACCTTTGTGATTTTTTTTTTACTTAGCTAATTTTTTGCCTAACTTTTCAAAAGTGTTAGCTACTGTTTGTGAGTCTTTTAGAGAGTCTCTAATATTTTTACTTTGATTTTTAAATGATTTTATCAATGGCAAAAGAATGTGTTTTGGCAAAACAGTTTTTTCACCCAGTACTCGTACTTTCCCGATTTTTTTGGGCAGTCATCTTTAATCAAAAAATTAAGCCGATTTTTTTCCGTGTATTTTTACATGTCCTGAGTCTCCAGTATCTTTTTTAGATTTTTTTTGAATTTTTAAAAATAGGGTAAAAAATTGTGCTTTAAAACTGGACAGTGGAGTCAGAATTGAATTTGAAGGAAAATTATTTTTCTGTTTTGGTTAAGTTACTTAGAGAGGGTTGATTAGGAAGTTTAGCTACTAACTTAGGGTATTTTCTAAGCCTTTTTAAACTCTAAAAATGATTTTTTTAAAAATATCGGATTAAGGGTGGTAAAATCTGGGATTTTAAACTTAAGAAATTAGAACCATTTAAAAAGGGTTTAGCTAGGTTTCTATTTTTAATCTAAGCTTTTCAAAAAAAATTTCAAACAATCACAAAGTATTTTGGTTTTAGAATATTTAATTTGATATATTTTCTTAAGGTAGTCGGATATCTTCTTAGATATACGGATTTCCTTAATTAAAGGAAAAAATACATTCTCATGCATTGCATTTTCCATATTCATGCATATTATATAATATGTAATTTTTGCTATGTTTAATTTTCATGATGGTGTTATTATCTTGGATTTAAATTTTTGATATTATATTATTTGTTATATGGTTTTGAATATTTCATGATATCCTATGCTTTTTATTTAGTTATTTTTGTCATATTATTTAGCATATACTATGTTCATGCATTATTATTTTTATTTTTATTTCCATTAATATTATATGATAGCATTATTTTATGTTTCATGTCATTTAGATTATAGGCCATATCATTTATATTTTCCATGTCATTTAAATTATTTCATTTCATATAGAATATATTATGTTATCTAGGTTATTACATTTCATATAGAATATCTCATGTTACCTAGGTCATTTCATTTCCTTTAGAATATATCATATAACTTAGGATATTTCATTTCATTTGGAATATGCTAAGACATTTAAATTATGTCATACCATTTAGGTTGCATTATATTATTTAGACTTTGCTATGTCATTTTATTTATATCACACATATTCATATTCATATATTTTTTTAATGTCTTGAAAAAGGTAATGATTTTCAATAAAATAAAGATATTCCCGAGTTAAAATAATTCATGAGTTCTCTGCCGAGTTTGCTGGGGAGGATATCATCAATTATCATTAATAACGGAATATCTTCTTTAAAATGAGAATGATTCGAAAAATTTTTAAACTAATAAAAATTTCTATATTTTGCCACGTTTGTTGGGAATATAGGAAAATTTTGAATTAATAAATTCCGGATCATTTTCAATTAAAAATAGAATTATTTTTTTTTAAATTGAGAATTAACTTGAAATACCAAATTAAAAATCGACTTTTTTACCAAGACTTGAGATAACACACGATTAATAAGGTACCGTTTTATACGGGCGTTGTGGGGGTGCTAATCCTTCCCCACATGTAACCAGTCTCGAACCCGCTTCTTTGATTTCTCTGGTTTAGAACGCAGACTTGAAATTGGTTTTAAAAATATTTTAATTAATTTTAAAATGTTTTATAAAACCGGTTTTAATAGGTGGCCGATCACACCTAGCTAAAAAAGATTGGTGGCGACTCCATGTCTTTTTCAAGGTCATTTTCAAAACTTTCATTTTTTCAAGAGGAATTAAGTCGACTTTTTCTCATTTTTTTTAATGTCACGCTTAACGAATAATAAAGTCTTGCTATGAGACTTGTTATTTTTTAGGTTGCGACATGATGTATTGTATTTTTCTCCCCCTATTCATTTTTGGAACCCTATATAAGGGTGGTTTGCATCCAAGAAGTGATAATAGAAAAGCTTAGTAACATAGCTAGTTCCTGAAGAACTAGACTTTGAAAGTTCATATTTCTTCTGTCTCGATCTCTCTTTATTTTCTGTATTTATTTATAAACACCAACATAATTATAGTTAAAATAATGAAATTTTAAGTTTTGAAAATTCAATTTTCATCTTGGATGTGACCGTCGTTTACATAAATAGTTTATACTTTATAGTGCCTATCAATGCCATCATAAGAAGATCTAAAAATTCGTGTATCCGTATTATTTTCGTGTATTTGTTTTGTCATAATAGTGTTTAAAGTATTTAATATTTATATAAATTTTAAATACTTTAATAATTCGTATTATATAGATTTTGAAACATTCGTGTCATATTCGTACTTTTTTTGTCATGTTTTTAATTATTTTCTTATATCATGTTCGTATCGTGTTCAATATTGTCAAGTTTCGAAATGGACCTTGCCGCTTCCCTTTATTTTCTATTTTGTTTGCGTCATGTTCTTTTATTTTTTAAATACAATTTAATCCAATGAATAAAAAAAATAGATTGAAGGTCAAACCGGTATGACCTTTGAGTCATCGGTTAAATTGAATTATTTAATTAAAAATAAATTAAATATTAAATATGTGATTTTGATATTAAATAAGTATTAAATATAGTAATTAATTAATAAAAATATGTATTTGTCTTAATAGTGTGGTCTTTAATATATGATTTAGAGTTTAAAGATTCAAATTTCATTATTTACAAAAAAAAATTTAATAAAATATTGGTTTTTTATCGGTTTAATCCTGTTTTTTACCAGTTGAACAGGTTTCCTATCGGTTCATTGAATCCTCGGTTCTTTGGTATGTGTCGGATCGAATAAACCACTAATTCTCGATTAAATCGATCCAACCAGCCAATCCAATCCGATTTTTTCAACACTGATTTAATCTTTGTGTCAACTTTATAAATTTGTAGGTTATATTATGCAGTTTACTTATTTGGTTTTATATGTTTTATGTTTTCTCAATTGTTTTTCATTTTTGCAATTATATATTTATCTTTTGATTTATCAAGTTTGTAGACACTCGTTTTTGTCCGAGTGTAAAATTGTATTTTTTTTGGGTAATTTTGAATTTTAGTTTTCTTATTTTATTTTATTTTATTTTTGAAATATTAATAAAAAGAAAAAAAATAGAAAAAATAAAAAATATAGGAAAATCGGATGAAAAAGTTTGGATTGAATTGGAACTCTTCCTCCTTGGATCAAGATTAGCCTTGGAAAAGAAAAAATTCTTCATCAGATCAGAAATCCAAACTCTAATTAAAACTCTCTTGTTTCTTTTCCTATTTAAACAACCCTGAGATTCAACAAAAGGGGGATTCACAACAAAAATGAAAAACATAAAAGCGGTGAATAAAAAACAGCAGCAGTTGAAGAAGGGAGAAAGAGGGTCAAAAAGAAATCAGTTTCTTTTTAGACGAGACATTCATGGTCAGTATTCTGATCTCCTGAGGCTGTTTGAGAATGGTGGTTTCCCTCCTCGTGCCGATTACTTATTCTTGGGGGATTATGTAGATCGTGGAAAGCAAAGCCTGGAAACAATATGCCTTCTTCTTGCATACAAAATAAAATATCCTGAAAACTTTTTCCTTCTGAGGGGCAACCACGAATGTGTTTCTGTGAACCGTATCTACGGATTTTATGATGAGTGTAAACGAAGATTCAATGTCAGGCTCTGGAAAGTATTCTATTCACCGATTGTTTCAACTGCCTGCCTGTTGCAGCTGTGGTTGAGGAAAAGATATTCTGCATGTATGAGGGACTATCACCTGAGCTTCGTAATTTGGACCAGATTAGAAATTTAAAGAGGCCTACAGATGTTCCAGAATCTGGCTTACTATGTGATATCCTAGGAGACTGATCCTAGTAAAGACATTCAAGGCTGGGGGCCAAATGATAGGGGAGTTTCCTACATATTCGGTGCTGATAGGGTGATAGATTGTCTCAAGAAGCTTGATCTTTGATTTAATATGTTGCGCACACCAGGTTGTTGCAGATGGATATGAATTCTTTGCTAATAGACAATTTTTAACCATATTTTCAGCATTAAATTATTGTGGAGAGTTTGACAACGCTGCTGCCATGATGAGCGTGGATGAGACGTTAATGTGTTCTTTCCAAATATTAAAGCCTGCAGATAAGAAACCAAAGTTTGGCTTCGGAACCTTAACTGCCAAATCTGTTTGTTCTTTTATCTTTTTAAATGTTTTTTTTTTCCTTTTAAATATGTTTTAATATTTTTTATTGGCTGCTTTAGTGTTTTAATGTTTTAATAAATTTGTAACCACGAATGTGTCCTATTTCCAAATATGTTGTAATGTTTTAATATTTTTTTAAAATCTTTTTAAATGTATTTAAGCCGTTCTCAAGTGGGTTTTAAATGGCTTTAATATTTTTTTTTTTATTTCTTTTAAAAGTCTGTGATTGAATATGTCTAGTCCGTTTTTTGTAATTTGTTTTAAAATTTGTTTATTATTATTATGATTACAATTGTAAATGATTATTATATGATGATTGCATGATAATTATGTTATATTATATGATTATATTATATTATTTATTTTATTTTATGATTATATATTTGGATGATATTTTTTATTATTATTATTATTATTTTTATTTTATATTTACTAATATTATTTTATTTCATGTTTCAGGTTTAGGTTAATTTATTATTTTTTTTATTTGATTCATTTATTTATGCAATATTCTATGATTATTTTATTATTGTTTTTCTTATTTTAATTATTTTGCATGATTAGGGTTTATTTTAGAAAAAGCATGATTAAGTTTTTTTTATTTATTTTATTTTTAGAAAAAGCATGATTAGGTTTTAATTTTAGAAAAAGCATGATTAGGGTTTATTTTTTAGAATTTGCATGATTGTTTTATTTTTATTTTTAGAAAAAGCATGATTAGGGTTTATTTTAGAAAAAAGCATGATTTGGGTTTATTTTTTAGAATTTGCATGATTGTTTTTATTTTTATTTTTAGAAAAACATGTTAGGTTTTATGATTTTATTTTTTTAGATTTTGCATGTTTAATTTTTTATTATTTTTTAGATGGCATGTTAGGAATTGATTTATTTTTATTATTTTTAGATGGCATGTTAGGAATTGATTTATTTTTAGATGTCATGTTAGGTTTTATTTATTTTATTAATTTAAGGTTTTTTTTTTTTTGCATGATTAGTAAAATGAATGTTGGCTTAGGTAGATTGATTAAGACCATTTAAAGACCAATTTAGAATACTATCTTTAGGATAGACGTTGTGGGGATGCTAATCCTTCCTCACACGTAACCGAACTCCCGGACTTAGTTCTGATAAGTAGACAAGAACCTATTATTTTTAGACAAGAATCTATTCTTTTTAAAGTGCCTTAGTCAAGCTTAGGATAAAGATGATAGATTCGTATAAGTGACTAATCACACCTAGTTAGATGATTAGTGACGATTCCATGTTTGTGTCTAGCTTGCTGAATTCATATTTGGCACGTTATGACAAAGTTATTTAGATTATTGATATTGCTTCGTATAATTTTAAAGCTCGTTTATAGATAAACGTTTATAAAGATCTATCAATGTTATTATGAACAGTATATTTGTTTTGTAAATAACAAATTAATTATTAATTATTTCATTTTTTTCTTAATTTTTTTTTTAATTTGCTCCATTTATTTGTTTTTTTAAATCTTCATTTTTATTTGGTCTTATTTGTACATGTCACATTATGATTTGGTTTACAATTTTTTTTGTTTTTTTTCCATTTAGTTATGCAAGATATTTGTATTCGTAAGCCTACAAAATTCCAATTATACGTGTGTTCTCAATATAATTATTCAATTTATGTTCTTGTTCATATCTCCATGTAATTGATTAATTTCTTTATTTGTTATTTAATCCATTACTTTTTTTTTTGGTACAAAGGAGACCGCAGCCTAGGGGAAGGGGTTGCAGGGGTTGCAGATACTGGGAATCGAATTCCAAACCTGCTGGATGCCAATTCTTAAGGGTGGCTGCATAAACCAACTAAGCTAAGTTTCGGGTTTTAATCCATTACTTTTTAATTGTGCTTAAAGTTATTTAATTTTTTTTTAATATTTTTTAAATGATTAATTTCTTAGTTTGTTCTTTGGTCCATTTAATTGTGCTTAAGATTGATCAAGTTGTTTCTTATATTGTTATTTGACTCGATTTTTTATTGTTTTTATTTTTAATTTTTTAATATTTTTTTATTAGTTCATCAACATATTTGCTCTTATTATTATTATTATATATTTTTAATCTTGGCAATATGCTAATAGTTAAATGTATATTTTCTATTTTTTTTGCGTTAATTTCATTATTGATTTCCTTTGTTTAAAATGGATGACCAAAAGATTTGAAGTGAAAGGATGGCATACCTCTTTGATTAATTTTACCTTCTTTTTTACAATCTTCAAAATGCAAGCTTTCTTTACCTCTTTGATTAATTTTACATATACATACAACTTTTTATATATTCCCTTTGTAGTTTTCTTAATTTTTATCAATCGAAGATATGTTAATAGTTTTACCATCTTAGCTTTATATATACACGATAAAATGATTTGCTTTTGTAAAATATATTTGTTCAACTATTTTTTTTATTGATTGGAGGTAATTAGATTATAGATTATTTAGTTGATTTTTTATTAGTTAGCCTATGGACAAATTTTGACAGTCTGCAATATTTTTAGCAAGTTTAAACAATTCCCATTTATGAATGTATGAATTAATTTTTAGACGATTGTTGAGAGCTATATAATATGTGGAAAGATATGTGTTGATGGTTTTTTTTTTTTTTTTTGCGAGCTGACGCGTTTCGTGGTTCGCATTCCTGTTAAGAAGGAAAGGAGGTCAGAGGACGTCGGAGTTTGGTCCGCGTTTCGATGCTTAAGTCAATGAGTGTGTGTGGAAGGTTGGAGAGAATAGTTATAGAACAATGGAGGTTAGAGTATGTAAGGTGCGCACCTAAAATCAATTCCTTACTAGGGATGGCAATGAATAGTGTGCGGATTCAGATATTTGTAATTATCCGATCAATTTTTTGCAGATTCGGATATAATTTGGATTCGAATATTATAATTACTATTCGCAGCGGATTCGGATATTAAATCTCAGATATCCATTATCCGAATCCATATTACTTATGCGAATAACGGATTCGGATATCCGAATCCGCTATCGAATCAGCTTATTGTTGCGGATTCGAATATCTGAATCCATTATCTGTTTATTTGAATTTAAATTAATTTTTGTTTGATTATATATATATATATATATATATTTACTTACTGAATTTGGAGATTTAGCGGATTCAGATATCTGGCGATAATGTTACTTAATTCGGATAGTAATATTCGGATTTTAAAGCAGATTTGCGGATTCGGATATTATAAAAAAGGCAGATATCCGATCCGCTGCCATCTCTATCCCTTACTGAGTTATTTAACTTGTTTGGACGTCTTAAAAGACGCCACGTGTCATTTGCTCATAGAGGTTTAGTAGTCGACGTTATGGACGACCGTCTCTCAATAGGTGAAGCGCGACTTAATCTCTATAACATCAAGTAATGTCCACGTGTCTCCTAGAATGTTGACTTGTGCTATAGGATCTGCTGACTTGATTTCTGGGTCTAACGGACTTAACACAATGAATGTATGAATTAATAGGTAATATTGTCATATGGTTTCACCATATTTTTGTTTACATCAGAAAGTTGACAGTAAGAAGGTCAAAATTCCTCAACTTTAACAGAATCACGAGGCACTTCATAGGCATCTTTAGGCCTTGATTTCTTGACACCAGCCATGAACCAAACTTTGTCAGACTTGTAACTCTCAACGCTCACACTGGTGACTTTAACCCATACGAGAACCTTCGTTTTCATCCCTTCGATTCCGCTTAGCTTTCCCTTCGACAATGTGGCTTTCACACGACTAGCGTATCTCACCACCGATGCATCCTTGAAGCTCGCCTCACATGGGGCAGGGAAATACACAATCAGCTTGGATTTTGGTTCATCAAGCTCGTAACATGTTATGTTTCGTGGGAAGAGACCCGGCGGAAGGTTGTGCTCTCGAAGCAGATCTGGCAAGGCCTTATTCACCCGTTTACCTGTAAGAACAAATAAAAAGGTTACAAATTCATGATATTATCAAACAATTTCTCATCCCAAAAGATTAATGAATAATTAACTTAAATGGACCAAACCCATAATATTGTTCTGCATGCATCTACATGATCATGCACCTTAAAATTGATGTTGGAATAGTTGGATTCTGATGATCTATTGAAATTATAAGTTGTCTCTCAGGTCAAGTGCCTTTTAAATGTCACAAATTAACAGTGTTGTAATCGAAGAACTATGTTATCCGGGTTTGGACGTGAGTATCAGATACGGGTTTATTTAATTTTTAAAAAAAAAAAAATCATATATTTGGAGTATTATACTCAATACTCATATCCGTATATATGTTGGACACGAATATTTTAAAGAAAATAAAAAATTCGGATAACATAATCAAGAATACCGAAGATTAGAAAGGAACAGTTAAAGCTCTACCTTTCAGCTTATTGAATATCCATTTGGCCTTCTCTTCAACTGTGTTTGAGACAGACTGGAATCAAAAGTGTAAAACAACAAGATTAAGCATTAACCAAATTATTTATAATAACTTATCCAAAAAAAAAAAAATTATTTATAATAATAATAAAAAAAGCATTAACCAAATTGAAAAACAATGTCTTCCCATAATTTCCAAAAAAAAATCTGTTTTTCTTCCCCATCCCCAACATTAAAATCAACTAATCTAGTTACCAAAAACTTGAATCCAGCAACAAAAATAACCATAGTGGTTAGACCTGACAATATTGAGCACGACACGGAAAAAATAACTAAAACACGACATAAAACATAATACGACACAAAAAAAACAAACATGACACAAATATACGAATGTGTCAAAATCTATATATATAATATAAATTATTAATACGTCAAAATTTATATAAATATAAAATATTTTAAATACGAAAAAAATACACGAACACGATATTATACACAAATTGCCAGATCTAATAGTGGTAGAGAAGAAAGCTTGAGGAAATACATATGAAAGAAAGAAAAAGCCTAAAATGGAAATTCAAATATACTTGAATTCAATTCCTCACCAAAATATTCTTATTCTAGAAAATGAAGCTAATCAGATCTTGATTCTCACAATCAGTTTTACTGCTTAGACATGAAATATTTGAGGGAAAAAAAAATGATAAGTGAACATTATCAAATTGGCCAACTCAAGGTGCTCAACACTCAATACTAACAGCAGCATTATCAAATTCTATTCATGACAGCAATGAAAGAAGCAAGAAAAGTAGAAAACAAATGATTACAGATAAAGGGAAGTGGGTTAAACAGAAAGTTGAACAATCTAAACAAAAAGTTTATAGCCATACAGAGAGGTCTTGAGTGATATTAGAGAGTTCTTCCTTAGCTTTCTTGGAAATCCAGAAGCTACCAACTTTTGTCAATGCTTTCTCCATTTCTTTTCTTCTCTTTACTTAGGATTTATGGGAATATTAGTCACTCAGAAAAGATAAAATAATAAAAGCTCTGGTTTTTCCTCCCACAGATGGAATGGATGAGGCTGAGAGAGGAAGGAAAGAAAATGGTTTACTCCTGATAGCTAACACCAGCTCACCACATGCCAAATTATGCTCTCTCACCAAATGTGTCACAAGCTTTACAGCTCTCAAAAAATGACAAACTCAAAGAAAGAAAAATGGCACCCACAAAATAAATTGAAAAAAAAAAAAAACAAATAAAGGATTATTACTATAAGTTCGTTTTTTGATACATTTTAATGGAATTTTTTAATTTTATAAGTGGATTAAAAGTAGATATATTCAAGGATCGAGCTATCTATTCAAGTTCGAAAGTTCGTTTGATATTTGAAAAAGTTTGGACAAAAATATTAGATTTGAAATATAAGTTTGGACCGTTTAGAAAAAGAGACAAGCCTTGGCTCCAACAATCAAGACTCAAGCCCGGCTCTTTTTTATCTATATAGTATATATTTTTATATTTAAATATATTATATAATTTATATCATATAAAAAATAAATATATAATATTATAATATTTAAAAATGTGTTAAGTTATTTATGTTTTAGAACTTAATAAAAAAAAGATAAAATTACTAAAGTTAAATAAAAAATAACATATTTATTTAAATTTTTCTAGAAAAAAAATAATATAGCGGACCTAAATGGGTTTGGACTATCCATTACAAATATTTCGGGTTGGGCTCGGTTTTGGCAAATATATGTGATGTTCATACTATATTTAGGTCCGACCCATGAATACTTCTAGTTAAAAAGACTGTCGCATGTCTCATTTTTTTAATTATTTGTTTCATCTTTTAATTTATCTTAAACAATTTGTATCATCTTATTAACTTCACTTGTGTAATTTAAAAACTCTATTGATGATATATGAGATAATTTATGTATTATTATTGCATCATTCAAACAACACTGCTTCAAATGTTAAAGTTTAAGACTTTATTTAAAATTTGAATTTTAAGATGGATGGAATGAAATTTATGAAATTGTTGTATAATTCAATATATAACATGTAAAAAGAAAAAAGAAAAAAAAGTACACCCTTTACATCATTTTCTATGGCTAAGATTAACTTTGTTAAAATTACTTGAATCCAAAATAATTTTATTTGATTAATTATAACTTTTGATAATAGTTTACTCATCAAGTATTTTCTTTAGAAGTTATTTTAGTTGTTAGAGTACTTAACTCTTAGATTACAGTTGGTTGGTAATTTTAGTATTTTTTTATTTTTTAATAGAAAGTGAATCAAAAAATAATAAACAAAATCATCAATCAAACAAAATTTTAATTGGAACAAGTTAGTTCTAAATTTCTCTTCCCTTTTACATAAAAAATATTTATAAATTTTTTAATAAATAGGAAAAAGGGATAAAAAAAAGAGTTGAAATTGAAATTTTTGATAATTATATAATAGTAGCTGGGGAGGTTGATTCATGCTTCAATCTCAATTAAAGCAATAATGAGGATTAATTATTTTGTAAGACAAGGTAGACAAGGACAGCTCACCATGGTCTTGCAAATTTTAATAACTTCAAATACAAATAAAATAATTATTAACGAGTACTCTAAGGATATTTTTTAAAATTACTATATATAGTAATATATTCATTTAATGTATTAAAAATGATGAATAAAGTTGTCAGTCTTTGTATTTAATATAATACTTTTACTATAAATAATATATTAACTAATTTTAAAGAGTGTCTTAAAAATATTCGTTAAAAAAATTCAAAAATAAAAAAAGCAAAAGACATGGACAGGTGGTTTGATAACTTTTGATAGTTCTCTCATTAATTTTCCATGAATTTCTTGAACATTAAGTACATGTGCATCCTCTTTTTATTTAAAATAAAAAATGTAAAAATAATTTAAAATAATTGCATAATTATCAAATCATCATGTTGTTAAGTTTGGAGAATATCTAATTTGTTGTAAACAATTATTAATTAATTTAAATATTTATTTTGTTAACAAATATTTTAAAGATACTTTTTAAAGTTATCATATTAAATTAGTTATTATTTTTAATTTGTTGAAATTTATAAAAATAATTATTAATTATTGCATTTAAATAAAATAGTACTATAATTAGTAACCTAATTAATCTAAATAAATGCGTTATTATTTTCAATGTATTGAGATTAATAAAAACTAGAATTGACACTTATTATGGGGGATGATGATTTAAAAAAAATATTTTGGAAAATAATAGTACTTAAAAAAGTGAATATTTTTTTAAATTGGTAATTTTGTTTTTTTTACAATGAAAAGATATATATATAATTAATTTTATTTGATTTTTTTTGTAAATGCATCAATTGAGTTGATGTTACTTGACTCGAAACACCAACATAATTAAACATTTTATATATAATATAGATAACTATTAATTATTACATTTAATATATGTAACTTAACTAATCTTAACAAATATTTTAAGAGTACTCGTTAACAAAATTATTTAAATATATGTAATTACATCCTTGGTCGACTTTGAATATTAATATTATAAAAGTGAAGAAAAATTAATTATTAGATTCATGAAATCTTGCATTTCTTTTCATCTAAATGATATCCCTAGGTTGAGGTTGATCAAACCAAAAGTTTCATCATGGATGAGTTTCCCTACAACATAAGAAAATGACAACATGATCATCAAATAATCTAACAAGACCAAGGGACAAAAAGCATTGTTGGCGTTAGAGATTATAAACGAGATATATGTGCTCACAAGTTATTTGGGTTCGGCTTGAAAATATTCGAATTCGGTTTGATCATTGTTGAGCCTAGTTCGAGTAACTTAAGACTCGAATAGTTCGCAATCCAATCGAGTTTTTTTTTTTAATATATATTTTTTATTTTTAAGTAGTATTAAAAAAAAAATCTCAATTCGAACTTGAGGTCAAGCTCAAATAATCGAATTTGAAATCGAGTATGGGAATCGAGTTCACTTTTTACTAGGTAAACGAGCATAATCGAGCAAGCTTGATTAGTTCGATTTTATCTCAAACCAAAGTCGAACTTTAAAAATAAAACTCGATTGAGCCTCGAATTTTGAGTCGAGTTCGAATTTCTTACTGCTTGAGCTCGACTCGACTCGATTACATCCTAATTAACATGCAATCTAATGCTTTAGTAAAGTTTCACTATAATCTTTTATCTTTTTATTGATTTATTTTAATCTTTTATTTTTTAAAAAAAATTTCATCTTTTAGTTCATGAAACTTGAATAAAAATAGATAAAAGAAGAACAAAAAAATTTACAAGGTAAACAATTTTCCTTATAGTATATATATTTTGCATATTTCAGTAGATTTTCTTGATCGGAAAGATCATGATTATAATCATTTAAAGTTACCTGGAACATTTAAAAGATAGAGCATAAATTTAAATTTCATATAAAGGTTAAAAATTGACTTAAAAATAAAAATTTCATAAAATAATTTGTGCAGCAGCACTAAAAGTAGATTTGTTTATAAGTCATATTGGATCGGATCAGATTCAAATAGTAAAAAAAAATTGCTTGCTTAAAATTCGACACGTCGAATCCGAAAAAGCTCATTTTACTTTTTAAAATATATTAAAAATATATATTTTTAAATTTTTATAATTAAATTTAAATAAATATATTTTTTATTGATTAAATAGTAATTCGAGCCTCACAAATCTAAAATATCTTATCACAGATCCAATCCAACTCAAATCGAACTTTTCGTACGAATAAATCGATCTTTGGACAAATCTAATTGAAAGTTAAAAGAATAATTTTTAAAACTCAATAAATATTTATATGTAAAAGAAAAATTATCCTATGAAAATTAATAAATAAATATACAATATTTGAAAAAAAAGAGTAACAATCATATAATTAGATCTGTTCAAAGGTCGGATTACTTGACCGATTCAACAGACTTGACTCGAATTGGATCGGGTCTGAACAAAATTTTTTCGATTCAAGTTTTTTATTTAACTTTAATTATAAAATTTAAAAATATTAATATAAAAATAAAAATAAAAATAAAAAATTTCAAAAATTTTAATATTTATACCCAGTACCTGCAGGCTTAAATAAGAGAAGAAAAAAGGGTAATCATATCCCGATCCAACCCGACTCGACTAACCATAACTCCGCCTGCCTGAGAAAATTCACAAGGGGGTAATATTTTAAGCAACAAGAGAAAGGTTGACAAAATGCCCGCGGAATTCCTAAAGGAAAAAGAAAACAGAACTAGGGTTTTGTCGATCTTGATCATTCCAAGGAAGTTTGAGAATGGATCGATATCGGCAACATTTTAAACTGTTTCAACTGAGACAAAAATGGCCAACCTTGTTTTCTCCTTCGACAAAAGTCTTAGTAAACAATGTTTTGTTCTATGAAACTTCAATGTCCCTCATTCTTTTCAAAATCAGTGTTCCCTTGGCGTTTCCCTTTGCATATTCCCTGGCAATTCAGTTTCCAGCAATTCCAGGTACTTCCTTCCTACGCTTCTTTTTATCTTCCAATGTTTTGCAATTAGAAATTGTTGGAAAAGTGTTTACTTTTGTGATTTTTTTTTTCCTTTTAAATGTTCATTAATTCCTTTGCAATTCAGATTGTCTATGGTTTGATTGATTTTCCTTCTGAAATATGCATGTCATTGATCAACTTTAAGTAAGCTAAATCTATGGTTGTTTTAGCATCTAGTCTTCAAAACTGTAAATAAATTTGAAATAAGTTTGGCATCTCATAGAGTAGTTGATTGGAGAAACTCCATGGCAAAGTTCTTCCTAGGAATGAAAGCTTTGAAATAAAAATAAATTTGTCTGCCAAAGTATTTCTTCATATCTGATGACCAAAAGCACACTAAATCTTTCGGAATTCTAGCTTTTATATGAATTCTAATGCCAAATTACTGTACTTTATCTGCTGGTTTAGATTATTTATATAGATTTATACACCCTTGTTAGGAATACAAGTGAGTTATGATACGATTCTTCAATTTGTTCAATGCGATTTTAATTTCTTTCAGACCCCTTTTAGTGTTTTCTGGTTGCAGTTTTTTGCTTGGAACACTTTTGGGCATTTCTTAAAGGGAAAATATGGGTGAGATTGATACCAAACCTATTGAACCTGTTCAAGTTGCACTTTCTTTTTTTGGCGAAAAAGGTGATCAGTTGAGACACCGGTCAAGCAGCAGCGATGTAAGATTTTGGTTGTTATTATGGTATTCAAAGTTTTTAGAAGTCATAAAACTGTAGATTAATTACTACTTACAAAGCAATGCTTTCTTCTATCACCTATGTTACCCGGACTCAAGGGTGAGTGTCGGATACAGGTGTGTGTCCGACATGGGTATGCTCAATTTTTTCTAAGTTTTTCCATATATTTATAGGATCATACTCCTATACCCATATCCAAATATATGTTTGACACAGGTGTCAGACACGGGTACTTTAGGTAAAATGAAGAGTCCGGGTAACATAGTCTATCACAATTGGATCTCACACATGGGTGCTCACAAATTATGTGGGAGAAGGAGAATATTGCTTCTGCAATATTGAATTATTTCATTGCTGTTATTGCATTTCTCAATACTAGGAACTTTGCTAGGGTCTATCTCTATCAGATAATGAACTCTTCTTAATGCATATGCAACATTACTAAAGCTTCAAATCATGACCATTTGGCCCATTTTTGTGTCTTCCTTTTTGTTTTGCCAGTCAGATGTGGAAAAAGAGAAAGATATTGAAGGCCTAGAAAAGGAATTGGCCAATTACAGGCTGCAAATAGAAGCAAAGGACTCTGCATACATGCAGACTCTTCTCCAACTAGAACACTACAAGAAAACAACAGAAGAATTTTCTGTCCTACTAAAGAACTCTGAGCTTGAGAGAGATAGATATATAGAGGAATGCAATGAAGTCAAGAATCAGATAGATGAACTCGAATCCAAGATGAAAGGGATGGTAGATCAGTTGTCTGAAACTGCAAAGATCCGCAAGCAGCTTTCCCATGTTTTAAATGAGCTGAAGGTTACACAAGCTGATCTACTTAATATGGAAACTGAACTTGCTGCTGCAAAAGATTTAGAGCTCAAGGCAATGACACAAGCAGAAATGATGGAAACCTTCGCTAACATGGAAAAGGAAAAGTCAGAAGAGCTTTTAGGCCACATCTCGGAGTTTCACGATGCTGTTCTTATTTCAAAGCTTGCTGCCACTGAAGCTGAGAAAGAGAAGTGCAGAATTGTATCTGAGAAAGATTCTGAGATGGAGTCATTGAAGGCAACAGCATTTCAAGCACAAGAAGAGATAGAAGATCTGAGAAAACAATTGGAAACAATAGAAGAACTTGAGAATCAACTCCTAACCAAGTCTGCATATATTGATTCATTACAGGCAAAACTTGAGCAGGTAACTAATGTACTTGGCTCAATGGAGAATGCTACTTCGGATGGTGGAATTGATCTGAACCAAATAAAACAAGACTTGGAGTTCAAGGAAAAAAGGATATCAGATCAAGCATTTTATATCGAGGCATTGGAAATAGAACTGAATCGATTAAAACTTGAACTGGAAAATGCTAATCAAGAGGCACAGAACCTGAACTGCAATGTTAAAGCTCTTAAAAATGATCTAGAGAAGCTAGAAATTGAGATGGATGGAGTTAGGGAAAGAGAGAATGGTGCACAAGTCGAAATAGCGATGTTAAAGGCTGAGCTTCATAAAGGGAGGTCAAAAATCGCAGCCACAGAGGCAGCTGAAGCAAGGGCTCAAAGTGCTAAATCAGGGCTGTATCTTGCAGTTCAGCAGCTAGCTATCGAAGCAGAAGAAGCCAAGAAGGAAAATCAGAAGTTGAAACAAGAAGTGCAAGCTGAAGAATATGACAACTCTACCTTCAACCATCAAGATAAGAGTGAGAAGTCACCTCAAGGTGCACTAGGTTCATATATTGATGATCAAAGAGATAAGTGTGTTGTTGACCATATAACAATTTCAATCGAGGAATACAACTCCTTGATCCGAAAAGCTAAGAAGGCAGATGAAATTTCAAAGCCTCTAGCAGAAGATTATAAACAGTTAACCACAGAGTCAGAAAATAAGAATGAAGTTGAAGTTTTGAAGAAGGAATTGGAAGTTGCAATGGTGAAAACTGGATTGTTTAGGAACCGGGCAGAACAAGCTGCTACGAGGGCGGAGGCAGCGGAGAAAGCCAAAGCAACAGTAGAGGATCAGCTGAGGATGTGGCAAGAGCAGAAGCAGAGGAGAAAAGCTGCTTTAGCTGCCCTAAGGGAGGAGTCGACACCTAAACAGTTCAGTCCTCCCACTATTGACAAGTTACCTACAAAATATCAGCCATTGGGTAAAGTTCTTAACATTAAATTCTAGGCTAAGAAAATTTTCAGAAATTTGGTTTGATTATAATAGTTCTGAGTGGTAGTTATATATAAGCTCTGAGCTGCCAATTCTAAAGACTGAAATTATCATATTGGTCTATTTGCATGAAAGATATCCATAATGGTTAATGTGTGTTGTATTCTGATGTTTGTATCTGTTTTTCAAGTTGATTACTGACTTTACTTTTAACTTGGTTGACTTAAAAAAAAACTTTTAACTTGGTTTGCATAATGCTGGAGAAATGTATAACAAGATAGTCATGTATGTAAGAAGTTATGTAGATTTTGACTATCTTGAAAATTATGCTCCAATTATCAATACAAAACAATGCAAAAGCAGGATCAGAACCCAAGACAAGGAGCCCAAAAGGCAGGCCTGCTTTCTCCCTCCCAATGGTAGTTATAATCTTAGGCAAATTATTAGAACTGCAGCTCAAATTTGGACCAAGTTGTTTCACCCTAAACTATACTTCAGGCTCTTTAACAAAGGCCCATTCCATTGCTTCATGCTAAAATTCTTGGAAAGTATTGTATGAATTCGTTTTTTATATGGATGGTGGGAATTTTTTTACATTATAAACGGATTAAAAGGTTGTTACATGTCTTATTTTAAAAAAAAATTAATTTTATTACTATACTATAAGAGATATGTATCACTATGCTAACCTTTCTTATGGAATCTAATAATTCTATTTTCATGTGATAATTTCTCTACTATATAATATGTACTTACTTTTTAGTACTTTCCCTGCAAGCACGGGGTAAAATTTGATCAACTCTTTACATCTAGATACATGTCAATAGTAATATACTTGACATGCTTTGAATATGGGTTTCAAAATTGACAAATCTAAATTTTATTTTAGATGTTAAAGAATCTAATATATTATCCTCTTACGTAAAGTCTTATTTTCTTTATAGGTTTCAATTACTTTTGTTATTCGTGTTAACTAGTGAAAGTCCGCGTTTCACCGCGGGTGGTAAATTTTTTAAATTTGATTTTTTTATTTTATTTTCGTGTGTTATAACATTTCACGAAAATAATAAGTATTAAAATTAATAAATCATTTAATAACTTTCACAAGTATTATTAAAACGGGTATTTTTTTCCATTTTTTTTTCTTAGAATTAATTTTTATGTTTTTTTCTCACAAAAAAATTTAATTATAACACCTAAGAAAAAAAAAACTAAAAAAAGGTCACACAATCCTTTTTTTATTTATTTATAGCCATTTACACATATTTGGTATTTGCCATTTTTAAGGATATTTCTAACATCTAAGCTCAAAAAAGGGTAGATTAATTAGAAATAAAGGTTTAACGATCGTAATCGCTTAATGTCACTTTGTGTTTTAAGGTCGGTATATTAATTAGAGATAAGGGTTGCGCAGATCTATATCAGACTATTAGTTATTGGTTTTGAAATGGGCAAATGAAATAGTAAAAAAAAAAGAAGAAAAGAAACAGAAGTTCATTACAATTTTAATAAACTATCAGTTGCATTGATAACCCTCAAGCTAAAGGTTACTCCAATCATTTATTGCAAATTTGTTGAATCTTTCCCAAATCGACATAATAACTTCTCAAACGGAAGTTAATAAAAGCATAATGCCAAGTTGGCTACTGTAACAGTAAGTCGAGTCTCATTACAAAGATCAATACTTTGATTTATGTTGCGAAGAAGCATAATCGGACAATCTATTTTCAACTTCAACTCATGATCAGGAATACCATTGAATTTTAATGAATTCAAAAATTCAGATGAATAAATGGCTTCGTAGTTAGTTGAATCTTTTGAATCTTTAGAAATTGAATTTGAGCTAAGATTTATTTGGGCTTTAACTGAGATCATTGCAAAGATCAATTCATTCACAGTATCAACAGATTCATTTTTTGAGTAATGATTGCTCTTTCTCTCAAATAGGCAATGTCATTATAGTGGCTTAAAAAATTAGAGTATGTAAATGATATCAAGCTATTAAGCGGATCAACAACATCCTTTATGAGAAGAGACTCTGGAATCTTAATCCAACACTGTTCTTCATCCTTTTCAAATTGAACGAAGGTTCTTTTTCGTTACCAACATTTAAGACCCACCCAAGCTGCAAACTCACAAAGATTTGTTGCCAAGCTATAATTAGTAACAGGCCTAAGTAAACGCATATTTATTTTTTAAGCAAAAACTGTTCAAAATTTCCAAAGCGGCTAATTGATGCATCAATAGTATCATGTCTATTTTCACCAAGGACAATAGGCAATATTTGACGAAAATCACCACCGAGCAAAACGGTCATGCCACCATGTACACACAAATTTCGTGTCAAAAATATGACAAGGAAAATTTGCAGTCAAATAAGAATTTTATTTATCAAACTTTGAGGTTACAATCTCTGAATATTCTTAAAGAAAGAAATCCTTTGATTCTTTTCTTCAGTAAAGTTTTGATCCAAGGGTCTTCACGACTTGATCTTGAATCGGTGAGATCTGCTTCAAGGGTCTTCTAGACTTAGTCTTGAAAAAACAGGAATTATCTCATTTCCTTCAATGAACAAGATTAGAGAGCAGCTTCTTTGAGAATTCTCAAGAACAAGCATCGCGTTCTTAGAATTTCTCTAATTTCTTCTTAAGACTTTTGAGAGGATTTGACTCTTCAAAATCTTCTTCTCTTCAGGCTTTCTGAATTGTGAATTTGTGTTAAGGAGAGGTCTCTATTTATAGTGGTAGCTAGCCAGGTGAAAGAGAGTTCTAAAAGAACTTGTTCTCCTTATTTATCTCTTAATTAATTTAATTTAATTAGAGATAAAACTTCATTATTTATCCCTTAATTAATTAATTAAATTAGAGATAAAATTTTTATCACTTAATTAATTAATTAAATTAGAGATAAAATATTTATTTTTTATTACTTAATTAATTAATTAAATTAGAGATAAAATATTTATTTATCTCTTAATTAATTAATTAAATATTTATTTTTTATCACTTAATTAATTAATTAAATTAGAGATAAAATATTTATTTATCTCTTAATTAATTTAATTTAATTAGAGATAAAAATTTATTATTTATCTCTTAATTAATTTAATTTAATTAGAGATAAGAATTTATTATTTATCTCTTAATTAATTAAATTTAATTAGAGACAAAAATTTATTATTTATCTCTTAATTAATTTAATTTAATTAGAGGTAAAATAATTATGACACATGAGTGAAATTTGATTGGATAACCCATGAATCCTTGCAGTTTGATTGGTCAAACCATGTGTACATATTTAATTAATTATAAAATAATTAATTATAATATGATATTATCAATTTCACATGGTAATGTATAATTCAATTGAAAATTTCTTAATTAAAGAAATTCCAATTGACATGTGGCTATTTGTAATTGGTTACAAATTTTCTCCTTCTACAAATGCCCCCTCAAGACTTGGTTACGTACACGAATGTTTTTTTTTTTAGTGTAGCAAGTGGACAAGTCTTGAAATTTAATTTGCTTTTGATGTCAGAATTTATTTACACCAATTAATTATCCTCATATAATTTTGTATATGAGACGAAAAAATTGATTTAGCAAATATAATTTCCTATGCATCAAAATGGACCATGAATAGAAGATTGGCCCACCCTAAATGGTTTAGCAAAAATGGATATTGGGCCAACATTGGCCTACGTAAAGTAAATATGGACCAATATTGGGCCACATAACAAATGGAATTTAGGCCATAACAAAAGTTTGTCATATTGTGGACACAAATGGGATTTAGGCCAAACTTAAAATATTCTTCAAAGTATTTAATTGGTAAAGGGACCCACTAGCCCATGCAAAATATAGTTCACAGTTTGAAGACTTTTTACGGTTCCAAAGAATTTGACTTTGATCTAGTCGCTTCTTTGCTCAAATTAATTTCAATTAAAACTCAACCTCCAGTTTTAAAGAAATTCTAATGCAATTAGAAGTTCTATTCCTTGACCACATGGGACTTGAATTATTTCCCCTATAAAAGCAAAGCCTTCTCAAACTAATCTGCATATCAAATCAATTGCCAAAGGTTGCTACGTTGGAGAGCTTAACAGGTGAGTTCTTTTTTTTTTTTTTTTTTTTTTTTCAACTAGTGTGTATTCTCAGCAATTCATAGCTTAACAAAAGGTGTCAAATGCAGATTAACCAATCGAAACCTTCCTACACAACTTTATGTTCGCGAAAACTCAAGCGGTTATTTTAAAAGCAAGACAAAAAATAAAAAAATTCATCTGAAACTTGAAGGGCCTTTAAGCACGAGGTGCTTGATTCGCAGCATTTGGACGAGGAACTTGATCAGGCTGTCCCGGCTTTGGCATATCATCCCTGCGTTGGGTGGGTCATGGTTCCTCTTTTTTTCTTTTTTTTTTTTTTTTTTTTTTTTATTGGCTTTGAATCCATGCTTGGGAAAGTGGCGCCAGGGAGAGAGAACAGGAGCAAGAAGCAGTAGCACTAGGCAACGTTTCCGGAACATAATTATCTTTGCTTCCGGCCTTTTGAATGGTTGATAGCTTGTTTCGAGTACTGCCAGCGAGAGAGTTCCAGTGAGTGGGCCTAGGGTGCGTGTGGTCGTCCGTGTAGTAATACTAAAGATGTTGGTATCCAAATTGCTACGCTCCACTTGTTTTCTGGCTGAGCACCCTTTTGAGCTGCTGCACCTGTAGTAGTTTCTTGGATAAGGGGAGCCTTTGATGGGCTTCTGTCTGTATTTACGCCATGCCCACGGATCTGATGACAAATTATCTGCTATTACATGGCGTATGGTTCTCTTCTGTTGGTTCTTCCTCTTTCTTGATCTTGGAGCCTGATGAGATTGCAGGTTCCTTAAAGGAAGGACAGTAACAGTAGTAGGCCTTTGAACTTCTTACTGTTGAGCTCGTTTTTGCAGCTGCTGCGATTGTGGCTGTTGCTTTCCAGATTGGCCAAAAGCAAAAATAGGAGCGGAGGTGGGAGTCAACGGGGAGCTAATTATCCCGATGCTGCTGCTCGTGGTGCTGGGTTGTTCCTGCCGCTGTTGTAACCTTTGATTATGCTGATTATGTTGGCCACTAGATCCTCCATGAACAGAACCTGAAAAGCTGGGATCTATACCTTGATCTGGGTTGGGGTTGCACTTGACGGCGTAGGAAGGTTGGGCCATGGGAAGGTTACGGGCCTACTTGTCAAAGAGGGCCATGACAACACCCAAACCAAGCACGTAAAAGGGTTCTTTCATTTAGTGGTGTTTAATGGAAATAATTGACTAAATGAAAGCAGTCAGACCATCTTTCGATAGAGCCATGACCTTCTTTCCTCTCACCCCGTTTACTTGATAGTTTATAGGAGTCTCAACAGAAATATATATATATATATTTTTTGAACTTTTTTTTTACCGACTTTGACATTTTTTATTTGTTTTGTTTTTGTAGAATCATCATGGTGTACTTCAAAGATCACAAAGATTATCTTGTGATTCTTTCGAAGGAAGACGAAGACATAAAATAAGGATTATATCTCTTCACCGACAAGCCCATATCGGGTAGATATAAGTCCGCTTGGAAATCATTTGATTTTCCTACCACTTTGGAAGATTGGTCGATAGAACTTTCTCCAACCTCACAATCTTCTCCAAAGGCGAGATCTCTTCAATCTAATCTTCACGTCAATACTTCTAATCATGAGAAGTTTGACACGTTGGGAAGCCGTATCACTTCCGAAAAGTCATATTGGGGATTTTCCTTCAAGATTTTTGGAGAGTTTGGTTACATACCAAAGTACTGGGAATGGACTGAAGATGTGTTATACCACTTCAACAAAAATTTAATGACTGTTAGTATATATGATGCTGTTTATGCATCATTATACACTTATGATCACAACAAGGACGTCATTCACGCTTTTTGTGAAGCTTGGTGCCCGGCTACCAATACTCTCCACCTTGCTACTGGGGAAGCTTCCATCTCCTTATGGGATTTGCATAGGCTGGGCGGTTTGCCCATTCACGGCATCTTTTATGATGAAGTCATTCCTTGTGCTGCCGAATTGACTGGCTTTGATAACAAGGGAAGATTCATCCCGAGATGTTGTGAATATCTATTTGCTGCATTCCATCTTTTGAAGCAAGGCAAGGAGGATAAGGTGTCTATTGAGGATTGGATCAATTTTTGGTTTCAAGGGAAATTGCGTTACACCAAGCCACCTGCTCGAAAAGCAAAGAAGCTTGTTCGTCCAAAAGCTACACATAACCCTACTGGGATCCTTCAGAAGTACCAAGGTCGGGGAATGGCAGGAGATGGAGCATTCACTACACTTGGAATCAAAGAAAGTTTAACAACGGACACTTATTTAGCCGCCTTCCTTTCTTGTTGGATTTGTGTTTTCGTTTTCCCAAGTAAAGATTCAGAATTTGTTCGGCCAGAGACATTTAAGATAGCCAGCCTGATGGCGATTGGAAGAACTGTTAATCTCGCGATCCCGGTGTTAGCCAATATTTACCATGGACTAAACCGAATTACACTTTCTACTCAAGCGGGCTCTTCAGATGCGTGTTTTCTAATTCACTATATTTATGGGTGGCTAAGTTATTACTTCCGGACTCACTTTCAAAATCCAGACGATGTATATGGGCCTTTGATGAGCAAGTTTTCAGGAGAAGGTGGAGCCAAATACTTTGAGGATTATGACGCCCGCAAGTTGATTCATAGTGGCATAGTGTGGAATGCTAACTTATATCCCAGAAATAGAGATGAAGTGATTGTTGATGATGACGCTCTTAGTAAGATTAATCATGGCTACCTTGTTAATGTTCGTTCGAGCTATTTGCCCGCCCGATGTAACCAAGCCATCATTGTAGAACCTTACAGTCCTCATCGATTTGGGAGACAATTTGGGTTTTGTCAAGATATTCCCGGAGCTCTTAAGAAAGATATTCGTTCTGGATCTGTGGATGATCTATGTAGGTTTTGGAGAATTTGCACTCGTTCTCATACAAAGTCCAGATTGATCTCTCCAGCTCGTTCTTTAAATCCTAATGATCATGCAACCGCAAGATACATGGAATGGTGGTCGAAAGTTCATGAGCCATATCTTGAGCATTCTATTGATATTTTGATTTCGAGCATCCGTACATCACCGTCAAAGAGAAGAAAACCTCCAAAGGATGTTAAGAAAAAGTCTTTAGAGATTTCGCAAGACAAATCCAATAAAGCCAAAGTCTCGTCCACTATAGATTTAACAGAGGAGCATGTGAAGACTTCACAAGAAGTTCCTCGATCAGTGTCATTAGTTGATGAAGGACAAAGGGTTTTACCGAAAGTCATCGAAGGGAAACATAATGCGATCGTTGAAGATTCAATTGATGAGAGTGATCATGAAAGACATTGGAAGCGAACCAGGCCAAGGGAATCCTTTCAAGGTGATATATCCCCTGCCAAAAGTGAAGCTTCAGTTTCTAGTTCACATGAGTTCAACAAACTTGTAGCTAAGATGAAAAATAATGCTTCAAGTACCGTTTCCAACCAAGAGGATGCTTGCCCTAATGTGATTGTTAATAATACTTCCCCTATAGTGAAGACTTCCATAAGCCCTCATGTTGAAGCTAGTCATCTCGCCCTTCCAGAATTTTTTAAGTTTAGTGCTGAAAAAGTGATATCCGATAGTCAGTTGAAGCTTGCAACTATTTTGTGGGAAAGCATTCAACCAAGGATTATTCGCGCTTCTTTTGATCGGGTTTCTTCACTTGCTAGTGATGTTCACAAGATCTTTGATGCAATAGAAGCAATTAAGTCCGTTGATTCATCCTTATTAAAAGGCATGGTGGAAGACTACTTTACACAAGTCCAGAAGTTTAATGAGCTTGAATCTTCCATTTCTTCATCCAAGGATAGAATTGAAAGACTTCAAGCACTTGAAATTCGACTTAAAGATTCAATGTTACTTGAACATAAGACTGTTGAGAACCTTAACACCCTGCAGTCGAACTTGGCAGATATAGAGCAAGAGTTCATTACTTTGCAACGCAAAAAACATAGACTTGAATCTTCACTCCAAGAAACTGAAGATGAACTGAAAAGAAGAAGAACCGACACCTCCAAGATTCGTGAAGAGATGAATTCTGTTGAGTCTATTACTACCCTTACTGAGGATGAAGCCAAAAACTTAGATTTGTTGCGAAATATGTTGGAAGCCTCTCGAGACGACTTGAAGAATTTCAAATGGAAGCCCTGAATCCCTTTTGATGTAACTTTTTTTTTGTTGAAATTTATATTAGTTCTTAGGCTTGCTAGTTTTTTTTTTTTATTGTAAGTTCTTTTCAAGTTTGAAATGAAGTTAAATTTCTTTTTCTCCATATATCATCTTTCTTTTGCACTTTCTGAAGCATTTTTGCATCATGCATGGACTACAAATTAAATTCCCAAAGATCTTTAATTTGCAAAAGATTTGTTTTACTTGAAAAATAATTTGAATCATGAAATTTGAATGGAGAATTATCATGATACTTTCAAGTGAACAAAATATAATATTTGAATCAAACAATTTTTTTTTTTGTTTGGACTGAACTTGGCAATGAAACCAAGCTGCCTACGTACCCTCGAATTTGAAGGATCAAGTCATAACGTAGTTCATCATTTTTTTTTGTGCCCTAACTTTTGCCTAAGTTGTCCTAGAAAGGATTTTCAACATAGCGGGGTTTTTTTTTTGATATACAGTTTAAGCTCGTGCTTAGGAGCAACATACAACAGTTTAAGCTATTGCTTAGGAGCAATATCTTCTTTAAGCATAGTAACGCTTCAAAAACTTTCCATTGATCGGTCCAACTTTGACACCATCTTGATCAACGATCTTGTATGCACCATTGGTATAAACTTCTCGAACAACGTATGGTCCATCCCATTTTGAAAGGAACTTGTTGCCAATATGATGTGAAGTATTTATGGGTCTTCTTACAGCAAGGACTAAATCTCCAACTTGGAAAGATCGCTGCTTGACTTTCTTATTAAAAGCTTTGGATAGTCGAGCTTGATAGCACTCCAAGCGTTGTTGGGCTTCCAACCTTTTCTCATCCAGTGCTTCTAATTCTTCCAAACGTAAGCGTACATTGTCTTCACTAGAAAGATCTTCCTGGATTGCAATCCTCAATGATGGAATTTGTCGCTCAAGTGGTAGAACAGCTTCTACACCATAAACAAGTGCATACGGAGTGGCTTGAGTTGGTGTGCGATATGTAGTTCGATAAGCCCACAGAGCTTCTCCTATCCTTTCATGCCAATCTTTCTTTGAACGGTTAACAACTTTCTTGAGAAGATTGCACAAAGTCTTGTTGAAAGCTTCTGCTAATCCGTTTGCTAGAGCATGGTACATTGAAGACTTGTACTGCTTGAAGTCAAACTGTGCACATAATTTGCTCATGTCAAACTGCTTCCCATTATCAGTTATGATGTGACGAGGTACACCATACCGATAAATGATGTTTGTCCTAATAAAAGTTGCAACAATTTTTTTTTTTACTTCCCTGTAAGGTGCCACTTCTGCCCACTTTGAAAAGTAATCTGTAGCGGCAAGTATATACATATGCCCTAGTGAACTCTTAGGTAATGGTCCTACCAAATCAAGTCCCCAAGCATCGAACGGCCAAGATGTGACTGTCGGATATAATGGTCAGGAGGTTGATGGATGAAGTTTGCATGAAACTGACAAGCTTGACATTTCTTGGAGTAGTCCATGCTATCCTTTACCATTGTTGGCCAGTAGTATCCCATTCTTTTAATTTGAAAGTGCAATTTAGCTCTAGACTGATGTGCACCACAAATTCCTAAATGAGCTTCTTGTAAGGTTTTGGATACTTCATCTTCTCTTAAGCATCGAAGGAAGACACTATCAAAAGAGCGGCGATAGAGCGTACCCTTGAAGTAAATAAATCGAGGAGCTCGACGTTTCACTTCTATTTTATGCCTTGGATCATTGGGTAGCCTCCCATGCTCTAAATAATCAATCAATGGTTGTCTCCAATCTTCTTTTTCAACTTCGCAAACTGAAACAACATTGGATTCTGTATTGTTATCTTTAAAATCAATTGGAGGCAAAATCCATCGTTTGCAAATAGGGACTTTTACTTCTACACTTGGCATGGCAAGAGCTGATGCTAGATTAGCTAGAGAATCTGCTTGCTTGTTCTCTCTTCTTGGTACATGTTCCAAGCTTACATTGTCAAACCATTCCAAAATCTTCTTCGCATAGTTGACATATGGTAAGAGGTCTGGCTTCTTAACTTCGTAAAGTGAAAGAAGTTGGTTAATGACTAATTTGGAATCCCCAAACACTTTAAGTTGAGTGATCTTCATATCCACTGCCATTTCCAATCCAATGATCAGAGCTTGGTATTCTGCTACATTGTTGGAACAATTTTCAGTGAGAGTAAATGCATAAGGCAATACATCTCATTCTGAAGTGACAAAGACAACACCTGCTCCAGCTCCATTTTGACGGGCAGCCCCATCGAAAAATAGTTTCCATGGCCTGGGAATTTCGATGAAAAGAGCATCTTCATCTGGGAGATCTTCAGAGAATTCCCAATCATCTGTAATCGGATGGTTTGCAAGGAAATCGACAAGTGCTTGCCCTTTAACGGCCTTTTGTGGAATATAAGTAATATCGAACTCTTGCAGCAAAAGAGCCCATTTTGCCAATCTTCCACTGAGCACAGACTTGGACATGAGATATTTGAGGGGATCTGCTTGCGAAATCAAACGAACAGAATGAGCTTGAAAATAATGCCTCAGCTTTTTAACTGCAAACATCAATGACAAGCAAGTCTTTTCAATGGGAGAATAATTTAATTCAGCGCCATTAAGAGTTCTACTAAGATAGTAGAGTGCAGTTTCTTTTCCTTCATCATTCTCTTGTGCCAACAATGCTCCTAAGGAATGTTCTTGTGCAGCAATATAAAGGATTAACGGCTGTCCTGGTATAGGTGCCTTCAGAATAGGTGGTCGTAACAAAAAGGTCTTAATGCTCTTAAAAGCATTACTGCAGGCTTCATCCCAGACAAAAGGGACATTTTTTTTCATTAGCCG
This sequence comes from Fremontodendron californicum, assembly GCA_030761205.1. Lineage (NCBI taxonomy): Eukaryota > Viridiplantae > Streptophyta > Magnoliopsida > Malvales > Malvaceae > Fremontodendron > Fremontodendron californicum. The sequence continues at coordinate 7,151,387 of JAULJL010000019.1, read as the reverse complement.
ACTAAATGGTTGACATCGACCAGCCAAGTTTGAGATGAAGCATCGGATATATGCCAATCTTCCTTGTAGACTTTTAAGTTCATCCAGATTGCGCGGTTCAGGCATTTTCATGATTGCATCTATTTTTGATTGATCGATCTCAATCCCACGATGTCGTACGATGAACCCCAAAAACTTGCCCGAGGATACTCCGAACGCACACTTGAGCGGATTCATTTTCAATTGGTATCTACGCAATCTTTCAAACACCTGGCGAAGATCAGCAAGATGATCGGATTTTTCCTTTGACTTTACTACCAAGTCATCAACATAACATTCAACAGTTTTGTGCAGCATATCATCAAAGATCTTTTGCATTGCTCTTTGATAAGTAGCACCTGCATTCTTTAACTCAAACGGCATAACTTTGTAACAGTATATTCCTTTTGGAGTTTGAAATGCGGTAAGTTCTTCATCTCTTGGAGCCATGCAAATTTGATTATAACCAGACGATCCATCCATAAATGACAAAGCTTCATGGCCAGTTGTAGCATCAACCATTATTTCTGTTATAGGGAGAGGAAAGTCGTCCTTTGGACAAGCATTGTTCAAATCTTGAAAATCTACACAAACTCGAAGTTGACCATTTTTCTTTCTCACTGGAACAATATTTGAGATCCAAGTGGGATACTTGACTTCTCTAATAAAGCCAGCTTTGATGAGCTTATTGACCTCAGCTTCAATTTGGGGGATCAAGTCAGGATGGAAACGTCGTTGAGCTTGTTTGATAGGTCGGACACTTTTCTTGATAGCCAGATGATGCATAGCTACTTTTGGATCAAGTCCCGGCATCTCTTTGTAAGTCCAAGCAAAGATATCTCGATACTCTATCAAAAGATCAAGATAGGCTTTTTCCTCTTCTGGTGGTAAGCAAGCATTAATAAAGATCGGTCGTGGATCTTCACTAGTACTGATGTTAACCTCCTTTAGCTCATCAATAGTAGCTTTATTTCCTTCTTCAAAAGACGAAGGGGCTTCTTGGGCTTCTTCTTCTTGAGATTTTTCACCAGTTTCTTTTACAGATACATGGTTAGAAGTAAGGATTTATGTTTCTTCAAGTTCTTCTTCCTCTGAGGATGAGACTGATTTGGTTATAACCACTGTGTGCTTTCTAGCCTTTAAAACTTCACCAGTAGTTACCTTCCATTCGCTTTGCCTTTTCATTCGAGAAGGAAATTTGCTGTGAAAATCTCTTGATTCCTTTAAAGTGGAAGACTTTCTTTTTCGGCCACAGTTAACTTCTTCAGAGTACAGACTTCCAAGCCTTGACTGAATGGAAATTGGTTTACTTACAGAAACTTCACTGCATTTTTCTCCCATTCGTTCAAAAACTGACATTCGTGATGATTGAATGCTCAAACGATCAAACACTGAACATCGTGTTGAGCGTGCTCCCAAGCGATCAAATACTGAAAGTCCTGGTGGTTTCACTGCATCTTCTTTCTCCTCGAGAACTTCCTCCACATTTATGTACCTCGAAGTTTGTTTATGAATCTTCAATTTTAATGGAGAATATCCAAGCCCCTCTTTAGAAGTTCCGATGTGATCAATTTTCTTTTGCCAGACTTGTCGGATCTTGAATGAACTTTGCGGCTTTTCTTTGCTAGGCTCTTTTGTCTCGTGAGCCAATTTTGCAACATCTTCTTGTTTATATCCAGCTTTGACAAGCAACCTATAAGCATTAGGATCAAAATCTTTAGCTCGATGAGTAGGAAGATCTTGATGTTCACAAAGAGATTCTTCTACTGGTCTAACAAATCCTTGCAGTGGAGGTATAAGGCCTCTTGATTCTTCCAAGTTAGTGAGGGGAAGAGTCAGATCCTTTAAACCTTGAGCAATTTCATCTTCTCCAACTGTGGAGGAAGCCAAATTCTTTCCCTTTTGTTTTAATTCTTGCATCGGGTTGGGCATTACTTCTTCAATAAATGTATCTTTTAGATAAAACTTTGCATCTGCGAAATGTGCTTCTGCTATAGTAAATGGCTTAGCGTCTGCAAGGATCGTCTTGACTTGACCGTTTCTGCAATACTTGAGACATTGGTGCAAAGTTGAGGAGACTACACCATTTTGATGTATCCACGGTCGTCCTAACAACATGTTGTACGTCGTTTTGGCATCGATCACATGGAAAAGTGGAATTGATTCCATATCTCCAATGAAAAGTTGAAGTCTAAGTTTTCCAAGAGCTCTTTGCCCCCCTTGGTTGAATCCTTGGATCATCAAGCGGCTTTGCATCAATTCATCCAAAGGAACTCCCAATTCTTTCATTGTCATCAACGGGAGTATGTTGACAGCAGAACCATCATCGATCAAGATTCTATTGATCTTCTGTTCCCGAGTATATCCTACGACGAACAACGGCCGATTATGAGGGGTTGACCCTAGCAACAGATCTTCATCAGAAAAGTTAATTTTCATAGCACAAGAATGATCATCAACATCAAATGCTACTGTGTCAATATTGTTTTCATTATCTTCATTGCTACTGTTATGGTAACAAGTCATGAAAACCGAATCTTCATCTCTAAGCTGAGTTGGCATGAATTCGCTTAAAGTGATTGGCCTCCTAGGCTTTCTCCCTATTGAATTTTTACCCTGAGATGGCATTTTTGTTTCTTGAGGCACATTGGGCTTTGGAGATTTGGCTGGTTGTTTGATCATCTTAGCTCTTGTAAGCACTTTCACAAGTTTTAGAAGATTCTTCTTTTTGCTTTTTCGGCGTGTGACTAGAGTCCAACCATCGTGATCTTGATTTTGTCTTTGAAGCAAATAGTTGCCCCCACTTCCCTGAAGATCCGCCATCGTACTTGTACTTGGAGCCAGTATGATAGGATCAAAAGAGCCAAATTTTATGGTTCTATCCAGCAAACTAGATTGAGAAACCATACTGATTGATGCCAAATTTGATGTATTTTTCCTTCTTCATAGAGTCGCATGATTTTATCCTTCAAAATAAAGCACTTCTCCAGAGGATGGCTAATCAAGCGATGGTACTTGCAATAATTGGGGTCTTCTACTTTATCAGCTTCTTCAGGTCGCTTTATTTCTGGCAACTAAATCAGCTTAGTCTTTAAAAGTTCTTCAAGAATGCTTGAAACATTAGAATCAGGAAAAGGATACTTCTTTTCTTGCCTCTCCTTCAAAGTGATCTTGCCTTTACCTTTGTCTTGGATAGGAGAAGATTTCGTTTCTTGAGATTGTTTTGACTTGGGAGATATCTTAAGAGGCTTGGTAGTTATGGCCATGGACTGTTTGCTTTCTCCCTTGTTGTTAAAGGTTTTGCCCCCTTTGCGGGTATCTTGTTTTTCCTTACCTTTCTTTGGCTCTTGCACCGGAGGTTCTTGATTTCCAAAAGCTGTCATACTCAACTCCATATCATGAGCACGAGTGGCTAATTCTTCAAAGGTCTTAGGCTTGATGCCTTGAAGAATGTAACGCAAGCCCCAATTCATGCCTTGGATGCACATGTCAAGGGCAGAAGACTCAGAAAGTCTTTCTTTGCAGTTAAGGCTCAGATTCCTCCATCTGTGGATGTAATCAATGACTGGCTCATCCTTCCATTGACGTGAGCTTGTGAGTTCGATCATGTTGACTATGCGGCGAGTGCTGTAGAATCAATTAAGGAATTCACGCTCAAGTTGTTCCCAGTTGTCAATCGTCCCAGGCTCAAGATCAATATACCAATCAAAGGCGTTGCTTTTTAAGGAGCGAACGAACTGCTTCACCATGAGATCCCCATAGGTACCAGCATTATTGCAAGTTTCCACGAAATGTGCAACATGTTGGCGTGGATTTCCTTTTCCATCGAACTGCTGAAACTTTGGGGGTTGATAGTTTCTAGGCATCCTCAGACGATCGATCTTTTGAGAATATGGTTTTGCATATGTATATGAAGGTTGAGTGATGCTTTCAACTTGATCTTTGATAGCCTCCTTGATAAGATCCTTGAGCTGACTGGTAGTGACGAGTTCATTGATCTTTTCTTCAGAATCCTTAGCAACTTCCTTGCCAGAGTTCTCACCATCATCTTGAAAGATTGATTGCCAATTTTGGTTTGAAGCTTCGTTCCTTTTTCCAGTGAGACCGGCGATCTGGTCCATCATGGAAGCGATCTGGTTATCCTTCTCTTTGATACTTGCTGAAATAATTTCAACAGATTTTGCCAGAAGTGCAACTTGTTCTTCCAATGATGTGGTGCCAGTTGTCATGACAGCCATTACTCCAGAATTTGATTTTGGAGCAGATGATGGAATAGGCTTGTTGCTTGAGTAGCTATCTTGTTCTTTGTATGTTAACTGGCGACTTGCACTTGATCCTCGAGGAGAATCAACTTGTCCAGCGGAAACTTCTTCTAAGTCTTGAATTGGAGAAGAAGTGTCATAGAGAGGGTTTTGATTGAGCACCGGAAAAGTTTGCTCATACAATTCAGCAAGAGCTTTGGTCTTCCTCCTAGTGCCATAAGGATGAGTAGGGATATCAACGCTTGATGATTAAGTGGGGTAGACTGCAGGATTAGCTCGAGCAGGCTTGAGAGTTGGTTTGTTAGCAAGGTTCTTCTTGGGAGCCATTGCAACTTGATAACTTGAGTTTTGAAGAAAAGAGATGAAAGGCAGAGATGGTCCCACCGGGCGTGCCAAAATTTGTACACACAAATTTTGTGTCAAAAATATGACAAGGAAAATTTGCAGTCAAATAAGAATTTTATTTATCAAACTTTGAGGTTACAATCTCTGAATATTCTTAAAGAAAGAAATCCTTTGATTCTTTTCTTCAATAAAGTTTTGATCCAAGGGTCTTCACGACTTGATCTTGAATCGGTGAGATCTGCTTCAAGGGTCTTCTAGACTTAGTCTTGAAAAAACAGGAATTATCTCCTTTCCTTCAATGAACAAGATCGGAGAGCAGCTTCTTTGAGAATTCTCAAGAACAAGCACCGCGTTCTTAGAATTTCTCTAATTTCTTCTTAAGACTTTTGAGAGGATTTGGCTCTTCAAAATCTTCTTCTCTTCAGGCTTTCTGAATTGTGAATTTGTGTTAAGGGGAGGTCTCTATTTATAGTGGTAGCTAGCCAGATGAAAGAGAGTTCTAAAAGAACTTGTTCTCCTTATTTATCTCTTAATTAATTTAATTTAATTAGAGATAAAACTTCATTATTTATCCCTTAATTAATTAATTAAATTAGAGATAAAATTTTTATCACTTAATTAATTAATTAAATTAGAGATAAAATATTTATTTTTTATTACTTAATTAATTAATTAAATTAGAGATAAAATATTTATTTATCTCTTAATTAATTAATTAAATATTTATTTTTTATCACTTAATTAATTAATTAAATTAGAGATAAAATATTTATTTATCTCTTAATTAATTTAATTTAATTAGAGATAAAAATTTATTATTTATCTCTTAATTAATTTAATTTAATTAGAGATAAGAATTTATTATTTATCTCTTAATTAATTAAATTTAATTAGAGATAAAAATTTATTATTTATCTCTTAATTAATTTAATTTAATTAGAGGTAAAATAATTATGACACATGAGTGAAATTTGATTGGATAACCCATGAATCCTTGCAATTTGATTGGTCAAACCATGTGTACATATTTAATTAATTATAAAATAATTAATTATAATATGATATTATCAATTTCACATGGTAATGTATAATTCAATTGGAAATTTCTTAATTAAAGAAATTCCAATTGACATGTGGCTATTTGTAATTGGTTACAAATTTTCTCTTTCTACACACCAAAAGGAGCATCAATGTGATTGTTTTCTGGATTGCCTAAGATGTCCCTCAATGAATGATCAAGAGCCTCAAAACAATTCCTATGATTCATAGGTGCCTCATCCCACACAATCAAGGAAGTCTCAAAAATTAATTTTGCCAAATGTGTTCCTTTTTTAATTCCACAAGTTGAGCATGGTTCAATACTTATAGGAATTTTAAAACTTGAATGTGTTGTTCTACCTCCTGGCAATAACAAAGCAGAAATACCTGACGATGCTACAGCTAAAACTATGCGGCCCTCAGATCGGAGTTTAGCTATCACTGCATTCCAAAGATATGTTTTACCAGTTCCCTCATGACCATAAACAAAAAATAATTCGCCACGTTTGTTGATAATATAATCCAAAATAAGGTCATATATATATTTTTGTTCAAGATTTAAACCACCTAATAATCCTGATGAATTATAGAAAGTTCAACTGTATCATAAGACAATTCTTCTGTGATTAGCCTATTCTCAACCCCTGTAACAATTGAGCTACTTGGCATTAGAAGTTTATGGTCAGAAAGGGTTGAAAAATTCTTGTTAAAAATTTTCTCTAATTCAAACCGTTATCATCAATGGTTGTTTGCTCACAGCATTGCTTTGGATAAAATTTAGTACACTTCCCGTTAGACATACAGGGACATGATGGATTAGCCAAACCACAAGGGCCAAGTATAGACCTGGCAATTCGTGAATTTTGTCACGTCATAATCGTGTTTAAGGTATTTTATATTTATATAAACTTCGATACGTTAATAATTCGTATTATATAGATTTTTAGACATTTATGTATTCGTGTCATGTTCATGTTATTTTTTCGTGTCGTGTTCATGTCGTGTTTTTAGTTTTTTTTGTGTGTCATGTTCGTGTCGTGTAATCGTGTCGTGTCCAATATTGTCAGGTCTAGCCATGTATCATAAATCGTGCAACAGCAGCATGACCACGAGGATCATCATGGTAATCAGGCAATTCAGCGGTAATCAATGAATCAATTTCATTTGTTGATACTTCCTTGCATGTACGATGCAACCAAACTAAGATATGCACATGAGGCAAACATCTTTTTTAAAACTCGATTGTATACACAGCTATATTAAAATACAAAAAAAAAATGAGTACCAACTATTTATAAACCATCAAAAAACAATTAGCAAGCCAAACCGCACCTGCTAGACATTTACCCAAGCAATGTTTGGTTGTTATATCATCCATTAGAAGATCAACCTTCATTTTGAACACCCTGCTAATAAGGTTAGGTCGATCTTCAGCACGCTGTCCGAGAATTAAAAGTAATGCCTCTTGTATCTCACCTCATAAAGCATTGCATGTAAATGTAATAAAGAGGTCGGGGGACACAAACCATCTACATATAGCCATTGCATCGTGATAATTTTGCATCATATATCGCATTCCACCGGTAAAACTGGAGGGCAAAATAACTCTTTTCCCAACAGAAGAGCTGTCGACATCACCATTGCAAACAACATCTCTAAGGCCTTGGTACAAATCAGAGCGCATTTTGTTTTGGTTATGTCGAATATAATCAAGACGAGCTTGCTCAACACAAGGGAAAACATCAACAATAAATTGTTGAAATAAACGACCATTCATGATCAAAGTCCTCCCTTCATGCGCCCTTTGTTGGATTCTAAAGGCATACAATTCCCTCCTGGTTACGAGACTCCTTTTAATTCGATTTAAACTTGATTGGCTACAGTATCTAATTTCAATGTGATAGCCGTCCTCGTCAAAAGAAAAGAGGAGGGGGCATTGCATAGCCATAAAGCTAGGATGTAAATCACTAATACGTTGCAAACCAATTGAACGATTCTCAACGATGATATCACAATGTTGATCAGTTGAACCAAAATCAACAACCATCAAACAAACAACTTCAGGAAATCCTTGGGATTCATATTGAGGCCCATCAAGGATGCGTTTACTAAGCACATGATCCTTGGGATTCATATTCATACAAACAAGTATCGACAAGCACATGATAGTAAACACAACACATGTTAAACGCAGTCGCAAAAGATATATATTCATTTAAAGCATGATGACCAAGCAACATACATATACTTACGGATTTGTTTTGACCAGGTGGAGTTGCAGACGTAAACTAAACCCCAAAATAAGAGATAGGACTAAATAGCTAAAACTGACTGGACCTGTTTTCCTGTATGTATAGAAAAGTTAGATATGCAAAAAGACAGCTAACATAATCGTGATAGAAAAATAAGACAAAATAATAAAAAACCAATAATCCAAAAAACACATGACAGTAGTATTCCATAAAGGAACGGTTAGTATCATAGTACCAAACTAACATATATCAAATAGAGGAAATGATATCGAACAACTAAAGAAGAATATCTAAACTAAATAGCCGACATACAATTTTTCAAAAGGGTATCTAATAAGAAAACGAAGAAAATAACATATAAACTCGAACAAAAAATAATAAATAGATCCTAATAGAAATGGCACACGATAACAAAGTATCATTAAGGAACGGTCAACATCATTGTACCAAAAGCACATAAACCATATTGGCCGAAGGCAACCGAACAACGAAAGAGAGACATAAACAGCAGTGTTACATTAAAGAAGGGCAGCACAAAAGAGAAGCAGGCAAAGCAGCAAATATAGAACAGATCTAGGCAATATAAATCAAATCCATGCAAAGCTTTGAAAAATAGGCAAGAAATAAACAAAAAAAACAAAGTTTAATATTCTAACCTCTACCATGCTAGAGCAGAAACCGTCTGTAGAAGTGGAAGAAGAAGGGGCTATTTATAGAGCTTTTTTAGGGGTTGCACAGCAAAGGATGGTGCATAGAAAACCCATTAAAAATGGAGAAGCAGAGGAGCATTTCGCATGTGCGAAACCTAAAATAAAGAGAAACATGAAAAACGTCAAGGTTAAAAAGATGTTTCGTTTGTATACCAGAAAATCCACTGGATAAAATGCATCATGAGTCTATGCATTAAAGGACCCTTTGAACCATTGGACCATAGGCAGATACAAACACAGTTCAATAGATGCGTGAAAAATAAATGTTGGTAGAGTGAAATACTCAAACGCGCAAGAATTAAACCATGGTCGAGTTAATTCCTTAAGCTTGCAGTTGACTTATGCATAAACATTTAACTTGTTAGAGGTTCAGGAAGCCTAAGAGGCTGAGCAAAAAGCAAAAGAATCATTAAACCAAGAGACAGACGATGTCGTTTGCGAGGGGGCAAATATACAAAAGAATTCTCAACCCCTGTTGCAAAATTAATGATGGCTGAGTTAATTTAATGCCAGCAAGTTAATTTAATGGCTTATGAGAGGACATTTAATGTAGGAGAATGTTAAGTTCAGAAAACCCATAAAAAACCATGAAAGCAGTAATTGGCAGTATTTATGAAACGCGTAAAGAATTTAATAGCTTAAAAATTCAATGCTAGCCAAGTTAATTGGCAGGACATGTTAAACGCGTAAAGAATTTAATGACTTAAACGTAGATTTTTAATGGATCGGAGGGTTAAGGTTAGAAACAAAGATAAAAAAATTGGGAGCAGGAACGACACGACGTCGTTTGATAAAAAAAGGCCAGCTGATTTAATTGCAGCTGGCTGACGCGTGGTTATTTAATGCTCTTAAATGCTCATTTTCGCTGGGGAGGTAATAATCAAATATTCAGTTCCTGAAACGTCGCTGTTTCGCATGACCCAATGTTCAAACAGAAAATGCCAAGCAATAGCGTGTTGACAGATGTCAACATAGGGCTCACTACTTGCCCTTTAGAGTAGATGAATTAATTAATTTTACTTTACATTATATACAAATATCTTGTGTAGTTGATGTTTTTGCTACTTTCTTTTTGTTTTTTTTTTAAAATATTTGTAGACACCTAATTTTGTCCGGAACCCTAAATCAGGTATTTTTCTTCCTAATGATGTTTTAGAATGCAGAAAGTCTCTTCTCATCTTGCAAGTGACACTCCAAGACTTTATTTAAGAAGTCAAGCACAAAAAGTCAATCTAAAAAAGTCAACCTTGAAAAAGTCAACTCCAAAAAGTCAACCACTAAAAAGTCAACCCTCATTCAAAATCAAGATCCAAAGTTTAATTGAACAATGGTGAAAGAATTTTGATAATCCGAGGTCTACAACGAAAGATATGGGGTTCGGAAGATGGGTTATGGAAATTCAGTGGAAAGGAAACCCTAATTCGATAAATTTGGGGAAAAGTGCTTAAACGATCAACTTGGTCGAAATTAGAGGTTCCGAATGAAATATAATCAATGACTATGGGTATTGGAAAGGCCATTTGGAAGCAAAACCAAAGGAAAGGTCAATTTGGAAGAAAACCAAAAATTAGGAGTTTTGGTGAATTTTGGCGAAATTGGGGAAAACTGCAGAAATTGCCCAATTCGGTAAGATTAAAGTCCCTAATTGATGAAGAGTGGGTAAACGAAGATAGCCCAAGGCTCAGTTTGAAGTAATTCCGAGAAAAGAGCCAATTGGAGGGAAAACGAAAAAACGAGGAAATTCCCGATAGTGAAAAAAGGAAAAATCAAATCGGAGTGGAATTTGATCGTAAAAATTGGGCGTTTTTAGACCAACTCCAATTCAATATATAACAAAGGCCTGGAAAAAGAAAATTTAGAAATCGGACTTGTTTTGAGTAAAACCGAGGCTTCGAAGGTTAAAGGGCAAATTTGGAAAATCAAGAAAAAATAGCAAATGAGCTCAGAAAATTACCAAAACTTCCAAATATCAATCTTATGTCATTTGGAAGAGATTGGCGAAGAAAAATCCAGAATAGGAACTCGTTTGAGAAGTGGCAAAGTTTGGGCCCACTAAGTTGAAATTCCAGAAGATAAATCCGGGAAAAATAGCAAATGAGTTTAAAAAATTATGAAAACGTTCAGATCTCAATTTTATTTTATTTGGAAGAGATTGGAAAAGAAAAATCCAGAATCGGAGCTCGTTTGAGAAATGACAAATTTCGGGCCCACTAAGCTGAAATTTCAGAAGATAAATCCGGGAGAAATAGAAAATGAGCTCGAAAAATTATGAAAACTTCCAGATCTCAATTTTATATTATTTGGAAGAGATTGGCAAAGAAAAATCCAGAATCGAAGCTCGTTTGAAAATGGCAAAAGTTCGGGTGTACTAAGGGCAATTTTGGAAGAAAAAATCCGGGAAAAATAGTAAACGGGCTTGGAAAATTATGAAAACTTTTAGAACTAAATTTTATATTATTTAGGAAGTATTGGAAAAAGAAAATTTGGATTTGGAGTCCGTTTGCAATTTAATCAAGTTTGAGGGGCTAAAGTGTAATTTTACCGAAGAAACTGATGAGGGCCATTTTTGCAATTTAAAAAATAGAGAGATGGCTGGAATTTGAAGGGCCATTCGGCCAGCCCATGAAGAAGATAAATTTTTCTGAGTTCTTTCATCCAAAGGCCAAAATTGGTAGTAAGGTGGTTATTTTTTTTTATCAAGCCTTTGTGATTTTGCCACATAGTCAAATGAATGAAGAGGAAGGATGTCAAAATTATGGTTACATATTTTAGGACAGCTGTATTAGTTAGGGGCTGATCACTTAATCTAAGGGTGGTAATTTCACATTTTTAGCATCTTTGATTAGTGGTTTTTGGATCAAATTAGCTAGAAAACAAATGACAACATAGTGAGCACACCAAGGGCCATTCGGGCAGCTCTATTTAGAGGGGGAAGTTTTCAGCTTTGGGGGGTTATTTTGCTGATCATTTTTCATTGTGGAGCAATAGTTAAGTGTAGAAAAACAAAGAAAAATTTAGAAAGGAAGGAAGCTTGAAAGATAGCTTTGAAAGGTAGCCTTTTGGCACCTAACTCTTGCATTTTTCTATGTTGATTTTGCTCATTTTTCATATGATTTCTTGTTATTTTATTATGTAATAAAGTTTTTTAAAACTTTCTTTCAAGGCTCCTATCTTATGTTTTAATGGAAAAATCAAAAAAGAAATTTTTACTACACTTTTTTCATGGTGGCCGAACCCCCCATTTGGTGTGCATGTCTTGTGTTTGATGTATTTCCTATGTTGGTTATGGTATGTTAGCTTGTTTTGATGTTTTAGCTTACTAAAATAATCAAGATATGGAGCTTATTTCTAACTTTATTTACTTGTTCTTAATTTTTTGTTTTTATCATTTTTTTTTCATGTCTACTTGCTTTATCTACTAACTTTAATTTTCTATTTTCAGTACATCAATTTGTTCATGCTTTATATTATTGCCATACCATGTGTTTGTGTATTTGCCTAGCTATATCTTTGCATTTTCATCATGATTATTTGTGTAACATGTTTTCATTTATGTCTTGCATATTTACCATGCCATGTGTTTGTGTTATTGCCTTGCTAGGATTTCACCATATTGTTTATGTGACCATTCGGTTTCCACCATTTTGTTTGCCTTGTGTGTGTTTGCATTTTCATCTTGTTTGGTTATCGTGCTTCCATTCATGCTTTGCATCTTTATGCCATGAGATTGTGTATTTGTGGTGCCATGTTCATGCATTATTATTATGTTCATTTAGTCATTATTGTTCATGTTACTTCCATGCATATTTCATATTTCATATGTCATATTTGTGTTTAGGTCATGTTATATTATCATGAATCTTCTCATGACATTTTAGGCATTAGGTCATTTTGTATGCCATGTATATTTCTTTGCTTATTAGGCCTTAGGTTATTTTGTATTTTCATGCATGGTTTCATGTCCATTAGGTCTAGGTCATCTTTGTATTGCCATGCATTTTCATGCATATTAGGTCTAGGTTTGCATTTATTGCCATGCACAATTTCTATCTAGGCATTATGTCATCTTTTATGCCATGCATTTTCTATGTCATTTAGGCATTAGGTCATGCATTTCATGCATTTAACTTGTTGTTTGTTCATGCATTTCATCTTATCCCACTTGATTTTTGACTTAAGCCAATCAATGGCTCAAGCCAAGCTCACATGAGCATGCTTGTGGAAAATTAAGATGTTGTCAAGTTGGATTTTCTACCTTTGTGATTTTTTTTTTCATTAGGCAATCCTTGTCCAAATTTTTAGAATTTTTTACTACTGTTTGTAGGACCTTAGAGGAGTCTCCAATATTTTTATTTTGATTTTTGAGTGTTTTTATCAAAGGTTTAAAAAAGTTTTTAGGTTAAACAGTTTTTCACCCAGTGTTCTGACTTTCATGAATTTTCTGGTAGGTCATCCTTAGTTTAAAAATTAAGCCGATTTTTCCCATATATTTCGACATGTTATGAGTTTCTCATAATTTTTTCAGATTTTTTTGAAAAATTTAAAATAGGCAAAAAAATCACGTTTTAAAACTGGTCAGAAAAGTTAGATTTGATTTCAAGGAGAAAATAATTTTCTGTTTTGGCTAAGGCATTAAGAGAGGGCTGATTTAGAACCATAGCTACTGTCCTAGGTTGATTTCTAAGTCATTTTAACCCAAAAAAATGATCTTATAAAGGTCGGGTCAAGGGAGGTCAACCCGGGTTTTCAAAGTTAGGAAAATAGAGTTTTTTTAAGGGGGGTTTCGGCCTTAGTATTATTTTCATCCAAAATTTTCAAAATTGTTTTCAAACCATACAAAGTATTTTTTATTTAGAAAATTTTGATTTGATATCTTTTCCTAAGGTAGTCGGATATCTTTCTAGATATACGGATGTCCTTATTTAAAGGAAAAAAAATACACTTTTATGCATTGCATTTTCCATGTTCATGCATATTATATAATATATGATTTGTGCTATGAATTTTTATATGATAATGTTATTGTTTTGATTTATATTTCATGATGTTATATTGATTGTTATATGATTGTGAATATTTTATGTTATTCTATGCTCCTTGCTTAGTCATTATTTATTTTGTCATATCATTTAGAATTTATTATATTCATGCATTGCTTTTTTTTTTCCATGCATATTTTATTATAAGGTTTTTATGTTTTTATCATTTCATTTAAAATATACTATGTCATTTAGATTATATTATGTCATTTAGAATATACTATATCATTTAGATTATATCATGCCATTTAGAATATACTATGTTACTTAGGTTATATTATGTCATTTAGAATATATTATGTCACTTAGGTTATATCATGTCATTTAGGTTATACTATGTCATGTAGATTTTGCTGTCATCTTTTACTATGTCACACATGTTCATATTCATCTTTTTAAAAATGTTTTAAAAAAGATAATGATTATCAATAAAAATAAAGATATTCCCAAGTTAAAATAATTCATGAGTTTTTTGTCGGGTTTGCTGGGGAGGATATCATCAATTATCATTAATAAAGGAATATCTTTCTTTCAAAAAATCAAAATGATTCAGAGATTTTTCCAAATAAATAAAAAAATTTAAATTTTGTCAGGTTTGCTGGAAAATATAAGAAAATTTTGAATTAATAAATTCCAGATTATTTTCAATTAAAAATGAAATTATTTTTCTTTAAATTGGGAATTATTTTGAAATGCCAAATCTAAAACCAACCGTTTTATACGGGCGTTGTGGGGGTGCTAATCCTTCCTCGCACGTAACCGACTCCCGAACCTGCTTCTTTGATTTCTCTGGTTTAAAACGCAGACTTTGAAATTGGTTTTAAAAAAAATATTTTAATTAATTTTAAAATATTTTACAAAACCGATTTTAATAGGTAATCGGTCACACCTAGCCAAAAAAGATTGCTGGCGACTCCATTTCTTTTTCGAGGTTGTCTTTGAACCCTCATTTTATTTCAAGAGGAATTAAGTCGTCTTTTCCTCGGTTTTCCCCAATGTCACACTTAACTAATAAAGTCTTGTGTTGAGATTTGTTGTTTTTTAGGTTACGACAATATTATAAGGTAAAAATTAGTAAAAAGTAAAACAAAATATCATAATATATTTAAAATAGATGAATAATCGAAAGGTAGCACCAATTAGAATACATAAATAGTCTATATAAAAATAGAATCATGCATTTTTTACTTTTTTATTTTAAAAAATAAATAGTAAAAGCATCTATCAAATTCAAACATAATTTAAATTTATTATGTTCTGTCGGCAATTTTCGAGTTTGTGTTCATTTTGCCAAAATCTAAAAATTAAATAACATGACCAACTCAAATCCAAACATAAGTCAAACTCAAAAAAAAAAAAAAATCTAAAATGACTTAAAAGTGATTTGAATTCAAAAAGATTTGTCGACACCTAATTTTGTCCGGGCCTCCTAGACCAGACAAATTCTCCTTTCAACTTTCCGGAACGCAAAAAAATTTCCCCCATTCCACAGATGGGTCTCCAAGACTTCATTTCGGAGGTCAACACAAAAAGTCAAACCCAAAAAGTCAACCCCAAAAAGTCAACCATTAAAAAAGTCAACCCTCTATCAAAATTAAGATTCGAAGTTGAATTGGACAATTGTGAAGGAATTTTGATAATCGGAGGTCTACAACGAAAGATATAGAGTTCGAAAAACGGGTTGCAGAACTTCAGTGGAAAAAAATACCTAATTGCGCAAAATCGGGGAAAAGCACGGAAACGATCAAATTAGACGAAATTGGAGGTCCCAAATGGAATAAGATTAGTAACTACGGATATTGGAAGGTCTAATTTTGACTCAGAGTTGAAAGAAGAATTGGTTTGAAGAGAAAAAAGGAAAATAAGGATTTAATCAATAAATAGAAAAATTCACAAATTTGGGGAAAACTGCAGAGATGGCCCGGTTCAGTTTAATCGAAACCCCCAGTTGGTAAAGGATAAGTAAACAAAAATATCCCAAGTCCCAGTTTAAAGTGGATCCCAAGGAAGAGTCGGTTGGAGGAAAAACAAAAAAATAAGGAAATTTCTGATGCTAAAAAGGGGAAAACTGAATCGGAGAGGATTTCGGTCGTAAAATTGGACGTTTTTGGACCAACTCCAATTCTATATATAACAAAGGGAGTGGAAAAAAATTCAAAAATCGAACCCGTTTTGAGTAAAATCGAGGTTTCGTTGGTTAAAGGGTATTATTGGAAAATTCAAAAAAAATAGGACCCGAGCTCAAAAAATTAGAAAAACTTTCAGATTTGAATTTTTTATTGTATGGAAGGGTCGGTGAAGAAAAATTCGAAATCGGAGTTCAAATGAAAAAAGGCAACACTATTCCGAAATTCCAAGAGAAAATTCCAGGAAAAATAGGAAACGAGCTCAGAAAAATATGAAAACTTTCAGACCTGAGTTTTATATTTTTTGGAAGGGATTGGAGAAGAAAAATCTAAAATCGGAGTTCAAATGAAAAAGGGAAAAGTTCGGGTGCACTAACCCGAAATTCCAAAAGAAAATTCTGGGAAAAATAGCAAACGAGCTCGAAAAATTATGAAAGCTTTCAGATTTGAGTTTTATAATTTTTGGAAGGTATTGGTGAATAAAAATCCGAAATTGGAGCTCAAACGAAAAAGGCTAAATTTGGGAGGCACTAAACTGAAACTTTAGAGAAAAATCCGAGAAAAATAAAGAATGAGCTCGAAAAAATTTGAAAACCTCCAGAATTGAGTTTTATATTGGATGGGATGAATTGGGAAAGAAAATTTCAAAATTGAGGTCCATTTACAATTAAAATAAGTTTGGGGGCCAAAACTCAATTTTACCAAAGAAATTGAAAAAGGCCAATTTGCAAATAAAAAAAAAAGTTGAATGGCCTGAAAATTTCCAGGCCATTTTCGGCCAGCAGCTGATCAAGGGGAGGGAGTGTGATCATCATGGATCAAATGGCCATGGATGGATAGCAAGATGACATTTTTACAAGGACAAGATTTTTCACTACTTTGCCTACATGGCATTTTAAGCCAATAGGAAGACTCCAATTTGCAAAGCCAAGTGAAGGCCATGTGAAGAGCATGTGAAGGCAATGATATGTTGCCAAGTAGGATTAAAAATGCCACCTAAGAAGATATTTTAATAGGAGGCCATATGATTTGACAAATGGACAATATATTTTGTAGAGACAAGGGGACAAGAATAGTTTAGGTAGCATTGTTGGCCAATGGGCGGTTAAGAAACCCTATTTTTTAAGCACCATGCAAATAAGGGACAAGCTCCCTATTTTTAAGGAGAACACTATGTTAGAGGGAACATTTTTTAGCCATGTGATAAAGGATGTTGGAGGAGCATGGGAAGCTCAAGGGTAAAAAAATAAAAGCCACACTCACTCTAATATTAAGGGGCAACCGGCCATAGTGAGGAGGAGGTTCATTTTCTTCTTAACGCATTTCATTCTTGAGAGAAAAGGAAGAAGAAAAAGAAAAAAGAAGAGACAAATTTGGAAACCTTGATTTGGAAAGCAATAGCTAGGTAGCTATCACCTCCATTCTTCTTCTTTAATGTTTTTCTTTGATGTTGTGATTCTTTTTCTCCTCTTTTTGTTCATGTGATTTGTAAACTTTTTGATGAATAAAAAGATTTTCAAAAATAAATTTTAAAGGTTTTCTATCCTTTATTCTTCATACTTTATCAAATAACCAAGTTTTGACAAATTGTTTTTTACGTATTTCATGCCTTAGCCGAAACTTGAAGAGTATTTTTGTGCTTGTTCTTGCTTGATATTGCTTGCTTGGTTGGTTGTGTTCATATTTTTCATTCATGATTGATCTATAGCCATGTGATTATGGGTTGTAAAATCATGCATTTAAACTAGGAGTTTGGCCAAGATCAACCAATGATCTCAAGCTAAAAATCCCTTGTCTCTACTAGTTGAGAGATTGATAGTTTAGATTGGGTATTCTAACTTTGGGATTTTTTTCCACTACTCATCCATGGTCAAAATAAAATGATTTTTTTACTGTATGCAGAAGTCATTTAGAGGATGCCATGATATTTTTTTATGATTTTTAGATTTTCTTATCATGGTTGAAAAAATGCTTTTTAACAAAGCAGTTTTAATTCACTGTCTTAACTTTGGTAAAAATTCAGTCATGGTTCCATTACTCCAAAAATTAAGCTGATTTTTTACCATAGAGATCAACATGTTCTAGGTCTACCCTAATTTTTATAGATTTTTATGAAATTTTTTAGAAAGAAAAAAATATAGATTTTCAAAACTGCTAGTGCGAGTCAGGTTTGTTTTTGAGAACTAATAATTTTCTGTTTTTGTTTGGATACAAAGAGGGGGCTGATTTGGGTCATGGTACCATTACTCCAAAAATTAAGCTGATTTTTTACCATAGAGATCAACATGTTCTAGGTCTACCCTAATTTTTATAGATTTTTATGAAATTTTTTAGAAAGGAAAAAATATAGATTTTCAAAACTGCTAGTGCGAGTCAGGTTTGTTTTTGAGAACTAATAATTTTCTGTTTTTGTTTGGATTCAAAGAGGGGGCTGATTTGGGACATTGGTAACTGTCTTAGGTTAATTTTCATGTCATTTCGATCATAAAATTTGATTTTATAAAGTCGGGTCAAGGGCGGTCAACCCGGATTTCAAAACTAGGAAAATAAAGCCTTTTTAAAGGGACGAGCCCAAAGTCTTTCGATTTTGAAAATCCGATTAATTCTCTTCCAAAGGTAGTCGGATATCTTTTTAGGTATACGGATGTCCTTACTTCAAGGAAGAAATACATCTTCATGCATTGCATTTTTAAAATGTTTTCAAATTTTAATTTGACATAAAACGTGTGTTTCGGTTTCCTAAACATTTGGCGAGAATTAGTTCCTAATCTCTGCTGGGTTGCCGGGGAGGTTAGGAAATTGTTCAACGCACGTGTTTATGAAATTGAAAGATATTGGATTTTGTTTTATTCAGAATCATATAAATATCATTAGAAAGAAATATTTTCTGAGCTTTGTCGAATTTGCCGTAGAATGTGGTAATATTTTTAGATATATGCTATTTGTATGATTCCTCACATGAAAATTCTATGTCCATGAATATTCCATGTTGATGTCATTTTATATTCATGTTGCCATCATTAGATTTTGCCATGTCTAGCATGCCATGTCATTCATTCATGTGCCATGTTATCTAGATTATGCCAGGTCATTCACATGCCAAGTCATCCATTCATATGCCATGTCATCTAGATTTTGCCATGACATCCATTCGCATGCCATGTCATCTAGGTTATGCCATATCATTCATTCACATTCCATGTCATCTAGATTATGCCATATCATTCATTCACATGCCATGTCATCTAGATTATGCCATGTCATCCATTCACATGCCAAGTCATCTAGGTTATGCTATGTCATTCATTTATATGTCATGTCATCTAGATTATGCCATGTCATTCGCTCACATGTCATGTCAGCCATTCACAGCCATGTCATCCATTCACATGCCATGTCATTCATCCATATGTCATGTCATTTAATTTATGCCATGTCATTCATGCATACATCATCTAGGTCATGCCATGTCATTCACTCATATGCCATGTCATCCATTCACATGCCATGTCATCTAGGTCATGCTATGTCATTCACTCATATGCCATGTCATCCGTTCACATGCCATGTCATCTAGGTCATGCCATGTCATTCACATGCCATGTCATCCATTCACATGTCATGTCATCTAGGTCATGCCATGTCATTCACTCATATGTCATGTCATTCATATGCCCTGTCATCCATTCACATGCCATGTCATCCATGTCATGCCATGTCATTCATTCATATGCCATGCCATGTCATTCATGCACACGCCATGTCATGACATGTCATTCATTCATGTGCCATGTCATTCACATGCCATATCATTCATTCACATGTCATGCCATTTAGTTTATGCCATGTCATTCATTCGTGAGCCATATCATTCATATGTCATGTCTTTGATTCATATTCCATGACATTTATTCTTTTGGCTATGTCATAATAAATTGTTTGCCATGCCATGTTAATTATGCATGTTATACATTCATATTTTAATGATAATTTATATATTCATGATCATTCAACTTTTTAAAAATTGATATATTTTTTTAATAAAATAAAGCAATATCCCCGAGTTATTATAATTCATGAATTCTCCTCCGGGTTACTGGGGAGTCTTCATCAACTATATTAATGAAGGAATACCCTTTTAAAAAAGAGTATGATGCAGAGATTTCCAAAAACAATAAAAAAATCTATATTTTACCGATTTGTCGGGGAATATAGAAAATTTTTGCGATAATAAATTCCGGATCATTTTCGAACAAAAATAGGATTATTTTTTAAAATGGGAATTATTTTTAAATACCAAATCTAAAACCGACTTTTCACTGAGACTCAAGATAACACATGACTAAAAATGTACCATTTTATACGGGCATTGTAGGGGTGCTAATCCTTCCCCACACGTAACTGACTCCCGAACCTGCACTTTTTTTCTCTGGTTCAAAGCGCAGACTTCAAAATATGTTTTAAAATGTTTTAATTAATTTTAAAATAATTTTAGAAAACCGGTTTTAACAGGTGGCCAATCAAACCTAGCCAAAAAAGATTGGTGGCGACTCCATTTCTTTTTCGAGGTTGTTTTCATACCCTCAACCCTTTATTTCAAGAGGAATTAAGTTGTCTTTTCCTCTATCTTTCCCCAATGTCACACTTTGACGAGTCCGATCGTCTCCGCGATAGGGGCGAAAATCTCAGACTTTTCGAGGCGGCGACTCCGCTGGGGACTTTAGAGAGTCAGGTTTAAAGTTAGTCATGTGTTATCAAAAATGTCGATTTTGTCGGTTTTAATTGGTATTTAATTATAATTCCCGTTTTATTTTATTTTTTAAGAGGATTTTTCTTAAATAATAAAATGTTTTTAAATATGTTCATGATTCATGTACATGCATATTATCGCTGCTCTCTGGTTATTTAATCTTGTATATTATTATTGTTCTTCAGTTATTTAACCTTGTATATTATTACTGCTCTCTAGTTGGTTAATACGTTACACTATTCTTGATCTTTGCTTTAATAAATTGCTGGGGCATTTAGATTAAGGGTTGTAAAATAGGTGGTGAAAGGTTTGTTGTTCCTTCTCACAAACTATACTTGCATTTGCATAAAATGAGCTAGGTGGAGTGAAGTACTTATGCTTCGTGAGGTGATAACCTCCGCATAAGCTAGCGAAACACTCCCGGGGTCCAAATTACCTACGCTTCGTGAGGTGTTAACCTCCGCATAAGCATGGGAAATGTATTCTAACAAATTGAACCCGTTTTGATTGGGGTACCTTACTAGCCTTCACCGGTGACAGTGAGGAGCAATTTGGAGCCTTTTTAGAACTTAATGCAACCCCATATAGTGAGCCATAAGAAGCCCGCCTAGGTAGAGCCATGCCGAATTTCCGTTAGATGCACCAAAAATAGGAACACATGGAGGAATGCTTCTGATCTTTTGCCATTTATTCCTACATTCTGAATAAGCATTGTAGATTGGGCAACGATGAACGTATATCGCCAGTAATAAATTTAAAATTTCGCCCCAAAGGCGTTGTGATGCCTAAATAAGTAGATACTATTGGGGCAAATGTTCATTGACTTTTTCTGAAATTGAAAATATAAAAAAAAATTCAAACATTTTTGTATTTTGCACATTTCATGCATATGTGAATAAAACATGTACCACCATGGTTTTTTTATCTCATTCTTTTCAATAAAAGGATGGTGATAATAATCTCATTTGATGATTTCATAAGCATTCATTGATTGAATAAGAATTATAGACTAGTAATGTTGAACAAACATTTGGACATTGTGCCGTGATAGGATCCATTACCCCAAAATTCTTTTGAGTAATGAAATGTGAATTTTTGCCGGGAAAAAACATGTTTCAAAAAAAAAAATCGTGGATGAAATTTTGGGGGCAAATTTTGCATAATGAGATTTTTGAATAACCGAGATGGGCCCTACCAATTTCGTTTAATCATTGATATACCCGTGCGTTAATTCTCATTCTTTACATACATCATGTTGACATCAGGTTGCATTCATGACATACATAGTCATCATGAGTTCTCTGTATATGCTCATGCATTAATATGTCATATTGGCATCAGGTTGCATTCATAACATACATGGTCAGCATGATTTCTTTGTATATACTCTTGTCAATCATTTATTCTTTACATGCATCATATTGACATCGTGTTGCATTCATAGTGTATATGATCATTCATTGGAAAATGCATCTGGAACATACATGGTCATTCATTGCATATATCCATCTAGAGGTGGCAATTGGGCGGGTTCGGGTCGGGCTCATTCGGGTTCGGGTCCATTCGGGTTCGGGCTCAATCGTGTTCGGGTTCAATCAGGTTCGGGTCCATTCGGGTTCGAGTCCGTCCAGGTCCGTTCAGGTTCGGGCCCAGTCGGGTTCGAGTTTGTTTTACATCATTTTTATTTTATGTTAGATGTAATTATTTTTACATAATTTAAATATTTACTTTTAAAAATAATTTTATAATTATTTTTAAAAATAATCTTTTATTATAATATGATATTTTTAATTATATTTATTTATTAAAATCAATATTTGTTAGCACCAAAAGAATATAAAATTAATTTTTTATATAAAATAATTTTTTAAAATAATTTATTATAAAAAATATGATATATTATAAATTAATCATATTAATATTTAAAATAATTGATTTGATGAACTCGAATTTGAACATGTAAATACATTATAATTTATATTCACTACCAAATAAGAGATTTTTAGGGACGAACCCTGGCATTCAACTTTGAGGTCTAAATGGGCTTGGACTATCCATTTACAATTATGGACGGGTTTTGGCAGAATTTGAGGCATTTATTTCGGATCGATCCGGGCTTCGGCAAGTGAATATGGTGTTGATGATTTAATTTAATAATATGCCTAAGAAAACTATATATATGTTGCAAAGGGCAACACATTTTTTCTAAAAGTAGTTTTTATCTATTTTTTAATATAAGAAATACTATTATACTAGAGATAAGTTAAAATGAATGAATTTCTATTAATTAATTTTAATATATAGAAAAATACTATTATACTATTATAAGGGTGCTATTAAAATAACATAAATAAAGGATAAGTAATATTTTATGTCAAAAAAATTTACATTTCTAAAATTTTCATGACTTTAGAATTTTTAAATAGTGGATTCATCAAGATATGGGACATTAAAGTTATAAGCGCAAAATATAATTGTATTTTTGATAAAATTATTATTTTATCATATATATAATATAAATTAAATTAAATTTTAATTAAATTATTAAAAAAGATATTAGAATAAAATTGATAAATAAAGTTCTTGCTTTATAAAAAAATTATTTAATTACAATTTGATAATTTTTATTTTTAGTATTAAATTCGGGTTCGGGCTGGGTTCGGGTATTTTTGGGTTCGGGTTTTTTCGGGTTCGGGTAATTTCGGGTTCGGGTCTTTTCGGGTTCGGGCCATTTCGGGTTCGGGTTTTTTTGGGTTCGGGTTTTTGACTTTTTGGTCAAATCGGGTTTCGACGGATTCGGGTTCGGGTTTTTCTGGGCGGATTTTCGGGTTCGAGTTCATTTTGCCACCTCTATATCCATGCATTGGTTTTTCTTATTCTTTACATGCATCACGTTGGCATTGATAACTCGTATAATTATATAGTTTTTAGTTATGTTTTATTATTGTTTTGTGTCAAATACGAGTTATTATTGTTTAGTTTAATTGTGTTTATAATCTTTTATATTTTTATGTAATTTGGTGTTTTTCACAAGTTTCTTTGAGTGATTTCAGATTACTAGAATTAAGGGCAAATCCAGTTCAGTTCCAGTTCCGACACCGTTTGCCATATCAGCTATATCTCGAGTTTCACTGAATCAATAAGGCTGAAATTTGTATCCGTGCAAAGCTAAGAGGCATATCTATCTTTTTCATGTTTTACACTTCTTGAAACGGAGTCGTTTTCCCTAGCGAAATCGACCATCAAGTTGGCTGATGTGCAATGACGTCTGTGCTGACCTGTTTTCGTATTTTGCCCATATCTTCTTATCCACATCAGCAAATGAGCTGATTCCAACGGCTATGGATCCGTAACTGATAGGGGTATATTTTTCTAGAAGACAATTTTATCAGATCGAGCCTCCAACATTAACAAAATCGACCATCAAGCTGGCTGATCAGAATTGTCATACAATATGACGAAAATTGTTAGAAAAATACACCCACCTATTATACCTACCTTTGAAATTTGTAAAGCTTGTCTCTTGTCATTTAGCCCTCTAAAATGTGTATAAATAGAGGGCCTTGGATGAGTATTGGGATACATTATACATTGGTAGGATATTAGCCATTGTAATAAAATTCTCTAAGTTTTCTTCTTCTTTCCTTTCTCTAGTTTTCTTTTTCTTTATTTACTTATGCTTCTTACATTTCTTTTCATTTTATTCATATCTAGTATGTGTTGCTAATCATATTGTTGAGGTGATGAGGTGAAGCTCTTGGTAAATGCTAAGGTTAGTCTCTTAAACATGAACTAAAATGAATCATCATTTATAAACACTAGTATAGATAATATTTTCTTTTGGTCTAAAATCATACTTGCAAAGTAGAGATCTTGATTCATTATTGACAATGAAAATGGCACAGTAAATGCTTGATTTCATAACCTTGATTTGTTGTAGACATATACCTTGGCATAAGGAATGCTTGGACTCTTTTTGTGAGTTTTGAGGACACCAAATGAACATAATATCATATGCTATGGACGTTGGACAATTTGGACTGAATTGCTAAACCTTCCGATTGGAACCTCCCTTATGTGTGGATTTCAATTGTGTAATAAAACAAGATTAATCTTAGCATAACACCAAGAGTGGATTCTCTAACCTCAACATCTTTTCTTATTGTTTTTTATATCTTGTTTAATTGCTTTTATGTTATTTTGTTTATTTTGTTCTCTAATATCTTGTTTACTTTCTTTGTTATTGATTCCCTAATATCTTGTTTATTTTCTTTTTCTTATATATTTATAAACTTATACTTACTAATACGCTTCCCTGTGGTTCGACCTCGGACACCCGAGAATTTATTACTTGAACATAACCTGCACTTGGGTTTACAACTCTTAATTGAGTTACCATCAAGTTTTTGGCGCCGTTGCCGGGGAGGCAATACTAAGTATATAAGTTTATAAGTATATTTATTTTTATTGGCTGGTTATACCGCCTATATTTATTTTTATTGGCTGGTTATACCACCTATATTTATTTTTATTGGCTGGTTATACCGCCTAATTTTCTATATATTTATATTTATATTGTATATTAACTTTGTTTTATTTCTATTGGCTGTTTATACCGCCTAATCTGTATATTAACTTTGTTTTATGCTTGTTTGGCGACGTGATTTTAGATCTCGTCGTTTAGTTAGATTTTATTGTGAAACTTTTTCAGGTAATCTTTCTAATACAACTCCTACCATGGCTGACAATGAAAGTGTTCATGCTGAAGATGAGAACAGACAAGTACGCACCATGCGTGACTACTTGCAACCAACTCGAAGCTCATCACGCTCTTGTTTTATTTTTCCTCTCAATGCAAACAACTTTCGTTTTAAACCAGGTATGATAGCTTTGCTTCCAAATTTCCATGGGTTAGAATCGGAAAGTGCTTACTCGTTTCTAAAAGACTTCGAAGATGTATGTGTCACCTTTAATGACCAACAATGTACAAATGAAATTGTCAAGCTAAAATTATTTCCTTTTTCTTTAAAAGATAAAGCAAAAATTTGGCTTCATAATTTAAAACCAAGGTCAATTGGCACATGGCAAGAATTACAAACTGAGTTTCTAAAGAAATTTTTCCCAGCACATAAAACTACTGCTTTGAAAAGACAGATTCAAAATTTCAATCAAAATCAAAATGAAGCATTTTTTCAGTGCTGGGAGCGTTTTAAAGATTTGTTAAGTTCTTGTCCACAACATGGTTTTGAAAAATGGCGTCTTATTAGTTTCTTTTATGAAAGTTTAACTCCCGAAACTAAACAATTTGTTGAAACAATGTGTAACGGTGAGTTTCTAGAAAAAGAACCTGAAGAAGCCTTTGACTACCTAGACCATTTGGCAGATAACTCTCAAGCCTGGCACACAGATAATTCCTCTGAAAGTTCCAATAGATCTAATCTTGTTTCTAACAGAGGTAAATATCATTTTAGTCAAGAAGATGAGATAAAAGCTAAAGTAGCTAATTTGGCTAGAAAGATTGAAGCCATGGAACTTAGAGAAGTAAAAACGGTTAAAAATGAAGAAAGTTGTGGAATTTGTGAAATCATGGGACACCCCACTTCTGAATGTCCAAACATTCCCATTCTTAAAGAAGCGTTGCATGATCAAGTAAATTCCATAAACACATTTAAAAAGCCTTTTCCTTCTCCTTACTCTGAAACGTATAACCCTGAATGGAGAAATCATCCCAACTTCAGTTGGCGGAATAATAATCATGTTCAGGTACCACAATCTCAAAAGCCGGGCAACACTTTTTCCTATCAACCTTCACGTGTACAAACCTTGGAAGAGACATTGCAAGCATTCATGCAAACACAAGCAAATGTGAATAACCAAACTTCACAGGACATCAATGAGATCAAAAACACCTTGTCCACATTGACAGCTTCATTACGCACTCAAGAAAAAGGTAAGTTTCCTGCTCAACCTCAGCCTAACCCTTCTACTCAATGTCTTGTTTCTTGCTCCAATGAAACTCAACAGGAAAATGCCAGTTCTATCACAACTCTTCGAAGTGGAAAGGCAATTGACAAAAACATTCCATCAAAAGATCAAGATCCTCCTTCCTCTCCGAAAAGTAACGGTAAGGATGATGGTAAGTCTGAACTTCTTGAAAATTTGGACAAAGAAAAAGGTATGCATCCTGCTCCTTTTCCTCAAAGGTTGCAAACAATAAAGAATTTGAATCAAAATGCAGAAATTTATGAACTTTTCAAACAAGTTAAGATTAACATTCCTTTATTGGATGCAATCAAACAAGTTCCATCTTATGCTAAATTTTTGAAGGACATGTGCACAGTTAAAAGGAAACATAATGTACAAAAGAAAGCATTTCTGACGGAAAGTGTGAGCTCAATCATTCAGCACCTTACTCCACCAAAATTCAAAGATCTTGGATGTCCAACAATCTCATGCATCATTGGAAACACTAGAATGGAACGTGCATTGCTTGATCTTGGTGCTAGTGTTAATCTTTTGCCTTTTTCTGTTTATCAACAATTAGGTTTAGGTGAACTCAAGGAAACACCTGTTACACTTCAACTAGCTGATCGTTCTGTAAAAATTCCTCGAGGGATAGTTGAAGATGTTTTGGTTCAAATTGATAATTTTTACTTCCCTGTTGATTTTATTGTTTTGGACACACATCCTGTTTCAAATCCAAATGTTCAAATTCCTGTTATATTAGGCCGTCCATTTCTTGCAATTTCTAATGCTCTGATAAATTGCAGGAATGGTATGTTGAACATTTCTTTTGGAAATATGACTTTAGAATTAAATGTGTTCAACATTTGCAAGCAACCTGGTGATGATTCAGAAGTACATGAAGTGGATTTCATTGAAGAACTTGTTCATGAACATCTCACCACTACCACATTCCATGATCCTTTAGAAGCTTATTTAATTGAATGTGAGTTTGATAATGCTTCAGAAATTTCACACACTGATTCTTTGTTAAATTCTTTTCAGGTTAAGCATTGTTGGAAACAAAAGTTTGAGGAACTTCCATCACTCACAAATGTCACTGTACCATCAACTATTGAACCACCCAAGCTGGATTTAAAACCATTGCCATTCGAGCTAAAATATTCCTTTTTGGGTGAGAATGAAACTTTTCCAGTCATAAATGAACTTGAGGAACTCAGAAATGATGCATATGAGAATTCTAAAATTCATAAAGAAAGAACTAAAGCCTTTCATGACAAGTTAATTTCAAGAAAAACATTTGATGTTGGGCAAAAAGTTCTACTTTATAATTCTAGACTTCACATATTTCCTGGTAAATTGAGATCAAGATGGACTGGCCCATTTGTGGTTAAGCATGTGTATCATTACGGAGCAGTTGACATTGAGAATCCTCAAAATGGTAACGTATTCAAGGTAAATGGACAAAGACTCAAACTCTTTTTGGAAAATCATGTTACTCAAGTAGAGGTTGTTTTTCTTTCTGATTCTTGTTTTGAAAATAACTAGATGTAAATATAATTTTTACTAATCTTCAAAAAAAAAAAAAAAGTTTGTTGTGTTTTAAGCAATTTAGAAGTATTCATTCTGAACAAGGTCTGAGTAAGGGAGACTTGAGACATACCTTGTCAGTTTGATTTTAATCTTTTTATGTTTACTTGTTAATTTTTGTTTAGTATTTTAGGATTATTTAGGTTGCATGAGTTTGTTTTGTTTTGAGTCTTAGTTATTCCTATTCTTATGTTATTAGTTCTTTTCTCTTACACATGATTCTTTCATTTGGGTTAATAGACTTACATTTAGGACAATGTAAGAATCAAGTGTGGGGGGAACTATTTAGGATTTCTTTTATTTTTGTCTACTATTTTTTTTTATGAGTCTTTATTATTATTATTATTATTATTATTATTATTATTATTATTTTTAGTGTGTTTTAGTTCCTTTTAATACAATGATGAGATATGAATTGCATAAGTCTAAAACAGATTTATTAGTGAGAAGATTTTCATGAGAATTGAGCTTGATGTCAATCTTTTTATGAGCCAATGTTAATATGATATGTTGATTGAGAAAGAAGCATGTTTAGATTTAATCTGACTTGTATAATCATCCTTGTGAGTTTTTGAGCCTATAATGATTGATGCATTATACAAATCAATCTAATTTCTTTCTTGAGTGCTCTTATGATTACATGATTCTCTAGAACTTGCTTTAAACCGTTTGAGACTATATTGATACATGTGACAACATGAATATGATAGAGGCATAAGGATTATAACCAGAGCCAAACAGCCATCCATTATTAATGTTCTAAGAGAACATCCCCACTAGTGAGCCAATTTGAGCCTACATTAAATATGCTATTTTATTGGTAACCAGAACTTACACCTAGCCTAAATATACTTATATCCTTACCCTTGTTCTAAAGATGGATTATATATTTTGAGACATATTGCAAAAACAAGGGATACATTTTGAAAATTTGGGTTAGAACGAAAGATAAGTGTGGGGGAGGAGAGAGGCAAAAGTCAAAGAGAAAAAGAAAGGGATCATTGTCAAATACATTCCCATATTAAAAAAAAAAAAAATCTTCTCTTGAACTTCTAGTTAAAGTAAAGAAAAAGATGTTACAAAGTTGGTTAGAATGAAGCAAAGGCTCAACATGAATATTTAGCCTATGTTATTATGTGCTTTATAAGAGTTTTGAGAAGTTTTATTTGTATGATCTTATTATGTCTCTAAACTCTATGAACTCTTTGGAACCTTTGTGATATCTTTATCCTTTTGTTCTTTAACCACATTATAACCCTTTGGCCCCATTACAACCTTGAAAAAAGACCTCTTGATTTATGAAGTTGTATGATCTAAATAGTGGAGAATAGGTGGACAAGCAAGCATATGGTAGAACTGTTTTCATGAGATTGATTGAGTGTAAACACTTTACCACTACTTTAAAGAGTGAAAATCATGAGAGTATAGTGAGAAGTTGAGATTAAGTTGAATATGCACTATTTTGATTGAAATATGTTATGTTAATATTGGCTTAACTCATTTATTTACATTCAAGCATGATTTTTTGTGAAATTCTTTGAGCTATTGATTAGTTTTTAAGACTTGTCCAATGATTATCTCTAATTTATATTGGAAGGATTAGTTATAATTATTATTTTTAGTTTTTCTTATGTCTTCAATGTTTGTGGGTATCGTCCTAGTAAACCCTCACGAGACTAAACTCGTCCGCTAGGGACACCTAGGGGTTTAAAGGCTTGTGTCACATGCTAAGTGCCACCGTAATTTCCTACGAAAATGGATTAGATTAGATTTTCTTATTTTATTTTTATTGAGTCGTTGCTAGGGACTAGCAACAATCTAAGTGTGGGGGTGTGATAACTCGTATAATTATATAGTTTTTAGTTATGTTTTATTATTGTTTTGTGTCAAATACGAGTTATTATTGTTTAGTTTAATTGTGTTTATGATCTTTTATATTTTTATGTAATTTGGTGTTTTTCACAAGTTTCTTTGAGTGATTTCAGATTACTAGAATTAAGGGCAAATCCAGTTCAGTTCCAGTTCCGACACCGTTTGCCATATCAGCTATCTCTCGAGTTTCACTGAAGCAATAAGGCTGAAATTTGTAGCCGTGCAAAGCTAAGAGGCATATCTATCTTTTTCATGTTTTACACTTCTTGAAACGGAGTCGTTTTCCCTAGCGAAATCGACCATCAAGTTGGCTGATGTGCAATGACGTCTGTGCTGACCTGTTTTCGTATTTTGCCCATATCTTCTTATCCACATCAGAAAATGAGCTGATTCCAACAGCTATGGATCCGTAACTGATAGGGGTATATTTTTCTAGAAGACAATTTTATCAGATCGAGCCTCCAACATTGACAAAATCGACCATCAAGCTGGCTGATCAGAATTGTCATACAATATGACGAAAATTGTTAGAAAAATACACCCACCTATTATACCTACCTTTGAAATTTGTAAAGCTTGTCTCTTGTCATTTAGCCCTCCAAAATGTGTATAAATAGAGGGCCTTGGATGAGTATTGGGATACATTATACATTGGTAGGATATTAGCCATTGTAATAAAATTCTCTAAGTTTTCTTCTTCTTTCCTTTCTCTAGTTTTCTTTTTCTTTATTTACTTATGCTTCTTACATTTCTTTTCATTTTATTCATATCTAGTATGTGTTTCTAATCATATTGTTGAGGTGATGAGGTGAAGCTCTTGGTAAATGCTAAGGTTAGTCTCTTAAACATGAACTAAAATGAATCATCATTTATAAACACTAGTATAGATAATATTTTCTTTTGGTCTAAAATCATACTTGCAAAGTAGAGATCTTGATTCATTATTGACAATGAAAATGGCACAGTAAATGCTTGGTTTCATAACCTTGATTTGTTGTAGACATATACCTTGGCATAAGGAATGCTTGGACTCTTTTTGTGAGTTTTGAGGACACCAAATGAACATAATATCATATGCTATGGACGTTGGACAATTTGGACTGAATTGCTAAACCTTCCGATTGGAACCTCCCTTATGTGTGGATTTCAATTGTGTAATAAAACAAGATTAATCTTAGCATAACACCAAGAGTGGATTCTCTAACCTCAACATCTTTTCTTATTGTTTTTTATATCTTGTTTAATTGCTTTTATGTTATTTTGTTTATTTTGTTCTCTAATATCTTGTTTACTTTCTTTGTTATTGATTCCCTAATATCTTGTTTATTTTCTTTTTCTTATATATTTATAAACTTATACTTACTAATACGCTTCCCTGTGGTTCGACCTCGGACACCCGAGAATTTATTACTTGAACATAACCTGCACTTGGGTTTACAACTCTTAATTGAGTTACCATCAGGCATCGTGTTGCATTTATAATATACATAGTCAGCATGCTTCCACTGTATATGACCATGCATCACTTTGTTTATTCTTCACGTGCATCAAATTGCATTCATGGCTCATTCATCATGACACGCACTTGGGGAGATAAAACAGAAGTTGGCTTGGCTGTAAGAGTTTTTGAAGAAATTTCCATTTCAAATTAGAGGTATAAGAAGTACTGAGCATTTTTGTGACACAAGCCAGAGCTATGGAGAGTGAACAAGTTGCCTGGATAGATAGAATGGAAAAGGCACAGGAAGAATTGCGAAAACAGTTGGCAAAATCTCAAGCAGAATCTAGAGATCAGATGACTAAACTGATGGAGCTGGTGTCCGCTTCGATCAGAGGAAAGGGATACACTGAAAACTTGACCGTCAGAGAAGAGTCGGAGGCACAAAAGGGTCAGAATGAGGTCATAATGTTAGATATCCAGTCTTTTCAGAACATAGTTAACCCTGTCAACATCCTGAACTTAGAGGATCCAGCTGAACAAGCAAAATTGAAAATGATTGCGTTGAATGGGGCTGAGTCGATAGATTCCCAAAGAAAGTATCAACTGTTAGAGGAAAAGCTCCGGGCAGTAGAAAGTACAGATATATTTGGAAGTGTAGATGCGAAAAAACGTTGCTTGGTCCCCGATTTAGTCATTCCTCCTAAATTCAAGGTCCCCGATTTAGTCATTCCTCCTAAATTCAAGGTCCCCGACTTTGAGAAATATGATGGGACAACCAATCCGTCAGCCCACATCACTATATTTTTCCGAAAGATGACGGGTCATATAGATAATGATAAGCTTTTGATCCACTGTTTTCAAGATAGCCTCAGCGGGTCCGCAATTAGGTGGTATAGTCAGTTGAGGAAAGATCAGATTCGCTCTTGGAATAATCTGGCTAGGGCTTTTCTAAGCCAATACAAGCATATGGCTTATATGGCGCCTGACCGTCTCGCCTTGCAAAATATGGAGAAAAGGGCTACTAAGAGCTTCAAAGAATATGCTCAGCAGTGGATGGACATGGCTGCCCAAGTACAACCGCCTTTGACACAAAAGGAAACCATCATTTTTTTTTTGTGAATACACTGCAGGCCCCATACTATGATAGACTCGTTGGCAATGCCGTGAAGAATTTTGCGAATATGGTAATCTCAGGGCAGATGTTTGAGAATGCTATCAAGACTGGAAAACTCGAAGGAGATAAAACGTATGGTGTTGAGAGAAACAAGACACCCAAAAAAAAGAGGAAGATGCCCAAGTTATAGAAGGCAACTCAACGGAGAACTGCCCGTTTTGAAGTACAAGGTCAGGGATCTCATTAAGGCTGGTTCAATAAGTTTTGAAAATGGGAAAGCCAAGTGTCATAAGAAACATGCTGCATGATCATGTTAGGATTTCTGATGCATGTAGATCTATACACTATGATGATGAAAGCACTTGTCTCATGTTGACATCTACATGAAATAAATAAATTTTGAATTTAAATGTTTTTCTATTCATCATATTTTAGCAACAATTTGAATTTGCAAAAAACTAAAACTTTGAGAAAAATTTTGGTATACAATAATAAGGGGTTTTCACATGAAATAATGGACAGTCTTGAGAATATTGATGATCATTGTTAGAAATGACACAATACCCTCTTACCTCTTTTGGGCTTTTCTAAATCCCTTGAACTGAGACCACTTGAAAGACCTAATGCTTCAAGGAATATGAATAAATGAACTTCATAAACCATTGTCATTACAAAAATAAGCAAAGATGTAGATCCTAATCTAGGCTATGAGCAAAGGAACGCAATTTTTGAAAATCTTTCGAGCTCTTTGGAAACTCGAAAAATGAGACATTCTTTCAAGAATCTAGATCATGGTAATTTGATGTGTGTCAAGGTGGTGTCAAAACATTCACAGCTTTTCTAATAACCTCAAAACACCAATTGCCCAAGCGTTACTTCATGATTGACACCTCGGGGCACAATGACTAAACCAGATTATCCCAGGTCCCAGAGAAAACCTATTTTTGGGCCATATTTTCATTGACACTTCAAATAAGCCCAAGATTGAAACTCAGCCTTTTCAATAGAGACCTAGACTTGCGATATTCCTCGTAATGATACAAATTCTCATGGTTAATCAAAGTGGGGCATCATATGTGAAAATGATGGATACATGGTGAATAAGGATGGAACTAATGCATGAATCATTGGAGGCATGCGACAAGAAAAGAAAGAAAAAAGAAGAAAAATTGTGATATCATGTATATGAGAATTCGGATGATTCCGAAATGCAACATGAAATTTTAATTATCTATTCCCCCTGGGGATTGCTTTTCAATGAGAATATTTGTGCTTGATATAAGAAATGACCATCTTTCATATCCCTTTCACAAAAAGAAATTATCCATAGTCACCCCTTTTGAGCCGAGAGAATTCTTTCTTCTTTGAACCCTAATCAAGGATCACCCTCTACACTGGGGGGAAAATACGAGGAAAGATCTTCTCAAATATCATGGAGAAATAAGTCCCAACTCGAAGACAGATACAAAGCAAATTGAGCTCCCAAATAAATACAGGCTCACTCTATCAAAATAAAGATGCAAAAGGAAAAAGAAAATGTAGAAAAGATGGCGAGATGAAAGCCAAGAACAAAACAAAGAAAAAAGATGGCGAAATGAAAGCCAACAAAAAAAACATACACAAAAAATATGTGAAAAAGTATGGCAAATGAAAGTCAGGAACAAAGAAGAAAAGGAGCAAAATTCAAAAAGGAAATAAAAGAAAAGTCCAAAAGGGACAAATGCTTCAAAGGCAATCCTTCTCAAGAAATAAACCTTGATCTGATTACCCTCAAACACATATTTTGGGCCTATTTATCCTTTCTTTCTGAACCCCGAACCATGGCCTGCATTACGTGCTTAAAAAGTCCATTTTGATCAAGCATGAATATTTAACTTAAAGGGTTTTTCCTCAGATTTTATCTCATCCCATCTCATCGAATTATCATTTCACTATGGAAGAATTTAGAATTCTCAAGTGCATGGTAGAACAATAAAAAGGAAGAAAGAAAATATGGAAAGAATGGGACTCTAGGGCGAAAACCCAAAAATGGGCGGTCTAGAGTAAAATGGGAATTTTCGATGCCATCTATGTTAGTGCCAATGCCACAAAAGAGAATGTCATCTTGAAGGAATCGAGGAACATCTAGGAATTCTTTAACCTTCCAAACTGTTAGCTCTCATTTGGAGGATTGACTTCAAAGACTGAGACTTTTTTTCCTCCAAAATTAACATCCCGGCCAATCTTGACACTTGTCAAAACACCATGATTTGGAAAATTAAAGAATGTCGAATTTGTTTGATTCTCAAGGAATTCATATTTTATAAAACTTGTTTCATTTGTGAGCCTATGAGGGACATACAGATTTCTTGTTGTGAAGTTTTCTTGGATCAACCAAAATCGTTTTGTACCAAGCCTTTTCAATTTAAGTTGAAAAACCCAAATTGACATTCAGAAAATTCCTAACAGTGATCATTAGTCTTCAAGAGATTTGTTCATCACAAACTGGGGGTTAATATTTTTGGCTCAGAAGTTTTCATTAAATGAGCAATTTTTTTTCAAAATGGGAAAACAAATGAAAATATTATTGAAATAACCATTTTTGATGTTGACATGAGACAAGGGTTTTTCTAACCCAAAGGTATGGAACTACTAGGGTTGACCTTGACTTCCAGATATAAGAAGAAGAAATAGAACTCGACAAACAGGCTTCTGTTGATAAGAGTTTGAAAACGGTTGGGGCAAGAAGATAGCCGAAGATCGAAAAAGGAATGATCTCTTACGGGGCACGAGTGTTCAAGGTACACTCTGATTTGAAAAGGAAAAGCTAAGCCAAAGTCTAGAAAAAATGATCGGGGGCATTTGCATCATTCATAAGCACTTACCTCTTTATTAAGCTTTGCACCTGCACCATGTCAGGAAGCATTTGCATTATTTATAGGTACTGGCAGTTGCACCATTCCATGAGCATCTGCATTTTACCATTACATTTACATCCTTCATGGATATTTGCATTTGCGTCATCTCAAGCAATTGCATCATTTCGAGGATCATTGCATCTTCATTATTGTGTGGTAACTACAATTACACCACTCACATGAACACGATTCGTAAGGGCATCTGCATTTTTTCATGAAGTATTTGCATCACTATTGATCTTTGCATTTGCATCATTTAGAAGCATTTTGCACAATACTATTCTCTGCATTTGCACCAAGAGGCATTTGCATCAATCTAAAACATTTGCATTTGCATCATGAAGCATGTGCATCTTGTTAAAGACATCTGCATTTGCACCAAGAGGCATTTGCATCAATCCAAAACATTTGCATTTGCACCATGAAGTATGTGCATCTTGTTAAAGACATCTGCATTTGCACCAAGAGGCATTTGCATCAATCCAAAACATTTGCATTTGCACCATGAAGCGTCTGCATCTTATTCAATATATGCATCTGCACCAAGAAGCATTTGCATCAATTCCAAGACATTTGCATTTGCACCATGAAGCATTTGCATCTTATTCAATATCTGCATCTGCACCCAGAAGCATTTGCATCATTCCAAGCCATTTGCATTTGCATCAAGAAGCATGTGCATCTGCTTCATGAAGCATTTGCATCCTCTCTCAATGATTTCGGGTATAATTTTCAACACGTTTTCAAGAACCAATATCTAGATTTTTAAAAATGAGCAAGTCTTTGGTGGTGATAACCGAAGCTTCTGGAGGAGATATCCAGAATTTTACAATTTTAAAAATGAACAAGTCTTTGATGGTGATAGCCGAAGCTTTTGAAAAAACATCTAAAATTTTACTTTGGCGGTGATAGCCAAAGCTTTGAAAAGACATCTAAAATTTTACTATTTAAAAAATGAACAAGTCTTTGGTGGTGATAGCCGAAACTTTTGAAAAAACATCTAAAATTCTACTTTGGTGGTGATAGCCGAAGCTTTTGAAAAGACATCTAAAATTTTACTGTTTTGAAAATGAACAAATCTTTGGTGGTGATAGCCGAAGCTTTTGAAAAAGCATCTAAAATTCTACTTTGGTGGTGATAGCCGAAGCTTTTGAAAAGACATCTAAAATTTTACTTTGGTCGTGATAGCCGAAGTTTTTGAAAAAACATCTAAAATTTTACTTTGGTGGTGATAGCCGAAACTTCTGGAGGAGATATCCAAAATTTTATAATTTTAAAAATGAACAA
Organism: Fremontodendron californicum; assembly: GCA_030761205.1. Classification (NCBI taxonomy): domain Eukaryota; kingdom Viridiplantae; phylum Streptophyta; class Magnoliopsida; order Malvales; family Malvaceae; genus Fremontodendron; species Fremontodendron californicum. Next base: position 7,114,682 of record JAULJL010000019.1, on the reverse strand, counting down.
GTCTTTGGTGGTGATAGCCGAAACTTTTGGAAAAGACATCCAAAATTTTACAGTTTTAAAAATGAACAAGTCTTTGGTGGTGATAGCCAAAGCTTTTGGGGGAGACATCCAGAATTTTACTGTTTCAAAAGTGAACAAGTTTTTGGTGGTGATAGCCGAAGCTTCTGGAGGAGATATCCAGAATTTTACTGTTTTAAAAATGAACAAGTCTTTGGTGGTGATAGCCGAAGCTTCTAGAGGAGATATCCAGAATTTTGCTGCTTTAAAAAATTAACAAGTCTTTGGTGGTAATAGTTGAAGCTTCTAGACAAGACATCCAAATATGATTTTATCCCAAAATTATATACATGTCATGTGAAAAGATATTTTTCTAAAACTCTGCTGGGTTTGCCAGGGAGTTCAGTGAAATATCCTGACACTTGTCATTCATATAATTTCACACCTTGATAAGATAAGGCCTCGGGACTCCTGCCGAGATATTGTTTTCTCTTGCAAATCTAACTTGTTTCCTTAGGACGGGTCGAGCCTTAATTAGTCAAGGAACTTAATTTAAGGACAAATTCTTCTATCTTTTTTGAAACATATATTTTCATCCCAAAATTATATACATGTCATGTGAAAAGATATTTTTCTAAAACTCTGTCGGGTTGCCAGGGAGTTCAGCGAAATATCCCGAGACATGTCATTCATATAATTTCACACCAAGATAAGATAAGGTATTTTCTTCTCTTGCAAATCGAACTTATTTCCTTAAGACGGATCGAGCCTTGATTAGTCAGAGAACTCAATTTAAGAACAAATCCTTTTATTTACAGTTTGCAAAAATAAAAAAAATCAAAATCAAAATAATTATGAATAAAAAATGGAAATTCCCCTTTCTATCCTTCACATGTGATTAGTTAAAGAGAGGCAGCTGTAGACACCTAATTTTGTCTGGGCCCCTTGAACCAGGCAAATTCTTCTTTCAACTTCTCGGAACGCAAAAAAATTCCACCATTCCACATATTGGTCTCCAAGACTTCATTTCGGAGGTCAACACAAAAAAGTCAATCCAAAAAAAGTCAACCTCAAAAAAGTCAATCTCAAAAAGTCAACCATTGAAAAAGTCAACCCTTAGTCAAAATTAAGATTCGAAGTTGAATTGAACAATGGTGAAGGAATTTTGATAATCGGAGGTCTACAATGAAAGATATAGAGTTCGAAAGACGGGATGCAGAAATTCAGTAGAAAGAAATACTTAATTGCGCAAATTTGGGGAAAAGCGCGAAAACGATCAAATTGGACGAAATTGGAGGTCTCAAATGGAATAAGATCAGTAACTACGGATATTGGAAGGTCCAATTTTGACGCGGAGTTGAAAGAAGAATTGGTTTGAAGAGAAAAAGGAAAATAAGGATTTAATCAATAAATAGGAAAATTCACAAATTTGGGAAAAACTGCAGAGATGGCCCGATTCGGTAAAATTGAAGCCCCCAGTTGATAAAGGATAGATAAACAAAAATATCCCAAGTCCCAGTTTGAAGTGGATCCCAAGGAAGAGCCGGTTGGAGAAAAAACGAAAAATTCTCGATGCTGAAAAGGGGAAAACTAAATCGGAGAGGATTTTGATCGTAAAAATTGGGCGTTTTCGGACCAACTCCAATTCAATATATAACAAAGGCAGTGGAAAAATAAAATCCGGAAATCGGATCCATTTTGAGTAAAACCGAGGTTTCGAGGGTTAAAGGGCAATATTGGAAAATCTGAGAAAAATAGGACCTGAGCTCAGAAAATTATAAAAACTTCCAGATTTGAATTTTATATTGTATGGAAGGGATCGGTGAAGACAAATCCTGAATCGGAGTTAAAATGAAAAAAGGAAAAGTTCGGATGCACTAACCCGAAATTCAAGAGAAAATTTCAAGAAAAATAGGAAACAAGCTCGAAAAAATATGAAAATCCATATCTGAGTTTTATATTTTTTGGAAGGGATTGGAGAATAAAAATTCGGAACCGGAGTTCAAATGAAAAAGGGCAAAGTTCGGGTGTACTAACCCGAGATTCCAAAAGAAAATTCTGAGAAAAATAGCAAACGAGCTCGGAAAATTATGAAAACTTCCAGATCTGAGTTTTATATTTTTTTGGAAGGAATTGGTGAAGAAAAATCCAAAATCGGAGCTCAAATAAAAAAGGCTAAATTTGGGAGGCACTAAACCGAAACTTTAGAGAAAAATCCAGGAAAATAGAGAATGAGCTCGAAAAAATTTGAAAACCTTCATAATTGAGTTTTATATTGGATGGGATGAATTGGGAAAGAAAATTTCAAAATTGGGGTCCATTTGCAATTAAAATAAGTTTGGGGGCCAAAATGCAATTTCACCAAAAAAATCTAAAAGGGCCAATTTGCAAATAAAAAATATTGAATGGCCTGGAAATTTCCAGGCCATTTTCGGCCAGTAGCTGATCAAGGGGAGGGAGTGTGATCATCCTGGATCAAATGGCCAAGGATGGATAGCAAGATGACATTTTTACAAGGACAAGATTCTCCACTACTTTGCTTACATGGCATTTTAAGCCAATAGGAAGGCTCCAATTTGCAAGGCCATGTGAAGAGCATGTGAAGGCAAGGAGATGTTGCCAAGTAGGATTAAAAATGCCACCTAGGAAGATATTTAACAGGAGGCCATATGATATTGGCAAATGGACAAGATATTTTGTAGAGACAAGGGGACAAGAATAGTCTAGGTGGTATTGTTGGCTAATGGGAGGCTAAGAAACCCTATTTTTAAGGGAAGTATGATGGAAACTCAATTAAGAGTTGTAATCCACACATAAGGGAGGTTCCAATCGGAAGGTTTAGCAATTCAGTCCAAATTGTCCAACGTCCATAGCATATGATATTATGTTCATTTGGTGTCCTCAAAACTCATAAAAAGAGTCCAAGCATTCCTTATGCCAAAGTATATGTCTACAACAAATCAAGGTTATGAAACCAAGCATTTACTGTGCCATTTTCATTGTCAATAATGAATCAAGATCTCTACTTTGCAAGTATGATTTTAAACCAAAAGAAAATATTATCTATACTAGTGCTTATAAATGATGATTCATTTTAGCTCATGTTTAAGAGACTAACCTTAGCATTTACCAAGAGCTTCACCTCATCACCTCAACAATATGATTAGAAACACATACTAGATATGAATAAAATGAAAAGAAATGTAAGAAGAAAAAGAAAACTAGAGAAAGGAAAGAAAAAGAAAACTTAGAGAATTTTATTACAATGGCTATCCTACCAATGTATAATATATCCCAATACTCATCCAAGGCCCTCTATTTATACACATTTTGGAGGGCTAAATGACAAGAGACAAGCTTTACAAATTTCAAAGGTAGGTATAATAGGTGGGTGCATTTTTCTAACAATTTTCGTCATATTGTATGACAATTCTGATCAGCCAGCTTGATGGTCGATTTTGTCAATGTTGGAGGCTCGATCTGATAAAATGGTCTTCTAGAAAAATATACCCCTATCAGTTACGGATCCATAGCCGTTGGAATCAGATCATTTGCGCACGTGGATCGGGAGATATGGTCAAAATACCAAAACGGTGCAGAACAGACGTCATTGCACATCAGCCAACTTGATGGTCGATTTCGCTAGGGAAAACGACTCCGTTTCAAGAAGTGTAAAACATGAAAAAGATAGATATGCCTCTTAGCTTTGCAGGGATACAAAGTTCATCCTTATTGCTTCAGTGAAACTCGAGATATAGCTGATATGGCAAAAGGTGTCGGAACTGGAACTGAACTGGATTTGCCCTTAATTCTAGTAATCTGAAATCACTCAAAGAAACTTGTGAAAAACACCAAATTACATAAAAATATAAAAGATCATAAACACAATTAGACTAAACAATAATAACTCGTATTTGACACAAAACAATAATAAAACATAACTAAAAACTATATAATTATACGAGTTATCACACCCCCATACTTAGATTGTTGCTAGTCCCTAGCAACGACTCAATAAAAATAAAATAAGAAAATCTAATCTAATCCATTTTCGTAGGAAATCACGGTGGCACTTAGCATGTGACACAAGCCTTTAAACCCCTAGGTGTCCCTAGTGGACGAGTTTAGTCTCGTGAGGGTTTACTAGGACGATACCCACAAACATTGAAGACATAAGAAAAACTAAAAATAATAATTATAACTAATCCTTCCAATATAAATTAGAGATAATCATTGGACAAGTCTTAAAAACTAATCAATAGCTTAAAGAAATTCACAAAAAATCTTGCTTGAATGTAAATAGTTTGAGTTAAGCCAATAATAACATAACATATTTCAATCAAAATAGTGTATATTCAAACTTAATCTCAACTTCTCACATGGGATACTCTCTTGATTTTCACTCTTTAAAGTAGTGGTAAAGTGTTTACACTCAATCAATCTCATGAAAACACTTCTACCATATGCTTGCTTGTCCACCTATTCTCCACTATTTAGATCATACAACTTCATAAATCAAGAGGTCTTTATTCAAGGTTGTAATGGGGCCAAAGGGTTATAATGTGGTTAAAGAACAAAAGGATAAAGATATCACAAAGGTTCCAAAGAGTTCATAGATTTTAGAGACATAATAAGATCATACAAATAAAACTTCTCAAAACTCTTATAAAGCACATAATAACATAGGCTAAATATTCATGTTGAGCCTTTGCATCATTCTAACCAACTTTGTAACATCTTTTTCTAGAAGTTCAAGAGAAGATTTTTTTTTTTTTTTTTTAATATGGGAATGTATTTGACAATGATCCCTTTCTTTTTCTCTTGACTTTTTCTTTTCTTTTCTTTCCCCCACACTTATCTTTTGTTTCTAACCCAAATTTTCAAATAAAAATATCCCTTGTTTTTTTGCAATATGTCTCAAAATATAAAATTCATCTTTAGAACAAGGGTAAGGATATAAGCATATTTAGGCTAGGTGTAAGTTGTGGTTACCAATAAAACATCATATTTAATGTAGGCTCAAATTGGCTCACTAGTGGGGATGTTCTCGTAGAACATTAATAATGGATGGTTGTTTGGCTCTGGTTATAATCCTAATGCCTCTATCATATTCATGTTGTCACATGTATCAATATAGTCTCAAACGGTTTAAAGCAAGTTCTAGAGAATCATGTAATCATAAGAGCACTCAAGAAAGAAATTAGATTGATTTGTATAATGCATCAATCATTATAGGCTCAAAAACTCACAAAGATGATTATACAAGTCAGATTAAGTCTAAACATGCTTCTTTCTCAATCAACATATCATATTAACATTGGCTCATAAAAAGGTTGACATCAAGCTCAATTCTCATGAAAATCTTCTCACTAATAAATCTGTTTTAGACTTATGCAATTCATATCTCATCATTGTATTGAAAGTAACTAAAAAAACACACTAAGTCTAAACATGCTTTTTTTTTTTTTTGGTTTTTTTTTTTTTTTTTTTGGTTTTTTTTTTTTTTTTTTTTTTTTTTTGTTTTTTTGAAGAAGAAGATTAAATCAAACTGACAAGGTATGTCTCAAGTCTCCCTTACTCAGACCTTGTTCAGAATGAATACTTCTAAATGTCTTAAAACACAACAAAATTTTTTTTTTTTTTTTTAGCAAAATATGTCCCTTACCCCCTACTAAAATATGACATTGTCCCCAATGTCAAATTTTAAAGGTAGAATTTAGGAGATATTACCTGCAGAGGTTGCTAACCACTTATTATAACTGAGACACAACAAGCAAAATGTTAGATAATGTCACAAAGACAAAGTGCAATCCACTCCTTGCTCGTCCATATCTCTTTTTCTTTTTCCGAGCGTTTGCGAAACAACCGTAGCAGATAAACACTCATAAGCTTGTAGCTTTTTGAGTAAATCTTCAATGGTTGTAGCAGAAATTATGGTTCTCCTTGCCTCTGAAAACATGAATCCATTATCCACAGCATTATCTAAATATGAAAGTAAATTACTAAAATAACCATTAATATTAAGCAAACCAATGGGTTTCTTATTTGTGACCAAAGATGACCAAGAAGCCACGCAAGCTATTTCTTCCAATGTACCCAGACCTCCTGGTAAGGCAATGAATGCATCGGCAGAATGGTACATGATTGTTATCCGTTCAGGGATACTCCAGACTTGTATTTCCTTACCCACGGTAGGTCCACAAAAATCTGTGAATAGTTTTGGCACGATTCCTAGAACTGGACTTCCTCCGGCGTGTGCTGCTGTAGCGACTGCTCCCATTAAACCCGTACTACCGCCTCCATAAATCAAGTGGATCTTTTGTTGGGCAAGTATTACTCCAACTCTTATGGCTTCATCAGCGAATATGTTATTTTTCCCTGGATAAGCACCTCCAAAGACACAAATTTTTTTAATGCGCTGGGACGAAGTGCTTTCCATTTTTTTTTTCTTTTTCGAGTGCCTGAAAGAGAATGAGTACATGGTGTAATATATAGAGGACTGAGTAGTGAATCAGACAAGAGTAATAATGTCGCCGAAAGTGTATTTGACCTGTCAGAAGAAAATGTTAACCTAACAAAAGATTTTTGCGTGATTTCAGGAAGAAAATAAAAAAGAGAAGAAAAATCAATCGTAAAAGACCAATGCAAAAAAAAAAAAACGAGAATAATTACACAAATCGAACAACACGTAAATTAAACTGAAATAAAGTTATTGCAAATCAAACCAAAAGCTGAGAAGTCATTTATTGTAGTTGTGATTGTGGCTCACATCTTCCTCTGGTTTTACGTCCAGAAACGGCTTAAACGCCTTCTATGAGTCGAGGATATGCTTCCCATCCAGTTTTCTTACAAGCTGGCAAACAGGGTCTTTTAACATCAGATTCCCAAGATGTTGCCATTCCCTTTGGAATTGCGGCCATAAATCAAGAATTTCTCTTTGTACGTCTCCACTAGGATGCGTCTCAAGAGAAAGTTGGATATTACCCAAATTCTCCTTACTCAGTCCATCCTTAATGAATTCAATTTTATCATCTCGATTAGAGGACGGAATCCCAATAGAACGACATTTACCGTTACACGTCCATCGTGCACACTTGTGGCAATTTGAACTCATGCGCTTTGCTCGTCGCTTCTTTGCATAAGTGCTTCTACCTGTACCTGGTAAATGCAAAACAGGAAGATATTCATCTTCACGTACCTTGGCTTCAATTATCCAACGTATGTCTTCAGGAATCCCTTTGTTCATAAGCATTCTTAATCTTTCTAATCGAACTTGGTAAAGCTTCAGTAAAATATTCCGAGGAAAAGGAGGAAATCGTTTCTGCAATCTTTTGAGAATATCATCCATCCTGAAAAAAAAATGAAATAAAATAAAATGAAAGAGAAATTTATATACAATATCAGTTTTGTGGGTAGCTGATGGAACCGACTTAAATAATCACGGAGTACCGTTATCCGCCATTTAACCGGGGTTAAAAAAAAAATTATATTTACATCTAGTTATTTTCAAAACAAGGATCAGAAAGAAAAACAACCTCTTCTTGAGTAACATGATTTTCCAAAAAAAGTTTGAGTCTTTGTCCATTTACCTTGAATACGTTACCATTTTGAGGATTCTCAATGTCAACTGCTCCATAATGATACACATGCTTAACCACAAATGGGCCAGTCCATCTTGATCTCAACTTACCAGGAAATATGTGAAGTCTAGAATTATAAAGTAGAACTTTTTGCCCAACATTAAATGTTTTTCTTGAAATTAACTTGTCATGAAAGGCTTTAGTTCTCTCTTTATGAATTTTAGAATTCTCATATGCATCATTTCTGAGTTCCTCAAGTTCATTTATGACTGGAAAAGTTTCATTCTCACCCAAAAAGGAATATTTTAGCTCGGATGGCAATGGTTTTAAATCCAGCTTAGGTGGTTCAATAGTTGATGGTACAGTGACATTTGTGAGTGATGGAAGTTCCTCAAACTTTTGTTTCCAACAATGCTTAACCTGAAAAGAATTTAACAAAGAATCAGTGTGTGAAATTTCTGAAGCATTATCAAACTCACATTCAATTAAATAAGCTTCTAAAGGATCATGGAATGTGGTAGTGGTGAGAGGTTCATGAACAAGTTCTTCAATGAAATCCACTTCATGTACTTCTGAATCATCACCAGGTTGCTTGCAAGTGTTGAACACATTTAATTCTAAAGTCATATTTCCAAAAGAAATGTTCAACATACCATTCCTGCAATTTATCAGAGCATTAGAAGTTGCAAGAAATGGACGGCCTAATATAACAGGAATTTGAACATTTGGATTTGAAACAGGATGTGTGTCCAAAACAATAAAATCAACAGGGAAGTAAAAATTATCAATTTGAACCAAAACATCTTCAACTATCCCTCGAGGAATTTTTACAGAACGATCAGCTAGTTGAAGTGTAACAGGTGTTTCCTTGAGTTCACCTAAACCTAACTGTTGATAAACAGAAAAAGGCAAAAGATTAACACTAGCACCAAGATCAAGCAATGCACGTTCTATTCTAGTGTTTCCAATGATGCATGAGATTGTTGGACATCCAGGATCTTTGAATTTTGGTGGAGTAAGGTGCTGAATGATTGAGCTCACACTTTCCGTCAAAAATGCTTTCTTTTGTACATTATGTTTCCTTTTAACTGTGCACATGTCCTTCAAAAATTTAGCATAAGATGGAACTTGTTTGATTGCATCCAATAAAGGAATGTTAATCTTAACTTGTTTGAAAAGTTCATAAATTTCTGCATTTTGATTCAAATTCTTTATTGTTTGCAACCTTTGAGGAAAAGGAGCAGGATGCATACCTTTTTCTTTGTCCAAATTTTCAAGAAGTTCAGACTTACCATCATCCTTACCATTACTTTTCGGAGGGGAAGGAGGATCTTGGTCTTTTGATGGAATGTTTTTGTCAATTGCCTTTCCACTTCGAAGAGTTGTGATAGAACTGGCATTTTCCTGTTGAGCTTCATTGGAGCAAGAAACAAGACATTGAGTAGAAGGGTTAGGCTGAGGTTGAGCAGGAAACTTACCTTTTTCTTGAGTGCGTAATGAAGCTGTCAATGTGGACAAGGTGTTTTTGATCTCATTGATGTCCTGTGAAGTCCGGCTATTCACATTTGCTTGTGTTTGCATGAATGCTTGCAATGTCTCTTCCAAGGTTTGTACACGTGAAGGTTGATAGGAAAAAGTGTTGCCCGGCTTTTGAGATTGTGGTACCTGAACATGATTATTATTCCGCCAACTGAAGTTGGGATGATTTCTCCATTCAGGGTTATACGTTTCAGAGTAAGGAGAAGGAAAAGGCTTTTTAAATGTGTTTATGAAATTTACTTGATCATGCAACGCTTCTTTAAGAATGGGAATGTTTGGACATTCAGAAGTGGGGTGTCCCATGATTTCACAAATTCCACAACTTTCTTCATTTTTAACCGTTTTGACTTCTTTTACTTCTCTAAGTTCCATGGCTTCAATCTTTCTAGCCAAATTAGCTACTTTAGCTTTTATCTCATCTTCTTGACTAAAATGATATTTACCTCTGTTAGAAACAAGATTAGATCTATTGGAACTTTCAGAGGAATTATCTGTGTGCCAGGCTTGAGAGTTATCTGCCAAATGGTCTAGGTAGTCAAAGGCTTCTTCAGGTTCTTTTTCTAGAAACTCACCGTTACACATTGTTTCAACAAATTGTTTAGTTTCGGGAGTTAAACTTTCATAAAAGAAACTAATAAGACGCCATTTTTCAAAACCATGATGTGGACAAGAACTTAACAAATCTTTAAAACGCTCCCAGCACTGAAAAAATGCTTCATTTTGATTTTGATTGAAATTTTGAATCTGTCTTTTCAAAGCAGTAGTTTTATGTGCTGGGAAAAATTTCTTTAGAAACTCAGTTTGTAATTCTTGCCATGTGCCAATTGACCTTGGTTTTAAATTATGAAGCCAAATTTTTGCTTTATCTTTTAAAGAAAAAAGAAATAATTTTAGCTTGACAATTTCATTTGTACATTGTTGGTCATTAAAGGTGACACATACATCTTCGAAGTCTTTTAGAAACGAGTAAGCACTTTCCGATTCTAACCCATGGAAATTTGGAAGCAAAGCTATCATACCTGGTTTAAAACGAAAGTTGTTTGCATTGAGAGGAAAAATAAAACAAGAGGGTGATGAGCTTCGAGTTGGTTGCAAGTAGTCACGCATGGTGCGTACTTGTCTGTTCTCATCTTCAGCATGAACACTTTCATTGTCAGCCATGGTAGGAGTTGTATTAGAAAGATTACCTGAAAAAGTTTCACAATAAAATCTAACTAAACGACGAGATCTAAAATCACGTCGCCAAACAAGCATAAAACAAAGTTAATATACAAATTAGGCGGTATAACCAGCCAAACAAAATAAATATACTAAATTAGGCGGTATAACCAGCCAATAAAAACAAATATATACAAAATTAGGCGGTATAACCAGCCAATAAAAATAAATATACTTATAAACTTATATACTTAGTATTGCTTCCCCGGCAACGGCGCCAAAAACTTGATGGAAACTCAATTAAGAGTTGTAAACCCAAGTGCAGGTTATGTTCAAGTAATAAATTCTCGGGTGTCCGAGGTCGAACCACAGGGAAGCGTATTAGTAAGTATAAGTTTATAAATATATAAGAAAAAGAAAGTAAACAAGATATTAGGGAATCAACAACAAAACAAAATAAACAAGATATTAGAGAACAAAATAAATAAAATAACATAAAAGAAATTAAACAAAATATAAAAAACAATAAGAAAGGATGTTGAGGTTAGAGAATCCACTCTTGGTGTTATGCTAAGATTAATCTTGTTTTATTACACAATTGAAATCCACACATAAGGGAGGTTCCAATCGGAAGGTTTAGCAATTCAGTCCAAATTGTCCAACGTCCATAGCATATGATATTATGTTCATTTGGTGTCCTCAAAACTCATAAAAAGAGTCCAAGCATTCCTTATGCCAAAGTATATGTCTACAACAAATCAAGGTTATGAAACCAAGCATTTACTGTGCCATTTTCATTGTCAATAATGAATCAAGATCTCTACTTTGCAAGTATGATTTTAAACCAAAAGAAAATATTATCTATACTAGTGCTTATAAATGATGATTCATTTTAGCTCATGTTTAAGAGACTAACCTTAGCATTTACCAAGAGCTTCACCTCATCACCTCAACAATATGATTAGAAACACATACTAGATATGAATAAAATGAAAAGAAATGTAAGAAGAAAAAGAAAACTAGAGAAAGGAAAGAAAAAGAAAACTTAGAGAATTTTATTACAATGGCTATCCTACCAATGTATAATATATCCCAATACTCATCCAAGGCCCTCTATTTATACACATTTTGGAGGGCTAAATGACAAGAGACAAGCTTTACAAATTTCAAAGGTAGGTATAATAGGTGGGTGCATTTTTCTAACAATTTTCGTCATATTGTATGACAATTCTGATCAGCCAGCTTGATGGTCGATTTTGTCAATGTTGGAGGCTCGATCTGATAAAATGGTCTTCTAGAAAAATATACCCCTATCAGTTACGGATCCATAGCCGTTGGAATCAGATCATTTGCGCACGTGGATCGGGAGATATGGTCAAAATACCAAAACGGTGCAGAACAGACGTCATTGCACATCAGCCAACTTGATGGTCGATTTCGCTAGGGAAAACGACTCCGTTTCAAGAAGTGTAAAACATGAAAAAGATAGATATGCCTCTTAGCTTTGCAGGGATACAAAGTTCATCCTTATTGCTTCAGTGAAACTCGAGATATAGCTGATATGGAAAAAGGTGTCGGAACTGGAACTGAACTGGATTTGCCCTTAATTCTAGTAATCTGAAATCACTCAAAGAAACTTGTGAAAAACACCAAATTACATAAAAATATAAAAGATCATAAACACAATTAGACTAAACAATAATAACTCGTATTTGACACAAAACAATAATAAAACATAACTAAAAACTATATAATTATACGAGTTATCACACCCCCATACTTAGATTGTTGCTAGTCCCTAGCAACGACTCAATAAAAATAAAATAAGAAAATCTAATCTAATCCATTTTCGTAGGAAATCACGGTGGCACTTAGCATGTGACACAAGCCTTTAAACCCCTAGGTGTCCCTAGTGGACGAGTTTAGTCTCGTGAGGGTTTACTAGGACGATACCCACAAACATTGAAGACATAAGAAAAACTAAAAATAATAATTATAACTAATCCTTCCAATATAAATTAGAGATAATCATTGGACAAGTCTTAAAAACTAATCAATAGCTTAAAGAAATTCACAAAAAATCTTGCTTGAATGTAAATAGTTTGAGTTAAGCCAATAATAACATAACATATTTCAATCAAAATAGTGTATATTCAAACTTAATCTCAACTTCTCACATGGGATACTCTCTTGATTTTCACTCTTTAAAGTAGTGGTAAAGTGTTTACACTCAATCAATCTCATGAAAACACTTCTACCATATGCTTGCTTGTCCACCTATTCTCCACTATTTAGATCATACAACTTCATAAATCAAGAGGTCTTTATTCAAGGTTGTAATGGGGCCAAAGGGTTATAATGTGGTTAAAGAACAAAAGGATAAAGATATCACAAAGGTTCCAAAGAGTTCATAGATTTTAGAGACATAATAAGATCATACAAATAAAACTTCTCAAAACTCTTATAAAGCACATAATAACATAGGCTAAATATTCATGTTGAGCCTTTGCATCATTCTAACCAACTTTGTAACATCTTTTTCTAGAAGTTCAAGAGAAGATTTTTTTTTTTTTTTTTAATATGGGAATGTATTTGACAATGATCCCTTTCTTTTTCTCTTGACTTTTTCTTTTCTTTTCTTTCCCCCACACTTATCTTTTGTTTCTAACCCAAATTTTCAAATAAAAATATCCCTTGTTTTTTTGCAATATGTCTCAAAATATAAAATTCATCTTTAGAACAAGGGTAAGGATATAAGCATATTTAGGCTAGGTGTAAGTTGTGGTTACCAATAAAACATCATATTTAATGTAGGCTCAAATTGGCTCACTAGTGGGGATGTTCTCGTAGAACATTAATAATGGATGGTTGTTTGGCTCTGGTTATAATCCTAATGCCTCTATCATATTCATGTTGTCACATGTATCAATATAGTCTCAAACGGTTTAAAGCAAGTTCTAGAGAATCATGTAATCATAAGAGCACTCAAGAAAGAAATTAGATTGATTTGTATAATGCATCAATCATTATAGGCTCAAAAACTCACAAAGATGATTATACAAGTCAGATTAAGTCTAAACATGCTTCTTTCTCAATCAACATATCATATTAACATTGGCTCATAAAAAGGTTGACATCAAGCTCAATTCTCATGAAAATCTTCTCACTAATAAATCTGTTTTAGACTTATGCAATTCATATCTCATCATTGTATTGAAAGTAACTAAAAAAACACACTAAGTCTAAACATGCTTTTTTTTTTTTTTTGGTTTTTTTTTTTTTTTTTTTGGTTTTTTTTTTTTTTTTTTTTTTTTTTGTTTTTTTGAAGAAGAAGATTAAATCAAACTGACAAGGTATGTCTCAAGTCTCCCTTACTCAGACCTTGTTCAGAATGAATACTTCTAAATGTCTTAAAACACAACAAAATTTTTTTTTTTTTTTTTAGCAAAATATGTCCCTTACCCCCTACTAAAATATGACATTGTCCCCAATGTCAAATTTTAAAGGTAGAATTTAGGAGATATTACCTGCAGAGGTTGCTAACCACTTATTATAACTGAGACACAACAAGCAAAATGTTAGATAATGTCACAAAGACAAAGTGCAATCCACTCCTTGCTCGTCCATATCTCTTTTTCTTTTTTCGAGCGTTTGCGAAACAACCGTAGCAGATAAACACTCATAAGCTTGTAGCTTTTTGAGTAAATCTTCAATGGTTGTAGCAGAAATTATGGTTCTCCTTGCCTCTGAAAACATGAATCCATTATCCACAGCATTATCTAAATATGAAAGTAAATTACTAAAATAACCATTAATATTAAGCAAACCAATGGGTTTCTTATTTGTGACCAAAGATGACCAAGAAGCCACGCAAGCTATTTCTTCCAATGTACCCAGACCTCCTGGTAAGGCAATGAATGCATCGGCAGAATGGTACATGATTGTTATCCGTTCAGGGATACTCCAGACTTGTATTTCCTTACCCACGGTAGGTCCACAAAAATCTGTGAATAGTTTTGGCACGATTCCTAGAACTGGACTTCCTCCGGCGTGTGCTGCTGTAGCGACTGCTCCCATTAAACCCGTACTACCGCCTCCATAAATCAAGTGGATCTTTTGTTGGGCAAGTATTACTCCAACTCTTATGGCTTCATCAGCGAATATGTTATTTTTCCCTGGATAAGCACCTCCAAAGACACAAATTTTTTTAATGCGCTGGGACGAAGTGCTTTCCATTTTTTTTTTCTTTTTCGAGTGCCTGAAAGAGAATGAGTACATGGTGTAATATATAGAGGACTGAGTAGTGAATCAGACAAGAGTAATAATGTCGCCGAAAGTGTATTTGACCTGTCAGAAGAAAATGTTAACCTAACAAAAGATTTTTGCGTGATTTCAGGAAGAAAATAAAAAAGAGAAGAAAAATCAATCGTAAAAGACCAATGCAAAAAAAAAAAAACGAGAATAATTACACAAATCGAACAACACGTAAATTAAACTGAAATAAAGTTATTGCAAATCAAACCAAAAGCTGAGAAGTCATTTATTGTAGTTGTGATTGTGGCTCACATCTTCCTCTGGTTTTACGTCCAGAAACGGCTTAAACGCCTTCTATGAGTCGAGGATATGCTTCCCATCCAGTTTTCTTACAAGCTGGCAAACAGGGTCTTTTAACATCAGATTCCCAAGATGTTGCCATTCCCTTTGGAATTGCGGCCATAAATCAAGAATTTCTCTTTGTACGTCTCCACTAGGATGCGTCTCAAGAGAAAGTTGGATATTACCCAAATTCTCCTTACTCAGTCCATCCTTAATGAATTCAATTTTATCATCTCGATTAGAGGACGGAATCCCAATAGAACGACATTTACCGTTACACGTCCATCGTGCACACTTGTGGCAATTTGAACTCATGCGCTTTGCTCGTCGCTTCTTTGCATAAGTGCTTCTACCTGTACCTGGTAAATGCAAAACAGGAAGATATTCATCTTCACGTACCTTGGCTTCAATTATCCAACGTATGTCTTCAGGAATCCCTTTGTTCATAAGCATTCTTAATCTTTCTAATCGAACTTGGTAAAGCTTCAGTAAAATATTCCAAGGAAAAGGAGGAAATCGTTTCTGCAATCTTTTGAGAATATCATCCATCCTGAAAAAAAAATGAAATAAAATAAAATGAAAGAGAAATTTATATACAATATCAGTTTTGTGGGTAGCTGATGGAACCGACTTAAATAATCACGGAGTACCGTTATCCGCCATTTAACCGGGGTTAAAAAAAAAATTATATTTACATCTAGTTATTTTCAAAACAAGGATCAGAAAGAAAAACAACCTCTTCTTGAGTAACATGATTTTCCAAAAAAAGTTTGAGTCTTTGTCCATTTACCTTGAATACGTTACCATTTTGAGGATTCTCAATGTCAACTGCTCCATAATGATACACATGCTTAACCACAAATGGGCCAGTCCATCTTGATCTCAACTTACCAGGAAATATGTGAAGTCTAGAATTATAAAGTAGAACTTTTTGCCCAACATTAAATGTTTTTCTTGAAATTAACTTGTCATGAAAGGCTTTAGTTCTCTCTTTATGAATTTTAGAATTCTCATATGCATCATTTCTGAGTTCCTCAAGTTCATTTATGACTGGAAAAGTTTCATTCTCACCCAAAAAGGAATATTTTAGCTCGGATGGCAATGGTTTTAAATCCAGCTTAGGTGGTTCAATAGTTGATGGTACAGTGACATTTGTGAGTGATGGAAGTTCCTCAAACTTTTGTTTCCAACAATGCTTAACCTGAAAAGAATTTAACAAAGAATCAGTGTGTGAAATTTCTGAAGCATTATCAAACTCACATTCAATTAAATAAGCTTCTAAAGGATCATGGAATGTGGTAGTGGTGAGAGGTTCATGAACAAGTTCTTCAATGAAATCCACTTCATGTACTTCTGAATCATCACCAGGTTGCTTGCAAGTGTTGAACACATTTAATTCTAAAGTCATATTTCCAAAAGAAATGTTCAACATACCATTCCTGCAATTTATCAGAGCATTAGAAGTTGCAAGAAATGGACGGCCTAATATAACAGGAATTTGAACATTTGGATTTGAAACAGGATGTGTGTCCAAAACAATAAAATCAACAGGGAAGTAAAAATTATCAATTTGAACCAAAACATCTTCAACTATCCCTCGAGGAATTTTTACAGAACGATCAGCTAGTTGAAGTGTAACAGGTGTTTCCTTGAGTTCACCTAAACCTAACTGTTGATAAACAGAAAAAGGCAAAAGATTAACACTAGCACCAAGATCAAGCAATGCACGTTCTATTCTAGTGTTTCCAATGATGCATGAGATTGTTGGACATCCAGGATCTTTGAATTTTGGTGGAGTAAGGTGCTGAATGATTGAGCTCACACTTTCCGTCAAAAATGCTTTCTTTTGTACATTATGTTTCCTTTTAACTGTGCACATGTCCTTCAAAAATTTAGCATAAGATGGAACTTGTTTGATTGCATCCAATAAAGGAATGTTAATCTTAACTTGTTTGAAAAGTTCATAAATTTCTGCATTTTGATTCAAATTCTTTATTGTTTGCAACCTTTGAGGAAAAGGAGCAGGATGCATACCTTTTTCTTTGTCCAAATTTTCAAGAAGTTCAGACTTACCATCATCCTTACCATTACTTTTCGGAGGGGAAGGAGGATCTTGGTCTTTTGATGGAATGTTTTTGTCAATTGCCTTTCCACTTCGAAGAGTTGTGATAGAACTGGCATTTTCCTGTTGAGCTTCATTGGAGCAAGAAACAAGACATTGAGTAGAAGGGTTAGGCTGAGGTTGAGCAGGAAACTTACCTTTTTCTTGAGTGCGTAATGAAGCTGTCAATGTGGACAAGGTGTTTTTGATCTCATTGATGTCCTGTGAAGTCCGGCTATTCACATTTGCTTGTGTTTGCATGAATGCTTGCAATGTCTCTTCCAAGGTTTGTACACGTGAAGGTTGATAGGAAAAAGTGTTGCCCGGCTTTTGAGATTGTGGTACCTGAACATGATTATTATTCCGCCAACTGAAGTTGGGATGATTTCTCCATTCAGGGTTATACGTTTCAGAGTAAGGAGAAGGAAAAGGCTTTTTAAATGTGTTTATGAAATTTACTTGATCATGCAACGCTTCTTTAAGAATGGGAATGTTTGGACATTCAGAAGTGGGGTGTCCCATGATTTCACAAATTCCACAACTTTCTTCATTTTTAACCGTTTTGACTTCTTTTACTTCTCTAAGTTCCATGGCTTCAATCTTTCTAGCCAAATTAGCTACTTTAGCTTTTATCTCATCTTCTTGACTAAAATGATATTTACCTCTGTTAGAAACAAGATTAGATCTATTGGAACTTTCAGAGGAATTATCTGTGTGCCAGGCTTGAGAGTTATCTGCCAAATGGTCTAGGTAGTCAAAGGCTTCTTCAGGTTCTTTTTCTAGAAACTCACCGTTACACATTGTTTCAACAAATTGTTTAGTTTCGGGAGTTAAACTTTCATAAAAGAAACTAATAAGACGCCATTTTTCAAAACCATGATGTGGACAAGAACTTAACAAATCTTTAAAACGCTCCCAGCACTGAAAAAATGCTTCATTTTGATTTTGATTGAAATTTTGAATCTGTCTTTTCAAAGCAGTAGTTTTATGTGCTGGGAAAAATTTCTTTAGAAACTCAGTTTGTAATTCTTGCCATGTGCCAATTGACCTTGGTTTTAAATTATGAAGCCAAATTTTTGCTTTATCTTTTAAAGAAAAAAGAAATAATTTTAGCTTGACAATTTCATTTGTACATTGTTGGTCATTAAAGGTGACACATACATCTTCGAAGTCTTTTAGAAACGAGTAAGCACTTTCCGATTCTAACCCATGGAAATTTGGAAGCAAAGCTATCATACCTGGTTTAAAACGAAAGTTGTTTGCATTGAGAGGAAAAATAAAACAAGAGGGTGATGAGCTTCGAGTTGGTTGCAAGTAGTCACGCATGGTGCGTACTTGTCTGTTCTCATCTTCAGCATGAACACTTTCATTGTCAGCCATGGTAGGAGTTGTATTAGAAAGATTACCTGAAAAAGTTTCACAATAAAATCTAACTAAACGACGAGATCTAAAATCACGTCGCCAAACAAGCATAAAACAAAGTTAATATACAAATTAGGCGGTATAACCAGCCAAACAAAATAAATATACTAAATTAGGCGGTATAACCAGCCAATAAAAACAAATATATACAAAATTAGGCGGTATAACCAGCCAATAAAAATAAATATACTTATAAACTTATATACTTAGTATTGCTTCCCCGGCAACGGCGCCAAAAACTTGATGGAAACTCAATTAAGAGTTGTAAACCCAAGTGCAGGTTATGTTCAAGTAATAAATTCTCGGGTGTCCGAGGTCGAACCACAGGGAAGCGTATTAGTAAGTATAAGTTTATAAATATATAAGAAAAAGAAAGTAAACAAGATATTAGGGAATCAACAACAAAACAAAATAAACAAGATATTAGAGAACAAAATAAATAAAATAACATAAAAGAAATTAAACAAAATATAAAAAACAATAAGAAAGGATGTTGAGGTTAGAGAATCCACTCTTGGTGTTATGCTAAGATTAATCTTGTTTTATTACACAATTGAAATCCACACATAAGGGAGGTTCCAATCGGAAGGTTTAGCAATTCAGTCCAAATTGTCCAACGTCCATAGCATATGATATTATGTTCATTTGGTGTCCTCAAAACTCATAAAAAGAGTCCAAGCATTCCTTATGCCAAAGTATATGTCTACAACAAATCAAGGTTATGAAACCAAGCATTTACTGTGCCATTTTCATTGTCAATAATGAATCAAGATCTCTACTTTGCAAGTATGATTTTAAACCAAAAGAAAATATTATCTATACTAGTGCTTATAAATGATGATTCATTTTAGCTCATGTTTAAGAGACTAACCTTAGCATTTACCAAGAGCTTCACCTCATCACCTCAACAATATGATTAGAAACACATACTAGATATGAATAAAATGAAAAGAAATGTAAGAAGAAAAAGAAAACTAGAGAAAGGAAAGAAAAAGAAAACTTAGAGAATTTTATTACAATGGCTATCCTACCAATGTATAATATATCCCAATACTCATCCAAGGCCCTCTATTTATACACATTTTGGAGGGCTAAATGACAAGAGACAAGCTTTACAAATTTCAAAGGTAGGTATAATAGGTGGGTGCATTTTTCTAACAATTTTCGTCATATTGTATGACAATTCTGATCAGCCAGCTTGATGGTCGATTTTGTCAATGTTGGAGGCTCGATCTGATAAAATGGTCTTCTAGAAAAATATACCCCTATCAGTTACGGATCCATAGCCGTTGGAATCAGATCATTTGCGCACGTGGATCGGGAGATATGGTCAAAATACCAAAACGGTGCAGAACAGACGTCATTGCACATCAGCCAACTTGATGGTCGATTTCGCTAGGGAAAACGACTCCGTTTCAAGAAGTGTAAAACATGAAAAAGATAGATATGCCTCTTAGCTTTGCAGGGATACAAAGTTCATCCTTATTGCTTCAGTGAAACTCGAGATATAGCTGATATGGAAAAAGGTGTCGGAACTGGAACTGAACTGGATTTGCCCTTAATTCTAGTAATCTGAAATCACTCAAAGAAACTTGTGAAAAACACCAAATTACATAAAAATATAAAAGATCATAAACACAATTAGACTAAACAATAATAACTCGTATTTGACACAAAACAATAATAAAACATAACTAAAAACTATATAATTATACGAGTTATCAAAGTACCATGCAAATAGGGGACAAGCTCCTTATTTTTAAGGAAAACACTATGTTAGAGGGAACATTTTTTAGCCATATGGCAAAGGATGTTGGAGGAGCATGGGAATCATGACAAGGGTAAAAAAATAAAAGCCACACTCACTCTAATATTAAGGGGCAGCCGGCCATAGTGAGGAGGAGGTTTATTTTTTTCTTAAGGAATTTCATTCTTGAGAGAAAAGAAAGAAGAAAAAGAAAAGAGAAAACTTTGGCAACCTTGATTTGGAAAGCAATAGCTAGGTAGCTATCACCTCCATTCTTCTTCTTTAATATTTTTCTTTGATGTTGTGATTCTTTTTCTCCTCTTTTTGTTCATGTGATTTGTAAAACTTTTGATGAATAAAAAGGTTTTCAAAAATAAATGTTAAAGGTTTTCTATCCTTTATTCTTCATTCTTTATCAAATAACCAAGTTTTGACATTTTTTTTTTACATATTTCATGCCTTAGCCGAAACTTGAAGAGTATTTTTGTGCTTGTTCTTGTTGATATTGCTTGCTTGGTTGGTTGTGTTCATATTTTTCATTTATGACTGATCTATTGCCATGTGATTGTGGGCTGTAAAATCATGCATTTCATGATATTTCAACTAGAATTTTGGCCAAGATCAACCAATGATCTCAAGCTAAAAACCCCTTGTCTTTACTAGTTGAGAGATTGATAGTTTAGATTGGGTATTCTGACTTTAGGATTTTTTTCCACTACTCATCCATGGTCAAAATAAAATGATTTTTTTACTATATGCAGTAGTCATTTAGAAGATGTGATATTTTTTTCATGATTTTTAAATTTTTTTATTATGGTTGAATAAATGGTTTTTAACAAAGCAGTTTTAATTCACTGTCTTAACTTTGGTAAAAATTCGGTCATGGTACCCTTGCTCCAAAAATTAAGCTGATTTTTTCCCATGGAGATCAACATGTTCTAGGTCTACCCTAATTTTTACAGATTTTTCTAAAATTTTTTAGAAGGGCAAAAAGATTAGATTTTCAAAACTGCCAGTGGGAGTCAGGTTTGTTTTTGAGAAATAATAATTTTCTGTTTTTTGTTTGGATACAAAGAGGGGCCTGTTTTGGGACATTGGTTACTGTCTTAAGTTAATTTCCATGTCATTTTGATCATAAAATTTGATTTTATAAAAGTCGGGTCAAGGGCGGTCAACCCGGATTTCAAAACTAGGAAAATAGAGCCTTTTTAAAGGGAGGGTTCGACCATGAGGCCATTTTCAATCAAAAATTTCATTTTTTAAAATCCGATCCCAAAGTCTTTCGATTTTGAAAATCCTATTTAAGTCTCTTCCAAAGGTAGTTGGATACATTTTTAGGTATACGGATGTCCTTACTTCAAGGAAAAAAAATACATCTTCATGCATTGCATTTTTAAAATGTTTTCAAATTTTAATTTGACATAAAACATGTGTTTTGGTTTCCCTAAACATTTGGTGAGAATTAGTTCTTAATCTTTGCCGGGTTGCCGGGGAGGTTAGAAAATTGTTCAAACGCACGTGTTTATGAAATTGAAAGATACTGGATTTTGTTTTATTCGAAATCATATAAATATCATAAGAAAAAAAATATTTTCTGAGCTTTGCCGGGTTTGCCGGAGAGTATGGTTATATTTTCCGATATATGCTATTTGTATGATTCCTCAAATGAAAATTCTATGTCCATGAATATTCCATGTTGATGTCATTTTATATTCATGTTGCCATAATTAGATTTTGCCATGTCTAGCATGCCATGCCATGTCATTCATTCATGTGTCATGTCAATCATATATCATGTCATCCATTCACATGCCATGTCATCTAGATTATGCCATGTCATTCATTCATATGTCATGTCATTCACATGCCGTGTCATCTAGATTTTGCCATGACATCCATTCGCATGCCATGTCATCTAGATTATGCCATATCATTCATTCACATGCCATGTTATCTAGATTATGCCATGTCATCTAGATTATGCCATGTCATCCATTCACATGATTTGTCATCTAGGTTATGCTATATCATTCATTCACATGCCATATCATCTAGATTATGCCGTGTCATTCACTCACATGCCATGTCATCCATTCACATGCCATGTCATTCATCCATATGTCATGTCATTTAATTTATACCATGTCATTCATGCATACATCATCTAGGTTATGCCATGTCATTCACTCATATGCCATGTCATCCATTCACATGCCATGTCATCTAGGTCATGCCATGTCATTCACTCATATGCCATGTCATCCATTCACATGCTATGTCATCTAGGTCATGCCATGTCATTCACTCATATACCATGCCATGTCATTCATGCACACACCATGTCATGACATGTCATTCATTCATGTGCCATGTCATTCACATGCCATATCATTTATTCACATGCTATGCCATTTAGTTTATGCCATGTCATTCATTCGTGAGCCATATCATTCATATGTCATGTCTTTGATTCATATTCCATGACATTTATTCTTTTGGCTATGTCATTTAAAATTTTCCATGTCATAATAAATTGCTTGCCATGCCATGTTAATTATGCATGTTGTACATTCATATTTTATGATAATTTATATATTCATGATCATTCAACTTTTTGAAAATTGATATATATTTTTTAATAAAATAAGGCAATATCCCCGAGTTATTATAATCATGAATTCTCCTCCGGGTTGCCGGGGAGTCTTCATCAACTATATTAACGAAGGAATACCCTTTTAAAAAAGAGTATGATGCGGAGATTTCCAAAAACAATAAAAAAAATCTATATTTTACCGATTTGCCAGGGAATATAGAAAATTTTTGTGATAATAAATTTCAGATCATTTTCGAACAAAAATAGGATTGTTTTTTAAAATGGGAATTTATTTTTAAATACCAAATCTAAAACCGACTTTTCAACGAGATTCGAGATAACACATGACTAATAAGGTACAGTTTTATATGGGTGTTGTAGAGGTGCTAATCCTTCCCCACACGTAACCGATTCCCGAACCCACACTTGTTTTCTCTGGTTCACAGACTTCAAAATTGGTTTTAACATGTTTTAATTAATTTTAAAATATTTTTAGAAAATCGGTTTTAATAGGTAGCCGATCACACCTAGCCCAAAAAGATTGGTGGCGACTCCATTTCTTTTTCGAGGTTGTTTCATACCCTCAACCTTTTATTTCAAGAGGAATTAAGTCGCCTTTTCCTCTATCTTTCCCCAATGTCACATTTTGACGAGGCAGATCGTCCCCGCGACGGGGGCGAAAATCTGGTACTTTTCGAGACGGCGACATGATTCGAATTCGAATTCGTCTCGTTTGTCACCTCTAATTATTTATACATATTTGACTGTATAACTTGTTCACAAGCTAAGTTTGGATCCTAATATTTGATATGAACGTCTATATTTATATTAATTATTAATTAATAGTAATAATTATCAAGTTCATACATATTTTCATCAACCATTCAAAAATTATTTCTCATACAAGATATGTTTAATTGGAGGGTTAGTGATTTATCCATAGCAAAGACTGATAATTTGATTTTTGAACAGCTCACTCAATTTTTTTTCTTGGTCTTTGCTCCCAAAACAAAAGAAAAATTATTTCAAGGCCATTCCTATCACATTATTTATGATCTCGGTCAATCAAATTATATCATATCATATTCTTCTTCTACGTCATACTTATTATTTTGTTTTTTTGGCTTTATTCTGTTTTTTTTCTGATTGAGAGAAAGAAGAAGCGAAGAATATAACATGTTTTTTCGTTTTTTGTTTTTTCTCACGAAAAATAACTCATGTCTTATGTTGGAGGGTAAGTATGACATGGAACAAAATTTTGATTTGTTTTAATTTTATTGATCGGAACTATAATTGACGTGGTGAGAAGAATCTATAAAATAATTTTTCCAAAAAAAAATCTAAAAATCGATAGGGTGATATTATTTTTTCTTCCAAAAGTGAACTAAGCGGGTCAATTTTTTTTTTTTTTTTTGGCAAAGGAACCTTCATCGGTTATGGTAAAATCTAAATATGATAATTTATGTATTCGTATATTTTTATGTGTTATAATCGTATTTAAGATATTATATTTATATAAATTTTGATACGTTAATAATTTGGTTATATAGATGTTGACACATTTGTATATTCGTTTCATGTTTGTTTTATTTTTTTTATATCATGTAGCATTTTATGTTGTGTTTTAATTCTTTTTTCCATATCGTATTATGTCGTGTAATCCTGAATCATATTTGACACTTTTTTTTATCTGTTATAATATAGTAACATGTAATTAATTTACGAGTATGTTTTTCATACACCGTTGGTGAAATTTTTTAAAGTTCACAAGTAAGATTAAAAAAATTAACAAATGTTTTTTTTTGTTAAATTAATTATTAATTATATTTAATATATCTTATAGGATATGTATTACTCTACTAATTTCGTTAATGGAGTTTTTAAAATCCATTGCACATTGCAATATATCATATATTTTTCTTTAATTTAATAGCCTTTCGTATATATCTATACCTATATTAAAAGTTGTCTCCAAGCAAGGAGAGTGTCAATTTCAATTTTGGGTGCACTTGTTCGGAGAACAACTAAGTTTAGGTATTAAGGGGGTTGGGAGCTTAGTTAGGGTATTACAAGTTTTTTTTTTTAATGAAGAATGAGAAAGGAAAGAGAAAAAGAAAAGAAAAAATTGTATCTTTATGTCGTTTTTGTATTTGTATTATTTTTTCGTGTGTTCAAAATATTATAATTTATATAAATTTTACATGTTAATAATTCATTTTATGTAGATTTTGACACGTTAGTGTATTCGTGTCGTGTTCATATTATTTTTCGTGTCGTGCTCATGTTCGTGTTATTTTTTCGTGTGTTCAAAGTAGTCGTGTTTGTGTTATTTTTTCATGTGTTCAAAATATTATAAATTTATATACTTTTTACAAGTTAGTAATTCATTTTATTTAGATTTTGACACATTCGTGTGTGTTCGTGTGTTCAAAATATTATAAATTTATATAAATTTTTACATGTTAATAATTCATTTTATGTAAAATTTGACATGTTCGTGTATTGGTTTTGTATTTATGTTATTTTTTGTGTCATGTCGTATTTTTAATTATTTTTTCATATTGTGTTCGTGTCATGTTTCAATTCATCCAAATATTTTGCATAGTTTGTCATGTTGATTCAATTTAGAAAAAATTTTGTGTATTCGTGTCCTGTCTCAAATCATCGCATATTTTGCATAATTTATTATAATGATTCAATTTAGAAAAAAATTTGTATGTTCGTAACATGTTCGTGTTATTTTATCGTGTGTTTAAAATATTATAAATTTATATTTATTTTTACACGTTAATAATTCATTTTATATAGATTTTAACACGTTCATGTATTTGTGTCGTGTTAATGTTATTTTTTTTCATGTTGTGTTAATGTCGTATAATCATATTGTGTTTGAAATTGTCAAATCTAATTGATACTATTCAAATAACTCTTAATTTTATGTCACGTGTCGTCGTGTTTGTGTTTTTTTTGTCATAATCATATTCAAGATATTATATATTTATATAAATCTTGACGGCAATAATTCGTTTTATGTAAATTTTAACACGTTTGTGTATTTGTGTCATGTTCATTTTATTTTTCGTGTCATGTTTTAATTATTTTTCTCATATTATATTTCGTATCATATAATTATGTTATAACCGAAATTATCGGATCTAATTGATCATATTCAAATAACTCTCAATTTTATATCAAGTGTCGTATAAGGCTTAAAGTTATTATTTTTCTAAATTATCTTTACTCCTCTTGCTTTTTTTATCTTTAAAATTTATTATAAAATATCAAATCAAATTCGATAACATACCCGCAAGTATCTATCTAGTTTAACTAACAACTATAGTAATTTTATTTTTATTTAATTTTTTTAAGTAATGAAAGTTGAATTTTTAACTTTTTAATTATATATTAAAATTATATTATTAAATCAATGCATTTTTTATATTGAATATTTAGTTAATCTTAAAATTATATATTTAATATATAAAAAATTTTAATTAAATCAACCGGTCAATACAATAATAAAAAATTTCATCGATTTAACTTTTGAGTATTTTTCTTATTCCATCGGAAAAAGGGCAAAATACAAACATTGAAATATATGAAAGGATTTTGTTAATAAGTGCTTTTAGTGTATTCTTTAAGATTAATTAATATATTATTTATAAAAATAACATTGTATTAAATACAAAAATTAATAATTTTATTCATCATTTTTACTGTATTAATAAAAAATATTATTATATTTAATAATCTTAAAAATACCCTTAAACACTCGTAAAATCCTATATGAAATTAAACAAATACAACTTCACCATACCGAAAGCCCCACACACCAAAAAAAAAAAAAAAACATCACTATACCATATACCAAAGCCCATAGCCCATAAACTCACCTAAACCCTCAAAAAGCCGAAACCCTAACTTGAACACCCTTCGCATATAAAATCCTAACCTAGCCGCTATCATTTTTCTTCTCTTATCGCTCACTCTCTGCATCCCTCAAAACCCTAATCAAAAGCAAAAAATGGCAGAAAGAGGCGGAGGAGAACGTGGCGCTTTCAGGCGTGGATTTGGTGGCAGATCCGACCGTGGTCCAAGAGGCAGGCGCCGTGGCCGCAAGGAAGAAGAGGAAAAATGGGTACCCGTGACAAAACTCGGCCGTTTAGTCAAATCCGGCAAAATCACATCCCTCGAACAGATCTACCTCCATTCTCTCCCCATCAAAGAGTACCAAATCATCGACCAACTCGTTGGCCCTTCCCTGAAAGACGAGGTCATGAAGATCACTCCAGTCCAGAAACAAACACGTGCCGGCCAGCGTACGCGTTTCAAGGCCTTCGTCGTCGTTGGCGATGGAAATGGACACGTTGGATTGGGTGTGAAGTGTAGCAAAGAAGTTGCGACTGCTATAAGAGGGTCGATAATATTGGCTAAATTGTCAGTGATACCGGTGAGGAGAGGTTACTGGGGGAATAAGATCGGGAAACCTCATACTGTACCGTGTAAGGTTACTGGGAAATGTGGGTCTGTTACTGTTAGGATGGTGCCTGCTCCGAGAGGTGCGGGGATTGTGGCTGCTAGGGTGCCCAAGAAGGTGCTTCAGTTTGCTGGGATTGAAGATGTTTTTACTTCTTCCAGGGGTTCTACCAAGACTCTTGGTAACTTTGTCAAGGTATTGAATTTTTCTTTATGTACTTTTTTATTTGTTCGGTTTTGTTGTTATTTAAGATTGTTTATGGATTTATTTAGATCTATTTGGAGATGGGTTCCTAAATGTTTTATTTCTGTTCAGCAACTTTAAGATCTCTTTCTTGCATGCTATGAGTTATTATGTGTGCTTGATTTATTTGTATCATATTAATGATCCGAGTTATCGTCATATTGTAAGGTTTATGTTACTGAATTAATTAAATAGAAATTGTGATTTAGGTTAGGTGGTCACTGATGCATTGTGTTTCTTTGCATGTTTTGGGAATGAGTTATTGATTATTTTATCAAGATATTGGTTGGCAATCCGTTTATTCATGTTGTGTTCGTGTTATTTCCCAGTGTTATAGTCGTATTTAAGTAATTATATATTTTATATAAAATTTGACACGTTAATAATTTGTGTTAGATAGATTTTGACACGTTTGTATATTTGTCGTGTGTATTTTAGTTTTTTTTTCTAGTGCCGTGTTTAAAATTGTTAGGTCTATGTTTTATGCTGGTTTAATGAAAAATACTTTTATTCTGTAAAAATATGGTGTCACTGTGGTGCTATCGGCTTCAGGTACCTTACATTGATCCTGATGGAGCTGTTGAACATATGATTCTGCTTTTTGCTTGGGTTTTATTATCAAAGGAATTTTTTGGGGTAGTAACTTGAATTATTAAGTAAAATGTTATTTGTATGAGTTTTTAATTCTTGAAGTGGTATATCAATAATGCGTGCCCCTTGGTTGTGCAAAATGATACAGTTATGGTTTATAGCCGGTGGAACTGTGGAAGGTATGGTTTCACTGTGGATAAGGATAGTACTTGTCCACGTGAACAGAACTGATTTTCTGTGATGGATTTTGGTTTTTCATTGTGCGTCCTTGACAACAATGGCAGCCAAATATTTCTAACCAAGCTTGTAAACTTGGGAGGTTTGACAGTTTGCTGTTTTATGCTTCTCTTATGTTTGTTTAGTGTTTTGTCTTGGTCAAAACTGTGTTCTATTTGTTAAACACCCGAAAAAATGTGCTTGTAGATTTTCTACTCATTTTTGGTGACAGGCCAACAATTTTTTTTTTTTTTTTTTTGGAATTTATTGCATATTGCTGCCTACCAGTGCCTGATATTATTTATTCTTGGTCTATGTTGCTCCGACTCTTCATTTTTTTTGAAATACTCGTGTCCGACACCCATGTCTGACTCATATTCGGACATGGGTATGGGGTATGACTTTCCAAATACATGGAAAAACTTAAAAAAAACATACCGTATCCGACACTCACACTTGAGTCCGAGTAACATAGTTCTTGGTTATTGGAAAATTAGTGTGCTTTAATGCTTGATAGCTGTTTATTTGCTGCATAATTATTTAGAGATGCTTATTCAGTTATTGGTGATATCTGATTATTTGTTGCCCTTGCAAATGTAATTACAGGCCACCTTTGATTGTCTTCTGAAAACTTACGGTTTCTTGACTCCCGATTTCTGGAAAGAGACTCGCTTCACAAGGTCTCCATTCCAGGAGTATACTGATCTGTTGGGAAAGCCATCGAAGACCCTTATACTTGAAGATGTGGAGAGGGTGGATGTATGATGGAGATTAGTAAGATATGGCTTCAATGCCTAGGCAATTAATATGAAGTTCCTTTTTACATTGTTGTTAAGAGGATGTTGCTATCTTCACTTTTTTGCTTGTTTGGTTTTGTCTTGAGATATTCAGTAATTGTTCAGCAACTCCAGTTCTGTTTTTCTCTATCCGGGATTCTTTATAAGATTGTGGTTTACATGAGTTCAAGTCTTTTTTACTTATGTGCTGCTTGTGAATCAATGCATTATATACTAAGCTTGCTCTTTGCCAGACGTAGTCATGTTTAAAGGGTCACTAGTAATAGTTAAGGAGCGCAATAGAGCAGGATGGGTATTTTCGTTTCATTTTGCATGAAAGTCGAGAACATTTATCTTTGGATTTGGTTTTACCATTTTTAACTATGATTATGTACTCGCGACTTTTTATTGATTTGCGTAAAGAGTTACAGGCTTAAAGATTGCTGCTAATACTTTTTATTGATTTGCGTAAAGAATTACAGGCTTAAAGATTGCTGCTAGTTAAAGTGAAAAAAAGCAAATGCTTCTTAAATGAAAACAATGTGGCTTCATTTGAATTATTACTCGAACCTTAGAAAATAAGTAAAAGCAATGTGGCTTCATTTGAATCATTACTCGAACCTTAAAAAATAAGCAAATGTGTCTTAAATGAAAACAATGTGGCTTCATTTGAAATCATTACTCGAACCTTAATCTACTTCTGGCTGGCTTCATTTGAATCATTATTCTTCGAAAGCTTCTTAAATGAAAATGCCGAAAGGGCTGGAGGCTGGTGTACTTCAATAAATTCGAAAGGTCTACTATTGGTGTATTTTAATAAATACGACTTTGCTTTTTTTTATGTTCTTTTGCAACCTTGTAATATAATTCTACTTAGAAAATATATACACGTAATATAGGTACGACACGATACATATATGATAATAAGGAAATTTTTAGAACACGATACCGACATAGTAATATGGGAACTTTTAGAAAATTAGGATGTGTTTAGTTGTGTTTTGTTCATATTTTGATTGTGTTCAATTTTATTTTTATTTTTTTAACTTGTCCTCGTGTGTATGATATGTATTTAGTTGTGTCAAAATTGTGCTTGTGTCGGATACGTGTTCGATACTTGAACACTCCCCTAACAGAAGTGTTCGTGTTTCATAGACTACTACTATTTACATGCTCGTCCTGTTCAAGGCAAAAAAATAAAAGGATAATGTCATGAATAGTTTTTGAAGTTTATCAAATTTGTTAATATGGTATTTTTATTTTAAAAATATTTATTTTGGTATTTAAAATTTTCACTCCGTGTGCTATTGTAGCACCTGTGAGTAACACCGTTAAATATTGATGATATGACTTTTGTATTCAATAAAAACTTGACACGTAGAACCATACAATGATTTCACGTGCATTAACAAAAAATTATTATTTTAATTTAAAAATAAAAATTATATTTTTTTCTTTACATGTGGCACCACATAGTGATGCCACGTGTATTAACAAAAAAATTATTATTTAAATTTAAAAATAAAAAAAAAAATTCTTTTTTTCTCTCCACCTTTTAATTTTAATAAATATTTTTAACAAAAATTAAAAAATTTTAATTTATTATTTTAATTTTGTAATATTTTAAAAAATTAAAACAATAAAATAATTTTATTTTATATTTTGATTTTTGTAATTTTTAAAAATAAAATTTCTTTTTTAAAAAATGTCAGATATTATAAATTTTTTAACAAGTAATTTTAAAAAATTTTATATTTTTAAAATAATTTTAGTTAAATATTTTAATTTGTAATTCTTAAAATAAATTTTTTATTTTTTTAAAAATTTGTAAGAAAAAACATATATTAATTTTTTTAAATATAATTTTAATTTTTTTATATTTTTAATATAATTTTTTTTAAAATTAGATATTAATTTTTAAAAATATAATTTTAAATATTTTAATATTTTAATATTTTTAAATTTTTTTTTTCTTTTTAAATTTTTTTATAAAAATTCATTTATTAATTTCCAAAAAATCAGGTGCTGCCATGTGTCATCACCTGATTGGTCAATGCCACATCATTATTTATATTTAACAATGTTAAGTCAAGGTACACACTGATACAAGGTTTGATAATACAAGTATCACATTTAATATTTTTAAAATACAAATACTATATTGATAAATTTAATAAATTTCAAAAATTATTTATGATATTCTGCAAAAATAAAACATGATAATTACACTCTTCTTTTACCATATGGAGTAATTTGGGTCTTATTTATATGCCATACAAGGGTTTTTTCACGCCCTCATGTAAAAGTTGGAAGCCGAAAAGAATTCTTATTTTCAATGATTAAAATTCAATTTCTGCAGTGTTAAGAATAATAAAAAAAAAAAAAACACTGTAATTATATAATTAATAGTTTCAAAAAATTTTGTTTCTCCATAACTGCAGAGCTAGAGCATAGAAACGTAAAGCTTTACTAGAAAAAATATCCGCGTTACACTGTGAATAAAATGATTTGCTTTTTATTTTTATAATAGTAATGACAATAATATTATAAACACATAAATTAGTAACTTATAAAATTAATTATTAACATGAAAAAGTTTATATAAATTTATAATATTTTGAAAATAAAAAAAAATAACACGAACACGTTATAAAAACACAAAATTTTCTTTAAATTAATCACTCTGACAAATTATGTAAAATATGTCATGAATTGAGACACGACATGAACACACAATCTTTTTTTAAAAAAACTAAGTCAAATGACAAACTATGTAAAATATGAGATGATTGAGACACGACAAGAACACAATATAAAAAAATAATTAAAACACAACACGAACATGAACACGACACGAATACACGAATTTGTAAAAATTTATATAAATTTATAATACTTTAATGTAAATTATTGTGTAAAAATGTATATAAATTTTAATATTTTAAAAACACAAAAAAAATTACACGAACACACAAATTTTTCTCTAAATTGAATAACTATAACAAATTATTTAAAATATGTCATGAATTGAGATATGACACAAACACAACATAGAAAAAATAATTAAAACACAAACACGAAAATTTACATGAACACGACAAGAATACATTAACGTGTGAAAATATACATAAAACGAATTATTAACGTGTAAATTTTTTTATAAATTTATAAAAGTTTATATGAATTATTGTGTAAAATAATTATTAACGTTTAAACATTTATATAAATTTATAATACTTTGAAAACATAAAAAAAAAATACAAACACGTCACGAACACAATTTTTTCATTAAATTGAATCACTATGATAAATTATACCAAATATGTCATAAATTGAGATATGACACTAACACACAAATTTTTCTCTAAATTTAATCACAATGACAAACTATATAAAATATGAGATGAATTAAGACACGACACAAACACAAAATCGAAAAAATAATTAAAATACAACATGAAAAATAATATAAATACGACATGAATATACAAACGTTTAAAAAATACATAAAATAAATTATTAACGTGTAAAAATTTATATAAATTTATAATACTTTGAAAAAAATAAAAAATAAAAGGAACATGAGCACGTCACGAACACGATATAGAAAAAATAATTAAAATACAATACGAAAAATAACACAAACACGATACGGATACACAAACGTTTAAAAATATACATAAAATAAATTATTAACGTGTAAAATTTTATATCAATTTATAATATTTTAAATATAAAAAAAATAATAGGGACACATTTTTTTTTTCTTTTCTTCTTACTTTTTCTTTTTCCCTTCTCTATCTCTCAACAAAAAAAAAAAAAATTATAATAATAATAAGAAGACGACGTGACTACCTAAATGAAGGGGGCGACGTAGTATTCTAAGTTTGCATCAAAAGATGCAAAATTTATCCTATGAATTTGAAGGAAAAGAAAAGTTTGTTTTCTATAATTCTTAGCTTAAAAAAATTTCTTTGTTGCCATAGCTTTTGAAAAAGCTTTTGCATTCCTGCTCTTTTCATGATCCAACAAATCAATTTGCTCGTATTGCATCCCCTGGCAATACAGGTCTACAACAAAATCATCTGTTTATATTTTTTATGGCAAATGAAGCTCTAGATTCTCAACCATACATCAATTAAATTGTATACTTCTCATTAAATTAAATATATAGTTATGTGTTTTTTTTTTACTTTAGTTTCATTTGAGAGTTCGATTTAAGGGTTCAGACATAAAATTGCACTCCAATATGATAGAGATATCTCTGATTGGACTCCCAAATAGAGGTGTCCATGGCCCGGACCGGATCAGATTCGGGTCGGGTTTATGTATGGTATCAATACCATATTTACTTGTCAAAGCCCGGCCTGATCAGACCCGAAATATGGGTCTCAAGTTCTGTCCAAACCCGTCCATATTTGTAAATGGGTAATCCAAACCCGTTTAAGTCCGCTCATATATATATATATATATATTTAATTGTTTTATTTTTTATTTAATCTTTAATCTTTAATATTTTTATATTTTTCTTTTATTAAATTCTTAAACATGAACATTTTAATATATTTTTAATATTTACACTATAACATTATATATATTTAATCTTTATATGATATAAATTACATAATATATATATAAATAAAAATGATATATTATATTATATAATTGAAAAACGGACCGGATCAGGCCGGGTTCGGACTTTGAATGTTGGAACCAAAGCTTGGCCCATATTTTAAACGGACCTCATTTTTTTGTTCAAGCCTATTTTTCGGATCTAATATTTTTATCCAAATCCTTCTAAATATGGACGGACCTTCAAGTTTGGACGGATAGTTCGACCCTTGAACATGTCTACCCCAAATGAAACCTTAATCGCTAAAGAATTAACCGGAAGCCAAGTCCTATTCTCTAATCACTGTTTCTTCTTGTGATTATGATTACAATGTTGAATACAATTATTGAATCCAAAACTATATTTTTAACATTAACAAGACAAGATATTAAGACAAAACTAGTTCTTATGTTTTATAAATCATTACAATTGAAAAAGAGAAACATAATAAAATCAAAACCATTTTATTAGACAAAAAAATGTTGCCCTAACTCTATTTATCTCTTGAGCATACTTAGCTAAGTGTTGGGTTGCCCCTCTCATTCTCTAAAACTAGCCAAAAACAAAACATCATTTTTTTTTTTTTTAGTCAATTTGCAGGCAACATTTTATGTATGAAGATTCTTTCTTCATCAATCATCAGTAATTCTAATTTGCAAAGCTACAAGTTTATGCCAGTTTGTTTATTAACAACAAGATAATTTCAAGGCATTATTTTTTGTTTTATATGATTTAATGTTTTCTTTCATAATTATTAATTATATTATATACCCTTAGTTTTTAACAACCAAGTACCAAATAGTATTTTGTTTTCATTTCAAATTAATTAACTTTGGCTGTGACCAAATCAAAGGCCCAACCTCCTTTCTTCAACCATTAGAGCTCCTATAATTAAAAGGTAATGAAATGATAGTTGATCTAAATATATATTGAAAGGAAAGACAGTGTTACATTGGTATAAAATTAATTTATACCTCTTTATAATTTGATTGTATGATTAATATTTTTAAAAAATCGATCGTTAGATTTAATAACATAATCTTATCAGTCGTGTACGTAAAATTTCAAATCGATCAGATATTTTTATTATATTGATCGGGAATACTATTTTTTCAATGATTGAATTTTTTCATATCAAATAAATAATTAAATATTTTTAATTAATTCAATATTTGACGTACATGATTTATATAAATAGAATATAATATATAATGATTTAATTAAACAAATATAAATCATAAATAATTATAAAATAATGCAAAACTCAATTAATTTACACATGTAAATGGATCCATCCTCATCTTATAAATATATAAATATATATATTATTAGAAAGACTAAAATGAAAAAACAACATTGTAACTAAGTTAAAAATATTTTTTATATATATATTTTTAATCTAATTTTGAATCTCTGCATTCATCAAAAAAATTCTTTGAATCATAGAAACTTGAAATATAAAAAAAATTATAAAAAAAAAAGTTCATAAACAAAGAACAATTATAATTATAATGTTCTTAACGTATCACCTTAAACATTAAAACTTAATTTTTTTTTTAAGGTCTCATATTCGATATTGAGAAAGAAATAATGAGATTTATAAGAATAAAAAAAAATGATCTCATTTTTTATAGTTCAAATCCAATAAAAATTTGTATTCAAACATTTAATTCAATAATAATAAAATTAATAAGTGCATGTATCATTTTACTAAATAATCTACTCGATTTTTTTTTTAATAAACTTTAACATGTATAAATAAATAAATAAAAACTCTCATGATATTTTTTTTTCTTGCTTTCATACACTTTCGGTAGAAAACAATTGTAAAGAAATCTAATGTGGGTCATGCCGGGTCTATATGGATAATTACTTTCCTAAAATGATTAAGGGTTAGTTAGTCTTTGGAAAAAATTTGAGTTGAAAAAAATATATTTAAAAAATATGGTAAAAATATTATTTAAGAATTTTAAGTGTTTGGTATTAGAGTATTGTTTGTGAAGAATTGAAATGTTAAAATAATAAAATTTAGAGATATGAAGATAATAAAAATTGAATTATTTATCCAAAAGTCTGTTTTAAAACTGCAAAAGTTTTTTTCTCGACTTTTTGATTTAAATTGTCAAACCATAATTTTAATCACAGAAGCCAAAAATTTTCATCCGTTTAATATTGAAGTTGCGATGAAACACAATTTTTAATCTAAAAAACTGTGCCAACAACAATGATAAAAAAGGCCTAAGACTAAATTAACATCCCAACAATGCTTCTATGTCCACTTGGTAATTTTGGATATCATATAAAAACACGACACGAACACCACATATTTAATAAACACGATATGATATCTTTAATACGCATTCGCGTTTAAAATTTTAAAACACAATAATTTTTATTTTATTTATATTTATATTTATACGACTGTCAAAAACAATATGAACCACAATTAACATATCCAAATAACCAATTCTACTTCTATGTTGCATGTTTTTTCAAAGTAAAATAGCAAACCTGAATTAGGGATTTTAAGATTCCTCATAAATTAGTTGATTACAATTGGCCACCTTCTATTAAAACTTCTAAATTCCCATTTTGTTTTTTTAAACCTTTTTCTTTCAAAATTTTGTATTCATATATTTTGTTTATTTTAAAGAAAAAAATTTGAATATATTTTAGTAGAAAAATACGTGCAATTATGATTGAACTAAATGTTCAAACTTCAAATACATTCTACTATTTTTTTTTTTTAAATTCATCTTTTATACACTATTGATGGATTTTAAACTCTTCAAACGAAATTAAATTTTTTTTTTTTGGCCAGGGAAATTAATAATTATATTTTTTATTATATTAATTTTTTAATATATTTTAAACAGGTATGTATTATATTTTTAATTCGAATTATGAAATTTAAAAATTATACTGATAATAAATAATAAGATAATTTTTATTAAGTTCATTTTTATACATTATTGATGACGTTTTAAAATTTCATCAACAAAATTATAATTGACAAATATTTTTTATTATATTAATTTTTTAATTTTAATAAAACTTAAAAGATATATGTCTAAAATGTGAGAAGAACTTAACCTAAATAATTTATTCAACTCTCTTTTAAAAGATGAATTTTCGTAATATTAGAATTGATCTCTAACATTTATAAATTTCTCTAATTCTCTATCTCCTTACTTTAAAAAAAAAATGTCAATTTTTCTAAAATCGTAGATGAAGGTAAGAAATTTACTAATAATTTTAGAATTTATTCTGGCATAATGCAAAAAGGCAAATGTCCTTTGGTGTAATAAAAAGGAAATGTTAGGGTTATTTTTGGACTTAAAGAAAAATCTGAAATTTCACATAATATGCATGCTTATTACTTTAAAATTGATAGGAGGGCCCCACTGCTGACCAGTGTTCTAAAATAATTTTTAATAAATAAAATACAAAGATTTATTTATTTATTTTGACAACTTTCATGTTTCTTAATTTTTTTTTTTTTTGGTTTTCGTTTGTTTCTGTGTGATTTTTCTTTCTCTTCCTTTTTGTCTCTCAAAATCTTCCTAGAAAAAATGCACCCAGCAGATCCAAAAATCCCCATTTTTATCTACTTTTCATGGAGTTTCAGAAATACCCTCTTCATTTTTTCTTCTCTTTTAAGAGAGTCTTCTTCTTATCTTCTCTGTTTCTGATCCATTTCTAAAGCCTTTTCAAAGGATACCCACGTTAGTTTTCCTCCTACTTTGCAGAAAACTAAGTAAATGAGCTCAGAAAAGTTGTTTTATTTTTTTTTAAGGTAAGATTAAAAATATCACTCTTTTAATGCCTTTGATGGGTTCTCTTCTTCTTCCTTTTTATTTTTTTTTTGGAGTTTTAATAAAATTTTAGCTGCTTATATTTGGATAGTGTTTTTAATGCGTAGACACTGAAGATATCCAATGGGTTTCTAATTTAATTTTGGTTTTTCTTTTAGGCTTTAAATTTTATTATTTTGATTGGGTTTTTATAAATGTAGAATATATGGATTATAAATATAATGTTGTTTTTGGCATTTTGGTTAATGTGTAATAAGTTTACCCTCGGTTTTCGTTTTTTTTTTTTTTAAATATTCTCCTGAATTGTGCTATTAATGGATTGAAGGGTATCTGATGCTACCCTCTTTTTTTATATATATATTTTAGTTGGCAGATTTTTTATTTACCATGAAAATAAATCTCATTTTATCATTTTCTAATTTTATTGATCAATAATCATAGATATTTTTGACTAATTTACAACTTATTTAAAGCTTAATATAATTATTAGTATGAAACCTGATAATTTTTTAAACTCATATATATATATATATTTGTATTTTTAGTTTCTTGTAGTATTAGATGGTGTTTTACTGTTTTAGGAAGATTGTATGCTTTTTGTGTTATTAGCAACAGTAAGTTAGTAGAATAATGGCTTTGATAAATAATGCAGATTTACTTTTCTTTAGAGGAGCAATATTGTTTTCTAAATAACTGGATGTTCTCCTGTATAAAGTTTAGAGGAGCAATTTTTTTTTTCTTTCTAAATCTTGATTCTTTAAAAAAAAAATCTATTCTAATCCTAAATTTGCTTAGAACACCTGACAAACTGCCATAGTTTGAAGGTACATTGCCTACCAACGCTTGGGGGTGTTTGTTGGTTCATGATGAACGCCGCCTTATGTTACCTGGACTCTTCATTTTTCCAAAAGTATCCGTGTCCGATACATATTCGGATATGGTATGTGATACGATCCTCCAAATATATGAAAAAATTTAGAAAAAATTGAGCATACCCGTGTCAGACATATACCCGTCTCTAACACTTACCCCTGTCCGGGTAACATAGACGCCGCCTAGGGGTTGATTAAATTGGTTAGGTCTCTTTCACATGTAATTGTAAGTTCTGGTGTACAGCCGTTCTTGTTCTAATGAGAGGGTGAGGTTGGAAGTTGGAAATTGGAAATTATTTTAATACTGTTGGTTTCATTTGGGTTTTGAATTTTCTTTGGTTGTTAGATTTGAATGTGTTTTGCACTGCCATTGTTGATAGTATTCTAATATTGTTGCAGCATGGCGCATTCATGAATGTGATGTCAAACATTTTGGAAACATGTATCCAGAAATAGTATCATGGCTATGGTACATTCCCATTTGATTGTTTTTGAATTATATTGTATTGCAATTGGTTTTTCAAGTAATTCTTGATGGAAAGTATTCTCAGAACATATTTGAGTTTCTAAAATGCAACCAAATCAGAGGATACCTGGAGGTTCTGATAAGGTTTTCTTATGGCCTTCCATTCTGAACGTTGTAACAGAACAAAAATATTATCCGAGCCACATTGGAGGAATGCAGACAATGATTTTTTGATTAATATCAGCTAACATATATTAAATGCTTTTGTTAAGCTCTTGTAGTTGATGTGTTCCTTGTCAAAGGGAGAGAGAAGAAGAAGATAAAAGTAGTTTTTGTAATGTGTATTTTAAACAAATTTTCCTTGCCTTTATGCAGGTTGCTTTTGTCATGGCACGGGGATTGCTCAATTTAAATTTATTGTATTAGCAATTGAAATTCGTGCTCCAACTTTTATGGCAATGCTAGGAATGCAAGCAGATATGCAGCACAATAGCCACTTCCCAGGGTGTTATACTGCTTGGGACCTCAATTTGGATGCTAATGGCGCTATATGGCTCACAGATAATAATGTTGATAAAATCTTAAGGAATAGACAGTACTATAATGGTACTTTGCCACCGTCTTCAGATTTGAAAATGTTTTACAACAAGGGTTTACTAAAGAAGACAATGCTCAAGCATGAAGCAGAATTTAAGGATCAGGTATTTCTCTCAAGATAAACTTCTTATGTCTCGTGACCTGATCTTCTGAAGTACAGCAGGAGTACAATCCTGTTCTATGTACAATGCTCTGTCTCCTAAGCAACAACTTTGGTTACTGCATTCACTGTTGGTAATTAGCTGGAGTTCTGAATACCTATGGAGAATTCTATATCTTTAGATTGATAATTTAATTGTCATTTGCTATGTTTCTCCGACTCTTCATTTTTTCTTGAAGTACCCGTGTCTGACGCATATCTGGATATAGGTATGGGGATATGATCCTCCAAGGACCCTCCAAATACATGGAAATCTTGGAAAAAATTGAACATACTTGTATCGGACACATACCCGTGTCCGACACTCACACCTGAGTCCGAGTAACATAGGTCATTTGAAAGGGGAAAAAATATAGAAGTTTCAACTGGGATGAGAGAAAGGTTATGTGGAAATCCTCATTAATAGGTTTTGGGATCTGAAGATTTATGATGCACTGGGCAAATTAAGCAAACACCCACTAGGGCTTATCATGCAATGCATAAAGAGACAATTTGGGGATGAATGGCCCCATTCACCAGGAGGTTGTTTCCACTATGCATTATGCATAGACTTAATTTAGTATCTTAGTCCTAATTCTGGAGACTATTAATTGTGTCTCTTAGGATGTTTGCCAGAGATGTATGTCCTAGCATTGTGTTTATTTAAAATTTTTGAAAGTGAGTCTCTTTGATTGATACATATAAGAATCATCCTAGTGATCCTTAATCGGAAACCATAAAGTGATTCGAATACAACCTGGTATTCTAGATTTGTTCTCCATTTGTCATCCCTTAAATCTAGGATTTTTTGTTCAACTGAATTTGATATCATTGATAACATACTATTATCATGCAATTAATGAATCTGCAATGTGTTTTATTTTAGATCCGTGAACTCCATCGGCTTTACAGGAGACAGAAGGAATTGATGGAAGAAATGAAAAAGAACGACTTATATAAACATCATTGCTGTCTGGAGACCTTACAACCAAATCATATTTTATCTCCAATGTCATCTAATTATGTACAAATACCACACCATACCTCCACCTCTACTAACCTTGTGCATTGTCAGCCCCCTATTTCAGAAGCTAAAGGTAGCATTTTGCCATTGTATTCTTATGATGGAAATAGAGGGCAAGCAGGTCTTAATTCTACTCGTATCGAAAGCTCTTCAAAGGCCTCTGAGTTCATGGAGTCCAATTGCAAAAAGTTTGGAAAAAAGATCTTGGATCTTGAACTGCCAGCTGATGAGTACTTTGATAGTGAAGAAGAGGGATTTTCAGAAGTGAAAATGGCGCCTGAAGTGACTGATATACCAGCTAATGCTCTAAAGAAAATTCCTGAGGTTAGAGATAGGGGAGATAAAGGTCTATCCATTAGTGGCAGTGGTTACAACTCTGTTTTTCCTGAAGGCAATTTTATTCCTAGTTCCATTTCTATGAAGAAAAAAGTTATGGCTGATTTAAATATTCCTGTCAAACTGGAGGAAGATATAATTCCTGAGTTCAGTGATTTTCAGGATCCTGTTATTGGCCACAGTGAAACTTCATTACAGGATCCCTCTGGAAAATCAGATTCAAACTTTCATGTCCTGTCCGAAGAAGTAATTCCAAATAGCCAGATAATGGGGGATCCAGAAGCACACTTGGAAATTTTACACCTGGATAAAAACAAAATGCAAAGAGAATACGGACCTTGTAATGATAAAGCTGGTAAGGATGCTATATAATCTATTATTATCAGCATTTTTCTGGTGTATATATATATATATATATATATATATATATATATATATATATCAGCATTTTTTTTTTAAATTTATTCCTTTGGCATTTTAGCAAGTTCATTTATCATCAGTCCCCATCATTCACTTTGTAAATTTTATTACTGCTGCTGATGATTTTAGATGGTTGGTAACACTGTTTTTAGGGCAATGCAGAAATGATTTGAATTCTTTCCCTCAAGATCTCTATACTGAAAAATTATCAATTGAGCACATTAACAATGAGCAAGCTCAAGATTGTGCTACACCCCATTGTTTGGATGAGACTGATGGAGAGCTATGCAATGAAAACTTACAGCATGTTGCAAGAGACATCTCTGCTAGTAACTATGAACCAGTTGCTAATTCAGACATTTGCAGCTCATATCAGATTGTTCCTTTGGCTGATATAAGGAACTCTGAGTCATCCTCTGTTTCATCTTGGACCCTTAAGCGGAGCCCTACAGCAGTTCAAGAACTTCCATGTTTTAAGGGGAAAAGTTCTAAATCATTTACCGTAAGCCCTGGGCTCTCTGGAAATGAGCTTTGTCTTGGCAAAAATTTGCTATCTAGCCCAAAGTTGTGTAGTGCTACCTTCCCGCAGGCCAGCTGGCAGAACAATTTCCAGCTGGAGGGTCAGCCACCATCTGCAAGTTCTCTTTCACTGAAATGCAATAATGACAATGACTTTGCATTTGAGCATAGTCCTGTGAAATACGCCAAGGATTTCAAGTATGTTAGGTGGTCCATAAAGAGTTTGGATCACAATATTGTCTTGCCTAGTTTCTCCACCGATGTGGCTGGTTCACAAGATGCCTCTAATATACATGGTGAAAATACTCTTCAAAATTCAACTGGCTGTTCTCCTCAGATTGCTGAAACACCCGTACATGATAGAAAATCTGGTGAAGGGAGAGACTTGTCAATCCCACTGGAATCTACACTTGAACAAGCTAATTACTTGTGTGTCCATGATGCTGATTTGGAGAAGGTGGAGGCAAGCAACTCCCTAGATTTTAAGAGGATGCTTGGATTTCACATGTATAACAAGCCTCCTATTGCCAATGGCCAGTGCTCATCTCATGCCTCCCCCTCCAGAAACCATCCCAATTCTTGTGCAAAAGAAGACATCAAAG
This sequence comes from Fremontodendron californicum, assembly GCA_030761205.1. Lineage (NCBI taxonomy): Eukaryota > Viridiplantae > Streptophyta > Magnoliopsida > Malvales > Malvaceae > Fremontodendron > Fremontodendron californicum. Next base: position 7,072,244 of record JAULJL010000019.1, on the reverse strand, counting down.
ACAAAGAAAAAGATAGGATACCTGATATAAACCTGGAAGTCAATCATGTGACTGACAGAGAAAAACAACTAGATAAAACTGAGTCGGTCGCAGAAAGTGAACCTTGTGAAAAATGTCCCAGTTATGGAGTAATTGACCTAAACTCTTGCTTATCTATGAATGAATCTCTGCTACTGCCTTCACATTCAATAGAAATTGATTTGGAGCCACCTGCAAGTCCAGAAAACAAGGAGTGTTCGCCACCTAGAGGGGAATCTGATGAAAACCAGCTTGAGACACCTGTGCTAACTTCAGGACAAGATAATGGGGATCTGCAAGAGGCACTAGTTAGGAATGCAGTGGAGGCTATAGTTTCCATTTCATCATCTGAGATCCAGACTTGTTTAGAAAGGACCAGTTGTGAACCTTTTAAAGCTTCTAATTCCCTCTATTGGTTTGCAAGGGTAGCTTCTTCAATAGTGGATGATCCAGGAAGTGAATTTGGAGTTAACATAGGTGTTAAGGATTATGGTGATCATGAGGAGTATCTATCTGATGGAATTGATTACTTTGAGGCCATGACATTGAACCTAACAGAGATAAAGGTAGAAGAGTCTTGGTGTAAAAGCAATGGCCAAAAAGAGGAAGAACCAAGTGCAATTTTTTTGACAAACCAGCCAAAGAGGGGCCGAACAAGGAGAGGAAGGCAGAGGAAGGACTTTCAAAGTGAAATTCTTCCAAGCCTTGCCTCTCTTTCAAGGTATGAGGTCACCGAGGATCTTCAGACGATAGGAGGGCTAATGGAAGCTGCTGGTGCTCAGTGGGAAAGTGGTTCTTCAAGAATTGCAGGTAGAAATGGATACACAAAAGGGAGGCGACGGTCTAATGCCCGTACTTCGAATGGAACGGAGAGCACGATGAGCATGTTGCTGAAGCAGCAGTCTGGTAATAGTGAAGTGGGTATCCAGCAGGGAAGACTAATAGAGTGGGGGAAGATAACAAGAAGACCTCGGGGACCAAGATGTCCATCCAGTAATCCTCGGCTTATTATATTAGGCCAAGTATAGAAAGAGTAAGTTTAAAGTTTAAACACTTTTGGGATTAGCCAACAGTGAGTCATGTGATTATCATGTACATGTCAACTAAAATATGGCATACCAATTACATTATATAGGATAATAGAAGTCCATTTTCAACTTTCAATGGCTTTTGGTTTTGCTACTGTCTGTCAGGTGAATGATGGAATGTGAATATGCATGCTCTTTTGGACCTAAGAGTTTGTTCTAAACTAAATTGAAAATCAACAATATAGCAAATATATTTTGTCTATTGAGGCAGGCCTCTAGATTTGAAATTTCCTCTTGAGCTTTGGAATCCTTTCTCAGGAGATCCTGTCAGGATGCCAATTACTTGAACAGAATCTGCTTAATTTTACTCTCTTTGTCATTGTCTAAGTTAGGTCTAGCCTTCTGAAAAGAATGACAAACAGCTTCATTCAGCTATGGTTGGTTAGGGAAGATCAATCAACTAGCTCAGGAAATCCATGGAAATTTTTCTAAAGGGAAGTAAAATAGGTTTTACTGTATGAAGATTTTTCAGTTGCTCCAGAAGATTTAGATTTTGTTTTGGAAAAGCAGCAGAAGAGAAAAACATAGGATTATTTGGTATTGTTTTCTTCAATTGTTGAAAGAACAAGCAGTCTATCCGGGTTAAATTAGAAGTGACAAAATAAACTCGAATCAAAATCCGAAAACTCAAATTAAAAAAAAAGACCTTTTATATTAATCATATTTTTAACAAAATGAATTCGAAACCCGAAAACACAAACTAAAAGAACCAAAATTTTAAAAAAAATAACAAAATACATGGTTTTATTTATTTATAAATTAATTATTTTATAACTGATGTTACAATTTAATTAATTAATTTTTATTGATTATATTTTATATATTTTACTTTTTCTTTATTATACTAATCAACTTTTTCAACAACAAAAAAAAATGTTAAAAGGAGGCTAAAAATAAAAAATCACTAAATAATATCGTTTTATTCAATGGACAAAAAACAACAAAATATATTTATTTGATCTCTCTTCCCTTAACAAAGTTAGAAGATCATTTTTCATGGTGGGATCCCCTGCTTTTTCTCTTTGAACATTCTTTTGTTTCAAAAAATAAAAAAACCATGCAAAGTCCATATCTATAAGACACTAATGTTAGGTTTAGTTAAGTTTAAGGTTTCAACTTTCAACAAACGCGTTTATATTTGTCAAAAATAGAAAATTAACAGATATGGTAGAACTTGCTTTCTTCTTCTTTCTTTTTTCCTTTGGTTGTTTATGTTTGCATTGGGCAAACCCCATTTCTATCCTTTCAAAGTTGCAAAAGCACAAAGGTTTGGTCTCTTTGACATTAACCTTTTTCTCTATTTTTTTGCCATGTTTCTCTTAATTTGAGCTTTGGGTTGGTCCTTTTTTTTTTCCTGGTTTCTGAATATGTGAGGGTTGCAAATGGTTGGTATCTTTTCTGAATATGAATTTGAGCTTTCAATATGTCAATTTCAAATGGGTTGCTCTTTGTTTTCTTCATGAATGTGTTGGTTGATGAGAAACTTTGTTTAGTTTTGATGAATATGTTGGAGGGATTTGCCAAAATGTTTTTAATTCTTTCAGGTTCTTTGCAATGTTTCTAAACAATTGCATTTAGATGATAAGGTTATTCTCATGACTCAATTGTTAATTTTTTTCTGTCAGTTCTTTTATAATTCTGTTGATAAAAATGATTGGAGACATTACATGTTTTTCTGTAAAGGACATGGAATTCCCTAATGTATTTTATGGAGCATTTGAAGTGCAACTTAAAATATAGTAGCTGTTATAGAAATTTGCAGCTGTAACCAAAATTGATAGCAAAAGACATTTATAGGATTGCATGAATTTTCTTCTTGGCTTCTGTGTAGTTTTGACATGCTTAATGTTGGAACCTTTTGTCCTTGATAATGATATTGTAATCGGACTCGGGTATGAGTGTCGGACACGGATATGTGTCCGATACCGGTATGTTAAATTTTTTCTAAGATTCCATGTATTTGGAGGGTCTTTGGAGGATCATATCCTCATACCCATGTCCGGATATGCGTCGGACATAGGGTGTCAAACACGGTACTTCAAAAAAGAATGAAGAGTCGTAGCAACATAGTTTTGGTTGAATAGGCTTACCATGACATGCTTAATGGATTTGTCCTTGAAAATGATATTGTAACAATAATTCAGCACTTTGAAAAGCTGAATGAACTCTTATAATTTAGGGGAGAATGGAATTGTTCATACTTTCCTTTGTGAGGTTGCTGATGTTGTTTGTTTTAACTTATGTTACTCGGACTAAGGTGTGAGTGTCGGACACGGGTATGTTCAAATTTTTCCAAGATTTCCATGTATTTGGAGGGTTCTTGGAGGATCATATCCCCATACCCATGTCCGGATATGTGTCGGACATGGGTACTTCAAGAAAAATTAAGAGTCGGAGCAACATAGGTTCTAACTTTGCATAACTTCTTTAGATATTATTTGTATCATAAGACCCCTGAAGACTTTTTAGCTCAAGTTCTTTATTTTTTTTCAAATTTTGTTTCCCTTTTTTAGCTGAAAACCTCTTCTAATTTGAGTTGCTCAAGTTAATAATTTCATTCAACTTGTATCAGACTATTGTTTCACACCTTGCAAAAAGCCTTGTCTGTGTCTGCATATATGGCAATGTAAGTGCTTCTAACATGGAAACCTTTTTGATCTGCTGCAGACTTGTAAGTCATAATGATGGCAGAAGCAATAATTGACATCCCGGCTATCCCAAGGATAGATAAGCTTGAAAATGTTAACACAAGGAGGCACTCTATGGGGAAGTTGATCATGTCAAATGGTGGACTAACAGTTATTTCCCGATATCTTCGAGCTTCACAGGGTTCTTGTCATGATATTTGCAAATATGGAACAAGTTTTACTCTTGAAACAGAGTCAAAGAGCCCAAGGATTCCTATGCCTAAAATAGTTGCACCAAAACGAGGTGCAGGCCGAAATCTGGAAAGAACATCTGAAAGTAATTTAGGGGAGAGAAAGAAGAAATCGGAAATTAGTCTTAAGCTTTCTCCTGATGATCCTGTTATCATCAAGATTGCTCAAACACAAGGAGGACACCGTGTGGAAAACGTCGAAGAAGATTTAACTGATACAAAGAAATCCAAAATTAGTGTCAAGCCTTCTGATGATACCAAACCCCAGAAACCAGAGTATCCTGTTGTCAGTCTTAAGCCCTCTCCTGAAGATCTGGTTGACATCAAAGCTATGGCAGCAGAAGGTGAAGCCCAAGATGAAGAAAATGTTGAAACTAAATTATCAAGAGGATATAAGAATCCAGAAGTTTATGTGAAGCCTTCTCCTGATTCCGAAAGCCAGAAACCTGTCAATCCTGATTGCATTGAAAGTGAAGTATCATCATGGACTGATAAAGAATCTGTCTCACCAGAACAAGTGTTATTATTACCTCTCAAGGAAACTGGTTTTGCTGTTGCACATGATGCAAAAAATTTGAAGCTGAAGCCTCAATCAAAGCCATCGTCTCTCCTAAGGCAGGCATGTTCAAGTGGCAAACAGAACTTTGAAGGCAGGAAAAGGAAGGAAGCAAACGTTATGTCGATGACTTCATTAGGCGTCTCTAGAGGAAGAACTAAAGGTGAAATGACAATAAGCAAAGGAATAAGGACCTCTGTGATTGATGATAAGAAAAATGTAGTGCCACCATCTATTTCTTTGTCTCCCAAAGAATCCAATACCAGTGTTTCAAGCATGAATGCCAAAAAAAAGAAGTTGAGTGGAGTTTATTATTCAAACAAGCAGGAGAATGAAAAGAAAATTAAGCCTGAGAAGTTGTGGGGTAAGAATGCCAAAGGGTCTGATAACCTAAAGGGAGTTTCTCATTTGATGGGTCAAGAGAATGTTAAGAAACCTAATTCTGAGCAAGCCAAGTTTGCGAATACTCCTGAGAAGATTTCGTACCGAATTGAGTCAAATCCTGAGAACAAGCCTGCAGAATCTATTCAAAATAGTTTTTTGTCCATAATGCCATCTTCATCCTCTAAGGACAAGAGCAGGAAACACAATCAAAACAGAATTCCTATAGGCCAATCACCTCGCACGTATGAGAAGAAGAACATGATATACAGGCCAAAGGGAATTCATGCCCGTGGATTGCCTCCATCCTTGTCCTCATTCCCTGGCAAGAAAAGCTTGAGATCCACTCCAAATGGATTGAATGTCAGTCTACCATCTTTAACTTCCTTGTCATTATCGGCATCACCCAAGTCTTCCCATAGTGATGCCGCATCTGAACATGATAAAGCGGCTTCACAAAAGCAAAAAAGTAGCTCAAAAATGATGTACAAGGGTAGACCTAAAAGGGCTTTGATAATTAGTTCAAAAGATAAACATTTGCAAGGTGAAAAGTTGAATTTTCAGAGAGGAAAGGCGATTGAAGTTCCGCTTGAGGATTGCACTCCAAGGAGACTTGCATTCAAGCAAAGAGTGCTCATTGACAACAGAAATGATGATAACCGAAAAGGCAAAGTCGAGGACTCTACTCCAAGGAGACTCAAGTTCAGGCGAAGAGTACTTGTTGACAACAAAAATGGTGATAACCAAAATGGTAGAGGTGAGGAGTTTACTCCAAGGAGACTCGTGTTCAGGCGAAGAGTACTTGTCGACAACAGAAATGCTGATGATCAAAATGGTAGAGGTGAGGACTGTACTCCAAGGAAACTTAAGTTCAGGCAAAGAGTGCTTGATGCAAATAAAACTGGTTATATCCAAAATAGTAAAGGTGGGACTAGCAAAAACAATTCTGGAGGAAAAGAAGCCGATGTTGGCCAGGATAATGACACTAAAGTTCAATCTGAAAAACTTTCTTTGAGACACAATGATGTTGAAGGAAAGAAAGATTCAGGAACTTTGTACAACAATATGATTGAACAGACTGCAAGTAGGCTTGTCAGGACCAAGGCAAGTAAGGTGAAGGCTTTGGTCAGTGCTTTTGAAACTGTCATCTCTCATCTGGATACTGGGTTCTCGGAAACAAATAACATACACTGAGTTATTGAAGGTATTTACCATGTACTGTGTATACTGATAGAAAAGAGCAAAGTAAAATTTAAAGGGTGATATGGAATATCAAACTTCTGGAGAACTTGTAGTAACAAAAAACAAGAAAGTTTTACGTAATTAAGAGTTATCTTTGTGCTTTTGCCTCTGTATATTTGGCCTAAAGATTGTTTTGCTTTTGTTTTCATCTTTGTTCCTGTAGATCTGCGATCCAGTTTGATACCTTAGAGACGGTAAACTTGTCTTAGATGGTATTTAACTATGTGATAATGATCAAACTTTATCTTCTTTGCCTTCTCTTATATATAAATTACTTCGAGTATGAAAGTTTGCATTATGAATCTATGAGGTCGGATTGTATTGTTTGATAAGAATTACGGCAAAAACTATCATCATACAATGATTAATTTGTTGATCATTTAACTATGTGTTCGACGCGGGTATACTTAATTTTTTTTTTTAAAGTTTTTTCACATATTTAGAGGATCGTACTCTAATACCTATGTCCGAATATGTATTGAACACAAATGATATCAAACACGAATACTTTAAAAAAAAAAATGAAGAATATGAATAAAAACCCAATAAAATTATACTGAAATACAAGTTGCACCCCATTGGACTAACTTGAGAGCTAAAGAGTTTGCTTCTTAATAGTTTACAGTTCCCATGGGACAAACAGGGCAATGAAGCCCAGCTACATAGTACCAAGCTCTCACCAATCTTCTTTTCATTTAAATTAAGCCTAGGTTACTTCATTCAAAGTTCAAAGGATTGGAATTGGAACAATGAGCTGGATACATCAAAGGAGGAGAAATTAAATATGGAAGGTCACCCTCTTTTTAGAACTGCTGGCACCTGTTCCAGGGTGTACAAAATTTCCAGTTCTGACCGGCCAGTCCCCTTGTAACTTGATTTGCTGCCAACTGAGTACTAACTCAGATGCTATGATGCTGTTGACAGACTCTTGGAGGTTGCGGGTTCGAAAAAGTTTAGACGTATAATGTCCTCTTCAAGTGAGTTAATTAAATAGTGGGTTGGGGGTTATGGGTAAATTAGGAACTTAAAAAAAAAAAAAACCCCCCAACAACTTGATTTGCTACATTGTCAACTGGAAATGGAGCTAGCTGCAAGTAGAAACCCAATTGAAATGTCAATTTGGATATAATGCTATATATGGCCCCTTGAAGAAGGCTATGACCACAGCATCCTTGTGGTACATATTAACTACTACTATTAAGATCTCAGATCCATCCATGGTGATCTGATCACCTCTTATGGTCAAACTCAAACTCTCTATTTTTGCAGTGATATTGTAAACAAATTAATGCTGAAAATACTTAGGAAGTCTCTGTATTATATCATCTAGTGTAAATTAGTCCCTCTACTATAAAACTGAGTAATTTAGTTTCTATACTTTTAAAATTGAAGTAAAAAGGTAAAATCACTGACTACAGTAACAGAAACTGTTAAAAAAGCTGAGGTGGCATTTAACCTTTTGTTTATTTGATGACGTGGATGTCAAATGCTGATGTAGCACCAATAAAATATATTATTTTAAGTTGATATGGATAAAATAACAAATTAAGTTGGCAAAAATGCCATATCAAATTATTTTTTGCCAACTTAGTTTGTTATTTTGTCCACGTCAGCTTAAAATAATATATTTTATTGGTGCCACATCATCAAATAAACACAAGGTTAAATGCCACGTCAGCTTTTTTAACAGTTTTTATTACACTAGTTAGTGATTTTACCTTTTTGCTTCACTTTTAAAAGTACAGAGACTAAATTACTCAGTTTTATAGTAGAGGGACTAATTTGCATGAGATGGTATAGTATAGGAACTTTCCAAGTACTTTGACCCAAATTAATAAGTTCTATTTCATTAACCCGAGCTTAACTCAATTGGTTCATGCAGTAACTCATGTGAGATGACATCCAGCAGATCTGAGATTCGAATCCTAACATCTGCAACCTCTTTCTCTATCCTCAGGCTGTGACCTCCTTTGTATAAAAAATATGTTCTATTTCATAATTTCTTCATATGTTATGGTGTTCCAAATAATTTTTGCACCTCTTCTTGGCTAGACCATTTACTGAAGTAATCAAAAGGGTATGGATCGTGTCTTGGAACCATGAAAGATTCCACTAAGGCTCTCCTTCATATTTAGATCTCTCCCTCTCTTCAACTATGACATATCAGAAAACACTGAGGAATGGATAAAAACACATTATATGGGGACAAAATTATGTGCATGTGCAGCTAAAACTTGAGCTAAGTCCCTTAATCTGCAAGCCACTTTCAATCTTCCTTTCACATTAAATAACAGATTGAGACTAACAAGCCATTTGGGTTGCAGCTATGACAATGTTGATGTTGACGAGATAGCTAGAAATCCTACTGTAATCTTCTCAAGAAAACAGTTTACTCCCATGGTGCTGCTCTTGTCCCCTAAACTGCCAGAAAAATTAACTTCCACAATTTGTCAGAAAATAACACCATATAGAAAGGATTATCCTTTGTCTTCACCAAAAAAAAAAACTAGTTATATATCCTATGATTTTAATGTAATTATCCCCAAAAAAAAAAGATTTTAATGTGACTCTATGGCTAATGAATATTAGTCATAGGCAATGGGGAAGTGTTCAAATTTTGCATGATAAAGTTTTGGCGACACGGTTGTCTAAGGTATAAGTTTAGTTCGAACTCGTGGCGTGTAGGATATGTGTCCGACACTTGAACACTTTATTGGAAATAATATATGCTATATACTGTAAAATGTAAACAGAAAAGAAGAAGAACTGTATATATATACGAACAGATTACAACAAATATGTAGAAGCGAACAAAGACACTTACAGTAATTGATTTGAAAAAATCAATATCGAGTCAAGATTGGACCTCTAACCTTAAGACGTTTTTTGCCTGTCTAAGGTGCTTACAGTATCGATGCAAATCTTCTCCTAGGTTTCCTCGATATACGTTACAAATGAGAGCACACCCGGATGCAACACAGCGAACAGAAGAATGTTGAAGTCTCTCTCTCAGAAGACAATAATATTTTCGATGAATTAGTAAATTGAAACAGATACAAACACTCCTATTTATAGAAACAGAGAAGTCTGTTCGATCAGACACATCTGTTGGACAGAAATTGGTTCGGTCAAAAGACAAGTCTGTTACAAAGAACCGGTTCAATCCAACAGGCAAAGACACAATTGAAAAGGCAAAGAAACCGAACAGACTCATTCTAGAAGATGAATTATTCGGACAAACATAAAGCTGGTTGGTGTTGAGCTGGTTCGGTTTGGACAAAAAATTAAGCTGGTTGGGCAGTAAAAAATTAATTACTGACCAAACCCGACCCGACCCAGCCCAAGCCCGGCCCGGCTCGGCGGCGGCGCCGCGCGTGTGGTCCAACCCAAGTTGTGTAGGTCCTCACCCTCCACAAAAACTTGGGTGCCCCTTGGGGCCCAACCCATCATGACACTCTAGCTTATATAAACTATAAGCTAAAGTCATTCTAAGTCCTATGTGAGATTAACTACCACATAAACCTTCAACCAACTTTCCTTCCTCTTCAAGTGGGTAAATAATGAGACTAATTTCTCATTCACTTTGATATCATTTGTGTACGTAAATGTACATCGTGTATCTTACTACGAAAACCTATGTATTAGAATACGTATTTCGTAAATATACACTTAATATATACTATGATATCTAACAATCCCCCACATGAATGAAAATTGTCTGAATAAAACGACAAACTGATTCGGAGTACGAGAGAGACTTTCTTTGAAGAGTAATTGCATCAAGATAGGTAGTTTTTGGCTTTGAACACTCCATAGTGAATAACTATCGGATTTACTCGGCTAAGTAGTGAACATGATGTCTTAAACTATTTAGCCTTTAGTGTAAACCAAGACAATAATTATCACACAATTCCCCTTCGAACATCTTCGGTTCTCACGGTTGTGTCCATTTTGGCCTCGGACACTTCCTGGTTTATGAGTACTCTAGAGGATTTAGCCTGATCAATTCTCATAGAAGTGGTCATGTTTCTTACTCATAATAGGTGATTGCTCATTAAGAGTATCCTACAATACCCCACTTGATTATTTATCAAGCTATAAGAATCATTAAAAGCATAGCTTATCCTACCTTGCAGGCTGCACTAAATCATCATAGGAATGGATAAGAGTGTTTAACTCTTTTAGTGTTTACACACAGTTACATAATTTAGTTGTCCCTTTTGAACCTAGATCTTGGGATCTCCAGTCAGCTAGGTTGGGTTTCCACTATGTAACTTTAATTTATAGGCTTAAGACCCATTCCCCTCGATGATGTATTTACTTGCTCTCTCGTTAAACCTTTAGTAAGCGGATCCGCAATATTATCCTTTGATTTTACATAATCAATAGAGATAATTCCATTTGAGAGCAACTGTCTAACGGTATTGTGTCTTCGACGAATGTGTCGAGATTTACCGTTATATAAACTACTCTGTGCCCTACCAATTGCAGATTGGCTATCGCAATGTATACTTATTGCCGGCACAGGTTTCGGCCAACATGGAATATCTTCTAAAAAATTCCGAAGCCATTCTGCTTCTTCTCCAGCTTTGTCTAAAGCTATAAACTCAGATTCCATAGTGGATCTGGCAATACATGTTTGTTTAGAAGATTTCCATGACACTGCAGCTCCTCCAATAGTAAAGATAAATCCACTAGTAGATTTTGAATCTTTAGTATCGGATATCCAGTTTGCATCATTGTACCCTTCAAGTACAGCTGGATATCTTGTATAGTGCAGTCCATAACTTGAGGTATATCTCAAATATCTGAGTACCCTCACAATGGCCTTCCAGTGATCCTCTCCAGGATTACTAGTAAATCTACTCAGTTTGCTAACTGAGTAAGCTACATCTGGTCTTGTGCAGTTCATAAGATACATAAGACTACCAATTATTTGCGAATATTCTAATTGAGATATTGCGTCACCAGTATTTTTCTTTAGATGTAAATGAACATCTACGGGTGTTTTGGCTATATCGGTATCATTCTTACTGAATTTCTCAAGAATATTATTTACATAATGATCTTGAGATATTACTAAGCCATCTTGTGTTTTAGAAATTTTAATTCCTAAAACCACATCAGCTACACCCATATCTTTCATATCAAACTTATTGGTCAACCAAGTTTTGGTAGCTTTTATGATCTCATAGTTACTGCCTAAGATCAACATATCGTCTACGTATAGACAAACAATGACATATCCCTTATTCGTATCTTTTACGTAAACACACTTATCACATTCATTAATACGAAAACCATTTGACAACATTGTATTGTCAAATTTTTGATGCCATTGTTTAGGAGCTTGTTTTAAACCATATAATGGTTTAACAAGTCTACACACATTCCTTTCCTGTCCCGGAACTTTGAACCCTTCGGGTTGTTTCATATAAATTTCTTCGTCTAAATCTCCATTCAGGAAAGCTGTCTTAACATCCATTTGGTGTATAACGAGATTGTTAAGAGCTGCTATAGCTATTAACATTCGAATAGATGTTATTCTCGTAACTGATGAATACGTATCAAAATAATCGAGCCCTTCCTTTTGCCTGTATCCTTTTATTACAAGCCGGGCTTTATATTTATCAATCGTTCCATCTGCTTTCATCTTCCTCTTAAATATCCATTTGGATCCTAAAGGTTTATGCCCTTGAGGAAGATTGATGGAGACTCAATTAAGAGTTGTAAACCCAAGTGCAGGTTATGTTCAAGTAATAAATTCTCGAGTGTCCGAGGTCGAACCACAGGGAAGCGTATTAGTAAGTATAAGTTTATAAATATATAAGAAAAAGAAAGTAAACAAGATATTAGAGATCAAAATAAACAAAATAACATAAAAGAAATTAAACAAGATATAAAAAAAACAATAAGAAAAGATGTTGAGGTTAGAGAATCCACTCTTGGTGTTATGCTAAGATTAATCTTGTTTTATTACACAATTGAAATCCACACATAAGGGAGGTTCCAATCGGAAGGTTTAGCAATTCAGTCCAAATTGTCCAACGTCCATAGCATATGATATTATGTCCATTTGGTGTCCTCAAAACTCATAAAAAGAGTCCAAGCATTCCTTATGCCAAGGTATATGTCTACAACAAATCAAGGTTATGAAACCAAGCATTTACTGTGCCATTTTCATTGTCAATAATGAATCAAGATCCCTACTTTGCAAGTATGATTTTAAACCAAAAGAAAATATTATCTATACTAGTGTTTATAAATGATGATTCATTTTAGCTCATGTTTAAGAGACTAACCTTAGCATTTACCAAAAGCTTCACCTCATCACCTCAACAATATGATTAGCAACACATACTAGATATGAATAAAATGAAAAGAAATGTAAGAAGCATAAGTAAATAAAAAAGAAAACTAGAGAAAGGAAAGAAGAAGAAAACTTAGAGAATTTTATTACAATGGCTAATATCCTACCAATGTACCATAATGTCCATCCAAGGCCCTCTATTTATACACATTTTGGAGAGCTAAATGACAAGAGACAAGCTTTATAAATTTCAAAGGTAGGTATAATAGGTGGGTGCATTTTTCTAACAATTTTCGTCATATTGTATGACAATTCTGATCAGCCAGCTTGATGGTTGCTTTTGTCATTGTTGGAGGCTTAATCTGATCAAATGGTCTTCTAGAAAAATATACCCCTATCAGTTTGTGATCCATAGCCGTTAGAATCAGCTCATTTGCTCATGTGGATCAGAAGATATGGTCAAAATACCAAAACTGGTCAGAACAGACGTCATTGCACATCAGCCAACTTGATACCACATTTCGCTAGGGAAAACGACTCCGTTTCAAGAAGTGTAAAACATGAAAAAGATAGATATGTCTATTAACTTTGCACTGTAAAAATTTCAGCCTTAATGCTTCAGTAAAACTCCAGATATAGCTGATATGGCAAAAGGTGTCGGAACTGGAACTGAACTGGATTTGCCCTTAATTCTTGATTTAACCTAGTAATCTGAAATCACTAAAAGAAACTCGTGAAAAACACCAAATTACATAAAAATATAAAAGATCATAAACACAATTAGACTAAGCAATAATAACTCGTATTTGACACAAAACAATAATAAAACATAACTAAAAACTATATAATTATACGAGTTATCACACCCCCACACTTAGATTGTTGTTAGTCCCTAGCAACGACTCAATCCTAAAAAAATAAAAATAAACAGGAAAACAAGTTAAAGGGATCTCAAACAAACAAGCAAGATCAAGCGTAAGAATTGGCAAGGCATCTAATTAAGTATCATTGGCATATTAAGTTCGAGTAAAGGGTCAATGAGATTAAAATTGAAGGCATTACCGTACGATTGAGGAACTTCCTTCTTGGCGAGACTTTAGCTAGCCATGGAGGACTAGGCAAACTATAGCTTCATAAGTACACATGCTAAGATCCTTGTCACCGCAGTTCACAAGTGAACTTGACAAATCTGATCGGTACAGAGATGAATCTGAGGCTTATGGACAAGTGAGGGGTGGGATGTTCAAACATAATCTGAGGTTTATCACAAGTTAGGCTCAAGAAATATAATAATAATGTGATCAATCCTCTCAAAATATTTCCATTCTCACTCATCCTTAGTCCTATGTTCAACATTAATATTTTGAAAAGAAAACAAAAAGCAAGAAAAGACTCGATCCAAAGAAAATAGAAAAGTAAAAACCTCTCTATAATGAAGAACCTCGAATCTTGAATTCTGATTTTTTTTTTTTAAGCACAAGTGATTTTGTTTTGATTTGTGCCCTTATTGGGACATCTTTTATGCACAATCACATCTATTCATAATCATCATTCTTGTTTTTTTTTTTTTTCTTTCAGAAATCACATTGGATTCCATACTTTCTTTTTCTTTCTTTTCATTCAATTGATCAAACAAGACAGATTTTCATCAGCTCTTTTTTTCAGCATCTTTTTCTCAACTCATCACAACATTGTTTTGGCATCAATAAGTTCGAAGTTCATGACTCTAAAAACAGTCACTCATTCTAACTACCCTCTTTTGCTTTATTCCCATTTTTTTTTCAGATTTCAAAAGATAACAAAATAAACAAGAAGGAAACACACAATCCCAAACCCAATGATCACAAATATTATCATAAAAGTATAAAGAGGGAATGGGGGTCGGAATCGTATCCGTTCACTTTGGCATAATTTCTGGAGTTCATATCTAGGGATCCAACCCGAAGGTTTACAACCTATGGGCTCCTAATGTAAGGGGGCAAAGATAAGGGGCTTTCTGGATAGTGACTTTGTTCTAAGATCAGATCATGTATAGATGCAAGCATCTATGTGATGACTTAAATCTGCATGTGGAATGAAGAGAAAAAGTAAACTTACTATGTCTTCCCAGTTTTCCGTGGCTTTCCAAAGGTTCACCATGAATTCACATTCCAACAAAAATTGAACCGATCTGCCAAAAACAATCTCAAAGACATTTCATCATCAAAAATATTCAATTTTCAGAAAACCAAATTGAAAATAACCTAGATAACTTAATCAAAACCTTTGTAACTCTATTGCTTTATCCACATGCTTGCCAAGATTATACTAATACTCAAAAAAAATACATACACGAAAGTAGTAAAACACATGCAGATAATAAACGGACCAGATAGTGTTTTTTTTTTTTTTGAAAAGATTAAATCAAACTGACAAGGTATGTCTCAAGTCTCCCTTACTCAGACCTTGTTCAGAATGAATACTTTTAAATGGCTTAAAATACAACAATCTTTTTTTTTTTTTTTTTTTACAAATTAGCAAAATATGTCCCTTACCCCCTACTAAAATATGACATTGTCCCCAATGTCAAATTTTAAAGGTAGAATTTAGGATATATTACCTGCAGAGGTTGCTAACCACTTATTATAACTGAGACACAACAAACAAAATGTTAGATAATGTCACAAAGACAAAGTGCAATCCACTCCTTGCTTGTCTATATCTCTTTTTCTTTTTCCGAGCGTTTGCGAAACAACCGTAGCAGGTAAATACTCATAAGCTTGGAGCTTTTTGAGTAAATCTTCAATGGTTGTAGCAGAAATTATGGTTCTCCTTGCCTCTGAAAACATGAATCCATTTTTCACAGCATTATCTAAATATGAAAGCAAATTACTAAAATAACCATTAATATTAAGCAAACCAATGGGTTTCTTATTTATGACCAAGAAGCCACGCAAGCTATTTCTTCCAATGTACCCAGACCTCCTGGTAAAGCAATGAATGCATCGGCAGAATGGTACATGATTGTCATCCGTTCAGGGATACTCCAAACTTGTATTTCCTTACCCACGGTAGGTCCACAAAAACCTGTGAATAGTTTTGGCACGATTCCTAGAACTGGACTTCCTCCGGCGTGTGCTGCTGTAGCGACTGCTCCCATTAAACCCGTACTACCGCCTCCATAAATCAACTTGATCTTTTGTTGGGCAAGTATTACTCCAACTCTTATGGCTTCATCAGCGAATATTTTATTTTTCCCTGGATAAGCACCTCCAAAGACACAAATTGTTTCAATGCGCTGGGACGAAGTACTTTCCATTTTTTTTTGAGTGCCTGAAAGAGAATGAGTACATGGTGTAATATATAGAGGACTGAGTATTGAATCAGACAAGAGTAATAATGTCGCCGAAAGTGTATTTGACCTGTCAGAAGAAAATGTTAACCTAACAAAAGATTTTTGCGTGATTTCAGGAAGAAAATCAAAAAGAGAAGAAAAATCAACCGTAAAAGACCAATGCAAAAAAAATGAGAATAATTACACAAATCGAACAACACGTAAATTAAACCGAAATGAAGTTATTGCAAATCAAACCAAAAGCGGAGAAGTCATTTATTGTAGTTGTGATTGTGGCTCACATCTTCCTCTGGTTTTACGTCCAGAAATGGCTTAAACGCCTTCTATGAGTCGAGGATATGCTTCCCATCCAGTTTTCTTACAAGCTGGCAAACAGGGTCTTTTAACATCAGATTCCCAAGATGTTGCCATTCCCTTTGGAATTGCGGCCATAAATCAAGAATTTCTCTTTGTACGTCTCCACTAGGATGCGTCTCAAGAGAAAGTTGGATGTTACCCAAATTCTCCTTACTCAGTCCATCCTTAATGAATTCAATTTTATCATCTCGATTAGAGGACGGAATCCCAATAGAACGACATTTACCGTTACACGTCCATCGTGCACATTTGTGGCAATTTGAACTCATGCGCTTTGCTCGTCGCTTCTTTGCAAAAGTGCTTCTACCTGTACCTGGTAAATGCAAAATAGGAAGATATTCATCTTTACGTACCTTGGCTTCAATTATCCAACGTATGTCTTCAGGAATCCCTTTGTGCATAAGCATTCTTAATCTTTCAAATCGAACTTGGTAAAGCTTCCGTAAAATATTTCGAGGAAAAGGAGGAAATCGTTTCTGCAATCTTGTGAGAATATCATCCATCCTGAAAAAAATGAAAGAGAAATTTATATACAATATCAGTTTTGTGGGTAGCTGATGGAACCGACTTAAATAATCACGGAGTACCGTTATCCGCCATTTAACCGGGGTGGCCAGTAAAATCCACACTGTAAAATTTTTGCAGCAGTTTTCTTTGATGAAAAATGACCACCACATGCCTCGGAATGACAAAACTTAATTACACTACTTACCTCATTGTCGGGAATGTATCTTCGAAAAATCTGATCAGGACAATATTTGAACAAATAAGGGTCATCCCAGTAGAATTTTTTTACCTCATTCAGAAACTTCCTTTTATCTTGGGGGCTCCATTGAGAAGGAATTTTTCCTTCTTGTAGTTCATCAAGATGTGAAGAAATTATGACTGAAAAAGTTTCATTCTCACCCAAAAAGGAATATTTTAGCTCGGATGACAATGGTTTTAAATCCAGCTTGGGTGGTTCAATAGTTGATGGTACAGTGACATTTGTGAGTGATGGAAGTTCCTCAAACTTTTGTTTCCAACAATGCTTATCCTGAAAAGAATTTAACAAAGAATCAGTCTGTGAAATTTCTGAAGCATTATCAAACTCACATTCAATTAAATAAGCTTCTAAAGGATCATGGAATGTGGTAGTGGTGAGATGTTCATGAACAAGTTCTTCAATGAAATCCACTTCATGTACTTCTGAATCATCACCAGGTTGCTTGCAAATGTTGAACACATTTAATTCTAAAGTCATATTTCCAAAAGAAATGTTCAAAATACCATTCCTGCAATTTATCAGAGCATTAGAAGTTGCAAGAAATGGACGGCCTAATATAATAGGAATTTGAACATTTGGATTTGAAACAGGATGTGTGTCCAAAACAATAAAATCAATAGGGAAGTAAAAATTATCAATTTGAACCAAAACATCTTCAACTATCCCTCGAGAAATTTTTACAGAACGATCAGCTAGTTGAAGTGTAACAGGTGTTTCCTTGAGTTCACCTAAACCTAACTGTTGATAAATAGAAAAAGGCAAAAGATTAACACTAGCACCAAGATCAAGCAATGCACGTTCTATTCTAGTGTTTCCAATGATGCATGAGATTGTTGGACATCCAGGATCTTTGAATTTTGATGGAGTAAGGTGCTGAATGATTGAGCTTACACTTTCCGTCAGAAATGCTTTTTTTTTGTACATTATGTTTCCTTTTAACTGTGCACATGTCCTTCAAAAATTTAGCATAAGATGGAACTTGTTTGATTGCATCCAATAAAGGAATGTTAATCTTAACTTGTTTGAAAAGTTCATAAATTTCTGTATTTTGATTCAAATTCTTTATTGTTTGCAACCTTTGAGGAAAAGGAGCAGGATGCATACCTTTTTCTTTGTCCAAATTTTCAAGAAGTTCAGACTTACCATCATCCTTACCATTACTTTTCGAAGGGAAAGGAGGATCTTGGTCTTTTGATGGAATGTTTTTGTCAATTGCCTTTCCACTTCGAAGAGTTGTGATAGAACTGGCATTTTCCTGTTGAGTTTCATTGGAGCAAGAAACAAGACATTGAGTAGAAGGGTTAGGCTGAGGTTGAGCAGGAAACTTACCTTTTTCTTGAGTGCGTAATGAAGCTGTCAATGTGGACAAGGTGTTTTTGATCTCATTGATGTCCTGTGAAGTTTGGTTATTCACATTTGCTTGTGTTTGCATGAATGCTTGCAATGTCTCTTCCAAGGTTTGTACACGTGAAGGTTGATAGGAAAAAGTGTTGCCCGGCTTTTGAGATTGTGGTACCTGAACATGATTATTATTCCGCCAACTGAAGTTGGGATGATTTCTCCATTCAGGGTTATACGTTTCAGAGTAAGGAAAAGGAAAAGGCTTTTTAAATGTGTTTATGGAATTTACTTGATCATACAACGCTTCTTTAAGAATAGGAATGTTTGGACATTCAGAAGTGGGGTGTCCCATGATTTCACAAATTCCACAACTTTCTTCATTTTTAACCGTTTTGACTTCTTTTACTTCTCTAAGTTCCATGGCTTCAATCTTTCTAGCCAAATTAGCTACTTTAGCTTTTATCTCATCTTCTTGACTAAAATGATATTTACCTCTGTTAGAAACAAGATTAGATCTATTGGAACTTTCAGAGGAATTATCTGTGTGCCAGGCTTGAGAGTTTTCTACCAAATGGTCTAAGTAGTCAAAGGCTTCTTCAGGTTCTTTTTCTAGAAACTCATCGTTACACATTGTTTCAACAAATTGTTTAGTTTCGGGAGTTAAACTTTCATAAAAGAAACTAATAAGACGCCATTTTTCAAAACCATGATGTGGACAAGAACTTAACAAATCTTTAAAACGCTCCCAGCACTGAAAAAATGCTTCATTTTGATTTTGATTGAAATTTTGAATCTGTCTTTTCAAAGCAGTAGTTTTATGTGCTGGGAAAATTTTCTTTAGAAACTCAGTTTGTAATTCTTGCCATGTGCCAATTGACCTTGGTTTTAAATTATGAAGCCAAAATTTTGCTTTATCTTTTAAAGAAAAAGGAAATAATTTTAGCTTGACAATTTCATTTGTACATTGTTGGTCATTAAAGGTGACACATACATCTTCGAAGTCTTTTAGAAACGAGTAAGCACTTTCCGATTCTAACCCATGGAAATTTGGAAGCAAAGCTATCATACCTGGTTTAAAACGAAAGTTGTTTGCATTGAGAGGAAAAATAAAACAAGAGGGTGATGAGCTTCGAGTTGGTTGCAAGTAGTCACGCATGGTGCGTACTTGTCTGTTCTCATCTTCAGCATGAACACTTTCATTGTCAGCCATGGTAGGAGTTGTATTAGAAAGATTACCTGAAAAAGTTTCACAATAAAATCTAACTAAACGACGAGATCTAAAATCACGTCGCCAAATGATAACTCGTATAATTATATAGTTTTTAGTTATGTTTTATTATTGTTTTGTGTCAAATACGAGTTATTATTGCTTAGTCTAATTGTGTTTATGATATTTTATATTTTTATGTAATTTGGTGTTTCTCACGAGTTTCTTTGAGTGATTTCAGATTACTAGGTTAAATCAAGAATTAAGGGCAAATCCAATTCAGTTCCAGTTCCGACACCTTTTGCCATATCAGCTATATCTGGAGTTTCACTGAAGCAATAAGGCTGAATTTTTTACAGTGCAAAGCTAAGAGGCATATCTATCTTTTTCATGTTTTACACTTCTTGAAACGGAGTCGTTTTCCCTAGTGAAATCGACCATCAAGTTGGCTGATGTGCAATGACGTCTGTTCTGCACCGTTTTTGTATTTTGACCATATCTTCCGATCCACATGAGAAAATGATCTGATTCCAACGGCTATGGATCCGTAACTGATAGGGGTATGTTTTTCTAGAAGACCATTTTATCAGATCGAGCCTCCAACATTGACAAAATCGACCATCAAGCTGGCTGATCAGAATTGTCATACAATATGACGAAAATTGTTAGAAAAATGCACCCACCTATTATACCTACCTTTGAAATTTATAAAGCTTGTCTCTTGTCATTTAGCTCTCCAAAATGTGTATAAATAGAGGGCCTTGGATGAGTATTAGGATACATTATACATTGGTAGGATATTAGCCATTGTAATAAAATTCTCTAAGTTTTTCTTTCCTTTCTCTAGTTTTCTTTTTCTTTATTTACTTATGTTTCTTACTGATGGAAACTCAATTAAGAGTTGTAAACCCAAGTGCAGGTTATGTTCAAGTAATAAATTCTCGGGTGTCCGAGGTCGAACCACAGGGAAGCGTATTAGTAAGTATAAGTTTATAAATATATAAGAAAAAGAAAGTAAACAAGATATTAGGGAATCAACAACAAAACAAAATAAACAAGATATTAGAGAACAAAATAAATAAAATAACATAAAAGAAATTAAACAAAATATAAAAAACAATAAGAAAGGATGTTGAGGTTAGAGAATCCACTCTTGGTGTTATGCTAAGATTAATCTTGTTTTATTACACAATTGAAATCCACACATAAGGGAGGTTCCAATCGGAAGGTTTAGCAATTCAGTCCAAATTGTCCAACGTCCATAGCATATGATATTATGTTCATTTGGTGTCCTCAAAACTCATAAAAAGAGTCCAAGCATTCCTTATGCCAAGGTATATGTCTACAACAAATCAAGGTTATGA
Organism: Fremontodendron californicum; assembly: GCA_030761205.1. Classification (NCBI taxonomy): domain Eukaryota; kingdom Viridiplantae; phylum Streptophyta; class Magnoliopsida; order Malvales; family Malvaceae; genus Fremontodendron; species Fremontodendron californicum. The sequence goes on along the minus strand of JAULJL010000019.1, from coordinate 7,051,402 downwards.
AACCAAGCATTTACTGTGCCATTTTCATTGTCAATAATGAATCAAGATCTCTACTTTGCAAGTATGATTTTAAACCAAAAGAAAATATTATCTATGCTAGTGCTTATAAATGATGATTCATTTTAGCTCATGTTTAAGAGACTAACCTTAGCATTTACCAAGAGCTTCACCTCTTCACCTCAACAATATGATTAGAAACACATACTAGATATGAATAAAATGAAAAGAAATGTAAGAAGAAAAAGAAAACTAGAGAAAGGAAAGAAAAAGAAAACTTAGAGAATTTTATTACAATGGCTATCCTACCAATGTATCAAAAAATCCCAATACTCATCCAAGGCCCTCTATTTATACACATTTTGGAGGGCTAAATGACAAGAGACAAGCTTTACAAATTTCAAAGGTAGGTATAATAGGTGGGTGCATTTTTCTAACAATTTTCGTCATATTGTATGACAATTCTGATCAGCCAGCTTGATGGTCGATTTTGTCAATGTTGGAGGCTCGATCTGATAAAATGGTCTTCTAGAAAAATATACCCCTATCAGTTACGGATCCATAGCCGTTGGAATCAGATCATTTGCGTACGTGGATCGGAAGATATGGTCAAAATACCAAAACGGTGCAGAACAGACGTCATTGCACATCAGCCAACTTGATGGTCGATTTCGCTAGGGAAAACGACTCCGTTTCAAGAAGTGTAAAACATGAAAAAGATAGATATGCCTCTTAGCTTTGCAGGGATACAAAGTTCAGCCTTATTGCTTCAGTGAAACTCGAGATATAGCTGATATGGCAAAAGGTGTCGGAACTGGAACTGAACTGGATTTGCCCTTAATTCTAGTAATCTGAAATCACTCAAAGAAACTTGTGAAAAACACCAAATTACATAAAAATATAAAAGATCATAAACACAATTAGACTAAACAATAATAACTCGTATTTGACACAAAACAATAATAAAACATAACTAAAAACTATATAATTATACGAGTTATCACACCCCCATACTTAGATTGTTGCTAGTCCCTAGCAACGACTCAATAAAATAAGAAAATCTAATCTAATCCATTTTCGTAGGAAATCACGGTGGCACTTAGCATGTGACACAAGCCTTTAAACCCCTAGGTGTCCCTAGTGGACGAGTTTAGTCTCGTGAGGGTTTACTAGGACGATACCCACAAACATTGAAGACATAAGAAAAACTAAAAATAATAATTATAACTAATCCTTCCAATATAAATTAGAGATAATCATTGGACAAGTCTTAAAAACTAATCAATAGCTTAAAGAAATTCACAAAAAATCTTGCTTGAATGTAAATAGTTTGAGTTAAGCCAATAATAACATAACATATTTCAATCAAAATAGTGTATATTCAAACTTAATCTCAACTTCTCACATGGGATACTCTCTTGATTTTCACTCTTTAAAGTAGTGGTAAAGTGTTTACACTCAATCAATCTCATGAAAACACTTCTACCATATGCTTGCTTGTCCACCTATTCTCCACTATTTAGATCATACAACTTCATAAATCAAGAGGTCTTTATTCAAGGTTGTAATGGGGCCAAAGGGTTATAATGTGGTTAAAGAACAAAAGGATAAAGATATCACAAAGGTTCCAAAGAGTTCATAGATTTTAGAGACATAATAAGATCATACAAATAAAACTTCTCAAAACTCTTATAAAGCACATAATAACATAGGCTAAATATTCATGTTGAGCCTTTGCATCATTCTAACCAACTTTGTAACATCTTTTTCTAGAAGTTCAAGAGAAGATTTTTTTTTTTTTTTTTTTTTTTAATATGGGAATGTATTTGACAATGATCCCTTTCTTTTTCTCTTGACTTTTTCTTTTTCTTTTCTTTCCCCCACACTTATCTTTTGTTTCTAACCCAAATTTTCAAATAAAAATATCCCTTGTTTTTTTGCAATATGTCTCAAAATATAAAATTCATCTTTAGAACAAGGGTAAGGATATAAGCATATTTAGGCTAGGTGTAAGTTGTGGTTACCAATAAAACATCATATTTAATGTAGGCTCAAATTGGCTCACTAGTGGGGATGTTCTCGTAGAACATTAATAATGGATGGCTGTTTGGCTCTGGTTATAATCCTAATGCCTCTATCATATTCATGTTGTCACATGTATCAATATAGTCTCAAACGGTTTAAAGCAAGTTCTAGAGAATCATGTAATCATAAGAGCACTCAAGAAAGAAATTAGATTGATTTGTATAATGCATCAATCATTATAGGCTCAAAAACTCACAAAGATGATTATACAAGTCAGATTAAGTCTAAACATGCTTCTTTCTCAATCAACATATCATATTAACATTGGCTCATAAAAAGGTTGACATCAAGCTCAATTCTCATGAAAATCTTCTCACTAATAAATCTGTTTTAGACTTATGCAATTCATATCTCATCATTGTATTGAAAGTAACTAAAAAAAAAACACACTAAGTCTAAACATGCTTTTTTTTTTTTTGTTTTTTTGTTTTTTTTGTTTTTTTTTGTTTTTTTGAAGAAGAAGATTAAATCAAACTGACAAGGTATGTCTCAAGTCTCCCTTACTCAGACCTTGTTCAGAATGAATACTTCTAAATGTCTTAAAACACAACAAATTTTTTTTTTTTTTTTTTTTTAGCAAAATATGTCCCTTACCCCCTACTAAAATATGACATTGTCCCCAATGTCAAATTTTAAAGGTAGAATTTAGGAGATATTACCTGCAGAGGTTGCTAACCACTTATTATAACTGAGACAGAACAAGCAAAATGTTAGATAATGTCACAAAGACAAAGTGCAATCCACTCCTTGCTCGTCCATATCTCTTTTTCTTTTTCCGAGCGTTTGCGAAACAACCATAGCAGATAAACACTCATAAGCTTGTAGCTTTTTGAGTAAATCTTCAATGGTTGTAGCAGAAATTATGGTTCTCCTTGCCTCTGAAAACATGAATCCATTATCCACAGCATTATCTAAATATGAAAGCAAATTACTAAAATAACCATTAATATTAAGCAAACCAATGGGTTTCTTATTTGTGACCAAAGATGACCAAGAAGCCACGCAAGCTATTTCTTCCAATGTACCCAGACCTCCTGGTAAAGCAATGAATGCATCGGCAGAATGGTACATGATTGTCATCCGTTCAGGGATACTCCAGACTTGTATTTCTTTACCCACGGTAGGTCCACAAAAACCTGTGAATAGTTTTGGCACGATTCCTAGAACTGGACTTCCTCCGGCGTGTGCTGCTGTAGCGACTGCTCCCATTAGACCCGTACTACCGCCTCCATAAATCAACTGGATCTTTTGTTGGGCAAGTATTACTCCAACTCTTATGGCTTCATCAGCGAATATGTTATTTTTCCCTGGATAAGCACCTCCAAAGACACAAATTTTTTTAATGCGCTGGGACGAAGTGCTTTCCATTTTTTTTTCTTTTTCGAGTGCCTGAAAGAGAATGAGTACATGGTGTAATATATAGAGGACTGAGTAGTGAATCAGACAAGAGTAATAATGTCGCCGAAAGTGTATTTGACATCTTCCTCTGGTTTTACGTCCAGAAACGGCTTAAACGCCTTCTATGAGTCGAGGATATGCTTCCCATCCAGTTTTCTTACAAGCTGGCAAACAGGGTCTTTTAACATCAGATTCCCAAGATGTTGCCATTCCCTTTGGAATTGCGGCCATAAATCAAGAATTTCTCTTTGTACGTCTCCACTAGGATGCGTCTCAAGAGAAAGTTGGATATTACCCAAATTCTCCTTACTCAGTCCATCCTTAATGAATTCAATTTTATCATCTCGATTAGAGGACGGAATCCCAATAGAACGACATTTACCGTTACACGTCCATCGTGCACACTTGTGGCAATTTGAACTCATGCGCTTTGCTCGTCGCTTCTTTGCATAAGTGCTTCTACCTGTACCTGGTAAATGCAAAACAGGAAGATATTCATCTTCACGTACCTTGGCTTCAATTATCCAACGTATGTCTTCAGGAATCCCTTTGTTCATAAGCATTCTTAATCTTTCTAATCGAACTTGGTAAAGCTTCAGTAAAATATTCCGAGGAAAAGGAGGAAATCGTTTCTGCAATCTTTTGAGAATATCATCCATCCTGAAAAAAAATGAAATAAAATAAAATGAAAGAGAAATTTATATACAATATCAGTTTTGTGGGTAGCTGATGGAACCGACTTAAATAATCACGGAGTACCGTTATCCGCCATTTAACCGGGAAAAAAATGAATTTTTTTTTTTTTTTTTTTTTTTTTTGAAGATTAGTAAAAATTATATTTACATCTAGTTATTTTATTAACAAGGATCAGAAAGAAAAACAACCTCTTCTTGAGTAACATGATTTTCCAAAAAGAGTTTGAGTCTTTGTCCATTTACCTTGAATACGTTACCATTTTGAGGATTTTCAATGTCAACTGCTCCATAATGATACACATGCTTAACCACAAATGGGCCAGTCCATCTTGATCTCAACTTACCAGGAAATATGTGAAGTCTAGAATTATAAAGTAGAACTTTTTGCCCAACATTAAATGTTTTTCTTGAAATTAACTTGTCATGAAAGGCTTTAGTTCTTTCTTTATGAATTTTAGAATTCTCATATGCATCATTTCTGAGTTCCTCAAGTTCATTTATGACTGGAAAAGTTTCATTCTCACCCAAAAAGGAATATTTTAGCTCGGATGGCAATGGTTTTAAATCCAGCTTGGGTGGTTCAATAGTTGATGGTACAGTGACATTTGTGAGTGATGGAAGTTCCTCAAACTTTTGTTTCCAACAATGCTTAACCTGAAAAGAATTTAACAAAGAATCAGTGTGTGAAATTTCTGAAGCATTATCAAACTCACATTCAATTAAATAAGCTTCTAAAGGATCATGGAATGTGGTAGTGGTGAGATGTTCATGAACAAGTTCTTCAATGAAATCCACTTCATGTACTTCTGAATCATCACCAGGTTGCTTGCAAGTGTTGAACACATTTAATTCTAAAGTCATATTTCCAAAAGAAATGTTCAACATACCATTCCTGCAATTTATCAGAGCATTAGAAGTTGCAAGAAATGGACGGCCTAATATAACAGGAATTTGAACATTTGGATTTGAAACAGGATGTGTGTCCAAAACAATAAAATCAACAGGGAAGTAAAAATTATTAATTTGAACCAAAACATCTTCAACTATCCCTCGAGGAATTTTTACAGAACGATCAGCTAGTTGAAGTGTAACAGGTGTTTCCTTGAGTTCACCTAAACCTAACTGTTGATAAACAGAAAAAGGCAAAAGATTAACACTAGCACCAAGATCAAGCAATGCACGTTCTATTCTAGTGTTTCCAATGATGCATGAGATTGTTGGACATCCAGGATCTTTGAATTTTGGTGGAGTAAGGTGCTGAATGATTGAGCTCACACTTTCCGTCAAAAATGCTTTCTTTTGTACATTATGTTTCCTTTTAACTGTGCACATGTCCTTCAAAAATTTAGCATAAGATGGAACTTGTTTGATTGCATCCAATAAAGGAATGTTAATCTTAACTTGTTTGAAAAGTTCATAAATTTCTGCATTTTGATTCAAATTCTTTATTGTTTGCAACCTTTGAGGAAAAGGAGCAGGATGCATACCTTTTTCTTTGTCCAAATTTTCAAGAAGTTCAGACTTACCATCATCCTTACCATTACTTTTCGGAGGGGAAAGAGGATCTTGGTCTTTTGATGGAATCTTTTTGTCAATTGCCTTTCCACTTCGAAGAGTTGTGATAGAACTGGCATTTTCCTGTTGAGTTTCATTGGAGCAAGAAACAAGACATTGAGTAGAAGGGTTAGGCTGAGGTTGAGCAGGAAACTTACCTTTTTCTTGAGTGCGTAATGAAGCTGTCAATGTGGACAAGGTGTTTTTGATCTCATTGATGTCCTGTGAAGTCCGGCTATTCACATTTGCTTGTGTTTGCATGAATGCTTGCAATGTTTCTTCCAAGGTTTGTACACGTGAAGGTTGATAGGAAAAAGTGTTGCCCGGCTTTTGAGATTGTGGTACCTGAACATGATTATTATTCCGCCAACTGAAGTTGGGATGATTTCTCCATTCAGGGTTATACGTTTCAGAGTAAGGAGAAGGAAAAGGCTTTTTAAATGTGTTTATGGAATTTACTTGATCATGCAACGCTTCTTTAAGAATGGGAATGTTTGGACATTCAGAAGTGGGGTGTCCCATGATTTCACAAATTCCACAACTTTCTTCATTTTTAACCGTTTTGACTTCTTTTACTTCTCTAAGTTCCATGGCTTCAATCTTTCTAGCCAAATTAGCTACTTTAGCTTTTATCTCATCTTCTTGACTAAAATGATATTTTCCTCTGTTAGAAACAACATTAGATCTATTGGAACTTTCAGAGGAATTATCTGTGTGCCAGGCTTGAGAGTTATCTGCCAAATGGTCTAAGTAGTCAAAGGCTTCTTCAGGTTCTTTTTCTAGAAACTCACCGTTACACATTGTTTCAACAAATTGTTTAGTTTCGGGAGTTAAACTTTCATAAAAGAAACTAATAAGACGCCATTTTTCAAAACCATGATGTGGACAAGAACTTAACAAATCTTTAAAACGATCCCAGCACTGAAAAAATGCTTCATTTTGATTTTGATTGAAATTTTGAATCTGTCTTTTCAAAGCAGTAGTTTTATGTGCTGGGAAAAATTTCTTTAGAAACTCAGTTTGTAATTCTTGCCATGTGCCAATTGACCTTGGTTTTAAATTATGAAGCCAAATTTTTGCTTTATCTTTTAAAGAAAAAGGAAATAATTTTAGCTTGACAATTTCATTTGTACATTGTTGGTCATTAAAGGTGACACATACATCTTCGAAGTCTTTTAGAAACGAGTAAGCACTTTCCGATTCCAACCCATAGAAATTTGGAAGCAAAGCTATCATACCTGGTTTAAAACGAAAGTTGTTTGCATTGAGAGGAAAAATAAAACAAGAGGGTGATGAGCTTCGAGTTGGTTGCAAGTAGTCACGCATGGTGCGTACTTGTCTGTTCTCATCTTCAGCATGAACACTTTCATTGTCAGCCATGGTAGGAGTTGTATTAGAAAGATTACCTGAAAAAGTTTCACAATAAAATCTAACTAAACGACGAGATCTAAAATCACGTCGCCAAACAAGCATAAAACAAAGTTAATATACAAATTAGGCGGTATAACCAGCCAAACAAAATAAATATACTAAATTAGGCGGTATAACCAGCCAATAAAAATAAATATACTTATAAACTTATATACTTAGTATTGCTTCCCCGGCAACGGCGCCAAAAACTTGATGGAAACTCAATTAAGAGTTGTAAACCCAAGTGCAGGTTATGTTCAAGTAATAAATTCTCGGGTGTCCGAGGTCGAACCACAGGGAAGCGTATTAGTAAGTATAAGTTTATAAATATATAAGAAAAAGAAAGTAAACAAGATATTAGGGAATCAACAACAAAACAAAATAAACAAGATATTAGAGAACAAAATAAATAAAATAACATAAAAGAAATTAAACAAAATATAAAAAACAATAAGAAAGGATGTTGAGGTTAGAGAATCCACTCTTGGTGTTATGCTAAGATTAATCTTGTTTTATTACACAATTGAAATCCACACATAAGGGAGGTTCCAATCGGAAGGTTTAGCAATTCAGTCCAAATTGTCCAACGTCCATAGCATATGATATTATGTTCATTTGGTGTCCTCAAAACTCATAAAAAGAGTCCAAGCATTCCTTATGCCAAGGTATATGTCTACAACAAATCAAGGTTATGAAACCAAGCATTTACTGTGCCATTTTCATTGTCAATAATGAATCAAGATCTCTACTTTGCAAGTATGATTTTAAACCAAAAGAAAATATTATCTATGCTAGTGCTTATAAATGATGATTCATTTTAGCTCATGTTTAAGAGACTAACCTTAGCATTTACCAAGAGCTTCACCTCTTCACCTCAACAATATGATTAGAAACACATACTAGATATGAATAAAATGAAAAGAAATGTAAGAAGAAAAAGAAAACTAGAGAAAGGAAAGAAAAAGAAAACTTAGAGAATTTTATTACAATGGCTATCCTACCAATGTATCAAAAAATCCCAATACTCATCCAAGGCCCTCTATTTATACACATTTTGGAGGGCTAAATGACAAGAGACAAGCTTTACAAATTTCAAAGGTAGGTATAATAGGTGGGTGCATTTTTCTAACAATTTTCGTCATATTGTATGACAATTCTGATCAGCCAGCTTGATGGTCGATTTTGTCAATGTTGGAGGCTCGATCTGATAAAATGGTCTTCTAGAAAAATATACCCCTATCAGTTACGGATCCATAGCCGTTGGAATCAGATCATTTGCGTACGTGGATCGGAAGATATGGTCAAAATACCAAAACGGTGCAGAACAGACGTCATTGCACATCAGCCAACTTGATGGTCGATTTCGCTAGGGAAAACGACTCCGTTTCAAGAAGTGTAAAACATGAAAAAGATAGATATGCCTCTTAGCTTTGCAGGGATACAAAGTTCAGCCTTATTGCTTCAGTGAAACTCGAGATATAGCTGATATGGCAAAAGGTGTCGGAACTGGAACTGAACTGGATTTGCCCTTAATTCTAGTAATCTGAAATCACTCAAAGAAACTTGTGAAAAACACCAAATTACATAAAAATATAAAAGATCATAAACACAATTAGACTAAACAATAATAACTCGTATTTGACACAAAACAATAATAAAACATAACTAAAAACTATATAATTATACGAGTTATCACTTACATTTCTTTTCATTTTATTCATATTTAGTATGTGTTGCTAATCATATTGTTGAGGTGACGAGGTGAAGCTTTTGGTAAATGCTAAGGTTAGTCTCTTAAACATGAGCTAAAATGAATCATCATTTATAAACACTAGTATAGATATTATTTTCTTTTGGTTTAAAATCATACTTGCAAAGTAGGGATCTTGATTCATTATTGACAATGAAAATGGCACAATAAATGCTTGGTTTCATAACCTTGATTTGTTGTAGACATATACCTTGGCATAAGGAATGCTTGGACTCTTTTTATGAGTTTTGAGGACACCAAATGAACATAATATCATATGCTATGGACGTTGGACAATTTGGACTGAATTGCTAAACTTTCCGATTGGAACCTCCCTTATGTGTGGATTTCAATTGTGTAATAAAACAAGATTAATCTTAGCATAACACCAAGAGTGGATTCTCTAACCTCAACATCTTTTCTTATTGTTTTTTATATCTTGTTTAATTTCTTTTATATTTTGTTTATTTTGTTCTCTAATATCTTGTTTATCTTATTTTGTTGTTGATTCCCTAATATCTTGTTTACTTTTTTTTTCTTATATATTTATAAACTTATACTTACTAATACGCTTCCCTGTGGTTCGACCTCGGACACCCGAGAATTTATTACTTGAACATAACCTGCACTTAGGTTTACAACTCTTAATTGAGTCTCCATCAAGTTTTTTGCGCCGTTGCCGGGGAGGCAATACTAAGTATATAAGTTTATAAGTATATTTATTTTTATTGGCTGGTTATGCCGCCTATATTTATTTTTATTGGCTGGTTATACCGCCTAATTTTCTATATATTTATATTTATATTGTATATTAACTTTGTTTTATTTTTATTGGCTGGTTATACCGCCTATTCTGTATATTAACTTTGTTTTATGCTTGTTTGGCGACGTGATTTTAGATCTCGTCGTTTAGTTAGATTTTATTGTGAAACTTTTTCAGGTAATCTTTCTAATACAACTCCTACCATGGCTGACAATGAAAGTGTTCATGCTGAATATGAGAACAGACAAGTACGCACCATGCGTGACTACTTGCAACCAACTCGAAGCTCATCACCCTCTTGTTTTATTTTTCCTCTCAATGCAAACAACTTTCGTTTTAAACCAGGTATGATAGATTTGCTTCCAAATTTTCATGGGTTAGAATCGGAAAGTGCTTACTCGTTTCTAAAAGACTTCGAAGATGTATGTGTCACCTTTAATGACCAACAATGTACAAATGAAATTGTCAAGCTAAAATTATTTCCTTTTTCTTTAAAAGATAAAGCAAAAATTTGGCTTCATAATTTAAAACCAAGGTCAATTGGCACATGGCAAGAATTACAAACTGAGTTTCTAAAGAAAATTTTCCCAGCACATAAAACTACTGCTTTGAAAAGACAGATTCAAAATTTCAATCAAAATCAAAATGAAGCATTTTTTCAGTGCTGGGAGCGTTTTAAAGATTTGTTAAGTTCTTGTCCACATCATGGTTTTGAAAAATGGCGTCTTATTAGTTTCTTTTATGAAAGTTTAACTCCCGAAACTAAACAATTTGTTGAAACAATGTGTAACGGTGAGTTTCTAGAAAAAGAACCTGAAGAAGCCTTTGACTACCTAGACCATTTGGCAGATAACTCTCAAGCCTGGCACACAGATAATTTCTTTGAAAGTTCCAATAGATCTGATCTTGTTTCTAACAGAGGAAAATATCATTTTAGTCAAGAAGAGGAGATAAAAGCTAAAGTAGCTAATTTGGCTAGAAAGATTGAAGCCATGGAACTTAGAGAAGTAAAAGAAGTCAAAACGGTTAAAAATGAAGAAAGTTGTGGAATTTGTGAAATCATGGGACACCCCACTTCTGAATGTCCAAATATTCTCATTCTTAAAGAAGCGTTGCATGATCAAGTAAATTCCATAAACACATTTAAAAAGCCTTTTCCTTCTCCTTACTTTGAAACGTATAACCCTGAATGGAGAAATCATCCCAACTTTAGTTGGCGGAATAATAATCATGTTCAGGTACCACAATCTCAAAAGCCGGGCAACACGTTTTCCTATCAACCTTTACGTGTACAAACCTTGGAAGAGACATTGCAAGCATTCATGCAAACACAAGCAAATGTGAATAACCAAACTTCACAGGACATCAATGAGATCAAAAACACCTTGTCCACATTGACAGCTTCATTACGCACTCAAGAAAAAGGTAAGTTTCCTGCTCAACCTCAGCCTAACCCTTCTACTCAATGTCTTGTTTCTTGCTCCAATGAAACTCAACAGGAAAATGCCAGTTCTATCACAACTCTTCGAAGTGGAAAGGCAATTGACAAAAACATTCCATCAAAAGACCAAGATCCTCCTTCCCCTCCGAAAAGTAATGGTAAGGATGATGGTAAGTCTGAACTTCTTGAAAATTTGGACAAAGAAAAAGGTATGCATCCTGCTCCTTTTCCTCAAAGGTTGCAAACAATAAAGAATTTGAATCAAAATGCAAAAATTTATGAACTTTTCAAACAAGTTAAGATTAACATTCCTTTATTGGATGCAATCAAACAAGTTCCATCTTATGCTAAATTTTTGAAGGACATGTGCACAGTTAAAAGGAAACATAATGTACAAAAGAAAGCATTTCTGACGGAAAGTGTGAGCTCAATCATTCAGCACCTTACTCCACCAAAATTCAAAGATCCTGGATGTCCAACAATCTCATGCATCATTGGAAACACTAGAATAGAACGTGCATTGCTTGATCTTGGTGCTGGTGTTAATCTTTTGCCTTTTTCTGTTTATCAACAGTTAGGTTTAGGTGAACTCAAGGAAACACCTGTTACACTTCAACTAGCTGATCGTTCTGTAAAAATTCCTCGAGGGATAGTTGAAGATGTTTTGGTTCAAATTGATAATTTTTACTTCCCTGTTGATTTTATTGTTTTGGACACACATCCTGTTTCAAATCCAAATGTTCAAATTCCTGTTATATTAGGCCGTCCATTTCTTGCAACTTCTAATGCTCTGATAAATTGCAGGAATGGTATGTTGAGCATTTCTTTTGGAAATTTGACTTTAGAATTAAATGTGTTCAACACTTGCAAGCAACCTGGTGATGATTCAGAAGTACATGAAGTGGATTTCATTGAAGAACTTGTTCATGAACATCTCACCACTACCACATTCCATGATCCTTTAGAAGCTTATTTAATTAAATGTGAGTTTGATAATGCTTCAGAAATTTCACACACTGATTCTTTGTTAAATTCTTTTCAGGTTAAGCATTGTTGGAAACAAAAGTTTGAGGAACTTCCATCACTCACAAATATCACTGTACCATCAACTATTGAACCACCCAAGCTGGATTTAAAACCATTGCCATCCGAGCTAAAATATTCCTTTTTGGGTGAGAATGAAACTTTTCCAGTCATAAATGAACTTGAGGAACTCAGAAATGATGCATATGAGAATTCTAAAATTCATAAAGAAAGAACTAAAGCCTTTCATGACAAGTTAATTTCAAGAAAAACATTTGATGTTGGGCAAAAAGTTCTACTTTATAATTCTAGACTTCACATATTTCCTGGTAAGTTGAGATCAAGATGGACTGGCCCATTTGTGGTTAAGCATGTGTATCATTATGGAGCAGTTGACATTGAGAATACTCAAAATGGTAACGTATTCAAGGTAAATAGACAAAGACTCAAACTCTTTTTGGAAAATCATGTTACTCAAGAAGAGGTTGTTTTTCTTTCTAATCCTTGTTTTGAAAATAACTAGATGTAAATATAATTTTTTTTAACCCCGGTTAAATGGCGGATAACGGTACTCTGTGATTATTTAAGTCGGTTCCATCAGCTACCCACAAAACTGATATTGTATATAAATTTCTCTTTCAATTTCTCTTTCATTTTTTTTTTCAGGATGGATGATATTCTCAAAAGATTGCAGAAACGATTTCCTCCTTTTCCTCAAAATATTTTACTGAAGCTTTACCAAGTTCGATTTGAAAGATTAAGAATGCTTATGCACAAAGGGATTCCTGAAGACATACGTTGGATAATTGAAGCCAAGGTACGTGAAGATGAATATCTTCCTGTTTTGCATTTACCAGGTACAGGTAGAAGCACTTTTGCAAAGAAGCGACGAGCAAAGCGCATGAGTTCAAATTACCACAAATGTGCACGATGGACGTGTAACGGTAAATGCCGTTCTATTGGGATTCCGTCCTCTAATCGAGATGATAAAATTGAATTCATTAAGGATGGACTGAGTAAGGAGAATTTGGGTAATATCCAACTTTCTCTTGAGACGCATCCTAGTGGAGACGTACAAAGAGAAATTCTTGATTTATGGCCGCAATTCCAAAGGGAATGGCAACATCTTGGGAATCTGATGTTAAAAGACCCTGTTTGCCAGCTTGTAAGAAAACTGGATGGGAAGCATATCCTCGACTCATAGAAGGCGTTTAAGCCGTTTCTGGACGTAAAACCAGAGGAAGATGCCAAATACACTTTCGGCGACATTATTACTCTTGACTTTTACGGTTGATTTTTCTTCTCTTTTTGATTTTCTTCCTGAAATCACGCAAAAATCTTTTGTTAGGTTAACATTTTCTTCTGACAGGTCAGATACACTTTCGGCGACATTATTACTCTTGTCTGATTCACTACTCAATCCTCTATATATTACACCATGTACTCATTCTCTTTCAGGCACTCGAAAAAGAAAAAAAATGGAAAGCACTTCGTCCCAGCGCATTAAAAAAATTTGTGTCTTTGGAGGTGCTTATCCAGGGAAAAATAACATATTCGCTGATGAAGCCATAAGAGTTGGAGTAATACTTGCCCAACAAAAGATCCAATTGATTTATGGAGGCGGTAGTACGGGTTTAATGGGAGCAGTCGCTACAGCAGCACACGCCGGAGGAAGTCCAGTTCTAGGAATCGTGCCAAAACTATTCACAGGTTTTTGTAGACCTACCGTGAGTAAGGAAATACAAGTCTGGAGTATCCCTGAACGGATGACAATCATGTACCATTCTGCCGATGCATTCATTGCTTTACCAGGAGGTCTGGGTACATTGGAAGAAATAGCTTGCGTGGCTTCTTGGTCATCTTTGGTCACAAATAAGAAACCCATTGGTTTGCTTAATATTAATGGTTATTTTAGTAATTTGCTTTCATATTTAGATAATGCTGTGGATAATGGATTCATGTTTTCAGAGGCAAGGAGAACCATAATTTCTGCTACAACCATTGAAGATTTACTCAAAAAGCTCCAAGCTTATGAGTATTTACCTGCTACGGTTGTTTCGCAAACGCTCGGAAAAAGAAAAAGAGATGTGGACAAGCAAGGAGTGGATTGCACTTTGTCTTTGTGACATTATCTAACATTTTGTTTGTTGTGTCTCAGTTATAATAAGCGGTTAGCAACCTCTGCAGGTAATATCTCCTAAATTCTACCTTTAAAATTTGACATTGGGGACAATGTCATATTTTAGTAGGAGGTAAGGGACATATTTTGCTAATTTTAAAAATAAAAAAAAATTGTTGTGTTTTAAGACATTTAGAAGTATTCATTCTGAACAAGGTCTGAGTAAGGGAGACTTGAGACATACCTTGTCAGTTTGATTTTAATCTTTTTATGTTTACTTGTTAATTTTTGTTTAGTATTTTAGGATTATTTAGGTTGCATGAGTTTGTTTTGTTTTGAGTCTTAGTTGTTCCTATTCTTATGTTATTAGTTCTTTTCTCTTACACATGATTCTTTCATTTGGGTTAATAGACTTACATTGAGGACAATGTAAGAATTAAGTGTGGGGGGAATGATTTAGGATTTCTTTTATTTTTGTCTACTATTTTTTTTATGAGTCTTTATTATTATTTTTAGTGTGTTTTAGTTCCTTTTCAATACTATGATGAGATATGAATTGCATAAGTCTAAAACAGATTTATTAGTGAGAAGATTTTCATGAGAATTGAACTTGATATCAATCTTTTTATGAGCCAATGTTAATATGATATGTTGATTGAGAAAGAAGCATGTTTAGACTTAATCTGACTTGTATAATCATCCTTGTGAGTTTTTGAGCCTATAATGATTGACGCATTATACAAATCAATCTAATTTCTTTCTTGAGTGCTCTTATGATTACATGATTCTCTAGAACTTGCTTTAGACCTTGTTGAGACTATATTGATGCATGTGACAACATGAATATGATAGAGGCATTAGGATTTTTAGCCAGGGCCAAACAGCCATCCCTTATTGATGTTCCAAGAGAACACACCCCTAGTGAGCCAATTTGAGCCTACATTGAATAAGCTATTTATTTGGTAACCACAACTTACACCTAGCCTAAATATAACCCTTGTTCTAAAGATGGATTATATATTTTGAGACATATTGCAAAAAAACAAGGGATATTTTTAGTTAAAAATTTGGGTTGGAAACAAAAGATAAGTGTGGGGGAAGAAAAGAAAAGAAAAAGTCAAGAGAAAAAGAAAGGGATCATTGTCAAATACATTCCCATATTAAAAAAAAAAAAAAAAATTCTCTTGAACTTCTAGTTAAAGTAAAGAAAAAGATGTTACAAAGTTGGTTAGAATGATGCAAAGGCTCAACATGAATATTTAGCCTATGTTATTATGTGCTTTATAAGAGTTTTGAGAAGTTTTATTTGTATGATCTTATTATGTCTCTAAACTCTATGAACTCTTTGGAACCTTTGTGATATCTTTATCCTTTTGTTCTTTAACCACATTATAACCCTTTGGCCCCATTACAACCTTGAATAAAGACCTCTTGATTTATGAAGTTGTATGATCTAAATAGTGGAGAATAGGTGGACAAGCAAGCATATGGTAGAAGTGTTTTCATGAGATTGATTGAGTGTAAACACTTTACCACTACTTTAAAGAGTGAAAATCAAGAGAGTATCCCATGTGAGAAGTTGAGATTAAGTTTGAATATGCAGTATTTTTATTGAAATATGTTATGTTAATATTGGCTTAACTCAAACTATTTACATTCAAGCAAGATTTTTTGTGAATTTCTTTAAGCTATTGATTAGTTTTTAAGACTTGTCCAATGATTATCTCTAATTTATATTGGAAGGATTAGTTATAATTATTATTTTTAGTTTTTCTTATGTCTTCAATGTTTGTGGGTATCGTCCTAGTAAACCCTCACGAGACTAAACTCGTCCACTCGGGACACCTAGGGGTTTAAAGGCTTGTGTCACATGCTAAGTGCCACCGTGATTTCCTACGAAAATGGATTAGATTAGATTTTCTTATTTTATTTTTATTGAGTCGTTGCTAGGGACTAGCAACAATCTAAGTGTGGGGGTGTGATAACTCGTATAATTATATAGTTTTTAGTTATGTTTTATTATTGTTTTGTGTCAAATACGAGTTATTATTGCTTAGTCTAATTGTGTTTATGATATTTTATATTTTTATGTAATTTGGTGTTTTTCACGAGTTTCTTTGAGTGATTTCAGATTACTAGGTTAAATCAAGAATTAAGGGCAAATCCAATTCAGTTCCAGTTCCGACACCTTTTGCCATATCAGCTATATCTGGAGTTTCACTGAAGCAATAAGGCTGAATTTTTTACAGTGCAAAGCTAAGAGGCATATCTATCTTTTTCATGTTTTACACTTCTTGAAACGGAGTCGTTTTCCCTAGTGAAATCGACCATCAAGTTGGCTGATGTGCAATGACGTCTGTTCTGCACCGTTTTTGTATTTTGACCATATCTTCCGATCCACATGAGAAAATGATCTGATTCCAACGGCTATGGATCCGTAACTGATAGGGGTATGTTTTTCTAGAAGACCATTTTATCAGATCGAGCCTCCAACATTGACAAAATCGACCATCAAGCTGGCTGATCAGAATTGTCATACAATATGACGAAAATTGTTAGAAAAATGCACCCACCTATTATACCTACCTTTGAAATTTATAAAGCTTGTCTCTTGTCATTTAGCTCTCCAAAATGTGTATAAATAGAGGGCCTTGGATGAGTATTAGGATACATTATACATTGGTAGGATATTAGCCATTGTAATAAAATTCTCTAAGTTTTTCTTTCCTTTCTCTAGTTTTCTTTTTCTTTATTTACTTATGTTTCTTACATTTCTTTTCATTTTATTCATATTTAGTATGTGTTGCTAATCATATTGTTGAGGTGACGAGGTGAAGCTTTTGGTAAATGCTAAGGTTAGTCTCTTAAACATGAGCTAAAATGAATCATCATTTATAAACACTAGTATAGATATTATTTTCTTTTGGTTTAAAATCATACTTGCAAAGTAGGGATCTTGATTCATTATTGACAATGAAAATGGCACAATAAATGCTTGGTTTCATAACCTTGATTTGTTGTAGACATATACCTTGGCATAAGGAATGCTTGGACTCTTTTTATGAGTTTTGAGGACACCAAATGAACATAATATCATATGCTATGGACGTTGGACAATTTGGACTGAATTGCTAAACTTTCCGATTGGAACCTCCCTTATGTGTGGATTTCAATTGTGTAATAAAACAAGATTAATCTTAGCATAACACCAAGAGTGGATTCTCTAACCTCAACATCTTTTCTTATTATTTTTTATATCTTGTTTAATTTCTTTTATATTTTGTTTATTTTGTTCTCTAATATCTTGTTTATCTTATTTTGTTGTTGATTCCCTAATATCTTGTTTACTTTCTTTTTCTTATATATTTATAAACTTATACTTACTAATACGCTTCCCTGTGGTTCGACCTCGGACACCCGAGAATTTATTACTTGAACATAACCTGCACTTGGGTTTACAACTCTTAATTGAGTCTCCATCACCAAACAAGCATAAAACAAAGTTAATATACAGATTAGGCGGTATAACCAGCCAATAAAAATAAAACAACGTTAATATACAATATAAATATAAATATATAGAAAATTAGGCGGTATAACCAGCCAATAAAAATAAATATACTTATAAACTTATATACTTAGTATTGCCTCCCCGGCAACGGCGCCAAAAACTTTATGGAGACTCAATTAAGAGTTGTAAACCCAAGTGCAGGTTATGTTCAAGTAATAAATTCTCGGGTGTCCGAGGTCGAACCACAGGGAAGCGTATTAGTAAGTATAAGTTTATAAATATATAAGAAAAAGAAAGTAAACAAGATATTAGAGATCAAAATAAACAAAATAACATAAAAGAAATTAAACAAGATATAAAAAAAACAATAAGAAAAGATGTTGAGGTTAGAGAATCCACTCTTGGTGTTATGCTAAGATTAATCTTGTTTTATTACACAATTGAAATCCACACATAAGGGAGGTTCCAATCGGAAGGTTTAGCAATTCAGTCCAAATTGTCCAACGTCCATAGCATATGATATTATGTTCATTTGATGTCCTCAAAACTCATAAAAAGAGTCCAAGCATTCCTTATGCCAAGGTATATGTCTACAACATATCAAGGTTATGAAACCAAGCATTTACTGTGCCATTTTCATTGTCAATAATGAATCAAGATCCCTACTTTGCAAGTATGATTTTAAACCAAAAGAAAATATTATCTATACTAGTGTTTATAAATGATGATTCATTTTAGCTCATGTTTAAGAGACTAACCTTAGCATTTACCAAAAGCTTCACCTCATCACCTCAACAATATGATTAGCAACACATACTAGATATGAATAAAATGAAAAGAAATGTAAGAAGCATAAGTAAATAAAAAAGAAAACTAGAGAAAGGAAAGAAGAAGAAAACTTAGAGAATTTTATTACAATGGCTAATATCCTACCAATGTACCATAATGTCCATACAAGGCCCTCTATTTATACACATTTTGGAGAGCTAAATGACAAGAGACAAGCTTTATAAATTTCAAAGGTAGGTATAATAGGTGGGTGCATTTTTCTAACAATTTTCGTCATATTGTATGACAATTCTGATCAGCCAGCTTGATGGTTGCTTTTGTCAATGTTGGCAGCTTAATCTGATCAAATGGTCTTCTAGAAAAATATACCCCTATCAATTTTTGATCCATAGCCGTTGGAATCAGCTCATTTGCTCATGTGAATCAGAAGATATGGTCAAAATACCAAAACTGGTCAGAACAGACGTCATTGCACATCAGCCAACTTGATACCACATTTCGCTAGGGAAAACGACTCCGTTTCAAGAAGTGTAAAACATGAAAAAGATAGATATGCCTCTTAACTTTGCACTATAAAATTTTCAGCCTTAATGCTTCAGTAAAACTCCAGATATAGCTGATATGGAAAAAGGTGTCGGAATTGGAACTGAAATGGATTTGCCCTTAATTCTTGATTTAACCTAGTAATCTGAAATCACTCAAAGAAACTCGTGAAAAACACCAAATTACATAAAAATATAAAAGATCATAAACACAATTAGACTAAGCAATAATAACTCGTATTTGACACAAAACAATAATAAAACATAACTAAAAACTATATAATTATACGAGTTATCAAAGATCCACCAGTTCCCATGTATGATTTTGCATGATGGATTCTATTTCATTGTTAACGGCCTCTTTCCAGAATTGTGTTTCTGGAGACGACATAGCTTCGCTAAAAGTTTAAGGTTCATTTTCTAACAAATATGTTAGAAAATCAGGACCATAAGTAGTCGGTACTTTAGCCCGTTTGCTCCTTCTAGGTTCCTCTTGTTCCTCTTCATCTATATGTGGATTACTACTCGAGGACTCATGAGTTCTCTTTGCAGTCTTGTTTTCTTGTTTTTCCTTATAAGGAAGAACATCTTCAAAGAACGAAGGATTCCTTGATTCAATTATCGTATTGATATGAATATCGGGAATGTCCGACTTGAATACAAGAAAATGGTAAGCAGCACTATTTTTTGCATATCCAATGAATATGCAATCAATAGTTTTAGGTCCTATTTTGACCTTTATAGGTGGAGGAATGGCTACCTTCGCAAGACACCCCCACACTTTCATGTGTATATAGTTTGGTCTTAGACCCTTCCACAATTCATACGGTGTCTTGTCTAACTTCTTCTGGGGTATTTTATTTAAAATATAATTAGCTGATAAAATAGCTTCCCCCCACAAGTTCTGAGGTAACCCTGAACTTATCAACAAAGCTTTCATCATTTCTTTCAACGTTCGGTTCTTGCGTTCTGCAATATCATTTTGTTGAGGTGAATAAGGAGCAGTGGTTTGATGAATGATTCCATTTTCCGAACAGAATTCATTAAAAATGAATCATATTCACCACCTCTATCACTCCTTATTTTCTTTATTTTCTTGCTTTGTTGATTTTCAACCTCATTCTTAAGAGCTTAAATGCTTCCAAGGCCTCGTCTTTGCTTTTTAGCAAATAGACGTAACAATATCGTGTGCTATCATCTATAAAAGTAATAAAATACTTTTTACCACCTCTAGTTTGCACAAATTTTAAATCACAAATATCAGTCTGAATTAACTCTAGAGGTTCATTACTTCTTTCTATTGAATAGAAAGGAGCCTTAGCTAATTTGGATTCTACACAAATTTCACATTTGTGATTCTTGTCAATGACAAATTTCGGAAATAAATCCAAATTGCTGATTTTTTGCAAGGTCTTGTAATTTACATGACTTAATCTACCATGCCATAAAGTAGGGGACTCAACCAAGTAAACAGAAGAAATATTATTATTAATAATCTTATTCTTGGGTACAATTGTCATAACATTGAGCTTAAAAATCCCATTACAAAGATATCCCCTTCCCACAAATATCCTACTCTTGGTGAGTACAAATTTATCAGACTCGAATACGAGCCTAAACCCATTCTTGTTCAACAAAGAGCCGGAAACCAAATTTTTTTCGGATTTCGGGAGCATGAACAACATTGTTCAATGTGAGTTCCTTCCCGGAGGTCATCTTGAGTACCACCTTTCCATGGCCTCGTACCTTGCAAGCCGTAGAGTTTCCCATATATAGTTGCTCATCATTAGCAGCTTCTTTATATTCGAAGAAACTCTTCCTTTCAGAACACACGTGACAAGTGGCCCCGGTATCAACCCACCAAGTCTTAGGGTTTTCCACCAAGTTCACTTGTGAAACAACAGCAGCAAGCTCAAAATCATCAACTAGGTTGGCTTGAGCTTTCTTCTTCTTGTTCTGTCGGCAGTCCTTTGCACGGTGTCCGGGCTTGTTGCAGTTGAAACAATTTCCCGTGAACTTCCTAAAATCCGTTCCCTTCTTTGCTTGGGAAGAACTTGAACCAACGAATTTCCTCTTGTTGGTCTTTTTCGAATGTTCAACAACATTCGCTTTGGTTTCCATGGTCTGGACCATGACCCTTTTCTCTGAACTACGATTATCCTCCTCGATTCTCAATCGAACAATCAAGTCCTCTAAAGACATCTCCTTTCGTTTGTGCTTTAGATAGTTCTTGAAATCCTTCCACGAATGAGGGAGTTTCTCTATCAAAGTTGTCGTTTCGAATGATTCACTAAGAGTCATTCCCTCGGCAAAGATCTCATGGAGAATCAATTGAAACTCTTGGACTTGACTAATAATGATTTTCGAGTCCACCATCTTAAAATCCAGAAACCGACCAACCACAAATTTCTTTGTGTCGGCATCCTCGATTCTGTATTTCCTTTCCAAGGACTCCCACAGCTCTCTCGCTATCTTTATTGGACTATTCACGTTGTATAACGTGTTGTCCAAACCATTGAGGATGTAGTTCTTGCATAGGAAGTCAGAATGCTTCCATGCATCTACCGAGGCTACAATTGTAGTATCGGTCTCTCCCTCGTTCAAATTCGGGGCCTCCTCCCGTAAGAACTTGGCTAGATTGAGGGTGGTCAAATAGAACAGCATCTTTTGCTGACATCGTTTGAAGTCCTGACAATTGAACTTCTTGGGTTTCTCACCATGTGTTACATGTAGAGGTTGTGGCGCTACGGACGCTCTAGTAATACTGGTAGATGTTTCGGCCATCTATTATTCAAGAATAATATGATCAACTTGTATACAAAATATACAAATATACTACTAAAAAAGTAATATGTTTAATAAACAAAAAGAATATACTATATATATTCAAACAAAATATATATATATATATAAACAATATATAATATAAGCAACAAACAAAATGAATATATATATATATAATAATCGAACAACACAATAGAACAATATATTAACACTAATATATTAAAACAAATATATATATTCTAAAACAAAACATGAAAATCACGTGAACAGTAGCATTAAAAAAGATGTTACTACACGAAAAGCAAAACAAAGGCTTCAACAATATAAGAAACAGTAAGAAATATCTCACAAACAGTATGAAAGAATATTGCATACACAGTAGCGAAATATAAATATATATTCTATAGAAAGCAAAACAAAACAAAACAATATATATATAAGACAAACAGTAGCCAAAAAAGTTATAAACAAATAGTAAAAAAGTCATGTATAAAAACCTGCTGTCGATTCCAACTAAACAAATAGTCAAATTGTAATATCTCACAAAGAGTATGTGAAATATTACACAAACAGTATATAGCAGATACTAGAAAAGACGTCTTAAGAATATTGGAAATAATATATGCGTAAAATGTAAACAGAAAAGAAGAAGAACTGTATATATATACGAACAGATTACAACAAATATGTAGAAGCGAACAAAAACACTTACAGTAATTGATTTGAAAAAATCAATATCGAGTCAAGGTTTGACCTCTAAACTTAAGACGTTTTTTGCCTGTCTAAGGTGCTTACAGTATCGATGCAAATCGTCTCCTAGGTTTTCTCAATATACGTTGCAAATGAGAGCACACCCGGATACAACACAGCGAACAGAAGAATGTTGAAGTCTCTCTCTCAGAAGACAAGAATATTTTCGGTGAATTAGTAAATTGAAACAGATACAAACACTCCTATTTATAGAAGCAGAGAAGTCTGTTCGGTCAGACACATCTGTTGGACAGGAACCGGTTCGGTCAAAAGACAAGTCTGTTACAAAGAACTGGTTCAATCCAACAGGCAAAGACACAACTGAAAAGGCAAAGAAACCAAACAGACACATTCTAGAAGATGAATTATTCGGACAAACATAAAGCTGGTTGGTGTTGAGCTAGTTCGGTTTGGACAAAAAATTAAGCCGGTTGGGCAGTAAAAAAATTAATTACTAACCCAAACCCGACCCAGCTCGGTTCGACGGCGCGCGCGTGGTCCAGCCCAAGTTGTATAGGTCCTCACCCTCCACAAAAACTTGGGTGCCCCTTGGGGCCCAACCCATCATGACACTCTAGCTTATATAAACTATAAGCTAAAGTCATTCTAAGTCCTATGTGAGATTGACTACCACATAAACTTTCAACCAATTTTTCTTCCTCTTCAAGTGGATAAATAATGAGACTAATTTCTCATTCACTTTGATATCATTTATGTACGTAAATGTATACCCTATATCTTACTATGACAACCTACGTATTAAAATACGTATTTCGTATATATACACTTAATACATACTATGATATCTAACACACTTCCCTAATAGAAGTGTTCGTGCTTTATACAGTAATACTCCTAGAATACCTTTCCTTGTTGTTTGACATCTTTGCAAATCCAGTAAATAACAATATGACAGGAATTTAGTATCCTGACAATATATATATATATATATGACAACAAGAAGGGGGAGACTATGAGTGTTCTGATTTGTAACTTGGAAAGCAATAAAGCATGTTTTCTATCTTTTAAATATATATAAATAACACTTGAAAATGTATTTATATTATGTAATTTATAAATAAATAATTATCTTAAATTTAATTTTAATAATTAACAAAATATTATTATATTAATATTATTATAATTTGGAAATAAAAATTAAATAAATAATTTAATAAAATATAATTTAAAATTAAATTATTCTTATTAATTAATTAAAAAATTTATAAAAAAAAATTAAAAGTATCCCGACGAAGTGGGGTCTTTTTTCTAGTATATTTAAAGACGGAATCTGATCTTTGGTTTTCTCTAAGACCAAAAACCATATAATTTTTTGTATAGTTTCTAAAATTGGTAAATGTCATTTATATTATTTTGTCTCAAAAATAAGTGTTAAATATGACTATATGTTCAATACAAGTATGTTTAAATTTTTTTTTTTTTATATATTTGAAAGATCATATTCTATACTCGTGTTCCAATATGTTTTGAACACAAATATCAAACACGAATATTTTAAAAAAAATGAAAAGTTCGAATAACGCAACACTTTAAACTGAATTTAGTTTTATCTTGATTTGAAGATGCAAACAACTGCACAAATTAGTTTCACATTGATTTTTGTTACCAAATCTTTTTGTCGGATACTGGGATTCTTGTTGAAATGGATGTTGACTTTGCCCTAACTTTAATTGTAATGAAATTAATGAGAAGGGAGGGAAAAAAATGACCATTAGTTTTAACCATGTTAATATAATGTAGTACTTTTTAGTTTGAGCATGGTCCAATGACACTTAATTTACATTGTAAATTATACTTGTATATTAAAACATTATTAATATAAATATCTATAATTCTTTTTCTGTTTGTTGTTTGATTAGATAAATATCCATCTGCATGAATTGCTAAAAGGGCAGTGAAGTGGAAGTGCGACCTTGAATTTGTTCATATATGTATTTTTATATGAGTAATTATATCATACACTATCAGTTGAGTTTTTAGACTCTATAAGCAAAGTTAATAGGATGACACATATTCTTAGGGTATAATAAAAAAATAAATAAAAACTAATTAAAAAAAATAGAACATGTGACAATTTTTTAATTCGCTTGTGGAGTTAAAAAAATTCCACTATCATTATACCAAATAATTACTCTTTTTATATATGGGCCTTTAGTTATGATTAAACTGTAAATTTGCATTCGAGAATTGAAGGGGAAAAATAAAAGAAAGTTGGACAGTCACTATGTTATTCAGATTTTTTATTTTTTTAAAATATTGGTAAATATTTGAACATAAGTATGAAAATATGATTTTTAAAATATGTATAAAAAAATAAATATACCCGTATCAAAGATATACTTATATTCGACACTCACTTCAATCCGAATAACATATGGGACAAAGAGAAGGCAGCTTGTGATGTGGGTTTGAGAGTGAAAATGAGAAATTTAATGCTAGAAAGGGATGACCAATGTGAGGTAGACTGTCACTAAAATCATTTGAAATAAAAATCTGGAATTAATTGTACAAGCAGTTGAATTAGGAACTACTAAAATATATGGTACTCAGAGACTTAATTTCTCTACTAATTGGGTATAGATGTCGTCTTCTGCTTTTCATTATGATGTGAATGTACATTTCTTTCCAAAAAGTCTTTGCTGAGACCATAACTGATTACCTGTGTTACATGGATACGAGTACGGTATCGGTATCCGATATGGATACAGATGCGAAATACGATAATTTTTAAAAAATTAGAGTACGGATACGTTAATATTATAAAAATATTATATATATATATATAAAAGAAACTGAAATTTCACATAATAAAATATGACACAACATAATATAAAAGATAAAACACACAAAGAGAAGAGCCGTCGCTAGTCCACTGCTGCCGTCGAGAACGAAAAGAGAGAAGCATCGCTGAGAGTCGACAATGAAAAAAGAGAAAGGAAATTTGTCTTAAGGCATGAAGATGCTGCTGATAATGAAAAAATGGGAAGGAAAATATGTCTTAGGACATGATAATGTTATCGATAATGAAAAGAGGGTAAGGGAAATATGTTTTAGAGCATTAAAATACTGAGTTTTAGTGTAAAATGCTTTACTATGTTCTAGATGATGTTTTTTTTTCCTTTGTTAGACTGAGGCTGCCAAACTTCAATTCTAAACTTTCTTTCTTTCTTTTTTTCTTTTCACAAAGATACAAAACACCCACACTTTAGTTGCATCAATCGGTTAATCTGCAATACAGGCATCGAACATAGATATTTTAAAAAAAAATAAAAAAATCTGAATAACATAGGCGAGCACAACTATCTTGCGAAGAAATCTACGAGAAGCATTGACAATGGTATGGCCCAGATAATGTACTATTTCCTTTAAACTAAGGAAATAATGCCTTTGAAGCTTCTTCCAATAAGTTCAAATCAAATATACCTCTTTCCAAGTTCAAAAATGAGTCATTCATTCTACTATATTGAATACCAATGTTTGTAAGTATTTTCTATTTCATCAGTAGCTTAATTGTTGTGTGGTAGGAATTAAAGAAGTTTTCAGTAATAAATTATATATCCAGCCTAAAGCAAAATATTGTTTAAAGATCAAGAAGAAAAGGGACATACAGAGTCAAAATTATTGCTAATCCCTTTGCTTTCATGCTACATGATCATATATATCAAATTGTTACCATGTTCTAGCTAGAAAGATGCTGATTATATATATAAATTTATTTCATTATCTGATCTGTTGATCTTCTCTATCACTTCATATTTTCTTGCCCTTCCAGCAATCTGATAAAATCTAAATTCCTGTCTTGTTTTCTCAGTAATTTTGTGCATTGCTTGCCCTTCTCAGCTCCAGTGTGTACTGCAGTGTCAACAATCAAGAATGGCCTTAGTATTATACCATAGGCATTCACTAAATACTTAAGACAATTGACAACAAAAGTTAAATCAAAACCTTTGTTCTTTTTTGTTTAATCGTAGGTTTTCAGCATCTTGTCACTTCCGCAAGCAACAACTGATTTCAGCCTGTCATACCTGAGATCATGATCCTGAAGGTTAGGAAAAAAGTCGAAAACTAGCTAGTTCCAGCTTTTATCTTAAAGGATTTTAGGCATGTTGAAGCATAAAACAATTTTGTTTTGCATCTTTTTGGAGAGCCTGTGTGATAAATATAGTTATACCAGCTGCTTCTTTGGAGTTAAAAGAAACTCAAATCCGACCTCAAAAGCTAGCTTGTAAGGTGAAGAGTCTAATAGGGTATATAAGTTACACTCAAGTACAAGAGGTAGGCACGGTGAGACTTTTAACACCTCCTCTCTTGACAAATACCTAGCGAAATAGCGTAGAACAAAAAACCTAATGGAACGGAAGAAGAGCCTAACTTTGATACCAAGTTAAAAAAGTCAACTCGAACCTCAAAAGCTAGCTTGTACATTGAAGAATTTAATAAGATATATAAGCTACATTCAGATACAAGAGATAAACAATGTAAGACTTTTGACACTTGGAATGTTTGGGAAAGTCTCAAAAAGAAGCAAAACAGAAGAAGAAATATATGCTTGAAAAATAAATACTTACCATTCAGCATTATCTCCTGGTGCTATTGGTATTGCAGCAGATTTAGAGCTTGGCTTGGCAGCTGAATAAACTCTCTCTAGTTCTTTTTGTTTCATTGGCTTTTCCTTAGAATTTTCAACTGTTACATAGTCTTCAATAGTTTCTTGAAAAGAAAAATCTTTAGAAAGTCATATCAATTGTCGAAAGTTACCTGCATATTTTGTTTTCTTGTATGAGAATTGGCTGGTTATTCCCTTAGAGTGAAGCATACCATTTCTGCCATTTTCTTTCTTGCTCGCACTCTTGAGCTTGGTTGTTTTGGCTTCTTCAACTGACTGAATAGCAAATGCAGCCGCAGCAACTGCAGCTTCATATGCACCTTCTTTGGGACGATTATCTTGACTGTTTCGGCTAGAAAACTGCTTCTGAAACCAGTTTTGTTTTCTTCAAAAAACAAAAAAAAAATAGCAATGAGAAACATTTTCATTATTTTTGTTCTATATATTAACCACAAAACATGCTATCCGCTTGTCTAAAGTATAGAAAAGCTATGTTATTCGGACTCGAGTGAGTGTCGGAAACAGGTATGTGTTCGACACGTGTATGCTCATTTTTTTTTTAAGTTTTGTCATATATTTAGAAAATCATACCCCTTACTTATATCCGAATATGTGTCGGACATGAATACTTAAAAAAAAAATGAAAAATCCGACTAGCACCAGAGAATATGCAAAAGAATTGTAATGAATGATAATTCAAAACATGGCTTCACTTTTTATGATGTTTTATTGTCATCTATGGGACCTTATTTGCACCGTACTACATTGGGAACATTTTGTTTAAGAATATATTTTCAGTGCAGATACTGAATTCTTCCTGGTTTTGCTATTTGCTTAAATTTTGATCTACCAAGAATCTAAAAGTTGTCAAAACACAAAAAGTTAAAGAATTTACTGTTCCACTGATAATATGAGATTCTAACTAGTTTCTTCTTGCCAAGGACGGAATCACGGGCGGTCCAAAGCTATGTTGCACCGATTCTTCATTTTTCTTGAAGTATTTGTGTCCGACGCATTCTGGACATGGGTATGAGGATATGACCCTCAAAAGATCCTCCAAATACATAAAAAAAAAAACTTTTAAAAATTGAACATACCCGTATCTGACACTCACCCCCAAATCCAAATAACATAGGTATAAAGTCTTGAAAATTTCCCTATATTTATATAGAGTTTAATTTATCCAAATTCAGATAAGATGAGAAATTAAAATTTCGCTCTCCGAATGTTAAATATAAACTTTCGGCCGGAATTAAAAATCCGGGTTCCGTCCTTCCTTCTTGCTACATATAAGAATAAGGAAGAATGGAAGTATGTAAGTGTTTCTACTTTCTACCACTATGGAACATTAGATTTACAAATCTTTTGCGTGCTTCAACAGTGGCCAACAGACGGTTTCCTTCAATAAGATTTACAAATTATAGAACGAAAACAACGAGTCAGAGATGTACATACCTGCTTTGCTTGATTTGGTTTTCCATTCTCAGAGACAACTCTATATTGGAAACTCTCCTTGTTGTGTAATTTGATGTTTCCCAGAAGAAAGTGTGTGATTTGCAAAAAATACTTTGCTAAGACACTTATTTATAACTTCTTACAGGAAAAAGGAAGTGAACTAAGTCAAATTCACATGCAAATTTGATGAAAGCTAAGTTGACTTTCTTCCTTTATTATCAGTTTAACATGATTTACAGTGTAGCTTAAGTTATTCGGACTTTTCATTTTATCTAAAGTATTCGTGTTTGAATACATTTGAATATAGGTACAAAGATATGATCATCCAAATATATAAAAAAAACTTTTAAAAGATTAAAAATTACCCGTGCCCGACACATACCGTATCCAATATTCACCCGTATTGAATAACATAGCTTCAAGTCTCAAGGTATGAAAATGGAGGGAACAAAGAAAAAAGGAAAAAAAGAAAGTAAAGAACATTAAACAAAGAAAAAGGAAAAGGGTGATGGAACCCAAGAAGGGACCAATTATTCTTATTCCCCTTCTTTTGCAGCTATATATTCCTTAGTCTCCATTACCGTCCTTTAAATTCCATAGGTAGGTTGGTGAATGAATGGAATCTACCGCCCTGGTGGGCACATATTTTGAAACCAAAGTGAAATCCCTCACCGCTAATCGCATTCAACGTGCGAGAAAATCAGTGAACGGATGGTATGAATCTGAGAAAGGTGCTGGTGTTTACGCTACATCTTTTGGAAAGATCCTGAGAATTCAGAATTAATACATTTGTAACCTTAACCAAGAACTAGAGGCAGCTATATAAATGGTCTATAAGGAAACTTAAACCTTACGTCTATGTTGAAAGTAGCAAAGATGTGAATGGAAGTATGGAATCAATGAAAAAATGATTCTCATTTCTTACAAGTTGGATATGGGTATATTTAATTTTTTAATTTTTTTTATATATTTGAAAGATCATATATTTATGTCTGAATGTGTATCGGACATGAATATTTGAAAAAAAAAAATAAAAAATCCAGATAAGATAACTATAATCACACACGTGGACAAGTTGGCAAATTATATGAATACCAATGGTCCACCTGGACAAGCAAAATCACCACTGTTCCTTGCCAAGATTGATCAACTGATGCAAGACGAATCCGAACCCAAAAATAACTTATTAATTTTTTTTTCGAAAAAAAAAACAAAACCATAACTCATTATTTTAGTAATGTGTTTTTATTGAATTAAAGATAAAGATACTGTAAAATATTAATATATTTTAGAAATATAATGAATAAAACGAACAATCGTGTCTATTTTTTTAATTCAATTTTTTTTTTTTCACATTTGTGTTTATATATATTTATATAAATTATAGAATATATTATAAATAATTATGAAAACTTCATAATTATATTATAGTGAATCTGGGGCTAGCTTTATTATTAATTAAAAAACTTCATATCCTAAAAAAAGCCCAAGCCCTATTTGATGTGAATTTGGGTTTTGGTTCTAAACCTTTGATTGTACAAAAAGGTTAAACCCCAACTACCGGCCACGTGTCAGAAACCCAAATGACGAACAAATCCCGCTCTTTTCCCCCAACTTCAAAACCTCTCCCCTTCGCTTTCAAAACCCTAACCCCAACCAAAAACACCCAAAAAACTCCATTAATGGAGCTCACAGAAGAACAAAGAAAGCAAGCAGAAGCGAACCGATTAGCTGCGATCGCAAAGCGAAAAGCGCTAATTCAATCCTCTAGCGCCAACATTCACTATCAACAAAATCAATCTCATTATTGGAGGCTCGCCAAGTGCCCTAAACTCGCCAATGACAACGCCCATATCCCAAAACGAACTCATGATTCGAACTTGAACCCAGTTTCGAGTACCCAATTGTCTAAATTGTTCCAGGCCAGGCTCGAAATTTGCTCCCCTGACTCCTTCTCGATCACCCTGGAGACGCTGCAGGGGTGTCCTTACCAAGGAGATGAAGAGTGCTTGCGAAGATTGGGGGATATTTTATCTGATGTGAGTTGGGTTTTTGGTTTCTACTTTCTACTTTTAGGTTCTTCGAATTTTGCTATTACTTCTCTTTAGATTCATATGGGGTCAAGATTTAAATTTATAGCTTTGCTTATTTCTTATATCAATTCATTTTAAAGTTTTTTTCTTTTTCATCTTCTTGAAATTATATAATTTTAAAGAATTAATCATGCTCTGGGTTCTTTTTGTATTGTTGATTGTTGTGCATTTGACGTTCTATTGGATATTGTTGTGTCGTTTTTGGTTAGGTTATGCCATCACATTACACCCAAAACAGTGGAGGTGGAAAGGCATGTGTTTATAAGCTCAGGGATTACGGTTCTGTTTTGTCATGTTTACGGAAATCAAAGGATATTGAAATCAAGGAGATACCTCATCTAACACTCAGAGTTGTTGAAACGTTTTCACATTGCTTTATTTCTGGACAGTGGAAACCATGTAGACCAGAACATTTATCTGAGGGGGACGTTGATGAATTGATCAGAAAGCTACCGAGAACACTATTGAATGCGCTTCTGCCTTTTCAACTTGACGGTATCAAATTTGGTTTGCGAAGGGGTGGTCGGTGTCTTATTGCAGATGAGATGGGGCTTGGAAAAACACTCCAGGTAATTGTATAAATATGATGTTCTATTTGCTTTTAATCGCATGACATGAATTATGACCATTGCTTCATGGCTGCCCTCTATGCCTGAAAATCTTTTCCAGCTTCTATATGCTATAATAATCTATGCTGCTATTCTGTTGTATTATTTAGTGAAATCTATAAAAGGTAAAAAAGGACGGTGTAGACCCAACTGCATGGGTGAAAATGTTGTCCCCCCCCCCCCCCCAAAAAAAAAAAAAACTGCACTGCAGATGGTATCATAACAAAAAATCAATGTACTTATGTGCAGTATATGCTACCAATACATTTTGCAACCAATATGCCATATTCGTAAATTTGAGAATATGTAATTCCTTTTACTGTTTATACTTGGAAGATTGTTTCACCTCTCAGTTTTTGGACTTCTCTTTCGAGATGGCATGAAAATGAATTTTGTTTATGTATCTGATTTGTGTTCAGGCTATTGCTATTGCTGGTTGTTTCATGAATGAAGGTTCTATTCTCGTTGTTTGCCCTGCTGTTTTGCGTTACTCATGGGCAGAAGAGTTGGAGCGATGGCTACCCTTTTGTTTACCCTCTGATATACATCTTGGTAATATTTGACTTTCATTCCATCTTTTTTTGTTTATTTTTTTCGGGGTAGGGGTGGAGGGATTTGGGTGGGAGCGAGGAAGGAAAATAATAGAAGATCACTGCATATTGAAGGAAGCTTTGATTGATTTTTATTCCAGCCCAAAGAGTTGTTCGAGAGTATATGTTTCATTGTTAAATATTGATGTTCATAGTTTAAAATAGTTAATAGGCTTAAAAGGGATAAGTTTAGAAAATTTTAATAGTTCAACAAGTATTGGGGTTGGACTCCACATGCTTGGTCAATTTCCATAGCAAAAAGGATGTGGAATTTACTCATTCACCCTTTTCTTATATTATGTAATTTAGGTGGGGTCAATATTGAAAAAGTAAAAGATTTTTCATTATAATTTGATCTCAACAAGCTAGATGTAGCACTGCCCTTGAGCTTATGTAGGTTCTCCAAGATTCAGCCCTAACAACTAAATCTGTATCATTGACATTAGGTTACTTTGACAGCACAATATTATCTATAAAAGATGAAAACCATATAAAGACTCAAACGAAGCCCATTTTTGGACCCATAAAATGTAGTTGCTGTCAATTATACTTTAACGTAGCATTGTGAAGTGTGAACAGTACCACTTTAGTAACCTTGTTGAAAAATTGACACAACTTCCACATCAGGGCCTCATCAAAATCATCCCACAAATCAATGCTTGAGCCCCATTTCTTTCTATAACCTATTGTTCGATTGCTATCATACTGTTGTCTGAAATTATCAGTTAAGGAAAAATATGACCTAAATTTTTACTTATAAGTTATAAGAGAAGTATATAGAATTACTCATTGTTAAAGAATGATGAAAAGTCTGTAACTAGTTTTATTTTTTTTTTCCCTTTTCCATTCTGTAAAAGAGAAACATGTGAAGGTGGTTGCGATGTGTGAAAAGAAAACCTACAAATTTTCTGTAAGAAGGTGTGAGTTAATGGAGGATAACCATGTGGAGAGAGGAAGAGAAAGACCAAAATAACATGGTTGATAACCATGCAAAGGGACTTCACTATAAACTAAGCTTATTGAGGATAGGATCCTAAGTAGAGCATGGTGATGCAATATGATCCGTATAGCTGACCACAGACAATGGGAAAAGGCTTGTTTTGATAGTTGAAAAAGTGTTGATGTAATATTAATCTCTTTAATTTAATAATCTCAGGCAGCATATGTTAGTGTTTTGCCTATGCAAAATATTTGTGTTACTGATATTTATGTTGACAGATCATTGTAGCATATTTTCTTTGTTTTTCATTGTTTCATTGTATTAACATCTAGAAATTTTGAATCTTCTGTGGTGGTAGGATTAATTTGTTATTTTTATCACTATATTCTATTTGACTTCAGTTTTTGGTCATCGGGATAATCCTGCCTACTTAAAGAAATGCCCTAGAGTTGTGGTTATTTCTTATACAATGCTTAAACACTTGCGGAAGACCATGCTTGAGCATGAATGGGCTCTCTTAATAGTTGATGAATCTCACCATCTACGATGTTCACGAAAAGCATCTGAATCAGGAGAGGTACAAAATGTCTCCCTTGGTTTAATCATAGTTTACATGTGTTGAATTGTTATTCAATTGTTCAGACAAATAGCTGATAATTCTATCTGACTATATCAGATAATAATTCCTTTAGTGCATGAAGGATGCACACAACTTGTAATATTATGAGTACTCTTGTTAGTTTATTGTATTTCAGTGCTCAAAATCCTTTACTGAATATTGGCATGTGTCCTGTATTAACAGATACAAACAGTTCTTGATTTGGCGGAGAAGGTCAGGCGTATAGTTCTCTTATCAGGAACACCTTCTTTGTCAAGGTTGAAGCATGGAATTTGAAGAAAAATAGCACCATTATCATCCATTTCATATTAAGTTTAGCATGGACAAAATATATCTAATCATTTTCAGCTGTGCTTCTATCTTTGATAGCTTTCTTATCTTATTGTTGTTTTTATTTCTAATTAGTTTATAGCGCATTCTAATATCCTATTTCCTATACTTTCCAATATAGGCCATATGACATTTTTCATCAGATAAATATGTTGTGGTAAGCTTTCTTTACACTTTAGCGTCTTGCCATATTTCTAGGTTTGTTAGAAATTGGTTTACTGTGCTTCTGTTGTATAGGCCTGGTTTGTTGGGAGAGACCAAGTACAAGTTTGCAGAAACTTACTGTGCTGTCAACTTTGCCCAGACCACTCAAGGTTTTAAGGTAACATTTGAGTAGTCTTTCAATAAGCACAATATAGTTTCTTCCAAAATTTTCCTATGCTTGGGCTTAAGTTAATGTTGCTTAATCAATTTCCTAAAAAAAGGTCAATTGCATTTGGTGATGCGGTTTGCTACATTTTTGCCTTTTGTTCATATAATAAGCTAGTTCTTCAATTCTTTTCCTTAAAAGAGTTTTTATGTGTAGCCCTAGAGGCTTCAACAGTTTGTTATTATACTGTTTGTGTTTGATTGACTGATTTATTAGCTATAAGACAAGGATTAAGGTGTTAAGTTCTATTTATTCATCAACATCTTTTTTTCTCCCAATGGTTTGATTGTTAGCATGAAAGTCTAACACATTTGATGGAGCTGTCCTGCAGGATTTCTCAAAGGGTGTTCGCTTGGAGGAGTTGAATGTGTTACTTAGCCAAACAGTCATGGTGTGTCCTTGGTTCTCATACACCTAACATTCTGTTCGATTACTATCAAATATTTGAGGCAAAAACTAGCATCAGTGTACCTTTTTTGAACATTTACCATTTTAAGCAGTCATTAGAGTAAGCAATAGTTCAGATACAGAATAATGCAAAATCTTTCCATTTGAGCACTCAACAGAAAAGCCTTTTCCCACATATGGGGTTGGTTTCGTGTATCTAATTTCACCATTGTGCTTTATTTAGGCTATTACTTGTTCAGTTCGCTCATTATATAGGTATAATTTCTTTTGTTATAGCAAGCATTCAATCTGTTGGGGTTCAATGTAATAATCTGTTTAAGAAAAGGTTACTCTCACATCCTACATTCTAATCATTCAAATTTGAGTATGGATTTCCATTTTGCTATGTACATTCAAGACAATCTTTAAGTGATTGTTCTTATTTGGAAGTTCTATTCAGTCTCAAATTACCATTTTTATCTGCTAAATCTTTTTATTAGAGGAATACTGTACCGTTCTTTTTTTTTTTTTTTTTTACTATGACGGTTGTTATTGTTTTGGGCGAAGGAACATCAAAGCACCAAGGTGTAAGTCTGCTTTAAATATGAGCATTGGCACAAATTTGGCTTATATCACTGTTCCAAATTTAAAAGTTTGGTTTCATCATACACTGTAATGCACTTATAGTAATATCTTACCTAATTCACAATTATTACTGTAGTCATGCATGTGATGATGTTAGGACGGTAATTGTTGCTTTAAATGGCAAATCAAATCGAAGTATAAATATTTGTGATGTTTTGTAATTCTTTGGGCTATTTTCCTTTAAAAAGTTACTCATCCTTAGATAGATGCTGGCCAATTGCAGATAAGACGTCTGAAGGAGCATGTGCTGGTCCAGTTACCTCCCAAACGTCGGCAGCTGATAAGGTTGCATTTGAAGAGATCAGATATAGCTTCAGCCAAGGCAGCTATCAGTTTTGCCAATGCTGATGCTTTTGAAAATAATGCTTCCAAAGATATTGCTACAGAGAAACTGGGAAAAAAACATGGTAATTTATGGATGTTTTGCATCTATTGCATGTGTGAATATTCAATGTTGTAAGGCAATCCTTCATGTTGGTTTTCTATCTCTCTATGCCTACTTCTGATAGTGTCAATTTCTGAAATGTTATTATCATTATGTTTTTTTAGTTGTTGGATAGACCAAAACAGAGCTTTTAATTCAAGCAGAAGATTAGGCAGTATTGTGCACCTTTTGAGCCACTTATACAGATTCTTCTTAATTCATTTTCTTTTTTGACAAACACATGTGGCTTGAAAAAATTCTATCTAGATGATCTTTGTACATATTGTGTTGCCTATGCCTTTGGAATATGCTGAATATATCATGTTGATGGCATACAATTAATTATTGTAATCCTTTATTCTATTAACTGTTGCCCTGAAGGTGCATTACAATTAGCATGTTTAATAGAATCGAAGCCTAACTATCTCATCTAATCTAATCTAATCTAATCTAAGAATTAGAAATTGGATTTGGTTTCACATAGATTGTCATCATCTAAAACCTAGCATGAGCATATTCCTTTTTTTTTTCTCTGTAGAATCTTGTTGATACATGAAGAGTTTTTGTTTTCTTCTTTTCTTGTTTCTTCTTAATGTTGGTCACTATGGAGAGATTGAGATTTGAGTGATGTTATTTTTCCGGTCCTTTTCAAACTTTGAGGTGCTTTCTAGTCCTTTTACATTTAGGATGGAATCTTCTATTCCTATTTTTCTCACTGTGGTTTGAAGATATTCTTGTTTATAATGCAACCAAAGCTGTTTAATGTGGATTAACTTGACTTAAGAGCTGTGTGCACTCTTAACTTATTTCATTCTTTAAGACCAAGCAATGTGTATGAGTAGGACCTATTTAACTAATCTTATATTTCATGTGCTCAATTGTAAATTCTATTTCTATTTCTATTTAGGATGTTAGGTTGTTTATTAACTAGTCTTGCCATGTATACTGTATAGGAGTTAGGAAGTAGCCTATGAATGCCTATGTTAATTCAATTTTAGTTAGTTTTTGATTATGGAGGTTATTCAGATACTTGAGAAAGAGTATTAGAAATTTACCTCGGTTTTGAGAATTTTTTCAGTCTTTGATTTTCTAGTGATTTTCTCTTTCATTTCCTGCATCATTATGTTTATGAAGAAACAAATATCTATAGTTGATATATGTTTTTGTAGAATGCATACTTAGAAATCTTTCTGATTAAATGACTCATTATGAAGAAATTTCATGATTAGGAAGTGAATATAATTAATTTTTTCCTTGCTGCCATATGCTGATGTTGCTAGTTTTGCTTGCTTGCACTAGATGTTCAATTTTGTCATAAGTATTTCACAGTGATAGCAATATCTGAGTATAGTTTTTTAGTTGGATATTGCTCCTTGTTGCTTCCAGATGGCACACACAATTGCAATTCCAGAGAACTTTCCTGTCAAGAACTTGGTGTTGCAAAGCTTCGTGGATTTCGTGAATGGTTTTCTATTCACCCACTAATTGCGAAGTCAGATGGCGCGGAAGAATTTGATCCAAACTCCAGTTCTCATAAAATGATAATTTTTGCCCATCACCATAAAGTTCTTGATGGAATACAGGTCAGATTATATTTTCATATTAAATAGTTCTTTGCATCTGTAGACAAATAGAAGAAGCCCTTCATTCACTAGAGTAACAACATCTAAGGGAATATTGGAGATGCATCCTTGATTGTGGAAGAATTACTATCAGGAGTGATAAAGATAAAAAAAAGATTCTGATTAGATCCTTTAGTGCTCTGAACTTGTGCATGATTTCTTCTGTCTTATTGATGATAATGCTACCACATCAATATACAAAAACAAGAACAATTAGGTTGTCAACATGAAATTAAGTACTTAATCACTTTCTAGTTTAGAATAAAAATAGAATTGAATCTTTTGTCAAGATTTAATTCCACTAGTTTTGATGGCATGTATATCAAATCTTGTGATGCATAACAATTAAGATTTTTGTTTCAAATTTTTTTTCTTTATAGTCTGTAGCCATCTGAATACTACAATGTCGGTATGTTATGTTCATGATGACACCTTATCAACTTTAAATAAATGGTTTTTAAGCCTACTGCCTACCAATTTCTTTTCTGACTATCCATGAGAAAGTTTGTTGTTTTGAATTTTCCAGGAGTTCATATGCGAGAAAGGAATTGGTTTTGTCCGTATTGATGGAACCACGCTTCCAAAAGATCGACAGTCAGCTGTACTATCATTTCAATCACCGAATGGGGTTTGTGTTACATTTTTCTTTGTGTCTATATTCCTTTTGTTTGTTTGAGAAACATTTTTGGATTGTCTTTATTGACCTTTTGGTCATTTGGCATAATTGTCAACTATTATCTAGTTTAAACTGAAAGGATTAAATTGCATAGTCATGAAGCTTGAAATCTGTATTCTCCCAAAGTGGTTATATTGCTACGAGATTTTCTTTATGTCTCTGATGTAATGTCTTCCTTTTTATTGATAGTATCTTTGTTAATTTAGGTTTATATGCCAGAATTCTGATATAGTGGAAAGTCTTCTTTAATTTAGCACTTTATTTTCTAACCCGAGATGTTTACTTCAATTGTCAATCCATCTGTGCAACAATTTTCATGTTCTGTATTTCCTTGGATACTTATAAATACTGGCAAAAACATGAACATTTGTCCTATAGATTTTATTCCAGTGTTGCAGACATTACTAAAGAGCCCATTTTCCCGACTTGCAGCCAAGCTACTTTTACCTGGATTATACTGACCATATCGAGCCTCATTCATCAGGTCAGAATTGCAATAATTGGAATAACTGCTGGGGGTGTTGGACTTGATTTTTCATCAGCAAAAAATGTTGTGTTCTTGGAGTTGCCTCAGTCACCATCGTTGATGCTTCAGGTTTATACATATCAAAATTTGCTTAGTTTTGCTGAATTATAGCCACTACTCTTTAAGAAAATCTTGTTATAGTCTCATTTAAAATATTGAATGCACTGAATTTAAGTGTACAATGGTGTTAAATGTTTAAATATTTAGAGGTTGAGTTTCAAATTTCAAACCCAACAATCTATGTTCACAAGTTGACATTGTTTTGATTAGTGCCTTTAGGAGCTTCAGATTTCTGTGGTCCAGTTTTGAATTACTTACTGGCTTGTTATTCTCTCTGCTATTTCCATTTGTACCAGTGTTTTTGCTTTTCCAATATATTTTTTATTTTTTAAATACTGCAAAGTGAAATGTTTACAATTTTATTTTTTCTAATTGATGAAGAAAGATTACAGATTCATAAAGCAGATGCGCATACAGATAAAATTGAAGTAAATATTCTATAGGGCAGTTATCCAGTAAGCATTGCTTGCTAGTTTATATGGCAGGATAATGGACGCAGCTAAAAGAGCAGAAAAAGTGATGATATGCATCAAAATATATGCTAGACTAAACTGTCAGTTGAAGCAGAAAAGTACTTTATCATTTCTGCATTTTTCTGAATTCTTATGTCCAATGTGATTTGTTGGAGAGAAAGAGAGAGACAGGCAGAGAGAACTGAATTCTAGAACAGATCATCTTCTTTGATGCTTTCATTAAGGTCTCCATTCCTGAAACCACAATAATGATGCTGGACAGTGAAAAAGAAAGCTTTAAAGGAATTGGATTTCTGTAACTTTGCACCCTGTCTGGGAAAGGAGGGGAGGGGGAGATAGAGAGAGCTCTTGCAATCTTTTATTGGTTTATCTTGTATTAATCCCAAATTTGCTTAAGTACCTACCTTCCCCAGAGCGATATATATTCTATTGCATGTTCAAATTTGATCAGTTGTCTTACTTCCCCTTCCATCCATGTCTTTTAAAGGCTGAGGATAGAGCTCACAGACGAGGGCAGACAAGTTCGGTCAACATTTACATCTTCTGTGCAAAGGTGTGCATATTTTATGGCAGAAATTTCTTCAAATTTGTCTGACAGTTGATACTTTTTTATGTGATTTATAGTTTTCTCATACTACAGGATACTCTGGATGAGTCACATTGGCAAAATCTAAACAAGAGTCTGCACCGTGTTTCATCTACAACAAATGGAAAATATGATGCGATGAAAGAGATAGAAGTATCTACTCTCTCTCTGCTCCCCCCACTACCATAAAATAAGTGGCAACTTCCTATTTATGGACTGTTCTTTTTATAAAAAAAAAAAGATTATTTTTACAATAAATTTGTTAGTGGTATATATGGCACAGAGTTTAGGTTCTTTCTTAAAATGAGAAGTATGGAAAAGATGGGGGTGTAAGTGACTTTGTTTTGTTGCACCATTTTAAGTTTTCTCTCTCCTGATTCAGAGATAGCCATCACATTTCAGACTATTGTAAGGAGATATCATGATTTTATTGAAGGTTTTTTTTTTTTTTTTTTTTTTCTGTTTTGACTGCTCTTGCCTGTTATGCACATCCTTATCTCTGTTGGTGGTTGCTGAGAATTGTTCCATGCAATAGATTGCACTCGGAGTGCTTTAGCCTTAAATAGCCAAAGCTCCTATCAATATTATACTGTCGATGGTTATTCATCAGTATTGCTTTCAGTCTCTGCCAGGCTAAATTTGTTTCAAAAGTTCACCTGACTGCCATGTTGTTTTGACTGCCAAAGATTTTGCATAGAAATCTTTTCTCTTTTCCCATTCTGACCATGATATGTGTGTGCATGTGCATGTTTGGTAAAGTACATGGATTCTTTTTGGTGGTTTGTTTTGTTTAGCAGGCATCTTATGGTTTCAGAATTTTTTTCTGAAAGATCGAACTTTATTCTTCTGGTTTGGTAGGTTGAAGGCATTTCTTATCTAGTAACACCTGATGGAAGCTGTAAACATAAAATTTTGAGGAAAGAAGCACCTGGAAAACTTTCACTGGATTTAGAGAAGTTGCAAGACCCTGAATGTTCCCAAGATATGCAGCCTTCAGAAGCATTTGCTGATGTAGATGTTGAAATGAATGATGTATCTGACAGAATGAATCAAACTGGTGACGACTACCGTCATAATGATGTAAAACTTTAACATTATTAGAATAAAAAAGTTCTTTTTTTTTTTTCTTTTATATTTAATAGGAGCTCCACTGGAATGGTTAACCCTGCATATTTGAGCTTCCCCTGAACCAAGCACATGCAAAAATACCTACATGCCAACTCACTAACCCTGTGGGATAAAATTTCGTCTGCTATTTTCCTGATCGAGTGAATTAGTTTTTCTTGTTTCTCTTTCACTTGTGATCAATTTGCCTCTTTATAATTACAAGCTAATACTGTTCCTATTGTTATAATAGGGTGATGTGCTTCCTGATCTACAAATAAACCAAGATTTTGTTTCCATGGGAAACAAAAAAGAATTGCATCCTTCTGCAGCTGATATTGGAATTTGGGACATATCCCCTCCTTTTAAAATGGATAAGAGAAACGAAGATCATGATCCCCTGCCAAAGGTACTAACTGGAAAATTTGCTCTCAATACAGCAAAACCATTCAGTCCTTTAAATTTGGCTTAAAAATAATTAATTCTAAGTCGATGTATCTTAGTGCAGGGACAGATAATCAAGGCATATGATGGTGCACCAATTCAACCATTAGATGCTGAATGTTGCTCTAATCAAGTTGATTCTCTGCGGTTTGAGGTAAACAAACTATACCTGATTCTGGATTCTGGTTTATTTTGCATTAAGCAAAGCTTTCTAGTTGTTTGGTCGCCCTGTGCAACGGAGAGCAGTTTTCTCCATTTCAAATTGTTGCCTTTGAGTAGTCTTTGTGGTAGACATGTAAACTGACAAACCCATAATCAGTGTTTACATTAACACGGTGACTTGTTTCCTGTTAATTTCACAGATTTTATGATATTACAAAGCTTATCCTAGATTTCAAATGCCAAACCATATTAAGTTATGACCATACTAGATTTATACATGAGCTTCAAGTTATTTGATTAAAAAATCTTTCAGAAGGTATGCTATAAAATTTATAGCTTTTTCTGAGTTTGAAGGATTGTAATAGCAGTCCTATTCGACATGTCAAAAAGGAAGCAAGCCAAGCTGGACTTACAAAGTAGTTGCCGAACCCGCCCCAAAAACAACTATAATGGTAGCAAGTAGCCAAGTAGTTGGCTGCTTATTATAACAGTCTAAACCTTTCTGCACATATTCTGCTGTATCCTGCAGACATAAAGTACTAATAAATCCTAGTTTTCTCACAACCGTATGTTAAAACCTTTTTCATCTTCACCTTACTTAATCTACAGCTAGACCGTTGAGAGTAGTTGGTTTTCTGTTTAGTACAATTTCAGGCTGGTATTCAAATTTGACCAATGGTCAATGAACACTTCCTCTGTGGTGTCTGTTGCTTGTTCAAATACCTAGCTCCAATACTTTTGACTTTAGTGATTGATTCCTCCCTGCTACAGAACTTTACACTCGGAGTGCACATCTTTATCTATGTTGGTGGTTGCTGAGAATTGTTCTATGCAATAGATTGCACTCGGAGTGCTTTAGCCTTAAATAGCCAAAGCTCTTATCAATTTTATACTGTCGATGGTTATTCATCAGTATTGCTTTCAGTCTCTGCCAGAGCTAAATTTGTTTCAAAACTTCACCTGACTGGCATGTTGTTTTGCCTGCCAAAGATTTTGCATAGAAATATTTTCTTTTTTCCCATTCTGACCATGATATGTGTGTGCATGTGCATGTTTGGTAAAGTACATGAACTTTTTTTGGTGGTTTGTTTTGTTTAGCATGCATCTTATGGTTTCAGAATTTTTTCTAAAAGATCAAACTTTATTCTTCTGGTTTGGTAGGTTGAAGGCATTTCTTATCTAGTAACACCTGATGGAAGTTGTAAACATAAAATTTTGAGGAAAGAAGCACTTGGAAAACTTTCACTGGATTTAGAGAAGTTGCAAGACCCTGAATGTTCCCAGGATATGCAGCCTTCAGAAGCATTTGCTGATGTAGCTGTTGAAATGAATGATGTATCTGACAGAATGAACCAAACTGGTGACGGCTACCTTCATACTGATGTAAAACTTTTACATTATTAGAATAAAAAAGTTTTTTTTTCTTTTTTTTTTTTCTTTTATATCTATTAGAAGGAGCTCCACTGGAATGGTTAACCCTGCATACTTGAGCTTCCCCAAAACCAAGCACATGCAAAAATACCTACATGCCAACTCACCTAACCCTGTGGGATAAAATTTTCTTCTCTTTTCATATTTTCTTCTTATTCTTCTTCTGCTATTTTCCTGATCAAGCGAATTAGTTTTTCTTGTTTCTCTTTTACTTGTGAGCAATTTGCCTCTTTATAATTACAAGCTAATACTGTTTCTATTGTTATAATAGGGTGGTGTGCTTCCTGATCTACAAATAAACCAAGATTTTGTTTCCATGGGAAACAAAAAAGAATTGCATCCTTCTGCAGCTGATATTGGAATTTGTGACATATCCCCTCCTTTTAAAATGGATAAGAGAAGCGAAGATCATGATCCCCTGCCAAAGGTACTAATTGGAAAATTTGCTCTCAATACAGCAAAAAAATTCAGTCCTTTAGATTTTAGCTTAAAAATAATTAATTCTAAGTTGACGTATCTTAATGCAGGGACAAATAATCAAGGCAGATGATGGTGCACCAATTCAACCATTAGATGCTGAATGTTGCTCTAGTCAAGTTGATTCTCTGCGGTTTGAGGTAAACAAACTATACCTGATTGTAGATTCTGGTTTATTTTGCATTAAGCAAAGCTTTCTAGTTGTTTGGTTGCCCTGTGCAACAGAGAGCAATTTTCTCCATTTCAAATTGTTGCCTTTGAGTAGTCTTTGTGGTAGACATGTAAACTGACGAGCCCATAATCAGTCTTTACATTAACATGGTGACTTGTTTCTTGTTAATTTCACAGATTTTATGATATTACAAACTTTATCCTAGATTTCAAATGCCAAACCATATAAGTTATGACCATACTAGATTTAGACATGAGCTTCAAGTTATTTGATTGAAAAATCTTTCAGAAGGTATGCTAAAAATTTATAGCTTTTTCTGAGTATGAAGGATTGTAATAGCAGTCCTATTCAACTTGTCAAAAAAGGAAGCAAGCCAAGCGGGACTTAAAAATTAGTTGCTGAACCTGCCCCAAAAACAATTATAATGGTAGCAAGTAGTTGGCTGCTTATTATATCAGTCAAACCTTTCTCTTTCTGCACATATTCTGCTGTATCCTGCAGAGATAAAGTACTAGTAAATCCTAGTTTTCTCACAACCGTATGTTAAAACCTTTTTCATCTTCACATTACTTAATCTACAGGTAGACCATTGAGAGTAGTTGGGTTTTCTGTTTAGTACAATTTCAGGCTGGTGTTCAAATTTGACCAATGGTCAATGAACACTTCCTCTGTGGTTTCTATTGCTTGTTCAAATACCTAGCTCCAATACTTTTGACTTTAGTGATTGATTCCTCCCTGCTACAAAACTTTACACTCACTTTCTTGGTCCTTAATCTAGCTTACGTCGCCTTCTTTTGTTCAGCTGAATCTCCTTCCTATAATTTATGAAAGGTCACTGACATTTACTTGCCATAAAGTATTTCAAAGGACTGTCAAATCCTTCTGGGATTATGCAATTTTTATTGAATTTTTTTCTCCGAGATTTTGTGCATTTTGCAGGGCATTTGCTATTTGATTCATCCTTGACCAAAAATTTCATTCCAAAGCTTGTATCTCCTGTGTGCTTTAATTGAGAAAACGGGTGAAAAATGGTATATTTATGGAGGAGTATGGTTTGCTAGTTCACACAAACACAACATACACAGACACATAGACGTACATACAAATAAATGAACTGAATATCCAGATTACCTTTTCAGTCATTAAACTCTACTCTGACTTTTGTTCACCCTTCCTATTAATCCTGCACCCACATACATCCCTATTTCTCTAGTAAAACTCATCTCTTTCTAGTGATCGAAAACATCAGTTGAAAATTTCCCCCTTCTCTCGAAGAGATGGTTGAAT
Source organism: Fremontodendron californicum (assembly GCA_030761205.1). Classification (NCBI taxonomy): domain Eukaryota; kingdom Viridiplantae; phylum Streptophyta; class Magnoliopsida; order Malvales; family Malvaceae; genus Fremontodendron; species Fremontodendron californicum. The sequence goes on along the minus strand of JAULJL010000019.1, from coordinate 7,006,683 downwards.
CTAGGTTTCAACAATGATGAAATTGTTAGTGATCAGCAGTTTACTTTAAGTGACAGTGCAAGAACTATGAAAAGCAATGTAGCGGGTTTCTTTTCTTAAACCCTAATATTCTACTTGTAATGTGTAGGTAAGCCAATATACTGGAAGAATCCACCTGTATTCCTGCATCCCAGGGACAGATTTGAGACCAAGGCCACTTTTTGAGAATTTCCGACAAGAGGAAATTGAGTCAGATGATGCTCTTGCTTGTGATAATAAAGAAACAGTTTCCAAATATTTCAAGGACAACCCAGCCTATAGGCATGCTCTTTGGGCCTTCATTAATGAGTGGAATAAACTAAGACCCATTGAACAAAGAAAACTACGTGGAAAGCCTTTGCAACTCCCTTTGTCTATTGAGTTATACTACTTGAAGGAAAGCATTAACCATAATAGCGGGGTATGTCTGGATGAACATGTATTCTGTTCTGGGATATCTCCTTTAATGCATTATGAATGACTTAAAGTGTTGCTTTGTAATTCTATTGCAGGGACTGCTGAAAGGTGGGAGCAAGCGGCGCGCTACACCTTTTTGTGAGATAACTGTTTCTTTACCTCCAAATGCTGTGTGGAAAAAGGTCCATCTACGGCGTAGTTATAGTAAAAAGGAGAAAGAGTATACTCAGGGTTGGACCCTGACTGATGAACCACTCTGTAAACTCTGCCAAAAACCATGCAAGTAAGAACCAATTAGTCTTCTCTTGCTTTACCATTTGCCACATTTGTCACTGGCTTTCTATGACTTCAGGGGGAGAAATGCCAAGATGCCTGAATATTTTGAGGATCTTTTTTGTAATCTTGGCTGCTATGAAGAATATCGCCTAAGAACTAGCAGCAGATCCCTCCGTGAGGTTTGGGCATAATGTTTCTTTACCTCTTGACCTTTATATCTATCTTTCAATTCTTTTATTTCCTTTTGGGTGCATACTTTATGTGACAACTCAATATTTCCAGGAACTTTTTCAACTTGAGCATGGTATCTGCACAAATTGCCAATTAGACTGCAATCAACTTGTGAAGCACTTAAAACCTTTATCGTCAGAGAGGCGGCGGGAGTATATTGCAAAAGTAGCACCAAAGATTGCAAGTCAGAAGAGCTTGTATGTCAAGCAGGATAAGTTGCTGATGCTAATTTCCTAATTTCTGCAGAATACTTTGTTGTAGAAAATTATGCAATTACAGTTTATGAGTTTTCATTGGTAGACATATCAAGTATTGAACAACTTTGTGGGCACATGACCACATAAGTTAAGTCATACTTTGGTACTTCCCAGATCACTATATTTTCTAGGAACCAATTTCCTAGTTTGCCTTCTGCAGGGTTGACAAGCTTGTTAGTGATCCTTCTGAGGGCAATGCATGGCATGCAGATCACATTGTCCCTGTTTATAGAGGGGGAGGTATATTATTGTTCACGAACATACTTTTTCTAGGACTTTCGTGTTTCCTTACTATATTGTAATTTTTCTTGTTCTATTACTATGCTTTTAAATTGAGCTTGATTTTGGTTTTCATTGTACCCAAATTTTCTGCAGGTGAATGCAGGCTAGAAAATATGAGGACTCTTTGTGTGGCCTGTCATGCTGTTGTTACTGCAGCACAATGTGCTGAACGACGGTCAATGAGGACCAAAGCAAAGAAAAAACTTAAAGCCATCCTGAGTGACCTTAGAAATGCTGAGAATATAGAAAACAATGCTTCTTGTGGAAAGGTATATAGCAAGGGTGAAGAGTGCACTGTTTTTGTAGTTGTTCATTTCTAATCATAAGATGTTCCAACCAGGGAAAAAAAAAAAGAAAAGAAAGTAAGATGGTTATGATTATAGTCAGAAATATCATATTTTAGGTGTTAATGTATTTACAATTTGGTTCTGGTTTACAAAGTAATAACAACTTAATTGGTTTCAGGATCAAGGACCCTCAGAGATAATAGAGGACATAACTGAGGATGAACTTCTAGTCAATGTTCCTGGGAGTGCCTATTCTGGAGGAAGAAGCAGCAGCAGCCCTCAAACTGAGGAGTTGAAGAATTCCCCAAAACCTTAATGATCAGATTTAATAGTGAAAAAGCATCTGCATTTGTGGATTGACTGGCTTCAACTCATCCCACCTATCTATTGTGTAATTCTATATTTGCTTCGACATTTCATTTTTTTTTTTAAGTATCCGTGTTCGACGCATATTCGGACATGGATATGGATATATGACCCTCTAAGAATCCTATAAATACATGGAAAAACTTAGAAAAATTAAACATACTCGTGTCGTACACATACCTGTATCCAACACTCATACCCGAGTTCGAGTAACATAGGTGTAATTTTGTCGAGAACATCAATACAATCTTCCAACAAAGGTATATATCTGAAAATTTTGCTGATAGGCTTTTATTGGCTTGCTGGTTGTTGATGAAAATCTGCAAATTCTCAATGGCTATCTAACAATCTCAAGGGGAATAGATGTTGGAAAATACCGGACGGATGTCATGTTTTTGTGGGAAATATGGCCTTCATATTTAGATGACTGCAATCCATTTATTTGTTCTTTTTCTTTTTTTCCCCATTTTTGATGCATACCCTTTCTATTTTTTAATAGTAATGGCTCAGTGATGATGCCATATCCAAAATCCTGAACTAGCAGGAATGAAGTGCTTGATTTTGGAAGATGCCTTGAGTATATATGTGTATTTAGATAGGTCAAAGTATATGCTCAGTTCTTGTACTGTAGTGACAAATGCATTTTAGTCCTTGTATTATGTAAAGGAGTAATTTAGGCTTTATACATTTGAAATTGAAGCAAGTAAGTAAATTTGATAACACCGTTAAAGAAAAACCGTTTAACTATTGATGTGGCATTCTAAAATCTAACAAAACATATGAGATGTAAAAAAAAATTTACATGTCATATTTTAAGTACAAGCTGATGTGGATTTTTGGACAACCTTAAAACCCTTTCATAATCTGAAAACCCACTCTAATTGAATCTTACCCAAGCTTTCGATTTTTGTCAATTTTCCTTTTAGATCAAAATCTTCAAATTTTCAAGAATTTTAATAGTAATGGCTCAGTGAAGATGCCATATCCAAAATCCTGAAGTAGCAGGAATGAAGTGCTTGATTTTGGAAGATGCCTCAAGTATATATGTGCATTTAGATGTCAAAGTATATGCCCAGTTCTTGTACTGTAATGACAAATGCATTTTAGTCATTGTAGTATGTAAAAGAGTAATTTAGGCTTTATACATTTGAAATTGAGTAAGTAAGTAAATTTGATAACACCGTTAAAGAAAAACCATTTAACTACTGATGTGGCATTCTAAAATCTAATAAAACATACGAGATATAAAAAAAAATTTACATGTCATATTTTAAGTACAAGCTGATGTGGATTTTTGGACAATCCTAAAACCCTTTCACAATTCGAAAATCCACCCTAACTGAATCCTACCCAAGCTTTCGATTTCTGTCAATTTTCCTTTTAGATCAAAATCTTCAAAATTTCAAGAACTTTTTGGGGTTAAGATCATGGTAGTCGGTATCGTATCGGTGATACCGATCGGTACGTTTCAGTTTTTAACTAAATTGGTACAGACAACCTTTAATTCCGTTTCGATTTTGGTACCGATCCGTACCAGTCGTACCGGCCTGTACCGGTCAATATCGGTTCGTATCGATACGTACCGATCCGTACCGGTCAGTATCAGTTCCTACTGGTACGTATTGGTTTGTATCGGTTGGTACAAGATTTTGATTTTGATTTTTTTTTTTTTTTTTTTAAATTTACTTATTTGATTTTTTAAACTAGTTTCAATATTTTTTGTGTCATGATCATTTTTTTTTTTTTATAATTACATTTAAAAATAAAATATGTTCATTAAATTAGGCTATTGAAATAATTAATAATAATTTACTATAGTTTTTAACATTTTAATATTTATTTACCTATTTGATGTTTAAAAATTTTAGATATTAAATATTTAAAATTTATATTTGCATAAAAACATATATATATATATATATATATATGCATATAATGGATATATATTTGTATGTGTATATAATATATATTTTATTAAGAAACTTGAAAATAAGTTATACATATAGATATATGAAAAAATATCTGAAAAATATCGGTAAACTCGAAATGATATGTCGAAACACACCGGTATCGGTACGTAACAGAACCAGAACAAAAACGGTACGTCCATCGGTACGGTACTGACTACCTTGGTTAAGATGATTTGGGGATTGATATGGGATTGAGATTTTTTTAGTGTTTTTGTCGATTAGGGGTTAAAAGTTTTTTAAATGTTTTTTTTAGGGTAAAAGGAAGGAGTCGGGTAAATGAGGGATTCAATTAGGGTGGGTTTTCGAGTTGTCAAAGGGGTGGGTTGTCCAAAAATCCACATAGCTTAATGTTTAAAATATGACATGTAAATTTTTTTTTTTTACATCTCATATACTTGGTCAGATTTTAGAATGTCACATCAACAGTTAAATGATCTTTTTAACAGTGTTATCAAATTTATTTACTTGCTTTAATTTCAAATGTACAGGGTCTAAATTACTCCTTTATATATTACAGGGACTAAAATACATTTGTCACTACAGTATAGGGACTGAACATATACTTTGACCCATTTAGATATGGTCTGCAATCCTAAACTTTTTTGCAGAAACCCTTCAAATTTAATATCTAAACCCTATTTGAGCACCATGCAAATATCATATGGATTTGAGATAGTGGAAGGGATTGCAGATGTTGAGTTACGAATCCAAATTTGTTAGATGTTATCTTTTAAAAATGACTACATGAATTAATTGGACTAAATTCGGATTCACAATTTTGTATATTTTAAGAAGTTAATTAATATTGCTATAATCATTCAACAATTGGACTTGATTAAATCTAAATTTGACCTCAAATAATTTTGAATAGTTGTTTTTGATAAAAACATTTGAGCTTAATAGATTTTCAACAATTAAGATAATTCGTTGATATTATTAATTGATCTTTTTTTTTTTTTTTCAATTCAAATGTATAATTAATATATAATTGTTAAAAAATTTGGCAAAACAAATTAAGCAATTAAGTTTGATAACTTATTGTTTGATAAATGTTAATTTTATGTGGATATTTAATCGTTATCAAATATTTCAATACATTATGATTGGACCTATTTACGGATCGAATTGGGATAAATTTTTTATAAGTCAGAGCGGCTCGATTTGATCTATATTATTATTTAAATAATAAAAATATTTTTATTTAAATTTAATTATATAATTATAATATAAAATAATTTTTTTAATATTAAATAATAAAATAAGCTTTCGAGTTGGATCGAACTTGAATTAAACAAATAAATTTTTTACTATTTAAACTTGATTCGACTCAACTCATAAATACCTTTTATTATGATCTCAAACAATGGATAGTTTCTTTTTTTTATTTTTATTTTTTTTACCAACAACGGATAACTCCTTGAAATATAAATTTTGTAGGTAAAAATGATAGCATAATATTTACAAATGTTTGTAACTGGTTTAAGTGTAAAAGTTACAAATTGGTAATATTACTTAATTTTTTTTTTTACATAATTGAACCAATAAAGATGGTTTTACTTTTAATTAAGACATAAGTCCTCAAATCCATTGGTCCAAATTGCACAAAGGAAAAAATACATTGAAAATCATTGCATCTTGAAATCTTTTTTTTTTAATTTTTTTTTTATAATTTGAGAAAATAAAGATTTGAACCGTGGTCCTTAAGTGAAAAATAAGTACACCTAAATTGATATAAATGATCTGATATCATGAATTATTATAATTTATTGGATTGATGATATGATTAGACATGTACAAAGGTTGGATTATTCGATAAGTTTAGTCCGTATTGAATCGGTTTTGAGTATAGATTTTTATAATTTGGGTCGAACCCACCCGAATTATTATTTATTAATAAAAAAAATATATAAAATTTAATATAAAATAATTTTTTAATATTTTTAAATAATGAAACGAGCTTTCGAGTCCGGATCGAGCCGGGCTTAAGTAAGAAGTTTCAAAAAAAAATTGGCTGCAACCTGACCCAACCCATGAATAAGATGTGATTAATTTGCTAAAGAGAAATATCAAGTTTTAACTCAAATTTTCTCTTCATAAGTTGGATGGACAAAATGATGCAGGATCCACTCCCACCTCAACTCCCTTCCTTTATCATAAATTTAAGATTTTTAAAGAAATTGATCTAAGTAATATTAATTGAATTTTTTTTCGTAGATAACGTCTGGTATTGTTTTTCAAAATTATTGTGGTAATTTAATTACCATGATAATAAAATCATCAAAGTAATTTATCATTAGCAACTTTAAATTACCATTTTTTGTGTAATGTTATAATTCACTGATGATCTTAAAATCACTAAATTTTGTATGATTTAGAAAAAAATTACCAAATATAAATAAATAAAATAAACTTATTATTAACAATAAATTATTTAAAAAGAGCAATAATTTTAATTTTTATTGAATGGATAATTTATTAATTAAAATTCATTGTTCTGTAAAAATTGCTAAGGTATGAAACTATGAACCAGTTCTAATGAGATAATTTAAAATTATTGATCATATAAGTTTAATTGTATAAAATAATTAAAAAGGTGAAGATTTGTTTATAAAAATTAAAAATTTGGAGATAAATATACTTTGGTGAACATCATTTTAAGGGTAAATGTTTTCTAAAATAATTTTAAAGATCACTTTTATTCGGTAATATAACTTTTTTCACTTCGAATGGTGATAGGAAAAAACTTAAAAAGGGAAAAGTTAAGTAGGAGTAATATTTTTGGACAGTTAAAAAATTGTATATAAAAAAGGGATAAAAGAGAATTTCAAATGCCAATTTTTTATCTTTACTTATTTACTATTTTTAAAAATTCTTTAAAAAAAAAAGTAAAGAAAATTAAAGGGTTAAATATATGAATTAGCCCCTGTACTCTATGCCTTTTGTCCGTTTGGTACCTGAATTTTTTTTGTCACTTTGGTACTCCAACTATTCTGCCGTCTATGAGTTTACCCCAAACGCTAACTTCATTAAAAAAAAAGCTGACTTGTCTTTTAAGACCAATTAGATGCAGACATATGGTCGAATAATCCATGTCATTATCTGAAGAAAAGCCACATCATCCTTAAATTTAAAAAACAACATAATTATAAAACGAAATTAAAAAAAAAAAAAAAAACAAATTTGTAAATTAGAAAAGTTAATTTTCGGAAGAGAGGAAAGAAATTAGGGGTTTAGGGTTATTTCCTTTGAAATAGAAAAACAAAAGTCGATCCTCTAAAATAGTTTTAGAATTCATTCGCTGAATTGGAAAACAAAAGTTTATGGTTTTATTCTTGTTTTTGATACTTGGCTAAGGATCGATCGAAAGCAAAGGATCGATCGATCGAAGCAAGAAGCTGTCAGAATACGAAGGGTTAACGATAGATCGATCGAAGGGTAAGCATTTGGGTTTAAAAATGTCTTCTTAATGATTTTAGGGTTTGTCTTTGATATTTGTTGCTGAGTGATATAGATTGATTTAAAATATTTTCTTTGATTCTGAATAAATATTCATTGTTTTGTGCAGCTTTGGTGAGAACTTCTGGGCAATGGGTCCTTCGAATATTCGACCTAAGTAGGGAAACAATAAAAATAAGAGGTTTGTGTCCTGTTCTAGTCAAACCCTTATCAAAATTGAATATTCTTGTCATGTTGCTTTCTGTCATGTGATGTAGTTTTATAATAAAAGAACACAGATTTATTATATTTATGTTTGTTTCAGTTGCATAATATATTGTGGTAGACAAGGTTAATCTTTTGGCTTTTGCTTTTTGGATGTTGTGATGATGCTGTGAAGAGTTGTCTGCTTTATTGCATCAATACTACTAGGATCGAGTAATATATTAATTTTTTAAAAACTTTTGTTGCAGTATACTGTTATGGCTTGGCTTAAGCATGAATTATGTATGCATTTAGGTGAAAACTTTGTCAAAAATCCAAATTTATCATATGTGGGTGGGAATAGGCTATTGATGCTGATTTTTTGTCTTATGAAATGTTGACTGAAATGGTTGAAGATGCCGGTTATGCTGCTGTGAAATGGTTTTTCTATCTTGAACCAGGGCATGAGTTAGAGAATGGTCTAAGAGGAGTGTATGAAAATGCTTCTTTTATATCTATGATACAACATATACCATCTATAGGGAAGTTAGATGTTTATGTAGAACATGAAGTTAGCACACCAGAAGTTTTAGAATTTATCCCATTACTTTCAAATGGGCCACATGGGGAAGGTGCTAGGGATGTGGAAATGAATGAGGAAGGTGGTGCATCAACTGTTGGACGGCCAAGTAGTATTGTTATAAATGATGCATCAACTTTCAGTGGTCCTACAACTACTCCAATAAATAATGATAATGTGAATAGGTCTCATGGTTGCAATAATGATGAAAGGGGTGATACTACCGAGGATGAGTCAGATAGTAGTGATGAGGAAGAGCTTTTGGAGGAGGATAAGTGGATTTTAGACAAGGAAGATGAGGAGATAAGAGAAATAAGGGTACAATATAAAGAATTTAGTAAAAAAAAACATTAAGTTCAGTTCTACTGATATTCCAGCAGAGCCAGATCTTGAAGGACTTCAAAATAAAATAAAAAAGAAGAAGACAGCTGCAAATAAAGTAGAAGCTAGAGTTGCAGAGGACAACAAGGGAGGTGAATCTAGTGGATGTGAGACTGAGTACTTAGATTTGTCTGATAATGCTAGTTATGAGAGTGGTGAGGTTGTATGCAAGAAAAGCAAGAAGATTTTCTTTAATCCCTTAGACCCAGTGCCTAGTTTTGAAGTTAGTATGATATTTGAAGGTACAAAGCAATTTAAAGAAGCTTTGGACAAGTATGTTGTAGCTAAGAGATTTGACTTTAAGTATCATAGGAATGAGAAAAATAGGATAGGAGCAAGATGTAAGGTTAAGGGTTGTCCACTCCTCATATTTGCATCAAAGGATACTTCTGATGGCTTCTTCAAGATTAAAACTTTGGTAAGTGAGCATCAATGTTCCATTACTTTCTTGAACTCAAGGGCTAAGTATAGATTTGTAGGAAAGCATTTTCTTAGTAAGTTGAGAATAATTCCTAAGTTGAAAATGTGTGAGATGCAAAGACTTGCTAAGGAGGAGTTAAATGTGGATATCAATCTAACTGTTTGTAGTAGAGCTAGGAGTTGGGCCAGGGAGGAAATTAATGGTAGATTAGTTTATGAGTTCAGCAGATTGTATGATTATGCTTCTGCTTTTAGAAATACAGATCCTAGGTGTAATGTGGAGCTTATGGTGGAAAGGCCAACCCCAACAGAAACCCCAAAGTTTAAAAGATTTTATGTTTGTTTTAGTGCCCTTAAGGATGGGTTTAAACAGTTTTTTAGGCCTATTATCCACTTGGATGGTTGTTTTTTGAAGGGACCTTTTAAGGGTGAGCTTTTAGCAGCAGTAGGTCAAGATGCTAATGACCAGATTTATCCTGTTGCAAGGGCTGTGGTAGAAATAAAGAACAAGTACACATGGAGATGGTTTCTTGAGACATAGTGATCTTGAGTTGAAGGATGGTGATGGATTCACTCTCATGAATGACATGCAAAAGGTATTTTTTATGAATGTCTAGTTTATTTGTCATCTTTTTTATTTCATTATGCATTTCTTACCAGATGTTTATTTTTTTCATTCAGGGTTTGAGGGATGAGATAACCTTATTGCTGCCAAAGATTGAGCATCGTTTTTGTGCAAGACATTACTTTGCAAATTGGAAAGTTGACAATAGAGGCAATGATTTGCAGGTTCTTTTTTGGGCTTGCTGTAAATCAACAACTAAAGCAGATTTCAAGAAGAAGGCAATTGAACTTGGTGCTTTGAAAAGTTCAGCTTTGGTAAGCATTCTGAACAAAAACCCTAAACATTGGTCAAAGGCTTTCTGCTCTACCAGATGTCATTCTGATGTGTTGGATAACAATTTTTCTGAGGCCTTTAATGCTGCAATTATAGGAGCAAGGCATATGTCTATTATTTTTATGTTTGAAGAAATTAGGCACTATATCATGAATAGAATTGTCAAGAACAAAACAAAATGTGATTCTTGGAATAGTTTGTTTTGTCCAAGGATTTGTGAGAGAATAGAAGAAAATAAGGAATTTAGTTCTTACTGCCATGTTAGATGGAATGGTGTAGATGGATATGAGGTACAGTGTCATGGGGATACATATGTAGTTGATATCCATGCCCACACATGCAATTGTAGGTCATGGGATCTTACTGGGATTCCATGCCCACATGCAATATGTGTTATACTATTTAGGTGGGAGAACATTGAAGACTATGTTATAGAAGCTTACAAGAAAGACCAGTATGTGAAGTTGTATAGTTCTGTGCTACCACCAGTACCAGGTGATAAATTTTGGCCACATACAAAAATGGGTTCGATTGATCCCCCAATTCATAAGAAAATGCCTGGTAGGCCAAAAAAAAGAGATTGAGAGAGGAGGGTGAGGCCAGTGGGACACACTTGTCAAGAAGAGGAAGGAGAATGAGGTGTCAAAAGTGTTTTCACCTTGGGCACAACTCTAGAAAGTGTCCAAACAAGAATGATCAAAATGTAAGTTCTGCTTATGAATTTTTTGTTTCCATTTGCATATAAAGTACTGCCTCCAATTCTGTTATGATCACATGTTTTTTTAGATGAGAGCCAATGAAGTTGACCATCAAACTCCTACAGATACTGAATATTGTACAGATGGACCTAGTACAAGGGGTGAGGAAGAGGTGCAACGGGTAAAGGTTCAGCAGAAAGAGGTTTAAGGGGTAGAGGTTCAGCAGGAAGAGGTTCAAGAGGTAGAGGTTTTGCAGGAAGAGGTTCAATGGGTAGAAGTTCTGCAGGAAGAGGTTCAACAGTCCAACCAGGTCCAACACAAGTAGCTGCAGTAGCAAGAAAACCAGCTGCAACCAGAAGTGTTCAAGTGGAAGCTACTGCTTCAACAGCCTAGCCAGGTCCAACACAAGTAGCTGCAGCAGTAAGAAGACCAGTAGCAACCAGAAGTGTTCAAGTGGAAGCTACTGCTTTAATAGCCCAACCAAGTCCAACACAAGTATCTGCAGCTACAAGAAGACCAGCAGCAACCAGAACTGTTCCAATGAAGGCTACTGCTTCAACAGCCCAACCAGATCCAACACAAGATACTGTAGCTACAAGAATACCAGCAGCAACAAGGAGACAACCACCAAATAACAAAGGCAAACAACAATTAGAAGAACTTCCCAATCTAGGGAAAAGCAAAGAAAAAATTGATGGGAAATTTGGTGCTGTTGGACCAAGGGTGAGGAAAATAATGAAAGGGCTTGGGATCTACACTAATGAGAAGACAAATTTGCAAATACTGAATGTAAGTGGTACACATGTTATTGCTAAGTTTCTACTTTATGAGGCATTGAATTGTTGTTTTTTTTATTTACAGCCTGGTTTTAGAGGCCAACAATTGATTTCCATCCCTAAAACAACTACCAAATCAGCAAACATTATCTCTACCTTTGGCAGTCATCAACCAGAAAATGCAACTTTAAATATGGAAGAAGGTGAATACGAACATAATGGATTTTTCAAGGTATATGATTAACTGGTTATATTTTGTTTAATCCCATCATATTAGCTACGTAAACAATGGGTTCTAATATAATTTTTGGGTTGTTAATAGGATCTAAGAGATGAACTGTTGGGAACAAAAAGGAAAGGACAAGATATAGATGAGATATTTCCTTCTCAAGAAAGCAAGTGTGATAGCAATACTAAAAGCAAAGCAAATATCTCAAAGTCAAAGATTCCGAACATCTGGAAGTGGAGTTGAAGAGCAAAAGCTGTTTTTTGCTTTTATGAAAAAACTACTTGATATTACATCTTCATTTTGGATGTAATATATAACATGTTTAATATGAAACTTCATTTTGAATACTATATTCTGGATGTAACGTGAGTCTGGATATTGACTCTAAACATTGTATTCCTTTTGCTAGTAATGAAACATATGGTTATGATCTTTTTCAATAGGGATCTATTCTTTTCAATATATAAGCAAAAAGATGTTAAGCAGGAAGATGTTGAATACATTACCCTTATACATAAATTTTGTCAATCTTATACAGATATGCACTTGTTTCTAAACTACTTATAAACTACATAATACCTACATAATACACTAAGAACATGATCCACGAGACCAACAAAGCAACCTTATACCAAAATAACTCATTTCTACTCTTTTTCACCAATCCTTTGTATGTTTTCATCTTCTCTTTCTCAATTTTAACCTTGCTCACCAGCCTATTCACTTCATCAATGTTGACAAATTTCTTCAATTTTGTATTCTCAATCCTCAACTCTCTGTTTTCTGACAATAAGATGTTATTCTGACTGATTGGCTCATCATTTACATATCTGCAATAAACCTCTCGAGTGTGGTCATCACCAACTCTTTCAAACCACTAAAAAAAACCACATCCACCAGTCTGTAACAAAGATTGATACACCAAATCAGCATTGAGTTTTTCTACAACTACATAACCAACAACATTAACTTATTCAAAGAGATTACACAAATCCATTATTTTCTTACACACCTCTTTGTACTATGGGCATCCATAAAAAAATTTTCCTTTGTTCCATGGAGTTGTCGAGGTGCAAAGTGGAGTCTTTAATCCACAATGACAAAAAACATTCTTTGAATGAGGAGTTGATTTCGAGCTGCTGCTAGACTTCTTTTCTGACATTTTTGGGTGATCTCAACATTTAGAGCAAAAAACCAACAAAGAACGACTAAGCACCTAAGAACCAAGAATAGAGCAAAAAAACCCAGTAAGAATCAAATACAAAGCTGCAACTAGGAATCAAAAGCCAACATGAATAAAATTGTTGATTTCAGTGAAACATTGTTTCAGTGAAGTAACAAATATAGAAGAAGACGAAATAAAATTGCAGATGGAAATCTTCTTTCACCTTTTCAGCCTAAATCCACGGTTCTTCTAGTGAGCTTAAATCAACGAAGAAACCACTGGAATTTGGTGCATCAGACAAGAATCAAAGACAAGAACAAAACCCTAAACTTTTGTTTTTTCAAATTGATCGACTGACTTTTTTATGGGATCGACTGATTTTTTTTTCTATTTCAGAGGAAGTAATCTGATTCCTATAACCCTAAACCCCCAATTTGTTTCCTCTCTTTCGAAAATTAACTTTTCTAATTTACAAATTTGTTTTTTTTTTTTTAATTTCGTTTTATAATTATGTGGCTTATTAAGTTCAAGGAGATGTGGTTTTTCTTCAGATAATGACATGGATTATTCGGCCATATGTCTACATCTAATTGGCCTTAAAAGACAAGTCAGTTTTTTTTTTTTTTTAACGGAGTTAGCTTTTGGGGTAAACTCATAGACGGTCAAATAGTTGGAGTACCAAAGTGACAAAAAAAAATCAGATACCAAACGGACAAAAAACATAAAGTACATGAGCTAATTTATATATTAACCCAAAATTAAACTATGGCTTTATTTTTTTAGTAACTTAACTTCAAATCAAGATAGTTAAATAACAAATTCAATATAATATTTAATCATGAAAAATTATCTCATAAAGTTTTTAAATTTTAGGTACACTTAAAAGATTGACATGTGTTTATATATTTATAAATATTAAAATTAATTAATTAACAAATATACATATATCAACTCTTAATTCATGTTTGTTGGTTTAAAATTTTCTTCCTTTTTGATTGAATAAAAGAATTATTTTTAATTATTTTTCTTATATTTATTAAAATCTTGAAGTAATAATTTTTTAACATATAAAATCTCTTCTTCTTTTTTTTTTATCATTCAAATTTAAATTTCGAATTCAAACTAATAGATTTGTCTTAGGGATATTCATAAGCAGCATTGGTCAGGTCCAAATTCAAATAAATGTTTTTTGTTTGTCTAAATCCGACTCGATCTATTTTATTATTTAAAATATTTTTATATTTTTATAAAAATATTTTATTATTTAACAAGTAATCCGAATCAGATCAAACTAAATTACTAAAAACTTATCTAAAATCCAACTAATAATCCGATCCGTAAAGACATCCGATTTACCTTTAATAGGAGAATTTCATTTTATTTTATTTTTTCTATCATGAGTAGGGCTATAATCGAGCCGAGCCCAAATAGTGAGAAGCTCGAGCTCGATTCGAAACTCGCTGCTCGATACTCGACTTGAGGTCGATCGAATATTATTTTTTAAGCTCGAGCTCGGCTCGAGATAAAATCGAACTATTCGAGCTCGACTCGATTAAGCTCGTTTATTCAATTTTCATACTCGAACTCGAGTTCGAGCTCGAATTAAGCTTTTTCATGTATAAATTTTTTATATTAATTAAATTTAATAAACAATACATTTTTTTAAGATTATAATGATAAAATTAAAATAAAAAACTTCATAAAATTCAAATATTTCTAAACACAAAAAGATAAAAATCTCAATTCCTTTCTCTACAGACTTCAGTCTTCAACTACATCCAACAAAAATACAGCATTGAAAGCAAGAAAGACAACATTAAACCCGTCCATGGCATGCCAAACTCCTCGACCAAGAAATTGTATGCAACCACTCCCTACCCATGCCAAGAGCTTCAAGTTCCAGAAACCACCATTTTTGTAGAATTGATCCCTTAGATCCATCCAATATCACTAATTTGTTATTAGGGAGAAAGAGAGCATATGAACTTCCCTCACAAAGGAAGTTCAGAAAACCATACAAAGATAAAAATCTAGATTGATGATAGATCTCAGTTAAAGTCTCAAATAAAATAAATCTACAATGACGATGGGATGGTAAAAGAAAAAGCTATAAACTAAACTGATTTAAAGGAAAAAAGAAAAGAGCTGCATTTGTGAGGAAGAGGATGAAGAAGGAAGGAGGCGATGGAGTGGGAGTGGGAGAGAAGAAAGGAGCTTCAGTTGTGAGGGAGAGGAGGAAGGAGGCGCGGGTGCGATGGAATTAGGAGAGAGTCAGAGAGAAAAATTGAATTTTAGGGTTTTAAGTATATATGTAGGTTAAAATAGTAAATTAATAATAAAAAAAATTATTAAAAATTAAAAAGCTCGATTAGGCTCGCGAGTTATTCGAATCGGGTATTAAGATACTCGAATTCGGCTCGCTCGATAGCTCGCTCTCGGCTCGACAATGACCGAATCGAATTCGAATTTTTTTCGAGTTGAACTCGAGTAGCTTGCGAGCATAAATATCTCGTTTACACCCCTAATCATGAGAAGCTAAAACGAAGCGTTTTGCTCGACAACTCCGTAGTCTCAGCAACGCAAAGCTACTCCGCGAAGATTCTCTCCTTCCCGTAGGACAACTTGAGAAAATCAGTCTCTCTCTCAAGGAAATAAAAATCTAAAAAAAAGAAAAAGAAAGAAAAGGCAAATGGCTGCGTCGGGGGTAGCAGCGCGGACGAGAACGGAAGTTTTCCAGCTTTACCGTTCACTGCTCCGAGTGGCGCATCAGTTCCGATACCACAACATAAGGGAGTACACAAAACGACGAACCACCGATGCGTTTCTAGACAACAAGAACTTAACCGACCCTTCTCAGCTGTTCGCCGATTTCTCCGACGGTAAAGCTCACTTGGAAGTCGCTAAAAGACAAGCCGTCGTGTATTCCATCTATGCTCCAAAGGTCAAAAGCATCATGGATATTAAACCCTCTTAAAAATATATATCATTAGTTTTTGCTCCCTTTCTTTTGATAGAAAAAGAAATAAATAAACTTTGATTCATTGAGGAAACGATTGAGTTTTACTTTTTTTAGTGTATTGAGTTGGATTTTTTGTTATGTAATACACAGTCTGGGATTAATGGCATTTGGGATTTTGTTTGTTTTATGTGACATGGGATTTTTTTTTTCCCTTATTCAACTTTATGATTCTTTTAGCTAGTAAGCTAGCACTTTTTGCCCTATTTAGCTGAAAGATAATCTGGGTTTTTGGTGGTGGAGGTGGAACTTGAATAGATATGCAGATTAGGAAGCTTCTTCATAGCTAGTTGTTAGTTCATGTTGCAATTTTATGTGGGAAAGTAGAAATTTAATTTGATTATTGATGTGTTGTTCTCATATTATGTTAGTTAATCATTTTATCCTTGTAAATATGATGTCAAAGCCATGTTTCCAGATATTAGTTATGTAACTAAATGTTCATTACACGTTCGAGTTGTGGCCTTTGAGAACTTAGGCAAAAGAATGATACTAGAGATTTAAATTATGATCTGTTGAGTTGAAAGTTGAATTGGATTATATTTGCAGGCATTGAGTTACTGGCAATTGACTTGTCATGAGAAGGAAATGTCTTTGATCATATCCTTCTCTCTTTGCCTTGTTTCCCTTCCTTTAGGTAAAAGCTGAAGTAGTTTTTAGTTATGTTGCCCCCACTTTTCATTTTTCTTGAAGTATCCGTGTCCGATTCATATCCGGACATGGGTATGGGGATATGATCTTTCAAGGACCCTCCAAATACATGAAAATCTTGAAAAAAATTGAACATTACCGGGTCGGACACATACTCGGATCGGACACTCACACCCAAGTCCAAGTAACATAGATTTTTAGGACATGTGGGGTTATAGATTCTGAGATTGGAATCTTTTAATAACCCCTAACATTCAGGGTGTGCTAGTTAAAGAAGTCGGTAGAAGTTAGATAGTGATTAGTTAAAGGTTTTGACTTTTGAGAAGCACATCCAATGGCATTTTCTAGCTTAACTAATGGCCTTTTTTTGTAGATATTTTGGAGTAACAACAATTCCTAGCCATATTACTTTGGGAACAAAACTTCAATTGCTGTAGTGGAACTTGTATTGAGATTAATGAAGTTTTATGGCTAGAAAAGAGATTAGGGTGAGATTGAAATCATTTATTGGTATGACCCATCTTGATTAATCTTTGTCTTGTTCCATATTAGCAATGGGTAATGAAGGGTAAACTGAGCAGATTTAGGCACCCCATAGACGATGTTAGATGCCTAGATCCATGAACTTCCTAGAGTTTTCCAACTATTAGTGTAAATATGCTCATCCCTATGTATACTTTTCAGAAGTTTATGCTGGCAAATGGCTGTCTTCGTCTTAGTAATAATTATGTTTCTTTAGTTTTAACTCTTACTTGTGGTCTTATATATTTATTGAAATAAAATACTACTATTGTTGCATTCGATCAGGTATATACGATTGCACCCCTCTTTCTGGCAGTTTGCCTGCATTATAAATCTCAGGCAAGGTTGGTTCTTACTGTCTGGAGATGAGTTGTGCCATTGGCCTACTCTTTTAGGTTGTGTAATTTGCTTTTGCCTTTGAGAGACATATTTAACATCACGACGTTTGTTGTATTGCCAGCAAACGGGACTCCCCAGTCCCCACTACTCACTTTAGAGCATTCTTATCATAACCGGATTAGATATTTGATTTGTTTAGTCATTTGAGTTAATATTGATTTAAAAAAATATTTTAAATAAAATTATAGATTATATAAATACTTTTATTAATTGTATAATTTAAAAATTATGATATAAAAAATAGAAATATTCATTATCATTTAGAAAATTAGAAAATATATATATATATTTACAAAGATTTTTTCTAATTTTGGTTTTTGTAATGTTTTTAATTTTTTTCAAGAAAAATAATTTTTTACTGAAAATGATAAAAGAATTATTAATTAGTTTGCAAAAATTAAATTACGTATAATTTAAAAATCATTTAAAATTTTTATTTTTAATTGACCCAGGTCACTAGTTTTTTCATAAGCTTAGCGGGTTAATTCGGGTTTTTTTGGACCAATTGCAAAAACGATTTGATTAAAGAACCAATCCAGGTTAAGAGCCGAATCATTGGATTAATCGGGCTGATATGAGTTTAATAACTACTAGAATGATACTCGCGCGATGCTGCGAAAATCAAATATAAAATAAATTGAGACACGACACGAACACAACATAGGAAAAATAATTAAATCACAATATGAAAAATAGCATAAACTTGATAAGAATACACGAACATGTAAAAATATACATAAAATGAATTATTAACGTGTAAAAATTTATATAAATTTATAATATTTTGAAAATACAAAAAAAAAAAAAACAAAAACACGAACACGAACACGTAGGAACATACAAATTTTTCTCTAAATTGAATCACTATGACAAATCATGCAAAATACGTCATGAATTGAGATACGACACGAACACACAAATTTTTCTCTAAATTGAATCAAAATGATAAATTATGTAAAATATTCATGAATTGAAACACGACGCGAACATAACATAGGAAAAATAATTAAAATACAACACGAAAAATAACATGAATACAACACGAATATACGAACGTGTAAAAATATACATAAAACGAATTATTAACGTGTAAAAATTTATATAAATTTATAATACTTTGAAAAATAAAAAAAATAAAACGAATACGAACACGTCTCGTCACGTCACGAACACAACATAAGAAAAATAATTAAAACACAACACGAAAAATAACACAAACATGATACGGATACACGAACGTTTAAAAATATACATAAAATGAATTATTAACGTGTAAAAATTTATATAAATTTATAATACTTTAAACACAAAAAAATAACATGAACACACAAAATTTTCTCACTTTTTTTCTCTTTCCTTCTTACCAGGGGCGAAGCCAGAAATATTAATTAGGGGGCCAAAATTAGATCTGCTCATAGACCAGGTCGCGGCTCGGATTTTTTTTTCAACCTTACTCAAACCCGGTCCGGGCCCGTTCGCCCGTTTTGCTGTTCATTTAATATTAAAATTTTAAAAAATATATTTTTATAATTAAACTTAAATAAAATTTTATTTTTTTATTATTTAAACAGTGAACCGAGCCGGCTAGGATCACGAAAAACCTTGTCCAGACTTGGCCTATGAGCAGGTACAGCCATAATATACATATAAAGATTTAAAGTAAAAATAAAAACCGTAAATGAAATAAACCTATCCAAAGATAGGGTTATTTGTCGATTCGAATCGGGTTGGGCTTTGGACAAACAAATTTTTTTG
Organism: Fremontodendron californicum; assembly: GCA_030761205.1. Taxonomy (NCBI): domain Eukaryota; kingdom Viridiplantae; phylum Streptophyta; class Magnoliopsida; order Malvales; family Malvaceae; genus Fremontodendron; species Fremontodendron californicum. The sequence continues at coordinate 6,987,450 of JAULJL010000019.1, read as the reverse complement.
TTATGTGAGTCTGAGTTGACCCAGTTCATGAACAACTCCAGTATAAAAATATTAAATTTAAATATTATATATGATATTAAATTTGCTAACAATATATAAATTTCTTATAATGAATAATTTTTTTTTTTAATTTTTAAATATTATAATTCATGTTGCATATGAAAAAAAATAATAATAAATAAAGTTTCAACGTCAAAAAAATTTATTGCCAAATTAAAATATGCATAAAATTATTTCATATTATAAAAGAAAATCATAAGATTACAAATATTTAGAAAAAGCAAAATAAGTTAAATGCACAATTCGTATTAGATATTGTAATTGTTTAACTTTTTATTTATTTATTTTTCCCTTATGAGTATAGAATGAAAAATATTAAATAAAATAATTAATGTAAATGCATTTATTTAATTGATTGAAAAGGTAAACAGAGAGAATAAAGCTATAAATAATGAATAAGATTTATACAGAAATATTATCAAATTTATTATATCAAACAAATTCTACAAATAGGGGAAGCAAATTGAAGGGACGAACAAAATTTGGAGGCCCAAATATAATTTTACTTTATTTCAAAAAATTTAAAAATATTAAAGAGAGCCAAATTGAAAAACCAAACAAAATTTAGAAAAGTGAAACATAATTTAATCCTTATATAAAAAAATTTAAAAAATTTAAGGGGGCTAATACCCCTGCCTGCCTCTGTCTTCGTCCATACTTCTTACCATCTTTTTTTTATTTTTCCTACTCAACGATCCAAAAAATAAAATAAAATAAGCCTAAAAAAAAAGCGATGTGACCATCCTAACTTTGCTTAAATTTACCCTACGAATTTTTGGGGTTTGTTAGTGCATAATCTAGGATTTTGCCCTTCATCTTTGTCTAATGGTTTTACTGCTGATGTTAATTTCCTTAAGACCCCCCCCCCCCCCCCCCCCCCCACCTCTTCCAACAAGAAGAAGAGAAGATGCGAGGAAATTTTTTGGTTGAATTGCCTTAGTTATTTGAAGAGCATACACGATCTCCTTGGTCCAAAATTCAGTCCTGCCCTCAATCGTATGCTTTATTGTTGAATGTATAAAATCTTAGATAGCTAGTCATTGCATATACCAAGCAATGTAAATTCATCTTTGACATTTGACCTGATAATTTTGGACACGACATAAAAAAAATAACACAAATATACGAACGTATCAAATTTATATAATATGAATTATTAATGTATCAATTTATATATATATATAACACTTTAAATACAATTATGACATAAAAAAATAATACGAACACGATAAGAATACATGAATTGCAAGTCAAGTGATGATTCCATGGCTTGAGTTGGTGAAAATTATCTTGAAATCCTGATATAACATTATTTTAAATCACAAATTATTACTATCATGAAACTTCTATTCACTAGATACCACCTTTGGTTTATAACTAATAATTTCGAGTCATTCATTACATCAAGTCATGGAGCATGTATATAGGAATAACCTATAGCCATATGCCTGAAAAGTATAAAGCATGGTGAGGGGGAAATTGATAAAGCATCAAAAATAATTTGTAAAGAATTCCAACTGTATATTAATAGATCCAATTTGTATGTGCATGGAATCACTATGACAGAAGAGTGAAACACAGGGGTTGGACAGGATGGCAGGCAGCAGCATGAGCAAGCAAGTCTCAAAAGCAAAATCTTAAGACTGAAAATTCTACTTTCCAAGTAATCGACGAGCACGTTGATTTGCACCTCTCACTCGGAAATTTAGCTCATCCACATCATCTTGGAGACCATCCATACTTTTATTTTGCCTGCAATAAATGTCAAGTGTAGTTAATGTCTATATTACTCCGACTCTTCATTTTTTCTTAAGTATCCGTGTCCGACACATATTCGAGTATGGGTATGAGGGTGTGATCCTCCAAATGTATGGAAAAACATAGAAAAAATTAAGCATACCTGTGCCGGACACATACCCGTATCCGACACTCACCCCGAGTCCGAGTCACATAGGTTAATGTCAATGAAGTTATATAACCAAAACCAGAGCTTATGACCAAAATAGAAAATTGGCAAAACAAGTGACTTGCTTCATTTTAGTAATGTAAAATTAGAAGATTGAAAGCTAAACGAAGTTAAAAATCGAACTGAATTGAACCCAAAAATGGAAAAGATACCATTTAAGAAAATTAACAGGAAACTAACCTCTCAATTTCAGATCCCATATCAACAGCCATATCCTTCAGCTCTCCCAGTAGATCGCTTAAATCGGAGAGGGCATCATCCTGCTTTGCCTTTTCAACCTGTTTAGACAATCCCAAAAAAAGCTTAGATTAGTGGGTTGTTCCATGCCTTCATCTTCATCTCATAACTACTAGTTTAAATCTTTTTCTTAAAGAAAAAAAAGGGCACAACACACACCTCAACTTTTTGAAATGCATTTGTGGGTTCAGGAGGTGGTGTTCGAGATTTTGATTGTCCCCTAGGAACAGGATTCAATCCCAGCTTCTCCCTCTGTTCCAAGTGGCCACCCCTTCTCTTAGGTGAATCATCTGTAGACCAAGTAAATTACAGTATTACACATACAGTTCAGAAAAAATGCAACAAATAAACATGTATGTATCCGACACAGGTATGTTCAATTTTTTTCAAGATTTCCATGTATTTGGAGTATCATATCCCATTCGGATATACGTCGGACACGGGTACTTCAAGAAAAATGAAGAGTCGGAGCAACATAGGATGTAGAAACAATTCCAAAGTTACCACCAACCTTTAATTACAGGAAATCATACCAAAAAATTTCAAATAAGGGGAAAAAAGAACAGATAATTCATGGAGGGTATGGAAAGAAAAATGACCTCTTGTTATAACAGGGCCAACTATTGGACGAGTCTTCTTTGGCTTCCAAGTTTTAGAGAACATGCCTCCGAGACTTCCCAAAAGCTTCTCACTCTGAAATCAGAAAGAAACTATCATTAAGTGTGTCCCTTTTATTTCATAAGATCAATCAAGAAGAGGAAAACTCAAAGATTTATTAATATTTTAAAGGTCAAGAAGAGAACAAATTGACAGTTAAACAGTCAATCAATGAAGTCATATGTATCACTTATTCACTTTCAATCAACAATAATTTTTACTTCCAGCACTTAGGCTCTAAATTCATGCCGTCAGAAGGTATATTTAACAATCAACAGCAAAGATTTTGTGAATTTAAAGGAAAAAAAAATATTTCACACAAAGGAAGAAATGAAAGATGAGGGATAAGAGATAAGAAAGATGAACATGCATAAAGGAGCAAATTTTCATAGAACACCAAAGTTATAAATTCTGAAATTCAACTACTTCATCTTTCTTTTAAAAAGAGGCAACTCCACCAAGATACAATTACATTATTTCTAGTTAAACTATTAACATTGCTAGCTACCAATTCTAAAGACTAGTTTCCTTCCTGCATTTGATCAAAGATTTCCCTTTTATAAACTGTCCGAAGAGGCAGAAATCATGAGTTACGTAGCAGAAGCGGGTGATCAAGATGATCCATGCATTGTCAAGGCAGATGGTCTAATGGTAGATCAGAGATATTGCCAGTGGCAGAACAAGTAAGCCAACAGCTTTTACAAAGCTGTGACTAGGTTAGGTGAGCGATCTTTTATGTCTCAAGTAGGTTTCTTACGAAGCAGTCTATTGAATGAGGAATGGACTATGGAGGATATCCAGGTTCTGAAGTTTCAGAACATGATGTTAACATTTCATAGCATAATTGTGATGTCTGCGGGAATACTATCTGTTCAATCCTATAAAAGAGTAAACTCAAACCTCATTACGATTTAATTTTAGGCGACTCCTTATGATCATCATGCTAGCAACTCCTTAGACTGTGAATAACTGTAAGAACAAAGCGATCATTAAAATTTTCATAATTTTGTATCCTATGGCTATTCTTCAATCATCTAGCATAAGGTTTTGCTTTTCAAAACAAAAGAAATACCCGACTAAGGCCATGATCGATGCCAGCAGCCACATTGTGAGTCCTGGTAATTTGCTCACCCTGCTGATTTAAGGTGATCAAAGTCTTGGTGGCACCCTCTCTCATTTCTTCTGCAATCTTCACACAGTTATTCACAGTCTTTGTAGTCTCCTCAGCCTTGTAGACAGCATAGCTCTCCAATTCTTGCACTGATTGGTTCTTTAGTCCTCCAGAGTCACGGAAATCACTCTTATACTTGTTTCCCGATGCTGAAGATTGCCAATACGAAGAAGAAGATTTCTCTTTCTCTTCATCATCATCAAAAGGATTGGTCCGAAAATTAGGAGGATTCAACATAGGTTCAGAAGAAGTCCTTCTGGAAGGTTTAAGGGTTTGCTTATTGTCCAACTCGTCATCAGAATCAAAAGGATTGGAGCGCGGAGCAACACACCCAGGATCAACTGAACTATGCTTAGCAGTCTTCAATGGAGATTTCTTTAAACCTGACATTCTTTTAAGGAGTACAAATATGCTATTTGTTATTTGTATTTGATCAGGCAGTTGACAGGAAGAAGTCAAATATTGTTTAATCTGCAAAGAAAATCAACATTCACATATTAGATCATGGCAGCAAAGAATAATTAGAGACATAAGGCAGAAAACCAACGAATTCGGTAAGTAGATAATATATGCATTAACTTCTAGCACCAAAGGTGAAACAATCAGGAAAATAATGAAATTCAATTTCCAAAAATTCTTTTAAACAAACAAATAAAAAGGATCTTGATTAAGCAATCCCTTCATATTCTTCCTTTTGAAAATATTATGGAGGAGGGAAAAGGTTACTATGTAATACTTGAGAAAAGGGACTTAAAAGGGATTCTAAGGGCCAAATGCAACCAATCACATACAAAGCAACACAATCAGAAAGAACAATACCCCATAATTAGAAGAAGAGAAATGTTAAAATCCTAAATTTATCATCAAAGACTAATTAGACTCAGTTGACTTGTGATTTTTCGTCATTTTCTAAAAGACCCAGAGAACAAAGAAAAAAACGGCATAAGATTCCCTCAGTTTTCACGCCAGGCAATCAAACATAGAAGCAACGAAGAAACCCATGAAGCAAACATCAAAGTTAAAAAAAAAAAAAAAAAAAAAAAAAAAAAAAAAGAATCCCCATCAAGAATTCAAGATATCAAACAAGGCTGCTCAAAAATTCAAACAAAAAGACATAAAAAGGACCAAAATCATTCACAAGAAAAAAGGAAAAGAAAAACTGGGTTTTGTTTGGTTAACCTGAAAGTTTGGTTTGCTTCAATAAGAACAAGCAAGAAAACTAAAACAACCCTATGCAGAAACTAAGCAAGAACGAAAGAGAAAGAAAAAGATAGAATCTTGGGAGTACCTGGAGAAATGTAAATGTAAAACAAATCTTGCGAAATTTAACAGAAAACGAAGTTCAAAATACAAAACCGAGAGGAAAAAAAGTTTTCTAATGGTATATCAAAAACTTGAAAATGGAAACCGGTAATTGTTTTAATTAAAGAAATCTTGCTTCTTGTCATTTAAATTTTAAAAATAAAAAGAAAAACTTTTTCCCTCTCATAGAAATAGGTTACGTAATTACACTATATATAGAATTTATAATATTTTTGTAGTTTAATTTTTTGAAAAGGACTTCAAAAAAAAATTATTTTTAAAATGACATATCTTTTCTTTCATTTTCTTAAATGTCTCAAAATCATTTTTTTTAACACTTAAAATTTTTATTTTTTATATAATAAAATTATTTTTATGTTTTGATATTAAAAATCATAAAATATCAATTTATTTTTAAAAAAATTAAACTTTAATATATATATATATTTTTTACTTTTTGGAAGTTAAGGGCACATTCAGACTGTTTTAGATTTAAAATTTTCAAAATCTTTACCATTTTTTTTTGTTGAAAATATTACTTTTTTATTTTGAAAAACAATTGAAAATATGATTTAAATCTATTATATTTATAACTTTAATAAATTCGATTTTTTTTTATGAAACTAATAAATCGGATTTCATAAATGTTAGACTTCATAGAAATATACTAAATGTGTTAAATGATCAGAAATGAAAAGCACTTGAAAAAACAAAAAAGGCATAATTCTACAATCTACACCAAGCAACCCTCTTTGGAGAAAATTTGTAACCAATTACAAATAGCCACATGTTAATTGTAATTTTTATAATTAAGAAAATTTTAATTAAATTATACATTACCATGTGAAATTGATAATATCATATCATAATTAATTATTTTATAATTAATTAAATATGTACACATGGCTTGACCAATCAAATTGCAAGGATTCATGGGTCATCCAATCAAATTTCACCTATGTGTCATAATTATTTTATCTCTTAATTAAATTAAATTAATTAAGAGATAAATAATTATCTCTAATTAAATTAAATTAATTAAGAGATAAATAATAAAGTTTTATCTCTAATTAAATTAAATTAATTAAGAGATAAATAATAAAGTTTTATCTCTAATTAAATTAAATTAATTAAGAGATAAATAAGAAGATATTATCTCCAATTAAATTAAATTAATTAAGAGATAAATAAATATTTTATCTCTAATTTAATTAATTAAAGGATAAATAATGAAGTTTTATCTCTAATTAAATTAAATTAAATTAATTAAGAGATAAATAAATATTTTATCTCTAATTTAATTAGTTAATTAAGGGATAAAAAAAATATTTTATCTCTAATTTAATTAATTAATTAAGTGATAAATAATGAAGTTTTATCTCTAATTAAATTAAATTAAATTAATTAAGAGATAAATAAGGAGAACAAGTTCTTTTAGAACTCTCTTTCACCTGGCTAGCTACCACTATAAATAGAGACCTCCCCTTAACACAAATTCACAATTCAGAAGAATGAAGATAAGTAAAAGATTTTGAAGAGTCAAATCCTCTCAAACTCTAAGAACGCGGTGCTTGTTCTTGAGAATTCTCAAAGAAGCTGCTCTTCGATCTTGTTCATCGAAGGAAAGGAGATAATTCCTGTTTTTCAAGACTAAGTCTAGAAGACCCTTGAAGCGGATCTCACCGATTCAAGATCAAGTCGTGAAGACCCTTGGATCAAAGTTTTACTGAAGAAAAGAATCAAAGGATTTCTTTCTTTAAGAATATTCAGAGATTGTAACCTTAAAGTTTGATTAATAAAATTATTATTTGACTCCAAAATTTCCTTGTCATATTTTTGACACGAAATTTGTGTGTACAAATTTTGGCACGCCCGGTGGGACAATCTCTGTCTTTCATCTCTTTTCTTCAAAACTCAAGTTATCAAGTTGCAATGGCTCCCAAGAAGAACCTTGCTAACAAACCAACTCTCAAGCCTGCTCGAGCTAATCCTGCAGTCTACCCCACTTCATCATCAAGCGTTGATATCCTCGCTCATCCTTATGGCACTAGGAGGAAGACCAAAGCTCTTGCTGAATTGTATGAGCAAACTTTTCGAGTGCTCAATCAAAACCCTCTCTATGACACTTCTTCTCCAATTCAAGACTTAGAAGAACTTTTCGCTGGACAAGTTGATTCTCCTCGAGGATCAAGTGCAAGTCGCCAGTTAACATACAAAGAACAAGATAGCTACTCAAGCAACAGCCCTATTCCATCATCTGCTCCAAAATCAAGTTCTGGAGTAATGGCTGTCATGACAACTTGCACCACGTCATTGGAAGAACAAGTTGCACTTCTGGCAAAATCTGTTGAAATTCTTTCAGCAAGCATCAAAGAGAAGGATAACCAGATCGCTTCCATGATGGACAAGATCGCCGGTCTCACTGGAAAAAGGAACAAAGCTTCAAACCAAAATTGGCAATCAATCTTTCAAGATGATGGTGAGAACTCTGGCAAGGAAGTTGCTAAGGATTCTGAAGAAAAGATCAATGAACTTGTCACTACCAGTCAGCTCAAGGATCTTATCAAGGAGGCTATCAAAGATCAAGTTGAAAGCGTCACTCAACCTTCCTACACTTATGCAAAACCTTATTCTCAAAGGATTAATTGCATGAAGATGCCTCAAAGCTATCAACCACTAAAGTTTCAACAGTTTGATGGCAAAGGAAATCCACGCCAACATGTTGCACACTTTGTGGAAACTTGTAATAATGCTGGAACTGATGGTGATCTTATGGTCAAGAAATTTGTTCACTCTCTAAAAGGGAATGCTTTCGATTGGTATACAGATCTTGAGCCTAGCTCAATCGACAGTTGGGAAGAACTTAAGCGTGAATTTCTAAATCATTTCTACAGTACTCGACGCATAGTCAGTATGATTGAACTTACAAGCTCACACCAATGGAATGATGAACCTGTGATTGACTACATCCATAGGTGGAGAAATTTAAGCCTCAATTGCAAAGAAAAATTGTCTGAAGCCTCTGCACTTGATATGTGCATCCAAGGCATGAATTGGACTCTCCTCTATATTCTCCAAGGCATCAAGCCTAAAACTTTTAAAGAATTATCCACTCGTGCACATGACATGGAATTAAGCATTGCAGTTGCTGAAAATCAAGAACCTCCGGTGCAAGAGCCAAAGAAAGGTAAGGAAAAACAAGATACCCGCAAAGGGGGCAAAACCTTTATCAACAAGGGAGAAAGCAAACAGTCCATGGCCGTGACTACCAAGCCTCTTAAGATATCTCCCAAGTCAAAACAATCTCAAGAGACGAAATCTTCTCCTATCCAAGACAAAGGTAAAGGCAAGATCACTTTGAAGGAGAGGCAAGAAAAGAAGTATCCTTTTCCTGATTCTGATGTTTCAAGCATTCTTGAAAAACTTTTAAAGACTAAGCTGATTCAGTTACCAGAAATGAAGCGACCTGAAGAAGCTGATAAAGTAGAAGACCCCAATTATTGCAAGTACCATCGCTTGATTAGCCATCCTCTGGAGAAGTGCTTTATTTTGAAGGATAAAATCATACGACTCTATAAAGAGGGGAAAATCGAGTTTGAAGAAGAAACGGTGTCGTCAAATTTGGCATCAGTCAATATGGTTTCTCAATCCAATTTGCTGGATAAAACCATAAAATTTGGCTCTTTTGATCCTATCATACTGGCTCCAAGTACAAGTACGATGGTGGATCTTCAAGGAAGTGGGGGCAACTATTTGCTTCAAAGACAAAATCAAGATTACGATGGTTGGACTCTAGTCACACGTCGAAAAAGCAAAAAGAAGAATCTTCCAAAACTTGTGAAAGTGCTTACAAGAGCTAAGATGATCAAACAACCATATAAATCTCCAAAGCCCAATGTGCCTCAAGAAACAAAAATTCCATCTCAGGGTAAAAATTCAGTAGGGAGAAAGTCAAGGAGGCCAATCACTTTAAACGAATTCATGCCAATTCAGCTTAGAGATGAAGATTTGGTTTTCATGACTTGTTACCATAACGGTGGCAATGAAGATAATGAAAACAACATTGACTCAGTAGCATTTGAAGTTGATGATCATTCTTGTGCTACGAAAATTAACTTTTCTGATGAAGATCTGTTGATGGGATCAACCCCTCATAATCGGCCGTTGTTCGTCGTAGGATATACTCGGGAACAGAAGATCAATAGAATCTTGATCGATGATGGTTCTGCTGTCAACATACTCCCGTTGATGACAATGAAAGAATTGGGAATTCCTTTGGATGAATTGATGCAAAGCCGCTTGATGATCCAAGGATTCAACCAAGGGGGACAAAGAGCTCTTGGAAAACTTAGACTTCAACTTTTCATTGGAGATATGGAGTCAAGTCCACTTTTCCATGTGATCGATGCCAAAACGACATACAACATGTTGTTAGGACGACCGTGGATACATCAAAATGGTGTAGTCTCCTCAACTCTGCACCAATGTCTCAAGTATTGCAGAAACGGTCAAGTCAAGACGATCTTTGCAGACGCTAAGCCATTTACTATAGCAGAAGCACATTTCGCAGATGCAAAGTTTTATTTAAAAGATACATTTATCGAAGAAGTAATGCCTAACCCGATGCAAGAATTAAAGCAAAAAGGAAAGAATTTGGCTTCCTCCACAGTTGGAGAAGATGAAATTGCTCAAGGTTTAAAGGATTTGACTCTTCCCCTCACTAACTTGGAAGAATCAAGAGGCCTTATACCTCCACTGAAAGGATTTGTTAGGCCAGTAGAAGAACCTTTTTGTGAACATCAGGATCTTCCTACTCATCGAGCTAAAGATTTTGATCCTAATGCTTATAGGTTGCTTGTCAAAGCTGGATATAAACAAGAGGATGTCGCAAAATTGGCTCACGAGACAAAAGAGCCTAACAAAGAAAAGCCGCAAAGTTCATTCAAGATTCGTCAGGTCTGGCAAAAGAAAATTGATCACATCGGAACTTCTAGAGAGGGGCTTGGATATTCTCCATTAAAATTGAAGATTCTTAAACAAACTTCGAGGTACATAAATATGGAGGAAGTTCTCAAGGAGCAAGAAGATGCAGTGAAGCCACCAGGACTTTCAGTATTTGATCGCTTGGGAGCACGCTCAACACGATGTTCAGTGTTTGATCGTTTGAGCATTCAATCATCACGAAGGTCAGTTTTTGAACGAATGAGAGAAAAATGCAGTGAAGTTTCTGTAAGTAAAACAATTTCCATTCAGTCAAGGCTCGAAAGTCTGTACTCCGAAGAAGTTAACTGTGGCCGAAAAAGAAAATTTTCCACTTTAAAGGAATCAAGAGATTTTCATAGCAAAATTCCTTCTCGAATGAAAAGGCAAAGCGAATGGAAGGTAACTACTGGTGAAGTTTTAAAGGCTAGAAAGCACACAGTGGTTATAACCAAATCGGTCTCATCCTCAGAGGAAGAAGAACTTGAAGAAACAGAAATCTTTACTTCTAACCATGTATCTGTAAAAGAAACTGGTGAAAAATCTCAAGAGGAAGAAGCCCAAGAAGCCCCTTCATCTTTTGAAGAAGGAAATCAAGCTACTATTGATGAGCTAAAGGAACTTAACATCAGTACTAGTGAAGATCCACGACCGGTCTTTATTAATGCTTGCTTACCACCAGAAGAAGAAAAAGCCTATCTTGATCTTTTGATAGAGTATCGAGATATCTTTGCTTGGACTTACAAAGAGATGCCGGGACTTGATCCAAAAGTAGCTATGCATTATCTGGCTGTCAAGAAAAGTGTCTGACCTATCAAACAAGCTCAACGACGTTTCCATCCTGACTTGATTCCCCAAATTGAAGCTGAGGTCAATAAGCTCATCAAAGTTGGCTTTATTAGAGAAGTCAAAGTATCCCACTTGGATCTCAAATATTGTTCCAGTGAGAAAGAAAAATGGTCAACTTCGAGTTTGTGTAGATTTTCGAGATTTGAACAATGCTTGTCCAAAGGACGACTTTCCTCTCCCTTTAACAGAAATAATGGTTGATGCTACAACTGGCCACGAAGCTTTGTCATTTATGGATGGATCGTCTGGCTATAATCAAATTCGCATGGCTCCAAGAGATGAAGAACTTACCGTATTTCGAACTCCAAAAGGAATATACTGTTACAAAGTTATGCCGTTTGGGTTAAAGAATGCAGGTGCTACTTATCAAAGAGCAATGCAAAAGATCTTTGATGATATGCTTCACAAAAATGTCGAATGTTATGTTGATGACTTGGTAGTGAAGTCAAAGGAAAAATCCTATCATCTTGCTGATCTTCGCCAAGTGTTTGAAAGATTGCGCAGATACCAATTGAAGATGAATCCGCTCAAGTGTGCGTTCAGAGTATCCTCGGGCAAGTTTTGGGGTTCATCGTACGACATCGTGGGATTGAGATCGATCAATCAAAAATAGATGCAATCATGAAAATGCCTGAACCGCGCAATCTGTATGAACTTAAAAGTCTGCAATGAAGATTGGCATATATCCGACGCTTCATCTCAAACTTGGCTGGTCGATGTCAACCATTTAGTCGGCTAATGAAGAAAGATGTCCCTTTTTTCTGGGATGAAGCCTGCAGTAATGCTTTTAAGAGCATTAAGACATTTTTGTTACGACCACCTATTCTGAAGGCACCTATACCAGAGGAGCCGTTGATCCTTTATATTGCTGCACAAGAACGTTCCTTAGGAGCATTGTTGGCACAAGAGAATGATGAAGGAAAAGAAACTGCACTCTACTATCTTAGTAGAACTCTTAATGGCGCTGAATTAAATTATTCTCCTATTGAAAAGACTTGTTTGTCATTGATGTTTGCAGTTAAAAAGCTGAGGCATTATTTGCAAGCTCATTTTGTTCGTTTGATTTCGCGAGCAGATCCCCTCAAATATCTCATGTCCAAGTCTGTGCTCAGTGGAAGATTGGCAAAATGGGCTCTTTTGCTACAAGAGTTCGATATTACTTATATTCCACAAAAAGCTGTTAAAGGGCAAGCACTTGCCGATTTCCTTGCAAACCATCCGATTCCAGATGATTGGGAATTCTCTGAAGATCTCCCAGATGAAGATGCTCTTTTCATTGAAATTCCCAGGCCATGGAAACTATTTTTCGATGGGGCTGCCCGTCAAGATGGAGCTGGAGCAGGTGTTGTCTTTGTCACTTCAGAAGGAGATGTATTGCCTTATGCATTTACTCTCACTGAAAATTGTTCCAACAACGTAGCAGAATACCAAGCTCTGATCATTGGATTGGAAATGGCAGTGGATATGAAGATCACTCAACTTAAAGTGTTTGGGGATTCCAAATTGGTCATCAACCAACTTCTTTCGCTTTATGAAGTTAAGAAACCAGACCTCTTACCATATGTCAACTATGCGAAGAAGATTTTGGAATGGTTTGACAATGTAAGCTTGGAACATGTACCAAGAAGAGAGAACAAGCAAGCAGATTCTCTAGCTAATCTAGCATCAGCTCTTGCCATGCCAAGTGTAGAAGTAAAAGTCCCTCTTTGCAAACGATGGATTTTGCCTCCAGTTGATTTTAAAGATAACAATACAGAATCCAATGTTGTTTCAGTTTGCGAAGTTGAAAAAGAAGATTGGAGACAATCATTGATTGATTATTTAGAGCATGGGAAGCTACCCAATGATCCAAGGCATAAAACAGAAGTGAAACGTCGAGCTCCTCTATTTATTTACTTCAAGGGTACGCTCTATCGCCACTCTTTTGATGGTGTCTTCCTTCAATGCTTAGGAGAAGATGAAGTATCCAAAACCTTACAAGAAGCTCATTCAGGAATTTGTGGTGCACATCAGTCTGGAGCTAAATTGCACTTTCAAATTAAAAGAATGGGATACTACTGGCCAACAATGGTAAAGGATAGCATGGACTACTCCAAGAAATGTCAAGCTTGTCAGTTTCATGCAAACTTCATCCATCAACCTCCTGAACCATTACATCCGACAGTCACATCTTGGCCGTTCGATGCTTGGGGACTTGATTTGGTAGGACCATTACCTAAGAGTTCACTAGGGCATATGTATATACTTGCCGCTACAGATTACTTTTCAAAGTGGGCAGAAGTGGCACCTTACAGGGAAGTAAAAAAAGAAACTGTTGCAACTTTTATTAGGACAAACATCATTTATCGGTATGGTGTACCTCGTCACATCATAACTGATAATGGGAAGCAGTTTGACATGAGCAAATTATGTGCACAGTTTGACTTCAAGCAGTACAAGTCTTCAATGTACCATGCTCTAGCAAACGGATTAGCAGAAGCTTTTAACAAGACTTTGTGCAATCTTCTTAAGAAAGTTGTTAACCGTTCAAAGAAAGATTGGCATGAAAGGATGGGAGAAGCTCTGTGGGCTTATCGAACTACATATCACACACCAACTCAAGCCACTCCATATGCACTTGTTTATGGTGTAGAAGCTGTTCTACCACTTGAACGACAAATTCCATCACTGAGGATTGCAATCCAAGAAGATCTTTCTAGTGAAGACAATGTACACTTACGTTTGGAAGAATTAGAAGCACTGGATGAGAAAAGGTTGGAAGCCCAACAACGCTTGGAATGCTATCAAGCTCGACTATCTAAAGCTTTTAATAAGAAAGTCAAGCAGCGATCTTTCTAAGTTGGAGATTTAGTCCTTGCTGTAAGAAGACCCATAAATACTTCACATCGTATTGGAAACAAGTTCCTTTCAAAATGGGATGGACCATACGTTGTTCGAGAAGTTTATACCAATGGTGCATATAAGATCGTTGATCAAGATGGTGTCAAAGTTGGATCGATCAATGGAAAGTTTTTGAAGCGTTACTATGCTTAAAGAAGATACTGCTCCTAAGCAAGAGCTTAAACTGTTGTATATTGCTCCTAAGCACGAGCTTAAACTGCACATTAAAAAAAAAAAGAGCCCGCTATGTTGAAAATCCTTTCTAGGACAACTTAAGCAAAAGTTAGGGCACACAAAAAAAAATGATGAACTACGTTATGACTTGATCCTTCAAATTCGAGGGTACGTAGGCAGCTTGGTTTCATTGCCAAGTTCAGTCCAAACAAAAAAAAATTTTGTTTGATTCAAATATTATCTTTTGTGCACTTGAAAGTATCATGATAATTCTCCATTCGATAATTCTCCATTCAAATTTCATGATTCAAGTTATTTTTCAAGTAAAACAAATCTTTTACAAATTAAAGATCTTTGGGAATATAATTTGTATTCCATACATGATGCAAAAATGCTTCAGAAAGTGCAAAAGAAAGATGATATATGGAGGAAAAAAAATTTAACTTCATTTCAAATCTGAAAAGAACTTACAATTAAATAAAAAAAAAACTAACAATCCTAAGAACTAATATAAATTTCAAAAAACAAAAGTTACATCATAAAGGATTCAGGGCTTCCATGTGAAATTCTTCAAGTCTTCTCGAGAGGCTTCCAACATATTTCACAACAAATCTAAGTTTTTGGCTTCATTCTCAGTAAGGGTAGTAAAAGACTCAACAGAATTCATCTCCTCACGAATCTTGGAGGTGTCGATTCTTCTTCTTTTCAATTCATCTTCAGTTTCTTGGAGCGAAGATTCAAGTCTATGTTTCTTGCGTTGCAAAGTAATGAACTCTTGCTCTATATCTGCCAAGTTCGACCGCAGGGTGTTAAGGTTCTCAACAGTTTTATGTTCAAGTAACATTGAATCTTTAAGTCGAATTTCAAGTGCTTGAAGTCTTTCAATTCTATCCTTGGATGAAGAGATGGAAGATTCAAGCTCATTAAACTTTTGGACTTGTGTAAAGTAGTCTTCCACCATGCCTTTCAATAAGGATGAATCAACGGACTTAATTGCTTCTATTGCATCAAAGATCTTGTGGACATCACTAGTAAGTGAAGAAACCCGATCAAAAGAAACGCGAATAATCCTTGGTTGAATGCTTTCCCACAAAATAGTTGCAAGCTTCAACTGACTATCAGATATCACTTTTTCAGGACTAAACTTAGAAAATTCTGGAAGGGCGAGATGACTAGCTTCAACATGAGGGCTTATGGAAGTCTTCACTATAGGGGAAGTATTATTAACAATCATGTTGGGGCAAGCATATTCTTGGTTGGAAACGGTACTTGGAACATTATTTTTTATCTCAGCTACAAGTTTGTTGAACTCATGCGAACTAGAAACTGAAGCTTCACTTTTGGCAGGGGATATGTCACCATGAAGGGATTCCCTTGGCCTGATTCGCTTCCAATGTCTTTCACGATCACTCTCATCAATTGAATCTTCAAGGATCGTATTATCCTTCCCTTCGATGACTTTCGGTAAAACCCTTTGTCCTTCATCAACTAATGACACTGATCGAGGAACTTCTTGTGAAGCCTTCACATGCTCCTCTGTTAAATCTATAGTGGACGAGACTTTGGCTTTATTGGATTTGTCTTGCGAAATCTCTAAAGACTTTCTCTTAACATCCTTTGAAGGTTTTCTTCTCTTTGATGGTGATGTACGGATGCTCGAAATCAAAATATCAATAGAATGCTCAAGATATGGCTCATGAACTTTCGACCACCATTCCATGTATCTTGCGGTTGCATGATCATTAAGATTTAGAGAACGAGCTGGAGAAATCAATCTGGACTTTGTATGAGAACGAGTGCAAATTCTCCAAAACCTACATAGACCATCCACAGATCCAGAACGAATGTCTTCCTTAAGAGCTCCGGGAATATCTTGACAAAACCCAAATTGTCTCCCAAATCGATGAGGACTGTAAGGTTCTACAATGATGGTTTGGTTACATCGGGTGGGCAAATAGCTTGAACGAACATTAACAAGGTAGCCATGATTGATCTTACTAAGAGCGTCATAATCAACAATCACTTCATCTCTATTTCTGGGATATAAGTTAGCATTCCACACTATGCCACTATGAATCAACTTGCGTGCGTCATAATCCTCAAAGTATTTGGCTCCACCTTCTCCCGAAAACTTGCTCATTAAAGGCCCATATACATCATCTGGATTTTGAAAGTGAGTCCGGAAGTAATAACTTAGCCACCCATAAACATAGTGAATTGGAAAACACGCATCTGAAGAGCCCGCTTGAGTAGAAAGTGTGATTCGGTTTAGTTCATGGTAAATATTGGCTAACACCGGGATCGCGAGATTAACAGTTCTTCCAATCGCCATCAGGCTGGCTATCTTAAATGTCTCTGGCTGAACAAATTCTGAATCTTTACTTGGAAAAACGAAAACACAAATCCAACAAGAAAGGAAGGCAGCTAAATAAGTGTCTGTTGTTAAACTTTCTTTGATTCCAAGTGTAGTGAATGCTCCATCTCCTGGCATTACCCGACCTTGGTACTTCCGAAGGATCCTAGTAGGGTTATGTGTAGCTTTTGGACGAACAAGCTTCTTTGCTTTTCGAGCAGGTGGCTTGGTGTAACGCGATTTCCCTTGAAACCAAAAATTGATCCAATCCTCAATAGACACCTTATCCTCCTTGTTTTGCTTCAAAAGATGGAATGCAGCAAATAGATACTCACAACATCTCGAGATGAATCTTCCCTTGTTATCAAAGCCAGTCAATTCGGCAGCACAAGGAATAACTTCATCATAAAAGATGCCGTGAATAGGCAAACCGCCTAGCTTATGCAAATCCCATAAGGAGATGGAATCTTCCCCAGTAGCAAGGTGGAGAGTATTGGTAGCCGGGCACCAAGCTTCACAAAAAGCGCGAATGACGTCCTTGTTGTGATCATAAGTGTATAATGATGCATAAACAGCATCATATATACTAACAGTCATTAAATTTTTGTTGAAGTGATATAACACATCTTCAGTCCATTCCCAGTACTTTGGTATGTAACCAAACTCTCCAAAAATATTGAAGGAAAATCCCCAATATGACTTTTCGGAAGTGATACGGCTTCCCAATGTGTCAAACTTCTCATGATTAGAAGTATTGACGTGAAGATTAGATTGAAGAGATCTCGCCTTTGGAGAAGATTGTGAGGCTGGGGAAAGTTCTATCGACCAATCTTCCAAAGTGGCAGGAAAATCAAATGATTTCCAAGCGGACTTATATCTACCCGATATGGGCTTGTCGGTGAAGAGATATAATCCTTCTTTTATGTTTTCGTCTTCCTTGGAAAGAATCACAATATAATCTTTGTGATCTTTGAAGTACACCATGATTATTCTACAAAAACAAAAATAAAACAAACAAAAAATGTCAAAGAAGGTAGAGAATTAAAAAAAAAAAAATTGGTGGCAATAAAAACAAGAAACCAAAGTGTCATGATACGTGTCACCTTGCATGGCTATTGGTGGGAGATCAAGATGCCACATGCATGGCAACGTTAATATGACTTTAGCAATTAATCAAGACGTCCTTCAAGGTAAAGCTCCAACGCCCATACGGTTTCGAAAGGAATACTTGCTAAGGCCGAAGATTTGGTTGCTGCTTTCGCTTCGTGCTAACGAAAAAAAAAAAGATCCACAATATGCCAAAAACATAGGAAGAAGGATTCAGCCAAGAGATCCGGTCTATCCTGAAACAACAGATTGCAAATCCTGTCCCAAAATAAAGATCCGTGGTCTTGGAACCTCCTAATGTATACGCTGCTCTGAGGGCAATAAAAGGAAAAGATGGAATCAAACTGAATGGAAAATCAGATTTTAAAAAAAAAAAACTTGCAGCAAGAAAACTGATCTGGAGGTATGCGACTTCATGGGCTTTGAATTATGAAAATTTGAAGACCCCGGGGTGCTTTATATACTGGTTTGAAAGTTAAAGTCCCAATCGGACTACAATCCAAGACCGGCATAAAAACTGGAGGTTGAGTTTTAGTTGGATTATAAGTTGAAGTCAGACTAGGAGTTTTCTTGAAGTTGGTTCCCTAAGTCTCGTGAACCAATATGATTGAACTTCTTTATTGGTTAGGAAAATAAAGACGGTCATCATTTGCATGGCTTCATGTTTTGCCTTAAATGGATCGATTAACTTAACAAATGGGTGTGGACCATGCTTTGTATGGACTTTTGATATTTACCAAGTCAAACTCTTTGAAAAATATTTTAAGTTTGGCCTAACATCCATTTTTGTTAAGTAGGCCAATATTGGCCCATATTTCCTTTACATAGGCCAATGTTGGCCCAACATCCATTTTTTGTTAAACCATTTAGGGTGGGCCGATATTCCATTCATGGTCCATTTTTATTATAATTAGGCAGGAAATTATATTTGCTAAATCAATTTTTCTTCTCATATACAAAATTATATGAGGATAATTAATCGGTTTTGACATCAAAAGCAAATTAAATTTCAAGACTTGTCCACTTGCTACACTAAAAAAAAAAAAAAAAAAAGTTCGTGTACGTAACCAAGTCTTGAGGGGGCATTTGTAGAAGGAGAAAATTTGTAACCAATTACAAATAGTCACATGTCAATTGGAATTTCTTTAATTAAGAAATTTTCAATTAAATTATACATTACCATGTGAAATTGATAATATCATATCATAATTAATTATTTTATAATTAATTAAATATGTACACATGACTTGACCAATCAAATTGCAAGGATTCATGGGTCATCCAATCAAATTTCACCTATGTGTCATAATTACTTTATCTCTTAATTAAATTAAATTAATTAAGAGATAAATAATAAAATTTTATCTCTAATTAAATTAATTAAGAGATAAATAATAAAGTTTTATCTCTAATTAAATTAAATTAAATTAATTAAGAGATAAATAAGAAGATATTATCTCTAATTAAATTAAATTAATTAAGAGATAAATAAGAAGATATTATCTCTAATTAAATTAAATAATTAATTAAAGGATAAATAATGAAGTTTTATCTCTAATTAAATTAAATTAATTAAGAGATAAATAAATATTTTATCTCTAATTTAATTAATTAAGGGATAAAAAAATATTTTATCTCTAATTTAATTAATTAAGGGATAAATAATGAAGTTTTATCTCTAATTAAATTAAATTAAATTAATTAAGAGATAAATAAGGAGAACAAGTTCTTTTAGAACTCTCTTTCACCTGGCTAGCTACCACTATAAATAGAGACCTCCCCTTGACACAAATTCACAATTCAGAAGACTGAAGATAAGTAAAAGATTTTGAAGAGCCAAATCCTCTCAAAAGTCTTAAGAAGAAATTAGAGAAATTCTAAGAACGCGGTGCTTGTTCTTGAGAATTCTCAAAGAAGCTGCTCTTCGATCTTGTTCATCGAAGGAAAGGAGATAATTCCTGTTTTTCAAGACTAAGTCTAGAAGACCCTTGAAGCGGATCTCACCGATTCAAGATCAAGTCGTGAAGACCCTTGGATCAAAGTTTTACTGAAGAAAAGAATCAAAAGATTTCTTTTTTTAAGAATATTCAGAGATTGTAACCTTAAAGTTTGATTAATAAAATTATTATTTGACTCCAAATTTTCTTTGTCATATTTTTGACACGAAATTTGTGTGTACACCCTCTCTCTTTTTTGTTAAAATGATCCCCTTATATTGACTATGAAGAACATGAAAGAGGAACAAAAAAAAAATTATTTTATTTAAACTTATTATGAATATATGATAGAATAAATTTATATTTATAAAAGATTTCGGTTTGTGATACATTGAAAGTTAATTTTTTTAATTTCAGAATTGGAATTATGAAATTGTCACGTCCTATTTTTTAATTATTTTTTAATATATCCTAAAAAGTATGTATCATATTATTAATTCTGTTTATAAAATTTAAAAATTTCACTGACAATAAATGAAATAATTTTTTTTATGAAATTATGTTATCTATATCTATTTGAATCTTAATAATTTCAACCTATTGATTACATTAGTATAACAAGACCTTGTTTTAGTGACAACGAAGAAAAACCGAAATCGTAAGACCTTGTTTTAGTGACCACACCCAATCACAAACCTGAAATTATTATCCAAAAAAAAAAAAAAATAGTAAGACCTTGTTTTAGTGACAAAGAAGAAAAACTGAAACCATAAAATCTCAATATCAAATCTCATCATGTGCAAATTTAATCTAATTTTATGCTAAATTTTATTTTTAAAAAAAAACTTCTGTCATTATGATCTAACTTTTATGTGAATTTGATCTAACTAATCTTATGGAATACATTTTCTTAAGAAAAATCTAATCTTAAGATTGGATGGATCAAAATTTGATGTATGATGGAAGATTTGGGGAAAATCCAAGACTGAAAATATATAATATACCCTTTTTTCCTCCAATAAAACTTCTTGAAGATATAGATATTTGTATATTTCTGTTTAAATTTGTGCATGATCGATCCCGATTCGAATTTTTTTGAAATTAAATTTGATTTGAAAATATATTTTACTGTTTAAAAAATATTAACAAAATATTTTTATTATTAAACAGTAATTCAAATCAGTTTGGTTTGAATTAAAAGAATATATATCCAAAATCGATATAATACTAGTCGAACTTTTCGAACCGAACGAGTAGCCTGGAGCTCTATTTGTGTTCAATCAAAAGACAAATCACCTTATCACCAAACAAAATTGGGAAAACTTCAAGGAAGGACAACTATATGACAAAACAATTGAAGTTTTTCTAATTATTTCCTTCACTTTGAAGCAATTACCATATATTTTAATTAATGATGGCTTCTCCTATACATTTAAGGTTTAGTTTAGTATTATTTTTGTATCGAAAAAAATGTGTTTAGAAAGTATTATCAGAAACTACAGTGCAAAAGTATGGTTTGAAAGTGTTAGTTATTATTGTGAAAAAAATATTGTGAAGATTAAATATTTCTTTTAAAAAAACATGATATTCAAAAGTAAAGGATATTTCTTTTTTTTTAATTTTAAGAATTAATTCTTATTAACAATATCAAAAAATAAATCATTAGTATTAAGTTTTATTTAAAAAATTATACAAAATATATTGTTTTATTTTTATAAAAAAATAAAATTATTTCAACCTAAAAATAAATAACTATGTTCTCACTATATTTACTTCTTTTTACTCAATATACTAAAAGATGACAACGCTATGTATGTCTTAAAAATAGAATAAAAAAATACATTGTTTTAATGGTTAATTTTGTCATTTAAGTAAATAATAGAGGATATATTGTCTTTTTATTCCGGACTAGTTTAGCATTATTATTCGAAAAAGTTTGAGCTAAAAAAAATCTGCTTTAAAAGTGTGGTGAGAAAATCGTGGTTTAAGAATTTTAACTATTTAACATTGCTAGAAAAAAGTGTTATGATGAATTGAGATGTCAAAAAAAAAATTGTATAAAATAATAAAATTTAGAGATAAGAGAATAAAAAAATCATTTTACATTAATTATTTTTCAAACTGCAAAAAACAAAATTTTTGATTTTTTTATTTAAATTTTAAAATTATGATTTCAACTCCAAAACCAATTTTATTTTATTTGTTTAATATTGAGATCATAAAGAACACAATTTTTTTCTCAAAAATTGTATCAATCTTGATGCTAAACTAGACCTTAAAGGCTTTTGTGTTTGAAGCAAAAATCGAGTTTTCCAAACCTGATTTTGTGGCAAATGCACCCTGTTTAGCATTGTTTCGTGGTTCAAGGGCTACGTACGGAAACCCAAAGGCAATGCTAAACGCTAAACGGAGCCTTTCCTTTTTCTTTTTTTTTTTTCTTTTTTTTTTCGGGATTTGAATTAACCGTTTTAATAATCTTAACATTCCACTTAAATGACCCAATAAGTTAAAACTTTTATGTTTTAAATGAAAATGTAAAATCCAGCTTCGTTTTTTTTTTTTCATTGATAACCAAGATTTAGACAGCAAACCAACTTCAAGATACTGTTTAATACAAACAACTTGCTGCACTGTATCACTAGATATCTTTGTTATTCAGATTCAAGTGAACGTCGGATATAAGTATATGTTTGATACGGATATATTTAATTTTTTTTAAATTTTTTTTATATATTTAAAGGATCATCTCCATACTCATGTTCGAGTATTTATCGGATGTAAGTGTCGAATTTAAATACTTTAAAGATAATGAAAAATTCGAATAATTTATAGTCTAGAACCTGGACCATATTCAGTGCTCGATCTTACGAGGTATAAATGTCGGGGTTGGGGGGGAACTCTACCATATCCGGCACTCTTCTTTTAGCCAGATCTGGATGCAGTGTTCTCTCATTTTGAATGTAATTGCAAAATTGACAACTTCTCTTTGTTAAAATCTATGTTATCTAAATTCAAAGTGAGTGTCGGATACGGGTATGTGTCCGATCCGTATCGGACACGAATATGTTCAAAATTTTTAAAGTTTTTTCATATAGTTGGAGGATCATATCTCATACCTATGTCTGAATATATGTTAGATACAAGTGTCAGATACGGATACATTAAAAAAATTGAAAAGTTCGGATAACATAAACTGAAATTCGTACGAGAAAAATGTAAAACACCAATGTAAATTGGAAGCTTCAGAACCTCGTGGCATAACCAGCTGCAAGAAACAACAAACTACTGCATAAGTACACATAACTCGAAATAGACACTGTTGGGTAATTTATATTTTAGATCACTGGACTTAGAATCAATTTTTATATAGATTACAAATGTTTAATTTCATCAAATTATATTCCTGAACTTTTATTATTAATAAAATAGATCATTTATGCTAATTCCGAAAAAGTAAACTGAGCGTGGAATTTTTTTATCTAAAATGCCAGTCAAGCATTATATTGATGAGATGTAAAAAATATATGCATGTTAAATCAATTTTTCCGTTAGAATTACTCAACGAAATTTGCACAAGTGACCTAATTTATTATTAATAGAAGTTCAGTGATTTAATTTGATGAAATTAAAGGTTTATGACCTATATAAAAGTTGATGCTAATTTCAGTGACCTGAAATGTAAATTACCCCACACTGTTATATCAGTATGTCTACCTTGGTGTATTTGGCCGCCTCATGCTGCCATCCTTCCCAGAATCTTAGGATTTAAATAAGTTAGTTCATGTAGTCATTCTTTGAAGGTGATATTCAGTTAGTTTGAATTTCAAATCTCAACATCTGCAATTTTATTTTCTATTCTCAAGTTACGACGTCTTTTGTGTAAAAAAAAAAAAAAAAGGGGGAAAAGAATACAAGTACACCACCAACTAAATTCTCATGCTTTTTAAAAGCAATAAGCATAAATTTGGCATGGCAACTTAACAGAGTAAGATGGAGTATGAAATGTTGTGCTAATTACCTATCTTTTCGAACTCAGGTCAATTCGAATATAGATAAGTATTTGATATGGGTATACTCAATTTTTTTAATTTTTTTTTTTGTATATTTAAAAAATTATATTTCATATCTATATTCAAATATGTGTCGAACACCAATATAAGACACGAGCAACATAGCTAATTACCATGCAAATGGGTTGAAAAAACAACAGTGAATAAATGCATGATGCACATTCGTTTAATAAGATTAGACTTTTGTTGTACTGTCTCAGAATGGTGAATTTTAATATATTTTAACAGGATTTGCTCTGAAAAAACAAAGCAGCAGATGGTGCGCAGAAATCAAATATGTAATACCATAATTCTATGAAAGTAGAAGTGTTCATGGATTGAGTCGGATCCCGATTCAGAAAAAATTTATTTTTTTTTATCCAAGTCAATCTAAAATTTCATATTATTATTCATAATAATATTAAAATATTATTTTTTATATAATCCGACTCTTGAACAGATCTGTATGAAAATAACCTTAAAGAAATATCAAGGAAGAGTAACTATAGAGAACCATGCTTGGGAATAGTGTATTAAGATGGGAAATATCTAAAACAGCAACAGAGTAAGAAAATAAGTGAGAGCAAAAATATTAGCACTTGTTGCAATTTACATTCATGTAGGACATTGCAAAAATAAAATATAAAAACTGCCTATGGGCAATCTACAGAAAAGAAAAGGAGATGTTCAAAGAATCACAATTTCAAGATTGCGGGTTTGGATCGTAGGATTCGGGTCATGACGAATTTGAATTGTGTTTGTTTTGAGCTTGAATTTTTTTGAATTTGAATTATCTTAATTTTAAGTTGTTGACTTTTAAAATAAATTCAGATCGGATCAAATTCGATCACGAGTTAACCCGAACAGATTATCTGATTCAAGTTAGTTTTGCCAGATCTAGACTCAATTTGACCTTTTATACTGAAGTTGACTTAAATCATATTCAAATAACCAAAGCAGCAGTTGCTTAAAGCTTCAAGCTTACTTAGATCTGCAAACGCCCAAATTTCATAACTTGAGTCACACATCCAATAAAAAAGACCCAAAGATGAACAAAGAAAAAGTAAAAAAAAAAAAAAGTCCCACAGTATCTTGAAGAAGTACAACAATAACTTATTGACAAACAAATGGCATCAGGCTTCCCTGTGCTTTTCTTTTTCAATCTTCACTCACACATTTTTTTTTTCATTTTTTTTTTTTCTGTTTATGGTCGCTAGACCTGTCCGAATCCAATAAACCTTGATGGAAGCACTTCCTATTGGAAAGTTAACTTGAAGACCAAAACAAACTATTATTAATAATAGTCAAAGTGAATAAAAAGTTGAGTCCAAAGCATATGGTACCAACATCATATATATTTGTTAAAATTTCATTCGACCCAAAATATAAGTTTCAAATTCTGTCCAAACCCATCCGTATTTATAAATGGGTAATCAAACCCGTTTAGACCCGTCCATATTTGTTTTAAAAAAAAAATTAAACAAATATATTTTTTATTATTTAATTTTAGTAATTTTTTTTTCTTTTATTAAGTTTTAAAACATAAATAACTTAGCATATTTTTAAATGCTTACACTATAATATTATATATATTTATTTTTTAAATGATATAAATTACATAATATATATAAATATAAAAATAATATATTATATAAATGAAAAATGGGTGGGTCGGGTCGGGTCGGGCCAGGCTCAGGCCTTGATAGTTGGAGTCAAAGTCCGACCTATTTTTTAAACGGACCTCATTTTTTGTCTAAACTCATATTTCGGGCATAATATTTTTATCCAAACCTTCCAAAATATGGGTGGGTCTACGGGCTTGGACGGGTAGCCCGTCCCTTGAGTAGGTCTAGTCCGAACTTTAGTTTAGTTGGTTCATGTAGCCATCCGTATGACATCGCATTCAACAGGTTTAAGATTCGAATCCCAACATTTATTATATTTTTTCTCTATTCTCAAGCTGCGACATTATTTATAAAAAAAAAAAAATCAATAAAAAGTTTAATCTAAATACAAAATTTTTGTTTGGTGGTAGTTGCTGGTTAGTTCATTCTACTAATTGACAAGGGAGCTAGAACCAACTGCCATTGGCAGCTACTAAAAGCAAGGGAAACACCCCAGCCAACTCCATGTTGTTGCTAGGTCCAAGGTCCATGCCAAACTAAACTAGTTAAATACTGCATTTTGTTTATTTCCCATCTGTAAAAAAGAGCCTGATTTGGTTGAGTCGGATTATTAAATTTAAAAATAAATTAAATATTAAATATATGATTTTAATCTTAAATAAGTATAAATATAGTCATTAATTAATAAAAATGTGTTTGATTTAACGGTATAGCCTTTACTTTATAATTAAGAAATTAAAAGTTCAAATCTCATCATTTACAATTAATTTTTTAATAAAAAACAATAAAATTAGCAAAAATCTGATTTTTTATAGGTTTAATTTGGGTTTTTACATTTTTTTTTTACCTGTTCACTATATGTTTGGTTTTTCATATGCATCAGATCAGACAAATTATCGATCAATCCAATCCAATTTTTTCATCACTGTCTCGCTAAGGTCGTTGGCTTGGTGACAAAATAATTTATTACTCCAACAAATTAAAGTTATTATATAAAATATTCATGTAATATAATTGATCAATATTAAATAATTACGTGTTAGATTAAATAATTTTTTAAATATTGATATGACATTGAAATGACACCGGACGAGTTAGTAATGGTTTGTCTATAATCATGGCTGTTGCCCTCTACTACTTTTCTGTGTTTAATTTCTGAATTGCAAAGACAAAAAGAAAGGAGCAGCAATACATGACCCATTGCTGGCTGCCAAGTATGTGATCAGATTAGGCCCGTAATCAATGCAGAGTTTGAGTCAAATTACGATTATGGAAGTTAAGGGCAAGTGATTAGACCTTCATTTGTGCATCCATATGAATTGAACTGAAGTTGTTGAATTGAGTTAGGGCTCAATTTATTTTTTCTTATAACTATTTGTCATTTGGTTGGATCTAGATTCTAATTAATAATTGGATACTGTTGTATATCTTTAACTGATATTGTGCTTGTACTGGTTTTATCTTGCTGAACTAACAAATCACCTAAATCAGCAAATTGGAGATGTGGTCCAGTCTAGTCTTTCCTTGGGGTAGGGGGTATAGTCATGAAGTTTCTGAGTTCAAGTTCGGTTTGTTTTTGTTTCGTAAAAGATGATTTTCAAAAAATAATTTTTAAAAATTGATTTTATTTTAAAAGTTGATATTTATGTTATTTGAAAATATTTTTAATTATTTGAATGATTATTTGATTATTTTTTAAGAAAATTTACATTGATATAAAAATAATCTATCTTATATTTAAGGGATTAATCCATTTTTGTTTTGCTTTAACTTCTAATTAGGGGATCGATCCCTATCCGTAAGGGATTGATCTTTTTTATTTGCTTCAGCTTCTATACAAAAAAGGATCGATCTTTTTTTATTTACTTCAACTTCCAAAAAATGCCTAAATTTAAAAATAATTTTCATTAACCCAAAATTTATTTTTCTTTAACCAAATTATTTTCCACAAAACAAATATAAAAAAATGCAAAATTTTTTTTCACAAAACAAACTTGTGGAGACTAACACCCAACCTGCGAGGTATTGTCCGCTTCGACTCGAAAATTTCACGATTTTGTCCCACAAAAGACGCCTCACAAGTATGGGCTTAAGTCTCTACATATATACCATAGCGAATCCTCAGAGTTTCCCAATATGGGATGGGATGTTACAAACTCCCCCCGTTAAAACTTGACGTCCTCGTCAATCCCAACACAAAACAGATAGAACCAGGATCACACCAGACTTTGAGAATCAAGAGGTTGCTACCACCGTGTAGCACTTAGCTCCCGTAGGATTTTAGAGGTGGCTCCCACGGTGTAGCATTTAGCTCCCTTAAGATTTTAGAGGTGGCCCCCACGATGTAGCACTTAGTTCCCATATTCCGGTCGGTGATTGCTCTCATACCATTTGTAGAGATCCACACTCAACCTGCGAGGTATTGTCCGTTTCGACCCGAAGGTCTCACGGTTTTGTTTCACAAAAGACGTCTCAGAAAAATGAGCTTAAGTCTCTATATATATATATATATATATTATAACGAATTTTCAGAATTTTCAAATATGAGATGAGATGTTACAAAACTTACCCTTAATCTTTGGACTAAAGACATATAAATTAGCAGCACTAGTGTACTACTGACTACTAAGTATGAGAAAGAGAAGTGAGATGGGTTGTCATGCTTTATGATTGGTGACTAAACAACCACCTTTGAGCTCACATGCCATCCTTGTGTACATTATAAAATTGCTTTTATCTTCCCCCAATCAATCCATGACTTCACACATCAATTCAATTTTCAACACCTCACTCATTTCTCCTTTGATGCCAAGAAAAAATAATTGCCCTCCAAAACAGTTGTTTTTCTTTGAAAATTACATTCCAAATATGACAACAAGAAGAAGAAGCTTGAAATATTCAATTACATTATCCAAGTTTGTAGTCATAACAGATCAATGAGCTAGAAATTTTGAAGCAATAAAAGACTTATTCTATGGCCAACAGGCCTAGAAAGCAAAACCAGAATGAATAGAGAATGTAATAAGAACAAAAAGAAGTTAATGGAAAAACTTGTAAGATTGAAGAATGCCTACACTTCAACAACTAATAAGCACTATGTTTATCTGAATCTTCATTTTTCTTGAAGTGTTCGTGTTCGACATCTGTGTCCAACATATATCCGGACATGGATATGAAAATATAATCCTCCAAGAACCTTCCAAATACATGAAAATCATGAAAAATTTTGAATATACCCGTGTTGGACACATACAGTGTACGACACTCACACCCGAGTCTGAGTAACATAGAATAAGCAGCAGTACCTGTTGAGTATTTTTTGAGTCAAGTCCCAATCCCACATAGGTTGCTTATATCAAGCCAATGGGGCTTTCACCTTATAAGTAGAGAGCTTAGGCTTTGGTTGAACTCACCCACCACCCTTGTGAGAGATAGTCTATACTCTTGTATTAGGATTATCCGGTGGTGAGTCATAGTGTTTTGTTTTGAGGGTTTGTAGCTTAATCCATTCAAAAGCTAATTTGAGGGTTTGTAGCTTAATCTATTTAAAAGCTACTTGTAAGAGGGTTTGTAGCTTAATCCATTCAAAAGCTACTTGTAAGAGGGTTTGTAGCTTAATCCATTCAAAAGCTACTTGTTGTAGTAATGTTATCCTTATGGGATCGTGGATGTAGGCCAAGAAGGGTCGAACCACGTAAAAAAATATTGTCTTTTTCTTTTCTTATTCGAATGCTTGTTGTGGGTGAATGCTTGCTTTTGGGTAACCAGGTTTTATTTTTCCCAACAACTGGTATCAGAGCTTATGGTTCGAGGGAGGAATTGCCTAAAAGCTTTTGGTTCGAGCAAAGAGAGATGCTGCCAGCTGCCAAGAGTTTTTTGGTTCGAGTAAGGAGAGAAGCTTTGTTTGAGGAAGAAAAGTTGTCGAGTTCCTGCCAAGTGGTTATTGGGACTTTGACTCAAGGGAGGATATGTTGAGTATTTTTTGAGTCAAGTCCCAATCCCACATAGGTTGCTTATATCAAGCCAATGGGGCTTTCACCTTATAAGTAGAGAGCTTAGGCTTTGGTTGAACTCACCCACCACCCTTGTGAGAGATAGTCTATACTCTTGTATTAGGATTATCCGGTGGTGAGTCATAGTGTTTTGTTTTGAGGGTTTGTAGCTTAATCCATTCAAAAG
The DNA here is from genome assembly GCA_030761205.1 of Fremontodendron californicum. Lineage (NCBI taxonomy): Eukaryota > Viridiplantae > Streptophyta > Magnoliopsida > Malvales > Malvaceae > Fremontodendron > Fremontodendron californicum. The sequence continues at coordinate 6,957,924 of JAULJL010000019.1, read as the reverse complement.
CTAATTTGAGGGTTTGTAGCTTAATCTATTTAAAAGCTACTTGTAAGAGGGTTTGTAGCTTAATCCATTCAAAAGCTACTTGTAAGAGGGTTTGTAGCTTAATCCATTCAAAAGCTACTTGTTGTAGTAATGTTATCCTTATGGGATCGTGGATGTAGGCCAAGAAGGGTCGAACCACGTAAAAAAATATTGTCTTTTTCTTTTCTTATTCGAATGCTTGTTGTGGGTGAATGCTTGCTTTTGGGTAACCAGGTTTTATTTTTCCCAACAGTACCTTTGGTGAATTCTTGAATCTGTAAAGAATGAATGAATTATAATATGCAGAAACTTTGTTTTTTTTTGTACTGTACAGTGTACACTCTTGAATCTTTATTGGAAAACCATGGCGAGGAAAGGATTTTGGAAACTCAGTTAGAAATCAACCCCACTAATGCTTCGTGCTTGTGGTTGTGGCTGCTTCCAACCCACCACGGCTTGAACCCCACATGAACACTGGTTTCTTCTTCTACAGGAGCAGGCAGGTTAAGATCAAGAAAATCACGAATTTCAGGAATTGGCTTTTGAATTACAATTGTTTGATTTTGGTACTCTTTTGCCTCAGCGACAAAATGAGATCTCTTGTGACCACCTAAGGCTTGGCCTGATTGGAAAACCTTGAGACAGATGGGACACTCATGCCCTTTGCTCTTCTTAACCCCATAGCTTACCTCAGCCTTATCATCAATGTCTGCAGATAAGTTAGCAATGGGAGTTTGATTGCCAATTGATTTGACAAGCTTGCTATCGGCTGTTGGGTTAGGAGAGTTTTCAGTTTCAATGCTATTTTCACTGCTGTCAATTCTTGAAGCAAAGCAGCCCTTGTTTTTTTTATGGCTAGCTCTATGACCTCCTAGAGCTTGGTACGAATGAAAGATCTTGTTACAAGTAGTGCATTCAAACTTGCTTCTCTTATGAGGATCCTTACAGAATTCAGAGTCAAGAACATGATCAGTTGTCAATTTGTTCGCAAAATCTGATTTCAGTTCAGGATCATAAGATTGATCTTGTAACTTCCTCTTGCTTGAATTCAACTTATTGGAACCCAGTTGGGATCGATCCACTCCAGTTAATATCACTAAATTACTGTTTCTTTCATACTTGACAGAATCATCAACAGAAACTTCATTTTTAATTTTATTCACTCTAATAACCCCAGCTTTTGACAGCCCAGAAGCACAAAATTCTGATTGTTCAGCTCCAGTTTGGAAAGTCTCAGAATCCAGTATTGCAGATTCTAACTTCTTCTCTTTCTGTTTCTTCAACTTCTGAACCACCTTACCATTACAGATGGAAGTTTTAATCTCAATTTTAGCTTCCAAAAAAACAGAGTTGTTATCAGAAGATTCAGCAACAGAATTCAAGCCAGCCCAATGACTCACATGATCTCTAGAAAGCATCATCAAGCTTAGAGCAACCTCTTCTTGTTCTTGCTCAATCTCAGACATGGAAGAGGAAGCATGGTTAGTTAAAGAGAAAGTAGAAGAATTTGCAGTGCCCATGTACCTTGTTCTTCTTTTAGATCTCCTCCCTTTACTTGGAACAGCAGTTTCATTGTCAGATTGGCTATCTATGACCAGCTTTTGGTTAGCACTAGTCCAAGAATCTTGCTCCTCCAAGCTATTATTAATGGAAGCTCTTTCTTTCTCTGAATGACACTTCATGTGACCAAACAATGCTTTCCCAGATTGGAAGCCTTTGCCACACTCTTTGCAGACCTTGTAATGAACTGAAGTGTCTTCACTTGAATCTGCTAGTCTCCATGTCTTCTTGGGGTTCCCTCTGAGAATATAACCACCATTAATCTCAGCTTCCAGATCAGTTTCAGTGTTAGCATCATTGCCAACATTATTGACAGAAACAAGCTTTTTCTTGCTGAGCTTGTCATCTGTTTCAGCTGAATTATTGTTTTTCGTCATGTGAGACCTCATATGACCACCCAAGGATCTACCACAGGGGAAGCTCTTGCTACAAAACTTGCATACATGCTTGAATTCTTGATCTTCTTCCATTGGAAAGACAATTCAACAATCACAATTCAAGAAAGAAAAACACAGATCAGAAGAAAAAAAAAAAAAAAACTCTTTTGAAACTTTAAATCTGGTCAAAGAATTGCAAACAAGGCTTCAATTCTTGATCTCATTACACTTAGAAAAAAAAGCCAAATGGTAATGAAACAGAGCACTCTTAAAGACAAAAATAGTAAGACCCAGATCAGAAAATTAAGGTAGTAGCTGAATTTTGGTAGCACACTTGTTTAAAATGACGGTTTTTGCTAACTAGATACAAGAAGCTATCTCAGATTTCATAGAATTCTGAGGAAAGAACAAGATCTGAATAGCTTAAAACAAAGTGAACCAAAGAGGCCTAACTGAATTAACAATAAAAATGGCTCTTGGGGTAGTTGAAATATGAAGAAAAGATCAAAACTTTGAAGAGGTGGGGAACTTTGTTGTTGTTGTTGTTGTTGTTAGCTTTGTTGCTAATGATGGCGATGAACAAAGCCAAATAAGAAGGAAAGAAAAAGAAAAAAAAAAGATTAAAAGAGAGAGTAAGCGTTTCCTTCTCTCTCTGTTAAGTTTTTTATTTAGTTTTTCTTTCACTTTCTCAAAACTTGATTATATTTGGAGATGAAATCCATGCATGGAAGCAAAGATAAAAAAGAGGAAAAGGGAGAGAGAGAGAGAGAGAGGAAAGATAGCAGCACGTGCACTCAACTGAGAATCGATCCTACGCCATCCATCCATCCATCCATCCAATGGCTGTGATTTTGTCCAGTCGAGCATCCCTATGGTTGAGGAACCTACTACAAAACTAACTGCCTGCCGCTCCCTAACTATTCTTTGCTTTGTCTTGCTATTAAGGAATAGCCAGCCAGCCCCAGTGCCCCCACTCTCTCTTTCTCTCACACAGCCAGCCCCCCCAAGTGAAAGCTTCCACTCTTTATTCTTTTTAGCTTTGGATTTCCATTTTTCACACTCCAATATATGAAAACATATGAGTATAGTAGTGCTTCTTTTCTTTTCTTTTCTTTTTTTACTTTTGATGGGTCCCTGCCTACCCCTAAGGACCCTAACCAAGGCCAAGGGCATGCATATTTGTTGTAATTTTTGGGGTGTATGGTCATTTTGGGCTATCAATGATGGGTAGATTTGATAATTTTATGAAATATAGGGTTTATATTATCATTTCAGTTAATATATGAAATATAGGGTTTATATTATCATTTCAGTTAATATAGTGTCATTTGGAGTGATTTGATTGGGTGGTGGGACTTGGGGAAATGCTGTACTTTTAAGAAGATCTCTTACAAATGACTGTACTTTCATGCCTTCAGATTGCAGCTGCTATTATGTTGGCATATTTGTAAGCATCCCAAATGCTTCACAACACAAATTCCTCTTCTTTATCTCTTTGTTTCAATAATTTTATTGTACTATTTCCCTTTAGAATCAATAATCTTTGCTCCCTCAAAATCCAAATATGTCCAGCTAAATTTCCTAGTATGGATCATATATTATTTTTTAACTTCAATTTGGAAAGATGTAGCTGATCTTTTACTGTAAGACTAACGGATAAAGAGAAAAGAAAGAAATCTGGACAGCCTGTTTAGAAAGAAAGAAAGTTATTTTGGCTTGAGCAGGTAATTTCCTTGAAATATAGTCTACAACTTGCACCTAGGATTGTAAACTGAAAGGAAGATTTTTTTTATCTTTTTTTTTTTTTTTTTTCTTGCTGTGCATAGTGAACTGTGAATATGAAAGCAATGTAAAATATAATTCTATTTGGAATTTGTGTACTTAAAAACACTTGGTTGCAAACAAAGGTCTTGGAAATAATAATAATAATATTACAAGAAAATAATTTTTATTACCAATAAAAAAAAAAAGTTACCCTTTTCTTTTCCAACACTTAAATGCAAAATTCTGCCTTTGAAAGGATTTGTTTGACTGTTTCGCCATTTAGGAGTTTATATACTTTGGTAACACACTTCTTCAAGTCACTGAAGGAATGCCTTCTTCACAAGCCACTTGTACTTTATGTTACCCTCACTCTTAATTTTTTCTAAAAGATCCATAAATGTCACTTGTGTCTAGCGATCACAAAACTCGACCCGACCGATAAATTTTGCATTGATCTGTTCCGAATGGAGAATTTTTATTTATTTTTTAAGTGGAAGCGGGATGGAGCGGGGTGGTTTTAATAAATGCTTGCTTCACTGCGTCTGTCTCGCCTTTTGAAATTACTATTTTACTCTTTAAAATATTTTATATTTTCCTTATATTTTTAGTATCTATTAGATATATATACTAAAATCATATATATATATATATATATTAATATTTTATATATATGTATATTATATATATTAAATAATTTTATATACTAAAATTATGTTCATGAATAAATTACAATATAATTTTTTATAATATTAAGTTAAAAATAATTAATAAAAATTGAGGTGTAACGGAGTGGAGTACCGTGGAGCGGTTATGGATATAACCGACATCCATGGAGGTAGAGGTTTCCAACATCCATGCAAAAGTGGGACGGGGTTGGATAAGACAATCTCCACTCCGCCCTGCTCAATTGCACATATATTCGAATAAGAGTATAAGATATGATTCTTCAAATAAATAAATAAAAAAACTTTAAAAATTTAAGTATATCCGTATCCAACATTTACCTAAATCCAGGTAACATAGTTTTTACTTATAAATTGCTTATGGAGGTCAACTTGCTTAAATACTACTATATATTTGAGGAGTCTGCTGTAGGTAATAAAAAAAAGAACTTGAATTAAAATTACTGATCAAGGTGATAAAGTTCTTGATATAAATTTAAAAAAAAAACAAGATGATTTAAGCATTATTAACTTATTGCCAATATCATGAAACAGTGCCCTACACAAAAATTAATTAGAACAAAATTAAGCTGTCTGTGATTTCTGAGAACTTTTGCATTATTAAAAAATCAGAAGGGTTTCAGATGTTAGCTCATGTTTACTATTACATTGTCAGGAACTGTCAGCAAGACCAAACTGTGTGACTGTGAATGATGATGCCCTGCCGGCCTTTATTCATGATCATCAAATTAGCCGGCTTTGATCTTTGCACTAACAGCAACGTGAATGTCTTATTAGCTTTTGATTATGTTACTCCGATATTTTATTTTTTTAAAGTATTAGTATCTGATGTATATCTAGATATGATACGAGGATACGATTTTCCAAAGACCTTTTAATATATGAAAATCTTAAAAAAAAATTAAACATACTCATATCGAACACATACTCGTATCCGATACTTACATCCGAATTCGAGTAACATAGACAGATGATAACAGCATCTTACTGGCGATAAATCCCTTCTTTTGTGCCCTCTTTGCCGGCATTTTAGTACAATGTTTAGCTGTAAGTTGTCTGATTTTTTTTTCTTCTTTGCTGTTTGTGTACTGATAGGTGAGGAGGTGTCAAATACAAAGTGATTAGGGCAAAAAATGGAATATTATTATTATTATTATTATTTTACTTTTGGCACAATATATATAGAGTATTCTAAAGATCATGTGCTTGCACATTATGAATGCCTATGCTGGCCACTGAGCATTTATGCACTATAATTTTTGAGCCAATTATTTAATTGCTAGACTGTCTTTTAGAATACTTACTTGGTTTAAACAGAGAGACTGCTATAGATAAGAAAATATATTTATTTTTATAGGACCAAATCATTGAATGCAGATCTGCAAAAGTAATATGATAAAAATTAGAAGACATAATTAAAAATTTGCAAAAACTATGTTACTGGATTCGGGTGAATGTCGGATACGGATATACTTAATTTTTAATTTTTTTTATATATTTGAAGGATTATACTCTTATACTCATGTTCAAATATGTATCGAATATGATTACTTTAGAGAAAATGAAGAGTTCGGATAACATAGACAAAAATATATATATATATATATAGTTCTAGCATTTTTATCAAAACAAAGAGGAAGTAGTTCTAAAAACATCTAAACTTATCGAGAAAAAAAGTAGAAATTGTGTATTCTGATGATGCTAAAGTGAATTTGCTGATTGAACAGTTGGTTTGCTTCCAAAGTTTAAAGTGAAATATATGTATTAATGCTGCTAATTAACCAGGCTTGTGTGTTCAATAATATAATGAAATTAGTTTTTTTTGCTTGAATTTGAGCTTATTTTCTTATTTTACAATCCAATTTTCTGGCCTATTTGATATACTATATATATGCATAAGAAAAAATAATCTACTATATATATTAATGTAGAAGAAGCTTCAAAGTGATTAATCACAGAAATGTGCAGTGCTGGTGTTTGGCATATGCTGTTAAATGGCTAGTGGCTACTGTTTGCAGAAACTTCACTTGAGGGTCAAGAGTGTTGGCCTGCTATATAGCTTGGTCCTTCAAAAGTGATATGCTCAAATTGACAAGTAGACAACTTCCAAGGAAAGATTTGGCCTCTCCTCTCCTTCTCTTAATTCTATATATATATATATATATATATATATATATATATATATATATATATATATATATATATCAGGCTATAAGATGCCCTACTTGGCTTTATGCTTACCTGAAATTTTTTTTCTTCCCTTATATAAGTTCGATCCTGGACGGGTCTGGGTTGATCCGCAAACCCGTTCATTGTTTAAATAATATTAATAAATTAAAAAAAATATTTTTTATATTAATATTAATATATTTTTATAATTAAATTTAAATAAAAAATATTTTTTTTACATAAACAGTAATTCGGGCCAGGCCGGTTCAAAATGAAAAAATCTCTACTCAAGCCCAACCCAATACGAGGCGCCAAACAGGTTGCCTGACCCAATACGTGCCGGATGGATTGCATGTAAACCTGACAATTCGTGTATCTTTATCGTATCCGTGTACTTTGTCAAGTCATAATCGTGTTTAAAATATTTTATATTTATATAAATTTTGATACATTAATAATTCGTATTATATAAATTTTGAAACATTCGTGTATTCATGTCATGTCATATTTTATGTAGTGTTTTAATTATTTTTTTCGTGTCGTGTAATCGTGTCGTGTCAATATTGCTAAGTCTAATTGCCTGCTGGTCTATGAGCAGTTCTAATTTTAGACCATGCATGAGTCATATGACATAATCCATCCTAGAACCAACATTGGTGGGACATTGACCCTGAGCTGAACATATATAACCCTCTGCAATCCTTTTTTGGCAAGCACAAATTGAGACCTCAGCCATGGAAGCAGGAAGTGAAACTATGTATAAATTTACCAAAGGGGTATGCAAATCCAAAAAAAAAAAAATCCCATGTTAGATCTTATATAGAATTTGTATATTGCCATTGTTGCATTAAATAATTTCTACACTCTCAACATAAATTGTATTTATATAGAGAATTTCAACAATATAAATTAATGTTCTAAACAATAAAATACTATTACATGAAAGTTGTTATATATTATATTTATATTTTGAAGCTATGCTTTTATCTATGTTAATAATTGATCTTTTCATTTTTTTTAAAAAAAATTTTGTGTTCGATATTTGTGTCCAACATATATTTAGATATGAATATAAAAATATGATCCAATAAATATATGAAAAAACTTTTTAAAAAAATTAAGAATACTAGTGTCGAACACATTTGTATCCGATACTCATCTCAAATCTGGATAACATGGATTTTTATATTTACACAACTTTATGGAATAGCAAAGCAAAATCTAAGGTTGTAAAGCCATTTTATAAATGAATTTTGTTGGATATTAACAAGAAAATAATGCAAATTAAGAGAAGAAAAAAATGAAGTGAGAAAATGTTGGTTGAAGGATGCAAAAAGGAAAAGAGGTTGTGGCCATGTGGGTGGGTTCCTTTAATAGAAGAAGCAAAAGCCTGAGAGAATTGGTTTAGATGTCTTAACTTTAGTAATAAGGTTTGACTTGGAGTGCCTTTGATTGGTCAGCTAAGGTTCAGCCGACACTAGTCACTCATTATTTATATTATTAATCTAAAGCTTTAAAATTATGATTAGAAATTAAGTTGCATCTATTATAAGCATATTAAGCTTTAATCAAATCATGGTAAAGTCTTGCCGGTTGGGGCATTATTTTACTCCAACTGCTTTACTGACAATTCAAACAACTCCCCACAAATAAAAAATATGATAAGTTCGAAAATTTTATTTTATTATTTAAAATATATTTTATATTAATATTTTTATATTTTTATAATTAAATTTAAATAAAAAATAATTTTTTTTATATATTAAATAGTAATTTGGATCGATCCAAATTTAAAATAATTTATTTCAAATTTGATCTAATTCAAATTGAATCCGTCGAATTGAGCTGATAGTATGATCCTTAGACGTGTGGCAAAAGGGTATTTGTTGTGGAAAGGTGTTGAGAATTATCTTCTCCTTATGCTTATTTTCACTTTATGAAAATTTTCTATGTTAATATACTTAATAAATATGTAAATTGAAAATTAATGTACTAGTTAGTTTTGAACAAAATGTATTAGTTGTTATGTGAAAAAAAATTGAAATCAAATCTCTTTCATTTTGAAGATTATTCAAATATGAAATTTAATGTTTATATGCGCGCATATATATATATATATATATATATATATATATATGAGGTAGTTATGTGTGTGTATATAGTCTTCTATGCATGGCCTATTAATCATAAAGGTGCATGTGTAGTTTGATATAGATCTATTTAAAAATTGGATTATTCATCTAATTTAATTTGAATTGGATTGAGTACGGGATAGGATAATTCAATTTGATCCGGACCGGTCCAATTCGAATTACTATTTAATTAATAAAAAAATTTATTTAAATTTAATTATGAAAAAATATAAAAGTATTTTTTAAATATTCTTTTAAACAATAAAATGAAATTTTCGAATTCAACGAGTTGAACCAGATCTTGCACAATTTTTTTTTTTTTACTATTCGAACTTAATCTAACAACAGCCTCTAGCTTGAATATAAGTCATAATGCTGCATGTGTTAGTGAAGTGAAGAAGGCTGGCTAGCTCTCACCAGCAATTCTTAGGCATACTCAAAGAGAGTCAATGAATTTCTCAATTGAGAAGTAAAATTTGGAAGCTTTGAAAGAACCAATTAAATGTTACTTAGGATCACACCACACCTAGGCCCTAGCTACTCTTTGGATGGAATGGGTAGTTTGGACTTTCAAGTAGATGTGTTCATGGATCGGACCGAATCGCAGTTCGAATTTTGTTTACATCTTATCTAGGCTTGACTTTTGGTGGGTGGGTCCGAGCCGGCCCGGGTTATTATTTATATAGTATTAAAAAATTAAAAAAATTATATTAATATTAATATATTTTTATAACTAAATTTGAATAAAAATTATTTTTTTAGTATTTGAACAGTTATCCGAGCCAAACCGTACTAACTCAGATCACAAAATATCTTGCCCATACCCAAGCCTTGAACATGTATACTTTGAAGTAAGCAAATTAAATAACTAGCATTATCACTCCAATTTAATTTGATTATTACTTTGTTGCTTTTTAATTTTTTTTATTACTATTGAATTATAATTTATAACCAAACAAAGAGGGTTTTTTGCTTAGTTACATATTCTTCTTATCCGAGGGTTAAGATTTTGTCCATTATTATTATTATTTTTTTAACATATTTATCATTATTATTTACATATGCAAGATTCATTAATAAATTATGAATTTTATACTTATGAAATGTAATTAAAATTGTATATAAAATAATTCATTATCCAATGCCATGTGCACGTTCTAATCAAAGATGGGTTAATAATTAATAGCTAATTTCATAATACTCCTTATCAATATATATATATATATATATATATATTGTAATGGGGGATAAAAATTCTGGTATAAAACCATAGAAATTATTGAACTTCAGTTATAATTAAATTCCTTTTGGATTAATTTCAAGAAAATTATCATGCTTTAGTGGAAAGTCTTAAACTCATACAAAGAAGTTACTTAACTGAACAGTCAAGTCAGCATTGTACTCAATTAATATACCATTAAAGGATTTGCGGAAAGAGTGAGGAAGGAAAGAGGTAGGAAGAAAATTTATTTTCTTTGTATGATAAGAGAAAAATAGGAAGAGCGAAAGAAAATAAATAGATTTGTACTTTTTTTCTTTCCTTCAAATGTAATTTTTCTCAGAGAATAACATTCATTATGTTTAAATTAATAATTTTATTTGTAATTTTACGCATAATCTCTTTCTTTCTTTTTTCATATCAAACATAATAAAAATAAAAATAAACTTTCCTTTTTTTTCTTTTTTTCACACATTTTTCTCTCTTATCAAACATAATGTTAAAATTTTAGGTTATCAAGAATAATAGAGTTAAAGTGTTTCTTGTAACCTAACGTGCATTGGTTCAGTTGGTTGAGTACTCATTAGTGTCTTAGCAAGTATTAGGGCTCAAGTTTTACCAATAATCCAACTTGTTGAGTGATCTGTAAGTATTACTATTAGTCATCTCTGAAACTTGTGGCATGTCTTGACCCTCGATCGGGGTAGCTTATTTCTTGTGATATGTTAGTAGAGTGTCAAATTTTTAATTTTAATGATCATAATCCTTATCAATTTTAAATATAAAACATTAATTTTTTCAACAACAAAAAAACTGCTAAAGAAAAGATTTATCATCTGCTTGACATTTTCATGATTACCCAAAGAAAAGAGTAGCATTGATAACATTCCACTACCATTTTAGACTTGGAGGAAAAAGAAAAATGGAAGTAATTAGTGTAGTTTGATGATTCTTGTTTACCTTTCTATTTTCTAACCACTATTAATTCTAATCAAAATTGCCAATTATTTTCCAAAACCCTTTACCTAAATTGCATCAAATTTCTCGCGCCAGACCCGTTGTAATTATACTTTAGTTTTGATCGGTAGGAAAAATTATCCTATAATCATACACTATCAAGAATTTCATCCTGTTAGTTCAGGGTCCAAAGAATTGCTTTCCTATATTAAATGTTTAAAATTTAAATATAATAATAAGATTCTTTTTTATTAGCTTAAATTTTTATGATAATTGGTCCCTTAATTTAACATGGTATCTGAGCTCTCGAATTTGAATCCTGAAATTTTTTTTTCTTTAATATTTCTTCACCCATTGTCTTGTTACCCTCTGATCCTTCTTCATCAGTTTGCACATTTCTTCTACACTTAAGTTCACGTGCAAACCCATTAATCATTCATTCGGCTTATACGTAAGGGATTGTATTGGAACATAAATATAATATATAGTTGGACCATTTTCTATCAATTTAAACTTTTAGAATAATTGATCATCTAATTTAATATTAAATGTGAAATATTTATAAGTGTTAAGCTTGGAATGGAAAAAGGGAAAACTACCAACTTCTAAAGGAATATAGCTAGTTAGGTGAATGAATACATGAGATAATCATTATAGATACAATTTCCCAACTCTGAATTTTTATGCGATTTGTAAAGATATGATAGCTAGTTATATGAAAATGTTAACATATTGAAAGTTGTTCTCCTTCAGGATATTTCTTGCAAAATAAGATCCTAGCTGGATTTTTTTTTGGTGCAAAAAAAGTTTAGGTGAAAGGAGGTTACCTTCGTCTAGGATCAAGACATGTCACAAGTCTTAGAGAGGATTAACAATGGTACTTACAAATCACCTATCAATTGGGACTGCTGGTGAGACTCAAATCCTGATGCTAGCCAAGATGTTGATAAGTCCTTAACTAACTGAATCAACCCACGTTGGCCTAGCTGGATTACTTTACACACCTTTAAGACTACTAAAGTCAGAAAATTGGTCAAGCAAGTCTAACTCCATATCTGATATTGAAAGGAAAGTAAGAAACCTCACTTTGAAAAGAAAGTGGGGTTGGAAGGTTTGGAACATGAATCCTCAAGGTTATTTTTGTACCTCTGATCAATTGCATCATGTCAACTATTAGGTCAAATTGTACTATTAGTCCTTGTACTATAAAGAAAATGCGGATTTAGTCTCTCTACTGTAATTTGAAAAATTTTATTACCTCTACTTTTTGGGATTTTGAATTTCAGTCCAATTACAAACGTTTTCTGTTTCCTTCGTTAATTTTAATGATATGGCTTTTACTAAGCTTATGTGGCCTTTATTTGACTTACGTGGCATTTCCAATTCAGCAAAAACAAAACACTGAAGAGGAAATATCTTTTCCAAATACATTTCCCAAACCAAAAACAAAAAACAAAATTATTAATTGTTTTATTTTTACCAAAACAAAACCGTAACCTAATGTTTTCTCATAGCTCTCTCTAAAAACATTCAGCCCTAAACCAAGCCCTAATCCCTAATTCAGATTGCAAAATCAAAATCAAAATCGAAAGAGACGTTTGAAGTGAGAGAAACTGAAGAAAGTTTTGTACACATTTCTTTCAAGGATTGTAGCAGAAAGGGGAAATCGAAAAAAGGGAAAAATGAGAAGTGAAGAAACGAAAAATACTGAAGAAAAATTTCAGAAGAAAAATTTCCAAGATTAATAACAGTAACTACGGGTAAGTTGATTTGGGTTAATTTTTTTAGATTATTATATAAATGTGGTAGTTATAGCTTAGAAATTCGTTTCATTCATTTATCGATCTGTTTGGGCAAATAAACTTACACGAAGAAATTAACAGTAAGATCCAAATTGTGATCATGCAATCTGGAATAAGAAGTTCAAGTTTTGGGCAATCACAAACTCTGCATTGTATTTTGCTTTGTTTCACATTTGTTTAATTTACTGCTGAAGGGAGTAGGTGAAAATGGTTAAATGATGTTGAAAAGGTAAATTAAATATGATTATAATTTGAAGGCTAGAAACTCTAATCCCTTCAGCAGTAGTTGCAATGCAGAGTCAAAATCTGAACAAAGCAAAATACTTTTACTCTAATTTTCAAATCTATCAGTCAGTCATAAACAAAATGTGAAACAAAGCAAAATACAACAATTTTGATTTTCAAAATCTGAACAAAGCAAAAAATTGTAGCAGTAACTCTGATTTTCAAAATCTGAACATAGCATATTTTCATTTGAAGCCAACAAAAAAATCTATTGTTTGAGATTTCATCATATGACCATAACACCATCATAAGCTCTATCAAAGTTCTCCTAATGATGTGAACAAATTTGTAAGGACAAATTGATCAGTTCAGGTGTTACAAAAAAAGTTCCCTGACCATAACACCATGATAAGCTCTATACAAAAACCACAATTTCTAACTGATTGCCATTACATTCACAAGGCTAATTAGTAGCAAAAGAAGTAAAATTCCTAAACTCCTTCTCAGATAGAATCTTTTTCTTTCCCTTTTCTTGATATACTTGTACACGTTTCTTGTGTTGGTACTGGTGTGGATGCCTCAGTTGTTGCCTTCTTTATTTTCCACTGAAGCTTCAAGTCCCTTTATGCCTTTTGTAAAAATGTATAAGGTTAGCAAGCAGTATATGTTCAGTTTCAACAATCATGAAGATAGATTTAGTGGTAGAGGTTACCAGCAATTTATTTCTGGTAATTAAAGATTCATGCCTCATTACTCCCCTGCCAACAATCATTTCACTAGGCCTGCCAGGCTTTTAAAATTGAAGACAATAAACTAATATCAGCCTAACACAATTTAATAATCAAATTCCAATATCAGACCTCAAAAATTTTTGAATGACTAAGTAAGAAACTGCTTACATTTAGTATTGAGATTCCAATATCAGGGTGTATGGTATTCTTCATGCTTCTTCTTGATCCCTCAACATGACTCTTGAAAAGCAAAACACAATTTATCAATAACCAAAATTTTGTACTAGATTTTTTAGAATCAAATAATAAATAAATAATACCTGTTGTATATTAGAACCAGAAACAGTGGACAAATCTTTGTTTTTTTTTTTTTTTTGTTGCTTTTGGAGGCCTTGAATTACTACAACCAGAGGCCTAAAGTTCAAAATTAAGTTAATTTAATATCAATATAGTCAGTAAAGTAAATATATGATCAACATATAACACATAAATAAAATAGTAATCTTACAAATTGAGATCTCCTTGGACAGCCTATCTTGTTGTGGCCCTCTTCATGACAATACCCACATGTCATAACTCTACCAACCCTTGAAAGATTGCTTCTACTTTTCCTTCAAGTGATTCCCTCTTTCTCTTTTTAGAAGGCCTACCAGGCATTCTTTTCACCAAAGGAGGTACACATGGGCCCTCTCTGCTTTTTGGCCAAAACAACTGTCCTCTAACGAGATTCAACATGAAGTTGTAGGTAGCCAAGTATGTTTCCTTATGAAGATAAGTACTGAAGAGGATCTGAGCTTTCATACATAATAGCAGGCAGGGCATGCTGACAAGGAATCCCACTTATGTCCCATTTTCTACATGTACATGATCGTTGTTGCAATAGTACAGTGTAACTCTCTCTTTTTTTATTTGCACATCAAACCAGTAAACCTTATGTCTACCACTCCTATTCCACTCAACTTCCCACTTACCACAAAGGTTTCTTGATTTTTCTAGCTTTTCAATGATCCTAGGCCCATAATCATGTTTCCACTTGCTCACATACTCTCTTTTTTGAACCAACCTCTTCATCACATACATCATAATGTCTTCAAGCATACTAATTATAGGTTTGCACCTAGCTTCTAATATCACCCATTAAATGTTTCGCACATGTTATTATCAATAACATCACATTTAATAATTTCAGAAAAGAATGCTTGACACCAATCTTGCACAGGCCATTTTTCTAATAAATCTTCCCTTGCTTTTATCCCTCCCCTGATGCCTGCCATGATTTCTAGTTGTTTGTTCAACTCAAGTTCGTTTGGAGACCTAGCACAAATCCAAAACTGCAATTTCAAGTCTTTTCCACTATTTTGCTTCCCCCCATCTAACATAAATGTGTCTAGCACACATTCTTTGTTCAACTAATGCCATTTGATCCCTAATGGACCTTAACAGACCCTAGCACATGAACAAATTAACATACATTAATTAGAACAGGATTCAATATGAAACTAATACATTATAAAATTGAAATAAGACAACGTATCAAGGGCATACATTTTGCATATCACTGATGACTGACCATCCAAGCCCATCTTCAATATTCAAATCAACACATAATTGATCTACAAACCAAGACCAACTCTCAGTAGTCTCATTCTCCACCACTGCCCAAGCAATTGGGAACATTTGGTTGTTCTCATCCCTCCCAACAACCACAAGCAACTGTCCTTTGACTAACCCTTTTAAAAAACATCCATCTAGGCCAATGATGTGTCTACATCCCTCCAAAAAACCTTGTTTCAATGCTCCAAAACAGATGTACATTTTTTGAAAGATAGGGTTTGAATCAGGTGTTGGTCTCTCAGATATGACAAAGACACTGCTTCCAGGATTTGTTGCTTTAAGCTTCTCTGCATAGTCATTCAAAACCATAAATTCATCCGTGTATTTCTCTTCCAGTTTTTTAACTACCTCACCCTTGGCTGCCCTACAGACACTAGGAGATACAATCACACCTAAATCCTTCCTCGGAAGTGCTCTTAGATACCTAGGTTTAATGAAGGGCATAGTAATAATCTCCTTTCCATATTTTCTTGCAATCATAGTTGCTGTCACCCTTTTATTTTTTGAGGTTGGCAGGCATGAGTGCTCACTTTGATATGTTTTGACCATGAATGTTTTGTTAGTACTACACCATGAGCATAGGATAGTCCACTTATAGCCCTTGGAACTACAAACAGCTCTGACCCTGATTTTATCATTCTTCATGTACTTATATTCAAATCTTTGTCTTGTTGAAAAGTCAGCAAGCACATTCTTGAAAACCTTAATATCTTCAAACCTAAGCCCAAGAACAAAATCATTGAATGAGGTTTTTGGATTATAATGTCTGCTACTAAGTTTCACTCTCTGTGCATCATCTTCTTCTGATCCATCTGTGTTTGTAAAACTTCCAGGGTCTAATGAATCAAAATAATCACTTTCATATCCACAAACTTTGTCAAAATCTAAATTAAGCCTAGATGATTGACTTGCAGCTTTTACACCTTCAACAATTTCATTAACTACATCCTCATTATCACCACCATCTGCATCATCACCATCTGAATCATCATCATCTATATCATCACCATCTGAATCATCACCATTTGAACCATTCATTCCTAATTGTCTTTTCCTTTTAACATACTCCTTCAAATTTTGCCTTGCAACCTCCAATTCATCATCACTTGAATCATTTTCATACTCTCTAATATTGCCATCAATCTCATGCCTTTCAATTTCATCCACTACAATTACTCCTTCATGCCTCTCACTAACACCCCCTTCATCTATCACATTTACATTCTCACCTTCCACATCACTATCAAAATCCTCTAATGTAGGTGTAGGAGGTAAATGACGTGTCCTCATTAACAGCACTACTACTCCCAACCACATTTTCTTTAGCAACTTCAATCGGTTGAATAAGGGCATCTGGAAACTCTTTTTCCTTCACATTTTCATCTAACTGTTCTACATAGATATCTACAATATTATTTTTCCTTAATTGATCAGCCAATTCTAAGACTCCTTTATCATCGCATAACAATTTCAACCATGTATCCAATGACTTTCCAGTCTCAGCATAGTAAACTTTCACTGCCTACAAATCATAAGGATTTAATTGTTCCTAGAATAGTCCAATAACAAATGCGATCAACATCTTCATCATACTCTACTTCTGACCCATTTACATATCAGACTCTTGGGGTTATTAACAATTTTCCTCCATGATGATACCTTACTCTACAAACGTTGGAAGTCATGCTACATAGGATTGAAGACAAATAAATACATAAATAAAGCAATATAAGGCATAATATAAACAAATAAATATTTTAACAATAATAATATCTTTGTAGCAATAAAGCAGATAATTCATGGACAAGGCCACTTTTCTCAACAAATATATAGGAAATAACTAAAATATAGACAATTTCAGAATAATTCAAAGATAAGGGAAAAAAAATAACTTCAATCGAATTATTTTTGGTTATACTTGTTGGAATGGAAACACACAATACTTTTTGCGAGCATAGATAAATATATCCCAATACGCCAATATTGCCATCAGAATGACTTCAAAATGGATAAACAAAAAAAAAAACCAACAATTTTCAAAAGCATAGTAATAAAGGTATCACCTAATGCAGGGGAAGGAATGGGAGTCACTGACTGCTTGCCACTACAACTTCCTCAATCTTTTGCTTACCTGCATCCAAAAATTTTGCCCTTTAATAAATAAATAAGAAAATAAAATCCTTCCAATTAATTCACAAACACAACACCACCAGAACTGAGAATTGCTCATGGCAGACATAATTTAAATTTGCTTTCACTCTTAGTTCTATTTTTTGCGCTTGATGCATGATAAAAAAAAAGGTTGTCGCTCGCATGCCCTAACATGTTAACTTAATATATATATATATATATATGTATATATATATATATAAAAGTAAATAAACCCTCTTGTGAACTAGTGTCAAGAAGAAGAAGAATCCTTCATCAAATACTATTATGAATAAGTATTCTAAAATTATATATATATATTATATATCAAAACATTGTAATGGAAGCTCATTTTTTATTACACTCCAATACCAAACACTTGATTTTTTTTTTTAATATCAGTATATACTTCTAAAAACAAACTCAAAACAAAACTAGGAAAACAACTCATTGACAATGCTAAATTCCTATTCGCCTCAGATGTTGCTCAGTGCTTACCAACAAGCTGATTTCTTTTGTGAGCCAGAATATTGGAGGAAAAAAATATATATTGAATTCTTGCTGGCAATGAAGTACCAATGCATCACTTACCATGAATATGTTATAAATTGCAAACATTCCTGAAATTGATCAAGTTACACATTGACCACCTGCGACTGACTTGTATAAAAATCAATTCGACTTGTGACCACCTGCCACTCGACTTGTGTAAAAATTTAACTTTGAATCTAACTCCTAATAAAATAAAGGTAAAGAATCTAACTTTTCTTTCTAATGCCTATGACCATTGACTTGTGTAAAAATCTTGACATTTTTTGTAGCTTCCGACAAAACGATAACAACCAACTCAAAAGAACCACACACAGTATTAAAACACAACTAGAACCACAAAGAATCTTTTCAAACAGAAAAAATATTTATCACAGTATTGAAAACACAAAAAGGACCACAAAAACACAATAAACTAAAAAAAAAACCCATAAATAAAAAACACTTACCTTTTTTCAGTTCCCCTCACTTCTTAGTTTCAGCTTTCTTCAGTTTCTTTCACTTCTCACTTTCCCCTTTCTTCGATTTGGTTCAATTCTATAGCCTTCGATGGGTACCCTTTCAGATTAAGGATTAGGGCTTCGTTTGCTTTCGCTATTTTGCTTTTTCTTCTCTTCGATTTCAATTTCAATATTGAAGGCCGATTTTGATTTTGATTTCTATTTGCAATCTGAGTTAGGGATTACGGCTTGGTTTAGGGCTGAGTGGTTTAGAGAGAGTTAAGAGAAGAAATTTACGGCTTGGTTTAGGATTTTGTTTTGGTAAAAATAAAACAATTAATAGTTTTGTTTTTGGTTTGGAAAATATATTTGGAAAAGATATTTCCACTTCAGCGTTTTGTTTTTGCTGAATTGGAAATGCCACGTAAGTCAAAAAAGGCCACATAAGCTTAGTAAAAGCCACATCATTAAAATTAACGGAGGAAACAAAAAACATTTATAATTGGACTGAAATTCAAAATCTCGAAAAATAGAGATACTAAAAATTTTCGAATTACAGTAAAATGACTAAATTCGTATTTTCGTTATAGTACAAGGACTAATAATATAATTTGACCCAACTATTATGATTATTGATTAACAAAAGTTTTCCCTCAATTAATCATATGTTAGTCAAGGTTAACAAAAGTTTTACACTCATTCCTTTTACCCATAAAAGAAAAGACTCAACCAAGATTTAATTTTTGTAAAGAACATTTCAGAAGTAAAATCTTGCATATATCAATTAATGTGAAAAAAATATGTTTTGAAGATCGCTCAAGAAGAAAAATAGACTCAAATAAAATATGAGATATCGAGTCAAGAGTTTAATCCAATTGGTTCATGCATCCATCGTTAAAAATTGACATCTAGCGGATCTAAAATTCGAATCTCAACCTTTGTAATTTCTTCCTTAATCTTCAACCTTTTTTAAAAAATATATATATATATATATATATATATATATATGAAATACCCTTACCACATTATATAAAAGAAACATGTAGTCAAGTTTACCCAAGTTATTATATTGTTGAGCTTTTTCAAAGTTTTGAATTCACTATTGAATTAGTGCAACTAAAAACATTTAGGATTAGTTAATGCTCTTCCTCTTAAGAAAAAGGGAAAAATTGACAGATTCTTCACACAAAAATGGAAGTAGTGATTGGCATTTAATTACAAACTGTGCCATCAAGTATTTGGTATTTTGGTATTAGTACACGTACAACTACTATTATGATTGAGATTTGAGACTCCTTATCAAGGGAGCGATGACTTAAATACTAGTATAGAGCAGGGCAGGCGATTCGCATTAGTGAGTTGTAATAATCTTGTATAAAAAATAAAGGATAATTTAATTTCGTATCATTTTTAAAATTATCACATATTATGTTTAAAAATAAAAAATAATTCAACTTCGTATCGTATTTAAAAATTAAAATGGCTGACGAGATAAAGTGTGTGGGGAGGGAGCTGCACGAGATGAGAGAAAGAGAAAAGAAAAGAAAAGAAAAGAGAGATGAAAAAAGAAAAGCAAAAAAAAAAAAAATAGTACTAAAATTTTGGTTTTTGATAAACTGATGGTAAATTTTTTAATTTTATAAGTTGGTTTACAAGATTGTCCGTATATTTCATTTTTTATTAATTATTATTTTTTTAATAATATCTTAATGAGTATGTTTCATCCTCCTAATCACATTTGTAGAGTCTAAAAACTTCATTGATGATGAATCAAATAATTTCTCTAAACTTAATTAATTGATATTTTTGCATAAAATGTCACATGTCTGAACCCGAAACTTAGTTCAATTAATTCATGCAGTCACCCTTAAGAGTTGGTATCTAATAGGTCTGAGATTTGAATCCCAGCATTTGCAATCATTTCTCTTATCCTTAGGCTGCGATCTCATTTGTACCAAAGAAAAAATGTCACATGTTGAAAAAATCGACATCATATATATATTTTTTAATTTAAAAATAGCTCAAAAATGCCACGTTAACTTGATCAATGCACATCAATAAAGTCAACATCCACATCAGCAATTTTACGAGAGAACAAAATATATTGGAAGGACTAAATCTGAAATTTTGAGTAAGTACAGGACTCGTTGCATAATTTGACCAATATATTCCAATCTGATATACTGTTTCTGCAGATTAGAAAGGTGTAATTCCACTTCAGTGGATATTGATCTTTTTGACTGCATAAAGCTTTGTTTCTTGACCATTATTTCGAGATATTGCTTTGCAGCGTCACTCCAGCAGCATCTTAACGTTACAGAGTGGGGTGATGTCCGAAATATAACTTGGAGTTAAAGAATTAGTAAGAGGAATATCATCAAACAAGTTAATATATACTATATTGTAAGATAGTATCATAATAAAGGCAATTATGAATCCAGACTTAATCCAATTGATTCATACAAGTACCTTTAAGAAGTGACATTTAGTAAGTCTAGAATTTGAATCTTAATATCTGAAAAAAAAAATTTCCCTATTTTTAAACTGCTATTTCTTTGTACCCAAAAGGGAAAACCTGCTCAAATGAAAAGACAGAAAGACCTGGCAATTTTCTTCACCTCTGCGAATGAGATACACTATTTTGCTTGTACTTCAATTTACAAGTTAGGATGAAGATAGATTTTGGAATGCTACAAGATAAATTAATAAGGAACAATTACATACTAATTGTCTGATACCACTCTCCCAGCACATATGCACAGAAAGTTCATCAATGGTAAAATATCAGATCCTTGTAGCCAGTAGCTATGTTACTTGGACTCGAGTGTGAATATCGAACACGGGTATGTTTAATTTTTTCTAAGATTTTCATGTATTTGAAGAGTCCTTAGAGGATCGTATCCCCATACTCATGTCCAGTTATGCATCGGATACGAGTACTTTAAGAAAAATGAAGATTCGGAACAACATAAGCCAATAGTATATCTATATTCAGAAAATCAACTCATTCCAATGGGAGAGAAAACTATGAAGACTCTTTGTGGAGCTTCTATAAAAGGTGAAATATAGCATTACATTAAAAGTGCCCCAAATAAAGAATGAAAACCAATCACCTACTAAAATTCTCAATATTACAATGAAGACAGGTTTCTATGATATGTTAATGTACAAGGAAAAATTGAATTCTATTCATTGATGAGAATTCAATATACAGAGGGGAAATTCCTATGAGTTAATCCAGACTGTAAATCTCAGATGACAGGTGCTTTTCATACCACCATCACTGCAAAATAATGACGACAAAATTGCTCAAAGTTTTTTTCCATCAATTGCTCTGTAATATCATGACCCATCTCCAAAAACCTCTTCAATCATACTACACGTGGGTAAGAAGTCAATTTTATTTTTTTGGCAAGTCGGATATCCAGCATCCCAAACTTTAGTATCACATGGTTCCAAAACATATCCATGGCTACCACCATTGTTCAACCCATTCAAGTTACCTTGCTACTGATGACCGTTGTCAGCATTCGCCCGTGTTTCTTGTGACGCACCCCCTGTATCAGAAGATGTGCATGAGTCATCTTGGACCTCTCGTTCTCCTCGTGCATCCTTTAGAATGCTCCCATGCACCTGAGCTATGAGATCAGAACCACAGTTGCAAAACAACTTTCCAGAATATGTTTCTGAAACTTTGATAGCATCTGCACCACTACCAAATCTAAACTGTGATATCACAAGTTTCATCCACAACATCCTCATCAAAAACACACAAGCCATTTTCCTGGCTCTGATGATAACCAAAATCTTCGTGACATACAGGTGATTCAACAACAGAGTCCTCATCTTCATCTGAGAACTCAGCTTCATTGTTGCCAGAATCATCAGTCCCCTGCCACTCATCGTTATCACTATCAATACTCATTGATTCACATCTGTTCTGCTCAGATCTCTTCTGCAGCATAAATACATTGAAGTAATAACTGACAATATCCTCTTTGGTTCGATAAGGGAAGACAGAAGCAAGGCTGTCCCAGAAATTCCTTCCTAAGGATGCTGGATTAAAGAATACAACTTTGTGGAATAGCTCTTCCTCCTCCTCACTCCATTTCTCTGCCACTAGCTCACCCATGCCATAAAAACCAAGCTCCATAAATCTCTCCTGCCCAAGAGATTTTCTAAGTTCCTCTCTTGCTTCCAATATGTGCCGTCTGACACACCTGACAGAATCCTTGTCCTCACAACCACAATTAATTCTGCCACTTCCAACTTTGTCATCATATGCAGAAGACTCCAATGCAGGCATTGGAATGATACAAGTTCCTATCAGTTCATTCTCATATCCGCCAGCAGCAGTTTCAGATACATCTTTATGATTAGAAGTGTTCCTAGCAACCTGTGAGTCCCATTCTGGAATATCTGCTTGGTAATTAGGACCAACAAGAACTGCTTTCCTCGGAGGATATCGCAAAAGTATAGAATAGATATCTTCCAAACGAGCTACTGTCCTTACTGGACATTCAGGGTTAAAACATTCTGCAAATGAAGGTATGTGAAGTGGTTCCTCTGACCACGGGTCTTCTTCACAGGTGCCCAGGGAAGATATGGCAATGCAGCCAAGAACATTGGCTTCAATATCCTCAGCATTTCCTGTGTGTTTAGTATCCATGGCATTTGCAAGCTTTTCATCACACTTGGTATTAACATTTGTGAATCTGCCTCACCTTTACCATTACGCATTACAATGCAGTGAGAAATAATTGAGAACAACTACAAAAGAGAAAACAAATCGACAGATTTGCAACTGAATAATCTGATAGTTTGGTGTTATTCAAACAATCACTGTTCCCAAATAGTATAAAGTCAAAAGACACATGAAAATTGACTCAAGAGTAACTCAGACAGTGAACTCTGATCCAGGCACATGAAATCAGTGCCTAGAAATAATTAAAAAACATAGAGAGCTAGGACAAAAGATTGAATAATCCATCAGACTTTAGGTGCTAAAAAGGATTCATTCAAGTAAGATCCTGGATCAGCATTCATAACATGGACACCTGTTTAATATTGGGCTAAATTACTATTTACATCATCAGTTACAATAGACAGAATAGCCAAAAAATAGGAAGTGTCAAATTAACATGCCCAAGTCGCAGCCTAAGTGTACCAGATGTGGTTTATTACAGGCTAGAAGTTCTGTACCTGAAGCATTAGAAAACATGGCAGCATCTTCAGGAAAAAAGGTTCTGAAGATAAAACCCATTGATTACTATGTTCTGCTTGTCTTGATTGCTTGTATGAAACCTCAAATACATCCTCCTCAACAAAAGGCCGCTTATGTACCATGTTGAACTGCACCACCAAGTTGAAACTGATGAGAGAATAGTAAAGCAAAAGAACTGTTGACAAAATAATTCTATTGTACGTTGCACCAGGGAAGTAACAACACCAAAGACAGATATTCAACGATGAAGAAAATGACAACAGCAACAACAACAAACAACAAAAGATAAAACTATTTTTCCACCAAATAGGATTAGCTATATAAGTCAGATTATACCAATTATAAAAGGAAATGAGCAATGGGGGGATCAGATTATGCTCACTAAATTAAGCTTTACATGACCAATCAATTATTGTTAATGGTAGTACTATGGACAACATTACCAATATTTTACAACACCAACAAAATTCACTTGGATATATCCCAGCTCACTCTAATTCATCCTAATAATCTACTTAGGAGTTAGGACATAAAAAACAATATGACTCAAAACTACATTAGTATTGGATACAGTTAATGAATGTCATAATCAACTACTAACACACTTTCAAATGCCAAAGTAGACATGCAACAATGACATTTTACACGTGCACAAACAAACTAATAATCCAAAACCCTAAGCTAACATGACCATAATTTATTTACTTTTGTAATGTAGATGACAGAAAACTATAGATTATAAAGTTCATCAAAAAGTTCACACGCTCAAGTATCAATTTAGGAAAGAGTTGAAAAAAAATAATAATGTCACTATTGTTATTAGTATTATTTATTTATTTATTATTATTGTTGTTGTTGTGGGGTCAATAATTTGATTAATCATTTTCACAATTTGGTACTTTGGGTGAAAAATGACTCTGCTCATTAAATAGAATTACTATTTTTTTAAAATTTACAAATAAGAATATTATAATTTCGAAATTAAACAAAAAATTATTTTAATACCTCAGAAAAAGGGCCTTCCTTCAATGATCGATTGGATAACAACTTGGAAATTATGTCTTAATTAGCGAGCAATAAGGGATTAAGAATTGCGATATTAGATGCGAATTGACTTTCCCCTAAGTCAATTAAACCAAAAAAAAAAGCCCCAATTGTCAATAAAACCTAACCCTAGATCTTGAAATTGTCTAAGAAATCTATAAAATTGAGGCTGATTCACAAACAAAACACCTATTCCCCTAAGTCAATTCAAAGAGCTAACAGATCTATAGATCAAACAATCTTTTACGAACCGAAACCAAGAAATCAAATAACCCTATGAATCAATTTTTAAAAACTAATTTCTAATCAGAAACAGAATCCAGATCCAGAAAACTCTAACCCACAAAAGACATAACAAATCTCAAAATTGGAGTTTACAGATCGATAAATTATTATATAACAAAAAAAAAACCTAACCTTAGAAACAGATCTAACAAACGGAAAAAAAATAAAAATTGGTTAGGTGGGTAGAGAATGAAGATAATTAATCGAATCTGAGGTTGATTTTATAATAAAAATAAAAAATAGAGATCAAATCGAATGAGAAATGATCGAGATTGAAATTGAAATTGGGGATTTTGTTAATGACGAAAAGGGGTAAAAGTTAGGGTTACCTTTGTTTTTTCGTAACAGAAATGTCCGAAAATGGAAATAGCCTGAAAAAAGGACACGTATCTGGTGATAATTACGGGGACGGCCACTCGTATTAAGGGGAATAAAAAAAGGCGTACATTACACCTATGTATATGGGTTTTATAAGCGTTTGTCCAACCGCAATTTTGATCGGATGACCTATAGGGGAGTGACACGTGTCATATTAATGGAGGGAAAGGAGGAAAATTTTGACTTTCCTCTTTAGTTGATCTTTTTATATATCGTTAAACAGTTTCTTAATTTCATAAATGATATTAAAAGATTAATATATATCTTAATTTTTCTAAATTAATTTTTCATTAAATTTTGTTAATGAGTGTTTTTATGATTTTTGTAAAGTTATTATATACAATAATATTTTTATCCAATGTATTGAAAATATTTAATAAAATTATCAACTTTTACATTTAATATAAAATTATTATAATAAATAGGGTTTTGTTAATGAGTGTCTTTAGAATATTTTTTAAGGTTAATCTATATACTATTTATAGTAAAAATATTGTATTAAATACAAAAATTGATAAATATATTCATCATTTTCAATGCATTGAATGAAGATATTAACTTATATTAGGATCATCTTAAAAAGTGAAGATTTTAGACACCAATAATATAATGACACATCATAATCTTTTAAAGACATATAATTATTATTATAGACTCATCCTTACCAAATACATTCTCTAAAATAAAAATCTCTTAAATCATCTCTCTATTGTTTTCTTCTCTTCGAACGTGGTTTTTGCCTTCATTACTCTCTCTTTTTTTTCATCAAGAACTCATCACTGTTCAATTCTCTGTTTCTCCTTATTCCTCAGTTTCTCTTCTTTCTTTCTTTTTTCACCATATTAAACCCACAAGCATAAACCGTCAAGAGAAGATCGGTATGGAGAAAAAACCCATCTTTCTTTTCTACTCTTCTTGATGCTATCTACCATTCTATTGATGAATCCAATGGTAGTAAAGGAGAGGAAGATATGATTTTCTACAAAGAGACTACCATGAGGAAGAAGAAGCACAACAAAAAAGAGCTAGATTTCGCATCATGAAAGAAAATCGTCGGGTTGTGGAAACTGCCAATGATCTTTTAAAGAGTTACCAGATAATTAAACCTAGACTAAATTTATGAGTTTTAGTTATTTTAATTTTTAAATAAATTTATTAGAATTAATTTGAATTAGAGAGTGTATCTGGTGAGGATGAGTCTATAATAATAATTACATATCTTTAAAAGATTATGTTATTGGTGCCTAAAAACCTCAATTTTTAGGATGATCCTAATATAAGTTAATCCTTATTATATATAGCAACTTTAAAGAATGTTTTTACGATAATCGTTAGCAAAATGCTTATAAATAATATATTAATTAACCTTAAAAAGTGTCTTAAAAACGCTTGTTAGCAAAAGTATTTTTTTTTTTTTTAAATTTACTTAAAGGAAATGTATCACTCGACTAATTTCTTTTTGGAGTTTAAAATTTTTTCACCAATAATAAATGAGATAACTTTTTTTTTTTATCTCTTTTCATTTTCTTTTACATTAGAATTAAATAATGGCATTTTAAAAATAAATAAATAAATAATGGCCAAATATATTTTTATCTTAAAAGAGGAAATTTTGTCATTAGCCAATTGTCTTTTTATAATAAAGTGATCCAAGGTAATTTTATTTTTTGTGGTTTTGTTTATGAAAAGTCATGTACAAAAATTATGAAAATATGAATCAGCATAAGGTGTTAATAATTGAATTCAATATATATATATATATATATATATATATATATATATTTATTTATATATTTATGAGACATTCAAAATCTTGAATATTCTTTTAGCTAATTGAAAATCATCGGTACACATTAGCAGTAATTATACATGAGGTGTTAAGTTATATTAGTATAAAATTAATTAGTTTTACCTTCTTTAATAATTTTATGTATAATTAATATTTTAATAAATTGATTGAGATTTAATAATATAATTATATTTGTCGTGCACATAAAATTTTAATTAATCCGATATCTCTATTATATCGATCGAAAAATATTATTTTTAATATATATTTAATGATTCAATTTTTTATATTAAATAAATAGTTAGATATTTTAAATTAATTTAATATTTGACCATAAAACATTAAATATAATGATTGAAATAAATAAATATAAATAAAAAATTATTGGATAATTCTTTTTTTTTTTTTTGTCTATAATTACAAGATTGCAACTATTGCTTGTGATGTACCATATTTTTTATATAATCATTTTATTTTTATAAAAATATTTTTGCTAACGAGTATCTTAAAAATATCTTTAAGATGACTATATAATTATCTTCACCAATGTACTGCATTTAATATAATATTATTACTATAAAAAATATTTAATTAACCTTAAAAGAGTAGAAAACACTCATTAGCTAAACTTTTATAAGAAAAATGTTGAATAAAAAAGGATAGGCTAATAAATCTTAGGACTGTAAACGAACAGAGCGTTCGACGAACCGTTCGTGAACCGTTCGATTTTTGTTCGTTTATGTTCGTTTATTAAGCTAAATAAACGATTATGAACACAATTTTAATGTTCGTTTATTAAACGAACCGAGTTCAAACAAATATGTGTTCGGTTCGTTTATGTTCACGAACAAGCTCGTTTATAGTTCGTTTCAAACTCGTTTATTAGTTTGTTTAAAGCTCGTTTATGTTCGTTTATAATTAATATTATTATTATTATTTGTATTTTATTTTATTTATAATATAATTAATATTATTTAATAACTTAAATTTAATAATTTAGTAATAAATTTAATTTAATTATGTTTGTATTTTATTATTCTATATTTAATAATTATATAAAATTGACTTGTTTTATATTTGTTTGTTTATTTATTGTTCATGAACATTTTTTTTAATTGTTCGCGAACATGTTCAATTATATGTTCATGAACATGTTCATTTAATGTTCACGAACTTGTTCGTGAATATTAAATGAACTTGTTCGTGAACATTAAATAAACGAACACGAACACACTCAATTTTAAACGAACAAAGCTTGAATACAATTTGAAAATCCTTAACGAACACGAACAGAACACGAACAAGCTCAAAAATAAATAAACGAACACAAACAAAAGCTTGTTCGTTCAAGCTCGATTCATTTACAACCCTAATAAATCTGTTCACGGATCAAGTTACCCATTTGACTCAATAAAATCAGTCTAAACAAAGATTTTTGTAATCCCAACTAGCTCGACCCATCTTGAATTACTACTTATTTAATAAAATATATTTTTTATTTAAATTTAAATTTAATTATAAAATATTAATATTAAATAATTCTTAATATTTTAATATTTGTTAAATAATAAAACGGACTTTCAAGCCTAACCCAAATCCGACCCAACCTTGGAAAGCAAAACTAAAATATTCTGGGAAGGGCTCGGGCCCGAGCCCAAACCCAACCCATCCCATGGATACCCTAGTGCCTAAGCAGTAAAATAACCACCACCCATGATCCGAAGGACAGCTTACTACATATTTATGCAATCATAAGCAAGCTTTTAATTTATCCAATCAATGTTTTTGTCATCCATGAATACTACTTGATAATGAAGTGAGCATGAAAAAAATACTTGTAGCAAAGTAGATGAGTAATTTCTAGAAATTGAGTTTTAAATAGACTTCAAATTGAAGGTCATAGTCAACAAACAAACAGGCAGCACATTGGAATTTAAGTTCATATAGAAGAAACCAGACACAGAGCAAGCAGAAAATTGATCATCAACACTGCCTCCTAAAACAGTTCTTTTCAAACAACTAATTTCAGGAATTCAAGTTCAAACCATAGGAAAGCATTTACTAAATTTCTCAGGGGGCAACTGCAGCAATCCTTCCAGCAACTTGATCAAGATCCCGTTGCCCGTTAGATGTGATTTTCCTACCACTGATACACAGGAATATGATTTTAGTTGATATTAACAGATGAAAAAATGTTGACTATATATGCAATATAAACAAAACAAAATGACACACAATAAGCTATTCTACATAAACAATTTCTGCTCAATGTTATCAAGGGCGCAACACGCACTTTAGGCACTAGAACCCTTATATTACCAGAGGCACAAAGCGCAAAAAAACGCTAGCCTAAGTGAAATAAGGTGCAATATGTACATGTACGTATTTTTGTATGTGTTTCAGTATATATATATATATATATAATAAGTTTAATATATATAATTATGATAATAAACTCTAAAAAGTGATTCAATTTATCTTACACATGATTTTCTTATGGTCCAATGTCTTTTGTTGAATTACTCAAATATTGAGAAGTAGAGAATTTGATATTATCTCTTTTCTTACTAATAAAGGTATAATTAATGAAAAAATTAAAAATAAAAGCAATTAAAGAGAACTTCAATCAAGCGGGCTTTTTTGCACCTATCGCTTTACAAAAAAGCGCGCCTAAGCAGTGTTGTCAAGGGCGCAAGACGCACTCTAAGTGCTAGAACCCTTATATTGCCTCGGGTGCAAGGCGCAAAAAAAGCACTCGTCTGAGTGAAGTAAAGCGCAATATGTATATGTGTGTGTATGTGTGTGTGTGTGTGTGTGTGTACATATATATATATATATATATATAAAATAAGATTAAGATAATAATTATGATAATAAACTCTAAAGAGTGATCCAATTTATCTAAAAAAACATGCAATTTTTCTTTGTTGCCCAATATGCATGATTTCCTTATGGTCCAATGTTTGTTGTTGAATACTCAAATATTGAGAAGTAGAGAGTTTGATACTATCTCCTTTCTAACTAGTAAAGGTACATATAATGAAAAAATTTAAAATTAAAGAAATTAAAGAGAACTTCAATCAGGCGGACTTTTTTTACGCCTATCGCCTTACAAAAAAGATCGCCTAGACGCACTAGGCGTGCGCCTGATCAAATGCGCCTCGCCCAAAAGGGTCTAAGGCGCTTTTGTTGTCTAGCGCTAAGGCGTAGGCACACCTACGCGCATGCCTTCACAACACTGCACCAAAGCATACTAGGCGTGCGCCTGCTGAAATGCACATCGCTTGAAAGGGTCTGAGACGTTGTTGTCTAGCGCACACTTTAACAACACCGTTTCTGCTATACAATAATTAAATCTTTTTGAAATATACGTGTTACTAACTAAAGAGATTAATGAAAACAAAGAAAATCAGGCATGGTTATCTCAAAAAGGGTTTTCACAAAAAGAAAATGTAAAATATTAATATTTGAATCTTTCTGAGATAGTTCTACTATAATCCTAAAAATCCAACATAAATTATATCACAGTGGTTATTTTGGAGTGGGTATCAAATGTTATCTAGCATAAGTTATATCATAGACATCTTTTAAAAAGGAAAAAAAATCCAAAATCTAATGATCGACTTTTGGAGATTTTCTAGCTACAGTCTTGAGAATATCACAAGGCATTTTCATACACACATGCTTCAAAGAGATATTGTCCCTTACACTAAAGTAGACAAGATAATTACAGCATCCTAGCCTACTGCCTACCTAGTAAACAGATTACTTTTGAAGGATATGTACTTTTTTTCTTTTGAACAAAGAGGCAAACACGTGAATAATTCTAACCATATTGTCCATCCTTGCACTATTAATAGCATGGAGAACCAATTAGCTCGATATCTCCAATGTACTAGCTAATAGCAATAACAAATAATAAACCCAAGAATCATACACGAAAAAACTCACCCCTTGGTATCAAGATCGATGATGTTCACATTCTGCAATTGCTGGAGAATGTGACGAGCAATAGAGCCACTGCTCTTGCAGAAATGACGTGGGCGGCTGCCATTTCTCTTGGCCCCTCCATATATCCTCCTGAAGGCACCAACACCAAGACCTCCTCTCAAGTAGATTTTCCTTGCCATAGAAGCTACAAAGTAATGGACAATGATGATTATGAGAATTAATAGAAGCATACAGTGCATTAGTTGCATTGCATTCATTAGTGTGCGTAAACAAGTATGCTAGTGCGTGCCTTTAGGGAATAACAAATGGGAGGGAGTAACAGAGAGTGAAAAATCAACATACCAGCTCTGATATAGTACCAATCAGGGTCATATGGAGCAAGCTCCTTCAGTTTACCATCCTTGACAATATCAGTCCATGGAGGAAGCTCAATCTGTTAAAAAGCAGAAGGAAAAGGAAACATAAGGAATGAACTGCTATGTATGGAAATAAACCCCTTATCGCTTCATATTCTTTAAATTTACTGAAAAATTAGGCATAAAATAGAAATGAACAAATCACATTAGCTTCCAAGATTTCAGTAATCGGTTGTACCCACAACATGTCAAAGCTATGTTACTCGGACTCGGCTGTGAGTGTCAGATACGGGTATGTTTGATTTATTCTAAGTTTTTTCATGTATTTGGAGGGTCTTTGGGGGATCATATCCTCATACTCATGTCACGGATATGAGTCGGACACGAGTACTTCAAAAAAAATGAAAAGTCAGAGCAACATAGTGTCACTGTGGAAATCATTAATCAAGCTATAGAATCTCATTTCCATTAACTCTAACGTCCATACCAGGGAAAAAACAAAGCAATTAAGGTTTCGTTTATTTGTTGCCGTTGCTACTTAATTTTTTTAAGATAAGGCAAACAAGAAACTGTTAAAAAGCGACATAATAACTAACAAACAATGAACAAATAGCTAAAATGCAAGATTCTAACATACAAGTTCCAACATAAAAGTGTAAATAAATATACATTTTATTATTCAAAAACAATTTTTTTTTTTACTCTTAACTTTTAATTCTTTGAAAAAAATCATTCACCATTGTATTCAAAATCAAGTAGCAAAAGTTACAATCGAACGGATGCAAAGGGTACGAGTAACAGCATTACCAGTAAAACATCAAGTTTTTTCAAAGTTATTTACTTTAGGCTTCTTCTTTGAAAATTTATACAAGCATTATCCTTTTAATAAAACAGATTTCGCATAATCAGAAGAACCCTCCAATTAAATAACAAAATGCAGAATGAAAAAACAAGAAACTAAATCAAAGACGAAAACCCTAAAACAGTTAAAAAAAGGGCAGCGAAATCTATAAACTAAAAGCAACAAATGAAGAGACAAAGGGATAAGTTTCTAAAAAGCAAACCTTGCCGGAGCGCTTGAGATGGGCGGCGTAAGCCTTCACGAATTCGTGGGGAGAAACGTCCTTAACATTTCTCGCTACCTCCATTTTTTCCGTTTTTCTTCCTGCGGCGGAGGAAGCTCTTCGCGAGTTACGAGATATGAAGTTTGTGTTTGGGCGAGTGGGAGAAACACACTAGAATTAGGGTTTTAAGCTCTTGCGTTTCATAAGTACCTAACTACAATTTTATTATACGATATTATTCCTTGTCCCCTTCTTTTATTTTCTTTTCTTTTTTTTTTTTTTAATCACAAATAAAAAAGTTGTACAAATAATTGGTTTTTTATCCAAATATAGTTGATTTTTTTTATTTATCAAAATATCGTTGGTTCTAAATTATTTCTCAAAATCCGTTTTTTTTCTAACCGGTTGAAAAATCGTCATGGCTCATGACGATTTTCTAACGGTAATTTTTTTTTTTTTTTAACTTAATATTAAAAAATTTTTTTGATTTTTTCCATTAGGAGATCGTCACTCATGGTGGCGATTTCCCAAGGCTCTTAATTTTTTATTATTTTTTTAAAGTTTGTTTTTTCTTTTTTTTTTTAGTTTTTTTTTTCTTTTATATTTTTGTTCTTTTAATATATATATATATTTTTATTCTTTTAAAATATGGATTGGGTTCAAATATGGGCCTCAAAATTTGTCCAAACCCGTTTAGGCCTGCCCATATTTTTTTTTCTATTTCTTAAAAAATATATATATGTATTATTTATTATTTAATCTTTAATAATTTTATATTTTTTTCTTTTATTAAGTTGTTAAACATGGACAACTTAACATATTTTTTTATGCTTACACTATAATGTTATATATTTAATTTTTATATGACATAAATTACATAATATATTATTTAATTAGAAAACAGGTCGGGTCGAGCTCGGACCTTGAATGTTGAAGCCAAGGCCCGACCCATGTTTTAAACAGGCCTAATTTCTTAAACAAGCTTGGACAGGTAGCCCGGCCCTTATCACCATGTAGATCTGTCCAAGGGTCGAGCTACTCGTCCAAGCTCGAAGGCCCACCCATATTTGGCTCCAACATTCAAGGCCCGAGTCCGGCCTGACCCAACCCGTTTTCAAATTAAATAATATATTATTTATATTTATATATATTATGTAATTTATGTCATATAAATTATAAATATATATAATATTATAATGTAAACATTAAAAAATATATGTTAAGTTGTCCATGTTTAACAACTTAATAAAAGAAAAAAAAATATAAAATTATTAAAGATTAAATAATAAAAATATATATTATTTTAAAAAAATAGAAAAAAATAATATGGGCTGGCCTAAATGGGCTTGGACAAAATTTGAGACCCATATTGGGCCGGGCTGGGATTGGATAAACAAATGTGGTGTTGATATCATACATGGGTTCGGCCCATATTTTAAAACAATAAAAAATATATATATTAAAAGAATAAAAAAAAAATTAAGAGCCTTGGGATAAAAAATCAATTTTTTTTTTAAAAAAAATTAAAATTTACCGTTGGGAAATCACTATAAGCCATGGCGATTTCTCAACGGGTTAAAAAGGAGCAGATTTT
This sequence comes from Fremontodendron californicum, assembly GCA_030761205.1. Classification (NCBI taxonomy): domain Eukaryota; kingdom Viridiplantae; phylum Streptophyta; class Magnoliopsida; order Malvales; family Malvaceae; genus Fremontodendron; species Fremontodendron californicum. The sequence continues at coordinate 6,923,851 of JAULJL010000019.1, read as the reverse complement.
GAGAAATAATTTGAAAACAACGGTATTTTGATAAATAAAAATAAAAACAGCAGTATTAAGATAAAAAAATCAACAACTAGAGGTGTCCAAATGTCAAACTCAAAAGGTTCGTCTTATATTTGAAATGATTTGAATAAAAATATAAAATCCGTTAATTGAATAAAAATAAAATTTTGAGGTTTGTTTAAAAAATTAAATTGGGCTTTTCTGTCCAACTCGATTTAATTTTTTATATTATATTAATTATATATTATATTATATTAATTTTATATTTATATATTATATGAAGATAAATATATATTTTAATGTAAATATTAAAATATGTTAAGCTCCCTATGTTTTAAATTTTAATAAAAGGAAAAATACTAAAGAGTTAAATACTTTTTATTTTTAAAAAATATATATATATTTGTATAGAGTTATACTATTTATTATTTAGACGGGTTTTAGTGAAATTTAAAATTTAAAAAATCGAATTAATCACATTGATATCATACTCCCAAACTAACGAACACCTTTAGAAACAAGATTTTTTTCTTTGAAATATGCTAAAAATAATTGGCGAAAAAAATGTATATTTATAGATTATAATGATTTAAAATTAGAAAATAGATATATAGTGATATTAGGAATGTTATAGCTAATAAATTTTAATTGGAATATTCATATTAATGTCACTAACTTATAATAGTATTAACTTAAAAAAATAATGATCTTTGACTTTTTGGGGGTAAATTATAAAAAAAAAAATACCATATGGTTTGAGGTTGAATTGATTTACTTTTGATATTTAACATTTGAGACTTTACCATTTTATAATTTCTTCCGTTAATTTTCAAATCAATATTGTTAAGCAAAAAACATATTTAACAATGTTAGAGAGAGAGAGAGAGTTGGAAATTCAAGGAAAAATATAAATCATAAATGTTTTAACTTTAAAATTAATGGGAAAAAATTTAAAGAGATTAAAGGTCACATTTTAAACCACATCGGACATTTGGTTGAAAAAAAAAAAAAACATATGGGACAAATTTTTTTCCACCACAAAGTTAAATTTTGCAATTTATGAATTTATCTAAAAAAAATATTTGTAATTTTTATTCATAAATAACAATTGTGAAAATTCAATTTAAGAATACAACAAGATGGAAGTTGTTTTATGCCCAATAAGTATTTGAATTTGTTTTTTTATGTAATAGCAGTGAATTTTTTTTAATTTTACAAGCGGATTAAAAATCTACCATATGCTTTTTTTTAATTAATTAATTATTTCAAAGCTTTGTTTAAGTTCTCTTAGTAAGATTTCAAAGCATGTTTTTCCAATGAAAGTCAAAACATTTTTTTTTTTTACAAAAGAAGCCGCAATCTGAAAATAAGGAAAGAGATTGCAGATACTGAGATTTGAATTTTAAACCTGCTGAATGTCACATTTTAAAGATAACTACATAAATCAACTACGGTAAGTCTTGAGTTCAAAGCCAACACATTTGGTTATTAAAAAGAGAGTAAAATTGTATGATAATCCTCATTATCTTAAACATGCCAACACAACCTTGTTGCTAACTAATTTTGTGCTTAAGAGGACTACAATACCAGCTCCAGCTTATGATAGTCTTCTTTGTCAATCCCAACCTTCCTTTTCAATGGATTTTGATAGGACTAACTAACAATACCAGACAGTTTTCAGCTGCTAGCCAGCAACATCTTTAAAATATAGAGGCAACAGCTAATTTCATCCTATTCTTACAATGGCATTGCTTTTAAGCCTTTGTTGATAGTCTGGTACCTAACATAACTCTTTCTCCTTGTGAACTACTGCTCTATTTGAGATGCTCATAAAATATACAAGCAGCTCATTTCTAACATACATCCTTTACCTAACTGGCAACTTCTACTACATCGAAAGCACGGTCTATCAGTGACTGTCAGACTAAATAAGTAGTCATGCATCAGCTAATCTTTTATTTGGCTGCAAATATTTCTATGGATATGTTTATCAGACAATCTTGATGTTTGTTTTTCTAGTTTGATGGTTTACACTGGCAATATAAGATCTTATCAAATTAATAATGTAGTGGGGAAAAGGAACAAGTCCCAATCATGTAGACCTCCTCAAGATGCATTGTTTTGACATGAAACATAACAAAAGTTTGCCAGGACAGATTAACATGAAAATTCAAATGCATTTTCATGGCAGATTCAGAGAAACTGTAAAAAATATAATTTTCAGCATCATAACTACAAACCAATCATCACAATTGTAGCACCCCCCTGCCCTTTCTAGAAACTAAAATCAATGGAAAAGGAATCATCATCCAACACAAGGAAGATTTTGAATAAGGTCACCTTTTATCTCAACTCCATGATCTGAAATCATCAAGCAAAAAGAAATGTGCATACCAAAACTACATGATCCAAGTTATCTTTAACTCTGTGTGCCTGGTCGAGATGGTCCCAAATAGATTGTTACTAATCCCATGATAGCAAACCTGATTACCAGACATAAAAAGTAAAATTAGCAATAAAACCAAATGAGTAACGGATCCAAAATACAATTGAAACATCATATAAATTCAAGTGAGATAGCCAAAATATTCCATATAAAACAGGAAGAAAAAAAAAGTGAAACACTGGTTAGAGTGAGAAACATACTTAAACTAATAAATTAATCTCAACAAGCATTAAATAAAGGTGCAAATAATTGAGATATCATCAAGTCAAACATTTCTCAATGAAACCTTGAGCAAGTTAGCAGAAATGAGGTAGAAGGATAAGGAAATCAATGGCAAACCGGTGTTTCCGATAGAAACAGCTGCCTAAATATTGAAAAGATAACAGATAATTTAGATTCATATAGTCAAAAATCTCTCAAAAGCACCTAAGACAGTAGAAATGATGCAAAAGAGAAAAAGAACAAGGGCAAACTAGTTTTTCCCATAAAAGTTCAAAGAAGGATCATCCAAGTCAATTAGAATATTTTACACGAAGTTTGAGAGGAACTAACACCAAAGCCAGTACAGCACTACAGCTCAACATGATCTGCTCAATAAAGTAAACCTAACCCTATATAATTAACTATGTAGCACTACTTGAAGAAAGCCCGGATAAAAAGCAAACAACACATAAGGCTTCATCCAACTACAAGAACTGAACTGAGTTGAACCAAAGTCAGTCTTGGAGGAAAGTGGCATGAGGGGATACCACCCTCTTTCGTTCTCTAGAACATAACCGAGCTTCTCGAAAATGCCTTGGAATGCACATAATCCTTGAATTGCCACATTTTTCGCTTAGTTACCTACAATCCCCTTCTTGATGCAAATTCTTAAACTACCACCTCAGACTTCATCGTTGGAAGTTTTATGTTTTAATCCATCGTTTGTTTAAGTCAACAAACAGTAGCAATTCATGGATGGTCTAGTACAATAATAGGTGCATTTCACAACAAAGATATAGAAATAACTAAAACTTTGCAAATTTCCGCGAATATATGTTTAGTGGAAATAATAAAGCATTTCCAGCAAAAATTACTCTTACAATCCAATTATTGCCGGAATCCAATAGAATTCCTAATCACAAACCCTAAATCTAACCTAAAAGTAATGATGATGATGACGATAATATTAATAAGACGGAACTGGACTCGTATAAAAAAAAAAACCGAAAGGGAAAAAGGAGAACTAACATCATAGCCATAGAGATCTGCTTGAGATCGTTCTCGAAATTCCTCATGTTCGCCAGTGATTGGGCGCAGAATATGATTGCTAGCCACGAGCTCAGCTTGTACTGCAAAAAAGAATTTAAGATAAAAAAAAAATCAGTTGAAAATTTTATCTAAAAATTTAGAGAAATAAAACGATATTATTCAACTTCAAGTTCAGAAGACGGATCGAGAGGTGAGGAAAGGACCCTGAACATGACGCCTGCGATGCCGAAAACCACGCCGATAAAACCGGAATAATCGACGGGGAGATCTTGTGGGGATACCGGCTGTGACACGAACGGCTTCGCCGCCGACGGTTGTCTCGGGTCGTTGGCGGACGTTGAATTGTTACTGTTCGACGACATCTCTCTCGCTTTTTCTCCCTCTTCTAACGGGTTTTCTTTTATGTGGAGTTCTAGATCCAATTACTTATATAATTTATCATATTTATATGTAATTTATATCATATTTATATGTAAAAATGAAATTACATATGTAAAAAAAAATTATATATAAACATGACAAATATGTCATGTTTATATGTAATATGTAATTTATCATTTAATTTGTCATGTTTATATGTAATTGTCATATTTATATGTAAAAAAAATACATATAAACATGACAAATTTATGTAATTTGCCATGTTTATATGTAATTTTATCATGTTTATATGTAATGAAACCTATTTTAAGCTCAACATAAGAGAGCTTACCCTAGAACTCCATATTCAACTGATTATAGTGAATCTTTCCAATATGATCTCGTCACGTCAAAACTGTCGCCTTTTTATTAATCTATTTTTGTAAAGCTCAAGTAATAAATTCCGTAATGACATCTGTCATAGAGTCGTCGCAACATTTGTCAATTAGCTGTCGACTATTGTGAACAGGTGGTATGTAATAACAATGTTGATTTGCAATCTGATTATAAGTTTTCTCTAGCCTCACTTTCTTTTCGTCTCTCATCACTTTTATTTAGAAGGCGTTTGGTATGATGAAAAATGATCACTCTCCACGGAAAGTAATTGGTGGGAATGTGATTCTCATATTTGGTATGCTAAAAACAACTAACTTTCTTGAGAATGTAACTTTCTCACAAGCATTGGAATGTGATTCCCATAAGAAGTGGTGGGAAAGTAACTTTCTCATGTAGTTGAAAAGTTAAAAAAATGTTAAAACAAAATCATCCTCTTCCTATTTGATTTAAAATTATCAATTGAAATATTATTTTAAAATATTTAGTACAAATATTTATTAATAATAAATATTATTGAAATATTTAAATAATATTTAATTTACATCCAGCCTTTTAATTTTTCAATTACTTGAGAGTAAATTTGAAAATTTATTATTAACAAACATTTTGTTATCATAAAAGTAACTCAAATTACCAATTAAAATATTATTTTTAAATATTTAGTACAAATGTTTGTTAATAATAAATATCATTGAAATATTTAAATAATATTTAATTTTCATACAGCCTTTTAACTTTTCAACTACATGAAATAATTTCAAAACTTTATTATTGTAGACACCTAATTTTGTTCGGACCACTAAAACAGGTATGTTTTCTTCCTAAATTGATGTTTCAGAATGTAAAAAAAAAATTTTCATCCTGCAGGTGGTACTCCAAGACTCAGTCTAAGAAGGCGAGCACAAAAAGTCAAACTTGAAAAAGTCAACCTCAGAAAGTCAACCCCAAAAAGTCAACTACTGAAAAAGTCAAACCACTTTCAAAATCAAGATTTGAAATTCAATTGAAAAATGGCGAAAGAATTTTGATAATCCGAGATCTACATTGAAAGATATGGAGTTCGAAAGTTGGGTTACAGAGATTCAGTAGAAAGGAAACCCTAGTTCGAGAAATTTGGGAAAAAGTGCTTAAACGATCAAATTGGTCGAAATTGAAGGTTCCAAATGAAAGATAAGCACTGACTACGAGTAATGGAGAAGCTACTTGGAAGAAAAACTAAAAGAAAAGTCAATCCGGAAGAAAACCGAGAATTAGGGTTTTTGGTGGATTTCGGTGAAATTTGGAAGAATTACAGAAATGGGCCGATTCGGTAAGACTAAAGCCCCTAATGGATGAGAAGTGATTAAACAAGGATAGCCCAAGGCTCAGTTTAAAGAAAATCTGAAAATCAGACTTGTTTTGAGCAAAACCGAGTTTCGGAGGCAAAAGGGCAAAATTGGAAAATTTGCGAAAAATGGCAAATGAACTCCAAAAATTATGAAAAATTGCAAATCTCATTCTTAAATCATTTCGAAGAGATTGGAGAAAGAAAATCCGGATTCGGAGTTCGTTTGCAAAATGACCAAATCCAGGATCCCATATGCAGAAATTCAAGAAGATAAATCCCGAAAAAATAACAAATGAACTCCAAAAATTCTGAAAATTTGCAGATCTCATTCTTAAATTATTTGGAAGAGATTGGCGAAAGAAAATCCAGATTCGGAGTTCGTTTGTAAAATCCAAATCCCGAGCCCACTATACAGCAATTCAAGCAGATAAATATTGAAAAAATACCAAATGAGTTCCAAAAATTCTGAAAACTTCCAGATCATGCTTTTAAATTATTTGGAAGAGATTGGTGAAGAAAAATTTGGATTTGGAGCTCGTTTAAAAAATGGTAAAGTTTGGAAGCACAAAAGGGTAATTTTGGAAGAAAAAATCCAAATAAATAGCAAATGAGCTCGAAAATTTTTGAAAACCTCCAGAATTCAATTTTTTTTTATTTCGAAAGTATTGAAAAAAAAAATTGAATTTGGAGTCCTTTTGCTATTTATTTATGTTCAGGGGGCAAAAAGGTCATTTTATCCAAGAAATCGGAAAGGGCTTTTTTTGCCTTTTAAAAAAATGAAGCATGGGCTGGAAGAAGAGGGGTCAGCCGGCCAAGGCCCAAGGATGGGCAAATATTTTTTAATTTTTAATCAAAAGGCCAACAATGAAGAGGAAGGTAGTTATTTTTTTTATCAAGCCTTTGTAGTTAAGCCACATGGGCTACTACATGAAGAGGGAGAATGTCAACATAATGGCTTAAGATTCTTGAACAACTGTAATTGTGGATAGCTGATTGCCTAATCTAAGGGTGATAATTTCATATTTTAAAAATCTTGGATCAATAGCCTTTGGATCAAAATTGGTTGAAGAAAAAATGACAACATCCTAGGGGGATAAGGGCCATTCGGCCACTACTAGATGGGGTCTCTCTCTTTTCATTTTTCAGCTATTCACTCTCTATTCTCTCTTGTTTTTGGCTGATTTTTCTCTCCATTGTTGAAAGGCAAAAAGAAAAGTTTAGAAAAGAAAAGAAAGTTAGAAGAGAAAAACCTTGCAATATAGCTTCTAGAGGTTGCTTTAAGCACCATACTCTTGCACTTTCTTTGATTTTTCATTCTTGATTTGCTGTTTTCATTTGATATTTGGTGAGTTTCTTTTGATTTTTCTTTTTAAATAAGTGTTTTTAATATTCTTCTTTAAATTCCTTCTTGATTCTTTCTTGTAAAAAGAAACTTTTTTTTTTCTTCTTCTTGTTTTTGAGTTGGACGAATGGCTTAGTGTTTTTGTAGTTGTTGTTTTGCTTTTTTATTTCATGTTATTCTTGATATTTAACAAGTTTTGATGCTTTAAATCTTCTTCTAATACATAAACATGAAGCTTCTTTTAATTTGGTTGCTTGCTTATTTTCATTTTTGAGTCTATTATCTTGTTATCATGTTTATTTTACTTGTCTTGCATTTTTTGATTTTCTGTTTTCAAAATGTTTAATTTTGTTTATGTTTTACATTTTGTAATCCATGTGTTTGTGAAAATGCCTATTGGTTTTCATGCCTTTACTTTATATTTGCATGATTTGAGCATTATTCTTTAGCTATGCATGTTAGTATATCATGTGTTTGTGAAAATGCCATGCTCATTTTAAGCATGAGACCATTAGGCCACCTTCATGTTGTATGCTTTGTGTGTGCATTTTTGTTATGCTAGTTGATAGGTTAGCATTTTCATGATATTTGGTTGTGTATTTTGTTTAAGCATGCCATATGTTTGTGTTATTGCCATGCATTCTTTAGGTTTAGGATTGGTTTGTTTTTCCATGCATATTCATGCATTTTAGACCTAGGTTGCATTAAATGCCTTGCAAGTTCATTTAGGTCTAGGTCATTTTATTGATGCCATGCATTTTTCATGTCATTTAGGTTTTAAATCATGCATTTCATGCATCATACTTGCTGTATTCTCATGCATTTCATGTCATTGCCACCTGATTTATGACTTAGACCAACCAATGGTTTAAAGTCATGCTCATTTTGAGCATACTTGTGGAAAATTAAAGAGTTGTCAAATTGACTATTCTACCTTTGTGATTTTTTTAACTTAGCCATTTTTGCCTAACTTTTCAAAAGTGTTAGCTATTGTTTGTGAGTCCTTAGGAGAGTCTCTAACATTTTTACTTTGATTTTTAAATGATTTTATCAAAGGCAAAAAAATGTGTTTTGACAAAACAGTTTTTTCACCCAGTACTCGTACTTTTCAGATTTTTCTGGGCAGTCATACTTAATCAGAAAATTAAATTGATTTTTTCCCGTGTAGTTTTACATGTCCTGAGTCTCCAGTATTTTTTTTTAGATTTTTTTGAATTTTTAAAAATAGGGTAAAAAATCGTTCTTTAAAATCAGACAGTGGAGTCAGAATTGAATTTGAAGGAAAATCATTTTTTTTTGGTTAAGTTATTTAGAGGGGGCTGATTAGGAAGTTTAGCTACTGACTTAGGGTAGTTTTTAAGCCTTTTTAAACTATAAAAATGATTTTTTAAATCTCGGGTTAAGGGTGGTCAAGTCCGGGATTTTAAACTTAGGAAATTAGAGCCATTTAAAAAGGGTTTAGCTAAGTTTTTATTTTTTTAATCTAAGCTTTTCGAAATTGTTTTCAAACAATCACAAAGTATTTTGGTTTTAGAATATTTAATTTGATATATTTTCCTAAGATAGCCAGATATCTTTTTAGATGTACATATTTTCTTAATTAAAGGAAAAAATACATTCTCATACATTGCATTTTCAATATTCATGCATACTATATAATATGTGATTTTTGCTATGATAATTTCCATGGTGTTGTTATTATTTATTATTTAAAATTTGGATATTATATTAATTGTTATATGGTTTTGAATATTTCATGATATCCTATACTTTTTATTTAGTTATTTTTGTCATATTATTTAGCATATACTATGTTCATGCATTATTATTTTTGTTTTTACTTTCATGCATATTATATGATAGCATTATTTTATGTTTCATGTCATTTAGATTATATGCCATATCATTTACATTTGCCATGTCATTTAAATTATTTCATTTCATATAGAATATATTATGTTACTTATATCATTTCATTTCATGTAGAATATATTATGTTACCTAGGTCACTTAGGATATTTTATTTCATTTAGAATATATCATATGACCTAGGTCATTTCATTTCATATAGAATATACCATATTACCTAGGTCATTTCATTTAGAATATATCATATGACTTAGGATATTTCATTTCATTTAGAATATGCTATGCATTTAAATTATATCATACCATTTAGGTTGCATTATATTATCTAGACTTTGCTATGTCATTTTATTTATGTCACACATATTCATATTTTTTTTAAAAAATATTTTGAAAAAGATAATGATTTCAATAAAATAAAGATATTCCCGAGTTAAAATAATTCATGAGTTCTCTGCCGGGTTTGCTGGGAAGGATATCATCAATTATCATTAATAACGGAATATCTTCTTTAAAATAAGAATGATTCAGAAAGTTTTCCAAACTAATAAAAATTTCTATATTTTGCCACGTTTGTTGGGGAATATAGGAAAATTTTGAATTTATAAATTTCGGATCATTTTCAATTAAAAATGGAATTATTTTTCTTTAAATTGGGAATTAACTTGAAATACTAAATTAAAAATCAACTTTTTACTGAGACTTGAGATAACACATGATTAATAAGGTACCGTTTTATACGGGCGTTGTGGGGGTGCTAATCCTTCCCCACACGTAATTGAGTCCCGATCCCACTTCTTTGATTTCTCTAGTTTAAAACGCAGACTTGAAATTGGTTTTAAAAATGTTTTAATTAATTTAAAAATATTTTATAAAACCGGTTTTAATAGGTGGCCGATCATACCTAGCTAAAAAAGATTGGTGGCGACTCCATATCTTTTTCAATGTCATTTTCAAAACCTTTGTTTTTCTAGAGAAATTAAGTCGACTTTTTCTCGTTTTTTTTTTAATGTCACGCTTAACGAATATAAAGTCTTGCGATGAGACTTGTTATTTTTTAGGTTGCGACAACTTGGCGACTCCGCTGGGGACTATTAGAGAGTCAGGCCTAGAATTAGTCGTGTGTTATCAAAGTCTCGGTTTTGTTGGTTTAATTGGTATTTAATTTTAATTCCCATATTTTTTTAATAAGGAGAATTTTGAAAATAATAAAATGTTTTTAAATATGTCAATACTCATGTGCATGCATTTTATTATTGTTCTCTAGTTATTAATAATTGTATATTATAATTGCTTGTTGGTTAATGCATTACACTATTCTTGAATGTTATTTTAATAAATTGCTAGAGCATTTAGAATAAGGGGTGTACAATAGGTGGTGAAAGGTTTGTTGTTCCTCCTCACACACTACACGTGCATTTGCATAACATGAGCTCTATACCCGGGTTTTGTCCTTTTAAGTGGGAGCAAAGTAACTAAGCCTTCGTGATTAACAATCCGCATGGGCTAGTGAAACACTTTCAGAGTACTAAATTACCGAAGTCTTCGTGATTAACAATCCGCATGGGCTAGGAAAATAGACTCTAACAAATTGAACCATTTTTTATCGGGGTGCCCTACTAGCCTTCACCGGTGACAGTGAGGAACAATTCGGGGTCTTTAGAACCGATTCACCCTCATATAGTGAACCTAGGCGAAGCCATGCCGAATTTTCGTTAGATACACCGAAATTAGGAACACTTGGAGGAACGCTTCTGATATTTTACCATGTATATCTACATTCTGAATAAGCATGGCAGATCGGGCAATGATGTACGTACATCACCCGTAATAAGTTTAATACCTTGTCCCAAAGGCATCGTGATGCCTAAGTAAGTCGATACTATTGGGGCAAGTGTTCACTAACCTTTTTGAAATTGAAATTTTAAACATTCTTTTTCAAATATTTTTGCATTTTGCACATTTCACGCATGTGTGAATAGAGCATGTACATTTATGGTTGTATTGTTGATCTCATTTTTTGCAATATACGGATGGTGATAATAATCTTATTTGATGATTTCATAAACTGGTAGTGTTACATGAACATTTGCATATTGTACCATAATAGGATCCACTACCTCGAAATTCTTTTGAAAAATAATATGTTTGGTTTTTCATAGAGAAAACATGTTTCAAAAAATTATAGATTAAATTTGGAGGCAAATCTTGCATAATGAGATTTTTGAGTAATCAAGATTTAGGTCCCACCAATTTCGTGTAATCATTGGTTAATTTCTTTGTATATACCTTTGTGTTAATTCATTTATTCTTTACATGTATCATTTTGACATCATGTTACAGTCCTAACATGCATGGTTATTCATTGTAGAATACAATTGTGATATACATGGTCATTCTTTGTATCTACCTTTGTGTTAATTCATTTATTCTTTGCATATATCATTTTGACATCATGTTATAGCCATAGCATGCATGGTCATTCATTGTAGAATACGTTTATGACATGCATAGTCATTATTTGTATATACCCATGTATCAATTTATTCATTTTTTTTGAAAAATGCATCATGTTGGCATTAGATTGCATCCATATCATACATAGTCATCATAATTTCTCTGTAAATGTTCATGTATTAATCATCAGTATATTCATGCACATAAGAATAGAGCATGTACCTTCATAATTGTTTTTTAAATCTCATGACATTTTCATTTGCATGAAAGGGGTTCGAGATATGAGGAATGAATCGGAGGAACAATTGGGTGCTTTGGAACGCAATCAAGAGGAATTTGGGCATGAAATCCGGGAGGTGAAAGAACAGCTTGCCAAAATGATGAAATTGTTTGAGGATATGGGTAAGAGTAAGGGGGAACTTTCTCAGGGCCTTTGGATCAACCAAAACCATTAGGTCCAGAACATACAATCCTTGCTGGATCCTGCATTTGTCAATGCCACAAAGGTTGCAATCCTGATGAAATTATGGACAATCGTGAAAATGATTAAACCCGAGAGCCTGATACCAAAGATAGAAACCTCGGATCTTGTACCATACCTGCAAACTGTTCTAGGTCCAAACCAATATCCCCACCCTACTATGGTCCAATCGTCCATTGGGATGACCACTACGGGATTCCTGAATCCCACTCCATCACCACAAACTGCCAGTTCGTACTATTTCCCTCATCAATCACCTTATCAAGCATCCGGGGTAGGAACCTCGAACTATGTACAACCTCCAAGGGTCTTGTGTCCAAATCCATACCCTTACCATGCTGTTCCGCCACCTCTTTATGTAAACACTTCGGTTCGAACCTTAGTGCCACCACCAAGTGCCCCAACTCCTAGGCCATGTGCGACTAAGAAACAACCCAAAAACAAGACTCAATAGCATTATGATCCCATTCCAATCAGCTACCAGGAGCTTCTCCCTATACTGATCCAAAATCACATGGTCGCCTGTATCCCGCTGAAACCCCTGTTACCACCATATCCAAAGTGGTATAATCCAAATGCAAGATGTGATTATCACTGTGAAATTGCTGGCCATAGCATTGAAGACTGTATAGCCTTCAAAAAGAAAGTGCAATCTCTTATAGAGATCAAGTGGATCTATCCAACAACTCTGATTGACAGAGGACTAGAAAAAGGTAATTAGGATTGGGAGATCTACAAAAATGATGTAGAAAGACTTCGGTCTGATATGATGTAGTAGGATTTCACTTTTTCAGTAGCCGACTCTTATAGCCTTAGGATGCTAGGAAGAATAAAGTGCTTGTAAAGACAGTTTTAACCACTGCTCAAATTTTGTAAAACATGGTTTATACCATTGTGAACGTTGATATGGGAATGAATTGACTATGCTTCAAATTTATGAGATGTTGATGATTAAGTTCCTCCGATTCTTATTTCCTCCGTGATATCTTTCCTTTTGCATTTTGCATCCGATCAATTATTTGTCATACCATACATTCATTCATGTATCATGTTAGCATCAGGTTGCATTCATGCATTCATAATCAGCATGATTTTTCTGTATATATCCGTGCATTAATTTGCTTATTATTTACATGCATCATGTTGACTTTGGGTTGCATTCATGACAAACATAGTCAGCATGACTTCTCTGTATATGCTCATGCATTAATCTGTCATATTAACATCAGGATGCATTCATGACACACATGGTCAGCATGATTTTCTTTGTATATACTCTGTATCAATCATTCATTGTTTACATGCATCATAATTGACATCATGTTGCATTCATAATGTATATGATCATTCATTGGGAAATACGCTGAAATGTACATGATCATTCATTGCATATATCCATGAATTGATTTGTTTATTCTTTGCTTGCAACATGTTGGCATCGTGATTGCATTTATTACATATATGGTCAGCATGTTTCCACTGTACATGTCCATGCATCATATTGTTTAGGCTTCACGTGCAACAAATTGCATTCATGGCTCCTTCATCATGACAAGCACTTTGGGAGGAATAAAACAGAAGTTGGCTTGGCTTTAAGAGTCTTTGAAAGAATTTCCATTTCAAATCAGAGGTATAAGAAGTACTGAGTACCCTTTTATTACAGGCTAGTGTTATGGAGAATGAACAAGTTGCCAGAATAGAAAGAATGGAAAGGGTACAGGAAGAATTGCGAGAACAGCTGGCAAAGTCTCAAGCAGAATCTAAAGATCAGATGACTAAATTGATGGAGCTAATGTCCACCGTAATCAAAGGATACACTGAAAACTTGGCAGCCAGAGAAGGGTTAGAGGCACGAAAGGGTCAGAATAATGTCGTAATGATGGATGCCCAGAACATAGTTAACCCCGTCAATGTCTTAAATTCAGATGATCCAGCTGAACAGGCAAAGTTGAAAATGGTTAATGAGGTAGAGTTGGCAGATTCCCAAGGGAAATATCAGTTGCTAGATGAAAGGCTTTGGACAGTAGAAAATACAGACATATTCAGGAGTGTGGATGCGAAAGAACGATGCTTGGTCCTCGATTTAGTCATTCCTCCTAAATTCAAGGTCCCTGACTTTGTGAAATATGATGGGACGACTGATCCATCAGCCCACATCATTATGTTCTGCCGAAAGATGACAAGTCATATAGATAATAATAAGCTTCTGATTCACTACTTTCAGGATAGCCTCAGCGGGTCCGCAATTAGGTGGTATAGTCAGTTGAGCAAGGATCAGATTCGCTCTTGGAATGATTTGGCTAGGGCTTTTCTAAACCAGTACAAGCATATGACCGACAGGACACCTGATCGTCTCACTTTGCAAAATATGGAAAAAGAGCTATTGAGAGTTTCAAAGAGTATGCTCAGAGGTGGAGGAACATGTCTACCCAAGTACAACCACCTTTGACACAAAAGGAAATCACCGTCTTTTTTGTGAATACACTGCAGGTCCCGTACTATGATAGACTCGTCGGCAATGCCTCAAAGAATTTTGCAGATATAGTAATTTCAGGGGAGATGATTGAGAATGTTATCAAGAATGGGAAACTTGAAGGAGAAGGAACATCCAATGCCGAGAGAAATAAGGCACCTAGAAATAAAGAGGAAGATGTCCAAGCTATGAGAGATTTCGTCCCATATTCCCAATTTCCCTCATACCAATCATGTTACCCTACTGAGGTATCTCCAAGCCTTTATCCTTACCTACTAACCCAAGCACGTAATCCTATACCAGTCCCTACTATAAGGCCTGCTTCCAGAAAACGACCACGGGACAACCAAGAAAGAATTCCAATCCCCATCCCTGACCTGCTGCCATTACTAATAAAGAATCAGTACCTTACCCCGGTACCTTTGAAAATAGCTCTGAATCCATCAGCAAGGAGTTATGACCCTGACAGCAAGTGTGATTATCACCTAGGGGTAGTTGGGCATTCAATTGAAAAATGCAGACAACTGAGGGAAAGAATTGAAAGTCTTATCCGCGATGGTATTTTGACAACGGAGCTTATCATTTAGTGGAAGGCCGCTTTGCCGTAAATCAGTTTCTTTCAGGGTTTTAGGAGGAGAATTACTACCTTTGAAGTATGTCAATATGAGCATTTTGATGCATGTAGTTTTAGACCTTATGATGAAAACACTTGTCTCATGTCGACATTCAAATAAATTAAATGAATTTTGAATTTTAAATGCTTTGTGTTTGTTGTGTTTTAACAATAATTTGAATTTGCAAAAACAAGCATTAAGGAAGTTTTAATAATGAATAATCTCGAGAATATTGATGATCGTTGTTACAAATGACCCAATACCTTCTCCCCTCTCTTTTAGGCTTTCCTAGGCCTAAACCCCTTGAATCGAGAACACTTGAAAGACCTAATGCTTCAAGGAATATGAATGATTGAACTTCATAAAACCATTGTCATAATAGAATAAGCAAATATGTAGATCCTAGTCTAGGCTATGAACAAAGGAATGAACTTTTCGAAATTTTTTCGAACTCTTTGAAATTCAAACAAATGAGACTTTCTTTCAAGAATTTAGATCATGGTAATTTGGTGTATGTCAAGGTTGTGCCAAAACCATTCATGTCATTTTCAACAACCACAAAACACTAATCGCCCAAAAATCACTTCATGATTGACACCATGGGGCACAATGATTAAACTAGATTATCCCATGTCCTAGAAAAAACCCATTTTTTAGGTCATATTTTTTTTTGTCTCTTCAAAGAACTCAGATTTGAAACTCAGCCTTTTCAAAATAGACCTAGACTTGCTATGTTTCTCGTTGATACAAATTCTCATGGTTAATCAAATTGGGGCATCATATGTGGAAATGATAGATACATGCTGAATAAGGATGGACTAACGCATGAATCATTGGGACATGCAAAAAAAAAAAAGAAAAAAAGAAAAATTGTGATATCATGCATATGAGAATTCGGATGATTCCAAAGTGCAAAATGAAATTTCGATTATCTATTTCCCCCTGGGGATTTCTTTTCAATGAGAATATTTGTGCTTGATATGATGAATGGCCATATTTCATATCCCTTTCGCAAAAAAGAAATTATCTATAGTCACCCATTTTGAGCCAAAAGAATTCTTTCTTCTTTGAACCCTGATCAAGGATCACCCTCTACACTAGAGGGCAAATGCGAGAAAAGATCTTTTTAAAGATCATGGAGGAATGAGTCCTGGCTCAAAGACAAATACAAAGCAAATGGAGCCCCGAATGAATATGGGCTCACTCTGTCAAAAGAAAAAGGAAAAGATGGCGAAATCGAAGCCAAAAAGAAAAAGTGTGTGAAAAAGTATGGCAAATGAAAGCCAAAAGCAAAGAAGAAAAAGAGTAAAAGTAAAAAGGAAAGAAATGTCCAAGAAGGGACAAATGCTTCAAAGAGAATTCTCCACAAGAAATGATCCTTGATCTGATTATCCTCAAACACATATTTTGAGCCTATTTATCCTTTTTTTTTGAACCCCGAATCATGGCCTACATTACGTGCTTTAAAAGTCCATTTTGATCAAGCATGAATATTTAATTTGAAGGGTTTTTCCTCGGATTTTATCCCATCTCATCGAATTATCATTTCACTAAGGAAGAATTTAGAATTCTCAAAGTGCATGGTAAAACAATGAAAAAGAAAAAAAGAAAGAGAAGGAAAAATGGAAAGAATGGGACTCTAGGGAGAAAACCCAAAAATGAGTGGTCTAGAGTAAATGGAAATTTCCGATGCCATCTATGATAGTGCCGATACCACAAAAGAGAAAATCATCTTAAAGAAATGGTCATCGAGGAACATCTAGGAATTCTTGAACTTTCTAAAGTGTCAACTCTCATTCGGATGATTGATTTCAAAAACTGAAACTCTTTTTCTCCAAAATCAACTTTCCAATTTAAAATACCAACCAATCTTGACGCTTGTCGAAATGCCTTGAAACTAAAGGAATATTGAATTTGTTTGATTTTCAATGAATTCATGATTTATAAAACCTGTTCCATTTGTGAGCCTAGAAGGGACATACATTTTTGTTATGAAATTTCCTTTGATCAACCAAAATCTTGTTATACCAAGCATTGCCAATTCAAATTGAAAAACCCAGATTGACACTTAGAGAAGTTTTTAACAATGATCATCAGTCTTCAAAAGATTTGTACATCACACACTGTAGGGTTAATGTTTTTTTTTCCAGAAGTTTTCAAAATGAGAAAACAAATAAAGATATTTTTTTTTTGAAAATACCCATTTTTGATGTTGACATGAGATATGGGTTTTTTTAACCCAAAGGTGTGGAACTACTAGGGTTTATCTTGATTTCCAATTATGAGAAGAAGAAATAGAACTCGGCAAACAGACTTCTGTCAATAAGAGTTCGAAAATTGTTAGGGCAAAGAGAATAGCCAAAGATTGAAAAATGACTTGAAGATATACTCTGATTTGAAAAGGAGAAATGAATTGGAAAGGCTAAGCCAAAGTCTAGAAAAATGATCAAGGGCATTTGCATATTTTCATGAAGCGTTTGCATCGTTATGGATCTTTGCATTTGCATCATGTAGAAGCATTCTGCACGTTGTCAAATCCTTGCATTTGCATCATTTAGAAGTATTTGCATAATGCCAATATTTGCATCTGCATTATTCCATGAAGTAGTTGCGTTAACACCAATTTTCACATTTGCATCATAAAGAAGCATTTGCACATTATTGACCTTTGCATCCTTTTGAGAAGTAATTGCGTTATTTGAGGATCATTTGCATTTGTATCATTTAGAAGCATCTGCATCTTATTCAACATCTGCATCTGCATCAATAAGCATTTGCATTAATCTAAGCCATTTGCAATATACACCACGAAGCATCTGCATTTTATCCAACATCTGCATCAAGAAACATTTGCATCAATTCAAAACATTTGCATTTGCAAAATGAGGTATGTGCATCCTGTTAATCATTTGCACCAGCATCAAAAAGCATTCGCATCTTCTCAAAATCTTCAGATTAATTTTCAACAATTCTTCAAAAATCACGGGTAAGGCCTCCGGGCACCATTTTTAAGACCTTCGAGCATCATTGTTAAAGTCGCATACAACGCATTTTTTTTCAAATCACGGTAAGGCCTCCGGGCACCATTCTTGAAACCTCCGGGCATCATTTTTAAAAGTCGCATACAGCGTATTGTTTCCAAATCACGGGCAAGGCCTCCGGGCACCATTCTTAAGACCTCCGGGCATAATTTTTAAAAGTCGCATACAACATATTTTTTCCAAATCACGAGCAAGGCCTTCGGACACCATTCTTAAGACCTCCAGGCATCATTTTTAAAGTCGCATACAGCGCATGTTTTCCAAATCACGGGTAAGGCCTCCGGGCACCATTCTTAAGACCTTCGGGCATCATTTTTAAAGTTGCATACAACGAATTTTCCCAAATCATGGGTAAGGCCTCCGAGCACCATTCTTAAGACCTCCGGGCATCATTTTTAAAGTCGCATACAACGTATTTTTTCCAAATCACGGGTAAGGCCTCCGGGCACCATTCTTAAGACCTTCGGGCATCATTTTTAAAGTCGCATACGCATTTTTTTTCAAATCACGGGTAAAGCCTCCGGGCACCATTCTTAAGACCTCCGAGAATCATTTTTAAAGTCGCATACAACGTATTTTTTCCAAATCATGGGTAAGGCCTCCGGGCACCATTCTTATGACCTCCGGGCATCATTTTTAAAGTTGCATACAGCGTATTTTCCCAAATCACGGGTAAGGCCTCCGGGCATCATTTTTTAAAGTCGCATACATCACATTTTTTTCCAAATCACGAGTAAGGCCTCCGGGCACCATTCTTAAGACCTCCGAGCATCATTTTTAAAGTCGCATACAACACATTTTTTCCAAATCACGGTAAGGCCTCCGGGCACCATTCTTTTGACCTCCGGGCATCATTTTTAAAGTTGCATACAACGCATTTTCCCAAATCACGGGTAAGGCCTCCGGGCACCATTTTTAAGACCTCCGGGCATCATTTTTTAAAGTCGCATACAACGTTCCAAATCACGGATAAGGCCTCCGGGCACCCTTCTTATGACTTCCGGGCATCATTTTTAAAGTTCTATACAGCGCATTTTCCCAAATCACGGGTAAGGCCTCCGGGCATCATTTTTTAAAGTCGCATACAGCGCATTTTCCCAAATCATGGGTAAGGCCTCCGGGCACCATTTTTAAGATCTCCGAGCATCTTTTTTTAAAGTCGCATACAACGCATTTTTTTTTCAAATCACGGATAAGGCCTCCGAGCACTATTTTTAAGACCTCCGGGCATAATTTTTCTTTAAATTATAAATAAGACCTCCGCGCACTATTTTTAAGACCTACGGGCACAATTTTCATTTTGCAAATCGAACTCGTTTCCTTAAAACGGGTCGATCCTTGATTAGTCAGGGAACTCAAATTAAGGACAATATATTCTATTTACAGCTTTTTTTTTAATAATAATAAAAAAATGGAAAAAATGGAAAAAAGAAACCCCCTTTCCCTTCTCTTCACATGTGATTTCACTAACCGGACAAAATTAGTGTTTGTTTATCTTTGCCTGATTCCTGATTCTCAGCAATAGCCAAAGAGGGGCAGCTGTAGACACCTAATTTTGTCCGGACCACTAAAATAGGTATGTTTTCTTCCTAAATTGATGTTTCAGAATGTAAAAAGATTTTTTTCATCCTGCAAGTGGTACTCCGAGACTTAGTCTAAGATGGCGAGCACAAAAAGTCAAACTTGAAAAAATCAACCCCGAAAAGTCAACTACTAAAAAATTCAACCCACTTTCAAAATCAAGATTTGAAATTCAATTGAAAAATGGCGAAAGAATTTTGATAATCCGAGATCTACATTGAAAGAAATGGAGTTTGGAAGTTGGGTTACAGAGATTCAGTATAAAGGAAACCCTAGTTCGAGAAATTTGGGGAAAAGTGCTTAAACGATCAAATTGGTCAAAATTGAAGGTTCCAAATGAAAGATAAGCACTGACTACGGGTAATGGAGAATCTACTTGGAAGAAAAACTAAAAGAAAAGTCAATCCGGAAGAAAACCGAGAATTAGGGTTTTTGGTGGATTTCGGTGAAATTTGGAAGAATTACAGAAATGGGCCGATTCAGTAAGACTAAAGCCCCTAATGGATGAGGAGTGATTAAACAAGGATCAAGGCTCAGTTTGAAGAAAATCTAAAAATCGGACTTGTTTTTAGCAAAATCGGGTTTCGAAGGCAAAAGGGGCAAAATTGGAAAATTTGGGAAAAATAGCAAATGAACTCCAAAAATTATGAAAAATTGCAAATCTCATTCTTAAGTCATTTCGAAGATATTGGCCAAAGAAAATCCGGATTTGGAGTTCGTTTGCAAAATGACCAAAGCCAGGGTCCCCTATGTAGAAATTCAATAAGATAAATCCCGGAAAAATAGCAAATGAACTCCAAAAATTCTGAAAATTTGCAGATCTCGTTCTTAAATTATTTGGAAGAGATTGAAGAAAGAAAATCCGGATCCGAAGTTCGTTTACAAAATGGCCAAATCCCGAGCCCACTATGCAGTAATTTGAAGCAGATAAATCCCGAAAAAATATCAAATGAGTTCCAAAAATTCTGAGAACTTCCAGATCATACTTTTAAATTATTTGGAAGAGGTTGGTGAAGAAAAATCTGGATTTGGAGCTAGTTTAGAAAATGGTAAAGTTTGGGAGCACAAAAGGGCAATTTTGGAAGAAAAAATCCAAATAAATAGCAAATGGGCTCGAACAATTTTGAAAACCTCCAGAATTCAATTTTTTATTATTTTGAAAGTTTTGAAAAAATAAAATTTGAATTTGGAGTCCGTTTGCTATTTATTTATATTCGGGGAGCAAAAAGGTCATTTTACCCAAGAAACCGAAAATGGCTTTTCTTGCTTTTTAAAAAAATGAAGCATGGGATGGAAGAAGAGGGGTCAGCCGGACAAGACCCAAGGATGGGAAAATATTTTCTGATTTTTAATCAAAAGGCCAACAATGAAGAGAAAGGTAATTATTTTTTTGATCAAGCCTTTGTAATTAAGCCACATGGGCCAATGCATGAAGAGGGAGAATGTCAACATAATGGCTTAAGATTCTTGAATAACTATAATTCTGGATAGCTGATTGCCTAATCTAAGGGTGATAATTTCATATTTTAAACATCTTGGATCAATAGCCTTTGGATCTAAATTGGTTGAAGAAAAAATGACAACATCCTAGGGGGATAAGGGCCATTCAGCCACTACTAGAGGGGGTCTCTCTCTTTTCATTTTTCAGCTATTAACTCTCTATTCTCTCTTGTTTTGACTGATTTTTCTCTCCATTGTTGAAAGGCAAAAAGAAAAGTTTAGAAAAGAAAGTTAGAAGAGAAAAAGCTTGCAATATAGCTTCTAGAGATTGCTTTAAGCACCATACTCTTGCACTTTCTTTAATTTTTCATTCTTGATTTGCTGTTTTTATTTGATATTTGGTGAGTTTCTTTTGATTTTTCTTTTTAAATAAGTGTTTTTAATATTCTTCTTTAAGTTCCTTCTTGATTCTTTCTTGTAAAAAGCTTTTGAAACTTTTTTTTTTCTTCTTCTTGTTTTTGAGTTGGCCGAATGGCCTAGTGTTTTTGTAGTTGCTATTTTGCTCTGTTATTTCATGTTATTCTTGATATTTAACAAGTTTTGATGCTTTAAATCTTCTTCTAATACATAAACATGAAGCTTGTTTTAATTTGGTTGCTTGCTTATTTCCATTTTTGAGTCTATTATCTTGTTATCATGTTTATTTTACTTGTCTTGCATTTTTTATTTTCTGTTTTCAAATGTTTAAGTTTGTTTATGTTTTACATTTTGTAATCCATGTGTTTGTGAAAATGCCTATTGGTTTTCATGCCTTTACTTTATATTTGCATGATTTGAGCATTATTCTTTAGCTATGCGTGTTAGTATGTCATGTGTTTGTGAAAATGCCATGCTCATTTTAAGCATGAGACCATTCGGCCACCTCATGTTGTATGCTTTGTGTGTGCATTTTTGTTATGCTAGTTGATAGGTTAGCATTTTCATGATATTTGGTTGTGTATTTTGTTTAAGCATGCCATATGTTTGTGTTATTGCCATGCATTCTTTAGGTTTAGGATTGGTTTATTTTTCCATGCATGTTCATGCATTTTAGACCTAGGTTGCATTAAATGCCTTGCAAGTTCATTTAGGTCTAGGTCATTTTATTGATGCCATACATTTTTCATGTCATTTAGGTTTTAAATCATGCATTTCATGCATCATACTTGCTGTATTCTCATGCATTTCATGTCATTGCCACTTGATTTATGACTTAGACCAACCAATGGTTTAAATTCATGCTCATTTTGAGCATACGTGTGGAAAATTAAAGAGTTGTCAAATTGATTATTCTACCTTTGTGATTTTTTTTACTTAGCCAATTTTTGCCTAACTTTTCAAAAGTGTTAGCTACTGTTTGTGAATCCTTAGGAGAGTCTCTAACATTTTTACTTTGATTTTTAAGTGATTTTATTGAAGGCAAAAAATGTGTTTTGACAAAACAGTTTTTTCACCCAGTACTTGTACTTTCCAGATTTTTCAGGGCAGTTATCTTTAATTAGAAAATTAAACCGATTTTTTTCTGTGTAGTTTTACATGTCCTGAGTCTCCAGTATTCTTTTAACATTTTTTTGAATTTTTAAAAATAGGGTAAAAAGTCTTGCTTTAAAACTGGTCAGTGGAGTCAGAATTGAATTTGAAGGAAAATCATTTTTCTGTTTTGGTTAAGTTATTTAGAGGGGGCTGATTAGGAAGTTTAGCTACTGACTTAGGGTAGTTTCTAAGCCTTTTTAAACTCTAAAATGATTTTTTAAATCTCGGGTTAAGGGTGTGGTCAAGTTTGGGATTTTAAACTTAGGAAATTAGAGCCATTTAAAAAGGGTTTAGCTAAGTTTTTTTATTTTATTTTTTTATTTTTATCTAAGCTTTTCAAAATTGTTTTCAAACAATCACAAAGAATTTTGGTTTTAGAATATTTAATTTGATATATTTTTCTTAGATAGCCGGATATCTTTTTAGATATACGGATTTTCTTAATTAAAGGAAAAAATACATTCTCATACATTGCATTTTCCATATTCATGCGTACTATATAATATGTGATTTTTGCTATGATAATTTTCATGGTGTTGTTATTATTTTTTATTTAAATTTTGGATATTATATTAATTGTTATATGATTTTGAATATTTCATGATATCTTATGCTTTTTTTAGTTATTTTTGTTATATTATTTAGCATGTACTATGTTCATGCATTATTTTTTTATTTTTTATTTTTACTTTCATGCATATTATATGATAGCATTATTTTATGTTTCATGTCATTTAGATTATATGCCATGTCATTTATATTTGCCATGTCATTTAAATTATTTCATTTCATTTCATTTCATATAGAATATATTATGTTACTTATGTCATTTCATTTCATGTAGAATATATTATGTTACCTAGGTCATTTCATTTCATTTAGAATATATTATGTCACTTAGGATATTTTATTTCATTTAGAATATATCATATGACCTAGGTCATTTCATTTCATATAGAATATACCATATTACCTAGGTCATTTCATTTAGAATATATCATATGACTTAGGATATTTCATTTCATCTAAAATATGCTATGATATTTAAATTATATCATACCATTTAGGTTGTATTATACTATCTAGACTTTGCTATGTCATTTTATTTATGTCACACATATTCATGTTTTTTTTTAATGTTTTGAAAAATATAATGATTTTCAATAAAATAAAGATATTCCCTAGTTAAAATAATTCATGAGTTCTCTGTCGGGTTTGCTGGGGAGGATATCATCAATTATCATTAATAACGGAATATCTTCTTTAAAATAAGAATGATTCGGAAAGTTTTCCAAACTAATAAAAATTTCTATATTTTGCCACATTTGTTGGGGAATATAGGAAAATTTTGAATTTATAAATTCCGGATCATTTTCAATTAAAAATGAAATTATTTTTCTTTAAATTGGGAATTAACTTGAAATACTAAATTAAAAACCAACTTTTTATCGAGACTTGAGATAACACATGATTAATAAGGTAACGTTTTATAAGGGCGTTGTGGGGGTGCTAATTCTTCCCCACACGTAACCGAGTCCCGAACCCGCTTCTTTGATTTCCCTGGTTTAAAATGCAGACTTGAAATTGGTTTTAAAAATATTTTAATTAATTTTAAAATATTTTATAAAACCGGTTTTAATAGGTGGCCGATCACACCAGCTAAAAAAGATTGGTGGCGACTGCATGTCTTTTTCAATGTCATTTTCAAAACCTTCGTTTTTCTAAAGGAATTAAGTAGACTTTTTCTCGGTTTTTTTTTTTAATGTCACGCTTAACGAATATAAAGTCTTGCGATGAGACTTGTTATTTTTTAGGTTGCGACAATTATCAACAAATATTTTTATCATAAAAATAATTCAAATTATCAATTAAAATATTATTTTTAAATATTTAGTACAAATGTTTATTAATGATAAATATCATTAAAATATTTAAATAATATTTAATTTGCATCCAGCATTTTAATTTTTCAACTATATGAGAGTAATTTCAAATTTTTATTATTAATTAATATTTTTTATCCTAAAAGTAACTCAAATTATCAATTAAAATATTATTTTTAAATATTTTATACAAATATTTGTTAATAATAAATATCATTCAAAAATTTTTAAATTAATAAAATTTACATTTGTTTGATAAGGGTAATTTCGAAAATTACCATCAAATTCCCAAGATTTTAATCCGCACTTTCCCATGTATACCAAATACTGTAAAGTTACATTCCCAGAAATCACATTCCCAAGAATCACATTCTCAGAAATCACATTCCATGGAATGTGATTCCTAGGAAGGCACCAAACGCCCCTTAATGTTTACTGCTTTGCTTTAACATTTAATGTTTACTTTAACATTTATTGTTTACTGGTGAGTGGTGAGAGAAGAAGAGAAAGAAAGAGGATGTTTATTGCTTTGCTTTTTTTCTTTAACATTTAATGCAAAGTTAAAATGCCTTTTTGTTTTTATACAATGCATTAAATACAACACTTTGTAATCAATTTACGCGTTTTTGTCTCTTGGCTTCCTCGACGTAGATGGTTGTGTGAAATGACGTCATTCACTTTACGCATCCACTCTTTCCCTAACTACATTAAATTTTTACGCGTTCTACAATTGTTTAGCTTTGTAAAGCTCAAGTCGTGAGCTCCATGCTGACATCTGTTAGCACGCTATTGGTTGGCTCTTACCCTTCTATCCACTTGGTTTTGAAAAACGGCGTCGTCTCATGCTTGTTTCCATTAATTTCAGATTCTTACTCTGTGTCTAATGTTCACCGCATCTCTTGAATGTTTAACTTGTTGTGCATTTATTTTTTTACGCGTTTATACAATTGCCTCCATCTCAACCTTTGGACCAATGGGTAAACAAGAAGTTTAAGCACTCGATGGAGTTATGCTTCATTTTGTCCGGTGGACTCTTACGCTTGATAAATAAAACATGCTTTTGTCCTCTTCGCCACATGAAATGCTCCTCTATTCCTCTTCATTTCCTTTGGCAAATGACCAGACGACCCTAGCTTCCTTTGTTCTCTTCCGCGTGAAATGCTTCCCCTATTTCTCTTCATCTCCAATGACAAATGACTGACCGACCCTTACTTCCTTTATTTCTTCTACCTGGATCGTTGATTGAAGTTTTCCTGCTTAACCAAATAGTCCATATCGATTTAAAAAAACTCTATAAATAGCCCCCTGCTTTCACCTTCATTGCACAAGATGTGTGCTTTTTCATTGGCAAAGTGAGCAAAATCTTCTCATTGCTTTTTACTTCTTTTCTCGTTCTTTGCCTTTCGGCCTTCTTTATATATGATGTTTCGTTATCGTACAATACTAATCATTTCTTAATGGAACACTGCTATTATGTGTGTAAATCCCTGCATGCTTTTCCTATCTTATAACCTTTGGTTATTTCTTTCTTTTGTCTTTTTAATGTTTACTTTAACTTTTCTTTTGCATATACCTACTAATCTTGCAAAACTTTTAAAATTAAAAGCAATCAATGACTTGTGTTGTGATGGTACAAATCTCTGTTGTTAGTTATTTATAAAATACTTCACTCGGGGAAGGTTTCGGTATAACGATATGGCCGGGATTCATCAACGAAGGAAGGTACTTTCAGTTTCAATCGAAATTAATTCCTGCATCCATCAACTTTGCTCAAGAATCGATGTTCAATACCACGCTTTGCAAAGACGGATGCATGATTCTGACTGTCGACCATTTACTTTTGGCTTTGGAAGCTAAAGGTATCGATAATTGCATAAATCAGATTCAAAGTGTCGATTTTGATGATCTTGAGATTGAGGTTAGCAACTTAGTGCATAAGTTTTGTTTGGTTATCAAGATTGATTTATTTTGATTAAATTTGAAACTTTTATGACTCATTTGGTTGTTACTCTCAACCTTTTGTTTGGTACAACAGAAAGGAGAGGGAAAGAAAAAAGAAAGAGAGAACAAAGAGGAAGAGAAATGGAGTAAGATGTGGAATTCGCATCTGTTGGCTTGGTTGAGTTGATTTGGAGAAAGGAAGTAAGATGTTTTCTAGTATTCTGCTTTTTGTTTTTATTTCTTGACTATTTTTTATATTTTCAATATGATGGTTATCTTTTTTTGCATGCTTTGAAGACAAAAAATTTGTTGAGATGGGTTACTTTCAGATAGTAATTATGATTGTGTTTCTTATATATTTAAAAATTTATTTTTTTATTATTATTTTTTATTTTGGTATTTCAGTACTTTGTAAAAGTATCAATTTTTATGGGTAAGAATGGAAAACTGGGTGAGGTGTCTTTTCAACAGTCATATTTGTGAAAATGCCTATTTCAATATTCATGTTGTTTGACTAACTTTGGTTGATATCTTAATGTTGTTGTTCAATTCTCTTTGTTGTTTTGACATTGTGGAGATAGTTCAGTTACCACTCCCTAAGTAATAATAATCCCTTTTTTTTGCTGCTTGATTTTTTTATTATTATAAATTTTTTTGGGATATTGAGTTTTTTAATTGTTTAAGAAAACATATGTTTATCTGTTTCTTGGAATGACATTGATATATGTGTAGTTCTATTTAATTTCATTTCTAGGAGACAAGTTTGAAGAAGTAGAACATGTTAGGGCTATACTACAGCAATTTAGAGTTTTAGTGGCGCTTCATTCGCAGTGTTTTTAAAAAAAAAGCCACTGAGTACCGTGTTTATTATAACGGACGACGTTTTAGACACAAACGCCGCTATTAATTCATTTAGCGGCGTTTGAGAATAATAAATGCCGCTATGAAGAATTAAATAGTGGCGTTTATACTTATAAACGCCGCTAAATGTCTATAAAAAATTCGCGTGTTTTTTCTCCCTCCAAATATATTTACCACTATTTTATAAAAGGATGAAACACAGAATTTAGTACGTGACTTAACGGCGTTTGTACATTCAAACATCGCTAAATGGTTTACATTAGCGGCGTTTGTATAAGTGGTTTACATTAGCGGCGTTTTGCTCATACAAACGCCACTAATATTCAGATATATGAGTATTGATATATTAATTAAAGCACGTTTTTCCTTGGAAACTAGTGGTGTTTGTATGTTTTCTATCTTCATTTTCAGAACCTTCTCCCGTTTCTCCCCTATTTCCCCCAAATCAGAAAACCTATCTCCCCTCTCTCTCTCTCTCTTCATCCATTTCCCCTATCTGATTCAAGCATATTGATAACTCGTATAATTATATAGTTTTTAGTTATGTTTTATTATTGTTTTGTGTCAAATACGAGTTATTATTGTTTAGTCTAATTGTGTTTATGATCTTTTATATTTTTATGTAATTTGGTGTTTTTCACAAGTTTCTTTGAGTGATTTCAGATTACTAGAATTAAGGGCAAATCCAGTTCAGTTCCAGTTCTGACACCTTTTGCCATATCAGCTATATCTGGAGTTTCACTGAAGCAATAAGGCTGAAATTTTAACCGTGCAAATTTAAGAGGCATATCTATCTTTTTCATGTTTTACACTTCTTGAAACGGAGTCGTTTTCCCTAGCGAAATCGACCATCAAGTTGGCTGATGTGCAATGACATCTGTGCTGACCTGTTTTCGTATTTTGCCCATATCTTCTTCTCCACATCAGCAAATGAGCTGATTCTAACGGCTATGGATAACTAACTGATAGAGGAACATTTGTCTAGAAGACCATGTGATCAGATAAAGCCTCCAATATTGAAGAAATCGACCATCAAGTTGGCTAATGTGCAATGACGTCTGTGCTGACCTGTTTTCGTATTTTGCCCATATCTTCTTCTCCACATCAGAAAATGAGCTGATTCCAACGGCTATGAATCAGTAACTCATAGGGGAACATTTTTCTAGAAGACCATGTGATCAGATCAGGCCTCCAAGATTGACAAAATCGACCATCAAGTTGGCTGATCAAAATGGTCATACAATATGACGAAAATTGTTAGAAAAATGCTCCCACCTATTATACCTACCTTTGAAATTTGTAAAGCTTGTCTCTTGTCATTTAGCCCTCCAAAATGTGTATAAATAGAGGGCCTTGGATGATTGTAGAGGATCATATTGTGCATATTGTACATTGGTAGGATATTAGCCATTGTAATAAAATTCTCTAAGTTTTCTTCTTCTTTCTTTTCTCTAGTTTTCTTTTTCTTTATTTTCTTCTTCTTCTTTCTTTCTTTTATTTCCTTCTTAGATTCTCTTTAATTTTATGTTTATGTTTACAATGCCTATGCTAGGCTAAACTTCTATTTGGTTAAGGGTGATTTCAAAGCCCTAGACATGTTTTGTGATTGATTTTTAGATTCTATCTATCATTAATTTTCTATCAAAGTTGCTTATGTTCTTCTACAAGAATTGTTCATGATGTTGTCTTGATTTATTTAGGTGTACAACTAGATAGATCTTGATAATTATCTATTGCTAGTTTAGGAATCTTGATCCGTGTAATTGTCTTGATTTCCTATTCATAAGTGGCAATTTGTGATTAATGATTATGGTCAAGTTTTCAATAATTGCAAAGTGGAACATAACCTAAGTTGAACAATCCGAGTTTATGTGTTTGTTGCTTAGATCAACCTATCTTTCTCATCATAAAGCTGCCATTAAATTGAATTTAGAGAGCTTATTCTAGGTTGTTTAATGGTTAGAGATTAAATAGAGAGCTTGTTCTATTTAACGACAAACTAAGGAAAGATTGGGATAACAGAGCTTGTTGTTATCTACGGTTGTTAACTTTGATAGTTGGTTGATAATGATAGATCTGAAATTGATTCTTAATGATGTCTAGTGGTGGAGAATGAAACCTTAACCATATTTTTCATACTTGATTCTTCTTACTTACTTGTTTTCTTACTTTTAGTTTGCTTATTTTTAAAAGTATATTTATTTTTATTGGCTGGTTATACCGCCTAATTTGTATATTAACTTTGTTTTATTTTTATTGGCTGGTTATACCGCCTAATTTAGTATATATATTTTCATTGGCTGGTTATACCGCCTAATTTAGTTTATATATTTTTATTGGCTGGTTATACCGCCTTGCATCTTATTCTTATTATTTACTTTAGTTTAAATCTGGCTTCAAAAACCCCTTTTCTTTTATTGTTCTTGAATTTAAGTTTTAAACTATTAACTTATAAACTAAAACCCAATCCCTGAGGACTCGACCCTTGCTAACTACTATACTTACAATTTATCTTTTTAGTGCAAGGTTAAATAAGATACACTCTTTTGGGTGCATCAAATTTTTGGCGCCGTTGCCGGGGATTGTTTTCTTTAGTTTATTTGTTACTTGGTTTATTCTTATTTTCAGTTCTAATTAGTATTATTTTCTTGTACATACATGTTTTTCTTTTCAAATTTTGAAAAAAAAAAAGATGGAATTGAGCAATCTAACACTTGAAGAGTTGGTGGCATACATGAACATGGAGAATCAACAAGCCAATCTCACCTCCCCAGTTCAACAATTGGCCATGGGAGGATGTCAAGGCCATCAAGTGTTCCAAGACCAACAGTATGATCATTACTCAAACACTTACCATGAGGGATGGTGGGATCATACTAATTATGGCTACTCAGAAAATTACCAAGAAGTAGATCCTTATGCCAATTACACTCATCCATCTAGCTTCAATCAATCATGGTCCCAAGAACCAGATCTTTTTCAACCACCACATATGACTCAAAACTCAGGTACTTCTTTAGAAGATCTTGTCTATTCTCTTGTTACTGATACTTTGCAATTTCAACAGGAAACAAGGGCAAGCATAAAGAGTTTAGAAAAGCAAATGATCCAATTGACTAGTAGTATGGTGGGATGGGTAGCACAAAGATCTGAAGAACTCCCAGCCCAAACGATGATTAACCCAAAGAAGAATGCTACTATTGTGACCTTGAAGAATGAGGAACAAGATGAGGATGAGACAAAATTAGAGATGGATTCTATTCTTGAGGATAATGAAGCCAATGATCCAAATAAGAGTATTCCGGCACCTGAGGTAACGTTTGAGTTTCCAATTTTTACTAATGTTTCTTCTCCACCTTTTCCTAGTAGATTCGCAAAGTTCAAGGAGGATGAACATGAACAAGACATGCTGGAAACCTTAAACAGTTTGTTTGTGGATGTCATTCAACAAGTACCAAAAGATGCACCATTCCTCGATGAGATATGCACCACCAATGATGATGGAATAATACTTGTAATGGAGAATGCATCCACTGTTGTGCAAAGAAAGCTTCCTCTCAAACGCATAAATTTGGGAAATTTCATGTATGAGCCTGACAAGCCTAAAAAGCCAAGAAGGGGTGTTGGTTAGACTCAAAACACTAACTCAAGTGTTAATTGGGAAGGCAGCCCAATTAAAGATGAAATTGCCAACCTTCCATATTCAGATTTGCTTTCTCTTTCTCTTTCTTTTCCTTTTTCTTTTATTATTTTTATTGTTTTTATTTTTATTTCTTATGTTTCTTTGTTTACTGTTTTTAAGTTCATTTAAGCTGCATAAGTTTCTTTTGTTTAATAGTTCTTTTCTCTTACATATAATTCTTGCATTGGGGGATAATAGCATTACATTAATGACAATATAAGAATTATGTGTGGGGGGAAGAATTTAGGATTTTATTTAGAGTGTTTTGTTTTTGAGTTTTTTTATGCTGTTTTTCTTTCTGATCCTTGTTTTGAAAATAACTAGATGTAAATATAATTTTTATTTTTTTAACCCCGGTTAAATGGCGGATAACGGTACTCCGTGATTATTTAAATCGGTTCCATCAGCTACCCACAAAACTGATATTGTATATAAATTTCTCTTCCAATTTCTCTTTCATTTTTTTTCATTTTTTTTTCAGGATGGATGATATTCTCACAAGATTGCAGAAACGATTTCCTCCTTTTCCTCGAAATATTTTACTGAAGCTTTACCAAGTTCGATTTGAAAGATTAAGAATGCTTATGCACAAAGGGATTCCTGCAGACATACGTTGGATAATTGAAGCCAAGGTACGTGAAGATGAATATCTTCCTGTTTTGCATTTACCAGGTACAGGTAGAAGCACTTTTGCAAAGAAGCGACGAGCAAAGCGCATGAGTTCAAATTGCCACAAATGTGCACGATGGACGTGTAACGGTAAATGTCGTTCTATTGGGATTCCGTCCTCTAATCGAGATGATAAAATTGAATTCATTAAGGATGGACTGAGTAAGGAGAATTTGGGTAATATCCAACTTTCTCTTGAGACGCATCCTAGTGGAGACGTACAAAGAGAAATTCTTGATTTATGGCCGCAATTCCAAAGGGAATGGCAACATCTTGGGAATCTGATGTTAAAAGACCCTGTTTGCCAGCTTGTAAGAAAACTGGATGGGAAGCATATCCTCGACTCATAGAAGGCGTTTAAGCCGTTTCTGGACGTAAAACCAGAGGAAGATGTGAGCCACAATCACAACTACAATAAATGACTTCTCAGCTTTTGGTTTGATTTGCAATAACTTCATTTTGGTTTAATTTACGTGTTGTTCGATTTGTGTAATTATTCTCTTTTTTTTTTATTTGTCTTTTACGGTTGATTTTTCTTCTCTTTTTGATTTTCTTCCTGAAATCACGCAAAAATCTTTTGTTAGGTTAACATTTTCTTCTGACAGGTTAAATACACTTTCGGCGACATTATTACTCTTGACTTTTACGGTTGATTTTTCTTCTCTTTTTGATTTTCTTCCTGAAATCACGCAAAAATCTTTTGTTAGGTTAACATTTTCTTCTGACAGGTCAGATACACTTTCGGCGACATTATTACTCTTGTCTGATTCACTACTCAGTCCTCTATATATTACACCATGTACTCATTCTCTTTCAGGCACTCGAAAAAAAAAATGGAAAGTACTTCGTCCCAGCGCATTAAAAAAATTTGTGTCTTTGGAGGTGCTTATCCAGGGAAAAATAACATATTCGCTGATGAAGCCATAAGAGTTGGAGTAATACTTGCCCAACAAAAGATCCAGTTGATTTATGGAGGCGGTAGTACAGGTTTAATGGGAGCAGTCGCTACAGCAGCACACGCCGGAGGAAGTCCAGTTCTAGGAATCGTGCCAAAACTATTCACAAGTTTTTGTGAACCTACCGTGGGTAAGGAAATACAAGTCTGGAGTATCCCTGAACGGATGACAATCATGTACCATTCTGCCGATGCATTCATTGCTTTACCAGGAGGTCTGGGTACATTGGAAGAAATAGCTTGCGTGGCTTCTTGGTCATCTTTGGTCACAAATAAGAAACCCATTGGTTTGCTTAATATTAATGGTTATTTTAGTAATTTGCTTTCATATTTAGATAATGCTGTGGATAATGGATTCATGTTTTCAGAGGCAAGGAGAACCATAATTTCTGCTACAACCATTGAAGATTTACTTAAAAACTCCAAGCTTATGAGTGTTTATCTGCTACGGTTGTTTCGCAAACGCTCGGAAAAAGAAAAAGAGATATGGACGAGCAAGGAGTGGATTGCACTTTGTCTTTGTGACATTATCTAACATTTTGCTTGTTGTGTCTCAGTTATAATAAGTGGTTAGCAACCTCTGCAGGTAATATCTCCTAAATTATACCTTTAAAATTTGACATTGGGGACAATGTCATATTTTAGTAGGGGGTAAGGGACATGTTTTGCTAATTTAAAAAAAAAAAATTGTTGTGTTTTAAGCCATTTAGAAGTATTCATTCTGAACAAGGTCTGAGTAAGGGAGACTTGAGACATACCTTATGAGTTTGATTTCTTCTTTTCAAAAAAAAAAAAAGTTTGTTGTGTTTTAAGCAATTTAGAAGTATTCATTCTGAACAAGGTCTGAGTAAGGGAGACTTGAGACATACCTTGTCAGTTTGATTTTAATCTTTTTATGTTTACTTGTTAATTTTTGTTTAGTATTTTAGGATTATTTAGGTTGCATGAGTTTGTTTTGTTTTGAGTCTTAGTTGTTCCTATTCTTATGTTATTAGTTCTTTTCTCTTACACATGATTCTTTCATTTGGGTTAATAGACTTACATTGAGGACAATGTAAGAATTAAGTGTGGGGGGAATGATTTAGGATTTCTTTTATTTTTGTCTACTATATATATATATATATATATTTTTAGAGTCTTTATTATTATTATTTTTTTAGTATGTTTTAGTTCCTTTTTAATACAATGATGAGATATGAATTGCATAAGTCTAAAACAGATTTATTAGTGAGAAGATTTTCATGAGAATTGAGCTTGATGTCAACCTTTTTATGAGCCAATGTTAATATGATATGTTGATTGAGAAAGAAGCATGTTTAGACTTAATCTGACTTGTATAATCATCCTTGTGAGTTTAAAAGCCTATAATGATTGATACATTATACAAATCAATCTAATTTCTTTCTTGAGTGCTCTTATGATTACATGATTCTCTAGAACTTGCTTTAAACCGTTTGAGACTATATTGATACATGTGACAACATGAATATGATAGAGGCATTAGGATTATAACCAGAGCCAAACAGCCATCCATTATTAATGTTCTAAGAGAACATCCCCACTAGTGAGCCAATTTGAGCCTACATTAAATATGCTGTTTTATTGGTAACCACAACTTACACCTAGCCTAAATATACTTATATCCTTACCCTTGTTCTAAAGATGGATTATATATTTTGAGACATTGCAAAAAACAAGGGATATTTTTAGTTGAAAATTTGGGTTAGAAACAAGAAATAAGTGTGGGGGGAAAAGAAAAGAAAAGTCAAGAGAAAAAGAAATGGAATACTCGCAAATACATTCCTATGTAAAAAATATGAATCATCTCTTGAATTTGTGGAAAAAGAAAAAAGATGTTACAAAGTTGTTTAGAATGAAGAAAAGGCCCAACATGAATATTCGGCCTAGGTGACTATGTACTTGTAAAGAGTTTTGAGAAGTTTCTTTGTATGATCTTATTATGTCTCTAAACTTTATGAACTCTTTGGAGCCTTTGTGATATCTTTATCCTTTTGTTATTCAACCACATTACAAACCCCTTGGCCCCATTACAACCTTGATTAAAGACCTCTTGATTCATGAAGTTGTATGATCTAAATAGTGGAGAATAGGTGGACAAGCAAGAATATGGTAGAACTGTTTTCATGAGATTGATTGAGTGTAAACACTTCACCACTACTTTAAAGAGTGAAAATCATGAGGGTATCCCATGTGAGAAGTTGAGATTAAATTTGAACATGCACTATTTTGATTGAGATATGTTATGGCTTAACTCAAACAATTTACATTCAAGCATGATTTTTTGTAAAATTCTTTAAGCTATTGATTAGTTTATAAGACTTGTTCAAAGATTGTCTCTAATTTGTATTGAAAGGATTAGGAATAAATATTTTTAGTATATGTAGTTTATTTATATTTTAGTTTTTCAATGTTTGTGGGTATCGTTCTAGTAAACCCTCACGAGACTAAACTCGTCCACTAGGGACACCTAGGGGTTTAAAGGCTTGTGTCACATGCTAAGTGCCACCGTGATTTCCTACGAAAGTGGATTAGATTAGATTTTCTTATTTTATTTTTATTGAGTCGTTGCTAGGGACTAGCAACAATCTAAGTGTGGGGGGTGTGATAACTCGTATAATTATATAGTTTTTAGTTATGTTTTATTATTGTTTTGTGTCAAATACGAGTTATTATTGTTTAGTCTAATTGTGTTTATGATTTTTTATATTTTTATGTAATTTGGTGTTTTTCACAAGTTTCTTTGAGTGATTTCAGATTACTAGAATTAAGGGCAAATCCAGTTCAGTTCCAGTTCTGACACCTTTTGCCATATCAGCTATATCTGGAGTTTCACTGAAGTAATAAGGCTGAAATGTTAACCGTGCAAATTTAAGAGGCATATCTATCTTTTTCATGTTTTACACTTCTTGAAACGGAGTCGTTTTCCCTAGCGAAATCGACCATCAAGTTGGCTGATGTGCAATGACGTCTGTGCTGACCTGTTTTCGTATTTTGCCCATATCTTCTTCTCCACATCAGCAAATGAGCTGATTCCAACGGCTATGGATCACTAACTGATAGAGGAACATTTGTCTAGAAGACCATGTGATCAGATAAAGCCTCCAATATTGAAGAAATCGACCATCAAGTTGGCTAATGTGCAATGACGTCTGTGCTGACCTGTTTTCGTATTTTGCCCATATCTTCTTCTCCACATCAGAAAATGAGCTGATTTTAACGGCTATGAATCAGTAACTCATAGGGGAACATTTGTCTAGAATACCATGTGATCAGATCAGGCCTCCAAGATTGACAAAATCGACCATCAAGTTGGCTGATCAAAATGGTCATACAATATGACGAAAATTGTTAGAAAAATGCTCCCACCTATTATACCTACCTTTGAAATTTGTAAAGCTTGTCTCTTGTCATTTAGCCCTCCAAAATGTGTATAAATAGAGGGCCTTGGATGATTGTAGAGGATCATATTGTGCATATTGTACATTGGTAGGATATTAGCCATTGTAATAAAATTCTCTAAGTTTTCTTCTTCTTTCTTTTCTCTAGTTTTCTTTTTCTTTATTTTCTTCTTCTTCTTTCTTTCTTTTATTTCCTTCTTAGATTCTCTTTAATTTTATGTTTATGTTTACAATGCCTATGCTAGGCTAAACTTCTATTTGGTTAAGGGTGATTTCAAAGCCCTAGACATGTTTTGTGATTGATTTTTAGATTCTATCTATCATTAATTTTCTATCAAAGTTGCTTATGTTCTTCTACAAGAATTTTTCATGATGTTGTCTTGATTTATTTAGGTGTACAACTAGATAGATCTTGATAATTATCTATTGCTAGTTTAGGAATCTTGATCCGTGTAATTGTCTTGATTTCCTATTCATAAGTGGCAATTTGTGATTAATGATTATGGTCAAGTTTTCAATAATTGCAAAGTGGAACATAACCTAAGTTGAACAATCCGAGCTTATGTGTTTGTTGCTTAGATCAACCTATCTTTCTCATCATAAAGCTGCCATTAAATTGAATTTAGAGAGCTTATTCTAGGTTGTTTAATGGTTAGAGATTAAATAGAGAGCTTGTTCTATTTAACGACAAACTAAGGAAAGATTGGGATAACAGAGCTTGTTGTTATCTACGGTTGTTAACTTTGATAGTTGGTTGATAATGATAGATCTGAAATTGATTCTTAATGATGTCTAGTGGTGGAGAATGAAACCTTAACCATATTTTTCATACTTGATTCTTCTTACTTACTTGTTTTCTTACTTTTAGTTTGCTTATTTTTAAAAGTATATTTATTTTTATTGGCTGGTTTACCGCCTAATTTGTATATTAACTTTGTTTTATTTTTATTGGCTGGTTATACCGCCTAATTTAGTATATATATTTTCATTGGCTGGTTATACCGCCTAATTTAGTTTATATATTTTTATTGGCTGGTTATACCGCCTTGCATCTTATTCTTATTATTTACTTTAGTTTAAATCTGGCTTCAAAAACCCCTTTTCTTTTATTGTTCTTGAATTTAAGTTTTAAACTATTAACTTATAAACTAAAACCCAATCCCTGAGGACTCGACCCTTGCTAACTACTATACTTACAATTTATCTTTTTAGTACAAGGTTAAATAAGATACACTCTTTTGGGTGCATCACATATTTCTTGCAAATCCTTGCCTTCCCTCCCAAATCTATTCAAGCACATCGATTCAAGAACATCGAATAGTGGAGAAATTTTGTAAGTTCTTGCAAATATTTTGTAAGTCCTCGCCTTCTCCCGCTAAACATTTTATTGCAAATCCCATTTTCTTGATATTTGGTATTTAGATATTGCAATTTAAAATTAGGTATTTAGTTGAGAGTTTTCTATGTAATCAAGATAAAATAGATAAAATAAAGATTGAAAAATAGAAATATTAAGCCGTAGGTAGACAAGCTTTTGCTATCTGAATCGCTGGCATATAGGAGTCAGCTAGCTGAAAGATGAGAGTTTTGAAATTGTGAAGTAAGAGAAGAAAATCCAAGTGGGGCTACTAACTACCATGTATTTCTGATATAAAAAGTGCCACTTTGATTTTTGTTTTATCAGCGAGTTGTCGTAGTTAAACCGGGCTTAACTAAATTTGCTTCTAAAAAAATTATAGATGCCCTTGCCCTTTCATTGTTTCTGAGAAAATCCAATGTAGTTTGCAATTATTTGATTAGTCTCAACCAAAGGGTGACCCTTTTTTATTTTGTTTTTGGTTGTGACTTAGTACCATTTTGAACTTGTATGGTCTGATTATTCAAGTTTCCAAAGTTTTCATATTAGGAAAGGAGATGTTGACTTGGGGCATGTTTCTTAATTACCAAGAACATGACCATCTTCTAGGTTGTTAAGTATTATATTCAAACTTGCCACCATAAAAAGAGGTTAAGGATAATCCTAGGCTATTAAGTATTATATTCAAGCTTGTTTCTTAATTACCAAGAATATGACCATCTTCTAGGCTCGTCGGGACCGAAAAAAGAGGTTAGAGGATTCCTTGATGGTTCAAATATTAATTTTGTTACTTGGTCAAATGATGGTCAACATTTAGCCTTTAGTGTTCGCGTTGAGGAAGATGAGAGTAGTAGTAAGCTTAGACTATGGGTTGCTGATGGTTCTAAGATTAATTTTGTAGTGAGTTCATTCTTTTTTGATGTTCTTATAGTATCATGCTAACTCTAAATTTACATGTGATAAAATGACAGGTTTCTAATAGACAAAATTATACCCCATGTATGAAGCCCCTATGTTAGTAAAAGATAGTGGACTTGTAACCTTGTTGGCCATGTGCCCATTCTGTTATTTGCTTAGGACTGAATTGAAGTGGTGGTATAGACTGTCATCTTGCTGATCAAATTAATGCCTTTTAAAATGGAGCATCTTTACATGTTTTATCAAGCTTTTTCAAAATCTTTTGATACCTCAAGCTAGCCTCATCTTTAGTTCCTTGAGTTCACAGCAATATTTATTCCCATATCCAAGTCTGGAATTTATTCACGTGGGAATCATTTGATGAACTCGCCTTTTTCTCTATTATTTTGTCAACATCTTTGAACCTATAGGCGTAGATGGCAAAGAAGAAGAAAGTCAATTGGTTAAGTCAAAAGTTGCAAAGAAACTTTGGCTTTTTTCTGTTGTATTTTTGTGGAAGGGAGGAGATGGATGGTGCTATAGAAGTATCTAAGTAATTTTGCAAGACCCTCATCTTCCATTCTTCCTAATGGTTCACATGGTTTCTTGACATTCAGCAAAATTTAGCAATTTAGACATCTATTTGGGCACCAGACATGTATACATGGTGGCCCCCTTTCATTATGCATCTTATAGATTTGTAATATTGGATATTTAGTAATCTTAAAAGAATCAAGGTTAAAATACTAAAAAATTCCTTTTTAAATGTCTTAGATAAGCCTCTATCCTTTATTGTATCCAATTAAACCCTTAATATTATTGATGACAGAAACTACCATATATAGCAAGATAAAAAAAGTTATTTAAGAAAATAATGCTACTTTATTAAGACATATATATATATATATATATGAAGTGATATCGATAGTTTTGACTCTCTAACTCTAGTAAAACTGTAAAAAGTGAATAACAACATAGAAAAACTTAAATATATATTTAAATACAATCCTTATGGCCACTTGAGTTAAACTTAAGTGGCTAACCTTAAAAGAAAACTACTCATTAGTCATCACCACATTAATTTATTCATGCACACGTAGTGTTTTTTTTTTTTTTGCTGAGAATTTTGCAATCCACTTTTTGGAACCTCTAATAGTGTTGGGCTTGCTTATTTTCTTTAGCACAATTGAAATATAGGAACAAGATTGTTCAATGTATTATCTTTGGGTTCTTTAGCACAATTTCGCAATCCATGTTCATGTGGCTAGTTTTATATCTTTGGGATCTTGTCCACTTGTGATTTGTTTGTGCATTGTGATTTGTCTAACTTTTAGTTTATTTGGCAGGTTGTGATTTGTTTGTAAATCTTGTCTGTCATTCGTAGCTTTGCTCTTTCATCACTCTTGCCTATATTGGTAAGCAAGTTCATCTGTCAACTAAATGCATCTTCATCTTGCCTATATTGACTGATGTAACATTAAATGTAACTAAATTTAATTTAGTTGTTTAACACCACCTCTTTATGATGTTTAATCCAATATGTATTATTTTATAATTTAGACTTATGTACAAAATGGATAAGAGTTGGATGCAAAAGTCGAGAGTAAGTCATGAGTACCATCTTGGAGTAGATAGTTTTCTCGATTTTGCTTTTCAGAATGCAAGCGAAGATAATATGATATTATGTCCTTATTCGCGGTGTGCTAATATTGATTGGCATATGCATGAAATAGTTTTCGAACATTTAATTTGTGAAGGATTTCTCCTAGGTTACAAACAATGATTTTTTCATGGAGAGTCCGCAACTTCTAGGTCATCTTCTAGAGTTCCTCCAAGTAATTCTAACAATCAACATTAGTCTATTAGACAAGATGACATGGAAGGCATGTTGCGGGATGCATTTAACATGCGTAACCACAATTTCCACACATCTTCACCAGAAGTTCCTGGAGGGAATGAGGGGTTCAATGTTGGCATGAATGACTTTGCTGGAACGGGAAGAGGTGTGGGTGATGAAGAACCCAATGAAGAAGAGGCAAAGTTTTATAAGTTGCTTGATGATATGAATGAAGAACTTTACGAGGGATCTAAGCATTCAAGATTGCCTTTCTGTGTCCGTCTTTTTCACTTAAAATGCTTAAGCGGGTGGACAGAAAATTCTTTGACACTATTATTAGAATATTTGAAAGAAATGTTTCCTTTTGCAAAAATCCCTCGGTCTTGTAAGGATTCGAAGAAGATGATAAATGATCTAGGCCTTGGATATGAGAAAATTTATAGTTGTCCAAATGACTGTATGTTGTACTGGGGTGATAGAACAAATGAACAATTTTGTCATGTCTACAGTAAATCTCGGTGGTTGGACGAAAATACAAAAGAAAATATGAATGAGGATGATATTGACACACATTTAAAAAAAACCCTACCTAGATTTTGCGGTATTTTCCGTTAATACCAAGACTTCAACGAATTTTCATGTCTTCAAGAACATCTGATTC
Organism: Fremontodendron californicum; assembly: GCA_030761205.1. Taxonomy (NCBI): domain Eukaryota; kingdom Viridiplantae; phylum Streptophyta; class Magnoliopsida; order Malvales; family Malvaceae; genus Fremontodendron; species Fremontodendron californicum. The sequence goes on along the minus strand of JAULJL010000019.1, from coordinate 6,883,036 downwards.
TATGAGGTGGCATCATGGTGAAAGGACTGTTGATGGCTTATTAAGACATCCTGCAGATTTTTTGGCTTGGAAATCATTCGACAATAAGTTCCCATCTTTTGCTAATGATCCTCGAAATGTGAGGCTTGGACTTGGTTCTGACGGTTTTAATCCCTTCAAAATAATGAGTACTTCTTATAGTACTTGGCCAATTGTCTTGATTCCTTATAATTTGCCTCCATGGATTTGCATGAAACAATCCTTTTTTATCTTGTCCATGATAATTCCTGGAGAGAAAGGTCTAGGAAATGATATTGACATTTATATGCAACCTCTTATTCAAGAGTTGAAGCTGTTATGGGAAGGGGTTGAAACATGTGACGCATCAAAAAAGGAAAACTTTAATTTTCGTGAGTTTTGTTATGGACTATAAACGATTTTCCTGCTTATACAAATCTATCTGGTTGGACATCAAAGGTCGTTATGCTTGTCCTTGCTGTGCTGTGCAAACATGTTTGAAATGGTTATATAACGGTTAAAAATTCAGTTATATGGGACATCGTTGGTGGTTAGATGAAAATCATAGATTTAGATTCCAAAAACATGTATTTGATGGCACTAAAGAGTTAAGAGAAGCACTTGAGACCACGATTGGGTCGGATATCTTCTTGATGTTGAAAGATATCAATTTCACTTATGAAAAAATGAATCAAACAAGTAGCACACAGTCAAGGAAAAGAACGAGGGAGATGTTTGAAGGTGATGTTGATATTCAGAGTGATGAAGAGGAAGATGAAGAAGTTGATCCAAATGAGGTGGATTTGTGGGAAAAAAAAGGTATTTTCTTTGAGTTACCTTATTGGGAGCATAATTTTTTGCGTGATAACCTTGATGTGATGCATATAGAGAAGAATGTTTGTGAAAAAATGATCGGGACAATTCTTAATGTGCATAGAAAATTAAAAGACAACTTAAAGAGTCGTCTTGACCTAGTTGACATGGGGATTCGTCGTGATCTTCATCCGAAATTACTTTATAATGGAAAATCACGGTTGCCTCCTGCTTGCTTTGGGATGTCTATAAAGAGATGGACATCTTCTGTAAGGTGTTAAAAGATGTAAAGGTCCCAGATGCGTATGCCTCAAATATATCAAGATGTGTGAATGTGAAGGATCGAAAACTTTCTTCTTTAGAGTCACATGATTACCACATCTTGATGCAAGACTTACTTCCAGTTGCTTTACGTTGTTCTATGTCAAAGCAAGTGACTTCTTCCATAATTGAACTTTGTAATATAATGAAAGCTATTTGTGGCAAAGTTCTTAAAGTTGAAGAGCTTGAAAAACTTTAAGATCGAGCGGTTCTAACTTTATGCCACTTAGAGAAGATTTTTCCTCCATCATTCTTCACTATAATGGTGCATTTGGTTATCCATCTTCTTTTTGAAGCAAAAGTCGGCGGGCCAGTTTTTTGTCGATGGATATACCCATTAGAGAGGTATACTTTGCTAATTAGCTTATTATACTTTTATCTTAAACATAGCGTTTAATTACACATTAAGATTGTTATGTATTCTATTTTAGGTTTTTAGGAAAGTTAAAATCTTATTATCGGAACAAACGCTATCCAGAAGGTTCTATTGCTGAAGGATATTTAGTGGAGGAGTGTATGACATTTTGTGCAAGATATTTGGAAGATGTTGAAACAAGATTTAACAGACCGGGAAGAAATGATGGGCTCACACATAACAACTTAGCCGAGACATACTTATTTGAAAGTTTTGGACAACCAATCGGCAAAGTTGAAGTGGTTGAGCTAGATGATAAATCTTGGGCACAAGTGTATCGATATGTGCTTTTCCATAGTGATTCACTAAAATCATTACGCACATAAGTTTCAGTATAATTTTTAATTTAACAAAAAGTTTAATTTTTTTTTTGCTTTCTCACCTAAAATGAGTATTTTTTTATGATAGTGAGTATAGAAGCTACTTGAGAGACTGTTTACGTTCTCGAAGAACACAACTTCGCGAGCTTGATAAGTTATTTACGAAAAATTTCCACGAATGGTTAGGAGAAGTTGTAAGTAACACAACTTTTTTTTTTCATTTTATTACGATCAATCTATTCTTTAATATATAAATAAAATTAAGTGTTTGCCTTTGCGTTTCTTGTAATAGGTTTGGAGTGGAAAAAATGTTAGCCAATAAATTAAGTGTCTTTCACAAGGACCTAATAGAATAGTGAAAAGATACAGCGCTTACATCATTAATGGATTTAGATTTCATACTAAATCCCATGAAAGATTTAGGAGAACACAAAACTGTGGAGTTGTTGTTTCTTCTTCAACAACAAGCTATGCTAGTGCTAAGGATTAGTAATCCTGTAGAGGGGGATGTTGATTATTATGAAATTCTAAATGATACTATTGAGTTGGATTATTATGGCAAGTGGAAGGTCGTTTTATTTCGATGTGATTGGGCTGATGTGAATACTAGTAGAGGTGTTAAAAAAGATCAGTTCGAATTTACAATGGTGAATTTCTCTAGATTAATTCACACCAGACAATAACTGATTGACAAACCTTATGTTTTTTCATCTCAAGTAAAACAAGTCTTTTATTCCGAAGATCCAAATGATACGGGTTGGTATGTTGTACTCCGTAACACACCTTGAGATTTGTTTGATATGGGTGATCAATGTAGAGATGATATTGAACAAAGGATTGAATGCTTGCCTTTTACCGATCAAAACTTGGATGAAAATATCCCTAGTACCAGTACAGATGTTCAGTGGGTTCGTGAAGATATTGATGAAGACATTTATGAAGCTTGATGAAAAAACTGAATTTAGTAAGATTATTTTGACACAAATACTATTGTAGACACCTAATTTTGTCTGGGCCCCCTAAACCAAGCAAATTCTCCTTTCAACTTCCCGGAACGCAAAAAGACTTCCACCATCCCGCTGATGGGTCTCCAAGACTTCATTTCGGAGGCCAACAAAAAAAGTCAACCTCGAAAAAGTCAACCACTAAAAAAGTAAGCTCTTAGTCAAAATCAAGATTCGAAGTTGAATTGAACAATGGTGAAGGAATTTTGATAATCGGAAGTCTCCAACGAAATATATGGAGTTTGAAAGACCGGTTGCAAAAATTCAGTGTAGGGGAATACCTAAATCACAAATTTGGGGAAAAGCACGGAAACGATCAAATTGAACGAAATTAGAGGTCTTAAATGGAATAAGATCAATAACTACAAATATTAGAAGGTCCAATTTTGAAGTAGAGTTGAAAGAAGAATTGGTTTGAAAAAAAAGGAAAATAAAGATTTAAATCAATAAATAGGACAATTCACAAATTTGAAAAAAACTACAAAGAAGGCCCAATTCGGTGAAATTGAAGCTCCCAGTTGATAAAGGATAAATAAACAAAAATATCCCAAGTCCTAGTTTCAAATGGATCCCAAGAAAGAGCCGGTTGGAGAAAAAACAAAAAAAAAAAAGAGAAAATTCCCGATATTGAAAATGGGAAAACTAAATCAGAGAGGAATTCGATTGTAAAAATTGGGCGTTTTCAAACCAACTCCAATTTAATATATAACAAAGGCAGTGGAAAAAAAAATCCGAAAATCGGACCTGTTTTTAGTAAAATCGAGGTTTGGAGGTTAAAGGGCAATCTTGGAAAATCCGGGAAAAATAGAATCCGAGCTCAAAAAATTATGAAAACCTATAGATCTAAGTTTTATATCAAATGGAAGGTACTGGAGAAGAAAAATCTGGAATCGAAGCTCAAATGAAAAAGGCAAAGTTCGGGTGCACTAATCCGAAATTCCAAAAGAAAATTCCGGAAAAAATAGGAAATGAGCTCGAAAAAATATGAAAACCTCCAAATCTGAGTTTTATATTTTTTGGAAGGTATTGGAGAATAAAAATCCAGAATCAGAGCTCAAATGAAAAAGGGCAAAGTTCGGGTGCACTAATCCGAAATTCCAAGAGAAAATTCCGGGAAAAATAGGAAACTAGCTCAGAAAAAAATGAAAATCTCCAGATCTGAGTTTTATATTTTTTGGAAGGTATTGGAGAAGAAAAATCCGGAATTGGAGCTTAAATGAAAAAGACAAAGTTTAGGAGGCACTAAACCGAAACTTTATAGAAAAATCTGGGAAAAATAGAGAATGAGCGCGAAAAAATGTGAAAACCTTCAGAACTAAGTTTTATATTGGATGAGATGAGTTGGAAAATAAAAATCTAAAATTGGGGTCCGTTTGCAATTAAATTAAGTTTGGGGGCCAAAATGCAATTTTACCAAAGAAACCGAAAAGGGCCAATTTGCAAATAAAAAAGATGAATGGCCTGGAAATTTCCAGGCCATTTTCGGCCAGCAGCTGATCAAAGGGAGAGAGTGTGATCATCATGAATCAAATGGCCAAGGATGGATAGCAAGATGACATTTTTACAAGGACAAGATTCTCCACTACTTTGCCTACATGGCATTTTAAGCCAATGGGAAGGCTCCAAATTGCAAAGCCATGTGAAGGCAAGGAGATGGTATCAAGTAGAATTAAAAATGCCACCTAGGAATATATTTTAATTGGAGGCCATATGATCTTGACAAGTGGCCAAGATATTTTGTAGTGACAAGGGGACAAGAATAATCTAGGTGGCATTGTTGGCCAATGGGAGGCTAGGAAACCCTATTTTTAAGGGAAGCACCATGCAAATAGGAGACAAGCTCCCTATTTTTAAGGAAAACTCAATGCTAGGGGGAACATTTTAAGCCATGTGGCAATGGATGTTGGAGGAGCATGGGAAGCATGACAAGGGTAAAAAAAATAAAAGCCATACTCTCTCATATTATTAAGGGGTCGGCCAAGCTTGTAAAAGAAAAGGGGGGATTCATTTGTTTCTTAACGCATTTTCACTCTTGAGAGAAAAGAGAGAAGAAAAAGAAGAAAGAGGAGAAGAGAAGAGAAGAATTTGGCAAATTTGATTTGGAAAGCAAAAGCTAGGTAGCTATCTCTTTCTTTCTTCTTCTTTAATGTTTTTCTTTGATGCTGTGATTCTTTTTCTTCTCTTTTTGTTCATGTGATTTGTTAACTTTTTGATGAATAAAAAGGTTTTCAAAAATAAATTTTAAAGGTTTCCTATCCTTTATTCTTTATTTTTTATCAAATAACCAAGTTGACAAAATTTTTACATGTTTTCTTAGCATTAGCCAAAACTTGGAAAAAAAGTTTGTGCTTTTTCTTGCTTGATATTTCTTGCTTGGTTGGTTGTGTACATATTTTTTACTCATGATTTATCTATTGTTATATGATTGTGGGCTTAATCATTCATTTCATGATATTTCAACTAGGATTTTGACCAAGATCAACCAATGATCTCAAGCCAGAAATCCCTTGTCTCTACTAGTTGAGAGAGTGATAGTTTAGATTGGGTATTATGACTTTGGGATTTTTTTTCATTACTCAGCCATGGTCAAAATAAAATTATTTTTTTTATTACATGTAGTAGTCATTTAGAGGATACCATGGTATTTTTCTCAAGAGTTTTAGATTTTTTTTTATCATGGTTGAAAAAATGGATTTTGCCAAATCAGTTTTAACTCACTGTCTTGATTTTGGTAAAATTCGGTCATGGTATCCTTGGTCCAAAAATTAAGCTAATTTTTTCCCATGGAGATCAAGATGTTCTAGGTCTACCCTAAATTTTACAGATTTTTTCTGAAATTTTTTAGAAGGGCAAAAAAATAGATTTGCAAAACTGCTAGTGGGAGTCAGAATTGTTTTTTAAGAACAAATAATTTTCTGTTTTTATTAGTATAAAAAGAGGGGGCTGATTTTGGGCATTGGTTACTGTCTTAGAGTGATTTCGAAATCATTTCAATCATAAAATTTGATTTTATAAAAGTTGGGTCAAGGGTGGTCAACCCAGATTTTCAAACTAGGAAAATATAGCCTTTTTAAAGGGAGGTTCGGCCATGAGGCCTTTTTCATAAAAAAAAATCCAAATTTTTTAAAAAAATCAAAGCCCAAAGTCTTTCGATTTTGAAAATTCGATGTAAGTCTCTTCCAAAGATAGTCGGATACCTTTTTTAGGTATACGAATGTCCTTACTTCAAGGAAGAAATACATCTCCATGCATTGCATTTTAAAAATGTTTTTTTTTTTTTAATTTTGATTTGACATAAAACGTGTGTTTCGGTTTCCTAAACATTTGGCGAGAAATTAGTTCCTAATCTTTACCGGGTTGCCGAAGAGGTTAGGAAATTGTTCAACGCACGTGTTTATGAAATTGAAAGATATTGGATTTTGTTTTATTTGGAATCATATAAATATCATAAGAAAGAAATATTTTCCAAGCTTTACCGGGTTTACCGGAGAGTATGGTAATGTTTTCCGATATATGCTATTTGTATGATTCCTCACATGAAAATTCTTTGTCCATGATTATTCCATGTTAATGTCATTTTATATTCATGTTGCCATAATTAGATTTTGTCATATCTAGCATGCCATGTCATCCATTCACATGCCATGTCATTCATATGCCATGTTATTCATTCACATGCCATGTCATCTAGGTCATGCCACGTCATTCATTAATATGTCATGTCATCCATTCACATCCCATGTCATCTAGGTCATGCCATGTCATCTATTCATATGCCATGTCATCCATCCATATGCCATGTCATTCATATGCCATGCCATCCATTCACATGCCATGCCATGTCATCTAGGTCATGCCATGTCATTCATTCATATGCCATGTCATTCATTCATATGCTATGTCATTCATTTATGTGCCATGTCATTCACATGATATATCATTCATTCATACGTCATGTCATTTAATTTATGCCATGTCATCCATTCATGCGCCATGTCATTCATATGCCATGTCTTTGATTCATATTCCTTGCCATTTATTCGATTCATATTCCATGCCATTTATTCTTTTGGCTACGTCATTTAAATTTTGTCATGTCATAATAAATTGCTTGCCATTCCATGTTAGTTATGCATGTTATACATTCATGTTTTAATGATAATTTGTACATTCATGATCATTCAACTTTTTGAAAATTGATATTTTTTAATAAATAAGGCAATAACCCCGAGTTATTATAATTCATGAATTCTCCTCCGGGTTGCCGGGGAGTCTTCATCAACTATATTAACGAAGTAATACCCTTTTAAAAAGAGGATGATGCGGAGAATTTCCAAAATAAACAAAAAATCTATATTTTACCGGTATGCCGAGGAGTATAGAATTTTTTTTGCAATAACAGATTCTAGATCATTTTCGAACAAAAATAGGATTGTTTTTAAAATGGGAATTATTTTTAAATACAAAATCTAAAACCGACTTTTCATCGCGACCCGAGATAACACATGACTAATAAGGTACCATTTTTACGGGCATTTTAGGGGTGCTAATCCTTCCCTACACGTAACCAACTCCCAAACCCGCACTTGTTTTCTCTGGTTCAAAGCGCAGACTTCGAAATTGGTTTTAAAATGTTTTAATTAATTTTAAAACATTCTTCAAAACCGGTTTTATAGATGGCCGATCACACCTAGCCAAAAAAAGATTGGTGGCGACTCCATTTCTTTTTTGAGGTTGTTTACATACCCTCAACATTTAATTTAGAGGAATTAAGTCATCTTTTCCTCTATTTTTTTTAATGTCACACCCCTTTAACGAATGGGCCGATTTGCCCTCCGTGACGGGGGCTGGCATCCACGGAACCTATCTTTTTAAAAAATAGGAGGTTGCGATAGCTTGGCGACTCCACTGGAGACATTTTAGAGAGTCAGGTCTACAGTTAGTCGTGTGTTATCGAAAGTCTCGATTTGGTCGATTTTAATTGGTATTTAATTATAATTCCCATTTTTGTAAAAATAAAGATAATTTTGAAAAAAGCAAATTTTTCTTTTCATGAGCATACATATTATTATTGTGTTCCGTTTATTCAAGTGTATTATCATTATTCTTCAATTGACTAATGCTTCCATTTATTTGATTCAGTTTTTTTTATGATTAATTGTTGGGGTTTTTAAATTATGGGTTGTAAAGTAAATGGTTTTGTTGTTCTTCCTCACACACTACACTTGCATTTGCATAACATGAGCCCTCAACCCGGGTTTTGTCCTTTTAGGTGGAATGAAGTACCTACACTTCGTGAGTTGATAACCTCCGCATAAGCTAGCGAAACATTCCTGGGGTACAAATTACCTACGCTTCATGAGGTGTTAACCTCCGCATAAGCCTGGGAAATGTATTCTGACAAATTGAACCCGTTTTGATCGTGGTGCCTTACTAGCCTTCACCGACGACAGTGAAGAGCAATTTGGAGCCTTTTTAGAGCCTAATACCACTCCATATAGTAAACCTAGACGGAGCCATGCCTATTTTCTGTTAGATATCGTGAAGTTAAGAAACACTCGGAGGAACATCTCTTACCTTTTACTTTTATTTTATGACAATGTTATGATTGTTTTTATCCTCGTACTGACTTGTGTTCTGTTTTGTTTTGATTTGATTTCTATCCCATGCATCATGATCATTTAGGGGGTATTTGCCTTAAGCCGAGTGCCAACCGAGGGAGTTTTCATTATTATCATGGAACGTCAAGACTTTCTATCGGTGTCAGTGGTTAGCAAGAAATATCAAGAGGTCAGGATTGAGTTTGAGGGAAATCAGGGTGACAAAGGAGACTGTTTGGCCGCTGGTTTTGTGTCTGCACTTCTCGAGTCAGTTCACTTGGATTTTGATCAGAATGACTTAGCAGAGTTAGAGGAAATTTGGAGACAGTTGGGAGTTGCAAGGAAAGATGATTTTATCAAAAAATATGGTGACATAGCACTACTCCTTCCGGTCAAGATGGACGAGCAATTGATCAGGGCCATAGTACAGTTTTGGGATCCTTCATATCGATGCTTCACTTTTTATCAGGAAGATATGGTGCCCACTATTGAGGAATATTCTATCTTGCTCCGTGTTAAGTCAGCAAATCCAAAAAAAAAAATCTATTGGAAAGAGCATAAAACATCGAGCTGCCGGAAGAAGCTTTCCAAAGTAATGGGTATAGAGTTTCCGATTGACTCCCCACATATAAAGAGAAAGGGTTCAAGTGACTGCATTCCTAGGGTATTCTTGCAGAACTATATCAAGAGTAACCCTAATGATGATCATGTTGTAGATGTCTTTGCCCTAGCAATTTACGATTTAGTCCTATTCTCGAAGGTGGAAGGTCACATCGAAGCAGTCGTAGTAGACTTCTTCGGTCTTTTGGACAAGCAAATTGACCATTTCCCTGCCATTCTCACTGAAACGATCAAGTCACTCAGTTACTCTTAAATAAGAGGTAAAAGACGTTTCGAAGGTTGTGTACAGCTTCTGTATGTCTGGATTCAGAGTCACTTTTGGGGTGATGATGGTGGAAGACTTTGCCCTTACATAAAGACTTTTAGTCCCCTTCGAGAATTCAACAAGGAAAAATGGTCAAAGAAAGGGGATAAGAAGCAATGGATCAGAACTCTTCGTCACTTAGGTAGAGAAGATATAACTTGGAGGGCTCCGTGGATGCCACTTAGGTCGATCTTGTACCATTGTGGTGAGAATTTATGGGTTCCACTGTTGGGAATCTAGGAGGCCGTTAGCTATGCACCATTACTAGTACGTAGGCTGATGCACTCAAAAGAGTATATCTTATTTAATCCTTGCACTAAAAATATCAATTGTAAAGTATAGTGATTAGCAAGGGTCGAGTCCATAGGGATTGGTGTTTAGTTTAAGAATTATTAGTTTAAACTTAAATTAAATGAAAACAAAATAAAAGGGTTTTTTTTTTTTTTTTAAATCAGTTTAAAAATAAAGCAATCAATAAAAAGTAAGAAAACAAATAAATAAGAAGTGATCAGATGTGAGAAATATGGCTAAAGGTTCATTTTCCACCACTAGACATCATTAAGAATCAAATTCAGATCTATCAATATCAATTATCTATCAAAGTTAACAACCGTAGATAACAACATCCTGTGTTACCTCAATCCTTCCTTAGTTTGTCGTTAAGCAGGACGAACGCCACTACTTAATCTCTAACTATCAAATAACCTAAGATAAACATCATTAGATTCAAAGTGATAGCAGCTTTATGATGAGAAAGATAGGTTGATCTAAGCAACAAACACATAAACATGGATTCATTCAACTTATGTTCCACTTCATAATTCCTGAAAACCCAACATAATCATGAATTACAAATTGCCACTATTGAATAGAAATCAAGACAATTACACGGATCAAGATTCCTAAACTAGCATTAGATAATTATCAAGATCTATCTAGTTGGCCACCTAAACAAATCAAGACAATATCATGAACAATTCTTATAGAAGAACACAAGAAACTTTGATAGAAAACCAATAATAGATAAAATCTCAAAATCAATTACAAAACATGTCTAGGGCTTTGAAATCACCCTTAACCAAAAAGAAGTTTAGCCTAACATAAGCATAAATAATATATATACATAAAACTAAAAATAAAATAATGGAGAAGAAGAATAAGAAGAAGAATGATGATCTTTGAGTCTCTTCCAAAAGATTATGATAGTTTGTGGCTCAAAAGATAGTATTTATAGAGATTTTTGACCTTGGAAACCCTTTCTTGCTGATCAAAGAAGCTAGAGTCAAAGGAGTGCAAAATAGACAAGTTTTATGAGTTTTGTGATTTTTCTCGATTTTGGAGACAGTAGGGTCGACGTTGTGGCACCACTTTCCGGTGCTGCGGCGCCAAGGACACTGACTTGGTGATTTTCATCCACTGACGTCGGTTTCGCTACTACTGCACTATCTTGCACTTCGTCTGCTAATTTGGATGACCATATGATGTCCGATTTAGGAGTGTAAACTATATTTGGAAAGATATTCAAGTAAGCTTCAAAAGTCAAGAAGGAAGTTTCTTCAAATAATGATTTTAACATAATTATTTACTTGTAACAAGCTCGGAGGTCAGATCTACCTGATCATCTAGCACTAAGAAATTGATTTTTTTGACTCTCAAGTCTTCTTCCATCTTGTAATAATGATTTTGTAAGCTCTTTACCATCATTATTGAACATATTTTGACTTAATTCTTTTAAATATACCTATAATTCAAAAATATAATATAAGTAAACAAGATAAAGATCGAAAACATAACAAAAACTAAAGGTAGAAAGGCATAAAATGTATATTTTATGAGCTTATCAAATACCCCCACACTTAGCTTTTTGCTAGTCCTCGAGCAAAATAAAATAAAAATAAAATAAGAAAATCTAATCTAATCCACTTTCGTAGGAAATCACGGTGGCACTTAGCATGTGACACAAGCTTTTAAACCCCTAGGTGTCTCTAATGGATGAGTTTAGTCTCATGATGGTTTACTAGGACGATACCCACAAACATTGGAAACATAAAATAATAATAAAAATAATAAAACTAAAAATAATAATAATAATAATTACAACTAATCCTTTCAATATAAATTAGAGAAAATCATTGGACAAGTCTTATAAACTAATTAATAGCTTAAGGAAATTCACAAAAAATCATGCTTGAATGTAAATAGTTTGAGTTAAGCCAATATTAGCATAACATATCTCAATCAAAATAGTGCATATTCAAATTTAATCTCAAATTCTCACATGGGATACTCTCATGATTTTCACTCTTTAAAGTAGTGGTAAAGTGTTTACACTCAATCAATCTCATGAAAATAGCTCTACCATATGCTTGTTTGTCCATCTATTCTCCACTACTTAGATCATGCAACTTCATAAATCAAGAGATATTTATTCAAGGTTGTAATGAGACTAAGGGGTTGTAATATGGTTAAAGAATAAAAGGGAAAAGATTTCACAAAGGTTCTAAAGACTTCATAGAATTTAGAGACAAAATAAGATTTTGCAAATAGAACTTTCTCAAAAATCACAAAATAACATAGGCTAAATATTCATGTACATTCTAACCAACCTTGTAACATTCTTTTTCTTTTCTTTAACTAGAAGTTCAAGAGATGGTTCAAATTTTTTTTTTATAGGAAAGTATTTTTTTTACAATGTTCCCTTTCTTTTTCTCTTGAATTTTGCCTTTGTCCTCCCCCACACTTATCTTTTGTTTCCAACCTAAATTTTCAATAGATATCCTTGTTTTTTCAATATGTCTCACAACATTCAATCCATCTTTAGAACAAGGGTAAAGATATATGTGTATTTAGGCTAGGGAAAAGATGTGGTTACCAAAGAAATAGCTTAATCAATATAGGCTCAAATTGGCTCACTAAGGGGGATGTTTTCTTGGAACATTAAGAATGGATGGTTGTTTGGCCCTGGTTATAATCCTAATGCCTCTATCATATTCATGTTGTCAAATACATCAATAAAGTCTCAAAAAGGTTTAAAGCAATATCTAGAGAATCATGTAATCATAAGAACACACAAGAAAGAAATTGGATTGATATGTATAATACATCAATCATATAGGCTCACAAGGATGATTATACAAGTCAATATCAAGTCTAAACATGCTTTTTTTCTCAATCAACATATCATATTAACATTGGCTTATGAAAAATAGTGATATCAAGCTTAATTTTCATGAAAATCTTCTCACTAATAACCAGTTTTAGACCTATACAATTCATATCTCATCATTGTATTAAAAAGAAACTAAAACACACTAAAAAATAATAATAATAAAGACTCATAAAAAAATAATAGCCAAAAATAAAAGAAATCCTAAATCCTTCCCCCAACACTTAATTCTTACATTATCCTCAATTTAATGCTATTAACCCAAATGAAAGAATCATATGTAAGAGAAAAGAACTAATAAACAAACTAAATAAAAAGAATAAAAGATAGAATGATGGAGAGTAAAAAAAAATAGCAAATCTGATTATAATGTGTGCTCTCCATCCAATTGGGTTGCCTCCCAATAAGCGCTTGGTTTATTGTCCTTAGCCTAACTTATTAAAACACAAAAACAAACAAAATTATTGAAAACTCAAAACAAAGCAAACTAATGAAACTTAAATAAACCTAAAAAAATTTAAACGAAGCAAGAAAGAAAAAAAAACAAATCTGTTATGGCAGGTTGGCAATTTCTTCATTAATTGGGTTGCCTTCCCAATTAGCACTTGAGTGATTGTGTTTAGCCTAGCCAATACCCCTTCTTGGCTTTTTAGGATCTTCTGTTCTAGGCATGAGACTTTCAGGATTTATGCATTTTGTTGAAAGTTGTCTATGCACAACAGTGGATGCATTCTCCATCACAATTCCATAATCCTTTGTGGTGCATAGCTCATCGAGGAATGATGCATATTTTGGTATTTGTTGAATGACATCTACAAACAAGTTGTTTAAGGTTTCTAGCATGTGTTGTTCATGTTTCTCCTCCTTGAAATTTGTGAATCTACTAGGAAAAGGTGGAGAAGAAACATTAGTAAAAATTGGAACCTTAAACGTTACCTCAAGTGCCGAAATACTCTCTTTTGAAATTGAAGCGTCATTATCTTCAAGAAGGAAATCCATCTCAAGTTCTTTCTCATCTTCGGGTTCCCTTGGATTTTCTGATTCATCCTCAAGTTGTGTGGCACTAACATTCTCCTTTGGGTAAATCATAGGGGAAGGGAGTTGTTCATGTAGTTCCTCAGATCCTTCTTCTACCCATCGGGCCACACCACTAGCCAATTGGCTTATTTGAGTCTCTAATTGACTCATCCTTGTTGCCATTTGTCTATTTGTTTCCCTTATATCCTGTTGCATTTGCAATTAGTTAGTAGCAAAGGATTTGATAAGATCTGCTAGAGACTCACCTGAATTTTGTGATTGGGGCTGAAAAAGATCTGGTTCTTGAGACCATGATTGATTGAAGCTCGATGGAAGATTGTTGTTGGCATAAGGATCTATTTCTTGATAATTTCCCGAGTAGCCATAGTTAGGATGATCCCACCATCCCTCATTGTAAGTGTTTGGGAAAGGATCACACTGTTGTTGGTGGAACCTTTGTTGGCTTTGGTATCCTTCTACGTCATAGGCTGGTTCAAAATTATCTTTTTGGTAGTATGGGCACCAATTGGTTGGATGATCCATCATGAAGAACACTCCACATTGCCTTGATTGTTGCACATTACCCATGGCCAATTGTTGAACTTGGGAGGTGAGATTGGCTCATTGGTTTTCCATGTTCATGTATGCCACCAACTCTTCAAGTGTTAGATTGCTCAAGTCCATCGTGTTTTGCTCAAAATTTGAAAAGAAAAACCTATATGTACAAGAAAAATAAAATTAATTACAACAGAAAATAAGAATAAACCAAATAACTAATAAACTAAATAAAGCAATCCCCGGCAACGACGCCAAAAACTTGATGCACTCAAAAGAGCATATCTTATTTAATCCTTGCACTAAAAATATCAATTGTAAAGTATAGTGATTAGCAAGGGTCGAGTCCACAGAGATTGGTGTTTAGTTTAAGAATTATTAGTTTAAACTTAAATTAAATGAAAACAAAATAAAAAGGGGTTTTTTTAAATCAGTTTAAAAATAAAGCAATCAATAAAAAGTAAGAAAGCAAATAAATAAAAAGTGATCAGATGTGAGAAATATGGCTAAAGGTTCATTCTCCACCACTAGACATCATTAAGAATCAAATTCAGATCTATCAATATCAATTATCTATCAAAGTTAACAACCGTAGATAACAACATCCTGTGTTACCTCAATCCTTCCTTAGTTTGTCGTTAAGCAAGACGAACGCCACTACTTAATCTCTAACTATCAAATAACCTAAGATAAACATCATTAGATTCAAAGTCATAGCAGCTTTATAATGAGAAAGATAGGTTGATCTAAGCAACAAACACATAAACATGGATTCATTCAATTTATGTTCCACTTCATAATTCCTGAAAACCCAACATAATCATGAATTACAAATTGCTACTATTGAATAGAAATCAAGACAATTACACGGATCAAGATTCCTAAACTAGCATTAGATAATTATCAAGATCTATCTAGTTGGCCACCTAAATAAATCAAGACAATATCATAAACAATTCTTATAGAAGAACACAAGCAACTTTGATAGAAAACCAATAATAGATAAAATATCAAAATCAATTACAAAACATGTCTAGGGCTTTGAAATTACCCTTAACCAAAAAGAAGTTTAGCCTAACATAAGCATAAATAATATATACATAAAACTAAAAATAAAATAATGGAGAAGAAGAATAAGAAGATAATGATGATCTTTGAGTCTCCTCCAAAAGATTATGATAGTTTGTGGCTCAAAAGATAGTATTTATAGAGCTTTTTGACATTGGAAACCCTTTCTGGCTGATCAAGGAAGCTAGGAGTCAAAGGAGTGCAAAATAGGAAAGTTTTATGAGTTTTACAGTTTTTCTCGGTTTTGGAGACAGTAGGGTCAGCCCGCGGCGCCAAGTACACTGACTTGGTGATTTTCGTCCACTGACGTCGGTTTTGCGACTGCTGCACTATCTTGCACTTCGTCAGCTGATTTGGATGACCATATGATGTCTGATTTAGGCATGTAAACTATCGTTGGAAAGGTATTCAAGTCAGCTTCAAAAGTCAAGTAGGAAGCTTTTTCAAAGAATGACTTTAACATAATTATTTACTTGCAACAAGATCCAGAGGTCAGATCTGCCTGATCTTCTAGCACTAAGAAATTGATCTTTTTGACTCCCAAGTCTTCTTCCATCTTGTGATTATGATTTTGTAAGATCTTTACCATCATTATTGACATCTTTTGACTTCATTCTTTTAAATATACCTATAATTCAAAAATATAATATAAGTAAACAAGATAAAGATCGAAAACATAACAAAAACTAAAGGTAGAAAGGCATAAAATGTATATTTTATGAGCTTATTAGAGGCAATATCGATCCGAATAGTTTATCCCAATGACTCATGAGCTTATTTCGATGGAGTTGTCCTATGGGGGGTCTGGATATATGGAAAAGATACGTGAAGATATCAAAGCATGGAAGAAGTTACACCGGCCGCAAGTGGGTAGGTACACTGACAATGCTAGCCCGGTATATCAGGTATGGAGAGCCAGGAGGGTTCGTGACATTGTGCTTCCAGTCGAGGACACCTCTGTTCCTCCGGTAACACTTTAGCTAGAACCCACAGTGTCGTCAGAAGTTGAGATTGTCAGGCAAGAGTTGGAAAAGGACAAAGGGAAACTAAAGCGTGAATATGATAAGCTTCAAGAGAAAGTCAAAGATTTGAAAACCTACCTTGAGATTCAAGAGGCCAAGACACGGAGAATAGATAAAGAGCGAGACACATAACAATCTGACATAAAGGATTTACATCAAGAGAACAAGAAGCTAAGGGCCAAAGGAAAATTTTTTGGTACTAGCAAACCTCTTGGTGCAAATGAAAAAGAGATAGAAAAGCTTCTGAAAGAATTGGATTTCTGGAAAGGCAAGGCCATGGAAAGCAAGGAAAAAGGGTCCAGATTTACTCTTGGGCTGGAAAGGTGCCTGCAAGAGAATGAACTGTTGAAAGCCAGATTGAAAAATGAGAGGGAAAAGACATCCATGCTGCGCAAGGAGAATGAGACGCTCCATACGACCATTCAGACCCTAGAGCATCAATTACAAGTCCAGAGGGCAGACATCCCTTCCATCATTCGAGAATGCGGAGAGAGGGAGATCGAGTGGAGCAAGGTAAATGATTTAGCTATGGATGCTAGTATGAAGTGGAGACAGAAACTTTGGGGAGACAACAGTATATAGACCACATGACCAAGCAGATCCGCAAGGTTGTGATTAAGGCAAGGGAAATGGTGAAGAATGTGAAGACTCTGAGGCAAGATGTCAACCCGACGGGGAAACACAACAGCATATGTTGAATTTCCTGGAGGAAGCACAAGACCAGTATGAGTAAATCAAATATTTCTATGTAACCCGAGATTAGGAGATTGATATGTAAAAAGTTTCTATGTATTAATGAAAAACCTTTGTGTTGGAATTTGATCTTAAGGCAAATACCATTAATTTCATCATTTCATACCATATAATCATAGAAGCATTCATTCATTCATTTAGTGACTCATCAAATCATTTATTCATTTATTCATTATTAATAAAAAAGAATAATGTGTCATGAAATTCTAATCCATGGTATTTACACCAAGGTATAAAAATTAGGCGTCCATCAAAACTCTCAGAGAAAAGTAACCCGCATCAGTATAATACCCGATCGCAAGTCAGGATCATGGAAAATGAACAGACTACCCGGATAGAGAGAATGGAAAAGACACACTATGAGTTAAGAGAACAGTTGGCCAAATTTCAGGCCGAATCAAGAGATCAGATGAACAAGTTAATGGAACTGGTGTCCGCCGCAGTTAAGGGAAAGGGACACATGGAAAATTCGACTTTAGGAGTAGAATCAAGAAGTCGAGGTGACAAAGAGGGTTAGCGAAAAGCCGTACTAACAAATGGCCAATCTTTGCAGAATACAGAAATTCTACCGCCTGCAGTTGCAATGCCTTTCGTTTATGTTCAAACCAACACAGGTGCACAGAAATAATTGCCAATAGGGGCGAATCTTGGGGCAATCCTGACAAACCCTGTCGATATCCCAGATTTGGATGATCTCGTCGAACAAGAAAAGATGAAAACAACGGAGCTAAAAAGGGTTGAAACGGCTGAATCACAAAAGAAATATCAGCTATTAGAAGAAAGGCTGTGGGCGGTCGAGGGGCTAAGTTGTTTGGAAGCCTTGATGCTAAAGAGATGAGTTTAGTCTCCGGTTTAGTGATCCCACTCGAGTTCAAAACTCCAAATTTTGAGAAGTACAACGGGACCACCAATCCTTTTGCACATTTGACAATGTATTATCGAAAGATGACCAGACATGACAGTGATGAGAAGTTGCTTATCCACTGCTTCCAAGATAGCCTTACTGGGTCTGCCACTCGATGGTACAATCAACTCACCCGAAGCAAGATCCGCTCCTAGACAGACTTGGCTAGGGCCTTTCTAGAATATTACAAGCACGTATCTGACATGGTACCTGACAGACTATCCCTGCAAAACATGGAGAAGCAAGCTATTGAAAGCTTCAAACAGTATGCCCAGAAATGGATAGACATGGCTACCTAGGTCCAGCCACATTTGACTGATAAAGAAACTACGGTTCTTTTCATCAATACTCTGAAGGCATCATACTATGAAAATTTGGTGGGTAATGCCACTAAAAATTTCGCAGATATGGTCATATCTGGGGAGATGATTGAAACCGCTATCAAAAGCGGGAAGATGGATAGTGGGGAACCAGTCGCCCACAAGAAAACAACTCCTGCCAAGAAAAAGAAAGGGGGGCTCATGCAGTCAGTTTCAATAACCGACTTTTTTCACCTCCAGCACCCTATACACCTTACCTAACCTACAATCCATATTATTCGGCTATAAACAGCCTCACTCAAAATCATTTTCCCTATACAGCCATACCACAACAACCATATCCGGCTGGCTTATGTCCTCAGATAGCTATTCCCTCAAACACTACCCAAACACTCAAAACATTTCCCGAAATGATCAAAGGCCTATGAGGAATACCCAAAAGCCTCAATGTGACCCTATCCCCACTACTTACAACAAGTTATGCCTAAAGCTCTTACAAGGATAACTCGTTACACCTGTCTATCTTCAGCCTTTAAAACCTCCTTACCCCAAGTGGTATGATTCCAACGCTCATTGCGCGTACCATGCAGGGATCCAAGGACATTTAATCGAGACTTGCACTACTTTCAAGCGCAAGGTTCAGAGCCTTATTGATGCAAGAATCTTGAAATTCGGATAAAAAAATGGGCCTAATATTGCCTGTAACCTATTGCCTAATCACACAGAGGCCAAGGTTAATGCAATCATGTCAAGAGAGTTTGAAAGGGTAAAAAGGAATGTCAGAAAGGTAAAGACACCAATGATCAGAGTCTGGGTAAAATGGTCAAGGCCAGCCTACTTCGATCGAAATCGAATATGAGAAAGATAGCCAGCCAGTCGGAGGGTTTTTGCCAATATCATGAGTGTAAGGGGCATGCCATTCAGGACTGCGAAGAGTTTTTAGCAAAGGTTTAAAATATGATGGACATGGGCTAGGCCTAGTTTTCTGAAAAGGTAGAGTATCCTAAAATCAGTATGAATGAAATCAGTTATGGGGTAAATAGACCCCTGATCATATACTATTATGAGCCCGAGGTAAAGGCTATTCCAGTAGTCGAGAGACTCGCTCCGAAAATAATCATAGAATTGCCCTCACCCTTTCCTTACAAAGGGGATAAGACGATTCCGTGGAACTATGAATGCAATATGGCAATACCGGGATCTTTGAACCATCAACAGCTGTCGTAGATATGACTGGAGTGGGATATCTAACTCAAAGCGATAGATGCTATGCCCTGATTATGGTTGAGCAGGGTCAAATGAGAAAAACAGAAGGACCTGACAAAGGGAAAAGGACAATAGGACCAGACCCTATGGTGGTAGAACAGTCTGGGGAAGTGAAAAAGGATCCATCTTCGGTTAATAAAGTAAAAGAGCCGGTGAATGAGAAGGAAGCCTGTGAGTTTTTAAAGTTCATCAAGCACAGCGAATACAGTGTAGTAGAACAATTGCACCGCCAACCGATGAGGATTTTAGTTCTTTCAGTGCTGTTAAACTCAAAGCCACACCGAAATGCTCTACTGAGAATTTTGAACCAAGCTTACGTGGCTAACAACATATCGGTGGAGAAGTTAGACCGGTTGGTGGGGAACATCACAGTAGATGATTACAACTCTTTTAGTTATGATGAGATATCGCCGAATGGAATAGGATCCACTAAGGCTCTTCATATTACCACTACCTGCAAGGGGCACATTTTACCGCAAGTACTCCTCGACAATGGATCCTCTCTGAATGTAATGCCGTTGGCAACCTTGTCAAAACTGCCAATTGATATAACTTACATGTTGCCAAGTCATACCGTAGTCAGAAACTTTGATGGTACTCGCCGGGTGTCGCAACATAAAAAATAATGAGTCTCATCGCAAGACTTTATTATTCATTAAGCGTGACATTAAAAAAAAAAACCGAGGAAAAGTCGACTTAATTCCTCTAAAAAATGAAGGTTTTGAAAATGACCTTAAAAAGACATGGAGTCGCCACCAATCTTTTTTAGCTAGGTGTGATCGGCCACCTATTAAAACCGATTTTATAAAATATTTTAAAAATTAATTAAAATATTTTAAAAACCAATTTCAAGTCTGCGTTTTAAACCAGAGAAATCAAAGAAGCAGGTTCGGGAGTCGGTTACGTGTGGGGAAGGATTAGCACCCCCACAACGCCCATATAAATCGGTACCTTATTAATCGTGTGTTATCTCAAGTCTCGGTAAAAATTGGTTTTAAATTTAGTATTTCAAGTTAATTCCCAATTTAAAGAAAAATAATTCCATTTTTAATTGAAAATGATCCGGAATTTATAAATTCAAAATTTTCCTATATTCCCCAACAAACGTGGCAAAATATAGAAATTTTTATTAGTTTTGGAAAACTTTTGAATCATTCTCTTTTTTGAAAGAAAGATATTCCTTTATTAATGATAATTGATGATATTCCCTCCAGCAAACCCGGTAGAGAACTCATGAATTATTTTAACTCGGGAATATCTTTATTTTTTTATTGAAAAAAATCATTATCCTTTGGAAAACATTTTAAAAGATATGAATATGTATATGCATGACATAAATAAAATGACATAGCAAAATCTAAATAATATAATGCTTCCTAAATGATATGATATAATGTAAATGCCTTAGCATATTCTTAAATGAAATGAAATATCCTTAGCATATTCTAAATGAAATAAAATATCCTAAGTTATATGACATATTATAAATAAAATGAAATAATTTAAATGACATGGAAAACATGAATGATATGGCATATAAATTAAATGAGATGGAATATGAAATAATGCTATCATATAATATGCATGAAAATAAAAATAATAATGCATGAACATAGTATATGCTAAATAATAAGACTAAATAAAAGCATAGGATATCATGAAATATTCAAAACCATATAATAAACCATATAACATCAAAAAATATAATTCAAAAATAATAACAATATCATAGAAATTATTATATCAAGAATCTCATATTATATAAAATGCATGAATATGAAAAATGCAATGCATGAAATGTATTTTTTCCTTTAGTTAAGGAAATCCGTATATCTAAAAAGATATCCGGCTACCTTAGGAAAATATGTCAAATTAAATATTCTAAAACCAAAATACTTTGTGATTGTTTGAAAACAATTTTGAAAAGCTTGAATCAAAAATAAAAAAACTGGGCTAAATCTTTTTTTAAATGGCTCTAATTTTCTATGTTTAAAAATCCGGACTTCACTACCCTTAACCCGAGACTTGAAAAACCATTTTTAGAGTTTAAAAAGGCTTAGAAACTACCCTAAATCAGTAGCTAACCCTCCTAATTAGCCCACTCTAAGTAACTTAACCAAAACAGAAAAATGATTTTTCTTTAAATTCAATTCTGACTCCACTGTCCAGTTTTAAGCCACGATTTTTTATCCTATTTTTAAAAGTTCAAAAAAGTATGAAACAAATACTGGAGACTCATGACATGTAAAAATACATGGGACAAAATTAGGTTAATTTTATGATCAAAGATGATTTCCCAGAAAAATCGGAAATGTACGAAAACTGGGTGAAAAAACTGTTTTGTCAAAACATATTTTTGCCTTTGATAAATTCATTTAAAAATCAAAGTAAAAATATTTGAAACTCATAAAATGACTCACAAACAGTAGCTAGGACTTTTTGAAAGTTAGATAAAAATTGGCTAAGTAAAAAAAAAAAATCACAAAGGTAGAATAATCAATTTGACAAACTTTAATTTTCCACAAGTGTGCTCAAGAGAGCATGACTTTGAACCATTAATTGGCTCAAGTCATTATTCAAGTGGCATGAACATGAAATGCATGAAACAATACAGCAAACATAGTGCATGAAATGCATGAGCTTAAATCTAAATGTCATGAAAAACTGCATGGCATTCATATAGTGACCTAGACCTAAATGAACTTGCATGAAATTTAATGCAACCTAGACCTAAAATGCATGAACATGCATGGCAAATGAACCAAACCTAATAACTAAAATATGCATGGCATTTTCACAAACACAAAGCATGCTTAAACCAAAAACTCAATCAAATATCATGCAAATGCTAACCTATCAACTAACATGGCAAGAATGCACATAAAATGCAAAAATTCCAAGGGTGGCCGAATAGCATAATGCAACTAGCAAACATGGCATTTTCACAAACACTTGGTATACTAGCATGCAAAACTAAATCAAATGTCATGCAAATGCAAAAACCTACCAACTAACATGGCAAAAATGCAACACACAATGCAAAACACATGGAGTAGCCACATGGCCTCAAGCTCCAACAAGCATGGCATTTTCACAAACACTTGGTATACTAACATGCTCAACAAAAATATAACACTTAAATCATGCAAAAACCACACAAGCATTTTCACAAACACTTAATATACTAAATCTAAAACATGCTCAACTAAGATATAAAACTCAAATCATGCAAAGACCACGCAAGCATTTTCACAAACACTTGATATACTAAATCTAAAACATGCTCAAATTTAAACATCATGAAAACAGAAAATTAAAAATGCAAAAACATGATATTTAAAGCATAAATGGCAACAAACAAAGCAACCAAATTAAAATATAACTCAAGAATATGAAGTAACATAACATTTAAAACACCAAGATCAAAGAAAATAACATAAACAATATGGTAAAATAAATCAAAACAGCAACTTAACTAAATAATGTAGGCCATTTGGCCATGGTGAGTTTATTGTAAAAAAAAAATTGTAAAAAAAAAATTGTAAAAAATAATCACCATGGCTTGATCAAAGAGAATCTCTAACTAACTCTTGATTTTTAACCATTTGATTGAAAAATCAGAAGCTTCCTCCTTCCTTTGGGCCTGGGCAGGCCAGCAGTTCTCTTTTCTAGCCCAAATCTGATTTTTTGAAAGGCCCAAAGAAGCCCTTTTCGGTTGCTTGGGTGAAATGACCGTTTTACCCCCCGGATGCAAATAAATATCAAACGGACTCCAAATTCAATTTTATTTTTTTAATTCTTCCAAAATAATAAAACATTGAGTTCTGGAAGTTTTCAAAATTATCCGAGTCCGTTTGCTATTTATTTGGATTTTTTCTTCCAAAAATGCCCTTTTATGCCCCTACATTTTACCATTTTTTAAACGAGCTCCAAATCAAGATTTTTCTTCACCAATCTCTTCAAAATAATTAAAAAGTGTGATCTGGAAGTTTTCATAATTTTTGGAGCTCATTTGGTATTTTTTCGGGATTTATCGGCTTGAATTACTGCATAGGAGGCCCGGGATTTGGCCATTTTGCAAACGAACTCCGAATCAAGATTTTATTTCGCCAATGTCTTTTAAATAATTTAAAAATGATATTTGCAAAATTTCATAATTTTTGGAGTCCATTTGCTATTTTTCCGGGATTTATCTTCTTGAATTATAGAATAGGAGGCCCGAGATTTGGCCATTTTGCAAACGAACTCCGAATCAATATTTTCTTTCACCAATATCTTCCAAATAATTTAAAAATTAGATTTTCAAAATTTCAGAAGATTTGGAGCTCATTTGCTATTTTTCCGGGATTTTTCTTTTTGTATTACTACTACATAAGAAACCCGGGATTTGGCCATTTTGCAAAAGAACTCCAAATCAAGATTTTCTTTCGCCAATAACTTCCAAATAATTTAAAAATGAGATTTGCAAAATTTCAGAAGAGTTGGAGCTCATTTGCTATTTTTTCAGGATTTTCCTTTTTGAATTACTACATAAGAAGCCCTGGATTTGGCCATTTTGCAAACGAACTCCAAATCAAGATTTTATTCTACCAATATCTTTCAAATGATTTAAGAATGAGATTGACAAATTTTCAGAATTTTCGGAGTCCATTTGCTATTTTTCCCAAATTTTCCAATTTTGCCATTTTGCCTCCGAAACCCGGTTTTGCTCAAAACAAGTCCGATTTTTAGATTTTCTTCAAGCTGAGCCTTGGGCTATCCTTTTTTAATCATTCCTCATCCATTGGGGGCTTTGGTCTTACCCAATCAGGCCATTTCTGTGATTCTTCCCGATTTCATCGAAATCCACTAAAAACCCTAATTCTCGATTTTCTCCCGGATTGACTTTTCTTTCGATTTTTCTTGCAAGTGGCTTCTCTATTACCCGTATTCAGTGCTTATCTTTCATTTGGAACCTTCAATTTCGACCAATTTGATCGTTTAAGCATTTTTCCCCAAATTTCTCGGATTAGGGTTTCTTTTCTACTGAATCTCCAAATCTCAACTTTCGAACTCCATATCTTTCAATGTAGACCTCGGATTATCAAAATTATTTCGCCATTTTTCAATTGAACTTAAAATCTTGATTTTCAAAGTGGGATGACGTTTTCAGTAGTTGACTTTTTGGGGTTGACTTTTCGGGATGACTTTTTTCGGGGTTGACTTTTTCAAGTTTGACTTTTTATGGTCGCCCCTTTAAACTAAGTCTCGGAGTACCACCTGTAGGATGAAAAAAGTCTTTTTACACTCGAAAACATCAATTTAGGAAGAAAACATACCTGTTTTAGTGGTCCGGACAAAATTAGGTGTCTACAGCTGCCCCTCTTTGGCTATTGCTGAGAATCAGGAATCAGGCAAAGATAAACCGACACTAATTTTGTACGGTCAGTGACATCACATGTGAAGAAAAGGGAAAGGGTTTTCTTTTTCATTCTTCTATCGTTTTTTTCATTTTTCATTTTTCATTTTTCATTTTTCATTTTTCATTTTTCATTTTTCATTTTTCATTTTTCATTTTTCATTTTTTTCCATTTTTTATTTTTTCATTTTTTCATTTTTCCTCTTTTTTCTTTTTTTCAAAATTTTTTTTTAAAACAGTAAATTGAAGATTTTGTCCTTAAATTGAATTCCCTGACTAATCAAGGCTCGACCCGTCTTAAGGAAACGAATTCGATTTGCAAGAAAGGAAATGACCTCGACGATGGTCTCGGGGCCTTAACCTGTCTTGTTCTCAGCTGTGTTTAAAATTCTGGATATCTCCTCCAGAAGCTTCGGCTATCACCACCAAAGTCTTGCTCATTTTTAAAACTGTAAAACTTCTGGGTATCACCTCCAGAAGCTTCAGCTATCACCACCGTAGACTTTTTACCTTTTCAAAGGATTATAAAACTCTGGATATCTCCACCAGAGGCTTTAGCTATCACTACCGAAGACTTGTTCATAATAATAATAAAAAAAGTACCTCGACGATGATCTCGGGGCTCGACTCGTCTTAAGGAAACGAATTCGATTTGTAAGAAAAGAAATGACCTCGACGATGGTCTCGAGGCCTTAACCTGTCTTGTTCTCAGCTGTGTTTAAAATTCTGGGTATCTCCTCCAGAAGCTTCGGCTATCACCACCAAAGTTTTGCTCATTTTTAAAACTGTAAAAAATTTGGGTATCACCTCCAGAAGCTTCAGCTATCACCACCGAAGTCTTTCTACCTTGTCTAAGGATTTTAAAACTCTGGATATCTCCACTAGAGGCTTCAGCTATCACCACCGAAGACTTGTTCATAATAATAAAAAAAAGTACCTCGACGATTATCTCGGGGCTCGACTCGTCTTAAGGAAACGAATTCGATTTGCAAGAAAGGAAATAACCTCGACGATGGTCTCGGGGCCTTAACCTGTCTTGTTCTCAACAGTGTTTAAAATTCTGGGTATCTCCTCCAGAAGCTTCGGCTATCACCACCAAAGTCTTGCTCATTTTTAAAACTGTAAAAAGTTCTGGGTATCACCTCCAGAAGCTTCAGCTATCACCACCGAAGACTTTCTATCTTTTCAAAGGATTTTAAAAATCTGGATATCTCCACCAGAGGCTTCAGCTATCACCACCGAAGACTTGTTCATAATAATAATAAAAAGTACCTCAACGATGATCTCGGGGCTCGACTCATTTGAGAAGCAAAACGAGTTCGATTATACCTGAAAGCTTTAAGAGATGATGCAAATGCTTCATGATGCAAACGCAAATGTCTTTAGTTGATGCAAACGCTTCTTGATGTAGATGCAAATGACTTAGATTGGTGCAAATGTAAATGACTTGATTTGATGCAAACTTTCTTGATGCAGATTCAACTAACTTAGATTGATGCAAATGCTTCTTGATGTAGATGCACATGTTGAATAAAATTCTGGATAACTCCTCCAAAAGAAGATTTCTCATTTTTCAAAATTATAAAACCCTGGATATCTCCACCAGAGGCTTCAGCTATCACCACCGAAGACTTGTTCACTTTTAAAACTGTAAAATTCTGGATATCCCCACCAGAAGCTTTGGCTATCACCACCAAAGACTTGCTCACTGTAAAATTCTGGGTAACTCCTCCAAAAGAAGATTTCTCATTTTTCAAAATTATAAAACCCTGGATATCTCCACCAGAGGCTTCAGCTATCACCACCGAAGACTTGTTCACTTTTAAAACTGTAAAATTCTGGATATCCCCACCAGAAGTTTTGAGAAATGATACAGATGCACATGTCTTTTTAACAAGGTGCTCATGCTTCATGGTGCAAATGTAAATGCTTGGATTGATGTAAATGTTTCTTAGTGCAAATGCAAATGGACTGGATTGATGCCCATGTTTCATGATGCAGATGCCCCTACTAATTGTATTCATGTAACTGGTTTATAAATGGTGTAACTACAATTACAACACAATAATGAAAATGCAATGATTCTAGAAATAATGCAATTGCTTGAGATGACACAAATGTGAATTCCATGAAGAATGTAAATGTAAAGGTAAAATGCAGATGCTTATGGAATAATGCCAATGCAAATACCCATGAATGATGCAAATGCTTACCGACACTATGCAAATGCAAAAGCTCGATAAAGGGATGAGTGCTCATGAGTGATGCAAATGCCCCCGGTTGTTTTTCTAGACTTTGGCTTAGCCTTTCAAATTCATTTTTCCTCTTCAAATCAGAGTATATCTTCAATTCATTTTGGCTATTCTCTTTGCCCCAACAGTTTTCAAACTTTCATCAACAGAGATCTGAACCGGGTTCTATTTCTTCTTCTCATATTTGGAAGTCAGGACCTATCTTGGTAGTTCTACACCTTTGAGTTAGAAAAACCCTTATCTCATGTCAACATCAAACTGGGTATTTCAAAAAAATATCTTTATTTGTTTTCTTATTTTGAAAATTTTTGAACAAAAAATATTAACCCCACAATGTGTGATGTATAAATCTTTTAAAGACTGATGATCATTGTTAGAAATTTCTCCAAGTATCAATCTGGGTTTTTTCAACTGGGATTGGCAAGGCTTGGTATAACAAGATTCTGGCTTTTCCAGGAAAACTTCATGACAAAAATGTATATCCCTTCTAGCCTCACAAATGGAACAGGTTTTATAAATCATGAATTCATTGAGAACCAAGCAAATTCAACATTCTTTTAGTTTTCATATCAAAGCATTTTGACAAGCGTCAAGATTGGCCGGGATGATTAAACCGGAAAGTTTAATCTTGGAGAAAAAAAAATTCAGTTTTTTGAAGACAATCCTCTGAATGAGAGTTGGCAATTTGGGGTTCAGGAATTGCTAGATGTTCCTCGATGACCACTCCTTTAATAAGATCTTTTCTTTTGTGGTATCGGCACTATCATCGATGGCATCAAAAAATTCCATCTTACTCTAGACCGCCCATTTTTGGGTTTTCGCCCTAGAGTCCTTTTTCTCTCCAATTTTTCTTTTTTTATTGTTTTACCATGCACTTGAGAATTCTAAATTCTTTCTTAGTGAAATGATAATTCGATGAGATGGGATAAAATCTGAGGAAAAAGCCTTTCAAATTAAATATTCATGCTTGATCAAAATGGACTTTTAAAGCACATAATGTAGGCCATGGCTTAGGGTTCAGAAAAAAAAAAGATAAATAGGCCCAAAATATGTGTTTGAGGATAATCGGATCAAGGATCATTCCTTGAGGAGGATTCTCTTTGAAGCATTTTTCCCTTCTTGGACATTTCTTTCTTTTTGACTTTTGCGTCTTTTCTTTTTCGCTTTTGGCTTTCAACTTGCCATGTCTTTCACAAACTTTTTTTTGTGTGTTTTTCTTGGCTTTCATTTCGCCATCTTTTCCTCTTCTTTTTTCTTTGACAGAGTGCGCCCGTATTTATTCGGGGTTCCATTTGCTTTGTATCTGTCTTTGAGCTAGGACTCATTTCTCAATGATTTTTAAAAAGATCTTTCCTCGCATTTGCCCCCCAGTGTAGAGGGTGATCCTTGATCAGGGTTCAAAGAAGAAAGAATTCTTTTGGCTCAAAAAGGGTGACTATGGATAATTTCTTTTTGTGTGAAAGGGATATGAAAGATGGCCATTCCTTATGTCAAGCACAAATATTCACATTGAAAAGCAATCCCCCAAGGGAAATAGATATTTGGAATTTCATTTTGCACTTTGGAATCATTCGAATTCTCATATGCATGATATCACAAATTTTTTCATTTTTCATTTTTCATTGCATGCCCCAATGATTCATGCGTTTAATCCATCCATTCACCATGTATCCATCATTTCCACATATGATGCCCCAATTTGATTAGCCAATAAGAATTTGTATCAACGAGGAACATAGCAAGTCTAGATCTGTACTGAAAATACTGAATTTCAAATCTGAGTTCTTTGAAGAGACTAGGAAAATATGACCTAAAAATGGGTTTTCTCTGGGATATGGGATAATCTGGTTTAGTCATTGTGCCCCAGGGTGTCAATCATGAAGTGATGTTTAGGTATTTGAAGTTTTATGATCATTGGGAAAGGTCATGAATGGTTTTAGCACAATCTTGACACATACCAAATTATCAAAATCTAGATTTTTGAAAGAATGTCTCATTTGTTTGAATTTCAAGGAATTCGAAAAAATTTCAAAAAGTTCGTTCCTTTGTTCATAGCCTAGACTAAGATCTACGTCTTTGCTTATTCTGTGATGACAATGGTTTTATGAAGTCAAATCATTCATATTCCTTGAAGCATTAGGTCTTTCAAGTGTTCTTGGTTTAAGAGATTTAGGCTTAGAAAAACCTAAAGAGAGGGGAGAAGGTATTGGGTCATTTGTAACACTGATTATCAATCTTCTTGAGACTATCCATTATTAAAAATTCCTTAATGCTTGTTTTTGCAAATTCAAGTTATTGTTAAAACACAACAAACACAAAGCATTTAAAATTCAAAATTCATTTAATTCATGTAGATGTTAACATGAGACAAGTGCTTTCATCATCACAGTGTATAGAACTACATGCGTCAAAAACCTAATATGATCATGCACAATGTTTCTTATGACACTTGGCTTCCCCATCTTCAAAACTTATCGAACCAGCCTTGATGAGATCTCTGACCTTGTACTTCAAAGCGGGGCAGTTCTCTGTTGAGTGACCTTGATTGCCAGAATGATAACCACAACACTTATTAGAATCGTACCAGCTCGGATAAGGGGGCTTCAGAGGCTCTAATTGTATGGGTGTCACAAGGTGATTTTGGATGAATTGAGGTAGTAGCTCACTGTATGTCACAGGAATCGGGTCATCCTGATTTCTTTTTCGCTTTTTATGCCCCCTTCGATTATTCCCAAGGGTGTTCGATTGATAGACAGATGTAAATTCTGGTGTAGTTGCAATCATTGGTTGGTAGGGATAAAAACCTTGAGAGACATTGTTCAGGGTAGAGTAAAATGGCTGATACGAGGAGAATTGGGGAGGTAAGGCAAAGCCTTCCACGACTCGGGTATCATTCTTTTCCTTTTCAGATGCCCCTTTTTTCTTGGTATTGGATGTTCTTTCTCCTTCAATTTTCCCATCCTTGATAGCATTCTCAATCATCTCCCCTAAAATTACCATGTCCTAAAAATTCTTTGTGGCGTTGCCGACAAGTATATCATAGTACGGGGCCTGCAGTGTATCCACAAAAATGACAGTGGTTTCCTTCTGAGTTAAGGGCGGTTGTACTTGGACGGCCAGGCTCATCCACCGTTGCGCATATTATTTGAAGCTCTCAGTAGCTCTTTTCTTCATATTTTGCAAGGTGAGACGGTCAGGCGCCGTGTCGGTCATATGCTTGTACTGGTTTAGAAAAACCCTAGCCAGGTCATTCCAAGAGCGAATCTGATGCTTGCTCAACTGACTATACCACCTAATTGTGGACCCGCTGAGGCTATCCTGAAAGCAGTGAATCAAAAGCTTATCATTATCTATATGACTTGTCATCTTCCGGCAGAACATAGTGATGTGTGCTGACGGATCGGTCGTCCTGTCATATTTCACAAAGTCAGGGATCTTGAACTTAGGAGGAATGACTAAATCGAGGACCAAACATCGTTCTTTCGCATCTAAACTACCAAATACATATGTTCTTTCTACTGCCCGGAGCCTTTCATCTAACAACTGATATTTCCCTTGGGAATCTGCTAACTCCACCTCATTTACTGCAACCATTTTCAACATTGCCTATTCAGCTGGATCATCTGAGTTTAGGATATTGACTGTGTTCTGGGCATCAATCATTACGACCTCATTCTGACCTTTTTGTGCCTCTAACCTTTTCCTGGAGACAAAGTTTTCAGTGTATCCTTTTCCCTTGATTACGGCAGACATCAGCTCCATCAATTTAGTCATCTGATCTTTAAAATCTGCTTGAGACTTTGCCAGCTGTTCTCGCAATTCTTCCTGTACCTTTTCCATTCTTTCCATTCGGGCAACTTGTTCATTCTCCATAGCACTAGCCTGTATTAAAAGTGTACTCAGTACTTCTTATACCTCTGATTTGAAATGGAAATTCTTTCAAAGACTCCTAAAGCCAAGCCAACTTCTGTTTTATTTCTCCCAAATGTATGTCATGATGAATGAGCCATGAATGCAATTTGATGCATGTGAAGCCTAAACAATATGATGTATGGACATATATGGTGGAAACATGCTGACCATGTATGTAATAAATGCAATCACGATGCCAACATGTTGTAGGCAAAGAATAAACAAATCAACACATGAATATATGCAATGACTGATCATGTACATTTTAGCATATTTCCCAATGAATGATCATATATCCTATGAATGCAACACGGTGTCAATTATGATACATGCAAACAATGAATGATTGATACAGAGTATATACAAAGAAAATCATGCTATCCATGTGTGTCATGAATGCGACCTAATGCTAATCATGATGTATGTAATAAGCAAATTAATGCATGGATATATACAGAAAAATCATGCTGATTATGAATGCATAAATGCAACCTGATGCTAACATGATACATGTATGAATGTATGGTATGACCACTAATTGATCGGATGCAAAATGCAAAAGGGGAAGATATCACGGAGGAAATAAGAATCGGAGGAACTTAATCATCAACCTCTCATAAATTTGAAACATAATCAATTCATTCCCATATCAACATTCACAATGGTATAAACCATGTTTTACAAAATTTGAACAGTGGTTAAAACTGTCTTTACAAGCACTTTATTCTTTCTAGCATCCTAAGGCTATAAGAGCCGGCTATTGAAAAAGTGAAATCCTATTACATCATATAAGACCGAAGTCTTTCCACCTCAATGCTGTAAATCTCCCAATCCTAATGGCGCTTTCCGAGTCCTCTATCAATCAGTGTCGTTGGATCCAACCACTTGGCATCTATAAGAGTTTGCACTTTCCTTTTGACTGCTATACAATCTTCAATGCTATGGCCAACAATTCCACAGTGATAATCACATCTTGCATTTGGATTATACCACCTTGGATATGGTGGTAACAAGGGTTTCAATGGGACACAGGCAACCATGTGATTTTGGATTAGTATAGGGAGGAGCTCTTGGTAGCTGATTGGAATGGGATCAAAATGCATTTGGGTCTTATTCTGGGGTCATTTCTTACTCACACATGGCCTAGGAGTTGGGGCACTTGGTGGTGGCACTAAGGTTCGAACCGGAGTGTTTACATGGAGATGTGGCGGAACAGCATGGTAAGGGTATGGATTTGGACACGGGGCCTTTGGAGGTTGTACATAGCTCGAGGTTCCTATCCCCGATACTGGATAAGGTGATTGATGAGGAAAATAGTATGAACTGGCAATTGGTGGTGATGGAGTGGGATTTAGGAATCCCATAGTGGTCATCCCAATGGACGATTGGACCATAGTAGGGTGGGGATACTGGTTTGGACCTAGAACAATTTTCAGGTATGGTATAGGATCCGAGGTTTCTATCTTTGGTATCGGGCTCTCAGGTTTAATAATTTTCATGATTTTGTCCATAATTTCATCAGGATTGCAACCTTTGTGGCATTGACAAGCGCAAGATCCAGCAAGGATTGTATGTTCTGGACCTAATGGTTTTGGTTGATCTGAAGGCGATGCAGATCCCTGAGAAAGTTCCTCTTTACTCTTTCCCATATTCTCAAACATTTTCAGCAATTTGGCAAGTTGTTCTTTCATTTCCTGGATTTCATGTCCACATTCCTCTTGATTGCGTTCCAAAGCACCTAATCGTTCCTCCGATTCCTTCCTCATATCTTGAACCCCTTTCATGCAAATGAAAATGTCATGAGATTAAGAATACAATTATGAATGTACATACTCTATTCCTATGTGCATGAATATACTGATGATTAATGCATGAACATATACAGAGAAATTATGGTGACCATGTATGCTATGGATGCTATCTAATGCCAATATGATGCATTGAATAAATTGATGCACAGGTATATACAAATAATGACTATACATGTCGTAAACGTGTTCTACAATGAATGACCATGCATGCTATGATATCAAAATGATACATGCTAAGAATAAATGAATTAATACAAAGGTAGGTACAAAGAATGACCATGTATATCACAAATGTATTCTACAATGAATAATCATGCATGTTATGACTGTAACACGATGTCAACATGATACAAATAAAGAAACCAATGATTACACGAAATTGGTGGGACCTAAATCTTGATTATTCAAAAAAAATCTCATTATGCAAGATTTGCCTCCAAATTTATGATTTTTTTTTTTTTTGAAACATGTTTTTTCTATGAAAAACCACACATATTATTTTCAAAAGAATTTCGGGGTAGTGGATCCTACTATGGTACAATATGCAAATGTTCATGCAACACTACCGGTTTTATGAAATCACCAAATGAGATTACCAACTGTTTATTGCAAAGAATGAGATCAATAACACAACCAAAAATGTACATGCTCTATTCACACATGTATGAAATGTGCAAAATGCAAGAATGCTTGAAAAGGATTTTTTTGTTTTTTAAAATAGCTAATGAACATCTGCCCCAACACTATCTGCTTATTTAGGCATCACAGTGCCTTTGGGACTGAATAATATATTTATTACGGGCGATGTACGTACATCGTTGTCCGATCTACAAAACTTATCCAGAGTGTAAAATAGGTAACAACAGGTTTAGAAATGTCCCTCCATGTGTTCCTATCTTCGGTATATCTTAACGGAAATCCGGCATGGCTTTGCCTAGGTTCACTATATGAAGGTGAATCGGTTCTAAGGCCCCGAATTGTTCCTCACTGTCGCCGGTGAAGGCTAGTAAGGCACCTCGATAAAATCAGGTTCAATTCGTTAGAGTATATTTTCCTATGCCCGTACGGAGGATTATCACGAAGGCATTAGGTACTTTATTGTCACACCCCAAATTCAGGGCATGTGACCGGCTAGAGACAAGGTATGCCCCTGCCTCCGAAGCCTGTCTATACTCATCAAACCAAATTAAAGAAAATTTTAGCATGATCTCGCCCTACATGGGCGTTTACCGTTCAATCATCAACATTCACAATATAATAATTCATCAACACATGACATCTCGGTTTGGACGCCTCCGATAGGGAGTAACCGAAATGCCCCGCAGCAGACTCAACCTTTATGACATCTTATATACAAACATATATTTATACTATATCATAACAAAATAAACATCACCATGTCATACCAGGCCTCTAAGACTGTTATACATCATACATCAATTAATTACATCCGCTTATAAATATACAGAACATATTCAACATACACAAAATACAAAGGACCCATGATACCCTAGTGACTGCAAAATATACCCAACCATCGCCACAGCTTACCACGTCTTGGGTCAATTCGCTCACCAAAAGTATGTGAGCAGCTAGCTATCCGGAATATGGGAAGAGCTGGGTCTGTTAGAATCTGAAAAGAAATTAAAAATAAACAAAGTGAGTCGAAAAACTCAGTGAGAATAAGGTAACTAGGATGAGTACTTGGAAATTTCGTACTTCCTTTCTTTACCATTAAAGTATAAACATGACATATCAAGTATGACTAATTAACCGAAAAGTAATATTTAAAAATTATTCCGGGACTTATAAAAATTATTTGTCCCATATGAAATCTTCTATACTGAGTGTTGAATATAAATAAGCTATTGGCTAGCCTAACTTGATAGCCAAAAATATTTAGCAATCGATTTTACGTGTATACCTTCACAATTATAAATGAAAATTTTCTCATGTCTACATTATCAAAATATCCCGGACTTATACTAGTCCGTAATATCTGTTATCCTGGACTATTTTGCCCGTACAACAATAGCATCCCGGACTTCACCTTGTCCGTACAATATTAGCATCCCGGACATCACCCTGTCCGTACAATATTAGCATCCCGGACATCACCCTGTCCGTACAATATTAGCATCCCGGACATCACCTTGTCCGTATAAAATAGCATCCCGGACATCACCTTGTCCGTATAAAATAGCATCCCGGACATCACCTTGTCCGTACAATAATAGTATGATATATTAATTCTCTAATTTCATGGAGTAATATATATATATATATATATATATTTATATATATATACTATGCTAGGAAACAATCTCTACACTAATATATTTATACTTATGTTTCTCAAAGCATTACAATTAGCTAACATTCATTATTATTCAACTCCACAACACTTACCTCGTGTAACCATACTAACACCACACTTACGCCTTTGATCCGCGTAAGGTTCGAAACTTACCATTTTTGTAATCCGAGCAATATTTCGTGTTTCAATTTCCATATCAGTCAACATTGCATATAAAACAATAACTACTTCCTAGATTAACCTAAATACTCACTGTGCTATTTCGAGTATTAAAGCGACACTTTCGTTACTCTGTCGCGATCCCAGGCGAACTCCACGATATGGGTACCTATGACATCGTCAGGATATTCTGTAAGTATTTTACAACTACGGGACACTCAAATTCTCATTATTTATAATAGTTAGCTACTATCCAAAAAATTTCAGCTTAAGAATTTTTTACAAATAAATTCCTACACTTAGCTCGAGTCAAAATTCGGAGCAACAATCAACTGAAAAGTTGCTCACACAATAACAATGAAGCTAACGGTGGCCTCGGACAACCAAGGTAGGTGGCAGCACCACCTCATGGGCAAGCTAGGGTTTTAACCAAGCTTGTTTTAGCCTCTAAATTTGATTCAAAGCTATCCGATACTAATTTACGGTTTAAAGAGGTGGAGGAACACCTCCCATAACGAAAAAAGTGGCGGCAACATGGTGATTCATCACTACCAATTTTCAGCCAAAATGATTTCTCATAGATAGAGACAAATTCTTCAAAATCTAATATCAAAATCAAGCTTAGAATATGAAATTACCTATAGGTTAGTGGAATCCTTGCAATACTTGGTGATTTCCCTTGAAATTTGGAGGAGAGAGAAAGCTTTAGCAAGCTTTAATGGTGTTTTTGGGGAGAAAATGCCTTACGGCATGAAAAAAAAGAAGAAGACGTTGTGTCTTCATATTAGGGCTGATATCTTATGGGAAATTATCCCATGTTTCTCATCTTGCCTAAGCTTGGTCAAAAAAAGTTGACCAACTTTGACTTTTTTTTTTTTTTTTAATGCCAAATATTAGATCCAAATGTCATATTAACATATTATATAGTCAAAAAGCCCATTTATACCATTTCTCGGACCAAAAATGAAAAGGGGTGTAAAATGACCAAAATACCCCTAATGCATATTTTTTTGAATTTGATGCCGATTGTTGCTCTGATAATAGGTATGGATTCTATATAGTATTTTCTCATCATATCCACTCAATTTAGCATATTATATGGAATTTTGCCCTTCCCGATTTTAGTCTGAATTTTAAACTATTTTAGGGTCAGATCGTTTAACCACCTGATTTAACCTTCAATTCTATAATCTATCATACAACATGTATACCACATGATAGTCCGTCCTTCCTAGTGGATTTTACATGTGTAGTTCCGAACCATTAGAGTGTTATAGGAGACCCGAGTCATCTCTGGCTTACGAGGGTCTCACATTTCTCCCCCCTTAATAAAATTCGTCCTCGAATTTTACATAAAATTAATCTATAAAGAATTACCTCATGTTTGAAATAACTGGGGGTACTGCTGTCTCATCTCATCCTCGAGTTCCCATGTAGCCTCCTGTGTATTGTGATACTGCCACAAAACTTTAACTGTAGGAACTTCCTTGGACCGCATCTTTCGCACTTGACGATCTACAATGGTTACGGGTTCTTCAATATATGCTAACTGGGAGTCTATCTGTGTTGCCTGTGGCTGTAAAACATGTGAATCGTCTGAAATGTATTTTCGCAACATAGACACATGGAATACAGGGTGTACAAAGCTCAAGTCTGGAGGCAATGCTAACTCATATGCTACCGCACCTTTACGGCTCAATATCTGGAATGGTCCAATGTACCTTGGACTCAACTTACCTCGTCTCCCAAATCTCATAACCCCTTTGAAAGGTGAAACTTTTAGGAACACATAATCTCCAACATCAAACTCTAACTCACGTCTTCGGTTATCAGCATAGGCCTTTTGCCGATTTTGGGCAGCCATCAACTTCTCTCTTATTATTCCAACCTTTTGCACTGCATCTTGCACAATATCTGGACCAAGTAGCCGATACTCGCCTGCCTCAAACCAACCAACAGGTGATCTACACTTCCGACCATATAGTGCCTCAAATGGTGCCATCTGTATACTGCTGTGATAACTGTTGTTATAAGCAAACTCAATCAAAGGTAAATGATCATCCCAAGTCCCTTCAAAATCTAATACACAGGCCCGCAACATATCCTCAAGGGTCTGTATAGTCCTCTCCGATTGTCCATCTGTCTGGGGGTGAAAAGCTGTGCTAAACCGCAATTGCGTACCGAGGGCCTCCTGGAATGATTTCCAAAATCTCGCTGTAAACTGCGAACCTCTGTCTGATATAATCGATAATGGTACACCATGTAAAGGCACAATTCGATCCAAATAAAGCTTAGCATACTTATTAGCTGGATAAATAGTTTTCACTGGAATAAAATGTGCCGACTTAGTCAATCTATCGACAATCACCCAAATCGAATTATATCCTGCCTTAGTTCTAGGCAAAGCAATTACTAAATCCATGGTAACATGATCCCATTTCCACTCTGGCACTTCAAGACTCTGCAATAGACCAGCTGGTCTCAAATGTTCAGCCTTTACTTGCTGACATATTAGGCATTTAGCCACATAATCTGCTACATCACGTTTCATGCCTTGCCACCAGTAGAATTGCTTAAGATCACGGTACATCTTGGTAGCACCAGGATGCATCGTATATGATGAATTATGTGCTGCATCAAGGATCTTACCTCGAATTCCCTCTATCTCAGGAACTACTAATCGACTATGGAAACGGAGACTTCCCTCTTCATCTACTTGAAATCCATCATCTTTACCCTGTTTCACACTAGTTATAGTCTCAGTACAAAAAGCATCGACATGCTGCCTTGCTTTAACTTCCTCTACTAAGGAGGATCTAACCTGTACATGTGCAATAAGTGCACCAGTCCCGATAAAACTCAAGGTAACACCTCTTCCCAAACAATCCTGAATAGCCTTAGCCAACGGTCTCTTCTCTAGGGACAAGTGAGCCATGCTTCCCATAGATTTACGGCTCAAAGCGTCTGCAACCACGTTGGCTTTGCCTGGATGATAAAGGATAGTGCAATCGTAATCCTTGAGTAACTCCAACCACCGCCTCTGTCTTAAATTTAACTCCCGTTGATCAAAAATATATTTTAAACTCTTGTGATCGGTGTATATCTCACATGATTGGCCATATAGGTAATGTCGCCATATCTTTAATGCAAAGATAATGGCTGCTAACTCTAAATCATGTGTAGGATAATTCTGCTCATGTTTCTTCAACTGCCTTGAGGCATATGCTATAACCTTGCCACCCTGCATTAATACACATCCCAATCCAACCCTAGATGCATCACAATATACAACATATCCACCGAATCCCGTGGGTAATGTCAAAACTGGAGCAGTAGTCAAACGTTCCTTGAGCTCTAGAAAGCTCCTCTCACATTCGTTTGACCACTCAAACTTGACATCCTTCTGGGTAAGTCTAGTCAATGGAGCTGCCAATCTTGAAAAATTCTCAACAAACCTCCTGTAATACCCTGCCAGCCCCAAGAAACTCCGAATCTCAGTAACGGTGGTAGGCCTTTTCCAATCACGTACTGCCTCCACCTTTTTAGGGTCCACACTAATACCTTCCTTGGATACAATATGTCCAAGAAATCCTACACTACTCAACCAGAACTCGCACTTTGAAAACTTAGCATATAACTGCTGTGTTCTCAAGGTCTCAAGTACCACCCTAAGATGCTGGCTATGATCATCCTCAGTCCGTGAATACACCAAAATATCATCAATAAATACTATCACGAAGTGATCTAAATAGGGTTTAAACACCCTGTTCATTAGATCCATAAAAGCTGCAGGAGCGTTAGTCAGTCCAAAAGACATTACAAGAAACTCATAGTGCCCATAACGCGTGCGAAAAGCAGTCTTAGGCACATCTTCCCTCCGAATACGGAGCTGATGATAACCTGATCGAAGATCAATCTTAGAAAAACAACTAGCTCCCTGCAACTGATCAAACAAATCATCAATCCTCGGTAGTGGGTACTTATTTTTAATGGTCATTTTATTAAGTTGCCTATAGTCAATACATAGCCGCAGGGATCCATCCTTTTTCTTAACAAACAATACCGGAGCACCCCAGGGTGAAGTACTTGGGCGTATGAATCCCTTGTCCAACAAATCCTGAAGTTGTACCTTTAATTCCCTCAGTTCAAGGGGAGCCATACGGTAAGGGGAAATTGAAATAGGCTGGGTTCCTGGCAACACATCAATACAGAACTCAATCTCTCGTTCAGGAGGCAGTCCCGGTAACTCCTCTGGAAATACATCTGGAAACTCAGATACTACTGGTATCTTATCCAAATCCGAAACCTTGCCTTCAATATCGCACACATAGGCTAAATAGCCTTGACAGCCACTGTTTAACAACTTCTCAGCTTTTAAGACCGATATCATTCTTGTTGTATTCATACTTCGATCTCCCTGATATTTTAAAACTAATTTTCCTGGTATCTGGAAGGTAATAACCTTCTCGAAACAATCTAACACAGCATAATTGGCAGCTAGCCAATCCATGCCCAATATCACATCAAATTCTAGTATATCTAGTATCACTAGATCGGCTATGAACACCTCCCCACCAATCTCAATATCACACCCTTTCAAAACTTGACTAACTACATACTCTACCCCGACAGGTGTTGAAACTAGCAAAGGTTCATTTAACTCACTAACATCTCTGAGCAAAATATCCACAAATCGAGGGCAAATAAATGAATGGGTGGCACCCGGATCAAATAAAGCATGTGCAGGCTGTAAACAAACCATAATAATACCTGTCACAACTGCATTGGATGCCTGGGCATCCCTAGGTGTCAGTGCAAAAACTCGAGCCTGCCCCCTGCCGCCTGACGTCTGTCCCCTACCAGCAGATTGCTGTCCCCGACCCTGAGTACCTCTGACAGCCTGTTGTGCGACTGATCCTGCTGACTGTCCTGGTGCAGCTGTAGTTGGGAGTGGAGCTACTACTGGTGGGAGTGAGCCAGAACCCAATGGGCAGTCTCTCCTCATGTGCCCCGATTTACCGCATCTAAAACATAAATCTGATCTCCAACATACGCCTCTATGTCGGCGTCCACAAATCTGACATAATGGGGTAGAAGCTCCCCCAGTAGTAGTAGTTGCTGATGTACTCTGAGGGCGACCACCAGGTCTATGCTGACTGTTTTGACCCCAGTCCCTCTGTACACCACTAGTAAATGTCTCTCCTCTAGACACGATACCACCAACTGGCCCTGATAACCCTATTGCCCTAGAACCCTGTCCACCAAATCTGGGCCTCTTTTGTAGGCCCCTATCACTCTGCCTATCTCGAGCTCGCTGCTCGAACCTTAGAGCAGAATTTAGGACATCAGCATATGTGGATGTCTCTATCAACTGAACTGACCTAAACAAATACTCCCGAAGACCATCCACAAACCTCTTAGCTCTATCATACTCGGTGGATACCAACTGTGGTGCATATACAGAAAGATCTGAAAATCGAATATCATAATCAGTCACAGTCATGGTCTCTGTCTGCTTTAGCTGCTCAAATTCGCGAGCCCTAGTCTCGCGAACACTCTGTGGTAAGAACCTACGAAGAAACTCAGTACAAAATTCTGGCCACGCTAATGGAGGATCAGTAGCTCGTCGTCTCTTAAGCAAGGTCGTATACCACGTCCCAGCTATACTCCTAAGCTGGAAACTAATTAACTCTACAGATCGAACCGGAGAACATCCCAATGATATGAACAATCTACTACATTGATCCAAAAAGTCATTGGGATCTGCATTCGCATCCTTCCCTGTAAACAAAGGTGGTTGATTCTTCTTAAACTCAGATAACGAAACCTGAAGGTATCCCTCTGGTCGGCCCTGCTCTGACTCTACCGGTGCAGCTGCCTGTTGTGGCTGTGGCTGTGCCTGCTGGGCCTGATCTAATTTCCTCTGTTGCTCTGCCACAACCTGCGTCAGAGCCTCTACCTGGTGTAATACCTCATCCATTTTAGCATCCATCCTGTCAAATCTCATCTCCGTCTCTGTAGTATTCCTAGTAGAAGTCCTACTACTTTCCCCACTCTGGCCTCTAATCTCAGGGCCAGCAGAAATCTGATCCGGGACCTCAAGCTCTCGGTCCCTTGATTTATCTCTAGGTCTACGAGTTCTTGTTTGGGGAGGCATCGTATCTAGAAAATAAACATATGTCAATAATTCCATAATATTATTTATAAAGTTCAATATGTGCTAGCTAGCTTAAAAATCACCGGACGTAGTAGCATGTGACGATACACACCCATAGGGGTAGTACACTACTTACTAATATCTCGGGATTACTTGTAAGCAATGCACTACTACCCTACAACTTTTTTTTTTTTTTTTTGCAGTTACTGACCTCTAGACCATGCTCTGATACCACCTTTGTCACACCCCAAATTCAGGGCATGTGACCGGCTAGAGACAAGGTATGCCCCTGCCTCCGAAGCCTGTCTATACTCATCAAACCAAATTAAAGAAAATTTTAGCATGATCTCGCCCTACATGGGCGTTTACCGTTCAATCATCAACATTCACAATATAATAATTCATCAACACATGACATCTCGGTTTGGACGCCTCCGATAGGGAGTAACCGAAATGCCCCGCAGCAGACTCAACCTTTATGACATCTTATATACAAACATATATTTATACTATATCATAACAAAATAAACATCACCATGTCATACCAGGCCTCTAAGACTGTTATACATCATACATCAATTAATTACATCCGCTTATAAATATACAGAACATATTCAACATACACAAAATACAAAGGACCCATGATACCCTAGTGACTGCAAAATGTACCCAACCATCGCCACAGCTTACCACGTCTTGGGTCAATTCGCTCACCAAAAGTATGTGAGCAGCTAGCTATCTGGAATATGGGAAGAGCTGGGTCTGTTAGAATCTGAAAAGAAATTAAAAATAAACAAAGTGAGTCGAAAAACTCAGTGAGCATAAGGTAACTAGGATGAGTACTTGGAAATTTCGTACTTCCTTTCTTTACCATTAAAGTATAAACATGACATATCAAGTATGACTAATTAACCGCAAAGTAATATTTAAAAATTATTCCGGGACTTATAAAAATTATTTGTCCCATATGAAATCTTCTATACTGAGTGTTGAATATAAATAAGCTATTGGCTAGCCTAACTTGATAGCCAAAAATATTTAGCAATCGATTTTACGTGTATACCTTCACAATTATAAATGAAAAATTTCTCATGTCTACATTATCAAAATATCCCGGACTTATACTAGTCCGTAATATCTGTTATCCTGGACTATTTTGCCCGTACAACAATAGCATCCCGGACTTCACCTTGTCCGTACAATATTAGCATCCCGGACATCACCCTGTCCGTACAATATTAGCATCCCGGACATCACCCTGTCCGTACAATATTAGCATCCCGGACATCACCTTGTCCGTATAAAATAGCATCCCGGACATCACCTTGTCCGTATAAAATAGCATCCCGGACATCACCTTGTCCGTACAATAATAGTATGATATATTAATTCTCTAATTTCATGGAGTAATATATATATATATATATATTTATATATATATACTATGCTAGGAAACAATCTCTACACTAATATATTTATACTTATGTTTCTCAAAGCATTACAATTAGCTAACATTCATTATTATTCAACTCCACAACACTTACCTCGTGTAACCATACTAACACCACACTTACGCCTTTGATCCGCGTAAGGTTCGAAACTTACCATTTTTGTAATCCGAGCAATATTTCGTGTTTCAATTTCCATATCAGTCAACATTGCATATAAAACAATAACTACTTCCTAGATTAACCTAAATACTCACTGTGTTATTTCGAGTATTAAAGCGACACTTTCGTTACTCTGTCGCGATCCCAGGCGAACTCCACGATATGGGTACCTATGACATCGTCAGGATATTCTGTAAGTATTTTACAACTACGGGACACTCAAATTCCCATTATTTATAATAGTTAGCTACTATCCAAAAAATTTCAGCTTAAGAATTTTTTACAAATAAATTCCTACACTTAGCTCGAGTCAAAATTCGGAGCAACAATCAACTGAAAAGTTGCTCACACAATAACAATGAAGCTAACGGTGGCCTTGGACAACCAAGGTAGGTGGCAGCACCACCTCATGGGCAAGCTAGGGTTTTAACCAAGCTTGTTTTAGCCTCTAAATTTGATTCAAAGCTATCCGATACTAATTTACGGTTTAAAGAGGTGGAGGAACACCTCCCATAACGAAAAAAGTGGCGGCAACATGGTGATTCATCACTACCAATTTTCAGCCAAAATGATTTCTCATAGATAGAGACAAATTCTTCAAAATCTAATATCAAAATCAAGCTTAGAATATGAAATTACCTATAGGTTAGTGGAATCCTTGCAATACTTGGTGATTTCCCTTGAAATTTGGAGGAGAGAGAAAGCTTTAGCAAGCTTTAATGGTGTTTTTGGGGAGAAAATGCCTTACGGCATGAAAAAAAAGAAGACGTTGTGTCTTCATATTAGGGCTGATATCTTATGGGAAATTATCCCATGTTTCTCATCTTGCCTAAGCTTGGTCAAAAAAAGTTGACCAACTTTGACTTTTTTTTATTTTTTTTAATGCCAAATATTAGATCCAAATGTCATATTAACATATTATATAGTCAAAAAGCCCATTTATACCATTTCTCGGACCAAAAATGAAAAGGGGTGTAAAATGACCAAAATACCCCTAATGCATATTTTTTTGAATTTGATGCCGATTGTTGCTCTGATAATAGGTATGGATTCTATATAGTATTTTCTCATCTTATCCACTCAATTTAGCATATTATATGGAATTTTCCCTTCCCGATTTTAGTCTGAATTTTAAACTATTTTAGGGTCAGATCGTTTAACCACCTGATTTAACCTCCAATTCTATAACCTATCATACAACATGTATACCACATGATAGTCCGTCCTTCCTAGTGGATTTTACATGTGTACTTCCGAACCATTAGAGTGTTATAGGAGACCCGAGTCATCTCTGGCTTACGAGGGTCTCACATTTATACTCCGAAAGTGTTTCACTAGCCCATACGGAGGATCATCACGAAGGCGTAGTTACTTTACTCCCACTTAAAAAAACGGAACCCGGGTAGAGGATTCATGTTATGCAAATGCAAATACAGTGTGTGCGGAGGAATAACAAACCTTTCACCACCTATTCTACAAACCTTATTCTAAATGCCCTAGCAATTAAAACATTCAAGAATAGTGTAACGCATTAACCAACAAGCAATTATAATATACAACCTTAAATAACTAGAGAATAATAA
The DNA here is from genome assembly GCA_030761205.1 of Fremontodendron californicum. Lineage (NCBI taxonomy): Eukaryota > Viridiplantae > Streptophyta > Magnoliopsida > Malvales > Malvaceae > Fremontodendron > Fremontodendron californicum. The sequence goes on along the minus strand of JAULJL010000019.1, from coordinate 6,838,371 downwards.
TAAAATGCATGCACATGAGTATGAACATATTTAAAAATATTTTATTATTTTCAAAATTCCCCTTAATAAAAATGCGGGAATTAAAATTAAATACCAATTAAACCAACAAAATCGAGACTTTGATAACACACGACTAATTCTAGGCCTGACTCTCTAATAGTCTCCAGTGGAGTCGCCAAGCTTTCGCAACCTAAAAAATAACGAGTCTCATCGCAAGACTTTATTATTCGTTAAGCGTGACATTAAAAAAAACCGAGAAAAAGTCGACTTAATTCCTCTAAAAATGAAGGTTTTGAAAATGACCTTAAAAAGACATGGAGTCGGCACCAATCTTTTTTAGCTAGGTGTGATCGGCCACCTATTAAAACCGGTTTTATAAAATATTTTAAAAATTAATTAAAACATTTTAAATACCAATTTCAAGTCTGCGTTTTAAACCAGAGAAATCAAAGAAGCAGGTTCGGGAGTCGGTTACGTGTGGGGAAGGATTAGCACCCCCACAACGCCCGTATAAATCGGTACCTTATTAATCGTGTATTATCTCAAGTCTTGGTAAAAATTGGTTTTAAATTTAGTATTTCAAGTTAATTCCCAATTTAAAGAAAAATAATTCCATTTTTAATTGAAAATGATCCGAAATTTATAAATTCAAAATTTTCCTATATTCCCCAACAAACGTGGCAAAATATAGAAATTTTTATTAGTTTTGAAAACTTTCGAATCATTCTCTTTTTTGAAAGAAAGATATTCCTTTATTAATGATAATTGATGATATTCCCTCCAGCAAACCCGGTAGAGAACTCATGAATTATTTTAACTCGGGAATATCTTTATTTTTTTATTGAAAAAAATTATTATCCTTTTGAAAACATTTTAAAAGATATGAATATGTATATGCATGACATAAATAAAATGACATAGCAAAATCTAAATAATATAATGCTTCCTAAATGATATGATATAATGTAAATGCCTTAGCATATTCTAAAATGAAATGAAATATCCTTAGCATATTCTAAATGAAATAAAATATCCTAAGTTATATGACATATTATAAATAAAATGAAATAATTTAAATGACATGGCAAACATGAATGATATGGCATATAAATTAAATGAGATGGAATATGAAATGATGCTATCATATAATATGCATGAAAATAAAAATAATAATGCATGAACATAGTATATGCTAAATAATATGACTAAATAAAAGCATAGGATATCATGAAATATTCAAAACCATATAATAAACCATATAACATCAAAAAATATAATTCAAAAATAATAACAATATCATAGAAATTATTATAGCAAGAATCTCATATTATATAAAATGCATGAATATGAAAAATGCAATGCATGAAATGTATTTTTTTCCTTTAATTAAGGAAATCCGTATATCTAAAAAGATATCTGGCTACCTTAGGAAAATATGTCAAATTAAATATTCTAAAACCAAAATACTTTGTGATTGTTTGAAAACAATTTTGAAAAGCTTGAATTAAAAATAAAAAAACTGGGCTAAATCTTTTTTTAAATAGCTCTAATTTTCTAAGTTTAAAAATCCGGACATCACTACCCTTAACCCGATACTTGAAAAACCATTTTTAGAGTTTAAAAAGGCTTAGAAACTACCCTAAGTCAGTAGCTAACCCTCCTAATAAGCCCACTCTAAGTAACTTAACAAAAACAGAAAAATGATTTTTCTTTAAATTCAATTCTGACTCCACTGTCCAGTTTTAAGCCACGATTTTTTACCCTACTTTTAAAAGTTCAAAAAATTCTGAACAAAATACTGGAGACTCAGGACATGTAAAACTACATGGTAAAAAAATCAGCTTAATTTTCTGATCAAACATTAATTCCCAGAAAAATCGGAAATGTACGAAAACTGGGTGAAAAAACTGTTTTGTCAAAACACATTTTTGCCTTTGATAAAATCATTTAAAAATCAAAGTAAAAATATTTGAAACTCATAAAATGACTCAGAAACAGTAGCTAGGACTTTTTGAAAGTTAGATAAAAATTGGCTAAGTAAAAAAAAAATCACAAACGTAGAATAATCAATTTGACAAACTTTAATTTTCCACAAGTGTGCTTAAGAGAGCATGACTTTGAACCATTAATTGGCTCAAGTCATTATTCAAGTGGCATGAACATGAAATGCATGAAACAATACAGCAAACATAGTGCATGAAATGCATGAGCTTAAATCTAAATGTCATGAAAAAATGCATGGCATTCATATAGTGACCTAGACCTAAATGAACTTGCATGAAATTTAATGCAACCTAGACCTAAAATGCATGAACATGCATGGCAAATGAACCAAACATAATAACTAAAATATGCATGGCATTTTCACAAACACAAAGCATGCTTAAACCAAAAACTCAATCAAATATCATGCAAATGCTAACCTATCAACTAACATGGCAAGAATGCACATAAAATGCAAAAATTCCAAGGGTGGCCGAATAGCATAATGCAACTAGCAAACATGGCATTTTCATAAACACTTGGTATACTAGCATGCAAAACTAAATCAAATGTCATGCAAATGCAAAAACCTACAAACTAACATGGCAAAAATGCAACACACAATGCAAAACACATGGAGTAGCCACATGGCCTCAAGCTCCAACAAGCATGGCATTTTCACAAACACTTGGTATACTAACATGCTCAACTAAAATATAACACTTAAATCATGCAAAAACCACACAAGCATTTTCACAAACACTTAATATACTAAATCTAAAACATGCTCAACTAAGATATAAAACTCAAATCATGCAAAGACCACACAAGCATTTTCACAAACACTTGATATACTAAATCTAAAACATGCTCAAATTTAAACATCATGAAAACAGAAAATTAAAAATGCAAAAACATGATATTTAAAGCATAAATGGCAACAAACAAAGCAACCAAATTAAAATATAACTCAAGAATATGAAGTAACATAACATTTAAAACACCAAGATCAAAGAAAATAACATAAACAATATGGTAAAATAAATCAAAACAGCAACTTAACTAAATAATGTAGGCCATTTGGCCATGGTGAGTTTATTGTAAAAAAAAATTGTAAAAAATATCTTTAAGAAAGAGATGAAGGAAGAACTTAAAAGAACAATAAAAAAAACATTTATTGAAAATGGAAACTCACCAAATAGAAATCAAAATAGCAAAAACAAGAATGGAAAATCAAGAAATTGCAAGAGTTGGTGCTCAAGAGCAACCTCAAGAAGCTATATTTCAAGCTTTATCTCTTCAAACTTTCCTTTCTTTTCTAAACTTTTCTTTTTTGCTCTCAACCAAGAAGAGAAAAACTAGGTAAAAACTAAAAGAACTCATCAAAATGAAGATGAAAAATGAATTTTCTCCCTCCCCCAAAGAGCTGGCCGAATGGGACTTAATATGCTCCAAGATGTTGTCATTTTTTGTAACCAATTTTCCATCAAATGGCTAATAATTCAAGGTTAAAAATCATGAAATTACCACCTTTAGATTAGCATCTTAGCTCTCTCAAATTACAGCTGTTCAAGAATAATGTTGACATCTCTCTTGGCCTATGTGGCTTGATCAAAGAGAATCTCTAACTAACTCTTGATTTTTAACCCTTTGATTGAAAAATCAGAAGCTTCCTCCTTCCTTTGGGCCTGGGCAAGCCAGCACTTCTCTTTTCCAGCCCAACTCCGATTTTTTGAAAGCCCCAAAGAAGCCCTTTTCGGTTGCTTGGGTGAAATGACCGTTTTGCACCCCGGATGCAAATAAATATCAAACGTACTCTAAATTCAATTTTTATTTTTTTAATACTTCCAAAATAATAAAACATTGAGTTCTGGAATTTTTAAAAATTATCCGAGTCCGTTTGCTATTTATTTGGATTTTTTCTTCCAAAAATGCCCTTTTATGCCCCTACATTTTACCATTTTTTAAACGAGCTCCAAATCAAGATTTTTCTTCACCAATCTCTTCAAAATAATTAAAAAGTGTGATCTGGAAGTTTTCATAATTTTTGGAGCTCATTTGGTATTTTTTCGGGATTTATCGGCTTGAATTACTGCATAGGAGGCCCGGGATTTGGCCATTTTGCAAACGAACTCCGAATCAAGATTTTATTTCGCCAATGTCTTTTAAATAATTTAAAAATGATATTTGCAAAATTTCATAATTTTTGGAGTCCATTTGCTATTTTCCCGGGATTTATCTTCTTGAATTATAGAATATGAGGCCCGAGATTTGGCCATTTTGCAAACGAACTCCGAATCAATATTTTCTTTCACCAATATCTTCCAAATAATTTAAAAATTAGATTTTCAAAATTTCAGAAGATTTGGAGCTCATTTGCTATTTTTTCGGGATTTTTCTTTTTGAATTACTACATAAGAAGCCCGGGATTTGGCCATTTTGCAAACGAACTCCGAATCAAGATTTTCTTTCGCCAATCTCTTCCAAATAATTTAAAAATGATATTTGCAAAATTTTAGAAGATTTGGAGCTCATTTTCTATTTTTTCGGGATTTTCCTTTTTGAATTACTACATAAGAAACCCGGGATTTGGCCATTTTGCAAACGAACTCTGAATCAAGATTTTATTTTACCAATCTCTTTCAAATGATTTAAGAATGATATTGACAAATTTTCAGAATTTTTGGAGTCCATTTTCTATTTTTCCCAAAATTTCCAATTTTGCCCTTTTACCTCCGAAACCCGGTTTTGCTCAAAACAAGTCCGATTTTTAGATTTTCTTCAATATGAGCCTTGGGCTATCCTTTTTTAATCATTCCTCATCCATTGGGGGCTTTGTTCTTACCCAGTCAGGCCATTTCTGTGATTCTTCCCGATTTCACCGAAATCCACTAAAAACCCTAATTCTCGATTTTCTCCCGGATTGACTTTTCTTTCGATTTTTCTTGCAAGTGGCTTCTCCATTACCCGTAGTCAGTGCTTATCTTTCATTTGGAACCTTCAATTTCGACCAATTTGATCGTTTAAGCACTTTTTCCCAAATTTCTCGGATTAGGGTTTCCTTTCTACTGAATCTCCAAATCCCAACTTCCGAACTCCATATCTTTCAATGTAGACCTCGGATTATCAAAATTATTTTTCCATTTTTCAATTGAACTTAAAATCTTGATTTTGAAAGTGGGTTGACTTTTTCAATAGTTGACTTTTTGGGGTTGACTTTTTCGGGTTCTACTTTTTTCAGGGTTGACTTTTTCAAGTTTGACTTTTTATGCTCGCCCCTTTAAACTAAGTCTCGGAGTCCCACTTGTAGGATGAAAAAAGTCTTTTTACACTCAGAAACATCAATTTAGGAAGAAAACATACATGTTTTAGTGGTCCGGACAAAATTAGGTGTCTACACCGAGAAGTATGAAAAGCATTGAAATCCCACTTCAGATAGTCCCATGTACCTATAAGGTTGAGTTCCAAGTGATGGAAATCACCCCATCTTACAATTATTTGCTGGGAACGCCGTGGATTCACTCTGTCGGGGCTATGTCGTCATCCCTACATCAAAAGCTAAAATTTGTGATGGAAGGATGCCTAATCAGTGTGTTAGGAGAAGAGGATACCATAGCTTCTGCATCCACAAATACCCCTTACATCGAAGTGAACGAAGATGTCGTAGAGTGCTCGTTCAGGTCACTGGAATTCGTCAACGCCGTATTCATCACCGAGGGACATAAAATTCTAGAACCGAGGTTATCCAAGAGTACCAGGTAGGACTGAAGACAACAGTTGGAAAAGGCTGTCGTGCCAAAAAATGACTAGAAAAATATCTCCAGGAATAGCCAGAGCAATAGAAGTGGCCGAAAAGAAAGACTGATTCAGTTTTGGGTATCTCCCTAAAGCCCATGAAAAAAAAACAAGTTGAGAAGAACCAAAAGAGGAGGATAGCCCGACTTTCAGGTGTGGATATGGAATGGGAACCCATGACTTTCCCTCCAATCTTTCACATTTTTTGCTCAGCAGGCTACCAGTTTGATGATAAGAATTTCGAGGATGTGATGGTTTCGTTGGAATAAGCCTTCGAGAAGTTCTATGGGGTTGAAGAGAAACAGCCACATAGAATGATGGTCTGCATGGCCGAAATAGATGAGTTGGGAAAAGAAAGCACTAGTTGGATGGTGCGTCCGTGCCCTCCAGGTTTTGAGTTAACTAATTGGAGTGTGACTGAACTTCCTATAGTTTTTAGGTCTACTCCAGTGTAATGCTCTAAATCAACCTTAATTGCCTTTGCCCAAGGTTATTAAGAATCCTTTGTATGAGCTTATGTTTAAGACTTATCATTTAATAAATAACAATCACGATGCATTTTCTTCATATTGATGTGTCTATATTCTTTCGTTTCTTTCATTATTATTGCCTATATGCCTTCCTATATTGTTTCTTCCCCACCTATTTACAGGTGCCCGGATACGGAATATGAGTACTATTTTGTCAATAATTTTGAAAATGATTTTGAAAAACCCATTTCTACGAGTGATTTTGACACTAACGAAGATGTCGAGGACTGTGATTTGCCTCCGGATTTGTTGAGAATGATATAACAAGAGGAAAAACAAGTATTGCCTCATAAAGAGCAATTAGAAGTAATAAATTTGGGGAATGGGGAAGAAATAAGAGAAGTTAAGATTGGGACTGCCATTTCACCATCGATAAAGCAAGATTTGATAAGTCTACTCTGGGAATACGTGGATGTGTTTGCATGGTCGTACCAAGACATGCCTGGGTTGAACCCTGATATCGTGGTTCACAAACTTCCATTGAAACCAGATTGCAAGCTGATTCAGCAGAAACTGGGAAGAATAAGGCTCGAAATGCTATTAAAAGTAAAAGAGGAAGTAAAAAAGCAATTCGATGCCGGATTCTTGGAAGTGGCAAAATACCCAAAGTGGGTAGCAAACATTGTCCCAGTTCTGAAGAAAGATGGCAAAGTACAGATGTGTGTCGATTATTGGGATCTGAACAGGGCAAGCCCTAAAGATAATTTCCCGTTGTCTCACATTGATACTTTAGTCGATAATACTGCGAAGAATTCCTTTTTTTCCTTCATGGACGGGTTCTCAGGGTACAATCTAATTAAAATAGCACCGGAAGATATGGAGAAAACCACATTCATGACAATGTGGGGAACCTTCTGCTATAAGGTAATGTCATTCGGGTTGAAAAACGCTAGGGCAACATACCAATGAGCCATGGTAACTTGGTTCCATGACATGATGCATAAAGGGATCAAAGTTTATGTCGATGATATAATCGCAAAGTCGCAATGAGAGAACGGACACATTGCGAATCTTAAAAATCTTTTTGAAAGGTTGAGAAAGTTCTAACTTAAACTCAACCCAACAAAGTGTACTTTCGGAGTCACTTCAGGAAAGCTACTGGCTTCGTTGTTAGCTAGAAAAAGATTGAAACTGATCTTGATAAAGTAAAAGCTATTCAGAGCTTGCCCCTACCTCGTACTCAAAAGTAAGTAAGAAGTTTTTTGGGTAGACTGAATTATATCACTCGATTCATATCTCAATTGACCGATAAGTGTGACCCGATCTTCAAGCTACTCCGAAAGCGTGATCCAAGGGGATGGGATGAAGGGTGTCAGATAGCCTTTGATAAGGTTAAGCATTATCTGTCAAACCCACTGATACTAATGCCACCAGTCCTACGGAAGCCGCTGATATTGTATTTGTCTGTATTTGAAAGGTCCATGGGATGTGTGTTGGGGCAACATGATGAAACCGAAAAGAAAGAACAAGTCATCTACTATCTCAGCAAAAAGTTCACTGAGTATGAGTTAAAGTATTCATTGGTAGAAAGGCTTTATTGTGCCCTAGCTTGGACTGCCCGAAGGCTCAGGCAGTACATGTTGTATCATACAACATGGCTAATTGCAAAACTAGATCCCCTCAAATACGTTTTCAAGGCACCTTCGTTGTCAGAAAGAACGAGGAGATGGCAAGTGTTGCTTTCCGAATATGATATTGTGTATGTGAGCCAAAAAGTCATAAAGGGTAGTGCAGTAGCCGAATTTCTAGCAAGCCGAGCGGTGGAGGATTATGAGCCTCTAGACTTTGATTTCCTTGACGAAGACTTAATACGTGTCTCGCAAGAAAAAGAGATCTCCGTTGAGAAAAAAACCTGGAAGATGTATTTTGATGGCGTATCTAATGCTATGGGGCACGAAATTGGTGCAGTACTCATATCCCCTGAAGAAGATTATTATCCTTTCACTGCCAGATTGGATTTTGATTGTACGAACAATACCGTTGAGTATGAAGCATGTACTATGGGTCTTCGTGCCACCATAGAAAGAAAGATCAAAACACTAGAGTTCTTCGAAGATTCAGCCCTGGTGATATAACAACTGCGGAGAATGGGAAACCCAGGATGCAAAGTTAATCCGATATTGAGAGCTTATACTAAGCTTGATTGAGGAGTTTGAAGAAGTGGGTTTCAATTACTTGCCTCAAGAAGAAAACTGAATGGCAGATGCTTTAGCCACTTTATCATCAATGTTTAAAATGAATGAAGGGGCCAACGTTGTGCCGATCAAGATAAGCATATATGAGTCTCCTACCCACTGCTTGAGTATAGAAGAAGAAGCGGATGGTCACCATTGGTATTATGATATCTTGCAATACATCAAGAGTCAACAGTACCTGGAGCAAGCGACAGAAAATGATAAGAGAACCCTGAGAATAATGGCAATGGGTTTTGTCTTAGATGGTGAAATCCTTTGTAAGAAAGGGAAAGACCAGGTTTTATTGAGATGTGTTGTTTCTGTTGAAGCTCAGAGAATCCTCGAAGAGATCCACGAAGGGATATGCAGCACTCACTCCAATGGCCATATGCTGGCTAAACAGATTATGAGGGCAGGATACTATTGGCTAACCATGGAAGGGGATTGCATCAATTATTCCCGAAAGTGCCATAAATGCCTGATATATGTCGATAAGATTCATGTGCCGCCATCGCCGCTGCATATCATGACAGCTTCATGGCTATTTTCGATGTGGGAATGGATATGATCGGGCCCATTACTCTGAAAGCTTCGAACGGACACCGTTTCATCCTGGTGGCCATAGATTACTTTACAAAGTGGGTAGAAGCAGCTTCTTATGCCAATGTAACAAAGTCAGTGGGTGCAGATTCGTCAAGAAATTGATTGTGTGCCGATATAGACTCCTGGATAGAATAATTTCGGACAATGCTCTCAATCTGAACAACAAGATGATGAGAGAAATATGTACCCAGTTCAAGATCAAGCATCATAATTCGGCATCTTATCGCCCGAAAATGAATAAGGCAGTAGAAGCAGCTAATAAGAACATCAAGAAGATTGTTGAAAAGATAATTGATGTGTACAAAGATTGGCATGAGATCTTGCCTTTTGCTCTCCAAGCGTATCGTACCTCAGTTCCCACGTCTACAGGTGCCACACCATTTTCTCTGGTATACGGGATGGAGGCAGTGCTGCCTATTGAGGTTGAAATCCCATCACTTTGTGTCTTGATGGAGGTGGGCCTAGAAGATGCAGAATGGGTTAGAGCTCGCTATGAATAGTTGAATCTCATCGAGGAGAAAAGGCTGAAGGCAATTTGTCATGGGAAGATGTATCAGAAAAGGATGATTCGAGCTCACAAAAAAAAAAGGTTTTCCCCAGGCAGTTTCGAGGGGGGAGTTGGTACTGAGGAAAGTTCTCCCTATCGTGAAAGATCCTCGCAAAAAATGGGCTCCGAATTAGGAAGGACCCTACGTGGAAAAAAGAGTTTTTTTTGGAAGAGCATTGATCTTAACTCGGATGGACGGTGATAACTTGAGAAATCCCGTGAACGCCAACAAATTGAAAAAATACTATGCTTGAAGAAAAAAAAAGAAGAGAAAAAAAAGAAAAATGTGATGTTGTGCAATTGAGAATTCGAATGATTCCAAATGTAAAAATGAGAATTCTATATATCTATTTCCCCTGAGGATTGCTTTTCAATGAGAATATTCGTGCTTGATATGAAAAATGGCCATCTTTCATATTCCTGTCACTAAGAAGAAATTATCCCTAGTCACCCCTTTGAGCCTTAGGAATTCTTTCTTTCTTTAAACCTTGATCAAGGATCACCCTCCACACTGGGGGGCAAATGCAAGGAAAAATCTCCTTCAAAAAAAATATGGCGAAAAGAGCCATCAAAAAAGAAAAAGAAAAAAAAAACACAAAAAACGTGTGAAATATAAGAGTGGCAAATGAAAGCCAAGAATGAAAAAAAAAATCAAAGGAGAAAAGTCCAAAAGGGACGAATGTTTCGAAAATGAATCATCCTCGTGAAAGGATCCTTGATTTGATCACCCTTAAACATATTTTGGGCTTATTTATCCTTTCTTTCTAAACCCGAACCTTGGCATACATGATAACTCGTATAATTATATAGTTTTTAGTTATGTTTTATTATTGTTTTGTGTCAAATACGAGTTATTATTGTTTAGTCTAATTGTGTTTATGATCTTTTATATTTTTATGTAATTTGGTGTTTTTCACAAGTTTCTTTGAGTGATTTCAGATTATTAGAATTAAGGGCAAATCCAGTTCAGTTCCAATTCCGACACCTTTTGCCATATCAGCTATATCTGGAGTTTCACTGAAGCAATAAGGCTAAAATTTTAACCGTGAAAATTTAAGAGGCATATCTATCTTTTTCATGTTTTACACTTCTTGAAACGGAGTCGTTTTCCCTAGCGAAATCGACCATCAAGTTGGCTGATGTGCAATGACGTCTGTGCTGACCTGTTTTCGTATTTTGCCCATATCTTCTTATCCACATCAGAAAATGAGCTGATTCCAACGGCTATGGATCAGTAACTGACAGGGGAACATTTTTCTAGAAGACCATGTGATCAGATCAGGCCTCCAATGTTGACAAAATCGACCATCAAGTTGGCTGATCAAAATTGTCATACAATATGACGAAAATTGTTAGAAAAATGCACCCACCTATTATACCTACCTTTGAAATTTGTAAAGCTTGTCTCTTGTCATTTAGCCCTTCAAAATGTGTATAAATAGAGGGCCTTGGATGATTGTAGAGGATCATATTGTACATTGGTAGGATATTAGCCATTGTAATAAAATTCTCTAAGTTTTGTTCTTCTTTCTTTTCTCTAGTTTTCTTTTTCTTTATTTTCTTCTTCTTCTTTCTTTCTTTTATTTCCTTCTTAGATTCTCTTTAATTTTATGTTTATGTTTACAATGCCTATGCTAGGCTAAACTTCTATTTGGTTAAGGGTGATTTCAAAGCCCTAGACATGTTTTGTGATTGATTTTCAGATTCTATCTATCATTAATTTTCTATCAAAGTTGCTTATGTTCTTCTACAAGAATTGTTCATGATGTTGTCTTGATTTATTTAGGTGTACAACTAGATAGATCTTGATAATTATCTATTGCTAGTCTAGGAGTCTTGATCCGTGTAATTGTCTTGATTTCCTATTCATAAGTGGCAATTTGTGATTAATGATTATGGTCAAGTTTTCAATAATTGCAAAGTGAAACATAACCTAAGTTGAACAATCCAAGCTTATGTGTTTGTTGCTTAGATCAACCTATCTTTCTCATCATAAAGCTGCCATTAAATTGAATTTAGAGAGCTTATTCTAGGTTGTTTAATGGTTAGAGATTAAATAGAGAGCTTGTTCTATTTAACGACAAACTAAGGAAAGATTGGGATAACAGAGCTTGTTGTTATCTACGGTTGTTAACTTTGATAGTTGGTTGATATTGATAGATCTGAAATTGATTCTTAATGATGTCTAGTGGTGGAGAATGAAACCTTAACCATATTTTTCATATTTGATTCTTCTTACTTACTTGTTTTCTTACTTTTCTAGTTTGCTTATTTTTAAAAGTATATTTATTTTTATTGGCTGGTTATACCGCCTAATTTGTATATTAACTTTGTTTTATTTTTATTGGCTGGTTATACCGCCTAATTTAGTATATATATTGTCTGGTTATACCGCCTAATTTAGTATATATATTGGCTGGTTATACCGCCTTGCATCTTATTTACTTTAGTTTAAATCTGGCTTCAAAAACCCCTTTTCTTTTATTGTTCTTGAATTTAAGTTTTAAACTATTAACTTATAAACTAAAACCCAATCCCTGAGGACTCGACCCTTGCTAACTACTATACTTACAATTTATCTTTTTAGTGCAAGGTTAAATAAGATACACTCTTTTGGGTGCATCAATACATTACATGCTTTTAAAATCCATTTCGATCAAGCATGAGTATTTAATTTGAAGGGTTTTTCTCATATTTCATCCCATCTTTTGGAATTGTCATTTTTACCATGGAAGCATTTAGAATTCTCAAATGCAAGCTGAAACCAATAAAAAAAAAGGAGAAACAAAAAAAAAGAATGTAAAAGGAAAGGTTTAAGCCGAAAACCCGAAAAAAAAGGGACTTAAAACCAAACGGGGAACGCTTGGGTTGAAAACCCGCAAAGGGCGGCCCAAGTACTGATCAAAGATTGAATCAATGCTCCGTGAAAAAGGGGAGAAAGTATCAGGAATTCAGAGAGAGGGGTAAAGCTCAGTCTGAAGCAACAGCAAAAGCCGAGGACTCATCCAAGCAAATGGCTCGCTCAAAAGATATTTCAGAGGAATTAAAGTAGGAGGGGTCTAGGATATTCCACGTCTCGAGCATCTATACGTTTTTTTTTTTTACATTTCCCTTTTTAATCCTTGATATTCATCTTTGTTATCTAAACCTTTTTGCAATAAACTCTCGTTGGCCCTTTCATGGCATTTGGCTGTTTCATACCATCTTTCATATATGTTGTTGTGATGCATTTTTTAGTGTTATCAAATTGAATGATGATTAGTAAACATAAAAAATCTTCAAGGAAAGGATTTTTTTGCATTACTGTGGAGTAGATGTAAATTTAAGAAGAGGTTTGGAAACCACTAAAAATTAGAGGAAACTCATGACAATCCATAATGCTAAAAAGCTCATCAAATGGGGCAAACATTAGATGGATTAAACACGTTAATCCATGATACCGAAAAACTCATCAAGTGAGGCAAACATTGGATGGACTGAACATACCAACCCACGATAGAGGAGGGCCCATCAAGAAGGGAAAATCAGAGATAGGCTGGAAGCACCGTCATAGAGTTAGAATATCCATGGATCACGGTGAAACCGTTGGGACAGAGCCCATCAAGTGGGGCAAACCGTGAATAGGTTGAAGATACTGTCACAGAATAAGAAAATTTGTGAATCTCAGTGAGCCCACAACGATGAAAAGCTCATCAAGAATAGCAAACAATGGAGTTGAGAAGATTCGTGAACCTCAGCTAAATTATGGATTTAAAACTCATGACAACCATGTGATTGCATTTCATCCCTAGGGAACATGCATCTTACTAGCATTTTGCAAAACTTATCATCAACAGCATTGCATTCGACTAATGTTGCAGGAAATGTAGAAAGTTCTCCTTTTTAAGTCTAACATAGCTGACACAAAGGAAGTAAGCACTTTATCCAAGACTTTTCTGGACAAGGCATCCAACACATCCTGGACAAAACAGCCAGATTACTTGGACAAGACATCCAAATTTTCGTGGATAAGACAACCAGACTTTTCGTGGACAGGACATCAAAAATTTTGCAAATTGAACTCGTTTCTGTAAGACATGTCGAGCCTTGATTAGTCAGGGAATTCAAGTTAAGGACAAATCTTATTCTTTTAGTCAAAGTTGCACCAAGATGAGGTAAGGCCTCGGGACTTCCGTCGAGGTATTGTCTTCTCTTGCAAATCGAACTCATTTCCTTAAGATGGGTCGAGCCTTGATTAGTTAGGGAACTCAATTTAAGGACAAATTCCTTTTATTTTAGAGTTTGCAAAAAATGAAAAAAAAAAAATCAAAAGGAAGAATGGAAACCCCACTCCTTATCCTGCACATGTGATTTCACTAACCAGACAAAATTATTGTCTAGTTTATCTTTGCCTGATTCCTAATTCTCAACAATAGTCAAAAAGGGGCAGCTGTAGACACCTAATTTTTTTCGGGCCCTCTAAACCAGGCAAATTCTCCTTTCAACTTCCCGGAACGCAAAAAGACTTCCACCATCCCGCAGATGGGTCTCCAAGACTTTATTTCGGAGGTCAACACAAAAATTCAACTCTCAGTCAAAATCAAGATTCAAATTTGAATTGAACAATGGTGAAGGAATTTTGACAATCGGAGGTCTCCAACGAAAGATATGGAGTTTGAAAGACCGGTTACAAAAATTCAATGTAGGAGAATACCTAATTGCACAAATTTGGGAAAAAGCGCGAAAACGATCAAATTGGACGAAATTGGAGGTCCCAAATGGAATAAGATCAATAACTACGGATATTGTAAGATCCAATTTCAAAGTAGAGTTGAAAGAAGAATTGGTTTGAAGAAAAAAGAAAAATAAAGATTTAAATCAATAAATAGGAAAATTCACAAATTTAGGGAAAACTGCAGAGATGGCACGATTTGGTACAATTGAACCCCCAGATGATAAAGGATAAAAATACAAAAATATCCCAAGTCCCAGTTTGAAGTGGATCCCAAGGAAGAGCCGGTTGGAGAAAAAACGAAAAAAAAAAGAGAAAGTTCCCGATATTGAAAAGGGAAAAACTAAATCGGAGAGGAATTCGATCGTAAAAATTGGGCATTTTAGACTCAACTCCAATTCAATATATAACAAATGCAGTGTAAAAAGAAAATCCAAAAATCGAACCCGTTTTGAGTAAAACTGAGGTTTTGGAGGTTAAAAGGCAATTTTGAAAAATCCAAGAAAAATAGAATCCGAGCTCAGAAAATTACGAAAACCTACAGATATAAGTTTTATATCAAATGGAAGGTACTGGAGAAGAAAAATCCGGAATCGAAGCTTAATTAAAAAAGGCAAAGTTCGGGTGCACTAACCCGAAATTTCAAAAGAAAATTCCAGGAAAAATAGGAAACGAGCTTGGAAAAATATGAAAACCTCCAGATCTGAGTTTTATATTTTTTGGAAGCTATTGAAGAAGAAAAATCCAGAATCAGAGCTTAAATGAAAAAGGGCAAAGTTCGGGTGCACTTCATTTCGGAGGTCAACATAAAAAGTCAACTCGAAAAAAGTCAACCCTAAAAAGTCAACCACTAAAAAAGTCAACTCTCAGTCAAAATCAAGATTCGAAGTTGAATTGAACAATGGTGAAGGAATTTTGATAATCGGAGGTCTCCAACGAAAGATATGGAGTTTGAAAGATCAGTTGCAAAAATTCAGTGTAGGGGAATACCTAATTGCACAAATTTGGGGAAAAACGCGAAAACTATCAAATTGGACGAAATTGGAGGTCCCAAATGGAATAAGATCAGTAACTACGGATATTGGAAGGTCCAATTTCGAAGTAGAGTTGAAAGAAGAATTGGTTTGAAGAAAAAAAAAGAAAATAAAGATTTAAATCAATAAATAGAAAAATTCACAAATTTGGGAAAAACTGCAGAGATGGCACGATTCGGTAAAATTGAAGCCCCCAGTTGATAAAGGATAAATAAACAAAAATATCCCAAGTCCCAGTTTGAAATGGATCCTAAGGAATAGCTGGTTGGAGAAAAAAGGAAAAAAACGAGAAAATTCCTGATATTGAAAAGGGAAAACTAAATCGGAGAGAAATTCAATCGTAAAAATTGGGTGTTTTCTGGACCAACTCCAATTCAATATATAAAAAAGACAGTGGAAAAAGAAAATCCAAAAATCGGATCCGTTTTGAGTAAAACTGAGGTTTCGGAGGTTAAAAGACAATCTTGGAAAATCTGAGAAAAATAGAATCCGAGCTCAAAAAATTACGAAAACCTACAATAAGTCAAATGGAAGGTACTGGAGAAGAAAAATCTGAAATCGGAGCTCAAATGAAAAAAGGCAAAGTTCGGGTGCACTAACCCGAAATTCCAAAAGAAAATTCCGGGAAAAATAGGAAACGAGCTCGGAAAAATATGAAAACCTCCAGATCTGAGTTTTATAATTTTTGGAAGGTATTGGAGAAGAAAAATCCAGAATCAGAGGTCAAATGAAAAAGGGCAAAGTTCGGGTGCACTAATATGAAATTCCAAGAGAAAATTCTGGGAAAAATAGGAAACGAGCTCAGAAAAATATGAAAACCTCCAGATCTAAGTTTTATATTTTTTGGAAGGTATTGGAGAAGAAAAATCCATAATCGGAGCTTAAACGAAAAAGACAAAGTTCGGGAGGCAATAAACCAAAACTTTAGAGAAAATCCGGGAAAAATAGAGAATAAGCTCGAAAAAATGTGAAAACCTCTAGAACTAAGTTTTATATTTGATGGAATGATTTGGAAAATAAAAATCCAAAATTGGGGTCCATTTGCAATTAAATTAAGTTTGGGGGGCCAAAATGCAATTTTACCAAAGAAATCGAAAAGGGCCAATTTGCAAATAAAAAATGTGAATGGCCTGGAAATTTCCATGCCATTTTCGGTAGCAGCTGATCAAAGGGAGAGAGTGTGATCATCATGGATCAAATGGCCAAGGATGGATAGCAAGATGACATTTTTACAAGGACAAGATTCTCCACTACTTTGCCTACAAGGCATTTTAAGCCAATGGAAAGACTCCAAATTGCAAAGCCATGTGAAGGTCATGTGAAGGCAAGGAGATGGTGTCAAGTAAGATTGAAAATGCCACCTAGGAAGATATTTTAATAGGAGGCCATATGATCTTGACAAGTGGCCAAGATATTTTGTAGAGAGAAAGGGACAAGAATAATCTAGGTGGCATTGTTGCCAATGGGAGGCTAGGAAACCCTATTTTTAAGGGAAGCACCATGCAAATAAGGGACAAGCTCCCTATTTTTAAGGAAAACACCATGCTATGGGGAATATTTTTAGCCATGTGGAAATGGATGTTGGAGGAGCATGGGAAGCATGACAAGGGTAAAAAAATAAAAGTCACACTCTCTCATATTATTAAGGGGGCCAGCCAAGCTTGTAAAAGAAAATGGGGGATTCATTTTTTCTTAAGGCAGTTTCACTCTTGAGAGAAAATAGAGGAGAAGAATTTGGCAACTTTGATTTGGAAAGCAAAAGCTAGATAGCTAGCTATCTCTTCCTTTCTTCTTCTTTAATGTTTTTCTTTGATGTTGTGATTCTTTTTCTTCTCTTTTTGTTCACGTGATTTGTTAACTTTTTGATGAATAAAAAGGTTTTCAAAAATAAATTTTAAAGGTTTCCTATCCTTTATTTTTTATTTTTAATCAAATAACCAAGTTGACAAAATTTTTACATGTTTTCTTAGCATTAGCCGAAACTTGGAAATTTTTTTGGTGCTTGTTCTTGCTTGATATTTCTTGCTTGGTTGGTTGTGTTCATATTTTTCAATCTAGTTTATCTATTGTCATATGATTTTGGGTTGTAAAATCATGCATTTCATGACATTTCAACTAGGATTTTGGCCAAGATCAACCAATGATCTCAAGCCAAAAATCTCGTCTCTACTAGTTGAGAGAGTGATAGTTTAGATTGGGTATTCTGACTTTGGGATTTTTTTTCACTACCCAGCCATGGTCAAAATAAAATGATTTTTTTATCACATGCAGTAGTCATTTAGAGGATGCCATGGTATTTTTCTCAAGATTTTTAGTTTTTTTTTATCATGGTTGAAAAAATGGATTTTGAGAAAGTAGTTTTAACTCGCTGTCTTGATTTTGGTAACATTCGGTCATGGTATCCTTGGTCCAAAAATTAAGCTGATTTTTTCCCATGGAGATCAACATGTTCTAGGTCTACCCTAATTTTTACAGATTTTTTTGAAATTTTTTAGAAGGGCAAAAAAATAGATTTTTAAAACTGCCAGTGGGAGTCAAAATTGTTTTCTAAGAACAAATAATTTTCTGTTTTTATTAGTATAAAAAGAGGGGACTAATTTGGGGCATTGGTTACTGTCTTAGAGTGATTTTCAAGTCATTTTAATTATAAAATTTGATTTTATAAAAGTTGGGTCAAGGGTGATCAACCCGGATTTTCAAACTAGGAAAATATAGCCTTTTTAAAGGGGGGGTTCGGCCATGAGGCCTTTTTTATAAAAAAAAATCCAAATTTTTTTTAAAAATCCCAGCCCAAAGTCCTTCGATTTTGAAAATTCGATGTAAGTCTCTTCCAAAGGTAGTCGGATACCTTTTTTAGGTATACGGATGTCCTTACTTCAAGGAAGAAATACATCTCCATGCATTGCATTTAAAAAAAAATTATTTTGATTTGACATAAAACGTGTGTTTCGATTTCCTAAATATTTGGCGAGAAATTAGTTCCTAATCTTTGTCGGGTTGCCGGAGAGGTTAGGAAATTGTTCAACGCACGTGTTTATGAAATTGAAAGATATTGGATTTTGTTTTAGTTGGAATCATATAAATATCATAAGAAAGAAATATTTTTCAAGCTTTACCGGGTTTGTCGGAGAGTGTGGTAATATTTTCCGATATATGTTATTTGTATGATTCCTCACATGAAAATTCTATGTCCATAAATATTCCATGTTAATGTCATTTTATATTCATGTTGCCATAATTAGATTTTACCATATCTAGCATGCCATGTCATCACTCACATGCCATGTCATTCATATGCCATGTTATCCATTCACGTGCCATCTCATCTAGATTATGCCATGTCATCCATTCACATGCCATGTTGTCTAGGTCACGCCATATCATTCATTAATATGCCATGTCATCCATTCACATGCTATGTCATTTAGGTCATGCCACGTCATTCATTAATATGCCATGTCATCCATTCACATGCCATGTCATCTAGGTCATGCCACGTCATTCATTAATATGCCATGTCATCCATTCACATGCCATGTCATCTAGGTCATGTCATGTCATCCATTCATACGCCATGTCATTTATATGCCATGTCATTCATTAATATGTCATGCCATTCATATCCATGCCATCCATTCACATGCCATGTCATCTAGGTCATGCCATGTCATTCATTAATATGCCATGTCATCCATTCATATGCCATGTCATCTATTCATACGCCATGTCATCTAGGTCATTCATTCATATGCCATGCATTCATATGTCATGTCATTCATTCATGTGCCATGTCATTCACATGCCATGTCATTCATTCATATGCCATGTCATTCATTCATATGCCATGTCATTCATTTATGTGCCATGTCATCACATGACATATCATTCATTCATACATCATGTCATTTAATTTAAGCCATGTCATCTATTCATATGCCATGTCTTTGATTCATATTTCATGCCATTTATTCTTTTGGCTATGTTATTTAAATTTTTGTCATGTCATAATAAATTGCTTGCCATGTTAATCATGCATGTTATACATTCATGTTTTAATGATAATTTGTACATTCATGATCATTCAATTTTTTGAAAATTGATATTTTTTAATAAATAAAGCAATATCCCCGAGTTATTATAATTTACGAATTCTCCTTCGGGTTGCCGGGAAATCTTCATCAACTATATTAACGAAGGAATACCCTTTTAAAAAGAGGATGATGCGAAGAATTTCCAAAAACAATAAAAAATCTATATTTTACCGGTTTGCCGGGGAATATAGAAAAATTTTGCAATAACAAATTCCAGATCATTTTCAAACAAAAATAAGATTGTTTTTAAAATGGGAATTATTTTTAAATACCAAATCTAAAACCGACTTTTTCACCGAGACCCGAGATAACACATGACTAATAAGGTATCGTTTTTACGGGCGTTGTGGGGGTGCTAATCCTTCCCTACACGTAACCGACTCCCGAACCCGCACTTGTTTTCTCTGGTTCAAAGTGCAGACTTCGAAGTTGGTTTCAAAATGCTTTAATTAATTTTAAAACATTCTTCAAAATCGGTTTTAATAGGTCGCCGATCACACCTAGCCAAAAAAAGATTGGTGGCGACTCCATTTCTTTTTCGAGGTTGTTTTCATACCCTCAACATTTAATTTAGAGGAATTAAGTCATCTTTTCCTCTATTTTTTTTTAATGTCACACCCCTTTAACGAATGGGCCGATTTGCCCCCTGCGATGGGGGCAGACATCCACGGAACCTATCTTTTTAAAAAAGGGGAGGTTAGGACAGTTGTGTATATAATATGCTTTTATACTTTAAATATTATTATTAATGTTTTTTACATTATAGTATTTGATTCTTATACTAATCTTGTTTACTTAAAATTGATGCAGATAGCATGCCGAGGAGAAGATTAACGGACATCAATATCATTCGGACCGGTTCAGAATCGACAGGTGCTACTGATAAGGGCAACACTAGAGTGAAGCCTTCAGAATTGCCGACGGGTCTACTGTAGATGCTAACACAGAGTTGCCTACTACCTCCACGGCTACAGAAACTGTAGTTCATAGGAACTTGAATACAGGTATCGTGTTACAGAGGTGCTAAAATTACACAAAGTTGAACAATTGCTAATATATATTTGCTTTTGTGTAGTTGATAATGCTGGACAACGCAAAACTCGTGGTCGTACCACATTAAAGGAGTTATGGGTACTACCTCCTGAAGAGCATATTGTTGTCGCAGCAAATAATGAGCAGCAGCCAATTGGTCCGGAAGCACAACTATTGGCTAGCTTTCTTGGCCTCATTGCTCGAAATGGGATGAAGTGTCCAATTCATTATGAGTCATGGTGTGATGTGTCGAATAGTGAAAAGGTCGATATGTTAAAGTTTATTGAGGTATAAGCCTTTTAAATTAATATTTCGATTTTAGAATTTTGTTTATCATCGAAACTAACTTTGTACAACTTTTCCTTTTCAGTCGAGATTTTCTTTGCAGATTCCGACATCATTTGTTATGAAGTCGTTGGGGAAAAAATGGAAAGACTATAAGCATGACTTGAAAAAAAGTATTTCGATCGAAATACTGATCCTGCTGTCATTTTACGAACCTTACCGCGTGCTATGGTTCCGTGGCAATATGAGAAATTTGTTCACTTTAGGTTTTCAAGAAAAGGAGAGGTATCATTTATAATTTATTTTTGTCATTAATTTATACTACTTTATATAATACAATTGTATGAAATATGTCTTTATTAATAATGTTGGTCTGAAATGTACAGGAACGAGAAAAGATGGGGGTACACAGTAGAAATCAATAGAAATACAGTTACACCAGTGGATCAAAAACTTTGCCAGAAAAGCTAATGAAAAAGTAAGTTTTCAGTCTTAATTTAGTCAATTGTTTTAATGCAAATTAGTATTAATTTTTACAATTTTGTAGGAACTTGAGCGGGGGGGAAATAGGACAAGTTGAACTGTTTCAGTTAACTCAAACTAAGAAGGATGGATCCTATTTGAACGTCGAGACTCGGGATATTATGGTATATTTTGTTCAAACTTGTTTTTATTTACAACTATATTACACAAAATTGCTGAGTATATATTACACAAATTTGCTGAGTATGTATTACACAAAATATGTTACAAATATATTACACAAAATTATTTTTATTTAGTATTAATTTTATTGTTTTATAGGAGAAAGCCCGGGATAAAATTGCTGAGTATAAAGTCTGAGCATTGGATGGCTCATTAGTAAATATGCAAGAGGTTGAGAATCAAATATACACTAAAGTAGCTGGGAAAGAAAGACATGGACAAGTTCGAGGTCTCGGAATGGGTCCGACACCATCTAGCTACTATGGACTTGGTCCTCAGCGATTTACTGCTTCTTCTTCACAAAACTCCAGTGCGTATGAAGTTCAGATGCTGAGAGAAGAAATGCAAAATATGCATAAATATTTTGAGGAGAAGGAAGCAGAGAGACAAGCAGAGATGGAAAGGAAAGAAGCAGAGATGGCAAGGAAAGAAGCAGAGAGACAAGCAGAGATGGCAAAGATTATTGCAGACAGACAAGCAGAGAGACAAGCTGAGAAAGAAGAAGAGCAATGAAGATATCAGGAGTTGCAGACACAGTTTCAGTCGCTGATGAATTTAGTGCAGCAAAAGTTTCCAGCAGGCTCATCGACTTCACAAAATCCTCCATCTCAGGTAATATAATATCTTCGTTGTTAATTATCTTACTTTTATAACTTAATAACTTGTATATTAATTACGTATTCTAATTTTTTGTAGTAGGGCTCATGAGAACAACTTGTTGCGGAGAAAACGTTCTTCTTACGGCTGTCCTCCAACTTTTAACATTTATAACTTGTAACTTTTTAAGTTGTAAGTGAATTTGATGTGTTAAGTAATACATTCGTTGTACGGTTATTATTTTATATTAAATATATCTTTATATTATTTTTTATAATTTGTGTTGTTTGTGTATTGTTGGACAGTTCTGTAAATAGCAATGCAGGTATTATTGATAAATATAACTTTTTAAAGGAAATAAATAGTATTTTTTAAAAAAAATATTCTGCATATTTAGCAGCGTTTCAAGAACAAAACGTCGCTAAATACATAACATTCTGGTAATAATTAGCAGCGTTTGAAGAAAAGAAACGCCTCTAAAAGTCTAGCATTAGCGGCATTTGTGATCTGCAAACGCCGCTAAAAGTCAAGCATTAGGGGCGTTTGTTTATCACAAACGCCGCTAAAGTCCCATGTAATACCATTTTCGGACGTTCTATTGGGGCGTTTCTAAACGCCGTTAATGTATCTACAAACGTCGCTAAATGTCCCGGCATGGTTTTTACCGGCATTTTTACCAGCGTTTGTTTCAGCTTTTTTTGGAATGCCTCCGCGGTTTTAGCGGCGTTTATAAATGCCCTATTCTTAAAAACAAAAACACCGCTAAAAGACCAATTTACTGTAATGCTAGATACCCAGAAGCTACTTGGTATGCTGTTGGTTGGTCTGCTGGTGCAAATATTCTCGTTCGATAACTTGATCAGGTGAGATAGTAGCATAACTGTCCATATTTGTTTTTTTTAGTTTTTGTGATGAAATTGTCCCAAGTTTTTTGTTTTCACATTTAAGGCAAAAATAACCAAATTTTGTTGTTTATCCCGGAATTGTTTTAATTAACAATGCTTGGTATTTTAACCTCTTAGGGAGGGTTGTGACTGTGATTGGTGACTTTGCAACAAAAGTTTTAGTTCATCTCTGCAGTCAACATATAATTATGCATTTTTGTGGTTATATTTTTACAAATGTAAAGATGGACTTCAAGTCAGTGTTATTTGAAACGCGAATCGGTTTGATACGAAAAACGAAACTGAAATATAAATCGCTATTTATTTGAAATGTAATTCGATGAGAGTAATTTTTTCGATTCGTTCAATAGGAAACTTTTTTGCACGTATTCATATATGTTATTTTTATGTATATATAATTTATTTAGTAAAGATAATTTTTATATATATATATATAATGATATTAATGCTTTTAAGTTTTAAATAAAAGCATATTAAACATATAAAAATTAAAAGTTAAAACCACTGATCCACCAATTATCATATTTAACTTTTTAATGAATTTAAAAAATCTTATAACTTCAAGTATCGTCTTTTTTTCTGGTTTGCAATTTGTAATTGGATTCTCTTCCAAAAAAAAAAAGAGAGATCCTTTTCCTCAAAGAAAAGCTTTTTCGGAAACTATCTCATAGTCCTCTCTTTTATTAAATCATTTATAGAAAGATGGAAGAGAGCAAGAGAGAAGTTTGCTCACGGAATTGCCTATTCACTTTTGAATTGAATTTTCTTTGTTTACAAATCAAATTATCTCTGTTTCTCTCTTCAATTTTATGCTATTCTATTTATTAATAGGATCGTAGAATTTACGAATTGGATCGCCAACGATCGGCGATTGGGATTGTGCGATCCAATTCAAAAATCATAGGAGTTGACGTTTTTTCAGGTATTTAATGGTTGTCATATTTTCATTTCCTAAATTAAAATTTTTTTGTTTATTTTTAAAATATCTTCGTTTTTTAAGTGCTTCAGACTCTTTTAATGGCAATGGAAGCCCTGGTAGCTTGAAAAATGGAGACTTATTAGAGTTATTTCCAGACATGCAGATAATGGAAGTGATTTCCATGATGGGAGATAGTCTATGAGAGTTCCCGTTATGATGCAAAAGGGGACTTAAAGAGAACAAACTGGGTGCATAATATTGATGATAAATTGATCAAGGATGAAGGGTCCAATGAAAGATGTGTTTAATTAAAGTCTCGGCTTTTTTCATCGTTAATTTTTGTTAACTCAAGCGAATGAAGTGATAGTTGATAAACTTTTTGGAAAATTTGTTTATATCAAGAGTTTTGTTATCGATTATCCTTAAGTGAATGGTTATTTAATATATTATATATAATTATATAAAATACAATAATTGATAGTTAAAAAAATATTTATTAAATATATCTTTAAAATAAATTTGTTTATAAATTCGGTCGGGTCGAGTTTAAACAAAACTAGCCTTTTCAATACTTTGCTTAAGACTCAACGCAACGCGACCCGTCGAGCCTTAAAAACTCAATAAAATTAAGAATATATTAAAATATTAAATATATATTTTTTAATATATTTTAAAATTAAATAAAAATAAAAATAATTTTTATTATTAAATAATGTCTTATACTAGACTGAATTGGACTCGAATTTTAAAATCCTTATCCAAAGACCGGCTCGAATCAGGCCAAACTCAGGGCTAGGCGATCTAATCTTTGTGCAGCTCTATTTAAAGGAGATTCATTAACAAATACCCAAATACATAATTGAAAGAAAAATTGAAATATAAAAAAAGAAACGGTGAAATAGCCTAAAAAATTCCACTGCTTGTAATTATAGTTTATGTTACACGGACTCTTAATTTTTCGTATCCAAAATATAAAAATATGATCATCTAAATATAAAAAATAAATTTTAAAAATTAAATATACTTATATCGGACTATATCGGACACGTACCTATATCCAACACTCAACTTTGAGTCCGAATATAATAAGCAATAGCTGATCGAAGGCTTTGGCACATTTTATATTGTAAACACCGCCTATCAATTCCCAAACCCCCAACCCTGCCAGTGCCAGTCAGAGAGAAGATGAGAAAAGATTGTGAAAGCTAAAAACCCTTTACTTATGAATGGGACGCATCAAAAAGGCTTAATAAATTACACTTAATTACCTGAATATTCAGCTCTCTATCTGGTTGACAAATCAGAATAAGCTTCTGTTCTGTTCTCCCCCATTTACCCAATTTTCTCTCAAGATTTTCAAAGAAGTGTATAAAGACAAACTTATATATTTCTCAAGAATGATATATCAATGGCCTAACAATGAAAAGATTCTAAGAGCCTTCATTGCTTTAAAGGAGACATTCTTCTCCTACATATTTCCATTTCTGTGGTTCAATTATGAGCAAGTGCCAACTCTTTAAGTCGGAAGAAATTGGACCAGATAAGAGAAGCATGAGGAGGGATAAGAAGACAATTGGCCGAAAAAGAGGGAAAAATCAATTAATTAATGATCAAAGTGAAAGACATTGTACCCTATCAGGGAGATTCCTAGGCATCGGTAGTGCAGTAACATATCTCTGGGGGAAGAATTTGTGAGAACTAGCAATTGCATCAGACGAGGTCTCAGCCCCGTCGGCTTGCCCCCGGATATGGAACTTGGCAAAACGATTGATGACAGAAACCTTCTCTAGTTCCTGACATTCCACTCTTAAGTCCAAGATTGAGGCTCTCTTATCCAGACTGCATAACAAAGAGGAAACATTAGAAGACAAGACAATTGGCATAATCATGACAAGAGCTTAGGGCAGCAAAACAAATAATGGGGGCAGCATTGGGCAACCAAAGGAATGAAAAAATCTAAAAAAGAAAACAAATGAATAGAGGCACAGTCTAGTCCCGAGTTAAATCTTACTTCCAACATAATGCAAATCAGAGCAAAAAAATTATTCTTTAAAGTATATGAAATGAATGCACCAGAATTAACCACTCTTTCTACAAAGCTCACAGAAAATACTCAATTGCAACTTAATAGCAGTTTGCATCCTTTAAATAGCACCAATTCAATCACACAGATTACCTTTAGGGCCCTGCAGCTTTTAAAAGTTATTTTTCTAGTTAACCAAGTATTCATCTACAAGTCATTACCATAACCGGATCCTATAAAACAAGTAACTTTAAATACTTGAACATGTTAGAAAACAACACACTAAAGATAACATGTTGGAAGAACATCAATTATCCTCCACTAAAAATCATCTCCTATGATTTTAATTAAAATGGGGACGTATAATTATATGATAAATTAGAAATACGTATCAGCCCCGACTTTCAACAGGCAGAATGCTTCTCAATCTCAAAACCAAAGGATTATTGAGCCTATGCTGGGGAAATACTAAGAACAGAAGGACAACTAATACTATCCATGGATGTTACAAGTAAATCCTTCTGTGTATTCTGCTTAGTTAAGAGCCATATCAGCCTTGTTACCAATAAATTAACTGATATATGACACCTTGACACCCCCCTGAGACAACAATATAATTAAACTTAATGGGTGGTCAGTGAGAAGTTCTTACCACAAAACATTGAACTTCAAGATTCATAAACAACGTGAAGGTTCATATTAATATCAATGTTGCAAAAGATTAACAGAAGAGATAATTAGCATAAAAGATATTGGTAAAAACTAGATGTGAGTTACCTCTGTAAATCGTTTTCCAGTTTCTTTGCTCTGATGATAATCTCTTCTGCAGCCTTTAAGATGGACTCATTTCTCTCCTTCTTAAGCTTTTCAAAGAGGCTAAAACCAAATTGAAAAAAAAAGAATCATTCGTAAGATAGGAGAGCTGACTAACAACAATGCCCCCAGATGAGAGCCAGTAAAAACAGTATTCAAGGATTTCAAACAAAATTAACATGTTCTTACATGCTTCCACTATCAGGAGGAACAGCGGTATCATTTTCAGGTATATATGATGTGCTGCATGCATCTCCTAAGACAGATCTGGCAACAAAATAGGCCACAGTCTCATAGTTTTTGCTGGCATCTGCAGAAAGAACTACTCTTGGAGGAGCACGAAGTAGTTGCTGCATAAGCTGTGTTGTCAAGATAAGCCTTCTTTTTGATCTATGCACTGGCGGAAATTCTTCAATCATTTCAGGTTCATCTTCAACCTGCGATTGAGATCAATGTCCTTAAGCTGAGAACTATCGGAGATTCTAAAAAGGAATAATATAAAATCAAAGTAAGACAATTGAACACTGAACACACCTTCTCAATCAATCGATTTGCTGCACGCGCCCATTCCACTTCTGCCACACTGTGGTCAACAGAAAACTTCAATATAATTCCAAAAAAGAGGGAAAAAACATAACGATCGTGAGAGAAGAGAGCAACTAATTTTTGCTTATTAGCAATTTATTATTGGGAAATGTTTTAGTACTTTTGGTCATTGACATAGATACTGTTAAAAGTAATTGCAGCCAATGGGACATATATTTCAAATACCTGATCTTCTGAGGCCTTTGAGAACCTTGTGTCACTTCTCTATGCCATGGTACAAGCTCAAATGTCATATTTTTACGCTTCTTTGCTCTCGCAACAACCAAATTCTGATTTGTGACATCAGAACGCAGCGAGTGAGGAGAGATATGATCACTTGCTATGGGCATGAGGTTTGAGCTTTGCCGGGCATTATCCAGCTGACTAGCATCAGCAGCAGCATTAACCTGCTCACTTGAATGAAGAGCATGCAAACTGCCAGAAGGCCTAACAACAATGAATGCTTTTTCTGTAGCCCTCATCATGGCAATTTTCTGAGAATCGTATATAGGCAACATTTGCCCGTTTTTAAACGTCCCATACCGATTAAACCAGGACGGAGCCATCTGGGGACTGATCGGAGAGTGTTCACCCCTGAGATTAGCAGCTGAATTATTACCATTCGGAGAAAATGCCAGCATATCATTAGAAGATAACTGTGTCTCACGGTTATCTCCAGTGTTTGATGAAAAGCTTAGCATCTCAGAATCTCCGGAAGGATCTAATGGACGATTAACTGCGGCATCTCTCATTATAGTACCGGATCCATAAGATAATTGCTCTGCACCTTGGGAACCTACCTGCTGAGCATCCAAACCAGAGTCTGGACCTTTAAATCTTTTGACACTCCTATTACTTGGATCAATCTCTACAGTTTTCATGGCCTGCACCTGATGAAACAATGAATAGTTCTCATTTACAGCATTATTTGGTTTTAAAGAATGGCCAAAAGCTTCAACGTCTCTTTGCATAGTTGCAGGATTTTGGCTGGCATCATTCTCTGGCAATACCTGCTGGGCTTTTCCTGGTTGCTTTTCTCCAACAAAGCTTTGTGGTTTAGCAGAGTCTGCAGGGAACTCAGATTGGCCACTATCTCCTGCCCGGGTAATTTGATCATCTAGCTTCTTTGTTCCAGGATGAGTTGTTTCTGAGTTAATATTTGACTGATGATTGGGCTTAAACAAATTTTGTGAGGCCCGAGAAGGCTGAGCTCCTAATAGATGTTGTGGGGCTGAGACACTTGTCCGTACGTTAGGCAAAATTTTGGTAAAAGCACCTTGTTGTGAAGATTCAGATGTAGTAGAAGGTTCAGAAGCTGGCATAGCCTCCAACACTGGAAACTGCTGGCCTGGATCCCTTGCATGGTTTTGGTTGCTACTACTCGGCCAAGAAGCCTCTGAAGAAGCAAGGTCATTATCTGGAGCAGTTTTGGACATGCGAGGAGCTGATTTCCTTCCTTGACTTGGTAGAGCTCTCTCAGAAGAGTCATCAGTCTGCTTCGACTGAGATGTCAAACCACCAAAAGGTACATTGACAGATTCATTTGGTGTTACTTGACTACCCACACTAGTAACATGCTGGCTTTGGAGATGATTTTTTAGATAAGAATAATTATATGTAAAACCTGCAGAAACATTGCCCTGGATAGTATGTTGTGAGGCTTTATTGCTGGTTTGACCAGAGACGCTTGAAACATTACTCCTAATATCTCCACGGGATGCTCCATGAGTTGAGGACTGAACAGAAGCGGTTGCATCCAACCATGTATGACCCTTCCTTCCTACCTCAGAAGAGACATGAACTAAATTTAGAGAATTAACTCCTTGGGGGGAACTCTGCGATGAAATTGCATGATCTGGAATGGTAAACCTTTGAGATGGGGGACCTAGTTGTAAACCAAAACTTTGAGAAGTAGTAGGCCTATTATGCTGAAACTGGCCCACTGATCCATCAGAAGTTTCTGCATCTGGCATTTCAGATGATTGATTGTGTTCAGAAGAGCTTAAGTGTGTTGCAGTAGCACGTTCCCTTGGCTGATCGACCTTTTGAAAAAGCTCCAGCAAATTTTGACTGCGAAAATTGAGAATATTCAGAGCACAATAAAAAGTAAATAAGGAAATCAGCACAAAAATAATAATAAGGAATGCAGAAGTGTCGGGATTACCAAATAAAAATTAGATTCAAATCTCAATATAATGATGATAAGTTTTTACTATCATAGTTTTAACAACCCAATTTTATTTTTTTTTATCGGCAAAAGAAATTTTTAATAGCTAAGTTTACATCAACAATAAAAATTGAGAAAAGCCATAAATTCAGATGAAGCTAAAAATTGAGAACTGCAACTATTCAACTACCTCGTTGGAGCTGTCTTGTTTGGCACAAAACCACCAAAAGATCTGTCAGGTGCAGAACCAGGATTTGAACTTTTTGAAGGTACCTCGTCTACTCGAAGGCCAGGAAAACGACCCTAATATACAGAAGAAGAAAGTTAATATACAAATGTTTAGTCTTCCAAAGGCTAATGTTATTCTAAAAAATAAAGTAAAATTCAGCAGGGGTAAAGAGGACAGAGAAAAAGAGTAGGCAATTGCACACTATTTACATATATGGCCAAACAAATAAAATAACCTTCTCAACTTCTGTAGACTCTCCAGCAGCATGACCAGTAAATTTTGACTGCCCAAAATATCCTTGGTCATGACCTTTCAATCCTTGAGAAACATGTTGGGATGTTGCCCGTGAATGTGTGACACTTTTAGCTCCATAAGAAGGTTCAACCTCCGCATTCAAATCCCCCATAGGATGATACTGAAATTTACGGGCCCCAGAAGGTTTACAACTAATATGAGCAGATGACTTCTGTTTTCCTCCTCGTAGATCATTTGCATCCAGCCAGACATTGTCTCTCATGCCACCAGTGGAAGTATGTTGGGGTAAGTTGGAGCAAAAACGGTCATTAGAAGTTTCTTTGACATTGGGATTCTCCAACATATTTACTTCAGACACTCCCTTGTCCAAGCAATTATTTCCAGATGAATCAAAAGTTTGAGGGCTCTTGTCCTGATTTTGCTGATATTTTGCTGGAACCCTGCTTGGTCCACGGTTAACTTTAGAATCAACACTTTTCCAGAGATTAAGATTACGACTGTTTGGAAGTTGCTGGCTGCTTTCCTTGGTGACCCTTGTGGTTCTTGAATCTGTAATTGCAGCAAAATTATCCAGATCAGAACCTTCCCTATTCACCTGAGGGCTTCCCAAGCCAGAATTCACATTCCCTGATTCAATATTTGTATCAATAACAGGAATATCAAGACCAGAACCATGACCTCCCTCCTCATACATGGCACCTCTGTGATCACTATTCTGAGAAGGTTGCAAGGACCTTTGAATATCCTGACTTTTTAATATAGTAGTACCAACACTATGTGATGCAGAATCAATGAAGTTCCAACCATTTGGTTTATTGTGTGGCTGACCATGAGGACTATATACGGCCATGCCTTGTTGGTGACCTGAAATGCTCTTTGCACTTACTTGCATATCGGGAGAGTGAGCAACATTTCCAAAGAGTTGAGCACTTTCAGCTACAGGCTTTTGTATAGGACTGCAATCTAGCCATTTGCTTCTTTCTTCTGTTAACTGTTTAACAAATCTCTGAGACGAATTATTATGCATTCTCCTGGTCTGTTCATTTGCAGTCTGGACTCCTGATTGCTGAACCCCAGGAACACTACAAAAGTCAAGATTGATATTGGCATCAGTAGACATGGGAAAAGGTTTAGGGTTCAGTGTCGAGGCAGTCGGCAAGTTGTTATCAGCCCAAGCCGATTGCTGTTTGCTGCCATCGTTGACAAATGATGATGGCATGTTACGACTTGGAGATTCACTATTCTGCATGCCCAAACCACTCCACTCTTCCTGTACCCCTATATCATTACTAGATGTTTCTGCTACAGCAGACTGCATAAGAGCACTCCAACTGCCACTTTGCAGTGAAGGAAATGCCCCAAAAGAGTCCATACCATCCAACAATGAGCCCATGTTGGCGCTCCTTCCAAAGATATCCCACACACTGTCATCTGAACCAAACAAAATCTTTTCTTCAGTTGGATCTAGTGTAGTCACAGCCTGAGGAGGGGCAGCCTGAATCAATGACTTCTCCAGGGATGTTTCTGACGGACCAGGATGCCCTTGCCTCCCAAGAGACTCCTGCATCACAGCATTTTTTGGTTGGATAGTCATTTGCTGCAAGTTTTCTGAACGAAATTCACTATTCAAACCTTGACCAGCTGCAGCACCAAACACATTTTTACCCTGGTCACCCTGTCCAGAAACCAAAGTTCCATCTAGAAAGCTAACTTGATCTGGAAGCATAGCATGCTGATTACCTGGAAAGGAATTACTGCTGGCTTGCACCTGCTGTATTAAAGGCTTATCCATTTGGACAGAAGAATATTGATATGGATTTCCTCTTGCACCACTAGTAGAGATCCCATAAAATGATTGATCAACCTGTTGAGGAACCAAACCCATCAAACTCACCCGGCCTTGCTCAGGGGAAAACAAAAATCCACTAGAGGATCCCTGCATGGCTGGAGAGGCACCATCCTGCAGCCAATTTGCATTTGGTGTTATGTGCTCAGGCTGCCAGGAATAATTCAAAGTGCCATGGACAGGAACACCATTGATTGGAGCTGGAGAAAGGCCATCCGATCCCTGTTTTACAACAGAGGAAACCTGATTCGCTGAGCTCAACTGCCTTGATTCTGGTAGCCAAAACTGTGGCTTTGGAAGTTGTTGCCTCTGTAATTCTTGCATTTGCTTAAGCATGGCATGTTGCTGTAACAGCTGCATGTCAGTCATCCCTGCTTGCTGCCTTGGCAAAGGCTGGATCATGCCAGGATGCTGTCCACTAATTTGCTGTTGCCCACCAAAATAATCGTAAGTTACTGGAGATTCTGTAGATTCCAACCTCAATGAATTTTTCTTATGAAGATCAGGGCCATTTCCTACCTGTGAATCAAGAGATGATAAGCCTCTAGATTCTGTATCCACTCCCAAAAAGTTGGTTTCCTTCTGCCTTGCCTGGAAAGCCTGATGCCCTTGCATATAGCCATTTACAATTGATGATTGGTTTTGCGATTGACTTCTGGCACTTTCAGGCCTCAGAGCTGATTGAGTGAAGTTCAGGCCATGCTGCAGGCTTGAAGACTGACCACTATGTCCTCTGTCATCCTCAGCTAATGTCAAAAAATATATATATATATATATATAATCATGTCAACTAAACAGTGGTCTAGAAGCATGTTACAACCATGCACTAAAATCACATCATTGAAATTGTTGTAACAGAAGCAAGTAGAAACTAAACAATCAAGATGTCTTAATTATTACCTAATTGATGTACACTGAAATTTTTCAAACTGGAAACAAGAGGCCCACCAACTTGTCTCTGGCTTCCAACCCACAGATTGTTATTTAAGCCACGCCAGGTACCGTCAATGACCTGCGAGTGATGCTGGCCCTGGGACAAACTCTCTCCGCCAAGGAAATTATGGATCCTGTCTCCAACTTCGTTGCCAGGCATAGATAATCCAAGCCAAAAACATTCAGCAGCTAAAATTTTGTGAGAAGAAAATTACTACCTACAAGAAATAAGAATTAAGTTAAAGTTTTGCATGCCTGCAATCCCATTACAGACCACACAATCATATGAATCCTTCTCTAAATCCAATGGTAATCAGAAACAACCTCTTCTGTACATTTAAACATTCACCCCAGTTGCCACGTTTCAAAACTCAACCTTATCCTGCATGCATAAAATCCAATATATCATCTCTTCGTGGAAACAAAAGTAAAAGCAACTATCCCAGAATGTGAATTTTTCCACCATTCTTTTCTTCATTTGGGATAGGGAAGGTGTGGTGACAAGGATAAAAATATCAAAAAAAGGGGTATCCAGAAACAAATAAAATAACAGCATGGCCCAAAAACCTAATATACTTCAATACAACTTCTTGGGTACAACATATCATGTTACTTAAACCATATGAAATTTAAAAATTAAATTTTAAAATTCAAGGGTGTTTTTAATCTTGGATTACTTAAACAAAAGTGACACACCTTGAACACCATATGCAACCAATTTTACTTGACAAAAGAAAAGCATAAGAAGCACTTACTCTCATTTGTACAAATTTATATCTATTCGTTCTTGAGCAATGAAATTATACTTGGCATTTTCAAAAGTGGCATGTATCAAAGTCGACATTGCATACCCTGCACCGAAACACTATTTATCTGAAAGCCAATGGTGCTTTACATTGCTTTTTCATTCTTATATCAAATATTAATATTAGTGTGGCATGGCAAAAAAGAGTCATGTTAAAATTATTTTATTTTGGAGGAAAAAAGAGAAAATAGTTTATTAACATTCATCTTTTCCCTTTCCTAGCAAAACAAAAATTGTTGAAGTACATAATTTTTCCTTCACTTAGTAGTAAAGAAACAAGAGGTGCCATATAGATAATAATACAATAACTTCCACTCTCTTGTATGAAACTTAACTATCATCAATCATGCATCACAATAATGTTGTTTAAGAGGTTTGTCCTCCAATAGAAACATAATATCTCCCATTTTCTTGTATCATACCATACACCCTCAATAGTGCATCCAGATAATGTAGTTTAAGAAGGCTCTTTCTTTGAGCAATTATCTTTTGAAATTCTATTCCATGGATCATTCCCAAATCCCAAGCATTTTCCATCTAAATTATGACTTTTGAATTAGTCATCTTACAATTCCCAAAGAAAAGGGTACATTTAAATCCCATCTGGAATGTTTGTCATCACCCATATTTAGATATAAGATAGATAGGTAATGAAAACTTCACCAACAACTTTCAATCTCCAAGCTTTCAACATTGAAGCCCATCTACATGGTTAGAAGAAATTTCTCCAAGGAAGGCATTAAATTTATGCCCAGCTAACTCTTAAAATTTCGAATATCTAGAACTCCATAGGTACAGTGATAATCGGATTACAGATGAGAATCCAGTTCTTAAATACAGGGACCAAAATCTAAAACATTTATTAGCTATTGAAAAGTAGCTCGTTCTTAACTGCAAGATGAACTTCCAACTCCTCGAAAACTCAAGCTAAGAACCTAAATATTTAGACAGAACAGCTATGCTTCAACCTTAAGTACAAGCATTAAGAGCTTCCATGAAACATTGCATCATAAGTTCCCATCAAAATAAAACACTTTGGGAACCGAATCAATAATACAAGGTCTATTTGTGCCAAAAATCGATCAAATTCCATCTAGGCCTCACCACAGAGATATACAAGGAAAGAGACAATAAGGATCTCATGAAAAATTTACTAAGACAAAAGGAGACAGAAATTTATTTCCTGTATGGAGCAAGAAGAACCCAGTAAAGAAAGCTCACCCAACGAAGGTTAATAACCACACATTATCCACAGAGTAGACACCAATGTGGATAACCACACAAACTTTTTTCGTATAAAACCTTCTGTCTTTTTGCAATCAGTATAAAATTCTAATACAACATAAACTCATGAAGCTTGACATCCTCCTTCACTTAACTACTATATGTCAAGTGTCAACCATAAACTTAACAAATGTTTTTACTGCCATTCGTTACTTTCGTCCGGCCATGATCCCTTGCATTCTCAATGCTTATTACACAATACCTCAACCCAACCAAGGAAGAAAAATGAGAAAAAAAATTTGTGGATATAAATTGTTCTTAAACACATTCCTGAATGCCCCTATACAAGATTCCACAGCATACTGATAGTAAATCTATTGACAAGGGTTTACTTTGAATTCATCAAAAGTGGCAAGTTGTTGCACCACAACCTAATATTTAAAGTTTCTTATTTTCTAGCTAGAGCAATCTAATGACACTGTTTTCTTTGTTTTCTTGTCAATTTATGTTGCATCCTCATTAATCAACATGAAACACAAGCTTCTTATTGGTGAAACTTAATTAAGGTCGATTCACTAAATCACTAAATTCAGATGTCCATATGAGAAGCTGGCAAGTCTGACAAACCAAATAAATAAAGATACGGACAGCAAAAAGCTAGTAATAAAACCAAGTGAAAAAGAACAGACTACCTCCCATTAACAAAAATGGGAACAACAAAAGCATCAAAGGCTTCCATATCAAGCTTAACAAACTCCAAATATCACAAAAAGAAAAGAGACACTCAAGAAGCAACCAAAGCAACTACCATACGTGAAGTAAAAACATAAATCCACTATTAATGAGAAATGTAGGAAAAGAAATTAAAGATAAAAACGAAAAGATTTGCATGAAAAAGGTTATAACCTTCCATAGAGCAGGAAGAAAAGAACTACTATAACTTTTGCTCAATTTAAAAATTGCAATTCCTCACGATAAAGGTCCCCGGCATCCTCCATTTTCTTGGCAACCAAACAGAGGCTATAACTGAAAAATTATGTAAAAATCTCACATTTCTAACCAAGATCATAAAAGATCGAAAAGACATCATGCAATTCCCATCCCTAAATAAAACGACAATACAAATAACATAACTACCCAACCCTAGAATACCAGAGCCCTAGCATAGATTCAGCGTCTCAAAATTTAAAAAAAAAAAAAAAAATTGTAGAGTGAGAGAAACAAAAAGAAAAAGACATTAGGGTTTCTATAGAAAGAAAGAGGAGAACTGGAGAAGTGAACTTACGGTGACGTAGAGAAGCTTTTGAAATGGAGCTCGAAAAATCGATCCATGAAGAGTGTCAAAATTGTGACCCAAAAAAAAAAATTAGGGTTTGAATCCGAAGGAGATTTTTAGAGAGAGAAAAAAATGGGGTTTTTTAGCTCAAAGAGAGAGATTAAGTGATCGAAATAGTGCAAAATTTTCACGAACAGAGGAGCAAAAATGAGGTTCGGATCCGAAGGTAAGATTTGGAGGAACGAACCTGAGGTTTGGAGTCGAAGCTGAAAGGGAAGAGGTTGAAGGAAGGAGGAAGGGGCGTGTTTGGAAATAGGGCAGTGGAAGGTGGGTAAGGGTAGAAAAGGAATTTGGTGGTCCTGCAAGGAAAATCGGACACGTGGGCGTCCACGCTTGAAGATGTTTAGGCTTTGGCCGTCCGATCTGCATAAAAGCCGTCATACTTTTTTTTTTTTTCATCTTTAATGGATAAATTCCACTATTGGCCAAAAAATGGGTAAATTCCATTCATGCTCTCTAATTTTTAAATTTTAATCCATTTTATTCTTTAACAATTAAATTATTTCATTTGGATCTTAAACTTTTAAAATGATTTTATTTTGATTTTTTTCCATGCTGTATCTTACGTGACACTTTCGAAATGTGAGGTGAATGTTTTTCTCAATTGTTAATGGACAAAATGATCAAAATAAAATAACTTTAAAAGTTTAACATTTTAAATAGAATAATTTAAAAGATAGGGACTAAAGTTTAACATTTCACATAGTATCATTTAAATAGAAATAACTTTAAAAGTTGTACATTTTAAATAAAATATTTTAGAAGTTTTTTCACTATTTAATAGTTTTTATTTTTTATTTTTTATACTATGCTAATTTTATTTTAAAATGGAAGCATGACTTGAAATAGAGATAGCAATGAAATGAGAGGAGGACGAAAATTGTTTTATCTATCTCTGTCTTATTCTTGTATGAATGTTGGAAACTTTCACTTTCATGAATGTCGATTACATTCATAACCATTCCACGATTCTCCACTTCGTTACACCTCAATTTTATTAATTGTTTTTAACTTAATATTATAAAAAAAAATATTAAAATTTATTCATGAACATAATTTTAGTAAATAAAAGTCTTTAATATATATAATATACATGTATATACTAAAAGTATATATATAAAATATTAATATATATATATATATATTAAAAATATAAAATATTTTAAAGGATAAGATAATCATTTCAAAAAATGGGACAGGCAGAACGAAACAAATATTTATCAAAATCATTCCGTTCCATCTCACTCCCGTTTTTTTTGTAAAAAAAAACTTTTACAAAATCTATCGATCAAATGGGATTTTTAATTCTTAACTCGAAGTGCATTTGGGGTCCTGAGGGTCATTTGTTACTTTAAGTAGTTGACTTGAGGCCACAGTTTATACTTTAGTCATTATTTTACAGATGAACATGATCAAAGTTTCTAATATAATGGGCCTTGACCCAAAACCATTTGATCCCAAGACATATACATTTGTGACAGATGAGTCTGGCTCAAAAAAAAAACGTAATACGGTTGGAAAACAATATCGTGCATTGGAGGATAAAAATAAGGGTATAAATAAAATATTTGTGCTCATAAACTACTCGGATTTGACTAAAAAAAAAATTTCGAATTCGGCTCGGTCCTTGTCGAACTCGAGCTCGAGCAACTCGAACTATCGAGCAAATCGAATTCGAATATCCTAATACTTAACTCGAGTACTTCACGAGCATAATCGAATTTTTTTTTTTTATGTTTAATATCTATTTTTTATTTTAATTAGTATTGAAAATCTCAATTCGAACTCGAACACAAATAATCGAGTTTGAAATCGATCATGAAAATCGAGCTCATTTTTTATTAAATAAACGAACCGAATCGAGCGAGCTCGAACAATTCGATTTTTATCTCGAATCAAGCTCGAGTTTTAAAAACGAAAGTCGATCGAGCTCAAGCCGAACTTTAAGCCTCGAATTCAAAATCGAGCTCGAACTTCTTAGTTCGACTCAACTCAATTACAACCCTAATCAGAAACAAAGATGGCACAACATCAGTGAGTAAATTTCTTCTACCTGCCCCTTCTTTTCAATGATTTGAATTAAACATGTTGGAAAGAAGGTGGATGTATTTATTGCATGTATGTGCTGTAAGTTTGGGATGGTTACAAATTTGATATTCCATGATTTCTGATGTAAATTTTTTATATAAAAAAAAAAAAATCATGAAAAATAGCTCTGGAATATAGAAAAAGTTAAAAACTTCAGTGTTGAAAAAAGGAAAATAATTTCGGAACATCCAAAAAAAAGAAAAATGGACAAAGAAAATTAAACGAAAAGAGTAGTTAGCACCAAAATAAATGAACTGACAAAATGTTACTTATTATATTAGATCCTAAAACAAGTCATACTTCCAAATGAAATATAAAAGAGACACCCTAGAATGAGTCTAAATGCTAAATTCCATTGCTAAGGAAGAACCTTACTCATCAGTCATCAGTCATCATCTACCCAGCAGGAAAGATCCATTGATCCTCAAAAGATTAAAATCTACCATTTGGAGAGATAGAAGATGAATCTTTTCACAAGATCACCTAATCAACGTTTTCATTAATGAATGTGCCTACCGATTTAAACCAACGCATCAAATTCCGGTGATCCTTCACATAGAGCCATGCTTGTAGAAATGGAAAGAGATTCTCATTCACCCCTCGTTCTTCTATGAAACTATGAAGTGCATCCCTCATTTTTTCATCAAGATCTCTGCTAAAACAGCAAAGAGATGGCTTAGTAATACACAAACATAAGAAATGAGAATAGGTCAAACAATAACGATTAAAAGAAAATAAGATAAAAAAGCTATGTTGCTCCGACTCTTCATTGTTCTTGAAGTACCCGTGTCCGACGCATATCCGGACATGGGTATGGGGATATGATCCTCCAAGGACCCTCCAAATACATGAAAATCTTAGAAAAAATTGAACATACCCGTGTCGAACATATACCCGTGTCCGACACTCACACCCAAGTCCAGTAACATAGTAAAAAAGAAGCAAATAAGCTTTATCTAGCATTGCATAGAGATAGCAAAGCATCTATAAAGAAATTCAAGTTGATCTACCTAGTTCAATTTCATTGCTGAAAAAATCTGGTTTAAAGTAAATCAAAGTTATATGAAAAACTAAATGAAGCATTAAGTATGAAACTATGAAGTGCATCCCTCAATCTTTTCATCAAGATCTCTGCTAAACAGCAAAGAGATGGCTTAGTAATATACAAACATAAGAAATGAGAATAGGTTAAACAATAACGATTAAAAGCTTTGTTGCTCCGACTCTTCATTTTTTTTGAAGTACCCAGTGTTGTCAAGGGCGCAAGGCGCACTCTAGGCACTAGAACCTTTATATTGCCTCAGGCGCAAGGCGCAAAAAAAAGCGCTCGCCAGCAATATGTATATGTGTGTGTTTTTGTATGTGTGTTTGTATATATATAATAAGCTCAAGATATAATTATGATAATAAACTCTAAAGATTGATCCAGTTTATCTACAAAACATGCAATTTTTTTTTTGTTGGCCAATATGCATGATTTCCTTATGGTCCCATGTTTGTTGTTGAATACTCAAAAATTGAGAAGTAGAGAATTTGATACTATCCCCTTTTTTACTAGTAAAGATAAATCTAATGGAAAAAGTTTAAAATGAAAGAAATTAAAGAAAACTTCGATCAGGCGGGCTTTTTTTACGCCTATCGCCTTACAAAAAAACGTGCCTAAGCGCACCAAGCGTGCGCCTGATCAAATGCGCCTCGCCTGAAAGGGTCTGAATCGTTTTTGTTGTCTTGAGCTAAGGCGCAAGGCGTAGGCGCGCCTAGGCGCACGCCTTGACAACACTGGAAGTACCCATGTCCGACGCATATCCGGACATGGGTATGGGGATATGACCCTCCAATATATGGAAAAACTCAAAAAAATTGAACATACCCATGTCGGACACATACTTGTATCCGCCACTCACACCCGAGTCCGAGTAACATAGATTAAAAGAAAATAAGATAAAAAAAAAGAAGCAAATAAGCTTTATCTAGCATTGCATAGAGATAGCAAAGCATCTATAAAGAAATTCAAGTTGATCTACCTAATTCAATTTCATTGCTAAAAAAATCTGGTTTAAAATAAATCAAAGTTATATGAAAAACTAAATGAAGCATTAAATATGGAAGTAATGTAACTAGTAACTCGAGAAGGTTTTGAACTTTACTCTTTCAAGTAATAATTTGAAGATAGAAATTAGAATGAAAGCCTATTTGGCATGGCTAGAGCTTCAAAGCACAGTTGATGAAGAAAATTCTTAAAATCTTTTTGAGATTAAGAATATTTTGTCCATTTCTCTTTTGAAAATCTTCTACTTGGAGTTTCAGCTTTTAGCCTATAAAATCAAATATTTTTATAGGTCAAATGCATCCCTGGCAGGATGCTGGATGTAAATATAACCATCTATGCAACCTCCCATGCATGAATGTTACATACTCAATCACATGAAAATCAATACCAACTCAAGCTCATTCTGCAGCTCTAACTGTATCATCCAAGAACAGCAGATATGCACCTCCTTTCTGTCTCTTACCTCAGGTTTATATACATTATATTAGACATGTTCCCAAAACCAAAGCCATCATTCCACATTCTTGTGCAGCATCACTACTCTTTGGTTTACTATAGATTAGCCACTATGTTGCTCCGAGTCTTCATTTTTCTTGAAGTACTCGTATCCTACGCATATCCCGACATGGGTATAGAGATATGATTCTCCAAGGACCCTCCAAATACATGGAAAAACTTAGAAAATATTGAGCATACCCGTGTCGGACACATACCCGTATCCGACACTCACACCCGAGTCTAAGTAACATAGATTAGCCATATAGAACTCAACTGCTTCGAGGAAGCCAAGTTTTCCAAATTTCTTTTAAGCTAAAACTAATACTTGAACTTTTTTAACTAAATAGTTTGATGATAAATTGATAATGAATGTTGGAGTTACCTAATTATGCTATATGCTCCCATTTTTATACATAATAATGGGGAAAAATAATAGATGCAAGGAGGAACACACCAATGATTTCAAATCCTCTTTTAACGAGTTAATAACACCATTCTTCCCAGAAATTAATGAGGAAAACTCAATCAAGAAGTATCAGATAATCAAATTTAATACTTAAACATATTGAATATGATGAGTTGATAGACTTACTCAAAAACAGGGCCGTTATATTTAGATGGAACAACAACATCCTCTGAAGACTCAAGCTTTGGCCTCATTGAAACAGAGTGGATCCCAAGAGCATCAGGATACAATCCACATAGAAACTGTAAGGAGTCTTCTTGTCCAGGTTTTGACACATCTACATGAAGGAACAACTGATTAATTCCATCCTCCTCAGGATCATCGCCTTCACCACGAATAATATTAGCCAACCGCATCACAAAGATGCTAATTTCCTCCTTGCCATAGCTTCGCTTGAGAACAGGGCCATTAGAATCAAGTGCACCTTTGATAATAGTAAATGGTGAAGGAGGGCTCACTTTCTGTCGACATTAATACATTCACGCTATTAGACAAGCTGATTAAAACATCAAATGAATACAGAGTATGTTAATATAAACTAAAATCGATGAGAGCCAGACTAGAACAAAGTCCCTTAAGTTCAATGTATCCCTAGATTTACCATCAAAATCTGCCTGAAAATCAACCCTACAATCAGATTTCATGCAGCAATAGAATCTTCAATAGATGAGTCCGACCACATTAGTTTTTTCCCCGAAAGAAACACAAATCTAAGTAAGCTAACTGTCTTATTTTTTTAAAAAAAAAAGTAATTACAAGAAAAAGTGCTGAAAGATATCATTTTTCGGTGACAAAACATGTGAGTTATATAAGAAATTTGGTAGTTAA
Source organism: Fremontodendron californicum (assembly GCA_030761205.1). NCBI lineage: Eukaryota > Viridiplantae > Streptophyta > Magnoliopsida > Malvales > Malvaceae > Fremontodendron > Fremontodendron californicum. The sequence goes on along the minus strand of JAULJL010000019.1, from coordinate 6,796,314 downwards.
ATTTGTTTACTTGCCTTTAGATCCTGAGAGACAAAAGCAAAAATGGGCATTTGGAAACAAAAATGAACAAATTTTTTGGAAGATTAAAGATTAAACATTTGACTTTCATGGACAACGACGCATTATTTTACTTTTCATATCTATTTCGATTTTCAACCATTCACTCATACAAATTATGAACTGAACTATGTTTTTATATCTGTGTCTATAAAACCCTTCAAAAATCTCCTTAAACCTCAAGGTTTTAAGTTTGGCCAAAAACGGGAAACCTCAGGGTTCAAGCAGATAACCAAAAAACAAAATCTTTTTCTTATACATATATTCATCACCATTTGAACACCTCTCCAAAACCCTGAGTTTCTAACATATTGTGTTTTACAGGAATACAATAAAAAAAAATGTTTCAGATACTAAAAAAAAAAACAAAAGTATATATATATAAAATTGACTATTAGAGAGATGAAGAATGAATCATACAGGAGGGGGAGTCATTTTGGAGACTTCGAGATAGTGGTCTTTGAGGGAGCGGAGCAAGAGTGAATCAACGACAGCCGCCGCCGGCGCTGATGCTAACTTGGAGCCGTGCTTGCCGCTTCCGGTGGCTGCGCCTCTTGTTGCTATCAGCCGCCATGATTGGCAAGCTTTGCTCTCTATCACCGCTCTTCTCCACATGATTGCTGTCTTTTCTTTCTTTTCCTTTCGTTTTCCTTTGGCTTCTGCTTTCGCAGCTTGTAGAAAAAGAGTAGTAGTAAATCCAATGAGCAAAACAGCAATTTGGAAAGCGGGTGGGTCAAGAAAATCTGAACCCGGATTTGCTTTGCTCGGACCATGGCCTAGATTGGAATATATATAAATATATAAAATTTATATAACACGTGTTAAAATTTATATAAAATATATAATATTTTAAATATAATTATAATGATAAAAAATAATATGAATACATAAATTATTTTAAAAAATATTTTTTATTCAGACATAAATTTATGGTCATAAAATATTTTTAATTTTTAAATCTAAAACATGAATATAAACTAAATATAAATACTAATAATAAGTAATATTTTAATTTAATACTTTATAAGTATATGATTTTTATTTAAGACTTGTTTTTTTTATAATACGTTTTCATAGTAGTACTTATTTTTATGTTTTTTTTATTCTCTTAAAAACAAAAAAAAATTTCACTATTTAGCTTGAAATAATCAAACTTAGAGATATTAAACTTAAATGTTTAAGAATTTTTTAATATTCAAATTTTAAAGAATTTGGATTTTTTATAGTATTTTTCATGTTATATATATAAAAGTTCGTTTTTTATATATTGATAATAAAATTATTTAATTTCACAAATGAGATTAAAAAAATTATCACATATCTTAATTTTTTTTATTTTTAAATATATCTTAAAAGATGTACCATATTACTAATTTGCTTGTGAAATAGGTTCGGTTAAAGGGGTGCAATAGCCACTAGTTAAAGATTATTTAATTATAATTTTTTTTATTTAATACATTACTTTTGCTGAATTAACTATATATATTAATTATACTTTTTAATAAATTCTGATTAACTGGTGCATAGACAATGATTAAGAATTATTAAATTATTATTTTAAGAAAAATTTTACAATTAATGTATTATTTTTATTGAATTAAAAAATAATAATTCATTAATTATATATTTTTTTAAAATATTATTTTAATCAGTGTCATTAGACACTGATTAATTTTTTTTAATAAATATCATCTTAACTAATAAATAATATCACTAAACACGGATTAACATTTCATTTATGAAATTCTATTAATCGATGTTTATAGAATTAAAGTATTTTAAGTTTTTATTTCTTAATCTAAAAAGAGAAGAAATTAGCCACCGACCAGAACAGCGCGTGTCTTGCAGTGCCTAGATGGCGGGTAGGATTCTAGTAGGTAATAAAGCTATCACAGTATTCTATTATCTGCATTACACGTGTATCATGTAAGATGCCGTACCACGTGGAAGAAACATTAGATGATTTCGATTTAAATACTTACGCTAATCTCTGTACTATATTAAAAAAAAAAAATTTAGTCTATATATTATAAAAATAAGTAATTTAGTTCATATATAATTAAAATAAATATAAATAAATAAAATTGATAACAATGTTAATGAAATATTGTTAAAATACTAACGTAGACTCCTAAAATCTAATATAATTAATGATTTAGAATAAAATATAACTTAAAATATATCTAAATTTGTTAGATTTTACGAGTTGACGTCACCATTTTAACGATTTTTTCTTAATATCGTTATCAATTTTACTTATTTGTACATATTTTAATTGTACAAAGACTAAATTACTCACTTTTACAGTACAGAGACTAAATTACTTTTTTCACTACAATATAAAAACTATGTGGGTATTTAAACCGATCATTTCCACTTTCGGATTATAATATGTTTTCCTTTTTCACAAAACAAGTACGTGCCCTCTCAAAACAATATGTCAAATAAAAATATTTATATAAAAAAAATCCTATATATTAATATATAAATAAAATATATAACCGCACAAATGTGAATTTTTTTAAATTAATGAAAATAATATTTTATTCATTATATTTTTAAATTATCATGTAAAATTTTTTATTATTAATAAAATTTATCCAATTTATAAATAAAAATTTTAATTTCATTAAAATATATTTATTTGATAATAATTAATAAGAGTTAAAATTTAAATTAATTACTTTATTTTTAGAGTTTTAAATTTTTTTGTTAACCTTAAATGTAAATTAATTTATTTAATAAAAAAAGATTTAAAACTTATATTGTCTTTCTTTATTTTCATAAATTTTAATTTATATTAAAATTAAAAATAATAAATTTTTATAATTTGAACATTGAACAAACTTTAAATGTTAATGCATTTATTAATTTTTTTTTTAAATATAAAACTCTATGTTTAAAAATAAATAAAACAACGATATTCACATGTGATATACCGCATACGTAACAACAAATACTAATAAAATAAAAATTATGATCACTTTTTTTATGGATAATACTATATACACATAAAAACATATATATGTACACACGTACATATAACTATTTTACGATGGTATTTTTGAAAAAGAAAGCATAAAATATTTTTTTCTTAAAATTAAAAAATTGATACGAGAAAAAAAAAACATTTATATGTATCTATGTGTATGTTTTTACATGTATATATTTTATTTATTTAAATAGAATTTAGAGTTAAAAGAAAGAAAGAAAAAAAAGAGTTTAAGAATTTAATAAAATCAATTTTAATTTTTTTTCTCGAGCGACGGCTTGGGTACATATCCTAAATCAACTAGCTAGTTAACGTGCAAATCAACCCTTTTAAATACATCATTTAAAAAAAAAAAAAAACTAAAAAGAAAACAAAAATAATAATAATAATAAAAGAAAAAAATCCTTAGCGGGTCGGGTACGGATCCTAAATCGATCCGCGAGTCAACTTGTGGACCAATCTCTTTAAATATATCATTTTTAAAAAATAAAAATAATTAACAAAATAATTTTTTTTAATTTGTTTTTCAGAAAAAGGTCGGGTACGGATCTTAAATCGACTAATCCCTTTAAATACATCATTTAAAAATAAAATAAATAAAAAAACCTTAAAACTTAAAATCTAAAATCTAAAATCTAAAAAAAAAAAAAAAAAACTAAAACAAAAGACCTATTAGTTTTTTTTCCATGGTAGGACAAAATTGCCCCAAGATTATTTGAGAAAAGTCCTCTGAGTCCTTAAGGATTCAAAAATCATAATATTAGATAGTAAGTTCATGCTTTTTTTTATTTTGAAAGATGGGAAATCAAATTCAAATCTTACAGTAAACATACACAAATAAATTATTAAATCAAATATTTGAATATAAAAATAAATTATTATAATTGTATTGTTAATTAAAAAAAAGAATGGATGCTTCAACTCTTAGTATTTTTTATTTTCTTTAAAAAAATCCTTTCTGCATATATATATATATTTGTTAATTGAGTTTGTATTAGAATTAATATCTAAAATTTATAATTGAAATGTCTTCAATTTTTCAAAACTCGAATATGAATATTTATCATAGATTTATGGGTTTAATATACAAGTTTATTTTTTATATTGATTTTTTTTTTTATAAATTTCACAAGTGAAGCTAAAAAATTATTACATATTTTATTTATCTTTTAATTTTTTTAGATTTTTTTTAAAATATATTTTAAAAAATATGTGATATCTTATTAAATTGTTTGTGAAGTCTAGAAACCACGACAGATGTAACATATTATCTTATAGAATTAATTTATGAAGTAAAGTTTTGTGTATAGCATTTTAAAATAGAGTTTGTATTTATGCGTGTATAAATCTTATACACCGTCAATAAACCACAACAAAACATCTCATTAATGAAAAAAATAAAAAATAAAAAAGATCTTATAAATAAATATTAATAAGATGTCTTATTTTTTTAAAATTTTTATATTTATTTATAAGTCATTTATTATTTTTTATTTTACTCATTAATAAAATATCTTGTTATAATTCAATGGTTTATAAATCTAATATACGGTCAGTGTCATAAATCAAAATGTTTATTTTGATTTTTTCAATAAAAAATAGGAAAGGCGCGTGAGATAAAATTCGAGGCAAGTCGAGAAGGTTGGGCAATGGGCTCATGTCAAATCAGCTGTTAAAAACGTGTCTAGAAGTTTCCATTGACAACTTCCATGAGTTTCCAGACTTATCGCTTGGCTCAACAAAAACCCAATCTCCTTCTCCTTCCTCCCTCACAATTTTACCAGCGAAATCGAAGTAATCAATCACATTTCCAAGCAAGGATTCTCAGATACCAAACAAAACTTTTTTTTTTCCCTGGAAAAGAAGGAATAACAACAAGAAGCAGAGCAACGCAAAGCAAAGCAAAGCAAAGAAAACAACTCTTTGTTTTCACCTTTCGTTTAGAAGAAATTTTCATTTTCTGACTTTGATCAATAGGTAAGAAAAATCCCTTCATTGCCATGTCTATGAATGTATATTTGGGTGTTAAAAAGTATTGAATTGTATGAAAGCAATTTCTCTATCTCTCTTTTTTTTATAAAGGATGGTGGAAAATGGTTTTCAACAAATAATTTTTTGAAAAATTTGTTTTTTTTTTTTTATGATTTACATAAAATATTTATTGTTGTTTAGTTTTTTTTGCCGAAAATTTTGTATTAATATAAACAAAGCGATTCTTTTTCGCTTAAAGGATTTTTTTAAAGAAGGGATTGATCTTTTTATTTCGTTTCGGTTTTTAAAAAATGTTTTAGGCTTTTGAAAAGTGTAAGATATTTTTCGACAAAATGTGTTAATTTTCATCACTTGGAAATCATTTTTTTAATCAAATTATTATTTGCTAAATAAATATATATAAAAAAGGCAAAAAAACTTATTTATTTTTAAACAAACAGAACCTTTCTTTAAATTAAATTTCTAGTAAAAGTAATTTTTTTTTTTAAATCACTCCGCTGAAGAATGACATTGAAGCTGCCTCTTAACCGACGATGTTTGTTTCAAATTGCCTGTTCGTTGGAATTGTTACATTTTCAAAGTCTTTAACTCGGTTTTAGAATATGAAAATGTCATTTTTTATTATTTATTTATTAGCCTCTTGGCTGCATTCTGTTCTTTGCTTCATAGAGGCAAGGTTTTGGTTTTGTACTAAATGGGTTATTTTTTTTTGGATTGTAATTTAAGGAATACAGATACTTATGGATGTATGAATTATATATATATTTTTTGCAGGTTCTATAATAACAAGCAAGGATAATGAATCCTGATAAATTCACCCACAAGACAAATGAGGCTCTTGCTGGGGCTCATGAGCTAGCAATGAGCAATGGCCATGCCCAATTCACTCCCCTCCACCTTGCAGTTGCTTTAATATCCGATCCCAATGGCGTCTTCTATCAAGCAATCTCCAACACTGGAGGTGAGAATGCTGCACAGGCTGCAGAAAGGGTATTCAATCAGGCCTTGAAGAGGCTCCCATCACAGTCACCTCCACCAGATGAAGTTCCTGCTAGTACTTCTCTTATTAAGGGAATTCGTCGTGCCCAAGCTGCACAAAAGGCTCGTGGTGATACCCATTTGGCTGTTGATCAGTTGATTCTAGGCCTTCTTGAGGATTCCCAAATTGCGGATTTGTTAAAACAAGCTGGGGTTGTTCCAGCAAAAGTGAAATCAGAGGTTGAAAAACTTCGAGGAAAGGAAGGGAAAAAAGTGGAGAGTGCATCAGGGGATACTACATTTCAGGCTTTAAAAGCTTATGGGACAGATCTTGTTGAGCAGGCTGGGAAACTTGATCCAGTAATAGGCCGAGATGAGGAAATTAGAAGGGTCATTAGGATCCTCTCAAGAAGAACTAAAAATAACCCAGTTCTTATTGGAGAACCTGGTGTTGGTAAAACTGCTGTAGTCGAGGGTTTGGCTCAAAGAATTGTGAGAGGAGATGTTCCTAGTAATCTTGCTGATGTGCGACTCATTGCATTGGACATGGGTGCATTGATTGCAGGAGCAAAATATAGAGGAGAGTTTGAGGAAAGGTTAAAGGCTGTTTTGAAAGAAGTTGAGGAAGCTGAGGGCAAAGTGATTCTCTTCATTGATGAAATTCACTTAGTACTTGGTGCTGGTCGAACGGAGGGTTCCATGGATGCAGCTAACCTCTTTAAGCCTATGCTTGCTAGAGGTCAACTTAGGTGTATTGGTGCTACTACACTCGAAGAATATAGAAAGTATGTGGAAAAAGATGCTGCATTTGAGAGAAGGTTCCAGCAAGTTTATGTGGCTGAGCCTAGTGTTCCGGACACAATTAGCATCCTTCGAGGGTTGAAAGAAAAATACGAGGGTCACCATGGTGTTAGGATTCAAGATCGTGCCCTTGTGGTGGCAGCGCAGTTATCAAGTAGATACATTACTGGTATGCCATATTTCTTCTTCATTAATGTTTGATCAAGTGATATGATATCTATTTTACGCAGAAATTAGTTTTTGTTCGAATTTTGAAATTTGATTATCTGTGCTGAGTTCTACATGATATTATTCATTTGTATGTAATTATTTATTCATTCATTCATTTCAGGACGTCATCTTCCTGACAAGGCAATCGACTTGGTTGATGAAGCTTGTGCAAATGTGAGAGTTCAGCTTGACAGTCAGCCCGAAGAAATTGATAATCTTGAAAGAAGAAGAATGCAACTAGAAGTTGAGCTGCATGCATTGGAAAAGGAGAAGGATAAAGCTAGCAAAGCTCGACTTATTGAAGTAAGTATTGCCTCTCAAAAACAATGATGGATTGTTGGATTATGCTAATTTTCTTCCTTATATTGGATCTTACTTTTGTTTCTTCCATTTAGGTCCGGAAAGAGCTTGATGACTTGAGGGACAAGCTTCAGCCACTCATGATGAAATATAGAAAGGAGAAAGAAAGGGTTGATGAGATTCGACGACTAAAGCAGAAGAGAGAAGAGCTCTTGTTTGCTTTACAGGAAGCAGAAAGGAGATATGATTTGGCAAGAGCTGCTGATTTGAGATATGGAGCGATTCAGGAAGTGGAATCTGCACTAGCCCAAATTGAAGGAACTGCAGATGAAAATTTAATGTTAACAGAAACGGTTGGGCCAGAACACATTGCAGAGGTTGTAAGTCGCTGGACTGGCATTCCTGTCACGAGGCTTGGACAGAATGAGAAAGAGAGGCTGATTGGGCTTGCAGAGAGGTTGCATCAGAGAGTGGTGGGACAAAACCAGGCAGTTGACGCTGTTGCAGAGGCTGTTTTGAGGTCAAGAGCTGGATTAGGAAGGCCACAACAACCAACTGGCTCGTTTCTTTTCTTGGGTCCAACTGGTGTTGGTAAGACGGAGCTTGCTAAAGCACTAGCGGAACAGCTCTTCGATGATGAGAATCTGCTGATCAGGATCGACATGTCTGAGTATATGGAGCAACACTCAGTTGCTCGACTTATTGGGGCACCACCTGGGTATGTTGTTTTTCCTTGCAGCTACATTTCTATTTTGTGGGGTTATAAATTCGTAGCTCACCTGCTCCCGTGTTATAAAATATTCATGTTTGATATCTGTGTTTTACATATTTGGATTTGGGCATAGGATATGAATCGGAAGGACCTTCAAATACATGAAAAAATTTAAAATAAATCAAATATACCCATGTCTGACACTCGCATCCGAGTTTGAGTAATATAGCTCTTTGTTTTGTATTTCAGGTACGTTGGACATGAGGAAGGTGGGCAACTTACAGAGGCTGTGAGGAGGAGGCCTTACAGTGTTGTACTCTTTGATGAAGTGGAGAAAGCACATATCTCTGTTTTCAACACTCTGCTTCAAGTCTTGGATGATGGTCGGTTAACTGATGGCCAGGGCCGCACTGTTGACTTCCGAAATACAGTGATTATCATGACTTCAAACCTTGGAGCAGATCATCTTCTCTCAGGACTTAGTGGGAAATGTTCTATGCAAGTTGCTCGTGATCGAGTAATGCAAGAGGTGGTTAAATGACCCATTTCTTATACTAGATACCCTTTATCATTTGATGTCTTTGTTTTATGCCTGAGTTCGGTTTTGAAGCATTAGTATTAATATATGAATTGGGTTGTTTGACAGGTAAGGCGGCACTTTAGGCCAGAGTTGCTGAACAGGCTCGATGAGATTGTTGTTTTCGATCCTCTCTCACATGATCAATTGAGGAAAGTTGCTAGATTGCAAATGAAGGATGTTGCAAGCCGCCTTGCTGAGAGGGGTATTGCATTGGCTGTAGCAGATTCAGCATTGGACTACATTCTAGCTGAAAGTTATGATCCAGTAAGTATCATCACATACTACTTATGTTACTCGGATTTACTCATGTCCAATATATATTTAAACATATTCTGTTACATAGCATACTACTACATATATTTGTTCTGTTTTGGCTGAATCATAAAGATGTTTCTTTTTCCGGTATAAGGTTTATGGTGCAAGACCCATTAGGAGATGGCTTGAGAGGAAGGTTGTGACTGAGCTATCAAGGATGCTTGTGAGGGAAGAAATCGATGAGAACTCCACAGTTTACATCGATGCAGCTGCAAGCGGAAGTGACTTGGTGTATCAGATTGTGAAGAACGGAGGGTTAGTTAATGCAACCACCGGACAAAAATCAGACGTATTGATCCAAATCCCAAACGGGACAAAAAGTAGTGATGCTGCACAGGCGGTGAAGAAGATGAAGATTGAAGAGATAGATGATGATGATGATGATGAAATGGACCTCTGAACTGAACCAATTTGTATGAAAAGTTTTTTTTTTTTTTTTCTACTGTAAGTTCTTTATGTTGAAAGTGGAGGGTTCTTTTGAACCCTCTTGTGTTTGCAAGTAATTTCATTCGGCTTTTGTTAAATGTAAATAAACAATGTATAAACAATTGGGTGTTTTCAATTAAAAACTGGTATTTCTTTCTACTCACTGAATTTGATTGGAGAGCAATGATTCGGCATTTTGGATTCGATTGAAAGTAGGTAAATAGGCCATTGTTGCAAACCAAAATCCAAATCAGTTCTTAAGATCTAAGTGGAATTTTTTTTAAGTATTTCTATTTGATATTTGTTTAATTTAATTAATATTTAAATAATATATTTATTTTCTTTATAATCTCTAAAAAGTGAAATAAATAAAAATAAAATCTAAAAAGGAAAGATTTCATTTCTTTTAATTTTATGAAAATATTTATTCATTAAAATAAAAAAGAGAATGTAAATTTTAAAATGTTCATCTTAAAAAATGAGTTGAAAAAATAAAATAAAAAAGGACCCCAAGGATCCTTTTAATCTATTTGTATAGATCTATAAATGTATATATTTGTATGGATAGATAAATTTTTAATTAAGTTGAATTTAGTTTAATGAATAGGCAAATTATTTCACTGAATCTAATACCCTTAATTTTTTTTCCCCTCTTTTTGGATATCAAGTTTTTGTAGGGAAATCTAGACTATTTGGTGACCCAAAAGAAAATATTGTACCAAAATGGGACAAATGTTCAATAGAAAGATTGATGGCCCAATAAACAACTGCCTTGAAGCCCAAAATGTCCTAGACATTACCAATAGGAGAAGGCATTAGGCAGTCACAACTAAGGTTCCTGCTAGATTAGATGAGATTAGGATTCTTTGCTATCAAATTAAGAAACACCTTTACTTATTAGGGTTAACTTTTTCCTTGTGTTATTTGAAACTAAACTTGTCCTTTTTACAATTTACAAGTTCCATAAATGTAATTTGATTAAGGGTTAGTTTATCACTACTCTTAGAAAAAATTTAAGTTTAACAAAAATAGGGTTAGAAAAGTGTATTTAAAAAATATGATGAAAAATATTTTTAAATATTTGGCATTGTTATAAAAAAGTATCGTGGTAAATTTAAATATAAAAAAAATGTATAAAATAATAACAGTTTAAAAATATGAAAATAATAAAATAATTTTACATCAAAATTAACTAGCTTATAAGCCTCAAAAGCACAATTTTAAATAATAAAAAAATTAGTTGGGTTGCTAAGTTATAATTTTAATAACAAAAGTCAAATTTTCTATTCATTATGTATTAAAGTTACGATAGGCAAATAAATTGGCTTAATTGTAGACTTATAATTCGTGTTCCGTATATTTTTTCATGTTATAATCGTGTTTAAGGTGTTTTATATTAATATAAATTTTGACGTATTAATAATTTATTCTATATAGAATTTGACACATTCATGTATTCGTGTCGTATCTATATTTTTTTCATATCATATCGTATTTTAATTATTTTTTTGTATTATATTTATATTATATAATTATATCATGTTCATTATTATGAGGTGTAAACTTGAGGAGAGAAAGGTTTTGAGATTAAAATCAAATGGTGTGGAAAGTGCATCTGTGGTCAAAGATGGTACCCCATAGGCCATAGTAGTAGCATTTTTACTTTTTTGTAATTTCTTGAAGAGAACAATTAAATAAGGGAGATAAAAAGAAAATGTAAAATAAGACAATCTCACACTAAATCTTAACATTTCCTAAATGCTGAGAAATAATGGTGCCAATCAGAAGGTAAAAATAATGGATCAAAGGACATCATAATGGCTGCCAAGAAGAAACCAACATGTGGGCACCATTGCCGACCTGGTTGGTTCAACTAAATGAGGCTATCTATAAAATTATAAAGCCCCTATTTATTGCAAAAATGCAGATTCATAATGGTGAGTTATGTTATTTGAATTTTTTATTTTATTTAAAATATTCGTATTTGATATATATTTGAATATGATATAAGATATAATTTTTTAAATATATATAAAAAATTAAATATATTAACATCGAATACATATTTATATTTGACATTTATTTCGAATAACAGAAGTGTCGAATGATGACTCACAGATGAGTCATTTTTCTTAATGTCATTCTCTCAATTCATGTTTTTTTTACTTAAATTCAAAATGAAGAAAAATTGGTGCAACTGCAAAATTATTTGAAACACTGTTACTTTATTCTTACACTTATTCCATCTAAATGCCAGATATAAATTTGAAATTTGTTATTTCTTGTCATTTTGTGGTTAACATGGCAGAAGTGGAGCTTAATTACTTGTTTTTTTTTTTTATTCTTCATGCTTCTTTGCCTTCCTTATTTACTAATTGAAAAGTACAAGCATGAAGCAAATTACTCATTTACTATTATGAAATATATACTTCAAAAATTTATCCTTATGCTTGAATTTTGAAAGAATATGACAAACAAATGAAAAAAAAAAGTCTATAATTCAGCTTAACTTTGTGGGATCCCACTGTCAACAATTGGCAGAAACCAAAAGCTTTTCTTTGCTCAAGCTCAACTCCCCATGAAAACTATTTTTTCTTCCTTTGATAGCGCTTAAACGTTTAAAAACAGACTAATGAAACTGTTAAATGATCTAAAAATATAAAATAATTTGTATATAAAAAATAAAGAAATATAAAACTGTGAAGGAAATTGTGAAAACAAATATATCTTTAATGAAATAAATAATTTACAAAAGAGAGGATCATTTTCTTCCTCCCTCACTAGAAATAGATGGCTTCGTCTCTCAGTCAGTTGCATCGACTTTCGTCATGATCGATCTCTTCTATTTTACTTTTGTCTCTCAATAGCTTTACGTTTTCTAGTTTTTCTTCTTTACTCTCAATCGTCTTCATAAGATTTTTTTTTTTTCTTTCTTTCTTTTATATATATATATATTTTTTGTGAATTGGTTTTTTTTGTTGTCAAAACAAACAATTTTGCTTTATGAATTTGTTAAACATTGAGTTTTTAGTGGTGGGTTTTAATTTTAATAGTGTAGTCCCTAAAATCTATGGATGAATTTTATGTAAAAATCAGTGTTTATAATTATGTTTTTTTTTTATTATTTTTTTTGTCTCTTGTTACTTGTTCCTGTATATAACTATTTTGTTTTGAGTAGAAAAACACTTAAGCTTTTGACAACCGACATCTATTTCTTCTCTCATTTCTTTGTTCTTTCAGGTATTTACCATTTTTTTTTAAAAAAATTCTCAACTCTTCATTATTTTACAAATTATTTATACCCATTATATCATTAAACAATTATTATAAGAAAACATGTTTTTTTAAATTTACTCATAAAAAATAAAGACATAAATATAATACATACATATTTAAGTTACATAATTATAGGATATAAATATAATATAAAAATTAATTAAATTATAATACTATATAAAATGTAATTTAAATATATTAAATTTAAATAAAATAAATTATTAATATATAATATTTTAACACGATTATCATTAAAAAAAATTAAAAAAAAAATCACTGAATTACCTACATCTACGTGAAATGAAAGCACGAAAAAGCACTCCACAAGCCGACAGGCCACCTTCATCCCACCATCTACATCAGTCTCTTACATGTTGTATTTTCTTGTCTAGATATCAACTTCCTTTTTCTCTCTCTTGCCCTATACTCTCTTTCCTTCTCTCTCTCTCTCTCTCTCTCAATTTGCAACAAAGTTTTCTCTGCCAGAGAGCTCCATTGTTGTCTTCCTCAAGCTTTAGTCTCTTACTCTCAGACCCACTCTCCCCCCAATACCCTTTCCCTTTGCTCTTCAACCATGGCTGCTTTAGTGCTTTCAGTAGTGCTCATTCTGGCCATGACTGGCCGCTCAAGTAAGCTCTTGAGATTACATTTTTTTTTTCCTGCAAATTAAGCCATTTGTTTTCTGTTTGTAGAGATTGTTAATCTCCTTTTATTTTTGGCTTCTTTGTATCTGCACCTAACTAATATTCCTTTATATTTCTTCCATTTCCTCTTTAAGCTACTGAACTTTTTTATGCAAGCTAAAAAAAACTGGTTCTTTAAATACCCTTATTTAATCTTCATGCCTTTTCCTGCTTATTTGATTTCCTTGTTTTCCTAGCAACACGTTTGCTTTCCAGCTTGAGATTTCACTATTTTGCTCATCATTAAGCAAAAATAACACTCTTTTGTTAGTTCTTCTCATCTCACTCCCCCACCTCATTATTTTCCCCATTTAGGTCCTTTTGGATGTGCCATGGAATCAAAAGTATATTTGCAAAGTGTATTTGGAGGGTTTTAACCATACCGTACCGGTACCGGTTGTATTGGTTGGTAGATACCGTTTTTAAGGTAAACCGAAACGGTACTAATGTCATTCCGTTTCGGTTTTGGTACCGGCCTGTACCGATCGTACTGGCCTGAATCGATCTGTATCAGTCAATACCGTTCAGTATCGATATGTACCGATCCGTACCGGTTGGTACAATATTTTGATTTTTTATTTAAAAATTCATTTATTTGAATTTTTAAACCAATTTGAATTTTTTTATTTTTTTCATAATTATATTTAAAATATATATATATGTTCATTAAATTAGGTTATTAGACATAATTAATAATAATTTACTATATTTTTTTTAATATTTATTTTATCTATTTGATGTTTAAAAATTTTATATATTAAATATTTAAAATTTATATTTGTATAAAAACATATATATGCATGTAATGGATGTATATTTATATCTATATATAATATATATTTTATTAAAAAATTTGAAAATAAACTATACATATAGATATATAAAAAAAAAATTTAAAAAATGTCGGTAAATTCGAAACGATACGCCGAAACACACCGGTACCGGTACCGATACGTATCAGTATCAAAATAAAAACGATTTTTAAAAAAAATTAATTTTTTTTTGTTTTAAAAGTTTAAAATTACTTTTTAATTTATTTATTTTGTATGTAAATATTTTTAAATTATTTATTTATTTATTTAAATATAATAAATATTTATATATTTATATAATTATTAATTAATTAAAATATTTAAAATATAAAATACTATATTAAATTTTTTTTAAATATTATTAAAATATATAAAGACTATATTTTTATATTAATATCTTTAATTCGTTTTCATTCTTATTTTAAAGGCATCGTTTTTGCATCTAAGGACCTATGCCATCATTTATTTTAATCTCATTGATATAATAATTAATTAATTTTAATCAATTTCATTGTCCATTTAAATGAACCTTTAATATATATTAATTTTCCCTTTTTCTGAAAAAAAAGTGACTGTTTTTGTTCATTTTGGGAAGAGAATAAATTATTGTTTTGGGGGGATTTGGACAGGTGCCACATGGTGTGTTTGCAAGGATGGTGTGGGTGAATCAGCCTTGCAAAAGACCTTGGATTATGCTTGTGGAGCTGGGGCTGACTGTAAACCTATCCACATGAAGGGACCTTGTTTCAACCCCAACACTGTTAGGGCACATTGCAGTTTTGCTGTTAACAGCTACTTCCAAAGAAAATGTCAAGCTCAAGGCTCATGTGATTTTGCTGGCACTGCCATTGTTACTGCATCTGACCCTAGTAAATTCCCTTTCCTTCCATCTTTAATTTCTGCATTTACATTTTTTACCATGGCAGTTAAAAAAAAAAAAAGTCCAAAACTTTACTCATTTTATTATTATTATTATTTTTTGTTTTGGTGACTCACAGGCTCTGCTGGCTGTGCTTACCCATCTAGTGTCAGGTATGCTGTAACTTTCTGATTGATTTTTTTTATTTTTTTATCTGTTTTTAGCTTCATTTGAAATTTGTTAAAAGGAAAAAGTTTTTTTTTATTTGCACTTCCCTTTTCTCTCAATCACAAAAAATTGGGGCCATCTCATTATTGTTTGATAAATAGATTTGATGATTTTGAGCACGATATTAAAATATTATATTACACAAAATACGATATGATATAAAAAATAACATGAACACCATATCATTATATAAATGTATCAAAATTTATATAATAGAAATTATTAAAATATTAAAATTTATATAAATATTAATATGTTAAACATGATTATGAAATGAAAAAATCACACGAATTCGAAAGGATTAAGGACTTGTCATAATAGTTTCCTCTGTTATTTAATGTGGCCTGAGGTCCGACACCATTAGCACATTAAAAATGGGGTGCCTCTGCTTATTAAGGCTTCATTTGGATCCCACCACACTTCCAGTGCGGTGGATCCCAATGATTTTTGTGGAGGAAACTCCCATTGGTATCGGTCTTTTACTGGGGTGCATTTGGATGCATCCCCAATAGGATTTTCAATCACACTAATCCCTCCAATTAGATTGGAGGGGCAGGGGTTTAGTTGATAAATGGACTCCAAGGGAAGGGAGAAATCCCCCTCCATTGGGGGTCTAATTACCAACTGGATCCTTGCCCCTCCAGTCTAACTGGAGAGACTAGTGTGATTGAAAATCCCACTGGAGGTGCATCCAAATGTACTCTAGTGGAGGTCGGTATCAGTGAAGGGTTTTTTTTCTCACAAAAATTATTGGGATCCCATCGTATCGAAGGTGCGGTGGGATCCAAATAAAATCTAAGATTATTAATGAGGCATTTAGCACTGTCGGCCAATGAAAGAAACTTTTAAGGTCACCAAATAGGGTTTGAACTAATAAAAAAAAAAAAATCATTTTTAGGTCTTATTTGGTGAATATCATCAATGCGACGAAAATTCATTCTCACCACACCGGAATCATATGTTTGGTCTCAAAACGTCGATGGTATTTGAAATTTCAATACTGTTTTGTGGCCAAATATTGTTCTAATACAGTAAGAATGATTTTTCACTGCACTGGAGTCATGCATCGAAAGCCCTTAGTGACAGATTAGGTTTTAGAATGTGGTCATTGGCTAAGGAATAAAATAAAATGGGTAATGTTTTTTTATCCGACTACTCACAAAGGCATATAAGTAACAAGAAACAAATTCATGAGTATTTATTTGTTGTGAGTTGAATCCTTAAACATTTCTTGATAAAATGAACATTAGGATATATATATTTGACAAAATTGGATCCAAATTTAAATTCTATGATAAAAGGTGATAATGATTGGCTATGTTACCTGGTTTTTTTATTTTTTTTAAAAATATTCGTGTTTGACACCTGCGTTTGACATATATTTGGATATAGATACGATGTTTGATCTTTCAAATATATGAAAAAACTTTAAAAAAATTGAATATACCCATATTAAACACGTCTATATCCAACACTCACTTGATGTTGCCACATCTAATTGGTAAAGTTAAAGAATGATGTAGTATGTGTTGGTTACAAAACAATCTTTTTAAATGCGATCATGAAACGATCTTCAATTTTCAGGTGTTGAATATTACGGTAATTTTTGTAATCTTTAAATTTGTAGAGTACATTAGAATATTGCAATCGACAACCCATAATCTCAAGGTTTTAGTAAGTTCAAGATTTTTGCATCGAGTACTTAATATTTTGTCTTTAATGGCATGCATATTAGTTACATGTATGACATCAATTTTATTATCTTTAAAGGCATGCAATCGGCATCATAAATGCATTGAAATAATTTTTTCATGATAATTAAAAATCATTTCATGATCACATTTGAGCATATTATTTTGTGGCATTGTAGCTTTTTACTTTCATAAAAAGATGTTGTAATTACAGTAAAACTCTTATAAAATAATACTGTTAGAAGTAAGAAAAAATATTACTTTAAAATGATTATTTAATTATCATTAAATGAAAAAAAATTATTCATTTATTGATAAATTAATATTTATTAATTTATAAAGAATTTTATGTTTCCAATCTTTATACATGTTTATTATTTCTTTTTTACTAAGATACATTAATGATTTATAAATGAAAACACTAGATAAAATCAACAATTAATATTTACATAGAAAACTATTTGCTACAACATGAAAAGAATGTATCGAATATGGTGTGTACATTGCAAAACATTAAGGATGAGGTTTAATTTCTACCAAAAGGAATCTGATACTTGTTCATGTTCAATTTTCCACAAAATCAAATAAATTAACCAATGCTTTATACATTATTATATAAAAATACATGATTCTCATTATATTATACATTATTATACAAAACTACATTATTCTAATTAACTATTGGGGAGTTCTCTTATCGCGTGGTGTTGAGCAACAATGCGGAGCTCTCTTACTGCATGGAAAAGATTACTCACATTAAAATTGAGAATCAGATTCTTTTTGGTACAACATATAGGACTACTGCATGGATGAGACTACTCACAGGATGAAGCCATTATAAGTATGATATTACCTCATCATTCTCTCCTTATTCTCATTTTTTTTCTCTTCCTCGTCATTCTCTCCTCACTACCGTTGTTTTCTAATCTTAGTCATACTATCTCCTCATCCTTACTTTTTGTTTTTGGTCTTACTACACAAAAGGAGTTACAGATTGGTCGCATTTGTCTATTATAATGGCCGAATTTGTTACAGTGATGAAGGTGTTACCTTTGAATGTGAACGTCTTAAAAAGTTTCGTGTTGATCAAGACGTCACAATAAAGCAACTCAAGGTACAAATTCATACAAAAATAAAAGCTGAAAAATACAAAAAGAGTATTGGAGATTAAGTATAGGTTTTCTCTTTCAATTGGTCAAAGATGTGTCTGATATAAGGCTTTTTCACTTGAATATGATAATGATGTAAGATGCATGTTTGATGCTCACGAACAATTTTCAAATGTTGGTGTAGTTGAGTTATATGCTGACCTAGAGGATGTTGATGATAATTGCGGGCCTTCAAATGTTTTCACAGAAGTGTCATGGCCATATGACACTACTCAATGTCAACCTCCTAGCTGTATAGATGATGAGCCATACAGACCGGGTAGCCCCATGATGGACTCCAATTAGAGGCGTTGGAATGGACATTGTTGGATCGAGTTTATCTGGTGTTGATCTTGATCCGTACCAGGTAGCCCATAGTGAATATGTTGGTGACTTTAGTGAGCATGAAGAGCATACTGAATTCGATAACAGTGATGACAACAATGACTTTGGCGAAGACGTCGTCGTTGATATCATCATTGTTGGACTTCTTCCCCATATGAGTCGGTAGCCCATATGCGCACCCTCGATCTGGAGGCATTGCAAGTGCTGGAATTTCTTGAATATACTCATACATTAGCTAGGCCTATGAGTTGAAATTCATCTGTCACTGATCTCTGTGTTAGGATGCAATTTCCAACGAAAGAAGCGTGCTTTTAGCTATTAAACACTACAACATCAAAAACTTTGTAGATTACAGAGTAATAGAATCCGAGCCTACCAAATATCATGGTAAGTGTAAAATGTATGGGCGATAGTGCAATTGGAGCATAAGGGCAACATTTATGAAGAAGAAACAAGTATGAGAGATAAGAAAATACAATAGGCCTCATACTTGCACTTCAAGAAGGATTTCTCAAGATCATTGTAAACTAACATGATCTGTTCTTGCATTTTGTCATTGATGCAAGCAAACCCGACGATTACCGTTTCAGTTTTGATCGCTAATATGCGAATTCGGTATGGCTATATAACCTCTTATAAGAAAGCATGGAAAGCAAAGCAAAGGACAATTGTTCGACTGTTTGGCGATTGGGATAGATCGTACAATGACCTGCCTAAATGGTTGAGTGCAATGCAACATTTTGTTCCTGGTACAATTGTCGAATTACAAACGGTACCTACAGATAACGGTACTTAATTGGTTGAGGGTAAGCGTATATTTCATCGACTCTTTTGGACATTCAAATTGTGCATTGAAGGGTTTTCGTATTGTAAACCTATTGTGCAACGATACTTTCTTATATGAAAAATACAAATGAACATTATTGTTAGCTATTGCATAAGATGACAACCAAAACATACTACCAATTGTCTTTGTCATTGTAGAAGGTGAGACAGCGAAGGCTTGATCCTTATTTCTCACTAATTTGCGTAGACATGTGACAACACGACCTGGCATATGTTTGCTTTTTGATTGACATTAATCCATCAAAGCTGCGATCAGACGCCATGGTAGTGGATGGAATCCTCCACATGCATATTCGGTGTACTGTATTCGACATATTGCATTTAACTTCATGAAGAGGTTTAACAGTAAGGATTTGTGTCGACAAATTGTTAATATGGGTATAGAATCGGATCATAGTTATTTTATCTCTTAGATTTCCTTTAATATAAAAAATAAATGAAATTCTCAAGTTTTTTTTTTTCAATTTTATCAGGATATGAGTTGATGCGATCCTGGTTTAATTGGTACTATGAGAATCTTCGTTCAAAAAATGCAGAAGCGGCTATTTGGCTTGATAGGATCTCCAAGGACAAGTGGCTCAGTCATATAACGAAGGAAGACGTTATAGGCATATGATAACCAACCTAATTGAATCAATCAATTCAGTGTTGAATGGGATGCGTCATTTTCTCATTACTACTTTGGTGCAGTCAACATATTACAAGTTGACTGAACTTTTTGTTAAGATGGAGAACAACCAACTAGCAATGATGGAGGCATGGCAGACATACTGTGAAACAGTCACAGAGGCCATGCAGGAAAATCGAAGGAACGCTCACATTGTTCGTAATTTTACACGAGCAAATCAATTTTTTCTGATTGAGGAGTTACAAGACCCACAAGAGGGAGGCAATGAAGTACAAAATCAAGCTTCGTGACATGTGGTGTGACTGTGAAAGTTTCACGCACAAAAATTTCCTTGTTCATATGCAGTTGCTGCTTGTGCATATGTCTATGTTGATTGCATGCAATATGTGGACAATGTCTATAAGCTGGACATTGTATTCAATATTAATCGACATGAGTTTGAACCAATTGAAAATGAAACTTATTGGCCTCAATATAATGGTCCAGAAATGTGTCCCAATCTAGAAATGCGAAGTGATCCACATGGTCGTCCAAAATCAACTCGTATTCGTAATGAAATAGATATCTGCGAGAAAAGCCAACCAAAGCGTTGTGGATTATGCAGAAATGAAAGTCATAACCGTTGAAAATGTCTTTATCAATTTGGTACATCAAAGGAGAGTTCGCATCAATAATAATACCGTTATACATACAGTTATTGTATACATACAGTTAAAAAAAATACAAAAATTGTATAAACAAATTTTATATAAAAAAATTATATATATAAATTATATAATTTTTAAAACTTTTTGTAAATTGTTATTTTTAAAATTTTGTTATTTAAAATTTAAAATTTATTAAGTTTTTATTTTTTAAAATTATAAATTATATAATTTTTAATTTTGTTATTAATTTTTTTAAAAAAAATAAAAAAAAAGTATTGGGAATCCTTCCCTCATGATGAAAAAAATATAAAGGCTTCTCCATGTGTTTTTAAAAAAATATATATTTTTTTGTGTTTGGTAACCGCCATCAGTGATGGTGGTTTCCAAATTATATCTAAAACCAACGCATTTCGATAAATAAAATTGAATGATTGATAATTTGAGAAATAAAAAAGAAAAAAACAATATTTGAATAAAAAAATCGATTTTATTATGTGTTGTTATTATTAGTAATATGAGAGAATCTGTACTTAAAATTTAACTTAATTGATTTATATAATTATTTAATAAATTAAAATTTTAATTTCAATATCAAAATCAAATTATAATTATAATTTTTTTATCTTAAAAAATAAATGATGCTGCCTTTTTAAGGCAAATCCAAGTAAATAGTTGTGACTAAAAAAACAAAAAGTATTACACTGCCAATTTCATGGTGGGGCAATCTCTTTTGGGTTCTTTTTTATTCTTGGAGCCACGCCTCTATATACCCTTTAGATGGACAAATGTTTTCATTGAGATTAGACTTTAGAGTCCAACTTTTTGAAATTTGAGATGCCACCTGTTGTCCTACACTATCTGTTGTTTGGGTGGCCCTTGTCACAATATGATTATATAATATAAAAAAATTAAAAATATAATATAAATACGACATAAAAAATAATACGAACACAACACGAATATATAAATATTTTAAATTTTATATAATACTAATTATTAACATTTTAAAATTTATATAAATATAAAATAAATACAATTATGACATAACAAATTATACGACATAAATACATGAATTATCAGATTTAACCCTTGTGTTGCTACACCAATTTCATGGCAGCATCCTTCTGCTTTTACAATTTTTTTTTTTTTTTTTTTATAGAATTTACTTAAAGGGTGTTTATAGATATGGGATAAAAATTATTTATTATTTAATTTTTTATATTTAATATATTATTTTAATTGAATTAAAAAAATAATCATTAATATTATTTTTATTTTTATAAATATCACCTTAATTAATATCCCTAGATATTGATTAACATTTTTTTTATTTTTTATCCTATTTTTTTTATGATTTTAAAGTTTACCACGATAAATAGTAAAAGAGTTTTGTTAACAAGTGATTTTAGGTTATTTTTTAAGTTTAGTTAATAAATTATTTATAGTAATAATATAATATTAAATATAGTTGTTGATAATTTTATTTA
Source organism: Fremontodendron californicum (assembly GCA_030761205.1). Taxonomy (NCBI): domain Eukaryota; kingdom Viridiplantae; phylum Streptophyta; class Magnoliopsida; order Malvales; family Malvaceae; genus Fremontodendron; species Fremontodendron californicum. The sequence continues at coordinate 6,774,301 of JAULJL010000019.1, read as the reverse complement.
TTATTTTCAATGTATTGGATGAAAATATTATTATATATAGTAATCTTAAAGAGTGTCTTTAAGACATTTATTAGCAAAATTCATAGTAAATTTTTTTGGTAACAATGTTCTAAGGATATTTTTTACGGTTATTATATTATAGTAATATTTTCATTCAATATATTATAAATGATCAATAAAATTATTAATTACTGTATTTAATATAATAATATTATTATAAATAATATATTAATTAAAAAAATGTATAAGGATATTGGTTTGTAGTAAAAACATATCTCAATATTTACCGTCCTTTGGGACAAATATCCATCCATAATCTAAAACTAATTGTTTTACTTTTCACTATAAATTATTGTTTGTCCTTAAATGTGAATTTCATGTATTTTTGACATAATATAAAGTTACTATAATGAAAATAACTGTATGAAACTCTACTGCAGTTTCATTGCAAAGAAAGGGATGATAGGTGTAGATTTACAAAAATGGGCCTCACTTGGACTTCATTTTGGTATATGTTATTGTCTCCACGTCAACATCTATCCATTTCATTCAAATCATGTCACGTAATCATATTATTAAAAAAAATTAACTATTTATTATACAGCACATGTGATTATTAAATGATGAATATTTATTTCAAGAGACTAATTAATGGTTCAGGTAAAAAATAGTTGACTTTTTTTGATAATGTGATTACGTAATATAATTTGAATGAAATAGATATATACTGACGTGGAGTAACCGTTATATACAATTTTTTCTCTTTGTTTATACTTGAGAAAAGATCCTAGAATAAGTAATTAGTTACAAAACAGGATCCTCTATAGTAATTGGAATCAATTGAGGGTCTATTTGGATCAACAGTAAAAATTTGATTAATAATGATACTTGTAATAGGAAATTGCCGTGCAGTTTTTTGTTCTTTGGTGCTTCTTTTGAATTTCTATTAGAATTGCAATAAAAAAATGTTTTCTTTTTCCCCATATTTTTCGTTTATTGGTATGCAACTTTTGTTCATGGCTTGGGAAAGGTGTATAATTCTAAAAGTTTAGGATCTTGGGTTTGAAGTTAAATTTTCTCATTAGGTAAAGATACCTAAATTAATGCAATAATTCATACATAAAAAAAATAACAAAGAGCCTTTAGTATTGTAGTTTGTATTCGATTAGCTGTACTTTTCAAAACTTTTGATCACTTAGCCCTTATGTAGAGTAAAACAAGGCACCGTGATGGGAGTCTTTTTCATCGCCACTGACCCAATTTGAGCATCAGGTAGATTTTACTTTTAATTGGAGTTTCGGTGCGATGGGAAGATTCCCCACCGCAATGTCCTGTTTTACTGAAAGGTTTCCTAGTGGATCAGGTATTCTAATTTGTATATATTGGAGTAAATACATGGCTCCTATACTTCTAGGATATATCCTCCATTTGTTTTCCTGCTGAGTCAGTCAAAGGGTTCAATGTACTTTTATCTTCAACGAATGGCCCAGCATTCAATGCGGGTCGAAGCATATAGTTGCCTGACTAATTTAATACTGTTAATGAAAATAATAATTCTCTATTCTTACCAATAGGTCTTGGAGACTTCTTGGTTCATCATGCTATTACTTTAGATTTACGTACAATTACATTGATCTTAATAAAAGGTGCTTTAGATGCATGCGGTTCCAAGTTAATGCCGGATAAAAAAAATTTCGATTATAGTTTTCCTTGCTATAATCCGGGATGAGATGGTCCTTGTAATATTTCGACGTGAGACGCATTAATTGAACCCTTTAGATTCTTTTGTTCTCTCTTTCTACCCTACATTATTTGCAAAGAAATTTTCCCAGGTACATCGTTTCACAAGATCCAAGATGTAAACAATTATCTCAGAAAAGTTCAAACCAACTTGTCTATTCATGGTTTATGTATACTGCTTATGAAATATGTCTTGTATGATTTTGTGCTATGCATTGTTAATTGTTATATGATTAATTGCTTTTCGAAAATATTTAGTGACTCTTTGTTTTTTTTTTCTTGGATCAGTGCCGCGGGCACCACCACAACACCAACAAGTCCAGTCACAAAAACACCACCATCAACCACCACACCCTCCACCATGAACCCTATCACCAACACCCCAACAAGCACAACGCCATACGGTTCGACAACACCTACCGGAGTGTTGGGAGGAGTTGGCACCGGCTTCGGCCCGTCCGGAACTGGGATCAACACAGACTACAATACTGATGGAGGATTTAGGCTCCAAGGCTTCTCTTCCTGTACAACCCTCTTGTTTTCAAGCTTGATGCTATTGTGGGGTTGAAAAAAGAAAAACGAGCGAGTGGATCACTACAAAGGAACATGTTTTTTCCGATGGAATTTTCGATCAGAAAAAGCTCTTTCTCTTGTAGTGGATGGTGGGTTGTGGTAGTGTAAGGTGAGGATGGTCAGTGGTGAATGGTGATTCTGCTGTTGTTGATCTAAGGACATGTTAGCTAAATTTTTTTTGTTATCTTCTCCCCCTCTTTAGATGAGCATGGAAATGGGGGATTTTATTCCTTTTAAAGCATGGTTTTTGTGGTGATGGATGTAGTGCTATCTACCCTTTTTTCAGGTTTAATGTACATCTAGATCTAGAATTCAGTAAATTATTATTTTGAAGAGAATTTGGCACCACAAAATCATCTTGGTAGTAAATAGTAATTGCTCCGATTTTTTTTTAAGTATCCGTATCTGACGCATACCCGGATATGGGTATGGGGATATGATCCTTTAAGGATTTTCAAAATTTATGAAAATTTTGATAAAAATTGAACATATTCGTGTCGGACACATATCCGTGTCCGACACTTACACCTGAGCCCAAATAACATAGGTAATTGGTAGTAGAACTTCCCGAACTTGGCTATCTTTTATAATTAGTTGGATTTGTCTATTTGTTCTTTGCTCATATCTGCTTGGTTTGTATTCTTTTTCAGGTTGGAACTGCTGAAACTTGTGAACCTTAGGATATCAAAACATGATATAAACATAACATATTAAATAAGTAAGAAAAACGAAAATAATATAAGAAATACTATACGATAAATTTAAATATGATTAACATGACATGTATATCATATTTATGTTTAAAATTTTGACACATTTAATAATTTATTTTATATTTATACGATTTATAAAAACGACATGCATATACTGACATGAAATGCTTGAATTTAGAGTCAACTTGTTGCAGCTTACGTTACATCTCAAAGATTTGATGTCATCAATACAGTTATTCAGTTATTCTACCCTCGACAGTTTAAATCACTCCATAGTTCAGTGGCCTAATAGGATTTAAATTAACCTACGTTTATGATTTTTCTAAAAATTTGAAGTTTTATCATATAAATAAAGTACCATCATTTGAGCCTGTTACAAGGTGTAGGTCTATTAATTTAGCATGCGAGTATGTCTATTCTCTTTGATTTTATTTTATTTCTTTCCTCATGGCATTTTTCTTTTCCTTCATTTCTTTCATTATCATTTATTAAATAAAATATCACATCCATAATTAAACTTTTCTCAACAGTTTAAGGGTTTTAAAAAGCCAATGAAATTGAATGAAATAGCTAATTATTATATAAAAAATCCATGAAATTAATTACTAAGATTCACACCTTATTTGTAAGATATTGTCCATTTCGATCTGAAAATTTTATTATTTTATCTAATAAAAAGATATCACAAGTATGAATATATATATATATATATCATAATGAATCTTCACAATTTTTCAATTCGCAATCTAGAGTGTTACATTAACACTTTGATTATGAAAATAACTATAACACTTAGTTTCTCCACTTTCATTTGATGATTGTTTTGATATCAATTATGATAAACACATTTAAGATGTATTATTGGTTTTGATTCGAAGTTTTTGTGATTTTATCCTACACTTGGACAATTATTTTTTGAAAATGGTAAGATAATTTTTTTTAAAAAATTATTTTTCATGAATTAATCATTTTTTTGTTAACCAATTAATATTTTTTGCTAAATAAACATACAAAATGCAAAAAAATAAAAAAAAATTCAAAATCAATAAAACCTAAAAATCTAATTAAATTCTCTCAAAGGAAATTTTTTTTTTTTTTTATAAAATTTTTAGAAAAGATTATTATGTAATTTTCTTATCTGAAAATTTATAAACAGAGACAAGAGTAAAGCGACTAAGGAACGTCTCCGTTTTATATCAGAAAGTACATGGAGACCGTCGGTCAAACTACGTAATACGTGTCACATGTTAATTGGTTGCAAAAAACCTATATTCCTTCCAAAACTTCCCAAAGTAAGGGAAGGGACCAAACAAAAAGGGAAAAAAAAAATCCAAAATTTTAATTTCAAACACGAAACTCTCTTACTTGGCTGCCTGCTGCCGCTTTCTCTCCTGATAAGAGACTGTGAGCTAAGGCCTAAGCAAACAGAGAGAGAGAGAGAGAGAGAGAGAGAGAGAGAGAGATGATGGAGATGGGATCAGGTGAGGGCAAGAGCAATTGCAACTGCATCAACGATGCTAAAAGTGAACGGCGAGTAGGTTTAATTTACGATCAGAGGATGTGCAAGCATCATACTCCCGATGGTGAGTATCATCCCGAGAATCCCGATCGCATCACCGTTATTTGGAACAAGCTCAAACTCGCCGGCATTCCCCAAAGGTAAGTTTTAAACTTTTCACCCTTAATCTGAAATTTTCTTTCGTTTTCCTCGCGGTTTATTTGTGTTGAGAATTCTTTTTTAAGTTCGTTTTTAGAGTAATAAATAAATGAAAATGAATTCCATATATATATATATGTTTAAAATTAATTTCAAATCTTCAATTTGCTTTTTTTGGAATCCAATTATTTGCCTAAATCCTAAATGTTAAATTGATCCTCAAATTATTTACATTCATTTCTTTTTTTAGGTCTTTGTTAGTTTATTTATTTATTTATTATTGTTGGCTTTCTCTTTTAGATGTGTGCTTTTAAATGCAAAAGAAGCCGAGGATAAATACATTTGCGCTGTTCACTCCAAAAACCATGTTAATCTGATTCGAAATATAAGCTCCAAACAGTATGATTCAAAGAGAAATCGGATTGCATCCAAGTTAAATTCTATATATTTGAATGAAGGATCATCAGAGTCTGCTTACCTTGCAGCCGGGTCTGTCATTGAGGTACATTATAAAATTATTCTCTGATAAACATTAGATTAACATTTTAAAGTCAAAAATCTGAGAACAGTTTTTTTTTTTGTCAAATAGGTTGCTGAGAAAGTGGCAAAAGGGGAATTGGATTATGCTTTCGCTATTGTTAGGCCGCCTGGACATCATGCTGAATATAATGAAGCGATGGGATTTTGTTTATTGAACAATGTAGCTATAGCTGCAAGTTTTCTACTTGATCAAAGGGTGAGAAGTGACAGCTAGTGTTTATAATTCAGGGTCATTTTTCCCTATTTTACAGTGAAGCTTGCTAACTGCTAAGTACTTCATGGAAAGCGACAAGCCGACAACATTGCATTTTTAATTGATATGTGTTTTCCCCTTCCAGCCAGAACTTGGTATAAACAAGATTTTGATAGTTGATTGGGATGTTCATCACGGTAATGGTACTCAAAAAACTTTCTGGAAGGATCCTCGTGTTCTGTTCTTCTCTGTTCACAGGTACATAACTAATATGAGCCCATGTTTTTCTGTATCAAGTTGTGTATGCTCTTACACTTAATTAAGTTTTCTTTAGGCAGTTGTATATGCTATATGTCGTTTTTCATATTTTTAAGGATGACATTAGTCATGTTCATCTAAGAGCCTTTTGTTTGTAGCTATATTTGTTTACCTTTTTTTTAAGTGCAGGCTTTAAAATTGAATCTAGATTGTATGATGTTTAATCACATATTATTACTGGTACCTAACCTCAGTGACCGCTTTAATTTGTTTTCTCTTGCAGGCATGAGTTTGGCAGTTTTTACCCTTCTAATGATGATGGGTTTTACACCATGGTTGGAGAAGGACCAGGTGCAGGATATAATATAAATGTCCCTTGGGAGAATGGCCGATGTGGGGATGCTGACTATCTTGCAGTTTGGGACCATATTTTAGTTCCTGTTGCCAAGGAATTTAATCCTGACATAATTCTAATATCTGCAGGATTTGATGCAGGTTTGATGGTTATAAATTAACTTGCCTATTGAGATTTACAATCGTTGGTGTTTCAGCTGCTTTAAGTCTCTCCATCATCTTAAATATTACTTATCTGCTGTTTGGAACAGCTGTTGGTGATCCTCTAGGGGGATGTCGGGTAACACCATATGGATATTCAGTTTTGTTGAAGAAGGTTAGTGATTTATTTTTTATCATTTCCTTAACTTCTTTTTGATTTCTCTATGTCCAATCCAGTTGATCTATAACTTTTAATTACCCATTCCAGTTCATAATTTTTTTGAAGTGAGATTTACATTATTGCATCTTCTTTTATGTACATCTAAAAAGATTGTTTTCTATATCTTTTGCATTTAATGTATCTTCTTTTTTCCAGTTGATGGATTTTGCTCAAGGTAAGATTGTTTTGGCACTGGAAGGAGGATACAATCTTGATTCTATTGCAAATTCAGTCCTGGCTTGCATGGAAGTTTTGTTAGAAGACAAGCCTATTTCCGGATTATCTGAGGCATATCCATTTGAGTCTACATGGCGAGTAATACAAGCGGTAATAATCTGTTACAATGGTTGTTTCTGAGCTTTCCAACCACTTATGTTTTGTGGAATTAACTGTGCTCCCTTTTTCCTCCTTTTCACTTTGGTTCCTTATCAATTGTTAGCAATTTGTGCTTTAATGTAGTCTTCTCTTCTGCTGAGGCATACATGAACTTTTTGCCAGGTTCGTCGGAAGTTGAGTGCATTCTGGCCAACACTTGTAGATGAAATACCAACAAAGTTGACCAATCAAAAAGCTCCTCCGGTAAGCTTTCTTTCATCTTGATTGCAGATTTACTTTCATGCTTTCGTCATGTCAAATTTGGATAGTCGGTTACTAGTAGATTAGCATGCATTCTTTTTTTTTATTAAATTAGTCTTATTTAGGTGATTTTAAAATTCGTTAGGACTAAACATAAACTTGAAATTAGAGGTGTCCATGGGCCGGGCCTATGTATGGTATCAACGCCATGTATACTTACCCAAGTCCGGCTCAAAATATGAGCCTTAAGTTTTGCCTAGACCCGGCCATATTTGTAAATGTATAGTCCAAACCCGTTTAGGCCCGCCCATATTTTTTTCTAAAAAAAATATTATTTTTATTTAACGTTTAGTAATTTTATATATTTTTTTATTAAGTTCTTAAACATGGACAACTTAACATATTTTTTAATGTTTACACTATAATATTATACATTTAATCTTTATATGTTATAAATTACATAATATATATAAAAATAAAAGTAATATATTATATAATTGGAAAACAGGCCGGGTCGGGCTCGGTCCTTGAATGTTGGAGCCAAGGCCCGACCCATTTTTTAAACGAGCCTCATTTTTTTACCCAAGCCCATTTTTCAGATCTTATATTTTTGTCCAAGCCCTCCCAAATATCGGGCGGGCTTTCGGGCTTGGGCGAGTAGCCCGGCCCTTGGACAGGTCTACTTGAAATGCAATAATTGCTTGTTTCTCCTATAACCATTGCATAAAAAAATGTTTATTTATGATCAGTCAAGAGATGGTACATGATGCTAAATCATGTAGGGAATCTTGAATACATCTAAATGTATTTATGAAAAGAAGAGTGTATCCTAAATGAAAAAGATGAAAAAATGTGCAAGATGAATGTTTTAGGGTTCCTGTCGTTAGGGATGGAGCCATAGGGAGAACATGCATCTTTCTGATATACTTGTTTTATGGTTCTTGTTATTAATTTTAACTATAATGTTATTCATCGAGTCCATACATCTTTCTAATATAGTTGTTTGCAACCCAGCATATTTTACTGTCAAGCTCTGAATCCGATGATGAGGTTGATGAAGCTTTGAAAATCGTATCAGAAGACCTAGTTGATTCTGTTGAGGATGTTGTAGGACCCTTTTTGAAGTTGAAGATTGAAGATTATCATGGTAATAAAGTGAAGATTAAGTTGTTAAGTTAGTTTTGTTCTTTAGGCTTCGTTTATCGCAAAAAATGGCTTCCAGAAAATGAACTCTACATTTTTAGATGTTTGTTTGATTGAAAATTGACTGGTTAACGAAAAATGATTTATTGATCAACTAAAAATAAGGCATCTTTTTTGGAAATTACATGATTTTCAAAAATGAGCTATCAAAGGATAAGGTTACTTGTCAAAACTCGTGAGCTTAGTTAGATTTGGATTGGCCCTTACACATAATTTTGTAGGTTGGGAGTTAACTTGATTCGACCCGAAATATTATTATATTAATAAAAAAAGTATTTTAAAAAAAAATTTATTCAAAAAATAATTTAAATATTAAAATATTAATATAAGTCTTTATTTTTATTTTTGTTTTTAAATTTTGTTGATGATATTTTTGGTGGTGGATGGTTCTAAGGCCAGGAGGAAGAGGGAAATAGAGCAACAACGTAGGATTTTGTGTTTAAGGGTATCTAGAGAGAGTTAGCTAGTCCTAAGAGGCCTATTTATAGTTTTCTCTGATGGGTCGCCGCACCCCACGTGCCGGGGTTTGGCCAAAGACAGGTAGGCTGAGGCTTCACGTGGGTTCCGACGTGATAGGCGACGATATAATAGGTAGGGTGGCTGTCAGGTGAGCCACGTGGTTTCTTGAAGTGATGTGTATTAAGGTCGCCCAACAGTGGCGACCACTTGGTAGCTAAGGCCTGGCTCGGGCCTGGCGAGCTCACCTTCTTGGGCCCTTTAGTGGAGGATTTGTTGGGCTTGATGGTTAACCTGAGTCAATTAGGCCTAGGAGGTTTATTGGGTTTAACAATTGCCCCCAGGCGAGGTGGGGGTTATAAAGTGGCCTCCGACGAGCCTGATGTGTTTGGCGAGGTCGTTATAGTCTTGGTGGGAAAACTGGTAACTGTTGATGCTTCTGTTTTTGCTGTATATGAGGCGTTGCCACGTGTCATCTGTTGATTGGGGGCGATGTTCGGCTTCTCGCAGAAATCGATGCAGGCATTCATTACGGAAGCTATAAAAGGGGGTGTTAGGCTTTTCGGGGTCGCTGTTTTCATTATGTTGTTGAATTTCTGCCAAGTTTCTAAGTTGCTGTGCTGCCGTGATCGTGGTTGCTGTGTTGCCGTGATTGTGGTTGCTGTGTGATCGGAGAAAGTTAACGGAGGTTTGAATAGGTATTTGAGAAGTTATTTTTTGGTTTTAGTTTTGTTTTTGGTTGATTGTGGTTTATGTCACGGCCATATTATAGGACAGTGATTAGTGATAGTGAGGATACTGAGAGGTTAGAGGGTAGGTCTTGGGCTGATGGGGCTGAGAAATCGGAGGTGGAGATGTCAGAGGTTGAACTGGAGGTTGAAGAGGATGCTCGGGCTGTGAGTGTTAATGTTGGAGGCTCGGAATTGAGTCGAGAAATTGAGGAGGGTGCCCGATTTGTTGTTGTTGGCTTTCCAGAGGCTAGTGGTGGTGGTGGGGTGGTTGGTGGTGGCGCTGAAGATGTCTCCGTTTCTCGTGCCGAGGGTCCGGGGGTCCGGGGGACGCCAGTGCCCGTAAAGTTGGGCAAATTAGGGAGATGTTGAGTTGTGTGACTTCACCCGTCAGGATATGGAGCCCTGTCTTCATAACAGGGGCATTTGTCTTCCCAACTATTGCTATGAGTTTGCCATTCCTGAAAAAGGTCGTCGTGCGAGCCAGATGTTATATGGCGAGCGCGAAGTGTGCTTTTATGCACATATGTTCGAGGGGGTTTTCATCTTCCGTTGCACGGCTTTTTTAGAGCTTGCCTCTATGTCTATGGGGTCATCGCTTCTCAATTGACTGGATGTCGTGGCCAGTATTGGTGCATTTTCCATTGGTATGAGAAGGCAGGTTCCCGAGGGGTTAACCTTTCACAATCTGTACCAGTTGAAGAGTTTGGATACCCGATTGGGTAATCGGTACTATCTTTCTGCTCGGGCAAAGAAAGTGGTCGTCAACACTCCCAGCAATCGCCATATTGTGCGGAGTGCATTTTTTGCTGCGACCTTGAAGCATGAAACCGACAACTAGGGTTTCAAAGTGACTTGGCCGCATCCTTCGAAGAATAGGAAAAAATCCCGATTTGGTATGGGGCCCGTCGAATAGGCGCAATTTAACTACTATCAGGAGCATAGTATCGATTGTGCGAGGACCGTGACGCCACAGAACGTCTACCGCTACTGCCCGAGGAACAAGAACCCTAATCGAATTGCGATCGAGTGTGGGCTCCCTCCACAATTGGGTCCAGTTTGGCCCGAGGGTGAGGAAGACTTTCTAGCGAGGCTGTTGATGGGTCGCACACGCCGCGTGATAATTTTTGACGGCATAACCTCGTTTGTGGATGTCGAGGTGCCTCCAGGCGAGGTCGCGTCTCCAAGTGAGGCTGACTCGGCGACTGGTAGCCCCTTTCGTCCATCAGACCTCATGGAAGGTAAGACTACACGTTTTCGTTGAGGTTATTGTCTTAAGCAATACTTTCGCTGTTATAATATTGAGATTCTTTTTGTTTCGCAGTGGACGACGAGGTCGTCGGTGAGCCTTTGGATCACCTTAGGGTTTGCCGATTCCTGACGATTTGGATAGGCTCTGGCGTGGTGAGCCTTGGGGAACCTCCACCTTTAATGTAAATGACGAGGTGTTTGGGGATCTGCTCGTCATTGTGTCCTGGGTCCTCCTTCCCTGCCAAAAAGGCGATCTTTATCGGCGAGCCGTCCAGAATACTTCGCCTGGCGGGATCGGCTGCCTTTAACTTGCGTCTGCCTCGATGTGGACAAGACCGTGACATGGCTTCGGGAACATGTTGCATTGGGGACTCAGAGGGAGTTGGACCTTCAGGCTCCCGTCTTGCTTCAACGTTCACTGGTGGCTCACCAGGTCGAGGTAAAGTGGCAAATCAGCTTGACGTTTATCGGTGGTTTTCCTTTCTCAGTTTTTTTCCTGACATTAGCTTATTTATGTTTTAGGGGCCAATGATGGCGCTGACCTTATACAACCGGGGCAGAGAAACCGATCATCTAATGGAAGACGCCGCCAAAAGGGTGGCTGAATCGGAGCAGAGGATGAATGCCAAGGCCAAAGCGGTGAGCACTTTTGCTGCCCGTGTTGTCGAGCTGGAGAACCAGCTAAGAGAGGCCAAGGAGAAGTTAGCGATGGCCAAACAGTTTTGCGTGGACAAAGTTGGCGAGGCTGAGCACCAAAAAGAGCTGGCGAAGAAGAACTTGGCTTCTTCCCAAGATGAGGTCTGCATTATGAGGGATCGCCTAATTGAGGCGGGCCAAGATAGACTGAAGGCTCTGGAGGCCAAAGACAAGGAATGGGAGGCCAAGCTGGAGGAAGAGGTCACCAGGATGAAGCAGGAGGAAAAGATCCTGGATGAGACGTGGGGGGTCTGTATGGGCTACAGGATGAATGCCCTCTCTATAGTTCAGGCGCGGTTCGGACCCTAGACCTTCGAGGGATAAACTTCGCTGCCATAGAGGTAGTCCTTGAAGGGTTCGACCCTCAGTTCCCAGATGGCGCTGCGCTTGAAAGCCTTAGACAATTTTTGGCGGCCAGTGATCCTCCTCCAACTCCCTTAGAAAGCGTTCCTGCCACCCCTGCCATCGAAGGTAACGAGCCGGAGGTTCCTACTGATGAGGGCATAGCAACAGACGTGCCCGCCAGGGATGATACTGAACCCGACGTCGTGGTTGTCGGCGACGGTGCTGTCGAAGGCCAACAGGGTGTTGGTGGTGGTAATAACGCTGTAGTTAGTGTTGAGGGCCCCGTTGTAGTAGAATATGACTGCTGGTTAGGATGTATAACTTCATTTGTTTAAATGAAAAAAAGGGGTTATTTATTTATGCGAATTCTGTTTCGTTTAGCGATGTGTGTTATGTTCCACGCATGGATGGGTCAGTTAGAGGCCGTTAGACGTCTTTGGAGGCGTAGGAGGGCCAGTTAGAGACCGTTGAGCGGGTTACACGGTGTCATGAGACGAGCACACGTGCGTGAACGCGTGGATGGGCCAGTTAGAGGCCGTTGGGCGTCCTTGGATGCGTAGGAGGGCCAGTTAGAGGTCGTTGAGCGTGTTACACGATGTCGCGAGACGAGCACACGTGCGTGAACGCGTGGATGGGCCAGTTAGAGGTCATTGGGCATCCTTGGACGCGTAGGAGGGTCAGTTCGAGGTCGTTGAGCGTGTTACACGGTGTCGCGAAGCGAGCACACGTACGTGAACGCGTGGATGGGTCAGTTAGAGGCCGTTTGGCGTCTTTGGACGCGTAAGAGGGTCAGTTAGAGGCCGTTGAGCGTGTTACACGATGTCGCGAGGCGATCCCACGTACGAGAACGCGTGAATGGGTCAGTTAGAGGCCGTTAGGAGTCCTTGGACACGTAGGAGGGTCAGTTAGAGACCATCGAGCGTGTTACACGGTGTCGCGAGGCGAGCACACGTGCGTGAATGCGTGGATGGGTCAGTTAGAGGCCGTTGAACGTGTTACACGGTGTAGCGAGGCGAGCACATGTGCGGGAACGCGTGGATGGACCAGTTAGAGGTCGTTGGGCGTTCTTGGACGCGTAGGAGGGCCAGTTAGAGGCCGTTGAGCATGTTACACGATGTTGCGAGGCGAGCACATGTGCGTGAACGCGTGGATGAACCAGTGAGAGGCCGTTGGGCGTCCTTGGACGTGTAGAAGGGCCAGTTAGAGGCCATTGAGCATGTTACATGGTGTCGCGAGGCAAGCACACGTGCGTGAATGTGTGGATGGGCCAGCTAGAGGCCGTTGGACGTCCTTGAATGCGTAGGAGGGCCAGTTAGAGGCCGTTGAGTGTGTTACACGGTGTCGCGAGGCGAGCACACGTGCGTGAATACGTGGATTGGCCAGTTAGAGGTCGTTGGGCGTCTTTGGACGTGTAAAAGGTGAAAGAATACAAATTTATTATAAATAGTATTTCTTCAAATGAATTGCATTCCAGGTCCGGGGTATAGGGTTTCTATCCATCTTTTCTAAGGTGTAGGCTCTTGAGCCGATTTTCTTGGCGACCTTGTAGGAGTCTTCCCAATTCGGGGCCATTTTTCCTTGCTCGTCGGTCTGCTTGCCTTACAATTCCTGAAAACTAGGTCGTCAATCTGAAATTGTTTGTTCTTCACCTTAGAGTTACAATATTTGGCGACCTGCTGAGTCCTGGCTGCCAACTTTACGTGAGCCAAATCTCTAGTTTTGTCAAGGAGGTCAAGGTTCGCCCTTAGTGCTATCTCGATTGAGGCAGACTCATAGTGTGCTGTCCTTAGGGAATTGATGCCAATTTTAGCTGGTATCATAACCTCCGTTCCATACATAAAAGTAAACGGTGTCTCGCCAGTACCACGAGACGTTCAGATAGCCCAAAGAACTCCCAACATCTCTTCTAACCACACCCCTTTGGCGTCATCCAACTTCTTCAACCCTTGAAGGATCTTCTTATTCATTGCTTCGAACTGGCTATTAGTTTGAGGATGCTTCACCGAGCTGTGTGTGAGTAGGATTTTAAAATTCTCACAGAATTTTTTCAGCTTGCCCCCCTGAAACTGTGTACCATTATCCGCCACAATGATGTTGGGGACGCTATACCTACACACAGTAAACTTCCATACAAAGTTCTCGATGACCCTCTCGGGAATAGTTGCTACGATTTCAGCTTCGACTCACTTAGTAAAGTATTAGCAGGTGACTATTATAAATTTCTTCTGGCCGATAGCGATGGAAAAAGGCCTCAAGATGTCGATACCTCACATGGCGAAGGGTCACGGGCTAGATAGTTGGCTAAGTATTTCCGCCGGTTACCTGGGCAATTTGCTAATTTCTGACACTTGTAACATCTCCTGACCATTTTCGTAGCATCACTCTTCATGGTGGGCAAATAAAATCCTTGTCTTAATGTTTTCTGTGTCAATTTCCTTCCTCCCATATTATTACCACAAACTCCCTCATGGATTTTCTTAAGAACGTAACTGGCTTCCTTTGGTGCTAGATATCGGAGTAAGGGCTGATTGAAAGCTTTTTTATATAGGATTTGCCGATCATGGTATACCTGGCGGTCCTTGTCTTGAGCTTTGCCTGGTCCTTAGGATCTTCTGGGACGATCTTTCCCGTAAGATAGCCCAAGATGGGCGTTAACTAGCTGGGTTCGCTTGTGACGCAGAGGACTTCTTCATTCTGATAGTTCGGCGTCCGGCGATGCTCTAACAAGATTTTTCCTCTTTGCCCGATCTCAACGGATAAGGCAAGTTTGGACAGGACATCGGCCTTTATATTTTCTTTCCTGGCGACCTGCTTGACAATTAGTTCGTCGAATCCTTTTTTCAGCTTGAGTACTTTTTCATGATATTTGACTAAGGTAGGTTCTTTGACTTCATACTCGCCATTCACTTGCTTCGCCACTAACTGCGAGTTAGTGTATAACTATAGCTTAGCAACACCCAACTTTGTGGCGAGTTCTAATCCCGCCAGCAGAGTTTTATATTCGGTTGCATTGTTCAATGTGGGGAAGCCAAAAGAAAGTTCGTATTGCCACTCGTTTCTCTGGGGGTCCTCCAAGAGGATGCCTGCTCCGGATCCCTCCTTTCCTGAGGATCCGTCCACATACATTGTCCACACATTTTCATCTAAGGGCTCCATTATCATGGGTCTACGTACCAACTTCGGATTGGGGGCGGTATTGGCTCTTCCGTCGTAGGTGAGGGCTCGACCGAATATTGGATCGGTGCAGTAACCTCGTCAGTGAACGAGCATTCAGCTACAAAATCTGCCAAGACCTGGGCCTTAATCGCTTTCCTTGGTCTGAATTCTATGCCAAATTCGCTGAGCTCGATACTCTACTTAACCATCGTGCCCGAATTGTCGACCCTTTGCAAGACTTCTCTGAGGGGCTGATCTGTCAAAACAGTAATGAAATGGGCTTGAAAGTACTGTCTAAGCTTCCTCGTCGCCATCACAAGGGCGAAGGCCATTTTTTCTAGCCTGGTATAATTAATCTCGCCATTCTGTAAGGCTCTGCTAACGTAATAAACGGGAGCTTGTCGGGTCTCGTCTTCTTTAACTAACACTGCCGCCACTGTTTCATCAGATGCCGCCAAATATATAAACAATGGGTCGCCGGGAAGAAGACTGACCAATAACGGCGGAGAACATAGGTACTTCTTCAATTCTTCAAACGCTGCTTGGCAGTCTTGGTTCCACTGATATCGAGAGGCGTCCCTGAGCAGTGAGCACCTTAAAAAAGAGCAAGCACTTATCAACTAATTTGGAAACAAATCTGTTCAGGGCGATTACTCTGCCTGTAAGTCTCTACATCTCCTTGTGTTTCTTGGGGGCCCATACCCAGGATTGCTTGGACTTTCTCGGGGTTCACCTCAATCCTCCTATTTGAGACCTTGAATCCCAAGAATTTTCCTGCTCCAATTGTAAAGGCACACTTGTTAGGATTCACGTGCGCAAAAGAGCCAGTTAGAGGCTGTTGAGCGTGTTACATGGTGTCGCGAGATGAGCACACGTGCGTGAATGTATGAGAGAGTCAGTTAGAGGTTGTTGAGCGTTTTACACGGTGTTGCGAGGCGAGTACACGAGCGTGAACGCATGAGAGAGCCAGTTAGAGGTTGTTGAGCGTGTTATACGGTGTCGCAAGGCGAGCACACGTTCGTGAACGCATGAGAGAGCTTGTTAGAGGCTGTGGATCATTGGGAAGGATGGTAAGTCAGATAGTGCCTGCAAAATGCGACTTTGTATTATATTGCAATAAAGAAATACAAATTTACAAAAAATACTTCTTTAGGTGAATCGCATTTTAGGTTCTAGGTATGGGGCTTCCCTCCCTCCGTTGCAGAGTGTAGGCTTCGAAACCAGTCTTCTTCACTATTCTGTAGGGGCCTTCCCAATTTGGGATCATCTTTCCATGTCCGCCCGCTGGTCTACTTGCTTCACAGTTTCTAAGGACCAAATCGCCGACTTGAAATTACATGTTCTTCACCCTGGAGTTATAATATCTGGCTACCTGTTGCGATCTGGCGGCCAATTTTACTTCTGCTAGGTCTCTGGTCTTTTCGAGGAGGTCGAGGTTTCTCTTAGTGCTTCCTCGTTCGGGGCCGGGTCATAGTGGGTTATCCTCAGGGAATTGACGCCAATTTCAACTGGTATCACAGCTTCTGTTCCATACATTAAATTAAATGGTGTCTCACCTGTGCCTGAATGGGACGTAGTTCTTATGGTCCACAGGATTCCTAGGATTTCTTCTAGCCATGCCTCCTTGGCGTCGTCGAGTTTCTTTTTCAGCCTTTGGAGGATTTTCTTATTCATTGCTTCAACCTGACCATTCGTTTAAGGGTACTTCACAGAGTTATGTGTCAACAAGATCTTGAAACTGTCACAGAATTTCTTCAGCTTGTCCCCTGGAATTGTGCACCATTGTCCGCCACTATGGTGTTAGGGACCTCGTATCTGCACACGATGAACTTGAATACAAACTTTTCTATGATTTTTTTCGTGATGGTCGCCACGGCTTCTGCCTCAACCCATTTGGTGAAATATTCACAGGCGACTATTATAAACTTCTTCTATCCGATAGCAATAAGGAAAGGTCCTAGGATGTCGATATCCCACATGGTGAAGGGCCAAGGGCTTGAAAGCTGATTGAGCAATTTTGTCGGTTGTCTGGGTACTACGGCAAATCTCTTCGCATTTCTTGACCATCTTTACGGCGTCTATCCTCATGGTGGACCAATAGAATCCTTATCTCAATGCCTTTTGCACCAATGCCCAGCCCCTCATGTGATTGCCGCATACACCCTTGTGAATTTCTGTCAGAATATAGTCGGCTTCCTTCGGTGCTAAACACTGCAATAGGGGCAGGTTAAATGCCTTCTTGTAAAGTGCATCGCCGATCATAACGTATCTGGCTTCCCTCATTTTCAACTTTGTCTGTTCTTTGGGATAGTCTGCATAGTCCCTCTTGTGAGATAGTCGACTATGGGTGTTGACCAATTCGAACCGTTGGTAATACAAAGGGCCTCCTCACCGGCTTGATAATTGGGTGTTAGTCGATGTGCCAACAGGATCTTGCCTCTTTGTTTGATCTATTCGGACTGTTGGTAATACAAAGGGCCTTCTTTTTAGGCAGGGTGCCTGCCATGGTAGCTTGGAGTGTTGGTCTTAGTGGTATGGGATCCTTTAGAGGAAAAGAAAGGTCAGAAAACGTCGGAGGTGGGCCTCCGGGATGCCTAAGTCAGTGTATGTGGAAGAGGAATCCAACGATAGGATGGAGAGTTTGAGTTTAAAGGGTCTGTACCGTTGGTTAGCCCTGAGGAGGGCTATTTATACAGCTAGGGGCAGCCCGCCCAGATCCACGTGTCAACCTCTGATAGGGATTTGCTAGTCGACGGTATGGGCGGTTACCCACGTAGTCGTCAGAGGCGCCAGGCGACGTCATGGTCCTTGAGGTGCTAGGTGATCTGACCAAGTGGGAGTTGAGAGGCATCCACGTGTCCTCCTAAGTGCAGGCTTAGGCCGTCGGGTATGGTGTTGTTGGACTTACTGGTTTGGACCTTCTATTTGTGAGGTCTAATGGACTTAGGGCTTACCGAGCCTTTTGGGCCCAACAATTACTCTTTGGCAAACGTGCAAAATTTTCAAAAAAATAACCAAAGAATAGAAAATATTTTTCATTGAGTCATCCAAATATCAAAAAAAAATTATATTTTCGAAAAAATCAATATTTTTTGGAAGCCAATTTTTGTGAAACAAAGCTTTAGTTTTACTTGAAATGATAAGCTCCATATTTAATGCAGGTCAAGTAACTAGTGCCCCGTGGAGATCAAAGCTGTCCAAGACTGACATTTGGTATGCCACTTACGGATCAAATATGTGGAAGTCAAGGTTCCTCTGCTATATCGAAGGTGGACAGGTAGGCATTTTGTTATAAGGATTAATGAATCCTACACCTGAAATCAAAGATGTTATTAGATCTTGTAGCCTCAAGACATTAACTAATATCAAGCTATGGCTCATCCTAATAAACTTGGGTTACCAGTTGACAGGTGGAAGTGGGAGAAGAAGGAAAAATGAAATTTTTTTTATATTATTAATGCATGCCTTTGTCCAATAGCTTTCAGAAGTTCTGCATCTTGATTATGTAGTGTTTTCCTGATGTAGTTTCATAAGGCTTGCATAAGAGGAAAAAGTCACCATTTTAGCCACTTTTCATTAAATATTTTTTTGTCAACTCTTTTCATTGGGAAACCTAATGGGGTTATTAACCAGGATCTAGATGCTTCCTAAAAAAAAGCATAGATTGCATTAGCTTGGTCTATGGGAATGTCTGCCGTGTTAGCTTTTACTCTCTATTGTTTTTGATTTGATGTCATTTCTTTTCTCAAGCACCATGATTTTAGGCGCACAGGAGCACCATTACTCCTTCCGCTCCCTCTTATTTTTCTTTGCTTATCCCACTTTAATCTATTTTATGTTAATCTTGAAATTTGTAAATATGGTTCTAGGTTAAAGGTATGAAAAAGCCATGTTCTGGTTCAATGGATAGAAACCCTCCAAAGGAGACTCTCTGGAAAACTTTTCCTCACCGTCTTTTCTTTGGTCGCAATTTTACACAAACATGGGGTCCCGGAGGGGTTGCTTTCCTTCATCCTCGAAGCAACAGCCAAGATAAAACTTACATGTGCCTCTATAAAATTACGTAAGTTATACGATATTGTACTTTTCTAGTTTGGATTTCCTCCTCTTTATGTACAAGATAGTTTCAGTCTGCGTTGTGATTCTTAAGAAACAACTCTTGAATGCCTTTGAATCAGCCTGCTTGTGTCATAATCCTATCTAAATTATCTTTTCTTTGGCATCTTAAACAGGCTAGAGCAATTCAATGATGTTTTGCTTCAGGAAAATGTTCCAGATCATGACATGAATTCTCCTTTGTTTGATCTAAATGCTTTGGACTCCATCCCGAATGATGGTTCCTTTTCTGTGGAGGCTGTCAAGGTAATCCATGTTTATCCTGCCCTTTCATATTGGTTGCCATCTATGATATTCGGACTCGGGTGTGAGTGTCGGACAAGGATATGTGTCCTACACAGGTATATTCAATTTTTTCCCAAGATTTTCATGTATTTGAAGGGTCTTTGGAGGATCATATTCCCATATCCATATCCAGATATGCGTCGAATACGGATACTTCAAGAAAAATAAAGAGTCGGAACAACATAGGTTGCCATATATTTGCATTTTCTACTGTCAATATTTTGAGGGATATGCCCTCTTACAAGCAATTTGGTTGTTCATGCAGAGAGGCTGGTATCATAACGTTGTTTACCTGGGAATGGAGAATGATATCCCTATACTGACTATGACGTACGCTTAAACACACTTCCTTGGCAACTCATTTTTGACATCTGCATAATTTGTATAATATGTGTTTACATTTTTGTTTATTTGATGATATTCAGGTGTCCCCTCTCCGTGATCGAAAGCTTTAAGTCCGGAGAGATTCCTTTACGCGCTCCTAGCAAAGAATATGCTGACACCTTAATAAGAGGCCTGGTCAAAGGCGGACAGCTATCGGAAGAGGAGGCCTCGACTTACATTCAGGAAGTAACCACAAAACCATTATGATTGCTGATTGCAACTCTTTGTTGCCGTATTTCATTTGCAAATTTCTGAAGTAATAGCCATTGATGCTACAGAGTAAAGCATTTCTTGCTGCCCAAACAAGTAACAGTAGATTATATTGATAGGGTAAAGTCTCCTCCTGTTATGTGTTATATACATCCATTTGTGTACTTCGTAAGTATTTAAGAAGCTGTAGCAAATCTTTAATCGGTTAATTGCTCTCTCTCTCTGTCTTAGTCTTCCATTTTTTCCCTCTCTTTGTCCGAAGTCCGTCCAAGACCATCTTGACGGTGGACCTCTCTTTGTATGTAGTATTCATCTTGACGGTGGACCCTTGGCTAAGAACAAGGTTAAAAAAATCGAAAATCGAATCAGTCAGATCTTTAGTTTTTGATCCAATCGATCGGTCCGGTTCGATTTTTTAATCACTGCCTTATGATTTAGCAAGCAACTCTTCCTTTTATCTTCCTCCTCCGCTTCATCCCAATCATCCCCTTCTTCCTCTTCAACTTTTGCCCTAAACTTTTTTTTTTGTTGTTGTTAATGTCATAAACTTGTGATGTAATTGAGATGAGTCAAGTCGATTTAGTATTAGACTAAGCTCAATTGATTAAAAATTTTGAGGTTTAAACTCTATCGAGTTTTATTCTTTTAAGCTTAAAATATTAAAAAAAGTTTATGAATTATTTCATTTTTTAAGTAAATCTTTATATTTTTATTGTATTTAAATAAATTTTTATCTTATGATTTGTACTTAAATAAGTTTTTATTTCAAATAAATGTTGATTTAGGTCAAAGAATTTATTTAGGCATAAATTAAAGATTAAAGCTTTATTTGGGTACAAATAAAAAGTCAAGGGATTATTGGAGTGCAAATTAAAGATTAAGAACTTATTTGAGTGTAATAAAAATATAAAAATTTATCTAAATAAAGTTATAAAATTTAGATTTTTTTTTTAAACTTACTTCAATTAGGTTTAATTATTATTAACTTATCTAAAGAGTTGGAAATTTATGCCAGGAACTTGATTCAACCTTGATCTCAAGCTCGCAATGAAATCAAAAGGTCAAATAAAATTTTAAAATGTATAAATAAATCTTTTATTTTATTTATATACTAATAATATTACCTGCACGATGCTGCAGGAGTTATATACTTTCTAAAATATACATAAATTATTTTATTAAAATTTTTAAATTAAAATTATTTTAAAAATATAAAAATGAATGGAAATAAAGTAAAATAAAAATAATAATTTTAATTTTAATTTTTCTTTTTTCCTATTATACCTTTATATATTTTTAATATTTTTAAATTTAATTTAATAAATACAAAGTGATAAATAAATTACTATAATTATTTTAAATCATATTTTCCTCAAAAAATCGATAAGAGAATAATAAAAAATATTAATAAATTTTTAATACATAAAAATATAAAATTAAGTAATTTATTTTACTGAATATATATTTGTTTATTTTTGTAAAAATAATTATAAAAAATAAAAACAACAATAATAAAAAAAATAAAAACTACAACTATTTTTTTTCTTTCTATTTTTCCTTTATTCTTCTTAATTATAAAAATTAACACAACACTAATAAAAAAACAAAACTACAATTATTTTCTTTTTCTTTTTCTTCTTTCTCCTCCTCCTGTCGTCGGCTGCCTGAGCCATTGCCTGCCACGTCGAGGCAGTCGTGCCACCTCGCTCGATCTCCTCCTCTTTTTTCTTTCTCTCTCCTCTATTTTCTCCCTCTCCTCCCCCATTTGTTCCTCTCCGTCGGCCAGTCACTCTTTCTATCTCCCCTCTGCCATCTCTCTCTTCCTCTTCCTCTTCCTCTTCTATCTAATGCAAAAATTGGCCCTCGAAATATACCCCTTTTCATGATTTGGTACTTAAAGAAAAAAAATTTAGAATTAGATACCCAAACTTTACATAAAAAAAGTTAGTTTATGGTTTAACAGTTTGATAACATGTCATTTTTTACCAATAAAAATGTAACACGTGGCAACTCTGACACATCAACAATGCCTCATCAGCATTTTTAAAAAATTATTTCAATTTTAATTTTTAAATTTTTAAATTCAAAAAAAAAATAAAAAAATAAATTGTTTTTGGAAATATTTTTTTATTTTTAAAAATTTTTTAATTAAAAAAAGTAAAATATATTTAATAATATATATATTTTTTTTTACTTTAAAAATTTTAAAAATAATTTTTGAAAATATTATTTTTAAAATTTTTAATTAAAAAAGTATAATAAAAATTTAAAATATATTTAAATTTAAAAAATAAAAAACTTTAATTTTTTAGTTTTAAGATTAAAAGAAAAAGAAAAATTTTAATTTTAGAAAATATTATTTATATTATTTTTCAAAATTTTTCAAAATTTTTTAATTAAAAAAGTAAATTAAAAATAATTTTTTAAATAAAAAAATAAAAATAAAAAAAAATTAATTTCAAGAAAAATTTTTTTATTAAAAAAAGTAAATTAAAAATAAATTTTAAAAAATAAAAAATTTCTAAAATGCTGATATGGCATTATTAACATGTCAAAGTTGTCACGTGTCAAGTTTTTATTGGGTAAAATTGCACATGTCAAGCATTGGACTAACATGTGTAACTGAATTAAAGTCTGAGTACTTAATCATGAATTTTTTTCTTTAAATACCAAATTATAAAAAAAAAAAAAGATATAGTACAGAGACCAATTTGTATATTAACCTTTTAGAGGGCGTTTGGTATGATGGAAAGTAATCACTTTCCATGGAATTTAATTGATGGGAATGTGATTCCCATGTTTGGTATGCCAAAAAATAATTACTTTCCTGGGAAAGTAACTTTACTTGGAGAGTTACTTTCCCACCAGCATTGAAATGTGATTCCAATGAAAAAAGGTGGGAAAGTAACTCTCCCATGTACTTTGGAAAGTTAAAAAAAATTAAGACAAAAATACCCTCATTATTATTTGGTTTTAGGCATTTCTTTCATTGTAAAAAAACCCTAGCCGCTGCTGAGTCTTCTCCCCTGTTGAGTTCTTCTCTTTGGAAATTGGTTTCAGTCCACTCTCTTCCGATTAACAAGTAAGTTTTTTATCTTTGTTTAAATTTTCATTTTTTCTGGCCTTTCTCTTTCTTGATGAATATCTTTGCCTCTTTGCTATGAACTTGTGATCGTGAATATGCTTCCTTACAATAGACAAAGTAAATAGTTAATTTGCCCATTTCGAATTTTAGTGGCTTTTTTTAACCCAGCTTCTAACTGCATGGGATCAAGTGGGAACTTGGAATCTCATATTTTCTACCTTATACCGGAAGACCGGGATCTAAAGTCTTTAGATATCTCTATAATCTTAGAAGTTCCACTGCAGTGATATATACTGCAATTATCTCTAATATGTTTTTCAATATTGAGTAGTTAATGCCTATTCTTGCAATTTCCAAAGTTGACTTGCAATCCTACATTGTATGAAGTTTTATTGACTAGTTAGATGAGGTCTTTCTGATCTTGATGATGCTGTTGCCTAATCTTCTATTACGCAGATTGACGTGGATATTGGGTCATCATCGGTAGCAAGAAGTGTTGTTGGCCTTGTCCTTGGATACGTCACAAGCTTAGTAGTAGATCTTGCAATATTAATTGAGGTTTGTGCCCTTATTGTGCTGTTAATCTGTGAAAGTGTACTGTCTTCTAGATGGTTCCTGGCTTTGGCATAGACCTGAGCTTGTAAACGGTTGGGGCTTTATAATGGTTAATTATCATGTAATGTCAAGTGAATTTTGTGCTATTGCTGTTTGAATCAACTGTGGAACTTTGGACATGCTTGAGAAATCTGTCTACTGAGCTCGAACTAAGGGAAGTATTTAAAATGTGTTTTGGGAACAAAAACAGAACAAATAAACAACCCTAAACAGCTCTTTGCTTATGTATTCTTTGCTCGTCTAACTTGAGATTGTAGTTCCTCAAGCTTTTTAGCTCTGGGTTGTGTGGTTTCTTAAATTGCTGTTTACAAGCATATTATTCGAACAATTTGTTGCTTTTCTATGGTATAGTTTTGAAATGCACAAACTTTTTTGGATTTTTTTTTCTCGGTTGGGGCTTGTTGCAGCTGCAACATGAAATGAACAATTTTAGCATCTTGAGTTTTAGTCTTCTCTCGGTAATCCCTTACTCTCGGAGAGCGTAACCATTTAAATTTGGCCGTAGTAATCCAATACCAAGGTTAAAACTTGATATGGCCGTAGTAATAGTTTGCATGATCCTATATATATAAATATCTTAATATGTCCATTCTCCATGAATAGTTGCAAGGTTTAGGTATTAGCAGCAACATATGAAATTGCAAATATTAGTTAGGCATTAGCTAATATATGTTCATGGAGAAATATTAGTTAGGCATTAGTTGATATATTGTATTTATTACAACATATATAATGTTGCTTTTGGGTGAAATGTTATTGTATATTTATGTTTTTTTAGTTGATATTCTTTAGAGAATTAACAATATTCATTTTGTACATTTGTTTAGTTCACATAATGCAAGGGTTTTCTAAAGAGCAACTTGCAATGGTCGTGACTACTTTTGCATTTGGTATAAAGATGTTTAACATAATAGTGATGATTAATGCTTTGGTTGGAGGATATTATCATACCTATGTGAAAAATAGAAAGCGTAAAAGATCCAACAGTAAGAGTTATGAGAGGCATCTCATTAGGCAGTTGAATTTTAGGAGGATGGTGTTTGATTCTGATTTAGCATGCATTGAAAATACTAGAATGGATAGACATTTGCATTCTATAAACTATGTAATATGCTTCAAAGCATTGGTAGGCTTGCACTGACAAAGAACATGAATGTTGAGGAAATGGTGGCTATCTTTCTATACATCATTTCTCATCATGCAAAGAATAGGATCATAAAGAGAGAATTTGTAAGAAGTGGTGAGACAGTGAGTAGGCAATTTAGTGTTGTTTTAAATTCTGTTTTGAGATTGCAAGCATTATTGCTAAAGAAACCAGAGCCTGTACCAGAGAATTCAACTGACAACAAATGGAAATGGTTTAAGGTAAACGAAAATTCAAAACACATATGTAGTTTTAAAATAATATTAAAAATGCAACTAAACAGTTAAATGTTTGTGTCACTTTTCTATTAGAAACAATAGAATTGTTTAGGTGCTTTATATGGGACTTACATTAAAGTCAATGCCTTGGACGTTGACAAGCCTAGATACAGGACAAGAAAGAATGAGATTGCCACAAATGTCTTAGGGGTATGTTCACAAGATATGCAATTTATATATATCTTACCTGGATGGGAAGGATCTGCTGCAGACTCTAGGGTTCTTCAAGATGCAATCTCTAGAAGACATGGGTTGAAAATACCTAAAGGTAAGGGGAAATGCATGAAACTGTTGACTATAGGGTTTAGAGTTTCGATATTGACAGATTATAAGTTGAATCTAAAATAATTATTTTACTATAGGTTTTTACTACTTATGTGATGCTGGGTATTCAAATGGAGAGGGATTCTTAACTCCATATAGACGTTATCATCTGAATGAATGGAGACAAAATCACACTCCACGATCAAAAGAAGAATTCTTCAATTACAAGCATTCTGGTGCTAGGAATGTTATTGAGAGATGTTTTGGTTTCCTTAAGATGCGATGGGCAATACTTAGGGAGAGGTCTTGGTATCCAGTAAAGACAAAATGCAGAATTATCATTGCTTGTGCTTTGTTACACAATCACATAAGGCGGGAGATGACATTTGATCCAGTTGAGGTTGAAATTGGTGAGGAATATGTGGAACCAGAACCAATGCAAAATGTAGAGATGATCCAATATATTGAGACATCAAATGCATGGACTACTTGGAGAGAGAACTTGGCACAAGAAATGTGGAATGATTGGATCCTTTCTAGAAATCAAAATTAATTTATGTATTTGAATGAGTAATGTTTGTATGGTTAATATGTTTGTTCTTAAACTTTGCTTTATATTTTCTTTTATATTTGTTTCGGCTTGTACTGTAAACTGACCAGTTTGTTATATTTATATTATTATCTTGTATTATTATGGATGCTTTTTTTATTTACTTAATATATATGATATGTGTGCTATTTATATTTTGTTCCTACTGTATATTTGTTTTTATTATAGATGGAAGGTTCACCCTCTGAAGGAGTAGGGAAGGCAAACAAGAGATCCACCCACCAATGGACCCCTACTGAAGATGCAATCTGGGTTGATTGTCTTATGGAGCTTTGCAACGAAGGGTGGAGTAGAGATAATGGAACTTATAGGCCAGGTTACTTGCAACAGATTGAGAAATGGATGGCTGCGAAGATTCCTAATTGCCAAATTAGGGGAATGCCACACATACAGTCCATAATGAAGACCCTTAAGACACAATATAGGGAAGTTGCTGAGGTGTTAAGCCATACTGCTTCTGGTTTTGGCTGGGATGATATTAACAAATGTGTCACTTGTGAACTTGATGTTTGGAATGGATGGGTTAAGGTAATTAAACATGAAATCAGTTTCTATATTTTTACTTTTATATGATGTAGGTTATGTTTATGTGTTTATCAATTGAATGCAGAGTCACCCAGGTGCTGCAGGACTCCGAAATAAGCCTTTCCCTTATTTTGATCAGTTGGCCATTATATTTGGCAAGGACAGGGCAACTGGAGAAGGAGCAGAGTCTCCAGCTGATGCAGTGGACAACATAGAGAATGAGGAAGCAACATTTGCAACGGAAAAGGTAGCTTCAGAAGCATTCAATGTGTTGCACTTCGTTGATGATAATGATGATGGAATCAGTAATGAAGTTCATCCGGAAAACATTCAAGCGGCAATATCTTCTAGCCAAGCTGCCGACAGTGAGACCTCCGCTGGTAGAACTAGGAGGAATGTTGTGCAAGGAGAGGAAAATGTGGCTCGAAAAAGGTCAAAGACAAAAAAAAAAAAAACAATGGATCAGGCAAAGCTGAAGAGGTATTTCTAAGCAATATGGAAAAGTTGGCAAATATATGTGAAGGTGCAAAGCAAGAACTTGGTAGGTTGGCCAACTGTTTCCAACATTTTGCTGATGAAGCACAAAGGAAAATGCATGTTTATGGGCTCATATCTAGCATTGAAGGGCTAACTGATGAAGAGGTTGTTAGGGCTGGAGCCATTATCTCCTATGATATTGGTAAGAGTAACTATCTTTTCTCAATCCCAAATAATCTGAAAAAAAATTTATGTCAAGGGTTTGCTTAATGGCTCTATGTAGAGCACTTTGGGTTTGCTATGTTGGTCTATTTATGTTGTTAACTGTTTTAAGACTTTATTATGTGGTTGGTTCTCAACTACTAAAACTATGTTAGGGTGACATGTATCTAGTATTAGTATTTTAAGACAAATTATTATGTGGTTTGTTATCTTAAGACCGTGAGAAAAATATGTTAAGTTGGACATGTATTCTATGCAGACTTTAGCATAGATAAGTATTTAATTATAATATTAAAACTTTATTATGATATTTTAATACTGTTCTTAGTTACTCAAATTTGAAATGTAATACTTGCTGATAGGAGTTTTTCTTTTTTATCTATGTAGAGAATGGCTTGTTATTCTCTACATAGAGCCATTAAGCAAGAAAAAAAAAAAAACCTATTCGCACATGGCAATTCAAAGAGAGGGCGGTGTTCGTATTTGAAAAATAATGGTGAAAACAAGGTTCACATGATCAGGAACACTCTTCTTTGGTATTACAGCTTTCGAGCAGTATTTCATTTTGTATCATCAGAATGCAAGAAATGTTGCATTGGCCAATAAAAGAAATATTAAGCTCTTTATTTAGTATATTCACAAATCACAATGCATGTAAACTGAGTAAGAGAAAAAATATTCCAAATCTCTGTTCGAACACTTCATTTAGGCCTCTTTTAGCATTGCTTCTGGCACAGCTTTTGAGGTCAAAAGCTGCTTTTCACCGCAAAAGCAATGCTAAACAGATAAAAAAAATTGGCTTGTACTGTTGAAACCATGGTTTGAAAAGCCAAACCAAAAAGCCAAAAAATATAGCTTTTGGGCTTTAAAAGCTGGCTTTTGGATAAAATGACTTTATTATCCTCACATCTCTACACTTTTATTATTTTAAACATATCTTTTTTTGACATTTCAATTTCCTACAACACTTTTTCACAGCAATGCTAAACACTTAGGCCTCGTTTAGCATTGCTTCTGGCATAGTTTTTTAGGTCAAAAGCTGCTTTTCACCGCAAACGCAATGCTAAACAGATAAAAAAAAGTGGCTTGTACTGTTGAAACCATGGTTTAAAAAGCCAAACCAAAAAGCCAAAAAATATAGCTTTTGGGCTTTAAAAGCTGGCTTTTGGATAAAATAACTTTATTATCCTCACATCTCTACACTTTTATTATTTTAAACATATCTTTTTTTGACATTTCAATTTCCTACAACACTTTTTCACAGCAATGCTAAACACTTAAAAGTTTTTAAACCACACTTTTTCACCACACTTTATAAACACACTTTTTTCAACTCGAGCTTTTTCCAACCCAAGCTTTTTCCAACAGCAATGCTAAACTAGCCCTTAAAAGTTTTTAAACCACACTTTATAAACACACTTTTTTCAACTCGAGCTTTTTCCAACCCAAGCTTT
Source organism: Fremontodendron californicum (assembly GCA_030761205.1). Classification (NCBI taxonomy): domain Eukaryota; kingdom Viridiplantae; phylum Streptophyta; class Magnoliopsida; order Malvales; family Malvaceae; genus Fremontodendron; species Fremontodendron californicum. Next base: position 6,745,832 of record JAULJL010000019.1, on the reverse strand, counting down.
TTCCAACAGCAATGCTAAACTAGCCCTAGCTGCCAAAGGTATACGCAAAAAAAAAAAAAAAACTAAAGGGAAAGGCCAAAGGTAAACACTGAATACTGATAGTGCTTTAATTAGCTAGTAATTGAGAGAGTGTCGATAAGAGCCAAACAATTCCTAGTCATCTTGGAGTGATTCAACACAGTCTTCTTGATATTCACTGCGTAGCTCACATTCTGGCCATCAAACTCATCCGATATATTTTTAATACTTATTATAAATGTTTGTTAATAATAATTATCATTGAAAAATATTAAAATTAGTAAAATTTACATTAACAATATCATTGAAAAATATTAAAATTAATCAAATTTACATTTTATTTGATAAGGGTAATTTCAGAAATTACCATCACATTCCTGAGAAAGTGTTTAGTATACCAAACGCTGTAAAGTTACATTCCCTGGATTTTAATCAACACTTTCCCATGTATACCAAACGCTGGAAAGTTATATTCTCAAGAATCACATTCTCAAGAATCACATTTCATGGAATGTGATTCCTGAGAAAGTACCAAACGCCTCCTTATTCTCAAATCATTTAACTCAAATTATTTTTTATTCACTACCAAACAAAAAAAAAAAAACTTTTTAAAAATGTCTACCGAATCTCTAGGACTCAATTTTAATAATAATAGATGTATATATTATTAAAATATTTATAGGTTGATAAAGTTTGCAAACCTCTCAAACTATAAAATACAAAACTCAATTTGATTTGAGCAATAAACGAATCAAATTTAAATATTCATCGACCTAAGGCTGAATTACTCAGGAGTAGCTGGACTCTTTTACAAACTCTCCTAGACATTATTACTCGAGTACTCGCAATAAAAATATTTAAATAAAAATGAAATATAGGCTTACCATGAATTCGATTGATTTTTTAAAATTCTATTCCAAGGCTAGATCTGCTGGGTTATTAAAAAGATATATTAAAAAAATAAAAATTATTTAAAACTAAAATTAATTTTTATTAATTAAATAATATTTCAAACTGAACAAACTTCATCCGAAGCCTTACCAAAGCGCGGCCGGAGTCGTTTTGCGCTATGCTTTGCTTGGTTCCTTGGCATTATCAAATTGTTCCAATGCCAAAAGGGAATTCCAATTCCATATTCTAATTCCCTCATTTTAACAAGAGCAGTAAAACACTGACTTAAGAGAGCTCGTAGCAAATTAGCAATTCCGTGAAAACGCCCAAAAATAAAAAAACTTTGATCCACGACAGCAACGATTTCTAGGGTTTGTCTGAATCGGTAAGCGATGGCGATGGCTGCTATCAGACGCGAAGGGAGGCGTTTCGCCCCTCTGATCTCTCCCCGCCCAATCACCGCAGTCCGATCCTCTCCTCTCGCTCCCACTTATGAGTACAGATCTCATTTTCTCAATCTCTCATCTCTCTCTCTCTCTCTCTCTCTCTATATATATATATATATATATATATATATATATATATATGTTCTGATGACATTTCTCCTTATTTACCTATCTTTTCTGGTTCGATGATTAACAACTCAGGCAAAAAGAAGAAGAGGTTCTGATTCATTTTCCATTTTCTTCTTATTGTTAGGCCCAAACGATACGTTTTCGTTTGCTTTGTTGGTAACCAAATGGAAAATCATTCTATTTCGCTTTTGGACTGATAACTATTGCTGAGGAAATGAAGTTTTGTTTCTATTTTTTTTTTTTTGTATATTTTCCCTTAATTTGCTTATAAAAATGAACATTTTAAAAATTATTTATAATTAATTTCTGTGCTAATGGAAATGAATGCATTTTTTTCTAATGATGGTTTTCTTTTTCTTTTTTCTTTTTGCCAATGCGAGTAAATACGTATCCAAAATTGAGCTAAACAGTTGGTACTTGTATTGGTGTGTTCAATCATTTAAATTTTAAAAGAAGGGAAAAGATAAATATATAAAATAAAATAAATAAAAAAAAAAAATTGATTGAACCTTATAAGATTTGTAACAAAATTTATATATTTTCGCAATTTTCTTTGATGTAATTTGAACTAGTAAATAAATTAACTTGGATGGCAGGGATGAGGGTCCTATTGGAGTTCGTTCTATTTCGACTCAAGTCGGTAAGAATTGTTTAAGTTTTCTGTTTGTTTCTTTTCAATATGATGTTATATATACATGCTTGTTGCATTTTCTTCTAGAGTTGGTGAAGGTTATAACTTGGGTGGTGGTCAATTACTTGTGCAGTTAGAAACCGGATGAAGAGTGTCAAGAATATTCAGAAAATCACAAAGGCAATGAAGATGGTTGCAGCCTCAAAGTTGAGAGCAATTCAAACTAAAGCTGAGAATTCCCGTGGCCTCTGGCAGCCATTTACTGCACTTCTTGGCGATCTTCCCAGTATGTCCACTAACAAGCCTTTGAGGCTTTGATATGTATCCCTTTACTGAGCAAGCCCAGTTGAATCTGTTTGCATTCTCATTGCATTTTTCTTAATGTTTGTTATCTCAAGTTGTTAACTGTTAATTTGTGCTCTCTTCCATTTATGTTGCATTGGTGTTCATGTTGTGAATCATATGGGGCCGTGGCTCAGTTTTTAATTCTACCCTCTCTAACCAGAAGGTTTACCCAATGTAACTTTGATATTTGATTGATGACACAACAACTTGAGAAGATTAGCTGCACTTTTATAAATGCTTCTTAGCGTTATTTGTTTGAGAATTAGGTGCATATATCCTTTATATGTCCTAAGATTAATGTAGTTAAATAATTTGTAGAAGATGGATTTTGCATTGAGAATACCTCATTGATTTTGTTTCTTGGGGGAGTAATCACGAGTGTAATTTTTCATAAAATCATGCTTTATGATGGTATGTGTTTGCCTGTTTGGCCTTCCTCTGAACCAAATAAGCTCTAAAGAGCCCTGCTTATTTATAGAACTGGTTCTGTATCAATAATACCTAGATTGACTCGGTTAATAACTAATATTTCTTGGTTCAGGTTCAAATAGAGTGGTGTTTTATGCATAGTGGTGAATAAAACTGAAGTTTTACTAAACTGGAATCTAATAGATTTACTCACTATCTGAAGGGAAGTGTTTCAGCTTAACTTGTAAATTATTTGGTTAATACCATCAATAACATGCTTTTGAAATTTGCTTAGTTAAGGTTATAGGGTCTTTACCTATTCACTCTCTTGTTTTGTCCTTCTACAATTTCGTTATATTGTTTAATAACCTTTTACTTATATCAAATGTATGTTTTCTTGTCAACCTCATTTTATTAATATGTCTTATCACAATGCTAGGTGTTGATGTTAAGAAGAACGTTGTTGTGACCATCTCTTCAGACAAAGGTCTCTGTGGTGGAATTAACTCTACATCAGTCAAGATAAGCAAGGGGCTCAACAAGGTGAACTCTGGTATATCTCCCAAGCAACTTAATCTTGTCTGCTTGTTTGTTTCTCTCTTAGTTGGTGCCCAATTGGATGCTTCTTATAAGTTAAATATCTTTATTGCCACAGGTCCTGAAAAAGAAACAAAATATGTTATTTTGGGAGAGAAGGCAAAGGCTCAATTGGTTCGTGACTCTAAGAAGGACATTGAGTTGATCATAACTGAGCTGCAGAAGAATCCTTTGAGCTACACTCAGGTCTGTCATTGTGCTGTTTATCTGCAATTTTCCAATGAAAGAACCTTTTCGTAGAAGTTGAAATGTAGATTGCTATATTGAATGCTTGATTCTTTCTTTAAGGCCATCTTCTGGTCATGCAAGAGCAGGATATTTTGACCTTATATCTTATGTTTCAGTAAATGCACTGTTTGTTGACTGGTTCCTTGCGATGTAGTGCAGGAAGTGGGGTTCTATCATATTAAGATAAATATGGTCATATGATGGGCAAGAACCTGTAATTATAGGGTTTAATTTGATGATAGAAGATAATTAAGGTTTGTTGGTTGGTTTAGAAAGGAAAGACTCCATTTTGAGGGTGAAAACACAAATAAAGATTCAACCTATCTGCTGGCCTGGGAAGTGAATAGTAGCCGTAACAGTTATTTAATGGAGGTTGTTTTGGTGTGGATCTGATTAGAGTTTGATAGATGTTGGTTCTAGGGTTGAATGGGAATGCTTTAAGGCTGGTTATAATCTGTCAGAGTGTTGGAAAATATAAATAAGAAGAGGATAATATCCGGGCTTCACACCTAAATCTCCTGAGTCTTCACATCAAAGGCCTTAAAGGCTTCACATATAGGGCTAGGAATTTTTTCACACAAGCCTAAAGAGCATACAGGTGCAAATTCTCATATTATAATTGTTCTCTATTAGTTGAACAAGCAAATTTGTACATTATAGCTTTTAGTTATCCTACTCTCACACTGAGTAGATTTCCAAAGTAGGAACTACCAAAATTGATTGAATGAAGTTCTAAACTGTCAAGGAAAACATAATGATGTAAGGAAATCTTTAAATGGACCTTTGGTCTTAAATTCTAAGATTTCAACAAACAAGAATTACCGGAATACCGGACTCATAAATCCAAGAGAACAGATTTTTTTTAAAATTGCATCTGTTAACCTAAGGAAACATAACATTAACACTTATAAATATCAATTCTAGCTTAAATAATGCCCCAGTTGTCTAACATCAAATGAAGACCACAATTCCAAATTTTCTTGGAGTTTAATCTTGACTTTCCTCAATCCACTTTCTTTGCTGAATCACCATGTCTTTAATAAATTTCTGTCTTCTTCTCAATGTTGTAGGTTGCAATTGACTGTGTTAACCATCAATATCTTTGGATGAACTGGAATTTTCTAATAGAGATGAATCTCCTTTTTCTGGACTTTTTCTATTTCTATTCGTCATACTTACATTATTTGCACCTTCAGGTCTCTGTTCTTGCTGATGAGATCTTAAAAAATGTGGAGTATGATGCTTTGAGGATTGTCTTCAACAAGTTTCACTCAGTAGTTTCATTCATGCCAACAGTGTCAACTGTATTATCACCTGAAGTGAGTATGACCTGAATCTTTGAGCTTGATAGTTTTTATTTTTCTTGTTTAAATGTTGCTCATTTTAATCTCTGGTTTTTTATTTGGTGATTTGTTCGTATAGATTGTTGAAAGGGAAGCAGAATCTGGGGGAAAGCTTGGTGATCTAGACTCCTATGAAGTTGAAGGTGGTGAGACAAAGGGCGAAATACTTCAAAATCTGGCAGAGTTCCAGTTCTCTTGTGTATGTCCTGCTGTTTGAAACAAACGTCCTTATTTCTTGTTATTCTGCATGAAAGTCATACCATGAAGGGGTGAACTATGAATAATTGAATATAAACATTTAATGAACAAAAACCCATCTTTCAAATTTGTGAATTTCACTTGATGCCCTAGGTCTTAGAGAGCTGTATTACAATGACAAGAACCTCTTGTCGTGTACTGCTCATTGATGCAAATGATTCCTACGATTTCGGAGATAAGCACTTAGTTGATTAGGTTCCTATGGTTTTGTAGAGCCCTAAGTTTCTTTGTTGACCACCATTGTCGCAAGTTCTGCTGACCAGTGTTGCAGGGCAAAGCCTTTACTATCTCTTTGTCTAACCAATCTGGATGACCAAGTACAGACAGTTGTAAGAGAATTTTAACATCTGTGTGTCTGTAATCTTGAGAATGCATAAGCCACCTTATCTTCTTACTAGTAAAAAGTCTGTCAAAATAAAATTAAGATTTTCTTTATTTGTCTTTTTCTATATACTGGTATGTGCTGTAGTCTCTGTAATTTACCATCAAAGGATGCTCATATTTCCCCCAGGTCACGTTCAATGCGGTGTTGGAGAATGCTTGTAGTGAGCAAGGAGCAAGGATGTCTGCTATGGATAGCTCAAGCAGAAATGCCGGTGACATGCTTGATCGCCTTACTCTTACATATAACAGGTCTCCTCCCTTCCTTTTTCTCATGTACACATGCTTTCTTAGTATTGTTAGTCACTTATGTTGTGTTGAGCCTCATTTGGTTGTTTTTACTTTTTATTCCTTTTCATAGCTGATGTAGATATTTTGTGTCATATTCGTGTTGCAGAACCCGTCAAGCTTCAATCACCACCGAGTTGACTGAGATTATATCTGGAGCATCGGCACTGCAGAGTTAGTTTAAAAAATTTTACTGCTAGATTTTTCTGACGTTGAGTCGTTGACGAAATAAAATATCATTGGACTCTTTTCCTCTGGATTTCATGGTGCTATTTTTTGAATGTTTTGTTGAGCTACTGCAATAATCCCCCAGTCTTGAAACTTTTATTCATTTCTGGGAATCAAAATTAATTTTATGATGGTTTCAGCAGTCTCTTGATTTTTTTCTTTCTTAAAACATGTACCTGACTGTGGCTGAGGATGCAAAAAGAGAATATTGGAAGGATTTTTCCTATTTTCCTGTTATGAAATGCAATGTAAATGTGATTTATCTTATCAACTGTTAAAATAGCAGATGGTAAATACCATATCAGCATAAATTGTAGTATTTTCATTTATGAATGAATCTCCTGGAGCCTTGTCTGCAATCTGCCAAAGTTATACATGGCAGAACCACTGTTGTCAAGGCATGTGCCTAGTGCACCTAGGTGTTGTGCCTTAGCGCCAAACCACAAAAGCGCCTCAAACCCTTTCGGACAAGGCGCATTTGATCAGGCGCACGTCTGATGCGTCTAGACGTTTTTTTTGTAAGACAATAGACGCAAAAAAACCTCACTTGATTGAACTTCTTTTTAATTTCTTTTATTTTTAACTTTTGTTTCATTAGTTGTACCTTCAAAGAAATGAGATAAATCAGTCTTTCTACCTCTTAATATTTTTGAGTATTCAACAATAGACATGTGAGCATAAGGAAATCATGCATATTTGCCAACAAAAGAAAAAGAAAATTTTACATGTTTTGTAGATAAACTGGATCATTCTTTAGAGTTTATTATCATAATTATATATCTTAAGCATATTTTATATATGTACATAGACATATACAAAAACACATATACAGAGTGTCTTCAACGGTTTTTTTACGTCTTATCTAGTGCCTAGTAGACTGAGCTTTGCGCCTTTGACAACATTGGTAGAACCAAAAAAACAATGCTATATATGGCTGAGTCAGTCCTTAATAGATGCAAATATACATGTAATTTCATGACTTCAATGAATTGTATTGTTATATTCTCAACATTTCGAAGATTATCTGGTAACCAAAACTAGAAACTTGCATTTTCTAGTTCATGTGTAAAAAACAATAATTTCATGTTGAAGTTAGGACTTTTTTTTTTAAAGCCAAGAAACCCCTACAGGGCTACTGTTGTGGAGATGACATCAAAACGCTAACAAATGAGAGCAAAATCTACTAATAGTTCTCCTTGTGAAATACAAATCTTGTGGTGGTTTGGGTGGAGAATTTGGTGCACCACCTCTCCAACATTGGCTTATAACCTTATATTCAACCTAAGAAAGGCAGTGAGAATTGCTGATTCAAATTTGGCTAAATTGTTAGCTATTAGAGAAGCTTTCATCATTTTTGTGACATTAGCTGGGTGAATGGTTATTCAAAAGTTATTCCTCAAACGCGGTAAGATGTTGAACCAATTTGGTCGAGCAAAATGAGTGTGTACCTGAAAATTTTATCACTTAAGATTACAGAAAGTCTATTCGTATTTGCATAAGAAAACATCCAAGGTAATCTAATCAACCTAACAAACTTACTATCATCTTAGGAAGGATATATAATAGATCATGTTCTTTGAAACAGAGAGGACAAACAAAAATATTAGTTAGCTTCAAACTCACCTGGGTTCGAGAAACAATGTCAATTCCATCCTTGGCATGGTACAGAGATTGTATAATGCTTATTAAAGCTGACCGAGCATCGAATCCGAAGGTTTAATCCAGTTGGTTCATGCAATCATCTTTAAGAGGTGACATCCAGCAAATTTAGAATTTAAATTTTAACATCCACAATCCTTTTCTTTGTTCTCAATCTACGGTCTCCTTTGTAAAAAAAAAAAAAAAAAACCATCAAGAGAAGCTGCACAAGTTTGATAGAAACATAGGGTGGTCAAAATGGTGTAAATAAGTAAATGGTACGCAATTAAGTTACTCGGATTCCTCATTTTTCTTAAAATATTTGTTTTTGATATTTATGTCTGATACATATTCTGGCACGCGAACAATGATATAATTTTTCAAATATATGAAAAACTAAAATAAATAAATAAAAAAAAATTTGAACATATATCCGTATACAACATTCACCCGAAGTTCCGGATGCCTTTATACGGTAAAGGAAGAACATAGGAAGAACAACCCCCAAGGAATAAGGATCCAGGAATTACTTGATGTTGGTGTTAGTGAAGATGACTGATCAATGAGATGGAGAAGCAACTGATACAGCAGATCGTGGAGAAAAGCAAGAAATAGCGTATACATGTAGAAGGATTTTGTTTTTAACCACAGCAACTTCCCATTCATTATTTTCATTCTAACTAATATTTGTGGATTTTAATTATTTTTCTTTTAAACAAAGGAATGAAAGTGTACCAAATAAAAATCCAAGAATTTTCATGATCAATTACTCCCAACTAGATCTGTTGAAATGGCGAACTATCTTCTACTCAGATAAGTCTGGCTCAAATTATAACAAATTTGAATAAAAATTTTAGTAATTCAAATCTACTCAGAATTATTATTTAAATTTAATTATAAAACACATAAATATTAATATAAAAATAACTTTTTAATATTTTATAAATAGTAAAATGACCTGATCTAAAATTAAGGAAATAAAAAAATTCCCAAATCGGCAGTCCAACCCAACTCCTCCTCATGAATAAATCTTACTCCAAACAATAATCTCTGCCACCTCTGCAAGAGTGTGTAGGAAGATAAAGCAGCAGCAAGCTGGAACATAAAATATTTTTCTAAAGGAATATTCAGTTTTCTCTATGAGAAACACTCAAAAGTAACAAGGATTACATAAATGAGAAATAAAATTAGTTCAGAGAAAGTGTGCGTTGAGAAGTAAAAACAAAAACTAAAACTAAAACAAAAACAAAAACAATCTAGTATTAAAGCAGGAGGGTAGTCTAGCAACAAGTTGTCTCTCAACCAACTCAAAACACTTATTTCATGCCCTTTTGGCAAAGTCACCAGTATCATCCCGGAAGTTCTCACTCAGTGGATCCTTTTGGTCAAAACCTCCTGTTTCCTCTTTGTAGCCATCTTCAGCACCACCGAGTTGACCACCACCACCACCAAATCCCACATTTTCACCTCCATATCCACCTGAACCACCAGTAGCAAAACCACCACCACCACCACCAACATTGAAACTCCCATTCTCATAATTGTTTGCACCAGATTGACCAAAATTACTTTCATAGCCAGCACCACCAGTGCCATAGTTATCACCGCCGTACATTCCTTGGCCTCCATGGTTACCACTGCCACCACTGTTACCATATCCAACATTACCTCCATAATTTCCAGAAGAGGAACCATCATTTCCACCATAGCCGCCACCTCCATAATTACCACCTCCATAGTTACCACCGCCATAGCCACCACCGCCATAGCCGCCACCTCCAAAGTTACGAGGAGGTCTCTCAGCTGCATAGTTTACTCTTACTTGACGGCCATGGAGATCCTGCAACAAGAATTCAGAAAGACAAATACCTATCAACCAAAAACTCCAACAAATCATTACTGCAGATATGAGAAGAGAAGCTATTATGTTAAGCCTGTGCAAAATCTAACAAGGTAGACAATGATAAAACTACTCTTTTCATGCATTCTTATTTAAACCAGACAGATTAACTCAAAAAGCTGATAAAACTATGCGTGACAAATCTACAGTTAAACATACATGTGCCAATTAAGGCACATATAAATAAAATTTAGATGCAATAATCAAATCTATAAGTCTGCACAAGAGGTATATATCTGCTTCAAATTATCTGGAATGGGGCCTAGATGCACTTTGCCCAGCGCAATGCAGAAGCTTTCACCAAACTTCCAGCACCATGAAAAGAACAAAAGACCCCAGACGATTACAAAATGCAAAGAAGTGCATCATATTCTAATTTTGATCTCTTTGTACAGCGTTGTATACACCTATGACAATGTCACATTTTCCCCTTTATGTTTAAATAATGAAATAACACACTCTGACCAATTCCATAGCTATTGAATAGATGCTTGATACAATCAGCTTTTATCAATTTTTAAGGTAGACCACTTGCTAATCGTAAAATAAATCAAGATCCTATATGGTTTACTGAAACAGCAGCTACCTGTGGATGTTTCCAGACCACCAATATCAAAGTAATAAGTAATTCCTCAAAAAACTAATTACTTATATTACCTGTCCATCCAAGGCCTGTAGTGCACTGGAAGCATCCTCATTGCTAGTGTAAGTGACAAAGCCAAATCCTCTCGACCTTCCTGTTTCTCGATCCACAATTATTCTTGCTACAGTAAATATAAAAATTAATCAGCACCTATTACAGTCAAAACCGGCAAATATCAAACAAACTCAACTGCAATTTTTAGAAACAATTATTCATTTCCAAAGTAGTTCATGGATGGCATCTAAATGTTCACATGACACATGTATACTCAAAAATATAAACTTACATGATACTTTACATGACATGTAGAGAATAAGATTCAAGCGTCTCGAGACTTCTCAATCCCTTTCATCATAAAACTTGCAAATTGAATTCAGGAATACATTCATAGTAGCATACCTTCAATAACTTCACCATATTTGCTAAAAGCTTCTTTCAGACTTTGGTCATCTGTTTGGTATGAAATACCTGCAATTAAAAAAAAAAATACAAGAAGCCCTAAGAAAAGCGGGGAGGGGAAAATAGTTTGATGCTAAAGTGGAAAAGAAATTTGGGTGAACCTCCAATAAAAAGTTTCGAGCTTGGTGCGGTTGACATGCATCTAAACACTTGAAAGAGGCCTGGTCTTGATGCTGACAACTGAGCATTGATCTGCGTACTTGTGGTCTGCCTAAGTATATTCCCAATTTTACTTAAGAAAGCCATTTTTACAACCTAAGAGGAAAAAAAAAAATTAAAGTTCAGATTCAGCCAATGAAATTGATAAGTAAAATGACATAAAGCTAGTACCTTTATTTCTAAAAGAACTAACTTGTAGTATAACAATGGATTTAAAAACAAAACAGGGGGAAACAACTTAACAAGCTATAATAAAATCTGCAATTTTTAAAGAAAGTGCAACAAAAAAGGCTTACTACAACAATCACTCTTATCTTGTACTTACAAGATTGCTTCCAAAGAAATACAGAAGAAAGAGCCATGAACTAATATTAGGATACCAAACGTAAAACATAAAAATAATCAAAATCTGTATGCTATTTTCAGCCATGAACAATAATATAGGGTAAATCCAAAAACATACTAACAGAAGGAACCCATTTACAAGATTTAAACTTTTTTTATTATTTCTGTCTTTATGACTTTTAAACCCAAAACAAAAATACCCAAAATTTTGATTTTCTAAAAAACAACTCTTTTTCCTTCAAGCTTAAATGCCACAATAAACAAACAAAAACAACAACAGTCAAATATCCATTTTCAATCATTCCCAAAAACCCAATCTTTCATTGATCTTAAGCTAACAAACAAAAACAATCCAAGCAAATGATTACATACTAATATGAAACATCGAAACAGGAATCTGATACTATAAGAAAAATAGAAAAAGGAAAACCCTTTAACGACACAGTAATCAAATGAAACCCTTTCAAAAGAAAACAAATGAACAGCCAAAAGAAAGATCCAAATGAAAAACAAAAAAGAGGGTAAGGTAATAGAAAGTTTAGGGCTTTTTCGAAGCCTACCCTTTTGTTTGTGGGACTGAAATGAAACCCTTTTAAAAGAAAAAAAAATGAACAGCCAAAAGAGCAGATCAAAATGAAAAACAAAAAAGAGAGTAAGGTAATACAAAGTTTAGGGTTTTTCGAAGCCTACCCTTTTGTTTATGGGACTGAGAGACTGGGACTCTTGTATTTCTTTGTAGGTTTCTTTCTCAAAGTAAAACCCTCGAGGGTTTATGTAGACGGTGCGGCGTCCACAATCGATATATTTTGGCTGAAAATTTGTTGTACACGTGTGTTTTTTTTATTGGACTGTGTTTTTCGCTTCTGTAACAGTTTGAACTTTTGGATTTTTTTTATAATAACAGTTTACTATATACACCGATTAAGTATTATTTAATTATTTATTTAAACAAAATTATTTAATATATTATTTTTATTAAATTAAAAAAAAATTATTAATTATATTATATATATCACTTTAATCAATATCATCATATATTGGTTAACATTTTTCTTATAATAAGTGCTTTAATTTTTATGGATTTGGCATTTTGATATAAAACAATAAATGAATGTTCTTAGTCAACATTTGGTTTTTTTTTTTTCCTTTAAATGGATTTGGTTATAATTCTAATTAGGTTAGGGTTTGGTTTAAAATTTTGGGTTTTAAGTGGATTTAAGGTAGAAAGAAGAAATAAATGAAAAGAAATGCCTAGATGGTAATTTTGGATAGTAAAATGACTAAAAAATTCATATCATCTCGATAATGCCACGTCAACAAGGTCGATAATATATCATCATGGTAATGCACATCAGTGAAGATTATGGTAGAAAACTAACTATGTTAACAATTAAACTAAAATTTAAAATCTGAAAAAGTAAAGGGATTTTATTTTTACAAATTATTGTAAAGATATTAAATCGTATTTTCGCATAAGTACAAAAACTAATTGTACAATTTAACCTCCAATATCCAATATAATTATTATTAGTATATGATTATATAAATTCTCCACAAATAAACAGTTTTTTTTTTCTTTTAATTTCCTTTCACTAAGAAAATAATAAACTTTTTTTTAATGTTAGAGTAAAAGAAACATAATTTACTATGATTCCATTTTACTTTTTACTTTTTAGAAGTAAGCTAAAAACTGTATTTTAAGAATGTTAACCTTAAATTGATTATTGTTTTGCAATGAAAAAAATCTTCTTTTTTTTTTTCAAAGATTATTTGTTCGGGTCTAAATGTAAATTTATTTTGTTGATAATAGCCATTGTTCTAAAGAAAAAATTCAGAGATCGATTCTTCTGATTTCATTCGAAGTGCTTCAAACTCCAAATGAAAGTGCTTGAAGTTGTTTGTTAATAATCTAAAACAAATTCTAACGATTAGGACAAAGGATTCCATCGAACCTTTATTATTCTGACTAAATCATCAATAACATATTATTATGAATCTCAATCATTATTAAAAAAAAAAATCATTCTTCTTTTTTTTCTATTTTTTTTTTTTTACCAAATATAGCATTAAATATTCATTTGAATATGATTTTTTTCTCTAATTATGCTTATTTGCTACTATTAAATATATATTTGCAGTGAAATGTAATGTCAAATAAGATTTTAATCAAATTAGATACCTATGATACAATTTGAACTAAATTATTGGTATAAAAATAAAGAATAATCGAGAATTGGAGTAATCACCTTATTTATTTGGGTCCTTAAAAATTATCACAAAACTTTGACTTGATATCATCACAATCACAAGTTTCAAATGTAATAAACGATCGCTTATTAAAATTAACCAAGATAATATAAATTATTTTTGTATTTATTAATAGTAATAATTTGTTGTTTTAGATATATTGTACAAATAGTGAGTTTTATATTGAACTTTGCATCAAAATTTTAACTGAATATTATCTCAATTTTAGGAGCATAAATAAATATAAAAAATATCTCATGTATATTTATCTAATAATCTAAAATGTTTATATATATGAGAAATTTTTAAACTCCACAAGCGAGATTAGCCGGTGACACATTTTTCTTTGGATATATTTAAAAAAAAAAAGATTTTGCTAACGATAAAAATACTCTTTAAAATTATTATTTATAAAATATCTTAATTTAATATATTAAAAATAATGAATAAAATTATCAATTATTGTATTTAATACAGGGAAAGGAATTCATTGGTTGAATTGGGAATACATGTGCATACCAAAGGTGATGGGTGAGCTTGGTTTCAAGGACTACATTTTTTCAACCTTGTTTTATTGGCGAAATAGAGTTGGCGCTTGCTTCTCACCACAGATTCCTTGTGTTCCAAGGTCCTTAAAGCTAAATACTTTCCTCACGGGTGCTTCCTTGAGTCTAATATTGGTTTACAACCTTTGTACATTTGGCAAAGTATATAGACTTCAAAAGCATTACTCCAAAACGTAGTACGATGACGTATAGGGGATGGGAAAGCTATTAAAATATTGGGAGATAATTGGTTGTCGCTGAAAGGATCGTTCTCTATCACTTCTACAATGCGTGAACTGCCCTTGGATGCTAAAAAAAAACTCACTTTTATTGGCATTTATAAGTGTCGATAAAAGACCAAAAAATTGCCTCTAATGATATTACCGGCAATTCGTTGACCGCCGGCTAGGCGAGTGCCGGAGAAAAATTTTCGGCAAGTCTGACCACCGATTGCCGGCAAATCAATTCATTTTTCCGACACTTTTAAATGCCCCTAAAAGGTTAAATTTTTCAAAAGGCTTAAAGTGCCCTTGAAAGTCATGATTTATATATATATATATATATATTTTTTGACATTTTGTTGGCACTTATAAATGCCTCTAAAAATTTTAATTCTTCATAGGCATTATAAACTGCCGTTAAAAGTTACATTTAAAAAATATATAAAAATGTTATCATGTCAATATCTAAATTTAAAAAATAAACTTTTCACCAATTTTTTAATCATTGAAAAAAATGGCAAAAGAAATTGAATATATATATATATATATATCACTTGATGTTTTATCAACTTTACATTAAATACAAAAACTCAACTAAAAATTTCAATATGGTTAACATATTCGTTCACTACAAAAAATAAAATCTACAAATTGATTATTCATATCAAATGAACAAAAAGAAAATCTATGCATTTCCAATAAACTCAACCAGGAAGTTGTTGCCCTTTCTGAATTATTTCAACCATTCAACCCTGTAAAGATTGAAGGAAAACTCACAATCAGCCAGGAAATCAGAAAGGCCCAAAACAAAAGTGGTATCAGTTAAAAAGTAAGGAAGCAATGACAGCTTAAACAAAGAAAGCAGGCTGTAAACAAGATTTTATCAGAATGAGCAAACGTAAGGATGCAATGACAGCTGAAACAAAGAAAGCAGGCATTGGAAATACTTGGAGTAACAACTAGTCTCATCCATCGTCTTAAATTTTCATTCAGATTGTTGATGATCAAAACTAGTATTGGCAATATATTTGCTAATTTCAGAATCAAACAGAACAATGTCAAAAATGCTGTGGCCCCATGATAGAAACTGGATCATCAGATTCAAGATTAGCAATGTGCTAATATTTGACAGTGAAAAGAAAATGGTGGGGAAGGGAATAAAATAACACATAAGCATATAATGATAAGATCTGTCACCTTACTTTAGACATGTTTCCTTCAAGATATGTACAGACAACTGGTACAACATTTTGAACAAAGTAGATACAAGATGTTACAACAAACTTAATTAAATATTAGATTACTACATATTAAATATGTTACCTGGTAAACAAATGATAGTGCAATTATTGGTATACTCATAGGAACAGCTTCAAAGTTGGCTTTCAGAAGTGCATCCCACTATAGGCCTCCACTTGCAATAGCCTAAGAAAAAAAAAAAAAAACTTAGCAATATCAAGAGAAATGCATTTGACAGGAAAAACATCATTTTCTTAGTGGTATAATGCATAAGAATTGACAGTAATCAGATATATTTAAGAGCAAACTTAGTAAAACAAACAAGTCTTAATGCCTAAATATCTCAAATTAAGTTAAGATCATCCATTAAAGGAAAAAAGAATATGCTAGTAACAGCAAGCACCACAAATGTCCAAACACACATTTAACTTATTTTATACGGATGGATTTGGAAATATAGGGACGGATGAAAAGACAACATTTTCGGATTTCGAGACGTTCCATTCAAAAGTGAGTCCAAGTTGGTGATTGATAGGATAGAAACAAGGTGATTGACAGGACCAATCCATCCATTGCCCTCTTTGCTCGCCTCCACTTCCTGTTAGAGAACATTCAAACAAAGTGAATTATGTGAATTAATAAAAGGGGCTATAGAATATTAATAAGATTTCAAATCAAAATCTTAAGAAGCGAGGAATTTAGATGCTATTACATACAGACCAAAGCAAAAGTGCCGACCGATTCATGCACCATATATGGACCCTGCCTAACATAATTAGGCTACCAGAGAAGAGAATACAGAAAAGTTAGCTCCTCCATACGGGAGCAGTAGTAGTTTTTCTATCTAGCTAAGCAGAAAACAACAATGTCATCACAAATCAAATGAGCAGTATTAGTTTGTCTGATCATCCTTCAATGTTTAAGTTGATGAATAAAGCAAAATTATTTTTATAGGAACTAGAACGAGTACTTAATTATTGATCAACTTGGTCAATTATTATTTAAAGCCTGTGTATTTGTTCAATGAGATCAATATTGATTGAATTTCTCAGGTAGGTTTGCTTAATTATTGAAATTGGCATTCTAAAAGA
Source organism: Fremontodendron californicum (assembly GCA_030761205.1). Taxonomy (NCBI): domain Eukaryota; kingdom Viridiplantae; phylum Streptophyta; class Magnoliopsida; order Malvales; family Malvaceae; genus Fremontodendron; species Fremontodendron californicum. The sequence goes on along the minus strand of JAULJL010000019.1, from coordinate 6,729,154 downwards.
TTTTGAAAATGAAAGATAAATGAGAAATAAATGAACATAACATTACTAACCAAGATAAAGCTTACGACCAGCTTTGTCCACAAACCAAGTAGTCACACCAATTGCAAGGACCTACACAGAATACAAACTCCTATTAGACCAAACAGAATAAAACTTCCTTGCAATATATGAACTCTTGCATGGCAAAACAAGACTCTGCATAACTAAGGAGAAGTTACCTGAATAGCCCCAAGCCCAAATGTCGCAACATTACTAGATGAAACCCCTTGACAATTTTGGGTAACATTACTAGAGCTTTTTGAAGTTCCAACAACTCTAACCTCATATGCATTTATTTATTTGACTAACAGAAGCAGAACAGCTCAGCTTTAACCATAAGATTGAAAATTCTGTATGCTTTGCTAATTAGCATCCCAAATTGCTCCTTTCTCAAAATTACCAACATATCTATCGACTGTCTTACACTTAAAAGAAAGATATTTTCAACATGTATCCTGGAGCTATTTTTTAAGATTAAAAAAAAGTAAGTACTATTTTAAAATTAATTTGTCCTGTATGCAGATATTCATTTATTGAAAAAAATTAAGAGATTGATTTCAAAAAATAGCAACCAATTATGATAAAAACCAAGCTTCAGCTTTAATCTATACATGTCACTTAAGATTTGATCTATACCTCTGAAATGAAATGAAAGAATCAGATTTGAGCGACCAATTATGCATATTAAAAGTAGCAAATTATGATAAAAGCCTACTTACTACATATATATCTCTCGATTGAACTCTGTTTCAAGCCATGATGGCAATGTCATCCCCGAATGCAGCAGCATGACCTTTTCTATTCTCATCTACAGGTAATAAACCCTCAGTATATTGCAAAGCGATGATATCATATTCATCATCAGGTGAACCAGAAATTGACATGTATTTGGCCCAGCTAAACCCATCATTCGCAGAAACAAATCAAATGAATGAAACAAGACTTTAGTGGATCATATTTCAAATCTATAAATTAGAGAAAAACAAGAAAATGATTAGTTCTTTTAAAAATCAAATGTTTGTTTGGTTCATTAGAAAATCAAAATCAAAGTGGAGAGAAAGTAATTTTCGTGAAACTACCTTGAAGAAACGATAGTGCCCGCCACGATTGGCGCAGCTAAGAATGAAGGCGAGAGCATAGCTGACAGTGACGGAGATGAAAAGTTAGGGTTTGTTTCAAAAATTAGGGGAAATCTGATTTGGGAAGAAGCAATTTGAGAGATATTTTGATTTGAGATGGAGAGAAAAGAAACAAATTTGGAGAAAAAAATGATAGAGCAAATGGCTAGCATGGTTGAATATTGAAATAAATAACATGGGTCTCCTTTTTATTCAAATGGGTTGAATATATGGTGAGAAGCAAACCTGGGTATTGTGCCGTTTACAACTTTATTAATAGCGGCGAGGGTCTTTACGTCGGTAAAACCCGATTGAAAAAAGAGAATTACAGGCGGTTCTCACAACCCTCATAATTAAATTGCCTTCAAAAATACTTTTCTTTGTAGTGGGTGAAGACTTTAATTGATGAAGACACAAAGGAGTGGAAAGAGGAGATTATCAGAACCGAGTTTTCGTAGGATGAAGCAGATATTATTTATAGTATTCCCGTTGCCAAAATCAACACACCAGACCGACTTGTTTGGCACTATAGCAGGGATGGCAGATTCTCAATCCGGAGTGGTTACAAACTGCAACAAGTTATGAGGCTTGGCATTGGACCTCAACGGATAATTTGGAAGCTGTTATGGACCACCAATGTCCCGAACAAGGTAAATTTTTTTGGATGGAGATTATGCCATGGTATCCTTCCCACAGCGGCCAAGATTGCTTCCATTTTGAGAGAAACGGATGGTAATTGCAAGAGATGTAATTATGCTTTAGAAACTGAGCTGCATGCGTTGAGAGAGTGTGAGCTCTCAAATAAGGTGTTGGATCTATGCCAGTTTCCACAATCCATCCTGCAACATTCTTTCAGTCGAGGTATCGATTGGTTGGAAACAACAGCACAACAACTAGGGAAATATGATTTTGACTGTTTTTTGATGATTCTATAGGCTCTTTGGAATGCTCGTAATGGAGAGGTTAAGCAGGATCTAAAACAAAATGAGCATTTTATAGTGGAAAAAAAACCAAAACTTTGTTGACAGATTTCAAGAAAGCAAATAAGGGTCGGGTGAAACTTGCAGTGAATATGAACCGAGTGTGTTGGAAGCCACCACAGGGAAGTTTCTACGAGGTGAATTTTGATGGTGCTTTTGATAGTAAACTCAAGAAAGGAGGAATTGGCATTATTATTAGGGATTATGAGGGATTTGTGTCAGGTGGAGCTTCAGTTCTCATCAACCGTGTTTATGATGCAAGTGTTTCAGAAGCTCTGGCTGCAGTGAAGGCATTGGAGGTTGCTGCTCAAATGAGTTATAGGAAAATAATCCTGGAAGGAGATTCATTACTGACCATTCAGAGTTTATTACAACAGAATGATGACTTCTCCAATCCTGGTCCGATTTTAGATGAGGGAAGAACGAGAATTTAAAAGTTTGAAGAATGTCAAGTTCAACACACTAGGAGGCAAGGAAATGAGGCTGCACACATGTTGGCGAGATACAGTCTTGAGATTACAGAGAATTTGTATTCGATGGAGGGCTATCCTGAGTTTCTTCATCAAACTATTGTGCATGATGCTATTAATATTTAAGATGAATGAAATTTCCATTTTCAAAAAAATAAAAAACATTAAAAAGTATTGTTATAACGTGCCAAATGCGAATTTAGCAAGCTAGACACAAACACGGAGTCCCACTAATCATCTTATCTAGGTGTGACTAGTCACCTATACAAATCCATCCTATTTAAATTAATCCTAAGATTGAATAAGGCACTCTAAAAAAAAGTAGGTTTTGGTCTGCTTATCAGAACTAGGTTCGGGAGTACTGTTACGTGCGAGGAAGGATTAGCACCCTCACAACGCTTATCTAAGAGATATTACTTAATTAGTCTTGTGATACTAAAAAAGTCTCAATTAAATGGTCTTATCTATCCTATCTTCTTTTTAATCTGTTAAAAATATCGAAAATCATCTTTTAGGTCTCCCTTTCCATCAATTCGGGGGAAATGCTAAAAATGTTTCCTCACCTCTAAAGTATTCAAAAGAAATCGATCTTTCCATTGAAGAGGCGCTGTCGTCGGAAAAAGTAAAATTTAAATCTAAGTCTAATCTTCATAATTAAAAACTTAAATTTTTATTTATGTTTGTTCAAAAAATAAATCTCGATCTCAATATCGAAAATTACCTCTTAAAAACTTTTCCATCGATCTTGAGAATTTTTAAGAGACTTTTCTAAATTTTTTTACAAATCAACCAATCGCGATTTTTTTGAATTTCATTCTCAGAAGAAATCTTAATTTATTCTTGATTTTTAATTAAGCACCAATTATGAAAAATCATGACTCAAAAATTCATTGAAAATTAATTATTTTAAAACAAATAAATTTCAACCTCTTTGTATCGAAAATCATCCCTTAAAAACTTTTCCATCAATCTCGAGAATTTTTAAGAGAGTTCTCTCAGCTAGAAATTTCTCGGAAATCAACCAATCGTGATCTCTTTGAATTTCATCATCGAAAAAGATCTCCATCTATTATTTTAAATTAATTAATCATCAATTAACAATTAATTGAAAATTATCTTACTAGATAATAATCAAATTCACAATAAATAATAAATAATGGTTAATAATTAAAAATAATTAAAATCAAAATTTATTCACAAATATACCTGCAAAAAAAACTAAAAAAAAAATTAGTCCGAAAAAAATAATAATAAAAAATCAATGAAATAAGTAAATAAATGAAATAATAAAAGAACAAAAAAAAAGGAAAACAACACAGCAGCATATGGGTCGGGCCTGCGTACGGGCCGCGCGGCCCGACCCGTCTGCTGCTTCAAAAACTCTTTTTTTTTCATTCCTTACCCATTTTTTTAAAAAAATTTCTTCTTCCTCTCTTCAAGCTCAATAACACAATGAAGAACACCAAGCAAACCCAGAAAAATTCCAGATTTCGACCACTGTTCACCGCTGCCACCGTCATTCACTGCCACTGTCGTCGTCGATCTTCGCCGTCGTCGTCAGTCATCGGGCTCAAAAAATTCCAAAAAAGATACCAAAAAATCCTTTCGACCTCCTCTACCCGAAAACCAACTTAGTTTTTCCCGAATCTAATCCGAAACTCCTAGATCTTAAATTGAAAGTCGCGACCCTAACTTCTCCGATCTCCTCCGTTGTTCGTCGAATGGTCACCAAGCTCTGACATAAGCCTCCTTTCTACCTTTCCTAAATCCTCACTATTAAATTTTCCGAAATAAATCACTAGAACCCAAAACTCAAGAAATTTCGAACCTAACAACTTAAAAAAATTTCCACTGATTCTTGCTTGTTTGCTCTTGATTGTACTTCAAAATTTTGTGTGTTTTTGGTTGTTGATTTAACTTGTTTATATAGAAAAAAAATTAGAGTTTTACTGTCATCTGGAGTCCTAATCTGATCAAGATAGGAGTTTTTTCTAATCATACTTCTTAGAGTCCAAGTCTGATCTAAATAAGAGATCAAGTCCAACCTAAACTTGGTTTATAATTTTTTTTTTGAATTATCTGAATCTTTTTCATTTTCTATTTTTCACTTTTTATTTTTTTGTTGTTTAAATTCGAAAATAAAAATAATATTAAAATTAATTAATTAATTAATTAAAATTATCTACAAGTAAACCCGAATAAAATCCGATGTCTACAGTTGTCCCTCTTTGTGCATTCCCTGAGAAACAAGGGATGTGTAAGGCGTAGACACCTTACAAGTTCTCAAGCATTAAAAGACACTAAATACTTAAAGAAAATCCCATCATAGCAGTACTCCTAAACGAGGCATAAACTTTAAATTAACCCATCGTGAAAATGTACTCCTCCATCGAGGCTTCAACTTTAAATAACCAAAAGAAGAAAAACTCTTCCCAACGAGGCATCAACTTTAAATACCAAACACACAAAAAACTTCTCCCTACGAGGTATCAACTTTAAATACCAAACGAAGAAAAACTCACCCCTAAGAGGCATCAACTTTAAATTCCCAACGAAGAAAAACTCCCCCTACGAGGCATCAACTTTAAATTCCCAACGAAGAAAAACTCCTCTCTACGAGGCATCAACTTTAAATAACAAACGATGAAAAACTCCTCCTTACGAGGCATCAACTTTAAATTTCCAATGAAGAAAAACTCATCTCTACGAGGCATCAACTTTAAATACCAAATGATGAAAAACTCCTCCCTACAAGGCATCAACTTTAAATTCCCAACGAAGAAAAACTTTAAAATTTACGAGTGCCAAAGAAATTGGGCTTGAATAAGTTTTTAATGCCCACTTAACTGGGCTTGAAATCCTTACCGTGCCAGCTAAACGAGGCTTAAAATCTCTCATCTTGTGCCAACTTAACTGGGCTTAAACATTTCGAAAGTGCCAGCTAAACGGGGCTTAAACTCTCTCATCTTATGCCAACTTAACTGGGTTTAAAAGTGCCAGTTAAGCAGGGCTTAAACTATCTCATCTTATGCCAACTTAATTGGGCTTAAAAATGCCAGCTAAGAAGGGCTTAAACTCTAATATCCTAAAAAATTCTCAACATATTCTTTCATTTTCTCTTCTTGTTTTTCTTGAAAAAGTATTATCTCACTTTGTTTTCTTTTTCTCTTTTCTCCATTTTTTGTTTTGACAAACTCTTTCCTTCTTTTGTCATTTCTAGGTCAGGGATAAGATCCGTACAAACAATAAAGAAATTTCAAGAATCTTACCTTGAGTCCCAAAAGAAGTTGCTAATCTTGCAAATTGAAATTCCAAATTGAAATTCCTGTCCAAATCATACTGAATATCTGCAATAATCTTTCTTGAATGTAATGCAATACATGAATGCCATGAATGGAATGCATGTGTTTACCATGCAATGGATGTCATGAATATACTATAAACGATATCAACTCCCTGAATCTTTAATCAAGATAGAAGGTTCTCAAGCTCATTATTCATCTCTTCATCTGCTTTAAACTGATAGAGCGAATCTTACTGTTTCTTTCTTTTTTCAAAATCTGCTGAATTTAAACAGTTTCCTTTCTCAAAGCTTTCAAAACACCAATAAATCCCTGTCTCATCTTATGCCAGCTTAACTGGGCTTAACATCTCATAATAGAAATTCTTATCTCAGAAAAATTCTCATCTCATTTCGAACAAGATTCAAATCCATTTTGAAATGGTTTTTCTCAACTAAGGCCCAAAAATCTCATTTTGAAAAAGTTTTTCTCAAATGAGGCTTAAGATCTCACTTAAAGTTCTTCCTTATCGAGGTTCAAGAAAAAGTTCATTTCCGCAATTCATGACAAAATCTTATCCCTTATTGAAATATTTTAAATGCATGCACTGAATGTCATGAATATCATGAATTTCAATTGTAACAAAGGAATACTCAAGCTCATCATGTCATCATCTTTTAATTTTCCAAATGCTCAGACTTAGAACTGGATTAACCTCCACCAATTTTATCAGTCAATCGCATCACCTTCTCTTTCTCAAAAGGACATCTCTTTAATTCTAAGGCTTTGAACATTCATATTTCCAGTCTTTTTCATTGTTCTCATCTCATTCTCCTTTCTTCCCGGAATGTCATCTTCAAGCATATTCAAATTTCAAATGAAAAATCTTTAACGGCAATGATGCAAAATAGCCTACTCTCCCATTTACCAACTCAGTAGATTCTATTCTTCAAAACCATTTTCTCATCATGGTAAAAAGCCTTCTCGTTCTTTGCCCCCAAAAATGTCACTCTTATCATACTGGTTCAAAACTCAAATATGCATCATCCTAAACCTGAATGTTCTCATGTTATGTTTTTGAAAATTCTTTGAAAAGAAAGAATTTGTCCAAAAAACTTTTCTCATTTTCAAATCATGCCCCCATGGTAAATCAAAATTGCCCCCAGAAACGTTACTATTTTCCATGTTCAAAAACCAAATCATCATTTGCTAAACAAAAATGCAACTTTAGATCTCTTAAAAAAATTGATGATTACTTTCAAGATTGGACAAGGTGAATAACAAATCGGCCCATTCAAAATAATTGGGCATTTCAATTTGTCAAGGTTTTGGTCATCAAGAGAGGTTTAATCACATAAGGAAAGATCACTATTTCTTCATATAAACTCACAATGAATTTTCTTTAATAATCAGGTTTTCACAAAAAGATTTGTCTTGAAAACACAATCCATTTAGCACTCTCTTTTAGTTTCTTGATATATAACATTTCAAAAATGTCAAGACTATCTATGATGGGTTCAAAATTTGGACAAAAAACGAAAAGGATTTTCAAATTCGGGCCAAGTCATCCAAATGATGTTGACCTTCTTAAGTTTCCCAAGAGTGTTCGGTACTCCCTGGTGGGTTCAAGACATCACTTCTCTTATACTTCTTGTTGGGCCTTGGCACAGTCATGCAGAGTTGCTTTCATATTTTCAATTTTTTTTTTTGCTCTAGATTGCCCATTTTTGGGTTTTCATCCTAGAGCTTCATCTTTTTCTTTTTTTCTATTTTTTTTTTGTTCTACCATGCATTTGAGAATTCAAACTTCTTCAATGACAATTCAAAAGGATAAGATAAAATCTGAGGAAAAACTCTTCAACTTAAACATTCATACTTGATCAAAATGGACTTTTAAAACTTGTAATGTAGGCCAAGGTTTGGGGCTATGAAAGAAATGATAATCAGGCCCAAAAACGTGTTTAAAGGTAATTAAACCAAGGACCATTTCTTCATCTCAAAATATCTCATATCTTTCTTTTCATTTTGAAGGTAATCAAACCACATATCATTTCTCTTCAAGAGGATATCATCATTTCTACTTCTCATAATATTTTTCATCTCTCTTTTCATAAAACCATGGATCATTTCTCTTCATGAGGATTTCATCTTGTGATTTTTTCTTTTTCCTCTTTTTTCCCTTTTTTTTTTCTTTTTTTCTTTTTTTTTCTTTTTTCTTTTTTTTTTCTTTTTTTTCACAGACTTTCCTATCACAAAGTGAGTTTGAAAATTTAAAATTCAATCCATTTCAACATTTTCCCCCCTGACATAAGGCATTCTTTTCGTGATGTAGAAATATGATCCAAACGTTCATTCCTCCATAAAAAGATAATTCTTCATACTTTCCCCCTGGTGTTGAGGGTGATCCTTAGTTAAGGTTCAAAAAAAGAATTCAATAGGCTCAAAAGGGGGTAACAAAGGATAATTTCTCATTTCGTGAAATGAATATGAAAGATGGCCATCTCTCATGTCAAGCATGAATATTTTCATTAAAAAGCAAACCCCAGGTGAGGTAGATAATAAGAATTGCCTTTAAAAACATTTGAATATCTCATATGCATGATGTCACAATTTTTTTTTTGTTGCAACTAATGTAAAATACATCATCTCAATGTGCCTATCCAAGTGAATAGCAAACCCAACAATTTTCCTTTTCCCGGCATTCTCAAGATGTTCATGCAATTTCATTCAATCATAAAGGAAAACAAAGTTTACACAAGTCGAAATGGTGTGCAAAAAAAAAAATATCAGGTCATTTGGCTCTTTGGTAATCCTGCCTCAAGATATGGCAAAAGATAACTAGGTGAAAATGTATGTTACTTAAGTCAAGGCATTCAAGGATATTGAAAAAAATATGACTTTTAAGATAATTTTGCCCCAATATGTGAATAAAGGACACCATTCAGGAAATGAAAAGTTTGGGCATGGTTAAGAAACTTAGGAGTGATGTGTTTGAAGCTCTAGATAGCCTTGACACTTATTAAATTACCAAAATCTAGATTCTTTTAAGAGAGTGCCTCATGAGTTGCTTCTAAATTTTTATTTTTATTTTCGCAAATCAAATGTTCATTTCATTGCTCATTGCTTAGACGAAGATCATTGACCTTTTGGGATTCATTTCCTGGTCAAAAGAAGGTAAGGTTCATAAAATTTCAAACTTATATCATCAAAGGAATCAAGCTTTTGATTTGTAACTAACTGGTCATGGGAATAGGTTGCAAAGTTAATCTCTAAGAGATAATCACCAATTTTCTTTAAGATCCAAAAGTTTTTTTTTATTTATTTAGAACTTGAAAATAAATCATGCAAACATAAGCAATTCCTAATAAAGGAAACAAATCTCCTAAACACCTAAATAATGCTTAAAATGTCATGCCTATAAAAAGAATGAAAACATCACAAATTTAAAATTATCCAGACTGAGTATTTGAGGTGACATTCCCCATATTCAAATTCCAAATCTCCAATGTTCCAAAACATCCAAAGTCAAGATGTCGCTGTGTGGATGGGCCATCACTGACGTTTGATCCCCTTCACTTATCAAAATTCAATAGGCCAGCATTGATCAAGCTTTGCATCTTATACTTAAAAGCCAGGCAGGTTTATATAGAATGACCTACATTCCCGAAATGATATTCGCATCGTGCATTGGCATCGTACCATTTTGGGTAAGGAGGGTTAAGTGGTTTCAGATAAATCGGTGCAACAAGATGGGTTTGTATGAGATGAGGGAGTAAGTCCGTGTAAGTCATCGGGATTGGGTCAATACGGGTTCTCTATTGATTGTTTGTAGTCTTCTTGAGGTAACAGGATGATAATATGGGTTTAGATGTGGAGCAACTTGTGGTGATTGGGTGTAATCAGGAGATTCTTTAGACTTCGGGCTTCTCGGTTCAATCATAAGCCTATCCAATCTATCCATTGCTTATTCGACCTTGTCCAAATCTTGATCCTTACTTGGACCACTAAGTGTATTATTCTGTCTTTGGCAAGCATGAAAGGTTTGTTGATCTTGGCACAATGATTTCTTGTTATGTGGTTGGATTGAAGATGATGGAGATTCCCGATGATGAACCACTTTGGTTTGATCGAGGCCTTCAACCATCTTCATCAATTTGGAAAGCTGCCCCTTTATTTCTCGGATATCATGTCCAAATTCTTCCTGATTTTCCCCCAGTGCATTGATCTGTGCTTCTAATTGATCGCTCGTGTCTCTTGAATCTATCTTCTCAAGAAGAAATCACCAACATTACACTCTCTTTCATGTAATGAATGCATGAGTATTATGAAAAATGTACATGATAAATGCATAAGCATTATGAAAATGTACACGATGAATGCATGAACATTGTTAAAAAAAATGTACATGATAAATGCATGAGCATTATGAAAAATGTACATGGTAAATGCATGAGCATTATGAAAAATGTACATGGTGAATGCATGATGAAAATAGCTAAATGCTGCAAATGATGGAGTTATGACATACACAATGATTTTACAAAACTTGGCACAAGAAAATTAAGTACAAATTAGTCGAAGAAAAACACAAGTGATATTCACAAAAAAATTTAACAAGAAAATGTCAAATAAAAATACAATGACGTTCCTTCATGTGTCCTCTTTCGGGTAATTCTCCATACAAGGTTGACATGGCTCTATCCTAAAGTTGGCCACTTAAGTGTTGTTTATATGCTGGGTATAGGATACTTGGCCAAGCTAAAAACGTCCCCAAATTGCTCCTTAACTTCATCCATGTAGGATGAGTAAGGCACCCCATTCCTCACCCATTATAGGCTCCAATCAGAAGGGTTCAATTCGGGTGAGAGTATTTTCCAAAGCCACTGCGAAGGTTATTACCTTACGAAAGCTTTGGTACTTTACACTTTGCAGGTGTTTCGCTAGCCGTTGCGGAGGTTATCACCTCACGAAGGCGTAGGTACTTTACCTCCTCCTAAAAGGGACGAGCCCGGGTATAGGGCTTATGATTTGCATTGTGTAGTGTGTGCGAAGGAACATTCAAACCTTCTTTTTCCTACCAATGTACAAGAAACAAGAGTTGTTAGCACAAATAACAAAATCTAAATTAAAAAGAAGATAAGAATAAAAGATTAAACATTTTTTAAGACCAATTATTAAAACCTAAGGTATCACAAGACTAATCTATGGCTCGACTCTCTAATTTCCCCAGTGGAGTCGCCAAACTGTCATAACATGCAAAATGCGAATTTAGCAAGCTAGACACAAACATGGAGTCGCTTCTAATCATCTTATCTAGGTATGATTAGTCACCTATACGAATCTATCCTATTTAAAGTAATCCTAAGCTTGACTAAGGCACTCTAAAAAGAATAGGTTCTGGTCTGCTTATCAGAACTAGGTTCGGGAGTACGGTTACGTGCGATGAAGGATTAGCACCCTTACAACGCCTATTTAAGAGATAGTACCTAATTAGTCTTGTGATACTAAAAAATCTTAATTAAATCATCTTATCTATCCTATCTTTTTTTTAATATGTTAAAAAGATCGAAAATTATCTTTTAGGTCTCCCTTTCCATCAATCTGGGGGAATTGCTAAAAATGTTTCCTCACCTCTAGAGTATTCAAAAGAAATCAATCTTTCCATTGAAGAGGCTCCGTCGTCGGAAAAATTAAAATTTAAATCTAACTCTAATATTCATAATTAAAAACTTAAATTTTTATTTATGTTTGTTCAAAAAATAAATCTCAGTCTCAATATCGAAAATTACCTCTTAAAAACTTTTCCATCGATCTAGAGAATTTTTAAGAGACTTTTCTCACCTGAAAATTTCTTAGAAATCAACCAATCGCGATTTTCTTGAATTTCATCCTCGGAAGAAATCTTAATTTATTCTTGATTTTTAATTAAGCATCAATTATGAAAAATCATGACTCAAAAATTCTTTGAAAATTAATTATTTTAAAACAAATAAATTTCAACCTCTTTGTATCGAAAATCATCCTTTAAAAACTTTTTCATCAATCTGGAAAAATTTTAAGAGAGTTCTCTTACCTAGAAATTTCTCAAGAATCAACCAATCGTGATCTTTTTGAATTTCATCATTGGAAAAGATCTTCATCTATTATTTTAAATTAATTAATCATCAATTAAAAATTTATTGAAAATTATCTTACTAGTTAATAATCAAATTCATAATAAATAGTTAATAATTAAAATCAAAATTTATTCACAAATATACCTGTAAAAAAAAAATAAAAAAAAAATTAGTCAGAAAAAAATAATAAAAAAAAATCAAATGAAATAATGAAATAAGTAAATAAACGAAATAATAAAAGAACAAAAAAGAAAAAAAGAAAACAACACAGCAGCATACGGGTCGGGCCTGCACGCAAGTCGCACGGCCCGGCCCTTCTGTTGCTTCAAAAACTATATATTTTTTTATTTCATTCTTTATCCTTTAAAAAAAAAAAAAAACTCTTTCTTCTTCCTCTCTTCAAGCTCAAGAACACAATGAAGAACACCAAGCAAACCCAGAAAAATTCCAGATTCTGGCCGCAGTTCACCGCCGCCGCCGTTCACCTCCGTTGTCATCGCCGATCTCCGCTGCTAGTCACCTGACTCAAAAAATTCCAAAAAATATCACCAAAAATTCCTTTCGACCTCCTCTACCTGAAAACCAACTCAGTTTTTCCCGAATCTAATCCGAAACTCCTAGATCTGAAATTGAAAGTCGCGACCCCAACTCCTCCGATCTCCTCCGTTGTTCGCCGAATGGTCACCAAACTCCGACCTAAGCCTCCTTTCTACCTTTCCTAAATCCTCACTATTAAATTTTTCGAAATAAATCACTAGAGCCCAAAACCCAAGAAATTTTGAACCTAACAACTTAAAAAAGTTTCCACCGATTCTTGCTTGTTGGCTCTTGATTATACTTCGAAATTCTGTGTGTTTTTGGTTGCTGATTTCACTTGTTTATATAGGAAAATAAATTAGAGTTTTATTGTCATCTGGAGTCCTAATCTGATCAAGATACGAGTTTATTCTAATCATACTTCTTAGAGTCCAAGTCTGATCCAAAGAAGAGATCAAGTCCAACCTAAACTTGGTTTATCATTTTTTTTTTTAATTATCTTAATCTTTTTCATTTTCTGTTTTTCACTCTTTTTTTTTGTTTAAATTCAAAAATAAAAATAATATTAAAATTAATTAGTTAATTAAAATTAAAATTATCTACAACTAAACCCGGATAAAATTCGGTGTCTACAAGTATTATAAGGACGCTCGTTAGCAAAACCTTTAAAAAAATAAAACATATGACAGTCTCTTAATCCGTTTATAAAATTATAAAAAACTTTGTTGATAGTATATAAAAAACGAAATCTATTTGTCTATGTCGCAACCTAAAAATAACAAGTCTCATCGCAAGACTTTATTATTCGTTAAGCGTGACATTAAAAAAAAACCGAGAAAAATTTGACTTAATTCCTCTTGAAAAATGAAGGTTTTGAAAATGACCTTGAAAAATACATGGAGTCACCACCAATATTTTTTAGTTAGGTGTGATCGGCCACCTATTAAAATCGATTTTATAAAATATTTTAAAATTAATTAAAATATTTTTAAAACCAATTTCAAGTCTACGTTTTAAACCAGAGAAATCAAAAAAGCGGGTTCGGGACTCGGTTACGTGTGGGGAAGGATTAGCACCCCCACAACGCCCGTATAAAACGATACCTTATTAATAGTGTGTTATCTCAAGTCTCGGTAAAAAGTCGGTTTTAAATTTAGTATTTCAAGCTAATTCCCAATTTAAAGAAAAATAATTCCATTTTTAATTCAAAATGATTCGGAATTTATTAATTCAAAATTTTTCTATATTCCCCAACAAACGTGGCAAAATATAGAAAATTTTATTAGTTTGGAAAACTTTCCGAATCATTCTTATTTTAAAGAAGATATTCCGTTATCAATGATAATTGATGATATCCTCCCCAGCAAACCCGGCAGAGAACTCATGAATTATTTTAACTCGGGAATATCTTTATTTTATTGAAAATCATTACCTTTTTCAAAACATTTAAAAAAATATGAATATGTGTGACATAAATAAAATGACATAGCAAAGTCTAGATAATATAATGCAACCTAAATGGTATGATATAATTTAAATGTCTTAGCATATTCTAAATGAAATTAAATATCCTAAGTCATATGATATATTCTAAATGAAATGACCTAGGTAACATGATATATTCTATATGAAATGTAATATCCTAAGTCATATGATATATTCTAAATGAAATAAAATATCCTAAGTGACATAATATATTCTAAATGAAATGAAATGACCTATGTAACATAATATATTCTACATGAAATGAAATGACCTAGGTAACATAATATATTCTATATGAAATGAAATAATTTAAATGACATGGCAAATATAAATGATATGGCATATAATCTAAATGACATACAACATAAAATAATACTATCATATAATATGCATGAAAATAAAAATAAAAATAATAATGCATGAACATAGTATATGCTAAATAATATGACAAAAATAACTAAATAAAAAGCATAGGATATCATGAAATGTTCAAAACCATATAACAATTAATATAATATCAAAAATTTAAATCAAAGATAATAACACCATCATGAAAATTAAACATAGCAAAAATCACATATTATATAGTATGCATGAAAATGGAAAATGCAATGCATGAGAATATATTTTTTCCTTTAATTAAGAAAATCCGTATATCTAAAAAGATATCCGGCTATCTTAGAAAAATATATCAAATTAAATATTCTAAAACCAAAATACTTTGTGATTGTTTGAAAACAATTTTAAAAGCTTAGATTAAAAATAAAAACTTAGCTAAACCCTTTTTAAAATGGCTCTAATTTCCTAAGTTTAAAATCTCGGACTTGACCACCCTTAACCAGAGATTTAAAAAATCATTTTTATAGTTTAAAAAGACTTAAAAACTATCCTAAAACAGTAGCTAAACTTCCTAATCAGCCCCCTCTAAATAACTTAACCAAAACATAAAAATGATTTTCCTTCAAATTCAATTCTGCCTCTACTGTCCAGTTTTAAAGCATGATTTTTTAACCTATTTTTAAAAATTCAAAAAAATATAAAAATATATATATATACTGGAGGCTCAGGACATGTAAAAATACACGGAAAAAAATCGGCTTAATTTTTTGATTAAAGATGACTACACAGAAAAATCGAAAAATTACAAGTACTGGGTGAAAAAAACTGTTTTGCCAAAACACATTTTTTTTGCCTTTGATAAAATCATTTAAAAATCAAAGTAAAAACGTTAGAAACTCTCCTAAGGACTCACAAACAGTAGCTAACACTTTTGAAAAGTTAGGCAAAAATTGGCTAAGTAAAAAAAAATCACAAAGATAGAATAATCAATTTGACAACTCTTTAATTTTTCACAAGTATGCTCAAAATGAGCATGGCTTTGAACCATTGATTGGTCTAAGTCATAAATCAAGTGGCAAAGACATGAAATGCATGAAAAATACAGCAAATATGATGCATGAAATGCATGATTTAAAACCTAAATGACATGAAAAATGCATGGCATCAATAAAATGACCTAGACCTAAATGAACTTGCATGGCATTTAATGCAACCTAGGTCTAAAATGCATGAATATGTATGGCAAAGCAAACCAATCCTATACCTAAAAAATGCATGGCAATAACACAAACATATGGCATACTTAAACAAAATACACAACCAAATATCATGAAAATGCAAACCTATCAACTAGCATGATGAAAATGCACATGCAAAGCATAAAATAGAGGGGTGGTCGAATGGCCTCATGCTTCAAAATGAACATGGCATTTTTACAAACACATGATATACTAACATGCATAGCTAAAGAATAACACTCAAATCATGCAAATATAAAGTAAAGGCATGAAAACCAATAGGCATTTCCACAAACACATGGATTACAAAATATAAAACATAAACAAACTTAAACATTTTGAAAACAGAAAATCAAAAATGCAAGACAAGTAAAATAAACATGATAACAAGATAATAGACTCAAAAATAGAAACAAGCAAGCAACCAGATTAAAACAAGCTTCATGTTTATGTATTAGAAGAAAATTTAAAGCATCAAAACTTGTTAAATATCAAGAATAACATGAAATAAAAAATGCAAACAGCAACTACCAAAAAACTAGGCCATTCGGCCACCTCAAAAAGAAAAGAAAAGAAAGTTTCAAAAGCTCTTTACAAGAAAGAATTAAGAAGGAACTTGAAGAAGAATATTAAAAACACTTATTTAAAAACAAAAAATCAAAAGAAACTCATCAAATATCAAATGAAAATAGCAAATCAAGAATGAAAAATCAAAGAAAGTGCAAGAGTATGGTGCTTAAAGCAACCTCTAGAAGCTATATTTCAAGCTTTTTCTCTTCTAACTTTCTTTTCTTTTCTAAACTTTTCTTTTTACCTTTCAACAATGGAGAGAAAAATCAGCAAAAACCAAGAGAGAATCGAGAGTGAATAGCTGAAAATGAAAAGAGATAGAGACCCTCCTTGTAGTGGCCGAATGCCCTCCCCCCAATGCTAGGATGTTGTCAATTTCATTCAACTAATTTTCATCCTAAGGCTATTGATCCAAGATGTTTAAAATATGAAATTATCACCCTTAGATTAGACCATCAGCTATCCACAATTACAGCTGTTCAATAATCTTAAGCCATTATGTTGACACTCTCCATCTTCATGTATTGGTCCATGTGGCTTATTTGCAAAGGCTTGATCAAAAAATAACTACCTTCCTCTTTATTGTTGGCCTTTTGAATTAAAAATCAAAAAATATCTATCCATCCTTGGGCCTTGGCCGGCTGACCCTCTTCTTCCAGCCCAATCTTCATTTTTTTAAAAGGCAAGAAAAGCCCTTTTCGGTTTTTTGGGTAAAATGACCTTTTTGCCCCCCAAACATAAATAAATAGAAAACGGACTATAAATTTAATTTTTATTTTTTAAATACTTCCAAAATAATAAAAAATTGAATTCTGAAGGTTTTCAAAAATTTCCGAGCCCATTTGCTAATTATTTGGATTGTTTCTTCCAAAATTGCCCTTTTGTGCTCCCAAACTTTACCATTTTTAAACGAGCTCCAAGTCCAGATTTTTCTTCACCAATCTCTTCCAAATAATTTAAAAGTGTGTTCTGGAAGTTTTCATAATTTTTGGAACTCATTTGGTATTTTTTCAGGATTTATCTGCTCGAATTACTACATAGTGGGCCCGTGATTTGGCCATTTTGCAAACGAACTCCGAATCAAGATTTTATTTCGTCAATCTCTTCCAAATAATTTAAAAATGAGATCTAAAAATTTTCAGAATTTTTGGAGTTCATTTGCTATTTTTTCGGGATTTATCTTCTTGAATTTCTGCATAGGGGACCCGAGATTTGGCCATTTTGCAAACGAACTCCGAATCAATATTTTCTTTTGCCAATCTATTCAAAATGATTTAAGAATGAGATCTTTAATTTTTCAGAATTTTTGGAGTTCATTTGCTATTTTTCCCAAAATTTTCAATTTTACTCTTTTGCTTCCGAAACCCGATTTTGCTCAAAACAAGTCCGATTTTCAGATTTTCTTCAAACTGAGCCTTGGGCTATCATTTTTTAACCACTCCTCATCCATTAGGGGCTTTAGTCTTATCGAATAGGGTTATTTCTGTAATTCTTCCAAATTTTACCGAAATCCACCAAAAACCCGAATCCTCGGTTTTCTTCCAGATTGACTTCTCTTTCAGTTTTTCTTCCAAATAGCTTCTCCATTACCCGTAGTCAGTGCTTATCTTTCATTTGGAACCTTCAATTTCGACCAATTTGATCTTTTAAGCACTTTTTCCCAAATTTTCCGAACTAGGGTTTCCTTTCTACTGAATGTCCGTAACCTAACTTCTGAACTCCATATCTTTCAATGCAAACCTCGGATTATCAAAATTCTTTCGTCATTTTTCAATTGAACTTCAAATCTTAATTTTGAAAGTGAGTTGAGTTTTTTAGTAGTTGACTTTTCGAGGTTGACTTTTCGGGATTAACTTTTTCAAGTTTGACTTTTTATGCTCGTCTTCTTAGACTAAGTTTCGGAATATCACTTGAAGGATGAAAAAAGTTTTTTTACATTCTAAAACATCAATTTGGGAAGAAAACATACATGTTTTAGTGGTCCGGACAAAATTAAGTGTCTACAGTCTATATATATATATATTAGATTGTCAAGGAATGTACAACATTAATGAGATAATCTCATCAAAATTTTCTAGAACTTTGATTAATACAGAATATTAGTTTTGAAGAATTAGTTAGTTGAGTCATGGCGCGTAAGGTCGTTAAAAAAGTTAGTTATTAGTTATTACTACAGATAAAAAGGGAGAAACAGGCCTATAGCCATGCCAGGCCTTAAAATTTTCCCTCTCAATCCGTATCCACTCTCATCCAACATTCTCTGCCTCTCCCTCTCTCTCTCTCTCTCTCTCTCTCTCTCTCTCTCTCTCTCTCTCTCGTATCTCTGTCTGTCTGCAACCCTCTGTCTGGTTTTTCCAGTTGTCTTGTTTCTTGTTGTCTGGTTTTTCATGTTTATTGGATGGATCAGAAGTTTTCTTTGGGATTGATTGAAGGTTGTTGGTTTTTTATGTTACTTTCCAACTGATTTTCTTGATTTCATTTTGTTATTCTTTTATTCACTTGATTTGATTTGCTATATATCCTGTTCTTTTCTTAATTTGATTGAATATTATAAAGAATCATGGCATGCAATTTCATTATCATACCCCAAAACTTTATCTCTGAAAGGAAACTGGAAAGTTTTGTTTTAAGAACCAAGAGTTATAGTTCAACAATTATTTATGAGTTTGGTTTGATGATTAATCAGTTAATTTGTTGGGAACTTAATTACCAAGCACCTGCATTTCTTTCTGATGCAAAAGAAAGCAATTTTCTGGAATTGGATCTTGCCAGGTTCCAATTGTAGGTAGGTAGCCAGCCTTTTAAGTTACTCGAACTCGGGTGAGTGTCGGATTCGGAATATGGATATACTCAAATTTCTTTTAAAAAAAAAGTTTCATGTATTTGGAGGATGTATCTCATTCCAATATCTAAATATATGTTGGACACGGATATTTCAAAAAAATAAAAATAAAGAGTCGGAGTAAAATAGGGTAACTTATGTGTCATGTTACAAACTATGAGGAAAATTTGCAACTTTCTTCTTATCCAAAATTCTTTTACTTGTTCTTCTGCCCCATAAAAACATTTTACAGATTGGAAGTCTGATTTTGTTTCTTATTTCATACAGCATGAACTCCTGGGCCTTGAGATGGTATAAGAAAAAAGAATACATGATATGTCAGTCGACAATATTTCAGTTATGGAACCGGGACGTGTGAGTGCAACTGATATTGGCAATGATTTAAAAACGAATCAAGTTTCTCATCCATCATCTTCATCTGGTGAAGTACTCATCCAATCCGTTAATACCAACATGAAAGATAAACATACTGAAGAAGAGATTCCAGTTAGCTCAATGCCCAGTGATGGTTCAGCCACACAAACTCCTCCAACACAGGCGACAGAACCACCTGCTGGAGGCTCCCCTTCCGCCGCCGCCGCAACTTCTTCACATAGGATCCCATCTCATGTCTTTGCTACGACAAGTAGTACTAATTCCCCCGCCGAATGGAGTGTTGCTTCCAACGAATCGTTGTTTAGCATTCACATGAGTTTCACCGACAGATTAAGTTGGGTGTCTAAATCTGGGGAACTTAGTTACACTACTGATTATTCCACCATTTCCACTCCAATATTGGTTGACGTTCCAAGTACCAACAAAACTCCTAACTTCAATGATGAGACTGTTAGTGAAGCAGCAGCTGAAACAATGAGGGAGGTTATGAGGGAGAAAGAATCTCAGCAAAAATACATTAATATTGCTAAGGAATCACCTCATTCTCGTAGCATGTCTCAGCATTCAGATGCAAGTGTCAAATCTTTTGCCTTCCCTATGTAAGACCTTTATTTGAACATTTCGAATGCTTAGTATCATAGTCAGTCACAAAACTGATTTATTATTTTCTTTTTCTTATAATGAAGATTGACGGCAGATGCAGATAAAAATGATTCAAAGAATAAAAAACAACCGTCGCGGCCCTCCACACCTAAAACAACTCCACCACACAGTACTCCTCCGGAAACCCCTAAGGCGGAGACACCTAAAGCAACCCAAAATGGAGGTCCAAGAAGATGGTTCTCGTGCTTCTCTTGTTTCCCATCCTGTTCTTGAGAGACACTGCAGTATTGGAATGATTCAAAAGGCCGGCATATATGGTTTCAACTTTCAAGCACACCAGGGATTCCCTGTTAGAATAAGTTTTGGGCTACATTTTCACTATCTTTGTGTTGAAGTTTTTGCTTCCATTATTGGTTAGTCCACAACTTATTACATGCTAAAAAACATCATCAAGACATACATTTGTCTTAATTGGAGTTGTTTCTAAGATGTTTTGAATATTTTTTAGCATTAAATATAGGGCAAAGAACAAAGAAAAAGTGTCCAGCCAAAAATTTGTCAGTGTAATTTGTAAACACAAACTTTGGACTTTCAGTTAAGGTGTACAATATCAATTTTCTTGGGATTCATATATAATTAATAGGTTCTTTTAACAAATTTCATTTCATTTTTTTGTTATTTTGCTAACTTTATTTGTGGAGCTTAATAATTCCGGGGTTAGGGAATGTGATAATTCTTTTTTAAATGAAAAATCTTTTAAAACAATTATTACATTTTTTTCCAGATATCTATGTTACTTACAAATAAGAAATTATCTTGGAACGAAAAGAATCTTTTGACATATAGTTGACGTACACTTTCAAATTTGTCGATGCTTCAAGATCAATGATTTTAAATGCAAGAGTTTTACTCAAATTCCAAAATAGTAAAGAATTAATCTCGAAATAATTGAACTGTAAATTTTTATTGACCAAGTAAAGTTTGCTATCATTATCTTGAGAAAAAATAATATTTTACTCTTTGTATAATTTTTATTTTGTTTACTTGGAAATTATAAAAAAAAAAAGTGTTAATATAAAAATTTTAAAATATCAATATTATTAAAAAAATATAAATAAAGTGAAATCCATATCTATACCTTATATAATTAATAATTAATATAAAAAAAAAAAACTTTAAAAAAAATATTAAAAAAAACTTGACACATGTCAAACAAAGAATGCTTGACATGTGTCAAACTAAGAACCTCTTAGGGATTCTTTTTATATATAATGTATAGATTTTTAGTTTATTGTTTTAGTTTTCATTTTAATAGTTTTAAGTTTTTTTAATTTATATTATTTTATTTTATTTTTAAATGATGTTTTTAAAGGGATTAGTAGAAACGTTGACTCGCGGGTTGATTTAGGATCCATACATGATCCGCTCGAAAAAAAGTTAAAAAAATAAACTTTCTGCTAGTCAGAGTGAGAAAATTGATCAATCGAGAGAATTATATTTAAATTTAATTTTATTTTAGTTATTTTTTATTTGAATAATTAAATATATAAAATAAAATATAAAAATGAGTTAGTACTTCATTAATTTAACAAAAAAGAAAAGAAAAGAAAAACATGCTGCTAACCTCTTTGAGAAAGTCAACCCAACGTCAACAAACTCTTAGCTGAGTGGTCAAGAGACTTGAGGTCATGAAGTCTTGGGTTCAAACCTAAACTACTCCTCCCCGTACCCAATTATAAAAAAAAAAAAAAGGTCAACCCAACAAGAAAATAAAATATAAACTATAATTTTATTTTGTTATTTATTATTTTTTACCTCCTATAAATAATATATACAATAAGATCTAAATATGTTTAAAAAATGCATATAAATAATAATTAAAATACATTTATATTATGTAATTTATAAATAAACAATTATCATATATATCTATACCTTATACATAAAAAGAATCCCTAAGAGGTTCTTACTTTGACACATGTCAAGCTTTCTTTGCTTGATATGTGTCAAGTTTTTTTTTTTTTTTTTAGTTTTAATTTTTTTATTTATATTAATTTATTAATTATTTTTTGTTTTACTTTTTTTAGTTTTAATTTCTTAATTTATATTAATTTATTAACTATTTTTATTTTATTTTCAAATGATGTATTTAAAGGGATCGATCCGCACATTGACTCACGGGTCGATTTAGGATCCGTACCAGACCCACTTGCAAAATTAAAAAAAAAAAAAACAACGAATTTGTTTCTAATTAGTGTGAGAAAGTCGAAAAGTTCTCTAATGATCATGTGCAAGCTTTTTTTATATATATTTTTAGTTTTCATTTTTATAGTTTTAAGTTTCTTTTTTTTAGTTTTTTTTTTTTTTTTTTTTTTTTTTTTTAGTTTTAGTTTTAGTTTTTTTATTTTATTTTTAAATGATATATTTAAAGGGATTTGTCCAAACGTTGACTCGCGCATTAATTTAGAATCCATATACCTGATCAGCTTGAAAAAAAGTTAAAGAAAAAAAATTTGCTACTAGCCAGAGTGAGAAAGCTGATCAATCGAGAGAATAAAATATAAACCATAATTTTATTTTAGTTATTTTTATTTGAATAATTAAATATGCAAAATAAAATATAAAAATGAGTTAATACTTCATTAATTTAACAAAAAAGAAAAAGAAAAATAACTTGCTGCTAACCTATTTAAGAAAGTCGACCCAACGAGAAAATAAAATACAAATCACAATTTTATTTTGTTATTTATTATTTTTTACCTCTTATAAATAAATATATACAATAAGATTTAAATGTGTTTAAAAAATGCATATAAATAATAATTAAAAATGCATTTGTATTGCGTAATTTATAAATAAACAATTTTCAGAATTAAAAAAAATATAATTATATTAATATTATTAAAATTTATAAATAATTAAATAAATTATTATTATTAAATAAAATTTAATTTAATTTAAAAATTAAATGTTCATTTATTATTTTTTACCTTCTATATATAAAATTATGCACTATATAATAAGATCTAAATATATTTAAAAATGCATATAAATAACAACTGAAAATGAATTTGTATTACGTAATTCATATTAATTTTTTTAGTTTTAGTTTTTTTAATTTATATTATTTTTAAATGATGTTTTTAAAGGGATTGGTCCAAAAGTTGACTCGCGGGTTGATTTAGGATCCATACATGATCCGCTCGAAAAAAAGTTAAAAAAAAACATTCTACTAGCCAGAGTGAGAAAGTTGATTAATTGAGAGAATTAGATTTAAATATAATTTTATTTTAGTTATTTTTACTTGAATAATTAAATATGTAAAATAAAATATAAAAATGAGTTAGCACTTCATTAATTTAAAAAAAAAAAAGAAAAGAAAAAAAGAATATGCTGCGTTACTATTTGAGAAAGTCAACCCAACGTCAACAAACTTTTGGTTGAGTGGTCAAGAGACTTGAGGTCATGAGGTCTTGGGTTCAAACCCAAGCTACTCCTCCCCTTACCCAATTATAAAAAAAAAAAAAAAAGTCAACCCAACAAGAAAATAAAATATAAACTACAATTTTATTTTGTTATTTATTATTTTTTACCTCCTATAAATAAATATATACAATAAGATCTAAATATGTTTAAAAAATCATATAAATAATAATTAAAAATGCATTTATATTATGTAATTTATAAATAAACAATTATCATATATATCTATACCTTATACATAAAAAGAATCTCTTAAGAGGTTCTTACTTTGACACATGTCAAGCTTTCTTTGCTTGACATGTGTCAAGCTTTTTTTTTTTTAGTTTTAATTTTTATTAATTTTTTTTAGTTTTAATTTCTTAATTTATATTAATTAATTTATTAATTTTTTTTAATTTTATTTTCAAATGATGTATTTAAAGAGATCGATTCGCACATTGACTCACGAGTCAATTTATAATCCTTACCAGACCCACTTGCAAAAAAAAAAAAAAAACGAATTTGTTGCTAACCAGTGTGAGAAAGTCGAAAAATTCTCTAATGATCACGTGGCAAGCTTTTTTTATATATATATTTTTAGTTTTCATATTTATAGTTTTAAGTTTTTTTTTTTAATTTTTAAATGATATATTTAAAGGGATTTGTCCAAACGTTAACTAGCGCATTAGTTTAGGATCCATATATCTGATACGCTTGGAAAAAAGTTAAAGAAAAAAATTTGCTACTAGCAAGAGTGAGAAAACTGATCAATCGAGAGAATAAAATATAAATCATAATTTTATTTTAGTTATTTTTATTTGAATAATTAAATATGCAAAATAAAATATAAAAATGAGTTAATACTTCATTAATTTAACAAAAAAAAAGAAAGAAAAATAACTTGCTACTAACCTATTTGAGAAAGTCGACCCAACGAGAAAATAAAATACAAACCACAAATTTATTTTGTTATTTTTCATTTATTATTTTTTACCTCCTATAAATAAATATATACAATAAGATTTAAATGTGTTTAAAAAATGCATATAAATAATAATTAAAAATGCATTTGTATTACGTAATTTATAAATAAACAATTTTCAGAATTAAAAAAATATAATTATATTAATATTATTAAAATTTATAAATAAATAATTTATTATTATTAAATAAAAAATAATTTAAAATTAATTTTTCATTTTTTATTTTTTACCTCATATATATAAAAATATGCACTATATAATAAGATCTAAATATATTTAAAAATTCATATAAATAACAACTAAAAATGAATTTGTATTACGTAATTCATAGATAAATAATTATAATAATTTAATTTCATAATTAAAAACAATTATATTAAAATTTTAAAATAAAAAATAAAAAATTATTATTTAATAAAATTTATTTTAAAATTTTATTATTAATTAAAAATGTATAAATGTTTATAAAAAAAAACGAGTGAAAGGGGGGTTTAATTCTAATTTTTTTGATAAATTTTCACTACCCATTTAGGCGAAATAGCAATATGATATGAGCACACACTTTTTTAAGAAAAAAAAATATATAATTTTCTTATCCTATTTAGTACCGTAAATTTCATCACGATTTTTAATTTTGAATCCTTAATTTTTAAAATAGTTTTACAAACATTTTAGAAGGTTTTAGAAGTTCTAATCCATGTAAGCATTTTTCATACTCTATTTTAATAAAACTTTGAAATATTAGGATTCAAAATAATTTTTGTTAAAAAGTTCATTATGAGCAACCAAAAAGATGAAGAAAAACTATAAATGGGAACAATCTTCCTTTTGCTAATTTTTAAATAAATAATAGAGCTCATTTCATATGCTTTTTATTACTCCTATTTGCAAGAATTACTGTACAGATAGCTTATTGAATAAAAACAAGGTGGCGATCTTTTTCTTAAGGGTTTTATTAATGAATGTTGCATGTGTATTTTTTAAAAGTTAATTAATATATCATTTATATTAATAATATTGTATTAAAATGTAAGGTTTGTTTAACTGGTATTTATAGACATCAGTTAAAAATTATTTAATTATTACTTTAATTTTTTTATATTTAATATATTATTTTTACTGAATTAAAAAAATGATATATTAATTATATTTTTTATATATATATCATCTTAATCAGTGTCACTATACACTTATTAACATTTTACTAAAATATAATAGTTTACAATTTTTTTTTATTATCAATATATTAAGTGCAAATATTATTACATATATAATAATTTTAAAAAAAATTAACATTCGTTAACAAAATTTTTTTTTATCACAACAACGACGAACACCAGTGATTAAATTGATAAAATATTAATTAAAAACTTAAATATGTTTATCAAATACTGCTTTTAATCAAAACTTGATATTTTTTTTTTATAGATTATGGAAAAATATCTCCCACCAAATTTCCTTTGTATTTTGCTTCAATAGGAATTTTACATACTACTACATATGAAAGAAGAGAAAATTGTGAAAAAAGAGGTGGAAAAAAAAAATTTTAATGTGAAAAGAAAAGGAAATGATAAAAAGACTTGAGTGGGGGTTTAAGTGCCATTTAACCATTCTTGTGGTTGAAAATATCAATTTGAGGTGCCCAAATCACAAAACTTCTTCGAAATAAGAACAAATTGAAAATTCGGATTCCAAGGATTTGAAGTTTTTTAGTTTTATAAAATAAGGCACTAACTTTTTTTTTTTCATTGTACGTACTCTTATAAGTAATTGAATTAATTAATATACTTTGCGTAAATTGTCAAATAAGAAAATAAGAATATTGTGTCCACTTTCTTTTTCCATTTTTTAGTATAAGCAAACCCTAAATGCCACATTTTAATTTCTATTATTATATTATTCTTAGTTGCAAAGCCAAGCAAAAAATTATTTATAAAAAAACATAGTCATTTTCTAATATCATAGGGGGCAATTTGGGGAAAAAAATGAATAAATTCGTTCTAGTTATAATAATGTGCTTGTTGTGCTATGTCGGCCGGTTAGGACAGGGTGAAGTCATTCTCAATGATAAGAAATATGAATTTGTTAGTTTTTCAAATTTAAGAATTAAGATAGTTCCTGCTATTATTTATTAATTAATTTTTTTAATTTGTGCAATGCATAGATTTTTTGTTGTTTTTGTTAATTAATAAAATTATTTTTATTTAAATTTAATTTTAAATATATTTTAAATAATAAAATATTATTTAATATTATTTTTAATAATACTAGGACTATTAAGATTATATCGTGTATTCATATCATATTTATGTTATTTTCTCGTGTCATGTCGTGTTTAAAGTGTTATATAAATTTTGACACGATAATAATTTGTATTATATAAATTTTGACACATTTATGTATTAAAATCATATCATATTTATATCGTATTTTAATTATTTTTCTCATACCGTATAATCTTATTAAATCTAATTCAAATATAAAAGATAGGTTGGTAAGCTTTTGAAAGTGTCAATTAGGTCTAGTCTAGATTAGACCTGCTCATGATTCGGGCCGGGCCGAGTCGTGGCCCAATTTTTTTTATTTTTTTGCCTAGGCTCGGTAGGTCCGAATTTACTATTCATCGGATTATTTTTTTTTATATTTTTATAATTAAAATTAAATAAAATAATATTATTTTAATTAAAAAATACTGTTCATGACCGAACCGAAACAAAAAAATCATGTCCAAATCCAGCTCAATATGGGCCGAACATGTCAGATCGGACGGGCTGCCAGATCCATGAGCAGGTCTAGTCTAGATGGATCCATAGTCACAGTCTCACAGATATGTTCAAAATTATTACTAGTAATAAGCATCTACTTAACTTAGGGGGTAAAAGAGTAATTAAAGAGATTTTTTCCAGCGAGGCAATAATACGTTTGGCGCCAGCCCACCGAGTTTAAAAAACCTAAAAAAAAAAAGCCCCAAAACGAGAAATATTAACTCCCGCTAAAACGGTGAAAATATTTACAATTAAAAAAAAAAAAAAAAAAGTAGTTCGCGGGAAACTCACTTCAAAAACACCAAAACTCCCTCCAAAATTCTTAATACAAAAACTCCTTTTTCTTTCTTAAATCTCTTCCGCTCTTCCCTTTCTTAATTAAGCGCCAACATTTTCCCAGAGACCAAACACAACAAAAAGAAAAAAAAAGATATAGAGAGAGAGAGACAGAAATGGCGAAATCTGTGAGCCAAGATGCGATATCAACGATATTGGCGAACCCATCTCCCGATGCTTCCTCAGATCTTCCTGAGATCATCGTCCAGGTCTTGGATCTCAAGCTCACCGGCAACCGTTATACGTATGCCTCTTTATATTCTTCAATCTATTGTTTTTTTTTTTTTTGTTACTATTTTTTTCTTCTTTTCTTTTCATTTTACTTAATTAATAGCCAAACAAATTATGGGTTTCGGGTTTTTGAGTTCAACTAGTTATAATGGCAACCTTCATTTTCCCCTGATAGGCTGTAATTAATTTACTTCATAAGTTTGTTAGATCTGCGTTGTTTATTTAAGAAATTAATTTTATGTTTTTTCTTTTCCGTTGTTTTCCTTGGGTTTGTTCAGCAACAAACAGAATACCAATGATGCATTTTTGTTTAAAGAAATAATAATAAATATTTCCATTGAAAATGTAATGACTGATTATTATTTTGGTCAATCTTTGATTGAAGGTTTAACGCAAGTGATGGGAAGATGAAAGTGAGAGCGATCTTTCCATCAAACATGTCATCTGAGATCATTTCAGGCAGTATCCAGAACAAGGGTCTTGTCAGAATTATCGATTATACCCTCAATGACATCCCCAACAAATCAGAAAAGTAACTACTGATTACCCCTCACTGTTTTTCTTAGGTTTCTTAAACTTGATGTTCAATATGGGCAATGGGTTTCAGGTATTTAATTGTAACAAAATGTGAGGCAGTATCTCCTGCACTTGAGACAGAAATCAAAGCTGAAGTCTTAACTGAGGAATCTGACATTGTTTCAAAGAAGCCAAAGCTCGAAAATGAGATTAAAAATGAGGTTAAAACCGAAGGGACTGGTATTATTTTGAAGCCAAAGCAAGAAATGGTTTCCAAATCTGCTGCTCAAATAGTGTATGAACAGCGAGAAAAGTAAGTTACCTTTTTGTTTAGTTTAAAGTTCAATCTACTTTGTTATAGTACCTAAGAGTTGGTTGTTTTCTTTATTAATGTTTTACAATCTTCTCAAATTTTCAGTATGGCTCCATCTGCACGGATGGCAATGACAAGAAGAGTGCATCCTCTTGTTTCATTGAATCCTTACCAAGGGAATTGGACGATTAAAGTTCGTCTCACAAGCAAGGGAAACATGCGTACCTATAAGAATGCTAGAGGAGAAGGTTGTGTTTTCAATGTGGAGTTGACAGATGAAGATGTAAGCTGCTATAACCTGTGTTTTTCTTATACTTGTGTGTGAAGAAACCTTTTTAACTTGTAGAAAAAAGGGTTCTAATTGATTGAATGATTGATATTTTGTAGGGTACACAAATACAAGCCACAATGTTTAATGAAGCTGCTAGGAAGTTCTATGAAAAGTTTCAATTGGGGAAGGTCTATTACATATCAAAAGGGACACTCAAAGTTGCAAACAAGCAGTTTAAGACTGTGCAAAATGATTATGAAATGACTTTGAATGAGAATTCTGTGGTAGAAGAGGCTTCTAATGAAGAAACATTTATTCCTGAAACTAAATTCAACTTTGTCCCTATTGATCAGTTAGGTCCTTATGTTAATGGACGGGAACTTGTTGGTAAGAACTCTATCCTAGAAGTTTAAAAACATGTGTATTATAATTTTTTTCAATGCTTTACATGCTTACTTAGTGTTGCTTTTATTGCATTGAATTCCAGATATTATTGGAGTTGTTCAAAGTGTTACTCCTGTATCAAATATTAAAAGGAAGATTGACAATGAGAATATTCCAAAGCGGGATTTGATTGTTGCAGATGAAACGTAAGTGTCTACTTGTTCACTGCTATAAGTTTTTTATTTTTTTTATTATGATTTATTGAAGCCATACATTTCTGGATGTCAGGAAGAAGACAGTGGTGGTTTCTTTGTGGAATGAGCTTGCAAATAATGTAGGGCAGGAATTGTTCGACATTGCTGATAAATCCCCTATAGTTGCAATTAAATCACTCAAAGTCAGTGATTTTCAAGGTACTCTAAAGTTGGAGCCTGTGTTTTGACAAAGAATAAACTAGAAATCTTACAATAAAATCCTGAAATCTTGCTATTGATATTTCAGGTGTATCTTTGTCAACATTGGGCAAAAGCACAGTGCTGATTAATCCAGATATACCTGAAGCAAAGAAGTTGAGATCTTGGTAAGCTATTGTTGCTGAGAAACTAATGGTTTATTCCCTTTCAAGTAGCATTTTCAGATAGAAGCGTATTTCCATGCAGGTATGATTCTGAAGGGAAAGGGAGTTCCATGGCCTCTATTGGCTTGGGTTTGAGTCCTTCATCCAAGACTGGGGCAAGATCTATGTATACTGATAGGGTTTCCCTTTCTCATATTACTGGTAACCCATCTTTGGGTGATGACAAGGTATTGCTCTTAGTTTTTTTATGCAAAAGAAGCTTCTTTGAATTTAAGTTGTGTGAATAACTACAAAGCTTTTTGTTTTTTATTTCTTCTTGGAGTTGGCTGTGTGGATTATAGTATGCTATTGTTCTTTATTTAGAACTATTTGAGAAAAGCAATATAAATGATTGGTGTGTTTAAATCTGCAAAAGATGCAAGGCAGTTGAAAATGCTATTGCTGTTGCGTTTTGATAATAATAATAGTAGTATCATTTATGATGCTGAATTTTTGACTTCATGGATGACTGCCAGTTCCTTGAAATTGAAAATAAATTTAGTTCTGATAATCAAATATCTTTCTTGTGCAGCCTGCTTTTTTCAGCATTAAAGCATTTGTCAGCTTGATCAGGCCTGAGCAGGCAATGTGGTACCGAGCTTGCAAAACATGCAACAAGAAAGTAACTGAAGCTATTGGATCTGGCTACTGGTGTGAAGGATGCCAGAAAAATGATGAAGAATGCAATTTAAGGTGAGATGTTGGAACTTATAAGTACTTATAAATTAAATATTTATACAGTTGACAAGTTAGTTAGCTGGCATTTCTAATTTTTTTTTTTGGGTGGCATTTCTTAGATACATAATGGTGTCAAAGATCTCTGATGCAAGTGGTGAAGCCTGGGTTTCAGCCTTCAATGAAGAAGCAGAGAAAATTGTTGGATGCTCTGCTGATGAACTTCATAAGCTAAAATTAGAGGTAAAGTATTGCTCTGCTTATGAGTTTGATGTATATGTACATGCACATAAGATGTAGAATATTGTCTCACAGTCTCTCATGATATTTGCCATTTTCAGCAAGGTGAAATTGATGGATACCAACAAAAGTTGAAGGAAGCTACTTGGGTTCCTCATCTTTTTCGAGTCAGTGTTACTCAGAATGAGTATAACAATGAGAAGCGGCAAAGGATAACAGTCAGGGTAGTTGCTCCAATTGACTTTGCTGAGGAATCCAGATTTTTGCTTGAAGAGATCAACAAGATGAGAAATTCTCAGTAGTTTATTTCTGTTTTTCGATTAGAATCTCAGTTTTTGTTTGTAAATGATGGATTCAGGGCTTATTAACTTATAACTAGTTTAGATATGTTTATGCTTTTTAGGAAAACCATTTGTAAGTTTTCTTTTTGTGCTGTGCTTTCTGTTCCTGAGTCTATGAAATCTTCAATTATCTGTGTGGGTATTTTCTTGGTTCTTGAGAAAATTACATTACAATCTTGGTGTTAATCATGAAAATCACTATTCCTTTCAATGAGATTAGGTACATAGGATAAAGTATTCACTTTTCCTAGCATGTGAGACTTGGGAAGATTACTACAATTTGAGTATTTGACCATGCTTCTTATTCATTATAAGAAGAAAGTAAAGGAAAAAATTAACCAAATAAATGTCTTGGGTTTGTTTGGGGAAAAGCAGAAAAGGATAGTCACTATTGTACTGGTGGGTGTATTATTTTCGTTTTGATATTGGTATGTATCGATATCGTTGTGTTTTGATGTAATGTTTTAGGTTTACAGATATTTTTTAAATATTTTTTCATATATCTATATGTATAGTATATTTTCAATTTTTTTAATAAAATATATATTATATACACATGTAAATATACATCCATTACATGTATATATATGTTTTTATACAAATATAAATTTTAAATATCTAATGTCTAAAATTTTTAAATATCAAATAAGTAAAATAAATGTTAAAAAAATATAGTAAATTATTATTATGTCCAATAGCCTAATTTAATGAATATATATATATGTTAAATATAATTATAAAAAAAATAAAAATGATCATGACACAAAATATTGAAATTGGCTTAAAAATTCAATTAAGTGAATTTTTAATTAAAATTTTTTTAAAAAAAATCAAAATCTTGTACCAACCGGTATGGATCGATATAGACCGGTATGGGTTGATACCAAAACCGGAACTGATATCGTTTTGATTTATCTTAAAAACGATACGGTACTAATACGGTACCGATAACTCTGGTATAGAGACTATCCGGGTTTAGATTATATTTCAGACTTGTAAAGCATGCGACCAAGTTGAAATTTTAGGGCAGATTTGTTGGTTTTGGTTGGCCTCAGTCTAGGGTTTAAAAAGTTTGAATTCGACTTGAAGCTCATTATTCGAAACTCGATTCAAATTCGATCGTATTTTATTTTTAAAGTTCGAACTCAATTCAAAATAAAAACTGAATTATTCGTAACCTAATAAAAAACGAAATCGATTTCTATACTTGACTTCAAACTTGATTATTTATGCTTGAAAATTCGAGTTCGAATTGAGATACTTTTCAATACTAATTAAAAACTAAAAAAAAATTTGATTAGGCTCGCAAAATACTCAAGCCGGGCATTAGAATACTTGAACTCAGCTTACTCGATAACTCGAGTTGCTCGAGTTTAACTCAGTTTTTCAAAACCAAATTTAAATAGCTTGCGAACACAAATGTCTCATTTACACACCTAGACCTCTCTAGTCACTTCAAATGTTTCAGGCGAAGTGAGGAATGGGCGGATGAATTGCTAGATTCTGCCTGCCAGAAAAAGCAGAACACAAGGAAGAAATAAACAGCGGAGTAAATTTGGTTCATAAGAGCTGCCTCGGATTTATACTCTATAAAGAACCAAAAACCAAAAAAAAAATATTGAAATAATTGATGCTGCTTCATACACCAACATTGTTGGATTAGGTATAGAAGACGAGAACTGACATATTGAAATAATTGATGCTGCTTCATACACCAACATTAGGGAAGCTATCTTCTATGAAGAATTAACAGCCATACATGCATCAGAGCTCTAAAACAAATCATCCCAAAATAATTTCAGCAATGATTGTAATGGGTGCATTTCATTCAATTCCAAAACATTTAGAAGCATATATCAGCATGCTACATAAAAGTTACCAACACTGTTTGAAATCATCATTAACTGAGTATACCAGAGAGGGGATTGTCAAGTAGGTTCCTAAACTTCATGCACAATAGTAACAAATGCATGCATTTCCAAACTGCTCTGGCAGAGAAAACTACCCATCGGAGTAACAAAATATGAGATTACTTGGAAGCTCTTAATCCATCCTTAATTCCTTATATAGCCATAAGATCACCATAATTGCGCATTAGAAGAATTGATCCAGCAAATAACCCAGCAGCTCGCAGCAGTTTCTGCAAAAGAGGGTAAAAACATACATCATTTCGCAGGACGCAAATGGAATTTGTTAATTAATACATAAATGAAATGACATAACAGAAGAGAAACATGATTTTACTGTGAAGAGAACTTCCATTTCAAGTATGAAGCAACTAATAAGATGAGTTTGTAAAACTTTTAAAGCATGTTAAAATTCCATTACTGCTTGAAGAGCACTGTTTTCTCTAAAGAATACAGTGAACAGAAGGCAAAAGTGTCAGCACATTACAAGAGGCTATATGGATTAAAATGCACATTTCAGATGTACAGGGATCTATTCTCATTGATGTTTCTCATAAATCCCTAAACAATCAAATTCTTGTCTTGAAAACCTAAAAGTATTGGGTTATTGAAAAAAAAAATGAATAACCAAGTCTATACAAAATTCTAAACACTTTAAAGCAATTTATGCAAGATTTCTTTCTGCACATAAAGTATACCACAAAGAGTAATGGCCATCTTAAATTAGAAGTCATTTAAGTGTGTTCATGGTGGTGTTAGTAAGCTATGAGCTTATAACGCTGCCCATAACTTGCCACAGATATTTGGTCACCTCCACTTCAAGCCAATGAAGTCAAAATTCTGGAGGATGGATGCCAAGACATTGAACATCGGAACAGGAAAGGCACTATGAAAGGCTGGTTGTAAAATCTTCAGACGGGAAAAAGGAAGATATTTAAATGCTACAGCCAATAGACTGCTCATTCCCAAAAGATCATGGAAATTGACCTTCCATTCTGCACCATACATTCTTTCAATGTCTGAAATATATTCCTCAAGCTTTTCATAGGACTGTTCTCCTGTTTAATACTATTCTTTAAACCTTGTAGCATATTTCAGAGAAGATGAAACAAAAATCAAATAACATTCAATTTTCCTTGACTAAATGTTGTCAGAATGTTTCAATTTGAAAAAAAGAGGATATCTGTTAAAGCTTTTAGCTTATTATCTTCCAAATTATATTCAGCTCCTAATGCTTAAAGATCAGTTTCTTTTGAACACTTTCCAGGAAAGTGTCCACCAAAACCAATGGAGCCTGAGACCATAACCAACTGATATATAAGTTGGCCACAAAAACCAATACTCGTCCGAAGAATGGAAAACAGAGTAAATTATGTAAACAACAAATTCAACTAATGGAGGCATTAGTTATCCTCCACAAAATCTCTAATGCCCAAAGACTTCTCCTGACTCTATAATGTTGTTTTAGTTTCACCTGTTGTTGTGTGTTATATTCTCCCCACAATTTGCACCTGTGGGGAACTCTTTTCGCTAAATCCACCCACGACTTCAATTAAGAAATAAGTTAAGACAGTGACAGATACATTTATATAATCAACTAATCGTAAATGGATAAAGTCACAGCAATTCATTCAGATGGAGATCATGCCATATATTTTCCAAGGTCCCAAATAACGAGAAATTCCAGACTTTCAATAACTTTCCATTGACTTGTCCCAGCTAAGAATAACTTCTGGCTTTGTGATCCCATCATGGTTGCTAATAAGTTTAATTCTTCAAAACCAAAATATTCATTTTCTTCTCGCTTCCCCCCCCCCCCCCTTTTTTTTTTTCTTTTACTGGATCAGTTGAGTAAAAATCTATTTTTCTAAACAAATTCACATAAACCCAATATCACAAAAACAAAATTACGATCAAAATCACATTAAAACGCAACTAAATCAAACGACAGACCCCAAAAAAAGTTGAAAACTATGAAAGGAAAAGAATAAAAGATAAATAAAGAAAAATGAAATACCATGTTGTGAGCCCAGTTTTCTTCATCGTGGACTTGAGAGTGCCAGAAGGCTTTGAGCTTATCGAGAGAGATCACGGTGTCCGCCATTGGTCCTCTGAAGAAGAAGAAGAAGAAGAGTTTTTTGCCTTTGAAATCAGAGGTTTTTTAGGAGACTGAAGAGGGAGGATTGGGGTTTAGGTTAGGGTTTTATGGTTGAGAACAAAGTGGATCCTTTTTCGACTCTAATTAACACGTAGGAAAGAATCAATAGGCTAAAATCCACAAAAACCCCAAATAAAATAGAAAAAAAAACACAAACCAGTCCTTTTATTTGAAAAGGGTAATGTTATAAATTATTTTTTTTAATTTAGTACAAATAAAGTATTAAATGTAAATAAAAATTTTAAAACAAAAATTAAGTAATTTTAAATCAATGTTTAAAGACATCAATTAATTAGATCTTTTAAAAAATATGATTTTCTTATAGATTTCGTATTTATACATTATGAGTAATTTTTTTTTTTTAATTTTATAAATCAAGTTAAAAATTTGTCATATGTCTTTTTTTAATTAATTTTTTTAATATACTCTAAAAAATATATATATATCATCCTGTTAACCACGTTTATAAAATCTAAAAATTTAACTAATAATAAATTATATAATTTAACCTTTTTTAATAGAATTAGCAAATATATTAACTCCAAAATTTAATATCATAATAGTTTAACCCCTTTTTTCTTCATAAAAGTTTTTCCTTTATGTCTTTAATTTTAATTTAACTAAACAATTATTAAAAATTAAAATTTAAGGTTGTTTAGCATCATGGTTGGCACAGTTTTTGAGATAAAAAATTATGTTTCTCAATGTTAAACGG
This sequence comes from Fremontodendron californicum, assembly GCA_030761205.1. Taxonomy (NCBI): domain Eukaryota; kingdom Viridiplantae; phylum Streptophyta; class Magnoliopsida; order Malvales; family Malvaceae; genus Fremontodendron; species Fremontodendron californicum. The sequence goes on along the minus strand of JAULJL010000019.1, from coordinate 6,693,248 downwards.
GTAAAAAAATGAAATCATTATTTTAAAACCGAAACAAAAAATCAGAATTTTGGTGCTTTTGGGATTGGAAACTGACTTTTAGCGTAATATATTTTTATTATACTCTTATCTTTAATTTTTTATTATTTTATGCATATTTTTTTGACATTTCAATTCATCATAATATTTTTTCACAATCATAAAATTTAAAATTCTTAAATTATATTTTTCTCACCACACTTTTAAAATATACTTTTTTCAACCTAAATTTTTTTCAAACAAAAATGCTAAACTAGCCTTAAATTTAACAAGAAATTTTATCTCGCAAGCAAAATTTTCTTATTTACATGCTTTTTAAGCTTTAAAAACATTTATATATTTATATATATTTTAATTAATATAACTAATTAAACATCTCAAAATTGACTTTAACAAAATGAAAAAGCACTTAAATATTTTATTTAATGATAACTATACATATGTCTCTATCGAAGAGTTAATTTCGAATCTTTATCCTTCAAAAATTATACTTAAAAAACTAAAATTAAGCATAAATATAATTTTCATTTATTATATCATTTTTTATAATATAAACATATTACGTATAATTAAATAAATTAAATATTTCAAATACATTATTTAATCTTCTTTTATTTAATTTATTTATTTTTTATGCTTTAATTTATTTCTTCTTTGAAATTATATAATAAGAGTATGGAATAAGAATTTTCAATAAAATATATTGAAATAACATTTAAGTATAAAAATTAAAATCAATTTTAATATTTACATTATAATTAAATAATATAATTATATACTTTATTCTTTATCATCAATTAATAGTTTATTGATATTTATTGTATTTGATTAACAACAGATTTATATGCAATGCTTTTATTTAATAAAAATATTTTTCTTTCATTTTTGTTAGTGTGAATTATTATTTATTTTTAATTGAGATTTTTGTTGTTGTTGTGATTTTTGTATACTTTATAATTTTTTTTTATTGATTTCCATCAAACCAATGGTCGAAAAGTGATTTCAATTATCTATGCTATTATTAAAATCTCTAATTGAATTTGGTATCATGAATTAAGTGACATCAATTGAATTAGTGAAATTATAAAAAAATAAAATAAAAATAATTATGTTTTTCAATATTTTATATAATAAATTTGTATAAAAAACTTTTTATTTATTACACATTCTTTTTTACTTTTAATTTTTAAAAACAATTATTTTTACGTATATAAAAAAAAATATATAATATGAATACACGAATTTAATTTATGTCTAAATATTTCAAATAAGCCTTTACATGCAAATATAGTAGCCAATCATTGGCTGCCACATGAATAGTAAACCACTGAAAACCAATACATGATCTACTCTGTCCATTCATTTCATTTCATTTCAGGCTGATGCTTTCAAGAATCAAGGCCTCTTTTTCAAGCAAAAGTCCCCCAACATCATCCAAAGCTGGAAGTTTGAATCCCCAGAGAAGAAAACCCAAACATGGAAGCCACAGCTGTTTACAGCAGCAAAGGAAGTCCGTTTCTCTGTTCCTCTAGGATCACAACAAAGCCCAAAACACAAAATTCTGCTACTTTCTCACCTTTTCTCATTCAATCCATGGCAACACAGAAACCATTGCCTTCGGTTTCCAAAACTGTTGGCTCTAGAAAGGTCAGTTCATTTTCAATTCAACCCCATACGCTTTTTGGGTTTTATTGTTTACTGGGTTTTCTCTTTGATGTTTCCTTTGGCTTAATTTGAGTTTCAACAAGTTATTCTTTTGCTCACTTTGTTCAGTAATGCCTTAAAAAAAGGTATGCAGGTCAGTTCATTTTCAATTCAACCTCAGACGCTTTTTTGGTTTTATTGTTTAGTGGGTTTTTTCTTGATGTTTCAATGGCTTAATTTGAGTTTCAACAAGTTATTCTTTTGCTCACTTTGTTCAGTAATGCCTTAAAAAAATGTATGCTGAGAAGATATAAATGGGGACTTTGCCACTGCATTTACCTGTACTATGTTATCCCAGACTTTTTTTTTTTTTAAAGTACTCGTATCTTATAATTGTATCCGACACATATTGAGACATGAGTAAGAGATAAAATTAAACATACTCGTGTTGAACACATACTTGTATCCCTGTTACACGGGCTCTTCATTTTCCCTAAAATATCCATGGCCAACATCTATGCCCGACATATATTCGGACATGGGTACGAGGGTTACAAGGGTATGATTTTTCAAATATATGTGAAAACTTTAAAAAAAATTGAGTATACTCGTGTTGGATACATATCCGTATCAGACACTCACCCCAGAATCCGGATAACATAGCTTGTATCCCTCCGAGTCCAAGTAACATAGTTTACCTGAATTCCATGTTATGTGTTACCTGAATTATCATTTTCTAATCTGATTGAATGTTATGTGATTAACTCAAAGATTTGTTTTGGAATAACATTAATCTGATTACACCATTTATTGCTTTCAGTTGTTAATGATTGCTAGTAATGACTTGAATCTTAAGAATAGAGAATTTGTCATCCATGAATGTTTGCCCTAGCTAATAGAATTATCTAGTTTTATTATGAGTATGATCAACAATAACAATAACAAAGCTTCTAACTTGATGCCATCATAAGAATACAGAGCTCAAATTCAACTGTTTTCCCACTTGGCGAGCCAGGGCCAAGGAACAGCACTGTGGTCACACAACAAGTGAAGCTACTGACAAATGTGGAGAAACTGAAACTGCTAACCAAAGCCGAGAAAGCTGGCCTACTGTCAGCGGCCGAAAAGTTTGGGCTCTCTCTGTCGTCGATAGAGAAACTAGGTTTCCTCTCGAAGGCTGAAGAGTTTGGAGTCCTTTCTGCAGCAACAGACCCTGGGACTCCAGGGGCACTCTTGACCCTCAGCTTTGGTTTGCTGCTTTTGGGTCCTTCATGTGTTTATCTTGTGCCTGAAGATAACCTTTGGGAACTGGTATTGCAGCTTCTGGTGGCTCTAGTCTGTATAGCTGGTGGATCAGCAGCTTTTGCTGCATCAAATCTTGTATCTAATCTGCAGAAATCAAACTAAATAAATTTGGTACACAACTTTCTGACATCAGCTAAACTCCAGAGTAAAAGTAATGGTTTTATATTGTTTTTTCAGTAGGGACTTCCATTTTCTGTGATATCATTGCATTGCATGATCTGTTTTTTGGACTAACAGAATAGCATGTTTCTTTATTAGATCTAATTTAGTGACTCACAAATCACAAAGGAATGCTTGATCAAACTCCCAGGTCATGAGGCCTCTGAAAAATGTGCAGATGCAACTTGAAATTCTTTTTTCTGGGTACAAAAGAAATCGCAGCTTAAAATAGAAGAATGAGTTGCAGATGCTAAAATTTAAATCTCAAACCTGCTAAATAATATTTCTTAAAATTTGATCAAAGAATCCTGAATACATTACTTGAATAAACCACCTTTTTCCTATGTCACGTAAGCTTAATGAAATGCCTCGGGGAGGGCAAAAAAAAGAAGTTAAAAAAGAGTTAAAATGAAAAGAAGAAAAGCCCAATAGTCTCCTCATAAACAGCTGCACTTAAAGAGAATTAAAATCTTGAATTTGAGTGAGTCCCTTCAATCCCTTCGTTAATATTGTCAAAAAAATCATCTGGTCACTTTCTCAGCTAATGCCAAGAAGAAATAGAATCATGCTTTAGCCCACCCTTGACGGCCAACCCTTCCATTTTGCTTAGTCCCTGCTGATAACGATTTCCATTCCATCCACCTGAACCCTTAGGTCGTCCTGAAAACTCACCCTGGTTTCTGAATTCATTCCTGCCATAGCCTCCCCCCCGGCCACTGCCAAAGTTCCCTCGAGCCCTGAAACTGTCACTCCGAAACCCACCTTTACCTGAAGAATACCTTAGTCTCCCACTGCTACCAACTGCAAAAAGCAGCACTTTTTCGGGTTATTATCCTAGTGCCAACCTTCAAGTACTTGCAACTTGAAAGAAATAAGAGTATATATATATATATATATGTTGGAAGAAAATGCATTTAAAAAAGATAAAGTTCCACAAAATTTTTTGTTTATGCCAGCTTGATATTTTTCAGACGGTATTACTTTCAAGTTTCAAACTTCCATTCAAATTAGCTAAACTATTAGATGGAAATCCCTGATTATATTAAGTTTTGCAAGAAAATTTGATATGAAAAAGGTGAGGAACAACTATGACCGAGGTTAAAATTACTACAACAAACTAAGCCTCTTCTCACTATGTATGGCCGGCTATATGGGTCATATTGCACCATAGTGACCTATTTGAGACCATATCTTTCCTAAGTTCAGTACTATCATTGGATGAACTAAAAGTTCAATTCATGCAAAACAATATCATTAGGAAAAAATGGAAATTTTGATAAAATTTCAGCATCTAAAATGCATATTTCCTATATAAATTTTGAATTACCTCGAGTGTTTGTCCTTTTTTCTTCCACAGCTGCTTGTCGATCCCCAATTGTGATTGGTGAAGCCTGAAATGCATTCAGCACAACCATAAAAATATGCTTACAGAAACACTGAGGGGAGGCAGATTGAGATTAACAAGCAACTCTACAAATCCTTTTAGCTCATTGTATAGCCAAGAAGAATATTTCAAAATCATCATGCACTTGGTGACAAAGAAATATGGTTGCGCCTTTACCAAGATAATTCGGGTTGAACTATGCAAAAAGCTGGTAATAAACAATGACATCACATTTTGGAGATAAAGAAAAACAAGAGATGCGATTGATATTCAATTAAAATACCTACAGTCTGTTTAAACAAAGAAGCACTCAAAGAAATTGTCATTTCTTTGATTTTCAGTACAACACCCACCTTCCCCCCCAAAGAAAAAGGAAAAAAGAAACCTTAAGTAGTGAATCTGATCCCTACGGAACTGTGATATCAGATTAATTACAAAGTTCATTAAGTATTACCTGAATTTCAATTACATCTCCAAAATTTCAATGTAAAACCGATGCCTGATTAGTATCATATTTATGTTTTGCAACAAAAACTGTGAGATGCAGTTGAGAAAGAGGCAAAATAAGGGATGACATTGTGATCAAACCTTCGATTTAGGACCTTAGAGTAGACCGGGTAAATCCATTAGTGCGAAATTTTTATATCCATAAAACACCAGTTAACATTTAATTGGTTTAAGCTTTCAACTTTACAACTTAATTCAACAAGGCTGCAAATTGGTTACAAACTGAAAAATGAACTAATATAATGTTAAGGAGAATATCGGATCTAAATGTACAAAATACAAGGTCCCTGCTTCATGTCTATATACTGTCCAAAAGTAACAGAAGATGAGAAAGAGAAACCAGATTAAGGTGGATTTATTCTTTTAGACCAGCTGATTCAATTACCTACACAAAAGGTAGAGTTTTCTTGAACAAAGTTCTAGATAAAGTCATCTTATCTGATACTTTTCGAGTGACCCATCCAATCATACTGTCACTTAGAAGACATTGCTCTGGTTTCGGGGTTTTATTTCTTGTTTCTTATTTTTGTATTTTAGTAGTAATTTGTTGGAGGTTTGATATGACTGTAAACTTGAAGAGATCTTAAACCCCATTAGCGAGTACATTGCCGTTTCAGTTCACCATTAGAGTAAACTTACAATAAAGAGAAACCAGATTAAGGTGGATTTATTCTTTTAGACCAGCTGATTCAATTACCTACACAAAAGGTAGAGTTTTCTTGAACAAAGTTCTAGATAAAGTCATCTTATCTGATACTTTTCGAGTGACCCATCCAATCATACTGTCACTTAGAAGACATTGCTCTGGTTTCGGGGTTTTATTTCTTGTTTCTTATTTTTGTATTTTAGTAGTAATTTGTTGGAGGTTTGATATGACTGTAAACTTGAAGAGATCTTAAACCCCATTAGCGAGTACATTGCCGTTTCAGTTCACCATTAGAGTAAACTTACAATAATTTTTAGAGGAATAACTTAGCAGACATATGGCATGTATTTGATAGACTATAATTATGAAATGTCATGTAGGTGATTGAATGGAAGAGCGACTAATGACAGTGATCATACTGCACCAGATTTATAACACGAGTGATAAAAGGTATGACCATACCTCAAGTGCACTCTGCACTGAACTTGCAGTCTCAAATTCAACAAAACCAAAGGTGAATCCCTGCTGCAGGTGGCAAGAAATCACAAAACAGTAAGAACTGAGAACTTGAACTAGAAATGTCAACTAGGAAGGAGAAGCCCAAATTGATACGAGTTAAAACCTTATTACTTCTGACTTGGATGCCATTACGCTTAATAGGCCCAAATTTTTTGAATACCTCCTCAAGTTGTGCAGGTGTTGCGTTGTAAGGCAAATTCCGTAGATAAATGGAGTATCCTTCAGCTTTGGGAAGAACAAAGTGAATGAGGTTTATATTATAAAACAAGAAAAGAATATGCATGAAGACATATCAAAGGGAAAAATCATAAGACATAAACATTGACCATGCCAAATCAAATACGCCTTCTTTACACCCATAATTGATATCTTTATTATGGATCTAACTTCATCGACAAAGATAACAACTGTTCTTCTATTATCATGCGAATATGCGTAAATGAAGTTAGCAATTACCTTCCTCATTGTCATTGCTACTTTCGGGTGCATTATCACTGTTAGGTATTGCTGCCTCTGGTGCTGGAGCAGGTTTTGCAGAAACAATTGACTGTTGGTCTGCAGGTGCTGCCCTCACATTATTGGTAGGAACATAGACTGGAGTAGATGCTGTATTACTTTTCATTACTTTAACCTAATATAATTCAGTAAGTTCAATCATCAAACATCAAAAGAACTAGGAAAACATGAATAGAAAAAGAAAAAAACCATTCAAGTTAACTCACAATTGAAGCATATGATTTTTTTGGAGCATCCTCTGGAACCACAGGAGCTGAATCAACGGTCACTACACTCTCGTTCTGACCTGCAATGTTTTGGGGTTCAACAACCTCTTCTTCAACTACTGATCCTTCCTCCTTATCTGAGGGGTCACAGACTTCAGCGCCATTATTAATATCTTCCTCTTCTGGGTAAGTTAATGGGTCCTTCGAAAGATGGTCATGAGTGGGCTCTGGAAGCAAAAGTTAATGCAATTCCAGGATTTGAGTGTAAAGCAAATACAACCATAATGCATAAAAAGAGAAGAATCAGGTCAAACCTGATTCTGGTGTCAAGGCAGATGTTGAAGCCTGTTCATTAACGCCATTAACCGGAACAGAGTTTTGCAACTCTTTCTCTTCGACATATCTGAAAACATCATTTAAGACAAAGTAGCCTTTGTCTTGTGGAGCTAGAAAGAAGGTTTGTGTGAATTTCTTTCTCACATTGTCCTTCCCAGTTAAGCATCCAGTTACCAGTACAATAACCCCTTTCTCAAAAGAGTCCTGAGCATCTGCAGTTTTTATCTCTGCTGTGTACTCCTCATAATTCAGCGATAATACCTTCTCATTAATTGCCTGCTCCAAAGCAAATATCAGTGCAATCGTCACTCAAAACCATGTTCAAGCTAAGTTGCAGTTAAAAGAAAATGCCTATTCAAGTTTATCAAATATAATTATTATATAAAATATAAGAGTCTGCAGAAACAAACACTTGAAAAAATATCCATTACTACAATTAAACTATGTTACTCGGATTCGGGTGTGAGTGTCGGATACAAGTATGTGTCCGACATGGGTATGTTCTATTTTTTCTAATAAATCAAACATACCCGTGTCCGACACTCACACCCGAGTCCGAGTAACATAGCCGGAAACTATCTTAACTCCTAACAGACTTACTTGCATGGTTGTTACTGTTATCATGTTGCCATGCATATCTGGCCGACTTAAACGGCTAGAATCTTGATAAAATCTATGCACCAGATTTGGTGATTCGTGAAGAATATGGTAATACTGCTCCACAAAAGCATTTCCAACAACTTGAGGACTGGGAGTATGGGCAGGACTTCCTTCCTGCATGGCCATCTGCACATAGTTTCAAGGAATCAACAAATAAAACTTCAAATAAAGACAACCAACTACACAATTACAAATTTACAATGAACAATAAGGGCCGCTGCACCATCTTTCTTGAGAACAAAAAAAAAAAGAAAGAAAAGTACTTTACTTACTCGAAATTTAGAAACAACCCTAAGCATAAGAGTAACTAACGATTAAAAAAATGTTGGCATAAAAAAAAAATCGTCAAAAGCTCAACAAACAAAATGCGAGATATTCAACAGCCTAGACAACTTTGACAGACATAAAGCAGAACATGAAGACTTAGAGATGTAAGAAACAAACCATTTTCACCATAAAGCTAGTTTATTAGTCTAAGAACTGTTTATGTATAGTAATTTAATAGTTCTCCATATAAGGGCTCCACCATTAAATACTATAAACGGCATTTCCCAGTGCACAAGGCTCCCCGCTTTGCGAGGGTTGGGGATGGTCGTTTATCCTTCGCAGCCTTTCCCTGCTTTTTGTAGAGAGGCTGTTTCCACCATTAAACACAATGCTAACAATTTTCAAGCAATTTCAAAACCACAAAGCTAAAGCAAAAAAGCAAACAAACCCATCACTGAAAATAAATTCTCTTAAAGGTAAAAGGCATAGACATAGTTCTTTATATCTAAAACAATTAAGACAGTGATTCAAAAAAAAAAAAAAACCCTTTAATAAAAAAGGAAATCCCAAAAATCCCTTCATAGAAATGAAGAGTATGAAGCAGATTTAACAACCAAAATCAACTGAAAAGCACGATCTTGCGGGTGATTAGCGGATCAATCAAATATTGTGACTAATGATCAAACAGATATCAATTGGAATAAAATATATGGGAAAAGTAAGATCAGAAGTACCTAATTCGTGGGTGATTTGAGTTTAAGAGAGAGATCGGTGAGCTTTGAAAGAAAGCGGAGAGAGAGAAGCCCAAAGCGAAAGACAGTATGCGTACAAAGTAGGAAATGTGATGGACAATAGCAAGCCAACGAAAAATTAAAATAGGAAAATCATTTTGGGTAAAAGATACCGTCAATAATTGAATAATTATTAAATAATTTAATAGTTAAGAATTATTTAAAAAAAAATTATAAAAAAATTATAAAAAAAATTATAAAAATAAAATTATCTTTAATAAAAAAAATTTCATTAAAGAATTATTATTTTTTAAAAATTTTAATTAAAAATAAATTAAAAAAATAAAATATTTAAATATTTATTTTTAAAAAATTTTAAAAAATTTTAAAAAATTTTAAAAAATTAATTTTAGAAATATTATTTGTATTATTTATTATTTTTTAATTAAAAAAGTAAATAAAAAAATAAAAAAAATTATGTTTTAAAATTAAAAAATTTATTTTTAAAAAATTTATTTTTTAATTAAAAAATAAGAAAAAAAAATTATTTTATCAAAAATAATTTTATCTTTACAATTTTTTTTCTAATAATTTTTTATTTTTTTTTAAATAATTTTTATTTATTATATTATTTAACAATTATTGTATTGAAAAGGACATATTTTTTATATTTACCCAATCATTTTTCTATTATTTCTTCTTTTTATGCTTTTTTGGGTCTATTCTTTTTGTTGTCCACTACTTCCTTTTAAGGTAAACGTGTCTGAATAAAACAGAAGTTTTTTTGTTTAAGTTGGTCTGAATCTAGTTCAATTCAAAATTTATTTTATTATTTAAAATATTTTTATAATTTTATTTAAATAAAAATATTTTTATTATTTAAATAATAATTTAGATGAAATCAAATGTTAAACATATATTTTCATAATATATTAATAATAATTAAAAGCCTTTTTAATAATTTTCTCAAAAAAAAAACCCCATTTGAATCCAGGAAATTTAAAAGGAAAAAGTTTTCTTCTTTTATTTTGTTGATCCGATAAATTGATATTTATAAATATTAATTAAATTTTATTTTATATATTATTTTTATTAAATTTTTTTTAAAAAGTTATTAGTTTTTTTTTAAAAAAATTAAATATCAGCTTAAACTATCATTTAATGAAATAGATAAAGATTTTAATTTTGTTAACGAGTGCTTTAAGAATACTTTTTAAGGTTATTATATATAATAATAAAATTATTATATATAATAATATTTTTATTTAATGAATTAGAAATGATAAATAAAATTATCAATTACTATATTTAATATAATATTATTATAATAAATAATATATTAATTAATTTTAAAAAATGTTCTAATAGCACTTATTAGCAAAACCTAATTTTAACTATTTTACATTGAAATGAAGAATAAAACGAGCATTTAATCTTTGTTTTTAGTATATGATTATAGATTTATATTTGATGCATTGTCATTGTATAGGTTTATACACTGATAGTGCATCCTACGATATCACCCGTTAAAATTTAAATTATAATGCACCTATGAATTAAGTTGTAGGGTTAGAGATGAAATGTTAGTGGTTAGAGTTAGATGTTAATTTTTAATGAGGTGTCATTATAATATTCTGTCAGTGTATATAAATTTATACATTCACAGTGTATCAAATACAAATTTTATCATTATTAAATTTATATTTGATGCATATTTTTAAATGAGGTCTTATTATAATATTCACTGTCAGTGTATACACTTATAATAATAATAATAATAATAATAATAATGCATCAAATACAAACCGACGATTATTACTATATATTTTTTAACAAATAAACTACGAGGGCGTTTGGTAGTTTGGTATGATGGAAAGTGATCACTTTCCATGGAAAGTAATTGGTGGGAATGTGATTCCCATGTTTGGTATGTTAAAAACTGCTTACTTTCCTGGGAATGTAACTTTCCTTGGAGAGTTACTTTCCCACAAGCATTGGAATGTGGTTCCCATGAGAAGTGGTGGGAAAATAACTTTCCCATGTAGTTGGAAAGTTAAAAAAAATGTTAAAGACAACATTATCCTTTTTCTATTTGAGTTAAATTATCAATTGAAATATTATTTTAAAATATTTCGTACAAATATTTATTAATAATAAATATTATTGAGATATTTAAATAATATTTAATTTGCATTCTGCTTTTTAATTTTTTAATTACTTGAGAGTAACTTAAAAATTTATTATTAACAAACATTTTTTATCATAAAAGTAACTCAAATTACCAATTGAAATATTATTTTTAAATATTTAGTACAAATATTTGTTAATAATAAATATCATTGAAATATTTAAATAATATTTAATTTTTATACAGCCTTTTAACTTTAAAACGACATGAAAGTAATTTCAAAATTTTATTATTAACAAATATTTTTTATCATAAAAATAACTCAAATTACCAATTAAAATATTGTTTTTAAATATTTAGTACAAATATTTGTTAATAATAAATATCATTAAAATATTTAAATAATATTTAATTTGCATATAGTTTTTTAATTTTTTAACTACATGCGAGTAATTTCAAATTTTATTATTAACAAATATTTTTTATCATAAAAATAACTCAAATTATCAATTAAAATATTATTTTTAAATATTTAGTATAAATATTTGTTAATAATAAATATCATTAAAATATTTAAATAATATTTAATTTGCATCCAGCTTTTTAATTTTTTAACTACATGAGAGTAATTTCAAAATTTTATTATTAATAAATATTTTTTATCCTAAAAGTAACTCAAATTTAAAATATTATTTTTAAATATTTAGTATAAATATTTGTTAATAATAAATATCATTGAAAAATTTTAAAATTAATAAAATTTACATTTTTTGATAAGGGTAATTTCGAAAATTATCATCACATTCCCAAGTTAAAAATTACATTCATGAAATGTAATTCTGGGAAGGTTACAAACGCCACCTACTATTAGCCGATCAGAAAAGAAAGTATTAGCCAAAGGCCAAAACTCTCGACTCTGGACATTTCACTAAATCGAGTCCCTCTCTCAATTTCTCTGGTGAGAGTCAAATTAACAATGGCGTCCAAAGCAAGCAGCTCCATCTTCCAAAGCCTGAAACGCTACATCAAGAAGCCATGGGAGATAACCGGACCCTGCGCCCACCCAGAATACAAAAACGCTGTGCCAAAAGCCACGGAGTACCGTATTCGTTGCCCCGCCACCACTTTGCAAAAGGCCATCGTCCCGAACTCCGACCCTGAAACCGTCTTCGACATCAAATATTACTCCCGCGATCAACGCCGCAACCGCCCTCCGATCCGCCGTACCATCTTGAAGAAAGCTGACGTGCAGAAGATGATGAAAGAGAAAACCTTTGATGTCAACGATTTCCCTAAGGTCTACTTGACTGCTAAAGTTGAAGAGGATGAGAATGCCATTGGTGGAGGTTACCAGAAATAGGTCAGATTTTGGAAATTCTTATTATTTTTTTTTTAAATATGAGGCTCTATTTAGCTATTTTTGATGTTTTGAGCTGTGGGTATTGTTCTTTTCGCTCTCTCCCTCTCTCGATGAATTTGATGCTTTAAAGATTTGGGGATTGGTTAATTTTTTGTTTGAGATGTGGGTAATGATTGGTTTTTCACTATTTGTATGTAATATGTATGATTTGGGCTTTTGAGCAACTGGGATTTCGGTGGAATTTGATTGAGGCTTGATTTGAGTTAATATATGAATTATGCAGAAGTGAAGGTATTGGAACTAGATGACTTCTAAGATTATTAATTGCTTTTTTGATTTTGGATTGACGTAATGCCTTTTCGAATACTTATTTAAGGCTTTAGAGTTATGAGTTCAAATGTGGAGTGATTTTCTTTTGATTTGAGTTCGAAGGAGTTAATTAGGGTCAGGTTGAAATCTCTCTCTCTCTCTCTCTCTGAGTTTTGGGTAATGTTTCTTGGCTAGATGGGAGATACTGATTTGTTTAATGTTTTTGATGAGGATGGATGGTTCCAGTGGATATGAATTTGAGTGGGAGTGATTTGGTGCTTAAGATTGAGGATGCCTGTGGTATTCTGAATTATGTGGTCTTGAAGGTTTTCCTATTGTATCAGGCTTAAGAAAGTTTTGTTTTGGGTTGGATTAGGGTTATCATGATATTTAAATATTGGTATACGGATGTTAAAGTTTGAAGGCAATGGCTTATACTTCTATGAGATCTTGTAAAAACGTATTTTGATGCACTAGATGTTTTTGACAATGCATTTCTTCATATGGCCAATTGGGATTATGGCTTAGCAACATCAAATTCATAGTGATGGGATTGGGTTGAAACTTGAAAGGAAGGTAGGAAATAATGTGGTAATGCATGACTAAAATGTCCACTCTTCTCTCTGTCTCTTTGGGAAAAAGAAAATCGGTTTAACTCATTAAACACTTTGATACTTTTATCATGCTAAACCTCTGGCATCATGTGATGTCAAAGGAAGTGCAAGAAACAGTGATCCTATTTTATATGCATATTGCCTTTTGAAAAAATGCTTTTATCTTTAGCTTCGAATTCATCGAAGTTGTAAAACACCCTTTTGTTGTGTATAACAGCTAGCCTTGTACATGGGTTGGCTCCCCCTTGGTGCATTTTAGTGTAGTATCTTCATTTATCTAAAAATAAAAAAGCATGAGTCGATTTTTTCCATGGGCATTAGCTCAAGTTGTACGGAGCAGCATGGGGTGGGAGTATATATGGACCTAATGTCAAATCCTATCAAACTTTGGGGAAAAGCCCTAACCTATGCACCAAGTGCTACAAACTTTAAATTCCCATAGCATTCCCCTAAAAACCTTCTGCTACAATTGTTTGAAGGCAGCTATCCTTCCCCCTTTTTAGGTCAAGATAATAAGATTCGTGTACCTGCATTTGCTGGCAAAGTAGCGTATTAGTTATTGGTGCTGGCAATATGAATCTTTGTTGTGATAGCCTTGTCAAACTCTAAGGCCAACTTTCTTTTCTGAATGTCTGGTGCTAGCAGAAAAGGTTATAGATCCTCGTGCGTGTTCTTATTGTTTACATTCTATAGAGATTGGATCTATAAAGTTGCTCTCTCTCTCTCTATTTGCAATGCAAAGTAAATTGCATTCGAGCATTTCTATGGTAGAGGATGCTTGTATATATCTTGGATTTTATACCAACCATATAGTATAAGGCCAGTGACATTTCAAATACTTGGTTGCCACATTCTAGAAATTCCTTTTATTCTTTAACACTCTTTATAAATTATATGTACGGGGCCATTCAAGATATTTAAATGCGCTACTTTTTATCACCTGATTTCTTAAATTGTTTGTTTCTTTTGTTTCAATTTAGATTCATATTTGAGCCTATGAAAAAGGACCTCACTTTTTCTAAGCTTACTGAGGATTTGGTCGTAAAGGATAAATAGAGCACAGTGATGCAATATGGTCCATATAGCTGACCTCATGTAGTTGGAAAAGGCTTACTTGTTATATTAATCCGTATATAATTCGTTGCACTAGTAATCTCATTGAGATTGTGTCTTATGCTTCTGTTGTTACCAAGCTGATATTACTGATTTTAAAAATGTTTCTGGCATGTGAGCAGGCCTCTGAGCACCTCTGAGCATCCAAATGCAGGCCATGTTAGCATAGCAATTTCTTGAGACTCTTGAAGTTAAAAGAGGATGCGGTGTCCAACATTAATAAGGGTAGTTGCCTGGAATTTTTGATTATTTGTTTGGTTTATTCTGTTAATCAACATGTTTGTATAAATCCCGATGCGACTGCAGTTGGATGATGGATGATGTAATTGACTCCTTCAAGCTTGTATGATTTTCTAAAGACGATACTCTGGGCCTACTTTTCTTAACATCACAATAGTAGGTTGATGAGCATCTGGTTTCTATTAGCTTTCCTGCAATAAGAAAAGAATAAGAGCCAGCCAACTTTCTTGTTTCCATTTTCCTTCCTCCTTGCTCCATCTTTTACTACAAAGTGAGAATCATTTTGCATTCTCTCCTTGGGCTATTGTTCCCTTGAAGATAATGACCTGTGCTGCCATGCGTGTTTGTGTTTTCTACCAGTAATAGGTAATTGGTATTTATCCGGATTTCGTCCTCTCATTATCAGGTGAGAAGGTCGAAACTATTTTATATAATTATTTTTATAGATAGTTTTCATGAATAAAATGATTTTACAGATATTTCAAAGCTTTGAATGTTTGGGATAGATCTGGATACTGTATTAAGCTGCCATTTGTGAGCACTGGAGCTAAAGAAAATATCTAGGTAGAGAACAACAATGCTAAGTTACTAAATGCAGATGATTTTCTGTTCTTGCTGTAAACTAAATTGGATTCTTTCTTCTTTTTTTCCCCTGTTCTTTAAAACAGAGTCCCTACAACTAAACTCCAATCCAACCATGTAAAGTTACCATGTAAAGTTAGGGCGTAGTTTAGTTGATTCATACAGTTACTTTTAAAATATTGCATTTAGTAGATCTAGAACTTAAATCCTAGTAGATCTATTCATGGGCCAGGCAGTTTGCTCAACCCGACCCGTATTGGGCCGGGCTTGGGTAAGCATTTTTGTGATCCGGTTCGGCTTGGATCGCTGTTCAAGTAGTAAAATATTACTTTTTATTTAAATTTAATTATAAAATATAGAAATAGTAATATAGAAATGATTTTTTAAAATTAATTTATGAACAATAATTCGGGTCGACAAGTCGGTCAGGGCCCGTCTAGGGTCGGGCTTGGGCAAGGAAATTGGAAAATTTCTAGGTCCCGGTCCATGAACAGGTCTAAATCCTAGCATTTGTTTGCAACTCTTTTCCTTATCCCAATGGTCGGGTGTGTTTGTGTATGATTTTACAGCTATTCCCTTGAAGATAATGACCTCTGCATTCAGTTTTTTTTGCTGATGTTGCAGATATGTTTCTTGATCTTTTTGTTGATTTTGTGTTTTGTTATGAATCCTCTTTTCAACTCAAAAAAAAAAGAAAAAGTAGGCATCAAATATGAATCAAAGAAAAAGGTTTCCAATTAATCCCTTCCATTCTGCAACTTATTATTTGTGGTCCTACCTTATTCTTGAAATTGAAATACCCAAAAAAATAAAAAATGAAATTGGATATGCTGTAATTATGACAAAAATAATTTCATGTTCCACTCGCTTCAATTAGAGCGCGTATTTAACATTCCATGAAAAAACAAACTACTCTTTGGCTTTGCATTTGCATATATAATAAGTTAGAATTCGTTTTTTATATACAGTCGATAAAGTTTTTAAATTTTATAAGTGAAATTAAACAATTGATAAATGTGGTTTTTTGTTATATTAATTTTTTAATAATTTTTTATTATACCTTATAGGAACATGTGTTGTTTTATTAAAATTATTGGTGAAGTTTTTAAACTTCAAGTGCATGAAATAATTTTCCTAAATCAGAGAAACTATAAGACCACATGAAATAATTTTTTTTTTTAATTTATTTTTACTTTTTAGTTTTATGAAAAAGGGAAAATATTTTTCTTTAATTCAATAAAAATAACATATTAAATATTAAAAAATAAATAATAATAGAATAATCTTTAATTAATGTTTTATAAGCACTAGTTAACCGGACCCATAAAGAAACCTATTTTTGCATTACTTATTTAAAAAAAAACTAAAATGAGAAAAACTTCCATCAAGTAAAAGTTAAAAAGGTGTTATTTTTTAAGTCACATATAGCTTCTACTAATGTTTATATTATTCTGTCAGGCCCAATACCTAAAAATCAATTTTAGCACAGACAATCGAAAAGCCCCCGGCGAGGATCGAACTCGCGACCTTTCGCTTACGAAGCGAACGCACTACCACTATGCTACAGAGGCAATTTGTTCACCATGTTTCGTTTATTAAATATAAAATCGTTTTTATTTACTTGTGAACTTAATTCAAGTCTCTTTTAAATGTTTATTTAGTAACAAATCTTACGTTCTTGCTTGGTACACTCTTTTTGTACAAAAAAGAAAAAGTTTGATGAAGACATATCTTACTAGTCTATAGAAATTAATAAGTATAATAGTCTCATTCTTTTTCTAAGAAAAAAATAATAATAACGTTATTTTCATTATCCAAATCGTGCTTGACCATGAATAAATTTTTGATAATTTGAACCGACTCGAATTATTATTTAAACATTAATAAATTTATTTATTTAAATTTAATTATAAAAATAATATTTTAATATTATTTAAACAGTAAAATGGATTTTCAAGCAGAGCTGGAGTCAGTAGGGATGGCAATGGAGCGGGCCAAGAGAGGATTTTGCAATATTCGCCCCGCCATTCGAAAGCTCGGCCCTACTCTGTTGTGAATGTTAAAATTTCAATATCACTACCACCTCCATGGATGTCGGTTACATCCATAATCCCCCCGTTCCACTCCATCCGATTTTTATTAGTTATTTCTAAAATTTTCAAATAATAAAGTATTGTAAAAAAAATTAGATAAAAATAATAGGTTTAGTTGTATTACTTTATTATATTTTTAAAAGCTAAATATTTAAGGTTAAAATAGTAATTTCAAATTCGGGACGGGATGGAGCAGGCAATTCCCAAAACTGCTCCATCTCCACCTTTCAAACAAAAAAAAGACCCCGTCCCGCTTCGTCTCCACTGTTCAAAAAAGAAAAAAAGACCTCCATTCGGAGCGGATCGGTTCAAATCCATAAGACAGTTTGAGTTATGCCATCCACTTTAGTAAGCAAAATTTTTTCTATCCAAACTCGAGACATCTCTATCTTGAAATAGGACACTTGACCTATATTTGCATGCAAGTTTTCCCATCTTCAAAAAGGAAAATACTCAAATATTAGTAGGGATTAGGGAACTCAAATCACTTTTTTTTTTTTTCCTTTCATTTCGGAAATGGCAACTCTCTTTTCTCTCTTAAGTGCTGTAGTTTTTTTTTTCTCTTAACAAAGTAAAGTAACCCAAATTTGGTCACTTGATTTGATTGTAATGATACTTAAACTGTAGTTTAGCTTACAAGACAAAGCACAAAACATAGACTATAAGCTGATCACCAGGAATAAGATTAGCCTAAAACATGAGCTCATATACAAAGGGTCTCTCTCTTATACTTGTTCTTACAAATATGTATGGTGTCATAATCTGAGAAGGTAACATCTTAATTCTTATCCATGAATTATTACGCTTTCATGCAAAAACAAAGAATTTAAATCAGAACTGAGGAAGAACAAAGGCTTATGAAGAAGAATTAGAAGACATTTTGTAAACAGTTTACTTGGAAAACAGCTGCCGTCATCTACTTTGCTTGGCTCGTAAACCACCCTCTTCACCAATCACAATCTCATCAACTAAATCCTTGAAAACCAACCGTTCAACATCAAGCACCATCCCAGAAATCTCACAGTGGCAATCTGTCCAACTCTCTGATCGAAACATTACATCTTCCCACAAGATGTTTTTCAGACCATCCTCTTCTTCCTCCAGGTTGCACTTTGATTTCTTGGCTTGGAGCTGCTCTATCTCCAAACACAATTCTTTTAGAAGCTTTTGTGCACTGAGGGTCTTCTTTGCCAGCTTTCCAGAACATATCCAAGGCTCTGGAGACGCCCCAACTAGAGCCAACTTTCTGACAAGAATCTCATTGACAGAATCAAATATAAGCTTTCGGTGGAACTTCTCATGGTCTGGCTTTGAATGGGAAACTTTTCCAGTTTTACTCTCTTCTTTCGATAACAAAGAGCTTGCTTTGGTTTGCTCCAAAACAAAGAACAGCTCTGGGTTGATGGGATGATCTGATGGATTGAGCTGAAATGTTGTCAAGCCAGAACCAAGATCTCTCAGTAGAAGGCCAGAGGCTAATAATATCTCAGAAATGTATCTCTGATCAGGATTTGTATTCTCACAAAGTGATGCAATGTAATCTGCACTGGCTTCATCATGATTGGAGTTCAGTCTTCTATGTTTTTGGACCAAATACTCAATGTTCTGTAGTTTCTTGCGATTAATGCTAGACAAGCACTTATCTGCAGGGTTCCATTGCTCTTCATCGTGATCGTCATTGAAACCTTCAGCACCATTACCTGACACAATGAATATTCAAGTGAGATTTTTAGTTCATAGATCCCTTTGCATCTTTAAGTATAAGAAAATGACAAGGAGACAAGGAGTATTTGTTCATTTCTTAATCTAGTCTCCATTTGCTAATGGAGATATTCTTAAAGGTGGGTAGAGGGAAGTTTTGGTTTATAAGCCAGTCTAAGACTCGTAGCTAATTGAATTAAATTGATGGTCTGCATTTTATGCATCCCAATACAACTGCAATATTTCTAATAGAACCTAAAGGCACAAGACCTTGCCTCGGATAATATTGGAAAATACTCATGCTGCTGATGAGTAACTTCTTTCTCTTTCTATTTGCTTAATTTTATTCCATCACAATTATTTTCTCTCTTTTGGGATCATATGGCCAGGAAGGAGTATGAATGCTCAAAAAGCACTTGGAATTACTCCATTACAACAATAGCAATGGTGGCAACCACAATGAAAACTGATGGTGATACAATTTCCTTTCTTCTTCATTTTGCCTTTTGCCTTTTCTTATTGTACTTTTTAGTTATTATCTGGATGTTCAATTAAGGTGTGCATATGCACAATGGAAATGCATTACAGTCAGAAAACTACATATTGTGGTAGCTAAGTGTAAATTTTCTAGAAAGGTTACTGGGATAAGCAAACACGGTTTAAAATTTACGCTAAAAAAGATGCAGGATCTCTAGGGAGCAAGATGTAAACTTGAATTAATGTGTATAATCCTTAGCACTTTACCACTTCAAAAGGATCATGTTAAAAATACTGAGTAAGATGATAGCTGGTAAATTTTATCTAGACTTGCAAGGAAATGTTTGACAGAGAATAAAAAAATGCGTTGAATGGATCAACCCAACAGCATTTGCATCTTCATTTAATTCACAACAGTTTATGTTCAAATCAAATATCTTAGAAAACAGAATTATTACCTTCAGAGGAGTTCAATATCTGCTTTACTGGAGATGGTGCATCATCTCTATAAATTGAGGTGTCAAGAACAGAAACCGGACTTGGATGTTCTGGAGCAACCATAGCAAGTTCCGCCACCGATACATCCTCAACCAGTCTTGATGTTGATTTCTAACACAACAGAACATGACAGGTAAGGTAAGGTAAGGTAACCAAAAAGAACACTTGGATGAATGGTGAAGACTGAAGATTAATATAACCTACTTTCTGCATTATGCCAGAAACTGAGTACTTCTCAGCCTTCATGGATGGGCTACCATTAATCTCAATAGATTGTTCATGACTGGTGACTTCCACATCTAACTTGGACTCCAAGATAATATTGCTGTCTGATTGCAGAGAAATGTCGTCTCCTTGGTGACCTGAAGTCAGTGACTCAGTACTTATCTGACTCAGCTGGTCATCACATGGCTGAATGTTGTGAGATTTTGATCTATGTTTACCACCAGGGGAACTTGACTCTGACGAATGCCGGTTGGATTGCCTTCTGGGTTTGCTTGGATCAGATGGTGTAGGTGGACGAGATAGCCCGTCCAATTCAAGCTTTTTCTGCTGCAGTCTTGGGCTCAAAGATCCTGAATTCTTTACTGAAGTTGTGGTGTTTTCTTTTGGAGGTTTCTTTGAAGACTGTATGGATCTAATATTCCTGCTACTAACTCTCTTATCAGTAGAGCTGGCAGCAGAATTGCTACAACTGTTTCTGCAAGTATGATCTCTAGCTGCTCGACTATTTCTCGAACCTTTTTTATTATTTACAGATCCCCCACTCTGAATCTTGGGGAGACTGGAAAAGTCATCTATTGGAATTATTGTTGAAGCATGAATAGCAACTTTCTCAACAAGTTTTGCTGGTTTCATGATCACAATTGGAGATTCATAGGTTCTAATAGAATCTGTACCCCTAGTAGTGGAAGTGGTGATGCGAGTGTTCTGTAGACTTCGCTGGCCTCTAAGATTCGGACTGCGGCTTCTACATCTTGGTTCATAGTCCCTTTGAGTCACCAAGTTTGCAGTTTGTTCTTCTTTCCTGGTCTCAAGGAGTCCCTTTGCTTGCATTGCTTCTAGTATCTGTTTAAGAGCTCTGAGATCCTTTCCAGAGTGTTCAAACTCTAGATCTTTCAATCTTTTGTCAATCTCACTATAAACTGAAGGGAAAGAGTTTGGACTCTTGGCTGGAACTTTTACACGTTTGAGAGGTTGTTTCTGAGAACCTCGACTTCCATCCACATGTCTCCATGGTGCTGGCTCAATTGGGAACCTTGAACTGGAAACAGGTTTCATGACCAAATCAGGATTTTTCCACCGCGGTGATGTTGGGTCCTTCAATGAGCTTCTTGTAGAGTCAGAAGTTCTGGTTTGCCTGTTCAGATCATTTGCTCTTAGTGACTGTGAAAAAGGATTGTTATCTTCAGCAGAGCAGGTCTTAATCACACCCAACTGCCCATCACCAACTGAGGAAGAATCTGGCAATGGTTCCAAGCCCATCAGCTTGGCTACAACATTAGGAGGGCGCTTCTGGGCTCCTGGTGATTGCGGTGGATTAGTAACTCTGCTGTTCAAGTTGCCACTATTATGAAAACTTTTAGTAAGGTAATTTGTACCCCTCATTGACCTTTCTCTACTATCCAAAGAAAGTCTTGGCAGCTCTTTTAGCTTTGGTGTTGATTTGTAAGTGTCTCGTGATTCAAAAGATAAACGATTAATCTCTCTTCCATCATAGGAAAATCGAGGAGCGTCCCTTGAAATTGAATTCCATGAGCCATTTGCTTCATGTGATGATCTTGGAAATTCTCTAGCTTCATTGTTGTAATACCAAGGTGCTTCCCGAAGTTTTGCAAGAACTCTAAGAGACTCCTTCATATCAGCAGGCACATTTTGCTTTCCATCGATCCCAACCCCATAAGATCCATCCACCGATTTAGGAAGCTGAAACGGCCTTGGTGAATCTCTATGCTTCACAGTACTACTACCCGATACTTCCTCCCTGGTTGTTTTAACCAATAGTCCTCTGGCTTCTTTATACATTGAATCCTTGACCACATCCCGGAGGTTGAGGCATTGTGACCCTAAATGTGGAGAAGTACTTGGTTGGTTCATCACCGGGTCCCTAGAGGGAGTTTCAGGAAAAAGGATTCTGTCAAATGAAGAGGCCTCTTGCTGAGCTGTCTTGTTACAATCCAGTGATGACAAGGAAGATGAGCATGACGATGAAAAAGAGGCTCTTGAAGATTCTGTGGAGATTCTTTGTTTCTCATTCATGCTTCTGTTTATATTCATTTCCTGGAAATGAAAACACTGTAAAGACAGATTTCCACAAAAACATGGCATCGCCTTATTAACGTTCTGTAATTAAAGAGGCAATCTGAGTACTCAGCATCAATATAGGGCCAAAAACCATGCAAGAACAAGTCATGTTTGAGGGTATTTATGAAATGACTTGTTCTTGGAGGGGAAGAGAAAACACAGAGCAAGTTGCTGGGGACTTACCGTTGCTGCTGTGTGTCGATGGTATGCATTATTTGAATCCCCTTCCAGGATTCCATTGTTCAAGTGGGAATTAACTGTAATGGTGTGAAAGGATTAGATTGTCCTTTAGACTGCACTGCCATTGTTTTTTAATGTGAGTTCACAAAATACCAAATAAGGAAAAGAAATAAATGAGATTGTGCTTTAAATCGAAACCCGGCTTTGAGAAAACTATGAAGAAATGAGCAACTACAAAAATAAGGGGTAATCAACATTTATTGTCAGCAAAGTTTATTTATGCTTTGGCCACCTAAGAATGTACTGTAAGTAATCTACATGTACATATAACTCTTCAATAAGAATTTCAGACAACAGCATAAGTTCAAAAGTTGGAAGAATGCCACCTCCATTCATCAATGTACAGATAGAAAGCAGCTGAACTCAAGATACTTAGTTGGAGCCAGTGTTACTCGGACTCGGGTGTGAGTGTCGGATACGGGTATGTGTCCGACACGTGTATGTTCAAATTTTTCTAAGTTTTTCCATGTATTTGGAGGATCATATCCCCATATCCATGTCCGAATATGAGTCGGACACGGGTGTTGGAGATGGATACTTCAAGAAAAATAAAGAGTCGGAGCAATATAGATTGGAGCATAGGCAGCTCTATAGTAGTAATACTTGAATATACATTTATCATAAATATATTCATAATTTTTCCATTAAAACAGAGAACCTAACATTAAAATTAGACAGAAACATAAAAATACAGATGTCAATAGATATGGCCAATGCTGGCAATGAATTATATAATTGAAAATACAAAGGTATTGACACAATTTTAGCCTTATATGAATATTGCATCAATCACTGATGAGTATTAGACTTCAGCAAAAAGAATTACTTTTAGAGAAAAAAAATTATAGATTAAGCAATATCCCTAAGAGAAACTACCTGCAGGAAGCTTCCTATGGCTCAGGCGCTTAGTGGTAAGCATATGATGATCAAAGATTTGAAAAATCCCAGTCATGCATCCAATTTGCTTCTGCAAATCTGGATTGTCATCTGCCAAAGAATGTAGAAGCTTTGCAGCCATATTCCCCTCAACTAATAGAACCTAATACCCCTCCTACTTCCTAAAGCCTTTCTCCAAACAATAAAATTGCAACCATTATTTCCTCTTTCACCATAAAATCAGATTGTAAGGCTATTCAATAGTGCTATTACAACCAGTTTATGTGCTGTATGAGCTATATCAGATGCCCAAGAAACTCTTCAAGGACCCAATTAAGAATCAATTCTATTTTATACCTCAGAAACTAAAATATAATTCAAGAAATATGAACTCTCTTGTCTATTCTTTCTCTTTTTACCTCTTCTACCATTCCCCTTCAAAAATATCCAAATTTCAAACCACAGATTATGCTTTTATCCAAAACCCTTAAAAGGACAAAAGAACTTCCCACATTAACTACAAATACTGCACATATGAAAACAGAATTTATCAAAATTTCAGATTGCTTCCTTCTACATGTCTAAAAGTCCTCATAAATCACTTTTGAAACCCAGTTTTTATACAGCCAATTACTGCTCAAAACCATAAACTTTGGCCTCCCATGATATCAAAATTGTCTTTTGGCAATCAAAACTCAAACCCCACAAATTTTCTTTTATCAACATTAAGATCCTTTTATTGGCTTTGCCATGAAATCCTCTAAAGCTCAAACTTTTTTTTCAACAACCAAGAAAAACTACAAGAGGAAAAAAAGAAGAAAACTTACCAAGAAACCACAAAATTATCTCTAATGAATACATACATCAAAGATACCTTATTGAGACTTCACACACAATGAGACAATGCCTTGTGTTAATCTCACAATACAACCAAAAAGAAAGGAAAGGACTCAGTACCCCATTTCACAATATGCACAAAAAATCCATTGTTTGTAGCAAAATACTATAACTCCAGTTTGCCTGTAACTATAAGAAACAAAAACAAACTAATGTAAGCAAAACTGTAAAAGGAATCTATTCAGATCCAAGAAGGAAAAAAAGAAAGAAATGTCTTGGTGTTCCCCTGAAACAAACCCAGAAGAGATAGGAAGGTTTGTTATTATGGCATGTAAAAGACCATTTTCTTTCCTATTTGGAGGTGAGTGTTTGAGGGTATTTATGGGTATGATGTCATGTTTGTAGGCTCTTAATTCTTAACTCAGACATCCCATGATCCATGTGGGATGAGTATGTGAAGTGGGTCTATAGCTGTCTGTCTGCATGACATGTGATTCTGTCAGGAAAGACAGAGAAATAGAAAGCAGAAAGAAAAGAAAAGAAGCATTCCTCCTCTTTCCTACAAACTACAAGTGGCCTTCTTCAAACACATGTTTGTCACCTATTCATTTTCCAAACTACCCTCCGTTTTGGTTCTCATCCCTCACTTTTTTCTTTTTTTTAAAAAATAGGATTAGCATTTTATTTGGGTTTAATTTTACTTAGATAGTACTTATAGTTATAAATATTGATTAAAGATTATTTAATTATTAATTTATTTTTTTATTTAATATATTATTTTTACTGAATTCTAAAAAAATAATTTATTAATTTCATTTTTTTTTACTATCACCTTAACCAGTATCACTAAACACTGATTAATATTTTTCTAATTTATTTTATTTATTAAAGATAAAAAAATATTAAATAAAAATTATACGATTATACGAGCATGTATATATGTATATAAACATGTTCAAGGATTGGGCTATCTGCCTGGCCCAATAGACCCGGCCCGTATTGGATCAAGCCTGGGTAAGTATGTTTTTAATTCAGGTCGACTCAACTCGACCCCAATTACTATTTATTAATTAAAAAAATTATTTAAATTTAAATTTAATTATAAAAATATAAAAATATTAATATGAAAATAATTTTTTAAATATTTTGAAATAATAATTCAAGTTTATGGACCAACCCGGACCGAACTTAGATAAAAAATATAAAAAAAATCCGGACCGTGACCCGGCCATCAACACCTCTATATGTATACGTGCATATATGTGCTAATGTAGGTATGTTTTCAATAATTTGACCAAATATATTGTAGTATGAAAACAGATATAATTAATGAGAAATAATTTTCTTATAAATCTCAATATATCCATTTTAAGATTCGAACTCGTGATTTTTATAATGAAATCTTGAATTTTAACTCGTTGAAAACATAAAACAAAAAATGTTTTGACCCTAGATAAACACTATAAAGTATTAAAATAATAATTCCATTAGCTACAATAAAAAATGGAAAAATATTATCTTAATCTTTGTATGGTAAAATCTTTAAAAACAAATTTTCATGTTTGGATGCACTTTGTGACTTGTGTAAATACCCTTTTCCTAATTTTCCAAAATGTAAGAATAAAATGTGAATGTTGGAAGCTAATTAACTTCACATTCACAAATTAAAACTTTAACCATCATTAACATATGAATTAATGAAATGACTTGTTCTTGGGACATTGCAATTATAAACATGACCTTGCATGCATGGTGTGCATGCTAAACACCTGCCTGCATCCATTTAATTGCAAGTACAATTGGGTGATAGTGATAATATATATATATATATATATATATATGGAGAGATTCATTTAAATTATTGTAAAATTAAATTGGTTTTGTACATTTTTATACGATTAATATTTTAATAATTTGATCGTTGTATTTTATGTTTTATTCACGTAGATCATACATTTTGAATTTTGAGTAAATTAAAAATATCTCATTATTTATTTGATATAAAAAAATTCAATTGTTAAATATATATTAAAAAATTTATATTATATAAATGTGGTGATGATGATGAGAGAGAGAAAAAAGAGAAAATTAGCTTATAGTTTCCCAAAAAAGTTATATTGGATTGAGTGAATATAAAACAAGGAAAGAATCTAATGTTTTAGGCCAATAGGATTAAGGGATATTTTTAACCTATAAAGTTTGAGAATGACAAGAGGAATTGTAGTTGTAGATCTGATCTTAGGTTTGTAATAAAGTGGCTTTTGATTGAAAAATCAGCTTTCCTTTATCAAAGAAAACAAGGTTTTGAAGTTTTTTTTTTTTTAATAAATGCCTCTTATTTCATGGTACCAATTACTTATGGTAGATACCAAGTAAAAAATTGATTTGAATCAAACAACTTTTTCCCATCTTCTCAACCCCATCAATATTTTGATATTGATTTATTTTTCATCAAGTTTATTGCTGAGAGATAACGATCTCACGTTTAATAGTTAAATATTTGATTATAATTTTATAAGTAAAAAGGTCATTTTTTCCTTATCAAGCCAAAAGTACTTATTTTTTAGACTTAAATATAAAAAAGTTTTTGAATTAAAACTAAATAATCATTAAAGTCTTTATCTGTTTATTGCAACCAATTAAACCCTCAAACATTTATTTTCATCCAATTGAGCCATTGATTGGACAAAAAACGGTTGAAGGCCATCATCAATTTTTGTCCAATTGAGGATTCAATTGGATAAAAATAAATATTTGAAAGCTCAAATGGATAAAAATAAATGTTTGAATACTCAATTAATTTCAATAAAATGATAAGAGTTTAAATTATTATTTAATTTTAGTTCAAGGACTTTTTTATACTTAGAGCATATTTTTTAATAGTCATAGTTTCAACCTAAACACCAATATCAATAGTACACTTTTGCCTATTCTACCAATCAACTTTTGTATTTTCATCTCTAATTACTTTCCAACTTTAGTTCAAATAATCCAAAGAATTAATGATGTTATTCAAAGGAAGCTAAATATTCAAGATACAGAAATTTAAAAAAGAAAGTCGAAAGTGAATAAAAAATAAACATATGGATCAAACCACAAAAATGAACCAAACTTCTTCCTCTTGCAGAAATCACAAAGATCATGTCGACTTTTGTGATAAAGTTTTAAACACATATTATGTATCATATCCTACCGATAAAAAATCAGACACGGATACGACGATCATTATTGAAGAATTCTATGTAACAAAAAACTAGACTTACCCTTTTGGATAAATTGAACAACACAATTGGCTAATGAATCTTGTATTCTATATCATCAAATAATTCATTTTGATATATAAGTTTCCAAATAAAGCATGAGTTTCTCCTCACAATACGGCATAGCCAATGACAAAGACTGGATATCTACAAGTAGGGAATAACAATATACAAACAAAATACTACAGAAACTCCATTATTTTTGTTTTAGCGGTACACACAAATATTCATCATATTCATTCATGTGAAGAACATTACATACACATTTCTGGATCTTCCATAGAACTTTGCTGAGACCTATAAACAATCTCTTACCTTGATCACCTTTTCATAACCTTAGCTTTTCCTTTATCCTACCATTACCAAAGCACTGCAACAAATAGAATTACTTTTCAAAGCTTCAATGGCACAGGAATATAGTCCTCAACCTCAAGGCGGGAAAGAAAGAAAGAAAGAAAGAAACTCACGTGTCGAATCAAAAACCTTTTTCCAGTGAAAATGCCTGGGATCAAAATTGACGCCATCTTACACTTTGACATACTTATCAACATAACCCTGCAAAACATGATGGGGAAATAATTTTACCGAATTGAAAATTTAAAACATCACCAGCCATGTAAAATGCAAGGATGTGCACAGTTCAACATTTCAGCCAATAGTTTAAAAGCTCTATGGAACTTTATGAAAGAAAAGTCAAAACTTAGCTTCTCCAACAGATTAGTAAAGAATTTAACGTAACTAAAGTGGCTAAACTTCTATAGATGGCCGAACCAAACGCACTGCACTCCCTAAGAAACAGTCATTAGCCATGGCTGGAAAATAAAGGGATATTCATTGGGCTTTTAACTTTTTCCCTTTATGTTATTTTTTGGCCCGGAGAGAAGTGGATTATTTAGGTGGTTTAAATGCTAGAAACAATTCCATACCTTCCTGTAAGGCCTAGGCTACACTTTTTTGCGTGTTCTAACGATATATTTTTTCTCACTTACACACTACCAAGGGGGACTTTAGAATTATGCCGACCAAATTGTGAAAACTCGCACCCAACCTACAAGATATTGTCCGTTTTGACCCGAAAATCTCACGGTTTTGTCCCATAAAAGACGTATTTGTGAGACAAAACCGTTACGTCAAACCGGACAATACCTCGCAGGTTGGATGCGTGTCTCCACAAATTGGTATCAAAGCAATCACCAGCCGGCATATGAGAACTAAGTGCTACACTTTGAGAGCCACCTCTAGATCCCAATGAGTAGGAGCTAAGTGCTACACGGTGGGGAGCCATCTCTAGAATCCCAACGTTCGGTGTAATCCCTATTCTGTGTTTTCTAGTGTTGGACTTGACGGGAACGTTAAGCTTTAACGGGGGAGTATGTAACGCCCCTAAAGCTTTAACGGGGAGTTTGTAACATCCCCAATCCCACATTAAAAAACTGTGAAGATCCTTTATGATATATATGTAGAAACTCAAACACATACTTATGAGGCGCCTTTTGTGGGACAAAACAATGAGAGACCCGCATCCAACCTGCAAGGTATTGTCTGCTTTGACCCGAAGGTCTCACGGTTTTTCCCCATAAAATGCGCCTTTTGTAGGACAAAACCATGAGATTTTCGGGTCAAAACGAACAATACCTCGCAGGTTGCATCAGGTCTCCACACAAATTTAATCATGATTGTATTTGATAAGTCATTGAAAGTACCAAGAATGAAGCCTAATGGAAAGAGGTTGGTCATAACTAATAGGCACGGTACTCGCAAAACATTACTATGTCTTCTCTACTTCAACATATGTTTTCCATAAGGAAGCTTCTAGTTGATTCCAAGCACAGTTTCTTAAAGCAAAACAATCCAACCAAAATAAATTAAAAAATTTATCAAAATAAACCCAAACAAATTTCAATGTGCCCCTACTGCAGATTGCAGAACTACATCATGTAAAATCACCCCTTGCTATGTTAATTTCTGCAAAAAGGAAAAAAAAAAAAAAAGGCATGAAATGAGAATTTACCATCACAAGTTTCGTCAATTTCCGCTGAGATGACTCAATGTATTGATCAATCTTTGCATGAGATTTGGGTATCTGGTGGCTCTTCATAGCTCCTGATACTTTATCAACAGTCTTCTTGACAATAGTCTTAAAAGCTTCCTTGCTCATATTACCCTGTTGCCATGATGGCTTTAAAACCTCCTTTACAAAGTCTGCAATGGCAACCCTGAAAAGCTTCATTGATCTGGAATCTTTGCTCTTCTTGCTCTTCCCTGGAGACTTTATCTGATCAATCTCAATCTCACCAGTAGTTATGTTAACTTCAACTGGATTACTTGGGCTTCCATTCTCAACAGCACCAACTTCAGCATCAGCAGTCTCACCAAATTCCTCATTATCTGCAGATGCCGCAGAAGCAACAGCTCCAGCATCTTTCCTCTTGTTGTTTTCCTCCATATCCAATGGTTTGTTGGAACCACTAAGCCCCAATAAGATGCCAGAGTCACCTGTCATTTCCAACTTTTGAATATAATCAAATTTTCTGGATAACCTTGTAGAAGGCTCAATGCTATCAAAGAGCGGATCATACTGGTCACCACCTGATATAGGAAAATTCTGCCCAACAGCCCTGGCAGAATTGGGTGTGGAAGTTGCTTGTTGCGATCCAATAACTCTGCCATCAACTGGAGCATGAGTCAAACTGAAAGGTGTGTTATTGTAGGTTGTGCCTTTTTCTTGCATAACATCAGAATGGTATTTGGAATTTATTGGCTGGTCAAGAGTAGATGCATATGGATTAGGAAAAGTTGAACTAGTTGATCCTCCAATATCAACTCGGTTGGATGTTGCGTCCCTGTTATCTGGTGGATCTTTTAATGAAGAATTCATTTTCCCAGCAAGATTATAAATACGGTCAACCATAGGATGGTGCAAACTATGTGGAGGTTGCTGCTGCTGTGAATAAGGATGAATATATGAAGATGAGTTAGAAAGTCCACCTGGTGGCAAACTCTCAATGGGAAATGGTTGCATCTTGTTTCCCAGCAACTGTTGTGAAAAAGGCATAGTATGAGGGTGAGTGCTACCCTGAGCAAAGGAATTTGAAGCAATCACATTCTGCATTGGAGGATGTGTTAAACCATCATTTCCCGACATACTAGGAGCTCCAAGTTGTTGAATAGGCAGGTTACCCACAGGTAAAGAAGCATGCAAGAAAGGTCGATTTGCTTCCTGAATTGGAAGATAAGCTCGCTGTTGAAACCCATCAGACAGAGAATGTGCAGGCAATTCAGTTGGATAAGGTCTTGGGATAATCTGGGAACCAAAATCATTCCTCAGAGGCAAGTGACTCTGCCGAAAATGTGAAGAAACACCAAGAGTTACAGTTGAATCCTGTGGTGTCAGTGGTGGTGGTGGAGGCAAGGAAGTCAAAGAGGATTTTGGCTGTAGAGCAAAGTAAGACTGTTGGTTGGGTAACATGTATGAAGGAAAGCTTTCCCCAGAAGATTGAAACATGGAAGATGCAGTCTGCTGCTGTTTCATATGTGGATTGTCTATACCATGTGAGTGTGGGAGAGAAGGGGAGGCAATATGAGAAGGATGGTTTTGGAGCTCCATTGTATTTGGATGAGCATTGCTCTCTCGAAGCCTATTTGGTGAGGATGCAGATGTTTTATGTGGAGAAAAATCAGATATGGATGAGTTATCTGATTGTTGAAGCAGGCAATCAGCATTTTGACTCACTGGATCTAAAGAACTGGCGAGAAATTTCTGGTCAACAGATTTTTTGAAAGAAATAAGTATTTTCTTAGAAGCATTACCACATGAATTCAGTTTACCAATATCGCCTACTGACAAGGCATTAACAGTTGATGGGTGGTGAGATTCTGCTGCTGCTTCTTGACAATTCTCATTAGCGACGAGATTAGGCCCTTCCACCTTGTTTTCTACCAAGTGTGTTTCAAATACAGAGGCCGGAATGTCTCCAGATTTCTCAGATTTAACCATGTAATACTCAGTTGATTGACTATCTTGATTATAAACACCTCCACCAACAGAATCTTCTCTTTTCTGATTAGTATTCCTATCTCTTGAAGCGACAAAATTGCCATCTGGTTTCACCTCTGGGTTTCTAACTTCACCATGCTCATGATCAACAGCTTTCTCAGAGACCTGCTTGATCTCGTCACGAACATTAGTCCTAGAACTATGAGGAAACTCCAGATACTGTTGTTTGCTCCTTTGCCGCCTTGATTCATCACTCTTGCCAGAATCATGGTGCAAATAACGACAAGACACTCCACGATAGCACCTGCCTCGACGGAAGTCAAAACAGAATGGCATCTGTCCATTCACTTGTCTCTTATTCTCACCACTGAACTCATCTGCACGCCGTAAATAGGGAGACCTGCTCCTGCTTCTTCGGTTTCTGGGAGACCTGCTCCTGCTTCTACGATTTCTAGGAGACCTGCTCCTGCTTCTACGATTTCTAGGAGACTTGTTCCTGCTTTTGCAGTTTCTGGGAGACCAGCTAAAACAACAAGCAAGAAATTTAAAACTTTCCACAGATCACAAACAAACAAGAATTGCAATGCAAGTAAGGAAGATAACTTTCTTAAAATGTCATATTTCTTAAAAGATTAATGAAAAATAAAAAAGATAAAACTCCTAGCCGTAAATCAACAAATAAACATTATGAAATGAAAACCTGCGAGATAGGCTTCGCTTCTCCCTTCTCCTCCGTGGACTTCTCCTTTTCCTTCTATCTGCAGGTGAATGGCTCTGACTTCTGCTTCGAGTTCTGCCCCTTCTGTGTCTCCCAATATAACGTAAATCATCAGAGTCACTATCACTAGCACCATTCCTGATCAATCGCCCAAACTTATCTACTTTATGTTGAGAACCAAGAGTCAAATTCTCTTCCTCTTGCCTATGTTCCTTGCTAAACTTAACACTTTCAACACTAGCACCAACCATGATGTTTTCTTTTTGGAGAACCTCCACAGAAGCAGCATGATTTGTAGACACTTGATGTCCGTCCTTATTATCAGCGTGTTCATTCCCATTTATGATAGAGGTTGTGATAGTGCCTTCAACCACTTCTGAACTCGCAACTGCGCATGGCATGTTTGATAAAGAGAGTGATCCAAACCCCTTTTCAGTCTGGCAGGGACTACTAGCATTCTCCAAACTAGACCCAGCATCTCTACCCAAATTAGCACCAAATGAAACATGTGTATTTTCAACGCTGGTCTCAACATCTTTTTCTGAGTTGTCATCAGAAGCATATTCTTGTAGAAGTCTGAATGGACTGCCACCTTTTGCAAGTTGACCGGAAGTATTTGATTTCTCCAAACTAGTGACTAAAGGCTGTTCAGTAGGTACCGCTAACTTGACTAAGTTAACTTTGGAAACAGATGCCTCAAAAGCCAATTGGTCAGCATTGGTAATACCTTCTCGACCTGAATTTAAGCGGGAAAAAACACTAAAACTCACTAAACATAAAACAGATAAGAGCAAATTACAAGAGAGAAAGACATGTCAATGAATAGTCAGGAATATTACAAAATTAGGTAATAACTATATTCTGGAATCTGGAGCCATCAGCTAGTAATTATTTATATCTGATTAATTTATATAATAAAGCAAGAAACAGGAGAACCAAAACAAAAGGGCTTAATATGACCACTAGATATAAAATTTACCTTGTTCACCCAATCTTGAACTGCCAGCAGCTGATATTTTTTCAGATAAAATGCCCTTGTATGCATTGCATCCTGTCGATATTTGCAGTGGATGTAACTGCTCTTCTACATTAAGCATGTTGTCACTAATATCACACTGACTCTTAAAGCCTTCGACTGAGTGATCCATTCCCTGGTCATCATCAATTTGGGTGATATCATCTTGAAATCACCCACCAGAAAAGAAAATTAAATATAAAAAACCAGCATGCAACTGACAGATAATCAGATAATACACTTAAGAATACAGTTCAAAACATAAAATCATTGGATATCCCTAATAGAATATACAGCTTCTGCTCTGTTGAATTTACAATGACCAATAATAAGTTCCAAGGAAGTCTATCCCAACATGATTAGTACTGTTTTTTTTTTTTTTTTTTTGAGCTCATGACACACACAATGGACAATCATTTTACATGAACTTAAAAGATTCTAAACATTAGGAAGCAGAAGTTAAAAAGATTATGAACATTAGGAAGCATAATCATAGTAAAAAAGCCAACCTTCCATCTCCATGTCAGAATCATCAGGCAATTGAGATGCAGCCGCAACCAAATGGCAGGGTTGCTCTGAAGACTCGTTTTCTGATGGCCTCAAAGATGAAACTCCTTGCTGTTCATCTAATTTGCATGCCAAAATACTTTTCTTTTTCATCCACTGGAAAAAAACATGTGCTATTGCAGCCTCACTTCCTGGCTCACCACCATACAAAAATGCATACTCTGGCTTGCCAGTCTCATTTTTACGAACCATGTTCTCATAATCAGGACCATTCTTAGCAATGCCCTGGCATAAAGCTTCAATCCTTTCAATAACATTTTCATCTGTTGGCTTAGGAGGAGTAATTAAATTATGTTTGACCTGATTTGGGGCCGCAACATCGTCGATGGAACCTGAAGCGCTTAACTTAGAGCCAACTGAGTCCAAATTACAGGGCAAGTTGGAAGTATTTTGGACAGGCTTAGAAGATGAAAAAACAGTAGAGGTGGAGGGTGGAGGAGATGGCAGAATAGGCGGTGGAGAAGAGGGTGGAGGTGGTGGTGGGAGGGGAGTGGTAGACAGCACATGATGGTTTCCACCTGTTGAGTGTATGAAACTTCCAAGTGGAGCTGAAGTGAAGAAACTTGCTGTAGGAGGGAGGGGTGCATGTGATGAGATATGCTGAAGTCCTGGCTGCTGAGGCGGTGGATTCACTGGAGCTCTATAAAATGTTTGCCCTTGTGATTGAGGAGGAGGCGGAGGTGGAGGAGGTACAGCTCTAAAAGGTGGCTGGGCCTGTGAAAGCTCTGGGTAAGATGCACTAATAGCAGGAGGAAGCATCGGTTGTGGCATATGATGTGCATTGTGGATCCCTAAATGTGAATGGTGTTGTGAGTTCTGTTGAGCAGTCGGATACATATGTGGCAATGGGGCACCTGCATGAACATGCACAGGTGGGTGCAGATAAGATTGACCTGTATTTGGCAACCCACCAGGTGGAATTTGATGAGGTGCAGCAGGACCATGCTGATACGATGTATAGCCTGAAGGGCCTTGCTGGAATTGAGGTAGAGGAGGGGGTGGACCGGGCGGGCGCTGTTGATATGGAGATGACATGGGTTTTTGAGAACCCTGCCCTGGCTGAGGATTACGATTCCCTTGAGTATACATCTCACAATTGTATTACTTAAACCAAAAGTTTTAGCACTAGCACAGATATGGCCTTCAACTCAAGCCACTAAATCCCCTGCGAAAAATGGCACTCAAATCAGAAAATAAATAAAAATATAAGTTGACAACTCAGTAAAATCCAGTTCTAAACACACAAAAGAATAGGGATCAGACATGGAAGCAGCACAACACTACACTATAAAGAATGACTTGCACTTCAGAATTCCCTTGATGTTTGTTCGTATTAAGTGAAGGATTAAACAGTCAAAATCAAATGTATTTCACCAGAACTAACAAGAACAAACAGAAATTCATAAGCATATCCCTTTAATTTTCGATTTCAAGACCTTCAAACTATTAAAAAAATATAAACCAAGCCATATATCCACCCAAAACTCAAAATTGCTTCCTTATTCACAAAAATAATCTTTTTCTAACTTACATAATTCAAATACAGTCAATACAGTCAAACAAACTGCAAATGCTGAAAAAAAGCTTCAAATTGCACGTTTTCAAATTGAAAATCAATGTTGAATTCAATTCAAATCCATAAGAAAACTCCAAAAAGCTAAGTTCAAACTTTATTATTTCCCATTCTTTTCCATCAACTTTTTCAGCAACCAAACAGCAAAAAACAAAAATATCAATAATTACGCGGGTAAAACGACTACATAATTAAAAAAAAAAAAAAACAGCATCGAAGTAACTAAGTTAAAGACGA
This sequence comes from Fremontodendron californicum, assembly GCA_030761205.1. Lineage (NCBI taxonomy): Eukaryota > Viridiplantae > Streptophyta > Magnoliopsida > Malvales > Malvaceae > Fremontodendron > Fremontodendron californicum. The sequence continues at coordinate 6,657,611 of JAULJL010000019.1, read as the reverse complement.
TTAATGAATGGAAAGAAAAAAAAAAGGCGAAATTAATCATAGCAACGGTGGCTTACCAGTTGAAAGTGGGCGAGAAAATGGAGAGGGAATAAAAAAAACGAACCCTAGAATTTGGAAAATATAGGAATTTAGAGCATTTTTGTCGAGAAAAAGAAAGGTTTTTTCAAGGTTTATAAACCCTAATCAAAGCTTTTTTTTTTTTTTTTTTTTGTTCTGCTCTTCTTCTGAGTTTCGAGTGTTTCTCGCTTATTTTTTAGATTTGGTTCATTCAACGTGAAAATAAAGAAAAAAAAATATTTTATTTTTTAATAATTAAAATAAATATTCAAAACATCTAAAATTTTGAAGAAAAAAAAAGTGAGAAAGAGTCAGATATTTATGTTTCATTGATTTTTGAGAGTAGATAAAAACTAAAAAGTAAATAAGATTATAATGAATTAAACAAAGTTAATTTTTATAAATAACAAATGAATGAATTTTTTTTCATGACAAATTATATTTTAATTTTGCTTGCTTGTAAAACTTTTTTTTTTATGCTTGAATTGAATTGGTTGGGTTGCTTTTTCTCTTTGAAAACAAAAATTTTACTATAAAACAACGATTAAAAATGCTTATTAGTTGTTACTATTAGATTAAAAAAAATATTTTAATAATTTTTTCAACATTTTAACTTAAGATATTACATATTAAAATAAATTGAATTGAAAAAAATTATATATTAAAATAAATTTATTTAATGATATAAAATGTAGATAATTTTAAAAAAATAAAAAAGTTATTTATGAATGTCATATGTAATAATTTTTTTAAAGTAAAATATGTAAATATTTTTAAATATATTTTATATTATAAATTTATTTTTAATTTTTTAATAAATTTATTAATTAAATTGATATCTTGTTAATTAATAATATCTTCATTTTAATATTAGTATATTTTTTTTTTAATACAAAAGTGAAAAAATATAAACTAAATTTAAACTATAAAAAATATTTTTTAAATTATCACGTCAATTTTTAACAATACATGTCAAATATTTTTATAAAAAAAATAAAATTATCACGTAGTGAATGAACGGCTTTTTTATTACAATATAGCCAAAAAAAAAAAAATTATCAAATTACCGTTACTTTTTGATTATTTCCCAAAATACGGACCTTTTTTTTTCAGCTGGGAAATCGCCATCCCCCATGGCGATTTCCCAGCGTGTTTTTTTGCAAATTTGCAAAAAAATACCAAGGGAAATCGCCACCCCCCATGGCGATTTCCCTTGGTAATTTTAGCCAATTTTGCTAAAACCATGAAGGGAAATCGCCATGGGGGGTGGCGATTTCCCTTCATGTATATTTTTTTTTTTTAATTAATAAAAAAAAATTATATTAAAACAATATTTTATTTTAATTTGATAAATTTATTTTTAAAAATTATAAATTAAATTAAAATATTTTTTTTATAGGTTTGGTTATTTATTTTTTTAAAATATATATTAAAAATGTAATTTAATTTATTATTACAATTTTATAAAAAATAAAAATATATTTCTTATTAAAATTTAAAAAGAAGATTATATAAAAAATAAAATTTTTATATCAAAAATTTTATTTTTTATAATTTTGTAATATTATAAAAAAGAAAATTTAATTTATATCAAAAATAATTTAATGATGTAAAATGTAAATAAATTTTTTTTAAAAGAAATTTATCGAGTCACTTTTTTAAATAAAGAAGTTATTTTTAAGTTGGTATCGTAAAATAATTTTTTTAATTTGATTAGTTTTTTTGAGTTGGTATTCGATTAACTCGTGACATTAATTTAATCATTGTTTTTAATAATAATATAGATTGTTACAGTTTAAAACTGGATATTTGATAAAAAAATTTTAATTTAATTTCTGATTACATTTTTTTTTCTTATTATAATTTAAAAAGAAAATTAAATTAAAATGAAAAAAAAAAAAGCAATTTATCATGTAATTTGGATTATTATATTAAAATTAAATAACAACATTAAGATATAAATTAAAATAAAATATAACAATTAATTTCCGAACAAATTACATGAAATGCAAAACATATAAATTTATATTAGAAATTTAAAACACATTACAATTATTCTAATTATTGCGTGGTGTAGAGCAACAGTGTCGAGCTCTTCTAGTGCGTGGTGGTTGCACCCGTCGTTCAACCTCGTCAGTGGCACGTATTCGCGGTCCACCACGACCTCTTGCTATAACCGCCAATGGTTCCGGTTGAATGTCATCAGTCGTTTCATCCGTATCAAAAATTTGAAACCCACTGCTGGATGAGCCAACACCTAGTTCACCCATAACGGGAACCTGACTACTAGATGCACCCATAAATGATGTAGCATCAAATGCTGACGAAGGGGTTCCAAACTGATACATGGATGTTAAATATGCTGAACTTGGACTTTGGACGGGGAGCTGGTCATCTAACCTCGTTCTTGGCGGTGATGGTCGGTAACACTCATCAACGTCATATCCGGGGTGACTTACGGAATAACGATGGCTGGATGGTACTCCATGATCCCGTTCAGGTTCAGGATGATCAAATGACATCCTCGGTGCTGTGAACTCCGATGAGGTCGGTTGACGCCTTCGCCCACGTTGTCGGCGAGGTCTAGGAGCATCCATATCCTGTGTAGGAGGGACTGGAGCTGAAGTTTGTCCGGTAAATGGCATACTCCTAACATCCTCGTGCATCGACGGTGGACAAACGAAAGGCCGACCTTCATTTCTATACCATCTTATGTAATCAGCAGACGGGTTGAAATTATTACCAACAATCGGGTAACCTGTCGGAATTCGTTCAAAACGTATGTTCCACCATTGGATCCAACGTTCATGCTTCGCAGGCCAGAATTCATCATTACGACCACGCATGTCGACCTTGTGAAGCTTATCAAGGTTCATCGGGGCTGCAGGAATTGGTTGTTGCATCCCAAATTGTCGCAACACCCGGTCAGTTTGGTGCCACTCTACATATGAAAAGCATATCAATGCTGTGTTTGCTTTCCATATATTGAAATTATTGTAGGCATCCGATGGGAGGCATGCCATAATTTCACTCGAGGAATATGGCATCCACAGAAACTGCGAATAATTATTACAAATTATTAGTTTCATAAGGATTAAATAAAAAAAAAAAAACTTCAATGTAACAATCGAAATATTTACCTTATCATATCCTAGTCGATCTAGTCGTAGTCTTATAGTTGCAAGATCGCTCGGAGTCTCTGTAAAATCTCTACCCGTACTCCTACTCCACCTATTAAAATGCATATAATATCTTAATGACCTATAAAAATACAATTTCGTACAAAATTAATAAAATAGTAAAGATTATTACCTGCTTGCAAGGGGGTATACAGCCGAAATATCCACGCGCGGAGCAAGAAATGGTAGCCGATACCAAGCCCATGATTGTAGAAGCACTAGACATCCACCTATGTCATGGTTTTTTGGAACTGTAGCTCGGCAAAGTTCTCTATACAAAACTGCCAAACACGCAGAACCCCAACTATAATTTGCTGCTTCCTCTAAATCACGTAGCAATGGAAGATACATTAAATGTACCCGACTGCTCGATTTGTCAGGCATCAGTAATCCTCCAATCAAACGTAAAATATATGCTCTAGCAGCATATTGTATTTGTTGTTCGGTTGCATGTAATGGCAGATTTTGAAACGTTTTCAACCAAGTCAGTCTCACCGTTGAGCCAGATACGACGTCTTCTGGAGGTACCTCACCCAATAGATCTTGACACAGTTCATTCCAATCTAGCAGGCTTCCGCCTGTAACTGCATCGCCATGGATCGGAAGTCCAAGTTGCAGCGCAACATCTTCGAGACTGACCGTGCATTCACCACATGGAAAATGAAAAGTGTGCGTCTCGGGTCTCCATCGTTCGACCAACGCAGAGATTAAATCGGGTTGTATCACAAGTCGTCGAATTTGACTTGCGTGATAAAATCCGGCTCTTCTTAAGTGGTCGATAATATAAGGATGCGGGTCCTCCAATGTAAATTTCCTCGAACGTAATACGCGACGAGTTTCCTGTTATAATAATAAAAATTAATATATTATAAAACTATAACAATTAAAAAGTAATAAATAAAACTATAAAATAACAAAATAATAATATAATATAATATAATATAAACAATAATAATATAATATAATATAAAACAATAATAATATAATATAATATAATATAATATAATATAATATAATATAATATAAACAATAATAATATAATATAATATAAAACAATAATTTCGTATAAAAAAACAATAATAATATAATATAAAAAAACAATAATAATATAATATAAAAAAACAATAATAATTTAATATAATATAAAGAATAATAATATAATATAATATAAAACAATAATAATATAAAAAACTATAATAATATAATATAAAACAATAATAATATAAAAAACAATAATAATATAATATAATACAATAATAATATAAAAAACAATAATAATATAATATAAAACAATAATAATATAATATAAAACAATAATAATATATAAAACAATAATAATATAATATAATATAACACAATAATAATATAAAAAACAATAATAATATAAAAAAAAAATAATATAATAATATAAAAAACAATAATAATATAAAAAAAATAATAATATAATAATATAAAAAACAATCATAATATAAAAAATAATAATAATATAAAAAACAATAATAATATAACAATTTACTTACCTCGTTAAATATAACCTCCGAGATGTGATTTTCTTGTAACCTTAATAGTGAAGCCATTTCAAAATATTGTTGTAGAAAAAAAAATTTGTAGAAAGAAATTTTTTTTGGTAGAAAAATGATAAAATTTTGAAAGAAAATGAAAATTTGAATGAGAGTAATGAAAATTTGAAGAAGAGTAGAGGGGTATTTATAGAGGGTGGGGGGTGTGGGGGGAGGGGGGACGTGGGGGGTGGGGGGTGGGGGGTGGGGGGAGGGGGGATGGGGCAACGGTCATATGACCGTTGCCCCTTTGAATCGTGGGGGTGGGGGGTGGGGGGTGGGGGGAGGGGGGATGGGGCAACGGTCATATGACCGTTGCCCCTTTGAATTTTTTTTTTTTTTTTTCATTTGAAATTTAAAATTTAAAAAAAAAAATCAAAATATTAAATTATAAAAAAATCTAAAATATATTTTACGAATTTTTAAATTTTTTTAAATTATAAAAAAAATATTTTAATTTAATTTATAATTTTTAAAAATAAATTTATCAAATTAAAATAAAATATTGTTTTAATATAATTTTTTTTTATTAATTAAAAAAAAAAATATACATGAAGGGAAATCGCCACCCCCCATGGCGATTTCCCTTCATGGTTTTAGCAAAATTGGCTAAAATTACCAAGGGAAATCGCCATGGGGGGTGGCGATTTCCCTTGGTATTTTTTTGCAAATTTGCAAAAAAACACGCTGGGAAATCGCCATGGGGGATGGCGATTTCCCAGCTGAAAAAAAAAAGTCCGTATTTTGGGAAATAATCAAAAAGTAACGGTAATTTGATAATTTTTTTTTTTTTGGCTATATTGTAATAAAAAAGCCGTGAATGAACGGTTGCTTAAAAGTTAAAAGGTAAATGTAATAAATAAAAATTGAAAAATAAAGGCTAAAAAAAATCGTACATGCAGGCCCACCTATTTAAAGTTTGAAGTCTCTCTTTGGCTTCAGAGTTCAGATCTGATCCGAAGAACACCCAAACAAACAAAGGTGAGAGAGCTAAGCTAACTAAAAAAAAAAACTTAAATCTCTTATTATTTCTTTCTTTCTGTTTGTTTCCTGAGAAAATCCCCATTTTCTTTAGTCTGTTTTTATTGTTTCTGCTGTAACATTGTGTAAAAAATTAAGGTTGGTCATTCGATTCTTTTTTTGGGGGGGGGGTATTGTATGATAAATGTTATGCATGTGGATTTTTCTTAATGATAATGCTTTTGAATGCCATTTATGTAATTGCAGTTGTCTTGCTTGGATCTTTTATTGATGATTTGCTTTGTTAGTTTCCCATAAACTGAAAGTCAGCAGAGTATGAGATTATATTTCGCGGTCTCGCTTAGGTTTTTGAGTTTGGGTTTTTGCTTAGTCCTCATATGATCTATACCTTTAGTCTTGGTTGTTTAAAAAATGATGTATTCTTTATTAAATTGCATTTTTTTCGGGTTTTGTAGCATGAAATGGGAGAATCCCCCTGCATTATCTGTGGGTTTTGATCTAAAATGTAGTTAGGTTCATTTCAGAAAACTTTTTTTTTTTTTGCTTCGATTTGTGTAAATATTGCTTCAATTTTGATAGTGGAAATGAAATTTGGAAACTGTACATAGTAATGAGCTATGTGATGACTGTCGAATACGGACACGGTTATACTTTTTTTCTTTTGTAAATTTTTTTCATGTATACCCATGTATGTGTTGGACATGGATACTTTAAGAAAAATGAAGAGTTTGGATAACATAGTTAATGATTACTTTTGGAGTTCATGAATCATAACTATAACTTTTGTTATTTACTGGAATATTTGTTCCTTTAATAGTTACTTGCTTAGAAGTCCAAGTTAGAGATCATGGGTCGTGGAGTTAGCAGTGGTGGGGGACAGAGTTCTTTGGGTTACCTTTTCGGGAGTGGAGAAGCTCCCAAACCCACCACCACAAATGGCAGTCCTAGCACTGGCACCAGCAATGAAGTTCCTCGGACACAGAATGAGGTTGCCAAGGAAACCCCACAGAAGTCCACCATTGCTTCACCACCCGCAGGTGTCGCTAAGGAGATTCCTGCAGGCATTCCGGGGAACAAAGCAAACAACTATTTCCGTGCTGATGGCCAGAATTCTGGCAACTTTCTTACGGTAGAACCCTAATCACAATTGTTTTTAAATGGTAGTTTAGTAATGTTTGATCAAATGTCTCGATACTCTGAAATGAATTGATTATAACTTTTTTGCTTAATTTTCTGGATTCAGTATCATACTTACTTTCATAAATGATGCTAATTTGTTCTGTTTTTCTATCTCTGATTTAAAAATAGAAAAAGAACAAAAAAGTTCACATTAATTTAACCTGTCTTGTTTGCATCATGAGTATTGGAAGTTAGAGGCCTCCTAAGTTCTTTTTCTCCCTGCCAGAGATTCTTCATTCTTTTAGAGTTCATCTCTTGACAATTTTTTATCAAGAAAACGTAAATATTGGAAGCTACCTGTAAGCTGTCACATAGAAACATTGATGAAGAACTTTGTCATGAATGATCTGTTTGGAGGTCAGCAATTATCATCTGCCTTGCGTATAATGATAATCACAATATAAATGTTGTCAATTTTGCAACCAATGCTCAAGCTCCTAGATGAATTTGATTTGGAATAGTTGGAAATGATATGTTGGGATTTTGTGAGATCATTTCTTTTTCCTTCTCAGAGTTTTGAAATCATTTGTTGGGAGGTTGACCTCTCTTTATTGCTAAAATTCTGCAGCTTGGGTTAGGGAATTGACAACTTTACTTCAATTTTCCTTTCTTCTGCTGCAATTTAGGGGGGGGCTGCTAGTCTTGTAATAGAACATAAGTCATAGCTCAGTAGCTGTCTGATGATCAAGTGAAACCTTTACATGTATATCAATGTCATGTGAATTATAGGAGATAACATGCTGCGATATTCATTTGAATATTGTGCAATATTTTCTGGTTGGTGAGGGCAACTTACCCAATGGGCTGTCCTAGGTTCTCTTATTGCAGATGTTTTGCAAAATCATGCATGCATGTGTTCAAATTAACATTCATCCTTCAAGTTTTGACATGTTTGAATGCTTCTTCTTGTTTTCACCCCTATCCCAAGTTGCGATATACCTTTTGCCTTTTAAGTCGCCACACTAAATACTTCGATAAATTTATGCGAACAGGATCGGCCTACAACAAAGGTTCATGCAGCACCTGGCGGAGGATCTTCCCTGGATTACCTGTTTGGCGGCAGCGGGAAGTGAGGCAGGTATTGGATCTTTAATGTTGGAACTGCTTCTTATTGTTGTCCTAAAGCCCCAAAAATTTTGGGACAAATAATATACTACTATTGTTACATGTGAAGACATTTTCAGTTGCAGTGCAATGTAATACTGCTGGGCGAGTTTGTTGGTGTTTCTATGTCGGATCTTCCTAAATTAAGCAACTGCTTACTGACAGTTGACCAGACTTATCTAATCCTTCTATTAAGTGTCATAAATATAAAGTGCAACTATTTTATGTCGTTGTAATTGTTTGTTACTTTTCTTCCTCTAATATGGTTTTCTAGGCCCTTTTTTTGGACAAGGATAGATCTAGCAAACCTCATGTAGGAACTCAATTTGTAGTAATTAAAATTGGACAACATTTCTCTTAGTGCCACAACAAGATGAAGGTAAATTCGATGTCTTTGATGCATAATTTTGATGAGAAACTTAATTTTAGCCAATGTTTAAAAATCCAACCGGAGGTCAAACCGGAGGTCAAATCGGTGAGATCTTCGGTTATCGGTTGGACTCAATTTGTAGTAATCAAATTGCATTAAAAAAAATTAAATATTAAATAAGTATTAAATATAGTAAATATTTAATAAAAATATATATTTAATTAAATGATATGATCTTTTAACTTAAAATCGGTTTTTCTGAATTTTTATCGATTCAAAAAAAATTTAGTTCTATTATATGCACCGAATCGGATAGACTATTGATTCTCAATTGAATCGATCGGACTTATCAATATATCTCAAGTTTGGGAGATTTTTTTATGGAGGAGAGGATATGAGAGTGAGGGAAAGAATTAGAGGTATGGGGAGCATCTTCTTTTATTTTGGAATTAATCTAAACAAAACTTATTTATGAAAATATTTTGTATTAAATATCATCTTGTTTTAAGAATAAAAATGATTGTAAAAGACCCTTTTTTTAACCTCAAATTTTAAGACATTGAAGAAATCAACCTAGAACATATCTGGCCTTGAAAAGATATGAAGATAAAACTTGACAATAAGGGTGACAAGCCAAGACTTTGGACCATTTTCTCTTTGCTACCCTCTTTAGTCATATACATGCCATGCATTATTATCATACTATAAAAGAACTAGCTATTAACAATATCTAGGAAATGATGAGAAAACATCAATATCCAGTTCCATCAATCATCCCCAACTTCAGGAAACTTGAGTTCTTGTTTAGCACTAACAGGTCAGTGGAAGTTCGATTTTTCATTTTTCTTGAAATATTCGTGTCTACGCATATCCGAATATGAGTATAGGAATATAATCTTCCAAAAACCCTCCAAATACATAAAAATCTTTAAAGTTACATTTGAAAACTTAAATTTCAAAGGATGGATTTAAATTTGAAAAATAATATAAATTGTGTAATAAAACACATGTATATATAATATTGATAATTATTTTTTAAATCCATAAATTTGTTAAATACCTATTTAATGGTGAATTTAAAATACCTATAACTATTTATGAATTTGAAATTAATGTTTTTATACTTTTAAAATATATAATCATAGTAAATCCTAATTAATTTATACATAGTGTATGCATTTTATTCTCACAAATTTATATAGCAAATGAAATCCAAAATTTCAAATTCAAGTTTCAAAACATAGCATAAAAGATTTGAGCATACCCGTGTCGGACACATATCCGTGTCGGACACTCGCATTCGAATCCAAGTAACATAGAGCCAAAATCCCCTGAAAAGAATACTTATTTCTATCTGCTCAACATTGTTACACTAAAATCGAAGGGAAAACCATTGGATTACCATAAAATGAGATCAGATATTTTCCAACATCGTCCCAGAGAAAAAGGTAGAGTTAAAACGTTTATGCACAGATCTTATGTAAAGCTAAGTGGAGGGGCTAGTGTTTAAAATGCCGAAGATTTACATACATCGAAACAATTTGGGCCATAAGCACGTAGTTCTCTGATAGAATCGACATTCTCCGCATGGTATGTTGATGAAAACCAGTAATATGATGCATTCTGCCGAAACTCAACTGATCCGTTTGCCAACTATCATCAGATTTTCTCATCTAGCAACATTACTTTTCCTCATTGCTAAACCAGTTCAACCCGAAGCAGATAATAATCAAGACATCACCAGTTCTAAACAAAACTACTGCATGGAGCTAAAGTCAATCATGGATTTCAAAGTAAGAGCTCAGATAAATGGGTATTAGTTGTTAGACAGCAAAAAGAACAGTGAAAGTTGGGTGGCTGATCACCGGTTAGAAAGTAAGCAGATTCAGTATAACTAACATCAGTAACATGCATCTATAACCACCTTGAAGCAATAATTGTACACATGGCTTGCGCATTTCGTTATGTTGAAGTAGTCATCACTAATGGAGTTAAAGATTGTTCACCAGTCATATCGATTTTTCGGGATTGTTGTGCTCCAAGGTGTTCGGTCTCCTCTCATCTGCCAGAATATTAGAAGAATTTGTGTTCATCAGAAGATGAACTACCTTAAAATATGTAACAACAAATTCAAATGAGTTGCAATATAACTATTATTACATGAAGTTTAAATAGCTGTCTTAAGAGAGAAACTCTTTTTTTTTGCTTCTGCAAACTCTTACTTGCATAATTTTAGCAAGTCAATAGAGAAGTCACTCAAACCATAAACTAGCAGCATTAAATGATCCAATTTTAAAAGCTATGAACTAAAATACAAGTTAAAAGCCAGCTGCTCTGAGCTGCAAAGAATGATGGATGCAATGAAAGAAAGAAAAAAAAAAAAAAGCAGTGATTTTTGCCTTTTGCATGTCTAGAAGCCATTACAATTAGCTGTAAATTAAATGATTCTTCCATTCATTCATACCTTGCTTCGGAGACAAGTTGACAGAGTAACCAGCACTCATGGCTGCAACCCCTTTCAGAACTTCAGTGCCAGAGTTTGGTGCATCACCTGCCTTATCATCGTTTAAGTTCAGATGAGCCACCGATGGAGAAAAAACTTGCTTTGCAGGATCCTGCCAAAAATCCAAACAACACAAACTTGTCATATCATACTTAACATATGCAATCGACAACTAATTTTGAGTTTGCTGGGAGAGCAACGGACTGACAAACGAATCACATGATGGATGGCAGGCTATACCTGGTACAACTGTGTAAAATTTTAAAAGCCCTTACAGAAACTAAAGATGGAGATTAACATTCACCAACTATTCCATGACAGAAAGAGCATATAGTACAATGACTATTGAAAGGCCTAACTGCTTAAGCAATGTCAGTCGTGAGTGTATTAAATAAAGAAGAGACAATGGAAACAAAAGGAGAAAAAGCAATAAGCACAAGCATGAACCACTGATTCAATAGTTCCAGACTTCTAGTAGCCAAACTAGGTTGACAAGTAGCATTTTGATGGCTGTAAATTGCAAAATAGTCATCCAAATTTTGACAAAGAAATTCTAGGATTTTGCCACAAGTTGTTAGCTGGTTAAAGGAAAGTCAAACTACAATTCTTGTGCAAGTTTTAGTAAACCAAACATAAAGGAAGAACGTATGAACCTTGTGAGTTGATGGATCAGAATGAGCCGGATTCCTCGAACTTGGAGCAGGAGCTTCTGTATCATGCAATAAATAATCCTTCTCATGAACATCAGCTTGTTTATGATCTCTACAATCCTGCTTCATGCTTCTTGATTTACTATTGCAATCACCATTTAATACAGTACCCCCAACTTCCACAGAAGTCCTTTTTCTGAAATGTGTACACAATATTAAGACAAGCCAGAAGTATATGAGAAATAATTTATACAGCAACCGATGCTGGTAGACAAACCAGAATTATCTAAGAAAATGCTGCGACCATGCCCAATGCTGGTTAAAGGACAAAGGATGCAGCAAGAATTTTCTACCTGCTGGGATTATGATTGGGTACATGGACAGAGCTAGGCTTGTTTGCAAAAAGTATTCCTCGAAGAGGCTTCCCATCTATAACAGTCTCAATGGTATATCCATGTGGGAAGCTCTCAGTAACCTTAGCTTGAAATGTCTTCTTTCCTTGAAGCAGGACTTGGTTTAATGGAAAATTCTCTCTTCCTGCAGAATTGGATAGTACTATAAGTGCACAGATGATAACAATTTTCAAAAGTTAAATCATACTAATGAGGCAACATTCTTTTAGTTGTTTAATGACTTAAAAACTAATAAATTGTTCATTGAAACTATAGTTTAGGTTAGGTCTCCAAGAACATTTCACCACCATGCATAGTATAGCATAAAACATAATAACAAGTAACCCCAAAGTCCTTTTTTATTTTCTATATACAGAAGAAAAGCAAGCAAGATGCAATAAACAATCACACAAAAGCACATTCATAGTTTACAACATTAATTTCTCTGTCTGTGTCTGTGTGTTTGGAGGAAGGGGAGTGGGGTGAGGGCTTAATGACATATAGATAAGACTAAGTACTTGAAAAGGACCAAGGTTAAAAAAACCCTTAAAGAACATAACTTTAAGAAGAGTGACATAGTGGTTATAAAATAAGAGAATCAATCAGAAAGTGAGTAAAAGAGTTCTTACTTGGTTGGCCATAGCTAGATAAAGGAATGGGTTGGTGCACATCATTGCTGACTTCAATTCTAACAAGAGCTTTATCATGTACAAGATTGCTAAGATTTTGTTCTTGACACTTCAGCTTCAACTGCTTTCTCAGGGATAACTTCTCTAGCTTCCTTTCATCCCGTACAACAAGTCCTGGGAGTCATATTAATCACTATTAGAAACTCAGCAGAAGGTTGACTAAAAGATTTATGGAGTTCCAGGAACCAAATCACATATAGAAAGCAGCCAAGCAGTAATGTTTTTAAATCAAGGTAAATGGAATATTTAGATTAAACCTGTGTATAAGTAATACATGTCATCCAGTGCCTCAAGAGTCTTATTGCAGCCACCAATAAACACAAGAACACCACTCTTCAGGGGATCCAAACAATCCCCAGCAACAGAAAATCTAGCAGAAGGGCCTTCACCCATAGTTATCACCTTGGTCCACATGCCAGTATCTGCACCAATGGTTGGAAACATAAAATATGAACAACTAACCACACTTGTAAGTAGCATTATTTCATCAGCAAGCAACCCTTTCAGGCCACAAGGAAAGAAATAAAAACAAATGAACTAAAATAATGCCATTTCCCACCACTTTGAACCTCAGATTTCTAAAACAGAGACTCACTCTATGATGATATCAAGAAATAGAAAATTTGATTGAAGATAACAACATGATCAACAATTACGTAACACATACCAATATCAAGCATGTAGAGATCGTCATAAAGATTTTGAGCATCTGTAAATCCCCCAAAAACAAATAAGTTCTTGCCGAAAGCAACAGTGGAGTGGCCAGCACGAGGTGGCAACGTCTGGCCTGAGGTATTCAACTCTTTCCATGAAAGAGTATCTAGTACAAATAAGAAAATTCCAAGAACAATATTAAAAGCAGCATATAAAACTTAGATTCGTGTATTTTCAAGCTATGAAAACATATAAATTGTATAATAAGTCAGATACCCCATATAAACTAAAACAACCAAAGGCATGCATGCATACATAGAACACATAAATGTATGAACTCATTTTGAAAGAAAAAAAAAAAAGGGAAAGAAGAAAAATCAAACCTGCATCAAGAATATGGACATCAGACAAATAGTAATCATGTCCATCTTCACCACCAATCACAACAATTTTATTCTTCCAAGATGAGCAAGTATGGCTATCGCGAGCAGATGGTGGGTTTCCTGATGTTGCAGCGCGTTTCCAAACAAAGGTCTCTACAAGCAAAAAGTTAGGGGGAAAAAAAGAACACGTATAAAACCCAGAAAATATTATAAAAAAAAAAAAAAAAAAAAAAGAGAGAGAGAGAAACATGTCCTTCAGCCTAAGCTCTTCAAGACATTTTCAAAGCAAAAGAGATATCAAACACAACTCAATTCCCCTTCTTAGACGTACACAAGGCGTTCTAAAAAAAGTGCATACATTTTTCTAGAGATTTTCCTCTCCTTTTTTACCATCTATGGTGAAATACAGACATATAGATCAAATTAATCAAACCAAGCTGAGCCAAAGTAATTAGAAGTTAAGAACAAACCATTGTCAAGATGTTTACCTGTATTTAAAATATACAGGTCATTGTAATATATTTCATCATTGTTATCAGAAGATTTTCCGCAGCCACCAAATATGAAGAGTCGTTTACCAACAAGAGCTGCACTATGACCCTCACGTGCCTCTGGCCCTTCACCTCTTACACTTGGACAAATCCATGTGTGAGTGGCTGCAACATAAACATGTAATGAGTTTATGTATTTTCTACTATTACTTAAAGGAGCCCTCTGATGGTTTTCAGGGATGACTTTAGGCAAAATAAACCACAAACCACTTAATTTCATTTCCACGCAAAGACTGTAAGGCAAAGGATAATGGTTATTTAATACTTAAAAGTAAAAAAAGAAGGAAATTTTAGCTTCCGGCAATCACTTCAACAGCCATATAGTAATTGCCCTTAAATGTCTCCCCACTTCTCCCCCACTCTCCAAAAAATATAAATCTTCAGTTTTAATATATAATAATTAAATTATAATTATTTCGTAACATTGATTCTTTATTCACCCATGTAAGTGGGTGGCATCATGCTCGCATATGGACAGAAATAAAGAGCTTCGGGGCGCATGATTGAGAGTACAATTCCTCAGAGTTATTAGTGTCTACAAATTACATAAACACCATCACACCAAGTTTCATGACAATCTCCAAAGAACATTAATTCCTATAAGAAACTTAAAAAGGAAAAAAATATGTTGATTGCTATCACTGATTTTAAAGTAGAACTACCTCCACTTTAGCAGAACGATATTTTGTCATAGAATTGAAAAAAAAAAAAAAAAAAAAAATCAATGCAAATGCAGATAATGGGTCATGAGAGGTGAATCAAAGAAAATAGAAGGCAGGGAATGACTCACCAGTGTCTAATATATGTAGATCCTTGAGAGGGTTCATCCCATCAGTACCACCAAAAACGAATAGATTGTCACCAACAATAGTACAACTATGGCTGTCTCTTGGAGTTGGCGGTGTGCCTTTCATTGCCAGTTGGCTCCATGTCTGCTTAGCTGCAAATTTGCGATATGGGAAATATAAGAGAGCGATTAAAGAAGCTCCAAATGAACTCCTAAGATCATAAATGCTACTAAAAACAACCCGAAAAGATAGATACAAGCAACTAACTAGTATGAAAAATCAAGAAATGTCGTGTTATATGGGGCAAATGGTTCCAAAAACATGAAAACAACAATAAACTCCTACAAATTTTCTAAAACCAAACACAAATGGAAGCAAGAAAAAGTTTAAGCTGATCCAGAAATACATACAAATATGCCTAGGCAAAAAACTAACTAACAAACTTTTGAGTAGCAGATGCATAGAGTTATTAATACCAACAATAAATGCTAAACCAAGCACATATCAGAGCATTAATGCTTACACCAACAACCCTCAAAAAGAGAAAAAAATTGTAACACAATAAACCCAATAAAAACCCTAAAAAATAAGCTTCAATAACATATCCACCAAAAGAATCAATCAGCAAAACATATACGACACATTCATAATCCAAATTATATCTCAAATACCAAACAAAAGTCACAATGACGTAAAGATGAAACAAGAAGTGAAAAAAAAAAACCCAGATTTTAAAAAAGACCCACCAGTGTCAAAGACATGAACTTGATTGGTTTGGCAGTTATCTTTGCCATAACCACCAAAAACATAGAGAAATCTGCCTCCTTTAATGGAGTTACATGTATGTCCCCATCTTTTCCCTGGCCCTGCACATGCTTCTCCCACACCTCCAACTTCTTGTTGGTAAAACTGAACCTTTTCCCACCTCATTTTTCTGGGAAAAATGAAAAAAATTCCAGTGGGAAAGTGAAGGAAAGTTACAATCTTTGAAGAGAAAGAAAGGGGAAGGTTTTTTTTTTAAAAATGTTTTTTTTAGTTTGGGGATTTGAGTCTCAAAGTGGATTAGGATTTTGGAGTTCATGCAAAGAAATAAAATGAAATATAAAAATTCCTAAAAAAGAAAAATGTCTAATTCGTAGAGGCCAAAAACATTTTTTAATTTTGAGAAATTTTTTTGTTTTAATGAGAAACTTAAAAGACGGATTAGAAACTTTAGAACTGGAGAGAGAGAGAGAGAGAGAGAGAGAGAGAGAGTAATCTGATGGGCTTCACATGGAAACTCGAAACAGAGCTAATGGACACGTGTCATTCGATGTAGGACCAATACTTGGTGGACCCATGAAAGTGGCTCAGGTGGGGTTTTATAGACACGTGGCTAAAAGAAAGAGACGTTGATTTGGAAACCCTTAGAATGGCCCATAATCTGCCTTTTGGGCCTTTTCGGGTTTCCAACTTTCAATGGCCCAGCTTTATTTTTGAACAAAAAAATAATATTAATTAAACCAAAATTAATTCATAAAATAAAATTTGAACAAAAGTTTTATAGTTTAAAACCTTTTTCGTACTGCTACAATAAGGTTCAGACATCGTAAAATTTTAGGAAATTTTTTTTTTTTTTAATAATATGATTAAAAAAATATCTCAAATTTTATATAATTTTAATTTTTTACTCGATTTTAATAATGCACTATCACATTTCAAAAAATTTGGTACATTTAAAATTTTATTATAACAGATTTTACTTTCAAAATATTTCTCATAAAAAATAAAACTCTGATTAATAAAAAAAGTTCTTTTTTTCTTTGTTAATTAGATTAACTTGTGAGTAAAAGAAAAGTTTGTAGTTTGCAAATTCCTCGTGCATATTATTAATTATATAATAGTGATAATTTGACAAATATATAAATTTTATTATGTCAAATTGCAAAATTATTTATATTTTTTTTTTCAAAAATTAGTGCTATTATTTTTCTATAAAATTAAAATCGATAGAGATGATCACATAAAACTTAAAAAAAAAAAAGAGAGAGAGATTAATTCTTGCCCCAAGTTTTGTGAAGGTTGAGGACCTACACAAAAGTGGGCTGGATCGCTCGCCGCAGGGCCTGGTCGGGTCGGGCTTGGGTCAATATCTTTCTTTCTGTTGATCAGCTGGATCAACTATTTTTTTACAGTATGATTAATTCTTGCCTGTTCGATCCTGAACCAAACCGGTCTGTTTGAATAAACCGTTTCGGATTGTTCTTATCGGTTTGGAACTGTGCTTGACTGAACCGATTCGTTTCTTAAGGGTGTGTCTGTTCTGATCAAACAGACTTTTTCCAACAGACAAATCTTTTCCGAATAGGTTCATTCACTTCTATAAATTCAGACTTCCTCTGTCTGTTTTGATCAACTAATTTTGAGTAAACAAAAAATCATTTTCGAGTTCTATATTCGAGAGAGAGTCAGTATTCTTTTGGTTCCCCGTGTTGTTTTGAATTGTGCTCTCCATAGCAACGTAATCGAGGAGGCCTGAGAGACGAATTGCAAAACACTATAAGCACCAATAGACAGACAATAATCGTCTTAAGATCAGAGGTCTAACCTTGACTCGATTATCTTTATAATACTCGGTTATGTAATCTGCTTCTATTTATATTATATGATTATATAATGTATATATTATATAGCAAATATGTTTCAAGACGATTATTTTCTTTTATTTGATTATTTGTTATATACTGATGTTAGAATATATATTCATTTCGCTACTGTTATATATATATATATATATATATATATATATATAACTTCTTACTGTTTGTAAGTTACGTACTTTATATATATATATATATATATATATATTGGTGAGCATATATATTTGTTATAATATATATTGTTTAATTAGTAATAATATATATATATATATTATTATTTGTTTAATAATATATATAGTGTGAACATTAGATACATTATTTTTTTTAGTAGTGTTATTATATTTGTAACATTTTTATATTTGTATAAATTGTTACGAGTTGATTTTGTTATTTTTGAATAATAGATGGCCGAAACATTTACAGGTAATGCTAGTGCGCCTGTAGCGCCACAACCTCTACATGTTACACATGGTGAGAGACCTGAGAAGTTCAGTGGTCTGGACTTCAAAAGATGGCAACATAAGATGTTCTATTTGACCACCCTCAACCTAGCCAGGTTTTTACGGGAGGAGGCCCCGGTTCCCAAAGAGGGGGAGACCGATACTACTGTTGTAGCCTCGGTGGAAGCATGGAAGCACTCTGACTTCTTATGCAAGAACTATATCCTCAATGGATTGGACAACACGTTATACAACGTGTATAGTCCGATTAGGACAGCTAGAGAGCTGTGAGAGTCCTTAGAGAGAAATACAGAATCGAGGATGCCGGCACGAAGAAATTTGCGGTTGGCTGGTTTTTGGATTTCAAAATAGTGGACTCAAAATCCTTGATTAGTCAAGTCCAAGAGTATCAATTGCTCCTCCATGAGATAACTGCTGAAGGAATGATTCTTAGTGAATCATTTGAGACAACGGCTTTGATAGAGAAATTACCACCTTCGTGGAAGGATTTCAAGAACTATCTAAAGCACAAGAGGAATGCGATGACTTTAGAGGACCTGGTTGATCGATTAAGGATCGAGGAGGATAACCGTGGTTCAGAAAATAGGGTTAAGGTTCAGACCATGGAAGCCAAGACGAATGTTGTTGAACATTCGAAGAAGAGCAACGAGAGAAAATATGTTGGTTCAAGTTCTTCCCACGCTAATAAGGGAACGAATTTCAAGAAGTTCACGGGAATTTGTTTCAAATGCAACATGCTCGGACATCGTGCAAAGGACTGCAGTCAGAACAAAAAAAAGAAAGCTCAAGCCAACCTAGTTGATGATTATGAGATTGAGCTCGCTGCTGTTATGTCACAAGTGAACTTGGTGGAAAACCCTAAGACATGGTGGGTTGACACCGGGGCCACTTTTCACGTATGTCTTGAAAGAAATAGTTTCTTCGAGTACAAAGAAGCTGATGATGAGCAACTATTTATGGGAAACTCTACGGCTTGAAAGGTACGAGGCCATGGAAAGGTGATACTCAAGATGACCTCCGGGAAAGAACTTACTTTGAACAATGTTGTTCATGTTCCTAAAATTCAAAAAAATTTGGTTTCCGGCTCACTGTTGAGTAAGAACGGGTTTAGGCTTGTTTTTGAGTCTGATAAAATTGTACTCACTAAAAGTGGGATGGTTGTGGGTAGAGGATACTTAAATGATAGGCTTTTTAAGCTCAATGTAATGGCTGTTGTGCTAAAGAACAAAGAATAATAATTAAATTATCTCTTCAGTTTATTTTATTGTTTCCTCTAATTTATGGCATGGTAGATTAGGTCATGTATGTTACAAGACCTAACGAATAATCAGCAATTTGGATTTGCTTCCGATAATTGGAATTGATAAAAATCACAAAATCCAAATTGGCTAAGACTCATTTCTATTCGATAGAAAGAAGTAGGGAACCTCTAAATTTAATTCACGTTGTTTGTGACTTAAAATTTGTGCAAACTAGAGGAGGTAAAAAGTATTTGATAGCACAAGATATTGTTATGTCTATTTGCTAAGAAGCAAAGACGAGACCTTGAAAGCTTTTAAGCTCTTTAATAAATAAGGTCGAAAATCAACTAAGCAAAAAAAAAAGGAGTGATAGGGGTGGTGCATATGGTTTAATATTTTATGAATTCTGTTCAAAATTTGGAATCAACATTTAAACCACTTACCCTTTTTCACCTCAACTATACGGTTTTGCCAAACTCAAGAACCGAACGTTGAAAGAAATGATGAATGCTTTGTTGATTAGTACAAGGTTACCTCAGAACTTGTGGGGGAAAGCTATTTTAATAGCTATTTATATTTTAAATAAATATACCCCACAAGAAATAAGACAAGACACCGTATGAATTATAGAAGGGTTAAGGACCATCCTATAAATACACGAAAGTGTAGGGGTGTCTTGCAAAGGTATCGGTTTCTCCGGCTTAAAAGGTCATAATAAGACCTAAAAGTATGTTTGGTGCCTCATTCGAAGGGATCATGACCTAGTCCTTGAAGGCAAGAGAAGGACATGTGAGAAAATGTCAACTTTATGCAACAAGGGTACTCGGGTATGATCTTGTCATTAATGAGGGTATCGAAATAGTGAGAGGGGAAGAGTGTCATGGTATGATATCGGCATGCTTTGGTGCTACCATGACTAACCCGTTGTGAAGCGGAAGATGAGACCTTGTCCAAGGGATCAGTGATCCCTGATGGTGCCAAGACTGGCACGGACCCTGAAAGCAACCATTAGGTTGTAAATGAATGTAAAGACATAACGTACTTAGTAAGCAAACTGAGTAGATTTAAAAGTAATCCTAAAAAGGATCACTAGAAGGCCATTGTGGGGGTACTTAGATATTTAAGATACACCTAAAGTTATGGACTGCACTATACAAAATGGATATTCAATACTAAAGATTTCAAATCCACTAACGAATTTATCTTTATTTTTTGAGAAGCTGCAGTGTTTTGGAAATCTTCTAAACAAACGTGAATAGCCAGATTTACCATTGTATCTGAAGTTATAGCTTTATATAAAGCTGGAGAAGAAGCGGAATGGCTTCGAAAGTTTAGAAGATATTCCAATTTGGTCGAAATCTGTGCCTACAATTTGTATAAATCGTGATCGCCAATCTGTAATTGGTAGGGCACAGAATAGCTTGTATAACAGTAAATTCTCGACATTTTCATCGAAGATACAAAACCGTTAGACAGTTGCTCTCAAATGAAATTATCACTTTTGATTATGTAAAATCAAAGGATAATATAGCGCGCTTATGAAAGGTTTAACAAGAAAGCAATCATCGAGGGGAATGGATTTTAAGCCTATAAATTAAAGTTACATAATGGCAACCCAACCTAGTTGACTGGAGATCCCAAGATCTAAGTTCAAAGGGACAACCGAATTATGTTAACTAAGTATGAGCACTGGAAGAGTTAAACACTCTTATCCATTCCTATGATGAATTGGTGCTGCCTGCAAAGAGGTTAGGATAAGCTATGCTTTTAATGATTCTTATAGCTTGATAAAATCAAGTGGGGTATTGCAGGATACTCTTAATAAGCAATCACCTATTATGAGTAAGAAACGTGACCACTAATGAGAATTGATCAGGCTAAATTCTCTAGAGTACTCATAGAAACCAGGAAGTGTTCGGGACCAAAATGAACACAACCGTGAGAACCAAAAGATACTCGAAAGGGAATTGCGTGATACCTATTGTCTTGGTTTACACGAAAGGCTGAATAGTTCAAAACATCATGTTCACTAGTTAGCCGAGTAAATACGATAGTTGTCACTATGGAAGGTTCAAAGCCTAAAGCTACCTTTCCTGATGCAACAACTTTCATATGTTACTCTCTCTCATATTCCGAGTCAGTTCGTCGTTTTAATCAGTCAATTTCCATTCATGTGGGAGATTGTTGGATATCAATATATAATTGGTGTGTATAAAATACGAAATATGTATACTAATACGTAGGTTGTCGTAAGTAGATACACGGTGTATATTTTGTACACAATTGATATCATGTTGAATGAGAAATTATTCTCTTTTATACCCACTTGAAGAGGAAGAACTTAGCTGGTGTTGTGTTTATTGTGGAATCCCACATTAGTTAAAATAGGCTCAAGCTTGTAGTATATATAAGCTTGGGTTTAATGTGGGGTTGGGCCCTAAAGGGCACCCAAGTTTTGTGAAAGGTGAGGAGCAATACAAAACTGGGCTGGACCACACGTTCGTGCGCCGTCGAGCTGGGCTGGGGCTGGGTTGGTCAAGTCAGGCTTGGGCTTGGGTCAGTATCTTTCCTTTTGCTGACCAGCCAGACCAACTATTTTTTGACAGTATGATTAATTCTTGCATGTTCGGTTCTGGACCAAACCGGTTTGTTTGAATAAACCTTTTCGGATTGTTCTTACCGGTTTGGAATTGTGCTTGACCGAACCGATTCGTCTCCTAGGGGTGTGTCTGTTCTGATCAAACAGAATTATTCCAACAGACAAATCTTTTCCGAACAGGTTCATTCACTTCTATAAATTCAGACTTCCTCTGTCTGTTTTGATCAACTAATTTTCGAGTAAAAAAAAAAATCATTTTCGAGTTCTATATTCGAGAGAAAGTCAATATTCTTTTGGTTCACCGTCTTGCTTTGAAGTGTGCTCTCCATAGCAACATAATCGAGGAAGCATGGGAGACGAATTGCAAAACATTATAAGCACCAATAGACAGACAATAATCGTCTTAAGGTCAGAGATCTAACATTGACTCTATTATTTTTATAATACTGAATTCTGTAATATGCTTCTATTTATATTATATGTTTATATTATGTATATAGTATATAGCAAATATGTTTCACGATAAATATATATATATATATTTTCGTATCGTATCAAATATTGTTATGTATATTTTTAAAGAACGGGAAAGTACACTACAATGTACAAAGTTATAGCGAGTATTCGAAATTTATTCATCGATCAAAAGGAGCTAATAGGCAAACAGATAGGCGGCTGAAAGTGACGGAACACTGTTCCATGTATTTTTATCACACTCAACTTATTTTAAACCTCTTTAACCACTACTACTACTTCTAAATACTGTCTGACCGGGAAAAAGAAAAGACATAGCAATGTTTAACTCAAATGTTGAGCTTTCCTCAACTTTTGCTCACAATTGTTTAGTTTACCCAAAGAAACCCTATGTTATTCAGATTTGAAATAAAGCATGTTTATCTTACATGAATATATTTATTTTTAAAAACAAAATTTATATATTTATAAGATTATATTTTTATATTCACATTTGAATACATGTCGAATATAAATATTTAAAAAAATAAATGAAAAATCATGATGCAAAAGAGTGAAATAAGTGACGGATAAAACTGTAAATGAATAGAGTTTGATCAAATAGACTTTTGATCATGTTCATTGGTTTATTTTTGAATCTGTTTGTATCTGGTTCGTGTTCAATAAAAAATTTTAAAATCATGTTCGAGCTAGATTTATTTAAAATTAAATATATTCGAACTGAATTCGTTTAAATTAAATAAATTTATTTTCAAGAATAAAATTGAGAGTTGAATGTCAACTGACCATTGCGTTGAATGCCGCCTTTGTTCAGTTAGGGTATTAGCTTCACAAGTGTTGGGTTGGGCAGCCCAACATCATATCACAGTAATGGACCATGCTAGACAAAGCCCATTTATGAGACTCGGGCTGGGTTTAGGTTTCCTTGTCCATCCTACTTTACACCTCCCAACTTGTTTCGTGCTCGGTTTCTTAGTTTTTTTTTTTTTTTTTTTTCTTTTTTCCATAAGATTTCGGGCTGGGTTTTTTTTCGGATTTCGATATTTAAAGTTCTGATTTTTAATTTAACTATCTGCTTTCGAAATTGTTTGGGTTGCACTTAGAGCTGCTCATGGCCAGGTCGGGTCGGGTCGCGGTCCGTTTTTTTTTTTTTTCTGTCCATGTCCGGCCTTGGGTCGGCCCGGTCCGCCCGTTTAGGCCCGAAATACTGTTTATTGGAATAAAAATAAATTTTATTTTTTTATAATTAAAATTAAATAAAATAATATTATTATAATAAAAATTACTGTTCCGAGCTGAGCCGAACCAGCCCGAAACACAAAATATCCTGCTCAGACCCGGCCCAATACGGGCCGGGCCGGCCCGCCCGGCCCGTGAACAGGTCTAGTTGCACTCCAAGAATACCCTAAAACCGCTTCATGTCAACTTTTTATTTTTAATTTAACGTGTGTTTCACACTCAATTTATTTCTGTTTACTGATGAAAAAAATTAATTAACGGTAGAGAATTACAAATCAATACTCAACACTGAAAGAAATCAAATCCTAAACACAATCTACGAATATTCTCGCTCGATTTCTAATAAACTCAAATCAACTATTCACATCCATGAATATTCATTTTTAATCTCATGAGATGTCTACATAATCAATCTCGTAAAACTCTATAAATCACCTTATAGAGACTCCTCTTTATTTATAAACCCATTAACTTATTCACCAAATAAATTTGATCATTAAACAAATATCTTTAACCAATAAAAAAATAAAAATAAATCTTTCAGCAAAACTTTTAAAACTTTGAATCACTATTCTCAACACATATTCATGAACAATTCATGTACCTGATTTGACGAGGTAATGAAATGATCTTGATATAAAAAAAATTATTGATAAACTTTGAATTTAAAATCATTTATAATTAAAACGAATAAAAACATTTTGAATAATAATATTTTTTGTGTATAATTACAATGACTAATATATGAAAGCATTTACTTACTTATAGAAATTATTTATGTAAGAGACTTTTATGCTTCACCAATCACTAAAATGCTAATTACTAATATAACCATTCACAATATAGTTAAATAAAGTGAGCAATAGAGCAATTATATATACTAAAATTTATCACACCCATAAAAATGGGTGAATTTTTTAAAAAAGACAAATATTGTATTTAAAAGAAATAATAAGTTAAAAATATAAGTGAGTAGTTATTTTTTTTAAAAAATTAAAAATGTGATAGTTTTTAAAAAAAAAAAAAAAATAGAAAACTTAAATACTCTTAATTTTATTTTATTATTATAATTTAAATTTGGCTTTTTTTTTTTTATATTTTTCTTAAACGAGTTGGTACTACTTAATTCGTTACACCAACTTAATTAGTCATATTATATATAGTATAGATATATATTTTCAATTATATATATTTTAAACTGTGTTCATTAATATTTATTAAGGTGATATTTATAAAAAAAAAATTATAGTTAGTGTATTATTTTTAAATTTTGATAAAAACAATGTATTAAATAAAAAAAATTATAAAATAATATTTTAAATATTACTAATTAACATTTTTTTTAATGTTTTTTCTCATGGAAAATAATTAAGTAAAGAAGGGCATTATGGTGATTTCAGTCTCTGCATGTTAGACGCAGAACTAAAAAGCTTTTTATAAAGTTCACTCCAAATCAAAAAAGAGCTCTATTTCCATGTGATGTGAGAACTGAGAAGTAGAATCTTTCTTTTTCTGTTTCTTGTGCAAATCTTAAGCTTAATCACAGGATAAAATATCAGATAAACTATCAAGGTCTGCATCAAATTCTTAAAAAAAGAAAAAAAAAAGAAAAGGTCTGCATCAAGACATGGAGACTGTCTTGTCACTACCAACTGGATCCATTTTCAAGCTCAGTAGCTTCACCATTTTGCTTATCTTCTTGTTTTCCTGCCCACTTTTACTTCTACAGGTAAGTTTCCAATCAAATGCATGGCTTTTCTTTAATGGATGGTTTTTGTTAGTAAAAAAAAGTTGAATCTGGGTTTTGCTTAAATACTTCAATACAGTTTGGAGGCTGGAGCTTGACTGTTTCCATTGGATGGTTGATTGCTAATTATAATGGTAGCTTTTTTCTTATTCTTTTTTTTTCCCCTAAAATTTTGGTTTTGGCATCCAAGTTTCTTGACATAAAGGCAAAATGGGTTGCTAAAAATAGTTGCAAAACTTGATCTTATTGTTTCTTTATATGGTGTGTTTATGGGATTGGGAAGTTGGATTGAGTTATCTGATTTTGGCTGCGGTTTTATGAATTTGAACTTTGAAGAGATTGGGAAAGATGGAATTATACTTTCTAGTTATTCTTTATTACCTTTTTTTTTGGGGATAATTTATTCTTTATTACCTTATTCCTTAATGAATGATCAATTAATCTTGTTACATCAGTTTGGCATTTATTTTGGTCAATGAACATTTATTTCCCCTATTCCTGTTAAAAAGTGGCTCAATTTTGTTTTGTTTTTTTGTTTTTATTTAGTTTGAAGAAAAGAAAAGAAAGGACTAAAGCAGAGCTGAATACACTAAGATTTATGTGCTTAACCAATTAAAAAGAGAAAAATCTACCAAGAATGGGGATCTGGGTGCTCGAAAGTGTAAGATCAAATTGTACAGTGTTCATAGACACAAAGATGACCATCGTTGACCCCAAAGATTTTGAAATGTAGTGTCATAATGCAAGAGATAGTTATTGAAGTTTAGAATTGAAGTCACCATCATAACAATTATACCTCTAATACACAAAAAGAGAAGAAAAAAAAAAGACATGGAGGCCTACTATTTCTTTTATGGTGTAATGATAGAATTATGAAAAAATGCTTTACATCTATGCCATTGGGCTATCTAGGCATTTTACAATAAACTTTTTATTTGGATCTTCAATCTGTCTAGAAGTTGCAGGAAGTAGTGCTAGACAGGCCAAAGGTCTATACCCGGGCCAAGGCCGAAAGGTCAAACTGCTATTGATGTTCAAACTTCATTTTTTCGCATGTTAATGTTGGATTTGTGATCCAGACCTTAATTCAAAATGGTTTTTGTTTGAAACTGAATGCCTTAAGTATCTTGTAATTCAAAGTTTAGGGATCTATTGTTGGCTGTTTCTGCAGAAGCTTATGATGCACTTGATCCAACTGGCAATATCACCATCAAATGGGACGTAATAAGCTGGACCCCAGATGGCTATGTTGTAAGTATTACCTATGTTACTCCAACTTTTCACTTTTCCCTGAAGTATCCGTGTCCGAGACATATTCGGATATGGGTATGGGGGTACGATCCTCCAAATATATGGAAAAACTTAGAAAAAATTGAGCATACCCGTGTCGGACACATATCCGTATCTGATACTCACCCCTGAGTCCGAGTAACATAGAGTATGACTGAAGGGTCAGGGGTCCATTCACTTTTACATGATAAAAGGCTAATAACTTACCTTCAAAAATCAAAATACAATTTTGAAACCACCATCAACTTTCTATCAGAAGTCCAAAGCTTTAAAGCATTCTTTTAATTGTTTTCTCTGTTTGATCTAATTTAAAGTTTTTCAAAAGACATCAGTGATACATTTAATATTGTGTATGCAACTGCCTTAAGTACAGAATAATCAATGCTGCATTGGTTACTGTGTTTTCCATTTTCTTTTAGAAGCTCACTAAAAGTATATATTCTTCTTCAACACTTTCAGAAATATAACACTTAGGATGAAAATTTACCAATCCAGCATTGCAGTTCCATGATTTTCTGTTTGAAGTTAAAGAAGTTATGTTTTCCTTCTTTCCTGGATTTATAATACCATCAATCCTTCTTATGATTTTGGTAGGCTGTTGTTACAATGTACAATTTCCAACAGTATCGCCATATTCAGGCACCTGGTTGGACATTAGGGTGGACATGGGCCAAAAAGGAAGTAATTTGGAGCATGATGGGAGCCCAAACTACAGAGCAAGGGATTGTTCAAAGTACAAGGGAAACATCCCAAATTGCTGTAAAAAGGATCCAACAGTTGTGGATTTATTGCCTGGAACTCCTTATAACCAGCAGATAGCAAATTGCTGCAAAGGCGGGGTGATAAATTTGTGGGCTCAAGACCCTGCCAATGCAGCAAGCTCATTTCAGGTTAGTGTGGGTGCTGCAGGAACAACTAACAAAACTGTGAGAGTGCCTAGGAACTTTACCCTAAAAGCACCAGGTCCTGGATATACTTGTGGGCCTGCCAAGATTGTGAAACCAACTAAATTCGTGACTCCAGATAAACGGCGAATAACTCAAGCTATGAGTAAGTTACTTGCTAAGCTGAAGTTCTGCTTTTACAGTCTGTACTAATCAAGTCAGATATGCCCATTTTTTGGCTTATTTTTATAGATCTATCATCAGGCAAGACATTACTGATTCACATTTCAAACACATCTATATGCTTACACACATACTTCACTTGTACTTTTGCAGTAAAACAATTTTAAAACTTAGTATGATGTATGCTCTTTATATGAATTTATATAAAAATTTATCGGACTTAAGTAGTTATAGGTGAAGAAACTTAAATAGTAACATATAGAACGATTTGTTCTCCATGGCAGACTAAAGCTTGAACTAAAACGACAATAAAGTGAACTAAGTGTATATTTTTTTTAGTAATAATTCAGCATGGAGGAATGATTTTCTAACTTCAGTCCATCTTAACTGCAACTCATTGCAGTGACATGGAATGTTACATGCACATATTCACAATTCCTGGCTCAGAAGACACCTACTTGTTGCGTCTCTCTCTCTTCCTTCTGAAGAAAGTTGAAGAAAGGTTTTGTTATTTCTTATTTTTGAACTAGTCTATTACAAGGTATTTATACATGAAGGAAGGGTTTACTTAATCCCTAAAAGATAGGAATTTGATAGTATTTACAGCTAATTTTAAGCTGGAAATCCCTGATTTCCAGCCTTGGGTTTCCAGCTGGAAATCCCTGATTTCCAGCATTGGGTTTCCAGCTGGAAATCCCTGATTTCCAGCCTTGGGTTTCCAGCTGGAAATCCCTGATTTCCAGCCTTGGGATTCAAGCTGGAAATCCCTGATTTCCAGCCTTGGGATTCCAGCTGTCAATCCCTGATTTCCAGCACTCCCCCTCAAGCTGGGGAGTAGATATTTTCCATCCCTAGCTTGCCTACAATCTGCTGAAATGCTGAACTCATCAGTCCTTTAGTTAAGACATCTGCTAGCTGGTTCTTTGTAGAAATATAGGGAGTGCAAATCAATCCACTTTCAAGTTTCTCCTTAATGAAATGTCTGTCAACCTCCACATGTTTAGTTCTGTCGTGCTGAACTGGATTGTGAGCTATGTTGATTGCAGACTTATTATCACAATACAACTTCATTGGAGTCTCCCATTTAATCTTCAAGTCATCTAGTATAATTTTGAGCCATAACAGTTCACAAATACCTTGTGCCATTGATCGAAATTCTGCCTCAGCACTAGATCTTGCTACAACTGATTGTTTCTTACTCCTCCAGGTTACCAAATTTCCGCCAATGAAAGTACAATACCCAGATGTTGATCTTCTGTCAGTAACACAGCCAGCATAATCGGCATCTGTGTATGCTTCTAGTTCCATTCTTGTGCCTTTTCTAAAGAGAACCCCTTTTCCTGGATTGCCTTTCAAATATTGTAGGATCCGGTATACTGCAGCGAGATGGACACCTTTAGGATTTTGCATGAACTGACTCACAACACTCACTGCATATGCAATGTCAGGTCGTGTGTGTGATAGATAGATTAGCTTCCCCACAAGTCTTTGGTACATGCCTTTGTCAGCTGGTTCTCCTTCCACAGATTCTCCTAATCTATGATTTGGCTCAATAGGCGTATCTGATGGTTTGCAACCAAGCTTACTTGTTTCTTTTAACAGATCAAGAACATATTTTTGCTGTGAAACAAAGATTCCTTCCTTGGACCGAGCTACTTCTATTCCTAAGAAGTACTTCAATTTTCCAAGGTCCTTTATTTCAAACTCTTTTGCTAAATACTTCCGAAGAGCCTCCTTTTCATCTGGATCATTCCCAGTTACAATTATATCGTCCACATAAACTATCAATGCCGTGACTCCCCCTGAAGCCGAATGCTTGATAAACAATGTATGATCACCCTGACTCTGTTTGTACTTCATATTCACCATTGCTTTGGTAAATCTTCCAAACCATGCCCGGGGAGATTGTTTGAGCCCATACAATGCTTTTTTCAGTTTGCACACTTTGTTTTTGTCCAGATTTATTCCAAAACCAGGTGGTACTTCCATATAAATTTCCTCCTCAAGATCACCATGTAAGAAGGCGTTCTTCACATCGAACTGTTGTAAAGGCCAATCATAATTTGCTGCTAGGGATAACAATACCCTTACTGTGTTCATCTTCGCCACTGGTGCAAATGTCTCTTGATAATCCACCCCATAGGTCTGTGTATATCCCTTGGCTACTAGTCTTGCTTTATACCTCTCAATGGATCCATCCGACTTATACTTCACTGTGAAGACCCATTTGCATCCTACTAGTCTCTTTCCAGTTGGTAATTCTGTTAGTTCCCATGTTTTATTTTTCTCCAAGGCCTCCATTTCTACTCTCATTGCATGCTTCCATTCCTCTTTGCCAAGTGCCTGCGATAAGGTCTGTGGGATGTCTACAGTGTTTAGATGGGTAAGAAAGGTTTTGTGTGGGGTTGATAATTTTTCAAATGACACAAAATGGGATAAAGGATGTTGTGTGCATTTTCTAACACCTTTTCTTGTGGCTATGGGCAAATCTAAATCAAGAACAGTAGGGGATATCTCAGTAGAAAGACTTACCTCAGTTCCAAGTGACGATTTGGTTTCTTGAACTTGCACAGGATTGATCACTGGCTTTATCCTTCTTGAGTAGACCTGTAGTGGCTTTGTGAGAGTAGGATTTATGAGTTCACAAGGTTCAGAGGTAAGTTGTCTTTCAGGAGTGGGTTCTGTTTGTACAGGAGATATTTTAACCACCATTGATGGTTCTCTCAAGAACAAATCCTTATCCTCCATAAATGATGCCTCCCCCTGAGGATAAGGGCTAGAAAAATAGCTTTCGTGTTCTGCAAAAGTAACATCAGCAGAGACATAGGTTTTACGAGTAATAGGATTGTAGCACTTGTACCCTTTTTGAGTAGGTGAATATCCTATGAATACACACTTGACTGCTCTAGGATCTAACTTGCTTCGACTATTAGAGTGAACATGAACAAATGAGACACATCCAAAAACTCGAGGGACTAACTTCATAGACATATTGAAATCTGAAAAATACTTAGAAAACACCTCCATTGGACTTTTAAAATCAAGAACTCGAGAGGGGATACGATTTATTAAATGAGCTGCAGTAAGGACTGCTTCCCCCCAAAAGGTTTTTGGAACATTTTGTTGAAACAAAAGAGCACGAACAGAGGCTAACAAATGACCATTTTTCCTTTCGGCAACTCCATTTTGTTGGGGTGTGTCAACACAAGAAGATTCATGAATAATTCCCTCTTTTTGAAAGTATGGAGACAAAGTTTGATTAAAGTAGTCCCTAGCATTATCAGTCCTCAACTTCTTAATTCTAACATTGAATTGAGTTTTGACCATTGTATGAAAAATAGGAAAAATGTTGCTCACATCAGATTTTTGTTTTAACAAATAAATCCATGAAACTCGAGTACAGTCATCTATGAATGAGACAAACCAACGAGCCCCCGAAATGTTGGGAACTCGAGATGGACCCCAAATATCACTGTGAATCAAAGAAAAAGGAACAGTAGTTCTTTTATTACTCAAAGGAAAGGACACACGTCGGTGTTTAGCAAATTCACAAACCTCACAGTGAAACTCATTTAAACTAACATTCTTAAACAAATATGGAAACATGACACTAAGAACACTAAAGGAAGGATGCCCAAGTCTAAAGTGGTAAAGCCAAATTTGGTCTTTATTGCAAGGAGAGTTATTGGAGAGAAACGAGATAGGTGATTTGTTTTCACTGTTCACTTGTTCACTAGGTAACTCAAGATAATAAAGGCCATGTCTCACCTTAGCATGTCCAATCGTCCTCCTCGTAACTTGGTCCTGAAATACACAAGAAATATGAGAAAAAATCATATTGCAGTTTAGATCTTTTGTAAGTTGGTAAGCAGACACAAGGTTTGTAGATAACTTGGGTACATGTAACACATTTTTAAGAATAATGGATGGGCTTAGAACAATGTCTCCTTGGCCTGCAACAGTGGCCAAAGATCCATCAGCAATGACTATTTTTCTGTTGCTAGGACACGGATGATATGTGAGAAATTTGTGTGAAGAATGAGTCATATGATCGGTTGCCCCAGAGTCAATAACCCAAGAGTTTGAAAATTCAAAATTGGCGGCACTTAAAGCATATAAGGAATGAGGCTTACCAGAATTTGCCAAGGAACAGGTACCTGTAGACTTTTCTAATGAATCAAGAAGTGATCTTAGCTGTTCAATGTCTCCTTTGTTGAATTCATTCTGTTCTCCACCATGGAACTCATTTGATCTGTCTTCTTTTGATTGAGTCATATGCACCCGGCTTCTTTGTGTTACACTTTTAGGTCCTCTATTCCATTGAGAACTTTGTGGCTTGCCATGAAGCTTCCAACAGTGCTCCTTAGTATGACGGAGCTTTTTGCAGTGGGTACACCAGAGGTTATCCTTGTTTTGTAAAGTGATTGTTTTTGAAAGAAGTAGCTCGGTCATGGAAGACATTTTGTAAAGTGATTGTTTTTGAAAGAAAAATCAGCAATGAAGGCTGCTGATCAGTGACCAGAAATTCAGCTATGAAGGCTGAAAAAAAGAGAGAAAAAAAAAAAAAAATTAGCAGAAATTCTGTTCTTGGACAGATTTCAAATCCCAGAAAAAATTTTGAAAGAAAAATCAGCAATGAAGGCTGCTGATCAGTGACCAGAAATTCAGCTATGAAGGCTGAAAAAAGAAAGAAAAAAAAAATTTTAGCAGAAATTCTGTTCTTGGACAGATTTCAAATCCCAGAAAAAAATTAGCCTATAGCTCTGATACCATGAAGAAAGTTGAAGAAAGGTTTTGTTATTTCTTATTTTTGAACTAGTCTATTACAAGGTATTTATACATGAAGGAAGGGTTTACTTAATCCCTAAAAGATAGGAATTTGATAGTATTTACAGCTAATTTTAAGCTGGAAATCCCTGATTTCCAGCTTTGGGTTTCCAGCTGGAAATCCCTGATTTCCAGCCTTGGGATTCAAGCTGGAAATCCCTGATTTCCAGCCTTGGGATTCCAGCTGTCAATCCCTGATTTCCAGCACCTTCTATAATGACACCATTGTAAACTGCCCAACATGTACTTGTGGCTGTCAAAATAACATAACAGAACCTGGGAGTTGTGTAAGGTAAGCTGTCTCATTTTTCTGTCCTATTTTCCCCTCTAATTATCCTTTGGATTTTTTCTTAGTGATGGCACCTTGCAGTGAAAGGTCTCCATATTTAGCTTCAGCTGTTTCTGGTCCAGGCAAGTCTAGTAATACACCTCTGCTTCAGTGTACGAGCCATATGTGTCCAGTTCGAGTTAACTGACATGTTAAGCTCAACTACAAGGAGTACTGGCGTGTGAAGATCACAATCAACAATTTCAATTACAGAATGAATTACACACAGTGGAGTCTAGTTGTGCAACACCCCAACTTCGACAATCTTACCCAACTTTTCAGCTTTAATTACAAATCATTAACTCCTTATGCTGGCTTAAGTAAGTCTTAAGTACCATGATTTATTTCTTTGTAGTAGCATCATTTCATTTTCCCGAACCTGTGCATAATCTCCGTTATATTTCTAATATATTCTTTGCAACCATGAACTAAATAAACTTTTCTTATGCAGATGATACTGCCATGTTATGGGGTGTTAAGTTTTATAATGATTTTCTCTCAGAAGCCGGCCCTTTTGGGAATGTGCAGTCAGAACTATTATTCCAAAAAGATGCATCAACTTTTACTTTTGAAAAGGGCTGGGCTTTCCCACGGAGGATATATTTTAACGGTGATAACTGTGTCATGCCACCTCCAGATGCCTACCCATGGTTGCCAAATACTGGTTTTAGGCCAGTTATCTCTCTACTTCAGCCATTCATGACAATCTTGGCATCAATTGTTTTCTTATGGGCTTATATGTGATGAATAATGTCTGCAGAAACTGCTAAAGCTATTTGTTTGACATCCTGCAAATCCCATCTGATTTAGTATTATCACACTGAAGCTTATAATGATCCACTTTGATGGGGTTGGAATTGGCAACATAACATGCTACAAGTGGGTTCAGGTGCACAATCTCCTGTTCCTATAGCATTTTGGTGTATTGTTCATGTATTCAGGTTTGTAATTTACACCATTCCTTTTGGAGTTAGCTGCTTTGTTGCATGTTTATTCACATCATACACATGATCGATTTGTTTCTAGTATATTTTCATTTTTCTTGAAGTACTCGTGTCCGACGTATATTCGGACATGGGTATGGGATATGATCCCTCAAGGACCTTTCAAATACATAAAAAAAAATTAGAATAAATCAAACATACTTGTATCCAGCACTCACATCCGAATCAGTGTAACATAGGTCTATAGCATTGTATTCAGGAACATCACCAAGAAATCATAGTCGATACTAGATATATTGTTTGTTAGGTTCCTGTTGTCTGAGCTAATATAAAAGTATTTTTACATCCTGAATACTATGTAAAATGCAGAAGAGAAAAAGGCTAATTGATTAATATCTATTGCCATTTAAGCTTGTACGAGAGACAGAAAGACGATTCAATTTACACCATGATGCAGCTCAAAAAGGGTAATTTGTAGATCATGTGAATTTAGTTTATTTTTGTTCACAACTATCACAAATCATCCCACCATGACCAGATCCGCAAGTTTCTAGAAATGAGGTCTAACGTAAACAAATCATGTAATAGTTTCTGAAAATCTTCTTCTCTGCATATGATATCTCTAAATGGTCAACATAAACAAGAGGATTGAGAACGCCATTGTCAATATGGCAATTGGATTTACAATTGCAGAGTTTGGTAGAAAAGGGTAGGTATCAGGAGGAGGCAGCAAGCATTCATCGCCATTAAAGTAGACTTTCCGAGGAAATGCCCAACCCTGCTTGAAAGTAAATGTGTCCTTGTTTTTCCTAAGGAGTACCTCGGATTGTACATTTCCTTGGGGCCCCGCTTCCATTAATAGGTCATTGTAGTATTTCATGCCGTAAAACATGCCGGTATCATCTGCAAAAACAAGTTGATCACATGTGTTAATGATTCTGGAGGTTTTATATAGATATGTTCAAAAGTCGGATTATCCGTTTAAGCTCGAAGATTCGTTCCATATTTGGGAATGTTTGAACAAAAATATTAGGTCCAAAAACTAGGCTTGGACAAAAAAATAAGGCCCGTTTAAAAAATGGATCGGGCCTTGACTCCAACATTCAAGGTCTAAGTTCGGCTTGACCCGTTTTTTAATTAAATATATATTATATAATTTATGTCATATAAAGATTAAATACATATAATATGATAGTGTAAACATTAAAAAATATATATATTAAGTTGTTTATGTTTAAGAACTTAATAAAAAATATATAAAATGACTAAAAATTAAATAAAAATAATATATATTTTTACTAAAAATTAAATAAAAAATAATATGTTTTTTTAAATGTTTTTTTAGAAGGAAAAAAATATGAATAGGTCTAAACGGACTTGAGCTATTCATCTACAAATATGGACGGGTTTGGGCAAAACTTGAGGTTCATATTTTGGGTCGGGCCAGGTTTGGACAAACATATATGATGATAGCATATATAGGTCCGGTCAAAACCCGACCCGGCTTAGCCCATGGACACCTCTAGTTCCATATATAACATTCAGGTTAGTTATGCAAGAGTTCATCAAACATAAATGGTTTTACAGGCACTCACTTATTGCTTCATAGGGCACTAGAGGCTTGTAATCAAAACTAAAGACTTGGGTGACACTGTTGAGATTGGGATGCTGCGCAACCAGCGTCCACTGCGTGTAGTTCATCCGGTAATTAAAATTAGTGATGGCAATCTTTACACGCCAGTAATCCTTGTAATTGAGCTTCACATGCCAATGCACTCTTATAGGGCACATATGATGTGTGCATTGCAGCAATGGTGCATTGTCTTTCCTTGGTGTGTTTATTCCTGCCCTGTGTGCCTGCTTTGAATCACTCCTGTACAATCCAATCATCTCGATAAACACTCGAATCTAGATATCGAGATCAAGGATTTAAAACTGTGGTTGCGAATGTAATAGTTACTAAACCGCAAAATAACGACCGTAACATCGCGTTGCGGTTACTATTTAAGTCCCTGATCGAGATACAAATCTGTTAGCCAGGGTTAGAAAATGAATGAGAGGCTTACTTAACACAGTTGTTTTTATTCTGGCAACCGCAAGCGCAGGTTGGGCAAGGTGTGATAGTCTGATTGTAGAAAGATGAGAATGAAACACAACAGCTAGGGTTCCTTGAGGCAAGAAATTGTGAATAAGTGCATGTCACATTCCATGTCACTGCATAATATGATGTAAAACATTAGCTATCATATAGTAATTTAATCAGGTTCGGAAAAATTCACTAGGAAGAATTGGAAGGTGAAATAATGCTTACTTAATGCCTGAGTTTTTCGCCTACGATCTGGTGTTAAGTAGACTGTGGAAGGCACAACTTTTGCAGGGCCACAAGTGTAGCCTAGGCCCGGACCAAGCAAAGTAAAATTTGTGGGTAGTTTTACAGTCTTATTCGAAGTTCCTGCAAGTCCAACACTGACCTGAAAGGCCGAGACTGAGCCTGTCGGATCTTGTCCCCAAGCTGAAACTACGCCGGCTTTACAACAATTGGAGAACATCTGGTTGTAAGGAACTCCAGGAAGCAAATCAACCACTATAGGATTTCTCTTACAACAGTGAGGTACATTTCCTTTGAACTTGGAACAGTCTCCTTGCTCAGTGGTTTGAGCTCCTACCATGGACCATATCACTTCTTTCTTAGCCCATTGCCAACCGAGGGTCCACCCAGGGCTCATGATGCTACGATACATTTGGAAGTTGCTCATCGTCACTGCTGCCTGGTAATAGCATTTATATATCAAAACAAACAAATGATATCTATTCTTTAATCAGAAGAGATTAATGTATCTGGATGCTGTCTCTATATTGATTTTTCTTAATTTATACGATAATAATTGAAGTTCAAGAGTCATTTATTGCATATATCTATATCCAGGGTGTTGCTTTTACCCCAGATAATTCTTCCATGGCGTATAGGCTAACCTTAACCTTGCAAATATAGCCAAATTTGATATGGCTGATTTGATATTTTACACTCTCTAGTTGATTCCTATATAGGGATAGGAAAAGCTCATGCTTAAGCATTAATACCTATGTTGCTCCGACTCTTTATTTTTCTTGAAGTATTTGTGTCCGACACATATCCGGATATGGGTATGAGGATATGACACTCCAAATACATGAAAAACTTAAAAAAATTAAACATACCCGTGTCGCACACATACTCGTATTTGATATTCACACCCGAATTCGAGTAACATAGATAGGAACTTCAGTTCTAGGAATGAATGTGACAGTATGACTGGCAATCTTTCCTTCAGAATCTGATACTAAGTAGGGTAAAGTCACAAGCTGACATGTTAAAACTCACTCACCACATAGCCATCTGCTGTCCAAGAGACAATATCCCATTTTATTGTTATGTTTCCAGTTGGATCCAGTGGATCATATGCAGCTAAAAGCATAGAAGCAGGAGTATGAAGTCAATGGTAATAAATAGATAGATCAAACATGAAGTTACTTACAGGGAAAAAAAAACTTTCTGAAATTTGAATTTGATGTATTGAGAAAGAACTTTACCTGCATGGGGAAGCATTACAAGAAATAGAACAACTAGACCACATATGGACTTCATTTCTAGAAATGAGAAGCATTTTCGACATCGATAAGATGTTTTGGTAGATTGATCAAATCCCATTTTGCCAGAATTTCAACTGATCAAAGTCCCAAGCTCCTGGCAAGAACTCAGAGGAGACTGGAAGTTGTTTGCATTAGTGTATTGTGTTAAAAAGGGAAAGGAAAGTCTATATTGGCAGGGGAAAACTGCTTTGAAAATGTCTTACCAACTGGTTGTTAATATTTCATGGGATATTTTCATCTTTCTTCTTGTCCCTCTCTCACCCTTTTTTGATGCATTAATTTTTTAAAAAGTTTTCTGCATCTTTAAGCAAAACTTTAGCAAGGAATGATGGAAAAGCTGGCGGGAGATTTTGAGAAGTTTGAACGTGTCAAAATTTATATAACACGAATTATTAACGTGTCAAAATTTATATAAATATGTAAAACTTTAAACACGATTATGATACGAAAAAATAACACGAAAATGATACGAATGCACGGATTTCCGAGTCTTCACTTATATGTGTTTTTAGCTCATGTGTATATCTGAGGAAATGCCAGTACAATACTGGACTGCTTCAACAGCAAGTCTTCTTCAATTTCTAGTTTCTACTGGACTTTTCCCTCTTTTACTTATTCATTTTAAGGATGTGTTGATGCTTATTCCCCTTGAATACATATCCAGTTGTCAAGTCTCAGGCTCTCAAGCAATCTACCAACTGATTCTTTTACTCTTTCCCTTGAGAGTTTTCTTTAAATCTTACTATTGTTTCCTTGTTCTTAATCAGGTTAAAAGGGGTTATATGGTTCAACCCTACGTTGTTCCGATTCTTTTTTTATTTTAAAAAGTATTCGTGTCCGATTTTTGTGTCCGATGTATATTCGGATATGGGTATGGAGATATGATCCCCAATGACTCTCCAAATACATGGAAAAACTTAGAATAAATAAAACATACCCGTGTCGAACATATACCCGTATCCAACACTCACGTCCGATTCCGAATAACATAGGTTCAACCTCTTATGTCAAGCTGAATATACAAAGAAGCAAATTTAGCTACTTTTTCCACCCCATCCAGACAATAGGGGTGCTGCTGGGAGGGTGAGAGCAAGGCAAATGATATATCTCTTTCTGAATATGATATCTCAGCTTAATTTAAAGACAAATGCTTAAGAAAACAACATTAAAGAAACAAGGTAGTTGTCTCTTGTATCCATTGTTGTGTGTCCTCAGATAACCTCTTAATTAACCACTCACAGAGTTGTATATAAATGTGTAGGGTTATTGAAAGGGAACCAAAATCTGAAAAAGTAAAACTACGTACAAAACTTTTCTTTACACCAACTAGACAAAAGTTGAGCATGTTGTTCGGACTCTTCATTTTTTTTAAAATATTCGTATTTGATACTTGTGTTTGACACATATTCGGACATAGGTATGTATATATGATCCTTCAAATATATGAAAAAACTTAAACAAAATTAAGTATACCCGTGACGTGTTCCATATTCGACATTCACTCTTGAGTTTGGATAACTTATAAGTAGAAGGCAGTATGCTGCCGAAATAGCTTTGGGACTCTGGTCATTTAAAACATTCACCATTACCAATTGAGACATGTTTTAGTTGTTCCATTTTCTTACTCTGCTTAATTAATTCCTTAATTTTAGTTACCGAATATTGATGAGCTTAACATCCAAGAAAGTATTATATGATGATCAAGCTGATAAGAATTATTGTATGACAGAAAATATATGTATATAAAAAGGTTTGAAATTAAGAAAAATTATATTATTTGGATTCTTTATTAATTTTTTTTTTTAAATATTCGTATTCGAAATCTATTTAGATATTTCATACATATTCAAAAATAATATAAAAATATGATTATCTAAATATATAAAAAAAAACTTAAAAAAATTAAATATACCATTTTCAAATACATACCGTATTCGAACTCATCCTCGAGTTAAGTAAAATAAAAGAAAAGTGAGTTGCTTATATGTGCATCATTACCAATATTATAAAAATAATTGTGGACAAATATAGACATTTCATCTGTGAAAATGACTTTATCACTCATTGGATAGTAGCCGCCAATGAAATCTCAACTTCATGTGAAAAAAATTGCAAGTTAAAGCCAAAGCATTCCTCTTCCTGTCCCTTTCTTTGGTTAAAAATGCGCAGGAGTTTAGAAGCATTCCTGAAAGCTGAAATGTGGTATTCGAATATTAAATTGGTACATTACCTAGCAGAAAATGACATTTTTAGAGCATTTCAATTTTATGCAAGATTAACTGTATATCATATTGTTATAACATCAGATATCATGTAAATCATGCAATTTTTCTCTTGATAATTCTATATTTGATAAAAATACAGTTTAATTTATAATCAGATTTGCTGTTTGGTGGATGGTGGTTAGGTTATCAACTTGTGCCCATTTAACCAATGTGGCTTCACATTTAGAATGTTATGTTACTAGAATTTGGAAATGAGTATTGGATACGAGTATGTGTTCGACATGGGTATACTTTTTTTTTATTTTTAAATTTCATATATTTGGAGGATCATATCCCATATAAAGGTGTTCATGGGCCGGGTTGAGCCTGAATATGGTATCAACACCACATATACTTGTCGAAACCTGACCTAACCCGAAATATGAGTCTCAAATTCTACCCAAACCCGCCAATATTTATAAATGGATAGCCCAAACCGTTTAAATCTGCCCATATTTAAAATTTTTTTTAAACAAATATATTATTTTTTATTTAATTTTTAATAATTTTTTTTTATTAAGTTTTAAAACATGAATAACTTAACATATTTTTAAATATTTACATTATAATATTATATATATTTTATATGATATAAATTATATAATATATATATAAATATAAAAATATATTATATAAATAAAAAACGGGTTGACACAATTCATGAATATATGATGTATTATTTTTTTAAATAAAAATTTAATTACAAAAATTCATGTAACTCAAGCAAAAATATTAATTGTGATAACATTTGCATTATATCTCATTTCTTGTACTAGTGAAATGGCTTTTTTATTTTATTTTATTGTGTCTTTGTGATGATAACGATGATGAATCTATTTTAGTATCATAAATAATATTACAATTATTATGATTCCATTGCTGTGAGCAATGAGTGGATAGAGGGGATCATTATTGGTTTCTGTGCAAAATCATTGCACACTTTTCATTTAGCTTACTACTTCAATATTTTAGTTTGTGATTCGAGATTGAACGTAAATATGTGTTCGATATGAATGTACTTAATTTTTTTTTGTATATTTAAAAAATTATATCTTATATTTATGTTCAAATATATGTCGGACACAGAGTTTAAATACAAATATTAAAAAAAAAAAAAGAGTTTGGATAACATAATTAATATGTGTCCACAACTCATGAAAATGTATATATATATATATATATATATATATATATATATATATGGACATAGCTGCTTGTAAAGATGTCACTGGCTAGCTTGCTAAAAGTTTCTTTCAGCTCTCCCTGGTTTCAGCCTCTTCAAATTGTCAGCAAAATACTAGCCAAACCAAAAGCAAAAAGGAAGCCATTGTAGATGATGCAATTAGATTTGAATTGGCAGAATTTGGTAGGTAAGGATATTCATCAGGAGCTGGCATCATGCATTCATCTCCATTGAAGTATATTTTCCGAGGGAAAGCCCAACCCTGCTTGAATGTGAATGTATTCATGTCCTTTTTAAGAATCAACTCTGACTGCACATTTCCATCTGATCCGGCTTCCATTAGAACATCATTAAAGAACTTCAAACCATAGAACATACCAGTGTCATCTGCAGATTCAAAATAGGCAGAGGTTAGCCTATACAACTTATCGTCTATGTTATCCCGACTCTTCATTTTTTTCTATTTATGTCCGACATTTGTGTCTGACACATATTTGGATATGGGTATGAGAGTACGATCCTCCAAGAATATGAAAAAAAAAATTGAGTATACCCGTATCGGACACATATTTGTATCCGACACTTACCTCCGAGTTCACTTCACTAGAAAATGAGTGTCTTATCCTGAAAAATCATACCAGTAGGAATTGTAAGACTAGACTTACTTGTAGATTGGTATGGAATGAGAGGCTTGTAGTCAAAGCTAAAAACTTGAGTGATGTTGTTGAGATTTGGATGTTGAGCAACAAGCGTCCACTGTGTGTAGTTCATCTGGTAGTTGAAATTAGTGACGGTCATCTTCACTCGCCAATACTCCTTGTAATTCAGTTTCACATGCCAATGCACACGAATTGGGCACATGTGATTTGTACAACTTATCATTTTGGTATTTTGACTCGTTGATCTGTTCCTTCCTACAACACTTCTGATCTCTGAATCACTCCTGCATTACACTCTAGCCATGAGATAGATACCTTAATATGCATCCAACCTAAAATCAATTGGAGATAAGTTGATAGACCCCAACTTAAATATAAGACAACGGGTAATCTTGGATTTAACCGTAGGCGGAAACAGAAGAGTCTACCACGTGACAAACTCGAAAGAGATAACAAGTAGGAGTAACACATGCAAGAACAATAGAATTTGAGTTTTGATACCATATTAAGCATCCAACCTAAAATCAATTGACAATAAGTGAAGAAGCCCATGGATTAAAAAATCGGATAGGACCTGCCGGTTGAATCGGAAAACGACAGCTTGTTCGGTCTAGTACAATATATAAAATCGGGTGATAATCGAACCAGTAGAAAACCAATAAAAAACCGAAAAAAGGGTAAAAACCGGTTTGATATATATATTTTTCATTTTAAAATTGATGAGATTTGAATCTTTAATTTTTTAGTTATATATTAAAAATCATACCATTAAGTTAAATACATATTTTTATTAATTATATTTAATATTTATTTAACATTAAAATCAATTTTTAAACATTTAAATCTTTGTTTAAGTGAACCCGGCTGGTTCAAATCGAGAACCGGAGGTCTAACCGGTTTGACCTCTAGTTCGATTTTTTAACCTCGAAGAAGCTTAATTTGAATATAAAATCACGGACAATCTAAGATTTAACAAAATACTTAATTCACAAGAAAGACCAAAAGGTTCATACTGCATTACACTGATAAGTTTTCTGTTCCCTCACTGAACATCAAATTTCTGTATAGTTCAATTATAAGGTGTAGTTGGATAAAAAGTTAGTGACATTTTTGTTTAGCTTAAGAATTAAAGTTTGAGATTGAGAAAGGAGGCTTACGAGACACAATTATTCTTGTTTTGGCAGCCACAAGAACATGCTGGACAAGGAGTGATTGTAGAGTTGTAAAAAGATGACATTGAGACGCAACAGCTTGGATATCGCGAAGCCAGGATCTGAGAGTATGAGCATGTCACATTCCATGTCACTGCAAACAAACAAATTATAAGAAAACAGAAGAATTTTACTGTTAGGAGAGAAGCTATAAAGTAGCACAAACAAGTCCGGGAAATAGTACTGGGTTAGGCTGTAGGAATCTATGTTATTTGGATTCGCGTATGAGTGTCGAACACGGATATGTTCAGTTTTTCTAAGTTTTTTCATGTATTTGGAGGATCATATCTCCATACCCATATCCAAATATGCGTCGAACACGACTGTCGGACACAAATATTTCAAAAAAAATGAAGAGTCGGAGCAACATAGATAGAAATTCTTACTTTCTGAAGGATTAATTCAATAAGATATATGCTGCCCATTGTTACTTACCTTTTCTTTTCGAAAGTTCACACTTTTTACTTTTATGTAGCCAGAAGCTAAATTAATCATAACCCATGTTATACGGACTCTTCAATTTTCCTAAAGTACTCGGGTTCGACACCTACGTCCGACACATATTCAGATATGGGTATATAAGTATGATCCTCCAAATATATGGGAAAACTTTTAAAAAATTTAGTATACCCATGTCGGACATATATCCATATCCGACAATCACCCTTGAGTCCGGGTAACATTGCCTATAACTTCAATGAAACGGAACAAAAATATATAAACTGAAAGTCTGAAATCATACCAGCCCATATATATGTCTACTTAGCATCCAATTAATAAGTAGAAGTATGTAAAAGCAGTTTTAAGTTCATTTTTTTTCCACGTTCATGCTTTTACTATTTTATTTGCAGGCAGATCCTAGATAACCTATAATTAAATAAAGATTAAAACTTACTCCATGCTCGAGTTTTTCGTCGACCATCAGCTGAGATAAAAACTGTGGATGGTACTTTTTTTGCTTGGCTGCAAGTGTAGCCTAGAGCAGGACCAAGCAAAGTGAAATTCATAGGCAATCTCACAGTTTTATTGGTAGTACCAGCTCGCCCAACACTCAGCTGAAAGGATGAAACTGCAGCTGAAGGGTCTTGGCCCCATGAGGAAACAACACCTCCTTTGCAGCAATTTGCAATCTGTTGGTTGTATGGGACTCCAGGGAGCAAGTCCACAACTGTTGGGTTTTTCTTACAACAATGTGGGATGTCTCCTTTAAACTTAGAACAATCTCCTTGATCAGTTGTTTGGGCTCCCACCATTGACCAGATTACTTCTTTCTTAGCCCATACCCATCCTAAGGTCCAGCCAGGGCTCATGATGTGTCGATACATTTGGAAGTTGGTCATTGTTACTACTGCCTGTACATATATAGTCATGTTATATAAGCTTGCATCTTTCAATTAATAAACATATATATATATATATATATAATTACTGAATTGAAGCTATACTTACGACATAGCCATCTGGAGTCCAGGACATGATATCCCATTTGAGTGTTATGTTTCCTGTAGGATCTAATGGGTCATATGCCCCTGCAACACAGTAGAAAAGACGCAGGAAACTATTAGCAAGTGAGCATAGCCATAGCTAGAATCAAGTTTTCATCATTGAATACTGGAAATCTATGTTGCTTTGACTCTTCATTTTTCTTGAAATATCCGGACATGAATTTGAGGATATGATCCTCCAAGAACCCTCC
Organism: Fremontodendron californicum; assembly: GCA_030761205.1. Lineage (NCBI taxonomy): Eukaryota > Viridiplantae > Streptophyta > Magnoliopsida > Malvales > Malvaceae > Fremontodendron > Fremontodendron californicum. The sequence continues at coordinate 6,613,073 of JAULJL010000019.1, read as the reverse complement.
AAATACATGAAAATCTTGAAAAAATTGAATATACCGTGTCGGACACTCACACCCGAGTCCGAGCAACATAGCTAGAAACTCACCTGCTTCAGAAATAATTATAGCAAAGAAAGCAACAATTGCCAGAGGGTAGGCGAATTTGTTGAAAATCATTCTGCAATTATCACTGCTGGTGCCTCCTCTCTACAATATCAATACCAGGAATGGCGGAGGATTGATATTTATTCCAACAGAGAGAGTTTTACAATGAACAAACAAGAATTGTTTATTGCAGGTTCACCTACTAGTTTTGTTGGGGTGTTTCCTGTCAGTTTCTCATACAATTTATATTAAAGTTTCTATGTTTGTATCAATTCAGGCTCTTGACACCAAATCATATATTGTTGATTATTGACTTAGAAACACGAGGGCTATTTCAAAAATATTTGAGCACAACTTCCTAACTGCTAACACTCATTAGGCTTTTAATAACAAACAGGTTTAGGGATTAAACAATTATCTACCAAACAAATGATTTCGATGAGCTTGTTTTTTTTTTAATCTTTTCATGGAAAATGACAGTCTATAAGAGTCCATGAGGGCACTGTTGAATTACAGTAGAGCCTTCCGTTAATCACCCAGATGATGGAAGAAACTTATATTTATTCATGCTCAGTCTAATTCAGGGAAAATAACAAGTTTCAGTAACATATAGTTTATGTCGAACCAGGAGCTTAACCTAATTGGTTCATGTAACCATTTTTAAGAGTTGACATCCAGCAGGTTTAAGGTTCGAATTTTGACATATACAACCTCGTCTTTTATCTCAAGCTGCGGCTTCCTTTGTCTCGTAAAAAACATATAGTTTATGTCTACATTGTAAGTCCTATAATGTTTCATGTTTGTCATTTAGGGTAATGAATTAGATCAGTCTTAAAAAAAAAAAAAAAAGTTAAGAACAGAAAACAAGGAACCTTTACCTAGCCATGTAGTTTCTTTTCAACAATATTTTTATATTTTTCTTCATTATTTTTTTAAAAAAAAAAAAAAAACTGATTATTTTAACATTATTTCATTTGGTGAAAGAAGAATAGGGCAAAATACAGCTGTGGGAGCTGAAACAATTGTAGTCAGCTCTCCTTGTGATCATGACTACTCAACTGTTTCACATATCAGAATGTTTTTGACAGAAAATTTCGATTTTAGTTGGTCAAAAGAGGGTTTTGTTCCTCTGTTATATGTATGTATGTTTGATCAGCAAGGCACAGCTGAATCATAAGGATAAAGCAAAAGAATAATCACCAGATGTAATCTTGAATTAGGAAATTGAAAGGAAGAGATGGGAGGAAGAGACATAATTGACATATAGGAAAAAAAAACCAAGATTAGGCAAACAGAAATTTTTGCCGTATAGATAAACAGAAATTAACTAGTAATATATTAACCCTAGCTGATTGCATGACCAGTACTGTATTAAAATGGAAATTCAATTTTTTTTTTTTTTTTTTAGACTTGCTCATAGGTCGGGTTACGGTCCGAAAATTTTATATTTTCCTTATCCAAGCTTGGCCCTCGGCGAGTTCGAGCCGACTCGCCGACCTGTTTTATTATTTAAATAATATTAAAAAATTATTTTTATATCAATATTTATATAATTTTATAATTAAATTTAAATAAAAAATTAAAATTTTATTTTATAAACAATGATTCGAGCCGGATCGGGCCGACTTGAAGTGAAAAAACTCTACCCAGACGCATCCATACGGGCCGGACCTATCGGACTAAACGAGCTATTCGATCTTTAAACAGATCTAATTCCAAAGCATAAATAGTTAATTAAATGGCATAGAATATGATAAAAGCAAAGCACAGATCATTCTAGTTCGGACGGTATTTGTGTTCAGATTCTAAAATGATAGGAAATTGCCAACAACAAAATCATTGTTTTGACTTTCGATCCCCCTAACAACAATATCTAATTGTTTAAATGGAAACAACAGATTTGACTAATTCAGACAATGATTCTCCAACCTCCAATATTGTTTTCTGTAATGGATGCTGGATGCAACTTTGATTACAATATTCCACAAGGTTAAACTTTCCAAAAACCATTATCAAATTAAACATAAAATGTAAACATAATTTCTTCTATGACTTCTGACATTCTATCTATTATTGCCTGCTTTTAATTATGTTTGATCTTAGACAGAAGCAGTTGGTTTAATCCCTGAAATAATAATAATAAAAAAAAACAATTCTTATATTCAAAAGTATTTGTTTGCCACTATGTTATCTGAATTCTTTATTTTCTCTAAAGTACTCGTGTCCAACACTTGTATTTGACAAATATTCGGACATAGGTATAGAAGTATGATCCTCCAAACATATGGTAAAACTTTAAAAAATTTGAATATATCCAATACATATCCGTTTCGACATTCACCCCAAATCCGGGTAACCTAAATTTGTCAAGTTCAACTCAATCTCAGCTCCACACAAAACCTTGGCGATTTGAGCACCATAATGAAACCAGGATTGTTGAGGGTCTTTTTGGTGTAGGACGGTTACTTTGGTAGGATGCAATGGAGAGGGCTGGAGGAAGGAAGGGAGGCAGAGCAACAATGTGCCTGGTGTCAAGGGTGTCTAGAGTCTTTGGGTTGACCTTAAGGGGACTATTTATACTTTTGTTGACGTCGCCTTGCTCCACGTGTTATGGCCTGATTAGGAGTAAGTGGTTGATAGTATGAGTGAAATGGTGCAACAGTCGAGGCCCCACGTGAGTTTTGAGGTAATAGGCGGTGATGTGATAGACAAAACGGCTGTCGGAAAGGCCACATGATGTTTCGAAATTATGGGTGGTAGGAGTTGCCCGATAGTTCAAGGTTTGACAAGCCTTGACTGGTTTGAAGCCTTACGAGTCCATTCTTGGGTATCCTTCCCATTAGGTTTAACAAGGATCATATTTCAAATATTGTTGGGAGTTGGGCTTGGGACATCTATATTAAGGTTAGTATTTTTGCATGTAAAATGAAAATCGTCCACAAAATTCACTAGTGTAGCAAAAGTTGGAAGAGCCAGAACAGGGAGGAAATATTGGCTTCTGGACAGGTACACAATAAAGGGATTCTTTATAGTTGCTTAGGTCATTTGTTCATCTTCAAAAACTGAAGGTTAATACATTTGCTAATCTTAAGATTATATATGAATTATTCAAAGTACTTGATAACTCGTATAATTATATAGTTTTTAGTTATGTTTTATTATTGTTTTGTGTCAAATACGAGTTATTATTGCTTAGTCTAATTGTGTTTATGATCTTTTATATTTTTATGTAATTTGGTGTTTTTTTACGAGTTTCTTTGAGTGATTTCAGATTACTAGGTTAAATCAACAATTAAGGGCAAATTCAGTTCAGTTCCAGTTCCGACACCTTTTTCCATATCAGCTATATCTGGAGTTTCACTGAAGCAATAAGGCTGAAATTTTAACCGTGCAAAGTTAAGAGGCATATCTAACTTTTTTATGTTTTACACTTCTTGAAACGGAGTCGTTTTCCCTAGCGAAATCGACCATCAAGTTGGCTGATGTGCAATGACGTCTGTGCTGACCTGTTTTGGTATTTTGCCCATATCTTCTGATCCACATCAGCAAATGAGCTGATTCCAACGGCTATGGATCGCTAACTGATAGGGGAACATTTTTCTAGAAGACCATGTGATCAGATCAAGCTTCCAATATTGACAAAATCGACCATCAAGTTGGCTGATCAAAATTGTCATACAATATGACGAAAATTGTTAGAAAAATGCACCCACCTATTATACCTACCTTTGAAATTTGTAAAGCTTGTCTCTTGTCATTTAGTCCTCCAAAATGTGTATAAATAGAGGGCCTTGGATGATTGTATGAGGCATTGTACATTGGTAGGATATTAGCCATTATAATAAAATTCTCTAAGTTTTCTTCTTCTTTCTTTTTTCTAGTTTTCTTTTTCTTTATTTTCTTCTTCTTCTTTCTTTCTTTTATTTCCTTCTTAGATTCTCTTTAATTTTATGTTTATGTTTACAATGCCTATGCTAGGCTAAACTTCTATTTGGTTAAGGGTGATTTCAAAGCCCTAGACATGTTTTGTGATTGATTTTCAGATTCTATCTATCATTAATTTTCTATCAAAGTTGCTTATGTTCTTCTACAAGAATTGTTCATGATGTTGTCTTGATTTATTTAGGTGTACAACTAGATAGATCTTGATAATTATCTATTGCTAGTCTAGGAGTCTTGATCCGTGTAATTGTCTTGATTTCCTATTCATAAGTGGCAATTTGTGATTAATGATTATGGTCAAGTTTTCAATAATTGCAAAGGGGAACATAACCTAAGTTGAACAATCCGAGCTTATGTGTTTGTTGCTTAGATCAACCTATCTTTCTCATCATAAAGCTGCCATTAAATTGAATTTAGAGAGCTTATTCTAGGTTGTTTAATGGTTAGAGATTAAATAGAGAGCTTGTTCTATTTAACGACAAACTAAGGAAAGATTGGGATAACAGAGCTTGTTGTTATCTACGGTTGTTAACTTTGATAGTTGGTTGATATTGATAGATCTGAAATTGATTCTTAATGATGTCTAGTGGTGGAGAATGAAACCTTAACCATATTTTTCATATTTGATTCTTCTTACTTACTTGTTTTCTTACTTTCCTAGTTTGCTTATTTTTAAAAGTATATTTATTTTTATTGCCTGGTTATACCGCCTAATTTGTATATTAACTTTGTTTTATTTTTATTGGCTGGTTATACCGCCTAATTTAGTATATATATTTTTATTGACTGGTTATATCGCCTTGCATCTTATTCTTATTATTTACTTTAGTTTAAATCTGGCTTCAAAAACCCCTTTTCTTTTATTGTTTTCTTTGAACGTAAGTTATAAACTAATAACTCATAGATTAAAACCCAATCCCTGAGGACTCGACCCTTGCTAATCATTATACTTACAATTGATCTTTTTAGTGCAAGGTTAAATAAGATACACTCTTTTGGGTGCATCAGTACTGCATAAACAATGTTCATACATAAGAAAAATTAATAAAGAAGAAATAGTAAGAAAAAAAATCAAGACACAAGAATTTAAATGATTCGCCCAATTATGCATTCGTCCGCAAAATTGTAGAGATTTTCACTATTTTTAGGGTGAAGAAGATACATGTGCTGCAACTATTATAGGATTTTTATAAGCAATGCTACGACACCATAAAAGAAAATAATAACCCTAAAACCGGGCCAATAAAGAGAAGAATTAAAAAAAAAAAAAAAAAAAAAAAAAGCCCCCAAAAATTTCCCGAAAAACCCCATTTTAATTTCATAACAACCTTTACCAGATTGGATCATCAAATCGGGTTGCCCCACTTAACCAGAAAAAACCAAACTCCACATACAAAAGCCCAACAATACTCACCAAAGCAGAGGCATGCAAAACATCAAACATTTAGACATTCTTAAATATGATAATCCTAAAACAACAACTCAGGAGCAGCTAACTTGCCTTGTCACAAGAATATAAAATAGTAAAATTGTTAACAAGAAAATGTTGATCAAACACAAAATCTGTTACTGAAAAGCATTTTAGGAGACAAATAAGTGAATGAGGATATGACCTTTGGGCCATTTATTATTCACTTCTGGGGAAGGAATGACTTCCTGGTTATATATCAGAGTCTAGCTGAAACTTAAGAAAATAATTAAAAAATAAAATAAAAATTAAGCTGTTACTTGTTAGAAGCAGCTGAGAAGGTTAGATTAGCATCTGAACTTTCTCATCAATTTCTCTCCCTAATGCTTCCATTTATGTTACTCCAAGATCAAGTATGGATGTCTTCAGAACTGTGCACCTTTTAGCACATTGCACAGCTCTCCGATTGCAAGTCCAGTCATTTAGTCCTACACCAGCAAATTCGAACGTGGAAGAATGATAAATAAAGAAACAGTTAGTTTAAATTCATGTAGTGCATAAATGCTATGTTACTCGGACTCGGGGGTGAGTTCGGATACGGGTATACTCAATTTTTTTTTTTTAAAGTTTTTCCATATATTTGGAAGATCGTACCCCCATACCCATGTCCAAATATGTGTCGGACACAGGTACTTCAGGGAAAATGAAGAGTCGGAGTAACATAACATAAATATGTGCTTGCACTGTAAACACTGAGACTAGCAAAAATGATAATAAATTCCTTTTGAGATACATAATAAATCACTAATTTGATATGGGGCATGCGCCATATCTGGATTTAGCATGACAAAAATGAAAGATCTATTCAAGTAGAGATGAAAGAAACTGATGTACTACCATAAATGCTCCTAATTATCATTGTTTTCACAGAAGGAAAAAGGAGGGTCGCTATGGTGGAGATTTAAGGGAATGAGATGAATTTTTCATTCATTTTTGGTTCGAGAACTTCTAACTTAAAGATTAAAGTCAATGATTAATCAACATATTGCAGAAATGTTAATTTTGTCAGCACTTAGTATACATACTTTGCACAATGAACTGGCAAACTTACATCATCTTATTTTATTGCTTTCCTTTCTTTCATGCTACCTAAATAAGTTTCAATGATATGCCTCTCAATGTTTGTATTATTTCCATTGCTCATTGTTTCCCACATCCCTTGTTCACAAAATAAATTCCATCTGGTTGCACAATATTGCAGCATGAATGCCTCAATTCCATGATTTCAGACAAGAATTTGCTGCCCATCACTAAGGTCTCAAGTTCAGATCACCTTCGGCACCACAACTTTCTTGCTTTCCTTGCTGTTTTTTCTATGGCCAATATTAATTTTTCTTTACTTAAGTGTTTAACTGCCAATATCCACCATCAGTTTAGTAAATAAAGGCATTTCTCACAAATAGAAGATTGCTAGTCATCACAGTAAATCATGGTAATAGGAAAAAAAAAGTGTACATGCTACGCTAAAAAATCCTTTGGTGATAATAGTATGTTTGTGATGCTAATAGCTATAGTACTAGCTTATGTTACTCGGACTCGGGTGTGTCGGATACGGGTATGCTCAATTTTTTCTAAGTTTTTCCATGTCCTTAGAGGGTCATATCCCCATACCCATGTCTGAATATGTGTCGGACACGGGTACTTTAAGAAAAATGAAGAGTCGAGCAACATAGGTGCTAGCAGTCCTTTGCTTTGCTTTGATATCTTTTTCTTATGCCTAAGTTGTTGATTTAATTCCACCAAACATGGTTTTAACAAAAAAAGAAGAAAAAATTATCCAAGCAAGCAACCATTTTCAACAAAGAACGACATGAATGTGATACATTAGCAAATGCTGGTTTTGCCCTCACAGCATTTAATTGCCAGAGCATAGAAGCTAGTCCAACTTCTCACCATACTTTAAAAAAAGATTTAACACTGCACAATGAGGAACCACATGGTTTCTTCTAAGCAATTATTCACACTTTTTGCCAAGGGAAGATCACATCAGCTTAAGTCATTTCTAATTTATACTCAATAGTGGTTTAAAATTCAACTGATAAACTCGCTCATGCTTTCAGCCAAATTTTGTTTTACAGCTATATTACTCCAGTTTCAATGAGGCATATGATTTATCAGAAATATCATAATGAAAATGATCTTAATAGTAAAAAAAAAAAAAAAAAAAAAGGAAAGATATTTCAATGAGGTATATAATTTATTAGAAGTATCATATGAAAATAATCTTAGTAGTCAAAAAAGGAAAGATCCTAGAGCATCAACATTTCATCTTATCAAAATTTTCCCCCTTGCGTTTTCAAGTAGATATTCATGTAGTCATCATGTAACCAAGATATATGATAATGAACATTTAAACATCTTTACATACCTTGGATCTGTACTTAAGTGATTCGGAGGCAGAAGGCCTCATTTTCCTGCTTCACCTGCATAGATTGTCTGAAGCAAGTCGATTGTCGGTCCATCTTTGCATGATAGGCAATCATTGGTATTCATGAATTCTGAACCTTCGTAAATCCCATCAGTGATATCAAAGTTGGCAGCTTCAGTACCATCAGATATCAGTAAGGCACCCAAGTGACTGCCTTCAGTTGAATTTATCCCTGATGAAGAGAACTTATTTGACACCCCAGTAGTTGAAGCGTGCGAGCTAACTCCGATGAGCTTTTCTGAGACTAGACTCATGTTGTAATGAGTATGGTTGCCTGGAATAACCAGGGAACAAGCCATGGGAATTCCTGATGAGTGGCTTGAAGAGTACTGTGATTGAGATGACAGAAGAGAGAGAGCACAACTAGAATCTGAAATCCCAGATAATCCTTGAATGGTTGATGCTGCATCGAAAACATTGATGTCTTCACTTCCTAACGGGTGGAATAAAGGGCGTGATCCAGAATTAGGCCCACCAAAATCATGAGGATATCGTGCATTGTTCTCACTCAAAATGCTTCCAGTGGCTGAATTAGCTCCATTATCATGAAAAGATGGAAAAAGTTTCTCAATACCACTAGGATGGTGGGGGGATTTTAAATGAAAATGCCCATTCGCAATGGGAATGGAAGAAAGAGGGCTATAATCAGTCCCATCTTCAACTTTTATCTGTTTGCCCCATTCATTTGTTACATACTTCTCAGGATGCAAAAGGCCACTAGGTAGTATATCTTGGCAAATAAAGGATGTAGTTGTCAACATAGTCCCATGAAATCTGCCACCAGCAAAGCCTGCATAATGTTGGGAGCATTTATAAAATATAAAATTCACAGATAATTCATGACACCAACAGAAATGCAAAAATAGGGACAAAGGAGGGATCATTTACAAATAATTTCATCTTCTTAGCATCACAGAAATTCATAAGTGTAGTGAATTCTTAGATTACAAGAAAGAAAAAGCATAGCTCAAATACTTGGGACATTAAAATCTGCAGGAATTTTATGACATAATTCCGACCACTGAAAAAATATAATGTAAATACCAAACATAATAGCAGCAGCTGCTGAGTTTTTAGAAATTGAAGTACTCAACAATGTCCGATTTTTCTGTGGAGCCTTGGATACATTTTACACCATCATTGCTTGAGGTTATTGTGGCTATGGATAAAATGTGACTTATCTAGAACTTCGAATTTGCTGCAGCAAAATTGTTCTACCAAACCTCATAATTCTTAAAATCTATGGGCAAGTAACATGCCACACTTTTATCTCTAGGGCAATTATTTCAGCATAAATTTTACTTTAAAACAGAACTTGACCGTTCTTGATGTTATTGGCTATGTACTAATGTTTCATCTTTACATCATAATGTAAGCTAACAATTTCCTCCAAAAGTCTACAGTTACTTCTAAAAACGCATTCAGAAATATGGTTCACGCAAAGAAAGATAACTCAGGGTCTTTTCCATGAGGTGGCATTATGGTCTGAAAATATGTGGGAATAACTTGATGAAAATGCATGAAATCTCCTTAATGATTCGATGAAAAACCACTCAGATAATTGAGCATACATCTCTCAAAGTACTAGAGAGGCAACATCTCAAGATATTATGGCATGGACTCACAACCTTGGATTGAGAAATGACTTGAGCCGTAGCCTGTAGCCCCTCATAGATGAGTTAAGCATACACCCGCAATGAACATAACTTACTCATAATGCTGGAATAAAGCTCTGAAGGCTCACATACGCCTTCTGAATTCTGATACTACTGTCCAGATGTAAATGTGTTCAAGCATGCAAATTTGCCAGTTGATATAGGAGTTTGAGACGTTAATGTTGGATATGGCTCAAAGTCACCAAAGGTGGCTTACCACCAATAATGGAAGCTACCACTTGCACCACCAATAATGGAAGCTACCACTTGCAAATGGATGGTGGCTACTTTAGCTACCACTTGCAATGTGTTCCCACCATGATAGGTGGTGGATGGTGGCTATGGTGGCTGCCATTTGATGTATGTTCACACCTTGATATTATGGCTATAAAAGGCCATGTAGAGTAAGAGAGAAATGAGTGTGTGAGAGTTAAAGAGTTGAAGCAAATACTCTGAATTGTTAGAGTAATTCTGGTATTGTTGAGTTGTGAGTTCAGTGCTTGTATAGCACCTTGAATTCTGTATATGTTTATACTCCATCTCCATTAATACAAAGCTTCAAGCTCCTCCTCCCGTGGATGTAAGCACACTTGCTGAACCACGTAAAATATCTGTGTTTTTTCAGTGTGTTTAAATCGGTTTTAGTAATCTCGATTTAGTTCCGCACAACAGTTAAGTGGATGTTTATACATAACAGTTTATATTGGAAAGTGAAGGCTTCATTTCACATAAAAATTTCTTTACTGGGAGGTGCAGGAAAGGAATATTTGAAGATGTTATATACATTTTAATAAATAATAAATCCAATTTAGAGAATGTTAATTTGATCAAGAATGGAAATATCAACCAATTAAACAAAAAAGTTATTTCACTAAACTACATTATGAATTTAAAATAATAAAAAAAAAGTAGTTAAAGTAAGGGTAAAAAACAGGAAGTTAAAAACATCATGTCCAGATCAGAATTTTCCACATTTAGACAAGTTCCTAAATTCAGAGAAGCTCCTTAAGAGAATTGGAAGAACAAAAGTATCTGGAGGTCGTAGTTTATTATACAACCAGTAAAAACACTTAAATTTTCAAGTGTTTTTGAACCGAAAACAAGATAAGCAAATCATTATATCTTTAGCAAGCTTCCTAGCAATTCCAGATAATCTACTGAGTTTTAGCTTAGCAACAAAACTTATGTTTTTATGTTAATATGCTGCCAACGTGCCAAGTAAGTAAGAAATTGCAGGTCAAACACATATAGGCATATTATTCCTTGTACCCAATCAAGCATGAGCAAAGTGTATGTTCCCCCCAGCACACAGATTATATAAATGACTGAAATCAGGTAATGATGTGGATTTAGTACCATTATATTGCTCAAGTAACCTTCCAGTTCTCCCGGAGTGAATACCAACTTGAGGTTTTCTCCGCCGCTCATTGTGGCCAGCAAGGCGTTTACGACAGCTGCGCTTACCATCATCAAATTCAGCCAGCAAATGAAACCTGGATGGTGAAACACTAGGACATATTATAGCAGGAATGAGGCCCAAGCATGGTAACTGAGCCAAGTTCTATGATAACAAAGTTGACCTTCAACGATATTTATTGAGATTCAAAATCAGGCAATCTTTCAAAAATGTAGGCTTTATATTTTCCCTGAAACACATCTGGACCAGAGAAATCCATTGGAAAAACCAGAATACTAGTTTTTCCTTTCTTTCCAAAAAAGGATTTTAAGTAAAGAAAAATTAGGTCTATACAATCTGCCTGATAATTAAAATGAAGCAACAATGTGAAGAGATTGGGGCATAGAAAGAGAAAGGGTTCATTATACAACCCCCCCCCCCCCCCTTGCCTCTCAACCAAAAAAAAAAAAAGATTGGCAACATGAAAAGCAAAACCTGGAAAAAGAAATCCAATTTTAGTTAACTATATAAAAGATAGAACAAGATATACAATTGGAACAATTCCAAAGTCCCAAATACCTTGTTTTACTAATGAGATGACAAGGGAAAAGGGATAAAAAACACTGAATATTACCATAATTTAGAAATTGACAAAAAGAGTACTGTTTTTTTCTTTTTTGGTTTTATTTTCTATGCTATTTCGTTGCTAATTGAAGGAGCACAAAAGGAATTTTCTATAAGCAAAACTGACCTGCTGCATTGTTGACAAAACCGTTGTTCGATTCCATTAACAATAACTTTAGCATGTTTTGAGTGAACCTCACAAACTTTGTGCCTCTTGTGGTAGTCTTTTGAGGAAGTGAGATCCTTGTTACAGCCATAAACTTGGCAATAGGCAATATGAGAATTTACTCCTGCGGCTCGAACTCTCTTTCGGGGTGTAGATGACTCATATGAAGATAAAATGGGGGCTCCTATAGAAAAACTAGAGTTTTGGCCATCTCTATAATCAGGAAATCTTCCCAGCTTTAAATCTACCAGTGAAGAATCCCGATTATTCGAGTCCACAACAGAGCTTGAAAGCTTTGAAGTAGGTTCGTCGTCCAAAGAAAAGGCATTCAGGGTAGCCATTATTGGATTTACAGTTCTTCCCCCACTAACTTTGCTACTTAAAACATCCCCAATTGAATCATTAGGTAACTGTTTTTCTATCAATTCTCCAAACCCCAATTCCCCAAAAGCATGGTTCTCAATCTTTTGTTGTCCTGAAACTAGCATGTTGTTACTAAAACTATATGGACCTTTTAACTCCCAGTTCATAAAGGCACTTCTATCTCTTGCAAAAGAATCAGAAGGTGAAATTGCTGCATCAGATAAAGACCCCTTCTCCCCAGAAACATAACTCCAGGACTCCATTATACGCAATAGAACCACCCAAGTACAAATTAAACCAAGTTTAATTCGAGAAAAAACACACACACACAAAAAAGAAGCTATCTTTCTTAACCTTTTCACTGTAACATCTTGATCTCCAAAATCTCAGCTGAGTCTCAAAAGTAACTCTTTATGGCCACTTCAACATTAACCAGGAAAGTCCACTTGAACAATCAAGACCAAGACAAGCAAAGAAACCCAAAAAATTCTCTTCTTTGAGGCACCAAATTTATGGAAAGTTCAAGTCTCTTGATTGCCAAATGCACTTAACCAAAAAAACAGAAAACAGAAAATCAAAAACCCAAAACAATAAACAGCTCCAAGAATTACTTGACAACCCAACTTGTATTCAATCAAGTAAAAAGCTGAGGAACAAAAGAACTAATGCTAAATGCAAGACTACAAACAAGTAACACTGAATCAAAATAACTGTAAAACAACAGTAAACAGCCCCGACACTTGAAGAAGAAAAAGCTTTTTACTGAGTTTACAAATATATATATATATATATATATATATATATATATATATAAGTTAAATAAAAGTTGCTCAATGATTATGAGAGAGAGAAAAAAGAAAGAAGGAAAAAAAGAGAGAAAGAGGTGTACTTTACCGGTATGGAGTGAAGTAATGGTACAATGAAATGGTTTGACACACAGAGAGAAAGAGAGGCAAACACTACACAATAAACTCAGTGAAAATGATTTGTTGATGTCCCAAACTCCATGGAAGAAGAGAGCTTTTGTTGTTGCTATTTTAAGAGAGCACAAAAAATCTTTCTTTTTCCCCCTTAAAAGTTAAAACTACTCTCAAAGGCCAAAGCTTTCCAAATTTCAATCTTTATTTAGTAAGCATTGGAAATGGCTATGTCCACTCTTTCCTTTTATATTTCCCAAAACTTGAACTTTGGACTTATAATTAAGTTGTATAGATGCTTAAACTTAATCCTATATATATTTTTTTTTCTTTGGGTAGGGATGCTTATTTCATTTATTTATGATCTGAAAAGTTGGACTTTTCAATATCCCTAACTAATACTCTAAATTTATACCCAATTACTAGCTATTCTATTGCTTGCTTACATATACTTTATTTATATGCAAATTAATTAAAACATAAATACATCTAATTTCTTCAAAAGCATGTGCAAAAAGACTCAAGAGGATAAACATAGGGTGCATGAATTCTTTTTTTTTTTTTTTTTACTATCCATTGAAGCAAAAGTATAGAATAGATTCTCAAATTCTAACCATTGAGATGTCTCATTGGATATAGATTCATCTTTGTTGGTTTTGATTATTTAAATTCAAGTATTGTCCAACTCACATGGGAGAAATTAATATGTACAGTTAAGCTATAAGCTAAGCTAAGGTTGGATAATTCAATATATTTAGAAGAATATGGTGTGTTAAGCTTTTGAAAAGCAAGAAAGGGGAGTGGAGACTCTGGAGAGGGGGCTGGGCAGAGGGCACTTAGCAAAACCAAATTTACAAAAGACTAGTATCAGGCAAATCATGCAAGAAAGAAAAGGAATGGATTAAGATTAGACCTGTTCAAGAGTTAGGTAATTCTTTCGATTTGATAGGTTCAGTTTGAATTAGGTTGGGATTGAATAAGAATTTTTGCAATTTGAGTCGGATTGAACGAATTATTATTTATTAAATAAAAAAATTATTTAAATTTAATTATAATATATATATAAATATTAATATAAAATAATTTTTTTAATATTTTAATAATTTATAAACAGTAAAATGAACTTGCAGGCCAATCCAGACTTGACTCGAAACGGGTTTTGACAACAAAAAAAAATCGAGTCGCAGTTTGGTCTATGAATAGATCTAATTAGGATGAGAGATATATTTGATAATTTGTGTATGTTATTTAGTCTCATTTTTTTTTGTTAATCATATAAACATAATATAAACTATCAAATATGTGAAATTTTAAACATAAATATTATACATGTATTAAATATATTGGGTTAATTTATACTATTTTTGTGTGTACTAAACATATTATATTTGTATTATATTGGGGAATAATTAAGTGAGAGTGATGTGTAACAAGTCTCAATGTAGTGTCAAGACACCCAATCATGTTGGGATCTAGAAGACAGGACCCCACTCTTTGCATTTAACACTTTCTCCCCCAAACATTTCAACATCTTACTACACCTAACAACTAGGATTGTAATCGAGCTGAGCTGAGCTCGAATATTGAGAAGCTTGAGCTCGAGCTCGATTCGAAACTCGAGGCTTGAAGCTCGGTTCGAGCTCGATCGAGTATCATTTTCTAAGCTCGAGCTCGGCTCGAGATAAATCGAACTATTCGAGCTCGACTCGATTAGGCTCGTTTATATACTCGAGCTCGAGCTCGAATTAAGGGTTTTTAAGTATGTATATATATATATATATATATTTTAAGGGTAAAATAGTAAATTAATAATAAAAATATTATAAATAAAAAAAGCTCGATTAGGCTCGCGAGCTGCTTGAATCGGGTATTAAGATACTCGAACTCAGCTCGCTCGATAGCTCGAGCTGCTCGAGCTCTAGCTCGGCTCGATAATGACCGAATCGAATTCGAGTTTTTTTCGAGTCGAACTCGAGTAGCTTGCGAGTATAGGTGTCTCGTTTACACCCCTATTAACAACCCCCCTTCTGTTTTTGTCATCCCTCCCCAATGGCGCGTTCTTTACACGCTCATCCTATTGAGCGTGGGTCATTGTTTCCCACTATTAACTTATCTTTGACAATGGATTCTTTTGATTAGAGGAAAGAAAAGGGTAAAATAAAATAGATTACATAAGTTTTTAAGTTTTTAGAAAAAAGTATAATTATTTTTTAGATTTGATAGAAAATATATATATTTTTTAATTTGAAAAATATTCTTTTTATCTTTTGAAGTTTAGTAAAAAGGAATACTGATTACTTTGAGTTGTTATTTATTAAGTTAATTTTAAATAAAAAATAAATATATTTTTCATTAATTATTAATTACTGTATTTATTTTTATTTTTACATAAACTTTTTAACTACAAAATAATAAAATTTTCATTATTTTTAAAATTATTTTTAATTATTATCAAATATTCTAATTTAAATACATATTAAATATTTTAAATTTAATTACATATTAACTTTGAGATGAATTTATTAAATTATTTTTATTTAAAATAAATTAATTATCATTATTTAAAAAAGTTTCAATGATAAAAAAAGAGAAACAAATGAGAAAAAAATAAAAATATAATTACTATCCATGATATTTTATTGAAAATAAATTTACCCCTATTAGTTTGAAAACAAATTTTATTTCTATTGAAAAATAATTAATGTTGAGATTCTATTAATCAAACTATTATTTGTTCAAGTTTTACTTTAAAAATTAAAAATATCCAATTTTATTTTATATTTTTTTCCTTTTTTTGTCCTTATATAATTGAATAAATTCAAAATAAAATTAGATCAAATCATATCACACTGATGATAATGGTAATTGAACTTGAGATTTCAATGTTCCCTAACATCCATAACCTCCTCCTTACTACGTACTAATATAAGATTTTTTTTTATTAGCTATTTTGTAGATATAATTTCGTAATGAATATAATTGGAGAAATATTTGATTGATGTTATATTGTCAACTATTAAGATGATAATTATATAACAAATATATAATTAATTTTTAAAAATTTTAGTTAAAATAGTGCATTAAATTTATTTTTATTTTTTTTAAAAAAATATTATTTTAACTACCCTTAATCGGTGCATTTTAGAGTTATTTTTATGTAATTAGAATATGGTCACTCACTGTGTGAGTGTTTTGAAAATAAAGAAAATTGTGTTTTAAAAGGAAAGAAGTTATGTTAAAAAATATATGGTAATTTTTTAGGAAGCATGTAGTTTTTCTTTAAATGTATCTCTATTTAAAATAAAATAAAAAACTAATAATATATATTTTTAATTTCATATATATTATTATTTTTTATTTTTTGTGTATTTTTTGATTGAATTGCTATCATTTAACTCGTGATACCAATTTAATTAGAGATTTTATATATAGTATTAATATATTTTCTGGTTGGTTGTGGATGAACTTAAAAGATGTATCAAAACTTGAAATTAAGCTTATTGAATAGAAAATAATTTGTTATTAACCGTTAATGAATAAATATTTTTTCACATATAGACTAGAATATTTTGTCATTAGTTTAATTAAGCCTAGAAAGGGAAGGTATTCCTAAAAATTCAAAGGAGATGAGTCTACCGAACTAGATTTAGAGTACAATTACCATCCTTTAAAAATGTCAAGGTTTATTAATTAAATTCTCAAATGTACCAAAAATTATAAACATAATTTTGTCTATATCCAGCGTTGACCATGAAAAAAAATTAATTTGTTAGTGGAGTTTAAGAATCTCATAAAATATTATATAAGATTATTTTTTTAATTTTTCTTTTTAAAATTTTTTTATGTGAGTAGATTTGGTAATCTGTGTATTCATATCGTATTTATGTTATTTTTACGAGTTATAATTGTGTTTAAGATATTATATATTTTTAAAATTTTGACACGTTAATAATTCTTGTTATATAAAGTTTAATACATTCGTATATTTGTGTTATTTTTTATAGTTTTATATTTTAATTATTTTTTAATATTATATTTATATCATATAATCGTAACATATCCAAAATTATAAGATTTAATTATACTCACCAAAACAATTAAAGAAACTGCACATTTTATAGCAAATCAAATTGGTTGATATCATCTTGTTGCACTTCTTTGCTTTTTTGCTACCGACCAAGATTGCCTCCAAGGAGTTCTCTTCTCTTATAACAAAATATTTGTTGTCCTTATCTCCAAGTAAACCTGCTCATGAGTCGGATCGGATTGCGTTCGAAACTTTTTTTGCTCAAACTTTTTTGGGGTCAATTTGTAAGTTCATTTTATTGTCTATAAATTATTAAAAAATTATTTTTATATTAATATATTATAATTAAATTTAAATAAAAAAATATTTTTTATTTAATAAATAATAATTCGAACCATACCAGACCGATTCAAATTATAAAATTTTTTACTCAAATCCAATCCAATTCAAACCGGACTTATCGAGTCGAACGGATTACCGAAGCTCATGAACAAGTCTATGGCTCCATATGTATGCCCGTTTACGTCCAGTGAGGTGAGATTAGAGGTCAAATTGGTGCCAAACGGGATTTTATTCCCATTTGGATAACAGCTGGTGCGGCACGGTGGAGTCACTCCACCGTGCTGCACCCTTAATTTGTCACTGGACCAATTTTTTTCGTTTATTCCCTCATTGTTTATCATTAAATTTTTATTTTATCCTTGTATCTACAAGCATAATATTCTTGTTGCATTTTTGACCGATTATTTTTCTTTTTTTTTTATTATAATATTTTTTTATCTTATTTATCATAATATTTTTATTTATAATATCTTTATAATATTTATTGTTATTTCATTATTTTCAAATAATATTTATATTATGTAAATACATAAATATATAATTAATTAAATAAAATTAATTTATATAATTAATTACATATACTAAAAGTTGTATTATATAAAAATTAAATTTAATGTCTCTAATAGTAATTTTTTTTCACTACAATTTATTTTACCGTCATCGCTGATTTTACATCCAAACACATATCTCGACGCTGATTTTAATCTCACCGCTACAATATCCAATTTTACCGTTACAATAAACTAATCTTATTACCATTATTGTTTTTAATCTTACCGTCCATCTAAATGTACTCTATATCTCCAAGTACATAGCACTGCTTTATTTACTATAAGCATGGTGATAGGTGACCATGAAAAGTCATCATGTTCTCATCGGTCAATTTTTTTCTAACTTAAAATAATTTTATTTGCAATCCAACTTTTCTAATATTGTTTGGTTAGTGGAAAGTTTTTAAAGGAAGGCAAGAAAATTTAAGAAAAACAAACACTTTCTTTATTTTTGAATATCCTTAAAATTAGTATTAAGAATATAAATTAAACAAATAATCTAAGTTTTATATCTTGAATCTAATTAAATTTTATTTTGTCTTCTTTTTTCCTTTATTTCTTTCTATGTGTGTCTTTTTATTGTTTGCATGAAGGTTTAATTACAAAGTTTGTTCTTAAACATAAGACACCTGTTAATCAATAAAACATTCAAACTATATCTTAGGTCACATTTTTCATCCAAATATTTTAATTAATCAAACACACACCAAGAGATGCTTAATTTATTCTAAAAAATGAGAGATGTTTAATTTAATATCCTCTCTCAATGTATAGATAACAAGATGATATTTTCTTTAGTCGGCTGAATGATATTATCGGTTGAAATGCACGAATGATATTGGACATTTGAAATCTAAGATGCATTAAAATGTGGACATTCTTGTCACGTGTAAAATTAGATCTATCAATTTTTGACACGGCTTAAAAAAGAAATCGTTCAATCCATTCCATTCCATTCCAATCCAATTCGATTTGATTATTAAAGGTCAACAATCCGAATTTGCATAATCTTAATTCGAACCCGAAAATAACTCGCAACCGAAACGATTCGAACTTAAAAAGACCTGAACTCAAACTGGCCCGAACCCGAACTGACCAAGACCTAAAATGATCCGAACCTGAAAAAACTCAAAAAAATCAACCCGGAATTACTCGAACTTAAATTACATATAATTTTATTTCAAATATTAATTTAATAAAATAGTAAATATAATTATTAATTTATTTTAATTTTATAACTTTAAATTATCTTTTAAAATAATTTTATGTACTATTATAATTGTATATATTTTTAATATTATCTTTCTTAATTATGATTAAAAAACAAAATATTTTTATTATTATAATTATAATTGAAATTTTATGTTTATTAGTATATATTATAAATAAATTCCTTTATTTTTTATTTTGATAAAATAATTAAATAAATCAATAATAATCATTATGAAATAAAAAATAATTAAAATAATTCAATAAAATTAATTATAACACTTACTTTTAAACATTTTCTATAAATTTCATATAACAAAATCGTTACTTTTAAAAATAGCTAAAAAAAACCTCTACTTAAAAATCAAGTAAAAACTAGATTGTAAACATAATCATACATACTTATAGTTATACATAATCAAACTATTTCAACTTTCAAAATTTTAAATTACAAATCAAGTAAAAACTAGATATTTGTATCTTATTATAACGATTTATAACTTACGTTATAATATTACCTTATCATGTGATATATAATAAATTAATCTCTTATCGTTATATATGTTATTTAGAATAAATGTATTGTTTTTAATTTCAAATTTATAATCCCTTATCATATGATTTAGATTAATTTGATCAATAACCATAATGCTGGTCCATTGGATGATACATGCTATTAAATTCATAATTTTTTTTTATTATAAAAAATTACAATAAATATATATATATATACATATAATCATATATGTATAAATTAATATGATAAGATTTGTATATTATACAAAAGTACAATGTATGTCAATGTGTAAAGAATTGCATCTTTACTTACTATCAAATTTTTATTAATTTAATTTCATACATTATGTTTAGAATTTAGAAATATTAAGTATAATTAACTTATTATTATATTTTTATTCTGTATAAGCATTTATTATTATTTTTTACTGCATTTGACAATTAAATTTTTAAGTAAAGTAGTCTTAGATATAATTTTACTTTAGTAGTAAATTTCAAGTTCTAAGAATGAGTTATTTGGTAAAACTCTTAGTATTAAAGATTGTTCGCTAAGATTCGATCATTTTCACAAGCATAAAATTTTGCAAATTTTACGAATATATAAATGAATTTGCATAACGGTTTCACTTTCAAGTACATGATAATATCTATTTATTTTAAATATTATTTTTTTATTTTTGAATAAAATTTGTCTCGATCAAATAATTTGTTTAAGTATAATTTAATTTGGTTCTAAAAATTAATAAATTGAACTCAAAATGACCCGAACCTGAATAACCTGAGTGTCAAATTCGAATGATCAAAACTCAAAGTGACACAAACCAAAATTGATCCAAATCTAAAATGACTCAAATCCAAAATTAATCTAGATTTACTCGATCCGAATGGATCTAACCCAAATTCAATTCAACTCGTCTAATTGACAGGTCCTATATATGTAAGATGTTGCCACTTCTAGACCATTGGTAAAATTAGAGGTTAGTTGTGGGTTATAATAGATAACTTAGGTGATAAATATAAAGACAATTCTAGTAGAAATTTAGGATTTCAATTCCATTTTTTACCCCCCCAAAAAAAAAACTAGTGGTAAATACATTTTTCATTTTTGTGCCAATGGAATAGGTATGCTAGTCTACTAAGATATAGCTATAGAGTTGGGAGAATTGCCCAACCTACTTCACCAATTAGTTGGGCCTTCTTTGATGATCAGGAGAGGGTCATGAAAGCACCATTATAACAAATTCTGGACAACAACCAAAAACAAACTCTACTCATTTGGGTCACATGGTCCCCAACTCTTTAATTTCAAAATTTCATGCATGTTATATATTTTTACCCTTTTATTTTCCTCTCTATGCTCCATGCCTGTCAACAAATTTGCCCATGAAAGTGAAATATCATAAAGTAAAAAAGAAAAGGGAAAATATTAATCAACGATACTGGTTAAAATGATATTTAAGAAAATAAAAAATATAATTAATATTTTTTTTAAAAATTTAATAAAAATAATATATTAAATAAAAAAATAAATAATAATTAAATAATTTTTAATCAATACTTATAAATATCGATTAAAAATCCAAAAAAAAAAAAAAACATAGAAGACAATATATATCCAATAGGCTGTCTCACAACCACAATTCCCTTGTTGTAGTCATGGGTTTTAATATGGGTAAGTGTATCAATCTTTGCCACAATTGTTGACTTTTTGATTTTCCCATCTAAGCAATGTTAATTGAAAGTTATAGCTATGCTAAAGTTATAGTAGCCAAAAAAGCTCTTGGCTGAGTGGCTAAGAGTCTTGGGGGCATGAAGTCTTGGGTTCAAACCTAAGCAACCCCTTCCCTTATCCAATTATCAAAAAAAAAAAAAAAAGTTATAGTATAGGAATCAAAATTTGTTAAACATTAAAGTGAAACAAATTCTTGGACCCTCACCTGATAACTTAGATTATTTTTAGATTTGGGTCCTAAAATTTGCTTTAATTAGTCTAAGCAAGGTGTCATGGTAATTAGATTTGATAATTCGTATGTTTGTATCATATTTGTGTTATTGTTTTATGTCATAATCGTATTTAAGATTTTATATATTTTTATAATTTTTAAAACATTAATAATTTATTTTATATAGATTTTGATACTTTCTTATATTCGTATCATATTTATATATATATTTTTTATCGTGTCATATTTTAATTATTTTTTTAAATCATGTCCAAAATCATCTGATCAATTGCATCTTAGGTTTTAATTAGATATATATTTTCGTATTAAAACATTTGTAAGCAATATCTAGGACTATATGAAGTTTATCTTTTATGACAAAAAATGGTTAAAGTACAAATTTGATCTTCATACTTCATCGCATTATGAGATTTTGTCTTTTTCTAATTTTGATAAATTAAGTTTTTGTATTTTATTAAACATTAATTTATGTCAGTTTATTGATAATGTGGACTGTACTTAAATTAAATTGATGAGAAGATAAGTTACACTTATATGAAAGATAAGTCGCATTTGTTTGTGACTGAGTGACGTTTTGGCCCCAATCAAAATTACAGTGTGCGAAAAATGAATGTCTATTACATTGGAGGGATTAGATTTATCTATGAGGTAAGTTGGAGGTTTGAATAATAATAAGAATTTTACTTATTTAAAGTTGATTTAGTTTGTCGGATTTGAAAATTTCGTTTTACTATTTAAAATATTTTAAAATTAAAATTTATATATTTTTATAATTAAGTTTAAATTTAAATATTTTTATTTATTAATAATAAGTCGGGATAGTTCAATCCGAATTTAAAATATCATATTCCAGACTTGATTTAATTTAAACTGAACCCATTAAATCAAATGAATAATTCAATCTTTAAACAGATCTAATAGACATCAGAGGAACCTTAATTATTCGTCATGCAAGTTAATCTATTTAACAATGATTTACGTATGAATTGAAGTAAATGGATCTATCTGCTTGCAGATTTGAAAGAAAATTTGCTATTCTATATACGAGATTCAGTCATTCTATTTTCAAAAAAAAAAAAAATGTGGGTCGAAGGTTTAAATTACTTGCCGATTGTCATGCTCGCTAAAAGTAGATAGATAATTCATATATTCGTTTTATTTATTTTTTGTGTGTTATAATCGTATTTAAAATGTTATATATCTATATAAATTTTGACATGTCATGTTATATATATTTTGAAATGTTTATGTATTCGTATCATGTTTGTATTAATTTTTTATATCATGTCGTATCGTGTTTTAATTATTTTATTTTATTTTATTTTTATTATGTAATAATATCGTGTCTAAAATTAGTAACTTTGACAAAAAAAAAAGTAGTGAAAATCTTCACCATCTTTTAATAGTGGAGATTATAGGATCTTTAACCCCAAAATTTCAAGTCATTGTTTGATTAGATAGGCGATATATATGTATAGTTTAGGGCGGTTTAGTGTAACTTTTCTATTAGGAACCTCTGAAAACATCTTACCATGATTTAGGGTTTGGTCCCCAAAACCCATAGATGATAGAACACTTGTAAAAGTAATTGTTGACTTTACCAAAATTAATTGCATCATCATTTTTCAAATTTTTAGTGGAAATTTCAAGTTTAATTCCTCTTTTAATTAGGGTTTGTTATCTGTTTAATTTTTTAAAAAGTTTCTGTTTTATGGTAATTATTTATTTAGTCAAATATTTACTTGTTTTCTTAAATCCTTCTCCACAAGAATAAACTTTTATGGATAGCTTTAACTTTTGGACTATATCTTATTTTATTGGTCAGGATTATTTTCAAATTTTGTTTGTCCACGTTTCAAATTTTCTTTGGACTGCGGACAATTTGGAAAACAAACTCTCTCGTATTGATCTGAGACAATATTTCGAAAATATTCTCAAAAAAGATCGAATCTTGATTGATAGAAAAAGTGAATTTCTCTCTTTATTAACTAGACTCTCTTGATCTAATTCTATATATATAGTCCTTGAAATTTTAATTTAAACTTCACAAATACAATTAAATATTGTCACAATATATCTCACTATTTATTATATCAATTTATTAGTAATTTTTCTTAACATAACTAATGGCACATGTGACAATTCTCTCTCTTTCTGACTAGTGAAGTTTAAAAATTCCGTGATGATATATTGAATAATTTTCTTTAATTTTTTTTGGAATTTTTTTTGAATTTTTTACACCATCAAGCAAGTCAATGTTATTAGAATAAAATCATATCGGTCGATTGGACCAAAAATGAAAAGCTAATTTGATAATGAAACATATAAAAGTTCGATGAGATTTCTAGAAAGTCTTTTTTTTTTTTGTAAATTCAGGGTGTCCCTCATCCCTATTTTACGGTTGATGACAGACTAATCTCTGTCGGATCGGAAATGTAATGATAAAGCTCTCTTAATATTGGAGACTTTCATGATTCGAATCTTGATTCTCATCTAGGGAGTTGGAGTCACTAATCACTCCAACCAACCAAATGTTGGTTCATTTTTTTTTCCATTATGCTATTTACTTGAATTTTTATATATATTGAATTTGTGTTTTAAGTATGTATTTTAGTTGTTTTAGGGTTATATATATATATACATATTACTTTTTTTTTTCTAATTTTTTACAGATTTTCGAAAATACAAATTTTTTTATCATGTTGGACTGATTGAATCGGAAGAATAGAACACAAAATTGGTTGAACCTCCAACCCAATTATTAAAACATTGGTTAATTGGTTGGTGCAATGCATGATTTGTTTATATTTATACTGACACGTTGAGCATTTTCGATATAAAAAAAGTTTAAATTAGACTTCTTTAAGGATTTGATTATCCGTTCGATTTGTATTGGATCGGGTTTAGACAAAAATATTTTAAATTTGGGCCGGCTTGATCAGAATTACTGTTCATCAATTAAAAAAAATTTTAATATAAAATTATTATTTAAACAATGATATAAGCTTTCGAACCGATTCGAACCCAAATAAAATAAAAAAAAATCCATCGCGATCCGATCCAATTAACACCTCTAGTCTCAATTACCCTCTTCATTTCCGGTAAAAAGTTTTATGATCTTTTTCCAGGTAATAATTTCTTCAAAGTTTATCGTAATTGCTTCGATTAAGGCAAGATGTATCACATTCATAATGGAATTGTCTATTCAAAATTAGCATCAAGGGACCATAGTGATTGAAACTTGAAGAATATCATTTCTTGCTGAAGCTGAACCACTCTTAATTATTGAGTCAATCCCTCGTTCGGTCCGTTCAACCAATTACACTTTAACTCGATCATGAAAGAACTCAACTTTTCTACCAAAAAATTAGCTTCCTTTTAGACAAGGTATCGGCCATTAACTCTCTTTCATGTCCTCTCGTAGTCGTACTGTCCAGGTAAAAAACTTTTATTTCTCTTTGTCTGCGACCGACTAATTTAATCGTCAGAATACACTTCCCATATCTCCTCTCTTTAATAGATTATTGGTTTGAATTAATCTTAGTTTCTGTTATTATTTAAAACAAAATTTGATCTATATTATCCGGATTCAAAAATGAGTGTCGAATACAGATATATATCCAATACGAGTATACTCATTTAAAAAAATAATAATAATATATTTGAAAGTTTTTTATTTTTGATATTTGAAGTTGTCAGGATTTGATCTCTGAACACTAGAACTAAGAGTCCAGCATTCTATTAACGTATCATACAGCTGTTGATTTATATTTGAAAAATCATATCTCATACTTATGTCCGAATATATATTGAATACAAATATTGTACACGAATATTAAAAAAAAAATCTGAATAATATAGAACTTGACATCAAGAATATATCATCATTCTTCATTACTAAAAATAATAATCTTAGGGTAATTTGGCAACAAAGGTTCCTTTTTAAAGGAGAGGGAAAGTTTTTGGCTAATTTTCAAACTCGATCAATGTTGAAATTGAAAGCCAAATAGTAAGTTAAAACTAATTATAAATTACCTGTAAAAATGATCTGCCTAAGTAATTAGAGATGAGATTGTTTTAATTTCTTCATTTAATTGATAGCAGTACTGCAGGCCTTAATTTACTAGAGGGTAAGGTTGGCTTGCCTCTACTTTCTGCAGCAAAAGATTAATGGCGAACCCATCAGGTAGGAGGGGAGGGACCATTAATTGCCAACTAATTACTGTGAAACCAATCAAAGTTCAGTTTGTTTACAACAGAACCGTTCATTAGGAGGGATTTAAATTGTAATTGCGGATGCATTTTTAGTTGTGTTCGTGTTTATTACGGTTGCGGACATAAAAAATGTTATCATGATTATTGCGATCATGATTTTTTTTTTTTGTTGTAAAACATTTTTTTTAATGATTTTTAAAGTAATTTATGATATTTTATAATTTTTATTTATATAAAAAAAATTATTTACAAATTGTAAATTAAATTTATACACATATAATTTATTGTTATAAATTTAATTGTTACGAATTGTTAAACATTTATATTTTAATTATGATAGATATCAATAATGAAAAAAAAGTTGCCGCGCGCTATTATACATTTATTTGAATTCATTATCTTTGCATGTAATTTATTCCACTATGACTGAATCATATTATATTTATCAATTTAAAAAATTATTTCTGATTTTTATTATCATGAATGTTATTATTGGACTGAGTTTACCACATGATGGGCAAAACTTTTAGTCTTTTAGGTAGACCGTAGAATTTGATGGAGTTGTCTGAATTCAAATCACATGGATCAGTGTCTTGAATTTTTCTGCATTTGCATTGATTAACTTTTAGTGTTCTATACTCGCTCCAAATCTGAATATCATAATATCTGAGTTTTCTTGATATCTCTATGTCTAAGTTGAAACATATTCCTAACGTTTCTCAGTTCTTTTTAATAAATATACTATAAATAAAGTTTTTAATCTATGAATATGAATTCAAAATTTAATTCATTAGATAATTATTATATAAAAAAAATGATATTCAACATATCTACAATTTTTTTATTTATTTATATTAAACTGCAACGTCTTTCCTAAAAAAAAGTTGTTTATCTATAACGAGTTCAGAGGTTTCACGTGCTCTGATAAATGACTGATTAATGGACGACAAAAATTTCATGTCTCTTGGATTCTGGTTTCCCAAATGTCCAACAAAAACCAAACTCAATTTCCTACCCATCACAAAAGAGTTAATAAATAGCAATTAATCTTCAACTAGTCTAGGAGTTTAATTTTTTTGGTTTTTTTTTTTTTTAGTAAATATAAATTGTTATAAGCTACATATTTAAACTCCAATGTCAATGTATAAGATATGTAATAAATCGATCCGGCCTAGCACTGGCATAACAAAATTGATGCAATGGCGAAAGCTTGTGGCCAGTTTGAGTTCAATTGTAAGCCATTAATTTGGAAATTTAATCACCCTGCATTTGGATGGCTCGAGTCATAAAACGCAAGATGATGTGGTGAAAACCTTTTTCAATGGCTATTCATAAATGAGATATTTGTGCTCGCAAGCTATTCAGATTTAATTCGAAAAAAACTCGAATTCAGTTCGGTCATTGTCAAGCCGAGCTCGAGCAGCTCGAGTTATCGAATGAACTAAATTCGAGTATATCAATACTTGACTCGAGTAGCTCGCGACCCTAATCCAGTTTTTTATATTTTTAATTAGTTTTGAAAAAAAATCTCAACTCGAACTCGAGCTCGAGCACAAATAATCGAGTTTGAAGTCGAGCATGAGAATCAAACTCATTTTTATTAGGTAAACGAGCTTAATCAAGCGAGTTCGAGCAGTTCGATTTTTATCTCGAATCGAACTCGAGTTTTAAAAATGAAACTCGATCGAGCTCAAGCTCAAGTCAAGCTTTTAATTTCGAATTTCGAGTCGAGCTCGAGTTTCTTACTACTTGAGCTCGACTTGGCTCGATTATACCCCTAATCCAGACGCACTTGAATCAAATTATTCCTAAAATTAATCTTTGATCTCTGCTGCACCCCCTTCTAAATCACTCTTAATCCGGATAATATAAACTTTCACTAATCTTTCAAATATATCAAAAAAAAATTAAATAAATTAAATATACTCATATCAAATATATACCTGTATTTGACATTCGGATAATATAGGCTTTCACTAATCTTTTACTCTTTTGAGAGAGATAAACAATAATGATAACATGGTTGGCTTGCTGGGCGAAGAGGAAAAAACAAACTTGGATGCCACTGTTGAATATGGCTCAAAGTTAACCAAGGAAGCTTCCACCAAAGCCACCAACCAAGGTCAATAATGGAGGCTATCACCAACCATAGTTGGTGGATGGTAGACCAAGATAGTTGGTGGATGGTGGCTACTTTGTTTGCCACTAGCTATGTGTTCCCACCATGATAGTTGGTGGATGGTCGCTACTTTGTTTGCCACTAACTATGTGTTCACACCTTGGATGGTGCCTATAAAAGGCCATGTAGAGTGAGAGAGAAAGATGAGTGAGTTGAGAGAGTGTGAGTGAGATAGAGTTGGAGAGCTCCAAAGGTGAGCTCCAAGAGCTCCCTCCCGGTAGAGATGTGAGAGCTCTAGAGAGAGCCCCTCCCGGTTGAATGTGTGCTATAGAGAGCACTTGTAATATGTATCTCTTGTAATACTCCATCTCCGATAAATACAAAGCTTTGCTCCTCCTCCCGTGGACGTAGGCATATTGGCCGAACCACGTAAAATTATCGGTGTTTTTTCAGTGTGTTTTTTTATCGGTTTTAGTAATCTCGTTTTAGTTCCGCACAACAAATTGGTATCAGAGCCAAATTTTACGTAAAACCGAGTTTGTTCGATTCTGTCCGTTTTTTCAAAAGTGCTCCAATTTGTGTTTTGAAAATACCAGGTTGAAGAGGTCGTTGAGAGGAGTGCAGCAGAATCAACCGGAGCACCACAGGAGGCCGCACGCGCCCACACGCGCCGCCAGAAGAATCGCGAGTGGGCCTCACTCGCCCACGCGCCGCACGCGCTCCTGAGGATGAAGGCGCGTGAAGCCCACGCGCCGGTCACCACCAGCCTGCACGCGCCCACGCGCCGCCGCACGCGCCACCGCACGCGCCCCACGCGCCGCCGTAGCTCCGACCAACTTTTTCGGGCCATTTTTTGAGCCATTTCAGAACACTATTCCGAGACTTTTCCGAGCCGGTTGAGCTAAACCGAGTCTATTTCGAGCCACCTGCAGCAGAATATTCGCAGAATATTCACCGTGTGTCCAAAATTTACACAGTTGGACCCGTTCCTGGCTATTTCGAATATTCCGGACTCAACCGCGGCATCCGTTTTTCCATACAGGTAACGGAAAAACTCTGAGTTGGTAATTTTCTTTTATTACCATGGCAGAATCATTAGAGACAACTGAAACAACCAGCAGCGCACCATCAAGTTCTTACATCAGAAAGGACTCGATGACCACTGCAAAGTTCGAGGTGGAGAAATTTGATGGCACCACGTAACTTTGGCATGTGGCTGTGCGAAGTACTGGACCTGTGAGTCCGCGAAGGACCGATAGATGGATGAAGATCCTGTCCAGTCCAGTTCAGTAGACAGTGAAGATCCCGTCCAGTAGGAGGTGAAGATCCTGTCCAGTCCAGTTCAGTAGACAGTGAAGATCCCGTCCAGTAGGAGGTGAAGATCCTATCCAGTCCAGTTCAGTAGACAGTAAAGATCCCGTCCAGTAGGAGGTGAAGATCCTGTCCAGTCCAGTTCAGTAGACAGTGAAGATCCCGTCCAGTAGGAGGTGAAGATCCTGTCCAGTCCAGTCCAATGGGCGGTGGATATCCTATCTAGGAGAAGAATCCAGTTAATCCGCGAAAGTCCAGTAGGCGGTGGATATCCTATCGAGGAGAAGAATCCAGTTAATCCGCGAAGGACCAGTAGGCTCAGTCCAGTAGGCGGTGGATATCCTATCTAGGAGAAGAATCCAGTTAATCCGCGAAGGACCAGTAGGCGGTGGATATCCTATCTAGGAGAAGAATCCTGTTAATCCGCGACAGTCCAGTAGACAGTGAAGATCTTGTCCAGTAGGAGGTGAAGACCCCGTCCAGTAGACGGTGGAGATCCCGTCCAGTAGACAATGAAGATCCTGTCTAGTAGGAGGTGAAGACTTCTCCAGTCCAGTAGACGGTGAAGATCCCATCCACAGTAGGAGGTGAAGATCCCGTCCAGACCAGTAAAAAGCTCAAAATACTGAGATCTGATATTGGCGATTATCCGTTCCTCAAAGTGAAGATCAGACACTTTGAAGCTCCGGGCACTCCACGATAGAATGGAGGTGCAGAACGGATGATTAGAACTTTGGTTGATAGAGTTCGAGTTATCTCAGTGAGGCTTGAGAGAGGCATTTTGAGTAGAGGCTTGGCCTCTTAGAGTATCAACTGACTACCCTCTACAGCATTGGATGCATGAATTGGAAAATCCTTAGAGGTAGAGTCTTAAAACCGGATCGGCTGTTTTTCGGATGCTTAACTGGATCCTAGAGCCATGAAAGCTGTCTTCTTGGGCTTTAGTGAAGGAGTAAAGGCATTCCGACTGTGGAACCTTGAGTCAAAGAAAGTCATCGTAAGCCGAGATGTTGCCTTTGACGAATCTGTAATGCTGAAACTGTCAACTCCAGAGAATGTGAACCAAGATTCTCTAAAGCAAGTGGAGTTTGAATCAGAAGATGCTGGTCAAAATTCCGATGAATCTGAACCAGAATCTGATGACACCTTAACTGAAGTGGAGGAGTCATCACCAGAAATCTTTCAGCAACCTGAAATCAGTTGCCACCAGTAGACCGAATAGACATATTCGGAAACCTGCTCGGTACACAGACATGGTGGCATACGCCCTTCCAGTAATTGATGATGATGTTCCGATCAATTACAAAGAAGCTGTAAATAGCCCTGAGCATGCCCAGTGGAAGGAGGCGATGGATGAAGAGATGACATCACTTCATCAGAATTAGACTTGGAAGTTGGTTCCACTTCCAACACTCAAAAGATCAATTGGGTGCAAATGGGTCTTTGCCAAAAAGGAGAGTGCTA
Organism: Fremontodendron californicum; assembly: GCA_030761205.1. Classification (NCBI taxonomy): domain Eukaryota; kingdom Viridiplantae; phylum Streptophyta; class Magnoliopsida; order Malvales; family Malvaceae; genus Fremontodendron; species Fremontodendron californicum. Next base: position 6,582,315 of record JAULJL010000019.1, on the reverse strand, counting down.
CCGGCAAAGACAGTATCAGATACAAAGCCAGATTGGTAGCCAAAGGTTAGGCTCAAAAAGAAGGAATAGACTACAATGAGGTATTTTCACCTGTTGTTAAGCATGCATCTATTCGGATCTTATTGGCTTTAGTAGCACTGTATAACCTAGAGATAGTTCAACTTGATGTAAAAACTGCATTCCTCCATGGTTCTTTAGAGGAGGAAATTTGTATGACTCAACCAGATGGTTTTGGAGTCCCCGGTCGCAAAGATTACAAAAGCAAGTTGAACTGGTCACTGTATGGTCTGAAACAATCCCGTGACAGCTGTACAAACGGTTGGACTATTTCATGACATGATGAAAAGTACACACGCAGTCAATTTTATCACTGTGTTTATTTCCGGAAACTTCAAGATGGATCATTTGTCTATCTGCTGAAAAAGGCAAGGTGGAGATCGACAGGCTGAAGGCTCAACTGAGCTCAGAGTTCGAGATGAAGGATCTTGGAGAAGCTAAGAAAATTCTTAGGAAGGAGATTAGAATAGACAGAAAAATTGACTCAGGCTCAGTGCATTGATGAATCATGCCAATGCAGTAGGTGCCCTGATATGTGAGTAATGATGTGTACATTTGAAGGAGGAATGGAGGAAGCTCTGATCAGTAAATTCTCTCTGTGGATTCTCGCCAAGGTGGAGATTGTTGAATATGGCTCAAAGTTAACCAAGGAAGCTTCCACCAAAGCCACCAACCAAGGTCAATAATGGAGGCTATCACCAACCATAGTTGGTGGATGGTAGACCAAGATAGTTGGTGGATGGTGGCTACTTTGTTTGCCACTAGCTATGTGTTCCCACCATGATAGTTGGTGGATGGTGGCTACTTTGTTTGCCACTAACTATGTGTTCACACCTTGGATGGTGCCTATAAAAGGCCATGTAGAGTGAGAGAGAAAGATGAGTGAGTTGAGAGAGTGTGAGTGAGATAGAGTTGGAGAGCTCCAAAGGTGAGCTCCAAGAGCTCCCTCCCGGTAGAGATGTGAGAGCTCTAGAGAGAGCCCCTCCCGGTTGAGTGTGTGCTATAGAGAGCACTTGTAATATGTATCTCTTGTAATACTCCATCTCCGATAAATACAAAGCTTTGCTCCTCCTCCCGTGGACGTAGGCATATTGGCCGAACCACGTAAAATTATCGGTGTTTTTTCAGTGTATTTTTTTATCGGTTTTAGTAATCTCGTTTTAGTTCCGCACAACAGCCACCAACCATGAAGTTTGGAATCAAAGATCAAAAACTGACAAAGCCAAAGTACCTGTTTCCCAGTACTTTGCATAAGTCCCTCTCAAGAAATGTAACTATACCATTTGAAGAAGGTGAAAAAAAAGGATAAGCAATGGATGGTCAGTATGGATGTTCATTATTCGGTTTTAACCGAATTAATCGATCGAAGTTTAATTTGGTTCGGTTAATAGGTTAATCAAAAAAATTTCGATTTGGTGATCGATTAAGGGTTTTGATAAATTTCGGTTTTCGGTTAATTCAGTTCAGTTAAGCGAAATTAACCGAATTAACCATATTAATCGAAAATACTTTATACTTTCTTAGTTGTTTTAATATGTTTGATATTTGGATTTTATTATAGCTTTATTATGCTTTGTTTTTGGGTTTTGGTTGGTTGGTTGGATATATTGTTATAGATGAAGTACAATTAACTTGTTTAACATTTTGGTTGGATATAAAATCATATTTTAAAAATAGATTATAAAATAAATTGAGTATTTATTTCGATTAATAAAAACCAACCGAATTAACCGAAATTATTTCAATTCCATTAATTAACTTCTTATACTATTCGGAAGGGATCCATTTTCCGGCTGCTCCTACATCATTTTCTATCCCTTAAGACCAATCTAATACGACATGATCTGCTCACCATTTTGGCCGTATGTTTTTCTATTGAAATTTGTGTTGTTTTTTTTTTTTTTTTTTTATTTTAAACTTAGCTTTGTGGGACCGTGTTTTGACCCATTTTTATTATTTAAAGTAATAATTATTCTTCAAAAATATTTTGTATGCAGTAAGATTTGAACCTTACCACTTTAGAGTTTCATTAAAATATTAACCATCAAGTTAAATGTATTTATTTGTCAAGTAATTGTCATTTTTAACAGCAAACAATGTATTTAAACTATAATTAATGCCTTTATTGAACTTGCCAATCCAATAGAACATTCCAACCGATTTAACCTTTGATCGGTTTAGTAAAACATTACTTAAAAGTGTGATTAAAAAAGGACTATAATAAATTTAGCGTATTTAAGAAACAAAAAAAAAAAAGCCAAAAACCATAAAGTATATGTATTACATGGCCCAAGTTCAATGGGTCCAAGTTTGGGCCAGAAGAGTACTACTAGTTTCAGAAATGGCCTCACACTAATGTCACTCAAACCCTCAAAATACTTTCATTTTTTTTTTTAAATAATTAAAATTATCAGGAACTGAATCCTATTATTAATATAAACGTTTTGTATCGTATTTTTATATCATATCCAAATCTAACCTCTTCCTTGAAAAGCAATCCAAATTTCTTCACCTTACCTATATAAACCTCTTATATTTCCTTTCGTATTCTTTTGATTTCAACATTTTGGAAGGACATAAATTACTGCTAGAATAGTTTTTGTTTTTTTATAAAATTAAATTTAATAATTTTGGATATAATAAAATTATACAACATGAGAAAATAATTAAAGCACGATATGATATAAAAAAAATAATACGAACACGACACAAATATATGAAAGTGTTAAAATTTATATAAGACGAATTATTAACGTGTCAAAATTTATATAAATATAAAACATCTTAAATATGATTATAATATAAAAAAATAATATAAATACAAACGATAGTGTTACGGCACAGCTTCGATAATTTTGTCGAAAAATTGATTCAACGGGTTATCTTATGGTTGAATTGCCTAGCAACAATAGCCCGCTAAGAGGCACGCAAAATCTATTTTTTTTCTTTTTATAATTAAGAAAAGTAAAATAGTGGACAAAACTATTTCAGATAGGGGTGTTTATTCGGTTAATAACCGAACCGAATTACTCATAACCGAATTAATCGAAATTATTTTTCTATTAACCGTTAACCGAACCGAATAGTTAGTTCGGTTAATTAACCGAACCGAAATTATTTCGGTTAATTCGGTCGGTTTCCGAATTAACCGAAATAAATAAGAAATTTATTTTTCTAACCTATTTTTTTACATGATTTTGTATCCAAATTATCCATCCAAGTCCAACCAATCAAAAAAATAATAATAATTTATTAATATATAAATTAATTTTTTAAAAAAAAATTATCTAAAAGCATTAAATAATGACTTTTTGAAGAATTTCGGTTAATTCGTGTAATTCGGTTATTTTCGCTTAACCGAACCGAATTAACCGAAAACCGAAATTCTTCAAAACCTTTAACCGTTAACCGAACCGAACTTTATTCGGTTAACCGATTAACCGAACCGAATTAAATTTCGGTCGGTTAATTCGGTTAAAATCGAATAGTGAACAACCCTAATTTCAGAGGAGGATCTGGTCTAGACCTATTTATAGGTCGGGTAATTCGTTCGATTCGATTCATATTGGATCGGGTCTAAACATGTATTTTAGTGATTTGACTCATTTCAGATCACTGTTCACACAATAAAAAATATTATTTTTTTAAAATTTAATTATAAAAATTTATAAAAAATAATTTTTTAATATATATGAACAATAAATATGAACCGACGGGCCAGCCCAACCCTATCCAAGACCGGGTTTGGATAAGACAAAATAAAAAATTTGAACCGCGGCCCGACCAAACCCGACTCATGAGCAGGTCTAGGTCTAGATAGCCCAAACCCTTATACTGTAGAACTACCACAATCTTGTTTTGTTGAAAAAGTTTAGTGATTTGAATTTGGTGTAACGGATTAAATGATATATAATCAATTTAATTAATGAAATTATAAAATTATTAAATAAAATATTAATAATAAATATGAAATCAATAATATTTTTATTTTTTTTAATAAGTTTTAACAAAACAATTCTTAAAAAACTACTCACCCCTAAAACAACGGACCCTATTTATTTTTTAGAAAAAAAAAACACTTACCCGACATATTAATTATATTAAAAGGAAGGAACATATTAATTATGTTTTATTTTTATACTTACAATAGTTAGTTTTGTTAAGAACTATTTTTTAAAAATTATTAAAAAAACAAAAAAGTCCATTGTAAAAGGGCAAGAACATATTAATTATATGTTGTTTTTCAAATTTGCTTCTTCAATAACATATAAATTTAATATTTAATTTTGGTTTTGATTAATTTGCTTTGGGCATTTGAATTTCTATGATTTTGTTCGGATTTTGCTTAAATTCCTTATAAATCATGAAAATTTTGGATATTTTTCATTGAATGCCAAACACCAAAAAACAAATTTAATGAGTTTATCAAACATCTGAAATTGTTTATTTTTTTTTGGCTGAATTTTTTTTTTTCCTGAAACTCATTTTGGGTTACAAAATGGACACTAAGTTAATTTATTTTAACATTAAAATCAATTAAAATAACCTATGAACATTGAAAAAAAGTTATGAAAACAAAAAAGTTGAACCATTTTACCTTGAAAGGCATTTTTGATACTTAAACTTTTATTACATTTAATAATTATTAATAATTACATGATTAATATATAAAACCAAACAATAGTTATTTAAAAAAAAAAAACCACTTGCCATTGAATTTGTAGATAATCATTATTGTTATTTCATATCAACACAGCATTACTTTACTTAATAATTACATCAATGGCTATACAGATAAAAGTCACATATATCAGTCTGTGGAATATATCTATCTATGCATCAAAATGATAGTATTACATTACATTATATTTCATACTAAGGAGTTTTACTCGTTTTCAGTTATTCAAGGTGGCTTATCATCCATGGTGGCAAGAGGGCATTGATGGTGTGATGTTGTGCTGGATCACCTTCCTTCTCCCTTCCACTGCTCCTTGCTTCAGCGGTGCCACTGCACAAGTCACTGAATGGCTTCAATACATGACATTTATGTTACTCAAACTCGGATGTAAAGATCAGATATAGGTATGTGTCCGATACGAATATATTCAAGTTTTTCTATGTATTTGAAGGGTCCTTGGAACCCCATACTCATGTCCAAATATATGTCGGACATGGATGTCAGACACGGATATTTCAAGGAAAAAAAGAGTCGGAGCAACATAGCATGATATTTTGAGAAATTTAAGGTATTTGGAGAGAGAGAGAGAGAGAGAGAGAGAGACCTGATGTTCAAGGACTGCATTGGCTGTGGCAGAAGCATGGTGGACGAGTCTTGGCAATTATTTTGCTGCTCCCATTGTGCCTGCTGGACAACTGTCTTCTCCTTTTCCTTTACCTATTTTTGGGTCAAGAACACTTTATTTAGTACTTATAATTACACAAGAAAGAAGCTGTAAAGTACAGGAGCAGGTTCATTGAATTCACATTTGTGGATATCAAATTTTAGCTTTTACCTTCTTTGAAAGGATGTTATTCTGCTCTTGCAAAGATTTATCCTGCATATGGAAGAAATCAGGCAAGCTCATGTTCATATAAAACCTTTTAAACGTTTTTTTTTTTTCCTCACATAATATTGGATACTTTGTAAAAGTGAGAAACCTTACTCGCTTGAAAGTAATAATATACCAAGTAGTTATGGAGACTTATGTTACACGGATTTGCAGGTGAGTGTCTTATACAAGTATGTATCTGATATGAACATATATTTGAAAGATCATATCCCATACTCATATCCGAATATATGTAGGATACGAATACTTTAAAAAAAATAAAAAGTTCGGATAACATACACTGAGACAACGAAAGCTGCTTTTGACACTTTGCTTTGATAAAAAATAAACAAATTCTATTTTGATGGATATATAGAGTTATGCAAAAGTAAATTAGTGCAAAAGAAGACTCGAGTAATCTTGCAACTCTACCTATTACATTATCAAGAGACTGGTTTAGATTTTCTACTTTTAAGTTGCTCCTACTTTTCATTTTTCTTGAAGTATTCGTGTGCGATGCATATCCAAATATAAGTACGAGGATATGATCCTTCAAGGACCCTCCAAATATATGGAAATCTTGAAAAAAAAAATGAATATACCCATGTCCGACACTCACACCGAATCAGACTAATGTAGCTTTTACTTATAGCTACGGTAAGATACTCTTATGAGCAACCAAGGCATACCTTTTTCTGAAGCTCAGAAATTGATTCAAACATGAGCTGATTCTGCAAGTGAAACATTTCAAGGGCCAAGTTATTTTCTAGGCCTAAGCAGCAGAATCAGAAGCAAATTATATATATATATATATATATATTCTTGAAGTGATTTTACCTTTCTTGACCGTATGCGTTTAAGGGCAGAATCAAGTTGTTGCTCCAAATTTTGGAGCTCTCTAAGACTCAATTTCTCAGTATCTTCTCCCATATAATGCCTAGAAATATAAGTTTTTTTTTTAGGAAAAAAAAAACAAGATACTTGCTTTCTCCTTTTAAGGTGACCAAATACATTTGAATTATGAAACCTTGGAATCAATTTTAGTACCTTTGGTTTCTTTGTAAAATCTCCATTCTGGCTTTAAGTTTTGCATGTTCCAGAGTCCAGCTTCCCTGTAAAACATATTGAAATGATCTGTTATTTCCTCTGGGGATACAGAATAAGTAAAACATGGACACATGCAATTATACCCATTTCATAGAATGTCATCCAACAGAATTGGCATTGGCATTTCGAAGATCCCGTTTAACATTGTTGTTGGCACTACTTTTGAAATCAAAAGTTGCGTTTCATCACAAACGCAATACTAAATGAATAAAAAATTTTAACTTTTGCGGTTGAAACCATAGTTTGAAAACCCAAACCAAAAAGTCAAAAAAAAAATGAAGCTTTTGAGCTTTAAAGCCGGCTTTTGGATAAAATGATTTTATTATCCTCAAATCTCTAAACTTTTATTATTTTAAACATATTTTTTTTGACATTTCAATTTTTCACTGCACTTTTTCACAGCAATGTCAAACACTTAAAAGTTTTTAAATCACAATTTTTCACAATACTTTCTAAACATTTATTTTTCAACCCAAATTTTTTCTAACTCATATGGTTTATTTGAAATAGAACAAAAGCAATGCTTTGAAAGCTTAATGACTCATGTACAAGGCAGCTTCAAAAAGAAAAGGATGCATGTTTGGAAATTTTTAGAATTTGGAAATTTCTGCATAGAGTTGGGGGGTGGGTTTACATTTTGTTCAATTTCATTTGCATCAAGTTGCCTCTCTGTATAAGAATATCTTTCATAACGTTCAAGGATCCTTTCCATGCTGCACAAGAGATAAAGATAATTTATGGAATTCTCAAGCATAAAAGAATGAAAATAAATTAATGAAAGGATTAAAAATGCTTCTTTTCTTAATAGGCAATTACAGCTGACTTCTTGGTCTATCTGCTTTTTCCATAACTCATACAAAACATTTAAGTGTACTGGTTAACTTAAGAGTTTTCAGGATATTTGTAGTACTTCCTTCCCTTTTTCTTTTTTGTTATATTTGCAATCAGATATGGCAGAAATGCCATAGTCTTCAAGATTCCTTTCAATTAGCCTACAGGGAGTGTATGCATAAGACATTGCATCCCTATACATGCAGTTTGATGAAGCAGAAAACACAATGGCAGAAAAACTACTCACTTCTCAGTGTAGAAACATATATTAGGAAATTTTAAAAGCAAGAAATTGTTATATCAGAAAGTGAGAGGGGCAATTAAACTCGTAAAGTTTCTTGGCCAAAAGAACTGCTAAATTTTCTGTAAAACGAGGTTATATCTTGCAGATGGCTATGGCTGTTTTCTTCATAGCAGTTACTATTGTATAATACCAGTTTGCCATTAAATGTGCCTGACAAGTTTTTGGCTATCATAGTCCATGCATGAATTTGAGACATAGTCACTTGATTGTAGCAAGATCCCAAGTCAATCTCAAACAAATAGTGTTCCTAACTTGGTATATATTATGGAGAAAATATCTATGTACGATAAGGCTGAGTGTTCAAATTTCTCTTAGTTTTTTTTCCAATTTAATGTGTCAAACCCCATATCAATGTCCATATTAATGCATAGGATTTTTTTTTTTTTTTTTGTCACAGGCACATTTTAGGGAAATTGACTTGTTAAGGATTTTGCTCTTAAATTTTGTTTAGAGTGCATAAGCATCCAGGTCCTTACCTTTTTGAGAAGATTAGTGGTAACAACTTGTAAATCACAAACCTCAATCTCCTTTCTATTGGATGATCTTATCATCCCTATATTTCTTAGTACTCTACTCAACTAGTTTTTTTTTTGGATAAGCAAAGTTTTTATTTATCCAAAAGCAGCATGCACTGCTACATCAATACAATCAGCATAGCTGGCAAACAAATGTACTATTTTACAATGTCTTCTTTACATAGCTAAGAACCAATTATGCTATCAGTGAGCTTTTTAACCCCCATGCAACATGCAAATCTCTATTAACAGTATCATCCTTTATGGTTTTCATCCCCCCTAGTCTATAGCTAACCTCCTCCTTGATTTTCTCAAGCATTTGCATACATTGCTGAGATTGTTTACCAAACCTGCGATTATTCCTCTCCCTCCATACATGATATATGAGAGCATTCCAAGCAATTCGAAGCACTGTAGCAATAAGAGATTTACCCTTTAGCTTCCTCTTTGCCCATTGAACTTCAAAGTCCCAGCTTCTGATGACTCTATGAAGCTTACATAGGTGCAGAATCTCCCTCCATACTGCCTTAGAATACTCACACTCAAAGAATAAATGGTCTCGAGTCTCCATTTGTTGACTGCACATATCACAAGTTCCATTAAGTTCCATTCCCCATTCCATCAGTCGATCTTTTGTAGGGAGCTTGTTCTGAATTGCCATCCATGATATTTGGGAATGCCTTGGAATATGGTAGGCATACCATACCAATCTATCCCAATCCACCTTTGGCTGCCTTGGCCTGATTTGCTGCCACACTTTAGTCACTGAAAACCTGTCCCCAGGAAATTTCCAAACTAATCTTCCATTATTCTGATAGGTAAATTGAGCTGCTAATGGTCTCAATTGTAGGAGTTTCCTCCAAATCCAGCTACTTCCCTGGGTGATTGGGAACTGCCAGAATGAGGTGCCTTTTAGAACATAGTTGTGGATCCAAGCAATCCACCATGAACCTGCCTTAAAAAGCAATGTCCATATTATCTGCATTATGCTTGCCCTGTTCCAAGAACCTAGATCCTTCAGGCCAAGTCCCCCTCTGATCTTGGACAACAAATTTTCTGCCAGCTCACCCTTGCTCCTCTGGCTTCTGCATCTTTCCCTAACCAATAGAATCGAGAACAGAGTTGATTAATTCTGGAGAGCACTGCCTTAGGTAGAATAAAGATTCTACACCAATAGTTTTGTATATTGAACAAAACTGATTGAATAAGCTGAAATCTTCCAGCATAGGACAGAATCTTTGATGTCCAGTGAGTGATCCTAGCAGTAATCTTTGAGATAAGTGGGACACAGTCTTTTTCTGTCAGCTTCTTTGTTACTAAAGGAACCCCCAAATACCTCACTGGCAGCTCTCCTAGCTTGAAGCCTGTCACCCCCTGGATTTCCTGTAGCTGAGCTCTACTGATTCCAGAAGAATAAAGTTCACTTTTGACACAGTTGAGCTGCAAACCAGAAAGTTTATAAAAACTTTCCAAGATATCCTGCACTCCTTGGATGGATTTCAGGTGCCCTTTAGTGAAAATCATCAAGTCATCAGCAAAACATAGGTGAGTGAGCCCAATCCTTTTGCACTTAGGATGGAAATCAAAGACTTTATGCTGTGCAGCAGCATCCAAAAGCTTAGAAAGTGCATTCATAGCAAGCACAAACAGATAGGGGGAGATAGGATCTCCTTGCCTTATACCCCTTTCTCCCTTAAAGTAGCCCACCAAACCTCCATTTATTGATAGAGAGAACCTAGGACCAGTGATGCAACTCTTGATCCATGTTATAAATTCTGTTGGAAAATTCAAAGCTGCAAGAAACAGTAACATGAAGTCCCAGTCAAGTGTATCAAAAGCCTTTTGAAGGTCAACCTTTATAGCACTTCTAGGTGACAGAGTTTTCCTGGCATAGCCTCTTACTAACTCCTGTGCCATTAGGACATTATCTGAGATATTCCTTCCTTCCACAAAGGCACTTTGACTTTTGCTGATGATTGTTGGCAGGAATTTTTTGAGTCTTCTTGCCATCACAGATGTAATACTTTTGTAGACTACTGAACAACAGGAAATAGGCCTGTAATCTTTAATACAAGTAGGATTTTGGTTTTTTGGCACTAGAGCTACAATTGTGGAATTAAAGTCTGCCAGCAAATCTCCTGTCTGGAAGAAATGAAGAATGGCATCAATGTACTCTTCCCCTACTACTGTCCAAGCTTCCTTAAAGAAGTGAGATGTGAAACCATCTGGCCCTGGAGCCTTGTCCCCCTTGATGGCAAAAATGGACTCCTTGACTTCCTCCCTGGATATTGGTTTTGAGAGTTCAAATTTCTCTGCTTCCGAGAAAGAGAACTGCAAAAGTTCTCGTAGAAACTCCCTTGTACATCCCTCAACATTATAGTCCTTAGTGCCAATAATTTTCTGGAAATGAGAGACTGCTGCCTGAGATATCTGTGAAAAGGTTTCAAGCCTATTTCCACTATCATCATACAGGACTCTCATTGTGCCCCTATTCTGCCTAGCTGCAACCATCTTGTGAAAGAATCCAGTATTCTGATCTCCTTCTTGAAGCCATTGAACCCTTGACTTCTGCCTGAAGTGACTCTCTTCAGCTTTCCTCAGTTCATTATACTCTTGAGCTAACATCCTTTCCTTTTCTACCAATTCATCAGAAGGATGGCTGAGTAGAACTACTTGGACATCCTCTAACTCCTTCCTCTTAGTTGTAACCTTCTCAGATATGCTACCATAATAAGCACGATTAAAGTTCTTCAATACTGACTTTAATCTCTTCATTTTGGTATGCAACCTGACCATGGGATTACCACCAGTAGGTACCCTCCAAGAGTTCTCAACAATGTGCATAAACTCTGGATGTCTGGTCCAATAGTTAAAAAACTTGAAAGGTTTAGGTGGAGAGGCACTCACCATATCAAGCTTTATGAAAGCTGGGCTGTGATCAGAAATTTCTGGAGCAAGGAATTCTACATGAGACTCTGGAAATGCTGTGAGCCATTCTGCATTAATAAGCACTCTATCTAACTTCCTTGCCAGGAAACCTTCAATTTGCTTGTTAGACCATGTGAATCTAGGCCCTATGAATGTGTGATCAAAACAAGATAGAACTTGTAAGCAATCAGTAAAATCCCTTATATCAGTGCTAGGTGCTTGAGATCCATCATAACTTGAGCTTTCAGAGGGGTCAATGATAGTGTTGAAGTCTCCAGCAAGCATCCATGGAAGGTTAGACAGTGTGCTATTTAGATGAACTAAATGGCTCCATAACCTTCTCCTTTCAATGCCCTCATTAGAAGCATAAATGGCAGAGAATAAGAACTTCTTGCCTGTGTAAGATATGCTACATGTAAGGCTTTGGTCCATTGAAGCAACCAGACTCAGCTGCACATGGCTTTGGTAAATAAACCAGATTCTTCCATTATTGGCCTCAAAATAGTTATGGAACATGCTCCATCCTGGAAAACTTTTATCTAAAATCTGTTGCATATTCTGAAGCTTGACATGAGTCTCAATCAGACAGACAATGTCAGCTCTTAGCTTTCTTATTCTACTAACTACATCTTTTTGTTTAAGGGAATGATTGAATCCCCTTACATTCCATATGAATAGATTCATTAGGATTGGATAGACAAGGAACTTCCTGAGGTAGTGGGATTTACCTTTGCACTGGTCCTTTTTCCTTTGTCAATAGGCCCTCTCCTCTTTGTCTTCAGATTCTTCATAAGATCTGCTACTCCAGCAGAAGCTGCTCTTGGTTTCCTAGGAGAGTGCTCTGTCCTGTTTTCATCTTCAGTAACTGCCCTTGTATCATTCCTGATCTCAGGCTCAATTTCTTCCCTATCCTCTTCCTCAACTACTTCTTCCAAAATGGCATATCGATTGAGTGAACTTGCCTTCCTGGTTTCAATATTTGTTTTCTGGTTTGGCATCATAACTTCCTTATTGATGAAGCTTGACAGCATATTTTGATTCTTGGGGCTTACTAATGAAGTTCCAGCATCACATTCAGCTCTTTTGCCATTCTCCTCAATAATTTCCTCTGCTATACATTCTTCCTGTCCTTGCTTCTTTTCCTTTGGCCTCCAAACCTTTGCTACAGCATTAACAGGCTTAGATGGGCAAGCTTTATCCAAATGGCCAAAAATCTTACAGTTTGAGCACCTTTGTGGCAGCCAAGGAGCTTCAACTGTTATGGACGCAATGGATCCATTCTCCAACACAACATCTATAGTGCTTGGAATGACAGTTGTGGCTGCAACTTCAATACACACTTTGGCATTGGCCAATCTCTGCTGGCTGGATGTTATTCTGTCCATGTAGAGAGGAGTGCCCAACGCACTTGCTATATAGCTCAATCCTGTTCTTGTATAAAGCTCCAATGGAACTCGACCTAAATGAATCCAAATAGGGAGTTTTTCCATACTGAAATCCAGTGTTTCCATCCCTGGCTCCCATTTCCTGACAATAAGTGGCTTATTGTGGATATGCCAAGGGCCCGCTTCAAGAACTCGATCTCTTGCCTCTGAGTTAGAGAATTGAATCACAAAAAGATTTAGCCCAGCTGGCTTAATCTCCACAGTGCTATCTTTCCCCCATAGCAGCGTGACCATTCTCTGAAATTGACTGAAGTTTGGAACTGAGCCACCACAGAGTTCTTCCAATGCTGAATTCCTTCTGCAAAAACCTCACCTGGAGGCTTTACTGTCACAGCTCCATTGCAGATTTGAGGCGGAAAAAACTGCAAAGTCTGATCAGCAGAGGCTGAGAAAAATTTCCTCCAATCAGCTTTTGCCACCTCACCAGAAGTTGTTGTAACTGCCTCTGTCCTTTCCCCCCTTCGAGCTCCCCTCTGCTCTTGATCTGATTGTGTAATGTCACCATGAACAATCGCGTGATCTGAAAATTCCATCCATGTCCGCGCCTGATCTGAAGCCATTGAAGAAACAAGGATTCCAAAACGATCCAAAAACCAAAAATAGCTTCAAGATGCAGTTCTGCAAAAAGCCAAAAAAATCCAAGAAAGAAGCACCGATCGACTAATTCCTTTTTTACTCTCTGCTTCACATTTCTCACCAGATGAGGTTCAGGCTTCTGGGTTTGACAGCGCAGATCTGAACCAGATCTAAAGAGTTCAGAAGCAAGAACCAGATCTGAACCCGGTTCGCGTTCAATGTTAATGCAGCAGCGGCTGCACTTTTCTGATTTCAGCACTTATCTCTTACTCTTGATTAACGGTCATGTCGCAAGCTTCATTGCGCACTTCACGTTCCGCTTCACTGCGCACTTCTTACTCAACTAGTTAGTTTTGAAATAGTCTTTAATATATAACTAAGAGATTAAAAATTTAAATATCATTACTTGCAAAAAAAAATTAATAAAAAAATAATAAAATTAATATAAAATCGGTTTTTAACTGATTGAATCAGTTATTTTTCGATTCATTAAAATCCCGGTTTTTTTATATGTACCGGAGTGGACAAACTTTCAGTTTTCGATTAAAACGATCCGACCGACCAATCCGAGTTTTCAACACCTCTCACTTTCTTTTACCTTGCAATTCAGGAGCTATGGTGTAGAATGCAGAATAAGCAAGTTCCAGAGTTTGAAATGAAAATAAGTAAAAGTCCTAAGAGGAAAGGAACTCTATTCCCCAGTATTTTGTTTATTAAGAATTCACTACACCTACAACCACTGCAGAAGTGAACTTTAGGTATAGCCTCTGCTTCCCTAACAAAGTAATAAAAGTGACACCTCATAGATGAACTAAATAACTGGAAAAAAAAAAAAAAAAAAAAAAGGATAAGGACCCAAGCTAAATATTTGATTGAAAAAAAAATTAACTAAAGTTTAAGAGAGAAGCTCCATAAACTTGCCATGCATGTCTTCCATAAACAAATGTGCATGCATTCTGCCTCTCAGATGACCATTTTTCTTAAAGGTTAAATCTTTGAAAATCCTAGTACTACACTTCAAACTCTCCATTGTTGCTTTAGTTTTTGAAAAGCTTCACAGGAAACCATTGAAAAAGTGTAGACAAGTTGGTCGTAATTTAATCATTCCAACACACTTCTTAGGAGTTGCAACTTGGAGATCCTATAAATCAATTGGTGGCTATTAAGGTGATTGCTTAGGTGATGACCATTTAACTTGAAAAGTTAGAAACGAAAATGCCTTCTAGTACAATGGAACAAATCTCATGCCCTTCTTTTCTCCCTAACCCTTTTTTTTTTTTTACCTACGCCTATTGCATCAACCTATATCTTAACCTACGTTATTCGAATTCGGATGAGTGTCGAATACGGGTATATATCAAATATGGATATTCTTAATTTTTTTTATATATTTGGAGGATTATAGATCATACTCATATCCAAATATGTGTTGGACATAAATATCAAACACAAATATTTTATAAAAATAAAAAATACAAATAACATATATCTTAATCTCACTTGCCACTGAACATTTTAGAAAAATGGTTAGTTCACCTTTGCTGATTCAATATTAATTACTATATTAGCTTGCCTCTTTGAATTTTTCATAATTTTCTTACCAAAAAGAATCTAAGTGCATAAGTTAATATTTACTCATGAAAAGTTACAATTCTCAAGATAATCAAGATAGGAACCTTTTTTTTCCCTTTTGAACAGCAAAAAATCAATTTATTCAAAGAAAAATAAGTGCAAAATCAATCAAAGCCAAGCTACCAGGTCATTAGTTCGTGAAGTACTAAGTCGGGTTACAAAAACTCATGTCAAGGCCCGGCTCAATTTAAGCTGGGTCTTTCAGACCGAAAGAATAATTCGACTCTTTGATAAATTTAATTCCACATCACGATTGATAAAAATTAAACTTATATACTTTTATTTTTAATAAAAATTAGGTTTAATTATGCTATCCGTCTCTATACTGATTCAAATTTTAAATTTAGTCCCTTTACTATAATTTATATAAATTGAATCCTCTTACTATATTGATTTAAAAATTATAATCCAATTGATAACGGTATTATTTTTCTTCCATTTAAAATGCTGATGTGGACATTGACTGCTGACATGGCGTTGACGTTGCTTACGTGGCGAGCTTAGTCAGCACAAATTTTGACCAGTTGATGACTTGGAAAATTTTTCCACGTGGCTTGCTAATAAATAGTGTTATTAATCCCTGTATTTATTCCAAAATACAGATTTAGTCCCTCTACAATAATTTTAAGAAAATTTTATACTTATATTTTTCGAGATTTCAAATTTCGATCCAATCTTAGAATAATATTTTGTTGATACTTACATTTTGGCATAAGTACAATAACTAATAACACCATTTATTAATAAGTCACGTGGAAAAAAAATTCATGTCATCAATTGGCCAAAAATTTTGCTGACTAAGCCCTTCACGTAAGCAAAGTCAACATCTACGTCAGCATTTTAAACTAGAGAAGAATAACACCGTTATTAATTGGACCATAATTTTTAAATCAATATAATAAGAGGATTCAATTTATATAAATTATAGTAAATGGACTAAATTTTAAAATTTGAATCTGTATAGAGACCGATAGCATAATTAATCCTAAAAATTATGTTTTTATATTTAAAAAGTGTATAACTTTTTCAATGAAAAATTTAAATTTAACGTGTCATATATTTTTTTGTTATAGTATATTAAAAAAGTAAAAAAAATAATAATATAAATTAAAAAATACACATGACAGTTTGTAAAACACTTGTGAAGTTTAAAACAGTTATGTATGAAAATGAACTCTTTAAATCAAGCATGCCTTTCACTTCTTGCTTTCAAAATAAAATAAAAAAATAAAAAAATAAAAGCAAAGTAAATAGTTCAAGAAAAAAACTAAATAATAAAAATATCAAACCAAAATGCTACATAAATAAAGACATTTTTTTTAACTTAACGTAAAAATAATTTATTTTTAAGTTTTTCAAGAGGTAGATCACTATCCAAGAAATATGTTGACTATTTTATTTTCATTGAAACTTTGAAGTTTGAACTAACGGTTAAAGTTCAAGAAGCTTAGGACTAGTAGCCATTCAAATTAAAATAGTAGACTAGCTCAAACTCACTTGTATCCTAATAATTTTAAATAGGATATAAATATACACTATACGAACATAATATATTTAGGAAATGTAAAAAATAATATAATAAATACGATATAACATATCTAATACATATATATTATTTCTATTTAAGATTTTAACACATTTAATAATTTGTATTGTGTTTATATTTAAACAATTGATACAAAAAAATACGAAACACAACACGTATACACAAATTACCAAATCTACTTACTTACAATCCACCCAAACTCTTTTTTTACACTACAAGGAAAAGCGTTTTAGCGACGAAATTATTTTCAACGGAATAGTTTCTTCTAAAATATACAACTTTTACTGACGAAATTTGTTTATTTTCGTTGGAAAAAGTTTTGACTTTTAGTGATGGAATTTTGATTTTTTAGCGACGAAAATTGATTATTTAGTACGGAATTTTTGCGTCGTTAAATTCAGTCGCTAAACGTTTGGTGGGAAGATTGTTCGTTCCCACCAAATTTTTTGCGATGGAATTTCATTATATTAGCGACGAAAATTTTCGTCGAAAAAAATCAATTTCAATATTTTTTTTGCCGAAAATTAATATCCGACGCTAATACTTTTTAAGAATGGAAAATTCCGTCGCAATAAAATTATTAGGGACGAAATATTCGTCGCTAATATTTATTAAAATATTTGTCGCTAATAAATATTGACGGAAATTAATTTTATTTATTATTTACATAAATCAATTTCAATTATATTTTTTTAGCCGAAAATTAGTTTTCATCGTTAATACTTATTACCGACGTAATTTTCCGTCTCTAATAAGCTTATTAACGACGTAATTTTCCTTCTCTAATATTAAAAAAAAAAAAAAAACTCAAATCTCAAGGCTTAAGCAGAAATGTACAAGGTAAGTTTAGCAATTACCTTTTTTGATTTATTATTTTTGGCCTTTGGTTTGCTTGTCAAGCTTGAATACATAAAAGGGTTCGGGATTGGAGCAAGAGGGGAGGGGAGGGGCGGGCTGGAGCAGGCTGGGAGCAGAGTCAAACAAGACAGGAGGAGGAAGAGATGGCAAAGCTCTTGGCGCACAAAGAGAAGAAGTGTGAGTGTTGGTGTCATGGTGTGGCGTTGGCAGAGCTGTGTTTTTCATGGGATTTTGGCATTTGGGGGAATAGGGATTTTGGGTGAATTGAGAGAGATGGTTGAGGTGGTGGGGGGTTCACACGTGATTAGAGATGAGTGATGGGTTGGGTCACTCAAAGTGACCAGATCCAAGTAATTTTTAGGAAAATTTTTAGAAGAATTTTTTAAGGGGAATTTAAGAAAAAATTTTAGAAAGTTTTTTATATATAATTTTATTTGGGGAAAATTTAAGGATTTTAATATACATAAAATTTGTAAAATTTAAATAAAATAATTAACGTTAAATAATTATATATTAATTTTATTATTTATTAATTTACGATTTTATATTTGAATTTGAGTAATGATTTTTTTTGTTTTGATATTTATATTATTGTTAAATTTTTTTTGTATTAAATCAAATCAAATTAATTTTTATTTTTATGTAATTAAATAAAAATTGAAAATAACATTCATTATTTAATAAATTGAAAGTAATTTATGATAAAATATTAAATCAATTAATGTGTCAAAATTTTGTTAAATCAATTAAAAAGTAAAACTTAGAAAATTTAAAATAGATTCGATTTTTAATGATGGAATAAAAAACATAATTTATATATTTCTAAGTTTTAACTTTAAATTTTTTGTTTTATAAAATCAAAATATCAAGCATGCTACCATGTGAAGAGTTCCTGAGTAAACATGCACCACAAATGTATCATTCATTCTCAAATTTATCAAAGTTATTTTTTTGGACAAAGATCATGAAAACGGTATGAAGGTGATTCTCAAAGTAAAGGTGGAACCGGTGGTGGATTTGATCCTCTTCGTCATTCCACCATGTGATAAAAATTGGAGTATATATATATATATATATGTAGTAGATGAAATTTTAAAATATTATATTTTTAAGTTTGTAATATTATTAAATATGAATACTTGACATTTAACATGTTTATATTTTATTAATTATTAATATTTTTAGAAATTTATAGATAAGAATGAATAATTTTCAAAATATGAATATTTTTACTATAATGACGAAAAATGATGAATAATTTTTTACATGTAAATAAAAAATTATAAAATATTATAAACTACTTTAAAATTCATTAAAAATGAATTTTTATGTTTATAACTATAATTACTATAGTTTATAATATTGTGTCAATTTGAAAAAAAAAATCACGACCGCGATGACCGCAATGACCGCGATAGCATCCGTTACATACGCAACCGCGATAAACGCGACGCGACCGAAAACGCGACCGCGAACGCAATTTAAATCCCTGGTTTTGATCAAAGAATATTATAATTTATTTTCGTATATCTAGTTGTCTAAACCTTATTTTCTAATTTTTTGTATGTTAAATTTGATAATAACGTATTTTCGTAATATTATATAATTTATTTTTTAAATCCAATTCACACATTACTGACGGAATATTTCATCGTTAAAAAAATAAAATATGTTGGAATTATCTTTTCCGACGAAATATTCCGTCGATAATACTTTTACCAATGGAATATTTTTTACCGACGGATTTAGTATCATTGACTTAAAAATTACCGACGATCTTTTTTGATAAAAATTTTCATCGGTAAAATACATTACCGATGAAATATTGATTTTTACCGACGAAATAGTCCATGGATAAAAATCTGTTCCCTTATAGTGTTAGCACTCCTCCACTCTTTTTAATCCCCTCCCTATATTTTCTTAACCTTTTTCAATCATAAGAAATAAAATCACATGTATAAGATGTTTTAGAGTGGATAAGAAGACTAAAGATCTGAAAGTTACTTTTTTGTTTTCCTATAAGAAAAACATTATCCAAAAGTTAATGGCCATAAGTATTTGCCCAAAAAGAGAGCCAAAGAAATAAGAGTAAATTTGAAAAACATACCATCAATAATACAATAATTGTTAAATGATATAATGAGTAAGAATTATTTGAAAAAGAAAAATAAAAAAATAAAAAATTGTTAAGAAGAAAATTGTAAAGACAAAACCTTCTCTTCCTTTTTTTTTCTTTTATTTATTTATTTTTTTAATTAAAAAAATAAAATTTTATGAAAATAAAATTTTTTTAATTTTTAAAAAATAAATATTTAAATATTTTTTAATTTAAAAAATTTAAATAATAAAAATAATATTTCTAAAATTTATTTTTTTATTTTTAAAAAGATAAAATTTTAAAATTGTTTTTAATTAATTTTTTAAAAAAATAATATTTTTTTAATGGGATGAAAAAGGAAAATAATTATTTCATTTTTTAAAAAATAATTTTTACATATTAAATAATTTAATAATTATTTGATTATTGAAAACATGTTTTTTAAAATTTACCCCTTGACTTAGTAGACTACTACTATTATCTTAAGAACACATGCATGCTTGGAAGTTTGATCCAAGTTTCCTAGTCATATACTATCTCATGTAAGCCTTTACTGTTACATGAAAGCAGCTGTAAAGTTAAACATTGACAGCAGTCTTAAGTCGTAAATAAATCTGATAATTTTGAACATAACATAATTACGATATAAAAATAATAATTAAAATGTAATACAAAATATAATACGAATATAATATGTATTAAAATTTATATAAAAAAAATTAATATATTAATTTATTTATAATATATAATATTTTAAATACGATTATAATATAATAAAATAATATGAACATGATATAAATGTATATTATTGTATCTACCCCACTTCACCTCAGCTGCAGGTGGAAACTGATACAAAACAAGGACTGAAAGTCTGAAACAGCAGGGTGGATGGGGAGGTCGCCCTCTCAAAGTTTTTAAAAAAGAAATCTTATATTTTATATAAAATTTAATTTTACATAAATTTAAATAAAATAAAAATTTTATAATTTCACTCTCTTAACTGGTAAATATAAACTATCATTTAGTTTCAACTATTTCTTGTTAAATGTGCCAATTATTTTGTCCAACTGTTTGTTTTCCTAAACAATAAATTTATCTAGTTTTTTATTGGTTAACTTTTCTTCCTTTGCCTTTCCAACATGATTGCTAATCCTTTGGACACTTTTTTTCTCTTGGATATAGTAATTAAATTGTTTATGTATTTTGCTAATGATTAGACACTCTTTAAAATTTTTATGTATGTATTAAAAATATTAAATAAAAATATTAATTACTTTATTTAATATTAATATTATTATTATTATAAATAATACATTAATTAAACTTAAAAATATCCTAAAAAAAGAATTGAAAAGTCTCAACCAAAAAATAAAAAAAAAGTATACTAGTACAGTTGACTGGAAATAACTAGTTTATGGAGTAATTATTTTTTTCCTTAAATTATAATTTCTTGAAGCTTTGTTCAAACAAAAAAAGATAAGACTTATTAAGGTTGAACACTAACATATCCACAACGAGATCTCTTCCTGTGTTCTTTTTTACTATGTTTTTTTACAAAGACAAAGATTTCATCACCAGCTGTTTTTATTTCTTCTGCATTATTTTTGTTTTACAATGAATCAATAATAATAAAATTAAAAGCATTCATCCAACAACAAACAAGGAAAGATAATGTAATTTGAAGACTTAAAGGGACTGAAAAGAAATAAGAAAGATCGTACCAAGAATCTGATGAGTATTCAAAGAGCTTCCCTTTAGTTGAGAAGACAATCAGACCAACCTCAGCCTCACAAAGCACAGAGATTTCATGGGCTTTCTTCAACAAACCTGACCTTCTCTTTGAAAAAGTCACTTGCCTGTTGATTTTGTTCTCTATTCTCTTCAGCTCAACCCTACCCCTCCCCATGCCTGATGATAATACCCTTCTTTCCTTGAGAATTTCGATCCTTAATCACAAAGCTCAAAACACCCAGAAAAGCAAAGAAACTGATAGTGAATTCAGAGAGATAATAAGAACAAGGGTTGCTATCTCTCTCTTACTCACTTTCTCTGGGTATTTTTTTTGTCAAAAAAACATGTTCCTTTGCTATCTCTTTCGGCAGCTGCAGGCTAAGCTCTTTAACACAAAAATGGTGGGATGAAAGCACAATGAGGAATTGGTGAGTTCTGTGTATATATATACACATATATTGTACAGTAAGTATATATAAAAAAAAAAAAATGGAAACCGCTTTGGAGAAAGAAAAGCGGATTGGACGTAGAAAATGGGTGGTATTGAAAAACAAGAATGGTTTCGTCAAAAGTGTTGTCGAATTCCCATTGGGTTAAACCCCTGTAACAGTCGTTATTGTCTGCTTTCTAGGCCCCATGGATTTTATGTTTTGTCTGTGCTTTTCTAACTATTTTTAGTGCTGGCCCAGTGTACGGACATGAATTTTTTTAAGGATGAATTAAAAAACATGTCATTAATAATATAATAATTATTAAATGATTTAATAAGTAAGAATTATTTGAAAAAAATAAAAAATTTATAAATTTAAAAAAAATTTATAAATATAAATTTATCCTTGAAAAAACATTATTTTCTTTTTTTTTAATTAAAAAATAAAAAATTTTGAAAATAAACTTTTTTAATTTTAAAAAGTAAATATTTAAATATTTTATTTTTAATTTACTTTATTTAATTAAAAAATTTTAAAAAAGAATATTTTTGAAATTAAAATTTTATTTTTTTTAATTTTTAAAAAATAAATATTTAAATATTTATTTTTAAATACAATTTTTAAAAAAAAAATCATAATATTTTCTAAAATTGATTTCAGTAATCTTTAAAAAAATAATAAATAAGTTTTATAACCTCAGGAAATATATAACTTTTAAAAATTTTAATTAAAAAAGTAAATTTTTATTTTTTAAAATTTTAAAAATAACAAAATTTAATTTCAGAAATATTATTTTTGTTTTTTAATTAAAAATAAAAAATATATAAATATAAATATTTACTATTTAAAATTTTAAAAAAATTAATTTTTAATTTAAAAATAAAAATATTTATTTTTTAAATAAAAAGTTTTATTTTCAAAAATTTTTTAATTAAAAAAATAAATTTAAAAATGTTTAAAATACTGACGTGGTAAAGTTGCCATGTGTCACTTTTTTATTAAATTTTTCATTAAAGGTAATTTTATCTTTATAATTTTTTTCTTTATAATTTTTTATCTTTCTATTTTTTTTCAAATAATTCTTGTTAATTAGATCATTTAACAATTATGATATTGTTGATGATATGTTTTTTAAATTTATTTTTTATTTTTTTATTTTTTTATTTTTTTCTCTTTCTCTTCCTAGTTTAGTTACCCATTCTTTCTTTTTAACTGTAGTTCTATTGCCAAGGGAAAATTTTTATTTAGGATAGTTTAACGCTTTTTTTAATAATATATTAAAGATTAATGAATAAAAAATCAGATAAAAAGTTAAATTTATGAGATCTTGATTATTGATTTAATCGGTTTAATTAAAAATATTAAATATATAATTTTGATATTAAATAAATATTAAATTTAGTAAATAGCTAATAAAAATATGCATTTTGTTTAATAGTATGACTTTTAATATATAACTAAGAGATTAAAAGTTCAAATATCAATATTTATATAAAAAAATTAATAAAATTAATTTTTTTTATCAATTTAATCCAATTTTTTATCGATTAAATCAGTTTTTTTTTTATTTTATCAATTCACTAAATTATCGATTCTTTGATATGTGTAGGCTCATATTTGAACTGATTTGTTGATGAAGAGTATCTTAAATTTTGTCATAATCTAATCCATTAGGCAAGCACTTTCTTACGATAAATTAGTGAATTCACAATTTTATTCTCAATTCACAAAAAAACTTATCTCCTTACCAATAAAACTAGTTCAAGCGAATATTTAACTAAATGTTATAAGTATTAATTCATGATTTTTTATTTATTCAAAAAATATTCGGATGCAAATACTAATTAATGTTATTTAAAATATTATTTTAATAAATATACTAAAAGCTTAAATATAAAATTAGCCCTGTATTATAGTGGCATTAACATTCAATTAGCTCATGACACGAGACAAAAATATCACGTCATTAGTAAGAGAAAAAAAAATTCAAAACTTTTTAAAAAAAAAAATTCGAAACGATTATAAATTAAAAAATAAAAACCAAAAATTTCAAAAGTATTTTAAACTCAACATTTTAAGAAAATTTTATTTTAATTTTTTAATTAAAAATAAAATATTTATTTTTATGGAATTAAAAAAAATTTGAATTTTTCTAAAAAAATTGAAAAAAAAAGGATGGAATCAAGAAGAGAAAGAGGGAAAGGGGGAGTGAAGGGAGAGAAGAGGAGGAGGAGGTGTCGACCGACCGCAGTTTGGTTGGCCTGGAACAGACCGACACCAGATCTACCTCGAGCTGGCCAGGCTGTATCCGACCATCCTCCCCCTCCCCTTCTCTCCCCTTTATCTTTCCCTGCCTCTCCCAATTCCCCTTCTTTCCCTCTCTCGATTCCCCCATCCCCTTTTTGGCCTAGCAGTCACCGATTTCATCGGCCCGAGACAGATCGACGACCAATCGACCCTTCTGCCACCCCTCTTGCCTCTTTTTCCTTTCTTTTCTCTCTCTTCTTTTTTTTCAGATTTTTTTCTTAAATTTTTATTTTTCTTCTTTGCAGATTTTTTTTTAAAAAGTTTATAAATTTCCATTATTTTAAAATATTATTTTTTTGATTTTTTATATATATTTTTAAAATTTTCTAGTTTATATATTTTTTAATTTTTTGAATTTTATTTTATTTTTATAATTTTTTCTATTGTTTTATAATTTTTTCTCTTTTAATGATGATGTGGCATCATAGAGCTGGTATTGACGTAGCATTTATGCCATGTGTCACAATCTTATTGGATGCTATTTTTCACATCATCATTTATTTAACGGTGCTAGTTCAAAGTACCAATTTGTTTGATGGAATTATAGTTTAGATATCTGATTAGAAAAAAAAAATTCTTTAAATACCAAAATAAAAAAAATAGTACAGTACAAAAGCCAATTTTATTTAAGCCTATACTAAATTTCGTTACATATTTTTTTTATAATATTAGTATAACTAATAGTTTTAATTGATAAGTAACAATTAATATTTTGTCATTATCATACATGCATTTTTTTTTTTACGTTTGATGCACCCAAAAGAGTGTATCTTATTTAACCTTGCACTAAAAAGATAAATTGTAAGTATAGTAGTTAGCAAGGGTCGAGTTCTCAGGGATTGGGTTTTAGTTTATAAGTTAATAGTTTAAAACTTAAATTCAAGAACAATAAAAGAAAAGGGGTTTTTGAAGCCAGATTTAAACTAAAGTAAATAATAAAAATAAGATGCAAGGCGGTATAACCAGCCAATAAAAATATATATACTAAATTAGGCGGTATAACCAGCCAATAAAAATATATATACTAAATTAGGCGGTATAACCAGCCAATAAAAATAAAACAAGTTAATATACAAATTAGGCGGTATAACCAGCCAATAAAAATAAATATAAAAAATAAGCAAACTAAAAGTAAGAAAACAAATAAGTAAGAAGAATCAAATATGAAAAATATGGTTAAGGTTTCATTCTCCACCACTAGACATCATTAAGAATCAATTTCAGATCTATCAATATCAACCAACTATCAAAGTTAACAACCGTAGATAACAACAAGCTCTGTTACCCCAATCTTTCCTTAGTTTGTCGTTAAATAGAACAAGCTCTCTATTTAATCTCTAACCATTAAACAACCTAGAATAAGCTCTCTAAATTCAATTTAATGGCAGCTTTATGATGAGAAAGATAGGTTGATCTAAGCAACAAACACATAAGCTCGGATTGTTCAACTTAGGTTATGTTCCACTTTGCAATTATTGAAAACTTGACCATAATCATTAATCACAAATTGCCACTTATGAATAGGAAATCAAGACAATTACACGGATCAAGACTCCTAAACTAGCAATAGATAATTATCAAGATCTATCTAGTTGTACACCTAAATAAATCAAGACAACATCATGAACAATTCTTGTAGAAGAACATAAGCAACTTTGATAGAAAATTAATGATAGATAGAATCTGAAAATCAATCACAAAACATGTCTAGGGCTTTGAAATCACCCTTAACCAAATAGAAGTTTAGCCTAGCATAGGCATTATAAACATAAAATTAAATAGAATCTAAGAAGAAAATAAAAGAAAGAAAGAAGAAGAAGAAGAATATTAATTATCCAACCTCTTGCTCTTTCTAAAGAAAAAGAAAACTAGAGAAAAGAAAGAAGAAGAAAACTTAGAGAATTTTATTACAATAGCTAATATCCTACCTATCTACAATATGATCCTCTACAATCATCCAAGGCCCTCTATTTATACACATTTTGGAAGGCTAAATGACAAGAGACAAGCTTTACAAATTTCAAAGGTAGGTATAATAGGTGGGTGAATTTTTCTAACAATTTTCGTCATATTGTATGACAATTTTGATCAGCCAACTTGATGGTCGATTTCGTCAATGTTGGAGGCCTGATCTGATCACATGGTCTTCTAGAAAAAGGTTCCCCTATCAGTTACGGATCCATAGCCATTGGAATCAGCTCATTTGCTGATGTGGATAAGCAGATATGGGCAAAATACGAAAACATGTCAGCACAGACGTCATTGCACATCAGCCAACTTGATGGTCGATTTCGTCAATATTAGAGGCCTGATCTGATCATATGGTCTTCTAGAAAAAGGTTCACGTATCAGTTACGGATCCATAGCCATTGGAATCAGCTCATTTGCTGATGTGGATAAGCAGATATGGGCAAAATACGAAAATAGGTCAGCACAGACGTCATTGCACATCAGCCAACTTGATGGTCGATTTCGCTAGGGAAAACGACTCCGTTTCAAGAAGTATAAAACATGAAAAATATAGATATGCCTCTTAGCTTTGCACGGCTACAAATTTCAGCCTTATTTCTTCAGTGAAACTCCAGATATAGCTGATATGGCAAAATGTGTCGGAACTGGAACTGAACTGGATTTGCCCTTAATTCTAGTAATCTGAAATCACTCAAAGAAACTTGTGAAAAACACCAAATTACATAAAAATATAAAAGATCATAAACACAATTAGACTAAACAATAATAACTCGTATTTGACACAAAACAATAATAAAACATAACTAAAAACTATATAATTATACGAGTTATCACACCCCCACACTTAGATTGTTGCTAGTCCCTAGCAACGACTCAATAAAAATAAAATAAGAGAATCTAATCTAATCCACTTTCGTAGGAAATCACGGTGGCACTTAGCATGTGACACAAGCCTTTAAACCCCTAGGTGTCCCTAGTGGACGAGTTTAGTCTCGTGAGGGTTTACTAGAACGATACCCACAAACATTGAAAAATTAAAATATAAATAAACTACATATAAATAAACTACATATACTAAAAATATTTACTCCTAATCCTTTCAATACAAATTAGAGACAATATTTGAACAAGTCTTATAAACTAATCAATAGCTTAAAAAATTTCACAAAAAATCATGCTTGAATGTAAATTGTTTGAGTTAAGCCAATATTAGCATAACATATCTCAATCAAAATAGTGCATGTTCAAATTTAATCTCAACTTCTCACATGGGATACTCTCTTGATTTTCACTCTTTAAAGTAGTGGTAAAGTGTTTACACTCAATCAATCTCATGAAAACACTTCTACCATATGCTTGCTTGTCCACCTATTCTCCACTAAAAGATCATGCAACTTCATAAATCAAGAGGTCTTTAATCAAGGTTGTAATGGGGCCAAGGGGTTTGTAATGTGGTTGAAGAACAAAAGGATAAAGATATCACAAAGGTTCCAAAGAGTTCATAAAGTTTAGAGACATAAAAAGATTATACAAAGAAACTTCTCAAAACTCTTTACAAGTACATAGTCACCTAGGCCGGATATTCATGTTGGGCCTTTTCTTCATTCTAAACAACTTTGTAACATCTTTTTCTTTTTCCACAAATTCAAGAGATGATTCATTTTTTTTTATATAGGAATGTATTTGCCAGTATTCCATTTCTTTTTCTCTTGACTTTTCTTTTCTTTTCCCCCCACACTTATTTCTTGTTTCTAACCAAAAAATATCCCTTGTCTTTGCAACTTGTCTCAAATCATGCTAATTCATCTTTGGAACAAAGGTAAAGATATAAGTATATTTAGGTTAGGGACAAGTTATGGTTACCAAAGAGATAGCTTATTCAATGTAGGCTCAAATTGGTTCACTAAGGGTGTGTTCTCTTGGAACATCAATAAGGGATGGTTGTTTGGCCCTGGCTAAAAATCCTAATGCCTCTATCATATTCATGTTGTCACATGCATCAATATAGTCTCAAACGGTTTAAAGCAAGTTCTAGAGAATCATGTAATCATAAGAGCACTCAAGAAAGAAATTAGATTGATTTGTATAATGCATCAATCATTTTAGGCTCAAAAACTCACAAGAATGATTATACAAGTCAGATTAAGTCTAAACATGCTTCTTTCTCAATCAACATATCATATTAACATTGGCTCATAAAAAGGTTGACATCAAGCTCAATTCTCATGAAAATCTTCTCACTAATAAATATGTTTTAGACTTATGCAATTCATATCTCATCATTGTATTAAAAAGGAACTAAAACACACTAAAAAATAATAATAATAATAAAGACTCATAAAAAAAAATAGTAGACAAAAATAAAAGAAATCCTAAATCATTCCCCCCACACTTAATTCTTACATTGTCCTCAATGTAAGTCTATTAACCCAAATGAAAGAATCATGTGTAAGAGAAAAGAACTAATAACATAAGAATAGGAATAACTAGACTCAAAACAAAACAAACTCATGCAACCTAAATAATCCTAAAATACTAAACAAAAATTAACAAGTAAACGTAAAAAGATTAAAATCAAACTGACAAGGTATGTCTCAAGTCTCCCTTACTCAGACCTTGTTCAGAATGAATACTTCTAAATTGCTTAAAACACAACAAACTTTTTTTTTTTAAGAAGGTAAAATTTAGGAGATATTACCTGTAGAGGTTGCTAACCACTTATTATAACTGAGACACAACAAACAAAATGTTAGATAATGTCACAAAGACAAAGTGCAATCCACTCCTTGCTCGTCCATATCTCTTTTTCTTTTTCCGAGCGTTTGCGAAACAACCGTAGCAGATAAATACTCATAAGCTTGGAGCTTTTTGAGTAAATCTTCAATGGTTGTAGCAGAAATTATGGTTCTCCTTGCCTCTGAAAACATGAATCCATTATCCACAGCATTATCTAAATATGAAAGCAAATTACTAAAATAACCATTAATATTAAGCAAACCAATGGGTTTCTTATTTGTGACCAAAGATGACCAAGAAGCCACGCAAGCTATTTCTTCCAATGTACCCAGACCTCCTGGTAAAGCAATGAATGCATCGGCAGAATGGTACATGATTGTTATCCGTTCAGGGATACTCCAGACTTGTATTTCCTTACCCAAGGTAGGTCCACAAAAATCTGTGAATAGTTTTGGCACGATTCCTAGAACTGGACTTCCTCCGGCGTGTGCTGCTGTAGCGACTGCTCCCATTAAACCCGTACTACCGCCTCCATAAATCAACTGGATCTTTTGTTGGGCAAGTATTACTCCAACTCTTATGGCTTCATCAGCGAATATGTTATTTTTCCCTGGATAAGCACCTCCAAAAACACAAATTTTTTTAATGCGTTGGGACGAAGTACTTTCCATTTTTTTTTTCTTTTTTTTTTCTTTTTTTCGAGTGCCTGAAAGAGAATGAGTACATGGTGTAATATATAGAGGACTGAGTAGTGAATCAGACAAGAGTAATAATGTCGCCGAAAGTGTATCTGACCTGTCAGAAGAAAATGTTAACCTAACAAAAGATTTTTGCGTGATTTCAGGAAGAAAATCAAAAAGAGAAGAAAAATCAACCGTAAAAGTCAAGAGTAATAATGTCGCCGAAAGTGTATTTGACCTGTCAGAAGAAAATGTTAACCTAACAAAAGATTTTTGCGTGATTTCAGGAAGAAAATAAAAAAGAGAAGAAAAATCAACCGTAAAAGACAAATAAAAAAAATGAGAATAATTACACAAATCGAATAACACGTAAATTAAACCGAAATAAAGTTATTGCAAATCAAACCAAAAGCTGAGAAGTCATTTATTGTAGTTGTGATTGTGGCTCACATCTTCCTCTGGTTTTACGTCCAGAAACGGCTTAAACGCCTTCTATGAGTCGAGGATATGCTTCCCATCCAGTTTTCTTACAAGCTGGCAAACAGGGTCTTTTAACATCAGATTCCCAAGATGTTGCCATTCCCTTTGGAATTGCGGCCATAAATCAAGAATTTCTCTTTGTACGTCTCCACTAGGATGCGTCTCAAGAGAAAGTTGGATATTACCCAAATTCTCCTTACTCAGTCCATCCTTAATGAATTCAATTTTATCATCTCGATTAGAGGACGGAATCCCAATAGAACGACATTTACCGTTACACGTCCATTGTGCACATTTGTGGCAATTTGAACTCATGCGCTTTGCTCGTCGCTTCTTTGCAAAAGTGCTTCTACCTGTACCTGGTAAATGCAAAACAGGAAGATATTCATCTTCACGTACCTTGGCTTCAATTATCCAACGTATGTCTCCAGGAATCCCTTTGTGCATAAGCATTCTTAATCTTTCAAATCGAACTTGGTAAAGCTTCAGTAAAATATTTCGAGGAAAAGGAGGAAATCGTTTCTGCAATCTTGTGAGAATATCATCCATCCTGAAAAAAAATGAAAAAAAAAATGAAAGAGAAATTGAAAGAGAAATTTATATACAATATCAGTTTTGTGGGTAGCTGATGGAACCGATTTAAATAATCACGGAGTACCGTTATCCGCCATTTAACCGGGGTTAAAAAAAATTATATTTACATCTAGTGTTTTTCAAAACAAGGATCAGAAAGAAAAACAACATAAAAAGACTCAAAAACAAAACACTCTAAATAAAATCCTAAATTCTTCCCCCCACACATAATTCTTACATTGTCATTAATGTAATGCTATTATCCCCCAATGCAAGAATTATATGTAAGAGAAAAGAACTATTAAACAAAAGAAACTTATGCAGCCTAAATGAACTTAAAAACAGTAAACACAATTAACAAAGAAACATAAGAAATAAAAATAAAAACAATAAAAATAATAAAAGAAAAAGGAAAAGAAAGAGAAAGAGAAAGCAAATCTGAATATGGAAGGTTGGCAATTTCATCTTTAATTGGGCTGCCTTCCCAATTAACACTTGACTTAGTGTTTTGAATCTAACCAACACCCTTTCTT
This sequence comes from Fremontodendron californicum, assembly GCA_030761205.1. Classification (NCBI taxonomy): domain Eukaryota; kingdom Viridiplantae; phylum Streptophyta; class Magnoliopsida; order Malvales; family Malvaceae; genus Fremontodendron; species Fremontodendron californicum. The sequence goes on along the minus strand of JAULJL010000019.1, from coordinate 6,551,427 downwards.
GGCTTTTTAGGCTTGTCAGGCTCATGCATGAAATTTCCCAAATTTATGCGTTTGAGAGGAAGCTTTCTTTGCACAACAGTGGATGCATTCTCCATTACAAGTATTATTCCATCATCCTTGGTGGTGCATATCTCATCGAGGAATGGTGCATCTTTTGGTACTTGTTGAATGACATCCACAAACAAACTGTTTAAGGTTTCCAGCGTGTCTTGTTCATGTTCATCCTCCTTGAACTTTGCGAATCTACTAGGAAAAGGTGGAGAAGAAACATTAGTAAAAATTGGAATCTCAAACGTTACCTCAGGTGCCGAAATACTCTTATTTGGATCATTGGCTTCATTATCCTCAAGAATAGAATTCATCTCTAATTTTGTCTCATCCTCATCTTGTTCCTCATTCCTCAAGGTCACAATTGTAGTATTCTCCTTTGGGTTAATCATTGTTTGGGCAGGGAGTTCTTCAGATCTTTGTGCTACCCATCCCACCATACTACTAGTCAATTGGATCATTTGCTTTTCCAAACTCTGGATGCTTGCCCTTGTTTCCTGTTGAAATTGCAATGTATCAGTAACAAGAGAATAGACAAGATCTTCTAAAGAAGTACCCGAGTTTTGAGTCATATGTGGTGGTTGAAAAAGATCTGGTTCTTGGGACCATGATTGATTGAAGCTAGATGGATGAGTGTAATTGGCATAAGGATCTACTTCTTGGTAATTTTTCGAGTAGCCATAATTAGTATGATCCCACCATCCCTCATGGTAAGTGTTTGAGTAATGATCATACTGTTGGTCTTGGAACACTTGATGGCCTTGACATCCTCCCATGGCCAATTGTTGAACTGGGAAGGTGAGATTGGCTTGTTGATTCTCCATGTTCATGTATGCCACCAACTCTTCAAGTGTTAGATTGCTCAATTCCATCGTTTTTTTTTATTTTTTTTTATTTTTTTTTTCAAAATTTGATCAGAAAAACCCGTATGTACAAGAAAATAAAACTCATTAGAACTGAAAATAAGAATAAACCAAGTAACAAATAAACTAAAGAAAACAATCCCCGGCAACGGCGCCAAAAATTTGATGCACCCAAAAGAGTGTATCTTATTTAACCTTGCACTAAAAAGATAAATTGTAAGTATAGTAGTTAGCAAGGGTCGAGTCCTCAGGGATTGGGTTTTAGTTTATAAGTTAATAGTTTAAAACTTAAATTCAAGAACAATAAAAGAAAAGGGGTTTTTGAAGCCAGATTTAAACTAAAGTAAATAATAAGAATAAGATTCAAGGCGGTATAACCAGCCAATAAAAATATATATACTAAATTAGGCGGTATAACCAGCCAATAAAAATATATATACTAAATTAGGCGGTATAACCAGCCAATAAAAATAAAACAAAGTTAATATACAAATTAGGCGGTATAACCAGCCAATAAAAATAAATATAAAAAATAAGCAAACTAAAAGTAAGAAAACAAATAAGTAAGAAGAATCAAATATGAAAAATATGGTTAAGGTTTCATTCTCCACCACTAGACATCATTAAGAATCAATTTCAGATCTATCAATATCAACTAACTATCAAAGTTAACAACCGTAGATAACAACAAGCTCTGTTACCCCAATCTTTCCTTAGTTTGTCGTTAAATAGAACAAGCTCTCTATTTAATCTCTAACCATTAAACAACCTAGAATAAGCTCTCTAAATTCAATTTAATGGCAGCTTTATGATGAGAAAGATAGGTTGATCTAAGCAACAAACACATAAGCTCGGATTGTTCAACTTAGGTTATGTTCCACTTTGCAATTATTGAAAACTTGACCATAATCATTAATCACAAATTGCCACTTATGAATAGGAAATCAAGACAATTACACGGATCAAGACTCCTAAACTAGCAATAGATAATTATCAAGATCTATCTAGTTGTACACCTAAATAAATCAAGACAACATCATGAACAATTCTTGTAGAAGAACATAAGCAACTTTGATAGAAAATTAATGATAGATAGAATCTGAAAATCAATCACAAAACATGTCTAGGGCTTTGAAATCACCCTTAACCAAATAGAAGTTTAGCCTAGCATAGGCATTATAAACATAAAATTAAATAGAATCTAAGAAGAAAATAAAAGAAAGAAAGAAGAAGAAGAAGAATATTAATTATCCAACCTCTTGCTCTTTCTAAAGAAAAAGAAAACTAGAGAAAAGAAAGAAGAAGAAAACTTAGAGAATTTTATTACAATAGCTAATATCCTACCTATCTACAATATGATCCTCTACAATCATCCAAGGCCCTCTATTTATACACATTTTGGAAGGCTGAATGACAAGAGACAAGCTTTACAAATTTCAAAGGTAGGTATAATAGGTGGGTGAATTTTTCTAACAATTTTCGTCATATTGTATGACAATTTTGATCAGCCAACTTGATGGTCGATTTCGTCAATGTTGGAGGCCTGATCTGATCACATGGTCTTCTAGAAAAAGGTTCCCCTATCAGTTACGGATCCATAGCCGTTGGAATCAGCTCATTTGCTGATGTGGATAAGCAGATATGGGCACAATACGAAAACATGTCAGCACAGACGTCATTGCACATCAGCCAACTTGATGGTCGATTTCGTCAATATTAGAGGCCTGATCTGATCATATGGTCTTCTAGAAAAAGGTTCCCGTATCAGTTACGGATCCATAGCCATTGGAATCAGCTCATTTTCTGATGTGGATAAGCAGATATGGGCAAAATACGAAAACAGGTCAGCACAGACGTCATTGCACATCAGCCAACTTGATGGTCGATTTCGCTAGGGAAAACGACTCCTTTTCAAGAAGTATAAAACATGAAAAATATAGATATGCCTCTTAGCTTTGCACGGCTACAAATTTCAGCCTTATTGCTTCAGTGAAACTCCAGATATAGCTGATATGGCAAAATGTGTCGGAACTGGAACTGAACTGGATTTGCCCTTAATTCTAGTAATCTGAAATCACTCAAAGAAACTTGTGAAAAACACCAAATTACATAAAAATATAAAAGATCATAAACACAATTAGACTAAACAATAATAACTCGTATTTGACACAAAACAATAATAAAACATAACTAAAAACTATATAATTATACGAGTTATCAACGTTATCCGAATTCGATAGTGAATATCGTATACGGATATGTCCAACACAATTATATTTAATTTTTAATTTTTTTGATATATTTAGAATATCATATGCCCATAATATTTAAATGTGTGTCGGATATATGTTTAAAATACAAATATTTTAAAAAAATAAAAAATATAGATAATATAATTTTTTGTGTGTGTGGTTATTTTGCTGGCGTTGGAGGGGTTTTCTGAGGTGAGAAATAAACTTGCCGGGATTCTACGTTTGTGGATTGTGGTTGTTAGGGTTGTAGGCCAACGTGAGTATTTTTTTGTGAACCAATAATACGTCGTCGTGTCACCATCGACGTTCTTCCACCTCTTCTTTTTTATTTTCCTTTTTGTTTGTAAGTCAATGTTTTTAAGTATTTACTAAGAATATTATAATTATTATCTGATAATTTTTAATAGGTCAAATTATTTGAAAAGTTTTTGTATTATATCATCTAATATAAATTAATCCTTTTATTATAAAACTGAGTAATTTAATCTCTATACTTTTAAAATTGAAGCAAGAAGATAAAATCACTAACTAGTGTAACGAAAACTGTTAAAAAAACTGACGTGGTAATTTAACCTTGTTTTTATTTGATGACGTGACAGTAATAAAATATATTATTTTAAGCTGACGTGGACAAAATAACAAACTAAGTTGACAAAAAATAATTTGATGTGGCATTTTTGCCAACTTAATTTGTTATTTTATCCACGTCAGCTTAAAATAATATATTTTATTGATGCCATGTCAGCATTTGACATCCACATCATCAAATAAACACAATATTAAATGTCACGTCAGCTTTTTTACCAGTTTTTGTTACACTAATCAGTGATTTTATCTTTTTGCTTCAATTTTAAAAGTACAGGGACTAAATTATCTAATTTTATAATAGATAAACTAATTTACACTAGATGATATTGTACAGAAACTTTTTAAGTAATTTGACCATTTTTAATATATTTCAATTCTTTGTCACTGACTCCAATCATAAAACCCAAGATGGTATAGCGAGCCGAGAATTTGAGTTTAATTCAATTGATTTATAAAATATTTTTTAAGATATAATATTTAATAAGTTTGGAGTTTGAATGCAATATTTGTAATTCTTTCTTCTATTTTGAAATCATAAATTTTTTTTATATAAAAAAATATAACATATTGAGAATCTTTCTCACTAACCATGTAATTAATATGTTTTAAAAAAAAAATTATTTTTTTTATAAAAATTTCACTGTTGATTAAAATCTGTTAGATAAGCGAGTTTTACATATATATCATTAATTTTAATTTTTTAAAAAATAATTAAAAATATTATATTGTCAAATCTTCAAAATTTCTTATTAAAAAAACCATTATTGTGACAGTGAAACCTAGAGAGTACTTATTAATATCAATTTCCTAACAATTTTGTTTTTAAAAAAACAATTAAAATTAAATGGGTGGGTGGGTGGGTGGGTTTACTAAAACATCAGTAATTAAAGACTGTCCCTTACAGCCACACACCCGAAGTAACCAATACAATATATTATGACTTTGATTGAGAAATAAATTCAAACATGAATCAGACAAAATTCCACAAAACATGGGAAATGTTAATGTCCAATCGGAAAGAAGTTTTATCATGTTTCAAAACGACATTAAAATTTTATGAATTTAATAATAGAATTACGTTTCGGTATGATTAGAATCCTTCTCACCTTCACTAGAATCAGAAGTAAACATTTTGAGCAACTGTCATTGAAATAAAAAGTAGCTCTTTCTCTGTTCCAGAAGCGGGGTATGATTCGATCGTTTTAGTGTACGTCTATCCCTACGTGTACGTTACGTGTATATAGAAGTAATCAGTTTCCTGCCAAACGTCTTTTTTTTTTTGCCAGTCTGGGTTCTCAAGCTCAAGCTGAAGCAATTGAAGAAAGAGTAGCATAATAGCATCCATTTTCCCACCCACAATCGAGACCTTAGACTGCGGAGAGATACCACTATATCTCATGATGCCTTTATTGGAGAACGCTTTGATAAATAAGAATCCCATAAAAATTTCATTTTAGGAATAAGCTAGGTCGGATCATTTTTCAAGAACAATAACTTAGGAACATGATATTTTGCCATTGAAAAAAGCAAAACTGGACTCAAAAGCAACCCTATTACCAGTTTTTGTTTTTGTTTGCTTACATCCCCAGAACCCATTGCAAGTCTTCATCTTCTCCCGACTGCAAGTTCTTCATGCAGGATCCAATAATTAAGGCAACGGTTTCAACTCTCTCTCTCTCGCTGCTTTCCCGTCGACGTCGATGACTGATGATCATCAGTCGTTAATGTCGTCTTTGTTTTGTTTACTTCACTTTGCAGGATCCCAACTAAGCCACTAAGCCACGCAGCCATGAATTTTCTCTTCCTTTCCAGATCTGATTTTCTCTTCCTTTCCAGCTCTTCGTGCAAATAACATGCCTGTGTCAAGCCTAGATCTGATTTTCTCTTCCTTTCCTTCCCTCCAAACTCAAGCCTAGATCTGATTTTCTCTTCATTTCCTAGATCTGCACCACCAAAATTCCAGCTCTTCGTGCAAATAACATGGCTGTGTCAAGCCTAGATCTGATTTTCTCTTCCTTTCCTTCCCTCCAAACTCAAGCCTAGATCTGTTTTTCTCTACCTTTCCTAGATCTGTTAACCAAACAACCTATGATTTGAAAACCCATGCCTTCTAAGATTTGATCCTCTGTCACCAAAAAAAAAAAAAAATTCGATTTTTGTTTTTTGTGTTTGCTGCCTCTGTGATCTCCCCTTGTTCCCGATTCGCCTAATCTGCAACAATCTGGAAATTAAGTCACCATCTCCAAACAAGTTTGTCAGGACAGATTCACATCCATTTTGTCGATCGATGCTTCTTTCTTGGATTTTCTTGGTCTTTTGCAAAACTGCATCTTGAAGCTGTTTTTGGTTTTTGGATTGTTTTGAAATCCTTGTTTCTTCAATGGCTTCAGATCAGGCGCGGACATGGATGAAATATTCAGATCACGCGATTGTTCATGGTGACATTGCACAATCAGATCAAGAAAAGAGGGGAGCTCGAATGGGGGAAAGGACAGAGGCAGTTAAAACAACTTCTAGTGAGGTGGCAAAAACTGATTGGAGGAAACTTTTCTCAGCCTCTGCTGATCAGACTTTGCAGTTTTTTCCGCCTCAGATCTGCAATGGAGCTGTGACAGTAAAGCCTCCAGGTGAGGTTTTTGCAGAAGGAATTCAGCATTGGAAGAACTCTGTGGTGGCTCAGTTCATTGGAAGAATTCCAAACTTCAGTCAATTTCAGAGAATGGTCACGCTGCTATGGGGGAAAGATAGCACTGTGGAGATTAAGCCAGCTGGGCTAAATCTTTTTGTGATTCAATTCTCTAACTCAGAGGCAAGAGATCGAGTTCTTGAAGCTGGCCCTTGGCATATCCACAATAAGCCACTTATTGTCAGGAAATGGGAGCCAGGGATGGAAACACTGGATTTCAGTATGGAAAAACTCCCTATTTGGATTCATTTAGGTCGAGTTCCATTGGAGCTTTATACAAGAACAGGATTGAGCTATATAGCAAGTGCGCTGGGCACTCCTCTCTACATGGACAGAATAACATCCAGCCAGCAGAGATTGGCCTATGCCAAAGTGTGTATTGAAGTTGCAGCCACAACTGTCATTCCAAGCACTATAGATGTTGTGTTGGAGAATGGATCCATTGCGTCCATAACAGTTGAAGCTCCTTGGCTGCCACAAAGGTGCTCAAACTGTAAGATTTTTGGCCATTTGGATAAAGCTTGCCCATCTAAGCCTGTTAATGCTGTAGCAAAGGTTTGGAGGCCAAAGGAAAAGAAGCAAGGACAGGAAGAATGTATAGCAGAGGAAATTATTGAGGAGAATGGCAAAAGAGCTGAATGTGATGCTGGAACTTCATTAGTAAGCCCCAAGAATCAAAATATGATGTCAAGCTTCATCAATAAGGAAGTTATGATGCCAAACCAGGAAACAAATATTGAAACCAGGAAGGCAAGTTCACTCAATCGATATGCCATTTTGGAAGAAGTAGTTGAGGAAGAGGATAGGGAAGAAATTGAGCCTGAGATCAGGAATGATACAAGGGCAGTTACTGAAGATGAAAACAGGACAGAGCACTCTCCTAGGAAACCAAGAGCAGCTTCTGCTGGAGTAGCAGATCTTATGAAGAATCTGAAGACAAAGAGGAGAGGGCCTATTGACAAAGGAAAAAGGACCAGTGCAAAGGTAAATCCCACTACCTCAGGAAGTTCCTTGCCTAACCAATCCTAATGAATCTATTCATATGGAATGTAAGGGGATTCAATCATTCCCTTAAACAAAAAGATGTAGTTAGTAGAATAAGAAAGCTAAGAGCTGACATTGTCTGTCTGATTGAGACTCATGTCAAACTTCAGAATATGCAGCAGATTTTAGATAAAAGTTTTCCAGGATGGAGCATGTTCCATAATTATTCTGAGGCCTATAATGGAAGAATCTGGTTTCTTTACCAAAGCCATGTGCAGCTGAGTCTGGTTGCTTCAATGGACCAAAGCCTTACATGTAGCATATCTTACACAGGCAAGAAGTTCTTATTCTCTGCCATTTATGCTTCTAATGAGGGCATTGAAAGGAGAAGGTTATAGAGCCATTTAGTTCATCTAAATAGCACACTGTCTAACCTTCCATGGATGCTAGCTGGAGACTTCAACACTATCATTGACCCCTCTGAAAGCTCAAGTTATGTTGGATCTCAAGCACCTAGCACTGATATAAGGGATTTTACTGATTGCTTACAAGTTCTATCTTGTTTTGATCACACATTCATAGGGCCTAGATTCACATGGTCTAACAAACAAATTGAAGGTTTTCTGGCAAGAAAGTTAGATAGAGTGCTTATTAATGCAGAATGGCTCACAGCATTTCCAGAGTCTCATGTAGAATTCCTTGCTCCAGAAATTTCTGATCACAGCCCAGCATTCATAAAGCTTGATATGGTGAGTGCCTCTCCACCTAAACCTTTCAAGTTTTTTAACTATTGGACCAGACATCCAGAATTTATGCACATTGTTGAGAACTCTTGGAGGGTACCTACTGGTGGTAATCCCATGGTCAAGTTGCATACCAAAATGAAGAGATTAAAGTCAGTATTGAAGAACTTTAATCATGCTTTTTATGGTAGCATATCTGAGAAGGTTACAACTAAGAGGAAGGAGTTAGAGGATGTCCAAGTAGATCTACTCAGCCATCCTTCTGATGAATTGGTAGAAAAGGAAATGATGTTAGCTCAAGAGTATAATGAACTGAGGAAAGCTGAAGAGAGTCACTTCAGGCAGAAGTCAAGGGTTCAATGGCTTCAAGAAGGAGATCAGAATACTAGATTCTTTCACAAGATGGTTGCAGCTAGGCAGAATAGGGGCACACTGAGAGTCCTGTATGATGATATTGGAAATAGGCTTGAAACCTTTTCACAGATATCTCAGGCAGCAGTCTCTCATTTCCAGAAAATTATTGGCACTAAGGACTACAATGTTGAGGGATGTACAAGGGAGTTTCTACGAGAACTTTTGCAGTTCTCCTTCTCGGATGCAGAAAAGTTTGAACTCTCAAAGCCAATATCCAGGGAGGAAGTCAAGGAGTCCATTTTTGCCATCAAGGGGGACAAGGCTCCAGGGCCAGATGGTTTCACATCTCACTTCTTTAAGGAAGCTTGGACAGTAGTAGGGGAAGAGTACATTGATGCCATTCTTCATTTCTTCCAGACAGGAGATTTGCTGGCAGGCTTTAATTCCACAATTTTAGCTCTAGTGCCAAAAAACCAAAATCCTACTTGTATTAAAGACTACAGGCCTATTTCCTGTTGTTCAGTAGTCTACAAAAGTATTACATCTGTGATGGCAAGAAGACTCAAAAAATTCCTGCCAACAATCATCAGCAAAAGTCAAAGTGCCTTTGTGGAAGGAAGGAATATCTCAGATAATGTCCTAATGGCACAGGAGTTAGTAAGAGGCTATGCTAGGAAAACTCTGTCACCTAGAAGTGCTATAAAGGTTGACCTTCAAAAGGCTTTTGATACACTTGACTGGGACTTCATGTTGCTGGTTCTTGCAGCTTTGAATTTTCCAACAGAATTTATAACATGGATCAAGAGTTGCATCACTGGTCCTAGGTTCTCTCTATCAATTAATGGAGGCTTGGTGGGCTACTTTAAGGGAGAAAGGGGTATAAGGCAAGGAGATCCTATCTCCCCTTATCTGTTTGTGCTTGCTATGAATGCACTTTCTAAGCTTTTGGATGCTGCTGCACAGCATAAAGTCTTTGATTTCCATCCTAAGTGCAAAAGGATTGGGCTCACTCACCTATGTTTTGCTGATGACTTGATGATTTTCACTAAAGGGCATTTGAAATCCATTCAAGGAGTGCAAGATATCCTGGAAAGTTTTTATAAACTTTCTGGTTTGCAGCTCAACTGTGCCAAAAGTGAACTTTATTCTTCTGGAATCAGTAGAACTCAGCTTCAGGAAATCCAGGGGGTGACAGGCTTCAAGCTAGGAGAGCTGCCAGTGAGGTATTTGGGGGTTCCTTTAGTAACAAAGAAGCTGACAGAAAAAGACTGTGTCCCACTTATCTCAAAGATTACTGCTAGGATCACTCACTGGACATCAAAGATTCTGTCCTATGCTGGAAGATTTCAGCTTATTCAATCAGTTTTGTTCAATATACAAAACTATTGGTGTAGAATCTTTATTCTACCTAAGGCAGTGCTCTCCAGAATTAATCAACTCTGTTCTCGATTCTATTGGTTAGGGAAAGATGCAGAAGCCAGAGGAGCAAGGGTGAGCTGGCAGAAAATTTGTTGTCCAAGATCAGAAGGGGGACTTGGCCTGAAGGATCTAGGTTCTTGGAACAGGGCAAGCATAATGCAGATAATATGGACATTGCTTTTTAAGGCAGGTTCATGGTGGATTGCTTGGATCCACAACTATGTTCTAAAAGGCACCTCATTCTGGCAGTTCCCAATCACCCAGGGAAGTAGCTGGATTTGGAGGAAACTCCTACAATTGAGACCATTAGCAGCTCAATTTACCTATCAGAATAATGGAAGATTAGTTTGGAAATTTCCTGGGGACAGGTTTTCAGTGACTAAAGTGTGGCAGCAAATCAGGCCCAGGCAGCCAAAGGTGGATTGGGATAGATTGGTATGGTATGCTTACCATATTCCAAGGCATTCCCAAATATCATGGATGGCAATTCAGAACAAGCTCCCTACTAAAGATCGATTGATGGAATGGGGAATGGAACTAAATGGAACTTGTGATATGTGCAGTCAACAAATGGAGACTCGAGACCATTTATTCTTTGAGTGTGAGTATTCTAAGGCAGTATGGAGGGAGATTCTGCACCTATGTAAGATTCATAGAGTCATCAGAAGCTGGGACTTTGAAGTTCAATGGGCAAAGAGGAAGCTAAAGGGTAAATCTCTTATTGCTACAGTGCTTCGAATTGCTTGGAATGCTCTCATATATCATGTATGGAGGGAGAGGAATAACCGCAGGTTTGGTAAACAATCTCAGCAATGTATGCAAATGCTTGAGAAAATCAAGGAGGAGGTTAGCTATAGACTAGGGGGGATGAAAACCATAAAGGATGATACTGTTAATAGAGATTTGCATGTTGCATGGGGGTTAAAAAGCTCACTGATAGCATAATTGGTTCTTAGCTTTGTAAAGAAGACATTGTAAAATAGTACATTTGTTTGCCAGCTACGCTGGTTGTATTGATGTAGCAGTGCATGCTGCTCTTGGATAAATAAAATCTTTGCTTATCAAAAAAAACATGATATTTTGCCATGATCAAATGTTTTACAATCCATTTTTATTTTGCAATCCCTTTCAGTTGTCCAGATCAAACTAGACCTCGACCCTCCGAACTTAGGTCCACCCCAAATTGAGGTCGTTTAGCCAAATTCATAGATGAAATCGAAATCGAAAGAAGAATCTTGAGTTCTAACAAGACCAAGTGTTGTCACAAACATGTTTGCTTTGAACCCAAATGGCAGATATATGTGAGGATTTTACTTGCAACTAGACCTGTTTATGGGTCAGGTCAGTTCGCAGCTTGGATTTTTTTCTTCTTTACTCAGGCTCGGTAATGGGCGGATCAGGGCCAGCTCGTTGACCCGGTTTACTATTCAAAAAAATAATAAAAAATTATTTTTATATTTAATATTTATAATTAAATTTAAATAAAATTTTATTTTTTTAATAAATGAATAATGGTTAGAACCGGACCGGACCGAATTGTAAAATCTCCTATCAAGATCCGACCCAGCATGGACGGATGAACTTCTCAACCCATGAGCCGGTCTAGTTGCAACACTGACTCCATTAAAAAACCTTACTTTCAGGGTTGTTAATTAGCATCTGGTCCCCCCTGTATCAGGGTCTTGATTAAGTGTCACTGTCACCAATGATACTCAAATGAACTCCTTTAGTTTAGGCACTTGAATATCTCCAAATTTAATGCCACTGAATGGTGTATAGTAATTTTAGACACCATACTAAAACATGACAATTTAATACTATCATATTTGTATTTAAAATTTTGACACATTTAATAATTTGTGTTATGTTTATGTTTACACAATCGAGAAGAGAAAAAAATACGAGATACCACATGCATACACAAAGTGTGAAGCAGTGACTCGTTTATTACCATTTTAGCTTCCAAAACAAAGAGATGAAAGCTAGATTCTGGCATTGTTAAGTTTGCACCATTTACAACCATGACTGTTAAACTTGATATTTTCATATTGGGGAACATGTCAGTTTTGGAATTCACCTCTGCTTCTTACCTTTATGTTGCCACTCTCGATGTAAGGCCAGAAACATCAAAGTTCATGTTATTGTCACAACAGTAGTAGTATCAAATCCTGGCAAGTACATGTTCTTGCAGTTGTCAACAATGAAGCAAACTGTTTGTATCTTTGCCTAACTCAATTGTCTGAAGCAGTTTTGAAGATAAACTTGTAAAAGTCATTCTCAAATTCTCAAATATTGTTGTTTCCTTTCTTTCCTTTTACTAATGGGCGAATTTATTTCTCTAACCTCCTTGTTTCTCTGCTCACTCAGTACAAATCAGTTTGAAAAGCTACACTTGTACATACATCATGACATGAGTCCATGGCTTTCACTTTAACGCACCTTGATAAGACTCAAAAATATAACCTTGTCTACTAGCAATTCGATGCAGCTGATCATAGCCTGCAAGTACTCCAGCTCCTGCTACACCAAGAAGCATATTGGCAGTAACTCCTCGATATAGTGCTGAAAACCCCTCAAGATGAACAATCTCACGAAAAGCATGCATAGAACTGCGATACTTCGTGGACTGTCCAGAGGTTAGCATCATTCGCCGTCGAATGGTGTCAAAGGGATAGGCACAGACCCCAGAAACTGTGGTGATACTCCAACCCAAGAAGAAGCTAGCAAAGAAATTCCCCTGCAATGAACATCTGAAATTTGGACATAACATCTCAAGATGTAGATATGATTCAAAGTAATTTGATGTACTCAGCAATTAAGAGTATTATGATCATGACTGTTTTAATTGTAAAAAGCCAACTAATAACTATCCTAGACCCCTAGACACCAAGAAGCATATTTAAGAAGTCTTGAGATCATAGCTCATAATCATCTAAATGTTTGCTACATATTATCTACTATGTTGGCTCACATAACCTGTTACTAAACACACAGGAAAACATTCACATACCAGGCCAAGAAACATCTCCAGTGTTTTCACTCCCTCTGAACAAGAGTTATCATGAAAATAAGGTTCCACAAGAAAGGATTGAATGCTCACCTCTAGAGGCCCCACTAAAATTATAGGCTTCATTGTGTCATAAATCCCAAAGTACATGCCACGGTACAGAGTAATCCCCATGATTGAAGCCCCAAATCCTCGATATAGGCCCACAATGCCATCACTTGATAAGGTTTTACGGTATACATCTAGTATCCCTTTGAACTGGTGTTGACCGTTTATTGAGCACCCTTTGGCATCAGTACCAAGCCTAGTACGTGCATAATCCAAATGATACAAAAACAATGATGTAGTTGCTCCAGCAGCACTCCCTGAAGCCACATTTCCAGCAAACCACATAATGTAACCATCCTTCTCTTTTGAGCGCCCAAAAAAGCTTTTGAAGTAACCTTTGAATGCAAAGTTGAAAGCCTATGGATAATCGAACATCTGTTAAGTAACAAAATTAGGCAAGACAAATATATGCAAATGTAAAATGTAATAATAAGAATATAGAGAAAAACCTGCAACTTATAAATGATAACAAGATGTTTCGCATCATTATGATGTTTATCAGCAAAAGATATTATATATCCCAGTACAGCCATCAAACAAACAATTATCAGATTGAGGACCAAAGCATTCACTTGTTCTATAAGCTTAAGCCCCAAAGCTACCATATAGCACAGGCTTGATAAGGAAAATAAAAAGGAGCCATGTCCAAATTACCAAAGATTGATTTACTATTTCCTTAGGTTGAAGAAGCAGAATCAAACAAATAAGGAGGAAAATAAGTCTCACCTAAAAAGTTCTTGTTTTCTTTCTTCCATTTAGTTCCTATCTATGTCCCTAACTAATATGTAAAAAGAAAATAAAGTCACTCAGTAATAACTGAAGAAGGAGAAGTTCTTTTGTCAGCAACCTTCATGCCTTAGTAGGTAAAGAGATTCTCCTTTAACTGCAGTTTGTCTCTTCAGTGCCAAAGCCAAGGAAAATTCAGGTTCGTCATGCTGTCTTAGCTGGTGTAGGTACATCAGGAAGATCCAAATCCAATTATTTCATCAGTTCTGAGTGTCTAACTACTAACCAAGTATCCTTCAATTACAATGTGCTGACATTAAGTTTTCCCTCCTTAGAATTTTACAGAACATACATTACAAGGATAGAATCTCAAAAGCACTCCATCTATGAATAGCATAGAGCACCGATTGCCCATAGTCCATAGAAGATTACAGCAAAGGAAAATCTAAAATGCATGACATGTAATAACACTCCATGAGTGAAACTATGAAATAGAAGAACACCATATTGGTTTTCCCTACATTGATGATGTCTATATTGTTTTTCTTCCGGTAGTTGGACAGATTAATATGGAGCAGCAATTATGTTGCTCCGACTCTTCATTTTTTTGAGGTACCCGTGTCCGACGCATATCCGAACATGAGTATGGGGATATGACCCTCCAAGGACTCCCCAAATACATGGAAGAACTTAGAAAAAATTGAACATACTTGTGTCGGACACGTACCCGTATTCGACACTCACACTCGAGTCCGAGTAACATGGAGCAGCAAGCAGATATCAGCCAAAGCTCATAAAGTAGTTTTTAACACAAAAAATGATTCTTGCAATAGTCCATAAATGATTTCAACACTTAAAAGGAAATACTGTATCATTTACTTTAGAGGACAAGACATACTCTAATCTGTCAAATTCAGACATTACCAAATTCTTCAAATTATACAATATTATTCAAATAAATCCACTATATTAAGGACCAATAAAATGGCAAGCATATAATCCAGCGATGAAAACTAAACAATTTCTCTAAGAATTGCCTAGTGTGACAATCAGCAAGAAAATAAAGAATAGAAAATTATGGGACAAGAGTGTTTTTATTTTCTTTTTGTGTTTATACCTGAGTAGGAATGTATCTGATGACATTGGCTTGGTTACCCCTCCAGAAAGAGAAGAGACCTTCCTCCCTTAACACCCTTTTAAAGCAATTACCAACACCTTTATAAGGTTGATGAAGCTGTCCCCTTTTTATCAACTCCCCTTGATTTTGCAACAAAAGCTTTACTCTTTCAATGGGTGCTGCTGTGCTCTTTGACATTACAGCTGCCATTCCACCCATCACAAAATCCATTGAAAATTTCTCTGATTTATTCTTACCCATTTCCATCTTTTCTCTTGGCTATCTCTCTACAAATGCCAATATATTAAACCCATAAAAGAAACCCATTAATTTCCATTAAACAAATCAACTAACAAGAAAAAAAAAAACCCCATATCAATTAACCATAAAAAGAAGAAGTAAAATTGAGTAATAGAATGAGAGTATAAAAGTTGAAAAGAATGGAATTAATTGAGAAAGGAAAAACCTGTGGAATTATTGGAAGTGAAGGGTGAATTTTCCGATACCAGAGAGAGGGAAGGAAGGAAGCTAAGACGAGGAGAGAGATTCCTTGGTGGAGTTCACAAAATTTGAGAGGCAGCGGTTGTTTGTTCTAATCTAATAAAAACAGAAAGAAAATGGGAAATTGCTATGGCTCACGTAACATTTGTAACAATTTGCAAATATCTCCTTAGACAAAGTAGGGAAATTATTATTATTATTATATATTATTAGATAACATCGCAGCCACTTTGTGGCTGAATTTATATATATATATATATATATATATATATATGATTATTTTTTTAATAGAATGGTAATTTTTTAAGGGAGTGAAATTTTTTTTTTTTAAGAAAATGTATTTTTTTAGGTGAGATAATTTTTTAAGGAAGTGATAGTTTTTTTTTTTTTTAAAGAGAGTGGATTTTTTTTTTTTAATATATATATATATTATATTAAAAAATTAAAAGACATAAATATCTTATAATATTATTATTTAATTTATTAAAATTTTATTTTTCAATCAATTATTCAATTGAGTTGATGTCACTTGACTCGTGACACAAACTCAGCCATTCTTTTTAGATAGAGTATAAATTATATACATTTTAAACTTTTATAAAATCATATAATTATGCTTAGATAAAATTTAAAAATATTTCTTACCGTGTTATAGTAATAAAAAAAAATTTTGAGTATGAAAACTTATTTCAACACAATTTCAAAGTTTTCGTTGTAAATATAATTACGTTGGAGTTCATTTCTTATACATCGTTAATTAAAATTTTAAACTTTACAAATAAAAGTAATAAATTAATAAATATTTATATATATTTATAATATTTTTTTATTATACACAAATATATGTGTCATCTTATTAGTGGAGTTTTTAAATTTTATTGACAATATATCAAATAATTTTTCATTTATGTTATGTGATGTTCAAAGAAATTATTTATTTATTTATTTTTCTTTTTACCCAACCTTTTCTCAATAGAAAAAAAAAAAAGCATTTGCTTCTAATCTTTTCTTCTTGTCCTATGCTGGGGAGTTCATTATTTTGTCAAACTTAAAAAATAAAATACTTGTACTAACACCTAGATACTCATTAATTGATGCAAACTTTTGTTAAATGTATTGTCATAACGTACCAAATACGAATTTAGCATGATAGACATAAATTATGGAGTCACCACTAATCATCTTACTAGGTCTGATTAGTAGAGGTGATCATGGGCCGGGCCGGGCCGGGCCGCGGCCCGGATTTTCTTTTTTTCCTCTGCCCAGGCCCGGCCCTGGGTAGCCCAAGCCCGCCCGTTTAGGCCCGAATCACTGTTCATCGGAATAAAAAAATAATTTTTTTATTATTTTTTTTATAATTAAAATTAAATAAAATAATAATATTATATTAAATTTTACTGTTCCGGGGCGGGCCGGGCCGGCCCGGAACATTAAAACTCCTGCCCAGGCCCGGCCCGATACGGGCCGGGCCTGCCGGGCCGGGCGGGCTGCCCGGCCCGTGAGCAGGTCTACTGATTAGTCACCTATATAAATCTATCAATTTTAAAGTAATCCTAAGCTTGACCAAGGCACCTTAAAAAGAATAGGTTTTGGTCTACTTATCAGAACTGAGTTCGGAAGTTCGATTACGTGTGGGGAAGGATTAGCACCCCACAACACCAATCTAAGAGATATTACCTAATTAGTCTTGTGATGCTAAAAAGTCTTAACTAGATGGTTTTATCTATCTTATCTTCATTTTTTAAAATTAAGAATATCGAAAATCATTTTTTAGGTCTTCCTTCCATTCATTCTGGAGAAATTGCTAAAAAACGTTTCCTCACCTTGAGAGTATTAAAAAAAAAAAACCATTCATTCCATTGAAGAGGCTCCGACTTCGGAAAAGTTAAGTTTTATGACAGTTATTTTCTCAAGTTTAATTTTCCAAAATTGAAAACTTATATTTTATTCATGTTTGCTCAAAAATAAATTCCAATCTTAATATCAAAAATTCTCTCTTAAAAACCTTTCCATCAATCTGGAGAATTTTTAAGAGAGTTTTCCTCACCTAGAAATTACTTAGAAATCAACCAATCGTGATTTCCTCGAATTTCATCATTGGAAGAAATCTTAATTTATTCTTGATTTTTGATTAAACATTTATTATGGAAAATTATAACTTAACATTGAAAATTAATTATTTTAAAAGAATAGATTTTGACCCTTTTTTTTATATCGAAAATTATCCCTTAAAAAAATCATTCCATTCGTTCTAGAGAATTTTTAAGAGAATTTTCTCACCTAGAATTTTTTCAGAAATCAACCATTCGTGATATCTTTGAATTTCATCATCGAAAAAGATCTACATTTATTATTTAATTTAATTAATAATCAATTAAAAAAAATTTCTAACTCAATGTCAATTATCAAAATAGTAAATCAAAAGTAAACAAATAAATTAATAAACAAAATAATAAAACAAATAATCAATATACAATAACAATAATTTACATAAATTAAAAAATATAAAAAAAGATTCAAATGAAAAATCAATCATAAAAAGTTAATCTCACTAATTTTAATTATAGTAAATAAAAAAAATAATAATAAACAAATAAAAAATACATAATTCACTAAAACAAATCACATAAAAGTTAGTCAATAAATATTAGAGGTGCTCATGGGCCGGGCCAAGGCCCGAAATTTTTTGAAGATCCTTGCCCAGGCCGGCCCGTGAGCACTGTTCATTACATTTAAAAAATAACATTTTTTTATTAATATTTTAATATTTTTATAATTAAAATTAAATAAAATAATATTATTTTAATACCTAAAACACTGTTCCGGGCCAGGCCGGGCCAGCTCGGAACAAGAATTTCTTGCCCACGCTCGGCCCAATAAGGGCCGGGTGTCACAGGCTAAGCTTTGCCTCAATTGAATGTTAGCCCGAGCAGCACTTGGATGGACGCTTCCACACAAGTCAGCCAAGTTCTCTCAATTATCTTAACTAGTGAGGCAGCCCAACAATCCGCCGGCTGCTCACCCCCTATAAAGAGCTTAAGAGTTTTTACAAGACTTCTACCAAGAATCATTACAATGTTTGAAATGAGAACTCTTTTTCCTAAGTACAAAAGAACTACCCACTTGACCCCTATAATCCTAACCACGGCCCTATACAAGGTTGGCCATTGGCCCCTCTACCCTGTCATGGCCTTATACAAGGTTGGCTCATGACATCCTCCTTCACTCAATTTGTCGACGTCTTCGTTGACCTTGTGGCTTGGAACTCTTCAATCTTCTGCTTGAGTGCTCTTAGATCATGGCCTCTCTCCCAACTGGTTTCCTCTGGCCCTAAGCCCCCCACTAGACTAAGTACTCCCTTATTGGTCTCTTAGATATGATGGTTACCCTGTTGGCTAGAATCTCTTCCACTCGACGCTCTAAAGGTGGCTTCATGCTGATGGTGGTTCTAGTGGATTTACTTCGACTTGCATCTGTAGGGTTTGAATGGTAAGGCTTCAAGTTGCTCACATGGAACACTGGGTGGACTTTCATCCATGTGGGTGGGTCAATTTTGTAAGAAGTCTTTCCCACCTTTGCAACAATTGGTACAGGGCCTTCGTATTTGCACACCAAACGTCGGTCTCTCTTTCGCAGGAATCTAAGTTGCTCAGGCACCAATTTGAAAAGCACAAGATCCCCAACCTTGAATTGTTGCGCCCTGCGAAACTGGTCCGCCCACTTCTTCATACGCTTAGAGGTTTTCTCCAAGTAAGCCCGAGCAATCTCCGTGTTTCGTTTCCATTCTTTGGTAAAATTGAAGGCACGTGGGCATTTCCCTCGATAAGTCTCAACTGAGGTGTGGGGCAATATTGGTTGTTGACCTGTGACAATTTCAAAAGGGGTCTTATTAGTAGATGAACTCTTTTGTGAATTAAAGCAAAGTTGGGCGATGTCGAGCAAAGGGGGCCAGTTCTTTTGATTGGCCTGTACAAAATGCCTCAGATATTCTTCTAGTAATCCATTAAAGCGCTCGATCTGGCTATCTGTCTGAGGATGATAACTGGATGAGATGTTAAGATGTGATCCCAATAAATCGAAGAGTTCTCTCCAAAAAGCACCCGTGAATCTCGGATCCCTGTCACTAACAATACTTTGTGGAACACCCTAATACTTCAAAACATTCCAAAAAATTAGTTGGGCAATGTCTTTCGTAGTGCAATACTTACGTGTGGGGATGAAAGTTGGATACTTCAAGAAATGATCTATTACCACCAAGATAGACCCAAACTTTCCAACTCAAGGAAGGCCATATATGAAGTCCGGAGAGATGCTTTCCCATGGTCTTGTAGGTACGGGTAAAGGTTCAAGCATTCTAGCGGGTCTCCGTCTTTCCACCTTATCTTGTTGGCAAATAAGGCAGGTCTTCGTGTAGTCCATTACATCTTCCCGCATATGGGGCCAATAGTAGCTTTGCCTCAGTAAGGCAAAGGTGCGTTGCCAACCCTGATGACCAGCCTAAGGAGTGTCATGACATTCGCGCAATAACATTTGTCTTAAGTCCTCCGCTCTAGGTACAAACATCCGTGGACCCTTTGTCATTAGGATCCCATTTTCCACCCAAAAGTATTTGGATTTTCCTTCTCCTACTAACTTTATGGTGGCCGTTGCTTGTGGATCTTTCTTTAAGTTGTCTTCGATAAGTTTGCGGATATCGTTGGTCACTTTACTAGCTGACATAGGGGCAACCAACCTAAGAGCTGCAAAGTCCGTCCTTCTGCTCAATGCATCTGCAACTTTATTGGTTTTCCCTGCTTTGTATTCAAAGCAAAAGTCGAACTCAACCAAGAACTCTTGCCACCTAGCTTGCTTGGCCGTGAGCTTTGGTTGGGTAAGAAAATGGCTAACTGCTATATTGTCTGTCTTGACTACAAACTTGGACCCTAGAAAGTAGTGTCGCCAAGCCCTTAAACAATGGATAATTGCTAGGAGCTCTTTTTCCTGAACCGTGTACATTCTTTCTGCCTCGCTTAGTTTTCTACTTTCAAATGCAATTGGGTGCCCACCTTGCAATAGTACCCCTCCAATAGCAAAGTCTGACGCAGCTGTTTGCACCTCAAATGGCTTCCCGATGTCAGGAAGGGACAACAGAAGGTCTTTCATCATGACTTCCTTTAGACCCTCAAATGCTTCTTGACATTGGATCGACCAGGCCCATTTCTCCCCCTTCTTCAATAACTCAGTAAGGGCCACTATCCTTTGAGAGTATCCCTCAACAAATCTTCTATAATAGTTAGCCAGTCCAAAAATGATCGAAGCTCACTAACATTCTTGGGAGTCACCCACTCCTTGATGGCCTTCACTTTCTGCATATCCATTCGAATATGCCCTTCTTCTATAATTTGCCCTAAAAAATGAATCCGCGTCTGAGCAAAGGCACACTTCTCCCGCTTCACATACAATTGGTTCTCATATAGCCTTTGGAACACTAGTCGCAGATGTTCCTGATGTTCTTCCAAAGTATAACTGTACACCACAATGTCGTCTAGATAGATGACAACAAATTGGTCAAGAAATCATGAAAAACCTGGTTCATAAGAGTACAAAATGTGGCAGGAGCATTTGTTAGTCCAAAAGGCATAACTAAAAACTCAAAAACACCATATCGAGTCACACAAGTTGTCTTAGGTTCATCCCCTTTCGCAATCCTCACTTGATGATAGCCTGACCTGAGATCTAGCTTTGAAAAATACTTTGCATGGCTCAATTGATCGAATAGGTCGGCTATCAAGGGGATTGGATATTTGTTCCTCACCGTAACTTTGTTCAGGGCCCGATAGTCTACACATAACCGCAGACTCCCATCCTGTTTCCTCTGGAATAACACAAGAGCTCCAAATGGTGACTTTGCTGGCCTAATGAACCCAGCTTGCAATAGTTCAACCAATTGTTTCCTTAATTCTGCTAACTCTGGGGGTGCCATTCTATACGGTCCTTTAGCTGGGGGCTTGACTCCAGGGAGTAGCTCAATCTCATGATCAATTGTCCTTCGAGGAGGTAGGACCTTTGGTAACTGATCCGACATCATATTTTGAAATTCTTCTAACACCAATCTTACCCCATCCGGCACTGGATCTGAACTAGCTTTGCCCTTCTCAATTAGCTTGACAACATAGGAGGGCTCACCCCTTTTTATCCCTTTCTTGAATTGTATGGATGAAAGAATTTTCTTCCCATTTCTTGGGAGGATTGTAGCTAGCACCACACAAGGACGTTCCCCCATGAATAGCAAGCAACTGGCGGCAGGGATTGGGATGGCCTAAACTAAAATCATGAAGTCCAGTCCTAGCACAACATCAAAGTCATCCATGGGGGAAACTGTGAAGTTCACGCCTCCTTCCCACGGACTCAACTTGGTCATCACATTCTTGGAGCTTCCAATGATTGCCGAGGCTGGTGAGTTAACCGCCTTCATTTGCCCACTATCTTTGTCTATCTTGAGACCACACCTCTTGGCCTCCTCTGGTGCAATGAAAGTGTCCTTGGCACCTGTGTCGATCATAGCCCTGGTAGCCTTGCCATTTAACATCACATCAACATATATTGAGCCAGAATCGGACCTGCCCACCGCCATCACCAATAGGTTCACTTGAGCTTTAAGCTCCCCAAACTGATTCTGGAGAAGCCCCACGGCTTCCTTTGCTCCATCACTCAAAGTAACAAGTGTATCGGATAGCACCCGCTGGGCTGCCTCGATCTCATCGACTCGGCTATGAGTTATCGTTTGAGCTTTCATAGCGGCCACCACGGCCTCAAGCTGCTCAATTCTTTGGTGATCCTCTGATTCACCTATAGTATCCACCATCTTTGCTTTCCTCACTAGCACGCCTCAACCGTGCTCTGATACCACGTGTCACGGCCTAAGCTTTGCCTTAATTGAATGTTAGCCCGAGCGGCACTTGGATGGACGCTTCCACACAAGTCAGCCAAGTTCTCTCAATTATCTTAACCAGTGAGGCAGCCCAACAATCCGCTGACTGCTCACTCCCTATAAAGAGCTTAAGAGCTTTTACAAGACTTCTGCCAAGAATTATTAAAATGTTTGAAATGGGGACACTTTTTCCTAAGTACAAAAGAACTAACAACTTGGCCCCTCTAATTCTAACCATGGCCCTATACAAGGTTGGCCGTTGGCCCTATACAAGGCTGGCCCTTGGCCCCTCTACCCTGTCATGGCCCTATACAAGGTTGACTCATGACACCGGACCTGCAGGGCCGGGCAGCCCCTTTAGCAGGTCTAATAAAGATATACCTGCAAAAATTAAAATAAATTAAATTAGTTCAAAATTAATAAATAAACAAATAATGAAAAAAATATAAAATAATAATGAAATAACTATAAAATAATAATGAAATAAAAATCAAATAAATAAAAAAACATAAGAAAGAAAAAAGAATGCCACAACCGAGTCGGGTCAGTGCGCCGGCCCCATGGCCCGACCCGACTGTGGCTCTTTTAAAAGCTAATTTTTTTTGTTTCATTTTATACCTTTTTAAAAAAAAACTTTCAAATCCTTCTCTCTCAAGAACACCCAAAGCTGTTGATATGAACCCTAGGGGTTAAACCTTTTGAACCCACTAACAAATTGAAATACACTAACCCCAAGAAAGCCAAGATTCAGGCAATAGAACTTAAACCTGTAGAAATCTTGGATCAAAGAACCTAGATTAGCTAAGCTAACTAAACCCCAAGAACACTTGTTTCTAGAACCTAAGTTTGATAGGAAGAACGCCACAAAGAAAGGAATTCTTTGATAAGTTCGCTAGTTCTATCAAGAACTAAAAAGAGTGAAACACTCACTTTGAATAAATTCAAACTCAATTGATCAAAAGATAATTGAAGTAGGCGGCTAATATATATATTTATAGCCTCCCTACAATAACCCTAATCTACTAAGCAATAATATGTAAAATATGGGCTGAACATGCTCAAGCCCAAACCTAAATAATTAAAAGATGTCCATGTTACATAATATAGGCCCAAATGCCTAAGTAATTATAAGAATTAAAATAAGCCCTCTCTTAGGTGCCAAATCATTAAATGAATTGGTCCCCACAATTGCCATGTCAATTAATGAATGAAAGAATAGGCCCACTTATTTAAACATGATGTCACCACTTGTAAGCCCTCTTAATGTGCCACCTTGTGTTCTTGAATCACATGGACCAAACTTGGATGCAAGCCCATCTTGCATGTTGAAGCCTTTCTTGAATAACTTGCAACATGGCTCAAGTGAATTCCACCTATTCTTGCCATGTTTCCTAGATTTTCTTGGATCTTGGCTCATATAGAAATTTCCATGGGATTGGGACATCTTGGATCCTATCATTCCCCTTTTCCTCAAAAAGATTCGCCCTCGAATCTTAGCCTTGTGTGTGAGAATGACGGCGCTAGGTACTAAATCAAGGTGATGCACAATGCTGCTTATGGGTGGCAAGCCATCCTACAACTCTTCCGAAAATAAATTCTCACAATCCTTCAACAAAGAAACAGGCAAAATAGGAAGAGATTGGTTAGGAGCATCAAGAACAAGAACCTCACTCTCTTTTGCATCAGAAAAATTCTCAAATTCTTTGTTTCCCTTGGCAGAAATTATCTCATTTTCTACTAGTGACTCCTCTCTTGTGTCTTTATTTTCAGCCACCTCTATGTCTTTTTCATTTTCTTTTTTACTCTCTGTTTCCTCTTGCTTTTCTTTATTTGCAGCCACTCACTTTCTTTTTTCTCTCTTTTTCTTTTGTTCTCCATCTTTCTTCCTCTTGTTGCACAAACCTCCCAAACAATAAGGTGAACTTTTTCATCTCTTGCAGAGTCTGCTTTACTTCGTCACCACATGTGAGAGACATCTTAAATTACTGCAAAACAAATTTGGTTAGTGAAAAAAATTCCTTCTTTCGAATCTTTCATTTTTCTTTTGATCTTTTTCGAATCTTTCTTTCTGTTTTTTTTCTATTCGAACACTTTTCTTTCTTTTTTTTTTCATGAGACTTTCTTGATTTTTTTGAAATCTCGGATGA
Source organism: Fremontodendron californicum (assembly GCA_030761205.1). Taxonomy (NCBI): domain Eukaryota; kingdom Viridiplantae; phylum Streptophyta; class Magnoliopsida; order Malvales; family Malvaceae; genus Fremontodendron; species Fremontodendron californicum. The sequence goes on along the minus strand of JAULJL010000019.1, from coordinate 6,526,974 downwards.
CTTTCTTTTTTCTTTCTTGGGACTGTTCGAATGCCCCTCTGAATTTTTTTTTTCAAGATTCGGATCAAGAATCAACAAAAAGACATTTTTAATAGATCAAGAATTCAAAAAACGAAATCTTGATCTAAACCATTTTTCAAGACTGAAACCCCAAACTTAGACTGCCTAAAAACTATAATCCTAGGAAAAATACCTAAAGCTATAACCCCAAGACAAGAATGCCTGAAACCCCAAAATCTTATTAGATTGATTTGATTCAATTATAAGAAACGAAACCCCAAAGCAAGACTGCCTAAAAACTATAACCCCAAGACAATAATGCCTAAATCTATAACCCCAAGACAAGAATGCCTGAAACCCTAAAATCTTATGAGATTGTTAAAAAAAGATATCATCCTAAAACCTGCAATATGGTAAAGAGGATAAAAAGATTAGACCTGATTTAAACCCTAAGCTCTGATACCAACTGATGTGAATCTTAGGGGTTAAACCCTTTGAACCCACTAACAAATTGAAATACCCTAACCCCAAGAAAGCCAAAATTCAAGCAATGGAACTTAAACCTGTAGAAATCTTGGATCAAAGAACCTAGATTAGCTAAGCTAACTAAACCCCAAGACACTTGTTTCTAGAACCTAAGTTTGATAGAAAGAACGCCACAAAGAAAGGAATTCTTTGATAAGTTTGCTAGTTCTGTCAAGAACTAAAAAGAGTGAAACACTCACTTTGAATAAATTCAAACTCAATTGATCAAAAGATAATTGAAGTAGGCGGCTAAGACATATATTTATAGCCTCCCTACAACAATCCTAATCTACTAAGCAATAATATGTAAAATATGGGCTGAACATGCTCAAGCCTAAACCTAAATAATTAAAAGATGTCCATGTTACATAATATAGGCCCAAATGCCTAAGTAATTATAAGAATTAAAATAAGCCCTCTCTTAGGCGCCACATCATTAAATGAATTGGTCCCCACAATTGCCATGTCAATTAATGAATGAAAGAATAGGCCAACTTCTTTAAACATGATGTCGCCACTTGTAAGCTCTCTTAATGTGCCACCTTGTGTTCTTGAATCACATGGACCAAACTTGGATGTAAGCCCATCTTGCATGTTGAAGCCTTTCTTGAATAACTTGCAACATGGCCCAAGTGAATTCCACTCATTCTTGTCATGTTTTCTAGATCTTATTGGATCTTGGCTCATATAGAAATTGCCATGGGATTGGGCCATCTTGGATCCTATCAGCTATTCTTCAATTTTCCCCAGAAACTAGCGAAATCTCGCCTCCGCTGTCGTCTACTGCCAGTTGCTGCTACCGTAGCTGCCGTTTGCCAAGCTCAAAAAAATTCCAAAAAATCACCAAAAATCTCTTTTTTCCTCATCTACTTGAAAATCACCTTAGTTTTTCCCAAATCAAACCTGAAAATCCTAGATCTGAATTCGAAAATTCGAAATCCCAAAATTATAATTCTCCAATCAGGTTCCGATCACCGTTGGATGGTCACCAAACTCTGACCGAAACTTCCCCTAATTATTTCCTAAATCTCCACCGTTGGATTTCTCAAAACAACTATCCAAACTCCACAAACCCTAGAAATTTCGAAGACACTCACAAGAAAATAAATTCGCTACTGACTTCCCCAAATCCTACTTCTTTTGTGTCTCGAAATTCTCTAATGCTCTCATAATCTGATCTCTTGTGTTAAATCCCAAGGCTGTTTAAATAGGAAAAAATCACAAGAGAGTTTTAATTTAATTGGGTTTTGATTTCTGATCAGATAAAGAGTTTTTTTTTCTTTTCTTTCAAAGACTGATCCTGATCCAAGGAGGAAGCCTAGTTCAATCTAAATTGATTTTTTCTTTTTTTCTAATTATCCAAATTTCCTTTTCCATTTTCTGATTTTCACCTTTTTTTCTTTTAATTAAAAAATAATATTAAAAAATAAAAATAGGAATTAAAATTAGAAATTAAATAATTAATTAAAATTAACAATAAAGCCCGGATAAAATTCAGTGTTTACAGTTGTCCCTCTTTTTGTATTACCTGAGAAACAGGAGATGAGTAAAGACGTAGACACCTTACATGTTTTCAACAAAGAAAATAAACATTTAAAGCAAATCACATCGTAGAAATGCTCCTCTAAAAGAGACATAAACTTTAAATAAACCCAACGTCAAAATATACTCCTCCACCGAGACTTCAACTTTAAAACCTTTCATTTTGAAAAATAAACTTAAAAACTACAAAATAACTTGAAAACAAAAGATTCACAACTTAAAAATAACTTGAAAATAAAAGATTCATATCTAAAAAATAACTTTTGAAAAATGAAAGATTCATACATAAAATTTTAAAATAAAGGATTCACACATAAAAAAAATAAAATAAAGGATTCACACATAAAAATAAAATAAAATAAAATAAAGGATTCATATAAAAATAAAATAAAGGATTCACACCTAAACTAACTGATTTATACCAAAATAAAGATTCTCATTGAAATTAAGGATTCTCATTGAACTAAAGGATTCTCATTGAACTAAACTAAAGATTCATATCAAAATCAAGGATTCTCACCTAAACTAAGGATTCTCACCAAAACTAAGGATTCTCACTAAAATTACGGATTCTCACTAAAACTAAAGATTCTCATTAAACTAAGGATTCTCATTAAAACTAAGGATTCTCACTAAACTAAGGATTCTCACTAAGATAAGGATTGTCACTAAAATAAGGATTCTCATAAAATAAAGATTCACACTAAATTAAGGATTCTCACTAAACTAAGGATTCTCACTAAACTAAGGATTCTCACTAAAATAAGGATTCACACTAAACTAAGGATTCTCACTAAACTAAGGATTCTCACTAAAATAAGGATTCACACTAAATTAAGGATTCTTACTAAACTAATGTAAAAAGAATTCTACATAGAAATTCTCATCTTCGATAAAATAAATCTAATCTTAAAAAAAATTTACCTTTGAAAAACAATTCATCTTGAAGATTTAAAATTAAAATTTTCATCTTAAAAATTTTCACTTCTACCAAGGTCTAAACTTATCTCTTCAACTAAGGTGCAAAATCTAAAAGAGTTTTCCTCAATCGATAAACCAAAAATTTCATCTCAATCGAGGTCCAAGAAATTTCCTTTGAAAAATTTTGATTTCAAAATTCAAAAATCTAACTCAAAATCTTTCTTACAAGTTAAATGCATGCCATGAATGACATGAATACAATGTAATGCAATGTATGAAGTGAATGTCATGAATGCAATACAATGCATGAAATACAAATGCTCCAATGCATGAAAATCATCAAATCTCTCCAACCATTATAAAAAAAGGATTCTCAAGCTCATTATTTCATCTTCTTATCATCTCTCAAACATGTAACTTTATAATTGGCTAACAAGTTCCATCCACCAGACTAGCCCTTCGCCGATTTTATTCAGTCTTAAATGCATCACCTGTCTATTCCTCAAAATGTACATTTTCAGTTTAGAAGTCTCAAATGTCTATATTTCAAACCTTTATGGTTCTCATCATTCTTTCTTTTTGCCCCAGAACATAATCCTTAATTTTTTTTTCAAAATAATGCATGAATATTTTATGTTCAGTATTTCAACTTATCAATCATCATTCCGGTTCCATGACAAATGTAATGCATCAACATTTCCTCTATTCATTATGGGTGTGCAAAGTTGGCAACAAAGAATGGCAATGAACAAAATGAATCAAAGAAGAATGATCTTTACCATTGAAAGGACAAATTTATGTCGAGAATAATGGGTAAATCAAAGAATTATCACAAGGGTATTTTGGTGGAATATCAACATCCCTAAATAATGAATATTTTGACAATCTTGAACAAATTAATCCATGATTCTTTTTCAAAAATCAACCCAATTGGTATTCTTTATCTTTTTGAACTATCAAACCAAATCTTGCCCCAACGAAATCTTCAAACAACACTTACTTTTCTTATACCTAAGTCGCCCTTTCAGGTTTTCAACTTAGATATCCCCCTATGACTCAAACCGCCATTTTCAAGTTTTCAATTTGAATCCTCCTGTTCTTTTTATTTTTTTCTTCATTTTTTTTCTTTTTTTTTTCCCAAAGGAAACATTCTCCAAAGTGTTTAGCAAATCATCTTCATTATATTCTTTAAAATAATGCTTCACTTCGAAAAAGCCTTTCACTTCATAAGAACTCCATCATCTCCAATGGTCATGTGACTCAATAAATTTTTTTCTTCACAACTAGTTTCTTTCTCCAAGTATCAAGAATGAAATTCTCTCATCATGTGTTTGCCTCAGTTTTTGTGGGGGCAAATGAGCATATCAAAGTGTTACAAGCATTTTCTTTATTCTTTGGACTTGTCTTCATGCATCTAATCTTCATTGTCCTTTGATGATACCACAAGCATGTCCTAATTCAATATATGATTTTCTAATCGAACATTCACATTTGATCAAAATGGACTTTTCCAGGTATGTAATGTAGGCCAGGGTTTTGGGGTTATAAAAGAACGGATAATCAGGCCCAAAAATGTGTTTAAAGGTAATCAAACCAAGGATCATTTTTTTATGAGGATTTTCAAAACTTTTCATATCTTTATTTTCTTCTTTATTTTTTTTTCTTGCTTTTTGCTTTTTATTTTTATTTTTTTATCACAAAGTGAGTTCAAAATTTTGGAACTCAATCCATCTCATCATTGTCTCCTTGACATAAAACATATTTTCATGGCGTAGAAATATGATCCAATTTTTCATTCTCCTCTAGAAAGATAATTTTCCATACTTGCCCCCCAGTGTGGAAAGTAATCCTTGGTCAAGGTTCATTCAAAAAAGAATTGAATAGGCTCAAAGGGGGGTAACAAAGGATAATTTCTCATTTTGTGAAAGGAATATGAAAGATGGTCATTATCATCTCAAATGTGAACATTTATTGAAAAATGACAAGTTTATAGAAATTCACCACAAGGAATCAACATACTTGTAAAGGAATTCAACAACAATTCAATATACTCGTGAAGAAATTCTACAAATTTTCTTTCAATCATGCCAAAACTGCATACCAACTTTCATCTTCCTTTTTATCATAATAATCCTCGCAAATCAATTTGCAAAGTATGGTCATATATGTTCAAGTTCACCAATATGGATATAACTTTTAAATTTGAATCCCAGATTATTGCCATGATTGTCATCACATTCATTATTTGAAAACTTGAAATGGATGAAATTAAAAGGGTAGGCAAAATATATACAAGCAAAGGAAGAAAGAATAAATGAAAGAGGAAATGAAAATGCATCAAACTTGTCAATTCATTGAAATGATAAAAAATAAATTAAGTCTAAACATAAAAGGCTCCACCTATATTACTTTAAAAGACAAAAAAGAGTTCAAGGATAGTCAAAAACTTCAATCATTCATTCTAAACTTCATCACCATTTGTGGTTAGGTCACCAATGACACCTGATTCCCTTTACTTATCAAAATTCAACAGGACAACATTGATCAAGCTTTGCACCTTATTTTTAAAAGCTAGACAAGTTTCTATAGAATGACCAGAGTTTTCAGAATGATATTCACATCGAACATCGGCATCATACCACTCAGGAAAAAGAGGCTTTAAAGGTTCTAGGTGAACATGTGCAACCAGTTGATTTTCAATGAGACGTGGGAATAAATCAATGTAAGACATAGGAATTGGGTCAATATGGGTTCTTTCTCAGTTGTTTTGAGGTCCTCTCTGATTGTTCACTGGGAGTCTAGGTTGGACTACAGGTCTAGCTGCAGGTATAGATGGGCTAGTCATAGGAAGCTGTTTGTGGGTAAAGGTTTGGCCGAAAAATTGGTTATGGTGCATCATTATTTACAATGGGGTAATAATGTTGGTACATGAGATATGGATGGTATGAAGGAAAACCTCCTGTTTGTTGTCCTCCATAAGTCACAGCTTGGACATCTTCCTCTTTTTTTTAGGTGCCCCGTTTTTCTTTCCATTAGATATCTCTCCAGCTTCAAGCTTCCCACTCTTTATAGCATTCTCAATTATCTCCCCCGAGATTACCATGTCTACAAATTCTTTGTGACATTCCCAATCATTCTTTTATAATATGGTGCTTTAAGAGTACTAACAAACAAGACTGCAGTTTCTTTCTCAGTGAAGGGTGGTTGGACTTTGACAGCAACATCCCTCCATCTTTGGGCATATTCTTTGAAACTTCCAGTAACCTTCTTCTCCATGCTCTGTAAAGATAACTGATCTGGGGCCATATCAACAATGTGCTTATACTGATTGATGAACGTCTTTGCTAACTCTTTCCAAGTACGGACATGGTTTTTTATCTAGCTGGACATACCACCAAGCAGCAGAACCTGTAAGACTGTCTTGGAAAATATGGACAAACAGCTTGTCATCTTTCGTGTGAGCAGCCATCTTTCGGCAGTACAGGGTGATGTGAGATATGGGGCACTTGGTCCCATCATACTTCTTATAGTCAAGAGTCTTGAACTTAGGTGGGATCACTACATCTGGCACCAGACAAAGCCCTTCAGCGTCCATAGACCTATAGAAATCTAACCCCTCAATAGCCCGAAGTCTTTCTTCAATGAGGTTCATCTTGTGAGACTCAACCTCTTCAACTACTTTCAGTCTCTCTTGTTCTTTGGGATCATCTAAGTCTGAAACTTGAAAATGATCTATCTTTGCCCCAAGGGCAGGAATTGTATATCCCTGATAGTTGAATCCTCCCACGAATGATGCTTGTTGCGACTGCACTTGTTGAGACATTTGAACCTGAGAAGGGTCGAAACCTGGTGGATACATGGTCTCGTCCACATTTTGGTTTTTCTCATGAGAAACAGCTTCATCTACCTTTGTCTCCCCTTTTAAACTCCTCATCATTTCCATCACCACACTTAATTGCTCTGTAATTTCCACTTGAGCTTGTTTCATTCTATCTATCTTTGAAGCTTGTTCTTCGGCCATTGCTTTAGTCTGTGAGTGAGTGTTGTAGGAATGCCCTAGGATGTTTGATTGTTTGAGCTATCCTTGAACCTTTGTTATCACATTTTAAGATTTAGGTCCCATGCTTTCATGGAATGTACATGCATGCATGTTGAATATGCAAGAAAATATTTAAATGATGTGAATGCATGCAAATAAATGAAAGAATAAAGTTAATTCAAAAGACAATCTCAAAAATATTTACAAAGTTTAATACTAGCATTATGACAAGTGTCCCTGATGAATGCTTGAGCATTATGAAAAATGTGCATGATGAATGCATGAGCATTTTTAAAATGTACACGATGAATACATGAACATTATGAAAAATGTACATGATAAATGCATGAGCATTACAAAAATTGTACATGATAAATGCATGAGCATTATGAAAAATGTACATGGTGAATGCATGAGCATTATGAAAATGTACATGGTGAATGCATGAGCATTATCTAAATGAAGCAAATGATGGAGTTATGACATACGATGATTTCACAAAACTTGACACAAGAAAATTAAGTACAAATTACGTCGAAAAAAACCAATATTCACAAAAAATTTAACAAAAAAAATGTGATATGAAGAAAAAAAATACAACGACGTTCCTTTATGTGTCCTATTTCGGGTAATTCTCTATACAAGGTTGGCATGACTCTATCCTAAGTTAGGTCACTTAAGTGTAATTTATATGCTGGGTTTAGGATATTTGACCAAGCTAAAAAGGTCCCCAAATTACTCCTTAACTTCATTTATGGAGGATGAGTAAGGCACCCCATTCCTCACCCATCACAGGCTCCAACCGGAAGGGTTCAATTCAGGTGAGAGTATTTTCCAAAGCCATTGCGGAGGTTATCATCTTACGAAAGCTTTGGTACTTTACACTCTGAGGGTGTGTTTTTCTAGCCATTACGGAGGTTATCACCTCACGAAGGCGTAGGTATTTTACCCCCTCCTAAAAGGGACAAGCCTGGGTATAGGGCTTATGATATGCATTGTGTAGTGTGTGCGAAGGAACATTCAAACCTTTTTCCCAATAGTGAACAAGAAACAAAAAATTGTTAGCACAAATAACAAAATCAAAATTAAAATGAAGATAAGATTAAAAGGTTAAACGCTTTTAAGACCAATTATTAAAACCTAAGGTATCACAAGACTAATCTATGGATCGACTCTCTAATGTCCCCAGTGGAGTCGCCAAAAGTGTCATAACGTGTCAAATACAAATTCAACATGCTAGACACAAATCATGGAGTCGCCACAAATCATCTTATTAGGTGTGATTAGTCACATTTATGAATCTATCCCTTTTAAAGTAATCCTAAGCTTGACTAAGGCACCTTAAAAAGAATAGGTTCTGGTCTACTTATCAGAACTGAGTTCGGGAGTTCGGTTACGTGTGGAGAAGGATTAGCACCCCCACAACGCCTATCTAAGAGATAGTATCTAATTAGTCTTGTGATGCTAAAAAGTCTTAACTAGATGATCTTATCTATCCTATCTTTATTTTTTAAGTTAAGAATATCGAAAATCATTTTCTAGGTCTTTCTTCCATTCATTCTGGAGAAATTGCTAAAAAACGTTTCCTCACCTCGAGAGTATTCGAAAGAAATCATTCGTTCCATTGAAGAGGCTCCGTCGTCGAAAAAGTTAAGTTTTATGACAAATTTATTTTCTCAAGTTTAATTTTCCAAAATTAAAAACTTATATTTTATTCATGTTTGCTCAAAAATAAATTCTAATCTCAATATCGAAAATTCTCTCTTAAAAACCTTTCCGTCAATCTGAAGATTTTTTAAGAGAGTTTTCCTCACCTAGAAATTACTTAGAAATCAACCAATCACTATTTCCTCGAATTTCATCCTTTGAACAAATCTTGATTTTATATTTAAAACATTTATCATGAAAAATTATAACTTAACATTAAAAATTAATTATTTTAAAAGAATAAATTTTGACCCTTTTTTTTTATATCGAAAATTATCCCTTAAAAAAAAATCCTTCCATTCGTTCTGGAGATTTTTTAAGAGAATTTCCTCACCTAGAAATTTCTCAGAAATCAACCATCCGTGATATCTTTGAATTTCATCATCGGAAAAGATCTACATTTATTATTTTAATTTAATTAATAATCAATTATAAAAATTTATCTAACTCAATGTTAATTATCAAAATAATAAATCAAAAGTAAAAAAATAAATTAATAAAACAAATAATCAATATACAATAACAATAATTTACATAAATTAAAAAATATAAAAAAAATTCAAGTGAAAAGCCAATCATAAAAAGTTAATCTCACTCAATTTTAATTATAATAAATAATAAAAATAATAATAAACAAATAAAAAATACATAATTTACTAAAACAAATCACATAAAAGTTAGTCAATAAAGATATACCTGCAAAAATTAAACTAAAATAAAGTTAGTTCAAAATAAATAAATAAATAAAAAATAAAAATCAAATAAAAATCAAAACAAAAATCAAATAAAAAAAAAAAACATAAGAAAGCAAGAAAGAATGCCACAACCGAGTCGGGTCAGTGCACGGGCCCCATGGTCCGACCCGACTGTGGCCCTTTTAAAAGCTTTTTTTTTGTTTGATTTTTATACCTTCTTTTTTAAAAAAAATTCCAAATCCTCCTCTCTCAAGAACACCCAAAGTTGTTCTTCAATTTTCCCCAAAAATCGGGGAAATCTCGCTGTTGCTGCCGTCCACCGCTAATTATCGCTGCTGTGCTGCCGTTCACCGTCGATCACCAAGCTCAGAAAAGTTCCAAAAAATTACCAAAAATCCCTTTTTTCCTCCTCTACTCGAAAATCACCTTTGTTTTTCCCAAATCAAACCCGAAAATCCTAGATTTGAATTCGAAAATTCGAAAATTCAAAAATTAAAAAATTCGAAAATTCGAAATCTCAAAATTATAATTCTTCAATCCGGCTTCGATTACAGTTGGATGGGCACCAAACTCCGACCGAAACTTCCCCTAATTATTTCCTAAATCTCCACCATTGGATTTCTCAAAACAACTAACCAAACTCCACAAACCCTAGAAATTTCGACGACCTTCACAAGAAAATAAATTCGCTACTGACTTCCCCGAATCCTACTGCTTTTGTGTCTCGAAATTCTCTAATGCTCTCATAATATGATCTCTTGTGTTGAATCCAAAGGCTGTTTAAATAGGAAAAAATCACAAGAGAGTTTTAATTTAATTGGGTTTTGATTTATGATTAGATAAAGAGTTTTTTATTATTATTCAAAGACTGATCTTGATCCAAGGAGAAAACCTAGTTCAATTCAAACTGATTTTTTCTTTTTTTATAAATATCCGAATTTCCTTTTCACTTTTTTTTTGTTTTTTTTCTTTTAATTTGAAAATAATGTTAAAAAATAAAAATAGGAATTAAAATTAAAAATTAAATAATTAATTAAAATTAAAATTAACAATAAAGCCTGGATATAATTCGGTGTCTACATGTATAAATTGGGAATACGCTATAAAAATAAAAGAAAAGTGTTAAATGTTAATTACATACATTTTTAATATATATATATATACACGTCTTGCAATGGTTTTAAAAAAATAAATCCTATGATCATAAAATTTTAAAATATTCTTTAATCTTTTTTATATATTTTTTAAAAAGTACTTTTAAGAAGTATATGAATTATTTTTTCGTTTTATCTACTATAATGAAAACTGAGTCCTAAGGGACTTAGTTTTCATTTTAAAAAAAGATTTTTTTTTTGTTTGGTAGTGAAGTAAAAAGGTAATTTAAGTTAAATGATTTGAAAAAAAAAATGATTAATACATAAATTAGCCGTACTATACTTTTTTTTTTTTACGATTTGGTATCTAAAGAAAAAGTTTCACGATTAAGTACTTAGACTTTAATTCCGTCACACACGTTAGTCCAATGCCTAACGGCATGCTGATGTCACGGGTCGAAACTTTAGCCTAGCGAACCGTGCGGCCTTAGATTGAAAATCGCTTCCTTGTATGTCTAAATCAGCTGCTAACACTCAACAAGAGGGTCCGTGCCTAAGACGAACACTCCAAAAGGCTCAAACTAAAATAATTATATTAGTTTATTTATCACTTTGTATTTATCAAATTAAATTTAAAAATATTAAAAAGGATTTTGCTAACAAGTGCTCTTAGGGCACTTGTTTAAGTTAGTTAATATACTATTTATAGTAAAAGTATTGTATTAATTACAAAAGTTGACAACTGTATTTATCATTTTCAATGCATTGGTTGAAGATATTACCATATATAATAACCTTAAAGAGTGCCCTTAGAGTACTTGTTAGCAAAATCGTATTAAAAATTATAAAGGTTTACGAAAAAAATTAAAAATATTAAATATTAAATATTAAATATTTTAATTTAATTTATTTCCATTCATTTTATATTTTTTAAAATAATTTTAATTTAAAATAATTTAATAAAATTATTTATGCATATTTTAATATATATATATTTATTTCGCAGCAACGTGTGAGTAAAATTACTAGTTATTATCGAGTTTCAAGTCGTAGGAATGGTCTAGGTCCAATTCCTTTCTACTTTTTTTCTCTTTTATTTTATTTTATTTTATTCATTCCTCTTATTTCCATTGGCAGTAAGCTTTGAAGGAATATAATGTTTTAAATGAATTAGGGTTAATAAATGGAAGTTTATATTTGACATTGGTTTGAAATTACATTTGAGTCATAATTATTAAGAGTCCTTTGATAGCGGTAGAATATAATTTAAATATAATTTAATTATAATTTAATTGTTATTAGTCAAAGTTAATATATAATTGAATTAAAAAAAAAAGTTTAAAAGATTGAAAATGTACTTGCATTAGAAATAATTCAATTAAAATTCAATTTAATAATAATTAAAAATAATTTTAAAAATAATTAAATTTTTATTATTTTGCAGTTAAATACAATAAAAGAATAAAAAAATAAATAGAATAATTAATAATTAATATATAGTACATTTGTCTTTTCATTTAATATTCACTTAATAAATAAATCTAAGGGGTTAATGTATTTTTTATTAAACATCATAAGACTAAAATGGCGTTTTTCAAACTAAAGGAGATATGAATTTGAAAAACTATTATTGTAATTAGAGTTGATAAAACTAACTCAAATTTTGAAAAATTCATTTAATTTGCTTAAATTTAAACTCCATTTGAGTAAGAAAAGTCAAAAGTCAAAACCACCAAATCTAAACCTAAAATGACTGTTGCGAGTGAAAATATCAGTGTCCGCAACTATGAGAGTCTGTTGGAACGGATGTGACCGTTGTAGTGGAAGAAACTAAGGATGAACACTAATGGTCACTAGTGTACTGATGTGTTTGGTGTACTTGGGCCATAGCAAGTGGCACTTAGGTGGACATCGAGCACATGGAGGCCGAGGTCAACAGATATGTGAGGCACTTTGGAACCGAAGTGGTTAGTCTCTCGCCGAGCATACAAGGCACATAGGAACTAATGTGATTAACCTTCTACTAGATGTGCGTGGCACATTGGGACACGTCGGGACTCATCGGGACCGAAGTGATCCCACTAGTTGGATGATATCCTGCAAGGAAGTAACGAGGTGAGAGAGGCACCGGAGGTTTACCTCCGGGCGCGCTCCGACGTTCAAGTCAGTTTCACCTCAAGTGTTTAGCACATAAGGACATAGGATCACTTAGGATATATGAAATTTGAAATGTAGAGTGAGATAGGGGAATCGATCTGGTTAGGGACTTCCTCTATATAGTCCCATTTTACAGCTATGATGGGATGTCTTGGAATAGGCTAATAGTAGCCTATTTATAGGTCGACGAACGGTCCTGATCATGCCACATGTCAGCATCTGAATGAGGATGCATGAGAGGTGATGTAGCTGTATTGCACTCAATCCGAACCCATTTATGTTGGGACAGCTATGTAAGAGCTGTTTCGGTGTTCTGATTCTGTGTCCGGTTCGAACAGCTAGACCACAGTGGGCCTGGTTTCAGGTCCTCTCTAACATTTAGTCCCCCCTCAAGATCGGAAGTGTGTATCAATTTCGGTCACTCGAGGAGGATTGGGTGCAATGATAACCGGTTTGAGCGAGGCGCATTTCTTGGGGCGATGAAGAGTCTGATTGGTGCCTTGCGACTCTAGGCGTGGGCATTCAAGAGCTTTTCATGCTCTGCGTGCAAGTTTTGATAGGACACCTTCACTTCTGGTGATCGAGTCATCATATCTAGAGCTTTGTTGTAAAGCTCGAACTTGGGTAATCCTTGGAAGGCTTCCTCATCTATTTTCTTGTCCATAAAGGATGGTGCCATGCTTGGGAGATAAGCATTCCTTAGTTGCTAGTTTTTGCACGTTCGAGTTTTAGCTTTGTGATCCTTTCGTGTGCTTAGCAAGTTTAGCTTTTTTTGAGCATGTGGAGGAGTTGCCTTTGCGCATTTGGAGGCCGGCGTTGTGGCTTTTCCTTGTGCGTTGGTCAGATGAGTTTTGCTACACCTTTGTTTGGAGGACCTTTGTCTGTTCAAGTGATTCTTAGAGAGGTGCACGCCTGGCCTCATTTGTTTCATAGCATGTTATAATGTAAGCGCATCACTTTTTATTGTGCTAAATGTGCGCTAATTTGTCACATCTTCCAGAGGTGTCTGACTGTTTTGAGATGAAATATGTTTGGTTGAGGCATGGAACACATCTAGGAGATATGTTTTACATCTTCTTTTGTCTGTGTATTCATAGAAAGCCTCTGAGTGATCTTTTTGAGGTGTGAGGCATACCTAGGAGGTGTGTTTAACATCTTCTCCTATTTGCATGCTCGGACTTCTCTATGATCATCTTTGAAGACGGGTCGAATTGCTTTGCATGTTTAGAAGGTCAAATTCCTGTTGGGACGTGTTTACAATTGTCGTGGCCGCCTTCCTTCTTCTTCATCCTTTGCATGTTTTTGGAGGTGTTGTGTATTTTTAGCTTCACTTCTTGACATAGGGACGGATGTCGAGGTTGTGCCTTATGGCTGTACCTTTTTCGGCTCCATCTTTTGTTAGAAGTGAGTTTAGAGTTTGGCGACTGTTGCCTACTTGATTCCGTAAGGAATGTCATGGTTCTTTTGGATGTCTTTTGATGTTGTCAACATCTACTAAGTTGTGCATAATTTCTCTGGTCCAACCATACCGTGGTGTGGGAATTGCTTGACATCTGCTAGGTTGTGCGTTGCTTTGTATGTCACTTTTGCAAATACCATGTAGTGGGGGCAGGTTGTCGTTGCTTTGTACGTCACTCTTGCAAATTCCATGTAGTGGATGCACTACTTCCTTCTCTGAGAAGTTGAGCATGTTTGCTCAAGTTTTATCTTCTTGTCCAAAGTGGCTGAGTGGTGTGTTTTTATTTAGAGACATCCAAGATTTTCTATGGTTTCAGACTTAATTCTGTAAAAGCGATGACTATCACGTTTTTTAAAGGTGAGTTTTGCTTCTTCCTTTTGTCGTAGTTTAAGTCATGACCATGTAGTGCGTTCTCCTCCTCAGTGGAAGGCGTCTTTGGCTATTTCAAAGGTTCTGTTACCTTCTTTGACTTAGGTGCGAACGTCCGAACATTCAATCCCGCATTATGATAAGCTCATAAAATACACATTTTATGCCTTTTTTATTCTTAGTTTTAGTTATGTTTTCAATCTTTATTTTGATTACTTATATTATGTTTTTGAATTTTAGGTATATTTAGGAGAATGAAGTGAAAAGATGTCAAAAATGATGTAAAGATCTTATAAAATCAAAATCACAAGATGGAAGAAGACTTGGGAGTAAAAAAGATTAAATTCTTAGTGCAAAGCAATCAGGTAGATTCGATCTCCGGAGCTTTTGCAAGGAAAACATGATGTTAATTCTTTATTTAAATAAACTTCCTTCTTGACTTTTGAAGCTGACTTGAATACCTTTACAACGGTAGTTTATACGCATAAATCGGACAAGAAATGGTCATCCAAATCAGCCGAAGAAGTGCGAAGCAAAATGGCTGACAAAGATTCCGGCGCCGTGGTGCCCAAGATTCGGGAAAAACATGGGAAAACCTGACAAAAACTTAGTTTTTTGTCTCCTAACTTACTTGTGCGACAAGGACTTGTTCCCATGGTTTTAAAACTCTATAAATACCATCTTTTGAGCCACAAACTAGATATCTTTTGAGGAGACTCAAGGATCATCATTAATCTTCTTCTTCTTCTTCATTCTTCTAGTTTTCTTCTTAGTTTTTCTTTTATCTTCGTTTTGGTTAAGGGTGATTTCAAAACCCTAGAACATGTTGTGTAATTGATTTTGAGATTCTATCTATCATTAGTTTTCTTCAAAGTTGCTTATGTTTTTTCATAAAAATTGTTCATGATATTGTCTTGATTTGTTTAGGATGCATACTAGATATATCTTGATAATAATCTAATGCTAGTTTAGGAGTCTTGATTTCTTATTCATAAGTGGCAATTTGTGATTAATGATTATGGTCAAGTTTTCGCTAATTGCAAAGTGGAACATAACATAGGTTAAACAATCCGAGCTTATGTGTTTTTTGCTTAGATCAACCTATCTTTCTCATCATAAAGCTGCTATTACATTAAATCTAGAGAGCTTATTCTAGGTTGTCTAATAGTTAGAGATTAAATAGAGAGCTTGTTCTATTTAACAATGAACTATGGAAAGATTGGGGTAGTAGAGCTTGTTGTTATCTACAGTTGATACTTTTGATAGTTAATTGATGTTAATAGATCGGATTATGATTCTCAATGATGTCTAGTGGTGGCGAATGATACCTTAACCATATTTTTCTCATATTTGATATTCTCTTACTTTTATTGTTTGCTTTAATTTTAAAACTATTTCAAAACTCCTTTTTTTTTTGTTTTCTTTGAAGTTAAATTATAAACTAGTAACTTATAAATTAAAACCAATCCCTGTGGACTCGACCCTCACTTACTACTATACCTTATAATTTATCTTTTTAGTGCAAGGATTAAATAAGATATACTCTTTTGAGTGCATCAAGTTTTTAGCACCATTGTCGGGGATTGCTTTATTTAGTTTATTAGTTATTTGGTTTATTCTTATTTTCAGTTGTAATTAATTTTATTTTTCTTGTACATACAGGTTTTTTTTCTTTTCAATTTTTGAGCAAAACACGATGGAATTGAGCAATCTAACACTTGAGGAGTTGGTGACATACATGAACATTGAGAATCGACGAGCCAATCTCACCTCCCCAGTTCACCAATTGGCTATGGGTAATGTTCAACAATCAAGGTAGTGTGGAATGTGTTTCATGATGGATCATCCAACCAATTGGTGCCCATACTACCGAAAAGATAATTTTGAACCAACCTATGATGTGGAAGGATACCAAAGCCAACAAGGGTTCCACAAACAACAGTATGATCCTTTTCTAAACACTTACAATGAGGGATGGTGGGATCATCCTAATTATGGCTACTCGAGAAATTATCATGAAATAGATCCTTATACCAATTACACTCATCCATCAAGCTTCGATCAATCATGGTCTCAAGAACCATATCTTTTTTAGCCCCAATCACAAAATTTAGGTGAGTCTCTAGCAGATCTTGTCAAATCCCTTGCTAGTAACCAATTACAAATGCAACAGGAAACAAGGGAAGCAAAGGCAAGCATTTAAGAGACAAAAGGGCAAATGAGACAAATGGCAACAATGATGAGTCAATTACAGACTCAATTGAGACAAATGGTAACAACGATAAGCCAATTAGTAGAACAAAGATCTCAAGAACTCCCTTTCCAAACTATGATTGATCCAAAAGAGAGTGTTAGTGCCACACAACTTGAAGATGAATCAGAAAATCCAAGGGAACCCGAGGATGAGAAAGAATTAGAGATGGATTCTACTCTTGAGGATGATGAAGCCATATTCCAATTGAGAGTAATTCGGCACTTGAGGTAACTTTTAAGGTTCCTATTTCTACTAATGTTTCTTCTTCACTTTTTCCTACCAGATTTGCAAAGCCCAAGAAAGAGGAACATGAACAACAAATACTGGAAATCTTAAACAGCTTGCTTATGGATGATATTAAGCAAGTACCAAATGATGCACCTTTCCTCAAAGAACAATGCACCACCAAAAGTGATGGAATAATAATTGTGGTGGAGAATGTATCTGCTGTTGTGCACATACAACTTTCAACAAAACATAGAAATCTTGAAAGTCTCATGCTTAGAACAGAAAAGCCTAAAAAGCCAAGAAGGGGTGTTGGTTAGGTTGGACAACTTAACTTAAGTACTAATTGAGAAGGCAGTCCAATTAATGAAGAAATTACCAACCTATCATGCTCAGATTTGCTTTCTTTTCCTTTTATTATTTTTATTGTTTATATTGTTTATGCAGTGTTTTAGGTTTGTTTAGTTTGTTTTAAGTTGTTAATATATATATATTTTTATTTGTTTCTATTTTTTTTAGTAGTTCTTTTCTCTTACATATAATTCTTGCATATGAGGTGATAGCATTACATTGAAGACAATGTAAGAATTAAGTGTGGGGGGAAGAATTTAGGATTTCTTATTTTAGGTTGTCAATTTTTTTGAGTCTTTTTGAGTATGTTTTAGTGTTTTTCTATTTCTTTTCAATACAATGATGAGACATGAATTGCATAGGTCTAAAACTAGTTTAGTAGTGAGAAGATTTTTCATGAGAATTAAGCTTGATATCATTTTTCATGGAGCCAATAATAATATGATATGTTGATTGAGAAAGAAGCATGTTTAGACTTGATATTGACTTGTATAATCACCCTTGTGAGTTTTTGAGCCTATCTGATTGATGCATTATACATATCAATCTAATTTCTTTCTTGTGTGCTCTTATGATTACATGATTCTCTAGAACTTGCTTTAAACTGTTTTGAGACTATATTGATACATATGACTACATGGATATGATAGAGGCAATAGGATTATAGCCAGGGCCAAATCAGACATCCCTTATTAATGTTCCAAGAGAACATCCCCACTAGTGAGCCAATTTGAGCCTACATTTAATAATCTATTTCTTTGGTAACCACATCTTTTCCCTAGCCTAAATGTACTTATATCCTTACCCTTGTTCTAAAGATGGATTACATATTTTGAGACATATTGCAAAACAAAGGATACTTATTGAAAATTTGGGTTGGAAAAAAAAGATAAGCGTAGGGGAAGAAAAGAAAAGAAAAAAAGTCAAGAGAAAAAGAAAGGGATCATTGTCAAATACATTCCTATATTGAAAAAAGAAATTAAATCATCTCTTGAACTTTTGGTTAAAGAAAAAGATGTTACAAAGTTGGTTAGAATGAACAAAAGGCTCAACATGAATATTTTTAGCCGATGCTATTATGTGCTTTATAAGAGTTTTGAGAAGTTTTATTTGTATGATCTTATTATGTCTCTAAACTCTATGAAATCTTTGGAACCTTTGTGATATCTTTATCCTTTTATTATTTAACCACATTACAACCTTGAATAAAGACCCTTTGATTTATGAAGTTGCATGATCTAAATAGTGGAGAATAGGTGGACAAGCAAGCATATGGTACAACTGTTTTCATGAGATTGATTGAGTGTAAACACTTTACCACTACTTTAAAGAGTGAAAATCATGAGAGTATCCCATGTGAGAAGTTGAGATTAAGTTTGAATATGAACTATTTTGATTGAAATATGTTATGTTAATAATGCTGAACTCGAACTATTTACATTCAAACATATTTTTTTGTGAAATTCCTTAAGCTATTGATTTGTTTATAAGACTTTTTCAAAGATTGTCTCTAATTTATATTGAAAAGATTAGGAGTAACTATTTTTAGTGTATGTTAGTTTATTTTTATTTTAGTTTTTCAATGTTTATTGGTATCGTTCTAGTAAACCCTCACGAGACTAAACTCGTCCACTAGGGACACCAAGGGGTTTAAAGGCTTGTGTCACATGCTAAGTGCCACTGTGATTTCCTACGAAAATGGATTAGATTAGATTTTCTTATTTTATTCTTATTTTGTTTTGCTCGAGGACTAGCAAAAAGCTAAGTGGAGGGGTATTTGATAAGCTTATAAAATACACATGTTATGCCTTTTTTATTCTTAGTTTTAGTTATGTTTTTTATCTTTATTTTGATTACTTATATTATGTTTTGAATTTTAGGTATATTTAGGAGAATGAAGTGAAAAGATGTCAATAATGATGGTAAAGATCTTACAAAATCATAATCACAAGATGGAAGAAGACTTGGGAGTCAAAGAGATTAAATTCTTAGTGCAAAGCAATCAGGCAGATTCTGTTGGGTTTACTCTACCTCAGGCTCATGCTTAGACATAATAATCAAAGTGTAGCAGAAATAAACAAAGAAGCACCCGAAGTACAACAGGATCTTAGGCTTGTGTTTAGCATAAGTTTATAGAATTCAAAACTAATTAAATCACCCATATGATTTAGAAGTTACCTACTTAAGATATCGTAACCTTAAGTTGCATATCCAAATCCCGAATAACTTTCGACTCCAAGATCTGCAAAGCTTCCAACTCGTCCAAGACCCCAAGAAGCACAATTGTCCTTCCTTTAGAGCTAGTCCACACGAACAGCTGATGGATCCTTATCTAAGGTATGGTGATTCACTTGTGCTAGCAAGTTGATCCTAAGATCACAATCAAGAGATCTATCTATTGTGTTTTTCTTCCTAAATCAATCTCACTCAACAAGGTAAGAAACGTCAAGAAAACACTCAGAGGAAGAGGAATTGCAGCAAGCCCTTATAGCTGTAGCGAGGCTGCGATTTCATTGTTTTGCTAGGGAAGGGTTCTCTTCTTGAAACCAAACTTTTTCTCAAGCAAAATCAGAATGTCACATGTAGAATGAAAGTTTCGTTGGCGTCTATAGCCTCTATATCAGGTTATATAGTGGCGCAAACCCTGATCCCTCACTCCTTAAGCTTGGCCGACCCCTTGTAACTTGTTGCACAAGATTTTCATTAATCCACTTGGACTTAAACTATTTAATTCTAAGATGGATCAATAGGCCCACTATATTATCTAATAATAATAATGGTCCAACAATATTAATGCCTTAAGTTGGTCCAACCATTCTTAGTTGACAGTCCTAAATTAGAATAGTCACTTTGGATCCTTTCTAATTTATCATGCTTATTTATTGGATAGATTAATTTCCAAATGAAAGTAATTTAATTCTCAATTAAATTTTCTTTCTCCTCATGAACAATTCATGTTATTAATCTATTAATATCATCTCATGACATTAATCCAACATAGCGTAGTCATTCGAAGTACACCTTGCACAACACTATGTCAAAGTCGACTATACTAGTCTAAACAAGACTTCTTGATTCCTCTTATCTCATTAAGACATTGTCCTTGGATTTCTCAAATCTCAATTTTGTCTTAATCTTTCTTAATTGAACTTCTTCAATCAAGTCCTCAACATAGATCTTTTATTCCAATAAGTTTTACCTTAATAGAATACCATATTTAATCCATACTTATATGTTCTTATGTGTGTGACCCTCTAGGTTCCCAATATGTTGGCAATGAACATAAGTTAATCTCATTAACTTGTTTTCATAGATCAAGAGCGGGATCTAGCAACCCATCATGACCACCCAAATATTGTGAAGTCAGCGTGACCTTTTAGAACCTTTCAGCAACCAGCCTGTCGGTGTAATACGGTCCTTTCACCATATATCCCGGATAGCGTATGAGCATGGTGAAGTGTCTACTCATGTTCAATCCATATTAGTTCTTAGCAAGTTGTGATCAACCTTATGGATTTAGAGAAACAACTTTCTCCCAAATTCATCATGCTTTGGCCAAAGACTTAATCAAGTTAATCGTAGTCAAGAACAAACGAGATATGTCTCCAATATCAGAGGGAATGGTGAATCCTCTCTGGATCACTCATTCATCTTCGTATGGTTCATGTCATACCCAATAACACCATACTATAAGCATCCTCGTGTTTGGGACCCGTTCGTGATGGAATCTAAGTATGACACTCTCCATACAAGATGACCTGGTATCACAAGTCTGAGGACTAATTTACACGATTAGTACTAAGAGAACATTATCAAAGACACTGGAGTGATATTACCAAATGAAGTTCTCTTGGCGGGCCATGTTTAGTGAACTTGTTCAATAGACAAGCACCTATATGTTATCCAGAGTATCCCATACTTCAACCTTTTTGAGATCGGTTGCTTACTTCATAAGTAAGAAGGCTTAACATATACTAGTATTTGAGTATTGCCAATGCCTCATCTTAGCAATACGATGACCAGGAACAGTTTGAGGAACAAGGCTTTGATGCATAAGGATATCATAATTATAACTCTTTATAATTCCTTTGCAAGGCCATTATGTTCCATGGGTTTCATCCAATTAGTATTTAATAACTCATTAGCATTTGTACTAACATGAAGGAAAACCTTGTATCACTATCTTAATAGTGAAGGGTATGCTTTATTGATTGTGTATCCCAAGCTCAATCTGATTGGCTCTAGCGCATACACCAACAATCTCCCACTTGCATTAAGCCAATCACTAACGCATCCTATGCCGAACTCTTTCGATTAGTAATTGTGTCTCTACAAGGACATTGCTTAAGTGCATAGAGAACATGCTTTGTCATATTCATGATAATCTCATTATCAAGGTTAATAATTCAGATCACAACGAGACCTAGATTCCATTCAAATGGCTCAGTTGTTTTTATAACAACTATTGGAATCTACTTATTAGCATGTAGCTAATGATCCAAATATAACTCCTTTTGCAAGCCAAAACAAAAAAGTTGGTCTTAAAAACCTTTAATATAAACGTGCAATCTTTCATGTATGGAACGTTTCCAACTAATTGCATTTTTCAAAAATGGCAATTTATCATAACTTTTATCATTCAAAGAGTTATTAATAGCTCCCACTAAATCCTACATATATAGATGTTAAGGGATTAATTCAATAACAATTCGAATTCCATATCACCAAGCTAAATAGTATTCATAATACTTTGCAAGTTGTATAAGACTGTCTTATAGAACTATTTTATAACTGATTTATTTAAGAGAAAATTAAATAAGCATGGCATCATATGACAGCAAAGCAATATGTTTCGAAAACATAAATTAAAGATCCTCAACATTGGCCCATAATGCCAATAAGACATCAAATGTTTCTAAATAAATCATAAATAAATGTCTTATTAAAAATCCATAAGATTGGCAAGCTCTAATGTAGCATCAACTCGGTTGCCATCTTTATGGTCCAGCTTCACTGCTCCTTTCCTTTGGTCCCTACAATATGTCATACATATTTAGTACCAAATGATAGGGTATCATATACCAAGAGGAGTGAATCATATTATACCAGAAGTTGAAACTCTTTCCAGCTTATTTCCCTTGTTAGACTCAAGGTACTCCTTGCAATTGCGCCTCTAATGACCAGTTTTCCCACAATGAAAGAAAGCTTTGTTAGCATTATCCTTATCCTTTGCTTCCTTTGCAACACCATCATCGGGCTTCAAACTTTTTGAAGCAGGATGTACATCCCATCTAGTCTTTATTTTCTTCTTACCTTTCGGTTTAGAGGAAGAGACTAAATAGATAGATAATTTGTCCTTAACAATGGTTTGCTCGACCTGTGTGAGCATATTCAGTAACCCAGAAAGGGTAGCCTCCAAGTGGTTTATGTTGAAGTTCAACACAAACTACGAATAGCTCTCAGGCAGTGAAGTAACGATTAGATCAATGCTTAGATCATGATCCATAACCCATCCAATCTGCTACAATCAGGTAATATACCCTATCATCTTAAGCACATGAGGCCTTATTGGGCTTCCCTCTAACATCTTTGTTTGGAACAATTCCTTTGAGATGTCAAATCTCTCAGTGCAATTCTCCTTAGCAAACAGTTCTCTAAGGTTAAAGATGATATCCTGAGCATTCATGGCTTCATGTTGCTTTTGGAGATCGGGTGCCATACTAGCCAACATCACACATGTTGCTTGTACGAGATCATCTCTATGAACTCTATAGGCAACCCTCTCATCCTCGTTGCATCAGCAGCAGGCTCATCTGGGATGGGCTCATCAAGAACATAAGCTTTCTTTTCCTGTGTTAAGACAATCTTAACATTGCGAAACCAGTCAACGAAGTTTGGCCCAATTAACTTATTAGCATCAAGTATGCTTCTCAGTGATAATGCATTTTCCATTTTAGTGTTTATATCCTATATGAATCAAAACATTTAACAGTCAATAAATTGCAAGTAGTAATCATTTATGTCCGGCTTTAATACTTAAATGATTATTCTCATTATTTTAACAAAATAATAGCTATCTCCTACTATTTCGAGAAGTTTAACTCTTAAACTTCTTAATGAGCTAAGACCTCTTTCATTCCAGCATAACCTTGAGTGACTCAACAAGCTATGTTGAAACTAATTGAGTAGGTAACTTAGTTTACCAATTATATCTCTATGCAACTCCTAGATCCAATTAGGTGACAACTCTTTGCCTAAATACATCATATGCATTTTGCCTAACTATGCCTCTAAATGTCATGTGATCAAGTTTTACGCATCCAGATTACATAACACTTAGTTGAGTAAGACCCACCTTCAATAACTCAAACATGTTCATAGATAAGTTTGATCTTGAGTGACTCAACAAGCCTCCGAATGTAAGAAATCTATCTTGTTATGATGGTGGAAGGCAACTTATCATGCGTAACAAGGACTCAATATAATTTAATGAGGGATTTCATTTAACTCTTATATAGGTCTCATTGATTTCATACTTGATTGACATGCATAGCATTCATTCAATTACATACAACTCATATACATAATTAAAAATAAATCTATCACATGCAGTCTACTAGGATGATTATGGGCTTATTTCTAATCTAGTTTTCTTGAGCCATTAGGAAACTAGTTGGTCAAATTCCTAGGAGATATCATACATAGTCTTCGAAAGCTTTGTTGGTAATCTCCTTGGTTGCTTCTTCTTGGCGCCATATCTCCTTACAATCTTGGAATTTACATAAATTCTACTTCCTATCCTAAATCTAAATCTATAAAGAATATAACAATTACATTGCTTTATCAGAAACCTCAAGTTACTTTCGAGGGGAGTTAGATGAGAAGAGAATTTACAACTCCGAAATGAAAAAGAGAAGGCAGGGTGCGCAGACCCTATTTATAAAATACCAATAAGAAAATTCAACCATACATTCCCTAGTCATACTAAGGTCTAGTCCACAACCATTCTTCATGCATACATAATCAAATTATAAGCATGAATTTAATAATATGCAGAGTCAATATCACCTAGTGATCTTGTGTACTATTTGCATAAATGTCACCAAATAAATTTGAGACAATTTATCAAATCATTCTAGCAATTTCGGTTCCAACTATTAAAACACTTTTAGTAAAATCTTAACAATTAAGAAAACTATCTTGAAATCGGACTTTACCTAACTTTTAGGTTGCTTGTCATAATTAGGACAAAACATTCTAGCATGCATAAAATCCTAAACCTTTTAGGACACTTCATTGTCTTATACCGAGTCTTTAAGTTTGCAATCCATCCTAACTCTTTAGGAATTTAAAATCTCATTAGGTAACTCTTACCTAATCATACTACAAGTCTCTCCTAACATTTAGGATTCACACTCCCACTAGGAAACGGTTTCCTTGTGGAAGCAGGACTCTAACTCTTAGTGTCCTAGGTGCAGGCAATCTCTTTGGCCATCGAATGGCTGCTGCCAGCCCATGATCTGACTATTGTATGCCATCTTCAGTGGCTACTGGATGCCCTAAAAGAACTTGTTGGCCGCCCCTTACATATGTACTCAATTCGACAACAATTGCCTCCTTGGTGTCGCGATTTGGCTTACTTGCTTGTAGCAACAATTACCGCTTTATCCAGTCATGTTCTATGCCCAAAGAGGGATGGTAGCTGTAGACACCTAATTTTGTCCGGACCACTAAACAGGTATGTTTTCTTCCCATATTGATGTTCCCAAGTGTAAAAAGACTGTTTTCATCCTGCAGGTGGTACTCCGAGACTTAGTTTAAGAGGGCGAGCACAAAAAGTCAAACTTGAAAAAAAAGTCAACCCCGAAAAAGTCAACCCCGAAAAAGTCAACCCCAGAAATTCAACTACTGAAAAAGTCAACCCACTTTCAAAATCAAGATTTTAAGTTCAATTGAAAAATGGCGAAAGAATTTTGATAATCCGAGGTCTACATTGAAAGATATGGAGTTCGGAAGTTGGGATTTGGAGATTCAGTAGAAAGGAAACCCTAATCCGAGAAATTTGGGGAAAAGTGCTTAAACGATCAAACTGGTCGAAATTGAAGGTTCCAAATGAAAGATAAGCACTGACTACGGGTAATGGAGAAGTCACTTGCAAGAAAAACCGAAAAAAAAGTCAATCCGGGAGAAAACCGAGAATTAGGGTTTTTAGTGGATTTCGGTGAAATCGGGAAGAATCACAGAAATGGCCCGACTTGGTAAGACCAAAGCCCCCAATGGATGAGGAATGATTAAAAAGGATGGTCCAAGGCTCAGATTGAAGAAAATCTGAAAATCGGACTTGTTTTGAGCAAAACCGGGTTTCGGAGGTTAAAGGGTAAAATTGGAAAAATTTGGGAAAAATAGCAAATGGACTCCGAAAATTATGGAAAATTTGTCAATCTCATTCTTAAATCATTTGAAAGAGATTGGAGAAAGAAAATCTTGATTCCGAGTTCGTTTGCAAAGTGGCCAAATCCCGGGCTTCTTATGTAGTAATTCAAAAAGATAAATCCCGGAAAAATAGCAAATGGACTCCAAAAATTCTGAAATTTGGCAAATCTCATTTTTAAATTATTTGGAAGAGATTGGCGAAAGAAAATCTTGATTCCGAGTTCGTTTGCAAAATGGCCAAATCCCGGGCCTCCTATGCAGTAATTCAAGCCGATAAATCCCAAAAAAATACCAAATGAGCTCCAAAAATTATGAAAACTTCCAGATCACACTTTTTAATTATTTTGAAGAGATTGGTGAAGAAAAATCTTGATTTGGAGCTCGTAAAAAAAATGGTAAAATGTAGGGGCATAAAAGGGCATTTTTGGGAAGAAAAAATCCAAATAAATAGCAAACGGACTCAGATAATTTTGAAAACTTCCAGAACTCAATATTTTATTATTTTGGAAGTATTAAAAAAAGAAAAATTGAATTTGGAGTCCGTTTGATATTTATTTGCATCCGGGGGCAAAATGGTCATTTCACCCAAGCAACCGAAAATGGCTTTTTTGGCCCTTCAAAAAAATCAGAGTTGGGCTGGAAAAGAGAAGTGCTGGCATGCCCAAGCCCAAAGAAAGGAGGAAGCTTCTAATTTTTTTTTTATTTTTAATCAAGTGGTTAAAAATCAAGAGTTAGTTAACCATTCTCTTTGATCAAGCCATGGTGATTAAACCACATAGGTTAAGAAAGATGTCAACATTATTTTTGCATAGCTGTAATTTGAGAGGGCTGAGATGCTAATCTAAAGGTGGTAATTTCATGACTTTTCATCTTGAATTATTGGCCATTTGATGGAAATTAGGTTACACAAAAATGACAACATCTTGGAGGCTATATAACCATGCATTAAGGCTAGCCCTAAGGGAAGGGAGGCAGATTTTGGTTTCTTCTTTTCCATTTTGGCTGATTTCTCTTAGTTTTTCTTAGTTTTTATCTTCTTGGTTGAGAGCAAAAAAAGAAAAGTTTAGAAATAAAGGAAAGTTTGAAGAGAAAAGCTTGAAATATTAGCTTCTTGAGGTTGCTCTTGAGCACCAACTCTTGCACTTTCATTTTCTATTCTTGTTTTTTGCTATTTTAATCTCTACTTGGTGAGTTTTCATTTTAAAATAATGTTTCTTGTTCTTCCTTCATTTCCTTTCTTAAGTATATTTTTTTTACATTTTGTTTTTACAATAAACTCACCATGGCCAAATGGCCTACATTATTTATTTTAAGTTGTTGTTTCAATTCATTTTACCATATTGTTTATGCTATTTTCTTTGTTTTTGATGTTTTAAGTGTTATGTTATTTCATGTTCTTAAGTTATATTTAATTTGGTTGCTTTGTTTGTTGCCATTTATGTCTTAGATATCATGTTTTTGCATTTTTAATTTTCTGTTTTCATGTTGTTTAAATTTGAGCATGTTTTAGAGTTAGCATATTAAGTGTTTGTGAAAATGCTTGTGTGATTCTTTGCATGATTCTTGTTTTATATCTTAGTGAGCATGTTTTAGATTTGGTATATTAGGTGTTTGTGAAAATGCTTGTGTGATTTTTGTGTTATGACTTAGTTTTTCATGCTATCATACCAAGTGTTTGTGAAAATGTCATGCTTGTTGGAGCTTGGGGCCATTTGGCTACTCCATGTGTTTTGCATTGTGTGTTGTATTTTTTGTCATGCTAGTTGTTAGGTTTTTGCATTTGCATGATATTTGGTTGGATTTTTGAATTAAGCATGCCTTGTGTTTGTGAAAATGCCATGCATGTCTTAGGTCTAGGTTACATTAAATGCCATGCAAGTTCATGTTAGGTCTAGGCCATATTATTTATGTCATGCATTTTCCTTACATTTAGGTTTAGATCCATGCATTTCATGCATTATGTTTGCTGCATTGTTTCATGCATTTCATGTTCATGCCACTTGAATAATGACTTGAGCCAATTAATGGTTCAAAGTCATGCTCTCCTGAGCACACTTGTGGAAAATTAAGTTTGTCAAATTGATTATTCTACCTTTGTGATTTTTTTTACTTAGCCAATTTTTATCTAACTTTCAAAAAGTCCTAGCTACTGCTTTCAAGTCATTTTATGAGTTTCAAATATTTTTATTTTTATTTTTAAATGATTTTATCAAAGACAAAAAAAATGTGTTGGCAAAGCAGTTTTTTTTCCACCCAAAACTCGTACATCTCCGATTTTTCTGGGAATTCATCTTTGATCAGAAAATTAAGCCAATTTTTTCTCATGTAGTTTCATATGTCCTGAGTCTCCAGTATTGTTTTTAGAATTTTTGGAATTTCTAAAAATAGGGTAAAAAATCGTGGATTAAAACTGGACAGTGGAGTCAGGATTGAATTTAAAGAAAAACAAAGCAGTTTTTTCTCCTCCAAAAACTCGTACATCTCTGATTTTTCTGGGAATTCATCTTTGATCAAAAAATTAAGCCAATTTTTTCTCGTGTAGTTTTAAATGTCGTGAGTCTCCAGTATTTTTTTTCAGAATTTTTGGAATTTTTTAAAATAGGATAAAAAAATCGTGGATTAAAACTGGACAGTGGAGTCAGAATTGAATTTAAAGAAAAACAAAGCAGTTTTTTCTCTTCCAAAAACTCGTACATCTCTGATTTTTATGGGAATCCATCTTTGATTCGAAAATTAAGCCGATTTTTTTTCGTGTAGTTTTACATGTTCTGAGTTTCCAGTATTTTTTTTAGAATTTTTGGAATTTTTAAAAATAGGATAAAAATTCGTGGATTAAAACTGGACAGTGGAGTCAGAATTGAATTTAAAAAAAAAACAATTTTCTGTTTTGGTTAATTTACTTAGAGTGGGCTGATTAGAAGGGTTAGCTACTGACTTAGGGTAATTTCTAAGCCTTTTCAAACTCTAAAAATGGATTTTCAAGTCCCGGGTTAAGGGTAGTCAAGTCCGGATTTTTTAAACTTAGGAAATTAGAGCCATTTTAAAGAAATTAGCCCAGTTTTTATTTTTAATTCAAGCTTTTCAAAATTGTTTTCAAACAATCACAAAGTATTTTGGTTTTAGAATATTTAATTTGACATATTTTCCTAAGGTAGCCGGATATCTTTTTAGATATACGGATTTCCTTAATTAAAGGAAAAAAATACATTTCATGCATTGCATTTTTATATTCATGCATTTTATATAATATGTGATTCTTGCTATAATAATTTCTATGATATTGTTGTTATTTTGATTTATATTTTTTGATGTTACATGGTTTATTATATGGTTTCGAATATTTCATGATATCCTATGCTTTTATTTAGTTATCTTTATTTAGCATATACGTATTCATTTATTTTAAATGTTTTCAAAAGATAATGGTTTTCAATAAAAATAAAGATATTCCCGAGTTAAAATAATTCATGAGTTCTCTACCGGGTTTGCTGGAGGGAATATCATCAATTATCATTAATAAAGGAATATCTTTCTTTCAAAAAAGAGAATGATTCGGAAAGTTTTCCAAAACTAATAAAAATTTCTATATTTTGCCACGTTTGTTGGGGAATATAGGAAAATTTTGAATTTATAAATTCTGGATCATTTTCAATAAAAAAAATGAAATTATTTTTCTTTAAATTGGGAATTAACTTGAAATACTAAATTTAAAACCAACTTTTTACCGAGACTTGAGATAACACACGATTAATAAGGTACCGATTTATACGGGCGTTGTGGGGGTGCTAATCCTTCCCCACACGTAACCGACTCCCGAACCCGCTTATTTGATTTCTCTGGTTTAAAACGCAGACTTGAAATTGGTTTTTAAAATGTTTTAATTAATTTTTAAAATATTTTATAAAACCGGTTTTAATAGGTGGCCGATCACACCTAGCTAAAAAAGATTGGTGGCGACTCCATGTCTTTTTTAAGGTCATTTTCAAAACCTTCATTTTTCTAGAGGAATTAAGTCGACTTTTCCTCGATTTTTTTTTAATGTCACGCCTAACGAATAATAAAGTCTTGCGATGAGACTCGTCGTTAATTTTTTTTTTTAGGTTGCGACAGCTTGGCGACTCCGCTGGGGACATATTAGAGAGTCAGGCCTAGAATTAGTCGTGTGTTATCAAAGTCTCGGTTTTGTTGGTTTAATTGGTATTTGATTTTAATTCCCACATTTTTTTAATAAGGAGAATTTTGAAAATAATAAATTGTTTTTAAATATGTTCATACTCATGTGCATGCATTTTATTTTTGTTCTCTAGTTATTTAAGGTTGTATATTATAATTGCTTGTTGGTTAATGCGTTACACTATTCTTGAATGTTTTAATTGCTAGGGCATTTAGAATAAGGTTTGTAGAATAGGTGGTGAAAGGTTTATTATTCCTCCACACACACTACACGTGCATTTGCATAACATGAATCCTATACCCGGGTTCCGTCCTTTTAAGTGGGAGTAAAGTAACTACGCCTTCGTGATTGATCCCCCGTATGGGCTAGTGAAACACTTTCGGAGTATAAAGTACCTAATGCCTTCGTGATGATCCTCCGCATGGGCATAGGAAAATATACTCTAACGAATTGAACCCGCTTTTATCGGGGTGCCTTACTAGCCTTCACCGGCGACAGTGAGGAACAATTCGGAGCCTTAGAACCGATTCATCTCATATAGTGAACCTAGGCGAAGCCATGCCGGATTTCCGTTAGATATACCGAAAATAGGAACACATAGAGGGACAGTTCTAAACCTTTTGTTACCTATTTTACACTCCGAATAAGTGTGGTAGATCGGGCAACGATGTACGTACATCGCCCGTAATAAATGTGATACTCCGCCTCGAAGACATCGTGATGCCTAAATAAGCAGATATTGCTGGGGCAGATGTTCATTAGCTGTTTTTTTTTTTTTTTTTTTAAAAAAAAAAATCTTTTTTCAAGCATTTTGCATGTTGCACATTTCATACATGTGTGAATAAGAGCATGTACATTTTTGGTTGTGTTATTGATCTCATTCTTTGCAATAAACAGTTGGTAATTTCATTTGATGATTTCATAAAACCGGTAGTGTCACATGAACATTTGCATATGGTACCATAGTGGGATCCACCCTGAAATTCTTTTGAAAATAATGTGATTGGTTTTTCATAAATAAAAAAAAAACACAAAAAAAAAGCATGTTAAAAAAAATCATAAATTAGGAGGCAAATCTTGCATAATGAGATTTTTGAATAATCAAGATTTAGGTCCCACCAATTTCGTGTAATCATTGGTTAATTTATTTGTGTCATTTTGACATCGTGTTACAGTCATAACATGCATGATTATTCATTGTAGAATACATTTGTGATATACATGGTCATTCTTTGTACCTACCTTTGTATTAATTCATTTATTCTTAGCATGTATCATTTTGACATCATAGCATGCATGGTCATTCATTGTAGGACACGTTTATGACATGCATAGTCATTATCTGTATATACCTGGCATTAAATTGCATCCATAGCATACATAGTCATCATAATTTCTCTGTATATGTTCATGCATTAATCATCAATTTATTCATGCACATAGGAATAGAGCGTGTACATTCATAATCTTAATCTCATGACATTTTCATTTGCATGAAAGGGGTTCGAGATATGAGGAATGAATCGGAGGAACGATTGGGTGCTTTGGAACGCAATCAAGATGAATATGGACATGAAATCCGAGAGGTGAAGGAACAACTTGCCAAATTGCTGAAAATAGTTGAGGATATGGGTAACAGTAAAGGTGAACTTTCTCAGGGCTTCGCATCATCTTCGGATCAACCAAAACCATTAGGTCCAGAACATACAATCCTTGCTGGATCCTGCACTTGTCAATGCCACAAAGGTTGCAATCCTGATGAAATTGTGGACAAAATCATGAAAATAATTAAACCTGAAAGCCTGATACCAAAGACAGAAACCTCGAATCCAGTACCATACCTGCAAACTGTTCTAGTTCCAAACCAGTATCCCCACCCTACTATGGTCCAATCGTCCATTGGGACGACCACTACGGGATTCCTGAATCCGACTCCATCGTTACCAACTACCAGTTCATACTATTTCCCTCATCAATCACCTTATCCAGTACCTGAGATAGGAACCTCGAGCTATGTACAACCTCCAAAGGCCCCGTGTCCAAATCCATACCCTTACCATGCTGTTCCGCCACATCCCCATGTAAACACTCCGGTTCGAACCTTAGTGCTACCACCAAGTGCCCCAACTCCTAGGCCATGTGTGACTAAGAAACGATCCCAGAATAAGACCCAAATGCATTTTGATCCCATTCCAATCAGCTACCAAGAGCTCCTCCCTATACTGATCCAAAATCACATGGTTGCCTGTGTCCCATTGAAACCCCTGTTACCACCATATCCAATGTGGTATAATCCAAATGAAAGATGTGATTATCACTGTGGAATTGTTGGCCATAGCATCGAAGATTGTATAGTAGTCAAAAGGAAAGTGCAAGCTCTCACAGATGCCAAGTGGTTGGATCCAACGACACTGATTGATAAAGGACTGGAAAACGCCATTAGGATTGGGAGATTTACAGCATTGAAGTGGAAAGACTTCGGTCTTATATGATGTAATAGGATTTCACTTTTTCAGTAGCCGGCTCTTATAGCCTTAGGATGCTAGGAAGAATAAAGTGCTTGTAAAGACAGTTTTAACTACTGCTCAAATTTTGTAAAACATGGTTTATACCATTGTGAACATTGATATGGGAATGAATTGAGTATGCTTCAAATTTATAAGATGTTGATGATTAAGTTCCTCCGATTCTTATTTCCTCCGTGATATCTTCCCCTTTGCATTTTGCATCCCATCAATTATTTGTCAGGTTGCATTCATAACAAACATAGTCAGCATAATTTCTTTGTATATGTTCATGCATTAATTTGCTTATTACATACATCATGTTAGCATTAGGTCGCATTCATGACACACATGGTTAGCATGATTTTCTTTGTATATACTCTATATCAATTATTCATTGTTTGCATGTATCATAATTGACACCGTGTTGCATTCATAGGATATATGATCATTCATTGGGAAACATGCTAAAATGCACATGATCAGTCATTGCATATATCCATGTGTTGATTTGTTTATTCTTTGTTTGCAACATGTTGGCATTGTGATTGCATTTATCACATATATGGTCAGCATGTTTCCATTGTACATATCCATACATCATATTGTTTAGGCTTCACATGCATGAAATTGCATTCATGGCTCATTCATCATGACATACATTTGGGGGAAATAAAATAGAAGTTGGCTTGGCTTTAGGAGTCTTTGAAAGAATTTCCATTTCAAATCAGAAGAAGTACTGAGTACACTTTTAATACAGGCCGGTGCTATGGAGGATGAACAAGTTGCCCGAATGGAAAAAATGGAAAGGGAACAGAGAGAATTGCGAGAACAGCTAGCAAAATCTCAAGCAGAATCTAAGGATCAGATGACTAAACTGATGGAGCTAATGTCTGCTGTAATGAAGGGAAAAGGATACACCGAAAACTTTGTCGCCGGAGAAGGGTTAGAGGTACAAAAGGGCCAAGATGAGGTAGCAATAAGTGATGCCCAGAACACTGTTAACCCCGTCAATGTCCTAAAATCAGATGATCCGGCTGAACAGGCAAAGTTGAAAAGGGTTGCAGTAAATGAGGTTGAGTTGGCAGATTCCCAAGGGAAATATCAGTTGTTAGATGAAAGGCTCCGGGCAATAGAAAGAAAAGATGTATTCGGGAGTGTGGAGGCGAAAGAACGATGCTTGGTCCTCGATTTAGTCATTCCTCCTAAGTTCAAGATCCCTGACTTTGTGAAATATGACGGGACGACCGATCCATCAGCCCACATCACTATGTTCTGCCGAAAGATGACAAGTCAGATAGATAATGATAAGCTTTTGATTCACTGCTTTCAGGATAGCCTCAGCGGGTCCGCAATTAGGTGGTATAGTCAGTTGAGCAAGGATCAGATTCGCTCTTGGAATGATTTGGCTGGGGCTTTTCTAAACCAGTACAAGCATATGACCGACAAGACACTTGATCGTCTCACTTTGCAAAATATGGAGAAAAAAGCTACTGAGAGCTTCAAAGAATATGCACAACGGTGGATGAGCCTGGCTGCCCAAATACAACCGCCCTTGACACAAAAGGAAATCACTATCCTTTTTGTGAATACACTGCACGCCCCGTACTATGACAGACTTGTCGGCAATGCTTCGAAGAATTTTGCGGACATGGTAATTTCAGGGGAGATGATTGAGAATGCTATCAAGAATGGGAAACTTGAAAGAGAAGGAACATCCAATACCGAGAGAAATAAGGCACCAAGAAAGAAAGAGGAAGATGTCCAAACTATGGAAGATTTCATCCCATATTCCCAATTTCCCTCATACCAATCATGTTACCCTACTGAGGTATCTCCAAGCCTTTATCCTTACCTACCTACCCAAACACCTAATCCTATACCAGCCCTTGCAACAAGGCCTACTTCTAGAAAACGACCGCGAGAAAATCAAGAAAAAATTCCAATCCCCATCCCTGACTTACTGCCATTACTAATAAAGAATCAGTACCTTACCCCGGTACCTTTGAAAATAGCTCCGAATCCATCAGCAAGGAGTTATGACCCTGACAGCAAGTGTGATTATCACCTAGGGGTAGTTGGGCATTCAACTGAAAAATGCAGACAACTGAAGGAAATGATTGAAAGTTTTATCCGTGATGGTATTTTGACACCGGAGCTTATCGATCAATGGAAGGCCACTTAGCCCTAAATCAATTTCTTTCAGGGTTTTAGGGGGAGAATTACTACCTTTGAAGGATGTCAATAGGAGCATTTTTGACGCATGTAGTTTTATACACTGTGATGATGAAAGCACTTGTCTCATGTTAACATCTACATGAATTAAATGAATTTTAAATGCTTTGTGTTTGTTGTGTTTTAAATAAACGTGAATTTACAAAAACAAGCATTAAGGAAGTTTTAATAATAGATAGTCTCAAGAAAATTGATGATCAGTGTTAGAAATGACCCAACACCATCCCCCTCTTTTTTGGGCTTCTCTATACCTAAACCTTGAATCAATAACACTTGAAAGACCTAATGCTTCAAGGAAAAATGAATGAAAAAAGAGAAGCATTGTCATTGCAAAATAAGCAAGGATGTAAATCCTAGTCTAGGCTATGAACAAAGGAACAAACTTTTTGAAATTTTTTGAATTCCTTGAAAATCAAACAAATGAGACATTCTTTCAAGAATCCAGATTTTGATAATTTGGTGTGTGTCAGGATTGTGCTAAAACCATCCATGACCTTTCCCAATGACCACAAAACACTAATTGCCCAGACATCACTTCATGATTGACACCTTGGGGAACAATGATTAAACTAGATTATCCCTTGTCCCAGAGAAAACCTGCTTTTGGGTCATGTTTTCCTTGTCTCTTCAAAGAACTCAGATTGGAAACTCAGCCTTTTCAAAACAGACCTAGACTTGCCATGTTCCTCGTTGATACAAATTCGCATGGATAATCAAATTGGGGCATCATATGTGGAAATGATGGATACATAGTGAAGAAGGATGGGATAATGCATGAATCATTGGGGGCATGCGACGAAAAAAACAAAAAAAAAAGAAAAAAAAGAAAAAGAAAAATCATGATATCATGCATATGAGAATTCGGATGATTCCAAAGTGCAAAATGAAATTCTGAATATCTATTTCCCCTGAGGATTGCTTTTCAATGAGAATATTTGGGCTTGATATGATGAATGGCCATCTTTCATATCCATTTCACAAGAAAAAAATTATTATCCATAGTCACCCCTTTTGAGCCAAAAGAATTCTTAATTCTTTGAACCCTGATCAAGGATTACCCTCTACACTGGGGGGCAAATGCGAGGAAAGATCTTTTCAAAGATCATTGAGAAATGAGTGACAGCTCAGGGACAGACACAAAGCAAATGGAGCCCCGAATAAATACGGGCGCACTCTGTCAAAGAAAAAAGAAGAGGAAAAGATGACGAAATGAAAGCCAAGAAAAACAAACAAAAAACACAATAAAAAAATGTGTGTGAAAGACATGGCAAATTGAAAGCCAAAAGCAAGGAAGAAAAAGAGCAAAATCAAAAAAGAAAGAAATGTCCAAGAAGAGACACATGCTTCAAAGAAAATCCTCTTCAAGAAAGGATCCTTGATCTGATTACCCTCAAACACATATTTTGGGCCTATTTATCCTTTCTTTCTGAATCCTGAGCCATGGCCTACATTACGTGCTTTAAAAGTCCATTTTGATCAAGCA
This sequence comes from Fremontodendron californicum, assembly GCA_030761205.1. Lineage (NCBI taxonomy): Eukaryota > Viridiplantae > Streptophyta > Magnoliopsida > Malvales > Malvaceae > Fremontodendron > Fremontodendron californicum. The sequence continues at coordinate 6,490,807 of JAULJL010000019.1, read as the reverse complement.
TGAATGTTTAATTTGAAGGGTTTTCCTCAGATTTTATCCCATCTTATCAAATTCTCATTTCACTAAGGAAGAATTTAGAATTCTCAAGTGCATGGTAAAAAAAAAAAAAGAGAAAAATTGAAAAGAATGGGACTCTAGGGCGAAAACCCAAAAAAACGGGCGGTCTAGAGTAGAATGGGAATTTTCGATGCCATCGATGATAGTGCCGATACCCCAAAAGAAAAGATCTTATTAAAGGAGTGGTCATCGAGGAACATCTAGGAATTCCTGAACCCCCCAAATTGTCAGCTCTCATTCGGAGGATTGTCTTCAAAAACTGAAACTTTGTTCCCAAGATTAAACTTTCCGGTTTAAACATCCCAGCCAATCTTGATGCTTGACAAAATGCCTTGATATGGAAACTAAAAGAATGTTGAATTTGTTTGGTTCTCAATGAATTCATGATTTATAAAACCTGTTCCATTTGTGAGCCTAGAAGGGATATACATTTTTGTCATGAAGTTTTCCTGGAAAAGCCAGAATCTTGTTATACCAAGCCTTGCCAATCCAGTTGAAAAAACCCAGATTGATACTTAGAGAAATTTCTAACAATGATCATCAGTCTTCAAAAGATTTGTACATCACACATTGTGGGGTTAATATTTTTTGTTCAGAAGTTTTCAAAATGCGAAAACAAATAAAAAGATTTTTTTGAAATACCCATTTTGATGTTGGCATGAGACAAGGATTTTTCTAACTCAAAGGTGTAGAACTGCCAGGATAGGTCTTGACTTCCAGATATGAGAAGAAAAACTAGAACCCGGTTCAGATCTCTGTTGATGAAAGTTTGAAAAACTGTTGGGGCAAAGAGAATAGCCAAAATGAATTGAAGATATACTCTGATTTGAAGAGGAAAAATGAATTTGAAAGGCTAAGCCAAAGTCTAGAAAAACAGCCGGGGGCACTTGCAACACTCATGAGCACTCATCTCTCTGTCGAGCTTTTGCATCTGCACAGTGTCGGCAAGCATTTGCATCATTCATGGGTATTTGCATTGGCATTATTCCATAAGCATCTGTATTTTACCTTTACATTTACATTCTTCATGGAATTCGTATTTGTGTCATCTCAAGCAATTGCATCATTTCTAGAATCATTGCATTTTCATTACTGTGTGGTAATTGTAGTTACACCATTCATAAACCAGTTACATGAACACAATTAGTAGGGGCATCTGCATCATGAAACATGGGCATCAATCCAAGTCATTTACATTTGCATTAAAGACATTTGCACCAGTTTAAGTCATTTCGTGTCTTATTCAACACCTGCATCTGCATCAAAAAGCATTCGCATCTTCTCAAAATCGTTAGGGTAATTTTCAACAATTCTTCAAAGAACATTTTTAAGACCTCCGGGCATAATTTTTCAAATCACAGGTAAGACCTCCGGGCAATATCTTTAAGACCTCCGGGCAACATCTTTAAGACCTCCGGGCATAACTTTTTTCAGGGGTAAGGCCTCCGGACACTATTCTTAAGACCTCCGGGCATCATTTTTAAAGTCGCATACAGCGCATTTTTTCCAAATTATGGGTAAGGCCTCCGGGCACCATTCTTAAGACCTCCGGGCATCATTTTTAAAGTCGCATACAGCGCATTTCTTCCAAATCACGGGTAAGGCCTCCGGGCACCATTCTTAAGACCTCCGGGCATCATTTTTAAAGTCGCATACAGCGCATTTCTTCCAAATTATGGGTAAGGCCTCCGGGCACCATTCTTAAGACCTCCGGGCATCATTTTTAAAGTCGCATACAGCGCATTTCTTCCAAATCACGGGTAAGGCCTCCGGGCACCATTCTTAAGACCTCCGGGCATCATTTTTAAAGTCGCATACAACGCATTTCTTCCAAATTATGGGTAAGGCCTCCGGGCACCATTCTTAAGACCTCCGGGCATCATTTTTAAAGTCGCATACACCGCATTTCTTCCAAATTATGGGTAAGGCCTCCGGGCACCATTCTTAAGACCTCCGGGCATCATTTTTAAAGTCGCATACAGCGCATTTCTTCCAAATCACGGGTAAGGCCTCCGGGCACCATTCTTAAGACCTCCGGGCATCATTTTTAAAGTCGCGTACACCGCATTTCTTCCAAATTATGGGCAAGGCCTCCGGGCACCATTCTTAAGACCTCCGGGCATCATTTTTAAAGTCGCATACAGCGCATTTCTTCCAAATTATGGGTAAGGCCTCCGGGCACCATTCTTAAGACCTCCGGGCATCATTTTTAAAGTCGCATACAGCGCATTTCTTCCAAATCACGGGTAAGGCCTCCGGGCACCATTCTTAAAACCTCCGGGCATCATTTTTAAAGTCGCATACAGCGTATTTTTTTCAAATCACAGGTAAGACCTCCGGGCACCAATTTTTAAGACCTCCGGGCACCATTTTAAGACCTCCGGGCATAATTTTTCAAATCACAGGTAAGACCTCCGGGCAACATCTTTAAGACCTCCGGGCATAACTCTTTTTTTCAGGGGTAAGGCCTATGGGCACCATTTTTAAGACCTCCGGGCATAATTTTTCAAATCACAGGTAAGACCTCCGGGCAACATCTTTAAGACCTCCGGGCATTATTTTTTTCAAATCATAGGTAAGACCTCTGGGCAACATCTTTAAGACCTCCAGGCATAACTTTTTTCAGGGGTAAGACCTCCGGGCACCAATTTTTAAGACCTCCGGGCATAATTTTTCAAATCACAGGTAAGACCTCCGGGCAACATCTTTAAGACCTCCGGGCATAACTTTTTTCAGGGGTAAGACCTCCGGGCACCAATTTTTAAGACCTCCGGGCACCAATTTTTAAGACCTCCGGGCACCATTTTAAGAACTTCGGGCACCAATTTTAAAGCCCTTCGAGCATAAATTTTTCTTTTGAAATCGAATTCATTCCCTTAAGACGAATCGAGCCTTGTTTAGGCAGGGAATTCAATTTAAGGACAAAATCTTCAATTTATCGTTTTTAAAAAAAATGAAAAAAGAGAAAATAAAAAAAAATAAAAAAAATAAAAAAAATAAAAAAAAAAGGAAAAAAGAAAAAAGAAAAAAAGAAGAAAGAAGAAAAAAATGAAAAAATGAAAAATAGAAAATGAAAAAAATTAAAATGAAAAAGAAACCCCTTTCCCTTTCCTTCACATGTGATGTCACTGACCGTAGAAAATTAGTGTCGGTTTATCTTTGCCTGATTCCTGATTCTCAGCAATAGCCAAAGAGGGGCAGCTGTAGACACCTAATTTTGTCCGGACCACTAAACAGGTATGTTTTCTTCCCATATTGATGTTCCCAAGTGTAAAAAGACTGTTTTCATCCTACAGGTGGTACTCCGAGACTTAGTTTAAGAGGGCGAGCACAAAAAGTCAAACTTGAAAAAAAGTCAACCCCGAAAAAGTCAACCCCGAAAAAGTCAACCCTAGAAATTCAACTACTGAAAAAGTCAACCCACTTTCAAAATCAAGATTTTAAGTTCAATTGAAAAATGGCGAAAGAATTTTGATAATCCGAGGTCTACATTGAAAGATATGGAGTTCGGAAGTTGGGATTTGGAGATTCAGTAGAAAGGAAACCCTAATCCGAGAAATTTGGGGAAAAGTGCTTAAACGATCAAACTGGTCGAAATTGAAGGTTCCAAATGAAAGATAAGCACTGACTACGGGTAATGGAGAAGTCACTTGCAAGAAAAACCGAAAAAAAAGTCAATCCGGGAGAAAACCGAGAATTAGGGTTTTTAGTGGATTTCGGTGAAATCGGGAAGAATCACAGAAATGGCCCGACTTGGTAAGACCAAAGCCCCCAATGGATGAGGAATGATTAAAAAGGATGGTCCAAGGCTCAGATTGAAGAAAATCTGAAAATCGGACTTGTTTTGAGCAAAACCGGGTTTCGGAGGTTAAAGGGTAAAATTGGAAAAATTTGGGAAAAATAGCAAATGGACTCCGAAAATTATGGAAAATTTGTCAATCTCATTCTTAAATCATTTGAAAGAGATTGGAGAAAGAAAATCTTGATTCCGAGTTCGTTTGCAAAGTGGCCAAATCCCGGGCTTCTTATGTAGTAATTCAAAAAGATAAATCCCGGAAAAATAGCAAATGGACTCCAAAATTCTGAAATTTGGCAAATATCATTTTTAAATTATTTGGAAGAGATTGGCGAAATAAAATCTTGATTCCGAGTTCGTTTGCAAAATGGCCAAATCCCGGGCCTCCTATGCAGTAATTCAAGCCGATAAATCCCAAAAAAATACCAAATGAGCTCCAAAAATTATGAAAACTTCCAGATCACACTTTTTAATTATTTTGAAGAGATTGGTGAAGAAAAATCTTGATTTGGAGCTCGTTTAAAAAATGGTAAAATGTAGGGGCATAAAAGGGCATTTTTGGGAAGAAAAAATCCAAATAAATAGCAAACGGACTCGGATAATTTTGAAAACTTCCAGAACTCAATATTTTATTATTTTGGAAGTATTAAAAAAAGAAAAATTGAATTTGGAGTCCGTTTGATATTTATTTGCATCCGGGGGGCAAAATGGTCATTTCACCCAAGCAACCGAAAAGGGCTTTTTTGGCCCTTCAAAAAAATCAGAGTTGGGCTGGAAAAGAGAAGTGCTGGCATGCCCAAGCCCAAAGAAAGGAGGAAGCTTCTAATTTTTTTTTTTTTTTAATCAAGTGGTTAAAAATCAAGAGTTAGTTAACCATTCTCTTTGATCAAGCCATGGTGATTAAACCACATAGGTTAAGAAAGATGTCAACATTATTTTTGCATAGCTGTAATTTGAGAGGCCTGAGATGCTAATCTAAAGGTGGTAATTTCATGACTTTCCATCTTGAATTATTGGCCATTTGATGGAAATTACGTTACACAAAAATGACAACATCTTGGAGGCTATATAACCATGCATTAAGGCTAGCCCTAAGGGAAGGGAGGCTTTTTTGGTTTCTTCTTTTCCATTTTGGCTGATTTCTCTTAGTTTTTCTTAGTTTTTATCTTCTTGGTTGAGAGCAAAAAAAGAAAAGTTTAGAAATAAAGGAAAGTTTGAAGAGAAAAGCTTGAAATATTAGCTTCTTGAGGTTGCTCTTGAGCACCAACTCTTGCACTTTCATTTTCTATTCTTGTTTTTTGCTATTTTAATCTCTACTTGGTGAGTTTTCATTTTAAAATAATGTTTCTTGTTCTTCCTTCATTTCCTTTCTTAAGTATATTTTTTTTACATTTTGTTTTTACAATAAACTCACCATGGCCAAATGGCCTACATTATTTATTTTAAGTTGTTGTTTCAATTCATTTTACCATATTGTTTATGCTATTTTCTTTGTTTTTGATGTTTTAAGTGTTATGTTATTTCATGTTCTTAAGTTATATTTAATTTGGTTGCTTTGTTTGTTGCCATTTATGTCTTAGATATCATGTTTTTGCATTTTTAATTTTCTGTTTTCATGTTGTTTAAATTTGAGCATGTTTTAGAGTTAGCATATTAAGTGTTTGTGAAAATGCTTGTGTGATTCTTTGCATGATTCTTGTTTTATATCTTAGTGAGCATGTTTTAGATTTGGTATATTAGGTGTTTGTGAAAATGCTTGTGTGATTTTTGTGTTATGACTTAGTTTTTCATGCTATCATACCAAGTGTTTGTGAAAATGTCATGCTTGTTGGAGCTTGGGGCCATTTGGCTACTCCATGTGTTTTGCATTGTGTGTTGTATTTTTTGTCATGCTAGTTGTTAGGTTTTTGCATTTGCATGATATTTGGTTGGATTTTTGAATTAAGCATGCCTTGTGTTTGTGAAAATGCCATGCATGTCTTAGGTCTAGGTTACATTAAATGCCATGCAAGTTCATGTTAGGTCTAGGCCATATTATTTATGTCATGCATTTTCCTTACATTTAGGTTTAGATCCATGCATTTCATGCATTATGTTTGCTGCATTGTTTCATGCATTTCATGTTCATGCCACTTGAATAATGACTTGAGCCAATTAATGGTTCAAAGTCATGCTCTCTTGAGCACACTTGTGGAAAATTAAGTTTGTCAAATTGATTATTCTACCTTTGTGATTTTTTTTACTTAGCCAATTTTTATCTAACTTTCAAAAAGTCCTAGCTACTGCTTTCAAGTCATTTTATGAGTTTCAAATATTTTTATTTTTATTTTTAAATGATTTTATCAAAGACAAAAAAAATGTGTTGGCAAAGCAGTTTTTTTTCCACCCAAAACTCGTACATCTCCGATTTTTCTGGGAATTCATCTTTGATCAGAAAATTAAGCCAATTTTTTCTCATGTAGTTTCATATGTCCTGAGTCTCCAGTATTTTTTTTAGAATTTTTGGAATTTTTAAAAATAGGGTAAAAAATCGTGGATTAAAACTGGACAGTGGAGTCAGGATTGAATTTAAAGAAAAACAAAGCAGTTTTTTCTCCTCCAAAAACTCGTACATCTCTGATTTTTCTGGGAATTCATCTTTGATCAAAAAATTAAGCCGATTTTTTCTCGTGTAGTTTTAAATGTCGTGAGTCTCCAGTATTTTTTTTCAGAATTTTTGGAATTTTTTAAAATAGGGTAAAAAAATCGTGGATTAAAACTGGACAGTGGAGTCAGAATTGAATTTAAAGAAAAACAAAGCAGTTTTTTCTCTTCCAAAAACTCGTACATCTCTCATTTTTCTGGGAATTCATCTTTGATTCGAAAATTAAGCCGATTTTTTTTCGTGTAGTTTTACATGTTCTGAGTTTCCAGTATTTTTTTTAGAATTTTTGGAATTTTTAAAAATAGGATAAAAATTCGTGGATTAAAACTGGACAGTGGAGTCAGAATTGAATTTAAAAAAAAAAAACAATTTTCTGTTTTGGTTAATTTACTTAGAGTGGGCTGATTAGAAGGGTTAGCTACTGACTTAGGGTAATTTCTAAGCCTTTTCAAACTCTAAAAATGGTTTTTCAAGTCCCGGGTTAAGGGTAGTCAAGTCCGGATTTTTTAAACTTAGGAAATTAGAGCCATTTTAAAGAAATTAGCCCAGTTTTTATTTTTAATTCAAGCTTTTCAAAATTGTTTTCAAACAATCACAAAGTATTTTGGTTTTAGAATATTTAATTTGACATATTTTCCTAAGGTAGCCGGATATCTTTTTAGATATACGGATTTCCTTAATTAAAGGAAAAAAATACATTTCATGCATTGCATTTTTATATTCATGCATTTTATATAATATGTGATTCTTGCTATAATAATTTCTATGATATTGTTGTTATTTTGATTTATATTTTTTGATGTTACATGGTTTATTATATGGTTTCGAATATTTCATGATATCCTATGCTTTTATTTAGTTATCTTTATTTAGCATATACGTATTCATTTATTTTAAATGTTTTCAAAAGATAATGGTTTTCAATAAAAATAAAGATATTCCCGAGTTAAAATAATTCATGAGTTCTCTACCGGGTTTGCTGGAGGGAATATCATCAATTATCATTAATAAAGGAATATCTTTCTTTCAAAAAAGAGAATGATTCGGAAAGTTTTCCAAAACTAATAAAAATTTCTATATTTTGCCACGTTTGTTGGGGAATATAGGAAAATTTTGAATTTATAAATTCTGGATCATTTTCAATAAAAAAAATGAAATTATTTTTCTTTAAATTGGGAATTAACTTGAAATACTAAATTTAAAACCAACTTTTTACCGAGACTTGAGATAACACACGATTAATAAGGTACCGATTTATACGGGCGTTGTGGGGGTGCTAATCCTTCCCCACACGTAACCGACTCCCGAACCCGCTTCTTTGATTTCTCTGGTTTAAAACGCAGAATTGAAATTGGTTTTTAAAATGTTTTAATTAATTTTTAAAATATTTTATAAAACCGGTTTTAATAGGTGGCCGATCACACCTAGCTAAAAAAGATTGGTGGCGACTCCATGTCTTTTTTAAGGTCATTTTCAAAACCTTCATTTTTCTAGAGGAATTAAGTCGACTTTTCCTCGATTTTTTTTAATGTCACGCCTAACGAATAATAAAGTCTTGCGATGAGACTCGTCGTTATTTTTTTTTTTTAGGTTGCGACAGTAGCGGGTCGGATATCTACATTTTTTGTACTATCCGAATCTGCAATTTTTTTTAAAATCTAAATTCACAAATTATCCGCATATTACTATCCGAATCCGAATTAAATAACATTCTCCGTCGGATATCCGAATTCGCTAAAAATCCGAATTCAATAAATCAATTTTTTAAAATAAAAATCAAAATATAAATCAAAATAAAATAAAATAAAATAAAATAAAATATATGTGTTTTACAAATAAGAGGATTCAAATTCGGATATCCAAATCCGCTATCCTAATCCGCATAAGTAATGCGGATTCGGTAATGGATATCCGAGGTTTCATATCCGCATCCGCTCTGAATCCTCTGCGGATAGTAATAATAATATCCGAATTCGCAAATCTGAATCCGCATTTTAAGTTGCCATCCCTATGCCCAAACCATCCATCATAAATAAATCATATTCACCTTAGATGCTGTCCAAAATTCATAGCAAACAATTGGAACGTTTCCACATTTATGCTCGAATTTTATGGCATGCAAACACCTACAAAACAGTCCAGAAGATTTCAGCATTATAGTAACAACATTTCATGTCCAAAAACAACTTTTCTTAAAGGTTTTATGCTCAAATCAATTTTGTAACTTCAATGGTAGCATGTAATATAAAATTTTCACATCTGAAACATCTAAAAAAAATCAATTTTATATCATTATCAAATCAGCTTACAAAACTTGACTCAAAACTATGTTTTTTGACATCAAAACTTGTCGGGTTTACTAAGACATGTCATGGCTTTAATCCTTGTTTATTAAAACAAATTTAATCTACAATTTAAATAATCTTAAACATGATTAAAGTCATTATATAGTTGCTGTCCATATTTAACAAAATTAAAGAAAGCATCTTTTCTTTTAAATCCATAGGAACCGAAATCATGCCAAAATCAATACACAACACAACAACTTGTATATCACCAAGAATTGACATGCACAAACCTCATGTAAACAACAGAACCTTGGCTTTGATACCACTGTTGGGTTTACTCTACCTCTGGCTCATGCTTAGACATAATAATCAAAGTGCAGCGGAATAAACAAAGAAGCACTCGAAGTACAACAAGATCTTAGGCTTGTGTTTAGCATAGGTTTATAGAATTAAAAACTAATAAAATCACCCATATGATTTAGAAGTTACCTACTTAAGATAACGTAACCTTAAGTTGCAGATCCAAATCCCGAATAGCTTTCGAATCCAAGATCTACAAAGCTTCCAACTCGTCCAAGACCATAAGAAACACAATTGTCCTTCCTCTAGAGCTAGTCAACATGAACAGCTGATGGATCCTTCTCTAAGGTATGTCGATTCACTTGTGCTAGAAAGTTGATCCTAAGATCACAATTAAAGATCCTGATAAGTGCTTAATTTCATACATTTTCATATATTATTTCCTTATACTTTGTGCTTTAATTCTTCAGTTCCTTGACATTTTACTATGATTTTATGAATTATAGGTATTTTGGAAGAGATGAAGTCAAAAGATGTCAAATATGATGTTAAAGAGCTTACAAAATCATAATCACAAGATGGAAGAAGACTTGAGAGTCAAAAAGATCAATTTATGGTTGCAAAGCAATAAGGCAGATTTGACTTCCGGAGCTTGTTGCTAAGAAATAATGATGTTAAATTCTTTACTTGAAGAAACTTCATCTTGACTTTTGAATCTGACTTGAATACCTTTCCAATGATAGTTTACTCGTCCAAATCGGACAAGAAATGGTCATCCAAATGAGCCAAGTAAGTGCGAGAAAGTGCGTCAAAAAAATCAGGGACCAGCGCCACGGCGCCGAAGTCTGGCACTGCAGCGCCCAAAATATTTCGAGAGCCAGCACTGTAGTGCTGGCCGAGAAGCTCAAAAACCGCAACATCGAGAAAAAATCGAAAATTGCTTAAAATTGCACCCTTTTACCTCCTAGCTTCCTTGATCAACAAGAAAGGGTTTCCAAGGTCAAAAAGCTCTATAAATACTATCTTTTGAGCCACCAACTAGGACAATCTTTTGATTATTTATCAATCTTCTTCTTCTTCTTCTCTTAGTTTTATTTTATTTTTGTTTTTAGTTTCTTTTGAATATTTATGTTTATGTTGACAATGCCTATGCAAGGCTAACTTTTATTTGGTTAAGGGTGATTTCAAAGCCCTAGACAAGTTTTGTAATTGATTTTCAGATTTCTATCATTAGTTTTCTATCAAAGTTGATTATGTTCTTCCATAAAAATTCTTCATGATATTGTCTTGATTTGTTTAGGTCGCGAACTAGATAGATCTTGATAATTATCTATTGATAGTCTAGGAGTCTTGATCCGTGTAATTGTCTTGATTTCCTATTCAAAAAGATCAATTTATGGTTGCAAAGCAATAAGGCAGATTTGACTTCCGGAGCTTGTTGCTAAGAAATAATGATGTTAAATTCTTTACTTGAAGAAACTTCATCTTGACTTTTGAATCTGACTTGAATACCTTTCCAATGATAGTTTACTCGTCCAAATCGGACAAGAAATGGTCATCCAAATGAGCCAAGTAAGTGCGAGAAAGTGCGTCAAAAAAATCAGGGACCAGCGCCACGGCGCCGAAGTCTGGCACTGCAGCGCCCAAAATATTTCGAGAGCCAGCACTGTAGTGCTGGCCGAGAAGCTCAAAAACCGCAACATCGAGAAAAAATCGAAAATTGCTTAAAATTGCACCCTTTTACCTCCTAGCTTCCTTGATCAACAAGAAAGGGTTTCCAAGGTCAAAAAGCTCTATAAATACTATCTTTTGAGCCACCAACTAGGACAATCTTTTGATTATTTATCAATCTTCTTCTTCTTCTTCTCTTAGTTTTATTTTATTTTTGTTTTTAGTTTCTTTTGAATATTTATGTTTATGTTGACAATGCCTATGCAAGGCTAACTTTTATTTGGTTAAGGGTGATTTCAAAGCCCTAGACAAGTTTTGTAATTGATTTTCAGATTTCTATCATTAGTTTTCTATCAAAGTTGATTATGTTCTTCCATAAAAATTCTTCATGATATTGTCTTGATTTGTTTAGGTCGCGAACTAGATAGATCTTGATAATTATCTATTGATAGTCTAGGAGTCTTGATCCGTGTAATTGTCTTGATTTCCTATTCATAAATGGCAATTTGTAATTCATGATTATGTTGGGTTTTCGGGAATTACAATGTGGAACATAACATAAGTTGAACAATCCGAGCTTACATGTTTTTTGCTTAGATCAACCTATCTTTCTCATCATAAAGCTGTTATCAAATTGAATTTAGAGAGCTTATTCTAGGTTGTTTGATAATTAGAGATTAAATAGAGACCTTATTCTATTTAACGACAAACTAAGGAAAGGTTTGGGTAGCAGAGCTTGTTGTTATCTACAGTTGATAATTTTGATAGTTAATTGATGTTGATAGATCTGATTATTGATTCTCAATGCTGTCTAGTGGTGGAGAATGCAACCTTAACCATACTTTTCCCATATTTGATTACTTCTTATTTACTTGCTTTTTTCTTTGATTATAAGTTTTTAGTTTAAACTGATTTTAAAAACCTCTCATTTTATTTTGTTTTCTTTGAATTTAAATATAAACTAATAATTCTTAAATTAAACACCAATCCCTATGGACTCGACCCTTGCTTATTGCTATACTTTACAATTGATATTTTTAGTGCAAGGATTAAATAAGATATACTCTTTTGAGTGCATCAAGTTTTTGGCGCCGTTGCCGGGGATTGATTTCTTTAGTTTATTAATTATTTGGTTTATTCTTATTTTCTATTTTAATTAGTTTATTTTCTTGTTTTCTTTTTCAGTGAATGTCCCACTCTCCCAAAGAAGAAGAACCTTACTTCGGACTTAGGAGAATTTGAGAATTCGTAGCAGCCCACCAAAGAACAAACGAAGAATTGATCTAAACTATCCAAGAGGAGCAAGGAGAGATGGCAGCAAACAACCGAACTCTTAAGGAGCTAGCCACTCCAGACTTGGATCAACAACCATTGTGCATTGAGTATCCTACTCTTGAGGTATCATTTGAATTAAAAGCTGGACTGATTGATTCTTCCAATATTTTATGGTTTTGTAGGAGAGGATCCAAATAAACACCTCAAGGAGTTCCATGTAGTATGTTCTAGCATGAGAACAACCGGAATAATGGAAGAGCAAATAAAGTTAAGAGCATTCCCATTCTCTCTAGCTGATTCAGCAAAGTAATGGCTATACTACCTACCATCCGGGGCCATTAATACATGGAATGGGATGAAAAGAGCATTCTTGGAAAGATATTTCCCAGCATCTAAGGCTGCCAACATTAGAAAGGAAATATGTGGGATTCGGCAATACAACGGAGAATACTTGTATGAATATTGGGAGAGGTTCAAGAAACTTTGTGCATCATGTCCACATCATCAGATAAGTGAACAACTGCTCATCCAACATTTCTATGAAGGTCTTTTGCCTATAGAGAGACGCATGATAGATGCAGCAAGTGGGGGAGCACTAGTTGATAAAACTCCCGAAGCTGCTAAACTTCTCATCTCCAATATGGCATCCAACTCACAACATTTCAACATGAGAGATGAATTACCACCACAACCAAAGAAAGTAAATGAGGTAGGTACATCATTCCTTGCACAACAAATTTCGTAACTGACTTATCTTGTGCAACAAATGGCTGTAGGTCAAATGCAGCAAATTATGGCTTGTGGTATATGTTCAAATATGGGGCACCAAACTGATATGTGTCCAACACTTCAAGATGATCCAAACGAACATGTTAATGCTATGGGTGGATTTCCGGGTCAACCAAGAAAGTATGATCCCTACTCTAACACTTACAATCCAGGATGGAGGGATCATCCAAACTTCAATTATGGAGGAAACCAATCACAAGCTGCTCCTCCACCATTTGACAATAGACAATCGGATTATCAACAAAGGGTTCAACAACCATATCACCCGACAACAAGTGCCACCCATTCCAAATTCAGGTACTTCTCTTGAAGATCTTGTTAAAGCCCTCTCTACTAATCAAATTCAAATTCAACAGGACACAAAGGCAATTCAACAGGAAATTAAGGATACAAACAGACAAATGGCAACAAGGATGAGCCAAATAGAGACTCAATTGGGACAATTGGCAACAACAATAAGTCAAACCCAAGCAAGGGATTCTGGAAAATTACCATCCCAAACCATAGTAAATCCTAGAGAACTTGTGAATGCCATAACTCTAAGAAGTGGGAAACAACTTGAGACACCACAAAACGATAGTGCTCAAAGGGTGGACAACACCAATGCATCATTTTTACAACCCAATGAGCCAATTGCTAAGGTAATCCCTAAACCTTATTTTCCTTCATTTATAACTCCTCCACCTTTTCCAAGTAGGTTAGCAAAGTCCAAAAAAGAGGAACAAGAAAAGGAAATTTTAGAGACCTTCCGAAAAGTTGAGTTAAACATTCCTCTACTAGATGCCATAAAGCAAGTGCCACGATACACACAGTTTTTGAAAGAATTGTGCATTTCTAAGAGGAAGCTCAAAGGGAATGAAAAGGTAAGTATGGGAGAGAATGCCTCGGCTGTTCTTCAAATGAAACTCCCACATAAATGCAAAGATCCAGGTATGTTTACAATTCCTTGTAAAATAGGCAACACCAGGTTTGCACATGCTATGCTAGACTTAAGAGCATCTATAAATGTTATGCCATATTCGATTTATTCTTCTTTGAAATTAGGACCATTAAAAAAAATCGGGGTTATTTTACAACTCGCTGATCGTTCTATTACTTATCCAACAGGAGTTGTAGAAAATGTTCTTGTGCAAGTTAATGAATTGAGCTTTCCAACTGACTTTTATGTGCTTGACATGGAAGATGAGATGTCTTCCAACCCAACACCTATTTTATTAGGAAGATTGTTCTTAAAAACAGCCACGATAATAATTAATGTTAATGATGGCACACTCACTATGGAATTTGATAGTGATGTAATCCATTTTAATATCTTTGAAACCATGAGATACCCTAGTGATGTATATTCTGTTTATGCAATTGATACATTTGACTCTTTAGTGCAGCCACATTTTGAGTTAAATAGCAAAGATATAGACATTAACAAACACTTTGCCATGGAGACCTCTAAAGATGAACCTGTTTTAAATGAACATGTGGACAATCATTTGGATCGGCTCCTATATTACCTTTTTTCGAGAACATAGTTCTGTGCCTCAACAGCTGGCTGGATATAAACATAGGAGGCTATCCCAATTGGCTTCTCTTGGCCCTTTTGTTGTATGTTTTCAGGTTGATCCTCTTCAATTACCATCCTTTTCTCTATGACCGAATTCTCCCCTGGCACTTTTTGTTTTATCATAGCACTCATCATTTTCATGAGTTTAGTCATCTGTTCTCGTGACTCCTCCTGAGATTTAGCCAACTGTTGCTGCAGTTCCCTTTGAGTTCTTTCTATTCTTTCAATTCTAACAAGCTGATTGTTCTCCATAGCTTTGGCTTGAGATCGAGTATTATAAGGGTGTCAGAAATCTGATTCTTTCTGAGTGTGACCAATTGTACCTTTAGTTTTGAAAACCATGAATTAGAATTATTGATACATCTTTTTTATGTTTTATAAAAAATGAATGAATGAATGACTAAATGTGAATGAATCAATCAAATAAAATGAATAAGTACATGACTACATATATGAATATGAAAGAATAAATGAATGAACAAGTGAAATGAATAAATAAGTGGTTAAGTGTATGAATATGAATGAATTTCAAAAATGAATGATTATAAATATGAGTAAATGTACGAATGAACAAACAAAATATATAAAATATGAATGCATTTGAAAGTATTGGCCCCGGGATAATTTCAACCGAACGGTCTTTTATCGATTTCCTGGAACTAAATACATCTCAGATAGAATAAAAAGATCACTGCCTAAGATAAGTCCATAATTCGCCTTTCAAAGTGCTATTACAAAATTAGTCCTATAGTGACTTCCTCGGATCTTGGAATTTTTTTCTTCACAATCTCCTTTTGATGGCCTTGCTCTTCAATTTGACCCCTACTTGTTCTTGACCCTTTGACGCGTCAGCGAAAACATCACTGTGTAAGCTTTCTTTAGCTTGCTTCTCCTGTTGATTGGCTTGGGCTTCTTCATGCTTTGCTCTCTATTTCCAATAGTTATTCTCCTTCTTGAGGTTTTTGATCTCCTGCTCCCATTCCTCGGAAGTTTTGAGGGTCCCCTCAAATTTGAGCTTGAAGCGGTACCTCTTATTCTCCAAGTGTAATTCCCGAAGATCGCCCTTAGCAGTGTCCCTTTCTCTCTTGATCTTTTCCTTTTCTCTTTCTTGAGTTGATTCCCTATTTTTCATGTCCTCAAGCTATTCTTGTAATCGGGCAATCTCCTTGCTCATATGGGCCTTTTCTTTTTCAAATTTCGCCCTTGCGATTTCTAGCTCTGGTGGCACTTCCTACGGTGGCAAATTCATGAACTGGACCTCTTCCCCATCCGATGTCAACAGCCTATCATTAACCCTTAATTCTCTCCATACCAGGTAATCAGATGTGACGATATCGGCATATCTGGCTACTTTTATCCGGTGAGTTTTCTTCCATACTTCAATCACTGCCCGCACCATTCCAGAATACCCATCCTCTCCATAAGTGAACTCTGATGATCCTAGCTTATGAGTCACGGGTGTGAATTGCCGAGACTCAACCTGTCTTTGCACCAACAGAGGTGCATAACTCACAGACCCCCAAATTTCGAGTAGTGGAACTCCCGGGTTGTCACCAAATTTATATATAATCGGCATAGGAACCATCCATGGAGCTCTCCAAGTTACCATCTCTCCTTTTAGATTTCGGAACATGTTGACCCATTTCTCTTCATCTCCGTCTTCAAGCCAATCATTTCGAAGGAATTCCCTAATCAGAACTAAAGACTTCATGTACGATTTGAAGGAAACCTCTTCTATCTTCCAAAAGTGACTTTGAATCCAAATATAAAAGAGTTGTACACACCCCTTGATTCTCCATTGTCCTTCCCTGTTACAAAAATTCAAAGATCGGATAGTTTCAGCTATGATGGTCGGAGCTGGGTTGATCTTCTGTTCCAACTTTTCAAAGAAATCAAACACGGCTATATCCACATGACCCAACATCTACGGGAATATGATTAATCCATAATGGCTAGAGCGAAGATGTCCCTGGCTTTTTCTTTGTCGGAATAACCTAATATCAATTGTCAGAGAGTTTCCCATGGAATGCATCCATTTTTTTGCTTTGTATCCACATGACTCTCAACCCATGTTGTATCCATTCCTGTTATCCTAGCCACTTTCCTCTTAAAACCTGAAGGTTTCACTTCCTTCAAATATACCCGATCAGGATTAGGACATTCAATACGTAACTGTAGACACCTAATTTTGTCCGGACCACTAAACAGGTATGTTTTCTTCCCATATTGATGTTTCCGAGTATAAAAAGACTGTTTTCATCCTGCAGGTGGTACTCCGAGACTTCGTTTAAGAGGGAGAGCACAAAATGTCAAACTTGAAAAAAAGTCAACCCCGAAAAAGTCAACCCCAGAAAGTCAACTACTGAAAAAGTCAACCCACTTTCAAAATCAAGATTTTAAGTTCAATTGAAAAATGGAGAAAGAATTTTGATAATCCGAGGTCTACATTGAAAGATATGGAGTTCGGAAGTTGGGATTTGGAGGTTCAGTAGAAAAGAAACCCTAATCCGAGAAATTTGGGGAAAAGTGCTTAAATGATCAAACTGGTCGAAATTGAAGGTTCCAAATGAAACATAAGCACTGACTACGGGTAATGGAGAAGTCACTTGCAAGAAAAACCGAAAGGCAAGTCAATCCGGGAGAAAACCGAGAATTAGGGTTTTTAGTGGATTTCGGTGAAATCAGGAAGAATCACAAAATGGCCCGACTTGGTAAGACCAAAGCCCCCAATGGATGAGGAATGATTAAAAAGGATGGCCCAAGGCTCAGATTGAAGAAAATCTGAAAATCGGACTTGTTTTGAGCAAAACCGGGTTTCGGAGGTTAAATGGGCAAAATTGGAAAAATTTGGGAAAAATAGCAAATGGACTCCGAAAATTCTGAAAAATTTGTCAATCTCGTTTTTAAATTGTTTTGGAAGAGATTGGTGAAAGAAAATCTTGATTCCGAGTTCGGTTGCAAAATGGCCAAATCCCGGGCTTCTTATGCAGTAATTCAAAAAGATAAATCCCGAAAAAATAGCAAATGGACTCCAAAAATTCTGAAATTTGGCAAATCTCATTTTTAAATTATTTGGAAGAGATTGGCGAAAGAAAATCTTGATTCCGAGTTCGTTTGCAAAATGGCTAAATCCCGAGCCTCCTATGCAGTAATTCAAGCCGATAAATCCCGAAAAAAATACCAAATGAGCTCCAAAAATTATGAAAACTTCCAGATCACACTTTTTAATTATTTTGAAGAGATTGGTGAAGAAAAATCTTGATTTGGAGCTCGTTTAAAAAATGGTAAAAAGTAGGGGCATAAAAGGACATTTTGGGAAGAAAAAATCCAAATAAATAGCAAACGGACTCGGATAATTTTGAAAACTTCCAGAACTCAATATTTTATTATTTTGGAAGTATTAAAAAAAGAAAAATTGAATTTGGAGCCCGTTTGATATTTATTTTGCATCCGGGGGGCAAAATGGTCGTTTCACCCAAGCAACCGAAAAGGGCTTCTTTGGGCCTTTCAAAAATCAGAGCTGGGCTGGAAAAGAGAAGTGCTGGCCTGCCCAAGCCCAAAGGAAGGAGGAAGCTTAGGATTTTTTCAATCAAGTGATTAAAAATCAAGAGTTAAGTTAGAGATTTTCATTTTTGAGCCTAAGTCCCAATCCCACATCCCTTGTAATGTCAAGCCAAGGAGGTGCTCACCTTATAAATAAGGAGTCTTGGCCTTTGGTTGAGATCACCCATCACCCCTTGTGAGATAGTCTATACACTTGTATTAGGATTATCCGGGTGGTTAGTCATAGTGTTTTTGTTGAGAGGGTTTGTAGCTTAATCCGTTCAAAAGCTACTCTGAGGGTTTATAGCTTAATCCGTTCAAAAGCTACTTGTGAGAGGGTTTGTAGCTTAATCCGTTCAAAAGCTACTCTGAGGGTTTGTAGCTTAATCCGTTCAAAAGCTACCCTGAGGGTTTATAGCTTAATCCGTTCAAAAGCTACTTGTGAGAGGGTTTGTGGCTTAATCCGTTCAAAAGCTACTCTGAGGGTTTATAGCTTAATCCGTTCAAAAGCTACTCGGTGAGTTTTCATTTTAAAATAATGTTTCTTGTTCTTCCTTCATTTCCTTTCTTAAGTATATTTTTCTTACATTTTGTTTTTACAATAAACTCACCATGGCCTACATTATTTATTTTAAGTTGTTGTTTTTGATTCATTTTACCATGTTGTTTATGCTATTTTCTTTATTTTTGATGTTTTAAATATTATGTTATTTCATGTTCTTAAGTTATATTTAATTTGGTTGCTTTGTTTGTTGCCATTTATGTCTTAGATATCATGTTTTTGCATTTTTAATTTTCTGTTTTCATGTTGTTTAAATTTGAGCATGTTTTAGAGTTAGCATATTAAGTGTTTGTGAAAATGCTTGTGTGATTCTTTGCATGATTCTTGTTTTATATCTTAGTGAGCATGTTTTAGATTTGGTATATTAGGTGTTTGTGAAAATGCTTGTGTGATTTTTGTGTTATGACTTAGTTTTTCATGCTAGCATACCAAGTGTTTGTGAAAATGCCATGCTTGTTGGAGCTTGGGGCCATTTGGCTACTCCATGTGTTTTGCATTGTGTGTTGTATTTTTGTCATGCTAGTTGTTAGGTTTTTGCATTTGCATGATATTTGGTTGGATTTTTGAATTAAGCATGCCTTGTGTTTGTGAAAATGCCATGCATGTCTTAGGTCTAAGTTACATTAAATGTCATGCAAGTTCATGTTAGGTCTAGGCCATATTATTTATGTCATGTATTTTCCTTACATTTAGGTTTAGATCCATGCATTTCATGCATTATGTTTGCTGCATTGTTTCATGCATTTCATGACCATGCCACTTGAATAATGATTTGAGCCAATTAATGGTTCAAAGTCATGCTCTCTTGAGCACACTTGTGGAAAATTAAGTTTGTCAAATTGATTATTCTACCTTTGTGATTTTTTTTACTTAAGCCAATTTTTATCTAACTTTCAAAAAGTCCTAGCTACTGTTTTCAAGTCATTCTATGAGTTTCAAATATTTTTATTTTGATTTTTAAATGATTTTATCAAAGACAAAAAAAATGTGTTGGCAAAGCAGTTTTTTGTTTTTCTCTTCCACCCAAAACTCGTACATCTCCGATTTTTCTGGGAATTCATCTTTGATCAGAAAAATAATTCGATTTTTTTCCGTGTATTTTTACATGTCTTGAGTCTCCAATAATTTTTTCAGAATTTTTGGAATTTTTAAAAATAGGGTAACAAAATCGTGGATTAAAACTGGACAGTGGAGTCAGAATTGAATTTAAAGAAAAACAAAGCAGTTTTTTCTCCTCCAAAAACTCGTAGATCTCTGATTTTTCTGGGAATTCATCTTTGATCAGAAAATTAAGCCAATTTTTTTTCATGTAGTTTTACATGTCCTGAGTCTCCAGTATTTGTTTCAGAATTTTTGGAATTTTTAAAAATAGGGTAAAAAAATCGTGGATTAAAACTGGACAGTGGAGTCAGAATTGAATTTAAAGAAAAATCATTTTTCTGTTTTGGTTAATTTACTTAGAGTGGGCTGATTAGGAGGGTTAGCTACTGACTTAGGGTGATTTCTAAGCCTTTTTAAACTCTAAAAATGTTTTTTCAAGTCCTGGGTTAAGGGTAGCCAAGTCCGGATTTTTTTAAACTTAAGAAATTAGAGCCATTTAAAAAATTTTTAGCCCAGTTTTTATTTTTTATTCAAACTTCTCAAAATTGTTTTCAAACAATCACAAAGTATTTTGGTTTTAGAATATTTAATTTGACATATTTTCCTAAGGTAGCCGAATATCTTGATTAGATATACGGATTTCCTTAATTAAAGGAAAAAATACATTTCATGCATTGCATTTTTATATTCATGCATTTTATATAATATGTGATTCTTGCCATAATAATTTCTATGATATTGTTGTTATTTTGATTTATATTTTTTGATGTTACATGGTTTATTATATGGTTTTGAATATTTCATGATATCCTATGCTTTTATTTAGTTATTTTTATTTGGTATATACTATGTTCATGCATTATTATTTTCATGCATATTATATGATAGCATCATTTTATTCCATGTCATTTAAATTATATGCCATACCATTCATATTTGTCATGTCATTTAGGTTGCATTATATTATTTAGACTGTACCATGTCATGTCATTTTATTTATGTCATGCATATATATATATTCATTTATTTTAAATGTTTTCAAAAAGATAATGGTTTTCAATAAAAATAAAGATATTCCCGAGTTAAAATAATTCATGAGTTCTCTACCGGGTTTGCTGGAGGGAATTTCATCAATTATCATTAATAAAGGAATATCTTTCTTTCAAAAAATAGAATGATTCGGAAAGTTTTTTCAAAACTAATAAAAATTTATATATTTTGCCACGTTTGTTGGGGAATATAGGAAAATTTTGAATTTATAAATTCCGGATCATTTTCAATAAAAAATAAAATTATTTTTCTTTAAATTGGGAATTAATTTGAAATACTAAATTTAAAACCAATTTTTACCGAGACTTGAGATAACACACAATTAATAAGGTACCGATTTATACGGGCGTTGTGGGGGTGCTAATCTTCCCCACACGTAACCGACTCCCGAACCCGCTTATTTGATTTCTCTGGTTTTAAACGCAGACTTGAAATTGGTTTTTAAAATATTTTAATTAATTTTTAAAATATTTTATAAAACCGGTTTTAATAGGTGGCCGATCACACCTAGCTAAAAAAGATTGGTGGCGACTCCATGTCTTTTTTAAGGTCATTTTCAAAACCTTCATTTTTCTAGAGGAATTAAGTCGACTTTTCCTCGTTTTTTTAATGTCACGCTTAACGAATAATAAAGTCTTGCGATGAGACGTCGTTATTTTTTAGGTTGCGACAGCTTGGCGACTCCACTGGGGACTATTAGAGAGTCAGGCCTAGAAATAGTCGTGTGTTATCAAAGTCTCAGTTTTGGTTGGTTTAATTGGTATTTAATTTTAATTCCCACATTTTTCTAATAAAGAGAATTTTGAAAATAATAAAATGTTTTTAAAAATGTTCATTCTCATATGCATGCATTTTATTATTGTTCTCTAGTTATTTAGGTTGTATATTATAATTGTTTGTTGGTTAATGCGTTACACTGTTCTTGAATGTTTTAATTGCTAGGGCATTTAGAATAAGGTTTGTAGAATAGGTAGTGAAAGGTTTGTTATTCCTCCACACACACTACACGTGCATTTGCATAACATGAATCCTCTACCCGGGTTCCGTCCTTTTAAGTGGAAGTAAAGTAACTAAGCCTTCGTGATTGATCCTCCGTATGGGCTAGTGAAACACTTTCAGAGTATAAAGTACCTAATGCCTTCGTGATGATCCTCCGCATGGGCGTAGGAAAATATACTCTAACGAATTGAACCCGCTTTTATCGGGGTGCCTTACTAGCCTTCACCGGCGACAGTGAGGAACAATTCGGGGCCTTAGAACCGATTCACCCTCATATAGTGAACCTAGGCGAAGCCATGCCGAATTTCCGTTAGACATACCGAAAATAGGAACACATGGAGGGACATTTCTAAACTTTTTGTTACCTATTTTACACTCCGAATAAGTGTGGTAGATCGGGCAACGATGTACGTACATCGCCCGTAATAAATGTGACACTCCGCCTCGATGGCATCGTGATGCCTAAATAAGCAGATATTGCTGGGGCAGATGTTCATTAGCTGTTTTTTAAAAAAAAAAAAAAAATCATTTTTCAAGCATTTTTGCATGTTGCACATTTCATGCATGTGTGAATGGGGCATATACATTTTTGGTTGTATTATTGATCTCATTCTTTGCAATAAACAGTTGGTAATTTAATTTGATGATTTCATAAAACCGGTAGTGTCACATGAACATTTGCATATTGTACCATAGTAAGATCCACCCTGAAATTCTTTTGAAAATGATGTGATTGGTTTATCAAAAAAAAAAAAAAAAATTGGAGGCAAATCTTGCATAATGAGATTTTTGAATAACCAAGATTTAGGTCCCACCAATTTCGTGTAATCATTGATTTCTTTGTATATACCTTTGTGTTAATTCATTTATTTTTGCATGTATCATTTTGACATCATATTATAGTCATAGCATGCATGGTCATTCATTGTAAGATACGTTTATGACATGCACAGTCATTATCTGTATATACCTGGCATTAGATTGCATCCATAGCATACATAGTCATCATAATTTCTCTGTATATGTTCATGCATTAATCATCAGTTTATTCATGCACATAGGAATAGAGCATGTACATTCATAATTGTATTCCTAATCTCATGACATTTTCATTTGCATGAAAGGGATTCGAGATATGAGGAATGAATCGGAGGAACGATTGGGTGCTTTGGAACGCAATCAAGAGGAATATGGACATGAAATCCGAAAGGTGAAGGAACAACTTGCCAAATTGCTGAAAATGGTTGAGGATATGGGTAACAGTAAAGGTGAACTTCCTCAGGGCTTCGCATCATCTTCGGATCAACCAAAACCATTAGGCCCAGAACACATAATCCCTGCTGGATCCTGCGCTTGTCAATACCACAAAGGTTGCAATCCTGATGAAATTATGGACAAAATCGTGAAAATGATTAAACCTGAGAGCCTGATACCAAAGATAGAAACCTTGGATCCTGTACCATACCTACAAACTGTTCGAGGTCCAAGCCAGTATCCCCACCCTACCATGGTCCAATCGTCCATTGGGATGACCACTACGGGATTCCTGAATCCCACTCCATCACCAACAACTACCAGTTCATACTATTTCCCTCATCAACCACCTTATCCAGCATCTGGGATAGGAACCTCGAGCTATGTACAACCTCCAAAGGCCCCGTGTCCAAATCCATACCCTCATCATGCTGTTCCGCCACATCTCCATGTAAACACTCCGGTTCGGACCTTAGTGCCACCACCAAGTGCCCCAACTCCTAGGCCATGTGTAACTAAGAAACGACCCCAGGATAAGACCCAAATGCCTTTTGATCCCATTCCAATCAGCTACCAAGAGCTCCTCCCTATACTGATCCAAAATCACATGGTTGCCTGTGTCCCATTGAAACCCCTGTTACCACCATATCCAAGGTGGTATAATCCAAATGCAAAATGTGATTATCATTGTGGAATTGTTGGCCATAACATTGAAGACTGTATGGCATTCAAAAAGAAAGTGCAAACTCTTATAAATGCCAAGTGGTTGGATCCCACGACACTGATTGATAGAGGACTGGGAAAGCGTCATTAGGATTGGGAGATTTACATCATTGAGGTGGAAAGACTTCGGTCTTATATGATGTAATAAGATTTCACTTTTTCAGTAGCCGGCTCTTATAGCCTTAGGATGTTAGGAAGAATAAAGTGCTTGTAAGGACAGTCTTAACCACTGTTCAAATTTTGTAAAACATGGTTTATACCATTGTGAATGTTGATGTGGGAATGAATTGATTATGTTTCAAATTTATGAGAGGTTGATGATTAAGTTCCTCCGATTCTTATTTCCTCCGTGATATCTCCCCCTTTGCATTTTGCATCCCATCAATTATTTGTCAGGTTGCATTCATGCATTCATAATCAGCATGATTTTTCTGTATATATCTATGCATTAATTTGCTTATTACATACATCATGATTAGCATTAGGTCACATTCATGACACACATGGTTAGTATGATTTTCTTTGTATATACTCTGTATCAATCATTCATTGTTTACATGTATCATAATTGACACCATGTTGCATTCATAGAACATATGAACATTCATTGGGAAATATGCTGAAATGCACATGATCAGTCATTGCATATATCCATGTGTTGATTTGTTTATTCTTTGTTTGCAACATGTTGGCATTGTGATTGTATTTATTACATATATGGTCAGCATGTTTCCATTATACATGTCCATACATCATATTGTTTAGGCTTCACATGCATCAAATTGCATTCATGGCTCATTCATCATGACATACATTTTGGGGAAAATAGAATAGAAGTTGGCTTGGCTTTAGGAGTCTTTGAAAGAATTTCCATTTCAAATCAGAAGAAGTACTGAGTACACTTTTAATACAGGCTGGTGCTATGGAGGATGAACATGTTGCCCGACTGGAAAAAATGGAAAGGGAACGAGAACAGCTAGCAAAGTCCCAAGCAGAATCTAAAGGTCAGATGACTAAATTGATGGAGCTGATGTCTGCCGTAATCAAAGGAAAAGGATACACCGAAAACGTTATCGCCAGAGAAGGGTTAGAGGCACAAAAGGGCCAGAATGAGGTCATAATAAGCGATGCCCAGAACACTGTTAACCTCGTCAATGTCCTAAACTCAGATGATCTAGCTGAACAGGCAAAGTTGAAAAGGGTTGCAGTAAATGAGGTTGAGTTGGCAGATTCCCAAGGGAAATATCAGTTGTTAGATGAAAGGCTCCGGGCAATAGAAAGAACAGATGTATTCGGGAGTGTGGAGGCGAAAGAACGATGCTTGGTCCTCGATTTAGTCATTCCTCCTAAGTTCAAGATCCCTGACTTTGTGAAATATGACGGGACGACCGATCCATCAGCCCACATCACTATGTTCTGCCGGAAGATGACAAGTCATATAGGTAATGATAAGCTTTTGATTCACTGTTTTCAGGATAGCCTCAGCGGGTCCACAATTAGGTGGTATAGTCAGTTGAGCAAGGACCAGATACGCTCTTGGAATGATTTGGCTAGGGCTTTTCTAAACCACTACAAGCATATGACCGACATGGCGCCTGACCGTCTCACCTTGCAAAATATGAAGAAAAGAGCTACTGAGAGCTTCAAAGAATATGCGCAACGGTGGATGAGCCTGGCCGTCCAAGTCCAACCGCCTTTAACTCAGAAGGAAACCACTGTCCTTTTTGTGAATACACTACAGGCCCCATACTACGATAGACTTGTCGGCAACACCACGAAGAATTTTTCGGACATGGTAATTTCAGGGGAGATGATTGAAAATGCTATCAAGGATGGGAAAATTGAAGGAGAAAGAACATCCAATACCAAGAACAAGGGGGCATCTGAAAAGAAAAAGGAAGATACCCAAGTCGTGGAAGACTTTGCCCCATCTCCCCAATTCTCCTCATATCAGCCATTTTACTCTACCCTGAATAATGTCTCTCATGGTTTTTATCCCTACCAACCAATGACTGCAACTACACCAGAATTTACATCTGTCTATCAATCGAACACCCTTGGGAATAATCGAAGGGGGCATAAAAAGCGAAGAAGAAATCAGGTTGACCCGATTCCTATGACATACAGTGAGATACTACCTCAACTCATCCAGAATCACCTTGTGACACCCATGCAAATAACGCCTCTGAAGCCCCCTTATCCGAGCTGGTATGATGCTAATGAGTGTTATGGGTACCATTCTGGCAATCAAGGTCACTCAACAGAGAACTGCCCCGCTTTGAAGTACAAGGTCAGAGATCTCATCAAGGCTGGTTCGATAAGTTTTGAAGATGGGGAAGCCAAGTGTCATAAGAAACATTGTGCATGATCATATTAGGTTTTTGACACATGTAGTTCTATACACGGTGATGATGAAAGCACTTGTCTCATGTTAACATCTACATGAATTAAATGAATTTTGAATTTTAAATGCTTTGTGTTTGTTGTGTTTCAACAATAACTTGAATTTGCAAAAACAAGCATTAAGGAATTTTTAGTGATGGATAGTCTCAAGAAGATTGATGATCAGTGTTACAAATGACCCAATACCTTCTCCATTCTCTTTAGGTTTTCCTAAGCCTAAATCTCTTAAACCAAGAGCACTTGAAAGACCTAATGCTTCAAGGGATATGAATGATTTGACTTCATAGAAGTATTGTCATTGCAGAATAAGCAAGGGTGTAAATCCTAGTCTAGGCTATGAACAAAGGAATGAACATTTTGAAATTTTTCGAATTCTTTGAAATTGAAACAAATGAGACATTCTTTCAAGAGTCTAGATTTTGATAATTTGGTGTGTGTCAAGATTGTGCTAAAACCATTCATGACCTTTCCCAATAACCACAAAACACTAATTGCCCAAACATCACTTCATGATTGACATCCTGAGGCACAATGATTAAACTAGATTATCCCTTGTCCCAGAGAAAACCCGTTTTTGGGTCATGTTTTCCTTGTCTCTTCAAAGAACTCAGATTGGAAACTCAGCCTTTTCAAAACAGACCTAGACTTGCCATGTTCCTCGTTGATACAAATTCGCATGGTTAATCAAATTGGGGCATCATATGTGGAAATGATGGATACATAGTGAAGAAGGATGGGCTAATGCATGAATTATTGGGGGCATGCAACGAAAAAAAAAAAATTTGTGATATCATGCATATGAGAATTCGGATGATTCCAAAGTGCAAAATGAAATTCTGAATATCTATTTCCCCTAGGGATTGCTTTTCAATGTGAATATTTGTGCTTGACATGAGAAATGGCCATCTTTCATATCCCTTTCACACAAAAAGAAATTATCCATAGTCACCCCTTTTGAGCCAAAAGAATTCTTTCTTCTTTGAACCCTGATCAAGGATTACCCTCTACACTGGGGGGCAAATGCGAGGAAAGATCTTTTCAAAGATCATTGAGAAATGAGTGATAGCTCAAGGACAGACACAAAGCAAATGGAGCCCCGAATAAATACGGGCTCACTCTGTCAAAGAAAAAGAAGAGAAAAAGATGGTGAAATGAAAGCCAAGAAAAACAAAAGAAAAACACAATGAAAAAGAAAATGTGTGTGAAAGACATGGCAAATTGAAAGCCAAGAGTGATAACTCGTATAATTATATAGTTCTTAGTTATGTTTTATTATTGTTTTGTGTCAAATACGAGTTATTATTGCTTAGTCTAATTGTGTTTATGATATTTTATATTTTTATGTAATTTGGTGTTTTTCACGAGTTTCTTTGAGTGATTTCAGATTACTAGGTTAAATCAAGAATTAAGGGCAAATCCAATTCAGTTCCAGTTCCGACATCTTTTTCCATATCAGCTATATCTGGAGTTTCACAGAAGCATTAAGGCTGAAATTTTTACAGTCAAAAGTTAAGAGGCATATATATCTTTTTCATGTTTTACACTTCTTGAAACGGAGTCGTTTTCCCTACCGAAATCAACCATCAAGTTGGCTGATGTGCAATGACGTCTGTTCTGCACCGTTTTGGTATTTTGACCATATCTTCCAATCCACATGAGAAAATGATCTGATTCCAACGGCTATGGATCAGTAACTGATAGGGGCATATTTTTCTAGAAGACCATTTGATCAAATCAAGCATCCAACATTGACAAAATCGACCATCAAGCTGGATGATCAGAATTGTCATACAACATGACGAAAATTGTTAGAAAAATGCACCCACCTATTATACCTACCTTTGAAATTTATAAAGCTTGTCTCTTGTCATTTAGCTCTCCAAAATGTGTATAAATAGAGGGCCTTGGATGAACATTATACATTGGTAGGATATTAGCCATTGTAATAAAATTCTCTAAGTTTTCTTTTTCTTTCCTTTCTCTAGTTTTCTTTTTCTATATTTACTTATGCTTCTTACATTTCTTTTCATTTTATTCATATCTAGTATGTGTTGCTAATCATATTGTTGAGGTGATGAGGTGAAGCTCTTGGTAAATGCTAAGGTTAGTCTCTTAAACATGAGCTAAAATGAATCATCATTTATAAACACTAGTATAGATAATATTTTCTTTTGGTTTAAAATCATACTTGCAAAGTAGAGATCTTGATTCATTATTGACAATGAAAATGGCACAGTAAATGCTTGGTTTCATAACCTTGATTTGTTGTAGACATATACCTTGGCATAAGGAATGCTTGGACTCTTTTTATGAGTTTTGAGGACACCAAATGAACATAATATCATATGCTATGGACGTTGGACAATTTGGACTGAATTGCTAAACCTTCCGATTGGAACCTCCCTTATGTGTGGATTTCAATTGTGTAATAAAACAAGATTAATCTTAGCATAACACCAAGAGTGGATTCTCTAACCTCAACATCCTTTCTTATTGTTTTTTATATCTTGTTTAATTGCTTTTATGTTATTTTGTTTATTTTGTTCTCTAATATCTTGTTTACTTTCTTTGTTATTGATTCCCTAATATCTTGTTTATTTTCTTTTTCATATATATTTATAAACTTATACTTACTAGTACGCTTCCCTGTGGTTCGACCTCGGACACCCGAGAATTTATTACTTGAACATAACCTGCACTTGGGTTTACAACTCTTAATTGAGTCTCCATCAAGTTTTTGGCGCCGTTGCCGGGGAAGCAATACTAAGTATATAAGTTTATAAGTATATTTATTTTTATTGGCTGGTTATACCGCCTAATTTGTATATTAACTTTGTTTTATTGGCTGGTTATACCGCCTAATTTTGTATATATATTTTTTTGGCTGGTTATACCGCCTAATTTTCTATATATTTATATTTATATTGTAAAGTTTATATTTATATATTATCTATTTATTAACTTTGTTTTATGCTTGTTTGGCGACGTGATTTTAGATCTCGTCGTTTAGTTAGATTTTATTGTGAAACTTTTTCAGGTAATCTTTCTAATACAACTCCTACCATGGCTGACAATGAAAGTGTTCATGCTGAAGATGAGAACAGACAAGTACGCACCATGCGTGACTACTTGCAACCAACTCGAAGCTCATCACCCTCTTGTTTTATTTTTCCTCTCAATGCAAACAACTTTCGTTTTAAACCAGGTATGATAGCTTTGCTTCCAAATTTCCATGGGTTAGAATCGGAAAGTGCTTACTCGTTTCTAAAAGACTTCGAAGATGTATGTGTCACCTTTAATGACCAACAATGTACAAATGAAATTTTCAAGCTAAAATTATTTCCTTTTTCTTTAAAAGATAAAGCAAAAATTTGGCTTCATAATTTAAAACCAAGGTCAATTGGCACATGGCAAGAATTACAAACTGAGTTTCTAAAGAAATTTTTCCCAGCACATAAAACTACTGCTTTGAAAAGACAGATTCAAAATTTCAATCAAAATCAAAATGAAGCATTTTTTCAGTGCTGGGAGCGTTTTAAAGATTTGTTAAGTTCTTGTCCACATCATGGTTTTGAAAAATGGCGTCTTATTAGTTTCTTTTATGAAAGTTTAACTCCCGAAACTAAACAATTTGTTGAAACAATGTGTAACGGTGAGTTTCTAGAAAAAGAACCTGAAGAAGCCTTTGACTACCTAGACCATTTGGCAGATAACTCTCAAGCCTGGCACACAGATAATTCCTCTGAAAGTTCCAATAGATCTAATCTTGTTTCTAACAGAGGTAAATATCATTTTAGTCAAGAAGATGAGATAAAAGCTAAAGTAGCTAATTTGGCTAGAAAGATTGAAGCTATGGAACTTAGAGAAGTAAAAGAAGTCAAAACGGTTAAAAATGAAGACAGTTGTGGAATTTGTGAAATCATGGGACACCCTACTTCTGAATGTCCAAACATTCCCATTCTTAAAGAAGCGTTGCATGATCAAGAAAATTCCATAAACACATTTAAAAAGCCTTTTCCTTATCCTTACTCTGAAACGTATAACCTGGAATGGAGAAATCATCCCAACTTCAGTTGGCGGAATAATAATCATGTTCAGGTACCACAATCTCAAAAGCCGGGCAACACTTTTTCCTATCAACCTTCACGTGTACAAACCTTGGAAGAGACATTGCAAGCATTCATGCAAACACAAGCAAATATGAATAACCGGACTTCACAGGACATCAATGAGATCAAAAACACCTTGTCCACATTGACAGCTTCATTACGCACTCAAGAAAAAGGTAAGTTTCCTGCTCAACCTCAGCCTAACCCTTCTACTCAATGTCTTGTTTCTTGCTCCAATGAAACTCAACAGGAAAAAGCCAGTTCTATCACAACTCTTCGAAGTGGAAAGGCAATTGACAAAAACATTCCATCAAAAGACCAAGATCCTCCTTCCCCTCCGAAAAGTAATGGTAAGGATAATGGTAAGTCTGAACTTCTTGAAAATTTGGACAAAGAAAAAGGTATGCATCCTGCTCCTTTTCCTCAAAGGTTGCAAACAATAAAGAATTTGAATCAAAATGCAGAAATATATGAACTTTTCAAACAAGTTAAGATTAACATTCCTTTATTGGATGCAATCAAACAAGTTCCATCTTATGCTAAATTTTTGAAGGACATGTGCACAGTTAAAAGGAAACATAATGTACAAAAGAAAGCATTTCTGACGGAAAGTGTGAGCTCAATCATTCAGCACCTTACTCCACCAAAATTCAAAGATCCTGGATGTCCAACAATCTCATGCATCATTGGAAACACTAGAATAGAACGTGCATTGCTTGATCTTGGTGCTAGTGTTAATCTTTTGCCTTTTTCTGTTTATCAACAGTTAGGTTTAGGTGAACTCAAGGAAACACCTGTTACACTTCAACTAGCTGATCGTTCTGTAAAAATTCCTCGAGGGATAGTTGAAGATGTTTTGGTTCAAATTGATAATTTTTACTTCCCTGTTGATTTTATTGTTTTGGACACACATCCTGTTTCAAATCCAAATGTTCAAATTCCTGTTATATTAGGCCGTCCATTTCTTTCAACTTCTAATGCTCTGATAAATTGCAGGAATGGTATGTTGAACATTTCTTTTGGAAATATGACTTTAGAATTAAATGTGTTCAACACTTGCAAGCAACCTGGTGATGATTCAGAAGTACATGAAGTGGATTTCATTGAAGAACTTGTTCATGAACATCTCACCACTACCACATTCCATGATCCTTTAGAAGCTTATTTAATTGAATGTGAGTTTGATAATGCTTCAGAAATTTCACACACTGATTCTTTGTTAAATTCTTTTCAGGTTAAGCATTGTTGGAAACAAAAGTTTGAGGAACTTCCATCACTCACAAATGTCACTGTACCATCAACTATTGAACCACCCAAGCTGGATTTAAAACCATTGCCATCCGAGCTAAAATATTCCTTTTTGGGTGAGAATGAAACTTTTCCAGTCATAAATGAACTTGAGGAACTCAGAAATGATGCATATGAGAATTCTAAAATTCATAAAGAAAGAACTAAAGCCTTTCATGACAAGTTCATTTCAAGAAAAACATTTGATGTTGGGCAAAAAATTCTACTTTATAATTCTAGACTTCACATATTTCCTGGTAAATTGAGATCAAGATGGACTGGCCCATTTGTGGTTAAGCATGTGTATCATTATGGAGCAGTTGACATTGAGAATCCTCAAAATGGTAACGTATTCAAGGTAAATGGACAAAGACTCAAACTCTTTTTGGAAAATCATGTTACTCAAGAAGAGGTTGTTTTTCTTTCTGATCCTTGTTTTGAAAATAACTAGATGTAAATATAATTTTTACTAATCTTCAAAAAAAAAAAAAAAGTTTGTTGTGTTTTAAGCAATTTAGAAGTATTCATTCTGAACAAGGTCTGAGTAAGGGAGACTTGAGACATACCTTGTCAGTTTGATTTTAATCTTTTTACGTTTACTTGTTAATTTTTGTTAAGTATTTTAGGATTATTTAGGTTGCATGAGTTTGTTTTGTTTTGAGTCTTAGTTGTTCCTATTCTTATGTTATTAGTTCTTTTCTCTTACACATGATTCTTTCATTTGGGTTAATAGACTTACATTGAGGACAATGTAAGAATTAAGTGTGGGGGGAACGATTTAGGATTACTTTTATTTTTGTCTACTATTTTTTTTATGAGTATTTATTATTATTATTATTATTTTTTAGTGTGTTTTAGTTCCTTTTAATACAATGATGAGATATGAATTGCATAAGTCTAAAACAGATTTATTAGTGAGAAGATTTTCATGAGAATTGAGCTTGATGTCAACCTTTTTATGAGCCAATGTTAATATGATATGTTGATTGAGAAAGAAGCATGTTTAGACTTAATCTGACTTGTATAATCATCCTTGTGAGTTTTTGAGCCTATAATGATTGATGCATTATACAAATCAATCTAATTTCTTTCTTGAGTGCTCTTATGATTACATGATTCTCTAGAACTTGCTTTAAACCGTTTGAGACTATATTGATACATGTGACAACATGAATATGATAGAGGCATTAGGATTATAACCAGAGCCAAACAGCTATCCATTATTAATGTTCTAAGAGAACATCCCCACTAGTGAGCCAATTTGAGCCTTCATTAAATATGCTATTTTATTGGTAACCAGAACTTACACCTAGCCTAAATATACTTATATCCTTACCCTTGTTCTAAAGATGGATTATATATTTTGAGACATATTGCAAAAACAAGGGATACTTTTTGAAAATTTGGGTTAGAAACAAAAGATAAGTGTGGGGGAAGAAAAGAAGAGAAAAAGAAAGGGATCATTGTTAAATACATTCCCATATTCAAAAAAAAAAAAAAATCTTCTCTTGAACTTCTAGTTAAAGTAAAGAAAAAGATGTTACAAAGTTGGTTAGAATGAAGCAAAGGCTCAACATGAATATTTAGCCTATGTGACTATGTACTTGTAAAGAGTTTTGAGAAATTTATTTGTATGATCTTATTATGTCTCTAAACTCTATGAACTCTTTGGAACCTTTGTGATATCTTTATCCTTTTGTTCTTTAACCACATTATAACCCTTTGGCCCCATTACAACCTTGAAAAAAGACCTCTTGATTTATGAAGTTGTATGATCTAAATAGTGGAGAATAGGTGGACAAGCAAGCATATGGTAGAACTGTTTTCATGAGATTGATTGAGTGTAAACACTTTACCACTACTTTAAAGAGTGAAAATCATGAGAGTATAGTGAGAAGTTGAGATTAAGTTGAATATGCACTATTTTGATTGAAATATGTTATGTTAATATTGGCTTAACTCATTTATTTACATTCAAGCATGAATTTTTGTGAAATTCTTTGAGCTATTGATTAGTTTATAAGACTTGTTCAAAGATTGTCTCTAATTTATATTGAAAGGATTAGGAGTAAATATTTTTAGTGTATGTAGTTTACTTATATTTTAGTTTTTCAATGTTTGTGGGTATCGTTCTAGCAAACCCTCACGAGACTAAACTCGTCCACTAGGGACACCTAGGGGTTTAAAGGCTTGTGTCACATGCTAAGTGCCACCGTGATTTCCTACGAAAATGGATTAGATTAGATTTTCTTATTTTATTTTTATTGAGTCGTTGCTAGGGACTAGCAACAATCTAAGTGTGGGGGTGTGATAACTCGTATAATTATATAGTTCTTAGTTATGTTTTATTATCGTTTTGTGTCAAATATGAGTTATTATTGCTTAGTCTAATTGTGTTTATGATATTTTATATTTTTATGTAATTTGTTGTTTTTCACGAGTTTCTTTGAGTGATTTCAGATTACTAGGTTAAATCAAGAATTAAGGGCAAATCCAATTCAGTTCCAGTTCCGACACCTTTTTCCATATCAGCTATATCTGGAGTTTCACCAAAGCATTAAGGCTGAAATTTTTACAGTGCAAAGTTAAGAGGCATATCTATCTTTTTCATGTTTTACACTTCTTGAAACGGAGTCGTTTTCCCTACCGAAATCAACCATCAAGTTGGCTGATGTGCAATGACGTCTGTTCTGCACCGTTTTGGTATTTTGACCATATCTTCCGATCCACATGAGAAATTGATCTGATTCCAACGGCTATGGATCAGTAACTGATAGGGGCATATTTTTCTAGAAGACCATTTGATCAGATCAAGCCTCCAACATTGACAAAATCGACCATCAATCTGGCTGATCAGAATTGTCATACAACATGACGAAAATTGTTAGAAAAATGCACCCACCTATTATACCTACCTTTGAAATTTATAAAGCTTGTCTCTTGTCATTTAGCTCTCCAAAATGTGTATAAATAGAGGGCCTTGGATGAACATTATACATTGGTAGGATATTAGCCATTGTAATAAAATTCTCTAAGTTTTTTTTTTCTTTCCTTTCTCTAGTTTTCTTTTTCTATATTTACTTATGCTTCTTACATTTCTTTTCATTTTATTCATATCTAGTATGTGTTGCTAATCATATTGTTGAGGTGATGAGGTGAAGCTCTTGGTAAATGCTAAGGTTAGTCTCTTAAACATGAGCTAAAATGAATCATCATTTATAAACACTAGTATAGATAATATTTTCTTTTGGTTTAAAATCATACTTGCAAAGTAGAGATCTTGATTCATTATTGACAATGAAAATGGCACAGTAAATGCTTGGTTTCATAACCTTGATTTGTTGTAGACATATACCTTGGCATAAGGAATGCTTGGACTCTTTTTATGAGTTTTGAGGACACCAAATGAACATAATATCATATGCTATGGACGTTGGACAATTTGGACTGAATTGCTAAACCTTCCGATTGGAACCTCCCTTATGTGTGGATTTCAATTGTGTAATAAAACAAGATTAATCTTAGCATAACACCAAGAGTGGATTCTCTAACCTCAACATCCTTTCTTATTGTTTTTTATATCTTGTTTAATTGCTTTTATGTTATTTTATTTATTTTGTTCTCTAATATCTTGTTTACTTTCTTTGTTATTGATTCCCTAATATCTTGTTTATTTTCTTTTTCATATATATTTATAAACTTATACTTACTAGTACGCTTCCCTGTGGTTCGACCTCGGACACCCGAGAATTTATTACTTGAACATAACCTGCACTTGGGTTTACAACTCTTAATTGAGTCTCCATCAAAGAGCAAGGAAGAAAAAGAGCAAAGTCAAAAGGAAAGAAATGTCCAATAAGGGACAAATGCTTCAAAGGGAATCCTCCTCAAGAAATGATCCTTGATCTGATTACCCTCAAACACATATTTTAGTCCTATTTATCCTTTCTTTCTGAACCCTGAGCCATGGCCTACATTATATGCTTTAAAAGTCCATTTTGATCAAGCATGAATATTTAATTTGAAGGGTTTTTCCTCGGATTTTATCCCATCTCATCGAATTATCATTTCACTAAGGAAGAATTTAGAATTCTCAAGTGTGTGGTAAAAAAAAAGAAGGAAAGAATAGGACTCTAGGGCGAAAACCCAAAAACGGGCGATCTAGAGTAAATTTGGAAATTTTCAAAGCCATCCGTGCCGATACCCAAAAAAAAAAAAAGAAGGTCATTTTAAAAAAAGTGGTCATCGAGGAACATCTAGGAATTCCTGAACCCCCCAAATTGTCAGCTCTCATTCGGAGGATTGTCTTCAAAAATTGAATCTTTTTTTCCTCCAAGATCAAACTTTCCGATTTAAATATCCCGGCCAATCTTGACGCTTGTCAAAAAGCCTTGATATGGAAACTAAAAGAATGTTGAATTTGCTTGGTTCTCAATGAATTCATGATTTATAAAACCTGTTCCATTTGTGAGCCTAGAAGGGACATACATTTTTGTTGTGAAGTTTTCCTGAAAAAACCAAAATCTTGTTGTATCAAGCCTTGTCAATTCAAATTGAAAAACCCAAATTAATACTTAGGGGATTTTCTAACAGTGATCATCTGTCATCAAAAGATTTGTACATCATACACTGTGGAGTTAAAATTTTTGGCTTAGAAGTTTTCCTTAAATAAGCAAAATTGTTTTTCAAAAAGGGAAAATAAAAATATTTTCGAAATACCCATTTTTGATGTTGACATGAGACAAGGGTTTTTCTAACCCAAAAGTATAGAACTGCCAGGATAGGTCCCGACTTCCAGATATGAGAAGAAGAAATCAAACTCAGTTCAGATCTCTATTGATGAAAGTTTGAAAACTTTTGGGGCAAAGAGAATAGCCAAAATGAATTGAAGGTATACTCTGATTTGAAGAGGAAAAATGAATTTGAAAGGCTAAGCCAAAGTCTAGAAAAACAACCGGGGGCATTTACATCACTCATGAGCACTCATCTCTTTATCGAGCTTTTGCATCTGCACAGTGTCGGCAAGCATTTGCATCATTCATGGGTATTTGCATTGGCATTATTCCGTAAGCATCTGAATTTTACCTTTACATTTACATTCTTCACGGAATTCGCATTTGTGTCATCTCAAGCAATTGCATCATTTCTAGAATCATTGCATTTCATTATTGTGTGGTAATTGTAGTTACACCATTCATAAACCAGTTACATGAACACAATTAGTAGGGGTATCTGCATCATGAAACATGGGCATCAATCCAGGCCATTTGCATTTGCACTAAGAAATATTTTACATTTGCACCACGAAGCATGAGCACCTTGTTAAAAGACATGTGCATCTGCATCATTTCTCAAAGCTTCTGGTGGGGATATCCAGAATTTTACAGTTTTAAAAGTGAACAAGTCTTCGGTGGTGATAGCTGAAGCCTCTGGTGGAGATATCCAGGGTTTTATAATTTTGAAAACATGAGAAATTTTATTCTGAAGGAGTTACCCAGAATTTTACAATGAGCAAGTCCTTGGTGGTGATAGCCAAAGCTTCTGGTGGTGATATCCAGAATTTTGCAGTTTTAAAAGTGAACAAGTCTTCAGTGGTGATAGCTGAAGCCTCTGGTGGAGATATCCAGGGTTTTATAATTTTGAAAAATGAGAAATTTTATTCTGAAGGAGTTACCCAGAATTTTACAATGAGCAAGTCTTTGGTGGTGATAGCCAAAGCTTCTGGTGGGGATATCCAGAATTTTACAATTTTAAAAGTGAACAAGTCTTCGGTGGTGATAGCTGAAGCCTCTGGTGGAGATATCCAGGGTTTTATAATTTTGAAAACATGAGAAATTTTATTCTGAAGGAGTTACCCAGAATTTTACAATGAGCAAGTCTTTGGTGGTGATAGCCAAAGCTTCTGGTGGTGATATCCAGAATTTTGCAGTTTTAAAAATGAACAAGTCTTCAGTGGTGATAGCTGAAGCCTCTGGTGGAGATATCCAGGGTTTTATAATTTTGAAAGATGAGAAATTTTATTCTGAAGGAGTTACCCAGAATTTTACAATGAGCAAGTATTTGGTGGTGATAGCCGAAGCTTCTGGAGGAGATATCCAGAATTTTAAACACAGCTGAGAACAAAACAGGTTAAGGCCCCGAGACCATCGTCGAGGTAAATTCCTTTCTTGCAAATCGAATTCGTTTTCTTAAGACGAGTCGAGCCCCGAGATCATCGTCGAGGTACTTTTTTTATTATTATTATGAACAAGTCTTTGGTGGTGATAGCTGAAGCCTCTGGTGGAGATATCCAGAGTTTTAAAATCCTTTGAAAAGGTTAAAAGTCTTTGGTGGTGATAGCCGAAGCTTCTGGAGGAGATATCCAGAATTTTAAACACAGCTGAGAACAAAACAGGTTAAGGCCCCGAGTCCATCGTCGAGGTAAATTCCTTTCTTGCAAATCGAATTCGTTTTCTTAAGATGAGTCGAGCCCCGAGATCATCGTCGAGGTACTTTTTTTATTATTATTATGAACAAGTCTTTGGTGGTGATAGCTGAAGCCTCTGGTGGAGATATCCAGAGTTTTAAAATCCTTTGAAAAGGTTAAAAGTCTTTGGTGGTGATAGCTGAAGCTTCTGGAAGTGACACCCAGAATTTTTATATTTTAAAAAGTGAGCAAGACTTTGGTGGTGATAGCCGAAGCTTCTGGAGGAGATATCCAGAATTTTTAAACACAGCTGAGAACAAGAAAGGTTAAGGCCCCGAGAACATCGTCGAGGTCGTTTC
This sequence comes from Fremontodendron californicum, assembly GCA_030761205.1. NCBI lineage: Eukaryota > Viridiplantae > Streptophyta > Magnoliopsida > Malvales > Malvaceae > Fremontodendron > Fremontodendron californicum. The sequence continues at coordinate 6,452,633 of JAULJL010000019.1, read as the reverse complement.
CTTTCTTGCAAATCGAATTCGTTTCCTTAAGACGAATCGAGCCTTGATTAGGTAGGGAATTCAATTTAAAGACAAATCTTCAATTTACTGTTGTTTAAAAAAAAAAAAATTTGAAAAAAAGAAAAAAAGAGGAAAAATGAAAAAAATGAAAAAATAGAAAATGAAAAAAAATGAAAATGAAACTGAAAAAGAAAAAGAAACCCCTTTCCCTTTCCTTCACATGTGATGTCACTGACCGTACAAAATTAATGTCGGTTTATCTTTGCCTGATTCCTGATTCTCAGCAATAGCCAAAGAGGGGCAGCTGTAGACACCTAATTTTGTCCGGACCACTAAACAGGTATGTTTTCTTCCCATATTGATGTTTCCGAGTATAAAAAGACTGTTTTCATCCTGCAGGTGGTACTCCGAGACTTAGTTTAAGAGGGCGAGCACAAAATGTCAAACTTGAAAAAAAGTCAACCCCGAAAAAGTCAACCCCAGAAAGTCAACTACTGAAAAAGTCAACCCACTTTCAAAATCAAGATTTTAAGTTCAATTGAAAAATGGAGAAAGAATTTTGATAATCCGAGGTCTACATTGAAAGATATGGAGTTCGGAAGTTGGGATTTGGAGGTTTAGTAGAAAAGAAACCCTAATCCGAGAAATTTGGGGAAAAGTGCTTAAATGATCAAACTGGTCGAAATTGAAGGTTCCAAATGAAACATAAGCACTGACTACGGGTAATGGAGAAGTCACTTGCAAGAAAAACCGAAAGGAAAGTCAATCCGGGAGAAAACCGAGAATTAGGGTTTTTAGTGGATTTCGGTGAAATCGGGAAGAATCACAGAAATGGCCCGACTTGGTAAGACCAAAGCCCCCAATGGATGAGGAATGATTAAAAAGGATGGCCCAAGGCTCAGATTGAAGAAAATCTAAAAATCGGACTTGTTTTGAGCAAAACCGGGTTTCGGAGGTTAAAGGGGCAAAATTGGAAAAATTTGGGAAAAATAGCAAATGGACTCCGAAAATTCTGAAAAATTTGTCAATCTCATTTTTAAATTGTTTTGGAAGAGATTGGTGAAAGAAAATCTTGATTCCGAGTTCGGTTGCAAAATGGCCAAATCCCGGGCTTCTTATGCAGTAATTCAAAAAGATAAATCCCGAAAAAATAGCAAATGGACTCCAAAAATTCTGAAATTTGGCAAATCTCATTTTTAAATTATTTGGAAGAGATTGGCGAAAGAAAATCTTGATTCCGAGTTCGTTTGCAAAATGGCTAAATCCCGAGCCTCCTATGCAGTAATTCAAGCCGATAAATCCCGAAAAAAATACCAAATGAGCTCCAAAAATTATGAAAACTTCCAGATCACACTTTTTAATTATTTTGAAGAGATTGGTGAAGAAAAATCTTGATTTGGAGCTCGTTTAAAAAATGGTAAAAAGTAGGGGCATAAAAGGACATTTTGGGAAGAAAAAATCCAAATAAATAGCAAACGGACTCGGATAATTTTGAAAACTTCCAGAACTCAATATTTTATTATTTTGGAAGTATTAAAAAAAGAAAAATTGAATTTGGAGCCCGTTTGATATTTATTTTGCATCCGGGGGGCAAAATGGTCGTTTCACCCAAGCAACCGAAAAGGGCTTCTTTGGGCCTTTCAAAAATCGGAGCTGGGCTGGAAAAGAGAAGTGCTGGCCTGCCCAAGCCCAAAGGAAGGAGGAATCTTAGGATTTTTTCAATCAAGTGATTAAAAATCAAGAGTTAAGTTAGAGATTTTCATTTTTGAGCCTAAGTCCCAATCCCACATCCCTTTGTAATGTCAAGCCAAGGAGGTGCTCACCTTATAAATAAGGAGTCTTGGCCTTTGGTTGAGATCACCCATCACCCCTTGTGAGATAGTCTATACACTTGTATTAGGATTATCCGGGTGGTGAGTCATAGTGTTTTTGTTGAGAGGGTTTGTAGCTTAATCCGTTCAAAAGCTACTCTAAGGGTTTATAGCTTAATCCGTTCAAAAGCTACTTGTGAGAGGGTTTGTAGCTTAATCCGTTCAAAAGCTACTCTGAGGGTTTGTAGCTTAATCTGTTCAAAAGCTACCCTGAGGGTTTATAGCTTAATCCATTCAAAAGCTACTTGTGAGAGGGTTTGTGGCTTAATCCGTTCAAAAGCTACTCTGAGGGTTTATAGCTTAATCCGTTCAAAAGCTACTTGGTGAGTTTTCATTTTAAAATAATGTTTCTTGTTCTTCCTTCATTTCCTTTCTTAAGTATATTTTTCTTACATTTTGTTTTTACAATAAACTCACCATGGCCTACATTATTTATTTTAAGTTGTTGTTTTTGATTCATTTTACCATGTTGTTTATGCTATTTTCTTTATTTTTGATGTTTTAAATATTATGTTATTTCATGTTCTTAAGTTATATTTAATTTGGTTGCTTTGTTTGTTGCCATTTATGTCTTAGATATCATGTTTTTGCATTTTTAATTTTCTGTTTTCATGTTGTTTAAATTTGAGCATGTTTTAGAGTTAGCATATTAAGTGTTTGTGAAAATGCTTGTGTGATTCTTTGCATGATTCTTGTTTTATATCTTAGTGAGCATGTTTTAGATTTGGTATATTAGGTGTTTGTGAAAATGCTTGTGTGATTTTTGTGTTATGACTTAGTTTTTCATGCTAGCATACCAAGTGTTTGTGAAAATGCCATGCTTGTTGGAGCTTGGGGCCATTTGGCTACTCCATGTGTTTTGCATTGTGTGTTGTATTTTTGTCATGCTAGTTGTTAGGTTTTTGCATTTGCATGATATTTGGTTGGATTTTTGAATTAAGCATGCCTTGTGTTTGTGAAAATGCCATGCATGTCTTAGGTCTAAGTTACATTAAATGTCATGCAAGTTCATGTTAGGTCTAGGCCATATTATTTATGTCATGTATTTTCCTTACATTTAGGTTTAGATCCATGCATTTCATGCATTATGTTTGCTGCATTGTTTCATGCATTTCATGACCATGCCACTTGAATAATGATTTGAGCCAATTAATGGTTCAAAGTCATGCTCTCTTGAGCACACTTGTGGAAAATTAAGTTTGTCAAATTGATTATTCTACCTTTGTGATTTTTTTTACTTAAGCCAATTTTTATCTAACTTTCAAAAAGTCCTAGCTACTGTTTTCAAGTCATTCTATGAGTTTCAAATATTTTTATTTTGATTTTTAAATGATTTTATCAAAGACAAAAAAAAAATGTGTTGGCAAAGCAGTTTTTTGTTTTTCTCTTCCACCCAAAACTCGTACATCTCCGATTTTTCTGGGAATTCATCTTTGATCAGAAAATTAATTCGATTTTTTCCCGTGTATTTTTACATGTCTTGAGTCTCCAATAATTTTTTCATAATTTTTGGAATTTTTTAAAATAGGGTAAAAAATCGTGGATTAAAACTGGACAGTGGAGTCAGAATTGAATTTAAAGAAAAACAAAGCAGTTTTTTCTCCTCCAAAAACTCGTAGATCTCTGATTTTTCTGGGAATTCATCTTTGATCAGAAAATTAAGCCAATTTTTTTTCATGTAGTTTTACATGTCCTGAGTCTCCAGTATTTGTTTCAGAATTTTTGGAATTTTTAAAAATAGGGTAAAAAAATCGTGGATTAAAACTGGACAGTGGAGTCAGAATTGAATTTAAAGAAAAATCATTTTTCTGTTTTGGTTAATTTACTTAGAGTGGGCTGATTAGGAGGGTTAGCTACTGACTTAGGGTGATTTCTAAGCCTTTTTAAACTCTAAAAATGTTTTTTCAAGTCCTGGGTTAAGGGTAGCCAAGTCCGGATTTTTTTAAACTTAAGAAATTAGAGCCATTTAAAAAAAATTTAGCCCAGTTTTTATTTTTTATTCAAACTTCTCAAAATTGTTTTCAAACAATCACAAAGTATTTTGGTTTTAGAATATTTAATTTGACATATTTTCCTAAGGTAGCCGAATATCTTGATTAGATATACGGATTTCCTTAATTAAAGGAAAAAATACATTTCATGCATTGCATTTTTATATTCATGCATTTTATATAATATGTGATTCTTGTCATAATAATTTCTATGATATTGTTGTTATTTTGATTTATATTTTTTGATGTTACATGGTTTATTATATGGTTTTGAATATTTCATGATATCCTATGCTTTTATTTAGTTATTTTTATTTGGTATATACTATGTTCATGCATTATTATTTTCATGCATATTATATGATAGCATCATTTTATTCCATGTCATTTAAATTATATGCCATACCATTCATATTTGTCATGTCATTTAGGTTGCATTATATTATTTAGACTGTACCATGTCATTTTATTTATGTCATGCATATATATATATTCATTTATTTTAAATGTTTTCAAAAAGATAATGGTTTTCAATAAAAATAAAGATATTCCCGAGTTAAAATAATTCATGAGTTCTCTACCGGGTTTGCTGGAGGGAATTTCATCAATTATCATTAATAAAGGAATATCTTTCTTTCAAAAAAGAGAATGATTCGGAAAGTTTTTTCAAAACTAATAAAAATTTCTATATTTTGCCACGTTTGTTGGGGAATATAGGAAAATTTTGAATTTATAAATTCCGGATCATTTTCAATAAAAAATAAAATTATTTTTCTTTAAATTGGGAATTAATTTGAAATACTAAATTTAAAACCAATTTTTACCGAGACTTGAGATAACACACGATTAATAAGGTACCGATTTATACGGGCGTTGTGGGGGTGCTAATCTTTCCCCACACGTAACCGACTCCCGAACCCGCTTCTTTGATTTCTCTGGTTTTAAACGCAGACTTGAAATTGGTTTTTAAAATATTTTAATTAATTTTTAAAATATTTTATAAAACCGATTTTAATAGGTGGCCGATCACACCTAGCTAAAAAATATTGGTGGCGACTCCATGTCTTTTTTAAGGTCATTTTCAAAACCTTCATTTTTCTAGAGGAATTAAGTCGATTTTTCCTCGTTTTTTTTAATGTCACGCTTAACGAATAATAAAGTCTTGCGATGAGACGTCGTTATTTTTTAGGTTGCGACAGTAACAATGCTGAATATTTTTCAATCAGTGGGGTCATATCCTCTTTGTTAAAAGTAAAACATCTATAAGCAGGATTCCAAAACTGTACCATAGCCGGAATCAACCCATTATTGACCCTAATCGGAATTAAGAGTGCTATATCTCCATATTTTCTGAGTGAAGGCTTCTTTCTCTGATATATTCCACTAATTCCAAATGTCGGCTAACCCTCGAAGATTATTATATCTAGAATCCACTTTGACCCTTTTCGACAATACTGACACATAATCTTTCTTCAGGCAGTCACCATCCTCCCTCTGATCTTTTTCCAACCGTGCCCTGACTACTGTATGATCTTCTATCACTGAAATAACCTGACACTCCATGAAAGTCCTTTGGTTGATGACTATCCCGAGGCCAATAAACTTCAAGTGTATGATGGTGTCTATGATGCATGTCAAAGAAAAGAAAACAGTTTGAAATAGATTAGTAAAGAAATGAATTCACAAATATAACATAAATAAAAAAGACTTCCCAAAAATTTTAACAGAGCTTCGGCATTATGACGTATTTGGGACAAAATAATAAATTTATTACGAGCGATATGATGCTAGTTCATCATCACCCAATTTGTAAAATCTAACATATAGAAAGATGGTAAAAGGTTGGAAATGTTCCTCCATGTGTTCTTAAACTTTGGGATACTAACAAAAATCCGACATGGCTTCGCCTAGGTCACTATATAAAGGTGAATGGGTTCTAAGGCCCCGAATTGTTCCTCACTGTCGCCTGTGAAGTCTAGTAAGGCACCCCGATAAAAGCGGGTCCAATTCGTTAGAGTATATTTTCCAATGCCCGTACGGAGGATCATCATGAAGGCATTAGGTACTTTATACTTCAAAAGTGTTTCACTAGCCCATACGAAGGATCATCACGAAGGCATAGTTACTTTACTCCCACTTAATAAGACGGAACCCGGGTAGAGGGTTCATGTTATGCAAATGCAAATATAGTGTGTGTGGAGGAACAAAACAAACCTGTCACCACCTATTCTACACCCCTTATTCTAAGTACCCCACTAAAATCAAACAATGTAAAGCATCAGTCAACCAAACATATAAATATACGCAACAAAATAACCGGAAAACAAATAATAATATATATGCATATAATAATGACCATATCCAAAAACATTTTATTATTTTCAAATTTCTCTTTATTTTTTTAAAAAATGTAGGAATTAAAATTAAATACCAATTAAACCAACAAAACCGAGACTTTGATAACACACGTCTAATTCTAGGCTTGACTCTCTAAAGTCCCCAGTAGAGTCGCCAAGCTGTCGATATGTGATCCCGTCGTGGGGACCCGTTCGAGTGAGGGGGAAATAGAAGCAGTGGAAAAGGCAACTTAATTCCTCTAGATTGAAATAAAAGGTCAAGGGTATGAAAACGGCCTCGTAAAAAGACACGGAGTCGCCACCAATCTTTTTTGGCTAGGTGTGATCAGCCACCTATTAAAATCGGTTTTGTAAAACATTTTAAAATTAATTAAAACATTTTTAAAACCAATTTCAAGTCTGCGTTTTAAACAAGAGAAAATCGAAGAATTGGGTTCGAGACTCGGTTACGTGCGAGGAAAGATTAGCACCCCAACAACGCCCGTATAAAACGGTACCTTATTAATCGCGTGTTATCTCAAGTCAAGGTAAAAAGTTGGTTTTTAATTTAGTATTTCAAGTTAATTCCCAATTTAAAGAAATATAATTCCATTTTTAATTGAAAATGATCTGGAGTTTATTAATTCAAAATTTTCCTATATTCCCCGACAAAATCAGCAAAATATATAAATTTTTATTTATTTGGGAAACTTTCTGAATTATTCTCATTTTTTGAAAGAAAGATATTCCTTTATTAAAGATAATTGATGATATACTCTCCAACAAACCCGGTAGAGAACTTATGAATTATTTTAACTCGAGAATATCTTTATTTGTTTATTGAAAATCATTATCCTTTTTTTTAAAATTTAAAAATGAATATGAACATGTATGACATAAATAAAATGACATAGCAAAGTCTAGATAATATAATGCAACCTAAATGATATGACATAATTTAAATGGCATAGTATATTCTAGATGAAAAGAAAAATCCTAAGTATCATGGTATATTCTAAATGAAATAAAATGATTTAAACGACATGACAATTTTAAATGATATGGCATATTTTAAATGACATGGCATATTATAAATAATATAACCTAAATGACATGGAATATGATCTAAGTGACAAGAAATGACATGAAACATAAAATATGCATGAAAATAAAATAAAAATGCATGAACATAGTATATGCTAAATAATGTTACAAAAATAAATGACTAAATAAAAAATATAGGATAGCATGAAATATTCAAAATCATATGGCAAACAATATAACATCATAAAATGTAAATCAAAGTAATAATAATACCATGGAAAATATCATAGCAAAAATCACATATTAAATAAAATGCATGAACATTGAAAATGCAATGCATGAAAATGTATTTTTTCCTCTAAATAAAGAAATCTGTATTTCTAAAAAGATATCCGGCTACCTTAGGAAAATATATCAAATTAGATTTTCTAAAAACAAAACTTTGTGATTGTTTGAAAATAATTTTGAAGAAAAACTTGAATGAAGATTAAAACCCCTACCAAACCCTTTTAAAATGGCTCTAATTTCCTAAGTTTAAAATCCCGGACTTGACAACCCTTAACCCGAGATTTATAAAATCATTTTTAAAGTTTAAAAGGCTTAGAAACTACCCTAAAACAGTATCTAAAGCTTCTAACCAACCCCCCTAAATGCCTTAGCGAATTTGAACCATTATTTTTCTTTTGAATTCAAATCTGCCTCTACTGTCTGAATTTGACACACGATTTTTTAGCCTATTTTTAAAAATTCAAAAAAAATCTAAAAACACTACTGGAGACTCAGAACATGTAAAACTAAACGATAAAAAATTGTATTATTTTTTTTATTAAAGTTGACTACCCAGAAAAGTCAGAGAAGTTTGAGTACTCGGTGAAAAAAATTGTTTTGTCAAAACACATTTTTTACCTTTGATAAAGTCATTTAAAAATCAAAGTAAAAATGTTAGACACTATCCCAAAGACCTACAAACAGTAGCTAAAACATTTAAAAACCTTGGACAAAGATTGGTTATGTAAAAAAATCACAAAGGTAGAATAATCAATTTGACAACTCTTTAGTTTTCCACAAGTATGCTCAAGAGAGCATGACTTTGAGCCATTGATTGGCCGAAGTCATAAATCATGTGGAAATGACATGGAATGCATGAATATACAACAAATGAAATGTATGAAATACATGGTCTAAAGCATAAATGGTAAAGGAAATGCATGACAATTCAAAATAACCCAAATGCCTAGCATGAGTTTGCATGGCAATCAATGCTATCCTAACTTAATATTCATGCAATGCTTGATAATACAAATATGACTTGGACCTAATATGTTATGAATATGCAAGAAAATGCTAATGTAACCTAAGACCTAAGTAGCATAGCAATGCATGGCAATACTAATATGATTTAAGACCTAATATGCATGGCAATACCAATATGGCCTAGACCTAAAATGTAATGAGAATGCATAGCAATACTATGAACATACAATGACCAATGAACCTAATACTAATGCTTGAACAAACAGAAACTAATACACAATATCAAGATATGATAATGCAAAGCATGTTACCTAAACAAAATGAAAATGCATGACAAGGCAAGGAATGCATGAAGAGGCCGAACGGTCACATGGTACTCTAATGCAATCCTATCTAGTAAATGACACAAGTACATGACAAATCATATCAAGATACATAATGTCATGACATTTTCACAAGCATATGACATACTAAAATCAAAATACACAAGCTCATGGCATGGAGATGCAAACAAGTCAAGAAGCAAGATGAAAATGCACATGCAAGGCATACTAAATATCAATGTATGCTAACTCATGGCATGGAGATGCAAACAAGTCAAGAAGCAAGATGAAAATGCACATGTAAGGCATAGCAAAATGTAGTAGCCGAATGGTCATATGACCAGATATAAAATGCAAACATATTTACATTATAAGACATGACATATGAAAAAATGCACAATATGATTACAATTAACACAATGGCCCAACCTACAAGGAAAAATTATTAAGCATGGAAAAGAAATATAGAAACAAATATAGCATAGAAAATAATGAAAATAACATATAAAAAAAATTAAGCATAGACATGCAAAGCAAATAACAAGCAAAACTAGTAAATAAAACAAAGAAAGTTAAGCTCCATGGTTGGTATAAAATGGGCATAGCCTCTCACCGAACCATAATCATTTGGTCTTGCCAAGATCATGAAGCCTTTCCATTTCAAAGATCAGAAAATAAATCATGCTAAACAACAAAATTAAGGTGAGCTTCATGGTAGGTAAAAATGGGCATAGCCTCTCCCCTAACCATGGCCACTTGGTCTTGCCAAGATCATGTAGCCATTTCAACCTCTTTTGCTTCGTCTTTTGTAAAAAATTAGAACCTTAAATACTTAAATAAACCTTCTAAAAATCATTTTCCACAACAACATGCAAAGAAGAAAAAAAGAAAAAAATCAAGGCAAGCATTCCTTCAAATTCGGCCAAGCATAAACTTTGTAAAAAAAAATTGTTCTCAACCATTTTGATGAAGAAGAAGAAGAGATGAAAAATTAAGTAAACATTTTAAAAAATTTATTTCTATGAGAAATGTAGTAGGAAAACAAACTGGAAATCAAGAAATCAACATAGAAAACAAGAAGAAAACCATGCTAGAGCTAGGTAGAGATGACTACCTTCAAGCTCATCCATTGAAAACCTTTCTTTTTTTCTTTCAAAACCTTTTTCTTTTCTAAATTAGATACTGTTTCCAGCCTCCAAACTTATCAAAAAATGAAATCAGCTCCCCTCTAATGGCTTGGCCGAATGGCCCTCCAACCCTTGGATGGAATTTGCACTTTTTCTCCTCTAATTTTGGCCTTCAGATTAACATATTTTGATGACAACATAAAAATGTCATCTTGCCAATTGATAGCAGCCCTTAAGATGTGTAATAACCTCAGCCCTTAGATGCAAAAGAGGACCAATCCCATGCACTCCCTTGCTTGCCCCTTTGAATGCCTACCCTTGGATGAGTTGTGCTCTTCCATTCTTGGTTATTGGATGAAGACAACATAAAAATGACATCTTGTAGATTAAATCCAACCCTTAACATTTGTACCCAGCCCTTGTAGATGGCCTAAGCCATTGGATGAAAAGAGACAATCCCATGCACTCCCTTGCTTGGCCAAATGGATGCCCATATTTGGATGAATTGTGCTCATCTTTTTTTCTTCCATTCTTGGCCATTAGATGAGGGTTCTTTCATGACAAATAAAAATGTCATCTTCGCATTTAAACTTGGCCATTGGATGGTGCATTCAACTTTCCTACAAGGCACCTAAGCCTTTGGATGAAGGGGAGACCATTTGCAAGGTGTTAGTGGTAGCATGTGAGCTTGATAGTGACTAAGGAATTAAATTGGTCAAGCTTCCTTCCTCTCCTCTATGCTGGCTGATCAAAGGAGGTAAAATCCCAGCAATTCCTTCTTCTTTCATATTTTCCTTAATTACAAATTTGCCCTTTTTAGTTTCTTTGGTAAAATAACCTTTTTGACCCTCGAACCTAAAGAAATAGCGAACGGACTCCGAATTCAAATTTTATTTCTTCAATAATTCTGAAATAATAAAAAATTAAATTCTGGAAGTGTTCAAAATTTTTCGAGTCCATTTTCTATTTATTTTGGATTTATTTCCAAAATTGCCCCTTTTATGCACCCGAACTTTACCATTTTTTAAACGAGCTCCAAATCTAGATTTTTCTTCACTAATATCTTCCAAATAATTTAAAAATGTGATCTAAATGTTTTCATAATTTTTGGAGCTCCATTTGCTATTTTTTTGAGATTTATATGCTTGAATTACTGCATAGAGGGCCCGGGATTTGGCCATTTTGCAAACAAATTTTGAATCAAGATTTTCTTTCACTAATATCTTCAAAATAATTTAAAAATGAGATCTAAAATTTTTTAGAATTTTTGGAACTCGTTTACTATTTTTTCGAGATTTATCCTGTTGAATTTTTGCACAAGAGACCCGGGATTAAGCCATTTTGCAAATGAACTCCAAATCAAGATTTTCTTTCGCCATTATCTTCCAAATAATTTAAAAATGAGATTTACAAATTTTTAGAATTTTTGGAGTTCATTTGCTATTTTTCCCAAATTTTCCAATTTTGCCCTTTTGCCTCTTAAACCTGGTTTTGCTCAAAACAAGTCCGATTTTCAACATTTCTTCAAACTGAGCCTCGAACTATCCTTGTTTAATCACTCCTCATCAATTGGGGTCTTTAGTCCTACCGAATCAGGCCATTTCTGTAATTCTTCCAAATTTCACCAAAATCCACCAAAAATCATAATTCTCGGTTTTCTTCCGAATTGACTTTGCTTTTGGGTTTTTCTTTCAAGTAGCTTCTCCATTACCCGTAGTCAGTGCTTATATTTCATTTGGGACCTTCAATTTCGATCAATTTGATCGTTCAAGCACTTTTCCCTAAATTTCTCGAACTACGGTTTCTTTTCTATTGAGATTCCGTAACCCAACTTTCGACCTCTATATCTTTCAATGTAGACCTCAGATTATCAAAATTCTTTCACTATCTTTCAATTGAAATTCAAATCTTGATTTTGAAAATGGGTTGACTATTTTAGTAGTTGACTTATTTGGGGTTGACTTTTTTGGGGTTGACTTTTTCAAGGTTGACTTTTTCTGTCTGCTTTCTTAGACTAAGTCTCAGAGTACCACCTGCAGGGTGAGAAAAGCCTTTTTGCATTCTGAATTATCAATTTAGGAAGAAAACATACCTGATTTAGTGGTCCCGACAAAATTAGGTGTCTACAAGGTAAAAAAATCACGTTTTAAAACTGGTTAGTAAAGTCAGATTTGATTTCAAGGGAAAAATAATTTCATGTTTTGGCTAATGCATTAAGAGAGGGATGATTTAGAACCTTAGATACTGTCCTAGGTTGATTTTTAAGTCATTTTAATCCTAAAAAAATGATTTTATAAAGCTCGGGTTAAGGGTGGTCAAGTCCGGGTTTTCAAAGTTAGGAAAATAGGGACTTTTTCAAGGGGGTTTCGGCCATTGTGTTATTTTTCACCCAAAATTTTCAAAATTATTTTCAAACCAATCACAAAGTATATTTGATTTAGAAAATTTAATTTGATGTCTTTTCCTAATTAGTCGGATATCTTTTTAGGTATACGAATTTTCTTATTTAAAGGAAAAAATACATTTTCATACGTTGCATTTTCCATGATCATGCATATTGTATAATATATGATTTTTGCTATGAATATTTCTATGACTATGTTATTGTTTTGATTTATATTCTTGGTGTTATATTGTTTGTTATATTGTTGTGAATATTCTATGTTATCCTATGCTTTTTGCTTAGTCATTTATTTTTGTCACATCATTTAGGATTTATTATGTTCATGCATTATTTTAATTATTCACATGCATATTTCATAATAATATTATTTTTATGTTTCATATCATTTCATGTCACTTAGGTTATATCATGTCATTTAGAATATATTATGTCATTTAGATTATATTATTTCATTTAGAATTATACTATGTCATCTAGATTTTACTATGTCATCTTTTACTATGTCACACATGTTCATATTCATATAAAAAAGAAAGTGTTTAAAAAAAAGATAATGATTTTAAATAAAATAAAGTTATTCCCTAGTTAAAATAATTCATGTGTTCTCTTCCGGATTGTCAGAGAGGATATCATCAATTATCATTAATAATGGAATATCTTTTTTTCAAAACGAGAATGATTCAGAAAATTTTCTAAATAATAATAATTTCTATATTTCGCCGGGTTTGTCGGGGAATATAGAAAAGTTTTGAATTAATAAATTCCAAATCATTTTCAATTAAAAATGGAATTATTTTTTCTTTAAATTGGGAATTATTTTGAAATGCCAAATCTAAACCCGACTTTTTACCGAGACTTGAGATAACACACGATTAATAAAGTACCGTTTTATATGGGCATTGTAGGGGTGCTAATCCTTCCCCGCACGTAACCGAGTCCCGAACCCGCTTCTTTGATTTCTTTGGTTTAAAAACGCATACTTGAAATTGGTTTTCAAAAATGTTTTAATTAATTTTAAAATGTTTTACAAAACCGATTTTAATAGGTGTCCGATCACACCTAGCCAAAAAAGATTGGTGGTGACTCCATGTCTTTTTTTTAGGATGTTTTCAAACCCTTATTTCATTTCAAGAGGAATTAAGTCGTCTTTTCCTCTGTTTTCCCCAATGTCACGCTTAATGAGTAAAAGTCTCGCGATGAGACTTGTTATTTTTTACGTTGCGACAGCTTGGCGACTCCACTGGGGACATTTAGAGAGTCAGGCCTAGAATTAGTAGTGTGTTATCAAGTCTCGATTTTGTTTGTTTTTATTCGGTATTTAATTTCAATTCCCATATTTTTTTCAATAATAAGGAGAATTTTGAAAATAATAAATATTTTTAAATATGTCCATATTCATGTGCATACATATTATTATTGTTCTCTGGTTATTTTGTTGCATATACTTATTCTTTGCTTAACTGATGCTTTAAATTGTTTAATCTTATTGGGGTATTTAGAATAAGGGGTGTAGAATAGGTGGTGAAAGGTTTGTTTTGTTCCTCCACACACACTACACTTGCATTTGCATAACATAAACTCTCTATCCGGGTTTAGTCCTTTTTAAGTGGAAGTAAAGTAACTACGCCTTCGTGATTGACCCTTCGTATGGGCTAGTGAAACACTTTAGGAGTATAAAGTACCTAAAGCCTTCGTGATTGATCCTCCGTATGGGCTTAGAAAAATATACTCTAACGAATTGAACCCGATTTTATCAGGGTGCCTTACTAGCCTTCACAGTCGACAGTGAGGAACAGTTCGAGGCTTGTGAACTTAGGCGAAGCCATGACAGATTTTCGATTAGATATCCTGAAGCTAAGAACACATGGAGGAATATTTCCAATCCTTTTACTTTCTATTCTACATTCTGAATAAGTTTTACCTTTGCAAATCGGGCAATGATGAACGCACATCACACAGCCCGTAATAAGTTTTGAAAATAACAAAATATTTTTTGCATGCATATTATTATTGCCCTTTCATTGGTTAATGTGTTGCAACTATTTTTGATTTTTGTTCAATAAATTGTCGGGGTATATAGGATAGAAGCTGTAGAATAGATGGTGAAAGGTTTGTTTGTTCCTTCTCACACGACACTTACATTTTGCATAGCATGAGCTCTATATCCAAGTTCCGTCCCTTTAAGTGGAAGTAAAGTACCTACGCTTCGTGTGGCAATAGCCTCCGCATAAACCAGGGAAATGAACTCTAACGAATTGAACCCGCTTTTATCAGGGTGCCTTACTAGCCTTCACTGACGATAGTGAGGAACAATTTGGGGCCTTTAGAACCGATTCACCCTTATATAGTGAACCTAGGCGAAGCCATGCCGGATTTTCGTTAAATGCACCAAAGTTAGGAACACATGGAGGAATGCTTCTGATCTTTTGCCATTTAATCCTACATTTTTAATAAGTATTGTAGATCGGGCAACGATGTACGTGCATCGCCCGTAATAAGTATAATACCCCGCCCCAAAAGGCACCGTGACGCCTAAACAAGTAGATACTGCTGGGCACATGTTCATTAATTTTCTTACTTTGCATTGATTATTCCCCTCTTTTATTGTTGTACTATTTTTTCTATGTAATTATGCCGGAAAGTAGTATCTTTGGGTTGTTTTAAGGGAAAAAAAGTTTTTTTTTTACAGGAATTTGAAAAAAGAGAAAAGATGTTAGAAAAATATTTCCTCTTTGAAAAGTGAAAAAAAATGAAAAGAAAAAAAATGAAAAGAAAAGAAAATGATGAAAAAGTTCTTTTGTAGTGGAGTAGTGATGTGAAAATAATAAAAATATCCTTTTAGTTTTAGACTTTTGAGAAGATGAGAAAATAAAAAAAAATGTCAAAAAATAGTTGTTAAGAAAATTCAAGAAAAAAAAAAAAAATAAATGATTTTAGGATCTTCTTTTCCTTGATCTTTTCATTTGCATTTTTGCATGACATGCAAGCAGTTATAAATATGAAAATTCATCCCCTCAAACATCTTCGCATCTTGTACATTTCATGCATCAATCATCATCACATTCATGCATATGTGAATAGAGCATGTCCATTCATTTGTATTCTTGATCTCATGATAATAATGTCAATTTCATTTGCATTTAAAGGGGTTTGAGATATAAGGAATGAATCGGAGGAACGATTGGGTGCTTTAGAACGCAATCAAGAGAAGTTTGGACATGAAATCCGGGAGGTGAAAGAATAGCTTGTCAAATTGATGAAAATGGTTGAGGATATGGGTAAGAGTAAGTGGGAATTTTATCAGGATTCGTCATCATTTTTGGATCAACCAAAACCATCAGGTCCAAAACATACAATCCTTCCTGGATCCTGCCCTTGTCAATGCCACAAAGGTTGCAACCCTAATGAAATTGTGGACAAAATCATGAAAATAATTAAACCCGAGAGCCTGATACCAAAGATAGAAACCTTGGATCATGTACCATACCTGCAAATTGTTCTAGGTCCAAACCAGTATCCCCACCCTACTATGGTCCAATTGTCCACTGGGATGACCACTACGGGATCCCTGAATCGCACTCCATCACCACCAATTGGCAGTTCGTATTTCTTCTCCCATCAAGCACCTTATTAAGCATCCGAGATAAGAACCTCGAACTATGTACAACCTCTAAGGGTCCCGTGTCCAAATCCATACCCTTACCATGCTGTTCAACCACCTCTCCATGTAAACATTCCGGTTCGATCCTTAGTTCCATCGTCAAGAGCCCCAACCCCTAGGCCATGCGTGACCAAGAAACAGTCCAAGAATAAGACTCAAGAGTAGCATGATCCCATTCCAATCAGCTACCAAGAGCTTCTCCCTATATTGGTACAAGATCACAAGGCTACCTATGTCCCATTACAACCATTGTTACCACCGTATCCCAAGTGGTATAACCCAAGTGCAAGATGTGATTATCACTGCGGAATTGCTGGGCATAGCATTGAAAACTGTATAGCCTTCAAAAAGAAAGTGCAGTCTCTTATAGATGTCAAGTGGATCGATCCAACAACACTGATTGATAGAGGGCTTGGAAAATGTAATTAGGACTGGGAGATTTACGGTAATGATGTAGTAGGACTTCAGTCTAATATGATGTAGTAGGATTTCACTTTTTCAATAGCCGGCTCTTATAGCCTTAGGATGCTAGGGGAAATAAAGTGCTTGTAAAGATAGTTTTAACCACTGCTCAAATTTTGTAAACATGGTTTATACCTTGTGAACGTTGATATGGGAATGAATTGGTTATGTTTCAAATTTATGAGATGTTGATGATTAAGTTCCTTCCATTCTTGTTTCCTCCGTGATATCTTCCCTTTTGCATATTGCATCCGATCTATTAGTTGTCACTTACATTTCATTCGTACATACATCTTGGTGGCATCAGGTTGCATTTAGGACATACATAGCCAGTATGATTCTTTGTATATGTTCATAAATTAATTTGTCTATTCTTTACATGCATCATATTAATATCATGTTGCATTCATGGCTCATTCATCATGACACGCATTTGGAGGGATAAAATGAAAGTTGGCTTGGCTTTAAGAGTCTTTGAAAGAATTATCATTTCAAATCAAATGTATAAGAAGTATTGAGTACCTTTTTAATACAGGCCATAGCTATGGAGAATGAACAAGTTGCCCGAATGGAAAGAATGGAAATTGCATAAGAAGAATCGTGAGAACAGTTGGCAAAATTTCAAGCAGAATCGAGAGATCAGATGACTAAATTGATGGAGCTGGTATCCGCTGCAGTCAAGGGAAAGGGATACACTAAAAACTTGGCCGCCATAGAAGGGTTAGAGGCACAAAAGAGTCAAATTGAAGTCATGATGTTGGATGGCCAAAATACTGTTAATCCCAGCAACATCCTGAACTTAGATAATCCAGCTGAACAGGAAAAGTTGAAAATGGTTGAATCGAGTGGGGCTGAGTCGGTAGATTCCCAAAGGAAGTATCAGCTGTTAAAGGAAAAGCTCCGGGTAGTAGAAGGTATAGATATATTTGGGAGTATAGATGCAAACGAACGTTGTTTGGTCCCCGATTTAATCATCCCGCCAAAATTCAAGGTTCCGGAATTTGGAAAGTATAATGGACTTAAAAGCACCAAAACACATTTGTCTGCATATTGTAATAGGATGGTGGGGTACGCGTATGATGAGAAATTGCTTATCCATGTTTTTCAATACAGCCTGACAAGAGGAGCATCTAATTGGTATTATCACTTGAAAAAAGGCCAATCAGTTGAAAAAAGGCCAAGTGTATACATGGAGAGACTTAGCCCGGGCATTCCTAAAACAATACAAGCACATGTTGGAAATGGTTCCAGATCGATTGACACTCCAGAACATGAAAAAGAAGCCCAATGAGAACTACAAAGAATATACTCATAGATGGAAAAATGTAGCCTCGCAAGTCCAACCACCTCTTACTGATAGAGAAATGAATGCTTTGTTTGTGGATACCCTCCCGCATCTATACTATGACAAGTTGATCGGCAATATTTTTTCAGAATTTGCTGATATATTGTTTGCAGTGGGTAGGATTGAGGGTGGTATAAAAAAGGGAAAATTGTGGATACTAATGCCGAAATTCCTCTCAGGAATAAAGATGATGTTGCTAAGGGGCGCGTTCAAGTCGTAAATGTTGAAGGCAGAAACAAAAGTGGGTTTAGTGCAATGCAAGATGATCTTTTTGGTGGTTATTTACATCCTCGATCCTATGTCGACCATTGGGTTCAGCATGGTCATCATCATGCTCTAGGGTCTTTCTCGTCACCTCAGGGTTTCGTCATTCCAAATGATCCAGAGTTTAATTTAGTCTGTTCTCAGAGCAGTAAGATAAAGAAGGAAAAGGTGTACCATTCAATTCCGATGACCTACATAGAACCTTTTCCATTGCTTGTCCAAAGCCAAATGATCTCCGTTGCACTTGCAAATCCCAGGAAGTCTCCTTACCCGAAATGGTATGATCTTAATGCCACATGCGAGTATCATAGCGAGGTTAAAGGGCATTCCATAGAGAACTACACTGCATTCAAGGACAAAGTTCAGGCCGTAATTGATGTAAACCCGCCAAAGGTCAAAGAGCTCATGGATGCTTATCAAGGACGAAGGGGCTAAAGATCATTTATTCTTAGGGTAGTATGCTAATCAGGGGCAATCCTTAACCTTGTTTTAAGTTTTGTACTTACTTTCAATTTATTTGAAATGAATGAACTTTAAATTCCAAGCATCATACATCATATCTCATTTGAAGTTTTGAATAATCTTCTTAAGTCTTGTTTATATGATTTGTGAAAGAAAAAAAAACAAAAAGGCAGAAAATAAAAGTCCATACGGATAATTTTCCATTTTGAAAATAAAAGGATTCTCCTTTTAATAGTGAAATCAGTTTCGAAAGAATGGGTGATCATCATGAGGGACGGGTTCCTGGGAAACACTTTGTCTCTACATGTACATAGAGCATAGACAAGTTGAATAAATACCACTCAAAAGTCACAAAGAATAACCTTTATTAAGGCCATGAGTAATGAAAGTTTGAAAAAATATTTCGTGGATTTCTTGAAAGTCAAGCAAACATGACAATCTACCAAAAGATCTAGATTAGGTAGTTTGATACATGTTAAAGTTATGCCATGTTACAAATCATAGCAAAAACTCAAAGATTCAAAACCTTCGAATCCTTTTGAAAGAATCCAAATGCCAAGTCTCTAGTTCTTTTCCAAGACCATGATTTATGAGCACATGAAACAAAGAATGAACCAAAACACCTTTCTTTTTCTCTCCCCATATGTTGGAAATACTTTGAAGAAATTGAAACCCAAACAAGTTCATTTAGCGAGAAGCTCAAACATAAAATCTGAGATATCCGTCACAGAACGATTCTCACAAACCAAAAGA
Organism: Fremontodendron californicum; assembly: GCA_030761205.1. Lineage (NCBI taxonomy): Eukaryota > Viridiplantae > Streptophyta > Magnoliopsida > Malvales > Malvaceae > Fremontodendron > Fremontodendron californicum. The sequence continues at coordinate 6,433,336 of JAULJL010000019.1, read as the reverse complement.
CCTTTACTTCAATGGCAAATCAAAATAAGACATCATTTGTGGCTTAAAATGAATCACGCATGAATTTTTTGGGGCATGCAGCAAAAAGGAAAAAAAAAACAAGAAAAAAAGAAAAAATATTGTGACATCATGATGTGAGAATTCGAATGATTCCAAATGCAAAATGAAGTTCTGATTATCTATTCTCCCTGAGGATTGCTTTTTAAGGAGAATATTCAAGCTTGATATGAGAAATGGCCATCTTTCATATCCCTTTCACAAAGAGAAATTATCCATAGTCACCCCCTTTTGAGCTTAAGGAATTATTTTTCTTTAAACCTTGATCAAGGACCACTCTCCATACTGGGAGTAAATACGAGGAAGGATTTTCTCACAAATCATGGTAAAATAAGTCCCAACTGGGAGACAAAAACAAAGCAAATTGAGCTCCTAAACAAGTACAGGTTCACTCTGACAAATGGAGATACAAAAAAAAAAGGAGAAGAAAGGGCAAAAAGATAGCGAATTGAAAGGCAAGAACGAAACAAAAAAAAAATGTGTGAAAGATATGGCAAATTGAAAGCCAAGAACAAAGAAGAAAATAAGCAAAACTCAAAAAAAGGAAAGAGAAGTCCAGAAGGGACAAATGTTTCAAAGGGAATCTTTCTCAAGAAATGATCATTGATCTGATTACCCTCAAACACATATTTTGAGCCTACTTATCCTTTCTTTCTGAACCCCCGAACCTTGGCCTACGTTACGTGCTTTAAAAGTCCATTTTGATCAAGTGTGGATATTTGACTTAAAGAGTTTTCCTCAGATTTTATCCCATCTCATCAAATTATCATTTCATTGTGGAAGAATTTAGAATTCTCAGATGCATGGTGGAACAATAAAAAAAAAAAGAGAAATAATGAAGCTTTAGGGTAGAAACCCAAAAACGAGCAGTCTAGAGCAGAATAAAAAGAAATTCTAATGCCACACATTGGTATTGTTGAAGCCATCAGTTTGAGGAATAGAAGGAGCATCAAGGAACTCCTAAACATACCAAAAAGACAAACTTTTCTTTGGGATTGATTTTGAAAGTTAAACCTTTTTCATTCCAACATTAAACCTATCATGGCTAAGGTTAACACTTATTAAAATGCCACATTTAGAGATTGGAGGATTGATGAGATTTAATTAAAACTTTTTCCAAAAAAAAATGTTTGGCTTTAAGGAATTCATGTTTTGAGAAAACTTACTCATGAGCCGAGACAAAAGGACATTCATCTTCTCCTCTTTGACAAGATGAAAAGCTTTCCTAGACAAATCTGGACCTTATTACATCATCTCATTGACCTTGTTGCATTAAACCGTTCAAATCACTCAAAAAAGTGAGGCTGATTTCTCATCTCATTTAGAAATGTCTCTAATGGTGATCACCAAAATCTGAAAGATTTCAATTTCACATGTTTTGGAAGAAATAAAATTGACATGACTTAGGAAAAACAAACTAAAATTTTGATGTGGATATGCTCTAGCAAAAAGTTCACTTTGTTAAGGGGCATGAAATTTTGAGTTTGAATGAAGTTTGACTCTGTGTTTTGGTTTTGACCAGATAACTGAAAAGAAAAAATCTGTTGGGGCAAGGACAAATAGGGAATATGAAACCATGTGATTTCTTCCAACAAGATGAATTGGAAAATATAGACAAGGGGCAGGAATCACTCCCTCCAACAAGAAATCTCGTCAGGACACGAGAAAAAAGGGAGATTATCAACCCTCTTAACATTCTCTTAATATGAAATAGTGACATGAGCATTCATGCATCATGTAATGAACATGTGCATCTGCATCTTCGCAAGTTACATTGTTTTTTGCATCCATACATTTGATCATTAAATTCGTCAAGCATTGAAAAGGCAAAAAGGAAAAGAAGATAGGTTTCCTAAAAGGGGAAGCGCCTTCTTTAGATTTAGAGGAAATAACCTGTTGAAGAAAAGAAGAAAAACAAAAGTTTGTCTGAAAAGAAAAGATGTGAGCATTGAGATATTTCGGGACGATGAAATCAAGAAAATGTTGGAAAATCCCAAGATGATGAAAATTTTTGAAAAATTAAAATGATTTAAGATGAGATATTTTCAAAGATGTGGAGCCTCGAAAGAGGAGTTTCACAAAAAAAAGATTTGTTTAAGCCCAATGCAAGCTGGCATAAAAGTGATTTAAGCCCAGTGAAGTTGGCATTTTAAAATTTGGTGAAGCCTAATGGAAACTGCCATAAAAATGATTAAGCCGAGTAAAGTTGGCATTTTAAATTTGGTTAAGCCCAATAAAGCTGGCACAAAAATGATTAAGCCTAGTAAAGTTGGCATTTTAAATTTGACTAAGCGCAATGGAAGCTGACATAAAACCCAGTAAAGTTGCCATTTTAAATTTGGTTAAGCCCAATGTAAGCTGGCACAAAAAATGATTAAGCCCAGTAAAGTTGGCATTTTAGATGTGATTAAGCCCAATATAGCTGGTAGTTATAATTTAAGCCCAGTGAAGTTGGCATGTTAGATGTGATTAAGCCCAATATAGCTAGCAGTTATGATTAAGCCCAGTAAAGTTGGCATTTTAGATGTGATTTAGCCCAATAAAGCTGGCACAAAAGGATTTAAGCCCAGTGAAGTTGGCAGGTTAGATGTGATCAAGTCTTTAGTGGCGATAGCTGAAGCTTCTGGAGGAGATATCCAGAATTTTACAAATTTTAAACAGCGATCAAGTCTTCGGTGGCTATAGCTAAAGTCTTTGATGGAGATATCCAGAGTTTTATAGTTTCAAACAGTGATCAAGTCTTTGGTGGTGATAGTTGAAGCTTCTGGTGGAGATATCTAGAATTTTACAATTTTAATAGTGAGAAAGTCTTTGGTAATGATAGCTGAAGCTTCTGGTGGAGATATCCAGAATTTTACAAATTTTAAACAGTGATCAAGTCTTCGGTGGTGATAGCTGAAGCTTCTTGTGGAGATATCCATAATTTTACAATTTTAAAAATGAGAAAATATTCGGTGGTGATAGCTAAAACTTCTAGAGGAGATATCCAGAATTTTAGAAATTTTAAACAGTGATCAAGTCTTCAGTGGCGATAGCTGAAGCTTCTGGAAGAGATATCCAGAATTTTACAAATTTTAAACAGCGATCAAGTCTTCGGTGGCGATGGCTGAAGCCTCTGGTGGAGATATCCAGAGTTTTGTAGTTTTAAAAGTGAACAAGCCTTCGGTAGTGATAGCTGAAGCCTCTGGTGGAGATATCCAGGGTTTTATAGTTTTAAAAGTGAACAAGCCTTCGGTAGTGATAGTTGAAGCCTCTGGTGGAGATATCCAGAGTTTTACAGTTTTAAAGTGAGCAAGCCTTTGGTAGTGATAGTTGAAGCCTCTGGTGGAGATATCCAGAGTTTTACAGTTTTAAAAGTGAGCAAGCCTTCGGTAGTGATAGCTGAAGCTTTTGGAGGAGATATCCAGAATTTTACAAATTTTAAACAGTGATCAAGTCTTCGGTGGTGATAGCTGAAGCCTCTGGTAGAGATATCCAAAATTTTAAAAATTTTAAACAGTGAGCAAGTCTTCAGTGGCGATAGCTAAAGCCTCTGGTGGAGATATCCAAAGTTTTACAGTTTTAAAAATGAGCAAGTCTTTGGTGGTGATAGCCGAAGCTTCTGGAGGAGATACCCAAAATTTTAAACACAGCTGAGCATAAGACAGGATAAGACCTCGAGACCATCATCGAGGAATTTTCTTTCTTGCAAATCGAACTCATTTCCTTAAGATGGGTCGAGCGTTGATTAGATAGGGAACTCAATTTAAGGACAAAATCTTCTATTTACAGCTTTTAATAAAAAAAATGAAAAATGGAAAACTGAAAACTCCATTTCCTTTTCTTCACGTGTGATTTCACTAATCGGACAAAATTAGTGTTTGTTTATATTTGCCTGATTCCTGATTCTCAGCAATAGCCAAAGAGGGGCAGTTGTAGACACCTAATTTTGTCCGGACCCCTAAATTAGGTAAAATTTTCTTCCTGATGATGTTTAGAATGCAGAAAGTCTCTTCTCATCCTACAGGTGATATTCTCAGACTTCGCTTAAGAGGTTAAAAAAAAAAAGTCAATTAGAAAAAAGTCAACCTCGAAAGTCAACTATTAAAAAAGTCAACCCTTATTCAAAAAAGATTCAAAGTTTAATTGAACAATGGTGAAATTTTTTTGATAATCCGAGGTCTACAACGAAAGATATGGAATCCGAAAGATGGGTTACAAAGATTTAGTAAAAAAAGAAACCCTAATTCGATAAATTTGGGGGAAAATACTTAAACGATCAAGTTTGTCGAAATTGGAGTTATCGAAGGGAATGCAATAAATGACTATGGGAATTGGAAAGGCCATTTAGAATTAAAACCAAAGGAAGAGACAATTCGGTAGAAAATCGAAAATTAGGGTTTTTGGTGGATTTTGGCAAAATTGGGAAAAATTGCAAAAATGGCTCGATTCGATAAATTTAAAGCCCCTAATTGATGAAGAGTGGGTAAACAAAGATAGCCCAAGGCTCAGTTTGAAGTAATTTCGATAAAAGAGTCGGTTTGAGGAAAAACAAAGAAACAAAGAAATTGGCGATATTGGAAAAAGGAAAAATCAAAACGGAGCGGAATTTGATTGTACAAATTGGGCATTTTTGGACGAACTCAAATTCAATAATTAATAAATGCTTGGAAAAAGAAAATCTAGAAATCAGACTTATTTTGAGTAAAACCGAGGCTTCGGAGGTTAAAGGGTAATTTTGGAAAATCGGGGAAAAATAGCAAATGAGCTCGAAAAATTACCAAAATTTCCAGATCTCAATATTATGTCATTTGGAAGAGATCGGCAAAGAAAAATCCAAAACCGGAGCTCGTTTGCAAAATGGCAAATTTCGGGCCCACTTAGTTGAAATTCCAGAAGATAAATCCGGGAAAAATAGCAAATGAGCTTGCAAAATTATGAAAACTTCCAGATCTCAATTTTAAATTATTTCGAAGAGATTGGAAAAGAAAAATCTGGAATCGGAACTTGTTTGCAAATGGCAAATTTCAGGCCAACTAAGCTGAAATTCCAAAAGATAAATCCGGGAAAAATAGAAAATGAGCTCAGAAAATTATGAAAACTCCCAGATCTCAATTTTAAATTATTTGGAAGATATTGGTGAATAAAAATTCGGAGTCGGAGCTCGTTTGAAAAATGGCAAAAGTTGGGGTGCATTAAGGGCAATTTTGGAAGAAAATTCCGAGAAACATAGCAAAAGGGCTCAGAAAATTATGAAAACTTCCATAACTCAATTTTATATTATTAAGGAAGTATTGGAAAAAGAAAAATCAGATTCAGAGTCCGTTTGCAATTTAATCAAGTTTGGGAGCCTAAAGTGCAACTTTACCACAGAAGCCGAAGAGGGTATTTTTTGCAATTTAAAAAGTAGAGAGAGGGCTGGAATTTGAAGGGCCATTTGACCAGCCCATAAGAAGAATGAGTTTTGTTGAGTTCTTTCATCCAAAGGCCAAAAGTGGATAGGAAGGTGGTTATTTTTTTTTATCAAGCCTTTGTGATTTTGCCACATGGTCAAATGAATGAAGAGGAAGGATGTCAACATTATGGTTACATATTTTAAACCAGCTTTATTTGTTAAGGGCTGATCACTTAATCTAAGGATGGTAAAATTACATTTTTAGCATCTTTGATTAGTGGCCTTTAAATCAAATTATCTAGGAAAAAAATGACAACGTCCTACACTAAAGGGGACCATTCGGCTACTACAAGGAGAGGGGGTTTTCATTTCATTTAGGGGGTTCTTGGCTTATCATAGAGAGGGCAGTAGCTATTCTTAAGAAAAAAAGAGAGGGAAAAAAAAGAAAAAAGAAAGAAAAAATAAGGGTTTTCTTACTACTCTTTTGATTTGGAAAGCTAAAGCAAGGTAGCTATTTTATTTCATGCTCTCCTCCATACTTTATTTATATGATTTTGTCATTTTATTGTTATTTTATTTTCTTTCATGAAATAAAATTGTTTTGCAAAACAATTTCCAAAAGGTTCCTATCTTATGTTTTCTTGAAAAAATCAATAAAAAAAAAAAACAAAATTTCCACCATTTTTTGAGTTGGCCGAAACCCCATCTTTTTTATGCATGTCTTGTGATATATTGGCTGTTTGTTATTCAAACTTTTTAAAATAATCAAGATATGGAACTTGTTTTTAACCTTCTTTACTTGTTCTTATTTTGTTGATTTTATCATTTATTTTCACATCTACTTACTTTGTTTTCTATGTTTAACTTTCTATTTTCACTATATTAATTTCTTCATGTGTTTGTGTTAATTCCATACCATGTGTTTGTTTATTTGTCTAGCTAGGTCTTTGCATTTGCATCATGATTATTTGATCTAACATGTTTCCTTTTAAGTCTTGCATATTTACTATGCCATGTGTTTGTGTTAATGCCATACTAGGATCTCACATTGCATTTAGTATCCATTCGGTTTCCATGCTCATTTTTGCCTTGTGTGTGCATTTTCATCTTGTTTAGTTACCATGCTCTCATTCATTGCTTTGTATCATTTTGCCATGAGATTGTGTTTTTGGTTGTGCCATGTTTATACATTGTCATTATGCTCATTTGGTCACTATATGTTCATTGTATTTCCATGCATATCTTATGTTCATATTAGGTCTTAGATCATTTTGTATTGCTATGCATTTTCATCTTTGTATGCCGTGCACAATTTCATGCCTATTAGGTCTTAGTTCATATTTGTATTTCCATGCATGTTTATATGTCATATTAGGCCTAGGTCATTTTTGTATTGCCATGCATTTTCATGCATATTAGGTCTAGGTTTGCATTTATTGCCATGCACAAGTTCATGTTAGGCATTAGGTCATTTTGTGTTACCATGCATTCTCTATGTCATTTAGGCATTAGGATATGCATTTCATGAATTTAACTTGATGTTTATTCATGTATTTCATATCATCCCATTTAATTTTTGACTTAAGCCAATCAATAGCTCAAAGCCGCTCATATGAGCATGCTTGTGGAAAATTAAGAAGTTGTAAAGTTGGACTTTCTACCTTTGTGATTTTTTTTAATTAGGCAATCCTTGTCCAAATTTTTAGCAATTTTTACTACTATTTGTAGGTCCTTAGAGGAGTCTCAAATATTTTTATTTTGATTTTTGAGTGATTTTATCAAAGGTTTAAAAATGATTTTTGGTTAAACAATTTTTCACCCAGTATTCTGACTTTCTTGAATTTTCTAGTAGGTCATTCTTAGTCCAAAAATTGAGCCAATTTTTCCCATAGAGTTTGACATGTTCTGAATCTCCCATAATTTTTTCAGTGTTTTTTGAAATTTTAAAAAAAAGGTAAAAAAATCACGTTTGAAAACTGGTTAGTGAAGTCAGATTTGATTTCAAGGAAAAATAATTTCCTATTTTGGCTATGGCTTTAAGAGAGGGCTGATTTAGAACCTTAGCTACAGTCCTAGGTTGATTTTTAAGTCATTTTAATCCTAAAAAATGATTTTATAAAGCTCGGGTCTGTAGGATAATATATGTTATATAGTATAATAAACAGAATATAAATATACGAACAGATATATTGAACCGAATATAAAGACACTTACAGGTTAATCCGAATACAGGAAAGCATAATCGAGTCAAGGTTGGACCTCTAACCTTAAAACGATTATTGCCTGTTGTTGCAACCTCAAAAAAAAATAACAAGTCTCATCGCAAAACTTTGTTATTCGGTAAGCGTGACATTAAAAAAAAAAAAAAAAACCGAGGAAAAGTCGACTTAATTCCTCTTGAAAAATGAAGGTTTTGAAAATGACCTTGAAAAAGACATGGAGTCGCCACCAATCTTTTTTAGCTAGGTGTGATCGGCCACCTACTAAAATCGGTTTTATAAAATATTTTAAAATTAATTAAAACATTTTTAAAACCAATTTCAAGTCTGAGTTTTAAACCAAAGAAAAAAAAAAGGGTTCGAGACTCGGTTACGTGTAGGGAAGGATTAGCACCCCCACAACGCCCGTATAAAACGGTACCTTATTAATCATGTGTTATCTCAAGTCTCGATAAAAAGTCAATTTTTAATTTGCTATTTCAAGTTAATTCCCAATTTAAAGAAAAATAATTCCATTTATAATTGAAAATGATCCGAAATTTATTAACTCAAAATTTCCTACATTCCCCAACAAACGTAGCAAAATATAAACAAATTTATTAGTTTGGAAAACTTTCTGAATCATTTTTATTTTAAAGAAGATATTCCGTTATTAATGATAATTGATGATATCCTCCCCAATAAAGCCGGCAGAGAACTCATTAATTATTTTAACTAGGGAATATCTTTATTTTATTGAAAATCATTACTTTTTTCGAAACATTTTAAAAAAATATTAATATGAATATGTATGACATAAATAAAATGACATAGCAAAGTCTAAATAATATAATGCAACCTAAATGATATGACATAATTTAAATGTCTTAGCATATTCTAAATGAAATGAAATATCTTAAGTTATATGATATATTCTAAATGAAATAAAATATCCTTAGTGACATAATATTTTCTAAATGAAATGAAATGACCTAGGTAACATAATATATTCTACATGAAATGAAATGACCTAGGTAACATAATATATTCTATATGAAATGAAATATCCTACGTCACATGATATATTCTAAATGGAATAAAATGATTTAAATGACATGGCAAATATAAATGATATGGCATATAATCTAAATGATATAAATAAAATAATGCTATCATATAATATGCATGAAAATAAAAATAATAATGTATGAACATAGTATATGCTAAATAATATGACAAAAATAACTAAATAAAAAGCATAGGATATCATGAAATATTCAAAACCATATAACAAATAACATAATATCAAAATTTTAAATCCAAGATAATAACACCATCATGAAAATTAAACATTGCAAAAATTACATATTATACAATATGCATGAATATGGAAAATGCAATGCATGAGAATGTATTTTTTCTTTAATTAAGGAAATCCGTATATCTAAAAAGATATCCGGCTACCTTAGGAAAATATATCAAATTAAATATTCTAAAATCAAAATACTTTCTGATTGTTTGAAAACAATTCTGAAAAAGCTTAGATTAAAAATAAAAACTTAGCTAAACCCTTTTTAAATTGCTCTAATTTCCTAAGTTTAAAATCCTGGACTTGACCACCCTTAACCCGATATTTAAAAAATCATTTTTAGAGTTTAAAAAAGCTTAGAAACTACCCTAAGTCAGTAGCTAAACTTCCTAATCAGCCCCCTCTAAGTAACTTAACCAAAACAGAGAAATGATTTTCCTTCAAATTCAATTCTGACTCCACTGTCCAGTTTTAAACCACGATTTTTTACCATATTTTTAAAAATTCAAAAAAATCTAAAACAAATACTAGACACTCAAAACATGTAAAAATTAAAGCGAAAAAATCGGCTTAATTTTTTGATTAAAGATGATTGCCCAGAAAAATCAGGAAAGTAAGAGTACTGGGTGAAAAAACTATTCTGTCAAAACACATTTTTTTGCCTTTGATAAAATCATTTAAAAATCAAAGTAAAAATATTAGAGACTCTCTAAAAAACTCACAAACAGTAGCTAACACTTTTGAAAAGTTAGACAAAAATTGGCTAAGTAAAAAAAAAATCACAAAGGTAGAATAATCAATTTGACAACTCTTTAATTTTCCACAAGTATGCTCAAGAGAACATAACTTTGAGCCATTGATTGGCCTAAGTCATAAGTCAAGTGGCATGGACATGAAATGCATGAAAAATACAGCAAATATAATGCATGAAATGCATGATTTAAAACCTAAATGACATGAAAAATGCATGGCATCAATAAAATGACCTAGAACTAAATGAACTTGCATGGCATTTAATGCAACCTATGTCTAAAATGCATGAATATGCATGGCAAAACAAACCAATCCTACATCTAAAATATGCATGGCAATAACACAAACACAAGGCATGCTTAAACAAAATACTCAACCAAATGTCATGAAAATGCAAACCTATCAACTAACATAACAAAAATGCACATACAAAGCAAACAAAATGAAGGTGGCTGAATGGACTCATGTCTAAAATGGCCATGGCATTTTCACAAACACATGATAAACTAACATGCTTAACTAAAGAATAACACTTAAATCATGCAAATATAAAGTAAAGGCATGAAAACCAACAAGCATTTTCACAAGTACATGGATTACAAAATATAAAACATGAACAAACTTAAACATTTTGAAAACAAAAAATAAAAAATGCAAGAATAGTAAAATAAACATGATAATAGACTCAAAAAAATGGAAATAAACAATCAACCAAATTAAAACAAGCTTCAAGTCTATGTAGTAGAAGAAGATTTAAAGCATCAAAACTATTAAATATCAAAAACATCAAAACTTATTAAATATAAAAAATAACATGAAATAACAAAGCAAAACATAAACTATAAAAAAACATAGACCATTCGTCCATCTCAAGAACAAAGGAAAGAAAATTTTTTCAAGAGCTTTTTATAAGAAATGATGAAGAATGAACTTAAAGAAGAACATTAAAAACACTTATTTTAAAAGAAAAATCAAAATAAACTCACCAAAATAGTGATCAAAACAGCAAATCAACAATGGAAAATCAAAGAAAGTGCAAGAGTATGGTGCCTAAAGCAACCTCTAGAAGCTATCTTTCAAGCTTTTTCTCTTCTAACTTTCTTTTCTTTTCTAAACTTTTATTTTTTCTTTTCAACAATGGAGAGAAAATCAGCCAAAAACCAAGAGAGAATAGAGAGTGAGTGGCTGAAGAAAAAAAAATGAAAGAGAGACCCCTTGTAGTTGTGGCCGAAACCCCCTCTAGGCTAGGATGTTATCATTTTTCCATCAACCAATTTTCATCCAAGGGCTATTGATCCAAGATGTTTAAAACATGAAATTATCACCCTTAGATTAGGCCATCAGCTATCCAAAATTACAGCTGTTCAAGAATCTTAAGCCATTATGTTGACACTTTCCCTCTTCATGCATTGGTCCATGTGGCTTATTTACAAAAGCTTCATAAAAAAATAACTAAATAACTCTTCATTGTTGGCCTTTTGATTAAAAAAAAAATCATAAACTATCTACCTCCTTGGGCCTTGGTCGGCCAGCCCCTTTTCTTCCAGCCCATGTTTCATTTTTTAAAAGGCAAGAAAAGCCCTTTTCGGTTTCTTGGGTAAAATAACCTTTTTTCCCCCCGAACATAAATAAATGGAAAACGGACTCCAAATTCAAATTTTATTTTTTCAATACTTTCAAAATAATAAAAAATTGAATTCTGGAAGTTTTCAAAAAAGTTCGAGTCCATTTGCTATTTATTTGGATTTTTTCTTCCAAAATTGCCCTTTTATGCCTCCAAACTTTACCATTTTTTAAACGAGCTCTGAATCCAGCTTTTTTTCACCAATCTCTTCCAAATAATTTAAAAGTGTGATCTGAAAGTTTTCATAATTTTTGGAACTTATTTGGTATTTTTTCGGGATTTATCTGCTTGAATTACTACAAAAGGGCTTGGGATTTGGCCATTTTACAAACGAACTCCGAATCAAGATTTTATTTTGCCAATCTCTTCGAATTAATTTAAAATTGATATTTGCAAGTTTTCAGAATTTTTGGAGTTTATTTTCTATTTTTTCGAGATTTATCTTCTTGAATTTCTGCATAAGAGACCTGGGATTTGGCCATTTTGCAAACGAACTCTGAATCAAGATTTTCTTTTGCTAATCTCTTCCAAATGATTTAAGAATGAGATTTGCAATTTTTAGAATTTTTGGAGTTCATTTGCTATTTTTCCCAAATTTTCTAATTTTGCCCTTTTACCTCCGAAACCCGGTTTTGCTCAAAACAAGTCCGATTTTTAGATTTTCTTCAAAATGAGCCTTGGGCTATCCTTTTTTAATCATTCCTCATCCATTAGGGGCGTTATCCCTACCGAGTCGGGCTATTTCTTGTAATTCTTCCCAATTTCACCGAAATCCACCAAAAATTCTAATTCTCGATTTTCTTCTGGATTGACTTTTCTTTCAGTTTTTCTTTCAAGTGGCTTCTCCATTACCCGTATTCAGTGCTTATCTTTCATTTGGAACCTTCAATTTTGATCAATTCGATCGTTTAAGCACTTTTCTCTAAATTTCTCGGATTAGGGTTTTTTTTCTACTGAATCTCCATAACCCAACTTTCGAACTCCATATCTTTCGATGTAGACCTTGGATTATCAAAATTCTTTTGCCATTTTTCAATTGAACTTCAAATCTTGATTTTGAAAGTGGGTTGACTTTTTTAGTAGTTGACTTTTTGAGGTTGACTTTTTTTAAAGCTTGACTTTTTATGCTCGTCTTCTTAGACTAAGTCCCGGAGTACCACCTGCAGGATGAAAAAAGTGTTTTTACATTATGAAACATCAATTTAGGAAGAAAACATACCTGTTTCAGTGGTTCGGACAAAATTAGGTGTCTACAGCTGCCCTTCTTTGGCTATTGCTGAGAATCAGGAATCAGGCAAAGATAAATAAACACTAATTTTGTCCGGTTAGTGAAATCACATGTGAAGAAAAGGGGAAGGGGGTTTCTTTTCTCATTTTTTCATTTTTTTTTTGAAAAAAAAAAACTGTAAATTGAAGGTTTTGTCCATAAATTGAGTTCCCTGACTAATCAAGGCTCGACCCGTCTTAAGGAAACGAGTTCGATTTTCAAAATGAAAATTGTGCCCGGAGGTCTCTAAAAATAGTGCTCAGAGGTCTTATCTATAATTTAAAGAAAAATTATGCCCGGAGGTCTTAAAAATGATGCCTGAAGGCCTTATCCGTGAAAAAATATACGCTGTATGCGACTTTAAAAATGATGCCCAAAGGTCTTCAGAATGGTGCCCAGAGGCCTTACCCATCATTTGGAAAAAATGCGCTGTATGCAACTTTTAAAAATGATGCCCGGAGGTCTTAAAAATGGTGCCCGGAGGCCTTAACCGTGTTTAAGAAAATGCGCTGTATGCGACTTTAACAATGATGCCCGGAGGTCTTAAGAATGGTGCCCGGAGGCCTTACCCGTAATTTGGAAAAATGTATGCGACTTTAAAAATGATGCCCGAAGGTCTTAAAAACGGTGCCCGGAGGCCTTACCCGTGTTTAAAAAAATGCGTTGTATGCAACTTTAACAATGTTGCCTGGAGGTCTTAAGAATGGTGCTCGGAGGCCTTACCCGTGATTTTTTAAGAATTGTTGAAAATTAATCTGAAGATTTTGAGAAGATGAGAATGTTTTTTGATGCTGGTGCAAATGATTAACAGGATGCACATACCTCATTTTGCAAATGTAAATGTTTTGAATTGATGCAAATATTTCTTGATGCAGATGTTGGATAAAATGCAGATGCTTCGTGGTGTATATGCAAATGGCTTAGATTGATGCAAATGCTTCTTGATGCAGATGCAGATGTTGAACAAGATGCAGATGCTTCTAAATGATGCAAATGCAAATGATCCTCAAATAACGCAATTACTTCTCAAAAAGATGCAAAGGTCAATAATGTGCAAATGCTTCTTTAGGATACAAATGCGAAAATTGGTGTTAATGCAACTACTTCATGGAATAATGCAGATGCAAAGATTGGCATTATGCAAATGCTTCTAAATGATGCAAATGCAAGGATTTGACAACGTGCAGAATGCTTCTACATGATGCAAATGCAAAGATTGATAATGATGCAAACGCTTCATGAAAAGATACAAATGCCCCTGATGATTTTTCTAGACTTTGGCTTAGCCTTTCCAATTCATTTTTCCTTTTCAAATCAGAGTATATTTTCAATTCATTTTGGTATTCTCTTTGCCCCAATAGTTTTCAAACTCTCATCAACAGAGGTCTGCTTGCCGAGTTCTATTTCTTCTTCTCATATTTGGAAATCAAGATAAACCCTAGTAGTTCAGCACCTTTGGGTTAGAAAAAACCCTTATCTCATGTCAACATCAAAAATGGGTATTTTCAAAAAAAATATCTTTATTTGTTTTCTCATTTTGAAAATTTCTGAACAAAAAATATTAACCCCACAGTGTGTGATGTACAAATCTTTTGAAGACTGATGATCATTGTTAAAAACTTCTCTAAGTGTCAATCTAGGTTTTTTTTTCAATTCGAATTGGCAATGCTTGGTATAACAAGATTTTGGTTGACCAAAGGAAATTTCATAACAAAAATGTATGTCCCTTCTAGGCTCACAAATGGAACAGGTTTTATAAATCATGAATTCATTGAAAATCGAACAAATTCAACAATCTTTTAGTTTTCATATCAAGGCATTTTTACAAGTATCATGGTTGGCTGGTATGTTTAAACTGGAAAGTTTAATCTTGGAGGGAAAAAATCTCAGTTTTGAAGTCAATCCTCCGAATAGAGCTAACAATTTAGAAGGTTCATGAATTCCTAGATGTTCCTCGATGATCGCTTCTTCAAGATGACCTTCTCTTTTATGGTATAGGCACTAACGTAAATGGCATCAAAAATTGCATTTTACTCTAGACCGTCCATTTTTGGGTTTTCGTCCTAAAGTCCCATTCTTTCCATTTTTTCTTCTCTTTTTTTTTCATTGTTTTACCACGCACTTGAGAATTCTAAATTCTTCCTTAGTGAAATGAGAATTCGATGGGATCGGATAAAATCTGAGGAAAAAACCTTCAAGTTGAATATTCATGCTTGATCAAAATGGGCTTTTAAAGCACATAATGTAGGCCATGGCTCGAGGTTCAGAAAGAAAGGATAAATAGGCCCAAAATCTATGTTTGAGGGTAATCAGATCAAGGATCATTTCTTGAGGAGGATTTCCTTTGAAGTATTTGTCCCTTTTGAACTTCTCTTTCCTTTTTACTTTTTCTCTTTTTCTTCTTTGCTTTTGGCTTTCATTTGCCATACTTTTTCACACACTTTTTCTTTTTTCTTCTTGGCTTCCATTTCGCCATCTTTTCCTTTTCTTTTTGACAGAGTAGGCCCATATTCATTCAGCGCTCCATTTGCTTTGTATCTGTCTTTGAGCCAGGACTCATTCCTCCATGATCTTTAAAAAGATCTTTCCTCGGATTTGCCCTCCAATGTAAAGGGAGATCCTTGATCATGGTTCAAAGAAGAAAAAATTCTTTTGGCTCAAAATGGGTGACTATGGATAATTTCTTTTTTTGCGAAAGGGATATAAAAGATGGCCATTCATCATATCAAGCACAAATATTCTCATTGAAAAGTAATCCCTAGGGGAAATAGATAATCAAAATTTCATTTTGCACTTTGGAATCATCCGAATTCTCATATGCATGATATCACAATTTTTCTTCTTTTTTGCTGTATTTTTTTTTTGCTTTTTTTTTGCATGCCCCAATAATTAATGCATTAGTCCATCTTTATTCACCATGTATCCAACATTTTCACATATAATGCCCCATTTTGATTAACCATGAGAGTTTGTATCGATAAGGAATATAGCAAGTCTAGGTCTATTTTGAAAAGGCTGAGTTTCAAATCTGAGTTCTTTGAAGAAACAAAGAAAATATGACCTAAAAATGTGTTTTCTCTAGGACATGGAATAATCTAGTTTAATCATTGTGCCCCAGGGTGTCAACCATGAAGTGATGTTTGGGCAATTAGTGTTTTGTGGTTGTTGAAAATGACATGAATGGTTTTGGCACAACCTTGACACACACCAAATTACCATGATTGAAATTTTTGAAAGAAAGTCTCATTTGTTTGAATTTCAAGGAGTTTGAAAATTTTCGAAAAGTTCGTTCCTTTGTTCATAGCATAGACTAGGATCTACATTTTTTCTTATTCTATGATGACAATGGTTTTATGAAGTTCAATCATTCATATTCCTTGAAGCATTAGGTCTTTCAAGTGTTCTTGATTCAAGGGGTTTAGGCCTAGGAAAGCCTAAAAGAGAGGGGAGAAGGTATTGGATCATTTGTAACAATGATCATCAATATTCTCGAGATTATCCATTATTAAAACTTCCTTAATGCTTGTTTTTGCAAATTCAAATTATTGTTAAAACACAACAAAACAAAGCATTTAAAATTCAAAATTCATTTAATTCATATGAATGTCGACATGAGACAAGTGTTTTCATCATAAGGTCTGAAACTACATGCATCAAAATGCTCATATTGACATCCTTAAAAAGTAGTAATTCTCCCCCTAAAACCCTGAAAGAAACTGATTTACGGCAAAGCGGCCTTCCATTGATTGATAAGCTCCGGTGTTAAAATACCATGACAGATTAGACTTTCAATCCTTTCCTTCAGTTGTTTGCATTTTTCAGTTGAATGCCCAACTACCCCCAGGTGATAATCACACTTGCTATCAAGGTCATAACTCCTCGCTGATGGATTCGAAGCTATTTTCAAAGGTATGGGGGTAAAGTACTTATT
Source organism: Fremontodendron californicum (assembly GCA_030761205.1). Classification (NCBI taxonomy): domain Eukaryota; kingdom Viridiplantae; phylum Streptophyta; class Magnoliopsida; order Malvales; family Malvaceae; genus Fremontodendron; species Fremontodendron californicum. The sequence goes on along the minus strand of JAULJL010000019.1, from coordinate 6,416,823 downwards.
CCTTATTAGTGATGGCAGCAGGTCAAGGATGGGGATTGGAATTCTTTCTTGGTTTTCCCGCTGTCATTTTTTGGAAGTAGGCCTTGTTGCAAATGCTGGTATAGGATTAGGTGTTTGGGTAGGTAGGTAAGGATAAAGGCTTGGAGATACCTTAGTAGGGTAACATGATTGATATGAGGGAAATTGGGAATATGGGACGAAATCTCCCATTCTTTGGACATCTTCCTCTTTCTTTCTAGGTGCCTTATTTCTCTCGGCATTACATGTTCCTTCTCCTTCAAGTTGAGATTACTATATCTGCGAAATTCTTCAAGGCATTGCCGACGAGTCTATCATAGTACGGGGCCTGCAGTGTATTCACAAAAAGGACGGTGATTTTCTTTTATGTCAAAGGTGGTTGTACTTGGGTAGACATGTTCCTCCACCTCTGAGCATACTCTTTGAAGCTTTCAGTAGCTCTTTTCTCCATATTTTGCAAAGTGAGACGATCAGGTGTCCTGTCGGTCATATGCTTGTACTGGTTTAGAAAAGCCCTAGTCAAATCATTCCAAGAACGAATCTGAGCCTTGCTCAACTGACTATACCACCTAATTACGGACCCGTTGAAGCTATCCTGGAAATAGTGGATCAGAAGCTTATCATTATCTATATGACTTGTCATCTTTCGACATAACATAGTGATGTGGGCTGACGGATCAGTCGTCCCGTCATATTTCACAAAGTCATGGACCTTGAATTTAGGAGGGATGACTAAATCGAAGACCAAGCATCGTTCTTTCGCCTCCACACTCCCGAATACGTCTGTATTTTCTACTGTCCTGAGCCTTTCATCTAGCAACTGATATTTCCCTTGGGAATCTGCCAACTCTACCTCATTAACCATTTTCATCTTTGCTTGTTCAACTGGTCATCTGAATTTAAGATGGGGTTAACTGTGTTCTGGGCATCCATCATTACGACCTCATTCTGACCCTTTCGTGCCTCAAACCCTTCTCTGGCGGCCAAGTTTTTAGTGTATCCCTTGATTACGATGGACATTAGCTCCATCAATTTAGTCATCTGATCTTTAGATTCTGCTTGAGACTTTGTCAGCTGTTCTCGCAATTCTTCCTGTACCCTTTTCATTCTTTCCATTCGGGCAACTTGTTCATTCTCCATAGCACTAGCCTGTATTAAAAGGGTACTCAGTACTTCTTAGACCTCTGATTTGAAATGGAAATTCTTTCAAAGACTCTTAAAGCCAAGCCAACTTTTGTTTTATTCCCCCCCCCCAAGTGCGTGTCATGATGAAGGAGCCATGAATGCAATTTGATGCACGTGAAGCCTAAACAATATGATGTATGGACATATACAGTGGAAACATGCTGACCATATATGTAATAAATGCAATCACGATGCCAACATGTTGCAAGCAAATAATGAACAAATCAACGCATGGATAAATGCAATGAATGATCATGTACATTTCAGCGTATTTCCTAATTAATGATCATATACACTATGAATGTAACACGATGTCAATTATGATGCATGTAAACAATGAATGATTGATACAGGGTATATACAAAGAAAATCATGCTGACCATGTGTGTCATGAATGCATTCTGATGTTAATATGACAGATTAATGCATGAGCATATACAGAGAAATCATGCTGACTATGTTTGTCATGAATGCAACCCAAAGTCAACATGATGCATGTAAAGAATAAGCAAATTAATGCATGGATATATACAGAAAAATCATGCTGATTATGAATGCATGAATGCAACCTTATGCTAACATGATACATGTATGAATGTATGGTATGACAAATAATTGATCGGATGCAAAATGCAAAGGGGAAGATATCACGGAGGAAATAAGAATCGGAGGAACTTAATCATCAACATATCATAAATTTGAAGCATAGTCAATTCATTCCCATATCAACGTTTACAATGGTATAAAAAAACCATGTTTTACAAAATTTGAGCAATGGTTAAAACTGTATTTACAAGTACTTTATTCTTCCTAGCATTCTAAGGCTATAAGAGCCGGCTACTGAAAAAGTGAAATCCTATTACATCATATAAGACCAAAGTCTTTCCACCTCAATGCCGTAAATCTCCCAATCCTAATGACGCTTTCCTAGCATTCTATCAATTAGTGTCATTAGATCCAACCACTTGGCATCTATAAGAGATTGTACTTTGTTCTTGAGTGCATTGTAGTGTTCAATGCTATGCCCAACAGTTCCACAGTGATAATCACATTTTTCATTCGGGTTATACCACTTGGGGTATGGTGGTGACAGGGGTTTCAACGGCACATAGGCAACTAGGTGATTTCGGACCAATATTGGGAAAAGCTCTTGATAGCTTATTGGAAGGGAATCAAAATGCCTTTGGGTCTTATCCTGGGGTCGTTTCTTAGTCACATAGAGCCTAGGAGTTGGGGCACTTGGTGGTAACACTAAGGTCCGGACCGGAGTGTTTACATAGGGAGATGGAGGAATAACAAGGCAAGGGTATGGATTTGGATACATGGCATTTGGAGGTTGTACAGAACCCGAGGTTCCTAAACCAGATGCTGGATAAGGTGATTGATGAGGGAAATAGTACGAACTGGCAGTTGGTGGTGATGGAGTGGGATTCAGGAATCTTGTAGTGGTCATCCCAATGGACGATTGGACCATAGTAGGGTGGGGATATTAGTTTGGACCTAGAACAATTTGCAGGTATGGTACAGGATCTGAGGTTTCTATCTTTGGTATCAGGCTCTCGGGCTTAATCATTTTCACGATTTTGTCCACAATTTCATCAGGATTGCAACCTTTATGGCATTGACAAGCGCAGGATCCAGCAAGGATTGTATGTTCTAGACCTAATGGTTTTGGTTGATCCGAAGGTGATGCAGAGCCCTAAGAAAGTTCCCCTTTACTCTTACCCATATCCGCAAACATTTTCAGCAATTTGGCAAGTTGTTCTTTCACTTCCCAGATTTCATGTCCAAATTCCTCTTGATTTCGTTCCAGAGCACCCAATCGTTCCTCCGATTCTTTCCTCATATCTCGAACCTCTTTCATGCAAATGAAAATGTCATGAGATTAAGAATACAATTATGAATGCGCATGCTTTATTCCTATGTGCATGAATATACTGATGATTAATGCATGAACATATACAGAGAAATTATGATGACTATGTATGCTATGGATGCAATCTAATGCCAACATGATGCATTTAAAAAACTGAATAAATTGATGCACAGGTATATACAAATAATGACTATGCATGTCATAAACGTATTCTACAATGAATGACCATGCATGCTATGATGTCAAAATGATATATGCAAAGAACAAATGAATTAACACAAAGGTAGGTACAAAGAATGACCATGTATATCACAAATGTATTCTATAATGAATAACCATGCATGTTAGGACTGTAACATGATGTCAAAATGATACAAATAAATTATCCAATGATTACATGAAATTGGTGTGACCTAAATCTTGATTATTCAAAAATCTCATTATGCAAGATTTGCCTCCAAATTTAATCTCTGATTTTTTGAAACATGTTTCCTTTATGAAAAACCAAACCCATTATTTTCAAAAGAATTTTGAGGTAGTGGATCCTACTATGGTACAATATGCAAATGTTCATGTAACACTACCGGTTTATAGAAACCATCAAATAAAATTATTACCACCATCCGTTTATGAAAAAAAATGAGATCAACAACACAACCATAAATGTACATGCTCTATTCACACATGCATGAAAAAATGTTTGAAAAATACTGTTTATATTTCAAAAAATTAGTGAACACTTGCCCCAACAGTATCTGCTTATTTAGGTATCACAGTGCCTTTGGGGCGGATTATCACATTTATTACGGGCGATGTACGTACATCATTGCCCGATCAACCACACTTATTCATAGTGTAAAATAGGTAATAAAAGGTTTAGAAATGTCCCTCTATGTGTTCCTATCTTCGGTATCTAATCGAAAATTCAGCATGGCTTCGCCTAGGTTCACTATATGAGAGTGAATCGATTCTAAAGGCCTCGAATTGCTCCTCACTGTAGCCGGTGAACGCTAGTAAGGCACCCCGATAAAAGCGGGTTCAATTCGTTAGAGTCTATTTCCCTAGCCCATTCGGATTGTTAATCACGAAGGCTTAGGTAATTTAGTACTCCGGAAGTGTTTAACTAGCCCATGCGGATTCTTAATCACGAAGGCTTAGTTACTTTGCTCCCACCTAAAAGGATGAAACCCGGGTATAGGGCTCATGATATGCAAATGCACGTGTGGTGTGTGTGGAGGAACAACAAACCTTTCACCACCTATTTTTACAAACCTTATTCTAAATGCCCTAGCAATTTATAAAAAAATATAAAATAAAAAAAAAACATTCAAGAATAGTGTAACGCATTAACCAACAAGCATTTATAATATACAATTATTAAATAACTAGAGAACAATAATAAAATGTATGCACATGAATATGGACATATTTAAAACATTTTATTATTTTCAAAATTCTCCTTATTATTTAAAAAAATGGGGGAATTAAAATTAAATACCAATTAAACCAACAAAACCCAGACTTTTATAACACACGACTAATTCTAGGCCTGACTCTCTAAAAGTCCCTAGTGGAGTCGCCAAGCTGTCGCAACCTAAAAAAAAAACAAGTCTCATCTCAAGACTTTATTATTCGTTAAGCGTGACATTAAAAAAAACCGAGGAAAAGTCGACTTAATTCCTCTTTAAAAATGAAGTTTTTGAAAATGACCTTGAAAGGGATATGGAGTCGCCACTAATCTTTATTAGCTAGGTGTGATCGGCCACTTATTAAAATCGGTTTTATAAAATATTTTAAAATTAATTAAAACATTTTTAAAACCAATTTCAAGTCGGCGTTTTAAACCAAAGAAATAAAAAAAATAAAAAAGCGGGTTCAGGACTCGGTTACGTGTAGGGAAGGATTAGCACCCCCACAACGCCCATATAAAACGGTACCTTATTAATCATGTGTTATCTCAAGTCTCGGTAAAAAGTCTATTTTTAATTTGGTATTTCAAGTTAATTCCCAATTTAAAGAAAAATAATTCCATTTATAATTGAAAATGATCTAAAATTTATTAACTCAAAATTTTTCTATATTCCCCAACAAACGTGGCAAACTATAGAAATTTTGTTTAGTTTGAAAAACTTTCTGAATCATTTTTATTTTAAAGAAGATGTTCCGTTATTAACGATAATTGATGATATCCTCCCCAACAACCCGGCAGAGAACTCAAGAATTATTTTAACTCGGGAATATCTTTATTTTATTGAAAACCATTACCTTTTTCAAAACATTTTAAAAAAATATGAATATGTATGACATAAATAAAATGACATAGCAAAGTCTAAATAATATAATGCAACCTAAATGATATGACATAATTTAAATGACTTAGCATATTCTAAATGAAATGAAATATCTTAAGTTATATGATATATTCTAAATGAAATAAAATATCCTAAGTGACATAGTATATTCTAAATGAAATGAAATGACCTAGGTAACATAATATATTCTACATGAAATGAAATGACCTAAGTAACATAATATATTCTATATGAAATGAAATATCCTATGTCACATGATATATTCTAAATAGAATAAAATGATTTAAATGACATGGAAAATATAAATGATATGACATATAATCTAAACGGCATGAAATGAAATAATATTATCATATAATACGCATGGAAATAAAAATAAAAATAATAATGCATGAACATAGTATATGCTAAATAATATGACAAAAATAACTAAATAAAAAGCATAGGATATCATGAAATATTCAAACCATATAACAAATAACATAATATCAAAAATTTAAATCCAAGATAATAACACCATCATGAAAATTAAACATAGAAAAAATTACATATTATACAATATGCATGAATATGGAAAAAGCAATGCATGAGAATATATTTTTTCCTTTAATTAAGGAAATCCGTATATCTAAAAAGATATCCGGCTACCTTAGGAAAATATATCAAATTAAATATTCTAAAATCAAAATACTTTATGATTGTTTGAAAACAATTTTGAAAAAGCTTAGATTAAAAATAAAAACTTAGCTAAACCCTTTTTAAATGGCTCTAATTTCCTAAGTTTAAAATCCCGGACTTGACCACCCTTAACTCGAGATTTAAAAAATCATTTTTAGAGTTTAAAAAGGCCTAGAAACTACCCTAAGTCAGTAGCTAAACTTCCTAATCAACCCCCTCTAAGTAACTTAACTAAAACAGAGAAATGATTTTCCTTCAAACTCAATTCTGACTCCACTGTCCAGTTCTAGACCACGATTTTTTACCATATTTTTAAAAATTCAAAAAACTCTAAAACAAATACTAGAGACTCAAAACATGTAAAAATAAAAGGGAAAAATCAGATTAATTTTCTGATCAAAGATGATTGCCCAAAAAAATCAGGAAAGTATGAGTACTGGGTAAAAAAACTATTCTGTCAAAACACATTTTTTTGCCTTTGATAAAATCATTTAAAAATCAAAGTAAAAATATTAGAGACTCTCTAAAAGACTCACAAACAGTAGCTAACACTTTTGAAAAGTTAGACAAAAATTGGCTAAGTAAAAAAAAAAATTCACAAAGGTAGAATAATCAATTTGACAACTGTTTAATTTTCCACAAGTATGCTCAAGAGAGCATAACTTTGAGCCATTGATTGGCCTAATTCATAAGTCAAGTGGCATAGACATGAAATGCATGAAAAATACAGCAAATATGATGCATGAAATGCATGATTTAAAACCTAAATGACATGAAAAATGCATGGCATCAATAAAATGACCTAGACCTAAATGAACTTGCATGGCATTTAATGCAACCTATGTCTAAAATGCATGAATATGCATGGCAAAACAAACCAATCCTACATCTAAAATATGCATGGCAATAACACAAACACAAGGTATGCTTAAACAAAATACTCAACCAAATGTCATGAAAATGCAAACCTATCAACTAACATAACAAAAATGCACGCACAAAGCAAACAAAATGAAGGTGGCCGAATGGACTCATGTTTAAAATGGGCATGGCATTTTCACAAACACATGATATACTAACATGCTAAACTAAAGTATAACACTCAAATCATGCAAATATAAAGTAAAGGCATGAAAACCAACAAGCATTTTCACAAGCACATGGATTATAAAATATAAAACATGAACAAACTTAAACATTTTGAAAACAGAAAATAAAAAATGCAAGAATAGTAAAATAAACATGATAATAGACTCAAAAAAATGGAAATAAACAAGCAACCAAATTAAAACAAGCTTCAAGTCTATGTAGTAGAAGAAGATTTAAAGCATCAAAACTTATTAAATATCAAAAATAACATGAAATAACAAAGCAAAACAGCAAAAATAAAAAAACATAAACCATTCAGCCATCTCAAGAACAAAGGAAAGAAAAAAAATTTCAAGAGCATTTTATAAGAAATGATGAAGAAGGAACTTAACGAAGAACATTAAAAACACTTATTTTAAAAGAAAAATCAAAAGAAACTCACCAAAATAGTGATCAAAACAGCAAATCAAAAATGGAAAATCAAAGAAAGTGCAAGAGTATGGTGCTTAAAGCAACCTCTAGAAGCTATTTTTCAAGCTTTTTCTCTTCTAACTTTCTTTTCTTTTCTAAACTTTTCTTTTTGCTTTTCAACAATGGAGAGAAAATCAGCCAAAAACCAAGAGATAATAGAGAGTGAGTGGCTGAAAAAAAAATGAAAGAGAGACTCCTTGTAGTTGTGGTCGAAACCCCCTCTAGGCTAGGATGTTGTCATTTTTCCATCAACCAATTTTCATCCAAGGGCTATTAATCCAAAATGTTTAAAACATTAAATTATCACCCTTAGATTAGGCCATCAGCTATCCACAATTACAGCTGTTCAAGAATCTTAATCCATTATGTTGACACTCTCCCTCTTCATGTATTGGTCCATGTGGCTTATTTGCAAAGGCTTGATCAAAAAATAACTAACTCTTCATTGTTGGCCTTTTGATTAAAAAAAATCAAAAACTATCTACCTCCTTGGGCCTTGGCCGGCCAGCCCATTTTCTTCAAACCCATGTTTCATTTTTTTTAAAAGGCAAGAAAAGCCCTTTTCGGTTTCTTGGGTAAAATAACCTTTTTGTCCCCCGAACATAAATAAATGGCAAACGGACTCCAAATTCAAATTTTATTTTTTAAATACTTTCAAAATAATAAAAAAAAAAATTTGAATTCTGGAAGTTTTCAAAAATTTTCGAGTCCATTTTCTATTTATTTGGATTTTTTTTTTCAAAATTGCCCTTTTATGCCTCCAAACTCTACCATTTTTTAAACGAGCTCTGAATCCAAATTTTTCTTCACCAATATCTTCCAAATAATTTAAAAGTGTGATATGGAATTTTTCATAATTTTTGGAACTCATTTGGTTTTTTTCGGGATTTATCTGCTTGATTTTTGCATAGGGGGCCCGGATTTGGCCATTTTGCAAACAAACTCCGAATCAAGATTTTCTTTTGCCAATCTCATATAAATAATTTAAAAATGATATTTTCAAATTTTTAGTTCCTTTGGAGTTCATTTGCTATTTTTCCGGGATTTATCTTCTTGAATTTCTGCATATGAGACCCGCGATTTGGCCATTTTGCAAACAAACTCCGAATCAAGATTTTCTTTCGCCAATCTCTTGCAAATGATTTAAGAATGAGATTTTCAATTTTTCAAAATTTTTGGAGTTCATTTACTATTTTTCCCAAATTTTCCAATTTTGCCATTTTGCCTCCGAAACCCGGTTTTGCTCAAAACAAGTCTGATTTTCAGATTTTCTTCAAACTAAGCCTTGGGCTATCCTTTTTTAATCATTCCTCATCTATTAGGGGCTTTATTCCTATCGAGTCAGCCCATTTCTTGTAATTCTTCCCAATTCACCGAAATCCAACAAAAATCTTGATTCTCGGTTTTCTTCCGGATTGACTTTTTTTTAGTTTTTCTTTCAAGTGGCTTCTCCATTACCCATAGTCAGTGCTTATCTTTCATTTGGAACCTTCAATTTTGACCAATTCGATCGTTTAAGCACTTTTCCCCAAATTTCCCGAATTAGGGTTTTCCTTTTACGAAATCTCTATAACCCAACTTCTGAACTCCATATCTTTCGATGTAGACCTCGGATTATCAAAATTCTTTCACCATTTTTCAATTGAACTTCAAATCTTGATTTTGAAAGTGGGTTGACTTTTTTAGTAGTTGATTTTTTGAGGTTGACTTTCTAGGGTTGACTTTTTTCAAGTTTGAATTTTTATGCTCGCCTTCTTAGACTAAGTCCCGGAGTACCACCTGCAGGATGAAAAAGTCTTTTTACATTTCGAAACATCAATTTAGGAAGAAAACATACATGTTTCAGTGGTCCGGACAAAATTAGGTGTCTACATCTCTTTCTCAGGTGCTAACAGTATGTTGCAATTTGTCTCCCAGGCCTCCTCGATTACGTTGCAGTTCAGAGCACACTCTTAGCAACACGGCGAACCAAAAAAATGTCGGTCTCTCTCACATAAGACATAAGAAAAAAAAACAAGAGCAGTATAGTAAAAATTAAGACTAATTTTCGGTACATCAAAACAGACAGGCATCGCTTAGGTTTTTATAGAAAACAAGAAATCTGTTCGAATAAGACACAACTGTTGGAAAAAACCGTTCGGATAAAATTTATGTCTTTAGGAAAAGAACCAAATAGTCATCTAGAATGGGTTGTGCCGGTTCGGTTTGGATAGAAAAACATGTCAGTTGGGCAGTAAAAAATTAATTACTGACCCAAACCCGACCCAGCCCAGCCCCAACCCGGTTCGGTTCGGCTCGGTGGTGCACGCGTGTGTGGTCCAGCCCAAGTTGTGTATGTCCTCATCCACCACAAAACTTGGGTGCCTCTTGGGGCCCAACCCCTCATGAAAACAAGGCTTAGAAATACCACAATCTTAAGCCTTTTTTCATCCTATGTGGGATTCCACACCAATCACTAACATCAACCAACTTTCTTCCTCTTCAAGTGGGTGCTTAGAGATTAATTTCTCATTCAAGCATGATATCAATTGTTTACACAAATTATGTACCGTGTATCTACTTACGACAAACTACGAATTAGAATATGTATTTCGTATTTACACACCAAATAATAAATTGATATCCAACAGGGTTAAGGGTGGTCAAGTCTGGGTTTTCAAAGTTAGAAAAATAGAGCCTTTTTCAAGGGGGTTTCGGCCATGGTGTTATTTTTCATCCAAAATTTACAAAATTATTTTCAAACCAATCACAAAGTATATTTGATTTAGAAAATTTAATTTGATGTATTTTCCTAAGGTAGTCGGATATCTTTTTAGGTATACGGATTTCCTTATTTAAAGGAAAAAATACACTTTCATGCATTGCATTTTCCATGATCATGCATATTGTATAATATATGAATTTTGCTATGAATATTTCTATGACTATGTTATTGTTTTTATTTATATTCATGTTGTTATATTGTTTGTTATATGGTTGTGAATATTCTATGTTATCCTATGTTTTTTGCTTAGTCATTTATGTCATAACGGGTTTTTTTCACCGCTAGATGATTTTAAAACGCATGGAGTCACCACCAATCCTTTTTGTTTAGTTGTGATTGGTCACCTATTAAAACCGATTTTAGTAAAATATTTTAAAATTAATTAAAACATTTTTTAAAATCAATTTCGAAGTCTGTGCTTTAAACTAAAGAGAAAACAAAATCGGGTTCGGGAGTCGGTTATGTGCGAGGAAGGATTACCACCCCCACGACGCCCGTTTAAAAATGGTACCTATTAATCATGTGTTATTCTTTAATCTTGATAAAACGATTTTCATTTCGATATTTAAAAATAATTCCAACACTCTTTATTACAAATTTTGTATTTCTAGAAAATAACAAATTATTTCATTTAGGAATAAAATGAGAATCTTTGGCATCGAAAACTTTCACTGAATTCTCCAACGTCTAGGCAGAATTTGAGAAAAGTTTATTTGCTTTCGAATTCGCATAATATTCCTCTAAACCGAGTAATGTTCCTTCATAAATAACAATTATTCAAAATCCTCCAACATCTAGGCAGGATATCAATATTTGTTTTTACTCGGAATATTATTTTATTTTTATTTCTTAAGACTCTCTTAAAACTCTCTTTTTTTAAAATAAAAAAATTGATATTCAATGAAGGAAAGAATCAATTATAATGAAAAAGCGTAAATAGAAAAAATCATGAGCAATAATTTAAACAGCAAATTGTTTAATTTTAAAAACAAAATTTTCATTTGAGTGAGGATAAGAATCTTCGGTGTGAGAGCTTTCCCAAATTCCCCATCGCTGAATTTGAAGAAGATCTCTACATTTGAAAATTCTAATCTCGGTCCTTAAAGTTGACATATTCTCATTTTTGATCTGACATATACAACAACGTAAATGATGAATTAATTCATTGTAAAATGGAATATTTTATTTTCTAAAAGCAATACGAGAACCCTCGATGTGAGATCTTCCCCAAATTCCTCATCGTCTAGGCAGAATTTGGAGAAGATCTCTACACTTGAAAATTCTCATTATAAGTATATTATTATGGTCATTATTCGAGAAAATTCTTCTTTTTTGTTAAAAATTTCATTTAATGTTTGTGCCGCGTAAAAATTCATAAACCGAATAAATAATATTAACATGCCAACCAAAGACGAATAAATAAGCACAAATAAATAGATTACACAACGAATTTGATTAAAAAAAAATTTGTATTATTATCCCTTTTTATCTTTTTTTATTCATTACTTATTTTAACTATTATTTTTTATTACCATTTTGTTATTTTTTTATACTTTATTATTATTATTATTATTATATAGAAATAAAACACGAACCCTCACCATATGTGAGTGCCTTCCCAAATTCCCCAACGTCTAGGCAGAATTTGAAAAGGCTCTCCACACTTAAGAGTTCTTATAATGAACCCTTACACGACCATATTCAAAAAATCGAGATTCTTCCAACATCTAGGCAAGAATCAATAAATTATTATTTTTAAAAATCATCTTTGCTTAAAGAAAAAATTAAGATCACTACCATGTTTATTAATATATTTAAAGACAAAATAATTCAATCATATATAATTTACATATTATTTTTGGAATAAAGTAACTGAAATGATTATATTATTTTAAAGCATAATTATTTAAAAGTATTTTCATTTTTAATCTAACCTTTTTTTTTAATATATATATAAAGGTATGAAATAAAGAAAAGTTTAATTAAAATACAAAATAAAAATTATACCTCTTAATGTTTGGGTTTTGAGTCCAAAAAGCAAGCAAACAAATAGCCCAAAACCAATGGGCTTTCTATTGGCTAAGGTGAGTTGGAGACCATCCCAAATCTGGGCCCGACAGTGGCAGCCTCTTTCCCTTTTTTTTTCCATCAAACACCAACTATGCACCACAATATATTATATTCAAGGCAAGCAACATTAGACTTATAACTTCAACATCCTATCTAAATGCAGGCAAACTCGACAATACTTTTTAACACAAACTTCAATTTTGAAAATAAGCCCTTCAAAATGAGAAAAGAAAAAGGATGCTAAAATAAATTCTAAAATTATGAAAACCATAATATCTCAACAAAGTGAGAGCAAATTTGAGAAGCCTTTTTAACCAACTTAAGTTTGAAACTAAATACCACCCTTCGAATTGCAAAAAAAAAAAAAATGAAATAATGAAAACCCATTTGTCAAAGCATTCAAAATAAGTAAATTCCACAACTATAACTACAATATTCAACCAAATTAAAGGCAAACTCAACAACTCATTTTCTTACAAACTTCAACGACTTGTTAAATTCCCACCAGTTACTCTTTAATTTTCTAAACAACCTAACATAATGTGAAAACACAAAAAAAAAAAAAAAAAAAAAAAAAACACACACACACACACACAATTTATTTTACTTTTTAAAAAAATACCTAACATTCAAAGATTTTGTCAAAGCGACTAAACGCATGCTCAAGCAATTGTTCCATGACATCCCATGATAACCCTCTCCATTTGCTTTTTTTCTTTTAATCCTCCTACCCGGATGCTCTTCCAAAAAATGGCTCTCCCCCTTTTTCTTCCTTTAACTTTTATTTTTTTCAAATTTTTTTTTTTAGTTGCCTTCTTCCTTCCTCCCTCTATAGATCTCTCATTTTTTTCTTCAAACCGTGCCTCCCTTGTAGCTTACCCCTTTCTATTCCCTCTTTAGCCGCCTGCCCTTATGGCTCATTTTTTCCTTTTTTCAACTTTTTCACCTACCTCTCCAAATGACCACCTCTCCCCATTTTTTTTTTTTTTTTATGAATTGCTCTCTTTGTAGAGGTTTTTACCTGAATCAAATCCCCCATTTTCTGGGATTTGATAGCCTCAAGTCAGAGGCTTGGAAATACCATTTTTTTTAAGCATTCAACTTCTGTCAAGGCTAATCAAGAGGTTGGAGTGGAGTGTTGGGAAGGGGGTAGCCGGCTGGTAGCATGATTCACGCTGCCAACCTGCTGCCTCACAAATTTTTTTTAATTAATTTAATTTTTTTAAATATTTTTTAATCTATATTTGTTATTAAAAAGTAAAAACAACAACAAAATCAAGGCCCAAAGAGCCCAATTAGAATTTAAAAAGGGAAGTCCACAACTTTTATTTTGGACCAGATCCGAGAAGGCTATATCTAAGTAGTACAATGGGTCCAAGTTAAATGTGTCAAAAAAATCAATTTAATTAAAATATTTAAATAAATCTGAATCAACTATGCCTAAGATGGAAAATATTTTCTTTCAATTTAACCCATGCAGCCTAATTTCCCCGAACAAAATTTGGTGTCTACAGCTGCCCCTCTTTGCAAATTGCTGAGAACCAGGAATAAGGAAAAGACATAGACAAAAATTTTGTCCGGGACCACTGGCTCAAATAAAAATATTTCTTTCACACAAATTTTCTATTTTCTAATTTTTTTTATTTTTGATTTTTTTTTTAAAATGATTTTTGATTTTTTTTTTTTTTTGACAAGCGATTCAACATTTTTTTGTTTTTACTTTTTGATTTGAAGAATTCTCTTCTCATAAAATGTTCCTCAATCTTTGAAATTAACTTCTTCTCTAATTAGAGGCTTAACAACTTTAAAATTAACTGCTGCTCTAATCAGAGGCTCGACAACTTTGAAATTAATTGCTCCTCTAATCAGAGGCTCCACAACTTTGAAATTAAATGCTCCTCTAATCAGAGGCTCAACAATTTTAAAATTATGTGCTCCTCTAATCAAAGGCTCGAAAACTTTGAAATTAATTGCTCCTCTAATCAGAGGCTCCACAACCTTGAAAATAAAAAAAAAGAACTTGAAAAATAGTTTGAACACGACTCAGATCACTATCTCACTTTCTGCCTTTAGTCTTACGAAAGTGAAGACTCATTCCCGGATACCACCACCAGAGTACTTAGAAAATTCTTAAAATTCCGGATATCACCACCAGAAGCTTCACATATTGCCACGGAAGAAATTAACAATCTCTTTTCCAATCCACTTTCGGCCTTTAGTCTTATGAAAATGAAAACTAGTTTTTGGATATCACCACCGAAAGCTTCGAATATCACCACCGAAGATCTTACCATAACTGAAATTTTGGATATCTCACCGAAAGCTTCGGATATCACCACCGAAGACTTATCATAACTAAATTTCGGATATCACCATCGAAAGCTTCGAATATCACCATCGAAGACTTAATCATAAATGAATTTTTGGATATCACCACCTGAAGCTTCGGATATCGCCACCGAAGACTTATCTTAACTGAATTTCGGATATCACCATCGAAAGCTTTGGATATCACCATCGAAGACTTATCATAATTGAATTTTCGGATATCACCACCGGAAGTTTCGGATATTGCCACCGAAGACTTATCATAACTAAATTTTGGATATCACCACCGAAAGCTTCGAATATCACCACCCAAGACTTAATCATAACTGAATTTCCAGGTATCACCATCGAAAGCTTCGGATATCGCCACCGAATACTTATTATAACTAGGTTTCCAGATATCACCACCAAACACTTATCATATCTGAATTTCCAGATATCACCATCGGAAGCTTCGGATATCGCCACCGAAAACTTATCATAACTGAATTTTTGGATATCACCACTGGAAGCTTCGGATATCGCCACCGCAGACTTATCATAACTGAATTTCCGGATATCACCATCGAAAGCTTCGGATATCGCCACCGAAGTCTTATCATAATGATATTTCTTATCAAATGCTTCGGATTTCACCACCGAAGACTTTACCAAATCTTAAGCATTCTTCAAAAAACTTTCCAAATATTCTTCAACTTTGACAACTCCACCTAAACATCCATCAACTCAAAAATCTTTTAACTATACTTTTCAAAACATGGGAATTTCTTACTCGAAAGTTTTTTTTTTACTTATTATCTATTTTTTTAAGCATGTATTTCCTCATGCAATCATGTTTTTCTTGCAAATGCAATGACTTATTGGTGATGCACATGTCCTCTTATTATTGAAAATGATGGAAATTATCACTACATGTTGCAGTGCAATGCAAGTATTCATTAAATGCCCTGATGTAAATGCTCTCTGAATGATACAACTATCTCCCAAAATGTCCCAAATTGGTTTTCCAAAAGTTTGTCTCGACTTTCCCATTTTGCTTTCCATTTCACATTACAAATTTCTGAATAAGCACATACCAAAATAGAGCATGTCCCCTTCATCCCACGTGTCTCGCTGAAGACAGGTTGATCAACACCGTTCTTGTCGTATAAGAAGAGAATATACTTTTTTTTTCAAGTCTTCAGCCCTATCTCTTGCTATCTGTTTGACCCCAAAAGGAAACAATTTGCAAATCCACCATTATTCTGTTGATCCCTATATTATCTTGTTAACTTGTGCAAGATCTCTCCATGGGCTTGTGCTTGTAGCATCCGCCTTTTCCTAAAAAAAAAAATTCCATCCAAACTTGAAGGCACCTCCATATGAACAAGATTCGTTCCAACATTTCTGTACCCTACGATCATGAGAACTCTTGCTTCTTATCAAAACATTTTATCTTCCCAGATTTTGAAAATTCCATACATTTTTAGAGAAAAGCCCACCTTGATCAAGACTTCTTGGACAAAAATTGCTCATGATAGTCTTGAAAAATCTTTTTACTTTTTTTTCATTGACTTTCTCAAAAACTTTTGTCTAGCAAAACTTTTGATCGAAATATTGCTCCACAAAAATTATTTCCTATCGTCAAAACATGTCACTTTCAAGCAAAATGTTTTTGAAATAATAATTCTTCAAATAAAGAGTGATGTTCAAGGTCTTGAAACTTGATGACCACTATTAGGAAACTTTGAATAATGGCAATATGGTCTTGGCATCACAAGGTTTTTCTTCATTTGGGAAAGCATTACAACAAGAAACATGCCCCATTCATTTAGGCTCCCCAACGAAACATAAATTTTCTGAAACAATGAATTGCTTGAGATTCAGACTTTATGAAATGATTCATTTTTGAAGTGCAGGCAAATTTGACACTCTTTCTTGTCTCCAAATAGTGGCATTTAAACAACTGTTGAGACTTACCTTGACAGACTCAAGATTTTGAAGGGTCATTTTGAAAGATGAGAATAGTTCTTTACAAATTTTTATGTCTCAACCCTCTCACAACTCTTGAGTTTCAAAAATAGTTGACAATCTTGTATGCTCACTGGTGGTTCCACGGGTGGCTTTAAAAGTCTTTCTTTCTGCTCTAGACTGCCCCTTTTTTGGGTTTTCAACCTGATGCACCCAAAAGAGTGTATCTTGTTTAACCTTGCACTTAAAAAAAATTAATAGTAGAGTATGGTGATTAGCAAGGGTCGAGACCTCAGGGATTGGGTTTTAATCTATGAGTTATTAGTTTATAACTTAGGTTCAAAGAAAACAAAAGAAAAAGGGGTTTTGAAATAGTTTTAAAAATAAGCAAACAAGAAAATTAAGATGCAAGTAAGAAATAAGAAATCAAATATGAGAGAAATATGGTTAAGGTTTCATTCTCCACCACTAGACATCATTAAGAACCAATTTCATATCTATCAATATCAACCAACTATCAAAGTTAACAACCGTAGATAACAACAAGCTCTGTTATCCCAATTTTTCCTTAGTTTGTCGTTAAATAGAACAATGTCACACCCCAAATTCAGGGCATGTGACCGGCCAGAGACAAGGTATGCCCCTGCCTCTGAAGCCTGAATATACCCACGAAACCAAATCAAACAAAATTTCGGCATAATCTCGCCCTACATAGGGGTTTGCCACTCAGTCATCAACATTTGCAATGTAATAATCATCAACACATGACATCTCGGTTTGGACACCTCCGATAGGGAGTAACCAAGATGCCCCGCAGCAGACTTGATAACTCGTATAATTATATAGTTTTTAGTTATGTTTTATTATTGTTTTGTGTCAAATACGAGTTATTATTGTTTAGTCTAATTGTGTTTATGATCTTTTATATTTTTATGTAATTTGGTGTTTTTCACAAGTTTCTTTGAGTGATTTCAGATTACTAGTATTAAGGGCAAATCCAGTTCAGTTCCAGTTCCGACACATTTTGCCATATCAGCTATATATGGAGTTTCACTGAAGCAATAAGGCTGAAATTTGTATCCGTGCAAAGCTAAGAGGCATATCGATCTTTTTCATGTTTTATACTTCTTGAAACGGAGTCGTTTTCCCTAGCGAAATCGACCATCAAGTTGGCTGATGTGCAATGACGTCTGTGCTGACCTGTTTTCGTATTTTGCCCATATCTGCTTATCCACATCAGAAAATGAGCTGATTCCAATGGCTATGGATCCGTAACTGATACGGGAACCTTTGTCTAGAAGACCATATGATCAGATCAGGCCTCTAATATTGACGAAATCGACCATCAAGTTGGCTGATGTGCAATGACGTCTGTGCTGACATGTTTTCGTATTTTGCCCATATCTACTTATCCACATCAGAAAAGGAGCTGATTCCAACGGCTATGGATCCGTAACTGATAGGGGAACCTTTTGCTAGAAGACCATGTGATCAGATCAGGCCTCCAACATTGACGAAATCGACCATCAAGTTGGCTGATCAAAATTGTCATACAATATGACGAAAATTGTTAGAAAAATTCACCCACCTATTATACCTACCTTTGAAATTTGTAAAGCTTGTCTCTTGTCATTTAGCCTTCCAAAATGTGTATAAATAGAGGGCCTTGGATGATTGTAGAGGATCATATTGTAGATAGGTAGGATATTAGCCATTGTAATAAAATTCTCTAAGTTTTCTTCTTCTTTCTTTTCTCTAGTTTTCTTTTTCTTTAGAAAGATCAAGAGGTTGGATAATTAATATTCTTCTTCTTCTTCTTCTTTCTTTCTTTTATTTTCTTCTTAGATTCTATTTAATTTTATGTTTATAATGCCTATGCTAGGCTAAACTTCTATTTGGTTAAGGGTGATTTCAAAGCCCTAGACATGTTTTGTGATTGATTTTCAGATTCTATCTATCATTAATTTTCTATCAAAGTTGCTTATGTTCTTCTACAAGAATTGTTCATGATGTTGTCTAGATTTATTTAGGTGTACAACTAGATAGATCTTGATAATTATCTATTGCTAGTTTAGGAGTCTTGATCCGTGTAATTGTCTTGATTTCCTATTCATAAGTGGCAATTTGTGATTAATGATTATGGTCAAGTTTTCATTAATTGCAAAGTGGAACATAACCTAAGTTGAACAATCCGAGCTTATGTGTTTGTTGCTTAGATCAACCTATCTTTCTCATCATAAAGCTGTCATTAAATTGAATTTAGAGAGCTTATTCTAGGTTGTTTAATGGTTAGAGATTAAATAGAGAGCTTGTTCTATTTAACGACAAACTAAGGAAAGATTGGGGTAACAGAGCTTGTTGTTATCTACGGTTGTTAACTTTGATAGTTGGTTGATATTGATAGATCTGAAATTGATTCTTAATGATGTCTAGTGGTGGAGAATGAAACCTTAACCATATTTTTCATATTTGATTCTTCTTACTTATTTGTTTTCTTACTTTTAGTTTGCTTATTTTTTATATTTATTTTTATTGGCTGGTTATACCGCCTAATTTGTATATTAACTTTGTTTTATTTTTATTGGCTGGTTATACCGCCTAATTTAGTATATATATTTTTATTGGCTGGTTATACCGCCTAATTTAGTATATATATTTTTATTGGCTGGTTATACTGCCTTGCATCTTATTCTTATTATTTACTTTAGTTTAAATCTGGCTTCAAAAACCCCTTTTCTTTTATTGTTCTTGAATTTAAGTTTTAAACTATTAACTTATAAACTAAAACCCAATCCCTGAGGACTCGATCCTTGCTAACTACTATACTTACAATTTATCTTTTTAGTGCAAGGTTAAATAAGATACACTCTTTTGGGTGCATCAAATTTTTGGCGCCGTTGCCGGGGATTGTTTTCTTTAGTTTATTTGTTACTTGGTTTATTCTTATTTTCAGTTCTAATTAGTTCTATTTTCTTGTACATACAAGTTTTTCTTATCAAATTTTGAAAAAAAAAAAAGAAAAGAAAAAGAAAACGATGGAATTGAGCAATCTAACACTTGAAGAGTTGGTGGCATACATGAACATGGAGAATCAACAAGCCAATCTCACCTCCCCAGTTCAACAATTGGCCATGGGAGGATGTCAAGGCCATCAAGTGTTCCAAGACCAACAGTATGATCATTACTCAAACACTTACCATGAGGGATGGTGGGATCATACTAATTATGGCTACTCGAAAAATTACCAAGAAGTAGATCCTTATGCCAATTACACTCATCCATCTAGATTTAATCAATCATGGTCTCAAGAACCAGATCTTTTTCAGCCACTACATATGACTCAAAACTCAGGTACTTCTTTAGAAGATCTTGTCGATTCTCTTGTTACTAATACTTTGCAATTTCAACAGGAAACAAGGGCAAGTATCCAGAGTTTGGAAAGGCAAATGAGCCTATTGGCTAGTAGTATGGTGGTATGGGTAGCACAAAGATCTGAAGAACTCTCTGCCCAAACGACGATTAACCCAAAGGAGAATGCTACTATTGTGACCTTGAGGAATGAGGAACAAGATGAGGATGAGACAAAATTAGAGATGAATTCTATTCTTGAGGATAATGAAGCCAATGATCCAAATAAGAGTATTTCAGCACCTGAGGTAACGTTTGAGATTCCAATTTTTACTAATGTTTCTTCTCCACCTTTTCCTAGTAGATTCGCAAAGTTCAAGGAGGATGAACATGAACAAGACACGCTGGAAACCTTAAACAGTTTGTTTGTGGATGTCATTCAACAAGTACCAAAAGATGCATCATTCCTCGATGAGATATGCACCACCAAGGATGATGGAATAATACTTGTAATGGAGAATACATCCACTGTTGTGCAAAGAAAGCTACCTCTCAAACGCATAAATTTGGGAAATTTCATGTATGAGCCTGACAAGCGTAAAAAGCCAAGAATGGGTGTTGGTTAGATTCAAAACACTAAATCAAGTGTTAATTGGGAAGGCAGCCCAATTAAAGATGAAATTGCCAACCTTCCATATTCAGATTTGCTTTCTCTTTCTTTTCCTTTTTCTTTTATTATTTTTATTGTTTTTATTTTTATTTCTTATGTTTCTTTGTTAATTGTGTTTACTGTTTTTAAGTTCATTTAGGCTGCATAAGTTTCTTTTGTTTAATAGTTCTTTTCTCTTACATATAATTCTTGCATTGGGGGATAATAGCATTACATTAATGACAATGTAAGAATTATGTGTGGGGGGAAGAATTTAGGATTTTATTTAGAGTGTTTTATTTTTGAGTCTTTTTATGTTGTTTTTTCTTTTTGATCCTTGTTTTGAAAATAACTAGATGTAAATATAATTTTTTTTTTTAACCCCGGTTAAATGGCGGATAACGGTACTCCGTGATTATTTAAATCGGTTCCATCAGCTACCCACAAAACTGATATTGTATATAAATTTCTCTTCCAATTTCTCTTTCAATTTTTTTTTCATTTTTTTCAGGATGGATGATATTCTCACAAGATTGCAGAAACGATTTCCTCCTTTTCCTCGAAATATTTTACTGAAGCTTTACCAAGTTCGACTTGAAAGATTAAGAATGCTTATGCACAAAGGGATTCCTGACGACATACGTTGGATAATTGAAGCCAAGGTACGTGAAGATGAATATCTTCCTGTTTTGCATTTACCAGGTATAGGTAGAAGCACTTTTGCAAAGAAGCGACGAGCAAAGCGCATGAGTTCAAATTGCCACAAATGTGCACGATGGACGTGTAACGGTAAATGTCGTTCTATTGGGATTCCGTCCTCTAATCGAGATGATAAAATTGAATTCATTAAGGATGGACTGAGTAAGGAGAATTTGGGTAATATCCAACTTTCTCTTGAGACGCATCCTAGTGGAGACGTACAAAGAGAAATTCTTGATTTATGGCCGCAATTCCAAAGGGAATGGCAACATCTTGGGAATCTGATGTTAAAAGACCCTGTTTGCCAGCTTGTAAGAAAACTGGATGGGAAGCATATCCTCGACTCATAGAAGGCGTTTAAGCCGTTTCTGGACGTAAAACCAGAGGAAGATGCCAAATACACTTTCGGCGACATTATTACTCTTGACTTTTACGATTGATTTTTCTTCTCTTTTTGATTTTCTTCCTGAAATCACGCAAAAATCTTTTGTTAGGTTAACATTTTCTTCTGACAGGTCAGATACACTTTCGGCGACATTATTACTCTTGTCTGATTCACTACTCAGTCCTCTATATATTACACCATGTACTCATTCTCTTTCAGGCACTCGAAAAAAAAATGGAAAGTACTTCGTCCCAGCGCATTAAAAAAATTTGTGTCTTTGGAGGTGCTTATCCAGGGAAAAATAACATATTTGCTGATGAAGCCATAAGAGTTGGAGTAATACTTGCCCAACAAAAGATCCAGTTGATTTATGGAGGCGGTAGTACGGGTTTAATGGGAGCAGTCGCTACAGCAGCACACGCCGGAGGAAGTCCAGTTCTAGGAGTCGTGCCAAAACTATTCATAAGTTTTTGTGGACCTACCGTGGGTAAGGAAATACAAGTCTGGAGTATCCCTGAACTGATAACAATCATGTACCATTCTGCCGATGCATTCATTGCTTTACCAGGAGGTCTGGGTACATTGGAAGAAATAGCTTGCGTGGCTTCTTGGTCATCTTTGGTCACAAATAAGAAACCCATTGGTTTGCTTAATATTAATGGTTATTTTAGTAATTTGCTTTCATATTTAGATAATGCTGTGGATAATGGATTCATGTTTTCAGAGGCAAGGAGAACCATAATTTCTACTACAACCATTGAAGATTTACTCAAAAAGCTCCAAGCTTATGAGTGTTTATCTGCTACGGTTGTTTCGCAAACGCTCGGAAAAAGAAAAAGAGATATGGACGAGCAAGGAGTGGACTGCACTTTGTCTTTGTGACATTATCTAACATTTTGTTTGTTGTGTCTCAGTTATAATAAGTGGTTAGCAACCTCTGCAGGTAATATCTCCTAAATTCTACCTTTAAAATTTGACATTGGGGACAATGTCATATTTTAGTAGGGGGTAAGAGACATATTTTGCTAATAAAAAAAAAAGTTTGTTGTATTTTAAGCAATTTAGAAGTATTCATTCTGAACAAGGTCTGAGTAAGGGAGACTTGAGACATACCTTGTCAGTTTGATTTTAATCTTTTTCTAATTTAAAAAAAAAAAAGAGTTTGTTGTGTTTTAAGCAATTTAGAAGTATTCATTCTGAACAAGGTCTGAGTAAGGGAGACTTGAGACATACCTTGTGATGCACCCAAAAGAGTGTATCTTATTTAACCTTGCACTAAAAAGATCAATTGTAAGTATAGTAGTTAGCAAGGGTCGAGTCCTCAGGGATTGGGTTTTAGTTTATAAATTAATAGTTTAAAACTTAAATTCAAGAACAATAAAAGAAAAGGGGTTTTTGAAGCCAGATTTAAACTAAAGTAAATAATAAGAATAAGATGCAAGGCGGTATAACCAGCCAATAAAAATATATATACTAAATTAGGCGGTATAACCAGCCAATAAAAATATATATACTAAATTAGGCGGTATAACCAGCCAATAAAAATAAAACAAAGTTAATATACAAATTAGGCGGTATAACCAGCCAATAAAAATAAATATACTAAGAAGAATCAAATATGAAAAATATGGTTAAGGTTTCATTCTCCACCACTAGACATCATTAAGAATCAATTTCAGATCTATCAATATCAACCAACTATCAAAGTTAACAACCGTAGATAACAACAAGCTCTGTTATCCCAATCTTTCCTTAGTTTGTCGTTAAATAGAACAAGCTCTCTATTTAATCTCTAACCATTAAACAACCTAGAATAAGCTCTCTAAATTCAATTTAATGGCAGCTTTATGATGAGAAAGATAGGTTGATCTAAGCAACAAACACATAAGCTCGGATTGTTCAAATTAGGTTATGTTCCACTTTGCAATTATTGAAAACTTGACCATAATCATTAATTACAAATTGCCACTTATGAATAGGAAATCAAGACAATTACACGGATCAAGACTCCTAAACTAGCAATAGATAATTATCAAGATCTATCTAGTTGTACACCTAAACAAATCAAGACAACATCATGAACAATTCTTGTAGAAGAACATAAGCAACTTTGATAGAAAATTAATGATAGATAGAATCTGAAAATCAATCACAAAACATGTCTAGGGCTTTGAAATCACCCTTAACCAAATAGAAGTTTAGCCTAGCATAGGCATTATAAACATAAACATAAAATTAAAGAAAATCTAAGAAGGAAATAAAAGAAATAAAGAAGAAGAAGAATATTAATTATCCAACCTCTTGCTCTTTCTAAAGAAAAAGAAAACTAGAGAAAAGAAAGAAGAAGAAAACTTAGAGAATTTTATTACAATGGCTAATATCCTACCTATCTACAATATGATCCTCTACAATCATCCAAGGCCCTCTATTTATACACATTTTGGAAGGCTAAATGACAAGAGACAAGCTTTACAAATTTCAAAGGTAGGTATAATAGGTGGGTGAATTTTTCTAACAATTTTCGTCATATTGTATGACAATTTTGATCAGCCAACTTGATGGTCGATTTCGTCAATGTTGGATGCCTGATCTGATCACATGGTCTTCTAGAAAAAGGTTCCCCTATCAGTTAAGGATCCATAGCCGTTGGAATCAGCTCATTTGCTGATGTGGATAAGCAGATATGGGCAAAATACGAAAACATGTCAGCACAGACGTCATTGCACATCAGCCAACTTGATGGTCGATTTCGTCAATATTAGAGGCCTGATCTGATCATATGGTCTTCTAGACAAAGGTTCCCGTATCAGTTACAGATCCATAGCCATTGGAATCAGCTCATTTGCTGATGTGGATAAGCAGATATGGGCAAAATACGAAAACAGGTCAGCACAGACGTCATTGCATATCAGCCAACTTGATTGTCGATTTCGCTAGGGAAAACGACTCCGTTTCAAGAAGTATAAAACATGCAAAAGATAGATATGCCTCTTAGCTTTGCACGGCTACAAATTTCAGCCTTATTGCTTCAGTGAAACTCCAGATATAGCTGATATGGCAAAATGTGTCGGAACTGGAACTGAACTGGATTTGCCCTTAATTCTAGTAATCTGAAATCACTCAAAGAAACTTGTGAAAAACACCAAATTACATAAAAATATAAAAGATCATAAACACAATTAGACTAAACAATAATAACTCGTATTTGACACAAAACAATAATAAAACATAACTAAAAACTATATAATTATACGAGTTATCACACCCCCACACTTAGATTGTTGCTAGTCCCTAGCAACGACTCAATAAAAATAAAATAAGAAAATCTAATCTAATCCACTTTCGTAGGAAATCACGGTGGCACTTAGCATGTGACACAAGCCTTTAAACCCCTAGGTGTCCCTAGTGGACGAGTTTAGTCTCGTGAGGGTTTACTAGAACGATACCCACAAACATTGAAAAATTAAAATATAAATAAACTTCATATAAATAAACTACATATACTAAAAATATTTACTCCTAATCCTTTCAATACAAATTAGAGACAATATTTGAACAAGTCTTATAAACTAATCAATAGCTTAAAAAATTTCACAAAAAATCATGCTTGAATGTAAATTGTTTGAGTTAAGCCAATATTAGCATAACATATCTCAATCAAAATAGTGCATGTTCAAATTTAATCTCAACTTCTCACATGGGATACTCTCTTGATTTTCACTCTTTAAAGTAGTGGTAAAGTGTTTACACTCAATCAATCTCATGAAAACACTTCTACCATATGCTTGCTTGTCCACCTATTCTCCACTAAAAGATCATGCAACTTCATAAATCAAGAGGTCTTTAATCAAGGTTGTAATGGGGCCAAGGGGTTTGTAATGTGGTTGAAGAACAAAAGGATAAAGATATCACAAAGGTTCCAAAGAGTTCATAAAGTTTAGAGACATAAAAAGATTATACAAAGAAACTTCTCAAAACTCTTTACAAGTACATAGTCACCTAGGCCGGATATTCATGTTGGGCCTTTTCTTCATTCTAAACAACTTTGTAACATCTTTTTCTTTTTCCACAAATTCCAGAGATGATTCATTTTTTTATATAGGAATGTATTTGCCAGTATTCCATTTCTTTTTCTCTTGACTTTTCTTTTCTTTTCCCCCCACACTTATTTCTTGTTTCTAACCAAAAAATATCCCTTGTCTTTGCAACTTGTCTCAAATCATGCTAATTCATCTTTGGAACAAAGGTAAAGATATAAGTATATTTAGGTTAGGGACAAGTTATGGTTACCAAAGAGATAGCTTATTCAATGTAGGCTCAAATTGGTTCACTAAGGGTGTGTTCTCTTGGAACATCAATAAGGGATGGTTGTTTGGCCCTGGCTAAAAATCCTAATGCCTCTATCATATTCATGTTGTCACATGCATCAATATAGTCTCAAACGGTTTAAAGCAAGTTCTAGAGAATCATGTAATCATAAGAGCACTCAAGAAAGAAATTAGATTGATTTGTATAATGCATCAATCATTTTAGGCTCAAAAACTCACAAGAATGATTATACAAGTCAGATTAAGTCTAAACATGCTTCTTTCTCAATCAACATATCATATTAACATTGGCTCATAAAAAGGTTGACATCAAGCTCAATTCTCATGAAAATCTTCTCACTAATAAATATGTTTTAGACTTATGCAATTCATATCTCATCATTGTATTAAAAAGGAACTAAAACACACTAAAAAATAATAATAATAAAGACTCATAAAAAAAAATAGTAGACAAAAATAAAAGAAATCCTAAATCATTCCCCCCACACTTAATTCTTACATTGTCCTCAATGTAAGTCTATTAACCCAAATGAAAGAATCATGTGTAAGAGAAAAGAACTAATAACATAAGAATAGGAATAACTAGACTCAAAACAAAACAAACTCATGCAACCTAAATAATCCTAAAATACTAAACAAAAATTAACAAGTAAACGTAAAAAGATTAAAATCAAACTGACAAGGTATGTCTCAAGTCTCCCTTACTCAGACCTTGTTCAGAATGAATACTTCTAAATTGCTTAAAACACAACAAACTCTTTTTTTTTTTTTTTTGAAAAGAAGAAATCAAACTGACAAGGTATGTCTCAAGTCTCCCTTACTCAGACCTTGTTCAGAATGAATACTTCTAAATTGCTTAAAACACAACAAACTTTTTTTTTTTTTTAAGAAGGTAAAATTTAGGAGATATTACCTGTAGAGGTTGCTAACCACTTATTATAACTGAGACACAACAAACAAAATGTTAGATAATGTCACAAAGACAAAGTGCAATCCACTCCTTGCTCGTCCATATCTCTTTTTCTTTTTCCGAGCGTTTGCGAAACAACCGTAGCAGATAAATACTCATAAGCTTGGAGCTTTTTGAGTAAATCTTCAATGGTTGTAGCAGAAATTATGGTTCTCCTTGCCTCTGAAAACATGAATCCATTATCCATAGCATTATCTAAATATGAAAGCAAATTACTAAAATAACCATTAATATTAAGCAAACCAATGGGTTTCTTATTTGTGACCAAAGATGACCAAGAAGCCACGCAAGCTATTTCTTCCAATGTACCCAGACCTCCTGGTAAAGCAATGAATGCATCGGCAGAATGGTACATGATTGTTATCCGTTCAGGGACACTCCAGACTTGTATTTCCTTACCCACGGTAGGTCCACAAAAACTTGTGAATAGTTTTGGCACGATTCCTAGAACTGGACTTCCTCCGGCGTGTGCTGCTGTAGCGACTGCTCCCATTAAACCCGTACTACCGCCTCCATAAATCAAGTGGATCTTTTGTTGGGCAAGTATTACTCCAACTCTTATGGCTTCATCAGCGAATATGTTATTTTTCCCTGGATAAGCACCTCCAAAGACACAAATTTTTTTTATGCGCTGGGATGAAGTACTTTCCATTTTTTTTCGAGTGCCTGAAAGAGAATGAGTACATGGTGTAATATATAGAGGACTGAGTAGTGAATCAGACAAGAGTAATAATGTCTCCGAAAGTGTATCTGACCTGTCAGAAGAAAATGTTAACCTAACAAAAGATTTTTGCGTGATTTCAGGAAGAAAATCAAAAAGAGAAGAAAAAATCAACCGTAAAAGACAAAAAAAAAAAAAGGAGAATAATTACACAAATCGAACAACACGTAAATTAAACCAAAATAAAGTTATTGCAAATCAAATCAAAAGCTGAGAAGTCATTTATTGTAGTTGTGATTGTGGCTCACATCTTCCTCTGGTTTTACGTCCAGAAACGGCTTAAACGCCTTCTATGAGTCGAGGATATGCTTCCCATCCAGTTTTCTTACAAGCTGGCAAACAGGGTCTTTTAACATCAGATTCCCAAGATGTTGCCATTCCCTTTGGAATTGCGGCCATAAATCAAGAATTTCTCTTTGTACGTCTCCACTAGGATGCGTCTCAAGAGAAAGTTGGATATTACCCAAATTCTCCTTACTCAGTCCATCCTTAATGAATTCAATTTTATCATCTCGATTAGAGGACGGAATCCCAATAGAACGACATTTACCGTTACACGTCCATCGTGCACATTTGTGGCAATTTGAACTCATGCGCTTTGCTCGTCGCTTCTTTGCAAAAGTGCTTCTACCTGTACCTGGTAAATGCAAAACAGGAAGATATTCATCTTCACGTACCTTGGCTTCAATTATCCAACGTATGTCGTCAGGAATCCCTTTGTGCATAAGCATTCTTAATCTTTCAAGTCGAACTTGGTAAAGCTTCAGTAAAATATTTCGAGGAAAAGGAGGAAATCGTTTCTGCAATCTTGTGAGAATATCATCCATCCTGAAAAAAAAAATGAAAGAGAAATTTATATACAATATCAGTTTTGTGGGTAGCTGATGGAACCGATTTAAATAATCACGGAGTACCGTTATCCGCCATTTAACCGGGGTAAAAAAATAAAAATTATATTTACATCTAGTTATTTTCAAAACAAGGATCAGAAAGAAAAACAACATAAAAAAAAACTCAAAAACAAAACACTCTAAATAAAATCCTAAATTCTTCCCTCCACACATAATTCTTACATTGTCATTAATGTAATACTATTAATCCCAAATGAAAGAATCATGTGTAAGTGAAAAGAACTAATAAACAAAATAAACTTATGCAGCCTAAATGAACTTAGAAACACTAAACACAATTAGCAAAGAAACATAAGAAAAAGATAAAGAAAAAAAAAGCAAATCTGAGGATGGCAGTTTGGCAATGCTTTCACTAATTAGGCTGCCTCCCCCAATTAGCACTTGATTTAGTGTTTTGAACCTAACCAACACCCCTTCTTGGCATTTTAGGCTTGTCAGGCTCATACATGAAATTTCCCAAATTTATGCGTTTGAGAGGAAGCTTTCTTTGCACAACAGTGGATGCATTCTCCATTACAAGTATTATTCCATCATCCTTTGTGGTGCATATGTCATCGAGGAATGGAGCATATTTTGATACTTGTTGAATGACCTCCACAAACAAGTTGTTTAAGGTTTCCGGCATGTGTTGTTCATGTTCTTCCTCCTTGAACTTTGCAAATCTACTAGGAAAAGGTGGAGAAGAAACATTAGTAAAAAGTGAAACCTTAAATGTTACCTCAGGTGCCGAAATACTCTTATTTGGATCTTTGGCTTCATTATCCTCAAGAATAGAATCCATCTCTAATTTTGTTTCATCCTCATCTTGTTCCTCATTCTTCAAGGTCACAATAGTAGCATTCTCCTTTGGGTTAACCATCGTTTGGGCTGGGAGTTCTTCAAATCTTTGTGCTACCCATCCCACCATACTACTAGCCAATTGGCTCATTTGCTTTTCCAAACTCTGGATGCTTGCCCTTGTTTCCTGTTGAAATTGCAAAGAATCAGTAACAAGAGAATAGACAAGATCTTCTAAAGAAGTACCTGAGTTTTGAGTCATATGTGGTGGTTGAAAAAGATATGGTTCTTGAGACCATGATTGATTGAAGCTAGATGGATGAGTGTAATTGGCATAAGGATCTACTTCTTGGTAATTTTTCGAGTAGCCATAATTAGTATGATCCCACCATCCCTCATGGTAAGTGTTTGAGTAATGATCATACTGTTGGTCTTGGAACACTTGATGGCCTTGACATCCTCCCATGGCCAATTGTTGAACTGGGTAGGTGAGATTGGTTTGTTGATTCTCCATGTTCATGTATGCCACCAACTCTTCAAGTGTTAGATTGCTCAATTCCATTGTTTTTTTTTTTTTTTTTTAATTTGAAAAGAAAAACTTGTATGTACAAGAAAATAAAACTAATTAGAACTGAAAATAAGAATAAACCAAGTAACAAATAAACTAAAAAAAGCAATCCCCGGCAACGGCGCCAAAAATTTGATGCACCCAAAAGAGTGTATCTTATTTAACCTTGCACTAAAAAGATCAATTGTAAGTATAGTAGTTAGCAAGGGTCGAGTCCTCAGGGATTGGGTTTTAGTTTATAAGTTAATAGTTTAAAACTTAAATTCAAGAACAATAAAAGAAAAGGGGTTTTTGAAGCCAGATTTAAACTAAAGTAAATAATAAGAATAAGATGCAAGGCGGTATAACCAGCCAATAAAAATATATATACTAAATTAGGCGGTATAACCAGCCAATAAAAATATATATACTAAATTAGGCGGTATAACCAGCCAATAAAAATAAAACAAAGTTAATATACAAATTAGGCGGTATAACCAGCCAATAAAAATAAATATACTAAGAAGAATCAAATATGAAAAATATGGTTAAGGTTTCATTCTCCACCACTAGACATCATTAAGAATCAATTTCAGATCTATCAATATCAACCAACTATCAAAGTTAACAACCGTAGATAACAACAAGCTCTGTTATCCCAATCTTTCCTTAGTTTGTCGTTAAATAGAACAAGCTCTCTATTTAATCTCTAACCATTAAACAACCTAGAATAAGCTCTCTAAATTCAATTTAATGGCAGCTTTATGATGAGAAAGATAGGTTGATCTAAGCAACAAACACATAAGCTCGGATTGTTCAACTTAGGTTATGTTCCACTTTGCAATTATTGAAAACTTGACCATAATCATTAATTACAAATTGCCACTTATGAATAGGAAATCAAGACAATTACACGGATCAAGACTCCTAAACTAGCAATAGATAATTATCAAGATCTATCTAGTTGTACACCTAAACAAATCAAGACAACATCATGAACAATTCTTGTAGAAGAACATAAGCAACTTTGATAGAAAATTAATGATAGATAGAATCTGAAAATCAATCACAAAACATGTCTAGGGCTTTGAAATCACCCTGAACCAAATAGAAGTTTAGCCTAGCATAGGCATTATAAACATAAACATAAAATTAAAGAAAATCTAAGAAGGAAATAAAAGAAATAAAGAAGAAGAAGAATATTAATTATCCAACCTCTTGCTCTTTCTAAAGAAAAAGAAAACTAGAGAAAAGAAAGAAGAAGAAAACTTAGAGAATTTTATTACAATGGCTAATATCCTACCTATCTACAATATGATCCTCTACAATCATCCAAGGCCCTCTATTTATACACATTTTGGAAGGCTAAATGACAAGAGACAAGCTTTACAAATTTCAAAGGTAGGTATAATAGGTGGGTGAATTTTTCTAACAATTTTCGTCATATTGTATGACAATTTTGATCAGCCAACTTGATGGTCGATTTCGTCAATGTTGGATGCCTGATCTGATCACATGGTCTTCTAGAAAAAGGTTCCCCTATCAGTTAAGGATCCATAGACGTTGGAATCAGCTCATTTGCTGACGTGGATAAGCAGATATGGGCAAAATACGAAAACATGTCAGCACAGACGTCATTGCACATCAGCCAACTTGATGGTCGATTTCGTCAATATTAGAGGCCTGATCTGATCATATGGTCTTCTAGAAAAAGGTTCCCGTATCAGTTTCGGATCCATAGCCATTGAAATCAGCTCATTTGCTGATGTGGATAAGCAGATATGGGCAAAATACGAAAACAGGTCAGCACAGACGTCATTGCACATCAGCCAACTTGATTGTCGATTTCGCTAGGGAAAACGACTCCGTTTCAAGAAGTATAAAACATGCAAAAGATAGATATGCCTCTTAGCTTTGCACGGCTACAAATTTCAGCCTTATTGCTTCAGTGAAACTCCAGATATAGCTGATATGGCAAAATGTGTCGGAACTGGAACTGAACTGGATTTGCCCTTAATTCTAGTAATCTGAAATCACTCAAAGAAACTTGTGAAAAACACCAAATTACATAAAAATATAAAAGATCATAAACACAATTAGACTAAACAATAATAACTCGTATTTGACACAAAACAATAATAAAACATAACTAAAAACTATATAATTATACGAGTTATCACCTTGTCAGTTTGATTTTAATCTTTTTACGTTTACTTGTTAATTTTTGTTTAGTATTTTAGGATTATTTAGGTTGCATGAGTTTGTTTTGTTTTGAGTCTAGTTATTCCTATTCTTATGTTATTAGTTCTTTTCTCTTACACATGATTCTTTCATTTGGGTTAATAGACTTACATTGAGGACAATGTAAGAATTAAGTGTGGGGGGAATGATTTAGGATTTCTTTTATTTTTGTCTACTATTTTTTTTATGAGTCTTTATTATTATTATTATTATTTAGTGTGTTTTAGTTCCTTTTTAATACAATGATGAGATATGAATTGCATAAGTCTAAAACATATTTATTAGTGAGAAGATTTTCATGAGAATTGAGCTTGATGTCAACCTTTTTATGAGCCAATGTTAATATGATATGTTGATTGAGAAAGAAGCATGTTTAGATTTAATCTGACTTGTATAATCATTCTTGTGAGTTTTTGAGCCTAAAATGATTGATGCATTATACAAATCAATCTAATTTCTTTCTTGAGTGCTCTTATGATTACATGATTCTCTAGAACTTGCTTTAAACCGTTTGAGACTATATTGATGCATGTGACAACATGAATATGATAGAGGCATTAGGATTTTTAGCCAGGGCCAAACAACCATCCCTTATTGATGTTCCAAGAGAACACACCCTTAGTGAACCAATTTGAGCCTACATTGAATAAGCTATCTCTTTGGTAACCATAACTTGTCCCTAACCTAAATATACTTATATCTTTACCTTTGTTCCAAAGATGAATTAGCATGATTTGAGACAAGTTGCAAAGACAAGGGATATTTTTTGGTTAGAAACAAGAAATAAGTGTGGGGGGAAAAGAAAAGAAAAGTCAAGAGAAAAAGAAATGGAATACTGGCAAATACATTCCTATATAAAAAAAAAATGAATCATCTCTTGAATTTGTGGAAAAAGAAAAAGATGTTACAAAGTTGTTTAGAATGAAGAAAAGGCCCAACATGAATATCCGGCCTAGGTGACTATGTACTTGTAAAGAGTTTTGAGAAGTTTCTTTGTATAATCTTTTTATGTCTCTAAACTTTATGAACTCTTTGGAACCTTTGTGATATCTTTATCCTTTTGTTCTTCAACCACATTACAAACCCCTTGGCCCCATTACAACCTTGATTAAAGACCTCTTGATTTATGAAGTTGCATGATCTTTTAGTGGAGAATAGGTGGACAAGCAAGCATATGGTAGAAGTGTTTTCATGAGATTGATTGAGTGTAAACACTTTACCACTACTTTAAAGAGTGAAAATCAAGAGAGTATCCCATGTGAGAAGTTGAGATTAAATTTGAACATGCACTATTTTGATTGAGATATGTTATGCTAATATTGGCTTAACTCAAACAATTTACATTCAAGCATGATTTTTTGTGAAATTTTTTAAGCTATTGATTAGTTTATAAGACTTGTTCAAATATTGTCTCTAATTTGTATTGAAAGGATTAGGAGTAAATATTTTTAGTATATGTAGTTTATTTATATGAAGTTTATTTATATTTTAATTTTTCAATGTTTGTGGGTATCGTTCTAGTAAACCCTCACGAGACTAAACTCGTCCACTAGGGACACCTAGGGGTTTAAAGGCTTGTGTCACATGCTAAGTGCCACCGTGATTTCCTACGAAAGTGGATTAGATTAGATTTTCTTATTTTATTTTTATTGAGTCGTTGCTAGGGACTAGCAACAATCTAAGTGTGGGGGTGTGATAACTCGTATAATTATATAGTTTTTAGTTATGTTTTATTATTGTTTTGTGTCAAATACGAGTTATTATTGTTTAGTCTAATTGTGTTTATGATCTTTTATATTTTTATGTAATTTGGTGTTTTTCACAAGTTTCTTTGAGTGATTTCAGATTACTAGAATTAAGGGCAAATCCAGTTCAGTTCCAGTTCCGACACATTTTTCCATATCAGCTATATCTGGAGTTTCACTGAAGCAATAAGGCTGAAATTTGTATCCGTGCAAAGCTAAGAGGCATATCGATCTTTTTCATGTTTTATACTTCTTGAAACGGAGTCGTTTTCCCTAGCGAAATCGACCATCAAGTTGGCTGATGTGCAATGACGTCTGTGCTGACCTGTTTTCGTATTTTGCCCATATCTGCTTATCCACATCAGCAAATGAGCTGATTCCAATGGCTATGGATCCGTAACTGATACGGGAACCTTTGTCTAGAAGACCATATGATCAGATCAGGCCTTTAATATTGACGAAATCGACCATCAAGTTGGCTGATGTGCAATGACGTCTGTGCTGACATGTTTTCGTATTTTGCCCATATCTGCTTATCCACATCAGCAAAGGAGCTGATTCCAACGGCTATGGATCCGTAACGGATAGGGGAACCTTTTTCTAGAAGACCATGTGATCAGATCAGGCCTCCAACATTGACGAAATCGACCATCAAGTTGGCTGATCAAAATTGTCATACAATATGACGAAAATTGTTAGAAAAATTCACCCACCTATTATACCTACCTTTGAAATTTGTAAAGCTTGTCTCTTGTCATTTAGCCTTCCAAAATGTGTATAAATAGAGGGCCTTGGATGATTGTAGAGGATCATATTGTAGATAGGTAGGATATTAGCCATTGTAATAAAATTCTCTAAGTTTTCTTCTTCTTTCTTTTCTCTAGTTTTCTTTTTCTTTAGAAAGATCAAGAGGTTGGATAATTAATATTCTTCTTCTTCTTCTTCTTCTTTCTTTCTTTTATTTTCTTCTTAGATTCTATTTAATTTTATGTTTATAATGCCTATGCTAGGCTAAACTTCTATTTGGTTAAGGGTGATTTCAAAGCCCTAGACATGTTTTGTGATTGATTTTCAGATTCTATCTATCATTAATTTTCTATCAAAGTTGCTTATGTTCTTCTACAAGAATTGTTCATGATGTTGTCTAGATTTATTTAGGTGTACAACTAGATAGATCTTGATAATTATCTATTGCTAGTTTAGGAGTCTTGATCCGTGTAATTGTCTTGATTTCCTATTCATAAGTGGCAATTTGTGATTAATGATTATGGTCAAGTTTTCAATAATTGCAAAGTGGAACATAACCTAAGTTGAACAATCCGAGCTTATGTGTTTGTTGCTTAGATCAACCTATCTTTCTCATCATAAAGCTGCCATTAAATTGAATTTAGAGAGCTTATTCTAGGTTGTTTAATGGTTAGAGATTAAATAGAGAGCTTGTTCTATTTAACGACAAACTAAGGAAAGATTGGGGTAACAGAGCTTGTTGTTATCTACGGTTGTTAACTTTGATAGTTGGTTGATATTGATAGATCTGAAATTGATTCTTAATGATGTCTAGTGGTGGAGAATGAAACCTTAACCATATTTTTCATATTTGATTCTTCTTACTTATTTGTTTTCTTACTTTTAGTTTGCTTATTTTTTATATTTATTTTTATTGGCTGGTTATACCGCCTAATTTGTATATTAACTTTGTTTTATTTTTATTGGCTGGTTATACCGCCTAATTTAGTATATATATTTTTATTGGCTGGTTATACCGCCTTGCATCTTATTCTTATTATTTACTTTAGTTTAAATCTGGCTTCAAAAACCCCTTTTCTTTTATTGTTCTTGAATTTAAGTTTTAAACTATTAACTTATAAACTAAAACCCAATCCCTGAGGACTCGACCCTTGCTAACTACTATACTTACAATTTATCTTTTTAGTGCAAGGTTAAATAAGATACACTCTTTTGGGTGCATCAAGACTCAACCTTTATAACGTCTTATGTACACACATACAGTCATATTATATCATAATGGCATAAGCATCACCAGATCATACTAGGCCTCCGTGGCCGTTATACATCATACATCACTTAGATACACCAGTTTACAAAATATAAAGTACATATACATCATACACAAAATGCGTAGGACCCATGATACCCTAGTGACTACAAAATGTATCCCACCATCGCCACTGCTTACCATGTCCTGGGTCAATCCGCTTACCACAATTATACGAGCGGCTAGCTATCCGAAACCTGGGAAAAGATGGGTCTATTAAGATCTGAAAAAGAATGAAAATAAACGGAGTGAGTCGAAAGACTCAGTGAGCATAAGGTTACTAGGAAGAGTACTTGGAAGTTTTGTATTTCATTTCTTAACTATTAAAGCATAAACATGACATATCAAGTATGACTAATTAACCGAAAAGTAATATTTAAAAATTATTCCGGGACTTATAAAAATTATTTGTCCCTTATGAAATCTTCTATGCTAAGTGCTGAATATAAATAGGCCATTGGCTAGCCAAAATCGGTAGCCAAAAATATTTTACAATCGATTTTATGTGCATACCTCTATAATTATCATTTAAAAAATTTTCATGACTATAACATCAAAACATCCTGGACTTATACCAGTCCGTAATATTTGTCATTCCGGACTATCTTGTCCATATCATCCCGGACTCATCATGTCCATAACATCCCGGACTCAACCTATCTGTACCATCCCGGACTCATCATGTTCGTACAAAATAGCATCCCCGACATCACCCTGTCCGTAAAACAATAGCATCCAGGACATCACCCTGTCCGTACAACAATAGCATCCCATACATAACCCTGTCCGTAAAACAATAGCATCCCGGACGTTACCCTATCCGTAAAACAATAGCATCCTGGACATCACCCTATCCGTACAATAATAGCATCCCGGACATCACCCTGTCCGTACAACAATAGCATCCCGGACATCACCCTGTCCGTACAACAATAGCATCCCGGACATCACCCTGTCCGTAAAACAATAACATCCCGGACATCACCCTGTCCGTAAAACAATAGAATCCCGGACGTTACCCTGTCCGTACAATAATAGCATGATATATTAAATTTGTTTATCTTATTAAATGATTTATATAATATGCTAGGTAACAGCTTCTACACTAGCATATTTCTACTTATGTTTACAAGCATTACAATTTCACTTAGACATTTTATCAAACAACTTGTGTGCATAACATTTAATCTGCAATGTCTAACTATCCTTAAATACTCAACCATCCTATACAATATTATTCATCAACCAATTTCATAAATTAGCAACCATAATGCCTCAAACACAATTCCACACTATTTTTTTCATTAATCCTACAAGTACAACCATAATCTACCTTGTTATGACATCTTAATTAAGAATATCTGAGCATTTCATATAGCTCACAATCATTATCATTCAACTCTACAATACTTACCTCATGTAACCATATTAACACTACACTTACGCCATTAATCCGTGTAAGGTTTAAAACTTACCGTTTCCGTGATCCGAGCAATCTTTCGTGTTTCAGTATCCGTATCAATCAACAATGCATATAAAACAACAACTACCACCTACATTAACCTAAATACTCACAGTGTTATTTCGAGTATTAAAGCGGCACTTTCGTGACTTTGTCGCGATCCCAGACGAACTCCACGATACGGGTACCTACGACATCGGCAAGATATTCTGTAAATATTTTACAACTACGGGACACTAAAATTCCCATTATTTATAATAGTTAGCTGATATCCAAAAATTTGCAGCTTAAAATTTTTTCTACAAATAAATTTTTACACTTAGCTCGGATTAAAATTTGGAGAACAATTAACTAGAAAGTTGCTCACACGATGACAGCAAAGCTAACGGTGGCCTCGAACAACCAAGGAAGATGACGGCACCACCTCAGGGGCAAGCTAGGGTTTCAGCCAAACTCGTTTTAGCCTCTAAATTTTGATTCAAAGCTATTCGATACTAATTTATGGTTTAAGGAGGCAGAGGAACACCTCCCGTGGCGATAAAAATGGTGGCAACATGGTGGTTCACCACCACCATTTTTAGCCCACATGGTTTCTCATAGCTAAAGGCAAAATCTTCAAAATATAACATCAAAATCAAGCTTAGAACATGAAGTTACCTTTGGGTTAGTGAAATCTTTGAAAATTTTGGTGATCTGCCTAGTAAACGGAGGAGAGAGAAAGCTTGGAAGCAAGCTTCCATGGCTTCCCTTCTTTCTTTCTCATTTTTCTGGTTCCTCACGTGAAATTGGGGGTGGAGAAGTCTGATTTTCAGACTTAATAAGTTGGCCATGGTCAAATGACCATTTTGCCCCTATTTTGTCTTTTAGTACCTTAGCAGGCCACCATGAAATTTTAACGTTCGGAAACCCGTTTTTCCTTTTCTTGACACGGATATGTTCCAAATATGATAATATACTGATCTTCACATTCGGATAATTTTTTGATATCCCGAAACCCAAATCCGGTCCTCGGAGCGCCAATGGGTCAATATTTTGACTTTTTCGGTTTTAACTCCGATTTTCGTTCTGATTTCACCAGTAGCTTGCTAACATCATTTTATATCTATATTAATCTATTGATCCATTTAAAACCTTTTTCGGACCTTCCCGCGGTCACCTTTCGGTTTTTATTCCTTTAGGTTACTTAAGGACTAATCCGGTTTCAACTCCGTTTTTGATTTTTCTTGTCATATTCATAATCCTCATATGTTATAACATATGTCCATATGTTCGGATTAGTTTCAAAAAATCCCGAACTATGTTTTTACGGCAATTTACGCCAGCGTCACTAAATGACAAATTAGACGAATTTAGCTATCGGATTTGATTTTAATGTCCAATTTTTATCTAAACATCATATTATGATCCTATATGATCACTTAGTCCATTGGTACCATTTACAGACTAAAAACAAAATTTTGGGTAAAATTACCAAAATACCCCTGTTCACATTTTATCGATTTTTTTGTCGATTCATGTTGTAACACTCCCAAATAATTTTATATCACATATAAACACTATGTGAAGTTAAATTATCACATTTTACGGACTTTTTCCTATCCTGACTTTTAGTCAATTTGGGGTTAAATCACTTAATCACTCGATTAAACCCCCTAACTCTACCATTTATCATACAACATGTGTACCACATGGTAGCCCATCCTTTCTATAGGTATTTCAAAGTTTAATCTCGAGCCATCTGCATGTTATAATTGTCTCGAATTGATCTCGTACTTACGAGGGTATTACAATTCTTCCCCCTTAATAAAATTCGTCCTCGAATTTTGCATAAAGTCAACTTATATAAAAGTACAGGTACTCTCTTTGGCTGTATTACATGAAAATCGTCTGACTTGAATCTCCACATCATAAGTACTTGAAACACAGAGTGTACACCACTCATCTCAGGTGATAGGTCTCACTGAATATCTGAAATGGTCCGATATACCTTGGACTCAGCATGGCCCATCCGCCAAAGCTCATAACACTCTTGAAAGGTGAAACTTTCAAGAATACTTTGTCACATGCTATTGGCATACAACTTCTAACTACTCTAGCAGTTACTAACATATCTTTGACTAACTACACCTTTTTCTAGGTGTACCGTACCATATCTGAACTGAACAATTGATATCCCCTTGTCTTAAATTAACTGACAAGATATTGGCACATCCGGCCATACAATGTCTCGGTCCTAGTTTTGCAATGATCAACAATAAACAAACTCGGATCGTAATCCCAATTAGTCAATAAGATAAGCCCAAAACTAGACCGAAATACCAGAATAGGTAGCATCTGCATACTGTACTGAAAACAGTTAATATATACAAACTCAATCAATGATAGGTATCGATCCCGGTTCTCCTCGAAATCTAGTATATTAACACATAACATGTCCTCAAGGGCTGTTCATCTATCTGTAAATGAAATATTGTACTAAATTGCAATTGTATTTCATAAGCTACCTAGAATAATCTCCAGAATTTAACTGTAAACTTGATGTCTCAATCAAGTACAATAAACACGAAAACTTCACAAAGACCTAATCTGGTCTAAATGGAGTCTAGCACACTGACTTATGTTATACGTAATTTTACCCGAAATCAAGTGTGCTAATTTAGTCTGTTTATCGACAATCACTCAAATAACATCGCATTCCTTGCCTACCTTAGGCAAGCCTATATCTAGGCCCCATAATGACTTTATCTCAATCCATTATTATGTATTCAACTTTATAACCTATTTGAATCTCATTATTGTATATTAAACTCTGTAGCATTATTGCTGGTTTCTGATGCTCAGCTTAAACCTGCTAGCACAGTAAACATTTAATCACCACTCTGTAACAATGTGTTCCGTACTCTGTCACTATTAGAACTATTTGAACTCACGATAAATCATAACTTTATCGAGGTACAACACATAAGAAAAATTGGGTGCCACTTCGAGGATTTCACCTCGAACACCTTCTATCTCGAGGACTACTAATCAATTATATAAATGGGGGGTTTCCTTTACTATTAACTATCAGTATTATTTTAAAACATTGCCACAATATTGGCTTTATCCAATGATAGAAAAATAATACACTCATTGTCTTTTAATATTTCCAAAATCAATCCTGTTTCAATCATTTTTTTTCCTCTTATCACACTACACTTTCGCTGCACAGCTCTGACTCATTCTTTCAACTATACATACTTAATAAATAACATTGTGTCTCGTATGTTTACTACATTCGTTCAATAAACCATTCATTTATAACATATCAATAGATGTAACTTCAGACCAACACTATCATCAAATTATACTCAAGTATGCCATGCACCGAGTCCCGTATACTATAGAATTTTAGACAAAGTCTATAGTATCTGTATAAATTTGCATACAGTTTGCGATATCAACACACGTCCCGGGCATAGCCCGTAATACCATTAAACATTTTGAATACAATCCAAATATTAAATAGCCAGTACTAGGGCAATATGTCTCAATCACGTACAATAACCAAAAAAACTCCATATTTCACATAGTCGCGAGATTAATGTAATAATTCATGATCAAATCCCTCGCATCTAGTTCCATGTGCTAGCACATTACCCGGACAAAGTTCGTGTGGTGATGATCTGCTAGGCATAGCCCCTCAAGTCATCTAAGATATATGATGATCTCCGCCTGTTAAGGCCCATCATCTTAAACTCAGGAACTAGTGCGAGAATGAAATCTCAAAACTCCCTGGTGCACTGGGAAAACATAAACATCCACATCCGTATATTTATCCGTCTAGATTACCACTAGGCAACAACAACCATATAATCAATATAACCCACTTAGAAACTATACTAGGCTATCATGACTAACCATCAGTTTTATCTGCCTAGGTACGCTACTAGGCTAGCCACAATAAATATACATCAATCTTATGACATTGGCATCCATGCCAAATCATATTCTTATCTTGGTTATTTAGGATCTTCCAAGGCTATATATTTTCATTGAAGCATTAAACCAAAACTTTGTAGGCATAATAA
This sequence comes from Fremontodendron californicum, assembly GCA_030761205.1. NCBI lineage: Eukaryota > Viridiplantae > Streptophyta > Magnoliopsida > Malvales > Malvaceae > Fremontodendron > Fremontodendron californicum. Next base: position 6,375,173 of record JAULJL010000019.1, on the reverse strand, counting down.
TCGCCTTCCTCCTAGGCATTTTCACAAGCACCTTGTGTGTGATTTATAATCCAACTTAAAATATATCCTTTAGCACTCAAATATTACCCAGCCTACAATTCAGTTTAATATCTAACCACCACCATTTCACAACACCCTAAACATCAATATCAAATCTCGGAACTAGGTCAAAATACTTCAAAGTTTCTTGAAATACAACTCAATATATAGTGCTCAAATTAAATGAAATCAGTTTGCCGAAACCAGACTAAAGTTATACTTGTCACCATGGCAGTAGATGCAAAATCACGGGCTTGTCCTCTATTGCCCATAGTATGTTCTCTGCCTACAGACTGTTGTTCCCTACCCTAGGAACCCTGACCCGTCTGTAATGTTACTATCCCTGCTGATTGCCCTGGATATGCTATAGCTGGATGTGGAGCTCGCACTGATGGGGATGAACCTGGACCTAATGGGCAATCTCTCCTGAAATGCCCTGGCTTGCCACATCTATAACATACACCAGTCGATCTCCTCCTCCGACTATAGACTTCTTTATCCCTCAACATCCATTGTAGACACCTAACTTTGTCCGGACCACTAAACAGGTATGTTTTCTTCCCATATTGATGTTCCCAAGTGTAAAAAGACTGTTTTCATCCTGCAGGTGGTACTCCGAGACTTAGTTTAAGAGGGCGAGCACAAAAAGTCAAACTTGAAAAAATGTCAACCACGAAAAAGTCAACCCCGAAAAAGTCAACCCCAGAAAGTCAACTACTGAAAAAGTCAACCCACTTTCAAAATCAAGATTTTAAGTTCAATTGAAAAATGGCGAAATAATTTTGATAATCCGAGGTCTACATTGAAAGATATGGAGTTCGGAAGTTGGGATTTGGAGATTCAGTAGAAAGAAAACCCTAATCCGAGAAATTTGGGGAAAAGTGCTTAAACGATCAAACTGGTCGAAATTGAAGGTTCCAAATGAAAGATAAGCACTGACTACGAGTAATGGAGAAGTCACTTGCAAGAAAAACCGAAAAAAAGTCAATCCGGGAGAAAACCGAGAATTAGGGTTTTTAGTGGATTTCGGTGAAATCGGGAAGAATCACAGAAATGGCCCGACTTGGTAAGACCAAAGCCCCCAATGGATGAGGAATGATTAAAAAGGATGGCCCAAGGCTCAGATTGAAGAAAATCTGAAAATCGGACTTGTTTTGAGCAAAACCGGGTTTCGGAGGTTAAAGGGTAAAATTGGAAAAATTTGGGAAAAATAGCAAATGGACTCCGAAAATTATGGAAAATTTGTCAATCTCATTCTTAAATCATTTGAAAGAGATTGGAGAAAGAAAATCTTGATTCCGAGTTCGTTTGCAAAGTGGCCAAATCCCGGGCTTCTTATGCAGTAATTCAAAAAGATAAATCCCGGAAAAATAGCAAATGGACTCCAAAAATTCTGAAATTTGGCAAATCTCATTTTTAAATTATTTGGAAGAGATTGGCGAAATAAAATCTTGATTCCGAGTTCGTTTGCAAAATGGCCAAATCCCGGGCCTCCTATGCAGTAATTCAAGCCGATAAATCCCAAAAAAATACCAAATGAGCTCCAAAAATTATGAAAACTTCCAGATCACACTTTTTAATTATTTTGAAGAGATTGGTGAAGAAAAATCTTGATTTGGAGCTCGTTTAAAAAATGGTAAAATGTAGGGGCATAAAAGGGCATTTTTGGGAAGAAAAAATCCAAATAAATAGCAAACGGACTCGGATAATTTTGAAAACTTCCAGAACTCAATATTTTATTATTTTGGAAGTATTAAAAAAAGAAAAATTGAATTTGGAGTCCGTTTGATATTTATTTGCATTCGGGGGGCAAAATGGTCATTTCACCCAAGCAACCGAAAAGGGCTTTTTTGGCCCTTCAAAAAAATCAGAGTTGGGCTGGAAAAGAGAAGTGCTGGCATGCCCAAGCCCAAAGAAAGGAGGAAGCTTCTAATTTTTTTTTTTTAATCAAGTGGTTAAAAATCAAGAGTTAGTTAACCATTCTCTTTGATCAAGCCATGGTGATTAAACCACATAGGTTAAGAAAGATGTCAACATTATTTTTGCATAGCTGTAATTTGAGAGGGCTGAGATGCTAATCTAAAGGTGGTAATTTCATGACTTTTCATCTTGAATTATTGGCCATTTGATGGAAATTAGGTTACACAAAAATGACAACATCTTGGAGGCTATATAACCATGCATTAAGGCTAGCCCTAAGGGAAGGGAGGCAGATTTTGGTTTCTTCTTTTCCATTTTGGCTGATTTCTCTTAGTTTTTCTTAGTTTTTATCTTCTTGGTTGAGAGCAAAAAAAGAAAAGTTTAGAAATAAAGGAAAGTTTGAAGAGAAAAGCTTGAAATATTAGCTTCTTGAGGTTGCTCTTGAGCACCAACTCTTGCACTTTCATTTTCTATTCTTGTTTTTTGCTATTTTAATCTCTACTTGGTGAGTTTTCATTTTAAAATAATGTTTCTTGTTCTTCCTTCATTTCCTTTCTTAAGTATATTTTTTTTACATTTTGTTTTTACAATAAACTCACCATGGCCAAATGGCCTACATTATTTATTTTAAGTTGTTGTTTCAATTCATTTTACCATATTGTTTATGCTATTTTCTTTGTTTTTGATGTTTTAAGTGTTATGTTATTTCATGTTCTTAAGTTATATTTAATTTGGTTGCTTTGTTTGTTGCCATTTATGTCTTAGATATCATGTTTTTGCATTTTTAATTTTCTGTTTTCATGTTGTTTAAATTTGAGCATGTTTTAGAGTTAGCATATTAAGTGTTTGTAAAAATGCTTGTGTGATTCTTTGCATGATTCTTGTTTTATATCTTAGTGAGCATGTTTTAGATTTGGTATATTAGGTGTTTGTGAAAATGCTTGTGTGATTTTTGTGTTATGACTTAGTTTTTCATGCTAGCATACCAAGTGTTTGTGAAAATGCCATGCTTGTTGGAGCTTGGGGCCATTTGGCTACTCCATGTGTTTTGCATTGTGTGTTGTATTTTTTGTCATGCTAGTTGTTAGGTTTTTGCATTTGCATGATATTTGGTTGGATTTTTGAATTAAGCATGCCTTGTGTTTGTGAAAATGCCATGCATGTCTTAGGTCTAGGTTACATTAAATGCCATGCAAGTTCATGTTAGGTCTAGGCCATATTATTTATGTCATGCATTTTCCTTACATTTAGGTTTAGATCCATGCATTTCATGCATTATGTTTGCTGCATTGTTTCATGCATTTCATGTTCATGCCACTTGAATAATGACTTGAGCCAATTAATGGTTCAAAGTCATGCTCTCTTGAGCACACTTGTGGAAAATTAAGTTTGTCAAATTGATTATTCTACCTTTGTGATTTTTTTTACTTAGCCAATTTTTATCTAACTTTCAAAAAGTCCTAGTTACTGCTTTCAAGTCATTTTATGAGTTTCAAATATTTTTATTTTTATTTTTAAATGATTTTATCAAAGACAAAAAAAATGTGTTGGCAAAGCAGTTTTTTTTCCACCCAAAACTCGTACATCTCCGATTTTTCTGGGAATTCATCTTTGATCAGAAAATTAAGCCAATTTTTTCTCATGCAGTTTTATATGTCCTGAGTCTCCAGTATTTTTTTTAGAATTTTTGGAATTTTTAAAATAGGGTAAAAAATCGTGAATTAAAACTGGACAGTGGAGTCAGGATTGAATTTAAACAAAAACAAAGCAGTTTTTTCTCCTCCAAAAACTCGTACATCTCTGATTTTTCTGGGAATTCATCTTTGATCAAAAAATTAAGCCGATTTGTTCTCGTATAGTTTTAAATGTCGTGAGTCTCCAGTATTTTTTTCAGAATTTTTGGAATTTTTTAAAATAGGGTAAAAAATCATGGATTAAAACTGGACAGTGGAGTCAGAATTGAATTTAAAGAAAAACAAAGCAGTTTTTTCTCCTCCAAAAACTCGTACATCTCTGATTTTTCTGGGAATTCATCTTTGATTCAAAAATTAAGCCGATTTTTTTTCGTGTAGTTTTACATGTTCTGAGTTTCCAGTATTTTTTTTAGAATTTTTGGAATTTTTAAAAATAGGATAAAAATTCGTGGATTAAAACTGGACAGTGGAGTCAGAATTGAATTTAAAAAAAAAACAATTTTCTGTTTTGGTTAATTTACTTAGAGTGGGCTGATTAGAAGGGTTAGCTACTGACTTAGGGTAATTTCTAAGCCTTTTCAAACTCTAAAAATGGTTTTTCAAGTCCCGGGTTAAGGGTAGTCAAGTCCGGATTTTTTAAACTTAGGAAATTAGAGCCATTTTAAAGAAATTAGCCCAGTTTTTATTTTTAATTCAAGCTTTTCAAAATTGTTTTCAAACAATCACAAAGTATTTTGGTTTTAGAATATTTAATTTGACATATTTTCCTAAGGTAGCCGGATATCTTTTTAGATATACGGATTTCCTTAATTAAAGGAAAAAAATACATTTCATGCATTGCATTTTTATATTCATGCATTTTATATAATATGTGATTCTTGCTATAATAATTTCTATGATATTGTTGTTATTTTGATTTATATTTTTTGATGTTACATGGTTTATTATATGGTTTCGAATATTTCATGATATCCTATGCTTTTATTTAGTTATCTTTATTTAGCATATACGTATTCATTTATTTTAAATGTTTTCAAAAGATAATGGTTTTCAATAAAAATAAAGATATTCCCGAGTTAAAATAATTCATGAGTTCTCTACCGGGTTTGCTGGAGGGAATATCATCAATTATCATTAATAAAGGAATATCTTTCTTTCAAAAAAGAGAATGATTCGGAAAGTTTTCCAAAACTAATAAAAATTTCTATATTTTGCCACGTTTGTTGGGGAATATAGGAAAATTTTGAATTTATAAATTCTGGATCATTTTCAATAAAAAAATGAAATTATTTTTCTTTAAATTGGGAATTAACTTGAAATACTAAATTTAAAACCAACTTTTTACCGAGACTTGAGATAACACACGATTAATAAGGTACCGATTTATACGGGCGTTGTGGGGGTGCTAATCCTTCCCCACACGTAACCGACTCCCGAACCCGCTTCTTTGATTTCTCTGGTTTAAAACGCAGACTTGAAATTGGTTTTTAAAATGTTTTAATTAATTTTTAAAATATTTTATAAAACCGGTTTTAATAGGTGGCCGATCACACCTAGCTAAAAAAGATTGGTGGCGACTCCATGTCTTTTTTAAGGTCATTTTCAAAACCTTCATTTTTCTAGAGGAATTAGTCGACTTTTCCTCGATTTTTTTTAATGTCACGCCTAACGAATAATAAAGTCTTGCGATGAGACTCGTCGTTATTTTTTTTTTTTAGGTTGCGACAGCTTGGCGACTCCGCTGGGGACATATTAGAGAGTCAGGCCTAGAATTAGTCGTGTGTTATCAAAGTCTCGGTTTTGTTGGTTTAATTGGTATTTGATTTTAATTCCCACATTTTTTTAATAAGGAGAATTTTGAAAATAATAAATTGTTTTTAAATATGTTCATACTCATGTGCATGCATTTTATTTTTGTTCTCTAGTTATTTAAGGTTGTATATTATAATTGCTTGTTGGTTAATGCGTTACACTATTCTTGAATGTTTTAATTGCTAGGGCATTTAGAATAAGGTTTGTAGAATAGGTGGTGAAAGGTTTATTATTCCTCCACACACACTACACGTGCATTTGCATAACATGAATCCTATACCCGGGTTCCGTCCTTTTAAGTGGGAGTAAAGTAACTACGCCTTCGTGATTGATCCTCCGTATGGGCTAGTGAAACACTTTCGGAGTATAAAGTACCTAATGCCTTCGTGATGATCCTCCGCATGGGCATAGGAAAATATACTCTAACGAATTGAACCCGCTTTTATCGGGGTGCCTTACTAGCCTTCACCGGCGACAGTGAGGAACAATTCGGAGCCTTAGAACCGATTCACCCTCATATAGTGAACCTAGGCGAAGCCATGCCGGATTTCCGTTAGATATACCGAAAATAGGAACACATAGAGGGACAGTTCTAAACCTTTTGTTACCTATTTTACACTCCGAATAAGTGTGGTAGATCGGGCAACGATGTACGTACATCGCCCGTAATAAATGTGATACTCCGCCTCGAAGACATCGTGATGCCTAAATAAGCAGATATTGCTGGGGCAGATGTTCATTAGCTGTTTTTTTTTTTAAAAAAAAAAAAAAAAAAATCTTTTTTCAAGCATTTTGCATGTTGCACATTTCATACATGTGTGAATAGAGCATGTACATTTTTGGTTGTGTTATTGATCTCATTCTTTGCAATAAACAGTTGGTAATTTCATTTGATGATTTCATAAAACCGGTAGTGTCACATGAACATTTGCATATGGTACCATAGTGGGATCCACCCTGAAATTCTTTTGAAAATAATGTGATTGGTTTTTCATAAATAAAAAAAAACACAAAAAAAAAGCATGTTAAAAAAAAATCATAAATTAGGAGGCAAATATTGCATAATGAGATTTTTGAATAATCAAGATTTAGGTCCCACCAATTTCGTGTAATCATTGGTTAATTTATTTGTGTCATTTTGACATCGTGTTACAGTCATAACATGCATGATTATTCATTGTAGAATACATTTGTGATATACATGGTCATTCTTTGTACCTACCTTTGTATTAATTCATTTATTCTTAGCATGTATCATTTTGACATCATAGCATGCATGGTTATTCATTGTAGGACACGTTTATGACATGCATAGTCATTATCTGTATATACCTGGCATTAAATTGCATCCATAGCATACATAGTCATCATAATTTCTCTGTATATGTTCATGCATTAATCATCAATTTATTCATGCACATAGGAATAGAGCGTGTACATTCATAATCTTAATCTCATGACATTTTCATTTGCATGAAAGGGGTTCGAGATATGAGGAATGAATCGGAGGAACGATTGGGTGCTTTGGAACGCAATCAAGATGAATATGGACATGAAATCCGAGAGGTGAAGGAACAACTTGCCAAATTGCTGAAAATGGTTGAGGATATGGGTAACAGTAAAGGTGAACTTTCTCAGGGCTTCGCATCATCTTCGGATCAACCAAAACCATTAGGTCCAGAACATACAATCCTTGCTGGATCCTGCACTTGTCAATGCCACAAAGGTTGCAATCCTGATGAAATTGTGGACAAAATCATGAAAATAATTAAACCTGAAAGCCTGATACCAAAGACAGAAACCTCGAATCCAGTACCATACCTGCAAACTGTTCTAGGTCCAAACCAGTATCCCCACCCTACTATGGTCCAATCGTCCATTGGGACGACCACTACGGGATTCCTGAATCCGACTCCATCGTTACCAACTACCAGTTCATACTATTTCCCTCATCCATCACCTTATCCAGTACCTGAGATAGGAACCTCGAGCTATGTACAACCTCCAAAGGCCCCGTGTCCAAATCCATACCCTTACCATGCTGTTCCGCCACATCCCCATGTAAACACTCCGGTTCGAACCTTAGTGCTACCACCAAGTGCCCCAACTCCTAGGCCATGTGTGACTAAGAAACGATCCCAGAATAAGACCCAAATGCATTTTGATCCCATTCCAATCAGCTACCAAGAGCTCCTCCCTATACTGATCCAAAATCACATGGTTGCCTGTGTCCCATTGAAACCCCTGTTACCACCATATCCAATGTGGTATAATCCAAATGAAAGATGTGATTATCACTGTGGAATTGTTGGCCATAGCATCGAAGATTGTATAGCAGTCAAAAGGAAAGTGCAAGCTCTCATAGATGCCAAGTGGTTGGATCCAACGACACTGATTGATAAAGGACTGGGAAAACGCCATTAGGATTGGGAGATTTACAGCATTGAAGTAGAAAGACTTCGGTCTTATATGATGTAATAGGATTTCACTTTTTCAGTAGCCGGCTCTTATAGCCTTAGGATGCTAGAAAGAATAAAGTGCTTGTAAAGACAGTTTTAACTACTGCTCAAATTTTGTAAAACATGGTTTATACCATTGTGAACATTGATATGGGAATGAATTGAGTATGCTTCAAATTTATAAGATGTTGATGATTAAGTTCCTCCGATTCTTATTTCCTCCGTGATATCTTCCCCTTTGCATTTTGCATCCCATCAATTATTTGTCAGGTTGCATTCATAACAAACATAGTCAGCATAATTTCTTTGTATATGTTCATGCATTAATTTGCTTATTACATACATCATGTTAGCATTAGGTCGCATTCATGACACACATGGTTAGCATGATTTTCTTTGTATATACTCTATATCAATCATTCATTGTTTGCATGTATCATAATTGACACCGTGTTGCATTCATAGGATATATGATCATTCATTGGGAAACATGCTAAAATGCACATGATCAGTCATTGCATATATCCATGTGTTGATTTGTTTATTCTTTGTTTGCAACATGTTGGCATTGTGATTGCATTTATCACATATATGGTCAGCATGTTTCCATTGTACATATCCATACATCATATTGTTTAGGCTTCACATGCATGAAATTGCATTCATGGCTCATTCATCATGACATGCATTTGGGGGAAATAAAATAGAAGTTGGCTTGGCTTTAGGAGTCTTTGAAAGAATTTCCATTTCAAATCAGAAGAAGTACTGAGTACACTTTTAATACAGGCCGGTGCTATGGAGGATGAACAAGTTGCCCGAATGGAAAAAATGGAAAGGGAACAGAGAGAATTGCGAGAACAGCTAGCAAAATCTCAAGCAGAATCTAAGGATCAGATGACTAAACTGATGGAGCTAATGTCTGCTGTAATGAAGGGAAAAGGATACACCGAAAACTTTGTCGCCGGAGAAGGGTTAGAGGTACAAAAGGGCCAAGATGAGGTAGCAATAAGTGATGCCCAGAACACTGTTAACCCCGTCAATGTCCTAAAATCAGATTATCCGGCTGAACAGGCAAAGTTGAAAAGGGTTGCAGTAAATGAGGTTGAGTTGGCAGATTCCCAAGGGAAATATCAGTTGTTAGATGAAAGGCTCCGGGCAATAGAAAGAAAAGATGTATTCGGGAGTGTGAAGGCGAAAGAACGATGCTTGGTCCTCGATTTAGTCATTCCTCCTAAGTTCAAGATCCCTGACTTTGTGAAATATGACGGGACGACCGATCCATCAGCCCACATCACTATGTTCTGCCGAAAGATGACAAGTCAGATAGATAATGATAAGCTTTTGATTCACTGCTTTCAGGATAGCCTCAGCGGGTCCGCAATTAGGTGGTATAGTCAGTTGAGCAAGGATCAGATTCGCTCTTGGAATGATTTGGCTGGGGCTTTTCTAAACCAGTACAAGCATATGACCGACAAGACACTTGATCGTCTCACTTTGCAAAATATGGAGAAAAAAAGCTACTGAGAGCTTCAAAGAATATGCACAACGGTGGATGAGCCTGGCTGCCCAAATACAACCGCCCTTGACACAAAAGGAAATCACTATCCTTTTTGTGAATACACTGCACGCCCCGTACTATGACAGACTTGTCGGCAATGCTTCGAAGAATTTTGCGGACATGGTAATTTCAGGGGAGATGATTGAGAATGCTATCAAGAATGGGAAACTTGAAAGAGAAGGAACATCCAATACCGAGAGAAATAAGGCACCAAGAAAGAAAGAGGAAGATGTCCAAACTATGGAAGATTTCATCCCATATTCCCAATTTCCCTCATACCAATCATGTTACCCTACTGAGGTATCTCCAAGCCTTTATCCTTACCTACCTACCCAAACACCTAATCCTATACCAGCCCTTGCAACAAGGCCTACTTCTAGAAAACGACCGCGAGAAAATCAAGAAAGAATTCCAATCCCCATCCCTGACTTACTGCCATTACTAATAAAGAATCAGTACCTTACCCCGGTACCTTTGAAAATAGCTCCGAATCCATCAGCAGGGAGTTATGACCCTGACAGCAAGTGTGATTATCACCTAGGGGTAGTTGGGCATTCAACTAAAAAATGCAGACAACTGAAGGAAATGATTGAAAGTTTTATCCGTGATGGTATTTTGACACCGGAGCTTATCGATCAATGGAAGGCCACTTAGCCCTAAATCAATTTCTTTCAGGGTTTTAGGGGAGAATTACTACCTTTGAAGGATGTCAATAGGAGCATTTTTGACGCATGTAGTTTTATACACTGTGATGATGAAAGCACTTGTCTCATGTTAACATCTACATGAATTAAATGAATTTTAAATGCTTTGTGTTTGTTGTGTTTTAAATAAACGTGAATTTACAAAAACAAGCATTAAGGAAGTTTTAATAATGGATAGTCTCAAGAAGATTGATGATCAGTGTTAGAAATGACCCAACACCATCCCCCTCTTTTTTGGGCTTCTCTATACCTAAACCTTGAATCAATAACACTTGAAAGACCTAATGCTTCAAGGAAAATGAATGAAAAAAGAGAAGCATTGTCATTGCAAAATAAGCAAGGATGTAAATCCTAGTCTAGGCTATGAACAAAGGAACAAACTTTTTGAAATTTTTTGAATTCCTTGAAAATCAAACAAATGAGACATTCTTTCAAGAATCCAGATTTTGATAATTTGGTGTGTGTCAGGATTGTGCTAAAACCATTCATGACCTTTCCCAATGACCACAAAACACTAATTGCCCAGACATCACTTCATGATTGACACCCTGGGGCACAATGATTAAACTAGATTATCCCTTGTCCCAGAGAAAACCTGCTTTTGGGTCATGTTTTCCTTGTCTCTTCAAAGAACTCAGATTGGAAACTCAGCCTTTTCAAAACAGACCTAGACTTGCCATGTTCCTCGTTGATACAAATTCGCATGGATAATCAAATTGGGGCATCATATGTGGAAATGATGGATACATAGTGAAGAAGGATGGGCTAATGCATGAATCATTGGGGGCATGCGACGAAAAAAACAAAAAAAAAAGAAAAAAAAAAGAAAAAGAAAAATCATGATATCATGCATATGAGAATTCGGATGATTCCAAAGTGCAAAATGAAATTCTGAATATCTATTTCCCCTGAGGATTGCTTTTCAATGATAATATTTGGGCTTGATATGATGAATGGCCATCTTTCATATCCATTTCACAAGAAAAAAATTATTATCCATAGTCACCCCTTTTGAGCCAAAAGAATTCTTAATTCTTTGAACCCTGATCAAGGATTACCCTCTACACTGGGGGGCAAATGCGAGGAAAGATCTTTTCAAAGATCATTGAGAAATGAGTGACAGCTCAGGGACAGACACAAAGCAAATGGAGCCCCGAATAAATACGGGCGCACTCTGTCAAAGAAAAAAGAAGAGGAAAAGATGACGAAATGAAAGCCAAGAAAAACAAACAAAAAACACAATAAAAAAATGTGTGTGAAAGACATGGCAAATTGAAAGCCAAAAGCAAGGAAGAAAAAGAGCAAAATCAAAAAGAAAGAAATGTCCAAGAAGAGACACATGCTTCAAAGAAAATCCTCTTCAAGAAAGGATCCTTGATCTGATTACCCTCAAACACATATTTTGGGCCTATTTATCCTTTCTTTCTGAATCCTGAGCCATGGCCTACATTACGTGCTTTAAAAGTCCATTTTGATCAAGCATGAATGTTTAATTTGAAGGGTTTTCCTCAGATTTTATCCCATCTTATCAAATTCTCATTTCACTAAGGAAGAATTTAGAATTCTCAAGTGCATGGTAAAAAAAAAAAAAGAGAAAAATTGAAAAGAATGGGACTCTAGGGCGAAAACCCAAAAAAACGGGCGGTCTAGAGTAGAATGGGAATTTTCGATGCCATCGATGATAGTGCCGATACCCCAAAAGAAAAGATCTTATTAAAGGAGTGGTCATCGAGGAACATCTAGGAATTCCTGAACCCCCCAAATTGTCAGCTCTCATTCGGAGGATTGTCTTCAAAAACTGAAACTTTGTTCCCAAGATTAAACTTTCCGGTTTAAACATCCCAGCCAATCTTGATGCTTGACAAAATGCCTTGATATGGAAACTAAAAGAATGTTGAATTTGTTTGGTTCTCAATGAATTCATGATTTATAAAACCTATTCCATTTGTGAGCCTAGAAGGGATATACATTTTTGTCATGAAGTTTTCCTGGAAAAGCCAGAATCTTGTTATACCAAGCCTTGCCAATCCAGTTGAAAAAACCCAGATTGATACTTAGAGAAATTTCTAACAATGATCATCAGTCTTCAAAAGATTTGTACATCACACATTGTGGGGTTAATATTTTTTGTTCAGAAGTTTTCAAAATGCGAAAACAAATAAAAAGATTTTTTTGAAATACCTATTTTGATGTTGGCATGAGACAAGGATTTTTCTAACTCAAAGGTGTAGAACTGCCAGGATAGGTCTTGACTTCCAGATATGAGAAGAAGAAATAGAACCCGGTTCAGATCTCTGTTGATGAAAGTTTGAAAAACTGTTGGGGCAAAGAGAATAGCCAAAATGAATTGAAGATATACTCTGATTTGAAGAGGAAAAATGAATTTCAAAGGCTAAGCCAAAGTCTAGAAAAACAGCCGGGGGCACTTGCATCACTCATGAGCACTCATCTCTTTATCGAGCTTTTGCATCTGCACAGTGTCGGCAAGCATTTGCATCATTCATGGGTATTTGCATTGGCATTATTCCATAAGCATCTGTATTTTACCTTTACATTTACATTCTTCATGGAATTCGTATTTGTGTCATCTCAAGCAATTGCATCATTTCTAGAATCATTGCATTTTCATTACTGTGTGGTAATTGTAGTTACACCATTCATAAACCAGTTACATGAACACAATTAGTAGGGGCATCTGCATCATGAAACATGGGCATCAATCCAAGTCATTTACATTTGCATTAAAGACATTTGCACCAGTTTAAGTCATTTCGTGTCTTCTTCAACACCTGCATCTGCATCAAAAAGCATTTGCATCTTCTCAAAATCGTTAGGGTAATTTTCAACAATTCTTCAAAGAACATTTTTAAGACCTCCGGGCATAATTTTTCAAATCACAGGTAAGACCTCCGGGCAATATCTTTAAGACCTCCGGGCAACATCTTTAAGACCTCCGGGCATAACTTTTTTCAGGGGTAAGGCCTCCGGGCACTATTCTTAATACCTCCGGGCATCATTTTTAAAGTCGCATACAGCGCATTTTTTCCAAATTATGGGTAAGGCCTCCGGGCACCATTCTTAAGACCTCCGGGCATCATTTTTAAAGTCGCATACAGCGCATTTCTTCCAAATCACGGGTAAGGCCTCCGGGCACCATTCTTAAGACCTCCGGGCATCATTTTTAAAGTCGCATACAGCGCATTTCTTCCAAATTATGGGTAAGGCCTCCGGGCACCATTCTTAAGACCTCCGGGCATCATTTTTAAAGTCGCATACAGCGCATTTCTTCCAAATCACGGGTAAGGCCTCCGGGCACCATTCTTAAGACCTCCGGGCATCATTTTTAAAGTCGCGTACAGCGCATTTCTTCCAAATTATGGGCAAGGCCTCCGGGCACCATTCTTAAGACCTCCGGGCATCATTTTTAAAGTCGCATACAGCGCATTTCTTCCAAATTATGGGTAAGGCCTCCGGGCACCATTCTTAAGACCTCCGGGCATCATTTTTAAAGTCGCATACAGCGCATTTCTTCCAAATCACGGGTAAGGCCTCCGGGCACCATTCTTAAAACCTCCGGGCATCATTTTTAAAGTCGCATACAGCGCATTTTTTTCAAATCACAGGTAAGACCTCCGGGCACCAATTTTTAAGACCTCCGGGCACCATTTTAAGACCTCCGGGCATAATTTTTCAAATCACAGGTAAGACCTCCGGGCAACATCTTTAAGACCTCCGGGCATAACTCTTTTTTTCAGGGGTAAGGCCTATGGGCACCATTTTTAAGACCTCCGGGCATAATTTTTCAAATCACAGGTAAGACCTCCGGGCAACATCTTTAAGACCTCCGGGCATTATTTTTTTTTAGGGGTAAGACCTCCGGGCACTAATTTTTAAGACCTCCGGGCATAATTTTTTTCAAATCATAGGTAAGACCTCTGGGCAACATCTTTAAGACCTCCGGGCATAACTTTTTTCAGGGCTAAGACCTCCGGGCACCAATTTTTAAGACCTTCAGGCATAATTTTTCAAATCACAGGTAAGACCTCCGGGCAACATCTTTAAGACCTCCGGGCATAACTTTTTTCAGGGGTAAGACCTCCGGGCACCAATTTTTAAGACCTCCGGGCACCAATTTTTAAGACCTCCGGGCACCATTTTAAGACCTTCGGGCACCAATTTTAAAGCCCTTCGAGCATAAATTTTTCTTTTGAAATCGAATTCATTCCCTTAAGACGAATCGAGCCTTGTTTAGGCAGGGAATTCAATTTAAGGACAAAATCTTCAATTTATTGTTTTTAAAAAAAAATGAAAAAAGAGAAAATAGAAAAAAAATAAAATAAATAAAATAAATAAAATAAAAAATAAAATAAAATAAAAAAAAGGAAAAAAGAAAAAAAGAAGAAAGAAGAAAAAAATGAAAAAATGAAAAATAGAAAATGAAAAAAAAACCCCTTTCCCTTTCCTTCACATGTGATGTCACTGACCGTACAAAATTAGTGTCGGTTTATCTTTGCCTGATTCCTGATTCTCAGCAATAGCCAAAGAGGGGCAGCTGTAGACACCTAATTTTGTCCGGACCACTAAACAGGTATGTTTTCTTCCCATATTGATGTTCCCAAGTGTAAAAAGACTGTTTTCATCCTGCAGGTGGTACTCCGAGACTTAGTTTAAGAGGGCGAGCACAAAAAGTCAAACTTGAAAAAAAGTCAACCCCGAAAAAGTCAACCCCGAAAAAGTCAACCCCAGAAAGTCAACTACTGAAAAAGTCAACCCACTTTCAAAATCAAGATTTTAAGTTCAATTGAAAAATGGCGAAAGAATTTTGATAATCCGAGGTCTACATTGAAAGATATGGAGTTCGGAAGTTGGGATTTGGAGATTCAGTAGAAAGGAAACCCTAATCCGAGAAATTTGGGGAAAAGTGCTTAAACGATCAAACTGGTCGAAATTGAAGGTTCCAAATGAAAGATAAGCACTGACTACGGGTAATGGAGAAGTCACTTGCAAGAAAAACCGAAAAAAAAGTCAATCCGGGAGAAAACCGAGAATTAGGGTTTTTAGTGGATTTTGGTGAAATCGGGAAGAATCACAGAAATGGCCCGACTTGGTAAGACCAAAGCCCCCAATGGATGAGGAATGATTAAAAAGGATGGCCCAAGGCTCAGATTGAAGAAAATCTGAAAATCGGACTTGTTTTGAGCAAAACCGGGTTTCGGAGGTTAAAGGGTAAAATTGGAAAAATTTGGGAAAAATAGCAAATGGACTCCGAAAATTATGGAAAATTTGTCAATCTCATTCTTAAATCATTTTAAAGAGATTGGAGAAAGAAAATCTTGATTCCGAGTTCGTTTGCAAAGTGGCCAAATCCCGGGCTTCTTATGCAGTAATTCAAAAAGATAAATCCCGGAAAAATAGCAAATGGACTCCAAAAATTCTGAAATTTGGCAAATCTCATTTTTAAATTATTTGGAAGAGATTGGCGAAATAAAATCTTGATTCCGAGTTCGTTTGCAAAATGGCCAAATCCCGGGCCTCCTATGCAGTAATTCAAGCCGATAAATCCCAAAAAAATACCAAATGAGCTCCAAAAATTATGAAAACTTCCAGATCACACTTTTTAATTATTTTGAAGAGATTGGTGAAGAAAAATCTTGATTTGGAGCTCGTTTAAAAAATGGTAAAATGTAGGGGCATAAAAGGGCATTTTTGGGAAGAAAAAATCCAAATAAATAGCAAACGGACTCGGATAATTTTGAAAACTTCCAGAACTCAATATTTTATTATTTTGGAAGTATTAAAAAAATAAAAATTGAATTTGGAGTCCGTTTGATATTTATTTGCATCCGGGGGGCAAAATGGTCATTTCACCCAAGCAACCGAAAAGGGCTTTTTTGGCCCTTCAAAAAAATCAGAGTTGGGCTGGAAAAGAGAAGTGCTGGCATGCCCAAGCCCAAAGAAAGGAGGAAGCTTCTAATTTTTTTTTTTAATCAAGTGGTTAAAAATCAAGAGTTAGTTAACCATTCTCTTTGATCAAGCCATGGTGATTAAACCACATAGGTTAAGAAATATGTCAACATTATTTTTGCATAGCTGTAATTTGAGAGGGCTGAGATGCTAATCTAAAGGTGGTAATTTCATGACTTTTCATCTTGAATTATTGGCCATTTGATGGAAATTAGGTTACACAAAAATGACAACATCTTGGAGGTTATATAACCATGCATTAAGGCTAGCCCTAAGGGAAGGGAGGCAGATTTTGGTTTCTTCTTTTCCATTTTGGCTGATTTCTCTTAGTTTTTCTTAGTTTTTATCTTCTTGGTTGAGAGCAAAAAAAGAAAAGTTTAGAAATAAAGGAAAGTTTGAAGAGAAAAGCTTGAAATATTAGCTTCTTGAGGTTGCTCTTGAGCACCAACTCTTGCACTTTCATTTTCTATTCTTGTTTTTTGCTATTTTAATCTCTACTTGGTGAGTTTTCATTTTAAAATAATGTTTCTTGTTCTTCCTTCATTTCCTTTCTTAAGTATATTTTTTTTACATTTTGTTTTTACAATAAACTCACCATGGCCAAATGGCCTACATTATTTATTTTAAGTTGTTGTTTCAATTCATTTTACCATATTGTTTATGCTATTTTCTTTGTTTTTGATGTTTTAAGTGTTATGTTATTTCATGTTCTTAAGTTATATTTAATTTGGTTGCTTTGTTTGTTGCCATTTATGTCTTAGATATCATGTTTTTGCATTTTTAATTTTCTGTTTTCATGTTGTTTAAATTTGAGCATGTTTTAGAGTTAGCATATTAAGTGTTTGTAAAAATGCTTGTGTGATTCTTTGCATGATTCTTGTTTTATATCTTAGTGAGCATGTTTTAGATTTGGTATATTAGGTGTTTGTGAAAATGCTTGTGTGATTTTTGTGTTATGACTTAGTTTTTCATGCTAGCATACCAAGTGTTTGTGAAAATGCCATGCTTGTTGGAGCTTGGGGCCATTTGGCTACTCCATGTGTTTTGCATTGTGTGTTGTATTTTTTGTCATGCTAGTTGTTAGGTTTTTGCATTTGCATGATATTTGGTTGGATTTTTGAATTAAGCATGCCTTGTGTTTGTGAAAATGCCATGCATGTCTTAGGTCTAGGTTACATTAAATGCCATGCAAGTTCATGTTAGGTCTAGGCCATATTATTTATGTCATGCATTTTCCTTACATTTAGGTTTAGATCCATGCATTTCATGCATTATGTTTGCTGCATTGTTTCATGCATTTCATGTTCATGCCACTTGAATAATGACTTGAGCCAATTAATGGTTCAAAGTCATGCTCTCTTGAGCACACTTGTGGAAAATTAAGTTTGTCAAATTGATTATTCTACCTTTGTGATTTTTTTTACTTAGCCAATTTTTATCTAACTTTCAAAAAGTCCTAGTTACTGCTTTCAAGTCATTTTATGAGTTTCAAATATTTTTATTTTTATTTTTAAATGATTTTATCAAAGACAAAAAAAATGTGTTGGCAAAGCAGTTTTTTTTCCACCCAAAACTCGTACATCTCCGATTTTTCTGGGAATTCATATTTGATCAGAAAATTAAGCCAATTTTTTCTCATGCAGTTTTATATGTCCTGAGTCTCCAGTATTTTTTTTAGAATTTTTGGAATTTTTAAAATAGGGTAAAAAATCGTGAATTAAAACTGGACAGTGGAGTCAGGATTGAATTTAAACAAAAACAAAGCAGTTTTTTCTCCTCCAAAAACTCGTACATCTCTGATTTTTCTGGGAATTCATCTTTGATCAAAAAATTAAGCCGATTTGTTCTCGTATAGTTTTAAATGTCGTGAGTCTCCAGTATTTTTTTCAGAATTTTTGGAATTTTTTAAAATAGGGTAAAAAATCATGGATTAAAACTGGACAGTGGAGTCAGAATTGAATTTAAAGAAAAACAAAGCAGTTTTTTCTCCTCCAAAAACTCGTACATCTCTGATTTTTCTGGGAATTCATCTTTGATTCAAAAATTAAGCCGATTTTTTTTCGTGTAGTTTTACATGTTCTGAGTTTCCAGTATTTTTTTTAGAATTTTTGGAATTTTTAAAAATAGGATAAAAATTCGTGGATTAAAACTGGACAGTGGAGTCAGAATTGAATTTAAAAAAAAAACAATTTTCTGTTTTGGTTAATTTACTTAGAGTGGGCTGATTAGAAGGGTTAGCTACTGACTTAGGGTAATTTCTAAGCCTTTTCAAACTCTAAAAATGGTTTTTCAAGTCCCGGGTTAAGGGTAGTCAAGTCCGGATTTTTTAAACTTAGGAAATTAGAGCCATTTTAAAGAAATTAGCCCAGTTTTTATTTTTAATTCAAGCTTTTCAAAATTGTTTTCAAACAATCACAAAGTATTTTGGTTTTAGAATATTTAATTTGACATATTTTCCTAAGGTAGCCGGATATCTTTTTAGATATACGGATTTCCTTAATTAAAGGAAAAAAATACATTTCATGCATTGCATTTTTATATTCATGCATTTTATATAATATGTGATTCTTGCTATAATAATTTCTATGATATTGTTGTTATTTTGATTTATATTTTTTGATGTTACATGGTTTATTATATGGTTTCGAATATTTCATGATATCCTATGCTTTTATTTAGTTATCTTTATTTAGCATATACGTATTCATTTATTTTAAATGTTTTCAAAAGATAATGGTTTTCAATAAAAATAAAGATATTCCCGAGTTAAAATAATTCATGAGTTCTCTACCGGGTTTGCTGGAGGGAATATCATCAATTATCATTAATAAAGGAATATCTTTCTTTCAAAAAAGAGAATGATTCGGAAAGTTTTCCAAAACTAATAAAAATTTCTATATTTTGCCACGTTTGTTGGGGAATATAGGAAAATTTTGAATTTATAAATTCTGGATCATTTTCAATAAAAAAATGAAATTATTTTTCTTTAAATTGGGAATTAACTTGAAATACTAAATTTAAAACCAACTTTTTACCGAGACTTGAGATAACACACGATTAATAAGGTACCGATTTATACGGGCGTTGTGGGGGTGCTAATCCTTCCCCACACGTAACCGACTCCCGAACCCGCTTCTTTGATTTCTCTGGTTTAAAACGCAGACTTGAAATTGGTTTTTAAAATGTTTTAATTAATTTTTAAAATATTTTATAAAACCGGTTTTAATAGGTGGCCGATCACACCTAGCTAAAAAAGATTGGTGGCGACTCCATGTCTTTTTTAAGGTCATTTTCAAAACCTTCATTTTTCTAGAGGAATTAGTCGACTTTTCCTCGATTTTTTTTAATGTCACGCCTAACGAATAATAAAGTCTTGCGATGAGACTCGTCGTTATTTTTTTTTTTTAGGTTGCGACATCCATGATTCTAGGGTTGTTCTAACCCTTAGTCCATATGGCATTGTTTGCCTAGATGTTTGTCTTTCATATCTCACACTCTCTCGTGACCTATCCTCGAATTGTCTTAACCTCTCATATTCATGAATTCCTAAATCTCTTTCATTTTCTAGTAAGAATTCTCGAAGAAGCTCAACACTAAATTCTGACCACTCGAGGAGAGGGTCATCAATCCGCCTTATGGCTACTAAAGAGATATACCATGCATGTGCCCTACTATACAGCTGAAATCTCACTAATTGTATGGCTCTAGTCGGCGAGCATCCTAAGCCTACACACCATTGGCCGCACTCTTCTAAAAACCTTCTAGGATCAAAATTGGATTCCACCCCTACAAAACTAGGTGGTAACGTTCCTCCAAAGTAGGTAAGGTTATATGCTGATAGGGTGTATGTTGTCCCAACAACAACTCATTACTAACAACACCTGGTTGAAGGAATTTGGTCAAACAATCGTGGCTGTCATTGTTCTATCACCAGCCCTACCAGGGCCTGAATATATTAATATATTCTGTTTACCATATCCAACAACTATTCATATGAGTCGTCATCTAATACTACTCCAGCAATCCTATCTATTTCCCTAGTAGCAGACCTACTACTATCCTCACTCTGGCTTCTAACCTTAGGGCCAATAAAAATATTATCCAAGACCTCAGGCTCTCGATCCCCCAATACGTCTCTATATCTATGAGATCGTGATCGTGACAGCATTGTATTTAAAAAATAAATATACTGTCAGTAATTCCACAATATTCTCGACACAATTCTATATATACTAGCTGGCTTATAGATTACCCGACGTAACCGCATGTCACGATTGACATCTATAGGGGCAGTATACTACTTATCGATACCCTAAGATTACCTGTAAGCAATGCACTACTACCCTACCCTTTTTGCAATCATTGACCTCTAGACCATGCTCTGATACCACTTTTGCCACACCCCAAATTCAGGGCATGTGACCGGCCAGAGACAAGGTATGCCCCTGCCTCCGAAGCCTGAATATACCCACGAAACCAAATCAAACAAAATTTCGGCATAATCTCGCCCTACATAGGGGTTTGCCACTCAGTCATCAACATTTGCAATGTAATAATCATCAACACATGACATCTCGATTTGGACACCTCCGATAGGGAGTAACCAAGATGCCCCGCAGCAGACTCAACCTTTATAACGTCTTATGTACACACATACAGTCATATTATATCATAATGGCATAAGCATCACCAGATCATACTAGGCCTCCGTGGCTGTTATACATACATCACTTAGATACACCAGTTTACAAAATATAAAGTACATATACATCATACACAAAATGCGTAGGACCCATGATACCCTAGTGACTGCAAAATGTATCCCACCATCGCCACTGCTTACCATGTCCTGGGTCAATCCGCTTACCACAATTATACGAGCGGCTAGCTATCCGAAACCTGGGAAAAGATGGGTCTATTAAGATCTGAAAAATAATGAAAATAAACGGAGTGAGTCGAAAGACTCAGTGAGCATAAGGTTACTATGAAGAGTACTTGGAAGTTTTGTATTTTATTTCTTAACTATTAAAGCATAAACATGACATATCAAGTATGACTAATTAACCGAAAAGTAATATTTAAAAATTATTCCGGGACTTATAAAAATTATTTGTCCCTTATGAAATCTTCTATGCTGAGTGCTGAATATAAATAGGCCATTGGCTAGCCAAAATCGGTAGCAAAAAATATTTTACAATCGATTTTATGTGTATACCTCTATAATTATCATTTACAAAATTTTCATGACTATAACATCAAAACATCTTAGACTTATACCAGTCCGTAATATTTGTCATTCCAGACTATCTTGTCCATATCATCCCGGACTCATCATGTCCATATCATCCCGGACTCATCCTGTCCGTATCATCCCGGACTCATCATGTCCGTACAAAATAGCATCCCGGACATCACCCTGTTCGTAAAACAATAGCATCCCGGACATCACCCTGTCCGTACAACAATAGCATCCCAGACATCACCCTGTCCGTAAAACAATAGCATCCTGGACATCACCCTGTCCGTACAATAATAGCATCCCGGACATCACCTGCCCGTACAACAATAGCATCCCGGACATCACCCTGTCCGTAAAACAATAGCATCCCGGACATCACCCTGTCCGTAAAACAATAGAATCCCAGACGTTACCCTGTCCGTACAATAATAGCATGATATATTAAATTTGTTTATCTTATTAAATGAATTATATAATATGCTAGGTAACAGCTTCTACTCTAGCATATTTCTACTTATGTTTACAAGCATTACAATTTCACTTAGACATTTTATCAAACAACTTGTGTGCATAACATTTAATCTGCAACGTCTAACTATCCTTAAATACTCAACCATCCTATACATTATTATTCATCAACCAATTTCATAAATTAGCAACCATAATGCCTCAAACACAATTCCACACTATTTTTTTCATTACTCCTACAAGTACAACCATAATCTACCTTGTTATGACATCTTAATTAAGAATATCTGAGCATTTCATATAGCTCACAATCATTATCATTCAACTCTACAATACTTACCTCATGTAACCATATTAACACTACACTTACGCCAATAATCCGCGTAAGGTTTAAAACTTACCGTTTCCATGATCCGAGCAATCTTTCGTGTTTCAGTATCCGTATCAATCAACAATGCATATAAAACAACAACTACCACCTAAATTAACCTAAATACTCACAGTGTTATTTCGAGTATTAAAGAGGCACTTTCGTGACTTTGTCGCGATCCCAGATGAACTCCACGATACGGGTACCTACGACATCGTCAAGATATTCTGTAAATATTTTACAACTACGGGACACTCAAATTCCCATTATTTATAATAGTTAGCTGACATCCAAAAATTTGCAGCTTAAAATTTTTTTTACAAATAAATTTTTACACTTAGCTCGGATTAAAATTTGGAGAACAATTAACTAGAAAGTTGCTCACACGATGACAACAAAGCTAACGGTGGCCTCGAACAACCAAGGAAGATGACGGCACCACTTCATGGGCAAGCTAGGGTTTCGGCCAAACTCGTTTTAGCCTCTAAATTTTGATTCAAAGCTATTCGATACTAATTTATGGTTTAAGGAGGCAGAGGAACACCTCCCGTGGCGAAAAAAATGGTGGCAACATGGTGGTTCACCACCACCAATTTTTATCCCACATGGTTTCTCATAGCTAAAGGCAAAATCTTCAAAATATAACATCAAAATTAAGCTTAGAACATGAAGTTACCTTTGTGTTTGTGAAATCTTTGAAAATTTTGGTGATCTGCCTAGTAAACGGAGGAGAGAGAAAGCTTGGAAGCAAGCTTCCATGGCTTCCCTTCTTTCTTTCTCATTTTTCTGGTTCCTCACGTGAAATTGGGGGTGGAGAAGTCTGATTTTCAGACTTAACAAGTTGGCCATGGTCAAATGACCATTTTGCCCCTATTTTGTCTTTTAGTACCTTAGCAGGCCAACATGAAATTTTAACGTTCGGAAACCCGTTTTTCACTTTTCTTGACACGGATATGTTCCAAATATGATAATATACTGATCTTCATATTCGGATAATTTTTTGATATCCCGAAACCAAAATCCAGGCCTCGGAGCGCCAATGGGTCAATATTTTGACTTTTTCGGTTTTAACTCCGATTTTTGTTCTGATTTCACCAGTAGCTTGCTAACATCATTTTATATCTATATTAATCTATTGATCCATTTAAAACCTTTTTTGGACCTTCCCGCGATCAGTTTTAGGTTTTCATTCCTTTAGGTTACTTAAGTACTAATCCGGTTTCAACTCCGTTTTTGATTTTTCTTGTCATATTCATAATCCTCATATGTTATAACATATGTCCATGTGTTCGGATTAGTTTCAAAAAATCCCGAACTATGTTTTTACGGCAATTTACGCCAGCGTCACTAAATGACGAATTAGACGATTTTAGCTATCGGATTTGATTTTAATGTCCAATTTTTTATCTAAACATCATATTATGATCCTATATGATCACTTAGCCCATTGGTACCATTTACAGACTAAAAACAAAATTTTGGGTAAAATACCAAAATACCCCTGTTCACATTTTACCGATTTTTTTGCGGATTCATGTTCTAACACTCCCAAATAATGTTATATCACATATCAACACTATGTGAAGTTAAATTATCACATTTTACGGACTTTTTCCTATCCTGACTTTTAGTCAATTTGGGGTTAAATCACTTAATCACTCGATTAAACCCCCAACTCTACCATTTATCATACAACATGTGTACCACATGGTAGCCCATCCTTTCTATAGGTATTTCAAAGTTTAACCTCGAGCCATCTGCATGTTATAATTGTCTCGAATTGATCTCATACTTACGAGGGTATTACAAACAAGCTCTCTATTTAATCTCTAACCATCAAACAACCTAGAATAAGCTCTCTAAATTCAATTTAATGGCAGATTTATGATGAGAAAGATAGGTTGATCTAAGCAACAAACACATAAGCTCGGATTGTTCAACTTAGGTTATGTTCCACTTTGCAATTATCGAAAACTTGACCATAATCATTAATCACAAATTGCCACTTATGAATAGGAAATCAAGACAATTACACGGATCAAGACTCCTAAACTAGCAATAGATAATTATCAAGATCTATCTAGTTGTACACCTAAATAAATCAAGACAACATCATAAACAATTCTTGTAGAAGAACATAAGCAACTTTGATAGAAAATTAATGATAGAAAGAATCTGAAAATCAATTACAAAACATGTCTAGGGCTTTGAAATCACCCTTAACCAAATAAAAGTTTAGCCTAGCATAGCCATTGTAAACATAAACATAAAATTAAAGAGAATCTAAGAAGAAAATAAAAGAAAGAAAGAAGAAGAAGAAGAAGAAGAATATTAATTATCCAGCCTCTTGCTCTCTCAAAAACAAAGAAACAAAGAAGAAATCAGAACTTTGATGCTTGGGAAAGTGTAATTTCGTTTGCCCCCTTGTTCTCTATTTATAGGCAATAGCTAGGGCATCAAACAAGTGAATTTTAGCTCTTTCCCTTCAATAAATGCTGACTTGTGGCTAAAGTTAAGGAAAAGTGGCTGACTTTTGTGTTTTAGGGAAAGATATAAGCCTTGGCAGCCAAGTTTGAATAATGTAGGAAAGTTTTAGTCAAAGCACTCTTTAATGAAGAGAGATTATATTCTTGAAGCCAAAGTAAGTGTAAGGAAGGAAAGTCTTGGCTGATTTAATTCTCCTACTTTGACTAGGATTAGCTTTAAGGAAAGATACTTGCAATTAATGCAATTAATGCAAGTTGACAGCCACTAATCCTTCTTTGACAAGGATAAACATAAATGTCAGCTAGGGTATTAAGAAAAAAATTTGATTTACGGTTAGGGTATTTTCTGCCATTAGGGTTGTTTAGGGAGATATTCCAATGCCGATTTGGATGACCATTTCTTATCCGATTTAGGGCCATGACCAACCGTTGGAAAGGTAATCAAGTGATCTTCAAAAGTTGAGAAGGAAGTTTCTTGGAATAAAGAGTCTAACATCATGTTTTCTTAGCAACAAGATCCGGAGGTCAAATCTATCTTCTTGCTTTGCACCAAGAATTTGATCTTTTTGACTCCCAACTCTTTTTCCATCTTGTGATTTTGATTTTGTAAGCTCTTTAACATCCTAATTGACATGTTTTGACTTCATCTCCTCCAAAATACCTACAAAGCATAAAAACCTAGTAAAATGTCAAGGAAGTAAGAATCACAAAGTATAAGGAAATTAAATAGGAAAATGTATGAAATTAAGCTCTTATCAAATTCCCCCACACTTAATCTTTTGCTAGTCCTCGAGCAAAATCAAATAACGACAAAATAATAAAACCTAATCTAATCCTCTTTCAATACAAATTAGAGACAATCATTGAACAAGTCTTATAAACTAATCAATAGCTTAAAGAGTTTCACAAAAAATCATGCTTGATAGTAAATGGTTTGAGTTAAGCTAAAATTAACATATCTCAATAAAAATAGTGCATGTTTAAACTTAATCTCAACTTCTCACATGGGATACCCTCATGATTTTCACTCTTTAAAGTAGTGGTGAAGTGTTTACACTCAATCAATCTCATGAAAATAGTTTCTACCATATGCTTGCTTGTCCACCTATTCTCCATTACTTAGATCATGCAACTTCATGAATCAAGAGGTCTTTATGCAAGGTTATTATGGGGCCAAGGGGTAATAATGTGGCTAAAGAATAAAAGATAAAGGATATTACAAAAGTTCCAAAGAATTTATAGAGTTTAGAGACATAATAAGATTTATACAAAGAAACTTCTCAAAACTCTTTACAAGTACATAGTCACATAGGCCAGATATTCATGTTGGGCTTTTTCTTCATTCTAAACAACTTTGTAACATCTTTTTCTTTTTCCACAAATTCAAGAGATGATTCATATTTTTTTTTCATTTTTTTTTCACATAGGAATGTATTTTCCAGTATTCCATTTCTTTTTCTCTTGACTTTTCTTTTCTTTTCCCCCCACACTTATTTCTTGTTTCTAACCCAAATTTTCAATAGATCTTCCTTGTCTTTGCAACTTGTCTCAAAACATGCTAATTCATCTTTGGAACAAAGGTAAAGATATAAATAAGTATATTTAGGTTAGGGACAAGTTATGGTTACCAAAGAAATAGCTTATTCAATGTAGGCTCAAATTGGTTCACTAAGGGTGTGTTCTCTTGGAACATCAATAAGGGATGGCTGTTTGGCCCTGGCTAAAAATACTAATGCCTCTATCATATTCATGTTGTCACATGCATCAATATAGTCTCAACAAGGTCTAAAGCAAGTTCTAGAGAATCATGTAATCATAAGAGTACTCAAGAAAGAAATTAGATTGATATGTATAATGCATCAATCATTATAGGCTCAAAAACTCACAAGGATGATTATACAAGTCAGATTTAAGTCTAAACATGCTTCTTTCTCAATCAACATATCATATTAACATTGGCTCATAAAAAAGTTGATATCAAGCTCAATTCTCATGAAAATCTTTTCACTAATAAATCTGTTTTAGACTTATGCAATTCATATCTCATCATAGTATTGAAAGTAACTAAAACACACAAATAACAACATAAAAAGACTCAAAAACAAAACACTCTAAATAAAATCCTAAATTCTTCCCCCCACACATAATTTTTACATTGTCCTCAATGTAATGCTATTATCCTCCAATGCAAGAATTATATGTAAGAGAAAACAACTATTAAACAAAACAAAAGAAAAACAATAAAAGATAGAATGATGGAGAGTAAGGAATATGCAAATCTGATATAATAGATGCTCTCCATCCTTTTGGGTTGCCTCCCAAGAAGCGCTTGGTTTATTGTCCTCAGCCTGACTTAGACCCATGCCATTATTATTCAACATAATTTGGCTCAAAAAGTGGTAACTCCTCCACATCTTGTATTGGAAAGTTCTCATAGTAAGGCTTCAATCTATGACCATTCTCTTTGAATGCCTTATCTGTTTTTGGGCTTTGGATTTCAACTGCACCATGAGTAAATACATTAGTAATAACAAAAGGTCCAACCCAACGAGAATGTAACTTACCTGGAAATAACTTAAGGCGTGAATGGAAGAGAAGAACTTTTTGTCCAACAACAAAGTCCTTTCTTGATATCATCTTGTCATGGAATGCCTTAGTCTTTTCCTTGTAAATCCTAGAATTCTCATAGGCATCATTCCTTATCTCCTCTAATTCTTATAGGTCAAGTTTTCTTTGCTTACCTGTCTCATCCATCTCCATGTTGCATTGTTTGATAGCCCAATATGATTTATGTTCCAATTCAACCGGAAGATGACAAGGCTTACTATAAACAAGTCGATAAGGAGACATACCAATGGGTGTCTTATATGCTGTCCTATAAGCCCAAAGTGCATCATCAAGTCGTGAACTCCAATCCTTCCTATTTGGATTAACTATCTTTTTAAGGATGGACTTAACTTCTCGGTTTGACACTTTAGCTTGCCCACTAGTTTGAGGATGATATAAGGTGGAGACCTTGTGTGTGATGTTATACTTCCTCAAAAGTGCTTCCATAGTCCTATTGCAAAAGTGAGTACCTCTATCGCTGATTATGGCCTTTGGCGTTCCAAACCTAGCAAAGATGTTAGTCTTGACAAAATCTGAAACAACTTTAGAGTCATTAGTCCTAGTGGATTTTGCTTCCACCCACTTTGAAACATAATCAACGGCAAGTAAAATATAAAGATTACCAAAAGAAGAAGGAAAAGGTCCCATGAAATCCATGCCCCATACATAAAAAATTTCAACAATAAGTATTGGAGTTTGAGGCATTTGATTTCTAGCACCTAAGTTACCTGTTCTTTGGCAACGATCACATGACTTGCAAAAGAGGTATGAATCTTTGAATATAGTAGGCCAATAAAATCCAGAATCAAGAACTTTCATGGCTGTTCTTTTGGATCCAAAGTGTCCTCCACATGCATAAGAGTGACAAAAGGTGAGAATAGATTGAAATTCAGATTCGAGTACACACCTTCTTATAATCTGATCGGAGCAATGCTTCCAAAGGTAAATATCATCCCATATGTAGTATTTGGCATCACTCTTGATCTTATTTTTTTGAGCTTGTGTCAACTCTTGTGGCAACTTCTTGGTAACTAAGTAATTAACAATATCGGCATACCAAGGAGTTGTTGTACTTATAAAAAAAAATTTGCTCATCCGGAAAGTTCTCATTCAAGGGTAGTGCATCCTCTTCATGAACTAAACGGCTAAGATGGTCCGCAACCAGGTTGTCACTACCTCTCTTATCTTTTATCTCCAAATCAAACTCTTGTAAGATAAGTATCCATCTAATCAACCTTGGTTTGGCCTCCTTCTTAGTGAGTACTTACCTAAGGGCTGCATGGTCAGAATATACAATTACTTTAGTACCAATTAAATAAGATTGAAATTTTTCTAAAGCAAATACAACAGCCAAAAGTTCTTTTTCAGTAATAGAATAGTTCAATTGAGCATCATTAAGAGTTCGGGAGGCATAATAAATGGCATGTGAGGCTTTGCCAACCCGTTGGCCCAAAACAGCTCCAATGGCATAGTCACTAGCATCACACATGATTTCAAAAGGTACATTCCAATCTGGTGGTTGTATGATAGGAGCTGATGTCAAAAGTCCCTTCAATGTTTCAAACGCCTCTTTGCATTTTCATCAAAGTGGAAAACCACATCTTTTTGTAGTAGCTTGCAAAGAGGTAATGTGATCTTTGAGAAGTCTTTGATAAATCTCCTATAAAAACCTGCATGTCCTAGAAAAGAACGAACCTCTCTCACATTTGTGGGAGGTGGTAAAGAATGCATAATATCTAT
Organism: Fremontodendron californicum; assembly: GCA_030761205.1. Lineage (NCBI taxonomy): Eukaryota > Viridiplantae > Streptophyta > Magnoliopsida > Malvales > Malvaceae > Fremontodendron > Fremontodendron californicum. The sequence continues at coordinate 6,346,113 of JAULJL010000019.1, read as the reverse complement.
TTTGAATTTATCAACCTCTATCCCTCTAGAAGAAATAACATGGCCCAAAACTATTCCTTGTTCTACCATAAAGTGACATTTTTCCCAATTCAAAACAAGGTTAGTTTCCATGCATCTTTCAAGTACAAGTGTAAGGTTCTCTAGACATCTATCAAAAGAATCACACTAAAATCATCAATAAACACTTCTATGATGTTCTCTACATAATTTGAAAATATGCTAACCATACACCTTTGGAATGTAGTTGGTGCATTACAAAGACCAAATGGCATACGCCGGTATGCAAAAGTACCAAATGGACATGTGAATGTTGTTTTCTCTTGGTCCTCCGGAGTAATGGCTATCTGATTATAACCTGAAAAACCATCAAGAAAACAATAATGAGAATGGCCAGCTAACCTTTCAAGCATTTGATCAATAAAAGGTAAAGGAAAGTGGTCTTTGCGAGTTGTGGAATTAAGTTTACGATAATCAATACAAACTCGCCACCCTGTTTGAATCCTAGTAGGAACAAGTTCATTCTCATTATTTGTTACCACCGTTACACTTGATTTCTTTGGAACCACTTGGACTGGGCTCACCCATTTGCTATCCGAGATAGGATAGATCACTCCAACATCTAGGAGCTTCAGTATCTTCTTTTTCACAACCTCCATCATAGGAGGGTTCAATCTTCTTTGTGCTTCTCTTGTTGGTTTGGACCCCTCCTCTAACAAAATCCGGTACATGCACATGGATGGGCTTATTCCCTTGATATCGGCAATTGTCCAACCAATTGCTGTTTTATGCTCTCTAATCACCCGGATAAGTCGCTCTTCTTGCAAAGGTGTGAGCTCTTTGGCAATGATGACCGGTAGTGTGTCCTTTTCACCTAAGAACACATATTTCAAGTGGTTCGGTAGTGGTTTCAACTCTAAAGTTGGTGCCTGCAAAATGGAAGGTAGAAGTTTCTCATTAGATAATTGCAAATCAATAAATGAAACATCAAACCTTGCATCTTTAGGTGGCAGTGAATGTAAAGATTCTAGTGCCCCTTCCACATGGTCACTCAAGGCTAGTTCCCCTTTAGCATTCCCCATTCCGAGATGTTTGCTAAGGACTATCTCCACACTATCTTCACCATCTAGCTCATAAGCTTGCTGCACTAGTGAGTCAATTATATCAATATTAAAAACAGAATGCACATCACTAGGATATCTCATGGCCTCAAAAATGTTAAAGAGAATTATTTCACCATCAAATTCCATAGTTAAAGTTCCATCATGTACATCTATTTTAGTTCTTGCTGTTTTCAAGAATGGTCTCCCTAATAGAATAGGTGTGGGATTAGAAGACATCTCATCTTCCATCTCAATAACATAAAAGTCAGCGGGAAAAACCAATTCATTAACCTGTACAAGAACGTCTTCTACAACTCCTCTTGGATAAGTGTTAGAACGGTCAGCAAGTTGTATTATAACACCGGTTTCCTCTAATGGTCCTAGATTCAATGAAGCATAAATTGAATATGGCATGACATTAATAGATGCCCCTAAATCTAGCATAGCACGCTCAAACCTGGTGTTGCCTATCTTACAAGGAATGGTAAACATACCTGGATCCTTGCATTTAGGTGGGAGTTTCTTTTGAAGAACAGCTGACACATTCTCCCCCACACTTACCTTTTCATTCCATTTCAACTTCCGTTTAGATGTGCACAACTCTTTTAGGAACTTGGAATATCTTGGCACTTTCTTGATAGCATCTAGTAAAGGAATGTTCACCTCTACTTTTCGGAAGGTTTCCAAAATTTCCTTCTCTTGCTCCTCCTTCTTGGACTTTGCTAACCTGCTAGGAAAAGGCGGAGGAGTTATATAAGAAGGAAATGATGGTTTAGGAATTACCTTTTTTAGTGGCTCGTTGGGATGTGAAGAGGATGCCATGGTATTGTTCTCCCCTTGAGCACTATCATTTTGTGGTGTCTCTAGCTGTTTCCCACTTCTTAAAGTTATAGCATTGGCATTCTCTCTTGGATTCACTATGGTTTGGGAAGGTAATTTCCCAGAATCCCTTGCTTGCATTTGACTCAGGGTTGTTGCCAATTGCCCCATCTGGGCCTCTAAGTTTCGGATACTTACTTTTGTCTCCCTTGATTCCTGTTGAAGTTGAATTGTATTAGTAGTAGGGTTTTGACAAGATCTTCAAGAGTCTAACCTGAACTTTTTTGTGGTGGCACTTGTTGTCGGGTTTGATATGGTTGTTGCACTCTTTTGCTGAAAACCCGGTGGCCTATTGTCAAATGGTGGAGGAACAGCTTGTGATTGGTTCCCTCCATAATTGAAGTTTGGATGATCCCTCCATCCTGGATTGTATGTGTTTGAGTAGGGATTATATTTCCTTGGTTGGTTCTGAAAGCCATCCATGGCTTTCACATGTTCATTGGTGTCTTCTTGAAGTGTTGGACACATATCAGTTTGGTGCCCCAAGTTTGAACATATGCCAATTATTGAACAAGAGAAGTCAGTTTATCAAATTTTTGTTCAAGGGATGATATACTTACCTCATTAACTCTCTTGGGTTGTGGTGGTGGATCTTGTCTCATTGAGAATTGTTGAGAATTGGCTGCCATGTTGGAGATTAGAGTTCTAGCAGCCCCGGGAGTCTTATCAACTAGAGCTCCCCCACTAGCGGCATCTATCATACTTCTCTCCATGGGCATGAGACCTTCATAGAAGTATTGGATGAGAAGTTGTTCACTTATCTGATGGTGTGGACATGATGCACAAAGTTTCTTGAACCTCTCCCAATATTCATATAAGGACTCTCCATTGTATTGCCTAATCCCACATATCTCTTTTCTAATGTTGGCAGCCTTAGATGCTGGGAAATACCTTTCCAAGAATGCTTTCTTCATATCATTCCATGTAGTGATGGTCCCGGATGGTAGATAGTAGAGCCATTCCTTTGCTGAATCAGCTAGAGAGAATGGGAAGGCTCTCAACTTAACTTGCTCTTCCGTGACTCATGTTGGTCTCATGCTTGAGCAAGCTACATGGAATTCCTTAAGGTGCTTATTTGGATCCTCTCCTGCAAAACCATGAAAAGTTGGGAGAAGATGAATCAAACCAGATTTTAATTCAAAAGCTACCTCAAGATTAGCATATTCAATGCATAATGGTTGTTGATCCAAGTCCGGAGCGGCTAGCTCCTTGAGAGTTCGGTTGTCAGCTGCTGCCATCTCTCCTTGCTCCTCTTGGATGTTTTGGATCAACTCCTCGATTGGTTGTTGGTGAGAAGTTATAAGTTCCCGAATTCTCCTAAGTCTTAAGTCTTCTTCAGGAACTTGGAACATTCACTAATAATAAAAAATAAGAAAGTCAATAATTAGAACAGAAAATAAGAATAAACCAATAAACTAATAAACTAAAGAAAGCAATCCCTGGCAACGGCGCCAAAAACTGGAAGCACCCAAAAGAGTGCATCTTGTTTAACCTTGCACTTAAAAAAATTAATAGTAGAGTACAGTGATTAGCAAGGGTCGAGTCCTCAGGGATTTGGGTTTTAATCTATGAGTTATTAGTTTATAACTTAGGTTCAAAGAAAACAAAAGAAAAGGGGGTTTTGAAATAGTTTTAAAAATAAGCAAACAAGAAAAGTAAGATGCAAGTAAGAAATAAGAAATCAAATATGAGAGAAATATGGTTAAGGTTTCATTCTCCACCACTAGACATCATTAAGAACCAATTTCAGATCTATCAATATCAACCAACTATCAAAGTTAACAACCGTAGATAACAACAAGCTCTGTTATCCCAATCTTTCCTTAGTTTGTCGTTAAATAGAACAAGCTCTCTATTTAATCTCTAACCATCAAACAACCTAGAATAAGCTCTTTAAATTCAATTTAATGGCAGCTTTATGATGAGAAAGATAGGTTGATCTAAGCAACAAACACATAAGCTCGGATTGTTCAACTTAGGTTATGTTCCACTTTGCAATTATCGAAAACTTGACCATAATCATTAATCACAAATTGCCACTTATGAATAGGAAATCAAGACAATTACACGGATCAAGACTCCTAAACTAGCAATAGATAATTATCAAGATCTATCTAGTTGTACACCTAAATAAATCAAGACAACATCATAAATAATTCTTGTAGAAGAACATAAGCAACTTTGATAGAAAATTAATGATAGAAAGAATCTAAAAATCAATTACAAAACATGTCTAGGGCTTTGAAATCACCCTTAACCAAATAAAAGTTTAGCCTAGCATAGGCATTGTAAACATAAACATAAAATTAAAGAGAATCTAAGAAGAAAATAAAAGAAAGAAAGAAGAAGAAGAAGAAGAATAATATTAATTATCCAGCCCCTTGCTCTCTCAAAAACAAAGAAACAAAGAAGAAATCAGAACTTTGATGCTTGGGAAAGTGTATTTTCGTTTGCCCCCTTGTTCTCTATTTATAGGCAATAGCTAGGGCATCAAACAAGTGAATTTCAGCTCTCTCCCTTCAATAAATGCTGACTTGTGGCTAAAGTTAAGGAAAAGTGGCTGACTTTTGTGTTTTAAGGAAAGATATAAGCCTTGGCAGCCAAGTTTGAATAAAGTAGGAAAGTTTTAGTCAAAGCACTCTTTAATGAAGAGAGATTATATTCTTGAAGCCAAAGTAAGTGTAAGGAAGGAAAGTCTTGGCTGATTTAATTCTCCTACTTTTACTAGGATTAGCTTTAAGGAAAGATACTTGAAATTAATGCAATTAATGCAAGTTGATAGCCACTAATCCTTCTTTGACAAGGATAAACATAAATGTCAGCTAGGGTATTAAGAAAAAAATTTGATTTGCGGCTAGGGTATTTTCTGCCATTAGGGTTGTTTAGGAAGATATTCCAATGCCGATTTGGATGACCATTTCTTATCCAATTTAGGGCCATGACAAACCGTTGGAAAGGTAATCAAGTGATCTTCAAAAGTCAAGAAGGAAGTTTCTTGGAATAAAGAGTCTAACATCATGTTTTCTTAGCAACAAGCTCCGGAGGTCAAATAAGTCTTCTTGCTTTGCACCAAGAATTTGATCTTTTTGACTCCCAACTCTTTTTCCATCTTGTGATTTTGATTTTGTAAGCTCTTTAACATCCTAATTGACATGTTTTGACTTCATCTCCTCCAAAATACCTACAAAGCATAAAAACCTAGTAAAATGTCAAGGAAGTAAGAATCAAAGCACAAAGTATAAGGAAATTAAATAGGAAAATGTATGAAATTAAGCTCTTATCACAACCTAAAGCCTCACATTTCTTTTTTATGCTTTCTCTTTTTCTGATTGTTCCATCATGCATTTGAGAATTCAAAATTTCATCCAACGTGAGTTTGGTAACTCAAAAGTATTTCTTGGCGAAAAGACAGTGATTGAAGCCTCATGAATATGAACATTCCTCAAGATACAGACTCTCCAGTTCAACTAACCATGCTTGATCAAAGTGGACTTTTGAGGCATGTAGCGTAGTCCAGGGTTTAAAGCTATGAAAGAAAGGGTATGTAGGCCCAAAGTATGTGTTTAAGGGTGATTAAACCAGGGATCACTTCATTGTTTGAAGAATTTTCTTTTTGACATTTCATCACTATTCATTTTTTCTTTCATTCATTGTTTCTCTTTTTGGTTTCGCCTTGCTCATTTTTTCATAACTTTTTTTTCTTTTTTGATACCCCGTTCATCAAAATTTTGCCCTTTAGAATAAGGCATTCTTTTGTTGTCCTTGTAATAGAACTCAATAATTCATAACCTTTGAAAAGATTTCTCATTCTATTTGCCCCTAATGTGGGGTGTGATCCCTGATCAGGGTATATTTGGAAAAACTTCATTAGGCTCAAAGGGGTAGCAGACGGATAAATTTCAATACTCGTGAAAGGAAAATGAAAGATGGCCACTTATCATCTCGAGCACGGTCACCTAAATTGAAGAGTCATCCCTTGAAAATTTGGTTGAAAAAGTTCTTTATTTTTTTAGAATTATTCTGAACATCTCAAATGCACAATGTAACTCTCAATTTTTTTTTCTTTTTTTCGTATTTTTTTTTTGCGTGCTTCCTTAATCTCGACGATAATCTATCTTTTCATACCGTATTTACAAAATGATGCCCTCATTCTAATTTTCCACACAAATAGCAGTTCATGTGACAAGATAAAGAAAATATCTCAAATTTGAACTCTTACGATTCATGTTGAAAGAGCTGAGTTTTTATCCAAGTGAGCCCTTTTCCTTTCACATCTTATTTTGAAAAACATTTTTCAAATTTGATCCAAGAAACTAATTATGTAAGGTCGGCTCATTGCAAATTGACTTTTCAAAATTTCAAACAAAATCTTTTAAGTCCATATTCACAAACCCAATTTTATCTTAGAACAGAATATGACAAAGAGTGCTTGAAAATTAAAAAACCATTCATTTCATGCAAGTGATAATATGAAACAAGAGTTCTCTTTCTCATGAGGGCTTTCATAATCGAAACAAATCCCCAAACATAAGTTTCCCTCATGACACGTTACCCATTATCTTTGTGTTCCTTTTATCCTAACATGCCTCCCATTATGCCATCTATGTTTGCCTTACCTTTACTAGGCAACAATCGGCTCTCCATTCCTGTCGAAGCTCAACAACCCAGCTTTGATGAGATCTCTGACTTTATTCTTCAGTGCGGGGCAATTCTCTGTCGAGTGACCTTGATTACCACAATGATAATCGCAACACTCATTAGCATTATACCAACTCAAGTATGGAGGTTTAAGGGTTTCCGACTATATTGGCGTCACAAGTAGGTTTTGGACGAGTCAGGGTAGCAGCTCAGTGTAGGACATGGGAATCGAAGCGACTCGTTTTCTTTCCCGGTTGTTTCTCGACTTCTTTTGATTATTTCCAAGATTATTTGGATGGTTCCTCGATCGCGGAGTAGGCACAAAGATGGGTGAATGGAAGGTGTTGTTTATGTGTGATTGGAGATTTGTCGGGTAAACTGGCTGAGAAAATGGTTCATGAGGATATAAGCTATGGGAAATGTTGTTCATATCTGGATAGTAAGGATGGTATGCAGGATAAGATTGGTACTGAACAGAGTTCTCAAGTACTCGATTTTCGAAACTGATGGCTTGTGCTTCTCTATCTTCTTCCTTAGTTAACCCATCTTTCTTGGGAGAAGCAGTATCTCCCATAACAATTTTCTCGTTTTTGATTGCATTTTCAATCATCTCACCAGAAATAACCATATCAGCGAAATTTTTTGTGGCATTGCCAACCAACTTGTCATAATATGGCGCTGATAGTGTATTGATGAACAATACAATGTTTTCTTTCTCAGTGAGTGGTGGTTGCACCTGTGCTGCCAGAGCTCTCCACCGCTAGGCATACTCTTTGAAACTTTTAGTATTCTTCTTTTCCAAATTTTCCAAGGACAACCTATCCGATGCCATGTCCTTCATGTATTCATACTGAACCGAGAAAGCTCTTGCCAAATCCTTCCAAGAATGGATACGACTTCGATCCAACTAATTGTACCATCTCGCAGCTGACCCTGTTAGACTATCTTGAAAGCAGTGAATTAGCAATTTTTCATTGTTGGTGTGGCCACCCATTTTTCCACAGAATATAGTAATGTGGGCCGATGGGCACTTCGATCCGTCATACTTTTCAAATTTAGGGACCTTGAATTTGGCGGAATCACCAAATCTGAGACCAAGCTGAGATCATTCAGATCCATATTCCCGAAAGCGTCTATTCCTTCTATGGCTTTGAGTCTATTTTCAAACATATCATACTTTTATTGCATTTCTGTGTCTACCACTTGCTTTGCCACACATTTTTCAACTTTTCTTGTTCTAGTGAATCATCTTGGTTTGGAACAATAACCGGGCCTGAGGGGTGAAGTCCCGAGTTCAATTGAAATTGTCTTTGGCCCTGTTGACTTGGTAGGTAAATCGGACCTTCACTCTTGTTTGCTTGAGGTCAAGGTTCTCCTTTTATGATATACTCTTCAGCAACCCATTTTCCTCAGGTCAATCTCGTCATCATTTCAGTCATCTTGTCTATTTGCTCACGTGACACCTCTTGAGATTTTGTTATCTATTCTCGTGCTTCTTGCTGAGATCTGGCTAATTGTTCTGGTAGTTCTCTGTGCATTTTTTCCATTTGTTCTGTTTGCGCTGCTTGTTCACTTTCCATGTCTTTATCTGTGAGCAAGTATTGTATTAGTGCTGAATGAGTGATCTTGGGTTTCCTGCTGGCTTTCAAATCTTGTACCTTTTGTTCTGAGGGTGAACTTTCTTTAGAATGTCTTAAAGCCAAAGAGAATCTTATTTATCTCTCAATTTATTGCATGTGTGCTAATGAATGAATGCATGTATGTACGTAATACAATGTTAGCATGATGCATGTAAAAAGAAATAATATGAACATACTATACCAAGAATTAAAGAGTGATTTTTTGTTTTTTTATTTTTATTTTTTTCTGACAACTATTCTTTTCGACGTCTGTTCCTTCTCTTTTCATATTTCCACAAAAAGTCCAAATTAAAAGAAAATTTTATTATTGTTCACAACAATACTCTATCACAAAAATTCTCATTTTTTTATTCATTTTTTGCTTTTTCATTTTTTCATCATTTTGGGGGGGGGGGAAGAAATGTTTTTTTATTCTTTTCCTAAAATAAAACCCTTAAATTTTTTTTTTAAATGTACAAGTATAAAAAAAAATTCTCAAAAACCCCAAAATATTAATTTTCAGTATTAGTACAAATGATACATGGAAACGCAAAGCAGTAAAAGAATAAAAATTATCAACACAGAGAAAAAATTAATGAACATTTGCCCCAACAACATCAACTTATCCAAACATCACGACGCCTTTGGGACGGAGTATTAAACTTATTACGGGCGATGAACGTTCATCCTTACCCGATGTACCATGCTTATTTGGAACAAATAGCGAAAGGTTGAAGATGTTCCTCCACGTGTTCCTAGCTTCGATGTATCTAACGAAAATTCGATATGGCCTTGCCTAGGTTCACTACATGAGGTTGAATTTGGTTCTAAAGGCCCCAAATTGTTCCTCACTGTCACCGATGAAGGCTAGTGCGGCACCCCGATAAAAGCGGGTTCAATTTGTTAGAGTATATTTTCCTAAGCCCTTACGGAGGATCAATCACGAAGGCTTTAGGTACTTTATACTCCGAAAGTGTTTCACTATCTCATACGGAGGATTATCACGAAGGCATAGTTACTTTACTTCCACTTAAAAAGGATAGAACCCGGTTATAGAGCTCATGATATGCACATACACGTGAAAGTGTGTGGGAAGGAACAAACAAACCTTTAATCGTCCATCCTACAACCCTTATCTCAAATGCCCCAACAATTTATTAAAGCAATAATCAAATAATGTAAAATTTTAATTAACCAAAGAGTAAAAATAACATGCATGTGTATGAACATATGTGAAAACATTTTTTTTTAAAGAAAATCTTCTTTCTTTATTTTATTTTTTTTTAAAAGATGAGAATTATAATTAAATACCGATTAAAATCGGTAAACCGAGACTTTGGATGACACATGATCAAGTTAATGGCTCGACTCTCAAATTCCCCAGCGGAGTCGCCAAGTTGTCATAACGTTTTTTTTTACCGCTAGACGATTTTAAAACGCATGGAGTCGCCACCAATCCTTTTTGTTTAGGTGTGATTGGTCACCTATTAAAACCGATTTTAGTAAAATATTTTAAAATTAATTAAAATATCTTTTAAAATCAATTTCGAAGTCTGCGCTTTAAACCAGAGAAAACAAAATCGGGTTCGGCAGTCGGTTACGTGCGGGGAAAGATTACCACCCTCATGACGCCCGTTTAAAAACGGTACTTATTAACATGTGTTATTCTTTAATCTTGATAAAACGATTTTAATTTCGATATTTAAAAATAATCGCAACACTCTTTATTACAAATTTTGTATTTGTAGAAAAGAACAAATTATTTCATTTAGGAATAAAATGAGAATCTTTGGCATCGGAAACTTTCACCGAATCCTCCAACGTCTAGGCAGAATTTGAGAAAAGTTTCTTTGCTTTCGAATTCGCATAATATTCCTTTAAATCGAGTAATGTTCCTTCGTAAATAACAATTATTCAAAATCCTTCAACATCTAGGCAAGATATCAATATTTGTTTTTTACTCGAAATGTTATTTTATTTTTATTTCGTAAGACTCTTAAAACTCTCCTTTTTTCTAATATAAAAAAATTGATATGCAATGAAGGAAATAATCAACTATAATGAAAAAGCGTACATAGAAAAAATCATGAGCAATAATTTAAACAACAAATTGTTTAGTTTTAAAAATAAAATTTTCATTTGAGTGAGGATAAGAATCTTCGGTGTGAGAGCTTTCCCAAATTCCCCATCGTCTAGGCAGAATTTGGAGAAGATCTCTACATTTGAAAGTTCTAATCTCGGTCCTTAAAATTAACGTATTCTCATTTTTTATCCAACATATACAACAATGTAAATGATGAATTAATTCAATTATAAAATGGAATATTTTATTTTCTAAAGGCAATACGAGAACCCTCGATGTGAGATCTTCCCCAAATTCCCCATCGTCTAGGCAAAATTTGGAGAAGATCTCTACACTTGAAAATTCTCATTATAAGTATATTATTATGGTCCTTATTCGAGAAAATTCTTCTTTTTTGTTAAAATTTTCATTTAATGTTTGTGCCACGTAACATGTCATAAAACGAATAAATAATATTAACATGCCAACCAAAGACGAATAAATAAGCACAAATAAATAGATGACACAACGAATTTGATTAAAAATATTTTTTGTATTATTATCCCTTTTTATCTTTTTTTATTCATTACTTATTTTAACTATTATTTTTTACTACCATTTTTTTATTTTTTATACTTTATTATTATTATTATTTAGAAATAAAACACGAACCCTCACCGTATGTGAGAGCCTTCCCAAATTTCCCAACGTCTAGGCATAATTTGAAAAGACTCTCCACACTTAAGAGTTCTTATAACGAACCCTTACACAACCATATTCAAAAAATCTGGATTCTTCCAACATCTAGGCAAGAATCAATAAATTATTATTTTTAAAAATCATCTTTGCTTAAATAAAAAATTAAGATCACTACCATGTTTATTAATATATTTAAAGACAAAATAATTCAATCATATATAATTTACATATTACTTTTTGAACAAAGTAACTGAAATGATTATATTATTTTAAAGCTAATTGTTTAAAAGTATTTTTATTTTTACTCTAAACTTTATATATATATATATATATATAAAGCTATGAAATAAAGAAAAGTTAAATTAAAATACAAAATAAAAATTATACCTCTTAATGTTTGGGTTTTGAGTTCAAAAGGCAAGCAACCAAATAGCCCAAAATCAATGGGCTTTCTATTGTCTAAGGTGAGTTGGAGACCATCCCAAGTTTGGGCCCGACTGTGGCAGCCTCTTTTCCCATTTTTTTTTCAATCAAACACTAACTATTTAAGGCAAGCAACATTAGACTTATAACTTCAACATCCTATCTAAATGCAGGCAAACTCGACAATACTTTTTATCACAAACTTCAATTTTGAAAATAAGCCCTTCAAAATAAGAAAAGAAAAAGGACACTAAAATAAATTCTAAAATTATGAAAACCATATTTGTTGAGAGCAAATTTGAGAACACATTTTAACCAACTTAAGTATGAAACTAAATACCACCCTCCGAATTGCACACAAAAAAAAAAATAAATAAAGAAATAAAGAAAATCCATTTGTCAAAGCATTCAAAATAAGTAAATTCCACAACTATAACTACAATATTCAACCAAATTAAAGGCAAACTCAACAACTCATTTTCCTACAAACTTCAACAACTTGTTAAATTCCCACCAGTTACTCTTTAATTTTTAAACAACCTAACATAATGTGAAGAAAAAAAAACACAAATTATTTTACTTTTTAAAAAAATACCTAACATTCAAGGATTTTGTCAAAGCGACTAAACGCATGTTCAAACAATTGTTCCGTGACATCCCATGATAACCCTCTCCATTTGCTTTTTTTCTTTTAATCCTCCTACCCGGATGCTCTCGCAAAAAAATGGCTCTTCCCCTTTTTCTTCCTTTAACTTTTATTTTTTTCAATTTTTTCTTTTTTTAGTTGCCTTCTTCCTTCCTCCCTCTATAGCTCTCTCATTTTTTTTTCTTCAAACCGTGCCCCCCTTTAGCTTACCCCTTTCTATTCCCTCTTTAGCCGCCTGCCCTTATGGCTCCCTTTTTCCTTTTTTCAACTTTTTCAGCTCTCTCTCCAAATGACCACCTCTCCCCGTTTTTTTTTTTCTATGAATTGCTCCCTTTGTAGAGGTTTTTACCTGAATCGAATCCCCCATTTTCTGGGATTTGATAGCCTCAAGTCAGAGGCTTGGAAATACCATTTTTTTGAAACATTAAACTTCTGTCAAGGCTAATCAAGAGGTTGGAGTGGAGTGTGGTGAAGGAGGTAGCAGGCTGATTGCATGATCACGCTGCCAACCTGCTGCCCCACAAATTTTTTTAATTAATTTTAATTTTTTTTAAATATTTTTTATTTATATTTATTATTAAAAAGTAAAAACAACAACAAAATCAATGGCCAAGGAGCCCAATTAGAATTTAAAAAGAGAAGTCCACAACTTTTATTTCGGACAGATCCGAGAAGGCTATATCCAAGTAGTACAATGGGTCCAAGTTAAATGTGTCAAAAAAATCAGTTTAATTAAAATATTTAAATAAATCTGAATCAACCATGCCCAAGATGAAAAATATTTTCTTCCAATTTAATCCATGCAACCTAATTTTTTCGGATAAAATTTGATGTCTATAATTTATTTTTGTCACATCATTTAGGATTTATTATGTTCATGCATTATTTTTATTATTCACATGCAAATTTCATAATAATATTATTTTTATGTTTCATATCATTTCATGTCACTTAGGTTATATCATGTCATTTAGAATATATTATGTCATTTAGATTATATTATGTCATTTAGAATTATACTATGTCATCTAGATTTTACAATGTCACACATGTTAATTTTCATTTTTTTTTAAAAGTGTTTAAAAAAGGATAATGATTTTAATTAAAATAAAGTTATTCCCGAGTTAAAATAATTCATGTGTTCTCTTCCGGGTTGCCGGAGAGGATATCATCAATTATCATTAATAACGGAATTTTTTTTTTTTTCAAAACGATAATGATTCGAAAAAAATTTTAAATAAATAAAAAAAAATTATATTTGACGCGTCTGTCAGAGAATATAGAAAAATTTTGAATTAATAAATTTCTAATCATTTTCAATTAAAAATTGAATTATTTTTTCTTTAAATTGGGAATTATTTTAAAATGCCAAATCTAAACCCGACTTTTTACCGAGACTTGTGATAACACACGATTAATAAGGTACCGTTTTATACGGGCATTGTGGGGGTGCTAATCCTTCCCCGCACGTAACCGAGTCCTAAACCCGCTTCTTTGATTTAAAAAAGCAGACTTGAATGGTTTTAAAAAATGTTTTAATTAATTTTAAAATATTTTACAAAATCGGTTTTAATAGATGGCCGATCACACCTAGCAAAAAAAAATGGTGGCGACTCCATGTCTTTTTTTCTTAGGATGTTTTCAAACCCTTATTTCATTTCAAGAGGAATTAAATCGTCTTTTCCTCTGTTTTTTTCCAATATCACGCTTAATGAGTAAAAGTCTCGTGATGAAACTTGTTATTTTTTAAGTTGCTACACTCGTATTCAACACTTATTTCAAATTCAGATAACATAACTAAGTAGTAGTTTTCATAGTCCTTCTAGTCATCAGTTATTTCTGCATTTTAGTAAGGAGGAGAAAGAACCGAACTTCAGCCCATTTTAAGTTGAAATTTCTATATCCCACCATATGAGACTTAAATACCGTAGTTGGAGTGGTTTTTTCACAACTAAAAAACTTCTGATTTTACATTTTACTTTTTCATATTTAGCTTAAAGAAAAAGGTATGACTTTAGGAGCCGAAGAAATTAAGAAAATACCTATGAACTTATATATCCAGAATTTATTTCCTTAAAATCAAGGTGTTTATGATTTACTCATATCCATTATTGTTATGCCCAAAAATTAATTGGGCTAGAGGCTCAAATAAGGTTCAACCGCCAAACGAGTTTCACAAATCAAAAAAAAGATAGATTCTAATTATTGCCCGTCACTGAATTTTAAGTTACATTTTGATATTCTAAGAACTTCATTCTTTATGTCATTATTCTCTTTTCTCCTCCTTTCTCGAATATTTGCAAAATCTCGAATATTTGCTCTCTTTTGCAGATCCCTGAACACTCAAAGTGCTATTTTTCTCGAAGTTCCCTTCACCAACCAAATAGACCAATAACAATGATTTTCCTACTTCATGAAATCCAAAAATATGTTTGCAATAAATAAGTAGGGTGATTTCTTTGTATGTATTATTGTTTATATTTGCTTCTATTAGCCTTTATATATAGTTTCTTGTGGACTATGAAGATTATTATAGGTTATCTAATTTGTTCAAACCATAAGGTGGAAAAAGTGCAAAATGTAAAATAGAGAAATGGTGGTCCTCTAAAACAAGGCCATCAATTCTCTGTAGCAGTAAAAGGGTCTAACAGGAATGATTGGATAAAGAACAAAGGATAAGGAAAAAATGGTGTATGTTGCTTTGATAGGTGCAGCTGGATCTCCCAGGAATATAATTGTCACCTATAGAGCTCTGCACTTCTTTTTTAACTTGGCAGTATAGTGTAATTGATTAGTAATTAATAACTCAATTTGTACCTTTAAAAACTAGTTTATAAGGTGTAAAAGTCACACTTATGTACAAGAGGTAGGCGATATAAAACTTTTGACATCCTCTTTTGACAAATACTTAATGAAATAGATGCAGAATAGGTGATCCGACGAAATAGGCAAAAAGTTTGGATTTGATATCAAGTTAAAAAAACTCAAGTCTAATCTCAAAAGCTAACATGATATATAAGCCACACTCAAATACAAAAAATAAACGGCGTGAGATTTTTGACATTAATCATGTTTTAAGTACTCCAGCATACTAAATTAAGATGATCAAAAGCAATTGTGAAGGGTTGTGGTATTTAGGGATGAGCACTCGATCAATTCAATTGATTCGGTTTTAAAAATTTTAAATTTGATTAAACCGAATACATTTATAAAATTAATCGAACCGATAAAAAAATATCTCAAAACCGAAATAGCCTATTCAATTTCTATTATAAGTGCTGAACTTTTAGTTTCGAAATTTAATCTCTATCGGTCTAAAAGACAATGGTTTTGAACTTTTGATCATCTTTAGAGAAAGAAAATCAATTGGGTATGTAACGGGCTCGGTTGGGACTGGCCTGTCATTCAGGTAAAACTACTTGGTTTAGAGAAAGAAAATCAATTGGGTATGTAAATGGCTGGGTTGCGACTGGCCTGGCATTCAGGTAAAGCTACTTGGATAAACAACATGTCCAATCAAGCAAATTCAAAACCCAAAAGGGGGCATTCTTTTCATGACTCACAACACGGTCTACGATCATTAAACCCAACTTCGCTCAGGGGAAGGAGGGTTGTGAGCACCGGGGGCTTATTGATTTGCCGGAATTCCTTTTCATTTCTCCATCACTTTCTCGCGTTCTCTCAGCAACCAAACAGGGGTGTCGAAGCTGACCCTTTTTTTCTTTAGACCCAGATAATGCATTCGTTTGTTGGTGGGAGTATCCGTTTGGTTCAAAGACGAGGTTTTTACAGCTGGAGCAGTGCTCATTTCAAAGCCACAGCCAGAGCTTATCCGGCCACTAATAGTAGTAGCAACATAATTCATGGATCCAACAACTCAATCAATTCTTCCAAGAATCACGTCCTGCAATTTCTAGGAGTATGGGTTTTTTTCTTTTCCTTTGCTTTAATTTTAAGTATAATTTGACTGTTAAATTGCTGCTAAGTGAAAATTTTCAAGTCATGTTGCTTCTCATGATCTTTTAAGTCAAATTTTGAGGTAGCTTTATAAAGCTTGTAACTTATTTTAGCAGACAAGATTTGGATCCCAAAGTAAAGAATTGATCTTTCCCGGTAGCTATGGCGGATGTTCGATTCCGGGTTTGTCGCCATTGGCTGCAATGATGTTTACTTCTTCTAGCAGGTGTATGAAAACAGCTGCCTCGTCTACTATGGATTCTTCTGAACCTGTCACTGATGTGCCTCCTCGAATTAAAATTAAGAGGCTTGATAAAACTGGCCGGCACATAATGCAGGAAAGTGTCTTTCTTCTTTGTCACTACCTTAATGGTTTTGGTATATTTTTTTTTTCTTATTCCTGTTTCAAATCGTATGGATTATATACTTGCAGATTTTGGATAAGGAAGCAGTGGAGGAAGTGAAGGAGCAGAGGGAGATGCCTGACATAAAGCCTGGCTACATTGTGCAACTCAAAGTGGTATGACACTATGTTACTCATTTTTCTTGAAGTACCTGTGTCCGACACATATCTCTGGACATGGGTATGGAGACATGATCCTCCAAGGATCCTCCAAATACATGAAAAACTTAGAAAAATTTGAACGTACCCGTCTCGGACACATACCCGTATCCGACACTCACACCC
The DNA here is from genome assembly GCA_030761205.1 of Fremontodendron californicum. Classification (NCBI taxonomy): domain Eukaryota; kingdom Viridiplantae; phylum Streptophyta; class Magnoliopsida; order Malvales; family Malvaceae; genus Fremontodendron; species Fremontodendron californicum. The sequence continues at coordinate 6,329,402 of JAULJL010000019.1, read as the reverse complement.
GAGTCCAAGTAACATAGGTATGACAGGTTTCTACAGAGGAGGTTTTATTACTACATGTGATTGTTACATGGTTTTGAACAGATTAAATTAATTAGTGTGCTGTTGGTGAGTGCAGGAAGTACCTGAAAACAAGCGACGTGTTTCAACCATAAAAAGCATTGTTATAGCTAGACGTAATGCTGGCTTAAATACTACATTCCGAATAAGGAGAATGGTGGCGGGAGTCGGGGTTGAATCTCTCTTCCCACTGTAAGTAACATTCAAGTTTATATTCCTCCTAACTCAAATCAGGCCTCCAAAGCATGTTATTTAGGACTTGATGAATCAACCTGGAATGAAAGCATGTTAATGTCTTGTTGGATGACCTGTAGGCTAGGTGCCGTAAAGTTGCACCACTGATTGCCTAATAATATTATTTTGACCATATGATGAAATACATATCATTAGAAATATTATCACATATTGTGATACAGAAATTACTAGAATATGTATTGAGATTGAACAAGACTCACTGCAAAAATGATTCCATAGATTGGACTTTAGTATATATGTTTATAATGATATGAGAAAAGAATGTCTGCCACATAACGCACTGTAGAAGTGTTTGCTTCATTGTGTTTCCCCTCTTGTATGATTTGGCTGCTATTAAAGGTGTATCACAAAGTGTTAATAGTGAAGGATTTCTCGTTGTTCACGTGAATCGCTGACATTCAATTTGCTCAAGTTTCATTTAAATGTTGTTTTAAGCATGATATTCTCTAATTCCCAATAGTCTGTCAATCAAGTTTTGCCATCTACTTGAGCTCCCTAGCCGCATTCCATTCAGGCCCAAGCATGAAAATGTTAAAAGGTGATTCCTTGATTGTAATATACATACTATTTAACTCACTCCAATCATCTTGACATCCTTGTTATGGCGGATGAGAACTGTGGGACTAGTACCTAGCTTGCCACATGGATTAATTCAGCTCTTCTGTGGGTCTGGGTCTGTCCACAAGGGGTTGAAGTTTCTCATTGTACTAGTATTTTTGTTCCTAGAACTACAACTAAAGTTTAACTTACAAAGGCTTTATTCCACTAATTCGGGTTCAGCTATGAGAATCATTTCTGGTTTATGGTCACTTTCTCTTTTTAGCTTTCATCCTTTTTGCTGTGGCAACTTCATTTTTTCTTTCTTTCTATTTTAAATGGTTGACCAGTCCTATGTTACTCCGACTCTTCATTTTCCCTAAAGTACTCGTGTTTGACATCCGTGTCCTGCACATATTTGAACATGGGTATGCGGGTATGATCCTTGAAATATATGGAAAAACTTAGAAAAAATTGAGCATACTTGTGTCGGACATATGTCCGTATCCGACACTCACACCCTAATCCGAGTAACATAGGACCAGTCATTTGCTATGGAAAATAGTTGAATAACATCTTTTAGTTTGTTCTCATTGACTGTTCAATTTGCTTATACTTTTACATACTGGCCAAATAAGAGTGGATGATGGATGACAGGTATTCCCCTAACATAAAGGAGATAAAGGTTCTGGACAAGAAGAAAGTGAGAAGAGCCAAGCTTTACTATCTCAGGAACAAAATGAATGCTCTTAGATATTCTTTATTAAAAAAAAAAAAAAAAAAAAGAGCATGCTTTAAGGCCAGTAAGAAATCAAACATGGTTTCATTGTGAAAAAATGGTGGGTATCAAATTGTTTTGGCTGAGAAATTTCTCTAGGTTGCGTTTCGGGAACTTGGATTTCAAAACATGGATTTGGATTTCAAAAATATTGTAAATTGTATAATAAAACATATGTAAATGTAACATTTATAATTATTTTTCAAATTCATGAATTTGTTAGATGTCTATTTAATGGTGAATTTGAAATACCTATAAATATTTGTGAATTTGAAATTCATATTTTTATACTTTTCAAATATATAATCATATTGAATCTTAAATAACTTATATATAATATATGCATTTCATTATCACAATTCATATAACAAATGAAATTCTAATTTTCAAATTCATGTTCCCAAACATAGCACTAATTATCTTGTTTTCTCTTAGTTTGTTTGCTTCTACTAAACAAAAATTCTGAACTGTCCTTGTTTTAGAGGGAAACATGGCAAGCTCAAGCAGGTAAAATTATACATTTATGCTTACAACTATGCACTCTTGTTGGATTGCTTGTATTGTTTTTCTTGTATTAATTGCATTAGTTGTTAATTTTATTGTCAAAGGTTTTATTATTAGTACAGATTTTAGAATTGGACACATTTACTGTATGAATGAAAAATGGAAAATGGTGAATAGTTTTTTATTACTATTTTGTAGTTTTTTTTTTTTTTTTTTAAAAAGACTTATGTACCCATAATTTTATACTCTATCCGTCCTATTTTTATCCATCTTTCCTTTGTAAATGCAGTGATGAAAAAATCGGATCAGTTGAATCGAAAATCGACGATTTGTCCGGTCTGATATATATAAAAAATCGAACATTTAGTGAACTAGTAGAAAATCGATTCAATCGGTTAAAAAACATTAAAAAACTGGATTAAACCGGTAAATAAAAGGTTTTTTTGTTAATTTTATTATCAAAAAATTATTTGTAAATGATGAAAGAAAAAGTGAAGATTCAAAGGTAACATTTTAATTTTCTTTAAATTTTAATTCTCCTAAAGAAAGGTAACAATACCTAAACCAAAGCATTGAGTTGTTAAGTAAATTTTTTTTTTCTTTTAAGATAAATCTTATTTCATTTTATCCTTTCTCCCATACCCTAAGTTTAGTAATTCGTATTCTCATGTTAATCGGATAGATATAAACATAATATAAATTATTAAATATTTTACAATTTTAAAAATGAATACGATATATATATTAAAAAGATCGTGTTAATTATATTTAAACGTGTCATATCATATTTATTATAATATTTTTATTTTTGTTAAACGTATTATATTCATATTTTTTTTATATCGTGTTTAAAACTATCATATCAATCATAAAAAATTTGATATATATATATATATATATAACCAAAGAAGAGGAAGGTAGTAGTAGTTGATCCAGTCCTAGACATAATACTTTTCTCGAGGCAAAACAAAGCAGGCAATGAATGCACGCATGCATGCTTAGAGACGGTAATGAGGGGGAAGGAGGCGGAATTGCTTTATTTATTTTCATTTTATTTTTGTATGGATGTTAAAAATATTTATTTTTATAAATGTCAATTATATTTATAATTGTTTTACGATATTTTACTATATTTTAATTTTTATTAATTATTTTTAATTTAATATTATAAAAATATTATATTATAATTCATTCATTAACATAATTTTAATATATAAAATTCTTTAATATATATATAATATACATATATATATATATACTAAAAATATATCTATACCATCTATTAAAAGGAATCCCCAATTACTGTTTGTATTGTAATTGGGGCAATTCCTTAAATTGGCTTGCCACGTCGGCGAGCTAAATTTTTTTTTTAAGAAAAAAATAAAAGAAAAAAAAAAGTTTTGTACGTTCGTATCGTATTGATATTATTTTTTATGTTCGTATTTTTTTATATGTTTAAAGTACTATATTATTATATAAATTTTTATATATTAATAATTTATTTTATATAAATTTTTACACATTCGTATATTTATGTTGTATTCATGTTATTTTTGAGTCGGGTCGTATTTTAATTTTTTTTATGTGTTCGTGTCGTGTTTCAGTTCATCCAAATATTTTGCATAATTTGTCATGGTGATCAAATTAAGAAAAAATTTTGTGTGTCGGTGTCGTGTCTCAATTCATCTCATATTTTATATAATATTGTTATAATTATTCAATTTTGTGTGTCCGTGTTATTTTATTGTGTGTTTAAAATATTATAAATTTATATAAATTTTTACACGTTAATAATTCGATTTTGACACATTCGTGTATTTGTGTCGTATTCATGTTATTTTTCGTGTCGTGTTTTAATTATTTTTTTCATGTTGTGTTCGAGTAGTATAATTATGTTGTATCCGAAATTTCCGTGTCTAATTGACATTATTCAAATAACTCACAAATTTGTGTTACGCATCATCATGTTCGTGTTACTTTTTCTGTTATAATTGTATTCAAGGTATTATACATTTATATAAAATTTGACACATTAATAATTTGTTTTATGTATATTTGGACACGTTCGTGTATTTGTGTCGTATTCATATTATTTTTTGTGTCATGTCGTGTTTTAATTTTTTTTTCACGTTATGTTCATATTATATAATTATGTTGTATCTGAAATTACCGGATATAATTGATCATATTCAAATAACTCTCAATTTTATACCATATGTTGTATAAAAATAAAAATTATTATTTTTCTAAATTATTATCTTTACTACTCTTACTTTTTATCTTTCAAAGTTATTACAAAATATTAATATTACAAATTATTAATTTATTACAAATTGTTATCAAAATATCTTTTTATTAAGGTTCATATATTTGTATCATGTTCATTTTATTTTTCGTGTTGTGTCGTGTTTTAATTATTCTATCATGTTATCTTTGTATCGTATAATTATGTTTTATCCAAAATTACCAGATCTAATTGACCATATTAAATAATTCTCAATTTTATATCAGATTTTGTATAATAATAGAAGTTATTATTTTTTTAAATTATCTTCACTTCTCTTGCTTTTTTATCTTTCAAATTTATTACAAAATATCAATTCAAATTCGATAACATATCCTCAACGAAGTGCATGCATTTTTCTAGTATATAAAATATTAGTATATATAATTTTAGTATATATATCTATTATATATACTAAAAATATAAAAAAAATATAAAATATTTTATAGGATAAGATAGTAATTTCAAAAAGTGAGCGAAACAGATCAAGCATTTACCAAAACCACTTCCGCTCTATCGTGCTCCGCTTTTCAAAAAAAAAATCTCTCAATTCAAAGTAGATCGATACAAAATTTATCGATCGAATTGAATTTTACCTTCCCTATCCATGCCTATAGTGCCGCTACCACTATAATATGCAAATTAACCCTATAGCTCTAAACTGCAAACCCCATTAAATAATTTTTTTTTTTAAAGATCTGGTTAAGGATATATCACCTTCTATTTTTATATGGACTTAAATTTTTTCACCATTAATTTTAAAGAAGTATTTTTTTTATATCAATCTAATTTATTCAAGATTTTACTTTTAAATTTTTTTCATAAAAATTAAACTCAAATTGATAAATAAATAAATAAATAATCCTTTTCTTACAAATTGCACTAACTTCAAATATTATTTTTTTTAATATAAAGGAGGCTTCAGTTTTGGTTAGGGAAAAATATTGTAAATATTAAAATTCGAATCTCAAACTTACCGAAACAATTAAAGAACTTGTACTCTAATCTTATAAGAAAAGACTATATACACCTAACTCATTAATTAATTTAAGTTTTTAAATTTCTATTATAATCCAAAAAATTATTAATATTTTTCACTTAAATTTCTAAAATAAATATGACATGAGTATATAAAATAAGTGCATGTAGTAACTGTCCAATCTTGTATACAATTATATATATATATATATACGTAAATTAATATCTATAGATATCCATTATTAATCAGATTTTTAATAAATAGAAAATCTAATTAAACTGCATTTAATTTTACTTTAATAACACAGCTTCATTAGCCACAAAAGCAGATTATATTAGGAAGCAGATTGACAACAAAAAAAAAAAGGCTAGCAAGCTACATAGCAGTATGGGGAGGCGAGAGGCAAAGCTATGGCCATTTAAAGGCTTTCGCCTTTCTAGGTTTGTCCTTCACTTCCTTTTTCACTTAAAGGCCGATACTATTGTTGTTATTTCGTTTTGATTATTTATTTGCTTTTTGGGGTCCAATAATTGTGTTTGATGTATTTGTGGGTTAGATATTTAAATTACGATTATGGATGCGTTTTTATTGTGTTTATTGTGTTTATCGCGATTATGAATTATTTTATTTTTTTGCATAATTTACTGTAAAATATAATAATCATAATTATAATAATAATAAAATCAATGATTTTAAAAATAGTTTATGGCATTCTATAATTTTTTATTTATATAAAAAAAAATTATTCACAAGTTATAAATTAAATATATATATATAATTTATGATCACAAATTTAACTGTTATGAATCGTTAACCATTCACATTCTAATTATGATGAATATGAATAACGAAAAAAATTAAAATCATAAAATAACGATGGTCACATTCCCTGTATTTAAATCCTTGTTGTGGGCTGCAAAGTGCAAAGTGCTCCTTAAACTTTGTATGCTTTGTCCAATTGTCCTTTCTTTTAGCTACAATATTTGCTTGCAGTTGCTTTCAGTTGGATGAGTAATTAATGTTGAACATTTTCAAAATAACTATGGGATAAAATCTCATATAGAAAAAGAATAAAAGCAATAATGTTCTTTAAATATAGAGAAGTGGATGGCTTTAGTAGTTGGATAACAAGTAGGCTCAAGTAAAAATTGGACCATGGCTAGCTTGGATAATCTAGTAATATATTAATTTTATATATTAATATATTATAAAGGCACTTGGCACGTGCACGTGTAGCTAATAATTATTTTTTTAAATAATTATTTTTTACCCGTTTTAGACAAGAGTTGGCCGGATTTTTCAACAGATAGATTTGTTCAAACAATTTCGTGTCTGAACAATATGCTTCATGTTTGTTTCAAACAGACATATTTGTTCAGACAAGTCTTATCTATACAAGAAGCAGCCTATCTGCTTGAAACAAACATATTCATTTAGGCCAGTTGTGTCTGTACAAACAGACATGTAATAGCCTATAAATGCTTCTCTGATTTTCAGAAGTGCACACACTGAAAACATTATTTCATTTTTATTCTCCCTCCTTCAAGATATTTCTCAGATTCTTCTATAAAGGATTGCTACAGAAATTCTTTGTAAAAGTTTGATAGTTTTGTTATACACTGCTCAGTGCTCAGTGGATTGGTTTCGTCAGTGCAATGCGAAATCAGTCATTGGGCTTCATTGTATTCTCGAGGTTTATACGCCGATAACTCTTTTGCACACCTACGGTGGGGGCGAATAAAACCTTAAAGATAGTGGCATTGATACACGCCTTGAAGCCTTGTTTGTATTGACTCCAGAAGTTCTGTTCTAACAATTAATCTGGGAAAAACCCATCTCCGTTTTCCTTTATATTTTATGAGCTTTTCTCTGGAAAAACCTGACAATCTGCTAACACATACTGTAATTCTTTTCGTCTTGTTTTAATTCTTCTTGGTTTGTATAATTCTTTTTTCATATTTGATCTTTGCATTGCTCTCTTATAACCTGTTAGTATAAAGCCTGTTTGTCTCTTAATTTCTTCTCAATTAATTTCCAAGTTGTTTGGCTTTTCTTATACAGGAAAACTACTAGGCCATGAAGAATATTCCCCCTGTCACAAATAAGAATTTTCTTCTTCTGGTTTTCCTTGTTGGGTTGTTTATTCTTTGCAAATGTCAAGATGAAATGGTGAAGAAAGAGCAAGAGGCTCTATATTCTGCTATACAAGGATTTGTGGGGAAATGGTGGAATGGCTCAGATCTCTACCCAGACCCTTGTGGATGGACACCTATACAGGTTTCAGTAAATCACTTCATTTAGAGATCATATAAAATATATGTCCTTTTCTTTTCATGTTTCCTATTTTATATATTGCACGTCCATTTAACCTAAATTAAGGTCATGAACATCCATCTTGATAAGTATTTTAGCTACTTAATTTTGTCCAATTGAATAATACTAGCACCTTCGTTATAAGGTGAGTGTCGGATACATATATGTTTCCTATATAAGCATACTTAAAGTTTTTCTAAGTTTTTTCATATATTATGTGTCGAATACGGGTATCCAATACATGTATTTTAAAAAAAAAATGAAGAGTTCAAATAACATAAACTAGCACGAATTAAGTTTTAATGGAATTGTGCATAAACTAGCACGAATTAAGTTTTAATGGAATTGTGTGGTATTCAAGTTTTTCTTGGTAATTAAGAACTCCTGCTGTCCTACATGCAAGCAAAATAAGAACCAAATGCAACCGTGATATTTACACATTTTTGGAAATTACTTATAATCTATGTTATTTGGACTTTTTATTTTTTTAAAAATAATATCCGACATTTATATTTGACACATATTCGAATATAAGTATGAGTATGATCATCCAAATATATGAAAAAATTGAGTATACCGTATTAGACACATACTCGTATCGACACTCACTTTCGAATCCAGATAACATAGCTTATAGACTATAGTACCTGTTTGCCTCAACTTTAGTGATATTTTTCAAGTAACTTCACTATATGTGTATAAAATTCGAATCCATTAATTTTTCCTTGGTGTTATTTTAATATAAGATTTTTTATTTCAACAATCAAATGCAGGGAGTTTACTGTGATCTCTTTAATGGCTTTTGGCATGTCAGTGTTTTAAACATTGGTCTAGTTTTTGACAACTCTTTGCAGTGTAGCCAGGATGCAAAGTTTCTTCAATTGCTTTTTCTCACCTACACATAACCCCATTAGAATTCCTTCCTCAAACTGGGAAAGACTCTCAAACAGTTTAGAATCCTTGGAGTTTCGATCAAATCGCGGTCTCATCGGTACAATTCCAACCTCTATCGGCTGCCTGAAAGAGCTCCAATCACTAGTATTACTAGAAAATGGATTGACAGGAGAATTGCCTATAGAACTAGGCATCTTGGTGAATTTGAGGCAACTTGTTCTTGCTGGAAACCATTTCACTGGTCAGATTCCACCAAGTTTTGGAGGGTTAACAGAGCTACTAATAATGGATTTAAGCAGGAATAATCTATCAGGATCATTGCCATTGAGTTTTGGGAGTAATTTCAGTTACTGCTAAAACTGGATTTAAGCAGCAATAAGTTAGAGGGAAAGTTACCTACAGAAATTGGAAGCCTAAAGAATGTCACCCTATTGGACCTTGGCAGAAACAATTTCTGAGGTGGTTTGATTCAGTCATTTCAAGAAATGTTATCCTTAAAAGAGATGGTGCTATCAAACAACTTTCTTGAGGGTGACCTCATGGGAGTTCAATGGGGAAACTTGCCGAATTTGGAAATTTTGGATCTTTCCAATTTGGGTTTGACAGGTATAATACCAGGGTCCATGACAGAAATGAAAAGGTTAAGATATTTGGGACTTAATGATAACAATCTGTCAGGAAATCTGTCTCCAAAGCTTGCAAATCTACCTAGCCTTGGTGCTCTTTACATTAATGGAAACAATCTGAAAGGGAAGCTTGAGTTCTCAGAAGGGTTTTATAAGAAAATAGGGAGGCGGTTCAGAGCTTGGAACAATTCAAAGCTTTGCTATCAGGCTGAAATGATCTCATCATCTAGCCTTGTTCCTAATGGGGTTAAAGCTTGTTAACAAGAAATTCAATCAATGCAGCTAAAAATCCATACTACATGGAAAGAAAGCAAGAAGCAATCTTATTCTATGTTACCCGTACTCTTTATTTTCCTTAAAGTATCCGCGTCCAACACATATTGGACATGGGTATGAGGGTATGATCCTCCATATATATGAAAAAACTTTAAAAAAAATTGAGCATACCCGTATCGGACATATACCCGTATCTAACGCTTATCCCGAGTATGTATAACATAAATCCTATTCCCATTATGATGTTTTTTAGGTAGTACTTGATAGGGTTTTTTATGGTTTTTATTAATTCTTGTAAATTTCCTTCGAAGAAAATTTTAATTCGATATTAAGCTTAAACGAATTCTTTTTTTCTACAAAGAAGTAGTAATTTGGGGATAGAAAAATGTTGAAATTCGAACTCAAAACCTGTTAACTACATGAATCAATTGTGCTAAACTCCAAATTTAACGAACTCCGTTTTCAATGCTAACAATTTTATTTTTACCTGATTATTGAAAAATGGTTCAAGTATAGTTACCAAGTCAAAGATTTTTGGTGATCCTCAACTCCATGGTTACCGCCAACAAATCCACTATCTCCACTTCAATGTCCCCATTTTTTCTCCCTCATTCGTAACTGAACTTCCAATTTAATTTTCACTTTCTACTTAAACCCTATTCAGATAATCTCATAACTTGTGATCATCCTCCCCAGAAACTTGCTAAAACAACAATGGCTTCTTCTCCTTTCAGCAAGCAACAAGTTTTCCTTTTCTCTTTCTTGATCCACTTTTACATAGCAATTTGTGCTGAATATCAAGTTAATGGAGATAATGGCTGGTTTGCACCAAAGCATGACCATCAAATCTACAACAAATGGGCTTCCAGTAACAGGTTCAAGGTTAACGATAATATCCGTAAGTACTACTACTACTACTAGATACAAAAGTTCCTATCTATGTTATCTGGTTTCGGGTTACTATCGGAATACAAGAATGTGTCTAACACGGGTATACTCAATTTTTTAAAATTTTTTTATATATTTGAAGGATTATATCTCATATTCATGTCCTTGTTTTCAGATTTTAAGTACAAGAAAGACTCAGTTTTGGTGGTGACAGAAGAGGAGTATGATAAGTGCCAGCCCTCTGAAGAACCTCAATTCTTTTCCAACAATGGTGACACAGTCTTCAAACTGGACCGACCTGGTTTGTTCTATTTCATCAGTGGGGTAACTGGGCACTGCCAGAAAGGGCAGAAGATGATCATCAAGGTGTTGGAACCAGCAACTCCGCCGCAACAATCACCGAACATGAACAGCACCAACAACAATACACCGGAGAGGAAGAAGAATGGTGCAGTTGAGGTTGCTGCTGTAACTTCTTCAACTATTATGATGCTCCTCTTATCAGCTTTTTGCTAGCTTTTTAATGCTTTTTCTCTTTTGCATTTGCCATCACACGATGATTCTACTTTGGGTTTTTTTTTTCATTTTGATAATGTGATTAATTACTAGGGTTCAAGATTTATGAGACCTTTTTGTATTTGTTGCTAGGAGATTACTTTGGTGTTTTAAGTATTTGATTTATGTTCTATTACAACTATCTTTTAGATTTTTATTTATTTAGATAATGGTAGAACGGAATAGTCAAATTATTCATGAATCGAAATAGATCGAATCAAATTCGAATAATAAAAAATTTTATTTGTTTAAGACTCAACTCGATCCTTCAAATCCAATAAACTCGTTTTACTATTTGAAAAATTATTTTATATTAATATTTATATTTTCATAATTAAATTTAAATAAAAATATTTTTATTAATTAAATAATAATTTAAACAGGATCGAATCGGTTTGGATTGAAAAAATTATATTCTAAACCTAATCCAATTCAAACTAAACTTACCGAATCAAACTAATAACTCAATTCTTGAACAAACTTACTCAATAATTTTTTTTTTAAAAAAAAAAAAAATCAATTTATGTTCTATTACAGCATCGATTTGATTGCTCGGGCAAACAATCTTATTCATTACAAGTTTTGCTATGTATATCAATTCTCCCATGGTCAGTGATATACTTAGAAGTTAGAACTGGTTTTTTTTTCCTCAGATACGAGAGAAAACACTAATATCAAATCACTAAACTCGCTCCTTTACATCAAGATTAAAAAAAATTAAATCAGAAATCAAATCAATCAAATCTTTAGTTCATGATTTAATCGATTTAATTGATTGAACCGACTTATTTAATCAAAATAATTTTAATAAATATATAAAAATAATAATTTTAATATTAAATACATAATAAATATGATTAATAATTAATAAAAAATATATATTTAACTTAGTTAAATATAATCTTTAATATAAAAGCAAGACATTAAAATTCAAATTTCATAACTTAACAGGAAAAAAATTTAAAAATTTTAAAAATAAAAATTTACCGATTTTATTCAAAACCCGATTTTATATATAATACCGAGCAAACCACCGATTTTTTATTCAACCAATCCAACCGGCCGATCCAATTTTTTATTCACATCCTTATACTTAGAGAGCTAAGCCAGAGTAACCTTAAAGAACAGTTAGAAGGCTCATGCAGAGAACCTTTTCAACATATAAAATCATAAGATTATGAGACTGAAAGAGTTGTTTCCTTGAGAGAATTAATGTTGGAATTATGAAGCAAGAATAACACACCACTTGCATACAATCATACAATTTAAAGTAAACAGTGATTCATTGTTAAAACCATGAATCTATATTCATGTTCAACTTACAAGACTCTTGAAAACCCAACAAAGCTATGTTATTTTGAGCTGATCCCCACTCTTTTTCAAGAAAAAAAAATGGTACAGATGCAAAATTGTTGCAGATCCATGCAGCGGCTCCTGCTAATACCCTATAAATGGCCTCTGAATGATACTTTAGCTAATACCTTACAAATTGCCGTTTATCATCTTCACTTCTCTGCCTCCCATAAGGGTTGCTTTCACTAAAATTGTTTCTTGCTCCTTCAACTTTACGTGTTTTCTTTCTAAATTTGGATGCATTGCTGTCGATGTTCAGATTAACCTTCGGCGGGCATGGAAAGCAGAAGGATGCAGCCACCGCCTGCTCAAAAACACGATTTCCATTTCTTGTTGGTCAGCTTAATACGCCTAGTTATGTACAAAATTTCATGACTAACAGTAATTTCATTGCTAAGATATTCTATCACCAGTTAATGATCGATTTAGATTCTAACACATTCCGCAGACAGATGCGCAGAATAGAGACTACATTTTAGTAAGCCGGAAGAAAGATTGTACCTGCAGATCATGGCGGTGCACATTAAAGATATCTTTCATTGAATGTGAATTGTATGCTAAAATGTAGGATCGATATGCATCTTTAGCAGACTTGTTTAGATAATAGTTGTTCGCCACCAACTTCTCCTGCATCATTCCAAGTAAACACTCTAAGATCCTCCAAACTTTGTTATTTCAAGAAACTATATGGAACAAAGAGGTAAAAGGCTACCAGATGAGATTGCACATTTGCCAGCTTCTTCTCATCGAACTCGTATTCCTTAACAGGAACTTTTGCAGCCTGTCCTTAGAAATATAGAGAAGAAAGAAACGAATTAGAATCGGTTCAAGCAATTTCAAGCAGTCTTGTTTTTCATACTCCAACCCCTTGCAAAAGCATTTAAGTCCTAATAACATCCTTTCAACCATGCACCAGAAGTACAGGTTATTTCTCCCCTTCTGAGAAGCTAAACATTGATTGCTCAAAGTTTCTTAATGACAACTGCCTTTTCTCCCTACCCCCTGCCCAACTTTCTTTCTCTCCAAGAAAAAGAAAAAGAAAAAGTCATTCGGCAGAAACAATGCACCTTTAGATAGCGAAGAAATTGCAGTTCCTCTGGGATCAGGAAAAGAAGAGCATTTCCTTTTGCACCTTCCCCACGGGCAGTTCGACCAACCCTATGAATATATTCCTAAAAGCAACATTCCCAAGCCAAATGTTTACTCAACATGGATGGAAAAACAGTAAGATACAAGAATAGCAAATATATATAAAGAGCACGCACCTTGGGTTCATCAGGAGGATCATACTGCACAATCCAATCCTACACAAGAGAATAGAAAAGAAAAAAAAATTCCAGTCAAAATGATTCTTCCTTGAGTTTAAGCTGATTAAGGTCTCAACATACACCTATATGCAACCATGTACAGAATTTTTATTAAAAGGGGAAAAACCTAAATGGTAGTCAGTTAAGTGTAAACTATAAAGAGTAGGTAAGCTAACCAAGCCATGTTCAAAATAAGGTTATCGAAAAGATTGCTTAAAATATAGTATAATACGATAACAGAGTCCATCAAACCAAACAGATATTCACTTTGGCTCTACATGTATTTCTACCAACATAAAGTTCATTCAAGTATCCAGTTCCAGTTTACTTGAGAACAACTATGAAATTGGCAACTATTGACATTTTGATGTAAGAAAAAATGAAAATCATAACTGGAAATAGACATAGCCAACAGCAGCCTTGGAACGCAGTGTAAGCAAAATTGTGAAGCGAAACCTAACCATATCACCAAAAACCTATGAAGCACGGGTACGCCAAAAGTGAAGGAGTACCCGTACCTGGTACGGGTACGCCTTGGGTACGGCTGGGTACGTATCAGGTACGTACCTATTTTTTTATAAAAATAAAATAAAATGGGTACAGCTTGGATACGATTTGGGTACGGCTCGGTGTGGGTTGGATACGGCTTAACCAAAATTTACCAGCATTTTAATGCCCAAAGCATATTTCCCATAGAGAAGAAGAAGAGAACCTGCAGCAGCAAAAAAAGAAAGGAAGAAGAAGAAGAAGAAAAAATAGGCAGAAGTTCAAAGAGCAAGGGAGCTGCAGCGGCAAAAAAGAAGAAGAAGAAGAAGAAGAAGAAGAAAGGATGAAGCAGAACTGCAGCGACAAAAAAAAATGAAGAAGGAAGAATGCGGCTCAGCCAAAAAAGAAAAAACAAATTTAGGGCATGTGTTGTTTAAATAAAATTATAAGCCCAAAATATTATAAGCCCAAAATATTAAACTCCCAAAATATTATAAGTCCAAAACATTTTTAATTATTTAAATAAAATTAAATGTATAAATTTAACCCAAACAATAAAATTATTATATTTTAAGTTATATTTTATTTTTAAATTATTATATAAATGAATCAAAATTATTTAAAACTAATAATAATTAAAAATAAATAAAATATTTTTATAATATTAACGTACCCGTACCCTAATTTTTTAAAAATTCCCGTATCTCGTACCCGTACCCGTATCGGGTACCGGTACCGTACCCGTATCCATGCAACGTAGCCAAAAACTTAGGGACTTCATGGGAGACTATGATTGTCCTTCTAAAGTAGTATGAATTTCCTCATTTTGCACAAGATGCTAATGCATTGCGCACTTTTATATATAATTGATCATACAAATTACAGATAAGGAAAATGCATGTTAATAATGCTTGCACTTGGACCACAAATATACAAAAATTAAGGTATCACTGTTCCAACAATGAGAGCAGAAAACATAAACAGAAAATCACTAATAACTGGTACCACAGGCAACCCAGTTAAACTAGAAACATACCACAGCAGGAATATCAAGTCCACGAGCAGCAACATCAGTGCAAAGCAAAATGCCCTTTTCTGCTTTGCAAAAGTCAAAGAAGGTAGTGGTTCGCTTTTGCTGCTTCTGCTTTCCATGGATATCAAGGCAATCCACATGAATATATCTAAGAAGTTCAGCATGAAACGTGACTGAGTTGCATGAAGAGAAAAAGACCATCACTTTCTTGGACAGGTTCCTCTTCAAAAACGAATACAAAACGATAAATCTCTTGGAACTATGCACAACACAATAGCCTTGCTGCAGCCCTTCATTGGTGACCTACAATGATGACAGTGTCTTGTTAAGTCAAAGGATAAGTGGATAGTGCACATGAGAGTGTATCTATAGATTAAATTCCTGCTGTGCCCACCTTCTTTCTCCCATCATCTACATCAATATAAATAGGAGTTGTCTGAAATGACAACCGGGCAAGGTCCTCAACCTGCATATTCAGGGAAACATCAGAATAAATGGTCACATGAATAAAACCAGAATTTCACTCCAAAAAGAAAAGGAAGAAAGTTTTGAATTTTCCACGTAAGAAAATAAGCTTGCCAAACAATTTTCTGAAGAAAGCTAGCGTACATGTGATTACCAATAAACCTTAAGGAGGGGGAAATGGTCAAGAAACAGAGAATGAAGGACAAACCTTCTTAGTCTGGGTAGCTGAAAATAGAGCAGTTTGCCTGTTTTCCTGCACATCAAATAGGAATTTAGTAAGCTCTAAACACCTTAGAAGTTACCAAATCTAAGACTTGTACTGCAAACTGAAACATATACATAAAGCTTCTACTGGAGGAACAAGATCAAGATACTGCAATTCAAGCATTAGGCATTTATCTTGGTCTCAAGTTATGTCATAATCAGCAATCTCCTAGCATCAATTGTTACCACTAAGGAGTAGTGAAATGCACGATTGCCTATCGAGCTTACTAACATTTTCAAAACAATTTGTTTCTACCGGTTGCAATTACAACCAAAAACATATATGCTACTGAGCTTACTAACATTTTCAAAAAAGCAAAGTCTGCTAATCCCAGATATACAATACTCTTTTGCAACATATATTCTAAGATTCAACTTAAAGAGTACTAGTGCACCCCTTCCATTCAATTATTAAAGAACATTACACTGATTATTTTGGTTACCCTCCACTTAATTTTTAAGAAAAGCCCTTGGGACAAATTACATGATACACAAGTAACTTCATAATCAACAATATAAATGGCCAACACAGATTCACCTTTCTTAGAAGCTTGATAGTATGCCTCATCATTTCGCAACATAATTATTAGAAAAGAAGTCTATTTCTCTTTTAATAAAGACACAACAGAAGTTGAAAAAACCTAGTCAATGCAAAACAATTGAAACCTGTTCATAAGTTAGTTGAGCAACTGAACCTAGCTCTTCAGAAAGCTAAGCTTTTTAATCTCAGTCATGTACGACTTCACAAAATATATTTTAGCATTCAATCTAAAAGCATAACTTTATAAAATCAATAAAAAATGTTACTACAATATTTCGGTTTCCATCCATTTCATTTTCATAAGTCCTAGAGATGAATTTAATGACATAATCCAAAATTATAAATTCCTGATGTAACTATAATAAACAACATAAATGGCTACAAGATTCACCTTAGGAAGATACTTGATAATTTGCTTCATTTCTTCCTCAAAATTTGCTTCCAATATCCTGTCAGCTTCATCAATTATGAGACACTGCAAATACAGAATTTTAAAATAAATAAATAAATTTGCATGATGTATAACTACAAGCCTGAATAATTGCAATGACTGATTTAAATTTGTTAGGGAGCAGAGGGCTTTCAAGTTATCTGCAGGAAGCAGCTGTAAGACAATGCATATCTAAACAGGTTTATGAGTTAATAGAAATAATAATTCACCAGAAATACTTCAACCCACACTATATCACATTGATTAGAGAGCACTGCATAAACATTTTACCAGCTAGTATAATCAAATCATAATAACTACCAACAATATGCATTGTGAATTCATATTTAAAACAAAGATCACCATTTGCTCATCCAGTTATCCTTTAAAAATATGCAATAATGCAAATTCTAGTTGGTTTATCATCAAAGTTTGATTAGTATACATAAAAACACAAAATAATTAGAGATCGATCTGTCATTGGTGAAAACATTTCAATTGAAGTAATTTCCTGTAGGTTTACCAAGTATACCACAACCCAGCATTAGGGAATATATACAGAACAATTTGGTTGATTTTCATTAACTAAATATGAACAAACAAGTAGTATGTTGATTTCCAGTTATGTCACCTATCTATTACATCTAATGAAAGTAGTATATTGAAGAGACAACATACTTCTAAGTAATAAAAGTGACTTCCTCAAAATAACAAGCACTCGGTGTAATTACTTCTGGTTAACAATACAGTCTGAAATAGCTATGAACAATCAACCACGCAAGAAGAACTTAAAATCAGGGAAATTGAGTTTAAGTGAAATACATTATATATCTAAATCAAATGACCATACAAACTATCATGTTAGCCAAAAAAAAAAAAATCATATTACATAAGAGGTTCAGAAATGATAATGTTACCTTCAAATTTTTATAAATGAATCCCTTCGTATTTTGAAGATGGTCAAGTAGCCGACCAGGAGTAGCCACTAACAAATTAACTCCCTTCACAAGCCGCTCTGCTTCTCCTCTTCTGGCTGAACCACCAATAACCAATCCAAGGGTCTGAGAGTGGTATTTGAGAAGATCCTTTGCTACCGCGTGAGTCTGAAACATTTGAAGGTTCCATTGCTTAGTAATGAATGAAATTGTTGAAACATTAATGGTATAATAAATAGTCAAAACTAAAACCAACTGACATTGATTTTGTGGAATTCAAAAGAGAGAAAAAGAAACTAAAAACAAATCCTTTTTCAAAATATTTTTATTCCCATATAATGAGATTGGGTTACAGATAGTATCATGCTATTAAAAAAACAGAAACATCAAAGCCATAAGAAATTACCAATACTTATACCATAAAAACAGCCATTAGAAATACATAATATTTTCACTGTAAACATCTTCCAAATAAGTGATGTATCAACTTATTGTCCATAACTCCATACTGCATATCTACTAAAAACAAATCCCTTTCTTAATATTTTTATTCCCATATAATGAGATTAGGTTGCAGATAGTATCATGCTATTAAGAAAAGCAGAAGAACCATCAAAACCATTAGAAATTACGAATATTTATACCATAAAAACAGCCATTAGAAGTCCAAAATCTTTTCACTCTAAACATCTTCCAAATAAGTGATTTATCAACTTATTGTCCATAACTCCATACTGCATATCTACTAAGAGAAAAAGGTTAGCTGCATCCTTTTCCTTCAGAACTTATTTTCATCTTTGCTCTTTTCGTTTTTTATATAAATTAATTCATATTGCAATTAGCATCTTAACTTCGTTAATACATTGAAAAAATACTACAAATGCATCAAGGTGCTCCTACATCAACCTATAGACTTTTTTAAATTAAGGTTAAATTCAAATAGAAATATAATATTTTAATAGACAAAAGCATCTTTAGATTTTCAAAGAATGAACCTCTCACTCAAAACACTTGGTATTTGCAATGGCGGCATAATAGTGAAGCAAGCTTTTAACTAAGTTACTTTTCATGGACAGATTTCATTATTGCACTGATGAAAATCCATTGAAATTACAGAAAAAGAAGAAAAAAAAGTTTTCACCCAGAGAAAAATGCTGATAGCAACAATAATGAACAAGAGTTTCAAATCTTTACCTGAATGGCAAGCTCCCTTGTGGGACAAATAACGATAACACCTGTTCCATTGCGAGGAGTGAAATGAACATTATATAACAACTCAACAGCAGGTACCAAGAAAGCAAGGGTTTTCCCAGAACCCGTCCTTGCAGCCCCAAGAACATCTTTGCCAATCATTAGTGGTGGAATTGCTCTGGATTGAATCTGCATTTTAGTTTGGCAGATCAATTTTAAGAAAATTGCAAGTCTTACATACACTAATCACATGAAAATAAACATAGCACTATATAATTCTAACGCCATCTTAATATATAGCCCAAAAACCATCAAATTTACAATAAAAAGTATATATATTCCATGTACAAAACAAGAGGTAGACTTTAACTTTCGGGGTAAAAGAGATATTAGGAAAATTTAGCATGCATCCAATGTCGAAAAGATTATTAATGAATGCCTTTTCTTTTTTTGAGTCATTGGCCTATAGTTAAATGCTAAATAGAACAATAACAGATATTCAACTGTCCCGTTTAGAAAACTTTCACTATCTTCCTTGGCTTGTTACTTTCACTATCATTGATCTCTGAATTGAACTAAACCAACTATAAAGCACACATACAAAACTAAACAATTGAATTCGATGCAAAAATTACACAAATAATTAAACTAAAACAAAATTGGGGAAAAAAAAAGATACCTGAGTCATATACTGAAAACCCATTTCTTTAATGGCCTTACAAGTTGGCTCAGACAATCCCAAAGACTCAAATGACTCAGTGCTCATTATCCCACTTCCCCCACTCTTCACTTTCTCCTTTATCTCTTCCTTCTCTCCTCCTTCTTTTTCTTCTTCTTCATCATTATTTTCCTCTTCCTCTTGCTTCTCATCATCTTCACCCTTCACCTTCTTATTTTTCTTCTTTTTCTTCTTTTTCTCGTCAACTTCAACTTCTCTCGCTTCTGCTCCATCTTCCTCGTGTTTCTCTTCTTCAAATTCTTCTTCTTCTCCTTCTTTTCCTTCTTCTCCTTCTTCTCTATCCGTGTTGTTATCAGGGTTTGGGGGCTCTGATTTCTTAACTCTGTTTCGCTTTCGCTTCCTTTTCTCTTTGCTATCTTCTAAAGAGGTAGATTTAGGGTTTTTCTCTTCTGGTACCGCCATTGCTAATGAACCCAAGCTAACACTGGCCAAAAATTTTCGGGTTCTAGCTTCTTCTAGGTTTGTTTGGTTTGCTGCGGTTTTAATCCTTAAACCCTAATCGAGTTGATAGAAGAGATTTGGACATTTTTGTAATGTATGAATTGTGCTACAGCCTGGAGTCTAAGTTGGGCTTATAAAAGGCCTTCCTAAAATACATTGTATTCTTTTGGGCTTATAATAGGCCTGGGCTAGCTAATGACACTTGTCATTTGTTTTATTTCTTTTCTTTATCTTACTAGTATTTGTTCTTAAATGTGATTGCATGTCGTTAATTTATTTATTTTTAAATATATAATTTTATATTTTAAAATAAATAAAATATATATTAACTAAAATTGGTAATAACATGTAAAGTTGTTTCATGTGCAAATTATATTTATTATTTTTAATATTAATGTAAAATAATTATGAAGGCAAAAAATTCAATGTAAATTTTATTTATTTTTTTATTTATATCAAATAAATTTATTTATTTTTTTAAGGTTAGTTAAAAATTATAATTTTAAAATAAAGTAATTTCATATAAATATTTAATTTTTAATACTTTTTATTTATTATCAAATTAATCTATTTTAACGAAAGTATTTTAATGAAATTAAACTTCTTACTTATAAATTAGATAAATCTTATTATTAATAATAAAATTTTTATAATGGCAATTTAAAAATATAGTAAATAATAATTACTATTTTCGTCAGTTCAAAAAAAAATTCATATTCGTGCTTTTATATATATTTCATATTCGTGCTTTTATATATATTTTATAGATTATAGATATGATAATTAATTTTTTTGATACAAAAGAGGTTGTAGTATTGGGATAAGGGAAGGGGTTGCAGATGCTAGGATTCGAACCTCAACTCTTCTGGATGTCTTCTCTTAAGAATGACCGCATGAACTAGCTGAATTAAGGTTCGGGTTCTTTAAAAAAATTAATGTGTATGGAAGAAAATAAAAATAAAAAAAAATCAAAGGCTTCTTTTTGTTCATGAAAATTTTGAGGAAATTTCAATGAAAAATAAAATAAGTTAAGAAAATAAAACTTCTCATTGCGTTTGGTGTTGTAAGAAAATTAAAAAGGAAAATTTTCAAATCTAAATTGCAACTATTTAAAAATTAAAAAAATTATTTCTTTTTTTTTTTTTAGTGAAATTTTTAGACTCAACCAACGGGGTTAGCAGAGTGACAAATACTCTTTAAGGTATATTGAAAAAATAAATGAGACATTTGACAATCTCTTTACTCCACTTATGAAGTTAAGGGGTTGTAGATGTTGAGATTCAAACTTCAACTCTGCTGGATGTCTTCTCTTAAGGATGACTGCATGAAATAACTTAATTAAGTCTCGAGTTCTTTAAAAGAATTAATGTGTATGAAAGAAGAAAAAAATCAAAGGATTCATTTTGTGGTTTTTTTTTATCACAATATAGCTAAACAAAATATTTATCAAAATACCGTTGTTTTTAGATTAATTCTCAAAATTCGATTGTCAATTTTTTTACATTGGTGGTATATATATTTTTAAATTTTTTTACTTAAATTTAAAAGTCCAACGGTTAAAAAAAAAATTGCAAATTTGTTTTTAAAATTTGTATTTTAATTTTAAAAATTGTAAATTAAATATAAAAAAAATTATCTTGGTTTGTTTTTTATTTTTTTAAATATATATTAAATTTTTTTTTAATTTTATAAAAAATAAATTTAATTTATTATTAAAATTTTATAAAAAATAAAATTTAATTTATTATTAAAATTTTATAAAAAGTAAAATTTTATTTCTTATTAAATTTAAAAAAGAAAATTATAGTCTTATTAAATTTTTATATAAAAAAATTTTATTTCTTATTTAAATTTTAAATTTTATGAAATTTTTTTTATAAATTTTTTAGTTAAATTTTATTATATAACCTTTTGAAACAAAAAGAAATAATAAAATACAAAATTTAAAAAAAAAATTCAAAACTTTTTGAAGGCAACGGTAACTTGACCGTTGCCTTCAAAAATCTCCCCCCACACACACCTCTCTTCTATAAATACCCCCCTCATTTTCTACAACTTATTTTAATTTTCTTTCTTCTTTCTACAATCATTTTTTTTCTACCAACAATATTTTTTTTTACAACAATATTTAAAAATAGCTTCATCATCACTATTGAGGTTGCAAGAAAATCACATATCCTTGGTTATAATTAAAGAGGTAAGTAAATTGTTGTAATATTATTTGTATTACATTATCAATTTTTAGTAATTTTTTAATTATTATTATTTTGTAATTTTATAGTTTTATAATTTTTATATTTTTAATTTTTAATTATTATAGTTTTATCATTTTTTAATTATTATTGTTTTTTAATTATTATTGTTTTTTCATTTTATAGTTTTATAATTTTTTATTTTTTATATTGTTTAATTTTTTATTATTATAGTTTTTTAAATTTTTTAATTATTATTGTTTTTTCATTTTATAGTTTTATATTATTTTATAGTTTTATATTATTTTTTTATTATTATAATTTTATAATTTTTTAATTATTATTGTTTTTTCATTTTATAGTTTTTTATATTATTTAATTATTTAATAATTATATAATTTTAAAATTTTATATTGTTATTGTTTTGTTATTTTATAGTTTTAGAATTTTTTTAATTTTTAATTATTTAATTTTTAATTATTATAGTTTTATAATATATTAATTTTTATAATTATTTTATTTAATTTAATTAATTATCAACAGGATACTCGTCGCGTGTTACGTTCGAGGAAATTTATATTGGAGGACCCGTATCCATCTATTATCGACCACTTAAAAAGAGCCAGATTTTATCACGTAACTCAAATTCGACGATTTTTAATACAACCCGACTTAATCAGTGCGTTGATCGAATGATGGAGACCCGAGACGCACACTTTTTATTTTCCATTTGGTGAATACACGGTAACTCTAGAAGATGTTGCGCTTCAACTTGGACTTCCAGTCCATGGCGATGCAGTTACAGGCGGAAGCTTGCTATATTGGAATGAAGAGTGTCAAAATCTATTGGGCGCGGTACCTCCAGATGAGTATGTATCTGGCTCAACGATGAGACTAAATTGGTTGAAATCCTTTCAAAATCTTCCATTACACGCAACTGAAGAACAGATACAATATGCTGCTAGAGCATATATTTTACGTTTGATTTGAGGATTACTAATGCCTGACAAATCGAGCAGTCGGGTGCATTTAATGTATCTTCCACTACTACGTGATTTAGAGCATGTGGCAAATTATAGTTGGGGTTCTGCGTGTTTGGCGGTTTTGTATAGAGAACTGTGCAGGGCTACAGTTTCAAAAAGCCATGACATAGGTGGATGTTTAGTATTTCTACAATCATGGGCTTGGTATCGACTGCCATTTCTTACTCCGCGGGTGGATGTTTCGGCTGTATACCCCATTTGCAAGCAAGTAATAATCTTTACTATTTTATTAATTTTGTATGAACTTGTATTTTTATAGGTCTATTAAGATTTTATATGCATTTTAACGGGTGGAGTAGGAGTAGGAGTAGAGATTTTACCAAGACTCCGACTGACCTTGCAAGTATAAGATTGCGACTAGATCGAGTAGGATATGATAAGGTAAATGTTTCGATTGTTACATTCAAGTATTTTTTGTATTTAATCCATATGAAACTAATAATTTGTAATAATTATTTGCAGTTTCTGTGGATGCCATATTCCTAAAGTTAAATTATGGCATGCCTCCCATTGGATGCTTACAATAATTGTAATATATGGAAACCAAACACAGCATTGATATGCTTTTCATATGTAGAGTGGCACCAAACTGACAGGGTGTTGCGACAATTTGGGATGCAACAACCAATTCCGCAAGCACCAGTGAACCTTGATAAGCTTCACAAGATCGACATGCGTGACCGTTGTAGACACCTAATTTTGTCCGGACCACTAAACAGGTATGTTTTCTTCCCATATTGATGTTCCCAAGTGTAAAAAGACTGTTTTCATCCTGCAGGTGGTACTCCGAGACTTAGTTTAAGAGGGCGAGCACAAAAAGTCAAACTTGAAAAAAAGTCAACCCCGAAAAAGTCAACCCCAGAAAGTCAACTACTGAAAAAGTCAACCCACTTTCAAAATCAAGATTTTAAGTTCAATTGAAAAATGGCGAAAGAATTTTGATAATCCGAGGTCTACATTGAAAGATATGGAGTTCGGAAGTTGGGATTTGGAGATTCAGTAGAAAGGAAACCCTAATCCGAGAAATTTGGGGAAAAGTGCTTAAACGATCAAACTGGTCGAAATTGAAGGTTCCAAATGAAAGATAAGCACTGACTACGGGTAATGGAGAAGTCACTTGCAAGAAAAACCGAAAAAAAAGTCAATCCGGGAGAAAACCGAGAATTAGGGTTTTTAGTGGATTTCGGTGAAATCGGGAAGAATCACAGAAATGGCCCGACTTGGTAAGACCAAAGCCCCCAATGGATGAGGAATGATTAAAAAGGATGGCCCAAGGCTCAGATTGAAGAAAATCTGAAAATCGGACTTGTTTTGAGCAAAACCGGGTTTCGGAGGTTAAAGGGTAAAATTGGAAAAATTTGGGAAAAATAGCAAATGGACTCCGAAAATTATGGAAAATTTGTCAATCTCATTCTTAAATCATTTGAAAGGGATTGGAGAAAGAAAATCTTGATTCCGAGTTCGTTTGCAAAGTGGCCAAATCCCGGACTTCTTATGCAGTAATTCAAAAAGATAAATCCCGGAAAAATAGCAAATGGACTCCAAAAATTCTGAAATTTGGAAAATCTCATTTTTAAATTATTTGGAAGAGATTGGCGAAAGAAAATCTTGATTCCGAGTTCGTTTGCAAAATGGCCAAATCCCGGGCCTCCTATGCAGTAATTCAAGCCGATAAATCCCAAAAAAATACCAAATGAGCTCCAAAAATTATGAAAACTTCCAGATCACACTTTTTAATTATTTTGAAGAGATTGGTGAAGAAAAATCTTGATTTGGAGCTCGTTTAAAAAATGGTAAAATGTAGGGGCATAAAAGGGCATTTTTGGGAAGAAAAAATCCAAATAAATAGCAAACGGACTCGGATAATTTTGAAAACTTCCAGAACTCAATATTTTATTATTTTGGAAGTATTAAAAAAAGAAAAATTGAATTTGGAGTCCGTTTGATATTTATTTGCATCCGGGGGGCAAAATGGTCATTTCACCCAAGCAACCGAAAAGGGCTTTTTTGGCCCTTCAAAAAAATCAGAGTTGGGCTGGAAAAGAGAAGTGCTGGCATGCCCAAGCCCAAAGAAAGGAGGAAGCTTCTAATTTTTTTTTTAATCAAGTGGTTAAAAATCAAGAGTTAGTTAACCATTCTCTTTGATCAAGCCATGGTGATTAAACCACATAGGTTAAGAAAGATGTCAACATTATTTTTGCATAGCTGTAATTTGAGAGGGCTGAGATGCTAATCTAAAGGTGGTAATTTCATGACTTTTCATCTTGAATTATTGGCCATTTGATGGAAATTAGGTTACACAAAAATGACAACATCTTGGAGGCTATATAACCATGCATTAAGGCTAGCCCTAAGGGGGGGGAGGCAGATTTTGGTTTCTTCTTTTCCATTTTGGCTGATTTCTCTTAGTTTTTCTTAGTTTTTATCTTCTTGGTTGAGAGCAAAAAAAGAAAAGTTTAGAAAAAAAGGAAAGTTTGAAGAGAAAAGCTTGAAACATTAGCTTCTTGAGGTTGCTCTTGAGCACCAACTCTTGCACTTTCATTTTCTATTCTTGTTTTTTGCTATTTTAATCTCTACTTGGTGAGTTTTCATTTTAAAATAATGTTTCTTGTTCTTCCTTCATTTCCTTTCTTAAGTATTTTTTTTACATTTTTTTTTACAATAAACTCACCATGGCCAAATGGCCTACATTATTTATTTTAAGTTGTTGTTTCAATTCATTTTACCATATTGTTTATGCTATTTTCTTTGTTTTTGATGTTTTAAGTGTTATGTTATTTCATGTTCTTAAGTTATATTTAATTTGGTTGCTTTGTTTGTTGCCATTTATGTCTTAGATATCATGTTTTTGCATTTTTAATTTTCTGTTTTCATGTTGTTTAAATTTGAGCATGTTTTAGAGTTAGCATATTAAGTGTTTGTGAAAATGCTTGTGTGATTCTTTGCATGATTCTTGTTTTATATCTTAGTGAGCATGTTTTAGATTTGGTATATTAGGTGTTTGTGAAAATGCTTGTGTGATTTTTGTGTTATGACTTAGTTTTTCATGCTAGCATACCAAGTGTTTGTGAAAATGCCATGCTTGTTGGAGCTTGAGGCCATTTGGCTACTCCATGTGTTTTGCATTGTGTGTTGTATTTTTGTCATGCTAGTTGTTAGGTTTTTGCATTTGCATGATATTTGGTTGGATTTTTGAATTAAGCATGCCTTGTGTTTGTGAAAATGCCATGCATATCTTAGGTCTAGGTTGCATTTATTGCCATGCAAGTTCATGTTAGGTCTAGGCCATATTATTTATGTCATGCATTTTCCTTATATTTAGTTTTAAATCCATGCATTTCATGCATTATGTTTGCTGCATTATTTCATGCATTTCATGTTCATACCACTTGAATAATGACTTGAGCCAATTGATGGTTCAAAGTCATGCTCTTTTGAGCACACTTGTGGAAAATTAAGTTTGTCAAGTTGATTATTCTACCTTTGTGATTTTTTTTACTTAGTCATTTTTTATCTAACTTTCAAAAAGTCCTAGCTACTGCTTTCAAGTCATTTTATGAGTTTCAAATATTTTTACTTTGATTTTTAAATGATTTTATCAAAGACAAAAAAATGTGCTGGCAAAGCAGTTTTTTTCTCCTCCAAAAACTCGTACATCTCTGATTTTTCTGGGAATTCATCTTTGATCAGAAAATTAAGCCGATTTTTTATCGTGTAGTTTTACATGTCCTGAGTCTCCAGTAATTTTTTCAGAATTTTTGGAATTTTTAAAAATAGGGTAAGAAATCGTGGATTAAAACTGGACAGTGGAGTCAGAATTGAATTTAAAGAGAAACCATTTTTCTGTTTTGGTTAATTTACTTAGAGTGGGCTGATTAGGAGGGTTAGCTACTGACTTAGGGTAGTTTCTAAGCCTTTTTAAACTCTAAAAATGGTTTTTCAAGTCTCGGGTTAAGGGTAGTCAAGTCCGGATTTTTAAACTTAGGAAATTAGAGCCATTTAAAAACATTTTAGCCCAGTTTTTATTCAAGCTTCTCAAAATTGTTTTCAAACAATCACAAAGTATTTTGGTTTTAGAATATTTAATTTGACATATTTTCCTAAGGTAGCCGGATATCTTTTTAGATATACGGATTTCCTTAATAAAAGGAAAAAAATACATTTCATGCATTGCATTTTTATTTTCATGCATATTATATGATAGCATTATTTTATTCCATGTCATTTAAATTATATGCCATACCATTCATATTTGTCATGTCATTTAGGTTGCATTATATTATTTAGACTGTACTATGTCATTTTATTTATGTCATGCATATACATATTCATTTCTTTTAAATGTTTCCAAAAAAAGATAATGGTTTTCAATAAAAAAAATATAAAGATATTCCCGAGTTAAAATAATTCATGAGTTCTCTACCGGGTTTGCTGGAGGGAATATCATCAATTATCATTAATAAAGGAATATCTTTCTTTCAAAAAAGAGAATGATTCGGAAAGTTTTCCAAAACTAATAAAAATTTCTATATTTTGCCACGTTTGTTGGGGAATATAGGAAAATTTTGAATTTATAAATTCCGGATCATTTTCAATAAAAAAATGGAATTATTTTTCTTTAAATTGGGAATTAACTTGAAATACTAAATTTAAAACCAACTTTTTACCGAGACTTGAGATAACACACGATTAATAAGGTACCGATTTATACGGGCGTTGTGGGGGTGCTAATCCTTCCCCACACGTAACCGACTCCCGAACCCGTTTCTTTGATTTCTCTGGTTTTAACGCAGACTTGAAATTGGTTTTAAAAATATTTTAATTAATTTTTAAAATATTTTTATAAAATCGGTTTTAATAGGTGGCCGATCACACCTAGCTAAAAAAAAATTGGTGGCGACTCCATGTCTTTTTTAAGGTCATTTTCAAAACCTTCATTTTTCTAGAGGAATTAAGTCGACTTTTCCTCGTTTTTTTTAAATGTCACGCTTAACGAATAATAAAGTCTTGCGATGAGACTCGTCGTTATTTTTTTTTTTTAGGTTGCGACAGCTTGGCGACTCCACTGGGGACTATTAGAGAGTCAGGCCTAGAATTGGTCGTGTGTTATCAAAGTCTCGGTTTTGTTGGTTTAATTGGTATTTAATTTTAATTCCCACATTTTTTTAATAAGGAGAATTTTGAAAATAATAAAATGTTTTTAAATATGTTCATACTCATGTGCATGCATTTTTTTTTGTTCTCTAGTTATTTAAGGTTGTATATTATAATTGCTTGTCGGTTAATGCGTTACACTATTCTTGAATGTTTTAATTGCTAGGGCATTTAGAATAAGGTTTGCAGAATAGGTAGTGAAAGGTTTGATATTCCTCCACACACACTACACGTGCATTTGCATAACATGAATCCTATACCCGGATTCCGTCCTTTTAAGTGGGAGTAAAGTAACTACGCCTTCGTGATGATCCTCCGTATGGGCTAGTGAAACACTTTCGGAGTATAAAGTACCTATTGCCTTCGTGATAATCCTCCGTACGGGCATAGGAAAATATATTCTAACGGATTGAACCCGCTTTTATCGGGGTGCCTTACTAGCCTTCACCAGCGACATTGAGGAACAATTCGGGGCCTTAGAACCGATTCACCCTCATATAGTGAACCTAGGCGAAGCAATCCCGAATTTTCGTTAGATATACCGAAAATAGAAACACATGGAGGGACATTTCTAAACTTTTTGTTACCTGTTTTACACTCCGAATAAGTGTGGTAGATCAGGCAACGATGTACGTACATCGCCCGTAATAAATGTGATACTCCGCCTCGAAGGCATCGTGATGCCTAAATAAGCAGATATTGCTGGGGCAGATGTTCATTAGTTGTTTTTAAAAAAAAAAAATCTTTTTTAAGCATTTTGCATGTTGCACATTTCATACATGTGTGAATAGAGTGTGTACATTTTTGGTTGTGTTATTGATCTCATTCTTTGCAATAAACAGTTGGTAATTTCATTTGATGATTTCATAAAACAGGTAGTGTCACATGAACATTTGCATATGGTACCATAGTGGGATCCACCCTGAAATTCTTTTGAAAATAATGTGATTGGTTTTTCATAAATAAAAAAAAAAACACAAAAAAAAGCATGTTAAAAAAAATCATAAATTAGGAGGCAAATCTTGCATAATGAGATTTTTGAATAATCAAGATTTAGGTCTCACCAATTTCGTGTAATCATTGGTTAATTTATTTGTGTCATTTTGACATCGTGTTACAGTCATAACATGCATGATTATTCATTATAGAATACATTTGTAATATACATGGTCATTCTTTGTACCTACCTTTGTATTAATTCATTTATTCTTAGCATGTATCATTTTGACATCATAGCATGCATGGTCATTCATTGTAGGACACGTTTATGACATGCATAGTCATTATCTGTATATACCTGGCATTAGATTGCATCCATAGCATACATAGTCATCATAATTTCTCTGTATATGTTCATGCATTATCATCAGTTTATTCATGCACATAGGAATAGAGCATGTACATTCATAATCTTAATCTCATGACATTTTCATTTGCATGAAAGGGGTTCGAGATATGAGGAATGAATCGGAGGAACGATTGGGTGCTTTGGAACGCAATCAAGATGAATATGGACATGAAATCCGAGAGGTGAAGGAACAACTTGCCAAATTGCTGAAAATGGTTGAGGATATGGGTAACAGTAAAGGTGAACTTTCTCAGGGCTTCGCATCATCTTCGGATCAACCAAAACCATTAGGTCCAGAACATACAATCCTTGCTGGATCCTGCACTTGTCAATGCCACAAAGGTTGCAATCCTGATGAAATTGTGGACAAAATCATGAAAATAATTAAACCTGAAAGCCTGATACCAAAGACAGAAACCTCGAATCCAGTACCATACCTGCAAACTGTTCTAGGTCCAAACCAGTATCCCCACCCTACCATGGTCCAATCGTCCATTGGGACGACCACTACGGGATTCCTGAATCCCACTCCATCGTTACCAACTACCAGTTCATACTATTTCCCTCATCAATCACCTTATCCAGTACCTGAGATAGGAACCTCGAGCTATGTACAACCTCCAAAGGGCCCGTGTCCAAATCCATACCCTTACCATGCTGTTCCGCCACATCCCCATGTAAACACTCCGGTTCGAACCTTAGTGCTACCACCAAGTGCCCCAACTCCTAGGCCATGTGTGACTAAGAAACGATCCCAGAATAAGACCCAAATGCATTTTGATCCCATTCCAATCAGCTACCAAGAGCTCCTCCCTATACTGATCCAAAATCACATGGTTGCCTGTGTCCCATTGAAACCCCTGTTACCACCATATCCAATGTGGTATAATCCAAATGAAAGATGTGATTATCACTGTGGAATTGTTGGCCATAGCATCGAAGATTGTATAGCAGTCAAAAGGAAAGTGCAAGCTCTCATAGATGCCAAGTGGTTGGATCCAACGACACTGATTGATAAAGGACTGGGAAAACGCCATTAGGATTGGGAGATTTACAGCATTGAAGTGGAAAGACTTCGGTCTTATATGATGTAATAGGATTTCACTTTTTCAGTAGCCGGCTCTTATAGCCTTAGGATGCTAGGAAGAATAAAGTGCTTGTAAAGACAGTTTTAACTACTGCTCAAATTTTGTAAAACATGGTTTATACCATTGTGAACATTGATATGGGAATGAATTGAGTATGCTTCAAATTTATAAGATTTGATGATTAAGTTCCTCCGATTCTTATTTCCTCCGTGATATCTTCCCCTTTGCATTTTGCATCCCATCAATTATTTGTCAGGTTGCATTCATAACAAACATAGTCAGCATAATTTCTTTGTATATGTTCATGCATTAATTTGCTTATTACATACATCATGTTAGCATTAGGTCGCATTCATGACACACATGGTTAGCATGATTTTCTTTGTATATACTCTATATCAATCATTCATTGTTTGCATGTATCATAATTGACACCGTGTTGCATTCATATGATATATGATCATTCATTGGGAAACATGCTAAAATGCACATGATCAGTCATTGCATATATCCATGTGTTGATTTGTTTATTCTTTGTTTGCAACATGTTGGCATTGTGATTGCATTTATCACATATATGGTCAGCATGTTTCCATTGTACATATCCATACATCATATTGTTTAGGCTTCACATGCATGAAATTGCATTCATGGCTCATTCATCATGACATACATTTGGGGGAAATAAAATAGAAGTTGGCTTGGCTTTAGGAGTCTTTGAAAGAATTTCCATTTCAAATCAGAAGAAGTACTGAGTACACTTTTAATACAGGCCGGTGCTATGGAGGATGAACAAGTTGCCCAAATGGAAAAAATGGAAAGGGAACAGAGAGAATTGCGAGAACAGCTAGCAAAATCTCAAGCAGAATCTAAGGATCAGATGACTAAACTGATGGAGCTAATGTCTGCTGTAATGAAGGGAAAAGGATACACCGAAAACTTTGTCGCCGGAGAAGGGTTAGAGGTACAAAAGGGCCAAGATGAGGTAGCAATAAGTGATGCCCAGAACACTGTTAACCCCGTCAATGTCCTAAAATCAGATGATCCGGCTGAACAGGCAAAGTTGAAAAGGGTTGCAGTAAATGAGGTTGAGTTGGCAGATTCCCAAGGGAAATATCAGTTGTTAGATGAAAGGCTCCGGGCAATAGAAAGAAAAGATGTATTCGAGAGTGTGGAGGCGAAAGAACGATGCTTGGTCCTCGATTTAGTCATTCCTCCTAAGTTCAAGATCCCTGACTTTGTGAAATATGACGGGACGACCGATCCATCAGCCCACATCACTATGTTCTGCCGAAAGATGACAAGTCAGATAGATAATGATAAGCTTTTGATTCACTGCTTTCAGGATAGCCTCAGCGGATCCGCAATTAGGTGGTATAGTCAGTTGAGCAAGGATCAGATTCGCTCTTGGAATGATTTGGCTGGGGCTTTTCTAAACCAGTACAAGCATATGACCGACAAGACACTTGATCGTCTCACTTTGCAAAATATGGAGAAAAAAGCTACTGAGAGCTTCAAAGAATATGCACAACGGTGGATGAGCCTGGCTGCCCAAATACAACCGCCCTTGACACAAAAGGAAATCACTATCCTTTTTGTGAATACACTGCACGCCCCGTACTATGACAGACTTGTCGGCAATGCTTCGAAGAATTTTACGGACATGGTAATTTCAGGGGAGATGATTGAGAATGCTATCAAGAATGGGAAACTTGAAAGAGAAGGAACATCCAATACCGAGAGAAATAAGGCACCAAGAAAGAAAGAGGAAGATGTCCAAACTATGGAAGATTTCATCCCATATTCCCAATTTCCCTCATACCAATCATGTTACCCTACTGAGGTATCTCCAAGCCTTTATCCTTATCTACCTACCCAAACACCTAATCCTATACCAGCCCTTGCAACAAGGCCTACTTCTAGAAAACGACCGCGAGAAAATCAAGAAAGAATTCCAATCCCCATCCCTGACTTACTGCCATTACTAATAAAGAATCAGTACCTTACCCCGGTACCTTTGAAAATAGCTCCGAATCCATCAGCAAGGAGTTATGACCCTGACAGCAAGTGTGATTATCACCTAGGGGTAGTTGGGCATTCAACTGAAAAATGCAGACAACTGAAGGAAATGATTGAAAGTTTTATCCGTGATGGTATTTTGACACCGGAGCTTATCGATCAATGGAAGGCCACTTAGCCCTAAATCAATTTCTTTCAGGGTTTTAGGGGGAGAATTACTACCTTTGAAGGATGTCAATAGGAGCATTTTTGACGCATGTAGTTTTATACACTGTGATGATGAAAGCACTTGTCTCATGTTAACATCTACATGAATTAAATGAATTTTAAATGCTTTGTGTTTGTTGTGTTTTAAATAAACGTGAATTTACAAAAACAAGCATTAAGGAAGTTTTAATAATGGATAGTCTCAAGAAGATTGATGATCAGTGTTAGAAATGACCCAACACCATCTCCCTCTTTTTTGGGCTTCTCTATACCTAAACCTTGAATCAATAACACTTGAAAGACCTAATGCTTCAAGGAAAAATGAATGAAAAAAGAGAAGCATTGTCATTGCAAAATAAGCAAGGATGTAAATCCTAGTCTAGGCTATGAACAAAGGAACAAACTTTTTGAAATTTTTTGAATTCCTTGAAAATCAAACAAATGAGACATTCTTTCAAGAATCCAGATTTTGATAATTTGGTGTGTGTCAGGATTGTGCTAAAACCATTCATGACCTTTCCCAATGATCACAAAACACTAATTGCCGAGACATCACTTCATGATTGACACCTTGGGGCACAATGATTAAACTAGATTATCCCTTGTCCCAGAGAAAACCTGCTTTTGGGTCATGTTTTCCTTGTCTCTTCAAAGAACTCAGATTGGAAACTCAGCCTTTTCAAAACAGACCTAGACTTGCCATGTTCCTCGTTGATACAAATTCGCATGGATAATCAAATTGGGGCATCATATGTGGAAATGATGGATACATAGTGAAGAAGGATGGGCTAATGCATGAATCATTGGGGGCATGCGACGAAAAAAACAAAAAAAAAAAGAAAAAGAAAAAGAAAAATCATGATATCATGCATATGAGAATTCGGATGATTCCAAAGTGCAAAATGAAATTCTGAATATCTATTTCCCCTGAGGATTGCTTTTCAATGAGAATATTTGGGCTTGATATGATGAATGGCCATCTTTCATATCCATTTCACAAGAAAAAAATTATTATCCATAGTCACCCCTTTTGAGCCAAAAGAATTCTTAATTCTTTGAACCCTGATCAAGGATTACCCTCTACACTGGGGGGCAAATGCGAGGAAAGATCTTTTCAAAGATCATTGAGAAATGAGTGACAGCTCAGGGACAGACACAAAGCAAATGGAGCCCCGAATAAATACGGGCGCACTCTGTCAAAGAAAAAAAGAAGAGGAAAAGATGACAAAATGAAAGCCAAGAAAAACAAACAAAAAACACAATAAAAAAATATATGTGTGAAAGACATGGCAAATTGAAAGCCAAAAGCAAGGAAGAAAAAGAGCAAAATCAAAAAGAAAGAAATGTCCAAGAAGAGACACATGCTTCAAAGAAAATCCTCTTCAAGAAAGGATCCTTGATCTGATTACCCTCAAACACATATTTTGGGCCTATTTATCCTTTCTTTCTGAATCCTGAGCCATGGCCTACATTACGTGCTTTAAAAGTCCATTTTGATCAAGCATGAATGTTTAATTTGAAGGGTTTTCCTCAGATTTTATCCCATCTTATCAAATTCTCATTTCACTAAGGAAGAATTTAGAATTCTCAAGTGCATGGTAAAAAAAAAAAGAGAAAAATTGAAAAGAATGGGACTCTAGGGCGAAAACCCAAAAAAATGGGCGGTCTAAAGTAGAATGGGAATTTTCGATGCCATCGATGATAGTGCCGATACCCCAAAAGAAAAGATCTTATTAAAGGAGTGGTCATCGAGGAACATCTAGGAATTCCTGAACCCCCCAAATTGTCAGCTCTCATTCGGAGGATTGTCTTCAAAAACTGAAACTTTGTTCCCAAGATTAAACTTTCCGGTTTAAACATCCCAGCCAATCTTGATGCTTGACAAAATGCCTTGATATGGAAACTAAAAGAATGTTGAATTTGTTTGGTTCTCAATGAATTCATGATTTATAAAACCTGTTCCATTTGTGAGCCTAGAAGGGATATACATTTTTGTCATGAAGTTTTCCTGGAAAAGCCAGAATCTTGTTATACCAAGCCTTGCCAATCCAGTTGAAAAAACCCAGATTGATACTTAGAGAAATTTCTAACAATGATCATCAGTCTTCAAAAGATTTGTACATCACACATTGTGGGGTTAATATTTTTTGTTCAGAAGTTTTCAAAATGCGAAAACAAATAAAAAGATTTTTTTGAAATACCCATTTTGATGTTGGCATGAGACAAGGATTTTTCTAACTCAAAGGTGTAGAACTGCCAGGATAGGTCTTGACTTCCAGATATGAGAAGAAGAAATAGAACCCAGTTCAGATCTCTGTTGATGAAAGTTTGAAAAACTGTTGGGGCAAAGAGAATAGCCAAAATGAATTGAAGATATACTCTGATTTGAAGAGGAAAAATGAATTTGAAAGGCTAAGCCAAAGTCTAGAAAAACAGCCGGGGGCACTTGCATCACTCATGAGCACTCATCTCTTTATCGAGCTTTTGCATCTGCACAGTGTCGGCAAGCATTTGCATCATTCATGGGTATTTGCATTGGCATTATTCCATAAGCATCTGTATTTTACCTTTACATTTACATTCTTCATGGAATTCGTATTTGTGTCATCTCAAGCAATTGCATCATTTCTAGAATCATTGCATTTTCATTACTGTGTGGTAATTGTAGTTACACCATTCATAAACCAGTTACATGAACACAATTAGTAGGGGCATCTGCATCATGAAACATGGGCATCAATCCAAGTCATTTACATTTGCATTAAAGACATTTGCACCAGTTTAAGTCATTTCGTGTCTTATTCAACACCTGCATCTGCATCAAAAAGCATTCGCATCTTCTCAAAATCGTTAGGGTAATTTTCAACAATTCTTCAAAGAACATCTTTAAGACATCCGGGCATAACTTTTTTCAGGGGTAAGGCCTCCGGGCACTATTCTTAAGACCTCCGGGCATCATTTTTAAAGTCGCATACAGCGCATTTTTTCCAAATTATGGGTAAGGCCTCCGGGCACCATTCTTAAGACCTCCGGGCATCATTTTTAAAGTCGCATACAGCGCATTTCTTCCAAATTATGGGTAAGACCTCCGGGCACCATTCTTAAGGCCTATGGGCACCATTTTTAAGACCTCCGGGCAATATCTTTAAGACCTCCGGGAAACATCTTTAAGACCTCCGGGCATAACTTTTTTCAGGGGTAAGGCCTCCGGGCACTATTCTTAAGACCTCCGGGCATCATTTTTAAAGTCGCATACAGCGCATTTTTTCCAAATTATGGGTAAGGCCTCCGGGCACCATTCTTAAGACCTCCGGGCATCATTTTTAAAGTCGCATACAGCGCATTTCTTCCAAATTATGGGTAAGACCTCCGGGCACCATTCTTAAGGCCTATGGGCACCATTTTTAAGACCTCCGGGCAATATCTTTAAGACCTCCGGGCAACATCTTTAAGACCTCCGGGCATAACTTTTTTCAGGGGTAAGGCCTCCGGGCACTATTTTTAAGACCTCCGGGCATCATTTTTAAAGTCGCATACAGCGCATTTTTTCCAAATCACGGGTAAGGCCTCCGGGCACCATTCTTAAGACCTCCGGGCATCATTTTTAAAGTCGCATACAGCGCATTTTTTTCAAATCACGCGTAAGGCCTCCGGGCACCATTCTTAAGGCCTATGGGCACCATTTTTAAGACCTCCGGGCATAATTTTTCAAATCACAGGTAAGACCTCCGGGCAACATCTTTAAGACCTCCGGGCAT
Organism: Fremontodendron californicum; assembly: GCA_030761205.1. Lineage (NCBI taxonomy): Eukaryota > Viridiplantae > Streptophyta > Magnoliopsida > Malvales > Malvaceae > Fremontodendron > Fremontodendron californicum. The sequence goes on along the minus strand of JAULJL010000019.1, from coordinate 6,292,462 downwards.
AACTTTTTTCAGGGGTAAAACCTCCGGGCATCAATTTTTAAGACCTCCGGGCACCATTTTAAGACCTCCGGGCACCAATTTTTAAGACCTCCGGGCACCATTTTAAGACCTCCGGGCATAATTTTTTTCAAATCATAGGTAAGACCTCTGGGCAACATCTTTAAGACCTCCGGGCATAACTTTTTTCAGGGGTAAGACCTCCGGGCACCAATTTTTAAGACCTCCGGGCATAATTTTTCAAATCACAGGTAAGACCTCCGGGCAACATCTTTAAGACCTCCGGGCATAACTTTTTTCAGGGGTAAGTCCTCCGGGCACCAATTTTTAAGACCTCCGGGCACCAATTTTTAAGACCTCCGGGCACCATTTTAAGACCTTCGGGCACTAATTTTAAAGCCCTTCGAGCATAAATTTTTCTTTTGAAATCGAATTCATTCCCTTAAGACGAATCGAGCCTTGTTTAGGCAGGGAATTCAATTTAAGGACAAAATCTTCAATTTATTGTTTTTAAAAAAAAATGAAAAAAGAGAAATAAAATAAATAAAATAAAAAATAAAATAAAAAAAGGAAAAAAGAAAAAAGAAAAAAAGAAGAAAGAAGAAAAAAATGAAAAATAGAAAAATAGAAAATGAAAAAAATTAAAATGAAAAAGAAACCCCTTTCCCTTTCCTTCACATGTGATGTCACTGACCGTACAAAATTAGTGTCGGTTTATCTTTGCCTGATTCCTGATTCTCAGTAATAGCCAAAGAGGGGCAGCTGTAGACACCTAATTTTGTCCGGACCACTAAACAGGTATGTTTTCTTCCCATATTGATGTTCCCAAGTGTAAAAAGACTGTTTTCATCCTGCAGGTGGTACTCCGAGACTTAGTTTAAGAGGGCGAGCACAAAAAGTCAAACTTGAAAAAAAGTCAACCCCGAAAAAGTCAACCCCAGAAAGTCAACTACTGAAAAAGTCAACCCACTTTCAAAATCAAGATTTTAAGTTCAATTGAAAAATGGCGAAAGAATTTTGATAATCCGAGGTCTACATTGAAAGATATGGAGTTCGGAAGTTGGGATTTGGAGATTCAGTAGAAAGGAAACCCTAATCCGAGAAATTTGGGGAAAAGTGCTTAAACGATCAAACTGGTCGAAATTGAAGGTTCCAAATGAAAGATAAGCACTGACTACGGGTAATGGAGAAGTCACTTGCAAGAAAAACCGAAAAAAAAGTCAATCCGGGAGAAAACCGAGAATTAGGGTTTTTAGTGGATTTCGGTGAAATCGGGAAGAATCACAGAAATGGCCCGACTTGGTAAGACCAAAGCCCCCAATGGATGAGGAATGATTAAAAAGGATGGCCCAAGGCTCAGATTGAAGAAAATCTGAAAATCGGACTTGTTTTGAGCAAAACCGGGTTTCGGAGGTTAAAGGGTAAAATTGGAAAAATTTGGGAAAAATAGCAAATGGACTCCGAAAATTATGGAAAATTTGTCAATCTCATTCTTAAATCATTTGAAAGAGATTGGAGAAAGAAAATCTTGATTCCGAGTTCGTTTGCAAAGTGGCCAAATCCCGGACTTCTTATGCAGTAATTCAAAAAGATAAATCCCGGAAAAATAGCAAATGGACTCCAAAAATTCTGAAATTTGGAAAATCTCATTTTTAAATTATTTGGAAGAGATTGGCGAAAGAAAATCTTGATTCCGAGTTCGTTTGCAAAATGGCCAAATCCCGGGCCTCCTATGCAGTAATTCAAGCCGATAAATCCCAAAAAAATACCAAATGAGCTCCAAAAATTATGAAAACTTCCAGATCACACTTTTTAATTATTTTGAAGAGATTGGTGAAGAAAAATCTTGATTTGGAGCTCGTTTAAAAAATGGTAAAATGTAGGGGCATAAAAGGGCATTTTTGGGAAGAAAAAATCCAAATAAATAGCAAACGGACTCGGATAATTTTGAAAACTTCCAGAACTCAATATTTTATTATTTTGGAAGTATTAAAAAAAGAAAAATTGAATTTGGAGTCCGTTTGATATTTATTTGCATCCGGGGGGCAAAATGGTCATTTCACCCAAGCAACCGAAAAGGGCTTTTTTGGCCCTTCAAAAAAATCAGAGTTGGGCTGGAAAAGAGAAGTGCTGGCATGCCCAAGCCCAAAGAAAGGAGGAAGCTTCTAATTTTTTTTTTAATCAAGTGGTTAAAAATCAAGAGTTAGTTAACCATTCTCTTTGATCAAGCCATGGTGATTAAACCACATAGGTTAAGAAAGATGTCAACATTATTTTTGCATAGCTGTAATTTGAGAGGGCTGAGATGCTAATCTAAAGGTGGTAATTTCATGACTTTTCATCTTGAATTATTGGCCATTTGATGGAAATTAGGTTACACAAAAATGACAACATCTTGGAGGCTATATAACCATGCATTAAGGCTAGCCCTAAGGGGGGGGGAGGCAGATTTTGGTTTCTTCTTTTCCATTTTGGCTGATTTCTCTTAGTTTTTCTTAGTTTTTATCTTCTTGGTTGAGAGCAAAAAAAGAAAAGTTTAGAAAAAAAGGAAAGTTTGAAGAGAAAAGCTTGAAACATTAGCTTCTTGAGGTTGCTCTTGAGCACCAACTCTTGCACTTTCATTTTCTATTCTTGTTTTTTGCTATTTTAATCTCTACTTGGTGAGTTTTCATTTTAAAATAATGTTTCTTGTTCTTCCTTCATTTCCTTTCTTAAGTATTTTTTTTACATTTTTTTTTACAATAAACTCACCATGGCCAAATGGCCTACATTATTTATTTTAAGTTGTTGTTTCAATTCATTTTACCATATTGTTTATGCTATTTTCTTTGTTTTTGATGTTTTAAGTGTTATGTTATTTCATGTTCTTAAGTTATATTTAATTTGGTTGCTTTGTTTGTTGCCATTTATGTCTTAGATATCATGTTTTTGCATTTTTAATTTTCTGTTTTCATGTTGTTTAAATTTGAGCATGTTTTAGAGTTAGCATATTAAGTGTTTGTGAAAATGCTTGTGTGATTCTTTGCATGATTCTTGTTTTATATCTTAGTGAGCATGTTTTAGATTTGGTATATTAGGTGTTTGTGAAAATGCTTGTGTGATTTTTGTGTTATGACTTAGTTTTTCATGCTAGCATACCAAGTGTTTGTGAAAATGCCATGCTTGTTGGAGCTTGAGGCCATTTGGCTACTCCATGTGTTTTGCATTGTGTGTTGTATTTTTGTCATGCTAGTTGTTAGGTTTTTGCATTTGCATGATATTTGGTTGGATTTTTGAATTAAGCATGCCTTGTGTTTGTGAAAATGCCATGCATATCTTAGGTCTAGGTTGCATTTATTGCCATGCAAGTTCATGTTAGGTCTAGGCCATATTATTTATGTCATGCATTTTCCTTATATTTAGTTTTAAATCCATGCATTTCATGCATTATGTTTGCTGCATTATTTCATGCATTTCATGTTCATACCACTTGAATAATGACTTGAGCCAATTGATGGTTCAAAGTCATGCTCTCTTGAGCACACTTGTGGAAAATTAAGTTTGTCAAGTTGATTATTCTACCTTTGTGATTTTTTTTACTTAGTCATTTTTTATCTAACTTTCAAAAAGTCCTAGCTACTGCTTTCAAGTCATTTTATGAGTTTCAAATATTTTTACTTTGATTTTTAAATGATTTTATCAAAGACAAAAAAATGTGCTGGCAAAGCAGTTTTTTTCTCCTCCAAAAACTCGTACATCTCTGATTTTTCTGGGAATTCATCTTTGATCAGAAAATTAAGCCGATTTTTTATCGTGTAGTTTTACATGTCCTGAGTCTCCAGTAATTTTTTCAGAATTTTTGGAATTTTTAAAAATAGGGTAAGAAATCGTGGATTAAAACTGGACAGTGGAGTCAGAATTGAATTTAAAGAGAAACCATTTTTCTGTTTTGGTTAATTTACTTAGAGTGGGCTGATTAGGAGGGTTAGCTACTGACTTAGGGTAGTTTCTAAGCCTTTTTAAACTCTAAAAATGGTTTTTCAAGTCTCGGGTTAAGGGTAGTCAAGTCCGGATTTTTAAACTTAGGAAATTAGAGCCATTTAAAAACATTTTAGCCCAGTTTTTATTCAAGCTTCTCAAAATTGTTTTCAAACAATCACAAAGTATTTTGGTTTTAGAATATTTAATTTGACATATTTTCCTAAGGTAGCCGGATATCTTTTTAGATATACGGATTTCCTTAATAAAAGGAAAAAAATACATTTCATGCATTGCATTTTTATTTTCATGCATATTATATGATAGCATTATTTTATTCCATGTCATTTAAATTATATGCCATACCATTCATATTTGTCATGTCATTTAGGTTGCATTATATTATTTAGACTGTACTATGTCATTTTATTTATGTCATGCATATACATATTCATTTCTTTTAAATGTTTCCAAAAAAAGATAATGGTTTTCAATAAAAAAAATATAAAGATATTCCCGAGTTAAAATAATTCATGAGTTCTCTACCGGGTTTGCTGGAGGGAATATCATCAATTATCATTAATAAAGGAATATCTTTCTTTCAAAAAAGAGAATGATTCGGAAAGTTTTCCAAAACTAATAAAAATTTCTATATTTTGCCACGTTTGTTGGGGAATATAGGAAAATTTTGAATTTATAAATTCCGGATCATTTTCAATAAAAAAATGGAATTATTTTTCTTTAAATTGGGAATTAACTTGAAATACTAAATTTAAAACCAACTTTTTACCGAGACTTGAGATAACACACGATTAATAAGGTACCGATTTATACGGGCGTTGTGGGGGTGCTAATCCTTCCCCACACGTAACCGACTCCCGAACCCGTTTCTTTGATTTCTCTGGTTTTAACGCAGACTTGAAATTGGTTTTAAAAATATTTTAATTAATTTTTAAAATATTTTTATAAAACCGGTTTTAATAGGTGGCCGATCACACCTAGCTAAAAAAAAATTGGTGGCGACTCCATGTCTTTTTTAAGGTCATTTTCAAAACCTTCATTTTTCTAGAGGAATTAAGTCGACTTTTCCTCGTTTTTTTTAAATGTCACGCTTAACGAATAATAAAGTCTTGCGATGAGACTCGTCGTTATTTTTTTTTTTTAGGTTGCGACAACCGTCATGAGAAATTCTGGCCTGCGAAGCATGAACATTGGATCCATTAGTGGAATATACGTTGTCAACGAATTCCGACAGGTTATCCGATTGTTGGTAATAATTTCAAACCATCTGATGATTACATAGGATGGTATAAAAATGAAAGTCGGTCTTTTGTTTGTCCACCGTCGGTGTATGAAGATGTTAGGAGTATGCCATTTATCGGACGAACTTCAACTCCAATCCCTCCTACACAGGATATGGAACCTCCTAGACCTACCCGACGACGTGGGCGGACACGTCAATAGGCCTCATCAGAGTTCACTGCATCGAGGATGTCATTTAGTCATCCTGAACCTAAACGGGATCATGAAGTACCATCCAGTCATCGTTATTCCGTCAGTCACCCCGGATATGACATTGATGAGTGTTATCGACCATCACTGCAATAACGAGGTTAGATGACCAGCTCCCCATCCTAAGTCCAAGTTTAGCATATCTAACATCAATATATCAGTTTGGAACCCCTGCGTCAGCATTTGATGATACATCATTTCTGGGTCCATCTAGTAGTCAGGTTCCCTTTATGGGTGAACTAGGTGTTGGCTCCTCCAGCAGTGGGTTTTAAATTTTTGATACAGAAGAAATGGCGGTTACAGCAAGAGGTCGTGGTCGACCGTGAATACGTGCCACTGACGAGGTTGAACGACGGGTCCAACCACCACGCACTAGGAGAGCTCGACACAGTTGCTCTACACCACGCAATAATTAGAATAAATGTACTTTTATCAATATAACGAGAATAATGTATTTTAAATTTGTAATATATAAATTTTTTGGGAAATTAATTGTTATTTTAATTTTTTTTATTCAGCATATCTAACTAAAATGTTAATGTTGTTATTTAATTTATAAAAATATAATAAAATATATTATTCAATATATTTTTATAAAATTTCTTAATTTTATATAAAATAATTGTCATAACGGTTTTTCGACCGCTAAGACGATTTTGAAAACACAAATGGAGTCGCCACCAATCTTTTTTTGCTAGGTGTGATTGGCCACCTATTAAAACCGATTTTAGTAAAATATTTTAAAATTAACTAAAATATTTTTTTTAAAACCAATTTCGAAGTCCGTGCTTTGAACCAGAGAGAAAACAAAATCGGGTTCGAGAGTCGGTTACGTGCGAGGAAGGATTAGCACCCCCGCGACGCCCGTTTAGAAAACGGTACCATTTAATCACGTGTTATCTTAAATCTCGATTTAATGGACTTGACATCGGCATTTAAAATTATTTCCCTTTTTATTTTTTTCGAAAATATGTTTATATGTTGAATTTTTTCAAGAACTGTTATTATTTTTTTGAAAACGTAAGTGAACGTAAATCTATTATTGAGAACGCTCATTAAATATTCCCAACACTCTTGGTGGTATTTAACGAGATCCTCTCACCTCAAGATATCTTAGGAATCATTACTATGACATCCTTCGAATTCTGTCGTCGGTAATTTACACCCATTTTTTATTTAAATGCGTACGATGCGAATATTTAAACACGAGATGCACACGGTTAAGCATATAAGACATATGATTAAATACATAACTATAAGATTAAACATGCAAATCATAATATTTAAAAAAAACGCGCATGGCAAAATATCAAACACGTAAATATTCATTTTTATTCATTCTTTTTATTTTGATTATTTCCATAAATGAAAACGAATTTTTGTATTGAGCATATCGCTAAATACTCCCACCACTCGTGGTGATATTTAACGAAATTTTCTCACTTCAAGATATCTTAGGAATCACTACCGTGACGTCCTTCGAATTCCGTCGTCGGTAATTTACATTCATTTTTTATTTTCGTATGAATCAAAATGCTATTTTTATTTTTAGTATTTAAAAATAAATAATAACACATTTAACAATAATAATAATAATAATGATAATAATAATAATAATAAAAGAAAAGAAAAGCATGAAAAGAAAAGAAAAGAAAAAAAATACTAATAATAATAATAATAATAAAGGTAAAACTAATAATATAGTAAAAATAATAACAACAACAATGATAAAATAAATAAATAAATAAAAAGCATTAATAAAATAACAAAAATGACATAAAATAAAATTAAATATAGATAAATAAAAATGAACATAAATAAATATAAAATTTACCTTCTGAAGCTGCGTGAATTCGAGTGCTCGGATGAATTTTTTTCCCAGAGAATTAATTACTTTTCTTTTTATTTTTTATTTTTTATTTTTTAAAATTTCTTATTTTTATTTTTTTCCTTTATTATTTTTTTTGTCCTTCCTTCTTTTCTTCTCTTTCCTTTTTTTTTCTTTCCTTTCTCTTTCTTTTTTTCTTTCCCCTTTCTTCTTCACATTTTTTCCTTTCTTTCTTTTCTCTTCCTTCATTTTTTCTCTTCCTTCCTTTTTTCTCTTCTTTCCTTTCTTTTTCTTCTTTCCCTCCTTTTCTTTTCTTTCCTTTTTCTTCTTTCTTTCTTTCCTTCCTTTCTTTCCTCTCTTTCCTTTCTTCTTCCTTTTTTTCCTTTCTTCTTTCCTTTCCTTTTTTTTTTGTTGCTTTCCTTCTTCTCTTTCCCTTTTCTTCTTTCCTTCTTTTTCTCCTCTTTCCTTCCTCTCTTTCCTTTCTTTTCTTCTTTCCTTTTTTCCCTTTCCTTTCCTTCCCCTCTTTTTTTCCTTTTCTGGCCTGGGTCCGGGTTAGGCGCGCGGATCTCGGGTCGGGTCCGGGTCCGCGCGCGGACCCTCACTCTCCAAAACGGCGCTGTTTCTGGTGCCTATAAATAGCATTTTTCTTTTTTTTTCACTTTCTCATATTTCTTTCTCTCTCTTCTCTCTCTCCCTCAGAATGCTCTGGCTTCTCTCTAAGCTGGGCCCAGAAATCGGTGCTGATCCTCCGCGTCGACCGTCGTGCTCCGTCGTTGGCCGCCGCTCGTCGGCGATCGTTGATCTCCAAATCTCACACCTAGGGTGGTGGTGACCCCCTCTTCTCGGATTCGGGCTCCGTTCTGCCCGAATCTTGACAAAAACCCCTAGATCTAAGGAAAACCCTTCAACTTTTTGTTGTTGTTTTTTTTTTTGGCTTGCTGAGTCTTTGTTTTTCTTAGGTGTGTTTGTGTGGTTTGTGGGTGGTCAGATCTGAGTTGGTTTTTCTTCTGGGGTCCGAATCTTGGGGGTTTCGTTTGTTTGTTTTTTTGGATGGTTTTTGGTTGTTTTTTTTTTGTTTGTTGATGGTTGCTTCGAAAAAAAATAGGGGTCGAGAGAGGGTTTGCTGGTGGGGGAAGCCGATAAAAGGGGGGTTCAGATCCGAATCAAGACAGGGGGCCTTGTGTTGATGACTGTCTTGGTTGGGGCTTGGATCTGAGAGTGAGGGGTTTTTTTTTGGTGCAATCGTTTCTCCCCCCTTTGGTGGGAGCTGATTCCCTATTTTGAAGGATCTGGGGCTCAATAGGGTTGCTTGGAAGCAACCGGTGGCGTGGTGGGGTTGGTGGCGTGTCCGGGGGAATGGGGTTGATGTGAGGGTGGCAGAGGTAGGGCAGTGGTGGCTGCCAGTGGTTAGGGTTGCAGGGGGGCTAGGGTTTGCTTGGTTAGGTTAGGGATTGGGAAATGGGCCTGCTGAGTAGCATGCCCTGTTGCAAATGGCCCGGGTCAGATTCGGATCCGACCCGGGCTAAAAACGGTTGCTACAGTTGCCCCTCTTTGCATACTACTGAGAATCAGGAATAGGGCAAAGACACGAGCAACGTTTTTATCTAGGATTATGTATGTACGCGTTCTAAAAAGCTCTCTCCATCGAAGGTTCTGTCATTTGAAAAAAAAAATAAACTGCTCCTCTCATTAGAGGCCCTATCACTTGAAAAATAAATTGCTCCTCTCATCAGAGGCTCTATCACTTGAAAAATAAATTGCTTCTCTTATAGAGGCTTTATCACTTGAAAAATAAATTGCTCCTCTCATCAGAGGCTCTATCAGTTGAAAAATAAAGTCTTAAGGAAACGAGTTCGACTTTGCAAGAATTGAAAATGGTACCTGGAGGTTTTGAAAAATATCATTTTGAAAGATGTTACCCGGAGGTTTTTGAAAACAGATACTTGGAGGTCTAAAAAATGTTACTTCTTTGAAAATGGTGCCCGGAGGTCTTATTTCTGACTTTGAGAATGATGCCCGGAGGTCTTCAGATCCGTATTCCCGAAAACGTCTATTGCTTTTATGGCTTTGAGTCTCTCTTCAAACAGATCATACTTCTATTGCACTTCTGTGTCTTCCACTTGCTTTGCCACACATTTTTTCAACTTTTCTTGTTCTAGTGAACTATCTTGGCTTGGAATAATAACTGGGTCTGAGGGGTGAAATTCCGAGTTCAATTGAAATTGTCCTCGGCCTGGTTGACTTGGTAGGTAAATCGGATCTTCATTGTTGTCTACTTGAGGTCGAGGTTCTCCCCCTATGATCGATCCTTCAGCAACCCATTTTCCTCGGGTCAGCCTAGTCATTATTTCAATCATCTTGTCTATTTGCTCGCGTGACTCCTTTTGAGATTTTGTTATATGTTCTCGTGCTTCTTGCTGAGATCTGGCTAACTGTTCTTGTAATTCCCTCTGTGCTCTTTCCACTCTATCTAGTCTATTTTGTTCATCCTCCATGGTTCCGGCCTGTGTCATAGAGGTACGCAATAATTCTTATACCTCTGATTTGAAAGGGAAATCTTTTCAAAGTTTTCAAAACTAAGCCGACTTCTTTTTTATTCCCCAAGTGTGTTTCATGATGCATGAGCTATGAATGTCGTGAATGTAACACGATGCGTATATGGTGCATGTAAGGAATAAACAAATTAATGCATGAACATATACAATGAGTGACCATGTATGTCACGAATGCATGACCTTATTGTTATGAATGCAATCACGATGTCGATATGATACATGTAAAGAATAAATAAATTGATATACTAGTATATACGGAGAACGATCATGTATGTCACAAATGTATTCTACAATGAATGGCCATGCATGTTATGATTGCAATATGATGCTAATTTGATTTGTCTAAAGAATAAACAAATTAATGCACGAATATATACAGAAAACTACTAATTAATCAGATTAACATGATTTGGACTGAACTTAATTATTCAACAATTTTATTGCACAAAACTTGCCCCCAAATTCAATCCACAGTTTCTTTTTTTTTTTTTTTTTTAAACATATTTTTTTCCGTAAAAATCAAAATATTATTTTCAAAAAACCAATTTTTATCAAAAACTTTTGGGGTAATGGGTCTTATCATGGCACGGGTGTCCAAATATTTATTCAACACTACCGGTTTGCGATTCTTATTTAATCAACAACAAGTGTTTATGCGATTTATCAAATGAGATTATTATCATCGTGAAACCAAAAATACAATTATAAATGTACATGCTTTATTTACAAGTGCATTAATGCATGAAATGTATGAGATGTATGAAAAGAAAGAATTTTCATATTTACAAATTCAAAAAGTTAACGAACATTTGCCCCGACAGTATCAACTCATTCAGGCATCTAGGTGCCTTTTGGACGAAATTTTAAACTTATTACGGGTAGCACAATGTACGTTCATCATTACCCAATTTACAGTGTTTGTTCGAAATGTAAAACAAATAGCGAAAGATCACAAATGTTCCTTCCTAATTTCGAGGATATCCGATCGGAAATATGGCTCCACCTAAGTTCACTACATGAGGTTGAATTAGGTTCTAAAAAAACCAAATTGCTCCTCACTGTCGCCCGTGAAGGCTAGTAAGGCACCCCGAGTTAAACAGGTTCAATTTGTTGGAGTATATTTTCCAGGCTTATGCGGAGGTTACCACCTCACGAAAGCGTAGGTACTTTATTACTCCGAAAGTGTTTCACTAGCCCATGCGGAGGTTATTACCTCACGAGAGCGTAGGTACTTTACTTCCACCTATAAGGATATAGCTCGGGTATAGAGCTTATGTATGAAATGCACGTGTTCGTGTATGAGAAGGAACGGACAAACCCTTGACTGTTTGTTTATGACTCTTTATTCTAAACATTCCACAATTATTAAAAAAAAAACGACATAAAAAGTATGAATAAAGAATTAACAAATATCAAAATGTAAATGCAAGCAAAATAAAAATAAAGAAAGAAAGAAAATAAAGAGAATTAAAATTAAATACCGATTAAATCTATTAATTCGAGATTTTAAAATAACACATGATCAATTTGTGGCTCGACTCTCAAAAGTTCCCAGTGGAGTCGCCAAGCTGTCATAACGGTTTTTTGACCGCTAAGACGATTTTGAAAACACAAATGGAGTTGCCACCAATCTTTTTTTGCTAGGTGTGATTGGCCACTTATTAAAACCGATTTTAGTAAAATATTTTAAAATTAACTAAAATATTTTTTTTAAAACCAATTTCGAAGTCCGTGCTTTGAACCAGAGAGAAAACAAAATCGGGTTCGGGAGTCGGTTACGTGCGAGGAAGGATTAGCACCCCCGCGACGCCCGTTTAGAAAACGGTACCATTTAATCACGTGTTATCTTAAATCTTGATTTAATGGACTTGACATTGGCATTTAAAATTATTTCCCTTTTTATTTTTTTCGAAAATATGTTTATATGTTGAATTTTTTCAAGAACTGTTATTATTTTTTTTAAAACGTAAGTGAACGTAAATCTATTATTGAGAACGCTCATTAAATATTCCCAACACTCTTGGTGGTATTTAACGAGATCCTCTCACCTCAAGATATCTTAGGAATCATTACTATGACATCCTTCGAATTCTGTCGTCGGTAATTTACACCCATTTTTTATTTAAATGCGTACGATGCGAATATTTAAACACGGGATGCTCACGGTTAAGAATATAAGACATATGATTAAATACATAACTATAAGATTAAACATGCAAATCATAATATTTAAAAAAAACGAGCATGGCAAAATATCAAACACGTAAATATTCATTTTTATTCATTCTTTTTATTTTGATTATTTTCATAAATGAAAACGAATTTTTGTATTGAGCATATCGCTAAATACTCCCACCACTCGTGGTGATATTTAACGAAATTTTCTCACCTCAAGATATCTTAGGAATCACTACCGTGACGTCCTTCGAATTTCGTCGTCGGTAATTTACATTCATTTTTTATTTTCGTATGAATCAAAATGCTATTTTTATTTTTAGTATTTAAAAAGAAATAATAACACATTTAACAATAATAATAATAATAATAATAATAAAAGAAAAGCATGAAAAGAAAAGAAAAGAAAAGAAAAAAATAATAATAATAAAAAAAAAGGTAAAACTAATAATATAGTAAAAATAATAACAAAAACTATGATAAAATAAATAAATAAATAAAAAGCATTAATAAAATAACAAAAATGACATAAAATAAAATTAAATATAGATAAATAAAAATGAACATAAATAAATATAAAATTTACCTTCGGAAGCTGCGTGAATTCGAGTGTTCGGATGAATTTTGCCGAGAGAATTAATTACTTTTCTTTTTATTTTTTATTTTTTAAAATTTCTTGTTTTTATTTTTTTTCCTTTATTATTTTTTTTTTCCTTCCTTCCTTTCTTCTCTTTCCTTTTTTTTTTCTTTCCTTTCTCTTTTTTTTTCTTTCCCCTTTCTTCTTCACATTTTTTCCTTTCTTTCTTTTCTCTTCCTTTCTTTTTTCTATTCTTTCCTTTCTTTTTCTTCTTTCCCTCTTTTTCTTTTCTTTTCTTTCCTTTTTCTTCTTTCTTTCTTTCCTTCCTTTATTTCCTCTCTCTCCTTTCTTCTTCCTTTTTTTCCTTTCTTCTTTCCTTTCCTTTTTTTTTTTTTTTTTTCTGTTTTCCTTCTTCTCTTTCCTTTTTCTTCTTTCCTTCTTTTTCTCCTCTTTCCTTCGTTTTCTCCTCTTTCCTTTCTTTTCTTCTTTCCTTTTTTCCCTTTCCTTTCCTTCCCTTTTTTTTTCCTTTTCTGGCCTGGGTCCGGGTCAGGCGCGCGAATCCCAGGTCGGGTCCGGGTCCGCACGCGGACCATCACTCCCCAAAACGGCGCCGTTTCTGGCGCCTATAAATAGCATGTTTTTCTTTTTTTTCACTTTCTCATATTTCTTTCTCTCTCCTCTCTCTCTCTCTCAGAGTGCTCTGGCTTCTCTCTAAGCTGGACCCAAAAATCGGTGTTGATCCTCCGCGTCGGCCGCCGTGCTTCGCCGTTGACCGTCGTTCGTCGACGACCGTTGATCTCCAAATCTCACACCTGGGGTGGTGGACCTGGTGGTGACCCCCTCTTCTCGGATTCGGGCTCCGTTCTGCCCGAATCTTGACAAAAACCCCTAGATCTAAGGAAAACCCTTCAACTTTTTGTTGTTGTTTTTTTTTTCTTTTTCTTTTTTGGCTTGCTGAGTCTTTGTTTTTCTTAGGTGTGTGTGTGTTTGTGTGGTTTGTGGGTGGTCAGATCTGAGTTGGTTTTTCTTCTGGGGTCCGAATCTTGGGGGTTCCGTTTGTTTTTTTTTTTGGATGGTTTTTGGTTGTCTATTCTTTTGTTTTTGTTGATGGTTGCTTCGGAAAAAAAAGGGGTCGAGAGAGGGTTTGGTGGTGGGGGAAGTCGATAAAAGGGGGGTTCAGATCCGAATCAAGACAGGGGGCCTTGTGTTGATGGCTGTCTTGGTTGGGGCTTGGATCTGAGAGTGAGGGGTTTTTTTTTTGGTGCAACCGTTTCTCCCCCCTTTGGTGGGAGCTGATTCCCCATTTTGAAGGATTTGTGGCTCAAGAGGGTTGCTTGGAAGCAACCGGTGGCGTGGTGGGGTTGATGGCGTGTCTGGGGAATGGGGTTGATGTGAGGGTGGCAGAGGTAGGGCAGTGGTGGCTGCCAGTGGTTAGGGTTGCAGGGGGGCTAGGGTTTGCTTGGTTAGGTTAGGGATTGGGAAATGGGCCTGCTGAGTAGCAGGCCCTGTTGGGCCAGGCAGATTGGGCCTGCTAAATAGCAGGCCATGTTGCAAATAGCCTGGGTCGGATTCGGATCCGACCCGGGCTAAAAACGGTTTCTACAATAATAATCCAAATTACATGATAAGTAGAAAAAAACTTACATAACATTTTCCCTTAATGGCAAAATATGTAAATATTACAGGTTATGAAAACATATATTCCTTTATTGTTGATGCGAACTCTCCCCCGATGTGCCAGATTGATGTGAACATTTTCGACGGCTATGACCTTCATTTTTGCATAATCCACAATGTTTTGGTTGGGCTTTCTCCCTGAGTTCCATTTCATTATGAATACGACTTGATTTTGGCCGACCATGTGGATTTATTCGCATTTCTTGATTGGGACACACTTCTGGACGATCATATTGAGGCCAATAACCTTCATTTCCAACTACTTCGAACTCATGTCTATAAGCATTCAATATAGTTTCCAGTCTATAGACATTGTCCTACATGGACATGTGCAGAAGCAGCAACTACATGTGAACAAAGGAACCTTTGTGCTTGAAACTTCCCACAGTCAAACCACATGTCAATAAGCTTGACTTTGTACTTAATTGCAGAAACATCCTCTTATGGATCAACTAACTCTTCAATCATAAAAGATTGATTTGCATGCGTAAAATTTCGAACAAAGTAGGAGTTAGCTTTCCTGCGATTTTCTTGCATAGTCTGTGTAACTGTTTCACAATATGTGTGCCCTCCCTCCATCATTGCAATTTGCTTGTTCCCCATCTTAACAAAAAGTGCAATCAACCTATAATATGTTGATTGCACTAAAGCAGTAATAGGAAGATGACACGTTCCCTTCAACATCGAATTGATAGATTTAGCTAGGTTGGTTGTCATATGGCCATAATGTCTTTCTTGATCATATGATTGGGCCCACTTCTCTTTGGGGATCCTATCAAGCCAATTAGCAGCCTCTCCATTTTCTCCACGAAGATTCTCATACATGAAATGAAAATTCGATCGCCTCAACTCGTATCCTAATAAAATTAAAAACAAAAGACTTATGAATTTCAGTATTATTTTATATACGTAAGGAAATATAAGAGATAAAATAACTATGATTCGATTCCATACCCATGTTAACAATGTGTCGACGCAATTTCTTATTGTTAAACTTTTTCATAAAGTTAGCTGCAATGTGTCAAATGTGTCATAACGTGCCAAATGCGAATTCAGCATGCTAGACACAAATCAATGGAGTCGCCACTAATCATCTAATCTAGGTGTGATTACTCACCTATATGAATCTATTCCTTTTAAAGTAACCCTAAGCTTGACTAAGGCACCTTAAAAAGAATAGGTTCTGGTCTACTTATCAGAACTAGGTCCGGGAGTACAGTTACGTGTGAGGAAGGATTAGCACCCTCACAACGCCTATCTAAGAGATAGTACCTAATATGTCTCGTGATACTTAAAAAGTCTTAATTAAATGGTCTTGTCTATCCTATCTTTATTTTAATTGTTGAAATTAGAAATCTCTGAAATCCTTTTTTTAGGTTTTCCTTCCATTCATTCTGGAGAAATTACTAAAAAATGTTTCCTCACCTCGAGAGTATTCAAAAGAAACCATTCGTTCTATTGAAGAGGCTCCGTCATCGGAAAAGTTAGATTATTTAGCAAAGTTATTTTTCTTAAATTAATCTTCCAAAATTATTTCACATTTTATTAATGTTTGTTCGAAAAATAAATTCTGATCTTAATATCGAAAATTATCCCTTAGAATATTCTTCCATTCGTTTTGGAGAATTTTTAAGAGAATTTTTCTCACCTAGAAATTTCTTAAAAGTCAACCATTCGTGACTCTCTTGAATTTCATCATCGGAAAAAACTTAATTTATCCTTTTTTTTATTATTTCGAATTTTCCTCTCTCTTTTTTCATTTTTTGATTTTTTATTTAATTCGAAAATAAATAAAATTCAAATTAAAACCCGGATAAAATCCGGTATCTACAACCTGAACATGCTCCTAGGATAATAAAATAATATAAGCTAAACATGCTTTCTTAAATAATAATAAAAAAAATTAATCCTAAACATACTTGCAAAAAATATAAATATATATATATAATCTAAACATGCTTTCTAAATAAATAATAATAATAAAAATAAATCCTAAAAAATAATTAATCCCAAAAACACCTGCAAAAATCAAAAGCTAAAAATAATATTAGTCCAAAATTAAATAATAATGCAAATTAAATTAAATAAATAAAGATAAAATAACATACTTTAAAACAAATTAAAAGAAACAGGCATAACATTAAAAACATATTTAAATGAAATATAAAAAAAATGAATTTAAAAGAATAAACACACATAAAAGCAAACAAATTTGAAAGAGACAAAAAAAAAAGTGCACAGATTTAAAAGCAAGCAGACTCCAAAGAAGCAAAACTTAAACGTAAAAGAAATAAAAAAGAAGAATCATTACATACGGGTCAGGCATGCACTCAGACTCGCGTGCGGGTCCTGCGGCCCAACCCGTATGCAAGTTTAAAAGCTATTTTTTTTAATCAAATCATTTGCTGCCTCCTTTTTAAAAAAAAAAATTACCTTTCAAAAAAATCCTTTGAATACCAGATGAACACCAGATAAATTTCCAGATCCCGACAGCCTCTTCGTCGTGTGCCGTCGTCTGTCGTTATCGGTGACCACTGCCGACCACCGCACATCTGCCCAAAAAAATCAAAGAGAATATCCTAAATTTTCCTCTCGATCTCCTCAACCCCAAAATCCACTTGGTTTTGTCCGAATCACCCTCAAAAAGCCTAGATCTAAGTTTGAAATTTGCAATTTTACCCCTCCCGATCTCCTCCGGTGGCCGTTCGGTGACCACTAAAGCTCTGATCGAACACTTCTATCCTTCTTTCCTATGAACCCACTGTTGGATTTCACCAAACAACTAACCAAATCCTAAATCTCAAGAATTTCGGGGGAAAAAAAAAACCCACACTTAGCCTTTGAGTTTCGAAACTCTTGGTAATGACTTAATAATCCGAAAATCCCCCACTTTTGTTGTTGAATCCGGAGTTCTTTTTATAGGGGAAAATCATGATAGTTCAAATTCATTCGGGTTTAGAGTTCTACCAAGATAAAAATTATTTTCTTAACATTATCAACATATTTCATAGTTTAATCCTAATCTAGAGGAGCTTGGATGAGTTTTGGTCGAATTCAACTTTTTTTTTTTTGGTTTTTCCTGTTTTCTGATTTTTTTTCCCTGATAAATCTGAAAATTAAATAAAAATAAGATTAAGATGAAAATTAGCAACTATTTTTTAATCCGGACAAAATCGGGTGTCTACAGAATGCAGTACACTGAATATGCATGTGGAGGATTCCATCCACTACCATCGCGTCTAATCGCAGCTTTGATGGCTTCATGTCGATCAGACATCAAGCATATGCCAGGCTAGTTTGTCACATGTTTATGCAAATTAGTGAGAAAGAATGACCAAGCCTCTGTTGTCTCACCCTCCACAATGGCAAAGGCAATTGGCAGTATGTTTCGGTTGCCATCTTGTGCAATAGCTAACAATAATGTTCCTTTGTATTTTCCATATAAGAAAGTACCGCCTATTTGCACAATAGGTTTACAATACAGATACCCTTCAATGCACGACTTAAATGTCAAAAAGAGTCGATGGAATATTCTCTTACCCTGGACCAGTCGATCACCGTGATATATAGGTACCGTTTGCAATTCCACAATTGTACCAGGCACGAAATATTGTATTGCACCTAACCATTTAGGTAGCTCATTGTACGATCTATCCCAATCGCCAAAAACTCAAACAATTGCCTTTTGCTTTGCTTTCCATGCTTTCTTATAGGAGGTGATGTATCCATACCGGTTTCGCATCTCAGCGATTGATAGAGACTCAATTAAGAGTTGTAAACCCAAGTGCAGGTTATGTTCAAGTAATAAATTCTCGGGTGTCCGAGGTCGAACCACAGGGAAGCGTATTAGTAAGTATAAGTTTATAAATATATAAGAAAAAGAAAGTAAACAAGATATTAGGGAATCAACAACAAAACAAGATATTAGAGAACAAAATAACAAAATAACATAAAAGAAATTAAACAAGATATAAAAAACAATAAGAAAAGATGTTGAGGTTAGAGAATCCACTCTTGGTGTTATGCTAAGATTAATCTTGTTTTATTACACAATTGAAATCCACACATAAAGGAGGTTCCAATCGGAAGGTTTAGCAATTCAGTCCAAATTGTCCAACGTCCATAGCATATGATATTATGTTCATTTGGTATCCTCAAAACTCATAAAAAGAGTCCAAGCATTCCTTATGCCAAGGTATATGTCTACAACAAATCAAGGTTATGAAACCAAGCATTTACTGTGCCATTTTCCTTGTCAATAATGAATCAAGATCCCTACTTTGTAAGTATGATTTTAAACCAAAAGAAAATATTATCTATACTAGTGTTTATAAATGATGATTCATTTTAGCTCATGTTTAAGAGACTAACCTTAGCATTTACCAAGAGCTTCACCTCATCACCTCAACAATATGATTAGCAACACATACTAGATATGAATAAAATGAAAAGAAATGAAAGAAGCATAAGTAAATAAAGAAAAAGAAAACCTAGAGAATTTTATTACAATGGCTAATATCCTACCAATCTATAATGTATCCTAATACTCATCCAAGGCCCTCTATTTATACACATTTTGGAGAGCTAAATGACAAGAGACAAGCTTTATAAATTTCAAAGGTAGGTATAATAGGTGGGTGCATTTTTCTAACAATTTTCGTCATGTTGTATGACAATTCTGATCAGCCAGCTTGATGGTCGATTTTGTCAATGTTGGAGGCTCGATCTGATCAAATGGTCTTCTATAAAAATATGCCCCTATCAGTTATTGATCCATAGCCGTTGGAATCAGATCATTTGCTCATGTGGATCGGAAGATATGGTCAAAATACCAAAACGGTGCAGAACAGACGTCATTGCACATCAGCCAACTTGATGGTTGATTTCGGTAGGGAAAACGACTCCGTTTCAAGAAGTGTAAAACATGAAAAAGATAGATATGCCTCTTAACTTTGCACTGTCAAAATTTCAGCCTTAATGCTTCGGTGAAACTCCAGATATAGCTGATATGGCAAAAGGTGTCGGAACTGGAACTGAATTGGATTTGCCCTTAATTCTTGATTTAACCTAGTAATCTGAAATCACTCAAAGAAACTCATGAAAAACACCAAATTATATAAAAATATAAAAGATCATAAACATAAGTAGACTAAGCAATAATAACTCGTATTTGACACAAAACAATAATAAAACATAACTAAAAACTATATAATTATACGAGTTATCACACCCCCACACTTAGATTGTTGCTAGTCCCTAGCAACGACTCAATAAAAATAAAATAAGAAAATCTAATCTAATCCATTTTCGTAGGAAATCACGGTGGCACTTAGCATGTGACACAAGCCTTTAAACCCCTAGGTGTCCCTAGTGGACGAGTTTAGTCTCGTGAGGGTTTGCTAGAACGATACCCACAAACATTGAAAAACTAAAATATAAGTAAACTACATACACTAAAAATATTTACTCCTAATCCTTTCAATATAAATTAGAGACAATCTTTGAACAAGTCTTATAAACTAATCAATAGCTCAAAGAAATTCACAAAAAATCATACTTGAATGTAAATTGTTTGAGTTAAGCTAAAATTAACATAACATATCTCAATCAAAATAGTGCACGTTCAAATTTAATCTCAACTTCTCGAATGGGATACCCTCATGTTTTTCACTCTTTAAAGTAGTGGTAAAGTGTTTACACTCAATCAATCTCATGAAAACACTTCTACCATATGCTTGCTTGTCCACCTATTCTCCACTATTTAGATCATACAACTTCATAAATCAAGAGGTCTTTATTCAAGGTTGTAATGGGGCCAAAGGGTTATAATGTGGTTAAAGAACAAAAGGATAAAGATATCACAAAGGTTCCAAAGAGTTCATAGAGTTTAGAGACATAATAAGATCATACAAATAAAACTTCTCAAAACTCTTTACAAGTACATAGTCACATAGGCTAAATATTCATGTTGAGCCTTTGCTTCATTCTAACCAACTTTGTAACATCTTTTTCTTTACTTTAACTAGAAGTTCAAGAGAAATATTTTTTTTTTTAATATGGGAATGTATTTAACAATGATCCCTTTCTTTTTCTCTTGACTTTTTCTTTTCTTTTCTTCCCCCACACTTATCTTTTGTTTCTAACCCAAATTTTCAACTAAAAATATCCCTTGTTTTTTTCAATATGTCTCAAAATATATAATCCATCTTTAGAACAAGGGTAAGGATATAAGTATATTTAGGCTAGGTGTAAGTTGTGGTTACCAATAAAACAGCATATTTAATGTAGGCTCAAATTGGCTCACTAGTGGGGATGTTCTCTTAGAACATTAATAATGGATGGCTGTTTGGCTCTGGTTATAATCCTAATGCCTCTATCATATTCATGTTGTCACATGTATCAATATAGTCTCAAACGGTTTAAAGCAAGTTCTAGAGAATCATGTAATCATAAGAGCACTCAAGAAAGAAATTAGATTGATTTGTATAATGCATCAATCATTATAGGCTCAAAAACTCACAAGGATGATTATACAAGTCAGATTAAGTCTAAACATGCTTCTTTCTCAATCAACATATCATATTAACATTGGCTCATAAAAAGGTTGACATCAAGCTCAATTCTCATGAAAATCTTCTCACTAATAAATCTGTTTTAGACTTATGCAATTCATATCTCATCATTGTATTAAAAGGAACTAAAACACACTAAAAATAATAATAATAATAATAAAGACTCATAAAAAAAAAATAGTAGACAAAAATAAAAGAAATCCTAAATCGTTCCCCCCACACTTGATTCTTACATTGTCCTCAATGTAAGTCTATTAACCCAAATGAAAGAATCATGTGTAAGAGAAAAGAACTAATAACATAAGAATAGGAATAACTAAGACTCAAAACAAAACAAACTCATGCAACCTAAATAATCCTAAAATACTAAACAAAAATTAACAAGTAAACATAAAAAGATTAAAATCAAACTGACAAGGTATGTCTCAAGTCTCCCTTACTCAGACCTTGTTCAGAATGAATACTTCTAAATGGCTTAAAATACATCAAATTTTTGTTTTTTTTTTTGTTTTTTTTTTTTTAAATTAGCAAAATATGTTCCTTACCCCCTACTAAAGGTAGAATTTAGGAGATATTACCTGCAGAGGTTGCTAACCACTTATTATAACTGAGACACAACAAACAAAATGTTAGATAATGTCACAAAGACAGAGTGCAATCCACTCCTTGCTCGTCCATATCTCTTTTTCTTTTTTCGAGCGTTTGCGAAACAACCGTAGCATGTAAATACTCATAAGCTTGGATCTTTTTGAGTAAATCTTCAATGGTTGTAGCAGAAATTATGGTTCTCCTTGCCTCTGAAAACATAAATCCATTATCCACAGCATTATCTAAATATGAAAGCAAATTACTAAAATAACCATTAATATTAAGCAAACCAATGGGTTTCTTATTTGTGACCAAAGATGACCAAGAAGCCACGCAAGCTATTTCTTCCAATGTACCCAGACCTCCTGGTAAAGCAATGAATGCATCGGCAGAATGGTACATGATTGTTATCCGTTCAGGGATACTCCAGACTTGTATTTCCGTACCCAAGGTAGGTCCACAAAAACTTGTGAATAGTTTTGGCACGATTCCTAGAACTGGACTTCCTCCGGCGTGTGCTGCTGTAGCGACTGCTCCCATTAAACCCGTACTACCGCCTCCATAAATCAACTGGATCTTTTGTTGGGCAAGTATTACTCCAACTCTTATGGCTTCATCAGCGAATATGTTATTTTTCCCTGGATAAGCACCTCCAAAGACACAAATTTTTTTAATGCGCTGGGACGAAGTACTTTCCATTTTTTTTTTCGAGTGCCTGAAAGAGAATGAGTACATGGTGTAATATATAGAGGACTGAGTAGTGAATCAGACAAGAGTAATAATGTCGCCGAAAGTGTATTTGACCTGTCAGAAGAAAATGTTAACCTAACAAAAGATTTTTGCGTGATTTCAGGAAGAAAATCAAAAAGAGAAGAAAAATCAACCGTAAAAGACCAATGCAAAAAAAAAAAACGAGAATAATTAGACAAATCTAACAACACGTAAATTAAACCGAAATAAAGTTATTGCAAATCAAACCAAAAGCTGAGAAGTCATTTATTGTAGTTGTGATTGTGGCTCACATCTTCCTCTGGTTTTACGTCCAGAAATGGCTTAAACGCCTTCTATGAGTCGAGGATATGCTTCCCATCCAGTTTTCTTACAAGCTGGCAAACAGGGTCTTTTAACATCAGATTCCCAAGATGTTGCCATTCCCTTTGGAATTGTGGCCATAAATCAAGAATTTCTCTTTGTACGTCTCCACTAGGATGCGTCTCAAGAGAAAGTTGGATATTACCCAAATTCTCCTTACTCAGTCCATCCTTAATGAATTCAATTTTATCATCTCGATTAGAGGACGGAATCCCAATAGAACGACATTTACCGTTACACGTCCATCGTGCACATTTGTGGCAATTTGAACTCATGCGCTTTGCTCGTCGCTTCTTTGCAAAAGTGCTTCTACCTGTACCTGGTAAATGCAAAACAGGAAGATATTCATCTTCACGTACCTTGGCTTCAATTATCCAACGTATGTCTTCAGGAATCCCTTTGTGCATAAGCATTCTTAATCTTTCAAATCGAACTTGGTAAAGCTTCAGTAAAATATTTCGAGGAAAAGGAGGGAATCGTTTCTGCAATCTTTTGAGAATATCATCCATCCTGAAAAAAAAAATAAAAAAAATGAAAGAGAAATTGAAAGAGGAATTTATATACAATATCAGTTTTGTGGGTAGCTGATGGAACCGACTTAAATAATCACGGAGTACCGTTATCCGCCATTTAACCGGGGTTAAAAAAAATGTATTTTTTTTTTTGAAGATTAGTAAAAATTATATTTACATCTAGTTATTTTCAAAACAAGGATCAGAAAGAAAAACAACCTCTTCTTGAGTAACATGATTTTCCAAAAAGAGTTTGAGTCTTTGTCCATTTACCTTGAATACGTTACCATTTTGAGGATTCTCAATGTCAACTGCTCCATAATGATACACATGCTTAACCACAAATGGGCCAGTCCATCTTGATCTCAACTTACCAGGAAATATGTGAAGTCTAGAATTATAAAGTAGAACTTTTTGCCCAACATCAAATGTTTTTCTTGAAATTAACTTGTCATGAAAGGCTTTAGTTCTTTCTTTATGAATTTTAGAATTCTCATATGCATCTTTGAATAAAGTTGGCCAGTAAAATCCACACTGTAAAATTTTTGTAGCAGTTTTCTTTGATGAAAAATGACCACCACATGCCTCGGAATAACAAAACTTAATTACACTACTTACCTCATTGTCGGGAATGCATCTTCGAAAAATTTGATCAGGACAATATTTGAACAAGTAAGGGTCATCCCAGTAGAACTTCTTTACCTCATTCAGAAACTTCCTTTTATCTTGGGGGCTCCATTGAGAAGGAATTTTTCCCAAAAAGGAATATTTTAGCTCGGATGGCAATGGTTTTAAATCCAGCTTGGGCGGTTCAATAGTTGATGGTACAGTGACATTTGTGAGTGATGGAAGTTCCTCAAACTTTTGTTTCCAACAATGCTTATCCTGAAAAGAATTTAACAAAGAATCAGTGTGTGAAATTTCTGAAGCATTATCAAACTCACATTCAATTAAATAAGCTTCTAAAGGATCATGGAATGTGGTAGTGGTGAGATGTTCATGAACAAGTTCTTCAATGAAATCCACTTCATGTACTTCTGAATCATCACCAGGTTGCTTGCAAGTGTTGAACACATTTAATTCTAAAGTCATATTTCCAAAAGAAATGTTCAAAATATCATTCCTGCAATTTATCAGAGCATTAGAAGTTGCAAGAAACGGACGGCCTAATATAACAGGAATTTGAACATTTGGATTTGAAACAGGATGTGTGTCCAAAACAATAAAATCAACAGGGAAGTAAAAATTATCAATTTGAACCAAAACATCTTCAACTATCCCTCGAGGAATTTTTACAGAACGATCAGCTAGTTGAAGTGTAACAGGTGTTTCCTTGAGTTCACCTAAACCTAACTGTTGATAAACAGAAAAAGGCAAAAGATTAACACTAGCACCAAGATCAAGCAATGCACGTTCTATTCTAGTGTTTCCAATGATGCATGAGATTGTTGGACATCCAGGATCTTTGAATTTTGGTGGAGTAAGGTGCTGAATGATTGAGCTCACACTTTCCGTCAGAAATGCTTTCTTTTGTACATTATGTTTCCTTTTAAATGTGCACATGTCCTTCAAAAATTTAGCATAAGATGGAACTTGTTTGATTGCATCCAATAAAGGAATGTTAATCTTAACTTGTTTGAAAAGTTCATAAATTTCTGCATTTTGATTCAAATTCTTTATTGTTTGCAACCTTTGAGGAAAAGGAGCAGGATGCATACCTTTTTCTTTGTCCAAATTTTCAAGAAGTTCAGACTTACCATCATCCTTACCGTTACTTTTCAGAGGGGAAGGAGGATCTTGGTCTTTTGATGGAATGTTTTTGTCAATTGCCTTTCCACTTCGAAGAGTTGTGATAGAACTGGCATTTTCCTGTTGAGTTTCATTGGAGCAAGAAACAAAACATTGAGTAGAAGGGTTAGGCTGAGGTTGAGCAGGAAACTTACCTTTTTCTTGAGTGCGTAATGAAGCTGTCAATGTGGACAAGGTGTTTTTGATCTCATTGATGTCCTGTGAAGTTTGGTTATTCACATTTGCTTGTGTTTGCATGAATGCTTGCAATGTCTCTTCCAAGGTTTGTACACGTGAAGGTTGATAGGAAAAAGTGTTGCCCGGCTTTTGAGATTGTGGTACCTGAACATGATTATTATTCCGCCAACTGAAGTTGGGATGATTTCTCCATTAAGGGTTATACGTTTCAGAGTAAGGAGAAGGAAAAGGCTTTTTAAATGTGTTTATGGAATTTACTTGATCATGCAACGCTTCTTTAAGAATGGGAATGTTTGGACATTTAGAAGTGGGGTGTCCCATGATTTCACAAATTCCACAACTTTCTTCATTTTTAACCGTTTTGACTTCTTTTACTTCTCTAAGTTCCATGACTTCAATCTTTCTAGCCAAATTAGCTACTTTAGCTTTTATCTCATCTTCTTGACTAAAATGATATTTACCTCTGTTAGAAACAAGATTAGATCTATTAGAACTTTCAGAGGAATTATCTGTGTGCCAGGCTTGAGAGTTATCTGCCAAATGGTCTAGGTAGTCAAAGGCTTCTTCAGGTTCTTTTTCTAGAAACTCACCGTTACACATTGTTTCAACAAATTGTTTAGTTTCGGGAGTTAAACTTTCATAAAAGAAACTAATAAGATGCCATTTTTCAAAACCATGATGTGGACAAGAACTTAACAAATCTTTAAAACGCTCCCAGCACTGAAAAAATGCTTCATTTTGATTTTGATTGAAATTTTGAATCTGTCTTTTCAAAGCAGTAGTTTTATGTGCTGGGAAAAATTTCTTTAGAAACTCAGTTTGTAATTCTTGCCATGTGCCAATTGACCTTGGTTTTAAATTATGAAGCCAAATTTTTGCTTTATCTTTTAAAGAAAAAGGAAATAATTTTAGCTTGACAATTTCATTTGTACATTGTTGGTCATTAAAGGTGACACATACATCTTCGAAGTCTTTTAGAAACGAGTAAGCACTTTCCGATTCTAACCCATGGAAATTTGGAAGCAAAGCTATCATACCTGGTTTAAAACGAAAGTTGTTTGCATTGAGAGGAAAAATAAAACAAGAGGGTGATGAGCTTCGAGTTGGTTGCAAGTAGTCACGCATGGTGCGTACTTGTCTGTTCTCATCTTCAGCATGAACACTTTCATTGTCAGCCATGGTAGGAGTTGTATTAGAAAGATTACCTGAAAAAGTTTCACAATAAAATCTAACTAAACGACGAGATCTAAAATCACGTCGCCAAACAAGCATAAAACAAAGTTAATATACAGATTAGGCGGTATAACCAGCCAATAAAAATAAAACAAAGTTAATATACAATATAAATATAAATATATAGAAAATTAGGCGGTATAACCAGCCAATAAAAATAAAAATAAATATACTTATAAACTTATATACTTAGTATTGCCTCCCCGGTAACGGCGCCAAAAACTTGATGGAGACTCAATTAAGAGTTGTAAACCCAAGTGCAGGTTATGTTCAAGTAATAAATTCTCGGGTGTCCGAGGTCGAACCACAGGGAAGCGTATTAGTAAGTATAAGTTTATAAATATATAAGAAAAAGAAAGTAAACAAGATATTAGGGAATCAACAACAAAACAAGATAAACAAGATATTAGAGAACAAAATAACAAAATAACATAAAAGAAATTAAACAAGATATAAAAAACAATAAGAAAAGATGTTGAGGTTAGAGAATCCACTCTTGGTGTTATGCTAAGATTAATCTTGTTTTATTACACAATTGAAATCCACACATAAAGGAGGTTCCAATCGGAAGGTTTAGCAATTCAGTCCAAATTGTCCAACGTCCATAGCATATGATATTATGTTCATTTGGTATCCTCAAAACTCATAAAAAGAGTCCAAGCATTCCTTATGCCAAGGTATATGTCTACAACAAATCAAGGTTATGAAACCAAGCATTTACTGTGCCATTTTCCTTGTCAATAATGAATCAAGATCCCTACTTTGTAAGTATGATTTTAAACCAAAAGAAAATATTATCTATACTAGTGTTTATAAATGATGATTCATTTTAGCTCATGTTTAAGAGACTAACCTTAGCATTTACCAAGAGCTTCACCTCATCACCTCAACAATATGATTAGCAACACATACTAGATATGAATAAAATGAAAAGAAATGAAAGAAGCATAAGTAAATAAAGAAAAAGAAAACTAGAGAAAGGAAAGAAAAAGAAAACATAGAGAATTTTATTACAATGGCTAATATCCTACCAATCTATAATGTATCCTAATACTCATCCAAGGCCCTCTATTTATACACATTTTGGAGAGCTAAATGACAAGAGACAAGCTTTATAAATTTCAAAGGTAGGTATAATAGGTGGGTGCATTTTTCTAACAATTTTCGTCATGTTGTATGACAATTCTGATCAGCCAACTTGATGGTCGATTTTGTCAATGTTGGAGGCTCGATCTGATCAAATGGTCTTCTAGAAAAATATGCCCCTATCAGTTATTGATCCATAGCCGTTGGAATCAGATCATTTGCTCATGTGGATCGGAAGATATGGTCAAAATACCAAAACGGTGCAGAACAGACGTCATTGCACATCAGCCAACTTGATGGTTGATTTCGGTAGGGAAAACGACTCGTTTCAAGAAGTGTAAAACATGAAAAAGATAGATATGCCTCTTAACTTTGCACTGTCAAAATTTCAGCCTTAATGCTTCGGTGAAACTCCAGATATAGCTGATATGGCAAAAGGTGTCGGAACTGGAACTGAATTGGATTTGCCCTTAATTCTTGATTTAACCTAGTAATCTGAAATCACTCAAAGAAACTCATGAAAAACACCAAATTACATAAAAATATAAAAGATCATAAACATAAGTAGACTAAGCAATAATAACTCGTATTTGACACAAAACAATAATAAAACATAACTAAAAACTATATAATTATACGAGTTATCAGCGATCAAAACTGAAACGGAGATCTTCGGATTTGCTTGGACCAATGACAGAATGCATGAACAGATCATGTTAGAATCTAACTTGCAATGATGAGGCCCTTCATATTTTCTAATCTCTCATGCTTGTTTCTTCTTCATAAAAGTTGCCCTTATTCTCCAATTGCACCTTTTCCCATACATTAGACATTTGGCATAATATTGGGTCGCTCAGATTCAATTACTCTGTAATCTACAAAGTTTTTGATGTTATAGTGCTTAATAGCTGAAAGCACAACCTCTTTCGTTGAAAATTGTAACCCAACACACAGATCAACTGTAGAGGAATCAAATGTCAGAGGCGTAGCTAATGTATGAGCATACTCAAGAAATTCTGGCACTTGCATTGCCTCCAAATCCAGGATGTGCATATGGGATGCAGCCTCATATGGAGGAAGATCTCTATAAGTGTTGATCTCAGCAAGGACGACGTCTAGGTCAGAATCACTGTTGTCATCATTTGCTAATTCAGCATCTTCTTCCTGCTCACTAAAGTCACCAACATATTCACCATGGACTCCACATGGAGGAACAGGATCAACACCAGCTGGCTCATCTTCGAGGGCAGTAGGAATTGTTTGTGAGACTAATGAATTATGAAACGTTGTAGCTTGAGATAGCGGAACGACTTCTTCTGTGGGAACGTCGTATGTAGTGTGAACATAGAATGGCCCATAATCATCATCTTCTGTGGGAAAGTTTTCTGTAGTGCGAACATTTGAAGGCCCACAATCATCGTGAACATCCTCTATGTCAGCATATAACTCAAGTACACCAAAATTTGCAAATGTCTCATGAGCATAAAACATGCATCTGACATCATCATCATCTTCAAGTGAAAATATTATATATCGGACACATCCTTTACCAATAGAAAGAGGATGTCTATACTTAATCTCCGAAACTCTTTTTTATTTTCAGCTTTAATTTTTGTATGAATTTGCAGCTTCAGTTCC
The DNA here is from genome assembly GCA_030761205.1 of Fremontodendron californicum. Classification (NCBI taxonomy): domain Eukaryota; kingdom Viridiplantae; phylum Streptophyta; class Magnoliopsida; order Malvales; family Malvaceae; genus Fremontodendron; species Fremontodendron californicum. The sequence goes on along the minus strand of JAULJL010000019.1, from coordinate 6,263,477 downwards.
TCTAATTGACGTCTTCATCAACACGAAAACTTTTAGGACGTTCACAATCAAAGGTAGCACCTTCGTCAGTATTATGAATTTGGCCATTATAGTAGACCAATGCGATCACTCTATTGCTCATTTTGTGTAGTAATGAAACTAAGAAAGATGAGAATGGAGGTATTATCACTCGGCAAAAGAAAGAAGAAATAAAGAAGGGTGAGAATAAGGAGGTATTAGCACTAAAAAAAATCTGATTGAAAAACTGTTGTAGGGGGTATTGTAAACCTTCATCAGTATTATGAATTTATAATGGTTCATTATGTTGTACCGGATGACAAATCTCATCCTTTGTATAGGATGGAATTTGATTCCTATTTTCTGGCTAAGGTTAATTGACTGAAAAACTAATAACTCATTCAATGCAAAAACTGATGATAAATCTCATCCTTTGTACTGGACTGTCCAATAATCCCATCCATTGCAGAAGGAATTCAATTCCAATATTTTCTGCAGCATTTGATTGATTGAAAAATAGCTGAAACCTATCCCTAACCCTAAATCATTAATCCCATCCATTGCAGAAGAAATCCAATTTCAATATTTTCTGCAGCATTTGATTGATTGGAAAATAGTTGAAATCTATCCCTAACCTAAATCATTAGTCTCATCCATTGTAGAAGAAATTCAATTCCAATATTTTCTGTAGCAATTTATTGACTGGAAAATAGCTGAAACCCTAACCCTAAATCTGGTCAATAGTCTCATCCATTGCAGAAGGAATCCAATTCCAATATTCTCTACAAGATTTGATTTACTGAAAAATAGCTAAAACCCTAACCCTAAATCATTAGTCACATCCATTGCAAAAGAAATTCAATTTCAATATTTTCTACAGCATAAAATTAAAATAATAAATAAAATTTAATTTTATATAAAATTCAAATAAGAAATTAATTTAATTTTTCTATAAAATTTAAATAAGAAATCAAATTTTAATTTATATAAAATTTAAATAAGAAATCAAATTTTAATTTATATAAAATTTAAATAAGAAATACATTTTTTTAAAAATAAAATTTTAATAAGAAATAAAATTGTATTTTATATAAATTTTAAATAAGAAATAATTTTTTTATATAAAAATTTAATCAGAAATATTTTTTTTATGATTTTAATAAGAAATAAAATTTTACTTTTTATAAAATTCAAATAATAAAATTTATTTTATTTTTTATAAAATTTCAATAAAAATTAAATTAAATTTTTTGTAAAATTATAAAATTAAATAAATTATAAAATTTTAGTATATATATATATTTTAAAAAATAAAAACAAACCAAGATAAATTTTTTTATACCTGTTTGTTACAGATCTCACATATAAAATTTAAATAAGAAATCAAAATTTTTAATTATATAAAATTTAAATAATAAATAATAAATTTTATATAAAAATTTAATAAGAAATATAATTTTCTTTTTTAAATTTTAATAATAAACTAAAATTTATTTTTTATAAAATTAAAAAATTAAAAAAAATTAATATATATATTTTTTTTTAAAATAAAAAAACAAACCAAGATAAATTTTTTTATTTAATTTGTAATTTTTAAAATTAAAATACAAATTTTAAAAACAAATTTGCAAAAAAAAAAAAAAAAGAAAGAAATTTAACCATTGGACTTTAAATTAAGGTAAAAAAAAAAATTTTTAAAATATATACACACCAAGGGAAGTCGCCATGCGGGGTGGCGATTTTCCTTGGTGTTTTTTGAAATTTTTTTAAAATACACCAAGGGAAATAGCCACCCCCCATGGCGATTTCCCTTGGTGTTTTTTGAATTTTTTGAAGATTTTACTTTGAAAAATCGTAATGGAGGATGACGATTTTCCAGCTGGTTTTAGAAGGAACGGATTTTGAGAATTAATTTGAAAACAGCGGTATTTTGATAAATAATTGTTTTTAGCTATATTGTGATAAAAAAACCTCATTTTGTTCATGAAAATTTTGAGGAAAATTCAATGAAAAATAAAATAAGTTAAGAAAATAAAACTTTTCATTGCGTTCGATGTTGTAAAAAAAAATAAAAAAAGGTAAATTTGCTTAATCTAAATTGCTACTATTTAAAAAAATTTAAAAATTATTTCATCCACCATTAGTGGAGTTTTTTAGACTCTACCAACGGGATTACCAGAGTGACACATACTCTTTAGGGTATATTTAAAAAATAAATGAGACATTTGACAATCTCTTAACTCCACTTGTGAAGTTAAAAAATTCTACTACTAATATATAAAAAATGGGCTCTTAAAATCTACCATATCAACACAAAAATTAATGAATAGGGCACTTTATAAATGGTATTTTACTATAGTATATTTTGTTGGATTTTGATATATCTTTCTCCTAAGTTTGATTATGAAAAGTCAATGCAAAAAGAACTGCCAAAGCAAAGCAATAAATGAAAACAAGATAAATTATCGTATCTACCGTTATAAAGTTTTTAGACTTCACAAGCAGAATTAACAATGTAATACATAACCCTTATGCTATGTTTGAAAACATGATTTTGAAAATTTAGATTTCATTTGCTATATATATTGTGAGAATGAAATGCATACATTATGTATAGAGATAATTATAATTTTAGTTTTAAAACATAAGCTTTTTTCATTTCAGTCCTAAAACTTTTAGATGTAAACATTTAGTCCTAAAAATTCTTAAATGTGTTAAAAATTAGTCTTTTAGTTATTCTTCAAAGAGAAACATTAACGGAAAGCTTACCTGGCCTATAATGAAAACATTTGAATGTCATTTCACTAATTTATAAAATTTTTAAAAATTATTTAAAAAAAAAAATCCTCCCTATAATTTTTTTTTTAAATCACTATTTCATTTTTTACTCTTCTCTTTTCTCACTAAACCAACAACCTCTCTTCTTTTTTCACTAAACTAGTATCCCTTTATTTTCAGTTTGCTACTTTCATCAAAGTTCAATTGTTAACAACAACTTGCAAGATGAAAGAAAAATCAACTTTAGGTCATTGAAATTAAAGATACAAACAAGTACTCAACTACAAATACATTAATTACCTTGAAATTTTTTCAAAAAATATAACTTAAAATTTTTCTTAGGAGTTGAAAGTTACAATGTGATGATGAAGGCAGACGACGAATATCGATGGGTTGCTTTGAGTTTTGGGTTTTTTTGGAGAAAACTAATCTGAACAAGACAAAGAACAAAAATAGGTGGTGATGGCAGGCGACGAACTATGGCAGATGTAGGGTTATTTTGGGTTTTCAGAGTTTTGTGATTTTTGTAGAGAGCGAAAACTCTTTTAAAAACAAACTAATCAGAAAAAGAGAAAAGCATTTACTGAAAGTGGAGAAAAGCTTTTTTTGTGAAGAAGATGGAGGCAACGATAAGCAGCATACGACTAGAAGAAGGGGCGCTGGTTTTAGTGAAAGAGAGAGATAAGTTGTGGGTTTAGTAAGAGAAAAAGAAGAGTAAAAAATGAAGTATAATTTTTTTAATATCTTTTATTTGGAGCTTTTTTTTTTTTGGCAAATAATTTTTCTAATAGCTTACAAATAAATGAAATGCTATGTAAGCTTCACATGTGATTCATTATATGTCAAGTAAGTTTTTCATATAAACTTTCAATTAGTGTTTTTGCTTGAGGAGCAATCGAAAAACTAATTTTTAACACATTGGTAACTTTTAGAATTGAATATTTACAAGTAAAAGTTTGAGGACTAGTATGAAAAAAATGTTTATTTTTAGGATTAAAATTATAATTACCTCTTATGTATAAATTAATTATGATTCAATATGATTATATATTTGAAGATATAGAAACATGAATTTTAAATTCACAAATATTTATAGATATTTCAAATTCACCACTAAATAGGTATTCAACAAATCTATAAATTTGAAGAATAATCTTGAATATTATATTTATATGTGTTTTATACACAATTTACACTATTTTTTCAAATCCATTATTGAAATTCAAATTCTCAAATGCAACCTTAAGGTAAATTTTAAAAATACATATATATATATATATATATAACTAATTTTAAAAAAGAAAAATGAGACATATGACAGTCTCTTAATTTTGCTTATGAAATTAAAAAAACTCTACTATCATTGTATCAAAGACGAATTTCGAAAAAATATATATATAGGAGCATGTGATGATGGCATTCTCCACTTCAAAAGAGACATGCATGAATTCTCATAATCGGGTTGCTCTATTGGCCTCCCTTGCAAGACAATTCACATTTGTATATGCATAAAACCTTACTAATCATGACCAACGTGAATAACTATTCCTCACTTAGGCTATGATCTTATTAAATTAATTATGTCCTAATCAAATAAATATAAGTTTCCATTTTTTACCTCGTTGGTGGACCTAATCTAAAATGGCTAACCATTTTTCTTCTTAATCAAAAAAGTGAAAATGATTCAAATGCGGAGTAAAATTGTTTGGCTAAATTTAAAAAACATAATATCCACAATACAATAATTGTTAAATGGTCTAATGAGAAAATTTTATTTGAAAAAGAGAAATGGAAAATTTTTAAATTATTAAGAAGAAAATTGTAAAAACAAAATTACCCTTGATGAAAAACCTTCTCTTCTTTTTTTTTCTCTTATTTTTTAATTAAAAAATAAATTAAAAAAATTAAAAAAATTAAAAAAAAATATTTATTTATTTATTTATTTTTAAAAAAAAAAATTAAAATATAAAAATATTTAATTTCAAAAATATTATTTTATTATTTTTTAAAAATTTTGAATTAAAAAAATAAATTAAAATATATAAATATTTATTTTTGTTAAAATTTTAAAAAAATTATTTTAAGAAAAATTTATTTTTAATTAAAAAAGAAAATTAAAAATAAGAGAAAAAAGCAAAGAAAATATTTTTTTTTTAAAGATAATTTTGTCTTTACAATTTATTTCTTAATAAATTTTAATTTTTTTATTTTTTTTCAAATAATTCTTTCTTATTATATCATTTAATAATTATTGAATTTTTTATAAATGTTTTTCAAATTTACCCAAATTGTTTTGCAGCATAACGAGTAATGACGTCTCAGATCGTCATACTCATTAGATTATGATTATTGCAACGCCAACTATCTACACTTATATGAGAAAACCCCAAAAAAAAAAAATTGAGATTTTGAATTTGACTCTATATGTATTTGTAATTGAATCAAATACTAACGTGAATTTTGAGTTTAACACAATTAGTTTATGTAATTTTTAAAAAATGGTATTTAATAGGTTTAGGGTTTGAATCTAGATTTGATAATTCGTATTTTTCATATGGTGTTTTTATATTTTCACGTAGAGGTGCTCATGGACCGTGCCGCGGCCCAGAACTTTTGTATTTTCCTTGTCCAGGCCCTGCCTTGGACCAACCCGGACCGGCCTGCGGACCCGAATTACTGTTCATCCCTTAATAAAATTTTTATTTTTATATATTTTATAATTAAATTTTTAAAAAATAAAAATTTTCATCTGTGAACAGTGATCCAGTCCCAGTCAGGCCGGCCCGGATCACAAATATTCCTGTCCAGGGCCGGCTCAATACGGGTCGGGCTGCCCGGCCCTTAAGCAAGTCTATTTTCACGTGTCGTAGTCGTGTTTAATGTATTATATATATTATATAAATTTTGATACGTTAATAATTCGTGTTATATAGATTTTGATACGTTCGTGTATTCATATTATTTTTTCATGTCATGTTTTAGTTATTTTTCTCGTGTTGTATAATCGTATCATGTTCAAAGTTGTCAGATCTCGAATCTCAGAATTTATAACCTCTTCCTCTATTAAAGACTGTGATCTCTTTCGTAAAAAATACTAATTAAAAATGGAAATCCATTGTTTTAAGTCCAATAAATAATGTATTTAAAAAAATAATTAATATTTCATCATTTTAATAACATTCAAAAAATTTATACATGTATATACTTTTTGTTATATGATTAAAGATTTATGCTATTTGTCCCATTAGTTTTATTCCAAATATATGCATTTTTTTTATATGACATATATTATTGTTTAAATTCAAAAGTGAAATCTTTGGTAAATCAATTGATTCATAAATGAAATATTGTAATTAAATTAATAGACTATTGTCACATCAAAAGGGACAAAAGTATTGGGACAAAATGATAGAACCAGTAATATTTTCCATGATTAAATGGATAGATATACAACACAAGTTTATAATTGACTAATTGTATGAATTTTATAGTTTAAGCATTGAAACTCTGACAATCTTTGAATTTCTTTAAAATGAAAAAAAAAAAAAAAAAACTTGTAACAAAAAGTACAATTTGGTTATATTTTTTTTATATAAAATTACAAATACAAGAGAAGTTATAATCATAATAAAATATTATATTAATATAATAAATTATTAAATAAATCAACAAATAATTGGATAAATTCAAAATAAACTTAGATTAAATTCACACATGATAAAACTTTAATCCGAGAACTCAAGATTTCAAAGTCTATTCTTTATCACTAAGCAAAATCTCATTACTATTAATGTATAGAATAATAACTTCCTATATTCTTCAAAAAAGAATAATACTAAGTGGTTAAAGAAAATCTTTGCTTACAATGTAAGAGAAATTAAATGCACCATAAAATCAGATGCTTATAGCTACCAAATCCACATGCCTAACCAAATATATAAATATTTGCTTGAGCCTTGAGCAAATCAACCTCAATCATTCCTAATAAATTTTGGTTAGGTCATTGACCCAAATCCTCTTCTATTTGGCTTGACTTTAAAATCAAATTAAATATATATATATATGAATTTTGCTGACGAGTATTTTTAAAAAATTATTATATTAGATAAATTACATTTTTAATGCATGAAAATAATAAAATTAATTATAAATTACGACATTTAATATAAAAGTATTATTGTAAATAATAACTTAACTTATCTTAATAAGTGATTTTAGGGCACTTGTGAATCTGTCAATTCATGTATTCGTGTCCTGTTCGTGTTAATTTCTTATGTTATAATTGTGTTTAAGGTGTTATATATTTTTTATATAATTTTTGACATGTTAATAATTCATGTTGTATAAATTTTAACACGTTCATATATTTATATCATATTCATGTTATTTTTTAACGTATCATATTTTTATATCGTATTTTTAACAAAATTCTATTAAAAAAAAGGAATTACTATAGTTTAACTATGGCTAATGGCTATTCTTTGAGGGAAAAAGTGAAAGAAAAAAAAAGTTTTTACGTGCAATCCTGCCCATAAAAAAAAAAAAAAAAAACTAAGAAAAAAAATACAACAATCTACACCTTTGATTTAGTTGACTATGTTTGTGGTCAATCATCAATCATAGCCACTTGATATAGGGAATGTCACCATCAAAATTTTACATTAAATTTCAAAGATCCGTGGTCTTAGTTGGCAACTGAGCGATGGTTGATTATTACTTATAAAAGAATGAACAGTGTTATGAAAAGGTAGCACATGGAAGACGATGTAGCTCAGATACACCATATAAAACTTCCTTTGCTGTTACTTTAAAAAAGATTTCATCTTAAATAATTGACAATCTTAATAATAATAAAAAAAGAGTTTAGAAGAGAGTTTTTTATTATTATTTTATCCCTTTACATTAGGAAATTTACAAAAGTGGACCCAACATTTTTTTAAATTATTAGCTTCTCTGACAATATTTTTGACCGTTATAAGGCCCCCATTCACATTTTCAAAAAGTTCTAAAACCCTACCCTCCACTTTTTGCTGCTTCCACTCCACTTTAACTTTAAGATTTCCCTTTCTCTTGTAATTAGATTAGTCAATTTTAAAAGGATATAAAAATATGATATTTTAATAAGTACGAAAATAATATAATAAATATAAAACGATACGATTAAATAGGATTAACATGATATATTTAAAATATATTATATATTTTTTTAAAAAATTTAATACATTTAAAAAATTTTATTATATTTATATTTTTATGTTATTAACATAAAAAAAAAAATTAAGCACAAATAATTAAATCTAACTGTAATTGTAGCTAACTGCCAAAATATCAACATATGGAGGAGTGCCAATAGCTTTTCAGTTCAAAAGAACTGATCATCTTCCAAGCTTACCGTTGATATCACCATCAAACAAGCGGCTTAGATATATTCCCCAATCTGTCATCTTTTCCCTCTCTTTCAAGTCCTTCCTGTTTTAGTTAAGGCTTTTTAGCTATCTCTTCTTCAACCCCAGTCATTTTCCAAAGTTTTATTTTTACCAGGAAAAGACTTTCCTTCCTTCTTTCTTGCATTTTCAGCAGTTTTTCTCAATTGGGTGTTAAAAGAAAACCCTATCTTGGGGCATATGTTTGGATAGTGAGAAAATCATAGAATGCCAGTTTCAACAAGGTCTCAGATCAGCAGCCAAGAAAAGCAGCAAAGAAGCAGAAGTAGAAGATCAAATGAAGAAGAAGAAGAAACCCAGATGAATAATGTTAATAACAATTTTCCACTGAGGAATCCACATCATGGATTGAAGGAAAAAATTAGAGCTTTAACTTTTTTATATGAGCAACAAAAGAAAGCTTCTGCAGGTCTTCGAAACAACCCATCTCCGAAACCTGATCAAGAGAAGCGTTTTTCATCTCACCCTAGTGTTGATCTTCTCACTTCTTGCAAAAAACAAGAAAGAAAAGAAGAGAAAGAGCAAAAAGATTCCAAATTTAACAATGTTATGAGGGAAAACACAGTGCCAAAATTGCCTGCAATGGCTAATTCTACAGTGACTAGGACTTTTGTGTTGCCTCAACCACCTTCGGATGATGCAAAGGAGAATCTTTTGATTGGTTCTGATAAGATTCTGGGGTTTTCTTCTTGTGCAAGAAAGGCCACATCTGAGACAGCGAAAACTACAGTTTCAAGGAAGCTGTCAATGGGGGGGACTAGGACTGTTCAAGAATTGGAGAAAATGGAGAGTAGTGCCTACACTGAGAAAAATGGGACATTGGGTGGAAATGGTAGTAGGATTCTTGTGTTTGTAAGGCTTAGGCCTATGGCTAAGAAGGAGAAGGAAGTTGGTTCAAGGTGTTGTGTCAAGATTGTGAATAAGAGGGATGTTTACTTGACTGAGTTTGCTAATGAGAATGATTATCTTAGACTAAAGAGGCTTAGAGGCAGGCATTTTACTTTTGATGCTTCATTCCCGGATTCCACTAGTCAACATGAAGTATATACCACCACGTAAGTTTTGCCCCAAAAGTTTTATGTATTGGTCCATTTTGATATGAATTGCAGTCAGTGTTGCCCCTTAACACTGTTTCATTTGGTTATTTTTCTGTGTTGACTGCATGGAAGCTAGGAAATTTTCATCTATTTAGAAATGGATTTATCTAACTTGTATAAGGAATTTCCTGATTGTGAATCTGACTGATTAATTGAAACTATTTTTATTGATCAGACCAGCTATTATCATCGTCTTCAGTTCATAGTTGATACAGCTTATGTTGAGGTTTAATTTGGTTTTCTGTCTTTGTTTTCACTTGTTTTATCAATAATGTGCTTGTTGTAGAGAAAATGATGTCTTGTTGTTGGTGTTTCTGGTTGTTTTAGCTTTCCAAATGAATATCCAAATAAATACTAAGAAAAAATCTAGAAAATCGTAATTAATAGTTGTACTAATTCCAGAAAGGAGAATTACCTACCATTATTAACATAATGCAGTGACATTTAAGCAACCAAAAGAGAAGACAAGATTTCTGTATGTAGAAAAAGCTACTGCCAATGTTGCCTGAAACTTCAACACCAACTTATCTATAAGCATGCATTGAATCGAATGTGTCCAAGTTTATCTGGTTTTTTCAATGAATTAACTTCTTAGGAACCAATTCTGAACTTTCAGGACTGCAGAGCTTGTGGAAGCAGTTTTGCAGGGAAGGAACGGCTCAGTGTTTTGCTATGGTGCCACAGGAGCTGGAAAAACTTATACAATGCTAGGCACCTTGGAAAATCCAGGTGTGATGGTTTTGGCAATAAAATATCTCTTTACAAATATTAGGCAGAGGAGCTGTGATGGAAACCATGTAGTTCATCTCTCCTATCTTGAGGTCTACAATGAAACCGTCAGGGATTTACTCTCACCTGGAAGACCTCTTGTCCTTAGAGAAGATAAGCAGGTTTGTTCTCTTTAGCCTTGATATTTATACTGCTTCCAAGCAATTCTGTGAAAAGTTACCTACTTACCTTACTGTCTAAATTGTATGTAGTAGAGAAGGAGTTTTTTTCTTCAAGTGTTAAGCTTTTGGACCCCATGCAAATTAAGTCACCAAATTTTTATTCGATTAACATGTCTGATTGTCCATTGTTAAATGAGATTAGCTGAAAATACTTGCTTTTACTGTATATTATCCAACTCTCTGCAAACTTCGTAGTACTAGTAGTCTAGTACACCAATATCATATTATTATCTGTTTTTGGAAACTTAGTATGTTGTCCTCTATATTTATAAAGTTTCTCCTAAAATCATCAAAGTGGAACTTTTTGAAGTGTTTTTGCCAAACTAGAATAGAGACTGGTGGCAAGTAATATAGCTGTATCTTGTCATCCAATTCCATATTTTCATGCTATCACCTAACTGATTAGAAAGAAATCTATTCCACTGTGTTTTCCTTTATAACAGATGAATAGCTGATGTTTCAGGTACAATGGTTGTTAAATACAAGGAAATATTGTTACTTTTTGAAACTATTTAAGCAAACACAAACAATTTTACGAACCACATTTATAGTCTTCTATATATTGTTTAAATTCTAATTTTAAATGCCTTGATTTTACCTCAGAAAAGTGTTTGCTCAAATGTAATGCAGGGAATTGTTGCAGCAGGTATTACACAATACAGGGCTTATTCCACGGATGAAGTAAATTTCCTAATTCCATTATCATACCTTAGAAGGTTAGACAATTGATTGAATGGAAGGGGTATAACAGTTTTACTGGGTTGTGGCAGGTGATGGCACTGCTTCAAAGAGGAAACCAAAACCGAACCACTGAACCAACTCGCGCGAATGAAACGTCGTCACGATCCCATGCAATTCTTCAGGTACCAGTAATGATCTGTGACTGACTACTTGCTTTGTTCTTCTAATTTTATGATATTTTTATATATATGAGTTGCTTTTCATCTAGGTTGTGGTTGAATATAGAGTCAAAGATGCTTCAATGAATGTCATTCATAGAGTTGGAAAGCTATCACTCATAGATCTTGCTGGTTCTGAAAGAGCCCTTGCAACTGATCAGAGAACACTTAGATCACTGGAGGGTGCGAACATTAATCGGTCACTTCTTGCACTGAGCAGCTGCATCAATGCCCTTGTTGAGGGTAAGAAACACATACCGTACAGAAACTCAAAACTCACTCAACTCTTGAAAGACTCATTAGGTGGAGCTTGTAACACTGTAATGATTGCTAATATCAGTCCAAGCAATCTCTCATTTGGTGAAACACAAAATACCCTACATTGGGCTGACCGGGCCAAGGAAATCCGAACCAAGGTTAGTAATCTTTGCTCATTTTCTTATCAAGAAATGACCTTATATGCTTGCCCCTGTTTTGATTGCTAAGTTATGTTTATTCAGTTTAATGCTATACCACTTAAACCTCGTTTTTCCGAGTTGAATCTTTCACTGTTTTTTAACACCCAAAAAATTGGTTGTTTATAGCTTCCTGGATCATATTCCTTGCACTTGCAGGCATGTGAGGCAAATGAGGAGGTACTTGAAGTACCTGAAACTGGAACCGATCAGGCTAAGCTTCTGCTTGAACTGCAGAAGGAAAATCGTGAATTGCGAGTACAACTGGCATGCCAACAGCAAAAGTTGCTAACCCTTCAAGCACAATCCTTAGCTGCATATGCTTCTGCAACCCCTTCTTCAGTTACATCTCTCATGACTCTTCCATCGACTACCCAACCAAATGACAAAAGGAAACCTAGATCCACCTTCTTAACCGGCAACTGCTTCACACCAGAATCGAAAAAGAGGGGAACAGAAGAAGCAGTTAAAGAGCTTAGACTGACTGTGAAGGCATTGGAACTGGAAATGGCTAAAATGAAGAAAGACCATGCCTCACAGTTAAAGCAGAAAGAAGATATTATTCGTGAGCTTTCAAAAAAGAATGAAAAACCATCAGAAGTAGGTGTGAAGAGGGTTGTCACAAGGGGTAGCTTGCGACCAAAGGTACCAAACCCTGGGGAGTTGAAGAGCCCAAGTCATCGTTTTCGATCACCAGTTCCAACAACCAAAAAAAGAAGTTTCTGGGATATAACAACAGCTAACAGCCCATCAGTCACTAAACTGAATGGAAGAAAAACTAGAAGCCATGTCATTTCAGAACCTGTTGCAGCTCCCTCCATGCTACTTCAGGTACAGTAATGTTTTACCCTAACCCTTTCTTTTATTTTGAGTAGGTTCATTTTACTATTAAGGTCATATTCATATGCAGAAAAATATACGTCCTACATATATTTTTAAAATGCCATCACCTTGAAATATGGAATGACTTAGGCCCTAGAAGACTCCTCCATGCATGCCCAAAATTAGAGGACTTCTTCCCAAGTTATCTCTTCTCTCAGCACTTCATTCATTTGGTCCTTTTAGTTTTCGTGCATATATGAGTTTTCTTTTCTTTCTTTTTTCTTTTCTTCTGTAACTGATGCATGCCCAAAAATAGAGGACTTCTTCCCAAGTTATCTCTTCTCTCAGCACTTCATTCATTTGGTCCTTTTAGTTTTTGTGCATATATGAGTTTTCTTTTCTTTTCTTCTGTAACTGATGCAGCTTGCCTGTCCATGTTTCTGGTTTGTGTTAATGTTTGGACCACACGTCGCCAACTACATCATGCAGCCAGGATTTACTCGTCAAAGACCTGATCCTCTGAAGTAATGACGAAGAGAAGGAAACGAAATGGAAAACAAAAAAGGAGGTGGTGGTTCAACAAAGAAGCATAAGTTTTTGCTTTCTCAAGTGGTGTACTCCTGTTGTTTCCTTATAGGTCATGATCAATCAAGTCCACTAGAAAGAGATATTCTTTTATTGTCTTTTCTTTTTCTTTTTCTCATTCGATTTCTTCTCATCAAGGTCACCAGCAATTACTCCACTAGTGTTTTATTTTCAATTTGAAGCTCTTGGAGCATCTGGAGGCCAAAAAATTCATGTATATTTATGTTTCTCTTTAAATAATGTTTATTTTCATTAGAACCATTCAACACAAGGATCATAGATGAAGTCAATCAATAAGGGTTATACATGTTGAGACAGCTCAAGTTGAAACAAGTAATATGAGAATTGCTTGGAGACTAAGGTGGAGAATCTCTGTATCAAAGGGTTCAATTTTCATCCGCAAGAAGTAACTATTCAGGCAAGCAATCCCCTTCTTTTTACTTTTGACTAGCCCTTTCATTATCTTCGGCCATGGTTTGCCTGGATGGCCTCTGATATCTGGTGCTTGGTGCTGCTGTATTTTAAGCATTATATATCTGTGAATCAAATTAAGTATCTAATGTATTTGGATCCTGGTCAAAGGCACCTCTAAGGGTCCGATCATAAAATGACACCTCCAATGTGATGGATATACTTTTGACCGTGAATCCAAATGGACGCTTAGGACTTGTGATTCTAGAATGTAGAAGCTACAAGCTTACAACTCTCAATTTTACATTAGCCTTTTGTGATTGAGACCTTTTGTAAATGAAAGGACTATCCTTGTGAGTTTTGGTTCTGAATCCATTACTCTAATAACCATGCCCTCCCTCTTATTAAGGATAATGTGACATTGCCACTACTAGGCGCAGAAATATGGTGGATCACTTTCTTTTACTTGGCTCCTATATTTCTAAACCACCAAATGTCTACTGTGATAGCGCTGGGTGCCACTCATGTTTATGCCATAATCCTATCATACACTCTGGCATGAAGCCCATAGCTAAAGCCCAGGGCTTAGTTAGTTCATATGATTACTCTTAAGAGGTGACGTTAAGTAAGTTTGGAGATCAAATCCTAACACATGTAATCTCTTTTCATATCCTTAGACTACGTACTCCTTTATGCCACAAAAAATGTACATAACTATGAATTTATTTATTTATTTTTTTTGTGAGAGAGAAGCTTGCGGACTTGCTCATAAAACCTCACGCCCCCTCGAGCACGATTCTATTTGCCAAGGTCCAAGATTTGTGTTCTTGATGGAAGGACCATATCCTAGTGATGGGTTAAAGATGATGTGACCAAAGTTGCTATAAGAGAAGATAATCTTAAGCAGGATGTGGCTAAGGACAGTTTGAAAACAATTGATGGCAGGAGTTTCATGAGAAATTATGGCTAAAATATGTCATTGTATATAAATATATCAGATTACACTTGTATTATATAATTTAGACTTATTTACTCTTTATCTTTTGCCTGCTCTTGGATGATAATTTCAGAGCATTCAATTACAAACCAACCATGGTGCATGGTGTATCACGCTTGCTCTTCCAAAACAAGCCAATTTCCTCTCACTTGATACGTGATGCATTAGATCTCATGATTTTATCTTATAGAAAACATCTTATAAGTTAAAAATGGTTTGAATATTAGTCTAATTTTAATACATAACCGATATAAGATTCATGGTTTTTCTCTAAGATCATAAAATTTTCTTCTTCTCCAACGAATACCCACTATTGTCCACTTCAACTCATTGAAACCTTACAATTTTATCTTACAAGCCAACTCTGGTATCAAATAGTGTGAACACTTGTATATTCAATCAAACTCTAATAATGTGAAAAATTTGGCTTCTTTCTAAGATCATGACACTCTCTTGGCCAGTTGGCCCTTGTTACCTCAGCGTATTACTTCAGCAACATATCAAGGTTTGGACATAGATGGAATTGAACAAACTCTCCTAATTATGTTAAAGCCAATGTTGAAAAAAATAGATCGAAAGTCAAACCGATATGACCTCCGAATCACCGATTGAACCGAATTGTTTAATTTAAAAGTAAATTAACTATTGAATATATAATTTTAATATTAAATAAGTATTAAATATAATTATTAGTTAATAAAAAAATGTGTTTGGTTTAATGGTATAATTTTTACTATATGTTTTTACAGGTTAAATATTCAAATATCATCATTTACAAATTTTTTTTAAATATAAAAAATAATAAAATTAACAAAAAACCAACTTTTTTTATCAGTTTACTATATGTCCGGTTTTAAAGTATGCACTGAACGTCAAACCACTAATTTTTTATTCAACCAATCCGATTCAATTTTTTCATCACTGGTTAAAGCTTGATTTGGAGGGTGGCGTCATTTCGGTGACAGATACAGCAGCGCAGTGGGAGATGCTCACATCAGGCATCCAAATGCATGAGCTATAGACAACCTCCATTAGATAGAAAAGAGCAAATATCCAAAGAGGCAGTGCACTAACAAATGGCTTTTTTTTTGTACATAAATATACGAGATTAGATCTTAGAAGAAGGATGCTTAGCCTATGGTAAAAGAAAATAAGTCCTAAAAGGTTAGCTCTCTAAACTTGGGTCAGGATCTGGTTGCTTGGGGGCAACAGCACCACCGTTCATTCTCGCACGTGCCTCAGCAAACATCCTCTGCTGCTCAGCTACGGCTTCTTCCTCGGTCATTTCTGCTACATTGCTCCATTTGCCACCTTTCAAAGAGTCCTGCTGAAATGCATTTTAAGAATACCATCTGTTGGGAAGTGTTTCTGTTGCTGAATCATATTCAAAATGCAGTATTGAATCGTATTTTTTTCGATAAACCAGTTAGGTTGCCAAAAAGAATTAACGAAAAACAACTCTAATAGAAAAGAGTAGCACAAGATTGCCAACTTCTTGGTCAATAACCAGGGAAAAAAAAACTATATGCCTGTACTAACACGACTTCTTGCGGAAAAAAAAGGTCAGAGGGGCAATCTCCTTTTTAAGAACTATGATTCAGTTTCCCAACGATTGACATTGCAGACTGCTAAATGCAAACAAGGAGCAAGAAGACAAACAATTACCATTGTCTCAATTTTGTGTTGCTCATATGCAGCATATACCTCTTCAATGTACTCTCCAAACCCAAGAACCTGATAAATCACATGCATACAAAGTTTTACTAAGAAGTATATTACATGTAAACCTTTTCTGCATTCTTAGAACTAAAAATTGGTATGATAAGAATAAATGCAAGGCAGTAGAGTGCACAACGTTAATCGATGTCAAATTATGGATCACTGTTGTTAGCAACAGAAATCTCCAGTATGAACCAATTCAACGATCAAAGGATACTAACAAAAACTTCTGCTTAAAGCTACCTCTACTACTTTACAGGATGCTGACGAAAAAAAAAATATGTAGAAGAATATATTTAAGACCCTATCTTTAAAATGGAGAGAGACCTAGTAAAGGCATAGCCTGATGTGACAACAAAAATATCCTTCTCAGACACTTGATAGCTGGATTTGCTTGAATTCTGATTATAAAAAGCAGTTCTAAAATCTATCTGTGTTTACTTAAGAGTGGAAGCAGGCTATGTGCCTACAGGCATAATGACACTGCTGAACCACAACTGCATATGCAAAGGTACTATTCAAGGCATTACTTTTTCAATCCTAACAAGTAATAAAGCAAAAGAGAAATAGACAAATAAAATAACACACATAAAAGAACCAAATTAAAACATGAAAGTTGGCTGATGAGAGAGAAACCTCCAAGGCCTTGAGTACATGCTCAGGCGCTATTGTTCGTCTCTGCTCTCTGTTACAAACTTCATTGGACTCTGATGAAATAAGATTAATAAACTCTGCATGAGGATTAAAGTTGTCATCAATTTCTTGTAACAAGAAGTTAATACCATCAATTACATTCTAGTTAAAGTAAAAATCCAATGAAGTATAAAGTTTACAAGGGAATATACACTTGCCAAATAACATACTAACAAGCAAAAATTTTCGTCCCAAATCTTCAATGACACAATAAATACTGGGAGTATAACCATATGAGACTAGTTACCAATTATATGAATCTCAACTGAGGTTTGAAAACCACTTTAAAATCTAAAATAATAGATACCATATTCCTCTTTCACACAATTTTGAAAAGCAAATGTGTTGAAATGAAAAACGAAACCATCCATCTTCTTTTCATTCTAACATTTTAATTAAAATCATTAGAGTAGAGAACCAAATGCAGCGCATCCACGAAGAGTTGTAAAACCAAACTGCAAGAAATGGATAACTTGAAGCAAATTTCAAGGCAAGGAGAAGAATGTTCCCTTTTTCCATCACATGCCAGACGATGCTAATTTTAGCTGATGAAATTAGAATTTACTACATTAAAATGCATTTTCTTTCGTTCTTTGGTCTTTATAGGACCAAAGTGACCTAATAGAGATGATGGAAATTGACCAAATCAAATTTATATTAGATTAAGGTAAAATTTTAGTTCAAAAGCTCATTCGTTTGGGAAAAAATAAATTAACACTAACATGCAAAAACAAAGCTTTGTAACATCAAAAGATGTCACTGCAAATGAATAATGGAAAAGTGACCACTAACACAAAAGTCAACAACTTAGCTTTATAAAAACCTTAGAAAGAAATTTGACGTGTTAACAATCAAAAGTATATATGGAGGCCATAGAGACCTAGTAGAAGTGTGTGATATTAAATTGATACTGATTAAAAGAAAGAAACTTATTATCTCACCTACACAACACTCGATCAAAAGATCTTGAGCATCTCTTGCAACACGTACATCAAATGTTAACATCTCCTTTATAATTTTGGTCATAGTTGCTGCAAAACGAAAAAGATATATATATATATATATATATATATATATAATTTGCATCACAAAGCAATGAATCTAAACTAAACCACAGTGCTTAGGTGCAAGGCCATGGGCAGACAATCATATTTGATTACTATAATTTGCATGTGCATGAGGAAGGGTTTTGGCTATTTTAAGATACAAGTTTGACAACCCCTTTCTCTTTTTATAACAGTGAAAAGCAAAAGAAAAACAGAATCTTAAATCCTTGCACCAAAAGTGGACCATGTAAAGTGTTTAAATATTACAGCCTGATTATTAGCTCATAAACTCCATTTCACCACGTAACACAAGTTTACCAGGGAAGCAAAAAATCAATAAGGCTGAGGTATAATTGTCCAAACACTTGCACCCTTTCCCAGTTGCAGCATTGAAATCAATTCCTTTGTTAAAAAAAAATCTTTCTCATCCATCCTCAAAGCCATCACAGTCCTCAACCAGCACAATGCAATCCCTCACATAGAAGCTCCAGACAAGAACGTCTTTTGGAGTTTAAAAACAATAAATATAAAAGAAAAAATGGGAAAGCCAGTTGACACCCTTGACGGACAAAGCATTCAGAAAGACAACTCGCAAAGAGCTAAAAAAATCTCACAATAGAAAGCTAGTCAAAGATAAACTAGGTTTGAACACAAATTTATCCTTCACATAATGAAAGACACGCACTTTCTTAAATTCATCTCATCACACTCGCCTAACCTCATCGAATTGAAGGTTCTGCAGCTTTCACCTGTTGGTAACTTACTTTGGAGAAAACCTAATTAACTTTTCATGGCAACTCATTCACTTATTTACTAATTCAATGCATATGTTGAAATAAATAATCCAACACCCTAAATTAAGCAGCAAAACTGCTATGACATATCATTGATAGCTAATTTTCATAGCAGCTAAAAGAAACCCTAGCAAATTCAAGTACTAAAATTCATTAATTTAGAACAGAAGAAAATCCAAACAAACGAAAAGGAGAAGAATTTTCAGGAAAAAAAAAAAACAAGTAAAACATCATAAAAATTAACCGAATAATTAAAATATAACAAAACGGAAATTAGGACGTAAAAACAGAGGAAAACAAAAATTACCTTTGGGAAGCGAAGCGTCCTCCTTCGACTTCCCTACGATATCCATGGGCTCCATATTTTAATTCTTCAAAACAAAATAATAAAAAAAATCCAACAGAGAATAAACATATCTAAAAACGTGAGAGGGAGGAAATCGGGGGGATGGACTCACCGAGTTACTGAGTCAAGACGGGGCGACATCTCTACGAACGGAAAACCACTAAACGAGTCAAGTGATTCGTGATCCGAGTCGCGGGGGAGATCAAGAGAAAGGACACGGTTGATTTATGGAGTTATCAGAGAAGGTCAAGGCGCTTCACGATCGCAGCCGATTAGGGCAAAAAATAAAGAAACAAACAAACATTCAGGGGGCGCGTATGTTCCCACGCGCTTACTTTAGCGCCTTCCAAGATTCGCGCAATAAGTGGATCTGGTGGTTGGTGCGTGTTTGCAACTCCGTTTTTAAGCGCGTGGAGAATTGGGGCTTTAACCTCACGCTCTTCAAGTTTTCAAAAAAGGCTTATCTAATTTTTTCCCGGTTATTTTCAAAAAGGTATTTGACAAAATGCTAATAATAATAAATAAACAAAAGGCGAACCATAAAAAAATAATAATTAAAATTTATCTAACTTCTAACTATAATATAAATTAACTACGTGAGTTGCCCAACACATGTCCACTACTTTAGTGGTGAGATGTGTCATTTTATTTTTTTAAGAAAAGAAAAAATATATAAAAATTGGTATTTTCGTGTTTATATATATATATATATATTTTGTGTTTAAAGTTTTATAAGTTTTTACACATTATTAATTCGTTTTATGTATATTCTGATAAGTTCATATATTTGTATAGTATTCATATTATTTCTCGTGTTGCGTAAATTTTTTCTGTATTATGTTCGTATCGTGTCTCAATTCATTTCATATTTTGCATAGTTTGTCATTCTGATTCAATTTAGATAAATTTTGTGTGTTCGCGTTATTTTTTTTTTTCAAAGTTTTATAAATTTTTACACGTTAATAATTCGTTTTATCTAGATTTTGACAAGTTCCTATATTCGTATCATGTTTATGTTATTTTTCGTATCATGTCATGTTTTTATTATTTTCTCATGTTGTATTTGTGTCGTTCTTAAATTCATCCCATATTTTGTTCTAATTATTTTTTCATGTGTGTTAAAGTATTATAAATTTATACAAAATTTTTACATATTAATAATTTATTTCATTTATATTTTCACACATTTGTGTATTCGTGTCGTGTTCATGTTATTTTTCGTATTGTGTTTTAATATGTTTTCTTTGTTGTGTTCATGTTGTGTCTAAATTCATTTCATATTTTGCATAGTTTGTCATTGTGATTCAATTTAGAAAAAAATTTGTATGTTCGTGTCTCAACTCATGACATATTTTGCATACTTTGTCATAATGATTCAATTTTAAGAAAAATTTGTATGTTCGTGATGTGTTCGTGTTATTTTTACGTGTGTTTAAAATATTATAAATTTATATAAAAAAATTTGCGCGTTAATAATTTGTTTTATATAAATTTTGACATGTTCGTGTATTCGTGTCATGTTTTAATTATTTTTTCATGTTGTATTTGTGTCGTATCTCAAGTCTCTCAACTCTTCTCATATTTTGCATAATTTCTTATAGTGATTAACTCTAAATTTATTTACTTAAAATATTAAAATATAAAAAATATTTAAATAAATAATAATGATTTAATATAATTAAACTTAAATTTATTTGTGATTATTGATTTAATTAAAAATTTATAAATATTTAAAAAAATCCCACAGCAAAGCGGGGGAAGAATTCTAGTTATATATAAAATTGATTATTATAATCATATACATAACTATATATATAAATTGATTATTATAATTATATATAAATAATTATTATAAATAATTTTCATAGTAAATAGTTATGCTGACGAAAAAATCCGTCATAATTCTAATTTTCGTCGCATAGTTATTAACAAGAAAAATTCTGTCACTAATAACTATTTGCAACAGAAAATTTTATGGCACCTCAATTTTTCCAGATTGATATTTTCGTCGAAAAAAAAACAAAAACCATCGGAAATAACATTTTCGTAAAAAATACTTATTTTCGACGGAGTTTGGGTTTTTTTCAACAAAAAATTCCATTAGAAAAAACTCTGTCTCTTGTACATTAATATATTTTTTACTATACAAACTTTTCACACATTGACACATGGCTTTTTTTTTATTTTTTTTTTATATGGTTTGGGGAAGGAAATAAAGAAAAGAAGAGAAATTGAAAGAGAAAAACAAAGAGGAAGAAAGGAAAGAAAGAAAGAAAGAAAATGATAAAAATTTGTGTGTTTGTGTTCGTATTGTTTTTTTCTGTATTTAAGTATTATAAATTTATATAAAATTTTATATGTTAATGATTCATTTTATGTATATTTTGACACATTCGTGTATTTATGTAGTATTCATGTTATTTTTCGTGTTGTGTTTTAATTATTTTTCTTATTCTATGTTCGTGTCGTGTCTCAATTCATTTCATATTTTGCATAATTTGTCATTGTGATTCAATTTAGAAAAAAATTTGTGTTCGTATCGTATCTCAATTTATTACATATTTTACATAATTTGTTATAGTGATTCAATTTAGAAAAAAAATTGTGTGTTCGTAAACATGTTCATGTTTTTTGTGTGTTTAAAGTATTATAAATTTATTTTACACGTTAATAATTCATTTTATATAGATTTTGACACGTTCATATATTTGTGTTGTATTCATGTTATTTTTCGTATCGTATCGCATTTTAATTATTTTCTCATGTTGTGTTTGTGTCGTATCTCAATTCATCACATATTTTGCATAATTTGTTATAATAATTCGATTTTAACTCTAAATTCATTTACTTACGATATTAAAATATAAAAATTCTTTAAATAAATAATAATTATTTAATATGATTCAACTTATTTATTTATAATTATTAATTTAATTAAAATTTTATAAATATTTAAAAATTCCCTCCAACGAAGCAGGGGAAGTATTTTAGTATGATATAAAATATAATATGATTTAAAAAATAATATGAATGTACGAATATGTTTAAATTTATATAACGTGAATTATTAACAAATCAAAATTTATATAAATATATAATATTTTAAATACGATTATGACATGTAAAAATAAAACGAATACGATACAAATATATAAATTATCATGTCTAATAGTAAATCAAGAAATAAGAGTGCATCAATGAAAAATAACTTTTATAATATCTATCAATTATTACTTTTAGAATTTAAATTTTTTAAGAAAACTGATAAATATTAATAATTAGTGAAAAACTTGATGAAAGTTAAATAGTAATTAACTTAATAGAATAATAAATTTCATAAAAAACAAAAATTTGTTTAAAATAATTATTTTACTAAATTACTTTTTTAATAGTATTGTTTTTGTTAAAATGATTAGTACAATTTTCTTATAATTCACATGCAAATTGTATGTTAAGTTTTTGGTTTTTTTTGCTACCAAAAGAAGGAATTCAATATTTATTATCTAATCAAATTGAAACATTCAATTATTTATGAAAAAAATATTAAACTTACAAATCGCTCATAAAAAGAACTATTAAAATTAAGAATGAAATTTAAATTTTATAAGTGAAATGTTTTATCTTACTAAATTCAACCAACTTCATTTGGCAAAATTCAAAATATATATTAATTTATTTTAAATTTAAAATAAAATATTTTTATAATTTGTTTATTATAAAGTAAAAAATATGTGAATTACTGGGCCATGGACTTGGACTTGGGTTTCAATAACCCAAAGCAAGCCATGTACACGTCTAGTTTTACTGCAACTTTCTCTTCCCCTCTGGATCCTACTACAACCAGAGCTTTCAAGTCCAAGAACACAATAATTCCCCAAAATAAATCCATTTCAATCAAACGCCATTTTCTGATAGCTTTTAATCTATCTCTCATTTAAACACTAAATCAATCAAATAGGAAAAGGAAATTATTAATTATGGATTCGGACGAGGAGGATTACGTGTTCTTTGGTACACTGATAGAGCGCGAGGAAGAGATCACTAGCCGTCGGAAAAAAGCCGCCGTCGAAGCTTCTGGCAACCTCCGCTCTCTCCCTCCCTAGAAGCAAGAGGTATAAACTTTCATCCTCTTTTTATTTTACTTGCTGAGATTATAAGTGAGAAATTTGAACTTTCCAAGAACCTATCCCAGGTTGAGTTTTGTTTAGTTTTTTTTTTCTTTTTCCCTAAGCTATAAATTGTCGCTTTCAGACACCGTTTGTTTTCCGTGAAAATTTAGGGGAAAAGAAAAATAAAATTAAACAGCGAATGAAAGCCGATGGAACTTGCATTTACTTTTCTTTAACAAGTTTTCTTTTTTTTTTTTTGGAAAATTGCTACTTGTCATTTGGCGGTATCTTTTTATAAATTGAATCCTTGTGATGGTCAAAGCAAATTGTTTGTTTTTAGCTAGTATTTGAAGCTAAATCAGTTCCTTAATAGGAATGGAAGCCTTTGATGGATTTCACTTTACTTGCAGTTGATTCTAAACGACTTGTCTTGGAATTGCTTTAAAAAGAAAATAATTTTTCTGTGTCTCTATTGTGGTGGCTTCCGTACTTTAATTATTCTTTAACTCATGAGTTCAATCACTTCCATTATATATATAATAATATAGATAAGGTATATAATGTAATCATGTAAGTATTTATTTGTTATGCATAGTCAAAAGACTTTGTTTCTATCATCTTTGAATTATATTTTTTCAGGTTAGAGATGAAGAAGGACGAAGAAGATTCCATGGTGCATTTACAGGTGGATTTTCTGCTAGTTACTTCAATACAGTGGGCACTAAAGAGGGTATATCTCTATATACATTTTAACTAGATTGCTTCCGTTCACTTGCTAAGGAGTCATCTAGCATGCCTTATGGTTTGTGAAACATATTTGCAGGTTGGGCCCCACAGTCATTTACATCATCACGGAAGAACAGAGCTGAAGTCAAACAGCAGAGCCTTTTCAACTTTTTAGATGAAGATGAGAAAGCTGTATGTTCTATTTCATTTTCCCACCTTTTATGATTTTCTTTGACTGCATATAGGGACGATGCAGTGTCTGTTAGGTTTCGACAAGGATTTTGCTCTATGCAAAACTACATTTGGTCATAGTTGTTTATTTCCTTAATATTTTACAATTCAGTTGCTTGTACTTCTAGGATCCTGGTTTAGAAATGTTTTGAAAATTTCTTGATGCCTTTGCCAGAATCTGAAATTCCCAATTCTGTCATGCTGCATCTATTAAAAACTTGGACCTTCATGATCTTGAAGTTTAGCTATGGAAATATGTTTGTCCTATTATTTTCTAGCAGCATATGTGTTGAATTTTTATTTATGATTATTCTTTATTTTTATGTCAAGAATTTATATGCATATATATATATTGGTCTTATTTTTGCATGTCTGGAGTTGCACAATTTCTTTATCATCCATATTTGCCTGAGATTGGATGCACATTTTGCTGTATAGTACACCTACACTCACTCCTAATATATCTTTCTTTAAAGCTTTGTCTCTTAATATATTTTCGCAGCTCTGACATGGTTTCATGGTTATTAATATTCCCTAATATCTTCTAAAATACTGTTTAAATCTTTCATTTGTTGCAATATTGAAGTGATCATAATTATACAAGAATTGCATTATATTAATTATTAAATGCTTAGGCATCTTTCCAGATCAACTATGCTTTGAAATATCTGTTCTCTGCATTTATTAATGAAAAGTTTGCGAAAAAAGATCATTTTTTGTAGCTCATATTTCATTATAAGACAGTTCAATAAGAATCATAACAGAGTTTGAACAATGAAGTATCGTTTCCTATGTAGAAATCTTTGAAAGTAGTTTCACTACCTACTCAATGTGTTCACTAATTATTGTTATATGTGCCTCTCAATATTTTGTGTCTTTTAAGCAGTGGGTGGTGTTTGTAGAAAAATTGGTTTCATTATATGATCCTCTCATCTACCACTTATAGATAGATGATAAGGGATTTGCAAAAGGTATTTTGTTATATTTTGTTTCTAACTGTAAGAACCTTTTTTCAAGTTTATAATATTCCATGCTTTTGTATTTTAGGAATTGGAAGGTCAATATTTGGGAACATCTCCACAGTTTGACACATTTGGATTTACAGCTGCCGAGTATGCTCGCAAACAAGCCTATAAGGAACAAAAGCAAAGGTCTATCAAATGCTTGTATATGTTTCTCCTTATCAGTAATAATTATAGCACTAGATATGAAGCTAAAACTGCAATTGTCGCCAATTTATCTGTTTAGAGTTTTGGTTCTCAATAGAAATCCATATTTTGAAACTTAAGTGCTCTCAAAGGGAATGTTGGTTTTTGCCACTAGCACGACTTATTTTTATGCATGAAATAAAAGAATTTAATTTGCCATTTTTATATAGCCCAACCCAACTTCCATGCTTGTTCATTTTTGCTCCTTATGTTGCTGAAGAAGACTTGTTGAACACGTTTGGCAGGATATGAAAACATTCCATATGGTTTCTATTATCCCAGACGTAAGGACAGCCACCGTCTCCATATCACAACAATATTCATGTTATTTAATATTGGGATTCTTGATGACAGCTTTTTTCATTGCCATTATCATTATCATTATTCTGTCATCCTCATGATCACCTTCTCCGTCATTATTGTATTCTTTGTTATCGAATACTCTTCTTTCCACTATGGACATGTCAGCGCATGCACTTGCACCTCATGGCATGTGCACTCATGCATATGCGAACTCATTTGCATGTCTTTTGTACTTCCTGGAGATATTTCTAAGGATTTTCTGGCTTCTTACTTAGTTCTCTGTGTTTCTTGAAGGCCATTTGCAATTCCTGGACCTGTTCCTGATGAATTTGTCCTTCCAGCCTCTGATTCTATAGGTTTGTTGTGAATATATGAATGCTTAGCCACCAAATAGTCTATCTGTATAGAGATTAAGCAACTTAGAGCCTCATATTGCTTTTGATGAGTAGGTGTAAAATTGCTGCTGAAGATGGGATGGCGGCGTGGCCGTGCAATCAAGGACTTGCATGCTAGTTCATTATATGGTACTTTGGTCTACCATCATATTACTCTTATGCATTTTGTCTGATTCTAGCTCTTTCGGCATAATGGATTTGAGAAGCTTTAAGTTGTACATACAATTAGAATGCGTTTAAGACCTACACATTCTATGATAGTACGACGAAAGATTAGATTTCTCAACAGCTACGAGTTTATTGTTTTTCAATCTTAAGCCGCTATCCTCAGTCCTCACACCTTAAATAAAAAAGAAAGAAATATATTATTAAACTGGGAGAAACTAAGAGAAATATTGGGAATAATTTTCTGTATATTTATTTACAAGGCTGTACAAATCTCCTTCTTATAGAAAAAAATAAGCATAAAGTTAGGAACTAATAAGCATAAAGTTAGGAACTAATAACTAGTAATTGGCTGGCTATTTTTCCTAATTTACAGCAGTTGACTAATTCATAAATACAAAGAATACAATCAGATCTCTAAGATTATGGTCATCAAATCTTCTATTTCCTTTCAACACTCCCCCTTAAGCTGGCTTGAAGATGTCTTCCATAGCCAGCTTGCCAACTAAGTTGTCAAATTGCTTCCTGTGTAGTCCCTTTGTCAGTATATTAGCAACTTGCTCGGTTGTTGGGATGTATGACATGCAGATTAATCCATCATCAAGTTTTTCTTTAATGAAGTGTTTGTCTACCTCTACATGCTATGTTCTATCATGGAGAACTGGATTGTGTGATATTGAGATGGCTGCCTTATTATCACAATAAACCTTCATGGGTGATGGACTAGAGATCTTCAACTCTTCAAGTATTCTCTTTATCCATATTACTTCACAAATCCCATGAGCTACCGATCTAAATTCAGCCTCAGCACTGCTTCTAGCCACAACATTTTTTTTTTGCTTCGCCAAGTAACAAGATTTCCTCCAACGAAAGTGCAATAACCTGAAGTAGATCTTCTATCTGTAACACTTCTTGCCAAATCTGCGTCAGTATAGACTTCAACTTGTAGGTGGTCACGTTTCTTAAACAGTAACCCTCTTCCTGGAGTCCCTTTTAAAAATCTCAAAATCCTATAGACAACATTGAAATGATCTGGCCCCGTCGAATGCATAAAACGGCTCACTATGCTTACTGCAAACGTTATGTCTAGGCGTGTATGAGATAAGTAGATTAACTTACCAACCAGTCTCTGGTATTTTTCAATGTGCTTCACATCTTCAGTTTTGGCAGCTTGTAACTTCATGTTTGGCTCAATAGGTGTTTCAGCTGGTTTGCAGCCAAGTAAACCTGTCTCACCAAGTAGATCAAGCACATATTTTCGTTGATTAACGAATATGCCTTCCTTAGACCTTGCAAACTCCATTCCGAGAAAATATTTCAAAATACCCAAATCCTTGATCTCGAAGTCTTTCGCAAGTTTCCTTTTGAGTCTTTCTAAACATTATCACCTGTCAAGATCATATCATCAACATAGACAATTAAAATTGCAACTTTGCCTTCCTTTGAGTGTTTGTAAAACATAGTATGATTAACTTGACTTTGTCAAAAACCGTAGCTGGTTACAGCTTTTCCAAAGCGTTCAAACCATGCTCTGAGAGACTGTTTAAGTCCATACAAGGACTTTCTTAATCTGCAGACTTTGTTACTTCCAAGCCTCTCCTCGAAGCCTGTTGGTAAACTCATAAATACCTCTTCTTCTAAATCACCATTGAGAAAGGCGTTCTTAACATCCAATTGGTGCAACGACCAATTTGAATTTACTGCCAAGGACAACAGAACTCGAATAGAGTTTATTTTTGCAACAGGAGCAAATGTTTCTTGATAGTCGATCCCAAAGGTCTGTGTAAAGCCTTTTGCCACGAGTCTTGCCTTGTATCTCTCTATACTCCCATCAGATTTACACTTCACAGTAAACACCCAATACAACCCATTGTTTTCTTATCTCTAGGTAGATCAAAAATTTCCCAAGTACAACTTCTTCTAAGAGCATTCATTTCTTCCATGACTACCAACTTCCAATTCAGATCATCTAGGGCTTCCTGTATGTTTCTTGGAACAAATAAGTAAGAAATCCTAGAGGTGAAAGCTCTATGGTTATTTGACAGTTTCTGATAAGAGAGATATTTGGCAACAAGATGATTAGTACAGGCTCGGGTTCCTTTTCTGATTGCTATAGGCACATCTAGATCCAAGGGTACAATACTAGGTTGTATAGTAGATGAAGAATCAAGAGAATTAATATGAGTAGAAATACTTGGAATTTTCAGATGACCATCTCCAGGAGTTTTTGATTGAGTCTGTGCTGGAGTGATGGTCAGGTCTTTTTCTTGTTGATGAACTTTCCTCCGAGTATAAACCAAAAGCTCAGAATTCGAACTGTTAACATTCTTCTGTAGTATTTCTCCCCCTGTTTGTGATACATCTATACTAGTCAAAGATGGACAAGGATTTCCTATATTCCCAGTATCTTGAACAGTTGATTCCTTAGTATGTATTTCCAAAATATGAGGAGGCAAGAAGCTAGGAGAAGAAGATTCTAAAAAAATTGTATTTGGCTGAGGGATAGAAACGTCCCAAAAATTATCTTCTACTCCCTGTTTCTCCCCCTAAAGAGAATTTTTTTTGAAAATAGGGTTGATTTTCAAGAAAAGAAACATCCATACTGACATGATTTTTTTTGTTTTGTTTGTGGATTATAACACTTGTATCCTTTTTTATTTGGAGCAAAGCCTACAAAAACACATTTTTCAGCACGTGGGTCAAGTTTAGATCGAAATGTGCTGGGAATATGAGCAAAAACTGTGCAACCAAAGACTTTTATAGGTAAATCAGAGTATAAACACATTTTTCAGCACGTGGGTCAAGTTTAGATCGAAATGTGCTGGGAATATGAGCAAAAACTGTGCAACCAAAGACTTTTATAGGTAAATCAGAGCATATTCTAGTTCCAGGAAAGGAATGTTTTAGGCACTCGAGAGGTTTATGTATTTTAAAACACGAGATGGCATCCTATTAATCAAATATGATGCTGTTAAAACAGCTTCACCCCACAAATATTTTGGAACATGCATAGAAAACATTATGGCACAGACAACTTCAAGTAAGTGTTTGTTTTTTCGCTCGGCAATGCCATTCTGTTGAGGGGTATCTCGGTATGTAGATTGATGATGAATACCTTGTTTTTTCAAAAAACTTCCCAAGTGCTCATTAAAATACTCTGTACCATTATCAGTGTGGAGGATACAAATTTTTGTTTGAAATTAATTTTCAACCTGTAAAAGTTTTTAAATAATTTTTCAACTTCAGATTTTTCACTCATCAGATAAATCCAACACAAACGGGTATGGTCATCAATAAATGTCACAAACCATTTTTTTCCAGAACTAGTGTTAACCCGTGATGGACCCCAGACATCACTATGAATTAAGTAGAATGGTTTTGAGGTACGATAAGGTTTTGATAAATAAGTAACACGATTACTCTTTGATAAATGACAACTTTCACAACGAAAAGATGAACAATCCATATTTTTAAATAAAGTAGGAAATAAATGTTTAAGATAGGGAAAGCTAGGATGTCCTAGTCTAAGATGCCAAAACATTATTTGTTCACGAA
The DNA here is from genome assembly GCA_030761205.1 of Fremontodendron californicum. Classification (NCBI taxonomy): domain Eukaryota; kingdom Viridiplantae; phylum Streptophyta; class Magnoliopsida; order Malvales; family Malvaceae; genus Fremontodendron; species Fremontodendron californicum. The sequence goes on along the minus strand of JAULJL010000019.1, from coordinate 6,233,752 downwards.
CAGAAATTGAACTAGTACTACTAAAGCCCTGAGCTTTTTTATTACCTAATGAAAGTTCATCAAAATAGTAAAGTCCTTCGATCATCCTAGCATTGCCAATCATCCTCCCTAAGCTCTGTTCCTGAAATTCACAATGAGTTTCAAAGAAAGTGACACGACAATTGGAATCTTTAGATATTTTGCTCACAGACAAAAGATTGCAAGCAAGTTTGGGAACATGAAGAACAGACATAAGGTTGATATTTTCAGAGATTTTGATCAGTCCTTTTCCTGCAATAGGTGAGAAACTACCATTGGCAATTCTAATTTTTTTCATTGCCAGAGCAAGGTGAATAGGTGCTAAAGAAATGAGAAAAACTTGTCATATGATCAGAAACTCTGGAATCTATGATCCAAGGAGCAGAATTTGAACAAGATAAGGCATTATGATTATTACCTGCTTGTGCCAAAGAAACACTAGGAATACTAGATGAGGAATTGGACTTTAGAAGATGATCCATCTGCTCTTTGTTGAAGGGGCCAGATGTAACATCAGACATGGCTAGAAAGAAGTGACTTGTAAAAGGATACTCTGTTTTGAATTCAAAAAAACAGGGTAAAACAAGATACAAAGAAATAGCAGTATATTCTTGGCAATGAAGGCCGAAACAGTTTAATTCCCAGAAAAAAAGAGCCTAGGCTCTGATACCACTGGGAGAAACTGAGAGAAATATTGAGAATAATTTTCTGTATATTTATTTACAAGGCTGTACAAATTTCCTTCTTATAGGAAAAAATAAGCATAAAGTTAGGAACTAATAAGCACAAAGTTAGGAACTAATAACTAGTAATTGGCTGGCTATTTTTCCTAATTTACAGCAGTTGACTAATTCATAAATACAAAGAATACAATCAGATCTCTAAGATTATGGTCATCAAATCTTCTATTTCCTTTCAACATATATTGATTGTGATCTATTTATTTATGGAAGCCTCTTCATGTAGAACATCCTAATTCCTTTGTAATTACTAATTATATAGCAAACATGGATCTTTATATGCTTTTCCTTTGGTGATGCTTTCGTTTTTGAGGGACTAAGTTTCGGGCTGAATATTCTCATCTTATATTTTATTACAGATGCTCGTCGAGAAGCTAGAAAAGCTTTTCTAGCATTTGTTTCCGAGGATACAAAGGCACCATATCCTGCTGAGTATGAGCCCGTTGAGGGTGAACCTGAAAGCTTCATTGCGCAGCCCGCTGATGATGATACTCAATCTTCTCAAAGCTTACCTGTGAGAAGTTCTCCTTTTTACCAATATTTATTATTTCTTGCTTTTATCTTTATGATCCTTTTCCAAATCATGAATGGCATTTATAATTATGTCGGCTTTTTTTCTTGTCGTAACAAGCTCAAAAGCAGTTTCTCCTGGTGCTCCATTTGTGGGAATGTTGAACAAGTCGCAGGGTGTTCTATTTTATTTTATTTTATTGTAAAATTGGAAAAGAATATTTGTAGTGTGTTTTAGCTTGGTCCATATGTGTATTCGAATTTGCAACTAGAATTTGCTTAAGCTTTGGAAGTTAAAATCTCTGTCAATTTGCTTACTTTTGTGGGCTTGAATGAGCAAAAGAGGGAGAGAGATCAGTTTTTTGACACATTGAAAGCAATCAAGTTTTTCCCGTTATAATTTCGTGCTTCAGGTTTTTGTGCTCAACCCTAAGCAGGACTTACATGGTTTAGGATATGATCCATTCAAGCATGCTCCTGAAATCAGGGGTATGTGATTTCTTGAAGGACAACTGTTTAGTGACTATTTGTATCGTTGTCAGAAGCATTAACTCTTACTGCCTTTTTATTTTCTTTTATTTGCAAATGCTTTCAGAAAAGAAGAGATCGCGCTTGTCCAATGATAAGCAGCATGCAACTAATTAGCTTAGATTCACCAGCAGGAAAGTTGCTCCTGGATTTGGATTTGGTGCACTTGAAGAATTTGATGCTGAAGATGAGGATGTCTATGCTGCTGGTTAGTGTTTCACTTTTTGTGAGCATGCATTTTGTAATCATTCATCCACTTTTATTGGTCCCATTAAAAAAATTGATTGTCTATGTTACTATCAAGAGGAAATCAGTCATATCGGCCAATGTGGGAGTCAAGAACTCGTATCTTTTTTTTTGTTTTTGTCCTTTTCAAATAAAGGGCTTGGAGTTGCATGCATTGATGTACATGTTTCCTCAGAATGTGATATTACCTTCCTTTTCTATTTGTGCTTTTGGTGATTGAGTTGTTTAAAAATATTCTAAAATCCTTATCCTATAGGTTTCTCTTGGTAGATGAATGTTTCTTATTTTTGGTATTGTGATGAAAATTGGTATTTCACTCAGTTGATGTTGTTGCTATGCCAACTGACTGTGATTCATTAGTATCCTCATTGTTTGGGTTGTTGATATGGTTAAACTATTTTTGGCGATTAGCCTCTATATTGGAGATCATGGAGTGCCAAAAATTTTAATTAGTTGCTGGTATCCATGGTGAATAATTTTATCATTAATTTGCCCATTCATCCTGAGTTTATTGGTTTAATTAAGTTTTAAGCTTTAAGCTGAAGGTATAGCTGTTATCTAGGTTATGACTTTGAAGAAACATACGTTGAAGAGGATGAAGAGCCATCAAGATTGAGCATAGAGAGTAAACAAAAGGTGGTTGCAAAAGACCAGGGTGTTCTGCCTGGTTACAAAGTTGCATCAGTTTCTGACTACCAGTTAGAAAGGTAATTGTAAAGTACTTGATGGTGCATGCTTGATGACACGTTTGTCTCATTGTTTTGAATCTGTAATTTGATCTTCCTTTATTTATTTGGAGAAGTAATATTCAATCTGTAATTCTTGTAGCACATTATGAAATTGAGGAAATTCTTCATACATATCCTCTTCCTTGGTAAGAAGGTGGGGGGGTTGAAATGATGGTAAAGTTTTTTTTTTTTTTTTGGGGGGGGGGGCTGGGGATTATGCAGGTCAGGGTTTGTAATTGAAATTATTTGGAATTTGTGTTGGAATAGATTTTAGTTTGCTTGTTGATTGTGGATAGGCAAAATTATGGTTTTAAAAAATGGTCTCGGGGCTTATGTCATCGACATGTAGATTTTTCTATTATGTAATCCATGGATAATTTTGAAGTACTTGGAAAATAGAATATAGAATGTGAAAGTGATATTAATTAAACAGGAAAGAAATAGGAGAGTGATCGATATTTTTAAATAGCCTACTGGTGGAACTTCTGGTTTTTTAAAGGTGCCAATTCTTCATTGATATTTATGGTAGTAAAAAGAAAAAGTACAATCATTAACATGGACCTGAAAGTATTAGCTCTTAAATCAAACTGATTTAATCATATATTGAAATGCCGACAAACCCAAAAGATATATAAATATGCACTCATGTAAATTATCATAGTAAACGTACTTGATGCGCTTAATATGTACCATATAAATATTGTACGTTAAACTACTTGTAGTGGAACTTTTGTTTGGATGAATTTTTTGAGTCATTCAGTAGTTATTCTATATCAAGTCCATTTTCTTGGCATCCTGTTTTGCGTAATTAGGAGATCAGAGATAAAAAAAACTGTTGTAGTTTGTTTTGTTCTTTAACAGAATTGTTAATGCCATTTTGCAATTGTTATTCAGGTTTGATCCTCCTATAATCCCAAAGGATTTTGTACCACACCACAATTTCCTGGACCTCTCGAGACTCTGAAGAAGCTCGATGTTCCCTCTCCTCCAGAGGTTCCTCCTCCAGATGATAATTATCTGAAACTCTTAATTGAGGGGGTTGCAACATTAGTAGCTCGATGTGGTAAATTGTTTGAGGATCTCTCCAGAAAGAAGAATCAGTCAAATCCATTATTTAGTTTTCTTTCTGGAGGAAATGGACATGATTATTATGAAAGAAAGCTGTGGGAGGAGCATCAGAAACGTGGTGACCAAGCCAAGCTGTCATTGGATCGAAAACTTTCTCCAAGTGTGCAGAAGATGACGATAGAGAGCTGTGGCAAATTATTAGGAGAAAAACCTCTGGAAAGAAGCTCTAGAGAGACCACGAGCTCATCTGTTGCTTCTGGGGACTTTGTTCAACTTCAATTCAATCTTTCCGATACATTTAAAAAACCTGAATCATTTGTAAGTACTGTACTTCCTTCTCTACTTATCTCTGTTTTCAACAGTCATACAAGTCAAGCATCCCGGATATGCTTTTTCTATAAATGCTGTAATTTTCTCATGCTCTTATAACTCAGTTTGCTGTCTTTTACACTTCACCATATTGTTTGTACAGACTGCTGAGTTCCCACTTCTATTGTTTACTGTAGAGTGAGTTGCCGGAAGTTGCAAAACCATTCAAAGATGATCCTGCAAAGCAAGAAAGATGTGAGCTGTTGCTCAAGGAAAAGTATGAAGGACTTCGTTCTATAGGGTTTAGTGCGGCTAGTAATATGTCAGAAGCAACTCGTGCTCGTGAGAGATTGGATTTTGAGGCAGCTGCTGAGGCAATTGAGAAAGGGAAACGGGGAAAGGAAAGCATGATTTCTACGCAGCCATTTGACTTTTTAGCCATTGGAATGCAGTTTACTTCTGGCGGACTAGAGGTAAACTTAAGGTGGTGTCTTTTTAGTTACTGAATCTTTTATGCTGAATTTTGACATTTCAATAAATTTAACAGCAAGTTAAAGATACTCATGCTGAAGATTTGATGACAAAGAAAATGCACCCAAGAAGAGAAGAGTTCCAATGGCGACCTTTACCTGTTTTGTGCAAGCGCTTTGATCTCATTGATCCTTTTATGGGGAAGGTATTCCTAAATTCTTGCTTCTTTTTTGTTGTTTTCTTCTTATAAGCCGAAGTTAGTACTAAAGGTTTATGAAAGGTTTTATGATGTATTAACATGCTTATATGGACAAACATGGGGGTGGTTTTCTATCTCCCACCCACCCAAAGTAAAATCTATATTGAGAAATCTCTGCTGGTTTTACTTGTTTTCTTAGAGGTTTGCCCATTTTATTGCTTAGTGTATCTTTGCTAGTCCTCGAGCAAAACAAAATAAAACGAAATTTAAGAAAATCTAGTCTAATTCACTTTCGTAATTCAATGTAGGCTCAAATTGGTTCACTAGGGATGTTCTCTTGGAACATCAATAATGGATGGCTGTTTGGCCCTGATTATAATCCTAATGCATCGATCATATCCATGTAGTTACATGCATGAATATAGTCTTAAATGGTTTAAAGCAAGTTCTAGAAAAAAATGTTATCATGAGAGCACACAAGAAAGAAATTGGATTGATATGTATAATGAATCAATCATATAGGCTCAAAAACTCACAAGGATGATTATACAAGTCAATATCAAATCTAAACATGCTTCTTTCTCAATCAACATATCATATCAACATTGGCTCATAAAAAATAGTATCAAGCTTAATTCTCATGAAAATCTTATCTCTAATAACCAGTTTTAGACTTATACAATTCATATCTCATCATTGTATTGAAAGGAACTAAAACACGCTTAAAACAAATTAAAGACTCAAAAAAAAAAAAATTGAAAATCTAAAATAAGAAATCATAAATTCTTCCCCCCACACTTAATTCTTACATTGTCCTCAATGTAATGCTATCACCCTATATGTAAGATAAAAGAACTACTAAATAAAAGAAGAAAAATAACTAAAGAAAATATAAAAGATAGAGGGATGGAGAGTAAGAAATAACAAATTTGATTATAATGTGTGCTCTCCATCCAATTGGGTTGCCTCCCAATAAGCGCTTGGTTTATCGTCCTTAGCATGACTTATTAAAACACAAAAACAAACAAAATTATTAAAAACTCAAAACAAAGCAAACTAATAAAACTTAAATAAACCTAAAAAAATTAAAACGAAGCAAGAAAAAAAAAGAAAACAAATCTGTTATGACAGGTTGACAATTTCTTCATTAATTGGGCTGCCTCCCAATTAGCACTTGATTTAATGTGTCCAACCTAACCAATATTCCTTCTTGGCTTTTTAGGCTTGTCAGGCTCATACATGAAACTTCCCAAATTTGTGCGTTTGATAGGAAGCTTTCTTTGCACAACAGTGGATGCATTCTCTATTACAAGTATTATTCCATCATCCTTTGTGGTGCATGTCTTATCGAGGAATAAAGCATATTTTGGTACTTGTTGAATAGCATCCACAAACAAGCTGTTTAAGGTTTCCGGCATGTGTTGTTCATTTTCTTTCTCCTTGAACTTTGCAAATCTACTAAGAAAAGGTGAAGAAACATTAGTAAAAAGTAGAACTTAAACGTTATCTCAAGTGCCGAAGTACTCTCCTTTGGAATTGAAGCTTCATTATCTTCCAGGAGTAAATCCATCTCAAGTTCTTTTTCGTCCTCGGGTTCCCTTGGACTTTCTGATTCATCCTCAAATTGTTTGGGACTAGCATTCTCCTCGGGATCAATCTTAGTTTGGGAAAAGAATTGTTCATGTAGTTCCTCAGATCCTTCTTCTACCCATCGTGCCATACCACTAGCCAATTGGCTCATTTGCGTTTCCAAATTCTGGATACTTACCTGAAGACTTGTCCTTGTTTCCTGAATGTTTGCCTCTATTTTCTGTTGAAATTGCAAATTATTAGCAGCAAAAGTATTGACAAGGTTTTCTAAAGAAGCACCTGAACTTTGAGGTGGGGGCTGCAAAAGATCTGGTTCTTGAGACCATGATTGATTGAAGCTCGATGGATAATTGTAGTTGGCATAAGGATCTATTTATTGATAATTTCTCGAGTAGTCATAATTAGTATGATTCTACTATCCCTCATTGTAATTGTTTGTATGGATCATAATGTTGCCCTAGGAATCCTTGATGGTCTTGATATCCTCTAAATCATAGGATATCATAGGATTGTTCACAATTATTTCCTTGGAAGTATGAGCACAAATTGGTTGGATAATCCTTCATAAAGCACACTCCACACTTCCTTCATTGTTGAATATTACCCATGGCCAATTGTTGAACTATGGATGTGAGATTGGCTAGTTGGTTTTGAATGTTTATGCGTGCCATCAACTCCTAAAGTGGTAGATTGTTCAATTTCATCGTTCTTTGCTCAAAATTTGAAAACAAAAACTTGTATGTACAAGAAAAATAAAATTAATTACAACTGAAAATAAGAATAAACCAAGTAACAAATAAGCTAAAGAAAGCAATCTCCGGTAACGACGCCAAAAACATGATGCACCCAAAAGAGTGTATCTTTATTAAACCTTGCAATTAATATATGATCAATTATAGTAAAGTAGCATGTAAGGGTCGAATCCACAGAGATTGGTTTTTAGTTTATAAATTACTAGTTTAAAACTTAAATTCAAAAAAAACAAAATAAAGGGGGATTTTTGAAATAGTTTAAAAGTAAATAAAACAAGAAAAATAGAAAACAAGTAAATAAGTAAATAAGAAACAATCAAATATGAAAAATATGGTTAAAGTTTCATTCTCCATCACTAGACAATATTATGAATCAAATTCAGATCTATCAACATTAATTATCTATCAAAGTTAACAACCGTAGATAACAACCTCCTGTGTTACCCCAATCCTTCCTTAGTTCGTCGTCACTACTTAATCTCTAACTATCAAACAATCTAGGATAAACATCTCTAAATTTAAATTGACAGCAGCTCTATGATGAGAAAAATATGTTGATTTAAGCAAGAAAAGCATGAACATGAATTGTTTAACTTAGGTTATGTTCCACGTTGCAATTAGCGAAATTTTTAACATAATCATTAATCATAAATTGTCACTTATGAATAGGAAATCAAGACAATTACACGAATCAAGATTCCTAAATTAGCATTAGATAATTATCAAGATTTATTTAGTGTGTATCCTAAACAAATCAAGACAACATCATGAACAATTCTTATGGAAGAATACAAGCAACTTTGATAGAAAATTAATAATAAATAGAATCTGAAAATTAATTATAAAATATATCTAAAGCTTTGAAATCACCTTAACCAAAAAGAAGTTTAGCCTTGCGTAGGCATAGTTAACATAAACATGAATATTCAAAAGAAACTAAGAAGAAAGATAAAATAAAACTAAGAGCAGAAGAAGAAGAAGAAGATTGATAAATAATCAAAAGCATGTCCTAGTTGGTGGCTCAAAAGATGGTATTTATAGAGCTTCTTGACCTTGGAAACCCTTTCTTGTTGATCAAGGAAGCTAGGAGTCAAAATAAGGCAATTTTGGGCAATTTTCGTTTTTTTTTCTCCGATTTTTGCGGTTTTGGAGTCAGCAACTCGGCGCTGCAGCACCAACTTCCAGCGCTGCAGCGCCAAGTTTCTGCCCATGGGGCGCCGCGGCGCCGAGCTCCCTATCTTGGCCCGTCTGGCTGCTGCACCGTCCCGCACTTTTTCGGCTGATTTGGATGACCATTTCTTGTCCGATTTGAGCGTGTAAACTATCGTTGGAAAGGTATTCAAGTCAGCTTCAAAAGTCAAGAAGGAAGTTTCTTCAAATAAAGTCTTTAACATAATGATTTTTTAGCAACAAGCTTCGGAGGTCAAATCTGCTTGATCACTTAGCACGAATTTGATCTTTTTGACTCCCAAGTCTTCTTTCATCTTGTGATTATGATTTAGTAAGCTCTTTACCATCATTATTGACATCTTTTGACTTCATTCTTTTAAATATACCTATAATTCAAAAATATAATATAAATAAACAAGATAAAAATCGAAAACATAACAAAAACTAAAGGTAGAAAGACATAAAATGTATATTTTATGAGCTTCTCAGTGTTCTCTCTTAGAAAGGAGGGGATGAGTGCAAATTTTTTAATTTATTAGCCGTGATTTCTGTTCTAAAAATGCATTTCTTTTTGCAGCCACCACCACCTCCACGCATGAGAAGCAAGATTGATTCTCTACATGCCAGATTCTTTTAAAGGTGCTAAACCGGGAGAAGATGTTATTACAAATAGAGATGTTCCTGTTGCTCAAACTGGTGCTCAAAAGACAATTGAAGATGTAGCTGGAAAGGAAATTGAAATTGCAGTTGAAAATGTTGAAAGGCCTGTTGATCTCTATAAGGTATTCTTTGTTCGGTTGAAATCTCTTTGTGAGTTGACTTATATTTAATGGCCAAAAAAAGAATTAACTTATATTTGATTCAAAGTTGATATATACATTTGGTTTCAATTCTAGTGTCAGTTAATTTTTTCTCTTGTTATAGGCCTTGCACCATAACACAAACTAGAAGTATGGTTAACCTGACAATTTGTAGTGAGCATATTTATCTAACTGACCACATTTTCTCTGCATCCTTTCTCTTTATAACTGATCACTGAGGCTTTAAACTGTTGTTCGTGGGCTACAAAGTTCTTGGCATCCATAAAATTTTATTTTCGGTTTTTAGTTTGGAGCTCTTCAATTTTCCTCACTTTTGAATGTAATGTCCCTGCAATGGGGATGATTCTTTTCTTCGATAGCATCTAGTTTTCAGAAGAGCTAGCAGAATGCTATCATACAGCTTTGTTTCAGCTAACTTCACTAGTTGGAGATAAGCAGACTCGAAGAGCTGACCTCTGCCATAGGGCATCTTAATGTCCTTTCTGTATCTGCCCTGAATCTTTGAATGCATGTTCTTTGAGCTTTGTTGTACTTGAATGGGAGTTGGTTTTTGCACTGTTTTTTTTTTTTTTTTTTTTTTTTTTTTTTTTTTTTTTTATGGATATACATTCTTGTTTGCACCACTAGAGCATGTGCGTAATCCATATGATACGTTTCTGTTTCATCACTGCATGATATGTGTTGGACATCCTGCCTGTTTTGCTGTGACGCTTTTCATGTATGTGTCACAGCCCGCACGTGCGGTCCACTGGGCTAAAGTTCCAGGCCCGTGACATATGCATCTGCCAGACAAGTGGCAGGCATACACAGGCAGACGTTGCTGTTCATACGTATGAAATCTTTAATTTCTCAATAAAGCCTGATATTATTGGGACACCTACTTATTCTGTTGCACTGATCGTCATTCTGTGCAGGCTATTTTTTCTGATGATGATGTAGAAGACTCTAATACCAACAAAGTCGGGGATCCGGAGAAGAAAATTGAAGCGGCAACTACAACACTAAACCGTTTGATAGCAGGTGACTTTCTAGAATCCCTGGGAAAAGAACTGGGCTTCGAGGTTCCCCTGACGTGCCCTACTCAACGAAAAAGGCCAACACTCCTGGTCAGATAGAATCAGGTTTAAGTGGCCTCCAGCCATCGGAGATACTGATATACTGATGGTTTATCTGAGAACATATCTGGTGAAGTCAATGCGGAAAAGTTTGCTCGAGAGGATAAGAAAGTTAAATCACCCTCCAGCCATCGGAGAAAGTGGAGCAGCAGTTCCTCATCAGAAGATGAAAGGAGTAGAAAACAATCTAGGCGACATCAATATAGAAGCAGTGATTCATATGCTGATCCATCCCGTGATCATCGTGATCGCTACTGTTCTAACTCAAAAGAAAGACGGAAATAATCCTCCCGGGAAAAGAACAGTAACAGCAGAAAACACTCAAAACATCATAAACACAGAAACAGGGACTCTCCCAGCAGGTCGCATCATGGTTCTGAGAGGGAACATTCAAAAGCCAGGAAAGAGAAAAGAAAACGAAGGGATTGAACATAATGTCATAACGTGCCAAATACGAATTCAGTATGCTAGACGCAAATCAATAGAGTCGCTACTAATCATCTAATCTAGGTGTGATTAGTCACATTTATGAATCTATCCTATTTAAAGTAATCCTAAGCTTGACTAAGGCACCTTAAAAAGAATAGGTTCTGGTCTACTTGTCAGAACTAGGTTCGGGAGTACGGTTACGTGTGAGGAAGGATTAACACCCTCACAACGCCTATCTAAAAGATAGTATCTAATTAGTCTTGTGATACTTAAAAAGTCTTAATTAACTGGTCTTGTCTATCCTATTTCATTTTAATTATTAAAGTTAGAAATATCGAAAATTATTTTTTAGGTCTTCTTTCCATTCATTCTGGAGAAATTACTAAAAAATGTTTCCTCACCTCGAGAGTATTCAAAAGAAACCATTCGTTCTATTGAAGAGGCTCCGTCGTCGGAAAAGTCAGAATTTATTTAATCAAATTATTTCTCTTAAATTAATCTTCCAAAATAATCCACATTTTATTAATGTTTGTTTGAAAAATAAATTCTGATTTTTAATATCGAAAATCATCTCTCAAAATATTCTTCCATTCTTTTGGAGAATTTTTAAAAGAATTTTTCTCACTTAGAAATTTTTTAAAAGTCAACGATTCGCAACTTTCTGGAATTTCATCATCGAAAAAAATCTTAATTTATTCTTCAATTTAATTAAGCATTTATTATGGAAAATCAATTTTGAGATAAAGATCTTGAAAATTAATTATTCTTAAAAAAATAAATTTTTGATTTTTGTTGGTATTGAAATTAATCTCTTAAAATATCCTTCCATTCATTCTGGAGAAATTTTAAGAGAAATTTTTTATCTAGAAATTTCTCAGAAATTAACCATTCGTAATTTCTTTGAATTTCATCATTGGAAAAATCTCAATTTATTAATTTAAAAATAATTAATCTTTAATTAAAAATAATTAATCTAATCTTGTTAATAAATAAATGGTTAATAATAAATATAATAATATACAATTAATAATATATAATATAATATAATATAATAATTAAAATAAATAGTAAAATTTTTTATGAAAATAATGGTTAATAAAATCTATAATAATAATTAATTAGTAAACAAATTCTAAATAATCCACAAAATAAAAACTTGCAAAAAAGAACTTGAACATTCAATTAGTAAAATAAATAATAAAATAATAAAATAAATAACAAATAAATAAATAACAAACAAAACAAAACAAAACAAAACAAACAAAACAAACAAACAAAACAAAACAAACAAAATGAAAGACCAGCTACATGCTTTTCTTAAAAATAAAAACCAATCATGCAAAAATCTAAATAATAATAATAATAATAAATCCTAAAATCATGCTTCTAAAAATAAAAATAATAATCAATAAATCCTAAAATTATGCAATTAAAAATAAAAATAATAATCATGTTTCTCAAAATAAAATAATAAATCTTAATCATACTCATCTAAAAAAATTAAATAATAGAACCTAATCATGCGCAATAAAAATCATAAAACTTAATATGCCATCTAAACATAATAAAACCTAATTCAATATAAAATACTCCTATCATGAGATAAACAAAAATAATAAATAAATCAACAATCCATAATAATTGATAAAATATAAAATCTTAAAAAAAAAAATTAATATTCAAGTATGATCAAACAATAAAAAATTAATAACAAATAAGAATTAAAAGTTAATAAACAATTATTAATAATAAATCAAACGACAAGAAATTAATAGTAATGATCAAATATCAAGTAAAAGTAAAAGTAATAAAGTAACAAATTATAATATAAAATAACCAAACAAAAAAAAAAACAAAAAAAAAAAAAGGAATGAAAACAGAGCATCACGTAAGTAAACCAAATGAAAAATTAATAAAACAAAAGTGAATAAATAAGTTAAATTAGAGGTTACCCAAGTAGATTGGGTTTAATCTGACAGAAACAGACTAGGCGTGGGCCAGAAAGGATCAAGAAAAACAGGTCAGCTTTTGTATGCTGGAAAGGGTCGTAGATTGAAACAAAACAGGTCGATGCAACTGGATCGGGATTAGTTTGAAACGAGCCACGGGTCGAGCAACGGCTGAAAAATATATTCTTCAGAAAGGCGCCGTTTTGTTTAGCCCATAAAATCCCTAAAATCAACTCTTCTCTTTATTTTCAAATTTTCCTTCTCTCACTAAACTCTAAATTTCTCTACCTTCTTTCTAGTTCCAGTATTTGCTGCTCTCCCCCTTTACGTTGTTGAATCCAATGATCATTTTATAGAGAAAATCATGAGAGTTTTAATGTATTTGATCTGATCTGGAGTTTTATCCTAATCAAGATAAAAATTATTTTTTTCTCATTTATCACAAATTTTTGAGCCTGATCATAATCCAAAGGAGAGTTCTGATTTGATTCAAAGAGGGAAGTAAGAGTTTCGGTTTATTCAGATTTTGATTCTTCTGTGTTTTTTTTTCCTTTTTTGATTTTTTTTTTGGGTGATAATTCTGAAAATAAAAACTAAATAAAAATAAATATTAAAATTAAATAAACTAAACTAAAGTTAACAATTAAAATTATACTAACCCAATCCGGATAAAAACGGGTGTCTACACATAAGCTTTCTATATCCAACGAACGAAATTCGACGGATAATCAGTTTGTTTGATGTTCTGGGGCAAGGGTTTCGCCATGAAATGTTGGTGGAGATCCTTCACTAGGATGGTGCTTGCTTACGACGAGGCTTCCTGTTTGCATCCAGATCTTGTTTTGACCCAAGGTATGATCCATGGAGGTTATACTTTATGAGTAAACGTTTTAGGAATTGATGATGATGCTCTATGGAGGCATCTTCTGGGTTCTACTTTTGAAATTAACTCATCAATGATTTGCCGCCCTAATAATAAATCTATGAAACCATTTACTAGTAGTATGTATTATTATTTTAAGTTTCAATTCCTCCCAGGTTAGTCTTAGTCCTCATTTTAAGGATTTGAAGTTTAAAAACAATCCCTTATGATAATTTTTTAAGGGCCATTTGGATCCTAGTTAGAGGCATCCTCACCGCATTGGGGTGTCATTGGTTTTTTGATCGGATCCCACCCTAGTTTGGTGGGGGTGTATGTGGATCTGGTAATATTGGATATGACATGATTACACGACATGAACATGACACGAAAAAAATAACACAATCATGCAAAAAACACGACATGAATATAAGAATGTCTCAAAATCTATATAATATGAATTATTAACGTATCAAAATTTATATTAATATAAAATATCTTAAACACGATTATGACACGATAAAATACACTGACAATTCTAGATGTATTTGATTGGAATCTAAATGGATCCTAAGTTCAATGCTTCTGTTTTATTTTTATTTTATAAAAGAAATCGTAGGGATGTTGAAATTCGAACTTTAAATTTGTTGAAAATCACCTGTTAAGGATGACTGCATGAATAATTGAGTTAAGTTTTGAATTTTTTTTTTTTTAATGTAAAGTGTAACAAAAACTGAAAATAAATTAAAAACAATGGATAAATAACAAAAAGCGAAAGTACCAATTAAAAAGAGCTATTTTGTAGGTTTAGGTCTTGTTTAGCATTGCTTCAGGCATAATTTTGAAGGTCAAAAGTTGCTTTTTTACTGCAAATGTAATGTTAAACAAATAAAAAAAATTAGATTTTGCTGTTCAAACCATGGTTTGAGAAGCTAAATCAAAAAGCCAAAAAAATAGCTTTTGAGCTTTAAAAGCTGGCTTTTTGATAAAATGACGTCATTATCTTCACATCTTTACACTTTTATTATTTTAAACATATCTTTTTTAGATATTTCAATTTTCTACAACACTTTTTCATGGTAATGTTAAACACTTAAAAGTTTTAAACCACAGTTTTTTACCACACTTTTTAAACACATTTTTTTCAATCCAAGCTTTTTTCAACAACAATGCTAAACTAGATGTCTTTATAATTTATTTCATCAATATATTGTTTTACAACATAGATTTTCAGCTATAGTGTAATATAAAAAAATTATAGCATTCAAATATGTAAAAATACAAATATTTTGTGTTACTTATTTGGGCAATCTCAATTTTGAACAAAGTGATTTAAAACAATCAAATCATATAAGGAAAATTTTTGTATTAATGAATGATATAGTAATATGTATTTGCAAGGATTCCTTTTATATTTTAATAAATATGAAAATAATATAATAAATACGATACGTCACGTCACGTCACGTTTAAATATGATTAACATGATAGTATTATATTTGTATTTAAAATTTTAAAATATTTAATATTTTATGTCATATTCATATTTACACAGTTAATAAAAAAAATAAGATATGAAATAAATACACGAATCACCAAAAATTAATAATAATAGCTTGAAAATTGCGATTGCTAGTGAGGTAAAACCTAATCCTAATCGACCATCAAGTCTTCACTTACTACTACTATTCAAATGTTTTTCATTGAAGCCAGTAGTATCTGTTTTTGGTTTGAGAATAATTAATCATTTGTCCAAAGTAGATCAATTTGTCTTGTTAGGCAGCCCCGAAAAATAGAGATCATCCGCAATCGTGCGATTTATTGATAAAAAATTAATTTTTTAATTCTATTTCTATTATTGAAATTCATAAAAATAATTATTAATTGTTATATTTAATATAAAAATATTATTATAAATAGTAAATTAATTAGTTTTAACAAGTTTAACAAAATTCATATGTAAACAAAAAATGGTCAATCATGAAATTCTTATACCTGGAAATTGCAATTAAATAAGGGAAATATTAATTAATGTCTAATGATACTGGTTAAGGTGATATATATAGAAAAAAATGTGTAATTAATAACTTACCTTTTTTAATTTAGTAAAAATAATATATTAAATGCAAAAATATTTCTTAAACTGGTAATTAAATAAAGGTCCCTTTCACTGGTGCCTATAGAGTATAGATAATGATTAAAAATTACTTTTTTTTTTTATCATTTTAAGAAAATATTTTACATTTAATATATTACTTTTACTAAATTAAAAAAAAATGTATTAATTATTTATTTTTTCTATATATATCATCTTAATCAATGTCACTAGATACTGATAAATATTTTTCAATAAATAATTTTTTATTAACATTTCTCATTAAATAATCCTTTATTGTATCTATAAGTATAGATTAAGCGACACATTAAATAATGATTAGTCATGCAGTTAAGTGTCCCAATTATTGATATATACCTAAATCTACCAAATTAAAATACTAAAAACTGCATTCAAGTTTGAGATTGGGATAACAAACATCCAACAATCCCCACCAAATTACCTTTAAAACTTCTATGATTTGGTCGAAACTTAGAAGCCTGGAGATGAGAAGTTCAGCCAAATGCCCAAATGGCAGTGAATCTCTTTTTTGGAAAGATTTTAAGTCCAACAAGACTTCTCACCTCCCCTCTTGGTCGTGTTCAAAATGTGTGGTAAACAATTTATGGGACTAATTATTTGGTTTAGGATTTTGTTAATGAGTCTTTGGAGAATATTTTTTTAAATTATTATATAAAATAATATTTTATTTAATATATTTGAAATAATGAATAGAGCTGTCGATAATTTTAACAAGATACAATCATATGATATAAATGTACGAAAAAAAATTAAAACACGTCACGACAAAAAAAAAATACAAATATAACAAAATTTATATAATATAAATTATTAATATGTCAAAATTTATATAAATATATAATATCTTAAATATGTTATGACACAAAAATATATAAATATTAATATGTCAACTACTACATTTAATATAATATTATTAATATAAATAATATATTAATTAATTTTAAAAGATATTTTAAGAATATACATTAATAAAATCATATAATTTATATGGATAACAGATATGCATCATTTATTGCGGCATTTTTTGTGGGCTTAAATCAAGCTGACCCCACACATCTCCATGCGCTTTAATATAACCTCATTCTAACAATATAGTTTGTCTTTTAAGAGTTCTGATTCAAACGTCTTGACATGATTTAATTATGAATACAAAATTTTATTTACAATTAATATATAAAAATTAATTTAAATAATTTAACAAGTCTTATATAATCTTCCTATCTTTATATGTTTGCACTTGCACTCATCCTAGGTACAACAGGATAATCGAGTTGAGTCAAAAAATTTAAATTCAAGTTTAATTCAAAATTAGCAACTTGAGGGCTAGTTTAGCATTGCTGTTGGAAAAAGCTTGGGTTGAAAAAAACTCGAGTTGAAAAAAGTGTGTTTATAAAGTGTGGTGAAAAAGTGTGGTTTAAAAACTTTTAAGTGTTTAGCATTGTTGTGAAAAAGTATTGTAGGAAATTGAAATGTCAAAAAAAGATATGTTTAAAATAATAAAAGTGTAGAGATGTGAGGATAATAAAGTCATTTTATCCAAAAGCCAGCTTTTAAAGCCCAAAAACTATATTTTTTGGCTTTTTGGTTTGGCTTTTCAAACCATGGTTTAAACAGCAGAAGCTAAATTTTTTTATCTGTTTAGCATTGCGTTTGCGATGAAAGCAGCTTTTGACCTCAAAAGCTGTGCCAGAAGCAATGCTAAACGAGGTCTGAATCGCTTTTTCAGTTTGATCGAGTTTCATTATATAGTTAGAATTCGATTCGAGTTAAAAATCAAACTACCTAAACTCGTTTAATTAGGCTCGTTTACTTAATAAAAAAGTAGTTCAATTTTCATACTTGATTTCAAACTCGATTATTTGTTGAGTTCAAATTGAAAAGTTTCATTATTAATGAAAAATAAAAAACTCAATTAGGCTCGCGAACTATTTGAACTGACCATCAAGATACTCGAATTCGACTCACCCGATAACTTGAGCTACTCAGCTCAATAATCATCGAGTCAAAAATCAATTTTTTCCCAAGCCGAACAGAATAGCTTGCATGTCTATTTTACATCCTAACTCATCCAAATGAAATTCTTTCACCTTTGGCTAGTTTTTGGGAGCATTCTCATAATTGAAAGTAGTGGGAATGAAAAGCAAAAACTATACATAGAGAGAATTCTTCAATCTTATGAAAGAATTGACTTGTCTTAGGTTTATTGTTTATTCTTTAATTTCTCAATAAAAGTCATAATCCATCATGATATACATGAAAAATCTGAAGACTTTTTCTCACATTTTTTTCTCTAATTATTATGTTTCTCAACTTAATTGTAGTTCTCATTAACACGCCTTATGTGAAACTATTGACAAAGTCCAAGATATTGAATGGGTCACGTTTAAGAATATATTTAGATGAATGGTAAAATTAATTTTGATAAAATTAAAAATAACGGTGAATGTAAAATTAGTTATTATAATAATAAAATTGACTGTTGTAGATAAAAATTCACACCAAAAAAATCAACTTTAATCCCTAACTGAAAAAACAGTGAAATAATTACATCATGAGATGCAATGCAATCCAAATGTACACACCATGTAATTAGAAGGTCAAAAGGCCTTGGATTCCATAGCACAAGGATGCAATGGAATCCATATAAAAACTATAAATTATAAATTATAATAATGATTTTCACTTTTCTTTCTTTTTTCATGATCCTTAATTTTCTAGGATTTCCTTTTCCTTTCTTGGGGGAGCAATTCATTTTTTTTTCTTTCATGAACTTTTATATATTTTTTTTATTAAATTACAAAAAAAAAAAAAAATCTACAATGGGATCATAACAAAATCCATTTTTATTTTGGTGTTGAAATCATACAGTGTATCAAAAAAAAGTATGAGAAAATACAACTCATAGTCAAAATGAGAGGCAAAAGTGTGATCCAAGCTCTATATAATAACCTAAGAAAATTAGCCAAAGTCAAAAAAGACATATTGAAGAATTGTTTTTAATGTCTTGAATACCAAATTTTGGTAGTACTAAATTTGTCTTTTGATAGATAATTTAGTCAATTTCTTACATATAATTTAGAATTTCTTTTTTATAATTTAGTCAATTTCTTATATATAATTCTTCAAAAGTGTGATCCAATATATATATATTTGCTTCATTTGAGAATAACCTAAGAAAATTAGCCAAAGTCAAAAAAGACATATTGAAGAATTGTTTTTAATGTCTTGAATACCAAATTTTGGTACTACTAAATTTGTCTTTTGATAGATAAATTAGTCAATTTCTTACATATAATTTAGAATTTCTTTTTTGGCAGACAACCATAAGAATAGCTTACATGGATTTTTGTGGAAGACAGCCAAAAAAAAAAAAGAAAAAAAATGAGTATTTTACTCCTTTTATTTATTATTACTTATGTTGATTTTATGTTAATATATGCATGTGATTTTTGCCTGCAAATTGCAGGAATGGAGCCAATACAGCTAAAAAATTATTAGGAAAATATTTATATTGAACATCAAATCATAAAATTTAGAGAAAAATTATAAGGGGAATGTCTATAGTATTCTACAATATTTAATTGAAAAAAAAAACAAATATAAAAAGGGAAATGGAAATGGAATAATATAATCCAATATTTGGGTAGTCTCAAAATAAAATAATCCAGTATTTTTTTTTTTTTGTAACTTTTTTTCAAAGGTATATATATCACTTAATTTTACGATTTTGTTTTTATAAAAATTTATTCACTTCGATTTTTTCTTTTGACACACATCCCATCAGTTAATCTTTATCAATGCATGTGTAAAAACATATTAACTTTTAACAAACAAACAAACAAAAATTCTTCTACTAAGTATGCTATAATTGTGTAATAACTAATAAATTATTTTTTAATTTTTTTAATAAAAATTATCCATCTATTAAAATACTTTAAAAAATATTTTATTGGCTATTTGAATAACAAACTTTTCAATATATTCATCCATTGGAGATAAATGTTCATTATTAAACTAATTAAAATTTTGCATGATAACCTACTAAAATATTGAGTAAAATTTGTTAGATAATGCACTAACAAAAACCCATGAATAAAACTTGAAATAATGAATAATTTTATTAATAAAAAAATATGTTTTTGTTCCACTTATTATTCAATATGTAAAACAGTTTTTCTTATTAAGCAATACATAAATTATATTCAGACTCTTAAATTCAAAGTTAAAATATCTTTTTTTTCTTCATAAAATTATAATTTTATCTTCTTTAATTTATATAAATATTTATATAATAAATTAATAATATAAAAATAAAACTATCACTCGTACATTACATAAAATTAAAGCACAAATCACATAATTAAAAATAATAAAATTAATCCATACATCATATGTGTCCCAAATTAATTCTTAATAAATATATTATATTACACTTCACTTTCATATAATTTTTTTTTTATTTAAAATTTAAAAGTAAGTTGAGTAAATAATAACTTCAACAATATTTTTTAGATAGAGATAAGAGATTGAAAAAGACCCATTTATTTTGTTATTTCAAAAAATGAAAAAAATAAATAACAATAAAAAAAAAAAAATTAGCCCATGTGATTGGTGAATGATCTTGTTTGACCATTCTTACACGCAGCCTCATCTAATTATAAACATACATGATAATCTTGAATAAATAAAATTATAAGACGTAAATATTATATAAAAAAATAATTAAAATACGATAAAAATATGATACGATATAAAAAAAATATGAATATGATACGAACGAAAATATCAAAATTTATATAATATAAATTATTAATACATCAAAATTTATATAAATATAAAACTTTAAATATAATTATAACACTTAAAAATATATTAATAAGGATATATAAATTATTAAATTTAAACAAATATTTATTTCTCTCTCTTAACTGTCTGTCAAAAAGAAGAAAAAGAAAAACAGAGTTTCACTTCTCTGACAACCTTAAATTAATCTTACTCACATCTGTCCTGTCCTTCGCTTTGTTATTCACAGCTCGAATTTTGCTGACAAATGCCCTGACATCACTTTTTAGAATTATTATACAGGATTCGTTTTTAATTAGTTTCTATATATATTGATTAATTTTTTTTATATTTATTTTAAAAAAATATTTTATATTTAATATATTATTATTATTGAATTAAAAAAAATTACATTAATTATATATATTTATATATATATATATTATTTTAATCAATATTACTAAATACAAATTAATATTTTTTTATTATAATAATATATTTATTCAATATATTAAAAATAATAAATAAAATTATCAATTATTATAATTAACACATTGTTATCACTTCAAAAAAATATCTTAAAAACACTTTTGACAGAACCCTTTTAATATCACCTGAAGAAAAAAAAAATTCCAATTGTTTTATCTGTCTTAATTTGTTTGGTCTGCCTCTTATCTAACTACGGTTGTCTGCAAAGGGAAGGAAGATACCAGAAAATGTCAATGGAGTATGTTTTCATCTCTCTTGCATGAATTCTTTATTTTATTTCTTAAATAATATATATTTGATATTTATATTTGACATATATGAATATGATGAAGTATATCATAAAATGTTCATATTAGATATTTAATTTGACACATATTTAAATATAAATATAAATATGATCTTTATATTTATAATTTTTTTTAATTTTTTTTAAGCATATTCACGTCAGACACGTATCATGTTGACCTGAATCGAATAACATAGATTCTCATCTCTTCTCAGCTTAAACCCCTAAATTCGGAGTCAATTACAGTGAGAGCATTTAGAATAAGAATGGTGAGAATCATGAGAATTACGAATAAAGACAAAGAATTAAAAAAATTATGTTTGCACCAATAACAAAAGATATTTATTAAAAAGTGAAAATTTAAAAGATTAAGAAATTAAAAATAATTCTTTTGATCTTTCTTTTAAATTGATTTTTTTTTTTCATGATAGAATGAGTATAAATAAGAATATTACGAGAAAAAAATATTTTATTTCGATGTTATGGGACCAAATTCATTTTTAAGTTAAAAAAACAATTTAATTATCTAATATTTATTTTAAAATAAATAAATATTTTTCAAATTTTATATACATTATTATGTTATTTTATTTATTAAATGCTCTTATAATTTTCAAATACAAAAAATAATCATTTTAAGAAATTATTTTATAAAAAAGAAAACAAAAAATTAAGTTTTAACATGAAAAAACATATTTTGGTGTATTGGAGTTTTTGCCACAATAATTAGCACATTAGTTTTTACAAAATAAAAACATGGATTCTATTTTGTTATTGCAAAAGTTGTAACTAATAGCAATATTTGTATTAAAAATAATAAGTAAACCATGTAAAAAAAATTGAAATTTGATAAACTTCTAATAAAAAAATCAATTTGATAAAACATGGATTTGAATTTTGAGGTTTTTTTTTTTTTTTTTGCTTATTTATATATTTCTAATATTTCTAAAATACATTAGCCGCATCAACACTATTTGTTGCTTCATTTTTAATCGAAAATAATCTCATTTAGCCAAATCCAACATGTTAAAATTGTTTTTTGTCTCAAACTATTAGATTTGCTTTGGATTTTTTTCTTTCATGGTGAAGTCTAATTGTTTAATACTAACTTAAGATCCAAGCAACACAAATCTAGTCGTTTGAAAACGAAAAATAGCCTTAAGTGCGTAACAAAAGTGCCCATGAGACAAGTCGGGATGGGCTCGAGCTCAAACAAATTTTTTTTAACTTGCTCAAGTCCAACTTGGGAGTATAAAAACTCATTTTACTATTTAAAATATATTAAAAAATATTTTTTATAATTAAATTTAAATAAAAAAAATTATTTTAATTATTTAAATAGTAATCCTGGCCAAGCCGATCCAGATTATTAAAAGTCTATTCCATACCCATACTAATTCGGATCGAGCTTGTCAGGCTGGACGGATAGCATGCCCTGTGGATTAGGTCTATGATCATTGTCAAATTTAACACCAAGATTATCAGATTGCACAGGAAGAAGAAACAAGAAAAATGATTTCAACCCAATTTGTAAATAATATTATTTAATATTCAAATTTTATTTTATATATTATTATTATTATTATTGTAATACTTACTAAATTAATTCATTAATTCTAGATAAAAAATTAATTTATTAATTATTTTAAATATGGTTTTAAGTTTAATATATTTTCTATGAGTTAAGTTTAATTTTTTAATTTAAGTTTCATTAATATTGTGTACGAAAATTGATTTTTTATTTTGAGTTTCATTATTTGAGTTGGATTTTATAATGAATTTAAATAAACAACGAACACAAGCAAAGATCTGTTCGTTCAATCCCGGTTCATTTACAGCTAGATCTAAAAAGTGTATATCTATCATGTTCATGTATTTTGTCATATCATAATCGTGTTTAAGGTATTTTATATTTATATAAAATTTGATATGTTAATAATTCGTATTATATAAATTTTGAAATATTCTTGTATTTGTGTATTCCTGTCGTGTTCGTGTTATTTTTTCGTGTCGTATTTTTTACGTGTTTTAGTTAATTTTTTTTGTATTATATAATTGTGTCACGTCCAATATTACTAGATCTATTTATAACCTAATTATCAAGTTTTTTATTTTTTATTAAATAATATTTTTATTATTACAAACACTAAATTTTCACTTTATTTAATAATTGTCATTGCTATTATAATTCGAGAGATCTGTAAAAAACCAAGCAAAAAAGAAAAGATAAAAGTAACTATTTTCATGTAAATTTTTTATTGAAATTTGTGGCGAATGAAAATTCGCACCTTAGTTGCATGGTGAAAGTTCGCACCGTAGACATCCCTAAATTCCAAGTTTTTGTTTTGATTTTAAAAGCTGCTTCTTTTTCTTTTTCTTTTTCACGTTTCTCTTACAGCATTTTTCATTGACTTTCTAGAAGACTTGATCAGCACTTCTCCTTCAAATAATTGATTGCTATAATTATAAGTTATTCAGTCTTTAGCTACAATTTTTAGCAGTTTTACACTTTTGGGTATCTTTGAAAACTTTTTTAACACTTGATTAAAAGCTGTTTAGTTTCCATTTTTATCTGATTTGGTCCTGTCTCAGCCCTCAGGGATTGGTCTTATTGTCTTTTTATTTTATTATTATTATTATTATTATTATTATTATTATTTTCTTTGGGTTTTAAATGAATTGTAATAAAGTAGTTGAGTTTGAACTAAATGTGCTTCGATTTGGTTTGTTTCTCCTAGCTGAAAGTCAAAGTTGAGACATGGCAGCCTGGTCCACAATCTCTACCAAAGACTAAACTAAGAAAAAAAATAAACAACTCTTATCTTTTTCTTGGAATCTTCATTTGTGAAATGGGATTTTTTTTCTTTATCATTTTAGTGGTTTAAGTTTCTTTTTTGGTTAATATGGCTGCTAATTATTTCAAATAGAGCTGCAATACATATTGAACTCTAATAGTGGTTATTTTATTTGTTTTTCCTGGTGTTTGATACCTTAAGTTTTCCATTTTTTCCTTTCTTTGCCTGTTCATAAATAGAATTCTATCCTGAAGATCTGGTTTGATTGATTCCTAGTTTTGGGCAGCTTTCTGGGATCTTATTTGCAGCTGGTATTTTGAAGAATCTTGTTTATAACATCATTGGTTGTTGAAACTTGAAAGCATCTTCTGAAGACTGCAGTTCTTTGTCAGTATCTGCAGCTCCTGAAGGAAAAAGAAAGAAAGAAGTTTCTTGCATTTAGTGGTGTCTATGTGTTTGAACTTTGAACCACTTGGATTACATTAAATTTGTACAAAAAAATGGCTGGTGGCAGGAGAAAGAAACAACATTTTAGCAGAATTCATGCCTTTTCATGTGGGAAAGCATCTTTCAAAGGGGATCACTCATTGATTGGAGGGCCTGGTTTCTCAAGGATAGTGTATTGCAATGACCCTGAATGCTTTGAGGCAGGTCTCCTCAACTATGGTGGTAATTATGTTAGAAGTACAAAGTATACACTTGCAACATTCTTCCCAAAATCCTTGTTTGAGCAATTCAGGAGGGTTGCCAATTTTTATTTTCTCATCTGTGCAATACTGTCTTTTACACCACTCTCTCCTTACTCAGCTGTCAGTAATGTTCTTCCCTTAGTTGTTGTAATTGCAGCTACTATGGGAAAAGAGGCTGTCGAAGATTGGAAGCGAAAAAAGCAGGTAATTCACATTAACAAAATTTGATGCTGGCTTTGGAGTCAAACTATAATTTAGGACTATTCTATTTCTGATTTATGATGTGACAAAATGTATATTCAGCTGTGAACAGTTCTCAAACGAAAATTTGTTATGATAATCATAATTTGCAGTGATTTTTCTATGAATTATGGAGAATGTATGGTAGATTTCTGAATTTTCAGGTATGCAAATATAAGTTGGGATTGAGGAAGATATTGTCACAAAATTTGTCTGTTAGGAAATGATTTTTTGAGAAAACATACTTGTATGATGCTACTAGTTAACAGATTTCAGGGAGGTTGTGTATAGTGGTTATCTTGCAGGAGAGGTATGTTACCCGGACTCGGCGGTGAGTGTCGGATACGGGTATGTGTCCAACATGAGTATGCTCAATTTTTTCTAGGTTTTTTCATATATTTGGAGGATCATATCTTCGTACCCATATCCGAATATGTGTCAGACACGGGTACTTTAAGGAAAATGAAGAGTCCGGGTAACATAGCAGGAGAGACAGAGAGAATGGTTGGGGTAGGGGGAAAGGGGTTGCAGATGTCTTAGAGGTCTATCTGTTTAGATGCAGTAGCTCTATTCATCTGATGGGTTAGTTTTGACCAGTTAATTTATGTGTTCTTTGTTCTTAGTTAATTCAAATATGTTGCATCTTGTAAAAGTATTTATGTCCCATCAATTGATACATTGCATCAAAAATGGTGGCGCATAGTCCCTACTTAAAAATGTGTATAGAAATGCTACACATATGTGTATAAATTTTTGCTTCATGTGTCTCTTTCTTGATCTCCATTCTTCTGTTTATTTCTTTTTGATCTGGTTTTGTTAGTCTATGTTTCTTGGGTTCTTAAAATAGTTGTCGATGACATTGCAGGACATTGAGATGAATAACAGGAAAGTTAAAGCGCATCAAGGTGATGGTGTTTTTGAGCAAACTAAATGGATGGATTTGAAAGTTGGAGATATAGTTAAGGTGGAGAAGGATGAATTCTTTCCTGCTGATCTTATTTTGCTCTCATCAAGTTATGAGGAAGCTATTTGCTACGTCGAAACGATGAACCTTGATGGAGAAACCAATTTGAAACTAAAACAAGCAATGGAAGCAACTTCAAGTCTGCATGAAGATTCAAGCTTTCAAAATTTCAAGGCTGTCATCAGATGTGAAGATCCAAATGCAAATTTATACTCTTTTGTTGGCAGTTTGGAACTTGGAGATGAACAATATCCTCTATCTCCTCAGCAGCTTCTACTTAGGGACTCCAAATTGCGGAACACGGATTATATTTTTGGTGCAGTTATCTTCACAGGCCATGATACAAAGGTTTTTCAAAATTCAACAGAACCTCCTTCAAAGAGAAGCAAGATTGAGAAGAGGATGGATAAGATTGTGTACTTTCTGTTTGCTGTTTTGGTTGCGCTGTCTATTATCGGGTCGATTTTCTTCGGAATAGCAACTAGGGAGGACCTGGAAAATGGAAAAATGACAAGATGGTACCTTAGACCAGATGAGACTACAATTTATTATGACCCAGAAAGAGCAACAGTTGCAGCAACTTTGCAATTTTTGACAGCCCTAATGCTGTATTCATATTTGATTCCCATTTCCTTATATGTATCCATTGAAATTGTCAAAGTTCTCCAGAGCATTTTCATCAACCAAGATCTGCACATGTACTATGAAGAAGCAGACAAGCCTGCACGTGCTCGAACCTCGAATCTAAATGAAGAACTTGGCCAGGTTGATACTATACTTTCTGATAAAACAGGAACTTTGACTTGCAACTCTATGGAATTTATCAAATGTTGTATAGCTGGAACATCTTATGGTCATGGAGTTACTGAAGTCGAAAGAGCTCTCGCCTGGAGAAAGGGTTCACCTTTGGCTGAAGAGGTGACAGAGGTAGAGGGCCAAGTAGAGGAGTTTAAGGAAGAAAAGCCATCTGTCAAAGGGTTTAATTTTGTGGATGAAAGAATCATGAATGGTAATTGGCTAAATGAACCTCGTGCAGATGTAATCCAGAAGTTCTTACGACTATTGGCTATCTGTCATACTGCAATACCTGAAGTGGATGAAGAAACTGGAAGAATTTCATATGAAGCCGAATCGCCAGATGAGGCAGCATTTGTGGTTGCAGCTAGAGAACTGGGGTTTGAGTTTTATGAAAGGACACAAACAAGCATTTCATTATATGAGTTAGATCCAGTCTCCGGCAAAAAAATTGAAAGGTCATACTCATAATCCTTAATAGTTAATACATTATTTCCAAGGCCATCCATCGCAGTCAACTTTAGCTGCAGGCAGAATACATAGGCTTTATCCATTAATTTTAGGTTTTAGTAGCTAATGATATTTCCATATATGTATTCAACATGATGGAACCTTTTTCTCTCTTTTGCAGATCGTATAAACTATTGAACATTTTGGACTTTAGTAGCTCAAGAAAGCGGATGTCTGTGATCGTGAGGAATGAGGAGGGAAAGCTGCTGCTACTTTGTAAAGGTGCCGACAGGTTTGTAATCTGAAACCGCAGTTTAAAATGTAAAAGATTAATTGGAGTAACTTTAGTGATAAGAATGAACAATAGCAAATTTTTTAGGTGTGAGGCATTACATTGGTGACAAACTGACAATACGAGGTAGTGGTCAGTGAAATGGCTCCTGCAATAGCTTTTGCAGTCTCCTTTCATCTTTCTTCTTTTTCCCGTTTAGATGAATGGGGAATGGGGTGGGAAGGGTTGACTTACAGCATCAAAAACTAACAACTAGAGGCCTCATTCTATCTCCATGTATGGATGAACTATGTTGCTCCTACTCTTCATTTCTCTTGAAGTACCCGTGTCCAACACATATTCGGGCATGGCTATGGGGATATGACCTTCCAAGGACTCTCCAAATACATGGAAAAACTTAGAAAAAATTAAGAATACCCGTGTCGGATACATACCCGTATCCAACACTCACACCCGAGTCCAAATAACATAGTGGATGAATATCTCTTCCATCATAACTAAGGGAGGGGCAATTGTATAACTCTTGACTGGCTAATTATGTTGCTTAATAGTTCTTTCCAGTATACAAATACTTGACAACAGATTATATTCTGTACATTTTCTTTCTTCGATCGAGCAGTGTCATGTTTGAAAGACTTGCAAAGAATGGACAAGAATTTGCAGAGCAAACCAAGGAGCACATTGATGAATATGCTGATGCTGGTTTGAGGACTTTGGTAATTGCATACCGTGAAATAGATGAGGAAGAATATGTTGAGTTCAATGAGCAATTCACAGAAGCCAAGAACCGAGTGAGTGCAGATCGGGAAGAAATGATTGAGGAAGTGGCAGAAAAAATTGAGAAGGATTTGATTCTTCTTGGTGCTACAGCTGTTGAAGACAAACTTCAAAACGGGGTGAGTTTAAAGGCACTTATTGAAAGCATTATCATCACAACAGCAAAATAACCTTCATCTTTTGATATACTCCCTAAGAACCTAGAGATTATTATTATTACAAACTAAGGCAACAAAATATGACTTGTTCATTATTCATGTCATGCACCCAATGCTCAAATGCTGGAGAGTTGAGTCACTTTTAATATCAATTCTAAGGTTTTATATCGAGTATTTCACCTTTTGTGCTGGATAGGTTCCTGAATGCATCGACAAACTTGCACAAGCCGGGATCAAAATATGGGTTTTGACAGGAGATAAGATGGAGACAGCAATAAATATTGGGTATAATGATTATTGCAAATACTTACCATAAAATCAGATGTGAACTTTGATATATGCTGACTTTTCTAACTTTTATGTTGAACTTTGCAGCTTTGCCTGTAGTTTGCTTAGACAAGGAATGAAGCAAATAGTAATAAATTCAGAGACTCCAGAAAACAAGGCATTGGAGAAAGCTGAGGACAAATCTGCTGCTGCAGTGGTAAACTTTAATTGCTATGGATGCCTTTTTTTCCCTTTCCTTTTAAGTTTATCTGCATTTAAGGTTATTAGACATTAACAGCATTACATATTGACCTTTTTTTAACCATGCATGTCACCTAGAATGTTCAATTTAAATCCTGTAAACAAAAACATGTCTTGAATTTATTATATTTTCCAGATTTTCTCACCATTTTGAACTCTGATGGCATATCAACTCAAAAATTCTCAATGACTTTTTTTCTTTTATATTCAGATTAAATTCTTCCATGCATTTTGGTAACATGAACTAACCATTGCAACCAAAGTTTCCTAATTCATGGATGGATGGGACAACTCAATTCTCTTCAAGTCTTTCTCTTCATCCGCAACCTTTACAAAAACATTATGGACCTTTTTCTCTGTTAGTTTATTTATTTTTGTCCATTTTATCTCAAATCTCAGCTTTAACGGCCTTTTTAGTAAGCTGTGTATTTGACCATGACATCCTCTTTATTACTGAAGAGTTAAGATTAACTCAAGCTTTACTTGAGGTGTTTTTTCTGCATTAATTCACATTTATTTAGAAAACATGCTCTCACTCTCACATATGCACAGGCTCAAGTTATTCACACTGAAAGAAATCATTCCTGTGCTGGTTGTCTTATCTGTTCAAGCATGACAGTAGTTATAGTACATAGGAACTCTGTGACTGCAAGTGGCATAAATCAAAATAATTTGTGAAAGATTTTGCTGCCTTGAGCTATGTTATTCGGACTCAGGTGTGAGTGTTGGATACGGGTATGTGTCCGACATGGGTATGTTCAATTTTTTCTAAGTTTTTCCATGTATTTGGAGGATCCTTGGAGGGTCATATCCCCATACCCATGTCCAGATATGCGTTGGACACGGGTACTTCAAGAAAAATGAAGAGTCGGAGCAACATAGGCCTTGAGATACTTCTTTTGCCCAACAGTGCAAAAATAGAATTTTATAGTTACATATCTTGACAACTTCTTGTGAACCAGTATATAAAGGTTTCTTATCCAAATCTAATTCCAACATTTGAGTGTGCTTGTCAGCTTGATGAGATCCTTTTGATTTTCTAGGCATTAAAGGCAAGCGTTCTCCAACAGATAGCTGAAGGGAAGCAGTTGCTTACTTCACCAACTGAAAATTCTGAGGCATTGGCTTTAATTGTTGATGGGAAGTCACTAGCTTATGCTCTGGAAGATGATGTCAAAGACATTTTCCTAGAACTTGCCATTGGCTGTGCATCTGTTATTTGCTGCCGTTCATCTCCTAAACAGAAGGCACTAGTAAGTTACATTATCCTTCAATGGTGCATACAAATATATTCTTTTAATGTAAAAAATTTAATTTGATTTTGTTCCGATCGAGGGTGTATCATTAGTCCTGCTATGTCACACTTCGAGGTAACATATACTGACAGAACAAAGTGCTGAAAAAAGATCTCAAGAACTGCTAACCTGTTGCAATAATACTTATGGAATCTTTGAAAATTAAATCAGTTTAAATGAATGATGAAATTGTTGTACACCAACTTGACTAACAGGTACTTCTTTTCGTAATTTAAGAAGAAAAGCATCCA
Source organism: Fremontodendron californicum (assembly GCA_030761205.1). Lineage (NCBI taxonomy): Eukaryota > Viridiplantae > Streptophyta > Magnoliopsida > Malvales > Malvaceae > Fremontodendron > Fremontodendron californicum. Next base: position 6,203,322 of record JAULJL010000019.1, on the reverse strand, counting down.
AGCTTTTGCTTGCTTCTAGCAATTCCAAGGAGAAATCAAACTAATTAAGTGAAAAAACAATGCAGGTTACAAGACTGGTTAAAACTAAAACGGGTAGTACCACTCTAGCAATTGGTGATGGAGCAAATGATGTTGGTATGCTTCAAGAAGCGGATGTCGGAGTTGGTATTAGTGGCGTAGAAGGAATGCAGGTAAATGCTAAATAGATTGCTCCATGCTATGTTACTGGGACTCGGATGTGAGTGTCGGATACTGGTATGTGTCCGACACGGGTATGTTTGATTTATTCTAAGTTTTTCCATTTTTTCGAGGGTCCTTGGGATATCTTATCCCTATACCCATGTCGGAATATGTGTTGGACACGAGTGTTGGACACGGGTACTTTGAGAAACATGAAGAGTCGGAGCAACATAGGCTCCATGTATAAAGATGGTGCAATGGTTTGTTTCACTTGATGCTTTTTCCTTCTCGTTTCTAATACCCACTTCTCAAATTTCAGGCTGTCATGTCAAGTGACATTGCAATTGCCCAGTTCCGCTTTTTGGAGCGCTTGCTTCTTGTGCATGGGCATTGGTGTTATAGAAGGATTTCATCAATGGTAATATACGTCACTCTTAGATGTTAAACTTAAAAGTGTTAATCAAAACTGCAACTTAGATGAAAATGTCCTTATCATAAAGCCAAATTTGGAATTTGATATCATCACAAAGTCAGAAGATTGTTTGAGATAAATCAGCAACAACATTTTAAGATGAATAGGGATTTGACCAATATGATTCTTGTGAACCTGTGCTGTGGAAGTAGTAAATGCCTTGAAATCGAAAGTATAAGTCCCATTTTGGTTTTTAATCTATGTTAGAAGATTCAACCTTTTCTTAATCCTTTTGTTTAGTCATAATGTTCTTTTTCAAACTTGTCAACAGTCTATCATCCAATATCAACCAGCTAAATTGAAATGATGGAACTGTTTTGCAGATATGCTATTTCTTTTACAAGAATATTGCATTTGGTTTCACTATCTTCTTCTATGAGATATATGCATCGTTCTCGGGGCAAGCTGTATACAACGATTGGTTTCTATCCCTCTATAATGTCTTCTTCACATCACTTCCTGTGATTGCTCTGGGAGTTTTCGACCAGGACGTCTCTTCCCGTTTGTGTCTTAAGGTATCTCTCATAGATTCTTGAATGGCATTATTAAAGCTTTGTTGATAAGAACCCAAAGCTTAGCGCAGTTGGTTCATGCAGCCACTCTTAAGAGGTGGCATCCAGCAGGTCTGGGGTTCGAATCCATCCCAGCATCTGCAACCCCTATCCCTAGACTGCGGCTTCCTTTGTTGATAAAAATAGAAAACTGACTTGCTTCTAGAATTCTATACGTAAGAGAAAATGCCACTGTGATGACCATATCTTGTTTCTCTTCTACTTGACATTGCAGTTTCCTCTATTATATCAAGAAGGAATACAGAATGTCCTCTTCAGCTGGCTTAGAATCCTTGCCTGGGCAGTTAATGGAGTGCTTAGTGCTACCATAATCTTCTTCTTTTGCATTCGAGCGATGCAGCATCAAGCCTTTCGCAAAGGCGGGGAAGTTGTTGGTTTAGAAATCCTTGGAGCTACCATGTATACATGTGTGGTGTGGGTAGTTAACTGTCAAATGGCACTATCCATCACTTATTTTACATATATACAACATCTCTTCATTTGGGGTGGCATAATATTATGGTATATATTCCTCATGGCTTATGGAGCAATGGATCCAGACATATCAACTACTGCCTACAAGGTCTTTATTGAAGCCTGTGCACCTGCTGGATCATATTGGCTTCTCACACTCCTTGTGCTGATATCCTCACTTCTCCCGTATTTCGCTTACTCGGCCATCCGAATCCGGTTTTTCCCATTGTATCATCAGATGATACAGTGGATTAGATCCGATGGGCAATCTGATGACCCCGAGTACTGTCATATGGTGCGACAGAGATCGCTACGTCCCACAACAGTAGGTTATACTGCACGTTTTGAAGCGAAATCGAAAAGCTCCAAAGAGAGAGATGGGGATCATTGATGATCATCTTTTCACAAAGTTCTCTACTGAAAGATAGCTGTTGTATATTACTCTTGCTGCTAGGGTTTCTTTTAAATGTACATATATAGGTTCTGAGTTGTATTTCTTGACTAGAAAGTTATGTCCCTAAGATGTTCCTATCAACTCAGTTGATGCAGCCTTGTATTCAACCTTTTGGTTAGAAGTTAGAACTGTCATTTTCGTATTTTGATTTCTGAGGCCATATCATATTTTGCAACTAAACCTGCAATTTGTATGAAAGATGTACGGATATAGAAATGAAGGTAAAATAAATTTTCAACTTTTTCTTGAATCTGTAAGAAAATTGATGACAATATTGTTCATGTTCAAATTAACTTATTTTAATTTAAAAGTCCATTCTTAGTCTCCCTTGTGATTCTCAGAAACCTATTTCAACACCAGTAATTCTTGTCTCTTCTATTTCCATTCCCGACAGAAGTGACTTTCAGCCTTGTGAACCAATGTTAATTCTGCTTTTGACTACTAATGCGGATTGCGGAAGGTGCTGAGTTCCCGACCTTGTTTCTCCAGTTGTTTTGTTTCTAATATCTTATTCTGTCTTTTTGTGTTATGCTACTCGGATTCTTTATTTTTTCAGAAATATTCGTGTTCGACACTTGTATCATACATATTCGGACATGGGTATGGATATGGTTCTCCAAATATATGAATTTTTTTATAAAAAAAATTGAGTATACTTGTGTCAGATATATATCTATATCCGATACTCGCTCTCAAATCTGAATAACATAGGTCTATATATCCGTATTGCCAAAGGATCACAAATGAAGTTCCTTCTCGAGGACTGTAGGAGGTTGCCTAACATAAAATGTCCGGGTCTCGTAAAGGTCCATGAGTTACACATCTCCATATTTAGAATTTTTCTTTGCATCTTAATTTACAACAAATTATAATAATAAAATAATATATATTTTTTATTTTCTAAATCTATCATGAAAATTAAATTAAATTATTTTTTAATTTTTTCAACCAAATACATCAATTAAAAGGAAAAAAAAATACATTTTTCATCTTTCAACATTTTTTCTTTTTCATTTTTTTTTTTATTTTTTTATTCACCCTATTAAATAAAGATTAAAAATTTAATACTTTACCAATAAATCACACGACTATTAATAATAATCTCTGTTCTCATTTGTCACGAGAGATCAAAATTGAAAATTCCTCACTCTCATATGGAAATCCAATATTTCTCTTCTACAATTTTATTTTTTTGAAAATCTACTCTTTCACTTGCTGCTCCGAGATTAAAATAGCAAATTTTTTCGTTAGAAGGCCTATGAAATGCATTTATATATTTTTTATAGACAAAGTTTTGTGATAGAAAATTGAAACTATTTATGGAGAGGTATGACAAAATTAAAACAAAAGCTGTCGGTAGGTTTTAGGAGTGTGAATTAAAACTGTTAATGAGTCGAGTTATTTATCTAATTCGATAGATTCGATCTAAATTGGATTGAATATGAAATAAGTTTTTATAATTCTGATTGAGCCAATCCAAATCGAATTACTATTTAATTGATAAAAATATTTTTTATTTAAATTTAATTATAAAAATATAAAATATATTTTAAACAATAAAATAATTTTCAAATCGAATCAAACCTAACTAAATCTGAATAAATAAATATTTTATTAATTGATCTGATCCGATATAATTCATAAACACCTTTAATGTGAAGCATATGGTGTTGGAGTGAGTGTGTAAGAGCAAAAGTGGATGTAATCTTCAATATCTACATTTTATTAAAGTGAAAATTTTTAATCATATGGTGCCCGTTGGCCGTAGACAAAGACTCGATCAAGTTGAGCTGAAGAAAGTAAAATATTTGCAATCATGTTTTATTCAAATTAATGCTTGCAGTTGTCAGTAATCCAATTAGAGCAGAGATTATTGTTTGTTTTCAATTGAATGATACCATACTGTATATACGAGTGTGGATCAGATTTCAATGTTCTTCTCATTGCCAAAGAATTTAGATTTATTGATGGACCGGGTTGTATCTCGGAAATTTTCTTTTACTCAAGTTCATTTCGTGTCAGGTTTGGATCGGACCTTAAATTTGTTTTATTATTTAAAAATATTTAAAAAAAATCATGTTAAATTTTGTATAATTAAATTTAAATAAACAATATTTTTATTTAATAAATAGTAATTCGGATCGACCCAAATTACGAAAATCTTTATTCAAATCTGGTCCAATTCAGATCGAATCGAACGAATTTAGTCCGATTCTTGTACAAGTCTACCAAAGATCATGCTATAACTAAGGGTGTAAACTAGACACCTGTGCTCGCAAGCTACTCGAGTTCGACTCGAAAAAAACTCGAATTCGATTCGGTCATTATCGAGCCGAGCTCGAGCTCGAGCAGCTCGAGCTATCGAGCGAGCCGAGTTCGAGTATCTTAATACCCGATTCGAGCAGCTCGCGAGCCTAATCGAGCTTTTTTTATTTATAATATTTTTATTATTAATTTACTATTTTACCCTCAATATATATATACATACTTAAAAATCCTTAATTCGAGCTCGAGTATATAAACGAGCCTAATCGAGTCGAGCTCGAATAGTTCGATTTTATCTCGAGCTGAGCTCGAGCTTAAAAAATGATACTCGATCGAGCTCGAACCGAGCTTCGAGCCTCGAGTTTCGAATCGAGCTCGAGCTTCTCAGTATTCGAGCTCGGCTCGGCTCGATTACAGCCCTAGCTATAACCAAAAAGAAAATAGAAAAGAAAATAAAGAAAAAAACAAATCACGTGCATGCATGTGCTACAATATTGATTTAGGCAAATGAAAGTAAGATCCAGCCTACTATTGAGATTGATAAAGTTTTTGAAGTCAAAAACGGTTTATTATTGTAATTCAATGGTGAGCAAGTAAAAAAAAATTCGCATTTAGGGTTAAAATCATGATTTTAAAACTTAAATAAAAAAAGTCGAGATTTTGATGCTTTATGATTTGAAAATTGATTTCTCACAAAAGATTTTATTACTATCGTATCTAGACCTGCTGAAGGGTCAGATTACTCGTCCATATTTTAGAGGGTTTGGATAAAAATATTAATCTCGAAATATGGGCTTAGACAAAAAAATGAAACCCATTTATAAAATGAGCCGGGCCTTGACTCCAACAATTAAGGCCCGACCCATTTTTTTTTATTTTTTTTATTATATAATTTATATCATATAAAAATAAATATATATAATATTATAGTGTAAACATTTAAAAATATATTAAGTTATCAATGTTGTAGAACTTAATAAAAGAAAAAAAGAGATAAAATTACTAAAAATTAAATAATAATAAAATATTTGTTTAAATTTTTTAAGGAAAAAAAATGGGCGGGCCTAAACGGACTTAAACTATCCATTTACAAATATGGATGAGTTTGGATAGAATTTGAGGCCCATATTTCGAGTTGGGCCAGGTTTGAGTAAGTGTATATGGTATTGATACCATACCTAAGTCCGACTCGGCCCGCCCATGAGTACCTATCTCTAATTATTTTATACATATTTTTTTGACATTTCAATTCAGCACAATATGTTTTCATAACAATGTTAAATATTTAAAAATTTTAAACAACGTTTTCATCACATTTTCAATTAAAACACATTTTTTTAACTCAATTTTTTTTTTTTCAAACCAAACTTTTCTCAACATTAACAATATTAAACTTGTCCTAAATCTTAGCAATTTAACGAAATTTGATGCCTTGTTATCTTATACATAATTTCAAACTTGAGGTGGATGGGGATAAGTATTGTTATTTTTATCTTCACCATAAGACATGACCTTGGCACCCACCTCGACCTCAGCACCCATGCAATGTCGACACTTTCGCTTCAACCATCCCAACCACCCTCCATGCTTGATAGTATCCAATGGTGTCACCGCCACTGACGCCGTCGTCCGACGTCGGATACAAATCCTTCCAACAACGCAAGAAACTACAGCAAGAAACGCGAGAACTGAGATAACCGCAAAGAATGGCCCTATAGACCCTGACGACGAAGAAGAACTGCTTGCTGTTGCTGCAGCTACCGCTCCTCCTTGGCTGCTCCCTATAGTATCTCCTTGTTCCTGCCCCTGGGGTAATGATGAAATAGCAGATTCCATATTAATTCTTTGTATTTTGTAATTAAGCAAGAAATGACTACGAATACAAGGCCATTTATACAAGTATATCAAATATTTCGTTCATGATGAAGAGAATATTCTGAAGAAAAAGCAATGCTTTTAAGAACTTTAAACCGGCCATAAAGAGCGAAAGACTGGAAGCCAACATGGAAAGGGATAAAGGGGAGTTTTCTTGTACTGAAAAAGATAGTTTCTTGGGTGCTTGCTTGCATCAGAAAGGTATGAAAACAATTTAAAGTCGATCACTACTCCACTTGCTCTTTGCTTCTCATCGTTATCTTTTTTTTTTATTTTTTTATTTTAATATACTTTAAATGAAGAGTTTGTCAATGGAGGTTTCTTAATTCCACAATCAAAGTTAAGAAACTAAAAAATGTCCCATTTTTTATTTTTTAAAATATACGTTATGTATCATCTTATTAATTCGGTTTGTAGAGTTTTTAAACTCCATTATAATATGAAATAATAATCCTTAAATTAATTAATATATATTTCAAATCCCATGTTAATTCTTTTATAGTTCATGCAAAACATTTGATCCTAACATTATATTCTTTTTACAAAAGAAAATTTGATTTTAATTTATGGTAATGAATAGCTTATGCTTAGGAACGTTTGCAAATAAATGTCACGTCAACAATAGTGTAATTTATTAGTAAAGTTTTGAATTTTTAGTTTCAATGTACAATATTTACGAATCTTAAATATATATAAAAAAGTAACTATATAGTATTTTTCTAAAAGACCAAAAAAAAAAAAAAACTTCCATTAAATCCTTGTGCTTTCATTATGTTCAAACAGACCCTTATTTTATATATTACTATTATGTGAGTTTTAATTGGATGGAAGCAAAGATGCTTTTTCTTTTTATTCATTTTATTTTATTTTGTTCAGTTTTTATTTTTTATATTTTGCTTTTTACTTTTTATTAAAAAAAGAAAAAATATAAAATAAACGAAATTTATTTATTAACTATATTTATTTGCAATCAATTGAGATAAAATTGTCACACTATGAATCAGAAGTTTAACTTAGTTGATTTATGCAATCACAAATCCAACAAGTCTAGAGTTCGAATCTCAGTATCTGCAACTTCTTCCTCTATCCCTAGACTGAGACCTCTTTATATCCAAAAAAAATTTGTCACACAATAAAAATTATTTGTAAAAAAATAATTGTATCTATAAGAATTTTTATTTTATCATTTTTCTATCTCTTATTTTTTCTTTTTCTTTTTTCATTTCTTCCTTTTCTCCCTCACTTCGTTAACTAATTAGCATCATATTATTATTGCAATCTTTCATTTTGACTTTGGATGATGAGATTAACATTGGTAGGCATCGAATTTAGCTATCAGGTGATCACAATCAATAAAAAAAAGCTAGTTTCAATTTTGTTACGGTGCATTTGAATAGCCAATGAAAAAAGATTTTTTTCAAATCATCTATGCGTTTAATGATTAGATGCAATGTAAAGTGTGAAATTTACGTTTGCCCATAAAGCCAAATAAATATAATCCAACATTGGACGTTAATGAATGATGTTGATTGGGTCGTGACACTTTAATTTAGAAGATTATAAATATTGAAATAAACAAATTAAAGTTTATAAAATAAAAAAATTAATTTTTATTATATATATTGTTTAAGATCATGTATAAAAACAATTTTTTTGACTTTGTTTATAATTTTTCAAGTAATTATTAAAGGAGCTTATTATCTTTTGACTTGTTTACTCTTCCCTCGTTAATAAAAATAAAAAATAAAAAACCATAAACCATATTTATTAGGGTAAATTTTGTGTTCATAAAAATTTTCTACGATGGAATAATAAGTACTAGATTTTGACATATCTATTACACGGATGAAAATAAAGAAAAAAAAAGTTACTTAAATACAAAAGTGGGCAATTTTTTAATGTTTTTTTACCGGAATATTGATGTATATTTTTCATTATTCAAATACCGTTGTTTTTAAATTATTGTCGAAAATCCGTCAATTTTATAACATGTTAGAAAATTGTCATAGCTCATAACGATTTTTTTGGTGTATTTAAAATTTTTTGTAATTTTTACTATGGAAAATCGCAATCGTAGGTGGCGATTTTTCACCTTTTTTATTAATTATTAAATAATAAAACTTAAATAAAAATTATATAATTTATAATTTAAAAAATATATAATATATATATAATTTTATCCTATAGTAGTAAGTCCGACTCAGTAAACTCGGATCGTGTTTATATAATTTTTAAAATTGTTATTATTTAAATTTTTAATTTTTTATTTAAAATTTATTAATTTTTAATTTTTTTAAATTATAAATTATATAATTTTGTAAATAGTCATATTTTATAATTAAAGTTAAATAATTTTTTTTATTTAATAAATAATAATTCGGGCTAGGCCGGACCGACCCGAATTAAAAAAACACTTGTCCTAGTCATGCCCAATATATATAAATATTAATTTAAAAATAATTTTTGAATAGTGAAATAGGCTTACCGGCCGGCCCTAGCCTGGCCCGAAATGGGCTTGGGCAAGGAAAATAATAAATTTTCAGGCCTTGGCCCGGCCCATGAACACCTCTAGTAAAAGCCGTCGAAAATGTCCTTATCAATCTGGTACATCGGGAGAGAGTTCGCATCAACAATAATACTATTATATATATATTGCCCGAACGTCCGTTTCATTATTCAAAAAATATTAAAAAGATATTTTTATATATTTTATAATTAAATTTAAATAAAAAATAAATTATAAATTTTTAATTTTTTAAAATTATAAATTATATAATTTTTATTTAAAATTTATTATTTAATATTAAAAAAAAAAACTTCTTCTTCATGAAGAAGAAGTCATGAAGGGAAATCGCCATAGTAAAAATTTTAAAATTTTACCGTTGAAAAATAGTCATGAATCATGACGATTTTTCAATGAGTTAAAAAAGAAGAAGCTGATTTCGATAAACAATTTTAAAGTATCGGTATTTTAAAAATTAAAAAAGAAAAAAGCTATATTGAGATAAAAAAAAGTCAATTGTTTAATGTATCAAAAACAAAAAATATTTTTAAATATTTAAAAAAATAATATTTTAATTGATAAATTAAGTTACTTTTAGGATAAAAAATATTTAAATTTTCGAAATTGCTCTCATATAGTTAAAAAATTAAAAGGCTGGATGCAAATTAAATATTAGTTAAATATTTTAATGATATTTATTATTAACAAACATTTGTACTAAATATTTAAAAATATATATTTTAATTGGTAATTTGAGTTATTTTTATGAAAAAAATATTTGTTAATAATAAAGTTTGAAATGACTCTCATGTAGTTAAAAAAATTAAAAGATTATATGAAAATTAAATATTATTTAAATATTTTAATGATATTTATTATTAATAAATATTTGTACTAAATATTTAAAAATAATATTTTAATTGGTAACTTGAATTATTTTTATGATAAACTTCGAAATTACTTTTATGTAGTTTTAAAGTTAAAAGACTGTATGAAAATTAAATATTATTTAAATATTTCAATGATATTTATTATTAACAAATATTTGTACTAAATATTTAAAAAATAATATTTCAATTGATAATTTGAGTTATTTTTATGATAAAAAATATTTGTTAATAATAAATTTTCTAAATTACTTTTAAGTAATTGAAAAATTAAAAGATTGAATGCAAATTAAATATTATTTAAATATTTCAATAATATTTATTATTAATAAACATTTGTACGAAATATTTTAAAATAATATTTCAATTGATAATTTTATATCAAATAGGATGATGATAATCTTGTCTTTAACATTTTTTAACTTCAAACTATATTAGAAAGTTACTTTTTCAATACTTTTTATGAGAATCACATTTTAATGTTTGTGAAAAATAACTCTTCAAGAAAAGTTACATTTCTAGAAAATTGAATAGTTTTTAACATACCAAATATGAGAATCATATTCTCACTGATTACTTTTCATAAAAAGTGATCATTTTTTATCATATCAAACCACCTCTTATTTTTTAAAAGATAACATTAAGTCATTAAGCCGGAAAATTCTAAAATAAGTTTTTTTACCGTCAGCTTCTGATAAGCTTAGAGCAATTCTATCCGTCAGATGATAAATGAATGATCTGAACCGTTGAAATAAAAAAAAAATTTCTTGCAACCGGTTTACCTGGTCATGAATACCAACCCATTGCTTCTCCCTTTTCTGTTTCGAAAAAACCCTTCCCCCTTTCTAATCAGTTCCTTCTCCCTTTTCTGTTTCGAAAAAACCCTTCCCCCTTTCTAATCAGTTCCTTCTCCCTTTCTAATCAGTTCCTTCTCCTTTTCTAATCTGTTTCGAAAATTTCTTTAGAACCCTAAATTTTCTTCTCCCTTTCTGTTTCGAAAATTTGCTTCTCCCTTTTCTGTTTAGAAATTTGGCTTCTCCCTTTCTAATCAGTTTCGAAAATTTGCTTCTCCCTTTGTAATCAGTTTCTAAGAACCCTAAATTTTCTTCTCCCTTTTAGTTTCGAAAATTTCTTCTCCCTTTCAGTTTCGAAAATTTCCTTCTCCCTTTCAGTTTAGAGCCCTAAATTTTCTAAGAACCCTAAATTTTATTATCAGTTTCGACTCCCTCTAAACAATCGAAACCCCAGATTAAAAAACCCTAACCCTTCTGTTTTTGAACAACCGAAACCCCAAATATCAAACCCTCACCCGACTCTCTTCCTCTGAAAATCATCCAACCCAGATTGTCATATTTTTGTTTGGTCATCTGGTATTTTGTTTCTTTGTTGGTATTTCAGCAATTTTTTTTATTTTCTGGATGATTCTAATTATTTTTGGTTTGGGGTTGTTTTTATATTTTTTGGCAGAAATATTACCATAAATTCTGGGTGGCTGCAAGTGGGCAGAAGATAATTGGTAAGTATAATGTGGAATTTGTGGAATTTGTTTTTAAGTAAAGTAAAATTTCCTGTAGTGGGCAGAAGATAATTTTTGGTATGATTCTAAGTATTTATTTTTTAAGTAAAGTAAAATTTCCTGTAGTTTGCTTGTTTGATCAGATTTCTGCAATTCCTTAATGCTTTCTTTGGGTGGGTGGGGGCAGCTTTTCTATTAATTCTAGTGTCTTTTGTCGAAGAATTCTCTGATATCAGGCTAAGAGTGAATTACAGTTATATATATTTTTTAAAAAGATATTAGGTTATGGTGGAAAAAGAAGGAGATTTGGTTAACACAATTTAAAAGAAATGGAACTTAAATGGCCATTTGATATGAATAGATTACATTTTTCTTTTTAGTCTATTTCCCATTTGAATGAGATGCCTATGGAATCATCTTCTGGGAAGAATGAGATTTGCAGTCTGGTATTCTTGGATTAAAAGAAATTCTAAAAAAGAGTGCAATTTGCAGTCTAATGTGTAGTCTTCCTTAGAATTCTAAAACAGTAATTAAAGTCGCATTAACTGCTTGCTCACCTTGCATTTTTTAACAACAATTTTGGCTTGATTTAAATGGTCAATGCTGTCATAATACACACACAAATTAAGACTTGATTCTGCTGCTTGCATGTGAATTTTGCGCTAGTGCGATTGAACTTTTTTTTTTCCATGTATACCACATTGTACATGCGAAGTTAGCCAAGCAATATAGAAAACGAGAGTTTAATAAACATATTGCAATTATAAGATTATGCCTCTAGGCAGAGAAAATTTTATCAACTTTTGATGCAGAATTAGTTATCCTGATGTACTTGTTATCATGTTTCTATAACAGACAGAGGGGAATGCTGTTTTAGAGTCTGGGTAGATGCCATTAGATATGAAGTACACTCTCCCTTTTCTTTTAACCTATATGTTTATTTCTAGACTTGAAATTTTTTGTACTGATAAAGTGTGTGGATCATGGTAGTGTCCAAAAAGTCCACACTCAGCAGCATGAGAGCAGATACTTAACATTGGGTGGTTTAAATTTTCAAATCAAATTATTCTTGATTGCTGTAATACTTTCCTTGAGGGAGGTGAGGTGTAGAGACTGAAGATTATGTTCATCTTGCTTTTCATTTAATCCTTGAGGAATTTGTTACAGTATAATCGATATATACTTACTGTTGAAGAAAGGGAAAACTTTTGACATAAGAGCAACATGAAATTCTTTAATTTCAGAAAAGCAAATTTAGGTGATTTGTAAATTTTGAATGTAATAATAGGTTTATAGGACTAAATGTGGAAAAACTTTTAACTTAGGCATTAAATTAACTGTGAATCATTGAGTCACAACTAATCTTCTTATGAAGCAACTAAAGCACAATGGAAAGGTGAAAGAGTGACATTTATGATTTACAGTATAGGACGTAATAATGCAATTTGACAACAGTTCTTAAATTTGTTTGTCACCAATTTGCCTCGCAAAACTCATCTATCATTACTGTATCCTATTCCTATTGCTGTCATTCCTTTTTGTTTATTGTTTGCAAGATGGTGATGTTTCAGCTTAGATGTTTTTAAAGTTTTAGTGTTTTGAGTTATATATGATTATATTTATATGACGCCTAATTGCTGATATATGGTCATTTTGTCATTTCAGGTTTTAGTGTTTTGAGTTATATTCGTCATCAGAGATCGTCGATAAATCTCTCTTTTTAGACAAATCGTTAAGTTTCTCTCTTGAAATCCTTTATATTTGTTGATAGTCATTTGATTTCAGACGGAAGTTGATAATGTTGTCAAATTCATCATCCAAATCTGCTCAAGATGATTTTGTATTAGAAACTGATTTTAGGGTATTTGCAAGTAATGTTTTTTTTTTAAACTTAGAAACTGATTTTGTATTATAAATTATAATTTATTGTATGTCTAAAGTTGAGAAATTTGCAAACGTTTGTTTGATTTTATTAAAGATTCAAAGACATGGACAAAGTTGATGAAAATGTGCAGCTGAAGCAGACTGAATCGAGCATGAAGGTTGTAAAACCGAGGGGTTCATTTTTGAATTACTAGTAAGTAACTATACTTGGTGGTTTTAAGTTGAATTCATTAGACATGCTATGTTGTTATATTTGGATTTAAAGAGTGCGAGTTACAGATTTTATGTTAATCGTTTTATACAGCATAAATGAATGCAAAGGAGATGGAGAAGACAAAGGGAAAATGACATTGAAGGTGAGTAATATTTTATGTATCTGGTTCTTTTATTGAGAATTTGATGTTTAATTATTTTGCTTATAAATTGGAAGTGTTGGACAGTATAGACATATTATTGGTTTTATTTGTTGGTACATAGAAACCATATAAATGCTTATCGTTTGTGTGGACACTAAGTTATAAAGTGTTACTAAAATCATGGTTTTTTGATGTGTATGTGAATTAATTTGAATTGTTTTTTTTTCATAGGCTCGTAGAGAGTTGGCAACAAAATGGAAAGTGCTGCCTACAAAGGAGAAGCCGCCGTTTATAGAGCAGACAGTTGCACAAAAAGAGCAGTACAAAAATGAAGTGCAACAGTTAAAAAGACAGAAATTAGATGTTGATGAAAAAAAGAAGGTAATAATTCAATAAGAAAATGTTATATTGAAGTAATAATAGTTAGAAATGAAGTATGATGTTATATTGCTATGTATTTTTAATGAATGTACTTTATGTGTAGGGCTTGGTTGCGACACGCTGTAGCCCGTTTAATTTGTGCAAGCTGTTTAAGCAATTGAAGGAAAAACAAATTGAAGGTGCAGTGGAAAGCATCGGGTTCGGTCCCTTGCTACTGTTGAAAGATGGAAAGCTTCCAAGAGAACTGGGTGAAAATTTGGTTCAGAATTTTAATGTTGCAACCAGCTCCATGGAAATGGATGGCCAAAGTATCCCTTTCACAGTGGAGGATGTTGAAGGTATTCTAGGTTTAGCAAACGAGGGAGTAGAGGTATCAACTGTAATGGAAAGAGAAGACGGTGAAGTCTTGTGTAATAAGTTTAATATTCCAACTCATCGAAAGATGAGTTTTGTTAGGCTAGAGCAAGAAATTATGGAGTTCGAGGCCGACTGTGAAGATCTAAAGGCCAGGCTCCTCTTATATATCGTTGGACGGTTTTTGTGTCCAACGACTGAAAGGGGGCCATCGAAAGAGTATTATTCTTGTTTGACTGAGGATGACCTTAATGGGAAATTGAACTGGGCAAAACATGTTCATGAGAAGCTTCTTCTTGGTATTAGAAGTTTTCATGCTAGGAAGATGAAATCATCAAAAGTGTACTTAACCGGTTGCCTGCTATTATTGGTGGTAAGTTTAATATTTTTTCTTCGTGTACGAAAGCAATCTTGATTTGAATTAAGTTGGAATGGAATTAAATTAGAAGTATAAGTTATTAATTCTTGATATTGACTAAATTGTAATAATTTGAGTAGATAAGGTTCTATGACCATATTTCCGGAGTTCGGAGTACGAAAGAGGCAATGTCAACTTTTGTTCCTCGCATTAGTGCTTGGGGAACGGATGAGGTTGCGAATTCAGTTTCCCATTCAAGAGACTTCCGTGTTGGCTTGAAATCCAAGGTGACACCAGTTATCTAAGTTGTATTAATTTATTGTTAGTGACTATAACTTATATATGAATTATGTAGTTTGATTAACTTATGATTTCATGGAAATAAGGGTATTAATATCACCTAAGAACATCACACTCAGCGGACGATACAAGAGGAGCAGAAGCTGTATCATACTGACTTACAGGTAAGTCAGTTAATTAGATCTTCATGTCTAATTCATTGAGATTGCAAGAAATCTATAAATTATGTATATACTTCACGGATTGCATTAAGTGTATGTAGTATGTTTTTTCGTAATTATTTTTCAGGCTTTAAGAGAGTCGATGAAAAGTCTGGAAGCCAATGTGACAGAACAACTGAATAGAATGTCGGAAGACATGAAGTCGATGCAGGATTCAATTAATGCTCTTTTATCGAGATCTGTTGAGGTGAAAACTGGCGGTGAAACCAGTTTGCAAAAAAGGGATGAGGAAGGAGGCATCCTTGAGGTCGATGGGCAGAGCACGGACTTGAAAACACCAGCTGGTGAGTTGGAGTCCTCCATTGAGATCATTGAGCGCAAAGCGAAAGAGGGAGATGTAGATTTAACTACACCAGTGAGAACCGATATTAACAATCCAAGCTCAAGTTGTCCTGCCCCACGGAAAAAGAAGGTATATATATTTACTTATTTATAATTCAATAATACTTAGATATGCTATAAAATAACTAATTTGTTTATGGCATTTTATATGATTACATATTATAGGGTCAATCTGGCAAGAAAATCAAAATTGTTAGGTCAAGGTCAACATTTGCTTCTGGTGTTAGTGGGATAGTTACGCGAGCGAGATCAACTTTCTTGTGATATTTGCACTCCCGTCCGCAGGACTGTTTATATTTGTTTGAATAGACCAATCATGCATGTAGGCATGATATGCTTATAGAACATTTATTTTTTCCGCCTTTCATTGCAATCTTTGTGAATGCATACACTGAATATATATTGATATGTAATTCAATTTATATATGTTTAAGTATATACATTTATTACATAAGTCTGATATGTATAATTACTAATTAGCAGTACCATATGCCGTATCTTTGTAAAAATAAATATTTAAAGGTTATCGCGAAGAGGGCCCTTGTCAAAATTCCGAAGGAATTAGATGAACTTGAGACTGCAATATGCAATTATGTGTGGAACAGTAATGTCGATCCAAGGTAAGTTGATGATATATTTTGATTTAAAGAAATATCTTGATTTTAAGTTGATATGGATTTCGATACTTTATTTATTCTTTATATGAGTTTATATTGTAGTGAAGTTGTTGTCCAATTCAGTGCAACATTTGCATCAATCGAGGAATTTGGCTCCTTGCGCCCAAAACAATGGGTAACTTCAGTGGTAAGTGTAATATATTGTTTCATCGAACTTCATGATTGTCTTTGTAGTAGTGAAATGTGTTTAATGAGTTGTTCCTGCCCTAGATTATTGACCTTGTCGGTGAGTCAATGGCCTACTATTGTAAAGCTTCGACTATGTCAACAAGGAGATGGTATTTTCCGGCCTCATTTTCTGTGAGTATATTTTAAGTTTGTTTGTTTTTTGCATATAGTTTAACTTTTTTCAAGAAACATGTACCTTATGTTTATTCTTTGCAGAGTCATATCTTGTCAACAGAATGCAATGCGAAAGAGCTGATTAAGTTTTTTAAAGGACAATTCATTCATATGGGATCCTTGAGTGACTGTTACAAGGTGAGGACATGGAAATCTTTTATGTGCGTACGATCGAAAATATGTTATATAACGTAATAACCTGCTAACAATGATTATGTAATTTCGTTGCAGATCTTTATACAAATGAATGAGATGAACACGCATTGGTATTTGTGTGTGATAGATATGCTAGAGAAGGAAGCGAAAGTGTTGGATACCTTGCCGCGCAATGTTGCAAATAAACAAAGAGTTGCGGATGTGACTCGTGTGGTAAGATAAATACATGTTGTACTAAATTATTTTGTTGGCACTTGCGAACATATTGTAATTCATGATTTTGGTTTACGACGAGACATTTAAAATTTATTCAAATTTCACTTCGAACAGATATCCGCGTGTGCGAAATTGTTTACTGACCCTCTTATGACATCATTGGTTGGTAGTCCAATGGTGCCATTTCATGAGTTGAAAATTGTAGTTCCAGAGAGGGTTCCTTTGCAAAGCAACGGGTAACATAACTCTCTCACTATTTGAAAACCTTGTTTTCCATTATGTAACTGAATAATAAAAGCTACTATTCTTGAAAATGCATACAGTTATGATTGCGGAATGTGGGTTGCTGCTTTCATGCAAAATCTACATGTCACTGACTATAAATTTGTGGTATGCTATTCTCATTGCTGTGAGTTATTTCAATATTTGGTCATATGTTGGGTCATTGGAAAGTTTGATTCCCTTTGTATGTATTCGTATGTAGCGTTTAAACGTGTGGGACAGATTTATATTAGTCTCTGAGCTGATAAATCATGAGGAGAACACTTTATGGAAAAGGGTATGTGATGCTGCTCTTAACCTCCATAAAGCTAGGATACTCCTCGTACAAAGCTGTCGCAGAAGTCAGTTGGCAAGTTGAAGCTGTGAAGTAGGTAATTTCTTTCAATAAATCATCTAATTTGTCATGTTTCCTTCTCAGTATATAGACAGTGTTATATGTGTTTATATGTAATTATCCTGTATTAGTGAATGTCAGCACACCGGGTTGTCACTAGTTTTTTCATGATTGTGAACTCTTGGAATTCTGAAACGCAAGAGATAATTGCTTCTCCACAAATTTTGCAACGATTTCCTCACGTTGAAAACTGATCGCTCTGGCTCTGGCTCTGCATAGGGTTTTGGGTGCTGAAAATCTTGGGGATTGCTTGGTACAGATCAAAGATTATTTGTCTTTTTATTGTTGCTTTAAATCTCATCTTGATGGCTCTGCTTTTTATCTATTGTTGCTTTAATCTCATCTTCATGGTGTTGAACTGTTGATCAACCCTAAAATTTTGGTTGCAGCTTATCTGATTTGAATTGGGGTTTAGGCTGTAGGGTTGTCAGTTTAAGTTTTTTTATTATATTTTTTGAATGAATTTATTTGATCAGGAGGAACTCAAGGACTGGGATCAGTGTCTTTTGATGCTAGGAGATGAGAAGTTTGATGAACATGGGAATGTTTATGACGCAAAGGATAATAGTGCCATGTACTTAGAGAAAGATGGGGAAGATCGTGAAATCAATGTAATGTTACAATTCTACGTCTGCAAAGTCCAGTCCACATTTCTGTTTTTTTTGGTTATTAAATTTGTACTATGAACATCTTCATATTAGTGTACGAATGTTTTTCTTTTGCTTTTCTTGTGGGTTGTTCTGGAGTATTGAAAATATGGCTAGTTGGGTTGTGGTGGAGTTGGTTATAATCTCTTTCTAGTATTTTAATTTTGTTTCAGCAGAAGAATCAGTTCAGAAATAACAAAGTTTGGTTCGGATTAGATTTTAGTTTTTATTTTTTTTGTCATAACAATATGTATTTTATATGGCTGATTTGGAATGGTCTTTATAGATTTTCATGTGGCATCGCCTTTGCTTTGTTTTTCAGCAGAAAAATCTACAATGGACATTGGTATAATTTAGTATAGGTTTTTCTTTTAATTTAAAGGCGTACCTATCAACTTAAGGACTCATAACTGGATGAAGTTGAATATTTGTTTATCAGGCCATATAATCTCACATGTAAATGCTATGAAAGAAACTGCAGTCCTGTGTCTTAGTGAATATTGTCTGGGGATTTTTGTACAACCTTTGTTTTTTTGGATAAATAATTCTTGTAGAACGTTTGGAGTACTTGGCTACAGTCCATAATTTTTCTTTGAAAATTTTCTACCTCAACATCACATTGATTTTCTGACGATACTTGGCTACAGTCCAAATTATTTTCTCTTTTCATTAGTGGTTAGTGCTCGTTTTATTAAGAAAAAAAGGTTGAAGGTTTATGTTTTCTCTTCTTTTACCCATACAAGTTATGGATTTTGGGACACAACTTTCCTGGTAAGCAATTGAAACAATAAAGGATGCATGATATGCATCTATTACATAATAGTAACTCTTATATCTATTTAAAAAGTCTTAAATACATAACATACCACAAAAATTTTCATTGATTTTGTGCATTTGACTTGGATGAGATTAAAGCCCCTGTAAAAGAAGTAAAAAAAGTTGGAACATATCTACAAATATTATGATGGAAATGCAATGGTATCATAGACTTGTCAAGTTGAAATTTTATAAATATGGAAAGATTAGCAGATTGAAGTCTCACAATTTTATCTTAGACTTCACCTACTAACTTGGTGATCTAAACCAGCTAGAGAAGTCTGATTGTTTAGCTTCATTATATCTTTCTTCGTAATTGTTGAATGAAAAAGAGTCGTCCTAAAAGTATTAAATATAACGTTAGTCATATGCTGAACAATTAATTGTTTCATTGAGCGCAGTACCCGAAACCAATAAAAGCGTAGAAGAAACAAAATTAAACATTACCTGCATCTTGTTGTTCTCTTCAGCATGCATAGTTGGGAAAAATGCTTCAGTCTCCACTTCATATTCTCCCTATGAGGATATAAGGTAATTAATCACCCAACATCATACTGTTAAAACTTTAAAAACACAAATTATAAGTAATGTAAATCTCACATGTTGTACTGAATATTGGAACTCATTGTCACTATTAGAAGTAAGGTTGTCGATACCAGCACTTTGCATTCCAATTTTCAAAAGTGGGCAAGTAACTTTACTATGTCCTTCCATTCTGCAGTACCCACACTTTCTAACTTTGGACAGTGTTTGCTTTTTCCCTACTTCTTTCCCTTTACCCTGTCTCGTAATAGGGTCTCGTACTTTTCCTATCTTTGAGATCTCAGCTACGGGATCATTCAGCTCACACAATTCCTCCATTTCAATAGTCAATCTATTAATTTCACTTCTTGCTCTATTAAACGACTCAGTTGTTTTGGATGCTACATAGCACATTCGGTTACAACTAGAACTTAGTGATGCATACCGCACCATTTGCATCATCTCGGGTGCAACATCATTCTGCACAAACGATGGGGCACACAGTTTGGCATTTTTCGTCCATCGATGCATAATCAAAGATGCAGGAATATGAGACATATCTTCAAGCTTCATCACATGAATTTGATGCCTACAAGGCAAACCAACTGTATCAAATTTTTGGCAAGAACATTCAATAGTTTGCGCAGCTGCATCAAAGACAACTACAACCCTTCGGTCAGGTTCCCTGTACTTGCCTAAATAATAGGTCCGCGTTAATTCATTTTCTACAATTGGTTCACGGATACGATACAACGTCTCCTGCTGAAGCTCGTCTTGGAAAAGAGAGAATGATTCCCTTGTGTACATAGTTGCCGCATGACCTTCAATGTCATCTAACTTGCTTAAATGGTATGGCCTTGTCTCCTTACTGAAGTAATCAGCCTCCAATTCCTTGGTCCGCATTCTAATCACCCCTTGATCAATTGAACGAACAAAGTCAAGATATGTTTTTTTCGACTTCAAGTATATAGCAAGCGAAGCGTTCAAGGACTCACACCTTTGTGTGGTTCGTAATGTCCCAAAAAATTGTCCTGTAATATATGCTTGTGCCCACATGTCCCTAGTTCTATCTTTTTCGACTACCCAAGGGTGCTTTTCAACATTAAATTGTCTGATCATTACAGTCCACTCACGATCAAAATCATTCGGTGTCCACCATGAAGTCATGCATCTACAAAATGCCTTAGCAAATAATGGATCACTGATATTTGCCTGTGCATTGCGAGCTAGGTGCCACGTACAAAGTCTGTGTCTAGCATCGGGAAAAACAGTTCTAATTGCTCTTTGCATTGCCCTATCCCCGTCAGTAACAACTGAAATAGGACGTGTGTTATGCATTGCTTCTAGGAAAGTTCTCAAAACCCACACAAAGGTATCAGTTGTCTCATCAGCAAGTATAGCAACTCCAAAAACAATTGTTTGATGATGGTGATTGACACCGACTATAGGCATCAGAGGCCTATCATAAGCATTCTTCTTATACGTGGTGTCGAACGCTATAACATCCCCAAAGCATGCATAGTCCGACCGTGAAGTAGCATCTGCCCAAAAGAGATTATGCAATCGCGTATCATCATCAGTGCTGTATTTCATATAAAAACCAATATCCAATTCCATCTTCATTTCAAAGTAAGAAATAACAGCATTCACATCGCCATCCGCTATTTCAGCTTTACTGCAGGCATGTAGCGCGTTGTAAAGGTCTTTTGCAAGAAAACCAACATTTTCGAATCCACCAGCTTGTTGAACAAGGTAGTTCATGATCTGTGATGTATAGACCCCAACAGATTTCATAGCTTTAGCTTCAGCTAAATCTGATTCTTTAATTTCTCGATGTGACCGAATAAAAGGTTTATGAGATGAATCACACATATCATGATTATGATCCTCCTCACAGTATGTGATTACCCACTTCCCAAAACCTTGCATGTTGACACGAACACTAGCCTTACATCCGGTTCTAGACAACGGTCTAGCATTTCTTTTACGATTGCAGTGTTCTATTTTGTCAATCTTGAATCCTTCTTTTGTACAACAAAATTGTTGACCTACAAGATCTCCAGTATCATTACAGCGTATGCCTTGTAAAATTCCCATGCAGCATCCAATGAATCAAAACTCATACCAATTATCTCTTCTCTACATAATCTACTGAAACCTTTATTATTATGAGAAATTGAACCTTCACATTCAACAACATTAGGAGATTCTGAATTCGAAGGACGATCCTCATGAAAATGTAGTGTTCTAGAATCCATTATAATTCTGAAGAAAAAAAAAAACAAAAAAACATATATCTTGTAAAGGCAAAAAATTAAATTGTATTACTTAAAATTTATATATTTTATAACAAGTAAAATTAACGGTTCCATGTAAATGCTATTACTTAAACATTCTATTCAGTAACCCATCAAAATCACTACCCATGAAAATATGCAATTATGAATATTATATAATTTATAACAAGTAAAATAACCGGTTCCATGAAAATTGTATTAGTTAAACATTCTATTCACTAACCCATGAAAATATTTATGAAT
This sequence comes from Fremontodendron californicum, assembly GCA_030761205.1. Classification (NCBI taxonomy): domain Eukaryota; kingdom Viridiplantae; phylum Streptophyta; class Magnoliopsida; order Malvales; family Malvaceae; genus Fremontodendron; species Fremontodendron californicum. The sequence continues at coordinate 6,181,357 of JAULJL010000019.1, read as the reverse complement.
ATTACACATTTTATAACAAGTAAAAAAACTGATTCCATGAAAATTATATAACTTAAACATTGTATACTAACCTTTGTATGGAATATTTGGTTCAATAATGTGCTTGAATATCTCAGCTGTTGCGCTTTCGTAGAAGATAAACCCCGTCTGTTGCGCTTTTGTAGAACCCTAAACCTGTCTCAGCTAAAACTCAGGAACTAATAAAACAAAACCCATATCTCAGCGTCAACTAAAGTAGTTGACAAATAAGGAATGCATTGAATATAGAGATGTAGTTATTTAAACAATGTCATTAATTATGTTGACCTACCATATGTAATTGTCTGTTAACAATTTAAAGAAGTGGGTGAAGCAATATTATCCAATTAAATATGTCTATTTAAGTTCAAATAAAGTTATTTTATCTGTAATTAAATCAATAATTATTTTTATTAATGTTAAGTGATAAAAACATAATTTCTAAACATATAAATAATTTTTATATTTATATGTAATTTAGTATGTAATTTATTATATTTATATTTTATTTAGCACGTTTATATGTTAAGTAATCAAATTTGTAATGATTTGTTATATTTATATGTAATTTTTTATATTTATATGTAATTCGTGAATTTGTCAAGTTGATATGTAATTTGTCAAGTTGATATGTAATTCGTCAAGTTCATATGTAATTTGTCATGTTCATATGTAATTCAAGAATTTGTCAAGTTGATATGTAATTTGTTAAGTTGATATGTAATTCGTCAAGTTCATATGTAATTTATCATGTTCATATGTAATTCGGGAATTTGTCAAGTTGATATGTAATTTGTCAAGTTGATATGTAATTCGTCAAGTTCATATGTAATTTCTCATGTTCATACGTAATTCGGGAATTTGTCAAGTTGATATGTAATTTGTCAAGTTGATATGTAATTCGTCAAGTTCATATGTAATATGACATGTTCAAATGTAATTCGGGAATTTTTCAAGTTCATATGTAATTTGTCAAGTTGATATGTAATTCGTCAAGTTCATATGTAATTTGTCATGTTCATATGTAATTCGGGAATTTGTCAAGTTGATATGTAATTTGTCAAGTTGATATGTAATTCGTCAAGTTCATATGTAATTTGTCATGTTCATATGTAATTCGAAAATTTGTCAAGTTGATATGTAATTCGTCAAGTTCATATGTAATTTCGCATGTTCATATGTAATTCGGGAATTTGTCAAGTTCATATGTAATTTGTCAAGTTGATATGTAATTCGTCAAGTTCATATGTAATTTGTCATGTTCATATGTAATTCGGGAATTTGTCAAGTTGATATGTAATTTGTCAAGTTGATATGTAATTCGTCAAGTTCATATGTAATTTCGCATGTTCATATGTAATTCGAAAATTTGTCAAGTTGATATGTAATTTGTCAAGTTGATATGTAATTCGTCAAGTTCATATGTAATTTGTCAAGTTCATATGTAATTTGTCAAGTTGATATGTAATTCGTTAAGTTCATATGTAATTTGTCATGTTCATATGTAATTCGGGAATTTGTGAAGTTGATATGTAATTTGTCAAGTTGATATGTAATTCGTCAAGTTCATATGTAATTTCGCATGTTCATATGTAATTCGGAAATTTGTCAACTTGATATGTAATTTGTCAAGTTGATATGTAATTCGTCAAGTTCATATGTAATTTGTCATGTTCATATGTAATTCGGGAATTTGTCAAGTTGATATGTAATTCGTCAAGTTCATATGTAATTTCTCATGTTCATATGTAATTCGGGAATTTGTCAAGTTGATATGTAATTTGTCAAGTTGATATGTAATTCGTCAAGTTCATATGTAATTTGTCATGTTCATATGTAATTCGGGAATTTGTCAAGTTCATATGTAATTTGTCAAGTTCATATGTAATTCGTCAAGTTCATATATAATTTGTCATGTTCATATGTAATTCGGGAATTTGTCAAGTTCATATGTAATTTGTCAAGTCCATATGTAATTCATCAAGTTCATATGTAATTTCTTATGTTCATATGTAATTCGGGAATTTGTCAAGTTCATATGTAATTTGTCAAATTCATATGTAATTTGTCATGTTCATATGTAATTCGGGAATTTGTCAAGTTCATATGTAATTTGTCAAGTTCATATGTAATTCGTCAAGTTCATATGTAATTTATCATGTTCATATGTAATTCGAGAATTTGTCAAGTTGATATGTAATTTGTCAAGTCCATATGTAATTCGTCAAGTTCATATGTAATTTCTCATGTTCATATGTAATTCGTGAATTTGTCAAGTTCATATGTAATTTGTCAAGTTGATATGTAATTCGTCAAGTTCATATGTAATTTCTCATGTTCATATGTAATTTTTCATATGTAATTTGTCAAGTTGATATGTAATTTGTCATGTTCATATGTAATTTTTCAATTTATCAAGTTTATATGTAATTTGTCATGTTTATATGTAATTCGTCAAGTTGATATGTAATTTGTCATGTTCATATGTAATTTTTTAATTTGTCAAGTTTATATGTAATTTGTTATGTTTTATATGTAATTCGTCAAGTTGATATGTAATTTGTTATGTTTATATGTAAAAAATAGTGACCTGATAACCTGCTACTCAGGTTTCCTAATTTGAAGCTTACCAAAACCTTACCGTAACAAACTGACGGTAGAATTTCCCCATTAAGCCATTTTCCTATGCGCTTATGGCAGGACAAATGAAAGGAATCAAACACGTGTACAACTTTGACTCGGTACGAGAAAGAAGAAAAAAAAAACGGAAAGTGCCAAAAAAGGGCAAAACTTTTTTTTTATAAAAAAAAGAGCAAATCATAGTAAGAATTTAAGACACGTCATTATCCTAATTTGTTATATTATTGCTTTTTTAGTGGTCCTGCCCTACCCTCATTGGCCCAGCGCACTCCAGTGAATTCAATTCATTTCCAATAGGGTTAAAATAGTAAATCTACCAAAACTCCCATTTTAACTGAAAAAATAATTATATAATAAAAAAAGTTCTTAAAAGAAAAAACAAGAAAGGAGAGCGCGAGAGAGAACCGTACGGCAATGGCGATACTACATTCAGATTTCTTATTTCCTGGTTCAGCTTTTTTTTTTTGAATTGTATTTTTTTTTAGATTTTTATTTATATAATACATTGGAAAGTTTTTATTTTCGTTTAATTTCTTCAGATCTGTCAGATTTTTACTTTTTTTTTCTTTTTCTGTTGATTCTTTTTTATTTTTAATGAGAGAAAATAAAATTTTAGTGTTATTATTGGAAAAAATGGAAGAAAAAAAAAGGAAAGGGGGTAAAGACACTGGAGACAGCGGTTCATCGATCTCTTCCTGGGAATTTTGTTGTGAGAATAGCACAAATACATGAATCGATCGATAAACCTCTGCATCCAGCGCCTTAACTCTCTCTTAAATTTATTTATTTTTTTAAAGTAAAAGTAAAAAAAAAGTTTTTTTTTTCAAAGTTTTATGTTAGTTATTGATAATTTCTCTGCTCGTTGGTTGCAGAGAAATTTTAAAGAAAACTAGAAATCTTGATATAAGTAGAAATAAATCTTATCTCCGTAATTTTTGTTTTTCCGTTATTTTATATATATTACCTTAATATATCTTTGTTAATTTTTTTTTAGGTATTTTTGTAAAGATGTTACTAATTACTAACAACTAATGGCGTAATTTTTGGCGGCTGCAGTGAAGCAGAAGGGGCTTCCTTGTCGTTTCCCAGTTGTCGACCCAACCTGGTTACTGATTATTTTTCAAATAAAAATTACAAACATTTAGTCACTGTGTTTTTTTTTTTTTTTTTTTTTTTTTTTTTTAAATTCTTATTTAATTTGTCAAAGCTGTTTTATAATTTTGTTTATTTATGCTAATTAATTATGCTTGATGTTTTTATTTATGTGTTAGTAGGAAGCAAATGAATAGCTATGTAATCCGACTCTTCATTTTCACTAAAGAACTCATGTCTAGAAACCTCTGTCCGACCCATATTTGGATATGGGTATGGTTATGATCATCTATATATATGAAATTTTTAAAAAAATTGAGTATACCCGTGTCGAACATATACCCGTATTCGATACTCACTCTCGAATCCGGATAACATGGATGAATAGTTGATGAGCTCCTTGATAAATGAATGAATTACCAAAATTGGTGTGAGACTGAAATCCATTGATTGCCCTTTGATTTCCTTGTTAAGTGGTAATTAGTTCTAAAAAACTATTTTCTTGATGATGTTTAATTTTAACATTGACTGGGAATGTTCCTAGTTCCTACATCTGAATATTGTTGACCAGTTTTTACATTTGTTTTATACCCTGTAATGCAATTCTTTTACATTTTCAGTGATTACTTAGTGAAATTAATGAAATAAATTCTTGATCTTATCTCAGTTATCGTTTCCGGATTATATATATTTTTCATTTGTGATAAATCTGGAGCTCAAAACTGTGCATGGATGCTTGTTTTCTCTTGATATTTTAATGTTTTTTAGTCTTTATGTTGAACAAGGTTCAACATTTGAAATACTTGTAGCCGAATTATTTCTGTTAATTAGTTAACACTTTGAGAGTTACTATTGTTTTGTTTCTGCTTGAATTTGCGTCAGTAATCCATAATGCTTTTAAGAATGTTATTTATTGTTAAGATTCTTAAGCAAGATGGAGATCAATGGAGCTTTCCCCTTGGATGTTTTGCCATTTATGGTATGTAGAGTTGAATATGAATGGAAAGCATGCTGCATTGCTTCGTTTGATTGTTCATTTTAGTTGGCATTCATCATGTTTTTTCGGTTTAGCAATGTTTCGATTATGAGTTGGTCTGGCCAGTTCTGGAAGTTCATAATGTTGTAAAGATTCTGATGATGATTGAAGTTTCTATGACATGAGATTCTGCCAATTGTCCCAACGCCGGTAAGGCTCTCCTTCTAGGTTAAAGATAGTTGAAGATTCACCATTTTAACCCAAGAACATAGAAGAGATAATCTACCTTTTTCTGTAAATGTTGTTTTGCAGTTGTGGGACTTTACAGGGTAGTAATAGGAATTAATTTGCAGCCATTTGTGTCATTTTCTCTGAGCAGGTAGTCAATACTCAAAAGTTTTTTTCTTTGTAGAAAAAGTTATCCTTTGAAATGAAGTTTCCAAGTGGGGGGACACACCTTCGTCATTGCTGCATGAAAGTGAGGGAAAATTACAGTTACATGTAAGCAAATTGTGATAGAATCTACTATTTTCATGTGAACAAATGGAATCTGGTATCAAACCCCATCTACCAAACCCATAATGGAGATCAAATCAAGTTAAATTCTTTCCTTAGTCTTGTAGTGACTAGTGTTACCAATTAACAACCAAAAAGGTTGGTTGTGGGAGCATAAATATGAGCTCCAAAAGAAAAGGAAAGAATCCATGGGAAAATAAGCAAGTTGAGGATATTATATTCTGTTGTTTGTTTGTATCTTATTATTTGTTGTTAGGTTGAAAATTGTTGCACCTATTGTACTTGATATTTTCCTGTCATTCTAATGGGAAAAAGAAACAGAATCTCTTTTCATTTTGTCACTGAATTTTCTTTAATCTGTTTATGGCGTGTGATTTTTTTTTTTTGGCACAAAGAGATTGTAGATTGAGATTGCAAATGTTAGGATTTGAATCTAGAGTTATTGGATATTATTTTTAAAAGTGACTGAATGAATCAATTAAATTAAGTTTCGGTTGAGCGTGCGATTCCTTTGTTGTGATCTTTTCCTATTCCCACTTTCTTGTTTCGTCTGGTTGTGGGTGTAAAGGCATCTTGACTCTTTTCCGAATGCCATTTGTCTAAGCTTGAGTTGGGGCTTTGTCCCCCCCCCCCTTGAACTTTTGCCATTCATGATTAGCACAATTGGGTCAAAATGGCCCTCGGTCCGCAAGTGTTGTTTTCTCATGTTAGTTTGGGTCTTAAGTTTTAACACCAAAGGCCTAAGATGGTAAATATGTTTGGTTACTTGGTTATCCCTTGTTAGATAAGGTCGAGTTATCTGTTCAACCCAATAAGTTTAATCCAAATTAAGTTAAGTTTGGATAGAGTTTTTATTTTTAATTTGGATTGGTTTGAATTATTATTCATTTAATAAAAAATTATTTTTTATTTAAATTTATTTATAAAAATATAAAAATATTAATATAGAAATAATTTTTTTTAATATTTATAAATAGTAAAATGGGTTTCCGAGTAGGCTTGGGATTAGCCCAAGCCGAGTTTGGGTAAAAAAATAATAATTTCGAGCCACAATCCTACTCGATTCGGCTTATGAACAGGTTTATTTCTCACTATCTATTTTTTATTTGATAGGGATTTGTAGGGGTGTTCACTATTCGGGTTTAACCGAATTAACCGATCGAATTTTTTTCGGTTTGGTTAATCGGTTAACCGAACAAAGTTCGGTTTGGTTAACGGGTAATGCTTTTGGAATATTTCGGTTATCGGTTAATTCGGTTCGGTTAAGCGAAAATAACCGAATTACACGAATTAATCGAACTATAGTAAATCTTGTATGTTTAGTTGTTTAGTATGTTTAGTATATTTGATTTTTGGATTTTATAATAGTTTTATTATGCTTTGTTTTTGGATTTTGGTTGGTTGGATAGATTATTTGGATATAAAATCATGTATTAAAATAGGTTGCAAAATAAATTAGGTAAATATTTCGGTTAATTCGAAAATCGACCGAATTAACCGAAATAATTTCGGTTCGGTTAATTAACCGTTTTAACATTTCGGTTCGGTTAATGGTTAATGAAAAAAAAATCGGTTAATTCAGTTAATAGTAATTCGGTTCGATTATTAACCGAATTAATTGAATGAACACCCTAGGGATTTGTTAGTTTGTCACCCTATATCACATTTTAGAACTCGTCAAAATTGACTAATAATCTAGGGCACAATTATATAGTCACCTTATATATATCTTAATAAGAAAATTTGCTAAAAAAAAGAGTAAAATATACAGTGAGGATTTATCTTCCAGACGACTTTGTTTTTCTAGCAATTATTGGTTACTATTTATAGGATTTGAGGCAGATTGAGAACTCATTTGATCCAAAACAAAGACTGTAGAAAACTGGCATCCTGGTTTTAAGAAAAGTGTAAAAAAATGGTACCCCTGATCAAAATTCAATCGCGTTGAACTAGATTAAGGTTTAAATGAGACATTTGGATTTGTAAATTATTCGGGTTTGATTTGAAAATAACTCGAATTTGGTTCAATCATTGCCGAGCTAAGTTTGAGCAGTTCGAGTTATCAAGCGAGTCGAATTTTGACTATGCTAATATCTGATTTGAGTAACTCGTGAGCTTAATCGATTTTTTAAATATATTTTTTATTAATTTTAATTAATATTGAAAAAAAATTCAATTCGAATTGTCGAGTTCTAGTGTAAATAATTAATTTTGAAGTCGAATATGAGAATTGAACTTGTTTTTTATCATATAAACGAGTTTAATTTCGCAAAATCGAGTAATTCGATTTTTATCTTAAATCAAATTTAATCATTAAAAATAAAATTCCATCAAGTTCACATCGAATTTCGAAACAACTTGATTACATCTTTTTGACCTGAATGCAAATCCATATGGAAGGGTGCTAGGAATTTGGTTAATGGCGGCTACAATGTCGTGACTTGATTAAGTATCTCCAAATAAAAATGACTGCATCTACTATTATTAAAATTGAGTTTTAAAGGATTCAATTGGTATTTTTTTAAAAGGTATTTTTTTTTTTAAATTTTTTAGTAAGGATAAAAAAGATTTTTGATTGGTTTATGAGTTTGGGAAATTTGAGGTAACTTTTGGGCAATCCCAATAGTGGATAGTGAGGGAATGTGGTGAGGGAGCTCCAATCAAAATTTAGGGGTCATCGGACTGTGAACGGCAGTCAGAGAGAACTTGATAAATTGAGTTTTTAAGTTTCAGATCTAGGGATATTTGAACATTTTTTGGATAAATCAACAAGATGCAACCCAAGTGCGACCCGCTCGCGGGAAAGAAGAAAAAAAGCAAAGAAAAAGAGAGAAAAAAGAAAAAGAAAAGAAAAGAAGAAAAATGAATTTTACGAAGACCGACTTTTTTGAAATTTGTTCGGCGCATCGACTCTCAAATTCTCGACGTTTTCCAGATATGGCTTTCATTTTTTTGTTCAACATTCGACATTCATTTTAATAATTTTACTTTTTCATAAATAAATAATAATGATTTTTAGCGCATAAATGGTTTAATAATCAAAAAATATATTTTTAGATTATTTTTGTTAAAAAAAATTCTAAAAGAATTTTTTTGGAAGAATCGGAATATCAGTTGTTCTTTGAAATATTCCGAATAAAAATGGTTATTGAGACGTTATCAAAAATATTGAGACATCTCAAAAAAAATGTACATAGATAATTTTTTTTAAACGATTATAAAGAGATATTTTTGTCTTTCTTAAAAAAAAAAAATTAATAATAAAAATTCTTCAAAAGAATTTTGATTCAAGTGCATCACATTTATATATTAAAAAATTATAAATATTTTTCATTATTCTTTATCATTTTCTCATTAATTTTTTAAGGGAAAAAAATCATGATTTAAAAATAGTTATAGAAATTGATTTATCATTTTGATTTTTTAAATTGAATTTAAATTTTTTTAAGAAAATAGAAAAAGATAATAGAAAAAAATTAAAAAAAAAATAATGTTAAATCTTTTTTTTTTTTGGATTTCCTTGAATATTCTTTCAAACAATTTTAATTTAAAATAATTTAATAAAATTACTCGCGTATATTTTTAATATATATATATAATTCCTAGAACATTGCGCGGATAAAATTTCTAGTTGGCATGATTTTTGTAACTATGTTAGCCTTCCATATAGCTTCCCTAAACCTATGAGTGGTAAGCTTCGATCAGCTTTTTCCAGCCAAAATTAAAACAAAATACTATGGCCCTGGCCCGCAATGGGATGGCATCAAGTGTAGAAATCAAAATCATAGAACCCATTTTGATAGCAAAGTGGCAATGGCAATGCCAAAGGTCTTTCAAAGGAATATCAATCAGATACATCCAAAAGGTTTTACAATGTAAATGTCGACAAAAGATATTGTACATTGCAAAAACAAACAATAATTTAGGATGTTTTTACTTAATATTGTAATATTTATTTACTAAGTTTGTTCCCTTCTTTGCTTGAAAGAATCAAAATCTCACTAAGCACTTCATGATTCAAGTTTTTATCAGAACATGAGTCTTTGCAAAGTGCTATACCCTTGTTGAAGATGAATGAAGAAAACCTAAACTATTAGGAATTGCTGAAATTAAGACTATACCAAGAAACTATTATGATTGTTGATTGAAGTTTGTAGTTGGGAGACACATGCATGAATGTATTATATGCAGCTATGTTATCCGGATAAAAAGTAAGTGTTGGATACAGATATATATCCAATTCGATACGAAGATTATATCTTTATACTCAAGTCCGAATATGTGTCAGACAGAAGATACGAATATTTAAGAGAAAATAAAAAATTCGGGTAACATAAATATGCAAATTATGAGTATATAAAAGTCATTTTCTATGAAAAAATATATATATATATATATATATATATATGTTTGTTAATTCAGCAACAAGTATAGCATGGGGTAGCAACCGGGTTGCTTTTGCAATGTGCAGCCATTTGAATTTTTCCTCTGAATACATACATGTTCATTTCCACCACTGATAATTCCTGAAAGCAGGTAGTTTAAGGGTTGTCTAATAATTTTCTCCAAGCAGTACTAAGAGATTTTAATTGCCAAAAAAGAACAAACTTCAGTTTCTGTCTGTATGGTTGTATGCTAAATCATAGAAAGATTGAAGCTAACATATGATGATTTGTTGAACCCATGGCTTAATTCAATTGGTTTATGCGGATATCCTTAAAAAATAGTATCCAGTAAATCTGGATTCGAATCTCAGTATCTGCAATTCATTTCCTTAATTTCAAACTGCAGCCTCTTTCGTAAAAAAATAAAAATAAAATCTGATCATTTGGTGGAGCCTAGAGCCACAAATCATCAAACAATGAAATGGGGCAAACCATTAATTTACAACATCAAAAAGTACCCTTGTTTTTGCACAAAGAAAGCCAATCCTTAACCCATCATTATTTGCTAGAAAGAATCAGTACTAATTAAAGTTAATTATAATCAAACATTGAATATAATTGAACAGCATAAATTTACAAATGACAAGTCTTCTTTCAAACAAGCCAATTTTCAACTGATTTGCATGAAAGAAAGAAAAAACCTGTGATTCAAGTTATATTAGGCATCTTGACAAGTTTTTTCCTCAGCTCCTCCTTGATCTAAAGAAGTACAAAAGGAAGGAGCTACAACAACAGAAGAATAAACCTTAGAACTGCCAAGTGAGAGCTGCAGGCAATCTGAAGTTGAAGAACAAAATATTGTTTCTTCAACAAGCGTATCGAAATCAACAGGGTCGACGTCGACTTTGTTTCCTATATTTTGATTTATCCAATTAGGAAGTACTCCATTAATGGATTTATGGTTCTTCATGATCCTTAGCTGAAGAAGTTGATAAAGCCTTGGATTCTTTCTAAGTAAATTGCAGTTTTCTTGATAGGTATTATTGTTTACCCCATGATACTCATGAAAGTTAGTCTTTGCATTCCTTCCTCGCAAAAGCCTGGCAGCGCTATCATAAGCCAAGGCAGCCTCTTCTGCTCTATCAAAAGTCCCTAGCCATAGCCTCAGTTTCTGCGAAGAATCCTTGATCTCAGCTACCCATCTACCTGACGGCCTTTGTCTAACCCCAAGATATCTTCTTCCACTTTTGTTGTTTCTGCTTCTTGTAAGCTTCTTATTGCTTCTTTTCTCATCATCTTCTTCATCAAAGTTTTCTGTTTCAAGAACTGGAATGGAGTTATGGTTTTTGCAAGGGCTTTGATGATCAGATTGAGACGGCATGGTGCTGTCCAGGGCAGGAGGAGAAAAGGGTTATGGGCTTAGCAAAAATGATGCTGCTATATGATATTATGGAATAATGGAGTACTTAAAAAGAATGATTGAATCTAGGATTCAGTCGCTCTTAAAAAATGATATTTAGCAGATTTGAGATTCGAATTTCAACATGTGCAACCATTATTTTCGGACTGCGTCTAGGGCTGAGAAAAAAACTGAGAAAGTCAAAAACCAATTCGAACCGTAGTGTTCGGTTTTTATAGAATTCGGTTCGAATTTGGTTCGGATAATAATTAAGTTTATTCGATTCGGTTTATAAATTAAAAAATCGCAATTATTCGAACCGAACCAAATTCTATTTTTAATTACTTTTTATTTTTATAATATAAAAAATATTTTATTTTTAAATTAGTGAAAAAAAAACTTAAAAATACTATAAAAAGATAATTTTTTTAAAATTTAAAAACCGATGAATTGAACCGATCCGAATCGATGGAATTCAATTCAAATCGGTTCGATTTTTGATACTATTCAATTCGATTTCGATTTTTAAAAAATCAAAATATTACATATTAATCATAAATTTTTTTCAAAATCGAGCCGAACCAAATCGTTATGACCCCTATGCGACCTCCCTATACTAAAAGAAGAATGATTTTGGGATAATGGCATGTTGATTGTCTGCTTTGAGGTTGATGTTTGTGATAAAAAAAAATACTGTAAAAAATGAACAAAACTATAAGTGAAAACACTAAATTGCTACCATATTTGCTAAACAATATTCAAAGCAGCAACTATTTTGAATTAGGTTAGCAAGATGACAGATAGAGAATTTGTTGATAAAATTAAGTATTGACTGCTGCTTGGAGGGAAATGAATGAATGGTATATTAGGGCATCATCAACTTTTTGGATTGTTAGCACCTTCTTGGACTTATATATTTGGGGTAGATTAGATGTAAAAGTGTTATGATTAGGACAACATTAGAAAGAAAACAAGTTTAGCAGATAAATACAATTGGACAAAGATAGAAAATGTGAAAACCAAAAACCAAAAACCAAAAACTAAACAAGTCCTTGTTCTTATGTGTGAAGAATTAGATCCCCTTATGATTTACATGAATCATATGGGGCAATAATAATTTGATAGAGTAAAGCTAGGGTTAGCTATATATACATGGTTTTTACTAATGAGCGTCTTTAAGACACTCTTTATGGTTATAGTTAATTTACTATTTATAATAATAACATTGTATTAATTGTAAAAGTCGACAATTTTATTCATCATTTATAATAGATTGAGTGAAGATTACATATAATAATCTTAAAAAATACCCCTAAAAAAATACCCCTGAAACATTTATTAGCAAAATCTTATATACATACGGCACCTGTCTTGTTAACTCAATAATTCCTTCCAGGGATTTAAATTGCGGTCGCGGACGCGTTTTCGGTCGCGTCGCGTTTATCACGGTTGCGGACATAACGGATGCTGTCGCGGTCATTGCGGGCATCGCGGTCGTGAATTTTTTCCAAATTTGCACAATTTATTGTAAAACATAATAATTATAATTATAATTATAAAAAATCCTTTTTTTAATGATTTTTAAAGTGGTTTATGACATTTTTATGAACTTTTATTTACATGAGAAAAAAATTATTCACAATTTTTTGTCATTAACTCATTATAGTAAAATATTCATATTATAAAGGTTTCATGCTATCTATGAATTTCTAGGAATATTAATAATTAACAAAGTAAAAACATGTTAAATGTCAAGCATTCATATTTAAGAATATGAAAAATTTTAAAAATAAAATAATTCAAAATTTCATCAATTACTAATATTGATACATACTCCAATTTTTACCACGTGGTGGAATGGCGAGGAGAATCAAATCCTTCACCTTCACTTTGAGAACCACCTTGACCTCGTTCTTGTGGCCTTTGTCCAAAAAAATAACCATATAAACCGGCATTCTGCCCTTGTTCTTGATACATTTGAGGTGGAGGATATATTTGAGGATGGGGATACATTTGTGGTGGAGGATACATTTGTGGTGGAGGATACATTTGGGGTTGATAAGGCAGATTATAATTAGGAAACGAAGAAAAATTAGGTGGATAATAACCATGTGGAGGAAGATAACCATGAGGAGGTTGAAAATGTGAAGGTTGTCTCGGTGGATAGTAACCTTGAGTATTTGCAGATGAATCACTATACCCAAAGTTACTAGAATCCGATCTTCTACCGGACGAAAAGCCTCCAGAAGTATCATATTGGTGCTTCTTGCCTTTTCCTTTTGATGGAGCTCTACGTTCACTTCTATTCCTCCTAGATTCAACAGCTGAATTTTCTTCATATTCTGACATGTCATGTCCACCAGTGGCAGCAAACCCAAATTCTTCTCCAAATGGGCTAAAAGGCCTATTTTCATCCCTATCACCACTAAAATCAGCAGCTACACCACCACTACCACCATCACCATCATCATGTGGACTTAAACCCCCACCATCGTCACTCTGACTCGGTGTTGCGCTTGAACTTGAATGAGACACATCTCGTTCTTGAGATTGATGTGATTGTTCAATATTCATTTCATCATCAGAATTATCCACAGGCAACCAATCAGAATTTTCACCATCTAGCAAAGGATTTTCTTTCTCTTGCAGCCATTCTGATAGTGGATCATCATCTTCAAATATATGATCAAGGCTAATAGGATTAAAAGTAGCATTTATCTCGTCAATGCTCATTCTTTTTTGATGTCTCATCTTTAGCCTCATATTGTAATAGGTATACACTAGTTTCTGGAGTTTTTGAAACTTTAACCTATTTCTTGCCTTAGTGTGAATGTAACTAAATGTACTCCAGTTTCGTTTGCAGTTTGATGTAGAAGTTGTTTGACTAAGCACTTTAATTGCTAGTCTTTGTAATTCAGGAACACACGTGCCATATATCATCCACCACTCAGCTGTATAAAATTATTTAAATTTTAAAATAACTTCTGCTGTCCAATATAATTAAATAATATAAAATAGATTAAATTATTTAATTAACAATTTACCCGGATTCATTTGCTTCCAAGCTCTTTGTGCCTGTGGAGTACCGAATGTCTCATGTTTATCCCGAAACAGTAACAACTACACCGATAAAAAAAAATAGAATAATTAGAAAAGAATTTTTTTTAAAAAACATAACTAAACTAAACTCTAAAAAAAAAAAAGTATTTGAAACTAACCTGGTTAATCATTCTGATTTGCGTATCCATAGAAGGTTCTAATCTTTCTATCACTGCTCTTGTACCTTCTAATGTTTCTTTAAACACGTTCGCAGAATGCTCCACCCCAAATTGAAATTGAGGATTGAGATAATAACTTAAACATAATTCATAACAATATCATCTTAAAATAATAAAACATAAAAGTATTTTTTAATTACTTGAAACATTCTTGGTCTACTTAGTACTTACCAGCTGAATGCAAGTCAGAATGCATGAAATTCCATCTATTGTTGTCGCAACCTAAAAAAAAAACATAACGACGAGTCTCATCGCAAGACTTTATTATTCGTTAGGCGTGACATTAAAAAAAATCGAGGAAAAGTCGACTTAATTCCTCTAGAAAAATGAAGGTTTTGAAAATGACCTTAAAAAAGACATGGAGTCGCCACCAATCTTTTTTAGCTAGGTGTGATCGGCCACCTATTAAAACCGGTTTTATAAAATATTTTAAAAATTAATTAAAACATTTTAAAAACCAATTTCAAGTCTGCATTTTAAACCAGAGAAATCAAAGAAGCGGGTTCGGGAGTCGGTTACGTGTGGGGAAGGATTAGCACCCCCACAACGCCCGTATAAATCGGTACCTGATTAATCGTGTGTTATCTCAAGTCTCGGTAAAAAGTTGGTTTTAAATTTAGTATTTCAAGTTAATTCCCAATTTAAAGAAAAATAATTTCATTTTTTTTATTGAAAATGATCCAGAATTTATAAATTCAAAATTTTCCTATATTCCCCAACAAACGTGGCAAAATATAGAAATTTTTATTAGTTTTGGAAAACTTTCCGAATCATTCTCTTTTTTGAAAGAAAGATATTCCTTTATTAATGATAATTGATGATATTCCCTCCAGCAAACCCGGTAGAGAACTCATGAATTATTTTAACTCGGGAATATCTTTATTTTTATTGAAAACCATTATCTTTTGAAAACATTTAAAATAAATGAATACGTATATGCTAAATAAAGATAACTAAATAAAAGCATAGGATATCATGAAATATTCGAAACCATATAATAAACCATGTAACATCAAAAAATATAAATCAAAATAACAACAATATCATAGAAATTATTATAGCAAGAATCACATATTATATAAAATGCATGAATATAAAAATGAAATGCATGAAATGTATTTTTTTCCTTTAATTAAGGAAATCCGTATATCTAAAAAGATATCCGGCTACCTTAGGAAAATATGTCAAATTAAATATTCTAAAACCAAAATACTTTGTGATTGTTTGAAAACAATTTTGAAAAGCTTGAATTAAAAATAAAAACTGGGCTAATTTCTTTAAAATGGCTCTAATTTCCTAAGTTTAAAAAATCCGGACTTGACTACCCTTAACCCGGGACTTGAAAAACCATTTTTAGAGTTTGAAAAGGCTTAGAAATTACCCTAAGTCAGTAGCTAACCCTTCTAATCAGCCCACTCTAAGTAAATTAACCAAAACAGAAAATTGATTTTTTTTTAAATTCAATTCTGACTCCACTGTCCAGTTTTAATCCACGAATTTTTATCCTATTTTTAAAAATTCCAAAAATTCTAAAAAAAATACTGGAAACTCAAAACATGTAAAATTACACGAAAACAAATCGGCTTAATTTTCGAATCAAAGATGAATTCCCAGAAAAATCAGAGATGTACGAGTTTTTGGAGGAGAAAAAACTGCTTTGTTTTTCTTTAAATTCAATTCTGACTCCACTGTCCAGTTTTAATCCACGATTTTTTACCCTATTTTAAAAAATTCCAAAAATTCTGAAAAAAATACTGGAGACTCACGACATTTAAAACTACACGACAAAAAATCGGCTTAATTTTTTGATCAAAGATGAATTCCCAGAAAAATCAGAGATGTACGAGTTTTTGGAGGAGAAAAAACTGCTTTGTTTTTCTTTAAATTCAATCCTGACTCCACTGTCCAGTTTTAATCCACGATTTTTTACCCTATTTCTAAAAATTCCAAAAATTCTAAAAAACATACTGGAGACTCAGGACATATAAAACTACATGAGAAAAAATTGGCTTAATTTTCTGATCAAAGATGAATTCCCAGAAAAATCGGAGATGTACGAGTTTTGGGTGGAAAAAAAACTGCTTTGCCAACACATTTTTTTTGTCTTTGATAAAATCATTTAAAAATAAAAATAAAAATATTTGAAACTCATAAAATGACTTGAAAGCAGTATCTAGGACTTTTTGAAAGTTAGATAAAAATTGGCTAAGTAAAAAAAATCACAAAGGTAGAATAATCAATTTGACAAACTTAATTTTCCACAAGTGTGCTCAAGAGAGCATGATCTTGAACCATTAATTGGCTCAAGTCATTATTCAAGTGGCATGAACATGAAATGCATGAAACAATGCAGCAAACATAATGTATGAAATGCATGGATCTAAACCTAAATGTAAGGAAAATGCATGACATAAATAATATGGCCTAGACCTAACATGAACTTGCATGGCATTTAATGTAACCTAGACCTAAGACATGCATGGCATTTTCACAAACACAAGGCATGCTTAATTCAAAAATCCAACCAAATATCATGCAAATGCAAAAACCTAACAACTAGCATGACAAAAATACAACACACAATGCAAAACCCATGGAGTAGCCAAATGGCCCCAAGCTCCAACAAGCATGGCATTTTCACAAACACTTGGTATGCTAGCATGAAAAACTAAGTCATAACACAAAAATCACACAAGCATTTTCACAAACACCTAATATACCAAATCTAAAACATGCTCACTAAGATATAAAACAAGAATCATGCAAAGAATCACACAAGCATTTTCACAAACACTTAATATGCTAACTCTAAAACATGCTCAAATTTAAACAACATGAAAACAGAAAATTAAAAATGCAAAAACATGATATCTAAGACATAAATGGCAACAAACAAAGCAACCAAATTAAATATAACTTAAGAACATGAAATAACATAATATTTAAAACATCAAAAATAAAGAAAATAGCATAAACAATATGGTAAAATGAATCAAAAACAACAACTTAAAATAAATAATGTAGGCCATTTGGCCATGGTGAGTTTATTGTAAAAACAAAATGTAAGAAAAATATACTTAAGAAAGGAAATGAAGGAAGAACAAGAAACATTATTTTAAAATGAAAACTCACCAAGTAGCTTTTGAACGGATTAAGCTATAAACCCTCAGAGTAGCTTTTGAACGGATTAAGCTACGAACCCTCAGAGTAGCTTTTGAACGGATTAAGCTACGAACCCTCAGAGTAGCTTTTGAACGGATTAAGCTACAAACCCTCAGAGTAGCTTTTGAACGGATTAAGCTACGAACCCTCAGAGTAAAACACTATGACTCACCACCCGGATAATCCTAATACAAGTGTATAGACTATCTCACAAGGGGTAGTGGGTGATTTCAACCAAAGGCCAAGACTCCTTATTTATAAGGTGAGCACCTCCTTGGCTTGACATTACAAAGGGATGTGGGATTGGGACTTAGGCTCAAAAATGAAAATCTCTAACTTAACTCTTGATTTTTAATCACTTGATTGAAAAAATCCTAAGCTTCCTCCTTCCTTTGGGCTTGGGCAGGCCAGCACTTCTCTTTTCCAGCCCAGCTCTGATTTTTGCAAGGCCCAAAGAAGCCCTTTTCGGTTGCTTGGGTGAAACGACCATTTTGCCCCCCGGATGCAAAATAAATATCAAACGGACTCCAAATTCAATTTTTCTTTTTTTAATGCTTCCAAAATAATAAAATATTGAGTTCTGGAAGTTTTCAAAATTATCCGAGTCCGTTTGCTATTTATTTGGATTTTTTCTTCCCAAAATATCCTTTTATGCCCCTACTTTTTACCATTTTTTAAACGAGCTCCAAATCAAGATTTTTCTTCACCAATCTCTTCAAAATAATTAAAAAGTGTGATCTGGAAGTTTTCATAATTTTTGGAGCTCATTTGGTATTTTTTCGGGATTTATCGGCTTGAATTACTACATAGGAGGCCCGGGATTTGGCCATTTTGCAAACGAACTCGGAGTCAAGATTTTCTTTCACCAATCTCTTCCAAATAATTTAAAAATGAGATTTGCCAAATTTCAGAATTTTCGGAGTCCATTTGCTATTTTTCCGGGATTTATCTTTTTGAATTACTGCATTAGAAGCCCGGGATTTGGCCATTTTGCAAACGAACTCGGAATCAAGATTTTCTTTTGCCAATATCTTTCAAATGATTTAAGAATGAGATTGACAAATGTTTCAGAATTTTTGGAGTCCATTTGCTATTTTTCCCAAATTTTTCCAATTTTGCCCTTTAACCTCCGAAACCCGGTTTTGCTCAAAACAAGTCCGATTTTCAGATTTTCTTCAATCTGAGCCTTGCACCATCCTTTTTAATCATTCCTCATCCATTGGGGGCTTTGGTCTTACCAATTCGGGCCATTTCTGTGATTCTTCCCGATTTCACCGAAATCCACTAAAAACTCTAATTCTCGGTTTTCTCCCGGATTGACTTTTCTTTCAGTTTTTCTTGCAAGTGACTTCTCCATTACCCGTAGTCAGTGCTTATCTTTCATTTGGAACCTTCAATTTCGACCAGTTTGATCGTTTAAGCACTTTTCCCCAAATTTCTCGGATTAGGGTTTCTTTTCTACTAAATCTCCAAATCCCAACTTCCGAACTCCATATCTTTCAATGTAGAACTCGGATTATCAAAATTCCTTCGCCATTTTTCAATTGAACTTAAAATCTTGATTTTGAAAGTGGGTTGACTTTTTCAGTAGTTGACTTTATGGGGTTGACTTTTTCGGGGTTGACTTTTTTGGGGTTGACTTTTTTTCAAGTTTGACTTTTTGTGCTCGCCCTCTTAAACTAAGTCTCGGAGTACCACCTGCAGGATGAAAACAGTCTTTTTATACTCGGAAACATCAATATAGGAAGAAAACATACCTGTTTAGTGGTCCGGACAAAATTAGGTGTCTACAGCTGCCCCTCTTTGGCTATTGCTGAGAATCAGGAATCAGGCAAAGATAAACCGACACTAATTTTGTACGGTCAGTGACATCACATGTGAAGGAAAGGGAAAGGGGTTTCTTTTTCATTTTAATTTTTCTTTTTTCCTTTTTTCCTTTTTCCTTTTTTTTATAATTATTTTTTTTATTTTTTTTTATTTTTTTTATTTTTTTTCTATTTTCTCTTTTTTCATTTTTTTTAAAAAACAATAAATTGAAGATTTTGTCCTTAAATTGAATTCCCTGCCTAAACAAGGCTCGATTCGTCTTAAGAGAATGAATTCGATTTCAAAAGAAAAATTTATGCTCGAAGGGCTTTAAAATTGGTGCCCGAAGGTCTTAAAATGGTGCCCGGAGGTCTTAAAAATTGGTGCCCGGAGGTCTTACCCCTGAAAAAAGTTATGCCCGGAGGTCTTAAAGATGTTGCCCGGAGGTCTTACCTGTGATTTGAAAAATTATGCCCGGAGGTCTTACCTGTGATTTGAAAAATTATGCCCGGAGGTCTTAAAAATTGGTGCCCGGAGGTCTTACCCCTGAAAAAAGTTATGCCCGGAGGTCTTAAAGATGTTGCCCGGAGGTCTTACCTATGATTTGAAAAATTATGCCCGGAGGTCTTAAAAATGGTGCCCATAGGCCTTAAGAATGGTGCCCGGAGGCCTTACCCGTGATTTGAAAAAAATGCGCTGTATGCGACTTTAAAAATGATGCCCGGAGGTCATAAGAATGGTGCCCGGAGGCCTTACCCGTGATTTGGAAAAAATGCGATGTATGCGACTTTAAAAATGATGCCCGGAGGTCTTAAGAATGGTGCCAGGAGGCCTTACCCGTGATTTGGAAAAAATGCGCTGTATGCGACTTTAAAAATGATGCCCGGAGGTCTTAAGAATGGTGCCAGGAGGCCTTACCCGTGATTTGGAAAAA
Organism: Fremontodendron californicum; assembly: GCA_030761205.1. Classification (NCBI taxonomy): domain Eukaryota; kingdom Viridiplantae; phylum Streptophyta; class Magnoliopsida; order Malvales; family Malvaceae; genus Fremontodendron; species Fremontodendron californicum. The sequence goes on along the minus strand of JAULJL010000019.1, from coordinate 6,161,151 downwards.
ATGCGCTGTATGCGACTTTAAAAATGATGCCCGGGGGTCTTAAGAATGGTGCCCGGAGGCCTTACCCGTGATTTGGAAAAAATGCGCTGTATGCGACTTTAAAAATGATGCCCGGAGGTCTTAAGAATGGTGCCCGGAGGCCTTACCCCTGAAAAAAGTTATGCCCGGAGGTCTTAAAGATGTTGCCCGGTGGTCTTAAAGATATTGCCCGGAGGTCTTACCTGTGATTTGAAAAATTATGCCCGGAGGTCTTAAAAATGTTCTTTGAAGAATTGTTGAAAATTACCCTAACGATTTTGAGAAGATGCGAATGCTTTTTGATGCAGATGCAGGTGTTGAATAAGACACGAAATGACTTACTGGTGCAAATGTCTTTAATGCAAATGTAAATGACTTGGATTGATGCCCATGTTTCATGATGCAGATGCCCCTACTAATTGTGTTCATGTAACTGGTTTATGAATGGTGTAACTACAATTACCACACAGTAATGAAAATGCAATGATTCTAGAAATGATGCAATTGCTTGAGATGACACAAATACGAATTCCATGAAGAATGTAAATGTAAAGGTAAAATACAGATGCTTATGGAATAATGCCAATGCAAATACCCATGAATGATGCAAATGCTTGCCGACACTGTGCAGATGCAAAAGCTCGATAAAGAGATGAGTGCTCATGAGTGATGCAAGTGCCCCCGGCTGTTTTTCTAGACTTTGGCTTAGCCTTTCAAATTCATTTTTCCTCTTCAAATCAGAGTATATCTTCAATTCATTTTGGCTATTCTCTTTGCCCCAACAGTTTTTCAAACTTTCATCAACAGAGATCTGAACCGGGTTCTATTTCTTCTTCTCATATCTCGAAGTCAAGACCTATCCTGGAAGTTCTACACCTTTGAGTTAGAAAAATCCTTGTCTCATGCCAACATCAAAATGGGTATTTCAAAAAAATCTTTTTATTTGTTTTCGCATTTTGAAAACTTCTGAACAAAAAATATTAACCCCACAATGTGTGATGTACAAATCTTTTGAAGACTGATGATCATTGTTAGAAATTTCTCTAAGTATCAATCTGGGTTTTTTCAACTGGATTGGCAAGGCTTGGTATAACAAGATTTTGGCTTTTCCAGGAAAACTTCATGACAAAAATGTATATCCCTTCTAGGCTCACAAATGGAACAGGTTTTATAAATCATGAATTCATTGAGAACCAAACAAATTCAACATTCTTTTAGTTTCCATATCAAGGCATTTTGTCAAGCATCAAGATTGGCTGGGATGTTTAAACCGGAAAGTTTAATCTTGGGAACAAAGTTTCAGTTTTTGAAGACAATCCTCCGAATGAGAGCTGACAATTTGGGGGGTTCAGGAATTCCTAGATGTTCCTCGATGACCACTCCTTTAATAAGATCTTTTCTTTTGGGGTATCGGCACTATCATCGATGGCATCGAAAATTCCCATTCTACTCTAGACCGCCCATTTTTTTTTGGGTTTTCGCCCTAGAGTCCCATTCTTTTCAATTTTTCTCTTTTTTTTTTTTTTTTTTACCATGCACTTGAGAATTCTAAATTCTTCCTTAGTGAAATGAGAATTTGATAAGATGGGATAAAATCTGAGGAAAACCCTTCAAATTAAACATTCATGCTTGATCAAAATGGACTTTTAAAGCACGTAATGTAGGCCATGGCTCAGGATTCAGAAAGAAAGGATAAATAGGCCCAAAATATGTGTTTGAGGGTAATCAGATCAAGGATCCTTTCTTGAAGAGGATTTTCTTTGAAGCATGTGTCTCTTCTTGGACATTTCTTTCTTTTTGATTTTGCTCTTTTTCTTCCTTGCTTTTGGCTTTCAATTTGCCATGTCTTTCACACACATTTTTTATTGTGTTTTTTGTTTGTTTTTCTTGGCTTTCATTTCGTCATCTTTTCCTCTTCTTTTTTTCTTTGACAGAGTGCGCCCGTATTTATTCGGGGCTCCATTTGCTTTGTGTCTGTCCCTGAGCTGTCACTCATTTCTCAATGATCTTTGAAAAGATCTTTCCTCGCATTTGCCCCCCAGTGTAGAGGGTAATCCTTGATCAGGGTTCAAAGAATTAAGAATTCTTTTGGCTCAAAAGGGGTGACTATGGATAATAATTTTTTTCTTGTGAAATGGATATGAAAGATGGCCATTCATCATATCAAGCCCAAATATTCTCATTGAAAAGCAATCCTCAGGGGAAATAGATATTCAGAATTTCATTTTGCACTTTGGAATCATCCGAATTCTCATATGCATGATATCATGATTTTTCTTTTTCTTTTTTTTTTTTCTTTTTTTTTTGTTTTTTCCGTCGCATGCCCCCAATGATTCATGCATTAGCCCATCCTTCTTCACTATGTATCCATCATTTCCACATATGATGCCCCAATTTGATTATCCATGCGAATTTGTATCAACGAGGAACATGGCAAGTCTAGGTCTGTTTTGAAAAGGCTGAGTTTCCAATCTGAGTTCTTTGAAGAGACAAGGAAAACATGACCCAAAAGCAGGTTTTCTCTGGGACAAGGGATAATCTAGTTTAATCATTGTGCCCCAAGGTGTCAATCATGAAGTGATGTCTGGGCAATTAGTGTTTTGTGGTCATTGGGAAAGGTCATGAATGGTTTTAGCACAATCCTGACACACACCAAATTATCAAAATCTGGATTCTTGAAAGAATGTCTCATTTGTTTGATTTTCAAGGAATTCAAAAAATTTCAAAAAGTTTGTTCCTTTGTTCATAGCCTAGACTAGGATTTACATCCTTGCTTATTTTGCAATGACAATGCTTCTCTTTTTTCATTCATTTTTCCTTGAAGCATTAGGTCTTTCAAGTGTTATTGATTCAAGGTTTAGGTATAGAGAAGCCCAAAAAAGAGGGGGATGGTGTTGGGTCAGTTCTAACACTGATCATCAATCTTCTTGAGATTATTCATTATTAAAACTTTCTCAATGCTTGTTTTTGCAAATTCACGTTATTGTTAAAACACAACAAACACAAAGCATTTAAAATTCAAAATTCATTTAATTCATGTAGATGTTAACATGAGACAAGTGCTTTCATCATCACAGTGTATAAAACTACATGCGTCAAAAATGCTCCTATTGAAATCCTTCAAATGTAGTAATTCTCCCCCTAAAACCCTGAAAGAAACTGATTTAGGGCTAAGCGGCCTTCCATTGATCGATAAGCTCTGGTGTCAAAATACCATCACGGATAAGACTTTCAATCTTTTCCTTCAGTTGTCTGCATTTTTCAGTTGAATGCCCAACTACCCCTAGGTGATAATCACACTTGCTGTCAGGGTCATAACTCCTTGCTGATGGATTCGGAGCTATTTTCAAAGGTACCGGGGTAAGGTACTGATTCTTTATTAGTAATGGCAATAAGTCAGGGATGGGGATTGGATTTCTTTCTTGATTTTCCCGCGGTCGTTTTCTAGAAGTAGGCCTTGTTGCAAGGGCTGGTATAGGATTAGGTATTTGGGTAGGTAGGTAAGGATAAAGGCTTGGAGATACCTCAGTAGGGTAACATGATTGGTATGAGGGAAATTGGGAATATGGGATGAAATCTCCCATAGTTTGGACATCTTCCTCTTTCTTTCTTGGTGCCTTATTTCTCTCGGTATTGGATGTTCCTTCTCTTTCAAGTTTCCCATTCTTGATAGCATTCTCAATCATCTCCCCTGAAATTACCATGTCCGCAAAATTCTTCGAAGCATTGCCGACGAGTCTGTCATAGTACGGGGCCTGCAGTGTATTCACAAAAAGGATAGTGATTTCCTTTTGTGTCAAGGGCGGTTGTACTTGGGCAGCCAGGCTCATCCACCGTTGTGCATATTCTTTGAAGCTCTCAGTATCTCTTTTCTCCATATTTTGTAAAGTGAGACGATCAAGTGTCCTGTCGGTCATATGCTTGTACTGGTTTAGAAAAGCCCTAGCCAAATCATTCCAAGAGCGAATCTGATCCTTGCTCAACTGACTATACCACCTAATTGCGGACCCGCTGAGGCTATCCTGAAAGCAGTGAATTAAAAGCTTATCATTATCTATCTGACTTGTCATCTTTCGGCAGAATATAGTGATGTGGGCTGATGGATCGGTCGTCCCGTCATATTTCACAAAGTCAGGGATCTTGAACTTAGGAGGAATGACTAAATCGAGGACCAAGCATCGTTCTTTCGCCTCCACACTCCCGAATACATCTGTTCTTTATATTGCCCGGAGCCTTTCATCTAACAACTGATATTTCCCTTGGGAATCTGCCAACTCAACCTCATTTACTGCAACCCTTTTCCACTTTGCCTGTTCAGCTAGATCATCTGAGTTTAGGACATTGACGAGGTTAACAGTGTTCTGGGAATCACTTATTATGACCTCATCCTGGCCCTTTTGTGCCTCTAACCCTTCTCCGGCGACAAAGTTTTCGGTGTATCCTTTTCCTTTGATTACGGCAGACATTAGCTCCATCAGTTTAGTCATCTGATCCTTAGATTCTGCTTGAGATTTTGCTAGCTGTTCTCGCAATTCTCTCTGTTCCCTTTCCATTTTTTCCATTCGGGCAACTTGTTCATCCTCCATAGCACCAGCCTGTATTAAAAGTGTACTCAGTACTTCTTCTGATTTGAAATGGAAATTCTTTCAAAGACTCCTAAAGCCAAGCCAACTTCTGTTTTATTTCCCCCAAATGTATGTCATGATGAATGAGCCATGAATGCAATTTGATGCATGTGAAGCCTAAACAATATGATGTATGGATATGTACAATGGAAACATGCTGACCATATATGTAATAAATGCAATCACAATGCCAACATGTTGCAAACAAAGAATAAACAAATCAACACATGGATACATGCAATGACTGATCATGTGCATTTTAGCATATTTCCCAATGAATGATCATATATCCTATGAATGCAACACGGTGTCAATTATGATACATGCAAACAATGAATGATTGATATAGAGTATATACAAAGAAAATCATGCTAACCATGTGTGTCATGAATGCGACCTAATGCTAACATGATGTATGTAATAAATAAGAAAATTAATGCATGGATATATACAATGAATAACTATGTATGTTCCAAATGCATTTCCCAATGAATGATCATATACACTATGAATGCCACACAATGTCAATTCTGATGCATGTGAAGAATAAATGATTGATACAGGGTATATACAAAGAAAATCATGCTGACCGTGTATGTCATGAGTGCAATCTTGATGCCAATGTGACAAATTAATGCATGAGCATAACATGACGACTATGTATGCCATGAATGCACCCTGATGCCAACATGATGCATGTAAAAAATAAGCAAATCAATGCATGGATATATACAATGAATGACCATGTATGTTCCAAATGCATTACCAATGAATGATCATATATACTATGAATGCCACATAATGTCAATTATGATGCATGTGAAGAATAAATGACTGACACAGAGTATATACAAAGAAAGCCATGCTGGCCGTGTATGTCATGAATGCAACCTGATGCCAATATGAAAAATTAATGCATGAGCATAACATGACGACTATGTATGCCATGAATGCACCCTGAAGCTAACATGATGCATGTAAAGAATAAGCAAATTAATGCATGAATATATACAGAATGACCATGCATGTCATAAACGTATTCTACAATGAATGACCATGCATGCTATGACTGTAACATGATGTCAAAATGATACATGTAAAGAATTCATAAATTTACACCAAGGTATATACAAAGAAATCAATGATTACATGAAATTTGTGGGACCTAAATCTTGATTATTCAAAAATCTCATTATGCAAGATTTGCCTCCTAATTTATGATTTTTTGAAACATGTTTTTTTTTTATTTTTTTTTATGAAAAACCAATCACATAATTTTCAAAAGAATTTTAGGGTGGATCCTACTATGGTACCATATGCAAATGTTCATGTGACACTACCGGTTTTATGAAATCATCAAATGAAATTACCAACTGTTTATTGCAAAGAATGAGATCAATAATACAACCAAAAATGTACATGCTCCATTCACACATGCATGAAATGTGCAACATGCAAAAATGCTTGAAAAATGATTTTTTTTTTCTAAAACAGCTAATGAACATTTGCCCCAACAATATCTGCTTATTTAGGCATCACGATGCCTTCGAGGCGGAGTATCACATTTATTACGGGCGATGTACGTACATTGTTGCCCGATCTACCACACTTATTCGGAGTGTAAAATAGGTAACAAAAAGTTTAGAAATGTCCCTCCATGTGTTCCTATTTTCGGTATATCTAACGGAAATTCGGGATGGCTTCGCCTAGGTTCACTATATGAGGGTGAATCGGTTCTAAGGCCCCGAATTGTTCCTCACTGTCGCCGGTGAAGGCTAGTAAGGCACCCCGATAAAAGCGGGTTCAATTCGTTAGAGTATATTTTCCTATGCCCATGCGGAGGATCATCACGAAGGCATTAGGTACTTTATACTCCGAAAGTGTTTCACTAGCCCATACGGAGGATCAATCACGAAGGCTTAGTTACTTTACTCCCACTTAAAAGGACGGAATCCGGGTAGAGGATTCATGTTATGCAAATGCACGTGTAGTGTGTGTGGAGGAATATCAAACCTTTCACTACCTATTCTACAAACCTTATTCTAAATGCCCTAGCAATTAAAACATTCAAGAATAGTGTAACGCATTAACCAACAAGCAATTATAATATACAACCTTAAATAACTAGAGAACAATAATAAAATGCATGCACATGAGTATGAACATATTTAAAAATATTTTATTATTTTCAAAATTCTCCTTATTAAAAAAAAATATGGGAATTAAAATTAAATACCAATAAAACCAACAAAACCGAGACTTTGATAACACACGACTAATTCTAGGCCTGACTCTCTAATAATCCCCAGCGGAGTCGCCAAGCTGTCGCAACCTAAAAAAAAAAACATAACGACGAGTCTCATCGCAAGACTTTATTATTCGTTAGGCGTGACATTAAAAAAAATCGAGGAAAAGTCGACTTAATTCCTCTAGAAAAATGAAGGTTTTGAAAATGACCTTAAAAAAGACATGGAGTCGCCACCAATATTTTTTAGCTAGGTGTGATCGGCCACCTATTAAAACCGGTTTTATAAAATATTTTAAAAATTAATTAAAACATTTTAAAAACCAATTTCAAGTCTGCGTTTTAAACCAGAGAAATCAAAGAAGCGGGTTCGGGAGTCGGTTACGTGTGGGGAAGGATTAGCACCCCCACAACGCCCGTATAAATCGGTACCTGATTAATCGTGTGTTATCTCAAGTCTCGGTAAAAAGTTGGTTTTAAATTTAGTATTTCAAGTTAATTCCCAATTTAAAGAAAAATAATTTCATTTTTTTTATTGAAAATGATCCAGAATTTATAAATTCAAAATTTTCCTATATTCCCCAACAAACGTGGCAAAATATAGAAATTTTTATTAGTTTTGGAAAACTTTCCGAATCATTCTCTTTTTTGAAAGAAAGATATTCCTTTATTAATGATAATTGATGATATTCCCTCCAGCAAACCCGGTAGAGAACTCATGAATTATTTTAACTCGGGAATATCTTTATTTTTATTGAAAACCATTATCTTTTGAAAACATTTAAAATAAATGAATACGTATATGCTAAATAAAGATAACTAAATAAAAACATAGGATATCATGAAATATTCGAAACCATATAATAAACCATGTAACATCAAAAAATATAAATCAAAATAACAACAATATCATAGAAATTATTATAGCAAGAATCACATATTATATAAAATGCATGAATATAAAAATGCAATGCATGAAATGTATTTTTTTCCTTTAATTAAGGAAATCCGTATATCTAAAAAGATATCCGGCTACCTTAGGAAAATATGTCAAATTAAATATTCTAAAACCAAAATACTTTGTGATTGTTTGAAAACAATTTTGAAAAGCTTGAATTAAAAATAAAAACTGGGCTAATTTCTTTAAAATGGCTCTAATTTCCTAAGTTTAAAAAATCCGGACTTGACTACCCTTAACCCGGGACTTGAAAAACCATTTTTAGAGTTTGAAAAGGCTTAGAAATTACCCTAAGTCAGTAGCTAACCCTTCTAATCAGCCCACTCTAAGTAAATTAACCAAAACAGAAAATTGATTTTTTTTTTAAATTCAATTCTGACTCCACTGTCCAGTTTTAATCCACGAATTTTTATCCTATTTTTAAAAATTCCAAAAATTCTAAAAAAAATACTGGAAACTCAAAACATGTAAAATTACACGAAAACAAATCGGCTTAATTTTCGAATCAAAGATGAATTCCCAGAAAAATCAGAGATGTACGAGTTTTTGGAGGAGAAAAAACTGCTTTGTTTTTCTTTAAATTCAATTCTGACTCCACTGTCCAGTTTTAATCCACGATTTTTTACCCTATTTTAAAAAATTCCAAAAATTCTGAAAAAAATACTGGAGACTCACGACATTTAAAACTACACGAGAAAAAATAGGCTTAATTTTTTGATCAAAGATGAATTCCCAGAAAAATCAGAGATGTACGAGTTTTTGGAGGAGAAAAAACTGCTTTGTTTTTCTTTAAATTCAATCCTGACTCCACTGTCCAGTTTTAATCCACGATTTTTTACCCTATTTCTAAAAATTCCAAAAATTCTAAAAAAAATAATGGAGACTCAGGACATATAAAACTACATGAGAAAAAATTGGCTTAATTTTCTGATCAAAGATGAATTCCCAGAAAAATCGGAGATGTACGAGTTTTGGGTGGAAAAAAAACTGCTTTGCCAACACATTTTTTTTGTCTTTGATAAAATCATTTAAAAATAAAAATAAAAATATTTGAAACTCATAAAATGACTTGAAAGCAGTAGCTAGGACTTTTTGAAAGTTAGATAAAAATTGGCTAAGTAAAAAAAATCACAAAGGTAGAATAATCAATTTGACAAACTTAATTTTCCACAAGTGTGCTCAAGAGAGCATGATCTTGAACCATTAATTGGCTCAAGTCATTATTCAAGTGGCATGAACATGAAATGCATGAAACAATGCAGCAAACATAATGTATGAAATGCATGGATCTAAACCTAAATGTAAGGAAAATGCATGACATAAATAATATGGCCTAGACCTAACATGAACTTGCATGGCATTTAATGTAACCTAGACCTAAGACATGCATGGCATTTTCACAAACACAAGGCATGCTTAATTCAAAAATCCAACCAAATATCATGCAAATGCAAAAACCTAACAACTAGCATGACAAAAATACAACACACAATGCAAAACCCATGGAGTAGCCAAATGGCCCCAAGCTCCAACAAGCATGGCATTTTCACAAACACTTGGTATGCTAGCATGAAAAACTAAGTCATAACACAAAAATCACACAAGCATTTTCACAAACACCTAATATACCAAATCTAAAACATGCTCACTAAGATATAAAACAAGAATCATGCAAAGAATCACACAAGCATTTTCACAAACACTTAATATGCTAACTCTAAAACATGCTCAAATTTAAACAACATGAAAACAGAAAATTAAAAATGCAAAAACATGATATCTAAGACATAAATGGCAACAAACAAAGCAACCAAATTAAATATAACTTAAGAACATGAAATAACATAATATTTAAAACATCAAAAATAAAGAAAATAGCATAAACAATATGGTAAAATGAATCAAAAACAACAACTTAAAATAAATAATGTAGGCCATTTGGCCATGGTGAGTTTATTGTAAAAACAAAATGTAAGAAAAATATACTTAAGAAAGGAAATGAAGGAAGAACAAGAAACATTATTTTAAAATGAAAACTCACCAAGTAGCTTTTGAACGGATTAAGCTATAAACCCTCAGAGTAGCTTTTGAACGGATTAAGCTACGAACCCTCAGAGTAGCTTTTGAACGGATTAAGCTACGAACCCTCAGAGTAGCTTTTGAACGGATTAAGCTACGAACCCTCAGAGTAGCTTTTGAACGGATTAAGCTACGAACCCTCAGAGTAAAACACTATAACTCACCACCCGGATAATCCTAATACAAGTGTATAGACTATCTCACAAGGGGTAGTGGGTGATTTCAACCAAAGGCCAAGACTCCTTATTTATAAGGTGAGCACCTCCTTGGCTTGACATTACAAAGGGATGTGGGATTGGGACTTAGGCTCAAAAATGAAAATCTCTAACTTAACTCTTGATTTTTAATCACTTGATTGAAAAAATCCTAAGCTTCCTCCTTCCTTTGGGCTTGGGCAGGCCAGCACTTCTCTTTTCCAGCCCAGCTCTGATTTTTGCAAGGCCCAAAGAAGCCCTTTTCGGTTGCTTGGGTGAAACGACCATTTTGCCCCCCGGATGCAAAATAAATATCAAACGGACTCCAAATTCAATTTTTCTTTTTTTAATGCTTCCAAAATAATAAAATATTGAGTTCTGGAAGTTTTCAAAATTATCCGAGTCCGTTTGCTATTTATTTGGATTTTTTCTTCCCAAAATATCCTTTTATGCCCCTACTTTTTACCATTTTTTAAACGAGCTCCAAATCAAGATTTTTCTTCACCAATCTCTTCAAAATAATTAAAAAGTGTGATCTGGAAGTTTTCATAATTTTTGGAGCTCATTTGGTATTTTTTCGGGATTTATCGGCTTGAATTACTACATAGGAGGCCCGGGATTTGGCCATTTTGCAAACGAACTCGGAGTCAAGATTTTCTTTCACCAATCTCTTCCAAATAATTTAAAAATGAGATTTGCCAAATTTCAGAATTTTCGGAGTCCATTTGCTATTTTTTCGGGATTTATCTTTTTGAATTACTACATTAGAAGCCCGGGATTTGGCCATTTTGCAAACGAACTCGGAATCAAGATTTTCTTTCGCCAATATCTTTCAAATGATTTAAGAATGAGATTGACAAATTTTTCAGAATTTTTGGAGTCCATTTGCTATTTTCCCAAAATTTTCCAATTTTGCCCTTTAACCTCCGAAACCCGGTTTTGCTCAAAACAAGTCCGATTTTCAGATTTTCTTCAATCTGAGCCTTGCACCATCCTTTTTAATCATTCCTCATCCATTGGGGGCTTTGGTCTTACCAATTCGGGCCATTTCTGTGATTCTTCCCGATTTCACCGAAATCCACTAAAAACTCTAATTCTCGGTTTTCTCCCGGATTGACTTTTCTTTCAGTTTTTCTTGCAAGTGACTTCTCCATTACCCGTAGTCAGTGCTTATCTTTCATTTGGAACCTTCAATTTTGACCAGTTTGATCGTTTAAGCACTTTTCCCCAAATTTCTCGGATTAGGGTTTCTTTTCTACTGAATCTCCAAATCCCAACTTCCGAACTCCATATCTTTCAATGTAGAACTCGGATTATCAAAATTCCTTCGCCATTTTTCAATTGAACTTAAAATCTTGATTTTGAAAGTGGGTTGACTTTTTCAGTAATATCATAAAAAGATGGTAAATTTAAATAATTCTGAACTAATTACTAAGTATTGACCTTTGAATTAAACATCTCTCTCAAACCATGTTTTTGCCTCGTTATTTCTTCTAGTTGGATGAAATGAGTGGCAAATCGGGTAAGAGCAGGGCGAAGTATTTGCTTCCCATTTGTATATTTCTTCATCAAATCAACGGTCCAAATGTGATTGTATATAAAACAAGTCACTTTCTTCGCCTCATCTAACACTTTTGCCACATTTGCTTTTTCCCGATATCCTCAAGGCACAAGTCCAAACAGTGAGCTGAACATGCTGTCCAATACAAATGTTTCCTTTTATCCATTAATTTTTTTCCAGCAGCTTTAATTGCTGCCTCATTATCGGTGACTATTTGGACAATGTACTTTTCTCCTATTTCCTCCACAACTTCATCCAACAATCTGTAGTAGAATTTACTGTCTCTACTACGAACACTTGAGACATCCACAGATTTAAAAAAAATGGTTCCTTTACTGCAATAAACAAGGAAATTAATGATGTGCATTTGATTCAAACTGTTGGTCCAACCATCACACATTAAGGTCGCACCCAGTTCATTCCAATGAGCCTTTAATCCATTAACCCAATCCTGGACTTCTTGATACTCCGACTCTAAATACACATCTGAAACCTCATAAGGTGTTGGGGGCTTTACGTTTGGCCCAACTTCTGCTGCCACGGAAACTAAATTATGCAACCATGGAGAGTTTGCTAACTGAAAAGGAAGTCGATCATATATCAGAAATTTAGATATCGATTCACCCAGCTTCTTTCTCAGTGTCTTTAAAATAGAGTCACTTATCTTTGGTTGCTTTGAGCTCTTGCTTCTAACCAATTCAGGTATAGCCCTTCTTAAAGAAAACTCAGACTCACTTGGAACGGATTTTCTTGTTCTTTCCTCATAATATTCAGCAGGTGATCCATGAGAACTTCGTCCCTCTTCATAAGTGTTACTCCAACCACCAGTTCTTTGTCTAAATTCTTGCCTCCTACGCCAGTCGTGTTGTGATTGGACACTATCTCGAGTAGCTTGCCTTAAAGCATCATTCTCGTCAATAAATCCTTCATAATCATAATCATCTCCTCTTAATTGAGATAAAAGTTCATCTTTTCTCCTTTTATTGTCATTTTTCTTTGCTTTATTTTCTTTGAGAATATTCATCATGCTTTCTCTAACGACACCTGTTAATAATATAATTAAGAAAAAAAAAATTATACATATTTATAACTTTTATTAATAAATTAAAAACAACATTTTTCAAAAAAATATAAAAATATCACATACCAGTAACGTTGGGGCATGGTGCAACATTGCCAGTTTTATGAGCAATGTGCTCTTTGAATCGTGTTATTCCTCCTTTTACAACTTTACCACAAAGTTTACATGAAATATTTCCTTTTGTATTTGGCACAGGTGTTCCAAAATGCCAACCTATATCATCACTTGGCGCGCCCTCTAATCCTTTAGTCGGGAACTCTTCACGTGGTGGCATTCTTGATCTTTATTTGCATAAAATCAAAATAAAATTATATTTAGAAATATATGTAGTATTTTACTTATTGCATCATTAAAAATTGAATCTACAATACCAAAAAGAATCATTACTAACATTCACATATAAAATCATAAATTAATATATAATTATTTAATTTTAATTATTTTCATTTAATTTTACCTTTATTAAAATTCATAAAATTTTCCTCCTAATCAATTTTACAAAAAATATTCATATGAAAAATGTAAATGCATTATGAAATTTTCAATTTTTATTTAATTACACAAAATAATAATAATAAAAATTATTATAATATAAAAAAATAACAACAATACAAATACCAAAATAAAAAATCATTGCAAAATTCAAATATAAATTATAAATTAAAAAATAATAAAATAATAAATCAATGTATATTATTTAAATTCAAATAATTTTCATCTAAATTCAACTTTATTAAAATTTATAATATGTGTCTCTTAAAAATTTAGCAAAAAATAAATTTTATTAAATTTATAAATGAATAAATTAAAAAAAAATTGAGTTGGGTCTAAAATGGACCCAACCACCCAAAACCCACCCCACCAAGCCCAAAACCCACCCCACCCCACGAAGCCCAAGCCCAAAACCAAACCCCACCCAACCCAACCCAACCCCAACCCCAACCCAGCAAACCCAAAACCCACCCCACCCTAGCAAACCCAAAACCCACCCCACCCCACCCCACCCCAGCAAACCCAAAACCCACCCCAGCAAACCCAAAACCCACTCTACCCCATCATCTACCTTTCTCCCAAAAATCCCAAACCGACATTGCCTTCCCCCAAACTCAGTTTCATTTCATTCCCAACCCTAACTCTCATTTCCCACCCAAAAAAAATTTTTCCAACCAAAAACCAATTTTGTTCTTTCAATTTCAGTTCTTTTCTCTTCTTTTTTTCCTAAATCAAGTTCTCATCTCACACTCACTCTCCCTCTCGTGAATCATCAAGGCTTCAAGCCTTCAAAGTTCAACCTTTAACAACCCAATAGATACACACAAACACAACACAAGAGTCAAGGTTAAGAGTGAAGACATAAAAAAGAACATAGGTACTTACTTGAATTTGTTTAATTAGACTTGATAATTTTTGATTTTTTCTTGAAGATGCCTGCCCCTGCCTCTCTACGTTTATGACTGAAAATTGAAATGAAAAATTTATTCTGTTATGAGTTTTTTATGCTCTATGGTTGGCTTGGCTGGAAATAAATATAAAGTGAGTGAATTTTGTGATGATTGAGTTTTGAATATGTTGATTATTTGTTTGAAATTGAAATTGCTTTTACTTTAGTCTTTTACAGTTAACTTTCTCAGTTTTTTGGACTCAATATAACATTATTGCCGCATGCCTTTTGTCCATTTTGTTCTATTGTCGATTCTGTTTGTTGTTTTATATGATTTTTTTTAATTGAAAACGGGGTAGCGGGAATAACGGACCGTTATTCCCGCTATTCACCGTTACGGCGTTTTTTTGCGGCCGTTATCAACCGCTATTGGTGTGATTTTTTTTCACACCGTTATTTAGGCGTTTAGCGGTGGCGGACGGTGCCGCTACCGCGAAATAGCGGCCGCGACACCGCGACGCCACCGCTATTTGAATCCCTGATTCCTTCTGCAATCTGTTCATGTTGTTTCAATTGGAAGATTCTTGATCTTACCCTATAATGATGTCTATATTTTTTTTAGATCTAATAATTTTAAATACGTTACGAAAAATAAATAAAAATACAATATATTTAATCATATTTAATAATTTATTTTATATTTATATTTACATGATTAAAAAAAACATAAAATACAACACTCTTTCACAAATTGCTTGATACATCTTTCAATTGATCAGTTGAATCTATGCATGAAATCAGAAGGGTTATAACAGTAATTCTCTATATACTATGACAAAGATCTGATGCTTCCTCTCTCAAAAAAATAATATTATAAGTAACTTGATTGATGGGCAACTAATGTGGAACACTAGAGCAGCTCAAGTAGTTGTGCAGAAAACTCCAAAAACCCAATGAACTTACATAAGCAATATTTTTATTTAGTAATAATACAGAATTTTTTAAAACCAGATTTTACCCTACTTTAATACCCTTAGAAGAATGCATCCAACAACCTGCAAACAAAACTCACACCTCAAAATTGCCAAAAACCCTAAACAGATAATATGTTTAGTATTTTGTCGGGTTGTCTTTGCTTTTAGTCTTTAAGAACATGGCATATATCCTTTCTTAATTAGCTCATTTCTTGCTTTTCAAAAGTGTTCTTCTGCATTATATATATATATATATTGATAACTCGTATAATTATATAGTTTTTAGTTATGTTTTATTATTGTTTTGTGTCAAATACGAGTTATTATTGCTTAGTCTAATTGTGTTTATGATCTTTTATATTTTTATGTAATTTGGTGTTTTTCACAAGTTTCTTTGAGTGATTTCAGATTACTAGAATTAAGGGCAAATCCAGTTCAGTTCCAGTTCCGACACCGTTTACCATATCAGCTATATCTCGAGTTTTACTGAAGCAATAAGGCTAAAATTTGTAGCCGTGCAAAGCTAAGAGGCATATCTATCTTTTTCATGTTTTACACTTCTTGAAACGGAGTCGTTTTCCCTAGTGAAATCGACCATCAAGTTGGCTGATGTGCAATGACGTCTGTGCTGACCTGTTTTCGTATTTTGCCCATATCTTCTTATCCACATCAGCAAATGAGCTGATTACAATGGCTATGGATCCGTAACTGATAGGGGTATATTTTTCTAGAAGACAATTTTATCAGATCGAGCCTTCAACATTGACAAAATCGACCATCAAGCTGGCTGATCAGAATTGTCATACAATATGACGAAAATTATTAGAAAAATGCACCCACCTATTATACCTACCTTTGAAATTTGTAAAGCTTGTCTCTTGTCATTTAGCCCTCCAAAATGTGTATAAATAGAGGGCCTTGGATGAGTATTGGGATACATTGATACATTGGTAGGATATTAGCCATTGTAATAAAATTCTCTAAGTTTTCTTCTTCTTTCCTTTCTCTAGTTTTCTTTTTCTTTACTTATGTTTCTTACATTTCTTTTCATTTTATTCATATCTAGTATGTGTTGCTAATCATATTGTTGAGGTGATGAGGTGAAGCTTTTGGTAAATGCTAAGGTTAGTCTCTTAAACATGAGCTAAAATGATTTATCATTTATAAACACTAGTATAGATAATATTTTCTTTTGGTTTAAAATCATACTTGCAAAGTAGAGATCTTGATTCATTATTGACAAGGAAAATGGCACAGTAAATGCTTGGTTTCATAACCTTGATTTGTTGTAGACATATACCTTGGCATAATGAATGCTTGGACTCTTTTTATGAGTTTTGAGGACACCAAATGAACATAATATCATATGCTATGGACGTTGGACAATTTGGACTGAATTGCTAAACCTTCCGATTGGAACCTCCCTTATGTGTGGATTTCAATTGTGTAATAAAACAAGATTAATCTTAGCATAACACCAAGAGTGGATTCTCTAACCTCAACATCTTTTCTTATTGTTTTTTATATCTTGTTTAATTTCTTTTATATTTTGTTTATTTTGTTCTCTAATATCTTGTTTATCTTATTTTGTTGTTGATCCCCTAATATCTTGTTTACTTTCTTTTTCTTATATATTTATAAACTTATACTTACTAGTACGTTTCCCTGTGGTTCGACCTCGGACACCCGAGAATTTATTACTTGAACATAACCTGCACTTGGGTTTACAACTCTTAATTGAGTTACCATCAAGTTTTTGGCGCCGTTGCCGGGGAGGCAATACTAAGTATATAAGTTTATAAGTATATTTATTTTTATTGGCTGGTTATACCGCCTAATTTTCTATATATTTATATTTATATTGTATATTAACTTTGTTTTATTTTTATTGGCTGGTTATACCGCCTAATCTGTATATTAACTTTGTTTTATGCTTGTTTGGCGACGTGATTTTAGATCTCGTCGTTTAGTTAGATTTTATTGTGAAACTTTTTCAGGTAATCTTTCTAATACAACTCCTACCATGGCTGACAATGAAAATGTTCATGCTGAAGATGAGAACAGACAAGTACGCACCATGCGTGACTACTTGCAACCAACTCGAAGCTCATCACCCTCTTGTTTTATTTTTCCTCTCAATGCAAACAACTTTCGTTTTAAACCAGGTATGATAGCTTTGCTTCCAAATTTCCATGGGTTAGAATCGAAAAGTGCTTACTCGTTTCTAAAAGACTTCGAAGATGTATGTGTCACCTTTAATGACCAACAATGTACAAATGAAATTGTCAAGCTAAAATTATTTCCTTTTTCTTTAAAAGATAAAGCAAAAATTTGGCTTCATAATTTAAAACCAAGGTCAATTGGCACATGGCAAGAATTACAAACTGAGTTTCTAAAGAAATTTTTCCCAGCACATAAAACTACTGCTTTGAAAAGACAGATTCAAAATTTCAATCAAAATCAAAATGAAGCATTTTTTCAGTGCTGGGAGCGTTTTAAAGATTTGTTAAGTTCTTGTCCACATCATGGTTTTGAAAAATGGCGTCTTATTAGTTTCTTTTATGAAAGTTTAACTCCCGAAACTAAACAATTTGTTGAAACAATGTGTAACGGTGAGTTTCTAGAAAAAGAACCTGAAGAAGCCTTTGACTACCTAGACCATTTGGCAGATAACTCTCAAGCCTGGCACACAGATAATTCCTCTGAAAGTTCAAATAGATCTAATCTTGTTTCTAACAGAGGTAAATATCATTTTAGTCAAGAAGATGAGATAAAAGCTAAAGTAGCTAATTTGGCTAGAAAGATTGAAGCCATGGAACTTAGAGAAGTAAAAGAAGTCAAAACGGTTAAAAATGAAGAAAGTTGTGGAATTTGTGAAATCATGGGACACCCCACTTCTGAATGTCCAAACATTCCCATTCTTAAAGAAGCGTTGAATGATCAAGTAAATTCCATAAACACATTTAAAAAGCCTTTTCCTTCTCCTTACTCTGAAACGTATAACCCTGAATGGAGAAATCATCCCAACTTCAGTTGGCGGAATAATAATCATGTTCAGGTACCACAATCTCAAAAGCCGGGCAACACTTTTTCCTATCAACCTTCACGTGTACAAACCTTGGAAGAGACATTGCAAGCATTCATGCAAACACAAGCAAATGTGAATAACCGGACTTCACATGACATCAATGAGATCAAAAACACCTTGTCCACATTGACAGCTTCATTACGCACTCAAGAAAAAGGTAAGTTTCCTGCTCAACCTCAACCTAACCCTTCTACTCAATGTCTTGTTTCTTGCTCCAATGAAACTCAACAGGAAAATGCCAGTTCTATCACAACTCTTCGAAGTGGAAAGGCAATTGACAAAAACATTCCATCAAAAGACCAAGATCCTCTTTCCCCTCCGAAAAGTAATGGTAAGGATGATGGTAAGTCTGAACTTCTTGAAAATTTGGACAAAGAAAAAGGTATGCATCCTGCTCCTTTTCCTCAAAGGTTGCAAACAATAAAGAATTTGAATCAAAATGCAGAAATTTATGAACTTTTCAAACAAGTTAAGATTAACATTCCTTTATTGGATGCAATCAAACAAGTTCCATCTTATGCTAAATTTTTGAAGGACATGTGCACAGTTAAAAGGAAACATAATGTACAAAAGAAAGCATTTCTGACGGAAAGTGTGAGCTCAATCATTCAGCACCTTACTCCACCAAAATTCAAAGATCCTGGATGTCCAACAATCTCATGCATCATTGGAAACACTAGAATAGAACGTGCATTGCTTGATCTTGGTGCTAGTGTTAATCTTTTGCCTTTTTCTGTTTATCAACAGTTAGGTTTAGGTGAACTCAAGGAAACACCTGTTACACTTCAACTAGCTGACCGTTCTGTAAAAATTCCTCGAGGGATAGTTGAAGATGTTTTGGTTCAAATTGATAATTTTTACTTCCCTGTTGATTTTATTGTTTTGGACACACATCCTGTTTCAAATCCAAATGTTCAAATTCCTGTTATATTAGGCCGTCCATTTCTTGCAACTTCTAATGCTCTGATAAATTGCAGGAATGGTATGTTGAACATTTCTTTTGGAAATATGACTTTAGAATTAAATGTGTTCAACACTTGCAAGCAACCTGGTGATGATTCAGAAGTACATGAAGTGGATTTCATTGAAGAACTTGTTCATGAACATCTCACCACTACCACATTCCATGATCCTTTAGAAGCTTATTTAATTGAATGTGAGTTTGATAATGCTTCAGAAATTTCACACACTGATTCTTTGTTAAATTCTTTTCAGGTTAAGCATTGTTGGAAACAAAAGTTTGAGGAACTCAAAAATGATGCATATGAGAATTCTAAAATTCATAAAAAAAGAACTAAAGCCTTTCATGACAAGTTAATTTCAAGAAAAACATTTGATGTTGGGCAAAAAAGTTCTACTTTATAATTCTAGACTTCACATATTTCCTGGTAAGTTGAGATCAAGATGGACTGGCCCATTTGTGGTTAAGCATGTGTATCATTATGGAGCAGTTGACATTGAGAATCCTCAAAATGGTAACGTATTCAAGGTAAATGGACAAAGACTCAAACTCTTTTTGGAAAATCATGTTACTCAAGAAGAGGTTGTTTTTCTTTCTGATCCTTGTTTTGAAAATAACTAGATGTAAATATAATTTTTTTTAACCCCGGTTAAATGGCGGATAACGGTACTCCGTGATTATTTAAGTCGGTTCCATCAGCTACCCACAAAACTGATATTGTATATAAATTTCTCTTTCAATTTCTCTTTCATTTTATTTTATTTCATTTTTTTTCAGGATGGATGATATTCTCAAAAGATTGCAGAAACGATTCCCTCCTTTTCCTCGAAATATTTTACTGAAGCTTTACCAAGTTCGATTTGAAAGATTAAGAATGCTTATGCACAAAGGGATTCCTGAAGACATACGTTGGATAATTGAAGCCAAGGTACGTGAAGATGAATATCTTCCTGTTTTGCATTTACCAGGTACAGGTAGAAGCACTTTTGCAAAGAAGCGACGAGCAAAGCGCATGAGTTCAAATTGTCACAAATGTGCACGATGGACGTGTAACGGTAAATGTCGTTCTATTGGGATTCCGTCCTCTAATCGAGATGATAAAATTGAATTCATTAAGGATGGACTGAGTAAGGAGAATTTGGGTAATATCCAACTTTCTCTTGAGACGCATCATAGTGGAGACGTACAAAGAGAAATTCTTGATTTATGGCCGCAATTCCAAAGGGAATGGCAACATCTTGGGAATCTGATGTTAAAAGACCCTGTTTGCCAGCTTGTAAGAAAACTGGATGGGAAGCATATCCTCGACTCATAGAAGGCGTTTAAGCCGTTTCTGGACGTAAAACCAGAGGAAGATGTGAGCCACAATCACAACTACAATAAATGACTTCTCAGCTTTTGGTTTGATTTGCAATAATTTCATTTCGGTTTAATTTACGTGTTGTTCGATTTGTGTAATTATTATCGTATTTTTTTGCATTGGACTTTTACTGTTGCTTTTTCTTCTCTTTTTGTTTTTCTTCCTGAAATCACGCAAAAATCTTTTGTTAGGTTAACATTTTCTTCTGACAGGTCAAATACACTTTCGGCGACATTATTACTCTTGTCTGATTCACTACTCAGTCCTCTATATATTACACCATGTACTCATTCTCTTTCAGGCACTCGAAAAAGAAAAAAAATGGAAAGCACTTCGTCCCAACGCATTAAAAAAATTTGTGTCTTTGGAGGTGCTTATCCAGGGAAAAATAACATATTCGCTGATGAAGCCATAAGAGTTGGAGTAATACTTGCCCAACAAAAGATCCAGTTGATTTATGGAGGCGGTAGTACGGGTCTAATGGGAGCAGTCGCTACAGCAGCACACGCCGGAGGAAGTCCAGTTCTAGGAATCGTGCCAAAACTATTCACAGATTTTTGTGGACCTACCGTGGGTAAAGAAATACAAGTCTGGAGTATCCCTGAACGGATGACAATCATGTACCATTCTGCCGATGCATTCATTGCTTTACCAGGAGGTCTGGGTACATTGGAAGAAATAGCTTGCGTGGCTTCTTGGTCATCTTTGGTCACAAATAAGAAACCCATTGGTTTGCTTAATATTAATGGTTATTTTAGGAATTTGCTTTCATATTTAGATAATGTTGTGGATAATGGATTCATGTTTTCAGAGGCAAGGAGAACCATAATTTCTGCTACAACCATTGAAGATTTACTCAAAAAGCTACAAGCTTATGAGTGTTTATCTGCTACGGTTGTTTCGCAAACGCTCGGAAAAAGAAAAAGAGATATGGACGAGCAAGGAGTGGATTGCACTTTGTCTTTGTGACATTATCTAACATTTTGCTTGTTGTGTCTCAGTTATAATAAGTGGTTAGCAACCTCTGCAGGTAATATCTCTTAAATTCTACCTTTAAAATTTGACATTGGGGACAATGTCATATTTTAGTAGGGGGTAAGGGACATATTTTGCTAATAAAAAAAAATTGTTGTGTTTTAAGACATTTAGAAGTATTCATTCTGGACAAGGTCTGAGTAAGGGAGACTTGAGACATACCTTGTCCGTTTGATGTAATCTTCTTCTTCAAAAAAAAAAAAAAAAAGCATGTTTAGGCTTAGTGTGTTTTTTAGTTACTTTCAATACAATGATGAGATATGAATTGCATAAGTCTAAAACAGATTTATTAGTGAGAAGATTTTCATGAGAATTGAGCTTGATGTCAACCTTTTTATGAGCCAATGTTAATATGATATGTTGATTGAGAAAGAAGCATGTTTAGACTTAATCTGACTTGTATAATCATCCTTGTGAGTTTTTGAGCCTATAATGATTGATGCATTATACAAATCAATCTAATTTCTTTCTTGAGTGCTCTTATGATTACATGATTCTCTAGAACTTGCTTTAAACCGTTTGATACTATATTGATACATGTGACAACATGAATATGATAGAGGCATTAGGATTATAACCAGAGCCAAACAGCCATCCCTTATTAATGTTCTAAGAGAACATCCCCACTAGTGAACCAATTTGAGCCTACATTAAATATGCTGTTTTATTGGTAACCACAACTTACACCTAGCCTAAATATACTTATATCCTTACCCTTGTTCTAAAGATGGATTATATATTTTGAGACATATTGCAAAAAAACAAGGGATATTTTTAGTTAAAAATTTGGGTTGGAAACAAAAGATAAGTGTGGGGGAAGAAAAGAAAAGAAAAAGTCAAGAGAAAAAGAAAGGGATCATTGTTAAATACATTCCCATATTCAAAAAAAAAAGAATCTTCTCTTGAACTTCTAGAAAAAGATGTTACAAAGTTGGTTAGAATGATGCAAAGGCTCAACATGAATATTTAGCCTATGTTATTATGTGCTTTATAAGAGTTTTGAGAAGTTTTATTTGTATGATCTTATTATGTCTCTAAAATCTATGAACTCTTTGGAACCTTTGTGATATCTTTATCCTTTTGTTCTTTAACCACATTATAACCCTTTGGCCCCATTACAACCTTGAATAAAGACCTCTTGATTTATGAAGTTGTATGATCTAAATAGTGGAGAATAGGTGGACAAGCAAGCATATGGTAGAAGTGTTTTCATGAGATTGATTGAGTGTAAACACTTTACCACTACTTTAAAGAGTGAAAATCAAGAGAGTATCCCATGTGAGAAGTTGAGATTAAGTTTGAATATGCACTATTTTGATTGAAATATGTTATGTTAATATTGGCTTAACTCATTTATTTACATTCAAGCATGAATTTTTGTGAAATTCTTTGAGCTATTGATTAGTTTACAAGACTTGTTCAAAGATTGTCTCTAATTTATATTGAAAGGATTAGGAGTAAATATTTTTAGTGTATGTAGTTTACTTATATTTTAGTTTTTCAATGTTTGTGGGTATCGTCCTAGTAAACCCTCACGAGACTAAACTCGTCCACTAGGGACACCTAGGGGTTTAAAGGCTTGTGTCACATGCTAAGTGCCACCGTGATTTCCTACGAAAATGGATTAGATTAGATTTTCTTATTTTATTGAGTCGTTGCTAGGGACTAGCAACAATCTAAGTGTGGGGGTGTGATAACTCGTATAATTATATAGTTTTTAGTTATGTTTTATTATTGTTTTGTGTCAAATACGAGTTATTATTGCTTAGTCTAATTGTGTTTATGATCTTTTATATTTTTATGTAATTTGGTGTTTTTCACAAGTTTCTTTGAGTGATTTCAGATTACTAGAATTAAGGGCAAATCCAGTTCAGTTCCAGTTCCGACACCGTTTACCATATCAGCTATATCTCGAGTTTTACTGAAGCAATAAGGCTAAAATTTGTAGCCGTGCAAAGCTAAGAGGCATATCTATCTTTTTCATGTTTTACAATTCTTGAAACGGAGTCGTTTTCCCTAGTGAAATCGACCATCAAGTTGGCTGATGTGCAATGACGTCTGTGCTGACCTGTTTTCGTATTTTGCCCATATCTTCTTATCCACATCAGCAAATGAGCTGATTACAATGGCTATGGATCCGTAACTGATAGGGGTATATTTTTCTAGAAGACAATTTTATCAGATCGAGCCTCCAACATTGACAAAATCGACCATCAAGCTGGCTGATCAGAATTGTCATACAATATGACGAAAATTATTAGAAAAATGCACCCACCTATTATACCTACCTTTGAAATTTGTAAAGCTTGTCTCTTGTCATTTAGCCCTCCAAAATGTGTATAAATAGAGGGCCTTGGATGAGTATTGGGATACATTGATACATTGGTAGGATATTAGCCATTGTAATAAAATTCTCTAAGTTTTCTTCTTCTTTCCTTTCTCTAGTTTTCTTTTTCTTTACTTATGTTTCTTACATTTCTTTTCATTTTATTCATATCTAGTATGTGTTGCTAATCATATTGTTGAGGTGATGAGGTGAAGCTTTTGGTAAATGCTAAGGTTAGTCTCTTAAACATGAGCTAAAATGATTTATCATTTATAAACACTAGTATAGATAATATTTTCTTTTGGTTTAAAATCATACTTGCAAAGTAGAGATCTTGATTCATTATTGACAAGGAAAATGGCACAGTAAATGCTTGGTTTCATAACCTTGATTTGTTGTAGACATATACCTTGGCATAATGAATGCTTGGACTCTTTTTATGAGTTTTGAGGACACCAAATGAACATAATATCATATGCTATGGACGTTGGACAATTTGGACTGAATTGCTAAACCTTCCGATTGGAACCTCCCTTATGTGTGGATTTCAATTGTGTAATAAAACAAGATTAATCTTAGCATAACACCAAGAGTGGATTCTCTAACCTCAACATCTTTTCTTATTGTTTTTTATATCTTGTTTAATTTCTTTTATATTTTGTTTATTTTGTTCTCTAATATCTTGTTTATCTTATTTTGTTGTTGATCCCCTAATATCTTGTTTACTTTCTTTTTCTTATATATTTATAAACTTATACTTACTAGTACGTTTCCCTGTGGTTCGACCTCGGACACCCGAGAATTTATTACTTGAACATAACCTGCACTTGGGTTTACAACTCTTAATTGAGTTACCATCATATATATATATATAAAAAAGTGTTCTTGTGCACTGCAAATCCTCAGAAGGAACTTCCTAGCTTTCTTGTTGTATTACTTGTGAATTTATATATATATATATATATATATGACGAGAGATTCACTTGCATTAATGTAAAATTAAATTAGTTTTATATATTTTCATAATTTTTTATACGATTTATATTTGTTTAATCTAATCGTTGTATATCATGTTCTACTCACGTAGATCTTGCATGTCGAGTTTCGAGTAAATTAAAAATGTTTAACTATTTGTTCGATGAAAAAACTTTAAATCGTGAAATATATATTGAAAAAGTTAGTATTCTCAATCGATATGATAGAGATATTGGATCGATTCGAAATTTTATGTGCACGACGAATCCAATGATCGGTTTGTTAAAATATAAATCGTATAAAAAATTATGAAAGTGTATAAAACTAATTTAATTTTACACTAATTTAAGTGAATCCCTCTTCTCTCTCTCTCTCTCTATATATATATATATATATAAACACCCCTTTTATTTTTTTTCACTTTTCAGTCCTTTTAACTTTAAACTTTTTCTTCCCTCTATTCATTGCCATTTTCAGAAATATATATATATATATAAGAGTTCGTTTTTGATGTACTGTTAGTGTATAGACTCTATACACTGAAGATGAATACTATACTGACACCTCATTAAAAAGTCAACTCCTAACCACTAACCTCTAACCCCTAACCCCTAACCCGACAGATGGTATCGTAAGATGCACTAACAATGTATAACCACATACACTGACAGTGCATCAAATATTAATTATATATATAAAGGGTCATTTAGTTTTTTCTTGTTGGAATCTTTAGCCTTTAGGGTTAAATATTTGTAAAAAAAAAAAATGAAAAAGTTGATTAATTTTGGCATTTGCATATCCATTAAGTGGCAAAGTGGCAAATTTGTTATATATATATATATATATACTATATATATATATATATATACTTTTGGTCTATCTTCGACTTGTCTAGTTGGATATTTATATATAGAACACTTAACAGGTTCGTAGCTGTCCAACAGCTCTAACCTTAAAAGATATTTGGTTTACACCTGTCAAGTTTCAAAACAGCCAACACAACTCGTAAACAAGTATAAATAGATGAAGTAAGGCTGACCTATGATAAAAGAAACCTAAACACTTTAATTCTTTGTCATACCTCTCCTAATTATCCTCAGCATCTTATTAACTTAAATATCGGAGCACGCCTTGAAGACACAATTTTGGTGTCTTTTAACATTTTATCTTCAGGGTGTGTCGAATATATACCCGTATTCAATACTCATCCCGAATCTCAGTAATATATATATATATATATATATATAACCATGGCGCTTTTCTGTGAAATTTTGAGATTTCATTCTTGTATTCCTTCTCCATTTCGCACCAACTCATAAGTGATTTTGATCAGTTGCCTAACTGGTAATTGAATGCTGAAGCAAAAAACTACAGTGGTGGCTAATTGGCAATAGAAGCACTTCAAGAGCTTAAGGGAAAAGTTTTGTTTTCTTTAAAGCATCATTATGATAAATAAAAGACCCATTCAGAATTATTGTCCTGCTGCTAGAAAATATCTTTAGATATAAAATATCTCTCAAACCCTAGGAAACATTCATACTAAATCACCAAGAATCAACAGATCAATATGCGGAAGCGTACGTGAATCCGTGATGATTGATTACTCTCCAGAGTCGTGCGGTATGTCTTCCAGATCAACACGTTCTCTTAGAGAATCCTTTTGTTTTCTCGCTTTCTCTCTGATGATGGGATGTCAAAAAGAATAGAATGACGACCGTGTAATTTGAGACCATAACCACTAATTAAAGATAACTTCTCTGTTATCTTTTAGTATTTCTATTTTAACCCATCATAAAAATAGAAATTACCCTTAAGTCTTTACACATTAAAGGCCCACATCCTATTAGATACATTAAAACCCAAATTGCCCAAACTTCAGTAGATCACTTTAAATGGGTTTAACCTTATTCGACAGTCTACAACACATAATTATTCACATATAAGCCCAATGTTGGATTAAGGATCCAACAATCTCCCACTTGGGCTATATGTGTAACTTTATAATTATGCATTGCAAAAATAACCATGTGAGCTCAACTTCGCTGTCATTACTGAAATGTATCTATAACTAATCTGGTCCATCAATCATACCAACATAAGATCAAAGCAGCCTTCGTTACATCTTTCGTAACTCGACCCATCAATGGTCACGTATATCGATACAACTAAATGACATGGATCATGATGTGGATGTGTGGCATGGAAATTTCATGCAATGTGATCTTAACATGCCTATTTCCAACTGGTCCACCCTTAAACCTTAGAGAGATCAATCCATACCAAAATCAGAGTGTAAATATTCCAAAACTTTAATTCTACAGAAAATAACTTTAAAATATCCATAAACTGAAATAACTGAAAATATGACTTGATAACTCGTATAATTATATAGTTTTTAGTTATGTTTTATTATTGTTTTGTGTCAAATACGAGTTATTATTGTTTAGTCTAATTGTGTTTATGATCTTTTATATTTTTATGTATTTTGGTGTTTTTCACAAGTTTCTTTGAGTGATTTCAGATTACTAGAATTAAGGGCAAATCCAGTTCAGTTTCAGTTCCGACACCTTTTGCCATATCAGCTATATCTGGAGTTTCACTGAAGCAATAAGGCTGAAATTTGTAGCCGTGCAAAGCTAAGAGGCATATCTATCTTTTTCATGTTTTATACTTCTTGAAACGGAGTCGTTTTCCCTAGCGAAATCGACCATCAAGTTGGCTGATGTGCAATGACGTCTGTGCTGACCTGTTTTCGTATTTTGCCCATATCTGCTTATCCACATCAGCAAATGAGCTGATTCCAATGGCTATGGATCCGTAACTGATACGGGAACCTTTGTCTAGAAGACCATATGATCAGATCAGGCCTCTAATATTGACGAAATCGACCATCAAGTTGGCTGATGTGCAATGACGTCTGTGCTGACATGTTTTCGTATTTTGCCCATATCTGCTTATCCACATCAGCAAATGAGCTGATTCCAACGGCTATGGATCCGTAACTGATAGGGGAACCTTTTTCTAGAAGACCATGTGATCAGATCAGGCCTCCAACATTGACGAAATCGACCATCAAGTTGGCTGATCAAAATTGTCATACAATATGACAAAAATTGTTAGAAAAATTCACCCACCTATTATACCTACCTTTGAAATTTGTAAAGCTTGTCTCTTGTCATTTAGCCTTCCAAAATGTGTATAAATAGAGGGCCTTGGATGATTGTAGAGGATCATATTGTACATAGGTAGGATATTAGCCATTTTAATAAAATTCTCTAAGTTTTCTTCTTCTTTCTTTTCTCTAGTTTTCTTTTTCTTTAGAGAGAGCAAGAGGTTGGATAATTAATATTCTTCCTCTTCTTCTTTCTTTCTTTTATTTTCTTCTTAGATTTTCTTTAATTTTATGTTTATGTTTATAATGCCTATGCTAGGCTAAACTTCTATTTGGTTAAGGGTGATTTCAAAGCCCTAGACATGTTTTGTGATTGATTTTCAGATTCTATCTATCATTAATTTTCTATCAAAGTTGCTTATGTTCTTCTACAAGAATTGTTCATGATGTTGTCTAGATTTATTTAGGTGTACAACTAGATAGATCTTGATAATTATCTATTGCTAGTTTAGGAGTCTTGATCCGTGTAATTGTCTTGATTTCCTATTCATAAGTGGCAATTTGTGATTAATGATTATGGTCAAGTTTTCAATAATTGCAAAGTGGAACATAACCTAAGTTGAACAATCCGAGCTTATGTGTTTGTTGCTTAGATCAACCTATCTTTCTCATCATAAAGCTGCCATTAAATTGAATTTAGAGAGCTTATTCTAGGTTGTTTAATGGTTAGAGATTAAATAGAGAGCTTGTTCTATTTAACGACAAACTAAGGAAAGATTGGGGTAACAGAGCTTGTTGTTATCTACGGTTGTTAACTTTGATAGTTGGTTGATATTGATAGATCTGAAATTGATTCTTAACGATGTCTAGTGGTGGAGAATGAAACCTTAACCATATTTTTCATTTTTGATTCTTCTTACTTGTTTTCTTACTTTTCTAGTTTGCTTATTTTTAAAAGTATATTTATTTTTATTGGCTGGTTATACCGCCTAATTTGTATATTAATTTTGTTTTATTTTTATTGGCTGGTTATACCGCCTAATTTAGTATATATATTTTTATTGGCTGGTTATACCGCCTAATTTAGTATATATATTTTTATTGGCTGGTTATACCGCCTTGCATCTTATTCTTATTATTTACTTTAGTTTAAATCTAGCTTCAAAAACCCCTTTTCTTTTGTTCTTGAATTTAAGTTTTAAACTATCAACTTATAAACTAAAACCCAATCCCTGAGGACTCGACCCTTGCTAACTACTATACTTACAATTGATCTTTTTAGTGCAAGGTTAAATAAGATACACTCTTTTGGGTGCATCATGACTATATCAGAAAAACATTCAAAATTATAAACTCCCACTAAAACTGAATATCCTTAAATGACATGACACCCATATGAGCAGTGTGCTCATGAAACACTTTGGGTGACAATCCCTTAGTAAGCGGATCCGCAACCATGGAGTTTGTACCGATATGCTTTATAGACAACTATCCACTCTGTAATATTTCTTTAACAACTATGAACTTGATATCTATATGCTTTGACTTCGTCGAGCTCCTGTTGTTGTTGGAATATAGAACTGTCGACTTATTGTCACAAAATAACTTGAGTGGTCTTTCAATACTGTCCACTATGCGTAACCCCGTGACAAAATTTCGCAGCCATATTCCGTAATTGAACTCCTCATAACACGCTATGAACTCTGCCGCCATGGTATAAGAGGCTATAAAAACTGTTTAGCACTATTCCAGGAGACAGCATCTCCTGCTAGCAGGAAGATATAGCCCGACGTAGATTTCATACAATCTTGGCATCCAACAAAATCAGAGTCAGTATACCCAATGATCTCAAGTTGATCCGACCTTTGATACGTGAGCATGTAGTATTTTGTTCTCTGTGAGTACCGTAAGACTCGTTTGGCTGCTTTCCAATGGTCTACTCCTGAATTACTTAAATATCTGCCCAACATCCCAACAATGTACGCAATATCCAGACGCGTACAAACCTGAGCATACATCAGACTTCCTACTGCTGATGCATAAGGAATCTTTTGCATTTCCTTTTTCTCAAAATCATTCTTAGGGCACTGATTGAGACTAAACTTGTCTCCCTTTGCTACAAGGGTATTACCTGGTTTACAATCCTGCATGCCATATCTTTTGAGAACTTGTTCGATATAACTCTTTTGTGATAATCCAAGAATACCTCGAGAGCTATCCTGGTGTATCTTTATGCCTAATACAAAAGAGGCGTCACCAAGATCTTTCATCTCAAAATTCTTAGCTAGAAATCTCTTGGTTTCGTGCAATAAGCCTATATCATTGCTGGCAAGCAAAATGTCATCGACATATAAAACCAGAAAAATATACTTGCTCCCACAGAACTTATGGTATATACAATCATTGACCAAATTCATCTCAAAACCGAACGAGATGATCACTTGATGAACTTGAAATACCATTATCGAGATGCTTGTTTGAGCCTATAGATGGATTTCTTAAGTCTGCAAACCATATTCTTTGGGTCTCCCAACACAAAGTTTTTTGGTTGCACCATATAAATTGTCTCATCAATGTTATCATTAAGAAACGCTGTCTTTACATCCATCTGATATAGCTCAAGATCGAAATGCGCCACCAATGCCATTATAGTCCTGAAAGAGTCTTTCGAAAAAACCGGAGAGAAAGTCTCTTTATAATCGATGCCTTCTTTCTGTGTAAAGCCCTTAGCGACAAAACGAGTCTTGTACCTTTCAACATCGCCTTTCGAATCCCTCTTGGTCTTAAATATCCATTTGCAACTAATGGGTTTCGTACCTTCTGGCAATGGGACAAGATCCCACACGTCATTGTCCTTCATGGACTTAATCTCCTCATTCATGGCATCAATCCACTTCTGAGAGTTAGAACTTTCCATGGTTTGACGGAAGCTGATCGGATCATCTTCCATTACTCCAATGTCAATCTCATGTTCCTGGAGAAATACAATGTAGTCATCAGGCACTGCATTTCTCATTTTTTTAGTGGATCTCCTTAATCGCATAGGCTCTTGAGGTGGTAGAGTTTGTTCTTCTGGAATAATTTCTTGAATGGGAGGTTCATCGACATTGTCTTGATCTGTTGTGCCTTAAACAAAGTCAGGAATGAAATCCTGATCAATGTCAATAACACCTGTGGAAATATCAACATATTCCTCTTCAAAGACAAAGTCTCTAACTGTATCTCCCCACCAAACTCCACCTCCTCAAAGAACCTGGCATTTCCCGACTCGAAAATCGACTTAGTTATAGGATCATAAAACTTCTACCCCCTGGATCTTTCAGAGTATCCAATAAAATAGCAACTCACAGTTCTTGAGTCCAGTTTCTTTTCATTAGGCCTATAAGGTCTTGCCTCAGCTGGACATCCCCAAATGTGCAAGTGCTTTAAACTAGGCTTTTTTCCCGTCCAAAGTTCATAAGGGGTTTTGGCAGTTGCTTTAGTTGGAACCCTGTTAAGGATATATGCTGCAGTCTTAAGTGCTTCTCCCCAGAGTGATTTGGTAAGGTAGAATGACAAATCATATTCCTCACCATGTCTTTAAGTGTCCTATTTCGTCTTTCTACAACAGCATTCATAGTGGGCGAACCAGGCATAGTGTACTGTGGGACGATACCACATTCCTCTAGGAATTTAGCAAATAGTCCTGGACGTTGTTCACCTGAACCGTCATATCTGCCATAGTACTCACCACCACGGTCAGATCTGACGGTTTTGGTCCTTTTGCTGAGTTGGTTCTCAACTTCAGCCTTACAATTTTTGAACACATCCAGTGATTTTGACTTTTCATGAAAGAGATATATGTAGTCATATCTAGAATAATTGTCTATGAACGTTATAAAATATTGTTGACCATTACAAGCAACCGTAAGGAATGACCCACAAATATCCATATGTATAAGTTCTAAGACATCCAAAGTCCTTGTTGGCTTCAAATCTCCTTTTATTGGTTTGTTTCCCCTTTATACAGTTAACACAAATATCAAAATTTGCAAAATCTAAGGGGTCTAGAATTTCGTTTGAAACAAGTCTCTCTATTCTCCGTATGGAGATATGACATAATCTCTTGTGCAACAACGCAGCCGAATTCTCATTGGTTAATTTTCTCTTTATACCTCATGTACTTAATTGCAGGGATTCATTAAATGAAACAATTGTATCAATCAAATAAAGATTATCATAACCTGACAAAGAACCGGAACCAACCAATTTTGAATCATGAAACAAACTAAATTTTCCATTCCCAAATGAACAAGAATAACCAGATTTGTCCAAAGCAAAAATAGAAATCAAATTCCGTCTAAAAGACGGTACAATAAATGTCCCATTAAGATCCAAATAAGTTTCAGTCTTTAATAATAATCTAAATTTTCCTATTGCCTCAACTTGAATCGTCTTGCCATCACCCACATAGATGTATTTTTCACCATCATTTGGTTTTCGACAACTCAAGCAACCCTGCATAGACACACTGATATGAGTTGTTGCACCAGAATCTATCCACCACGTGTGTCTAGGTACCGAAGTTAAATTAACCTCAGAACAAACCAAATTAAAAAGCATACCTTTCTTAGCACGCCATGCGTGGTAGTTGGTACAATGCTTCTTCTGATGCCCTTCAACTCCGTAGAAGAAACAACCAGAACCTTCCGGTTGACTTGGTTTTTTTTTTGTTGTTTCTTTTGAGGTGTTGAATCTATAGCTTCTTTATCCTTCTTCATTTTGTATCCTGTTAGCTTTTGTGGTGATCAAATCAAGAGGGTGAATTGATTTTTCAAAAACAATTACGAAATTAAAGCACAAATAATGATATTGAGAAATTTAAACAATAAACTCAATTTGGCAAGTAGATAAATAAATGAAGTAAGTAAATGAGTAGGGAAAGAAGATCAAACACAATCGATTTATAGAGGTTCGGCCTCGTGCCTACGTCCTCTCCCTTAGCCTTACTTGCCAAGGAGTTCCTAGTTCACTAACTTGAATTGCTACATTTTCAAAGACAAGTTATAACCTTCACAATCCCTATCTTTTATGTAGGCTTAAATAGAAACCTCTTCCCCCTATCTTTTTGTAGGCTAAGATAGAACCTCTTCCCCCTATCTTTTTGTAGGCTAAGATAGAACCTCTCCCTTTCACAAGGTGTTTGTGTAAACAAAATGACCCTCTAATATGCTAGGTGTTTACAAGGTTAAGCTCAACTAGGAGAGACTAAACAAATATGATTTCAACAAAAGAATACAAGAAAGATATGAAAATTAAGCTTAGAATAAAGAGAATTTCTTGAAAACTTTGAGAGATATGAAGATGTGGCTTTGAACTTTCTCTCTTGATGTGTGATTCTTTCTCTTGGTTTTTCTCAACCTCTTAGAAGTGTTGGAGACACTTATTTATAGCTTGGGAAAGCTATATGTCCATTTGGAGTTGATAGGGATGAAAAAGAGTCGTTGGAGCTTCAAAAATCGAGCTTGAAAAACTGTCCAGCATGCATGGGATCGATCTCTTACATGAGGGGATCGATCCCCTACTTGTTCCAACTCAAAATATGACCGTTGGAGGCCATGGGATTGATCCTATACCTCAAGGGATCGATCCCCTACTATCCTGCAAAGTTATTTAGCTACTGACTCTGAAGGGATAGATCCTGGGATCGATCCAGCCAAAAATCTTCACAAGGGGATCGACCTCTATCTTAGGGGATCGATCCTCTCTTCAAAAAATCTCCAAAAAATATTTTCTTTGGCTTTGAAAAGAGGTTAACTTATCTCAAAAATGTTTTGATCATAGGTATATATTTAAGAACATGTATTTTTGAGAAAGCTAAGGAGTTCAAATTTTTTTAGCATTTTCCAAAATAGTTTCAAAGTAATTAAAAGAAATATGCTAAATTGAAAACATTAATTATCAAGCTAATTAAGCTTAAGATTTTGTCATTTCAAATTGAGATCAATTCAAAGCTAACATATCCCTTGTCCTTGTTCTTAGAGGTTGAGGCCAGATGAGCACTCTCTGTCTTATCTTGCTTCAATCTTTCCTCTTCCTGAACACAGTATGAGATGAGCTCATTTAGAGACCAAGTCTCTTTCTAACAGTTGTAGCTCACCTTAAATTGGCTAAACTGTGTCGGAAGGGATATCAAAACCAGATGCACTAGCAAGTCCTCAGAAAGTTCTAGCTTAAGTGCTTTCAACTTTAAAGCAAGATGAGACATCTCCATGATATACTCCCTAATTTTGCCTTTGCCTTGTACCTTATTGAAAGTAGACTTGTCAAGAGCGTACCTATTTTAGCCTTTTCGTTCTTGGTAAACCTCTTTTCAATGTCTGTAAAGAACTCCTTAGCCGTAGTAATCTTTTCAGACATTGTGCCCCTGAATGCTTCCGGAATGGCTTTCTTCATGATCATCATACACATGCGATTTGATTTCTCCCACCTTTCCATATCTATCTCTTCATCAGAGGTACTCTTATCCGTAAGAGGTGCAGGAGAATCAGCCCTTAATGCAAGGTCGAGATCCATGACTCCGAGAACTAGCAAGAGGTTCTCTTGCCATGACTTGAAATTTGTGCCATTGAGCATAGGAATAGAGTTAATATTGGCAAAAATATTAGCAGGAGTGGTTGTAGCTAAACATAGAGAACAACAAACAAACAAAACAAGCTCACCTAAGTCTCATAACAGAAATAGCAATAAAATTTAAATAAAAGTAAACCCCATCTCAAGATACCGGGCACTCCATTAATGTTTTGTCTTTGGACAAAAATATTAATTTCTAAGTGATATCTTGGTGTAGTAATCAAACACTGATAATAAGAAACATGTCAAACAATAAATCTTCCTTTGGGCCGATGTATTGTTCACATGTAAAACCGAATAATCATAACATGTTTATTATCACAGGTGCCCATGCAATTCTGTTAAATATCAACCTTCCTTTGGGCCGGTCAATATTCACATAAGTTACATGCACACAACCGTTTATATTTCAAAACAAATTAATTTCCACAAGAGAGGTCACTTTGGTGACATGTTGCTTCAATTAACTCATCCAAAAATATATATAAACATACCAATATTTAAATTTAAATTGCACCAAAATTGCCTTTTTTTATCTACAGCTTAGTTGCCGTTGTTCTTATGCCGCCGTGGCCAATAGGCCGTCGTTCATCTTATGTAGCCGCGGCCAATAGGCCATGGCTTTCCTTGTTGGCGTGACCTTAAGGCCGCCAGTTAAAAATAAATAAATAGTTTATATAAACCCTTAATGATTGTTCATCCAAAAAATTATTCTTAATGATTCAACATGAAGAGGCTCTGATACCAATTGTTAGAAAATATCTTTAGATGCAAAACATTCCTCAAACCCTAGGAAACATTCATGCTAAATTACCAAGAATCAACAGATCAATATGCGGAAGCGTACCTGAATCCATGACGATTGATTACTCTCCAGAGCCGTGCGGTATGTCTTCCAGATCAACACGTTCTCTTAGAGAATTCTTTTGTTTTCTCTCGCTTTCTCTCTGATGATGAGATGTCAGAAAGAATAGAATGACGACCGTGTGATCTGGAAACTATAACCACTATTTAAAGATAACTTCATGTTATCTTTTAGTATTTCTATTTTAATCCATCATAAAAATAAAAATTACCCTTAAGTCTCTACACATTAAAGGCCCACACCCTATTAGATACATTAAAGTCCAAA
Source organism: Fremontodendron californicum (assembly GCA_030761205.1). Taxonomy (NCBI): domain Eukaryota; kingdom Viridiplantae; phylum Streptophyta; class Magnoliopsida; order Malvales; family Malvaceae; genus Fremontodendron; species Fremontodendron californicum. The sequence continues at coordinate 6,125,434 of JAULJL010000019.1, read as the reverse complement.
TTACTCAAACTTCAGTAGATCACTTTAAATGGGTTTAACCTTATTCGACAGTCTACAACACATAATTATTTACATATAAGTCCAATGTTGGATTAAGGATCCAACACCTGCCAGTAAAAATATTTGAAAAGATCTGTTGTATGACACTAACTAAATATTGCTTTTATGCTTTGCTTTAATTTTTAAAAAAAAAAAAAAAAGTATTCTTATCTGATATTTGTAAAATGAATCTCTATCAGATGACGATTTTAGGGATTTGAAAAAGATTTTCGATGAAGACGCTAAAGCTACATGAAAACTAGGTAAATTGCTTGGATGTTCAGCGAACTATGATGACGACACGGTGATTAACAGAATAATGGATCTCAATGATTGAGTGTTCATCGGTGTGCCTAGGTGAGTAATCCTAATCCCTGGTCCTTTTGGCAGTTGTGGGTGATATAATAGTCATAGTAGTTTTGTGGTTGTTTAGAGGGAGCATTAAAGACTGTGTTAAATCTAAGAATGGAATGATTGTAGGACTGATAGTATGAAGATTGATTGCTGGAATATCTGTGAAGAAACTTGTGATTGCCCACAAAGTTGAGATGTTGCTTATTTAGTAAACAAAGCTTGAGTCTACTTTTTATTCATTACTTTGGAACTATGGGGTCACAATAATTTTGACTGGATATATTTTGAATCTCGTGGTAATATTAGGGGTTTGTTTACGGTGTGGGACAAGATGTATGTCGAATGTGGTTGTAAAATCAGCAAAGATTGATTTTGGTAGTTATGGGCCAAATGGAATTTCAGTTGTAAGTGGATTCTTCTTGATCTCCACTTGAAATTGGAGTTCTTGTTGGAAATAAAATCTGGTATATACCGTAAAATATAAACAGAAAGTAAAAGAAGAACTTGATATATATATACAAGCAGATTACAACAAATATGCACAATCGAACAAAGACACTTACAGTAATTTATTTGAAAAAATCAATATAGAGTCAAGGTTGGACCTCTAACCTTAAGACGTTTTTTGCCTGTCTAAGGTGCTTACAGTATCGATGCAAATCGTCTCCCAGGTTTCCTCGATATACGTTGCAAATGAGAGCACACCCGGATGCAACATAGCGAACAGAAGAATGTTGAAGTCTCTCTCTCAGAAGACAAGAATATTTTCGTTGAATTTGTGTATTGAAACAGATACAAACACTCCTATTTATAGATACAGAGAAGTCTGTTCGGTCAGACACATCTGTTGGACAGGAACCGGTTCGGTCAAAAGACAAGTCTGAACAAATGAACCGGTTCAATCCAACAGGCAAGACACAACAGAAAAAGGCAAAGTAACCGAACAGACACATTCTAGAAGAAGAATTATTCGGACAAACATAAAGCTGGTTGGTTTTGAGGTGGTTCGGCTGCTTGGTGTTGAGCTAGTTCGGTTTGGACAAAAAATAAGCCGGTTGGGCAGTAAAAAATTAATTATTGACCCAAACCCGACCCAACCCAACCCAGCCCTGCTCGGCGGCGGCGACGCACGCGTGTGATCCAGCCTAAGTTGTGTAGGTCCTCACCCTCCACAAAAACTTGGGTGCCCCTTGGGGCCCAACCCATCATGACACTCTAGCTTATATAAACTATAAGCTAAAGTCATTCTTAGTCCTATGTGGGATTGACTACCACACATACCTTCAACCAACTTTCCTTTCTCTTCAAGTGGGTAAATAATGAGACTAATTTCTCATTCACTTTGATATCATTTGTGTACGTAAATATACACCGTGTATCTTACTACGACAACCTACGTATTAGAATACGTATTTCATATATATATACACACTTAATATATACTATGATATCTAACAGTTCTAAAGTTTATTGTGGATGGATTTGCTCGTGGTAAACCAAGGCCTGCATTGTGACTGTGTTTTCTTGTCCTTTAAGAGTATGCTATTCAAATGAAGCTGAATTAATGGCCATTAATTCTTGGAGGAGGATAATAAGCAGCTCAATTCATTTTGAAGTCCGCAGGGGGTAATGGGTGTTCCTAGACTTTAATTGTGAGATGATTCAATATTTTGTGTGGCATACCAGATAAGAAGAAATTATGAGCGGAGATATATGTCCATATTGGAGGAGAATGTTTTGGTGGGAATTTGTGTACTGGAGGAATTTTTTGTTCACCTATGTTAGTTGATGAAATTAAGTGCTCTTCGAACGATGTCGATGTTGCTGAATTTGATGTTTATATGCATATTGGGTTGGATGATATATCTCTTCTGTCATTAATATTTTTTTTGCATTGTGGGTATATTATGCTTTGGTCAATGTTGATAATCATGTGGTGCTTTTGATAGAAATAGTTATTGGTGTGAGCTGTTGGTTGTGAGAGAGCCTACCATTGAATGGTAAGAATTTTAGTCTTATTAAGGAGAGAGGTTGTAACTCTTATGGTGTTTGATCTTTTCGTTTTATTTTAGGTGGTGTTTTATCAGTTTGTGTTGAACTTGCATAGAATTATGTTCTTTGCTTCATTAGCTTTTGGCTAGTTGTGTAACCTTTTTATGTTTTAATAAATTTTCTTGGCTTAGCAAAAAAAAAAAAATTGTGTCCAATATATATCCGAACATGAGTATTATGACCTTCCAATGACTCTCTAAATACATGAAAATTTTTTTTAAAAATTGAACATACCCATATCCGACTCTCACACCCGAATCTGAATAGCATAGCTTTTATGTAAATTTTTTTATCCAACTGAAAAAGAAGATGAAAATGCTTTAGTTCAACACATGGATACGAGTACGATGGTATGATCTTCCAAATTATATGAAAAAATTTTATAAAATTGAGCATGCTTGTGTCGGACATATACCCTTATCCGAAACTCATATTTGAGTCTGAGTAACATAATTTGTCAGAAAAAACTCAGAATTGTAGCCTCACTGAGCTGTTTTCTAATATTTCGTCTTTGTATCTAAATGTGCATATTGGAGTCTTCATCATTCATGAATGCTTCAGTTTTTCAGTTTGGAAGAGTTGCCAATCAAGTTAAGAGGCCTAGTGAGAAGTAGAAAGAAAGATTGGATTGCAGCCTTGAAGATTTCTTATCTCAAGAAAATTAACAAAGGCTCAAACATTGTGATCATGGACTCAGTGAGTTCTTATCCGTTCACTGTCCCCATGCATTACAAAATCTGGTACAGAGTCGACTAGGAACAGATACATACAACTTCTCTTTGGTGGAGGTTGTGTCACCATCCCAGGTTCTCCCTGCAGCTGCTAAATTACCAAAGTTCCTTCCCGGCTCGGAATATTCATTATCTATGTTATCCGGATTTAGAAGGAGGGTTAGATATGAACGGATATGTTTAATTTTTTTTAAAAAATTAATATATTTAAAAGATCATACCCTCATATCATTTTAATATGTGTTTGACATAAGTGTCGGACATGATGCTTTAAGAAAAATAAAAAATTTGGATGACGTAAATCATTCTTTTTTTGGCTCATCAAATCAAATAAATAGAAATAAGAAATGCTTGAATCTGAATGTGCATTCTTTTTCTCTTGTAATTTTTGAAAAGGTTTGCTTAATCGGTGTCTATAGATATTGATTAAGAATTATTTATTTACTTCTTTAGAAACTTTGTTTGCATTTAATATATTATTTTTAATGAATTAAAAAAAGATGATGATGTATTAATTACACTTTTCTTTTTATATTTATCACCTTAATCAGTATCACTAGGCACTGATTATCATTTTTCTTCTTGGAATAATGTCTTGTAATTCTTTCTATTTCTTCTCATCTTTTATCTATTGCCTAAAAAAAGAAATCACTAATACTAATTTTTATTTATTTCTTTTTCTCTGAAACGCATTGGAAAAGCATTATATAAAGGAGACATACAGATTAAATGGGCTACCTGCACTGCAAGCATCATAAATTTAGATGTTTGGTTTCAAATATTTGGAATTATAGATTTAGATGTTTCTTGAGAAACAAAATAAAAAATAAAAACGAAAAGGTTAAAGCTGAAATATTATTATTAAAACTTAAAAGCAGAACAAAGTTTAATTAGTATTAGAATTATTGGAACTTTACACAATGATTGTTTAAAATATATAATTAAGTAAGGTCTAAAAATTAGATCGGAAGTTAAATTGAACAAATTTTTATTGATTTAATTAATTTGATTGATTGAATAGATCGATTCAATTAAAAAAAATTAAATATTAAATGTAATATATAATTAATAAAAAATTGTATTTAAATATGGTGTTTAATATAAAATTAAGAAATTAAAGTTTCAAATCTCATTATTTATAATAATTTTTTTAAACTAGTATTTGTTATCAAATGCGTTTGTATGTGAATACTCGTTATTTTATCTATTTTTGAATATATAATTTTATATTTTAAAAATAAATAAAACTAATAAAATGTATATAACTAAAACATAGTAAAATTTATTTCATATGCAAATTATATCAAATTATTATAAAATTTGTTATTTTTAATATCAATGCAAAATTAATTATGAATATAAAAAATTTAATGATAATTTTAATTATTTTTTATTCATACTAAATAAATTGATTTACTTTAGTGAAAATTTAAAATTTTAAGATAAAGCAGTTTCATATAAACTTTATTTTTTATTATCAAATTAATTCAATTAACGAAATTATTTTAATAAAATAAAATTTCATATTTATAAATTAGATAAATTTTATTAATAATAAAATATTTAAAATGATAAATTAGTACTATAATGAACAACAATGAGTATTTTAATTAGTTCAAAAGATTTTTCACATTCGTATTTTTAAAACTTATTTTTTTTCAATTCAATTTAATTCGGTTTTTTATCGGTTTAACCGATTTTTTTATAAATATTGATTCGATAATTATTCAATTTCTGATTAAATCGATTATATGATTTTTTAATCATAAATTAAAAGTGTAATAGTTTATTAGTAGTTGTAAATTACCAAATAATCAAATTATTACTATTAATTAAAGAGTTGAGGCTTAGCTTGCCAAATCAGACATTTCACCTACTTTACCTTAAAAGAAAAAAGAAAAAAAAAAAGATTGACCAAAAAAAGTCAAGAAAAAATTCAAGCAGTCCAGAATAAAAAGATCAAACGTGAGAAAATAACGCTGTTTTAGGAGTATACGTCAAAAACTTTCAAAGCATAAAGCCTTATCAATTTCTTCACCGAAAGCTCACTCTTTTCTTTCACTTTTGAGTTCAAATAAAAAACAAAAATGGTGTACAAATCTTTGGATTCCGTCACCGTTAAAGATATGGAAGCGTCGGGGATATCGTCTCAACTGGCAGAAGAAATTCACCAGAAGGTGACGGAGATCGTTAATAATTACGGAGCTGCCACGCCGGAGACTTGGAACCGAATTTCCAAACATGTCCTTACCCCTAATCTCCCTTTCTCTCTTCATCAGATGATGTATTATGGTTGCTACAAAGACTTCGGACCCGATCCTCCTGCTTGGATACCCGACCCGTAAGGATTCTCCTTTTCTTCTTTTTTAATATTTATTTTACTTTGATCTTCAAGTTATTGCAATTTTTTTTTTTTTTTTAAATTTGCTTTACAAATAAAGTAAATAGTAAAAAAAAAAAAAGTAAAATTGTCCTTTTTAGCTGAAATTGATAAAAACGAAGTAAAAAATTTTCAAATATAACGGTTATTTTGTTCATTGCAATCATCAAAATGAAAAATTCCATTTTTTCTGATAATTCAGTTTAATTTTTGTATGCAAACAGAGAAAAAGCTCAGATTTGATTGGATTTAAATAAAATCAATTACTTTTATAACTGCCAACTGATCTGAATGAGTAAGTTGTATTCTAACTGTAAAATGCCATGTTTCAAAATCCACTGAGAAGAAAAAGAAAAGTCTGATTTGCATTTGAAAATTGTATTTCTTGGATAGTATGAAGTAAAGAAAGGAATTGAACATTAATCTGTTTTAGTTAATCGATTTTTTTTTTCTCCTGAAGTGGAAAATTGTCAGATTCTAATGGCTAACCTAGAATAGCTTCAACTAGATGATGCAGCTGGTTTAAATAATATTTCAGCTTTTCACATATTTTAATCAAAAGGTATAACCCTAATTTAGGAAAAAATGTTATTTGCGCGATGTTGACGAATTTTATACCAACTGTTTTTTTTCTTTTGAACTTTTTTTTCTTCTTCTTTGTTAATACTGGTATCTTGCTTTGTTTTGTCAATTCATGTATGGATAGGGAAAGTGCATTGTTAACAAATGTTGGCCTTCTGTTGGAGAGGCATGGAAAAGAATTCTTAGGCTCCAAATACAAGGATCCTATATCAAGTTTCTCTCATCTTCAGGAATTTTCGGTCTCAAAGCCTGAGGTATAACGTTATGGTTCCAAGGTCACATTTCTTTAAAATACATAATGGTATTTGATGATTTTGAATTTTGGATTATTATTAAACAAATATTGTTTCCTATATGTTGACATGCCAGGTTTATTGGAAAACCGTACTGGATGAAATGTGCGTAGATTTTTCTGTCCCTCCTGATTGTATCTTACAGAGTCCATCTGAAGAAAGCTGCATATTGAATCCAGGTGGTAAATGGCTTCCTGGAGCTTTTGTGAACCCTGCGAAGAACTGCTTGATTGTTAATAGTAAGAGAAGTTTGGATGATATAGTAATAAGATGGCGTGATGAGGGAGATGATGATCTACCTGTGAAAAGCATGACGCTTAAGGAATTGCAGATGGAGGTTTGGTATGATGCTCTTCATCTTATAGATGCAATTGTTTGTACATAGTTGCTTCTATTTTTATTTTTTTTGGTTTGCATAATTACATTTTAGATAATTTGTTTTGGAATCTTCTCTCTAAATCTTAAAAGCAAGATTCCTCTCCCGGCTGAATGACAGTGAAGTTTAGAAGTAAGTTCATAAATGGTTTTACCGGATACTTACATTCATCACTGAAGTTTGAAAAGCATAACATGAGATGCTAGCAAGTCTGAACAGCAATGGGAATGAATAGTAATGTCTTTTGTTGCTTCCCAACAAGCCAGGATAAGATTTAACATCAGTAGTCTTGTAATTTCTGTTTCTTATGCTGTAGTAGCAATTTTTTTTGTTAGAGTTGTCTTGTAGTTTTGAAGGATTTTTAGCCAAACTAATATGCTCATCGAATGATTCAATGACTTTTTTTTTTTTTATATATTGTGCACTTTAGTGCTTGTGATTTTGATTATATTTGTTGACGTGTGTCAGAAATAGATAATATTTAAAATTTTATAATTTAATTTTGTTGAGTGATTCTACTTAGTAGGGTCTATGGGGAAAATAGGCTTTTAGTCTTATATGCACTTAGAATTTTTGAATTTGATAAATGAAGTGGTCTTGATGTTGTAATGCAAATTCTTGTTCTTTGTACTTCTACCAACTTTTGATATCATATTAACCAGCAGTCCCTTCTTGTCTATTGTAGGTTAGTTGCACACGCACTCGATGCTCTGGGTATGGACAGAGGATCTGCAATTGCAATTGATATGCCAATGAATGTCTACTCTGTGGTTATCTACCTCGCAATTGTTCTAGCAGGCTATGTAGTTGTATCCATTGCTGACAGTTTCGCTCCACTTGAAATATCAACAAGGCTTAAAATATCAGAAGCAAAAGCCATTTTTACTCAGGTTGTTTTCCTTTTTCCTTTCAGCAGACTATGAAATCTTTGTTTCTTGTATTTACAATCTCTTATGAATATTTGCAACTTGTGTTTTAGGAGCTTATGCTCTTGTCGTGCTTACATGACATTTGTTACTTTGATGAGTTCTGTGCAATGTAGGGCTTCTGTATGTGCTTTTTATTAGGATGGAAAGTTGTTTAAGTCACTTAGATGACCTTTACGTATAAGCTTACTGTTTCAGATAGTAAATAGCATGATGTATGATGCTTCCTTGCTTGACATCATAATCCTTAACTAGATATTCAGGGAAATTTTTTCAGGCATCTAAATTTGTTCAACATTCATGAATCTATGTTAGACATTGCTTCAATCATAATTAGGTGCTGGCTTCTGCTGCATGGGCATGCATATTGGTGGCACCTCATTGAAGGTTCTCATGTGACTAGGAGCTCAATTCTGGGCATTTTCTAAGGAGCTATCTTTAACCAAATATGAATTTTTGTCTGATATTATGTGGCATGCATTATCATTCATGAAATTTCTCCAGTTATTTGATTTTGTTAGATATTATTGTCAAAAACAAAATATTAGAAATTTACTTATAAATAGTAAGCACATGCTTTTTGGTGAGTGGTTATTTGATGTATGAAATTATGAAAGAAATTAACAATTCTTTTTTTCCTTTATATATTTTCAATCAACCTATTAGGGATCTGTTTGGGTCATGGAAAATATTGAGGCTAAAAAAACCTGAAGGAATTGTGAAAAGAAAAAAAAAATATTTTTCATGTATTGATTCTATTTATTACACATTAAATTTTTTTTAAAAAAAAGTCTCTAACTTTATGTTTCTTTTTTTGGCCTTTTTCTTGAATTTCATTTTTCTCAGAAATTTGCATGAACTAAACGTAGCCAAGCTGCTTTAGAAAGCTATATGAAGCCTTCCCATAAAAAGGGGCCTTGATTTTGTATAGAGAGAAAGATGAAAATGCCCTCCTAGGTTTTTCATGGATTTTGGTAATGAGGTTGTTGAGCCAGTTTGCTATGAAATACCAAACGAGAAAAGCTCTCTTCCATTTGTAATGTACATACCAGTACCAGCTAAATCTTTTTGATCTTAACCTTAATGAAAATGACTAACTAGTCTTAAATTTGCTGAGAAATAAAGTTTAGGACCTTAATAATGTCTCTGGTAGTGCTATGTAAAAATATAATTTTGAATTGGGTAGTGGGAAGTCAGACCATCATACTCAAATATATTTGTTGGCAATTTTCAACTTTTTTTTTTTTTGCTTTTTTGTCTTTATCTCTTGATAATTCATCTTGAATGTGTATCTTTATTGCTATTATATCTGGAACAATTTTCACGATCTTGTCTGTATTATTACTTTGTGGCCCTTCCTTTAGTAAGTCTCTTATATTTGACTTAGTCCTTAGGTTTTTGTTGGTATTTTTAATCTTTCCAGATCCTCACTCAAGTACATTTACTTGCTCTTCTCAGTTTAATTCTTTGGTTGTTTTATCTCAGGATCTTATTATTCGCGGTGAAAAAAGCATACCTTTGTATAGGTGAAGTTCTTTAAACTTTGTCCTCACTATTTAAGGCAGTGTGTTCCTTTATATATATTTCAAATTTCTAATGAAGTTATCTCACAGTGTAGCTTTCGTTCTGCAGTAGAGTTGTGGGAGCTCAGGCACCTATGGCCATCGTTATCCCTGCCAGAGGCTCTAGTTTCAGCATCAAGTTGCGTGATGGTGATATTTCATGGCCTGATTTTCTGGAAAGAGTAAAAAAACTCAAGTAAGCACTCTATTGTTTCTGGCTAATCTACTGTTACCTTTGTTGATTTATACCTATGGTCATTCTCTTGAAGCAAAATATATGGAAGATTGTATAGCTTGCTTTGAAGCCATATCTGAATGATTATCCATGAGATATCTTTCATTTTCTCCATTGCTGAAATGATATACTTTTTTTCTAATTTTAATTAACCAAGAATGTCACTCTGGAGGGGATGGCCAGAACGATGGTGGATGTTTTAAGTGTATTTACTTTAATGGTTATGTGTTGTAGAATATTCTTAACTAGGATGAATGAAAAGTTAGTTGGGCTTGGGGATGTTATGCAGCGTGCCTTGCTAATCAAGGTAACAATCTTCAGGAGCAATGGGCATGTTTGGATGTTGAAAATATTAAAGCAATCTTCAGGAGCAAGAGCAACTCTCTCTAGTAGCTTCTTGAAAGTACATATTCTAAAGTTTTGCAAATTATGGCATCTCAAACACTCAAAATAATGTCCTAGGAAAAGACATAAACTTGAGATTATAAAAGTTGGTATTTATTGAGACAAAGTAGACCAAATTAACCAAATTCTGGCCCTGTTTTCTTATTGGTCAGTTAAGTGGTTGATATTATTGTAACATCTAACATGCAGTTGTATTTATGAGAAAATCACATGATTATCAATTTCTTCATTTGATTGCATGTAATATTTCTGCAAGACTCTAATTCTTGTGCTGTATCTGCCCCTTGTTTTTTTTTTTTTTTTTAATCTCAAATTGCAGAGGAGATGTGTTTAAGGCGGTAGAACAACCGGTAGAGGCATTTACAAATGTCCTTTTCTCATCTGGAACTACAGGTAACTTCAAGAATGGAATTTAACCTAAAAAATCTTTCTTATTTCTTGTCATTCCTTTCCTACAAACAAATGGTATTTCATGGGAATGGGTGGCCTAAAATCATTGTTATAGTGTAGTTTTTAAGTCCTGAATGGAATAAGCTTATTTCAGTTAAAAATAAAAAATAAAAACTACCTATCGTTCGTCTTATCATAGTGACATCAAATGTTTTTCATAGAAAATTTCTAGGTTGCTCATGGCATGAGAAACAATTTTGGTGCAGTTATGTTTGGAGCAGTGTCCTATATGTAAATTAATGGTAACTCTCGTGTTTGCTTGATGTTCAATCCAAGCAATCTCACTTGGCTATTTTATGTGGGTATACCCTTTAAGATTCAAGAAATTAATTTCATACTTTTGGTGATGAGTATGAGAGAAGACAGTAAAGGAAAGCCTTACCATTATGTCTTCTGAGATATTATCAGGCATGGTAGTTTTGTGTATCTACAACTGAGATTTTTTGCTTTTGCAGTCTGGTTCCCTTATTGTTCCTTGGCTGCATGCCTACATCTGGCATTTTTGTTGCAGAATCCCATGCTAACTGATTACCAAAAGTAGGATCAAATATCAAGAAAGGAAGCTAAAATAATTGAGAAAACTTGGTCAACTGTTTGTGTTATTCTACTGTCAAAGTTGTTAAACCAAAGAACAGTATTAAGGATAGGTCATAGGACCAAGAAGTTAAATTCATGTTTTTTCCACTATATTCAATTTCCATAATTTAAAGCTGGCTGAAGGTCAGAAAATGCTATTGACTGGCTAACTGAGCCTATTTCTTGTGTAGGTGAGCCAAAGGCAATTCCATGGACCAATGGGACTCCTTTCAAAGCTGCTGTAGATGCATGGTGCCACATGGACATCCGCAGAGGCGATATTGTTGCATGGCCCACAAACCTTGGATGGATGATGGGTCCTTGGTTAGTATATGCCTCATTGTTAAACGGTGCTTCGATGGCACTATATAACGGATCTCCCCTCAGTTCTGGCTTTGCCAAGTTTGTGCAGGTAGTAATTTATTGTAAATATTGTCAGCGTGGTATCTTTCACATAGTCATTTCACTAAAGTATGACAAACCTCGAATCTTATAATCAGTTTATAGAATCTTCATATGTATATATATATATATATATATTAAATGTCATACTCCAGTTGGTGCAATAGAAGTTCTCATTAAACCATTCAATAACAATTAATCAGCTCCTTCTTCAGCTTGACATCCTTTCCTTGCCAACATTATACAGGGAAGAAACAGTAGCCAGTTGAATGTATGAAGACAAACTAATTATAAAGATATCATAGCATATGTATTATTTCTTTTTCTTTTCCAGTTAGGTGAACAATCAAAAAACACAAAAGAAGCACCAAGGGAGTGCCAACCAAGTACAACGCTTTATTTACAGATTAAACGATAAAGAAAACCATTACATCCCATACTTCTCTGAATTTCTGCCTAATGGACCAAACATGTGAAGTACAAAACAAACTTTTCATAATTTTTGATTGGGGTAATTGTTCCCCCTCAAATACTCGATTTTTCTTTACCTTCTCTGCTGTCGAAAAATAGTGAGAGGAGTCAGATCTTTCATGTTTCTCATATTTATACAAGTCTGTGTTCCCTTCCTTGCCCATAGCTCCACAACAATTGAGCCTGCCTCTACCCAAGTTATGCCTAACATTGCATAGGCTAATAACAAAGCTTCCCTGTCCAAGAATAGCTCAAAAGAAGATGATGTCTGATTCAGCCGCTGCTTTGCACAGAAAAGCCTGTTTGAGATGATTTTTCCCCTTTGGAGATTATCATGGGTTAAATTCTTCCTCATACTGCACCTAAGTAAAAAAAAACTTTCTTTAGGGCTCTTGTAATGCAAAAACTATCTGTGAAAAGTTCTGTACACCTGTATTTCAAATTGAAGTCAGCTAGTTTCATGCATGGAAATTTTTTCTATTGCCTTTATAGATGAGGATTAAACTCTTGCAGACTTTAGAAGACAGACTTGGAAATAAATGCATTGCTGAAATTTATATCTTATTCATCTGGGAATTTACTTATGTTCACTAAACTTGTCTAGGATGCAAAAGTAACAATGCTTGGTGTCATCCCTAGCATTGTCCGCACTTGGAAAAGTACAAACTGCATGGCTGGCTATGATTGGTCATCCATCCGGTAAGTGTTAAGTTTTTCATATTATTCAAGCTTGTTTGTTCTTCATATGATCAATTCACTTGCGAGTATGTAAGCATTCACTTAAGTCAAGTTATATTTTTTATTAGAAAGTTGACCTGCTATGGATTTTAGTCTAATATTGATTCTTCCTGCTTTATTTGCTGTTTTTCTGAAACTGGCAGTTGCTTCAGCTCCACTGGTGAAGCATCTAATGTAGACGAATACCTATGGTTGATGGGGAGAGCTTGCTACAAGCCTATCATTGAATATTGTGGTGGCACTGAAATTGGTGGTGGTTTTGTTTCTGGATCATTTCTCCAGCCCCAGTCATTGGCTGCTTTCAGTACTCCAGCTATGGGTTGCCGTTTGTTTATTCTTGGTGATGATGGCCATCCTATTGTAAGCATCAATCCAACCCTCATTAATGTTTAAGCTAGTAAAAATGCAATATATAAGTCAAATTATACATTTCTGGAATGCTTGTGCTTGCAATCATATTATGTGTTTCTACCCATCCCTTTCTTCCCTTTCAAATGCAGTACTTTATGGGGAATTATACATGTTCAATTACCTTCCATAGTGAAGTTATAACTACACCAATACTACTTCAACTTCTAAGAACATTTCCATTTGGTCCTGAACTTGTCAATTATAGCAATTAGTATCATAAACTTTTAGCTTTTTGAGAAGTATCCTAAATTTTTTAAAATAAGTTCATGGCATCAAACTCTCAAGCATAATTATAAAGAGAAAGAACCAAGAAAGTGCTTTATCAGCTTCTCTTTGGACTTCTTTTTCTTCATTTCTCTTTTAAAACTCTCTCTCTCTCTCTAAAACTTCCGTATGTAATCAACAGTAATGTGTTCAACAGCGGCAACAACCCCTTCTTTCTTAGACCTTACTATTTCTCTATAACCCTTATGTACCCTCCATTCAGTGTTGTTGTTTGTCACCATGATGGTGATGGTGCTCCTTTTCTGCCTTTCCCTTTTATTTATTCTATTTCTTTTATCATCTTTCTTCTTCTCTTTCTCTTGGATTTCTCTTCTTTTCTCTTAGATTTGAAGTCTCTACCCCCCTGGTTACAACATCAACAGATTCCTTCATCTATTGCATTGTTGATCATTATGGTACTGTGATTATAACTTGCACTCTTTTTTTTGTTGTTAACTTTTTTCTCTCTAATTGAGGGATTTGGGGTGTTAGTAGTGGTGGTTTTCAGTAGTTTGTTATGGTTTCAATAGCTCTCTGTTTTGGGCAATGTCATGGTGGTTGACTGTACCAATGCTTTTTTGGTAATTCTGGTGGTGCTTTGCCTTCGATGGCTTCTTGTGCTTCGGTTTTGGGTTTCTATACTGGTGATTGGTGAGTAGAAGGGTTTTATACGATGTGAGGTGGTTCAAGGGGGTGGTCTTGTCAGTGATTCAGCAGGTCTTACTGTGGCAGAAGAGATGAGGCCTTGGGCTCAGTTTTGTTTTTACTAGAGAGAGAGAGTGTGTGTTGTTAATAGTTTACAACAGGTGGTTCAGCTTAGGCTTTGCTTGGTAGGAAGAAAAAGTGGGAGGATGGAAGGGGTGGATGGAGAAGAGGAATATAAATGATTTTTGCTCTTGCTTGGTATGAGAGCGAAGAAAATAAATCATTTCAAATTAGAAAGATAGAAGAGAAAATGGGAGAAGCGAGAGTCAAGTGTTGCAAATTAAAGATTATCCGTCCTTTTTTAGATTTCATCTTTTCTATCTCCACTTACAGCAGGTATAATGGTAAAATTATGTAATTTTTATTTGTTTTCCATCTTCACTTTCCTCTTCTCCCAATTTTCCATCTTTCACCAAGGTTCAAGATACAAATTGCTGAAATAAAAAAGGTTACTGGTTATGTCCCATGACATCTTTTCACCAAGTGAACAATTTACTGTCTTCTAAATCCGAGTTGCTAAGGTCCTATTAACAGTCAACTAATTTCACATGAAAATCTTCTGTTGTTAATTGTCTTATTTTTACAGATATGTCCCAAATGTAAAAGCAAATGCAACTAATTTCTTCAACTCGTTTAATGTCAGCCTCAGGATACACCAGGGATGGGAGAACTGGCCCTTGGTCCTCTTATGTTTGGTTCTTCAAGTACACTGCTAAATGCTAGTCACTACGATGTTTACTTTAAAGGAATGCCTTCATGGAATGGATTGGTAAGAAATTTGGGGCTTTCAACATCTTTTTTATTTTGGGTACATTATCTTCTCTATAATTTGTAGTCCTAATTGTGCAAGATGATTCGAAGTGCTCGACCCACTGCAGTGAGAAAATGTCTGATTGTACTTGTACATTATCTATCTTAATTAATGGATTTTTGAAATGTAAAGGGTCAAACCAATCTATGTTATCCGGACTCGGGGGTGAGTGTCGGATACGGTATGTGTCCGACACAGGTGTACTCAATTTTTTCTAAGTTTTTTCATATATTTGGAGGATCATACCCGCATACCCATATCCGACTATGTGTTGGATACAGGTGTCAGATACGAGTACTTTAGAGAAAATGAAGAGTCCGGTTAACATAGAAACCAATTATCCTTGCCTTACCTTACCTTACCTTACGGACCTCCGTTTTATTATATTCTCTTGCAAGTAAAACCTTTGTGTCTGAATTTACCTTTGCAGATTCTCCGGAGGCATGGGGATGTCTTTGAACGCACCTCTAGAGGATACTATCACGCACACGGTCGTGCTGATGATACAATGAACATCGGGGGTATCAAGGTATTTATTTGACGCTATGGAATATAATCTATGGTTTGAGTTTGAGGTTTAAGTATTCCAACTATAGGAAGATCCCCATTTATTTTCACCGAGTAACCAACTCCATAGTTACATCACTTCTTGTGATTAAATTAATCACATAGCTATAAATATGTTCATTGGGGTGAGACTTGTTGATGCAAAGATTGTTGGACCGCATCCGTTATCTGTTATGAGGTATTGTCGCGCTTTGGGTGGCCGGAGCCTGTTCTCACCTATGTTACTCAGACTCGGGTGTCGGATACAGGTAGTTGTCTGACACGGGTATGTCCGGATATGTGTCGGACACAGGTGGCGGACACAGATACCTCAAGAAAAATGAAGAGTCTGAGCAACATAGGTTCACACGGTTTTGTCCTTGGATAAAAATGTCTTTATCCATCTTTGCGTCCTTGATGCTTAAGTGCTGATTGATTGAGCAGGTTAGTTCGGTTGAGATCGAACGCATCTGCAATGCAGTTGATAGCAGTGTACTTGAGACAGCTGCCATTGGGGTGCCACCAGCAGATGGCGGCCCTGAGCGATTGGTAATTGCAGTTGTGTTCAAGGATCCAGATAACTCAACACCAGACTTGAATCAATTGAGAATATCTTTTAATTCAGCAGTTCAGAAGAATCTCAATCCATTGTTTAGGGTAAGTTGCTGTTGCCTCTGCTATTAAAAAGCATAAGGTAATTCATCAATGATCTTCTTCCCAAGTATGATAAATTCTAAATTTGTAGGTTTCTCATGTTGTCCCCCTCTCATCTCTTCCAAGGACAGCTACTAATAAGGTTATGAGGAGGGTTTTGAGGAAGCAGTTGGCTCAAGTTGACCAAAATTCTAAACTATAATCGGGGAGGGACTCAGTTTGATGTCACTCTCAACTCGCATATTATATTAAATAAATTTTTTTTTAAAATTTTTTGATGTCATGTATATTAGCTGCAAATTTTTTTTTATTACAAATCGTTTTTAATTTTATGTTCATGATATCATTGATGTGTAGTTGTTCAATCATTATCGTTTATTTTTTTCCATGTTGAAAACAAAATCTTACAGGCACTCGGGTGTCTCACAAAAGCTTAATATATATTCATACTAAATTAGTTTCCCTAATTGATGTGTAGTTGTTCATCATTATCGTTTATTTTTTTCCATGTTGAAAACAAAATTTTACAGGCACTCGGGTGTCTCACAAAAGCTTAATATATATATATATATATATATATATATATATATATATATATATATATAATTCATATGACCTTGTTTCTTCATTTTATTTTTTTCTCCTTTCTTAATCATGTATGAATAAGACATTGATTACAAAAAAAAAAAATGCAGTAAAATAACTAGTTGCAATTAGTGATGTAATCGAATCGAGTCGAGGTCAAAATGTAAGAAGTTCGATTTTAAATTTGAGACTCGAAATTCGTTTCGAGTTCAATCGAGTTTTACTTTTAAAGTTCGAATTTATTCAATTAGGCTCATTTACTTAATAAAAAATAAGCTTTATTTTCATTCTTGATTTCAAACTCGATTATTTGTGCTCGAGTTCGAATTGAGATTTTTCAATGCTAATTAAAAACAAAAATAAAAAATCGATTAGGCTTGTAAGTTACTCGAATCAAGTATTAAGATACTCGAATTCGGTTGGTTCGTTAGTTTGAGTTGCTCGAGCTTGATAATGATCGAGTCCAATTTGAGTTTTTATTCGAGTCGAATTCGAGTAGCTTGCGAGTTCAGATGTTTCACCTAATTGCAGTGATTAAACAAATTAAAAATAATGAAATTATTTTTTTGAGTGAAAATATTCACAGCCAAAGTGCAATCTAGTAAAAGAAACTACCTACATAAAAATAAAAAAATCTTATCTGTATACGAGATTTATCGAGGTTTTTTGAATTTTTAACTTGCATTCAAATAAGTTTATAATTTTTAATTTATATTTAAATAAATTTTTAACATAATTTTAATTTTTTTGAAATAAAAAAAATTTATTTGATACAAATTAAAAGATAAATATTTATTTTGCACAATAAAAAAATAAAAATTTACTTAATAAAATAATTTAAGATTTTTTTTAGTATTTTAGTTAGATTCGACACTTCGTATATACATGTCGTGTTTTATTTATTTATTTTTTGTATCAATCGTATAAATATAAATACAACATAAATTATTAAATATGTTAAAATCTTAAATAGGAATACGATACAACATATCTTTTTAATCGTATTTAAACGTATCATGTTGTGTTTATTATTTTATTTTTGAATTTATTAAATATGTTATTCATATCATGTAAAAAATTATCAAATTTAATTTTAGTCATTTTTTTAATTTTGAGTACAAAAGAGACCGTTGGCTTAAGGATAAGAGAAGGGATAGCGATGTTGAAATTCGAACTCAGACCTAATAAATACCACCTTTTAAAGGTGGTTGCATGAATCAATTGATTTAACTTCTGGATTTTTTTAGTCATTATTTTTGGGTTATCTCTAGGCTGGTTTAGAACAAGTAAATGAGAAAAAATTTCAGCTTGGACCGGACCGGACTAAAATCGAAACCCACCAAATAAGGCGGTTCGGTTTTCTATGTCGGCTTTTGTCCCATCCTTGCCCATGTCCGGTAATAAAACACAAAATCCTGAAAAAGCCTGTTGCTTCTCTTAGACCTCCAGCCACCCCCAAACAAACCATTTCTTTTGCTGGAGAGACTTTCAATTCTTCCAAAGTGCATCAAATATTTAGAAAAAAAAAAAAAAAAAAACAATTTAATGTCGACTTCGTCGCTCTCCAATCCTACTCTCTCCACTCTTTTCCTCGGCCACAAACTGTAAGCCTTTGATTCTTTCTTTCTTTCTTTTTTTGTTTGTTTGAAGCTAAGATTTATTTATAATTAAGTTACAATTCTTTTTATTTGAATTTATTTGGGGGATAATGTTTGTTTACAGTCGTCAAAATCAGAATACGAAGAGTGGGATAACGTATTTTCCTATTTTTAGAAGGCATAAAATCCCTAGATGTGCCGTGGATATGCCTTTTGGAGGTAATCTTTTTTTTATTATTATTTCTTTGTTTAAATAATGCTTTATGTGTCCCAATTCTTACTGAATTTTTTCGAATTCTCAATTTATTTTCTTGGTTGTGTTGCTTTATAATTGTTATTTGTTAGTACTTATTTTCTGCCAATATTTTATCATTTCACTTTAGCTCAAAATTGGGTTTTTTTATAATAAAAAATAATAATAATAATTATGATAGTGAATTACTGTAGATATAGATAGAGCGGTACTCGGTATCTGATTGTTCTTGTAAATATTTGAGAGCATCTTTTGCCCGTAGAAATAGGCTGGGTAGTTCAGCAACTATTACAGGTTCAAGTTATAAATTTGGCTACAGATGTGGGTCCTTGGTGAGATGACCCAAAAGAAGGAGGAATAATTGTTTGGAACAAAATGGGTTGATGATTTTCATTATCTAATAATGAGTGACAGTTATCAGTTATGTGGACATTCACTATTTGTTATATTTATGATGGGAAAAACCATTTAACCAAATGTAGCAGGGGGTTGACTGCTGGCTCCATCATGATGTTGCTATGAATTATGATCTTTGTGCCACAATCATCGCATAGGCATTCACATTGCTACTATGGTCATTACTTATCTCTTTTTGACTCCAGCTCCCTCCTTGTTGCCTCAGCTTTATCACTGCTGTTGTAAATGTTTCCCTGATGTGAACCACCCTTAACTATGACACTACAACCAATGCCATGAATATGGGTAATGAATGATGTGGTGACCTCCTTTGCTAGTGCTGCCACACTTTGAGAAACATAAAATGTATTCATGGAGCCTTATGTAATGACTTAACTCTAGATTTGGTGAGAGGAAATGAAAGGGGAATCGCACATTTCTTGTCGAACTAAAAGAAAATGAAGGCAGCAAAGTTTAAGCTTTACAAATTTTTTAATGAACTGAGCCTGTTTCTTCCTTATTCTCCCATTTATGATTGGATTTATGGAGTTGGGAAGAAGTATATCCTTCCCTTTGCTTTTGTCCATTTTAGACATTTCTATATATAAGAATTGTCCTAAGGGTAAACTTTTTATACCAATTATGCTGAGGACATTTTTTTTTGAACAAAGACCTGTCAGGTTAATCAGAGTCATTGTCAAATTAGGAGGGAGTATATTTTTGCTTTCCCCCCCTTTCTGTGGATAATATGCTCTGGCTCAAAGGGTAATGTCTTCCCTTTTGAATATGCAATACAAACTCGGTGAACATTGATTTGGTACCGGATTTTTGTTAATTATGTGTCATATATGTTGAGAACTGAGCTTCTACTCCATCGAATGAAAAGTACTCGTATAAGTGGTCAAACTTTCGTGGCTAGAGTTAGTGTTCCTTTTGAAATGCTATAAATGTAGTGGTGGTTATTTCATGGTTTTATTCATTTTGTCTTTTTTCCTGACGCAATATGCCCCCTCAGCCTGAGGGATGAACAAATTAAACCTATTGCTGAAGGCATTGAAATGATTTGAAGGTTACACTAGTCAGGGTTGCTGTTACATATATAGATATACACTTAGACATTGAGACATGAGACGTATGTATATATGCTTGTAAAATCTGCTTCAGTGGCAGTTTCCTGTCAATTACCCTCTTATTTCTGACTGCATTTCAAATGTGCTTTTTCCTCCTTCAGGCAATGCTCCGACTTTTCCTCGAATCAGAGTTTGGGATCCCTATAAACGGCTTGGTATTAGTCCTTATGCTTCAGAGGAAGAAATTTGGTCAGCACGCAATTTTCTCTTGCAACAATATGCTGGACATGAGAGAAGTGAAGAATCAGTTGAAGCTGCATTTGAGAAACTACTTATGGCCAGCTTCCAGCATAGAAAGAAAACAAAGATTAACTTGAAAAGTCGGCTAAAGAAGAAAGTAGAGGAGTCTCCGCCTTGGATTAAAAACTTGCTCAACTTTGTGGAACTTCCTCCAGTGGAAGTTATTTTCAGAAGATTGTTCCTATTTGCCTTCATGGGTGGCTGGAGTATAATGAATTCTTCCGAGGGTGGACCTGCCTTTCAGGTTTGTTACATTTTTTTTTCATCACCTTCATCTTAATGATTACCACATTGAAACCTCGCATAAAATGAGCATTACTCTAGGTAAAAGGATAATTTAATTCATTTTAATGTGTTGATGGGAAAACATAAGTTCACTCCCACATTGAGATATGTCAGGATAAGCTGCCTTGGTGTGATGCAAGTGTCATATACTTGTTTAAAGCTTTTAAATCTGTTTCAAGTTTGGTGGTTCTAAACCTTCCTGTTTTCAAAAGTTTTACATTTTTTCTTTCTTTTATAGAGTGCTGCATAAATGTAAAGACTGCCCATGCCAGTTGTGGATTCCTCCAGTTGAATCCATTGCATTCCTTTTGACCTTCCCCTTCCCCAAATTAAGCTGAACTCAAGTATACCTCAACGGAAACTAGTTGAGACTTATATATGAATCTATTCTCTCTGTTCATCTGAAGCTTGAATAATTTTTTCTATCATGGCTTTGCTTACTAGTTGTTGAAGGTCCCAGCCAAAAAGGAAAAAATGAAAGAATAATAGTAATGGTAGTGAGTAAAACAAATAAAAAGGATTAAATAGGTTCAAGTTTAATTTTTGTAACTTTGCATGTTTCCATGTATTTGAAGCTTTTCTTCACTCATTATACTGAACAAATGTTTTTTTTTTTTTTTTTTTTCTTCTTTTTCTGTTATTGGTATATGCAGGTAGCAGTATCTTTGGCAGCCTGCATATATTTCCTTAATGAAAAAACAAAGAGCTTGGGTCGGGCTTTCATGTTCGGGTAATTAGCAATAGTTTTTGCAACTTCCTTTTCCAGTTCTCTTTTTCATGTGTTACTTATTACCTATCTTTCTTTCTTTTTCTTTTTCTTTTTCTTTCTTAATCCGATCTTCTGTTTTTACTCGATTGTTGCATCGCAGACTCGGCGCTCTTGCTACTGGTTGGATATGTGGTTCCATCTTTGTTCCAATGATTCCAACAGTTCTAATTCACCCAACATGGACACTCGAATTGTTAACTTCATTGGTGGCATATGTTTTTCTGTTTCTTGCATGTACTTTTCTCAAATGAAGTCCAAGTCCAACCGTATGTTCCTTCTGAAGTTCTAAAACTAGATTGAACTCCTTTTTAGGTACCTTCAATCTGCAAACAAGAATTATGGTTTACCCAATTTTTTTTTCTCTTACATAAATCTTAAGTTTCTGCCTTATTCCACTTCAATTAATTTATTGTGAATTAAGTAGCTTTTGGGTCGATATGCAAAATTGGGTTTCCCTCGAATGCATTGAAAACAATTTTCTATTCTAATTTCTTTTGAGGCTAGATGTAGATCGTAGATATTGCCTAGCTGCGAAGTCAGGTTTAGTTCAGTTGTTTTATATAATTACTTTTAAAAGATGACATCTAGCGGATCTGAATTTTGAATCTTGATATTTGCAATTTTTTTTTTTTTAGTTTCAGGTCACGATTTTTCTTATACCAATATAGTGAAGTTGAAAATCTTAGGAGCATTGCTGTTGAAAAAAATTTAGATTGAAAAAAGTGTGGTTTAAAAACTTTTAAGTGTTTAGCATTGTTGTGAAAAAGTGTTTACTTATCCAAAAAAAAAAGAAAAAAAAATGTCGTAGGAAATTGAAATGTAAAATAAAAAAATGTTTAAAATAATAAAAGTATAAAAATGTGAGGATAATAAAGTTATTTTATTCAAAAGTCGGCTTTTAAAGTTCAAATGTTATATTTTTTGGTTTGGTTTTTCAAACTATGGTTTCAACAGCAAAAGTCAATTTGTTTTACTGGTTTAGTATTGCGTTTGTGGTGAGAAGTAATTTTTGATCTCAAAATCTGTGTAAGAAGTAATGGTAAACAAGCAAACAAAGTAATTGAAGAACACAATTAATTAATATTAGTAATATTCAATTTAGTAGTTTTACATAACTAGTATATAGAATATTGAAAGGTGGTGAAGCAAAGCCTCTGATGTATTTATTGTACTTAGATCTCTGATTGCTCCGCTCCTCCTGGCACAGCAACAAAACAGAAGAAACGAAAATGAGGAAGACAAGGAGAGTGATATTGATGATTGCCAAAGACTTCCAATCTTTCCTCAAGTTGGCTAAAACTCCTCCTTTGCATGAGTTGCAGTCATAGCATAAAATCCCACTGCTGGTTGTTGTTGTTCCATGTTAATCAGTCAGGGTCGTCTGCCATGGCATTGGCTGCTCCTCCAGATTTTGGGACTTCCCACAATGTTGCATTCCTCGGTTGGAAACCACACGGAGTTGGTGGCTTGCAGCACCCTGCCTGAACGTGTTTATTCAGTTTTTATTTTTAAATCGAACTGAAAACCGATACTTAATTAAAAATTAAAGATATAATATTATTTTTATTTAACATACTCTAATTCAATTAACAATTTAACATTATTCAACTCAATTCAATCTAATTTAACCCTAAACCGAAAAAAATCGTCCGAACCGATTAAGTTCAATTCAATTCTTTCGGTTTTGAAAATATATTTTGATAAGTTTGGTCGATTTTACAAATTTATTTGGTTTAATCGATTTCAAAAATTTTTGAATCGAATGTACCGAATGCTCACTCTTAATTATGGAGGTGGTTTCTCACTTTTTTTTTTTCAAAAAATAAAAATCAATTAACCAACAGAAAATAAGAAGAATATATATATATATATATATACCTGTATTGCAGGGAGGGTCTTCTAGGAAAAAAAAAAAAGAAGTGCCTTATAATTAACATGAACATTATTATTTCCAAAACCAAAACTCCTGCAAACCTTAGCATCAATCAAGCAACTCTTGATCTGATTCCAGTTCTTATCATTAAGAAAATGATTCTGCAACCAGTTGGAGAAATCTGCAGTTTTACGTTCCTTAATAATGATAAACTCTCGCTCTGAAAACACCTTCCCAGCGCCATGGTTGGTGACCAGGAACACGAACACAGTTGAATCCGAAGTATTAAGAAAAACATGACTGTCAAGTAAATAAACACGAAACGTTGTTCTTGCACAAAGAACCAATCAACCCTAACAAAGAAACAACCACCAAAGATCCACCATCGGCAATGAATCTGTCGACACTTTCTCGCAGTGACTGCTTCCATGGACGATGAAGTAAACCCCAAAGAACAAGGAAAATAGTCCTAGTAACAGCAATAAGCTGTTCACCAACACTACAATGCAGTTACTAACACGAACCATTGTTATATATTATTATTTATTGTAGTAATAATAATGATTAATGGCTTCTTTTTTTTTTTTTTCTGGGATTTTCAAAAGGTTTGGATTCAAAAACAAAAGAAAGAAGAAGAAAAGAGTGGGTTTGCATTTTGGATTTTGGGTTTTATTTTTGTTGTTTCTGTTTCTTTGTTTCTAAAGAGAAATCGAAACAACCAGCGAAGAAAGGGAAGTCTTTGTTCAGGATTTTATTTTATGTAACAGTTTCTTTTCTTTTTTTTTTTTAGTACTTATCATTTGTTTGGGAGGATTATAGGTGATTTAATATTAACTTTTGAACAAATTTTTCTACCAAAATATATATATATATATATAATCAAGAAATGATTTAATAGTGTGTATATATATGTGTGTATATATATATATATATATATATAATTAACAATTTTTTTTTTTTGAAGTTTAGAATTAACAAATAATTGAACATATAAAAAGTTTGATATATTTTAATTTCACCTTGGGCGTTAAATGAAATTCAACTTTTGAAAAATGATAGATTTTAAGCCATATCTATACTATTTATAAAATGTCTAATAGAATTTGATGTTACAAGAGTAAACTTAGATCAATTCAATTGATAAAAATACAAAAAAAAAAAATCATAATATCAAAAATAAAATAAAATAAAAATATTTATATCTTTCAAAATTTTATATACATGTATTTAAAAAGAAATAACCTATTTATTTTTTTTTAAATTTATCAATTTTTTATAAATAAAAAAAAAAAAAACCATTTATAAAAAAGTATCCACTTTGTTACTTATAAATTTTTTTTTTTGATGTGTCAAAATTTCGTCTCTTAAATCTCTTAGACTATGTTTGCAATAGAGATTAATAAAGGAAAGAAAAAGTAATAAAGGTTTTTTTAGAAAAGAAAATGATACATGTATCTTTATTTGGATAGCTAAAATTAATTAATAAATGAAATTAAATGAATTCTAATTATCATTGTTTGATTAAAGAGTAGAAAAGAAAAGAAGTGATTTGTTATAATATTATATTTTTCAATTATAATATTATTTTTATAAAATAAAATATAATATCGAAATAAACAGTAAAATAAATATCTTAATGTAGCAACCAAAGATCTTAGGTTCATATACCAATGTGCATGATACATGTGTTTAAATTAAATTTACAATTATACTATAACTTGACAAATGACAAAACAAGCAATATTAATCATGTGTCAATTTAATTTTTCTTAACTGGTACATTGCCTTTTTACGATTATATATTGATTAATTATGTACTAAAACACTAATAATAAAATTAAACATTTTCCTTTTTTGTCGCGGGTTTGTACTTTGTAAACAGATATCTTGTCTTGTTTGTAAATTTTTTTAGATTATGAGTTTATTATTTTAAAATTATGTTGGAATTGATTTTAATTATAATTATAATCTAATAAATATATAATTCTTGAACCAATTCAAGAACTTAGTTTGCACATGGATAAAAGTTGCAATTTTATGAGAGCAAAACATCCTAAACCTTGCATGTCTTTGGCAGAATCATCAAGCTGCTAAAACATAGTGGTGACAACTATTCCATCTAATCGGACACTAAAATTTTCAAACATTTTTCTCATGTTTAAAATTGAAGAAAATAATGGTGTAATAATAATTTTCAACTTTTGAAAAATTTATTAATCCTTTCTTTTCCTTTTCTTTCACTCTCAAAAGAATTGAAAAATAAAAGTTTTAAAAGAAATCAAAGGATATTGAGCACTTTCAATTTCTTTTATTTTAATGGAAATGCAATTCAAACGAATTCAATTTCATTATCCATTTATTTTATTTTATTTTCTTTCCTTTCTCTCTCCTCAATCCAACTACAATGTTAAATAAAATTAAAATCACTAAAAAAAATAAGTTTTATAAATAGTAATAAATAGATTTATATCTTATATAAATATATAAAAGTCAAAGCCTTTGGCAAAAAAGAAAAAAAAATCTTATGTGGACCGTCTATTCTTTTGATACGTGTACTACTAAATTGATGTTATCTCATATGCCATTAATCAATTAAAACTTTTATATTAATTGATTACCAAAATTAAATGTATCAGGTACTATATATCTTGACAAATTGACTCATTTAAAGTAATTTATTTTAAGATACAATTCTTAATTAACCAGTTACGTTAAGAAAAAATTATAACTTTTATGTGTCTAAATCTATAATATATAAAAGCTTACTTTAATTTGTATTATCTTCTTTCTACTTAAATTAAGAAAAAAAATTTACAATGAATCCTATTTAGATTTAAAATTGATTTTATTTTTCATATTAATAGAGAGATTTTAGAATTTTTTTTTTAATTTGTAATAGTATTTAAATTATCAATAGTTAAAAAATATTAACAATGCAAACCATAATCAAGGAAAAAACATTTTAGACGTATGAATTAATTAGTACTTATCTTATATCTTATATTAATTGTATTACTTTTTAATGGCGTAAATCTCTCTAAATTAATTGTATAAGATTAATTTGGATCCATTTAAGTTCAAAATTTAAAAATAAATCAACTTCAAATAGGAAACGATAACCAATAATAATTACAATAATTACGGGCATAAAAATATTTCAATTACTTGTCAATAAAAAATAAATATAAAATCCATATTACAAATATTTCTTTTCCTTTTATGGTCAAATAAATTAAATATCCTTATTTAAAATCTTTAACTACTCTGTCTTTTATTCAATATTATAAATAGATGGCCGCTCAAGTCTCAACCCTCAATGATTTCCAGTACAGTTTGTAGGTTTTCTAGCATTTAGCATGTCATTTTTTTTATTTTATTTTTTTATTTTAAAGATTTGTGTTTTGTTACTTTTGTTTATATTGTAATTCACATGGAATGAAAAAAATGAACATGTGATTCTGTACACCGTTGCCTTTTTACAAGGTTCAGAATTTAGTATTAATCTTTTAAATATATATTTTTTACCAATTATTTGAGACAATGCACTTATATATATATGAACAATTCTAAACTTTGTAGCAGTTTGGGTGATCAAGTGCAGTGTAAGTGAGCATGATATTGAAAATGTTTCTATTATGCCGTGTACGTGTGAATTCCCTTCCCTAGGATTATAACTATTTAATTATTTATTTAACATTTAAGTTTTGTTATATTTATTTTTTTAATGATTTTTTTCTAATACTATTTGACTTCAAATGAAATTTTTAGTGTTAGTACTCTATGTATTTGTTTAAAGTTCAATGCACAGAGTAATATTTTGCTTCAAAAAAGATAAACATTTTAGTTTCTCATTAAAAAATACAAAACATATAATCTCAATTGATATTTTAATTTCAAAATCATTATTATTGGTTGTTGACACTATGTTTTTATTGTCCCATACTCAATACAATACAATTACAGGCAGACTACTTCATCAATTTAAATATAATATAATTATATAAAAATCAAAATCTTTGATAAAATTACCAGTTTTTCGATGCATCTCTACCGTAAAACAGTATTGGTTGCATTTTCACCAATTAACAACATATTTGATTGATTTCTTAAGTTTCATTTGTTGTGCGGAAGCGAATTGATATTACTAAAACCGATTTAAACACACTGAAAAAACACCGATATTTTACGTGGTTCGGCAACTGTGCCTACGTCCACGGGAGGAGGAGCTTGAAGCTTTGTATTAATGGAGTTTAGAGTACAAACATATACCGAATTCAAGGTGCTACACAAGCACTGAACTCACAACTCTACACAATACCGAATTACTCTATAAACACAGAGTATTTGCTTCAACAATTTAGCTCTAACACATACTCAACTCCACTCTACTCTCTCATCTCTACATGGCTATTTATAGCCATAATATCAAGGTGTGAACATGCATCAAGTGGCAGCCACCATAGCCTACCATAGCCACCATCCACCACCTATCTTGGTGTGAACACATGCAAGTGGTAGCCACCATAGCCACCATCCATTTGCAAGTGGTAGCTTCCATTATTGGTGGTGCAAGTGGTGCAAGTGGTAGCTCCATTATTGGTGCTAAGCCACCTATGGTGAATGAGCCATATTCAAGCTATATTCAAGCCATATTCTAAGCCATATTCCAACAATCTCCACCTTGGCGAAAATCCACAGAGAGAATTCACAGATCAGAGCTTCCTCCTTTTTCTCCTTCAAATGTACACACCATTACTCACATATCAGGGCACCTACTGCATTGGCATGATTCATCAATGCACTGAGCCTGAGTCAATTTTTCTGTCTACTTCCCAGGAATTTTCTTAGCTTCTCCAAGATCATCTCGAACTCTGAGCTCAGTTGAGCCTTCAGCCTGTCGATCTCCACCTTGCCTTTTTCAGCAGATAGACAAATGATCCATCTTGAAGTTTTCGGAAATAAACACAGTGATCAAATTGACTGTGTGTGTACTTTTCATCCTGTCTTGAAACAGTCCAACCGTTTGTACAGCTGTCACGGGATTGTTTCAGACCATACAGTGATCAGTTCAACTTGCTTTTGTAATCTCTGCGACCGGGGACTCCAGAACCATCTGGTTGAGTCATACAAATTTCCTCCTCTACGGAACCATGGAGGAATGCAGTTTTTACATCAAGTTGAACTATCTCTAGGTTATACTGTGCTACTAAAGCCAATAAGATCTGAATAGATGCATGCTTAACAACAGGTGAAAATACCTCATTGTAGTCTATTCCTTCTTTTTGAGCCTAACCTTTGGCTACCAATCTGGCTTTGTATCTGATACTGTCTTTGCCGGTAGCACCCTTCTTTTTGGCAAAAACCCATTTGCACCCAATTGATATCTTGAGTGTTGGAAGTGGAACTAACTTCCAAGTCTGATCGCCTCCTTCCACTGGGCATGCTCAGGGCTGTTTACAGCTTCTTTGTAATTGATCAGAACATCATCATCAATTACTGGAAGGGCGTATGTCACCACGTCTGTGTATCGAGCAGGTTTCCGAATATGTCTATTCGGTCTACTGGTGACAACTGATTCAAGTTGCTGAAAGATTTCCGGTGATGACTCCTCCACTTCAATTAAGGTGTCATCAGATTCTGATTCAAACTCCACCTGCTTTAGAGAATCTTGGTTCACATTCTCTGGAGTTGACAATTTCAGCATTACAGATTCGTCAAAGGCAACATCTCGGCTTACGATGACTCTCTTTGACTCAAGGTTCCACAATCGGACTGCTTTTACTCCTTCACTAAAGCCCATGAAGACAGCTTTCTTGGCTCTAGGATCCAGTTTTGCATCCGTTACTACGAAGCCGATCATATTCAATGGCAGAATATCCGGACTACACCTCTATGGGAGTCTTCCCATCAGTGGAGGTTAGTCTGTTGATAATGTGGGAGGCGAACAATAAAGCCTCCACCCAAAATGCTTTGCTCAAGCTCGACTGGGATAACATGCAGCGAACTTTATCAACCAAAGTTCGGTTCGTCCTTTCTGCAACTCCATTCTGCTGGGGAGTGCTAGGAACAGTGAAGTTTCGGATTATCCCATCATTCTGTGAGAGGCTGCTGTTCTGCCTGTCACGGTTTCTCTGTCAAAGAGATACAGATTTCCCTTCATATACCCCTTCATTGCTAAGAATGCTCCACGTACAACTCTCAGGACTCCATTCTGAATGGTCACCTTGTAACCATTTGAGTCTAAGACCCCCAGTGATATGAGGTTCTTCTTGAGATCAGGGACATACCTTACGTCTGTAAGTTGTCTGATTGTACCGTCATGCATTTTCAGTCGGATCGTTCCGATGCCTCTAGTGTGACAAGTATTGTCATTGCCCATATGGACAATCCCTCCATCAAACTCTTTGAAGTTTGAGAACCACTCCCGGTTCGGACACATGTGGTAGGAACATCCGGAATCCAGAATCCATTGATCTGAAGAGTGTGTTGTTGTGGAAATTGTAAATGCAGAGTCTTCCTCTCCCTCAGATTCTTGAGCTACACTCACAATCGACCTCTCCATGTTGGGACAGTTATTCCTCCAATGCCCTTTCTCATGGCAAAAGGCACACTCGTCCCTCGAGAGTCGTGTTCTCGATGATCCCCTCCTTGAGCGGGATTTACCTCGCTTGTTTTCTCCGGCTCCTCGGTTGTCCGTCCTGCCTCTGTACACAGTTAAAGCTTCTGGTGTAGTATTCTGGTGATCATGCTGATCCTTTTTCCGATACTCATTATTCACCAGAGCATTACAAACATTAACATATTCTATATCATTTTTACCATACAACAGTGTAGTGGTTAGATGATCATAGCTATCAGGCAAGGAATTTAACAGAGTAAGAGCCTTATCTTCATCAGAGATATTTGCATCTAGATTTTCAAGATCAGCGAGGATTTTGTTAAAACTTACTAGATGCTCCTGCATGGTGATACCTTGCATATACTGGAAGCGAAACAGCTTCTTCTTCAGATAGAGTCTGTTCTCCATGCTTTTTGTCATGTACTTGTCCTCAAGTTGTTTCCAGAGAGTTTTTGCATTATTCTCTCTCATGACAAAGTACTTCTGGTCCTTGGCTAGGCATAACCGGATTGTGCCACAAGCCTGACGGTTGACAAACTTCCAGTCATCTTCCGAAATATCTCTGGGCCTGTCTTCCAGAGCGATATATGAACCCTCTCGGAATAACAGATCCTGAACTTCGCACTGCCACATGCCAAAGTTGGTGGTGCCATCATATTTCTCCACCTCGAACTTTGCAGTGGTCATCGAGTTCTTTCTGATATAAGAACTTGATCGTGCGCTACTTGTCGTTTCATGTGTCTCTAATGATTCTGCCATGGTAATAAAACAAAATTACCAACAAAGTGTTTTTCCGGTACCTGTATGGAAAAAAGGATGCCGCGGTTGAGTCCGGAATAGTCGAAATAGCCAGGAACGGGTCCAACTGTGTAAATTTTGGACACACGGTGAATATTCTGCAAATATTCTGCTACAAGTGGCTCGAAATGGACTCGGTTTAGCTCAACCGGCTCGGAAAAGTCTCGGAATAGTGTTCTGAAACGGCTCAAAAAATAGCCCGAAAAAGTTGGTCGGAGCTGCGGCGGCGCGTGGGGCGCGTACGGCGGCGCGTGGGGCGGCGCGTGGGGCGCGTGGAGGCTGTTCTCTCACCGGCGCGTGGGGCGCGTGTGGCGCGTGGGGCCACTCGCCTTCAACCTCTGGAAGGCGCGTGTGGCGCGTGCTGCGCGTGGGTGTCACGCGCCTGCAACCTCTGGTGGCGCGTGCGGCGCGTGGGGCGCGTGGGGCGCGTGGGCGCTTCTTCTGGTGGCGCGTGCGGGCGCGTGTGGCCTCCTCTGGTGCTCCGGTTGATTCTGCTGCACTCCTCTCGACGACCTCTTCAACCTGGTATTTTCAAAACACAATTTGGAGCACTTTTGAAAAACGGACAGAATCGAACAAACTCGGTTTTACGTAAAAATTGGCTCTGATACCAATTTGTTGTGCGGAAGCGAATTGATATTACTA
Organism: Fremontodendron californicum; assembly: GCA_030761205.1. NCBI lineage: Eukaryota > Viridiplantae > Streptophyta > Magnoliopsida > Malvales > Malvaceae > Fremontodendron > Fremontodendron californicum. Next base: position 6,094,280 of record JAULJL010000019.1, on the reverse strand, counting down.
AAACCGATTTAAACACACTGAAAAAACACCGATATTTTACGTGGTTCGGCAACTGTGCCTACGTCCACGGGAGGAGGAGCTTGAAGCTTTGTATTAATGGAGTTTAGAGTACAAACATATACCGAATTCAAGGTGCTACACAAGCACTGAACTCACAACTCTACACAATACCGAATTACTCTATAAACACAGAGTATTTGCTTCAACAATTTAGCTCTAACACATACTCAACTCCACTCTACTCTCTCATCTCTACATGGCTATTTATAGCCATAATATCAAGGTGTGAACATGCATCAAGTGGCAGCCACCATAGCCTACCATAGCCACCATCCACCACCTATCTTGGTGTGAACACATGCAAGTGGTAGCCACCATAGCCACCATCCATTTGCAAGTGGTAGCTTCCATTATTGGTGGTGCAAGTGGTGCAAGTGGTAGCTCCATTATTGGTGCTAAGCCACCTATGGTGAATGAGCCATATTCAAGCTATATTCAAGCCATATTCTAAGCCATATTCCAACATCCTTTTTATATATAACATCTTTCTGTTAAACCAATTTTTTATAATATCAAGTATATAAATATATAAAACATAAAAAAAATTTGTAAAAAAAGAAAATTTTGTTGTGGATGAACTATTTCTTACGTATGGATGATATCACGTGTTCAATTCTTAATTAACAATTCAACTTTGAAAATTAAAATAAAAAATTAATTCTAAATGATTTCTTCTATTTCTGACAAAACAAATTAAATTGTTATGGTGATTTTGGTTTTATATTTGCCAAGAATTTCTACTTACTGACTTAAGGGAATATAATTCAAATATTGAAAGAATATTCCCACCCATGATGACACTATATTTAGTAAGAAAAAAAAATGAAAGGAAGGGAAATAGATGGGGAAAGAAAAAAAATAGAGGATTTTTTTTTTTTTTTCGTTGGGTTTGGTATGAAGGATCGAAAATAGAGGAAAAAAAGAAGTTAGAAGTAAAATTGTAAATAAAATTGTTAATTTGAGTGGAATGAGTGTTTTTCTCCTAAATTTGGAATTGATTCATTACCATTATAACACATTATGTTTGACTATTCTAATTGTCAAGCATAAATTACTCTCAATTTAAAATACTATTATTTTTAATTTGATTCTTAATTTCATTTTAATCAATTAGTCATTTAAAAGTTACAAATCTTTCCATAATCTTATATCTTAAATAAATATATAAAGTCAAAGTTTTTGACAAAAAATGTATTTATCATATGTTGAAAGTCTAATTTAATAACATGTATCTTTTAAATTAATATGTTGGATTTGATTTGATATTTTTTAATTACAAAAATCCATTTTGAATAAATTCATTAATTTATTCCTTTTTAAATATTTAATAATATTTCTTTTTATGATTAAATTAAAATAAAAGAATTATAATTTCATAGTAGAAGACCAAAATTAATGGCATTTAATTATTTTAATTTTTACATTCTATATAGATGTATATATGCATTTAATATAATTTAAGATTGTTATTCTGTCAAATAAAAACTAAAACACAATCATAGTAATTAATATAGAAAATAAAATAAAAAATCTTTATTTAATATTTCTTTATACCTTTAATTGGTATTTTATTAACATAAAAACATATTAGTTTGTTTGCATAATTTACTCCGAATGTTATATTACCAAAAGAAGAAAAACCTAACTAATATATATAAAATCTTGGTATGCTAAATTGCTTGGAGGCTTCCTCATCATCTCGAAATGTATCTGCTTCAATTCATACTGAGATAATCTCCATCCAGTGAATTGAATTAGTTTTTTTTTTTTTTTTTAATTTGATTTTATCTTTCAAATCATCTGGTTAATTTCAATACATACTTTTATTAAGAAAACAAATGAAGCAAATTATTTACCCAAAGGTTTTTTTTTTTTTTTATTGTAAATGTTAACGGGTCAAAAACTAATATATATATATATATAACACATTTTTTTCTTGGTAATTATCTTTGAGTTTCTAAAATAATAGACAGTTAATCAACCCGAGTCGATAAGATATGATTTTTGAAACTCAAAACTGTAAATTTTTAGATAAAATCGTTTATAATTTTAACTCTTCATTAATCAACATATATCTTTTCACACTTTTTTATATATAGATCTAGTAATTTGTTATCATAACTTTAACCTAATTAAGTTGCATACATAAATTATTATTTTTTTTAATTTCATACAGAAAATCTTACAATCTTAGAACCTTTGTTTTATTTTTAACCAAATCAACAACCAATCAGAAAAAAAAAAAAAAAAAAAACACAAGAAAAAAATTAATCCTAATTTTGAGAAGCACATAACTTTTATTATTTTAAATATATATTTTTTGACATTTCAAAAAAAAAAAAACTCCATAATCTATGACAAAATTCGATTTTCGTAGACAAAGTTTTCCATAACTCCACATCCCTAGAAAATAATACTATCTAACTCTAATTATAATCGAATACTAGTATTAGAGAATCTCTTTTTGTTTTTCTGTTTTTGCTGTAATTAACACATAAATGTAAATTTAATTTAATAAAAAAAAATATAAAAAAAAAGGATCAAAAGCCTACAAATAAAAATGGCAAAACATATATAGTACTTATAATGATCTTAAATTAAAATTATTTTAACATAAAATCAATATTAAGAAATTCAAACAAATATAAAAAAGATTATAAAGTAAATTATAAAAAATTGAGTTAAAATTACAAAAAAAAAAAAAAAACACTAATACATGCAATAATAACAAATATATGGAATATAAATTTATACTTATAAAAAATGGAAATTATAAGTCTAATTATAAATACTAATATCAAGCTAATCTAACAGATCTTAATAATCTATAACGTCCAAATACCGGCTTTTTTATTACAATATAGCCAAAAAAAAAAATTACCAAATTACCGTTGCTTTTTGATTATTTCCCAAAATACGGATCTTTTTTTTTCTAGCTGGGAAATCGCCATCCCCATGGCGATTTCCCAGCGTGTTTTTTTGCAAATTTGTAAAAAACACCAAGGGAAATCGCCATGGGGGATGGCGATTTTCCTTGGTGTTTTTTGCAAATTTGCAAAAAAATACCAAGGGAAATCGCCACCCCCCATGGCGATTTCCCTTGGTAATTTTAGCAAAATTTGCTAAAACCATGAAGGGAAATCGCCATGGGGGGTGGCGATTTCCCTTCATGTATATATATATTTTTTTAATTAATAAACAAAAATTTTATTAAAACAAAATTTTATTTTAATTTGATAAATTTATTTTTAAAAATTATAAATTAAATTAAAATATTTTTTTATAGGTTTGGTTATTTATTTTTTTAAAATATATATTAAAAATGTAATTTAATTTATTATTACAATTTTATAAAAAATAAAAATATATTTCTTATTAAAATTTAAAAAGAAGATTATATTTTTTATTAAATTTTTATATCAAAAATTTTATTTTTTATAATTTTGTAATATTATAAAAAAGAAAATTTAATTTATATCAAAAATAATTTAATGATGTAAAATGTAAATAAATTTTTTTTTAAAGAAATTTATCGAGTCACTTTTTTAAATAAAGAAGTTATTTTTAAGTTGGTATCGTAAAATAATTTTTTTTAATTTGATTAGTTTTTTTGAGTTGGTATTCGATTAACTCGTGACATCAATTTAATCATTGTTTTTAATAATAATATAGATTGTTACAGTTTAAAACTGGATATTTGATAAAAAAAATTTAATTTAATTTCTGATTAAATTTTTTTTTCTTATTAAAATTTAAAAAGAAAATTAAATTAAAATGAAAAAAATAAAAGCAACTTATCATGTAATTTGGATTATTATATTAAAATTAAATAACAACATTAAGATATAAATTAAAATAAAATATAACAATTAATTTCCGAACAAATTACATGAAATGCAAAACATATAAATTTATATTAGAAATTTAAAACACATTACAATTATTCTAATTATTGCGTGGTGTAGAGCAACAGTGTCGAGTTCTTCTAGTGCGTGGTGGTTGCACCCGTCGTTCAACCTCGTCAGTGGCACGTATTCGCGGTCCACCACGACCTCTTGCTATAACCGCCACTGGTTCCGGTTGTATGTCATCAGTCGTTTCATCCGTATCAAAAATTTGAAACCCACTGCTGGATGAGCCAACACCTAGTTCACCCATAACGGGAACCTGACTACTAGATGCACCCATAAATGATGTAGCATCAAATGCTGACGAAGGGGTTCCAAACTGATACATGGATGTTAAATATGCTGAACTTGGACTTAGGACGGGGAGCTGGTCATCTAACCTCGTTCTTGGCGGTGATGGTCGGTAACACTCATCAACGTCATATCCGGGGTGACTTACGGAATAACGATGGCTGGATGGTACTCCATGATCCCGTTCAGGTTCAGGATGATCAAATGACATCCTCGGTGCTGTGAACTCCGATGAGGTCGGTTGACGCCTTCGCCCACGTTGTCGGCGAGGTCTAGGAGCATCCATATCCTGTGTAGGAGGGACTGGAGCTGAAGTTTGTCCGGTAAATGGCATACTCCTAACATCCTCGTGCATCGACGGTGGACAAACGAAAAGCCGACCTTCATTTCTATACCATCTTATGTAATCAGCAGATGGGTTGAAATTATTACCAACAATCGGGTAACCTGTCGGAATTCGTTGAAAACGTATGTTCCACCATTGGATCCAATGTTCATGCTTCGCAGGCCAGAATTCATCATTACGACCACGCATGTCGACCTTCTGAAGCTTATCAAGGTTCATCGGGGCTGCAGGAATTGGTTGTTGCACCCCAAATTGTCGCAACACTCGGTCAGTTTGGTGCCACTCTACATATGAAAAACATATCAATGCTGTGTTTGCTTTCCATATATTGAAATTATTGTAGGCATCCGATGGGAGGCATGCCATAATTTCACTCGAGGAATATGGCATCCACAGAAACTGCGAATAATTATTACAAATTATTAGTTTCATATGGATTAAATAAAAAAAAAAAAAAAAACTTCAATGTAACAATCGAAATATTTACCTTATCATATCCTAGTCGATCTAGTCGTAGTCTTATACTTGCAAGATCGCTCGGAGTCTCTGTAAAATCTCTACCCGTACTCCTACTCCACCTATTAAAATGCATATAATATCTTAATGACCTATAAAAATACAATTTCGTACAAAATTAATAAAATAGTAAAGATTATTACCTGCTTGCAAGGGGGTATACAGCCGAAATATCCACGCGCGGAGCAAGAAATGGTAGCCGATACCAAGCCCATGATTGTAGAAGCACTAGACATCCACCTATGTCATGGTTTTTTGGAACTGTAGCTCGGCAAAGTTCTCTATACAAAACTGCCAAACACGCAGAACCCCAACTATAATTTGCTGCTTCCTCTAAATCACGTAGCAATGGAAGATACATTAAATGTACCCGACTGCTCGATTTGTCAGGCATCAGTAATCCTCCAATCAAACGTAAAATATATGCTCTAGCAGCATATTGTATTTGTTGTTCGGTTGCATGTAATGGCAGATTTTGAAACGTTTTCAACCAAGTCAGTCTCACCGTTGAGCCAGATACGACGTCTTCTGGAGGTACCTCACCCAATAGATCTTGACACAGTTCATTCCAATCTAGCAGGCTTCCGCCTGTAACTGCATCGCCATGGATCGGAAGTCCAAGTTGCAGCGCAACATCTTCGAGACTGACCGTGCATTCACCACATGGAAAATGAAAAGTGTGCGTCTCGGGTCTCCATCGTTCGACCAACGCAGAGATTAAATCGGGTTGTATCACAAGTCGTCGAATTTGACTTGCGTGATAAAATCCGGCTCTTCTTAAGTGGTCGATAATATAAGGATGCGGGTCCTCCAATGTAAATTTCCTCGAACGTAATACGCGACGAGTTTCCTGTTATAATAATAAAAATTAATATATTATAAAACTATAACAATTAAAAAGTAATAAATAAAACTATAAAATAACAAAATAATAATATAATATAATATAATATAATATAATATAAACAATAATAATATAATATAATATAAAACAATAATAATATAATATAATATAATATAATATAAACAATAATAATATAATATAATATAAAACAATAATAATATAATATAAACAATAATAATATAATATAAAACAATAATTTCGTACAAAAAACAATAATAATATAATATAAAAAAACAATAATAATATAATATAATATAATATAAAGAATAATAATATAATATAATATAAAACAATAATAATATAAAAAACTATAATAATATAATATAATATAAAACAATAATAATATAAAAAACAATAATAATATAATATAATATAATATAATATAATATAAAACAATAATAATATAAAAAACAATAATAATATAATATAATATAAAACAATAATAATATAATATAAAACAATAATAATATAATATAATATAAAACAATAATAATATAAAAAACAATAATAATATAATATAATATAACACAATAATAATATAAACAATAATAATATAATATAATATAACACAATAATAATATACAAAATAATAATAATATAAAAAACAATAATAATATACAAAACAATAATAATATAAAAAACAATAATAATATACAAAACAATAATAATATAAAAAACAATAATAATATAAAAAATAATTATATTATTTAAAAACAATAATAATATAACAATTTACTTACCTCGTTAAATATAAACTCCGAGATGTGATTTTCTTGTAACCTCAATAGTGAAGCCATTTCAAAATATTGTTGTAGAAAAAAAAAATTGTAGAAAGAAATTTTTTTTGGTAGAAAAATGAAAAAATTTTGAAAGAAAATGAAAATTTGAATGAGAGGAATGAAAATTTGAAGGAGAGGAGGGGGTATTTATAGATAAAATGAGTGGGGTGGGGGTGTGGGGGGGAGGGGGGATTTGGGGGATGGGGGCAACGGTCATATGACCGTTGCCCCCTTTCAATTTTTTTTTTTTTTCTAATTTGTTTTTTTTCATTTCAAATTTAAAATTTAAAAAAAAAATCAAAATATTAAATTATAAAAAAACCTAAAATATATTTTACGAATTTTTAAATTTTTTTAAATTATAAAAAAATATTTTAATTTAATTTATAATTTTTAAAAATAAATTTATCAAATTAAAATAAAATTTTGTTTTAATATAATTTTTGTTTATTAATTAAAAAATATATATATACATGAAGGGAAATCGCCACCCCCCATGGCGATTTCCCTTCATGGTTTTAGCAAATTTTGCTAAAATTACCAAGGGAAATCGCCATGGGGGGTGGCGATTTCCCTTGGTATTTTTTTGCAAATTTGCAAAAAACACCAAGGGAAATCGCCATCCCCCATGGCGATTTCCCTTGGTGTTTTTTACAAATTTGCAAAAAAACACGCTGGGAAATCGCCATGGGGGATGGCGATTTCCCAGCTGTAAAAAAAAATCCGTATTTTGGGAAATAATAAAAAAACAACGGTAATTTGATATTTTTTTTTTGTTGCTATATTATAATAAAAAACCCTCCAAATACCTATGCACAAACAATGCATGCAATTAAGTTTCATATAATGATAATGATTAATGACCAATATATATAATAATAATAATTCAATCAATAACAATTTCCTTTTTTTTTTTTTTTCGTTTAAATTTGTTTATGAGCCGAGTTAAGTTTGAATAAATAAAAATTCACTTGTTCAAGGCTTGGCTCGTCAAATTTGAAAAACTCGAATTATTGTTCAAAATATATTAAAAATTAAATTTTTTTTATATATTTTTAAATAAAAATACTTTTATAAATAATATTTTGAATCGAGTCAAACCAGTTCAAATTTAAAATATTTTATCTCATACTCAATCCTAATCAAATCAGATCCATAAGATTGAACGAATAACCCCTTTTTTTTCGTTCATCTTTGATTTGGGTTTAGCAACTCCCTATCCCCTAAAAATAGATTTGACAATTCGTATATTCATGTCGTGTTCATGTATTTTATCGTGTTATAATCGTGTTTAAGATATTTTATATTTATATAAATTTTGATACGTTAATAATTTGTATTATATAAATTTTAAAATATTCGTGTGTTTATGTTATTTTTTAATATTATGTAATTATATCGTGTTGAATATTAACATGTACCGAAACACCAGAAGAAAACAACAGATTTTCCACACATGAACAGAAGAGCTTCAACCTGGATCACGCACACATGTGACATGTCTGACATTTAACCTAACTACTTTTTAAGTTTAACTAACCTCTTCCATGGCTGCCTGCCTCCACCAACCACCAACACAAAATCGAAAACAAAAGCACATTTTTTATTAATTAAATTAAAAATAATAATAATAAACAACTCTTCTTCATTCTCCAACTCACCTCAACTACAGCTGCATTGCTCTTTACTTGCTTTTCATCGCCGCTTGACGGACTTCTCCACGTTCCTTCCCTCCCTATTTATACTTCCTTTCTCACCCATAACTTTTCCCTCACTTTCCTTCCTTCCAAACACCCCCCTACCCTAACCAAACATGGCCTTAACAACCCAAACTTATCTCCTTCAAAAACCATTCCTTCCCTCGCCTTCTCTTTCCCAACCTTCTGCATTTTCCGCTCCGGCGGCTCTCCCTTCCCGAAAACTCCGCCCCGTTTCTATCCAGTGCTCCATAACTGCCGCCCCGTCTGTGGCGGTGACGGCGTCCAAGGAGTGCAAGGTCAAATCGGTCAAAGCTAGGCAGATCATTGACAGCAGGGGCAATCCCACGGTCGAGGTTGATTTGATCACCGATGATCTTTATCGATCAGCCGTCCCTAGCGGTGCCTCTACCGGGATCTATGAGGCGCTTGAGCTCAGAGATGGTGACAAGAGCGTCTATGGCGGCAAAGGTGTGCTCTTTGCCGTCAAAAACATCAATGAAAATTTGGGTCCTAAGCTTATTGGCATTGATGTTAGGTAAAACTTAAAATACTTTTCGTTAGAAGCAAAATATGCAAATAGCTGAAGTACTTAAGCCAAAGGGGTTTGAATAAATGACTTTGATTTTTGTGTTTAACTAACTGGTTTTTCTAAGTATTGGAGTTAATAAAATACTTTGTTGGACTTGGTTTTTCTCTTTGGCAAGAAATCAAGCGGATGTAGATGCTGTTATGCTGGAAATGGATGGGACTCCAAACAAGTCAAAACTTGGAGCTAATGCAATATTGGGAGTGTCATTGAGTATATGCAGAGCAGGCGCTGGGGCGAAAGGGATGCCATTGTACAAGCATATCCAGGAATTGTCAGGAACAAAGGAGCTTGTTATGCCAGTTCCAGCTTTTAATGTAATCAATGGAGGAAGTCATGCTGGAAATAATTTGGCTATGCAAGAATTTATGATACTACCAGTTGGTGCAACCTCGTTTGCTGAGGCGCTTCTCATGGGGAGTGAAGGTTAGCTAAGTAATTCCTTATCTATGTTAGTCTGTTGATGTAGTTGTATTTCATTGGACAATCTTTTATTCATTTGATATGGACTTGGATATCAAGTTTGATTCATTTTTTTTATACGTATAGGTTTATGATTTAGCTCTAGGAACCCATGTTCTGGTAATTAGTTTGAAATTTATCTAAATTTCTACCATTTCCAGATTCACGGCTATTTATTTGTACCTTAGTTTGTTCTTCAGTTTATCATTTAAATCTGTCTGTGCATAACTAGATAACACTTTCTTCTTTTTGGGGTACAGTTTATCACATACTAAAGGGTATTATCAAAGGCAAATATGGACAAGATGCTTGCAATGTTGGAGATGAAGGGGGATTTGCTCCTAATGTTCAGGACAATAGAGAGGGTTTGGTTTTGCTAATAGATGCAATTGAGAAGGCTGGTTACACTGGAAAGGTAGGAGACAAATACTGCTCTTTTCTGTTTTTATTGTTTTGCCGTATGCTAAACATGACCTTAAAAATATAAAAATTGCAGATTAAAATAGGAATGGATGTTGCAGCTTCAGAATTTTACACAAAGGATGGGAAATATGACCTAAACTTTAAGAAACAACCAAATGATGGAGCTCATGTGCGTTCAGCTCAGAGCTTGGGTGAACTCTACAAAGAGTTTGTCAAAGATTTCCCTATTGTGTCGATTGAAGATCCGTTTGACCAAGATGACTGGAGCTCATGGGCTTCGCTTCAGTCTTCAGTCGATATCCAACTTGTTGGAGATGATTTGTTAGTCACAAATCCAAAGAGAATATCCGAAGCTATTCAAAAGAAGGCTTGCAATGGCTTGCTTCTTAAGGTAAACATCTAAGCTAGCACGATCCCGTCCTTTCTTTGGATTTTCTCTTACATAGTTCTTATAACACCATTCTTCCTTGTCCGGTTCTACCATTCTGGCCTAGTGAATACTTTGATCTTCATTTAGAATAGAACCCAATAACGTCCATCAATGTGGCATACTTTGTAACTGTTATTTGTATTGATAAAATTTTGATCTATAAAATATGCTATTGAAATCAAGATGTGACATACATAAAATTCAATTTACAATAGAATAAATAATCTTCTATATCTTATAGATTCTAACTTTCCAACCTCTATATTAATTATGACCTTGCTCTTATTGCGAGAAAATTGGCTGCACTATATAGTACATAGTAGCAGGCTTTGTGTGTAATTGCAAATGTGACTATGCTATGTCTTGGGTTCAATTAGTGGATCATTGGAGTTCCATGAACAAAAATCCTATTAAGTTGGCAGGGGATGACGTGCAATTCAGTGAAATTCTATTAGAAACAAAACATACAGACAGGGTGCTTTAATTGTAATTAGATCCTTCACAACCAACATGTTTGATTGCTTAGTGGGTGGTGCTTCTTGATTGGCCTCCTTGACAGAATTGAAAACTATTTATTTTCATCAGGAAATTAATGTATATGAAAAGATATTGCATGTTGCAATGTTTCTTTCTTTGCTTCTCCCTTCCCCTTTCACTTTTGCTTCTTCCCTCCGTAGTAAAATAATGAGCATTCATGATACAATATCACTTAGTTGATTACTGGGATTGCTATTCAAATGCACAACGCTTTTCCTTTCTTAATACATCATTTTTTGTTACTATGTATGACAGGTTAACCAGATCGGCACAGTGACCGAATCTATTCAAGCAGCACTTGACTCGAAAGCTGCAGGATGGGGAGTGATGGTCAGCCACCGAAGTGGTGAAACAGAGGACAACTTCATTGCTGACCTTTCTGTTGGTTTGGCTAGCGGCCAGGTACATTATTTGAAACCCTTAATCTGTAATTGCAATTTATCAGCAATGCATCTTGTTATTTTTCAGTGCTAGAAGATGAGGGTTGTTGTTCTTTTGTATAGATCAAGACTGGAGCTCCTTGTAGAAGTGAGAGGTTGGCCAAATACAATCAGGTAATATGGGGGCTTTTCTTCTCCTCTATTCTTCTAGTGTACTCTTATACCTATGGCATGCTCTTTCTGACATGGATCTTATATAATAGCAGAAAGCTGAATGATTTCTAGGGTTAATATTGGTTTCTTTTTTATTTGGTATAATTGAACATGACCAAAGGAAGAAATGGGATTCAGACCTTGGACTTTGACCCTATGCTAATATGCCTGACTGTATAATCTCCTCACCGCTTGATCTAAATGGATTTGGTTGGCTGAGATTATTTCTTTCAGAGCTGCATTTGGCCTAAGAAAACTGATAGTTGGGCTTAAAAAGTTTGCTATCAAAAGCACTTTGACACATAGAGATGGCTTTCCATACCCCCACCCCTCCTCTCTTCTCTCTTCCTTCCTGATTTACTGGATTATATGATTGTTAATCGGTTTATTACTTCGATGGGGATTACCCTCTCGCTCTCTCTCGTTATGTTTTCGTGATTGTTAATTGTTTTGAAGGAATCATCTCACTTTCTCCCACTCTGCTTGCAGCTTCTTCGCATTGAAGAGGAACTTGGAAATGTTCGCTATGCTGGTGAAGCTTTCAGATCTCCTTAGAGGAGTTTACTGGAACAAGTTTCTGCATCAAATTAGTGTCAAGAAACGTTTCTACAAGCTGTAGTAAACTGAGGCAACCTATAGAAAATTTTCAGTGACCCTACGAGCTTCTCAAGAAAAGAAAAAAACCCCATAATTTGATCAACTAGGATAATCAAATGTTCTGAATTTCAATTTCTGGGATCTGAATAATCAAGTTTTGCTTTAAGTTATAGTTGGAGTGTAAAATGAACTCGATTAAATGTGATTCTCTGTAACTCTGCTGAGCCTTGTAATGAAGTTGTTCTCTTACCAGACTACTTTTTTTTTAGTACAAAAAAGTCGCAGTCTAAGAATAAGAGAAAGGGTTGCATATGTTAAGATTTGAAGTCAGATCTGTCAAATGTTACCTCTTAAGAGTGGTTGCATGAACTAACTGAGTTAAACCTCGAATTTTACCGGACCACTCTTTGGGTCTTCCTTTTATCTTCTTTTCTGAAAAATATGGCGAATTTCCGAAGCTCTCCCAAAGCTCTATATGCATGCAGAGTAATTGAATCTTCTCAGAAATATAACCCTAGATGCAGCTAATAGATTTGTGCCACATGTTTGGGCTACATGAGATTGCTGTCCTGAGAAGTTTTCCTTACCTTTCCCTTAGTTCTCCCCATGCTTTGAATTTGGAGTTTCACCGCCCCACTAACAAAGCAAAGCAAAGCAAAAGCTGCACCAGAAAAAAATAATAAATAAAAAGCAAAGCAAAAGCGCACACTGGGGACTTGCCTTTTCAAGTCTATATAAACCAATCAAATGCTAAGCTCTTTTCTTAGATCTTAATGCTAAATTCAGCACTGCAGTTAGCTTCTAAGTTCTAATCATCTGTTGATAAGCTGCTTTTCTTTCTAGCTCTTTCGTGCATATATATTAATTTGCCAAACCAGTTAAGTATGAAGAACAAGGCATCTGTTTTCTTGAAACAGATCATCTCTTCTGTGTTGGTGAGTCCCATTGCCAAAGCCAAATCCATGGTAGTTAAGGGCAAAATGAGTGTATCTAAAGCCCGGCTTATCATGTTCACTTTGATGAAGAGCAAGAAGGCGGTTTTGCTTGGTTCAATCTCCAAAAAGATTCATGGACTCCTTGGCGACAAGGAAAGTAGCCAAGACGATCAAAGCAAAGCCATAGTTGTATTTCAATACGATGATGATGATGATGATGATGATAAGTACCCTGATCTGACCCACTTTTTATTTGACGAGAAGGAATTGGAGTTGGAATCCGAGGCTGAAGGTGGATCCATCATTGAGATGGTGAGGAACTCCAAAGAGGAAGGAGAGGATTTCAGTTTGGAAGACGAGATCGATCACGTTGCAGACTTATTCATAACCAGGTTTTACAAACAAATGCGCCTGCAAAAACTCTTGTCGTTTAAGAGGCATCAAGAAATGCTGGAGAGAAGCGTTTAGTTTAGAGACTTTAGACATTTAACAGTTTATTATTACTTAGTTTTATTTCCTTTTCAATTGCTGTAATTTGCTTGTTTAATTTTCGAACTTACATACAAGTTGAATTCTCTTCTTGGCTGAGAATATGAACAATGTCTTTAAGGAGGTGAAAAGAAAGAGGTGAGTTGGATTTGTCAAGTACGAACAAGGATTAGAGGAATGCTGGAGTTTGAGCTCTAGACGTGCCCCGATGCCTAAATCAATTCAAGTTTGACAGAGTTTCGGTAGGAGATAACAAGAATAATGCATGAAATCTCAGAGTGGCTACTTGAACTTATTTGAATCAGCATTTATTTATCCTTATACACCTAATTATTGGGTGCTTGTGAGCTTCGACTAGTGTGTTGAAAGGGGGACGTTAGCTTTCTTGTAAAGGTTAGGCAGCTCTGAGTGAACAAAGCGTTCAACCAATGGTTCGTAAACAGTTTGATTTCTGTTTATTTATCAAGTTAAATAAACGATTATGAACATGATTTTAAGGTTCGTTTATTATACGAACCGAACATGAATAAAATCTGTTCAGTTCATTTATATTCATGAACAAGCTCGTTTATGGATCGTTTAAAATTCGTTTAATAGATTGTTTAAAACTCGTTTATTATTCGATTATAATATAATTATTTGTATTTTATTTTATTTACTTATAATATAATTAATATTATTTAATAACTTAAATTTAATTACATTTGTATTTTATTATTTTATATTTAATAATAACAATTTAAAATTGACTTTTTTTTTATTTGTTTGTTTATTAAAATTGTTTAGATTTGTTTGTTTATTGTTTATGAACATATTTTTAATTGTTCGCGAACATGTTCGATTATATGTTCATGAACATGTTCATTTAATGTTTGCGAACAAGTTCATTTAATTTAAATGAACGAATACGAACACACTCAATTTTAAATGAACAGAGCTTAAACACAATTTTAAAATTCTTAACGAATACGAACCGAACACAAATAAATTCAAAAATAAATAAACAAACACAAATAAAAACCTGTTCATTCAAGTCCGGTTCATTTACAATTCTATCTTTGCATAACACCTATGCTGATGAAGCTTTCGGATCTCCTTAGACAAGTTTATTTGAACAAGTTCCTGCATCAAATTCATTGTTTTGAAACGTAGTGTTTATAAGCTGAGGCAACCTATAAAAACATTTTCAAGAAAAAACAAAAACAAAAAAAAGAACATAATTTGATCAACTAGGATTAATTAAATGTTTTCAATTTCAATTTCTGGGATCTGAATAACCAACTTTTGCATTGAAGTTTATATCTGAATCGGATTCGGATCACTACTGTTTGTAATTTTAACCTGCCTTGTAATAAGAAGTTGTTCTCTTACTATACCAAAAAAATTCAACAAAATTGTATGAAATATCTCACAACTTTAAGGTTTTTATTATAATAAAATTTAAAACTCATAATCTTAAATCTATACAATAAAATATCAATAATTTATCTCTAATTTTGGGGGAAAAAATCGAATATTTATTTGAATATTATTCCTACTATAGTATTACATGGTTGAGAGCAAGTAGGGCAACCATCCTTCATTTCAAACATATTTTATTAATTTTGCAGTCAATTTTTTTATTATTATTATTAGAATTTTGTTAACGAGTGTTATAAGAGTATTTTTTAAGATTATTATTTATAATAATATCTCCATCAATTGTATTGAAAATAATGAATAAAATTATCAACTTTTACATTTAATAAAATGCTATTACTATAAATAATTAGATAATGTCCGCGCTTCGCTGCGGAATGTTATCAGATTTGAATTAATATTTTGTAATAAATTTGAAAGATAAAAAATCAAGAGTAGTAAATATAATAATTTAGAAAAATAATAATTTTTATTCTTATAATAAGACATCTGATATAAAATTGAGAGTTATTTGAATTTGATTAATTACATCCGGCAATTTCAAAGACAACATAATTATACGATACGAACATAACATGGAAAAAATAATTAAAACACGACATGACACAAAAATAACATGAACACGACACAAATACACGAACATGTCAAAATCTACATAAAACGAATTATTAACGTGTCAAAATTTATATAAATATATAATACCCTAAATACGATTATAATAGGGAAAACAACACGAACATGACGACACGTAACATAAATTTGGAAGTTATTTGAATAGTGTCAATTAGACTTGGCAATTTCGGACACAACATATGACACGAACACAACATGTAAAAATAATTAAAATACGACACGAAAATAACATGAACAAGACAAAAATACATGAACGTGTCAAAATCTACATAAAACGAATTATTAACGTGTAAAAATTTATATAACTTTATAATACTCTAAACTAGACCTATTCATGGGCCGGGCCGCGACCCCTTTTTTTTCATTTTCTCTGCCCAAGCCCGACCCTGGGTCAGCCCGGCCCGTTAGGCCCGAATACACTGTTCATTAGAATAAAAAATATATATTTTTATTTTTTTAATATTTTTATAATTAAAATTAAATAAAATAATATTATTATAATAAAAAAAATACTGTTCCGGGCCGGGCCGAGCTGGCCCGAAACACAAAATATCCTGCCTAGGCCCAGCCCAATACGGACCGGGCCTGCCGTGCTGGGCGGGCTGCCCGGCCCATGAGCAGGTCTACTCTAAACACACGATAATAACACGAACATGTTACGAACATACAAATTTTTCTCTAAATTAAATCATTATAACAAATTATGAAAAATATAGGATGAATTGAGACACGACATGAACACACATAATTTTTTCTAAATTGAATCACCATGACAAATTATGCAAAATATTTGAATGAATTGAAACATGACACCAACACAAGGAAAAAATAATTAAAATACGACACGACACGAAAATAACCTGAACACAACACAAATATACGAACGTATCAAAATCCACATAAAATGAATTATAAATATGTAAAAATTTATAATATTTTGAACATACGAAAAAATAACACGAGCACGACACAAAAAATAATATGAACACGAACGAATTTGCGAACGTGTCAAAATTTACATAAAACGAATTTTTAACGTGGAAAAATTGTATAAATTTATAATATTTTGAACACACAAAAAATGACACAAACACATAATTTTTTCTCCATCTTTTTTACCTTTCTTTTTTTTTTTTTTTTTTTTTTTTCTTTCTTTCTTTCTTTTTCCTTTCATTTCTTCTTTCCCTTCTTAATAAAAAAAATTGAAAATACCCAAACTAACACCCCTAACCCCCTTAATACCCATACTTAATTATCAACTAAACATTGATTCAAAATCTTTAATTCTCTTCTCCATGCATTCTAGGGATAGTTTTTATAATAAGTAATAGATATATCAATTAACCTTAATCAGTGCCTAAGAAACTCATTAGCAAAAACACTTATGCCATGTTCGGTTCTGGAATTGACATTCTATTTCATCTCAATTTCAAGTGGGACCATCATTTCAAAGTTTGGTTATTTTTTGTTAAGGAAGAGGGAAAAATGAGAGTTATTTTTTTAATCTATTTTAATTAAATGTTAAAAAATTATTTAAGGGTATTTTAGTCATTTTCTCATTTATTCTTTTGATATTCAATATGTTATTCCATTCAACCAAATATAAGAATAATATCAATACAATTATTTTATTCTAATGAACCAAATTATTGAATAGTTATTTCATTTCATTCCAGCTCTATTTCATTCTTATAAAATAGCTTTTACATTTTAATTTTATTGAACCAAACGTGCCATTATTATTAACTACAGTTTCATGACTCCTTTAAAGGTTAAAAATGCCTCTAATCACCAACAGAAAGTTCACTAAACGAGATGCGACATATAGTGCACCACCATACTCTTGAACTTCACTGATCGACTTATTTCCATACCATACATCGCTCAAAGTTCACTGTTTGTGAAACGCTGCCTGCAAATGGATCGATCCTTTGCCCTATAGGCACTAATGACTGTGTTCGTCGATTCACCATTGCTGCTGCTAGCCAAAAATTCCTTGCTGTAGTCCTCTTGATGTTATCTGGCGTTGGCTGAAGCTTTATGATTTCAGATTTGTTAGCTTTCGGACCTTGGAGCCAAATCTTTACAGTCCTGTTCATAATGAACTCAGAAACCAGTACGAACTTTTCTTCCTCATCAACTGCAACCCCTCCCACACCCGAAAGATTCTTAAACAACACTGTAACTTGCTTATTCTCGAAGTCATACTTCAACAGCCTCCCTGTTGAATCGTTAACACTTACTGCTATTTCGAGTTGTCTGCAAGACTGGAGAAAAACTACTATTTTTAGTTCGTTCCATAATTCTAGTTATATTATCAATCAAAGATCAGTGAAACAGAATCCAGGCTTAGCTCAATTAGTTCATGTAAACACTTTTAATAAGTGAAATTTAGTAGGTTTGGATTTGATTTTTGTACAAAAAAAGTCGTAACTTGGGTAAGGAAAGAATTATAGATGTTGGAATTTGAGCTCTAGATTTGCTGGAGTGATTGCATGAATAAATTAAGTTAAACTCCAAGTTTGAGGGTTTTTTTTTTTTTATACCAAAAAGCATTACTAAAACAGATTACAGACAGAGGCAAGTAAAGAACCTTATATCGTAAACAGCACTGGCATCTGTGAAATAGACATTTCCAGTTGGTTGATGGACCGTCGCAGAAACGGTAAGGTTCTCCATCTGCAGCGGTGGAAAGTTGGGTTCCACAAACAGGATTCGGATTAGCAGTGCCATCGCACACTGACTTTGACCTACATTTAGAGTTAGAGCAGATCATTAATATGCAAAAACAAGCTCCTGGGTTTAGCTTGGTTGGTTAATGCAATCACTTTTAAGAGGTTATATCTTCAAATTGCGGTGTCCAATTTACGCTAAAATTAAAAAGCTCATTTTCCGTAAAGAAAACAAAAATATGCATGGTTTTGCTTGATATGCGAAAGATTAATAACCTGTTAGGTGCGGCAAATCCAAAGTCAACAAAACCAGTGGTTGGACCCTGATATTTCAGAATTCTACCGTCAGCTATACCTGTATAGAACTTTCCGGTTACAAACTCGAAGGCAAGTGCCTCAGGCCCGGTGGCATTTGGTGGCAATTGAATTTTGTTAAAGAAAATTACAGAAAGAACTGTTGAAGGAAAAGAAAGGAGGCAGATGAAAGTAGAGAAAATGGCTGCTGCTGCGGTAGTTTTCATTCTCATGATGCTGCTAGGCATTTTCAATTAAAAGAAAATGATCTATATATCCGTTAGAGGCAAATAAGCTCAGCTATTTATAAGGAATTTGTAACATAGGTTTGGCGATGCTATTTGCTATGAGTATCACAGTATTTTTTTTTTTTTTTCTTACGATGGAATCACCTTGCAATTTATTCACCTAATTAGAGTTCGATTTTGATTCATACATTGACAATTTTTTTTTTTTTTTAATTTCACGTATGGTATTATAAGATTGTCATATATATGGGCTTGTCCAATTACAAAAGCCCAAACTAAATAGTTATTTCAAATTGCAATGCGACTGACTGAAAAGGCCAGCTTAAACCCTGAAAATGCTAAGCATACAAAAACCCTAATTTCCGCCATCACTTTCTTTCAAATTCTAGTAAAGTGCTCTGTTTTTCCATTAAATTCTAGTAGTTTGACATTCTCCTTTTCTTTAAAGTGCTCTGTTTTTCCATTGTTAGAGAGAAAAGAAAGAGAAATAGAGAGAAATGGGAAGCGATAGCGAAGCAGAGAAGACGAAGCAGAAGGAGAAGGAGAGGAAGAAGATGTTAGCTATTGCTCCCATCGCAAAGCCCCTTGCTGGCAAAAAGCTCTCTAAGAAAACCCTCAAACTCGTCCGCAAAGGTATCCCATTTCTATACATTGAGCTCTTTTTACGAAAACCCCACTTGGGCTTTTTTATTTTGTTAATCAGAAATTTTCTAAACAAAAATTCTTGAACTTTAAGCTTATGGGGTTACTTTTTTTTATTAATGGTGCAATATTATCTATGATTTTTTTTAAAGAGAAAAGACAAAGAAAATGAAAAATACCCAAAGCTCTAATAGTGGAACTTTTGTGATCGATATGATGGATTTTCGGTGGTGTAGAAGTATTTTGGAGAAATTGTTGATTGTTTGAGTTTTAAATAGATTGTCTTCTTTCCTTAATTTTTTCAAGAATATTTTTTTCCTTTGTTGTAGCTGCTGAACACAAGTGTTTGAAGAGAAGAGTGAAGGAAGTAGTTAAAAGTATTCGGCGTGGTCATAAAGGGTATTTTCTTTATATTTCTTACTTTCAGATTCTACCCGTATGCCTTTTCCTGTATTCCGTTTGCAAACATTTTAATCAAATTTGTTCTCTGATATTTATTTTTATTTGGATAGATATAAAAAATAAATTTCATGGGGGATTGGAAGTCTATGACTCTGTTAGATAATTGTTATAGTGGTAAATGGGTTAAAATTATTTATTTACGTTCGGATGCGAATATAAGGTTAAGTGATGCAGCGTAGAAACTAAAACAGTAAACAAGATAGAAAGTAGGCTGCGATTGAGTAGGACTTTTTAGGTTTAGAGGCAAATCTGCCAATACCTTTATTGAAGAGTTAAAACTCTGAAAAATAATAATGATACGCTGATCGACTGCTACCCTATCTTAGGTTATTTATAATAACCCTATTTTATTTAAAGTCACATGCCTAAATAAAATACCTAAATAGCATAAGACTCCTACTTAAAATAAACTAAGTAAACAAGCATAAACTTGAAGACTTCTACTTAAAATAAACTAAGTAAACAAACATAAAACTTTAATAATTAAATCGATGCTCCTGCATCAATCTCCCTTGGTTAAAAAGGAGCTGACTCCATAGAATAAACCTTGGCCGCTTCAGCATACACCTCAGGGTCGATCTTCCTTAGTTCTTCCTCGGCAATCCATGTACTTTCACAAGCTGGTTTGCCCAACCACTTTATTAGGAATCGTCTATAAGCATTACCTCTTCTAGACTTCACTTCCCTCACATCTAGAACTTCTTGGACAACATCAGCTTGCTTAGTAGGAAGTTGATTAGATTGGTCTTCAATTGTGGTCACATTCTCTTCATCAAACCCCTCAAAAGAATATAAATCAGAAACATTAAAAATGGGACTGATTTGTAACTCACCAGGCAGCTCAATTAAATAAGCATTTGAGCTAATCTTCTTCAATACCTTACATGGACCAAACTTCCGAGACTTTAGCTTATGATAAGTACCTTTAGGAAATCTATCCTTCTTTAAGTGGACCAACACTAGGTCTCCTTCCTCAAATTCTTTGAAACGTCTATGCTGATTGGCAGCATCAGCATATGCGGCATTGCTGGCTTTTAGGGCTGTTTGCACTTCCTCATGAAGCTTGCGGACATGGTCAGCAAAGGCTTCTCCATCTTCACTCACCCTAGCTTCTTGTGGCAATGGCACTAGGTCCAACACATGTTGAGGCTTGAGACCATAAGCAACTTCAAATGGAGTCTTCTTGATATTTCTATTAACTGAGTTGTTGTAAGCAAACTCAGCTTGTGGTATAACTGAATCCCAACCCTTCACATGGTTTTTAACCAAACACCTTAGCAAATTACCCAAGCTCCTATTAATGGCTTCAGTCTGACCATCTGTTTGTGGATGACAAGTGCTGGAATATTTTAATTCAGTCCCTAACTTCCGCCACAAAGTCCTCCAAAAATGACCCACAAACTTGACATCCCTGTCTGAAACAATCGAAGTAGGAACACCATGCAAACGCACCACTTCTTTAAAAAACAAATCAGCTATGTGGGAAGCATCTGCTGTTTTGGAGCAAGGAATAAAATGTGCCATTTTAGAAAACCTATCCACTACAACAAAAATCGAGTCATACCCTTTGGATGTCTTAGGAAGGCCCAACACGAAATCCATGCTCAAATGAATCCAAGGTGCCTCTGGTTCTGGTAATGGCGTGTACAACCCAGTGTTTTGGGATGTCCCTTTGCCGAACTGACAAATAGAACACCGTTGCACAAACCTGCTCACATCTTTATACATTCGCGGCCAATAATAGCGATCTGACACCAGCGCTATTGTCTTGTCCCTGCCAAAATGTCCTCCTAAACCATTCCCATGAAGCTCCCTGATAATCTGTTCTCGAAAAGACCCTTCAGGAATGCAAAGCTGATTTCCCTTAAAAAGGTACCCGTCATGCAACCTGTAGGGCAGCTGCTGGTCAGCTTCTATCCCCTGCAAATCTGCCACAATCTGCTTAAAATCAGAATCAGTAACATACTGATTTTTGAGTTCTTCGAAGCCAACAACTTGGGAACTCATCGTCGTTAAAATTAACGATCGCCGACTCAAGGCATCCGCCACCACATTAGTCTTCCCTGTCTTATACTTCAAGGAAAAATTAAACTCATCTAAATATGAACTCCATTTAGCATGACGATCATTGAGCTTCTTTTGCGAACTCAAATACCTTAGGGCTTGATGGTCTGAATAAACCACGAATTCCCTATAGGCTAGATAGTGCTGCCAGTGCCGAATGGCCCTCACCAAAGCATAAAATTCCAGATCATAAGTGGAATACCTTCGCTTAGAATCTGACAATTTCTCGCTAAAAAATTCCAAAGGCTTTCCTTCCTGACTAAGAACAGCCCCAATCCCGTTATGGGAAGCATCACATTCAACAACAAATAATTTATCAAAATCTGGTAACGCTAGAACTGGTGCGGCTGTCAACAGGAGTTTAATTCGCTCAAAAGCTTTCTGAGCTGAATTGGTCCATTCGAATTGCTCTTTCTTCAAAGTTTCTGTAATAGGACTCATAATGGAGCTGAAATTCCTTATGATCCTCCTATAAAATGAAGCTAAACCATGGAAACTCCTTACTTCTTTGGCTGACTGTGGTGCTGGCCAGTCTTGGATTGCTAGGACCTTACCCGGATCTGGTTTCAGCCCTTCGGCAGAAACAATGAACCCTAGAAATACCACTTCTGTTTGTAAAAAGGAGCATTTCTTCAAGTTTACAAAAAGTTTCTCCTTTTGTAGGACTTCCAATACTTGGCGCAAATGTACTAAATGCTCTTTTTCACTATGACTGTAAATCAGAATATCGTCAAAATAAACGACAATAAAACGTGTCAGAAAAGGTTTAAGTACCTCAGTCATGATACGCATGAATGTGCTAGGAGCATTTGACAAACCGAAAGGCATTACTAGCCATTCATATAAGCCATCCGGGGTCTTGAAAGCAGTCTTCCACTCATCTCCTTCTCTCAATCTGATTTGGTGGTAACCACTTCTCAAGTCAATCTTAGAAAATACCTTAGAACCTGCCAATTGATCGAGCATGTCCTCCAATCGCGGGATTGGAAACCTGTACTTGACCGTGATTTTATTTATGGCTCGACTGTCCACACACATCCTCCAAGAACCATCTTTCTTAGGGGCTAACAAGGCCGGACAAGCACAAGGACTTTTGCTTTCTCGCACTAACCCTTTTTCCATCAACTCTTCAACCTGTTTTTGCATCTCAAGCCGCTGTGCAGGCGGTATTCTGTATGCTGGCAGATTTGGTAGAGAAGCTCCCGGTACTAAATCCATGGCATGTTGAATGCTCCTCATTGGTGGTAGGCCTTGAGGCAAGGTATCACCTACCAAATTAGCAAACTCCTCTAATAATCGCTGAACTGCCATAGGTTGTTCCTTGCTGTCCCCATCACTGTCGACACAATTAGCAACCTTGCTGATAACAGCGAACATCACTCCTGCTTCCCTTCCTTCATCCTCCAACTCTTCAGCTGTTAAAAACCCATTTAATTTGCTGGTGTTAGGTGCCGCAACCTCTCTATGGGGATGTAGAGTGTACTTTTTACCCGCTCTATGGAAGGAATATGTATTTTCCTTAGTGTAGTGTTGCATATCATGGTCATATAACCAAGGTCGACCCAAAAGAATATGACAAGCATCCATTGGCACAACGTCGCATAGCGCCTCATCATCCACATTACTGCCCATAACAAATTTAACTAAGCATTGAGATTGTACCGGTATCTCAAAGCCTTTTTTAACCCATTGGATCTTGTATGGGTGAGGGTGTTTCTCTGTAGGCAAGTGCAATTTGTCGACTGTTTCCTTGGAAATATAATTTTCCGAACTCCCATTATCGATAATGGCGTCACATACTTTGGTACCACAAAGAACACGGGTTCGAAATATGCTTCGCCTCCTCCAATCTTCCTTATCATCTTTGGTGGTTGTTGTCATGACTCTCCGAACCATCAACGACTCTCCTTGTACCGGATAAATATCCACATCATCATCATCATCGTTATGGTCATCATAGATGGGTTCCGACATGTGTAAGAAGCATGTCCCCTTTCTCCACAACTGAAACACCGAATCTGACTTCCAGCCCCTGTTTTGTTAGGATTTGGCTGTGTGTCGCCTCCTGTTTTGCCATAACCTGCTTGTGTGCCGCCCCTGTACTCATTCTGCCCCTTGTAACCCTTGCTACTGCCCATGGAGTTGCTGCCAGTCAGTTTACTGGTTGAGGCAGCCCCTTTTCCACTGAAATTGCTGTGGGAGGCAGATTCTGACTTGTTAAAAATAGGCCTCCTAGCACCATAGCGTAGTACCCTTTTCTCAGCTTGCAAGGCTGTTTGTCTCGCATCTTCTAAGGTGAACAACCGAACCACCCCCAACTCATCTCTAATGCTTAGATCCATTCGCGCAAGATAGCGAGATGTTAACTGCTCATTGGTTTCCTTCAAGCCGACCCTAATAGACAGATTGTTAAAGTCAGATGTGTATTGGTCAATCGACCTACCATTCTGTCTGAGTAGATGGAATTTGCGATAAAGATCCATGGCATAATCTGCTGGTAGGAACTGTTTCCGCATCTTGCTTTTCATGTGTTCCCAACTACCAATTTTCAGCTTTCCTTGACGTGCCCGCTGCTCTTCAACTCTCTTCCACCATTGAAGTGCCGCCCCTTTCAAGTGAAGCTTCACAAACAATACCATTCGATGCTCTGCCATGGGCTTCCATTCGAAATAATTATCCACCGTGGCTTCCCAATCTAGATAATCTTCAGCGTGTAGATCCCCATGGAAATCATCTACTTGGATCCTCACTCCTCCTCCATTCAAATCCAAGGCATGTAGCAACCTATCTTCCAATCCACCTCTTGCTGCCAGATTCGCAGGTCCAGCTTTATGGAAGGGGTTCTCAGCCTCTCCATCATCCGATTCTTCCTCCTGACCACCTTCCGGTAAATCAAAAGGGTTGTGGTCACCTTCCGGAATCTCTATTCGGGCTCCCACTAGTCCTGGTCGCTGCAAGGCTTGAACAGCCCGCGACAAGTCTTCAATCATCTGCCTCATCTCATTCAAGTCAGTTTGCTGCCCTTGATTTCCCCTGGCACGACCTCTACCACGCTCAACCATGGCTTCTGATACCAATTTGATGCAGGGTAGAAACTAGAACAGTAAACAAGATAGAAAGTAGGCTGCGATTGAGTAGGACTTTTTAGGTTTAGAAGCAAATCTGCCAATACCTTTATTGAAGAGTTAAAACTCTGAAAAATAATAATGATAAGCTGATCGACTGCTATCCTATCTTAGGGTATTTATAATAACCCTATTTTATTTAAAGTCACATGCCTAAATAAAATACCTAAATAGCATAAGACTCCTAATAAACTAAGTAAACAAGCATAAACTTGAAGACTTCTACTTAAAATAAACTAAGTAAACAAACATAAAACTTTAATAATTAAATCGATGCTCCTGCATCATTAAGGGAGGATGGTTATGACCATATGACCGAGTATCAACGATCCGTTATCTGTTTTACTGCTATTATTAGAATGTTGACAACTTTATATATTGCTAATAAATTACCGATTGGCAAAATATTAAAAAAACCCTTGAACTTTTCCAGTTTTCTTAAGTAAGCCCTATGTTTTTATT
This sequence comes from Fremontodendron californicum, assembly GCA_030761205.1. Taxonomy (NCBI): domain Eukaryota; kingdom Viridiplantae; phylum Streptophyta; class Magnoliopsida; order Malvales; family Malvaceae; genus Fremontodendron; species Fremontodendron californicum. The sequence goes on along the minus strand of JAULJL010000019.1, from coordinate 6,068,703 downwards.
GTACTCAAATAAGCTCTTATCCTGTTTTATACCCAAATAAGTCCTTATTTCAAATAAAAGATTGATTATGGTAAGTGCTTATTTAGGTATAAATTAAAAGTTAAGGGTTTATTTGAGTACAAATTAAGGATAAAGGGTTATTTGGATGGAATAAAAGTATAGGGGCTTACTCAGGTAAAGTGGTAAAGTTAATGGGCTTTTTTGTTATTTTAGCCTTACCGATTTTCAGTGGAGAAGAGTGTGCTGGATTTCAACATTTGTGCTTTGTTGAAACTTGAAAGAAGTAGAGTGAACACTAAGGATGTAGAGAAAGGGGGGAAAGAAGTAAAAATTTATAAATTTGACTTAGCTAAATACTTTCCCCACTTAATTGTTCTAAGTGTGTTTGATAAAGTTTCTAATTAAGAACTTGATAAAAATGATCATTCCATGGGTTAAGTAGACTATAACCATGTTCTTATCTGACCAGGCCTGTAAATGATGCCCATGACTACATCTTCATTATTGTCATAGTTGCCACTGCAGCTATATAGGATTACCTGAAGTTTGTGTCTCTAACGCTCTACTTCTTAGCTAATATTAAGAAAAGAAAATTGTTTTATGGTCATCTGAAGTTTGTGTCATGCTGCCAATTGATGAATTACTGAAGGGCTTTTGTAAAAAAATGATAATAAATGCATAATCATTTCATATCTCTAGGCTTATTTGTTTCCTCTAATGTATTGCTGTTGATAGGGCATTCTTTCTTGATTCAATCAAAATTTTGAACTTAAGAAAGTAGTTTTAATGTCAAATGTTATTGCGGAAATGCTTAATCATGTATCTTCAATTGCTGAATGCAGATTATGTGTAATAGCTGGAAACATATCTCCTATTGATGTCATAACTCATGTTCCAATCCTATGTGAAGAGGCTGACATTCCCTATGTTTATGTTCCCTCAAAAGAAGTAAGCTTGGACCTCCTCTCTCTTTTCTGTGTAATTTGGTCGCATTGCATTCTTCAAGTGGTTGTCCTGCTTGACTATCGAAAACCGGAGAACCTAATTTCTTACTTATTGATTTTCTAACTTCCATATTATCTGTCATAGTCACCTTTATAAAAACAGGGCTAAGTCTAACCAAATTTTTTGTTTTGTTTTGTTTTCTTTATTTATTTATTTCAGTTGCATTCTTATGTTAGGCAAACATAGTTATCGGTATACCCCGAAAATTCAAAGGTTGTTCATGAAATATTTTGGTTAATGATACACAGCTATGTTACTCCGACTCTTCATTTTTTCTGAAGTACTCGTGTCTGACATATATTCAGATTTCGGACAAGGGTATGGGGGTATGATCCTCCAAATATATGGAAAAACTTAAAAAAAAATTGAACATACCCGTGTTGGACACATCTTGTATCCGACATTCACTCCCGAGTCCGAGTAACATAAATGTACTGTTTCTAATGAGCTCTGTCCATGTATGTATATGAAATATTTCTATCTTGAATTGTTTTATCTTTGAAAATTTGTTTCATGATATATGAAACTTTGTAAAGCATCTCAAAACCAGGTTTGGTATGCTGTGTATGGCTTTCCATATGGCTCATTTTATGTGAACCCAAAATTCTATATGCTTGATTAAAGACTCTCGGTTCTAGTCCCATATATACATCTAATTGGATCTTTACTCCTGCAATTTGACCCTAAACATATGTAGAACAACTAAAGGCTCTTTGCAGATTAGTCCTATATTGCTACGACTCTTCATTTTTCTTTAAGTATCCGTGTCTGATGCATATTCAGACATAGGTATGGGGATATGATCTTTCAAGGACCTTCCAAATACTGAAAATCTTGAAAAAAATTGAACATATCCGTGTAGGACACATACCGAACACTCACACCCGAGTCCGAGTAACATAGGATTAGTCTTTTGTGTTTAGATTGGTTCCTTATGTAAGTAAATGAACTAGCTATTAGCTTTCTCTCATGAACCCTGTTTGATTAGTTTCTTCTGCCATTTCAGGATCTTGCAACTTCAGGAGCTACCAAGAGACCGACATGCTGTGTTCTGGTGCTAACTAAGCCTACAAAAGGGGAACTAGGCCCTGAGGAACAAGAAAAGATTAGGGCCGATTATAGCCAGATTGTAGCGGATGTATCTGAGCTTTCATCCTCCCTTTTTTAATTAACTTATTTTTTGTGTGTGCGCTTGTCATATAAGCTTTGATGTCGACATCCTATTTTCTGCTTCCAAGGGAATGTGCTTTACTTAAGTTGATACTTATTGTAGTATGCAGCTATTGACTACTATATGTCACTAGTATCTGGCTATCTGCTTTCACTAGGGAGCCTCCGGATCAAAAGTCAAAACCTTTTGTTTTCAGAAATTAATAAGAATAAGAAACTAAAGTTAACAGTTGCTCAGCAACAGCAACATATTTAACGAATAGACGATCTGGACCTTGCACCAAATAGAAACGGCATAAACATTAAAGTTAGTTCTAAGCTTTGCAACATGTACAATAAAGGTCCCTTTGGATCCCATTGTGCCGTAGGCGTGATAGGATTTTGGGGAAATGGGGGGGGGGGGGGGGAAATGCCACTTCAGTGGGGTGGTAACCGGACTGGAGTTCTGAAGGAGGTAATTCTCTTTTTATCTCTCCATTATTATTATTTTTTTAATTTTTTAAAAAAATTTTAAAAATTTTAAAATCATTTATTTTTTACTTTAGGTTTTTAATTTATTTATTTTTTAACATAAATGTATTTTTAAAATTTTTTAATTATTATTTAACATAAATATAATTTTAATATATATTTTATTATTTAATATAAATATAATTTTAATTATTTTATATATACACATTTTAATTTAATGTCTTTAATGATCATTTTTTTTTCTTCTTATTATTAATTATCTCACTGCCACCGCTGTGTTTGAATCCAAACACATATCTCATCACTGATTTTAATCTGACCGTTACAGTATTCAATCTCACCGTCATTGCTATTTTTAATTTCACCGAAATCAATTTTATCGTCAATCCAAATGGATCCTAAGTCATCCAAAACAAATTTAACTTAGCTATAGCCAATTCTGAAGCTGCCTTGCATTGCATGCATATTTTCAGAATTTAAAAAAATCTATACATTAATATATTTTTGACTACACAAACTTTTCACACATTGACACATGGTATATATATATATATATATTTTTTTTGGTTTAGGGAAGGTAAGAAAGGAAGAAAAAGAAGAAAAAAAAAAGGAAAGGAAAGGAAATGGAGAAAAAAAAAAAAAAAGGAAAGAGAGAGAAAGAGAAAAAAGATGATAAAAGTTTGTGTGTTTGTGTTCGTATTATTTTTTTGTAATTAAAGTATTATAAATTTATATAAATTTTTACATGTTAATGATTCATTTTATGTATATTTTGACACATTCGTGCATTCATGTAATGTTCATGTTATCTTTCGTGTTGTGTTTTAATTATTTTTCTTATGCTGTGTTCGTGTCGTGTCTCAATTTATTTCATATTTTATATAGTTTGTCATTATGATTCAATTTAAAAAAAATAAAAAATTGTGTATTCGTGTTGTATCTCAATTCATTACATATTTTGGATAATTTGTTATAGTGATTCAATTTAGAAAAAAATTTGTCTGTTCGTGATATGTTCATGTTTTTTTGTGTGTTTAAAGCATTATAAATTTATTTTACACATTAATAATTTATTTTATATAGATTTTGACACGTTCATATATTCATGTCGTATTTATGTTATTTTTCGTATCGTGTCATATTTTAATTATTTTCTCATATTGTGTCGTATATCAATTCAAGTTTTTTTTATCCAAATATAGCCCCAAAAAAATTATATACCAAAATACCGTTCTTTTTCAGATTAATTCTCAAAATCCGTTCTTTTTTTTCTAGCTAGGAAATCGCCATCCCCCATGACGATTTCCCAGTGTAAAAATTTCAATTTTTGCAAAAAACACAAAGGGAAATCGCCATGGGGGGTGGCGATTTCCCTTGGTATTTTTTGCAAAAATTGCAAAATTTGTCAAGAGAAATCGCCATGGGGGGTGACGATTTCCCTTGATACATATTTTTTTTTTACTTAAATTAAAAAAATTGTAATTTTTTTTTTAATTTTGTATTTTAATTTTAAAAATTATAAATTAAATTAAAAAAAAATTTAAAAAAAATATTAAAAGTCCAACGGTATATTTTTTTATTTAAAATTTATGAAAGATTTTTTTAAAATTTTTTAATTGATTTTTAGTATATAAAATTTAAAAAAAAAATTCAAAATTTTTTGAAGGCAACGGTCAAGTGACCGTTGCCTTCAAATCCCATCCCCTCCCCTCCCTCCACACACACACCACTCTTTTATAAATACCCCTTCATTTTCCACAACTTATTTATATTATCTTTCTTCTTTCTATAATCAAATTTCTTTCTACCAACAAAATTTTTTTCTACAACAATTTATTTTTTCTACATCTACAACAATATTTAAAAATAGCTTCATCATCACTATTGAGGTTGCAAGAAAATCACATATCGAAGGTTATATTTAAAGAGGTAAGTAAATTGTTGTAATATTATTTGTATTACATTATCAATTTTTAGTTATTTTTAATTATTAGAATTTTGTAAATTTATAGTTTTATTGTTTTATAATTTTTATATTTTTAATGTTATAGTGCTTATTATAGTTTTATCATTTATTAATTAGTATTGTTTTTTCATTTCATAGTTTTATAATTAGTTATTTTTTATATTGTTTAATTTTTTATTATTATAGTTATTTAATTTGTTAATTATTTTTGTTTTTTCATTTTATAGTTTTATATAATTTTAATTTTTATATTATAATGTTTTTTTATTATTATATACAATAATAATTTTTTAATTATTACTGTTTTTTCATTTTATAGTTTTATATAATTATAATTTTTATATTATATTATTTTTTATTATTATAGTTTTATAATTGTTTAATTATTATTGTTTTTTCATTTTATAGTTTTATATAATTTTAATTTTTATATTATATAATTTTATATTATTATTGTTTTATAATTTTGTAATTATTATTGTTTTTTCATTTTATAGTTATTTATTATATAATTTAATTATTTAATAATTATATAAAAAAAATTTAAATTTTTTATTATTATTGTTTTGTTATTTTATAGTTTTAGATTTTTTTTTTTAAATTTTTAATTGTTATAGTTTTATAATATATTAATTTTTATTATTATAACAGGAAACTCGTCGCGTGTTACGTTCGAGGAAATTTATATTGGAGGACCCGCATCCATCTATTATCGACCACTTAAGAAGAGCCGGATTTTATCACGCAACTCAAATTCGACGATTTTTGATACAACCCGACTTAATCAGTGAGTTGATCGAACGATGGAGACTCAAGAAGCACACTTTTCATTTTCCATTTGGTGAATGCACGGTAACTCTAGAAGATGTTGCACTTCAACTTGGACTTCTGGTCCATGGCGATGCAGTTACAGGCGGAAGCTTGCTAGATTGGAATGAAGTGTGTCAAAATCTATTTGGCTCGGTACCTCCAGATGAGTATGTATCTGGCTCAACGGTGAGACTAAATTGGTTGAAATCCTTTCAAAATGTTACATTACACGCAACTGAACAAAAGATACAATATGCTGCTAGAGCATATATTTTACGTTTGATTGGAGGATTACTGGTGCCTGACAAATCGAGCAGTTGGGTACATTTAATGTATCTTCCATTACTACGTGATTTAGAGCATGCGGCAAATTATAGTTGGGGTTCTGCGTGTTTGGCGGTTTTGTATAGAGAACTTTGCCGGGCTACAGTTCCAAAAAGCCATGACATAGGTGGATTTTTAGTGCTTCTACAATCATGGGCTTGGTATCGGCTACCATTTCTTGCTCCGCGCGTGGATATTTCGGCTGTATACCCCTTTGCAAGCAGGTAATAATCTTTACTATTTTATTAATTTTGTACGAACTTGTATTTTTATAGGTCATTAAGATATTATATGCATTTTAACAGGTGGAGTAGGAATAGAGATTTTACAGAGACTCCGACCGACCTTGCAAGTATAAGAGTACGACTAGATCGAGTAAGATATGATAAGGTAAATATTTCGATTGTTACATTCAAGTTTTTTTATTTATTTAATCCATATGAAACTAATAATTTGTAATAATTATTCGCAGTTTCTGTGGATGCCAAATTCCTCAAGTGAAATTATGGCATGCCTCCCATCGGATGCCTACAATAATTGTAATATATGGAAAGCAAACACAGCATTGATATGCTTTTCATATGTAGAGTGGCACCAAACTGACAGGGTGTTGCGACAATTTGGGATGCAACAACCAATTCCTGCAGCCCCGGTGAACCTTGATAAGCTTCACAAGATCGACATGCGTGGTCGTCATGAGGAATTCTGGCCTGCGAAGCATGAACATTGGATCCATTGGTGGAATATACGTTTTCAACGAATTCCGACAGGTTATCCGATTGTTGGTAATAATTTCAATCCATCTGATGATTACATAGGATGGTATAAAAATGAAGGTTGGCCTTTCGTTTGTCCACCGTCGATGTATGAGGATGTTAGGAGTATGCCATTTACAAGACGAACTCAGCTCCAGTCCCTCCTACACAGGATATGGAAGCTCCTAGACCTAGCCGACAACATGGCGAACGCGTCAACCGACCTCATCGGAGTTCACAGCACCGAGGATGTCATTTAATCATCCTAAACCTGAACGGGATCATAGAGTACCATCCAGTCATCGTTATTCCGTAAGTCACCCCGGATATGACGTTGATGAGTGTTACCGACCATCACCGCCAACAACGAGGTTAGATGATCAGCTCCCCATCCTAAGTCCAATTTCAGCACATCTAACATCAATGTATCAGTTTGGAACCCCTTCGTCAGCATTTGATGGTACATCATTTTTTGGTCCATCTAGTAGTCAGGTTCCCGTTATGGGTGAACTAGGTGTTGGCTCATCCAGCAGTGGGTTTCAAATTTTTGATACGGAAGAAATGACTGATGACATACAACCGGAACTAGTGGCGGTTATAGCAGGAGGTCGTGGTCGACCGTGAATACGTGCCACTGACGAGGTTGAACGACGAGTGCAACCACCACGCACTAGAAGAGCTTGACACTGTTGCTCTACACCACACAATAATTAGAATAAATGTACTTTTATCAATATAACGAGAATAATGTGTTTTAAATTTCTAATATATAAATTTATATGTTTTGCATTTGATGTTATTAATTTTAAATTTGTTGGAAAATTAATTGTTATATTTTATTTTTTTATTCAGCATGTGTAACTAAAATCTTAATGTTGTTATTTAATTTATAAAATTGTAAAAATAAATATAATTGAGTTATATTTTTATAATTTTTTTTTAATTTTAAATAAAATAATAATCCAAATAACATGATAATTTGACAAAAACTTGCATAACATTTTCCCTTAATGGCAAAATATGTAAATATTACAGGTTATGAAAACATGTAATTCATTTATTGTTGATGCGAACTCTCCCCCAATGTGCCAGATCGATGCGGACAATTTCGACGGTTATGACCTTCATTTCTGCATAATCCACAACGTTTTGGTTGGCCTTTCTCCCTGAGGTCTATTTCATTACGAATACGACTTGATTTTGGCCGACCATGTAGATTTCTCCGTATTTCTTGATTGGGACACACTTCTGGACCATCATATTGAGGCCAGTAACCTTCATTTCCAACAGCTTCGAACTCATGTCTATAAACATTCAATATAGTTTCCAGTCTATAGACTTTGCCTACATATTGCATGCAATCTACATGGACATGTGCACAAGCAGCAACTACATGTGAACAAGTGAACCTTTGTGCTTGAAACTTTCCACAGTCACACCACATGTCACTAAGCCTGACTTTGTACTTCATTGCAGAAACACCTTCTTGTGGATCAACTAACTCTTCAACCAGAAAAGATTGATTTGCTCGCGTAAAATTGCGAACAAAGTGGGAGTTAGCTTTCCTGCTATTTTCTTGCATAGCCTGTGTGACTGTTTCACAGTATGTGTGCCCTCCCTCCATAATTGCAATTTGCTTGTTCCCCATCTTAACCAAAAGTGCAGCCAACCTATAATATGTTGATTGCACTAAAGCAGTAATGGGAAGATGACGTGTTCCCTTCAACACCGAATTGATAGATTCAGCTAGGTTAGTTGTCATATGGCCATAACGTCTTCCTTGATCATATGATTGGGCCCATTTCTCCTTGGGGATCCTATTAAGCCAATTAGTCGCCTCTGCGTTTTTTCCACAAAGATTCTCATACATGAAATGAAAATTCGGTCGCCTCAACTCGTATCCTAATAAATTTAAAAACAAAAGACTTGTGAATTTCATTATTATTTTATATACTAAACGAAATATAAGAGATAAAATAACCATGATTTGATTCCATACCCATGTTAACAATGTGTCGACGCAATTTCTTATTGTTAAACTTTTTCATAAAGTTAGCTGCAATGTGTCGAATACAGTACACTGAATATACATGTGGAGGATTCCATCCACTACCATCGCGTCTAATCGCAGCTTTGATGGCTTCATGTCGATCAGACATCAAGCATATGCCAGGCTGTTTTGTCACGTGTGTACGCAAGTTAGTGAGAAAAAATGACCAAGCCTCTGTTGTCTCACCCTCCACAATGGCAAAGGCATTTGGCAGTATGTTTCGTTGCCATCTTGTGCAATAGCTAACAATAATGTTCCTTTGTATTTTCCATATAAGAAAGTACCGTCTATTTGCACAATAGGTTTACAATACGGATACCCTTCAATGTACGACTTAAATGTCCAAAATAGTCGATGGAATATTCTCTTACCCTGGACCAGTCGATCACTGTGATATGTAGGTACCGTTTGCAATTCCACAATTGTACCAGGCACGAAATGTTGCATTGCACCTAACCATTTAGGTAGCTCATTGTACGATCTTTCGCAATCGCCAAAAACTCGAACAATTGCCTTTTGCTTTGCTTTCCACGTTTTCTTGTAGGAGGTGATGTATCCATATCGGATTCGCATCTCAGCGATCAAAACTGAAACGAAGATCTCCGGATTTGCTTGGACCAATGACAGAATGCATGAACAGATCATGTTACAATCTAACTTGCAATGATCTTGTGAAATCCTCCCCGATGTGCAAGTATGAGGCCCTTCACATTTTCTAATCTCCCATGCCTGTTTCTTCTTCATAAAAGTTGCCCTTATTCTCCAATTACACCATTTTCCATACATTATGCACTTGGCATAATATTTGGTTCGCTCAGATTCAATTACTTTCTAATCTACAGAGTTTTTGATGTTATAGTACTTAATAGCTGAAAGCACAGCCTCTTTCGTTGGGAATTGTAACCCAACACACAGATCAACTGCAGATGGATCAAATGTCAGAGGCGTAGCTAATGTATGAGCATACTCAGGAAATTTCGGCACTTGCATTGCCTCCAGATCCAGGGTATGCATATGGGATGCAGCCTCATATGGGGGAAGATCTCCATGAGTGTTGATCTTAGCAGGGACGACATCTGGGTCAGAATCACTATTGTCATCACTTGCGAATTCAGCATCCTCTTCCTGCTCACTAAATTCACCAACATATTCACCATGGACTCCACGTGGCGGAACAGGATCAACACCAGCTAGCTCATCTTCGAGGGTAGTAGGAATTGTTTATGAGACTAATGAAGTCTGAAACGTTGTAGCTTAAGATAACGACACGACTTCTTCTGTGGGAACTTCGTATGTAGTGTGAACATAGAACGGCCCAGAATCATCATCTTCTATGGGAAAGTTTTCTGTTGTGCGAACATTTGAAGGGCCACAATCATCGTCAACATCCTTTATGTCAGCATATAACTCAAGTACACCAACATTTGTAAATGTCTCATGAGAATAAAACATGCATCTAACATCATCATCATCTTCAAGTGGAAATGTTCTATATCGGACACATCCTTCACCAATAGAAATGGGATGCCTATACTTAACCTCTGAAACTCTTTTTCTATTTCCAGCTTTAATTTTTGTATGAATTTGCAGCTTCAATTCCTCTAATGTGACGTCTTCTTCAACACGAAAACTTTTAGGACGTTCACAATCAAAGGTAGCACCTTCGTCAATATTATGAATTTAGCCATTATAGTAGACCAATGCGATCACTCTATTGCTTATGTTATGTAGTAATGAAACTAAGAAGGATGAGAATGGAGGTATTATCACTCCGCAAAAGAAAGAAGAAATATAGAAGGATGAGAATGAGGAGGTTTTAGCATTCAGGAAAAATCTGATTGAAAAACTGTTGTAGGGGGTATTGTAAACCTTCATCAGTATTATGAATTTATAATGGTTCATTATGTTGTACCAGATGACAAATCCCATCCTTTGTATAGGATGGAATGTGATTCTCATATTCTGGCTAGGGTTATTTGACTGAAAAAGTGATAACTCATTCAATGCAAAATCTGATTGATAAATCCCATCCTTTGTACTGGACTGTCCAATAGTCCCATCCATTGCAGAAGGAATCCAATTTTAATATTTTTTGCATCATTTTATTGACTGAAAAATAGCTGAAACCTATCCCTAACCCTAAATCATTTGTCTCATCCATTGCAGAAGGAATCCAATTCCATTATTTTCTGCAGCGTTTGATTGACTGGAAAATAGCTGAAACCTATCCCTAACCCTAAATCATTAGTCTCATCCATTGTAGAAGGAATCCAATTTCAATATTTTCTGCAGCATTTGATTGACTAGAAAATAGCTGAAACCTATCCTTAACTCTAAACCATTAGTCTCATCTATTGCAGAAGGAATCCAATTTCAATTTTTCTGTAGCATTTGATTGACTGGAAAATAGTTCTAACCTATCCCTAACTCTAAACCATCAGTCTCATCCATTGCAGAAGGAATCCAATTCCAATATTTTCTGCAGCATTTGATTGACTCGATAATAGCTGAAACCTCTCCCTAACCCTAAATCATTAGTCCTATCCATTATAGAAGGAATCCAATTCCAATATTTTCTACAGCATAAAATTCAAATTGTATAACAAATATAATTTTCTTTTTTAAATTTTAATAAGCAATAAAATTATATATTTTATAAATTTTAAATAATAAATTAATTTTTTTTTATAAAATTAAAAAATTATAAGAAATAAAATTTTTGATATAAAAAGTTAATAAGAATTATAATTTTATTTTAAAATTTTAATAAGCAATAAAATAGTATATTTTATAAAATTTTAATAATAAATTAAATTTTATTTTTATAAAATTAAAAAAGTATAAGAAATAAGTTTTTGATATAAAAATTTAATAAAAAATATAATTTTATTTTTAAAATTTTAATAAACAATAAAATAGTATATTTTATAAATTTTTAATAATAAATTAAATTTTATTTTTTATAAAATTAAAAAAGTATAAGAAATAAAATTTTTGATATAAAAATTTAATAAGAAATATAATTTTCTTTTTTAAATTTTAATAAGAAATAAAATTTTATTTTTATAAAATTTTAATCATAAATTAAATTTTACTTTTTATAATATTATAAAATTATAAGAAATAAAATTTTTGATATAGAAATTTAATAAGAAATCTAATTTTCTTTTTTAAATTTTAATAAGAAATAAAATTTTATTTTTATAATATTTTAATCATAAACTAAAATTTACTTTTTATAATATTAAAAAATTATAAGAAATAAAATTTTTGATATAAAAATATAATAAGAAATATAATTTTCTTTTTTAAATTTTAATAATAAATTAAATTACATTTTTAATATATATTTAAAAAAATAAACAAATATTTAAAAAATAAATAAATAAACAAACCTAGAATTTTTTTTTAATTTAATTTACAATTTTTAAAATTAAAATAAAAAATTAAAAAAAATTATATTTTTTTAATTTAAGTAAAACAAATATACATCAAGGGAAATCGCCACCCCCCATGGCGATTTCCCTTGATAAATTTTGCAATTTTTGCAAAAAATACCAAGGGAAATCGCCATGGGGGTGGCGATTTCCCATGGTATTTTTTTCATTTTTGAAAAAAAAAACACTAAGGGAAATCGCCACCCCATGACGATTTTCCTTGGTGTTTTTTGTAAAAATTGAAATTTTTACACTAGGAAATCGCCATGGGGGATGGCGATTTTCCAGTTAGAGAAAAAGAGAGCGGATTTTGAGAATTAATCTGAAAAGAACGGTATTTTGATATATAATTTTTTTTGGCTATATTTGGATAAAAAAACCTCTCAATTCATCTCATATTTTGTATAAATTGTCATAATAATTCGATTTTAACTTTAAATTCATTTATTTACGATATTAAAATATAAAAAATATTTAAATAAATAATAATTATTAAATATAATTTATATTTATTTATAATTATTAATTAAATTAAAAAAAATTAAATATTAAAAAAAAAAATCGACGAATCGAGAAAAGAATTCTAGTAAGAAACTTAGATGAGTGAGTTGGTGGTGGGATGTTATTGGCAAGAAACTAAAGCAAGGATGCTTTGCTTAGCCAGCTTCTGAAATTCAGACAAAACACATGAAATGGATTTTTGGATTACTAAGAAGATTTGGGACCACATTGTACGTAGTCATGTCGTCATTCATTCATCAAAAGTAAATATGGCTACATGCCTGTTGAAAGCAGGTCCAAGCTTTCTACCCTTTTTTATTTTATTTTTCTTTATTTTTTGGTTCCTTTCCCAATTTTCATTTTTTTTTTTTGTTTTTGTTTTTATTAAATCAACTATGGCATGATAAATGAGATGACAAACTATCAAAAGCTACCTTCGTTGTTTTATTAACAATCTGATGCTTATTGATATGAGCACTTTTAATGGAATATTATTATTATTTCTAAATTAAAGAAAGCTATTTCCAAGCACATAATTCATTTTCTCTCCCAACACCTTTACTTTCATCAATGTAATTCTTAAAAGTTCATATAATAAAAATTATGTTTGTTCTAAGATTTGCTAATTTGTACAAAACCTCAGCACACATAGATAGAAACCAACTCACACAAAATTGACAACATAAATTCTTTTTTGGCATAATAATTTAGGATAACAATGAATAATAAAATATCGAATATCTGACTATTTAATTTTTGCAAATTCAAATATTATGGATCCGAATAATTTTGTTTTGATTCGAAGTTGACTTAGTTATGTACCAAATACCAATAGTAGTAATAATAATTAGAGAGAGGATCAAATTTTCTGCACATTCTCCTGCTGTCTCTGCTGTCAGTCACTTTGAGCCCTTATATATATATATATATAATATTCTCTTCTTTTCACCGTTTGAACGAAACCTCTAGTTCAGAAGGATAGGCAGATAGAGTGACAACTGTAAGGGATGGAGATGAAAGAGACGCCTTCTCAGCTTAGCTACCATATGCCTGCAGAGTGGGAACCCCATTCCCAGTGCTGGATGCCTAGGGGTGTGCATAATTCGGTTTTAACCGAATTAATAGACCGAATTTTAATTTGGTTCGGTTAATCGGTTAACCAAATAAAATTTGGTTCGGTTAACGGTTTTGAGAAATTTTGGTTTTCGGTTAATTCGGTTCGGTTAAGCGAAAATAACCGAATTACACGAAATGATTAAAACGACAAGATTTTATGAGTTTAGATATATATATATTTTTAAATTAATTTATATATTAAAAACTAAAAACCCTAATAACCTTTCCTATTTAATTTATATATTAAAAACTAAAAATTAATTTATATATTAATTTAGATATATTTTTGAGTCTTTGAGACTATGTAATGTTCATGTTTTATCATTTTTTTTAGCTTTGTTTGTTTCATATTTGGATTTTATAATATGCTTTGCTTTTGGATTTTGATTAGTTGGACTTGGATGGATAATTTGGATACAAAATCATGTAAAAAAATAGGTTAGCAAAATAAATTTTTTATTTATTTCGGTTAATTCGGCATGTGTCAGAATTGAAGGGTATCCTTTTGTTTGATGAGTTTCATGTCATATATTTGCCTATCCTGACACAGTTTTCTCTTCCAATTTCATTGCAATTCTTAATTTTATTGGGTTTTGCCTACAGTTGCATTTTTAAAAAAATCATATACATCAAACTGTTTGATGGATTTGATTCTACACACCCTTTATGAACTTCTCCACTGCTTACTACCTTGCTGTTGCTTGGATATTTTTTCTTTTAGATATCAAACGAAATCAGTATTAGATCCAGAAGCTTTTTGAATGATTTAACTGTTGTCTTAGGATTTTGATACACGTTATTTGCAATTCTGCACTGCAAAATTCAGGTTTTTTACTTTTTTGTTGTTGTTGTAACTGAGCACTGAGCCACTGAGCAGCTATTGATTATTGGCAGCATATCTTCAATTTTGTATTAAATGTAAAATTTCAATGCCATTACTTCTCAGCATGTATTTGGTTATGCTGCTAAAATACTGTTCATCCCCTCTTGCCCTAGCTGCAATATGTATATTTTCTGTCTTATAGTACTTGGGACTTATGCTGCTAATTATCTTTATTTAAGGATATCATTATCATCCACTTTATGGCTAGAAGACTAGATGGTTTTTGATGTTGATTTCATGCTCATTGTCTGTTATGATTTATGACAAATTTAAAACTGTCTTGCGATTCAGGAACGTCCTGATAATTGGCGAGGCAATGCAGTGCACGGCCAACACGTGTTTGCTAAGGTTGCAACTGCAATCTCAAAGTTTGAGCCTCTGACCGTCTGTGCAAGTGCTGCTCAGGTTGGTACAAGTTCTAGAGATGCAAACCTGTCTCATAGATAAGTCTTAATTATTATTTTTTTCAACCAAATATCAGGGTTGTCGAAATGAGCATGAATGACTCTTGGTTTCGCGATACTGGACCAACTGTGAGCTTCTCTTATTCTTTGTTATCATCTTGCTCATGCTTTTGTCTCAAAGGATTGTCTTGTGTTGGATTCCTATTGCAACGAACAACTGCTTTTTTCTTATTCCAAATATCTACAAGAATTATTGCTTATTTTTTCCCCCTCTTGCAGTTTGTTGTAAGTAAAAGAGAATCAAATTCTGATAATGCTAAGCAAAAGGTTGCTGGGATTGATTGGAATTTCAATAGCTGGGGAGGTAAGAATAGACTTCAGACTTAATGTACCACATTGTACTAGAACTAACATAACCTAATATCAACATTGATGGATGAGTAGGTTTTGGATTCTTTATGTGAAACTGCATGCCCAAACTTATGGGTTGAAACCAAGTTCTTACCTTCTATTTTGCCTTTTATATCATTTGAATTAGTTGGCTGGAATTTCTGAAAATGATGGTTAAACTCGGTATATATTGAGGAGCTAAAACAGTGGAAAATGGAAAGGATGAATCTTGTTAAATTTTTAGGGCCAAAAACTTTTACTTTGCATATTATATCGATCATGAGAGTCAAGACTCCAATTTTTTGTGTAAATTTATGGTTTTATCTCCTGCATGTCTTCTCTGAAAGGAATTCCTCGTGGTCTTTCTAGGGGTTGATGATGGTTGTTATAAAGATTGGAGTCTTGACCTTCATGTGGCGAGGAAGGTTAGTGTTAGAAACAGAATAAAGCTTGCTACCTTATTTAGTTATATATTTACTTGTTCAGGTCTGATGCGTCTTAATATTTCAGAGTTCAGACAGTTATTGATGCAGGAGCATCGATTTAATTATTAAAGTTTTATGTTTGTTTACTTAGTTTATTTTAAGTAGAAGTCTTCAAGTTTATGCTTGTTTACTTAGTTTATTTTAAGTAGAAGTCTTATGCTATTTAGGTATTTTATTTAGGCATGTGACTTTAAATAAAATAGGGTTATTATAAATACCCTAAGATAGGGTAGCAGTCGATCAGCTTATCATTATTATTTTTCAGAGTTTTAACTCTTCAATAAAGGTATTGGCAGATTTGCCTCTAAACCTAAAAAAGTCCTACTCAATCGCAGCCTACTTTCTATCTTGTTTACTGTTCTAGTTTCTACCCTGCATCAAATTGGTATCAGAGCCATGGTTGGTCGTGGTAGAGGTCGTGCCAGGGGAAATCAAGGGCAGCAAACTGACTTGAATGAGATGAGGCAGATGATTGAAGACTTGTCGCGGGCTGTTCAAGCCTTGCAGCGACCAGGACTAGTGGGAGCCCGAATGGAGATTCCGGAAGGTGACCACAACCCTTTTGATTTACCGGAAGGTGGTCAGGATTATCTAGATTGGGAAGCCACGGTGGATAATTATTTCGAATGGAAGCCCATGGCAGAGCATCGAATGGTATTGTTTGTGAAGCTTCACTTGAAAGGGGCGACACTTCAATGGTGGAAGAGAGTTGAAGAGCAGCGGGCACGTCAAGGAAAGCTGAAAATTGGTAGTTGGGAACACATGAAGAGCAAGATGCGGAAACAGTTCCTACCAGCAGATTATGCCATGGATCTTTATCGCAAATTCCATCTACTCAGACAGAATGGTAGGTCGATTGACCAATACACATCTGACTTTAACAATCTGTCTATTAGGGTCGGCTTGAAGGAAACCAATGAGCAGTTAACATCTCGCTATCTTGCGGGAATGGATCTAAGCATTAGAGATGAGTTTGGGGTGGTTCGGTTGTTCACCTTAGAAGATGCGAGACAAGCAGCCTTGCAAGCTGAGAAAAGGGTACTACGCTATGGTGCTAGGAGGCCTATTTTTAACAAGTCAGAATCTGCCTCCCACAGCAATTTCAGTGGGAAAGGGGCGGCCTCAACCAGTAAACTGACTGGCAGCAACTCCATGGGCAATAGCAAGGGTTACAAGGGGCAGAATGAGTACAGGGGCGGCACACAAGCAGGTTATGGCAAAACAGGAGGCGGCACACAGCCAAATCCTAACAAAACAGGGGCTGAAAGTCAGATTCGGTGTTTCAGTTGTGGAGAAAGGGGGCATGCTTCTTACACATGTCCGAAAAGAAGGGTGAATCTGATTGAGATAGAAGAGGATGGTCTAGACTTGTCGGAACCCATCTATGATGACCATAACGATGATGATGATGATGTGGATATTTATCCGGTACAAGGAGAGTCGTTGATGGTTCGGAGAGTCATGACAACAACTACCAAAGATGATAAGGAAGATTGGAGGAGGCGAAGCATATTTCGAACCCGTGTTCTTTGTGGTACCAAAGTATGTGACGCTATTATCGACAATGGGAGTTCGGAAAATTATATTTCCAAGGAAAGTCGACAAATTGCACTTGCCTACAGAGAAACACCCTCACCCATACAAGATCCAATGGGTTAAAAAAGGCTTTGAGATACCGGTACAATCTCAATGCTTAGTTAAATTTGTTATGGGCAGTAATGTGGATGATGAGGCGCTATGCGACGTTGTGCCAATGGATGCTTGTCATATTCTTTTGGGTCGACCTTGGTTATATGACCATGATATGCAACACTACACTAAGGAAAATACATATTCCTTCCATAGAGCGGGTAAAAAGTACACTCTACATCCCCATAGAGAGGTTGCGGCACCTAACACCAGCAAATTAAATGGGTTTTTAACAGCTAAAGAGTTGGAGGATGAAGGAAGGGAAGCATGAGTGATGTTCGCTGTTATCAGCAAGGTTGCTAATTGTGTCGACAGTGATGGGGACAGCAAGGAACAACCTATGGCAGTTCAGCGATTATTAGAGGAGTTTGCTGATTTGGTAGGTGATACCTTGTCTCAAGGCCTACCACCAATGAGGAGCATTCAACATGCCATGGATTTAGTACCGGGAGCTTCTCTACCAAATCTGCCAGCATACAGAATACCGCCTGCACAGCGGCTTGAGATGCAAAAACAGGTTGAAGAGTTGATGGAAAAAGGGTTAGTGCGAGAAAGCAAAAGTCCTTGTGCTTGTCCGGCCTTGTTAGCCCCTAAGAAAGATGGTTCTTGGAGGATGTGTGTGGACAGTCGAGCCATAAATAAAATCACGGTCAAGTACAGGTTTCCAATCCCGCGATTGGAGGACATGCTCGATCAATTGGCAGGTTCTAAGGTATTTTCTAAGATTGACTTGAGAAGTGGTTACCACCAAATCAGATTGAGAGAAGGAGATGAGTGGAAGACTGCTTTCAAGACCCCGGATGGCTTATATGAATGGCTAGTAATGCCTTTCGGTTTGTCAAATGCTCCTAGCACATTCATGCGCATCATGACTGAGGTACTTAAACCTTTTCTGACACGTTTTATTGTCGTTTATTTTGACGATATTCTGATTTACAGTCATAGTGAAAAAGAGCATTTAGTACATTTGCGCCAAGTATTGGAAGTCCTACAAAAGGAGAAGCTTTTTGTAAACTTGAAGAAATGCTCCTTTTTACAAACAGAAGTGGTATTTCCGGGGTTCATTGTTTCTGCCGAAGGGCTAAAACCAGATCCGTGTAAGGTCCTAGCAATCCGAGACTGGCCAGCACCACAGTCAGCCAAAGAAGTAAGGAGTTTCCATGGTTTAGCTTCATTTTATAGGAGGTTCATAAGGAATTTCAGCTCCATTATGAGTCCTATTACAGAAACTTTGAAGAAAGAGCAATTCGAATGGACCAATTCAGCTCAGAAAGCTTTTGAGCGAATTAAACTCCTATTGACAGCCGCACCAGTTCTAGCGTTACCAGATTTTGATAAATTATTTGTTGTTGAATGTGATGCTCCCCATAACGGGATTGGGGCTGTTCTTAGTCAGGAAGGAAAGCCTTTGGAATTTTTTAGCGAGAAATTGTCAGATTCTAAGCGAAGGTATTCCACTTATGATCTGGAATTTTATGCTTTGGTGAGGGCCATTCGGCACTGGCAGCACTATCTAGCCTATAGGGAATTCGTGGTTTATTCAGACCATCAAGCCCTAAGGTATTTGAGTTCGCAAAAGAAGCTCAATGATCGTCATGCTAAATGGAGTTCATATTTAGATGAGTTTAATTTTTCCTTGAAGTATAAGACAGGGAAGACTAATGTGGTGGCGGATGCCTTGAGTCGGCGATCGTTAATTTTAACGACGATGAGTTCCCAAGTTGTTGGCTTCGAAGAACTCAAAAATCAGTATGTTACTGATTCTGATTTTAAGCAGATTGTGGCAGATTTGCAGGGGACAGAAGCTGACCAGCAGCTGCCCTACAGGTTGCATGACGGGTACCTTTTTAAGGGAAATCAGCTTTGCATTCCTGAAGGGTCTTTTCGAGAACAGATTATCAGGGAGCTTCATGGGAATGGTTTAGGAGGACATTTTGGCAGGGACAAGACAATAGCGCTGGTGTCAGATCGCTATTATTGGCCGCGAATGTATAAAGATGTGAGCAGGTTTGTGCAACGGTGTTCTATTTGTCAGTTCGGCAAAGGGACATCCCAAAACACTGGGTTGTACACGCCATTACCAGAACCAGAGGCACCTTGGATTCATTTGAGCATGGATTTCGTGTTGGGCCTTCCTAAGACATCCAAAGGGTATGACTCGATTTTTGTTGTAGTGGATAGGTTTTCTAAAATGGCACATTTTATTCCTTGCTCCAAAACAGCAGATGCTTCCCACATAGCTGATTTGTTTTTTAAAGAAGTGGTGCGTTTGCATGGTGTTCCTACTTCGATTGTTTCAGACAGGGATGTCAAGTTTGTGGGTCATTTTTGGAGGACTTTGTGGCGGAAGTTAGGGACTGAATTAAAATATTCCAGCACTTGTCATCCACAAACAGATGGTCAGACTGAAGCCATTAATAGGAGCTTGGGTAATTTGCTTAGGTGTTTGGTTAAAAACCATGTGAAGGGTTGGGATTCAGTTATACCACAAGCTGAGTTTGCTTACAACAACTCAGTTAATAGAACTATCAAGAAGACTCCATTTGAAGTTGCTTATGGTCTCAAGCCTCAACATGTGTTGGACCTAGTGCCATTGCCACAAGAAGCTAGGGTGAGTGAAGATGGAGAAGCCTTTGCTGACCATGTCCGCAAGCTTCATGAGGAAGTGCAAACAGCCCTAAAAGCCAGCAATGCCGCATATGCTGATGCTGCCAATCAGCATAGACGTTTCAAAGAATTTGAGGAAGGAGACCTAGTGTTGGTCCACTTGAAGAAGGATAGATTTCCTAAAGGTACTTATCATAAGCTAAAGTCTCGGAAGTTTGGTCCATGTAAGGTATTGAAGAAGATTAGCTCAAATGCTTATTTAATTGAGCTACCTGGTGAGTTACAAATCAGTCTCATTTTTAATGTTTCTGATTTATATTCTTTTGAGGGGTTTGATGAAGAGAATGTGACCACAATTGAAGACCAAGCTGATCAACTTCCTACTAAGCAAGCTGATGTTGTCCAAGAAGTTCTAGATGTGAGGGAAGTGAAGTCTAGAAAAGGTAATGCTTATAGACGATTCCTAATAAAGTGGTTGGGCAAACCAACTTGTGAAAGTACATGGATTGCCGAGGAAGAACTAAGGAAGATTGACCCTGAGGTGTATGCTGAAGCGGCCAAGGTTTATTCTATGGAGTCAGCTCCTTTTTAACCAAGGGAGATTGATGCAGGAGCATCGATTTAATTATTAAAGTTTTATGTTTGTTTACTTAGTTTATTTTAAGTAGAAGTCTTCAAGTTTATGCTTGTTTACTTAGTTTATTTTAAGTAGAAGTCTTATGCTATTTAGGTATTTTATTTAGGCATGTGACTTTAAATAAAATAGGGTTATTATAAATACCCTAAGATAGGGTAGCAGTCGATCAGCTTATCATTATTATTTTTCAGAGTTTTAACTCTTCAATAAAGGTATTGGCAGATTTGCCTCTAAACCTAAAAAAGTCATACTCAATCGCAGCCTACTTTCTATCTTGTTTACTGTTCTAGTTTCTACCCTGCATCAGTTATTCTTAATCTTTCATTTTGTAGATATTGGGAATCGAGAGGCTTCCTAGATTTCCACATACAATGGTTCTTGAAGGTGGTAGCATACATGTAGATGGAGAAGGTGATAATTTATCTGCTATCTGATTAGCTTCTTTACTGCATCTTTCATTTCAGAAGAACAAAAACAATAAATGAAACATTAGCTTTGTTTTTATGTAAAAACTGTTGGTTACACCAGCCTTTAGTATATGCATGGATGATAAGTTTTGCATTGAGAGCAAGACAAGGCTGCTTATGGCCTCTCTTCGGAGATACACTTACATAATTAAAAAAGTTTTTTTCTTTCATCCTTCATTTGCTTACATGCTAACATGCACATTTGAGTGCTACATATGATGCTCTTTGAAAAGCTAGTCTTTCTTTGCTCATCACATCTAATAAAATATTATTAAAAAGTTTATGGCGGAATGCCTTACGCAGATTATTTTAGCTGCATATGAAGGTGATCCATATCATGTATTGCCTCCCTAGAGGAAGGTGCAATAGACTACATATACTTTTTACACATTATTAGATGCATCACTTCACAATTAATGTAGTACTCAGAAAATGATGTTGTTTTGTTGCAAACCTAAAAACTTTAACTACTTTTTCTCTCAAGTAATTGGTCATTTTTAGAATTTATTCAGCTTTAGCTTTTCCCTCAGGGACTTGCCTTACCACCGAGGAGTGCCTATTGAATAAAAACAGGAATCCGAATATGACCGAAGAACAAATAGAGGATGAACTTAAGGCATATCTTGGAGTCAAGAAGGTTATTTGGTTGCCTCGTGGATTATATGGTACTTGATTCCTCATTGGATTATCTCAAATTTCTTTTGGATTTATAAGCTCTTAATACTTCTCTTTTTTTTTTTGGTTGGTGGGGGTGGGGACCATCATTTCATATTTACATAATGCCACGTCACAATTTATGTTGTTCTGACTCTTCATTTTTCTTGAAGTATCCGTGTCCGATGCATATCCGGACATGGGTATGGGGATATGATCCTCCAAGGACTCTCCAAATAGATGAAAATCTTGAAAAAATTTGAATATACCCGTGTTTGACACACACCCGAGTCCGTGTAACATAGGTCACAATGATTCATGCATGACTATAGATAAACATGTGTATTGTTCTACTCTCTTTTATTGCACACTAATATCAGTCAAAACTCCATAATACTATCATCAGCGATATATCCAGAAATCTGTAACCCTCTTAAACTTATGGAATGATTTTTCAATTGCATCTTGTTTACGTAGTAGTTAGAGAACTGCGATATTGTTGTTTATCCGTGTGCAAGTCTTCGTATCTGAAATGCAAACTCATTCATGCAAATCTTAACTAGATATCTTTAATTTTTGTAATATGGAACACTTTCCTTGGAGGATAGCTGTAGCACCACAGCATTTATTGACTATCCACTAGCACATGCAAATCTGAAGAGCTCTTAAACAGTTTATACGTGTACTGAAGTTTAAAGTATCTTCTTGATTTTAACAGGTGATGATGATACTAACGGTCATATTGATAATATGTGCTGCTTTGCGAAGCCTGGTGTTGTTTTATTGTCTTGGACTGAGGATCAAACTGACCCTCAGTATGAACGTTCCATGGAAGCATTTTCTATTCTCTCAAATGCTACAGATGCCTCTGGTTGGAAATTACAAATAATTAAACTCCATGTTCCAGGGCCGCTTTTTATGACGGATGAAGAAGCTGCTGGAGTTGCTCAAGTAAGCCTTTTTTTTCCATGGTTCTGCATCTTGGTCCATACACATTCAACTTAGTGCTAGGCTTCTAGCCTATATGCAGCTTTTGAGATTATGCAGTTGTTTTTTCTCCCCATTAATATAGCATTCATTATTATAGCTTCTTAGAGAATACAAGGCAAAAGTTTTTCTTCAATTTTGTTATCTTTGTAACCTTGTTCTGGATATAATTTTGCTCATCTTTTCACTTCTTATATTAATTATAGCTTTGCAGAATGAAACTATCAATCTGATTAACCTTTTAACTTCTTAGCCTCTCTATGTGGTAGTGACATAAACCTAGTAAAAAGAGAACAATTGTGCCCTTTGTTACTCGGACTTGTGCGTGAATGTCCGACACGGGTATATTCAATTTTTTCCAAGAATTCCATGTATTTGGAGGGTCCTTGGAGGATCATATCCCCATACTCATGTCCGGATATGTATCGGATAAGGGTGTCGAATACGGGTATTTTAAGAAAAATGAAGAGTCCGAGCAACATAGATTGTGCCAAATAACTGATAATCGGACACTTGATTTATGCTTTAGCTTTCTATCCTTTATTATCTAGTTGTTCATGCCAAAAGAAAAAAGGTCTTACTGTGCATTTTTTTCCTGGTCTTTGATGTTTCTAACAACAGGATGGCGAGGCTAAACCAAGACTTCCAGGTACAAGACTTGCTGCTTCATATGTAAACTTCTATATTGCCAATGGAGGGATCATCACACCACAATTTGGGGACCAAAAATGGGATGATGAAGCTGTTCGTGTTCTTTCTCAAGCCTTTCCACACTATGAAGTAAGCAAGTATTCTCTGTTCAACATGTGCCTGGTAGCAGAACCATGATGGGTGCAATATTGAGGTCCATTTTTAGTTATTAAGTACAAGGGGAATATGCTTTGGAGCAGAATGATAAATTGAAAAAGAAAAAAATGATTGATTTATCAAAATAGTGAATCTTAACTTACAGTCACTGACCTTGTGTATTACTTATGGGTAGATTAGGAGATAAAATAAATACAAAAATTTCATTTCTTAGTGAAGGATAACAACCCTGGATGATGAGAGGCATAACTATGTTACTCAGATTCGGATGTGAGTGTCAGATACGGATATTTGTCTGACACAAGTATGTTCAATTTTTTTTAAAATTTTTTTCATGTATTTGGAGTATGTTTGGAGGGTCATATCTCCATACCCATATCCGGATATGCAATGGACACGAGTGTTGGACACAGGTATTTCAAGGAAAATAAAAAATCGGAGTAACATAGATCTCTACAGTAGCTGAAGCAGATATATGTTAATGGAATGTTTTCTGGGACATGATCAAAGCCTGATGTTTTCTTTGACTGAATGAACTTTGTTTTCAATTATTTCTTTTGGCTCAGGTGGTAAGAATTGAGGGTGCTCGAGAAATTGTTTTGGGAGGTGGAAACATACATTGCATTACTCAACAACACCCAGCTGTGTGAGATTAACCAAATAAACAGCCTTTGTTTGATTTGTGGCTCCAGTTTCTGCAGCAGAAAATTTGTGGTGTTGTACCCAATGGGCACAGTTTTACAAACTTACATGAAAAATTCAGTCCTGAAATTCATTCTTATATTTTTGCCCAGAAAATAACATAAAATGAAACAAATATGTAAATTTTATTGTTGCTTGCACCACAAGTTGACAACTGAATTTGGATTACAATTCAGAAAAAAAAGGGGTTAAATTTTATGTTATGTTATATATATATATATATAGTTTAACTCGTATTTACTTTTCGGATTTTTGATATCTGAACTTTAAAAAAATGTACAAATTAACATCTGAACAAAGCGAGGCCGCGTGAATGTCATGTGCCAAGTGGAAATATTTTGTCGGTTACAAAATATTAAGAATTTTTTTTTCTTTTAATTTGTTTAAAAATAAATATATAAAAAAACAAAAAAAGAGAAAAAGAAAGAGAAGGGGAAGGGGAAAATGAAAACACTATTTCGTTTCACCAATTTTGAAATAAAGAAAATTTAATAGTGGCATGTCAATCTAAAAATCGACCCCTAGTTAGTTTTAAAATTTGCTAGCAGCATTAATTGTTTTTAATAAATTAATATTAATAAAAAAATTGTTATCAAATGTTTTAAAGATATTTTTTAAAATTATTAAATATAATAATATTTTTAGTTAATATATAAAAAATGATAAATAAAATTATTTAATTTTTATATTTAATATAATATTATTATTAAATAATATATTAAGTAATTTTAAAAAAATGCCCTAAAATACCGTTGACAAAACCCTTCATAAAAAATTTAAATTGGAAAAGTTAGCCTTCATTTAATATTTTCATACCCTATTAATTAATTCTTTGAAAATAAACATTTAAAAAAATTAAATCAAAATTTCAAACTTTTAATATTAATTAATTTAATTAAAATGATAGCAATATGAAAAGTCATAAAATATTATTATTTTCATTTTAATATTTCCATTTTGGATGATAATAGCCCACGTGGTGGAGGTGGATTGGTTCATTTCTGTTTCTTTTTTACAATTAATTATTTAAAGATAAATTTAAATTAAAAAAAAAAAGAGATTAAATTAAAGAAATAAATAATAGTTTTTAAATAATTAATTAAATGAAATATAAAATGGATACATTTACCTTTAAATAAAAAAAATTCCAAACAGAGGATAGAGAAACAGAGAGATCTTCTCAAGATCTGCCATTTTTACGTTTCTCAATCCTAGCAAACAAAAAAAAAAAAAATGAGAGCTTGAAGATCTAAAAGGATTATTCTTTTCTTGAGTTGAAGGCAAAAGGGGAAATAATGGGGTGTACATTTTCAGGGTTGAATGCATTGTACGACGCCGTTAATGGGGGAGGGGACGTTTGGATCAACGACAACAGGTTCAGGATCGTGAGGCAGCTGGGTGAAGGTGGGTTCGCCTATGTTTACCTGGTGAAGGAAGTCATGTCCGATTCCTCTTCAGCTTCGGCTGGTGGCTTAGCCAAGAAAGTCAAGGACCCTTCTCATCTCTCTGGTTCGTTCTCCTTCAAAATTTTCTCTTTTCTCTTTTTTTTTTTTTTTTTTTTATTCTTTTTAAGGATTTTATGATTTGGGTATTTCTATTGAATTGGTTTTTCAGTTATCTGAGTGTTTCTTTAAATCTTAATTGGTGATTGCTTTCCGTTCCTATATTTAGTTTGAATCTTCTGTTCAGCTATATGTTTTTTTTTTTTTTTTTTTTTTCTAAATTGTGCATTTGTTGTTTTTATTTTTTTGGGTCGCCGGGGGGGGGGGGGACTTGCTTAGCTGAGCCTTTTGGTTCATGATCTGAAATGATGTGTTTCTTTTGTTTGAGGGTTTTAATTGATTTTTTATTGTAATTTAATTGGATTTATGTGTCTGATATCTTGTTTTTGGTATCTTATTGTGACTGAATGTATGGATTCCTTACATTCTGGTTTCTTTGATTGAAGTTTGGTGATATTATGTGACTGTTTTATAGGAAATTCAAGTATATTGTCAATGGAAAATTGAAACCATCTATGGTATTTCCTGAACTTTTATGGTAAAATTTTGGGGTTATTTTGTTTTGGCTTATTAATTAGACTGTGGATCTGAAATTGTCCTCCTTTTTCTTCAATGCCCCAATAGTAATCTGATAATCTCATAAAATTGAATCTGATTCATGTTGGGTGTCAAAGTGGAATTTTGATTTTGAACTTGGGCTTAGCCCAGTTGGTTCATGCAGCCACCCTAAGAGGTGGCATCGAGCAGATCTGGGGTTCGAATTCTAGCATATGCAACCCTTCCCCTATCCCCATGCTATGGCCTCCTTTGTAACAAAAAAAAAAGTGGAATTTTCTGTGATTATCAAATTCCTATTGGAGTTATAGAACTAAAATTATGGATCAGTTGAATCTTTGATCTCAGTTCTGTTGTAAAAACTAAGGCATTTGACATAGAATTTCGTACTTAATATGGAGTTATCGTGTCTTTGATGATGGTTTGACTTCTTGCCTATCAGATTCGAGATTTATGCATTTGTTTTTTATTATCTGAATTTACATCTTAAATGGATCTGCTAACCTTTCTTTGTTTGGGGACTTATCAAGGATGGTGTCCTCTGCTATGCCATTTGCAGGATTTTATTAATTTATTTTTAAAAAAATTATCATCAGATCAAAGAGAAAGTTAACTTGGTTTTGGAACTAACATAAGTTGGGTTGCATTTGCAGACGATGGCACTTATGCAATGAAGAAAGTTCTCATTCAGAATAATGAACAGTTGGATTTGGTTCGGGAGGAGATCCGTGTTTCATCCTTGTTTAGTCACCCTAATCTGCTTCCACTTCTTGATCACGCTATCATTTCTGTTAAGGTAATTATTCAGATCTCTTATTTTAATTAACCTTAA
Source organism: Fremontodendron californicum (assembly GCA_030761205.1). Taxonomy (NCBI): domain Eukaryota; kingdom Viridiplantae; phylum Streptophyta; class Magnoliopsida; order Malvales; family Malvaceae; genus Fremontodendron; species Fremontodendron californicum. Next base: position 6,041,497 of record JAULJL010000019.1, on the reverse strand, counting down.
AAGCTGTTACATGCATCTTAAATGTTTCTGAAATTTATCGATTCATTTACCCTTAAAATTGGTGTAAAACTTGCAATGAAAACTATTTTTCAAGATTCTCTCGTGTTCACTTCATGGAAACTATTCTTCTTCTGTCTTCAAATTACTTTTCGTGCAATTGTATTTGTCTAAAACAATTTGATTTCATTGGCTAGCCTACAAAAGAAGGATCATGGAATCATGAAGCATATTTACTATTTCCTGTTCATTTGGATGGAACATTACTGGATAATTCCAAAGTTATGAATGCTAAAAAGGAATTCTTTTCTACCTCAGATGTTCTTCAAATATTTCAGCAGGTGAGTAAAACATTATCTTTTTGAATAATGTGATGCCATTCCTTTTGTAATACAATTTTAAGGGCTTGAAATAAGGTTCCCATTTATGTGGCACTTGTTATCAGTGGATCTGATGCATTTCTTTATACTTTAACATCTGGCTTCAATGTTCTAATATTTGCTCTTTTTATGTATTAAAATTCCTCTTAATAGTGTTTTCTATTTTTGGATTCAATGATGTCATAACTGATTAGAAATGGCTCTAAGCATTTTGACTAGACCAAATCATTTCCACAGCTGTGTGCAGGACTCAAACATATGCACAATCTTGAGCCTCCATATGCACATAATGATGTCAAGCCTGGTAATGTTCTTTTAACCCTTAGAAAAGGGAAATCACCTCTTGCTATATTGATGGATTTTGGGAGTGCTCGTCCTGCAAGGAAGCAAATTCGTTCTCGTTCTGAGGCACTACAGCTTCAGGTGCTTATTTCTTCTTTATGTTTCTTCAGTGCTTAAAAGTATTCTTATATTTCTGTGCTTTAGAACTTCTTTCTCATCTTTTCTGGAAAATAACCCCAAGTTCCTTAAATCTGTTTGCTTGATGTTCTACCAACATACACATGCATACTCTCTAAACACATATAAAACAATGTATAAGTACATAATTGGCTTATTTGTATGATGCATTTACCTTTTCATCATCATAAAATATGTTAAAAATAAATTTTCTTGATTTTAAATGCCGTAATAATTTATTGCATTATCTTATGGTTGTCATCCTCATATCTTCTGCTTAAGTTTGAATGTAATATTCGCTTTTCGGTCTATCAGCTTAATGCATCTTCTACCATGCTCATGGTTTAATTTTGTTTCCATAAATAGGAATGGGCAGCTGAGCACTGTTCAGCACCTTTCCGAGCTCCTGAGTTTTGGGATTGTCCAAGCCATGCAGATATTGATGAGAGAACTGATATTTGGTCGTTGGGGTGCACTTTATATGCAATAATGTAAGAATTAATACTTATACATGCACTTATACAGTGTTAGCTTTCGTTTAATAAACTTTTTTGTTGTTGTACTTTCTTTCATTTCATCGTTGTTCATCAAGTTTCTTTGTCAAACAATTAGTAAACAGGGTGTTTGGGGAGTCTTATAGCTGGAATATTTTTATTGGTTTCCTTCTGGCTTAATCTAAGGAGTAGATTTTAAGTATTTGATGTGAGAGTTCTACAATGCTAAAAACAGGGCTTCTGTATTTTCAACATTGGTGTTGGTATGAAGAGTGATGATTGCATCCAACCTAATTGATTGAGATTTGGCCCTGTACAAGTGGTTGTGCCCCTAAAAAAAACTTTTTTTTTCACACCAAATAGGCTTAACTGCATGCTAGAAAAATGGGAGATTGTGATGTCATGCGCTTCAACAAAAATGACCTTGTGAAAATTATGGTCTTGGAAAAAGTGAATAGAATCACAGTAGCAGTGGCAAGACAATAAGTTTAAAATATCTTTACAGGCTACTGCATATCTAAAGTTTTGCCATGACATCTTTTACGTGCTTCTCTAGACAAGAAAATCAGTAGTAATATGCATGTAATCCATTCATATAAGCTCATTTATTAGAACTTGATGCATTTATAATGTTAGTCAGTAGTGAGCGACTTAATGACATGTACTTTATGTTGAGCAATGCCTGTGAATTTGACATTATTGTAAGCAGTAGACTCACAGAAAGTGGGGTCTAATGAGTTGTTTTCTGATGATACTTTGATAAAACTCTCCCTTTTTGGAGTTTCATATCCTTCCTAAATGTCTTCGAATGAACTCATTTTGGCTATGTTGCTCTGACTCTTCATTTTTCTTGAAGTACTCGTGTTCGACACATATCCGAATATGGGTATGGGGATATGATCCTCCAAGGACCCTCCAAATATATGGAAACCTTGGAAAAAAAATTGAATATACCCGTGTCCGACACTCACACCCGAGTCCGAGTAACATAGCATTTTGGAGTTTCATGTGTGTCTGGCTTGCACTGTCACTCTCTATACCTTGATGTAATATAAATGCTATCCAGAAACAAGTTAAAGCAATTGTAGTATTTGTACTTTCATTAGGTGCTATAATTATTAATTTCTCATTGGAACTGATGCTCTTTAATGCTTTTATCCTCTGCTGTGAACCTTTTCAGTATATGTAGTTAGCAGTTTTATTTATATACTTAGGTTATTACTTGTCATTTGTTGTAGGTATGGGGTATCCCCTTTCGAGTATGCACTCGGAGAATCTGGAGGAAGCTTGCAATTGGCCATTGTAAATGCACAGATTAAGTGGCCAGCTGGACCTAAACCGCCATATCCAGAAGCTCTTCACCAATTCGTGACGTGGATGCTTCAGCCTCAGGCTACTGTTCGCCCTTGCATAGATGATATCATAATTCATGTCGACAAGTTGATCTCAAAGTTTTCACAGTGATATCATATGGGGTTGAGAAGGAAAGGTTAGGGCATTCAACCAGTTAATCTACAAGTTGACCAATGCACATTCTAGCAACTTGCATTATGAAACGTCAGTTACTTGGCACTCTCTTTTAAATACTTCTGAATGTGAAAGCAATAGTCATTCCTTATTGAAGGTTACATAGATAATCCTTTTTGGAGAAGTTGTGGTAGTTGTGCATTAATTCGTTTTACATCACTAATTAACTTCATGATCTGTAATTCATTGCTCTTCATCCCAGATTCAATTTTATAGGAAAACCTCAATAATTTGTGTTATCCATTGTTGATGCTGTCAGTTTCTTCAAATATCCCCATTAGATCCAACTTATGTTACTTGGACTCGGGTATGTTCGATTTATTCTAAGTTTTTTCATGTATTTGAAAGATTCTTGGAAATCATATTCCCATACCTATATCCGGATATGCGTCGGATACGAGTACTTAAAAAAAAAAAAAAAAGAGTCGGAACAATATAAAATCCAACATCACTTTGGAAGTACAATAATTGTAAGATTTTGATTGGTTGTCTGGAATAATTACAATCATTCTAAGATTTCCAAGTTATGAGAAATTCAGTTCATATCTGGTCCAGTCACTTTATTACTAAATCATGGTTGCGGGGTTCTCAATGCCGACTACTGAAGTCAGTATCAGGAACAAAGCAGATGAAATGGAGAGTGTGGATTCAGGTATTTGTAATTATCTGATTTTTTTTTCGGATTCGGATATTGAGGATTCGGATAAAATACGGATTCAGATATTATAATTACTATCCGCATGGGATTCGGAGCCGAATTCGCATTATTTATACGGATAACGGATTCGGATATTCGAATTTGTTATCCAAATTCTCTTACTTTTGCGGATACGGATATCCGAATCCGTTATCCGTTTATTTGAATTTAAAATTAATTTTTGTTTGATTTTATTTTTTTATTATTTTATTTTTTATACTTATTGAATTCGGATATCCGGCGTATAATGTTATTTGATTCGGGTTCGGATTTAGATAGTAATATGCGGATTGAATGCTGATAATAAATAGATTCAAGTTTTAAAGTAATTTTACGAATTCGGATATTACAAAAAAGAATGGATATCCATCCGTGTCATCCTAAAGCAGACCATGCTTCAACCTCGCTTATGCCATTGCCACCTAAAGGGCTTTCTTTATAAAGTAATACTATAGATTTTGTTTCAACAATCCGACTACTGCTGTAGATTTCTTATTACTTCCGTACCATTTTTGAGTAATTAGATTGTTTGCTTGTTAGATAAAATGGCATTGATCTTCTTTATATGGTTGGTGGTATCTTCAGGGTTTTTTTTTTTTTTTTTCTAATACAAAAGAGATCGTAGTATGGGGATACAGGAAAAGGTTAAGGATATTGAGATTCGAATTTCAAATTTGTTAGACGTCATCTCTTAAAGATAACTGTATGAATTAATTGGATTAAACTTCTGGTTTGAGGTATCTTTAGGTTTTACTTTAGCCTAATTGGTTTCTTGAACTATGTTAAACGACACAGCTTTTTAGGTATCAAAATTTTCGAGTTCAAATTTTGAAAATAGTTTTTTTCCTTTAATATATCTTTTTAGTGTCTTATTACTTATCAGATTGTGCATTATTGTTCTAACAAAGCTGAAATTTTTTGAATGCTGGAAAATAACTTCAGAGTGACAAGAACATAGTAGAATGTGAATCTTTGGCTTTGATATCACGTGGAGCTTTTGTGGCTAAGTGGAGAGTTGTGGGTAAAATCCATAGAAAGTTCCTTAAAAAAGGTTCTTTTTTGTTAACAATCTTTTGTTGCCAAAACACACTTTAAATTTTCTGAATCTTGGTTGAACTTCAACTATATCTTGATTACATAAATACTATAAATACTTCATTTACTAGTAGAAACACACACTCAAGATTTTTCCTCCTTTCCAAAGTATAATCTTTTCAATCTCAGAATATTTCACAAGTAGACATAGGAAATTTACCAATGCCTGATAAAGTTGTTGATTTACCATTCTCTCCTACTAACTTGTAAAAAATTGTTCGTTTCAATACTTCACGATTTAGTACACAACTGATGTGAAATTCATGACTCCCCATTAAAACCGTGACATCCTCCTCACTTTCACAAAAGCCATTGTCTTTAGTGCCACACCGTTAATATCCAAAGTTAACTCTAATATCAAATGTTACGATCAACGTCAAACTGTATTGTCCAAACTGTATTGTCCATTTTGATTCATGGGCTCACGATTTTGTCTCCTATGAACATTTATATACCTAATTAAACTCTAGTAAACAGTCGTTTTAAGATTCATATGGCTCCCCACTAGACTGTGACACTAACCTGCTCAACATGATCTTTAGTTTATTCTTCACTATTCTACCTCAGCCTCCTGGTCACAAAAATTCTAACTCCACTTCTGACAAGATCAAGATGCATTGATGCAATATTCCATATCTACCAAAATCAACTATTCGCTTATGTGTCATTATGGTATCCATAATTTGGTTTGACAGCTGAAAAGAGTCGGCCAATTTTTGATTAATCCGTAGAAGGAACTTATCCCAATATTAAATCTAAAGCTTTTTGCAATTGATCTTGTCACACTTCTAGGTGAAAAAAACTTACTTGCCAATGTATAAACTCAAATATAATATTCATTGAATATGAAGTTATCCTAACTTATTAGTTATTAATATAATCTATGTTATCCAAACTTCTAATTTTTTTTTAAAGTATTTGTTTTTCACACTTGTATTCGACACATATTCGAACATGGATACGAGGGTATGATATTCTAAATATATAAAAAAAAATTTAAAAATATTGAAAAAACTCATATCGAACATATATCCGTATCCGATATTCATCATCGAATCCAAATAACATAGACTATAAAAAAAATAGAAAAGAGGCATTACAGTAGTCAAAACAAATAGTAGAGAATGCTTTGTCGTTGGGGAATCCGATTTATGTTATTCCAACATGTGAAAGCTTATCCTACACGTCGTTTGTTCTAGAAAAGGAAAGGAAATGTTCGGTATTAAAAGATAATGCTAAGATTATTACTCTTAAAATGTCAAAAGCTTAGGAATTTTCTCCAGAGTAAATGGATTCAGGAAGAGAAATAATGCTGTAGAAGTAGGAAAAGAGAACTAGGCCAAAAGGATTTGTTTGGTAATGGTCAATTAAAAAAGAAAAAAAAAATCTGGAGTTTAGCTCAATAAATTTATGCAGTCATCCTTAAAAAGTGGCATCCAACATGTTTGAAGTTCAAATTTTAGTATCTGTAACACTTTTTCTTATCCCTAGACTACGACATTTTTTGTACCAAAAAAAAAATCTATTGCATCCTTTCTTTTCCAAGCAACTTGGTTCAATATTCACTGAATGTGAATTGCAGATATGAATTTGCAAAGATGATTCTGGTGATCTAAAGATTCTACACTGTTGGAAAAAAAAAAGCAAAGGGAATTAGTCCCCTTGCTTTTCCCTCCCAAAGATTCTAAGTTCCTCACATTAGTGGATGCAAATTCGATTAAATTTCTTAGGAATGTATCATTACTTAATCTGTGTTAATTTTCAGAAGAAACTTCATGTCATGGTACCATCTATGTTATTCAAATTCGATAGTTGGATACGGATATGTGTCCGAGACGGATCTATTTAATTTTTTTTTAAAAAAATTCATATATTTGAAATATCTTACTCCCATTCCCATACTCATACCCATATTCGAATTTGTGTTAGACATGAATATTTTAAAAAAACTGAAGAGTCAAAGTAACATAAGATAGCACGGTTGTAAATAATTTTTAGCACGCTTAAGTACATAATTAGACTACCTAACTATCATCTAATTATATGTTAATTAACAAGTACAAACTTGAATAGAAGCATCTATTGGGGGGGCGTTTTGGTAAAGTGAATAACAAAAAGAAAGAACCAACATGGCCTCTAATGTATCCACTAGGCATTTACATTCATATAAATTGACCATTTCAGTGATCATCAAAATTAACCAAGGAATTCATTTTGCAATCAAGAAAATAGTGTAGGCGCAAAGAGAGACAGCGAGAAAATGAGGCCAACAGGTAATTCTACGGCCACTATTGGTGGCCTATTGCAATGGAATTCTCCTCTTCCCTATGTCTTTGGAGGCCTTGCTATCATTTTTGGTATCATCGGGATCGCATTGCTCTTCCTTGCATGCAGTCACCGAAGGTCATCGTCGCCTGAATTTCCGAATGGGAAAGAAGAAAAATACAAGGAAACCATACAAGCATCACCTAGTATGGAGCCTAAAATAGTGGTGATCATGGCTGGAGATGACCACCCCAGTTTCGTAGCAAAGCCTTGTCCTTGAATTCCATCCATTTTGGGTTCTGACTTTTTCGGGTTGAGGTTTTTGACTTTTTGATCAAATCAGGTTTGGACGGGTTCGAGTTTGGATTTTTTTAGGCGGGTTTTCGAGTTCGGTTCATTTTGCCACCTCTATCCCTATCCCTTATCATATTTTTGTGGTGTAAAGGAGTCGGGTATTTAAATAACTGCCGCAATGTGACGCTACCGTTGTTAATTTGTGGTTTCGGCTTTCTCCATTGATCATGATAGCATTTATTACATTCGCAACCGCGATAAATGCAACACGATCGAAAACACGTCCGTAACCGTAATTTAAATCTCTGACTATATTTAGACATATATTCAAAGTTTTGTGATCTTCAGCCTCCATGAATTTAGGACCGGCCAAGGATTGAAAGTATAGCAGCTTTATAGGATGAATTAATCTGCAGTTGGCAATAATTCTCATGGATATTGGAACCAACCTCGAAACTCATCATCATTTTGCAAAGCTATTAAAGCCAAACTGTTAAGGCACGTCTTTAATGCTGCCTAACCATTATCCTTTATTCGGTAATCGCGAGGTTATCAAGAATTGAATTCTAATCAATTCTAATCAGTAAAATTAAGAGTCTTGCATTCTATCAACAAATCATACAATTATTAGCTTAACCTTTTATCTGCTGATGTATCTATGCCAAATACAATTCAGAATTTTTCTAGATGTATAGACTGAATTTTAAAGTGCCGACCGATATTATCGTTTTATTTTTCATTACATATGACTTTTACTTTTAGTGTCTGTTACATCTTTTTTTTTTTAATATCTATTTGAGGTTGTCAGAATTTAATCTTGGATCACTAAAATTATGAGTCAAATACTCTATCAACAGACCACATGACTCTAAATCCCTTTCTTTTTTTGTTAGTTGAGAAGAGATCATAACTTTTATGTGATGCAAATTGATTGATTTTTGGAAAAGAAAAACAAATCATGATTTCCTAATATATATATATATATATATATATATATATATATATATATGGGTAAGTAGACCTGTTTATGGACATGATCGCGGCTCGAAATTTTTTTCCCTTATTTAGATCCGGTCCTAAGTCGACCCGATTCACTGTTTAAAATATTAATAAAAAAATTAAAAAATATTTTTATATTTTATAATTAAATTTAAATAAAAAAATAATTTTTTATTAATTAAACAATGATCCGAACTAACTTGAATCATAAAACTTTTATCCAAATCCGATTCAATACAGGCCGGACGAACTGCTCAACCATTGAGCATGTCTATGATTAACTAAGCCTTTTACAGCCAACCAGACTGCAACGGAATTACCCTGTTACCCTGTTCCATATGTCTTGGAAAGCCTACCAATTGATTTTGGGATCATATTCCTCTATGCTGTCCTGCCCTCAAAGAACCTTCCCCCAATTTTTGGCGATTCTTTTTCGGCATACATCTATCAAGCCTACAAGCATTTAGCAATTTAAATAAGTGAAATTAGACACTTTGACAATCTATACAATATTCCTTTGGCCTTTTACCTAAAAAAAATTCAATTTAGACATTCTTTTTTTAATCCTTTTTCGTGCCTAACAGGTTCAACCCGTTTCCTCCAAACAGTTCCCTTGAGTCCATCAATTTCATTTCCTTAAAGACATAAACAAGGAGAAGTCCTGAGAAACACCGGAGTAGCAGCAATATAGAGCCAAAAATAGTGGTGAATTGGTGACATGGTGTATTAAAGCTTTGTGCTTAATGAACTCCGCCATTTTCAAACTATATAATCTCAAGATACCCACTCTCATTATTTTTTTTTTTATTTTTTTTTTTGCAAAGGAAATTCAATCTGATATTCTCAAGATGGTAAAAGAATTACTAAATATGGAACTTTTGAGTAACAAAATGAATGAAACTCTTTTTCATTCTATAAATTTTTACTTAAAATCGTCAAAAATTAAACTATAATTATAATTATTAATATTAAAATTTTATCAAACATATTACACCATTGTTCGTCATTTTATATACTTTGTTCTCACAACTTTGATTATTTAATTTAAATAGATAAAAAAATATCTAGTGATTTGACTTTGAATCCACATGGAATGGACACGTATATATAGAGATAATATTGTCATTAATATATTGAAAAAATATATAATATATACTATATTATCTAAAATCTTTATTTTCTCTAAAATATTTATATTGACATTTATATTTTACACATATTCAGACATAATTATAAAAGTATAATCCTTTAAATATATATAAAAAAAAAAATTTAAAAATTTTGAGCATATCCGTATCGGATATGAATATTTATATCTGATACATATTCATATCCGATATTCATCGAATTCAAATAACATAATATATATATATATATATATACACACATCATGTACGAGTATTTTCCTTCTTAGCAATTGATTGCACCAGATTACTACATAAAACAGGGTAGCGGAATGAAGAATTATAGTTTTGTTCGTCTTTTTCTTTATTTCTTCTAAGACAACAATACATGAATGAAACATCTCTAATAAATCTTGTTAAGATTATTACTCCTGGAATTAAGGTTATCGTTGTACTTTTTATTTGTGATTGTTACACAGTTTTTTTTTCACTTTTTTTTATTTTATTTATTTATTTGCATTTCATTCTTTCCATAATCTCTATCCTAAAATTAGCCTCTGGATTTGGTCAACTTGGATGACTTTGTTTTGTGTTGATCATCTCCAGGCTTTCTTAATTGCTTTCCAAAAGGAAGACATACATTTTCAACTTTTCACGCTGGGTTGAGTAATAATAAATTTGTATTGGAGATTGAATAGGTAGAGACTTTAGTTACAGGTTCAATGATTCAATCGATCAATTTTTTTTAAAAAATATTAATATTAAATACGATATATAATTAATAAAAATATATATTTGATTTAATTATATTATTTTTAATATAAAATTAAAATGTTAAGACTTCAAAATTCATCATTTATAAAAAAATAAAAAATAAGTTTAAAATTAATTTTTTATCGATTTAATCCGATTTTTTTTTATTAATTCATTTGATTTTTTATCAATTCATAAAATATCCGATTTTAAAATATATATCAAACCAAATAAATCTTGGATTTTTTTATTAAATCAATCCAGCTCAATTTTTAGAAGTATGCGGTCACTATAAAATTTTTCTTTGATCTGGCTGGAAAGCATTTAATTTCTTGACGTTCCATTAAGTAAATTTTGGAAATTAGTTCGAAGTCGTATCATTGTACTAGCAATAATTTCAATTCATTTTCATGTCATTTCAATATGCATACTTTATAAGCATTCATTGCTTCTTTATCCCAGTACTTTTTTTTTTTGAAAGAAGAGATTGAAGCATTCTTCGAAAAAAAAAATAAGTTTTTTTTATTTAAATATAGTCAAAAAAATTTTTTTCCCAAAATACCGTTACTTTTAGATTATTTTTCAAAATACGCTGGTTTTAACATTAGCTGGGAAATCGCCACCCCCCATGGCGATTTCCCAGCATCAAAAAACTGATTTTGGCTAAAAATACCAAGGGAAATCGTCATGAGGGATGGCGATTTCCCTTGGTGTTTTTTTCAAATTTTGCTAAAAATACCAAGGGAAATCGCCACCCCCATGGCGATTTCCCTTGGTATTTTTAACCAAATTTGTAAAAAAGATGAAGGGAAATCGCCATGGGGGGTGGCGGTTTCCCTTCATGTATAATTTTTTTTTTAAATTAATAAACAAATTTTAATTGCGCAAATAGACGGTACTTTCTTATATGGAAAATACAAAGGCACATTATTGTTAGCTATTGCACAAGATGGCAACCGAAACATACTGCCAATTGCCTTTGCCATTGTGGAGGGTGAGACAACAGAGGCTTGGTCATTCTTTCTCAGTAACTTGCGCAGACACGTGACAAAACAGCCTAGCATTTGCTTGATGTCTGATCGACATGAAGCCATCAAAGCTGCGATTAGACGCGATGGTGGATGGAATCTTCCACATGCATATTCAGTGTACTGCATTCGACACATTGCAGCGAACTTTATGAAAAAGTTTAACAATAAGGAATTGCGTCGACAAATTGTTAACATGGGTATGGAATCAAATCATAGTTATTTTATCTCTTATATTTCGTTTAGCATATAAAATAATATTGAAATTCACAAGTTTTTTGTTTTAAAATTTATTAGGATACGAGTTGAGGCGACCGAATTTTCATTTCATGTATGACAATCTTCGTGGAGAAAATGCAGAGGCGGCTAATTGGCTTGATAGGATCCCAAGGAGAAGTGGGCGCAGTCATATGATCAAGGAAGGCGTTATGACCATATGACAACCAACCTAGCTGAATCTATCAATTCGGTGTTGAAGGGAACGCGTCATCTTCCCATTACTGCTTTAGTGCAATCAACATATTATAGGTTGGCTGCACTTTTTGTTAAGATGGGGAACAAGCAAATTGCCATGATGGAGGGAGGGCACACATATTGTGAAACAGTCACACAAGCTATGCAAGAAAATCGCAGGAAAGCTAACTCCCACATTGTTCGTAATTTTACGCGAGCAAATCAATCTTTTCTGGTTGAAGAGTTAGTTGCTCCACAAGAGGGTGTTTCTGCAATGAAGTACAAAGTTAACCTCAGTGACATGTGGTGTGATTGTGGAAAGTTTCAAGCACAAAGGTTCCCTTGTTCACATGTAGTTGCTGCCTGTGCACATGTCCATGTAGATTGCATGCAATATGTGGACAAAGTATATAGACTGGAAACTATATTGAATGTTTATAGACATGAGTTCGAAGCTGTTGGAAATGAAGGTTACTGGCCTCAATATGATGGTCCAGAAGTGTGTCCCAATCAAGAAATACGGAGAAATCCACATGGTCGGCCAAAATCAAGTCGTATTCGTAATGAAATGGACCTCAGGGAGAAAGGCCAACCAAAACGTTGTGGATTATGCAGAAACGAAGGTCATAACCGTCGAAATTGTCCGCATCGATTTGGCACATTGGGGGAGACTTCGCATCAACAATAAATGAATTACATGTTTTTCTCAACTTATCATGTACTTTGGATTATTATTGTACATATAAGGGAAAATGCAATGCAAGTTTTTTTGTTTGTTTTTTGTTTTTTGTTTTTATCTAATACAAATCAATTAACAAAATTTAAAAAAATTTGTTCATAAATTTTAAATAATAAAATTTACCTTACGAAATTTCTTTTTTTTTAAAAAAATTATAAAAAAATTATTTTAATTTAATTTATAAATTTTAAAATTAAAAAACAAAACTTACAAATTTTTAAAATTAAAACAAAACTTACAAATATAATTTTTGATATACAAATTTAAGAAGAAATATTATTTTGTTTTTTTAATTTTTATAAGAAAAAAATTTTCCATATTTAAATTTAATAAGAAATTTAATTTAATTTATAATTTTTAAATTTAAAAAATAAAATTTACAAATTAAAAAAAAAATTAAAATTTGTTTATTAATTAAAAAAAAAAATACATGAAGGGAAATCGCCACCCCCATGGCGATTTCCCTTCATTTTTTTTGGAAATTTGGTTAAAAATACCAAGGGAAATCGCCATGGGGGGTGGCGATTTCCCTTGGTATTTTTAGCAAAATTTGAAAAAAATACCAAGGGAAACCGCCACCCCCCATGGCGATTTCCCTTGGTATTTTTAGCCAAAATCAGTTTTTTGATGCTGGGAAATCGCCATGGGGGGTGGCGATTTCCCAGCTAGTGTTAAAACCAGCGTATTTTGGGAAATAATCTAAAAGCAACGGTATTTTGGGAATTTTTTTTTTTGCTATATTTAAATAAAAAAACCAAAAAAAAAATGCATTTATTATTTAACCGTAAGTAAATCACTTACTTGAAGATTTTGAATTTGAATTATCCTTTTCCATAATAAAGAATTTAAAAATTTTTGGCATAATTTTTTATGCAATTTTTCCATTTCATTATTTCTTGTGCAATTTTAATCACATATGAATGGAAATAAAATATTTTATCTGCCATTTTTTTTGTTATATCATTTATAAAAATCTCACCTAACATAATAAATATAAAAAATTAAATAAAATGGGAATGGGACACCCTTAATTTAGAAAAAAAAAATTAATTGGTTAATATTTTGATAAAAATTATCCCTAAACTTTTCTTTAAAAATGATCACTCTCTATTACTATATATCAATATATCTAAATTTATATTTATATAAATTTAACATACTAATAATTTTTATTATATAATTTTAATATATTTATATATTTATATCATATTCAAATTTTTTATATTATATATTATATTTTAAAAATTTTATATAATATAATTATATCGTATTTAAAATTACCGCATCAAAATATATCACGGGATCTAAAAAGTTGTGTTATCATTTAAGACAAAATAAAAATAAAAATGGCGTTCATGAAAGTCAATAAAAGATTGCACTTTGATTGACGGATGACATTTTAAGCAAATTTCCATTTGAAACTTTTTTGTGATATGCTAATATCAACTAGTCTAAATCATGATCTTGATATATCTTGTTTGCCCATTTTAATTTGATTAATCAAACTTTAGTTTTTAAAAATAAGTTTAAATTTTTTTTACAAAAACCACAATATATTTTTTCATATTTATCTTATCTTGGGTGGTATTTTTATAAATAAAAATATAATATTTTCCATGTCAACATGACATGACATAAAAAACTTACTTTTGGATGGAATATTTTATTTTCATATATTGATGACTTAAATTACACCAAAAAGTATAATAGATGATAAAATTATACCCAAAAAAAAAAGTGTAGTGATAAATAGGGAGTCCCTAATCTTGTATTATAGTAAATTTTATCCTTTAATTTTCCTTTTTATATGAAGAAGAATATGAGGAAATTAACGTGACTTATTTTTTTAATAAAAAATAAAACACTTGTTAAGTGATCAGTTATCCAAGTTCAATTCAAAACTTAATTGATGTTTATCATAAATATATTATTATTTCGAATTTAGAGTTTAGTTTAGTTGGTTCATGCAGTCATCCTTAAGAAGTGACATCCAGTAGATTTTGAGTTCGAATCTCAATATTTACAATCTCTTTTCTTATTTCTAAACTACGGCTTTTTATATATATAAAAATATATATATATCTTACTATTCCCATCAAATTAAGAGGATCCAACTCGTGCATTTAACTTACAGTTTATTTAAAGCTAAACTTACATTTTCGTTAGACTTTGATATGCAGATAAGATGGTTTTTTTTTTTTTTTTTTAAATATGAAAAAATAAAAATATATATTTTCATACTTACTAAGAAAAATAAAAAAGTGAAAAATAATTTTTTTTACCCTTTACTCAATATAATTATAAAATAAGAAAAATATATTTTCATATAATTTTATTTTATTTTATTTTATTATTATACACACTTGACTTGCATATTTCTCATTTTTTTCTTATATTATCATTTCAATTTAAAATATATTTTTATAAATAATTATAAAAATAATCACTTTTTTCATTTTTTTTTCTCCTACTAAACACATTCAAAATTTATTTATTTTTATTTTTGTATTCAATCATATTCATCCTTTCACTTTTTCGTTTTACATGTCATATATACAATTACTTTTATTTTATTTTTTATTTTAGAATTAAAGAAGGAATAATTTAAGACTAGGAATTTCTTTCTTATTAAATGTGAATTAGGTCCTTTCAATCAAATCATGTGTCAACTATAGCTTTTTATAGTAATATGTATATATTACTTACATTAAAGTGAAACTTACAGTTAATAAAATAAGATGCATCTTGTCATCAAAAAATAATAAGATGCATCATCATTAAAGAAGGTCCAATTGTAAGAGTAGTAGCATAGTAAAGATATATACCTATACTATTATTATAAAAAAAAAAATAACTGAATTAATGTCATTGAGTCAAGTGATATCAATTTAATTGATAAAATTATCAAAAAAATAATTTTTAAAAAATTATAATAATTATAGATTAAGGATATTAATATTTTTTAAACAGAAATTTTATTTAAAAAACTTTAAAAAATTATCTATTTTTATACTAAAAATTACTTAAAAAATAACTACTTTTGTTATAAAAAAAAGGATAATTTCATGAATGACCCCTGAAGTTTATCAAATTTGTCAATATAGTACCTGTACTTTAAAAATATCTATTTTGATACTTAAAGTTTACACTCCGTATGCTATTGTAGTACCTGTCAGTAACACCGTTAAAAATTGATGACTTAGCTTTTGTATCCAATGAAAACTTGACATATGGCACCATATAACGATGTCACGTATACTAACTAAAAAATTATTATTTTAATTTTAAAAATAAAAATAATATTATTTTAAAAATATAATGATGACACGTGGCGTCATATAATGATGCCACATGTATTAACTTATAAAAATTTAAAAATATTTTTTTTAAATTTAAAAATTTTAAAAATTAAACAAATTAAAAAAAAATTAATTTTATATTTAATTTCTGTAATTTTCAAAATTAACTTTTTAAAAATATATATTTTTAAAAATTTTAGATATTATAAATGATTTAATATTTAATTTTAAAATATTTTATATTTTAAATATAATTTTAGTTAAATATTTTTATTTTATTATTTTATAAAATTTTGAATTTAAAAAATAGAATTTAATTTTAAAATATATTATTATTTTAATATAATTTTTTAAGTTTTTAAAAAAATTAGATATTAATTTTTAAAATATTTTTTATTTTAAAAATATTTTTATTTATTTTTAATATATATATTTACAAAAATTCAGATATTAATTTTTAAAAAATCAGGTGATGTCACGTGTCATCACTTGATTGGTCAATGTCACATCATCGTTTATATTTAACAGTGTTAAGTCAAAGTAATTGATACACGGTTTGATAGTACAGGTACCACATTGAACATTTTTAAAGTACAGGTACCACATTGACAAATTTGATAAACTTTAAGAACTATTCATGACATTATCTCTTAAAAAAAACTACCCACCCACATGATGGTTGTGACAATTTCTAGTGTGTATATATATATATATATATATATATATATATATATATATATATATATATATATAATTAGCTTAGTAAAGATATGATAAATATGAAAGAGTAGTAGTATAAGAGAAAGAAAAAGACATGGATAAGGAAAAGGAAAAAAAAAAAGGCAAAAAGGAAATTTGGGTGGGAAAAAGGAGGAAATTAGAGGTGCTAATTAATATAGCTAATCGACCAATTTGAGATTTTTTTATTTGAATACTAATGAAAAAAAAATTGATTAAAATATCGAATTTTGCAAATTATGTACCAAAATACGTTAGTTTTTACTTGTTGAGAAGTCGCCATATGATATGGTGACTTCCCTTGTGCAAAATGCAATTTTTTTTTTATTTTTTTTTGTAATTTTTATTTTAATTATATTAATTTTTAATTATATATAAAAATAAAAATAATGTATTACTTTTATTTTTTATAAGCCTAAATAAATATTTTTTATAATAATTTTTATTTTTATATATAAAAAATAAAAATATATACAAAATTTTAAAATTGATCTTTTGATACAAATGATGGGATTTATTAGCAAATTGAACAGTCTCAAAGGATTGGATTTATCAGCAGAAAAATGACAATCAGATTCAAAAGTTTCAAGGATGGGATATATCAGTAGATTTTTGCTGAGTCATTAATCAGTTTTTAAGTCAATGAAGAGTTTGAAGAAAACTAGGAATCAGATTCAACACTTTCAAAGGATGGGACTTGTCAGCAGAAAAATGAGAATCAGAATCAACAGTTTCTAAGGATGAGATTTATCAGCTAAAAATGGGAATGAGATTTATCAGCTGAAAAATGGGAATGAGAATCAACAGTTTTTCACCATGATGTGATTTATGAGCAAAAAAATCCGAATCCGAATTAACAGTTTTTCACCATGATTGGATTTATCAGTAGAAAAATGATAATCATATTCAACAGTTTCAAGGATGGGATATATCAATAGATTTTTGCTGAGTCATTAATTAGTTTTTCAGTCAATGAAGAGTTTGAAGAAAAATGGGAATCAGATTCAACACTTTCAAAGGATGGGACTTGTGAGTAAAAAAATGAGAATCAGAATCAACACTTTCAAATGATGAGATTTATCTGTTGAAAAAATGGGAATCAGAATCAATAGTTTTTCACCATGATGGGATTTATGAGCAAAAAAATCCAAATCAGAATCAACAGTTTTTCACCATGATTGGATTTATTAGTAGAAAAATGAGAATCAGATTCAACAGTTTCAAAGGATGGGACTTGTCAGCAGAAAAATATCATATTCAACAATTTCAAAGGATGGGATTTATCAGCCGAAAAATATCAGATTCAACAATTTTTCACCATGATGGGATTTATGAGCAAAAAAATGGGAATCGGAATCAACAGTTTTTCACCATGATTTGATTTATCGACAGAAAAATGAGAATCAGATCAACAATTTCAAAGGATGGGACTTGTCAACTAAAAAATGGGAATCAGATTCAACAATTTTTACCATATTTTAGTAAATAAACCATTATAAATATGATATTTCCTTCCTCATTCTCAATCTTAGTTGTTATTTTCTGGTGTTAGTGATAATACCTTGTCATTCTCATCCTTCTCTATTTCTTATTTTTCTTGCTGAATGATAATACCTTCGTTATCATCTTTCTCACTTTCATTACTAAACAACATGAGCAACAAAGTGGTCACATTGGTCTACTATAATGGCCAAATTCATAATACTGATGAAGATGCTACCTTTGACTGTGAACGTCCTAAAAGCTTTTGTGTTGGTGAAGACGTCACATTAGAGGAACTTAATGTGATAATTCATACAAAAACCAAATCTGAAAATACAAAAAGAGTTTTAGAGATTAAGTATAGGCTTTTTCTTTCTATTAGTGAAGGATGTGTTAGATATATGACTTATCTATTAGAAGATGATGATGATGTGAGAGGAATGTTTCATGCTCACGAGACATTTGAAAATGTTGGTGCACTTGAGTTATATGCTGACATTGAGGATTGTGGGCTTCCAGATGATGATGATTCTCAACCGTTGTATTATGTTCCCACTTCATACAACGTTCCCCTAGAAAAAGTGTAATCTCAAGCTACAACGTTTCATAATTCATTTATCTCACCAATAATTCTTACTGCACTGGATGATGTGCCAGCTGGTGATGATCTTGTTCAGTCATGTGGAGCCCATGGTGAATATATTGGTGACTTTAGTGAGCAAGAAGAAGAGTATGTTGAATTCGCAAATGACAGTGATGAGAGCAATTATTATGATCGAGACGTTAGCCCTGATATCAACACTTATGGAGTTCTTCCCCCTTATGAGCTTGCATCCCATATGCGCACCTTGGATCTGGATTCATGCAAGTGCCAAATTTTCCTGAATATGGTCATACATTTGCTGTACATCTGAGTTGGAATCCATCTATAGTTGATCTCTATGTTGGGTTACAATTTCCAATGAAACACTACAGCAAATTCGTCTTTTGGTGGCGTTTTTTTTTATTTTTAGAATAGGGGCGTTTATAAACGCCGCTAAAACCAAGAAGGCGTTCCAAAAAAAAGGCCAAAACAAACGCCGGTAAAAACCGAGCTGTGACATTTAGCGGCGTTTATAGTCACAAACGCCGCTAAAATTATCGGCGTTTTTAGGTACATTAACGGCGTTTATAAACGCCCAAATAGAATGCCCGAAAATTTTATTACATGGGCATTTAGTGGCGTTTGTGATTAAAAAACGCCGCTAAAAGTCAGGCATTAGCGGCGTTTGTAATCTGCGAACGCCGCTAACTATTGCCAGAATGTTATGTATTTAGCCGCTTTTTTTTCATGAAACGCCGCTAAATATGCAGAATATTTTTAAAAAAATACTATTTATTTCCTTTAAAAAATTATATTTATCAATAATACTTGTATTTCTATTTACCGAACTATCGAACAATACACAAACAACAGAAATTATATATATAAAAACATAATATAAAGATATATTTAATATAAAATATTATTCGTACAACGAATGTATTAATTAACACATCAAATTCACCTATAACTTAAAAAATTACAAGTTATAAATGTTAAAAGTTGGAGGACATCCGTAAATTACATTTTCTCCGCAACAAATTGTTCTCATGAGCCCTACTACAAAAAAATTAGAATACGTAATAAATATATAAGTTATTAAGTTATAAAAGTAAGATAATTAACAACGAAAATATTATATTACATGAGATGGAGGATTCTGTGAAGTCGTTGAGCCTGCTGGAAGCTTTTGCTGCACTAAATTCATCAGCGACTAAAACTGTGTCTGCAGCTCCTGATATCTTCGTTGCTCTTCTTCTTTCTCAGCTTGTCTCTCTACTTGTCTGTCTGCAATAATCTTTGCTATCTCTGCTTGTCTCTCTGCTTCTTTCTCCTCAAAACGTTTATGCATATTTTGCATTTCTTCTCTCAGCATCTGAACTTCATATGCACTGGAGTTTTGTGAAAAAGAAGCAGTAAACCGCTGAGAACCAAGTCTATAGTAGCTAAATGGTGTCGGACCCATTCCGACACCTCAAACCCATCCATGTCGTTATTTCCCTACTATTTCAATGAATATTTCATTCTCGACATCTTACATATTCACTGATAAGCCATCCGATGCTCTGACTTGATAGTCAGCAATTTTATCCCGGGCTTTCTCCTATAAAACAATAAAGTTAATAAAATTTTTATAATATATTTGTAAATAAAAACAAGTTTGAAAAAAAAATACCACAATATCCTGAGTTTCGACGTTCAAATAGGATCCATCATTCTTAGTATGAGTTAACTGAAATAGTTCAACTCATCCTATTTTTTTCCCTCGCTCAAGTTCCTACAAAATAGTAATAATTAATACTAAATTGTATTAAAACAATTGAGAACAAATAATTATATTATATATTATGTACTTCACTAATGTACTTAATAGTAATATAATAATATTTTATTATAGAAAACTTACTTTTTCATTAGCGATTCTGGCAAAGCTTTTTAATCCACTAGTGTGACTGTATTTCTATTATTTTCGACTGTTTACCCCTATCTTTTCTCGTTCCTGTAAATTGCAGACCAACGTTAATAATATAGACATATTTCATACAATTGTATTAAATAAAGTTGTATCAATTAATGAAACAAATAAATTAAAAATGATACCTTTCCTTTTGTTGAAAACCAAAAGTGAACCAATTTCTCATACTGCCACGGAATCACAGCACGCGGTACATTTTGTAATATGACAGCAAGATCAGTATTTCGATCGAAATACTTTTTCTTCAAGTCATGCTTATTGTCTTTCCATTTTTCCCCAACGACTTCATAACAAATGATGTCGGAATCTGCAAAAAAATTCTCGACTGAAAAGGAAAAGTTGTACAAAGTTAGTTTAAATGATAAAAAAAATTCTAAAATTGAAATACTAATTTAAAAGGCTTATACCTCAATAAACTTTAACATCTCGACCTTCTCAGTATTCGGCATGTCACGCCATGAATCATAATGAATTGGACACTTCATCCCATTTCGGGCAATCAGGCCAAGAAAGCTAGCAAATAGTTGTGCTTCCGGACCAATTGGCTGCTGCTCATTATTTGCTGTGACAACAATACGCTCTTTAGGAGGTAGTGCCCATATCTCCTTTAATGTCGTACGACCACGAGTTCTGCGTTGTCCAGCATTATCAACTACACAAAAGAAAATATTTATATTAGCATTTGTCCAACTTTGTGTAATTTTAACACCTCTGTAACACGATACCTGTATTCAAGTTCCTATGAACTACAATTTCTGCAGCCGTAGAGGTAGTAGGCATCTCTGAAGGCGTCACTCCCGCCCTCATGAGTAGCACCTGCCGGTTGTGAACCGGTCCGAATGATATTGATGTCCGTTAATCTTCTCCTCATCATGTTATCTGCATATATAATGTAAAGAACATTAATAATAATATTTAAAGTATAAAAGCATATTATATACACAGTATTTGTGTCAAAATAACCTCACTAAATTCAGTTTTTTCATCAAGCTTCATAAATGTCTTCATCAACATCTTCACGAACCCACTGAACATCTGTACTGATACTAGGGATATTTTCATCCAAGTTTTGATTCGTTTTTCAAGATTCTATTGAAAATTATTCTTCTTCAACAACACTTTCTGTTTTTCAAGATTCTATTAGAAAAAATTGAACATACCCGTGTCGGGCACATACTCGTGTCCGAGACTCACACTTGAATCCGAGTAACATAGATGACTAGTATGATTTTGTATACATAGCTAAGTTGTTTAGGTACTGATATGATTGAATGACCAATAACATAGCAATGTCTTGTGATGACAAATAGAAGGACCATGGGTTAGCTATCTTTATATTATTTGCTTAAATTTAGTAAATCCTAGTCAAATTTCTCTAGAACAATCTAATTAAGATGGAAAATTAAAAAATTAGGATAATAACCTTGCTATCGACATATTGAAAAGCTAAATTAAAATTAAAACTAGGGGTATCAAGTTTCAAATTTATAGCATTATATTATAGGAAAATGAATCTATAAACATCGAAATGTTTCTACATCAAAATGTTTTCTCCTTAGTGGTCCCACGACAAAGTGCCAATAAAGACAACAAGAAATAAGGGTTTTTACCTTTGAGAAAGGATCTGATTTGGGGCTGATTTGGGGAAAGGGAGTGTCAGACTCCAAATGATATCTTCAAGTCTTTGAACGAAACTGTCAAAGAAAAAAAAATTAAAAACATTGCTTTTCAAAATAAAATAAAATGGAAAAGCATAGTGGAAGAAAAGAACCTGGATTTTGGGTTTTGGATTTTTGACACGAGAAGCTAGGGAAGATTTGGTTTTGATTTTGGTTTTGGATTTGGATTTTTGGTTTTGGGTTTTTGATAAAGGGGACTGTCGAATTTGGGATTTGGGGAAGGGGACTGTCGAATTTGGGAAAAGGGATGATGAAGAGAGAGAGAGATCATATTTGGGGAAGGGGACGAGGGACAATTATTATTTGGAAGTAGCGACGTTTGTCAACAAACGCCGCTAAATTTTCATAAACATTCGGAGGCGTTTATCACTTAAAACGCCGTTATATGAATATTTTGGTGGCGTTTTCGACACCAAACGCCGCTAACACAAATTGATTTTCATCTAGCGGCGTTTATAATATTTAAACGCCGTTAATATACTTGTCAAGACTATGCGTTTTACCTGATAAAAACTTTTTTGCGGCCTTTGGTTCTCTAAACACACTAGTTTTCATTTTCAGCGGCGTTTATGGAAAATAAACACCGCTGTTTATAAAAACACGCAATGTGGAGGCGTTTTCTATTGAAACGCCGTTAAAAAAAAGCCACTAAAAGTCAAATTTGCTATAGTGAAAAAGACTGTGCTTTCAGCTATTAAGCACTATAACATCAAAAACTCTGTAGATTACAGAGTTATTGAATCCGAGTCAACCAAATATCATGGCAAGTGTCCAATATATGAGAAAGGGTGCAATTGGAGAATAAGGGCAACATTCATGAAGAAGAAACAAGTATAGGAGATTAAAAATATAATGGGCCTCATACTTGCACATCGGGAAGAATTTCACAGGATCATTGCAAATTAAATTCTAACATGATCTGTTCATGCATTCTATCATTGGTCCAAGCAAATCCGGAGATTTTCGTTTCAGTTTTGATCGCTCAGATGCGAATCCAGTATGGATACATCACTTCTTATAGGAAAGCATGGAAAGCAAAGGAAAAGGCAATTATTCGAGTCTTTGGCGATTGGGATAGATCGTACAATGATCTACCTAAATGGTTGGGTGCAATGCAACATTTCGTTTCTGGTACAATTGTGGAATTGCAAACGGTACCTGCATATCACGGTGATTGAATGGTCCAGGGTAAGAGAATATTCCATCGACTCTTTTGGACATTTAAGTCGTGCATTGAAGGGTTTTCGTATTGCAAACCTATTGTGCAAATAGACGGTACATTCTTATATGAAAAGTACAAAGGAACATTGTTGTTAGCTATTGCACAAGATGACAACCGAAATATACTACCAATTGCCTTTGCCATTGTGGAGGGTGAGACAGCGGAGGCGTCGTCCTTCTTTCTCACTAATTTGCGTACACATGTGACAACACAATCTGGCATATGCTTAATGTTTTATCGACATGAATCTATCAAAGCTGTAATCAGACGCTATAGTAGTGGATGGAATCCTTCAAATGCATACTCTGTGTACTGCATTTGATACATTGCAGCTAACTTCATGAAGAGGTTTAACAATAAGGAATTGCATCGACAAATTGTCAACATGGGTATGGAATCGGATCATAGTTATTTTATCTCTTATATTTCCTTTAATATATAAAATAATACTGAAATTAACAAGTTTTTTTTTAAATTTTTTTTTTATCAAGATACGAGTTGAGGAGACCCCGTTTTTATTGGATGTATGAGATTTTTCGTCGAGAAAACGCAGAGGCGGCTAATTGGCTTGATAAGATCCTCAAGGAGAAGTAGGCCCAATCATATGACGAAGGAAGACGCTATGGGCATATGACAACTAACCTAGCTGAATCTACCAATTCAGTGTTGAAGGGGACGCGCCATCTTCCCATTACTGCTTTGGTGCAGGCAACATATTATAGGTTGGCTGAACTTTTTGTTAAGATGGGCAATAAGCAACAAAGAATGATCGAGGGAGGGCACAAATACTGTGAAACAGTCACCATGACAATGCAAGAAAATCGTAGGAAAGCTAACTCCCACTCGGTTCGTAATTTTACGCTCGCAAATCAATCTTTTTTGATTGAGGAGTTACTTGACCCACAAGAGGGAGTTGCTGCAATGAAGTACAAAGTAAATCTTAGTGAGATATGGTGTGACTATGGGAAGTTTCAAGCATAAAGGTTCCCTTGTTCACATGTAGTTGCTGCTTGTGCACATATCCATGTAGATTGCATGCAATATGTGGACAATGTCTATAAACTTGACACTATATTCAATGTTTATAGGCATGAGTTTGAAGCAGTTGCAAATGAAGGTTATTGGTCTCAATATAATGGACCAGAAGTGTGTCTCAATCTAGAAATGCGAAGAGATCCACATGGTCGGCCAAAACTAAGTCGTATTCGTAATGAAATGGACCTCAGGGAGAAAGGCCAACCAAAACGTTGTGGATTATGCAGAAATGAAGGTCATAATCGTCGAAAATGTCCTTATCCATCTGGCACATCGGGAAAGAGTTCGCATCAACAATGAATCAATTACATGTTCTGCACTTGTAATATTTACATATTTCGTAATATTTACATATTTCACATTCCTTGTTATATGCTGATTTATTCTTATTTATCATTACATTCTTATTTATCATTATATAAATAAATAATTAATTATATATAAAAATAATAATATTATAAAAAATATATTATTTAGGCTTTTAAAATAATTTAAAAAATATTTTTTAAAATTAAATTACATAATTAAATAATTTAATTAAATAATTAAATAAAAAAAAAAGTGTTGGGAAGTCGCCATTTCATATGGCGACTTCCCAACACCTTAATAAAAAAAATCAAAAAATTACACTGGGAAGTCGCCATATAATATGGCGATTTCCCAGTGGTTTTTATATTTTTTCTTGCATTTTCAAGCTCCGAAGTCATATGATATGGCGACTTCCGAGGCTAATTTTTTTTTTTTAAAAATAAAATGTTATGGCGACTTCCCAATCATAAAAAAAAAAAGAAAGCGTATTTTGGTAAATAAATACAAAATATAGATAATTTGATAATTAAAAACAAAATCAATATTCTGATAAATTTGCCCCAATTTGATAAAGCTTGCATTGCTTTACCTTTCAAGGTCTATATATTACAAAACCCAAACTTTTTTTTTTCATTATATATATGAAATTCCTTAATTAGGTCATGAGTAGTTCTCTCTCATCTCATATGTTTTTATCTTTTTCGTATTAGAATTTCAATTCAAATGATTTTTAAGTTATTAAAAATTTTAAATTTAACCATTGGAATGTTTTTTAAAAATATTTGGGTGTGTAAGTATTAGTTATATAAGATTTTATGTTTGTTAAAATTGTCATAGTTTTAATAATTAGTGATGTATTTTGTCTCGGATAAAAAAAAATTAAAATTAATTACCCTCTAGACCTATCCAAGAGCAGGATGATCAGTTCAAATTCGAAAGTTCGTCCGATATTTAGAAGAGTTCGAACAAAATATTGCGTTCAAAAAACGAGTTTGAACAAAAAAAAATGAGATCCATTTAATAAACAAGCTGACTTTGGGCATGTCATTTTTTGCTAAAATCCAACCCGACTAGTTTTATTTTTAGTAATATAAATTTTTATGAAAGATCTGTTATTTTTAAGAAATATCAATTCTTTTTAAGAGGGATCAATTATTTTTTAAGAGAGATCGATTCTTATTTAAGAAGGATAGATCCTTTTTAATAGAGATCAATTTTTTTTTTTAAGAAGGATCAATCATTTTTAATAAGAATCGGTTTTTTTTTTTAAAAGAAAGATCAACTTTTTTTTAAAGAGGAACCGATCCTTCTTGTACAATTTAGATAGACTTGAGCAAATTTGAATAATATTTTTACATACGAAACCAGATCCGGATAAAAAATTTTGTTCACCAATTCAAACTTGAATAGTCATAATAACATTCGTAAAATTGGGGCTTGAATAATTTACTTTCATCTCATTGTTTGTCGCCATGTGATATATGACGCACATTTTTAATGCAGATGCATAACGTTATTATATATGGAAAGCAAAGGGGTAAAATGAAGCCATGAAAGTAGAGAGAGAGAGAGAGAGAGAATCAGCAGATCTCCAGCTTTGAAAAGGTTGTCCTTTAGCAGAGAGCAAAAACCCCATAATCATGAATCTTGAGGCGGGGGGTGGAGCCCAAGAGAAGAGCAGCTCAAGATGTAAACCTCCAAAAGGACAAGCAACATGAATCATGCATGGGCCTTTAATCTCTTGTAAGTCATGGGAGAAAAATTAAAAAAAGTGGGGAACACCTGCAAATCATGCTTAGAAGTTGAGGTGGCAAAATGAACCCGAACTCGAAAACCCGTTCAGGAAAACTCGAACCCGAACCCGCCCAAATCCGATTTGACCAAAAAGTCAAAAACCCGAACCCGAAAAAGCCCGAACCCGAATGGGCCCGAACCCGAATGGACCCGAACCCGAATGGGCCCGAACCCGAATGGGCCCGAACCCGAATGGACCCGAACCCGAATGGACCCGAACCCGAATGGGCCCGAACCCGAATGGACCCGAACCCGAGACCGGCCCGAACCCGAACCCGAATTTAATACTAAAAATAAAAATAAACAAATTGCAATTATTATTTTTTTTACAAAGCAATAACTTTAATTATTAATTTTATTCTAATTTTTTTAATAATTTAATTAAAATTTAATATATTATATATTATATATATATGATGAAATAATAATTTTATCAAAAAGTAAATTATATTTTGTACTTATAAGTTATAACTTTAACGTCTCATATCATGATGAATTTACAATCTAAATATTTTAAATTCTTGAAAATTTTAAAGATGTGAAAAAAAATTTGACAATAATTCAATTAATCTATAAGGGTAAAAAAATTGACAATAATTCAATTATTTTGGCCTTTTGGGTTATACTTAGACCTGCTCACGGGCCGGGCCTGGGCAGGATATTTTGTGTTCCGGGCCGGCCTGGCCCGGAACAGTAATTTTTATTATAATATTATTTTATTTAATTTTAATTATAAAAAAATAAAAAAATATATTTTTGTATTCCAATGAACAGTGTTTCGGGCCTAAACGGGCGGGCCGGGCCGACCCAGGGCCAGGCCTGGGCAGAGAAAAAAAAAAAAAACTGGGCCGCGGCCCGGCCCGGCCGATAAGCAGCTCTAGTTATACTTATGCGGTTAGGTTAGGGTGTGTTTAATTGGATTATGGCTTTCATGTGATTTTATTTTAGCGGGTGGATTTAATGGGGTTTTGGGTTTTATGGCCTTTTGGTTTTGGGTATATTTATTATATATTAATAAATAATCATATTAATTATATATTTATTACGTATAATTTAAATATAAATTATATTTTTTAGTACTACTTTATAATTTATACTTTATACTGATGAAAAAAATATAAGTACTCGATATATATATATATATATATATATATATATATCTTGACTATAAGCATAAATGTTTTGCATTTTATAAGTATATAAACGAATAGATGAAGGTCAGGATTTATTTTTAAAAGTTTTTTATTTTATAGTGAATATAAATTATAATGTATTTATATTTTGAAATTCGAGCTCATCAAATCAATTATTTTAAATATCAATATATTAATTTATAATATATCATATTTTTTATAATAAATTATTTCAAAATTTGATTTTATATAACAAATTAATTTCTTATTCTTTTGGTGCTAACAAATATTAATTTTAAAAAATAAATATAATTAAAAATATCATATAATAGCAAAAGTATAAAAATAATAATAATAATAATAAATTAATAATTTGTTTTTAGATATAAATATTTAAATTACGTAAAAATGATTACATCTAATATAAAATAAAATAATGTAAAACATACCCGTACCCAGATCGAACCCGAACCCAGACCGAACCCGAACTCGAACCCGAATGGGCCCGAACCCGAATGAGCCCGAACCCGAATGGGCCCGAACCCGAATGGGCCCGAACCCGAATGAGCCCGAACCCGAATGAGCCCGAACCCGAATGGACCCGAACCCGAATGAGCCCGAACCCGGATGGACCCGAACCCGAATGAGCCCGAACCCGAATGAGCCCGAACCCGAATAAACCTGAACCCGAATGAACCCGACCCGAACCCGCCCGAACCCGCCCAATTGCCACCTCTACTTAGAAGTAGAGGTAGTCCATGGCCGAGTCATTATCCGAAATTTTTTTTTTTCAAAATTCGTTTCGAGTCGAGTTTGGATCAGTTCATAAATTTATTTTATTATTCATAAAATATTAAAAAATTATTTTTATTTTTATATTAATATTTATATATATATATTTTATAACTAAATTTAAATAAAAGAATATTTTTTATTTAATAAATACTAATTTAAGCTGGGCCGAACATGCCCGAATTATAAAAAAATATTGTCTAGGCTCAACCCAATACTAACCGAGCTTATCGAATTGGACAAGTTATCCGACACGTGGACAGGTTTACTTAGAAGTATGAGGAAAAGCAGTGCCCGCCCACTGGTTTTGAACTCTCCTTAACTTCATTTTGTTCTCCCCCCTCTTATCCTATCAATTGGGGACTCATTCACAAAGTATAGTCCATCATCTCTGCTAAATTACATAACTAAACAACTATTGCTTTTGTCATTTGATGAAAACTTTGGAGTATATAATATGCTTAAAAATAATACGATAAATTATTTTCTATATCATCAGTAAAGTTTTTAGATTTTATAAGTAAGATAACGTATATCTTTTAACAAATATTAAAAACATAAAAAAAATTAAATATGTGACATTCTCTTAATCTGTTTATGAATTTAAAAAATTATTGATGATTACCTTTTCAAGTTATAAAAAATAATACAAATTGATGGATATAAGTGTATAACAAATTAAGCATATTTATATGTAAAAAGTAGTGAAGTAATGATAATTTAAAAAATGCAAAACCCCCAAAAGTTTGCTATATAGTATAGTTATAGACTTATAGTAGTACTTAGTTTTGCATCATGTTTCCAGCACAGGCCGGCATGCTATAGCTCGACATAAAAAGTCAAAAATGTGCAAAGACAAGATTGGACTGGAAGTAGGGGTGTAAACGAGACATTTGTGCTCGCAAGCTACTCGAGTTTGACACGGAAAAAACTCGAATTCGGTTCGGTCATTATCGAGCCGAGCTCGAGCTTGAGCAGCTCGAGCTATCGAGCGAGCCGAGTTCGAGTATCTTAATATCCGATTCGAGCAACTCGCGAGCCTAATCGAGCTTTTTTTTTTATTTATAATATTTTTATTATTAATTTACTATTTTACCCTTAATATATATATATATATACATACTTAAAAACCCTTAATTCGAGCTCGAGCTCGAGTATATAAACGAGCCTAATCGAGTCGAGCTCGAATAGTTCGATTTTATTTCGAGCCGAGCTCGAGCTTAAAAATGATACTCGATCGAGCTCAAACCGAGCTTCGAGCCTCGAGTTTCGAATCGAGCTCGAGCTTCTCAGTATTCGAGCTCGGCTCGGCTCGATTACAGCCCTAACTGGAAGAAGAACAAAGGGGAAAAAAATGTGAAAATGATTGGCAAAATTTGCATTACCAAAACTTTAGAAGATATATAAGTACTGTTGAAGTTATGATTATGATTTAAATTACGATCGAGGATGTGTTTTTGATTGTGTCGCGTTTATTGTGATTGCAGACATAATAAATGTTATCGCGATCAATTACGATAAATATTAACCGTAAATATCAATAATAAAAAAATAAAATTATAAATAATAACCGTAACATCGTATTACGATCGTTATTTAAATATTTGGTTATGACAAGAGAAAACATGCAATTGAAGTTTGAGATGAAATGAGGCCCATAAAGGAAACAAGGGTCATTTCAATAGTGAATGCTGGAAGTAAATTCTGGGCAGTTATCTGTCTGATCACTATAATTTCACCCATCACTCATCAGCCATTCAGTACTTGAAATTTATAAATGGAGAGCTTCAGACTAGTCTCGAACATGGTTTCCAGCCAGTTGATTCATCCATCGATCTGGTTCATTTATATAATGGAAGCTTGTTTAATCAGCAACTTAATTTGTCTGTTGAGGTTTCAAACATAAACATAATAGATATTTGATTATTTTACCCTTGTCAAGACACCCAATAATCAGATATAAATAAGAGAAATAAGGATTGATTTGACGTAACAAAAAAAACACAAAACAGTGAGATGCTTTATCATGCATTTTCCTACTTATTCATTATGTATTCTCAAAACTCTTTGAAACAGTATCGA
The DNA here is from genome assembly GCA_030761205.1 of Fremontodendron californicum. Lineage (NCBI taxonomy): Eukaryota > Viridiplantae > Streptophyta > Magnoliopsida > Malvales > Malvaceae > Fremontodendron > Fremontodendron californicum. The sequence continues at coordinate 6,011,070 of JAULJL010000019.1, read as the reverse complement.
AACACGTTACGAAAATCAAATTCCGAAACTCTTCAGATATTTTTTTTTAATGTTTAAAGATCAATTTTAGCTTCTATCTGATAATCTCTAAAACCACGTCAGCTTCATGGACAATCAACAAGATAAATAACTTTAAATAAACTAAAATGACTAGATATGATCAAATTAGATCACTGCAGGCAGAGAAAAATGTGGTAAGTTACTTCTTCTAACTCTAAGTAAATAACTTGATTTCGGAAAAAGACCATATTCCTCCTCAAATAAAAACAAAAGACATAATCCTACTTCTTGAGAAGACAGGCACTATCAAATTAGAGGACAGAAGAGCAGAAGCAGAAAGATATTTGGACAGCTTCCTCTCACCCTCACATGGTCTCATTCATCTAAAACCTAAACTCCAGCTGGGTTTTTTATAGTTGGAAATTTAAATTAAGATTGCGGACGTAATAAATACTATCGCCATCAATTGTGATAAATATCGATAATAAAAATGATCGAAACCTTAAAATAACAATCGTAATATCGCGTTACGACCGTTATTTAAATCCTTATCTTATTATTATTATTATTATTATTATTTTTTTTTTTTATAAAACCTAGTAAAACCCTGCTCAAGTATTAATGACAGTATAAAGATAAATGAAAGGTGTGAAAGCTAAATTGGGCAGTGAAGAGGTCTTGTTTTGTTCTACCCATATTTAAAACACAAAGTCTTATGTTCTCCATAGTTTTGTAGACTGAGCCCAATCTGTCTTTGCATTTAAAGCATCCCTTTTTTATTAATGACAAATGCAGAGAAGTAAAGAAGATTTGCATCTTCACTTGTGAAAAACTAATATAACCAACAACCTTTGTCCTTTCGAATTCAAGAAAACTTTGGTATAATTTATGCCTAATTTTTCTAAGATGAATTTCACTTTCTTTGACAGCTTCTAGCTGTCTTTCTGCTGATCATTCAAAGTCAGAGAATTACTGGGTCTATAAATTTCCAGGTGGTGAAATTATCCTAGCCATTTAAGATAGTTTAGTGAGATGTGTATATCTATTCCTTGTCTTGAAAGCTGGTTTGGATTAATTTCCTATATTTAAGAACTCAAAGCTTTTGTCATATCTACTTGATATTCTTGTTGTATTAATCCTCTCTAGTTCTCCCTCCCCTCGATCTCCAATTGCCTATACTGAGATGGAGCCTTCCAAAATGTTTGGAGGCGCCGAAGAATGCCACAGCAGTGAATCAGGGTGGACAATGTACATTGGTTCCCCCATACAAGGTGGTGATGACGACGACGACGACGGCGATGGTTACAGTGAAGCTGCTGATAATGGTGGTCATGCAGATGAAACAGATGCCGATCATGAAGCTGACACTGATGATTCCATGGCGTCAGATGCTTCTTCAGGTCCAAGCCATCAAGGACAGTACTTTTATGGAAATATGGAGGGAGGTCATGGCGGCACGTCACATTTCAAGCATGATGACGAGGATTGTTACTTGGACAAGAAAGCTAAGAAATCAATGGAAAAGCAAAAGCTTGGAATGAAAAAGAAAGAAGACGAAGAAGAGAAAGAAAAGGCAAAAGGAGCTAGTACTGCTCAATCTCGAAGTGGTTCCAAGGTAAGAAGAAACATCTGGTTGGGAAAAAGAAAGTAGAAATTGTTCTTTCTTTTTTCTCCTTTTTTTTTGGCCCCCACTTCTCTGTTCATTTGCTGGTTTTGCAAGGAAAACGTGTATCAGCATAAGAACCTATATCTGATCTCTATGTTATAATGTTATTCAAAGCTCTGATGTAAGCTTTCAATCAAGAAATATAACGACCATATTCCAATCCTAAATGTGGGTTTTAACTGCTTACAAGTTTTTGTTTCTGCTCCACTGCCAGCAAGCTTCCATTCATGAATTTGACATACCTGTCTGCATGCTTAGTTTTATTTATTCGAGTTTGAATCTGTTAGTGTATGTATTCCCACGAGCAGGTCTTATTCGTGGTTTTATTGCAATTAATTGTGATAGCATTCGTTCGCGATTACAAAGATGAACTAATACAGTAATACACCAAAGCCAACAAGTCTTGAAGCGACAAATATGATCAATGTAACCAAAGTGACCACTTTGAGGTTGGAACCCTGATTAATCTTTAGGCAATTAATGCTAAATCAAGATTTAATTTTGCTGTGCAAAACTATCTAAAGGCATCAGAAATTCAAATTAGAAGAGGAGATTGAGATATGAAGTCATTAGAAAAGCAACCGGCCAACAATGGAACCAAAATTAAGCTCTTTTTATTTTCTTTTTGGCCAACAATGGAACAAATATTAAGCTCTAAAATGGACAAAACCTACATCAAAAAGCTCATTCAAATGAAAAAAAAAAATGTTACTCGGGTTTTTTTGTTTTTAAAAATATTCGTGTTCAACACTTATATCCAACACATATTCTCCAATACATATTAAGAGATGAGTATATGAGTATGATCTATCAAATATAAAAAAATAAAAATAAATATATCCATTTCAGATATATCCGTATCTTACATTTATATCATAAAATCCGAGTATAACAAAAAAAAAAAAAAAAACAACACATCCTGGTCCAATAGGGACTAGTCCTGCTCATGAGCCGGGCAGCCCACCCGGCCCGACTCGAAACAGTATTTTTTATTATAATAATATTATTTTATTTAATTTTAATTATAAAAATATAAAATAAATATTTTTTTAATCCGATGAACAATGAATTCGGACCTATCGGGTCGGGCCGGACCTGGACTAAAAATATGAAAAAGAAAAATCGAGTCGCGATCCGGTCCGGCCCGGTCATGAGCAGGTCTAATGGGGACACATTGCCGTGCACGTGGGGTGAAGGGAATTTTAGTAATATAGCCAAAGATTTTGACAATTCTACTACGACGGGCAGGCCAACTCACTAATCAATAGGTCTTGGCGTACGTGGAGGGTCCTGGTCCTGGTCCTGGCGAGAGAGGCAACAATTATGTTGCTTTCAGGCTATGCTGGTTTTTGCAAACATTGCTTCACCAATTCGGCTTTTTCTGCCTTGAGCAGTCTTCATTTTCGCTACCAAACACATCCAATCACGTAAACTTCCATTCCATAGTAACATGTACATTTTCACAATCATTAAAGTTTGACCAACCCAATCTAAAGCACACTGCAGATTTATGGTTCATTCAATAATTAATCATAAAAAAATAAAAATAAAAAACTTTTCTCTGTTGGGTGAAATTTCGATTTATATTAGATTTTCAAAATGTGATTAAATTCAACTAATTATTGATTGATACATGGGATATCCAAACCTATTACAAAATGAACAAACTGCACTAAGCAGAACTATTATTTGCAGTAATTACAAGAAAAATAACCACTAATTCATGTCATTAGCATTTATGTTATCGGAATTTGGGTGAGTGTCAGATATAAGTATGTATTCGATACGGGTATGCTCAATTTTTATAAGTTTTACATATATTTGAAGGATCATTCTTACACCAATGTCCGAATATGTGTCGAATATAAGTATCAAACACAAATATTTAAACAAAAAAAATGAAGTATCCAAATAACATACATTAACATATCTTCCTCTAAGCTTAAGCTCTTAATAAGCATTTTGTTGGTTCAGTTTCTCTCTAGGAAAAATGATGTAAAAGTAGTAGAGCTTTAAACTACTCTTATATATTTATAGAAGTAATTGCTCGAATCAGACTTTTCAACTGATTCAAAACAAAGCGAAAATCAAGCCAACCATGTTTGTCCTAGAAGAGCCTTTGTTGTTAATGTTAAGTTTTAACTTGTCAAGTCATAAACAAAACTCGTGAAAATTTCCTGATATGATATTGAACAAGTGAGATTAACAATCAAAGATGAAATCCAGGCTACAAGCTAGGCACAATGTTGGAGTAAGTCGGCAAAAGGGTAATGCAAAATAATGAAAAACAGGTCGAGGGGAGCTGTGGTCAGGTCCTAATCGAGAAGCGCAATGGAATATATATCGAAATTAAAGAAGCAAGTGACATCTTGGCTTTGCAAAATGGACCCTTGAAATTTATCATTAATAAGCTCACTACAGAGCATGTGACCACTTGTTGAATTTAGCTATGCATATTTCCTTTTCAGGGTTCCGGAAGTGCCGATCTCATTACTCAGCTCGGGCTCCACGGACCTCGTTCCATCCGCATAGGGTGACCATGTTGTTTTCCACCAAAAATGACTTTAGTTTCATCACACCCTATATTATTCAAATTTTTCATTTTCTTTAAAGTTTCATGTCCGATATCTATGATCGATACATATTCGACATGAGTATTAGATATGAATATGATTCTTTAAATATTTTTTAAAAAAAAATTTAATAAATAAATATACCCATATCAAATACATATTCGTATCCAACGCTCACACAAATTCAAATAACATATCCATGTAAGATGCATATGCTGAATTACTCTTTTGCAGCAACTAGCTAGTTGGCTATGTCGGGCTTTCTAGATGCTGATTATACAATTGACAGCCACAAAAGAAGAAGAAAAAAAAAAATTTAAGATCAGATATGAAAAAAAAAATTGAAACTTGAACCTGGCAAGCATGTCATCATGAGATGTTTCATCCCAAGGATATATAGTCTTAAATGTTAATTAATTAATGATGAGAGTAGCTAGCTAGAAACAATATATTTTATTATCTATGGCATAATATCTTGCCATAATTGTTTTTTTTCTTCTGAACTTGCCACTTGAATTGTTGGTATCACAAGCAATTCATTGATAGATGAAATTAAGGAGTAAAATCATGACTTTTTTTAATTGTAAGTAAAATAAGTAACTATATTTATTCATTTTCAACAGAAGAGCTTCATTAAAGAGATCTGCTTATATATTTATAAGTGTGGTTAGTAAATTATCACGTCTTTTTTTTATTAAAAAAAATAAAAAAAAATAGTTTTTTATTTTTTAAAATATATCATAAGAGTATATGTCACCCTAGTAATTTATTTATGGGGTTTAAAATTTTCACATATATATATATATATATATTTGGATAAATTTTGTCCAGATAAAAAGAATCATCTTTGATCATACTAATCCTTAGAGGAAGGAAGAGGATACCAAACTGTAGTTTGTAAAGAAGTAGGCTATATAAGTATTTTCAAGCTCGATTTAAGAGTAAATAGTACCCATGGTTCCTAACCTTGGATGCATACTATTTTGATTTCTAAACTTTAAAATGTAACGTATTGGTCCCTGATTGAAAAATATTAATTTGTTATAATCGGGTAACGGAAGGACTAATTTAACAACAAACTTTGCTAACACTTTAACGACAGACTAACGGATCAGGTAAAGGCAGGATTTTTTATGTGATATTTTTCAGTCAGGAACCAATATATTATATTTTGAAGTGCATGAATCAAAATGATATGAGTTTCAAAATTTAAGATTACGGTTGTAATTTACTCTCAATTTAATGATCATATAGTCAAGAGGAGCATTTTGTTAGTTTAGCTGCTAAAATTTAAAAAGTACTCTATCTATGATATATGAGATAGTTTGTATAAAATAATTAATTAGTTAGAATGTTATTATTGAAAATTAAATTTTTGAAAACTTACTTTTAGTAATTTCAATCAAGATAAAGATATATAAAGGGATGGAAGAATGCCCCATAATACTTTATGTGACAATAAATTCTGATCTCTCTGTTTTTGGGGTTAAATTATAACATTTGTAGTAAATCAAATTTCAATTTAGAAAGTGTAGATGCTCATCTTTAGCTACTAACTTATACAAGGTAGTGCAGCAGCAGTCTCGATCTGTCCAATTAGATTCAGTCCGAATTAAATCAGGCCTGAATAAATTTTTTTAATTTGAATTGATCTAATTCAAATTACTGTTAATTTAATAAAAAATATTTTTATTTAAATTTAATTATGAAAATAATAAAATAAAAAATATTTTTCAAATATTTATGAACAATAAAATAAATTTACGAGCCAAACCAAATCAGGCTTGAGTAAGCAAAGAAAAAAAATCGAGCCTTTCCACAGAACGCAATAAAAATTCATTCCTCAAGTTCTCAATCACACAAATGAAATAAAATATATCACAGCAAACATTCACAGCTTTTAGCGGTTCGATTTTTTTTTTAAATTATGACAAATTCAAATAAATATATATATAATATTTTAATCATTGATATTGTTAGGCAAATGTTAGGCATTTAAAATTATTTTACTACTGTATAAATATATATATATATATATATATATGTAGACACCGGATTTTATCTGGGTTTAAATTTTAATTTTTTATTTATTAAAAGAAAACAAAAATAAAAGGAAAAATCAAAAAATAAAAATAAAAGGAAAATCAGAAGAAAAAAAATCAGATAATTTCGAAAATTAAAAGAAAAATCAAGAACACAAATTTGGGTTGAAACAAACTTCTTTTTGGATTGAAATAGGACTCTAGAAAATGGGATTAAATTGAAACTCCTAGTTCTAGTAAGATTAAAATTCCTTCTCTATAAAAAAGAACCCAAGCACCATAATCAAAGACACATCAGAAAAAGATCAGGAGTCAAGGAGAGTTAAAAGCAATTATAGGTTTTTTCTCGAAATAAAAAAAATATTTTTTTGAGAGAAAAAATTCGAAAATTCAAAAGTGAGAGTTAGAATTTGTTTCGAAAAAATTCTTGAGAAAGAAAAGTTGGATTTTAATTAGAGGAAGCACATACTAAAAGTTGGTAACCATTCGACGACCGACGGAGTAGATAGGAAGAGGTGAAGTTTCGAACTTCAATTTCAGATCTAGGAGATTCTAGAGAGATTCGGTTGAAACTAATTTGGTTTTTGGAACGAGGAGATTGAGGAGAATTTTTTAAGATTTTTTTGGATTTTTTTGATCACCGGCGGCGGTGGCGGCGACTGATCAGCGACAGTGGTGGCGACAGGTGATCGGAATCTGGACAGTGAAGAACATTCATCAGTGTTCTTGAAGATTTTTTTTTTTAAGAAAAAAAATTTTTTTTTTGTAGAAATCAGGTAAAAATATGATTAAAAAAAATGGTGTTTAAAGAGGGAGCAGGTGGGTTGGCCCAGGCAGGCCCGCGCCTGGGCTGAATCCCACCTGCTCCCTTTCATTTTTGTTACGTTTTGGTTTATGGTTTATTTGCTTTATTTGCTTTGTTTTTTTTTTTTTTGTTTTTTGTCTTATTTGATTTTTGTTTTATTTGATTTTTATTTTATTATTTATTTATTACTATTAATTGTTTCTTTTAGTTTTTTTTGCAGGTTTTATTTTATATATATTATTATTATTATTTATTATTATTAATTATTTATTATTATTAATTATTTTATTAACCACATTTTTTATAAAAAAAAGCTATTATTATTTTTAAGAAAACTATTATTATATTATTATATTATATTTTATATTTCAGTGTATATTAATAATTGTATATTTTTAATATTGTTAATTATTAATTTATTTTTTTTAGATTAGATTAATTATTTTAATTGAAGAATAATTATTTTTAATTAATAAATTGAGATTTTTTCAATGATGAAATTCAAAGAAATTACGAATGGTTAATTTCTGAGAAATTTTTAGGTGAGGAATTTCTCTTAAGAATTCTCCAGAATGAATGGAAGGATATTTTAAGAGATTAATTTCAATACCAACAAAAATAAAAAAAAAATTAATAATTAATTTTCAACACCTTTTACTTAAATTGATTTTTCCATAATAAATGCTTAATTAAATTGAAGGATAAATTAAGATTTTTTTCGATGATGAAATTCAAGAAAGTTGCGAATGGTTGACTTTTAAGAAATTTCTAGGTGAGAAAAATTCTCTTAAAAATTCTCCAGAATGAATGGAAGAATATTTTAAGAGATGATTTTCGATATTAAAAATCAGAATTTATTTTTCAAACAAACATTAATAAAATGTAGATTAATTTTGGAAGATTAATTTAAGATAAATAATTTGATAAATAATTTAACTTTTCCGACGACGGAGCCTCTTCAATAGAACGAATTGTTTATTTTGAATACTCTCGAGGTGAGAAAACATTTTTTAGTAATTTCTCCAGAATGAATGGAAGGAAGACCTAAAAAATAATTTTCGATATTTCTAACTTTAATAATTAAAATGAAAATTGGATAGACAAGACCAATTAATTAAGACTTTTTAAGTATCACAAGACTAATTAGGTACTATCTCTTAGATAGGCGTTGTGAGGGTGCTAATCCTTCCTCACACGTAACCGTACTCCCGAACCTAGTTCTGATAAGTAGACCAGAACCTATTCTTTTTAAGGTACCTTAGTCAAGCTTAGGATTACTTTAAATAGGATAGATTTATAAAGGTGACTAATCACACCTAGATTAGATGATTAGTAGCGACTCTATTGATTTGCGTCTAGCATGCTGAATTCGTATTTGGCACGTTATGACAGTTTGGCGACTCCACTGGAGACACTCGAGAGTCGAGCCATAGATTAGTCTTGTGATACTTCAGGTTTCAAATATTGGTCTTTAAGTGTTTAATTTTTATGTATCTATTTGTTTATTTATTTTTATTTTTATTTTTTATTTTTATTATTTGTACTAACAACTTTTGTTTCATTGTACATTTATGGGTAAAGGAAGGTTTGAATGTCCCTTCGCACACACGACACATTGCATATCATAAAGTCTTATACCCGGACTCGTTCCTTTTAGGAGGGGGTAAAGTACCTACGCCTCGAGAGGTAAAAACCTCCGCAACGGCTAACGAAACACCTTCAGAGTGTAAAGTACCAAAGTCTTTGAGAGGTGATAAACCTCCGCCATAACTTTGGAAAATACTCTCACCCGAATTGAACCCTTCCGGTTGGAGCCTGTAATGGGTGAGGAATGGGGTGCCTTACTCATCCTACATGGATGATGTTAAGGAGCAATTTGGGGACCTTTTTAGCTTGGTCAAGTATCCTAAACCCAGCATATAAACAATACTTAAGTGGCCAAACTTTAAGATAGAGCCATATCCAACCTTATATAGAGGAAAACCCGAATTTAGGACACATGAAGGGTCACTTCTTATCCTATACTTTTATCATTAACATGATGCTTTGTTTACCTAACACGTTTGTTTTGCTGATATGCTTACCATGATGATGTAGTGCTTACACATGTTGTATTTTTATCTTTTCATAAGTTTGTTGACATAACATCTAACTGTTTGTTTCTTTCTTTTCATACATCATGCATCTTCATAAAGTCATCTTGCCACATAACGGTCTAGATAAAAAGAATGTCTACTAAATCCATGGAAAACCTGACAGTCGCCAAGCGTGAGTCTGCCAGTAGTTTGAAGCTTAGGTCTGAAGCAATCCAGCAAAGTACATGAGATTGTCTTCCAGTTGGGTATGTCTCTACTCTTCCCGAGAGAGTTCACATGGATCTGGCAAAGAACAACCTTGAAGATTTGATCAGCATTTGGCTTTCCTGGAATGGAACTCGACAAGAAACATTCAGACGAAAGTATGGGGACCTGGCCTTGCTCCTATCTGTTGAAGTCGATAATAACCTGGTAAGAGCCATGATGCAGTTTTAGGACCCATCATACAGGTGCTTCGTGTTCAACGAAGTAGATATGGTTCCAACTATAGAAGAGTATTCAGCACTGCTTCGTTTGGATCCTCCTAATCCAGACAAAGTCTACTGGAAGAACAAGACAGGTTATCGGAAGAAAGTAGCAAAGATCATGGGAATCAGCTTGACAGACGTTGACAAGATTGTGAAGACAAAGGGTAAAAGCACTGGTATTCCATGGAACGTTCTCCGAAACTTCATTGTCAAACACCCGGATGATGATAAAGGTTTGAGGTGATGGCTTTGGCTATTTACGGACTTGTGGTTTTCCCGAAGATATTGGGACATGTTGAAACAGCTGTGGTGAATTTCATGGACCAAGTTCAACACCAGATTAATACAGCTCCAGCTATATTAGCCGAGTCTATCAGGTCACTGAATCACTGCAGGAGAAATGGAAAAGGGTGTTTCATCGGATGTTTACAGTTGCTCTACATCTAGATAAAGAGTCATTTTGAGTGCCAAGAGTCGAAGTTCTGAAAGCCATACTTCACTATTAGCATCCCTATCAAGGAATTCTGTGAAAGCACATGGCCAGAGTCAAGGTCAAAAGAAGAATGGGTAGTGATGTTACGAGAACTTACAAGCTGATAAGTGATCTGGAAAGCACCATGGATGCCTCATTGACCTATGTTATTTAGCTGTGGTGATCAACCTTGGGTTCCTCTCTTGGGACTTTGGGGTGTCGTTAGCTACTCTCCCATCATGGTACGGAGACAGGCGGGGTATAAGCAGTTCATACCGATGACCCATGGACTTAACCAGGTGGATTTCCTTATTCAGACAAAGGGGTTATCAACAGGATAGAAGAACTCACAAAGGCTTGGAAAATAACGGTTAGAGTTGAAGGGGGTAGTATCTCATGGAACACTACTCCTGAATACTCTGTGTGGCAGGCCAGGAGAGCCAAAGATATTGTGATTCCTTGCAAAAGAAGTTCAGACGGTTCGGCTAAGGTTATAGCCTCGGATCCTATGCTAAGGATAGAAAAGGCTAAAAGGAAGCTACAAGAACAGAAAGATGGATTGGGAGAAGAAAACCAAAAGCTACAATCAAGGGTAGAAGAGTTAGAAAAAGGATTGAACAAAGAAAAAAGCAAGGCCAAGAAGCTTCGATTGAAGGTTCGAAAGTTGGGGGATGGTTTAGTGGAAAGAAATGGTATTGTTCAGAAACTCACCGAAGATGCCGACACTTTGAAAGAATCCTTGACAGTTATGGAAAATAAATACTCGCTTTTGATTACTGAGGTCGGACGCCTAAAAGATGAGAATGGGGAGTTATTGTTTTATCAAGAAAGAAGAATAGCTGATTGCCAGGAATTGGTTACCGAATTAATGAACTTGAAGGAAAAATGTTCCAAACTCCGAGATACGGACTCTAAAAAGAAGAATCTTCTAGAAAATATGTTTGACCATTTCGATGTGGCATCCCGTAAGGCAGAAGACATGTATGATAGGATCATGGAGGTTAAGGCGAAAATACATCCGTTCCATGAAAACGGCCATCTCATATACGAACTTTTGGACGAAGCTCAGTCTCACTACCGTCAGATTGTCAAGTTCCTTTGGAGGCGTTAGGATTTTTTAGATTTATGTTTTTAGGATTCTTTGTAAGAATTTTCATTTTTATGCTTTAGGACCAGTTGAAGTTTTATTTTTTTATTTTTTTTATGTTCGCTTTGGTTTTAGGATTTCTATGGATTTGGTAATTTTATTTATAAAATTATTTTTATCTACATTTGTTATGTGGCTGGTGTTCTTTCATAGCATTTCATCCATATGTGCATAAACATCATCAATTTAGATTTAAAGTTTTAAGCATATCATCCTGATTTAAGAAATTTTGCTAAAGGTTCAAGGATAGCTTGACAGCCAGAATCTTCGAGACAGTCTTCTCGTCACTCTTACAACACCAGATCAAGAGTTAGAGAAATGGGCGAAGAGCAATCTTCAATGATAGATAAGGTAGAACAAGCTCGGGATGAGATTAGAGAGCAGTTAAGTTCTTTGCTGGAAATGATGAGAAGTCTGAAAGGGAAGAATAAGGATGATGAATCTGGTTCTCAGGGGAAAGAGCAGAATGTGGGTGAATCCTTATGTCCGCCCGGTTTTCGACCTCAAGCGCAACATGAACAATTGCAGCAGATGCCCTACATGGAAGGATTTACTTATCCACATGGTCAACCTCAAATCCCGGGGTTCACTTTTCCTGTTCTTGGAACAAAGATAGACCCAGTCCAAGTTCCAGATTTGGACGATCCCAAAGAGTTAGAGAAGCTGAAAGTGGCAGAAGAGATCGAATCTCGTAAAATGAAGATGATTGAAGAAAGGCTTTAAGCTGTTGAGGGTTTAGACTGCTATGGTTCTATGGATGCTGAGGGGGCTTTGTTTAGTGCCGGATATAGTAATCCCGCCTAAGTTCAAGACTCCTGACTTTGAAAAGTTTGATGGGTCCAAGTGTCCCATATCTCATGTCACCATGTACTGCCGAAAAATGGCAGCCCACACCAGAAATGACAAGCTGCTGGTCCATGTCTTTCAGGATAGTCTTACGGGATCCGCTGCTAGATGGTATGTTCAACTAGACAGGAATCGGGTTCGTACTTGGAAAGAATTGGCCAAGGCATTCATCAGCCAATATAAGCATATTGTTGATATGGCTCCTGACCGTTTGTCTCTACAAAATATGGAGAAGAAGTCCATCGAAAGTTTTAAGGACTATGCCCAGAGATTGAGGGATATTGCTGCCCAGATCCAGCCATCTCTGACTGAGAAAGAGACTACGGTACTGTTCGTTAGTATTCTTAAGGCTCCGTACTACGACAGGATGATTGGGAACGCCACAAAGAATTTTGCTGATATGGTGATTTCCGGCGAAATCATAGAAAATGCCATCAAGAGTGGCAAGATTGAAGGGGGAGAATCTGTTGTGAAAAGGAATAGTGTGACAAAGAATAAGGAAGCTGATGTCCTGACTGTTGCATATGGAGGGCAACAAACGGGAGGTTACGTCCCACAGTTCGTGTACCAGCCATACTACCAAAATTCCAACGCCATCAATCCGGTTTCATATGCTTATCCACCTGCACCTCAGCAGACATTCCAACCTAATTTCCGCCCAAGACCATTGGCTCCTCCAGTTGGGCCATCCGTACAAGCCAATCAACCAACAAGTAATCTGAGGGGACCACGAGCCAACCAGGAAAGAATATCGTTTGATCCGATTCCCATGGCTTATGCAGACTTGCTTCCAGATCTTATCAAGAACCATCTAGTTGCACCAGTACACTTGGAACCTTTGAAACCTCCATACCCTAGATGGTATGATCCTAATGCCTGATGTGACTACCATTCGGGAAACGTGGGACACTCCACCGAAAATTGCACAGCTCTGAAGTACAAAGTGCAAGGTTTGATTAAGGCCAGGTTGATAAATTTTGAGGAGAAAGGTGGCCCGAACGTCAACGGTAATCCGCTACTAAACCATGCAAGGCCGACGGTAAATGCTCTGGGAGATGGCAAGATTACCGTGGTCAAGCGTAAAGTGGATGAGGTTACGACATCAATGGATTACATTTTCGATGTCCTGGTTAAAGCTAGCATGATTAGTCCTATACAGGCTAATTTAGGTAGCTATCTTGGTGAATATGATCCAAGCAGGTTTGCAAATATCACCAAGGTATAGTTGGCCATTCTTTGCAAGGTTGTGTTGAATTCCGGCAGGAGTTACAGAAACTGATGGATCTCTCCCGGATTGAGTTTTACATAGAGTTTGGGGCAGATGAAATTGATGTGGTAATTGGAGAATCTTCGGTATCTGTTGTGAAATCGATCACATTCTTCTATGAGAAAAGGGCGAGTCAGTTCGAGGATGAGAAGCCAACGGGGATCAAAAATCTCGTTATTACGATCAGTGTCCCTAGTCCATTTCCATATCAAAATGATAAAGCAGTACCATGGAGATATGGATGTGATGTCATGATTAATCCTGAAGCTGCCAATTTAACTGGAGTATGAGGAGTGACTCGGAGTGGGCGTTGTTATTCGCCTGAAATACTTGATAGGGACAGGAAAGGAAAAGCAGTGGAAGAAGAAAAGAACGAAGAGTCAGGAAGCAAGATGAACCCATTGGTGGTTCGGGATACGGAATATAAGAAGCCGGTGACTGAGAGAGAGGCTTGTGAATTTTTGAAGCTGATCAAACACAGTGAATACAGTGTGGTTGAACAGTTGAATAAGATGCCAGCTCGAATTTCGCTGTTGTCACTATTGTTGAATTTCGAGCCTCATAGAGAAGCTTTACTGAAGGTCTTGAACAAGGCACATGTGCCTCACAATATTTCCGTGAAAAATGTGGGTCATATTGCAGGAAATCTGGTGGCTACCAATTTCATAACCTTTAATGATGATGAGATTCCTCCGGAAGGCAGGGGCAGTACTAAGGCCCTCCATATCACGGTCAAGTGCAAAATTCATGTAATGGCTAAAGTACTTATTGATAATGGTTCTTCCATTAATGTTATGCCGATGACTACATTGTCCAAGCTTCCGATAGATGTGTCTCATATTCAATCTAGTCACATGATTGTGAGAGCCTTTGATGGGACCCGTCGAGCAATTTTGGGAGATATTGAGATGCCTCTGCAGATTGGGCCTTGTACTTTCAAGATAAAGTTTCAAGTTATGGAGATTTCACCATCTTACAGTTGTCTATTGGGAAGGCCATGGATTCACATGGCAGGGATAGTTCCCTCATCGTTGCACCAGAAAATCAAATTTGTTATGGAGGATTATCTGGTATGTGTCAACGGGGAAGAGGATTTGTTGGTAACCTAGTCCCCAACTACGCCTTATGTCGAGGCAGCTGATGAAGCATTGGAGTGTTCTTCCAGATCGTTTGAGTTCATCAATGGGACATATGTTAGTGAAGGGTCAAAAGTGCCTGCTCTGCGTTTTTCTCAAACTGTTAGCATGTTGTTCAAGCAAACTATTGGGATAGGTTGGCGAGTTGGTTCTGGATTAAGGAAGCATCTTCAGGGGATCAGGGAGATACTAGAGATCCAAGTAAATAGAGAAAGGTTTGGGTTAGGCTACAGGCCAACTAGGAGGGATTGGGAGATGGTCGAGTTCGAGAAGAGGAAGAAAAGATTGGCTCGTGTGAAAGGGTACGAGTGGAGCCGAGAAAGATGGTCTTTCCTCATCTTTATTCCACTTTTCGTTTGGGGGGATGTATTTATCCCGATGCACTTCCGCCAAATTTAGAAGAAGCGTTTTTCGTGCTTTCTATTCTGATGGTGGAGAAAGCAGGAATGAAATATGATGTCAAGGAAGAGTTATTGGTGTACCCGTGCTCACCTGAAATGGAACTGGGTAATTGGAAAGTGACGAATCTGCCGATTATCCTTGAATCTCATAAAATGTAATGCAGTGAGTCAAGTCTCTATTTGCTCGTGCCCAAGGGCATTAAGGATGGTCTTTTATGTATGGGCTAGTTTATTTCTCATTATTTTAATAAATTAGGAACAAGATGCATTTTCATTCCCTCTTTCATTCATGGTTGTCATTTTTCCTTTTTTTCATTGTTGCCTTTCTTTTTTTTATATACCAATATATATTCTTTTGATTCAATTCAATTTCAGAATTCCAAGTAATGAATACAAAGACAATCTTAATAATAATTTGGGATTCAATTTTGAAAGTTATTTTCGCATTGGTGAACTTGAACATATATGATCATACTTTGCCATTTGATTTTGTGGAGATTATTGTGAAAAAGATGAAAGTTGATATGCAGTTTTGGCATGATTGGAAGAAAATTGGCAGAATTGCTTCACAAGTATATTAATGGCTGTTGAATTCCTTTACAAGCATGTAGATTCCTTGTGGTGGATTTCTATAAGCTTGTCATTTTTCAATAAATGTTCTTTGATGAAAATATTCACATTTGAGATGATAATGGCCATCTTTCATATTCCTTTCACAAAATGAGAAATTATCCTTTGCTACCCCTTTTGAGCCTATTGGATTTTTTTCGAATAAACCCAACTAAGGATCACCCGCCACACCGGAGGGCAAGTATGGAAAGATATCTTTCTAGAGGAGAACAAAGGATTGGATCATATTTTTACGCCATGTAAAGAATGCCTTATGTCATAGAGGCAATGATGAGATGGATTGGGTTCCAAAACTTTGAACTCCCTTTGTGAAAAAAAAATGAAAAGACAGATGCGCAAAATTTTGAAAATCCTCATTGAAAAAGAAATGATCCATGGCTCGATTATCTTGGAAATAGAAAGAAAGATATGAAGTGTTTTGAGATGAAAAGATCATTGGTTTGAATACCCTTAAACACATGTTTGAGCCTATTTTATTCATTCTTTCATAACCCCAAAACCTTGGCCTACATTACGTACCTGGAAAAGTCCATTTTGATCAAATGTGAATGTTTGAATTGGAAATCATGTATTTAATTAGGACACGCTTGTGGTATTATCAAGAGACAATGAAGCTTAGATGCATGAAGACAACTCCAAAAAAAAAAGAAAAAAAAAAGGGCTTGTTACACTTTGATATGCTTAATTGCCTCCGAGAATATTGAGACGAACACAGGATGAGGGAAGGTTCTTCTTAATACTTTGAGAAATAATTAGTTTTGAAGAAATTGCTCTTAAGTCACATGGCCATTGGAGATAGTACACAACTATTTGTGGAGTTCTTATGAAGTGAAAAGCTTTTTCGAAGGAAGCATTACTTTGAGAAAGACAAATGAAGATGATTTGCCAAATACTGTGGAGAAATGTTTCTTTGAAGAAAAAAATGAAAAAAAAAGAATAAAAGAAAAAAGGAAAAAAAAAAGAAGAAAAAAGAGAAAGAAAAAGGAGGGCTCAAATTGAAAACCCGAAAAGGGCAGTTTAGATCAATGGGGTTGTCTAAGTTGAAAACCCGAAAGGGCGACTTAGATATGAGGAGGATCAGCGTCATCCAGAAAATTTCATGAAGATGGGGACAATGTCTAGTTTGATGAACTCTGTAGGATTGAAGACATCGATCGGGATTGGTTTTTAAATGAGAATTTTGAATAAACTATTAAGATTGTCTAAGTATTCATTGTTTGGATACTGTTTTGTGATCCTAACACCTTTTTGATAAACCTTTTTGAGATGCTCTTTTATTCCTTGAGATGAATTCTTTCCCTTGTTTTGATAATAAAGATCTTTCTTTCCAGCTTATTCATCCTATTTTGGCCTTCCATTTGTTATTCCATTTGTTATTCTCAACTTTATACCTTTGCATTGAATAGAGGGAATGCATCATGCATTGCGTTTGCTATGAAATTAGAATAATGATTGATAAATTGGAATATGATCTTAAGAGATCCCTGCATTTATTTTTATGAGAAATCTATGTATAACTGAACAGAAAAGTCAGGAGATGAAATAAGATCTAATTTTTATAAGTGAGAATCCGCGAAGATGAGAATTTCCCGGATGGAATGTGAAGCCCAGTTGAGCTGGCATAAGATGAGATATAGAATGTTTGGTGTTTTGAAATTTTTGAAGAAAGAAATTTATTTATATTCAGCAGATTTTGAAAACTGAAAGAGACAATAAGATTCGTTCTACCAGTTTGAAGCCAAGTGCAAACAGAGATGAATGATGAGCTTGAGAACCTTTTATCAAGAAATTCAGGGAGTTGATTTACAGAGCATTCATGACATCCATTTGCACGATATGCATCGGCATTCATGGCATTCATGTACTGCATTGCATTAATTTGCACACAAGAAAGTTTATTTCAGGTATTTAGTATGATTCAAACATGAGCTCGGAATGCTAATTTGTGAGGTTAGCGATTTCTTTCGGGACTCAAGGTAAGATTTTTGAAGTCTACATTTACATTTGAGAATTTTGCAAATTTCTTTATTTTCTTTTAAAGTTGAAGCCTCGGTGGAGGAGTTTTTATTTAAAGTTGAAGCCTCGGTGGAGGAGTATTTTCTTTTAAAGTTGAAGTCTCGATGGAGGAGTTTTATTTTCATTTAAAGTTGAAGCCTCAGTGGAGGAGTTTTTCATTTAAAGTTGAAGCCTCGGTGGAGGAGTATTTTCTTTTAAAGTTGAAGCCTCGGTGGAGGAGTTTTTATTTAAAGTTGAAGCCTCGGTGGAGGAGTTTTTATTTAAAGTTGAAGCCTCGGTGGAGGAGTATTTTTATTTAAAGTTGAAGCCTCGGTGGAGGAGTTTTTATTTAAAGTTGAAGCCTCGGTGGAGGAGTATGTTTTTACGGTAAGTTTATTTAAAGTTTATGCCTCGCTTAGAGGAGCTTTTCTACAATAGGATTTTCTTTAAGTACATAGGACTTAGTAGGGTGTCTACGTCTTTGCACATCCCTTGTTTCTCAGGGAATGCACAAAGAGGGGCAACTGTAAACACCGAATTTTATCCGGGTTTAAATTTCAATTTTTTATTTATTAAAAGAAAACAAAAAATCAAAGGAAAAATCAAAAAATAAAAAATAAAAGGAAAATCAGAAGAAAATAAAATCAAATAATTTCGAAAATCAAAAGAAAAATCAAGAACACAAATTTGGGTTGAAACAAACTTCTTTTTGGATTGAAATAGAACTCTAAAAAATGGGATTAAATTGAAACTCCTAGTTCTAGTAAGACTAAAATTCCTTCTCTATAAAAAAGAACCCAAGACCACAATCAAAGACACATCAGAAAAAGATCAGAAGCCAAGGAAAGTTAGAAGCAATTATAGGTTTTTTTCGAAATAAAAAAAAAATTTTGAGAGAAAAAATTCGAAAATTCAAAAGTGAGAGTTAGAATTTGTTTCGAAAAAATTCTTGAGAAAGAAAAATTGGGTTTTAATTAGAGGAAGCACATACTAAAAGTTGGTAGCCATTCGGCGACCGACGGAGTAGATCGGAGGAGGTGAAGTTTCGAACTTCGATTTCAGATCTAGGAATTGAGGAGAATTTTTTAAGATTTTTTTGGATTTATTTGATCACCGACGGCGGCGACGGTTGGTCGGCGACAGTGGTGGCAGCAGGTGACCGGAATCTGGGCAGTGAAGAACATTCATCAGTGTTCTTGAGGATTTTTTTTTTTCAGAGAAAAGGAGATTTTTTGTAGAAATCAGGTAAAAATATGATAAAAAAAAATGGTGTTTAAAGAGGGAGCAGGTGGGTTGGCCCAGGCAGGCCCGCGCGGCCCGTGCAGCCCGCGCCTGGGCTGAATCCCACCTGCTCCCTTTCATTTTTGTTACGTTTTGGTTTATGGTTTATTTGCTTTGTTTTTTTTTTGTCTTATTTGGTTTTTGTTTTATTTGATTTTTATTTTATTATTTATTTATTACTATTAATTGTTTCTTTTAGTTTTTTTTTGCAGATTTTATTTATATATATTATTATTATTTGTTTATTATTATTAATTATTTTACTGACCACATTTTTTTAATAAAAAAAAACTATTATTATTTTTAAGAAAACTATTATTATATTATATTTATATTTTATATTTTAGTGTATACTAATAATTGTATATTTTTAATATTGTTAATTATTAATTTATTTTTTTAGATTAGATTAATTATTTTAATTGAAGAATAATTATTTTTAAATTAATAAATTGAGATTTTTTCAATGATGAAATTCAAAGAAATTACGAATGGTTAACTTCTGAGAAATTTCTAGGTGAGGAATTTCTCTTAAAAATTCTCTAGAATGAATAGAAGGATATTTTAAGAGATTAATTTCAATACCAACAAAAATCAAAAAAAAATTTAATAATTAATTTTCAACACTTTTTTCTTAAATTGATTTTTCCATAATAAATGCTTAATTAAATTGAAGGATAAATTAAGATTTTTTCCGATGATGAAATTCATGAAAGTTGCAAATGGTTGACTTTTAAGAAATTTCTAGGTGAGAAAAATTCTCTTAAAAATTCTCCAGAATGAATGGAAGAATATTTTAAGAGATGATTTTCGATATTAAAAATCAGAATTTATTTTTCAAACAAACATTAATAAAATATGGATTAATTTTGGAAGATTAAATTAAGAGAAATAATTTGATAAATAATTTAACTTTTCCGACGACGGAGCGTCTTCAATAGAAAGAATGGTTTCTTTTGAATACTCTGGATGTGAGGAAATATTTTTTAGTAATTTCTCCAGAATGAATGGAAGGAAGACCTAAAAAATAATTTTCGATATTTCTAACTTTAATAATTAAAATAAAAATAGGATAGACAAAACCAATTAATTAAGACTTTTTAAGTATCACAAGACTAATTAGGTACTATCTCTTAGATAGGCGTTGTGAGGGTGCTAATCTTTCCTCACACGTAACCGTACTCCCGAACCTAGTTCTGATAAGTAGACCAGAACCTATTCTTTTTAAGGTACCTTAGTCAAGCTTAGGGTTACTTTAAATAGGATAGATTTATAAAGGTGACTAATCACACCTAGATTAGATAATTAGTGGCGACTCTATTGATTTGCGTCTAGCATACTAAATTCGTATTTGGCACGTTATGACAATATATATATATATATATATGAATAGAATAAGAACATATTACAATTTGAATTTCGACAGAACAATATATATATATATATATATATATATATATATATTAAAGGTGGCAATTGGACGGGTTCGAGTCGGGTTCATTCGGGTTTCGGTTCATTCGGGTTTCGGTTCATTCGGGTTCGGGTCCATTCGGGTTCGGGCTCATTCGGGTTCGGGTTCAATCGGGTTCGTGCCCATTCGGGTTCGGGTCCGTTTGGGTTCGGGTCTAATCGGGTTCGGGTCCGTCCGGGTTCGAGCCCAGTCGGGTTGGGGTTTGGTTTGGGTTCGGGTTTGTTTTACATCATTTTTATTTTATGTTAGATGTAATCATTTTTACATAATTTAAATATTTAATTTTAAAATTATTTTATTATTATTTTTAAAAATAATATTTGTTATAATATGATATTTTTAATTATATTTATTTATTAAAATCAATATTTGTTAGCACCAAAAGAATATAAAATAAATTTTTTATATAAAATAAATTTTAAAATAATTTATTATAAAAAATATGATATATTATAAATTAATCATATTAATATTTAAAAGAATTGATTTAATGAACTCGAATTTCAATATGTAAATACATTATAATTTATAATCACTACAAAATAAGAGATTTTTAGGGACGAACACTGGCATTCAACTTTAAGGCCTAAACGGGCTTGGACTACCCATTTACAAATATGGGCAGGTTTGGGCAGAATTTGAGGCCTATATTTTCGGATCGGTCCGGGCTTGGACAAGTGAATATGGTGTTGATAACTTCATTTAATAATATGCCTAAGAAAACTATATATATATATATATTGCAAAGAGCAACACATTTTTTTTAAAAGTAGTTTTTATCTATTTTTTAATATAAGAATTACTATTATACTAAAAGATAAGTTAAAATTAATGAATTGTTATTAATTAATTCTAATATATAGAAAATACTATTATACTATTATAAGGGTGTTTTTGAAATAACATAAATAAAGGACAAGTAATATTTTATGTTAAAAAAATTTACATTTCTAAAATTTTCATGAGTTTAAAATTTTTAGATAGTGAATTCATAAAGATATGGGACATTAAAGTTATAAGTACAAAATATAATTTTATTTTTGATAAAAATTATTATTTTATCATTAAATTTTAATTAAATTATTAAAAAAGATATTAATATAAAATTGATAAATAAAGTTCTTGCTTTATAAAAAAAAATTATTTAATTACAATTTGATAAAAAAAATTCGTATTAAATTCGGGTTCGGGTCGGGCTCAGGTATTTTCGGGTTCGGGTTTTTTGAGTTTTTCGGGTTTTGGTTTTTTCGGGTTCGGGTCTTTTCAGGTTCGGTCTCTTTCGGGCTCGGGCCATTTCGGGTTCAGGTTTTTTCAGATTCGGGTTTTTGACTTTTTGGTCAAATCGGGTTTGGGCGAGTTCGGGTTTTTCTGGGCGGGTTTTCGGGTTCGGGTTCATTTTGCCACCTCTAATATATATATATATTCAAATACGAACATTACATTAAATGGACATATACTCACAATTTTGGTAGAACACATAAAAAGAAGTTTGAGTCAAGGTAGAACCTCTGACCTTAAGACGATTATTGCTTGTCACTTAGGTGTTTACAGATTGAGCAATTCGTCTCCTATGTCTCCTTAAACACGTTGTAAGTAGACAGCACAATCAAAGCAATACGGCGAACCAGAAATGCAAGTCTCTCTCTCGTAGAAGACGGCAAAAACCGAGAGCAAGGATAAAAAATTTGAGTAAACATAACAGGCACTGCTCTCGGGTATTTATAGGAAGGCAGAAGACTTTCGGACAAGACATAATAGTTGAAAAACAGACAAATCTTTTTGAACAGAAACGGTCCGAACAAACATGTATTAAACGGACAAGTCTCTTGGTTGGTTGCGGCTATACCGGTTGGGCAGTAAAAATTTAATTACTGACCCAAACCTGAGCCCAACACACGCATGGTAGCTCAAGTTTGTGTAGGTCCTCACCCTTTACAAAAACTTGAATGCCCCTTGAGACCCAAACCAACTTTGAACCTTAACCTATATAAACACATGCATAAGCTTATTCTTTTTCCAATGTGGGATTCCATAAAACATCAACCAACTTCTCCCTCTTCAAGTGGGTACCTTTGTGATAGGATCCAAGATGGCCCAATCCCATGGCAATTTCTATATGGGCCAAGATCCAATAAGATATAGGAAACATGGCAAGAATGGGTGGAATTCACTTGGGCCATGTTGCAAGTTATTCAGGAAAGGCTTCAACATGCAAGATGGGTTTGCATCCAAGTTTGGTCCATGTGATTCAAGAACACAAGGTGGCACATTAAGAGGACTTATTTGGGCTTATTTTAATTCTTATAATTACTTAGGCATTTGGGCCTATATTATGTAACATGGCATCTTTTAATTATTTAGGTTTGGGCTTGAGCATGTTCAGCCCATATTTTACATATTATTACTTAGTAGATTAGGGTTATTGTAGGGAGGCTATAAATATATGTCTTAGCTGCCTACTTCAATTATCTTTTGATCAATTAAGTCTGATTTTATTCAGTGAGAGTTTTCTCTTTTTAGTTCTTGAAAGAACTTAGGAACTTATCAAAGAATTCTTTTTTTGTGGCGTTCAACCTATCAAACTTAGGTTCTTGAAACGAGAGTTCTTAAGGTCTAGCTTACATGCTTAATCTAGGTTCTTTGAAACATGCTTTTAAGGGTTTAAGTTTTCTTTGCCTGAATCTTGACTTTTCTGGGTTAGGTATTTCAATTTGTTAGTGGGTTCAAAGGGTTTAACCCCTAGGGTTCACATCAGTTGGTATCAGAGCTTAGGCTTCCAATCAGGTTTTTATAGTTTTCGCTTTGATTTGTTGTTTGTTACTTCTTTTTGGGGTTTCAGATACTATCACAGCAAAATCGATAACAAGATTTTGGGGTTTTAGGCATTCTTGTCTTAGGTTTATAGCTTTAGGCATTCTTGCCCTGGGTTATAGTTTTTGGACAGTCTTGCTTTGGGGTTTCGTTTCTTGTAATTGAATCAAATTAATCTAACAAGATTTTGGGATTTCAGGCATTTTTGTCTTGGGGTTATAGCTTTAAGCATTTTTCCTAGGGTTATAGTTTTTAGGCAGTCTAAGTTTGGGGTTTCAGTCTTGAAAAGTGATTTAAATCAAGATTTCGTTTCTTGAATTCTTGATCAATTAAAATTTCTTCTTATTGATTCTTGATCCTAATCTTGAAAAAAAAAATCAAAAATTCAGAGGAGCATTCGAACAGTCCTAAGAAAAAAAAAAGTTCATCCGAGATTTCAAGAAAATCAAGAAGTCTCGTTCTTGAAAAAAAAAGTGTTCGTACAGCAAGAAAAAAAATAGATTCGAAAAAGATTGAAAAGAAGTGGAAAGAATTGACATTCATTTTTTTTTACTAATCAAAGTTGTTTTGCAGCGACTTTAAGATGTCTCTCACATTATGCGACGAAGTAAAGCAGGCTCTACAAGAGATGAAAGAGCTCACATTAATGTTTGGGAGGTTTGTGCAACAAGAGGAAGAAAGATAGAGAAGAAAAAAAAAAGTGAGGTGGCTGCAAATAAAGAAAAGCAAGAGGAAATGGAGAGTAAAAAAGAAAGTGAAAAACAAATAGAGGTGGCTGAAATTAAAAAAGTAAAAAATGAGCCACTAGTAGAAAATGAGACAATTCCTGCCGAGAAAAACAAAGAATTTGCGAATTTTTCTGATGAAAAGGAGAGTGAGGTTCTTATTCTTGATGCTTCTAACCAATCTCTACCTATTTTGCCTGTTTCTTTGTTGAAGGATTGTGAGAATTTACTTTCGAAGGAGTTGCAAGATGGGTTGCCACCCATAAGCGGCATTGTGCATCACCATGATTTAGTTCCTAGCGCTGTCATTCTCACACACAAGGCTAAGATTCGAGGGCGAATCTTTTCGAGGAAAGGGGGAATGATAGGATCCAAGATGGCCCAATCCCATGGCAATTTCTATATGGGCCAAGATCCAAAAAGATCTAGGAAACATAGCAAGAATGGGTGGAATTCACTTGGGCCATGTTGCAAGTTATTCAGGAAAGGCTTCAACATGCAAGATGGGTTTGCATCCAAGTTTGGTCCATGTGATTCAAGAACACAAGGTGACACATTAAGAGGACTTATTAGGGCTTATTTTAATTCTTATAATTACTTAGGCATTTGGGCCTATATTATATAACATGAACATCTTTTAATTATTTAGGTTTGGGCTTGAGCATGTTCAGCCCATATTTTACATATTATTACTTAGTAGATTAGGGTTATTGTAGGGAGGCTATAAATATATGTCTTAGCTGCCTACTTCAATTATCTTTTGATCAATTAAGTCTGATTTTATTCAGTGAGAGTTTTCTCTTTTTAGTTCTTGAAAGAACTTAGGAACTTATCAAAGAATTCTTTTTTTGTGACGTTCAACCTATCAAACTTAGGTTCTTGAAACGAGAGTTCTTAGGGTCTAGCTTACATGCTTAATCTAGGTTCTTTGAAACAGGCTTTTAAGGGTTTAAGTTTTCTTTGCTTGAATCTTGACTTTTCTGGGTTAGGTATTTCAATTTGTTAGTGGGTTCAAAGGGTTTAACCCCTAGGGTTCACATCACTTTGAGATCAATTTCTCATTCATTATTGATATCAATTGTGTACATTAATAATACACCATGTATCTACTTATGATAATCTACATATTCATATACGTATTTTATATTTATACACACAAATAAATCAATTGATATCCAACAGATGCATAGATAATTATTCTATGTCAAAGAATTAACATTCATCATAAACAATAATTTTATGTGCAAATTAAAAAAATAACGTTCAACGTGAAAAATATAAAAAGAAAAAAGAATTTACTTTTCAAATGCACTCACAAAAAAAAACATAACAATTAGCTTCGTATAAAAAAAAAATAGACAAGTTTAAAAGCCAAACTTTGAAAATCTTTCATGTTACCAAGTTTCAATAGTACAATTAAAGGATGAAAATGAAATGAAAAAATAGTTTGGAAGCCTAAAAAAATATATATGTTATATGTCTAAATTAAAGAAAGTAAAAAAAAAAAATATATCAAGCTCAACATTATTCGTAATGAAACATGTCTCTTGAAAAAACTCTTTATAGAAAAAATAACAGAGAAAAGATATTAGAATGTTAATTTTGAGACGTGAAAAAATATTTTTTTTAATGTTTTCAAGATACAATAAAGTCATAAATATAGAATTATAATTTTTTTTGGATACAAAAAATATTATAAACGTTTCAAGTAGGATAATGAAAATGACAGAATATAAAATTCGTTTTTATAACATATATAAAATTAATATAACTTATGTTTTTACACAACTATTTTGGTAAGAGTTGTATTTTTATAACATAACTATTTCATTGCAACTAATCACCAAAAATTATATATTTTTAATTAATTATAAAATTATAATTTAATTATTTCTAAAAAAATTTAAAAAATTTAATTGCATTAATAAATTTAAGCTCAAGTGCACAAATGCCAATTAGACTGATAATTACGAATACGACATGAACATACAAATATGTAAAAATCTATATGACACAAATTATTAACACGTTGAAACTTATATAAATATATAATCCATATATTAAACACGATTATAACACGTAAATACGACACAAATACATAGATGGCCAAACCAATCTTTGACATTAAATAATTATTAAACCACTAGATGAGTCATAGTAGCCCAACTTGAGCTCATCATATTTGTCCATATATATTAAATAGAACAAAATAATATCTTACTGTAAACTGCTAATTAACACTCTGGTACTATGAAACTTCTGCTGATAGTTTTTGTTGTAGCACAGATACATTAAAGCATTTCAGATCACAGACCTGTAACAGCCAAATAGGGGTCGCACTTAGTTAGAAATATGCAGTCTAATAACCGAAAAAAAGAAAAGCCCAAAACCTTGGCTTGCAGTCAAGTCAATGATCTATCGAGTGATTATATTTATACCTTAGATCTGATGGTATGAGTCCAACGTCCATGATCAAGTGTTGTAGAAATACATGAAACAACGTCAAGTCCTTCATCAAGCAGTAGTTCAAGCACCCTTGAAAGGGTGAAACCTCCTCGCCCCACGAAGCCTTGACAGAGTATAACATCGACACCATCCAAATCTGATCGAATTTCTACAAGACAGTTGGAGGAACAGTCGTTATAGCTCATCATCTTCGGATCAAAGGCGCCACTCGGAAGCTTCTTTAACTCATCTCTCATGGCACTCAGTTCATTCACCCTCTTTCTCAGCTTTAGTATATAGCTATGTGCCCTCTCTACGATATCTTGTATGCTGCAGCACTTTCCCATGCATGTATCAGCTGCAGGAGGAGGAGGCAATAGAGAGTTAAGAGAAGAAACAAGGGATTTAGAATATCCTAGACTCCCAAGTTTTCTATTTTCGATCTTGTGATCACTTGCAAACAATTCCTGCTGCTGCTGCTGGACTGTTCCCAGCTTGCTGTACGAACTACGAGCGCCATCTATCGGAGCAGAATCTGAAATCTTTTCTTGAGGGTCAGAATCTGTCTTCACCACTTTTCCTGTTGTAATAACAATATTGCAAGATTATACATTCAAAAAATTTTATTTATATATATATATATATAACTGATTTCACAATAGTATAAATGCAGAACTTTAGTGGATTAAATTGTCACTTTTTTTCTCCTTTAATTGTTCATATATTTTTCACTCCAAAGCCTGCATTTTTTTGCTATGAAACCACAAAACAAGAATGTACTATCCCATACATATTGTTATCTTGATTTTTCATTTGATCTAAAGTAATTGTGCCCGACACTTATGTTCACATATATTCAGACATGTGTATGAAGTATGATCCTCCAAATATATAAAAAAAAAAAAAATTTAAAAATTGAGTATACTCGTGTCGGACACATATTTATATCTCACAGACCTTCGAATTCGAGTTACAAAATATACATATATATATATATATAATCCTAATTCATAATAGGTTAGAGTTAGACACATCTATGCCAAGGGGAAAAAAAAAGTATGAAGAAAAAACAAATTACCTGGCTGTACTTCATTTTGTATTGAGGTTTCCAAAATATCTCGATCTTCTACCAATTGTGTCATCACGTCTCTCTCTTTACTGATTGGGGAAAAAATGCGCATTAAATAATCTAACCCAGTCCCCCACTCTGTTTCGTCCCACTCCATATCTGCCCACCACTGAGTTTCGCCCGTGATCTTTTTAAGATTTTTGCTTGACAATTCCATTCTTGATATGCTTTTAAACTTCGGGCAACTGTAAAAACCGATGATTTCTAATTTAGGTGCAATAAGTAGACCATTAGAAATGCTTACCAACTCTGGGAGGTAAAGAAGTAACAATCTTTTCAAACTAGGAAGAAAATTATCTGACATTGGGCTGATTGATGCATGGCTTATTAGGCTGGTGATTCTAGGACAGTCTTCGAGAATGAAGTCTTCCAAGTTGACAAGATTTTCAAGCAAAGCTTGTGGGAAAATAGTTCTCAGCATGGGGCATGTATGCAATGCTAGGAATTTCAACTTAGAAAAACAACCATATTGAACTTGTCCTTTCCAAATACTGCCTAAATTCTTCATATAGTAAATGCTCAAATGCTGCAGTGATTCAAGTACTTGTTTTGCAGAACTCGGATGATGAACTTCAGATTGATGGTTTTCATTTCCTTGGTAATGCTGCTGAATCTGATCTCCATCGATGATGGTTTCCATCATATTACATTCTGCCAACAAGCAAAACTCTAGCTTCTTCATATTCTCGATCCCAAATTCAGATAGATTCACAGCTGTTGCATGGCGGTCCAAGAAAAATGAAGTAGAATAGTTAAGTACCCCTTTTATTTCAATCGGGATGTTTCCACCATTAACAAACTTCAAGCTTTTTTCCCAATTTCTAAATTGTGCTTCAACTTCATGAGGTACCCGAGAAATGATTCTCCTTTTCTGATATCCAACAGTAAATCTAAAGTGTGATAAGGAAGGATACACCATTAATTCATCTAAAAGTTGAACTTTTGGCAGGTACAAGCTAAGTCTTGTCAACACTTTTAAGTTGCACAATTCCTTGACAACAATTTCAACTGAATCATCCCACCGTTTGTCTACTGGATCCACATCAATACTCAGTTCAATCAGTTGCGAGAGATTCGATACTGTTTCAGGGCGAATCACCACCATGTTTGAATATTGCAACCTCTTTTTGCTACAATTTGCATGTCCATAAAACGATACTCTCAAGTATCTTAACTTGACTAGCTCCCCAATTTCTGCCGGAAGATCCATAATCTGAGTTTCATCAAGATCAAGCTCCTCAAGATTCTTGAGTTTCCCAATCTTGGGTGATAGTTCCATGAAAAGTTTGCATTGTCTCAAGCAAAGCTTTTTTAGTGCAACCAACTTGGGAAGAGGGTTTGGCAAAGATTTGATATTTGTATCGGATAAATCCAATACTTGGAGGAGAAGAATGCGATGAAAGAACAAGGGAGGAATAGCTGCAAGTTCATAGTTGCTTTGCAAGTACCATGCAATAAACGAAGGGCAATCTGCAGAATTTGGTAGCTTTGCCTTTGCAAACTTTGTTTTCTTTTTCTGACGAACAGGTATCTTGGGAAGTGTTCTTTTAACTTCATACTTCATCAAATCGATCTCTTTGGAGTTCCATTCTTTCTTGTTGGGTGGCTTAATTGATCCTGACGACCCACTCACCTCAAGAACAACTTGATTCATTTTGGCCCGATTAGCAGTGTCCTACTACATCAACATTTTTTCCTGCTGATCTGAAACAATCTTCCTTCATAAAATTCTCCATTCCTTTAAGAATACTTTCAAACAAGAAATCAAAGATAATAATATTGTAATATCACCATGAAATAAAAAGTTTTCAAGAATACTTGCTTATTTTGTATCATAAATTAATAAAACCAAGGACTCGATCTTCATATATGATACAATGCCATTAATTTTTCCTTTGGATAATTAGGAACGAGGTCTAATAATACACATCATATTCTCATGCATAAGTCTACACAAAGTATTTAGAGGAATAAGCATTGCCAACAACTAAAGTAGACATGGTAATATTGGAAACGTCACAGAAAAAAATAACTAAAACACGATAAAAAAAACACAAATACGACACGAATACATTAATGTTTTAAAATCTATATAATATAAATTATTAACGTATCAAAATTTATATAAAAATAAAACATTTTAAATACGATTATAACACGATAAAATATACGAACACCAACACCGATGCACAAATTACCAAATCTACCCAAAAGTACCACTATATGCCATATTGGTCGGAAATAGTTTGTTTCTCTGTATGTGTGGACAATTTGGCAATACCAATTTCTAACCACCAATTCCCCACAAATAAACAACTCCTTACAGAGAATCTTTTGGATGAAGTTTTTGGTTTATTTTGGTAAATGTCACGAGAGTCAGATTCCAAAATCAGAGCCCTACAACTAGACATGTCTAGTGGTTATTCGTCAAATCAAATCGCCTACCTGATCTGAATTATTATTTATTTAATAAAAAATTATTTTAATTTGATTATAAAAATATATAAATATTAATATAAAATAATTTTTAAATAATAAAGTAGCTTTCAAGTCCTGATCGGACTTGAGCGTACAAAATAAAATGTTCCAAGCACAATCCGACCCAATCCACACTTACCTACAACCATGCTCCCATGCAATTTGCAAACCATGAAGAAAAAACATACACTTCCACCTATAGGATACTACCCAACCAATAAATTACTTGCGTAAAATAAAAATTACTTTCATCTAGAATCAGGGTTTAGCTCATTTCGTTTATGCAGCAATTCTTAAAAGGTGTCATGCAATAATTTTGAAATTCGAATCTCAATATCTACAATATTTTTCCTATACTCATATTAGGACCTTCTTTGAATAAAAAAAATACTTTCATCTATGTTAATACATAATTAAATTATTTTTATCTATTAAAAGATAGTATAAAAGATAATTTAAAATTGTTCATTCTTGATTAAATTTCCTGTCTTCTACGTTGTCTGCAAACTAACAAAAATGTGCTGCATATATGCTAATAAAGCTTGATAGTTTAAGCGAGAAGTGGCATGGCATTTAGACTTAGTTAAACATACTTCTGAAACTCCTATAAAAACAATATAAACCAAAACATTCACATTCAGACACACGTATCAGGGATTTAATTTGTGATTGCAGATGCGTTTTCAATCGTATCATATTGATCGCAATTGCAGACATAATAACTATTATCGTGATCAATTACGATAAATATCGACTGCAGAAAAAACTGAAATCATAAAAATAACGACTTTAACGTCGTGTTGCGGTCGTTATTTAAATCTCGACACATACATCAAAGCAGTTGCTGGGGCAAAAGATGGGAAATATATAGATGGAGTCGAGAGAATGAAGCATATGGTGAACTCACCTCAAAGTTTTTCCAATGGCAAAAAAGGTAGGTCTTGTTAGTGATGAAGTTGTTGTCGTCGCCAAGAAACGAAGGGAGGAAATGTCTAAGAGGGAATGAATTCGAAATAGCTTTCTGGTCTTCCCTTTTAATTAATTTAAAAAAGTAACTCCATGAAAACACTTTATAAAGCACTCTCAATAATTAAGGCTCCACGTTTGTGCTTTTTAAAGATGGGAATCCAAAAAGATTGAAAGTTGGAAAAAGAGTACTTATTAAATTTTTAATTCATTTATAAAGTTAAAAAATTCGATTGACGGTCTATGAAAAACATACTCGAAAAATAATATTTTTGTTTAATGTATACACTGAAATTATCAAAGATTATTTTCTCTTTTTCCAACTTTCAATTTTTTGGATTCCCATCTTTAAAAAGCACAAAGTTTCACAAACGTGGATCCTTAATCATGGAGAGTGCTTTATAAAGTGTTTCCATGGAGTTATTTTTTTAAATTAAGGGTTCGTTTAATCGATATTTATATCACCAATTAAAAATTATTTATTTATTATTTACAAAAAAAAATTGTATTTAATATATTATTTTTATTGAATTCAAGAAATATGTATTCATTACATTTTATGTTTATATATAAATATCATCTTAACTAGTGTCACTAGACGTTAGATTACATTTTTCATACTTATTTATAAAAGTTGTTTTTTGGGTTGAGAAAAAAAAAAGTTTCCAGAATTTAATTATTAAAAATAATATTTTGAACATCTCTTATATGATTATGTCACCTAATGAAAGCACGAAAACATAAAATAACAAATATGTTATCTTTTAAAATTTGAATGTCCAAAACAGTAACGCATGTTTCACGTCTGAAACTGAAACCAACGACGCGTGATAATCGACGGGAAAGAAAAAAAAGACAAAACACACTAACAAAACCCTTTCACACCAACTAACCTTTTAAGTTTGAAATCGACAACTAATCCATCAAAAGCTTACATTTGCAAAGTGGTCATCGACTCATGGGTACTGCAAAGGTGTTCTTGAACGTTAAAATTGTTAATGAAATCGATCAAATTCGGATAACAAAAAATATTTTACTTGCTTAAGACTTGATTTGATTGTTGAATTCGAAAATCTATTTTTATTAATTAAATATATTAAAATAGAAAAAAAAATATATTTATACATTTATAATTAAACTAAATTAAAATAATTATTAATTAAATAATTATTTAAATCGGATGAGACTGAATTCAAATCTAAAATATCATATCTAAAACCTAATTTAATTTAATTCAAACCAAATCAAATAAATAATTCGAATTTTCAACATATTTATTAAACATACCAATTATCTATGAACATGCAAAAAGCAATACTTTTATTAAAATAAAAAAAAAAAAAAAAGAAAAGAAAAGACTATCAAGGTGATTTAATTTTTATGGTGATAAGATTACCAAAAAAATTTGATCACTAGTGATTTTATATTACCATGTTTGGTATAACCTTTAAGTCACTAGTGATATTAAACTACAATATTTAGTATTACAAGAAAAAAAATCATCGAATACAAAATATCCAAAATAACTTTTCCAAAAAAAGAAAAAACAAAATTCTTATATGGACATTTTTTTTCACTTATCTTTTTTTTTTAATATTCAGATTTTTGTTTTTCAAAAAATATTTTTAGATAAAAATACACAAAACTTATACCATAATAAGGATAGAGTACAAAAATATTAAGCAACAAAACTATTGATATCATCACCTTAAAACACAGAAGTCACAAATTTTTGACCAGATTTAGAGATCAACACTAAAAATTAGCTAACAGTTTTTCGCATGTCAAAATAGTAATAAAATAATATAAAAAATTATTTTTTCATAGTGATAAAACTTTTTCATCTTTTTGGATGGAAATTAGATCACTCCTATCACCCTAATGATTTAAGATTACTGTCACATACGATTTTTAAATTGCTAATAAACAAGATGATATAATTACTGAATGCAGATCACCCGATCATCTCATACAAAACTCCCTAAAATTTTCAAGACGGATGATCTGGGTTTGTACGAACTCGGTCGGGTGTATCGTTTGCCTTGCTTTTTTCTTATCTTATTTTTGTATTTGAAATGTCATGGCAATTTATTGACCTTTGATTTATTTATTTTTTTAACACTTGACAAACGCGACCCCATTTTTTAAATCTTTTATCCAAGTTTGAGTTGTATTAGTCTAAAAATTTATTTTATTGTTTAAAAATATTAAAATATTAAAAAAAATTATATTAAAAATTATATATTTTATATTATTAAATAATGATTTGAATCGGATTGAACCAATCCAAATTAAATATATATATATATATATTTAAATCCGACTCAATATCACGAATAACTTAATTTTTGATTAAGTCCACTCTTCAATAGGAGCCGGATCCGTGTTTAATCATTAAGGAAGATAGCCCAAAAACCTTAGTTTCATCCATAGAGCGAGAGAATTTTCAAGAAAAATGAATTTGGAAGTATTATTAGATTTTCAAGAAAACTAGAAAAAGACCCCGCTTCGTCGGGATAGTTTTAATTTTTTTATATAAATTTTTAATTAATAATAATAATAAATTAATTTTAAATTATATTTTTTGAATAATAATTATTTATTTAATCTTTTTATTCTAAAATTGTAATAATCTCAATATAATTATATTTTGTTAATTATGAAAATTAAATTTATAATAATTGTTTATTTATAAATTACGTAATATAAATGTATTTTCAAATGTTATTTATATATTTTTAAAAATATTTAAACTTTATTGTATACTGTGTATTTTTATTTATAAGAGGTAAAAATAAAAAATAAAAACAAAAAAATAAAATTGTAATTTATATTTTATTCTCTCGTATGAACGATTTTCTCATAAAAGTTAGTAGCAAGTTTGTTTTTTCCTCTCTTTTTTTACTTTTTTTCCCGAACGAATCGGGTACGAATTCTAAATCGACCCGTTACTCAATGCGCAGACCTACGCCTTTAAATACATCATTTAAAATTTAAATAAAAATAATTAATAAAATAACTTTTTTTTAACTTTTTTCCCTAACCAGTTGGGTACGGATCCTAAACTGACCATCGAGTCATCGTGCGGTCCAACCCCTTTAAAAGCATCATTTAAAATAAAAATGAAAATAATTAATAAAATATTTTTTTTACTTTTTCTTCAAGTGGATCGGGTACAGATCCTAAATCAACTTGCAAGTCAACGTGCAAATCAGCCACTCTAAAGTCATCATTTAAAATAAAAATAAAAATAATTAGTAAAATAAATTTATTTTTTATCTTTTTCTCCAAGCAGGCAGAGTACGGATTTTAAATAGATTCGCGAGTCAACGTGCGAATTAACCACTTTAAATACATCATTTAAAATTAAAATAATTAAAAAAATTAAAAAAATAATTTTTTTTTCAAGCGGATCGGATATAGATCCTAAATCGACCTAAGAAAATAAAATATTTTTTTTGGAATATATATTTATTAATAATAATATATTTATTAACCTTTTTTTTTTAACATTTAAAGAAATATCTCTTGGGTTCCTAAAAATTTTTTGTGATAAGTCAAAAATACCTATAGAAAATGACAAAATAAGACCCAAAAAATCCTTTAATGAAATTCAAAAAAATTCTATGAGTCCCTATGAACTCAATTTTCATAATAGTTGATCTAATATATAAAAATTAATTTTTTTATAAAAAAGATAATTGTTTTTGATAATTTAATTTCTTGACACGTGAAATATCTTCAATAAACATCATGTCATGTGTTCTCTAATTAATTAATTTGATTTTATTTCAATAAAATTCCAATTTCATTTAACTCAATTTTATTAAAATATATTTTATAATTATTGTCTACCTTAAATCATTACCCATGTTATGAAATTTTTAAAAAATAATATTCAAGGAAAAGTTTTACTATTATTACTTATTGACCACCATAATTATTTAACATAAATTACTCTAAATTTGAAATTATCATTTTAATTTGATTCTTAATATAGTTTAATTTCTAGTCAATTAATCATTCAAAAATTTTGAATTATTCTCCATAATTATCTCCAACATTACTATCTATAAACGTAGTATTTTTGGAACTCTAAAATGCATTAGGGCAAGCTATTCATTTTGCATGCCTATTCTCTATACCTGTCCAAAGATTGGGTTATTGAACTACCCGTTTGACCCGACAAATTCGACCCAAATTAGGCCGAACTTGGACAAGTTTTTTTCAATTCGGATCGGCCTGACCTAAGTAATTGTTCATCCAATAAAAAAATTTTAAATTTAATTATAAAAATATATAAATATTAATATAAAAAATATTTTTATATTTAATATTTATGAACATTAAACCGGACTTACGGATCGGATCAATCCAGACTTGGATAAAAGAAGCAAAAAATTGAGCTGCGCCGGCCTCTGAATTCTGTATACTCTTTAATTTTCCTAAGAGTACAATAACTAGGGTGTTTTTCTTTTCTCTTTTTTCTTTCTTTTGTGTTGTTATATACATATTAGCTTTTTTATCCTTGCGATGCACGAAAATTTTTATAATTTAATTTTTTTTAAATTCATTTTAATTTTAATATTACCTTTATAAAATATACATTTTTTATTGATCTATTATATATAATTATACACTCATAAAATTAGCAGAATTAAATTCTTATATATTCATTATGATATTGTAGGATATTGAATTTAAAATGATAGAAATTGATAATATGTGTTTTTGAATTTTTTAAAAAATAAAATATTAAAGGATTGTAAGAAAATTAATTTGTAAAGATAAAAATAATATTTAAGATATTTGAATTTAGAAAAATATATATTTGTTGATTTGGATTGCAATTCTTTAAATTTCAAATTGATATTTTCTTTTCATTTTTAAAATTATATAATTTTATATATTATACTATGTGTCAAAATTATAGGTTATCCACATAGACGTCTATGTCAACACAAATTACACAGTCAGCATGTACCTTATTATAATATATATTATATTATATATATATATGATTTCTTAATTTTTTGTGTAGTTGCACAAAATTTTGCTGTATTTAAGTTTCGTATTATATTATGGATAATTATCCTGTACATCGACGGTGGAGTTTTTAAATTATACAAGTGGGATTAAAAAATTACCACATGTCCTCAAGTTATATTTAAAAAACTAAAAAAAATAAATAAATAAGACATGTGGTAATTTTTTAACCTCACTTGTGGAATTAAAAAACTTCACCTTGGTGTACAGGATAATAATCCATATATTATATTATACTTGAATTGTTTTATTATTTAATTATGTTTCTTTATTTATTGTGTATTAATATATTCCATAAACCAAATAATAGTGGTGGAACAAATTTTTTTAAGGAATCCATTTTGAGAAGAGATTCACATTGAGCATGACAGAATTTTATAGAAAGCAGTCATGTTTATTGTTTAGTCAAAAATAAAAATACTGCTGATATCCATTAGTATATTTTTTAGTGTCCTGAGGTGGTTTAGGGTTGTATGAGAGTGAGTTGATGAAAACAGGACTCGGTAATACTAGGAAATTGATAGAATAGAAGCTTTGTTCCAAGGCAGGTTAGATTGAATCAAGAGGCAAAGGCAAAGGAGTATAGCCGCCCGGTAGATCTGGTAATTTCGGAACGACACAAAACACGACACGATACGAAGAACATCAAGCAAGATAAACTTGCTGCAACTAAAAACATTATCAAATACCCACGTCTATCATGTATGACTGACTAAATAAGAACAAACCATGCATCTCTTCGGCTAATCTCCTACAAAAATCATCGGATATGCTCCTGCCAACTTGAATAAATTAACAAGATGTCAAGATCCATTTCTAATACATGAACATAGCTATCCAGATTATAGCTTCTCCTCTAAACTGTGGTATTAGCAAAAGTACAGAGAATAATAGCTAAACTAAAAGAAAAAAAATATATAATGAAACATTGTACTTCACATCTATGTTGCTCCGACTCTTCATTTTTCTTAAAGTACCCGTATCAGATACCCGTGTCTGACGCATTTCCGAACATGGGTATGGAGATATGATCCTCCAAGAACCCTCCAAATACATGAAAATCTTTAAAAAAAAATTAAACATACCCATCTCCAACATTCACACCCGAGTAACATAGCTTCACATACCACAAATCCCCAGGGATTCCTGAATAATCATGTATTTGGGATAGGATAAAATATGATTGAAGCAAAATTATATCAAAGCACAGGCAAGACAACCACAGTCATGAATTTGGGATAGGACAAAACAGGATTGAAGCAAAATAATAATGGACAGTTATTCCAACCAAAAAACCCTCAAGGTACAATTCAGTCATTGAACATTCTTATACCACAAAAAGGATTAAAAGAACATATAAAATACTTAAAAACTTGTGAAGAATGACATGATCCTCACAAAAACATATTCACTATCTGCAGCAACAATATCTACATTCTTAACAACCTAAAGCTCAACAAAAAAAGCTTCAAAATCACATGTAAAACCATAAATTACCATTACAGTGCACCACCAGCTCTTAGGGACCTTCTCCTTTCATAGTCAGCATCATCCGTAGGCAACTCATGACGACAAACAGGGCAGGTATTCCTTATTACGAGCCAGGGTATAATACAATCTCCATGGTAGCGATGAGCACAAGGCAGCTGTTTCATCTTTTCACCAATGTTAATCTCATCCTTACAAACTGCACAAAGCGCATTATTATTCACCACATCCTCCTGAGTCACAACCACAGAAGGAAGATTCTCAACTACAGATTTCGAAGCCGGAGGCTTCCCAATAAATGTATTCTCATTCTCAGCAAACTGTCCGAACAGCATTTCATATTCTGCAGTATCGATATAGCCATCGCGATCTGCAAAAAATGGCTCAGCATTCTCATCCATTTCGTGGTTTGTTTCCAAATTATTAGCATTCAACAGAAACTCCCACCCAAAAGTCCCCAAACCAGTTGCCCTCTCAAAACTAACCGCATCTTCAGGTGCTATAATAGGGGAAATGGAAAGTGAAACCGAATTCTCATCATCATCGCCATTAACAAACACGCTTAAAACCTCCCTCTCATCAACCCTACCATCCACTTCCTCCCACTCGAAATCTTCAGTGGTATCCCTACGATCCTCCAACTGAAGCGAATCCCAACAAAGCGGAATACTAACACTCACATCATCAGCAGCAGCATCAACATCAAAATCATAACAATCATTAACATGATCATCAATTCCATAATCATCCCCAGAATTCAAATCAATTGTTAACGCCCGATTATCATTCTCATTCTCCTCATCTTCCTCTGAATCGGATCTAAACCCAACAATCCGAATGCTATCCCCAAACCTTTCAACACCACTAAAATTAGATGCAGCCTCACTAGCAGTCAATCCAGAAACCCTCCTTTCCACGAAGAAATCGTCATCGTCGTCGTCATCATCTCCGCCACCACCTATATCAATCTCAACATCACTCTCATGAGTATCCATCGAATCAAACCCTAACGCTAACCCTAAATCTAGCTCATGATTTCCGTCAAAAACACCGAAACCCGATTCGGTTAAAGCGTCAGAAACCAAATCAACGGCATCATCATTACTAATACTATTACCATTGCTGTTACCGGAATTGAAATTGTTATTGGGGGTATTAATGGAAATAACCTGAGATTGTTCGACGCGTTGGTGGAAGAGATCGATGACGAAGTTGACTTGGTTCTCGCGGCGATCGAAGAGATCGGGGCCGTTGACAATGAGGGAATCGGGGAGTGAAACGTCGTCATCCTCGTGAGGGAGATCGGGTTCGGAGGAAGAGAAGAAGTGGGAATCGTGAGACCAATAAGGGAGGGAATCCAGGGTCAGGGTTTGCTCGTGGTGTTGGTGGTTGTAAACGATGTCGTCTTCTGGGTCGTGAAGCTGAAGGAAAGAAACCGACGCCATAAATTTTTCCTGTTTTGATGAAACAAAAGATGGAAGAGAAGGGAAAAATAAATAAAATAAAATAAAATAAAGGAACAAAAAAGGATTGAACTGAAATTGAAATATATTTTTTCGGTTTTATTCTATTTGGCTAAAGAGGTGACGTTAAACGGGGAGTTGTGTTAGGTGAGAAATTACATTTCTGTGCTACTTATCAAATTTTTCACTAAATTTTATATCGGGATGTAATCGGAATCGAACTCAAATTTGAAAAAGTTTGGATTCGATTGAAAATTTGAGACTCGAAATTATTATTGAATTCGATCGAATTTTATTTTTAAAATTTAAATTCAATTTAAGATAAAAATCGAATTATTCGAACTTATTCGATTAGACTCGTTTACCTAATAAAAAAAATTTAATTCTCAACTCAACTTTAAATCGATTATTTATACTCAAATTTGAATTAAAAATTTTCAATACTAATTAAAAATAAACTCGATTAAACTCACGAATTACTTAAGTTAAACATTAAATTACTTGTTCAAACTCTTGGAAAAGTGGCTAAAAAGTCCACAATGGCTGCTAGTCTTCATGAAATGGCCAAAGCAATTTCATCACGTAATTGCATAGCAAAATTCAAGCTTGGCAGCTTCAACAATTTCTGCTGCAGTAATTGTTGAAGCTTGGCAGCAGCTAGAACATACTGGTGGCTGGTGGCTATGGTGTATTCACACCATGAGCCTTGCCTATAAATAGGCATGAGGTTAAGGAGTTGAGAGGAGCAGAGGAGAGGAGCAGAGGAGAAATGAGCTAGAGCTCCAAATGTGAGCTCCATGAGCTCCCTCCCGGTTGAGGCATAGTGAGAGCTCCAGAGGGAGCCCCTCCCGGTAGAGGTGATGAGAGAGTTTAGAGGCAGTAGCTGCTTGTTAGATGCTTGTGTATTGAGGTGTTGAGTGTGTGCTAGAAAGAGCACTTGTAATATGTAGCCGGTTTGTATCCGGTTTGTACTCCATCTCCGATTAAATACAAAGCTTTGCTCCTCCTCCCGTGGATGTAGGTATATTGGCCGAACCACGTAAAATATCTGTGTTTCTTTTGTGTGTTCAGTTCCTATTTTCTCATCTCTTATTTTAGTTGTGAGACACTATTCCGTCACTCTGGTACCTAACAGTGGTATCAGAGCTTTTGGTTCGTGGTCCTTATTCCGCTGCAGTGAAAGTGTTGGTTCTTAGTATGCTCTGTGGTTGCAGTATTGTCTGATCTTCCACATCAGAAAAGAATTATTCTTGTTGCTGGAAATAAAGTGTGGTAGTGTGAAAGTGTCTAGGGAAGTTCTGGCTAGGAAAGACTTGGTATTTAAGTGTGTCTATCAGTGACCCACCTCTCTTTCCTGGGAACCTACCTGGTGCACTATTCATGGGCTACGGTCACTGTTCCAGTATACGGTCACTATTCACGTATACGGTTACTATTCGTGCGTGTGGTTGTATACTTTTGCAGTAATTGTTAACGTATACTGGATTTGTTCTAGTGTACGACATACGTACAATACTGTTCACGTATACGGTACTATTCACGGTGAAATAGTGTAACTCGCTTCAGTTCGTGTACAACCATGGCAGCAAAATTCGAGATAGAGAAGTTCAGTGGGAGAAATTTCTCCTTGTGGAATATTGAAAGTAGTGAAAGGAAACCTTGTGGTGATAAAAGCAGAGAAGATCACAAGCAATCTATACATGCTTTTGGGAGAGACGTTGCAAGAGGCAGATGCATCAGTTGCAGCAGCCAGCCAAGAAGAAACGACGATGATGTGGCATCGCAGATTAGGCCATATGTCAGAGCGAGGCTTGAAAGTCCTTGCAGAACGCAATCTCCTGCCCGGGCTCAAGATGGTCAATTTACCTTTCTGTGAGCACTGTGTGATAAGCAAGCAGCATAGATTGAAGTTTGCTAAAGTAACTACAAGAAGCAAACACATACTGGACTTAATCCATTCTGATGTGTGGGAGTCACCAGAAATATCCCTGGGTGGAGCAAAGTATTTTGTATCATTCATTGATGACTATTCCAGGAGATTATGGGTGTACCCAATCAAGAAGAAGTCAGATGTGTTTCCAGTATTCAAGGAGTTCAAAGCACAAGTAGAGCTTGAAACTGGGAAAAGAATCAAGTGCTTGAGGACAGACAATGGAGGAGAATATGTAGACGGTAACTTTCTAGCATTCTGTAAGAAAGAGGGTATTATGAGACAATTCACGGTTGCACATACGCCTCAACAGAATGGTGTAGCAGAGCGGATGAACAGAACTCTCCTAGATAGAACAAGAGCCATGCT
Organism: Fremontodendron californicum; assembly: GCA_030761205.1. Classification (NCBI taxonomy): domain Eukaryota; kingdom Viridiplantae; phylum Streptophyta; class Magnoliopsida; order Malvales; family Malvaceae; genus Fremontodendron; species Fremontodendron californicum. The sequence continues at coordinate 5,969,925 of JAULJL010000019.1, read as the reverse complement.
GAGAACAGCGGGATTGGCCAAATCTTTCTGGGCAGAAGCAGTCAAAACCACCTGTTATGTGATAAATCGATCACCATCAACGGCGATTGGTTTGAAGACGCCTATGGAGATGTGGAAAGGAAAGCCAGCTGATTATTCTTCTCTACATGTGTTTGGATGTCCTGTGTACGTGATGTACAACTCCCAAGAAAGAACAAAGCTGGATCCAAAATCCAGAAAATGTATATTCTTGGGTTATGCTGACGGTGTTAAGGGGTATCGCCTGTGGGATCCCACTGCCCGCAAGGTTGTTGTCAGCAGAGATGTAGTTTTTGCAGAAAATGAACTGCAAAGTGAGCAAACAAATGACAACACTTCAAAAGAGACTGCTACAGTGCAGATGGATAGAAATTCTCAAGAAGATGATTCTTCTGAAGCAGAACCAGAGCATGAGGTACCAGAACCAGTTGAGTCCGAGGCTGTAGAAGTTCGACGGTCAACTCGTGAGAGAAGGCCTCCAAATTGGCACACGGAGTATGTTACGGAGAGCAATGTTGCATACTGTCTTTTAACAGAGGATGGAGAGCCATCAACTTTTCATGAAGCTACTAGTAGCCCAGATGCTTCTCTGTGGATGACAGCAATGCAGGAAGAAATTGAAGCTCTTCACAAGAACAAGACATGGGAACTGGTGGAATTACCACGTGGCAGAAAAGCCATTGGTAACAAATGGGTCTACAAGATCAAGCGGGATAGCAATGATCAAGTAGAACGATATCGTGCTAGATTGGTTGTAAAAGGATATGCTCAGAAAGAAGGTATTGACTTCAACGAGATATTTTCTCCAGTTGTCAGACTTACTACTATCAGAGTAGTGTTGGCTATGTGTGCTGCATTTGATTTACATCTTGAACAACTAGATGTAAAGACGGCTTTTCTACATGGAGAGCTTGAAGAAGAAATTTATATGCTCCAACCAGAAGGTTTTGTTGAAACAGGCAAAGAGAACTTGGTTTGCAGGTTGACCAAATCTCTGTACGGTCTAAAGCAGGCGCCCAGATGTTGGTACAAGAGATTTGATTCTTTCATAATTAGCCTTGAATACAACAGACTGAGTTCAGACCATTGTACGTACTACAAGAGGTTTGATGATAATGATTTCATTATTTTGCTGTTGTATGTGGATGACATGTTGGTGGTAGGCCCCAACAAAGATCGAATCCAAGATTTGAAGGCACAGTTGGCTAGGGAGTTCGATATGAAGGACTTGGGACCCGCAAACAAGATTTTAGGGATGCAAATTCACCGAGACAGAAAAGACAGGAAAATTTGGCTTTCTCAAAAGAATTATCTGAGGAAGGTCTTGCGACGCTTCAACATGCAAGACTGTAAGCCAATATCTACCCCACTTCCTGTCAATTGTAAATTATCCTCAGGTATGAGTCCTAGCAATGAAGCAGAGAGGATGGAAATGTCTCGAGTACCGTATGCATCAGCGGTGGGAAGCCTTATGTATGCTATGATATGTACAAGACCAGACATTGCACAAGCAGTGGGAGCGGTCAGTCGATTTATGGCAGATCCTGGTAGAGAGCATTGGAATGTTGTTAAGAGGATCCTTAGATACATTAAAGGAACCTCAGATGTTGCATTATGTTTTGGAGGATCAGAACTTGTTGTCAGGGGTTATGTTGATTCAGATTTTGCAGGTGATCTTAATAAAAGGAAATCCACTACTGGCTATGTGTTCACACTTGCAGGAGGAGCGGTAAGCTGGTTATCTAAGTTACAGACTGTTGTAGCTTTGTCTACTACAGAAGCTGAGTACATGGCAGCTACCCAAGCATGCAAGGAAGCAATATGGATACAAAGGTTAATGGAAGAACTCGGGCACAAGCAGCAGAAGATTATTGTGTATTGTGACAGTCAGAGTGCCTTGCACATTGCAAGGAATCCAGCCTTTCATTCCAGGACAAAGCATATAGGTATACAGTATCACTTTGTTCGAGAAGTAGTAGAAGAAGGAAGTGTGGATATGCAAAAGATTCACACCAAAGACAACCTAGCAGATGTTATGACAAAGCCAATCAACACTGACAAGTTTATTTGGTGTCGATCCTCCTATGGTCTATCAGAAACGTAAGCAACATGGAATGGCAAGACAGAAAGAGTGGTGTGAAGATATGATTGGTTTAATCAAATCTTCAAGTGGGAGATTTGTTGGAAAAGTGGCTAAAAAGTCCACAATGGCTGCTAGTCTTCATGAAATGGCCAAAGCAATTTCATCACGTAATTGCATAGCAAAATTCAAGCTTGGCAGCTTCAACAATTTCTGCTGCAGTAATTGTTGAAGCTTGGCAGCAGCTAGAACATACTGGTGGCTGGTGGCTATGGTGTATTCACACCATGAGCCTTGCCTATAAATAGGCATGAGGTTAAGGAGTTGAGAGGAGCAGAGGAGAGGAGCAGAGGAGAAATGAGCTAGAGCTCCAAAGGTGAGCTCCATGAGCTCCCTCCCGGTTGAGGCATAGTGAGAGCTCCAGAGGGAGCCCCTCCCGGTAGAGGTGATGAGAGAGTTTAGAGGCAGTAGCTGCTTGTTAGATGCTTGTGTATTGAGGTGTTGAGTGTGTGTTAGAAAGAGCACTTGTAATATGTAGCCGGTTTGTATCCGGTTTGTACTCCATCTCCGATTAAATACAAAGCTTTGCTCCTCCTCCCGTGGACGTAGGTATATTGGCCGAACCACGTAAAATATCTGTGTTTCTTTTGTGTGTTCAGTTCCTATTTTCTCATCTCTTATTTTAGTTGTGAGACACTATTCCGTCACTCTGGTACCTAACACAAACTCAACTCAACAATAACCGAGACGAATTCAAATTTTTTTTTTAACCGAACCCAAATAATTTACAAACACAATTATTTTATTTATACCCTTAATCACAATTCAAGCGACACATTCAATTATGAAAATAACAAAATAAATTAAATAAATTCATAATTAAATTATATAACCCATCCATTTTATGAGTGAATGAAACAAAAAATAGTAAATATATATATATATATATTAAAAAAATCTGATTAATGGATAATGTTTTAGATATAGGAGTGACCATGGCATGAGTGAACAAAAAAATGCCGACTTTTTTTTTTTTTGCCTACCAACAAAATAATGGTAGTGTACATTTTTAGGAACTGGCATTTCTTGCCTATATTCTGAATCAGACCCATAAAAAAACTACTAGGATAGGATGGTTTCCACAGGGTGTGCCTGATGATGCCTGTTTCACCTTTGTCTTGCCTGAATCAGGCCTTGCTTCTTGTAATAAAACCAACACAACTTCACTTGACTGTCGACTTCAAAAATGGATTAGAAGGACGCTGAGATTGCATCCCTGTTACTTCTCCTACTACCTTCTTTGAAGACTTCAAAAATGGATTGGATAAACCCTGGGATTGTAATTGAGTCACTTCCCCAACCTTCTTTCCTTCCTGAATATTTGGTAACTTCAAAACTGGATTACAAGGGCGTTGAGTTTCTAAGTTCTTCGCCTCCTTAATCTCCCTGCTGTCGTCTAAATTTGCAGTTTGAAGATCATCTGTTTTTTGCTTTCCAAATTTAGCTCTATCTGAAGATTTTACTTTCTTTGTAAACAGAGGGGCTGAGAGTTTAGCTGAAGACGATGAAACAATTGGTTCTGAAATTTCACTTCTTTCAGTTGCAGTTAAGGCCTTGCTGACTGCAACAACATCAGCTTTACTGGGAAGAGAGGTGTTTAAAACCTCAGTTTTACTTCTCAATCTTTCCTGTTTATAGAAAGGTGTAAATAAAAAGATTAGAATCCAAACCTAGCACTTTTACAAGTAAGATCTGTTTAGATGATTTCAGTTGAGGGCTGGCTAACCTCCAGTATGTTGTTGAACCTTTCTGCCAAAATAGGAAGCTTCAGAGCAGTGGCAAGCTGTATTGCACCTCTAACTGATTTTTCAACAGATAAAAGCTTTACAAGTTCAATAGCTCTCACAAGTTTGTCACCTGAAAGAACAGCCAGATACAAGCTTAACTGGTTAGGATAAGCTATGTTACTTGGACTTGAGGATGAGTGTCAGATACGAGTATACTCAAATTTTTATAAGTTTTTTCATATATTTGGAGAATCGTATCCCCATACCCATGTCCGAATATGTGTCGGACACGGGTACTCCAGGGAACATAAAAAGTCAGAGTAACATAGAGGATAAGTCAGATAATGCAGAGTTTAACTAAGGCAAAAGATTGCATTCCATGAAAGTTTTAAATGAGTTTCAAAGACTCACCGTTGCAGCAGGATGCAATGAGCCGGAAGATGCATCTATCTTGTGATGCCTCTATGTCAAAAGCCTCATCATCAAGAGAAGTAGTGTCCAAGCCTTCACCAGCCATAACTTCTATTCTTTTCTGAATCTGCAAGGTTTATACATCAAATAGATTAGCTACCTAACAGCCCTAATCAAAAGTTGGGAACATTCCATATAAGTTAACAGGAGAAAAATCTTAAGCAAATCATTATCCAGAAAGTAAGAGTGAGTTTTTCCTCAAAAACTGCACAAAAAGAACAGACTTTCTTAAACTGATAAACCTTAAAAAGCCAACACAAATAAGTAAACAAATAAATAAAGTTACCTGTGAGAGAAGCAGGTTGTTCAGCATAAACTCGTTTTCAAGGGCTTCTTCTCCAAGATCAGAGGATGTAAGAGGAAATGACAAGTTTAGCAGAGAAAGAACCGGTTTAGGGAGCACCTGAAAAGGAGAAAATGGCCATAAAGCACTGGTTTAAACATAAAATAGGAGTGGAGATGATGAGCTACAATACCTGTGGGAATGAATCTGGATTTTTACAAACAACACAAAACAACTTGCTTGCATTCAACCCAACCACCCAATAATTCTCACCAGACTTCCTCTGTTTGCTGGCACTGCAAAGAAAAATTAACATTTAATACATACATATTGCAAAAGTTAAAGAAGTAATATGCAATACTAATCAAAAGAACTCATCTGTATCCTTAAAAGAAGAATATTAAACCTGAAAAGAGGAAGCCAATTGCCACCATATTGGCTTGTGAAAACCCTTAGCACATCCTGCAATTTTTTTCAAGATTCAATATACAAAAGAAATGTAATTATTATGATAACTTGAAAACAGAGTTCAGAATACCTTAGAATCGTAAGAGCTTAACTGGCCTTCTTCACTAAACCCAAACCATGTTAAATATGAACCAGGAGTTAATGGAAGACGACCTTTCAAGGGTTGGGTTCCTTTAGATATGTTGAATATTGTAAACTCTAGCATCTGCATGTTTAAATAGAAAGAATCTTACAATGTGAAGTAACGAGCTCAAAAGAAGCTTCCGACTTTCACCAACTATTTCTGGTCACCAAGGTTCTCGTATCAACTTAGATATTGCCATGTTGATACTAGGTGAATCATTGAGTCATGTACCAAGTAAGAATTCATAGCAATAGTAACATACCTGCTCATTAGATGGAAGACAATCAGAAACATGGGTGACAATTGCTAGCTCATCTTTGAAGCCTGCTGCAGTCACCACAGGCCCATTAAGTGAGAGAATATGTTTCTGCAATAAAGATATTAGAGAAAAACAAATGAGCACAGGCATAACACCAAAATACTTGGTTATTAAGATGATTTACAACTAGTGTTCAGATTAAAAGTAATTGCACAAGCAGTGAGGCATATATTGGTCGCCACCAACACTCCCTTTTCTGCTTCTGTCATTTAACTTATTCATCAATTAGCTTGCCCTAGCAATTGCAAACCAAAACAAATTTTGCCACAAGATTTGCCAACTTGCCATCCAACACTAAAATCTATAAACTACCATAAACTTGATAAACATAGCACAGTTATATCCTCTGAAATGTTTGGATTTATGGTGAAACAAATTTTGTTTAATCATCGTCTATATCAAGCTTTCCAATCACACTTGGCCTCTTTTCTGTACCCTGAAAATTGACAAAGAAGAAAGGGAGAAGAAACCTCTCCAACCTCTCTTTTTCCCCTTTTCTTGGGGTTTGCTTCAAAATACTTCTTGTTTATTAACAGAGCTTTTTAAGCCAAACTTAAACCAACTAACCAGTTAAACGAATACCACCAACGGCATCACTTATTCAAACAGACCCTTTATATTTGTTAAATCATAGATGACTTTACTTGATTTCAGCTATCTTTGATATGCAAATAAAAACTAATTATGCAATGATGATTTCCAAGAAATGACCATCTACAATATTGGATAATGAAAAGGCTATAACAAATTAAATCATCTTAACACTGCAAATATGTCATGAAGCATAAAATAAACAGTATTAAGTAGACAAACCTGCAAACCACCATCAGTGAAGATGCGAAGAAAATTAAGACTTGTAACTGCAGCTACCCAAGTGGCACCAAGTGCAACTGCTCTTACTTCTTCGCCTTCAAATCGCATGTACCACTGAGTTCACAATATGTACCAAAATTCATCACATTGTGAAACTTCACATCAAATGCACCAATGTGAACATTTGCAAAGACAAGCACATGTATGTCCAAACTAATGCATAAAAGTAAAGCATGAAAACAATTTTTTTTGAGAAGGTAACTGCTCTAACCTCACTGTTATTTGCCCAGCTGCTAAATGGTCGATACATGAGAGTACTCATGCTCTTCTCACCCTTGCATGGATTTGCAAAAACACTTCCATTTTCATTCAGTGAAGCCATTGTGAAACCATAATGATCAGTCATTGGTGCGACTCGTGGACCTGTGCTAGTATCATGAAAATCTATCTGCATCAGACATGCATTTAATATCAGCACATAATGGAGGAAAAGACATGCTTTTGTTTCAATGCTTGCAAACCCAATTTGTATTAAAAACACAAAATTAATGCCCAATCATACATCCACAAACCACTTCTCACACAAAAGAAAAAGAAAGGACATAAGGAAGTAAGGATTGAACTAAACAGCTGGCATAAATACCTCTATATGGGAATATTCATCATGTTTGATTGTAGTTATACTTCCAAGCATATTGTAGCACAAGAAATGCCTTTTTCCAGATTGTGGTGGAGTAGAACCTGGCTGAAAAGCCTCCTGCATTTTTGGCCTAAATGCCATCATGCTTCTCAATGTATCTTTTTCTTTATCTGAATTTTCCTTGTTAACACGATGCACTTTTCTCTGGGCTTCAGTTTTTGGAAGCAATCTTAACTCATCATAAACATCTTCATGCTGATCATCATCAATTACCGACTGTTTCCGCAATCTTTTTCTGCTAGGAGGCTCAGACTCACCATGGCTATCCTCACCAAGATCACTTAAACTACCTGACATGCTAAGCTCCTGATCCTCCTCATCAAAAAAGAGGAGGCCATTACTGTTCTTTGACCGAGAACTCGGAATGTCTTCTGTAGGAGACTTCATTGAGGAAGGAACAACTGATTCCCACACTCCATATTTTCCCATGACATCAATGACAGCCAGTGCATTTCCAATTGGCTTCCATGCCATGCAACATATTCTGTCATCAAATTTCTGCCTGTCAATATCCTGCTTCCTCTTAACATCCCAGATCAAAACTTGCTTATCCAAACTAGAAGTAGCCATGTATTTCCCATTAGGTGACCAAGACATGAAACATATAGGCTGCGTGTGATCACCTCTCAAGGTAAACAGCTTTTCTGCCGTGTCCCTATCATACATCACTACATCATTTTTCAAACCAGGGACAGCTAAGGTCTCCCCATCAGGACTCCAGCTAAGTACATTTAAAATGGAAGTATCCGAGCCAGTATCAGGAGCTAAACCTTTGAGGGTATATAATGTTCTTCCAGACTGGAGTTCCCAATATATAACAGTTCCAATGGAATCAATTGATGCCAAGTATTCTCCATTAGGATCAAAAGCTAAACCTGTGACAGGTCCTCTATGCCCTTTAAGAACCCTAGCAATTGAACCATCAATTGTATTAATAAGCTTAATGCCCTCATCATCACCAGCAGCTGCCAGCATGCTCCCTGATTTGTTAAAGGCAAGCGCACGAATTGGTAGTGTGAACCTGGTAATGTTAGTCTCAAACTCCCCACCTGACAAAAAAGGACCATTAGACATTAGTCAAACCAGAACAGCAATGAATAAAACAGCAAAATAATTATAAGTGATCACGAAAAGGAGAGCCAAAAGAAGGGAAAAGGGAAGGTTTTTCATGTATTGAATTATTTATATGGATAATTGATAGTTAAACAAATAGTCAAGGACTTAGGATAAAAAGAAAATTAGATATATATATATATATATATATATTCTTTTAAGAAGCAGTTCAAATAAGTTAACTAGTGTCTAGAGATAAGAACAGCACGAGGAAATTAAGAAAAGATTTCATATTAAGAGACCAAATAGTCCATTTCAGAACCTACAATAATCTACACATTTTAAGTCCTAATTGAAAAAAAATTTTGCAAAGAAACAAAGTTTCATCCTAAACCTATTTGAAGTTTTCTAAGAAATCAAACAAACCTATAGCAAACCAGTTGAAAAACTTAGCACAAACAAAACTGCAACAGGAAAATGAGGTAGAAATAGGAATGAATAAAGAGGGTTACATTAAATTACAAAAGGCAGAATAAAAATCCCGTAAGTATTTCAAGTTTTCATATACTATCAACCAAATTTTACAGATTAAACCAAACATTTTATAATTCTAACAAATACCCAGATAAAAAGAGAACAAAAAAAGGCTACCCATCTCAAGAAAAAAGGAATACCTGGGAATTTATAGAGCTTGACGGAATGATCAATAGATCCAGAGGCAAGACAAGTAGAGTTGGGGCTAAGAGCCAAGGCCGTGACCCCATCTCGATGGTGGCGAAGAACTCGCGGCTGATTCGAAGAAAGAAGAGGATCGTGAATAGAAATAGAGGGTTCAGATGACGAAGCAGTCACCAAGTGGTGGGCTTGGAGGTCCCACAAGATGGAGCAGAAGGAGGCATTGGAACTTCCCTTGTGGGCTTCCCTTAGCTTCACTGATTTGATTTTCATGGCGTAGGCTTTGGGGGCTGGAAATGGAGGGTTTTGGTGTGTTTTTAACTCTTTTGCTTTCGTTGGCGGGTGCTTTAGTTTACAGTGAAGTCAAATGGATGTGGTTTTGGCGGGAAATTGAAGCCATGGATTTTGGATTTCGCGGGTGGGAACTGGGAGGCAAATAATTCAATGAAAGAAGGAAAGAAAGACCGGTTTACTTTCAGGCATCAGCCCACAATCTTGGTTACTGTCGTATGGTGCCAATGGGCCTTACTTCATATACTCATGTTGCAACTTTTTAGCCATTTTTTTCCCTTTTTCTTTTGCAACTTGTTTGAACTTTGAACATAAATATCTGCATCCATCTATCATTAAACATTTTCATACTTGAAAAACATGAATGTCGGTGGGTTCATCATTCTCTTATTAGCTATGAACACACAGTAATTGGATAACTTCGTAGTTCATATACTCAAGTTGCTGCCTTTTCTTATGTAACTTGTTTAATCACTACTAGCAGCTAGCCAACAACATCCTTGACGAACTGCAAGATGGTAGCACTACTACCATTCTGTTTTCCGAAAACCCTTTGTTTCTTTCCAACCAAACACCATGGATAAAAGCATTCCAAGCTATTTTAAGGATTGTAGCCAAAAGGGGTTTACCTTTTAAAGCTATTTTTATCCAATGGAATATATTCAATTTGCCAATTATGCACTGACCTTTGAATCCCACGGAGTTGTTGTAGCACCTGGAGACAGATTTGTTTAGAATAAATGATCCCTAGATTCAACTTCCTGATTACAAAACAAGCAGTTGGGATTAGTATATGGACACCCCAATTGCATAGTCTTTGTTTAGTGGGAAGTTTATCAAAGAATAGGATATGGCCATCCATGTAACAACAAAATGTCTAGGGATATGACTACTGAGCAAGATTATAACCACAATGTTGTAATTGTTCTTTTGCTAACATAAGCAGTTATCCTTAATTGAAACTCTGATTAATCTTTTTCATTCATAGCATAACAAGACTTGCGGTTCATCGGTCGAGTCAGATTCGGTTGAATGGATTAGGTCTAAATAGTAACAAATTTTACATTTCAATATTCGATCTGGCTCATTAGACTCGAAATACTTATTTTACTGTTTAAAATATTTTAATATTAAAATATCATATCTCATACATGACTTGAATTGGACCAGACCTGTCGAGCTAGACGGATAGACCGGATATGTATACTCCTCCTAATGAATTTCAAAGAGAGCCAGTAAAAAACTGTCCAATTCTTGATCAAATAAAAAGATAGCTGAAGTTCCATGTGACCATGTTATGTAAAGGCAAACCAATTCCGTTGTCTTTCAAACTCTTTGAATTCCGAACTCCCAAAAGTAAACTCAATTAAATCTCTCATGCCTAATTTTAAACTACACAAGTTTCGCATCCAAATGAATGTAGAATCCCTAAACCCTAAGCCTCCTTCCCCATACAAAACTACATACATGCTCTTCAGTAAACCAAAAACAATGGAAAGGTTATTTCAGAAGAAAAAAAAACAGTGAAAAGGTAATGATAAATGTATGCATCCTCTATTCAAAGAGTGAATTTGAATTTCATTTCTCTTAATCAAAAATTAAAATATAAAAATATAAAAATATTCATGATGGTTGCCAATAGACCTGTTTATGGGTCGGGCCGCGAACGTGTCTCGAAAATTTATTTATTTCTTTACCCAAGTTCGAGTCCGACCGGGTCCAAAAGCCAATTTTACTGTTCATTCAATATTAAAATATTATTTTTACATTTTATAATTAAATTTAAATTATAAAAATTTTTATTTAATAAATAAAAATTCGGGTTGGACCGATTACTAAAATCTTTGTCCAGGTCCGATCCTTGGACATGTATAATTGCCAATTCTTCCATAGCATTTCCCTTTTAGAATTTTCCATATCATGATTTACAAAAATCCAAATGGTCTTTGTATCTTATTATCTGTTTATCCAAGTAAAATTATTTCAAACTAAAAGAATTAATAGTAGAAATCTTTCTCTCTTTTTTGGAATGAATTAGTAGTAATTAGTCATAAACAAACAAATAAACGAAAAATGGTAATAGGAGTTTGTTAACGAATGTTCTTAAAGTATTTATTAAAGTTGGTTAAGTTACTACTTATAGTAATATTTTTATATTAAATGCAATAAATGATAATTATTTTGATTAATTTTCAATACATTAAAAATTATAACTTACCTAATATAATCTTAAAAAAAGCCCTAAAGTAGCAAAACTCATTAAGTTGGGAAATGTTAAAAAAATATATAATTAATGATTTTTTTTAATTCAATAAAAGTAATATATTAAATACAAAAAAAAATTATAAAATGATAATTAAATAATTCTTAATTGATGTATATAGACATCAATTAATCAGACCCTTTTAAGTTATATCAACTAGAAAATTTGAACATATGCAAAACAAAGTAAGAGAGAGAATTTGAACCATGAAATTAGCTGCCAGCCTTTGAAATTGAACTCAGAAGACATTAATTTATCTATGGTAATTTGAATGGTCAGTGTATGTAAGAACTATGAAATTAATAACTAAAATGAAAAGAATTTAGCACATGTCAATTAATATTATTTTTTAAGCCGTGTAAGAAACTTACAAAAATTGAAATAGAACTACATTTATAGAAAATGACACTGGTATGCATAATTAATAATTGAATTATCCTTTTTTTTTTCTTTTAGGAAATAATTGAAACATCTAGTGAACTTGAATTTATGTATCCTTAACGCATTATTCTAATTTTTTTGTTACCTCTTTTCCTTTCATTAGTAATTCATAATTTTTCTTGAATAATAACAAATTTAATTCTTTTGAGGATATTAATCTCCAAAAAAAAATAGTTAACGATTAAAATTTAAGATTTTTCGTTTAAAATTTCATATTCGTATGAAGATGGATTACTGTATATTGTAAGGGTCTGATTAATCAATCTTGGTTAAAGATTATTTAGTTATTATATTAAGATTTTTTTTATTGAATTTTAAAAAATATTTTATTAATTATATATTTTTTGAAAATATAATCTTAATCATTATCACTAAACATTTATTAACATTTTTCATGTTATAAAATTAAATTATCTTTTATTTAAAAAATTCAATAGACAATAAATAGGTTAAAAAAATTAATTAACTAATCAAATTAAGGAACTTTGAGCACATGGTATAGCCACCTATCCCGGGCCTTATGATTCAATTTCCGATGAAATTAAGTAGAAAAATGTGAAAATCATTTATTCTTTAGGGTCAAACAAAACCCATTAAGTTTAAGTTGACCCTGTAATATCTACTCAAAGTTCTAGGAAAACCCACTCGCGCTATAATAAATAAATAAAAATATTAATTCGTGTTTAGTGATATTAATTAGTTAAAGTATGAATATTGTTGATGTTTTTTAAATGGTGAAGTAATTAGATGAGTTTTTTATTATTTTTAGATTAAGACTGAAGATAATTTGCAAGTAAACGAAATGTCATAATAGGGATATTGGGATTTGATTTTCTGTGCGTGTTTTGATGCCTAATTAATATGAATTCATAGAATTTTTAAAGTAAAGTAAGGAATAATTAAAAGCTTCAATATTTATGTTTTCTTTTACCTTAGATCAATATTTACGATCTATTTATAAATTTGATTTTTTTTTTTTATAAGCAATTTGTTTATTTATCTAGAAGAACAATAATTACTACTACAAAATACATCTAGCTCAATCAGTTAGGAAACAATAAGTGTACTAATTACAAAATGAAAAACAAAAGCAAAGAGCTCAATTTGAAAACAAGGTGCTGTTCAACCCCATGTTGAGTATAGCTGTTTATTTACAATGTCAGCTTTGGTTCCTTTCATCTCTGCTAATGAAGCTAACCTCTTCCTTGATTTTCCCTAATACTTGCATAGGAGAAAGGTGGGTATTCCCAAAGACACGAGCTTCGTTCCCTTTATACATGATCAATAAGAGCATTCCAAGCAATTTTGAGGATAGTTGTGATTAGAGACTTACCTTTGAATTTATTGTTAGTCCACCGAAATTCAAACTCCCAACAACGAACATCTCTTTTCAGTTGGCAGAGGAGCAGGATTTCTTTTTATATTGTTTTAGAAAAATCACAGCTAAAAAAGAGATGATCTCATGTTTCTTGCTGTAAATTGCATAGAACACAGTCTTCATCAATTTCCTCTCCCCAGCTCAACAGACGATCCTTAATAGGAAGCCTGTTTAAGATGACCATCCATGTAATAATGGAGTGCTTAGAGATGTGGTATGAGAACCACACAAGTCTTTCCCAATTCACCTTCTATTGTTTTTGTCTAAACTCGTTCCAAACCTAAGCCACTGAGTACTTAGCTCCAGGAAACCTCTAAACTATACTTTCATTCTGCTGGCTAAAGAATTGAGCTGTCATTGGCCTCAGCTTTAAGAGCTTCCTCCAACTCCAGCTATTCCCTATAAATTTTGAAATCTGTCGAAAGAAATGCCCTTTTAGCACATAGACATGAATATATATATATATATATATATATATATTTATATCAAGAGGGTCAGATTGTTAGCTGCCTCTACAAAATGTCAGAAAAGGTTAGTATATTTGAATTCATATAGTAACATGAATTAATTATTTTATATTTTTGGCCTTACCAAAGCAGTTGTAATTCCTAGGTACCTCCGAATCCCAGTCAAAGCTACATCCAACTAAATATCAAACCCTTAAAACATTATTCAATCTAAAGTATATTTGATACAAACAAAAGACAAAGCTCAAACTGTTAAACATACATTTATATGGGGACTAGAGTTCTAAAACAGTTTAAAATTGATCAAGGCCCTAGGTTTTTGTGTTTGGCAAAACTTGGCCACCAAACAAGCTCTCTCCTCGTTGCATGCATGGCGGAAGAGAAGCACTAAACACTTGTGTCTTCAATTTCACGCCATCATATGTCTTTTTCCTAACATCATTTGTAGCAAAACTAGAATGAACAAAAAAAACTGGTTAGTCCCATTATTTTTTCAACCTTTTTTTTGTTCAAATTGGCTTGAACATCACCGCTATGTTATAGATTTTCAAACTTTGAGTTTCCCCAAGTAAATGCATGGAATTGAATATATTACTATATCGACTTTATCAAAGAAAAGGAGAAAAAAACTTTGAATTCAATCTAGTTGCAGTCATTTTTATAAAGTAATATCCAGCAGGTTTTAAATTCGAATCTTCAACTATTTATAAAGAAAGTGTGTTGGAACCCTAGCTTTGACCTGGGTTTGAAACTTTATAAAGACCCTCCTCCCTTTCATATGATTCCTCTCTTTGGTTGCTAGGACAAAAACATTCCTAAAGAGGAAAGAAAAACAGAAATGGCGTCAATAAGGTTGTTTAGCTTTCTACTTGTCTTCATTTTGGTACTTTTAGGAGAGTCAAGTGCACACAGCCAAGGTATATACACATATTTTCCTTCTTCTCTCAAGCATTTTTTTTTTTTTGGTTTGCTTTTCTATTTTTAACCAGGGGAAGGAGACCTTTCATTCATGATTCATGTCATAAATTAATAAGCTTAATTAATGTTAATTTCTTCAACTTTTCAGTTGTGGAGACAATACTGGCTACAGATGGAAGTGACGATCTTCAACCAGCAAGGAAAAACCTGGCCAAATTAGGAAAGGTGCAGTTACTAAATATTATTGAACAATTTGTCACAAAATGCCATTCTTTTATTAGAATTATACAGGGAGTTTAAAGTTTTCAATATGTTAAAAAAAATTAATGTCTTACCAGGAAGCTTATGATGCTGTGCCTGCTGCGGCGGGAGAAGTTTGGAATTCAAGGCTTGAAGGGAGGAAACTGACGTTAAAATGGGCTTTGGATAAAAAGAAGACGGTAACAGTAGTTGAAGGTTCGGATGGGGAAAAGAGTGCAAAGATTTCAGGTGCAGATTATCAATCTGTTGGAAAAAGTAGGCATAAATGGCTACCTGGTTTTACAGCTTTTACTGCTGATTATGATCATGTCCCAAAATCACATCCGCCTAAGCATAACTGAGGAAAAGGAAAGGGAAATCCTTTAGGATCGATACAGCTTTTTTCTTTTGTTTTTGTAAACCTTCCAATTTTGCTTCCGGGATTTTTTTTTTTTATTTTCCTTCTTTTGACAGGGAAATTCTAGAGAATACAAATGCAGGAATTATATATCATACTTGTATGTATGTATGCAATAGAAGTTGAATGTTTAAAAGAACTTGACAGTTTGTAATGCAAACAAAACTATATATATATATATATATATTCTTTTCTCCATTGTGTTTAAGGCAAAGTGGGGCTTGATTTTGGTGTATTTGAGACTTCTCAATCTGGAATACAGGGTTTGTTTTGGTTCAATTTGAAGAATATTTCAATGTTTTAATGCAGGAAAGGTTACAATACTTACAAATGCTAATTTAAACAACCAGATAGGGAGCTCACAAGAGAAGTTCAAATATCAGGTTCCCGAATCCTGATCTCTAGCTGCCATTCATTTCTTGTTCCTTTTTCAACAACAATGTTGTTTTTCCAGTAACATTTTTATGATTACCTAGGATGACAGAATCAGAAACATGTTCAAGGCAAACTTGGTAAGTTCTGCAACTGCAAGTCCGGACCAGCCCTGCTTCCGATATATCAAGCCTGTTTCTGACAAAGGCAGCTCGGGATGTTTCTCAAGCTCCCCAAAACTAGTTCCCCAAGAATCTGATAATTCCCCTCAGAAACTTCAATCCCAAAAGCTTCTTGGGGCTGCCAAAGAACTAACGAATTTTATGAATGAAGACTACATTAAAACCGCCTACGAACAATGAGCCTTTGGAATAATTAAGAACAAGCAATTCCATGAGATTGTTTTGTTTCAACATTTTATAATCTTGCACAATTAGAAGTCTTGTATCATTATATCCTACTGACTACTACTATGCAGTACGTACTAATCTTCTTCGTTTTCCCCTTATTGGCTCATTTATACGTTAGAAATGAGCATTTTTTAGGGATCATGTTAGTCAGTGCAGTGCTTATGGATGATCTAAATAAAAGGTCAAATCTTATCAAAGAACTTAAAAACAAGTCAATTTTGAATTTTTACATGAGAAGTAACCTCAATTCACAATGGTAAACTATTGTTCCAAGCATGCAGTCTTTAGTTAATACTCTTGTTAAGTGAGTTTACTTAGGAGGGTCATGATGAATGTCAAAAGTTTCATATTACTTACTTTTTTTTATATCTTATATCACTGTCGCTTATATATTTTATTGGACTCTCTATTTTAAAAGCTAGCTTTTGAATTTTTTTAATTTGATATCAAAACTAAATTTCTTACTCATTTCATTAGATTGCATATTTTATGCTTGTTTCGTTAAATATCTATCAAGAAGAGGTGTCAAAAGTCTCGCATTGCATATCATATCTCTTGAATGTGATTTATATACCTTATTGGATTCTATCTTACAAGGATTTTTTTTTTTCTTTCAAGCCAGTGGAAAGAACCAAGAGTCTAGTAGCTCTGTAGCAGCAATATTAGCGAAATAGTTTGTCAGGATCATCCTTTTCCAAAGCTAAAAGATAGTCTACTGAAGAAAAATGGAAAGAAAATCTATTCAATTTCCACTCTTTTTTGCCGTTTAACAGGTTATCTTTATAGTCTTTTTCCGGTCAAATTACTTAGGCGATCCTTGCACCATAAGCAAAAAGCGTAATTTAGTCATTCTATTCCAATTACGAATAATTTGATCTTTGTATATTTTATTATATTGAAAAGATTAAATCTTAAATTTTAGATGAGTAGAAGAATTAATTGCATAATTTATCATTCTCTTTACCTTTGCTTTGTGGAATTCATAAATAAATGACCATTACCTTTATACGTAAGGCATGACGTAGTCGCTATAAATGGACGTTTAAGATAAACACAGGCAAATCCAATAAATAAATTGGATCCCATCCAACCCAGGTTGGGAAGTCCTAACCATTATCGCTTCTTCTTAGTCTAAAGAGTAAAGCCATGTCGAACACCGGTGCACATATCCTGGTCTATCCGTTTCCGACATCGGGCCACATCATCCCTTTCCTTGACCTTACTCACCGGTTACTCACTCGCGGCCTAACTGTCACTGTATTGGTCACCCCCAACAACCTCAATCTCCTCGATCCTCTCCTGTCTCGCCACGTGTCCTCTTCTTCTCTCCAGCACCTGGTTCTCCCCGCCCCCGACCCTTCAACAACACCCGACCTCCTCTCTAGAATGCGTCGCTTGCGTGAGCTTCACTATCCTGCGCTGCTCCACTGGTTTCAGTCCCGAGCTTCTCCCCCTGTTGCTATTTTCTCCGATTTCTTCCTTGGTTGGACTCAAAGTCTCGCTTCCGAGTTAGGCGTACGACGTATCGTCTTCTCTGCCTCCGGTTCCTTCAGCTACTCCTTGAGCATTTCGATGTGCCGCGAACCTCCAAGGATTGATGACCCCGAGGACGTAAATCACACTTTGTCGTTTCCAAGAATCCCTAATTCTCCAATATATCCCTGCTATCAAATCTCCTTTATTTACAGAACCCGCAAAGATGGGGACCCAGACAAGGAATTCTATAGAAACAACTGGTCTGAAAATCTTGAGAGCTGGGGAGTCGTGTTCAACACCTTCTCTGACTTAGAGGGCATTTACATTGACCACTTGAAAAAAGAGATGGGTCATGATCGGGTTTGGGCGGTTGGGCCCGTAATGATGCCACTCGAAGACGATGCCTTGGACCCAACGAATCGTGGTGGGTCAAGTTCGGTGCCATTTCATGAGTTGATGGCGTGGTTAGATTCACGCGAAGAAAATTCGGTGGTCTATGTGTGCTTTGGGAGTCACCACGTGCTGACACGTAATCAAACCAATGAGCTGGCTTCGGGGCTCGAGGAAAGCGGTGTCAACTTCGTTTGGTGCGTGAGGGAACCCAAGGACTGGCAAGTCTCAAGCGATCATGGCGTGATTCCGGAGGGATTTGAGGATCGCGTGGCGGAGAAAGGGTTTTTAATCAAAGGGTGGGCGCCGCAAGTGGCGGTGCTTCGGCACCGAGCCGTGGGCGCGTTTTTGACACACTGCGGCTGGAATTCCACACTGGAAGGGATCACCGCGGGGGTGGTTATGCTAACATGGCCGATGGGTGCAGACCAGTTTACCAATACGAAGTTACTGGTTGATCAATGGGGGGTTGGAATACGAGTGGGTGAATCGACTCAAAATATTCCCAACCCGAGCAAGTTGGCTCGAGTGTTGGTTGAGTCACTGGACGGGACCAGAGCAGAGCGGGTTCGAGCGACGAGGCTGAGTGAAGCAGCCTTGAGTGCGGTTAAAGGAGGAAGCTCAGACAAAGATTTGGGTTCGTTGGTTAAAGCGGTTAATGAACTAAAACCAAAAAAGGGGAGCAATGTCATGTAACTACAAATGTTTTTGACTATTTGTATTGTGCATGAACATTATTGCTTAATTTAATGTTTTTGACTATTAGTATTATTATCATATCAAGTCACAAATTTATGGATAAAATTTAAAAAGAAGAAAAAAAAATTAAATTAACAGATCCATGCTTAATTTAATCATAAAAGCAGGAAAACCACTTACTATCTGAACACCTATAATGGCAAATCATCAATCATTATATTATTATTATTATCCATCAAGAGTCAATACTGGTTTCATCAAAAATTAGCAAATTGGCACATTTGCCCAAAAGTCAACCTTTGGTTGAGGCTGAGTCATCCGCAGTAGTATTATAAGGATGGCATGATAATGTACAGTAAAAATTTAGATATTTGATTTTTGTAAATTTACATGATTTTTGAATTCAAATATTAGATAAATTATCTGTAGCAAATTCAAATAAATTTTTTTAGATATTCGAATTCGTTTTGATTTTGGTTCGGATAATATCAGATGTCTAAATTCGTTATTTAAATTAGCTTTATTTATACGAATAACGAATTTGAATATCCGAATTTGATATCCGTTTACATATTTAATTATTGTTTAATTTTATATTTTATTTTAAAAAAATCATTTAATGAATTCAAATGTTTAACAAATTCAGATATCCGACGAATATTGTTATCTAATTTGAATGTCGATTCAAATAACAATAGTCAGATAATAAACACATTTGGATATCATATAAATTAAACGGATTCAAACATTTCAAAAATTACAAATATTCAATCCGTTATTATTCCTAACTAGGGATGGCACATTTTACCCTGGCTTCTTGACAATTCGACTCCAAGTAAATATAAGCCTTCTTGCAAAATCAGATGCATCAAACCTCATCCATGGAATTGGAAACATGTCCAATGCAATGCATGATCTATTAATCTAAAGCATAGACTTGGTTCAAATGAACAAGGGGAGATCATCTACCCAACAAATTTAAGCATGGATACCTCCAGTTTGATGATCAAACAAAAGAGAAAATGTCTCCAATTTCCTTTGGTATTGACGCTTAATACCAAGCCTACTCTTTCGTTGTGGTTTCAACTCTAGTGCTTCAATGAAAGCTCTGGTTCATGTCTTGATCTACAGCTTCTGAAACAGACTTAACTGAACTTCAAACAATGCTCCAGTGCATATATGATGCAAACAATTAAATAAAAGCCACCAATAATAGTCCCAATCCAGAAAATGTCAGCTCGGTTTTATTTGAGATTCAGAAGAACAAGTTTGGCAATGCAGCATTGCTCGTGCAGGAAGCATATCCTAAATCTATATTATTCGGACACGGGTATGTGTCTGACATGAATATATTCTATTTTTTTCAAGATTTTCATGTATTTGGAATATTATATCCCCTTACCCATGTCCGGATATGCGTCGTATACGAATTTCGGATACGGGTACTTCAAGAAAAATGAAGAGTCGGAACAACATAGTCCTAAATCACTACTTAAACAAGCGCAAATGCACCGTCAAGGCAAAAATCTGATTTCCCAACTAAGATGCTATAAAACCCCAGCCAATTCCATATCCTTTACCACCGAATGTAATCTCTGAGAAAGCCCAGCTCTTCGATACCCTGCAACCAACAAATCATAAGTTGATTTCGTGAGCTTATGAGAACCCTTAATATGCTCCAAAAATAAATCTAGCCTATCATAAGCTTCTTCCCTGAAGTAACAGCAGATAACCTTCTCAACGTCATCGGTGCATCTAAACGATAACCCTTGTTTCAACATCCTGCCCACAGAGTATTCTAAATCATCCAATCTATTTAATGCGGCATACATCCTTATAATCCCAGAGTTCACCTGCGATAAAACTGCAACAGCTGAACCTGACTCCACTACAGTTGAAAGTAGCTCCTCCATTTCTTCTACCTTTCCATGTTCAGAATACAAACTCACAACCTTCTCAGCCATCTTCACACTAATTTCCCACCCGACTTCCAGAAAAGACTTCAAGAACTCTTTAACTTGACTGAACCTCCTGCGCCTACACAATCCCTCCAGCAAATTCTCCAATATGGTCTCACTAGGCATTATTCCTGTCGACATTATTTCTTCGTAGAATCTGTCAGCACCATCAAAGTCTCTAGAATTAATACAACCAGAAATCAGAGATTCATATGTTTGAAGAGTAGCACAATAACCTGCAGCTTTTTTTGCCGAATACCAACTTTTCATGGCAACAGCATTCCTCAAACTCGAAAACCCAATTATGAAGGTCTCATAAGTCTCATCATTTGGTTTATAGCCCTCCGAACTCTCCATTATCTCAAATAAGCTGAATGCTGTTATCGCATCATTCGAAGACAAGCAAGCAAGTATAAGGGAATTGAAAACTGAAGTTGTGGGTTTAATCCCATGAACCTCCATTGAAGTGAACACATGCATTGCAAGTGAAACATTTCGAATCTTTGCACAAAGAGACATTAAATACAAATATTGATCATAATCTCTCTCATTTTCCTTCAACATTTTCTCTAATTTCCATTCCAAAACCTGACCAATAAAATAGTAACCTAAGTTAAACAACGGCAAAATGACATTAATTCAATAAATTAAGCCATTGTTAAATATTTATTGTCTATAAATTCATTCTAAGGCCTAGTTTGGCATTCCATTTGCAACTAACAATTTATGAGAAAAAGTATGGTTTGAAAATTGAAGAGAAAAAAAAAAAAAAAACCTGTGATATAAATGATTTGCTATAACAGGATAAAATCTCCCAAAAAGACATGCTGAAATAAGAAATAATTACAATTGAAACGAGGGTACATCACAGTTCTTCCATTCCATTAATGCTCAAAAATCTTAGGAGCCAAACAATCTCATTTTTCAATAAAATTAAAAAAAGAAACTTAAAAGAGAAATGGGTTTTATGCTCTTTACCAGCTTAGCCTTCTCAGATGACAAAGATGGGAGACCGGCGACGAGGGTATCCCAGGAAAATCCGGGATTTTGGGGGGCAAAACGGTCATCTGAATCAAGGGTATTCTTGATTAATGAGCTGGGCACCTGAAGCAGTTTCTTGAGAAGAGGATTGAAAGACGATGGCTCGTTACAGAACGAGCGTTGAGATTTAAAAGGGATTAGAACAAATTGAGAGCTTAAACCTCTTCTAGCCACTGTTAATAAAACCTTGCAAACCAACGCCATTTTTTTTTTCGTTCTTTGCCTTTTTCTCCGTCATTTTAGTTTTAATTTGGCTGTGCGCTGGAAATGGGAATTGGTGTGTGTTTGGCTGTAGGAATAGTATGCAACTCTTTACCTATAAGTTGAAATTAATTAATAAAGAAAATTGATGCTATCACACCCACGAAAAATGAAAATGAAAATTAAAACCAATGAGTTGAAAAACAATTTTATATTTTGAAAAAAAAAATTATTTGATGTTAAATTAGACATGTTCAAAAGTCGAGATAAATTTAATTATAAAATATATATTAATATTAATATAAAATTAATTTTTTAACAATTTTTCAAATCAGTTCGAACACGATCTGAAAAGGACGTAGGTAAAGAAAAAAATTCGAGTCACAGCCTACTCCAGTCCATGGACAAGTTTACATCAGATGTATAAATAGTTTTTTTAAATTTAAAAGACAGATTTTTAGCCATATTTTATTATTGTAATTTTAATTTAATTTTTAAATAAATTTATCAATTCAGTTGGTATCCTGTTAATGTGAACACACTCATCACTTTGATATTAAAATAAATTAATTTATGCATATTCATTATGTTGGCGAAATAATAAAATGATCTACTATGCAAATTTATAAATTAGAGTTATTTAAATGTAAAAAAATATTAATATAGGTACAATTATTTTTAATATAAAAAAAATATTGTCAGCATTTTAAGGAGATACAATAGAAAATTTTAAAAAATTAATGTCCCACATCAGAATTTTAATGGTTGCTGTTAATTCTGTTAACAATTTTATTTTTTGTTTTAAATTCAAATATATAAATATTAAATTACTCATAATTTGAGTATATGAATTAATTTATACTTTTCCTAATTGTACAAGGATCCTAAGTATTTTAAGAGTACTTTTGGTGATTGTGACACCAATTCAATCAAAAAATTTAAAAATAGTATTGATATATACAAATGGTGTGTTTAGAGGTACAAATGTGATCGTAATATTAATTCAGTCAAAAAATTTAAAAATAATATAGATATAAAAATGGTGTGTTTAGAGATACAAATTGTGAAAATAGTGTTTGATAGATTACAATTGCACCTTAATGAATAATAGGCAAAAAAATAAAGTATAAAAATCCTCTTCATTACAAAAAAAAAAAAATAATGGAGATATTCATTATATTATTTTAAGATGATTAATGTATAATAAGTTAATTTATGACTAAAAATTTAATAACTTTAAATTTAGTAAGAAAATTTTTAGAAGAGAAGAAGAAGAAAGATTACAAGAACACAAAGGAATACGTGGTTCGGTCATGGTGGCCTACATCTACGGGAATAGACCCAAAGTGCTACATTGCTTATATTATTGAATTGTGTAGAAGTCTATACATGAGTGTCCTATTTATACATGAGGGTTATCACCATCTAAGGAAAGAATCACCACAGTAATAATTACAATAATATTGGAATCGTAATCTAAATTGTCCTATTTATACATTTATTACTTTAACACCCCCTCTCAAACTCAAAGTGGTATTGTAAATACTAAATTGAGTTTGTTAACCAATAAGAGAACATGTGGTGAAACACATGACACAAAAATCTGACGTGATGTAACACGTAGCAGGAATAGGAAGACGTGGCGTAACACGTGACAGGAAAACTTGGCGTAACACGTTGCAGGAAAATCTTGGCATGGCGTAACATGCAGCAGGTACAGACAAAGTGGTTCTGGAAGTTTTCATAATTTTCTGAGCTCGTTTCCTATTTTTCCCAGAATTTTCTCTTGGAATTTCGGGTTAGTGCATCCCAACTTTGTCATTTTTCATTTGAGCTCCGATTCCAGATTTTTATTCTCCAATACCTTCCATAAAATATAAAATTGAGATCTGGAAGTTTTCATATTCCAGATATTTTTATTTATTTATCCTTCATCATTGGAGGCTTCAATTGTACCGAATCGGGTCATCTTTGCAGTTTTCCCCAAATTTGCCGAATTAGGTATTCCCCTACACTGAATTTCCGTAACCCATCTTTCGAACTCTATATTTTTCGTTGTAGACCTCGGATTATCAAAATTCTTTCACCATCGTTCAATTAAACCTTGAATCTTGATTTTGACTGAGAGTTGACTTTTTTAGTAGTTGACTTTTTAGGTTGACTTTTTTGAAGTTGACTTTTTCGGGTTTACTTTTCGTGTTGAACTTCGAATCACAAGTCTTGGAGAACCATCCGTGGGATGAGGGGAGTTTCTTTGCATTCTGAGAAGTACAAGGAGGAACTTACCTGGTTTAGGGGGCCGGACAAAATTAGGTGTCTACAAGGTGCAACAAGTTGATTTTCAATGAAACTTGGGAATAAATCAGTGTAGGACATCTGAATTGGGTCAATACGGGTTCTCTCTCGGTTATTTCGAAGTCCTCTCTGATTACTCATCGGGGGTCAAGGTTGAGCTAAAGGTCTAGCTGCAGGGCCAGACATAGGAATAGGTGTTTGTGGATAAAAGTTTGGTCGGAAGGTTGATGGTGTTGATGGATAAAGATGGTACACCGGGTATAAATAGCATAGGGAAACACGTCCTGTTTGTTGCCTTCCATAAGTCACAGCTTGGACATCTCCTTCATTATTTTTAGATGCCTCATTTTTCTTTTCATTAGATGTTTCCCCGGCTTCAAGCTAATAAGCTCATAAAATATACATTTTATGCCTTTCTACCTTTAGTTTTTGTTATGTTTTCGATCTTTATCTTGATTACTTATGTTATATTTTTGAATTTTAGGTACAATAAGGAGAATGAAGTCAAAATATGTCAATAATGATGGTAAAGAACTTCCAAAATCATAATCACAAGATGGAATAAGACTTGGGAGTCAAAAAGATCAATTTCTGATTGCAAAACAAAAAAGCAGATTTGACCTCCAGAGCTTGTTACTAAGAAATCATTATGTTAAAGTCCTTAT
This sequence comes from Fremontodendron californicum, assembly GCA_030761205.1. Taxonomy (NCBI): domain Eukaryota; kingdom Viridiplantae; phylum Streptophyta; class Magnoliopsida; order Malvales; family Malvaceae; genus Fremontodendron; species Fremontodendron californicum. The sequence continues at coordinate 5,945,211 of JAULJL010000019.1, read as the reverse complement.
TTGAAGAAATTTCCTCTTGACTTTTGAAGCTGACTTGAATACCTTTCCAACGGTAGTTTACACACCCAAATCGGACAAGAAATGGGCATCCAAATCAGCCGACAAAGTGAAGGAAGGTGCAGCAAAAAAATGGAAGCAGAGAGCTCAGCGCCTAGACGCCAAATTTCACCAACAATTCGGGGAAAACCGCAAAAAAAGGCCCAAAAACGTGATTTTTTACCTCGAGGCTTACTTGTGCTACAAGGACTTGTTCTCAGGGTTTTAAAACTCTATAAATACCATCTTTTGAGTCACAAACTATCTATCTTTTGAGGAGACTCAAAGATCATTATTATTCTTCTTCTTTTCCATTCTTTTATTTTCTTTTTAGTTTTTGTATATATTATCTATGCCTATGCTGTACTAAACTTATTTTTGGTTATGGGTGATTTCAAAGCCCTAGACATGTTGTGTAATTGATTTTGAGATTCTATCTATCATTAGTTATCTATCAAAGTTGCTTGTGTTCTTCTATAAGAATTGTTCATGATGTTGTCTTGATTTGTTTAGGTTGCAAACTAGATATATTTTGATAATTATCTAATACTACTTTAGGAGTTTTGATACGTAGCTTATCTTGATTTCTATTCAATAGTGGCAATTTGTGATTAATGATTATGTTAAAGTTTTAGCTAATTGCGAAATGGAACATAACCTAAGTTAAACAATTCATGTTCATGATTTTGTTTCTTAGATCAACCTATCTTTCTCATCATAAAGCTGTTGTCATATTAAATTTAGAGATATTTATCCTAGGTTGTTTGATAGTTAGATATTAAGTAGTGGCGTTCGTCATGCTTAACGACGAACTAAGGAAGGATTGGGGTAACATGGGAGGTTGTTATCTACGGTTGTTAACATTGATAGCTAATTGATGTTGATAGGTCTGAAATTGATTCTCAATGATGTCTAATGGTGGAGAATGAAACCTTAACCATACTTCTCTTATATTTGATTTTATCTTATTTATTTGCTTTTTACTTATCTTGTTTTCTTTACTTTTAATTATTTCAGAACCCCTTTTCTTTTCTTGTCTTTGAACTTAAGTGATAAACTAATAAGTTATAAATTAAAATCTAATCCCTGATGACTCGATCCTTGCTAACTACTATACTTATAATTGATTATTTTTAATGCAAGGTTAAATAAGATATACTCTTTTGAGTGCATCAAATTTTTGGCTCTCTTTTACTTTATTTGTTATTTGGTTTATTCCTATTTTCAGTTTTAATTAATTTTATTTGTCTTGTACATGCAAGTTTTTCTTTTCAATTTTTGAGCAAAACACGATCGAATTGAGCAATTTAACACTTGAAGAGTTGTTGACATACATGAACATGGAGAACCAACGAGCCAATCTCACCTCCCCAGTTCAACAATTGGCCATGGCTAATGTTCAACAATCAAGACAGTATGGAGTGTGTTTCATGATGGATCATCCAACCAGTTGGTGCCCATACTACCGAAAAGATAATTTTGAACCAGCCTATGATGTGGAAGGATACCAAAGCCAACATGGGTTCCACCAACAACAGTGTGATCCTTTCCCAAACACTTACAATGAGGGATGGTGGGATCATCCTAATTATGGCTACTCGAGAAATTATCAAGAAATAGATCCTTATGCCAACTACAATCATCCATCAAGCTTCAATCCATCATGGTTTCATGAACAAGATCTTTTTCAACCCCCACCTCAAAACTTAGATACCTCTTTAGAAAACCTTGTTAATACTATTGTTGCTAATACTTTGGAAATTCAACAGGAAACAAATGCAATAGGAAACAATGGCATATCAACAGGAAGCAAGGGCAAGTATCCTGAGTTTGGAAACGCAAATGAGTCAATTGGCTAGTACAATGGACAGATGGGTAGCACAAAGATATGAAAAACTACATGAACCATTGATAACTCGTATAATTATATAGTTTTTAGTTATGTTTTATTATTGTTTTGTGTCAAATACGAGTTATTATTGCTTAGTCTAATTGTGTTTATGATCTTTTATATTTTTATGTAATTTGGTGTTTTTTTACGAGTTTCTTTGAGTGATTTCAGATTACTAGGTTAAATCAACAATTAAGGGCAAATTCAGTTCAGTTCCAGTTCCGACACCTTTTGCCATATCAGCTATATCTGGAGTTTCACTGAAGCAATAAGGCTGAAATTTTAACCGTGCAAAGTTAAGAGGCATATCTAACTTTTTCATGTTTTACACTTCTTGAAACAGAGTCGTTTTTCCTAGCGAAATCGACCATCAAGTTGGCTGATGTGCAATGACGTCTGTGCTGACCTGTTTTGGTATTTTGCCCATATCTTCTGATCCACATCAGCAAATGAGCTGATTCCAACGGCTATGGATCACTAACTGATATGGGAACATTTTTCTAGAAGACCATGTGATCAGATCAAGCTTCCAATATTGACAAAATCGACCATCAAGTTGGCTGATCAAAATTGTCATACAATATGACGAAAATTGTTAGAAAAATGCACCCACCTATTATACCTACCTTTGAAATTTGTAAAGCTTGTCTCTTGTCATTTAGTCCTCCAAAATGTGTATAAATAGAGGGCCTTGGATGATTGTATGAGGCATTGTACATTGGTAGGATATTAGCCATTGTAATAAAATTCTCTAAGTTTTTTTCTTCTTTCTTTTCTCTAGTTTTCTTTTTCTTTATTTTCTTCTTCTTCTTTCTTTCTTTTATTTCCTTCTTAGATTCTCTTTAATTTTATGTTTATGTTTACAATGCCTATGCTAGGCTAAACTTCTATTTGGTTAAGGGTGATTTCAAAGCCCTAGACATGTTTTGTGATTGATTTTCAGATTCTATCTATCATTAATTTTCTATCAAAGTTGCTTATGTTCTTCTACAAGAATTGTTCATGATGTTGTCTTGATTTATTTAGGTGTACAACTAGATAGATCTTGATAATTATCTATTGCTAGTCTAGGAGTCTTGATCCGTGTAATTGTCTTGATTTCCTATTCATAAGTGGCAATTTGTGATTAATGATTATGGTCAAGTTTTCAATAATTGCAAAGTGGAACATAACCTAAGTTGAACAATCCGAGCTTATGTGTTTGTTGCTTAGATCAACCTATCTTTCTCATCATAAAGCTGCCATTAAATTGAATTTAGAGAGCTTATTCTAGGTTGTTTAATGGTTAGAGATTAAATAGAGAGCTTGTTCTATTTAACGACAAACTAAGGAAAGATTGGGATAACAGAGCTTGTTGTTATCTACGGTTGTTAACTTTGATAGTTAGTTGATATTGATAGATCTGAAATTGATTCTTAATGATGTCTAGTGGTGGAGAATGAAACTTTAACCATATTTTTCATATTTGATTCTTCTTACTTACTTGTTTTCTTACTTTTCTAGTTTGCTTATTTTTAAAAGTATATTTATTTTTATTGGCTGGTTATACCGCCTAATTTGTATATTAACTTTGTTTTATTTTTATTGGCTGGTTATACCGCCTTGCATCTTATTCTTATTATTTACTTTAGTTTAAATCTAGCTTCAAAAACCCCTTTTCTTTTATTGTTTTCTTTGAACGTAAGTTATAAACTAATAACTCATAGATTAAAACCCAATCCCTGAGGACTCGACCCTTGCTAATCATTATACTTACAATTGATCTTTTTAGTGCAAGGTTAAATAAGATACACTCTTTTGGGTGCATCAAATTTTTGGCGCCGTTGCCGGGGATTGCTTTCTTTAGTTTATTAGTTTATTGGTTTATTCTTATTTTCTGTTCTAATTATTTACTTTCTTATTTTTTTTTATTAGTGAATGTTCCAAGCTCCTGAAGAAGACTTACGACTTAGGAGAATTCGAGAATTTATAACTTCTCACCAACAACCAATCGAGGAGTTGATCCAAAACATCCAAGAGGAGCAAGGAGAGATGGCAGCAGCTGACAACAGAACTCTCAAGGAGCTAGCCGCTCCGGACTTGGGTCAACAACCATTATGCATTGAATATGCTAATCTTGAGGTAGCTTTTGAATTAAAATCTGGTTTGATTCATCTTCTCCCAACTTTTCATGGCTTTGCAGGAGAGGATCCAAATAAGCACCTCAAGGAATTCCATGTAGTTTGCTCAAGCATGAGACCAACAGGGGTCACGGAAGAGCAAGTTAAGTTGAGAGCCTTCCCATTCTCTCTAGCTGATTCAGCAAAGGAATGGCTCTACTATCTACCATCCGGGACCATCACTACATGGAATGATTTGAAGAAAGCATTCTTGGAAAGGTATTTCCCAGCATCTAAGGCTGCCAACATTAGGAAAGAGATATGTGGGATTCGGAAATACAACGGAGAGTCCTTATATGAATATTGGGAGAGGTTCAAGAAACTTTGTGCATCATGTCCACACCATCAAATAAGTGAACAACTTCTCATCCAATACTTCTATGAAGGTCTCATGCCCATGGAGAGAAGTATGATAGATGCCGCTAGTGGGGGAGCTCTAGTTGATAAGACTCCCAGGGCTGCTAGAACATTAATCTCCAACATGGCAGCCAATTCTCAACAGTTCTCAATGAGACAAGATCCACCACCACAACCCAAGAGAGTTAATGAGGTAAGTATATCATCCCTTGAACAAAAATTTGATAAACTGACTTCTCTTGTTCAACAATTGGCTGTAGGTAAAATACAACAAATAAAGGCTTGTGGCATATGTTCAAACATAGGGCACCAAACTGATATGTGTCCAACACTTCAAGAGGATACCAATGAACATGTGAATGCCATGGGTGGATTTCAGAACCAATCAAGGAAATATGATCCCTACTCAAACACTTACAATCCAGGATGGAGGGATCATCCAAACTTCAATTATGGAGGGAACCAATCACAAACTATTCCTCCACCATTTGACCACAGGCCACCGGGTTTTCAGCAAAGAGTGCAACAACCATACCAAACCCGACAACAACTACCACCCACCCAAAATTCAGGTACTTCTCTTGAAGATCTTGTTAAAGCTCTTTCTACTAATACAATTCAATTTCAACAGGAAACAAAGACAAGTATTCGAAATTTGGAGACTCAAATAGGGCAATTGGCAACAACCATGAGTCAAATGCAAGCAAGGGATTCTGGGAAATTACCTTCCCAAACCATAGTGAATCCAAGAGAGAATGCCAATGCTATAACTTTAAGAAGTGGGAAACAGCTAGAGACACCACAAAATGATAGTGCTCAAGGGGAGAACAATACCATGGCATCCTCTTCACATCCCAACGAGCCACTAAAAAAAGTAATTCCTAAACCATCCTTTCCTTCTTATATAACTCATCCACCTTTTCCTAGCAGGTTAGCAAAGTCCAAGAAGGAGGAGCAAGAGAAGGAAATTTTGGAAACCTTCCGGAAAGTAGAGGTGAACATTCCTTTACTAGATGCTATCAAGCAAGTGCCAAGATATGCCAAGTTCCTAAAAGAGTTGTGCACATCTAAACGGAAGTTGAAATGGAATGAAAAGGTAAGTGTGGGGGAGAATGTGTCAGCTGTTCTTCAAAAGAAACTCCCACCTAAATGCAAGGATCCAGGTATGTTTACCATTCCTTGTAAGATAGGCAACACCAGGTTTGAGCGTGCTATGCTAGATCTAGGGGCATCTATTAATGTCATGCCATATTCAATTTATGCTTCATTGAATCTAGGACCATTAGAGGAAACCGGTGTTATAATACAACTTGCTGACCGTTCTAACACTTATCCAAGAGGAGTTGTAGAAGACGTTCTTGTACAGGTTAATGAATTGGTTTTTCCCGCTGACTTTTATGTTATTGAGATGGAAGATGAGATGTCTTCTAATCCCACACCTATTCTATTAGGAAGACCATTCTTGAAAACAGCAAGAACTAAAATAGATGTACATGATGGCACTTTAACTATGGAATTTGATGGTGAAATAATTCGCTTTAACATTTTTGAGGCCATGAGATATCCTAGTGATGTGCATTCTGTTTTTAATATTGATATAATTGACTCACTAGTGCAGAAAGCTTATGAGCTAGATGGTGAAGATAGTGTGGAAATAGTCCTTAGCAACCATCTCGGAATGGGGAATGCTAAACTAGCCTTGAGTGACCAGGTGGAAGGGGCACTAGAATCTTTACACTCGCTGCCACCTAAAGATGCAAGGTTTGATGTTTCATTTATTGATTTGCCTTTATCTAATGAGAAACTTCTACCTTCCATTTTGCAGGCACCAACTTTAGAGTTGAAACCACTACCGAACCACTTGAAATATGTGTTCTTAGGTAAAAAGGACACACTACCGATCATCATTGCCAAAGAGCTCACACCTTTGCAAGAAGAGCGACTTATCCGGGTGCTTAGAGAGCATAAAACAGCAATTGGTTGGACAATTGCCGATATCAAGGGAATAAGCCCATCTATGTGCATGCACCGGATTTTGTTAGAAGAGGCGTCCAAACCAACAAGAGAAGCACAAAGAAGATTGAACCCTCCTATGATGGAGGTTGTGAAAAAGGAGATACTGAAGCTCCTAGATGTTGGAGTGATCTATCCTATCTCGGATAGCAAATGGGTGAGCCTGGTCCAAGTGGTTCCAAAGAAATCAGGTGTAACGGTGGTAACAAATAATGAGAATGAACTTGTTCCTACTAGGATTCAAACAGGATGGCGAGTTTGTATTGATTATCGTAAACTTAATTCCACAACTCGCAAAGACCACTTTCCTTTACCTTTTATTGATCAAATGCTTGAAAGGTTAGCTGACCATTCTCATTATTGTTTTCTTGATGGTTTTTCAGGTTATAATCAGATAGCCATTGCTCCGGAGGACCAAGAGAAAACAACATTCACATGTCCATTTGGTACTTTTGCATACCGGCGTATGCCATTTGGTCTTTGTAATGCACCAGCTACATTCCAAAGGTGTATGGTTAGCATATTTTCAGATTATGTAGAGAACATCATAGAAGTGTTTATGGATGATTTTAGTGTCTATGGTGATTCTTTTGACAGATGTCTAGAGAACCTTACACTTGTACTTGAAAGATGCATGGAAACTAACCTTGTTTTGAATTGGGAAAAATGTCACTTTATGGTAGAACAAGGAATAGTTTTGGGCCATGTTATTTCTTCTAGAGGGATAGAGGTTGATAAATCTAAAATAGATATTATGCATTCTTTACCACCTCCCACAAATGTGAGAGAGGTTCGTTCTTTTCTTGGACATGCAGGTTTCTATAGGAGATTTATCAAAGACTTCTCAAAGATCACATTACCTCTTTGCAAGCTACTACAAAAAGATGTGGTTTTCCACTTTGATGACAAATGCAAAGAAGCGTTCGAAACATTGAAGGGAATCTTGACATCAGCTCCTATCATCCAACCACCAGATTGGAATGTACCTTTTGAAATCATGTGTGATGCTAGTGACTATGCCATTGGAGCTGTTTTGGGCCAAAGGGTTGGCAAAGCCTCACATGCCATTTATTACGCCTCACGAACTCTTAATGATGCTCAATTGAACTATTCCACTACTGAAAAAGAACTTTTGGCTGTTGTATTTGCTTTAGAAAATTTTCGATCTTATTTAATTGGTACTAAAGTAATTGTATTTTCTGACCATGCAGCCCTTAGGTACTTACTCACTAAGAAGGATGCCAAACCAAGGTTGATCAGATGGATACTTCTCTTACAAGAGTTTGATTTGGAGATAAAAGATAAGAGAGGTAGTGACAACTTGGTTGCGGACCATCTTAGCCGTTTAGTTCATGAAGAGGATGCACTACCCTTGAATGAGAACTTTCCGGATGAGCAACTTCTTTTTATAAGTACAACAACTCCTTGGTATGCTGATATTGTTAATTACTTAGTTACCAAGAAGTTGCCACAAGAGTTGACACAAGCCCAAAGAAATAAGATCAAGAGTGATGCCAAATACTACATATGGGATGATCCTTACCTTTGGAAGCATTGCTCCGATCAGATTATAAGAAGGTGTGTACTCGAAACTGAATTTCAATCTATTCTCACCTTTTGTCACTCTTATGCATGTGGAGGACACTTTGGATCGAAAAGAACAGCCATGAAAGTTCTTGATTCTGGATTTTATTGGCCTACCATATTCAAAGATGCATACCTCTTTTGCAAGTCATGTGATCGTTGCCAAAGAACAGGTAACTTAGGTGCTAGAAATCAAATGCCTCAAACTCCAATACTTATTGTTGAAATTTTTGATGTATGGGGCATGGATTTCATGGGACCTTTTCCTTCTTCTTTTGGTAATCTTTATATTTTACTTGCCGTTGATTATGTTTCAAAGTGGGTGGAAGCAAAATCCACTAGGACTAATGACTCTAAAGTTGTTTCAGATTTTGTCAAGACTAACATCTTTGCTAGGTTTGGAACGCCAAAGGCCATAATCAGCGATAGAGGTACTCACTTTTGCAATAGGACTATGGAAGCACTTTTGAGGAAGTATAACATCACACACAAGGTCTCCACCTCATATCATCCTCAAACTAGTGGGCAAGCTGAAGTGTCAAACCGAGAAGTTAAGTCCATCCTTGAAAAGACAGTTAATCCAAATAGGAAGGATTGGAGTTCACGACTTGATGATGCACTTTGGGCTTATAGGACAGCATATAAGACACCCATTGGTATGTCTCCTTATCGACTTGTTTATGGTAAGCCTTGTCATCTTCCGGTTGAATTGGAACATAAATCATATTGGGCTATCAAACAATGCAACATGGAGATGGATGAGACAGGAAAGAAAAGAAAACTTGACCTACAAGAATTAGAGGAGATAAGGAATGATGCCTATCAGAATTCTAGGATTTACAAGGAAAAGACTAAGGCATTCCATGACAAGATGATATCAAGAAAGGAATTTGTTGTTGGACAAAAAGTTCTTCTCTTCCATTCACGCCTTAAGTTATATCCAGGTAAGTTACGTTCTCGTTGGGTTGGACCTTTTGTTATTACTAATGTATTTACTCATGGTGCAGTTGAAATCCAAAGCCCAAAAATAGATAAGGCGTTCAAAGTGAATGGTCATAGATTGAAGCCTTACTATGAGAACTTTCCCATACAAGATGTGGAGGAGTTACCACTTTTTGAGCCAAATTATGTTGAATAATAATGGCATGGGTCGAAGTCAGGCTGAGGACAATAAACCAAGCGCTTCTTGGGAGGCAACCCAAAAGGATGGAGAGCATCTATTATATCAGATTTGCATATTCCTTACTCTCCATCATTCTATCTTTTATTGTTTTTGTTTTCTTTTGTTTAATAGTTCTTTTCTCTTACATATAATTCTTGCATTGGGGGATAATAGCATTACATTGAGGATAATGTAAAAATTATGTGTGGGGGGAAGAATTTAGGATTTTATTTAGAGTGTTTTGTTTTTGTGTCTTTTTATGTTGTTTTTCTTTCTGATCCTTGTTTTGAAAATAACTATATGTAAATATAATTTTTAATTTTTTTAACCCCGGTTAAATGGCGGATAATGGTACTCCGTGATTATTTAAATCGGTTCTATCAGCTACCCACAAAACTGATATTGTATATAAATTTCTCTTCCAATTTCTCTTTCAATTTTTTTCATTTTTTTTTTCAGGATGGATGATATTCTCACAAGATTGCAGAAACGATTTCCTCCTTTTCCTCGAAATATTTTACTGAAGCTTTACCAAGTTCGATTTGAAAGATTAAGAATGCTTATGCACAAAGGGATTCCTGAAGACATACGTTGGATAATTGAAGCCAAGGTACGTGAAGATGAATATCTTCCTGTTTTGCATTTACCAGGTACAGGTAGAAGCACTTTTGCAAAGAAGCGACGAGCAAAGCGCATGAGTTCAAACTGCCACAAATGTGCACGATGGACGTGTAACGGTAAATGTCGTTCTATTGGGATTCCGTCCTCTAATCGAGATGATAAAATTGAATTCATTAAGGATGGACTGAGTAAGGAGAATTTGGGTAATATCCAACTTTCTCTTGAGACGCATCCTAGTGGAGACGTACAAAGAGAAATTCTTGATTTATGGCCGCAATTCCAAAGGGAATGGCAACATCTTGGGAATCTGATGTTAAAAGACCCTGTTTGCCAGCTTGTAAGAAAACTGGATGGGAAGCATATCCTCGACTCATAGAAGGCGTTTAAGCCGTTTCTGGACGTAAAACCAGAGGAAGATGTGAGCCACAATCACAACTACAATAAATAACTTCTCAGCTTTTGGTTTGATTTGCAATAACTTCATTTCGGTTTAATTTACGTGTTGTTCGATTTGTGTAATTATTCTCGTTTTTTTTTGTTGGTCTTTTACGGTTGATTTTTCTTCTCTTTTTGATTTTCTTCCTGAAATCACGCAAAAATCTTTTGTTAGGTTAACATTTTCTTCTGACAGGTCAAATACACTTTCGGCGACATTATTACTCTTGTCTGATTCACTACTCAGTCCTCTATATATTACACCATGTACTCATTCTCTTTCAGGCACTCGAAAAAAAAAAATGGAAAGTACTTCGTCCGAGCGCATTAAAAAAATTTGTGTCTTTGGAGGTGCTTATCCAGGGAAAAATAACATATTTGCTGAAGAAGCCATAAGAGTTGGAGTAATACTTGCCCAAAAAAAGATCCAGTTGATTTATGGAGGTGGTAGTACGGGTTTAATGGGAGCAGTCGCTACAGCAGCACACGCCGGAGGAAGTCCAGTTCTAGGAATCGTGCCAAAACTATTCACAGATTTTTGTGGACCTACCTTGGGTAAGGAAATACAAGTCTGGAGTATCCCTGAACGGATAACAATCATGTACCATTCTGCCGATGCATTCATTGCTTTACCAGGAGGTCTGGGTACATTGGAAGAAATAGCTTGCGTGGCTTCTTGGTGATCTTTGGTCACAAATAAGAAACCCATTGGTTTGCTTAATATTAATGGTTATTTTAGTAATTTGCTTTCATATTTAGATAATGCTGTGGAAAATGGATTCATGTTTTCAGAGGCAAGGAGAACCATAATTTCTGCTACAACCATTGAAGATTTACTCAAAAAGCTCCAAGCTTATGAGTGTTTATCTGCTACGGTTGTTTCGCAAACGCTCGGAAAAAGAAAAAGAGATATGGACGAGCAAGGAGTGGATTGCACTTTGTCTTTGTGACATTATCTAACATTTTGTTTGTTATGTCTCAGTTATAATAAGTGGTTAGCAACCTCTGCAGGTAATATCTTCTAAATTCTACCTTTAAAATTTGACATTGGGGACAATGTCATATTTTAGTAGGGGGTAAGGGACATATTTTGCTAATTTTAAAAAAAAAAAATTTGTTGTGTTTTAAGCCATTTAGAAGTATTCATTCTGAACAAGGTCTGAGTAAGGGAGACTTGAGACATACCTTGTCAGTTTGATTTCTTCTTTTCAAAAAAAAAAAGTTTGTTGTGTTTTAAGCAATTTAGAAGTATTCATTCTGAACAAGGTCTGAGTAAGGGAGACTTGAGACATACCTTGTCAGTTTGATTTTAATCTTTTTATGTTTACTTGTTAATTTTTGTTTAGTATTTTAGGATTATTTAGGTTGCATGAGTTTGTTTTGTTTTGAGTCTTAGTTGTTCCTATTCTTATGTTATTAGTTCTTTTCTCTTACACATGATTCTTTCATTTGGGTTAATAGACTTACATTGAGGACAATGTAAGAATTAAGTGTGGGGGGAAGGATTTAGGATTTCTTTTATTTTTGTCTACTATTTTTTTTTATGAGTCTTTATTATTATTTTTAGTGTGTTTTAGTTCCTTTTCAATACTATGATGAGATATGAATTGCATAAGTCTAAAACAGATTTATTAGTGAGAAAATTTTCATGAGAATTAAGCTTGATACTAATTTTTATGAGCCAATGTTAATATGATATGTTGATTGAGAAAGAAGCATGTTTAGACTTAATCTGACTTGTATAATCATCCTTGTGAGTTTTTGAGCCTATAATGATTGATGCATTATATAAATCAATCTAATTTCTTTCTTGAGTGCTCTTATGATTACATGATTCTCTAGAACTTGCTTTAGACCTTGTTGAGACTATATTGATGCATGTGACAACATGAATATGATAGAGGCATTAGGATTTTTAGCCAGGGCCAAACAGCCATCCCTTATTGATGTTCCAAGAGAACACACCCCTAGTGAGCCAATTTGAGCCTACATTGAATAAGCTATCTCTTTGGTAACCATAACTTGTCCCTAACCTAAATATACTTATATCCTTACCTTTGTTCCAAAGATGAATTAGCATGTTTTGAGACAAGTTGCAAAGACAAGGAAGATCTATTGAAAATTTGGGTTAGAAACAAGAAATAAGTGTGGGGGGAAAGAAAAGAAAAGTCAAGAGAAAAAAAAAAAAGAAATGGAATACTGGCAAATACATTCCTATGTAAAAAAAAAGAAAATATGAATCATCTCTTGAATTTGGGGAAAAAGAAAAAGATGTTACAAAGTTGTTTAGAATGAAGAAAAGGCCCAACATGAATATCCGGCCTAGGTGACTATGTACTTGTAAAGAGTTTTGAGAAGATTCTTTGTATGATCTTATTATGTCTCTAAACTTTATGAACTCTTTGGAACCTTTGTGATATCTTTATCCTTTTGTTCTTCAACCACATTACAAACCCCTTGGCCCCATTACAACCTTGATTAAAGACCTCTTGATTCATGAAGTTGTATGATCTAAATAGTGGAGAATAGGTGGACAAGCAAGAATATGGTAGAACTGTTTTCATGAGATTGATTGAGTGTAAACACTTTACCACTACTTTAAAGAATGAAAATCATGAGAGTATCCCATGTGAGTAGTTGAGATTAAGTTTGAATATGCACTATTTTGATTGAAATATGTTATGTTAATATTGGCTTAACTCAAACAATTTACATTCAAGCATGATTTTTTGTGAAATTCTTTAAGCTATTGATTAGTTTATAAGACTTGTTCAAAGATTGTCTCTAATGTGTATTGAAAGGATTAGGAGTAAATATTTTTAGTATATGTAGTTTATTTATATTTTAGTTTTTCAATGTTTGTGGGTATCGTTCTAGTAAACCCTCACGAGACTAAACTCGTCCACTAGGGACACCTAGGGGTTTAAAGGCTTGTGTCACATGCTAAGTGCCACCGTGATTTCCTACGAAAGTGGATTAGATTAGATTTTCTTATTTTATTTTTATTTGTTTTTGCTCGAGGACTAGCAACAATCTAAGTGTGGGGGTGTGATAACTCGTATAATTATATAGTTTTTAGTTATGTTTTATTATTGTTTTGTGTCAAATACGAGTTATTATTGCTTAGTCTAATTGTGTTTATGATCTTTTATATTTTTATGTAATTTGGTGTTTTTTTACGAGTTTCTTTGAGTGATTTCAGATTACTAGGTTAAATCAACAATTAAGGGCAAATTCAGTTCAGTTTCAGTTCCGACACCTTTTTCCATATCAGCTATATCTGGAGTTTCACTGAAGCAATAAGGCTGAAATTTTAACCGTGCAAAGTTAAGAGGCGTATCTAACTTTTTCATGTTTTACACTTCTTGAAACGGAGTCGTTTTCCCTAGCGAAATCGACCATCAAGTTGGCTGATGTGCAATGACGTCTGTGCTGACCTGTTTTGGTATTTTGCCCATATCTTCTGATCCACATCAGCAAATGAGCTGATTCCAACGGCTATGGATCACTAACTGATAGGGGAACATTTTTCTAGAAGACCATGTGATCAGATCAAGCTTTCAATATTGACAAAATCGACCATCAAGTTGGCTGATCAAAATTGTCATACAATATGACGAAAATTGTTAGAAAAATGCACCCACCTATTATACCTACCTTTGAAATTTGTAAAGCTTGTCTCTTGTCATTTAGTCCTCCAAAATGTGTATAAATAGAGGGCCTTGGATGATTGTATGAGGCATTGTACATTGGTAGGATATTAGCCATTGTAATAAAATTCTCTAAGTTTTCTTCTTCTTTCTTTTCTCTAGTTTTATTTTTCTTTATTTTCTTCTTCTTCTTTCTTTCTTTTATTTCCTTCTTAGATTCTCTTTAATTTTATGTTTATGTTTACAATGTCTATGCTAGGCTAAACTTCTATTTGGTTAAGGGTGATTTCAAAGCCCTAGACATGTTTTGTGATTGATTTTCAGATTCTATCTATCATTAATTTTCTATCAAAGTTGCTTATGTTCTTCTACAAGAATTGTTCATGATGTTGTCTTGATTTATTTAGGTGTACAACTAGATAGATCTTGATAATTATCTATTGCTAGTCTAGGAGTCTTGATCCGTGTAATTGTCTTGATTTCCTATTCATAAGTGGCAATTTGTGATTAATGATTATGGTCAAGTTTTCAATAATTGCAAAGTGGAACATAACCTAAGTTGAACAATCCGAGCTTATGTGTTTGTTGCTTAGATCAACCTATCTTTCTCATCATAAAACTGCCATTAAATTGAATTTAGAGAGCTTATTCTAGGTTGTTTAATGGTTAGAGATTAAATAGAGAGCTTGTTCTATTTAACGACAAACTAAGGAAAGATTGGGATAACAGAGCTTGTTGTTATCTACGGTTGTTAACTTTGATAGTTAGTTGATATTGATAGATCTGAAATTGATTCTTAATGATGTCTAGTGGTGGAGAATGAAACCTTAACCATATTTTTCATATTTGATTCTTCTTACTTACTTGTTTTCTTACTTTTCTAGTTTGCTTATTTTTAAAAGTATATTTATTTTTATTGGCTGGTTATACCGCCTAATTTGTATATTAACTTTGTTTTATTTTTATTGGCTGGTTATACCGCCTTGCATCTTATTCTTATTATTTACTTTAGTTTAAATCTAGCTTCAAAAATCCCTTTTCTTTTATTGTTTTCTTTGAACGTAAGTTATAAACTAATAACTCATAGATTAAAACCCAATCCCTGAGGACTCGACCCTTGCTAATCATTATACTTACAATTGATCTTTTTAGTGCAAGGTTAAATAAGATACACTCTTTTGGGTGCATCAACCATTCCTCTCCCAAACTATGATTGATCAAGAGGAGAATGCTAGTCCAGAACAACTTGAGTATGAATTCGAAAGTCCAAGGGAGCCCGAGGATGAGATTAAACCAACGATGGATTCAACTCTTGAAGATAATGAAGCCATAATTAAGAGTACTTCGAAACCTGAGGTAACGTTTAAAGTTCCAATTTTTACTAATGTTTCTTCTCTATTTTTTCCTAGTAGATTTGCAAAGTTCAAGGAGGAGGAACATGAACAAGACATGCTAGAAACCTTAAACAATTTATTTGTGAATGACATTCAACAAGTACCAAAAGTTGCACCATTCCTTGATGAGTTATGCACCACAAAAGATAATGGAATAATACTTATAATGGAGAATGCATCCACTATTGTGCAAAAGAAACCGCCCTACAAAACGCACAAATTAGAAAAGTTTCTTGTATGAGCCTGCAAATCCCAAAAAGCCAAGAAAGGGTGTTGGTTAGGTTGAAAACACTAACTCAAGTGCTAATTGGGAAGGCAGCCCAATTAATGAAGAAATTACCAACCTGTCAAACCAGATTTGTTTTCTCTCTTTCGTGCTTTGTTTTCAATTTTTTTTATAGTGTTCTTTAGTTATTTTTCTTCTTTTATTTAGTAGTTCTTTTCTCTTACATATAATTATTGCATATGGGGTGATAGCATTACATTGAGGACAATGTAAGAATTAAGTGTAGGAGAAGAATTTAGGATTTCTTTTATTTTTAAGTTATTTTGTTTGTTTTGAGTCCTTATTTTTTTAGTGTGTTTCTAGTTCTTTTCAATACAATGATGAGACATGAATTGCATAGGTCTAAAACTGGTTATTAGTGAGAAGATTTTCATGAGAATTAGGCTTGATATTATTTTTTATAAGCCAATGTTAATATAATATGTTGATTGAGAAAGAAGCATGTTTAGACTTAATATTGACTTGTATAATCATCCTTGTGAGTTTTGAGCCTATATGATTGATCCATTATACATATCAATTCAATTTCTTTCTTGAGTGCTCTTATGATTACATGATTCTCTAGAACTTACTTTAAACTTTTTTGAGACTATATTGATATATGTGACAACATGAATATGATTGAGGCATTAGGATTATGACCAGAGCCAAATAGCCATCCCTATTGATGTTTCAAGAGAACATCCCCTAGTGAGCCAATTTGAGCTTACATTGAATATGCTATTTTATTGGTAATCACGTCTTACACCTAGCCTAAACACATTTATATCTTTACCCTTGTTCTAAATATGAACTAGAATGTTTGAGACATATTGCAAAACAAGGGATACTTATTGAAAATTTGGGTTGGAAACAAAAGATAAGTGTGGGGGAAGAAAAAAAAAGTCGAGAAAAAGATCATTGTCAAATACATTCCCATATTGAAAAAAAAATCATCTCTTGAACTTTTGGTTAAAGAACAAGATGTTACAAAGTTGGTTAGAATGAAGCAAAGGCTCAACATGAATATTTAGCCTATGTTATTATATGCTTTATAAGAGTTTTGAGAAGTTTTATTTGTATGATCTTATTATGTCTCTAAACTCTATGAAATCTTTGGAACCTTTGTGATATCTTTATCCTTTTATTCTTTAACCACATTACAACCCCTTGGCCCCATTACAACCTTGAATAAAGATCTCTTGATTTATGAAGTTGCATGATCTAAATAGTGGAGAATAGGTGGACAAGCAAGCATATGGTAGAACTGTTTTCATGAGATTGATTGAGTGTAAACACTTTACCACTACTTTAAAGAGTGAAAATCATGAGAGTATCCCATGTGAGAAGTTGAGATTAAGTTTGAATATGCACTATTTTGATTGAAATATATTATGTTAATATTGGCTTAACTCAAACTATTTACATTCAAGCACGATTTTTTGTGAAATTGTTTAAGCTATTGATTAGTTTATAAGACTTGTTCAAAGATTATCTCTAATTTATATTGAAAGGATTATGAGTAACTATTTTTAGTGTATGTTAGTTTATTTTTATTTTATTTTTCAATGTTTGTGGGTATCGTTCTAGTAAACCCTCACGAGACTAAACTCGTCCACTAGGGACACCTAGGGGTTTAAAGACTTGTGTCATATGCTAAGTGCCATCGTGATTTCCTACGAAAGTGGATTATATTAGATTTTATTATTTTATTTTATTTTTATTTTGTTTTGTTTTGCTCGAGGACTAGCAAAAAGTTAAGTGTGGGGGTATTTGACAAGCTCATAAAATATACATTTTATGTCTTTCTACCTTTAGTTTTTGTTATGTTTTTTATCTTTATCTTGATTACTAATGTTATATTTTTGAATTTTAGGTACAATAAGGAGAATTAAGTCAAAATATGTCAATACTGATGGTAAAGAACTTCCAAAATCATAATCACAAGATGGAAGAAGACTTGGAAGTCAAAAAGATCAATTTCTGGTTGCAAAGCAAGAAGGCAGATTTGACCTCCAGAGCTTGTTTCTAAAAAATCATTATGTTAAATTCCTTATTTGAAGAAATTTAATTCTTAACTTTTAAATCTGACTTGAATACCTTTCCAACGGTAGTTTACACGCCCAAATCAGACAAGAAATGGGCATTCAAATCAGCCGACGAAGTGAAGAAAGGTGCAGCAAGAAAATAGAAACAGAGAGCTCAGCGCCTAGGCGCCAACAATTCGGGAAAAACCGCAAAAAAAAAAGGCCCAAAAACGTGATTTTTTGCCTCCAGGCTTACTTGTGCTGCAAGGACTTCTTCCCAGGGTTTTAAAACTCTATAAATACCATCTTTTGAGCCACAAACTATCTTTTGAGCCACAAACTATTTATCTTTTGAGGAGACTCAAGGATCATTATTAATATTCTTCTTCTTCTCCATTCTTTTATTTTCTTTTTAGTTTTATGTATATATTATCTATGCCTATGCTAGACTAAACTTATTTTTGGTTAAAGGTGATTTCAAAGCCCTAGACATGTTGTGTAATTGATTTTGAGATTCTATCTATCATTAGTTTTCTATCAAAGTTGCTTGTGTTCTTCTATAAGAATTGTTCATGATGTTGTCTTGATTTGCTTAGGTTGCAAGCTAGATATATCTTGATAATTATCTAATGCTAGTTTAGGAGTTTTGATACGTAGCTTATCTTGATTTCTATTCAATAGTGGCAATTTGTGATTAATGATTATGTTAAAGTTTTCGCTAATTGCGCAGTGGAACATAAACTAAGTTAAACAATTCATATTCATGCTTTTGTTGCTTAGATCAACCTATCTTTCTCATCATAAAGCTGCTGTCAAATTAAATTTGGAGATGTTTATCCTAGGCTGTTTGATAGTTAGATATTAAGTAATAACGTTCATCTTGCTTAACGACAAACTAAGGAAGGATTGGGATAACACGGGAGGTTGTTATCTACGGTTGTTAACTTTGATAGCTAATTTATGTTGATAGGTCTGAAATTGATTCTCAATGATGTCTAGTGGTGGAGAATGAAACATTAACCATACTTCTCTTATATTTGATTTTCTCTTATTTATTTGCTTTTTACTTATCTTGTTTTCTTTACTTTTAGTTATTTCAAAACCCCTTTTCTTTTCTTGTCTTTGAACTTAAGTGATAAACTAATAACTGATCAATTAAAATCCAATCCCTGAGGACTCGACCCTTGCTAACTACTATACTTATAATTGATTATTTTTAATGCAAGGTTAAATAAGATAAACTCTTTTGAGTGCATCACAAGATTCCCACTCTTTATAGCATTTTCTATTATCTCCCCGGAGATTACCATATCTGCAAAATTCTTGGTGACATTCCCAATCATCCTTTCATAGTATGGTGCTTTAAGGGTACTAACAAATAAGACTGTAGTTTCTTTTTCAGTGAGAGGTGGTTGGATTTCGGCAGCAATATCCCTCAATCTCTTAGCATACTTTTTAAAGCTTTCAGTAGCTTTCTTCTCCATATTCTGTAAGGTTAAACGGTCTGGAGCCATATCAACAATATGCATGTACTGCACTATAAATGCCCTTGCCAGCTCATTGGACATACCATCTTGCAGAGGACCCCGTGAGACTATCTTGGAAGACATGTACCAGCAACTTGTCATCACGCGTGTGAGCAGCCATCTTTCTACAATACATTGTGACATGGGTTATTGGGCATTTAGTCCCATCATATTTCTCGAAATCTGGAGTCTTGAACTGTGGCAGAATGATTACATCGGGCACCAAGCGAAGCCTAACAGCGTCTATAGAGCCATAGAAATCCATCCCCTTAATAGCTCGGAGTCTTTCCTCTATTAGACTCATTTTGCAAGAGTCAATCTCTTCAACTACCCTTAGCCTCTCTTGCTCTTTGGGATCATCTAAATCTTAAACTTGGACAGGATTTGACAATTTTGCCCCAGGCGCATGAATGGTGTATCCTGAGAATCGGTGTTGAGTAGCTGATGATGTCACTGGCATTCCAGTTTGAGCTTGGAATTGACTTAAACCAGACAGATATGTAGGATCTTCATCATCTGGTGACTGATTATTTTCTTGAGTAGTTACTTCTCTACCCCTCTCTGCTTGTTCAAATTCATCATCTTGGCCAACTGTTCTCTCATTTCATCCTGTGCCTTTTTCTATTTCGTTCATCCTAGCAACTTGTTCCTTTGCCATTGCTTTAACCCGTGAATGAATCCTAGCAGCCAGTTCCTCTGTCATTGCTTTAACTCGTGAACGAATGTTGTAGGAATGCCCCAG
This sequence comes from Fremontodendron californicum, assembly GCA_030761205.1. Lineage (NCBI taxonomy): Eukaryota > Viridiplantae > Streptophyta > Magnoliopsida > Malvales > Malvaceae > Fremontodendron > Fremontodendron californicum. Next base: position 5,925,349 of record JAULJL010000019.1, on the reverse strand, counting down.
GATCTTTGATTGATTGAGCTATCCTTGAACCCTTTATTACCACAATTTAAAATTTAGGACTCAAATGCTTTCATGAAATGCACATGTATGATGCAAATAAATAAAAGAATGAAGTTAATTTAAATAACAATACCAAAAATATTCACAAAGTTTAACATTAACATTATGAAAAATGTACATGATGAGTGCATGAGAATTATGAAAATATACATGGTGAATGCATAAGCATTATGAAAAATATACATGGTGAATGCATGAGCATTATGAAAGATACACATGGTGAATGCATGAGCATTATGAAAGATATACATGGTGAATGCATGAGCATTATGAAAAATGTACATGATAAATGCATGAGCATTTTTAAAAAATGTACATGATAAATGCATGAGCATGGTTAAAAAATGTACATGGTAAATGCATGAGCATTATGTACATGGTGAATGCATGAGCATTATAAAAAATATATATGGTAAATGCATGAACATTATGTACATGGTGAATGCATGAGCATTATGAAGAATGTACATGGTAAAATATTTAAATGATGCAAATGCATGAAAATAATTGAAAGAATAAAGTTAATTCAAGTAATGGCCACAAAGATTTCACAAAATTCAATAGTTAGATACATATTAGAGAAATACAAATAATATCCACAAAATTAAAAAATTTGTCAGAAAGTAAGAACATTCTTTCATGTGTCCTAATTTGAGTTATTACAGATGGACATGGCTCTAACTTAGGTTGGCCTCTTAAGTGTTATCTATATGCTGGGTTCAGGATATTTGACATCTAAAAGGTCCCCAACTTGCTCCTTAACTTCATCCATGGAGGATGAGTAAGGCACCCAAACCCTCACCCATTATAGGCTCATTGGAAAAGGTTTAATTTGGGTGAGAGTATTTTCTTAGCCCATACGGAAGTGATTACCCCACGAAAGCATAGGTACTTTACCCCCTGAGAGTGTTTCGCTAGCCCATACGAAGGTTATTATCCCACGAAGGCATAGTTACTTTACCCCTCCTAAAAGGACGAGCCCGGGTATAGGGCTTATGTTCATGAACGTGTGGTGTGTGCAAAGGAACATACCAAACCTTTGACTCACGAAAATTCCTGAAAAAATAAAAACAAAACAAACTAAAAAGAAAAAGATTAAAACGTTAGAAAAATAATAATAATAAAACAAAACATTTAAGACCAGTTTTAAGACCAAAAATAATATGTGACTAACCTATGGCTCGACTCTCTAAAGTCTCCAGTGGAGTCGCCAAACTGTCATAACATGCCAAATACGAATTTAGCAAGATAGACGTAAATTATGGAGTCGCCACTAATCATCTTACTAGGTGTGATTAGTCACCTATACGAATATATCATTTTTAAAGTAATCATAAGCTTGACAAAGGCACCCTAAAAAGAATGAGTTTCGATCTACGTTTCAGAACTAGGTTCGAGAGTTGGTTACGTGTGAGGAAGGATGAGCACCCCCACAACACCTATAAAAATAGTACCACATCAATCACATATTCGGTCTTATCTAAAGGTCTTAATTAATCTATCAAATCAATACTTATTTCCCTAATCATGCAAAATAATCTAAAAAAAAAAACATAAACCTACAATCATGCCATCTAAAAATAAAAATAGTAAAAACCTAAACATGCTATCTAAAAATAATAAAAACTGATAAGTTCATAAAATAGACATTTTATGCCTTTTATATTCTTAGTTTTAGTTATGTCTTATATCTTTATTTTGATTAATTATATTATGTTTTTGAATTCTAGGTATATTTAAGAGAATGAAGTCAAAAGATGTCAATAATAATGGTAAAGAGCTTACAAAATCATAATCACAAGATAGAAGAAGACTCGGAAGTCAAAAAAATCAATTTCTGGTTGCAAAGCAAGAATGCAGATTTGACCTCCGGAACTTGTTGCAAGGAAAACATTATGTTAAATTCCTTATTTGAAGAAACTTCCTTCTTGACTTTTGAAGCTGACTTGAATATCTTTCCAACAATAGTTTACACGCCCAAATCAGACAAGAAATGTTCATCCAAATCAGCAAAAAAATTGCGAAATGTAGTAGAAAAATGGAAGGCGGCGCCAATAATTCGGGAAAAACACGTGAAAACTGCCCAAAACGTGATTTTTTGCCTCCTGACTTACTTATGCGGTAAGAACTTGTTCCCAGGGTTTTAAAACTCTATAAATAGCATCTTTTGAGCCACAAATTGTCTATCTTTTGAGGAGACTCAAGGATCATCATTAATTTTCTTCTTCTTCTCCATTATTTTATTTTCTTTATAGTTTTCTGTATATATTAACTATGCCTATGCTAGGCTAAACTTCTTTTTGGTTAAGGGTGATTTCAAAGCCCTAGACAAATTTTGTTATTGATTTTCAGATTTATCTATCATTAGTTTTTTATCAAAGTTGATTATGTTCTTCCATAAAAAATGGTTCATGATGTTGTCTTGATTTATTTAAGGTGATCAACTAGATAGATTTTGATAATTGTCTATTGCTAGTTTAGGAGTCTTGATCCATGTATTTGTCTTGATTTCCTATTCATAAGTGGCAATTTGTGATAAATGATTATGGTCAAGTTTTCGCTAATTGCAAAGTGGAACATAACCTAAGTTAACAATTCATGTTCATGCTTTTGTTGCTTAGATCAACCTATCTTTCTCATCATAAAGCTGTTGTCAAATTAAATTTAGAGATGTTTATCCTAGGTTGTTTGATAGTTAAAGATTAAGTAGTGGCGTTCGTCCTGCCTAATGACGAACTAAGGAAAGATTGGGGTAACACGGGATGTTGTTATCTACGATTGTTAACTTTGATAGCTAATTGATATTGATAGATCTGAATTTGATTCTTAATGATGTCTAGTGGTGGAGAATGAACCTTTAGCCATATTTCTCTTATATTTGATTTCATCTTATTTATTTACTTCTTACTTTTCTTGTTTTCTTAATTTTTAAAACTCTTTCAAAAACCCCCTTTTCTTTTATTGTTCTTGAATTTAAGTTTTAAACTACTAATTTATAAACTAAAAATCAATCTATGTGGATTCGACCATTGCATGCTACTTTACTATATTTGACCATATTAAGTGTAAGGTTTAATAAAAATACACTCTTTTGGGTGTATCAAAAACCTAAACTAAAATCATGCAAAAATAATAATCATATCATATTTATTCCTAAAGCATGCAAAATTATCTAATAATAAAAAATAATAATAATAATAATCCTAAATCATGCAAAATTATCTAATAATAATAATAATAAAAATATATCATATCAATTCCTAAATCATGCAATATCTAAAAATAATAAAAATCCTAGATCATGCAAATCTAAAAATAAAAAAATAATAATAAATAAACCTAATCCTAATAATAAAGTAATAATAATAATAAATAAACCTAATCCATGCTTTCTAAAAATAAAAATAACTAAAATCATGCTTATCTAAAAATAATAAAAAAATAAAGAAAATCATACTTATCTAAAAAATAAATAAAATCATACTTATCTAAAAATAACAATCAAAATAAAGAATTAATCAAAATAATAATTTAAATAATAATCACAATAACAATCAAAATAGAATAATAAATAAAATTATAATCAAAATAATGATGATCAAAATAATAATCAATATAATAATAAAAATAACAATCAAATCAAAATAATAAACAAATATTAATAATCAAATAATAATCAAAATGATAATTAAATATCAATAATCAAAATAATAATAATCAAAATCAAAATTAGTCAATAAAAATGTACCTACAATAATAATATTAAATAAAATTAGTAATAAAAAATATATAATTTAAACAAATAAAATAAAAGGTGAAAAAAAAATCAAAAAAAAAAAAAGAGGAAGAGGAAGCTACATCCGGGTCGGGGCTGCGCGCTGGTCGTGCACGAATCCTCTACCCGACACGGCTGTAGCCCTTTAAAAAACAATTTTTTTTTTTCAATCAGATTTCTACCTCTTTAAAAAAAAAAAAAAGCTTTCTTTCTCTGTTCTTCTCTCTCTTAAGAACAGGCCTCCACTATTCTTCATTTCCCAAAAATCGGCGAGCCTCCGTCGTGTTCGCCACCGTCCCTTCATCGACGACCGTTGTTCGCCGCCACTGTCAGTGCCCACAAATCTCTCAAAATTTCACAAAATTATCTTTTAAATCTCCTAAACCCTAAAATCACATTGGTTTTCTCAAAATCAAGCCCAACAACCCTAGATCTAAGTTTGAAAATCACAACTTCTAATCCTCTGATCTCCGTCGACCACTGCCAGATGACCTCCAGATTTTAACCGAACGTTCCTCTAACCCTCCCCTGAGTTTCCACCGTTCAAATTTTCTAAATAACAACTCAAAGCCGAAACCCCAAAAAAATCTGAATCAAACACGAGACCCCAAAACTCATTGCTTGTGTTGCTGTTTATTTTTATCCGGCCCCCCGGTCCATGATTCATTGTTTGTATATTACGTTTACCCTTGTGAATCCTCCATTCTTCTTTTCTAATTGTTGTGTTGCAATTTCTTTCTTTCAGTTTTAGTTTCGAGCAAGACAATGAAAAATAATAAAAGAAAAATTAATTTGAAAATAAAAGAAAATAAATAAACCAAGCTGGATTGGATATGGACCCAATTAAAATTTCAAAGTCCAAAAGTTATATTTGTGCCCAAATTAAAATACCCGGATAAAAACGGATTTCTACATTGAGTCTTCTGGCATTTTTTCAGCATTACTAATTTAAAAAAAAAAGTACTAATCCCATCCAAATCAAATAAAAATCGTTTTAATCAGATAAAAAAACCACAACTCTCTCACAGGATAATGACCAACAACGTTGAAATTTGCAGTACCAACCTTTGAAAATATGTACATTTTTTCACTCATAATTATCCATGTAATATAACATAATATTAAATATACACTCACAATTCTTTTTCTTTGTAAAGAAGACTTGGAGAAGCAAACATCGTAGGAGATCAATGAGCATTTGGCGGGAAGTCTCAACCCGAACTTCACCTTTCTTAGGGTTAGTTTAGCATTGCTGTTGGAAAAAGCTTGGGTTGGAAAAAGCTCGAGTTGGAAAAAGTGTGTTTATAAAGTGTGATGAAAAAGTGTGGTTTAAAAACTTTTAAGTGTTTAGCATTGCTGTGAAAAAATGTTGTTGGAAATTGAAATGTCAAAAAAAGATATGTTTAAAATAATAAAAGTGTAGAGATGTGAGGATAATAAAGTCATTTTATCCAAAAGCCAACTTTTAAAGCCCAAAAGCTATATTTTTTGGATTTTTGGTTTGGCTTTTCAAACCATGGTTTCAACAACAGAAGCTAATTTTTTTTATCTGTTTAGCATTGCGTTTGCGGTGAAAAGCAGCTTTTGACCTCAAAAGCTGTGCCAGAAGCAATGCTAAACGAGGCCTTAGTCAAAACAGAGAAGTTAGAGCTCCCTTCCTTGTTCCACATGCTCTGTGCATGCCTCACCTGCACCACCCTCTTCCCCGCCTTTATCGGAGGGAACAAAACCGGCACGTAAAGCTTCGAGTTCAGCTTCTTTCTTCCATCTTTCCATCGTCAGTGGCGATGACTTGTTGATCTCTTGGAGACTCGATGATGACCGGAGTTTGACAGTCGGCCGTAAAGAAGCAGAGAATCTTGTGTGTGAAAAATCATTTTGGATTTATTTATTTTTTGAGATTGGAGTTTTTTTTTTAGATTATGGTTTTTTTTAATTATTAACTAGATAATATAAGCGCTTCGCTCCGGAATATTATCGAATTTGGGAGTTATTCAAATACTATCAATTAGATTTGGCAATTCCGAACACAGCATGATTATACGACATGAACACAACATGAAAAAAATAATTAAAATACGACACGAAAAATAATACGAACACGACAAAAATACATGAACATGTCAAAATCTATATAAAACGAATTATTAACGTGTAAAAATTTATATAAATTTATAATACTTTAAACACACGATAAAATAATATGAACATGTTACGAACATACAAATTTTTTTTAAATTGAATTATTATAATAAATTATGTAAAATATGTGATGAATTGGATCACCATGACAAATTATGCAAAATATTTGGATGAATTGAAAATGACACGAACACATGGAAAAAACAATTAAAATACGACACGACACGAAAATAACATGAACACAACACAAATACATGAACGTATCAAAATCCACATAAAATGAATTATTAATATGTAAACATTTAAATAAATTTATAATACTTTGAACATACAAAAAAAAACACGGACATGACACAAAAAATAATATGAACACGAACGAATATCCGAATGTGTCAAAATCTACATAAAATGAATTATTAACGTGTAAAAATTGTATAGATTTATAATATTTTAAACACACAAAAAAATAATACGAACACAAAAATAATACGAATACACAAATTTTTTCTTTTCTTTTTTTTCTTTCATTTTCTTTTTTTTTTTTCCTTTCTTTCCTTCTTAATAAAAAAAATTAAAAATACTCAAATTAATCCCAACCTTTTAATACTTATGCTTAGTTTTTAACTAACCTATGATTCGAAATTCTCAATTTTCTTCTTTCATTCATTTAAGAGATTACTTTTATAGTAAATATAGATATCGAAAATATAGATACCGAAAATAAAAATGATATTTTTTTTTTGGGTGGACCATTAAAAATTCATGTCAGGTAATTTTATTTTGAGATCAAGCGAAAATGTCACGTCAGTTAGACTAATATTATCAAATCAATATAATAAAAGAGTTCAATTTATTTGAATTATATTTAAGAAATTAAAATTAAAATTTTAGATAAGTACAAAGATTAATGGCATAGTTTGTAATTCTATCTTTGTGGAATCGATAAATAAATGACTATGACCTTTATACGTAAGGCATGACGTAGTCACTATAAATGGCCGTTTCCGCTTCCTAATAAGATACAGTCTCATTATTGTTCGTACAGTTTTTAGATTAAAAGTTATTTTTAAAATGATAAATTTATTAAATTTTTATTATTTCAAATATATATATTTTTATATTTTAATTCATGGAAGGAGTTAGAGATGGATGGGAATTAAATGTGGGAAGGACTAAAGGAGTTATGAGAATCACGTGAGAACATAAAATCTAAAAAAAAAAATTCACAGCAAGAACTAATAGCTGCCAATAAAAGGGGACAACAGAGAAAAAAGAAAGTGAATAATGAGATGAGTCGGGGTGAGGGATGGATACCCCAATTTACAAAGACAATAACAACTGTGATTCTGCAACTCACTGTATAATTTAGCTGTTGAATATCTTTGATGTTTTATTACTCCTCAACCTTTCGTTGAAGTTTTACGTTATGTTTGAATATATAATAATAATAATAAAAAATTAAAAAAATTATATGTACTTTTTGTTTGAATAATTAAAATTAATAAAAAAAATAATAATTCTAATAACATTTTTTGATTAAATAGTAAAAAAAAAGAAAATGATTTATTATAATAAAATTTTTCAATTATAGTCTTTTATAAAATAATATATAAAATATAAAAGGATAAAAAAATATATTTTACATATTAAAATATATTTTACTTTTCTTTCTTCTCTATTTTTCTCAAATTCGGATATACAGAAAATAAGCATTTGAAGGGAAAATGAGGAGTGCTCTACTGCCCTCATTTTTCTTTACTTAAATTATTTTTTATTTGGACAAAAAAAAAACAAGAGAAAGGTTTTCATTCTCCCTCGTTTTTTACTTTTTTTTCCTCCCTTTGTCTCAATCCAATTGATGTACTCAAAAGAGCGTATTTTATTTAACCTTGCACTAAAAATATCAATTATAAAGTATAGCAATAAGCAAGGTTCGAGTCCACAGGGATTGGATTTCAATTTATAAGTTTATTGGTTCAAAACTTTAGTTCTAAGAAAAGAAAATAAAACAAAGAAAAAAGGGATTTTGAATTAAGTGAGAGTAAAACAAATCAGAATAATAAGAATGCAAGTAATTAAATTGAAGGAATCAAATATGAGAAAAGTATGGTTAAGGTTTCATTCTCCACCACTAGACATCATTAACAATCAATTTCATATCTATCAACATCAATTAGCTATCAAAGCTAACAATCATAGATAACAACAAGCTCTGTTACCCCAATCTTTTCTTAGTTCATTGTTAAATAGAACAAACTCTCTATTTAATTTCTAACTATTAGACAACCTAGAATAAGCTCTCTAGATTTAATGTAATAGCAGCCTTAAGAAAAGAAAGATAGGTTGATCTAAACAACAAACATATAAGCTCGGATTGTCTAACTTAGGTTATGTTCCACATTGTAACTCCCAAAAACCCAAAATAATCATGAATTACAAATTGCTACTATTGAATAGGAAAACAAGACAATTACACGGATCAAGACTCCTAAACTAGCATTAGATAATTATCAAGATATATCTAGTTGTACACCTAAACAAATCAAGACATCATCATGAACAATTTTAATGGAAGAACATAAGCAACTTTCATAGAAAACAATGATAGATAGATTCTGAAAATTAATTACAAAACATGTCTTGGGCTTTGAAATCACCCTTAACCAAAAAAAATTTAGCCTAGCATAAGCATTGTAAACATAAACATGAAATTAAAGAGAAAATAATAAGAAAACTAAAGAAAGAAATAAAGAATAAGAATATTAATTATTCAACCTCTTGCTCTCTCTAACAAAGAAGAAAACAGAAAATAAAAGCTTGTGGAAGTGATGATTTCGACTGCTCCCTCTTGTCTATATTTATAGGCAAAAGCTAGGGCATCAATTAAGAGATTTGCGGCTCTGTCCCCTTCATTAAGCTGACTTGCAGCTGACTTTGTATTGTAAGGAAAGGTTAAAAAGCTTGGCAGCCAAGTTTGAATAAAGTAGGAAAGTCTTGGCTGCCTAGTTCTCCTACTTTGACTAGGTTTCAGTTTTAAAGAAAAGATACTTGCAGCCAAAGCATGTAGAAATAAGAAAAGTCATAACTGATTTAAATCTCCTACTTTGACAAGGATTAACTTTAAGGAAATATTTTTGCAATTAATGCAAATTGACAACCACTAATCCTACTTTGACAAGGAAAGACATATTTTAGCTAGGGTATTTATCAAAGGAAGAATTAAGGTAGCCATATTGTTTAAATAAAAGGTGGCGGCTGCACAACTTCACAAGGAGAAATAAGTTGTCGCTAGCCCTAATTTAACTATGGGAGTGGGTTTTTCAACTAGGGTTTTTAGGAATGAAGAGTATATGATAAATCACTAGTTTATTTATGGAAGGTTTAGGTTAGGTTTAGCCACATAGTGTCTCCTTGATGGCAGTCAGCTTTCCTTTGTGTTAGAAGTTTCATTTCTTGTCCAAATTCGTTCTTTTCGACTCCATAACAATCTTTATCTTTCAAAACACCTACAAAACACAAAACTATAGTAAACTATCAAGGATTTCAAGGAACTAATCATAAAATATAAGGAATTGATATATGAAAATACATGAATTTAAACACTTATCATCAATCCCTTTATCTCAATCCAAACATAGGTTTAAGGCTTAATTAAGAGTCCCCTATATCTCACTACTAAAGTTCTTTTTAATCAGTGATGACGTATCAAAATCTAAACCCATGTGTCATGTAAAAATCAGCTTAGATTCTCTCTCTTTGATTCCTCAATAAGGGTTTGCTTCTTCCAATTAAGAGATAACAAGTTCAAAGACAACTAGCTTCTTCTTTTGTCAACCTAGCTAACCTAAGCAACAAAAGAAACTGATCATTTTAAATCCAGAAAGCAAATCAATTAAACAAGGCACATCCTAAGACAGGCAAATTTATTTGAATATTGATAATTTTTTTTTTCAAAATATCAATTTTTTTTATTATTTATCAAAATACTCCGTTTTTGTACGGATATGGAAAAAAAAATTAAGGGAAGTCGTTATATGATATGGTGACTTCCCTTGAGTAATTCTAAAAAATTGAAAAAGCCTGAAGGGAAGTCGCTATATGATATGGCGACTTCCCTTCATATATTTAAAAAAAAAAATTAAAATACAAGGGAAGTCGTCATTTCAGATGGTGACTTCCCTTGTGTTTAATCAAAAAATTTCTTTTCAAATTGTATGGAAGTCGCCATTTGAAATGGCGACTTCCATACTATTATTAGGGATGGCAATTTGAAATGCGGATTCGGATATCTGCGGATATTCGATCCATTTTTTGCGGATTCGGATTTGCGAATTCGGATAAAAGTCGGATTCATATATTATAATTATTATCCGCAGCGGATGCAGATATGAAGCCTTCGATATCCAATATCCGAATCCACATTACTTCTGCAGATAACAGATTCGGATATCCGAATCCATTATCCATTATCCATTATCCATTATCCATTATCCATTATCCATTATCCATTATCCATTATCCACAGCTTTGTAAGCTATATAAATTTGTGCTTTTAGGGAGACTTGAACCTTGACTTGCAAAATTAACCATTAAAGCCTTAACCAAATGAGCTAAGCTTGAATATTGAAATAACATGCTACTAAAATTAAATTATATCAAGTATAATGAAATATAATAATATTTTTAAAATATTTTTTCAAAATAAAATATAATAATTAATTAATTTTATTAAATACTTTTAAATTTAAAAAATACATGGTACTTTTATAAAATAATATTTGATGACTTAATCAGCTTAATTAGTTAAATCACTCTAATGACCATATTTATTTTATTTTATTTGTTACAAAATGACATTGTAACGAAGTTATGTACTTATGTTAATTAAAATAATTATTAAAATATAAATTTTTTTTCTAATATGTTATAAATATTTATATATATAGATGTTTTTAAGTATAAACCTTAAGAATCAAACTTTTATTAGCTTAAAAAATTATACATAAAATCCTCTTTCATCTTTTATTTTTTAATTTCATTGGAGACTATAAAAGTATAATAATAAAATAATTATAAAATTAAATTAGTTAATATATGTTAAATATTTATAAATTCTAAATATACATGATATTTTTATATAGATGTATAAACTATAAACCTTAACAAATTATATACATATATGTGTATATATGAGGAGGAGATCCACTTATATTAGTGTAAAACTAAATTAGTTTTACACACTTCCGTAACTTTTTATACGATTCATATTTTAACAAATCGACCGTTGGATTTAACAGTATAATTGTACTCATCGTGCACGTAAAGTTTCTAATCGATCCGATTCTCTATCATATCGATTGAGAATACTGTCTTTTTCAATATATATTTAACGGTTGAAAGTTTTTTATATCGAACAAATAATTAGACATTTTTAATTTACTCGAGACTCGACGTGCATGATCTACGTGAATAGAACATAAAATACGATGGTTGGATTAAACAAATATAAATCATATAACAAAATTATGGAAGTATAAAAAACTAATTTAGTTTTACACTAGTGTAAGTGGATCCCTCCTCGTGTATATATATATTTTTGAAACCCTTTACACGACATTAATACGATTAAGGATAACAACGAGTCGAATAATTAAAACATGACATGAAAAATAACACAAACAGGACATGAATACACGAACGTGTCAAAATCTATATAACACGAATTATTAAAGTGTCATAATTTATATTAATATATATACCTTAAACACGATTATAAAATGTTAAAATACACGATCACGAATGATATGAATACACGGATTAAAAATATAAAAAAGATAATTTGGATTAATGCATAAAAACAAAAAAACAAAAAGGATTAAAAAAACGTTAAGAATATAAAAAAGATAATTGGAACATTAAAATTTCAAGATAAAAAAATCTATACTTCACCGTTTGATTGGGTAAACATTACAATTAATAAACCCTAAGTACCTAACAAATAACCCCTCTGTTCTCTCCCTTTGTTTTTCACGGCAAGCGGCGCAACTCTGTCTCAGTCTCTCTCTCAGGTCACATCCTTCTTCTCAGTCTCAATCGCAACTCTAAGCGGCGCACTCTATTTTGTTTGTATTTCTTTCATAATTTCATCTACTTTTGGATTTCGGTCATCTTTCTGTCTCAAAAATCATTAAGGTTCATATCCTTTACATTTAGATTGTTGGGTGGCAGCCTTCTTGTTTACTTGATTTTCAACTCTTGCTCATATAATTTTGAGACTTTGCTTCTGGGTATTGCTCGTTTCTTTTAAATTTGCCAGACTTTCTTTTCTTTCCTGTTTGTGAGAATTGTGGATGTGTGTTTTTTTTTTTTTAGATTATTGGGTAATAGGCATGTTTCTGTTATCGATTAGGCTTGAAGAATGCAGTACTGCTGCTTTCATTATTGAAAATGCCTAATATTGTTTATGGATATATTTGTGAAGAGATGAGCAGAAATCTTTTTGCATTTCGATTCACATACTTAACCCTTAAAGGTCAGATAATTATTCTAATTTTGTGAAAATGCCTACTGTTTATAAGGTATCTTTATGAATTCACTAATCACTTCTCTGTATCCAAATGAAACAATATATTGAAAGTTTTGTGATCAAATATCGAAGATAAATGTTAAAGTGTTACATAAATGATGAGATTAATGTTCTTTTACATTGATATAATTTCTAATTAGTTTTAGTTGTCTTTTTAATATTTTGTTTTGTTATAAATTATGGTGAATTTTAAATTAAAAAAAAAATGTACAAATTGAGTATCAAAATCAAAAGAATTTGACAATACTTTTCTTTCTTATTTCGATTCTCTTGACAAGAAAAACTTTGTAATCATGTAATCCCACTTTTTTGCTATTCTTATTTCTACAGTTGCATCTGGGTTTTTTTATCACAATATAGCCAAAAAAAAATATTTATCGAAATACCGTTGTTTTCAAATTAATACTCAAAATCCGCTTATTTTTAACAAGTTGAGAAATCGTTATGGGCCATGGCGATTTTTCAACTGTATTTGTCAAAAAAAAAATGAAAAAATCAGTTGAAAAATCGTCAAGGCCCATGGTAATTTTTCAACTGCTTTTTTTTCTTCATTTTTTGTATTTTAATATTAAAAATTACAAACGAGTATAAATTTTTTTTAAAAAAAAATCCCTTGGTTTTTTTTTTTTTAAATTTTTTTTTACAATATATATACTAAAATTTTATAATTTATTTAATTTTATAAAAAATAAATTTTAATTTCTTATTAAAATTAAAAAAAAATTCTTATTAAAATTTTATAAATAAAAAAATTTAAATTTTTTATTGAAATTTTATAAAAAATAAAATTTAATTTCTTATTGAAATTTTATAAAAAATAAATTTTAATTTCTTATTGATATTTATAAAAAATAAAATTTAATTATTATTGAAATTTTAGGAAAAATAATTGTTATTTTAATTTTATAAAAAATAAAAATTTTGATACAGAAAAAATTAGAGTTTCTTTGTCTCTAAATTTAAGTATTAATTAAAGTTGAATAAATAATTACATATTTATGCTCATTAAAATTAATGTTAAGCTTATAAAGTATCAATAATCCGATCAACAATAAACCCTTTGACAACAAAATATAGTGTTGATGTACAATATTTATTAATGAATCTTGACTGTTTCATTTTTTAAAAATTTCTAATCTACTTTAACTACTTGAGAAAAATATTATAAATTTAAGTTTTTGTTTTTTTAATTTGCAATATCTAAAAGTCAGATCAATATGCATATCATTTGAAGTAATACTCAATTGATCTCTTATTTCATTATTAAACAGTAATACAGTATCATGGAGAAGTTATAAACATTAAATTTTAAATTCATGTATTTGTTTTTCATTTTCAGCAATCAAATTATTGCAAAATTCAACACACCAAAAGTTAGAAGCTTAGATCTAAAATAATCCAGAATAAAAGAATTGGCTTAACAAATGAAATTCTCTCTTATCGTCAGAAACTAAAAACATATTTAATAACTATTCTGTAAATTGGAGAACTTACTTTGTCATTAGAGAGTTTTCTTGGGACATCAATAAATGCATCATATCCATCAAGCATGTTGAAGTTCAAGGGTTAGGAGAAAAGCAAATATCATCAAGCATGTTGAACTTACATTGTCATTAGAGAGTCTTTTTATTTTTTATAAAATTTTAATAAGAAATTAAATTTTTATATAAAAAATTTCAATAAGAAATTTAATTCTTTTTTTTAAAAAAATTTCAATAAGAAATTAAATTTTATTTTTTATAAAATAAAAAATTTAAATAAATTATAAAATTTTAGTATATATATTTAAAAAAAACGAAGGAAATTGTTTTTTATTTAAAAAAAATATTTATACCCATTTGTCATTTTTAAAATTAAAATACAAAAAATGAAAAAAAAAATCAGTTGGGAACTGATTTTTTCATTTTTTTTTTTTTTGAAAAATACAGTTGGAAAATCGTCATGGGCCATGACTATTTTCCAATTGTATTTTTCAATTTTTTTAAAAAATTCAGTTGGGAAATAGCTATGGCCCATGACGATTTTCCAACTTGTTAAAAAATAAGCGAATTTTAAAAATTATTTTAAAAATAACGGTATTTTGATAAATACATTTTTTTTAACTATATTATGATAAAAAAGCCGTTGCATCTGAGTCGGCATTTAGCACTAGTGGGAGAGTGGTGACTAGCCATCGAAGTAGGCTTCATCCAGACACATTGGAGGTCTTGGATGCCTTGATGTGCTCCTAATATTGGTTGAAGAATAAAATAGAAGGTAAATAGTATAGTTGTTATACTTTTATTTTCATTTGTTTTTTCAAAAATAAATTTTATTATATTTCATTTTAAGAGTTAAATTAATGTTTAATTTTTTTTATGTAGTATTCAATTCAGTTGGAGATTCAACTAGCACATATGTTGTTGCTGAAGAAAAGTAATCTTTCGTAATTGATATAACTAAGTTTTATGGTTGTTTTTACTTTATCGAACAAATGCTTTTAGTTTATGAAACTAGTTCTTTGTATTACCTAAGTTTTTTGTATTTTGAAATTGTTATTTTGTTATCTAAGTTGTTATTTTTGTATTTTGTTTGTTGTTAATTATGAGTAACTTTGAATTTAAAATTAATTTGTTTGATTTTATATTTTTATTTTTTTTAAAAAAAATTTGATTTACTGTATTCAAATTTTTAGCGGATTCGGATATCCGACGGATAATATTATTTAATTCGGATTCGGATAGTATTATGCGAATTTATTGCGGATAATAAACGAATTCGAATTTTAAAACAATTTTACGGATTCAGATTCGGATATTACAAAAAAAAAAAAACAGATATTCGACTCGCTGTCATCTCTAACTATTATATATATTTAATATATATTATATATTAAAAATATATAATATATTTTAAATATTAAATAATAAAAATAAAAATAAAATTATAGTTTATAATTTTAAAAAATTTATAAATTTTAAATAAAAAAGTTAAAAATAACAATTTACAAAAATTGTTAAAAATATTAGATAGGTCTAGTTATGACTTTCATTTCTGCATAATCCACAACGCTTTGTTTAGTCTTTCTTTCGAAAGTCTATTTCATTACGAATATGAGTTGATAGAATTCGATTGATATTACGATAAATTATTAATATTTTTCACACTTTTTGTAATTTTTTATTTAAAATTTATATTTTTTAAAATTATAAACTATATAATATTTATTTTAAAATTTAAAATTTATTTTTAATATATAAAATATATTATATATATATATATTTAATATATATTAAATATATACAATAGTATTGAAATCGCCATTTGAAATGGCATTTTCATACAATTTGAAATTTTTTTTTTTATTAAACACAAAGAAAGTCGTCATATGATATGATTATTTTTTTTATGTTTTTTATTTTTTATTTTTAAATAAATGAAGAGAAGTCGTCATATGATATGACGATTTTTTTCATATTTTTTAATTTTTTTTAAATCCGTTGATAAATAATAATAAAAAATATATATTTTTATCAATATTCAAATAAATTTGCGATCCCTCTGTATACTCCTTTAATTCACAAAAGAGTGAGGAAAAAAAAAGAGTTATAGACTTGTGGACTGTGGTTGGAAGAACTCAAAGCACAAAAAATGAAGAGAGGTGGGTGGGGACCTCCCTTTTCATCAATAATATCTACTTTTATGTCAAATATGATAGCGCCATGACACATGAGGAAACAAAGAGAAAATTTAAGCTGATTTTGACATAAATTGATCCCATCCAACCCAGGTTGGCAAGTCTTAACCATTATCGCTTTCTTCTCGACTCTAAATCTAAAGAGTAAAGCCATGTCGAACACCGGTGCACATATCCTGGTCTATCCGTTTCCGACATCGGGCCACATCATCCCTTTCCTTGACCTTACTCACCGGTTACTCACTCGCGGCCTAACTGTCACTGTATTGGTCACCCCCGACAACCTCCATCTCCTCGATCCGCTCCTCTCCCGCCACGTGTCCTCTTCTTCTCTCCACCACCTGGTTCTCCCCGCCCCCGACCCTTCAACAACACCCAACCTCCTCGCTAGAATGCGCCGCTTGCGTGAGCTTCACTATCCTGTGCTGCTCCACTGGTTTCAGTCCCGAGCTTCTCCCCCTGTTGCTATTTTCTCCGATTTCTTCCTTGGTTGGACTCAAAGTCTCGCTTCCGAGTTAGGCGTACGACGTATCGTCTTCTCGGCCTCCGGTTCCTTTTGCTACTGCTTCAACATTTCGTTGTGCCGCGAACCACCAAGGATCGATGACCCCGAGGACTTAAATCACACTTTGTCGTTTCCAAGAATCCCTAATTCTCCAAAATACCCCTGCTATCAAATCCCCATTGTTTTCAGAACCTGCAAAGATGGGAACCCAAACAAGGAATTCTATAGAAGCAACTGGTTTGAAAATCTTGAGAGTTGGGGAGTCGTGTTCAACACCTTCTCTGACTTAGAGAGCATTTGCATAGACCACGTGAAGAAAGAGATGGGTCATGATCGGGTTTGGGCGGTTGGACCCGTAATGATGCCACTCGAAGACGATGCCTTGGACCCAACGGTTCGTGGTGGGTCCATTTCGGTGCCATTTCATGAGTTGATGGCGTGGTTGGATGCACGCGAAGACAATTCGGTCGTCTATGTGTGCTTTGGCACTCACCAAGTGCTGACACGTAAGCAAATGAATGAGCTGGCGGCGGGGCTCGAGGAAAGCGGGGTCAACTTCGTTTGGTGCGTGAGGGAACCCAAGGACTGGGAAGTCTCAAGCGATCATGGCGTGATTCCGGAGGGATTTGAGGACCGCGTGGCGGAGAAAGGGTTTTTAATCAAAGGGTGGGCGCCGCAAGTGGCGATTCTTCGGCACCGAGCCGTGGGCGCGTTTTTAACACACTGCGGTTGGAATTCCACAATGGAAGCGATCGCGGCGGGGGTGGTTATGCTGACATGGCCGATGGTTGCAGACCAGTTTGGCAACGCGAAGTTACTGGTTGATCAATGGGGGGTTGGAATACGAGTGGGTGAATCGACTCAAAATATTCCCAAGTCAACCAAGTTGGCTCGAGTGTTGGTTGAGTCACTGGATGGGACCAGAGCACAGAGGGTTCGAGCGAAGAGGCTGAGTGAAGCAGCCTTGAGTGCGGTTAAAGGAGGAAGCTCAGACAAAGATTTGGATTCGTTGGTTAAAGCGGTTAATGAACTAAAACCAAAAAAGGGGAGCAATGTAATGTAACTATATAACGACAAATGTTTTTGACTATTTATATTGTGCATGCATGAACATTATTGCTTAATTTAATGATTTTGACTATTAGTAGTATTATCATATCAAGGTCACAAATTTATGGATAGAATTAAAAAAAAAAAAAAATTGAAATTAATAGATCCATGCTTAATCTAATCATAAAAACAGGAAAACCTTAGTACTAACTATCCGAACACCTAATCATCAATCATTATATTATTTTATCCATTAACAATCAAGACTAGAAGTGTAAATAAGACATTTGTGCTAGCAAACTATTCGGGTTCGGCTCGAAAAAAATTCGAACTCGACTCGGTCATTGTTAAGTCGAGTTTGAACTCGAGCAGTTCGAGCTATCAAACGAATCGAATTCGAGTATTTTAATGCTTAGCTCTAGAGCTTAATCGAGTTTTTTTTTTTTTTTAATTAGTATTGAAAAATCTCAATTCGAATTTGACCTCGACTACAAATAATCAAGTTTGAAATCGATCATGGGAATCGAGCTCATTTTTTACTAGGTAAACGAGCCTAATTGAAATTAATAGAACCAGCTCGAACAGTTCGATTTTTATTTCAAATCGAGCTCAAGTTTTAAAAGTGAAATTCGATCGAGTTCAAACCGAATTTCGAACTTCGAATTTCAATTGAACTCGTGCTCGAACTTCTTAAAACTTGAACTCGATTTGATTCGATTACACCCTAATCAAAACTGGTTTCTTCTAAAAGTAGCAAATTGGCACATTTCATATAATCTCATGGCCCAAAAGTCAACCTTTGGCTGAGGCAGAGTCATCTGCAGTAGTGTTATAAGGATGACATGATAATGGTAGACCTAGCAATTCGTGTATTTTGTCCTGTTATAATCGTGTTTAAGATATTTTATATAAACTTTGATACGTTAATAATTCGTATTATATAGATTTTGAGACATTCGTGTATTCGTATCGTGTTCGTGTTATTTTTTTGTGTCGTGTTCGTGTCTTGTTTTTAGTTATTTTTTCAGTGTTGTGTTCGTGTTATGTAATCGTGTCGTGTCCAATATTGCCAGGTCTAGATAATGGTTTAGACATTATTTGATTTGATATTGTGGATTTGAATAATTTTCGCATTCGGATATTAGATTAACTATCCGTAATGGATTCGAATAAAAACTTTTAAATGTCCGATATTAGAATCTACTTTGATTTTGGTTCGAATATTCGAATCTTTTATTCGAAACAGTTTTACTTATACAAATATCTGAATCCGATATTTATTTATATATTTAATTCTTGTTTAATAATATATTTTTATCTTTTAAAATTTTATTTAATGAATTCAAATATTTAACGGATTCGGATATCTGACGAATATTGCTATCTAAATTGAATGCGGATTCATATAGTAATATTTAGATATTAAGCTGATAGTAAACGGATTCGGATATCATATAAATAAAGCGAATTCAAATATTTCAAATATTCAATCCGTTACCATCTCTAACTAGTTAGGTTAGAGATGGCACAGCTTACCCAGGCATCTTGACATTCTTTTGTCAATCAACTCCCCACTAATTATCTTATACCGCCCAAAAATCTATTCCAAGGTAAATATAGGCCTTCTTTCAAAAACAGATGCATCAAACCTTGCTTCAATGAAGCTCTCGTTCATGTCTTGATCTACAGCTTGTGAAAAAGACTTAACTGAACTTCAAACAATGCTCCAGTGCATATATGATGCAAACAATTAAATAAAAGCCACAAATAATAGTCCCAATCCAGAAAATGTCAGCTCGGTTTTATTTGAGAGTTCCGAAAAACATGTTTGGCAATGCAGCATTGCTCGTGGAGTCACTACTTAAACAAGCGCAAATGCAGAATCAAGGCAAGAATCTGTTTTCCTTCCCAACTAAGATGCTATAAAACCCCAGCCAATTTCATATCCTTTATCACCGAATCTAATCTCTGAGAAAGCCCAAATCTTCGATACCCTGCAACCAACAAATCATAAGTTGATTTCATGAGCTTATGAGAACCCTTAATATGCTCCAAAAATAAATCTAGCCTATCATAAGCTTCTTCCCTGAAGTAACAGCAGATAAACTTCTCAACGTCATCAGCGCATCTAAACGATAACCCTTGTTTCAACATCCTGTCCACAGAGTATTCTAAATCATCCAATCTATTTAATGCGGCATACATCCTTATAATCCCAGAGTTCACCTGCGATAAAACTGCAACAACTGAACCTGACTCCACTACAGTTGAAAGTAGCTCCTCCATTTCTTCTACCTTTCCATGTTCAGAATACAAACTCACAACCTTCTCAGCCATCTTCAAACTAATTTCCCACCCGACTTCCAGAAAAGATTTCAAGAACTCTTTAACTTGACCGAACCTCCTGCGCCTACACAATCCCTCCAGCAAATTCTCCAATATGGTCTCACTAGGCATTATTCCTGTCGACATTATTTCTTCATAGAATCTGTCATCACCATCAAAGTCTCTAGATTTAATACAACCAGAAATGAGAGATTCATAAGTTTGAAGAGTAGCACAATAACCTGCAGCTTTTTTTTGCCGAATACCAACTTTTCATGGCAACAGCATTTCTCAAACTTGAAAACCCAATTATGAAGGTCTCATAAGTCTCATCATTTGGTTTATAGCCCTCCGAACTCTCCATTATCTCAAATAAGCTGAATGCTGTTATCGCATCATTCGAAGACAAGCAAGCAAGTATAAGGGAATTGAAAACGGAAGTTGTGGGTTTAATCCCATGAACCTCCATTGAAGTGAACACATGCATTCCAAGTGAAACATTTCGAATCTTTGCACAAAGAGACATTAAGTACAAATATTGATCATAATCTCTCTCATTTTCCTTCAACATTTTCTCTAATTTCCATTCCAAAACCTGACCAATAAAATAGTAACCTAAGTTAAACAATGGCAAAATGACATTAATTCAATAAATTAAGCCATTGTTAAATATTTATTGTCTATAAATTCATTCTAAGGCCTAGTTTGGCATTCCATTTGCAACTAACAATTTATGAGAAAAAGTATGGTTTGAAAATTGAAGAGAAAAAAATAAAAAATAAAAATAAAAAACCTGTGATATAAATGATTTGCTATAACAGGATAAAATCTCCCAAAAAGACATGCTGAAAAGATAAGAAATAATTACAATTGAAACGAGGGTACATCATAGTTCTTCCATTCCATTAACGCTCAAAAATCTTAGCAGCCAAACAATCTCATTTTTCAATAAAATTAAAAATTAAAAAACTAAAAAAAAAAAAAAAAAAACTTAAAATAGAAATGGGTTTTATGCTCTTTACCAGCTTAGCCTTCTCAGATGACAAAGATGGGAGACCGGCGACGAGGGCATCCCAGGAAAATTCGGGATTTTTTGGGCAAAACGGTCATCTGAATCAAGGGTAGTCTTGATTAATGAGCTGGGCACCTGAAATAGTTTCTTGAGAAGAGGATTGAAAGACGATGGCTCGTTACAGAACGAGCGTTGAGATTTAAAAGGGATTAGAACAAATTGAGAGCTTAAACCTCTTCTAGCCACTATTAATAAACCCTTGCAAACTAACGCCATTTTTTTCCTTTCTATCTTTTGCCTTTTCTCTCTTTTACTCGGAAAAATTATTAATTAATTTTAATTTATAGAAAAAGAGTTACAAACTATTCCTACAGCCAAACACACACCAATTCCCATTTCGACCGCACAGCCAAAACAAAACTAAAATGAGGAGAAAAGGCAAATGAGTTGAAAAACAAAATTGTTTTGAAATAAAAAGATAAAATTATTTGATGTTAGATTAGACGTGTTAAAGAGTCGGAATAAATTTAATTATAAAATATATATTAATATTAATATTTTAATAATTTTTCGGGTCAGTTCGGACTCAATCTAAAATAGATCTAAATAATAAAAAAAAATCAAGTCGCGACCTGATCTGATTCATTGACAGGTTTACGTCAGATGTATGAATAGTTTTTTTAAAATTTAAAAGACAAAGATTTTTAGTTATATTTTATTATTGTAATTTTGATTTAATTTTAAATAAATTTATCAATTGAGTTAGTTTTCTGTTAATGTCAACACACTCATCACTATGGTATTAAAATAAATTAATTTATGAATATTCATAACGTGGGCGAAATAATAAAATAATCAACTATACAAATTTATAAATTAGAGTTATTTAAATATAAAAATATATATATTAATATAGGTACAGTTATTTTTAAGGGTTTATATTTGATGCACTGACAGTGAATCCTACACTGACACTTCATTACAAAACTAACCACTAACCTAACCTTAACCCTAACCCCTAATCACTAACCCCTAACCCGACAAATGGTATCGTAGGATGCACTGTCAGTTTATAAACCTATACACTGACAGTACATCAAATATAAATTCTATTTTTAATAAGAAAAAAAAAATTACATCAACATTTTATCGAGATACAATAGAAATTTTTCAAAAATCAACGCGTCACGTCAGTATTTTAACGGATGTTGTTAATTCTGTTAACAATTTTATTCTTTTGCTTTAAATTCAAAAATATAAATATTAAATTAATCACAATTTGAGTATATGAATTAATTTATATTTTTTCTAATAGTACAAGGATCCCAAATACATTGATTGTACTTTTGATGATTGTGACACCAATTCAATCAAAAATTTTAAAAATAATATAGATATATACAAATGGTGTGTTTAGGGGTACAAATGTAACCGTAAAATTAATTCAGTTAAAAATTTTAAAACTAATCTAGATATAAAAATGGTGTGTTTAGAGATACAAATGGTGAAAATAGTGTTTGATAGATTACAATTGCACCTTAATGAATAATAGGCACAACAAAAAAAAGGATAAAAATCCTCTTCATTACTAAAAAATAATCGAGATATTCATTATATTATTTTAAGATGATTAATGTATATTGAAGTTAATTCATGACTAAAAGTTTAATAACTTTAAATTTAGTAAGAAAATGATATGTACAAATTTTGATTATAAATTTATGATGAAAACAATGAATGTCTCTATTACCTTTTAGTATTGAAAATGATCTTTGGGAGATGGAACAATATTATCATTATGCACAACAATGGGTCGTTTTGGCATGAGATTTTTTTATAATTCTGATTAATGGATGTTTATAGATATTAATTAAAAAAATTCATTTAATATATTATTTTTATTAAATTAAAAATATATATTAATTATATTTTTTAAATATTATTTTAATCAATATATTAGGCGGCATAAGATAACATTTTCCCTCTAGCTTTATGTGAAAAATCTTTTGAACTGACGATAAGCCCATTATTATTTATTATATTACTTAATAGCCATTATAATAATATTTATTATTATATTGTATATTATAAAATTGGGATTATATTTTTTAAAATTTTTATCCAAATATTCGATCAGATAATGATAATTTCATTTGTTTAAATTTAATCATTGGTTAATTTATATAGATATATATCTTAGGTTTCCTTATCAATGAGAAATTATCATTTTTTTTTCGTAAGTTACTGTGCTCATTAGTAAGTTTGATTATTGTCTTTGATTTGTCTATTTGTCTATTTTATTTTTTTGTAAGTTTTTTAATTAATATTTAATCAGTTATAAATATATAAAAAAAAAACAATTTTTTCTTTATGATCAATACAAACTCCTTGTCTCTGGTTTGTCTTTTTTTTTTTTATAAAGTTTTTTAATTAATATTTGATCAGTTATAAATAAAAAAAAAAACAATTTTTCTATATGATCAATACAAACTCCTTATATCCATGTTGAATTACACTTTCAATCTAATTAAAATTATGCCAACTAGTCAATGAACAAAGAGTACTTATAGTCTTAGAGTAATTCTCACTTAATTAATAATGTAATTATATACCAATTAAAACTAAAACTTCTCACTATAAAATAGATGTTTTACTGTTTTTTCACAAAACAACAAATATTGAGTAATACTTTGTTAACCATTGTTTTTTGTTTTTGAATACGGTTTATTGCTTCTTATTTTTTTCTTAGAACGGTTTTGGTTTTTTCATTCATTATCATAGCATCTTTTTTCTTTTTGTATCTTATTCTCAGAGCAAATTTCGAAATATTACAAATTCAGTAGCTTTAAAAAATTTTATTTCACAACAAAGGTTTTAGGTATTTGTTAAGTTGTTTTTTTTTTAATACAATTTCTTGCTTCTTATTTTTTTATTAGATTTGTTTTGGTCTGGGTAAATTTCGGCATATTGCAGATTCAATAGATTTAAAAAAATAAAAAAAAATCATCACAAAGGTTTTTGACTATTTGTTAAGTTATTCTTTAAATTATTACCGATTAATTTAATATTTTAAAACATATTTACATATTGTTTTATATTTAAGTTTTTAATTTTAAATATTTTTAGGAAGCTTAATATTAAATTATATGAATATTTGAATATTTTTATTATATTATGATAATAAATTTGGTCATATTTTTTAATTTCTTAAACGTATAATTTAAAGATTTTTTTTACTATATATTTAAATTTACATTTTTTATATGAAAATTTTTAACATAATTTTTGTTTAATACTATTTTTATCTATTAATATAGAACTTTAAGCAAAGTCGTTGTTTTTGTTTTTACTAAATAATTTTCAATTCATTATTATCCATATTACAAATTTTATTTTTTTTAATATTAATTCAAAATTATATTTGAATACTATTTTATTATATATTATAAAATTTATACAATCACAATATTTATAATATTAATTAATTAAAATATATTAAATAACATAATGAAAACCAACAATCACTAGGATATTTTGAACTAATAATGTGTTTTGATTTGAGAAGAATTACAATTCAAATTAGACTCACTAGGATATTAGACTCATCATCTTAAAAGAATTGTTTTATAATCTTGATTGGTATACAAATTCTTAATCCCATTGCCTTGAACCTTTAGTGTATTATGATAATTTTACACGTCTACTCTAATTCAAATTATTCATTAATTTTTCTTTTCACAAATTAAGAAATATTTAGCAATAGTTTGACACCGTGCTATTGAAAATACATCCAATTACGAATAGTGGGAATTTGAATATTTTTTTTCAATTTCAATTAGTGAGATACTTTTATGCTGACGACAAACTTTCTCCATTCAAATTGGTCAATTAATTATATTTTTGTTCTTTGCAGAAAAATGTGTGTATTGTTTTCATATATGTATATGAAAATGTTCCTGTTGAAGAATGTTGTGGCAAATTAAACACTTAGTTTGACTACTGAAGCTGCTGGCAAGGCAATCCAACTCTACCAATCGATAAATAATCAAATCTTTTAGCTTATTTTTTTCTTCAAATGATTTATTGGCAACTGTTAATATGATATTTATAAAAAGTTTTAGTATTCCATCCTTTGTTGTTTGTTAATATGATATTTATTATTTTTTTTTTTATATTTTGTCTACAATTTTATGGAGATCACAATACATTTATCTCTCTCTGTGTACGTTTATTGATTAACTAGCTATTGTTTTTTATTCTTTAGATTGTGTATATAATTTTCTTTCATTGTTTGGATTTATAAAAGCAATAGTTAAAGAGGTAATTTTACTTAAATAGAATCTAATATAATGCCTTATATATGCAACAATTGTCATTTTATATTATATACGAATTACTATGCACAATCTACAATATGTATAACTTACTATTTGATTTTTAAATAGATCTTGATAGACAAGATAAAAAAAAAAATATATGCTGAATTGATTATTGTGAAAAGAAGAGAAAATTGAAAATTGAAGAGTGAAAAGTGAAAAATATTTATCTACAATATATCCATCTTTTTAACATTGTACAAAGTGTTTTAATTATGATTGAAGTTGTTTTATTATTATAGTATTTAAATTATCAAAATAATTGATATATTTGAATTATGTTAAACAATATGCGTTGACAATACTATAATAATAATAATAATTAAATAACTTTTAACTGATACTTATATATATCCATTAAGTGGATTCTTATTTTAATATATGCTTGAAATCAAACAACTCTTCAACCTTACAATGCCATTGAAAATAGATGCTTCACCATCTCTTCCATGTCCTTAGCCGAGCTGCCACCTTCTCTTATTGCTTCCAATGCCGCCTTTCTCAATTCCTTCACTCCTTTTCTCTCAACTCGCTTGTTTTTGCTCACTGCTTCTGCCAAAACTCGGCCCAACTCGTCTGAGTTCGGCACGGTTTGTGCTCCCTCACACGCCTTCTGAGCCACCCCTAGCTCATCCACCAGTAAAGTTTGGTCCACAAATTGGTCAGCCGCAAAGGGCCACGTTAGCATGGTTACACCAGCTACCACAGCTTCTAACACCGAGTTCCACCCGCAATGAGTTAAGAACGCGCCCACTGCTCGGTGACTCAGTATAGTAACTTGTGGGGCCCACCCTCTGATCATAAGTCCCCTGTTAGCCACACGATCTTCGAACCCATTTGGGATCAAGCCGTATTTTTCCTCCACGTGTCCTACCGTAGGTTTCTTGATCGACCATATAAAACGGACCCCACTCTTCTCCAACCCCGATGCAACACCCGCCATCTGATCATTGGTCAACACGACTTGACTCCCGAAGCACACGTACACCACCTCGCCGTCCTCACACGTATCAAGCCACGTCAACAAGAGATCCAACGGCACCGAGCTGGACCCACCCCTCTGAATGGGTCCAGTAAGATCATCATGGAAAGGGAGTAAGGGCCCCACCGCCCACACACGATCACTGCCCATTACCTTTTTCAAATGGTCGAAATAAGGCCTTTCGAGTTCATCGAAAGAGTTAACCACTAGACCCCAGCTTTCGATGTCTGCAAGAAACATATCTTCGATAAATTCCCTAGCTGGGTCTCCCTCAACGCACGCACGATAAGTGCTAGAGATTTTCCACCAAGGGTACTTTGGACAATTCGGTATTTTATCAAACGAAATGACAGCCGTCAGATCATGAGGATCATCGAGCTTAGGAAGATCGATGAACAAGGAATACAAAACAGACAATGCCATGGCTCCCGAAGGGGAAAAAACGATGCGTTTAATGCCAACACGGGAAGCCAAACGTTGAGTCCAGCCCAAGAACATGTCGGAAAAGATGGCCGAAGGCGGTGAAGGGTGGGACTCGAACCACGAAAGCAAAGGGTGGTAGAGTAGGCCGAGGGTGTGAATCAGGGCGGTTAAACAGTGTGAAGGGAGGTCCTTGAAGTTTTCGATGTGGGAAGGGATGGAAAGGTGGGGAGGGAAAGGGAGGACCAGAGGCTGAATGCGAGGGTGGGAAGAGATGAGTTGGGTTAAGAAAGGGAGGTTCTTTGGGGTAACTAAGATGGTAATGGTTAGATCAGTGGCGATGGTGGCTAAGCGATGGGTGAAGTCTAAGAGAGGGATCATGTGGCCTTGTGCTGGGAAAGGGAATACCAGGACGTGCGCATTTCTGCTTGATGTTGCCATGGAAAAAGGGAATATAATTGCTTTGGAGGATCAAAGAATATGTATCTTAGACTTTGAAGAGAGATTGAACTTTGAAGAGAACCAAGGAAGGTGGAGATATGTAGTCTTTGGACTGTGGTTAAGGATTTTTCAGACGCGATATAAGAGAGAGAACAAAGACATCTTTCCTTTTTTTTTTCCTTTTCTCGGTAAGATGCTTTGCTTGTTTTTACTGGGTAAATATGAAAAACATCGGCATTTTTACTACAATACAGCAAAAAAAAAAAAAAAAAAATTCCCAAATTACCGTTGGTTTCGGATTAATTCCCAAAATATGGCTTTTTTTTTCCAAGCTGGGAAATCGTCATCCCCCATTGTGATTTTCCAGCGTTAAAATTTAAAAATTTGTAAAAAATACCAAGGGAAATTTGCTAAAAACATGAAGGGAAATCGCCATGGGGGGTGCGATTTCCCTTCATGTATATATTTTTTTTTTCAATTCTTAGGAAAATTTAAAAAACATGACTCAATAGTGAATTTATTGTGAAATTGTATAATGAATAAAAGTTATTTGAAAAAGAGAAATGAATAATTAGAAATTATTATAAAGGATATTATAAAGACAAAATTACCCTTAATGAAAAAACTTATTTTTTTTTCTTTCATTAAGGAAATATTATTTTTTAAAAATTTTAATTGAAAATAAATTTAAAAAATAAAATATTTAAATAAAAAAAAGTAAATAAAAATTTTAAATTTTTTTAAAATTAAAAAGTTTTTATTTTCAGAATATTTATTTTTTAATTAAAAATTAAATTAAAAAATAAAAGAAAAAGGGAAGAGAATAGAAGAGAAGGTTTTTTTTATCAAGGATAATTTTGTCTTTACAATATCCTTTATAGAGGTGCTCATGGGCCGGGCCGCGGCCCGTATTTTTTTTCTATTCTGCCCAGGCCCGGGCCTAGGTCGCCCAGGCCCGCCCGTTTAAGCCCGAATCACTGTTCATTGGAATAAAAAAAAATATTTTTTATTTTTTTAATTAAAATCAAATAAAATAATATTATTATAATAAAAATCACTGTTCCGGGCCGGGCCGGCCCGGAACATACATTATCCTGCCCAGGCCCGGCCCAATACGGGCCGGGCCTGCCGGGCTGCCCGGCCCGTGAGCAGGTCTAATCCTTTATAATAATTTCTAATTATTCATTTCTCTTTTTCAAATAACTTTTATTCATTATACCATTTCACAATAAATTCATTATTGAGTCATGTTTTTTAAATTTTCCTAAGAATTGAAAAAATATATATATACATGAAGGGAAATCGCCACCCCCATGGCGAAAAATACCAAGGGAAATCGCCATGGGGGGTGGCGATTTCCCTTGGTATTTTTTTTGCAAAATTTGCAAAAAACACCAAAGGAAATCGCCACCCCCCATGGCGATTTCTCTTGGTATTTTTTACAAATTTTCAAATTTTAACGCTGGGAAATCGGCTTGAAAAAAAAAAGCTGTATTTTGGGAATTAATCCGAAACCAATGGTAATTTGGGAATTTTTTGTGTGGCTATATTGTAGTAAAAAACCCGAAAAACATCCTCTCAATAATTAAATAATTATTAAATAATTTAATAAATAAAAATTATTTTAAAAAAATAAACAAATAAAAAATATTATAAAAAAATTGTAAAAATAAAATTATCTTAATGAAAAAATTTACTTTTTATTTTTCTTTCATTAAAAAAATATTATTTTTTAAAATTTTTAATTAAAAATAATTTAAAAAAATAAAATTTTTATTTTTTTATTTTTTAAAATTTAAAAAATAAAGAAAAAATAATTTTAAATATATTATTTTTATTTTTTAAAATTTTTTAATTAAAAAAAATTTAAAATTTATCTTTTAAAATTAAAAAATATATATATATATATTTTCAAAAAAATTATTTTTTAAATAAAAAGTAAATTAAAAAATAAGAGAAAAAGAAATGAGAATTTTTTTTTATCAAGGATAATTTTATCTTTACAATATCTTTTATAATAATTTTTAATTATTATTTCCTTTTTAAAATAATTTTTATCTATGAAATTATTTAATAATTATTTGTTTATTGAGAGCATGTTTTTCATATTTATCCGCTTTTATTTTTGACTAATTTATGTTTTCCAATGATTAATGATGATAATAAATGGGGTAAATATGAAAAACATGCTCTCAATAAGTACATAATTGTTAAATAGTCTAATAAAATAAAAGTTATTTGAAAAAAGAAATGAATAATTAGAAATTATTATAAAGGATATTGTAAAGATAAAATTACCTTAATGAAAAAATTTATTTTTCCTTTCTTCTCCATTAAAGAAATATTATTTTTTAAAATTTTTAATTGAAAATAAAATAAAATATTTAAATATATATTTTTTAAATTTAAAAATAAAAAAAAAAGAAAAATTAATTTTAGAAATTTTAATATTATTTTTTTAAAATTTTTTAATTAAAAAAAGTAAATTTAAAAATTGATTTTTTAAAATTAAAAAAAAATTATTTTCAAAAAAATTATTTTTTAATTAAAAAGTAAATTAAAAAATAAAAGAAAAACAGAGGAGAATTTTTTTAATCAAGAGTAATTTTGTCTTTATAATTTTCTTATTAATAACTTTTTATTTTTCATTTCTCTTTTTCAAATAATTCTTATTTATTATACCATTTAACAATTATTGTATTGTTGATGGTATCTTTTTCAAATTTACCCTAATAAATGTGCATTTATAATTAAGGTTTTGCTAACAAATAAGATTATTTAATATATTATTTATATAATAAAAATATTATATTAAATGTAATAATTGATAATCTTATTAAATAATGTATTGAATGAAAATATTAATATATATATATGATAATTTTAAAAAAAATATTTTTAGGATACTAATTAACAAAATTCTTATAATTATTCAATAAAAAATAAATGTAAATTTATTTTTTATTTGAAAAATAATCGTTTATGTGAGAGCATCTTTACACGTTTTTTATTTATTTATTTATATATTTTTGTTAATACAAATAATCATTTGATTTCATGTTTTATAATTCATTGTAGATGATATATATCAAATTTTAAATTAATTAAAAATGTACAATTAATTCTATTAATATAAAATTTTCAATGTTATATATATATATTATAGAAATGGAATAGATATCATATTGTCTTTTAAATTTTGCTTGATTGATAAGCACGAGGATTTCAGCAAGCACGAGGATATTATTAAAATTTCATGACTAATTTTTAAAATATTATCTTTATAAAAATTATATAAAATAATCAAATTAAAAAAATGTAAAATAATTACTCTTAAATGATGTTGCCCTTGAAGCAATTTCAGTTTAATATCATATCTTATTGTCCTTTCAACCTAAGCAATCGGCAATCCTAATCAAAAAGTTGAGGATAAAGTATTTAAATAGTTGTTATATTATAATTAAAAGTGTATTTTAATTTTTATATTATAAAAATAAGTAATTTAATTTTTATACGTTTGAAATTGATGTAAAGAAGTAAAATTGGTAACAGTGTTAATGAAAAACCGTCTAAATACTAAAATGGACATGTGAAATTGACAAAAAAACGATGACGTGTCAAATTTTTTTACTCAAGTGAAATTTAGAAAAACATAATTTTTTGTACCTAAATTCCTCCCTTACCCGTAAAAACATGTCATTATTTTTTTTCGAAGTCATCTATTGTGTCAGTTTCTAAATTTCACTTGAGAAAAAAATTTAACACGTCATCATTATTTTTTTCAGATCATCTATTCTGTCAGTTTCATATGTCCACGTCAGCATTTAGATGGTTTTTCATTAACACTGTTACCAATTTTATTTTTTTATACCAATTTCAAACGTATAAGGATTAAATTACTCACTTCTATAATATAATGACTAAAATATACTTTTGATTATAATACAATAATTATCTAGATATTTTAACCAAAAGTTGATGTTGCCTTGAAGCAATTTGTCCACTAATTAGTTACTCTTAAATTCATCAAAATAATCTAATTAAGATACTATTTTCAATTAAAAATGGCGTTCGGTTAAATATGTACATTGATTAAGAATTATTTTATTATTATATTATAATTTTTTTTTTTACATTTAATACATTATTTTTATTAAATTAAAAAAAATATTTTTTACTTATTAAATATTATTTTAATCGTCTCACTAGACTCTAATTAACATTGTTCTTAAAAAAATTTATAATGTTAATAAATGACATATGTCTATTAAAAGTTTTGAACATTTTTAAACCGATATTTAATCTTGCCGTTGGAGTCTAGAAAACCTGATTTCGGGTCTTGCTGATGTAGACAGTAAGATTGCCAAGTTTAAGTCGAGAAATAGTTGGAACTGAATTGGATTTAGGGTCCGGTCCGTTTACCATTACGTTTAGCTTTAAAAACAGAGTTTTTTACTGCAATAGTAAACGGATTGTCGGGGGAAAAATGTTTTTCACCTTAGAAAATGAGTCAATCTCAAAAGTCAGTGAATTGGTGCGCTTTTGCTGGTTTTTATGGTTTACAACTTATAAATTTTAGATAAATTTACTAAAACATTCACTCACTTATTTGTTATTCACAATAATATCATCACTTAACTCTATTTTTTAATACAAAAATTGATATATATATATATATATATATTTTTATAAAATTTATTTGAGGGTATAATAATTATTCATTTTTTCTTAATTATATTATAAATATTTGATATTAAACATACTTGAATAGGAATATGTTATGTTTGTATGTGATTTTATTAATATTTAAAAAGTTTATTTTTTGTATATTTTTAAATTTTATTTTATAATAATTTATATTAATTATTTTTAGAAAGTATTTAAATTTATTTTTTTGATATATCTTATTATTAATTTTCTAATTTATTATTTATTTTTCAATATTATGTCTGTTTTAGACATTTTAATTTTTTACAATAATATCAAATACACAGAAATTTCAAATCGTAAATTTTGACAAAAATTTTTCACAAAATTTTTCAAACTAATTTTTTTTAAGCAATGCTAAACTAATCATTAATAATATCATTGCATCATCATGTCTTATTGTCCTAACCAAAACGTTGCGTCGGGCCTAGAAGGAATTGCCGATTGGCCCTCTTAAAAGCTTTGGCTGGGCTATAAGATAACTCCAAGCTCTCAAGGCTGAGCTGCACCCAAAACTAACATGGACCGCCCCCACAACAGAAAACTTGATCTCGAGAAAAAGGCTCTATAATTTTTGTAGTAAAGGAAAAAAGGGAACACCACCGTTAGATATATTTGATAATTTTGAATATAATAAGAATATAACGTATTTAATAAATATCAATAACATGTTGAATATACATATTATATTTATATTTTAAAATTAAATAAAATTAACACAAAACATGATATTTATACACGAATTATCTAATCTACGAACGAATCGACTTTAATCTTAACGTTCTCAAAATTGGGTATCCAAAAGAAAGGAATTTTTTTTTTTAATTTCTCAAAGTTTCGTGTGGAATGAATCTTTCGAGATACTGTCAGACATCAAAACAAAAATCTTTTTCAAAAAAATTTACTATATTTACAAAATTCAAAATCGAGATCTCTTAATTAAACTACCATAGTTTCTTTCATTCAAGCTAATTTTAGTCGGTAAAATAAAAGAATTTATTTTCTAAAAATAAAAAAGTTAAATCTATCTATAAAGGAATAGGAGGAGGTTTGAGAATATAATTTTGGTAACAATATAATGAGACACTTGTCTTAGAAACAGTGGGGCCACGTTTCATGGGTTTAAACCAGCCAAACAAAGGGGGGCACGCGAGCAGACCACGTGAGAGAGACACGTCAGCAAGGCCCCCATACCTTTTTCTTTTCAAAGCTTATTATTATTATTTTTAATTTATTTGAGAGAAAGAAAAGAAAAGAGGAAACCCATAAACGACAGGTGAGATGGGAAAGAAGAGCACATGGTTTTTTATTTTTGAATTGTTCACGAATCATGATAGGGTAATATGGTGGGGTCCAGCATTCCTCCCACCACCACGTGACACCGTCACGAGAAAGACGATGGTGAGAGTGACGCACCGCCTCCTCTTCCCTCCACGTGCTCTCACGTACGCTCCCTTTTTGGGTCCAATAAACTCAACCCTTTTTCTTTCTTTTAGTTTATAAATGAATCGGTTTGAACAACAGATTTTTATTTGTCTTCGTTCATTTATTTTTAAGTTTATTTGTGTTCGATTTATATTCATTAAAAATTTTAAAATTATATTTAAATTTTTTTCATTTTAAATTAGATGTATTTAAGTTAATTTGTTTAAATTAAATGAATTTATTTATAAATATTAAACGAATATATTTATAAACATATAATCGAACATATTCTCAAACAATAAAAATCTATTCATAAAATCATAGACAAACAAATCTAAATAAATAAACATGTTTCTTAATGTTAGATATAAAATAATAAAATATAAATATCATTGATTATATTATAATCGAATAATAAATGAGTTTTAAACGAACTTTAAACGATTCATAAACGAGTTTGTTCGCGACCATAAATGAACTGAATATACCTTATTCGAATTCGATTCATTTAATAAAAGAGCATTAAAATTTTGTTTATAATTGTTTATTTAATTTGATAAACGAACATAAAGAATAAAAATCAAATTATTCACAAATCGCTTGTTAAACGCTCTATTCATTTACAAACCCTTTCTCTCGTCCCTTTCTCTTTCCTTCTTCCCTATTTTCCAACCTTATCCCTTTCTATTTGCTACTAGTATTTTCCAAAATTTTAGCATCAAATTGCAAAAACAAAGAAAGAAAAAGGATAAATCCAAATTTAGTTCAGTTAATTTATACAATTATTTTAAAAAAATAATATCCAATAATTTTGAATTCAATTTTCAGCATCATAAATTTTTTCTTTATTATCAAATTACAATCCCTTTTATATTAAAAAATAAAACTAAATAAATAAATAAATTATAGTAAAAGCAAATAGGTATAAAAATGTACTTTTCCTCGAAAATACCTTACCAAGTTTCAACACTTGACAACAAATTTATGCTGAACCGGGTATTGGTTCAATTGGTTTCAGTAACAAGTAGTAGTAACAATCCAAGGAGGGAAGTGGGCATCTTATAGCGACATTTATGAAGAAGAGAGATTTCGTAGTATTTGTATTGTATTCATCACTTCACTAGCTAGCTTCCATTTTTTGGACAAAGACAGTTGAATAGTTATGTTTACAATTGTTTTTCTTTTTTTGGTTTTTGCTCAACCATTTATGTAACAAATTATATGTTTACTCGATCTAATAATTTTAGAAATGATATGAAAATGTAACATATATACTATACGTTTAATAAACCCAAAATAATAAATAAACACAATTAACACGATATATTTAATACACGTATTATATATGTTTTTAAAATTTTGACACATTTAAACATAATACACGTTGAGTATCAGGTCTAATTTTTACCTATATATATATATATATATGTGCGCGATCATAAAATATTTCACATTATTAGTATGTTTCTTATAATTCCATATACAACTTTTTTAAGAAACATTTGCAATATTTTTTCATCAAGTTTTTATATATATAGTTTGCTTTTTAAGACTTCAGCTAGCTAGTATGATATTTTTTTATACAAGTGGAAATTTATTAATCTTGAATTACTCAAATTTCCAATCAAAGACTTTTCAATTAATATATTCCAAAAGAAACTTTTAAATTAATTTAACTATTAGAATGTCTCCTTAAAAACTAAAAGTATAATTAGATTTAATCTTAAATCCATGATTATTGAATTATAAAGGCATAAATCTATAAAACTTTCATGCATTTTAGTGTTTAATCTTAACATTTCAAAGTGATTTAGATTTTAAAATTTTCTAATCAACCATTCAGCCATTTCATTGCTTGAGGAAAAAAAAAAAAAGAGAAAAAAGAATAGAGGAAAATTTAAAGAACGATTGTGTCACGAGTAGATGTATGTAATAATTTAAGACACACTACGTCAAAATTAATTTTAGAAAGTATTTTTTATAGCGTTTCTTAAATGTTATTAAAAATAACAAAGATAACACTTTGACAGTATTTTGCATATTGCTGTTATATATTATAATGGCCAATAATTACAATATTTTTAAAAAATTTAGAAGCATTTAACATGTGCTGTTATAAATCTTATCATATAAAAATACTTTTGGTAATACTTATAATTGCTATCATTGAGATCTTTTGCAACAAATGAAAAATGCATACAAAAGATAATGAAAAGCTGCTATAAAGTAGAAATAGTAGTTTTTTGATAAGTGTTATTATACATATCTAAAAATGTTATTAAAGACATAAGGCTGCGGCCACATATACAACACATGAATAAATGATGCCTTATCTTACAGCAACAATTTTTTTAGTTTTCACAATACTTCAAAATATTGTTATATGTCAAATTTGACATAATGACAATATAAAAATACTATACAATCATAATATGTTTAATAAAAATGAAAATAATATAATAAATATGATACAATATATTTAAACATAATATGTTTAATATACGTATCGTATTTTAAATTTTAACATATTTAATTATTTTTATTATATTTATATTTAAACAATTGATAGGGAAAAAATAAGAGATATACATGCATAATTTTCACCTACAGTTACCAACAGACCACGACGTCTCCTAACCATAAAATCGTTAACCCAAAATCTAACGGCGGTTGACGGCGTGACTATATAAGAAAATATATATAAACGGGAAAAGCAGGAAGGGCCGAGGGGGAGAAGAAGGAGAAGACCCCACCGCACGCGAGGCAGCAGGCAGTATGGCAGATGAACGGCAGGGGATGGGCACACGTGAGTGGTTGCCCCCTTAACACCCCCGCCTCACGTGCTATACGCACTACGCTTATAATTAATATAATTTGCCATTTTTACGAAATTTTACTACAAAACAACGCCCCCCCATATATGCTTTCATCATCGAAGGGTGGTGTCACGTCATTGTACGAAAACATCGTGTAAATATCACATGCCTTAGCCCCACCATTCCACCCATTTTATTTATATTAAAATTTCATTCATCCACTTTAAAAATAAAAGATAAAAAAAAATTTATTGAGGTAATTTTTATGATAAAAGTAAATAATTTTTAATAATAAAATTTAAAAATATATAAATATGTATACTCTTATAGTTTTGTTATTACTTTATTTTTTTATAAATTTTTAATTTAAATTGATTTATTTGACTCATGACATTAAATTCAATTAAAAACTTTAATAGTATTAAGATTACATCCTTATTTGCCACCTCTCTCCCACGCTTGATTCTCTTCCTCCCTGTATATGCTTCTATTTCCATTAATTTTAGGTGAAAAAAATAAAAATTTATATGTATACTTTTACATTTTTATATATTTTTTTGAAAAATTATTTTATCTATTACCAGTGAAATTTTTAAATTTTATAAACAAAATTAGCAGGGTAATACATATTACTTAAAATATATTAAAAAAAATA
This sequence comes from Fremontodendron californicum, assembly GCA_030761205.1. NCBI lineage: Eukaryota > Viridiplantae > Streptophyta > Magnoliopsida > Malvales > Malvaceae > Fremontodendron > Fremontodendron californicum. Next base: position 5,888,396 of record JAULJL010000019.1, on the reverse strand, counting down.
AATAAATATGTGATAATTTTTTAATCCCGATTGTGAAATTAAAAAACACAACTGCTAATGTATCGAAAACAAATTATTTTTATTTAAATGGTTTTTGGGAAAAATATATAATTCATATACTCGAAATTCATACACAAAGTGTTCTTTGTCATAAAAGATAATGATATAATGCTTAATTGCTAATAAATTGAGCTAATTAGCAATGTTTCAAGAGTTTTAGCCTATTAATGCATACTAACTAATTAATCAACAAACAATTTTTTTTCTACAAAAGATGCCACAGTTTGATAATAAAAAAAATAAATTATAAATATTAAAATTTGAATCAAAATTGATCGGATATCACATGAACCAATTAAATAAAGTTCGAATTTAATTTTTTTTTTCTTTATTTGCTTCACTATCTTTGCATGCTAAAAAAGTTTTGCAATAATTCAAAGTTTAATTAATGAAAAAATTTATGCTTCAATTATGTATTAATTAAATTTACATAGCTTTAAATCCAAGAAAAAATAAAATCAAAGGCTAAATATTGTTTTCGTTTTTCTAATTACAAACCATTTTTCTAAATTGAGGGGATATGAGAAAATGGGATCGCGTAATATCGTGGTTTGGGCCCCACAATTATCGCAGTGTGAGTTGGCCACGTGATTTGGGAGGCTGAGGAGAGGATGTGGTAGAGAGGAAGACATTTTTAATTACGTGATGCGATGCGGATTCCACGGGGAAACTGACATCTGTCCTTTCGCTCAACACTTAAAAAAATAACACCCAAATTATTAAAGTAAATAAAAGTAAAGTGTGTTATTGTTTACCAATAAGAATCTATACTATTATTTAAATTATTGGTTGAGTTTTCATGTCATCAATTAAGTCACGTTAACTCGATTACAAAATTATAAAAAATAGTAGAAATATATTAAAATTTTATTTTATTTAAAAATATAATTTAAATTCACTCGTTCTTAAATTAATGTTTTAATCTTTTTTTTATATATAAAAGTGAAAATTATTAATTTTATTTTCTTTATTTATAGTTTTAAATATACATATATTTTAACATTTATCTAAGAGAAATTATGTCATTAGCTAATTTTTAGATTTCACAAATGAAATTAGTAAGATGATATATATCCTTAAGATATATTAAAAAATAAAAAAATTAATTAAAAAAATGAGACATATGGTAAATTCTTAATCTGACTTGTGAAATTAAAATTTACTATCAATGCATCAAATATAAATTATTTATTTAAATAATATAAAAATTAGTAAGTATTATCCTAATTTTTTTTTTTTTTTAAAAAGGAGTAGAAAAAACATTGTTAACTGATCCCTAAACGGATTCCTCAGCAAATGAATGTCCATGTTACATGGAAAACTCTGTTACTAAAAACAAAGCTTTTCGTCGTTAAAATATTTACTAATTATGAAAATTGAGTTTTTACACACATAGAAAAATTTTGAATTTAATTAAAGGATTTTATTGTCTTATTTTATTATCTTTTATGGGTGTTTTGACTTTTTACACAAAATCTTTAAGGACCTAAAGGGTATTTCTTCAAATGTTCAAAATTTATTTATCCTATTTTGTTTTTTATTTAGGGTAAAAATATTTTTTTGACAAAAAATTAATAAATATATTATTATTATTAATGAATATATATTCTAGATTTTTTTTCTTAGGTCGATTTAGGATTTGTACCAATTTGCTCGGGTAGCAAAATAAAAGAAAGAATTTTATTTTAATTTTAAATAATATATTTAAATGGGTTAATTTGCACGTTGATTTGTGGGTCGGTTTAAGATTCGTTTTTGATCTGCTCGGGGAAAAAGTTAAAAAAAAATTATTTTATTAATTATTTTTATTTTAATTTTAAATGCTGAATTTAAAATGATTGATCCGCACGTTGACTCGCGAGTCGGTTTAGGATTCGTACTCGCTCGGGAAAAAGTTAAAATTAAATAAATAAACTTGCTGCTAACTTATGTGAGAAAATCGATCTTATGAGAGAATAAAATGCAAATCATAATTTTATTTTCTTATTTTTTATATCTTATAATAAAAATATACCGTGTACAATAAAGTTTAAATATTTTTTAAAAATACATATAAATAACATTTGAAAATGTATTTATGTTATGTAATTTATAAATAAATAATTTTCATAATTTAATTTTCATAATTAAAAAATATAATTATATTAATATTATTACAATTTTAAAATAAAATATTTAAAATAAATTATTATTATTTAATAAAATATAAGCTAAAATTAAAATATTATTATTAATTAATTAAAAAATTAAAAATACCCCGATAATGTAGGGTCTTTTTCCTAATGTATTTGAATTTTGAAGACAACTAAGGCCGTTTAATATTGCTTTTCTTAAAATATGTAATAACTTATCTTATTATCTCTATATTCCTCTTGTTCTCTTTTTCCTTTTCTACAACTTTTCTTAGACAAGTTCTTTTTGATAGGATTGATTAGTTATTTAGAATAAGTAATGCTATTCTTGTAGCCAATCTAATTTAAGGCTTACAAATAATATAGAAGTAATAAATAACAAATCTATTAATATTTTATTTATGAATTTTACTAATAAGTAATAAGTATCATAAGATATTTTTGAAGATTAATTAAAATAATTAAAAAATGTAAATTGATATATAGTAATTACAGATGCATGTCCATGAATCAGGCCGGACTTAGGTAAGATATCAATATCATATTTGTTTACCAAAACCGACCCGACTTGATATTTTAAGAATAAAATTTTGTTTAAACCCGTCCAAATTTATAAATAAATAGTCCAGGCCTGTTTAGACCAGTACCATAATCTATACCTATATATTAAAAGGATCCCTTGAGGGGAGCAGTTGGTTTTTTTTTGGTTGGAAAATTATAAAATGAGTTATTAAATTAAAACTATTTCTAATTTCTAATTATTATAATAATTATTAATAAGGAAATAAATTTTTTTATTGTAAGTGATAGTAAAAAATTAGATATCTGATATTATTTGGTCCGTTATTTGTAGATTTGGGTAATTTACGAATTCGGATATTGAACTTACTATCTGTAGAGGATTCGGATATGAACCCTTGGATATCTTTTATTCGAGTCCACTTTGATTTTGGTTCAGATATTCGAATCTATTATCCGAATCCACTATATATAAGTGAATAAAGGATTCAGATATCTAAATTCGATATCCATTTACATATTTAGTTTTTATTTAATTTAATTTTTTTTAAAAATAATTTAATAAATTTGGATATTTAGCGGATTTGAAAATCCGATGGATATTGCTCTTTAAATCGGATGTGGATTCGAATTTTTTTATCTTTTGAGAAGAAAAAAAATATCAGCAGGAGTAATTGGTCGGTTTAAACTTTTACAATCGAAGAAAGTGAAATCTGATTGATAAAAAAATTGACTTAAAATTTTATTTTTTTGATGAATTTGTCATTTGATTTTAAAAAAAGTTTAATTTTATTGATTTTATGTGTTTTATTTAAAATTGATTTAGTAATAAATTTTTTTGTGTGAAGAAGATGTAGTTTAAAATATTTAATTTTTATATTAAAAAATATAATTATTTTAATATATAAATATATATTTTAATATTTTAATAAATATTTAAATAAATTAAAATTATATAAAAAATTCAAGCCCCTAACGGAGAGGGGGGAAAACATTCTAGTATTTAAAAGAACCATACTATTTTTATTTAATTTTTAATAATTTTACTACTTTATTATGTTTTAAAACATAATTAACTTAACATATTTTTAATATTTGCACTATAATATTACATATTTATTATTTATATGATATAATTACATAATATATAAATATAAAATCAAATAATATATTATATAATTAAAAACGGGTCGAGTTGGGTTAGACTCAGGCCTTGAATATTAGAGTCAAAGTTCGGTCTCGTTTTTTAAACGGGTATCATTTTTTTGTCCAAGCTCATTTTCTGGCCTAATACTTTTGTTCAAACACTTTCAAATATTGACGGACCTTCGGATTTGAGTGAATAGCCAGACCGGTAAACAAATCTATTGGTGATACTGATTAAGTTGATATTTAAAAAAATATAAATATGAAAAACCACGTTCAAACCCTAGTTTTTAATTTCCAATTTTAAAAATGGGGTGAAACCTCTATTTTATAAATGTAAATGAAGGATCATCAATCAAACATGATACACTTTTGGCCGTTGTCTATTCTCTGAAATAAATAAAAAAGGAAAAAAGAAAGGCAAAACTAGTTGTGTATATGAACCTTGTGTGCTGGCTCTTTTATTGGGGGAATCTGTAATTACTTTATTTTCAAGTTGTTTAATTAATTAATGAGAGGTAGGGTTAAAGACGTTATGGCCTTACTTTAGTAAAGTACTATAAAATAGAACTCTATAGTTAATTAATTTAGTTTTATAGAATTATGACATTTATTTTATGCTTTAATTTCCTTCAATAATATTATATTAAGATTCCAATGGTGGGATAATGGATAAGCTAGCATTTAAAAATTGCTAGTAATTATTAGAGGATAATTTCATGTGTGTATAAGTACAATGTCAAATCTTTAAAGAAATCTATATGCAAGAGACAAATTAATTTTTATCTTTCTTTTGTGAGAATGTAAAGAAAACAAAAAAAAATCTTCTCTCTCTTTTTTAAATGGAATAAGGAGGAGAGGAAAGTATTAGTATATTTGTCAATTCGTATAGATATATTGTATTTTATATAATTTTTTTATCAATCGTATAAGCATAAATATAAAAAATTATTAAATGTGTTAAAATTTTAAATATAAATATAATATGTATATTAAATATATTATATTTATATTATATTTTCATTTTACATCTAATATTATTAGATCTAAGCACTTAGCTAGTAATGTGGTGTGTAAATAATACTAGCAGTACTAGATAGAAATAGAGATGAAATGTCAGTTTAGGAAAAATGCACGTGAGTAGGGGGTGAACTCACGTGGGCCACCCTATTTCGGCCTCGTTTAGCATTGCTTCTGGCACAGTTTTTGAGGTCAAAAGCTGCTTTTCACCGCAAACGCAATGCTAAACAGATAAAAAAATTTGGCTTCTGCTGTTGAAACCATGGTTTGAAAAGCCAAACAAAAAAGCCAAAAAATATAGCTTTTGGGCTTTAAAAGCTGACTTTTGGATAAAATGACTTTATTATCCTCACATCTCTACACTTTTATTATTTTAAACATATCTTTTTTTGACATTTCAATTTCCTACAACACTTTTTCACAACAATGCTAAACACTTAAAAGTTTTTAAACCACACTTTTTCACCACACTTTATAAACACACTTTTTTCAACTCGAGTTTTTTCCAACCCAAGCTTTTTCCAACAGCAATGCTAAACTAACCCTTCATTTATGACGAGAACCATGAAAATGACCGCTGGCTCACCACTTTTTGACGTTACGGCAGTTTCTGTATTCGTACGGTGTTTATATATATATATATTTAAAATATTATATATTTATATAAAATTTGATATTTTAATAATTTATTTTATATAAATTTTTATATATTTACATATTCATTTTATATTCGTATCATTTTTAATATTATATTATAATTATTTTTACCCTAACATATTCGTGTTATATCTAAAATTTCATGTATCCGTTACTCATTTTAGGACTATTTTAGCATTGCTGTTGAAAAAAGATTGGGTTGAAAAAAGCTTGAGTTGAAAAAAATATGTTTATAAAGTGTGGTGAAAAAGTGTGGTTTAAAAAATTTTAAGTGTTTAGCATTGCTGTGAAAAAAAATTGTAGAAAATTGAAATGTCAAAAAAAAAGATATGTTTAAAATAATAAAAGTGTAGAGATGTGAGGATAATAAAGTCATTTTATTCAAAAGTCAGCTTTTAAAGCCTAAAAGCTATATTTTTTGACCTTTTGATTTGCTTTTCAAACCATTATTTCAACAGCAGAAGTCAAAATTTTTTATCTATTTAATATTACGTTTGCGATAAAAAATAATTTTTGACTTAAAAAATTGTGTCAGAAATAATATTAAACGAGACCTTAATCTCCTCACCTCGGGCCAATACCCATCCTATACGCCAAAGCCAACCCCTCCTCACTTGCTTTGCTTCCCTTTAACCTTAAGACCGTAACTCACTAGACCTTTTTTTTTTTCCTCCCTCTTTTGCAGTTTCACCCTTTTTCAATGTTAAAAAAATTAGATCGAAAGTTAAATCGATGAGATTTTCGATTCAATCGATTTAATCAGTTAGATTGATCAGTTTGATAAAACTATTTTTTTAATACTTAAACACTAAGTTATATGTTAAATAAATATTAAATATAGTTAATAATTAATAAAAATATGTATTTGGTTTAATGATACGATCTTTAATATAATACTAAAAGGTTAAAAGTTCAAATTTCATTAATTATAAAAAAAAAATTGAAAAAAAATAAAAAATATTTAAAAACAATTTTTTAGCGGTTCAATCCGGATTTTTTTCTGGTTGAACCGGTTCTTTATCGGTTTAATGTAAATTTTGTTCTAATAATCTTTCAGACCGGACAGACTACGGATTTTCGATTCAATCGATTCGGTCGGTCGGTGCGGTCCGATTTTTTAATCACTTTTTTTTTAACTTTATATTTCCTCCACAAATTTAATAAACCCTCTTTCTTCTTATAGTAAATGGTCTTAAATTTGAATTTTACCAATAATTTAGCTATTTGGATAGTCTCCAATTTTAGTACGACAGATCATTTTTAATATCTAAACCATAACTTAGAAAATTCAACGACTTATTTGCACTTAGTTCTTGTAACGCAAAAAAAAAAAAAAAAAAAAAAAAAAAAAAAAAAAACCTTCAATCACCACGAAATAAAGTTTTTTTTTTTTTTAAAAATCTTTTTATTTCAAGCCTCAAATTTCTAGAAAAAATACTTGATAGATCAAAACTCAATTAATTAATCTTCCAAGCAAATGAAGTTATAATCGACTAATAAATCATTTAAATTAACAAAAGATAAGAATTTAACATAGTTCGATATCAACTGTTTGCATCCACAAATGAAAAAAAAAAAATTCACTCATTGTAAAAAATTACAATCATATCAAACATATAGTCATTAAAACTATCTAATTCAACTCCCAACGCAATCTCAAATATGCATAATAAATGTCAAACCAAACAAATTAATGAGCAATTTCGCTCAATCATCTATTAACATTTTTGCTTAATCATCTATGAGTACTCTCACTCGATTTCTAACAATCTGAAACTGAACATTCGTACTCATAAATGTCTATGCACTCAATTTTGTAAAATCCTACAACTTTTTTAACACCTTTCTTTCATATTTCACTCTATAGAAACTCTTTATTTATAGATCAATATTAACTTGTCCACCAAATAATATTTTTATCAAATCAAAAAATATATCACTAGTCTTTTTGAAATTTGAGTTAACAAGTAGTATTATTTAGATATTTTGGGTCAAAATGATTGTTAGATGCATTTTTATAGGGTTTGTTTTTGGCCAGATGCATCTTTATAGTTTATGAAGGACTTTTTAGTATTAAATAGAATGATGATTCCGTTTGGGATTTAAAATATATATATATATTTATAAAAATAATTTTAAATTGAATAATACAATAAAAATAGTTCGGATTAGACTTGACCTTTTACTACCACTTTTCATTTTTGTCTTCACCTCCAGGGTTTAATCTTGAAATCAACAATTTCTTATCCGAGATTTTCTTATGATTTTTTATCTTTAATTTCTTATCCAATATCCTCTTATGAATTATGATATTTGATCTTCAAATTTAAAGATTCTTTTTAAAGTTTTTTAATCGTAGATTTATTTTTTACTTATTTTTATGTGTTTGATTGTATTTTAATATTCGATTTTTTTTTTTTAATTTTCAAAAATTTCTTGCTTTTTCTATATAATTCTACCATTTTTTTGAACCTTTTAGATTATTTGTAATTATTGGATTCTTTTATAATTTTTGTAGTTTTTAAAATTTGAAGAATTATAGATTCAAAAAGAGAAAAAGAATCACAATTTGGTTTGAATTTTTTGGGTATTAGGTATTTGATTTGTATTTTGTAAACCAAATATTTTGGGTATTTGGTTTGAATTTTTGAAAAATTTTAGTAATTTTGAATATTTAGTTTAATTCTTTGCAATAAGTTTTTGTTTGAACATTTCTTTTTTTTCTTCTCTCGACTCTTCATATCTTTCTTTTTCGTTTTTCTTTGTATTTTAAATTTATGGAAAAAAATAAAAAAAATACTTTTTTTTTCAAAAAAATATGGATATTTGATTTAATTCTTTGCAAATTTTCTTGTTTGAATTTTCATTTCTCTCTCTACTCTTTATGTCTTATTTTTTTATGTATTTTTCCTATTTTAACATTAATAAAAAGTTAAAAATAATAGTATTACATGTAATGTAATGTAATTTTACCATCATTAAAAAAAATAATTTCAATATCTAAAAAAACATAGACATAAAAAAAGTTCATTACATTTGTCAAGCCACTTTATAAAATCAATATATATATATATATATATATAACTCATCTATAAATCTATAAATCAAATTCCAAAATTAAATAAATAAATTCAATATTAAATAAGCTTTGCCAATAATTCTACATACCTACACAAAAAAATTCTCACACCTCAACCCCTAACTTTAAATTGCAATACCTAAAGTACCTCTTTCACTTCAAAAAAATTTCAGACACACAAGTTATCATACTAAACTATGTAGATCACTTTCATTTTATGTTAGATGTTAGATTTGAGTGCAAAAATCAAAATGTTGTTCAATCATTATCCTAACTTGAAACTAGTATATATTAAGATTCCTATATCCATTATAGGTAAGGATTGTTTCACTCAAATTTATACTATAATTCACTTCAACACATGAATTACATTATTCCATATAATTAGAAGAATATATATATATATATATGTGTGTGTTTTTTCTTTGTTGAAATATAATGGAAACATGCATGTTTTTGTCTTTTATCCCTTTTCTTTGGTGTTGAGTGTTGATGGAGGAAGGAAAGGGAGGAGAACGTGTGGGATTGTCCTTAATGATATTTGAGATGAACATTTTTAATTGGCTTAAACAAGGTAGAGTTGTTCCCCATGTTACCTTTTATAGTATTTATATAAGAGAAATTATCATATTCATTGGCAGAAAAATTATTAGACTTCACAAATAGAATTAGTAGAACAACACATATTTTTTAAGGTATAGTAATTTTTGTTTGTTTTTTTTTTTTAAAGGGATATGTGATAATCTTTTAACCCGCTTGTATAAAAAAATTTCACCGTCATTGTATCAAAAACGAACTCTTTATATAGTATATATTATATTTATATATCTTCCTTAATTATATTTAAATCAAGGGAGGAATTAGTCTTTCTTTAGGGGAAAAAAAATTAAAGAAAGAAAAAGAAAGTTGCATGATGTACACAAAACATGGATAGGAAGTTTCTAAAAATTGGCAGAGGGATTTGATTAAAACTTTTTGTTTAAAAAGGGTAAAAAATTAATTAGTGGATCCAAATGTGGAGAATTAGGTGTAATGAGAGACTAGAATATAGAGAAACATGGTACAAAAGTATGAAAGAAGAGCCATCCCATGTTCTACTAATTTTTAAGTAATAATAATAAGAGTTCATTACGCTACCTTGGTGGTAAATTTTTTTTAATTTCAAAAGCGATTTTAAGAATTTGTCATATGTCTAATTTATAATATATCTTAAGGGATAGATCTGCTTAGGGGTCGGGCCGAGCCGCAACCCGATTTTTTTTTATATTCTTTGCCCAGGCCCAGTCCGGTAAGCCTGAATTTACTGTTCATCGGATTAAAAAAATATTTTTTTATATTTTTATATTTTTATAATTAAAATTAAATAAAATAATATTATTTTAATTAAAAAAACACTGTTCCGGGCCGGGCCGGAACAAAAAAATCCTGCCCAAACCCGACCCATGAGCAGGTCTATTAAAGGATATGTGTCACTCTATTAACCCGTTTATAAAATCTAAAAATATTTAAAAAATTCATTGACGGTGATCAATAAACATTTCTCCAATAATAATTAATAACAAAATTGTGTGATTGAAAGTTATAAATAAACACAGTCAAACCAAGCTGTTCCATTGTTTGAAAATTGCTCACCAGTCACCATATATGGTTGTCGGAGTTTAAACAATGAATTAACCATTTGCTCTAGCATACTTAATTTGTAATGTTAAAATATCACAAAATGCTTTTTCCCCAAAAATAATGATGAAGATGAATCATTGGTTAATATTATACTTGGAGGAAATCCCTAACTTTTTATTTATTACATAAATTTTGGGATAAATAAGTTATCCAGCACATAGCTAAGGGCACAAATATTGGTATTTATCTTTTTCACTTAATGGCATCAACATATAAAATAAAAATTCCAATAATATTGATTCTTGACATAAAGTAAAAATTTTGTTAGCAATAGAATTGAAAAGCCTTATATCTCCAATAATCTTAACCTAGCACAACCAATATTTTTGAAGTTGAAAATATAAAAAGGAAGATGACCACATATTATATATATATATATATATATTAGAGAGTATAGGGTTAAAAATAGAGATGTCTATAGGTCGAGTTGAGACTCAAATTTTTTTTTGTTTGTCTAGATTCGGGTATAGGGGTGTAATTGAGTCGAGTCGAGCTTAAACAGTAAGAAACTAGAGCTCAACTCGAAACTCGTGACTCAAAATTCGATTCGAGCTCTCGATCGAGTTTTATTTTTAAAGCTCGAGCTTGATTCGAGATAAAAATCGAAGTGTTCGAGCTTCCTCGATTAGACTCGTTTACATAATAAAAATGAACTCGATTTTTATGTTCGACTTTAAACTCGATTATTTGTGTTCGAATTCAAGTTCAAATTAATTTTTTTCAATACTAATTAAAATAATAAAAATATATATTAAAAATAAAAAAGCTCGATTAAGCTCGCGAACTATTCGAGTTAGGCATTAAGATACTTGAACTTGACTCACTCGATAGCTCGAGTTCGGCTCGACAACAATTGAACCGAATTCGAGTAATGTGCGAGCTTAGATATCTCGTTTACAGCCTTACTCAGACAAGACCAGACCGAAAAATCCATTTTGCAATTTTAAATATTTTATATTAATATTAATATTTTTATAATTAAATTTAAATAAAAATATTTTTTATTAATGTAAATAATATTTCATTTGTCAAGCCGAGTAAATAACCCCATCCTTAGAAACATCTAGTTAAAAGTAGTGAAGACCGAAGAAAGGAAGAGAATCTAAAAAAGCACATGGGGTGGGGGCCGGGGGATGCCTGAAAATAAAGTCCCGCGTTTTCCGGCAGAGAGGAAAGGAAAAAAATAAAGCCCCAAAAGGGACGGTGACAGACAGTCACAGACATGAGGCGCTACACGTGACTTTTTCCCTTTTACCACCAACATTCCCTTCCCTTCCCCTCTCATCCAATTCCAAATCCTCTCTCTCTATTTCTTCCACAGCCACAGAGCCACAGAGCCACAGCCCAATTATTATTGTTAATTAAGAATAAGTAATTAAAAATAATTGGGAAGTGTGCCCCTAATCATCACCTCTTAACCCTGGCCTCCTCTGCTCTTCTCTGCTTAGTTAATTTGCATTATCTTTGTGTTTTCTTCATCTCTTGTGTCAACGGGTAATTGTTATTAAGTCAACTTTTTCAAGTTTTACCCTCACTCTTTGTTTTAACCTCTTCAGTTAAATATACTTAGAATTTAACACACCTAAGATTCTGTAGGTGAAAAATTATATATATTTTTTAAAAATTTATAAGTAAAAAAGTGAATTAGAATTTGACACATTCAGTATGGTGAAAAAATAATTTTTTTAAAAAAATTATTTATAAGTAAAAAATATAGATAATTTTATAGATGGATAATTTTTTTGGCTTAGTAGATAGTTTTTTTAAGAATAAATATGTATTTTTAAAAATATATATGTATATGAAATTTGAAAAGATAAAAATATCCTTATTTTATTTTTTATGTTATAGTTATATTTGACTTATTTTATAATTTTATCAACCGAGTTGGTATCACTTCACTCGTGACACAAATTCAACCACTCTCATTAAATATGAAATTTGAAAAGATAAAAATATCCTTATTTTATTTTTTATAATATAATTATATTTGATTTATTTTGTAATTTTATCAATTAAGTTGGTATCACTTGACTCGTGACACAAACTCAACCACTCTCATTATATTAGTATAGATAGTAATAAAGGTTAGTTAATATACTTTTTATAGTAATAATATTGTATTAAATACAGTAGTTGATAACTTTATTCATCATTTTCATTGTATTAAATGAAGATATTACTATATATGGTAATCTTAAAGAGTGCCCTTAGGACACTCGTTAGCAAAATTCATTTACATTTTGAGTCATTGAATTTAGATTCAACTTTCATGTAGAACACAAATATTTAATTTCATCAAATTATATCACTGGACTTCTATTATTAATAAATTAAGTCAGTTATGCTAATTTCGTTAAGTAATTCTAACGGAAAAACTGACTCAGTATGCATATATTTTTTACATCTTATCGAGATAATGTCTGACTGACATTTTAAGTAAAAAATTTTTATGCTGAATCTGTTTTTTCGTTAGAATTATTTAACGGAATTAGCATAACTGGTCTAATTTATTAATAATAAAAGTTCAGTGATGTAATTTGATGAAATTAAAAGTTTGTGACCTATATGAAAGTTGATACTAAATTTAGTGATCCAAAATATAAATTACTCTAGTAATAATAGACTCTTGAGTTAAATAATATAGTAATAATTTAAATAAAAAACAATTATTTGTATTTAGATGTGATATAAAGTTTACTCCAGCTATCCTTTTCAATTTGAATTCAACTCAATTTTATTTAATCAAAAAAATTAATAGTGCAAATCTAATTAAAAATAATTCAAATTTATATTCATTTAATTTTAAAAATTAATATTTAAATTTGAATGATCTAAATTTAAAATAACTCAAATTTTTTTTTAATAAAGCTGAATAGAAGATTTAAGGAAAATAGTAGGTAATTTTTTTTAGATGTTCACTCTTTTGCAATGAAAGAGGAAACTAAAACTAAAAATATTTCAATATTTACAAATACATTTCTTCGAAAAATACATTTTTTTTTTAATTTTTATAATTAGTTCAAGTCTCACTATTAGGGGTGTTCATTCGGTTAATTCGGTTAATAACCGAACCGAATTACCCATAACCGAATTAATCGAAATTATTTTTTTATTAACCGTTAACCGAATCGAATAGTTAGTTCGGTTAATTAACCGAACCGAAATTATTTCGGTTAATTCGGTCGATTTCTGAATTAACCGAAATAAATAAGAATTTTATTTTGCTAACCTATTTTTTTACATGATTTTGTATCCAAATTATCCATCCAAATCCAACCAATAAAAAAAATTAATTTATTAATTTATTAATATATAAATTAATTAATTTTTTTTTATCTAAACGCATAAAATAATGCCGTTTTGAAGAATTTCGGTTAATTCGTGTAATTCGGTTATTTTCGCTTAACCGAACCGAATTAACCGAAAACCGAAATTCTTCAAAACCTTTAACCGTTAACCGAACCGAACTTTATTCGGTTAACCGATTAACCGAACCGAATTAAATTTCGATCGGTTAATTCGGTTAAAACCGAATAGTGAACAGCCCTACTCACTACTGGTCAATTAGTCATGGTCCAGTGGTTTCAGCTCTCAAAGTTGAAGCCAGTCAGGAGAGGTTATCGAGAAACAACTAGGGCCTCGTTTAACATTGCTTCTGGCACAGCTTTTGAGGTCAAAAGCTGCTTTTCACCGCAAACACAATGCTAAACAGATAAAAAAAATTGGCTTTTGCTGTTGAAACCATGGTTTGAAAAGTCAAACCAAAAAGCCAAAAAATATAGCTTTTGGGTTTTAAAAGCTGACTTTTGGATAAAATTACTTTATTATCCTCACATCTCTACACTTTTATTATTTTAAACATATCTTTTTTTGACATTTCAATTTTCTACAACACTTTTTCACAGCAATACTAAACACTTAAAATTTTTAAACCACACTTTTTCACTATACTTTATAAACACACTTTTTTCAACTCGAGCTTTTTCCAACCCAAGCTTTTTCCAACAGCAATGTTAAACTAGCCCTAAATATGATAATTTATGTGTAGGTGTTATATTTTATATTTTTTATTAATTATATAAATATAATATGAATTATAAATATATTAAAATTTTAAATATAAATACATGTTAATTATATTTAAATATATCATTTCATGTTTATTATATATTTTTATATTTATTAAATATATTATATTCAAAATTTATTTTTTATCACATTTAAAATACCTGAAATAAATGATGATGAGGAGGTAAAAATAAAATAAAACCCTAATTAAGCAGTTGTTATTATACTCGAATTTACCCATTTTGGCCATGTTCCTTTTCGGCTAAAAAAAAAAAAAAACCAGTAAAATATTAATCGGGATCGCCAAAAAACATTAAAATATTCGATCAATTTGTAAAAAATAAAAAAAAAACATTTGAGTTCCGTAATACATAGAATGCCACACCAAAATTATACTAAAAAAATTAAAAAAATCGAACGAAGCCGTCGACCTCAGCTCTAACGTCGTCAACCCCGCCGCAACGTCGTTACATAAACGCCGTTAAGGAAACTACTCATTTTTTTTTTTTTTTTTAAAATTTACTATTAAATAAAAACATCAAAGAAATAGAGGAAATACAAAAAAAGAAAAAAAGTGTATAAAATGATCTTTGAGGCAAGCGAATGCTTAAACAAGAGGGAAAAGAAGGAAGAGAAAGAGAGAGTTCATTTTCTCCGACCCAAAGCCTCGTCTTTCGCCGAACTGCTTCTTCTCTACAAAGTAAAAGAAATCAAATGAAAAGATAAAAGAAAAGAAAAGAAAAAGAAAGAAAAGATATATTGATTTTTTTGGTTGGTTGGTGGTCGAATTTCGAAGGAGATACTCGGTAGCTGCAGTATTACACGTTTTACTTTACAAATTTAATTCAGTGTTTAGAATTCAGTTTTTCGTTGGTTCAATCTTTCCTTCGCCGAAATTCCACGCTAAAAAGGTTTCAATTCAGATCAAAGTAGGTACGTACTTCTTTTGTTTTGAAAAAGTTTCTTCTTGAATTTTTGTTTGAATTAGTTTTCCAATTTTGATTTGAATTATGCGTAATTCAATTTCATATATAGCTTCTGACGGTGTTAGATTTTTGTATAAGCATCTTTTAAAAAAAATTGTGATATTTTCTGGTGGCAGATTCGTTGACAAGAAATACAATTCAGATTCGGTCAGTTAAACGAGTGGAGAAGATCTCTAGGAGCTGAATTTTTCGAATTTTCTCAAGGAAAAAAAAAAAAGTGGACGAAATTTTCTTTTGAAGCTTCCAAGTTAATTACGGTTCAGAATTTTGTAATCTGAAGTCAATTGATTGAAAAGCTTTCAATTTTGGGAGCGTCAGTAAATGTGCTTCCGATCTCAGGTGGAGGCGTAATTTTTTTCCCGACGAAATTCACTTTCTCGACGTGAAACTGGTCTGATAAAGCAATAAGATAGAAGAATTATCCAGTTTTTTCAAATCCTACAGTTCGAGCTCTTCAAATTCATTGAATTGCCGTAGAGTTTTGAATTTCGGTCGTCAAAAATATATAACAAAATTATATTTTCTGATCCAAAGTTTCACTGCAAAAAAAAAAAAAAATCTGAAGCCGGAGATGGAGCTCCCTCAGTCCCGACCTTTCGGAGTCGAAGGTAATTTACTTTGCTACGTCGTTTCATTTGTTTTACTTTTGGAAATAGTTCACTTTCATTTTACGAGATGAAATCCAAAAGAAACAAGAAAAGAAAATATGGGAATGGAAATATTTTGTTTTGTTGATTGAGAGTTAAGAAATTTTAAGAAACTGTGAAGAAGAAGTTGTTACTAATAATAAATTTGGTTTGGGAAGAACAGGAAGAAAACCAACGCATGACTTTCTGCCACTGTACAGTCATTCAAGCGTCCAACAAGATCCAAGGCCATCTTCTCAAGGTAATTCCCTTCTTTCTTTCTCTAACTACTATTTTTTCCTTTTTTTTTTTTTTTGTTTTTTCCTGGCTAAGTACCAAACGACAGTTAATCAGGAAATTACAATGCAAACATAGAACTACTTAGATCCCATCTCTCAGCCTAGCTCCCTATGGAGGTTGCAAAGTTGCAGAGCTTGCTTCCATAGAAACTTAGAATATCTGCAACTGAAAAAAAATGTGATTCCTCCTCTTCATTTCCTGTTTGCATAAAACACGGCCCCATCAATAGAAATTATCAGCCTATATATCCTTAGCAGGAAGCCTATTAACATGTTTGGGGGTATGGGATTTGCACCAAATAAGCCTATGCCAGGCAAGCTTCCTTCATATTCTTGGGCTTTAATTCATCCCAGACATTAGCAGCAGAGTAACCAGAGCCACGAGTGTTTCAAACTATTCCATCCTCTGTCTGCAGCAAAAACCTGGAAGTAACTTTTTCATACACTAGCTACTGCTTTGAGTTATTGTTACCTCCTACGCCCTTTGAGTAATTAAATAACTCTGGATCCATGCAATGTTTCCCTTTTCTACTGCTAAATTTTCATTTTCATTTTCTTTTCATTATTATAAATAAAATAAATTATAATAATATCATTTTATGTTACATTACATGACGCTGAGAGAGAAAAAAGAAATAAAATAATATCTTCAGGGTTTGTTGTTTTTTTCTTATTCGGCCATCTTTAGAGTTTCATTAGGAATTAGGATCAGGATTTGGAGTAGTGCACGTGACTCTATTTTTTTGTGAATTAATGGATCATGGGCCAATTGAAATTTTGGATGGGCCCATTCTAGTTCTCAGAAATTAATTCTATTAGTTAAAAAAAGAAAAAGAAAAGAAAGGTAAGAGATAGATGAGAAAAATCAGATAAAGCAAAGGATTAGCATTTGTGCAGTCAGAAAATAGTACTACTAGGGAAGGGAAGAAAGAAATTACTCAGATTAGCAGAAAGAGAGAGAGAGAGAGAGAGGGATTGAAAGGGGGAATGGGACCCTGGAGATGATTTGACAAGTCACATGATTCACATCACCACCTCATTTCCTCTGTACACTTGCACGCGCGCTTCCTTTCTTTCTTTCATTTTTTTATTGGTGTATTTGAATAGTATTTATATTATTTTATTTTTGTATAAATTTAATAAATTAATAATTTATATTATATAAATTTTGATTTTTTTTTATATATATCATGTTTATATTTTTTTTATATAAATTAATAATTTTCCACAAAAAAAAAACATTTTTTTTATATAAATAATTTTCCTAATTGCGTCTTTTAGTTGTTAACTTGTTTATATGTATATATATATATATATAAGTACTAGTATTATTATTACTAAATGATTAATGGAAATTTTGATTGGAATTCAACACCAACCTAAACCGTTTGATGAGAATGACTTTCACGTGAAACAGATGGAGATGGAGTGGGTCAACATTTTTAATTAAGCTGCTTTTTGAGCTGTATTTTTTCAACCCGCTGTTTTCAATTCTTATCTACTTTAATATATTTGTGGCATGCCGCTTCAAAAAGACAAAGAAATCAACAAAATTTAATAATTACATGGTTTTTGCTAACGAATGTTTTTATAGCACTCTTTAAATTTAATTAATATATTATTTATAGTAATAGTATTATATTAATTGTAAAAGTTGATAATTTTATTCATCAATGAAATATTATCATATATATATATATATATATATATAGTAACTTTAAAGAATGTCCTTAAGGCACTTGTTAGCAAAATCCTTATTATTATTATTAGTATTAGTATGCATTGTGTGTTTACTTCTTTTTTAAGCATGGATTTTTAATAATCATCGAGTTTTGTTTGTTGCTTTGTTTGGTCGTGTGTAAATGAGCAGGCGGATATATTAAAATTCATGATTTCCTACAACTTGAACGACTAGGGAAGACAAGTGCCAAGGAGGAAACACCAGTCGAGGTAGCAACTGCTGAAAAGCCGCCGCCGCCACCACCACCTACTTCTGTGGAACATATTCTCCCTGGTGGAATTGGAACTTACAGTATAAGCCACATTTCCTATTATAATAATAATAATCCCAGGGTTCCAAAATCAGAGGCGGCTGTATTCAGTACTGTAGCTCATGAAGGGAGTACTACTGAGAGAAATGACGAAAACTCCAACTGCAGTTCTTACACTACTGGAAGTGGTTTTACTTTGTGGGAAGAATCTGCTGGAAAGAAGGGAAAGACAGGGAAGGAAAATGCCGGAGAAACACTCGTTTTAAGTGGTAAAAGTTTTTTTTACTGTATGGATACTTCTCTACTATATATATATATATATATATATATCACTTTCAATATTGTCACTCATGCATGATTAACCTCTGCTCGGATGATCTAGTTCCTGCTTGCTTTAGTCCTTACTGACTTTAGGTTCCGCCGTTCCGTAATATAACCCGATATGCTATGAGATTGACATCTATGAGTAGATTTTAGAGTGTAAAGGTTGATCATATTATGTACAATGGGTGTTATTGGTGCCAAAATATCTTGCAGATGATGTATTTGGAAATGCAAAACTGAGCTGAAATACACCTAAAATAAACTTAGCGGAAGCCGTACTATACATTATTTATAGTTATAATATTGTACTAAATATACTAAATTGATAATTTTATTTCTCATTTTCAATGTAGTAGAAAAAAGCATTACTATATATAATAACTTTAAAACATTAATTAACGAAATTAATTCGTTTTACCAATTATCATTAAAAACATGGTAAAAATAGGTGAGCATCGAGTTGTGGATGTTCATGTGGCAAGAAAAGATAGATTTCTTTGACCTTTTGAATTAAAATTTATGTCACGTGATAGTAGGATGGCAAATTATATTAATTTTTATAGATGTTTAACGAAATAGATAAATTTTAGAATATTTTTAAAGGATTATAGATTCAAATATTAAGTTTTAAAGATAACGAATAAAAATAAAATATTATACAAAGGTTTATCCAGTCCAGCCCATTAAGCATAAAAAGTTGTTATGTTCGTTATCTGAATGTAACTTTTGCGGCTACTTTTGACAGAAGCGGCGGGGAAGCTAGGGCAATGGACTACGTCGTCGTTTGAGAGGGCGTCGCAGTCGTCAACCAACAACCATCGCAACAGTTTCAGCTCTCTCTCTTCTTCTCAGTGAGTCACTTTCGTTTCTTTTTTGACTCTTTTATTTTTGTTTATTTCTGGGTTAGTATCATTGGATCTCTTTAACAGGCCATCATCAAAGCAGAAAAGCCAAAGCTTCATGGAAATGATAAAATCAGCAAAGGATAGAGCACAGGATGATGATTTTGAAGAAGATGAAGATTTTGTTCTAAAAAAAGAGAGTTCTACTACTACCCATAGTAAAGGTAATCATTTTTCTTGGATTAAACTACCCTGTATGCTGTATATTAATGTAATACCACCAGTGAACTTAAGTACAAAAGATTCTTGGTTGTTTTCAAGGGTATTAGGATTTGGGAACAGCAAATTTTGAGGGTGTTACTAGAATTATTTAAGAATTCTTGGACCTAATAGTATTGTTTCTATTTACAGGAGAATTGAGAGTAAAAGTGGATGGAAAGAGTGCACCTGATCAGAAGGCCAACACCCCAAGGTCAAAACATTCTGCTACTGAGCAGCGGAGGAGGAGTAAAATTAATGACAGGCAAGTATAGCTATAACCTGCTTCACATTTAATATTTCATAGCCTCTTTCTTTTAAATTTGAATGAGTTTTATATCTTACTAGAGTAGACAACATTTTTAAAAACGAAAATTAAACAAAAAAAATAAATTAATATTTTATAAAATAGTAAAAGAGAACTGTCATAACAATTTAAAGTTATAGACAATTTATAAAGTCAGCTTAAAAGATAAATCTAAGTGAAACAAATTATTTCCTAAATTGAATCATAATGACAAACTATGTAAAATATAAAATGAATTGAGATAAGACACGAACACAACATAGAAAAAATAATTAAAACACAACATGACAAATTCGATAAAAATACACGAACATGTAAAAATATACATAAAATGAATTATTAACGTGTAAAAATTTATATAAATTTATAGTATTTTATAAATTATTAACGTGTAAAAATTTATATAAATTTATAAAAAAAAACACAAACACGTCAGGAACACACAAATTTTTCTCTAAATCGAATCACTATGACAAATCATGCAAAATATGTCATGAATTGAGATACGACACGAACACACAATGTTTTGTCTAAATTGAATCACAACGAAAAATTATGTAAAATATTAGATGAATTGAAACACAACACGAACATAACATAGGAAAAAATAAGTAAAACACAACACGAAGAATAACATGAATACAAACACAAAAATGAAAAAATAATTAAAACAAACACGAAAATAACATGAACACGACACGAATATACGAACGTCTAAAAATATACATAAAATGAATTATTAACGTTTAAAATTTTTTATAAATTTATAATACTTTGAAAAAAAAAATAGAACACGAACACGTCACAAACACAAAATAAGAAAAATAAAACAACACGAAAAATAACACAAACACGATACGGATACACGAACGTTTAAAAATATACATAAAACGTATTATTAATGTGTAAAAATTTATGTAAATTTATAATACTTTAAACACAAAAAAAAAAAAAAAAACACGAATATACTAATTTATCTCATTTTTTTCTCCTTCCTTCCTACCATCTTTCCTTTTTTTTTTTCTCTCTTAACCAACTAAAAAAAAAATGGACCCACCAAAAAAAAAAAAAAAGCCTGACACGTGGATAGGTTCAAATTTATGCAAAAACTATAATATTTATTGTATGGATTTCGTGAACAAATATATTTGGTGAGGTTTCTATCAAGTTAAAAAAAAAGACCGAAAGTCAAACCGATCAGATCTTCGATTCTCGATCTCGTTGGATTTGTTTGATATATATATATTTTTTATATTTAAACATAAGTTAAATGTTAAATAAATATTAAATATAGTTATTAATTAAAAAAAAAGCATTTGGTTTAATGGTATGGTCTTTATTATAAAACTAAGAGGTTAAAGCTTTAAATCTCATTACTTACAAATAAAATTTTGAAAAAAAATAATATATATAAAACCGGTTTTTTACCGGTTCAATCCGGTTTTATACCAGTTCGATTAAATCCGATTTTATTATACTCGATGGATCGGACAGGTCACAGGTTTTCGGTTCAACCGGTCCGACCAACCGGTCCGGTTTTTTATTCAATGGTTTCTATTGTACTTGATTTTTCATGTTGGATGTATCCTTAACAGACCTGACAAATCGTGTATCCATTTCGTGTTTGTGTATATTTTTGTGTCATAATCGTGTTTAAGATGTTTTATATTTATATAAATTTTGACGTATTAATAATTTGTGTTAAATAGATTTTGGTATGTTCGTGTATTCGTGCCGTGTTCGTATTTTTTTTCGTGTCATGTTATAGTTATTTTTTCCGTATCTTGTAATCATGTCATATCCAACATTATCAAGTCTTGCTCTCACTAGGAAATCCTTCAAAAATTTTTTTTGAAGAATACTGAACCTTTTTGGTTACTTCTTACCATGAGAAGGAGACCTTTTCAGAAAGTTCTAGATTCTGTAAATAGTAAATTTACCATGCCCATGTTTTTTTAGTTTTTATGAGAATGATATGGTTCAAGAAAAAATCTTCATTTTTTTCACATATTAGTTAGGGGAGTTTCATGTGTATTTGTGGATAGTTATGAATTATGACTGTCATCATTAAATGCTGTTTTCAGATGTTGCTTAAATGTTGAAATTTTAGTGATACAAAATCATCATTAGATACTAAAACTAGCAAATCTTTTGCAGATTTCAGATGTTGAGAGATGTCATTCCTCATAGTGACCAAAAGAGAGATAAGGCCTCATTCTTATTAGAGGTACATAAACTTCTTGTAATTGTTATGATTTTTTTTCTTTCTTTCTCTATCAACAGTTTTCCAAATTTTGAACAATGGTTGTTCAATCTTCTCATAGGTTATCGAGTACATTCAGTTTTTACAGGAAAAAGTTCTCAAGTATGAGGGAACATATCGAGGATGGAGCCACGAACCATCGAAACTAATGCCATGGGTAAATGCTACACTTGGTTGGCTCTATTAATTAAGAATTGCACATCCGATGATGATTTATTTTTTTGCATTACGGTTTTTGAGTTATGTTATTTCGATTTTTTATTTTTTTGAAATATTCGTGTTCGACATTTATGTCCGATACATATTCTGATAAGGGTATGAAAGTATGATCCTCCAACAAATATATAGAAAAAAAAAATTGAAAATACCTATGCTGAACACATACTCGTATCCGATACTCACTCCAGAATCCGAGTACTATCGGCAATTTTTCAACAACTGATTATCAACCTTGTCTGAAACAGAGAAACAACCACAGGCCCACAGAAAATTATGCTGATCAATCTCTAGCCATGAATGGTGTGTCTGCTCCCGCCGTAGTTTATTCATCAAACTTGGATGAGAAAAACATCACAGCCCCAACCATTCCTGGAAGTGCAAAGAACCCATTAGAATCTGATATGAGCACAGCTACTACCTTCAGAGCAATAGACCTTCGTCCTGGAATGATAAATAAGACAATGCCCTTTCCTGTGTCACTACTACAGCCAAACTTCTTCACCTCAGCCCAGACCACTGGTCCGGCAGCTCAACTTGAGCCTAGATTGCCATCTCATCCAGAAAACATTGCATCTCAGCCTCAATCTTTACTATGTCATACTGGATTCTGTACTACTAATGGTGCTCTGAAAGAACAAGAGCTGACAATTGAAGGTGGAACAATTAGCATCTCAAGCGTATATTCTCAAGGGTGAGTTTTCACTTCTTATTATTTAGTTTGATGAATGATCTAATAGTTTTGCCTTTCATACATTTTTATTATTATAAATGATTTGGAAAAGATCATCGTTTCTTGTTCCATGAGTGCCAATATATACAGAAAGAAGATCCTCAACTGAAATAATCACATTTAGCACCTATTTAGGTCAAGCACTTCCTCCCTGATTTTCAAGGCACCACTATGCTCTTAGCATATTTGTCCACTCTTTTTACAGCAGGGGCCATGTTTCTCAGTAACTATTTGATTGGACTCATCATTTCTTGATCTTTCCCTTTAGGTTTTAACTATCTTATCTATACAGATTTAGCAGCTCTGCATTCTCATACAAGAATATAGTACAGTGAAAGCATCTGAGGACTATGTTGCTCCGACTCTTTGTTTTTCTTGAAGTATTCATGTCCGACATCCGTGTCTGATGCATATTTGGATATGGGTATGGGGATATAATCCTTCAAGTACCCTCTAAATACATGGAAATATTGAAATAAATTGAACATACCCATGTCGGACACTCAAACTCGAGTCCGAGTAACATAGTTAAGAGGATACATGCTGTAGTTGCGGAATAGAGATGGTTGCATGATATTATTGATTGTCCCTGTTTGACAAGCACTATCACAGCATTTATTTCAGAACAGCGAAGTCAATATGTTTTTTATTGACAACTCTAGGCTTTTATGAGCTTAAAATTGAGCCTTACTCTTGTATCAAGTTCCCATTTATGCATTCTTTTTCTTCCTTACCCTTTCATTCTAAATGCAGGATGAACGTTTTGTTTTGAATCTTCTTTAAGTATTGTTTTGTTAATTGTGGATGTTACTGGGTTAAACTACAAGATAACCCTCTCCAATCCACAACTTAGTGTCATTATGTTTTGTAGTGTCACAACCATCGCTTGTGTATTCGTGTCGTATACGTATTATTTTAAATAGTTTTTTAGGTTTTTTTAATGGAAGAAAAAGTTATAAACAAAAAGATTTTGTCATAGTCCTTTAAGGAATAAATGATTTGGTTAATTGATCATGGTGTTTGACAGGTTGTTGAATAGTCTAACAAAAGCGCTGCAGAATTCTGGGGTGGATTTGTCACAAGCCAGCATCTCAGTGCAAATTGAGCTCGGGAAGCAATCTAGTAATAACCCTACTGCTTCAATTACATCCACACTAAAGGTGTTTTTTTTTTTTGGCAATTGCTACTTTGCCTTCACATTTTTTTCTTTAATTATTATTAAATAGAATAATTTTACATGAATTAATTTTAGCATCTTATTTAAAAAGCAAGGAATTCCAACCTAATTCTTCCCTAATTTGCTTTGCTCTAGGATAGAGAGGCACCCTCTAAAAATCAAGGGCCGATGACACGTTCTAGAATTGAATGCGGTGAGGATTCTGATCAACCCCTAAAGAAGCTTAAGACATGATGATATTCATTTTTTTTATTTAATTAATTCATTTTTTCCCTAGTTTATAAAATTACCTGTACTAGTATTAATTAGTGAATTTAAAGAAAAAGATCCATGTACATTAATTAATTGATCGAGTTGGCAAAGCTTACAGCTTTGTTGGGATTATATATGTGCATAGAATTCCCAGTAATTTTAATTTTATCTTTCATTTTTTTAATGTAATTCTTATCTTCACCATATATGTTAGAATTCATTATAATTGGAAATGCAAGTGGATTTTGTAATTGGATTTTGGATTAGGGTCTTCAACAACAAACAAAGCACATTGGATGAAGTAATTAAGAGATTCATGTAAATAAAGCAAATATTGTTGACAGGATGTTGCCCGCCTTGCCTGCCTACTTCAATCCAATAATCTTTCGCATTTGTCTTCTTAACAATTTAATATTTTTGGTACAAATAAGATCACAATCTTGAGAATAAATTGTAAATATTAAGATTCGAATTTCAAATTTATTTTTAAGAATAATTGCATAAATCAACCGATCTAAATTTGGAATCCTATAATAATCCAATAATAATAACAATTAGAACAAAGTAAGATTATTGGATCATGCAAGATTATATATATTTATATTTAACAAAGTAAGCATGGCAACAAAAGAAGAAAAAAAAATTTCTTGGGATTTTCTCTAGTTTTTTTCTTAATTCTTTTTTTTGAAGGGAAAACATTTTCGTGCATGAACTTCCCTAGTCAGTGAATTTTCCTATGTTCCAAAACCAGTCAGCCATTCAGGAACTTCCAACACTTTTTAGTTCATTTTGTATCTTGGCATGTTGATCTAAAGCCTAAAACAAAACATCTATGATTCCAAGTTCCAACACTTTTTGTTCTTTGTTTTTAGATTGGGATAATGTGCACTAAATTATTGTAAAACGTTTAATGTAGTATTTGAATTTAAAAAACAAAAAACTAACCATGCATCTTTGACTTTTTCTATCAAAAACTTTTTAATATTTCAATTTTCGAAAAATATCTTACGCATTTAAAGTACTTAATACTTCTTTTTAAAATCATTAATTCAAAATTTATTTTTACTGGTCAAACTACTTTTACGATATAATAATCGAAAAATTAAAATAATATATATATTTTTAAAATAAGCAACAGATCCTAAAAAAAGTTTTTTTAATACAATTCTGTAGCTTTGCAAGTTGATGTGTAATTGTAAAGCCTAAAACACAACGGATACAAATGTTATCCTCTCAATGTCTCAACCAATCGCTATCCTTTTGGACCTAAGAAGCAAGAACCAATGTTGCATTGTCCATTTTTTACCAAATTATTATAAAAAAAATCAATTAGCGGGGCTGTCGCCTGCTGGGGGTCCCTACGTACATACCTGTCAAACCTTCTTTAATCTTCTCTTTTTATTGCCTTTATGTGCGTCAAAATCTTTGTCACCACCCTTCTTTCAAAAGCATCTTTTAAATTGTTGCATTATCAAAACACAGTTAAAAGACTTGAAGTAAAAGCCCTTGCCCCTCCTGTTTATCCAATACCTTAAGGCTGAACTGTCTGAAACAAAATGGGCCTCTTATCTCCTTCTCTCTCAAAAATAAAACTACTAATAACAAATTAAATCTGTTAATTTTGAACACGATAAACATGATATTTTTAATAAATACAATACGATACGTTTAATATGATTAACACGATTAATATGACACATTTAATACATATATGATATTCATGTTTAAAATTGACACATTTAATAATTTATCTTGTATTTATATTTACACGAATAATATGAGAGACGATACACGAATACGTATTATCAAGTCTAAACTAATAATAAACAGAAGAGAAAGGTAGAGATGAAGGACCAGGGGTATTGAGAATTTGAGATGGCTGAACCAAAGACAACATTTGGGGAACAAAACAGGTCACATGCCAACTTAATAATCACAAAAAAAAGGAAGAAGAGAATAGAGGCAATTGCAATCATAGAATAGAATATAAACATCATCTCCTGGAATTTGGAGTAATATTTTTGTGCAA
This sequence comes from Fremontodendron californicum, assembly GCA_030761205.1. Classification (NCBI taxonomy): domain Eukaryota; kingdom Viridiplantae; phylum Streptophyta; class Magnoliopsida; order Malvales; family Malvaceae; genus Fremontodendron; species Fremontodendron californicum. The sequence continues at coordinate 5,861,729 of JAULJL010000019.1, read as the reverse complement.
ACTATATTGAGAAATGAGCTGACAAAATGATTAATTACCTAGTATGAACACCATGATTTGCTTATACTATATAGGAGTCTGGCACTATACCCAGACACAAAGCTATATGTCAAAATATCGAATGGGACCACTTGTGGCTCTGATTCCTAAAAAGAAAGCCTAATTCAAATCAAATTATTCACAAAAAAATGGACCATAATAAATGAAAAGAACCAAAACTCCCATAACGCTAGGATACATCATGCTTAACTAGCTTGATTGGTTAGGCTATCATTATCAAATGTGAAATCTCAAATTTGAATGCTTAAGGAACAGCCTAAGTCCAACAACCTCGGTAATGGAACAAGCAAAACTGATAAATAGCCTCATTGTCATTGATAACGAAGGACCATACTTTCCCAACTGGAAGGCAAAACCAAGTCAGTACCGCCCATTTAATTTACAAGATAAGTGTAGTAAAGTTGATATTCAATGCTTTCAACCATTCCCTGCATTGATGGGGCCATAGTAGAAAGAAATACAAAGGTCTGTGTAGGGTGTGTGACAAGATGAATTCTAGAATGTGATATATGCTAGAAACTAACTAGATCGTAAAGCGATCTAAAAGAACCAAAAAAATGCAAGAAGGGTGAGGGATTAACCTTCCATGAATCCAGTTTCGTCAATCCAAATTTATACTTGCATCCCTCTTGTGTATAACACATTTTGATCTGATATTACCCTATAATGGCAGGGCAGCTCTTCTATACACGCTTCTGATTATTTGCATATATTTAAAATTTTGTGTCCTCCAGCTACTTCGCAAGATCCTCTTAGGCTTTCTTCAAGTTCTACTGTCCCCAATCATCTCCACAATTGCCTCCTTGGAAGAAAAACCTTCATTGTTGTCATACTTCTATAGAGAAACTACCATTGGGTTTCAGGTATGAAGCCTAGAACTATAGAAAAAGCGCACCGTTAAATGTCACAATCCCCAGACAGAACGATCACGTGCTACGTAGTTGACCATATGATGGTTGCAAGCATTCTTCTGGGTTGGCATAGAAGTAATCCTCTTCTTTAGGCCTATCAGAGATCACCAACCTTTGTGTTGGTTGCCCCTTGCGACTTTCATGAGATTCTTTCACAGCATCTGAAAACTCATTCCAACTTAGAGATCCACTGTTGTACTGGTCTATCAGATCAACCAAAAGCCTTCTGTCCAATAAAATTGTCTGCTTGAACCCCAGAAATCTGAAGGAGCATTCAACACTACATGTTACATTTATGACAAATAGCTTTAACTATGAAAAACAAGAAAATGCACTAGAACTATTATCACTAGGGAAAGAAACATCATAAAAAGCACCCTCAAAAAAGGGTAGTCTAAACATTCCTTAGTTCATGTTGCAACCATTTGAAACACAAACAATATCAGATTCAAGAAATCTAAGAAAAAATGGGTGGAAAACGAAGAAAGAAAAAGTTTGGCACGATTTCACAGCCAGAAATAAACAAACTATTGTACTTTTAATAGTGCAAATAAACATGAGGATGTTAAATTTTGGGTGAAGTTGAATTTCCAAAATTATTCATCTCATCTGAAGAAAAAAGGACCATTGAATCATTTAATAATTGCAAGAAAACCTTTTTGAACGTATTAAGAGCCAAACTATCTGCAGAACAGTACCTGCGATGGCCTTCAACAACCTTAGCCATGTTTCCATCATACGTAGGAATAAAAATATCACTCTCCAATGAAACAAGATAATCTAATGCTGCCATCTGGGATGAATGATTTTGAAAAAACCTAAGGTCTGATGGCTCCAATAGAGTCTCCTTTCTAACCTGTTTTAACAAACAAAAGGCCAATTATTGATACCAGAGAAAAACCTTCTAAACATTATTACATTGAGTTTGCTGAACTTCTACCTACTTACCAATTTTGGATAAGCTGCAGCAAGACTTGCCATTCTCCTCTCTCCACCATATATTTCCCCAGCTGCAATATAGATTTGGTAACTGTTATCGATGTCCAACGCCCTCAAAATAAGGCCAGTTTCCTCGGGCGTCAAAGGGCACAAACCATCTTTCCTTTTCAAGTCAGAGTTTATTATTTTTTCTTTCCACCAGGGATAAGCATATCTGGGCAAATGATTGTTTGATGACAGTTAGATTAAAGTTTAAAATTTAGGCCTGCTGATCAAATAAATTGTTGAAGATAATGTAAGGCTCACCTCATTCTTGTCAACTCCTCCACCTCCTCACTATTGCAACCTTGGGTACAGCCAGAAAATGCTAACATGTCCATTTCATATCTAAGATGAAGTACTATAAAAGGACCATTTTGCCTCAGAAGCTTAATAACTCGTTTCCCCAACTCCTCTATCTGGGAAGTGAATCTCAAAGCACTAAAATTTACACGACATCGAAGCTTCTGAATATCTAAAGGCTGCTCATTGTTGGCAAGTCGAGTATCAGTTTTATTCAAATGTACAACTTTATACTTCTGTATCAGAGGAAGAATCTGCATGAAATACAGAATAAAACATGTACTCTTAGAGGAGACTTGGAGGAAGGAAAAGAACTGAGAATGCATAAAAACATTTAAAATAGAGAAGAAAAATCAAGCTAAATTATAGTAAAACCTAAAAAGCTCTAGGTCGATAAAAGACCTGGTAATGATAAAGAATTGACCTGGTTATGGTAGTAGGATATATCAGACCAGCTAATTGGTGGCATAGAATACACCATCCCCATCTCAACTCTCCTCTTAAGCCTAGGAGGCAACTTCTTCAATATACGAACTTCATCTCTCAATGATGTAATAAAATGATCCACATCAAATATATCTTGAAATTCACTGCCATATCAATTAAAAGTATATTTAGAGATATGTAAGAAAAATAATCCCAGTTCAAAAATACCAGGAATATATTTTAGACCATCCTTTCCAAATCTATACATTATGCAGTATTGAATAGCTTAGTTAACACACCTGGGATCAGACCAGAAGGACGTTTTATCCAGCTCCGGGACTATAAGTGTGACATTCAAATATCTTGCAATGGTAACCATGTCACAAATCTGTTAAGCAAACCCCAAAAATGAAAGAACATGGCATCACTTTCCACATAGATTTAAAGGATAAACAACCCATGAACTTACATAATCTAGAAAGAAGTTAAAAAAAAAAAAAAAAAAAAAAAAAAACTGTGTTTAGTGTCCTTTGTTAAAGCACTCACTGCAGCTCGCATTTGATTGAGACCTCCATTGCATGAAACCATCAAGTAACCATTGTTTTTATATACCCCTAATGTCAACAAACAAATCATCATATCAATTTCGAATCCAAATTCCATAACCAGAACATATACAGCAAGTAACAATGATCTCTAAAACTTAAATGAAAAAAATGGAAGTAAAAATAACAATATATTCACATAAAATTAAATCCCATATGAAAAAAAATTCAAGGGATAAACGATAACAAATTTCAAGCAAACATATCTCACGACAAGAAGAAGAGGATAGAATTCGATAAACTAAGACATATGATGTAAACATTGGGGAGCATCAAATTGATATAAATTCAATCCGCATCACTGTATCAAAAGAAATGCCCTTTATGAATTTGCGAAACCGTCAAGAGAAAGCGCTTGGAAATCCCCATGAAAACCTGTCATTTTCTATTGCTTTCTTCTCCAATAGGAATTTAGATAAACCTAAAAAGGATCAACCCATTTTCCTTTTTTCCAGTAAAGACTAGCTCAATTTCTTAATCCAATTTTACCAAACAAGTGCATAATAAAAACAATATTTCAAAATCAGCAGAAATTTAATTATTATTATTATTTTTTTAAGAACGAAGAAGAAAAACTAGGAGGAAAAACTTACTTTTAGGGGGAAGAACACGGGCGGGAACGGAAGGTACTTTGTCTTCAATAACGGAAACGGAGGAATCCTGGTGAGAAAAACAGGAAGGCCAACCTTTAAGGGCGCGTGGTCCCCACGTCTCTCCCAAGGCCGTTAATTGTACTATGCAAGTCCAAAGCAACACCAATGTGGTGGCGCGTATCATCCACAGCTTCATTCTCGAGCTCTTCAACTTCTCCACTCTCTCCCCTCCGCCGCCGCCTCCTCCGCCCCCTTTCTTTACCCCCATTCTTATCCGCCCTTTTTTCCCTTTCCCTTCAACACTGCACATTTCCAGCAATAACCTCAATCTCCACCCTCCTCCTCATCTCCCCAAATACAACACCGTCTTCTTCCTTTCAAAATTCGATCAATGTAGGTCGATTTTCAGAAAACTTGCATCCAATTTAGTAACCACCTCAAAAAAACTTCCTTCTATTTTCCCCCAAAAAAAAAAAAAAACTAACAGAATCTTCGAGATCCGATAACTTCCAAAAATACAACAAAATAATTCAAAATCAATCAAAGAGATCCAATTATTTCCTCCTCTTCCCAAATGAAACTCTAACAACTTAACCAATTCCAATCGAATAATAAACAAATTTTACACACAAAAAAAAAAATCCTTTTTCCGGCGTTCTAATCACTTTTCCGGCGAGATTGTCGTGGAATGGCCGTTGAAACCCGTGCCTGCCTTCAAGTAAAAGCCAGTCAAGAGAATGAGAGAGAAAGAGGAAATTTAGAAAGGAAAAAAGAAAAAAAAAACAGATTTAGAAATGAGAATATAACGCCGCGTAGTTGGCTATGCATTTACAACGCGATCGAGCGAGAGAGAAAGGGGGGATGCTAGCCGTACACCGCTGGGTGCACTTTTTTAACCATAGTTTACGAATCTAAAAGGATTTGTTGACTAGGGTTAGTTTTTTATCGCACTCCATGTTAAATCAATTTCAACCAATAAATGCCTGCCAGCTTAGTTAATGTCTGACTGGGCCCAACTTTACCCCTACGTGGCGACTATCTTGCGGTGGTAAAAGAACACGTGGCGACGTCTCAGGAATGGGAGTTCATCGATCGCCGTTAGATTTGAGATGGCATTAAATCATCTGTCGATACGCCGACAATATATCGCGATAATTTCAGGACGTGGTGTGAAGTGATTCCCCTTAATTTGATCAAAGATTTACAAAAAAAAAATTAGGAAAATTATTTCATTTAATTAATGATTAAAACAAGTCAAAATTTAGAGCTTTAGAAAATTAATAAATGGATTTATATTTTCTTTCCTGATTAATAAAAAAAAAATGTAAATTGATCATTTCAGCATGGAAATATTTTTGGTTTTTTTATATTTAGATATTGCTTTTTATTTTTTATTTTTTAAAATATCGATGTTTTCAAATTATATATCGAAATACGCTAATTTCAGGAGACATTAGAAAGTCGTCATATGATATGGCGACTACCCAACATAAAAATTTTATTTTTTAAAAAAACAAAGCACGAAAGTCGCTATAAATTAAAAAAAAAATGTTTTTTATGTTGAGAAGTCACGACTTCCCAACATGTTAAAAAATAAATAGGGAGAATTTGAAAAATATGCTATTCATTGAGAATTATTGTTTAATAGTCTAATGACATGAAATAACTTGAAAATAGAAAATGAAAAAAGAATAAATTATTACTATTCGGGCGGGCTACCCGGCTCATGGATAGGTCTAGTTATGACATTCATTCCTGCATAATCCACAATACTTCAGTTGGTCTTTCTCCCGGAGGTCAATTACATTACGAATACGAGTTGAAAGAATCCGATTGATATTACGATAAATCATCAATATTTTAACATTTTTTGTAAATTGTTATTTTTTTTTTATTTAAAATTTTTTATTTTTAAAATCATAAACTATAATTTTTAATTTTATTATTTAATTTTAAAATATATTTTAAAATTTTAGATTTTTTTCTACAAATTATTTTTACACATTAGATTATTGAACAATAATTCATCTTTAAAAGACATGTTTTTTAAATTTACCCTAAATTTTTTTTTCAAATTGTATGGAAGTGGTCATTTCAAATGACTTCCATACAATTATATATATATATATATATATATTTTTAAATATTAAATAATAAAATCAAAAATTATATAGTTTATAATTTTAAAAAATAAAAATTTTAAATTTTAAAAATAATAATTTACAAAAAAATGTTAAAATATTTATGATTTATCGTAATATCAATCGGTTTCTTTCAACTCGTATTCGTAATGAAATGGCCCTCCAGGAGAAAGATCAACCAAAGCGTTGTGGATTATGCAGGAATGAATGTCATAGCTAAACCTATCCACGGGCCGGGTAGCCTGCTCGGATCGTATTGGGCCGGGCTTGAACAAGTGTTTTTGTAATTCGGGCTAGCTCGACCTAGCCCGAATTACTATTTATTAAATAAAAAATATTTTTTATTTAAATTTAATTATATATATTTTTTATAATTAAATTTAAATATTTTTTTTATTTAATAAATTGTAATTCGGACTAAGTCGGGCTGGGAGGAGAGTTTCATTGAGGGTTATTTTGTTTTTACAACTTCCTTCTTAATAATTTATTTTTTTTTCATTTTCTTTTTTTAAGTTATTTCCTGCCATTAGACCGTTAAACAAATTCTCAATGAATGACATATTTTTCAAATTCCCCTTATTTTTTTTAACATGTTGGAAAGTCGCCATATCATTTGTCGACTTTCCTACATAAAAAATAATTTTTTTTTTTAATTTATAGCACGGAAGTTGCCATATGATATGGCGACTTCCGTGCTTTATTTTTTTAAAAAATAAAAATTTTAGGTTGAGTAGTCACCATATCATATGGCGACTTCCCAATGTCTCCCGAAATTAACGCATTTCGGTATATAATTTGAAAAGATCGATACTTTGAAAAATAAAAAATAAAAAAAGTAATATCTAAATAAAAAAAAACCAACATTTTTTTCCTTGAAACATAGCAAATAAGAAATTTGAAAGCACAATTTGGGTTTTTCTTTGTATTTCGGCTGCCTATTACAAAATTTTGTATCAAATTTATGGAGAAAAAAGAATTAAAGGCAAAAGCATATATATATATATATATATATATATATATATATAAAATAAGAAAAAACAAAGGAATCTTTTATGTTTCAACAATAATGGAAATTTGATTAATTGTACCAATATAATTTGCTTTGACGCAATGCACTAGTACTTCAATTAAACTTTAGATCTCTTAAAAGATTTAACTATTCGTTCAATCTAATAAGATTTATGATCGGATCAATTTTGAATTTAGTTTTTTTTTAGTTTGAATCATTTCAAGTTCAAATCATTTTGAACTCATGTCATTTTAAGTTTAGGTTTTTAAAATTTTTTTATCAAATCGAATTTGTGCGGATTCAAAATTATATTTTTCAAATGAATTTTCAAATTTGGATTGATTTTGTCACTTCTAATACTTAGTAGTCCAAGGGACTTCAAAATTCTTTTGGCAACTGACAAGTACTCTAGAAAAAGTTTTGAATTATATACTTAGAGATTAAAAATTTAAGAAAAGTAATGTATTACTCGACCGATGATATTGGCAGAAAAAATATTTAAAGGGAAAACGGTGGCCAAAATTTAAACTTGAGATAAGAGCTCTTATACCTTGTTGATTTTCTTTTAGGAGATGCAAATGATAAAGTTTTGGAGGTTTATGAGTTATCTACAGACATAGAAGATGTCATAAAGTATTAAATTTTGATTTTCGAGATGTTATTCAATATTTAAATAAGTAATCACTTAGGATATTTTTTTTAAAAAACGGATGATAATGAGAAGTTTAAGAGTTTATGTTTTCTCTTACCTTAAAGTAGTTTTACTTATTTATATTTGATTGTTGGGTGTTTGTTACTTAACAAGTATAAATCATATATTTGTTTTGATATTTAAATAAGTAATGATTCAAGGTATTTTTCAAAGGAAAACAGATGATAATGAGAAGCTTAGGAGTTTATGTTTTCTCTAGCCTTAGAGTAATCTTACTTTACTTATTTATATTTGGTTGTTGGGTGTTTGTGACTTAAAAAGTGTAAACTAGATATTTGTTTCGATATTTAAATAAATAATGATTCAATATATTTTCAAAGGAAACCGGATGATAATGAGAAGCTTAAGAATTTATGTTTTCTCTAACCTTATAAGAGTCTTTACTTATTTATATTTAGTTGTTGTGTGTCTGACTATCGACTATCACTTAACAAATGTTAATCAGATATTTGTTATGTTTGAAATTGCTAGGTAAAGATAAACTCACCAAATAATTCACATGTAATAATCTTACGTGACAAAGTAAAGATGATCCACCAATCATGGTATATTAAATTAAAGTTTCATTTAGATTGGCGATGAGATTAGTTTCAATGAGATTAAAAACAGCGATGAAGGTGAGATTAGTTACTGTAGCTGTGAGAGGGTGTTTTTGATCGGTTGAGGAAACGTTGCAAATCAGTAAAACGAGAAATCGTAGAGAGATGGCGGAGAGGAAGATTGGAGCAGACCCTGGAGAACAAGTGCGGTGGCAGGTGGTGGTGATGAAGGCTGCAGGTGGCTGAGAATGGTGGAAAGTATGGTTGTTGTAGAAAATTGCAGAGAAAATGTTGCAGAGAAATTGATAACTCGTATAATTATATAGTTTTTAGTTATGTTTTATTATTGTTTTGTGTCAAATACGAGTTATTATTGTTTAGTCTAATTGTGTTTATGATCTTTTATATTTTTATGTAATTTGGTGTTTTTCACAAGTTTCTTTGAGTGATTTCAGATTACTAGAATTAAGGGCAAATCCAGTTCAGTTCCAGTTCCGACACCTTTTGCCATATCAGCTATATCTCGAGTTTCACTGAAGCAATAAGGCTGAACTTTGTATCCCTGTAAAGCTAAGAGGCATATCTATCTTTTTCATGTTTTACACTTCTTGAAACGGAGTCGTTTTCCCTAGCGAAATCGACCATCAAGTTGGCTGATGTGCAATGACGTCTATTCTGCACCGTTTTGGTATTTTGACCATATCTCCCGATCCACGTGCGCAAATGATCTGATTCCAACGGCTATGGATCCGTAACTGATAGGGGTATATTTTTCTAGAAGACCATTTTATCAGATCGAGCCTCCAACATTGACAAAATCGACTATCAAGCTGGCTGATCAGAATTGTCATACAATATGACGAAAATTGTTAGAAAAATGCACCCACCTATTATACCTACCTTTGAAATTTGTAAAGCTTGTCTCTTGTCATTTAGCCCTCCAAAATGTGTATAAATAGAGGGCCTTGGATGAGTATTGGAAGACATTGATACATTGGTAGGATAGCCATTGTAATAAAATTCTCTAAGTTTTCTTTTTCTTTCCTTTCTCTAGTTTTCTTTTTCTTCTTACATTTCTTTTCATTTTATTCATATCTAGTATGTGTTTCTAATCATATTGTTGAGGTGATGAGGTGAAGCTCTTGGTAAATGCTAAGGTTAGTCTCTTAAACATGAGCTAAAATGAATCATCATTTATAAGCACTAGCATAGATAATATTTTCTTTTGGTTTAAAATCATACTTGCAAAGTAGAGATCTTGATTCATTATTGACAATGAAAATGGCACAGTAAATGCTTGGTTTCATAACCTTGATTTGTTGTAGACATATACCTTGGCATAAGGAATGCTTGGACTCTTTTTATGAGTTTTGAGGACACCAAATGAACATAATATCATATGCTATGGACGTTGGACAATTTGGACTGAATTGCTAAACCTTCCGATTGGAACCTCCCTTATGTGTGGATTTCAATTGTGTAATAAAACAAGATTAATCTTAGCATAACACCAAGAGTGGATTCTCTAACCTCAACATCCTTTCTTATTGTTTTTTATATTTTGTTTAATTTCTTTTATGTTATTTTATTTATTTTGTTCTCTAATATCTTGTTTATTTTGTTTTGTTGTTGATTCCCTAATATCTTGTTTACTTTCTTTTTCTTATATATTTATAAACTTATACTTACTAATACGCTTCCCTGTGGTTCGACCTCGGACACCCGAGAATTTATTACTTGAACATAACCTGCACTTGGGTTTACAACTCTTAATTGAGTCACCATCAAGTTTTTGGCGCCGTTGCCGGGGAAGCAATACTAAGTATATAAGTTTATAAGTATATTTATTTTTATTGGCTGGTTATACCGCCTAATTTTGTATATATTTGTTTTTATTGGCTGGTTATACCGCCTAATTTAGTATATTTATTTTGTTTGGCTGGTTATACTGCCTAATTTGTATATTAACTTTGTTTTATGCTTGTTTGGCGACGTGATTTTAGATCTCGTCGTTTAGTTAGATTTTATTGTGAAACTTTTTCAGGTAATCTTTCTAATACAACTCCTACCATGGCTGACAATGAAAGTGTTCATGCTGAAGATGAGAACAGACAAGTACGCACCATGCGTGACTACTTGCAACCAACTCGAAGCTCATCACCCTCTTGTTTTATTTTTCCTCTCAATGCAAACAACTTTCGTTTTAAACCAGGTATGATAGCTTTGCTTCCAAATTTCTATGGGTTGGAATCGGAAAGTGCTTACTCGTTTCTAAAAGACTTCGAAGATGTATGTGTCACCTTTAATGACCAACAATGTACAAATGAAATTGTCAAGCTAAAATTATTTCCTTTTTCTTTAAAAGATAAAGCAAAAATTTGGCTTCATAATTTAAAACCAAGGTCAATTGGCACATGGCAAGAATTACAAACTGAGTTTCTAAAGAAATTTTTCCCAGCACATAAAACTACTGCTTTGAAAAGACAGATTCAAAATTTCAATCAAAATCAAAATGAAGCATTTTTTCAGTGCTGGGATCGTTTTGAAGATTTGTTAAGTTCTTGTCCACATCATGGTTTTGAAAAATGGCGTCTTATTAGTTTCTTTTATGAAAGTTTAACTCCCGAAACTAAACAATTTGTTGAAACAATGTGTAACGGTGAGTTTCTAGAAAAAGAACCTGAAGAAGCCTTTGACTACCTAGACCATTTGGCAGATAACTCTCAAGCCTGGCACACAGATAATTCCTCTGAAAGTTCCACTAGATCTAATCTTGTTTCTAACAGAGGTAAATATCATTTTAGTCAAGAAGATGAGATAAAAGCTAAAGTAGCTAATTTGGCTAGAAAGATTGAAGCCATGGAACTTAGAGAAGTAAAAGAAGTCAAAACGGTTAAAAATGAAGAAAGTTGTGGAATTTGTGAAATCATGGGACACCCCACTTCTGAATGTCCAAACATTCCCATTCTTAAAGAAGCGTTGCATGATCAAGTAAATTCCATAAACACATTTAAAAAGCCTTTTCCTTCTCCTTACTCTGAAACGTATAACCCTGAATGGAGAAATCATCCCAACTTCAGTTGGCGGAATAATAATCATGTTCAGGTACCACAATCTCAAAAGCCGGGCAACATTTTTTCCTATCAACCTTCACGTGTACAAACCTTGGAAGAGACATTGCAAGCATTCATGCAAACACAAGCAAATGTGAATAGCCGGACTTCACAGGACATCAATGAGATCAAAAACACCTTGTCCACATTGACAGCTTCATTACGCACTCAAGAAAAAGGTAAGTTTCCTGCTCAACCTCAGCCTAACCCTTCTACTCAATGTCTTGTTTCTTGCTCCAATGAAACTCAACAGGAAAATGCCAGTTCTATCACAACTCTTCGAAGTGGAAAGGCAATTGACAAAAACATTCCATCAAAAGACCAAGATCCTCTTTCCCCTCCGAAAAGTAATGGTAAGGATGATGGTAAGTCTGAACTTCTTGAAAATTTGGACAAAGAAAAAGGTATGCATCCTGCTCCTTTTCCTCAAAGGTTGCAAACAATAAAGAATTTGAATCAAAATGCAGAAATTTATGAACTTTTCAAACAAGTTAAGATTAACATTCCTTTATTGGATGCAATCAAACAAGTTCCATCTTATGCTAAATTTTTGAAGGACATGTGCACAGTTAAAAGGAAACATAATGTACAAAAGAAAGCATTTTTGACGGAAAGTGTGAGCTCAATCATTCAGCACCTTACTCCACCAAAATTCAAAGATCCTGGATGTCCAACAATCTCATGCATCATTGGAAACACTAGAATAGAACGTGCATTGCTTGATCTTGGTGCTAGTGTTAATCTTTTGCCTTTTTCTGTTTATCAACAGTTAGGTTTAGGTGAACTCAAGGAAACACCTGTTACACTTCAACTAGCTGATCGTTCTGTAAAAATTCCTCGAGGGATAGTTGAAGATGTTTTGGTTCAAATTGATAATTTTTACTTCCCTGTTGATTTTATTGTTTTGGACACACATCCTGTTTCAAATCCAAATGTTCAAATTCCTGTTATATTAGGCCGTCCATTTCTTGCAACTTCTAATGCTCTGATAAATTGCAGGAATGGTATTTTGAACATTTCTTTTGGAAATATGACTTTAGAATTAAATGTGTTCAACACTTGCAAGCAACCTGGTGATGATTCAGAAGTACATGAAGTGGATTTCATTGAAGAACTTGTTCATGAACATCTCACCACTACCACATTTCATGATCCTTTAGAAGCTTATTTAATTGAATGTGAGTTTGATAATGCTTCAGAAATTTCACACACTGATTCTTTGTTAAATTCTTTTCAGGTTAAGCATTGTTGGAAACAAAAGTTTGAGGAACTCAGAAATGATGCATATGAGAATTCTAAAATTCATAAAGAAAGAACTAAAGCCTTTCATGACAAGTTAATTTCAAGAAAAACATTTAATGTTGGGCAAAAAGTTCTACTTTATAATTCTAGACTTCACATATTTCCTGGTAAGTTGAGATCAAGATGGACTGGCCCATTTGTGGTTAAGCATGTGTATCATTATGGAGCAGTTGACATTGAGAATCCTCAAAATGGTAACGTATTCAAGGTAAATGGACAAATACTCAAACTCTTTTTGGAAAATCATGTTGCTCAAGAAGAGGTTGTTTTTCTTTCTGATCCTTGTTTTGAAAATAACTAGATGTAAATATAATTTTTGCTAATCTTCAAAAAAAAAATACATTTTTTTTACCCCGGTTAAATGGCGGATAACGGTACTCCGTGATTATTTAAGTCGGTCCCATCAGCTACCCACAAAACTGATATTGTATATAAATTTCTCTCTCAATTTCTTTTTCATTTTTTTCAAGATGGATGATATTCTCAAAAGATTGCAGAAACGATTTCCTCCTTTTCCTCGAAATATTTTACTGAAGCTTTACCAAGTTCGATTTGAAAGATTAAGAATGCTTATGAACAAAGGGATTCCTGAAGACATACGTTGGATAATTGAAGCCAAGGTACGTGAAGATGAATATCTTCCTGTTTTGCATTTACCAGGTACAGGTAGAAGCACTTATGCAAAGAAGCGACGAGCAAAGCGCATGAGTTCAAATTGCCACAAGTGTGCACGATGGACGTGTAACGGTAAATGTCGTTCTATTGGGATTCCGTCCTCTAATCGAGATGATAAAATTGAATTCATTAAGGATGGACTGAGTAAGGAGAATTTGGGTAATATTCAACTTTCTCTTGAGACGCATCCTAGTGGAGACGTACAAAGAGAAATTCTTGATTTATGGTCGCAATTCCAAAAGGAATGGCAACATCTTGGGAATCTGATGTTAAAAGACCCTGTTTGCCAGCTTGTAAGAAAACTGGATGGGAAGCATATCCTCGACTCATAGAAGGCGTTTAAGCCGTTTCTGGACGTAAAACCAGAGGAAGATGCCAAATACACTTTCGGCGACATTATTACTTTTGACTTTTACTGTTGATTTTTCTTCTCTTTTTGATTTTCTTCCTGAAATCACGCAAAAATCTTTTGTTAGGTTAACATTTTCTTCTGACAGGTCAAATACACTTTCGGCGACATTATTACTCTTGTCTGATTCACTACTCAGTCCTCTATATATTACACCATGTACTCATTCTCTTTCAGGCACTCGAAAAAGAAAAAAAAATGGAAAGCACTTCGTCCCAGCGCATTAAAAAAATTTGTGTCTTTGGAGGTGCTTATCCAGGGAAAAATAACATATTCGCTGATGAAGCCATAAGAGTTGGAGTAATACTTGCCCAACAAAAGATCCAGTTGATTTATGGAGGCGGTAGTACGGGTTTAATGGGAGCAGTCGCTACAGCAGCACACGCCGGAGGAAGTCCAGTTCTAGGAATCGTGCCAAAACTATTCACAGATTTTTGTGGACCTACCGTGGGTAAGGAAATACAAGTCTGGAGTATCCCTGAACGGATAACAATCATGTACCATTCTGCCGATGCATTCATTGCCTTACCAGGAGGTCTGGGTACATTGGAAGAAATAGCTTGCGTGGCTTCTTGGTCATCTTTGGTCACAAATAAGAAACCCATTGGTTTGCTTAATATTAATGGTTATTTTAGTAATTTACTTTCATATTTAGATAATGCTGTGGATAATGGATTCATGTTTTCAGAGGCAAGGAGAACCATAATTTCTGCTACAACCATTGAAGATTTACTCAAAAAGCTACAAGCTTATGAGTGTTTATCTGCTACGGTTGTTTCGCAAACGCTCGGAAAAAGAAAAAGAGATATGGACGAGCAAGGAGTGGATTGCACTTTGTCTTTGTGACATTATCTAACATTTTGCTTGTTGTGTCTCAGTTATAATAAGTGGTTAGCAACCTCTGCAGGTAATATCTCCTAAATTCTACCTTTAAAATTTGACATTGGGGACAATGTCATATTTTAGTAGGGGGTAAGGGACATATTTTGCTAAAAAAAAAAAAAAAAATTTTTGTTGTGTTTTAAGACATTTAGAAGTATTCATTCTGAACAAGGTCTGAGTAAGGGAGACTTGAGACATACCTTGTCAGTTTGATTTAATCTTCTTCTTCAAAAAAACAAAAAAAACAAAAAACAAAAACAAAAAAAAAAAAAAAAAAAAAAAAAAAAAAAAAAAAGCATGTTTAGACTTAGTGTGTTTTTTTTTTTAGTTACTTTCAATACAATGATGAGATATGAATTGCATAAGTCTAAAACAGATTTATTAGTGAGAAGATTTTCATGAGAATTGAGCTTGATGTCAACCTTTTTATGAGCCAATGTTAATATGATATGTTGATTGAGAAAGAAGCATGTTTAGACTTAATCTGACTTGTATAATCATCTTTGTGAGTTTTTGAGCCTATAATGATTGATGCATTATACAAATCAATCTAATTTCTTTCTTGAGTGCTCTTATGATTACATGATTCTCTAGAACTTGCTTTAAACCGTTTGAGACTATATTGATACATGTGACAACATGAATATGATAGAGGCATTAGGATTATAACCAGAGCCAAACAGCCATCCCTTATTAATGTTCTAAGAGAACATCCCCACTAGTGAGCCAATTTGAGCCTACATTAAATATGCTGTTTTATTGGTAACCACAACTTACACCTAGCCTAAATATACTTATATCCTTACCCTTGTTCTAAAGATGAATTTTATATTTTGAGACATATTGCAAAAAAACAAGGGATATTTTTATTTGAAAATTTGGGTTAGAAACAAAAGATAAGTGTGGGGGAAAGAAAAGAAAAGAAAAAGTCAAGAGAAAAAGAAAGGGATCATTGTCAAATACATTCCCATATTAAAAAAAAAAAAAAGAATCTTCTCTTGAACTTCTAGAAAAAGATGTTACAAAGTTGGTTAGAATGATGCAAAGGCTCAACATGAATATTTAGCCTATGTTATTATGTGCTTTATAAGAGTTTTGAGAAGTTTTATTTGTATGATCTTATTATGTCTCTAAAATCTATGAACTCTTTGGAACCTTTGTGATATCTTTATCCTTTTGTTCTTTAACCACATTATAACCCTTTGGCCCCATTACAACCTTGAATAAAGACCTCTTGATTTATGAAGTTGTATGATCTAAATAGTGGAGAATAGGTGGACAAGCAAGCATATGGTAGAAGTGTTTTCATGAGATTGATTGAGTGTAAACACTTTACCACTACTTTAAAGAGTGAAAATCAAGAGAGTATCCCATGTGAGAAGTTGAGATTAAGTTTGAATATACACTATTTTGATTGAAATATGTTATGTTATTATTGGCTTAACTCAAACTATTTACATTCAAGCAAGATTTTTTGTGAATTTCTTTAAGCTATTGATTAGTTTTTAAGACTTGTCCAATGATTATCTCTAATTTATATTGGAAGGATTAGTTATAATTATTATTTTTAGTTTTTCTTATGTCTTCAATGTTTGTGGGTATCGTCCTAGTAAACCCTCACGAGACTAAACTCGTCCACTAGGGACACCTAGGGGTTTAAAGGCTTGTGTCACATGCTAAGTGCCACCGTGATTTCCTACGAAAATGGATTAGATTAGATTTTCTTATTTTATTTTTATTGAGTCGTTGCTAGGGACTAGCAACAATCTAAGTATGGGGGTGTGATAACTCGTATAATTATATAGTTTTTAGTTATGTTTTATTATTGTTTTGTGTCAAATACGAGTTATTATTGTTTAGTCTAATTGTGTTTATGATCTTTTATATTTTTATGTAATTTGGTGTTTTTCACAAGTTTCTTTGAGTGATTTCAGATTACTAGAATTAAGGGCAAATCCAGTTCAGTTCCAGTTCCGACACCTTTTGCCATATCAGCTATATCTCGAGTTTCACTGAAGCAATAAGGCTGAACTTTGTATCCCTGTAAAGCTAAGAGGCATATCTATCTTTTTCATGTTTTACACTTCTTGAAACGGAGTCGTTTTCCCTAGCGAAATCGACCATCAAGTTGGCTGATGTGCAATGACGTCTGTTCTGCACCGTTTTGGTATTTTGACCATATCTCCCGATCCACGTGCGCAAATGATCTGATTCCAACGGCTATGGATCCGTAACGGATAGGGGTATATTTTTCTAGAAGACCATTTTATCAGATCGAGCCTCCAACATTGACAAAATCGACTATCAAGCTGGCTGATCAGAATTGTCATACAATATGACGAAAATTGTTAGAAAAATGCACCCACCTATTATACCTACCTTTGAAATTTGTAAAGCTTGTCTCTTGTCATTTAGCCCTCCAAAATGTGTATAAATAGAGGGCCTTGGATGAGTATTGGAAGACATTGATACATTGGTAGGATAGCCATTGTAATAAAATTCTCTAAGTTTTCTTTTTCTTTCCTTTCTCTAGTTTTCTTTTTCTTCTTACATTTCTTTTCATTTTATTCATATCTAGTATGTGTTTCTAATCATATTGTTGAGGTGATGAGGTGAAGCTCTTGGTAAATGCTAAGGTTAGTCTCTTAAACATGAGCTAAAATGAATCATCATTTATAAGCACTAGCATAGATAATATTTTCTTTTGGTTTAAAATCATACTTGCAAAGTAGAGATCTTGATTCATTATTGACAATGAAAATGGCACAGTAAATGCTTGGTTTCATAACCTTGATTTGTTGTAGACATATACCTTGGCATAAGGAATGCTTGGACTCTTTTTATGAGTTTTGAGGACACCAAATGAACATAATATCATATGCTATGGACGTTGGACAATTTGGACTGAATTGCTAAACCTTCCGATTGGAACCTCCCTTATGTGTGGATTTCAATTGTGTAATAAAACAAGATTAATCTTAGCATAACACCAAGAGTGGATTCTCTAACCTCAACATCCTTTCTTATTGTTTTTTATATTTTGTTTAATTTCTTTTATGTTATTTTATTTATTTTGTTCTCTAATATCTTGTTTATTTTGTTTTGTTGTTGATTCCCTAATATCTTGTTTACTTTCTTTTTCTTATATATTTATAAACTTATACTTACTAATACGCTTCCCTGTGGTTCGACCTCGGACACCCGAGAATTTATTACTTGAACATAACCTGCACTTGGGTTTACAACTCTTAATTGAGTCACCATCAGAAATCTTAACGTCAGAAAGTTTGTCAAATGGCCAAAAGATCCTAAATGAAGCATTTGAGCTTCTATTTATAGCCTCTTCAAAGAGGTTATCAGGAGAAATTATTAACAGAGTGGGAAGTTATTTTATATAAACTTCCTCTCAATCATGGGTGGTGGAGAGGTTATATATGATAGTGGGAGAAATGCCAGTTATGGGAGGTTACATTAAGAGAAGTGTTTCAGTCACATGTAGTGAATGAAGGCTACTGACAGCACGCTTGAGAATGCACTGTCTGTTCAGCGGGATAGGGAAGCACTTGTGTTCCAGGGAAAGGTTAAGAAGCGAACTTCTTAACAATCTCCATATCTGAGCCTCCAAGCCATGCTCTCCAAGACATCCCAAGAGTGGAGCAAACTCAAGAATCCTGCCAACCTTCCCGGGTTAGCTCCACAGTCTTCATGTAGTTGTGTATTACTGCAGGAAGTCCTGCTACCAAGAAGCGACGTGCCAAGCGACGTGTCAAGAGACGTGCCAAGAGACGTGCCAAGCGACGTGCCAAGCGACGTGCCAAGAGACGTGCCAAGAGACGTGTCAAGCGACGTGCCAAGAGACGTGCCGAACGACGTGCCAAGCGACGTGCCAAGAGACGTGCCAAGTGACGTGCCAAGCGACGTGCCAAGAGCGCTGCTGACAGGGAGACTATTACTAAAGCCCGCTGCATATAAGATTTGTTCCTGCATAAAAAGTTATTGACCAAAAACGAGTGTCTACATTTTGCCCCCTGCATGAGAATTTTTTATTGTAAAAAAATTCTCATGCACTGTAAATAACATCAAGTATGAAAATATAGTTCCAAATTTGATGCAATTGTCATCCCTTTTATTATTTATTTATTTTTTTGAATAAATAAATAATAATAATAACAAAAGGAGTTATAATTAGGCAAGATTTTTTTTTTTTTGAAAATAAAATAAATACTAAAATAATAATAATAAAATAATAATAATAAAAACTAACAAGATAAAAAGATAAATATCTTTTTAGAGTTCAAATAGCACAAGGACACCACATGTTGTCTATAAATAAGAAAGTCATTTGAAAAATTATTTTCAATAATCTTAAAAGCTCTTTCCAAGCAAGAAGATTTCAATTCTTTTCCTCAATTTTTTTTTCTCTGAGAAAAGGTAAGTTCTCATCCATGTATTTCCCAAAATTTTTTTTTACCCGCCTGCAGGCGGGGGGGGCTGCTGGCGGGGGGGGCTGCAGACGGGAGGGGCCTGCAGGCGGGAGGGGCCTGCAGGCGGGGGGCCTGTAGGCGGGGGGGGGCTGCAGGCGGGAGGGGCCTGCAGGCGGGGGGGATAAATAATAAAGTTTTACCTCTAATTAAATTAAATTAATTAAGAGATAAATAAGAAGATATTATCTCTAATTAAATTAAATTAATTAAGAGATAAATAAGGAGGTTAAGTTCTTTTAAAACTCTCTTTCACCTGGCTAGCTACCACTATAAATAGAGACCTCCTCTTAACACAAATTCACAATTCAGAAAGCCTGAAGAGAAGAAGATTTTGAAGAGCCAAATCCTCTCAAAATTCTTAAGAAGAAATTAGAGAAATTCTAAGAACGCGGTGCTTGTTCTTGAGAATTCATGCCAAATTTGACGACACCGTTTCTTCTTCAAACTCGATTTTCTCCTCTTCATAGAGTCGCATGATTTTATCCTTCAAAATAAAGCACTTCTCCAGAGGATGGCTAATCAAGCGATGGTACTTGCAATAATTGGGGTCTTCTACTTTATCAGCTTCTTCAGGTGGCTTCATTTCTGGCAACTGAATCAGCTTAGTCTTTAAAAGTTCTTCAAGAATGTTTGAAACATCAGAATCAGGAAAAGGATACTTCTTTTCTTGCCTCTCCTTCAAAGTGATCTTGCCTTTACCTTTGTCTTGGAAAGGAGAAGATTTCATCTCTTGAGATTGTTTTGACTTGGGAGATATCTTAAGAGGCTTGGTAGTCACGGTCATGGACTGTTTGCTTTCTCCCTTATTGATAAAAGTTTTGCCCCCTTTGCGAGTATCTTGTTTTTCCTTTCCTTTCTTTGGCTCTTGCACCGGAGGTTCTTGATTTCCAGCAGCTGTCATACTCAACTCCATATCATGAGCACGAGTGGCTAATTCTTCAAAGGTCTTAGGCTTAATGCCTTGAAGAATGTAACGCAAGCCCCAATTCATGCCTTGGATGCACATGTCAAGAGCCGAAAACTCAGACAGTCTTTCTTTGCAGTTAAGGCTCAGATTTCTCCATCTGTGTATGTAATCAATGACTGGCTCATCCTTCCATTGACGTGAGCTTGTGAGTTCGATCATGCTGACTAAGCGACGAGTGCTGTAGAATCGATTAAGGAATTCACGCTCAAGCTGTTCCCAGCTGTCAATCGTCCCAGGCTCAAGATCAGTATACCAATCAAAGGCGTTGCTTTTTAGGGAGCGAACGAACTGCTTCACCATGAGATCCCCATAGGTACCAGCATTATTGCAAGTTTCCACGAAATGTGCAACATGTTGGCGTGGATTTCCTTTTCCATCGAACTGCTGAAACTTTGGGGGTTGATAGTTCCCAGGCATCCTCAGACGATCGATCCTTTGAGAATATGGTTTTGCATATGTATATGAAGGTTGAGTGATGCTTTCAACTTGATCTTTGATAGCCTCCTTGATAAGATCCTTGAGCTGACTGGTAGTGACGAGTTCATTGATCTTTTCTTCAGAATCCTTAGCAACTTCCTTGCCAGAGTTCTCACCATCATCTTGAAAGATTGATTGCCAATTTTGGTTTGAAGCTTCGTTCCTTTTTCCAGTGAGACCGGCGATCTTGTCCATCATGGAAGCGATCTGGTTATCCTTCTCTTTGATACTTGCTGAAAGAATTTTGACAGATTTTGCCAGAAGTGCAACTTGTTCTTCCAATGATGTGGTGCCAGTTGTCATGACAGCCATTACTCCAGAACTTGATTTTGGAGCAGAGGATGGAATATGCTTGTTGCTTGAGTAGCTATCTTGTTCTTTGTATGTTAACTGGTGACTTGCACTTGATCCTCGAGGAGAATCAACTTGTCCAGCAGAAACTTCTTCTAAGTCTTGAATTGGAGAAGAAGTGCATAGAGAGGGTTTTGATTGAGCACCGGAAAAGTTTGCTCATACAATTCAGCAAGAGCTTTGGTCTTCTTCCTAGTGCCATAAGGATGAGCAGGGATATCAATGCTTGACGATGAAGTGGGTAGACTGCAGGATTAGCTCGAGCAGGCTTGAGAGTTGGTTTGTTAGCAAGGTTCTTCTTGGGAGCCATTGCAACTTGATAACTTGAGTTTTGAAGAAAAGAGATGAAAGGCAGAGATTGTCCCACTGGGCTAATGTTGGTAAATTCCATTTCATCTCAAATCTTGTGTTAATAATAAGAGAATTTGTCACTATCACAAGCTTTGGAAGATTTTTCTTTTTGCTTTTTCGGCGTGTGACTAGAGTCCAACCATCGTAATCTTGATTTTGACTTTGAAGCAAATAGTTCCCCTCACTAACTTGGAAGAATCAAGAGGCCTTATACCTCCACTGAAAGGATTTGTTAGGCCAGTAGAAGAACCTCTTTGTGAACATCAGGATCTTCTTACTCATCGAGCCAAAGATTTTGATCCTAATGCTTATAGGTTGCTTGTCAAAGCTGGATATAAACAAGAGGATGTTGCAAAATTGGCTCACGAGACAAAAGAGTCTAACAAAGAAAAACCGTAAAGTTCATTCAAGATCCGACAGGTCTGGCAAAAGAAAATTGATCACATCGGAACTTCTAGAGAGGGGCTTGGATATTCTCCATTAAAATTGAAGATTCATAAACAAACTTCGAGGTACATAAATGTGGAGAAAGTTCTCGAGGAGCAAGAAGATGCAGTGAAGCCAACAGGACTTTCAGTATTTGATCGCTTGGGAGCACGCTCAACACGATGTTCAGTGTTTGATCGTTTGAGCATTCAATCATCACGAAGGTCAGTTTTTGAACGAATGGGAGAAAAATGCAGTGAAGTTTCTGTAAGTAAACCAATTTCCATTCGGTCAAGGCTTGGAAGTCTGTACTCCGAAGAAGTTAACTATGACAGAAAAAGAAAATTTTCCACTTTAAAGGAATCAAGAGATTTTCACAGCAAAATTCCTTCTTGAATGAAAAGGCAAAGCAAATGGAAGGTAACTACTGGTGAAGTTTTAAAGGCTAGAAAGCACACAATAGTTATAACCAAATCGGTCTCATCCTCAGAGGAAGAAGAACTTGAAGAAACAGAAATCCTTACTTCTAACCATGTATCTGTAAAAGAAACTGGCTATTTGCCTGCCCGATGTAACCAAGCCATCATTGTAGAACCTTACAGTCCTCATCGATTTGGGAGACAATTTGGGTTTTGTCAGGATATTCCCGGAGCTCTTAAGGAAGACATTCGTTCTGGATCTGTGGATGATTTATGTAGGTTTTGGAGAATTTGCACTCGTTCTCATACAAAGTCCAGATTGATCTCTCCAGCTCGTTCTCTAAATCCTAATGATCATGCAACCGCAAGATACATAGAATGGTGGTCGAAAGTTCATGAGCCATATCTTGAGCATTCTATTGATGTTTTGATTTCAAGTATCCGTACATCACCGTCAAAGAGAAGAAAACCTCCAAAGGATGTTAAGAAAAAGTCTTTAGAGATTTTTGAACAAAACATTTACCAACAAGGGATAAATAAATATTCCATAACCTAGAACTCTTAATGGCAATCTCTTTTACTTCTAATTTATTTTCTAAAAAATTAATTTATCTCTTTTTTTCAAAGCTTGTGTTAAGATAACCATTCCACACTATAAATATTTTATCTCTAATTTAATTAATTAATTAAGAGATAAATAAATATTTTACTTCTAATTTAATTAATTAATTAAGTGATAAAAAATAAATATTTTATCTCTAATTTAATTAATTAAGGGATAAATAATGAAGCTTTATCTCTAATTTAATTAAATTAATTAAGAGATAAATAAGGATGATGAGTTCTTTTAAAACTCTCTTTCACCTGGCTAGCTACCACTATAAATAGAGACCTCCTCTTAACACAAATTCACAATTCAGAAGCCTGAAAAGAAGAAGAAAGATTTGGAAGAGTTAAATCCTCTCCAAAGTCTTAAGAAGAGATAGATTTGGAAGAGTTAAATCTCTCCAAAGTCTCAAGAAGAAAAAGATTTGGAAGAGTTAAATCATCTCCAAAGTCTTAAGAAGAAATAGATTTGGAAGAGTTAAATCTCTCCAAAGTCTCAAGAAGAAAAAGATTTGGAAGAGTTAAATCCTCTCCAAAATCTCAAAAAGAAATCTCTGTAGAATTGAAGCAAGAAATTCTTAAGAACACCATCGTGTCTGTTCTTAAAGATTTCTCAAGAAGTTGCTCTTCGATCTTGTGTTGATCCAAGAAAGAAGATAAATCTTGTTTGCTCAAGATCAAGTCTCGAAGACCCTTGAAGCAAACAACGTGTGTTCAAGATCAAGTCTCAAAGACCCTTGAAGCCAATTTCAAGATCAAGTCGTGAAGACCCTTGAATTAAAATTTTGCTGAAGAAAAGAATCAAAAGATTTCTTTATTTTAAGAATTCTCAGAGACTGTAACTCTCAAAGTTTGATAAATAAAATTCTTTATTTGACTCCAAATTTTCCTTGTCATATTTTTGACGCGAAATTTGTGTGTACAAAAATTTTGAAGAGCCAAATCCTCTCAAAAGTCTTAAGAAGAAATTAGAGAAATTCTAAGAACGCACTCGATTTTCCCCTCTTCATAGAGTCGCATGATTTTATCCTTCAAAATAAAGCACTTCTCCAGAGGATGGCTAATCAAGCGATGGTAGTCCATCCACACTATATAGCCAATAATAAGAGATGGTGTTAAGAGTGTTGAGATAAAAATCTTTGTCCAACAATGAGTTTTGAAGAAAAGAGATGAAATTCAGACATTGCAACTTGATAATAAGAGTTTTGAAAAAAAGAGATGAAAGGCAGAGAATAATGGTGTAGTCTCCTCAAATCTGCACCAATGTCTCAAGTATTGCAGAAACGGTCAAGTCAAGACGATCCTTGCAGACGCTAAGCAAAACAGGAATTATCTCCTTTCCTTCGATGAACAAGATCGGAGAGCAGCTTCTTAGAGAATTCTCAAGAACAAGCACCGCGTTCTTAGAATTTCTCTAATTTCTTCTTAAGAATTTTGAGAGGATTTGGCTCTTCAAAATCTTCTTCTCTTCAGGCTTTCTGAATTGTGAATTTGTGTTAAGAGGAGGTCTCTATTTATAGTGGTAGCTAGCCAGGTGAAAGAGAGTTTTAAAAGAACTCATCCTCCTTATTTATCTCTTAATTATTTTAATTAGAGATAATATCTTCTTATTTATCTCTTAATTATTTTAATTCAATAGGGATAAAATCATGCGACTCTATGAAGAGGGGAAAATCGAGTTTGAAGAAGAAACGGTGTCGTCAAATTTGGCATCAGTCAATATGGTTTCTCAATCCAATTTGCTGGATAGAACCATAAAATTTGGCTCTTTTGATCCTATCATACTGGCTCCAAGTACAAGTACGATGGTGGATCTTCAAGGAAGTGAGGGTAACTATTTGCTTCAAAGTCAAAATCAAGATTACGATGGTTGGACTCTAGTCACACGCCGAAAAAGCAAAAAGAAAAATCTTCCAAAGCTTGTGATAGTATAAAACTTCATTATTTATCCCTTAATTAATTAATTAAATTAGAGATAAAATATTTATTTTTTATCACTTAATTAATTAATTAAATTAGAGATAAAATATGGAATTATGCTTCAAGGGTCTTGAGACTTGATCTTGAACACACGTTGTTTGCTTCAAGGGTCTTCGAGACTTGATCTAGAGCAAACAAGATTTATCTTCTTTCTTGGATCAACACAAGATTGAAGAGCAACTTCTTGAGAAATCTTTAAGAACAGGCACGATGGTGTTCACCAAAGTGCACCAGTTTCATACTCTGCTGTTATATGTTTTATAACTTGTGTTCTAGGAAACGTTGAAATCTTCTACATTTTAAGATGATGAATATTATTTGACGTATTGATAGTGGTCCCCGCGCCTGCAGGCCCCCGCGCCTGCAGGCCCCTCCTGCCTGCAGCCCCCCCGCCTGCAGCCCCCCCCGCCTGCAGGCCCCCCGCCTGCAGGCCCCTCCCGTCTGCAGCCCCCCCCGCCAGCAGGCCCCTCCCGCCTACAGCCCCCCCCGCCAGCAGCCCCCCCCCGCCTGCAGGCGGGTAAAAAAAAAAATTTTGGGAAATACATGGATGAGAACTTACCTTTTCTCAGAGAAAAAAAAATTGAGGAAAAGAATTGAAATCTTCTTGCTTGGAAAGAGCTTTTGAGATTATTGAAAATAATTTTTCAAATGACTTTCTTATTTATAGACAACATGTAGTGTCCTTGTGCTATTTGAACTCTAAAAAGATATTTATCTTTTTATCTTGTTAGTTTTTATTATTATTATTTTATTATTATTATTTTAGTATTTATTTTATTTTCATAAAAAAAAAATTTCTTGCCTAATTATAACTCCTTTTGTTATTATTATTATTTATTTATTCAAAAAAATAAATAAATAATAAAAGGGAGGACAATTGCATCAAATTTGGAACTATATTTTCATACTTGATGTTATTTACAGTGCATGAGAATTTTTTTACAATAAAAAATTCTCATGCAGGGGGCAAAATGTAGACACTCGTTTTTGGTCAATAACTTTTTATGCAGGAACAAATCTTATATGCAGCGGGCTTTAGTAATAGTCTCCCTGTCAGCAGCGCTCTTGGCACGTCGCTTGGCACGTCACTTGGCACGTCTCTTGGCACGTCGCTTGGCACGTCGTTCGGCACGTCTCTTGGCACGTCGCTTGACACGTCTCTTGGCACGTCTCTTGGCACGTCTCTTGGCACGTCTCTTGGCACGTCGCTTGGCACGTCGCTTGGCACGTCTCTTGGCACGTCTCTTGACACGTCGCTTGGCACGTCGCTTCTTGGTAGCAGGACTTCCTGCAGTAATACACAACTACATGAAGACTGTGGAGCTAACCCGGGAAGGTTGGCAGGATTCTTGAGTTTGCTCCACTCTTGGGATGTCTTGGAGAGCATGGCTTGGAGGCTCAGATATGGAGATTGTTAAGAAGTTCGCTTCTTAACCTTTCCCTGGAACACAAGTGCTTCCCTATCCCGCTGAACAGACAGTGCATTCTCAAGCGTGCTGTCAGTAGCCTTCATTCACTACATGTGACTGAAACACTTCTCTTAATGTAACCTCCCATAACTGGCATTTCTCCCACTATCATATATAACCTCTCCACCACCCATGATTGAGAGGAAGTTTATATAAAATAACTTCCCACTCTGTTAATAATTTCTCCTGATAACCTCTTTGAAGAGGCTATAAATAGAAGCTCAAATGCTTCATTTAGGATCTTTTGGCCATTTGACAAACTTTCTGACGTTAAGAATTCTCTGCAACATTTTCTCTGCAATTTTCTACAACAACCATACTTTCCACCATTCTCAGCCACCTGCAGCCTTCATCACCACCACCTGCCACCGCACTTGTTCTCCAGGGTCTGCTCCAATCTTCCTCTCCGCCATCTCTCTACGATTTCTCGTTTTACTGATTTGCAACGTTTCCTCAACCGATCAAAAACACCCTCTACGATTCAGTCAGGGGTCTTCCAATTAAGAGTGTAACTGCCCCAGCACTTGATAGAGTTGGTATGTGTTCATCTGGCTGGCGGGCCTATTGGGGTGTATGCCTTGATGAGTGGAAGGTTTTTGTGAGGCCCTTAACTAATCTTAGAGCTGAACTTAAGCCCCCAAATATTACTACTAGCGACATATCCTTGCGTATGCCCGACAAACCAAGACCGAAAACTTCTGCAGTTGTAGATATTGATGATGGAGAAGAAGATGATGTTCTGATCCTTCATCGACGAAAAAAGAGTCGTGCTTCATCTCATGCATCTCAAGAAGTAAGTTTCCTCTTTTTTTTTTATATACTCACTCTTTACCCTTCACTTATCACTTTTCTACCTGTGTTTCTTGTAGGGTGTATCAACTTTTGAAGCTAGTGATCCTCGAGTAGACGAGGTAGATGAGCAGGTTGATACTGATAGTGATGATGATGACGATGACGATGATAACGATGATGATGATGCATCAAATCGTTCTGAGCCAGAAACTGATGCTGCTTCTTCTAGGTCAAGGAATTGTGCTTCTGAAATTGATGCTCTCTTTTCTTCGCAAGACATAGAGACTGTTCAAAGTCAAGAGCGGGAACATACTAGGGATACCTCTCAGCCTGAACTTGGTGATGCTACTGCTCAAAGTCAGGAGAGGGAACATAACAGGGATACCACTCAGCCGGAACTTGGTGATGCTACTGTTCACAGTCAGGAGAGGGAACATATCAGAGATACCGCTCAGCCTGAATTTGGTGATGCTATGGTTTCTACTACCGCTCTAGGTGTTCCTCTTGTTCCTTCCTCCCCAGTACTAGGAGTTAGAGATTCTAACCTAGCTACAAGTTCTGGAACAGTCACCTTTACAACAGGATCCGCCTTTGGGACAATCACTTCCTTCGGAACAGTTGCCTTTGGACCGAGTATCCTTGGGTCAACTCCATCTCAGACTATTGGAGTCAATACTTCTCTTGGTACTTCAAAAGTGGATTTCCATGGTTTCTCCGTTGACTCACAATATCAGCGGTATTTGGAAGACATTTATAAAATAGAAGGTGAATTCTGGACTACTTGCACCTTTCAGATTGAAGGATTTATTTCATTTTTTCTGGGACAGTTTGGTAAGGCTTTAGTAATTGCTGATGCTCGATGGTCGGATATCCCTCCAACAAAGTTACAAGAGATGTTTGCACTCATGGATGCGGTTACCAAAACTGGGTTCAGACTGGGATGTCTTACTTCTTGTATGGCTAAGGCCAAAGCTATTCTTAACATAGAGGTAGACAAAGCTCAGGTAGAGACGAGTCTGGATGAAGTTAGAAAGAAGCTTGATTCTCTTAAGCAGGAAACAGAGATATATCAGCGCAAGAACCTGGAGTTGCAGAACCAACTAGATAATATTCATCATCTTCGTAGCTCTAATTCTTCTCCATGGGACAACATAAGGGAGTAGACTTGTTTCATTTTTTTTTTTTTAACTTTTTTTTTTATCGGAGTTGTCTTTGAACTTTTATATCATAATAAAACATACATATATTATGCTAAATTTTTCTTATAGCAATTGCGTACTTATGTGAATGTCATACATTCTTCACACACTTTTTAATTTTGATAGAGTCGTGCGGCCAAGGGGAACTATTCACTTTTATTAGGGAGATTGAATCTCAACCTTAAATAAAGTAAACTATTCAACCCTTTAAAATAAGCGTTAGAGCTGCGGCCAAGGGGAACTATCTGCTTTCATTAGGGAGATTGTATTTCAACCTTAAATGAAGTAAACCATTCGACCCAATAAGCGACTTGTGGCCAAAGTATGAGCGATTATAGCTGCGGCCAAAATATAATTATCACATTACAGCCAAAGTTTAAGCATGAAGCTGCGGCTGGTTTATAATCAATGTCATAGTCAAAGTAAGCGTTAAAGCTGCGCTATGACAGGAACAATAGAGTACAGCCAGATTTCAAGTGATAAAGCTGTGACTGAAATTCATCAGTTTTCATACATGTCATAGGTCTTTACAGAGAAACATAGTAGTCAACTGATAATAAAAGATAAGTACTGGACATGCAATTAACTTCTAATTACAAAAGTATTACAAATAATTAGAGACAGGGTCCGAATTTCATACATGGAATTTCTTGACGTATTGAAAGTTAATAGGCGCAGTAACAACATTATTCTTTGGGTTGATCAACTTGCAGTAACCACTATCATTCACTTCATGGATAATGTAAGGTCCTTCCCACTTTGGACTAAACTTAGGAGCTGAAGTTCCTCTTCTGACGTGTTCGGCAGCGCGGAGAACTAGATCACCCTCTTCGAAGTTTCTCCTCTTTACTAGCTTGTCATAAGCTCTACTCAACCTCCTTTGATACACTGTCAAATTCTTCCTTGCTCTATCCCTCCTTTCTTCTAGTGCTTCTAACTCTAACATCCGCAGGCTATCGTTGTCAAGTTCAGCGTCCAACGCTAACCTTGCAGACGGAACTAGTATCTCGGCAGGAAGTACAGCTTCTGTTCCATATACTAGTGAAAAAGGAGTTGCCTTTGTAGGTCCACGCTTAGAAGTCCTGTAAGCCCATAGTGCTACTGGCAATGCATCTCCCCACATCTTTGGATCTTCATGTACCATCCTACTCAACACCTTCAGCAAAGTCTTATTTGTTGCCTCAGCTTGGCCATTGCCTTTCGGGTAGTATGGAGTTGATTTAACATGATCTACATCATACAAGGCAAGCAATTCCCTTACGTTACTATTAATGAAAGGAGTTCCATTATCTGACAAGATCCTCCTTGGTATCCCAAAACGACATATAATGTACTCCTTAATGAAATTAGCCACAGCTGGACCTGTTGCTTTCTTCAGAGGGATAGCTTCCACCCACTTTGTAAAACACTCCGTTGCTGCTAGTATCCATGTGTAACCTTTAGCAGGAGGATTGATAGGCCCGATTAGATCAAATGCCCAAGTGTGGAAAGGCCAAGGAGTAGTGATGCTATGGAGCTCTACTGCTGGAGCATGTATGGCGTTGCCATGAACCTGGCATGGATAGCACTTCCTTGCATGACGTGTAGCATCTGCTTCCATGGTTGGCCAATAATACCCCAAGTCTAAGAGCTTCTGATACAACTTTCTACCTCCTTCATGTTCTCCACTACTCCCACCATGCACTTCTTCTAGCAATGAACCTACATCTGCTGGAGAGACACATTTCAAAGACCTCCCTAAGAATGAAACACGAAACAAGTCATTCTCCCTTAGAAAGAAACGTTGAGCTCTCCTCTTGAGTTGTCTAGCATCTTGACGATTAATAGGAAGAACTCCATTTCTGAGAAACTCAATATAAGGCCTACGCCAATCTCCAGCACTTCCAACAAAATGACACTCTTGTACATCTGGTGGTTCAGAGCACTTCTTGCAAGACCCTTGTAATATCAAAGCATCCTTGGCCATGGTTGGCCAAAAGTAGCCTGCCCTTTGTATCAAACGATATAATGGTGGACCTTCCTCTCCACACCACTGTTCATGAGATGTTTTCAACACATCCTTTGCCTCAACCTTAGAGATACACCTTGCTAACACCCCACCAACATTTCTATGGTATAGCACACCATGAATCATAACAAAATGTCTCAAGTTTGGAATATCAGCAAGAGTAGGATGAAGCAGTTGGTTAATAATAGTTGCACGCCAATCTTTGTCATCCTCATAATCTGGAGGCTGAAGCAATTCACTAGCTGGGCAAGGCAAATTTCTTCTAACCACTGACATAGCAATATTCAAGCTCTCATCTGGAATATGAATTTTGGAAGCCAAGGTAGCAAGAGCATCAGCATATCTATTCGTGGATCTTGGACTATGTTCACATCTTATAATCTGAAACTTCTTCCATAGAGCTTGTACAAGAGTTCTATAAGAAGCCAGCATAGGTTCCTTCAACGCAAACTCACCATTGGCCTGCTTAACAATGAGATTAGAATCTCCATAGATGCAAAGATTATTAATCCCAATGGTAGAAGCTGTGAACAACCCCAGAATAAGTGCCTCATACTCTGCTTGATTGTTGGTACAAGGAAAGTCCAACTTAAATGCCAAAGAGATTGGTTCTCTACCTAATTCTGGGGAGGTTAACTCTAGACCCGGAATCAAGGAGCTCCGTTCTCTACTTGGCTCATCATCCAGAGAGATGTCATTTCTACTTGAAGAAGAGGAGGTTAACTCTGAACTCTCTATCAAGGAATCAACTTCTCTACTTGGAGGAATTAAGACTATGCCAGCGCCTCCTCCATTTCTAGTTGAAGAACCATCAAAATACAACTTCCATTCTCCTTCTTCTACATTCACGGAGCATACCTCTTCATTCAATTCACCAAGAATAGAATCGGGTACAACTTCATCATAATGAGATGGGAAATATGCTAGCAAATCTGATAGTGCTTGAGACTTGATAGCCTTTGGCTGGACAACTGAGATATCGAACTCTCCTAACAACAAAAGCCACTTCGCTATTCTCCCTGACAAAGCTGGCCTAGAGAGCAAGAATTTAATTGGATCTGACTTGGTCACCACTATGAGTTTATGAGCTAGGAAGTAGTGGCGGAGTTTTTGAGTAGCAAATACCAAAGCGAGACAATGCTTCTCCATTGGCGGATAATTCAACTCACTACCATGTAGACATCTACTCAAGTAGTACACAGGTCGCTCTTGCCCATCCACTTCTTATACCAGTAAAGCACCTATGGAGTGAAGAGTAGAAGTGAGATACAACATCATTGGTTGATCCCTAACCGGCATTGTCATTGTCATTGGAGAACTCAGGATCCGTTTGATCTTCTCAAAAGCTTTGTGTTGTTGTCCACCCCACACAAAAGAAACTCCCTTCTTCAATAGACTCTAAAAGGGTGTGATGATTTCTCCCAGAGCTGGAACGAACCTCCTGATGTATGAAACCTTTCCTAAGAAGCTTTTGAGTTGTTTCTGACTTACTGGAGGTGGCATAGACTGAATAGCTCTTACCTTTGCAGGATCAACATCGATACCTTTTCTGTGAACCACAAAACCCAAGAACTTTCCAGCAGTAACACCGAAAGCACACTTCAGAGGATTCATACGGAGTTTGAATTTTCTGCACCTTTCAAACACTCTTCTCAATTCTTCCAAATAACTGGAGGCTTTTTTAGACTTCACAACAATATCATCTACATAGTCTTCCATGCAGTCATGCATCATATCATGGAAGATCGCTGTCATAGCACGTTGATAAGTTGCCCCTGCATTCTTCAACCCAAACGGCATAACAGTGTAGTAGAAGTTGCCAAATGGAGTTCTGAAAGCCGTTTTCTCTGCATCACCTGGTGCCATTTTAATTTGGTTGTAGCCACTAAACCCATCCATAAAGGAAAACATCTCATGACCAGCGGTAGCGTCAACCAAAGTATCAATGTTTGGAAGAGGAAAATCATCCTTGGGACATGACTTGTTTAAATCTCTAAAATCAACACACACCCTTATTGTCCCATTCTTCTTCTTCACTGGCACAACATTTGCTAGCCATGTAGGATGATGTATGGGTTTAATGAATCCCACCTTGAGCAACTTATTAATCTCCTCCTTGATCTGAGTCTCCACTTCATGCCGAAATACCCTAGCCTGCTGCTTAACTGGCCTACTTCCAGAAGAGATGTGCAATTCATGAGTAACGAGATTCTCATCCAACCCAGGCATTTCTTCATAGGTCCAGGCAAACAAATCTCTGTACTCCTTTAGAAGTTGAACCAAATTCACCTTTTGCTCTTCTGAGAGACTCTTACTTATGAACAAGGGTCTAGTTGATTCTCCTTCCCCTGCCATATTTATCTCTTCTAACTCATCCCCTTGAGGCTTCGGTTGATCTTGCAACTGTTCTGGTGCTTGCACTATCTCTTGTATCTCCTCACATACTGATTCCACCTGAGAACAAGATGGTTGTTTATCAGGCGGTTCCCATGATACGGAGCCAGAAGAAGGTGTTTCTCCTGACCCCGCGTCCCATCATAAGTAATACACTGTCTTTCCATCATCACATGTGTATGAACGAACTCCCGTATCCTGTACTCCTTTCACCTCCTTACTTGCACCTGCATTTTCAAGCTTCTTTTTTCTTCCCCGGTGCTTCTTCTTCTTACCTTCTCCATCTTTCTTCCCAACATACTCTTCCCACTTTGGGAGTGGCACTCCAATGGGTCTAGCAATAGCAGTTTCTCCTTCTTCCGCTGGATCTTCAAAGAAAGTAGCTTCTGTATAATTCACCTCATTTCGCTCAAAGGGTGCCTTAGTAGCAGGAATGAAAATTTCTTTCCCCTTCCAGTGACCCTTGATACATTGGTGGCGTGAAGATGGAATGATATTGTGGGTGTGCAGAAATTTTCTCCCTACGAGGATATGATAGGCTACATCGGCATCAATAACATGGAAGCAGGTCTGGTCTTGAACAGGACCCATCTTAAAGTTCAGAGTCACTTGTCCGAGAGTTTGAATCTCCTTTCTATCAAAAGAAGAAATTGTCATAGGACGCCTCAAACTCTTCACGTCTATCTTCACAGCCTTCAGAGTAGACAGAGGCATAAGGTTTACGGATGATCCATCATCGATGAAAGTTCGCTTAATGGGATAGTCATTAATGCTACTCTCTACATAAAGAGGCTTGTTGTGGTAAGGATGTGGAGTGCACATATCTGCCTCCGTGAACACTATTGCATTCTCATACCCACTAGACATCTTTCCCATAGGCTTTCCTACCAGGTTACACTCTCCATACTGTTCACCCGCAATCTTAACTAGTGACAGAGCTGCTTCTTTTCTTGATTCCTCTGAAAACCCCAACTGATCAAAGAAATGTCTGAAATTTGGTGTTTTAATAAGAGAGTTTGCAATGGAGGACGTAACCATCCCAGCTGCTTGTACATCTTCAGCCTGATTACCTGAGGAAGTAGGATCATCATGTTGAGCATGGCTAATAGTGTTCACATGTCCTCTTGCATTCTGGTGGACTGGAAGTGGATTGTTCTGAACTCTGTCATTCCCAATTACTATCTCCCTGGCCTGCACCCTTTGATGGAACATTCTACGAAGATTTCTACACTCCATAGTTGGATGACCTACCCTCCTGTGAAAATCACAATACCTTGGGTTAGCTTTCTCTTCAGCTGTTGGCGGTCGTGGTAAATATGGTAGGTTTATGTTGCCATCCCTAATCCACTCTTGGAGAAGGACTTTCACTCTATCTACTGGAACTGGGAATGGAGGTGGAAGATCAACCCCTTCATTCTGTCTCATTCTTGTGTCATCCCTCCTAGGACGCATGTTGGGTCGCATTGGACCTCTTCTTTCCCTTTCTCTTCCCCTTTCTCCTCCTTGAATGGCATTCACTGTAGGGGTATTTCTTCGCAAGAATCTATTGCTCCCCCCTTGTCTCATTACAGTATTATTGGTTCTCCTTGCAGCTTCCACAAGAGTAGCAAAGGTTGGCAGGGGTAGATTCTCCAGATGCACCCTATACTCATCAAACATCCCCTGTATGCACACTTTCACAAGCTCCTTCTCATCATGTGAGTCTTGGATGTCCAACACCCTCTCCCTGAAGCGTTGGATAAACTCCATGAGATCCTCCCTTGACTTCTGGTGCTCCCTCCCCAAATCAATCAAAGTAACCTTCTCCTGAGTGGAAAAGAACTTTTCACCGAACATCCTGCACATATGGCTCCATGAATCCACAGAACCAGGAGTAAGGTTGACATACCAGGTGTATGCCTTCTCTGTTAGGGACTTAGAGAATTCTTTCAACTTCAAATCATCATCCAACCCAGCAACTCCTAATGTCTCCACAAACTTCATCACATGCTCACGGGCATCACCAGACTTTCCATTAAATTGCTTGAATTTAGGACTAGTATAGTCCTTAGGATATGGCTTAGCGGCTACTCTGGCTGGGTATGGAAGCTTAAGATCAAACTCTGAGAAACTAAGGCTCTTATTTTTCTGTTCAAGCAACCTCTGAAGTTCTTCCTTTGTGACATAGCCCTGGGTTTCAGTAGGACGTGCCAATGATGTGGAGGTTCCAGCTTGGCTGTTCGTCATGCCATGATTGCCATTGGGAGTAATCAGGGTGTTGGTGGTTAAGGTGTTGGTCATGTCGAGGGTTCCAGTAGGCACAGGGTTGGAAGCGTCAGATGTGTTCTCTCCATTGCCGTTTGTGGCAAGGGTGTTTCCACCAGCGGTGTTCCCATTTCTGTTGTTCACAAGTTGGACCTGGGTGGTAGTAGCATTGGAGGAAGAGGTAAATTGAGAGATGGTTTCCATCATCTTTCTATTGTTTTCTTCTAACATTTGCATTCTTTCCTCGTTAGCCTTCATCATCTTCATCAGATCTTGGATGTAAGATGGAACTGTTACGCTTTGATCTTCGACAGAATCTTCCATTTTTTTTCTTCGGTGAAATAAAGTTAGAAAAGTTTTACTAAATGCAATCGCTCCTCCCCAGTGGAGTCGCCAAAATGTAGAGGGTGTTTTTGATCGGTTGAGGAAACGTTGCAAATCAGTAAAACGAGAAATCGTAGAGAGATGGCGGAGAGGAACATTGGAGCAGACCCTGGAGAACAAGTGCGGTGGCAGGTGGTGGTGATGAAGGCTGCAGGTGGCTGAGAATGGTGGAAAGTATGGTTGTTGTAGAAAATTGCAGAGAAAATGTTGCAGAGAATTCTTAACGTCAGAAAGTTTGTCAAATGGCCAAAAGATCCTAAATGAAGCATTTGAGCTTCTATTTATAGCCTCTTCAAAGAGGTTATCAGGAGAAATTATTAACAGAGTGGGAAGTTATTTTATATAAACTTCCTCTCAATCATGGGTGGTGGAGAGGTTATATATGATAGTGGGAGAAATGCCAGTTATAGGAGGTTACATTAAGAGAAGTGTTTCAGTCACATGTAGTGAATTAAGGCTACTGACAGCACGCTTGAGAATGCACTGTCTGTTCAGCGGGATAGGGAAGCACTTGTGTTCCAGGGAAAGGTTAAGAAGCGAACTTCTTAACAATCTCCATATCTGAGCCTCCAAGCCATGCTCTCCAAGACATCCCAAGAGTGGAGCAAACTCAAGAATCCTGCCAACCTTCCCGGGTTAGCTCCACAGTCTTCATGTAGTTGTGTATTACTGCAGGAAGTCCTGCTACCAAGAAGCGACGTGCCAAGCGACGTGTCAAGAGACGTGCCAAGAGACGTGCCAAGCGACGTGCCAAGCGACATGCCAAGAGACGTGCCAAGAGACGTGCCAAGAGACGTGTCAAGCGACGTGCCAAGAGACGTGCCGAACGACGTGCCAAGCGACGTGCCAAGAGACGTGCCAAGTGACGTGCCAAGCGACGTGCCAAGAGCGCTGCTGACAGGGAGACTATTACTAAAGCCCGCTGCATATAAGATTTGTTCCTGCATAAAAAGTTATTGACCAAAAATGAGTGTCTACATTTTGCCCCCTGCATGAGAATTTTTTATTGTAAAAAAATTCTCATGCACTGTAAATAACATCAAGTATGAAAATATAGTTCCAAATTTGATGCAATTGTAATGTAGAGGGTGTTTTTGATCGGGTGAGGAAACGTTGCAAACCAGTAAAACGAGAAATCGTAGAGAGATGGCGGAGAGGAAGATTGG
Organism: Fremontodendron californicum; assembly: GCA_030761205.1. Taxonomy (NCBI): domain Eukaryota; kingdom Viridiplantae; phylum Streptophyta; class Magnoliopsida; order Malvales; family Malvaceae; genus Fremontodendron; species Fremontodendron californicum. The sequence continues at coordinate 5,825,354 of JAULJL010000019.1, read as the reverse complement.
AGCAGACCCTGGAGAACAAGTGCGGTGGCAGGTGGTGGTGATGAAGGCTGCAGGTGGCTGAGGATGGTGGAAAGTATGGTGGTTGTAGAAATTGCAGAGAAAATGTTGCAGAGAATTCTTAACGTCAGAAAGTTTGTCAAATGGCCAAAAGTTCTTAAATGAAGCATTTGAGCTTCTATTTATAGCCTCTTCAAAGAGGTTATCAGGAGAAGTTATTAACAGAGTGGGAAGTTATTTTATATAAACTTCCTCTCAATCATGGGTGGTGGAGAGGTTATATATGATAGTGGGAGAAATGCCAGTTATGGGAGGTTACATTAGGACAAGTGTTTCAGTCACATGTAGTGAATGAAGGCTACTGACAGCACGCTTGAGAATGCACTGTCTGTTCAGCGGGATAGGGAAGCACTTGTGTTCCAGGGAAAGGTTAAGAATTGAACTTCTTAACAATCTTCATATCTGAGCCTCCAAGCCATGCTCTCCAAGACATCCCAAGAGTGGAGCAAACTCAAGAATCCTGCCAACCTTCCCGGGTCAGCTCCACAATCTTCATGTAGTTGTGTATTACTGCAGGAAGTCCTGCTGCTAAGAAGCGACGTGCCAGGAAGCAACGTGCCAAGTGACGTGCCAAGCGACGTGCCAAGAGATGTGCCAAGAGACGTGCCAAGCGACGTGCCAAGTGACGTGCCAAGTGACGTGCCAAGCGACGTGCCAAGAGACGTGCCAAATGACGTGCCAAGCGACGTGCCAAGAGACGTGCCAAGCGACGTGCCAAGAGCGCTGTTGACAGGGAGACTATTACTAAGGCCCGCTGCATATAAGATTTGTTCCTGCATAAAATGTTATTGACCAAAAACGAGTGTCTACATTTTGCCCCCTGCATGAGAATTTTCTTCGAAAGAAAAGATTCTCATGCATTGAAATACAATAAAAAATAATGAATAAGTTTTGATTTGAGAACTTGATCAAACTAAATTCAAAATATTGATATGAAAATTACAAATCTTTGCATGATGGAATGGATGATAACAAATAAATTCTGAGATAAACATAATATACTATGCATTAAATAAAATAATGCTTTAGTAAAATGTAATTTCCCCCTGATATATATATATATATATATATATATTTTTTGAGCGTGCGAGACAACATGTTGCTTTACCTCGCAGGATTGATCCGCGAGGCAACCAAATCTCCTCGCGGGATGCAATCCCGTGGGGCAACCAATTCACCTCGCTGGATGCAATTGCATCCCGCGAGGCACTTTATATATATATATATTTTTTTTTTTTGAAAAACAAATAAAACATATATATGCTGCTCTCAATAAAAATCTCAAGAGGCACGAGTATGATAGAAGTATGCAGTCTGTAAATAACATATAACCATGGGCTAATGTAAAAACTAACAAGAATTCCTAATAGAAGAGTGGGATCGAAAAGATGACATATATTACCCTAACAAGAAAAGACGACATATATGGGATGTGTGTGATTTTTTTTTTACTCCACATACCGCGTGATCAACTTCCATCCTTTAGCTCGCGGGTATGTTCCGCGAGGTATCACCTGGCGAGGTGTCATCTAATGAGATGCTATATTCGTGAGTTGTTATCTAGCATGGAGTTGTGTCACAGTAGATATATATATATATATTTATACAAGAAGCGTCTCGCTCTCGGGTTATTTTAGAAATAAAAGACAATAATAGAATTTAATAAAAAAAATTTACTCAAAATACAATCAATACAATGAGATATATATTTTATAAAAGGTTCTCCTGTAAATAATATTGAGTAAGAAGATATATTTCCAAATTTGATGTAATTTCCCTACTTGAATAAGTTTTGATAGATTTTTATGCTACTTGAATAATAATACTTACTTGACCTTTTGTTGTTGTTTTTGCAGGATTTTCACACTCATCATGGTGAAAACTATGAACATACACCGGCCAAGTTATGGTCAACCCTCCAGAGATGCTATTCCACCTCCAAAGAAAAGGAAACAGACTGCTGGCAAAATTCTCACTCAAAAGATTACTCTTAGAACGAACAAAGATGGTTTAGTCCCTGCTGTGCCCAGGCATTGGGAGGATTCAATCATCAAGGCGGGTGGGGCTGATCGTTTTTGGGAATATGTAAATGAGAATGAGTATGGTCAACATCCACCTGCGCCAGCTGGATACACCTTCAAATATATCAATCCTGAGGCACGTGAAAGAGAATATATCCCGGGCAATTCTATCTTGAAGTTCAGATTTGAGCAAGGACAATTTCCACTTTCCATCACCAAACTTGCCAATACATGTCCAGTTCAAGGATGGGATGAGTGGATAAATAAAATCTTGGCGAAACCTGCTAATGTGAGCATCCTTTCGAAGGCAGGAGTACTTCATGCTATCCGAATTAGTTCCAAGCTTCTCCAAATAAAGAAGGAGAAAAAAATTAGAGGTGTGGCGTGCTATTCTTGCTAGATGGAGCACTTTCTCTCATACTATGATTACAGCTTGGGGTGAGTTCACATTTACTCTAGAAGACGTGCATATCTTACTCGAGCTTCCCTGTTATGGTGGTTATGAAATTTCTTCTATTAGGCTTGCTGAAGAAGACAGAGACATTTACAGGTTCTTTTGCAATTTACTCCAGAGTCAAACTAACAGTTCTAAGGTTGCACGGTTTTCCAATTGGATAGGTCTTTTCTTCCAGAAATATAATTCTAAAGGGGATAAAATTGCAGATCCTACTTATCCAGATCATAAGTGGGAACTGATAGCACTATTGATTCTGTGGTTGGCACGACATGTGTTTCCAGGCTGTCCAGACGACGGGATTTCTCCAGGTGTAATTTCTCTGGCCATCAAGATTTCTAAGGGATTTGACTTTCCTCTTGCTCCATACTACCTGGGGTCCTTGTATAAACGACTGGACTTGTACCAATCTAAAACCAAAGATTCAGCTGGTCGGTATAAACTCATGACTTTTGTGGATGCCACTTTTATTCAGATGTGCCTATGGGAGAGATTCGGCTCTTGCGCTCCTGAGCCTAATGTTTACAACTCATCTGGGACTTCTAATTCAACGACCGTTCTCAAGAATGACTACAGAGCTTGGGCATGGCTTGCTCGAACATCAAAGAAGAGTGTTCTTGAAGTGATGGACGTGGCAGATGAATTCGAACCTAGGCCATATGTTAACTCGCTCAACGGGTATGGAAGTCCTACTCTTTATTATAACTTTTCTGATTCCGTGAGTGTACAAAGAATGCATTTTTATTTGTGGGTTCAATGTCGTGCGCTACCCTGCATGATTGAAAATTCTAGCTCAGGAGTTACTAGGGACTCATATTCAGCAGTAGTATATTCGGCCTCTAGGGTAGCACGTCAATTTGGGTATGATCAAGGAGTTCCACCTGGCCCTTCTATGTCCCGTGAAACATTTGCTACTAGTGCTAAATGGTTTCTCAAAGATTCAGTCAGGGGTCTTCCAGTTAAGAGTGTAACTGCCCCAGCACTTGATAGAGTTGGCATGTGTTCATCTGGCTGGCGGGCCTATTGGGGTGTATGCCTTGATGAGTGGAAGGTTTTTGTGAGGCCCTTAGCTAATCTTAGAGCTGAACTTAAGCCCCCAAATATTACTACTAGCGACATATCCTTGCGTATGCCCGACAAACCAAGACCGAAAACTTTTGCAGTTGTAGATATTGATGATGGAGAAGAAGATGATGTTCTGATCCTTCATCGACGAAAAAAGAGTCGTGCTTCATCTCATGCATCTCAAGAAGTAAGTTTCTTTTTTTTTATATACTCATTCTTTACCCTTCACTTATCACTTTTCTACTTGTTTTTTTTTTGTAGGGTGTATCAACTTTTGAAGCTAGTGATCCTCGAGTAGAAGAGGTAGATGAGCAGGTTGATACTGATAGTGACGATGATGACGATGACGATGACGATGATAACGATGATGATGATGCATCAAATCGTTTTGAGCCAGAAACTGATGCTGCTTCTTCCAGGTCAAGGAATTGTGCTTCTGAAATTGATGCTCTCTTTTCTCCACAAGACATAGAGACTGTTCAAAGTCAAGAGAGGGAACATACTAGGGATACCACTCAGCCTGAACTTGGTGATGCTACTGCTCAAAGTCAGGAGAGGGAACATACCAGGGATACCACTCAGCCTGAACTTGGTGATGCTACTGTTCAAAGTCAGGAGAGGGAACATACCAGGGATACCGCTCAGCCTGAATTTGGTGATGCTACTGCTCAAAGTCAGGAGAGGGAACATACCAGGGATACCACTCAGCCTGAACTTGGTGATGCTACTGTTCAAAGTCAGGAGAGGGAACATACCAGGGATACCGCTCAGCCTGAATTTGGTGATGCTATGGTTTCTACTACCGCTCTAGGTGTTCCTCCTGTTCCTTCCTCCCCAGTACTAGGAGTTAGAGATTCTAACCTAGCTACAAGTTCTGGAATAGTCACCTTTGCAACAGGATCCGCCTTTGGGACAATCACTTCCTTCAGAACAGTTGCCTTTGGACCGAGTATCCTTGGGTCAACTCCATCTCAGACTATTGGAGTCAATACTTCTCTTGGTACTTCAAAAGTGGATTTCCATGGTTTCTCCGTTGACTTACAATATCAGCGGTATTTGGAAGACATTTATAAAATAGAAGGTGACTTCTGGACTACTTGTACCTTTCAGATTGAAGGATTTATTTCATTTTTTCTGGGACAGTTTGGTAAGGCTTTAGTAATTGCTGATGCTCGATGGTCGAATATCCCTCCAGCAAAGTTGCAAGAGATGTTTGCACTCATGGATGCGGTTACCAAAACTGGGTTCAGACTGGGATGTCTTACTTCTTGTATGGCTAAGGCCAAAGCTATTCTTAACATAGAGGTAGACAAAGCTCAAGTAGAGACGAGTCTGGATGAAGTTAGAAAGAAGCTTGATTCTCTTAAGCAGGAAACAGAGATATATCAGCGCAAGAACCTGGAGTTGCAGAACCAACTAGATAATATTCATCATCTTCGTAGCTCTAATTCTTCTCCATGGGACAACATAAGGGAGTAGACTTGTTTTCATTTTGATTTTTTTTTTTTTTGAACAGAGTTGTTTTTGAACTTTTATATCATAATAAAACATACATATATTATGCTAAATTTTTTCATAGTAATTGTGTACTTATGTGAATGTCATATGTTTTTCACACACACTTTTTACTTTTGATAAAGTCGTGCGGCCAAGGGGAACTATTCACTTTCATTAGGGAGATTGAATCTCAACCTTAAATAAAGTAAACTATTCAACCCTTTAAAATAAGCGTTAGAGCTGCGGCCAAGGGGAACTATCTACTTTCATTAGGGAGATTGTATCTCAACCTTAAATGAAGTAAACCATTCAACCCAATAAGCGACTTGTGGCCAAAGTATGAGCGATTATAGCTGCGGCCAAGGGGAACTATCTGCTTTCATTAGGGAGATTGTATCTCAACCTTAAATGAAGTAAACCATTCAACCCAATAAGCGACTTGTGGCCAAAGTATGAGCGATTATAGCTGCGGCCAAAATGAAATTATCACATTACAGCCAAAATTTAAGCATGAAGCTGCGGCTGGTTTATAATCAATGTCATAGTCAAAGTAAGCGTTAAAGCTGCGCTATGACAGGAGCAATAGAGTACAGCCAGATTTTAAGCGATAAAGCTGCGACTGGAATTCATCATTTTTCATACATGTCATAGTTCTTTACAGATGGACATAGTAGTCAACTGACGATGAAAGATAAGTATGGACATGCAATTAACTTCTATTTACAAAAAGTAATATGAAGAATCAAAGATAGAGTCCATATTTCATACATCGAATTTCTTGATATATTGAAAGTTAATAGGCGTAGCAACCACATTATTCTTTGGGTTGATCAACTTGCAGTAACCACTATCATTCACTTCATGGACAATGTAAGGTCTTTCCCATTTTCATTGTTCGCAGGTTAGACTTGGGAGGTAGTGGCATTAGAGGAAGGTGTAAACTGAGAGATGGTTTCCATCATCTTTCTATTGTTTTCTTCTAGCCCTTGTATTTTTTTTTTTTCGTTAGCCTTCATCATCTTCATCAGATCCTGGATGTAAGATGGAACTGGTGCACTTTAGTTTCCAGTAGAGTCTTCCATTTTTTTCGGCAAAAATGTTTCACTCAATGCAATCGTTCCTCCCCAGTGGAGTCGCCAAAATGTAGAGGGTGTTTTTGATCGGGTGAGGAAACGTTGCAAACCAGTAAAACGAGAAATCGTAGAGAGATGGCGGAGAGGAAGATTGGAGCAGACCCTGGAGAACAAGTGCGGTGGCAGGTGGTGGTGATGAAGGCTGCAGGTGGCTGAGGATGGTGGAAAGTATGGTGGTTGTAGAAATTGCAGAGAAAATGTTGCAGAGAATTCTTAACGTCAGAAAGTTTGTCAAATGGCCAAAAGATCTTAAATGAAGCATTTGAGCTTCTATTTATAGCCTCTTCAAAGAGGTTATCAGGAGAAGTTATTAACAGAGTGGGAAGTTATTTTATATAAACTTCCTCTCAATCATGGGTGGTGGAGAAGTTATATATGATAGTGGGAGAAATGCCAGTTATGGGAGGTTACATTAGGACAAGTGTTTCAGTCACATGTAGTGAATGAAGGCTACTGACAGCACGCTTGAGAATGCACTGTCTGTTCAGCGGGATAGGGAAGCACTTGTGTTCCAGGGAAAGGTTAAGAATTGAACTTCTTAACAATCTTCATATCTGAGCCTCCAAGCCATGCTCTCCAAGACATCCCAAGAGTGGAGCAAACTCAAGAATCCTGCCAACCTTCCCGGGTCAGCTCCACAATCTTCATGTAGTTGTGTATTACTGCAGGAAGTCCTGCTGCTAAGAAGCGACGTGCCAGGAAGCAACGTGCCAAGTGACGTGCCAAGCGACGTGCCAAGAGATGTGCCAAGAGACGTGCCAAGCGACGTGCCAAGTGACGTGCCAAGTGACGTGCCAAGCGACGTGCCAAGAGACGTGCCAAATGACGTGCCAAGCGACGTGCCAAGAGACGTGCCAAGCGACGTGCCAAGAGCGCTGTTGATAGGGAGACTATTACTAAGGCCCGCTGCATATAAGATTTGTTCATACATAAAATGTTATTGACCAAAAACGAGTGTCTACAGATACTGTAACAATAACATTAAAATTAATGATAGGATATGTGTTTGGATGTAAAAGCAACGGTGATAGTGAGGTGAATTATAATGAGAAGAAAATATGACTATTAAAGACATTAGATTAAAATGTGTATATAATGAAAAATTAAAATTATTTGATATTTATAAAATTAATAAATAAGTAAAAATTATCAAATTATATTTTGTGAAATAATTATTATATTAATAGATAAATAAAAATTAATAATATATCAAATAATATTTTATATTTATTTTTAATAATTTTTATTATTATATAATATATTTATTAATTTATTATATAATAATAAATTTATCATATATTTATTATATAATAAAAAATAAAATGATAAATAAATAAATATATGGCTTAAAAAATAAAAGATCATGCTGACCACTTTTCAAATGTACAGTATCCCAAATTGTATCTCACTGAAGTGGATCCGTTTGAAATCAAACGGACCTAAGTGACTAATTATTCGGTCTAAGATGCAAAAAATGCAATAGAAATTTAACGGTCATAAACAGATAAATGTAGATGGGAGTTGACTAGTGAACGGGTCAGTCTATTAATTTTGTTTATTTATTATTTTTTAATATATTCATCATTATTATCAACATAATATAAAATCTATTCCTTAATTATGAAAATTTTACTTATAAATAATAATTAAAATATATTAAAAAATAATAAATTAAAAAAAGGTAATAGAAAAGAGTCGAATCCCAAACGAGGATGGAAAGACGTGGATAAAGATAAACAATTGTGGAAGAGGAAGTAAAATCTGCAGATGTTGTCACCTTTCGCTAGTTAAAAGCCCCTACCCCCAGAGATGAGCTTTACCCCTAAAACCTGCTGGCTAAAATGCCAATTTCTATCCTCAGCTTCATTGGACCCATTCTGTCTCAAAACCTAGTTTTTTCAAGAATCTTCTTTCACCTTTTTAGATTTTTATGATTTTTTTTCGGTGTCAACTACAATAGGAACATTTAGGTGAGAACAGTGAGAACAAAATTATTTATAGCTCTTAGATCAATTAAAAAGTTTGGACATCATTGATTTGTCCATGTCAGCATAACTAAAGTAACTTGATACTTGATCTCCCGGTTAGGCAAAAATATTGCAGCAGCAAAGCTTTTTTTCACTGTTGATTTTTTTTTTTTTGAGATAATATTAACAAGAAGTTATCGAGATTTGATTCCCATTTTCTGACGAAAAAAAATGAGATCATCAATCTCAAAGGTTTGTAAATTTTACTTTTAGGCATCTGAGACTGAACACTTTTATATAAACAAAACCATATATGTGACCCAACTTTTCTATTTGCAGACTGAAGAAGAGGGGATAACAATGGAAAACTATAACCAACTTGCAAATGAATCTCTGAACAAGTCAAAAAGGAGAGAGTTGTTGAACTTAAGGAACTTGCTTACTTAAGATGGTGCAATGCATGCTAGAGGTATGAGTTGAAGCGATGTCAACTGCTGTAAAATTATATCAAGGAGAGTAAGGATAATCTAGAACAAGAATTTGAAGAGGGTGGAGAAATTGTAGGATTTAGATGGTCCAACATCGATGGAGCAAGGTGAGCTGCTTAGGTGCTACAACTGGTGGTCAAATTTGCTCCAAAAGGCAGAAGTTGCTTAAAAAATTCAAGAAATTGGTGGAAGGAAGTGACAAAATGAAGTCAAAGTTGGGTTTACTAGTTCAATTTGGTTAAGTCATAAATGGGTCAAGAAGCTCAATAACAAGAGTCCAGGAAAGCTTCAAAGAAAAAATCAAGCCATGATCGGAATTGGGGAAGAAACCCCTTTCAGGTAAACACATTCAAAATTAGGGTTTTATTTATCTCTCAATTTCGTATTCGAATAGCAATTTTAATGTTTGGTGTAGGTTTGAGTTATTGAGCATGGTTAAAAAGCACTCGAATTTGTTTGATAAAACGACAGTAGAAGAACAAGATGCTTCTGACGTTGAAATGGACGGCCAATTTTAGCACGACGTCTTCGATTTGCATTTTGTTCGGGGTAAGGAATTGAGAGGACGCCAAGACGATGATCTCATTTTTTTTCGTCAAAAATGGGTATCAAATTCGATCATTTATTGTGAATATTATCTCCAAAAAAAAATAAAAATCAATGGTGCAAAAATAAAAATCAAGAGCTGAAAGAAGCTTTGCTACTGCAACATTTTTATCTAACCAGAAAATCAAGTATAAAGTTACTTTAGATATGCTGACGCGGACACATCAATAGTGTTTAAACTTTTCAATTGATCTAAGAGTTTATAAATGATTTTGTTCTCTGTTCTCACCTTAAATGTTCCTTAAATGTTCCTGTTATAGTTGACACTTTTTTCTCACAACTTCTTCAATCCCCATTTTTTAATTTCCTTCTTTTCATTCTTCATTTCAGCCCACTGTTTCCAAGCAAAAAAAAGAGAGCACATTTTAAGGTTTCAAAAATCCACATATATGATGACATGTAGGGTAACAACATCCACGTTTCAAAGATAAAGACAAGCACTACCAAAATTATTACATAATAATACCCTCTTTTTCTTCCCTCATTCTTGATTCTTGTTTGTTTGAGAAGGATAATTCTCAATTTGACTTCCTTCATTACATGTCCCTATCTATGTCTGAAAATCTAACAAAACTCTCCATTAGTTTTTCATTTTCCTTTTTCTTTGTTTTCAAGTTTTGCTCTTTGATTTGCTTGCCCCTAAAAAGAAACCAAAACTAACATACTTTCACTTTCCTTTATTAAATATATAAATAAATATATTGTAATTTGTTGTTTTCAGCTGCCCACTTCAGCAATCCAGCAAATATTCCAATTTTGGAAACATGCAAAAATTCAAACTCTTCTGCCACTGTCACTCTCTTAACAGGTTCACTTCTTCACTTTTCCCTTTTCCCTTATCTACTTCTGCTTTTTATTAGTATTTCTAGTATTTTTATTTGCTAAATATTGATGTAAATTGTACTAGTTGTAATGATTTTTACATTAATTTAGGGAGATTAATGGTTGTTTTTGGGTGATATTTTATTTGGGTTTTGTTTGTTTGCTGCAAAGTTTGTGTTTTTATTAATTTTTGGGGCTGATTTTGAGGTTTAATTTTGTGGAGTTTTTGGTGTGTTGTTAGGGTTCGATAAAAAAAGTAGGGTTTGGTGTAAATTGTTGGTTTTAAGCATAAATTCGAAAAGACAAAAGCGGCCAAATGTTAGGTTAGGGGAAATAGGAGATGTATCTGCTGCTTTTGCATGTGGGTTTTCTCAGAAGACTAAGGAAAGTTTGGTACATAAAAGATGGAAACCTGATTTTCTCAACTCTCAAGAAAATGAACTTGCTACTGCTGTTGAGTATTCTAAAGGAAATTCTCCAGATTTCTTGATTTCTGACCCTGGTGTTTCCCTGAGGATATCAGCTGTTTTGCAACAGAACAGAGAGAATAAGAACCCGAATTCTTCGAAATTGGGTTTTGATTTGGTCAGTGCTGATGAAATTGACATGATGAAGTCTAGTTTAAATTTTGGTACCATTACCAGGAAGAGTAGGGTCATGAAGCGGCAGGGTCAGAGCAGGGAAGGCAATAATTGTGCGATTGGCAGTGCTTGGACTTGGAGTTCTAAACTTAGCCCTCAATTTTCCGGTGAAGATAGAAAGGAGCATGGTGAGGAGTTCATGGGAATTGAATCAAATGCTTGTGCAGATTATTACCCTGTTAATGTTTTTCTGGACATATCGGATCATGAAACACTGGCTACCAGCAAAGATGCTTGTGAATATGATGTCGATGAACCTGGTTATGATAGTTGGCAACAAGGAAATGCCGATGATTGTTGGAAGGATGCTTGTTATGAAGGAAATAATGTGTTTCTTAAATCTGGTAATGTATGGGACCAAACGAGATACAAATGTAATGATGTAACTAGTGTCAGAAGATGGTTGGAGGACCTGGGATTTGGCAGATATGCTGGTATTTTTGAAATGCATGAGGTTGAATGAGGAAAGTCTGCCTCTGCTTACTCTAGATGATCTCAAGGAGATGGGTATATTTGCTGTTGGGCATCGATGGAAATTGTACACTGCAATACAGCAATTAAGAGGATGCAATGTTTCTTCTTGAAAACTCTTCAAACAAATGTAGGTAATCCTTTTCTTTACGTGCTTCGCTGCCCCTTTTGTGCAGGAAAAAAATGTGGTAGACATGTATGTAACCTTTTGGAGTTTCTGACATGTTTTTTTTCTTTTTCATCTATGTTTTGTTACTGCTTTGTCAATGAGATAAGCTTAATTGGTTCATACTTTTATATGTTTGATGCATTTCTTATCACCGGCCTCTTGAATTATTAAATCACGACATTATGTGAGTTAAATGATTGCTTTTGCTACTGTTAAGTAACATTATATTTGGGTCTAAATTAAATTGCAAGTTACACAAAAAATTTCATGGCAGTACTTGATTCTGGTGTAAGTGAGAGCTATATTGGCAGCTTCCTTTTCTATAATTATCGGTGCATGTATTTTGTGTATAAATGGTAACTTGCTTGTTGTTTAGGCATATAATTCAGTTTACACATATTTCCTAATCTCTCAGTTTGAAGTATCATGAGTGATGCTGCGTGGCTGACTGTTATAAATTCAGTAATTATGACACATGTTCTTCTTTAGAACTTGCAGGTCAACATTACTTAGCATCAATTCCTGCAAAGCTTAGGTATGAAGTTCGTGTTTAACTGTGTTGTTTCGACTTTTCATTTTTCTTCAAGTACTCGTGTCCAGCACCCATGTGCGATGCATATCCGGACATGGGTATGGGGATATGACTCTCCAAGGACCCTCCAAATACATGGAAAAACTTAGAAAAAAATTGAACATACTCGTGTCGGACACATACCCGTATCCGACACTCACACCTGAATCCAAGTAACATAGGTGTTTAATGCTAGCCTTGTTGTCATTAGCTTTACATCAAAGATTAAACAACACATCATATTTTCATTCCAAAAAGTACTTGAGAAATCCCATTTTCTTAGTATTGTGGATAAAAACTATGTTTACATGTCTCCCTTTCTGTGTGTGTGAGTAAGCACAGTGTGCCACTTTTTCCTTTCTTTTAAATGTTAGGAAACATATTCTGATGAAAATAAATAATAGAATGCTAGAGTATGCCTATGAATTGCCTTAATCACTAACTTTTTAGCAACATCTATGTGGATAGGTTTCCATGACTAAGAAGTAAATTACCTAAGAGTGTGTTTGGATGGTGAATTTTGAAGATTTTTAAAACGGAGGTATTTAAAATGCACCAATTTAAAAATTCAGCATTTATAATTTTATTGTTTGAAATTTTGAATAAATATTTTTAAAAAGAAATTTTGACTATTGGAATTTGATGAGATAAAACAATAATAATTATGAAAGAAGAAGAATTATATTAGAGATAAAAAATAGAATATGGGTATCATTAGATTTGTAAAAATGTATAGATATTATTGATAATATAAAAAATAAAAAATATATTATAGTTAAATAAAATGATTTTTTATTTTTTGAGTTTTATATTTTACAATGGGCCATGTGGAGGAAACTAAGTGGAGATTTGGAGAAATTTTGAAAACCCACTTCTTAGGTGGATTTTCAAGAAATTCCTCATAAATTTGATCTTCTCTATTTATTTTTGCCAAACAAGGCAATTGGATCTTAGACTTTTGAATATAGTGATTGAAATGAATTTCTCTCTTGAAATACCCTATCCAAACAGACCCTAGTTCTTACAGATAGCTGTTGTTTTAGCACTTAAACAAGGTCCTTTTCTTATAAATAAAAAAAAAATGAAAAATGAAAAACAGGCTCTTTTTCTGGACTATATTGCTGCAAATATGGAAATTATTTAAGGTGTCTGAACTGGGAAGAAAATATATGGATCTTGGCATGTAATCCGAAATGTAATTGCTAATCCACAAGCTGCTTAATTATAATGGTTTTGCACAAAAAAAGTACATGAAAATGTTGCATCTCTTTGGTGGTGCCTTTCCTCTGTTTATCAAAGTTAATTGCTGCTTACCACTCCTGGCTTTTGATTTAGAATAAGAAGGCTGTAATGATGCTGTACCTCGTTAACCCTCTGCTATTGATCCCAATGTTATCCGGACTTTTCATTTTTTCTAAAGTATCCGTGTTTGACACTTGCATCCGACACATATTCGGATATGAATATAGGAGTATAATCCTCTAAATATATGGAAAAACTTAAAAAAAAAATGGAGTATACCCGTGACGGACACATACCCATATCCGACACTCATCCCGAGTCTGGATAACATAGATTGATCCTGCTTTTTTATTCTTCCCGTATGTTGAAGTAGAGTTAGACAAGGACAAATGCTATACTCTTAATAGGTATTACCAATTTATTACAAATGCTATACAATTTTTTGTGTTGTTTAGGTGGCACCATAAAATGATTCATAAATATTGTGTTTGAAAATTGCTGCATCTGAACTCTTGTTGCTCGTCTTTCTGATTTATTTATAAGCAAAATGCTTCATTTTCTGTTATTTCGTTGTATGCAAGTGCAACTATTGGAACTTGAAAGTCTAAATGCCAGCAAAATATAAGAGCTGGCTTAATTACTGCAGCCAGCCCCGGCTACTTCAACAGGACTTCAAGCTGTTCGCTTCGGTATGCATCAAATATCACTTTTTAGAGTCGTGTTAAAGACAGCCTATTCGATGAAACATGTTACTTGATGTTCTTACTCTGTTTGAAGGGTTCATGAACATTCCACCATAATGGAGTTTCTGTCGATTTGCAATGGAATGAGATTACCTTATGTGTGTTATAGATTGTATTGTAGTAGTTTCATTTTCTTGTCGCAATGACTGCCATAGCCTTTTGAGGTAGATGGGGGATGCATCTGTTCTATTATTACAAGTTTGGTGAGATCAATTTTTGATCTGATCATTAAGTTGTAAAACCCAAGCTAGTTACAGTTGGAGGACATACGTGGGAGTATGGGTTTTTGCAAATGGGTGAAATCAAAGGCGACTTCACTGCCTGCTTGCAGTTGTAATTGCTTTACTCTCTGTCGAAGAAATGGAAAATTTTATTCGTAATGAAGTAAAAGAGAAGGAATGGATCAAACCACTACAACCTAGGAGGATGCAGACACTGCAGACACGTAATATGGATATGACACTGACAGGTAAGTAGTATTATTTGTAAAATAAATGCTTTTTAGTGGACATATATATCATCCAGGAGTTTATAGCGGTTTCCTAGTCACCATGCAGGTTTGTTTAGTGGCAATTATGGTGGATTTCTGATGCATTGCTGCTGAAGTGCTGATATATATCAGGTCACTTTTGACCTTAAAAATTAAGGACTAAATGATTTCATGGGGCTCTTAAGTTTTGCTGCCATAAGGCTAATGGCTAACCAGAACTAGGACATACACTATCCAAGGAAGAATGACATATTACTCAGAAAGTTTCATAGCATTGACATTTGATGTTAAAACTGATAAATGCAGTGAACAAGGAAGTGCAAAGAATGATTGGTGAATTTTCTGATTTCTTATTTACAAAGAAGGTCACCAATATATACAGTTATAAGTCATAAAGACATAAACTAATTAAAGAAATAAAATCGCCATCTAAGGCAGATAATCAGGCTATCAGATTATCTGTCAGATTACAAGAATATCTTAATCATACAAGGAAACTGAATATCTACAGAATCCACTATAGTCAAGGGTAATTATTGCTCACTCCAACACTCCCCCACAAGTTGGTGTGTAAATGTATTTGATGTCCAACTTGTCCAGTGAGCTTTGGAAGCTTCTATTAGAGACAGCCTTGGTAAACATATCTGCTAGTTGATCTTCTGATCTGACAAACGAAAATTTAATGATCTTTTCTTTAAGATTTTGTTTGATGAAATGTCTGTTAATTTCAATGTGCTTGGTACGGTCATGTTAAACTGGATTATGAGAAATCTTTATTATCGCTTTGTTATCACAGAACAACTTCATCTTAGAGTTTGGTGGAAAATCAATCTCGGTTAACAACTTTTTCAGTCCGAGAAGTTCACAGAGTCCCTTAGCCATTTCTCTGAATTATGCTTTAGCACTTGACAATGCCACAACTTTTTGTCTTTTACTCCTTCATGTCACTAAATTTCCATCAACAAAAGTGAAGTACACAGCTGTAGACTTTCTATCAGATATAGCTATCGCCCAGTCAGCATCAGTATACCTATCAATTTTCATATGATTATTTTTAGAGAACATAAGTCATCTTCTTGGAGCATACTTTAAGTAACGTAGTATCCAAATCACTGCCAACATATGATCTTCACTAGGATTGTGCATGAACTGGCTAACTATACTAACAGCATAGGCTATGTCTGGACGAGTATGAGATAAGTAGATCAATTTTCCTACCAACTTTTGATATCTCTCCTTGTTAGTAGGAACTTGATCCGGATACTCACCAAGTTTGTGATTCTGAACAATTGGTATCTCAGCTGGCTTGCAATCAATCATTTCTACTTCAGTTAATAAATTTAAGACATTTTCTTTGTGATAAAAACATACCTTGATTTGATCTGGCCACCTCAATTCCTAGAAAGTACTTAAGACCGCCAAGATTCTTCGTCTCAAATTCAGTACACCTCAAGATTCTTCAATCATTCCTACTTCAGCTGTAGACTTTCTATCAGATACAGCTCCCGCCCAATCAGCATCAGTATACCCATCAATTTTCAGATGATTATTTTTAGAGAACATAAGTCCTCTTCCTGGAGCATACTTTAAGTAACGTAGTATCCAAATCACTGCCAACATATGATCTTCAGTAGGATTGTGCATGAACTGGCTAACTATACTAACAGCATAGGCTTTGTCTGGACGAGTATGAGATAAGTAGATCAATTTTCCTACCAACTTCTGATATCTCTCCTTGTTAGTAGGAACT
The DNA here is from genome assembly GCA_030761205.1 of Fremontodendron californicum. Lineage (NCBI taxonomy): Eukaryota > Viridiplantae > Streptophyta > Magnoliopsida > Malvales > Malvaceae > Fremontodendron > Fremontodendron californicum. Next base: position 5,809,167 of record JAULJL010000019.1, on the reverse strand, counting down.
TGATTCGGGTACTCACCAAGTTTGTGATTCTGAACAATTGGTGTCTCAGCTGGCTTGCAATCAATCATTCCTACTTCAGTTAATAAATTTAAGACATTTTCTTTGTGATAAAAATATACCTTGATTTGATCCGGCCACCTTAATTCCCAAAAAGTATTTCAGACTGCCAAGATTCTTCATCTCAAATTCAGTGCTCAATTGCTTCTGAAGTTTGGAAATTTTTTCTCCATCATCTCCTGTAATAATCATGTTATCCACATATATAATCAAAGCTGTTATCTTTCCCTTTGTATGTTTCAAGAACAAGGTATGATCTAAGTTGCTTTGTTGAAAACCATACTTTCTCATCACCAAGTTAAATCGTTCAAACCATGCACGAGGTGACTGTTTCAATCCATACAGTGCTCGTTGCAGCTTACACACTACTTTTATTTTTGATGGTGTAGTCTAACCTGGTGGGATATCCATATACACTTCTTCCTCAAGATCTCCATGTAAAAAGGCATTCTTTACATCAAATTGGAGTAGAGGTCAATCTAAATTTGCTGCAAGTGACAGCAAGACTCTTACAATGTTCAATTTTGCTACTGGTGAGAATGTCTCCTGATAATCTATACCATATGTCTGTGTATATCCCTTGGCCACCAATTTTGCCTTGTATCTTTCAATGGAACCATCTGCTTTATGTTTAATAGAAAATACCCACTTGCATCCAACGGTTTTCTTTCCTTTAGGCAGCAGAACAATACTCCAATTTCTGTTCTTCTGAAGTGCTTCCATATCATCTTGGATAGCCTAGGACCACATTGGATCTGACAGAGCTTCATGTATCTCGTAAGGAACATGGCAAGAAGACAGTGTAAGTGCAAAGGCTTTGAGAGGTTCAGATAATCTCTGAGTGTTCATGTAACATCCTGTCCGAATAATCTACCTAAAATTCAGCAGAGTTTCCTTTCTATCTTAACTATAACCATCCTGCAAATAACACTCAGTTCATATCCTCAGCAGGCAATATTTCTCAATAACATTTATGACATTTATATATACATATTCAAACATTATCCATGATCAATCTATATTCAAACCAATACATATTGATTTATTGTCTCATAACTTCAAATATATACAAATCATCTAAAAGTAAACCTATCTCAAAAAGGTTTACTAAATAAGAGATATCAAAAGATCAAGACTTTTAGAAATTTAAGTATGATGCCCACCACGTCAATATACTACTTGAAGCGGAGAGTAGAGGAAGATAGCAATCTCGACACCTAACTGAAATCTGAAAATGAGAATATGAAAAGGTGAGATATATGAATATTTCAGTGAGTAGACAACTTTTAAAACATTTGAAAATTATAATATGATAAATTTTAACACATAATAGACGTTTTCAAAATAAATAATAGTAAAACTATAATGAATAATTTGAAGATGTAGCGAAGTTTTCAAATGTATAACAGTATTATAATACCAAATCAATGTATAAAATATGTAGAGTAAATCAGGTTTCGTATAATTGAGCTCTAACTTACTGTCATGCATAAAAATACATCCATAAAATAATCAAGTAATATTCATGTAGGCATACTAGTAGCCTGCCCCAAAGGCTAATACCATCATAGGACGCTCCAAAGGCATATGTGTCACTATTATGTGCCCCCAAAAGGCTAATATAATGGGATAGGGACTCTGGAGGTGGCTCCCACCACAAAGGCGTAACATGTAGCTCCCATAACCCAGTCTAATATCACGGAATTGGGACTCTGGAGGTGGTTCCGGTCATAAAGGCGTAACACACAGCTCTCGTATTCCGATCAAGAGTATAATCTCATACATTAAGTCAGGTGGAGCCAAAACCATGTATGTCAAAATCTATGTATAATCATTTATAAATCATTCAACTTGCTCGATATAACATTTCTTAAAATACATGCACATTAATAACCAAATCAATTCATATGTTTATATATAACATATGTCTTTAATACGTAAAATCAATATCATACTAAATAACTTATAATTATAATTAAAGAAACTCCAGATAACTATAGTTATAGTCTACTCACAGTCCTTGAGATGATCTCTCTATACACCTCAGTCTGAAACCTCGGGATCTTCAGGTGATGTTTGATCTACGTGGCCTAGAGATTAATGATAATTAGTATCTATACATACTCAAGGCATTATACAATTATGGATGCAACTTAAGTCCCATTAATCTACCCCAATGTCAATACTAATTTCTCATACTTGAGACAATATATCCTCAATTTTTAATATCATTTCCATAATCATTTTCTCTATAATTCAACTCCATATTCATGTGTTTATCAATTTCCTTTCTAGTACTCCATGCCTTAGAGATTTTCATAATCTATAATCATCGTTTTGTATTATATTCCTCTTAAGCAATGAATTCCTTACCATCAAGCTAGATTAGAAAAATCATAACTTGAGTTTGGTAAGGAATCTTGAAGTGATTCCAATTGGTTTATCTCGGCCAATAAGTCTACTTTATGAAGAAAATAACTTAGATAATTAGAACAAAATCTTGATCAAATTTGATAAATCCCGAAACTATGCCAAAACAGGGGTCAAAACAGGACAGTCAACTTCACCGAATTTTATCTTTTTAACCGCTTATCGGTTTTGAGTGATTCAAAAACCAAAATTCTCGTATTGAAGTTTAGTTTCTAGGAAAAATATCAAAACGAAAAAATACAAACCCAACTGTGCCGAACCCAAAAAATCAGAACAGAAAGCATGTTCAATTCTCCTGTTTTGCTTTTTCTTCCCATTTTCTTGTTCATGCTTTCAAATCCTTTATTTCTTACCAAAGGAGAGTAAAAATCATACTTAATAGATGGAATTTCGGACCTTAACATATTTATGGAGCTAAGATCTTAACATATTCATGTAGAATATCTAGAGAAAATGAAGAATTAATCAAGAAACTAACCTTGAATGTGTTTGTTGATGAGATTTTGGTGGAATTGTTTGAAGAGAATTTTGAGAGAGGGAGAAGAGGAGATGCCAGCTGCTACTTGGGAGAGGAAGAAAATTTCTAGAAATCTTCAAGAGATAAAGATAATTTAAAAGATATTTTTCAATTTTTGGTATAATTGCACATTGGTCCCTCAACTTTTTATAAATAACCATTAAGCCCCCAAAACTTTTTAATTCGTTCATTTTGATCCTTTTTTTTTATTTTCTTCACTTATAACTTCCTACCAATTTCCAAGTTTGCCCTTAAAATTTTTGAGGTTTGACTTTGCACGATCGTACGTAACCTCGGTTGTTACAGTTCACATGGTTAGCAATCGGGTTCTTTGATCCTTTTCCCTCAATCTCAGGAGAATATCGAGCTGGGGGCTTACCCCTATTGTGCCTGAAAGGTAAGTGATAACTAATAGGAGTATCCAAAACAGTATTGGAAGACGGTGTCTCGGAACTCACCTCAGAAACGAGGTCCTCATGAAATTGGCCGGGCGTCGTGGCGCTGGGATGTTGGCTTCGCGGCGCTGAGGCCTCTACCTCATTTGGCTCCCGAGAGGGGAGGTCGGGCGCCGCGGCGCCGAGTCTGCTGTTTCGGCTTTTTTTCTTGATCCTTCCGTTCAAGCAATCTGACTTTCCGGATCGAGATCCACCAGGATATTCTCAAGAGAAGGGTCGATTGGTACATGAGAGAGAGGGTTTTTTGGATTTTCTGCATCGTTGATTATCTCCTCAATGCCGGGACAACCCCACCACTTATGTTCTTCATTCCATGTCTCCCCCTGAAGAATAGAAGTAGATTCTAGTGACGAAAAAAACTTATCGGACTCCAAAAAAGTGACATCCATGGTGACATAGGTTCGTTTAGTAGATGGATTGTAGCACCGATACCCTTTTTTTCTAGTGCCATATCCAACAAAGATACAACGAACTGCACAAAGTTCGAGTTTAGTCTGTTGTTCTTTGTGAAGATAAACGAAAGCAACACATCCAAATACTCGTGGTGGAAGAAGCATCACAAATGGTAAGGTGACATGATTGGATAGAGCCTGCAATGGAGTCTTGAAGTTCAATACTTTTGACGGCATTCGGTTCATAAGATGTACCGCTGTACGGCATCACCCCAATATCTATTTGGCACATTTGCACCAATTAGCAAGGCTGTTGCTGTTTCCAAAATATGCATGTTCTTTCGTTCGGCCACACTATTTTGTTGTGGAGTTCGATCACAAGAGGTTTCATGAAGAAGTCTTTTCTCTTGAAAGTATGCCTTAAACTCTTGGCTAACATACTCCCCTCCATTATCTGAGCGGAGTATCTGAACTTTAGCTGAAAATTGATTTTCAACCATGACATGGAATGCTTCAAACAAACCAAACACCTCATCTTTGTGTTTTAGCAAATACAGCCACGTCATTCGAGTACAATCATCAACAAAAGTCACAAGCCAACGTATCCCATAGGTAGTAGTAATAAGGGAAGGTCCCCAAACATCAGAATGAATCAAAGCAAATGGACTTTTTCTTTTATTAAAACTTATGGGAAAAGGTACACGATGACTTTTAGCTAAGATGCAAGTCTCACATTTGAGGTCTGAGTCATGCACATCTAAAAATAAGTCTGTAAACAAATGCTTCATATATCCAAAAGATGGATGTTCCAAACGATAATGCCATAGCCAAATATGTTTCTCCTTCGCCCTAATTGAGTGTCGTTGCATATTATTCGCCTGGCCAAAACTGAAGTCATCCATGTAATATAACCCCTCTCTTTTAGTACCACGCCCAATAATCTCTTTCGTGAGAATATCCTGAAATAGACAGAAAGTAGGATACATCAAAACTACACAGTTTAATTCTTCAGTTACTTGACTCACAAATAATAACTTGTTTGAAAGTGAAGGTACTAGTAAAGTATTTGACAAGGAAAGAGAAGGGGATAATGTAATAGTTCCAGCCCTTGTAACCGGATATTTCACTCCATTGGCATTGGCGACACTTGTTCGTTTAGGTTGTGTAGTCTTAACCAAGTCATTGGAAGAAAAAGTAATGTGATCTGTAGCTCCTGAATTAATTATCCAATCTGTGTACTTACCTCTAGTAGAAGTACAGAATGCATAACTACATTTACCTTGATCACCAAGAGTGGTTTTTCGGGGGTCTCATTCTGCTTTCGTGCCTTAAGTTCATTCCAACATTCTGGATACCCATGTAACTTAAAGCAGGTTTCACGGGTATGTTTCATGTTCCCACAGTGAGTACAACCACTTCCCCCACCGTCAGTTGACCCCTTGGTCTTTGTGGGTCCATTTGTTCTTTCACCGTTTGAAGATGAAGATCCAGATTTGACTATCTGTAGTCCTTTAGATGCCATCACAGCACCTGTTGTAGCCTCTACGCTTGCCTGCAAGCATTATTGTGATGCACCCAAAAGAGTGTATCTTATTTAACCTTGCACTAAAAAGATCAATTGTAAGTATAATGATTAGCAAGGGTCGAGTCCTCAGGGATTGGGTTTTAATTTATGAGTTATTAGTTTATAACTTACGTTCAAAGAAAACAATAAAAGAAAAGGGGTTTTTGAAGCCAGATTTAAACTAAGTAAATAATAAGAATAAGATGCAAGGCGGTATAACCAGCCAATAAAAATATATATACTAAATTAGGCGGTATAACCAGCCAATAAAAATATATATACTAAATTAGGCGGTATAACCAGCCAATAAAAATAAAACAAAGTTAATATACAAATTAGGCGGTATAACCAGCCAATAAAAATAAATATAAAAAATAAGCAAAATAAAAGTAAGAAAACAAGTAAGTAAGAAGAATTAAATATGAAAAATATGGTTAAGGTTTCATTCTCCACCACTAGACATCATTAAGAATCAATTTCAGATCTATCAATATCAACCAACTATCAAAGTTAACAACCGTAGATAACAACAAGCTCTGTTACCCCAATCTTTCCTTAGTTTGTCGTTAAATAGAACAAGCTCTCTATTTAATCTCTAACCATTAAACAACCTAGAATAAGCTCTCTAAATTCAATTTAATGGCAGCTTTAAGAGAAAGATAGGTTGATCTAAGCAACAAACACATAAGCTCGGATTGTTCAACTTAGGTTATGTTCCACTTTGCAATTATTGAAAACTTGACCATAATCATTAATCACAAATTGCCACTTATGAATAGGAAATCAAGACAAATACATGGATCTAGACTCCTAAACTAGCAATAGATAATTATCAAGATCTATCTAGTTGTACACCTAAATAAATCAAGACAACATCATGAACAATTCTTGTAGAAGAACATAAGCAACTTTGATAGAAAATTAATGATAGATAGAATCTGAAAATCAATCACAAAACATGTCTAGGGCTTTGAAATCACCCTTAACCAAATAGAAGTTTAGCCTAGCATAGGCATTATAAACATAAAATTAAATAGAATCTAAGAAGAAAATAAAAGAAAGAAAGAAGAAGAGGAAGAATATTAATTATCCAACCTCTTGCTCTCTCTAAAGAAAAAGAAAACTAGAGAAAAGAAAGAAAACTAGAGAAAAGAAAGAAGAAGAAAACTTAGAGAATTTTATTAAAATGGCTAATATCCTACCTATGTACAATATGATTCTCTACAATCATCCAAGGCCCTCTATTTATACACATTTTGGAGGACTAAATGACAAGAGACAAGCTTTACAAATTTCAAAGGTAGGTATAATAGGTGGGTGCATTTTTCTAACAATTTTCGTCATATTGTATGACCATTTTGATCAGCCAACTTGATGGTCGATTTTGTCAATCTTGGAGGCCTGATCAGATCACATGGTCTTCTAGCAAAATGTTCCCCTATGAGTTACTGATTCATAGCCGTTGAAATCAGCTCATTTGCTGATGTGGAGAAGAAGATATGGGCAAAATACGAAAACAGGTCAGCATAGACGTCATTGCACATCAGCCAACTTGATGGTCGATTTCTTCAATATTGGAGGCTTTATCTGATCACATGGTCTTCTAGACAAATGTTCCCCTATCAGTTAGTGATCCATAGCCGTTGGAATCAGCTCATTTGCTGATGTGTATCGGACGATATGGTCAAAATGCGAAAACTGCTCAGGACAGACGTCATTGCACATCAGCCAACTTGATGGTTGATTTCGCTAGGGAAAACGACTCCGTTTCAAGAAGTATAAAACATGAAAAAGATAGATATGCCTCTTAAATTTGCACGGTTAAAATTTCAGCCTTATTGCTTCAGTGAAACTCCAGATATAGCTGATATGGCAAAAGGTGTCGGAACTGGAACTGAACTCGATTTGCCCTTAATTCTAGTAATCTGAAATCACTCAAAGAAACTTGTGAAAAACACCAAATTACATAAAAATATAAAAGATCATAAACACAATTAGACTAAACAATAATAACTCGTATTTGACACAAAACAATAATAAAACATAACTAAAAACTATATAATTATACGAGTTATCACACCCCCACACTTAGATTGTTGCTAGTCCCTAGCAACGACTCAATAAAAATAAAATAAGAAAATCTAATCTAATCCATTTTCGTAGGAAATCACGGTGGCACTTAGCATGTGACACAAGCCTTTAAACCCCTAGGTGTCCCTAGTGGACGAGTTTAGTCTCGTGAGGGTTTACTAGGACGATACCCACAAACATTGAAAACATAAGAAAAACTAAAAATAATAATTATAACTAATCCTTCCAATATAAATTTGAGATAATCATTGGACAAGTCTTAAAAACTAATCAATAGCTTAAAGAAATTCACAAAAAATCTTGCTTGAATGTAAATAGTTTGAGTTAAGCCAATATTAACATAACATATTTCAATCAAAATAATGCATATTCAAACTTAATCTCAACTTCTCACATGGGATACTCTCTTGATTTTCACTCTTTAAAGTAGTGGTAAAGTGTTTACACTCAATCAATCTCATGAAAACACTTCTACCATATGCTTGCTTGTCCACCTATTCTCCACTAAAAGATCATGCAACTTCATAAATCAAGAGGTCTTTAATCAAGGTTGTAATGGGGCCAAGGGGTTTGTAATGTGGTTGAAGAACAAAAGGATAAAGATATCACAAAGGTTCCAAAGAGTTCATAAAGTTTAGAGACATAAAAAAAATTATACAAAGAAACTTCTCAAAACTCTTTACAAGTACATAGTCACCTAGGCCGGATATTCATGTTGGGCCTTTTCTTCATTCTAAACAACTTTGTAACATCTTTTTCTTTTTCCACAAATTCAAGAGATGATTCATATATATATATTTTTTACATAGGAATGTATTTTCCAGTATTCCATTTCTTTTTCTCTTGACTTTTCATTTCTTTTCCCCCCACACTTATTTCTTGTTTCTAACCAAAAAAATATCCCTTGTCTTTGCAACTGGTCTCAAATCATGCTAATTCATCTTTGGAACAAAGGTAAAGATATAAGTATATTTAGGTTAGGGACAAGTTATGGTTACCAAAGAGATAGCTTATTCAATGTAGGCTCAAACTGGTTCACTAAGGGTGTGTTCTCTTGGAACATCAATAAGGGATGGCTGTTTGGCCTTGGCTAAAAATCCTAATGCCTCTATCAAATTCATGTTGTCACATGCATCAATATAGTCTCAACAAGGTCTAAAGCAAGTTCTGGAGAATCATGTAATCATAAGAGCACTCAAGAAAGAAATTAGATTGATTTGTATAATGCATCAATCATATAGGCTCAAAAACTCACAAGGATTATACAAGTCAGATTAAGTCTAAACATGCTTCTTTCTCAATCAACATATCATATTAACATTGGCTTATAAAAAGGTTGATATCAAGCTCAATTCTCATGAAAATCTTCTCACTAATAAATCTGTTTTAGACTTATGCAATTCATATCTCATCATAGTATTGAAAAGGAACTAAAACACACTAAAAATAATAATAAAGACTCATAAAAAAAATAGTAGACAAAAATAAAAAAAATCCTAAATCATTCCCCCCACACTTAATTCTTACATTGTCCTCAATGTAAGTCTATTAACCCAAATGAAAGAATTATGTGTAAGAGAAAAGAACTAATAACATAAGAATAGGAACAACTAAGACTCAAAACAAAACAAACTCATGCAACCTAAATAATCCTAAAATACTAAACAAAAATTAACAAGTAAACATAAAAAATAAAAATAAAAGCAATAAAAATAAAAATAAAAATAATAAAAGAAAAAGTAAAAGAAAGAGAAAGCAAATCTGAATATGGAAGGTTGGCAATTTCTTCTTTAATTGGGTTGCCTTCCCAATTAACACTTGAGTTAGTGTTTTGAACCTAACCAATACCCCTTCTTGGCTTTTTAGGCTTGTCAGGCTCATACATGAAAATTTCCAAATTTATGCGTTTGAGAGGAAGCTTTCTTTGCACAACAGTGGATGCATTCTCCATTACAAGTATTATTCCATCATCCTTTGTGGTGCATATCTCATCGAGGAATGGAGCATATTTTGATACTTGTTGAATGGCATCCACAAACAAGTTGTTTAAGGTTTCTGGCATGTGTTGTTCATGTTCTTCCTCCTTGAACTTTGCAAATCTACTAGGAAAAGGTGGAGAAGAAACATTAGTAAAAAGTGGAACCTTAAACGTTACCTCAGGTGCCGAAATACACTTATTTGGATTTGTGGCTTCATTATCCTCAAGAATAGAATCCATCTCTAATTTTGTCTCATCCTCATCTTGTTCCTCATTCCTCAAGGTCACAATAGTAGCATTCTCCTTTGGGTTAATCATCGTTTGGGCAGGGAGTTCTTCAGATCTTTGTGCTACCCATCCCACCATACTACTAGCCAATAGGCTCATTTGCCTTTCCAAACTCTGGATGCTTGCCCTTGTTTCCTGTTGAAATTGCAAAGTATCAGTAACAAGAGAATATACAAGATCTTCTAAAGAAGTACCTGAGTTTTGAGTCATAAGTGGTGGTTGAAAAAGATCTGGTTCTTGAGACCATGATTGATTGAAGCTAGATGGATGAGTGTAATTGGCATAAGGATCTACTTCTTGGTAATTTTTCGAGTAGCTATAATTAGTATGATCCCACCATCCCTCATGGTAAGTGTTGGAGTAATGATCATGCGGTTGGTCTTGGAACCATTGATGGCCTTGACATCCTCCCATGGCCAATTGTTGAACTGAAGAAGTGAGATTGGCTTGTTGATTCTCCATGTTCATGTATGCCACCAACTCTTCAAGTGTTAGATTGCTCAATTCCATTGTTTTTTTTTTTTTTTTTTTAATTTGAAAAGAAAAACTTGTATGTACAAGAAAATAAAACTAATTAGAACTGAAAATAAGAATAAACCAAGTAACAAATAAACTAAAGAAAGCAATCCCCGGCAACGGCGCCAAAAATTTGATGCACCCAAAAGAGTGTATCTTATTTAACCTTGCACTAAAAAGATCAATTGTAAGTATAATGATTAGCAAGGGTCGAGTCCTCAGGGATTGGGTTTTAATTTATGAGTTATTAGTTTATAACTTACGTTCAAAGAAAACAATAAAAGAAAAGGGGTTTTTGAAGCCAGATTTAAACTAAGTAAATAATAAGAATAAGATGCAAGGCGGTATAACCAGCCAATAAAAATATATATACTAAATTAGGCGGTATAACCAGCCAATAAAAATATATATACTAAATTAGGCGGTATAACCAGCCAATAAAAATAAAACAAAGTTAATATACAAATTAGGCGGTATAACCAGCCAATAAAAATAAATATAAAAAATAAGCAAACTAAAAGTAAGAAAACAAGTAAGTAAGAAGAATTAAATATGAAAAATATGGTTAAGGTTTCATTCTCCACCACTAGACATCATTAAGAATCAATTTCAGATCTATCAATATCAACCAACTATCAAAGTTAACAACCGTAGATAACAACAAGCTCTGTTACCCCAATCTTTCCTTAGTTTGTCGTTAAATAGAACAAGCTCTCTATTTAATCTCTAACCATTAAACAACCTAGAATAAGCTCTCTAAATTCAATTTAATGGCAGCTTTATGATGAGAAAGATAGGTTGATCTAAGCAACAAACACATAAGCTCGGATTGTTCAACTTAGGTTATGTTCCACTTTGCAATTATTGAAAACTTGACCATAATCATTAATCACAAATTGCCACTTATGAATAGGAAATCAAGACAAATACACGGATCTAGACTCCTAAACTAGCAATAGATAATTATCAAGATCTATCTAGTTGTACACCTAAATAAATCAAGACAACATCATGAACAATTCTTGTAGAAGAACATAAGCAACTTTGATAGAAAATTAATGATAGATAGAATCTGAAAATCAATCACAAAACATGTCTAGGGCTTTGAAATCACCCTTAACCAAATAGAAGTTTAGCCTAGCATAGGCATTATAAACATAAAATTAAATAGAATCTAAGAAGAAAATAAAAGAAAGAAAGAAGAAGAGGAAGAATATTAATTATCCAACCTCTTGCTCTCTCTAAAGAAAAAGAAAACTAGAGAAAAGAAAGAAAACTAGAGAAAAGAAAGAAGAAGAAAACTTAGAGAATTTTATTAAAATGGCTAATATCCTACCTATGTACAATATGATTCTCTACAATCATCCAAGGCCCTCTATTTATACACATTTTGGAGGACTAAATGACAAGAGACAAGCTTTACAAATTTCAAAGGTAGGTATAATAGGTGGGTGCATTTTTCTAACAATTTTCGTCATATTGTATGACCATTTTGATCAGCCAACTTGATGGTCGATTTTGTCAATCTTGGAGGCCTGATCAGATCACATGGTCTTCTAGCAAAATGTTCCCCTATGAGTTACGGATTCATAGCCGTTGAAATCAGCTCATTTGCTGATGTGGAGAAGAAGATATGGGCAAAATACGAAAACAGGTCAGCATAGACGTCATTGCACATCAGCCAACTTGATGGTCGATTTCTTCAATATTGGAGGCTTTATCTGATCACATGGTCTTCTAGACAAATGTTCCCCTATCAGTTAGTGATCCATAGCCGTTGGAATCAGCTCATTTGCTGATGTGTATCGGACGATATGGTCAAAATGCGAAAACTGCTCAGGACAGACGTCATTGCACATCAGCCAACTTGATGGTTGATTTCGCTAGGGAAAACGACTCCGTTTCAAGAAGTATAAAACATGAAAAAGATAGATATGCCTCTTAAATTTGCACGGTTAAAATTTCAGCCTTATTGCTTCAGTGAAACTCCAGATATAGCTGATATGACAAAAGGTGTCGGAACTGGAACTGAACTCGATTTGCCCTTAATTCTAGTAATCTGAAATCACTCAAAGAAACTTGTGAAAAACACCAAATTACATAAAAATATAAAAGATCATAAACACAATTAGACTAAACAATAATAACTCGTATTTGACACAAAACAATAATAAAACATAACTAAAAACTATATAATTATACGAGTTATCATATTGCTTGCCTGGTGTCCTCCCGTCGAACATAGGCATAGGCTTGTTCTACCATTGGAAAGGGTTGTAATCGAAGCACATCACTTCGAATCTTGTCCAGTCTGTCATTGAGTCCATCCAGAAAAGTATACACTCGATCTTTTTGGAGCAAGGTATTCCACTCTTGTATATCATGAGCACATATCATTGGGTTCGGACGACGAAAATCAATTTCCCTCCACAAACCTTGAAGGTTGTTATAGTAGGATTCAAGGGATCCTCCAGCTTGTTTCATTCGGGTCACACGCCTTTTCAATTTATACACCTGAGATGTATCAGTTCTATCAAAATATGTTGTGGTAATTGAATCCCATACCTGTTTAGCTGTTGGACATCGGATGGAATTTTCAATCAATGATGGGTTTATGGAATTGATCAACCATCATTTTACGATTGCATTCTCGATTCTCCATTTTTTGAAGGTTGGATCGATTTGTGTTGGTTGAAGGAGATCGCCATTAATATATCCCACTTTGTCTCTTCTCGAGATATACATCTCGACAACTTGAGACCATAGAGCGTAGTTGATATCGTTCAGTTTGATACCAATCGGTGCAGCAGCAGTTTCGTAGTTGGTGACTGGGTTTTGGGTCTGGGTCTGGTTCTAGGTAAGGACTTGAGCCATCTTGGTTGTCAAGTCCTCAAGAATAGCCGTCATAGACTTTTCTTCTTGTGCTTCAAACTCTACCAAATCAGTTGGTGTAGCCATCTTTTTGGGTTGTTGGGTTAGCAAAGATCGTTTCTAGGATTTTTGTTTTGATACCATGTTAAAATTGATAAAAGCAGTGAAGAAGGAAGTGCAAAGAATGATTGGTGAATTTTCTGATATCTTATTCACAAAGAAGGTCACCAATATATACAGTAATAAGTCATAAAGACATAAACTAATTAAAGAAATAAAATTGCTATATAAGGCAGATAATCAGGCTATCAGATTATCTGCCAGATTACAAGAATATCTTAATCATACAAAGAAACTAAATATCTACAGAATCAACTATAGTCAAGGGTTTTTATTACTTACTCCAACATTTGACATGCTGCTTCTTAATTGTCTCCCTGTACTGATTCTATCTCTTTACCATGGCCTTAATTTTGCTTTCATATTCTTTTTTGTACGTGTTGTTGATGATGACTGGAGATACCACCAAAGTTTTTAGTTATTGCCTTCTTTCCTTTGCTAACATATTTCTCAATCTATCTATCATTAATATTGGTGCAGGGATCTAATTAGAGCTTCCATGATGATTGTCAACTACCAGCACAGTCCTTGTAATTAATTACTCGACCTAGAGAAATATTACTTCTAAAATAGACCTTTTACAGTCTGAAAAATGCCAGAACACACATTATTTAGATGCTGAGGACTAGCTGATTCAGGCACGCGTTTGCCTCTTGATTTTATATATAGCATCTGTCATCATTCTTGGAAATAGCAGGAACAACTTGCTGGTTAAGATTCGTAAAGTACATATAATTAGCCAACATTGAAGGGTTTTTGTAAAGAGTGAATTAGTATCTGTTTGTTATTTTATGTGTGGCTGGTATAGTGGAGCTTTAGGTGAAGCTCAAGATGATCTCTACTTGGTCTTGGAGTTTAGCTATGAAAGCCATTTTTAGCCATTTGGTTTGGGTTCGGAGAAGTGGCTAAGTAACCCCCACATGATTTGATTTTGACCAATGTGGTAGACCCACTCTCTCCATTGATTTTTGTCTTTATTATTATTTTTTTTTATATATTCGAGGTTATCAAAGTTTTATTCTTGATCATTGAAATTAAGAGTACATTATTTTATTAATCGATTACATGGTTGTTGGCAATTTTTGCTTTTATTGACAATGGCAATGGATAACAAGTTGAGAAATGATTGTATGAAACGGTTTTTTCATATTAGTATATTATCCCTTTCATTCAAATTATGTCATGTAATTAGATTTTTTAAAAAAAATCAATTATTTATTACAAGAATCATTAATGAATTGTTAAAATAAATATTTATCATTTAATTATTACAAGTAATGTGTAATAAATAGTTGATTTTTTAAAAAAATCTGATTACGTGACATGATTTGAATGAAAAAAATATATGCTAACGTGAAATAACCGTTTTATACAATCATTTCTTCAATTTTAAACTTCAAAATCCGGTGGACTTTAGTTAGTTATTATTTTGTTCTATATGTGAAATCTCCCATTTATTATTCACAAGATAATAAATTATAATCAAAAGAGAAACTATCTTACGGATTTTTGAAATTTTTAGACTCCATAAATGAGGTTAGTAAGATGATTTATACCTTAAGATATATTTAAAAAATTAATTAAAACAAATAGAAAATGTGACAATCTCGTAATTTTGTTTGTAAAATTAAAAATTGTCATCATCAATGTATTAAAAATAGACTATTTAATTTTTTTATTTTTTTTAAGTAATCAGATTATTTAACTCTTGGATGTGTGATTGCGAATGAAAATGATTCATACACTTCTTAAAAACAAATAATAAGAATTAAAGAATATTTTAAAAATTTATAATCATATTAATTATTTTTGCAAAACTAACGAGTGCATTTAGGGCATTCGTTAACAAAATCCATTTTAAAAATATTTTTAGCACTTTCCTTTATAAAAATAATCAAACAATATTCGTGATTTTTATATTCATAATTTTGCAAATAAAAACAAACATTATCCTTCTTTTCTGTCCCACTCAGGTTTAACTAACGAGTGCTCTTAAGACACTTTTTAAGATTAGTTAATGTATAATTTATAGTAATAACATTGTATTAAATGCTGTAGTTGATAATTTTATTCATTATTTTCAATGTACTGAACAAAAACTGATGCACCCAAAAAAGTGTATCTTATTTAACCTTGCACTTAAAAAGAATCAATTGTAGAGTATAATGATTAGCAAGGGTCGAGTCCTCAGGGATTGAGTTTTAGTTTATAAGTTAATAGTTTATCACTTAAAAACAAGTAAACAAAAGTAAAAGAGATTTTGAGATAAGATTTAAACTAAAGTTAACAATAAGAATGAGAAAACAAGTAATTAAGAAGAATCAAATATGAGAAATATGGTTAAGGTTTTATTTTCCGCCACTAGATATCATTAAGAATCAATTTCATATCTATCAACATCAATTAGCTATCAAAGTTAACAACCGTAGATAACAACAAGTTCTGTTACCTCAATCTTTTCTTAGTTCGTCGTTAAATAGAACAAGCTCTCTATTTAATCTCTAACTATCAAACAATATAGAATAAGCTCTCTAAGTTCAATTTAATAGCAGCTTTATGATGAGAAAGATAGGTTGATCTAAGCAACAAACACATAAGCTTGGATTGTTCAACTTAGGTTATGTTCCACTTGGCAATTATTGAAAACTTGACCATAATCATTAATCACAAATTACTACTTATGAATAGGAAATCAAGACAATTACGGATCAAGACTCCTAAACTAGCATTAGACAATTATCAAGATTTATCTAGTTGGCCACCTAAACAAATCAAAACATCATCATTAACAATTTTAATGAAAGAACATAATAACTTTGATAGAAAACAATGATAGATAGATTCTGAAAATTAATTACATAACATGTCTAGGGCTTTTAAATCACCTTTAACCAAATAAAAGTTTAGCCTAGCATAGGCATTGTAAACATAAAAAGAAAATAAAAGAGAATCTAAAAAGAAAATAAAAGAAAGAAAGAAAAAGAATATTAATTATCCAGTTACTTGCTCTCTCAAAAACTCTAAAACAAAGAAGAAATCAAAACTCTAATGCTTGGAGAAGTGTGTATTTTGGCTGCCCCCCTTGTTCTCTATTTATAGGCAATCCTTAGGGCTTCAAATAATGATTTGCGGTTCTCCTTTCAATAAATACTGACTTGCGGCTTTCCCTTCAATAAATGTTGACTTGCAGCTCAATTCACTTAAAGAAGGAAAGGTGGCTGCTGATTTGCTTGTGTTTTAAGGAAATATATAATACTTGACAGCCAAGGCATGTAGAAATAAGAAAAGAAAGAATTAATTATACTCAAAGCATTCTTAAATGAGGAAAGATTACAAACTTGCAACCAAAGTAAGTGTAAGGAAGGGAAGTCTTGACTGATTTAATTCTCCTACTTTGACTAGGATTAACTTTAAGGAAAGATCTTTGCGATTAATGCAATTAATGCAAGTTGATAGCCAATAATACTATATTGACTAGGAGATGTCGCCACTTCCTATTTAACTCAGAAAAACATGTAATTAGCTAGGGTATTTAAAGGAAGAATTAGGGCAACCATAATAGTGCAAAAGGAAGATGGCAGCTGACATTCTTCATGGTGGAATAAAAGCTACCGCTAGCCTTAATTTGAGTGTGGGAATGGTGTTTTCAACTAAGGTTTTTATGGATAAAGAGTATATAATACACCACTAGTTTATTTATGAAATGTTTATGTTAGGTTTAGTCACATAGTGTCTCCTTGATGGGCAATCAGCTTTCTTTTGTGTTTGAAGCTTCATTTCTTGTTCAAATTTATTCTTTTCAACTCCATAGCAATCCTTATCTTCCAAAACACCTACAAAACACAAAACCATAGTAAACTATCAAGGATTTCAAATAACTAAGCATAAAATATAAGGAATTGATATATGAAAATACATGAATTTAAACACTTATAAAAAATATTATTATATATGGTAACCTTAAAGAGTACCCTTAGAATACTTCGTTAGCAACAATTTTTTTCTTAATAAACTTAGTTTGGGATGGAAATAATAAGCATCACCTATTAAATCAAAGTCAAATCCTATAGCAAACCAACTTGTTGTGTGTAAGCATGGACCTTTTCAACTCTCTTAATATGACAATGTGATGGAGATAAAAGGACACATTTGAAAAGGTTACTCACTAGTTAGAGAGAGAAGGTGGGGTTGGAGTATTAATCATTATGTAATTAATAGGATAACAATCCATCACCAAAAAATATTTTATTAACAAGTGACGTAAAGATATATTTTTAAATTATTATATTAATTAAATTATAATTTTACTACATTCTTCATCAAATAACGGTTAATTATTATATTTAATATAAAATATTTGTGTATTTGAGTCATTTTTGTGTTTTTTTTGGTGCCATACTCGTATTTAAGATGTTATATATATATATATATATAAATATCTTGACACGTTAATAATTCATGTTATATAAATTTTAACACTTTCGTATATTCGTATCGTATTTGTATTATTTTTTGTATCATATTTTAATATTTTTTTATCATATTTGTATTGTGTAATACATCATGCCCAAACTTATTGTAAATAATAATTTAATTAATTTTAACAAATATTTTAAAAACACTAGTTAACAAAATTTTACTAAAAAACTTAGTTCATAATATCTTATAGAAGTTATAAAAGCTAAACTGCATAATAAATATAGTCTATTACTAGTAATTAATATAGTAGGATAGGAGGTATCTAAAATGTAATTGCCATACAATGTGGAGTACATGCTTTGGCCAACTAACCACTTTGATTGGATCCCTTTCGATCGAGTTATTATTATTATTATTACCCAAACACTAATTAATGGTTATGGCATGCATGCATATGCAGACTGATGGATCATCAAGCCACTTTCATTGCTACCCTTTCTGTAATTACTTAGGGTGTGCCAAGTGGTTGGTCATCCCATCCATTAATTCAAACCATAGACATATATAGAGGTGGCAAAATGAACCCGAACCCGAAAACCCGCTCAAGAAAACCCGAACCCGAACCCGCCCAAACCCGATTTGACCAAAAAGTCAAAAACCCGAACCCGAAAAAGCCCGAACCCGAATGGGCCCGAACCCGAATGGACCCGAACCCGAATGGGCCCGAACCCGAATGGACCCGAACCCGAATGGGCCCGAACCCGAATGAGCCCGAACCCGAATGAGCCCGAACCCGAATGGACCCGAACCCGAGACCGGCCCGAACCCGAACCCGAATTTAATACTAAAAATAAAAATAAACAAATTGCAATTATTTTTTTTTACAAAGCAATAACTTTAATTATTAATTTTATTCTATTTTTTTAATAATTTAATTAAAATTTAAAATTTAATATATTATATATATATGATGAAATAATAATTTTATCAAAAAGTAAATTATATTTTGTACTTATAAGTTATAATTTTAACGTCTCATATCATGATGAATTTACAATCTAAATATTTTGAATTCTTGAAAATTTTAAAGATGTGAAAAAAATTTTGACAATAATTCAATTAATCTATAAGGGTAAAAAAATTGACAATAATTCAATTATTTTGGCCTTTTGGGTTATACTTAGACCTGCTCACGGGTCGGGCAGCCCGCCCGGCCCGTATCGGGCCGGGCTTGGGCAGGATATTTTGTGTTCCGGGCCGGCCCGGCCCGGAACAGTAATTTTTATTATAATAATATTATTTTATTTAATTTTAATTATAAAAAAATAAAAAAAAATTTATTTTTTTATTCCAATGAATAGTGTTTCGGGCCTAAACGGGCAGGCCAGGCCTGGGCAGAGAAAATAAAAAAAACTGGGCCGCGGCCCGGCCCGGCCCATAAGCAGCTCTAGTTATACTTATGCGGTTAGGTTAGGGTGGGTTTAATTGGATTATGGCTTTCATGTGATTTTATTTTAGCGGGTGGATTTAATGAGGTTTTGGGTTTTATGGCCTTTTGGTTTTGGGTATATTTATTATATATTAATAAATAATCATATTAATTATATATTTATTACGTATAATTTAAATATAAATTATATTTTTTAGTACTACTTTATAATTTATACTTTATACTGATGAAAAAAATATAAGTACTCGATATATATATATATATATATATATATCTTGACTATAAGCATAAATTTTTTGCATTTTATAAGTATATAAACGAATAGATGAAGGCCAGGATTTATTTTTATAAGTTTTTTATTTTATAGTGAATATAAATTATAATGTATTTATATTTTGAAATTCGAGCTCATCAAATCAATTATTTTAAATATCAATATATTAATTTATAATATATCATATTTTTTATAATAAATTATTTCAAAATTTGATTTTATATAACAAATTAATTTCTTATTCTTTTGGTGCTAACAAATATTAATTTTAAAAAAAAATAGAATTAAAAATATCATATAATAGCAAAAGTATAAAAAAAAAATAATAATAATAATAATAATAAATTAATAATTTGTTTTTAGATATAAATATTTAAATTACGTAAAAATGATTACATCTAATATAAAATAAAATAATGTAAAACATACCCGTACCCAGATCGAACCCGAACCCAGACCGAACCCAAACCCGAATGGGCCCAAACCCGAATGAGCCCGAACCCGAATGGGCCCGAACCCGAATGGACCCGAACCCGAATGAGCCCGAACCTGGATGGGCCCGAACCCGAATGAGCCCGAACCCGAATGAGCCCGAACCCGAATGAGCCCGAACCCGAATGAGCCCGAACCCGAATGGACCCGAACCCGAATGAGCCCGAACCCGGATGGACCCGAACCCGAATGAGCCCGAACCCGAATAAACCCGAACCCGAATGAACCCGACCCGACCCGAACCCGCCCAATTGCCACCTCTAGACATATATCGCACTCCATCTATATCAGCTGTTAATATATAGTGATTTATATTACATTTAACAATTCGTATATGTATATTGTATTCATATTTTTTTTATCATATATGGATAGTGTTTTATATTAATATATGTTAATAATTTGTATTATATAAATTTTAATATATTTATATATTTATATTATATCCATATTTTTTATATAATATTATATTTTATATCATAATTTAATTATTTTTCATATATCAAATCTAATCTATATATAGTCAAATCTAATTAATACATTTTTATCTCCAGCACTGCTCAGCAGGGCCTATTACCCTTGGGATGGCAATTAACTCCTTACTATATAGTGAAATATAGTCAAATCACAACTTTTACATGAATTTTTTTTATCTTTATTTACTCTACACATCATTATTCATTGCTTAAAATATTAATCTAGTGATCTATATAAAAAAAAAAAAAGTTATATCTTTAGAATTTTTAAATTTCATAAATGAATATATTATAAAAAATATATATAATAGATTTTTAATATCGCTTGTGGAGTTAAAAAAATTTATTACTATAAAAAATGAACTCATATATATATATATATATATATATATATATATATGAAAGATATATCCACTTATACTAGTGTAACACTGAATTACTTTTATATATTTTCATAATTTTTATATGATTAATATTTTAACAAATCGACTGTTAAATTTAGCAATATAATTATACTCGTCGTGCACGTAAAGTTTCGAATTGATCTGATATCTCTATCATATAGATCGAGAATACTGTCTTTTTCAATATATATTTAACTATTAAATTTTTTTTACATTGAATAAATAGTTAGACATTTTTAATTTACTCAAAACTCGACAGCCATGATCTACGTGAACAGAACATGAAATATGACGATCAGATTGTTAAAATATTAATTGTATAAAAATTTATGAAAGTATGTAAATTAAACTAATTTAATTTTACACTAATATAAGTGAATCTCGTAAGGAAGGAGCAGTGAACTGCACCAATTTAGGATGCATCTAGGGCTGTAAACGAACAGAGCTTTAGATGAACCGTTCGTGAACAGTTCGATTTTTGTTCGTTTATGTTCGTTTATTAAGCTAAATAAACGATTATGAACACAATTTTAATGTTCGTTTATTAAACGAACCGAGTTCGAATAGATGTGTGTTCGGTTCATTTATGTTCACGAACAAGCTCGTTTATCGTTCATTTAAAACTCGTTTATTAGTTTGTTTAAAGCTCGTTTATGTTCGTTTATTTTATTTTATTTACTTATAATATAATTAATATTATTTAATAACTTAAATTTAATAATTTAATAGTAAATTTAATTTAATTACGTTTGTATTTTATTATTTTATATTTAATAATAATAATTTAAAATTGATTTATTTTTTTATTTGTTTCTTAAAATTGCTTATATTTGTTTGTTTATTGTTCATGAACATAATTTTAATTGTTCGCGAACATGTTCGATTATATGTTCATGAACATGTTCATTTAATGTTTACGAACAAGTTCATTTAATTTAAATGAACTTATTCATGAACATTAAATAAACGAACACGAACACACTTAATTTTAAACGAACAGAGCTTGAACACAATTTTAAAATCCTTAACGAACACGAACCGAACACGAACAAGCTCAAAAATAAATAAACGAACACGAACATAGGCCTGTTCGTTCAAGCCTGGTTCATTTACAGCGCTAGATGCATCGTTGGTGACAAAGGTATGATGAGTGATGATATATGATCGTTATTTTATGATTTCGTTTTTTTTTATTGATATTTATTATCGGTATTCACTTCAATTGATTATAATAAAATTTGTTATTTTTATAACTATGATAAATACGATTCAATCAAAAACACATTTATAACCGTAATTTAAATTAGCGGGATGTGCATGTATAGACGTAGAAGCTGTAGGGTAATCCTTAAACATGTAACAAAAGGCAGCAAATCAAGCTGCGGATTTCATGGCAAAACAGGCGGTAGGCAGGGCCAGCTCAACCTGTTTTTTTACACAACTAAGTGACATGCCTGTACTGAATTCAGATATTAATATTATTATGGGTGCTGCCGCTGGGGACTCCCTTGTTTCAACTTAGTTGTGTTAATATGGGGGGAAAAATATCTTCGTACGTAATAACTGCTACTCGACGTTTCACACTTTATGAAAGAACGATGGGATATTGGATTTAGCTACTATCGAAGAAAAACTGATCGACAATAAATTCTTCAGTTTACTTACATAATTCTAATTATTAAATTATTGATAAAGTCACGAGTTCAAGTTATTAGGTTGGATCTTTACTTATTATTATTTGATTTTAAATTAAATACTTAACATCTGAACTTAAAATATTTATTGTTGGGAGCACAAAAATTATATGAAAAAAAAAAAAGACATAAAACTTTACGTGATTCGTTGTGTCTATTTTTATAGACCTTCAAAGATTTTTATTATTCAGGGAGAAAGTACATGGGTTACGGCTACAGGATTACTACTAATGCTATGAAACTTTAGGTACAATATATAAATCCCACAAACCGCCAAAAGGATAAAAAGATCCCAAAAATTTTCACAATTTTTTTTTTTTTTCGAATACGTAATAATTGTCGGGTCATTAAATTAAATCGTCTACCCAAATAGAAAAAAAAAATCAGGCTTCACATAAAAAATTTCAACATTTATCGGCAATTAATTACATGCATGATAATCACTTTCATATTGCTCCCAATCGAATCCATAAATGTTCATGACCGAGAAAGAATGGTATGAACAATATTCATTGATAATGAGAATTTTGCAGGGAAACTATCTGTATTCCCATTGTTATTTGGTCAAGCTTGACAGTGGAGCAAATTGGTACATATAGATCTGATAATTCGTGTATCCGTGTCATGTTCGTGTATTTTTTATGTTATAATTGTGTTTAAGGTGTTTCATATCCATATAAATTTTGATGTATTAATAATTTATATTATATAAATTTTGACATATTCAAATATTTGTATTATATCCATATTTTTTTATCATATTTTAATTATATTTTTTATGTTATGATTAATATTATCAGATTTAGATAAGTGGGAGAGGCAAGAAAAGAAACTGAGACAACAACTGCTGCAACTTCCATAATGGAAATAAGATGAAGTTTTGGGCCGAAATTATTGAATTCCAAAAGCACCCGATCGGAACTGTCAGAGCAGCGCCTAATTGGACGCTCGCTATCCAACAGACTTGAGGATCAATTCACTTTCAAAATCACACCCAAACCACAATCTCAATCAATTACTCATTTCTTTTTAATTTTAATCAATTATTATTCAAAAAAAATCATTTGATTAATCAAAGCTTAGATTTTTTTTCTTTTTTTTTTTGGACATATAATAATATAATGAGATATATTAATCAGAACCTATTGATTAAATTGGTATATATATATATATATATATACATATATATATATATAAATAAATATAATTAATAATTTTTTTTAAATAAAATTATTAAAAATAATGTATTAAATATAAATTCTTTTTTTAAATTGATAATTAAATAATTTTTAATTGATATTTATATATACCGATTAAGCAAACCCTACCATCATTAGCTCATGTGCTTTTTTTTTTTGAATTTTGCTAACAAGTGCCCTAAGGACACTTTTTAAGGTTACTATGTATAGTAATATCTTCATTCAATACATTAAAAATGATAAATAAAGTTGTCTGCTTTTATATTTAATACAATACTTTTACTATAAATAATATATTAATTAACCTTAAAAAGTGCCCTAAAAGCACTCGTTAGTAAAATCCATTTTTCTTAGTTACACTCAAAGTGCTTGGGGAACATGATCCAATGTAGAATTACGATGATTATTTTTCTTTAATTAAAGGTTGGATTAATTGATGTCTATGATTAAAAAGTATTTAATTATTATTTTCAAATTTTTGAAGTTTTTTTATATTTAATATATTATTTTATTAAATTAAAAAATTAATACATTAATTATATATATTTTTAAAATATCACTTTAATCAACGTCTAATAACATTCATAGTACCCTTATGATTATATATATATATATATATTTCATTTACAAGTATCAATTCCAATTTTATTTAGTTGGGGTCCATGTGGACCCATTTAAATGACCACTTGTGAATAGAATTTGTTGAAAGGTCTTATTATCTAGAAAGCATAAAATCCAACTTGTTAAGATTTTTGTTTCAATAATCCATGAAACAAAGTCAAAATTTCCTAGTCAAATAATTTGACAGCTTGATGAATTTGAATTTTTCGAACTAAATTGGCCATATATTTTCACCAACATATGATTCATTGTATTTAAATTGACACACTACAATCTCGATGTCCCATACCATTTTATTCAACTAAATATTTTTCTTAAATTTTGACTAGAAAAAAAATTTAAATTAAAAGAACGTAAGTGTTAAATATGCATGCATATTTCTTATATCCAAACCAAAATCCAAAAGCAAAAGAAACCTTGAGTTCTAATACTTTTCTATCTATTTTTTTCTATTTTCAAAAGTTATCTCATTCAGTTTAGTTTTAAAATTTCACAAACGGATTAATAAGGTGACACATATTGTTAAATATATCTAAAAAAAATAATTCAAGTAATAAGTGAGACATGTTGTAGTTTCTTAATCCCACTTGTGTAGTTAAAAAAATTTCATTGTCATTATACCAAAAATGAATTCTTTTTTATTTTTTTTTATTTTTATGATCACAAATATGGGAAAGAAAAATTATCCCATCCACTGTTAGTGAATGTTATAGACTCCACAAGCGGGATTAGCAGAATGACACATAACCTTTAGGGTATATTTTAAAAAAGTGAAACATCTTTCAGTCTCTTACTCTTGTTTGTGACCATTTATCAAGGTGAACTAATATGAAAAATCCCATAATGTCATCCGATCATTTTATTCAATAATAACTTCATAAATCACTTATTCAAGAAGTTTGATTAAAATTGAAAATTTCTTTTACCAAAAAAAAAAAAGAAACCTCTAAATATTAAGATTGAATTTGAGTTATTCATGAGTAAAAGCACATGATGAATATGGAGGTTCCTAAAATTTTATTTGGGTAAAGTTCTTTTTTTTTGGTTGACAAATTTGGGTAAAGTTCTTGAACTATATGGAGTGATTGCAATGGAACATTTTTGTTGAATTATTTGTAATTTTTCCTTTTATTTAGATAGATTAATTAAAAAACAGTGCTAAGGTTATTTAGCACCATGGACCAAATTTAATTTGGCTTTGAGCCAAATTTATATATTTTTACTAAATACATATATATAAATATATATATAAAAAAAAAAACTATAGGGGATAGATGATGGTTTTGGGGCCCAATGAGGCATACGATAGGTGAGGTCAAAGTGTAGGGCCTAAGGCTAAGAGGATGTCCTAACTCCAACTGACATGGCCTGAAGGGTCTGAACCCAAATTTGGTGGCTTAGGACAAGGACACCCGTCACAACTTAGAAGGGTACACATCAACAAGACTCAGCAAAAAACACCCATATCTTTTCCAATGTTAGAGATTGTGAAAGAAAGCCACCCATTTTTCATTTGGAGGGAGTGTCCCAAGAAACCCAACAAAAAAGATTAAAAAAAAAAAAAAACCCTCAAAACCTTATTTTCCCAAATCCATTTGTAGACAGTAGACTGTTAGGAACATTAAACAAAAAAAAAAAAAAATTAAAATACAAAATAAAATATGATAGGATAGAAAAAAATAACAAAAATACTATATTAATAAACTAACATATCAAATCTATATAACATGAATAATTAACATGACATAATCTATAAAAAACCTTAAACAAAACATTACATGAAAAAAATAACACAAATATAATACAAATACATGGATAATCAGATTTACTTTTTTTTTTTTATATATAAAGGAAATCGCAATCTGGGATAAGAAAATGGGTTGAAGATATTAAAAATCGAATTTCTAAATTTTTGAATATCATTTTTTAAAATAATTACATAAATTAATTAATTGAGCTTAATTTCGAATTCAAATTTACCCATTTGCATCTTAAAAAATATAAAAATAAATGGATAGCTATGCCTATTACTACTGTTATTATATTTATATAATAAATATAGACTTATTTTTGTAAGTTTTCAAAATTGAAATTTGAGAAAGAGAGGTTGATGTGGACAAGTACCAGAAGAGCTAATGTGGGGGGGCAGATTCCCCCCTCCCCACACCGTCCCATGTGCATGTGATCATGTTTCCCCCGGTCAACTTACCTGTTAACTCAACCAATTAATTCAAAGATATATAGATCAAATTTCACAATGTTTTTCACTTTGATTTTTGTATTTTTATTTGAATTGAATTGATTATTCAACCTTCCGGATTTGAATTAACAACAGTCCATTTTGAAAGTTTAAATAGTCTTTTTATTTATTAATGTCATTTTATCATAATTCAAAAATAAATACCAACTTGACATTTCAAAATATATAATAATTTACTGAAAAAAAGAAAATATTATTTTTCAACTTTCCAATGTTAATATATTGAGGAGAAACATTACGCCAAATTTGATATATAACAACATTTATGAAGTGTTTTGAAAATAAAATAAAAATACTACTGTAAGATAAGACAACATCTTTTTATGTGTTGTATATGTGACCGCAGTCTTATGTCTTTAGTAGCATTATTATATATGTATAATAGCACTTATAAAAATGTTGCTATTTCTATTTTATAATAATTTTCAAGACTTTTTGCATGCAGTTTTCAATTGCTGCAAAAGACCTCAATGATAGTAATTATAAATACTACCAAAAACATTTTTATATGATAACATATATAATAGCACATGTCAAATGCTTCTAAATTTTTTAAAAATATTGTAATTATTGACCATTATAATGTATAACAGTAATATGCAAAATGCTGTTAAAGTGTTACTTTTGCTATTTTTAACAACATTTGAAAAATGCTATAAATTTTTTTTGTCTAAGACTAATTTTGGCGTAGTGAAAACTCGAAAATAAGCAACAATCCGTGTTTCAATTAGGCGTAATCGACCTCAGTCTAGTTAATATAGTGCCAAACTTGAGCTTGCCTCAATTAAAAAAAAAATTGAGGCTTGAGTTAGATCGAATTTTATTTATTTTTTATTTTAAAACTTAATTCAAAAAAAATATATATCAAGTTACTAGAATTCAATTCAATCATCATTAATTTATATAAAAAATTAGAAACTCAACTTGAATTGAAATAAAGTCTTTTAAGTCACTCGAGTCAAGTATTACACAATTCAATTCATTACTTCAGTAACTCAAGCTTGAGCTTAATTCGATAATGAATGAGTCGAATTTAAATATCAATTCATCAAATTGAGTCTGATAACTTAACTCGTTTACACTTTTAATTTTTTTTGGGTCTAAACTCAGGGTGTCACCCTATCTCCATTTTATGGTTGATGGAAGATTAATCCTTGTTCGGATCGGGAAGCGTGATGGTAAAACCCTTCCAACATTGGTAACTCTCAAGACTCGAACTTTTATCTTCATCTTGAGAGCTGGAGTCGCTTACTACTCCAACCAACCAACCAAATGTCATACTATTAATCCAAAAACCCTAATATCATACTTTTACTAATCCAAAAACCCTAATATCATACTTTTACTAGTCGTATGTTTCATTATGGCTATATATCCCCAATGATATATTTTTTCTATTTTTCTACTTTCACCAAGTAGGGCAAAGTTTTTCTATTCTTTTTTTTTTTTACAAGGTAAAATAGGAAGTTAAAAGATTGCAAAGTCCTTTCCAATATAATTAATTAGGAAAGTAGAGAATTCCAAATTGTCACTTTTAGAAGCCGTAATACACATTTAAGTTTTGCTCTAAGCATAACCTAAGAAAGCAATCATTTGCCAAAGAGATAGAATTCTTGTGTAACAGGTCGTGGGACATGATATTTTAGGTTTTGATTCGACCCAATATGAATGATTATTTAATTAATAAAAAAATATTTTTATTTAAATTTAATTATAAAATATATAAATATTAATATAAAATATTTTTTAATATTTTAAATAGTGAAACGAGCTTTTCGGATTTGAGGAATCGTGTCGAATTAGATCTTGGGCAAACAAATTTTTTTTACCATCTGAATTTGGTCCGACCCTTAGATAGCTCTACAACGAGATCTTGTCTTAATATTAATGGCACGAAAGATGTTTTGGAACTCTAGATCTCAAATTTAATTTTCACGTGTGTAGGTTTCGTTCATATTTATATTGATTTGTTAGTTAGTTAGTTTGCCTTATTGATTCATTTATTAGATATATGTTATCCTTTATTATGATTATACTTTTTATTGATACATGAAATTTCAAATTTTTTTTGTACAAAAGAAATTAAAACTTAGGAGAAGTTAATCTTTTTTAAGAAAAAAAGAAGATATGAATCTCCCAACCAATTCTCTCTTTCCCTTTATTATATGTACAAAAAGAAAAATGAAAAATAAATCGGGGGAAGATTCAATCTTTCAATAATTTAGTGGAAAATGGAAGAAACTATTATTATTAAATTCATATTAAGAAGGAAAAATTTTCAAGGATCGTATTTGATACATTAATGGTGGAATTTGTTAACTTTAAAAATGAAATTAAAAATCTGTCACATGTCATCGTTTTAATTAATTTTTTATTTTTTAATATACCTTAAGAAATATGTGTTATTCTACTAACCCGTAATCCAAAAGATCCATTAATGATGAATAAGATAATTTCTCTTTACTAAATATCTAAAGTGAATAAATAATGTTGCTTCGGTTCCTTTTTCGTACCTTAATTTGTTTTTCCCTCCATAAACAAACACATGGAATGTGCAATTCTGTAAGGGCAGGTTTGGTTCGGTGAATCTTTCATTACAGGGCGTAATCTTACATCCCATCATGAAATTACCATGTTTGGTTCACTAACATTCCGCAAGCTCGGTAATATGATATTAGCTACAGTGTCAAAATTGGATCATATTGGATGTAATGTCATACCCTCCTCTCTCTGAGGTTATGTTACATTACGCCTGTAATGTAACATTTTTGCCACTTTTGCCCTTAATAACATAATGAAATAACACCCTCAATGCCACGACCTCTCGACAATTATGAAATAAAACATTTTAGCCGATAGTCACTCTTCCTCTGGTCTCAATTTCTACCTGGATCGTTGTCTCTACCTCTCGACTTCTCCCGAATCGTTATCTCTCCCATTCGAGATCCAAGTATGATTTCATTTCGAAATCTTTGGTTTATATTTAATTTAGGTTATTGATTTTGTGTTTGAATATCAGATTGAAGGTTTAGGGTTTTGATTTTGGTTTTAATGTTTGGGTTTTCAAATATTGGGGGTTTAGGTTTGGGGTTTCAATTTTGGATTTTGCATTTCCTTTCGTTGCCTCTCCCTATTGTCCTTGTTCTTATTTTTTCTTGGTGCTCCCGAATCGTTGCCTCTCCCTACTATCCTGGTGCTCTCGAATCATTACCTCTCCCTATTGTCTTTGTTTTTGGGCTTTTTTGATTCTTTTTTTTTTCCTTTTCGAAATGCTTGAAACTGTATGTATTTGCTTCAACTCAATAGTAGGCTTGGAGTTGATACTAATTTGGGACTTTATCTGATGCCAACCCTTTGAAGTATGGATAATTAACATTTTTAGAATTAGATACATAAGGTATAGCAAAAAAGCCAACAAAGTGTAAAATGTCTAGACTGGATAGACTTCTGCAGTTTCATGTACATGATTCTTTTGACTGTAGCATTGGCATCACCCCTGCTAGAGTAATATATCAGGCAGTAGTAGCATCAGTCGCATGCCTAGACTATTTTTGTCATTGGTTGGTCGAAACCTTTATTTTCCAGTATAGAAAATTGCTCATTTTAGATTGAATTGTTTTAGGATTATTTGAGATTTGAGAAAATGTGAGAAATTGTAATATTACATTTTAGTTGTTGTCTAGAGAACTGAAACCAATGTAATATTATATTTTAGTTGTTGTCTTAAGTTACAATAATTTAAGTTCTGCCTTTTTTTTTTCTTTATTTCTCTTTAAACTAGATGCTCATGTTATGTTTATAGATTTTGTGTATGTTTTGAAAATCTTTCCTAATATTTTAATATTTTGTTGGTTATAACAGTTATGGCTCGTTTAGCAATAAGAAAGAAGATGCGACTCGTTACAATTCTAATTTTACAATTGGAGATGATGGATACTATGTTCAAAATGCTATTGTTTGTGGCTATATCACTTGTGGTCATGTTTAGTTTAGCTACTAATGTACTTCAATTCGAATTTATTGGTTGGATGTGCATGAATTGGTTGGATGTAATTCAATTCGAAATTATTTGTAAAACTGTGAATTTGTAGCAGGCTGCATAAATGTTTAGTTTAAAAGCACGCTGCAGGTCCCCATATACTATTAGCTTTTACAAAGGCAATGGTATTTTAGTAATGTGAGGATTTCAGAATGTTACATTCCTGCTAACCAAACATGATCATCTTAAATGAAGGAACGGTCAACCAAACGCATGCATGTAAGATTCAGAGGAATGTGACTTCGTCATCTTGTAAAGGGGAATCTTATTACCAACCGCAATCTTACATTCACCGAACCAAACCCACCCTAAGTGTTAATAGTTAAAAACAGGAAATAATGAATCGTTACTAAATAAAGCATTTTTGGGCAGGCAATTTAGATGTCAAAAATGTCTTTGTGCACTACAATACTCCCAAACATTTAGTTGGTTGGAGTAATAAAATGGTTCCAACCCTCAAGAGAATCAAGGTTCGAATTTTGGGAGTCATCAATGTTGGGAGGGTTTTACCATTACACTTCCGACCCTATAGGGATTAGTCTTCCATCAACCATAAAATGAGGATGGAGGAAACACTTTGGGTTTAGACCCAAAAAAAAAAAGTCTTTGTGCACTACAATACTCCCAAAATTCTAATCAATTTTTTTTACAAAAAAGATCGCATTCTGAAAATAGAAAAAAGGGTTACAGGGATTAGAATTTCAAACCTGCTAGATACTACTTTCTAAAAATGATTACATGAATCAACTAAAGTAAACCTTGGGTTCAACCCTATCCAATTTTCCCACACTCAAATGTGCCATAGACGGCAAAACTTGAACATCAAAGCTGATATATATGCTAACAATCACCCCTTCAACTTAGATTCAATAGATGGGTGTGAAAAGGGGATAGAACTTTGGGCTCCAGACCTTTCAAAGAAAAATTTGCACTGATTATCACATCTAGGAACTGTTTGATGGATGGAAATTTTAAGATTTTGTCCCCATGGAGGGGCCGAAACCCCTCATCCCTTTGCCCAAACAAGACAATAATTATGCTTTAATATTATTGCAATGGTTGAAGAAGATGGAGATTGGAGGTAGATATTTGAGGCTAACATATGTAGGAAAACGAGGCCCGCCTTCGCGTTCCGAAGGGTGATGCCTTTTAAGGTTGCATCGGAGATTATCGATGTATATGTGCGTGCGATAAGGACTTTAATCGATGTGTTTCTTTCTGGTTGCAGTTTGACATGGATTTTTGATAAGCCTTTGTCCCTTATTTGTTATATTATGTCTAAATTTGCTCATGACCGAGTCGGATCCTGATTCGAAATTTTTTAAAAAATTTTATTCAGGTCCGACCTTGGATGAATTCGGATCGATCCGTCGATCCGATTTACTGTTCAAAAAATAATAAAAAATTTAAAAAAATTATTTTAATTTTAATTTTTATAATTAAATTTATATAATTTTTATATTATATAAACAGTAATTCGAGACAATCCAAATAAAAAAAAAAGCTCTATCCAAATTTGATTCAATACGAATCAAGTCTGTTGGACTGTACGAACTATCCGATACTAGACCTGCTCATGGGTCGGGACGGGCTGCGGCTCGGATTTTTTTCAACTTTCTTGCCTAGGCCCGGCCTGGACGGGTCCAAATTTATTGTTCATCCTATATAATTTTTTTATTAATATTTATATATTTTATAATTAAATTTAAATAAAATAATATTATTTTAATATATAAACAGTGATTCGAACCGAACCGGATCATAAAAATATCTATCCAAATTTGATTCAATACGAGTCTGTCAGATCAAACGAACTATTTGAATTATGAACAAATTTATCCGATACTTGAACAGGTACTTATGTTTTAGACAAAGTCCTCCATTTGGGAATTTAGTGTTTGTTGACAAAAAATAACTTAACCAATTTGCTAAAACATGATTGAGCACGTACTTCATACTTAATTTGTAAGTGTGTCTTAGCTAAGCATGACGGCATCTTATATATGTTGTGTCTAGGTACTGTTGCAAAAGAGAATTTAAAAGGCCAGTCTTAAAATATCCTTTAGGTTTGAAATTACATTAATCCCTTCAACTTTTACCTAGACTTCCTTATGAAAAATATGGTCGATGGATATGCATTAAAAAAAATAAAAAAAATCATATACTAGATATTTCAGGTCTGATTAGTAAAAAAATTTACTTATTCAAAACCCAATTCGACTCGACGGACTTGATAAGTCCAAAATATTTTTGTTCCAAAAAATTAAAATATTAAAAAAAATATTTTTATATTAATATTAATATATTTTTAATTAAATTTAAATAAAAATATATTTTATTTATTAAACAATAATCTGAATCGAATCGGACCGAGTCAACATGGATTTGAAAAAATTATCCTAAACTCGATTTTTGGATAGATCTAATATATAGTAAAAGTTAAAAATTTTGAAGGAAAATTTTAAGATATGTTCATAATGTTTAATTGTTTATGCATATTTTAGTCTTATATATGATAAACCTAACACATATATTAAAAGACTATACATAATGGATCAGGTAAATTTTTGCAATTAATGTTAAAACTATAAAGGATCAAATTTTACAAAATATATTATGTCGTGAAAATAAGATAAAATTAATTAATTTGAGAAATATTTCAATTATTTATTTCTTATAACACCAAATGTTATAAAATTGATGTACTACCTCTTGGAATTCCTTAATCAGAGATTTAAAAGCAGCATATTACCATTTTATTTTCGACTTAAGTTTCTTGATATATATTGACACATTAAATATTCAAGTTCATCATTTCTATGAGAGAAAGTTCCATGAAATTGTTTATGGTTATATACTAGTTTATGCACAAGAATTTTTTTTATATTATTATTTGCAAATATTCAAAACAAATAAATATTTTCTCATTTTTTTTTTATTAATTTTGAAAGATACAAAAATATTCTTTAATTTTTTTTTTTTTTTTTATATTTCCAAATTTCAAGTTAATTAAATAAATAAATCATTGTTATCTTTAAACCTGCTCATGGATTAGTCCGGATTTTTTTTTTTTTATCTAGATCAGGTTCTAGGTGGCCCAGGCCTGCCTGTCGGCTCGCCGACCCGGCGATTGCGTTAGCTTGGGATTGGGAATGCTTACGTGCTTTTATTGACAATATTGGCTTGATCGTGCCTGTAAATTGGCAGTTGACATAGATTCCATTTGAGAGTATGGTGAGAAACATTCACCATATATATCGGAACTATAATTTTATGACTGAACGTTTTATTATTGAACCCTTAAAAGTTCAATTACAAAATGACACTTCAATATGGTAGGTGCCTCCTATCACATTCCTAAACGGAGCAATAGTGCCATAGAAACAATACTTAATAAATAATGATGGCATTAAAACTTTTGATTGTATTACCAATCAAAGCATTAAAAGCAAACTTAAAGTTGGGCGATACTTACAATTATTAATTAGTACTACTACTATATAACTTAACATATTTATCTCATTAATATGCTATTGTTTTCCCCCATTTTAATAAAATTAAAAGTACAACTGTTTAAACTTAATTAAAATCTCTATTCAAATCCCATTACTAAGCTTCTAATGAGTTTAATGATGATTCATAATGTTGATGTCTTCTGAACGGTGAAGCTGAATGAGTTTTTGAAAATTGTCAAACCAAAGATGAAAATAATCTGTAAAGACAGGAGAGGTCAGAGGGACATCGGAATTTGATCACTAAGGCTTGCTCTGATACCTAAGTTAGTTTGCATTCAGAGAATTTTTGGAGTAAAAATTAAAAATAATATGAGGGTTTACTACTTATGTTTCTCTTACATCATGTCAATATTTATTCACCTATTTATATATGATTGTTAGACGCTTATAAATTTAACAAATATAAATCAGGTACATATTCTGTTTAAAGTTACTGAACAATCCACCAAATATTTTATGTGTAGATATCCAAATGGATATAACACGTACTAAGCATACCGATACCCACATCCCATCCTATCACTTGATCTAAAACAAACGCATAGTATGAATTAATTATTTAAATCAAGAGACTTGCATTATATTTAGATGCAACACAATGTTATGTTGATTTTTCTAGTGCGTTAATTCGAGCTGCATCGCTTCCCACGTGTCATGGCTATGATGCACCACGTCAAGGCTTTAATTGTGTGCTCTTAATTTAATTTTGTTACACAAGAATGTCATTAAATGAGTAATAATGCCTTGACTGCATATGCCCATTGTTTGAGTAATGAAATTAATCACCGGAAATAGGTTTCGGGTTGGTGACAAATGTTAGAACTTATATAAGAAAGTCCCACATCGGTGGGAGCAATGAAGGAGTTCCTCCTTGAAGACTATATAAAGAGCCTTAAGGAGAAGTATTAAATCCATCCCAAGAATTATCTCTTCCTCTCTTGTATACTTTCTTATATTCTTTGTGAGGTTGTTCTCTCCTAGTATTTAGAGAGAGGTGTTGTAATATTTTCTCATAGTGAAATTCTTCTAGTCTTGCCCCGTGGTTTTTCCCTTTATTCATTGAGGGTTTTCCACGTTAAATTTTGTGTGTTCAGTTCCTATTTTCTCATCTCTTATTTTAGTTGTGAGACACTATTCCGTCACTCTGGTACCTAACAGTGGTATCAGAGCCATTGGTTCGTGGTCCTTATTCCGCTGCAGTGAAAGTGTTGGTTCTTAGTATGCTCTGTGGTTGCAGTATTGTCTGATCTTCCACATCAGAAAAGAATTATTCTTGTTGCTGGAAATAAAGTGTGGTAGTGTGAAAGTGTCTAGGGAAGTTCTGGCTAGGAAAGATTTGGTATTTAAGTGTGTCTATCAGTGACCCACCTCTCTTTCCTGGGAACCTACCTGGTGCACTATTCACGGGCTACGGTCACTGTTCCAGTATACGGGCTATTCAATTGTACTGTACTATTCACAGATACGGTTATTATTCATACGTGTGGTTGTATACTTTTGCAGTAATTGTTAACGTATACTGGATTTGTTCTAGTGTACGACATACGTACAATACTGTTCACGTATACGGTACTATTTACGGTGAAATAGTGTAACTCGCTTCAGTTCGTGTACAACCATGGCAGCAAAATTCGAGATAGAGAAGTTCAGTGGGAGAAATTTCTCCTTGTGGAAATTGAAGATAAGAGCAATTTTGAGGAAGGATAATTGTCTAGAAGCAATTGAAAGTAGACCCACAGAAATGACTGATGAAAAGTGGAAAGAGAAGGATGACAATGCTGTTGCCAATCTGCACCTAGCAATGGCGGATTCAGTTTTGTCAAGTGTTGCAGAGAAGAAGACTGCAAAGGAGATTTGGGATGTTCTAAACAAATTGTACGAGGTGAAGTCACTTCACACCAGAATATTCTTGAAGAGGAAACTCTACACTCTTCGAATGAGTGAATCCACGTCGGTAACGGATCACATCAACACTCTGAATACGCTATTTGCTCAACTCACAGCATCAGATTTCAAAATAGCGGAAAATGAACGTGCGGAACTTCTACTTCAGAGTTTACCAGATTCGTATGATCAACTCATCATCAACATCACAAATAACAATGTTAGTGACTCTCTTCACTTTGATGATGTTGCCGGTGCTATTCTTGTAGAAGAATCCAGGCGCAAGAATAAGGAGGAAAGGTCAGAAAATTCAAAGCAAGCAGAGGCTTTAACGGTGATGAGAGGCAGATCAACAGAACGTGGCTCCAGTGGGAGTCAGAATCATGGTAGATCAAAATCTCGAAGAAGGAAGAATCTTAAATGCTACAATTGTGGCATGAGAGGGCACTCGAAGAAGGAGTGTTGGCATAATAAGAAGGGTGGAGAAAAGAATTCTGAAACATCAACCTCCCAAGGTTGTGTTGCAAGTACCTCAGATGATGGAGAAATCTTGTATAGTGAAGCAGCGACTAGTTCTAAAGGCGGAAAGAAACTCAATGATGTCTGGATAATGGATTCAGGTGCGACATGGCACATGACTCCACACCGAGATTGGTTTTGCACTTATGAACCTATTTCGGAAGGATCTGTGTTCATGGGAAATGATCACGCCTTAGATATTGCTGGAGTCGGTACCGTCAGATTAAAAATGCATGATGGTACTGTTCGCAAAATTCAAGGGGTACGACATGTGAAGGGCTTAAAGAAGAACTTATTGTCAATTGGACAATTGGATGACCTCGGGTGCAAGATCCACACTGAATGTGGAATATTGAAAGTAGTGAAAGGAAACCTTGTGGTGATGAAAGCAGAGAAGATCACAAGCAATCTATACATGCTTTTGGGAGAGACGGTTCAAGACGCAGATGCATCAGTTGCAGCAGCCAGCCAAGAAGAAATGACGATGATGTGGCATCGCAGATTAGGCCATATGTCAGAGCGAGGCTTGAAAGTCCTTGCAGAACGCAATCTCCTGCCCGGGCTCAAGATGGTCAATTTACCTTTCTGTGAGCACTGTGTGATAAGCAAGCAGCATAGATTGAAGTTTGCTAAAGTAACTACAAGAAGCAAACACATACTGAACTTAATCCATTCTGATGTGTGGGAGTCACCAGAAATATCCCTGGGTGGAGCAAAGTATTTTGTATCATTCATTGATGACTATTCCAGGAGATTATGGGTGTACCCAATCAAGAAGAAGTCTGATGTGTTTCCAGTATTCAAGGCGTTCAAAGCACAAGTAGAGCTTGAAACTGGGAAAAGAATCAAGTGCTTGAGGACAGACAATGGAGGAGAATATGTAGACGGTAACTTTCTAGCATTCTGTAAGAAAGAGGGTATTATGAGACAATTCACGGTTGCACATACGCCTCAACAGAATGGTGTAGCAGAGCAGATGAACAGAACTCTCCTAGATAGAACAAGAGCCATGCTGAGAACAGCGGGATTGGCCAAATCTTTCTGGGCAGAAGCAGTCAAAACCACCTGTTATGTGATAAATCGATCACCATCAACGGCGATTGGTTTGAAGACGCCTATGGAGATGTGGAAAGGAAAGCCAGCTGATTATTCTTCTCTACATGTGTTTGGATGTCCTGTGTACGTGATGTACAACTCCCAAGAAAGAACAAAGCTGGATCCAAAATCCAGAAAATGTATATTCTTGGGTTATGCTGACGGTGTTAAGGGGTATCGCCTGTGGGATCCCACTGCCCGCAAGGTTGTTGTCAGCAGAGATGTAGTTTTTGCAGAAAATGAACTGCAAAGTGAGCAAACAAATGACAACACTTCAAAAGAGACTGCTACAGTGCAGATGGATAGAAATTCTCAAGAAGATGATTCTTCTGAAGCAGAACCAGAGCATGAGGTACCAGAACCAGTTGAGTCCGAGGCTGTAGAAGTTCGACGGTCAACTCGTGAGAGAAGGCCTCCAAATTGGCACACGGAGTATGTTACGGAGAGCAATGTTGCATACTGTCTTTTAACAGAGGATGGAGAGCCATCAACTTTTCATGAAGCTACTAGTAGCCCAAATGCTTCTCTGTGGATGACAGCAATGCAGGAAGAAATTGAAGCTCTTCACAAGAACGAGACATGGGAACTGGTGGAATTACCACGTGGCAGAAAAGCCATTGGTAACAAATGGGTCTACAAGATCAAGCGGGATAGCAATGATCAAGTAGAACGATATCGTGCTAGATTGGTTGTAAAAGGATATGCTCAGAAAGAAGGTATTGACTTCAACGAGATATTTTCTCCAGTTGTCAGACTTACTACTATCAGAGTAGTGTTGGCTATGTGTGCTGCATTTGATTTACATCTTGAACAACTAGATGTAAAGACGGCTTTTCTACATGGAGAGCTTGAAGAAGAAATTTATATGCTCCAACCAGAAGGTTTTGTTGAAACAGGCAAAGAGAACTTGGTTTGCAGGTTGACCAAATCTCTGTACGGTCTAAAGCAGGCGCCCAGATGTTGGTACAAGAGATTTGATTCTTTCATAATTAGCCTTGAATACAACAGACTGAGTTCAGACCATTGTACGTACTACAAGAGGTTTGATGATAATGATTTCATTATTTTGCTGTTGTATGTGGATGACATGTTGGTGGTAGGCCCCAACAAAGATCGAATCCAAGATTTGAAGGCACAGTTGGCTAGGGAGTTCGATATGAAGGACTTGGGACCCGCAAACAAGATTTTAGGGATGCAAATTCACCGAGACAGAAAAGACAGGAAAATTTGGCTTTCTCAAAAGAATTATCTGAGGAAGGTCTTGCGACGCTTCAACATGCAAGACTGTAAGCCAATATCTACCCCACTTCCTGTCAATTGTAAATTATCCTCAGGTATGAGTCCTAGCAATGAAGCAGAGAGGATGGAAATGTCTCGAGTACCGTATGCATCAGCGGTGGGAAGCCTTATGTATGCTATGATATGTACAAGACCAGACATTGCACAAGCAGTGGGAGCGGTCAGTCGATTTATGGCAGATCCTGGTAGAGAGCATTGGAATGTTGTTAAGAGGATCCTTAGATACATTAAAGGAACCTCAGATGTTGCATTATGTTTTGGAGGATCAGAACTTGTTGTCAGGGGTTATGTTGATTCAGATTTTGCAGGTGATCTTAATAAAAGAAAATCCACTACTGGCTATTTGTTCACACTTGCAGGAGGAGCGGTAAGCTGGTTATTAAGTTACAGACTGTTGTAGCTTTGTCTACTACAGAAGCTGAGTACATGGCAGCTACCCAAGCATGCAAGGAAGCAATATGGATACAAAGGTTAATGGAAGAACTCGGGCACAAGCAGCAGAAGATTATTGTGTATTGTGACAGTCAGAGTGCCTTGCACATTGCAAGGAATCCAGCCTTTCATTCCAGGACAAAGCATATAGGTATACAGTATCACTTTGTTCGAGAAGTAGTAGAAGAAGGAAGTGTGGATATGCAAAAGATTCACACCAAAGACAACCTAGCAGATGTTATGACAAAGCCAATCAACACTGACAAGTTTATTTGGTGTCGATCCTCCTATGGTCTATCAGAAACGTAAGCAACATGGAATGGCAAGACAGAAAGAGTGGTGTGAAGATATGATTGGTTTAATCAAATCTTCAAGTGGGAGAATTGTTAGAACTTATATAAGAAAGTCCCACATCGGTGGGAGCAATGAAGGAGTTCCTCCTTGAAGGCTATATAAAGAGCCTTAAGGAGAAGTATTAAATCCATCCCAAGAATTATCTCTTCCTCTCTTGTATACTTTCTTATATTCTTTGTGAGGTTGTTCTCTCCTAGTATTTAGAGAGAGGTGTTGTAATATTTTCTCATAGTGAAATTCTTCTAGTCTTGCCCCGTGGTTTTTCCCTTTATTCATTGAGGGTTTTCCACGTTAAATTTTGTGTGTTCAGTTCCTATTTTCTCATCTCTTATTTTAGTTGTGAGACACTATTCCGTCACTCTGGTACCTAACAACAAAGGCCAAAATTTGAATTGAATCAGATGGTTTGGTTTGGGATCCAAGTTTTTAATTTAGAACAGTAGGATTTGAACCTCTCAAAGACATTTCTTTTAAAAAAAAATGTAATTAATATATTTTGGATCTCAAATAATAATTAAAAATTTATTAACATATACCTATAAATAGATATGTTCATCAGTCGGGTCGGATCCAATTTTTTTTCACATCCTTTATTTTTTCTTTTTATCTAGAAAACTCCTTAAAAGTTTCACTTACTTAAACATTAAAGGACGTCTTGAAACTCAAACTTCGACATCCCTATAACCTCTTTTGTATCCACAGATCCAACACAATTTTTTTTTGACAATTTCACGAACTCACCAACTTTCTCACCAAAAAGACGTCAACAAACATATCTCCCTAAAAGCACATAATAAAAATTGTAAGATCATCAAGCCTACTAAATGAGATCATATAAAGACAGTCTCAAATGTCTATATCTTGGATGGCCTAATTATAAGGATATTGATATTAAAAAAAGTGATATTGGCACTGGTCGAGTTGGGTCCGACGCGATTTTTTTGGATATCTCTTATTTAAGTTCGGTTTGAAAATTCTTTTTATTGTTTAAAAAAAATATTTTATATTAATATTAATATATTTTTATAATTAAAAAATAGTTTTTTATTATTAAACAGTAATCCGGATCGGGTTAACCTGAATTAAAAAAATCTATATTCAAACCCGGTCCAATATAAATCGAACTGAACGAATAACCTGATTCTTAAACATGTTTATCGGACAGTAATCAAGTGGTGCAATGCAGATCCAGATTATGGCACCCTTTGCATCCTTGTCGCATTCATTGGTGGGGTTGAGATGTAAGAGTGTTAGGACTCTAACGATTGTGAGTGGGGTTGAAGCAATATCAACATATATAGCCTTTCACTCAGACGTAACTCCATGGTGTCTTGTGAAACTGTTCTTAAATTAAATTAAACTTACAAAAAAAATTCATTGCAAGCAAAATTTTTGAATTTTTGAATATTTTCATGAATATGATACACATGAGAGAAAATGTACTTCCCACAAACTCAGAAATAACCTTGTATGGGGATTTTCTTGGGTTTTCTTTATTATTATTATTTTTTTTTAACTCTTAATCCATGATGAAAAAACAGGATCGGATCGATCGATCGAACCGGTTGAATTGAGAATTAGAGGTTTGTTCGGTCCGGTACATATAAAAAACGGAACATATAGTGAATTGGTAGACAACCAGTAAAAAATCAATTTTTTGTTATTTTTTTATTAAAAAATATTTTTAAACGATGAAATTTAAATTTTTAACCTCTTAATCATATTGTAAAAGTTATATCATTAAGCAAAATATATCTTTTTTAACTAATGACTATATTTAATACTTATCTAATATTAAAATCAAATATTTAATATTTAAATAAATTTTAAATTAAATAATTCGATTAAACTAATTAATTGATGATTCAAAAATTATATCAATTTAATTTTCAATTTGATTTTTTCAACATTACTCCTGATGGAAAAGATAGTAAATAGATATTACCTCTAAATTTTGGTAAAAAAAAAAAAAATTACTACCTCTAAAAAGGTTCATACTAATTAGAGGCCGGGCCTGGGCAGGATATTTTATGTTCCGGGCCGGCCCGGCCCGGCACGGAACAGTGATTTTTATTATAATAATATTATTTTATTTAATTTTAATTATAAAAAAATAAAAAAATAAAAAAATTATTTTTTTATTCCAATAAACAGTGTTTCAGATCTAAACGAACGAGCTTGGACTACCCAAAATCGGACCTGAACAAAAAAAAAAAATCGGACCGCGGCCGGTCATGACCACCTCTAATTAGAAATCACTTCATTCGTTCACTTTTTAAAGCACACATCTGAGAAATCACTTCATTCGTTCACTTTTTAAAGCACACATCTGAAAAAAATGAAAAATTAATGGCTATTACGGGAGGTTTCGCAGGGAACTGAGGACTGACTGAGTAGATGCCATGCCATGCGAAGTTACAGTAAACCTGGTTGTATAATTTTTTTATAAGCCACCAATAATAATGCGAAACGTGGCAGTCCCTAGCCCAGTTGTACTAACACCAGGATAGTCCCAGGCTCCCAGCAGATAAACTAGGGTGGCCGACAACTCGATACCTGATTTTGTGGACATCAATGCCCTTCCCTTTTCTACCCTTCACGTGTCTCCTACAAACGGTCCCGATCTCTATCTCCGTACATTTACTCGATTTCCAAATCCCTCCCTGCAATTCCATCCCTTTCTCACATTCCTAGCTCATTTTCTCAAGCCCAATTTCGTACTTTCAAAACCTATACCCCAGTTTACGAAAGTTCGTTTTCGAAAAGGGTAAATTTGGTAATAGGAAAATAATTTTGTTACTAAAAGATACGCAAAGGGATATTTCATATTTGTCACAAATTCAAAAACTACTCTGTGCTTTTTTTTTTCTTGTTCTTTTTCTCTCACAAACAAGCTCTTCACTGACGTTTTTATTTTCTTGCAAAAAATTTCGCTTTCATTTTTTTTTTTAAATTTTGGGGCGAAAATTGTTGAGTAATGCAAGACATCCACTCGGTCAGTGGTGGCGGATTATTCAGCGACGGCGGCGGAGGAGGAGACAGAAGGTTGCGACCGCAGCACCACCAAAACCACCAAGCACTCAAATGTCCACGTTGCGACTCTCTCAACACGAAATTCTGTTACTACAACAACTACAACCTCTCTCAGCCACGTCATTTCTGCAAGAGCTGCCGTCGTTACTGGACAAAAGGCGGTGTCCTCCGTAACGTCCCCGTCGGTGGTGGTTGCCGCAAAGCCAAGCGCTCAAAAACCAAACCTTCATCCGAAACCACCAAAGCCGCCGCCTCTGCACCGTCACAATCACATCGACAAAAGCAGCAACACCGTGATCAACGTAAAGCAAATTCTCATTCTAGCAGCGAGAGTTCGAGTCTTATTGCTGCTAATTCTAACATTGCAGTGATGAATAATAATAACAACGACAACAACAACAACAACAATAATAGTTCTGCTGGTGGTGGCACAGAGGAGGCGGTGTCGGCAGTGACATCTCATTCTAACTTGATAAATGTAAGCGAGTCGAAGTTTTTTGGACACCCTAATAATTTAGTGTTCGAGCCAGGATTGCTGGAACAAGGATCGGACTGCGGGATGTTTTCGGAGATTGGGAGTTTTTCGAGCTTGATTACTTCATCAAACAATGAAACTTTGTCGTTTGGTATCGGTACGGTATTAAATGGGCAAGGACTTGAGCAAGGACAGTGGCAGCAGCAACAGCAGCAAAGTGTGGGTGTGGGTGTGGGAGGGGAGGAAATCACCGGGGGATTGCTTGATCAGACGCTGCAGATTGAGCTTTCAAATTTGCATAGTAGATCGGAGAGTGGATTTGGACCGTTGGATTGGCAAGGGAGTGGAGATCAAGGGTTGTTTGATCTTCCTAACACTGTTGATCAGGCATATTGGAGTCAGAGTCAATGGACTGATCAAGATCATCCTACCCTCTATCTCCCGTAAATTCTGTCTCACCTTTTTTTTCCTTAAATTATTTATTAACTAAAAAATTTAAAGAAAAAAAAAACTCTCATGAAAAACAAATAAATAAAGGAGGAAAAGAAAATCAAAGAAAGCCTCAAGGCTTAAGGTAAAGAAACTGAGGAGAGTTACAAGGATATATGAATGTGACTGTTTCTTCTAGTGTAAAATTTTTAAATATTTTATTTTCTAATATTTAAGTTTCATATTGGTTATTTTGGAAGGTATTTCCAGTTTAATCTTTCATGTCATTTTTTTTTGGTGTGGTTATTTTCTAAAATTTTAATACTAGGAAGGTTTTTGTTACTGATGTATCTGGAATTAAATTAATCGAAATATAGAGAAAAAAATAGTGTTTAGGTTTTGTAGATTGATAGTTTTATTTGTAGCTTTGTGAATGGTAATGGTAATCAATCTCCTATGTTACTTATATTTTTTATTTTTTATTTGACACGTAATCGATTATGTATGATGTTTCACATATATAAAAAATAAATAAAAATAATTATATCAAACACACATTAATATTTTAAATTTATTCGAATAAAATAAATCATCATCAGTAATCTCAGTTTTAATTAATTATATATTATTATTA
This sequence comes from Fremontodendron californicum, assembly GCA_030761205.1. NCBI lineage: Eukaryota > Viridiplantae > Streptophyta > Magnoliopsida > Malvales > Malvaceae > Fremontodendron > Fremontodendron californicum. The sequence goes on along the minus strand of JAULJL010000019.1, from coordinate 5,764,891 downwards.
GTTAAATATATGACGAAACAGAAGCTTAATATTAAATAGTAAAAACGGGAACGCTTTGGGCTTAAAAGTGTGCCACGTCATCATTAAACATGGAAAACGGTGATGATAATTACGACGGGGGATGCTGTCTTTGATTCTGATGAAGGGGAAGGCTGGGGAGCTGTACGGACAAGAAAGAGTTAGTGTTGACTGTTGAGCCTACTAGTACTAGGCTGCTACTACTACTACTACGAAGTCAGTTGGGAAGTTGTTGTTTTTGGTGGGTCCCGGAAAGGTAGTGACTAGTCCCATGCGCGATTATGACTCCACGTGGCGGCGTTGAGACACCGGGGATGGTCTTAATGCCTAGGGCCAACTGGGTTAATCTGGTAGGGTGACTCTTTGGACTCGACCCCGGGCGTCGGGTAGGGTAGGGCAGGGTCGGGTCTGTTTATCCGTCCTTCCTCTCTCCTTGTGTCACTTGGGGAGAAATTATTTTTAGTGCTCACCAGGGTAGATTGATGAGAATGTGAAAATTGCAATGTAAAAATGTTATGTTCATAAATTAAATTACAGTTGCATGTTTACTGTAATTATGGATATAATGAATATTATGGTAATTAATTACTGTAATTATCAATGATGATAACAGTTAAAATCGTTAAATAATAATACTTTTTGACTTGATGACAAGGATGACGATGTGGCAATTTAGGTGGGTGGTGGCGTTGGTGGTTACTGGTAAACTGGTGATGGGGTGGGTCCAGGGCATGTGCAGAAGCAGAAGTGTTCTCAAGTCACACACCCCCATATGAGTCATTTATCAGTTTGGGTTCTGAAGTGTGACGAGTGATATCCCCACCATTTTCCAAGGGCCTTTGATTTTTGAACAGATTTTTTTATGGGAAGTGAGTTTTGCCATCATCTCTGGATGGATATGAATGGTGATGATTGATTATGGAATGGAATTCAGTGTTTTTGCATCATTTTTACTTAAACGTTTGTGTACATTAAATGTGGGTTTTGGACCCTTGGACTTTAGGGTAGGGTGTGGCAGTAGGCGGGGTGGGGTGTACTTAAATTAGGTGAGGGATTTGATGTGCTCCTTTTGGGGATATTGATCTTTTGCAATGTTAGGGGTTGAGCTTTGGAGTGGTCCCCTTTTGGCTGAAACAATGATATATATAGTATGAGAAGTTTTCACGGGGGCTTCATCTATAGTTTTGGGTACAACCTTGAAGGAGATTGCCTTCGCTACAAAGTTTTAAATTTAGAGGTTATATATATATATATATATATGTATATGATTATTATTCTGCACATTAATAGTGAAATTTTTTTATTTCACAAGCGAAAGTTAAAAAAATTATCACATGTTTCATTTATTATTATTATTTTTAAATATAACTGAAAGACATGTGATAATTTTTTAATCTCGTTTGTGGAGTTAAAAAATTTAATTGTTAATGTATAAGAATTTTTTGGATATATATATATATGGGTTTTTTGGATATATTTTTCAAAACAAATAAATACCCAAAGTAAAATTATTCTAACTCATTGAATTTTTTTAAAAAATAAACAATACAAAAAGGAAATTCGGGTTTAACATTTAAAGTTTGTCTTCTTTAAAAGTTAAAAATAGATATAAACATTAGTCTTTAAATTTAATATATGTTTACAAAAGTTGAGGATTTTTTTTTTTTATTTATTTATAAAACGATTTACCCATTTAGTTATAATGTCAGTGAATATGCGCTAAAAACTTTTAATTTGAAAATGAAGGCTTAATTATGCTTTTTGAATGAAGAATCATGTATCAATCACTAATTTAAATACTAGAGTGTAAATAAGTTAAACACTTTAATAATAACAAGGCATATAATTTATCAAGTAAAATTCGTGATGTTCATTACTAAAAACGTTTTACATGAAGACTATAAATGAAAATCAAAACTAATACTCGTACTAGAATTTAGGAGTTTGATTAAATTATTTACATGAAATTTTAAACATTAAAGTTATAGAGTATTAATTTATTTATTAAGTTCTACCAATTTTAATTTTTTCTTATATATTATTTTTATTAGAAACTCACAATATTTCATGAAAAATTATATCTAATAATTAATTTTCTCGTAAAAAATACTTAACATTAATTGAAAAAACGGTTTCACTAGTTATTATAAATTGATAAAAATAAATAAATAATAACAAAAATTAGTAACATGAATTGATAAAAATAGACTTCTAACTATATATTTTCTTTCATAATATATATTTTTAATTTTATGTATTTGCCGTTCTTACATAAAAATTCTGAGCCAGCCATAGCCCATAGGCTATTAGGAGGGGGCAAGGCATGAGGCTGGACCAGCACTGGTCCTGGTCCTCTGCTGTCCTAGGTTGGCCAAATGCTGCATTTGCAAGCTGATTAGGGCCGGTGGTCAGTCAAAGTTTCCAGCTGAAAACTACCAATGCTTAATCGAAACATATCATTTTTTTCTTCTTCTCAATTTCAATTAATTGTACTCTGATTATACATGAATGATAATACTTCATTATATCTTCTTCTTATCTTATCTGTAGTCCTTTGATGTACTACAAGTCTACAACATTAAAGTACCATCATCGAGTTGCTTGCCCTTTTTCTCTTTAGGGTTCTTAACATTTATTTCAAGAAAAAAACAAATTAGTTAAAATGTTGATAATCACATATATATTTTTGATTGCGTCATATTAATTATAATTGTGAATGTAATAAATATTATCAAAACTATTTACGATGAATATCAATGATAAAAAAAATTAAAATCGTAAAATAATTATCGTATTATCATATTCTAACTGCTATTTAAATCTTATCTCATTTAGCTTAACCAAATGTCCCATCAAGCAGGGTATAGACTGACCGATTAACCTTCAGCAGCAGCAAAGGTAAGTATAATATAAAAATCTCATCTCATAGCTGAAAAGAACATACTGAAGCTTTATGCTGGCTACAGTTTGTAACAATTTTTAAGAGCAAACGAGAGATTAAAAGATCTTTTTTATTGTGAATGGTTGTCCTTTGTTAGGAGTCTGCTGCCGCTGTCAAAACCGCATCACTATTTCTCTCTTTCACTCACTGTGTCACGTTCTCAGCTCAAGGATTAAGATGTAACAGCGTCATATAGGGTGTAATCAAATCAAATCAAACTGAAATTATAAGAAGTTTGAGCTCGAGTTAAAATTTAAAGTTCAAAATTTTATTCGAGTTTGATCGAGTTTCACTTTTAAAGTTCGAATTCGATTCAAAATAAAAATAAAATTACTCGAGCTTGCTCGATCAAGTTCCTTTACCTGACAAAAATGAACTCGATTACCGTGCTCGATTTCAAACTGGATTATTCATTTATTTGTGCTCAAGTTTGAGTTCGAATTGAGAAACTAATTAAAAATAAAAAGTTATATTAGACTCGCGAGCTACTCGAATCAAGTATTAGGATACTCAAATTTGGGTCGCTCGAGCTCAACTCGACAATAATCGAGCCGAATTTGAGTTTTTTTTCGAATCGAACCCGAATAGCTTACGAGCACAAATATCTCATTTATATCCTAAACGGCCGTCACGAATCTCGTAAGCATACAAAGCTACAGATATCTTACTAACTTGAAGATCAAAATCTCCAAAAGTCTCAAATACTTCATATTTAATTTGCAAGTATGTCTTAGCACAGTTAACTGGTTTTACTTGTTCGCTCTCGGTTTTCATCAGGATTTCGTTGATTATTTATAAGGCAAAGAAGCAAGTTCTCCATTTTTTTGTTAATTGTTGTTTGCTAATGGGTGAAGTACTGAGGGTGAAATATTGGCTAATTCATTCATTGCCCAAATATCTGACTAATCTGCCAAATGCCAATTCAAGACTAACAAAGACGGTTGGCCGTCGTTGGCCCATACTTCTAAATCGCGAATTTTATCGTGGATGTTGCGAATATTGTGTAACGCGTCGCAATTGTCGCAGACGTAAATTTGATAATGTTTCAATAAATTTGATAATATCGCAAATGTTACGTAACGAATAAAATACGATACGGATGTTTTAATTTTTGTTATGTTGCGATCGTAAAGGACGCATTTTAGTACTATGTTGGCCATGGTCCAAGACACCAAGCATGGTGAACGGCTAGCGAACGTGAGCTTATGCCAGATGTGACCCTATGAGGCTTCTGGTTTGGCCCATATTATTGCCTTGATAACCAATGGAAGGATCATTCAAAGATTCACTGACAATGGACCATGCTGTGTCTAAGATTGGCTTGGCATGGCCAAAGAAACGCTGTGGCATGGATCGCGACTGAAAATTAGCACCTCAAAGTTTTGCACATGGAGTCCTTGACCAGACCTCCTTGCTTTATAAGATACTGCTTCAAAACCTGATTCTTACTGAACCATCATCAGTTTGCTTAAAATGAAATTAAAGACAAGATCATCGTGAGAGCACAATCACGATTCCTGGCTATGAAGCACGGACACTTCAATTAGGAAAGTGTTTAAGTGTCGTACACGGCTCTGACACGACGAAATATATATTGGACACGTCAAAAAAATAAAAATAAAATCGGACATAAAAACATGATTAAGACACGGCTGGGCACGTCGGGACACGCGATAATATTTTTTTTGGGCATTTTTCTCTCAAATATGAAAATAATGAGCAATTTGATTCTAATGCATTTTTTAACGTTCAAGTTTTTAAATTCAAAAATAATTTTAAAAAATTGAAAAACTATTTTCATATTAACATTTAATCGAAAAGTATCAATTTTACATTTTTAATTGTTTATTATTATATAAACAATATTTTTAGTGCCGTGTACGGCATGTACCCATATCTTAATTTTTCAGAAATTCTCGTATTGCCATGTCCTGTCATGTCGTATCGTACCCGTATTGCGTAAAATTAAAAAACCATTTACATGTTAACATTTAATTGAAAAGTATCAATTTTACATTTTTAATTCTATATATTATATAAACAATATTTTTTAGTGTTGCGTACGGCTGTATCCGTATCTTAATTTTTCAAAAATTCTCGTATCGCCGTGTTCGTGTCATGTCGTGTCGTATCCGTATTGCGTGTCTATGTTCGTGCTTCCTAGATTCCTGATTAGTCCAACTCATAATAGAAAAGGAAAAGTATATTTACTTCCATGAGATTTGATAAAAAATACACTTACGCTCTAAGGTTTGAAAAACATCCACTTATCCCCCAAGGTTTGGCACAAAATACACTAATCCCTTAAGATATTATTTCTAAGTTAATTTTAAATGAAAATACAAATATAACATTTAATTATTTATTTTTGTTTTGTTGTTTTTATTCTTTTTTTTTTACTCATTTTTTTTTAATTACAAAATTATCTTTAATTACTATTAAGTTAAATTTTAATTAAATTATATTCTAATTCGAATATATATATATTAAATATTTTAAACTTATGTCAATATGGATTGATTTAGTTAGTTGAATACTCATTAGCGTTTTGACAAGTCTCTGGATTCGAGTCTCATCAGCAGTTTCACTTAGTGAGTGACTTATAAGTACCATTGTTAGCCCTCTATAAAACTTGTGACATGTCCTGACCCTGGATTGGATAGTCTCCCTTCACCTAAACTTTTTTGTACCAAAAGTTTTAATTTTTAAAGTAAAATTTGAATAAATATTGATTTGATTAACAGAATGCTAACATAGTTACTAAATAAATTGAATTAAATATAAGTTTAAAATATCTAACATGCACTTGAATTAGAATAAAACTTAATTAGAATTTAATTTAATAGTAATTAAAGATAATTTTAAGATTAAATAAATTCTCATTATTTTGTAGTTAAAAAATTTTGAATAAAAAAAATAAAAAAATGATTAATATTAAAAAAGTATATTTATTTTTTTATTTAAAATTAATTTAAAAATAATACTTTAAAGATAAATGAATTTTTTATCAAAAACTGAAAAAATAAATAAATATTTTTTAAATTAAAAGAGATAAGTGTCTTTTACCCTAATAAAAATCAAAGACATTATTCACTGATGTGGTAAAACTTCGAAAACCTTGCAACTCTGGAACAGCAGATGAGAACTGGATACTAACGAAAATGACAAAAACAGAACTGACCCTATAAATTTTAACTTTGTATCAGTCACTGACAGTAAGTCTATCACCTCACCAAGTTCGAAAACCAAAAACTTTTTTTTTTTTACTTTAAAGAATTATACTTCGAAAATAGATTTAACAATTTATGTATATATATATCATATTTTATATTTTTTTTAGTCATATAAATATAATAAAATTATTAAAGTTGTATGACAAGCATCATTGCTAGTTTTATCATTTACATCACACTTTTATCCATAAGCATATGATATTTGGAACCCTGCACAGCAAACACATGAACATAGAATCAGATAGGAGGAAATAAAATAGTGTTCTATAAACAAGCAATGAAAGGGCATGTAACATTCAGAATTTACAACATAAAAAATTAGAGATGATAATAGATAGTGCGGATTCGGATATTTGTAATTATTCGATCCGTTTTTTGTGAATTCGGATAAATTTTGAATATTATAATTACTATCCGCAACGGATTTAAAGCGGATGCGGATATGAAATCTCGGATATCCGTTATTCGAATCCACATTACTTATGCGGATAACGGATTCGGATATCCGAATCCGCTTTTTTTTTGCAGATTTGGATTCAGATATCCGCATACATTATCCGTTTATTTGAATTTAAAATTAATTTTTTATTTGATTATATTTGATTTAATTTTTTTACTTATTGAATTTAAATATTTAGCAGATTCAGATATCCGACAGATAATGTTATTTAATTCGGATTCGAATAGTAATATTCGGATTTAATGCGGATAATAAACGGATTCAGATTTTAAAACAGATTTACAGATTCAGATAGTATAAAAAAAATAGATATCCGATCCACTGTCATCCTCACCGGACTGTTGTTCCTTTCTGATGGCAATCTGTTCATAAAATCCATAGAATGAGCCACCAATTTTTTTATGGATAACTGAGAAAAGCACAATGAAATCATGAAGAAGAAGAAGAAGAAAAAGTTACATGGGAAAAGCAAAAGAATGAGAGCTGGCAGTGCTAGAACATGGTACTGGTCCTGAGTATGATATTGTGGCTGAAAGGGGACTAATTGCAAAGGAACCACAATCTCCATGAGCAACTTCATTAAGGCTTCTTGACTTCCTATCTTCAATCCTCGATCTCCATAGTGGTGGGTGGAAAAGTAGAAAAAAATTAATTTTTGAATGAGCTTGGTACAGACTAGGAGAAGAAAGAAGATAGATACGATTATCATTTTTCACTCTTTATGTATAAAAATAAAATATTTTAAATTAAAATGATAAAGGAAAATAAAAGAAAATAACAAAAATATGAGTTAAGTAGACATATTTATAAAATTATTCATTATTTTTAAAATTTATCTTTTTCTCAAGATATAATAATAAAATAATATAATTTTTTTTTTTCATTTTTAACTCCACCAAACAACGAATGAAATGAATTTTTATTTTTTTTTTATTTTTTTATCTTTCTTACCAAATATATTATAAAAAATTATATATATTTTATCTTTTCATATTTCTCTCCTTGCAATTGTTTATCTTTTCATTTTTCTATCACCTTATAACCAAACAAACAAGTCTACAAACTTCTCCCACAGACCCGAGTTTCTGAGGAGACTTCTAACTTTTTAACTTAAAAGAACTTTTTTTTAATCAAAAAAGAATTTTTTTTAATATATACATTTTATGATTCGTAGTAAAAATTAAAAAAATTCAAATGCAAGATTTAACTTAATTGATTTACGCAAACACTATTAAATAATATCTAATAACTCATGGACCTTTTTCTCTTATTCTGTACTGTGATTTTTTTTTGAAAAAAAAAAAAAACTAAAGAAATTCAAACAGTCTCTTTCAAACAGGGAAAGTGCATGCAGCTTGAGGAAAAGAAAATTAAGACCCAGCTCTTTCAAACAAAGGAATAGTACATGCAGTTTTAAGGGAAGAACGAGATTTTGAACAAAAATATACACTTAATAATTATTATAGAATCAAATTCTCAGATGCCAACTCAATAACGTGGCTTTTGCTATTTAAACTTTTCTTTTCCTATGCATTTTGCCTCAAGAAACCCAAATGATATGGAGTGCATTCCACAACCCATCTCAAAATATGGACCTTATACTATATTACCTGAACTCTTCATTTTTCTTAAAACATCCGTGTCCGATACATATTCAAATATGAATATAAAGTACCGTATGATTCTTCAAATATATGAAAAAATTGAATACATCCGTGTAAACAAATACTCATATCCAACACTCATCCGAATCCGGATACAATAAACCTTGTAAACTGCTTCACGTTTGAAATGAAAAAAGAAAGGGGGTGGATTCAACTAGAATATATAAGCCAAAAGAGCAGAGAGATTATTACAATAATTGGTAAAGAACAAATAATTCCCACAGTTTGCTTGAGGGTTAAAAGAAAACCCCATCAGCCAAAAATGAATTCCCACATGGCCACATCTCTTCACCTTTCAAACTTTCTCTTGTATAAGAATCATTCTTTTCCTTTCAATATACTATGATGAAAAAGAAAAAACTAAAAGTAAATGAAGAAAAGAAATATAAAATCTCCTAACAAAGTCAAAATTTTCACTTAATGACTCTACAAATAAACATGATCAGCTAAAAAAATAGCACATTTTAACTTGTGACACAATCTTGGAGATATGGGTGGCTCAGATTTATGTACCTTTCCCATAGAGGCTTATATCTTCCAATGGCCAGTTTTAGCCATGGCTTCATGTTCCCATTAAAATGAACAACTGCTGCACTCTCAATCAGGCGGTTGTCAATGTTAAAATCATAACCTAATCCTAACACATGCCATCTCCGATCGAGTGGTTCTGTGAGCCCGTAAAAAGCTAAAAGACCGGCAGGAAGAGTTCCCAATTTCCAGAGTGTCCGATCAGCATTTTGCTCCTGCCAGTAATGATATCTCGCAGTGACATTAGCTTTCCTCCAGGCAATCAGATCGAAAACATTCATGCCAAATGCCCATACACATGCTTGCGGATCAAATTTTGAGCTGATGGTCGGATTTGAGAAATTGAGATACTTGTAATAACGATGAAATGCTTCAAGACAAGTCTCCACTGCCCCATTTACGTTTCCATGCAAATCCAATGAGAAAAGAGGTGTTAGATCTTTCTGCACAGCAACATCATCATCAAGGAATACTATCTTCTCAAGCTGCGGATAGATCTGTGGTATGTAAAACCGAAGGTGATTCAACAAGGAAATATAGTTAGGATTCCGCAATTTTGACACAACTTTCAAATCTTGATTTTCACCAAAATAGTAGGCCTGCTCTACATCTAGTAGCTGCTTTACAATGGGAGAATAAGAAGCATTCAACCAAGATAACTCCTCTATGATCTGCACCTCTATAGTGGACCCCTTGAAGTCATTGCTAAGGAACCAAGCCTGCATAGCTCCATAGCTAACCCCATTGGTGATAATGTGGAAAACTATCTGTTTAGGATGATCAGCATTGGAAATAGTAGAATTAACTACTACTGAGGTAGCAAGGACATTGTCTGAAAATATGCAGAAATGGTAGAGATTGTTGTCCACAAGTCGAGGCGAGTTTCTCAGCTCGTTTGCAAGGTCTTGAAGGGGCAGCCTTTTAAGCCAATCAGCTGAAAGCTTGACAATTAGGCAGTGAAGACTCTTAGGAAATGTTTCTACCACCAATTGTCCAAACACTGTACTTTGAACAGTTGCTGCATTAGCTCGCTCTTCAAGGGCTTGAATATGAGATTTCATCGTCACTATTGTAGTTGCAATGTCATAATGAGCATCTTGTGCCTTATAAATTAGAGATGATAGACTGCTAATTATTGGCTCTGCTTCCTCCATTGTAATGGGCTGCCCTCTCATTGCAGCTTTTGAAAGCAAAAGCTGGCAACTCCGGATCTTTGAGCTTAGGGCCCAGGCAAGGTAAAGGTTATTGTGCTCTTTCGCAATTATGACATAAGCTTTGGCAAGTGTCATTTGCGCTGCCAACTGCCGAGAGTATGAGGTAGCACTCAATATTTCTTCAGTAAAGTTTAAATTCTCATGAACAACCTGCTCCATTCTTGAATCTTCCTCCTGGCAGGGCAAATGTCATAGATGAGTAAGTCCTCCAATAATCATTTTAAAAGAAAATGGCTATATATATAGAACACTAGTTTCAGTAAACCTTCAATTAATTGGAATTGATGCTCATTCTATCCATATCATATAACGTATTAAAGGACAGGAGATGGAAGATAAAATAAGACGTGCAGAAGCACTACAAAAAAGCATAACAGGTTGCACCAACTAGATTTAGCGTATGAATCTAACTTTATCAGAAAGGTTCCCCAAGAGCATAAAGATTACATAGAAGACACAGATATTCCACCTCTTTCTTCCTTCTGATCTTAAAGAATGACCAGGGCAATTTCAGCCACATATTTTTTTTCCTGAAAGAATACTCCTGTTGATCAATCAAAAGAACAAACTAACAGGGTGTGCTTATTCAGGAAACTGGAAGTGGAAAAAGCAATATATAAGATGTCAACTTGAGTTGGAGAGTTGCTGCTAGCCATGAAAGCCAAAGTAATGAGTAATGATAGATTCTGAAGATGGTGAAAACAGACAAATTTCAGTAAAAACTGTTGCATTAGCAGTACTGGGGGTGTAATCGAGCCGAGCTCAAGCTGTAAAAAGCTCGAGCTCGAGCTCAACTCGAAACTCAGCTTGAGCTCGATCGAGTTTCACTTTTAAAGCTCGAAATCGATTCGAAATAAAAATCGAACTGTTCGAGCTCGCTTGATTAGGCTCGTTTACCTAGTAAAACTGAGTTTGATTCTCATGCTCGACTTCAAACTTGATTATTTATGCTCGAGCTCGAGTTCGAGCTCAACTTGAGATTTTTCAATGCTAATTAAAAATAAAAATATAGATAGTAAAAATAAAAAATAAAAAACTCAATTAGGCTCGTGAGCTACTTGAGTCAAGACTTAGGATACTCAAATTCGGCTCGCTCGATAGCTCCAGCTGCTCGAGCTCGAGTTCAACTCGACCTATGTTACTCGGACTCGAGTGTGAGTGTCGGATACAGGTATGTGTCCGACACGGGTATGTTTAATTTTTTCCAAGATTTCCATGTATTTGGAGGGTCCTTGGAAGATCATATCGCCATACCCATGTCCGGATATGTATCGGACACGGGTGTCGGACACGGATACTTCAAGAAAAATGAAGAGTTAGAGCAACATAGAACTCGACAATGACCGGGCCGAATTCGATTTTTTTTCGAGCCGAACCCGAATAGCTTACGAGCACAGGTGTCTCGATTACACCCCTAAGTAGTACTACGTTACTAGCAGCACAGTGATGGGAGTGGTAGTGTAGTGCCAGAGAATGGTTTCAAGATGTAGCAAATTAGCAGCTACATGATCATATGGTGATGAACTCAAAAAAATTTCTCTCCCACCAAGTTATCTACCTTGCATCCTTGTCATTATGGCTTAAGTTATCATAGGACTTGAATAAACCAATATTACAAAACCATGTGTCTGTATCATCTATAAATCATATAGCAATACCAGATTTCAACGAAAAGGCCTTATTATTGTAAGAAGACTGCTTTTTAGATAGTTTCAACATTATTCATACGATTTCCCTCTATAATAAAATTCTTAAGAACAAAAATAAAAACAAACAGAGATAGAGACAGCAGTGTTGTCAAGGGCGCAAGGCGCACTCTAGGCGTTAGAACCCTTGTATTGCCTAAGGCGCAAGGCGCAAAAAAAGCGCTCGCCTGAGTGAAGTAAGGCGTAATATTATATGTGTGTCTATGTATGTATATATATATAATAAGCTTAAGATATATAATTATAATAATAAACTCTAAAGAGTGGTCCAGTTTATCTACAAAATATGCAATTTATTTTTTGCCCAATATGCATGATTTCCTTATGGTCCCATATCTGTTGTTGAATACTCAAATATTGAGAAGTGGAGAGTTTGATACTATCTCCTTTCTTACTAGTAAAGGTACATCTAATAAAAAAAGTTAAAATTAAAGAAATTAAAGAGAACTTCAATCAGGCGAGCTTTTTTTTACGCCTATCGCCTTACAAAAAAGCGCGCCTAGGCGCACCAGGCGTGCGCCTGATCAAATGAGCCTCGCCCGAAAGGGTCTGAGGCGCTTTTGTTATCTAACGCTAAGGCGCAAGGCGTAGGCGCGCCTAGGCGCATGCCTTGACAACACTGAGAGACAGAGAAAATATGAAGTAACATTTTAATATGCGCAAACATCTAATTTATCCAACACTGAAAATAATCACCACAAGAAATTATATTAAAGTTTTTACTTCTTTTTTTTATATCAAATATAAGGGTATACAAGACAGTCCCTAAAATTTTGCCAGTTGAAATACCCATTTTATTGTCGACACTGGGTAGAGTTTTAAGCCTTTAAAACTCAGTATCTTGTTAAAATCTGGTCTTAAACCTGAATAGCCCTCTAAATAAAGGCAGGTTAAGCTGCATAGGGTAATCTCATTAAACAGGATATTTGTAATGCAGTAGATTCCTGTAAAAATTAATTTCAGAAAGGTACCAACCATAAACCTTTGTTACTGAGGAACAAGGTTCAGCTTGATCATACAGGGGATTGTTCATTCTAAGTAGACAATCCATGGCCAGGTTTAGATAATATGATACCAAGCATAGCAAGAAGTCCTTCAAAACAACACAAATACTAAAAAAGGGAGAATTAGTGTACGTGTTTGGCATTTAAGCTGACGTGAACCATATATAAGATTCATGTTTAACCTTATGCTTTTATATCCTATGGATGAGTCTTGAATAAAGGATCCTTCACCTTGATTAAGAAATTGAAAGCTCTATTCAACTCGTACAATCAACCACACAGAAAAATATATCAATTGTTATGAAAATAAGAATTGGAATATAGAAGTCAATCCATGTTTCTTTGAGAAAAATTAATGACATCCAAATACCATGAATACAATCTTCATAGTATGAGATTCGCATTCCTTTCTCTTCGTGAACACAACCATCCTCTGTTCATATCAATTCCATCAAAGAAATGGCTAGTGCATTTTAACTCTTTAACTTCCTACTCATGTTTACACTTCAATAACTAGCATCAACGTAAAGGACACTGCTAACACGTGAAAGCGATGCGCACGGACGATCGTAGCGTTGGACTGGGTCAACTCTTACTCTATATGAAAGCGTGCAAATATGCCTTAGCTCAGAAAGAGGGCATATCATATAACCAAAGTTATCCCAGCCCCAGTAGATTATGGAACAGACAACTACAGGTTGCAAACATGTTATTAACCAGGAACTCATATATCTCACTTCTGAACAGAACTAGTAAGAATCACTTAACTATGAATCCAAAGTCTAATCAGAAATCCACTATAGCTACTGTAATTCAATCTAAAAAGGCAAAAACAAGGTAATTCAATCACTTAACTATGTATCTCATATTACATAGTAACATCCAAGCCCAACAATCAACCCGGAACTCTTAAAACCTCAATCAATAACCATTTTAAGCAAATACAAGAAAGACCCTTTTTCTCTATTCTTTTCATTTCCATAATTAGCATCAAACCCCCAAAAGTTCCGTTTAGAAACAACAATTTTTTTCATTCATATCCACTTCCCAAGTTACAATAACAAACTAAACCCACATAAAAAAAATCAGATAAATAAAAACACATAATTCAAGATCAAAATTTAAAACACAAAAAAAAAAAAAAAAAAAAGACATGGCTTGTCTATGTTCTTACATGAACAGGATGCTCAACCCGATCTTCATGATGATTATGATGAACCACAAATGAAACCAATACAGCAACAACAAACAGTCCAAGCAGCGCATAGATCCAATGCGAAAACCTCCTACGAACCGGGCGCCGGTAATCGGCAGCCCGCCGCCGCATCTTTCAACCAAATACCTTCACCACCAAATCAAGATTCCAGAACTACCCATTTCTTCAGATTCGATTAAAAAAAACAATTCCAAACAATTATATATAATCACTCCACACTGTTTTCTTTCTTCACTCTATAAAAGCTCTAAGCAGAAAATAAACAAAGTAACAAAGAAAAAAAAGGAAAAATTGTTGGGGTCTTTTGGGATTTGAATAAGAAGCCTATAAGAAGTGACAGTAATGGGATCTCGGTTTCTCTTGTGTTTGCATGAATAGTTAAAGAAACGAGTAAAGATTTTAACCAGGGAGAAGGGTTTTTTTTTTTTTTGGGTGGTTTTGTTTAATTTTTTGGTTTAGAGATGTAAAGCGAGGGAAACGAAACAAGAAAAGGGAAGGGAAGATGGGACAAGCACATGAAACCATGTGATGGGCTTAAGCTGTGTTAAGCTTTTGTTACCATTTTTGCTTGCATAATAAATTGAATTCCAATGCTCTCTACTTTTGGCTTTATAGCTTTCACTTTTATCACCATATATGCTTACAAAACTTGTCGGTAGACCTAAGAATTTTGAACACTTACCTTATAAAAAAATAATTAAAATAAGATATAAAATATGAGATAATACCAAAAAAAAAAAAACATAAATATATAAATACGTCAATATCTATATAATACAAATTATTAATATATCAAAATTTATATAAATATATAAATTTATTAAGTATAATTATAATACGAAAAAATAATATAAACGCCATACGAATTATTAAGAGTTTTTTGGGTCTATTTTTTTCAATTACTTGTATCAAAATTGCAGGTGCATTGGCGTTTGGCAATTTTTATCTTTTTCACGAAAAATAAATTTGATATTTTTGAATACGATACAAAATCACAATAAAAATATGATACATTTAATAAAAATGAATCAATATAATAAACAAGATATAACACATTTAAACATAATTAACATGATTAATTTAAAATTTTTATTACACATATCATATTTATATTTAAAATTTAATATATTTAATAATTTATATTTACACGATTAATAAAAACTATAAAATATGTCATCTATACACAAATTAGCAGTTCTAACAGAGAGAAACCGTTATGGTTTTGCTTGTATTTATTATTACCCCGCAACAGACAAATGCATGGATTTCACTATTTTTAGGTTTTAATTGTAGAACTGTTTTCACATACACATGGCAATGAACTGAAGGATAAAATAAGACGGGACGAGAAAATTAAAACAATTATTTAATTAAAAAATTGACAATAATTATATTATCTAATAATTATGGAACTAGTTGCAATTAGAAAGGACAATTGAGTGGGTGGATCGGATCATTTTGGGTAAAGGAAATTTGGATCATTGTGATTCTAAGTCATTTTTAAATTTAAATTATTATAATACAAAATCAAATAAATTTAAGTTTGGATCATTTTAAATTAATATTTTGAATCATTCAATTTTGATCACTTCTTATTTAAGTCATTGTTAGGGAGAACCTGAAATCAGGCTCACTGTGGTTCAACTGTTCGAACCGGACGTGGAATCAGAACACCGAAACAGCTCTTACACAGCTGTCCCAACATAAATAGATTCGGATTGAGTGCAATGCAGCTACATCACCTCTCATGCACCCTCATTCAGATGCTGACACGTGGCACGATTAGGACCGTTCGTCAACCTATAAATAGGCTACTATTAGCCTATTCCAAGACATCTCATCATAGCTGTAAAATTGGACTAGAGAGAGGAAGTCCCTAACCAGATTAGTTCCCATATCTCACTCTACATTTTAAAATTCGTATATCCTAAGTGATCTTAAGTGATCCTATATCCTTATGTGCTAAACACTTGAGGTGATACTGACTTGAGTGTTAGAGCACGCCCCGGAGGTAAACCTCCGGTGCCCCTCTCACCTTGTTACTTCCTTGCAGGATTTCATCCAACTAGTGGAGATCACTTCGGTCCTGATGAGTATCGACGTGCCCTGATGTGATCTGATGTGCCACGCACATCTAGTAGAAGGTTAATCACATCAGTTCCTATGTGCCTTGTATGCTCGGCGAGAGACTAACCACGTCGATTCCAAAGTGCCTCACACATCTGTTGACCTCGGCCTCCATGTGCCCGATGTCCACCTAAGTGCCACTTACTATGGCCCAAGTACACCAAACACATCAGTACACTAGTGACCATTAGTGTTTAGCCTTAGTCTCTTCCACTACAACGGCCACATTCGTTCCAGCAGACTCTCATAGTTGCAGACACTGATATTTTCACCTGCAACATTTGGTGCTTTCGTTGAGAGAGCCAACAAGAAGTATGGCTCTTAAGAAGAGAGTCGCTACAAGGTTTGGAATATATCGACTGCCACGAAGTGATTCTCCCTCTAGAAGGGAAAGAGAATCAAATAACCTCTCTCCTATAAGGCTTTCACGTTTAAGGACACATGTACACCATCGGCGAAGGAGGAAAAACAAGAATGGCTTGGGCGCCTCGTTATCCTCGCACGACCACCCTCTTCACCGAATGTATGCCATCATTGGCCAATCACATCCGAACGACTTGTCCTCATCAAAGGAACGACACCCTGAAAGATATCAGGAGGAGGAAGAGTTGGTAAGAAGTATGAGACCATGGAAGGACAAGCCAATCACATTTGGCCCAGACAACGTAGAGGGAGTCCAAAAGCCCCTCGCTGACACCATAGTAATCACCGCCACGATATATGGCTGTGTGATGAAGAGAGTCTTCTTCGACATTGGGAGCACGAGCGATGTCCTCTACTACCACGCCATGAGGAGACTAGGAATCTCAAGGAACCAGCTAAAGCCTTTTTATGCTCCCTTGATCTGACTAGAAAATAAAGAAGTTCCTTCTTTGGGGAGCTTGATCTTGCCTCTCACGCTGGGGAGAAACCCCCGCATAGCCACGGCAGTGGTCAATTTCGTGGTAGTAAACATACCTTCACCTTATGATGCCCTGCTAGGAGACCTAGCCAGAATGCTTTGCGAGCCATTGGGTCAGTGCCGCACCTCAAGGTAAAGTTTCCCACTCCACATGGCTTTGGAGAGGTTAAGAGAGATCAAGAAGCCGCTCAAGAATGTTACAACATCACCACAAAGGCAAGAGAAGGGAAAACGGTATTGGCTGAACATCTTAACACAAGAGGAGACATGAAGGAAATCCGTGCCGGACCTGTGGAGGATCTTGACGAAATTGGAATAGATGAAGAAGACCCGCATAGGTTGTCCACATTGGAACAACGCTCCCCAAAGATGAGAGGGACCGCCTGGTCACTTTCTTGAAAAAAATGACGACATGTTTGCTTGGACAGCTGCAGACATGCCAGGTATCGACCCTGATGTGATCACGCATCATTTGAATGTGGACTCCACATACAACCCTGTCCGACAAAAAAAAAAAGACGCTTCACGCCAAAAAGGCAACAAGCAATCGACGAAGAAGTCAGTAAACTTCTAGACGCCAACTTCATTAGGGAGGTCCACTATCCGCAATGGTTGGCAAACATAGTAATGGTCAAAAAGGCCAACGAAAAATGAAGAATGTGTGTTGATTTCACTGACTTGAACAAAGCATGTCCGAAAGATAGTTTCCCTCTTCCCAGCATTGACAAGTTAGTAGACGGAAGTTTCTGACAAGGGCTCCTAAGTTTCATGGATGCTTACTCCGGATACAACCAGATCAGGATAGCGCGAGGGGATAAGGAGAAGACATCATTCATCGCAGAAAGAGGCACATATTGCTACAAAGTCATGCCCTTTAGACTTAAGAACGCGGACGCCACTTACCAAAGATTGGTCAATAAGGTGTTCGAACATCAGATTGGAAGAAACATGGAAGTCTATGTCGATGATATGCTTGTCGAAAGCACAAACCCTCGCGACCATAACGGACCTGGCCGAATCTTTCAACGTCCTTAGGAAATACAACATGAAATTGAACCCCACCAAGTGCGCCTTTGGTGTGTCATCAGGAAAGTTCCTCGGCTTTATGGTAACACAACAAGGAATAAAGGCGAACCCCAAAAAATTAAAGGCCATCCTTGACATGACCAGCCCCAAGTCCGTGAAAGACATCCAAGTGCTAACAGGAAGGATCGCGGCCCTTAGTCGTTTCATGTCAAAGTCCCTGAAAGATGCCTCCCTTTCTTCAAGATCCTTAAAGGAAATCGAAAGTTCGAATGGACGGACCAGTGTGAGGAGGCTTTCCAACAACTCAAGGACTTCTTATCCTCTTCCCCGCTGTTGACAAAGCCGGCACCCAACGACGTGCTATACTTGTACGTCTCGATGACTAGCTAAACCATCAGTGCCGCCTTAGTAAAAGAGAAGGAAGAAAGTCAGAAGCCCATATACTTTGTAAGTAAGGTGTTACAAGGAGCGAAAATAAAATACCACAAGCTAGAAAAACTGGCGCTCACTGTTATTATTTCCGCTCGAAAGCTAAGACCTTACTTTCAAGCTCACACTATCAAGGTCTTAACTGATCACCCGCCAAGTACTTCAGAAGCCCGAGGTCTTTAGGAGAATTATGAAGTGGGCAATCGAACTAAGTGAGTTCAATCTCCACATCAAGCCTCGCATGACCTTGAAATCGCAAGTCCTAGCGGATTTGTCGCTGAGTGCACACCAACAACCCCCGAAGAAGAAGAAATAGAAATAGCACACTGGGAATTGTATGTCGACGATTCATCTAGTGTACTCGGGTGCAAAGCTGGCCTGATCTTGAAAAGTCCAAAAAAGTAACTCATTGAGTACGCCCTTAGGTTCTGTTTTAAAGCTTCAAACAACGAGGCCGAGTATGAAGCACTCGTAACAGGTTTAAAGCTTGCAAGAGAGGTTGGAGAGCAAATGATCAAAGTGTTCAGTGACTTTCAACTTGTGGTGAACCAGACCAATGACGATTATACTGTCAAAGGTATCAAGATGGCCAAGTACCACCAAAAGGTAAGAGAACTCATTGAGAAGTTCAAAAAGGTAGATGTAATCAAAATTCCAAGGCTCGAAAATACCTTGGCGGATTTCCTCTCTAGGCTGGCCATCTCAAAAACCAACAGCTAAGAAAGAACAATAATGGTGGAAGAACTCAAAGAGAGAAGCATCAGCGGACCAGGAGAGGTCCTACATGTCGCAACCCTAGAGCCATGCTGGATGGATTCGATCCATTCCTACCTCCACTATGGAACTCTACCAGAGGACCGAAAGATTGCCAGGGTGATCATGAAAAAGGCACCTAAGTACGTAATCATCAAAAACCAACTTTATAGAAGGTCTTTCAGCACTCCTTACTTGAGATGTGCCCATCCGGAGGAAGCAAGGCTATACTAAAAGAGATACATGAGGGAATTTGCGAAAATCATCATGGAATAAAAACCATGTCGCACAAGGTGCTAAGACAAGGATACTACTGGCCTACTATTGATGGTGACTCAATTAAGAGTTGTAAACCCAAGTGCAGGTTATGTTCAAGTAATAAATTCTCGGGTGTCCGAGGTCGAACCACAGGGAAGCGTATTAGTAAGTATAAGTTTATAAATATATAAGAAAAATAAAGTAAACAAGATATTAGGGAATCAACAACAAAACAAGATAAACAAGATATTAGAGAACAAAATAAACAAAATAAAATAAAAGAAATTAAACAAGATATAAAAACAATAAGAAAAGATGTTGAGGTTAGAGAATCCACTCTTGGTGTTATGCTAAGATTAATCTTGTTTTATTACACAATTGAAATTCACACATAAGGGAGATTCCAATCGGAAGGTTTAGCAATTCAGTCCAAATTGTCCAACGTCCATAGCATATGATATTATGTTCATTTGGTGTCCTCAAAACTCACAAAAAGAGTCCAAGCATTCCTTATGCCAAGGTATATGTCTACAACAAATCAAGGTTATGAAACCAAGCATTTACTGTGCCATTTTCATTGTCAATAATGAATCAAGATCTCTACTTTGCAAGTATGATTTTAAACCAAAAGAAAATATTATCTATACTAGTGTTTATAAATGATGATTCATTTTAGCTCATGTTTAAGAGACTAACCTTAGCATTTACCAAGAGCTTCACCTCATCACCTCAACAATATGATTAGCAACACATACTAGATATGAATAAAATGAAAAGAAATGTAAGAAGCATAAGTAAATATAGAAAAAGAAAACTAGAGAAAGGAAAGAAAAAGAAAACTTAGAGAATTTTATTACAATGGCTAATATCCTACCAATGTATAATGTATCCCAATACTCATCCAAGGCCCTCTATTTATACACATTTTGGAGGGCTAAATGACAAGAGACAAGCTTTACAAATTTCAAAGGTAGGTATAATAGGTGGGTGCATTTTTCTAACAATTTTCGTCATATTGTATGACAATTCTGATCAGCCAGCTTGATGGTCGATTTTGTCAATGTTGGAGGCTCGATCTGATAAAATGGTCTTCTAGAAAAATATACCCCTATCAGTTACGGATCCATAGCCGTTGGAATCAGATCATTTGCGCACGTGGATCGGGAGATATGGTCAAAATACCAAAACGGTGCAGAACAGACGTCATTGCACATCAGCCAACTTGATGGTCGATTTCGCTAGGGAAAACGACTCCGTTTCAAGAAGTGTAAAACATGAAAAAGATATATATGCCTCTTAGCTTTGCAGGGATACAAAGTTCAGCCTTATTGCTTCAGTGAAACTCGAGATATAGCTGATATGGCAAAAGGTGTCGGAACTGGAACTGAACTGGATTTGCCCTTAATTCTAGTAATCTGAAATCACTCAAAGAAACTTGTGAAAAACACCAAATTACATAAAAATATAAAAGATCATAAACACAATTAGACTAAACAATAATAACTCGTATTTGACACAAAACAATAATAAAACATAACTAAAAACTATATAATTATAAGAGTTATCACACCCCCATACTTAGATTGTTGCTAGTCCCTAGCAACGACTCAATAAAAATAAAATAAGAAAATCTAATCTAATCCATTTTCGTAGGAAATCACGGTGGCACTTAGCATGTGACACAAGCCTTTAAACCCCTAGGTGTCCCTAGTGGACGAGTTTAGTCTCGTGAGGGTTTACTAGGACGATACCCACAAACATTGAAGACATGAGAAAAACTAAAAATAATAATTATAACTAATCCTTCCAATATAAATTAGAGATAATCATTGGTCAAGTCTTAAAAACTAATCAATAGCTTAAAGAAATTCACAAAAAATCTTGCTTGAATGTAAATAGTTTGAGTTAAGCCAATAATAACATAACATATTTCAATCAAAATAGTGTATATTCAAACTTAATCTCAACTTCTCACATGGGATACTCTCTTGATTTTCACTCTTTAAAGTAGTGGTAAAGTATTTACACTCAATCAATCTCATGAAAACACTTCTACCATATGCTTGCTTGTCCACCTATTCTCCACTATTTAGATCATACAACTTCATAAATCAAGAGGTCTTTATTCAAGGTTGTAATGGGGCCAAAGGGTTATAATGTGGTTAAAGAACAAAAGGATAAAGATATCACAAAGGTTCCAAAGAGTTCATAGATTTTAGAGACATAATAAGATCATACAAATAAAACTTCTCAAAACTCTTATAAAGCACATAATAACATAGGCTAAATATTCATGTTGAGCCTTTGCATCATTCTAACCAACTTTGTAATATCTTTTTCTAGAAGTTCAAGAGAAGATTTTTTTTTTTTTTTTTTTTTTTTAATATGGGAATGTATTTGACAATGATCCCTTTCTTTTTCTCTTGACTTTTTCTTTTCTTTTCTTTCCCCCACACTTATCTTTTGTTTCTAACCCAAATTTTCAAATAAAAATATCCCTTGTTTTTTTTGCAATATGTCTCAAAATATAAAATTCATCTTTAGAACAAGGGTAAGGATATAAGTATATTTAGGCTAGGTGTAAGTTGTGGTTACCAATAAAACATCATATTTAATGTAGGCTCAAATTGGCTCACTAGTGGGGATGTTCTCGTAGAACATTAATAATGGATGGCTGTTTGGCTCTGGTTATAATCCTAATGCCTCTATCATATTCATGTTGTCACATGTATCAATATAGTCTCAAACGGTTTAAAGCAAGTTCTAGAGAATCATGTAATCATAAGAGCACTCAAGAAAGAAATTAGATTGATTTGTATAATGCATCAATCATTATAGGCTCAAAAACTCACAAAGATGATTATACAAGTCAGATTAAGTCTAAACATGCTTCTTTCTCAATCAACATATCATATTAACATTGGCTCATAAAAAGGTTGACATCAAGCTCAATTCTCATGAAAATCTTCTCACTAATAAATCTGTTTTAGACTTATGCAATTCATATCTCATCATTGTATTGAAAGTAACTAAAAAAAAAAACACACTAAGTCTAAACATGCTTTTTTTTTTTTTTGTTTTTTTGTTTTTTTTTTTTGTTTTTTTGTTTTTTTTTTGAAGAAGAAGATTAAATCAAACTGACAAGGTATGTCTCAAGTCTCCCTTACTCAGACCTTGTTCAGAATGAATACTTCTAAATGTCTTAAAACACAACAAATTTTTTTTTTTTTTTTTTTTTTTTTTTAGCAAAATATGTCCCTTACCCCCTACTAAAATATGACATTGTCCCCAATGTCAAATTTTAAAGGTAGAATTTAGGAGATATTACCTGCAGAGGTTGCTAACCACTTATTATAACTGAGACACAACAAGCAAAATGTTAGATAATGTCACAAAGACAAAGTGCAATCCACTCCTTGCTCGTCCATATCTCTTTTTCTTTTTCCGAGCGTTTGCGAAACAGCCGTAGCAGATAAACACTCATAAGCTTGTAGCTTTTTGAGTAAATCTTCAATGGTTGTAGCAGAAATTATGGTTCTCCTTGCCTCTGAAAACATGAATCCATTATCCACAGCATTATCTAAATATGAAAGTAAATTACTAAAATAACCATTAATATTAAGCAAACCAATGGGTTTCTTATTTGTGACCAAAGATGACCAAGAAGCCACGCAAGCTATTTCTTCCAATGTACCCAGACCTCCTGGTAAGGCAATGAATGCATCGGCAGAATGGTACATGATTGTTATCCGTTCAGGGATACTCCAGACTTGTATTTCCTTACCCACGGTAGGTCCACAAAAATCTGTGAATAGTTTTGGCACGATTCCTAGAACTGGACTTCCTCCGGCGTGTGCTGCTGTAGCGACTGCTCCCATTAAACCCGTACTACCGCCTCCATAAATCAAGTGGATCTTTTGTTGGGCAAGTATTACTCCAACTCTTATGGCTTCATCAGCGAATATGTTATTTTTCCCTGGATAAGCACCTCCAAAGACACAAATTTTTTTAATGCGCTGGGACGAAGTGCTTTCCATTTTTTTTTTCTTTTTCGAGTGCCTGAAAGAGAATGAGTACATGGTGTAATATATAGAGGACTGAGTAGTGAATCAGACAAGAGTAATAATGTCGCCGAAAGTGTATTTGACCTGTCAGAAGAAAATGTTAACCTAACAAAAGATTTTTGCGTGATTTCAGGAAGAAAATCAAAAAGAGAAGAAAAATCAATCGTAAAAGACCAATGCAAAAAAAAGAGAATAATTACACAAATCGAACAACACGTAAACTAAACCGAAATAAAATTATTGCAAATCAAACCAAAAGCTGAGAAGTCATTTATTGTAGTTGTGATTGTGGCTCACATCTTCCTCTGGTTTTACGTCCAGAAACGGCTTAAACGCCTTCTATGAGTCGAGGATATGCTTCCCATCCAGTTTTCTTACAAGCTGGCAAACAGGGTCTTTTAACATCAGATTCCCAAGATGTTGCCATTCCCTTTGGAATTGCGGCCATAAATCAAGAATTTCTCTTTGTACGTCTCCACTAGGATGCGTCTCAAGAGAAAGTTGGATATTACCCAAATTCTCCTTACTCAGTCCATCCTTAATGAATTCAATTTTATCATCTCGATTAGAGGACGGAATCCCAATAGAACGACATTTACCGTTACACGTCCATCGTGCACACTTGTGGCAATTTGAACTCATGCGCTTTGCTCGTCGCTTCTTTGCATAAGTGCTTCTACCTGTACCTGGTAAATGCAAAACAGGAAGATATTCATCTTCACGTACCTTGGCTTCAATTATCCAACGTATGTCTTCAGGAATCCCTTTGTTCATAAGCATTCTTAATCTTTCTAATCGAACTTGGTAAAGCTTCAGTAAAATATTCCGAGGAAAAGGAGGAAATCGTTTCTGCAATCTTTTGAGAATATCATCCATCCTGAAAAAAAAATGAAATAAAATAAAATGAAAGAGAAATTTATATACAATATCAGTTTTGTGGGTAGCTGATGGAACCGACTTAAATAATCACGGAGTACCGTTATCCGCCATTTAACCGGGAAAAAAAAATGAAATTTTTTTTTTTTTTTTTTTTTTTTGAAGATTAGTAAAAATTATATTTACATCTAGTTATTTTCAAAACAAGGATCAGAAAGAAAAACAACCTCTTCTTGAGTAACATGATTTTCCAAAAAGAGTTTGAGTCTTTGTCCATTTACCTTGAATACGTTACCATTTTGAGGATTCTCAATGTCAACTGCTCCATAATGATACACATGCTTAACCACAAATGGGCCAGTCCATCTTGATCTCAACTTACCAGGAAATATGTGAAGTCTAGAATTATAAAGTAGAACTTTTTGCCCAACATCAAATATTTTTCTTGAAATTAACTTGTCATGAAAGGCTTTAGTTCTTTCTTTATGAATTTTAGAATTCTCATATGCATCATTTCTGAGTTCCTCAAGTTCATTTATTTGTAATTTTCGTAAATTAGAAGCGTCATCAAGGTTTGAGTTGAACATTTTAATGGCCCAATATGCTTTATGCTCAAGTTCTACAGGTAAATGACAAGGTTTTCCATAAACTAGCCTATAAGGAGACATGCCCAATGCTGTTTTAAAAGCTGTTCGATAGGCCCATAATGCATCGTTAAGTCTAAGAGACCAATCTTTGCGATTTGGATTAACTGTCTTTTCCAAAATTTGTTTAATCTCCCTATTTGCTAATTCTACCTGTCCATTTGTCTGCGGGTGATAAGGGGTTGCAACTTTGTGTGTAATGGCATATTTCTTCATTAATGTTTCAAAAACCTTGTTGCAAAAATGTGTTCCCCCATCGCTTATGATAGATCGAGGAATTCCAAATCGACTCAAAATATTTTCTTTTAAAAATTTAATCACTGTTTTGTGATCATTATTTCGACATGGAATTGCCTCTATCCACTTTGAAACATAATCTATTGCAACTAAAATGTATAAGAAACCAAAAGATGGTGGAAATGGTCCCATGAAATCAATACCCCAACAGTCAAAAATTTCAATTACAAGAATTGGGTTCAAAGGCATCATGTTTCTTTTCGAAATGGAACCTAATTTTTGACAACTTTCACATGACTTGCAAAAATTATGTGCATCTTTGAACAAAGTTGGCCAGTAAAATCCACACTGTAAAATTTTTGCAGCAGTTTTCTTTGATGAAAAATGACCACCACATGCCTCGGAATGACAAAACTTAATTACACTACTTACCTCATTGTCGGGAATGCATCTTCGAAAAATCTGATCAGGACAATATTTGAACAAGTAAGGGTCATCCCAATAGAACTTCTTTACCTCATTCAGAAACTTCCTTTTATCTTGTGTGCTCCATTGAGAAGGAATTTTTCCTGTAGCAAGAAAATTAGCAATGTCAGCAAACCAAGGTGTCGTGGAGACAATTAGAAGTTGTTCATCAGGAAAAGTATCATTTATTGGTGAGGTTCCAAAAGATTCATCACAAACAAGTCTTGATAAATGATCAGCCACCACATTTTCTACTCCTTTTTTATCTCGAATGGTGATGTCAAATT
This sequence comes from Fremontodendron californicum, assembly GCA_030761205.1. Taxonomy (NCBI): domain Eukaryota; kingdom Viridiplantae; phylum Streptophyta; class Magnoliopsida; order Malvales; family Malvaceae; genus Fremontodendron; species Fremontodendron californicum. The sequence goes on along the minus strand of JAULJL010000019.1, from coordinate 5,738,840 downwards.
CTTGCAGCAAAAGGATCCACCTCAGCAACCTAGGTTTTGCATCCTTCTTAGAGAGAAGATATTTTAAAGCTGCATGATCACTAAAGACAACAATTGATGATCCAACCAGGTAAGATCTGAATTTATCCAATGCAAAAACAACTGCAAGTAATTCCTTTTCTGTAGTGGAATAATTCATTTGGGCTCTATTTAAAGTTTTACTTGCATAGTAAATTACATGTGGTTTATTATCTTTCCTTTGTCCTAACACAGCACCAACAGCATAGTCACTAGCATCACACATTATTTCAAATGGTAAAGACCAATCAGGAGATCTCATAATAGGAGCAGTAGTGAGCATATTTTTGAGTTTTTCAAAAGCATCTTCACAATCTTTAGTCCATTCAAATGCAGTGTCTTTCATTAAAAGATTACATAGAGGTTTAGATATCGTGCTAAAATCTTTTATGAATCTTCTATAAAAACCTGCATGTCCCAAGAATGACCTAATGTCCTTTACTGTCTTTGGTGTGGGTAGATTAGCAATCAATTCAAGTTTTGACTTGTCTACCTCAATCCCTTTTGCAGAAACAATGTGACCTAGTACAATACCTTTAGTGACCATGAAATGACATTTTTCCCAATTAAGAACAAGATTTTTTTCTTCACACCTAATCAATACATTTTTCAAATTGGCTAAGCAATCATCAAATGAATCACCAGAAACAGAAAAATCATCCATGAAAATCTCAAGATTACGTTCAATCATGTCACTAAAAATGCTAAGCATGCATCTTTGAAATGTGGCAGGGGCGTTACATAATCCAAATGGCATTCTACGATATGCAAAAGTACCAAAAAGACATGTAAAAGTGGTTTTCTCTTGGTCCTCAAGTGCAATGGCAATTTGATTATACCCAGAATATCCATCTAGAAAACAATAAAACTCATGCCCTGCAACTCTTTCTAAGATTTGATCCATGAAAGGCAAAGGGAAATGATCTTTCCTCGTCACTGAGTTAAGTTTCCTATAGTCAATGCACATGCGCCAACCAGTAACAGTCCTAGCTGGAATTAATTCATTGTTTTCATTTTTAACTACAGTAACTCCAGATTTCTTAGGTACGACTTGAGTAGGACTTACCCATTTGCTATCAGAGATAGGATAAATGATTCCATTATCTAGAAGTTTAATGACTTCATTTCTCACTACTTCTTTCATATTAGGATTGAGCCTTCGTTGCATTTGTCTAGAGGGTTTAGCATTTTCCTCTAAATAAATATTATGTGTGCAGATTAATGGGCTTATTCCCTTTATGTCAGCTAAGGTCCATCCTAATGCATTTTTGTGCATCTTCAAAAGTTGTAACAACTTACCTTCTTGTAGTTCATCAAGATGTGAAGAAATTATGACTGGAAAAGTTTCACTCTCACCCAAAAAGGAATATTTTAGCTCGGATGGCAATGGTTTTAACTCCAGCTTGGGTGGTTCAATAGTTGATGGTACAGTGACATTTGTAAGTGATGGTAGTTCCTCAAACTTTTGTTTCCAACAATGCTTATCCTGAAAAGATTTTAACAAAGAATCAGTGTGTGAAATTTCTGAAGCATTATCAAACTCATATTCAATTAAATAAGCTTCTAAAGGATCATGGAATGTGGTAGTGGTGAGATGTTCATGAACAAGTTCTTCAAGGAAATCCACTTCATGTACTTCTGAATTATCACCAGGTTGCTTGCAAATGTTGAACACATTTAATTCTAAAGTCATATTTCCAAAAGAAATGTTCAACATACCATTCCTGCAATTTATCAGAGCATTAGAAGTTGCAAGAAATGGACGGCCTAATATAACAGGAATTTGAACATTTGGATTTGAAACAGGATGTGTGTCCAAAACAATAAAATCAATAGGGAAGTAAAAATTATCAATTTGAACCAAAACATCTTCAACTATCCCTCGAGGAATTTTTACAGAACGATCAGCTAGTTGAAGTGTAACAGGTGTTTTCTTGAGTTCACCTAAACCTAACTGTTGATAAACAGAAAAAGGCAAAAGATTAACACTAGCACCAAGATCAAGCAATGCACGTTCTATTCTAGTGTTTCCAATGATGCATGAGATTGTTGGACATCCAGGATCTTTGAATTTTGGTGGAGTAAGGTGCTGAATGATTGAGCTCACACTTTCCGTCAAAAATGCTTTCTTTTGTACATTATGTTTCCTTTTAACTGTGCACATGTCCTTCAAAAATTTAGCATAAGATGGAACTTGTTTGATTGCATCCAATAAAGGAATGTTAATCTTAACTTGTTTGAAAAGTTCATAAATTTCTGCATTTTGATTCAAATTCTTTATTGTTTGCAACCTTTGAGGAAAAGGAGCAGGATGCATACCTTTTTCTTTGTCCAAATTTTCAAGAAGTTCAGACTTACCATCATCCTTACCATTACTTTTCGGAGGGGAAAGAGGATCTTGGTCTTTTGATGGAATCTTTTTGTCAATTGCCTTTCCACTTCGAAGAGTTGTGATAGAACTGGCATTTTCCTGTTGAGTTTCATTGGAGCAAGAAACAAGACATTGAGTAGAAGGGTTAGGCTGAGGTTGAGCAGGAAACTTACCTTTTTCTTGAGTGCGTAATGAAGCTGTCAATGTGGACAAGGTGTTTTTGATCTCATTGATGTCCTGTGAAGTCCGGCTATTCACATTTGCTTGTGTTTGCATGAATGCTTGCAATGTCTCTTCCAAGGTTTGTACACGTGAAGGTTGATAGGAAAAAGTGTTGCCCGGCTTTTGAGATTGTGGTACCTGAACATGATTATTATTCCGCCAACTGAAGTTGGGATGATTTCTCCATTCAGGGTTATACGTTTCAGAGTAAGGAGAAGGAAAAGGTTTTTTAAATGTGTTTATGGAATTTACTTGATCATGCAACGCTTCTTTAAGAATGGGAATGTTTGGACATTCAGAAGTGGGGTGTCCCATGATTTCACAAATTCCACAACTTTCTTCATTTTTAACCGTTTTGACTTCTTTTACTTCTCTAAGTTCCATGGCTTCAATCTTTCTAGCCAAATTAGCTACTTTAGCTTTTATCTCATCTTCTTGACTAAAATGATATTTTCCTCTGTTAGAAACAACATTAGATCTATTGGAACTTTCAGAGGAATTATCTGTGTGCCAGGCTTGAGAGTTATCTGCCAAATGGTCTAAGTAGTCAAAGGCTTCTTCAGGTTCTTTTTCTAGAAACTCACCGTTACACATTGTTTCAACAAATTGTTTAGTTTCGGGAGTTAAACTTTCATAAAAGAAACTAATAAGACGCCATTTTTCAAAACCATGATGTGGACAAGAACTTAACAAATCTTTAAAACGATCCCAGCACTGAAAAAATGCTTCATTTTGATTTTGATTGAAATTTTGAATCTGTCTTTTCAAAGCAGTAGTTTTATGTGCTGGGAAAAATTTCTTTAGAAACTCAGTTTGTAATTCTTGCCATGTGCCAATTGACCTTGGTTTTAAATTATGAAGCCAAATTTTTGCTTTATCTTTTAAAGAAAAAGGAAATAATTTTAGCTTGACAATTTCATTTGTACATTGTTGGTCATTAAAGGTGACACATACATCCTCGAAGTCTTTTAGAAACGAGTAAGCACTTTCCGATTCTAACCCATGGAAATTTGGAAGCAAAGCTATCATACCTGGTTTAAAACGAAAGTTGTTCGCATTGAGAGGAAAAATAAAACAAGAGGGTGATGAGCTTCGAGTTGGTTGCAAGTAGTCACGCATGGTGCGTACTTGTCTGTTCTCATCTTCAGCATGAACACTTTCATTGTCAGCCATGGTAGGAGTTGTATTAGAAAGATTACCTGAAAAAGTTTCACAATAAAATCTAACTAAACGACGAGATCTAAAATCACGTCGCCAAACAAGCATAAAACAAAGTTAATATACAGATTAGGCGGTATAACCAGCCAATAAAACTAAACAAAGTTAATATACAATATAAATATAAATATATAGAAAATTAGGCGGTATAACCAGCCAATAAAAATAAAACAAAGTTAATATACAAATTAGGCGGTATAACCAGCCAATAAAAATAAATATACTAAATTAGGCGGTATAACCAGCCAATAAAAATAAATATACTTATAAACTTATATACTTAGTATTGCTTCCCCGGCAACGGCGCCAAAAACTTGATGGTGACTCAATTAAGAGTTGTAAACCCAAGTGCAGGTTATGTTCAAGTAATAAATTCTCGGGTGTCCGAGGTCGAACCACAGGGAAGCGTATTAGTAAGTATAAGTTTATAAATATATAAGAAAAATAAAGTAAACAAGATATTAGGGAATCAACAACAAAACAAGATAAACAAGATATTAGAGAACAAAATAAACAAAATAAAATAAAAGAAATTAAACAAGATATAAAAACAATAAGAAAAGATGTTGAGGTTAGAGAATCCACTCTTGGTGTTATGCTAAGATTAATCTTGTTTTATTACACAATTGAAATTCACACATAAGGGAGATTCCAATCGGAAGGTTTAGCAATTCAGTCCAAATTGTCCAACGTCCATAGCATATGATATTATGTTCATTTGGTGTCCTCAAAACTCACAAAAAGAGTCCAAGCATTCCTTATGCCAAGGTATATGTCTACAACAAATCAAGGTTATGAAACCAAGCATTTACTGTGCCATTTTCATTGTCAATAATGAATCAAGATCTCTACTTTGCAAGTATGATTTTAAACCAAAAGAAAATATTATCTATACTAGTGTTTATAAATGATGATTCATTTTAGCTCATGTTTAAGAGACTAACCTTAGCATTTACCAAGAGCTTCACCTCATCACCTCAACAATATGATTAGCAACACATACTAGATATGAATAAAATGAAAAGAAATGTAAGAAGCATAAGTAAATATAGAAAAAGAAAACTAGAGAAAGGAAAGAAAAAGAAAACTTAGAGAATTTTATTACAATGGCTAATATCCTACCAATGTATAATGTATCCCAATACTCATCCAAGGCCCTCTATTTATACACATTTTGGAGGGCTAAATGACAAGAGACAAGCTTTACAAATTTCAAAGGTAGGTATAATAGGTGGGTGCATTTTTCTAACAATTTTCGTCATATTGTATGACAATTCTGATCAGCCAGCTTGATGGTCGATTTTGTCAATGTTGGAGGCTCGATCTGATAAAATGGTCTTCTAGAAAAATATACCCCTATCAGTTACGGAGCCATAGCCGTTGGAATCAGATCATTTGCGCACGTGGATCGGGAGATATGGTCAAAATACCAAAATGGTGCAGAACAGACGTCATTGCACATCAGCCAACTTGATGGTCGATTTCGCTAGGGAAAACGACTCCGTTTCAAGAAGTGTAAAACATGAAAAAGATAGATATGCCTCTTAGCTTTGCAGGGATACAAAGTTCAGCCTTATTGATTCAGTGAAACTCGAGATATAGCTGATATGGCAAAAGGTGTCGGAACTGGAACTGAACTGGATTTGCCCTTAATTCTAGTAATCTGAAATCACTCAAAGAAACTTGTGAAAAACACCAAATTACATAAAAATATAAAAGATCATAAACACAATTAGACTAAACAATAATAACTCGTATTTGACACAAAACAATAATAAAACATAACTAAAAACTATATAATTATACGAGTTATCAACTATATTCGTCAGTGCACAAGAGCTAGTAAAAATGTGCGACAAATGCCAAAGATTTGCCAACGTACCTCGCCAACCCCCATATAAGCTTTAACCGATCTCTAGTTCGTGGCTTTTGCCAAGTGGAGCCTTGACATCCTTGGGCCATTGCCTAAAGGGCCTAGACAAAAGAAAATTCGATATAGCGGGAGTCGACTATTTACCAAGTGGTTGAAAGCTGAGGCCACTACCACAATCATCGAAGCTCAAGTAGAGAACTTTGTATGGAAAAACATCATCTGTAGATTCGGACTCCCTCATGCCTTTGTCATGGACATTGGAAAGCAGTTCGCCAATCCAAGGTTCAAACAATTTTGCAAGGAATTAAGAATCGAACCAAGGTTCTCATGTGTAGCGCATCCTCAGTCCAATGGACAAATTGAGTCCAAGAACAAAGACATCCTGAAAGGACTCAAGAAGAGATTGGAAAACGCCAAAGAAAGATGAGCCGAAGAACTACCAGGAGAAGGTGGCGAAGTACTACAATAAAAGAGTCAAGAAAAGAGAATTTGGCATAGGCGACATGGTCCTAAGAAAGGCGAAAATCACACTAAGGAACACTGCAGCAGGGAAATTAACCCAATTGGGAAGGACCGTACCAAGTGATCGAGGTAAGTAGGAATGGAGTATATAGACTTCAGCGTCTAGATGGATCACTTGTACCTCGAACTTGGAATGCCGACAATTTGAGAAAGTATTATCAGTATCATCCCTGTTTTAACACTTAGGCGGCCTTAGTCCGCAAAGCCAAAAAGATGTAAAACCTCTCCTTTTAAAGAATATGAATGAAAACACATTTTTTTTTTGAAATAACACTCTTAAACTCTCTCTCTTTCACACAATCCTCTAACAACTCGAACAAAAGCATAACTAAACGTTTTCACTTTATAAAACATTATTTTTCCGAAGCCACCCATAAACCTTCGAGATCGGCCAAGCTTGACATAGGTCCGTAAGTGGAAAGACTTGTAATGCAACCACATCTTCAAACAAGGTCCGACTTTGGTATTCAAGTAAAAAGTTCAAACACTTCGGCCCTTAAGTGGAGGAGTTCAACTTGACAAGGACTGACATTGGCCCTCAAGTGAAAACACTTAGACTACATCTCGGGAACAAGGTTCAATGGTGAAGGATGAGCATGCAACCTAGAGCTTGGACTCCTTTGAGCACGCCACTCTTGCTCCTGGCCACTAAACGACCCGGACGTCCTCTCTCATAAGGTCTCTAGAGAACATATTGGTCTCTTTGATGGAAGCATAACTACACCATCGTAGACGAGATGTGAGCTCACATAGAAGTGAGAAATCACTATAGATGACCAAAAACGTGATGAATGCACTAATAAGGGTCATATGCCACAAAGGATGATGGACCAACTCCTAAAAAGTCCGTCATTAAGCACGTCCACAACAAAGAGATGAATAAATTGAATTTGGTGGAGAAGTGAGAATGGCGTCCGCAAGTGAGCAAGCATGAGCTCTTAACACTCAACATTGTAGACCAATAAAGAGCCATTCTTAAAAAGGCTCCCACGCCACTACCACGAGGAGACAATGTCCCTTCTAAGTACGATTGTTCCTCCCTACATGCAGATATCAAACGCCATAATAGGATCAATCCGCGCCAAAGAAGTGAACAACTACACTCGTACAAAGATGTGAATAAAAAACACCATCATATAAAGCCTCAATGGCTGAGTTAAGCCCGATCAACGATTGACAAAGAAAACACCTCGAAATGAAGTGGTCTTACAAATAACTCCCATGGCACACATAAGGCTACATGACTACACGTTGACTTCTGATGAGCCATGAGGAAAAATGACAAGGGAAGTGCGGCCTCTGCCCTCTTTTCTCACATGTAAGGATGAGAGACCGATCATCTCGAGCTCCTCTTAACACATGGGGAGATGATGTCCGAAGAAAAAGCCTGATCAACCTCCCTTCATGATGTCTTCCTATGTGTTAAGGGGAGAACGACGAGGAACAAAGCCCCGCTACTTGAGGGACACCTCAAATAAGGAGAAGTCTCGAACCCTTACATCATCTTCACAATGACAAACAACTCACCGAAAGCTCACCTGCAATCGGACCACCTGATGGTTTGATGTTGAGCCATAGGAGCGCCAAACAAGTTTTTCGAAGACTAACAGAATGACTGATGCACCCAAAAGAGTGTATCTTATTTAACCTTGCACTAAAAAGATAAATTGTAAGTATAGTAGTTAGCAAGGGTCGAGTCCTCAGGGATTGGGTTTTAGTTTATAAGTTAATAGTTTAAAACTTAAATTCAAGAACAATAAAAGAAAAGGGGTTTTTGAAGCCAGATTTAAACTAAAGTAAATAATAAGAATAAGATGCAAGGCGGTATAACCAGCCAATAAATATATATATACTAAATTAGGCGGTATAACCAGCCAATATATATACTAAATTAGGCGGTATAACCAGCCAATATATATACTAAATTAGGCGGTATAACCTGCCAATAAAAATAAATATACTTTTAAAAATAAGCAAACTAGAAAAGTAAGAAAACAAGTAAGTAAGAAGAATCAAATATGAAAAATATGGTTAAGGTTTCATTCTCCACCACTAGACATCATTAAGAATCAATTTCAGATCTATCAATATCAACCAACTATCAAAGTTAACAACCGTAGATAACAACAAGCTCTGTTATCCCAATCTTTCCTTAGTTTGTCGTTAAATAGAACAAGCTCTCTATTTAATCTCTAACCATTAAACAACCTAGAATAAGCTCTCTAAATTCAATTTAATGGCAGCTTTATGATGAGAAAGATAGGTTGATCTAAGCAACAAACACATAAGCTCGGATTGTTCAACTTAGGTTATGTTCCACTTTGCAATTATTGAAAACTTGACCATAATCATTAATCACAAATTGCCACTTATGAATAGGAAATCAAGACAATTACACGGATCAAGACTCCTAAACTAGCAATAGATAATTATCAAGATCTATCTAGTTGTACACCTAAATAAATCAAGACAACATCATGAACAATTCTTGTAGAAGAACATAAGCAACTTTGATAAAAAATTAATGATAGATAGAATCTAAAAATCAATCACAAAACATGTCTAGAGCTTTGAAATCACCCTTAACCAAATAGAAGTTTAGCCTAGCATAGGCATTGTAAACATAAACATAAAATTAAAGAGAATCTAAGAAGGAAATAAAAGAAAGAAAGAAGAAGAAGAAAATAAAGAAAAAGAAAACTAGAGAAAAGAAAGAAGAAGAAAACTTAGAGAATTTTATTACAATGGCTAATATCCTACCAATGTACAATATGATCCTCTACAATCATCCAAGGCCCTCTATTTATACACATTTTGGAGGGCTAAATGACAAGAGACAAGCTTTACAAATTTCAAAGGTAGGTAAAATAGGTGGGTGCATTTTTCTAACAATTTTCGTCATATTGTATGACAATTTTGATCATCCAACTTGATGGTCGATTTTGTCAGTATTGGAGGCCTGATCTGATCACATGGTCTTCTAGAAAAATGTTCCCCTGTCAGTTACTGATCCATAGACGTTGGAATCAGCTCATTTGCTGATGTGGATAAGAATATACGGGCAAAATACGAAAACAGGTCAGCACAGACGTCATTGCACATCAGCCAACTTGATGGTCGATTTCGCTAGGGAAAACGACTCCGTTTCAAGAAGTGTAAAACATGAAAACGATAGATATGCCTCTTAACTTTGCACGGTTAAAATTTCAGCCTTATTGCTTTAGTGAAACTCCAGATATAGCTGATATGGCAAAAGGTGTCGGAACTGGAACTGAACTGGATTTGCCCTTAGTTCTAGTAATCTGAAATCACTCAAAGAAACTTGTGAAAAACACCAAATTACATAAAAATATAAAAGATCATAAACACAATTAGACTAAACAATAATAACTCGTATTTGACACAAAACAATAATAAAACATAACTAAAAACTATATAATTATACGAGTTATCACACCCCCACACTTAGATTGTTGCTAGTCCCTAGCAACGACTCAATAAAAATAAAATAAGAAAATCTAATCTAATCCACTTTCGTAGAAAATCACGGTGGCACTTAGCATGTGACACAAGCCTTTAAACCCCTAGGTGTCCCTAGTGGACGAGTTTAGTCTCGTGAGGGTTTACTAGAACAATACCCACAAACATTGAAAAACTAAAATATAAATAAACTACATATACTAAAAATATTTATTCCTAATCCTTTCAATACAAATTAGAGACAATCTTTGAACAAGTCTTATAAACTAATCAATAGCTTAAAGAATTTCACAAAAATTCATGCTTGAATGTAAATTGTTTGAGTTAAGCCAATATTAACATAACATATCTCAATCAAAATAGTGCATGTTCAAATTTAATCTCAACTTCTCATATGGGATACCCTCATGATTTTCACTCTTTAAAGTAGTGGTGAAGTGTTTACACTCAATCAATCTCATGAAAACAGTTCTACCATATTCTTGCTTGTCCACCTATTCTCCACTATTTAGATCATACAACTTCATGAATCAAGAGGTCTTTAATCAAGGTTGTAATGGGGCCAAGGGGTTTGTAATGTGGTTGAATAACAAAACGATAAAGATATCACAAAGGCTCCAAAGAGTTCATAAAGTTTAGAGACATAATAAGATCATACAAAGAAACTTCTCAAAACTCTTTACAAGTACATAGTCACCTAGGCCGAATATTCATGTTGGGCCTTTTCTTCATTCTAAACAACTTTGTAACATCTTTTTCTTTTTCCACAAATTCAATAGATGATTCATATTTTTTTACATAGGAATGTATTTGCCAGTATTCCATTTCTTTTTCTCTTGACTTTTCTTTTCTTTTCCCCCCACACTTATTTCTTGTTTCTAACCCAAATTTTCAACTAAAAATATCCCTTGTTTTTTGCAATATGTCTCAAAATATATAATCCATCTTTAGAACAAGGGTTATATTTAGTCTAGGTGTAAGTTGTGGTTACCAAATAAATAGCTTATTCAATGTAGGCTCAAATTGGCTCACTAGGGGTGTGTTCTCTTGGAACATCAATAAGGGATGGCTGTTTGGCCCTGGCTAAAAATCCTAATGCCTCTATCATATTCATGTTGTCACATGCATCAATATAGTCTCAACAAGGTCTAAAGCAAGTTCTAGAGAATCATGTAATCATAAGAGCACTCAAGAAAGAAATTAGATTGATTTGTATAATGCGTCAATCATTATAGGCTCAAAAACTCACAAGGATGATTATACAAGTCAGATTAAGTCTAAACATGCTTCTTTCTCAATCAACATATCATATTAACATTGGCTCATAAAAAGGTTGATATCAAGCTCAATTCTCATGAAAATCTTCTCACTAATAAATCTGTTTTAGACTTATGCAATTCATATCTCATCATAGTATTGAAAGTAACTAAAACACACTAAAAACACACTAAGTCTAAACATGTTTTTTTTTTTTGAAGAAGATTAAATCAAACTGACAAGGTATGTCTCAAGTCTCCCTTACTCAGACCTTGTTCAGAATGAATAATTCTAAATCTCTTAAAATACAACAAATTTTCTTTTTTTTTAATTAGCAAAATATGTCCCTTACCCCCTACTAAAATATGACATTGTCCCCAATGTCAAATTTTAAAGGTAGAATTTAGGAGATATTACCTGCAGAGGTTGCTAACCACTTATTATAATTGAGACACAACAAGCAAAATGTTAGATAATGTCACAAAGACAAAGTGCAATCCACTCCTTGCTCGTCCATATCTCTTTTTCTTTTTCCGAGCGTTTGCGAAACAACCGTAGCAGATAAACACTCATAAGCTTGGAGCTTTTTGAGTAAATCTTCAATGGTTGTAGCAGAAATTATGGTTCTCCTTGCCTCTGAAAACATGAATCCATTTTCCACAGCATTATCTAAATATGAAAGCAAATTACTAAAATAACCATTAATATTAAGCAAACCAATGGGTTTCTTATTTGTGACCAAAGATGACCAAGAAGCCACGCAAGCTATTTCTTCCAATGTACCCAAACCTCCTGGTAAAGCAATGAATGCATCGGCAGAATGGTACATGATTGTCATCCGTTCAGGGATACTCCAGACTTGTATTTCCTTACCCACGGTAGGTCCACAAAAACTTGTGAATAGTTTTGGCACGATTCCTAGAACTGGACTTCCTCCGGCGTGTGCTGCTGTAGCGACTGCTCCCATTAAACCCGTACTACCGCCTCCATAAATCAAGTGGATCTTTTGTTGGGCAAGTATTACTCCAACTCTTATGGCTTCATCAGCGAATATGTTATTTTTCCCTGGATAAGCACCTCCAAAAACACAAATTTTTTTAATGCGTTGGGACGAAGTATTTTCCATTTTTTTTTCGAGTGCCTGAAAGAGAATGAGTACATGGTGTAATATATAGAGGACTGAGTAGTGAATCAGACAAGAGTAATAATGTCGCCGAAAGTGTATCTGACCTGTCAGAAGAAAATGTTAACCTAACAAAAGATTTTTGCGTGATTTCAGGAAGAAAATCAAAAAGCGAAGAAAAATCAACCGTAAAAGTCAAGAGTAATAATGTCGCCGAAAGTGTATTTGACCTGTCAGAAGAAAATGTTAACCTAACAAAAGATTTTTGCGTGATTTCAGGAAGAAAATCAAAAAGAGAAGAAAAATCAACCGTAAAAGACAAAAAAAATGAGAATAATTACACAAATCGAATAACACGTAAATTAAACCGAAATAAAGTTATTGCAAATCAAACCAAAAGCTGAGAAGTCATTTATTGTAGTTGTGATTGTGGCTCACATCTTCCTCTGGTTTTACGTCCAGAAACGGCTTAAACGCCTTCTATGAGTCGAGGATATGCTTCCCATCCAGTTTTCTTACAAGCTGGCAAACAGGGTCTTTTAACATCAGATTCCCAAGATGTTGCCATTCCCTTTGGAATTGCGGCCATAAATCAAGAATTTCTCTTTGTACGTCTCCACTAGGATGCGTCTCAAGAGAAAGTTGGATATTACCCAAATTCTCCTTACTCAGTCCATCCTTAATGAATTCAATTTTATCATCTCGATTAGAGGACGGAATCCCAATAGAACGACATTTACCGTTACACGTCCATCGTGCACATTTGTGGCAATTTGAACTCATGCGCTTTGCTCGTCGCTTCTTTGCAAAAGTGCTTCTACCTGTACCTGGTAAATGCAAAACAGGAAGATATTCATCTTCACGTACCTTGGCTTCAATTATCCAACGTATGTCTCCAGGAATCCCTTTGTGCATAAGCATTCTTAATCTTTCGAATCGAACTTGGTAAAGCTTCAGTAAAATATTTCGAGGAAAAAGAGGAAATCGTTTCTGCAATCTTGTGAGAATATCATCCATCCTGAAAAAAAAAATGAAAAAAATTGAAAGAGAAATTGGAAGAGAAATTTATATACAATATCAGTTTTGTGGGTAGCTGATAGAACCGATTTAAATAATCACGGAGTACCGTTATCCGCCATTTAACCGGGGTTAAAAAAAATAAAAATTATATTTACATCTAGTTATTTTCAAAACAAGGATCAGAAAGAAAAACAGCATAAAAAACTCAAAAACAAAACACTCTAAATAAAATCCTAAATTCTTCCCCCAAACATAATTCTTACATTGTCATTAATGTAATGCTATTATCCCCCAATGCAAGAATTATATGTAAGAGAAAAGAACTATTAAACAAAAGAAACTTATGCAGCCTAAATGAACTTAAAAAACAGTAAACACAATTAACAAAGAAACATAAGAAATAAAAATAAAAACAATAAAAATAATAAAAGAAAAAGGAAAAGAAAGAGAAAGCAAATCTGAATATGGAAGGTTGGCAATTTCATCTTTAACTGGGCTGCCTTCCCAATTAACACTTGAGTTAGTGTTTTGAATCTAACCAACACCCCTTCTTGGCTTTTTAGGCTTGTCAGGCTCATACATGAAATTTCCCAAATTTATGCGTTTGAGAGGAAGCTTTCTTTGCACAACAGTGGATGCATTCTCCATTACAAGTATTATTCCATCATCATTGGTGGTGCATATCTCATTGAGGAATGGTGCATCTTTTGGTACTTGTTGAATGACATCCACAAACAAACTGTTTAAGGTTTCCAGCATGTTTTGTTCATGTTCCTCCTCTTTGAACTTTGCGAATCTACTAGGGAAAGGTGGAGAAAAACATTAGTAAAAATTGGAAACTTAAACGTTACCTCAGGTGCCGAAATACTCTTATTTGGATCATTGGCTTCATTATCCTCAAGAATAGAATCCATCTCTAATTTTGTCTCATCCTCATCTTGTTCCTCATTCTTCAAGGTCACAATAGTAGCATTCTCCTTTGGGTTAATCATCGTTTGGGCTGGGAGTTCTTCAGATCTTTGTGTTACCCATCCCACCATACTACTAGCCAATAGGCTCATTTGCCTTTCCAAACTCTGGATGCTTGCCCTTGTTTCCTGTTGAAATTGCAAAGTATCAGTAACAAGAGAATGTACAAGATCTTCTAAAGAAGTACCTGAGTTTTGAGTCATATGTGGTGGTTGAAAAAGATCTGGTTCTTGAGACCATGATTGATTGAAGCTAGATGGATGAGTGTAATTGGCATAAGGATCTACTTCTTGGTAATTTTTCGAGTAGCCATAATTAGTATGATCCCACCATCCCTCATGGTAAGTGTTTGAGTAATGATCATACTGTTGGTCTTGGAACACTTGATGGCCTTGACATCCTCCCATGGCCAATTGTTGAACTGGGGAGGTGAGATTGGCTTGTTGATTCTCCATGTTCATGTATGCCACCAACTCTTCAAGTGTTAGATTGCTCAATTCCATCGTTTTTTTATTTTTTTTATCTTTTTTGAAAATTTGATAAGAAAAACTTCTATGTACAAGAAAATAAAACTAATTAGAACTGAAAATAAGAATAAACCAAGTAACAAATAAACTAAAGAAAGCAATCCCCGGCAACGGCGCCAAAAATTTGATGCACCCAAAAGAGTGTATCTTATTTAACCTTGCACTAAAAAGATAAATTGTAAGTATAGTAGTTAGCAAGGGTCGAGTCCTCAGGGATTGGGTTTTAGTTTATAAGTTAATAGTTTAAAACTTAAATTCAAGAACAATAAAAGAAAAGGGGTTTTTGAAGCCAGATTTAAACTAAAGTAAATAATAAGAATAAGATGCAAGGCGGTATAACCAGCCAATAAAAATATATATACTAAATTAGGCGGTATAACCAGCCAATATATATACTAAATTAGGCGGTATAACCAGCCAATATATATACTAAATTAGGCGGTATAACCTGCCAATAAAAATAAATATACTTTTAAAAATAAGCAAACTAGAAAAGTAAGAAAACAAGTAAGTAAGAAGAATCAAATATGAAAAATATGGTTAAGGTTTCATTCTCCACCACTAGACATCATTAAGAATCAATTTCAGATCTATCAATATCAACCAACTATCAAAGTTAACAACCGTAGATAACAACAAGCTCTGTTATCCCAATCTTTCCTTAGTTTGTCGTTAAATAGAACAAGCTCTCTATTTAATCTCTAACCATTAAACAACCTAGAATAAGCTCTCTAAATTCAATTTAATGGCAGCTTTATGATGAGAAAGATAGGTTGATCTAAGCAACAAACACATAAGCTCGGATTGTTCAACTTAGGTTATGTTCCACTTTGCAAGTAAAAAATATGAATCATCTATTGAATTTGTGGAAAAAGAAAAAGATGTTACAAAGTTGTTTAGAATGAAGAAAAGGCCCAACATGAATATTCGGCCTAGGTGACTATGTACTTGTAAAGAGTTTTGAGAAGTTTCTTTGTATGATCTTATTATGTCTCTAAACTTTATGAACTCTTTGGAGCCTTTGTGATATCTTTATCGTTTTGTTATTCAACCACATTACAAACCCCTTGGCCCCATTACAACCTTGATTAAAGACCTCTTGATTCATGAAGTTGTATGATCTAAATAGTG
This sequence comes from Fremontodendron californicum, assembly GCA_030761205.1. Classification (NCBI taxonomy): domain Eukaryota; kingdom Viridiplantae; phylum Streptophyta; class Magnoliopsida; order Malvales; family Malvaceae; genus Fremontodendron; species Fremontodendron californicum. Next base: position 5,723,070 of record JAULJL010000019.1, on the reverse strand, counting down.
GAGAATAGGTGGACAAGCAAGAATATGGTAGAACTGTTTTCATGAGATTGATTGAGTGTAAACACTTCACCACTACTTTAAAGAGTGAAAATCATGAGGGTATCCCATGTGAGAAGTTGAGATTAAATTTGAACATGCACTATTTTGATTGAGATATGTTATGTTAATATTGGCTTAACTCAAACAATTTACATTCAAGCATGAATTTTTGTGAAATTCTTTAAGCTATTGATTAGTTTATAAGACTTGTTCAAAGATTGTCTCTAATTTGTATTGAAAGGATTAGGAATAAATATTTTTAGTATATGTAGTTTATTTATATTTTAGTTTTTCAATGTTTGTGGGTATTGTTCTAGTAAACCCTCACGAGACTAAACTCGTCCACTAGGGACACCTAGGGGTTTAAAGGCTTGTGTCACATGCTAAGTGCCACCGTGATTTTCTACGAAAGTGGATTTGATTAGATTTTCTTATTTTATTTTTATTGAGTCGTTGCTAGGGACTAGCAACAATCTAAGTGTGGGGGTGTGATAACTCGTATAATTATATAGTTTTTAGTTTCCACAAATTCAATAGATGATTCATATTTTATAATTGCAAAGTGGAACATAACCTAAGTTGAACAATCCGAGCTTATGTGTTTGTTGCTTAGATCAACCTATCTTTCTCATCATAAAGCTGCCATTAAATTGAATTTAGAGAGCTTATTCTAGGTTGTTTAATGGTTAGCGATTAAATAGAGAGCTTGTTCTATTTAACGACAAACTAAGGAAAGATTGGGATAACAGAGCTTGTTGTTATCTACGGTTGTTAACTTTGATAGTTGGTTGATATTGATAGATCTGAAATTGATTCTTAATGATGTCTAGTGGTGGAGAATGAAACCTTAACCATATTTTTCATATTTGATTCTTCTTACTTACTTGTTTTCTTACTTTTCTAGTTTGCTTATTTTTAAAAGTATATTTATTTTTATTGGCTGGTTATACCGCCTAATTTGTATATTAACTTTGTTTTATTTTTATTGGCTGGTTATACCACCTAATTTAGTATATATATTTTTATTGGCTGGTTATACCGCCTTGTATCTTATTCTTATTATTTACTTTAGTTTAAATCTGGCTTCAAAAACCCCTTTTCTTTTATTGTTCTTGAATTTAAGTTTTAAACTATTAACTTATAAACTAAAACCCAATCCCTGAGGACTCGACCCTTGCTAACTACTATACTTACAATTTATCTTTTTAGTGCAAGGTTAAATAAGATACACTCTTTTGGGTGCATCAGCTCTCCTGAACACTTCGGCTCGTGCATATTCAAACAGGGGGAAGCAATTGGCTTCGCGGGAGGCGCGAATGCACCACGTCGCGCTCTGGCCACATCAAGGGCCGAATACTCCGGATACTGGACGTTGGGAAAGTCCTCCTTAACTTGACTACGACAAAGCTCAAAACCAGAGAAAAATGCTCCAGCGTTCGCAAAGACCGCATCTTGTACAAAGACGGAGGAGTTCTTATAGTCCGAAACGGCCTTCGATCTCTTCTCCTTCAACTTTTTCACCTTCTTCAAAAGCGTCTTGATTTGTTGCTCGGTGTCGCCATCTTTTTTCTTCAGGTCGGCAATCTCTAACTTCGCTTCATCATAAGCCTTCTGAAGATGAGAAAAATGGGCAAAGGTCTCAGCTTGCTTTATCTTGGCCTCTCTAGTCTCTTTGGCCATCTGAGAGCGAATGCTCTCTAAGTGCGAATTTCGGGCAATAAGCTTATCACACTTCGTCATGACCATGACAGAATTGAGAAGAGCCTACAAGAAAGCAAAAGAAAAAGTAAGCATGAAAGAAAATGGGCTATGAAACACTAGAAAAAAGAAGTAGAGAGAATACCCTGTAATGATCATGAACTAAGTTGTGCCCCGTCTCTAGAAAGGCTTCCTTCAAGCGAATGACCTTTTCACGGTCTGAGGGAAATACCATCCCCCGAGATAACAAGCACGCAGCATGACAATTAGAAATAGCGCTCTCCTGCAGTTGGAAAAGATTGATACTAATTTGAGAGTCCAAAATCTCTCTCCAGACTCTCATTCCCTCTAGGTCCAAAAGAGGATGATCTGGGATAGAAAGCAAGACAACATCATAAAACATGTCCGAAGATCCAAGTCAACAAGTAATTATGGAAAACTCTACCTTCAGTTTGTGGAGAAGCTGGCACGCGGACAAGAGACGGAGGCTTGGTGACCTCTTTCTTCCTCCCTTTACCTGGGATAACATCGGGAGAAAGCAACATGGACGTTCAATCCGCCTTACTTGAGGCTCCCTCGGATGAACCATCGCCAGCAATAAAAGCGTTAATATAGAGGTCCGAATCGAATGTAGCCATATCTAAAATCAAAGACACAAAATGGTTAGTAATGTAAGAGCATCGGACAACATCAAAGCAAATGGATATGAAAAAGTAAAACCGTACTACCTAAGTCCTCATCGACTGTCAAAGCTCTTACGAAACTCTCGGACAAGAGTTTCTTTACGTCTATCTCCCTATAATGATTAAGTGCTTCAAAATCCCTCATCTCTACAACGGACAAAGATGAGGCATCTATGCTCTTAAAATCCCTCCAGGTAGTCCGAATTGGCCACTCGCCTACATCGACAGGGGAGGAATGGCGAAGAAACCATGCTTCCACTTCTTCCATGAAGTTTTGGAAGTCTCGAACAACTTCATGCCCTGACGAGCATAAAAGGCAACATACTCTCTCTATTTACCTTAACCATGAAGAACTCTTTAAAGAGATTCACGAACGGCTCTACCTTTTTCAACTTGCACAAGTCTAGGAAGGCGATAATCGCCCTCCACAAATTGGGAGAAAGTTGAATGATGGTGAGGCTGTAAGAGTTGAGGAGATCAATCACAAACGGATGAAGGGGGAACCTAAGTCCGGCCTTCAAAGTGTCAACATAAACAAAGAGATGACTCTCGTAGGGACTTTACGAGACTGTCTCGGTATCGTCCGGGCGTCTAAGCCTATAAGAAGAAGGAAGATTGAAAAGCTTTTTTATCTGCGATAACCACCTAGGTGGTAAAGAACTAAGGCAGACATCCGGGACACCCCATGACCAATGGCCATGAGGAATATCGGACAAAGGTATCCTTGGTTGGGACAGGAACTCTATATTGAGGGTGGCGAAACCTTATACCTCGCCCACGTCTTGCACGGACGTTTCCTCTATTGGAGGCGGACGACTAGAACTACATCCTCTAGATGAATTACTTTGGGCGGTCACATCAGACCGACCCGACATGGCAGGAAGGGCTATCATATAGGGATGATTGTCGTCCGAAATTAGAATCTCAACCTCTACCTCCCTAAATTCGTCATGAGCACCACCTACGACATCCTCACCAATATTGGCGTTATCCGATGATGAGAAGGATGAGTAATTTGACGAACTGGAATTGTCGTCCGAGGAACTATCATTATAAGAAGTCGACGAAGACATCGGATTCACCGAACTTGGATAACAACAAATTAGATAATGGAAAGCAACGAGCCACCACGCCAATCTACAATGAAAAGTTAAGATAAGTCAAATCAACTAAGTGGCACATCACTACGGGATGCACGTCCGAAACCATTATAGAAGAAAAACTCACTAAGTATCACTGAAAAGCGTCACAAATGGCCACCACAAGCGGGTTAAAGCTAGCAACAACCTGTCAAGGATAAGTGAGAGATGATAACATGGGTTCCGGACCAAGTAAGAAGAATGGAAGAAATCCACAACATCTCCACATGCTCTTGTCCGAAAAAATACATGGGGTGCAAAGTTAAAAGCATGAGAAAGGCACCACGGATATGGGTTGAGAATGCAAAAACAACAAACAAGTTTCCAAAGCACACTCCAAGTGATCAAGTTAGATTTTCAAGGAGCATCCTAAGTGCCCCTAAGTGATCCCAAGTGTTCTCCAAGTGATCAAGTCAGATTTTCCTAAGTGCCCCTAAGTGATCCTAAGTGTTCCTAAGATAAGGACTAGGCAACAACAATAATACTTAGAAAAACTTGGCCGAGAATCTCCAAACACTTGGGGAGACAAAGTCTAAAGCCAAAACACTTGGGAAAGCATGCTCGAGAGTCAAAACATTTGGGAAAGCATGTTCGACAGTCCAAAGACTTGGGAAGACATGTCCGAAGGCCAAAACACATGGGAAAGGCTGGACACGAGTCCAAACACTTGGGGAGGCATGTCCGAAGGCCAAAACACTTGGGAAATCCTAGACACGAGTCCAAACACTTGGGAAGGCATGCTCGAAGGCCATGGACATAAGTCCAAACACTTGGAAAACATGTTCGAAAGTTAAAACACTTAGGAAAACATGTTAAAAACAACAAGGCACTTGGGGAGACCAAACGGCAAACATAAGAGAATAAGAGGAAATCACTTATTTGGTGACTCGATGCACACGCCAACCTCTTCCCGATGTGAAAAGCCATTTTCGAAGTCCGAAAAAAATATGTCCTAAAAAACTCAAGCAAAGAACTCCCTAAGTGAACGATGAAAGCCTCTCTCACTAACTTCTCTCTACACTTACCTCAAAGGCTCATAAATGAAGAAGATGAAGACAACAACCCCCTTTTTATAAAGACATGTGTGGGACAAATAGGGGAAATTTGAAGTGGTCTAGCAAATAGGAGAGAAAAATCCAAAGGCCAAAGTCAAAAGGAGACAAGAGAATAGGCTTTAAGTCACATCAGTTGAGATATCCCCCACTTGAGAAATTAAGCAAGTAAACTCCACATGCTCCAAAAACACTTGGGAAGTGAAGAAAAATGGTGCTAGCACAGATACATGGCCGACCACCCATGTGGCATCGGACTCGGGGAGGCATGAGAAATCCACATTGGGAGAGAAAGAGAAAAAAAGCCTCGGACGAATGAAAAATCACAAATAGCATCCTTGAGTTCCTTAGTTCAAACTCAAGAGACCTCAAATACATTCGCGCCTTGACAAGCACGTCCGCGCACAAAAACTAAGTTGCACGACCAAAAGCACAACAACGGGCAACTCGCTGTCCCTCACGCAAATACGCGCAAACACGCACAAACATCTTCAGCATAATAGCTCTACGTGACAAGCTGAAGTAACACCAAAACAACTTTGTTCGCACACAAGAGCTTATATGAACGCTCACCTCTATGAAACACGTACGAGTTCCACAACTCGCACTAAGAAAGGAAGAAATTGGCAAACATAAATACACAAGCACCATGGACAAATGAAAAACCAAAGAAGAAATAATAGAAAATGCTATAAACGGTCGAACCTCGCATCAAAACTAGTTGGTGAAAAAGCAAAGTTCGAAAAGAACGAAAGTTTGAAGAAATGACTAAGCAATGAGCTACCTCCAAAACAAATAGACTCAGACAAAGTATTCACAACTTCATCCAAAGTCTTGAAAGAGGGAATGAGACCCTCTATGTAACAATAGAGTCGTCAACGCCCACCTATGTGAACTTATGTAACCGATGAGATCGTCACTTGAGAAGAAAGAAAGAAGAACAAACTACGAATATCACCATCCTTCCGAAGTGGTGTAGAGCAACGAAAAGAAAATATGATCAAAGCTCCACCTCCAACTCGCCAAAATAGAGAATGAACGTGAGAACAGGTTGAGCAAGGTCTATTCGGACATCAACCCCTAAGATGAAGAAACTAACGTGATGCACTAAAATGAGTATATTGATAACTCGTATAATTATATAGTTTTTAGTTATGTTTTATTATTAGTTTGTGTCAAATACGAGTTATTATTGTTTAGTCTAATTGTGTTTATGATCTTTTATATTTTTATGTAATTTGGTGTTTTTCACAAGTTTCTTTGAGTGATTTCAGATTACTAGAATTAAGGGCAAATCCAGTTCAGTTCCAGTTCCGACACCTTTTGCCATATCAGCTATATCTCGAGTTTCACTGAAGCAATAAGGCTGAAATTTTAACCGTGCAAAGTTAAGAGGCATATCTATTTTTTTCATGTTTTACACTTCTTGAAACGGAGTCGTTTTCCCTAGCGAAATCGACCATCAAGTTGGCTGATGTGCAATGACGTCTGTGCTGACCTGTTTTCGTATTTTGCCCATATCTTCTTATCCACATCAGCAAATGAGCTGATTTCAACGGCTATGGATCAGTAACTGATAGGGGAACATTTTTCTAGAAGACCATGTGATCAGATCAGGCCTCCAAAATTGACAAAATCGACCATCAAGTTGGCTGATCAAAATTGTCATACAATATGACGAAAATTGTTAGAAAAATGCACCCACCTATTATACCTACCTTTGAAATTTGTAAAGCTTGTCTGTTGTCATTTAGCCCTCCAAAATGTGTATAAATAGAGGGCCTTGGATGATTGTAGAGGATCATATTGTACATTGGTAGGATATTAGCCATTGTAATAAAATTCTCTAAGTTTTCTTCTTCTTTCTTTTCTCTAGTTTTCTTTTTCTTTATTTTCTTCTTCTTCTTTCTTTCTTTTATTTCCTTCTTAGATTCTCTTTAATTTTATGTTTATGTTTACAATGCCTATGCTAGGCTAAACTTCTATTTGGTTAAGGGTGATTTCAAAGCCCTAGACATGTTTTGTGATTGATTTTCAGATTCTATCTATCATTAATTTTCTATCAAAGTTGCTTATGTTCTTCTACAAGAATTGTTCATGATGTTGTCTTGATTTATTTAGGTGTACAACTAGATAGATCTTGATAATTATCTATTGCTAGTCTAGGAGTCTTGATCCGTGTAATTGTCTTGATTTCCTATTCATAAGTGGCAATTTGTGATTAATGATTATGGTCAAGTTTTCAATAATTGCAAAGTGGAACATAACCTAAGTTGAACAATCCGAGCTTATGTGTTTGTTGCTTAGATCAACCTATCTTTCTCATCATAAAGCTGCCATTAAATTGAATTTAGAGAGCTTATTCTAGGTTGTTTAATGGTTAGAGATTAAATAGAGAGCTTGTTCTATTTAACGACAAACTAAGGAAAGATTGGGATAACAGAGCTTGTTGTTATCTACGGTTGTTAACTTTGATAGTTGGTTGATATTGATAGATCTGAAATTGATTCTTAATGATGTCTAGTGGTGGAGAATGAAACCTTAACCATATTTTTCATATTTGATTCTTCTTACTTACTTGTTTTCTTACTTTTCTAGTTTGCTTATTTTTAAAAGTATATTTATTTTTATTGGCTGGTTATACCGCCTAATTTGTATATTAACTTTGTTTTATTTTTATTGGCTGGTTATACCGCCTAATTTAGTATATATATTTTTATTGGCTGGTTATACCGCCTTGCATCTTATTCTTATTATTTACTTTAGTTTAAATCTGGCTTCAAAAACCCCTTTTCTTTTATTGTTTTCTTTGAACGTAAGTTATAAACTAATAACTCATAGATTAAAATCCAATCCCTGAGGACTCGACCCTTGCTAATCATTATACTTACAATTGATCTTTTTAGTGCAAGGTTAAATAAGATACACTCTTTTGGGTGCATCGTATATCTTATTTAATTCTTGCACTAAAATAATCAATTTTAAGGTATGATAGTGAGCAAGGGTCGAGTCCACAGGGATTGAGTTTTAATTTATAAGTTACTACTTTATAATTTAACTTCAAAGAAAACAAAAGAAAAGGGAGTTTTGAAATAGTTTTAAAATTATAGCAAATAATAAAAGTCAGAAGCAAATAAGTAAGAGAATATCAAATATGAGAAAAATACGGTTAAGGTATCATTCGCCACCACTAGACATCATTGAGAATCAATAATCAGATCTATCAATATCAATTAACTATCAAAAATATCAATCGTAGATAACAACAAGCTTTGTTACCCCAATCTTTTCTTAGTTCGTAGTTACATAGAACAAGCTCTCTATTTAATCTTTAACTATTAGACAACATAGAATAAGCTCTCTAGTTTTAATGAAATAACAGCTTTATGATGAGAAAGATAGGTTGATCTAAGCAACAAACACATAAGCTCGTATTGTTTAACCTATGTTATGTTCCACTTTGCAATTAGCGAGAACTTGACCATAATCATTAATCACAAATTGCCATTTATGAATAGGAAATCAAGACAATTACGGATCAAGACTCTTAAACTAGCATTAGATAATTATCAAGATATATCTAGTATGCATCCTAAACAAATCAAGACAATATCATGAACAATATTTATGGAAGAACATAAGCAACTTTTATAGAAAACTAATGATAGATAGAATCTCAAAATCAATTACACAACATGTTCTAGGGCTTTGAAATCACATTTAACCAAAAAGAAGATAAAAAAAAAACTAAGAAGAAAACTAGAAGAATGAAGAAGAAGATTAATGATGATCCTTGAGTCTCCTCAAAAGATGTATAGTTTGTGGCTTAAAAGATGGTATTTATAGAGCTTTAAAACCCTGGGAACAAGTCCTTGTCGCACCAGTAAGTTAGGAGGTAGAAAATTAAGTTTTGGCAGGTTTTCCCGTGTTTTTCCAGAATCTTGGATGCCATGACGCTGGAATTGGACGCTCCGGCGCCGGGCTCTTTGTCAACCATTTTGCTGCTGCATCATCTCGCACTTCTTCGACTGATTTGGATGAACATTTCTTGTCCGATTTAGGCGTATAAACTACCATTGGAAAGGTATTCAAGTCAGCTTCAAAAGTCAAGAATAAGTTTCTTTAAATAAAGAATTTAACATCATGTTTTCCTTGCAACAAGCTCCGAAGGTCGAATTTGTTGGTGTATGCCCTAGAGCCAATCAGATTGAGCTTGGGATACATAGTCAATAAAGCATACCCTTCACTATTAAGATAGTGATACAAGGTTTTCCTCCATGTTACTACAATGATAAGGAGTTATTAAGTACTAATCGAATGAAGCCCATGGAACATAATGGCCTTGCAAAGGAATTATAAAGAGTTATAATTATGAGATCCTTATGCATCAAAACCTTGTTCCTCAAACTATTTCTGGTCATCGTATTGCTAAGACGAGACATTGGCAATGCTCAAAGACTAGTATATGTTAAGCCTTCTCTTATGAAGTAAGCAACCGATCTCATAAAGGTTGAAGTATGGGATACTTGGGATAACATATAGGTGCTTGTTTGTTGAACAAGTTCACTGAACATGGCCCGCCAAGAGAACTTCATTTGGTAATATCACTCTAGTGTCTATGATAATGTTCTCTTAGTACCAGTAGTGTAAATTAGTCCTTAGACTTGTGATACCAGGTCATCTTGTATGGATAGTGTCATACTTAGATTCCATCACGAACGGGTTCCAAACACGAGGATGCTTATAGTAGGGTGTTATTGGGTATGACATGAACCATACGAAGATGAATGAGTGATCCAGAGAGGATTCACCACTCCCTTTGATATTGGAGACATATCTCGTTTGTTCTTGACTACGATTAACTTGATTAAGTCTTTGGCCAAAGCATGATGAATTTGGGAGAAAGTTGTTTCTCTAAATTCATAAGGTTGATCATAAGTTGCGAAGAACTAATATGGATTGAACATGAGTAGACACTGCACCATGCTAATGCGCTATCCGGGATATATGGTGAAAGGATCGTATTACACCAACAAGCTGGTTGTTGAAAGGTTCTAAAAGGTCACGTTGACTTCACAATATTTGGGTGGTCATGATGGGTTGCTAGATCCCGCTCTTGATCTATGAAAACAAGTTAATGAGATTAACTTATGTTCATTGCCAACATATTGGGAACCTAGAGGGTCACACACATAAGAACATATATGTATGGATTAAATATGGTATTCTATTAAGGTAAAACTTATTGGAATAAAAGATCTATGTTGAGGACTTGATTGAAAAAGTTCAATTAAGAAAGATTAAGACATAATTGAGATTTGAGAAATCCAAGGACAATGTCTTAATGAGATAAGAGGAATCAAGAAGTCTTATTTAGACTAGTATAGTCGACTTTGACATAGTGATGTGTAAGGTGTATTTCGAATGACTACGCTATATTGGATTAATGTCATGAGATGATATTAATAGATTAATAACATGAATTGTTCATGAAGAGAAAGAAAATTTAATTGAGAATTAAATTACTTTCATTGGGAAATTAATCTATCCAATAAATAAGCATGATGAATTAGAAAGGGTCCAAAGTGACTATTCTAATTTAGGACTATCCACTAAGGATGGTTAGACCAACTTAAGGCATTAAGATTGTTGGACCATTATTATTATTAGATAATATAGTGGGCCTATTGATCCATCTTAGAATTAAATAGTTTAGGTCCAAGTGGATTAATGAAAATCTTGTGCAACAAGTTACAGAAGGCTGGCCAAGCTTAGGGAGTGAGGGATCAGGGTTTGCGCCACTATATAACCTGATATGAGGCTGTAGCCGCAAACAAGACTTTCATTCTACATGTGACATTCTGATTTTGCTTGAGAAAAAGTTTGGTTTCAAGAAGAGAACCCTTCCCTAGCAAAACAGTGAAATCGCAGCCTCCCTACAGCCATAAGGCTTACCCCAATTCCTCTTCCTCTGAGTGTTTTCTTGCCGTTTCTTCACCTTGTTGAGTGAGATTGATTTAGGAAGAAAAACACAATAGATAGATCTGATGCACTCAAAAGAGTATATCTTATTTAATCCTTGCACAAAAATATCAATTGTAATGTATAGCAATAAGCAAGGGTCGACTCCATAGGGATTGGTGTTTAATTTAAGAATTATTAGTTTATACTTAAATTCAAAGAAAACAAAATAAAAGGAGAGGTTTTTAAAATCCGTTTAAACTAAAAACTTATAATAAAAAAAGAATGCAAGTAAATAAGAAGTAATTAAATATGAGAAAAGTATGGTTAAGGTTTCATTCTCCACCAGTAGACATCATTGAGAATCAATAATCAGATCTATCAACATCAATTAACTATCAAATTATCAGCCGTAGATAACAACAAGCTCTGCTACCCCAATCTTTCCTTAGTTTGTCGTTAAATAGAATTTGCTCTCTATTTAATCTCTAATTATCAAACAACCTAGAATAAGCTCTCTAAATTCAATTTGATAACAGCTTTATGATGAGAAAGATAGGTTGATCTAAGCAAAAAACACGTAAGCTTGAATTGTTCAACTTATGTTATGTTCCACATTGTAATTCTCGAAAACCCAACATAATCATGAATTACAAATTGCCACTTATGAATAGGAAATCAAGACACTTACACGGACCAAGACTCCTAGACTAGAAATAGATAATTATTAAGATCTATTTAGTTTGCGACCTAAACAAATCAAGTCAATATCATGAACAATTTTTATGGAAGAACATAATCAACTTTGATAGAAAACTAATGATAGAAATCTAAAAATCAATTACAAAACTTGTCGAGGGCTTTGAAATCACCCTTAACCAAATAAAAGTCTAGCCTTGCATAGGCATTGTCAACATAAACATAAATATTCAAAAGAAACTAAGAACAAAAATAAAATAAAGCTAAGAGAAGAAGAAGGAGAAGATTGATAAATAATCAAAAGCATGTCCTAGTTGGTGGCTCAAAAGATGGTATTTATAGAGCTTTTTGACCTTAGAAACCCTTTCTTGTTGATCAAGGAAGCTAGGAGGCAAAAGAGTGCAATTTTAGGCAATTTTTGATTTTTTCCTGATTTTGCGGTTTTTGAGCTTCTACAGCGCTGGCTCTCTAAATATTTTGGGCGCTGCAGCCCTAGACTCCGCCGCTGCGGCACTGGTTGTTGATTTTTTTGACGCACTTTCTCGCACTTCCTCGGCTGATTTGGATGACCATTTCTTGTTCGACTTGGACGAGTGAACTATCGTTGGAAAGGTATTCAAGTTAGATTCAAAAGTTAAGATGTAAGTTTCTTCAAATAAAGAATTTAACATTATGATTTCTTAGCAACAAGCTCCAGAGGTCAAATCTGCCTTCTTGCTTTGCAACCTGAAATTGATCTTTTTGACTCTCAAGTCTTCTTCCATCTTGTGATTATGATTTATAAGCTCTTTAACATCATATTTGACATATTTTGACTTCATCTCTTCCAAAATACCTATAATTCATAAAATCATAGTAAAATGTCAAGGAACTTAAGAATTAAAGCACAAAGTATAAAGAAATAATATATGAAAATGTATGAAATTAAGCACTTATCAAATTCCCCCATACTTAGTCTTTTGCTAGTCCTCGAGTAAAATCAAATAAAAACAAAATAAAAAAATCCTAATCTAGTCCACTTTCAATAAAAATGAGAGACAATCATTAAACAAGTCTTATAACTAATCAATAACTTAAAGAGTTTCACAAAGAATCATGCTTGATAGTAAAGGTTGAGTTATGATAACATTAACATAACATATCTCAATCAAAATAGTGCATGTTCAAACTTAATCTCAACTTCTCACATGGAATACTCTCATGATTTTCACTCTTTAAAGTAGTGGTAAAGTGTTTACACTCAATCAATCTCATGAAAATAGTTCTACCATATGCTTGCTTGTCCATCTATTCTCCACTACTTAGATCATGCAACTTCATGAATCAAGAGATCTTTATTCAAGGTTGTAATGGGACCAAGGGGTTGTAATATGGTTAAAGAATAAAAAGGAAAAGATATCACAAAGGTTCCAAAGACTTCATAGAATTTAGAGACAAAATAAGATTTTGCAAATAAAACTTTCTAAATATTCTTTAGAAGTACATAATCACATAGGCTAAATATTTCATGTTGAGCCTTTGCTTCATTCTAATCAACTTTGTAACATTCTTTTCTTTTCCCAAAAGTTCAAGAGATGATTCAAATTTTTTTTTTACATGGGAAAGTATTTTTACAATGTTCCCTGGTCTTTTTCTCTTGACTTTTGCATTTTTTTCTCCCCCACACTTATCTTTTGTTCTAACCTAAAATTTCAAAAAATATCCCTTGTTTTTGCAATATGTCTCAAACATTCTAGTCCATCTTTAGAACAAGGGTAAAGATATAAATGTGTTTAAGTTAGGTGTAAGATATGGTTACCAAAGAAATAGTTTATTCAATGTAGGCTCAAATTGGCTCACTAGGGGATGTTCTCTTGGAACATCAAGAATGGATAGCTATTTGGCCCTGGTTATAATCCTAATGCCTCAATCATATTCATGTTATCACATGCATCAATATAGTCTAAAAAAGGTTTAAAGCAAGTTCTAGAGAATCATGTAATCATAAGAGCACTCAAGAAAGAAATTAGATTGATATGTATAACGCATCAATCATATAGGCTCAAAACTCATAAAGATGATTATACAAGTCAATGTTAAGTCTAAACATGCTTCTTTCTCAATCAACATATCATATTAACATTGGCTTATGAAAAATAGTGATATCAAGCTTAATTCTCATGAAAATCTTACCACTAATGATCAGTTTTAGACCTATTCAATTCATATCTCATCATAATAAGGAAAGTAACTAGAACACGCTAAAAACAAACTAAAACTAAAGGAAATCCTAAATTCTCCCCCCTACACTTAATTCTTACATTGTCCTCCATGTAATTCTATTATCCCCAAATATAAGAATCATGTGTAAAAGAAAAGAATTACTAATCAAAACAAACTAACTAAAAAAAGAAACAATAAAAGATAGAATGATGGAGAGTAAAGAATAGCAAATCTGATTATAATATGTGCTCTCCATCCTTTTGGGATGCCTCCCAAGAAGCGCTTGGTTTATTGTCCTCAGCCTGACTTAGACCCATGCCATCATCCACATCGTATCCTTGAGTACTTCAAATGATCCGATGGTGGTTCTAACTCCACTGTTGACACCTGTAAAAGAAAAGGTAAACGTTTCTCATTAGATAAAGGAATATTAATAACTGAAACATCAAACCTTTTATTACAAGGTGGCAACACTTTCAAAGATTCCAATGCTTCCAGACTTTGAAGAACTTGCTGAAAAGGAAAAAGCAAAGATGACTGAGCTGAAAAAGGTTGAAATGGCAGAATCCCAGAAAAAATATCAACTGCTGGAAGAGAGGCTGAGGGCCGTTGAAGGGGCGGAGTTATTTGGCAGTTTGGATGCCAAAGAGATGAGTTTAGTACATGATTTGATAATTTCCCCAAAGTTCAAAGTACCAGACTTTGAGAAATATAATGGGACTACCAACCCATCAACACATCTGACCATGTACTACAAAAGAATGACTGGGCACAATGATAATGAAAAGTTGCTTATCCATTGTTTCCAAGATAGCTTAACAGGGTTTGCAATCTGATGGTACAATCAACTGAGTCATACCAAGATTCGTTCATGGACGAATTTAGCCAGGACTTTCATGGAGTATTTAAGCATGTATCTGATATGGTACCAGATAGGCTATTACTACAGAACATGGAAAAAAAGACTACTGAGAGTTTCAAAGAATACTTACAAAGGTGGAGGGATCTTGCCACACAAGTGCAACCCCCTTTAACTAGCAAAGAAACTACAGTGCTTTTCATCAATACATTGAAAGCACCCTATTATGATAAATTGGTGGGGAGTGCCACCAAAGACTTTGCAGACATGGTGATATCCGGGGAGATGATAGAGTCTGCCATTAAGAATGGAAAATTGGAAGGGGTGAGTCTGCTACTCCGAAGAAGGTATTCCCTGCTAGGAAGAAAGAGGAGACCCACGCAGTTAGTATCAACCAATACCCATATACACCTCTCATACCATATACACCACCAAGGCCCTATACTCTTACTACATCTTATGCACCTCCTACACCCTACACACCTTACCCGGGGTATAATCCTTACTACCCCAATGTGAACCACCTTACCCAGAATCCCTTCCCTTATACCAATATACCACAACAGCCGTTTTCAACTGGCATATCCCAACAGATAAACCTTCCCCGAAACATTGTCCTAAACATTCAGGGAGCCGAGCGCAATGACTAACGTTCACCAAGGAACGATCAAAAACCCCAATTTGATCCGATTTCTACCACATATGGTGAGCTATATCCCAAACTGTTGCAGGGTCAACTTGTTGCACCCGTATACCTCAAAC
The DNA here is from genome assembly GCA_030761205.1 of Fremontodendron californicum. Taxonomy (NCBI): domain Eukaryota; kingdom Viridiplantae; phylum Streptophyta; class Magnoliopsida; order Malvales; family Malvaceae; genus Fremontodendron; species Fremontodendron californicum. The sequence continues at coordinate 5,707,976 of JAULJL010000019.1, read as the reverse complement.
CTCTGACACCGCCATATCCAAGGTGGTATAATGCAAATACTGACTGCGCGTACCACGCAGGAATTCAAGGATATTCGACTGAAGATTGCATGCCTTTTAAAAAGAAAGTCCAAAGCCTGATCAACGTCGGAGTTGTGAAGTTTGGGTCAAAGAATGGGTCGAATGTAGCGAGAAACCCATTGCTCGATCATGCTGAGAACCGGGTAAATGCAATATAGACAGGGGAAGTCAGAAGGGTAAAAAAAGATGCCAGGGAAGTCAAGACTCCAATGTTAACAGTATGGGTCAAGATGGTTAAGGCAGGAATAGTGGAGGTTGCAGACAGTTTAAAAGTGGTTGCAAAGATGGTGCAGAATTGGTGCCCTTTCCATAATGTAAAGGTCATATCATACAGGACTGCGAAGACTTTCTGGCTAAAGTGCAAAAGATGATGGATGATGGAGAGGCCCAGTTTTACGAGGAGATAGAGGAGAAAGTAAAGGTTATTGAGAATGCAGTTGGCTACGGGATATGAAAACCCTTGATCATCTATTATGATGAACCAGAGGAGAAAGTTATGCCAGTTATTGAGGAAAAAACGCCTAAGTTAATCATAGATTTGCCTTCTTCTTTCTCATACAAGGAAAACACAGCTGCACTGTGGAAATACGACTGCAGCATGGTTATGCCTGGGTCTTTGAGTCAGCAAGATATCACAGGTGTGGAGCACTCAACACGAAGTGGAAAGTGTTATGCTTCTGAGGCTGTTGAATAAGGATTAACAGGAAAAGATAGAGGAATGGACAAAGGGAAGAAAGCAGCTGAACCAATCCATATTGAGATGGATTTGTCAAAAGAAGTAGAAAGGGGGTCAGCCCTGGTAAATAGGATAAAAGAGCCGATGAATGAGAATGAAGCCTGCGAGTTCTTAAAATTCATAAAGCATAGTGAGTATAGTGTGGTTGAGCAACTGCAACGTTAACCAGCTAGAATTTCAATCTTATCTTTGCTATTGAACTCGGAGCCACACAGATTTGTGGCTAACAACATATTGGTAGAAAAATTAGATAGGCTGGTGGGAAACATTGCGGCAGACGACCATATATATTTCAGTTATGATGAAATACCACCCAATGGTATTCGGTCAACAAAGGCTCTTCACATAACTACCACTTGCAAGGGGCACATATTACCGAGGGTCTTTTTGGATAATGGTTCTTCATTAAATGTGATGCCCTTGGCAACCTTGTCCAAATTGCCAGTGGATATTTCTTATATGCTGCCAAGTTGCACGGTGGTCAGAGCTTTTGATGGTACCAGGAGAGATATAATGGGAACTATTGAGGTTCCTCTAGAGATAGGCCCATGCACCTATACGGTGAACTTTCAGGTCATGGATGTTAATCATCCTATAATTGCTTGTTGGGAAGGCCGTGGATACATTCAGCAGAGGCTGTACCTTCATCTTTCCACCAAAAGCTGAAATTTATGATGGAGGGGAGTTTGGTCACTGTATCAGGAGAAGAGAACGTAATAGCCTCTGCATCTACTGAATCTCCTTATGTTGAACCCAATGAAGATGCCGTAGAATGTTCCTTTCGGTCCTTGGAATTCGTAAAGGCGGTTTTCATCGCTGAAGGATGAAAAATTCCAAAACCAAGGTTGTCCAAGAACACAAGGTTGGGAGTAAGAACTATAGTGGGAAAGGGCTGCAAGGTTGGAAAAGGTCTCGAAAAATATCTTCAAGGGATGGTCCGAGCAGTGGAAGTAATGGGAAAGAAAGACTGGTTTGGCCTGGGATATCTTTCGAAGGCCCATGAGAAAAGGAAACAAGTTGAAAAGAACCGACAAAGGAGGATGGCCAGTCTCACGGGTATGGATATTGAGTGGGAGCCTATGCTTTCCCACTTTTCCTTCACAGCTTCTGTTCAGTCGGTTCTCTGTTCGAAGAAATTTTTTTTGATGATGTACTCGTAATGATCGAGCAAGCTTTTGAAAAGTTCCATGTGAATAAGGGAGAGCAGATACAGGACATGATGATTTGTACGACTGGGGAAGAAAGAATTGAAAGTGAGAATGATAACTGGATGGTGCGACCTTGTCTACTAGGATATAGACTGACCAATTGGAGTGCAACCGAGCTGCCCATAGTCTTTAGGTCTATTCCAACGTAATGCTTTTAAACAAATCTTAAATATCTTTGCCCGAAGATATTAAGAATTTCTTTTGTAATAGGCTTTTGTCTAAAAGTTTTCATTCAATAAATAACAAACACAATACATTTCCTCCATATTAATGTGTCCATATTCTTTCATTTATGCTATTTATTTTGCTTTCATTGTATATATGTTTGCCATATTGTTTCTTCCCCACCTATTTATAGGTGTACGGATGCGGAATATGAGGACCTTCCTGTCAGTAATTCTGAAATTGATTTTGAGAGACCCATTTGCACGGATGATTTTGAGGCCAACGAAGATATTGAGGATTATGGTCTACCTCCAAACTTATTAAGGAAAATAGAACAAGAAGAGAAACAAGTACTTCCTCATGAGGAGCTATTGGAATTGTTAAATTTGGGAAGTAGTGAGGAGATAAAAGAGGTTAAAATTGGGACTACGTTGTCGTCATCAATAAAGGGTGAACTCATAGCATTGCTTCGGGAATATGTAGATCTATTTGCATGGTCATACCAAGACATGCCGGGTCTGGATCCCAATATTGTGGTACATAAGCTCCCTTTAAGGCTAGAGTGCAAGCCAATTCAGCAAAAGTTGCGAAGAATGAGGCCTAACATGCTGTTAAAGGTAAAAGAGGAGGTGAAGAGGCAGTTTGATGTTGGATTCTTAGAGGTGGCAAACATTGTTCTAGTACCAAAGAAGGATGGCAAGGTGCGTATGTGCGTCGATTACCAAGATTTGAACAAAGCCAGTCCCAAAGATAATTTCCCTTCGCCTCATATTGATACTCTGGTGGATATTACGTCGAAGAGCTCTTTGTTTTCTTTCATGGACGGATTCTCGTGATATAATCAGATTAAGATAGCACCGGAAGATATGGAAAAAACCATATTTGTTACAATGTGGGGAACATTCTGCTACAAGGTAATGCCATTTGGGTTGAAGAATGCTGGGGCAACATATCAGAGAGCCATGGTGACCTTGTTTCATGACATGATGCATAAGGGAATTGAGGTCTATGTTGATGATATGATTGCAAAGTCACAAGGAGAAGATGAGCATATTGCGAATCTTAGGAAACTCTTTGAAAGACTAAGAAAGTTTCAACTCAAGCTAAACCCGACAAAATGCACTTTTGGAGTCACTTCGGGGAAATTGTTGGGTTTTGTTGTTAGCAAAAAGGGAATCGAGATTGATCCGGATAAAGTGAAGGCTGATAACTCGTATAATTATATAGTTTTTAGTTATGTTTTATTATTGTTTTGTGTCAAATATGAGTTATTATTGCTTAATCTAATTGTGTTTATGATCGTTTATATTTTTATGTAATTTGGTGTTTTTCACGAGTTTCTTTGAGTGATTTCAGATTACTAGGTTAAATCAAGAATTAAGGGCAAATCCAATTCAGTTCCAGTTCCGACACCTTTTGCCATATCAGCTATATCTGGAGTTTCACTGAAGAATTAAGGCTAAACTTTTTACAGTGCACATTTAAGTGGCATATCTATCTTTTTTATGTTTTACACTTCTTGAAACGGAGTCGTTTTCCCTAGCGAAATCAACCATCAAGTTGGCTGATGTGCAATGACGTCTGTTCTGACCCGTTTTGGTATTTTGACCATATCTTCTGATCCACATGAGAAAATGATCTGATTCCAACGTCTATGGATCCGTAGCTGATAGGGGAATATTTTTCTAGAAGACCATTTGATCAGATCAAGCCTCCAACATTGACAAAATCAACCATCAAGCTGGCTGATCAGAATTGTCATACAATATGACGAAAATTGTTAGAAAAATGCACCCACCTATTATACCTACCTTTGAAATTTATAAAGCTTGTCTCTTGTCATTTAGCTCTCCAAAATGTGTATAAATAGAGGGCCTTGGATGAGTATTATGGGACATTGGTAGGATATTAGCCATTGTAATAAAATTCTCTAAGTTTTCTTTTTCTTTCCTTTCTCTAGTTTTCTTTTTCTTTATTTACTTATGTTTCTTACATTTCTTTTCATTTTATTCATATCTAGTATGTATTGCTAATCATATTGTTGAGGTGATGAGTTGAAGCTCTTGGTAAATGCTAAGGTTAGTCTCTTAAACATGAGCTAAAATGAACCATCATTTATAAACACTAGTATAGATAATATTTTCTTTTGGTTTAAAATCATACTTGCAAAATAGGGATCTTGATTCATTATTGACAATGAAAATGGCACAGTAAATGCTTGGTTTCATAACCTTGATTTGTTGTAGACATATACCTTGGCATAAGGAATGCTTGGACTCTTTTTGTGAGTTTTGAGGACACCAAATGAACATTATATCATATGCTATGGACGTTGGACAATTTGGACTGAATTGCTAAACCTTCCGATTGGAATCTCCCTTATGTGTGAATTTCAATTGTGTAATAAAACAAGATTAATCTTACTATAACACCAAGAGTGGATTCTCTAACCTCAACATCTTTTCTTATTGTTTTTATATCTTGTTTAATTTCTTTTATGTTATTTTGTTTATTTTGTTCTCTAATATCTTGTTTATCTTGTTTTGTTGTTGATTCCCTAATATCTTTTTTACTTTCTTTTTCTTATATATTTATAAACTTATACTTACTAATACGCTTCCCTGTGGTTCGACCTCGGACACCCGAGAATTTATTACTTGAACATAACCTGCACTTGGGTTTACAACTCTTAATTGAGTCTCCATCAAGTTTTTGGCGCCGTTGCCGGGGAGGCAATACTAAGTATATAAGTTTATAAGTATATTTATTTTTATTGGCTGGTTATACCGCCTAATTTTCTATATATTTATATTTATATTGTATATTAACTTTGTTTTATTTTTATTGGCTGGTTATACCGCCTAATTTTCTATATTAACTTTGTTTTATGCTTGTTTGGCGACATGATTTTAGATCTCGTCGTTTAGTTAGATTTTATTGTGAAACTTTTTCAGGTAATCTTTCTAATACAACTCCTACCGTGGCTGACAATGACAGACAAGTACGCACCATGCGTGACTACTTGCAACCAACTCGAAGCTCATCACCCTCTTGTTTTATTTTTCCTCTCAATGCAAACAACTTTTGTTTTAAACCAGGTATGATAACTTTGCTTCCAAATTTCCATGGGTTAGAATCGGAAAGTGCTTACTCGTTTCTAAAAGACTTCGAAGATGTATGTGTCACCTTTAATGACCAACAATGTACAAATGAAATTGTCAAGCTAAAATTATTTCCTTTTTCTTTAAAAGATAAAGCAAAAATTTGGCTTCATAATTTAAAACCAAGGTCAATTGGCACATGGCAAGAATTACAAACTGAGTTTTTAAAGAAATTTTTCCCAGCACATAAAACTACTGCTTTGAAAAGACAGATTCAAAATTTCAATCAAAATCAAAATGAAGCATTTTTTCAGTGCTGGGAGCGTTTTAAAGATTTGTTAAGTTCTTGTCCACATCATGGTTTTGAAAAATGGCGTCTTATTAGTTTCTTTTATGAAAGTTTAACTTCCGAAACTAAACAATTTGTTGAAACAATGTGTAACGGTGAGTTTCTAGAAAAAGAACCTGAAGAAGCCTTTGACTACCTAGACCATTTGGCAGATAACTCTCAAGCCTGGCACACAGATAATTCCTCTGAAAGTTCCAATAGATCTAATCTTGTTTCTAACAGAGGTAAATATCATTTTAGTCAAGAAGATGAGATAAAAGCTAAATTACCTAATTTGGCTAGAAAGATTGAAGCCATGGAACTTAGAGAAGTAAAAGAAGTCAAAACGGTTAAAAATGAAGAAAGTTGTGGAATTTGTGAAATCATGGGACACCCCACTTCTGAATGTCCAAACATTCCCATTCTTAAAGAAGCGTTGCATGATCAAGTAAATTCTATAAACACATTTAAAAAGCCTTTTCCTTCTTCTTACTCTGAAACGTATAACCCTGAATGGAGAAATCATCCTAACTTCAGTTGGCGGAATAATAATCATGTTCAGGTACCACAATCTCAAAAGTCGGGCAACATTTTTTCCTATCAACCTTCACGTGTACAAACCTTGGAAGAGACATTGCAAGCATTCATGCAAACACAAGCAAATGTGTATAACCAAACTTCACAGGACATCAATGAGATCAAAAACACCTTGTCCACATTGACAGCTTCATTACGCACTCAAGAAAAAGGTAAGTTTCCTGCTCAACCTCAGCCTAACCCTTCTACTCAATGTCTTGTTTCTTGCTCCAATGAAACTCAACAGGAAAATGCCAGTTCTATCACAACTCTTCGAAGTGGAAAGGCAATTGACAAAAACATTCCATCAAAAGACCAAGATCCTCTTTCCCCTCCGAAAAGTAATGGTAAGGATGATGGTAAGTCTGAACTTCTTGAAAATTTGGACAAAGAAAAAGGTATGCATCCTGCTCCTTTTCCTCAAAGGTTACAAACAATAAAGAATTTGAATCAAAATGCAGAAATTTATGAACTTTTCAAACAAGTTAAGATTAACATTCCTTTATTGGATGCAATCAAACAAGTTCCATCTTATGCTAAATTTTTGAAGGACATGTGCACAGTTAAAAGGAAACATAATGTACAAAAGAAAGCATTTCTGACGGAAAGTGTGAGCTCAATCATTCAGCACCTTACTCTACCAAAATTCAAAGATCCTGGATATCCAACAATCTCATGCATCATTGGAAACACTAGAATAGAACGTGCATTGCTTGATCTTGGTGCTAGTGTTAATCTTTTGCCTTTTTCTTTTATCAACAGTTAGGTTTAGGTGAACTCAAGGAAACACCTGTTACACTTCAACTAGCTGATCGTTCTGTAAAAATTCCTCGAGGGATAGTTGAAGATGTTTTGGTTCAAATTGAAAATTTTTACTTCCCTGTTGATTTTATTGTTTTGGACACACATCCTGTTTCAAATCCAAATGTTCAAATTCCTGTTATATTAGGCCGTCCATTTCTTGCAACTTCTAATGCTCTGATAAATTGCAGGAATGGTATTTTGAACATTTCTTTTGGAAATATGACTTTAAATGTGTTCAACATTTGCAAGCAACCTGGTGATGATTCAGAAGTACATGAAGTGGATTTCATTGAAGAACTTGTTCATGAACATCTCACCACTACCACATTCCATGATCCTTTAGAAGCTTATTTAATTGAATGTGAGTTTGATAATGCTTCAGAAATTTCACACACTGATTCTTTGTTAAATTCTTTTCAGGATAAGCATCGTTGGAAACAAAAGTTTGAGGAACTCCCATCACTCACAAATGTCACTGTACCATCAACTATTGAACCACCCAAGCTGGATTTAAAACCATTGCCATCCGAGCTAAAATATTCCTTTTTGGGAAAAATTCCTTCTCAATGGAGCCTCCAAGATAAAAGGAAGTTTCTGAATGAGGTAAAGAAGTTCTATTGGGATGACCCTTACTTGTTCAAATATTGTCCTGATCAGATTTTTCGAAGATGCATTCCCGACAATGAGGTAAGTAGTGTAATTAAGTTTTGTCATTCCGAGGCATGTGGTGGTCATTTTTCATCAAAGAAAACTGCTGCAAAAATTTTACAGTGTGGATTTTACTGGCCAACTTTATTCAAAGATGCACATAATTTTTGCAAGTCATGTGAAAGTTGTCAAAAATTAGGTTCCATTTCGAAAAGAAACATGATGCCTTTGAACCCAATTCTTGTAATTGAAATTTTTGACTGTTGGGGTATTGATTTCATGGGACCATTTCCACCATCTTTTGGTTTCTTATTCATTTTAGTTGCAATAGATTATGTTTCAAAGTGGATAGAGGCAATTCCATGTCGAAATAATGATCACAAAACAGTGATTAAATTTTTAAAAGAAAATATTTTGAGTCGATTTGGAATTCCTCGATCTATCATAAGTGATGGGGGAACACATTTTTGCAACAAGGTTTTTGAAACATTAATGAAGAAATATGCCATTACACACAAAGTTGCAACCCCTTATCACCCGCAGACAAATGGACAAGTAGAATTAGCAAATAGGGAGATTAAACAAATTTTGGAAAAGACGGTTAATCCAAATCGCAAAGATTGGTCTCTTAGACTTAACGATGCATTATGGGCCTATCGAACAGCTTTTAAAACAGCATTGGGCATGTCTCCTTATAGGCTAGTTTATGGAAAACCTTGTCATTTACCTGTGGAACTTGAGCATAAAGCATATTGGGCCATTAAAATGTTCAACTCAAACCTTGATGACGCTTCTAATTTACGGAAATTACAAATAAATGAACTTGAGGAACTCAGAAATGATGCATATGAGAATTCTAAAATTCATAAAGAAAGAACTAAAGCCTTTCATGACAAGTTAATTTCAAGAAAAACATTTGATGTTGGGCAAAAAGTTCTACTTTATAATTCTAGACTTCACATATTTCCTGGTAAGTTGAGATCAAGATGGACTGGCCCATTTGTGGTTAAGCATGTGTATCATTATGGAGCAGTTGACATTGAGAATCCTCAAAATGGTAACGTATTCAAGGTAAATGGACAAAGACTCAAACTCTTTTTGGAAAATCATGTTACTCAAGAAGAGGTTGTTTTTCTTTCTGATCCTTGTTTTGAAAATAACTAGATGTAAATATAATTTTTTTTAACCCCGGTTAAATGGCGGATAACGGTAATCCGTGATTATTTAAGTCGGTTCCATCAGCTACCCACAAAACTGATATTGTATATAAATTTCTCTTTCAATTTCTTTTTCATTTTTTTTCAAGATGGATGATATTCTCACAAGATTGCAGAAACGATTTCCTCCTTTTCCTCGAAATATTTTACTGAAGCTTTACCAAGTTCGATTTGAAAGATTAAGAATGCTTATGCACAAAGGGATTCCTGAAGACATACGTTGGATAATTGAAGCCAAGGTACGTGAAGATGAATATCTTCCTGTTTTGCATTTACCAGGTACATGTAGAAGCACTTTTGCAAAGAAGCGACGAGCAAAGCGCATGAGTTCAAATTGCCACAAATGTGCACGATGGACGTGTAACGGTAAATGTCGTTCTATTGGGATTCCGTCCTCTAATCGAGATGATTAAATTGAATTCATTAAGGATGGACTGAGTAAGGAGAATTTGGGTAATATCCAACTTTCTCTTGAGACGCATCCTAGTGGAGACGTACAAAGAGAAATTCTTGATTTATGGCCGCAATTCCAAAGGGAATGGCAACATCTTGGGAATCTGATGTTAAAAGACCCTGTTTGCCAGCTTGTAAGAAAACTGGATGGGAAGCATATCCTCGACTCATAGAAGGCGTTTAAGCCGTTTCTGGACGTAAAACCAGAGAAAGATGTGAGCCACAATCACAACTACAATAAATGACTTCTCAGCTTTTGGTTTGATTTGCAATAACTTCATTTCGGTTTAATTTACGTGTTGTTCGATTTGTGTAATTATTTTCGTTTTTTTTTTGCATTGGTCTTTTACGGTTGATTTTTCTTCTCTTTTTGATTTTCTTCCTGAAATCACGCAAAAAATATTTTGTTAGGTTAACATTTTCTTCTGACAGGTCAAATACACTTTCGGCGACATTATTACTCTTGTCTGATTCATTACTCAGTCCTCTATATATTACACCATGTACTCATTCTCTTTCAGGCACTTGAAAAAAAAAATGGAAAGTACTTCGTCCCAGCGCATTAAAAAAATTTGTGTCTTTGGAGGTGCTTATCCAGGGAAAAATAACATATTCGCTGATGAAGCCATAAGAGTTGGAGTAATACTTGCCCAACAAAAGATCCAGTTGATTTATGGAGGCGGTAGTACGGGTTTAATGGGAGCAGTCGCTACATCAGCACACGCCGGAGGAAGTCCAGTTCTAGGAATCGTGCCAAAACTATTCACAGGTTTTTGTGGACCTACCGTGGGTAAGGAAATACAAGTCTGGAGTATCCCTGAACGGATGACAATCATGTACCATTCTGCCGATGCATTCATTGCTTTACCAGGAAGTCTGGGTACATTGGAAGAAATAGCTTGCGTGGCTTCTTGGTCATCTTTGGTCACAAATAAGAAACCCATTGGTTTGCTTAATATTAATGGTTATTTTAGTAATTTGCTTTCATATTTAGATAATGCTGTGGAAAATGGATTCATGTTTTCAGAGGCAAGGAGAACCATAATTTCTGCTACAACCATTGAAGATTTACTCAAAAAGCTCCAAGCTTATGAGTATTTACCTGCTATGGTTGTTTCGCAAACGCTCGGAAAAAGAAAAAGAGATATAGACAGGCAAGGAGTGGATTGCACTTTGTCTTTGTGACATTATCTAACATTTTGTTTGTTGTGTCTCAGTTATAATAAGTGGTTAGCAACCTCTGCAGGTAATATCTCCTAAATTCTACTTTTAAAATTTGACATTGGGGACAATGTCATATTTTAGTAGGGGGTAAGGGACATATTTTGCTAATTTGTAAAAAAAAAAAAAAAAAAAAAAAAAAAATTGTGTTTTAAGCCATTTAGAAGTATTCATTCTGAACAAGGTCTGAGTAAGGGAGACTTGAGACATACCTTGTCAGCTTGATTTAATCTTTTCAAAAAAAAAAAAACACTATCTGGTCCGTTTATTATCTGCATGTGTTTTACTACTTTCGTGTATGTATTTTTTTTTTGAGTATTAGTATAATCTTGGCAAGCATGTGGATAAAGCAATAGAGTTACAAAGGCTTTGATTAAGTTATCTAGGTTATTTTCAATTTGGTTTTCTGAAAATTGAATATTTTTGATTATCAAATGTCTTTGAGATTGTTTTTGGTAGATCGGTTCGATTTTTGTTGGAATGTGAATTCATGGTGAGCCTTTGGAAAGCCACGGAAAACTGGGAAGACATAGTAAGTTTACTTTTTCTCTTCATTCCACATGCTGATTTAAGTCGTCACATAGATGCTTGCATCTATACATGATCTGATCTTAGAACAAAGTCACTATCCAAAAAGCCCCTTATCTTTGCCCCCCTTACATTAGGAGCCCATAGGTTGTAAACCTTCGGGTTGGATCCCTAGATATGAACTCCAGAAATTATGCCAAAGTGAACGGATACGATTCCGACCCCCATTCCCTTTATACTTTTATGATAATATTTGTGATCATTGGGTTTGGGATTGTGTGTTTCCTTTTTGTTTATTTTGTTATCTTTTGAAATCTGAAAAAAAAAATGGGAATAATGCAAAAGAGGGTAGTTAGAATGAGTGACTGTTTTTAGAGTCGTGAACTTCGAACTTATTGATGCCAAAACAATGTTGTAATGAGTTGAGAAAAAGATGCTGAAAAAAAAAAGAGCTGATGAAAATCTGTCTTGTTTGATCAATTGAATGAAAAGAAAGAAAAAGAAAGTATGGAATCCAATGTGATTTCTCAAAAAAAAAAAAAAAAAAAAAAAAAAGAAAGAATGATGATTATGAATAAATGTGATTGTGCATAAAAGATGTCCCAATGAGGGCACAAATCAAAAGAAAATCACTTGTGCTTAAAAAAAAAAATCAGAATTCAAGATTCAAGGTTCTTCATTATAGAGAGGTTTTTACTTTTCTATTTTCTGTGGATCGAGTCTTTTCTTGCTTTTTGTTTTCTTTTCAAAATATTTATGTTGAACATAGGACTAAGGATGAGTGAGAATGGAAATATTTTGAGAGGATTGATCACATTATTATTATATTTCTTGAGCCTAACTTGTGATAAACCTCAGATTATGTTTGAACATTCCACCCCTCACTTGTCCATAAGCCTCAGATTCATCTCTGTACCGATCAGATTCGTCGAGTTCACTTGTGAACTGCGGTGACAAGGATCTTAGCATGTGTACTTATGAAGCTATAGTTTGCCTAGTCCTCCATGGCTAGCTAAAGTCTCGCCAAGAAGGAAGTTCCTCAATCGTACGGTAATGCCTTCAATTTTAATCTCATTGACCCTTTACTCGAACTTAATATGCCAATGATACTTAATTAGATGCCTTGCCAATTCTTACGCTTGATCTTGCTTGTTTGTTTGAGATCCCTTTAACTTGTTTTCCTGTTTATTTTTTTTCTAGGATTGAGTCGTTGCTAGGGACTAGCAACAATCTAAGTGTGGGGGTGTGATAACTCGTATAATTATATAGTTTTTAGTTATGTTTTATTATTGTTTTGTGTCAAATATGAGTTATTATTGCTTAGTCTAATTGTGTTTATGATCGTTTATATTTTTATGTAATTTGGTGTTTTTCACGAGTTTCTTTGAGTGATTTCAGATTACTAGGTTAAATCAAGAATTAAGGGCAAATCCAATTCAGTTACAGTTCCGACACCTTTTTCCATATCAGCTATATCTGGAGTTTCACTGAAGCATTAAGGCTGAAATTTTTACAGTGAAGAGTTAAGAGGCATATCTATCTTTTTCATGTTTTACACTTCTTGAAACGGAGTCGTTTTCCCTAGCGAAATCAACCATCAAGTTGGCTGATGTGCAATCACGTCTGTTCTGACCCGTTTTGGTATTTTGACCATATCTTCTGATCCACATGAGCAAATGATCTGATTCCAACGGCTATGGATCCGTAACTGATAGGGGAATATTTTTCTAGAAGACCATTGGAATTGTTAAATTTGGGAAGTAGTGAGGAGATAAAAGAGGTTAAAATTGGGACTACGTTGTCGTCATCAATAAAGGGTGAACTCATAGCATTGCTTCGGGAATATGTAGATCTATTTGCATGGTCATACCAAGACATGCCGGGTCTGGATCCAAATATTGTGGTACATAAGCTCCCTTTAAGGCTAGAGTGCAAGCTAATTCAGCAAAAGTTGCGAAGAATGAGGCATAACATGCTGTTAAAGGTAAAAGAGGAGGTGAAGAGGCAGTTTGATGTTGGATTCTTAGAGGTGGCAAACATTGTTCTAGTACCGAAGAAGGATGGCAAGGTGCGTATGTGCGTCGATTACCAAGATTTGAACAAAGCCAGTCCCAAAGATAATTTCCCTTCGCCTCATATTGATACTCTGGTGGATAATACGTCGAAGAGCTCTTTGTTTTCTTTCATGGACGGATTCTCGTGATATAATCAGATTAAGATAGCACCGGAAGATATGGAAAAAACCATATTTGTTACAATGTGGGGAACATTCTGCTACAAGGTAATGCCATTTGGGTTGAAGAATGCTGGGGCAACATATCAGAGAGCCATGGTGACCTTGTTTCATGACATGATGCATAAGGGAATTGAGGTCTATGTTGATGATATGATTGCAAAGTCACAAGGAGAAGATGAGCATATTGCGAATCTTAGGAAACTCTTTGAAAGACTAAGAAAGTTTCAACTCAAGCTAAACCCGACAAAATGCACTTTTGGAGTCACTTCGGGGAAATTGTTGGGTTTTGTTGTTAGCAAAAAGGGAATCGAGATTGATCCGGATAAAGTGAAGGCTGATAACTCGTATAATTATATAGTTTTTAGTTATGTTTTATTATTGTTTTGTGTCAAATATGAGTTATTATTGCTTAGTCTAATTGTGTTTATGATCGTTTATATTTTTATGTAATTTGGTGTTTTTCACGAGTTTCTTTGAGTGATTTCAGATTACTAGGTTAAATCAAGAATTAAGGGCAAATCCAATTCAGTTCCAGTTCCGACACCTTTTGCCATATCAGCTATATCTGGAGTTTCACTGAAGCATTAAGGCTGAAATTTTTACAGTGCACAGTTAAGAGGCATATCTATCTTTTTCATGTTTTACACTTCTTGAAACGGAGTCGTTTTCCCTAGCGAAATCAACCATCAAGTTGGCTGATGTGCAATGACGTCTGTTCTGACCCGTTTTGATATTTTGACCATATCTTCTGATCCACATGAGAAAATGATCTGATTCCAACGGCTATGGATCCGTAACTGATAGGGGAATATTTTTCTAGAAGACCATTTGATCAGATCAAGCCTCCAACATTGACAAAATCAACCATCAAGCTGGCTGATCAGAATTGTCATACAATATGACGAAAATTGTTAGAAAAATGCACCCACCTATTATACCTACCTTTGAAATTTATAAAGCTTGTCTCTTGTCATTTAGCTCTCCAAAATGTGTATAAATAGAGGGCCTTGGATGAGTATTATGGGACATTGGTAGGATATTAGCCATTGTAATAAAATTCTCTAAGTTTTCTTTTTCTTTCCTTTCTCTAGTTTTCTTTTTCTTTATTTACTTATGTTTCTTACATTTCTTTTCATTTTATTCATATCTAGTATGTATTGCTAATCATATTGTTGAGGTGATGAGGTGAAGCTCTTGGTAAATGCTAAGGTTAGTCTCTTAAACATGAGCTAAAATGAACCATCATTTATAAACACTAGTATAGATAATATTTTCTTTTGGTTTAAAATCATACTTGCAAAATAGGGATCTTGATTCATTATTGACAATGAAAATGGCACAGTAAATGCTTGGTTTCATAACCTTGATTTGTTGTAGACATATACCTTGGCATAAGGAATGCTTGGACTCTTTTTGTGAGTTTTGAGGACACCAAATGAACATTATATCATATGCTATGGACGTTGGACAATTTGGACTGAATTGCTAAACCTTCCGATTGGAATCTCCCTTATGTGTGAATTTCAATTGTGTAATAAAACAAGATTAATCTTAGCATAACACCAAGAGTGGATTCTCTAACCTCAACATCTTTTCTTATTGTTTTTATATCTTGTTTAATTTCTTTTATGTTATTTTGTTCTCTAATATCTTGTTTATCTTGTTTTGTTGTTGATTCCCTAATATCTTTTTTACTTTCTTTTTCTTATATATTTATAAACTTATACTTACTAATACGCTTCCCTGTGGTTCGACCTCGGACACCCGAGAATTTATTACTTGAACATAACCTGCACTTGGGTTTACAACTCTTAATTGAGTCTCCATCAAAGGCCATCTAGAATTTGCCACCTCCACGTACTCAAAAAGAAGTAAGAGGTTTTCTTGGGAGATTGAATTACATTGCTCGATTTATCTCTCAGTTAATCGATAAATGTGATCCAATATTTAAGCTATTTTGAAAACATGATCCAGGAGAGTGGGATGAAGGGTCTCAGATTGCTTTTGAATAGGTTAAGCATTATCTATCAAACCCACCAGTATTAATGCCACCGGCTCCGGATAAACCGATGATATTGTATCTATCAGTATTTGAGAGATCCATGGGTTGTGTTTTGGGGCAGCTTGATGAGACTGGAAAGAAAGAACAGGCAGTTTACTACCTCAGCAAGAAGTTCACAGATTATGAGTTGAAATATTCATCGGTAGAAAAGCTGTGTTGTGCCTTAGCTTGGACTGCTCGGAGGCTCAGACAGTACATGCTGTACCACACGACGTGGTTGATCGCCAAGCTAGATCCAATCAAGTATATGTTGGAAGCACCTTCTTTGTCAGGGAGGACGGCAAGATGGCAAGTTTTGTTGTCAGAATATGACATTGTAAATGTGAGTCAGAAAGCTATCAAGGGCAGTGCAATGGCTGAATTTTTAGCAAGTTGGGCAGTGGAAGATTATGAGTCGTTGAACTTTGATTTCCCAGATGAAGTTTTGATGTATGTTTCACAAGCGAATGAGGTTCCCTTGAAGAAGAAAATATGGAAGATGTACTTTGATGGGGCATCTAATGCCATGGGGCACGAAATCGGTGCAGTGCTCATATCCCAGAAGAAGATTATTATCCTTTCACTGCCAGATTCGATTTTGATTGTACAAATAATACTGCAGAGTATGAGGCATGTATTATGGGCCTTCGTGCTGCCGTAGACAGAAAGATAAAAAAATTGAAGGTTTTTGGAGACTCGACTTTAGTGATATATCAATTGCACGAAGAATGTGAAACTCGAGATACAAAATTAATTCGATATCGAGAACTCATACTGAGTTTATTGGAGGAGTTTAAAGAAGTAATTTTCAATTACTTCCCCCGAGAAGAAAATCGATGGCGGATGCTCTGGCCACTTTGTCATCAATGTTTAAAGTGAATGAAGGGGTTGAAGTTGTGCCGATCAAGATGAGCATATATAAATCTCCTGCCCACTGCTTGAGTATCGAAGAAGAAGTAGATGGTCCCTTTGGTATAACGACATCTTGCAGTACATCAAGAGTCAATAATATCCAAAACAGGCAACAGAAAATGATAAGAGGACTCTGAGAAGGCTAGCAATAGGTTTTGTTTTAGACAGCGAGATTCTCTACAATAAAGGGAAAGACCAAGTCCTATTGAGATGTATCGGGTCTGCCGAAGCTCGAAGAATCATAAAGGAAGTCCATGAAGGGATATGTGGCACCTAAGCCAACGGTCACATGCTTGCTAAGCAAATTATGAGGGCAGGATATTATTGGCTGACAATGGAAGAAGATTGTATCAGTTATTCCCGAAAGTGTCATAAATGCAGGATCTATGCAGATAAGATTCATGTGCCGCCATCGCCATTGCATGTCATGATCGCACTTTGGCAGTTTTCAATGTGGGGAATGGATATGATTGGGCCCATTACTCCGAGAGCTTCAAATGGACATCATTTTATCCTGGTGGCCATAGACTATTTCACAAAGTGGGTGGAAGCTGCTTCTTATACGAATATAACGAAGTCGGTGGTATGCAGATTTATTAAGAAGGAAATTATATGCCGATATGGATTGCCAGCAAGAATTATTTCAGATAATGCTCTCAATTTGAATAATAAGATGATGAGAGAAGTGTGTACTCAGTTCAAGATCACACACCATAATTCGGCACCTTATCGTCCGAAGATGAATGGGAAGTAGAAGTAGCCAACAAAAACATCAAGAAGATTGTCGAGAAGATGACTGATGTGTACAAGGATTGGCATGAGGTTTTGCCTTTTGCTCTTCACGCATTTCGCACTTCGGTTCGTACATCTACAGGGGCAACGCTGTTTTATTTGGTATATGGTATGGAAGCAGTGCTACCTATTGAAGTTGAGATTCTTTCACTTCGGGTTTTGATGGAGGTTGGCTTAGAAAAGGCAGAATGGGTTAGAGCTCTTTATGAACAGCTGAACCTCATCGAGGAGAAAAGATTGAAGGCAATTTGTCACGGGCAGTTGTATCAGAAAAGGATGATTCGAGCCCATAACAAGAAGGTTCGACCCAGACAGTTCCGAGAAGGAGAGTTGGTATTGAGGAAAATTCTCTCGGTAGTGAAGGATCAGTGAGGAAAATGGGCTCCAAATTGGAAAGGATCCTATGTGGTAAAAAGAGCTTTTTCTAGAGGAGCATTGATTCTAACTCGGATGGACGGGGATGATTTTAGACATCCCGTGAATGTTGATGAACTGAAGAAGTATTATGCTTAAGAAAAAAAAGTGTGATGCTAAGAACATGGGAATTCGAATGATTCCAAGTGTAGAAATAGAAATTCTACATATCTATCTCCCTTGAGAATTACTTTTCAAAGAGAATATTCATGCTTGATATGATGAATGGCCATCTTTCATATTCCCTTCACTAAAAAGAAATTATCCCTAGTCACCCTTTTGAACCTTAGGAATTATTTCTTTCGTTGAACCCTGATCAAGGATCACCCTCTACACTGGAGGGCAAATACGAGAAAAAATAATCAAAATCATGGCAAAAAAGAGAGCCATTGGAAAATGTGAAATCAAAGAATGGAAAATGAAAGCCAGCAATGAAAGAAAAGAGATTGAAAAAAAAAGAAAAAGAAAAGTCCAAAAAGGGGACAAATGTCTCAAGAATGAATTCTCCTCAGGAAATGATCCTTGATCCAATCACCCTTAAACACATTTTGGGCCTATTTTATCCTTTCCTTCTAAACCTGAACCTTGTCCTACATTACGTACTTTAAAAGTCCATTTTGATCAAGCATGGATATTTAATTTGAAAGGTTGTTCTCAGAATTTATCCCATTTTTTGAATTGACATTTTTACCTTGGAAGCATTTAGAATTCTCAGATGCGTGGTAGAATAAAAAAAATACAAAAAAAAGGGAGAGGTTTAAGCCGAAAACCGGTAAAGGGTGGCTTAATATCGAATGGAGGACACCTGAGTTGAAAACCCGCCAAGTACTGATTAAGGTTTGAATCAATGCTCCGTGTAAAGGGGGAGAAAGTATTCGAAAATCAGAGAAAAGGGGAACAACTTAATTTGACATAACTACGGAAGCCGAGGGATTACCCAAGTAAATGGATCGTTCAAGAGAAATTTCAGATGATTTGAAAAATGAGGGGTCCAAGATATTTCGCATCCGGGGCATCAACAACCTATAACTTTACATTTGTTTCTTATATCCTTGATATCCACTTTTATCATTTTAAAACATTGTGTTGCAATAAATTTTTGTTACCTCTTTTATGACAGTTGCTTGTTTCATACTTTCTTTCATACATTTTTGAAATTGCATTTTGTTTGTTATTAAATTGAATGATGATTAGTAAACATAAATTTTTTTAAATAAAAGGGAGTTTAAAAGTATTACTAAGGAATAGATCTAAATCTTAGAAAAAGTTTGGAAACCACTAATCCTAATGGAAAATTCACCCAGTAAAGGAAAACAGTGAATGTGTTGGAGACTCCGTCATGAAGTCAAAAATTTGTGAATTTCAGTGAAGTCAGAAACTGGGACTGTTTGACAATTTATCTTGAGTAAAGGGTTCCTTAAGTAGGGCATCAGTGAATAATTGAACACTCCATCATGAAGTCAGATAATCTGTGAACCTCAAAGAAACCATGGATTAGAAATCATGACACAATCATTTGATTGCATTCATCCTTAGGAAACATACAAGCATTTGCAAAGCATGTCATTTTCATCATTGCATTTAGCTAACATTGCAGGAATCAGGAAAACTTTGGCTTCCCCAAATCGAATTCATTTTGCTTTTCAAATGAGTCGAGCCCCTAGACCACCGTCGAGGTATGTTTCCTTTAAATCGAACTCAACCTGCTTCTCAAACCAGTCGAGCTCCGAGACCGTGGTCGAGGTATGTTCCTTTGATTTTCAAGTTAAATTTATTTTCCCAAATGAATCAAACCCAGGATCATTCTTAGCTTTTCCTTTTGTTTTAAATCGAATTCATTTTGTTTTATCAAATAAGTCGAGCCTTGAGACCATCGTCGAGGTATTTCTTTTTGTTTTAAATCGAATTCATTCTGTTTTATCAAATAAGTCGAGCCTTGAGACCACCGTCGAGGTATTTCCTTTTGTTTTAAATCGAATTCATTCTGTTTATCAAATAAGTCGAGCCTTGAGACCACCGTTGAGGTATTTCCTTTTGTTTTAAGTCGAATTCATTCTGTTTATCAAATGAGTCGAGCCTTGAGACCGTCGTCAAGGTATTTTCATCATGGGTAAGGCATTTGGGCACCATTTTTAAGACCTCAGGGCATAATTTTTCAAATCACAGGTAAGACCTCCAGGCACCCATTTTAAGGCCTCCGAGCACCATTTTTAAGATCTCCTGGCATAATTTTTTCAAATCACGGGTAAGGCCTCCGGGCACCATTTTTAAGACCTCTGGGCATAATTTTTCAAATCACGGGTAAGGCATCCGGGCACTATTTTTAAGACCTCCGAGCATCATTCTTAAGACCTTCGGGCACAATTTTTACTTTTCAAATCGAACTCGTTTCCTTAAGACGAGTCGAGCCTTGATTAGTCAGGGAATTCAATTTAAGGACAAAATCTTCAATTTACAGCTTTTTCAAAAAAAAAATGATGATGATTGAAAACCACTTTCCCTTTCCTTCACATGTGATTTCACTAATCGTACAAAATTAGTGTTTGTTTATCTTTGCTTGATTCCTGATTCTCAGCCGTAGTCAAAGAGGGGCAGCTGTAGACACCTAATTTTGTCCGGACCAATAAATCAGTCATGTTTTCTTCCTAAATTGATGATTCATAATGCAACAAGGCTTTTCTCACCCTGCAGGTGGTACTCCGAGACTTAATCTAAGAAAGCAGACAGAAAAAGCCAACCTCAAAAAAGTCAACCTCAGAAAAGTCAACCCCAAAAAAATCAACCCTAAAAAGTCAACTACTAAAAAAGTCAACCCACATTCAAAATCAAGATTTGAATTTCAATTGAAATATGGTGAAAGAATTTTGATAATCTGAGGTCTACATTGAAAGATATGGAGGTTGAAAGCTGGGTTACAGAATCTTAGTAGAAAGAAAACCCTAGTTCGGGAAATTTGGGAAAAAGTGCTTGAACTATCAAATTGGTCGAAATTGAAGGTCCCAAATGAAAGATAAGCACTGATTACGGGTAATGGAGAAGCTTCTTGAAGGAAAAAACCGAAAGAAAAGTTAATTCGGAAGAAAATCGAGAATTAGGGTTTTTGGTGAATTTTGGTGAAATTTGGAAGAATTACAAAAATGGCCCGATTCGGTAGGACTAAAGTCCCTAATTGATGAGTAGTGATTAAACAAGGATAGCCCGAGGCTCAGTTTGAAGAAAATCTAAAAATCGGACTTGTTTTGAGCAAAATCGGGTTTCGGAGGCAAAAGGGCAAAATTAGAAAATTTGGGAAAAATAGCAAATGAACTCCAAAAATTCTGAAAATTTGCAAATATCATTTTTAAATTATTTGGAAGAGATTGGAAAAAGAAAATCTTGATTCGAAGTTTGTTTGCAAAATGGCCAAATCTCGGGTCCCCTATGTAGAAATTCAAAAGGATAAATCCCGAAAAAATAGCAAACGAGTTCTAAAAATTCTGAAAATTTGTAGATCTCATTTTTAAATTATTTGGAAGAGATTTGCGAAATAAAATCTTGATTCGGAGTTCATTTGCAAAATGGCCAAATCTCGGGTCCCCTATGTAGAAATTCAAAAGGATAAATCCCGAAAAAATAGCAAACGAGTTCTAAAAATTTTGAAAATTTGCAGATCTCATTTTTAAATTATTTGAAAGAGATTGGCCTAATTAAAATCTTGATTCGGAGTCCGTTTGCAAAATGGCCAAATCCCGGGTCCCCTATGTAGTAATTCAAGCAGATAAATCCTGAAAAAATAGCAAATGAGCTCCAAAAATTATGAAAACTTTCAGATCACATTTTTAAATTATTTGGAAGAGATTAGTAAAAAAAAAATCTGGATTCAGAGCTCGTTTAAAAAATGGTAAAGTTCGGGTGCATAAAAGGGGCAATTTTGGAAATAAATCCGAAATAAATAGCAAATGGACTCGAAATTTTTTGAAAACTTTCAGAATTCAATTTTTTTTATTATTTCAGAAGTATTGAAAAAAAAATTGAATTTGGAGTTCGTTTACTATTTATTTAGGTTCGGGGGTCAAAAAGGTCATTTTATCGAAGAAACCAAAAAGGGCAAATTTGTAATTAAAAAAAATATGAAAGAAAAAGGAATTGCTGGGATTTTACTTCCTTTGATCAGCCAACATAGAGGAGAAGAAGGAAGCTTGATCAATTTAATTCCTTAGTCACTATGAAGCTCACATGCTACCACTAACACCTTGCAAATGGTCCCCCCTTCATCCAACGGCTTAGGTGCCTTGTAGGAAAGTTGAATGCACCATACAATGGCCAAGTTTAAATGCCAAGATGAAATTTTTATTTTTCATGAAATAACCCTTATCTAATGGCCAAGAATGGAAGAAAAAAAGATGAGCATAATTCATCCAAAGATGGGCATTCGTTCGGCCAAGCAAATGAGTGCATGTGATTGTCTCTTTTCATCCAATTGCTATCTACAAGGGCTGAGTACACATGTTAAGGGCTGGATTTAATCTACAAGATGTCATTTTAATGTTTTCCTCATCCAATGACCAAGAATGGAAGAGCACAACTCATCCAAGGGTAGGCATTCAAAGAGGCAAGCAAGGGAGTGCATGGGATTGGTCCTCTTTTGCATCTAAGGGCTCAGGTTATTACAAGGGCTGAGTACACATCTTAAAGGCTGCTATCAATTGGCAAGATGACATTTTTATGTTGTCATCAAAATATCTTAATCTAAAGGCCAAAATTGGAGGAGAAAAAGTGCAAATTCCATCCAAGGGTTGGAGAGCCATTCGGCCAAGCCATTAGGGGGGGCTGATTTCATTTTTTGATAAGTTTGGACGCTGGAAACAGTAGCTAATTTAGAAAAGAAAAAGGTTTTGAAAGAAAAAAAGAAAGGTTTTCAATAGAAGAGCTTGAAGGTAGTCATCTCTACCTAGCTCTAGCATGGTTTTCTTCTTGTTTTCTATGTTGATTTCTTGATTTTCCACTTTGTTTTCCTACTACATTTCTCATAGAAATAATTTTTTAAAAATGTTTACTTAAGTTTTCATCTCTTCTTCTTCATCAAAATGGCTGAGAACAATTTATTTTTACAAAGTTTGTGCTTGGCCAAATTTGAAGGAATGCTTGCCTTGATTTTTTTCTTTTTTTCTTCTTTGCATGTTGTTGTGGAAAAAATGATTTTTAGAAGGTTTATTTAAGTATTTAAGGTCTGATTTTTTTATAAAAAATGAAGCAAAAGAGGTTGAAATGACTACATGATCTTGGCAAGACCAAGTGACCATGGTTAGGGGAGAGGCTATGCCTATTTTTACCTACCATGAAGCTCACCTTAATTTTGTTGTTTAGCATGGTTTATTTTATGATTTTTGAAATGGAAAGGCTTCATGATCTTGGCAAGACCAAGTGATTATGGTTAGGTGAGAGGCTATGCCCATTTTATACCAACCATGGAGCTTAACTTTCCTTGTTTTATTTACTAGTTTTGCTTGTTATTTGCTTTGCATGTCTATACTTAATTTTTTTTATATGTTCTTTACATTATTTTCTATGCTATATTTGTTTCTATATTTCTTTTCCATGCTTAATAATTTTTCCTTGTAGGTTCGGCCATTGTGTTTATTGGAATCATATTGTGCATTTTTTCATATATCATGTCTTATATTATAAACATGTTTGCATTTTATATTTGGTCATATGACCATTCAGCTACTCCATTTTGCTATGTCTTACATGTTCATTTTCATCTTGCTTCTTGACTTGTTTGCCGCATATCTTGATATTTAGTATGCCTTGCATGTGCATTTTCATCTTGCTGCTTGACTTGTTTGCATCTCCATGCTATGAGCTTGTGTATTTTGATTTTAGTATGTCATATGGTTGTGAAAATGTCATGACAGTATGTATCTTGATATGATTTGTCATGTACTTGTGTCATTTACTAGACAGAATTGCATTAGAGTACCATGTGACCATTCGGCCTCTTCATGCATTCTTTGTCTTGTCATGCATTTGCATTTTGTTTAGGTAACATGTTTTGCATTATCTTATTTTGATATTGTGTATTAGTTGCTGTTTGTTCAAGCATTAGTATTAGGTTCATTGGTCATTGTATGTTCATAGTATTGCTATGCATTCTCATTACATTTTAGGTCTAGGCCATATTGGTATTGCCATGCATATTAGGTCTTAAATCATATTGGTATTGCCATGCATTGCTATGCTACTTAGGTCTTAGGTTACATTAGCATTTACATGCATATTCATAACATATTAGGTCCAAGTCATATTTGCATTATCAAGCATTGCTTGCATATTAAGTTAGGATAGCATTTATTGCCATGCAAACTCATGCTAGGCGTTTAGGTTATTTTGAATTGTCATGCATTTCTGTTACCATTTACGCTTTAGACCATGCATTTCATACATTTCATTTGCTGTATGTTCATGCATTCCATGTCATTGCCACATGATTTATGACTTCGGCCAATCAATGGCTCAAAGTCATGCTCTCTTGAGCATACTTGTGGAAAATTGAAGAATTGTCAAATTGATTATTCCACCTTTGTGATTTTTTTTTTACTTAGCCAATCATTGTCCAAGGATTTTAAATGTTCTAGATACTGTTTTTAGGTCTTTAGGATAGTCTCTAACATTTTTACTTTGATTTTTAAATGACTTTATCCAAGGCAAAAAATGTGTTTTAACAAAACAGTTTTTTTCACCCAGTACTCGAACTTCTCTAATTTCTCTAGGCAGTCATCTTTATTCAGAAACTTAAGAAAATTTTTTATTTTGTAGTTTTACATGTTTTGAGTCTTTATTATTTTTTTTTAGATTTTTTTGAATTTTTAAAAATAGGTTAAAAAATCGTGTGTCAAATTCGGACAGTAGAGGCAGATTTGAATTCAAAAGAAAAACAATGGTTGAAATTGGCTAAGGCATTTAGGGGGGGTTGGTTAGAAGCTTTAGCTACTATCTAAGGGTAGTTTCTAAGCCTTTCTAAACTTTAAAAATGATTTTATAAATCTCAGGTTAAGGGTGGTCAAGTCTGGGATTTTAAACTTAGAAAATTAGAGCCATTTTAAAAGGGTTTGGTAGGGGTTTTAATCTTCATTCAAGTTTTTCTTCAAAATTGTTTTCAAACAATCATAAAGTTTTATTTTTAGAAAATCTAATTTGACATATTTTCCTAAGGTAGCCGGATATCTTCTTACACATACGGATTTCTTTATTTAAAGGAAAAAATACATTTTCATGCATTGCATTTTCCATGTTCATGCATTTTATTTAATATGTGATTTTTGCTATGATATTTTCCATGGTATTATTATTACTTTGATTTACATTTTATGATGTTATATTGTTTGCCATATGATTTTGAATATTTCATGCTATCCCATATTTTTTATTTAGTCTTTTATTTTTGTCACATTATTTAACATATACTATGTTCATGCATTTTTATTTTATTTTCATGCATATTTTATGATAGTATTATTTTATGTTTCATTTCATGTCTTGTCACTTATCATATTCCATGTCATTTAGGTTATATTATTTATAATATGTCATTTAAAATATGCCATATCATTTAAAATTGCCATATCATTTAAATCATTTTATTTCATTTAGAATATACCATGATACTTAGGATTTTTCATTTCATCTAGAATATACTATGCCATTTAAATTATGTCATATCATTTAGGTTGCATTATATTAACTAGACTTTGCTATGTCATTTTATTTATGTCATACATGTTCATATTCATTTTTAAAATTAAAAAAAAAGGATAATGATTTTCAATTAAAAAAATAAAGATATTCCCGAGTTAAAATAATTCATGAGTTCTCTACCAGGTTTGCTGGAGGGAATATCATCAATTATCATTAATAAAGGAATATCTTTCTTTCAAAAAAACGAGAATGATTCGGAAAGTTTCCCAAATAAATAATTTTTTTTATATTTTGCCAATTTTGTCGGGGAATATAGGAAAATTTTGAATTAATAAACTCCGGATCATTTTCAATTAAAAATGGAATTATTTTTCTTTAAATTGGGAATTAACTTGAAATACTAAATTAAAAACCAACTTTTTACCGAGACTTGAGATAACACGCGATTAATAACGTACTGTTTTATACGGGCGTTGTGGGGGTGCTAATCCTTCCCCGCACGTAACAGAGTCCCGAACCCAATTCTTCGATTTTCTCTGGTTTAAAACGCAGACTTGAAATTGGTTTTAAAAATATTTTTATTAATTTTAAAATGTTTTACAAAATCGGTTTTAATAGGTGGCTGATCACACCTAGCCAAAAAGATTGGTGGCGACTCCATGTCTTTTTACGAAGCCGTTTTCATACTCTTGACCTTTTATTTCAATCTAGAGGAATTAAGTCATCTTTTCCTCTGCTTCTGTTTCCCCCTCACTCGAACAGGTCCCCGACGGGATCACGTATCGACATACCTTTTTATAAATTTCAAAAAAATCTAAAAAAATTATGAGAGACTCAGAACATGTCAAACTCTATGGGAAAAATTGGCTTAATTTTTAGATTAAGGATGATCTACCAGAAAATTCACGAAAGTCAGAACACTGGGTGAAAAACTGTTTATCCAAAATAAATTTTTAAACCATTGATAAAATCACTCAAAAATCAGAATAAAAATATTTGAGACTTCTATAAGGACCTACAAACTGTAATAAAAATTGCTAAAAATTTGGACAAGGATTGGCTAATTAAAAAAAAATCACAAAGGTAGAAATTTCAACTTGACAACTTCTTAATTTTCCATAAGCATGCTCATGTGAGCTTGGCTTTGAGCCATTGATTGGCTTAAGTCAAAAATCAAGTGGGATGGAATGAAATGTATGAACAAACAGCAAGTTAAATGCATGAAATGCATGTCCTAAAGCCTAAATGACATAGAGAATGCATGGTAACACAAAATGACCTAATGCCTAACATGAACTTGTCCATGGCAATAAATGCAAACCTAGACCTAATATGCATGAAAATGCATGGCAATACAAAAATGACCTAGGCTTAATATGACATATAAACATGCATGGAAATACAAATATGACCTAAGACCTAATAGGCATGAAATTGTGCATGGCATACAAAGATGACCAAGACCTAATATGTCATGAAAATCATAGCAATACAAAATGACATAAGACCTAATATGAACATAAGATATGCATGGAAATACAATGAACATATAGTGACCAAATGAGCATAATGACAATGTATGAACATGGCACAACCAAAAAACAATCTCATGGAAAAATGATACAAAGCAATGAATGAGAGCATGGTAACTAAACAAGATGAAAATGCACACACAAGGCAAAAATGAGCATGGATACTAAATGCAATGTGAGATCCTAGCATGGCATTAACACAAACACATGGCATAGTAAATATGCAAGACTTAAAAGGAAATATGTTAGATCAAACAATCATGATGCAAATGCAAAGACCTAGCTAGACAGATAAACCAACACATGGTATGGCATTAACACAAACACATGAACAACTTAATATAGTGAAAACAGAAAATTAAACATAGCAAACAAAGTAAGTATACGTGAAAATAAATGATAAAATCAGCAAAATAAAAACAATTAAGTAAAGAAGGTTAAAAACAAGCTCTATTTCTTGATTATTTTAAAAAGTTGAATATCAAAACAAGCCAATATATCACAACCAAGATGGAAAATAGATCAAACACAAGACATGTATAAACAAAGGGGGGTTTCGGCCAACTCAAAAAATGGTGAAAATTTTGTTTTTTCTTTGATTTTTTCAAGAAAACATAAGATAGGAACCTTTTGGAACTTATTTTGAAAAACAATTTTATTTCATAAAAGAAAAGAAAATAACAATGAAAATAACAAAATCATATGAACAAAGTATGGAGGAGAGCATGAAAGAAAATAGCTACCTTGCTTTAGCTTTCCAAATAAAAAAAAGAATACGAAAAGCCTTATTTTTTCTTTTTCTTTTTCTTTCTCTTTCTCTTTTCTTTTTTCCCTTTCTTTTTCCTCTCTTTTTTTCTTAAGAGTAGCTACTGCCCTCTATATGATCAGCCAAGAACCCCCCAAATGAAAATGAAACCCCCTCCTTGTAGTAGCCGAATGGTCCCTTTTAGTGTAGGATGTTGTCATTTTTTCCCTAGCTAATTTGATCTAAATGCCACTAATCAAAGATGCTAAAAATGTGAATTTATCTCCCTTAGATTAAGTGATCAGCCCCTAACAAATACAGTTGGTCTAAACTATGTAACCATAATGTTGACATCCTTCCTCTTCATTCATTTGACCATGTGGCAAAATCACAAAGGCTTGATAAAAAAAATAACCACCTTCCTATCCACTTTTGGACTTTGGATGAAAGAACTCAGCAAAACTCATTCTCCTTATGGGCTGGCCAAATGGCCCTTCAAATTCCAGCCCTCTCTCTATTTTTTAAATTGCAAAAAAGGCCCTCTTCGATTTCTTCGATAAAATTACACTTTAGGCCCTCAAACTTGATTAAATTGCAAATAGACTCTGAATCTGGTTTTTCTTTTTCCAATACTTCCTAAATAATATAAAATTGAGTTCTGGAAGTTTTCATAATTTTTCGAGCTCGTTTTCTATTTTTCCCGGATTTTTCTTCCAAAATTTCCTTTAGTGCACCCCAACTTTTGCCATTTTTCAAACGAGCTCCGATTCCGGATTTTTATTTCCCAATCTCTTCCAAATAATTTAAAATTGAGATCTGAGAGTTTTAATTATTTTCCGAGCTAATTCTCTTTTTTCCCGGATTTATCTTCTGGAATTTCAGCTTAGTGGGCCTGAAATTTGCCATTTTGCAAACGAGCTCCGATTCTGGATTTTTCTTCGCCAATCTATTCCAAATCATTTAAAGTTGAGATCTCAAAGTTTTCATAAATTTTCGAGCTCATTTGCTATTTTCCCGGATTTATCTTTTGGAATTTCAGCTAAGTGGGCTCGAAATTTGCCATTTTGAAAACGAGCTCCCATTCTGGATTTTTCTTCTCCGATCTCTTCCAAATGACATAATATTGAGATCTGAAAGTTTTGGTAATTTTTTGAGCTCATTTGCTATTATTTTTGGATTTTCCAAAATTGCCCTTTAACCTCCGAAGCCTCGGTTTTACTGAAAACAAAGTCCGATTTTCAAATTTTCTTTTTTCAGGACTTTGTTATATATTGAATTTGAGTTAGTCCAAAAAGGCTCAATTTTTACGATCAAACTTCCCTCCGTTTTGATTTTTCCTTTTTTCGATATCAGGAATTTTCTCGTTTCTCCGTTTTTCCTCCAACCGGCTCTTTTCTCGGAATTACTTCAAACTGAGCCTTGGGCTATCTTTGTTTACCCATTCTTCATCAATTAGGGGCTTTAAATTTACCGAATCGGGCCATTCTTGCAATTTTTCCCAATTTCACCAAAATTCATAAAAAACCCTAATTTTCTATTTTCTTTCGAATTGACTATTCCTTTGGTTTTGCTTCCAAATGGCCTTTTCAATACCCGTAGTCATTGATTATATTCCCTTTGGTAATTCCAATTTCGATCAATTTGATCGTGTAAGCACTTTTTTCCAAATTTACAGAATTAGGATTTTCTTTCTATTGAATCTCAGTAACCTATCTTCCGGACTCCATATCTTTCGTTGTAGACCTCTGATTATCAAAATTCTTTCACCATTGTTCAATTAAACTTTGAATCTTGATTTTGAATAAAGGTTGACTTTTTTAGGAGTTGACTTTTGGGGTTGGCTTTTTCGAGGTTGATTTTTTTCGAATTGACTTTTTGTGTTTAACTTCTTAAACAAAGTCTTGGAGTACCACCTGCAGGATGAGAAGAGACTTTCTGCATTCTAAATATCATAAGGAAGAAAATTTTACCTGATTTAGGGGTCCGGACAAAATTAGGTGTCTACAACGAGTATATATATGATACGGGTATGCTTAATTTTTTTTTTAAAAAAAATTCATATATTTGGAAGATTATATTTCCGTATATATAGTGTCAAACACAAATATTTTTAAAAAAATAAAAAATCCGAGTAACAGAGCTCCTAGATTCCTCTCCCATACACCTTTGATGAAAAAGTTAAAAGTTAAACAAACCCACTAATTACAAATTGTAATGTGTTGAAAACTTTTTTTTTTTTAACAAATGATAAAAAGATCAGGAAAGACCCACCTTGGAAAACCAACATTTTTTCATCTTTGAAATGATTTTAATTTTGACCTGTTATCTTTTAATTAACCCCACTTCATGTGCTGTCAATGGCCTCGAACTCGATCGAGAACTCTATCTGGGAACGTAGAAATCTATACTCCAAATCTGGTGAAAAAAAATGGGGATCTCCACTTCTAAACATGTATAGGAGTAAGTATTTTAACTTTTAAGTTTAGCAGAAGCAAAAACCCACCTAGGATTTAATAAAGTAGTAAAAAACAAAGGAAACAAAACAGAATATTAAAAATAAAGATCCAGGTAAGAGAAAGTTGAGCTGTGCAATATAAAAAAAGGTTTGTTCTTCACTCACTCTCACTCACCGCCATCAATTTGCCAGTTTGGAATTTTTTTTAATATCCATTAATGCTGCCAACAACACCTCTGGCAGCTTCTCTGTCATACTCTCCTGTTATTATTGTTCACTCTCTCTCAATTCTGTTTTCTCCAATTCATTCTTCCTCATCTTGTTGGCTACTTTTTCTTGCTCTAATTTGGGCTCTGCCCACTATATCTGGCTTAGTTCATTCAGCTTGATCAAGTTTGCAAATAACCGTGCAAGACCCTATCGGGATTCCTGCTTGTTTTTCATCAGGTGAGAAGCCGAGTGATGATCCAGCAGCAGCAGTAACCAGGTCTGGCCAGAGTGTTTTCATGTCTGTTTTTTGTACAAAGATATCTGATCATTGCCGTTTGATCACTGTTACTTGGTGCAAGAATCTGTTACTCCATGGCCTCTCAGTATCAGTTGAAGGCCCCGAGCCCCCGAGGGAGAGAGTCAGTATACCTCTAAAGTTTCGCTGAAACCTTGGTATTTTTGGAGGAAACAAGGCTCCAAGCGCTTTATAGTCGATGAATATGGTGGTAAACCTGTTGATATCTTCTGGGACTTGAAGGCAGCTAAATTCAATGGCGAAACTGAGCCTGGTTCCGAGTACTATGTTGCTGTCGTTTATGATTAAGAGGTTGTTCTACTTCTTGGGGATCTAAAGAAAGATGCATTCAGGAAAACTGGTTGCAGGCCTGCTCTTATTGATCCCATTTTGGTTTCAAGAAAAGAGCACATATTTGGCAAAAAAAAAAGTTCTTTACAAGAGTTAAATTTCATGACAAAGGTAGGTTTCATGAGATCTCAATTGAGTGTAAGAACATGAGAAATTATGTCAATTCTTTAGGTGGGGTTGAACTTGAGCCTGAAATGGAGATAAGAATTGATGGGCATTTGGTCCTTCATGTCAAGCATCTTCAATGGAAATTCAGAGGCAATGAATCCATTAATGTCAACAAAACAAGAGTAGAAGTTTACTGGGATGTTCATGACTGGCTTTTTAGTCCTGGTTTAAGGCATGCCTTGTTTATATTCATGTTTATATTCAAGCCTATTTTATCATCATCCACCTCTCTTTCATCTCTGTCAACATCATCCTCGCCATCCATGCTGAAAGCAAGATTGTTTTATGTATTCAATCAAATCCTTTCATACTTGTTGGATTTCTTGTTTTATTTTTTACGTTTTATTTTTTTTTTATTATTTATTTTTTAAGTTATACGTAAACATTCAATTCACACACTTACATGATATATAAATTTTCAAAAGTGTGTAAAATTAATATATTAAATGAGTGCATGTAGCACTGTTTTATATTTTTTATTGACTTTTATTTTAATAAATTTCACACGTAGGGATGGTAATATATAGTAAAAAATACCATTTTCATCTCGGACAAGGAGCAGTGGTTCATTAGAAGGGCTTAATCCAGGTGGGTCATCCGAATTTTGCTTGTTTCTGTATGCTTGGAAGGTTGAATGAGAGCAACACATTAATCAACCCCAAAGGTTACATTATCATTAATATGCCATAAGAATAAGGTTGTGAAGCCAAATGGGGCTTCAATCTTTCATGTTATGGGCCAGTATGGAGTTGTGAGGATGCAGATTGGGTCGAGAGGGGGTATAGATCAGGTATTTAAATTACAGTCACAGACGTACGTATCGCGTTTATCGCAATCAATTATAATAAATATTTATAACTAAGAGAATCAAATTTGCAAGATAACGAGTATAAAATCGTATTATCAGCCGTTATTTAAATCCTAGATAAATGATTGGGGCAGAGAAGGTGTAGGGGGGGCCAGAGAGGGGTTGGAGTTAGCTACAGCTGGGATTGAAACAAGTGGCCAGAATTGGACAAGGCAAATTGTATCACATACATGCCTAATAAGTGAGCTGTGAGCAAGCTCCTTTCAATATTATGTATCATTCATAAATTTTATATATAAATTGAAGAAAAAAAGTCGACAAGTATTTTTCATGGGTTAGTGAATGTCTGTGTCTAGCAGAACATTGCTGATGATGATGATAATAAAATCACTGACTGCAAGGCTTTTTTTTTTTTGTTGTGTTTGTGCACTGCACGTGGATATATAGTTCCATTCAATTAACTTGCTTTGATTTACCTTTTTATTCTTTATCCTCCATGACTTGGAAAATTGCAACTTTACTCTAATATCAATGAATAAATTAACATATTTTATTTTTGAAAAAAAAAGTACGAAAAAATAAAATTGATTCCACTACAAGAGAACAGACTTTTACCAAAGGAATAATCCGTCGGTAAAAAGTTCATTTTTCGTCGGTAAAACGTATCATCGACAGAATTTTTCGTCGAAAAAATCTGTCGGTGATACTAATTCGGTCGGTATTGAAAAATCCGTCAGTAAAGAAACTTTACGACGAAAAGTTTCGTTGGTATTGCTTTATCACCGAAAGAATACTTCCGCCGTAAATTTTTTTACCGACAGAACATTATAACGGAATATTCCGTCGATAATTGAGTTACCGACGGAAGAATTTGGTCGGTAATAAATTATTACCGACGAAATATTCCATCGGTAAATATCCTTTACCGACAGATAATTCTGTCGGTAATTATTTTTTTGAAAAAAATAAAATAAATTATTAAAAAAATTTAAAAATAAAATGAAAATTTATATAATTATACCATAAAAAATAAAATAAAATCCGTAAAAATATAAATAAAATAATATTCAAATGTATCTCTCGAATAAAAAAAAAAAGAACTCATCACGAGGTATTGCTGCCATCGCTTCACTATCTACCTCGGCATTGCCTCTGGCATCACCTCCGGCATCACTCAATCCTCTGACAGCACCCATGCCTCCAACAGCACCGACTCTTGCAGCACTTAGTCCAGCACCGACAGCACTCTATCCTAGTCCAACAGCCATGCCTCCAACAGCACCGACTTTGGCAGCACTCAGTCCAGCATTGACTCCGGCAGCACTCGATCCAACACCCATGCCTAAGGCAGCACTGATCCTGCAGCACTTGTTCCGATCCCGCCTAAAGCAGCTGCTATCTGTGACTACAGTAAAGGTGTGATTATCGTATTTCAGCTCGTCAAGATATTCTCAAGTATCACGATTGAGGTTTGGATTTGCGAGACATCGGACCTCAATGCATTATAGTGCTCAGAAGGGGCTGCTGTTAGGTAATGTGTAGTACTAGGACACATGGAGCGTAACTGGCTGCATCTGAACTTTGGTGATTGCCTAGTGGATCAAAATTTTACCCTCTCTTCGGTCTCGTTCCAAACCCATAAATATGCGTTCCACTCAATGCCCCCAATAGCATTAGATCTGGACTGAGGGCCGAAATCGGGATATGAAGACGTATCGTCCCATATATATTAATTCAGGTTGTTTAGGTTGGGTTTTTTATTTTTTTTATTTTTTTATTTTTTTATTTGGATTGTTTTATCAAATACTCAGATTTCAAGTAATTTTAGTTCGAGTTATTATAGATTCGGTTTACTACATATATTGAGTCATATTAATTGAATTATTTCAAGGATCGAGATACTTAACACATTTAGTATTTTAAAATTCAAATTACTATGAGTTAAGATTATTTAAATTTTGAGAAATTTAAGATTGGCACTTTCCTTTTATTTTCTAATATGTTTTACTTATAATTATTATTAGTTATATCAATCTCACTTTTGAAGAAATATTATATTAAATTATTTTTAAAATATTAATTTTATGGAGTTAAAATATTATATTAATTAGATAAAATTTCATATATTTCTTAAAATTAAAACCTTAAAATATCAATAATATTAAATAATAAATTATCATTATGTTAAAAATATTTTGTTTTTCACAAGAATAATATATTAAAATTCCATTAAGAAATGCATAAATTTTGAATCGAACTAATGAATTTATATTATTAGTATTTTTCATTTTAATAAATATATATATCTATATAATATATAGGTGTTTTGTTGTATTCACATTTAATATAATTTGGCCTTGAAAACAAAAACCAAAAAAAAAAATAATAATAATAATTTGACTTTAAAACTGTTGGCCAAAAAACAATTAAGCACATTCCAACATAAAGCATGTTTTATCACAATGGCATATCTACAATCAAAATAAAAATAATGTTTTATCACAACCACACTACAAAGACAAATGCTTGAACTTATCAATTGAACTGAAGGCTACATCACTTGAAGAATGTCAGCAAAATCTGAATCATGCACGGTTCCAGCAAAATCTGAACCAGGTGCGGTTTCACCTAACAACCAACACATTCAGATTTTTCGTTAAAAAGATATTTTCAGATTAAAAAGAAATTTTGGATTGAAAAGATATTTTGGATTAAAAATCACCTCGAAAGTTAAACTTTGAACCAGGCGCGGTGGTCAGACGCCTCTGGTGGCGCGTGCAGCATCGACGACGAGGGACGGTCAGTCGAACGGTAGAGGATGGTTGGACTGTGGGGGACGGTCGGACCAAAAGAGAGAAACAGAGAATGAGGAAAGAAAGAAAATGGGGAAGAAGAAGTCTCGGGCTTTAGTTATGCCCGAGACTATCACCGACGGAATATGATTTATTACCGACGAAATTTCGTCGGTAATACTTTAGGCTGGAATTCAAGTTCCATCCTTCGGTGATAAGGTATTACCGACGGATATTCCATCAGTAAACTATTCATCCGTCGGTGATATATCACCGACAAACAAATCTTTCACTGACGAAATCTAAATATTACCGACGGATAGTCCGTTGGTATTAATTTTGACCATTCACATTTGAAATTTGTATTTGTTGAACATAAGAATCCGTGAAATAATATTACCGACGGAATATCCGTCGGTAATATGACTATTCCGTTGGTAATATGCCTGTTCCGTCGGTAATGTATTACCGACTGAAAATGTATCACCAACGGAAAAGTCATATTACCGACGGATATTCTGTCGTTAATAGTTTTTGACCATTCAATTTTATTATTATTATTTTTAATTAATTTGGTAATAAATTTTTATTTATTACCAATTTCAAAATCCGTGCTTTTTTATTACCGGCGAAATTTTCGTCGGTAATTATGGTAATTCCGTCGGTGAAATTTCGGCGAGAATCTAGGTCGTTCGCGTCGAAGTTATACCGACGAAAATTACCGACGGAATTAGTCAGTCGCTAATATTTCGTCGGTAATATAATATTTGCGTCGGTAATGCTCAAATAATCCATCGGTAATACGGAAAAACATTACCGACGTAATTTCGTCGATAATGTTTTAAATTCCGTCGTTGAAAAAGTGATTTACCAACGAAATAAGTCCGTCGGTAAAGATTCCGTCGGTAATTTGACGTCCTCTTGTAGTGTTATGAGAGAAAAATATTAAAAAATAGTTAAAAAATTAAATAAATAAAAAGATTTTTTTAAACTTAAAAAAAAAAAATCAAACTCTTGTATTAATCGGTATGAATCGATACAAACAGGCACAAACTAATATGATCAATATAAAAGCAATACAAAAATGAAAACAATACAATACTAAAACCGTATCGGTTTTCTTGTATCAATCAATACCATTATACCTATACAATATCGATAACCTAGTATAAAGTGTTTGAAACTCATGCTACTTTAATCAGTTCACAATCTGAAAATGGTTTGGTGAAGATTTTATCATCAAACCAAGCAAATTTTCATAAAAAGCAAAAATGAAGGAATTGCCACATAATTTGAGGTTTTTGCACTCTAACCACAAGGGGCAGTGTTTGAGCGGAATATCTCTAATTCCTACTATTGAAGCAATTTGGTGGTGTAGATTTTTCATCATTATAATGGTGGATTTTCCTAAAATCTAAAATGAGTGAAAGGCAAAAAAGATATGATATAGCAATCTTAAAAATAATTTAAATACTACTAGCACTAGACATTAAAATTTATCCATCCATGTCCATGTCATCTATAGTAGTATTACTTAATAAGTTGTCTTTGTTTGAAGTAAAAAAAAAAAAAAAAAATTGGCATTGAGATTAAATTGGTTACTGTTTTTAATAGCAAAAGAAGGAGCGTCGATGTTTAAATTTGTCTTTGTATTTTAGTGACAATCTATACGAAGATTTGCAAAACAAAGATGATCAAGGGTGTTAGAGTTGGTGTTTTGGTGCATGCTTCATTTCTCAACTTAACTTTTTATCTAATAAATTGAGAAATATTGTAAATGAATAAATAAAAAGTGTAAAAAAAAAATACCTCCCTTATTTCTATAAAAGCTCTTAATATACAAAACATATAAATAATGTGATTGCTAAAATACATAATTTAAGGGCCTAACAAAGAAGAAATTCAACCCTTGAAGAAAAATAAAAAATGGCACAGTTAGAAATGAAAATGATTAAAAATACAAGATTTTAGTCATATTCAGAAATGATTGAAAGATAAGTTGTTAAAGAAAAACCATGCAACTACATGTAAATGGTTGCAAAAAGGTGGCAGTGGGGACAATAATGAAGAAGATTAGTCAACTGATTCCTTCCTCTTTCCAGGATTAGAATAATCTAGTCTACAAATGATTAAGCAGAATATCACTTTATTTTACTTTATTTTTGGGGCTTCATCAACAATAAGAACTCTATTTAAGTATTCATAATATTGTCGCAACTTAAAAATAACAAGTCTCATCACGAGACTTTATATTTATTAAGCATGACATTAAAAAAATCGAGAAAAAGTCGACTTAATTCCTCTTGAAAAATGAAGGTTTTGAAGATGACCTTAAAAAAGACATGGAGTCGCCACCAATCATTTTTAGCTAGGTGTGATCGGCCACCTATTAAAATCGATTTTGTAAAATATTTTAAAATTAATTAAAATATTTTTAAAACCAATTTCAAGTCTGCATTATAAACCAGAGAAAATCGAAAAATCGGGTTCGAGACTCGATTACGTGTGGGGAAGGATTAGCACCCTCACAATGCCCGTATAAAATGGTACCTTATTAATCGTGTGTTATCTCAAGTCTCGGTAAAAAGTCGGTTTTAAATTTGGTATTTTAAATTAATTCCCAATTTAAAGAAAAATAATTTTATTTTTTAATTGAAAATAATTCGAAATTTATTAATTCAAAATTTTCCTATATTTCCCGACAAACGTGACAAAATATAGAAATTTTTATTACTTTGGAAAATTTTCCAATTATTCTCGTTTTAAAAAAGATATTCCGTTATTAATGATAATTGATGATATCCTCCCCAGCAAACTCGGTAGAGAACTCATGAATTATTTTAACTCGGGAAAATCTTTATTTTATTGAAAATCATTATCTTTTTCAAAACATTTAAAAATATATATATGAATATGAATATGTATGACATAGTAAAGATGATATAACAAAATCTAGATAATATAATGCAACCTAAATGATATGATATAATTTAAATGGCATAGCATATTCTAAATGAAAAATCCTAAGTACCATGATATATTCTAAATGAAATGAAATAACCTGGGTAGCATGATATATTCTAAATGAAATGAAATAACCTAAGTAGCATGATATATTCTAAATGAAATGATATGATTTAAATGACATGGCAAATTTAAATGATATGACATATTTTAAATGACATGGCATATTCTAAATAATATAATCTAGATGACATGGAATATAATCTAAGTGACATGAAATGAAATTAAACATAAAATACTATCATGAAATATGCATGAAAATGAAAATGAAAATAAAAATAATAATGCATGAACATAGTATATACAAAATAATGTGACAAAAATAAATGACTAAATAAAAAGCATAGGATATCATGAAATAATCAAAACTGTATGACAAACAATATAACATCATAAAATATAAATCAAAATACTAACAATACCATAGAAATTATCATAGCAAAAATCACATATTATATAGTATGCATGAACATGGAAAATGCAATGCATGAAAGTGTATTTTTTCCTTTAACTAAGGAAATCCGTATATCTAAAAAGATATCTGGCTACCTTAGAAAAATATATCAAATTAAATTTTCTGAAGTCAAAATACTTTGTGATTTGTTTGAAAACAATTTTGAAAATTTTGGATGAAAAATAATTCATGGCCGAAATCCCTTTGAAAAAGGCTCTAATTCCTAAGTTTGAAAACCCGGACTTGATCACCCTTGACCTGAGCTTAATAAAATCATTTTCTAAGTTTAAAATGGCTTAGAAACTACCCTAAGACAGTAGCTAAAGTTTCTAATCAGCCCCCTTCTATGTAACTTAGCCAAAATAGAAAATTAATTTCCCTCAAATTCAAATCTTACTCCACTTTCCAGTTTTAAATCACAATTTTTAACCTATTTTTAAAATTTCAAAAACTTCTAAAAAAAATACTGGAGACTCATAGCATGTATAAATACATGGGAAAAATTGACTTAATTTTCTGATTAAAGATAATTTCCTAGAAATCGAGAAAAATCAGAATAATGGGTGAAAACTGTTTTGCCAAAACACATTTTTTTTTTGCATTTGATAAAATCATTTAAAAATCAAAGTAAAAATGTTGGAGACTCTCCTAAGGACCTAAAAACAGTAGCTAAAACATTTAAAAATTTAGACAAAAATTGGCTAAGTAAAAAAATACAAAGGTAGAATAATCAATTTGACAACTCTTTAATTTTCGACAAGTATGCTCAAGTGAGCATGACTTTGAGCCATTGATTGGCCTAAGTCATAAATCATGTGGCATGATATGATATGCATGAAAATACAGAAAATTGAAAGCATGAAATGCATGATTTAAAACATAAATGACATGAAAAATGTATGGCATAAAGAACATGGCCTAGACCTAACATGAACTTGCATGGCTATAAATGCAACCTAGGTCTAAACATGCATGAAATGCATGGCAATGCAAATGAAACCTAGACCTAAAGAATGCATGGCAATAACACAAACACATAGTATGCTAAATCAAAATACAAAGTCATGGCATGGAAATGCAAACAAATCAACAAGTAAGATGAAAATGCATATACAAAGCAAAGAAATGGAGGGTAGCCAAATGGACTCATGCTCACAATGATGATGTTTTAGCATGGCATTTTCTCAAACACATGACATACTAAAATGCAAGGCTAAAAAGAAACATGCTAAACCATGCAAACATGAAGTAAAGGCATGCAAAAGACTAGACATTTTCACAAACACATTGCATAAAATGCAAATCATGAACAACTCAAAAATGTTGAAAATAGAAAATTAAAAATGGTAGACAAAGGAAGTAAACATGAAAACAAGATGGTAAAATAAAAAATGGAGGTAAGTAAAAAGATCAAAACAAGCTTCATGTTTTTTGTTATTTGAAGAAAGTATAAAACAGACTAGACATCACAAATAACATGAAATAAAAAGCAAACACCAACCATTAAAAAAGCAGTCCATTTGGCCAATAGAGGAAAATATAAATAAATAAAAAAATTGATTTTTCATAGTTTTTCAAGAAAGCATGAAAGAAGAACTTCAAAAGAAAGCTTGAAAACTCTTATTTTAAAACTAAAATCAATAGAAACTGACCAAATATCAAATGAAAATAGCAAATCAAGGATGGAAATGCAAAAAAAGTGTAAGAGTATGGTGCTTTTAGCTACCTCTAAAAGCTATATTGCAAGCTTTTCCTCTTCTTACTTTCTTTGCCTTTCTAAACTTTCTATTTGCTTTTTCAAAAATAGAGAGTATTCAGCCAAGAAGAAGATGAAAAATGAAAGAGAGAGGCCCCCTAATCGTCATGGCTGAATGGCTCTTCTAATGCCCTTTCAAAGTTGTCATTTTTTTTACACCAATTTTGATCCAATGGTCTTCAATCCAAGATGCCTTCTATGTAAAATTCTCACCATTAGATTGGAATAATCAGCTCCTATATATGATGTCATGATGATGATGTCACAAATATGATATCATCCTTCTCCATCCATTGGTCAATGTGTTGCAAATTCAAAGACTTGATCACAAAAATAATTATCTTCCTCTTCTCTCTTGGCCCTTAGATGAAATGGCTCAGCAAAATCAATCTCCATCATGGGCTTGGCTAATTACCCTCTTAAAATCCAGCCCAATTCCATTGCAAGAAAGGACTTTTTCGGTTTCTTCGGTAAAATGACCTTTTTGACCCCCGACCCTAAATAAATAGAAAACGGACTCCAAATTCAAATTTTATTTTTTCAATACCTTTGAAATAATAAAAAATTGAATTCTGGAAGTTTTCAAAATTTTTAGAGCTCATTTGCAATTTTTTTCTTCCAAAATTGCCCTTTTGTGTACCCGAACTTTTACCATTTTTTAAACGAGCTCCGAATCCAGATTTTTCTTCACCAATATCTTCCAAGTAAATTAAAAGTGTGATCTGGAAATTTTCATAATTTTTGGAGCTCATTTTCTATTTTTTCAGGATTTATCTGCTTGAATTTCTACATAGTGGGCTCGGGATTTGGCCATTTTGCAAACGAACTCCTAATCTATATTTTCTTTCGCCAATCTCTTTGAAATAATTTAAGAATGAGATCTGCAAATTTTCAAAATTTTTGGAACTCATTTGCTATTTTTTCGGGATTTATCCTTTTGAATTTTTGAATAGTGGGCCCGGGATTTGGCCATTTTGCAAACGAACTCCGAATCCAGATTTTCTTTGGCCAATATCTTCAAAATGATTTAATAATGAGATCTGCAAATTTTTAGAATATTTGGAGCTTATTTGCTATTTTTCACAAAATTTCTAATTTTGCCCTTTTGCCTCAAAAGCCCGATTTTGCTCAAAACAAGTCCGATTTTCAAATTTTCTTTTTTTGGGCCTCTTTCATATATTAAATTCGATTTGGTCCGAAAATGCCCAATTTTTACGATCTAATTCCCTTCCAATTTGATTTTACCTTTCTTTCACTGTCGGGAATTTCCTCGTTTTTCCTCCAATCGGCTATTTTCTCGGAATTTCTTCAAACTGAGCCTAGGGCTATCCTTGTTTACTCAATCCTCATCAATTAGGGGTTTTAGTCTTACCGAATCGGGTCTTTTTTTGTAATTTTCCCCAATTTCATCAAAATTCACCAAAAACCCTAATTCTTGGTTTTCTTCCGAATTGACTTTTCCTTTAGTTTTTCTTCCAAGTAGCTTCTCCATTACTCGTAGTCATTGCTTGTCTTTCATTTGGAACCTTCAATTTTGACCAATTTGATTATTTTAAGCACTTTTCTCAAAAATTTTGAACTAGGGTTTCCTGTGTACTGAATCTTCGTAACCCAACTTCCGAACTTCATATCTTTCAATGTAGACCTCAGATTATCAAAATTCTTTCACCATTTTTCAATTGAACTTTAAATCTTGATTTTGAAAGTGGGTTGACTTTTTTAGTAGTTGACGGGTTGACCTTTCTAGGGTTGACTTTTTCAAGTTTGACTTTTTATGCTTTCCTTCTTAGACTAAGTCTCGGAGTACCACCTGCAGGATGAGAAAAGCCTTTTTGCATTCTGAAACATCAATTTAGGAAGAAAACATACCTATTTTAGTGGTCACGACAAAATTAGGTGTCTACAGCTGCCTCTCTTTGGCTATTGCTGAGAATTTAGAAATCAGGCAAAGATAAACAAACACTAATTTTGTCCGGTTGGTAAAATCACATATGAAGAAAAGGGAAAGGGGTTTTCATTTTTTCATTTCATTTTTTATTTCATTTTTTTCCATTTTTTTTTGAAAAAGCTATAAATAGAAGATTTTATCCTTAAATTGAGTTCCCTGACTAATCAAGGCTCGACCCGTCTTAAGGAAACGAGTTCGACTTGCAAGAGAAGAAATGACCTTGACGATGGTCTTGGGGTCTTAACCTGTCTTGTTCTTAGCTGTGTTTAAAATTCTAGGTATCTCCTCCAGAAGCTTCGGCTATCACCACCGAGGACTTGCTCATTTTTAAAACTGTAAAACTCTGAATATCTTCACCAGAGGCTTTGGCTATCACCACTAAAGACCTTCTCCCTTTTCAAAAAATTTTAGAACTCTAGATATCTCCACGGAGGCTTCGGTTGTTACCATCAAAGACTTTCTCTTTTTTAAAACTATAAAAGCCTGGATATCTCCTCAGAGGCTCCAGCTATCACTACCAAAGACTTTCTTCCTTTTCAAAAAAATTTAAAACTCTAGATATCTCCACAGAGGCTTTGGCTATCACTACCAAAGACTTTCTATCTTTTCAAAAAAATTTAAAACTATGGATATCTCTACAGAGGCTCCGGCTATCATTACCAAAGACTTTCTCATCATTTCATTTTTGTTTAACTCTGGATATTGGTTCTTGAAAACATGTTGAAGATTATACCTGAAAGCTTTGAGATGGGATGCAAATGCTTCTTGGTGCAGATGCAGATGTTAAATAAGTTGCAAATGTCT
Organism: Fremontodendron californicum; assembly: GCA_030761205.1. NCBI lineage: Eukaryota > Viridiplantae > Streptophyta > Magnoliopsida > Malvales > Malvaceae > Fremontodendron > Fremontodendron californicum. The sequence continues at coordinate 5,665,517 of JAULJL010000019.1, read as the reverse complement.
TTGATGCAAAGGTAAATGACTTGATTTGATGCAAATGTTTCTTGATACAGATTCAAATGACTTAGACTGATGCAAATGCTTCTTGATGCAGATGCAGATGCAGATGTTGAATAAAATTATGGGTATCTTCTCCAGAAGCTTCGGCTATCACCACCAAAGACTTTCTCATCATTTTCATTTTTTTTTGAAAAACTATAAAACTCTGGGTAACTCCTCCAGAAGAAGATTTCTCATTGTTCAAAAATTATAAAACCCTGGATCTCCACCAGAGGCTTCAGCTATCACTACCGAAGACTTGTTCACTTTTTAAAATTTGTAAAATTATGGATATCCTCTCCAGAAGCTTTGGCTATCACCACCAAAGATTTGCTCAGAAGCTTCAGCTATCACCACCAAAGACTTGCTCATTTCTTTTAAAAATCATGTTGAAAATCATACCCAAAAGCTTTGAGAGAGAGAATGCAAATGCAAATGTCTTTAACAAGATGCTCATGCTTCATGGTGCAAATGCGAATGGCTTAGATTGATGCACATGCTTCTTGATGTAGATGCCCCTACTAATCGTGTTCATGTAAATAGTCTATGAATGGTGTAACTGCAATTACCACACAAGAATGAAAATGCAATGATTCTAGAAATGATGCAATTGCTTGAGATGACATAATATGCAAATATTCATGGAGGGTGTAAATGTAAAGGTAAAATGCAGATGCTCATGGAATAGTGCCAATGCAAATACCCATGAATGGTGAAAATGCTTGCTGACACTATGCAAATGCAAAAGCTTAATAAAGAAATGAGTGCTCATGAGTGATGCAAATGCCCCTGATTGTTTTTCTGAACTTTGGTTTAGTCTTTCAAAATCATTTTTTTCTTTTCAAATAAGAGTATATCTTCAATTCATTTTTGCTATTCTCTTTGCCCCAACAGTTTTCAAACTCTTATCAACAGAGGTTTGAAACAGGTCTATTTCTTCTTCTCATATCTGGAAGTCAAGACCTATCCTAGTAGTTCTATACCTTTGGGCTAGAAAATATCTTATCTCTTATCAACATCAAAAATGGGTATTTCAAAAAAAAAATCTTTATTTGTTTTCTCATTTTGAAAACCTCTAAACAAAAATATTAACCCCACAGTGTGTGATGTACAAATCTTATAAAGACTGATGATCACTGTTATAAATTTCTCTAAGTGTCAATCTGAGTTTTTTTAACTGGGATTGGCAAGGCTTGGTATAACAAGATTCTAGTTTTTCTAGGAAAACTTCATAACAAAAATGTATGCCCCTTCTAGGCTCACAAATGGAATAGGTTTTATAAATCATGAATTCAATGAGAACCAAACAAATTTAACATTCTTTTAGTTTCCTTATCAAGGCATTTTGACAAGCATCAAGATTAGCCGGAATATTTAAACGGGAAAGTTTAATCTTGGAAGGAAGAAGTCTTAGTTCTTGAAATCAATCCTCCGAATGAGAGCTAACAATTTGGGAGGTTCAGGAATTCCTAGATGTTCCTCGATGACCACTTCTTTAAGATGACCTTCTCTTTCGTGGTATCGGCATTATCATAGATGGCATTGGAAATTCCCATTTTACTTTATACCGCCCGTTTTTGGGTTTTTGCCCTAGAGTCCCATTCTTTCCATTTTTTCTCTCCTTTTTTGTTGTTCCACCATGCACTTGAGAATTCTAAATTCTTCCTTAGTGAAATGATAATTCGATGAGATGGGATAAAATATGAGGAAAAACCCTTCAAGTTAAATATTCATGCTTGATCAAAATGGACTTTTAAAGCACATAATGTAGGCCATGGCTTGGGGTTCAGAAATAAAGGATAAAGAGGCCCAAAATATGTGTTTGAGGGTAATCAGATCAAGGATCATTTCTTAAGGAGGATCCTCTTTGAAGCGTTTGTCTCTTTTGGACTTTCCTTTCCTTTTTACTTTTGCTCTTTTTCTTCTTTGCTTTTGGCTTTCATTTGCCATACTTTTTCACACTTTTTTTTTGTGTATTTTTCTTTTCTTTTGTTCTTGGCTTCCATTTCGCCATCTTTTCCTTTACCTTTTGACAGAGTGAGCCCATATTCATTCGGGGCTCCATTTGCTTTGTATAGATGTCTTTGAGGTAAGACTTATTTTTTCATGATTTTTGAGAAGATCATTCCTCGTATTTGCCCCTAGTGTAGAGGGTGATCATTGATCAAGGCTCCAAGAAGAAAGAATTCTTTTGGCTTAAAAGGGGTGACTATGGATAATTTCTTCTTGTGAAAGGGATATGAAAGATGGCCATTCATCTCAAGCACAAATATTCTCATTGAAAAGCAATCCACAGGGGAATAGATAATCAAAATTTTATTTTGCACTTTGGAATCATCCAAATTCTCATATGCATGATATCACAACAATTTTTTCTTTTTCCTTTTTCTGTTTTTTTTTGTCGTATGCCTCAATGATTCATGCATTAATCTATCCTTATTCACCATGTATTCATCATTTCTAGATATGATGCCCCATTTTGATCAACCTTGGGAATTTGTATCAATGAGGAACATAGCAAGTCTAAGTCTATTTTGAAAAGGCTGAGTTTCAATTCTGAGTTCTTTGAAGAGACAAGGAAAATATGACCCAGAACGGGTTTTCTCTGGGACATATAATTTAGTTTAATCAATGTGCCCCGAGGGTGTCAGTTATGAAGTGATGTTTGGGCAATTAGTGTTTTGTGGTTATTGGAAAGGACATGAATGGCTTTGGCATAACCTTGACACACATCAAATTTTCAAAATCTAGATTTTTGAAAGAATGTCTCATTTGTTTGAATTTCAAGGAGTTCAAAACTTTTTCAAAAAGTTCATTCCTTTGTTCATAACCTAGACTAGGAGGTTAGATTTCACCACCTCTATCTACCCAACTAGTCCTATTTGATCTAAAAAATCCAACCTGGAAACTGTATCTCCCCCAGAAAACCCTCTATCTCCAAGCCCCTTTACTAGGTTGGGCAAGCTTGGATGGATGCCCCTACTCCCAACAAGTTGCTGGTCAGGATCGTGAAACTATCGCTCGAGAAGTAAGTAAGCTGGTCCTTGTCATGGTGAGACTTTTGCTTGCTTCCTAGAGAAGGGGAAGGGGAGTGGTGGATGCAGGCTTAGAGAAGGAAGTAGAAGCGTTCGAGTGAATCTGATGCTATCCGCACCGAGGGAGCACATGCTAGCCACACATCTTTGCTTATTCTGCAATGACAATGGTTTATGAAGTTTAATCAATCATATCTTTTGAAGCATTAGGCTTTCCAAATGGTCTTGGTTCAAGGGACTTAGGCATAGGAAAGCCTACAAGTGTTAGTTCATTTCTAACAATGATCATCAATATTCTCGATACTATCCATTATTTCATGTGAAAACCCCTTATTATTGTTTATCACAAATTTTCATGAATTTTTATTTTTTGCAAATTCAAATTATTATTAAAACATAAAGAACACAAAACATTTAAATTCAAAATTTATTTATTTCATGTAGATGTCAACATGAGACAAGTTCTTTCATCATCACAGTGTATGCACTATGTTTATGATTATGCATCAAAAATCCTAATATGATTATGCACTATGTTTCTTATGACACTTGGTTTTTCCATCTCCAAAACTTATCGAACCAGCCTTGATGAGATCCCTGACCTTGTACTTCAAAGTGGGGCAGTTCTCTGTTGAGTGACCTTGATTGCCAGAATGAGAACCACAACACTCATTAGCATCATACTAGCTCGGATAAGGGGGCTTCAGAGGTTCTAATTGCATGGGTGTCACAAGGTGATTCTGGATGAGTTGAGGTAGTAACTCACTGTATGCTATAGGAATCAGGTCAATCAGATTTCTTTTTCGCTTTTTATGCCCCCTTCGGTTATTCCCAAGGGTGTTAGATTGATAGACAAATGTAAATGCTGGCGCGGTTGCAGGCATTGGTTGGTAAGGATAAGCACTTTGAGAGACATTGTTCAGGGTAGAGTAAAATAGCTGATACGAGGAGAATTGGGGAGGTGGGGCAAAGCCTTCCACTACTTGGGTATCTTCTTTTTTCTTTCCAGATGCCCCATTTCTCTCGGTATTGGATGTTCTTTCTCTTTCAATTTTCCCATCCTTGATAACATTCTCAATCATCTCCCCTGAAATTACCATGTCTGAAAAATTCTTCGTGGTGTTACTGATAAGTATATCATAGTACGGGGCCTGCAGTGTATTCACAAAAATGACAGTGGTTTCCTTCTGTGTATGGCAGTTGTACTTGGGCGGCCAGGCTCATTCACCGCTACGCATATTCTTTGAATCTCTCAGTAGCTCTTTTCTTCATATTTTGCAAGGTGAAACGGTCAGGCGCCATGTTGGTCATATGCTGGTTTAGAAAAGCCCTAGCCAGGTCGTTTCAAGAGCGAATCTAATCCTTGCTCAACTGACTATAGCACCTAATTGCGGACTCGCTGAGGCTATCCTGAAAGCAGTGAATCAAAAGCTTATCATTATCTATATGACTCGTCATCTTTCGGCAGAACATAGTGGTGTGGGCTGACGAATCAGTCTTCCTGTCATATTTCACAAAGTCAAGAATCTTGAACTTAGGAGGAATGACTAAATCGAGGACCAAACATCGTTCTTTCATATCTAAACTCCCAAATACATCTGTACTTTCTACTACCTGGAGCCTTTTATTTAACAACTGATATTTCCCTTGGAAATCTGCCAGCTCAGCCTCATTCGACTCAACCATTTTCAAATTTTCCTGTTCAGCTGGATCATTTGAGTTTAGGACGTTGACGGGATTAACTGTGTTCTGGCTATCCAACATCCTGACCTCACTCTGACCCTTTTGTGCCTCTAACCCTTCTTTGGCGGTAAAGTTTTCAGTGTATCCTTTTCCCTTGATTCGACAGACATCAGTTCCATCAATTTAGTCATCTGATCCTTAGATTTTGCTTGAGACTTTGCCTTCTGTTCTCGCAATTCTTCATGTACCCTTTCCATTCGGGCAACTTGTTCATTCTTCATAGCACTAGCCTGTATTAAAAGGGCACTCAGTACTTCTTATACCTTTGATTTGAAATGGAAATTCTTTCAAAGACTCTTGAAGCCAAGCCAATGTATGTCATGATGAAAGAGTCATGAATGCAATTTGATGCACGTGAAGCCTAAACAATATGATGTATGGACATGTACAGTGGAAACATGCTGACTATATATGTAATAAATGCAATCATGATGCCAACATGCTATAAGCAAAGAATAAACAAATTAATGAATGGATATATGCAATGAATGACCATGTTTATTTCAGCATATTTTCCAATGAATGATCGTATACATATGAATGCAACACGATGTCAATTATGATGCATGTAAACAATGAATGATTGACACAGAGTATATACAAAGAAAATCATGCTGACCATGTGTGTCATGAATACGACCTAATGCTAACATGATGTATGAATGTATGGTATGACAAATAATTGATCGGATGCAAAATGCAAAAGGGAAGATATCATGGAGGAAATAAGAATCGGAGGAACTTAATCATCAACATCTCATAAATTTGAAGCATAATCAATTCATTCCCATATCTACATTCACAATGGTGTAAACCATGTTTACAAAATTTGAGCAGTGGTTAGAACTGTCTTTTACAAGCACTTTATTTTTCTTAGCATTCTAAGGTTATAAGAGCCAGTTACTGAAAAAGTGAAATCCTATTACATTATATCAAACCGAAGTCTTTCTACATCATTACCGTAATTCTCCGAATCCTAATTATGCTTTCCCAGCTCTCTATCAATTAGTGTCGTTGGATCGATCCACTTGATCTCTATAAGAGACTGTACTTTCTTTTTGAAGGCTATACAGTCTTCAATGCTATGGCCAACAATTCCGTAGTGATAATCACATCTTGCATTTGGATTATACCACTTTGGATATGGTGGTAACAGGGGTTTCAACGGGATATAGACAACCATGTGATTTTGGACCAGTATAGGGAGAAGCTCTCGATAGCTGATTGTAATGGGATCATACTACTCTTGAGTCTTGTTCTTGGGTTGTTTCTTAGTCACACATGGCCTAGGAGCTGGGGCACTTGATGGTGGCACTAAGTTTCAAACTGAAGTGTTTACATGGAAAGGTGGCGGAACAGCATGGTAGGGGTATGGATTTGACCACGAGACCCTTGGAGGTTGTACATAGTTCGAGGTTCCTATCTCGGATGCTTGATAAGGTGCTTGATGAAGGAAGAAATATGAAATGCTAATTGGTGGTGATGGAGTGGGATTCAGGGGTCCCGTAGTGATTATCCTAGTGGACAATTGGGCCATAGTAGGGTGAGGAGAACAGTTTGTAGGTATCGTACAGGATCCGAGGTTTCTATCTTTGGTATCAGGCTCTCAGGTTTAATCAGTTTCACGGTTTTGTCCATAATTTCATCAGGGTTGCAACCTTTGTAGCATTAATAAGCGCATGATCCAGCAAGGATTGTATGTTTTGGACTTGATGGTTTTGGTTGATCCGAAGACGATGAAGAGTCTTGAGAAAGTTTCCTCTTACTCTTACTCATATCCTCAAACATTTTCATCATTTTGGCAAGCTGTTCTTTCACCTCCAGAATTTCATGCCCAAATTCCTCTTGATTGCGTTCCAAAGCACCCAATCGTTCCTCCGATTCTTTCCTCATATCTCGAACCCCTTTCATGGAAATGAAAATGTCATGAGATCAAGAATACAATTATGAAGGTACATGCTCTATTCTTATGTGCATGAATATACTGATGATTAATGCATGAACATATGCAGAGAAATTATGATGACTATGTATGCCATGGATGCAATATAATGCCAACATGATGCATTTTAAAAAAAATGAATAAATTGATGCACATGTATATACAAATAATGACCATGTATGTCATAAACGTATTCTACAATGAATGACCATGCATGCTATGACTGTAACATGATGTCAAAATGATACATACAAAGAATAAATGAATTAACACAAAGGTAGGTATAAAGAATGACCATGTATATCACAAATGTATTCTACAATGAATAACAATGCATGTTAGGACTGTAACATGATGTCAAAATGATACAAATAAATTAACCAATGATTACACGAAATTGGTGGGACCTAAATTTTGATTATTCAAAAATCTCATTATGCAAGATTTGCCTCCAAATTTAATCTATGATTTTTTTTAAAACATGTTTTCTCTATTAAAAACCAAACATATTATTTTTGAAAATAAGTTCGGAATAATGGATCATACTATGGTACAGTATGCAAATGTTCATTTAACACTACCTATCTATAATTCTTATTCAACCAATGAATGTTTATGAAATCATCAAATGAGATTATTATTATCAACTATTTATTGCAAAGAATGAGATCAAAAATACAACCATGAATGTACATGCTCTATTCACATATGCATGAAATGTGCAAAATGCAAAATGTTTTAATTTTTTTTTATATATTTTATATTTCAAAAAGTTGATGAAAATTTGCCCCAACAGTATCAACTCACTTTGGCATCATGATGCCTTCGAGGCGGATTATCACACTTATTACGGGCGATGTACGTTCATCTTTGTCCGGTTTACAAAACTTATTTGAGATGTAAAATAGGTAATAAAAGGTTAGAAGTATCCCTCCATGTGTTTCTAACTCTGGTATATCCATTAAAATTCGGTAGAGCTTCGCTTAGGTTCACTATATGAAGTTGAATTGGTTCTAAAAGCCCCGAATTGTTCCTCACTGTCGTCGGTGAAGGCTAATAAGGCACCTCGATAAAAGCGGGTCCAATTCGTTAGAGTCTATTTTCCTAGCCCATGCGGATTGTTAATCACGAAAGCTTAGGTAATTTAGTACTCCGGAAGTGTTTCACCAGCCAATGCAGATTGTTAATTATGAAGGCTTAGTTACTTTGCTCCCACCTAAAAGGACGAAACCTGGGTATAAGGCTCATGATATGCAAATGCACGTGCAGTGTGTGAGGAGAAATAAAAAACCTTTCACCACCTATTTTATATCTCTTATTCTAAGTGCCCCAACAAGATTAAACAATGTAAAGCATTAATTAAGCAAAGAATAAATATATGCACCAAAATAACTAGAGAATTAATAATAATATGTATGCACATGAATATGGACATATTTAAAACATTTTATTATTTTCAAAATTCTCCTTATTATCTAAAAATGTGGGAATTAAAATTAAATACAAATAAACCAACAAAAACCGAGACTTTGATAACACACGACTAATTCTAGGCCTGACTCTCTAAATTTTCCCAGTGGAGTCGCCAAGCTGTCGCAACCTAAAAAATAACAAGTCTCATCGTGAGACTTTATATTCGTTAAGTGTGACATTAAAAAAAAATCGAGAAAAAGTTGACTTAATTTCTCTTGAAAAATGAAGGTTTTGAAGATGACCTTAAAAAAGACATAGAGTCGCCACCAATCTTTTTTAGCTAGGTGTGATCGGCCACCTATTAAAACCGATTTTGTAAAACATTTTAAAATTAATTAAATATTTTTTAAAACCAATTTCAAGTATGCATTATAAACCAGAGAAAATCAAAGAATCGGGTTCGGGACTCGGTTACGTGCGGGGAAGGATTAGCACCCCCACAACGCCCGTATAAAACGATACCTTATTAATCGTCTGTTATCTCAAGTCTCGATAAAAAGTCGGTTTTAAATTTGGTATTTTAAATAAATTCCCAATTTAAAGAAAAATAATTCCATTTTTTTAATTGAAAATAATTCGAAATTTATTAATTCAAAATTTTCCTATATTTCCCGACAAACGTGGCAAAATATAGAAATTTTTATTACTTTGAAAAATTTTCCGAATCATTCTCGTTTTAAAGAAGATATTCCGTTATTAATAATAATTGATGATATCCTCCCCAGCAAACCCGGCAGAGAACTCATGAATTATTTTAACTCAGGAAAATCTTTATTTTATTGAAAATTATTATCTTTATCAAAACATTTAAAAAAAAAATATGAACATGAATATGTATGACATAGTAAAGATGATATAACAAAGTCTAGATAATATAATGCAACCTAAATGATATGATATAATTTAAATGGCATAACATATTCTAAATGAAATATCCTAAGTACCGTGATATATTCTAAATGAAATGAAATATGCTAAGTAACATGATATATTCTAAATGAAATGAAATAATATGGGTAGCATGATATATTCTAAATGAAATGAAATAACCTAGGTAGCATGATATATTCTAAATGAAATGATATGATTTAAAATGACATGGCAAATTTAAATGATATGGCATATTCTAAATAATATAATCTAGATGACATGGAATATAATCTAAGTGACATGAAATGACATGAAACATAAAATAATGCTATTATGAAATATGCATGAAAATAAAAATAAAAATAATAATGCATGAACATAGTATATACTAAATAATGTGACAAAAATAAATGACTAAATAAAAGCATAGGATAGCATTAAATATTCAAAACCATATGACAAATAATATAAAATCATAAAATATAAATCAAAATAATAACAATACCATAGAAAATATCATAGAAAAAATCACATATTATATAGTATGCATGAACATGGAAAATGCAATGCATGAAAGTGTATTTTTTTCCCCTTAACTAAGGAAATCGGTATATCTAAAAAGATATCTGGCTACCTTAGGAAAATATATCAAATTAAATTTTCTAAAATCAAAATACTTTGTGATTTGTTTGAAAACAGTTTTGAAAATCTTGGATGAAAAATAATTCATGGCCAAAATCCCTTTGAAAAAGGTTCTAATTCCTAAGTTTGAAAACCCGAACTTGACCACCCTTGACCCGAGCTTAATAAAATCATTTTCTAAGTTTAAAATGGCTTAAAAACTACCCTAAGACAGTAGCTAAAGTTCCTAATCAGCCCCCCTCTAAGTAACTTAGCCAAAACAAAAAATTAATTTTCCCTCAAATTCAAATCTTACTCCACTGCCCAGTTCTAAATCACGATTTATTAACCTATTTTTAAAATTTCAAAAAAAAAATCTAAAAAAAGTACTGGAGACTCAGAACATGTATAAATACACGGGTAAAAATTGACTTAATTTTTTGATTAAAGATAACTTCCCAAAGAAAAGGTAAAAATTAGAATACTGGGTGAAAACTGTTTTGCCAAAACATATTTTTTTTTATCTTTAATAAAATCATTTAAAAATCAAAGTAAAAATGTTGGAGACTCTCCTAAGGACCTACAAACAGTAGCTAAAACTTCTAAAAATTTAGACAAAAATTGGCTAAAGTAAAAAAAATCACAAAGGTAGAATAATCAATTTGACAACTATTTAATTTTCCACAAGTATGCTCAAGTGAGCATGACTTTGATCCATTGATTGGCCTAAGTCATAAATCATGTGGCATGATATGATATGCATGAGAATACAACAAATTGAATGCATGAAATACATGATTTAAAACCTAAATGACATGAAAAATGCATGGCATAAAGAACATGGCCTAGACTTAACATGATCTTGCATGGCAATAAGTGAAACCTAGGTCTAAACATGCATGAAATGCATGGAAATGCAAATGAAACCTAGACCTAAAGAATGCATGGCAATAACACAAACACATAGTATGCTAAATCAAAATACACAAAGTCATGGCATGGAAATGTAAACAAGTCAACAAATAAGATGAAAATGCATATACAAAGCAAAGAAATGGAGGGTAGCCAAATGGACTCATGATCACAATGATGATATTTTAGCATGGCATTTTCACAAACACATGACATACTAAAATGCAAGGATAAAAAGAAACATGCTAAACCATGCAAACATGAAGTAAAGGCATGCACAAGACTAGACATTTTCCCAAACACATAGCATAGTAAAATGCAAATCATGGACAACTCAAAAATGTTGAAAATAGAAAATTAAAAATGGTAGACAAAGGAAGTAAACATGAAAACAAGATGGTAAAAGAAAAAATGGAGGTAAGTAAGTAAAAAGAACAAAACAAGCTCTATGCTTTTTGTTATTTGAAGAAAATATAAAACATCAAACATACTAGACATCACAAACAACATGAAATAAAAATCAAACAACAACCATAAAAAAAATAGGCCATTCGGCCAATAGAGGAAAATGTAAAAAAAAAAAAAATTGATTTTTCATAGTTTTTTCAAGAAAGCATGAAAGAAGAACTTCAAATGAAAGCTTAAAAACACTTATTTTAAAACTAAAATCAATAGAAACTCACCAAATATCAAATGAAAACAGAAAATCAAGGATGGAAATGCAAAACAAGTGTAAGAGTATGGTGCTTTTAGCTACCTCTAAAAGCTATATTGCAAGCGTTTCCCCTTCTTACTTTCTTTGCCTTTCTAAACTTTCTATTTGATTTTTCAAAAATGGAGAGTATTCAGCCAAGAAAAAGATGAAAAATGAAAGAGAGAGACCCTATAATAGTCATGGCCGAATGGCACTTCTAATGCCTTTTCAAAGTTGTCATTTTTTTTACACCAATTTTGATCCAATGGTCTTCAATCCAAGATGCCTTCTATGTAAAATTCTCACCATTAATTGGAATAATCAGCTCCTAAATATGATTTCATGATGATGATGTCATAAATAGGATGTCATAAATATGACATCATCTCTCTCCATCTATTGGTCCATGTGTTGCAAATTCAAAGACTTGATCACAAAAATAACTACCTTCCTCTTCTCTCTTGGCCCTTAGATGTAATGGCTCAGCAAAATCGATCTCCATCATGGGCTTGGCTGATTACCCTCTTAAAATCCAGCCCAATTCCATTGTAAGAAAGGCCTTTTTTGGTTTCTTCGATAAAATAACCTTTTTGACCCCCGAACCTAAATAAATAGAAAACGGACTCCAAATTCAAATTTTATTTTTTTTAATACTTTTGAAATAATAAAAAATTTAATTCTGGAAGTTTTCAAAATTTTTGGAGCTCATTTGCTATTTTTTTGGATTTTTCTTCCAAAATTGCCCTTTTGTATACCCAAACTTTTACCATTTTTTAAACGAGCTCAGAATCCATATTTTTCTTCACCAATCTCTTCCAAATAAATTAAAAGTGTGATCAGGAAGTTTTCATAACTTTTGAGCTCATTTGCTATTATTCGGGATTTATCTACTTGAATTTTTGCATAGTGGGCTCGGGATTTGGCCATTTTGCAAACGAACTCCGAATCCAGATTTTCTTTCACCAATCTCTTCAAAATAATTTAAGAATGAGATCTGCAAATTTTCAGAATTTTTGGAACTCATTTTCTATTTTTTCTGGATTTATTCTTTTGAATTTCTTCATAGTGGGCTCAAGATTTGGTCATTTTGCAAACGAACTCCGAATCCAGATTTTCTTTAGCCAATATCTTCCAAATGATTTAAGAATGAGATCTGCAAATTTTTAGAATATTTGGAGCTCATTTGCTATTTTTCCCAAAATTTCCAATTTTGCTCTTTTACCTCCAAAGCCCGGTTTTTCTCAAAACAAGTCTGATTTTCAGATTTTCTTTTTTGGGCATTTATCATATATTGAATTGGAGTTGGTCCGAGAATGCCCAATTTTTATGATCAAATTTCCTTTCGATTTGATTTTCCTTTTTTTCCCTATCGGGAATTTCCTCGTTTTTTCGTTTTTCCTCCAATCGGCTCTTTTCTCGAAATTTCTTCAAACTGAGCCTTGGGCTATCCTTGTTTACTCACTTCTCATCAATTAGGGCTTTAGTCTTACCAAATCGGGCCATTTTTGTAATTTTCCCCAATTTCCCCAAAATCCACAAAAAATCCTAATTCTCGATTTTCTTTTGAATTGACTTTTCCTTTAGTTTTTCTTCCAAGTAGCTTCTCCATTACCCGTAGTCAGTGCTTATCTTTCATCTGGAACCTTCAATTTTGACCAATTTGATCGTTTAAGCACTTTTCCCTAAATTTTTTGAACTAGGGTTTCCTTTCTACTAAATCTCCGTAACCCAACTTCCGAACTTCATATCTTTCAATGTAGACCTCGGATTATCAAAATTCTTTCACCATTTTTCAATTGAACTTCAAATCTTGATTATGAAAGTGGGTTGACTTTTTTAATAGTTGACTTTTTGAGGTTGACCTTTTTGGGGTTGATTTTTTCAAGTTTGACTTTTTATGCTTGCCTTCTTAGATTAAGTCTTGGAGTACCACCTGCATGATGAGAGAAGCCTTTTTGCATTCTGAAACATCAATTTAGGAAGAAAACATACCTGTTTTAGTGGTCCGGACAAAATTAGGTGTCTACAAATATCAATAATTAATAAATAACTATAATTCTTAGCAAAACAATTGGCAAACTATATAATTAGTCTAGTGGTTACTGGATTAAGAAGGTGTAGATGCTAGAGAAAAGCCTGGCATTTCATAAGCAGGCAAGAGAAAGCGATTCTTTAACAAGATAATAATTCTTTATTTTAGCTAATGTTATTTGGATTTGAGAATAAATGTTAAATAAGGGTATATGTTTATAAGGGTGAGAATTCGATCAGTTCGATTTTAAAATTTTAAAAATTGAATAAATCGATCAAACTTGAAAAATCGATTGAATCGATCGAACTCTATACAAGAAACCGAAATAATCGAACCAAAATTAATCGGTTTGGTTCAATTGATTATGTCGATTTGGATTTTGTTTTGGGCTTGTGAAATTGAGTTTATGAAATTGGATAATAGGATTATAGATTGTGTAGGATAATTGGGTTGGGTATGGTTAATATAAATAAAAATATATAATTTATTTATTTTTTAATTAGATGCCGGTTTATTCGATCGGTTTGGTTTGAAAAATAAAAAATCACAAACCAACCGAATAAACCTATTTAAACCGATTTACCTAACCGAATTTTATCGAAATCGACTAATTCGAACCGAATGAATCGATTGAGATCGATTTCGATCGGTTTACCCAACTAGTGCTCACCTCTATATGTTTGATACGGGTATACTCAATTTTTTAAAATATTTGAAGGATCATATTTTTATATTCCTATTCGAACATGTGTCAAATACAAACATGAAATATAAATATTTTTAAAAAATAAAGAACCCGAATATTATAGATTGTCATCAATTACAAAAACGATGGCTACAAACACAATACATGTTACCAGTGGAACTGATAGAAAAACATTTGACATTATTGTCTGATACAAATATAACATATTCATTAAGTAGCCGTGTTAATTAATAAGTAGCAACCTTGACTGCTTCAACATTTTCCCTCTGTACATCCTTAATCTCTGTTACCATACCACTCAAAAATACAAATAATAAAAAATCAGATCGGAAGCCGAATTGGTCATATTTTTTAATTTTTTATTCAATCGTTTGAATCGGTCGATTTAATTATAACAAAAAAGCAAAAATTAAAAAAAAAATCATAAAATTCAAGAAAAATAAGAATTTTTTTTTTCTAAAAAAAGAAAACACAAATAAATAATATAATTTATTATTTTCGATTTTTGCCTAATTTTTGGACCTTTTAATTTGTAACCAATTGGGTTAAAAATTCTTACCGATTCATTTTTTTCGATTCTATGAATATTGTTGAACCATCACACTTGTCAATTCTTGATTGAACCAGTTGAACCGGTCGGTTCTTGATTCGATTTTTTTATCATTGCAAAAATGTCTCGTAGGCAGCCAAAGAATACCTAAGAAGAAGAATATGTTTATACTTTCGGAGTGCACCTAACCAAAATAGTTTTAATCGCCAGTTTTGGTATTGGATCATTGGACTTTTTTTTAGGTATACTATGCCCAATTGACAATAGGCAGATAGATGAAGACATTTCCTTTTTCAATTCATTTTGATCCAAAACCAAACCATTTTGCCAGGAAGAACTTGTTCTTTCCACGAAAAGCTTTAGATGAGTGTCGGATAAGAGGGATTAATTTGTTGCTGCCGAATAAAATGAATTGAAAATGGAAATGTCTTCATCTATCTGCCTATTGTAAATTTGGCATAATATACCTAAAATTTATAATAATAATACTATGCCAAATTTATAATTAAAATACTATGCCAAATTATAATAATAATAGAATTTATTATTTCTTTTAAAGATCTTCTTAATTGTTGGAGAATGTTGCACAATAATTCTTCTGGATAGGAGTAGAGGATCAATTTGCTGCTGCTGAATTGTCACAAATCTGATACTGAAATAGGGCGACGAAGATTGAGGCACGGACTAGGCCGCTCTCTTGAGACGATATGCGCCCTCTCGGTGCCGTCCCCAGGATACAACAAGCCCAGTCACTCACTGTACACCTTGCTAACCTACACAAGTTAGAAGGTAGAAGCTCCACCAAAATTGACACTTTCTTCACCCTATTAATTAACACTCTTAAAAGACTTAGGAAGATGTTTAAAGGAAAATTAAAAGAACATTTAAAAGACGGAATTAGCTTTAGAAAAATTGTATACTCTGAAATGAAGAATGACTCCACTATTTATAGCATGGGATTGAAACAAAAAATGAATGAATCACTTACTCTTTTTTAACTTAAAGCAATTGTAGAAGTAATTGTGAATTCATGAAACATACAATGTTTGCTTCTTTTTATTAAAATACTCATGAAACATACAATGTTTGCTTCTTTTTATTAAAATACTCCAACATAAATCGTATAAAAAATTAAGAAAGTGTGTAAAACTAATTTATTTTATACTAATATAAGTGGATCCCTCCTCATTATATATTTATATATATAGAGAGAGGACTATTATCCTTTACACTGATAAGGGAGTTTATATATATATATTATCTTGTACACTGGCAGAATTTTTTTTAACTCCACAAGTAGGTTAAAAAATTGCCACATGTCCCATTTATTTTTTATTTTTTTAAATATAGTCTAAAGACATGTGACAGTTTTCTAAACCTATGAACTTAAAAAACTTCACTGCTATATATATAACTTTATACAAATGAGGTGTGAGAATAAAAAAACGGATTGCAAATGTTGGGATTCAAACCTCAGACTTACTAAAAACCACCTTTTAAGGGTATCTTGAGTTTGTTTATATATATATATATATATTACTATAATTTAAGCTAATTTATGACCTACTATTCAACAGGAGAGTCGGCAGCATCACTATATATTCAAGCTTGGCCAACTCTTTTGCTTGACAGTGAATATTTCAACTCTTTACATAATGAATGAAATGAAATATAAAGCATTTCAGCATGACAAATGTTACCATGCTATATTAACATTATTCTACAATAATGTATGTAGTTCTTGTTATATATGTAGACACCTAATTTTGTCCGGACCACTAAATCAAGTATGTTTTCTTCCTAAAGTGATGTTTCAGAAGGCAAAAAGACTTTTCTCATCTTGCTGGTACTCCGTGACTTAGTTTAAGAAAGTAGACATAAAAAGTCAAACTTGAAAAAGTCAACCCCAAAAAGTCAACCTCGAAAAATCAACTACTGAAAAAGTCAACCCACTTTCAAAATCAAGATTTGAAGTTCAATTGAAAAATGGTAAAAGAATTTTGATAATCCGAGGTCTACATTGAAAGATATGGAGTTCGAAAGTTGGTTTACAGAGATTCAGTAAAAAGGAAACCCTAGTTCGGAAAATTTGGGGAAAAGTGCTTAAACGATCAAATTTTTTCGGAATTGAAGGTTCCAAATGAAAGATAAGCACTAACTACGGGTAATGGAGAAGCTACTTGGAAGAAAAACTGAAGGAAAAGTCAATTCAAAGGAAAACTGAGAATTAGGGTTTTTAGTGGATTTTAGTAAAATTGGGAAATTACAGAAATAGCCCGATTCGGTAAAATTAAAGCCCCTAATTGATGAGGAATGAGTAAACAAGGATAGGCCAAGGCTCAGTTTGAAGAAATTCTGTGAAAAGAGCCGATTGGAGGGAAAAAAAAACGAGGAGATTCCCGAGAGTGAAAAAATGAAAAATCAAATCGGAGGGGAATTTGATTGTAAAAATTGGGCATTTTTGGACCAACTCCAATTCAATATATGAAAAAGGCCTAGAAAAAGAAAATCTGAAAATCAGACTTGTTTTGAGCAAAACCAGGCTTCGGAGGCAAAAGGGCAAAACTGGAAAATTCAGGAAAATACCAAATGAGCTCCAAAAATTCTAAAAATTTGCAAATATCATTTTTAAATCATTTGGAAGATATTGGCAAAGAAAAATCCGGATTCGAAGCTCGTTTGAAAAATGGCAAATCCCGGGCCCATTATACGGAAATTCAAGTAGATAAATCCCGAAAAAATGGCAAATGAGCACGAAAAAATTTAAAAATTTTCAGATCTAAATTTTAAATTATTTGAAAGAGATTGGTGAAGAAAAATCCAGATTTGGAACTTTTTTACAAAATGGTAAAAGTTCGGGTGCACAAAAGGGTAATTTTGGAAGAAAAAATCTAAAAAAATAGCAAATGGGCTCAATTTTTTTTTTGAAAACTTCTAGAATTCAATTTATTTTTTATCATTTCAGAAGTATTGAAAAAAGAAAATTTGAATTTGGAGTCCGTTTGCTATTTATTTAGGTTCGGGGGTCAAAAAGGTCATTTTATCAAAGAAATCGAAAATAGCCTTTTTTTGCAATTAAAAAATGAAGTGTGGACTGAGAAGGTGAAGTGGTAGCTGGAGAAGGCCCATGGAGGATGGATATTTTCTGATTTTTTAGATCAAAGGGCCAAGAGTGAAGAGGAAGGTAGTTATTTTTGTGATCAACCCTTTGAATTTGCAACACATGGACCAATGGATGGAGAGGGATGATGTCATCTTTAGGATCCTATTTATGACATCATATTTATGAGCTGATTATTCCAATCTAAGGGTGAGAATTCTACATAGAAAGCATCTTGGATTGAAGACCATTGGATCAAATTTGGCTAAAAAATTCTAGAACCTCCTACACTCTTCCATATGCCAACCGGCCACACTAAGGGGAGGGAGGTCTCTTTCATTTTTTTCACTCTTGCTTGGATGATTTCTCTCCATTTTTGAAAGGCAAATAGAAAAGTTTAGAAAGGCAAAGAAAGTAAGAAGAGGAAAAGCTTGCAATATAGCTTTTAGAGGTAGCTAAAAGCATCATACTCCCTACATTTTTTTCCATTTCCATCCTTGGTTTGCTATTTTCATTTGATATTTGGTGAGTTTCTTTCGATTTTAAAATAAGTGTTTTTAAGCTTCTTCTTCAAGTTCTTCTTTGATACTTTCTTGAAAAACTTTGAAAAACAAATTTTTTTCACATTTTATTAAGGAAGCCGAATGGACCCTTTTTAAAAATAGTTGGTCTTTTATTTTTGTTTCATGTTGATTGATGATGTCTAACATGTTTTTCATGTTTTATATTTTCTTCAAATAACAAAATATGGAGCTTGTTTTAATTTTGGTTGCTTATTTACCTCTATTTTTTATTTTTTTATCTTGTATTCAAGTTTACTTTCCTTGTTTTCCATTTTTTTTAATTTTTTGTTTTCAACATGTTTGAGTTGTTCATGATTTGTATCCTATTATACTATGTGTTTGTGAAAATGTCTAGCCTTGTGCATGCCTTTACTTCATGTTTGCATGTTTTAGCATGTCTCTTCTTTAGCTTTGCATTTAGTATGTCATGTGTTCGTGAAAATGCCATGCTAGAATACCATCATTTTGAGTCATAGACCATTCGGCTACCCTCCAATTTTGTGTTTTCTATGTGCATTTTCATCATGCTAGTTGATGGGTTTGCATCTCCATGCTTTGATTTTATGTATTTTCATTTAGTATGTTCTGTGTTTGTGAAAATGCAATGATATAATATCATTATTTTGAGCCATAGACCATTCGGCTACCCTCCATTTTTATGTCTCCTATGTGCATTTTCATCATGCTAGTTGATAGGTTTGCATTTTCATGCTACATTTTTATGTATTTTGGTTTAGAATGCTATGTGATTGTGTTATTTCCATGCATTCTTTAGGTCTAGGTTTTGCTTGCATTGCCATGCATTTCATGCATGTTTAGACCTAGGTTGCAATTATTGCCATGCAAGTTCATTTTAGATCTAGGCCATATTCTCTATGCCATGCATTTTTCATGTCATTTAGGTTTTAAATCATGCATTTCATGCATTCAATTTGCTATATCTTCATGCATATCATATCATGCCACATGATTTATGACTTAGGCCAATCAATGGCTCAAAGTCATGCTCAGTTTAGCATACGTGGGAAATTAAAAAGTTGTCAAATTAATTATTCTACCTTTGTGATTTTTTTTACTTTAGCCAATTTTTTTCCAAGTTTTTAGAAGTTTTAGCTACTGTTTGTAGGTCCTTAAGAGAGTCTCCAATATTTTTACTTTGTTTTTTAAATGATTTTGTCAAAGGCAAAAAATGTGTTTTGGAAAAATAGTTTTCGCCCAGTATTCTGATTTTCTCGATTTTTTTGGAAAGTTATCTTTAATCAAAAAATTAATCCAAAATTTTTCTGTGTATTTTTACATGTTTTGAGTCTCCATTTTTTTTGTTAGATTTTTTTGACCTTTTAGAAATAGGTTAAAAAATCATGATTTAAAACTGGACAGTTGAGGCAGATTTGAGTTCAAAAGAAAAATAATTGTTGAATTTGGCTAAGTTACTTAGAGGGGGCTGATTAGGAACTTTAGCTACTGTCTTAGGGTGGTTTCTAAGCCTTTTTAAACTTTTAAAATGATTTTATAAACTTAGGAAATTAGAGCCTTTTTCAAAGGGAACTCGGCTAGGGTTTAATTTTTAATCCAAGATTTTCAAAATTGTTTTCAAACAAATCACAAAGTATTTTGATTTTAGAAAATTTAATTTGATATATTTTCCTAAGGTAGCCGGATATCTTTTTAGATATACAGATTTCCTTAGTTAAAGGAAAAAATACACTTTCATGCATTGCATTTTCCATATTCATGCATATTGTATAATATATGATTTTTGCTATGATAATTTCTATGGCTTGTTATTATTTTGATTTATATTTTCTGATGTTATATTGTTTGTCATATGGTTTTGAATATTTTATATTATCCTATTGTTTTTATTTAGTCATTTATTTTTTTCACATCATTTAGCATATACTATGTTCATGCATTATTATTTTTATTTTCATGCATATTTCATGATAGCATTATTTTATGTTTTATATCATTTCATGTTACTTAGATTATATTCCATGTCATATAGATTACATTGTTTAAAATATGCCATGTCATTTAAATTTGCTATGTTATTTAAATAATATCATTTCATTAGATTATATCATGTCACTTAGGATATATTATTTCATTTAGAATATTTCATGTTACTTAGGACATATCATTTCATTTAGAATATATTATGTCACATAGGTTATTCATTTCATTTAGATTTTATTATGTAAGACCCTCGTAAGTACGAGATCAATTCGAGACAATTATAACATGCGGATGGCTCGAGGTTAAACTTTGAAATGCCTATAGAAAGGATGGGCTACCATGTGGTACACATGTTGTGTGATAAATTGTAGAGTTGGGGGTTTAATCGAGTGATTAAGTGATTTAACCCCAAATTGACTAAAAGTCGGGATATGGGAAAGTCCGTAAAATGTGATAATTTAACTTCTCATAGTGTTGATATGTGATATAACATTATTTGGGAGTGTTAGAACATGGATCGGTAAAAAAAAAAAATCGGTAAAATGTGAACAGGGGTATTTTGGTAATTTTACCCAAAAGTTTGTTTTTAGTCCGTAAATGGTACCAATGGACTAAGTGATCATATAGGATCATAATATGATATTTAGATAAAAAATTGGACATTAAAATCAAATTCGATAGCTAAAATCGTCTAATTCGTCATTTAGTGACGCTGGCGTAAATTGCCATAAAAACATGATTCAAGATTTTTTGAAACTGATTCGAACACATGGACATATGATATAACATATGAGGATTATGAATATGACAAGAAAAATCAAAAACAGAGTTGAAACCAGATACGTCCTTAAGTAACCTAAAGGAATGAAAACCGAGAACTGACCGCGGGAAGGTCCGAAAAAGGTTTTAAATGGATCAATGGATTATTATATACTCAAAATTATGTTAGCAATCTACTGGTGAAATCAGAACAAAAATCGAAGCTAAAATCGAAAAAATCAAAATGTTGACCAGTTGGCGCTCCGAGGCCCGGATTTGGGTTTCGAGATATCAAAAAAATTACCCGAACATACAGATCAGTATATTATCATATTTGGAACATATTTGTGTCAAGAAAAGTGAAAAACGGGCTTCCGAATGTTAAAATTTCACGTTGGCCCGCTATGGTACTAAAAGACAAAATAGGGGCAAAATGGTTATTTGACCATGGCCCACTTATCAAGTCTGAAAATCAGACTTCTTCCTCCTCCAATTTCACGTGAGAAACCAAAAAAATGAGAGAGAAAGAGGGGAAGCCATGGAAGCTTGCTTTCAAGCTTTCTCTCTCCTCTGTTTACAAGGCAAATCACCAAAAGATTTCACAAACCCAAAGGTAACTTCATGTTCTAAGCTTGATTTTGATGTTATATTTTGAAGATTTTGCCTTTAGCTATGAGAAACCATGTGGGCTAAAAATTGGTGGTGGTGAACCACCATGTTGCCACCAATTTTTCCGCCACGGGAGGTGTTCTTCTGCCTCCTTAAACCATAAATTAGTATCAGATAGCTTTGAATCAAAATTTAGAGGCTAAAACGAGTTTGGCCGAAACCCTAGCTTGCCCATGAGGTGGTGCCGCCACCTTCCTTGGTTGTTTGAGGCCACCGTTAGCTTTGCTGTCATCGTGTGAGCAACTTTCTAGTTGATTGTTGCTCCAATTTTTAATCCGAGCTAAGTGTAAAAATTTATTTGTAAAAAAGTTCTTAAGCTGAAATTTTTTGGATAGTAGCTAACTATTATAATTAATGGAAATTTGAGTGTCCCGTAGTTGTAAAATATTTACAGAATATCCTGATGATGTCGTAGGTACCAATATCATGGAGTTCGCCCGGGATCGTGACAAAGTCACGAAAATGCTGCTTTAATACTCGAAACAACACTGTGAGTATTTAGGTTAATCTAGGAGGTAATTGTTATTTTATATGCATTGTTGATTGATATGGATATTGAAACACGAAAGATTGCTCGGATTACGAAAATGGTAAGTTTCGAACCTTACGCGGATCAAAGGCGTAAGTGTGGTGTTAATATGGTTACATGAGGTAAGTGTTGTGGAGTTGAATAATAATGAATGTGAGCTATTTTAAATTCTCAGATATGCTTAATTGAGATGTTGGGCAAGGTACGGACTATGGTTGTATTTGTCGGATTAAAGAAACAATAGTATGGAATTGTGTTTGAAGCATTATGGTTACTAATTTGTGAAATTGGTTGATGAATGAAATTGTATAGGATGGTTGAGTATTTAAGGATAATTAGATATTGTAGATTAAAAGGTTATGCACATTAGTTGTTTGATAAAAAAAATCTAAGTGAAATTGTAATGCTTTGAAAACCATAAGTAGAAATATATTAGTGTAGAGATTATTTCCTATTATAGTATATATATATATTACTCCATGATATAAAAGAATTAATATATCATGTTGATATTATTGTACGGACAAGGTGATGTCCGGGGTGCTATTGTTGTACGGACAAGATGATATCCGGGATGCTATTGTTTTACGGACAGGATGATATCCGGAAAGCTATTGTGGTACGGACAAGATGAGTTCGGGATGGTACGGATAGGATGAGTCTAGGATGATATGGACAAGATAGTCCGGGATGAAAAATATTACGGACTGATAGAAGTCTGGGATGTTTTGATGTTATAGTCATGAAAATTTTGTAAATGATAATTATAGAGGTATACACGTAAAATCGATTGTTAAATATTTTTGGCTACCGATTTTGGCTGGCCAATGGCCTATTTATATTCAGCACTCCGTATAGAAGATTTCATAAGGGACAAATAATTTTTATAAGTCCCGGAACAATTTTTAAATATTGCTTTTCGGTTAATTAGTCATACTTGATATGTCATGTTTATGCTTTAATAGTTAAGAAATGAAACACAAAACTTCCAAGTACTCTTCCTAGTAACCTTATGCTCACTGAGTCTTTTGGCTCACTCCATTTATTTTCATTCTTTTTCAGATCTTGATAGACCCAGCTTTTCCTAGGTTTCGGATAGCTAGCCGCTCGTATAATTGTGGTAAGCGGATTGACCCAGGACGTGGTAAGCAGTGGCGATGGTGGGATAATTTTGCAGTCACTAGGGTATCATGGGTCCTACGTATTTTGTGTATGATGTATATGTACTTTATATTTTGTAAACCGGTGTATCTAAGTGATGTATGATGTATAACAGCCACGGAGGCCTAGTATGATCTGATGATGCTTATGCCATTATGATATAATATGACTGTATGTGTGTATATAAGATGTTACAAAGGTTGAGTCTGCTACGGGGTATCTTGGTTACTCCCTATCGGAGGTGTCCAAATCGAGATGTCATGTGTTGATGATGACTGAGCGGCAAACCCCCATGTAGGGCGAGATTATGCCGAAATTTTGTTTGATTTGGTTTCGTGGGTATATTCAGGCTTTTGAGGCAGGGGCATACCTTGTCTCTGGCCGGTCACATGCCCTGAATTTGGGGTGTGACAAAGGTGGTATCACAACATGGTCTAGAGGTCAGTGACTGCAAAAGGGGTAGGGTAGTAGTTCATTGCTTACAGGTGATCCTAGGGTATCGGTAAGTAGTGTACTGCCCCTACAGATGTCCATTGTCACATGCGGTTACGTCGGGTAATCTATAGGCCAGCTAGTACATATAGAATTGTGTCAAGAATATTATGGAATTACTGACAGTATATTTATTTTCTAAATACAATTTTGTCACGATCACGATCTCATAGATATAGAGATGTATCAGGGGACCGAGAGCCTGAGGTCCCGGATAATATTTTTATTGGCCATGAGGTTAGAGGCCAAAGTGAGGATAGTAGTAGGTCTGCTACTAGGGAAATAGATAGGATTGGTGGAGTAGTATTACATGACGACACATATGAAAAGTTGTTGGATATGGTAAACAAAACATATTAATATATTCAGGCCCTGGTAGGGCTGGTGATAGAACAATGACAACCACGATTGTTCGACCAAATTCCTTCAGCCAAGTGTTGTTAGTAATGAGTGATTGTTGGACAACATATACCCTATCATCATATAACCTTACCTAGTTTGGAGGAACGTTACCACCTAGTTTTGCAGGGGTGGAATTCGATTTTGATCCTAGAAGGTTTTTAAAGAGTGCGGCCAACGGTGTGTAGGCTTAGAGTGCTCGCCGACTAGAACCATACAATTAGTGAGATTTCAACTGTATGGGAGGGCACAAGCATGGTATATCTCTTTAGTAGCCAGAAGGAGGATTGATGACCCTCCCCTCGAGTGGTCATAATTTAGTGTTGAGCTTCTTCGAGAATTTTTATCAGAAAGTGAAAGAGATTTAGGAATTCATGAATACGAGAGGTTAAGACGATTCAATGATAGGTCAGGGGAGAGAGTGAGATATGAAAACCAAACATCTAGGCAAACAATATGATACTCATGGATGTTGAGGGATAGAGAAGTCAGTAGTTGGAGGAGGAGATCGACTGGTGTATGTTATAGATGTGGCAGGCCAGGGCATTTCAGGAGAGATTGCCTATTAGGTCCAGGTTTATCCCCATCAGTGCAAGCTCCACATCCAGCTACAACATATCTAGGGCAATCAGCAGGGTTAGTAGCATTATAAATGGGTCAGGGTTCCCAGGGTAGGGAACAACAGTCTGTGGGTGGAGAACATACTATAGGCAATAGAGGACAAGCCCGTGATTTTGCATCTACTGCCATGGTGACAGGTATGACCTTAGTCTGGTTTTGGCAAACTGATTTCATTTAATTTGAGCACTATATATTGAGTTGTATTTCAAGGAACTTTGAAGTATTTCGACCTAGTTTCGAGATTTGTTATTGACGTTGAGGATGTTGTGAAATGGTGGTGGTTGGATATTAAACTGAACTTGTAGTCACTGGGTAATGTTTGAGTGCTAAAGGACATATTTTAAGTTGGATTATAAATCACACACAAGGTGCTTGTGAAAATGCCTAGGAGGAAGGCTTATTATTATGCCTACAAGGTGTTTGGTTTAATGCTTGAATGAAAATATATAGCCTTGGAAGATCCTAAGTAACCAAGATAAGAATATGATTTGGCATGGATGCCAATTTCGTAAGATTGATGTATATTTATTGTGGCTAGCCTAGTAGCGTACCTAGGCAGATAAAACTAATGTATAGTCATGATAGCCTAGTATAGTTTCTAAGTGGGTTGTATTGATTATATGGTTGTTGTTGCCTAGTGGTAATATAGACGGATAAATATACGGATGTGGATGTTTATGTTTTCCCTATGCACCAGGGAGTTTTGATATTTCATTCTCGCACTAGTTCCTGAGTTTAAGATGATGGGCCTTAACAGGCGGAGATCATCATATATCTTAGATAACTTGAGGGGCTATGCCTGGCAGATCATCACCACACGAACTTTGTCCGGGTTATGTGCTAGCACGTGGAACTAGATGCAAGGGATTTGATCATGAATTATTACATTAATCTCGCGACTATGTGAAATATGGAGTTTTCTGGTTATTGTACGTGATTGAGACATATTGCCCTAGTACTGGTTATTTAATATTGGATTGTCTTCAAAATGTTTAATGGTATTACGGGCTATGCCCGGGACGTGTGTTGATATCGCAAACTGTATGCAAATTTATATAGATACTATGGACTTTGTCTAAAATTGTATAGTATACGGGACTCGGTGCAGGGCATACTTGAGTATAATTTGATGATAGTGTTGGTCTGAAGTTACATCTATTGATATGGTATAAATGAATGGTTTATTGAACGAATATAGTGAACATACGAGACACAATGTTATTTATTAAGCATGTATAGTTGAAAGAATGAGTCAGAGCTGTGCAGCGAAAGTGTAGTGTGATCAGAGGAAAAAAAAATTGATTGAAACAGGATTGATTTTGGAAATATTAAAAGACTATGAGTGTATTATTTTTCTATCATTGGATAAAGCCAATATTGTGGCAATGTTTTAAAATATTACTGATAGTTAATAGTAAGGGAAACCCCCCATTTATATAATCGATTAGTAGTCCTCGAGATAGAAGGTGTTCGAGGTAAAATCCTCGAAGTGGCACCCAATTTTTCTTATGTGTTGTACCTCGATAAAGTTATGATTTATTGTGAGTTCAAATAGTTATAATAGTGACAGAGTATGGAACACTTTGTTACGGAGTGGTGATTAAATGTTTACTGTGCTAGCAGGTTTAAGCTGAGCATCAGAAGCCAGCAGTAATGCTACAGAGTTTAATATACAATAATGAGATTCAAATAGGTTATAAAGTTGAATACATAATAATGGGATTGAGATAAAGTCATTATGGGGCCTAGATATAGGCTTGCCTAAGGTAGGCAAGGAATGTGATTTTATTTGAGTGATTGCCGATAGACTGACTAAATTAGCACACTTGATTCTGGGTAAATTACGTATAACATAAGTTAGTGTGCTAGACTCCATTTAGACCAGAGTGGGTCTTTGTGAAGTTTTCGTGTTTATTGTACTTGATTGAGACATCAAGTTTACAGTTAAATTGTGGAGATCATTCTAGGTAGCTTCTGAAATACAGTTGCGATTTAGTACCGTATTTCATTTACGGATAGATGATCAGTCCTTGAGGACATGTTATGCGTTAATATACTAGATTCCAAGGAGAATCGGGATCGATACCTATCATTGATTGAGTTTGTATATATTAATAGTTTTCAGTACAGTATACAGATGATACCTTTTCTGGTATTTCAGTCTAGTTTCGGGCTTATCTTCTTGACTAATTGGGATTGTGATCCGAGTTTGTTTATTGTTGATCATTGCAAAACTAGGACCGAGACATTGTATTCCCGGATGTGCTAATATCCTGTCAGTTAATTTAAGACAGGGGGATATCAGTTGTTCAGTTCAGATATGGTATGGTACACCTAGAAAAAGGTATAGTTAATCAAAGATATATTAGTAACTGCTAGAGTAGGCAGAAGTCGTATGCCGATAGCATGTGATAAAGTATTCTTGAAAGTTTCACCTTTCAAGAGTTTTATGAGCTTTGGCGGATGGGCCAAGCTAAGTCCAAGGTATATCAGACCATTTCCGATATTCAGTGAGACCTATCACCTGAGATGAGTGGTGTACACTCTATCTTTCATGTACTTATGATGTGGAGATTCAAGTCAGACGATTTTCATGTGATACAGCCAATGATAATACCTGTACTTTTATATAAGTTGACTTTATGCAAAATTCGAGGACAACTTTTATTAAGGGGGAAGAATTGTAAGACCCTCGTAAGTACGAGATCAATTCGAGACAATTATAACATGCGGATGGCTCGAGGTTAAACTTTGAAATTCCTATAGAAAGGATGGGCGACCATGTGGTACACATGTTGTATGATAAATTGTAGAGTTGGGGGTTTAATCGAGTGATTAAGTGATTTAACCCCAAATTGACTAAAAGTCGGGATAAGAGAAAGTCTGTAAAATGTGATAATTTAACTTCACATAGTGTTGATATGTGATATAACATTATTTGGGAGTGTTAGAACATGGATCGGCAAAACAAAATCGGTAAAATGTGAACAGGGGTATTTTGGTAATTTTACCCAAAATTTTGTTTTTAGTTCGTAAATGTTACCAATGGACTAAGTGATCATATAGGATCATAATATGATATTTAGATAAAAAATTGGCGTAAATTGCCGTAAAAACATGGTTCAGGATTTTTCGAAACTGATTCGAACCCATGGACATATGTTATAACATATGAGGATTATGAATATGATAAGGAAAATCAAAAACAGAGTTGAAACCAGATACATCCTTAAGTAACCTAAAAGAATGAAAATCGAGAACTGACCGCGGGAAAGTCCGGAAAAGGTTTTAAATGGATCAATGGATTATTATATACTCAAAATGATGTTAGCAATCTACTGGTGAAATCAGAACAAAAATCGGAGCTAAAACCGAAAAAGTCAAAATATTGACCAGTTGGCGCTCCGAGGCCCGGATTTGGGTTTCGAGATATCAAAAAAATTATCCGAACATGCAGATCAGTATATTATCATATTTGGAACATATTCCTGTCAAGAAAAGTGAAAAACGGGCTTCCGAACGTTAAAAATTCACGTTAGCCTGCTATGGTACTAAAAGACAAAATAAGGGCAAAATGGTCATTTGACCATGGCCCACTTATTAAGTATGGAAATCAAACTTCTTCCTCCCCCAATTTAACGTGAGAAACCAGAAAAATGAGAAAGAAAGAGGGGAAGCCATGGAAGCTTCCTTCCAAGCTTTCTCTCTCCTCCGTTTACAAGGCAAATCACCAAAATTTTCAAAGATTTCACAAACCCAAAGGTAACTTCATGTTCTAAGCTTGATTTTGATGTTATATTTTGAAGATTTTGCCTTTAACTATGAGAAACCATGTGGGCTAAAAATTGGTGGTGGTGAACCACCATGTTGCCACCAATTTTTCCGCCACGAGAGGTGTTCTTCTACCTCCTTAAACCATAAATTAGTATCAGATAGCTTTGAATCAAAATTTAGAGGCTAAAACGAGTTTGGCCGAAACCCTAGCTTGCCCATGAGGTGGTGTCGCCACCTTCCTTGGTTGTTCGTGGCCACCGTTAGCTTTGCTGTCATCGTGTGAGCAACTTTCTAGTTGATTGTTGCTCCAATTTTTAATCCGAGCTAAGTGTAAAAATTTATTTGTAAAAAAATTTTTAAGCTGAAAAATTTTGGATAGCAGCTAACTATTATAAATAATGGAAATTTGAGTGTCCCGTAGTTGTAAAATATTTACAGAATATCCTGATGATGTCGTAGGTACCAATATCATGGAGTTCGCCCGGGATCGCGACAAAGTCACGAAAATGCCGCTTTAATACTCGAAACAACACTGTGAGTATTTAGGTTAATCTAGGAGGTAATTGTTATTTTATATGCGTTGTTGATTGATATGGATATTGAAACACGAAAGATTGCTCGGAGTACGAAAATGGTAAGTTTCGAACCTTACTCGGATCAAAGGCGTAAGTGTGGTGTTAATATGGTTACATGAGGTAAGTTTTGTGGAGTTGAATAATAATGAATGTGAGCTATTTTAAATGGTCAGATATGCTTAATTGAGATGTTGGGCAAGGTACGGACTATGGTTGTATTTGTCGGATTAAAGAAACAATAGTATGGAATTGTGTTTGAAGCATTATGGTTACTAATTTGTGAAATTGGTTGATGAATGATATTTGATAACTCGTATAATTATATAGTTTTTAGTTATGTTTTATTATTGTTTTGTGTCAAATACGAGTTATTATTGTTTAGTCTAATTGTGTTTATGATCTTTTATATTTTTATGTATTTTGGTGTTTTTCACAAGTTTCTTTGAGTGATTTCAGATTACTAGAATTAAGGGCAAATCCAGTTCAGTTTCAGTTCCGACACCTTTTGCCATATCAGCTATATCTCGAGTTTCACTGAAGCAATAAGGCTGAAATTGGTAGCCATGCAAAGCTAAGAGGCATATCTATCTTTTTCATGTTTTACACTTCTTAAAACGGAGTCGTTTTCCCTAGCGAAATCGACCATCAAGTTGGCTGATGTGCAATGACGTCTGTGCTGACATGTTTTCGTATTATGCCCGTATCTTCTTATCCACATCCGCAAATGAGCTGATTCCAACGGCTATGGTTCCGTAACTGATAGGGGAACCTTTGTCTAGAAGACCATGTGATCAGATCAGGCCTCCAATATTGAATAAATCGACCATCAAGGTGGCTGATGTGTAATGACATCTGTGCTGACATGTTTTCGTATTTTGCCCATATCTGCTTAACCACATCAGCAAATGAGCTGATTCCAACGGCTATGGTTCCGTAACTGATAGGGGAACCTTTCTCTAGAAGACCATGTGATCAGATCAGGCCTCCAATATTGACGAAATCGACCATCAAGTTGGCTGATCAAAATCGTCATATACCTACCTTTGAAATTTGTAAAGCTTGTCTCTTGTCATTTAGCCCTCCAAAATGTGTATAAATAGAGGGCCTTGGATGATTGTAAGGGATCATATTGTACATAGGTAGGATATTAGCCATTTTAATAAAATTCTCTAAGTTTTCTTCTTCTTTCTTTTCTCTAGTTTTCTTTCTTTTCTCTAGTTTTCTTTTTCTTTAGAGAGAGCAAGAGGTTGGATAATTAATATTCTTCTTCTTCTTCTTTCTTTCTTTTATTTTCTTCTTAGATTCTATTTAATTTTATGTTTATAATGCCTATGCTAGGCTAAACTTCTATTTGGTTAAGGGTGATTTCAAAGCCCTAGACATGTTTTGTGATTGATTTTCAAATTCTATCTATCATTAATTTTCTATCAAAGTTGCTTATGTTCTTCTACAAGAATTGTTCATGATGTTGTCTTGATTTATTTAGGTGTACAACTAGATAGATCTTGATAATTATCTATTGCTAGTTTAGGAGTCTTGATCCGTGTAATTGTCTTGATTTCCTATTCATAAGTGGCAATTTGTGATTAATGATTATGGTCAAGTTTTCAATAATTGCAAAGTGGAACATAACCTAAGTTGAACAATCCGAGCTTATGTGTTTGTTGCTTAGATCAACCTATCTTTCTCATCATAAAGCTGCCATTAAATTGAATTTAGAGAGCTTATTCTAGGTTGTTTAATGGTTAGAGATTAAATAGAGAGCTTGTTCTATTTAACGACAAACTAAGGAAAGATTGGGGTAACAGAGCTTGTTGTTATCTACGGTTGTTAACTTTGATAGTTGGTTGATATTGATAGATCTGAAATTGATTCTTAATGATGTCTAGTGGTGGAGAATGAAACCTTAACCATATTTTTCATATTTGATTCTTCTTACTTACTTGTTTTCTTACTTTTCTAGTTTGCTTATTTTTAAAAGTATATTTATTTTTATTGGCTGGTTATACCGCCTAATTTGTATATTAACTTTGTTTTACTTTTATTGGCTGGTTATACCGCCTAATTTAGTATATATATTTTTATTGGCTGGTTATACCGCCTAATTTAGTATATATATTTTTATTGGCTGGTTATACCGCCTTGCATCTTCTTCTTATTATTTACTTTAGTTTAAATCTGGCTTCAAAAACCCCTTTTCTTTTATTGTTCTTGAATTTAAGTTTTAAACTATTAACTTATAAACTAAAACCCAATCCCTGAGGACTCGACCCTTGCTAACTACTATACTTACAATTGATCTTTTTAGTGCAAGGTTAAATAAGATACACTCTTTTGGGTGCATCAAATTTTTGGCGCCGTTGCCGGGGATTGTTTTCTTTAGTTTATTTGTTACTTGGTTTATTCTTATTTTCAGTTCTAATGAGTTTTATTTTCTTGTACATACGAGTTTTTCTTATCAAATTTTGAAAATAAAAATAAAAATAAAAAATAAAAAAATGATGGAATTGAGCAATCTAACACTTGAAGAGTTGATGGCATACATGAACATGGAGAATCAACAAGCCAATCTCACCTTCCCAGTTCAACAATTTGCCATGGGAGGATGTCAAGGCCATCAAGTGTTTCAAGACCAACAGTATGATCATTACTCAAACACTTACCATGAGGGATGGTGGGATCATACTAATTATGGCTACTCGAAAAATTACCAAGAAGTAGATCCTTATGCCAATTACACTCATCAATCTAGCTTCAATCAATCATGGTCCCAAGAACCAGATCTTTTTCAACCACCACATATGACTCAAAACTCAGGTACTTCTTTAGAAGATATTGTCTATTCTCTTGTTACTGATACTTTGCAATTCCAACAGGAAACAAGGGAAAGCATCCAGAGTTTGGAAAAGCAAATGAGCCAATTGGCTAGTAGTATGGTGGGATGGGTAGCACAAAGATCTGAAGAACTCTCTGCCCGAACTATGATTAACCCAAAGGAGAATGCTACTATTGTGACCTTGAGGAATGAGGAACAAGATGAGGATGAGACAAAATTAGAGATGAATTCTATTCTTGAGGATAATGAAGCCAATGATCCAAATAAGAGTATTTCAGCACCTGAGGTAACGTTTGAGATTCCAATTTTTACTAATGTTTCTTCTCCACCTTTTCCTAGTAGATTCGCAAAGTTCAAGGAGGATGAACATGAACAAGACACGCTGGAAACCTTAAACAGTTTGTTTGTGGATGTCATTCAACAAGTACCAAAAGATGCACCATTCCTCGATGAGATATGCACCACCAAGGATGATGGAATAATACTTGTAATGGAGAATGCATCCACTGTTGTGCAAAGAAAGCTTCCTCTCAAACGCATAAATTTGGGAAATTTCATGTATGAGCCTGACAAGCCTAAAAAGCCAAGAAGGGGTGTTGGTTAGATTCAAAACACTAACTCAAGTGTTAATTGGGAAGGCAGCCCAATTAAAGATGAAATTACCAACCTTCCATATTCAGATTTGCTTTCTCTTTCTTTTCCTTTTTCTTTTATTATTTTTATTGTTTTTATTTTATTTCTTATGTTTCTTTGTTAATTGTGTTTACTGCTTTTAAGTTCATTTAGGCTGCATAAGTTTCTTTTGTTTAATAGTTCTTTTCTCTTACATATAATTCTTGCATTGGGGGATAATAGCATTACATTAATGACAATGTAAGAGTTATGTGTGGGGGGAAGAATTTAGGATTTTATTTAGAGTGTTTTCTTTTTGAGTCTTTTTATGTTGTTTTTCTTTCTGATCCTGGTTTTGAAAATAACTAGATGTAAATATAATTTTTAATTTTTTTACCCCGGTTAAATGGCGGATAACGGTACTCCGTGATTATTTAAATCGGTTCCATCAGCTACCCACAAAACTGATATTGTATATAAATTTCTCTTCCAATTTCTCTTTCAATTTTTTTTCATTCTTTTTTTTCAGGATGGATGATATTCTCACAAGATTGCAGAAACGATTTCCTCCTTTTCCTCGAAATATTTTACTGAACCTTTACCAAGTTCGACTTGAAAGATTAAGAATGCTTATGCACAAAGGGATTCCTGATGACATACGTTGGATAATTGAAGCCAAGGTACGTGAAGATGAATATCTTCCTGTTTTACATTTACCAGGTACAGGTAGAAGCACTTTTGCGAAGAAGCGACGAGCAAAGCGCATGAGTTCAAACTGCCACAAATGTGCACGATGGACGTGTAACGGTAAATGTCGTTCTATTGGGATTCCGTCCTCTAATCGAGATGATAAAATTGAATTCATTAAGGATGGACTGAGTAAGGAGAATTTGGGTAATATCCAACTTTCTCTTGAGACGCATCCTAGTGGAGACGTACAAAGAGAAATTCTTGATTTATGGCCGCAATTCCAAAGGGAATGGCAACATCTTGGGAATCTGATGTTAAAAGACCCTGTTTGCCAGCTTGTAAGAAAACTGGATGGGAAGCATATCCTCGACTCATAGAAGGCGTTTAAGACGTTTCTGGACGTAAAACCAGAGGAAGATGTGAGCCACAATCACAACTACAATAAATGACTTCTCAGCTTTTGGTTTGATTTGCAATAACTTTATTTTGTTTTAATTTACGTGTTGTTCGATTTGTGTAATTATTCAAGTTTTTTTTATTTGTCTTTTACGGTTGATTTTTTCTTCTCTTTTTGATTTTCTTCCTGAAATCACGCAAAAATCTTTTGTTAGGTTAACATTTTCTTCTGACAGGTCAGATACACTTTCGGCGACATTATTACTCTTGTCTGATTCACTACTCAGTCCTCTATATATTACACCATGTACTCATTCTCTTTCAGGCACTCGAAAAAAAAAATGGAAAGTACTTCGTCCCAGCGCATTAAAAAAATTTGTGTCTTTGGAGGTGCTTATCCCGGGAAAAATAACATATTCGCTGATGAAGCCATAAGAGTTGGAGTAATACTTGCCCAACAAAAGATCCACTTGATTTATGGAGGCGGTAGTACGGGTTTAATGGGAGCAGTCGCTACAGCAGCACACGCCGGAGGAAGTCCAGTTCTAGGAATCGTGCCAAAACTATTCACAGGTTTTTGTGGACCTACCGTGGGTAAGGAAATACAAGTCTGGAGTATCCCTGAACGGATGACAATCATGTACCATTCTGCCGATGCATTCATTGCTCTACCAGGAGGTCTGGGTACATTGGAAGAAATAGCTTGCGTGGCTTCTTGGTCATCTTTGGTCACAAATAAGAAACCCATTGGTTTGCTTAATATTAATGGTTATTTTAGTAATTTGCTTTCATATTTAGATAATGCTGTGGATAATGGATTCATGTTTTCAGAGGCAAGGAGAACCATAATTTCTGCTACAACCATTGAAGATTTACTTAAAAAGCTCCAAGCTTATGAGTGTTTATCTGCTACGGTTGTTTCGCAAACGCTCGGAAAAAGAAAAAGAGATATGGACGAGCAAGGAGTGGATTGCACTTTGTCTTTGTGACATTATCTAACATTTTGCTTGTTGTGTCTCAGTTATAATAAGTGGTTAGCAACCTCTGCAGGTAATATCTCCTAAATTCTACCTTTAAAATTTGACATTGGGGACAATGTCATATTTTAGTAGGGGGTAAGGGACATATTTTGCTAATTTAAAAAAAAAAAAAAAAAAAAAAAAAAAAAAAGTTTGTTGTGTTTTAAGCAATTTAGAAGTATTCATTCTGAACAAGGTCTGAGTAAGGGAGACTTGAGACATACCTTGTCAGTTTGATTTTAATCTTTTTACGTTTACTTGTTAATTTTTGTTTAGTATTTTAGGATTATTTAGGTTGCATGAGTTTGTTTTGTTTTGAGTCTAGTTATTCCTATTCTTATGTTATTAGTTCTTTTCTCTTACACATGATTCTTTCATTTGGGTTAATAGACTTACATTGAGGACAATGTAAGAATTAAGTGTGGGGGGAATGATTTAGGATTTCTTTTATTTTTGTCTACTATTTTTTTTATGAGTCTTTATTATAATTTTTAGTGTGTTTTAGTTCCTTTTTAATACAATGATGAGATATGAATTGCATAAGTCTAAAACAGAGTTATTAGTGAGAAGATTTTCATGAGAATTGAGCTTGATATCATTTTTTTTTATGAGCCAATGTTAATATGATATGTTGATTGAGAAAGAAGCATGTTTAGACTTAATCTGACTTGTATAATCATCCTTGTGAGTTTTTGAGCCTATAATGATTGATGCATTATACAAATCAATCTAATTTCTTTCTTGAGTGCTCTTATGATTACAGGATTCTCTAGAACTTGCTTTAAACCGTTTGAGACTATATTGATACATGTGACAACATGAATATGATAGAGGCATTAGGATTTTTAGCCAGAGCCAAACAGCCATCCCTTATTGATGTTCCAAGAGAACACACCCTTAGTGAACCAATTTGAGCCTACAATGAATAAGCTATCTCTTTGGTAACCATAACTTGTCCCTAACCTAAATATACTTATATCTTTACCTTTGTTCCAAAGATGAATTAGCATGTTTTGAGACAAGTTGCAAAGACAAGGGATATTTTTAGTTAAAAATTTGGGTTAGAAACAAGAAATAAGTGTGGGGGGGGGGAAAGAAAAGAAAAGTCAAAAAAAAAAAAAAAAAAAAGAAATGGAATACTGGCAAATACATTCAAAAAAAAAAATATGAATCATCTCTTGAATTTTGGGAAAAAGAAAAAGATGTTACAAAGTTGTTCAGAATGAAGAAAAGGCCCAACATAAATATCCGGCCTAGGTGACTATGTACTTGTAAAGAGTTTTGAGAAGTTTCTTTGTATGATCTTTTTATGTCTCTAAACTTTATGAACTCTTTGGAACCTTTGTGATATCTTTATCCTTTTGTTCTTCAACCACATTACAAACCCCTTGGCCCCATTACAACCTTGATTAAAGACCTCTTGATTCATGAAGTTATATGATCTAAATAGTGGAGAATAGGTGGACAAGCAAGAATATGGTAGAACTGTTTTCATGAGATTGATTGAGTGTAAACACTTCACCACTACTTTAAAGAGTGAAAATCATGAGGGTATCCCATGTGAGAAGTTGAGATTAAATTTGAACATGCAATATTTTGATTGAGATATGTTATGCTAATATTGGCTTAACTCAAACAATTTACATTCAAGCATGATTTTTTGTGAAATTCTTTAAGCTATTGATTAGTTTATAAGACTTGTTCAAATATTGTATCTAATTTGTATTGAAAGGATTAGGAGTAAATATTTTTAGTATATGCAGTTTATTTATATTTTAGTTTTTCAATGTTTGTGGGTATCGTTCTAGTAAACCCTCACGAGACTAAACTCGTCCACTAGGGACACCTAGGGGTTTAAAGGCTTGTGTCACATGCTAAGTGCCACCGTGATTTCCTACGAAAATGGATTAGATTAGATTTTCTTATTTTATTTTTATTGAGTCGTTGCTAGGGACTAGCAACAATCTAAGTGTGGGGGTGTGATAACTCGTATAATTATATAGTTTTTAGTTATGTTTTATTATTGTTTTGTGTCAAATACGAGTTATTATTGTTTAGTCTAATTGTGTTTATGATCTTTTATATTTTTATGTATTTTGGTGTTTTTCACAAGTTTCTTTGAGTGATTTCAGATTACTAGAATTAAGGGCAAATCCAGTTCAGTTTCAGTTCCGACACCTTTTGCCATATCAGCTATATCTCGAGTTTCACTGAAGCAATAAGGCTGAAATTGGTAGCCATGCAAAGCTAAGAGGCATATCTATCTTTTTCATGTTTTACACTTCTTAAAACGGAGTCGTTTTCCCTAGCGAAATCGACCATCAAGTTGGCTGATGTGCAATGACGTCTGTGCTGACATGTTTTCGTATTATGCCCGTATCTTCTTATCCACATCCGCAAATGAGCTGATTCCAACGGCTATGGTTCCGTAACTGATAGGGGAACCTTTGTCTAGAAGACCATGTGATCAGATCAGGCCTCCAATATTGAATAAATCGACCATCAAGGTGGCTGATGTGTAATGACATCTGTGCTGACATGTTTTCGTATTTTGCCCATATCTGCTTAACCACATCAGAAAATGAGCTGATTCCAACGGCTATGGTTCCGTAACTGATAGGGGAACCTTTCTCTAGAAGACCATGTGATCAGATCAGGCCTCCAATATTGACGAAATCGACCATCAAGTTGGCTGATCAAAATCGTCATATACCTACCTTTGAAATTTGTAAAGCTTGTCTCTTGTCATTTAGCCCTCCAAAATGTGTATAAATAGAGGGCCTTGGATGATTGTAAGGGATCATATTGTACATAGGTAGGATATTAGCCATTTTAATAAAATTCTCTAAGTTTTCTTCTTCTTTCTTTTCTCTAGTTTTCTTTCTTTTCTCTAGTTTTCTTTTTCTTTAGAGAGAGCAAGAGGTTGGATAATTAATATTTTTCTTCTTCTTCTTTCTTTCTTTTATTTTCTTCTTAGATTCTATTTAATTTTATGTTTATAATGCCTATGCTAGGCTAAACTTCTATTTGGTTAAGGGTGATTTCAAAGCCCTAGACATGTTTTGTGATTGATTTTCAAATTCTATCTATCATTAATTTTCTATCAAAGTTGCTTATGTTCTTCTACAAGAATTGTTCATGATGTTGTCTTGATTTATTTAGGTGTACAACTAGATAGATCTTGATAATTATCTATTGCTAGTTTAGGAGTCTTGATCCGTGTAATTGTCTTGATTTCCTATTCATAAGTGGCAATTTGTGATTAATGATTATGGTCAAGTTTTCAATAATTGCAAAGTGGAACATAACCTAAGTTGAACAATCCGAGCTTATGTGTTTGTTGCTTAGATCAACCTATCTTTCTCATCATAAAGCTGCCATTAAATTGAATTTAGAGAGCTTATTCTAGGTTGTTTAATGGTTAGAGATTAAATAGAGAGCTTGTTCTATTTAACGACAAACTAAGGAAAGATTGGGGTAACAGAGCTTGTTGTTATCTACGGTTGTTAACTTTGATAGTTGGTTGATATTGATAGATCTGAAATTGATTCTTAATGATGTCTAGTGGTGGAGAATGAAACCTTAACCATATTTTTCATATTTGATTCTTCTTACTTACTTGTTTTCTTACTTTTCTAGTTTGCTTATTTTTAAAAGTATATTTATTTTTATTGGCTGGTTATACCGCCTAATTTGTATATTAACTTTGTTTTACTTTTATTGGCTGGTTATACCGCCTAATTTAGTATATATATTTTTATTGGCTGGTTATACCGCCTAATTTAGTATATATATTTTTATTGGCTGGTTATACCGCCTTGCATCTTCTTCTTATTATTTACTTTAGTTTAAATCTGGCTTCAAAAACCCCTTTTCTTTTATTGTTCTTGAATTTAAGTTTTAAACTATTAACTTATAAACTAAAACCCAATCCCTGAGGACTCGACCCTTGCTAACTACTATACTTACAATTGATCTTTTTAGTGCAAGGTTAAATAAGATACACTCTTTTGGGTGCATCAATATTGTATAGGATGGTTGAGTATTTAAGGATAATTAGATATTGTAGATTAAAAGGTTATGCACATTAGTTGTTTGATAAAAAAAATCTAAGTGAAATTGTAATGCTTTGAAAAACATAAGTAGAAATATCTTAGTGTAGAGATTATTTCCTAGTATAGTATATATATATATATATATATATATATATATATTACTCCATGATATAAGAGAATTAATATATCATGTTGATATTATTGTACGGACAGGGTGATGTCCGGGATGCTATTATTGTACGGACAGGGTGATGTCCGGGATGCTATTATTATACGGACAGGGTGATGTCCGAAATGTTATTATTGTACGAACAAGGTGAAGTCCGGGATGCTATTATTATACGGACAGGGTGATGTCCGGAATGCTATTATTATACGGACAGGGTGATGTTCGGGGTGCTATTATTATACGGACAGGGTGATGTCTGGGGTGCTACTGTTGTACGGGCAAGATGATGTCCAGGATGCTATTGTTTTACGGACAGGATGATGTCCGGAATGCTATTGTGGTATGGACAAGATGAGTTCGGGATGGTACGGATTGGATGAGTCTGGGATGATATGGACAAGATAGTCCGGGATGACAAATATTACGGACTGATATAAGTCCGGGATGTTTTGATGTTATAGTCATGAAAATTTTCTAAATGATAATTATAGAGGTATACACGTAAAATCGATTGTTAAATATTTTTGGCCACGATTTTGGCTGGCCAATGGCCTATTTATATTTAGCACTCAGCATAGAAGATTTCATAAGGGACAAATAATTTTTATAAGTCCCAGAACAATTTTTAAATATTACTTTTCGGTTAATTAGTCATACTTGATATGTCATGTTTATGCTTTAATAGTTAAGAAATGAAACACAAAACTTCCAAGTACTCTTCATAGTAACCTTATGCTCACTGAGTTTTTCGGTTCACTCCATTTATTTTCATTCTTTTTCAGATCTTGATAGACCCAGCTTTTCCCAGGTTTCGGATAGCTAGCCGCTCGTATAATTGTGGTAAGCGGATTGACCCAGGACGTGGTAAGCAGTGGCAATGGTGGGATACATTTTGCAGTCACTAGGGTATCATGGGTCCTACGTATTTTGTGTATGATGTATATGTACTTTATATTTTGTAAACTGGTGTATCTAAGTGATGTATGATGTATAACGGCCATAGAGGCCTAGTATGATCTGGTGATGCTTATGCCATTATAATATAATATGACTGTATGTGTGTATATAAAATGTTATAAAGGTTGAGTCTACTGCGGGGCATCTTGGTTACTCCCTATCGGAGGTGTCCAAATCGAGATGTCATGTGTTGATGATTATTACATTGCAAATGTTGATGACTAAGCGGCAAACCCCCATGTAGGGCGAGATTATGCCGAAATTTTGTTTGATTTGGTTTCGTGGGTATATTCAGGCTTCGGAGGCAGGGGCATACCTTGTCTCTGGCCGGTCACATGCCCTGAATTTGGGGTGTGACATATTATGCCAAATAGGTTATTCATTTCATTCCGAATATATTATGTCACATAGGTTATTTCATTTCATCTAGAATATGCTATGCCATTTAAATTATATTATATCATTTAGGTTGCATTATATTATCTAGACGTTATATCATCTTTACTATGTCATACATATTCATGTTCATTTTTTTTTAATGTTTTAAAAAAATAATGATTTTCAATAAAATAAAGATATTTCTGAGTTAAAATAATTCATGTGTTCTCTACCGGGTTTACTGAAGAGGACATCATCAATTATCGTTAATAAAGGAATATAATTCTTTCAAAAAACGAGAATGATTAGGTAGATTTTCCAAATAAATAAAAATTTCAATATTTTACCAATTTTGTCGGAGAATATAGGAAAACTTTGAATTAATAAATTTCGGATCATTTTCAATTAAAAATAGAATTAATTTTTCTTTAAATTGGGAATTAACTTGAAATACTAAATTAAAAACCAACTTTTTACCGAGACTTGAAATAACACATGATTAATAAGGTACCATTTTATACGAGCGTTAATGGGGGTGCTAATCCTTCCCCACACGTAACCGAGTCCTGAACCCGATTCTTCGATTTTCTCTGGTTTATAATGTAGACTTGAAATTAGTTTTAAAAATATTTTAATTAATTTTAAAATGTTTTACAAAATCGATTTTAATAGATGCCAATCACACCTAGCTAAAAAAGATTGGTGGCGACTCCATGTCTTTTTCAAGGTCATTTTCAAATCATTCATTTTTCAAGAGGAATTAAGTCGACTTTTCCTCAAGTTTTTTTTTTAATGTCACGCTTAACGAATAATAAAGTCTTGCGATGAGACTTGTTATTTTTTAGGTTGCGACAGCTTGGTGACTCCACTGGGGATATTAGAGAGTCAGGCCTAGAATTAGTCGTGTGTTATCAAATTCTCGATTTTGTTGGTTTAATTGGTATTTAATTTTAATTCCCACATTTTTTAAATAAGGAGAATTTTGAAAATAATAAAATGTTTTGAATATGGTCATACTCATGTGCATGCATTTTATTATTGTTCTCTAGTTATTAAATGTTGTATATTATGGTTGTTTGTTAATGCGTTACACTATTCTTGAATATTCTTTTAATAAATTGTTGAGGCATTTAGGATAAGGATTGTAGAATAGGTGGTGAAAGGTTTGTTGTTCCTCCTCACACACTACACGTACATTTTGCATAACATGAACTTTCTACCCGAGTTTCATCCTTTTAAGTGGGAGTAAAGTAACTACGCCTTCGTGATGGTCCTCCGTATGGGCTAGTGAAACACTTCTAATGCCTTCGTGATGATCCTCCGTATGGGCTTAGGAATACTCTAACGAATTGAACCTGCTTTTATCAACGTGCCTTACTAGCCTTCACAGGCGACAGTGAGGAACAATTCGGGGCCTTTAGAATCGGTTCACCTTCATATAGTGAACTTAGGCGAAGCCATGCCAGATTTTCGTTAGATACCGAAGATAGGAACACATGGAGGGACATTTCTAACATTTTGTTACCTATTTTACATTCTGAATAAGCATTGTAGATTGGGCAACAATGTTCATACATCGCCCGTAATAAGTATAAATATCCCACCCCAAAGGCATC
Source organism: Fremontodendron californicum (assembly GCA_030761205.1). Taxonomy (NCBI): domain Eukaryota; kingdom Viridiplantae; phylum Streptophyta; class Magnoliopsida; order Malvales; family Malvaceae; genus Fremontodendron; species Fremontodendron californicum. Next base: position 5,623,574 of record JAULJL010000019.1, on the reverse strand, counting down.
GTGATGCCTAAATAAGTAGTTACTGTTGGGGCAAGTGTTCACTAACTTTTTGAAATTGAAAATATAAACATTCTTTTTAAAAAAAATTTGCATTTTGCACATTTCATGCATGTGTTGTATTGTTGATTTCATTCTTTGCAATAAACGGATGGTGATAATAATCTCATTTGATGATTTCATAAACCGGTAGTGTTGAATAAACATTTGGACATTGTATCATAGTAGGATCCACTACCCCGAAATTCTTTTGAAAGTAATATGTTTTTTATAGAGGAAACATGTTTCAAAAAATCATAGAGGCAAATCTTGCATACTGAAATTTTTAAATAATCAAGATTTGGGTCCCACCAATTTCGTGTAATCATTGGTTAATTACTTTGTATATACCTCTGTGTTAATTCATTTATTCTTTACGTGTATCATTTTGAAATCATGTTATAGTCCTAACATTCATGGTTATTCATTGTAAAATACATTTGTGATGTACATGGTCTTTCCTTGTATATATCTTTGTGTTAATTTATTTATTCTTTGCATGTATCATTTTGACATCATGTTATAGTCATAGCATGCATGGTCATTCATTGTAGAATACGTTTATGACATGCATGGTCATTATTTGTATATACCTGTGCATCAATTTATTTACTTTTTAAAAGCATCATTTTGGCATTAGATTGCATCCATGGCATACATAGTCATCATAATTTCTCTATATTTCCTCTGCATTTATCATCAGTATATTCATGCATATAGAAATAAAGCATGTACATTCATAATTGTATTCTTAATCTCATGACATTTTTCATTTGCATGAAAGGGGTTCGAGATATGAGGAAAGAATCGGAGGAACGATTGGGTGGTTTGGAACGAAATCAAGAGGAATTTGTTTATAAGATCCGGGAGGTGAAAGAACAGCTCGCCAAATTGATGAAAATGTTTGAGGATATGGGTAAGGGTAAGAGGAAACTTTCTCAGGACTCTTCATCATCTTCAGATCAACCAAAACCATCAAGTCTAGAGCATACAATCCTTTCTGGATTCTGCACTTGTCAATGCCACAAAGGTTGCAACTCTGATGAAATTATGGACAAAATTGTGAAAATGATTAAACCCGAGAGCCTGATACCAAGGATAGAAACCTCAGATCCCAAACAGTCCCTGCAATTGGTCCTAGGTCCAAGCCAATATCCTCACCCTACTATGGCCCAATTGTCCACTAGGATGATCACTACGGGACCCCTAAATCCCACTCCATTACCACCAATTGGTAGTTCGTATTTATTCCCTCATCAATCACCTTATCAAGCATCCGGGATAGGAACCTCGAACTATGTACAACCTCCAAGGTCCCCGTGTCCAAATCCACACCTTTACCATGTTGTTCCGCCACTTCTCCATGTGAACACTTTGGTTCGAACCTTAGTGCCACCACCAAGTGCCCCAACTCCTAGGCCATGTGTGACTAAGAAGAAACACAAAAACAAGACTGATGCACCCAAAAGAGTGTATCTTATTTAACCTTGCACTAAAAAGATCAATTGTAAGTATAGTAGTTAGCAAGGGTCGAGTCCTCAGGGATTGGGTTTTAGTTTATAAGTTGATAGTTTAAAACTTAAATTCAAGAACAATAAAAGAAAAGGGGTTTTTGAAATCAGATTTAAACTAAAGTAAATAATAAGAATAAGATGCAAGGCGGTATAACCAGCCAATAAAAATATATATACTAAATTAGGCGGTATAACCAGCCAATAAAAATATATATACTAAATTAGGCGGTATAACCAGCCAATAAAAATATATATACTAAATTAGGCGGTATAACCAGCCAATAAAAATAAAAAAAAGTTAATATACAAATTAGGCGGTATAACCAGCCAATAAAAATAAATATACTTTTAAAAATAAGCAAACTAGAAAAGTAAGAAAACAAGTAAGTAAGAAGAATCAAATATGAAAAATATGGTTAAGGTTTCATTCTCCACCACTAGACATCATTAAGAATCAATTTCAGATCTATCAATATCAACCAACTATCAAAGTTAACAACCGTAGATAACAACAAGCTCTGTTATCCCAATCTTTCCTTAGTTTGTCGTTAAATAGAACAAGCTCTCTATTTAATCTCTAACCATTAAACAACCTAGAATAAGCTCTCTAAATTCAATTTAATGGCAGCTTTATGATGAGAAAGATAGGTTGATCTAAGCAACAAACACATAAGCTCGGATTGTTCAACTTAGGTTATGTTCCACTTTGCAATTATTGAAAACTTGACCATAATCATTAATCACAAATTGCCACTTATGAATAGGAAATCAAGACAATTACACGGATCAAGACTCCTAAACTAGCAATAGATAATTATCAAGATCTATCTAGTTGTACACCTAAATAAATCAAGACAACATCATGAACAATTCTTGTAGAAGAACATAAGCAACTTTGATAGAAAATTAATGATAGATAGAATCTGAAAATCAATCACAAAACATGTCTAGGGCTTTGAAATCACCCTTAACCAAATAGAAGTTTAGCCTAGCATAGGCATTATAAACATAAAATTAAATAGAATCTAAGAAGAAAATAAAAGAAAGAAAGAAGAAGAAGAAGAATATTAATTATCCAACCTCTTGCTCTTTCTAAAGAAAAAGAAAACTAGAGAAAAGAAAGAAGAAGAAAACTTAGAGAATTTTATTAAAATGGCTAATATCCTACCTATGTACAATCTGATCCTCTACAATCATCCAAGGCCCTCTATTTATACACATTTTGGAGGGCTAAATGACAAGAGACAAGCTTTACAAATTTCAAAGGTAGGTATATGACGATTTTGATCAGCCAACTTGATGGTCGATTTCGTCAATATTGGAGGCCTGATCTGATCACATGGTCTTCTAGACAAAGGTTCCCCTATCAATTACAGAACCATAGCCGTTGGAATCAGCTCATTTGCTGATGTGGTTAAGCAGATATGGGCAAAATACGAAAACATGTCAGCACAGACGTCATTGCACATCAGCCACCTTGATGGTCGATTTATTCAATATTGGAGGCCTGATCTGATCACATGGTCTTCTAGAAAAAGGTTTCCCTATCAGTTACAGAACCATAGCCGTTGGAATCAGCTCATTTTCTGATGTGGTTAAGCAGATATGGGCAAAATACGAAAACATGTCAGCACAGACGTCATTGCACATCAGCCACCTTGATGGTCGATTTCTTCAATATTGGAGGCCTGATCTGATCACATGGTCTTCTAGACAAATGTTCCCCTATCAGTTACGGAACCATAGACGTTGGAATCAGCTCATTTTCTGGTGTGGATAAGAAGATATGGGCATAATACGAAAACATGTCAGCACAGACGTCATTTCACATCAGCCAACTTGATGGTCGATTTCGCTAGGGCAAACGACTCCGTTTTAAGAAGTGTAAAACATGAAAAAGATAGATATGCCTCTTAGCTTTGCATGGCTACAAATTTCAGCCTTATTGCTTCAGTGAAACTCGAGATATAGCTGATATGGCAAAAGGTGTCGGAACTGAAACTGAACTGGATTTGCCCTTAATTCTAGTAATCTGAAATCACTCAAAGAAACTTGTGAAAAACACCAAAATACATAAAAATATAAAAGATCATAAACACAATTAGACTAAACAATAATAACTCGTATTTGACACAAAACATTAATAAAACATAACTAAAAACTATATAATTATACGAGTTATCACACCCCCACACTTAGATTGTTGCTAGTCCCTAGCAACGACTCAATAAAAATAAAATAAGAAAATCTAATTAATCCATTTTCGTAGGAAATCACGGTGGCACTTAGCATGTGACACAAGCCTTTAAACCCCTAGGTGTCCCTAGTGGACGAGTTTAGTCTCGTGAGGGTTTACTAGAACGATACCCACAAACATTGAAAAACTAAAATATAAATAAACTGCATATACTAAAAATATTTACTCCTAATCCTTTCAATACAAATTAGATACAATATTTGAACAAGTCTTATAAACTAATCAATAGCTTAAAGAATTTCACAAAAAATCATGCTTGAATGTAAATTGTTTGAGTTAAGCCAATATTAGCATAACATATCTCAATCAAAATATTGCATGTTCAAATTTAATCTCAACTTCTCACATGGGATACCCTCATGATTTTCACTCTTTAAAGTAGTGGTGAAGTGTTTACACTCAATCAATCTCATGAAAACAGTTCTACCATATTCTTGCTTGTCCACCTATTCTCCACTATTTAGATCATACAACTTCATGAATCAAGAGGTCTTTAATCAAGGTTGTAATGGGGCCAAGGGGTTTGTAATGTGGTTGAAGAACAAAAGGATAAAGATATCACAAAGGTTCCAAAGAGTTCATAAAGTTTAGAGACATAAAAAGATCATACAAAGAAACTTCTCAAAACTCTTTACAAGTACATAGTCACCTAGGCCGGATATTTATGTTGGGCCTTTTCTTCATTCTAAACGACTTTGTAACATCTTTTTCTTTTTCCACAAATTCAAGAGATGATTCATATATATATATATTTTTTTTACATAGGAATGTATTTGCCAGTATTTCATTTCTTTTTCTCTTGACTTTTCTTTTCTTTCCCCCCCACACTTATTTCTTGTTTCTAACCCAAATTTTTAACTAAAAATATCCCTTGTCTTTGCAACTTGTTTCAAAACATGCTAATTCATCTTTGGAACAAAGGTAAAGATATAAGTATATTTAGGTTAGGGACAAGTTATGGTTACCAAAGAGATAGCTTATTCAATGTAGACTCAAATTGGTTCACTAAGGGTGTGTTCTCTTGGAACATCAATAAGGGATGGCTGTTTGGCTCTGGCTAAAAATCCTAATGCCTCTATCATATTCATGTTGTCACATGTATCAATATAGTCTCAAACGGTTTAAAGCAAGTTCTAGAGAATCCTGTAATCATAAGAGCACTCAAGAAAGAAATTAGATTGATTTGTATAATGCATCAATCATTATAGGCTCAAAAACTCACAAGGATGATTATACAAGTCAGATTAAGTCTAAACATGCTTCTTTCTCAATCAACATATTATATTAACATTGGCTCATAAAAAGGTTGACATCAAGCTCAATTCTCATGAAAATCTTCTCACTAATAACCAGTTTAGACCTATGCAATTCATATCTCATCATTGTATTAAAAAGGAACTAAAACACACTAAAAATAATAATAATAATAAAGACTCATAAAAAAAAAAAAATAGTAGACAAAAATAAAAGAAATCCTAAATCATTCCCCCCACACTTAATTCTTACATTGTCCTCAATGTAAGTCTATTAACACAAATGAAAGAATCATGTGTAAGAGAAAAGAACTAATAACAAAATAAACTTATGCAGCCTAAATGAACTTAGAAACACTAAACACAATTAGCAAAGAAACATAAGAAAAAGATAAAGAGAGCAAATCTGAGGATGGCAGTTTGGCAATGCTTTCACTAATTAGGCTGCCTCCCTCAATTAGCACTTGATTTAGTGTTTTGAACCTAACCAACACCCCTTCTTGGCATTTTAGGCTTGTCAGGCTCATACATGAAATTTCCCAAATTTATGCGTTTGAGAGGAAGCTTTCTTTGCACAACAGTGGATGCATTCTCCATTACAAGTATTATTCCATCATCCTTTGTGGTGCATATGTCATCGAGGAATGGAGCATATTTTGATACTTGTTGAATGACCTCCACAAACAAGTTGTTTAAGGTTTCCGGCATGTGTTGTTCATGTTCTTCCTCCTTGAACTTTGCAAATCTACTAGGAAAAGGTGGAGAAGAAACATTAGTAAAAAGTGAAACCTTAAACGTTACCTCAGGTGCCGAAATACTCTTATTTGGATCTTTGGCTTCATTATCCTCAAGAATAGAATCCATCTCTAATTTTGTTTCATCCTCATCTTGTTCCTCATTCTTCAAGGTCACAATAGTAGCATTCTCCTTTGGGTTAACCATCGTTTGGGCTGGGAGTTCTTCAGATCTTTGTGCTACCCATCCCACCATACTACTAGCCAATTGGCTCATTTGCTTTTCCAAACTCTGGATGCTTGCCCTTGTTTCCTGTTGAAATTGCAAAGAATCAGTAACAAGAGAATAGACAAGATCTTCTAAAGAAGTACCTGAGTTTTGAGTCATATGTGGTGGTTGAAAAAGATCTGGTTCTTGAGACCATGATTGATTGAAGCTAGATGGATGAGTGTAATTGGCATAAGGATCTACTTCTTGGTAATTTTTCGAGTAGCCATAATTAGTATGATCCCACCATCCCTCATGGTAAGTGTTTGAGTAATGATCATACTGTTGGTCTTGGAACACTTGATGGCCTTGACATCCTCCCATGGCCAATTGTTGAACTGGGGAGGTGAGATTGGCTTGTTGATTCTCCATGTTCATGTATGCCACCAACTCTTCAAGTGTTAGATTGCTCAATTCCATTGTGTTTTTTTTTTTTTTTTTTAAATTTCAAAAGAAAAACTTGTATGTACAAGAAAATAAAACTAATTAGAACTGAAAATAAGAATAAACCAAGTAACAAATAAACTAAAGAAAACAATTCCCGGCAACGGCGCCAAAAATTTGGTGCACCCAAAAGAGTGTATCTTATTTAACCTTGCACTAAAAAGATCAATTGTAAGTATAGTAGTTAGCAAGGGTCGAGTCCTCAGGGATTGGGTTTTAGTTTATAAGTTGATAGTTTAAAACTTAAATTCAAGAACAATAAAAGAAAAGGGGTTTTTGAAATCAGATTTAAACTAAAGTAAATAATAAGAATAAGATGCAAGGCGGTATAACCAGCCAATAAAAATATATATACTAAATTAGGCGGTATAACCAGCCAATAAAAATATATATACTAAATTAGGCGGTATAACCAGCCAATAAAAATAAAACAAAGTTAATATACAAATTAGGCGGTATAACCAGCCAATAAAAATAAATATACTTTTAAAAATAAGCAAACTAGAAAAGTAAGAAAACAAGTAAGTAAGAAGAATCAAATATGAAAAATATGGTTAAGGTTTCATTCTCCACCACTAGACATCATTAAGAATCAATTTCAGATCTATCAATATCAACCAACTATCAAAGTTAACAACCGTAGATAACAACAAGCTCTGTTATCCCAATCTTTCCTTAGTTTGTTGTTAAATAGAACAAGCTCTCTATTTAATCTCTAACCATTAAACAACCTAGAATAAGCTCTCTAAATTCAATTTAATGGCAGCTTTATGATGAGAAAGATAGGTTGATCTAAGCAACAAACACATAAGCTCGGATTGTTCAACTTAGGTTATGTTCCACTTTGCAATTATTGAAAACTTGACCATAATCATTAATCACAAATTGCCACTTATGAATAGGAAATCAAGACAATTACACGGATCAAGACTCCTAAACTAGCAATAGATAATTATCAAGATCTATCTAGTTGTACACCTAAATAAATCAAGACAACATCATGAACAATTCTTGTAGAAGAACATAAGCAACTTTGATAGAAAATTAATGATAGATAGAATCTGAAAATCAATCACAAAACATGTCTAGGGCTTTGAAATCACCCTTAACCAAATAGAAGTTTAGCCTAGCATAGGCATTATAAACATAAAATTAAATAGAATCTAGGAAGAAAATAAAAGAAAGAAAGAAGAAGAAGAAGAATATTAATTATCCAACCTCTTGCTCTTTCTAAAGAAAAAGAAAACTAGAGAAAAGAAAGAAGAAGAAAACTTAGAGAATTTTATTAAAATGGCTAATATCCTACCTATGTACAATCTGATCCTCTACAATCATCCAAGGCCCTCTATTTATACACATTTTGGAGGGCTAAATGACAAGAGACAAGCTTTACAAATTTCAAAGGTAGGTATATGACGATTTTGATCAGCCAACTTGATGGTCGATTTCGTCAATATTGGAGGCCTGATCTGATCACATGGTCTTCTAGACAAAGGTTCCCCTATCAATTACGGAACCATAGCCGTTGGAATCAGCTCATTTGCTGATGTGGGTAAGCAGATATGGGCAAAATACGAAAACATGTCAGCACAGACGTCATTGCATATCAGCCACCTTGATGGTCGATTTATTCAATATTGGAGGCCTGATCTGATCACATGGTCATCTAGAAAAATGTTCCCCTATCAGTTACGGAACCATAGCCGTTGGAATCAGCTCATTTTCTGGTGTGGATAAGAAGATATGGGCATAATACGAAAACATGTCAGCACAGACGTCATTGCACATCAGCCAACTTGATGGTCGATTTCGCTAGGGAAAACGACTCCGTTTTAAGAAGTGTAAAACATGAAAAAGATAGATATGCCTCTTAGCTTTGCATGGCTACAAATTTCAGCCTTATTGCTTCAGTGAAACTCGAGATATAGCTGATATGGAAAAAGGTGTCGGAACTGAAACTGAACTGGATTTGCCCTTAATTCTAGTAATCTGAAATCACTCAAAGAAACTTGTGAAAAACACCAAAATACATAAAAATATAAAAGATCATAAACACAATTAGACTAAACAATAATAACTCGTATTTGACACAAAACATTAATAAAACATAACTAAAAACTATATAATTATACGAGTTATCAAAGACTCAAGAGCAGTATGATCCCATGCCAATAAGCTACCGAGAGCTTCTCCCTATAATGATCCAAAATCACATGGTTGCCTGTATCTCGCTGAAACCCCTGCTACCACCATATCCAAAGTGGTATAATCCAAATGCAAGATGTGATTATCACTGTGGAATTGCTGGCCATAGCATTGAAGACTGTATAGCCTTCAAAAAGAAAGTATAGTCTCTTATAGAGATCAAGTGGATCGATTCAACGACACTGATTGATAGAGGGTTGGGAAAGCGTAATTAGGATTGGGATATTTACGGTAATGATGTAGAAAGACTTTGGTCTGATATGATGTAATAGGATTTCACTTTTTCAGTAGTCGGCTCTTATAGCCTTATGATGTTAGGAAGAATAAAGTGCTTGTAAAGACATTTTTAAAACCACTGCTCAGATTTTGTAAACATGGTTTATACCATTGTGAACGTTGATATGGGAATGAATTGGTTGTACTTCAAATTTATGAGATGTTGATGATTAAGTTCCTCCGATTCTTATTTCCTCCGTGATATCTTCCCCTTTGCATTTTGCATCTGATCAATTATTTGTCATAACATACATTCATACATACATCATGTTAGCATTAGGTTGTATTCATGACACACATGGTCACATGATTTTCTTTGTATATACTCTGTGTCAATCATTCATTGTTTACATGCATCATAATGGACATCGTGTTGCATTCATAGTGTATACGATCATTGGGAAATACGCTGAAATATACATGGTCATTCATTGCATATATTCATGCGTTGATTTATTTATTCTTTGCTTGCAACATGTTGGCATCGTGATTGCATTTATTACATATATGGTCAACATGTCTCCACTGTACATGTCTATACATCATATTGTTTAGGCTTCACATGCATCAAATTGCATTCATGGCTCCTTCATCATGACACGCACTTGGGGGGATAAAATATAAATTGGCTTGGTTTTAAGAGTCTTTGAAAGAATTTCCATTTCAAATCAGAGGTATAAGTTGTACTGAGCACCTTTATGATATAGGCCAGAGCCATGGAAAATGAACAAATTGCCCGAGTGGAAAGGATGGAAAGGGTACAGAAAGAATTATGAGAACAGCTGACAAAGTCTCAAGCAGAATCTAAGGATCAGATGACTAAATTGATGGAGCTAATACCCGCCGTAATGAAGGGAAAGGGATACACTGAAAACTTGGCCGTCGGAGAAGGGTTAAAGGCACAAAAGGGTTGGAGTGAGGTCATGATGTTGGATGGCCATAACACAGTTAACCCCAGCAACACCCTGAACTTAGACGACCCAGCTAAATAGGAAAAGTTGAAAATGGTTGAGTCAAATATGGCTGAGTTGACAGATTCTCGAGGAAAATATTAGTTGTTAGATGAAAGGATCCGGGCAGTAGAAAATACAAAAGTATTCGTGAGTGTGGATGCAAAAGAACGATGCTTGGTCCTCGATTTAGTCATTCCTCCTAAATTCAAGATCCCTGACTTTGTGAAATATGACAGGACGATCGATCCTTCAGCCCATATCACTATATTCTGCCAAAATATGATGGGTCATATAGATAACGATAAGCTTTTAATCCACTGCTTTCAAGATAGCCTCAGCAGGTCCGCAATTAGGTGGTATAGTCAGTTGAGCAAGGATCAAATTTGCTCTTGGAACGACCTAGCTAAGGCTTTTCTAAACCAGTACAAGCATATGACCGATATGGCACCTGACCATCTCACCTTGCAAAAATATGAAGAAAAGAGCTACTGAGAGCTTCAAAGAATATGCGCAGCGGTGGATGAGCCTGGCCGCCCAAGTACAACCGTCCTTAACTTAGAAGGAAATCATTGTCCTTTTTTTGAATACACTGCAGGCCCCGTACTATGATATACTTGTCGGCAACACCACGAAGAATTTTTCGGACATGGTAATTTTAGGGGAGATGATTGAGAATGCTATTAAGGATGGGAAAGTTAAAGGAGAAAGAACATCCATTACCGAGAGAAATGGGGCATCTGAAAGAAAAAGAAAGATACCCAAGTCGTGGAAGGCTTTCCCCCACCCCCCAATTCTCCTCGTATCATCCATTTTACTCTACCCTGAACAATGTCTCTCAAGGTGCTTATCCTTACCAACCAATGCCTACAATCGCGCCAGCATTTACATCTGTCTATCAATCTAAAAACCTTGTGAATAATCGAAGGGGACATAAAAAGCGAAAGAGAAATCAGGTTGACCCGATTCCTGTGACATAAAGTGAGCTACTACCTCAAATCATCCAGAATCACCTTATGACAACCATGCAATTAGAGCCTATGAAGCCCTCTTATCCGAGCTAGTATGATGCTAATGAGTGTTGTGGTTATCATTCTCGCAATCGAGTCACTCAACAGAGAACTGTCCTGTTTTGAAGTACAAGGTCAGGGATCTCATCAAGGCTGGTTCTATAAGTGTTGAAGATGGGAAAGCCAAGTGTCATAAGAAACATGGTGCATAATCATATTAGGATTTTCGATGCATGTAGTTCTATACACTATGATGATGAAAGCACTTGTCTCATGTTGACATCTACATGAAATAAATAAATTTTGAATTTAAATGTTTTGTGTTGTTTATGTTATAATAATAATTTGAATTTGTAAGAAAATAAAACTTCATGAAAATTTGTGGTAAACAATAATAAGGGGTTTTCACATGAAATAATGGACAGTCTCGAGAATATTGATGATCATTGTTAGAAATGACCTAACACTTTCTCTCTTTTAGGCTTTCCTATGCCTAAGTCCCTTGAATCGAGACCATTTGGAAAACCTAATGCTTCAAAGATATGATTGATTAAACTTCATAAACCATTGTCATTGCAGAATAAGCAAAGGTGTAAATCCTAGTATAGGCTATGAACAAAGAAACGGAATTTTTGAAATTTTTTTGAACTCCTTGAAATTCAATATAGGTGGGGAAGAAACAATATAGGAAAACATATACACAATCGAAGCAAAATAAATAGTATAAATGAAAGAATATGGACACATCATATAAAGGAAATGCATCATGTTTGTTATTTATTGGATGAAAAGTTTTAGAAAAAAACCCATCAAAAAAGAAATTCTTAATATATTCGGGCAAAGATATTTAAGATTTGTTTAAAGCATTATGTTGGAATAGATCTAAAAACTATGGGTAGCTCGGTTGCACTCCAATTGGTTAGTACCATCCAATTAGCATTCTCACTTTCAATTCTTTCTTCCCCAGTCGTGCAGGTCTCCATATCGTACATCTACTCATCCCTATTCACCTGGAATCTCTCAAAGGCTTGCTCGATCATTACGAGTACATCATCAGAATTCTTTTCTCCGAACAGAGAACCAGCTGAGCGAAAGCTGTGAAGGATAGGCGAGAATGTCATAGGCTCCCATTCAATATCCATACCCGCAAGACGAGCCATCCTCATTTGTCGGTTCTTTTCAACTTGTTTCCTTTTCTCATGGGCTTTCAAAAGATACCCTAGGCCCAACCGATCTTTCTTTTCTATTACTTCCATTGGTCGGGCCATCCCCTGAAGATATTTTCTGAGACCTTTTCCAGCCCTGCAGCTTTTTCCCACGGTAGTTCTTACCCCTAGCCTCGGTTTTGGAAATTTTCATCCTTTAGCGACGAAAACTGCATTTACGAATTCCAAAGACCAAAAGGAACATTCTACGGCATCTTCATTGTGTTCAAAATAAGGAGATTCAGTAGATGTAGAGGCTATCACGTCCTCTTCTCCTTATACAGTGACCAAATGCCCCTCTATCACAAATTTTAGCTTTTGGTGGGGAGATGAAGTTACAGCCCCTGCTGAATGTATCCACGGCCTTCCCAACAGGCAATTATAGGACGGATTAATATCCATGACTTGAAAGTTCACTGTATAGGTGCATGGGCCTATCTCTAGAGAAACCTCAATAGTTCCCATTACATCTCTCCTGGTACCATCAAAGGCTCTGACCACCGTGCACCTTGGCAGCATATAAGAAATATCCACAGGCAATTTGGATAGAGTTGCCAAGGGCATCACATTTAATGAAGAACCACTATCCAAAAGGACCCTTGGTAATATGTGCCCCTTACAAGTGGTAGTTATGTGGAGAGCCTTTGTTGACCCAATTCCATTGGGTGGTATCTCCTCGTAGCTGAAATATATATGGTCGTCTGCCGCGATGTTTCCCACCAGCCTGTCTAATTTTTCTACCGATATATTGGTAGCCACGTATGCCTAATTCAACACTCTCAGTAAGGCATTTCTATGTGGCTCCGAGTTCAAAAGCAAAGACAAGATTGAAATTTTAGCTGGTTGACATTGCAGTTGCTCAACCACGCTATACTCACTATGCTTTATGAATTTTAAGAACTCGCAGGCTTCCTTCTCACTTATCGGCTCTTTCATTCTGTTTACTAGGGCTGACCCCCTTTCTACTTCTTTTGACAAACCCATCTCAATATGGATTGGTTCAGCTGCTTTCTTCCTTTTGTCTGTTCCTCTATCTTTTCCTACTAACCCTTGTTTAAGAGCATAACACCTTCCATTCCGTGTTAAATGCCCTACACCTGTGATATTTTGCTGACTCGAAGACCCAGGCATAACCATGCTGCAGTCGTATTTCCATGGTGTAGCTTTGTTTTCCTTGTACGAAAAGGAAACAGGCAAGTCAATGATTAACTTAGGTTTACTTTCCTCAATGACTGGCATAACTTTCTCCTCTGGTTCATCATAATAGATGATCAAGGGTTTTCCTATCCCGTAGCCAGCTGCATTCTCAATAACCTCTACTTTCTCCTCTGTCACCTCTTAAAACTAGGCCTCCCTATCATCTGATAAGTGCTTAATTTCATACATTTTCCTATTTAATTTCCTTATACTTTGTGCTTTAATTCTTACTTCCTTGACATTTTACTAGGTTTTTATGCTTTGTAGGTATTTTGGAGGAGATGAAGTCAAAACATGTCAATTAGGATGTTAAAGAGCTTACAAAATCACAATCACAAGATGGAAAAAGAGTTAGGAGTCAAAAAGATCAAATTCTTGGTGCAAAGCAAGAAGACAGATTTGACCTCCGGAGCTTATTGCTAAGAAAACATGATGTTAGAATATTTATTCAAAGAAACTTTCTTCTTCACTTTTGAAGATAAGTTGATTACCTTTCCAACGGTCAATCATGGGCCTAAATTGGATAACAAATGGTCATCCAAATTGGCATTGGAATATCTCCCTAAACAACCCTAGTGGCAGAAAAAACTCGAGCAACAAATCACCTTTTTTTCTTAATACCCTAGCTGACATTTATGTTTATCCTTGTCAAAGAAGGATTCGTGGCTGTCAACTTGCATTAATTGCAAGAATTTTTCCTTAAAACTAATCCTAGTCAAAGTAGGAGAATTAAATCAGCCAAGACATTCCTTCCTTACACTTACTTTGGCTGCAAGTTTGTAATCTCTCCTCATTAAAGAGTACTTTGACTAAGACTTTCCTACTTTATTAAAACCTTGGCTGTCAAGTATTCCTTCTTTCCTTAAAACACAAAAGTCAACCATTTTTCCTTAACTTTAGCCATAAGTCAGCATTTATTGAAGGGAGAGAGATAAAATTCACTTGTTGGATGCCCTAGCTATTGCCTATAAATAGAAAACAAGGGGGCAAACGAAAATACACTTCTCCAAGCATCAAAGTTCGGATTTCTTCTTTGTTTCTTTGTTTTTGAGAGAGCAAGAGGCTGGATAATTAATATTCTTCTTCTTCTTCTTTCTTTCTTTTATTTTCTTCTTAGATTCTCTTTAATTTTATGTTTATGTTTACAATGCTTATGCTAGACTAAACTTTTATTTTGTTAAGGGTGATTTCAAAGCCCAAGACATGTTATGTAATTAATTTTCATAATCTATCTATCATTGTTTTCTATCAAAGTTGCTTATGTTCTTCCATTAAAATTGTTCATGATGATGTTTTGATTTGTTTAGGTGGCCAACTAGATAAATCTTGATAATTGTCTAATGCTAGTTTAGGAGTCTTGATCCGTGTAATTGTCTTGATTTCCTATTCATAAGTGGCAATTTTGTGATTAATGAGTATGGTCAAGTTTTCAATAATTGCAACATGGAACATAACCTAAGTTGAACAATCCCAGCTTATGTGTTTGTTGCTTAGATCAACCTATCTTTCTCATCATAAAGCTTCTATTAAATTGAACTTAGAGAGCTTATTCTAAGTTGTTTGATAGTTAGAGATTAAATAGAGAGCTTGTTCTATTTAACGACAAACTAAGGAAAGATTGGGGTAACAGAGCTTGTTGTTATCTACGGTTGTTAACTTTGATAGCTAATTAATGTTGATAGATATGAAATTGATTGTTAATGATGTCTAGTGGTGGAGAATGAAACCTTAACCATATTTTTCATATTTGAATCTTCTTAATTACTTGTTTTCTCATTCTTATTGTTAACTTTAGTTTAAACCTGATTTCAAAATCCCCTTTACTTTTGTATACTTGTTTTTAAGTGATAAACTATTAACTTATAGACTAAAACCCAAACCCTGAGGACTCGACCCTTGCTAATCACTATACTCTATAATTGATTCTTTTTAAGTGCAAGGTTAAATAAGATACACTCTTTTGAGTGCATCAAGTTTTTGGCGCCGTTGCCGGGGATTGCTTTCTTTAGTTTATTAGTTTATTGGTTTATTCTTATTTTCTGTTCTAGTTATTTACTTTTTTTTTATTATTAGTGAATGTTCCAAGATCCCGAAGAAGAGTTAAGACTTAGGAGAATTCGGGAATTTATAACTTCTCACCAACAACCAATCGAGGAGTTGATCCGAAACATCCAAGAGGAGAAAGGAGAGATGGCAGCAGCTGACAACCGAACTCTCAAAGAGCTAGCCACTCCGGACTTGGGTCAACAACCATTATGCATTGAATATGCTAATCTTGAGGTAGCTTTTGAATTAAAATCTGGTTTGATTCATCTTCTCCCAACTTTTCATTGTTTTGCAAGAGAGGATTCAAATAAGCACCTCAAGGAATTCCATGTAGTTTGCTCAAGCATGAGACCAACAGGGGTCACGGAAGAGCAAGTTAAGTTGAGAGCCTTCCCATTCTCTCTAGCTGATTCAGTAAAGGAATGGCTCTACTATCTACTATCCGGGACCATCACTACATGGAATGATATGAAGAAAGCATTCTTGGAAAGGTATTTCCTAGCATCTAAGGCTGCCAACATTAGAAAAGAGATATGTGGGATTCGACAATACAACGGAGAGTCCTTATATGAATATTGGGAGAGGTTCAAGAAACTTTATACATCATGTTCACATCATCAGATAAGTGAACAACTTCTCATCCAATACTTCTATGAAGGTCTCATGCCCATGGAGAGAAGTATGATAGATGCCGCTAGTGGGGGAGCTCTAGTTGATAAGACTCCCGGGGCTGCTAGAACATTAATCTCCAACATGGCAGCCAATTCTCAACAATTCTCAATGAGACATGATCCACCACCACAACCCAAGAAAGTCAATGAGGTAAGTATATCATCCCTTGAACAAAAATTTGATAAACTGACTTCTCTTGTTCAACAATTGGCTGTAGGTAATATACAGCAAATAAAGGCTTGTGGCATATGTTCAAACATAGGGCACCAAACTGATATGTGTCCAACATTTCAAGAGGACACCAATGAACATGTGAATGCCATGGGTGAATTTCAGAACAATCAAGGAAATATGATCCCTACTCAAACACTTACAATCCAGGATGGAGGGATCATCCAAACTTCAATTATGGAGGGAACCAATCAAAAACTATTCCTCCACCATTTGACAATAGGCCATCGGGTTTTCAGCAAAGAGTGCAACAACCATACCAAACCCGACAACAAGTGCCACCCACCCAAAATTCAGGTACTTCTCTTGAAGATCTTGTTAAAGCTCTTTCTACTAATACAATTCAATTTCAATAGGAAACAAAGACAAGTATTCGAAATTTGGAGACTCAAATTGGGCAATTGGCAACAACCATGAGTCAAATGCAAGCAAGGGATTTTGGGAAATTACCTTTCCAAACCGTAGTGAATCCAAGAGAGAATGCCAATGCTATAACTCTAAGAAATGGGAAACAGCGTGAGACACCACAAAAGGATAGTGCTCAAAGAGAGGACAACACCATGGCATCATCTTCACATCCCAATGAGCCATTACAAAAGGTAGCTCCTAAACCATTTTTTCCTTCTTATATAACTCCTCCACCTTTTCCTAGCAGGTTAGCCAAATCTAAGGAGGAACAAGAGAAGGAAATTTTGGAAACCTTCCGAAAAGTAGAGGTGAACATCCCTTTACTAGATGCTATCAAGCAAGTGCCAAGATATGCCAAGTTTCTAAAAGAGTTGTGCACATCTAAAAGAAAGTTGGAAGGGAATGAAAAGGTAAGTGTAGGGGAAAATGTGTCAGCTGTTCCTCAAAAGAAACTCCCACCTAAATGCAAGGATCCAGGTATGTTTACCATTCCTTGTAAGATAGGCAACACCAGGTTTGAGCGTGCTATGCTAGATCTAGGGGCATCTATTAATGTCATTCCATATTCAATTTATGCTTCATTGAATCTAGGATCATTAAAGGAAACCGGTGTTATAATACAACTTGCTGACCGTTCTAACACTTACCCAAGAGGAGTTGTAGAAGACGTTCTTGTACAGGTTAATGAATTGGTTTTTCTCGTTGACTTTTATGTTATTGAGATGGAAGATGAGATGTCTTCTAATCCCACACCTATTCTATTAGGGAGACCATTCTTGAAAACAGCAAGAACTAAAATAAATGTACATTGCCACTTTACTATGGAATTTGATGGTGAAATAATTCGTTTTAACATTTTTGAGGCCATGAGATATCCTAGTGATGTGCATTATGATTTTAATATTGATATAATTGACTCACTAGTGCAGCAAGCTTATGAGCTAGATGGTGAATATAGTGTGGAGATAGTCCTTAGCAAACATCTCGGAATGGGAATGCTAAAGGGGAACTAGGCTTGAGTGACCATGTAGAAGGGGCACTTGAATCTTTACACTCGCTTCCACCTAAAGATGCAAAGTTTGATGTTTCATTTATTGATTTGCCTTGATGTAATGAGAAACTTCTACTTTTCATTTTGCAGGCACCAACTATAGAGTTGAAACCACTATCGGACCACTTGAAATATATGTTCTTAGATGAAAAGGACACACTGCCAATCATCATTGCCAAATAGCTCACACCTTTGCAAGAAGAGCGACTTATCCGGGTACTTAGAGAGCATAAAACAGCAATTGGTTGGACAATTGTCGATATCAAGGAAATAAGCCCATCCATGTGCATGCACCGGATTTTGTTAGATGAGGGGTCCAAACCAACAAGAGAAGCACAAAGAAGATTGAACCCTCCTATGATGGAGGTTGTGAAAAAAGAGATACTAAAGCTCCTAGATGTTGGAGTGATCTATCCTATCTCGAATAGCAAATGGGTGAGCCCGGTCCAAGTGGTTCCAAAGAAATCAGGTGTAACGGTGGTAACAAATAATGAGAATGAACTTGTTCCTACTAGGATTCAAACAGGGTGGCGAGTTTGTATTGATTATCAAAAACTTAATTCCACAACTCGCAAAGACCACTTTCCTTTACCTTTTATTGATCAAATGCTTGAAAGGTTAGCTGGCTATTCTCATTATTGTTTTCTTGATGGTTTTTCAGGTTATAATCAGATTGCCATTGCTCCGGAGGACCAAGAGAAAACAACATTCACATGTCCATTTGGTACTTTTGCATACCGGCGTATGCCATTTGGTTTTTGTAATGCACCAGCTATATTCCAAAGGTGTATGGTTAGCATATTTCCAAATTATGTAGAGAACATCATAGAAGTGTTTATGGATGATTTTAGTGTCTATGGTGATTCTTTTGATAGATGTCTAGAGAACCTTACACTTGTACTTGAAAGATGCATCGAAATTAATTTTGTTTTGAATTGGGAAAAATGTCACTTTATGCTCGAACAAGGAATAGTTTTGGGCCATGTTATTTCTTCTAAAGGAATAGAGGTTGATAAATCTAAAATATATATTATGCATTCTTTACCACCTCCTACAAATATGAGAGAGGTTCGTTCTTTTCTTGGACATGCAGGTTTCTGTAGGAGATTTATCAAAGACTTCTGAAAGATCACACTACCTCTTTGCAAGCTACTACAAAAAGATGTGGTTTTCCACTTTGATGATAAATGCAAAGAGGTGTTTGAAACATTGAAGGGACTCTTGAAAGTAGCTCCTATCATGCAACCACCAAATTGGAATGTACCTTTTGAAATCATGTGTGGTGCTAGTGACAATGCCATTGGAGCTGTTTTTGGCCAACGGGTTGGAAAAGCCTCACATGCCATTTATTATGCCTCCCGAACTCTTAATGATGCTCAATTAAAATATTCCACTATTGAAAAGAACTTTTGGCTATTGTATTTGCTCTAGAAAAATTTCGATCTTATTAAATTGGTACTAAAGTAATCGTATTTTCTGACCATGCAGCTCTTAGGTACTTACTCACTAAGAAGGAGGCCAAACCAAGGTTGATTAGATGGATACTTCTCTTACAAGAGTTTGATTTGGAGATAAAAGATAAGAGAGGTAGTGACAACCTGGTTGCGGACCATCTTAGCCATTTAGTTGATGAAGAGGATGCACTACCCTTGAATGAGAACTTTTCGGATGAGCAACTTTTTTTTATAAGTACAACAACTCCTTGGTATGCCGATATTGTTGATTACTTAGTTACCAAGAAGTTACCACAAGAGTTGACACAAGCTCAAAGAAATAAGATAAAGAGTGATGCCAAATACTACATATGGGGTGATGCTTAACTTTGGAAGCATTGCTCTGATCAGATTATAAGAAGGTGTGTACTCGAAACTGAATTTCAATCTATTCTCACCTTTTGTCACTCTTATACATGTGGAGGACACTTTGGATCCAAAAGAAAAGCCATGAAAGTTCTTGATTTTGGAATTTATTGGCCTACTATATTCAAAGATGCATACCTCTTTTGCAAGTCATGTGATCGTTGCCAAAGAACAGGTAACTTAGGTGCTAGAAATCAAATACCTCAAACTCCAATACTTATTGTTGAAATTTTTTATGTATGGGTGATAACTCGTATAATTATATAGTTTTTAGTTATGTTTTATTATTGTTTTGTGTCAAATACGAGTTATTATTGTTTAGTCTAATTGTGTTTATGATCTTTTATATTTTTATGTAATTTGGTGTTTTTCACAAGTTTCTTTGAGTGATTTCAGATTACTAGAATTAAGGGCAAATCCAGTTCAGTTCCAGTTCCGACACCTTTTGCCATATCAGCTATATCTGGAGTTTCACTGAAGCGATAAGGCTGAAATTTTAACCGTACAAATTTAAGAGGCATATCTATATTTTTCATGTTTTACACTTCTTGAAACGGAGTCGTTTTCCCTAGCGAAATCGACCATCAAGTTGGCTGATGTGCAATGACGTCTGTGCTGACCTGTTTTCGTATTTTGCCCATATCTTCTTATCCACATCAGCAAATGAGCTGATTCCAACGGCTATGGATCAGTAACGGATAGGGGAACATTTTTCTAGAAGACCATGTGATCAGATCAGGCCTCCAATATTGACAAAATCGACCATCAAGTTGGATGATCAAAATTGTCATACAATATGACGAAAATTGTTAGAAAAATGCACCCACCTATTATACCTACCTTTGAAATTTGTAAAGCTTGTCTCTTGTCATTTAGCCCTCCAAAATGTGTATAAATAGAGGGCCTTGGATGATTATAGGGGATCATATTGTACATTGGTAGGATATTAGCCATTGTAATAAAATTCTCTAAGTTTTCTTCTTCTTTCTTTTCTCTAGTTTTCATTTTCTTTATTTTCTTATTTCTTTCTTTTATTTCCTTCTTAGATTCTCTTTAATTTTATGTTTATGTTTACAATGCCTATGCTAGGCTAAACTTCTATTTGGTTAAGGGTGATTTCAAAGCCCTAGACATGTTTTGTGATTGATTTTCAGATTCTATCTATCATTAATTTTCTATCAAAGTTGCTTATGTTCTTCTACAAGAATTGTTCATGATGTTGTCTTGATTTATTTAGGTGTACAACTAGATAGATCTTGATAATTATCTATTGCTAGTCTAGGAGTCTTGATCCGTGTAATTGTCTTGATTTCCTATTCATAAGTGGCAATTTGTGATTAATGATTATGGTCACGTTTTCAATAATTGCAAAGTGGAACATAACCTAAGTTGAACAATCCGAGCTTATGTGTTTGTTGCTTAGATCAACCTATCTTTCTCATCATAAAGCTGCCATTAAATTGAATTTAGAGAGCTTATTCTAGGTTGTTTAATGGTTAGAGATTAAATAGAGAGCTTGTTCTATTTAACGACAAACTAAGGAAAGATTGGGATAACAGAGCTTGTTGTTATCTACGGTTGTTAACTTTGATAGTTGGTTGATATTGATAGATCTGAAATTGATTCTTAATGATGTCTAGTGGTGGAGAATGAAACCTTAACCATATTTTTCATATTTGATTCTTCTTACTTACTTGTTTTCTTAGTTTTCTAGTTTGCTTATTTTTAAAAGTATATTTATTTTTATTGGCTGGTTATACCGCCTAATTTGTATATTAACTTTGTTTTATTTTTATTGGCTGGTTATACCGCCTAATTTAGTATATATATTTTTATTGGCTGGTTATACCGCCTAATTTAGTATATATATTTTTATTGGCTGGTTATACCGCCTTGCATCTTATTCTTATTATTTACTTTAGTTTAAATCTGGCTTCAAAAACCCCTTTTCTTTTATTGTTTCCTTTGAACGTAAGTTATAAACTAATACCTCATAGATTAAAACCCAATCCCTGAGGACTCGACCCTTGCTAATCATTATACTTACAATTGATCTTTTTAGTGCAAGGTTAAATAAGATACACTCTTTTGGGTGCATCAAATTTTTGGCGCCGTTGCCGGGGATTGCTTTTTTAGTTTATTTGTTACTTAGTTTATTCTTATTTTCAGTTCTAATGAGTTTTATTTTCTTGTACATACGGGTTTTTCTTATCAAATTTTGAAAAAAAAAAAAAGAAAAAAAAAACGATGGAATTGTGCAATCTAACACTTGAAGAGTTGGTGGCATACATGAACATGGAGAATCAACAAGCCAAGCTCACCTCCCCAGTTCAACAATTGGCCATGGGAGGATGTCAAGGCCATCAAGTGTTCGAAGACCAACAGTATGATCATTACTCAAACACTTACCATGAGGGATGGTGGCATCATACTAATTATGGCTACTCGAAAAATTACCAAGAAGTAAATCCTTATGCGAATTACACTCATCCATCTAGCTTCAATCAATCATGGTCTCAAGAACCAGATCTTCTTGAACCACCAAATATGACTCAAAACTCAGGTACTTCTTTAGAAGATCTTGTCGATTCTCTTGTTACTAATACTTTGCAATTTCAACAGGAAACAAGGGTAAGCATCCAGAGTTTGGAAAAGCAAATGAGCCTATTGGCTAGTAGTATGGTGGAATTAGTAGCAGAAAGATCTCTAGCACTCCCTTCCCAAACGGTGATTAACCCAAAGGAGAATGCTACTATTGTGACATTGAGAAATGAGGAACAAGATGAGGATGAGACAAAACCAAAGATGGATTCACTTCTTGAGGATAATGAAGCCACCATTCAAATTGAGAGTACTTTGACACCTCAGGTAGCTTTTAAGGTTCTTATTTCTACTAATGTTCCTTCTCCACTTTTTCCTAGCAGATTTGCAAAGTCCAAGAAGGAGGAACATGAACAACAATTTTTGGAAACCTTAAACAGCTTGCTTGTGGATGCCATTAGACAAGTACCAAGATATGCACAATTCCTCAAAGAGCTATACCCCACCAAGAATGATGAAATAATAAGTGTGGGGGAGAAGGCATTGGCTGTTTTGCAAAGAAAACTTCCTCCAAAACGCAAAAAACCGAGAAGTTTCATGTCTAAGCCAAAAGATCCTAAAAAGCCAAGAAGGAGAATTGGCTAGGCTGAAAACAATCAATCAAGTGCTAATTGGGGGAGGCAGCCTAATTAGTGAAAGCATTGCCAAACTGCCATCCTCAGATTTGCTCTCTTTTTCTTTATCTTTTTCTTATGTTTCTTTGCTAATTGTGTTTAGTGTTTCTAAGTTCATTTAGGCTGCATAAGTTTATTTTGTTTATTAGTTCTTTTCACTTACACATGATTCTTTCATTTGGGATTAATAGCATTACATTAATGACAATGTAAGAATTATGTGTGGGGGGAAGAATTTAGGATTTTATTTAGAGTGTTCTGTTTTTGAGTCTTTTTATGTTGTTTTTCTTTCTGATCCTTGTTTTGAAAATAACTAGATGTAAATATAATTTTTTAACCCCGGTTAAATGGTGGATAACGGTACTCCGTGATTATTTAAGTCGGTTCCATCAGCTACCCACAAAACTGATATTGTATATAAATTTCTCTTTCAATTTTTTTCATTTTTTTTTTCAGGATGGATGATATTCTCACAAGATTGCAGAAACGATTTCCTCCTTTTCCTCGAAATATTTTACTGAAGCTTTACCAAGTTCGATTTGAAAGATTAAGAATGCTTATGCACAAAGGGATTCCTGAAGACATACGTTGGATAATTGAAGCCAAGGTACGTGAAGATGAATATCTTCCTGTTTTGCATTTACCAGGTACAGGTAGAAGCACTTTTGCAAAGAAGCGACGAGCAAAGCGCATGAGTTCAAACTGCCACAAATGTGCACGATGGACGTGTAACGGTAAATGTCGTTCTATTGGGATTCCGTCCTCTAATCGAGATGATAAAATTGAATTCATTAAGGATAGACTGAGTAAGGAGAATTTGGGTAATATCCAACTTTCTCTTGAGACGCATCCTAGTGGAGACGTACAAAGAGAAATTCTTGATTTATGGCCGCAATTCCAAAGGGAATGGCAACATCTTGGGAATCTGATGTTAAAAGACCATGTTTGCCAGCTTGTAAGAAAACTGGATGGGAAGCATATCCTCGACTCATAGAAGGCGTTTAAGCCGTTTCTGGACGTAAAACCAGAGGAAGATGTGAGCCACAATCACAACTACAATAAATGACTTCTCAGCTTTTGGTTTGATTTGCAATAACTTTATTTTGGTTTAATTTACGTGTTGTTCGATTTGTGTAATTATTCTCGTTTTTTTTATTTGTCTTTTACGGTTGATTTTTTCTTCTCTTTTTGATTTTCTTCCTGAAATCACGCAAAAATCTTTTGTTAGGTTAACATTTTCTTCTGACAGGTCAGATACACTTTCGGCGACATTATTACTCTTGTCTGATTCACTACTCAGTCCTCTATATATTACACCATGTACTCATTCTCTTTCAGGCACTCGAAGAAAAAAAAATGGAAAGTACTTCATCCCAGCGCATTAAAATTTTTTTGTGTCTTTGGAGGTGCTTATCCAGGGAAAAATAACATATTCGCTGATGAAGCCATAAGAGTTGGAGTAATACTTGCCCAACAAAAGATCCACTTGATTTATGGAGGCGGTAGTACGGGTTTAATGGGAGCAGTCGCTACAGCAGCACACGCCGGAGGAAGTCCAGTTCTAGGAATCGTGCCAAAACTATTCACAAGTTTTTGTGGACCTACCGTGGGTAAGGAAATACAAGTCTGGAGTATCCCTGAACGGATGACAATCATGTACCATTCTGCCGATGCATTCATTGCTTTACCAGGAGGTCTGGGTACATTGGAAGAAATAGCTTGCGTGGCCTCTTGGTCATCTTTGGTCACAAATAAAAAACCCATTGGTTTGCTTAATATTAATGGTTATTTTAGTAATTTGCTTTCATATTTAGATAATGCTGTGAAAAATGGATTCATGTTTTCAGAGGCAAGGAGAACCATAATTTCTGCTACAACCATTGAAGATTTACTCAAAAAGCTCCAAGCTTATGAGTGTTTATCTGCTACGGTTGTTTCGCAAACGCTCGGAAAAAGAAAAAGAGATATGGACGAGCAAGGAGTGGATTACACTTTGTCTTTGTGACATTATCTAACATTTTGCTTGTTGTGTCTCAGTTATAATAAGTGGTTAGCAACCTCTGCAGGTAATATCTCCTAAATTCTACCTTTAAAATTTGACATTGGGGACAATGTCATATTTTAGTAGGGGGTAAGGGACATATTTTGCTAATTTAAAAAAAAAAAAAATTTGTTGTGTTTTAAGACATTTAGAAGTATTCATTCTGAACAAGGTCTGAGTAAGGGAGACTTGAGACATACCTTGTCAGTTTGATTTAATCTTCTTAAAAAAAAAAAAGCATGTTTAGACTTAGTGTGTTTTTAGTGTGTTTTAGTTACTTTCAATACTATGATGAGATATGAATTGCATAAGTCTAAAACAGATTTATTAGTGAGAAGATTTTCATGAGAATTGAGCTTGATATCAACCTTTTTATGAGCCAATTTTAATATGATATGTTGATTGAGAAAGAAGCATGTTTAGACTTAATCTGACTTGTATAATCATCCTTGTGAGTTTTTGAGCCTATATGATTGATGCATTATACAAATCAATCTAATTTCTTTCTTGAGTGCTCTTATGATTACATGATTCTCTAGAACTTGCTTTAGACCTTGTTGAGACTATATTGATGCATGTGACAACATGAATATGATAGAGGCATTAGGATTTTTAGCCAGGGCCAAACAGCCATCCCTTATTGATGTTCCAAGAGAACACACCCTTAGTGAACCAATTTGAGCCTACATTGAATAAGCTATCTCTTTGGTAACCATAACTTGTCCCTAACCTAAATATACTTATATCCTTACTTTTGTTCCAAAGATGAATTAGCATGTTTTGAGACAAGTTGCAAAGACAAGGAAGATCTATTGAAAATTTGGGTTAGAAACAAGAAATAAGTGTGGGGGGGGAAAGAAAAGAAAAGTCAAGAGAAAAAAAAAAGAAAAAAAAAGAAATGGAATACTGGAAAATACATTCCTATGTAAAAAAAAAAAATATGAATCATCTCTTGAATTTGGGGAAAAAGAAAAAGATGTTACAAAGTTGTTTAGAATGAAGAAAATGCCCAACATGAATATCCGGCCTAGGTGACTATGTACTTGTAAAGAGTTTTGAGAAGTTTCTTTGTATGATCTTATTATGTCTCTAAACTTTATGAACTCTTTGGAGCCTTTGTGATATCTTTATCCTTTTGTTATTCAACCACATTACAAACCCCTTGGCCCCATTACAACCTTGATTAAAGACCTCTTGATTCATGAAGTTGTATGATCTAAATAGTGGAGAATAGGTGGACAAGCAAGAATATGGTAGAACTGTTTTCATGAGATTGATTGAGTGTAAACACTTCACCACTACTTTAAAGAGTGAAAATCATGAGGGTATCCCATGTGAGAAGTTGAGATTAAATTTGAACATGCACTATTTTGATTGAGATATGTTATGTTAATATTGGCTTAACTCAAACAATTTACATTCAAGCATGAATTTTGTGAAATTCTTTAAGCTATTGATTAGTTTATAAGACTTGTTCAAAGATTGTCTCTAATTTGTATTGAAAGGATTAGGAATAAATATTTTTAGTATATGTAGTTTATTTATATTTTAGTTTTTCAATGTTTGTGGGTATCGTTCTAGTAAACCCTCACGAGACTAAACTCGTCCACTAGGGACACCTAGGGGTTTAAAGGCTTGTGTCACATGCTAAGTGCCAACGTGATTTCCTACGAAAGTGGATTAGATTAGATTTTCTTATTTTATTTTTATTGAGTCGTTGCTAGGGACTAGCAACAATCTAAGTGTGGGGGTGTGATAACTCGTATAATTATATAGTTTTTAGTTATGTTTTATTATTGTTTTGTGTCAAATACGAGTTATTATTGTTTAGTGTAATTGTGTTTATGATCTTTTATATTTTTATGTAATTTGGTGTTTTTCACAAGTTTCTTTGAGTGATTTCAGATTATTAGAATTAAGGGCAAATCCAGTTCAGTTCCAGTTCCGACACCTTTTGCCATATCAGCTATATCTGGCGTTTCACTGAAGCAATAAGGCTGAAATTTTAACCGTGCAAAGTTAAGAGGCATATCTATCTTTTTCATGTTTTACACTTCTTGAAACGGAGTCGTTTGCCCTAGCGAAATCGACCATCAAATTGGCTAATGTGCAATGACGTCTCTGCTGACCTGTTTTCGTAGTTTGCTCATATCTTCTTATCCACATCAGCAAATGAGCGGATTCCAATGGCTATGGATCAGTAACTGATAGGGGAACATTTTTCTAGAAGACCATGTGATCAGATCAGGCCTCCAATATTGACAAAATCGACCATCAAGTTGGCTTATCAAAATTGTCATACAATATGACGAAAATTGTTAGAAAAATGCACCCACCTATTATACCTACCTTTGAAATTTGTAAAGCTTGTCTCTTGTCATTTATCCCTCCAAAATGTGTATAAATAGAGGGCCTTGGATGATTATAGGGGATCATATTGTACATTGGTAGGATATTAGCCATTGTAATAAAATTCTATAAGTTTTCTTCTTCTTTCTTTTCTCTAGTTTCCTTTTTCTTTATTTTCTTCTTCTTCTTTCTTTCTTTTATTTCCTTCTTAGATTCTCTTTAATTTTATGTTTATGTTTACAATGCCTATGCTAGGCTAAACTTCTATTTGGTTAAGGGTGATTTCAAAGCCCTAGACATGTTTTGTGATTGATTTTCAGATTCTATCTATCATTAATTTTCTATCAAAGTTGCTTATGTTCTTCTACAAGAATTGTTCATGATGTTGTCTTGATTTATTTAGGTGTACAACTAGATAGATCTTGATAATTATCTATTGCTAGTCTAGGAGTCTTGATCCGTGTAATTGTCTTGATTTCCTATTCATAAGTGGCAATTTGTGATTAATGATTATGGTCACGTTTTCAATAATTGCAAAGTGGAACATAACCTAAGTTGAACAATCCGAGCTTATGTGTTTGTTGCTTAGATCAACCTATCTTTCTCATCATAAAGCTGCCATTAAATTGAATTTAGAGAGCTTATTCTAGGTTGTTTAATGGTTAGAGATTAAATAGAGAGCTTGTTCTATTTAACGACAAACTAAGGAAAGATTGGGATAACAGAGCTTGTTGTTATCTACGGTTGTTAACTTTGATAGTTGGTTGATATTGATAGATCTGAAATTGATTCTTAATGATGTCTAGTGGTGGAGAATGAAACCTTAACCATATTTTTCATATTTGATTCTTCTTACTTACTTGTTTTCTTACTTTTCTAGTTTGCTTATTTTTAAAAGTATATTTATTTTTATTGGCTGGTTATACCGCCTAATTTGTATATTAACTTTGTTTTATTTTTATTGGCTGGTTATACCGCCTAATTTAGTATATATATTTTTATTGGCTAGTTATACCGCCTTGCATCTTATTCTTATTATTTACTTTAGTTTAAATCTGGCTTCAAAAACCCCTTTTCTTTTATTGTTTTCTTTGAACGTAAGTTATAAACTAATACCTCATAGATTAAAACCCAATCCCTGAGGACTCGACCCTTGCTAATCATTATACTTACAATTGATCTTTTTAGTGCAAGGTTAAATAAGATACACTCTTTTGGGTGCATCAATGGGGCATGGATTTCATGGGGCCTTTTCCTTCTTCTTTTGGTAATATTTATATTTTACTTGCCATTGATTATGTCTCGAAGTGGGTGGAAGCAAAAGCCACTAGGACTAATGACTCTAAAGTTGTTTTAGATTTTGTCAAGACTAACATCTTTGCTAGGTTTGGAACACCAAAGGCCATAATCAGCGATAGAGGTACTCACTTTTGCAATAGGACTATGGAAGCACTTTTGAGGAAGTATAACATCACACACAAGGTCTCCACCTCATACCATCCTCAAACTAGTGGGCAAGCTGAAGTGTCAAATCGAGAAGTAAAGTCCATCCTTGAAAAGACAGTTAATCCAAATAGGAAGGATTGGAGTTCACGACTTGATGATGCACTTTGGGCTTATAGGACAGCATATAAGACATCCATTGGTATGTCTCCTTAGCGACTTGTTTATGGTAAGCCTTGTCATCTTTCGGTTGAATTGGAACATAAATCATATTGGGCTATCAAACAATGCAACATGGAGATGGATGAGGTAGGTAAGCAAAGAAAACTTGACCTACAAGAATTAGAGGAGATAAGGAATGATGCCTATGAGAATGCTAGGATTTACAAGGAAAAGACTAAGGCATTCCATGACAAGATGATATCAAGAAAGGACTTTATTGTTGGACAAAAAGTTCTTCTCTTCCATTCACGCGTTAAGTTATTTCCAGACAAGTTACGTTCTCATTGGGTTGGACCTTTTGTTATTACTAATGTATTTACTCATGGTGCAATTGAAATACAAAGCCCAAAAACAGATAAAGCATTCAAAGTGAATGGTCATAGATTGAAGCGTTACTATGAGAACTTTCCAATACAAGATGTGCGGGAGTTACCACTTTTTGAGCCAAATTATGTTAAATAATAATGGCATGGGTCTAACTCAGGCTGAGGACAATAAACCAAGCGCTTCTTGGGAGGCAACCCAAAAGGATGGAGAGCATCCATTATAATCAGATTTGTATATTCCATACTCTCCATCATTCTATCTTTTATTCTTTTTCTTTAGCTTGTTTTGTTTAGTAGTTCTTTTCTCTTACATATAATTCTTGCATTGGGGATAATAGCATTACATTGAGGACAATGTAAAAATTAAGTTGGGGGGAAGAATTTAGGATTTTCTTTAGTGTGTTTTATTTTTTATTCTTTTTATGTTGTTTTTAGTGTGTTTTAGTTACTTTCAATACTATGATGAGATATGAATTGCATAAGTATAAAATCGATTTATTAGTGAGAAGATTTTCATGAGAATTGAGCTTGATATCATTTTTTTGAGCCAATGTTAATATGATATGTTGATTGAGAAAGAAGCATGTTTAGACTTAAATCTGACTTGTATAATCATTCTTGTGAGTTTTTGAGCCTATATGATTGATGCATTATACATATCAATCTAATTTCTTTCTTGAGTGCTCTTATGATTACATGATTCTCTAGAACTTGCTTTAAATCTTGTTGAGACTATATTGATGCATGTGACAACATGAATATGATAGAGGCATTAGGATTTTTAACCAGGGCCAAACAGCCATCCCTTATTGATGTTCCAAGAGAACATCCCCCTTAATGAGCCAATTTGAGCCTACATTGAATAAGCTATTTATTTGGTAACCATATCTTGTCCCTAACCTAAATATGCTTATTTATATCCTTACCCTTGTTCTAAATATGAATTAGCATGTTTTAAGACATATTGCAAAGACAAGGAAGATCTATTCAAATTTTGGGTTAGAAACAAGAAATAAGTGTGGGGGAGGAGAAAGGCAAAAGTTAAGAGAAAAATAGAGGGAATATTGCCAAATACATTCCCATGTGAAAAAAAAAAATATATTGAATAATCTCTTGAACTTCTAGTTAATAAAAAGAAAAAGATGTTACAAAGTTGTTTAGAATGAAGAAAAGGCCCAACATGAATATTCGGCCTATGTATTATGTGCTTTGTAAAGTGTTTTGAGAAGTTTTCTTTGTATGAATCTTATTATGTCTCTAAACTCTATGAAATCTTTGAAACCTTTGTAATATCCTTTTCCTTTTATTCTTTAACCACATTTATTACCCCTTGGCCCCATTACAACCTTGAATAAAGACCTCTTGATTTATGAAGTTGCATGATCTAAATAGTGGATAATAGGTGGACAAGCAAGCATATAGTAGAACTGTTTTCATGAGATTGATTGAGTGTAAACACTTTACCACTACTTTAAAAAGTGAAAATCATGAGAGTATCCCATGTGAGAAGTTGAGATTAAGTTTAAACATGCACTATTTTGATTGAGATATGTTATGTTAACTTAACTCAACCCCTTTACTATCAAGCATGATTCTTTGTGAAACTCTTTAAGCTATTGATTAGTTTGTAAGACATGTTCAATGATTATCTATAAGCTGTATTGAAAGTGAACTAGATTCGGTTTTGTTACCTTGTGTCTATTTGATTTTGCTCGAGGACTAGCAAAAGATTAAGTGTGGGGGAATTTGATAAGTGCTTAATTTCATACATTTTCCTATTTAATTTCCTTATACTTTGTGCTTTAATTCTTACTTCCTTGACATTTTACTAGGTTTTTATGCTTTGTAGGTATTTTGAAGGAGATAAAGTCAAAACATGTCAATTAGGATGTTAAAAAGCTTACAAAATCACAATCACAAGATGGAAAAAGAGTTGTGAGTCAAAAAGATCAAATTCTTGGTGCAAAGCAAGAAGACAGATTTGACCTCCGGAGCTTGTTTCTAAGAAAACATGATGTTAGATTATTTATTCGAAGAAACTTCCTTCTTAACTTTTGAAGATAACTTGATTACCTTTCCAATGGTTGGTCATGGGCCTAAATCGGATAAGCAATGGTCATCCAAATTGGCATTGGAATATCTCTCTAAACAACCCTAGTGGCAAAAAAACCCTAGCCGCAAATCACATTTTTTTCTTAATACCCTAGCTGACATTTATGTTTATCCATGTCAAAGAAGGATTAGTGGCTGTCAACTTGCATTAATTGCAAGAATTTTTCCTTAAAACTAATCCTAGTCAAAATAGGAGAATTAAATCAGCTAAGACTTTCCTTTCGTACACTTACTTTGGCTGCAAGTTTGTAATCTCTCCTCATTAAAGAGTACTTTGACTAAGACTTTCCTACTTTATTAAAATTTTGGCTGCCAAGTATTCCTTCTTTCCTTAAAACACAAAAGTCAGCCACTTTTCCTTAACTTTAGCCACAAGTCAGCATTTATTGAAGGGAGAGAGCTGAAATTCACTTGTTGGATGCCCTAGCTATTGCCTATAAATAGAGAACAAGGGGGCAAACGAAAATACACTTCTCCAAGCATCAAAGTTCGGATTTCTTCTTTGTTTCTTTATTTTTGAGAGAGCAAGAGGCTGGATAATTAATATTCTTCTTCTTCTTCTTTCTTTCTTTTGTTTTCTTCTTAGATTCTCTTTAATGTTATGTTTATGTTTACAATGCTTATGCTAGGATAAACTTTTATTTGGTTAAAGGTGATTTCAAAGCCCTAGACATGTTATGTAATTAATTTTCATAATCTATCTATCATTGTTTTCTATCAAAGTTGCTTATGTTCTTCCATTAAAATTGTTCATGATGATGTTTTGATTTGTTTAGGTGGCCAACTAGATAAATCTTGATAATTGTCTAATGCTAGTTTAGGAGTCTTGATCCGTGTAATTGTCTTGATTTCCTATTCATAAGTGGCAATTTTTTATTAATGATTATGGTCAAGTTTTCAATAATTGCAAAGTGGAACATAACCTAAGTTGAACAATCCGAGCTTATGTGTTTGTTGCTTAGATCAACCTATCTTTATCATCATAAAGCTGCTATTAAATTGAACTTAGAGAGCTTATTCTAGGTTGTTTGATAGTTAGAGATTAAATAGGGAGCTTGTTCTATTTAACGACAAACTAAAGAAAGATTGGGGTAACAGAGCTTGTTGTTATCTACGGTTGTTAACTTTGATAGCTAATTAATGTTGATAGATATGAAATTGATTCTTAATGATATCTAGTGGTAGAGAATGAAACTTTAACCATATTTTTCATATTTGTTTCTTCTTAATTACTTATTTTCTCATTCTTATTGTTAACTTTTGTTTAAACCTGATTTCAAAATCCCCTTTACTTTTGTTTACTTGTTTTTAAGTGATAAACTATTAACTTATAAACTAATCCCCAATCCTTGAGGACTCGACCTTTGCTAATCACTATACTCTACAGTTGATTCTTTTTAAGTGCAAGGTTAAATAAGATACACTCTTTTGAGTGCATCATCATCCATTATCTTTTGGACTTTAGCCAGAAAGTCCCCGCAGTCTTGTATGATATGACCTCCACACTTATAGAACGGGTACCAATTCTGCACCCTCTTTGCAACCATTTTTAAATTGTCTGCATCCCCTACCATTCCTGCCTTAACCATCTCGACCCATACTATCAACATTGGAGTCTTGACTTCCCTGACATCCCTTTTTACCCTTCTGACTTCTTCTGTCCATACTACATTTACCCGATTCCTCTGTCCGCTACATTCGGCCCATTCTTTGACCCAAACTTCACAACTCCGGCGTTGATCAGGCTTTGGACTTTCTTTTTAAAGGCCAAGCAATCTTCAGTCGAATGTCCTTGAATTCTTGCGTGGTACGCGCAGTTAGTATTTGCATTGTACCACCTTGGATATGGCGGTGTCAGAGGTTTGAGGTACACAGGTGCAACAAGTTGACCCTGCAACAGTTTGGGATATAGCTCACCATAGGTGGTAGGAATCGGATCAAATTGGGGTTTTTGATCGTTCCTTGTTGAACGTTGGTCATTGCGCCCGGCTCTTTGAGTGTTTGGGATAGTGTTTCGGGGAAGGTTTATTTATGGGGATATGCCAGTTGGAAACGGCTGTTGTGGTATATTGGTATAAGGGAATGGATTTTGGGTAAGGGTTGTTCACATTGGGGTAATAAGGATTATACCCCGGGTAAGGTGTGTAGGGTGTAGGAGGTGCATAAGATGTGGTAGGAGTATAGGGCCTTAGTGGTGTATGTGGTGTGGGAGGTACATATGGGTATTGGTTGATACTATCTGCATGGGTTTCCTTCTTCTTCCTGGCAAGGAATGCCTTTTTCGAAATAGAAGGCTCACCTCCTTCCATTTTCCCATTCTTAATGGCCAACTCTATCATCTCCCCAGATATCACCATGTCTGCATAGTCTTTGGTGGCACTCCCCACCAATTTATCATAATATGGTGCTTTCAAAGTGTTGATGAAAAGCACTGTAGTTTCTTTGCTAGTTAAAGGGGGTTGCACTTGTGTGGCCAGATCCCTCCACTTTTGCGAGTATTCTTTGAAACTCTCATTGGTCCTCTTTTCGATGTTCTGTAGCGACAGCCTATCAGGTACCATGTCAGACACATGCTTATAATATTCCATGAAAGCCCTGGCTAAATCTGTCCATGAACGAATCTTGGTGCGACTCAGTTGATTGTACCATCGGGTTGCTGACCCTGTCAAGCTATCTTGGAAACAATGGATAAGCAGTTTCTCATTACCATCATGCCCCGTCATCCTTCTGTAGTACATGGTCAGATGTGCTGATGGATTGGTAGTCCCATTATATTTTTCAAAGTTTGGTACTTTGAACTTTGGGGGAATTACTAGATCGTGTACTAAGCTCATCTCTTTGGCATCCAGACTGCCAAATAACTCCGCCCCTTCAACAGCCCTCAACCTCTCCTCCAACAGTTGATATTTTTTCTGTGATTCTGCCATTTCGACCCTCTTCAACTCAGTCATCTTTGCTTTTTCCTTTTAAGCTAGTTCCTCAAAGTCAGGAACGTTAACATCATTTAGGTTAGCTCCCACATTACCCTTTTCGGGAACATAGTTCTATGTCTCTGCAGCTGGCTGGATGTAAACATAGGAGGCTGCCCCAATTGGCACCTCTTGGCCCTTTTGCTGTATGTTTTCAGGTTGATCCTCTTCAACTACCACTTTTTTGCTGGTGACCGAATTCTCTCCTGGCCCTTTTTGTTTCATCATGGCACTCATCATTTCCATGAGTTTAGTCATTTGTTCTCGAGACTCCTCCTGAGATTTAGCTAACTGTTCCTGCAGTTCCCTCTGAGTTCTTTCCATTCTTTCAATTCTAGCAAGCTAATCATTTTCCATAGCTCTGGCTTGAGATCGAGTATTGTAAGGGTGTTGAAAATCCGTTTCTTTCTGAGTGCGACCAATTGTACCTTTTGTTTTTGAAAACCATGAATTAGAAATTATTGACACATCTTTTTTTATGTTTTATAAAAAATGAATGAATGAATAAATGACTAAATGTGAATGAATGAATCAAATAAAATGAATAATTACATGACTATGTATATGAATACGAAAAAATAAATGAATGAATAAGTGAAATGAACAAATAAGTGTTTAAGTGTATGAATATGAATGAATGAACAAGTAAAAGGAATAAATAAGTAGTTAAGTGTATGAACAAAAACGAATTTCAAAAATGAATGATTATAAATATGAGTAAATGTACAAATGAACAAACAAAACATATAAAAAATGAATGCATTTGAATGTATTGGCCCCGGGATAATTTCAACCGAACGGTCTTTCATTGATTTCCTGGAACTAAATACATCACAGATAGAATAAAAGGACCACTACCTAAGATAAGTCCGTAATTCGCCTTTCAAAGTGCTATTACAAAATTAATCCTATAGTGACTGCCTCGAATCTTGGACTTTCTTTCACAGTCTCCTTTTGATTGCCTTGCTCTTCAATCTTACCCCTACTTGTTCACGGCCCCTTAACGTGTCAGCACTTCACCGTGTAAGCTTTCTTTAACTTGCTTCTCCAGTTGATTGGCTTGGGCTTCCTCATGCTTCGCTCTCTCTTTACAATAGTTATTCTTCTTCTTGAGGTTTTTGACCTCATGCTCCCATTCCCCAAAAGTCTTAAGGGTCCCCTCAAATCTGAGCTCAAAGTGGTACCTCTTGTTCTCCAAATGTAATTCCCGAAGATCGCCCTTAGCAGTGTCCCTTTCTCTCTTGATCTTTTCCTATTCTCTTTCTCGAGCTGATTCCCTATTTTTCATGTCCTCAAGCTCTTCTTGTAGTCGGGCAATCTCCTTGCTCATCTGGGCCTTTTCTTTTTCAAATTCCGCCCTTGCGATTTCTAGCTCTGATGGCATTTCCCTCGATGGCGGATTCATGAATTGGACCTCCTCCCCATATGATGTCAACAGCCTATCATTAACCCTTAATTCCCTTCATACCAGGTAATCAGGTGTGACGATGTCGGCATATCTGGCCACTTTTATCCGGTGAGTTTTCTTCCATGATTCAATCACTGTCCGCACCTTTCCAGAATATCCTTCTTCCTCATAAGTAAACTCTGATGATCTTAGATTATGAGTCACGGGTGTGAATTGCCGAGACTCAACCTGTCTTTGCACAAACAATGGCGCATAACTCACAGACCCCCAAATTTCGAGTAATGGAACTCCCGAGTTGTCCCCACATTTGTACATAATCGGCATAGGAACCATCCATGGAGCTCTCCAAGTCGCCATCTCCCCTTTTAGATTTTGAAACATGTTGACCCATTTCTCTTCATCCCCGTCTTCAGGCAAATCATTTTGAAGGAATTCCCTAATCGAAACCAAAGACTTCATGTACTGTTTGAAGGAAACCTTTTCTATCTTCCAAAAGTGACTTTGAATCCAAATATAAAGGAGTTGTACACACCCCTTGATTCTTCCTTGTCCTTTCTTTTTGCAAAAATTCAAAGATCGGATAGTTTCAGCTAGGATGGCAGGAGATGGTTGATCTTCTGTTCCAACTTTTCAAAGAAATCAAACACGGCTATATCCACATGACCCAATATCTTCGGGAATATGATTAATCCATAGATAGCTAGAGCGAAGATGTCCCTAGCTTTTTCTTTGTCGGAATAACCCAATATCAACTGTCGGAGAGTTTCCCACGGAATGCATCCATTTTTCTGCTTTGTGTCCACATGACTCTCAACCCATGTTGTATCCATTCATGTGATCCTAGCCACTTTCTTCTTAAAACCTGAAGGTTTCACTTCCTTCAAATATACCCGATCAGGATTAGGACACTCAATACGTAACAGTGCTGAATATTCTTCAATCAGTGGGGTCATATCCTCCTTGTTAAAAGTGAAACATCTATAAGCAGGATTCCAAAACTGTACCATAGCCTGAATCAGCCCACTATTGACCCGAATCGAAATTAAGAATGCTATATCTCCATATTTCTGAGTGAAGGCTTCTTTCTTTGATACATTCCACTGATTCCAAATGTTGGCTAACCCTCAGAGATTTTTCTGTCTAGAATCCACTTTCACCCTTTCCGGCAATACTGACACATAATCTTTCTTCAGGCAATCACCATTCTCCCTCTGATCTTTTTTCGACCATGCCTTGACTACTGCATGATCTTCTATCACTGAAATAACCTGACACTCCATGAAATTCGTTTGGGTTGATGACTATCCCGAGGCCAATAAACTCAAAGTGTATGATGATTTCTATGATGCATGTTGATGCACCCAAAAGAGTGTATCTTATTTAACCTTGCATTAAAAAGATCAATTGTAAGTATAATGATTAGCAAGGGTCGAGTCCTCAGTGATTGGGTTTTAATCTATGAGTTATTAGTTTATAACTTACGTTCAAAGAAAACAATAAAAGAAAAGGGGTTTTTGAAGCCAGATTTAAACTAAAGTAAATAATAAGAATAAGATGCAAGGCGGTATAACCAGCCAATAAAAATATATATACTAAATTAGGCGGTATAACCAGCCAATAAAAATATATATACTAAATTAGGCGGTATAACCAGCCAATAAAAATAAAACAAAGTTAATATACAAATTAGGCGGTATAACCAGCCAATAAAAATAAATATACTTTTAAAAATAAGCAAACTAGAAAAGTAAGAAAACAAGTAAGTAAGAAGAATTAAATATGAAAAATATGGTTAAGGTTTCATTCTCCACCACTAGACATCATTAAGAATCAATTTCAGATCTATCAATATCAACCAACTATCAAAGTTAACAACCGTAGATAACAACAAGCTCTGTTACCCCAATCTTTCCTTAGTTTGTCGTTAAATAGAACAAGCTCTCTATTTAATCTCTAACCATTAAACAACCTAGAATAAGCTCTCTAAATTCAATTTAATGGCAGCTTTATGATGAGAAAGATAGGTTGATCTAAGCAACAAACACATAAGCTCGGATTGTTCAACTTAGGTTATGTTCCACTTTGCAATTATTGAAAACTTGACCATAATCATTAATCACAAATTGCCACTTATGAATAGGAAATCAAGACAATTACACGGATCAAGACTCCTAAACTAGCAATAGATAATTATCAAGATCTATCTAGTTGTACACCTAAATAAATCAAGACAACATCATGAACAATTCTTGTAGAAGAACATAAGCAACTTTGATAGAAAATTAATGATAGATAGAATCTGAAAATCAATCACAAAACATGTCTAGGGCTTTGAAATCACCCTTAACCAAATAGAAGTTTAGCCTAGCATAGGCATTGTAAACATAAACATAAAATTAAAGAAAATCTAAGAAGAAAATAAAAGAAAGAAAGAAGAAGAGGAAGAATATTAATTATCCAACCTCTTGCTCTCTCTAAAGAAAAAGAAAACTAGAGAAAAGAAAGAAAACTAGAGAAAAGAAAGAAGAAGAAAACTTAGAGAATTTTATTAAAATGGCTAATATCCTACCTATGTACAATATGATCCCTTACAATCATCCAAGGCCCTCTATTTATACACATTTTGGAGGGCTAAATGACAAGAGACAAGCTTTACAAATTTCAAAGGTAGGTATAATAGGTGGGTGCATTTTCTAACAATTTTCGTCATATATGACGATTTTGATCAGCCAACTTGATGGTCGATTTTGTCAATTTTGGAGGCCTTATCTGATCACATGGTCTTCTAGAAACATGTTACCCTATCCGTTACTGATCCATAGCCGTTGGAATCAGCTCATTTGCTGATGTGGATAAGAAGATATGGGCATAATACGAAAACAGGTCAGCACAGACGTCATTGCACATCAGCCAACTTGATGGTCGATTTCGCTAGGGAAAACGACTCCGTTTCAAGAAGTGTAAAACATGAAAAAGATAGATATGCCTCTTAGTTTTGCATGGCTACAAATTTAAGCCTTATGGCTTCAGTGAAACTCGAGATATAGCTGATATGGCAAAAGGTGTCGGAACTAGAACTGAACTGGATTTGCCCTTAATTCTAGTAATCTGAAATCACTCAAAGAAACTTGTGAAAAACACCAAAATACATAAAAATATAAAAGATCATAAACACAATTAGACTAAACAATAATAACTCGTATTTGACACAAAACAATAATAAAACATAACTAAAAACTATATAATTATACGAGTTATCACACCCCCACACTTAGATTGTTGCTAGTCCCTAACAACGACTCAATAAAAATAAAATAAGAAAATCTAATCTAATCCATTTTCGTAGGAAATCACGGTGGCACTTAGCATGTGACACAAGCCTTTAAACCCCTAGGTGTCCCTAGTGGACGAGTTTAGTCTCGTGAGGGTTTACTAGAACGATACCCACAAACATTGAAAAACTAAAATATAAATAAACTGCATATACTTAAAATATTTACTCCTAATCCTTTCAATACAAATTAGAGACAATATTTGAACAAGTCTTATAAACTAATCAATAGCTTAAAGAATTTCACAAAAAATCATGCTTGAATGTAAATTGTTTGAGTTAAGCCAATATTAGCATAACATATCTCAATCAAAATATTGCATGTTCAAATTTAATCTCAACTTCTCACATGGGATACCCTCATGATTTTCACTCTTTAAAGTAGTGGTGAAGTGTTTACACTCAATCAATCTCATGAAAACAGTTCTACCATATTCTTGCTTGTCCACCTATTCTCCCCTATTTAGATCATACAACATCATGAATCAAGAGGTCCTTAATCAAGGTTGTAATGGGGCCAAGGGGTTTGTAATGTGGTTGAAGAACAAAAGGATAAAGATATCACAAAGGTTCCAAAGAGTTCATAAAGTTTAGAGACATAAAAAGATTATACAAAGAAACTTCTCAAAACTCTTTACAAGTACATAGTCACCTAGGCCGGATATTCATGTTGGGCCTTTTCTTCATTCTAAACAACTTTGTAACATCTTTTTCTTTTTCCACAAATTCAAGAGATGATTCATATTTTTTTTTTTTTTTTTTTACATAGGAATGTATTTGCCAGTATTCCATTTCTTTTTCTCTTGACTTTTCTTTTCTTTTCCCCCCACACTTATTTCTTGTTTCTAACCCAAATTTTTAACTAAAAATATCCCTTGTTTTTTTGCAATATGTCTCAAAATATATAATCCATCTTTAGAACAAGGGTAAGGATATAAGTATATTTAGGCTAGGTGTAAGTTGTGGTTACCAATAAAACATCATATTTAATGTAGGCTCAAATTGGCTCACTAGTGGGGATGTTCTCTTAGAACATTAATAATGGATGGCTGTTTGGCTCTGGTTATAATCCTAATGCCTCTATCATATTCATGTTGTCACATGTATCAATATAGTCTCAAACGGTTTAAAGCAAGTTCTAGAGAATCATGTAATCATAAGAGCACTCAAGAAAGAAATTAGATTGATTTGTATAATGCATCAATCATTATAGGCTCAAAAACTCACAAGGATGATTATACAAGTCAGATTAAGTCTAAACATGCTTCTTTCTCAATCAACATATCATATTAACATTGGCTCATAAAAAGGTTGACATCAAGCTCAATTCTCATGAAAATCTTCTCACTAATAAATCTGTTTTAGACTTATGCAATTCATATCTCATCATTGTATTAAAAAGGAACTAAAACACACTAAAAAAAAAATAATAATAATAATAAAGACTCATAAAAAAAAAATAGTAGACAAAAATAAACGAAATCCTAAATCATTCCCCCCACACTTAATTCTTACATTGTCCTCAATGTAAGTCTATTAACCCAAATGAAAGAATCATGTGTAAGAGAAAAGAACTAATAACATAAGAATAGGAACAACTAAGACTCAAAACAAAACAAACTCATGC
This sequence comes from Fremontodendron californicum, assembly GCA_030761205.1. Lineage (NCBI taxonomy): Eukaryota > Viridiplantae > Streptophyta > Magnoliopsida > Malvales > Malvaceae > Fremontodendron > Fremontodendron californicum. Next base: position 5,582,915 of record JAULJL010000019.1, on the reverse strand, counting down.
AACCTAAATAATCCTAAAATACTAAACAAAAATTAACAAGTAAACATAAAAAGATTAAAATCAAACTGACAAGGTATGTCTCAAGTCTCCCTTACTCAGACCTTGTTCAGAATGAATACTTTTAAATGGCTTAAAACACAAATTTCTTTCTTTCTTTTTTTTTTCTTTTTTTTTTTTTTTTTTGAAGGTAAAATTTAGGATATATTACCTGTAGAGGTTGCTAACCACTTATTATAACTGAGACACAACAAACAAAATGTTAGATAATGTCACAAAGACAAAGTGCAATCCACTCCTTGCTCGTCCATATCTCTTTTTCTTTTTCCGAGCGTTTGCGAAACAACCGTAGCAGATAAACACTCATAAGCTTGGAGCTTTTTGAGTAAATCTTCAATGGTTGTAGCAGAAATTATGGTTCTCCTTGCCTCTGAAAACATGAATCCATTTTCCACAGCATTATCTAAATATGAAAGCAAATTACTAAAATAACCATTAATGTTAAGCAAACCAATGGGTTTCTTATTTGTGACCAAAGATGACCAAGAAGCCACGCAAGCTATTTCTTCCAATGTACCCAGACCTCCTGGTAAAGCAATGAATGCATCGGCAGAATGGTACATGATTGTTATCCGTTCAGGGATACTCCAGACTTGTATTTCCTTACCCACGGTAGGTCCACAAAAACTTGTGAATAGTTTTGGCACGATTCCTAGAACTGGACTTCCTCCGGCGTGTGCTGCTGTAGCGACTGCTCCCATTAAACCCGTACTACCGCCTCCATAAATCAACTGGATCTTTTGTTGGGCAAGTATTACTCCAACTCTTATGGCTTCATCAGCGAATATGTTATTTTTCCCTGGATAAGCACCTCCAAAGACACAAATTTTTTTAATGCGCTGGGACGAAGTACTTTCCATTTTTTTTTTTCGAGTGCCTGAAAGAGAATGAGTACATGGTGTAATATATAAAGGACTGAGTAGTGAATCAGACAAGAGTAATAATGTCGCCGAAAGTGTATCTGACCTGTCAGAAGAAAATATTAACCTAACAAAAGATTTTTGCGTGATTTCAGGAAGAAAATCAAAAAGAGAAGAAAAAATCAACCGTAAAAGACAAATAAAAAAAAAACGACAATAATTACACAAATCGAACAACACGTAAATTAAACCAAAATAAAGTTATTGCAAATCAAACCAAAAACTGAGAAGTCATTTATTGTAGTTGTGATTGTGGCTCACATCTTCCTCTGGTTTTACGTCCAGAAACGGCTTAAACGCCTTCTATGAGTCGAGGATATGCTTCCCATCCAGTTTTCTTACAAGCTGGCAAACAGGGTCTTTTAACATCAGATTCCCAAGATGTTGCCATTCCCTTTGTGCATAAGCATTCTTAATCTTTCAAATCGAACTTGGTAAAGCTTCAGTAAAATATTTCGAGGAAAAGGAGGAAATCGTTTCTGCAATCTTGTGAGAATATCATCCATCCTGAAAAAAAAATGAAAGAGAAATTGAAAGAGAAATTTATATACAATATCAGTTTTGTGGGTAGCTGATGGAACCGATTTAAATAATCACGGAGTACCGTTATCCGCCATTTAACCGGGGTTAAAAAATTAAAAATTATATTTACATCTAGTTATTTTCAAAACAAGGATCAGAAAGAAAAACAACATAAAAAAACTCAAAAACAAAACACTCTAAATAAAATCCTAAATTCTTCCCCCCACACATAATTCTTACATTGTCATTAATGTAATGCTATTATCCCCCAATGCAAGAATTATATGTAAGAGAAAAGAACTATTAAACAAAAGAAACTTATGCAGCCTAAATGAATTTAAAAGCAGTAAACACAATTAACAAAGAAACATAAGAAATAAAAATAATAAAAAAAAAAGGAAAAGAAAGAGAAAGAGAAAGAGAAAGCAAATCTGAATATGGAAGGTTGGCAATTTCATCTTTAATTGGGCTGCCTTCCCAATTAACACTTGAGTTAGTGTTTTGAATCTAACCAACACCCCTTCTTGGCTTTTTAGGCTTGTCAGGCTCATACATGAAATTTCCCAAATTTATACGTTTGAGAGGTAGCTTTCTTTGCACAACAGTGGATGCATTCTCCATTACAAGTATTATTCCATAATCCTTGGTGGTGCATATCTCATCGAGGAATGGTGCATCTTTTGGTACTTGTTGAATGACATCCACAAACAAACTGTTTAAGGTTTCCAGCGTGTCTTGTTCATGTTCATCCTCCTTGAACTTTGCGAATCTACTAGGAAAAGGTGGAGAAGAAACATTAGTAAAAATTGGAATCTCAAACGTTACCTCAGGTGCCGAAATACTCTTATTTGGATCATTGGCTTCATTATCCTCAAGAATAGAATTCATCTCTAATTTTGTCTCATCCTCATCTTGTTCCTCATTCCTCAAGGTCACAATAGTAGCATTCTCCTTTGGGTTAATCATCGTTTGGGCAGAGAGTTCTTCAGATCTTTGTGCTACCCATACCACCATACTACTAGCCAATAGGCTCATTTGCCTTTCCAAACTCTGGATACTTGCCCTTGTTTCCTGTTGAAATTGCAAAGTATTAGTAACAAGAGAATCGACAATATCTTCTAAAGAAGTACCTGAGTTTTGAGTCATATGTGGTGGTTGAAGAAGATCTGGTTCTTGAGACCATGATTGATTGAAGCTAGATGGATGAGTGTAATTGGCATAAGGATCTACTTCTTGGTAATTTTCTGAGTAGCCATAATTAGTATGATCCCACCATCCCTCATGGTAAGTGTTTGAGTAATGATCATACTGTTGGTCTTGGAACACTTGATGGCCTTGACATCCTCCCATGGCCAATTGTTGAACTGGGTAGGTGAGATTGGCTTGTTGATTTTCCATGTTCATGTATGCCACCAACTCTTCAAGTGTTAGATTGCTTAATTCCATCGTTTGTTTTTTTTTTTTTTTAAATTTGATAAGAAAAACTTGTATGTACAAGAAAATATAACTAATTAGAACTGAAAATAAGAATAAACCAAGTAACAAATAAACTAAAAAAAACAATCCCCGGCAACGGCGCCAAAAATTTGATGCACCCAAAAGAGTGTATCTTATTTAACCTTGCATTAAAAAGATCAATTGTAAGTATAATGATTAGCAAGGGTCGAGTCCTCAGGGATTGGGTTTTAATCTATGAGTTATTAGTTTATAACTTACGTTCAAAGAAAACAATAAAAGAAAAGGGGTTTTTGAAGCCAGATTTAAACTAAAGTAAATAATAAGAATAAGATGCAAGGCGGTATAACCAGCCAATAAAAATATATATACTAAATTAGGCGGTATAACCAGCCAATAAAAATATATATACTAAATTAGGCGGTATAACCAGCCAATAAAAATAAAACAAAGTTAATATACAAATTAGGCGGTATAACCAGCCAATAAAAATAAATATAGTTTTAAAAATAAGCAAACTAGAAAAGTAAGAAAACAAGTAAGTAAGAAGAATTAAATATGAAAAATATGGTTAAGGTTTCATTCTCCACCACTAGACATCATTAAGAATCAATTTCAGATCTATCAATATCAACCAACTATCAAAGTTAACAACCGTAGATAACAACAAGCTCTGTTACCCCAATCTTTCCTTAGTTTGTCGTTAAATAGAACAAGCTCTCTATTTAATCTCTAACCATTAAACAACCTAGAATAAGCTCTCTAAATTCAATTTAATGGCAGCTTTATGATGAGAAAGATAGGTTGATCTAAGCAACAAACACATAAGCTCGGATTGTTCAACTTAGGTTATGTTCCACTTTGCAATTATTGAAAACTTGACCATAATCATTAATCACAAATTGCCACTTATGAATAGGAAATCAAGACAATTACACGGATCAAGACTCCTAAACTAGCAATAGATAATTATCAAGATCTATCTAGTTGTACACCTAAATAAATCAAGACAACATCATGAACAATTCTTGTAGAAGAACATAAGCAACTTTGATAGAAAATTAATGATAGATAGAATCTGAAAATCAATCACAAAACATGTCTAGGGCTTTGAAATCACCCTTAACCAAATAGAAGTTTAGCCTAGCATAGGCATTGTAAACATAAACATAAAATTAAAGAAAATCTAAGAAGAAAATAAAAGAAAGAAAGAAGAAGAGGAAGAATATTAATTATCCAACCTCTTGCTCTCTCTAAAGAAAAAGAAAACTAGAGAAAAGAAAGAAAACTAGAGAAAAGAAAGAAGAAGAAAACTTAGAGAATTTTATTAAAATGGCTAATATCCTACCTATGTACAATATGATCCCTTACAATCATCCAAGGCCCTCTATTTATACACATTTTGGAGGGCTAAATGACAAGAGACAAGCTTTACAAATTTCAAAGGTAGGTATAATAGGTGGGTGCATTTTCTAACAATTTTCGTCATATATGACGATTTTGATCAGCCAACTTGATGGTCGATTTTGTCAATTTTGGAGGCCTTATCTGATCACATGGTCTTCTAGAAAAATGTTACCCTATCCGTTACTGATCCATAGCCGTTGGAATCAGCTCATTTGCTGATGTGGATAAGAATATATGGGCATAATACGAAAACAGGTCAGCACAGACGTCATTGCACATCAGCCAACTTGATGGTCGATTTCGCTAGGGAAAACGACTCCGTTTCAAGAAGTGTAAAACATGAAAAAGATAGATATGCCTCTTAGCTTTGCATGGCTACAAATGTCAGCCTTATTGCTTCAGTGAAACTCGAGATATAGCTGATATGGCAAAAGGTGTCGGAACTGGAACTGAACTGGATTTGCCCTTAATTCTAGTAATCTGAAATCACTCAAAGAAACTTGTGAAAAACACCAAAATACATAAAAATATAAAAGATCATAAACACAATTAGACTAAACAATAATAACTCGTATTTGACACAAAACAATAATAAAACATAACTAAAAACTATATAATTATACGAGTTATCACATGTCAAAGAAAAGAAAACAGAAAGAAATTAGTAAAGAAATGAATTCACAAATATAACATAAATAACAACATGCTTTAAAAAATGTCCCGAAAATTTAAACAGAGCTTCGGCATTACGACGCCTTTGGAACAAAATAATAAATTTATTACGAGCGATATGATGTTAGTTCGTCATCACCCAATTTGTAAAATCTAACATATAGAAAGATGGTAAAAGGTTGGAAATGTTTCTCTATGTGTTCTTAAACTTCGGGTATCAAACAGAAATCCGGCATGGGTTCGTCTAGGTTCACTATATGAAAGTGAATCAGTTCTAAGGCCCCGAATTGTTCCTCACTGTCGCCTGTGAAGGCTAGTAAGGCACCCCGATAAAAGCGGGTTCAATTCGTTAGAGTATATTTTCCTATGCCCGTACGGAGGATTATCACGAAGGCATTAGGTACTTTATACTCCGAAAGTGTTTCACTAGCCCATAGGGAGGATCATCACGAAGGCGTAGTTACTTTACTCCCACTTAAAAGGACGGAACCCGGGTAGAGGATTCATGTTATACAAATGCAGACATAGTGTGTGCGGAGGAACAAAACAAACCTGTCACCACCTATTCTAAACCCCTTATTCTAAATACCCCACTAAAATCAAACAATGTAAAGTATCAGTCAAGCAAACCTATAAATATACGCAACAAAATAACTAGATAACAAATAATAATATGCATGCATATGAAGATGGACATATTTAAAACATTTTATTATTTTCAAAATTCTCCTTTATTTTAAAAATATGGGAATTAAAATTAAATACCAATTAAACCAACAAAATCGAGACTTAGATAACACACGACTAATTCTAGGCCTGACTCTCTAAAAAAGTCCCCAGCGGAGTCGCCAAGCTTTCGCAACCTAAAAAAAATAACATCTCATCGCAAGACTTTATTATTCATTAGGCGTGACATTAAAAAAAAAAAGGAAAAGTCGACTTAATTCCTTTAGAAAAACGAAGGTGTCGATACGTGAATCCCGATCGTGGGGACCCGTTCGAGTGAGGGGGAAACGAAATCAGAGGAAAAGACAACTTAATTCCTCTAGAAATAAAATAAACAGTCAAGGGTATGAAAACGACCTCGTAAAAAAGACATGGAGTCGCCACCAATCTTTTTTAGCAAGGTGTGATCGGCCACCTATTAAAACCGGTTTTATAAAACATTTTAAAATTAATTAAAATATTTTTAAAACCAATTTCAAGTCTGCGTTATAAACTAGAGAAATCAAAGCGGGTTCGGGAGTCGGTTACATGCGGGGAAGGATTAGCACCCCACAACGCCCGTATAAAACGGTACCTTATTAATCGTGTGTTATTTCAAGTCTCGATAAAAAAGTCGGTTTTAATTTAGTATTTCAAGTTAATTCCCAATTTAAAGAAAAATAATTACATTTTTAATTTAAAATGATCCAAAATTTATTAATTCAAAATTTTCCTATATTCCCCGACAAAGTCGACAAAATATAGAAATTTTGGAAAACATTCCGAATCATTCTCTTTTTTTTAAAGAAAGATATTCTTTTATTAATGATAATTGATGATATTCCCTCCAGCAAACCCGGTAGAGAACTCATGAATTATTTTAACTCGGGAATATCTTCATTTTTATTGAAAATCATTACCTTTTTCAAAACATTTAAAAATATGAACATGAACATGTATGACATAAAAAAAATGACATGGCAAAGTCTAGATAATATAATGCAACCTAAATGATATGACATAATTTAAATGACGTAGTATATTCTAGTAGAATGAAAAATCCTAAGTATCATGGTATATTCATTCTAAATGAGATAAAATAATTTAAATGACATGGCAATTTTAAATGATATGGCATATTTTAAATGACATGGCATGTTATAAATAAAATAACCTAAATGACATGAAATATGATCTAAATGACAAAAATGACATGAAATTAAAATAATGCTAACATATAATATGCATGAAAATGAAAATAAAAATAAAAATAATAATGCATGAACATAGTATATGCTAAACAATATGACAAAAATAAGTAAATAAAAAGCATAGGATATCATGAAACATTCAAAATCATATGGAAAACAATATAAGATCATAAAATGTGAATCAAAATAATAATAATATCATGGAAAAATATCGTAGCAAAAATCACACATTTAAATAAAATGCATGAACATGGGAAATGCAATGCATGAAAATGCATTTTTTCCTCTAAATAAAGAAATCCGTATATCTAAAAAGATATCCGGCTACCTTAGGAAAATATGTCAAATTAGATTTTCTAAAAAAATAAAACTTTGTGATTGTTTGAAAACAATTTTGAGGAAAATTTGAATAAAAATTAAAACCCTTACCAAACCCTTTTAAAATGGCTATAATTTTCTAAGTTTAAAATCCCGGACTTAACCACCCTTAACCTGAGATTTATAAAATCATTTTTAAAGTTTAAAAAGGCTTAGAAACTACCCTAAGGCAGTAGCTAAAGCTTATACCTAACCCCCTCTAAATTCCTTAGCAACATTCAACCCTTATTCCTCTTATGATTTCAAATCTGCCTCTACTGTCCAGTTTTGCCATACGATTTTTAGCCTATTTTTTAAAAATTCAAAATAATCTAAAATAAATAATGGATACTTAGAACATGTAAAACTACACAGGAAAAAATTGGCTTAATTTTCTGATTAAAGATGACTTCCCAGAAAAATCGGAGATGTTCGAGTACTGGGTGAAAAAAACTGTTTTGTCAAAACACATTTTTTGCCTTTGATAAATTCATTGAAAAATCAAAGTAAAAATTGTTGGAGATCAACCTAAAGACCTAAGGACAGTAGCTCAACATTTTAAAAACCTTGGACAAAAATTGGCTAAGTAAAAAATCACAAAGGTAAAATAATCAATTTGATAATTTCTTCATTTTCCACAAGTATGCTCTAGAGAGCATGACTTTGAGCCATTAATTGGCCTAAGTCACAAATCAAGTGGCAATGACATGGAATGCATGATCATACAGCAAATGAAATGTATAAAATGCATGGTCTAAAGGTCTAAATGGTAAAGTAAATGCATGACAATTCAAGACAACCTAAATGCCTAGCATGAATTTGCATGGCAATAAATGCTATCCTAATTCAATATGCATGCAATGCTTGGTAATGCAAATATGACTTGGACCTAATATTTTATGAATATGCATGAAAGTACTAATGTGACCTAAGACCTAAATAGCATAGTAATGCATGACAATACCAATGTGATTTAAGACTAAATATGCATGGTAATACCAATATGGCCTAGACCTAAAATGTAATGAGCATGCATAGCAATACTATGAACATACAATGAATCATGAAACTAATGTCAATGCTGGAATAAACAGCAACTAATACACAATTTCAAGATATGATAATGCAAAGCATGTTACCTAAACAAAATGCAAATGCATGACAAGGCAAAGGATGCATGAAGAGGCCAAATAATCTCATGAGGCTCTAATGCAATCCTATTTAATAAATGACACAAATATATGAAAAATCATGTTAAGATGCATAATGTCATGACATTTTCATAAGCATATAACATACTAAAATAAAAAATGCACAAGCTCATGGCATGGAAATGCAAACAAGTTAAGACAAAGGAAAATGCACATGTAAGGCACACAAAAAGGAGTTGCCGAATGGTCATTGAAAAAAAAAAGAATGATGGCATTTTATCATAGCATTTTCATAAGAACATGGCATACTAAAATCAAAATATACAACTTCATGGCATGGAGATGCAAACAAGCTAATAAGTAAAAGGAAAATGGACATGCAAGGTATACAAAATGGAGTTGCCGAATGGTCATGAAACAAAACCAAGAAAATGCAAACATGTAAGACATGATACATGAAAAAAATGCACAACATGAGTGTAGACACCTAATTTTGTCCGGACCACTAAACAAGTATGTTTTCTTCCCATATTGATGTTCCCAAGTGTAAAAAGACTGTTTTCATCCTGCAGGTGGTACTCCGAGACTTAGTTTAAGAGGGCGAGCACAAAAAGTCAAACTTGAAAAAAAAGTCAACCCCGAAAAAGTCAACCCCGAAAAAGTCAACCCCAGAAAGTCAACTACTGAAAAAGTCAACCCACTTTCAAAATCAAGATTTTAAGTTCAATTGAAAAATGGCGAAAGAATTTTGATAATCCGAGGTCTACATTGAAAGATATGGAGTTCGGAAGTTGGGATTTGGAGATTCAGTAGAAAGGAAACCCTAATCCGAGAAATTTGGGGAAAAGTGCTTAAACGATCAAACTGGTCGAAATTGAAGGTTCCAAATGAAAGATAAGCACTGACTACGGGTAATGGAGAAGTCACTTGCAAGAAAAACCGAAAAAAAAGTCAATCCGGGAGAAAACCGAGAATTAGGGTTTTTAGTGGATTTCGGTGAAATCGGGAAGAATCACAGAAATGGCCCGACTTGGTAAGACCAAAGCCCCCAATGGATGAGGAATGATTAAAAAGGATGGCCCAAGGCTCAGATTGAAGAAAATCTGAAAATCGGACTTGTTTTGAGCAAAACCGGGTTTCGGAGGTTAAAGGGTAAAATTGGAAAAATTTGGGAAAAAAAGCAAATGGACTCCGAAAATTATGGAAAATTTGTCAATCTCATTCTTAAATCATTTGAAAGAGATTGGAGAAAGAAAATCTTGATTCCGAGTTCGTTTGCAAAGTGGCCAAATCCCGGGCTTCTTATGTAGTAATTCAAAAAGATAAATCCCGGAAAAATAGCAAATAGACTCCAAAAATTCTGAAATTTGGCAAATCTCATTTTTAAATTATTTGGAAGAGATTGGCAAAAGAAAATCTTGATTCCGAGTTCGTTTGCAAAATTGCCAAATCCCGGGCCTCCTATGCAGTAATTCAAGCCGATAAATCCCAAAAAAATACCAAATGAGCTCCAAAAATTATGAAAACTTCCAGATCACACTTTTTAATTATTTTGAAGAGATTGGTGAAGAAAAATCTTGATTTGGAGCTCGTTTAAAAAATGGTAAAATGTAGGGGCATAAAAGGGCATTTTTGGGAAGAAAAAATCCAAATAAATAACAAACGGACTCGGATAATTTTGAAAACTTCCATAACTCAATATTTTATTATTTTGGAAGTATTAAAAAAAGAAAAATTGAATTTGGAGTCCGTTTGATATTTATTTGCATCCGGGGGGCAAAATGGTCATTTCACCCAAGCAACCGAAAAGGGCTTTTTTGGCCCTTCAAAAAAATCAGAGTTGGGCTGGAAAAGAGAAGTGCTGGCATGCCCAAGCCCAAAGAAAGGAGGAAGCTTCTAATTTTTTTTTAATCAAGTGGTTAAAAATCAAGAGTTAGTTAACCATTCTCTTTGATCAAGCCATGATGATTAAACCACATAGGTTAAGAAAGATGTCAACATTATTTTTGCATAGCTGTAATTTGAGAGGGCTGAGATGCTAATCTAAAGGTGGTAATTTCATGACTTTTCATCTTGAATTATTGGCCATTTGATGGAAATTAGGTTACACAAAAATGACAACATCTTGGAGGCTATATCATGCATTAAGGCTAGCCCTAAGGGGGGGAGGCAGATTTTGGTTTCTTCTTTTCCATTTTGGCTGATTTCTCTTAGTTTTTCTTAGTTTTTATCTTCTTGGTTGAGAGCAAAAAAAGAAAAGTTTAGAAATAAAGGAAAGTTTGAAGAGAAAAGCTTGAAATATTAGCTTCTTGAGGTTGCTCTTGAGCACCAACTCTTGCACTTTCATTTTCTATTCTTGTTTTTTGCTATTTTAATCTCTACTTGGTGAGTTTTCATTTTAAAATAATGTTTCTTGTTCTTCCTTCATTTCCTTTCTTAAGTATATTTTTTTTACATTTTGTTTTTACAATAAACTCACCATGGCCAAATGGCCTACATTATTTATTTTAAGTTGTTGTTTCAATTCATTTTACCATATTATTTATGCTATTTTCTTTGTTTTTGATGTTTTAAGTGTTATGTTATTTCATGTTCTTAAGTTATATTTAATTTGGTTGCTTTGTTTGTTGCCATTTATGTCTTAGATATCATGTTTTTGCATTTTTAATTTTCTGTTTTCATGTTGTTTAAATTTGAGCATGTTTTAGAGTTAGCATATTAAGTGTTTGTGAAAATGCTTGTGTGATTCTTTGCATGATTCTTGTTTTATATCTTAGTGAGCATGTTTTAGATTTGGTATATTAGGTGTTTGTGAAAATGCTTGTGTGATTTTTGTGTTATGACTTAGTTTTTCATGCTAGCATACCAAGTGTTTGTGAAAATGCCATGCTTGTTGGAGCTTGGGGCCATTTGGCTACTCCATGTGTTTTGCATTGTGTGTTGTATTTTTGTCATGCTAGTTGTTAGGTTTTTGCATTTGCATGATATTTGGTTGGATTTTTGAATTAAGCATGCCTTGTGTTTGTGAAAATGCCATGCATATCTTAGGTCTAGGTTGCATTTATTGCCATGCAAGTTCATGTTAGGTCTAGGCCATATTATTTATGTCATGCATTTTCCTTATATTTAGTTTTAAATCCATGCATTTCATGCATTATGTTTGCTGCATTATTTCATGCATTTCATGTTCATACCACTTGAATAATGACTTGAGCCAATTGATGGTTCAAAATCATGCTCTCTTGAGCACACTTGTGGAAAATTAAGTTTGTCAAGTTGATTATTCTACCTTTGTGATTTTTTTTACTTAGCCATTTTTTATCTAACTTTCAAAAAGTCCTAGCTACTGCTTTCAAATCATTTTATGAGTTTCAAATATTTTTACTTTGATTTTTAAATGATTTTATCAAAGACAAAAAAATGTGCTGGCAAAACAGTTTTTTCTCCTCCAAAAACTCGTACATCTCTGATTTTTCTGGGAATTCATCTTTGATCAGAAAATTAAGCCAATGTTTTCTCATGTAGTTTTGTATGTCCTGAGTCTCCAGTATTTTTTTTAGAATTTTTGGAATTTTTAAAAATAGGGTAAAAAATCGTGGATTAAAACTGGACAGTGGAGTCAGGATTGAATTTAAAGAAAAACAAAGCAGTTTTTTCTCCTCCAAAAACTCGTACATCTCTGATTTTTCTGGGAATTCATCTTTGATCAAAAAATTAAGACGATTTTTTCTCGTGTAGTTTTAAATGTCGTGAGTCTCCAGTATTTTTTTCAGAATTTTTGGAATTTTTTAAAATAGGGTAAAAAATCGTGGATTAAAACTGGACAGTGGAGTCAGAATTGAATTTAAAGAAAAACAAAGCAGTTTTTTCTCCTCCAAAACTCGTACATCTCTGATTTTTCTGGGAATTCATCTTTGATTCGAAAATTAAGCCGATTTTTTTTCGTGTAGTTTTACATGTTCTGAGTTTCCAGTATTTTTTTTAGAATTTTTGGAATTTTTAAAAATAGGATAAAAATTTGTGGATTAAAACTGGACAGTGGAGTCAGAATTGAATTTAAAAAAAAAACAATTTTCTGTTTTGGTTAATTTACTTAGAGTGGGCTGATTAGAAGGGTTAGCTACTGACTTAGGGTAATTTCTAAGCCTTTTCAAACTCTAAAAATGGTTTTTCAAGTCCCGGGTTAAGGGTAGTCAAGTCCGGATTTTTTAAACTTAGGAAATTAGAGCCATTTTAAAGAAATTAGCCCAGTTTTTATTTTTAATTCAAGCTTTTCAAAATTGTTTTCAAACAATCACAAAGTATTTTGGTTTTAGAATATTTAATTTGACATATTTTCCTAAGGTAGCCGGATATCTTTTTAGATATACGGATTTCCTTAATTAAAGGAAAAAAATACATTTCATGCATTGCATTTTTATATTCATGCATTTTATATAATATGTGATTCTTGCTATAATAATTTCTATGATATTGTTGTTATTTTGATTTATATTTTTTGATGTTACATGGTTTATTATATGGTTTCGAATATTTCATGATATCCTATGCTTTTATTTAGTTATCTTTATTTAGCATATACGTATTCATTTATTTTAAATGTTTTCAAAAGATAATGGTTTTCAATAAAAATAAAGATATTCCCGAGTTAAAATAATTCATGAGTTCTCTACCGGGTTTGCTGGAGGGAATATCATCAATTATCATTAATAAAGGAATATCTTTCTTTCAAAAAAGAGAATGATTCGGAAAGTTTTCCAAAACTAATAAAAATTTCTATATTTTGCCACGTTTGTTGGGGAATATAGGAAAATTTTGAATTTATAAATTCTGGATCATTTTCAATAAAAAAAATGAAATTATTTTTCTTTAAATTGGGAATTAACTTGAAATATTAAATTTAAAACCAACTTTTTACCGAGACTTGAGATAACACACGATTAATATGGTACCGATTTATACGGGCGTTGTGGGGGTGCTAATCCTTCCCCACACGTAACCGACTCCCGAACCCGCTTCTTTGATTTCTCTGGTTTAAAACGCAGACTTGAAATTGGTTTTTAAAATGTTTTAATTATTTTTTAAAATATTTTATAAAACCGATTTTAATAGGTGGCCGATCACACCTAGCTAAAAAAGATTGGTGGCGACTCCATGTCTTTTTTAAGGTCATTTTCAAAACCTTCATTTTTCTAGAGGAATTAAGTCGACTTTTCCTCGATTTTTTTTAATGTCACGCCTAACGAATAATAAAGTCTTGCGATGAGACGTCGTCGTTATTTTTTTTTTAGGTTGCGACAGCTTGGCGACTCCACTGGGGACATATTAGAGAGTCAGGCCTAGAATTAGTCGTGTGTTATCAAAGTCTCGGTTTTGTTGGTTTAATGGGTATTTGATTTTAATTCCCACATTTTTTTAATAAGGAGAATTTTGAAAATAATAAATTGTTTTTAAATATGTTCATACTCATGTGCATGCATTTTATTTTTGTTCTCTAGTTATTTAAGGTTGTATATTATAATTGCTTGTTGGTTAATGCGTTACACTATTCTTGAATGTTTTAATTGCTAGGGCATTTAGAATAAGGTTTGTAGAATAGGTGGTGAAAGGTTTATTATTCCTCCACACACACTACACGTGCATTTGCATAACATGAATCCTATACCCGGGTTCCGTCCTTTTAAGTGGGAGTAAAGTAACTACGCCTTCGTGATTGATCCTCCGTATGGGCTAGTGAAACACTTTCGGAGTATAAAGTACCTAATGCCTTCGTGATGATCCTCCGCATGGGCATAGGAAAATATACTCTAACGAATTGAACCCGCTTTTATCGGGGTGCCTTACTAGCCTTCACCGGCGACAGTGAGGAACAATTCGGAGCCTTAGAACCGATTCACCCTCATATAGTGAACCTAGGCGAAGCCATGCCGGATTTCCGTTAGATATACCGAAAATAGGAACACATAGAGGGACAATTCTAAACCTTTTGTTACCTATTTTACACTCCGAATAAGTGTGCTAGATCGGGCAACAATGTACGTACATCGCCCGTAATAAATGTGATACTCCGCCTCGAAGACATCGTGATGCCTAAATAAGCAGATATTGTTGGGGCAGATGTTCATTAGCTGTTTTTTTTTTAAAAAAAAAAAAAAAAAAAAAAAAACTTTTTTCAAGCATTTTGCATGTTGCACATTTCATACATGTGTGAATAGAGCATGTACATTTTTGGTTGTGTTATTGATCTCATTCTTTGCAATAAACAGTTGGTAATTTCATTTGATGATTTCATAAAACCGGTAGTGTCACATGAACATTTGCATATGGTACTATAGTGGGATCCACCCTGAAATTCTTTTGAAAATAATGTGATTGGTTTTTCATAAATAAAAAAAAAACACAAAAAAAAAGCATGTTAAAAAAAAATCATAAATTAGGAGGCAAATCTTGCATAATGAGATTTTTGAATAATCAAGATTTAGGTCCCACCAATTTCGTGTAATCATTGGTTAATTTATTTGTGTCATTTTGACATCGTGTTACAGTCATAACATGCATGATTATTCATTATAGAATACATTTGTGATATACATGGTCATTCTTTGTACCTACCTTTGTATTAATTCATTTATTCTTAGCATGTATCATTTTGACATCATAGCATGCATGGTCATTCATTGTAGGACACGTTTATGACATGCATAGTCATTATCTGTATATACCTGGCATTAGATTGCATCCATAGCATACATAGTCATCATAATTTCTCTGTATATGTTCATGCATTATCATCAGTTTATTCATGCACATAGGAATAGAGCATGTACATTCATAATCTTAATCTCATGACATTTTCATTTGCATGAAAGGGGTTCGAGATATGAGGAATGAATCGGAGGAACGATTGGGTGCTTTGGAACGCAATCAAGATGAATATGGACATGAAATCCGAGAGGTGAAGGAACAACTTGCCAAATTGCTGATAATGGTTGTGGATATGGGTAACAGTAAAGGTGAACTTTCTCAGGGCTTCGCATCATCTTCGGATCAACCAAAACCATTAGGTCCAGAACATACAATCCTTGCTGGATCCTGCACTTGTCAATGCCACAAAGGTTGCAATCCTGATGAAATTGTGGACAAAATCATGAAAATAATTAAACCTGAAAGCCTGATACCAAAGACAGAAACCTCGAATCCAGTACCATACCTGCAAACTGTTCTAGGTCCAAACCAGTATCCCCACCCTACCATGGTCCAATCGTCCATTGGGACGACCACTACGGGATTCCTGAATCCCACTCCATCGTTACCAACTACCAGTTCATACTATTTCCCTCATCAATCACCTTATCCAGTACCTGGGATAGGAACCTCGAGCTATGTACAACCTCCAAAGGCCCCGTGTCCAAATCCGTACCCTTACCATGCTGTTCCACCACATCCCCATGTAAACACTCCGGTTCGAACCTTAGTGCCACCACCAAGTGCCCCAACTCCTAGGCCATGTGTGACTAAGAAACGATCCCAGAATAAGACCCAAATGCATTTTGATCCCATTCCAATCAGCTACCAAGAGCTCCTCCCTATACTGATCCAAAATCACATGGTTGCCTGTGTCCCATTGAAACCCCTGTTACCACCATATCCAATGTGGTATAATCCAAATGAAAGATGTGATTATCACTGTGGAATTGTTGGCCATAGCATCGAAGATTGTATAGCAGTCAAAAGGAAAGTGCAAGCTCTCATAGATGCCAAGTGGTTGGATCCAACGACACTGATTGATAAAGGACTGGGAAAACGCCATTAGGATTGGGAGATTTACAGCATTGAGGTGGAAAGACTTCGGTCTTATATGATGTAATAGGATTTCACTTTTTCAGTAGCCGGTTCTTATAGCCTTAGGATGCTAGGAAGAATAAAGTGCTTGTAAAGACAGTTTTAACTACTGCTCAAATTTTAAAACATGGTTTATACCATTGTGAACATTGATATGGGAATGAATTGAGTATGCTTCAAATTTATAAGATGTTGATGATTAAGTTCCTTCGATTCTTATTTCCTCCGTGATATCTTCCCCTTTGCATTTTGCATCCCATCAATTATTTGTCAGGTTGCATTCATGCATTCATAATCAGCATGATTTTTCTGTATATATCCATGCATTAATTTGCTTATTACATACATCATGATTAGCATTAGGTCACATTCATGACACACATGGTTAGCATGATTTTCTTTGTATATACTCTGTATCAACCATTCATTGTTTACATAATTGACACCGTGTTGCATTCATAGTGTATGTGATCATTCATTGGGAAACATGCTAAAATACATGAGCAGTCATTGCATATATTCATGTGTTGATCTGTTTATTCTTTGTTTGCAACATGTTGGCATTGTGATTGCATTTATCACATATATGGTCAGCATGTTTCCATTGTACATATCCATACATCATATTGTTTAGGCTTCACATGCATCAAATTGCATTCATGGCTCATTCATCATGACATACATTTGAGGGAAATAAAATAGAAGTTGGCTTGGCTTTAGGAGTCTTTGAAAGAATTTCCATTTCAAATCAGAAGAAGTACTGAGTACACTTTTAATACAGGCCGGTGCTATGGAGGATGAACAAGTTGCCCGAATGGAAAAAATGGAAAGGGAACAGAGAGAATTGCGAGAACAGCTAGCAAAATCTCAAGCAGAATCTAAGGATCAGATGACTAAACTGATGGAGCTAATGTCTGCTGTAATGAAGGGAAAAGGATACACCGAAAACTTTGTCGTCGGAGAAGGGTTAGAGGTACAAAAGGGCCAAGATGAGGTAGCAATAAGTGATGCCCAGAACACTGTTAACCCCGTCAATGTCCTAAAATCAGATGATCCAGCTGAACAGGCAAAGTTGAAAACGGTTGCAGTAAATGAGGTTGAGTTGGCAGATTCTCAAGGGAAATAT
The DNA here is from genome assembly GCA_030761205.1 of Fremontodendron californicum. Lineage (NCBI taxonomy): Eukaryota > Viridiplantae > Streptophyta > Magnoliopsida > Malvales > Malvaceae > Fremontodendron > Fremontodendron californicum. The sequence continues at coordinate 5,565,490 of JAULJL010000019.1, read as the reverse complement.
CAGTTGTTAGATGAAAGGCTCCGGGCAATAGAAAGAACAGATGTATTCGGGAGTGTGGAGGCGAAAGAACGATGCTTGGTCCTCGATTTAGTCATTCCTCCTAAGTTCAAGATCCCTGACTTTGTGAAATATGACGGGACGACCGATCCATCAGCCCACATCACTATATTCTGCCGAAAGATGACAAGTCAGATAGATAATGATAAGCTTTTAATTCACTGCTTTTAGGATAGCCTCAGCGGGTCCGCAATTAGGTGGTATAGTCAGTTGAGCAAGGATCAGATTCGCTCTTGGAATGATTTGGCTGGGGCTTTTCTAAACCAGTACAAGCATATGACCGACAGGACACTTGATCGTCTCATTTTGCAAAATATGGAAAAAAAAGCTACTGAGAGCTTCAAAGAATATGCACAACGGTGGATGAGCCTGGCTGCCCAAGTACAACCGCCCTTGACACAAAAGGAAATCACTATCCTTTTTGTGAATACACTGCACGCCCCGTACTATGACAGACTTGTCGGCAATGCTTCGAAGAATTTTACGGACATGGTAATTTCAGGGGAGATGATTGAGAATGCTATCAAGAATGGGAAACTTGAAAGAGAAGGAACATCCAATACCGAGAGAAATAAGGCACCAAGAAAGAAAGAGGAAGATGTCCAAACTATGGAAGATTTCATCCCATATTCCCAATTTCCCTCATACCAATCATGTTACCCTACTGAGGTATCTCCAAGCCTTTATCCTTACCTACCTACCCAAACACCTAATCCTATACCAGCCCTTGCAACAAGGCCTACTTCTAGAAAACGACCGCGAGAAAATCAAGAAAGAATTCCAATCCCCATCCCTGACTTACTGCCATTACTAATAAAGAATCAGTACCTTACCCCGGTACCTTTGAAAATAGCTCTGAATCCATCAGCAAGGAGTTATGACCCTGACAGCAAGTGTGATTATCACCTAGGGGTAGTTGGGCATTCAACTGAAAAATGCAGACAACTGAAGGAAATGATTGAAAGTTTTATCCGTGATGGTATTTTGACACCGGAGCTTATCGATCAATGGAAGGCCACTTAGCCCTAAATCAATTTCTTTCAGGGTTTTAGGGGGAGAATTACTACCTTTGAAGGATGTCAATAGGAGCATTTTTGACGCATGTAGTTTTATACACTGTGATGATGAAAGCACTTGTCTCATGTTAACATCTACATGAATTAAATGAATTTTAAATGCTTTGTGTTTGTTGTGTTTTAAATAAACGTGAATTTACAAAAACAAGCATTAAGGAAGTTTTAATAATGGATAGTCTCAAGAAGATTGATGATCAGTGTTAGAAATGACCCAACACCATCCCCCTCTTTTTTGGGCTTCTCTATACCTAAACCTTGAATCAATAACACTTGAAAGACCTAATGCTTCAAGGAAAAATGAATGAAAAAAGAGAAGCATTGTCATTGCAAAATAAGCAAGGATGTAAATCCTAGTCTAGGCTATGAACAAAGGAACAAACTTTTTGAAATTTTTTGAATTCCTTGAAAATCAAACAAATGAGACATTCTTTCAAGAATCCAGATTTTGATAATTTGGTGTGTGTCAGGATTGTGCTAAAACCATTCATGACCTTTCCCAATGACCACAAAACACTAATTGCCCAGACATCACTTCATGATTGACACCTTGGGGCACAATGATTAAACTAGATTATCCCTTGTCCCAGAGAAAACCTGCTTTTGGGTCATGTTTTCCTTGTCTCTTCAAAGAACTCAGATTGGAAACTCAGCCTTTTCAAAACAGACCTAGACTTGCCATGTTCCTCGTTGATACAAATTCGCATGGATAATCAAATTGGGGCATCATATGTGGAAATGATGGATACATAGTGAAGAAGGATGGGCTAATGCATGAATCATTGGGGGCATGCGACGAAAAAAACAAAAAAAAAGAAAAAAAAGAAAAAGAAAAATCATGATATCATGCATATGAGAATTCGGATGATTCCAAAGTGCAAAATGAAATTCTGAATATCTATTTCCCCTGAGGATTGCTTTTCAATGAGAATATTTGGGCTTGATATGATGAATGGCCATCTTTCATATCCATTTCACAAGAAAAAAATTATTATCCATAGTCACCCCTTTTGAGCCAAAAGAATTCTTAATTCTTTGAACCCTGATCAAGGATTACCCTTTACACTGGGGGGCAAATGCGAGGAAAGATCTTTTCAAAGATCATTGAGAAATGAGTGACAGCTCAGGGACAGACACAAAGCAAATGGAGCCCCGAATAAATACGGGCGCACTCTGTCAAAGAAAAAAAGAAGAGGAAAAGATGACGAAATGAAAGCCAAGAAAAACAAACAAAAAACACAATAAAAAAATGTGTGTGAAAGACATGGCAAATTGAAAGCCAAAAGCAAGGAAGAAAAAGAGCAAAATCAAAAAGAAAGAAATGTCCAAGAAGAGACACATGCTTCAAAGAAAATCCTCTTCAAGAAAGGATCCTTGATCTGATTACCCTCAAACACATATTTTGGGCCTATTTATCCTTTCTTTCTGAATCCTGAGCCATGGCCTACATTACGTGCTTTAAAAGTCCATTTTGATCAAGCATGAATGTTTAATTTGAAGGGTTTTCCTCAGATTTTATCCCATCTTATCAAATTCTCATTTCACTAAGGAAGAATTTAGAATTCTCAAGTGCATGGTAAAAAAAAAAGAGAAAAATTGAAAAGAATGGGACTCTAGGGCGAAAACCCAAAAAAAACGGGCGGTCTAGAGTAGAATGGGAATTTTCGATGCCATCGATGATAGTGCCGATACCCCAAAAGAAAAGATCTTATTAAAGGAGTGGTCATCGAGGAACATCTAGGAATTCCTGAACCCCCCAAATTGTCAGCTCTCATTCGGAGGATTGTCTTCAAAAAATGAAACTTTGTTCCCAAGATTAAACTTTCCGGTTTAAACATCCCAGCCAATCTTGATGCTTGACAAAATGCCTTGATATGGAAACTAAAAGAATGTTGAATTTGTTTGGTTCTCAATGAATTCATGATTTATAAAACCTGTTCCATTTGCGAGCCTAGAAGGGATATACATTTTTGTCATGAAGTTTTCCTGGAAAAGCCAGAATCTTGTTATACCAAGCCTTGCCAATCCAGTTGAAAAAACCCAGATTGATACTTAGAGAAATTTCTAACAATGATCATCAGTCTTCAAAAGATTTGTACATCACACATTGTGGGGTTAATATTTTTTGTTCAGAAGTTTTCAAAATGCGAAAACAAATAAAAAGATTTTTTTGAAATACCCATTTTGATGTTGGCATGAGACAAGGATTTTTCTAACTCAAAGGTGTAGAACTGCCAGGATAGGTCTTGACTTCCAGATATGAGAAGAAGAAATAGAACCCGGTTCAGATCTCTGTTGATGAAAGTTTGAAAAACTGTTGGGGCAAAGAGAATAGCCAAAATGAATTGAAGATATACTCTGATTTGAAGAGGAAAAATGAATTTGAAAGGCTAAGCCAAAGTCTAGAAAAACAGCCGAGGGCACTTGCATCACTCATGAGCACTCATCTCTTTATCGAGCTTTTGCATCTGCACAGTGTCGGCAAGCATTTGCATCATTCATGGGTATTTGCATTGGCATTATTCCATAAGCATCTGTATTTTACCTTTACATTTACATTCTTCATGGAATTCGTATTTGTGTCATCTCAAGCAATTGCATCATTTCTAGAATCATTGCATTTTCATTACTGTGTGGTAATTGTAGTTACACCATTCATAAACCAGTTACATGAACACAATTAGTAGGGGCATCTGCATCATGAAACATGGGCATCAATCCAAGTCATTTACATTTGCATTAAAGACATTTGCACCAGTTTAAGTCATTTCGTGTCTTATTCAACACCTGCATCTGCATCAAAAAGCATTCGCATCTTCTCAAAATCGTTAGGGTAATTTTCAACAATTCTTCAAAGAACATTTTTAAGACATCCGGGCATAATTTTTTTCAAATCACAGGTAAGACCTCCGGGCAATATCTTTAAGACCTCCGGGCAACATCTTTAAGACCTCCGGGCATAACTTTTTTCAGGGGTAAGGCCTCCGGGCACTATTCTTAAGACCTCCGGGCATCATTTTTAAAGTCGCATACAGCGCATTTTTTCCAAATTATGGGTAAGGCCTCCGGGCACCATTCTTAAGACCTCCGGGCATCATTTTTAAAGTCGCATACAGCGCATTTCTTCCAAATCACGGGTAAGGCCTCCGGGCACCATTCTTAAGACCTCCGGGCATCATTTTTAAAGTCGCATACAGCGCATTTCTTCCAAATTATGGGTAAGGCCTCCGGGCACCATTCTTAAGACCTCCGGGCATCATTTTTAATGTCGCATACAGCGCATTTCTTCCAAATCACGGGTAAGGCCTCCGGGCACCATTCTTAAGACCTCCGGGCATCATTTTTAAAGTCGCGTACAGCGCATTTCTTCCAAATTATGGGCAAGGCCTCCGGGCACCATTCTTAAGACCTCCGGGCATCATTTTTAAAGTCGCATACAGCGCATTTCTTCCAAATTATGGGTAAGGCCTCCGGGCACCATTCTTAAGACCTCTGGGCATCATTTTTAAAGTCGCATACAGCGCATTTCTTCCAAATCACGGGTAAGGCCTCCGGGCACCATTCTTAAAACCTCCGGGCATCATTTTTAAAGTCGCATACAGCGCATTTTTTTCAAATCACAGGTAAGACCTCCGGGCACCAATTTTTAAGACCTCCGGGCACCATTTTAAGACCTCCGGGCATAATTTTTCAAATCACAGGTAAGCCCTCCGGGCAACATCTTTAAGACCTCCGGGCATAACTCTTTTTTTCAAGGGTAAGGCCTATGGGCACCATTTTTAAGACCTCCGGGCATAATTTTTCAAATCACAGGTAAGACCTCCGGGCAACATCTTTAAGACCTCCGGGCATTATTTTTTTTAGGGGTAAGACCTCCGGGCACTAATTTTTAAGACCTCCGGGCATAATTTTTTTCAAATCATAGGTAAGACCTCTGGGCAACATCTTTAAGACCTCCGGGCATAACTTTTTTCAGGGGTAAGACCTCCGGGCACCAATTTTTAAGACCTCCGGGCATAATTTTTCAAATCACAGGTAAGACCTCCGGGCATAACTTTTTTCAGGGGTAAGACCTCCGGGCACCAATTTTTAAGACCTCCGGGCACCAATTTTTAAGACCTCCGGGCACCATTTTAAGACCTTCGGGCACCAATTTTAAAGCCCTTCGAGCATAAATTTTTCTTTTGAAATCGAATTCATTCCCTTAAGACGAATCGAGCCTTGTTTAGGCAGGGAATTCAATTTAAGGACAAAATCTTCAATTTATTGTTTTTAAAAAAAATGAAAAAAGAGAAAATAGAAAAAAAAATAAAAAAAATTAAAAAAAAATAAAAAAAAAATAAAAAAAAGGAAAAAAGAAAAAAGAAAAAAAGAAGAAAGAAGAAAAAAATGAAAAAATGAAAAATAGAAAATGAAAAAAATTAAAATGAAAAAGAAACCCCTTTCCCTTTCCTTCACATGTGATGTCACTGACCGTACAAAATTAGTGTCGGTTTATCTTTGCCTGATTCCTGATTCTCAGCAATAGCCAAAGAGGGGCAGCTGTAGACACCTAATTTTGTCCGGACCACTAAACAAGTATGTTTTCTTCCCATATTGATGTTCCCAAGTGTAAAAAGACTGTTTTCATCCTGCAGGTGGTACTCCGAGACTTAGTTTAAGAGGGCGAGCACAAAAAGTCAAACTTGAAAAAAAAGTCAACCCCGAAAAAGTCAACCCCGAAAAAGTCAACCCCAGAAAGTCAACTACTGAAAAAGTCAACCCACTTTCAAAATCAAGATTTTAAGTTCAATTGAAAAATGGCGAAAGAATTTTGATAATCCGAGGTCTACATTGAAAGATATGGAGTTCGGAAGTTGGGATTTGGAGATTCAGTAGAAAGGAAACCCTAATCCGAGAATTTTGGGGAAAAGTGCTTAAACGATCAAACTGGTCGAAATTGAAGGTTCCAAATGAAAGATAAGCACTGACTACGGGTAATGGAGAAGTCACTTGCAAGAAAAACCGAAAAAAAAGTCAATCCGGGAGAAAACCGAGAATTAGGGTTTTTAGTGGATTTCGGTGAAATCGGGAAGAATCACAGAAATGGCCCGACTTGGTAAGACCAAAGCCCCCAATGGATGAGGAATGATTAAAAAGGATGGCCCAAGGCTCAGATTGAAGAAAATCTGAAAATCGGACTTGTTTTGAGCAAAACCGGGTTTCGGAGGTTAAAGGGTAAAATTGGAAAAATTTGGGAAAAAAAGCAAATGGACTCCGAAAATTATGGAAAATTTGTCAATCTCATTCTTAAATCATTTGAAAGAGATTGGAGAAAGAAAATCTTGATTCCGAGTTCGTTTGCAAAGTGGCCAAATCCCGGGCTTCTTATGTAGTAATTCAAAAAGATAAATCCCGGAAAAATAGCAAATGGACTCCAAAAATTCTGAAATTTGGCAAATCTCATTTTTAAATTATTTGGAAGAGATTGGCAAAAGAAAATCTTGATTCCGAGTTCGTTTGCAAAATTGCCAAATCCCGGGCCTCCTCTACAGTAATTCAAGCCGATAAATCCCAAAAAAATACCAAATGAGCTCCAAAAATTATGAAAACTTCCAGATCACACTTTTTAATTATTTTGAAGAGATTGGTGAAGAAAAATCTTGATTTGGAGCTCGTTTAAAAAATGGTAAAATGTAGGGGCATAAAAGGGCATTTTTGGGAAGAAAAAATCCAAATAAATAGCAAACGGACTCGGATAATTTTGAAAACTTCCATAACTCAATATTTTATTATTTTGGAAGTATTAAAAAAAGAAAAATTGAATTTGGAGTCCGTTTGATATTTATTTGCATCCGGGGGGCAAAATGGTCATTTCACCCAAGCAACCGAAAAGGGCTTTTTTGGCCCTTCAAAAAAATCAGAGTTGGGCTGGAAAAGAGAAGTGCTGGCATGCCCAAGCCCAAAGAAAGGAGGAAGCTTCTAATTTTTTTTTTAATCAAGTGGTTAAAAATCAAGAGTTAGTTAACCATTCTCTTTGATCAAGCCATGATGATTAAACCACATAGGTTAAGAAAGATGTCAACATTATTTTTGCATAGCTGTAATTTGAGAGGGCTGAGATGCTAATCTAAAGGTGGTAATTTCATGACTTTTCATCTTGAATTATTGGCCATTTGATGGAAATTAGGTTACACAAAAATGACAACATCTTGGAGGCTATATAACCATGCATTAAGGCTAGCCCTAAGGGGGGGAGGCAGATTTTGGTTTCTTCTTTTCCATTTTGGCTGATTTCTCTTAGTTTTTCTTAGTTTTTATCTTCTTGGTTGAGAGCAAAAAAAGAAAAGTTTAGAAATAAAGGAAAGTTTGAAGAGAAAAGCTTGAAATATTAGCTTCTTGAGGTTGCTCTTGAGCACCAACTCTTGCACTTTCATTTTCTATTCTTGTTTTTTGCTATTTTAATCTCTACTTGGTGAGTTTTCATTTTAAAATAATGTTTCTTGTTCTTCCTTCATTTCCTTTCTTAAGTATATTTTTTTTACATTTTGTTTTTACAATAAACTCACCATGGCCAAATGGCCTACATTATTTATTTTAAGTTGTTGTTTCAATTCATTTTACCATATTATTTATGCTATTTTCTTTGTTTTTGATGTTTTAAGTGTTATGTTATTTCATGTTCTTAAGTTATATTTAATTTGGTTGCTTTGTTTGTTGCCATTTATGTCTTAGATATCATGTTTTTGCATTTTTAATTTTCTGTTTTCATGTTGTTTAAATTTGAGCATGTTTTAGAGTTAGCATATTAAGTGTTTGTGAAAATGCTTGTGTGATTCTTTGCATGATTCTTGTTTTATATCTTAGTGAGCATGTTTTAGATTTGGTATATTAGGTGTTTGTGAAAATGCTTGTGTGATTTTTGTGTTATGACTTAGTTTTTCATGCTAGCATACCAAGTGTTTGTGAAAATGCCATGCTTTTTGGAGCTTGGGGCCATTTGGCTACTCCATGTGTTTTGCATTGTGTGTTGTATTTTTGTCATGCTAGTTGTTAGGTTTTTGCATTTGCATGATATTTGGTTGGATTTTTGAATTAAGCATGCCTTGTGTTTGTGAAAATGCCATGCATATCTTAGGTCTAGGTTGCATTTATTGCCATGCAAGTTCATGTTAGGTCTAGGCCATATTATTTATGTCATGCATTTTCCTTATATTTAGTTTTAAATCCATGCATTTCATGCATTATGTTTGCTGCATTATTTCATGCATTTCATGTTCATACCACTTGAATAATGACTTGAGCCAATTGATGGTTCAAAATCATGCTCTCTTGAGCACACTTGTGGAAAATTAAGTTTGTCAAGTTGATTATTCTACCTTTGTGATTTTTTTTACTTAGCCATTTTTTATCTAACTTTCAAAAAGTCCTAGCTACTGCTTTCAAATCATTTTATGAGTTTCAAATATTTTTACTTTGATTTTTAAATGATTTTATCAAAGACAAAAAAATGTGCTGGCAAAACAGTTTTTTCTCCTCCAAAAACTCGTACATCTCTGATTTTTCTGGGAATTCATCTTTGATCAGAAAATTAAGCCAATGTTTTCTCATGTAGTTTTGTATGTCCTGAGTCTCCAGTATTTTTTTTAGAATTTTTGGAATTTTTAAAAATAGGGTAAAAAATCGTGGATTAAAACTGGACAGTGGAGTCAGGATTGAATTTAAAGAAAAACAAAGCAGTTTTTTCTCCTCCAAAAACTCGTACATCTCTGATTTTTCTGGGAATTCATCGTTGATCAAAAAATTAAGACGATTTTTTCTCGTGTAGTTTTAAATGTCGTGAGTCTCCAGTATTTTTTTCAGAATTTTTGGAATTTTTTAAAATAGGGTAAAAAATCGTGGATTAAAACTGGACAGTGGAGTCAGAATTGAATTTAAAGAAAAACAAAGCAGTTTTTTCTCCTCCAAAACTCGTACATCTCTGATTTTTCTGGGAATTCATCTTTGATTCGAAAATTAAGCCGATTTTTTTTCGTGTAGTTTTACATGTTCTGAGTTTCCAGTATTTTTTTTAGAATTTTTGGAATTTTTAAAAATAGGATAAAAATTCGTGGATTAAAACTGGACAGTGGAGTCAGAATTGAATTTAAAAAAAAAACAATTTTCTGTTTTGGTTAATTTACTTAGAGTGGGCTGATTAGAAGGGTTAGCTACTGACTTAGGGTAATTTCTAAGCCTTTTCAAACTCTAAAAATGGTTTTTCAAGTCCCGGGTTAAGGGTAGTCAAGTCCGGATTTTTTAAACTTAGGAAATTAGAGCCATTTTAAAGAAATTAGCCCAGTTTTTATTTTTAATTCAAGCTTTTCAAAATTGTTTTCAAACAATCACAAAGTATTTTGGTTTTAGAATATTTAATTTGACATATTTTCCTAAGGTAGCCGGATATCTTTTTAGATATACGGATTTCCTTAATTAAAGGAAAAAAATACATTTCATGCATTGCATTTTTATATTCATGCATTTTATATAATATGTGATTCTTGCTATAATAATTTCTATGATATTGTTGTTATTTTGATTTATATTTTTTGATGTTACATGGTTTATTATATGGTTTCGAATATTTCATGATATCCTATGCTTTTATTTAGTTATCTTTATTTAGCATATACGTATTCATTTATTTTAAATGTTTTCAAAAGATAATGGTTTTCAATAAAAATAAAGATATTCCCGAGTTAAAATAATTCATGAGTTCTCTACCGGGTTTGCTGGAGGGAATATCATCAATTATCATTAATAAAGGAATATCTTTCTTTCAAAAAAGAGAATGATTCGGAAAGTTTTCCAAAACTAATAAAAATTTCTATATTTTGCCACGTTTGTTGGGGAATATAGGAAAATTTTGAATTTATAAATTCTGGATCATTTTCAATAAAAAAAATGAAATTATTTTTCTTTAAATTGGGAATTAACTTGAAATATTAAATTTAAAACCAACTTTTTACCGAGACTTGAGATAACACACGATTAATATGGTACCGATTTATACGGGCGTTGTGGGGGTGCTAATCCTTCCCCACACGTAACCGACTCCCGAACCCGCTTCTTTGATTTCTCTGGTTTAAAACGCAGACTTGAAATTGGTTTTTAAAATGTTTTAATTATTTTTTAAAATATTTTATAAAACCGGTTTTAATAGGTGGCCGATCACACCTAGCTAAAAAAGATTGGTGGCGACTCCATGTCTTTTTTAAGGTCATTTTCAAAACCTTCATTTTTCTAGAGGAATTAAGTCGACTTTTCCTCGATTTTTTTTAATGTCACGCCTAACGAATAATAAAGTCTTGCGATGAGACGTCGTCGTTATTTTTTTTTTTTAGGTTGCGACAATGAGTATATGAACAACAATGGCCGAATATGCAAGGATGCAATATCAAGCATGAAAATGAAATATATAAGTAAATATCATAGAAAATAATGTAAAGAACATATATAAAAGTTTTAACATAGACATGCAAAACAAATAACAAGCAAAACTAGTAAGTAAAACGAGGAAAGTTAAGCTCCATGGTTGGTATTAAATGGGCATAGCCTCTCACCTAACCATAATCACTTGGTCTTGCCAAGATCATGAAGCCTTTCCATCTCAATAAAACAGAAAATAAACCATGTAAAACAGAAAATAAGGTGAGCTTCATGGTAGGTAAAAATGGGCATAGCCTCTCTCCTAACTATGGTCGCTTGGTCTAGCCAAGATCATGTAGCCATTTCAACCTTTTTTGCTTCATATTTTGTAAAAAATCATAACCTTAGAATACTCTAAAAACCTTGTAAAAATCATTTTTCACAACAACATGCAAAGAAAAAAAAAAGAAAACAACAAGGCAAGTAAATGTGCCATATTCAGCCATAGCATGAAACCATAACAGAAAATTATTTTCCACCATTTTAATGAAGAAGAAGAGATGAAAACATAAGTAAACATTAAAATAACTTTATTTCTATGAAAAATGTAGTAGGAAAACATGTTAGAAAATCAAGAAAAACACCATGGAAATCAAGAAGAAAGCTATGCTAGAGCTTGGTAGAGATGACTACCTTCAAGCTCTCTATTAAAAACCTTTTTTTTTGCCAAATTAGCTACTATTTCCAGCCAAAAAATCTTTGAAAAAATGAAATCACCCCCTCCTTTAGCCTAGTCGAATGGCCCTCTAACCCTTGGATGGGAATTGCACTTTTTCTCCCCCAATCTTGGCCTTTAGATTAAGATATTTTGATGGCAACATAAAAATGTCATCTTGCCAATTGATAGCAGCCCTTAATATGTGTACTCAAACCTTGTAGTAACCTTAGCCCTTAGATGCAAAAGAGGACCAATCCCATGCACTCCCTTGGTTGCCCCTCTTGAGTGTCTACCCTTGGATGAGTTGTGCTCTTCCATTCTTGGTCATTGGATGAGGACAACATAAAAATGACATCTTGTAGATTAAATCCAGACCTCAAAATGTGTACTCAGCCCTTGTAGATGGCCTAAGCCATTGGATGAAAAGAGATAATCCCATGCACTCCCTTGCTTAACCAAATGGATGTTCACCCTTGGATGAATTGTGCTCATCTTTTTTCTCCCATTCTTGGCCATTAGATGAGGGTTATTTTATGACAAATAAAAATGTCATCTTGGAATTTAAATTTGGCCATTGGATGGTGCATTCAACTTTCCTACAAGGCACCTAAGCCATTGGATGAAAGGGGGACCATTTGCAAGGAGTTAGTGATAGCATGTGGCTTGATAGTGACTAGGGAATCAAATTATTAAAGCTTCCTTCTTCTCCTCTATATTGGCTGACCAAGGGAAGAAAAATCCCAGCAATTCCTTCTTCTTTCATATTTTTCTCAATTACAAATTTGTCATTTTTGGTTTCTTTATTGAAATAACCTTTTTTCCCCCCAAACCTAAATAAATAGCAAACAGACTCTAAACTCAAATTTTAATTTTTCAATACTTCCAAAATAATAAAAAATTGAATTCTGGAAGTTTTCAAAAATTTTTGAGTCCATTTGCTATTTATTTCGGATTTATTTCCGAAATTGCCCCTTTTATGCACCCGAACTTTACCATTTTTTAAACGAGCTCTGAATCCAGATTTTTCTTCACCAATCTCTTCCAAATAATTTAAAAATGTGATCTGGAAGTTTTCATAATTTTTGGAGCTTATTTACTATTTTTTCGAGATTTATCTGCTTGAATTACTTTATAGGGGACCCGGGATTTGGCCATTTTGCAAACGAACTCCGAATCAATATTTTCTTTTGCCAATCTTTTTGAAATGATTTAAGAATGATATTTACAAATTTTCATAATTTTTGGAGTTCATTTGCTATTTTTCTCAAATTTTCCAATTTTCCCCTTTTGCCTCAGAAACCCGGTTTTGCTCAAAACAAGTCCGATTTTTAGATTTTCTTCAAACTGAGCCTTGGGCTATCTTTGTTTAATCATTTCTCATCAATTAAGGGCTTTAGATCTTCCGAATAGGGCCATTTCTATAATTCTTTCAAATTTCACCGAAATCCACCAAAAAACCCTAATTCTCGATTTTCTTTCGAATTGACTTTTCTATTAGTTTTTCTTCAAAGTAGCTTCTCCATTACCCGTAGTCAGTGCTTGTCTTTCATTTGAGACCTTCAATTCTGACCAATTTGATCGTTTAAGCACTTTTCCCCAAATTTTCCGAATTAGGATTTCCTTTCTACTAAATCTCGTAACCCAACTTCCGAACTCCATATCTTTCAATGTAGACCTCGGATTATCAAAATTCTTTCACCGTTTTTCAATTGAACCTCAAATCTTGATTTTGAAAGTGGGTTGACTTTTTTACTAGTTGACTTTTTTGGGATTGACTTTTTTGGGGTTGACTTTTTTAGTCTGCTTTCTTAGACTAAGCCTCGGAGTACCACCTGCAGGATGAGAAAAGCCTTTTAGCATTCTGAAACATCAATTTTGGAAGAAAATGTACCTGATTTAGGGGTCCGGACAAAATTAGGTGTCTACAATACATATTCATTTTCATATATTTTTAAAATAATTTGAAAAAAGATAATAATTTTCAATAAAATAAAGATATTTCCGAGTTAAAATAATTTATGAGTTCTCTACCGGGTTTGCTGGAGAGGACATCATCAATTATCATTAATAAAAGAATATCTTTCTTCCAAAACGAGAATGATTCGGAAGATTTTCCAAATAAATAAAAATTTCAATATTTTGCCGATTTTGTCGGGGAATATAGAAAAATTTTGAATTAATAAATTCCGGATCATTTTCAATTAAAAATGGAATTATTTTCTTTAAATTGGGAATTAACTTGAAATACTAAATTAAAAATCGACTTTTTACTGAGACTTGAAATAACACATGATTAATAAGGTACCGTTTTATACGGGCATTGTGGGGGTGCTAATCCTTCCCCGCACGTAATCGAGTCTCGAACCCAATTCTTCGATTTTCTCTGGTTTATAACGCAGACTTGAAATTGGTTTTAAAAATGTTTTAATTAATTTTAAAATGTTTTACAAAACCAGTTTTAATAGGTGGCCGATCACACCTAGCTAAAAAAGATTGGTGGCGACTCCATGTCTTTTTCAAGGTCATTTTCAAAACCTTCATTTTTCAAGAAGAATTAAGTCAACTTTTTCTCGGGTTTTTTTTTAATGTCACGCTTAGCGAATAATAAAATCTTACGATGAGACTTGTTATTTTTTTGGTTGCGACAATATACAAAACCATTTTCTTTTTAGTACTTTCTTTAATTTAGGAATTATCTATAATTTACTTTGGAAACATGGATTCTCTCATTCTATTCTTTATTTGGGAACTCAAATTTTGAGTTCGGGACACCGCCAATGGACGACTGGTCCAATATGGCAGCTCAACTTGGCAATTGGGGTTCGACCCATAGGAACAAATTGTGCCCTCTTTAATAGTAAAGCTAGCCCGACGCAGCATTATAGAGCAATAGGTCTGGGGAACTTTATATGCCTTCAAAGCCCAATATTTGTTGATCCAATTGTTAAACTAAGCAGAGGCAAAATTTTGAGTTTCTCTTGTAACTAAAGGTAGTAAAATAAATCCGAATTCGAAAATTCATTGAAAAAAAACTCAAACATGAAATAATTCGAATTTGAAAAAATCAAAATCCAAATGAGCCTGAGCACGAAATGGTTTAATCTTTGACGAAATCTAAAAAATGATTTGACTAACCCAAACTCGAATTCGGTTCAAATTAAATAAAAAAATTCAAAATTCAAAAAAATTTAAACTCAAAATAATTTGAATAAAAAATAATTCGAATCTATAATGACTCGATCGAATCCGAGTTCACCTGCGAGATTACCATCTCTTGTACCTATGGGGCCATTAAAAGTTAAAACCATCCATGATGTTATGGACAATAAACCACAGACGTATTATTACAAGCTTTTCGCTATCATTTGTTAATAGAAAGAATAGCTACGAGAATTCTACCAAGAAAAGGCAAAAATTAGGGATGACAGCGGGTCAAATATATATATATATATATTTTATAATATTTGAATTTGAATTTTGCAAAATTGTTTTAAAATTCGAATACGTTTATTATCCGCATTAAATCCGAATATTACTATCTGAATCTGAATTAAATAACATTATCTACTAAATATCTGAATCCACTAAATATCTGAATTCAGTAAGTAAAAAAATTTAAATAAAAATATAAAATCAAACAAAAATTAATTTTAAATTCAAATAAACGGATAATAGATTCGGATTCGAATATCTGAATTCGAATCCGTAAAAGTAAGCGGATTTGGATATTGGATTGGATATCTGAATTCGTTATCTGTATAAGTAATGCGGATTCCGATACTGCATATCCGAGGTTTCATATTCGCATCCTCTCCGAATTCGCTGCGGATAGTAATTATAATATTTGAATCCACAAAAAATAAATTAAATAATTATAAATATTCAAATCCGTACTATCCATTGTCATCGTTAATAAAAATCCAAAGGATAGTGCTACTTATAGAGTGAATAATGATTTGAAAATTGGGAATATAAATGGGAGAATCTAAAAAACAACCAGTGGAACCAAAAAATTTGTTAAATAATACCATACAAAAAAATAATTATTCAAAAGGAAATAACAAACTATGAAATTATTGAAAAGAAAATTGGAATGACTTATGTACCCTTAAAGAAAGTTGAGTTAAAAAAAAAGGAGAAGCCTCATTTCTCCTCTAGTGGCTTATGTCTCTGTTGATCCAAAGCTTCATTTTCTCTTATTTTAGAAAATTTTCTTATGATTTTCGCCATTGTTGAGGAAGTCTATAGTCCAAGCAAAAGATTTGTCAGACAATAATCTTGTTTTTCGGGTTGCTGAAATTTGATATGGGTAACAACTCTTTATCTCATTGGATTTTTTGAATTTTATTATTTTTGTTTTGATATCAATCTCTCGAGATTTTAGCTGCTCTTCAGCTATTCAAAACAAAACTTGCAATCATTTTTATACTTGACTTTCTTCCCTGGTTAAACCAAACAGATTATTTTATCAGAATCGTATAATTTTCTAGCTTATTTTGGCTTGGTGGTTTCACAACACTGGGATTTAATTAATTTGTTAAAATTAGAATAGTGTTTTCATCTCTCTTCCCCACATATTCTTTCAAGCCAAAAATTGGGAAATTTGTCTCCATGTGCATCAACTTATTAGAGCATATTAGTACATTAGGTAGTGATATTTGTTTGTTTAATTAATAAAATATTTCATAGATGATAGTGGTATTTGTTTGGCTAATTAATAAAATCACAGGTTCTTGCAAATGGCATAAAAGTAAAGCTACAGAGAAATGCTCTTAGTGTGATTAGAGCTCTTATTGGTAATGAAAAAGATGATGGATCACCTTGAATTCAAAAACATGTAGTGGAACGGATAAAACATGGTTAGTTTGGTTTTTGATTTCTTTCAAAATTGCATCAGATATGGGAAAATTTCTATTTGTTTTTCATTTAGACAATGATTAAAATAGCATGTGATTGGGAGCTTGGATTAATTTAATTGTTGTTGTTTGTCATTTATACAATAATTTTATTGTATCTCATATTATTTTTGTTGTTGCATGTGTATAGGCGATTTGTAAAGAATTTCATCATGGAAGCTAGTCTCGTCACTTTTTCATTATTCTGTAACTATAAATTTACTGACATTATGCTAATTTTTGCATTAGATACACTAGTTTGCAATAGACATAAACAACTTTATATCTTGGTGTAGCTTGTATGGTAGAAGGTGTGTCCTTATGTCCTTTAAACGTAGTAAAAAATGACTTTGGAAGATAGTTATAAGATTTTGATCCTTTAAAGTTTAAACTGTAACCTAGGTTGAGTTTAAGAAAGAAGACATTTTAACCTAAGTGTAATAATTGAATGGTATTTAGGGTAGACTTGGTTACTATTTAAAAATGTACATATAATTATGTTGAATGTACATATAGTTATGTTAAATGTACATATTGTTATAGTTATGTGTACATATAACTCGGCTAAATTTACATAACCCATTTAAACAAATAATATAATAAGATAACACATTATATGGATCATAACACATCTTATTTTTTTTAATATAATTGATTTGCATGTTCTTTTTCAATCTTTTTTGGGTATTGTCAATTCATGTTTGGATACTTTAAATTGCTAATGTTATGTTGATGATTCCACTGATCTAAGTTTGCATCGTAGAAGTTATTTTGCATGTTCTTTTTAATTATGTTAGGTTTTCTTCACTTCTTGCTGGATATTTTCTAATTGTGTTTAATGTGATTTTTTTCTAGATTTTAGGATAAAGCTTGGAGAAACGTTTAAGGAAAGCTTCATAAAGTGAAACATTTGAGGGATAAGAGTTTAACATTTTCTTTCATAAAAGTATCTTAGGTTATTAATGTATATTATACAAAATAACTCGTACATAAATATGTAAATGACATTATAATTATAAGTGCATTCTTCTTTTATTACATATATATTTGTTAAACCTAACAAATATGTATTAATATATATTGTACAAAACAGCTCATTAAGTACCTTGAACTTTTTAATGTATGGAAGATGTCAGTTATATGTACATACAATAAAATTTTTATATGTATATATTGCTATCAAATGAGTGTACAAGGAAAACATGAAGAGAAAAATAAATGTAAACAAATAACTATTGCCTCTTCTAACATTCACTTTCTACCATCTCATTTGCTACTAACACCTCCAGACATTATACACTAACACCACTACTCAACAAGGCATGACCTTTCCATTTATATTTACTGATCTTCCTTCAAATACCGATGAAAAGGTACTTTCACATAGCTTCTTCAGCTCCCTGATTTTTCCAAGTGCAGCTTCCTACAGTAAAATCATCAGTTTTGAATTAGGAAAAGCAAGGAGAGAAAGAAAGGATAATAGGAAATCGCATAGCTTCTAACATGTACATTTTCTAAAAGCAAAGAATATCTTGAAAACCCTTAAGGGAAATTTCTCAAAATAAGATATATACATAAGAAACAACCATATGTACATTTTACTATAAATATATGTACGTTTTACTATAAACGTATGTGCATTTTATCAAACTTAGATATACATGAAACATATGTACATTTTACTATAAGCATATGTACATTTGATCAAATATTCAAAATCATAGATGTTATGGTTTTGTGAACACTAAACTTCTTTCTTTTAAAAAAATAAAAAAATAAATAGATCTTTAACCCAATGCCAGTAATGTTATGGTCGTGAAGTCTGTTAGTACATTACCTTAAAAAGCCCCACAAGCGTGAACCATGCAATGCCACTCTGCTTATAGATATATCCAAGTGTTTCATATATGCTTTCATTCCTAAAACATGCCAAAAGATTGATGCTAGCATTAGCAATATAGTATACAATAGAAGACCATCCGACATCCACAAATGAACATTTTATTCATTTTAAATTACTCTAACATAAAGGATTCGTTGGTTAAGGTTGTAAGAAAAGAAACCCATTTATATGTACATATAACTATAACAATATGTACATTTAGAGGTTAAAGTATTTGGGAAGTCCTTGTATTATATCATCTAGTGCAAATTAGTCCCTCTATTATAAAATTGAGTAATTTTGTCCTTATTATTTTAAAATTGAAGTAAAAAGGTAAAATCACTAAGTAAACCGTTAAAAAAGCTAACATGGCATAGAACTTGTGTTTAATTGATGACATGGATGTCAAATGCTGACATGGCACTAATTTATTTATTTTGTCCACGTCATCTTAAAATAATATATTTTATTAGTGCCATGTCAGTATTTGACATCCATGTCATCAATTAAACACAAGTTATATGCCACGTTTTTAACAGTTTACTTAATGATTTTACCTTTTCACTTCAATTTTAAAAGAATAAGGACTAAATTACTCAGTTGTATAGTAGAGGGACTAATTTGCACTATATGATATGGTACAGGGACCTCCCAAGTACTTTGACCAACATTTAGCATAACTATATGCACAATCAGCATAACTATATGTACATTTTCAAAACACTTATCAATTCTACCCTAATGTACAATTAGTATAACTATACGTTTAGAATAACTATATGTACAATTAGCATAACCATATGTACATATAACTTCCCGCTCCTTCACATTAACAATGTATTAAAAATATAACGGCATTTCATTTTTTGACAAAAATATTTCATTTTTTGAGAAGAGAAAACATGTATTTATAGAGGGACTTGAAACCCTTGACTATAATTTATCCCTCAAATTTTATAATCATTTTGTACTATTCAACATAGTAGCTTTGACAATTAATGATGCAAGATAAGAAGTCAGTTATATGTACATATTGCTACAACAATATGTACATTTAGCAAAACTATATGCGCGTTCATCAAAACTATATGTAATTTTCAAAACAGTGACAAATTCAACCCTAAACCTCATTCAGTTAAGCATTTATGTGTTCCTGCTCCTAAAAATACCAAGGTGTTAAAATATAATAATCCATACAAAATATTAAGAGTATTAGATATACAAATTTTAACATGTACTTATAGAAGGACCCGAAACCTCTTACCATTATCCCTTCCTCTAATATCAAAAATCATTTTAAACTACTCTAATATAGTAGCTTTTATAGTTAATACTGCAAGATAAAAAGCCGAGTTATATGTACATATAACTATAAAAATATGTACATTTAGCATAACTATATGTACATTCAACATAACTATATGTAAATTTTTAAAACAATAACCAATTCTACCCTAAATACCATTCAATTGTTGCACTTAGGTTAAAATGTCTTCTTTCTGAAACTCAACCTAGGTTACAGTTTAAACTTTAAAGGATCAAAATCTTATAAATATCTTCCAAAGTTATTTTTTACTACGTTTAAAGGATACAAGGACACACCTTCTGTTGGTGTAAGCCTTACAAGCCAATCTAATTGGGCTTGTAAGATACTATTTTAATGTATTGGACATTATAGTTTATTAATTATAATTGAGATATTTCTTTATCCATAAGTTTTATTATAATTGTTATAAATCACTTGTGAAGATAAAGCCCATGAAACACAATGGCATTGCAAAGGAATTGGAAAGAGTTACAATTATGAGGATCCTTATGCATCAATTCCGTGTTTCTAAAACTGTTCCTGGTCATTGTATTGTCAAGACAGGGCATTGACAATGCTGAAAGACTGGCATATGTTAAGCCTTTATGCACTTGATGCATGCAACCGGTCTCATAGGTTGAAAGTACAGAGATACTTGGGGATAACATATAAGTGCTTGTTAGTTGAACAAGTTCACTTAACATGACTCGCTATGAGAGTTCCATTTGGTATTTCACTCAAGTGTCTATGGAAAAAACTCTCATATTTCAATAGTGTAAGTAATGTTTTGACTTGTGACACCAAGTCATCTTATATGTGAACTGTTACTTAGATTTCATCACGAACGGGTCCCAATTACGAGGATGCTTATGGTAGGGTGTTATTGGGTATGACATGAAGCATGCGAAGATGAACGAGTGGTCTAGAGAGGATTCATCACCCCAAGTGATATGAGGGGACATATCTCACTTGTATCTGGCTTATATTAACTTATGGAAGTCCTTGGCCAAGGAAATAATTAAGGAGTTAATATTAAGCTACAGATCTAATATGGAACGGGATTAAGAGTAGACACTGAACCATGCTCTTTCCTATCCTGGGATATTTGATGAAGGGATCGAATTACACAGACATATTGTACACGAAAGGCTAGTCGAAGCTTGATGACTCTCTTGGCATTTAGGTGGTCATGATGCATTGTTAGATACCGCTCATGATCTATAAATATAAATAGGAAATTCTTAATTGAATTAATTATATTTATTGCCAACATGTTAAGAGCCTAATGGCTCACACACAAAAGGTGATTAATGAAATTAAAATGAGATTGGACTAGATTAAATATTTATTAAGTGTTGTGGGCTTATTGTGGATATTTAATAATATGTATAAGGGCTTTAATGCAGTTAGTCCAATAGTTGGCATACATTAAACCTACTTATATATATGCTTTATGTTGTTGCCGCCTCCCCCTAAGGATTGACCTGGAATCGATGCCTCTCAACTAACAAGCGAGATTCGGTCGAATAGCAGAAGAGAAGGGAGAATTCGATTCTATTTTTTTTTTTTTGCTAACTAAGGTAGTGGAGGAAGGTTTCTCACAACCTAGACTACTAGCATTGTCTTGGCAAAACATAATCTCAACCTTGTGAAGGTTTTCGAATCACCTGTGTGGATTACTGTTAGAGGTCGGACAATTAGACGGCTTTGGTTTATGACAAACGAGCTTTTTGTACAAGAACAAGAATGTCAAAAATATGTCTTGACGTTTCGGCAATCTCCAATACAGAGGTATGAGATTTTGATTGTTATCTATTCTTGACAGCCTGACTGTTTTGAATTCATAGGCAGATCCTTGGAGGGATTCGGTTTTCTCTATATTTTATTTTATTCCGTTGCGTTGTATGTTTAACTTGTTGATTAAATTATAAATTATCTCTATTTGAGCATGAGCCGAATTCCAACAGTGATATCAGAGTCTCGCTTATGTTATTCATATACGATCTATGCTTTGATTGTTACCTATAACAAAACTGTTTTGTTCTTTGAGTTATTTTGATCCGATTGCAACTAACCGAAATTGTGAGAATTTGCACTTGTACTGTTTCGATGAAGGCAACAGTTAATCATGGTGAATTCATGTTGATTAATTGGTTTAAAATTGTTTTAAACTGATTAATGCAACTTGCAAAAGTTTGGTAGCAATTAAGAACTATATTTGCCTGCTTTGCGCAAATTTGGTGATTTTAGTGAGAAAAACTTATACATTTTTCTTGGCTGATTTTCAATACATGGTGTCACAACCTAAAAAATAACAAGTCTCATCACGAGACATTTATTCGTTAAGTGTGACATTGAGAAAAACAGAGGAAAAGATGACTTAATTCCTCTTAAAATAAAATTAGGGTTCAAAGACATCCTCGAAAAAGAAATGGAGTCGCCACCAATCTTTTTTTGGCTAGGTGTGATCGGCCACCTATTAAAACCGTTTTTGTAAAACATTTTAAAATTAATTAAAATATTTTTTAAAACCAATTTCAAAGTCTGGGTTTTAAAGCAGAGAAATCAAAGAAGCGGGTTCGGGAGTCGATTAAGTACGGGGAAGGATTAGCACCCCCACAACGCCCGTATAAATCGGTACCTTATTAATCGTGTGTTATCTTAAATCTCAGTAAAAATTGGTTTTAAATTTGGCATTTTAAAATAATTCCCAATTTAAAGATAATGTATAATTTAATAAACAAGTTAAACATACAACGCAACGGATATATCCATTTTTATTAATTCCATTTTAATTGAAAATAATCCAGAATTTATTAATTCAAAATTTTCCTATATTTTTCAGCAAACCCGGCAAAACATAGGAATTTTTATTTATTTGGAAAATATCCGAATCATTTTCATTTTTTGAAAGAAAAATATTCCTTTATTAATGATAATTGATGATATCCTCCCCAGCAGACCCGGCAGAGAACTCATGAATAATTTTAACTCGGGAATATCTTTATTTTTATTGAAAATCATTATCTTTTTAGAACATTTTTAAAAAAAAAAAGATTAATATGAACATGTGTGACATAATAAAAGATGACATAATAAAATCTAGATGATATAGTATAACATAAATGACGTGATATAATCTAAATGACATAATATAATCTAAATGACATAGTATATTCTAAATGACATGATAAAAAAACATAAAAAAAATATTATAATAAAATATGCATGGAAATAAAAAAACAATGCATGAATAAAATAAATCTTAAATGATACGGCAACATAAATAATGACTAAGCAAAGAGCATAGAATAACATAAAATATTCACAACCATATAATAATCAATATAACACCATCAAATATAAATCAAAATCATAACATTATCATATAAAAATTCATAGCACAAATCATATATTATATAATATGCATGAACATGGAAAATGCAATGCATGAAAGTGTATTTTTTTCCTTTAAATAAGGACATCCGTATATTTAAAAAGATATCCAACTACCTTAGGAAAAAACATCAAATTAAATTTTCTAAATGAAAAAATACTTTGTGATTAGTTTGAAAACAATTTTAAAAATTTTGGACTAAAAATAACACTATGGCCGAAACCCCTTTGAAAAAGGCTCTATTTTCCTAACTTTGAAAACTCCGACTTGACCACCCTTGACCCGAACTTTATAAAATCATTTTTTAGGATTAAAATGACTTAGAAATCAATCTAGGACAGTAGCTAAGGTTCTAAATCAGCCCTCTATTAATGCCTTAGCCAAAACAGAAGATTATTTCCTTCTTGAAATCAAATCTGACTTTACTAACCAGTTTTAAAATGTGATTTTGTTTTACCTATTTTAAAATTTCAAAAAAATCTGAAAAAATTATGGGAGACTCAGAAAACGTCGAATTCTATGGGAAAAAATTGGCTTAATTTTTAGACTAAGGATGATCTACCAGAAAAATCACGAAAGTAGAACACTAGGTGAAAAACTATTTAGCCAAAAAAACATTTTTAAACCTTTGATAAAATCACTCAAAAATCAGAATAAAAATATTTGAGACTCCTCTAAGGACCTACAAACAGTAGTAAAAATTACTAAAACTTTGGACAAGGATTGCCTAATGAAACAAAATCACAAAGGTAGGAATTCCAATTTGACAACTTCTTAATTTTCCACAAGCATGCTCATATGAGCTTGACTTTGAGCCATTGATTGACTTATGTCAAAAGTCAAGTAGGATGAGATGAAATGCATGAATAAACAACAAGTTAAATGCATGAAATGCATGTCCTAATGCCTAAATGACATAGAGAATGCATGGCAATACAAAATGACCTAAGACCTAATATGAAATTATGCATGTAAATAAATGCAAACCTAGACCTAATATGCATGAAAATGCATGGCAATACAAAAATTACCTAGACCTAAAGAATATTTAATACCTCATCTTGAATTGGTATAAATGCATGAATATAACTGATATATACTTTTTCCATATTAGGTTGTTGAAAATGGTTGATGTGAACCATTAGGGTTAAACCCTTTGAACCCACTAACAAATTGAAATAACTTAACCTCAAGAAAGCCAAGATTCAGGCAATGGAACTTAAACCCGTAGAAATCTTCGATCAAAGAACCTAGATTAGATAAGCTAACTAAACCCCAAGAACACTTATTTCTAGAACCTAAGTTTGATAGGAAGAACGCCACAAAGAAAGGAATTATTTGATAAGTTCGCTAGTTCTGTGAAGAACTAAAAAGAGTGAAACACTCACTTTGAATAAATTCAACTCACTAAATTCAGAATTGTTAAAATGAATAGGCGACTAGAACATGTATTTATAGCCTCCTTATTAACCTAACCCTAATTGCTAGTTACATGATGAATTCGGCCAGACCTAAATAATAATAATAAAACTCCCTAAATATGGGTTGAACATGCTCAAGCCCAAACTTAATTAAATTAAAAGGATGTCCAACAAGTTTAATAAAGATAGACCCCACAAGCCTAATGGACATAATACATAAATCAGGCCCAAAAGCCTAAGTAATTATAAGACCAAACTAAAACTTCTAATTTAGGCGCCACATCATTAATGAATTGGTCCCCACTTCATATTAAATAATGAACTAAAAACAAGCCCACTAATTCATTAATATTGCTGCCCCCTTGAATTCCTCTATGGCCTATCATGTGAAGCTTGGATCACATGGACCAATTCTTGGTCTTCTTCATTCAAGCAGCCCAACTTGAATGGCTTGACATTGCTTAAAAGACTTGTAGATTCTTCCCAAGTCCTTTGCACCAATCCTTGCATAGCTTCCTTGAGCTTCTTAGATCTTGACCTTGTAATAGGCCCAATTGGAACAAACAATGGATCTTGAAGTCCAATACCAGCTTGGTTCTCATCATTCCCCCTTTTCTCAAAAGGATTCGACCTCGAATCATCACCTTCATCATAAAGGGAAAGATTAGAAATGTTAAATGAAGCAGAATGTTATACTCACCTGGTAAGTCCACTTTGTAAGCATTGTCATTAATTTTCTCAAGGATTTGGAAAGGCCCATCTCCTCGAGGATGCAACTTGGTTCTCCTATGGGCTGGAAACTTTTCCTTGTGCATATGAACCCAGACCCAATCACCTGGCTCGAAAGTAACGCTCCTCCTCCCTTTGTTTGCTTGTGAAGCAACTTTTGCATTCTTTTTCTCAATTTGAAGCTTTACTTTCTCATGAAGAGACTTCACCAATTCAGCTTTCTTACTCCCATTCAAACTATTCCTTGCACCAACAGGTAAAGGCATTAAATCTAAAGGACTTAATGGATTAAAACCATAAACAATCTCAAATGGAGAATAAGAAGTAGTAGAATGCACAGTCCTATTATATGCAAACTCTATGAATGGCAAACAGTCTTCCCAAGTTTTCAAGTTCTTTTGTATAGCAGTTCGCAAAAGTTGTCTTAAATCCTATTAACTACTTCAGTTTGCCCATCAGCTTGTGGATGACAAGTAGTAGAAAATAAAAGTTTAGTACCCAATTTCCCCTACAAAACCTTCCAAAAGTAACTAAGGAACTTAACATCTCTATCAGACACAATGCTTCTAGGAACACCATGTAAGCGCACTATCTCCCTAAAGAACAATTCAGCAATATTAGTTGTATCATCAGTTTTATGGCATGGAATAAAATGTGCCATCTTGCTAAACCTATCCCCTACCACATAAATTGAATCTCTACCCCATTTTGTCCTAGGTAAACCCAATACAAAGTCCATAGATATGTCTACCCATGGTTCACTAGGAACTGGTAAGGGTGTATACAACCCACGAGGTAAAACCTTAGATTTGGCCTTTCTACATGTAATGCATCTATCACATATATAACATCCCTTTTTCATTTTAGGACAAAAGAAATGTTCATGCAATATTTCTAAGGTTTTCTTGACACCAAAGTGTCCCATTAAACCATCTCCATGTGCCTCACGTACTAATAACTCTCTCATAGAACAATTAAGCACACATAGTTTATCTTCTCTAAACAAAAAGCCATCATGCTTGTAAAATTTACCAAATGCTGCCTTATCACATGCTATGTATACATCATTAAAATCAGCATCATTGGCATATTCATCCTTTATATATTCAAATCCAAGCATCTTAGCATTCATAGATGTGAGAAATACATACCTCCTAGATAAAGCATCAGCCACAATATTTTCCTTACCTTGCTTGTATCGAATGACATAAGCAAAGGTCTCTATGTATTCTCGGCTACAAGAAATTGCTTTCTAGCTTTATAGTGGGGAAGAGCCTTGGAAAATACCCTACTAGCTTGACACCCTCGTAGCATGCACAGAAGCATCCCAAGAACGAACCTTGTAGTATCAGCACAGAGATAAAGGACAGAATTTTTGATAGCACTGGCCTTCCTCGGGATTACATAACAAGCAAGAGCCTTTCACTGAACAATCAGACAAATTTTTATTAGCATCTACCTTTTATCACCCATGTATTTCGGGGTAAGGGGAATACAGATATACTTAGATTGCGAGGAATGCCACTACTGAGACCGGCACAAGAGAGAATGGAATTGAAAAAGGCCCTAGAACCCGCTTGATCACAAGATCTATAAAAGGGTTTCTCACTGGATAGATTGCATTTGAGGAACATCAAGAGACTATTGATACACGGATGGATTAAAAGGAATGGAATCAGGTAATCCCCGCAATGAAAGAAAAGAAAGTAAAGAAGGTAATCCAGTAATAAAGGCAAAGCAAAAAAGGACAATCAGGTCTTTCCCTAAACCTAACGAGGACAAGACTAACTACTTTCCATCCACCTAGTATGTCTCTTATTCAACTTACCTTGACCCTTGAGATGTTTCAGTGATTCATGATCAATATGTATCACGAACTCCTTAGGCCATAAGTAATGCTGCCATGTCCCCAAGGCTCTAACAAGCGCATAGAGCTCCTTGTCATAAATTGGATAGTTCAAGGCCGCTCCATCAAGCTTTTCACTGAAGAATGCGATTGGATGCTTTTCTTGCATTAAAACAACTCCAATTCCTATTCTTGAGGCATCACATTAATCTCAAAAGCTTTGTGAAAGTTAGGTAATGTTAAAACAGGTGCTGAACATAACCTATCTTTAAGATTAACAAATGCTTTCGCTTGTTCATTGCCCCAATGAAAACCAACATTCTTTTTAATAATTTCAGTGAGTGGTGCAGTAATAGTGCTAAAGTCTTTAACAAAACGCCTATAAAAACTAGCTAAACCATGAAAGCTTCTTATCTCACTTACCCCTTTAGGCGTCGGCCAGTCCTTGATGGCCTTGACTTTCTCTTCATCCATCTCAATACCTTTTGAGCTAACAACATATCCAAGAAATATAACTCTATCCATGCAAAAGGTACACTTTTTAAAATTAGCATACAATTTTTCAGTTTTCAACACATTAAACACAAACCGCAAATGTTCAACATGCTCATCTAAGCTTTTGTTGTACACTAAAATGTCATCAAAGTAGACTACTACAAATTTACCTAGAAACTCACGCAAAACATGATTCATTAATCTCATGAAAGTACTAGGTGCATTAGTAAGTCCATATGGCATGACTAACAATTCATATAACCTATGCTTAGTCTTAAAAGCAGCTTTCCATTCATCACCTTCTTTCATTCTAATCTGATGGTAACCACTTTTAAGATCTATCTTACTAAAAACACAAAAGCCATACAATTCATCTAGCATATCATCTAATCTAGGAATGGGATGACGATACTTTACTGTGATATTGTTGATTGCTCTACAATCAACACACATCCTCCAAGACCCATCTTTCTTTGGAACTAGAAGAACTGGAATAGTACATGGACTCATTCTTTCTCTTATGTACCCCTTACTTATCAAGTCTTCAACTTGCCTTTGAAGATCCTTTGTCTCCTCTGGATTACTTCTATAGGCTGATCGATTTGGAATGACTGCTCCGGGTACAAAATCAATCTGATGCTCAATGCCTCTTATGGAAGGCAACCCACTTGACATCTCCTTCGGGAATAACTCTTCAAATTCCTGTAACAAAGAAACAGCAATACTAGGAAGAGCTTGGTTAGATTCATCAAGATTAAGATATGATTCTTTATAAACCAGGAATATCATGGGCTGATCTTGTAAAAAAGCCTTCTTAACCTCACTCTGTTTTGCATAAAAGCTCATCTTTGTTTTTGCTTTTCTTTCTTGTGGCATCACTTTATTTTTTTTTCAGCCACTTCTTTGTTTTTGTCACTTTCTTTTTCCTCCTCTTTTTTGGCCAATCTTTTTATTTTGTTCTCTCCTTTTTTCCTCATTAGATTCGGCCACACTCAATTCTTTTTTCTCAAAAACAGATTTCAATTTCTATTGGTCTTAATAGACCTGCTTTGGTGTTAAAGGAACAAGGTTCATGGTTTTGCCATATTTTACAAAGTTGTATCTATTCCTAAATCTATCATGTGTAACCCTCCTATCATACTGCCATGGCCTCCACAATAATAGATGGCCAGCATGCATTGGCACTACATCAAAAAGCACCTCATCACTATACCTTCCAATATTAAAAGCTACCCTTACTTGCCTATTTACCTTACCCTTACTTGCTCTGATACCAGAATGATGAGAACCAAGCTGGTATTGGACTTCAAGATCCATTGCAATTTGTAAGGCTTAGGATGTTTAAGCATAGGTAAACCCAACTTTTCTACTAAGGTAGTACTAGCTACATTGGTGCAACTCCCCCCATCAATTATCATACTACATACTTTATTGTTCACAAAACATCTAGTATGAAAAATGTTTTTCCTTTGTTGCTCTACATCATCTATTTTAATTTGTGCATTCAAAGCACGCCTAGCAACAAGAGATTTACCTTCCACGGGGTAGTCCAAGTCAGCATCATCACCATCACAATCACTAGCATCCTCCAATTCTAGCATGTCATCACAATCACCCTCACTTCCGGTCATGACTTCACCATTAACATGCATGATCATCACCCTTTTGTTTGGACATTGAGATGCAATACGGCCTAAACCCAAACATTTAAAGCATTTGATATCTCTATTCCTTGAAGAATTGGAATTTTGAAATACCTTGGCTTTGTCTTTTCTAGTGCTC
Organism: Fremontodendron californicum; assembly: GCA_030761205.1. Taxonomy (NCBI): domain Eukaryota; kingdom Viridiplantae; phylum Streptophyta; class Magnoliopsida; order Malvales; family Malvaceae; genus Fremontodendron; species Fremontodendron californicum. Next base: position 5,536,502 of record JAULJL010000019.1, on the reverse strand, counting down.
TCTTCTTTCCCCTTTGGTGGTTCAGTTTTGCCCTTGACAATAGTCTGATCTTTGTCCCACTTTGGTTTCCAAGGAGTGCTAAAATCGAAGAATACATTGCTGCCCCTTTCTTTTCAATTGCCTCTCCACCTTCATAGCCATGTGCACCATGTCTTTTACCTCCACATAATGCTGCAACTCTATAACATTGGCTATGTCTCTATGTAAGCCACTCAAAAATCTAGCCATGGTGGCTTCCCGATCCTCCTCTACATTGGCTCTAATCATAGCCACCTCCATCTCCTTATAGTAATCCTCTACACTCCTAGACCCTTAGGTAAAGTTTTGAAGTTTTTGGTAAAGGTCCATATAATAGTGGTTAGGTACAAACCTCCTCTTCATGAGAGCTTTCAATTCCCTCCATGTGTCTATAGGTCTCTCATGGTTTCTCCTCCTACTGGTTACTAGTTCATCCCACCAAACTATAGCATAATCACTAAATTCAATGACTGCCATCTTCACCTTCTTCTCCTCCGAATAGTTGTGACAATCAAAGATCAACTCTATTTTTTTCTCCCACTCCAAATACACCACAAGATGAGTTCTACCTTAGAATGATGGAATTTTCATTTTAATATTCTCAAGGTTCCTATATTCTCTATTTTCCCAATCATGACCCCTAGTGTTTTGTTGTCAATTTTAATCACGCAAGTGCACGTATTGTTGACAAGTGATATAATAAAAAATAGAGTGTCGAACCCACGAGGAATTGCTATTAAATTTGCTAAGTACTAAAATTAACAAACTCAATCTTATCTAAACAATTAAATAAAGATGGTAATTAAAAACTAAAATTAAAAGAAACTAATACTGAAAATAAGTAAATTAAAAAGGGTAAACAAGTAAATTTGCCTAGGATTACAACTTCCCTCAACACTTCACTTGAATTTCTCTCTACGTCTTCACTTGATTAATGATCCTGAGTTGTTAACCTAGAGTTCTATCTTATTTATAAGCATCTATCGATGGTCTTATAAAAATATTCCTCCTAACCAATTAACTATATGTCTATGATAATTGAATTAAAGAAGAACTCATTAAGCTTAGACTCTAACAATGGTTACACATGACAAGTTAGTATATTTCTACCCTACCTGCAGATCAATTCATCCTAATAATTGAATATGAAACATATATCATTCAATCCCTGTCTAAAACTAAACTCCCTATTGTCGCAACCTAAATAAATAAAATAACAAGTCTCATTGCAAGACTTTATTATTCGTTAAGCGTGACATTTAAAAAAAAAGAGAGGAAAAGTCGACTTAATTCCTCTAGAAAAATGAAGGTGTCGTTACGTGATACCGATCACGGGGACTCGTTCGAGTAAGGGGGAAACAGAAGTAGAGGAAAAGATGACTTAATTCCTCTAGATTGAAATAAAAGGTTGAGGGTATGAAAACGGCCTCGTAAAAAGACATGGAGTCGCCACCAATCTTTTTTAGCTAGGTGCGATCGGCCACCTATTAAAATCGGTTTTATAAAAATTTTAAAATTAATTAAAACATTTTTAAAACCAATTTCAAATCTGCGATATAAATCAGAGAAAATCGAAGAATCGGGTTCGGGACTCGGTTACGTGCGGGGAAGGATTAGCACCCCCACCACGCCCGTATAAAACGATACCTTATTAATCATGTATTATCTCAAGTCTCGGTAAAAAGTTGGTTTTTAATTTAGTATTTAAAGTTAATTCCCAATTTTAAGAAAAATAATTCCATTTTTAATTGAAAATGATCCGGAATGTCGCAACCTAAAAAATAACAAGTCTCATTGCAAGACTTTATTATTCGTTAAGCGTGACATAAAAAAAAAACCCGAGGAAAAGTCGACTTAATTCCTCTAGAAAAATGAAGGTTTTGAAAATCACCTTGAAAAAGACATGGAGTCGCCACCAATCTTTTTTAGCTAGGTGTGATCGGCCACCTATTAAAACCGGTTTTATAAAATATTTTAAAAATTAATTAAAACATTTTAAAAACCAATTTCAAGTCTGCGTTTTAAACCAGAGAAATCAAAGAAGCGGGTTCAGGAGTCGGTTACGTGCGGGGAAAGATTAGCACCCCCACAGCGCCCGTATAAATTGATACCTTATTACTCGTGTGTTATCTCAAGTCTCAGTAAAAAATCGGTTTAAAATTTAGTATTTCAAGTTAATTCCCAATTTAAAGAAAAATAATTCCATTTTTAATTGAAAATGATCCGGAATTTATAAATTCAAAATTTTCCTATATTCCCCAACAAACGTGGCAAAATATAGAAATTTTTATTAGTTTTGAAAAACTTTCCGAATCATTCTCCTTTTAAAGAAGATATTCCGTTATTAATGATAATTGATGATATCCTCCCCAGCAAACCCGGTAGAGAACTCATGAATTATTTTAACTTGGAAATATCTTTATTTTATTGAAAATCATTACCTTTTTGAAAACATTTAAAAGAAATGAATATGTATATGCATGACATAAAAAAAATGACATAGCAAAGTCTAAATAATATAATGCAATCCTAAATGATATGATATAATTTAAATGTCTTAGTATATTCTAAATGAAATGAAATATTCTAAGTTATATGATATATTCTAAATGAAATGAAATGACCTAAGTAACATAATATATTCTATATGAAATGAAATGTCCTAAATGACATAATACATCCTAAATGAAATGACCTAAGTAACATAATATATTCTATATGAAATGAAATAACCTAGGTAACATAATATATTCTACATGAAATGAAATGACCTAAGTGACATAATATATTATATATGAAATGAAATAACCTAGGTAACATAATATATTCTACATGAAATGAAATGACCTAAGTAACATAATATATTCTATATGAAATGAAATAATTTAAATGACATGAAATATAGAATAATGCTATCACATAATATACATGAAAATAAAAATAAAAATAATAATGCATGAACATAGTAGATGCTAAATAATATAAAAATAACTAAATAAAAAGCATAGGATATCATGAAATATTCAAAACCATATAATAAACCATATAACATCAAAAAAATATAAATAAATAAAAATAACAATATCATAGGAATTTTTATAGCAAGAATCACATATTATATAAAATGCATGAATATGGAAAATGCAATGCATGAAATGTATTTCTTCCTTTAATTAAGGAAATCCGTATATCTAAAAAGATATCCGGCTACCTTAGGAAAATATGTCAAATTAAATATTCTAAAACCAAAATACTTTGTGATTGTTTGAAAACAATTTTGAAAAGCTTGAATTAAAAATAAAAATTGGGCTAAATCTTTTTTTAAATGGCTCTAATTTCCTAAGTTTAAAAATTCCGGACTTGACCTCCCTTAACCCGAGAGTTAAAAAATCATTTTTAGAGTTTAAAAAGGCTTAGAAACTACCTTAAGTCAGTAGCTAACCTTCCTAATCAGCCCCCTCTAAGTAACTTAACCAAAACAAAAAAATGATTTTTCTTTAAATTCAATTCTGACTCCACTGTCCAGTTTTAAGCCACGATTTTTATCCTATTTTTAAAAATTCAAAAAATTCTGAAAAAAGTACTGGAGACTCAAGACATGTAAAACTACACGGAAACAAATCGGCTTAATTTTCTGATTAAATATGAATTCCCAAAAAAATCGGAAAACTACAAGTACTGGGTGAAAAAAACTGTTTTGCCAAAATACATTTTTACCTTTGATAAAATCATTTAAAAATCAAAGTAAAAATATTTAAAACTCACAAAATGACTCACAAACAGTAGCTAGGACTTTTTGAAAGTTAGATAAAAATTGGCTAAGTAAAACAAAATCACAAAGGTAGAATAATCAATTTGACAAAACTTAATTTTTCATAAGTGTGCTCAAGAGAGCATGACTTTGAACCATTAATTGGCCTAAGTCATTATTCAAGTGGCATGAACATGAAATGCATGAGATAATACAGCAAGTATAGTGCATGAAATGCATGAGTTTAAACCTAGATGTCATGAAATAATGCATGGCATTCATATAGTGAGACCTAAATGAACTTGCATGGCATTTAATGCAACCTAGACCTAAAATGCATGAACATGCATGGAAAATAAACCAAACCTAATAGCTAAAATATGCGTGGCATTTTCACAAACACAAAACATGCTCAAACCAAGAACTCAAACAAATATCATGCAAATGCTAACCTATCAACTAACATGGCAAGAATGCACATATAATGCAAAAATTCAAGGAGTGGCCGAATGGCCTATATGACTAGCAAACATGGCATTTTCACAAACACTTGGTATACTAGCATGCAAAACTAAATCAAATGTCATGCAAATGCAAAAACCTACCAACTAATATGGCAAAAATGCAACACACATGATGCACCCAAAAGAGTGTATCTTATTTAACCTTGCACTAAAAAGATCAATTGTAAGTATAGTAGTTAGCAAGGGTCGAGTCCTCAGGGATTGGGTTTTAGTTTATAAGTTAATAGTTTAAAACTTAAATTCAAGAACAATAAAAGAAAAGGGGTTTTTGAAGCCAGATTTAAACTAAAGTAAATAATAAGAATAAGATGCAAGGCGGTATAACCAGCCAATAAAAATATATATACTAAATTAGGCGGTATAACCAGCCAATAAAAATATATATACTAAATTAGGCGGTATAACCAGCCAATAAAAATATATATACTTTTAAAAATAAGCAAACTAGAAAAGTAAGAAAACAAGTAAGTAAGAAGAATCAAATGTGAAAAATATGGTTAAGGTTTCATTCTCCACCACTAGACATCATTAAGAATCAATTTCAGATCTATCAATATCAACCAACTATCAAAGTTAACAACCGTAGATAACAACAAGCTCTGTTACCCCAATCTTTCCTTAGTTTGTCGTTAAATAGAACAAGCTCTCTATTTAATCTCTAACCATTAAACAACCTAGAATAAGCTCTCTAAATTCAATTTAATGGCAGCTTTATGATGAGAAAGATAGGTTGATCTAAGCAACAAACACATAAGCTCGGATTGTTCAACTTAGGTTATGTTCCACTTTGCAATTATTGAAAACTTGACCATAATCATTAATCACAAATTGCCACTTATGAATAGGAAATCAAGACAATTACACGGATCAAGACTCCTAAACTAGCAATAGATAATTATCAAGATCTATCTAGTTGTACACCTAAATAAATCTAGACAACATCATGAACAATTCTTGTAGAAGAACATAAGCAACTTTGATAGAGAATTAATGATAGATAGAATCTGAAAATCAATCACAAAACATGTCTAGGGCTTTGAAATCACCCTTAACCAATTAGAAGTTTAGCCTAGCATAGGCATTGTAAACATAAACATAAAATTAAAGAAAATCTAAGAAGAAAATAAAAGAAAGAAAGAAGAAGAGGAAGAATATTAATTATCCAACCTCTTGCTCTCTCTAAAGAAAAAGAAAACTAGAGAAAAGAAAGAAAACTAGAGAAAAGAAAGAAGAAGAAAACTTAGAGAATTTTATTAAAATGGCTAATATCCTACCTATGTACAATATGTTCCTCTACAATCATCCAAGGCCCTCTATTTATACACATTTTTGAGGGCTAAATGACAAGAGACAAGCTTTACAAATTTCAAAGGTAGGTATAATAGGTGGGTGCATTTTTCTAACAATTTTCGTCATATTGTATGACAATTTTGATCAGCCAACTTGATGGTCGATTTCGTCAATGTTGGAGGCCTTATCTGATCACATGGTCTTCTAGAAAAATGTTCCCCTATCAGTTACGGATCCATAGCCGTTTGCATCAGCTCATTTGCTGATGTGGATAAGCCGATATGGGCAAAATACGAAAACAGGTCAGCACAGACGTCATTGCACATCAGCCACATTGATGGTCGATTTTGTCAATTTTGCAGGCCTTATCTGATCACATGGTCTTCTAGAAAAATGTTACCCTATCAGTTACTGATCCATAACCGTTGGAATCAGCTCATTTGCTGATGTGGATAAGAATATATGGGCAAAATACGAAAACAGGTCAGCACAGACGTCATTGCACATCAGCCAACTTCATGGTCGATTTCGCTAGGGAAAACGACTCCGTTTCAAGAAGTGTAAAACATGAAAAAGATAAATATGCCTCTTAGCTTTGCACGGCTACAAATTGAAGCCTTATTGCTTCAGTGAAACTCGAGATATAGCTGATATAGAAAAAGGTGTCGGAACTGGGACTGAACTGGATTTACCCTTAATTCTAGTAATCTGAAATCACTCAAAGAAACTTGTGAAAAACACCAAAATACATAAAGATCATAAACACAATTAGACTAAACAATAATAACTCGTATTTGACACAAAACAATAATAAAACATAACTAAAAACTATATAATTATACGAGTTATCACACCCCCACACTTAGATTGTTGCTAGTCCCTAGCAACGACTCAATAAAAATAAAATAAGAAAATCTAATCTAATCCACTTTCGTAGGAAATCACGGTGGCACTTAGCATGTGACACAAGCCTTTAAACCCCTAGGTGTCCCTAGTGGACGAGTTTAGTCTCGTGAGGGTTTACTAGAACGATACCCACAAACATTGAAAAACTAAAATATAAATAAACTACATATACTAAAAATATTTACTCCTAATCCTTTCAATAAAAATTAGAGACAATCTTTGAACAAGTCTTATAAACTAATCAATAGCTTAAAGAATTTCACAAAAAATCATGCTTGAATGTTAATTGTTTGAGTTAAGCCAATATTAACATAACATATTTCAATCAAAATAGTGCATATTCAAACTTAATCTCAACTACTCACATGGGATACCCTCATGATTTTCACTCTTTAAAGTAGTGGTGAAGTGTTTACACTCAATCAATCTCATGAAAACAGTTCTACCATATTCTTGCTTGTCCACCTATTCTCCACTATTTAGATCATACAACTTCATGAATCAAGAGGTCTTTAATCAAGGTTGTAATGGGGCCAAGGGGTTTGTAATGTGGTTGAAGAACAAAAGGATAAAGATATCACAAAGGTTCCAAAGAGTTCATAAAGTTTAGAGACATAAAAAGATCATACAAATAAAACTTCTCAAAACTCTTATAAAGCACATAATAACATAGGCTAAATATTCATGTTGAGCCTTTGCATCATTCTAACCAACTTTGTAACATCTTTTTCTTTACTTTAACTAGAAGTTCAAGAGAAGATTTTTTTTTTTTTTTAATATGGGAATGTATTTGACAATGATTCCTTTCTTTTTCTCTTGACTTTTTTCTTTCTTTTCCCCCCACACTTATTTCTTGTTTCTAACCCAAATTTTCAATAAATCTTCTTTGTTTTGCAACTTGTCTCAAAACATGCTAATTCATCTTTGGAACAAAGGCAAAGATATAAGTATATTTAGGTTAGGAACAAGTTATGATTACCAAAGAGATAACTTATTCAATGTAGGCTCAAATTGGTTCACTAAGGGTGTGTTCTCTTGGAACATTAATAATGGATGGCTGTTTGGCTCTGGTTATAATCCTAATGCCTCTATCATATTCATGTTGTCACATGTATCAATATAGTCTCAAACGGTTTAAAGCAAGTTCTAGAGAATCATGTAATCATAAGAGCACTCAAGAAAGAAATTAGATTGATTTGTATAATGCATCAATCATTATAGGCTCAAAAACTCACAAGGATGATTATACAAGTCAGATTAAGTCTAAACATGCTTCTTTCTCAATCAACATATCATATTAACATTGGCTCATAAAAAGGTTGACATCAAGCTCAATTCTCATGAAAATCTTCTCACTAATAAATCTGTTTTAGACTTATGCAATTCATATCTCATCATTGTATTAAAAAGGAACTAAAACTCACAAAAAAAATAATAATAATAAAGAAAAAAAAATAGTAGACAAAAATAAAAGAAATCCTAAATCATTCCCCCCACACTTAATTCTTACATTGTCCTCAATGTAAGTCTATTAACTCAAATGAAAGAATCATGTGTAAGAGAAAAGAACTAATAACATAAGAATAGGAACAACTAAGACTCAAAACAAAACAAACTCATGCAACCTAAATAATCCTAAAATACTAAACAAAAATTAACAAGTAAACATAAAAAGATTAAAATCAAACTGACAAGGTACGTCTCAAGTCTCCCTTACTCAGACCTTGTTCAGAATGAATACTTCTAAATTGCTTAAAACACAACAAACTTTTTTTTTTTTTTGAAAAGAAGAAATTAAACTGACAAGGTATGTCTCAAGTCTCCCTTACTCAGACCTTGTTTAGAATGAATACTTCTAAATTGCTTAAAACACAACAAACTTTTTTTTTTTTTTAAATTAGCAAAATATGTCCCTTACCCCCTACTAAAATATGACATTGTCCCCAATGTCAAATTTTAAAGGTAGAATTTAGGAGATATTACCTGCAGAGGTTGCTAACCACTTATTATAACTGAGACACAACAAGCAAAATGTTAGATAATGTCACAAAGACAAAGTGCAATCCACTCCTTGCTCGTCCATATCTCTTTTTCTTTTTTCGAGTGTTTGCGAAACAACCGTAGCAGATAAACACTCATAAGCTTGGATCTTTTTGAGTAAATCTTCAATGGTTGTAGCAAAAATTATGGTTCTCCTTGCCTCTGAAAACATGAATCCATTATCCACAGCATTATCTAAATATGAAAGCAAATTACTAAAATAACCATTAATATTAAGCAAACCAATAGGTTTCTTATTTGTGACCAAAGATGACCAAGAAGCCACGCAAGCTATTTCTTCCAATGTACCCAGACCTCCTGGTAAAGCAATGAATGCATCGGCAGAATGGTATATGATTGTTATCCGTTCAGGGATACTCCAGACTTGTATTTCCTTACCCACGGTAGGTCCACAAAAATCTGTGAATAGTTTTGGCACGATTCCTAGAACTGGACTTCCTCCGGCGTGTGCTGCTGTAGCGACTGCTCCCATTAAACCCGTACTACCGCCTCCATAAATCAACTGGATCTTTTGTTGGGCAAGTATTACTCCAACTCTTATGGCTTCATCAGCGAATATGTTATTTTTCCCGGGATAAGCACCTCCAAAGACACAAATTTTTTTAATGCGCTGGGACGAAGTACTTTCCTTTTTTTTTTCGAGTGCCTGAAAGAGAATGAGTACATGGTGTAATATATAGAGGACTGAGTAGTGAATCAGACAAGAGTAATAATGTCGCCGAAAGTGTATCTGACCTGTCAGAAGAAAATGTTAACCTAACAAAAGATTTTTTGCGTGATTTCAGGAAGAAAATCAAAAAGAGAAGAAAAAATCAACCGTAAAAGACAAATAAAAAAAAACGAGAATAATTACACAAATCGAACAACACGTAAATTAAACCAAAATAAAGTTATTGCAAATCAAACCAAAAACTGAGAAGTCATTTATTGTAGTTGTGATTGTGGCTCACATCTTCCTCTGGTTTTACGTCCAGAAACGGCTTAAACGCCTTCTATGAGTCGAGGATATGCTTCCCATCCAGTTTTCTTACAAGCTGGCAAACAGGGTCTTTTAACATCAGATTCCCAAGATGTTGCCATTCCCTTTGGAATTGCGGCCATAAATCAAGAATTTCTCTTTGTACGTCTCCACTAGGATGCGTCTCAAGAGAAAGTTGGATATTACCCAAATTCTCCTTACTCAGTCCATCCTTAATGAATTCAATTTTATCATCTCGATTAGAGGACGGAATCCCAATAGAACGACATTTACCGTTACACGTCCATCGTGCACATTTGTGGCAATTTGAACTCATGCGCTTTGCTCGTCGCTTCTTTGCAAAAGTGCTTCTACCTGTACCTGGTAAATGCAAAATAGGAAGATATTCATCTTCACGTACCTTGGCTTCAATTATCCAACGTATGTCTCCAGGAATCCCTTTGTGCATAAGCATTCTTAATCTTTCAAATCGAACTTGGTAAAGCTTCAGTAAAATATTTCGAGGAAAAGGAGGAAATCGTTTCTGCAATCTTGTGAGAATATCATCCATCCTGAAAAAAAAAATGAAAGAGAAATTGAAAGAGAAATTTATATACAATATCAGTTTTTTTTTGGGTAGCTGATGGAACCGATTTAAATAATCACGGAGTACCGTTATCCGCCATTTAACCGGGGTTAAAAAAATAAAAATTATATTTACATCTAGTTATTTTCAAAACAAGGATCAGAAAGAAAAACAGCATAAAAAAAAAAAAACTCAAAAACAAAACACTCTAAATAAAATCCTAAATTCTTCCCCCTGATAACTCGTATAATTATATAGTTTTTAGTTATGTTTTATTATTGTTTTGTGTCAAATACGAGTTATTATTGTTTAGTCTAATTGTGTTTATGATCTTTTATATTTTTATGTAATTTGGTGTTTTTCACAAGTTTCTTTGAGTGATTTCAGATTACTAGAATTAAGGGCAAATCCAGTTCAGTTCCAGTTCGGACACATTTTACCATATCAGCTATATCTGGAGTTTCACTGAAGCAATAATTCTGAAATTTGTAGCCGTGCAAAGCTAAGAGGCATATCTATCGTTTTCATGTTTTATACTTCTTGAAACGGAGTCGTTTTCCCTAGCGAAATCGACCATCAAGTTGGCTGATGTGCAATGACGTCTGTGCTGACCTATTTTCGTATTTTGCCCATATCTGCTTATCCACATCAGCAAATGAGCTGATTCCAATGGCTATGGATCCGTAACTGATACGGGAACCTTTGTCTAGAAGACCATATGATCCGATCAGGCCTCTAATATTGACGAAATCGACCATCAAGTTGGCTGATGTGCAATGACGTCTGTGCTGACATGTTTTCGTATTTTGCCCATATCTGCTTATCCACATCAGCAAATGAGCTGATTCCAACGGCTATGGATCCGTAACTGATAGGGGAACCTTTTTCTAGAAGACCATGTGATCAGATCAGGCCTCCAACATTGACGAAATCGACCATCAATTTGGCTGATCAAAATTGTCATACAATATGACGAAAATTGTTAGAAAAATTCACCCACCTATTATACCTACCTTTGAAATTTGTAAAGCTTGTCTCTTGTCATTTAGCCTTCCAAAATGTGTATAAATAGAGGGCCTTGGATGATTGTAGAGGATATATTGTACATAGGTAGGATATTAGCCATTTTAATAAAATTCTCTAAGTTTTCTTCTTCTTTCTTTTCTCTAGTTTTCTTTTTCTTTAGAGAGAGCAAGAGGTTGGATAATTAATATTCTTCCTCTTCTTCTTTCTTTCTTTTATTTTCTTCTTAGATTTTCTTTAATTTTATGTTTATGTTTATAATGCCTATGCTAGGCTAAACTTCTATTTGGTTAAGGGTGATTTCAAAGCCCTAGACATGTTTTGTGATTGATTTTCAGATTCTATCTATCATTAATTCTCTATCAAAGTTGCTTATGTTCTTCTACAAGAATTGTTCATGATGTTGTCTAGATTTATTTAGGTGTACAACTAGATAGATCTTGATAATTATCTATTGCTAGTTTAGGAGTCTTGATCCGTGTAATTGTCTTGATTTCCTATTCATAAGTGGCAATTTGTGATTAATGATTATGGTCAAGTTTTCAATAATTGCAAAGTGGAACATAACCTAAGTTGAACAATCCGAGCTTATGTGTTTGTTGCTTAGATCAACCTATCTTTCTCATCATAAAGCTGCCATTAAATTGAATTTAGAGAGCTTATTCTAGGTTGTTTAATGGTTAGAGATTAAATAGAGAGCTTGTTCTATTTAACGACAAACTAAGGAAAGATTGGGGTAACAGAGCTTGTTGTTATCTACGGTTGTTAACTTTGATAGTTGATTGATATTGATAGATCTGAAATTGATTCTTAATGATGTCTAGTGGTGGAGAATGAAACCTTAACCATATTTATCATATTTGATTCTTCTTACTTATTTGTTTTCTTACTTTTAGTTTGCTTATTTTTTATATTTATTTTTATTGGCTGGTTATACCGCCTAATTTGTATATTAACTTTGTTTTATTTTTATTGGCTGGTTATACCGCCTAATTTAGTATATATATTTTTATTGGCTGGTTATACCGCCTAATTTAGTATATATATTTTTATTGGCTGGTTATACCGCCTTGCATCTTATTCTTATTATTTACTTTAGTTTAAATCTGGCTTCAAAAACCCCTTTTCTTTTATTGTTCTTGAATTTAAGTTTTAAACTATTAACTTATAAACTAAAACCCAATCCCTGAGGACTCGACCCTTGCTAACTACTATACTTACAATTTATCTTTTTAGTGCAAGGTTAAATAAGATACACTCTTTTGGGTGCATCAAATTTTTGGCGCCGTTGCCGGGGATTGTTTTCTTTAGTCTATTTGTTACTTGGTTTATTCTTATTTTCAGTTCTAATTAGATTTATTTTCTTGTACATACAAGTTTTTCTTATCAAATTTTGAAAAAAAAAAAAAAAAAAAACGATGGAGTTGAGCAATCTAACACTTGAAGAGTTGGTGGCATACATGAACATGGAGAATCAACAAGCCAATCTCACCTTCCCAGTTCAACAATTGGCCATGGGAGGATGTCAAGGCCATCAAGTGTTCCAAGACCAACAGTATGATCATTACTCAAACACTTACCATGAGGGATGGTGGGATCATACTACTTATGGCTATTCGAAAAATTACGAAGAAGTAGATCCTTATGCCAATTACACTCATCCATCTAGCTTCAATCAATCATGGTCTCAAGAACCAGATCTTTTTCAACCACAACATATGACTCAAAACTCAGGTACTTCTTTAGAAGATCTTGTCTATTCTCTTGTTACTGATACATTGCAATTTCAACAGGAAACAAGGGCAAGCATCCAGAGTTTGGAAAAGCAAATGATCCAATTGACTAGTAGTATGGTGGGATGGGTAGCACAAAGATCTGAAGAACTCCCAGCCCAAACGATGGTTAACCCAAAGGAGAATGCTACTATTGTGACCTTGAAGAATGAGGAACAAGATGAGGATGAAACAAAATTAGAGATGGATTCTATTCTTGAGGATAATGAAGCCAAAGATCCAAATAAGAGTATTTCGGCACCTGAGGTAACGTTTGAGATTCCAATTTTTACTAATGTTTCTTCTCCACCTTTTCCTAGTAGATTCGCAAAGTTCAAGGAGGATGAACATGAACAAGACACGCTGGAAACCTTAAACAGTTTGTTTGTGGATGTCATTCAACAAGTACCAAAAGATGCACCATTCCTCGATGAGATATGCACCACCAAGGATGATGGAATAATACTTGTAATGGAGAATGCATCCACTGTTGTGCAAAGAAAGCTTCCTCTCAAACGCATAAATTTGGGAAATTTCATGTATGAGCCTGACAAGCCTAAAAAGCCAAGAAAGGGTGTTGGTTAGATTCAAAACACTAACTCAAGTGTTAATTGGGAAGGCAACCCAATTAAAGAAGAAATTGCCAACCTTCCATATTCAGATTTGCTTTCTCTTTCTCTTTCTTTTCCTTTTTCTTTTATTATTTTTATTTTTATTGTTTTTATTTTTATTTTTTATGTTTACTTGTTAATTTTTGTTTAGTATTTTAGAATTATTTAGGTTGCATGAGTTTGTTTTGTTTTGTTTTGAGTCTAGTTATTCCTATTCTTATGTTATTAGTTCTTTTCTCTTACACATGATTCTTTCATTTGGGTTAATAGACTTACATTGAGGACAATGTAAGAATTAAGTGTGGGGGGAATGATTTAGGATTTCTTTTATTTTTGTCTACTATTTTTTTTTATGAGTCTTTATTATTATTATTATTTTTTAGTGTGTTTTAGTTCCTTTTTAATACAATGATGAGATATGAATTGCATAAGTCTAAAACATATTTATTAGTGAGAAGATTTTCATGAGAATTGAGCTTGATGTCAACCTTTTTATGAGCCAATGTTAATATGATATGTTGATTGAGAAAGAAGCATGTTTAGACTTAATCTGACTTGTATAATCATTCTTGTGAGTTTTTGAGCCTAAAATGATTGATGCATTATACAAATCAATCTAATTTCTTTCTTGAGTGCTCTTATGATTACATGATTCTCTAGAACTTGCTTTAAACCGTTTGAGACTATATTGATGCATGTGACAACATGAATATGATAGAGGCATTAGGATTTTTAGCCAGGGCCAAACAACCATCCCTTATTGATGTTCCAAGAGAACACACCCTTAGTGAACCAATTTGAGCCTACATTGAATAAGCTATCTCTTTGGTAACCATAACTTGTCCCTAACCTAAATATACTTATATCTTTACCTTTGTTCCAAAGATGAATTAGCATGATTTGAGACAAGTTGCAAAGACAAGGGATATTTTTTGGTTAGAAACAAGAAATAAGTGTGGGGGGAAAAGAAAAGAAAAGTCAAGAGAAAAAGAAATGGAATACTGGAAAATACATTCCTATGTAAAAAATATATATATATGAATCATCTCTTGAATTTGTGGAAAAAGAAAAAGATGTTACAAAGTTGTTTAGAATGAAGAAAAGGCCCAACATGAATATCCGGCCTAGGTGACTATGTACTTGTAAAGAGTTTTGAGAAGTTTCTTTGTATAATCTTTTTATGTCTCTAAACTTTATGAACTCTTTGGAACCTTTGTGATATCTTTATCCTTTTGTTCTTCAACCACATTTCAAACCCCTTGGCCCCATTACAACCTTGATTAAAGACCTCTTGATTTATGAAGTTGCATGATCTTTTAGTGGAGAATAGGTGGACAAGCAAGCATATGGTAGAAGTGTTTTCATGAGATTGATTGAGTGTAAACACTTTACCACTACTTTAAAGAGTGAAAATCAAGAGAGTATCCCATGTGAGAAGTTGAGATTAAATTTGAACATGCACTATTTTGATTGAGATATGTTATGCTAATATTGGCTTAACTCAAACAATTTACATTCAAGCATGATTTTTTGTGAAATTTTTTAAGCTATTGATTAGTTTATAAGACTTGTTCAAATATTGTCTCTAATTTGTATTGAAAGGATTAGGAGTAAATATTTTTAGTATATGTAGTTTATTTATATGTAGTTTATTTATATTTTAATTTTTCAATGTTTGTGGGTATCGTTCTAGTAAACCCTCACGAGACTAAACTCGTCCACTAGGGACACCTAGGGGTTTAAAGGCTTGTGTCACATGCTAAGTGCCACCGTGATTTCCTATGAAAATGGATTAGATTTTCTTATTTTATTTTTATTGAGTCGTTGCTAGGGACTAGCAACAATCTAAGTGTGGGGGTGTGATAACTCGTATAATTATATAGTTTTTAGTTATGTTTTATTATTGTTTTGTGTCAAATACGAGTTATTATTGTTTAGTCTAATTGTGTTTATGATCTTTTATATTTTTATGTAATTTGGTGTTTTTCACAAGTTTCTTTGAGTGATTTCAGATTACTAGAATTAAGGGCAAATCCAGTTCAGTTCCAGTTCGGACACATTTTACCATATCAGCTATATCTGGAGTTTCACTGAAGCAATAATTCTGAAATTTGTAGCCGTGCAAAGCTAAGAGGCATATCTATCGTTTTCATGTTTTATACTTCTTGAAACGGAGTCGTTTTCCCTAGCGAAATCGACCATCAAGTTGGCTGATGTGCAATGACGTCTGTGCTGACCTATTTTCGTATTTTGCCCATATCTGCTTATCCACATCAGCAAATGAGCTGATTCCAATGGCTATGGATCCGTAACTGATACGGGAACCTTTGTCTAGAAGACCATATGATCCGATCAGGCCTCTAATATTGACGAAATCGACCATCAAGTTGGCTGATGTGCAATGACGTCTGTGCTGACATGTTTTCGTATTTTGCCCATATCTGCTTATCCACATCAGCAAATGAGCTGATTCCAACGGCTATGGATCCGTAACTGATAGGGGAACCTTTTTCTAGAAGACCATGTGATCAGATCAGGCCTCCAACATTGACGAAATCGACCATCAATTTGGCTGATCAAAATTGTCATACAATATGACGAAAATTGTTAGAAAAATTCACCCACCTATTATACCTACCTTTGAAATTTGTAAAGCTTGTCTCTTGTCATTTAGCCTTCCAAAATGTGTATAAATAGAGGGCCTTGGATGATTGTAGAGGATATATTGTACATAGGTAGGATATTAGCCATTTTAATAAAATTCTCTAAGTTTTCTTCTTCTTTCTTTTCTCTAGTTTTCTTTTTCTTTAGAGAGAGCAAGAGGTTGGATAATTAATATTCTTCCTCTTCTTCTTTCTTTCTTTTATTTTCTTCTTAGATTTTCTTTAATTTTATGTTTATGTTTATAATGCCTATGCTAGGCTAAACTTCTATTTGGTTAAGGGTGATTTCAAAGCCCTAGACATGTTTTGTGATTGATTTTCAGATTCTATCTATCATTAATTCTCTATCAAAGTTGCTTATGTTCTTCTACAAGAATTGTTCATGATGTTGTCTAGATTTATTTAGGTGTACAACTAGATAGATCTTGATAATTATCTATTGCTAGTTTAGGAGTCTTGATCCGTGTAATTGTCTTGATTTCCTATTCATAAGTGGCAATTTGTGATTAATGATTATGGTCAAGTTTTCAATAATTGCAAAGTGGAACATAACCTAAGTTGAACAATCCGAGCTTATGTGTTTGTTGCTTAGATCAACCTATCTTTCTCATCATAAAGCTGCCATTAAATTGAATTTAGAGAGCTTATTCTAGGTTGTTTAATGGTTAGAGATTAAATAGAGAGCTTGTTCTATTTAACGACAAACTAAGGAAAGATTGGGGTAACAGAGCTTGTTGTTATCTACGGTTGTTAACTTTGATAGTTGATTGATATTGATAGATCTGAAATTGATTCTTAATGATGTCTAGTGGTGGAGAATGAAACCTTAACCATATTTATCATATTTGATTCTTCTTACTTATTTGTTTTCTTACTTTTAGTTTGCTTATTTTTTATATTTATTTTTATTGGCTGGTTATACCGCCTAATTTGTATATTAACTTTGTTTTATTTTTATTGGCTGGTTATACCGCCTAATTTAGTATATATATTTTTATTGGCTGGTTATACCGCCTAATTTAGTATATATATTTTTATTGGCTGGTTATACCGCCTTGCATCTTATTCTTATTATTTACTTTAGTTTAAATCTGGCTTCAAAAACCCCTTTTCTTTTATTGTTCTTGAATTTAAGTTTTAAACTATTAACTTATAAACTAAAACCCAATCCCTGAGGACTCGACCCTTGCTAACTACTATACTTACAATTTATCTTTTTAGTGCAAGGTTAAATAAGATACACTCTTTTGGGTGCATCACCCCCCACACATAATTCTTACATTGTCATTAATGTAATGCTATTATCCCCCAATGCAAGAATTATATGTAAGAGAAAAGAACTATTAAACAAAAGAAACTTATGCAGCCTAAATGAACTTAAAAAGAGTAAACACAATTAACAAAGAAACATAAGAAATAAAAATAAAAATAAAAACAATAAAAATAATAAAAGAAAAAGGAAAAGAAAGAGAAAGCAAATCTGAATATGGAAGGTCGGCAATTTCATCTTTAATTGGGATGCCTTCCCAATTAACACTTGAGTTAGTGTTTTGAATCTAACCAACACCCCTTCTTGGCTTTTTAGGCTTGTCAGGCTCATACATGAAATTTCCCAAATTTATGCGTTTGAGAGGAAGCTTTCTTTGCACAACAGTGGATGCATTCTCCATTACAAGTATTATTCCATCATCCTTGGTGGTGCATATCTCATCGAGGAATGGTGCATCTTTTGGTACTTGTTGAATGACATCCATAAACAAACTATTTAAGGTTTCCAGCGTGTCTTGTTCATGTTCATCCTCCTTGAACTTTGCGAATCTACTAGGAAAAGGTGGAGAAGAAACATTAGTAAAAATTGGAACCTCAAACGTTACCTCAGGTGCCGAAATATTCTTATTTGGATCATTGGCTTCATTATCCTCAAGAATAGAATTCATCTCTAATTTTGTCTCATCCTCATCTTGTTCCTCATTCCTCAAGGTCACAATAGTAGCATTCTCCTTTGGGTTAATCATCGTTTGGGCAGGGAGTTCTTCAGATCTTTGTGCTACCCATCCCACCATACTACTAGCCAATTGGCTCATTTGCTTTTCCAAACTCTAGATGCTTGCCCTTGTTTCCTGTTGAAATTGCAAAGTATTAGTAACAAGAGAATAGACAAGATCTTCTAAAGAAGTACCTGAGTTTTGAGTCATATGTGATGGCTGAAAAAGATCTGATTCTTGAGACCATGATTGATTGAAGATAGATGGATGAGTGTAACTGGCATAAGGATCTACTTCTTGGAAATTTTTTGAGTAGCCATAATTAGTATGATCCCACCATCCCTCATGGTAAGTGTTTGAGTAATGATCATGCAGTTGGTCTTGGAACACTTGATGGCCTTGACATCCTCCCATGGCAAATTGTTGAACTGGGAAGGTGAGATTGGCTTGTTGATTCTCCATGTTCATGTATGCCACCAACTCTTCAAGTGTTAGATTGCTCAATTCCATCGTTTTTTTTTTTTTTTTAATTTGAAAAGAAAAACTTGTATGTACAAGAAAATAAAACTAATTAGAACTGAAAATAAGAATAAACCAAGTAACAGATAAACTAAAGAAAACAATCCCCGGCAACGGCGCCAAAAATTTGATGCACCCAAAAGAGTGTATCTTATTTAACCTTGCACTAAAAAGATCAATTGTAAGTATAGTAGTTAGCAAGGGTCGAGTCCTCAGGGATTGGGTTTTAGTTTATAAGTTAATAGTTTAAAACTTAAATTCAAGAACAATAAAAGAAAAGGGGTTTTTGAAGCCAGATTTAAACTAAAGTAAATAATAAGAATAAGATGCAAGGCGGTATAACCAGCCAATAAAAATATATATACTAAATTAGGCGGTATAACCAGCCAATAAAAATATATATACTAAATTAGGCGGTATAACCAGCCAATAAAAATATATATACTTTTAAAAATAAGCAAACTAGAAAAGTAAGAAAACAAGTAAGTAAGAAGAATCAAATGTGCAAAATATGGTTAAGGTTTCATTCTCCACCACTAGACATCATTAAGAATCAATTTCAGATCTATCAATATCAACCAACTATCAAAGTTAACAACCGTAGATAACAACAAGCTCTGTTACCCCAATCTTTCCTTAGTTTGTCGTTAAATAGAACAAGCTCTCTATTTAATCTCTAACCATTAAACAACCTAGAATAAGCTCTCTAAATTCAATTTAATGGCAGCTTTATGATGAGAAAGATAGGTTGATCTAAGCAACAAACACATAAGCTCGGATTGTTCAACTTAGGTTATGTTCCACTTTGCAATTATTGAAAACTTGACCATAATCATTAATCACAAATTGCCACTTATGAATAGGAAATCAAGACAATTACACGGATCAAGACTCCTAAACTAGCAATAGATAATTATCAAGATCTATCTAGTTGTACACCTAAATAAATCTAGACAACATCATGAACAATTCTTGTAGAAGAACATAAGCAACTTTGATAGAGAATTAATGATAGATAGAATCTGAAAATCAATCACAAAACATGTCTAGGGCTTTGAAATCACCCTTAACCAATTAGAAGTTTAGCCTAGCATAGGCATTGTAAACATAAACATAAAATTAAAGAAAATCTAAGAAGAAAATAAAAGAAAGAAAGAAGAAGAGGAAGAATATTAATTATCCAACCTCTTGCTCTCTCTAAAGAAAAAGAAAACTAGAGAAAAGAAAGAAAACTAGAGAAAAGAAAGAAGAAGAAAACTTAGAGAATTTTATTAAAATGGCTAATATCCTACCTATGTACAATATGTTCCTCTACAATCATCCAAGGCCCTCTATTTATACACATTTTTGAGGGCTAAATGACAAGAGACAAGCTTTACAAATTTCAAAGGTAGGTATAATAGGTGGGTGCATTTTTCTAACAATTTTCGTCATATTGTATGACAATTTCGATCAGCCAACTTGATGGTCGATTTCGTCAATGTTGGAGGCCTTATCTGATCACATGGTCTTCTAGATAAATGTTCCCCTATCAGTTACGGATCCATAGCCGTTTGCATCAGCTCATTTGCTGATGTGGATAAGCAGATATGGGCAAAATACGAAAACAGGTCAGCACAGACGTCATTGCACATCAGCCACTTTGATGGTCGATTTTGTCAATTTTGCAGGCCTTATCTGATCACATGGTCTTCTAGAAAAATGTTACCCTATCAGTTACTGATCCATAGCCGTTGGAATCAGCTCAGTTTCTGATGTGGATAAGAATATATGGGCAAAATACGAAAACAGGTCAGCACAGACGTCATTGCACATAAGCCAACTTCATGGTCGATTTCGCTAGGGAAAACGACTCCGTTTCAAGAAGTGTAAAACATGAAAAAGATAAATATGCCTCTTAGCTTTGCACGGCTACAAATTGCAGCCTTATTGCTTCAGTGAAACTCGAGATATAGCTGATATGGAAAAAGGTGTCGGAACTGGGACTGAACTGGATTTACCCTTAATTCTAGTAATCTGAAATCACTCAAAGAAACTTGTGAAAAACACCAAAATACATAAAGATCATAAACACAATTAGACTAAACAATAATAACTCGTATTTGACACAAAACAATAATAAAACATAACTAAAAACTATATAATTATACGAGTTATCAACACAATACAAAACACATGGAGTAGCCTAATGGCCAACAAGCATGGCATTTTCACAAACACTTGATATACTAACATGCTCAACTAAAATATAAAACTCAAATCATGCAAAAACCACACAAGCATTTTCACAAACACTTAATATACTAAATCTAAAACATGCTCAACTAAAATATAAAACTCAAATGATGCAAAAACCACACAAGCATTTTCACAAACACTTGATATACTAAATCTAAAACATGCTCAAATTTAAACATCATGAAAACCGAAAATTAAAAATGCAAGAACATGATGTTTAAATCATAAATGGCAACAAACAAAGCAACCAAATTAAAATATAACTCAAGTATATGAAGTAAAATAACATTCAAAACATCAAGATCAAAGAAAATAACATCAATAACATGATAAAATAAACCAAAATAGCAACTTAAACAAAAACTGTAGGCCATTAGGCCATGGTGAGAATATTGTAAAAAAAATTATAAAAAAATATATTTAAGAAAGAGATGAAAGAAGAAATTAAGAAAAACAATAAAAAACATTTATTTAAAAAGGAAACTCACCAAATAGTAATCAAAATAGCAAAAACAAGAATGAAAAATCAAGAAAGTGCAAGAGTTGGTGCTCAAGAGCAACCTCAAGAAGCTATATTTCAAGCTTTATCTCTTCAAACTTTCCTTTCTTTTCTAAACTTTTTCATTTTGCTTTCAACCAAAGAGAGAAAAACCAAGTAAAAACCAAGAGAACTCAGCAAAAAAAAGTGTGAAAATTTAATTTTTGAACCTCCTCTTCACGCTGGCCGAATGCCCCTTATATTCTCAAGGATGTTGTCATTTTTTTGTAACCAATTTTCCATCAAATGGCTAATAATTCAAGGTGAAAATATCATGAAATTATCACCCTTAGATTAGCATATCAGCTGTCCCAAACTACGACTGTTCAAGAATAATGTTGACACTCTCTCTTGGTCTATGTGGCTTAATCACCATGGCTTGATCAAAGAGAATCTCTAACTCTTAATTTTTAGCCATTTGATTGAAAAATCAGAAGCTTCCTCCTTCCTTTGGGCCTTGACAGGCCAGCACTTCTCTTTTTCAGCCCAAGTATGATTTTTTTAAAAGCCCAAAGAAGCCCTTTCCGGTTGCTTGGATGAAATGACCGTTTTGCCCCCGGATGCAAATAAATATCAAACGGACTCCAAATTCAAATTTTATTTTTTTAATACTTCCAAAATAATAAAACATTGAGTTCTGGAAGTTTTCAAAATTATTCGAGTCCGTTTGCTATTTATTTGGATTTTTTTCTTCCAAAAATGCCCTTTTATGCCCCTACATTTTACCATTTTTTAAACGAGCTCCAAATCAAGATTTTTCTTCACCAATATCTTCCAAATAATTTAAAAATATGATCTGGAAGTTTTCATAATTTTTGGAGCTCATTTGGTATTTTTTTTAGGATTTATCGGCTTGAATTACTACATAGGAGCTCAGGATTTGGCCATTTTGCAAACGAAATCTGAATCAAGATTTTCTTTTTCCAATCTCTTTCAAATAATTTAAAAATGATATTTGAAAATTTTCACAATTTTTGGAGTCTATTTGCTATTTTTCCGGGATTTATCTTTTTGAATTATTGCATAGAAGGCCCGGGATTTGGCAATTTTGCAAACGAACTCCGAATTAAGATTTTATTTCGCCAATCTCTTCCAAATAATTTAAAAATGAGATTTGCAAAATTTCAAAAAATTTGGAGTTCATTTGCTATTTTTTTGGGATTTTCCTTTTTGAATTACTACATAAGAAGCCCGGGATTTGGCCATTTTGCAAACGAACTCCGAATCAAGATTTTCTTTTGCCAATCCCTTTCAAATGGTTTAAGAATGAGATTTGCAAATTTTTAGAATTTTCGGAGTTCATTTTCTATTTTTCCTATATTTTCCAATTTTGCCCTTTTTTATCCGAAACCTGGTTTTGCTCAAAACAAGTCCGATTTTCAGATTTTCTTCAAGCTGAGCCTTGGGCTATCCTTTTTTAATCATTCCTCATCCATTGGGGGCTTTGGTCTTACCAAGTCGGGCCATTTCTGTGATTCTTCCCGATTTCACCGAAATCCACTAAAAACCCTAATTCTCGATTTTCTCCCGGATTGACTTTTCTTTCGGTTTTTCTTGCAAGTGGCTTCTCCATTACCTGTAGTCAGTGCTTATATTTCATTTGGAACCTTCAATTTTGACCAATTTTATCGTTTAAGCATTTTTCCCCAAATTTCTCGGATTAAGGTTTTCTTTCTACTGAATCTCCAAATCCCAACTTCCGAACTCCATATCTTTCAATGTAGACCTCGGATTATCAAAATTCTTTCGCCATTTTTCAATTGAACTTAAAATCTTGATTTTGAAAGTGGGTTGACTTTTTTAGTAGTTGACTTTTTGAGGTTGACTTTTTAAGGGTTGGCTTTTTTCGGGGTTGATTTTTTTCGAGTTTGACTTTTTATGCTCGCCTTCTTAAACTATGTCACGGAGTGCCACATGCATGATGAAAAAAATCTTTTTACATTCCGAAACCTCAATTTAGGAAGAAAACATACCTGTTTTAGTGCTCCAGACAAAATTAGGTGTCTACACGGAATTTATAAATTCAAAATTTTCCTATATTCCCAGACAAAATTGGCAAAATATAGAAATTTTTATTTATTTGGAAAACTTTTCAAATCATTCTCATTTTTTGAAAGAAAGATATTCCTTTATTAATGATAATTGATGATATCCCCTCCAGCAAACCCGGTAGAGAACTCATGAATTATTTTAACTCGGGAATATCTTTATTTTTATTGAAAATCATTATCTCTTTCAAAACATTTAAAAAATATGAACATGAACATGTATGACATAAATAAAATGACATAACAAAGTCTAGATAATATAATGCAACCTAAATGATATGACATAATTTAAATGGCATAGTATATTCTAGATAAAATGATATGGCATATTTTAAATAACATGGCATATTCTAAATAATTAAACCTAAATGACATGGAATATGATGAAATGACATGAAACATAAATATAATGCTATCATAAAATATGCATGAAAATAAAATAAAAATGCATGAACATAGTATATGCTAAATAATGTGACAAAAATAAATGACTAAATAAAAAATATGGGATATCATGAAACATTCAAAATCATATGGAAAACAATATAAGATCATAAAATGTGAATCAAAATAATAATAATACCATGGAAAATATCATAGCAAAAACTCACATATTAAATAAAATGCATGAACATGGAAAATGCAATGCATGAAAATGTATTTTTTCCTCTAAATAAAGAAATCCGTATATCTAAAAAGATATTTGGCTCCCTAAGAAAAATATGTCAAATTAGATTTTCTAAAAAAACAAAACTTTGTGATTGTTTGTAAACAATTTTGAGGAAAAACTTGAATAAAAATTAAAACCCTTACCAAACCCTTTTAAAATTGCTCTAATTTCCTAAGTTTAAAATCTCGGACTTAACCACCCTTAACCCGAGATTTATAAAATCATTTTTAAAGTTTAAAAAGGCTTAGAAACTATCCTAAGACAATAGCTAAAGCTTCTAACCAACCCCTTCTAAATGCCTTAGCCAAATTCAACCATTATTTATCTTTTGATTTCAAATCTGCCTCTACTGTCCTGTTTTGTCACAAGCTTTTTTTGCCTATTTTTAAAAATTCAAAAAAAATCTAAAAACAATATTGGAGACTCAGAACATGTAAAACTACATGAGAAAAAATTGGCTTAATTTTCTGATTAAAGATGACTGCCCAGAAAAGTCAGAGAAGTTCGAGTACTGGTGAAAAAAACTGTTTTGTCAAAACACATTTTTTGCATTTGATAAATTCATTCAAAAATCAAAGTAGAAATTGTTGGAGATCATCCTAAAGACCTAAAGACAGTAGCTAAACATTTAAAAACCTTGGACAAAAATTGGCTAAGTATGCTCAAGTGAGCATGACTTTGAGCCATTGATTGGTCTAAGTCATAAATCATGTGGAAATGGCATGGAATGCATGAACATACAACAAATGAAATGTATGAAATGCATGGCCCAAAGCCTAAATGGTAAAGGAAATGCATGACTGATGCACCCAAAAGAGTGTATCTTATTTAACCTTGCACTAAAAAGATAAATTGTAAGTATAGTAGTTAGCAAGGGTCGAGTCCTCAGGGATTGGGTTTTAGTTTATAAGTTAATAGTTTAAAACTTAAATTCAAGAACAATAAAAGAAAAGGGGTTTTTGAAGCCAGATTTAAACTAAAGTAAATAATAAGAATAAGATGCAAGGCGGTATAACCAGCCAATAAAAATATATATACTAAATTAGGCGGTATAACCAGCCAATATATATACTAAATTAGGCGGTATAACCAGCCAATAAAAATAAAACAAAGTTAATATACAAATTAGGCGGTATAACCAGCCAATAAAAATAAATATACTTTTAAAAATAAGCAAACTAGAAAAGTAAGAAAACAAGTAAGTAAGAAGAATCAAATATGAAAAATATGGTTAAGGTTTCATTCTCCACCACTAGACATCATTAAGAATCAATTTCAGATCTATCAATATCAACCAACTATCAAAGTTAACAACCGTAGATAACAACAAGCTCTGTTATCCCAATCTTTCCTTAGTTTGTCGTTAAATAGAACAAGCTCTCTATTTAATCTCTAACCATCAAACAACCTAGAATAAGCTCTCTATATTCAATTTAATGGCAGCTTTATGATGAGAAAGATAGGTTGATCTAAGCAACAAACACATAAGCTCGGATTGTTCAACTTAGGTTATGTTCCACTTTGCAATTATTGAAAACTTGACCATAATCATTAATCACAAATTGCCACTTATGAATAGGAAATCAAGACAATTACACGGATCAAGACTCCTAAACTAGCAATAGATAATTATCAAGATCTATCTAGTTGTACACCTAAACAAATCAAGACAACATCATGAACAATTCTTGTAGAAGAACATAAGCAACTTTGATAGAAAATTAATGATAGATAGAATCTGAAAATCAATTATAAAACATGTCTAGGGCTTTGAAATCACCCTTAACCAAATAGAAGTTTAGCCTAGCATAGGCATTGTAAACATAAACATAAAATTAAAGAAAATCTAAGAAGAAAATAAAAGAAAGAAAGAAGAAGAGGAAGAATATTAATTATCCAACCTCTTGCTCTCTCTAAAGAAAAAGAAAACTAGAGAAAAGAAAGAAAACTAGAGAAAAGAAAGAAGAAGAAAACTTAGAGAATTTTATTAAAATAGCTAATATCCTACCTATGTAAATATGATCCCTTACAATCATCCAAGGCCCTCTATTTATACACATTTTGGAGGGCTAAATGACAAGAGACAAGCTTTACAAATTTCAAAGGTAGGTATATGACGATTTTGATCAGCCAACTTGATGGTCGATTTCGTCAATATTGGAGGCCTGATCTGATCACATGGTCTTCTAGACAAAGGTTCTCCAATCAGTTACGGAACCATAGCCGTTGGAATCAGCTCATTTGCTGATGTGGTTAAGCAGATATGGGCAAAATACGAAAACATGTCAGCACAGACGTCATTGCACATCAGCCACCTTGATGGTCGATTTCTTCAATATTGGAGGCCTGATCTGATCACATGGTCTTCTAGACAAAGGTTCCCCTATCAGTTACGGAACCATAGCCGTTGGAATCAGCTCATTTGCTTATGTGGATAAGAAGATATGGGCATAATACGAAAACATGTCAGCACAGACGTCATTGCACATCAGCCAACTTGATGGTCGATTTCGCTAGGGAAAACGACTCCGTTTTAAGAAGTGTAAAACATGAAAAAGATAGATAAGCCTCTTAGCTTTGCATGGCTACAAATTTCAGCCTTATTGCTTCAGTGAAACTCGAGATATAGCGGATATGGCAAAAGGTGTCGGAACTGAAACTGAACTGGATTTGCCCTTAATTTTAGTAATCTGAAATCACTCAAAGAAACTTGTGAAAAACACCAAAATACATAAAAATATAAAAGATCATAAACACAATTAGACTAAACAATAATAACTCGTATTTGACACAAAACATTAATAAAACATAACTAAAAACTATATAATTATACGAGTTATCACACCCCCACACTTAGATTGTTGCTAGTCCCTAGCAACGACTCAATAAAAATAAAATAAGAAAATCTAATCTAATCCATTTTCGTAGGAAATCACGGTGGCACTTAGCATGTGACACAAGCCTTTAAACCCCTAGGTGTCCCTAGTGGACGAGTTTAGTCTCGTGAGGGTTTACTAGAACGATACCCACAAACATTGAAAAACTAAAATATAAATAAACTACATATACTAAAAATATTTACTCCTATTCCTTTCAATATAAATTAGAGACAATCTTTGAACAAGTCTTATAAACTAATCAATAGCTTAAAGAATTTCACAAAAAATCATGCTTGAATGTAAATTGTTTGAGTTAAGCCAATATTAACATAACATATTTCAATCAAAATAGTGCACATTCAAACTTAATCTCAACTTCTCATATGGGATACTCTCATGATTTTCACTCTTTAAAGTAGTGGTAAAGTGTTTACACTCAATCAATCTCATGAAAATAGTTCTACCATATGCTTGCTTGTCTACCTATTCTCCACTAAAAGATCATGCAACTTCATAAATCAAGAGGTCTTTAATCAAGGTTGTAATGGGGCCAAGAAGTAATAATGTGGTTAAAGAATAAAAAGGAAAAGATATCACAAACATTCCAAAGACTTCATAGAATTTAGAGACAAAATAAGATTTTGCAGATAAAACTTTCTCAATATTCTTTAGAAGTACATAATCACATAGGCTGAATATTTCATGTTGAGCTTTTACTTCATTCTAACCAACTTTCGAACATCTTTTTCTTTTCTTTAACTAGAAGTTCAAGAGATTATTCAAAAAATTTTTTTTTTTTTTTTTTTTTCACATGGGAATGTATTTGGCAATATTCCCTCTATTTTTCTCTTGACTTTTGCCTTTCTCCTCCCCCACACTTATCTTTTGTTCTAACCCAAATTTTCAAAAAATATCCCTTGTTTTTGCAATATGTCTCAAACATTCTAGTCCATCTTTAGAACAAGGGTAAAGATATAAATGTGTTTAGGCTAGGTGTAAGATGTGGTTACCAAATAAATAGCTTATTCAATGTAGGCTCAAATTGGTTCACTAGAGGGATGTTCTCTTGGAACATCAATAAGGGATGGCTGTTTGGCCCTAGTTAAAAAGTCCTAATGCCTCTATCATATTCATGTTGTTACATGCATCAATATAGTCTCAAATGGTTTAAAGCAAGTTCTAGAGAATCATGTAATCATAAGAGCACTCAAGAAAGAAATTAGATTGATTTGTATAATGCATCAATCATTATAGGCTCAAAAACTCACAAGGATGATTATACAAGTCAGATTAAGTCTAAACATGCTTCTTTCTCAATCAACATATCATATTAACATTGGCTCATAAAAAGATTGATATCAAATTCAATTCTCATGAAAATCTTCTCACTAATAAATCTGTTTTAGACTTATGCAATTCATATCTCATCATTGTATTAAAAAGGAACTAAAACACACTAAAAATAATAATAATAAAGACTCATAAAAAAAATAGTAGACGAAAATAAAAGAAATCCTAAATCATTCCCCCCACACTTAATTCTTACATTGTCCTCAATGTAAGTCTATTAACCCAAATGAAAGAATCATGTGTAAGAGAAAAGAACTAATAACATAAGAATAGGTACAGCTATGACTCAAAACAAAACAAACTCATGCAACCTAAATAATCCTAAAATACTAAACAAAAATTAACAAGTAAACATAAAAAGATTAAAATCAAACTGACAAGGTATGTCTCAAGTCTCCCTTACTCAGACCTTGTTCAGAATGAATATTTCTAAATTGCTTATAACACAACAAACTTTTTTTTTTTTTTGTTTTTGAAAAGAAGAAATCAAGCTGACAAGGTATGTCTCAAGTCTCCCTTACTCAGACCTTGTTCAAAATGAATACTTCTAAATGGCTTAAAACACATCAATTTTTTTTTTTTTAGGAAAATATGTCCCTTACCCCCTACTAAAGGTAGAATTAAGGAGATATTACCTGCAGAGGTTGCTAACCACTTATTATAACTGAGACACAACAAACAAAATGTTAGATAATGTCACAAAGACAAAGTGCAATCCACTCCTTGCTCGTCCATATCTCTTTTTCTTTTTCCGAGCGTTTGCGAAACAACCGTAGCAGATAAACACTCATAAGCATGGAGCTTTTTGAGTAAATCTTCAATGGTTGTAGCAGAAATTATGGTTCTCCTTGCCTCTGAAAACATGAATCCATTATCCACAGCATTATTTAAATATGAAAGCAAATTACTAAAATAACCATTAATATTAAGCAAACCAATGGGTTTCTTATTTGTGACCAAAGATGACCAAGAAGCCACGCAAGCTATTTCTTCCAATGTACCCAGACCTCCTGGTAAAGCAATGAATGCATCGGCAGAATGGTACATGATTGTTATCCGTTCAGGGACACTCCAGACTTGTATTTCCTTACCCACGGTAGGTCCACAAAAACTTGTGAATAGTTTTGGCACGATTCCTAGAACTGGACTTCCTCCGGCGTGTGCTGCTGTAGCGAGTGCTCCCATTAAACCCGTACTACAGCCTCCATAAATCAAGTGGATCTTTTGTTGGGCAAGTATTACTCCAACTCTTATGGCTTCATCAGCGAATATGTTATTTTTCCCTGGATAAGCACCTCCAAAGACACAAATTTTTTTAATGCGCTGGGATGAAGTACTTTCCATTTTTTTTTCTTCGAGTGCCTGAAAGAGAATGAGTACATGGTGTAATATATAGAGGACTGAGTAGTGAATCAGACAAGAGTAATAATGTCGCCGAAAGTGTATCTGACCTGTCAGAAGAAAATGTTAACCTAACAAAAGATTTTTGCGTGATTTCAGGAAGAAAATCAAATAGAGAAGAAAAAATCAACCGTGAAAGACAAATAAAAAAAAACGAGAATAATTACACAAATCGAACAACACGTAAATTAAACCAAAATAAAGTTATTGCAAATCAAACCAAAAACTGAGAAGTCATTTATTGTAGTTGTGATTGTGGCTCACATCTTCCTCTGGTTTTACGTCCAGAAACGGCTTAAACGCCTTCTATCAGTCGAGGATATGCTTCCCATCCAGTTTTCTTACAAGCTGGCAAACAGGGTCTTTTAACATCAGATTCCCAAGATGTTGCCATTCCCTTTGGAATTGCGGCCATAAATCAAGAATTTCTCTTTGTACGTCTCCACTAGGATGCGTCTCAAGAGAAAGTTGGATATTACCCAAATTCTCCTTACTCAGTCCATCCTTAATGAATTCAATTTTATCATCTCGATTAGAGGACGGAATCCCAATAGAACGACATTTACCGTTACACGTCCATCGTGCACAATTGTGGCAATTTGAACTCATGCGCTTTGCTCGTCGCTTCTTTGCAAAAGTGCTTCTACCTGTACCTGGTAAATGCAAAACAGGAAGATATTCATCTTCACGTACCTTGGCTTCAATTATCCAACGTATGTCGTCAGGAATCCCTTTGTGCATAAGCATTCTTAATCTTTCAAGTCGAACTTGGTAAAGCTTTAGTAAAATATTTTGAGGAAAAGGAGGAAATCGTTTCTGCAATCTTGTGAGAATATCATCCATCCTGAAAAAAATGAAAAAAAAAAAATTGAAAGAGAAATTGGAAGAGAAATTTATATACAATATCAGTTTTGTGGGTAGCTGATGGAACCGATTTAAATAATCACGGAGTACCGTTATCCGCCATTTAACCGGGGTTAAAAAAA
Organism: Fremontodendron californicum; assembly: GCA_030761205.1. Lineage (NCBI taxonomy): Eukaryota > Viridiplantae > Streptophyta > Magnoliopsida > Malvales > Malvaceae > Fremontodendron > Fremontodendron californicum. Next base: position 5,505,725 of record JAULJL010000019.1, on the reverse strand, counting down.
AATTATATTTACATCTAGTTATTTTCAAAACAAGGATCAGAAAGAAAAACAACATAAAAAGACTCAAAAACAAAACACTCTAAATAAAATCCTAAATTCTTCCCCCCACACATAACTCTTACATTGTCATTAATGTAATGCTATTATCCCCCAATGCAAGAATTATATGTAAGAGAAATGAACTATTAAACAAAAGAAACTTATGCAGCCTAAATGAACTTAAAAGCAGTAAACACAATTAACAAAGAAACATAAGAAATAAAAATAATAAAAATAATAAAAGAAAAAGGAAAAGAAAGAGAAAGAGAAAGCAAATCTGAATATGGAAGGTTGGCAATTTCATCTTTAATTGGGCTGCCTTCCCAATTAACACTTCAGTTAGTGTTTTGAATCTAACCAACACCCCTTCTTGGCTTTTTAGGCTTGTCAGGCTCATACATGAAATTTCCCAAATTTATGCGTTTGAGAGGTAGCTTTCTTTGCACAACAGTGGATGCATTCTCCATTACAAGTATTATTCCATCATCCTTGGTGGTGCATATATCATCGAGGAATGGTGCATCTTTTGGTACTTGTTGAATGACATCCACAAACAAACTGTTTAAGGTTTCCAGCGTGTCTTGTTCATGTTCATCCTCCTTGAACTTTGCGAATCTACTAGGAAAAGGTGGAGAAGAAACATTAGTAAAAATTGGAATCTCAAACGTTACCTCAGGTGCCGAAATACTCTTATTTGGATCATTGGCTTCATTATCCTCAAGAATAGAATCCATCTCTAATTCTGTCTCATCCTCATCTTGTTCCTCATTCCTCAAGGTCACAATAGTAGCATTCTCCTTTGGGTTAATCATCGTTTGGGCAGAGAGTTCTTCAGATCTTTGTGCTACCCATACCACCATACTACTAGCCAATAGGCTCATTTGCCTTTCCAAACTCTGGATACTTGCCCTTGTTTCCTGTTGAAATTGCAAAGTATTAGTAACAAGAGAATCGACAAGATCTTCTAAAGAAGTACCTGAGTTTTGAGTCATATGTGGTGGTTGAAGAAGATCTGGTTCTTGAGACCATGATTGATTGAAGCTAGATGGATGAGTGTAATTGGCATAAGGATCTACTTCTTGGTAATTTTCTGAGTAGCCATAATTAGTATGATCCCACCATCCCTCATGGTAAGTGTTTGAGTAATGATCATACTGTTGGTCTTGGAACACTTGATGGCCTTGACATCCTCCCATGGCCAATTGTTGAACTGGGTAGGTGAGATTGGCTTGTTGATTTTCCATGTTCATGTATGCCACCAACTCTTCAAGTGTTAGATTGCTTAATTCCATCGTTTTTTTTTTTAAATTTGATAAGAAAAACTTGTATGTACAAGAAAATAAAACTAATTAGAACTGAAAATAAGAATAAACCAAGTAACAAATAAACTAAAGAAAACAATCCCCGGCAACGGCGCCAAAAACTTGATGCACCCAAAAGAGTGTATCTTATTTAACCTTGCACTAAAAAGATAAATTGTAAGTATAGTAGTTAGCAAGGGTCGAGTCCTCAGGGATTGGGTTTTAGTTTATAAGTTAATAGTTTAAAACTTAAATTCAAGAACAATAAAAGAAAAGGGGTTTTTGAAGCCAGATTTAAACTAAAGTAAATAATAAGAATAAGATGCAAGGCGGTATAACCAGCCAATAAAAATATATATACTAAATTAGGCGGTATAACCAGCCAATATATATACTAAATTAGGCGGTATAACCAGCCAATAAAAATAAAACAAAGTTAATATACAAATTAGGCGGTATAACCAGCCAATAAAAATAAATATACTTTTAAAAATAAGCAAACTAGAAAAGTAAGAAAACAAGTAAGTAAGAAGAATCAAATATGAAAAATATGGTTAAGGTTTCATTCTCCACCACTAGACATCATTAAGAATCAATTTCAGATCTATCAATATCAACCAACTATCAAAGTTAACAACCGTAGATAACAACAAGCTCTGTTATCCCAATCTTTCCTTAGTTTGTCGTTAAATAGAACAAGCTCTCTATTTAATCTCTAACCATCAAACAACCTAGAATAAGCTCTCTAGATTCAATTTAATGGCAGCTTTATGATGAGAAAGATAGGTTGATCTAAGCAACAAACACATAAGCTCGGATTGTTCAACTTAGGTTATGTTCCACTTTGCAATTATTGAAAACTTGACCATAATCATTAATCACAAATTGCCACTTATGAATAGGAAATCAAGACAATTACACGGATCAAGACTCCTAAACTAGCAATAGATAATTATCAAGATCTATCTAGTTGTACACCTAAACAAATCAAGACAACATCATGAACAATTCTTGTAGAAGAACATAAGCAACTTTGATAGAAAATTAATGATAGATAGAATCTGAAAATCAATTATAAAACATGTCTAGGGCTTTGAAATCACCCTTAACCAAATAGAAGTTTAGCCTAGCATAGGCATTGTAAACATAAACATAAAATTAAAGAAAATCTAAGAAGAAAATAAAAGAAAGAAAGAAGAAGAGGAAGAATATTAATTATCCAACCTCTTGCTCTCTCTAAAGAAAAAGAAAACTAGAGAAAAGAAAGAAAACTAGAGAAAAGAAAGAAGAAGAAAACTTAGAGAATTTTATTAAAATAGCTAATATCCTACCTATGTAAATATGATCCCTTACAATCATCCAAGGCCCTCTATTTATACACATTTTGGAGGGCTAAATGACAAGAGACAAGCTTTACAAATTTCAAAGGTAGGTATATGACGATTTTGATCAGCCAACTTGATGGTCGATTTCGTCAATATTGAAGGCCTGATCTGATCACATGGTCTTCTAGACAAAGGTTCTCCAATCAGTTACGGAACCATAGCCGTTGGAATCATCTCATTTGCTGATGTGGTTAAGCAGATATGGGCAAAATACGAAAACATGTCAGCACAGACGTCATTGCACATCAGCCACCTTGATGGTCGATTTCTTCAATATTGGAGGCCTGATATGATCACATGGTCTTCTAGACAAAGGTTCCCCTATCAGTTACGGAACCATAGCCGTTGGAATCAGCTCATTTGCTTATGTGGATAAGAAGATATGGGCATAATACGAAAACATGTCAGCACAGACGTCATTGCACATCAGCCAACTTGATGGTCGATTTCGCTAGGGAAAACGACTCCGTTTTAAGAAGTGTAAAACATGAAAAAGATAGATAAGCCTCTTAGCTTTGCATGGCTACAAATTTCAGCCTTATTGCTTCAGTGAAACTCGAGATATAGCGGATATGGAAAAAGGTGTCGGAACTGAAACTGAACTGGATTTGCCCTTAATTTTAGTAATCTGAAATCACTCAAAGAAACTTGTGAAAAACACCAAAATACATAAAAATATAAAAGATCATAAACACAATTAGACTAAACAATAATAACTCGTATTTGACACAAAACATTAATAAAACATAACTAAAAACTATATAATTATACGAGTTATCAATGACACTTCAAAATAACCTAAATGCCTAGCATGAATTTGCACAGCAATAAATGCTATCCTAACTTAATATGCATGCAATGCTTGATAATGCAAATATGATTTGGACCTAATATGTTATGAATATGCATGAAAATGCTAATGCAACCTAATACCTAAGTAGCATAGCAATGTATGGCAATACCAATATGATTTAAGACCCAATATGCATGGCAATATCAACATGGCCTAGACCTAAAATGTAATGAACATGCATAGCAATACTATGAACATACAATGACCAATGAAACTAATGTCAATGCTGGAACAAACAACAACTAATACACAATTTCAAGATATGATAATGCAAAGCATGTTACCTAAATAAAATGCCAATGCATGACAAGGCAAGGGATGCATGAAGAGGTCAAATGTGGTTACATGATACTCTAATGCAATCCTATCTAGTAAATGACACAAGTACATGAAAAATCATATTAAGATGCATAATGTCATGCCATTTTCATAAGCATGACAGTTTAAAATCAAAATGCACAAGCACATGGCATGGAGATGCAAACAAATCAAGATGCAAGATGGAAATGCACATGCAAGGCATACTAAGCGGAATAGTCGAATGACAATATGACAATATGATGGCATTTTATCATAGCATTCTCACAAGCATATGGCATACTAAAATCAAAATGTACAAGCTCATGGCATGGAGATGCAAACAAGTCAAGAAGCAAGATGAAAATGCACATGCAAAGCATACTAAATATCAAGATATGCTAACTCATGGCATGGAGATGGAAACAAGCCAAGTGGCAAAATGAAAATGCACATGCAAAGCATACTTACATGGAGTAGCCGAATGACCATATAACAATTGTAGACACCTAATTTTGTCCAGACCACTAAAACAGGTATGTTTTCTTCCTAAATTGATGTTTCAGAATATAAAAAGATTTTTTCATCCTGCAGGTGGCACTCCGAGACTTAGTCTAAGAAGACGAGCATAAAATGTCAAACTTGAAAAAAGTCAACTACTAAAAAAGTCAACCCACTTTCAAAATCAAGATTTGAAGTTCAATTGAAAAATGGCGAAAGAATTTTGATAATTTGAGGTCTACATCGAAAGATATGGAGTTCGGAAGTTGGGATACGGAGATTCAGTAGAAAGGAAACCCTAATCCGAGAAATTTGGGGAAAGTGCTTAAATTGAAGGTTCCAAATGAAAGATAAGCACTGACTACGGGTAATAGAGAAACCACTTGAAAGAAAAACTGAAAGAAAAGTCAATCCGGAAGAAAACCGAGAATTAAGGTTTTTGATGGATTTCGGTGAAATTGGGAAGAATTACAGAAATAGCCTGACTCGGTAGGAATAAAGCCCCTAATGGATGAGGAGTGATTAAAAAAGGATAGCCCAAGGTTCAGTTTGAAGAAAATCTGAAAATCAGACTTGTTTCGAGCAAAATCGAGTTTCGGAGGTAAAAGGGCAAAATTGGAAAATTTGGGAAAAATAGCAAATGAACTCCAAAATTTTTGAAAAATTGCAAATCTCATTCTTAAATCATTTCTAAGAGATTGGCGAAAGAAAATCTTGATACGGAGTTCGTTTGCAAAATGGCCAAATCTCGAGTCCCCTATGTAGAAATTCAAGAAGATAAATCCCGAAAAAATAGCGAATGAACTCCAAAAATTCTGAAAATTTGCAAATCTCATTCTAAAATTATTTTGAAGAGATTGGTAAAAGAAAATCTTGATTCGGAGTTCGTTTGCAAAATGGCCAAATCTCTGGCCCTCTATGTAGTAATTCAAGCAAATAAATCCCGAAAAAATACCAAATGAGTTCCAAAAATTATGAAAACTTCCAGATCACACTTTTAAATTATTTGGAAGAAATTGGTGAAGAAAAATATGGATTTGGAGCTCTTTTAAAAAATGGTAAAGTTTGGGGGCATAAAAGGGTAATTTTGGAAGAAAAAATCCAAATAAATAGCAAATGGACTCGAAAAATTTTGAAAACTTCCAGAATTCAATTTTTTATTATTTTGAAAGTATTGAAAAAATAAAATTTGAACTTGGAGTCCGTTTGCCATTTATTTATGTTCGGGGGCAAAAAGGTTATTTTACCCAAGAAACCGAAAAAGGCTTTTCTTGCCTTTTAAAAAATGAAACATGGGTTGGAAGAAAAGGGGCTGGCCGACCAAGGCCCAAGGCTAGGTAGATAGTTTCTCATTTTTTAATCAAAAGGCCAACAATGAAGAGTTGGTTATTTTTTGATCAAGCCTTTGCAAATAAGCCACGTGGACCAATGCATGAAGAGGGAGAGTGTCAACATAATGGCTTAAGATTCTTGAACAGCTGTAATTGTGGATTGCTGATGGCCTAAACTAAGGGTGATAATTTCATGTTTTAAACATCTTGGATCAATAGCCTTTGGATGAAAATTGGTTTATGGAAAAATGACAACATCCTAGCCTAGGGGGGTATCGGCCACTCTACAAGGGGTCTCTCTTTCATTTTTTTCAGCTACCCACTCTCTATTCTCTTTTGGATTTTGGATGATTTTCTCTCCATTGTTGAAAAGCAAAAAGAAAAGTTTAGAAAAGAAAAGAAAGTTAGAAGAGAAAAAGCTTGAAAGATAGCTGTAGACACCTAATTTTGTCCGGACCCCTAAATCAGGTACATTTTCTTCCTAAATTGATGTTTCAGAATGATAAAAGGCTTTTCTCATCCTGCAGGTGGTACTCCGAGGCATAGTCTAAGAAAGCAGACACAAAAAGTCAAACTCAAAAAAAGTCACATCGAAAAAAGTCAACCCCGAAAAAGTCAATCCTAAAAAAGTCAACTACTAAAAAGTCAACCCACTTTCAAAATCAAGATTTGAGGTTCAATTGAAAAACGGTGAAAGAATTTTGATAATCCGAGGTCTACATTGAAAGATATGGAGTACAGAAGTTGGGTTACGAGATTCAGTAGAAAGAAAATCCTAATTCGGGAAATTTGGGGAAAGGTGCTTAAACGATCAAATTGGTTGGAATTGAAGGCTCAAATGAAAGATAAGCACTGACTATGGGTAATGGAGAAGATACTTGGAAAAAAAACTGATAGAAAAGTCAATTCGAAAGAAAATCGAGAATTAGGGTTTTTGGTGGATTTCGGTGAAATTTGGAAAAATTACAAAAATGGCCCAATTCGAAAGATCTAAAGCCCTTAATTGATGAGAAATGATTAAACAAGGATGGCCCAAGGCTCAATTTGAAGAAAATCTAAAAATCGGACTTGTTTTGAGCAAAATCGGGTTTCGGAGGCAAAAGGGCAAAATTGGAAAATATGGGAAAAATAGCAAATGAACTCCAAAAATTCTGAATATTTTAAAATCTCATTTTTAAATTATTTGGAAGAGATTGGCGAAAGAAAATCTTGATTCGGAGTTCGTTTACAAAATGGCCAAATATCGGGTCTCCTATGCAGTAATTCAACAGGATAAATCCCGAAAAAAATAGCAAATGAACTCCAAAAATTCTAAAAATTTTCAAATCTCATTCTTAAATTATTTGGAAAATATTGGAAAAATAAAATCTTGATTCGGAGTTTGTTTGCAAAATGGCCAAATACCCCCCTATGTAGTAATTCAAGCAGATAAATCCCGAAAATATAGCAAAAGAGCTCCAAAAATTATGCAAATTTCCAGACCATATTTTTAAATTATTTGGAAGAGATTAGTGAAGAAAAATCTGTATTCGGAGCTCGTTTAAAAAATGGTAAAGTTCGGGTGCATAAAATGGGTAATTTCGAAAATAAATCCAAAATAAATAGCAAATGGACTCGAAAAATTTTGAACACTTTCAAAATTCAATTTTTTATTATTTCAAAAGTATTGAAAAAAGAAAATTCGAATTTGTAGTCCGTTTGCTATTTATTTAAGTTCGGGGGGGGGGCAAAAAGGTCATTTCACCAAGGAAACCAAAAAGGGCAAATTGGTAATAGAGGAAAATATGAAAGATGAAGAAATTGCTGGGATTTTTTCTTCCTTTGGTCAGCCAACATAGAGGAGAAGGAGGAAGCTTAAGCAATTTAATTCCCTAGTCACTATCATGCCACATGCTATAACTAACACCTTGCAAATGGTCCCCTCTTCATCCAATGGCTTAGGTGCCTTGTAGGAAAGTTGAATGCACCATCCAATGGTCAAGTTTAAAATGTCAAAAATGAAATTTTTATTTTTCATAAAAGAACCCTCATCTAATGGCCAAGAATGGAAGAAAAAAGATGAGCACAATTCATCCAAGGGTGAGCATCAATTCGGTTGAACAAGGGAGTGCATGGGATTATCTCTTTTCATCCAATGGCTTAGGCTATCTACAAGGGCTGAGTACACATGTTGAGGGATGGATTTAATCTATAAGATATCATTTTTATGTTGGCTTTATCCAATGACCAAGAATGGAAGAGCACAACTCATCCAAGGATAGGCATTCAAGAGGGGCAAGCAAGTGAGTGCATGGGATTGGTCCTATTTTGCATCTAATGGCTAAGGTTAATACAAGGGCTAAGTACACATATTAAGGGCTGCAATCAATTGGCAAGATGACATTTTTATGTTTTCATCAAAATATCTACATCTAATGGCCAAGATTGCGGGAGAAAAAGTGCAATTCTCATCCAATGGTTAAGGGGGGATCCGGCCAAGGCTAAAGGGAGAGGGGGAGTTTCATTTTTTCAGAGGTTTTTGGATGGAAAACAGTAGCTAATTTGGCAAGAAAAAAAGGTTTTGAAAGAAAGAAAAAAAAAATAAAAGGTTTTCATTAGAGAGCTTGAAGGTAGTCATCTCTACCAAGCTCTAGCCTAGCTTTCTTCCTCATTTTCATGATGTTTGCTTGATTTTTCTATCATGTTTTACTACAACATTTTTCTTAGAAATAAAGTTTTTTAATGTTTACTCATGTTTTCATCTTCTTCTTCTTTAAAAGGGTGGAAACAATTTTTTTCTTAGAGTTTCATGCCATGGCCGAATGGCTCATTTTTTCTGCCTTGTTTTTTTCTTTTTTCTTCCTTGCATGTTGTTGTGAAAAATGATTTATAAAAGTTTTTTTAAAGTATTATAAGGTTCAGATTTTACAAAATATGAAGCAAAAAAAGTTGACATGGCTACATGATCTTGGCTAGACCAAGTGATTATGGTTTGGTGAGAGGCTATGCCCATTTGACACCATCCATGAAGCTTACCTTATTTTCTGTTTTACATAGTTTATTTTCTGTTTTGATGAGACGGAAAAGGCTTCATGATCTTGGCAAGACCAAATGATTATGGTTTGGTGAGAGGCTATGCCCATTTGATACCATCCATGGAGCTTAACTTTTCTTGTTCTACTTACTTGTTTTGTTTATAATTTCTGCAGGTCTATGTTGAATCTTGTGTATACATTTTCTTGACATTATTTTCTATGCTATATTTGTTATATTTCATTTTCATGTTTGGTATTGCATCCTTGCATATTCGACTTTTGTTGTCCCTATATCCATATTGTGCATTTTTTTATGTACCATGTATTACATGTTTGCATTCTCAATAGTTTTGTTTCATGCATATTCGGCCATTCCATTTTGTATGACTTGTATGTATTATATTTCTTTTGCTTCTTAGCTTGTTTACATCTCCATGTGATGAACTTGCATATTCTGATTTTAGTATGCCATGTGCTTATGAAAATGCTATGATAAAAATGCCATCATATTGATCCATGCATATTTGGCCATTCCATCTTGTTTGCCTTGCATATGCATTTTCCTTTTGTTTCTTAACTTGCTTGCATTTTCATGCCATGAGCGTGTGCATTTTGATTTTGGTATGTTATATGTTATTGAAAATTTCATGACATTATGCATTTTGATATGGTTTGTCATTTACTTAGGTCATTTACTAAGTAGGATTGCATTAGAGTCTCATGTGATCATTTGGCCTCTTCATGCATCCATTGCCTTGTCATGCATTTGCATATTGTTTAGGTAACATGATTTGCATTATCATATCTTGAAGTTGTGTATTAGCTACTGTTTGTTCCAGCATTGACATTAATTTCATGAGTCCCTATATGTTCATAATATAGCTATGCATGCTCACTACATTTTAGGTCTAGGCCATATTGGTATTGCCATGCATATTGAGTCCTAAATCACATTGGTATTGTCATGCATTAATATGTTGTTTAGGTCTTAGGTCACATTCATTTTCATGCATATTTATAACATATTAGGTCCTAGTCACATTTACATTATCAAGCATTGCATGCATATAGAGTTAGGATAGCATTTATTGCCATGCAAATTCATGCTAGGCATTTAGGTTGCCATGAATTGTCATGCATTTTCTTTACCATTTAGACCTTTAGACCATGCATTTCATACATTTCATTTGCTGTATGTTCATGCATTCCATGTCATTGCCACTTGATTTGTGACTTAGGCCAATTAATGGCTCAAAGTCATGCTCTCTTAAGCATGTTGTGGAAAATTGAGGAATTGTCAAATTGATTGTTCTACCTTTGTGATATTTTCTACTTAGCCAATTTTTTTTCCAAGGTTTTTAAAATGTTTAGCTACTGTCCTTAGGTCTTTAGGATGATTTCCAACAATTTCCACTTTGGTTTTTGAATGAATTTATCAAAGGCAAAAAATATGTTTTGACAAACAGTTTTTTTTTCACCCAGTACTCGAACATCTCCAATTTTTTTGGGCAGTCATCTTTAATCAAAAAATTAAGCCAATTTGTTCTCGTGTATATTTGCATGTCCTGAGTCTCCAGTATTTTTTTAGAATTTTTAGAATTTTTAAAAATAGGCTAAAAGATCGTGTGGGAAAACCGGACAGTAGAGGCAGATTAGAAATCAAAAGAAGAATAAGGGTTGAATTTGGCTAAGGCATCTAGAAGGGGTTGGTTAGAAGATTTAGCTAGTGTCTTAGGGTAGTTTCTAAGACTTTTTATACTCTAAAAATGATTTTATGAATTTCGGGTTAAGGGTAGTTAAGTCCGGGATTTTAAACTTAGGAAATTAGAGTCATTGTAAAAGGGTTTGGTGAGCATTTGTTTTATTCAAATTTTTCTTCTAAATTATTTTCAAACAATCACAAAGTGTCATTTTTTTAGAAAATCTAATTTGACATATTTTCCTAAGGTAGCCGGATATCTTTTTAGATATACGGATTTCTTTAATTAAAGGAAAAAAATACATTTTCATGCATTGCATTTTCCATGTTCATGCATTTTATTTAAATGTGTGATTTTTGCTATGATATTTTCCATAATATTATTATTATTTTAATTCACATTTTATGATCTTATATTTGTTTGCCATATGATTTTGAATGTTTCATGATATTCCTATGTTTTTTTTATTTAGTTATTTTTGTCATATTGTTTAGTATATACTATGTTAATGCATTATTATTTTTATTTTTATTTTCATTTTCATGCATATTATATATTAGCATTATTTTAATTCCATGTCATTTCTTGTCATTTAGATCATATTCCATGTCATTTAGGTTATTTTATTTATAACATGCCATGTCATTTAAAATATGCCATATCATTTAAAATTGCCATGTCATTTAAATCATTTTATCTCATTTAGAATATACCATGATACTTAGGTTTTTTTCCATTATACCTACAATTTACTATGTCATTTGAATTATGTCATATCATTGAGGTTGCATTATATTATCTAGATTAGCCATGTCATTTTATTTATGTCATACATGTTCATGTTCATATTTTTAAATGTTTTGAAAAAGATAATGATTTTCAATAAAAAAATAAAGATATTCCCGAGTTAAAATAATTCATGAGTTCTCTACCGGGTTTGCTGGAGGGAATATCATCAATTATCATTAATAAAGGAATATCTTTCATTCAAAAAAAAAAAATGAGAATGATTCGGAAAGTTTTCCAAATGAATAAAAATTTCTATATTTTGTCGATTTTGTCGGGGAATATAGGAAAATTTTGAATTAATAAATTCCGGATCATTTTCAATTAAAAATGGAATTTTTTTTCTTTAAATTGGGAATTAACTTGAAATACTAAATTAAAAACCAACTTTTTACCGAGACTTGAGATAACACACGATTAATAAGGTATCGATTTATACGGGCGTTTTGGGGGGGCTAATCCTTCCCCCCACATAACCGACTCTCGGACCGGCTTCTTTGATTTCTCTGGTTTATAACGCAGACTTGAAATTGGTTTTAAAAATGTTTTAATTATTTTTGAAATATTTTATAAAACCGGTTATAATAGGTGGCCGATCACACCTAGCTAAAAAAGATTGGTGGCGACTCCATGTCTTTTTACGAGGCCATTTTCATACTCTCGACCTTTTATTTCAATGTAGAGGAATTAAGTCATCTTTTCCTCTGCTTCTGTTTCGCCCCTCACTCGAACGGGTCCCCCACGAATTGGGATCACGTATCGACAACTTCGTTTTTCTAGAGGAATTAAGTCGACTTTTCCTCGTTTTTTAATGTCACACTTAAGGAAAATGAATAATAAAGTCTTGCGATGAGACTTGTTATTATTTATCATTGTTATTTTAAAAGGGTTGTGATAGCTTGGCGACTCCGCTGGGGACCTTTTTAGAGAGTCAGGCCTAGAATTAGTCGTGTGTTATCAAAGTCTCAGATTTGTTGGTTTAATTGGTATTTAATTTTAATTCCCATAGTTTTTAAAATAAAGGAGAATTTTGAAAATAATAAAATGTTTTAAATATATTCATATTCATTCACATGCATTTTATTATTTTTCTCTAGTTATTTAATGTTGTATATTATAATTGCTTGTTGGTTAATGCGTTACACTATTCTTGATCTTTGTTTTAATAAATTGTTGGGATATTTAGAATAATGGGTGTAGAATAGGTGGTGACATGTTTGTTTTGTCCCTCCGCACACACTCACTTGCATAACATGAACTCTCTACTCGGGTTCCGTCCTTTTAAGTGGGAGTAAAGTAACTACGCCTTCGTGATAATCCTCCGTATGGGCTAGTGAAACACTTTCGGAGTATAAAGTACCTAAAGCCTTGGTGATGATCCTCCGTATGGGCTTAGAAGAATATACTCTAACGAATTGAACCCGCTTTTATCGGGGTGCCTTACTAGCCTTCACCGGCGACAATGAGGAGCAATTCGGGGCCTTTAAAACCGATTCACCCTCATATAGTGAACCTAGGCGAAGCCATGCCGGATTTTCGTTAGATACACCGAAGTTAGGAACACATGGAGGGACATTTCTAACCTTTTATTACCTATTTTTACATCTCAAATAAGTTTTGTAAACCGGGCAAAGAAGAATGTACATCGCCCGTAATAAGTGTGATACTCCGCCCCAAAGGCACCGTTATGCCTATATAAGTAGATATTGTTGGGGCAAGTGTTCACTAACTTTTTGAAATTCAAAATACAAACATTATTTTTCAATTTTTTTTGCACATTTCATCCATGTGTGAATAGAGCATGTACATTCGTGGTTGTATTTTTTATCTCATTTTTTTGCAATAAACAGATAGTGATAATAATCTTTTTTGATGATTTCATAGGATCGGTAGTGTTACATGTACATTTGCACATTGTACCATATTATGATCCACTACCCTGCAAATTCTTTTGAAAATAATATGTGGTTTTTCATAGAGAAAACATGTTTCAAAAAAATTGTAGATTAAATGTGGAGGCAAATCTTGCATAATGAGATTCTTGAATAATCAAAATTTGGTCCCACCATTTTTGTGTAGACATTGATTTCTTTGTATGTACCATGGTGCTAATTCATTTATTCTTTGCATATATCATTTTGACATTGTGTTACAGTCATAAGCATGTATGCTCATTCATTGTACAACGCAGTTATAGTTAGCATAATTTTTCTGTATATATCCATGCAGTAATTTGTTTATTCTTTAAATGCATCATGTTGGCATTTGATTACATCCATAGCATACATAGTTATCATTATATGCTCATGCATTAATCTGTCTTATTAACATCAGGATACATTCATTACACACATGGTCAGCATGAGTTTCTTTGTATATACTCTATGTCAATCATTCATTGTTTACATACATCATAATTTACATCGTGTTGCATTCATAGTGTATATGATCATTCATTAGGAAATACACTGAAATATACATGGCCATTCATTACATAGATCCATGCGTTGATTTATTTATTCTTTGCTTGCAGCATGTTGGTATCATGATTGCATTTATTATATATATGGTCAGCATGTTTCTATTGTATATGTCCATACATCATATTATTTATTCTTTACATGCATCAAAAGACAATCATGGCTCATTCATCATGACATACATTTGAGGGGAATAAAACAGAAGTTGGCTTGGCTTTAAGAGTCTTTGAAAGAATTTCCATTTCAAATCAGAGGTATAAGAAGTACTGAGCACCTTTTTAATACAGGCTAGAGCTATGTAGAATGAAGAAGTTGCCCGAATGGAAAAAATGGAAAGGGTACAGGAAGAATTGTGAGAATAGCTGGCTAAGTCTCAAACAGAATATAAGGATCAGATAACTAAATTGATGAAGCTGATGTCCACTGTAATCAAGGGAAAAGGATACACTGAAAACTATGCCGCCAGAGAAGGGTTAGAGGCACAAGAGGCAAAAAATGAGGTCGTAATGATGGATGGCCAGAACACAGTTAACCCCAGCAACACCCTGAACTTAGACGACCCAATTGACCGAGAAAAGTTGAAAATGGTTGAGTCAAATATGGCTGAGTTGACAAATTCCCGAGGGAAATATCAGTTGTTAGATGAAAGGCTCAGGGCAGTAGAAAATATAGACGTATTCGGGAGTGTGGATGCGAAAGAACGATGCTTGGTCCTCAATTTAGTCATTCCTGCTAAATTCAAGGTCCCTGACTTTGTGAAATATGACGAGACGACCAATCCATCAACCCACATCACCATGTACTGTCGAAAGATAGCAAGTCACATAGATAATGGTAAGCTTTTAATTCACTACTTTTAGGATAGCCTCAGCGGGTCCGCAATTAGGTGGTATAGTCAGTTGAGCAAGGATCAGATTCACTCTTGGAATGATTTGGCCAAGGCTTTTCTAAACTAGTACAAGCATGTGACCGACATGACACCTGACCGTCTCACCTTGCAAAATATGGAGAAAAAGGTTATTGAGAGCTTCAAAGAGTATGCTCAAAGGTGGAGGAACATGGCCACCCTAGTACAACCACCTTTAACTCAAAAGGAAACCATTGTCCTTTTTGTGAATACACTACAGGCCCCATACTACGATAGACTTGTTGGTAACACCACGAAGAATTTTTCAGATATGGTAATCTCTGGGGAAATGATTGAAAATGCTATCAAGGCTGGGAAACTAGAAGAAGGTAAAACTTTTAATGCAGAGAGAAACAGAACACCCAAAAAGTAAGAGAAAGATGTCTAAGCTGTGGGAGACTTTGCCCCGTATATTTCGGTTACTTCATACCAGCCACCTTGTCCTTCTACAAACTATGTATCTCGGGATTCATACTTATACTCGATGGCCTCTCAGAATCCTTTAAATTTTCAACCTTTTGTCAGCTAGAGAAAACCGAAGAATATCCGAAAAAAATATCAGTTTGAGCCATTCCCCATGTCTTACTCTGAACTATTGCCCTAGCTTGTCAAAGAGCAACTCCTCACTAAAGTTTCAGTGGAGCCTATCCAACCCCTATATCCGAGTTGGTATGACGAGAATGCATATTGTGATTATCATTCTGGGATTCAGGGATATTCCACAGAAAATTGTTTATGTTTGAAACGGAAGGTTCAAGCACTCATCAATAAATGACAGTTAGATGTGGAGAAGAAACAAAGGTCAGATAGCAGGGAGAATCTACTGAATGGGAATGATGAGACCATTGTGGATGCCATAATAGGGGAAGAAGATGGAAAGGTTGAAAAGAGTACCAAGGAATAACCAGTTTGAATTAGGGAGAACATGTCAAGGGGAAGTTTTTATGCATTTAGTTTCATAACACATGATGAAAACACTTGTCTTATGTTAACATCCCTATGAAATAAATGAATTTTGAATGTTTTAATGTTTGTTGTGTGATAACTCGTATAATTATATAGTTTTTAGTTATGTTTTATTATTGTTTTGTGTCAAATACGAGTTACTATTGTTTAGTCTAGTTGTGTTTATGATCTTTTATATTTTTATGTAATTTGGTGTTTTTCACAAGTTTCTTTGAGTGATTTCAGATTACTAGAATTAAGGGCAAATCCAGTTCAGTTCCAGTTCCGACACCGTTTACCATATCAGCTATATCTCGAGTTTCACTATAGCAATAAGGCTGAAATTTGTCGCCGTGCAAAGATAAGAGGAATATCTATCTTTTTCATGTTTTACACTTCTTGAAACGGAGTCGTTTTCCCTAGTGAAATCGACCATCAAGTTGGCTGATGTGCAATGACGTCTGTGCTGACCTGTTTTCGTATTTTGCCCATATCTTCTTATCCACATCAGCAAATGCGCTGATTCCAACGGCTATGGATCCGTAACTGATAGGGGTATATTTTTCTAGAAGACAATTTTATCAGATCGAGCCTCCAACATTGACAAAATCGACCATCAAGCTGGATGATCAGAATTGTCATACAATATGACGAAAATTGTTAGAAAAATGCACCCACCTATTATACCTACCTTTGAAATTTGTAAAGCTTGTCTCTTGTCATTTAGCCCTCCAAAATGTGTATAAATAGAGGGCCTTGGATGAGTATTGGATACATTGATAGATTGGTAGGATATTAGCCATTGTAATAAAATTCTCTAAGTTTTCTTCTTCTTTCCTTTCTCTAGTTTTCTTTTTTTTTTTTTATTTACTTATGCTTCTTACATTTCTTTTCATTTTTAGTATGTGTTGCTAATCATATTGTTGAGGTGATGAGGTGAAGCTCTTGGTAAATGCTAAGGTTAGTCTCTTAAACATGAGCTAAAATGAATCATCATTTATAAACACTAGTATAGATAATATTTTCTTTTGGTTTAAAATCATACTTGCAAAGTAGAGATCTTGATTCATTATTGACAATGAAAATGGCACAGTAAATGCTTGGTTTCATAAGCTTGATTTGTTGTAGACATATACCTTGGCATAAGGAATGCTTGGACTCTTTTTATGAGTTTTGAGGACACCAAATGAACATAATATCATATGCTATGGACGTTGGACAATTTGGACTGAATTGCTAAACCTTCCGATTGGAACCTCCCTTATGTGTGGATTTCAATTGTGTAATAAAACAAGATTAATCTTAGCATAAATCCAAGAGTGGATTCTCTAACCTCAACATCTTTTCTTATTGTTTTTTTTTTATATTTTGTTTAATTTCTTTTATGTTATTTTATTTATTTTGTTCTCTAATATCTTGTTTATTTTGTTTTGTTGTTGATTCTCTAATATCTTGTTTACTTTCTTTGTTATTGATTTCCTAATATCTTGTTTATTTTCTTTTTCTTATATATTTATAAACTTATACTTACTAATACGCTTCCCTGTGGTTCGACCTCGGACACCCGAGAATTTATTACTTGAACATAACCTGCACTTGGGTTTACAACTCTTAATTGAGTCTCCATCAAGTTTTTGGCGCCGTTGCCGGGGAGGCAATACTAAGTATATAAGTTTATAAGTATATTTATTTTTATTGGCTGGTTATACCGCCTAATTTTCTATATATTTATATTTATATTGTATATTAACTTTGTTTTATTTTTATTGGCTGGTTATACCGCCTAATCTGTACATTAACTTTGTTTTATGCTTGTTTGGCGACGTGATTTTAGATCTCGTCGTTTAGTTAGATTTTATTGTGAAACTTTTTCAGGTAATCTTTCTAATACAACTCCTAACATGGCTGACAATGAAAATGTTCATGCTGAAGATGAGAACAGACAAGTACGCACCATGCGTGACTACTTGCAACCAACTCGAAGCTCATCACCCTCTTGTTTTATTTTTCCTCTCAATGCAAACAACTTTTGTTTTAAACCAGGTATGATAGCTTTGCTTCCAAATTTCCATGGGTTAGAATCGGAAAGTGCTTACTCGTTTCTAAAAGACTTCGAAGATGTATGTGTCACCTTTAATGACCAACAATGTACAAATGAAATTGTCAAGCTAAAATTATTTCCTTTTTCTTTAAAAGATATAGCAAAAATTTGGCTTCATAATTTAAAACCAAGGTCAATTGGCACATGGCAACAATTACAAACTGAGTTTCTAAAGAAATTTTTCCCAGCACATAAAACTACTGCTTTGAAAAGACAGATTCAAAATTTCAATCAAAATCAAAATGAAGCATTTTTTCAGTGCTGGGAGCGTTTTAAAGATTTGTTAAGTTCTTGTCCACATCATGGTTTTGAAAAATGGCGTCTTATTAGTTTCTTTTATGAAAGTTTAACTCCTGAAACTAAACAATTTGTTGAAACAATGTGTAACGGTGAGTTTCTAGAAAAAGAACCTGAAGAAGCCTTTGACTACCTAGACCATTTGGCAGATAACTCTCAAGCCTGGCACACAGATAATTCCTCTGAAAGTTCCAATAGATCTAATCTTGTTTCTAACAGAGGTAAATATCATTTTAGTCAAGAAGATGAGATAAAAGCTAAAGTAGCTAATTTGGCTAGAAAGATTGAAGCCATGGAACTTAGAGAAGTAAAAGAAGTCAAAACGGTTAAAAATGAAGAAAGTTGTGGAATTTGTGAAATCATGGGACACCCCACTTCTGAATGTCCAAACATTCCCATTCTTAAAGAAGCGTTGCATGATCAAGTAAATTCCATAAACACATTTAAAAAGCCTTTTCCTTCTCCTTACTCTGAAACGTATAACCCTGAATGGAGAAATCATCCCAACTTCAGTTGGCGGAATAATAATCATGTTCAGGTACCACAATCTCAAAAGCCAGGCAACACTTTTTCCTATCAACCTTCACGTGTACAAACCTTGGAAGAAACATTGCAAGTATTCATGCAAACACAAGCAAATGTGAATAATTGGACTTCACAGGACATCAATGAGATCAAAAACACCTTGTCCACATTGACAGCTTCATTACGCACTCAAGAAAAAGGTAAGTTTCCTGCTCAACCTCAGCCTAACCCTTCTACTCAATGTCTTGTTTCTTGCTCCAATGAAACTCAACAGGAAAATGCCAGTTCTATCACAACTCTTCGAAGTAGAAAGGAAATTGACAAAAACATTCCATCAAAAGACCAAGATCCTCCTTCCCCTCCGAAAAGTAATGGTAAGGATGATGGTAAGTTTGAACTTCTTGAAAATTTGGACAAAGAAAAAGGTATGCATCCTGCTCCTTTTCCTCAAAGGTTGCGAACAATAAAGAATTTGAATCAAAATGCATAAATTTATGAACTTTTCAAACAAGTTAAGATTAACATTCCTTTATTGGATGCAATCAAACAAGTTCCATCTTATGCTAAATTTTTGAAGGACATGTGCACAGTTAAAAGGAAACATAATGTACAAAATAAAGCATTTCTGACGGAAAGTGTGAGCTCAATCATTCAGCACCTTACTCCACCAAAATTCAAAGATCCTGGATGTCCAACAATCTCATGCATCATTGGAAACACTAGAATAGAACGTGCATTGCTTGATCTTGGTGCTAGTGTTAATCTTTTGCCTTTTTCTGTTTATCAACAGTTAGGTTTAGGTGAACTCAAGGAAACACCTGTTACACTTCAACTAGCTGATCGTTCTGTAAAAATTCCTCAAGGGATAGTTGAAGATGTTTTGGTTCAAAGTGATAATTTTTACTTCCCTGTTGATTTTATTGTTTTGGACACACATCCTGTTTCAAATCCAAATGTTCAAATTCCTGTTATATTAGGCCGTCCATTTCTTGCAACTTCTAATGCTCTGATAAATTGCAGGAATGGTATGTTGAACATTTCTTTTGGAAATATGACTTTAGAATTAAATGTGTTCAACACTTGCAAGCAACCTGGTGATAATTCAGAAGTACATGAAGTGGATTTCATTGAAGAACTTGTTCATGAACATCTCACCACTACCACATTCCATGATCCTTTAGAAGCTTATTTAATTGAATGTGAGTTTGATAATGCTTCAGAAATTTCACACACTGATTCTTTGTTAAATTCTTTTCAGGTTAAGCATTGTTGAAAACAAAAGTTTGAGGAACTTCCATCACTCACAAATGTCACTGTACCATCAACTATTGAACTACCCAAGCTGGATTTAAAACCATTGCGATCCGAGCTAAAATATTCCTTTTTGGGTGAGAATGAAACTTTTCCAGTCATAAATGAACTTGAGGAACTCAGAAATGATGCATATGAGAATTCTAAAATTCATAAAGAAAGAACTAAAGCCTTTCATGATAAGTTAATTTCAAGAAAAACATTTGATGTTGGGCAAAAAGTTCTACTTTATAATTCTAGACTTCACATATTTCCTGGTAAATTGAGATCAAGATGGACTGGCCCATTTGTGGTTAAGCATGTGTATAATTATGGAGCAGTTGACATTGAGAATCCTCAAAATGGTAACGTATTCAAGGTAAATGGACAAAGACTCAAACTCTTTTTGGAAAAGCATGTTACTCAAGAAGAGGTTGTTTTTCTTTCTGATCCTTGTTTTGAAAATAACTAGATGTAAATATAATTTTTACTAATCTTCAAAAAAAAAATACATTTTTTTAACCCCGGTTAAATGGCGGATAACGGTACTCCGTGATTATTTAAGTCGGTTCCATCAGCTACCCACAAAACTGATATTGTATATAAATTTCTCTTTCAATTTCTTTTTCATTTTTTTTTTCAAGATGGATGATATTCTCACAAGATTGCAGAAATGATTTCCTCCTTTTCCTCGAAATATTTTAATAAAGCTTTACCAAGTTCGATTTGAAAGATTAAGAATGCTTATGCACAAAGGGATTCCTGAAGACATACGTTGGATAATTGAAGCCAAGGTACGTGAAGATGAATATCTTCCTGTTTTGCATTTACCAGGTACAGGTAGAAGCACTTTTGCAAAGAAGCGACGAGCAAAGCGCATGAGTTCAAATTGCCACAAATGTGCACGATGGACGTGTAACGGTAAATGTCGTTCTATTGGGATTCCGTCCTCTAATCGAGATGATAAAATTGAATTCATTAAGGATGGACTGAGTAAGGAGAATTTGGGTAATATCCAACTTTCTCTTGAGACGCATCCTAGTGGAGACGTACCGCAATTCCAAAGGGAATGGCAACATCTTGGGAATCTGATGTTAAAAGACCCTGTTTGCCAGCTTGTAAGAAAACTGGATGGGAAGCATATCCTCGACTCATAGAAGGCGTTTAAGCCGTTTCTGGACGTAAAACCAGAGGAAGATGTGAGCCACAATTACAACTACAATAAATGACTTCTCAACTTTTGGTTTGATTTGCAATAACTTCATTTCGGTTTAATTTACGTGTTGTTAGATTTGTGTAATTATTCTCGGTTTTTTTTTTTGTTTTTTGCATTGGTCTTTTACGGTTGATTTTTCTTCTCTTTTTGATTTTCTTCCTGAAATCACGCAAAAATCTTTTGTTAGGTTAACATTTTCTTCTGACAGGTCAAATACACTTTCGGCGACATTATTACTCTTGTCTGATTCACTACTCAGTCCTCTATATATTACACCATGTACTAATTCTCTTTCAGGCACTTGAAAAAAAAATGGAAAGTACTTCGTCCCAGCGCATTAAAAAAATTTGTGTCTTTGGAGGTGCTTATCCAGGGAAAAATAACATATTCGCTGATGAAGCCATAAGAGTTGGAGTAATACTTGCCCAACAAAAGATCCAGTTGATTTATGGAGGCGGTAGTACGGGTTTAATGGGAGCAGTCGCTACATTAGCACACGCCGGAGGAAGTCCAGTTCTAGGAATCGTGCCAAAACTATTCACAGGTTTTTGTGGACCTACCGTGGGTAAGGAAATACAAGTCTAGAATATCCCTGAACGGATGACAATCATGTACCATTCTGCCGATGCATTCATTGCTTTACCAGGAGGTCTGGGTACATTGGAAGAAATAGCTTGCGTGGCTTCTTGGTCATCTTTGGTCACAAATAAGAAACCCATTGGTTTGCTTAATATTAATGGTTATTTTAGTAATTTGCTTTCACATTTAGTTAATGCTGTGGAAAATGGATTCATGTTTTCAGAGGCAAGGAGAACCATAATTTCTGCTACAACCATTGAAGATTTACTCAAAAAGCTCCAAGCTTATGAGTATTTATCTGCTACGGTTGTTTCGCAAACGCTCGGAAAAAGAAAAAGAGATATGGACGAGCAAGGAGTGGATTGCACTCTGTCTTTGTGACATTATCTAACATTTTGTTTGTTGTGTCTCAGTTATAATAAGTGGTTAGCAACCTCTGCAGGTAATATCTCCTAAATTCTACCTTTAGTAGGGGGTAAGGGACATATTTTGCTAATTAAAAAAAAAAAATTGATGTGTTTTAAGCCATTTAGAAGTATTCATTCTGAACAAGGTCTGAGTAAGGGAGACTTGAGACATACCTTGTCAGTTTGATTTCTTCTTTCAAAAAAAAAAGTTTGTTGTGTTTTAAGCAATTTAGAAGTATTCATTCTGAACAAGGTCTGAGTAAGGGAGACTTGAGACATACCTTGTCAGTTTGATTTTAATCTTTTTATGTTTACTTGTTAATTTTTGTTTAGTATTTTATGATTATTTAGGTTGCATGAGTTTGTTTTGTTTTGAGTCTTAGTTATTCCTATTCTTATGTTATTAGTTCTTTTCTCTTACACATGATTCTTTCATTTGGGTTAATAGACTTACATTGAGGACAATGTAAGAATTAAGTGTGGGGGGAACGATTTAGGATTTATTTTATTTTTGTCTACTATTTTTTTATGAGTCTTTATTATTATTATTATTATTTTAATGTGTTCTAGTTCCTTTTTAATACTATAATGAGATATGAATTGCATAAGTCTAAAGCAGATTTATTAGTGAGAAGATTTTCATGAGAATTGAGCTTGATATCAACCTTTTTATGAGCCAATGTTAATATGATATGTTGATTGAGAAAGAAGCATGTTTAGACTTAATCTGACTTGTATAATCATCCTTGTGAGTTTTTGAGCCTATAATGATTGATGCATTATACAAATCAATCTAATTTCTTTCTTGAGTGCTCTTATGATTACATGATTCTCTAGAACTTGCTTTAAACCGTTTGATACTATATTGATACATGTGACAACATGAATATGATAGAGGCATTAGGATTATAACCAGAGCCAAACAGCCATCCCTTATTAATGTTCTAAGAGAACATCCCCACTAGTGAGCCAATTTGAGCCTACATTAAATATGCTGTTTTATTGGTAACCACAACTTACACCTAGCCTAAATATACTTATATCCTTACCCTTGTTCTAAAGATGGATTTTTATATTTTGAGACATATTGCAAAAAAAAAAAAAAAAAAAAAAAAAAAAAAACAAGGGATATATTTAGTTGAAAATTTGGGTTAGAAACAAAAGATAAGTGTGGGGGAAGAAAAGAAAAGAAAAAGTCAAGAGAAAAAGAAAGGGATCATTGTCAAATACATTCCCATATTAAAAAAAAAAAAAAAATCTTCTCTTGAGCTTCTAGAAAAAGATGTTACAAAGTTGGTTAGAATGATGCAAAGGCTCAACATGAATATTTAGCCTATGTTATTATGTGCTTTATAAGAGTTTTGAGAAGTTTTATTTGTATGATCTTATTATGTCTCTAAAATCTATGAACTCTTTGGAACCTTTGTGATATCTTTATCCTTTTGTTCTTTAACCACATTATAACCCTTTGGCCCCATTACAACCTTGAATAAAGACCTCTTGATTTATGAAGTTGTATGATCTAAATAGTGGAGAATAGGTGGAAAAGCAAGCATATGGTAGAAGTGTTTTCATGAGATTGATTGAGTGTAAACACTTTACCACTACTTTAAAGAGTGAAAATCAAGAGAGTATCCCATGTGAGAAGTTGAGATTAACTTTGAATATGCACTATTTTGATTGAAATATGTTATGTTAATATTGGCTTAACTCAAACTATTTACATTCAAGCAAGATTTTTTTTGTGAATTTCTTTGAGCTATTGATTAGTTTATAAGACTTGTTCAAAGATTGTCTCTAATTTATATTGAAAGGATTAGGAGTAAATATTTTTAGTGTATGTAGTTTACTTATATTTTAGTTTTTCAATGTTTGTGGGTATCGTTCTAGCAAACCCTCACGAGACTAAACTCGTCCACTAGGGACACCTAGAGGTTTAAAGGCTTGTGTCACATGCTAAGTGCCACCGTGATTTCCTACGAAAATGGATTAGATTAGATTTTCTTATTTTATTTTTATTGAGTCGTTGCTAGGGACTAGCAACAATCTAAGTGTGGGGGTGTGATAACTCGTATAATTATATAGTTTTTAGTTATGTTTTATTATTGTTTTGTGTCAAATACGAGTTATTATTGTTTAGTCTAATTGTGTTTATGATCTTTTATATTTTTATGTAATTTGGTGTTTTTCACAGGTTTCTTTGAGTGATTTCAGATTACTAGAATTAAGGGCAAATCCAGTTCAGTTCCAGTTCCGACACCGTTTACCATATCAGCTATATCTCGAGTTTCACTATAGCAATAAGGCTGAAATTTGTAGCCGTGCAAAGATAAGAGGCATATCTATCTTTTTCATGTTTTACACTTCTTGAAACGGAGTCGTTTTCCCTAGTGAAATCGACCATCAAGTTGGCTGATGTGCAATGACGTCTGTGCTGACCTGTTTTCGTATTTTGCCCATATCTTCTTATCCACATCAGAAAATGAGCTGATTCCAACGGCTATTGATCCGTAACTGATAGGGGTATATTTTTCTAGAAGACAATTTTATCAGATCGAGCCTCCAACATTGACAAAATCGACCATCAAGCTGGCTGATCAGAATTGTCATACAATATGACGAAAATTGTTAGAAAAATGCACCCACCTATTATACCTACCTTTGAAATTTGTAAAGCTTGTCTCTTGTCATTTAGCCCTCCAAAATGTGTATAAATAGAGGGCCTTGGATGAGTATTGGATACATTGATAGATTGGTAGGATATTAGCCATTGTAATAAAATTCTCTAAGTTTTCTTCTTCTTTCCTTTCTCTAGTTTTCTTTTTTTTTTTTTTTATTTACTTATGCTTCTTACATTTCTTTTCATTTTTAGTATGTGTTGCTAATCATATTGTTGAGGTGATGAGGTGAAGCTCTTGGTAAATGCTAAGGTTAGTCTCTTAAACATGAGCTAAAATGAATCATCATTTATAAACACTAGTATAGATAATATTTTCTTTTGGTTTAAAATCATACTTGCAAAGTAGAGATCTTGATTCATTATTGACAATGAAAATGGCACAGTAAATGCTTGGTTTCATAAGCTTGATTTGTTGTAGACATATACCTTGGCATAAGGAATGCTTGGACTCTTTTTATGAGTTTTGAGGACACCAAATGAACATAATATCATATGCTATGGACGTTGGACAATTTGGACTGAATTGCTAAACCTTCCGATTGGAACCTCCCTTATGTGTGGATTTCAATTGTGTAATAAAAAAAGATTAATCTTAGCATAAATCCAAGAGTGGATTCTCTAACCTCAACATCTTTTCTTATTGTTTTTTTTTTTATATTTTGTTTAATTTCTTTTATGTTATTTTATTTATTTTGTTCTCTAATATCTTGTTTATTTTGTT
Organism: Fremontodendron californicum; assembly: GCA_030761205.1. Taxonomy (NCBI): domain Eukaryota; kingdom Viridiplantae; phylum Streptophyta; class Magnoliopsida; order Malvales; family Malvaceae; genus Fremontodendron; species Fremontodendron californicum. Next base: position 5,480,370 of record JAULJL010000019.1, on the reverse strand, counting down.
TTGTTGTTGATTCTCTAATATCTTGTTTACTTTCTTTGTTATTGATTTCCTAATATCTTGTTTATTTTCTTTTTCTTATATATTTATAAACTTATACTTACTAATACGCTTCCCTGTGGTTCGACCTCGGACACCCGAGAATTTATTACTTGAACATAACCTGCACTTGGGTTTACAACTCTTAATTGAGTCTCCATCATTGTGTCAATAATTTGAATGTGCAAAAACAAGCATTAATGAGGTTCTAATAATGGATAGTCTCGAGAATATTGATGATCGTTGTTAGAAATGACCCAATACTTTCCCTCTTTTGGAATTTCCATATGTCTAAATCCCTGAAAATAAGATCACTTGAAAGACTTAATGCTTCAAGGAATATGAATGATTAAACTTCATAAATTATTGTCATTGCAGAATAAGCAAAGATGTAAATCCTAGTCTAGGCCATGAACAAAGGAATGAACTTTTTGAAATTTTTTCGAATTCCTTGAAATTCAAACAAATGAGGCATTCTTTCAAGAATCTAGATTTTGATAATTTGGTGTGTGTTAAGGTTGTGCCAAAATCATTCATGACCTTTACCAATAACCACAAAACACTAATTACCCAAACATCACTTCATGATTGACACCTTGGGGGCACAATGATTAAACTAGATTATCCCATGTCCCAGATAAAACCCGTTTTTGGATCGTACTTTCCTTGTCCTTTAAAAGAACTCATATTTGAAACTCAGCCTTTTTAAATTAGACCTAGACTTGCTATGTTCCTCATTGATACGAATTCTCATGGTTAATCAAACTGGGGCATCATAGGTGGAAATGATGGTTATATGGTGAAAAAGGATGGACTAACGCATGAGTCATTGGGGCATGCAGGCGAAACAAATTGTGATATCATGCATATGAGAATTCGAATGATTCCAAAGTGCAAAATGAAATTTTGATTATCTATTCCCCCTGGGGATCGCTTTTCAATGTGAATATTCGTGCTTGATATGATAAATGGCCATCTTTCATATCCCTCCCACAAAGAGAAAATTATCCATAATCACCCTTTTGAGTCAAAAGAATTCTTTCTTCTTTGAACCCTGATCAAGGATCACCCTCTACACTGGGGGACAAATGTGAGAAAAGATCTTCCCAAAGATCACGAAAAAATGAGTCCTTGCTCAAAGATAGATACAAAGCAAATTGAGGCCCGAATAAATATGGGCTTACTTTATCAAAGAAAAAGAAAAAGGAAAATATGGCGAAATGAAAGCCAAGAAAAACACACACACACACAAAAAGTGTGTGAAGAAGTATGGCAAATGAAAGCCAAAAGCAAAGAAGGAAAAAAGCGAAGTCAAAAGGAATGAAAGTCCAAAAGGGACAAATGCTTCAAAGAAAATCCTCCTCAAGAAATGATCCTTGATCTGATTACCCTCAAACACATATTTTGGGCCTATTTATCCTTTCTTTCTGAACCCTGAACTGTGGCCTACATTACGTGCTTTAAAAGTCCATTTTGATCAAGCATGAATATTTAATTTGAAGGGTTTTTCCTTAGGTTTTATCCCATCTCATCGAATTATCATTTCACTAAGAACAATTTAGAATTCTCAAATGCATGGTAAAACAATGAAAAAAGAAATTTTTTTTTGGAGAAAATGGGACTTTAGGGCGAAAACCCGAAAACGGCGGTCTAGAGTAAAAGGGGAATTTTCGATGTCATCTATGATAGAGCCGATACCACAAAAGAGAAGATCATCTTAAAGAAGTGGTCATCAAGGAACATCTAGGAATTCTTGAACCTCCCAAATTGTCAATTCTCATTTGGATGATTGATTCCAAAACCTGAAACTTTTTTCCCCCAAAATCAACTTTCCAGTTTAAACATCCCAGCGAATCTTGACGCTTGTCAAAATACCTTGATATGGAAACTAAAAGAAAGTTTAATTTGTTTGGTTCTCAATGAATTCATGATTTATAAATATGTTCCATTTGTGAGCCTAGAAGGGACATACATTTTTTGTTGTGAAGCTTTCCTGGAAAAACCAAAATCATGTTGTACCAAGCCTTGTCAATTCAAGTTGAGAAACTCAAATTGACACTCAGGAAAATTTCTAACAGTGATAATCAGTCTTCAAAAGATTTGTACATTACACACTGTGGGGATAAAATTTTTGACTTAGAAGTTTTCATTAAATAAGCAAAATTATTTTTTAGAAAGGGGAAATAAAAATATTTTTCAAATACCTATTTTTGATGTTAATATGAGATAAGGGTTTTTCTAACTCAAAGGTGTGGAACTATTAGGGCTAACCTTGACTTCCAAATATGAGAAGAAGAAGTAGAACCCGGCAAGCAGATTTCTGTCAATAAGAATTTGAAGACTGTTGGGGCAAGGAGAATAGCCAAAATGATTAGAAGTTATACTCTGATTTGAAGAGGAAAAATGAATTGGAAAGGCTAAGCCAAAATCTAGAAAAAAGATCAGGGGCATTTGCATCACTCATAAGCATTCATCCGTTTATTAAACATTGTACCTACACTGTGTCAGCAAGCATTTGCATAATTCATGAGTATTTGTATTTGCACTATTCCATGAGCATCTGCATTCTATCTTTATAAGTACATCCTTCATAGATATTTGCATTCGCATCATTTCAAGCAAGTGCATCATTTCTAGGAACATTGCATCTTCATTGTAGCTGCAATTACCCCATTCATGAACCACTTACATGAACATGATTCATAGGGACATTTGCATCTGCATCTAAAAACATTTGCATCAATCCAAGTATCTGTATCATTTCAAGAAGCATTTGCATCAATCCAAGATATTTGCATTTATAGCATGAAGCATTTGCATCCTCTCTCAAATCCTTCAGGTTACTTTCTAAGTCATTTCAATTTCTGGTTCCATCCAGATCTTTTTCAATTTTCCGGTTTCACCCATGCCTTTTTATTCTCTGGTTTCATCCAGATCTTTTTCAAATTCTGGTTTCACCCATGCTTTTCAATTTCTGGTTCCATCCAGATCATTTTCAATTTCCTGGTTTCACTCATGCCTTTTTAATCTCTGGTTTCATCCAGATCTTTTCAATTTTCTGGTTTCACCTATGCTTTTCAAATTTTTGGTTCCATCCAGATCTTTTTCAATTTTCGTTCATCCATGCGGGTAAGACCTTCGGGCACAATTTTTCATCACGGGTAAGGCCTCCGGGCACCATTTTAAAGACTTTCGGGCACCATTTTTAAGACCTTCGAGCATAATTTTTCATCACGGGTAAGGCCTCCGGGCACCATTTTTAAAGACCCTCGGGCACCATTTTTAAGACCTTCGGACACCATTTTAAAGACCCTCGGGCACCATTTTTAGAGACCTTCGGGCACCAATTTTAAAGACCTTTGTGCACCAGTTTTAAAGACCTTCGGGCACCATTTTTAAGACCTTCAGGCACAATTTTTTCTTTTGAAATCGAACCTATTTCCATAAGACGGGTCGAGCCTTGATTAGTTAGGGAATTCAATTTTAGGACAAAATCTTCAATTTACAACTTTAAAAAAAAAATTTGAATGAATGAGATGATGATGAAAAAATGAAAAAAAAAAGAAATGAAAAGGAAAACCCCTTTCCCTTTCCTTCACATGGGATTTCACTAACCGTACAAAATTAGTGTTTGTTTATCTTTTCTTGATTCCTGATTCTCAGCAATAGCCAAAGAGGGGCAGCTGTAGACACCTAATTTTGTCCGGACCCCTAAATCAGATACATTTTCTTCCAAAATTGATATTTCAGAATTCTAAAAGGCTTTTCCCATCCTGCAGGTGGTACTCCGAGGCTTAGTCTAAGAAAGCAGACACAAAAAGTCAAACTCAAAAAAAGTCACCTTGGAAAAAGTCAACCCCGAAAAAGTAACCCTAAAAAAGTCAACTACTAAAAAGTCAACCCACTTTCAAAATCAAGATTTGAGGTTCAATTGAAAAACGGTGAAAGAATTTTGATAATTCGAGGTCTACATTGAAAAATATGGAGTTCGAAAGTTGGGTTACGAGATTCAGTAGAAAGGAAACCCTAATTCGGGAAATTTGGGAAAAGGTGCTTAAACGATCAAATTGGTTGGAATTGAAGGTCTCAAATGAAAGATAAGCACTGACTACGGGTAATGGAGAAGCTACTTGGAAGAAAAACTGATAGAAAAGTCAATTCGAAAGAAAACCGAGAATTAGGATTTTTGGTGGATTTCGGTGAAATTTGGAAAAATTACAGAAATGGCCCAATTCGGAAGATCTAAAGCCCTTAATTGATGAGAAATGATTAAACAAGGATAACCCATGGCTCAATTTGAAGAAAATCTGAAAATCGGACTTGTTTTGAGCAAAACCGCGTTTCGAAGGCAAGAGGGCAAAATTGGAAAATATAGGAAAAATAGCAAATGAACTCCAAAAATTTTAAAAATTTGCAAATCCCATTTTTAAATTATTTGTAAGATATTGGCAAAAGAAAATCTTGATTTGGAGTTCGTTTTCAAAATGGCCAAATACCTGGTCACCTACGTAGTAATTCAACAGGATAAATCCTGAAAAAATAGTAAATGAACTCCAAAAATTTTGAAAATTTGAAAATCTCATTCTTAAATTATTTGGAAGAGATTGGAAAAAGAAAATCTTGATTCGGAATTCGTTTGCAAAATGGCCAAATATCGGGTCCCTTATGTAGTAATTCAAGTAGATAAATCCCGAAAAAATAGTAAATGAGCTCCAAAAATTATGAAAACTTGTAGATCACATTTTTAAATTATTTGGAAGAGATTGGTGAATAAAAATCTGGATTCGGAGCTCGTTTAAAAAATGGTAAAGTTCGGGTGTATAAAAAGGGTAATTTCAGAAATAAATCCGAAATAAATAGCAAATGGACTCGAATTGTTTTTTAAAATTCCAGAATTCAATTTTTTTATTATTTTGGAAGTATTGAAAAAAGAAAATTCAAATTTGGAGTCCGTTTTCTATTTATTTAAGTTTAGGGGCAAAAAGGTTATTTCACCAAGGAAACCAAAAAGGGCAAATTGGTAATTGAGGAAAATATGAAAGATAAAGAAATTGCTGGGATTTTTTCTTCCTTTGGTCAGCCAACATATAGGAGGAGAAGGAAGCTTAAGAAATTTAATTCCCTAGTCACTATCATGCCACATGCTATAACTAACACCTTGCAAATGGTCCTCCCTTAATCCAATGGCTTAGGTGCCTTGTAGGAAAGTTGAATGCACCATCCAATGGTCAAGTTTAAATTTCAAAATGACATTTTTATTTGTCATAAAATAACCCTCGTCTAATGGCCAAGAATGGAAGAAAAAAGATGAGCATAATTCATCCAAGGGTGAGCATCAATTAGGTTGAACGAGGGAGTGCATGGGATTATCTCTTTTCATCCAATGGCTTAGGCTATCTACAAGGGCTGAGTACACATGTTGAGGACTGGATTTAATCTACAAGATATCATTTTTATGTTGGCTTCATCCAATGACCAAGAATGGAAGAGCACAGCTCATACAAGGGTAGGCATTCAAGAGGGGCAAGCAAGTGAGTGCATGGGATTGGTCCTCTTTTGCATCTAATGGCTAAGGTTAATACAAGGGCTGAGTAAACAACTTAAGGGCTGCAATCAATTGGCAAGATGACATTTTTATGTTGTCATCAAAATATCTACATCTAATGGCCAAGATTGGGGGAGAAAAAGTGCAATTCTCATCCAATGGTTAAGGGTGGATTCGGCAAAGGCTGAAGGGAGAGGGGAGTTTCATTTTTTTAGAGGTTTTTGGCTGGAAAACAGTAGCTAATTTGGCAAGAAAAAAATGTTTTGAAAGAAAGAAAAAAAAAAGGTTTTCATTTGAGAGCTTGAAGGTAGTCATCTCTACCAAGCTCTAGCCTAGCTTTCTTCATCATTTTCATGATGTTTGCTTGATTTTTCTATCATGTTTTCCAACAATATTTTTCTTAGAAATAAAGTTTTTTAATGTTTTCTCTTGTTTTCATCTTCTTCTTCTTCTTCTTTAAAATGGTGGAAACAATTTTTTTCTTAGAGTTTCATGCTATGGCCGAATGGCTCATTTTTTCTGCCTTGTTTTTTTTTTTCTTTTTTCTTCCTTGCATGTTGTTGTGAAAAATGATTTATACAAGTTTTTTTAAAGTATTATAAGGTTCTGATTTTACAAAATATGAAGCAAAAAAGGTTGAAATGGCTACATGATCTTGGCTAGACCAAGTGATTATGGTTTGGTGAGAGGCTATGCCCATTTGACACCATCCATGAAGCTTACCTTATTTTCTATTATACATAGTTTATTTTCTGTTTTGATGAGATGGAAAGGCTTCATGATCTTGGCAAGTCTAAGTGATTATCGTTTGGTGAGAGGCTATGCCCATCCGATACCATCCATGGAACTTAACTTTCCTTGTTCAACTTACTTGTTTTGTTTATAATTTCTGCATGTATATGTTGAATCTTGTGTATACATTTTCTTTACATTATTTTCTATGCTATATTTGTTATATTTCATTTCCATGCTTGGTATTGCATCCTTGCATATTCGGCTTTTGTTGTCCCTATATCCATATTGTGCATTTTTTTATGTACCATGTATTACATGTTTGCATTCTCAATAGTTTTGTTTCATGCATATTCGGCCATTCCATTTTGTATGACTTGTACGTATATTTTTCTTTTGCTTCTTAGCTTGTTTACATCTCCTTGTCATGAACTTGCATACTCTGATTTTAGTATGCCATGTGCTTATGAAAATGCTATGATAAAAATGTCATCATATTAATCCATGCATATTTGGCCATTCCATCTTGTTTGCCTTGCATGTGCATATTCCTTTTGTTTCTTATCTTGCTTGCATTTCCATGCCATGAGCTTGTGCCTTTTGATTTTGGTATGTTATATGTTATTGAAAATGTCATGACATTATGCATTTTGATATGGTTTGTCATTTACTAAGTAGGATTGCATTAGAGTCTCATGTGATCATTTAGCCTCTTCATGCATCCCTTGCCTTGTCATGCATTTGCATATTGTTTTGGTAACATGCTTTGCATTATCATATCTTGAAGTTGTGTATTAGCTACTGTTTGTTCCAACATTAACATTAATTTCATGAGTCCTTATATGTTTTTTACTTAGCCAATTTTTTTTCCAAGGTTTTTAAAATGTTTAGCTACTGTCCTTAGGTCTTTAGGATGATTTCCAACAATTTTCACTTTGGTTTTTGAATGAATTTATCAAAGGCAAAAAATGTATTCTGACAAACAGTTTTTTTTTCACCCAGTACTCGAACATCTCTAATTTTTCTGGGCAGTCATCTTTAATCAAAAAATTAAGCCAAATTTTCTAGTGTATATTTGCATGTTCTGAGTCTCCAGTATTTGTTTTAGAATTTTTCGAATTTTTAAAAAGAGGCTAAAAAATCGTGTGGCAAAACTGGACAGTAGAGGCAAATTAGAAATCAAAAGAAGAATAAGGGTTGAATTTGGCTAAGGCATCTAGAAGGGGTTGGTTAGAAGATTTAGCTACTGTCTTAAGATACTTTCTAAGCCTTTTTAAACTCTAAAAATGATTTTATAAATCTCGGGTTAAGGATAGTTAAGTCCGGGATTTTAAACTTAGGAAATTAAAGCCATTGTAAAAGGGTTTGGTGAGGATTTTAATTTTTATTCAAAATTTTCTTCTAAATTATTTTCAAACAATCACAAAGTGTCGTTTTTTAGAAAATCTAATTTGACATATTTTCCTAAGGTAGCCGAATATCTTTTTAGATATACGGATTTCTTTAATTAAAGGAAAAAAATACATTTTCATGCATTGCATTTTCCATGTTCATGCATTGCATTTAAATTTGTGATTTTTGCTATGATATTTTCCATAATATTATTATTATTTTAATTCATATTTATGATCTTGTATTTGTTTGCCATATGATATTAAATGTTTCATGATATCCTATGTTTTTTTTTATTTACTTATTTTTGTCATATTGTTAAGTATATACTTTGTTCATGCATTATTATTATTATTATTATTTTTATTTTCATTTTCATGCATATTATATGTTAGCATTATTCTAATTCCATGTCATTTCTTGTCATTTAGATCATATTCCATGTCATTTAGGTTATTTTATTTATAACATGCCATGTCATTTAAAATATGCCATATCATTTAAAATTGCCATGTCATTAAAATCATTTTATCTCATATAGAATATACCATGATACTTAGGATTTTTTTCATTTTACCTAGAATATACTATGTCATTTGAATTATGTCATATCATTTAGGTTGTATTCTATTATCTAGATTTGCCATGTCATTTTATTTATGTCATACATGTTCATGTTCATATTTTTCAATGTTTTGAAAAAGATAATGATTTTCAATAAAAAATAAAGATATTCCCTAGTTAAAATAATTCATGAGTTCTCTACTGGGTTTGCTGGAGGGAATATCATCAATTATCATTAATAAAGGAATATCTTTCTTTAAAAAAAAAAACGAGAATGATTCGGAAAGTTTTCCAAATGAATAAAATTTTTTATATTTTGCCGATTTTGTCGGGGAATATAGGAAATTTTTTAATTAATAAATTCCGGATCATTTTCAATTAAAAATGGAATTTTTTTTTCTTTAAATTGGGAATTAACTTGAAGTACTAAATTAAAAACCAACTTTTTACCGAGACTTGAGATAACACACGATTAATAAGGTACCAATTTATACGGGCGTTGTGGGGGTGCTAATCCTTCCCCGCACGTAACCGACTCCTGGACCCGCTTTTTTTTATTTCTCCGGTTTATAACGCAGACGTGAAATTGGTTTTAAAATATTTTAATTAATTTGAAAATATTTTATAAAACCGGTTTTAATAGGTGGCCGATCACACCTAGCTAAAAAAGATTGGTGGCGACTCCATGTCTTTTTACGAGGCCATTTTCATACCCTCGACCTTTTATTTCAATGTAGAAGAATTAAGTCGTCTTTTCCTCTGCTTCTGTTTCGCCCCTCACTGGAACGGGTCCCTCACAAATCGGGATCACGTATCGATAGCTCATTTTTCTAGAAGAATTATGTCTACTTTTCCTCATTTTTTAATGTCACGCCTAAGGAAAATGAATAATAAAGTCTTGCGATGAGACTTGTTATTGTTTATCGTTGTTATTTTAAAAGGGTTGCGACAATAGCTTCTAGAGGTTGCTTTAAGCAGCATACTCTTGCACTTTCTTTGATTTTCCATTCTTGATTTGCTGTTTTGATCATTATTTTGGTGAATTTCTTTTGATTTTCTTTTAAAATAAGTGTTTTTAATGTTCTTCTTTAAGTTCCTTCTTCATCATTTCTTGTAAAAAGCTCTTGTAAAAATAAATTTCCCTTTGTTTTTGGAGATGGCCGAATGGTCTATGTTTTTTAGAGTTGCTATTTTGCTTTGTTATTTCATGTTATTTTTTATATTTAATAAGTTTTGATTCTTTAAATCTTCTTCTAATACATAGACTTGAAGCTTGTTTTAATTTGGTTGCTTGTTTATTTCCATTTTTGAGTCTATTATCATGATTATTTTAATATTCTTGCATTTTTGATTTTTTGTTTTCAAAATGTTTAAGTTTGTTTATGTTTTATATTTTGTAATCCATGTGTTTGTGAAAATGCTTGTTGGTTTTCATGCCTTTACTTTATATTTGCATGATTTGAGTGTTAATCTTTAGTTAAGCTTGTTAGTATATCATGTCTTTGTGAAAATGCCATGCTTATGTTAAGAATCTATTACTTCGGCCATCTCATTTTGTTTGCTTTGTGTGTGCATTTTTGTTATGTTAGTTGATAGGTTTGTATTTTCATGACATTTAGTTGAGTATTTTGTTTAAGCATATCATGTGTTTGTGTTATTGCCATGCATATTTTAGGTGTAGGATTGGTTTGTTTTGCCATGCATATTCATGCATTTTAGACATAGGTTGCATTAAATGCCATGCAAGTTCATTTAGGTCTAGGTCATTTTATTGATGCCATGCATTTTTCATGTCATTAGGTTTTGAATCATGCATTTCATGGATCATATTTGCTGTATTTTTCATGCATTTCATGTCCATGCCACTTGACTTATGACTTAGGCCAATCAATGGTTCAAAGTCATGCTCTATTGAGCATACTTGTGGAAAATTAAAAAATTGTCAAATTGATTATTCTACCTTTGTGATTTTTTTTACTTAGCCAATTTTTTGCCTAACTTTTCAAAAGTGTTAGCTACTGTTTGTAAGTCATTTAGAGAGTCTCTAATATTTTTACTTTGATTTTTAAATGATTTTATCAAAGGCAAAAGAATGTATTTTGGCAAAATAGTTTTTTTCACCCAATACTCGTACTTTCCCGATTTTTCTGGGCAGTCATCTTTAATCATAAAATTAAGCCGATTTTTTTCCATGTAGTTTTACATGTTCTGAGTCTCCATTATTGTTTTTATATTTGTTTGATTTTTAAAAAATAGGGTAAAAAATCATGCTTTAAAACTGGACAGTGGAGTCATAATTGAATTTGAAGGAAAATCATTTTTCTGTTTTGGTTAAGTTACATAAAGGGGGCTGATTAGGAAGTTTAGCTACTGACTTAGGGTAGTTTCTAAACCTTTTTAAACTCTATAAATGATTTTTTTTAAGTCTCGGGTTAAGGGTGGTCAAGTCCAGGATTTTAAACTTAGGAAATTAGAGCCATTTAAAAAGGGTTTAGCTAAGTTTTTATTTTTAATCTAAGCTTTTCAAAATTATTTTCAAACAATCACAAAGTATTTTGATTTTAGAATATTTAATTTGATATATTTTCCTAAGGTAGCCGGATATCTTTTTAGATATACGGATTTCCTTAATTAAAGGAAAAATACATTCTCATGCATTGCATTTTGCATATTCATGCATATTATATGTAATTTTTGCTATGTTTAATTTTCATGATGGTGTTATTATTTTTTATTTAAATTTCTGATATTATATTATTTGTTATATGGTTTTTGAATATTTCATGATATCCTATGCTTTTTATTTAATTATTTTTGTCATATTATTTAACATATACTATGTTCATGCATTATTATTTTCATTTTTATTTTCATGCATATTATATGATAGCATTATTTTATATTTCATGTCATTTAGATTATATGCCATATCATTTATATTTTCCATGTCATTTAGGATATTTCATTTCATGTAGAATATATTATGTTACCTAGGTAATTTCATTTCATGCAGAATATATTATGTTACCTAGGTCATTTCATTTCATTTATAATATATTATGTCACTTAGGATATTTTATTTCATTTAGAATATATCATATGATTTAGGATATTACATTTCATATAGAATACATCATGTTACCTAGGTCATTTCATTTCATTTAGAATACATCATATAACTTAGGATATTTCATTTCATTTAGAATATGTTAAGACATTTAAATTATATCATACCATTTAGGTTGCATTATATTATTTAGACTTTGCTATGTGATTTTATTTATGTCATACATATTCATATTTTTTAAAATGTTTTCAAAAAGGTAATGATTTTCAATAAAATAAAGATATTCCCGAGTTAAAATAATTCATGAGTTCTCTGCCGGGTTTGCTGGGGAGGCTGTCATCAATTATCATTAATAAAGGAATATCTTCTTTAAAATAAGAATGATTCGAAAAGTTTTCCAAACTAATAAAAATTTCTATATTTTGCCACGTTTGTTGGGGAATATAGGAAAATTTCGAATTTATAAATTTTGGATCATTTTCAATTAAAAAAATGGAATTATTTTTCTTTAAATTGGGAATTAACTTGAAATACTAAATTTAAAATCGACCTTTTACCGAGACTTGAGATAACACATGATTAATAAGGTATCGTTTTATACGGGCACTGTGGGGGTGCTAATCCTTCCCCACACGTAACCGAGTCCCGAACCCGCTTCTTTCACTTCTCTGGTTTAAAACGCAAACTTGAAATTGGTTTTAAAAATATTTTAATTAATTTTAAAATATTTTATAAAATCTGTTTTAATAGGTGGCCGATCACACATAGCTAAAAAAGATTGGTGACGACTCCATATCTTTTTCAAGGTCATTTTCAAAACCTTCATTTTTCAAGAGGAATTAAGTCGACTTTTCCTCGATTTTTTTTTATGTCACGCTTAACGAATAATAAAGTCTTGCGATGAGACTTGTTATTTTTTTTAGGTTGTGACAGCTTGGCGACTCCACTGGGGACCATTAGAGAGTTAGGCCTAGAATTAGTCGTGTGTTATCAAAGTCTCAGTTTTGTTGGTTTAATTGGTATTTAATTTTAATTTCCACACTTTTTTTAAAAAATAAGGATAATTTCAAAAATAATAAAATATTTTTAAATATGTCCATATTCATGTGCATACATATTATAATTGTTCTCTCGCTATTTTAGTGCATATATTCATTTATTGATTAATTGATGACTTATGTTGTTTAATCTTGTTGGGCATTTAGAATAAGGGATGTAGAATAGGTGGTGAAAGGTTTGTTATTTCTTCTCACACACTACACGTGCATTTTCATATCATGAATCCTATACTTGAGTTCCGTCCTGTTAGATGGGAGCAAAGTAACTAAGCTTTCGTGATTAACAATCCGCATGGGCTAGTGAAACACTTCCGGAGTACTAAATTACCTAAGCCTTCGTGATTAATAATCCGCATGGGCTAGGGAAATAGACTCTAACGAATTGAACCCGCTTTTATCAGGGTGCCATACTAGCCTTCACCGGCGACAGTGAGGAACAATTCGGGGCTTTTAGAACCGATTCACCTTCATATAGTAAACCTAGGCGAAGCCATGCCGGATTTTCAATTAGATATCCTGAAGTTAAGAACACGTGGAGGAATATTTCCAATCCTTTTACCTTCTATTCTATTTTCGGAATAAGTTTATTTTTGAAAATCGGACAATGATGAACGTACATCACAATGCCCGTAATAAGTGTTGGTATTTCGTCCCAGGGTTGTTATAATGCCGAAATTTTGTTGGCATCCTCGGGGATAATTATTATTTTAAATTATATGTTTTTTTGTATTATTCGAATTTATTCCTGTTACTAATTCATTTTCTTTTTGTTGTTGTTTTTTTTTCATTTTTTTTCATTCTTGTCATCATTTTTTGCACATGGAAAGTTATTGGTCTCGGGATAATGGTCGAGAAGCATTTAGAGGTTAGGAAACAGTCTGAGAAAGGTCAGCAAGATAATAGGGATTGTTTGAAGATGGGATATGTGTTAGCATTGCCAGCCGAGGTTGATCTTACTATCAGGCAAAATGATCTCCGAGAATTGATGGATATATGGAATCAGTGGAACATATCAGAAAAAGAAGCCTTCACTCAGACTTATGGGGACATAGCACTGTTAGCTCAGGTTAAGGTCAGTAGTGAGGTGATCGTGGCTGTGATGCAATTCTGGAATCCCGCTTATCGGTGTTTTACCTTCAACTGAGAGGATATGACTCCAACCATAGAGGAATGTTTGACCTTGCTACATATTGAGAATGTTATTCTCGACCATATTTATTTGAAGGATACAAAGACACCGGGTTTCAAGAAAAAGGTGTCTAAACTTCTGGGAGTGGAAAGAAATTGGGTCGAAAGCGATGTTGTCCGAAAAAGGATAAGAAACTGTATATCATGGGATATTTTACGAACCTTAATCCATAGCCATTCAAGTAAGGAGATAGTTAGGAATATTTTTGCTTTGGCTATCTATGGTTTAGTTATCTTCCCAAAGGCATTAGGGTATGTGGATGTGGCGATATTTGATATTTTTGAGAAGCTTGAGCAGAGGATAAACCCAGCCCCGACAATTATAGCAAAAATAATCCGATCTCTGAATTTATGTAGACGAGAAGGAAAAGGGCATTTTATAGTTTGTATATAGCTTCTTTACATATGGGTTCAGAGCCATTTTTGTAAACAGGAGAATTTCCCTCTTCGCTCATATTGGAAGTTTTTTGCACCAATTGGTGAATTTCTTAAGAGGGATTGACTTGAAAATAGGACTGAGGAACAATGGATCAACATATTCTGGATGAGATGATAATTTGGAGAGCTCCATGGATAGCTCCTATGCTAACATTATACAAGTACGGAGATAAAGCTTCTGTTCCATTATTGGGAGTATGGGGAGGAGTGAGTTATGCACCACTACTGTTCCATTATTGGGAGTATGGGGAGGAGTGAGTTATGGATACCTTAGTAATTTGGAATTTGCTTATAGAGAAGATGGATACTCGGGAAAGGTACATGAGATTGTAGTAGCATGGAAGGAAACTCATCGGGTAGAGGTAGCTAGATATGCCGACATCGTCACACTTGATTATTTGATATGGAGCAAACTGAGGATTAATGATAGGTTGTTGACATCATATGAGGAAGAAGTTCAGCATTTGAGTTCGTCACCTAAGGATGAGCCATCAGAGTTAGAAATTGCAAGGGCAGAATTCGAAAAAGAAAAGGCCCAAATAAGCAAGGAAATTGCCCGTTTGCAAGAAGAGCTTGAGGATATGAAAAATAGGGAATCAGCCCGAGAAAGAGAAAAAGAAAAGATCAAGAGAGAAAAGGATACTGCTAAAAGCGATCTTCAAGAATTACACTTGGAGAACAAGAGGTACCGTTTCGAGCTCAGATTCGAGGGGACTCTCAAGACTTTCGGGGAATGGGAGCAAGAAGTCAAAAACCTCAAGAAGGAGAAGAACTATTGGGCAGAAAGAGCAAATCATGAGAAAGCTCGAGCCAATCAACTGGAGAGATAAGCTAGGGAAAGCTTACATGGTGATGCTTCTGCTGACATGTCAAAGGGCCGTGAACAAATAGGGGTCAGATTGAAGAGCAAGGCAATCAAAAGAGAACAGTGAAAAAGGTCCAAGATCCGAGGGAGTTACTATAGGACCGGTGTTTTGTAATAGCATCTTTAAATTAGGATAGACAGATTATCAGATTGTCTTAAGCAGTGATATTTTGTTTGATGTATTTAGTTCCAGGAAATCAATTAAAGACCGTTTGGTTGAAATTATCCAGGGGCCAATACTTTTAAATGCATTCATCATTCATTTGTTCTTTCCTTTATATATTTTATTCGTTCATTCATTTATATTTATAATCATTCATTCATTTATTCTTTATAAATTGTTCATACACTTAGTCATTTATTTATTTGTCCATTCATTTATTCTTTATAATTAGTCATTCATGTTCATACACTTAGTCATTTACTTATATATTCATTCATTAACATTTAGTCATTTATTCATTCATTCATTTTTATAAAATAAAATAAAATAAAAAAATGTGTCAATAATTTCTAATACATGGTTTTTAAAACTAAAGGTACAATTGGTCGCACTCCGAAAAAATCAGACTTTCGACATCCCTACAATACTAGATCTCAAGAAAGAGCTATGGAGAATGATCAGCTTGCTAGAATTGAAAGGATGGAAAGAATTCAAAAAGAATTGCAAGAACAGTTAGCTAAGTCTCAAGAGGAGTCACGGGAACAAATGACTAAACTCATGGAGATGATGAGTACCATGATGAGGCAGAAGTGGCCAAGAGAAAGTTCAGTTACCGGAATGGGGGCAGTAAACCAGGAAGATAGACCAGAGAGGGTACAAAAAAATGGCCAGACATCCCAGCCTGTGGGAAATGAGCTTCCGACTGGGGCAGTATCCTATATTTACATCCAACCAGCGGCCGAAGCACAGAATTTTGGTCCTAAAAGGGGTAATATTGGGGTTGATCCAATTGATGTGGACGTTCCAGACTTTGAAGAAATAGCCGAAAAGGAAAGGGCAAAGATGACTGAACTAAAGAGCGTTGAAACGGCAGAATCCCAGAAAAAATATCAGTTGTTGGAGGAAAGATTGAGGGCAGTTGAAGGAGCGGAGCTATTTGGCAGTCTCGATGTCAAAGAGATGAGTTTAGTGCACGGTCTGGTGATTCCTCCAAAGTTCAAAGTACCAGACTTTGAAAATATAACGGAACTACCAACCCATCAGCGCATCTGACCATGTACTGCCAAAAGATGACCGGACATGATGAAGACGAAAAATTGCTCATCCACTGTTTCCAAGATATCTTGATAGGGTCCGTAACTCGGTGGTATAACCAACTTACCCGTTCTAAGATCCGTTCCTAGATGGATTTAGCTAAAGCTTTCATGGAACAGTAAAAGCATGTGACAAACATGGTGCCTGACAGTCTAACTCTCCAAAACATGGAAAAGAAAGCTACTGAAAACATTAAAGAATATTCTCAGAGATGGAGGGACCTAGCTACACAAGTGCAACCCCCTTTAACCAACAAGGAAACTACAGTGCTTTTCATCAATACCTGAAAGAACCTTATTATAATAAATTGGTGGGAAGCGCCACCAAGGACTTTGCAGATATGGTGATTGTCGCAACCTAAAAAATAACGAGTCTCATCGCAAGACTTTATTATATTTAAGCGTGACATTAAAAAATCGAGGAAAAGTCGACTTAATTCCTCTAGAAAAATGAAGGTTCTGAAAATGACCTTAAAAAAAGACATGGAGTCGCCACCAATCTTTTTTAGCTAGGTGTGATCGGCCACCTATTAAAACCGGTTTTATAAAAATATTTTTAAAAAATTAATTAAAATATTTTTAAAACCAATTTCAAGTCTACGTTTTAAACCAGAGAAATCAAAGAAACTGGTTCGAGACTCGGTTACGTGCGGGGAAGGATTAGCACCCCCACAACGCCCGTATAAAACGGTACCTTATTAATCGTGTGTTATCTCAAATCTCAGTAAAAAGTTGGTTTTAAATTTAGTATTTCAAGTTTATTCCCAATTTAAAGAAAAATAATTCCATTTTTAATTGAAAATGATTCAGAATTTATAAATTCAAAATTTTCCAATATTCCCCAACAAACGTGGCAAAATATAGAAATTTTTATTAGTTTTGGAAAACTTTCCGAATCATTCTCCTTTCTGAAAGAAAGATATTCCTTTATTAATGATAATTGATAATATTCCCTCCAGCAAACCCGGTAGAGGACTCATGAATTATTTTAACTCGGGAATATCTTTATTTTTTTATTGAAAAATCATTATCCTTTTGAAAACATTTTAAAAGATATGAATATGTATATGCATGACATAAATAAAATGACATAGCAAAATCTAAATAATATAATGCTTCCTAAATGATATGATATAATGTAAATGCCTTAGCATATTCTAAAATGAAATGAAATATCCTTAGCATATTCTAAATGAAATAAAATATCCTAAGTTATATGACATATTATAAATAAAATGAAATGACCTAGATAACATAGTATATTCTATATGAGATGCAATATCCTAAGTCATATGATATATTCTAAATTAAATAAAATAACCTAAGTAACATAAAATATTCTATATGAAATGAAATAACCTAAGTAACATGATTTTTTTAAAATGAAATAAAATAACCTAAGTAACATAACATATTCTATATGAAATGAAATAATTTAAATGACATGGCAAACATGAATGATATGGCATATAAATTAAATGAGATGGAATATGAAATAATGCTATCATATAATATGCATGAAAATAAAAATGAAAATAATAATGCACGAACATAGTATATGCTAAATAATATGACCAAAAAAAAACTAAATAAAAAGCATAGGATATCATGAAATATTCCAAATCATATAATAAACAATATAACATAACTCAAAATCATAACAATATCATAGAAATTATCATAGCAAGAATCACATATCATATATAATGCATGAATATGGAAAATGCAATGCATGAAATGTATTTTTTCCTTTAATTAAGGAAATCCGTATATCTAAAAAGATATCCGGCTACCTTAGGAAAATATGTCAAATTAAATATTCTAAAACCAAAACACTTTGTGATTGTTTAAAAACAATTTTGAAAAGCTTGAATTAAAAATAAAAACTGGGCTAATTTCTTTAAAATGGCTCTAATTTTCCAAGTTTAAAAATCCGAACTTGACTACCCTTAACCCGAGACTTGAAAAACCATTTTTAGAGTTTAAAAAGGCTTAGAAACTACCCTAAGTCAGTAGCTAACCCTCCAAATCAGCCCACTCTAAGTAACTTAACCAAAACAAAAAAATGATTTTTCTTTAAATTCAATTCTGACTCCACTGTCGAGTTTTAAGCCACGATTTATTATCCTATTTTTAAAAATTCAAACAATTCTAAAAA
Organism: Fremontodendron californicum; assembly: GCA_030761205.1. Lineage (NCBI taxonomy): Eukaryota > Viridiplantae > Streptophyta > Magnoliopsida > Malvales > Malvaceae > Fremontodendron > Fremontodendron californicum. The sequence goes on along the minus strand of JAULJL010000019.1, from coordinate 5,462,070 downwards.
AAACTGAAGACTCAGGACATGTAAAAACTACATGGGAAAAAATCAGCTTAATTTTCTGATTAAAGACGAATTCCCAGAAAAATCGGAAAACTACAAAAACTGGGTGAAAAAAAAACTGTTTTGCCAAAATACATTTTTGCCTTTGATAAAATCATTTAAAAATTAAAGTAAAAATATTTAAGTCTCACAAAATGACTCAAAAACAGTAGCTAGGACTTTTTGAAAGTTAGATAAAAATTGGCTAAGTAAAAAAAATCACAATGTTATAATAATCAATTTGACAAAACTTAATTTTCCACAAGTATGCTCAAGAGAGCATAACTTGGAACCATTAATTGGCTCAAGTCATTATTCAAGTGGCATGAACATGAAATGCATGAAAAATTAAAGCAAACCTAGTGCATGAAATGCATGAGTTTAAACCTAAATGTCATGAAAAAATGCATGGCATTCATATAGTGACCTATACCTAAATCAAATTGCATGGCATTTAATGCAACCTAGACCTAAAATGCATGAACATGCATGGCAAATAATCCAAACTTAATAACTAAAATGTGCATGGCATTTTCACAAACACAAAGCATGCTTAAACTAAAAACTCAATCAAATATCATGCAAATGCTAACCTATCAACTAACATGGCAAGAATGCACATAAAATGCAAAAATTCCAAGGGTGGCCGAATGGAATAATGTAACTAGCAAACATGGAATTTTCACAAACACTTGGTATACTAGCATGCAAAACTAAATCAAATGTCATGCAAATGCAAAAACCTACCAACTAACATGGCAAAAAATGCAACACACAATGCAAAACACATGGAGTAGCCAAATGGCCTCAAGCTCCAACAAGCATGGCATTTTCACAAACACTTGGTATACTAACATGCTCAACTAAAATATAACACTCAAATCATGAAAAAACCACACAAGCATTTTCACAAACACTTAATATACTAAATCTAAATCATGCTCAACTAAGATATAAAACTCAAATCATGCAAAGACGACACAAGCATTTTCACAAACACTTGATATACTAAATCTAAAACATGCTCAAATTTAAACATTATGAAAACAGAAAATTAAAAATGCAAAAACATGATATTTAAAACATAAATAGCAACAAACAAAGCAACCAAATTAAAATATAACTCAAGAAAATGAAGTAAAATAACATTTAAAACACCAAGATCAAAGAAAATAACATAAACAATATGGTAAAATAAACCAAAATAGAAACTTAAATAAATAATGTAGGCCATTTGGCCATGGTGAGTATAATATAAAAAAATGTAAAAAATATATTTAAGAAAGAGATGAAGGAAGAACTTAAGAAGAACAATAAAAAAAACATTTATTTAAAATGGAAACTCACCAAATAGAAATCAAAATAGCAAAAATAAGAATGAAAAATCAAGAAAGTGCAAGAGTTGGTGCTCAAGAGCAACCTCAAGAAGCTATATTTCAAGCTTTATCTCTCCAAACTTTCCTTTCTTTTCTAAACTTTTCTTTTTTGCTTTCAACCAAGAAGATAAAAACTAAGTAAAAACTAAAAGAACTCAGCAAAATGAAGATGAAAAATAAAATTTCTGACCCTCCAACAAGTGCTGGCCGAATGGCCCTTTAATTGCCCAAGGATGTTGTCATTTTTCTTGTAACCAATTTTCCATCAAATGGCTAATAATTCAAGATGAAAAAATCATGAAATTACCACCTTTAGATTAGCATATCAGCTCTCTCAAATTACATATGTTCAATAATAATGTTGACATCTCTCTTGGCCTATGTGGCTTAATCACCATGGCTTGATCAAAGAGAATCTCTAACTAACTCTTGATTTTTAGCCATTTGATTGAAAAATCAGAAGCTTCCTCCTTCCTTTTGGCCCGGACAGGCCAGAACTTCTCTTTTCCAGCCCAACTTTGATTTTTTGAAAGGCCCAAAGAAGCCTTTTTCGGTTGCTTGGGTGAAATGACCGTTTTTCCCCCCAGATGCAAATAAATATCAAACGGACTCCAAATTAAAATTTTACTTTTTTAATACTTTCAAGATAACAAAATATTGAGTTCTCAAAGTTTTCAAAATTATCCGAGTCCATTTGCTATTTATTTGGATTTTTTCTTCTAAAAAGACCCTTTTATGCCCCTACATTTTACCATTTTTTAAACGAGCTCCAAATCAAGATTTTTCTTCACCTATCTCTTAAAAATAATTAAAAAGTGTGATCTAGAAGTTTTCATAATTTTTGGAGCTCATTTGGTATTTTTTTCGGGATTTATCGGCTTGAATTACTGCATAGGAGGCCCGGGATTTGGCCATTTTGCAAACGACCTCCGAATCAAGATTTTCTTTCGCCAATATCTTCCAAATAATATAAAAATAATATTTGAAAAATTTCAAAATTTTTGGAGTCCATTTGCTATTTTTCCGGGATTTATCTTTTTGAATTATTGCATAGGAGGCCCGGGATTTGGCCATTTTGAAAACGAACTTCGAATCAAGATTTTCTTTTTCCAATCACTCCCAAATAATTTAAAATGAGATTTGCAAAATTTCAAAAGATTTGGAGCTCATTTGCTATTTTTTCGGGATTTTCCTTTTTGAATTACTACATAAGAAGCCCGGGATTTGGCCATTTTGCAGACGAACTCCGAATCAAGATTTTATTTTACCAATCTCTTTCAAATGATTTAAGAATGTTATTGACAAATTTTTAGAATTTTCGGAGTCCATTTGCTATTTTTCCCAATTTTTCCAATTTTGCCCTTTTGCCTCCGAAACCCGATTTTGCTCAAAACAAGTCCGATTTTTAGATTTTCTTCAAGATGAGACTTGGGCTATCCTTTTTAATCATTCCTCATCCTTTGGGGGCTTTGGTCTTACCAAGTCGGGCCATTTCTGTGATTCTTCCCGATTTCACCGAAATCCACTAAAAACCCTAATTCTCGGTTTTCTCCCGGATTGTCTTTTCTTTCGATTTTTCTTGCAAGTGACTTCTCCATTACCCGTAGTCAGTGCTTATCTTTCATTTGGAACCTTCAATTTGACTAATTTGATCGTTTAAGCACTTTTCTCCAAATTTCTCGGATTAGGGTTTCCTTTCTACTGAATCTCCAAATGCCAACTTTCGAACTCCATATCTTTCAATGTAGACCTCGGATTATCAAAATTCTTTCCCCATTTTTCAATTGAACTTAAAATCTTGATTTTGAAAGAGGGTTGACTTTTTCAGTAGTTCACTTTCTGGGGTTGACTTTTTCGGGGTTGACTTTTTTCAAGTTTGACTTTTTATGCTCGCCCTCTTAAACTAAGTCTCGGAGTACCACCTGGAGGATGAAAAAAGTCTTTTTACACTCAGAAACATCAATTTAGGAAGAAAACATACATGTTTTAGTGGTCCGGACAAAATTAGGTGTCTACAGCTGCCCCTCTTTGGCTATTGCTGAGAATCAGGAATCAGGCAAAGATAAATCGACACTAATTTTGTACGGTCAGTGAAATCACATGTGAAGGAAAGGGAAAGGGGTTTTCTTTTTCATTCTTCTATCATTTTTTCATTTTCCATTTTTTCGATTTTTTTCGATTTTTTTCTTTTTTCTCTTTTTTCATTTTTTTCAATTTTTTTTTAAACAGTAAATTGAAGATTTTTTCCTTAAATTGAATTCCCTGACTAATCAAGGCTCGATCCGTCTTAAGGAAACAAATTTTATTTTCAAAAGAAAAATTGTGCCCGAAGGTCTTTAAAAATGGTGCTCGGAGGTCTTAAAATGGTGCCCGGAAGTCTTTAAAATGGTGCCTGGAAGCCTTACCCGTGATTTTTAAAAAAAGTTATGTTCGAAGGTCTTAAGAATGTTGCCTGAAGGTCTTACAATGGTGCCCGGAGGTCTTAAAATAGTGCCCGGAGGCCTTACCCGTGATTAAAAAAAAGTTATGCCCGGAGGTCTTAAGAATGTTGCTCGGAGGTCTTACAATGGTGCCCGGAGGCCTTACCCGTGATTAAAAAAAAGTTATGCCCGGAGGTCTTAAGAATGGTGCCTGGAGGTCTTACCCGTGATTTGAAAAATTATGCCCGGAGGTCTTAAAAATGGTGCCCGTAGGCCTTACCCGTGAAAAAAAAGTTATGCCCGGAGGTCTTAAGAATGGTGCCCGGAGGTCTTACCCGTGATTTGAAAAATTATGCCCGGAGGTCTTAAAAATGGTGCCCGTAGGCCTTACCCGTGAAAAAAAGTTATGCCCGGAGGTCTTAAGAATGGTGTCCGGAGGCCTTAAAAATGGTCTTTGAAGAATTGTTGAAAATTAACCTAAAGATTTTGAGAAGATGCGAATGTTTTTTGATGCAGATGCAGATGTTTAATAAGATACGAATTACTTAAACTGGTGCAAATGTCTTTGATGCAAATGTAAATAACTTAGATTGATGCAAAGGCTTCTTGATGTAGATTCAAATAACTTAGATTGATGCAAATTTTCTTGATGCAGATGCCCTTACTAATTGTGTTCATGTAAATGGTTTATGATTATCACACAATAATGAAAATGTAATGATTCTAGAAATGATGCAATTGCTTGAGATGACGCAAATGCGAATTCCATGAAGAATGTAAATGTAAATGTAAAATGCAGATGCTTATGGAATAATGCCAATGCAAATACCCATGAATGATGCAAATGCTTGCCGACACTGTGCAGATGCAAAAGCTCGATAAAGAGATGAGTGCTCATGAGTGATGCAAATGCCCCCGGTTGTTTTTCTAGACTTTGGCTTAGCCTTTCATTTTTCCTCTTCAAATCAGAGTATATCTTCAATTCATTTTGGCTATTCTCTTTGCCCCAACAGTTTTCAAACTTTCATCAACAGAGATCTGAACTGGGTTCTATTTCTTCTCCTCATATCTGGAAGTCATGACCTATTCTGGCAATTCTATACCTTTGAGTTAGAAAAATCCTGATCTCATGTCAACATCAAAATGGGTATTTCAAAAAAATATATATCTTTATTTGTTTTCTCATTTTGAAAACTTCTAAACAAAAAATATTAACCCTACAATGTGTGATGTACAAATCTTTTGAAGACTGATGATCATTGTTAAAAAATTTCTCTAAGTGTCAATCTGGGTTTTTTAACTGGGATTGGCAAGGCTTGGTATAACAAGATTCTGTCTTTTCCAGGAAAACTTCATGACAAAAATGTATATCCCTTCTAGGCTCACAAATGGAACAGGTTTTATAAATCATGAATTCATTGAGAACCAAACAAATTCAACATTCTTTTAGTTTCCATATCAAGGCATTTTGACAAGCGTCAAGATTGGCCGGGATGTTTAAACCGAAAAGTTTAATCTTGGAGAAAAAAACTTTCAGTTTTTTTTTTAAGACAATCCTCTGAATGAGAATTGACAATTTGGGAGGTTCAGGAATTCTTAAATATTCCTTGAAGACCACTTTTTAAGAAGATCTATTCTTTTGTGGTATCGGCACTATCATCGATGGCATCGAAAATTCCCATTCTACTCTAGACCGCCCGTTTTTGGGTTTTCGCCCTAGAGTCCCTTTTCTCTCCAATTTTTTCATTGTTTACCATGCACTTGAGAATTCTAAATTCTTCCTTAGTGAAATGAGAATTTGATGAGATGGGATAAAATCTGAGGAAAACCCTTCAAATTAAATATTCATGCTTGATCAAAATGGACTTTTAAAGCACGTAATGTAGGCCATGGCTCAGGGTTCAAAAAGAAAGGATAAATAGGCCCAAAATATGTGTTTGAGGGTAATCAGATCAAGGATCCTTTCTTTGAGGAGGATTCTTTTTGAAGCATTTGTCCCTTCTTGACATTTCTTTCCTTTTGACTTTGCTCTTTTTCTCCCTTGCTTTTGGCTTTCAATTTGCCATGTCTTTCACACATTTTTTTTTGCTTTCATTTTGCCCCCTTATTTTTCAACGGAGTGAGCCCGTCTTTATTCGGGGCTCATTGCTTTGCATCTGTCTTTGAGCTAGGACTCATTTCTCAATGATCTTTAAAAAGATCTTTCCTTGCATTTGCCCCCTAGTGTAGAGGGTGATCATTGATTAGGGTTCAAAGAAAAAAGAATTCTTTTGGCTCAAAAGGGGTGACTATGGATAATTTTTTTTATGCGAAAGGGATATGAAAGATGGCCATTTCTCATGTCAAGCACAAATATTCATATTGAAAAGCAATCCCCAGGGGAAATAGATATTCAGAATTTCATTTTGCACTTTGAAATCGTCCGAATTCTCATATGCATAATATCACAAATTTTTCATTTTCTTTTTTTTCCATCGCATGCCCCAATGATTCATGCGTTAGCCCATCCTTCTTCACCATGTATCCATCATTTCCACACATGATGCCCCAATTTGATTAACCATGAGAATTTGTATCAACGAGGAACATAGCAAGTCTAGGTCTATTTTGAAAATGCTGAGTTTCCAATCTGAGTTCCTTGAAGAGACAAGGAAAATATGACCCAAAAACGGGTTTTCTCTAGGACAAGGGATAATCTTGTTTAATCATTGTGCCCCAAGGTGTCAATCGTGAAGTGATGTTTGGGCAATTAGTGTTTTGTGGTTTGTTGAAAATGACATGAATGGTTTTGGCACAACCTTGACACAGATCAAATTACCAAAATCTAGATTCTTGAAAAAATGTCTCATTTGTTTGAATTTCAAGGAATTCAAAAAATTTCAAAAAGTTCGTTCCTTTGTTCATAGCATAGACTAGGATTTACATCCTTGCTTATTCTGCAATGACAATGCTTCTCTCTTTTTTTTTTTTTTTTTTTGAAGTTCAATCATTCATATTCCTTAAAACATTAGGTCTTTCAATGTTCTTGATTCAAGGTTTAGGTATAGAGAAGCCCAAAAAGAGGCGATGGTGTTGGGTCATTTCTAACACTGATCATCAATCTTCTTAAGACTATCCATTATTAAAACTTCCTTAATGCTTGTTTTTGCAAATTCACGTTATTGTTAAAACACAACAAACACAAAGCATTTAAAATTCAAAATTCATTTAATTCATGTAGATGTTAACATGAGAGAAGTGCTTTCATCATCACAATGTATAAAACTACATGCGTCAAAATGCTCCTATTGACATCCTTCAAAGGTAGTAATTCTCCCCCTAAAACCTTGAAAGAAACTGATTTAGGGCTAAGTGGCCTTCCATTGATTGATAAGCTCCGGTGTCAAAATACCATCACGGATAAGACTTTCAATCCTTTCCTTCAGTTGTCTGCATTTTTCAGTTGAATGCCCAACTACCCCTAGGTGATAATCACACTTGCTATCAGGGTCATAACTCTTCGCTGATGGATTCAGAGCTATTTTCAAAGGTACCGGGGTAAGGTATTGATTCTTTATTAGTAATGGCAGTAGGTCAGGGATGGGGATTGGAATTCTTTCTTGATTTTCCCACGATCGTTTTCTAGAAGTAGGCCTTGTTGCAAGGGCTGGTATAGGATCAGGTGTTTGGGTAGGTAGGTAAGGATAAAGGCTTGGAGATACCTTAGTAGGGTAACATGATTGGTATGAGGGAAATTGGGAATATGGGACGAAATCTCCCATAGTTTGGACATCTTCCTCTTTCTTTCTAGGTGCCTTATTTCTCTCGGCATTAGATGTTCCTTCTCTTTCAAGTTTCCCATTTTTGATAGCATTCTCAATCATCTCCCCTGAAATTACCATGTCCGCAAAATTCTTCGAGGCATTGTCGACGAGTCTGTCACAATATGGGGCCTGCAGTGTATTCACAAACACCTGATCCACCATTGTGCATTTTCTTTGAAGCTCTCAGTAGCTCTTTTCTCCATATTTTGCAAAGTGAGACGATCAGGTGTCCTGTCGATCATATGCTTGTACTGGTTTAGAAAAGCCCTAGCCAAATCATTCCAAGAGCGAATATGATCCTTGCTCAACTGACTATACCACCTAATTGCGGACCCACTGAGGCTATCCTGAAAACAGTGAATCAAAAGCTTATCATTATCTATATGACTTGTCATCTTCCGGCAGAACATAGTGATGTGGGCTGACGGATCGTTCGTCCCGTCATATTTCACAAAGTCAGGGATCTTGAACTTAGGAGGAATGACTAAATCGAGGACCAAGCATCGTTCTTTCGCCTCCACACTCTCGAATACGTCTGTATTTTCTACTACCCGGAGCCTTTCATCTAGCAACTGATATTTCCCTTGGGAATCTGCCAACTCAACCTCATTTACTGCAACCCTTTTCAACTTTGCCTATTCAGCTGGATCATCTAAGTTTAGGACATTGACTGTGTTCTGGGCATCAATCATTAAGACCTCATTCTGACCCTTTTGTGCCTCTAACCCTTTCCTGTCGACAAAGTTTTCAGTGTATCCTTTTCCCTTGATTATGACGGATATCAGCTCCATCAATTTAGTTATCTGATCCTTAGATTCTGCTTGAGACTTTGCTAGATGTTCTCGTAATTTTTTCTGTTCCCTTTCCATTTTTTCCCTTTTGGCAACTTGTTCATCCTCCATAGCACTAGCCTGTATTAAAAGGGTACTCAGTACTTCTTATATCTCTGATTTGAAATGGAAATTCTTTCAAAGACTCCTAAAGCCAAGCCAACTTCTATTTTATTTCCCCCAAATGTATGTCATGATAAATGAGTCATGATTGTCATTTGATGCATGTGAAGAATAAAAGAAATAATGTGTGGACATATATAGTGGAAACATGCTGACCATGTATGTAATAAATGCAATCACGATGCCAACATGTTGCAAGAAAAGAATAAACAAATCAACGCATGGATATATGCAATGAATAATCATGTACATTTTAGCGTATTTCCCAATGAATGATCATATATCCTATGAATGCAACACGGTGTCAATTATGATACATGCAAAACAATGAATGATTGATACAGTATTTAAAAAGAAAATTATGCTAACCATGTGTGTCATGAATGCGACCTAATGCTAACATGATGTATGTAATAAGCAAATTAATGAATGGATATATACAGGAAAAAATCATGCTGATTCTGAATGCATAAATGCAACCTGATGCTAACATGATACATGTATAAATATATGGTATGACCAATAATTGATCGGATGCAAAATGTAAAAAGGGAAGATGTCACGGAGGCAATAAGAATCGGAGGAACTTAATCATCAACATCTCATAAATTTGAAACATAATCAATTTGTTCCCATATCAACGTTCACAATAGTATAAACCATGTTTAGAAAATCTGAGCAATAGTTAAAACTGTCTTTACTGAATAACTGAAATCCTATTACATCATATAAGAACGAAGTCTTTCCATCTTGATGTTGTAAATCTCCCAATCCTAATGACGCTTTCCCAATCCTCTATCAATCAGTGTCGTTGGATCCAACCACTTGGCATCTATAAGAGTTTGCACTTTCTTTTTGACTGCTATACAATCTTGGATGCTATGGCCAACAATTCCATAGTGATACTCACATCTTGCATTTGGATTATACCACCTTGGATATGGTGGTAACAGGGGTTTCAATGGGACACAGGCAACCATGTGATTTTGATCAGTATAGGGAGGAGCTCTTGGTAGCTGATTGGAATTGGATCAAAATGCATTTGGGTCTTATTCTGGGGTCGTTTCTTAGTCACACATGGCCTAGGAGTTAGGGCACTTGGTGGTGGCACTAAGGTCCGAACCGGAGTGTTTACATGGAGATGTGGCGGAATAGCATGGTAAGGGTATGGATTTGGACACGGGGCCTTTAGAGGTTGTACATAGCTCGAGGTTCCTATCCCAGGTGCTGAATAAGGTGATTGATGAAGGAAATAATATGAACGGGGAGTTGGTGGAGATGGAGTGGGATTCAGGAATCCCGTAGTGGTCATCACAATGGACGATTGGACCATAGTAGGGTGGGGATACTGGTTTGGACCTAGAACAGTTTGCAGGTATGGTACAGGATCCGAGGTTTCTATCTTTGTTATCGGTCTCTCAGGGTTAATAATTTTCATGATTTTGTCCACAATTTCATCAGGATTGCAACCTTTGTGGCATTGACAAGTGCAGGATCCAGCAAGGATTATATGTTCTGGACCTAATTGTTTTGGTTGATCCGAAGGCGGTGCAGAGCCCTGAGAAAGTTCCTCTTTACTTTTACCCATATCCTCAACCATTTCAGCAATTTGGCCAGCTGTTCCTTCACCTCTCGAATTTCATGTCTACATTCATCTTGGTTGCGTTCCAAAGCACCCAATTGTTCTTCCGATTCATTCCTCATATCTCGAACCCCTTTCATGCAAATGAAAATGTCATGAGATTAAGAATACAATTATGAATGTACATACTCTATTCCTATGTGCATGAATATACTGATGATTAATGCATGAACATATACAGAGAAATTATGATGACTATGTATGCTATGGATGCAATCTAATGCCAACATGATGGATTTAAAAAATGAATAAATTAATGCATGGATATATACAAATAATGACCATGTATGTATTCTACAATGAATGACCATGCATGCTATGATGTCAAAATGATACATGCTAAGACTAAATGAATTAACACAAAGGTATACACAAAGAAATCAATGATTACATGAAATTTGTGGGACCTAAATCTTGATTATTCAACAATCTCATAATGCAAGATTTGGCTCCAAATTTATGATTTTTTTGAAACATGTTTTTTTCTATGAAAACCAATCATATTATTTTCAAAAGAATTTCGGGATAGTGGATCTTACTATGGTACAATATGCAAATGTTCATGCAACACTACCGATTTTATGAAATCATCAAATGAGATTATTACCACCATCCATTTATTGCAAAAACGAGATCAATAATACAACCAAAATGTTCATGCTCTATTCACACATGTATGAAATATGCAAAATGCAAAAATGCTTGAAAAATGATTTTTTAAAAAAAAAAAAACAATTAATGAATATTTTGCCCCGACAAATATCTACTTATATAGGTATCACAGTGCCTTTGGGAACGGATTAACACATTTATTACGGGTGATGTACGTACATCGTTGCCCGATCTACAAAACTTCTTCAGAATGTAAAATAGGTAACAAAAGGTTTAGAAATGTCCCTCCATGTGTTCCTATTTTAGGTATATCTAACGAAAATCCGGCATGGCTTCGCTTAGGTTTATTATATGAAGGTGAATCGGTTCTAAGGCCCCGAATTGTTCCTCACTGTCGCCGGTGAAGGCTAGTAAGGCACCCCGATAAAAGCGGGTTCCAATCGTTAGAGTATATTTTCCTATGCCCATGCGGAGGATTATCACGAAGGCATTAGGTACTTTATACTCCGAAAGTGTTTCACTAGCCCATACGGAGGATCAATCACGAAGGCTTAGTTACTTTACTCCCACTTAAAAGGACGAAACCCGGGTAGAGGATTCATGTTATGCAAATGCACGTGTAGTGTGTATGGAGGAATAACAAACCTTTCACCACCTATTCTACAAAACTTTTTCTAAATGCCCTAGCAATTAAAACATTCAAGAATAGTGTAACGCATTAACCAACAAGCAATTATAATATACAACCTTAAATAACTAGAGAACAATAATAAAATGCATGCACATGAGTATGAACATATTTAAAAATATTTTATTATTTTCAAAATTTTCCTTATTTTAAAAAAATGCGGGAATTAAAATTAAATACCAATTAAACCAACCAAAACTGAGACTTTGATAACACACGACTAATTCTAGGCCTAACTTTCTAATTTCCCCAGTGGAGTCGCCAAGCTATCGCAACCTAAAAAATAACGAGGCTCATCGCAAGACTTTATTATTCGTTAAGCGTGACATTAAAAAATCAAGGAAAAGTCGACTTAATTCCTCTAGAAAAATGAAGGTTTTGAAAATGACCTTAAAAAAAGACATTGAGTTGCCACCAATCTTTTTTAGCTAGGTGTGATCGGCCACCTATTAAAACCGGTTTTATAAAAATATTTTAAAAAAATAATTAAAACATTTTTAAAACCAATTTCAAGTCTGTGTTTTAAATCAGAGAAATCAAAAAAACGGGTTCGGGACTCGGTTACGTGCGGGAAGGATTAGCACCCCCACAACGCCCGTATAAAACGGTACCTTATTAATCTGTGTTATCTCAAATCTCGGTAAAAAGTTGGTTTTAAATTAAGTATTTCAAGTTAATTCCCAATTTAAAGAAAAATAATTCCATTTTTAATTGAAAATGATTCGGAATTTATAAATTCAAAATTTTCCTATATTTCCCAACAAACGTGGCAAAATATAGAAATTTTTATTAGTTTTGAAAAACTTTTTGAATCATTCTCTTTTTTGAAAGAAAGATATTCCTTTATTAATGATAATTGATGATATTCCCTCCAGCAAACCCGGTAGAGAACTCTTAACTCGGGAATATCTTTATTTTTTTTATTGAAAAATCATTATCCTTTTGAAAACATTTTAAAAGATATGAATATGTATATGCATGACATAAATAAAATGACATAGCAAAATCTAAATAATATAATGCTTCCTAAATGATATGATATAATGTAAATGCCTTAGCATATTCTAAAATGAAATGAAATATCCTTAGCATATTCTAAATGAAATAAAATATCCTAAGTTATATGACATATTATAAATAAAATGAAATGACCTAGATAACATAGTATATTCTATATGAGATGCAATATCCTAAGTCATATGATATATTCTAAATGAAATAAAATAACCTAAGTAACATAACATATTCTATATGAAAATGAAATAACCCAAGTAACATGATTTTTTTAAATGAAATAAAATAACCTAAGTAACATAACATATTCTATATGAAATGAAATAATTTAAATGACATGGCAAACATGAATGATATGGCAAATAAATTAAATGAGATGGAATATGAAATAATGCTATCATATAATATGCATGAAAATAAAAATGAAAATAATAATGCATGAACATAGTATATGCTAAACAATATGACAAAAAAAAAACTAAATAACAAGCATAGGATATCATGAAATATTCCAAATCATATAATAAACAATATAACATAACTCAAAATCATAACAATATCATAGAAATTATCATAGCAAGAATCACATATCATATAAAATGCATGAATATGGAAAATGCAATGCATGAAATGTATTTTTTTTCTTTAATTAAGGAAATCCGTATATCTAAAAAGATATCTGGCTACCTTAGGAAAATATGTCAAATAAAATATTCTAAAACCAAAATACTTTGTGATTGTTTGAAAACAATTTTGAAAAGCTTGAATTAAAAATAAAAACTGGGCTAATTTCTTTAAAATGCCTCTAATTTTCCAAGTTTAAAAATCCGGAATTGACTACCCTTAACCCGACACTTGAAAAACCATTTTTAGAGTTTAAAAAGGCTTAGAAACTACCCTAAGTCAGTAGCTAACCCTTCTAATCAACCCACTCTAAGTAGCTTAACCAAAACAGAAAAATGATTTTTCTTTAAATTCAATTCTGACTCCACTGTCCAGTTTTAAGCCACGATTTTTTATCCTATTTTTAAAAATTCAAACAATTCTAAAAAAAATACTAGAGACTCAGGACATGTAAAAACTATACGAGAAAAAATCAGCTTAATTTTTTGATTAAAGACGAATGCCCAAAAAAATCAGAAAAGTACGAAAACTGGGTGAAAAAAAACTATTTTGCCAAAATACATTTTTGCCTTTGATAAAATCATTTAAAAATCAAAGTAAAAATATTTGAGTCTCAGAAAATGACTCACAAACAGTAGCTAGGACTTTTTGAAAGTTAGATAAAAATTGGCTAAGTAAAAAAAAATCACAAAGGTAGAATAATCAATTTGACAAAACTTAATTTTCCACAAGTGTGCTAAACAAAGCATGACTTGGAACCATTAATTGGCTCAAGTCATTATTGAAGTGGCATGAACATGAAATGCATGAAAAATTACAGCAAACCTAGTGCATGAAATGCATGATTTTAAACCTAAATGTCATGAAAAAAATGCATGGCATTCATATAGTGACCTAGACCTAAATGAACTTGCATGGCATTTAATGCAACCTAGACCTAAAATGCATGAACATGCATGGAAAATAAACCCAACTTAATAACTAAAATATGCATGACATTTTCACAAACACAAAGCATGCTTAAACTAAAAACTCAACCAAATATCATGCAAATGCTAACCTATCAACTAACATGGCAAGAATGCACATAAAATGCAAAAATTCCAAGGGTGGCCGAATGGAATAATGTAAGTAGCAAACATGGCATTTTCACAAACACTTGGTATACTAGCATGCAAAACTAAATCACATGTCATGCAAATGCAAAAACCTACCAACTAACATGGCAAAAAATACAACACACAATGCAAAACACATGGAGTAGCCAAATGGCCTCAAGCTCCAACAAGCATGGCATTTTCACAAACACTTGGTATACTAACATGCTCAACTAAAATATAACACTCAAATCATGCAAAAACCACACAAGCATTTTCACAAACACTTAATATACTAAATCTAAAATATGTTCAACTAAGATATAAAACTCAAATCATGCAAAGACCCCACAAGCATTTTCACAAACACTTGATATACTAAATCTAAAACATGCTCAAATTTAAACATTATGAAAACAGAAAATTAAAAATGCAAAAACATGATATTTAAAACATAAATAGCAACAAACAAAGCAACCAAATTAAAATATAACGCAAGAATATGAAGTAAAATAACATTTAAAACACTAAGATCAAAGAAAATAACATAAGAAATATGGTAAAATAAACCAAAACAGCAACTTAAATAAATAATGTAGGCCATTTGGCCATGGTGAGTATAATATATAAAAAAATGTAAAAAATATATTTAAGAAAGAGATGAAGGAAGAACTTAAGAGGAACAATAAATTAACATTTATTTAAAATGGAAACTCACCAAATAGAAATCAAAATAGCAAAAACAAGAATGGAAAATCAAGAAAGTGCAAGAGTTGGTGCTCAAGAGCAACCTCAAGAAGCTATATTTCAAGCTTTATCTCTTCAAACTTTCCTTTCTTTTCAAAACTTTTCTTTTTTGCTTTCAACCAAGGAGAGAAAAACCAAGTAAAAACTAAAAGAACTCAGCAAAATGAAGATGAAAAATGAAATTTCTGACCCCTTCCACAATGCTGGCCGAATGGCCCTTAATATTCTCAAGGTGTTGTCATTTTTTTGTAACCAATTTCCCATCAAATGGCTAATAATTCAAGGTGAAAAAATCATGAAATTACCACCTTTAGATTAGCATATCAACTCTATCAAATTACAGCTGTTCAAGAATAATGTTGACATCTCTCTTAGCCTATATGGCTTAATCACCATGGCTTGATCAAAGAGAATCTATAACTAACTCTTGATTTTTAGCCATTTGATTGAAAATTCAGAAGCTTCCTCCTTCCTTTGGGCCTGGGCAGGCCATCACTTCTCTTTTCCAGCCCAACTTTGATTTTTTGAAAGGCCTAAAGAAGCCCTTTTCGATTGCTTGGGTGAAATGACCGTTTTGCCCCATGGATGCAAATAAATATCAAACGGACTACAAATTCAATTTTTATATTTTTTAATACTTCCAAAATAATAAAATGTTGAGTTCTGGAAGTTTTCAAAATTATCCAAGTCCGTTTGTTTTTTTGTTTGGATTTTTTCTTCCAAAAATGCCCTTTTATGCCCCTACATTTTACCATTTTTTAAACGAGCTCCGAATCAATATTTGTATTCACCAATCTCTTCAAAATAATTAAAAAGTGTGATCTGGATGTTTTCATAATTTTTGGAGCTCATTTGGTATTTTTTCGGGATTTATCGGCTTGAATTACTAGATAGGAGGCTCGGGATTTGGCCATTTTGTAAACGAACTCTGAATCAAGATTTTCTTTCGCCAATCTCTTCCAAATAATTTAAAAATGAGATTTTCAAAATTTCAGAATTTTTGGAGTCCATTTGCTATTTTTTCGGGATTTATCTTTTTGAATTATTGTTTTAGAGGCCTGGGATTTGGCCGTTTTGCAAACGAACTTCGAATCAAGATTTTATTTCGCCAATCTCTTCAAAATAATTTAAAATTGATATTTGCAAAATTTCAAATGATTTGGAGCTCATTTTCTATTTTTCGGGATTTTCTTTTTTGAATTACTACATTAGAAGCCCGGGATTTGGCCATTTTGCAAACGAACTCCGAATCAAGATTTTCTTTTACCAATATCTTTAAAATGATTTAAGAATGAGATTGACAAATTTTTAGAATTTTCGGAGTCCATTTGCTATTTTCCCAAATTTTCCAATTTTGCCCTTTAGCCTCCGAAACCCGGTTTTGCTCAAAACAAGTCCGATTTTTAGATTTTCTTCAAGCTGAGCCTTGGGCTATCCTTTTTAATCATTCCTCATCCATTGGGGGCTTTGCTCTTACCAAGTCGGGCCATTTCTGTGATTCTTCCCGATTTCACCGAAATCCACTAAAACCCTAATTCTCGGTTTTCTCTCGGATTGACTTTTCTTTTGATTTTTCTTGCAAGTGACTTCTCCATTACTCGTAGTCTGTGCTTATCTTTCATTTGGAACCTTCAATTTTGACCAATTTGATCGTTTAAGCACTTTTCCCCAAATTTCTCAAATTAGGGTTTCCTTTCTACTGAATCTCCAAATGCCAACTTCCGAACTCCATATCTTTCAATGTAGACCTCGGATTATCAAAATTCTTTCACCATTTTTCAATTGAACTTAAAATCTTGATTTTGAAAGTAGGTTAACTTTTTCAGTAGTTGACTTACTGGGTTGACTTTTTCGAGGTTGACTTTTTTCAAGTTTGACCTTTTATGCTCGCCCTCTTAAACTAAGTCTCGGAGTACCACCTGTAGGATGAAAAAAGTCTTTTTACACTCGAAAACATCAATTTAGGAAGAAAACATACCTGTTTTAGTGGTCCGGACAAAATTAGGTGTCTACAGTGATATCTGGGAGATGATAGAGTCTGCTATTAAGAATGGAAAAATGGAATGGGGTGTCTACTACCCCAAAAAGAGTTTTTCCTGCAAAGAAGAAGGAGGAGACATATGCAGTCAGTTTCAATCAATACCCCTATACACCTCCTACACCATACACACCTCCCAGGCCTTATACTCCTACTACATCTTATGCACCTCCGACACCTTATACACCTTACTCGGGGTATAATCCTTATTACCCCAATGTGAACCACCTTACCCAAAATCCATTACCCTATACCAATAACCACAACAGCCGTTCCCAACTGGTATATCCCCATCGATAACCCTTCCTCAAAACACTATCCCAAACATTCAAGGTCCCGCGCGCAATGGCTATCGTTCACCATGGAAAGATAAAAAACCCCAGTTTGATCCTATTTCTACCACCTATGGTGAGCTATATCCTAAACTACTACAAGGCCAACTTGTCGCGCCCGTATATCTTAAACTTTTGACCCCACCATACCCAAGATGGTAAAATGCAAATACCAACTGGGCATGTCATGTAGGAATTCAGGGGCATTTGACGGAGGATTGCATTGCCTTCAAAAAAAAGTCCAAAGCTTTATCAATACCGGAGTTGTGAAGTTTGGGTCAAAGAATAGGCTGAATATAGCGGGAAACCCATTGCCCGGTCATGATGAGAATCGGGTAAATGCAGTATTGACAGGGGAAGTCAGAAGGTTAAAAAGAGATGCTATGGAAGTCAAGACTCCGATGTTAACAGTATAGGTCGAGATGGTTAAGGCATGAATGGTGGAGGATACTGACAGTTTAAAAATGGTTGCAAAGGGGTGAGGAATTGGTGCCCGTTCCATAAGTGTTCAGGTCATATCATACAGGACTGCGGGGACTTTCTGGCTAAAGTCCAAAAGATGATGGATAATGGAGAGGCCTAGTTTTACGAGGAGACAGAGGAGGAAGTAGAGGTTATTAAGAATGCGGCTGGCTATGGAATAGGAAGACCTTTGATCATCTATTATGATGAACCAGAGAAAACTACCCCGGTTGTTGAGAAAATTGCACCCAAGCTAATCATAGATTTGTCTTCTTCCTTTTCATACAAGGAAAGCAAAACTACACCATGGAAATATGACTGCAGCATGGTTATGCTCGGGTCATCAAGTCAGCAAGATATTATAGGTGTGGGGCACTTAACACGAAGTGGAAGGTGTTATGCCCCTGAGGTTGTTGAACAGGGATCAACAAGAAAGGATAGAGGACTGGACAAGGGGAAGAAAGTAGCTAAACCAATCCATATTGAGATGGATTTGTCAAAAGAAGTAGAGAGGGGATCAGCCTTGATAAACAGGATAAAGAGCCGGTAAACGAGAAGGATAGAGGATTTAAAATTTGTGATGGAGGGCCGTTTGGTCACTGTATCAGGAGAAAAAAACATAATAGCCTCTACATCTACTGAATCTCCTTACGTTGAACCCAATGAAGATGCCGTAGAATATTCTTTTCGATCTTTGGAATTCATAAATACAATTTTCGTCGGTGAAGGACTAAAAATTCCAAAGCCAAGGTTGTCCAAGAACACAAGGTTGGGAGTAAGAACCACAGTGGAAAAGGGCTGTAGGGCTGGAAAAGATCTTGGGAAATATCTTTAAGGGATAGCTCGAGCAATGGAAGTAGTGGGAAAGAAAGATCGGTTTGGCTTAGGGTATCTTCCAAAGGCCCATGAGAGGAGGTAATAAGTTGAAAGGAACAGATAAAAGAAGATGGCCCGTCTCACGGGTATAGATATTGAATGGGAACCCATGACTTTCCAAGCAATCCTTCACAACTTCTGCTCTGCTGGTTTTCTATTCGGAGAAAAGAATTCAGAGGATGTACTCATAATGATCGAGCAAGCTTTTGAAAAATTCCTTGTGAATAAAGGGGGGCAGAGTCAGGATATGGTGATTTGCATGACCGGGAAAGAAGGGATGGAAAGTGACAGTGCGAACTGGATGGTGCGACCTTGTCCACCAGGATATAGACTAACCAATTGGAGTGCGATTGAGTTTCCCATAGTTTTTAAGTCTTTTCCAACTTAATACTTAAAAAAACAATCTTAATTATCTTTACCGAGAGATATTAAGAGTTTTTTCTGTAATGGGCTTTTTGTTTAAACATTTTCATTCAATAAATAACAAGCACAATGCATTTTATCCATATTGATGTGTCCATATTCTTTCATTTTTGTTATTCATTTTGTTTTCATTATATATATTTTCCTATATTGTTTCTTCCCCAGTTATTTACAGGTGTACGGATACGGAATATAAGGACCTTCCTGTCAGTAATTCTGAAATTGGTTTTCAAAGACCCATTTGCACGGGTGATTTTGAGGCTAACGAAGATACTGAGGATTATGATCTACCTATGGATTTATTAAGGAAAATAGAACAAGAGGAGAAACAAGTACATTCTCATAAGGAATTATTGGAAATGATAAATCTGGGAGATGGTGAAGAGATAAAGAAAGTCAAAATCGGAACTTCGTTGTCATCATCAATAAATGGTGAATTGATAGCCTTGCTCCAGGAATATGTGGATGTATTTGCATGGTCTTACCAAGACATGCCAGGGTTGGATCCGGATATTGTGGTTCATAAACTCCCTTTAAGGCCAAAATGCAAGCCAATATAGCAAAAATTGAGAAGAATGAGGGCGGACATGCTGTTAAAGATAAAAGAGGAGGTGAAGAAGCAATTTGATCCTGGATACTTAGACGTGGCAAAATATCCAGAATGGGTGGCAAATATTGTTCCAGTACCAAAGAAGGATGGCAAGGTGCGGATGTGCGTTGATTATCGATATTTGAACAAGGCAAGCCCTAAAGATAATTTACCTTTGCCCCATATTAATACTCTGGTGGATAATACGACAAAGAGTTCTTTATTTTCTATCATGGACGGATTCTCAAGATACAATCAGATCAAGATGGCACCAGAAGATATAGAGAAAACCACATTTGTTACAATGTGGGGAACCTTCTGCTACAAGGTAATGCCATTTGGGTTGAAGAATGCTGGGGTAACATATCAGAGAGCCATGGTGACCTTGTTTCATGATATGATGAATAAAGGAATTGAGGTCTATGTTGATGATATGCTTTAAGCACCATACTCTTGCACTTTCTTTGATTTTCCATTCTTGATTTGCTGTTTTGATCATTATTTTGGTGAGTTTCTTTTGATTTTTCTTTTAAAATAACTGTTTTTAATGTTCTTCTTTAAGTTCCTTCTTCATCCTTTCTTGTAAAAAGCTCTTGAAATTTTTTTCCCTTTGTCTTTGGAAATGGCCGAATAGTCTATGTTTTTTAGAGTTGTTGTTTTGCTTTGTTATTTCATGTTATTTTTGATATTTAATAAGTTTTGATGCTTTAAATCTTCTTCTAATACATAGACTTAAAGCTTGTTTTAATTTGGTTGCTTGTTTATTTCCATTTTTTAGTCTATTATCATGATTATTTTACTATTCTTGCATTTTTTATTTTCTGTTTTCAAAATGTTTAAGTTTGTTTATGTTTTATATTTTTTAATCCATGTGTTTGTGAAAATGGTTGTTGGTTTTCATGCCTTTACTTTGTATTTGCACGATTTGAGTGTTAATCTTTAGTTAAGCATGTTAGTATATCATTTGTTTGTGAAAATGTCATGCTCATGTTAAGCATCTATTACATTCGGCCATCTCATTTTGTTTGCTTTGTGTGTGCATTTTTTTATGTTAGTTGATAGGTTTATATTTTCATGACATTTGGTTGAGTATTTTGTTTAAGCATGCCATGTGTTTATGTTATTGCCATGCATATTTTAGGTGTAGAATTGGTTTGTTTTGCCATGCATATTCATGCATTTTAGACATAGGTTGCATTAAATGCCATGCAAGTGCAAAAAGGTCTAGGTCATTTTATTCATGCCATGCATTTTTCATGTCATTTAGGTTTTAAATCATGCATTTCGTGCATCATATTTGCTGTATTTTTCATGCATTTCATGACCATGCCACTTGACTTATGACTTAGGCCAATCAATGGTTCAAAGTCATGCTCTCTTGAGCATACTTGTGGAAAATTAAAGAATTATCAAATTGATTATTCTACCTTTGTGATTTTTTTTACTTAGCCAATTTTTTGCCTAACTTTTCAAAAGTGTTAGCTACTGTTTGTGAGTCATTTAGAGAGTCTCTAATATTTTTACTTTGATTTTTAAATGATTTGATCAAAGGCAAAATAATGTGTTTTGGCAAAACAGTTTTTTTCACCCAGTACTCTTACTTTCCCGATTTTTTTGGGCAGTCATCTTAAATTAGAAAATTAAGCCAATTTTTTTCAGTGTAGTTTTACATGTTCTGAGTCTCTAGTATATTTTTTAGATTTTTTTGATTTTTTAAAAATAGGGTAAAAAATCGTTCCTTAAAACTAGACAGTGGAGTCAGAATTGAATTTGAAGGAAAATCATTTTTCTGTTTTAGTTAATTTACTTAAAGGGGCTGATGAGGAAGTTTAGCTACTTACTTAGGGTAGTTTCTAAGCCTTTTTAAACTCTAAAAGTGATTTTTTTTAAGTCTCGGGTTAAGGGTGGCCAAGTCCAGGATTTTAAACTTAGGAAATTAGAGCCATTTAAAAAGGGTTTAGCTAAGTTTTTATTTTTAATCTAAGCTTTTCAAAATTGTTTTCAAACAATCACAAAGTATTTTGATTTTATAATATTTAATTTGATATATTTTCCTAAGGTAGCCGGATATCTTTTTAGATATACTGATTTCCTTAATTAAAGGAAAAAATACATTCTCATGCATTGCATTTTGCATATTCATGCATATTATATGTAATTTTTGCTATGTTTAATTTTCATGATGGTGTTATTATTTTTTATTTAAATTTCTTATATTATATTATTTTTTATATGGTTTTGAATATTTCATGATATCCTATGGCTTTTTATTTAATTATTTTTGTCATATTATTTAGCATATACTATGTTCATGCATTATTATTTTCATTTTTATTTTCATGCATATTATATGATAGCATTATTTTATATTTCATGTCATTTAGATTATATGCCATATGATTTATATTTGCCATGTCATTTAGGATATTTCATTTCATATAGAATATATTATGTTACCTTGGTCATTTCATTTCATGTAGAATATATTATGTTACCTAGGTCATTTCATTTCATTTAGAATATATTATGTCACTTAGGATATTTTATTTCATTTAGAATATATCATATGATTCAGGATATTACATTTCATATAGAATATATCATGTTACCTAGGTCATTTCATTTCATTTAGAATACATCATATAACTTAGGATATTTCATTTCATTTAGAATATGCTAAAACATTTAAATTATATCATACCATTTAGGTTGCATTATATTATTTAGACTTTGGTATGTCATTTTATTTATGTCATACATATTCATATTTTTTAAAATGTTTTCAAAAAGGTAATGATTTTCAATAAAATAAAGATATTCTCGAGTTAAAATAATTCATGAGTTCTCTGTCGGGTTTGCTGGGGAGGATATCATCAATTATCATTAATAAAGGAATATCTTCTTTAAAATAAGAATGATTCGAAAAGTTTTCCAAACTAATAAAAATTTATATATTTTACCACGTTTGTTGGGGAATATAGGAAAATTTTGAATTTATAAATTCCGGATCATTTTCAATTAAGAAAAGGAATTATTTTTCTTTAAATTGGGAATTAACTTGAAATACTAAATTTAAAACCCACTTTTTACATAGACTTGAAATAACACATGATTAATAAGGTACCGTTTTATAGGGGTGCTGTAGGGGTGCTAATCCTTCCCCACACGTAACCGAGTCCCGAACCCAATTCTTTGATTTCTCTAGTTTAAAACGCAAACTTGAAATTGGTTTTAAAAATGTTTTAATTAATTTTAAAATATTTTATAAAATCGGTTTTAATAGGTGGCCGATCACACCTAGCTAAAAAAAAAATTGGTGTCGACTCCATATCTTTTTCAAGGTCATTTTCAAAACCTTCATTTTTCAAGAGGAATTAAGTCGACTATTCCTCAATTTTTTTTTAATGTCAGCTTAACAAATAATAAAGTATTGCGATGAGACTTGTTATTTTTTTAGGTTGCGACAACAATATATGAAAAATGCAAACATATTTATAAAATAAGACATGATACAAAAAAAAAAAAAAGAATTGCACAATATGAGCATATGACACAATGGTCGAATCTTCAAGGACACAATATCATGCATGGAAATGAAATATAGAAACAAATATAACATAGAACATAATGTAAAGAATATATAAGAAATTAAACATAGACATGAAAAGCAAAGCAAATAACAAGCAAAACTAGTAAATAAAACAAGGAAAGTTAAGCTCCATGGTTGGTATAAAATGGGCATAGCCTCTCACCTAACCATAATCACTTGGTATTGCCAAGATCAAGAAGCCTTTCCATTTCAAAAATCAAAAAATAAACCATGCTAAACAGCAAAATTAAGGCGAGCTTCATGGTAGGTAAAAATGGGCATAGCCTCTCCCCCTAACCATGGTCACTTGGTCTAGGCAAGATCATGTAGCCATTTCAACCTTTTTGCTTCATCTTTTGTAAAAAAAAAAAAAACAGAACCTTAGAATACTCTAAAAAACCTTCTAAAAATCATTTTCCACAACAACATGCAAGAAAGAAAGAAAAAGAAAACCAATGCAAGCAAACTTTCCATATTCGGCCAAGCATAAAACCATGTAAAAAAATTTGTTTTCCACCATTTTAATGAAGAAGAAGAGATGAAAACATAAGTGAACATTAAAAATTTTATTTCTATGAAAAATGTAGTAGGAAAACAAGATAGAAAATAAAAAAAAAACACCATGGAAAACAAGAAGAAAGCTATGCTAGAGCTTGGTAGAGATGACTACCTTCAAGCTCTCTATTGAAAACCTTTTTTTTTTCTTTCTTTCAAAACCTTTTTCTTTGCTAAATTAGCTACTGACTTCAGCCAAAAAACATATCAAAAAAAGAAACCAACCCCCTCTTTAGCCTTGGTCAAATGGCCTCTCACCCTTGGATGGAAATA
Organism: Fremontodendron californicum; assembly: GCA_030761205.1. Taxonomy (NCBI): domain Eukaryota; kingdom Viridiplantae; phylum Streptophyta; class Magnoliopsida; order Malvales; family Malvaceae; genus Fremontodendron; species Fremontodendron californicum. The sequence goes on along the minus strand of JAULJL010000019.1, from coordinate 5,437,921 downwards.
ACATTTTTTTCACCCCCAATCTTGGCCTTTAGATAAGATATTTTGATGACAACATAAAAATGTCATCTTGCCAATTGATAGCAGCCCTTATTATGTGTACTCAGCCCTTGTAGTAACCTCATCCCTTAGATGCAAAAGAGGACCAATCCCATGCACTCCCTTGCATGCCCTCTTGAGTGCCTACCCTTAGATGAGTTGTGCTCTTCCATTCTTGGTCATTGGATGAAGACAACATAAAAATGACATCTTGTAGATTAAATCCAGCCCTCAACATGTGTACTCAACCCTTGTATATGGCCTAAGCCATTGGATGAAAAGAGACAATCCCATGCACTCCCTTGCTTAACCGAATGGATGCTCACCCTTGGATGAATTGTGCTCATCTTTTTTTCTTCCATTCTTGGCCATTAGATAAGGATCTTTTCATGACAAACAAAAATGTCATCTTGGCATTTAAACTTGGCCATTGGATGGTGCATTCAACTTTCTGCCAAGGCACCTAAGCCATTGGATGAAGGGGGGACCATTTGCAAGGTGTTAGTGGTAGCATTTGGCTTGATAGTGACTAGGGAATTAAATTGTTCAAGATTTCTTCTTCTCCTCTATTTTGGCTGACCAAAGGAATAAAAATCCCAGCAATTCCTTCTTCTTTCATATTTTCCTTAATTACAAATTTGCCTTTTTTGGTTTCTTCGATGAAATGACCTTTTTGCCCCCCGACCTAAATAAATAGCAAACAGATTCCAAATTCCAAAGTTCTTTTTTCAATACTTCCAAAATAATAAAAAATTGAATTCTGGAAGTTTTCAAAAATTTTCGAGTCCGTTTGCTATTTATTTCGGATTTATTTCCAAAATTACCCCTTTTATACGCCCGAACTTTAACATTTTTAAACGAGCTCCGAATCTGGATTTTTCTTCACCAATCTCTTCCAAATAATTTATAAATGTGATCTGAAAGTTTTCATAATTTTTGGAACTCCTTTGCTATTTTTCTGGGATTTATCCTTTTGAATTTCTACATAATGGGCCCAAGATTTGGCCATTTTGCAAACGAACTCCGAATCAATAATTTCTTTTTCCAATATCTTTCAAATAATTTAAAAATGAGATTTGAAAATTTTAGAATTTTTGGAACTCGTTTGCTATTTTTTCGGGATTTATCTGCTTGAATTACTACATAAGAGACCCGGGATTTGGCCATTTTGCAAACGAACTCTGAATCAAGATTTTCTTTTGCCAATCTATTCCAAATAATTTTAAAATTAGATTTGCAAAATTTTATAATTTTTGGAGTTTATTTGTTATTTTTCCCATATTTTTCAATTTTGCCCTTTTACCTTCGAAACCCGGTTTTGCTCAAAACAAGTTCGATTTTTCATATTTTCTTCAAACTAAGCCTTGGGCTATCCTTGTTTAATAATTTCTCATCAATTAAGGGCTTTAGAACTATCGAATTGGGCCATTTCTGTAATTCTTCCAAATTTCACTGAAATCCACCAAAAAAACCCTAATTCTCTGTTTTCTTCCGAATTGACTTTTCTATCAGTTTTTCTTCCAAGTGGCTTCTCTATTATCCGTAGTTAGTACTTATCTTTCATTTGGAACATTCAATTTTGACCAATTTGATCGTTCAGGCACTTTTTCCCAAATTTGCTAAACTAGGATTTCTTTTCTACTCAATCTCGTAACCCAACTTCCGACCTCCGTATCTTTCAACGTAGACCTCGGATTATCAAAATTATTTCATCATTTTTCAATTGAACCTCAAATATTTATTTTGAAGTGGGTTGACTTTTTTAGTAGTTGACTTTTTTGAGGTTGACTTTTTTATGGTTGACTTTTTTGAGGTTGACTTTTTTTGAGTTTGACTTTTTCTATCTGCTTTCTTTTTTAAACCATCTGAAATTTCTTGGACCCCTCTTTTTTTAAACCATCTGAAATTTCTCTTGAACAAGCAATTTACTTGGGTAATCCCTCGGCTTTCGTAGTTATGTCAGACTGAGTTGTTCCCCTTTTTTTCGATTTTCAAATACTTTCTCCCCCTTTACACAGAGCATTGACTCAAACCTTAATTAGTACTTGAGCCGCCCTTTACGGGTTTTCAACTCAGGTGTCCCCCATTCGGTATTAAGTCGCCATTTACGGGTTTTCGACTTAAACCTCTCCTATTTTTTTTTTCTAATCATGCATCTGAGAATTCTGAATGCTTCCAAGGTAAAAATGTAATTCAAAAGATGGGATGAATTTTGAGAAAGACCTTTCAAATTAAATACCCACGCTTGACAAAATGGACTTTTAAAGTACGTAATGTAGGCCAAGGTTCGGGTTTAGAAGGAAAGGACAAATAGGCCCAAAATGTGTTTAAGGGTAATTGGATCAAGGATCATTTCCTGAGGAGAATTCATTCTTGAGACATTTGTCCCCTTTTTGGACTTTTCTTTTTCTTGTTCTTTTTTTTTTTTTTACTTTTTTTTTCTTTCATTGCTGGCTTTCATTTGCCATTCTTTGATTTCACATTGATGCACCCAAAAGAGTGTATCTTATTTAACCTTGCACTAAAAAGATAAATTGTAAGTATAGTAGTTAGCAAGGGTCGAGTCCTCAGGGATTGGGTTTTAGTTTATAAGTTAATAGTTTAAAACTTAAATTCAAGAACAATAAAAGAAAAGGGGTTTTTGAAGCCAGATTTAAACTAAAGTAAATAATAAGAATAAAATGCAAGGCGGTATAACCAGCCAATAAAAATATATATACTAAATTAGGCGGTATAACCAGCCAATCAAAATATATATACTAAATTAGGTGGTATAACCAGCCAATAAAAATAAAACAAAGTTAATATACAAATTAGGCGGTATAACCAGCCAATAAAAATAAATATACTTTTAAAAATAAGCAAACTAGAAAAGTAAGAAAACAAGTAAGTAAGAAGAATCAAATATGAAAAATATGGTTAAGGTTTCATTCTCCACCACTAGACATCATTAAGAATCAATTTCAGATCTATCAATATCAACCAACTATCAAAGTTAACAACCGTAGATAACAACAAGCTCTGTTATCCCAATCTTTCCTTAGTTTGTCGTTAAATAGAACAAGCTCTCTATTTAATCTCTAACCATTAAACAACCTAGAATAAGCTCTCTAAATTCAATTTAATGGCAGCTTTATGATGAGAAAGATAGGTTGATCTAAGCAACAAACACATAAGCTCGGATTGTTCAACTTAGGTTATGTTCCACTTTGCAATTATTGAAAACTTGACCATAATCATTAATCACAAATTGCCACTTATGAATAGGAAATCAAGACAATTACACGGATCAAGACTCCTAAACTAGCAATAGATAATTATCAAGATCTACCTAGTTGTACACCTAAATAAATCAAGACAACATCATGAACAATTCTTGTAGAAGAACATAAGCAACTTTGATAGAAAATTAATGATAGATAGAATCTGAAAATCAATCACAAAACATGTCTAGGGCTTTGAAATCACCCTTAACCAAATAGAAGTTTAGCCTAGCATAGGCATTATAAACATAAAATTAAATAGAATCTAAGAAGAAAATAAAAGAAAGAAAGAAGAAGAAGAAGAATATTAATTATCCAACCTCTTGCTCTTTCTAAAGAAAAAGAAAACTAGAGAAAAGAAAGAAGAAGAAAACTTAGAGAATTTTATTACAATGGCTAATATCCTACCTATGTACAATATGATCCTCTACAATCATCCAAGGCCCTCTATTTATACACATTTTGGAGGGCTAAATGACAAGAGACAAGCTTTACAAATTTCAAAGGTAGGTATAATAGGTGGGTGCATTTTTCTAACAATTTTCGTCACATTGTATGACAATTTTGATCAGCCAACTTGATGGTCGATTTTGTCAATGTTGGAGGCCTGATCTGATCACATGGTCTTCTAAAAAAAGGTTCCCCTACCAGTTACGGATCCATAGCCGTTGGAATCAGCTCATTTTCTGATTTGGATAAGCAGATATGGGCAAAATATGAAAACAGGTCAGCACAGACGTCATTGCACATCAGCCACTTTGATGGTCGATTTCGCTAGGGAAAACGACTCCGTTTCAAGAAGTGTAAAACATGAAAACGATAGATATGCCTCTTAGCTTTGCACGGCTACAAATTTCAGCCTTATTGCTTCAGTGAAACTCCAGATATAGCTGATATGGCAAAAGGTGTCGGAACTGGAACTGAACTGGATTTGCCCTTAATTCTAGTAATCTGAAATCACTCAAAGAAACTTGTGAAGAACACCAAATTACATAAAAATATAAAAGATCATAAACACAATTAGACTAAACAATAATAACTCGTATTTGACACAAAACAATAATAAAACATAACTAAAAACTATATAATTATACGAGTTATCACACATTTTTAAATGGCTCTCTTTTTTGCCACGATTTTGATTATTTTTCCTCGTATTTGCCCTCTAGTGTAGAAGGTGATCCTTGATTAGGGTTCAATGAAAGAAATAATTCCTAAGGCTTAAAGGGGTGACTAGGGATAATTTCTTCTTAGTGAAGGGAATATGAAGGATGACCATTTATCACACCAAGTATGAATATTCTCCTTGAAAAACAATTCTCAGGGGAGATAAATATATAGAATTTCCATTTCTATATTTGGAATCATTTGAATTCCCATGTGCATAGCATCACATTTTTGTTTAAGCATAATACTTCTTCAATTCATCAGCATTCACGGGATGTCTAAAATCATACCCGTCCATCCGAGTTAGAATCAATGCTCCTCCAAAAAAAGCACTTTTACCACATAGGGTTTTTCCCAATTTGGAGCCCATTTTCCTCGCGGATTCTCATATTATGGGGAGAATTTTCCTTAGTACCAACTCTCCTTCTCAGAACTGTCTAGGTCGAACCTTCTTGTTATGGGCTCGAATCATCCTTTTCTGATACAACTGCCCGTGATAAATTGCTTTCAATCTTTTCTCTTCGATGAAATTCAGCTGCTCATAACGAGCTCTAACCCATTCTACCTCTTCTAGGCCAACCTCCATCAAAACCCGAAGTGAAGGAATCTCAACTTCAATAGGTAACACTGCTTCCATACCATATACCAAAGAAAACGGCGTTGCCCCTGTAGATGTGAGAACCGAAGTGCGATATACGTGAAGAGCAAAAGGCAAGATCTCATGCCAATCCTTGTACACATCAGTCATATTCTTGACAATCTTCTTGATGTTTTTGTTGGCTGCTTCTACTGCCCCATTCATCTTCGGACGATAAGGTGCCGAACTATGATGCGTGATCTTGAACTGAGTACATACCTCTCTCATCATCTTATTATTCAGATTGAGAGCATTATCTGAAATAATTCTTGCTGGCAATCCATATCGACATATGATTTCCTTCTTAACAAATCAGCATACCATCGACTTCGTTACATTCGTATAAGAAGCAGCTTCCACCCATTTTGTGAAATAGTCTATGGCCACCACGATGAAACGATGTACATTTGAAGCTTTCGGGGTAATAGGCCCAATCATATCCATTCCCCACATTGAAAACGGCCATGGTGCGGTCATGACATGCAATGGCGATGGCGGCACATGAATCTTATCTGCATAGATCTGGCATTTATGACACTTTCAGGAATAACTGATACAATCTCCTTCCATCGTTAGCCAATAAAATCCTGCCCTCATAATCTGCTTAGCAAACATGTGACCATTAGCATGGGTGCCACATATCCCTTCATGGACTTCCTCTATCATTCTTCGAGCTTCGGCAGACCCGACACATCTCAACAAGAATTGATCTTTCCCTTTCTTGTAGAGAATCTCCCAATCTAGAACAAAACCTATTGCTAGCCTTCCCAAAGTTCTCTTGTCATTTTTTGTTGCCTATTATGGATACTGTTGATTCTTGATGTATTGCAAAATATCGTTATACCAAGAGAGACCATCTGCTTCTTCTTCGATACTCAAACAATGGGCAGGAGACTCATATATGCTCATCTTGATCGGCACAACTTTCGCCCTTTCATTCACTTTAAACATTGACGACAAAGTAGCCAGAGCATCCGCCATCCGGTTTTCTTCTCAGGGGAAGTAATTGAAACTTACTTCTTCAAACTCCTCCAATAAACTCAGTATGAGTTCTCGATATCTGATTAATTTTGTATATAGGGTTTCTCATTCTCCGCGCAATTGGTATATCACTAAGGCTGAGTCTCCAAAAACCTCAAAAACTTTGATTTTTCTGTCCACTGCTGCAAGAAGGCCCATAATACCACACCTCATACTCAGTCGTATTATTTGTACAATCAAAATCCAATCTGGCAGTGAAGGGATAATAATCTTCTTCTGGGGATATGAGCACTGCACTAATTCCGTGCCCCATGGTGTTGGATGCCCTGTCAAAGTACATCTTCCATACTTTCTTCTTCAAGGGAACCTCATCCGCTTGCGAAACATACATCAAATCTTCATCTGGGAAATCAAAGTTCAACGGCTCATAATCTTCCACTACCCGACTTGCTAAAAATTCAGCCACTACACTGCCCTTGATAGCTTTCTAACTGACATATACAATGTCATATTCTGACAACAAAACCTGCCATCTTGCCGTTCTCCCTAACAAAGAAGGTGCATAAAACATGTACTTGATTGGATCTAGCTTGGCAATCAACCACGTTGTATGGTACATCATGTACTGTCTGAGCCTTCAAGCAGTCCAAGCTAAGGCACATCACAACTTTTCTACCGATGAATATTTCAACTCATAATCTGTGAACTTCTTGCTGAGGTAGTAAACCGCCTGTTCTTTCTTTCCAGTCTCATCAAGTTGCCCCAAAACACAACCCATGGATCTCTCAAATACTTATAGATACAATATCATTGGTTTATCCGGAGCTGATGGCATTAATACTGGTGGGTTTGATAGATAATGTTTTAACCTTTTCAAAAGCAATATGACACCCTTCATCCCACTCTCCTGGATCACGTTTTCGAAGTAACTTAAATATTGGATCACATTTATTGGTTAATTGAGAAATAAATCGAGCAATGTAATTCAATCTCCCCAGAAAACCTCTTACTTCTTTTTGAGTACGTGGAGGTGGCAAGTTCTGGATGGCCTTCACTTTATCCAGATCAATCTCAATTCCCCTTTTGCTAACAACAAAATCCAACAATTTCCCCGAAGTGACTCCAAAAGTGCATTTTGTCGGGTTTAGCTTGAGTTTTAACTTTCTTAGTCTTTCAAAGAGTTTCCTAAGATTCGCAATATGCTCCTATTCTCCTTATGACTTTGCAATCATATCATCAACATAAACCTCAATTCCCTTATGCATCATGTCATGAAACAAGGTCACCATGGCTCTCTAATATGTTGCTCCAGCATTCTTCAACCCAAACGACATTACCTTGTAGCAGAATGCTCCCCACATTGTAACAAATATGGTTTTCTCCATATCTTCCGGTGCCATCGTAATCTGATTATATCCCGAGAACCCATCCATGAAAGAAACAAAGAACTCTTCGTCGTATTATCCAACAAAGTATCAATGTGGGGCAAAGGCAAATTATCTTTGGGACTGGCTTTGTTCAAATCCCGGTAATCGACATACATACACACTTTGCCATCTTTCTTTGGTACTGCAACAATGTTTGCCACCCATTCTGGATATTTCACCACCTCTAAGAATCCAGCATCAAACTGCCTCTTCACCTCCTCTTTTACCTTTAACAGCATGTTCGACCTTATTCTTCTCAACTTTTGCTGAATTGGCTTGCACTCTGGCGTTAAAGGGAGCTTATGAACCACGATGTCTAGATCCAAACCCGGCATGTCTTGGTATGACCATGCAAATACATCTACATATTCCCGGAGCAAGGCTATCAATTCACCCTTTATTGATGAGGACAATGTAGTCCCGATTTTAACCTCTTTTATCTCCTCACTACTTCCCAAATTCAACAATTCCAATAGCTCCTCATGAGAAAGTACTTATTTCTCTTCTTGTTCTATTTTTCTGAAAAGGTCCGAAGGTAGACCATAATCCTCAATATCTTCGTCGGCCTCAAAATCACCCGTGCAAATGGGTCTTTCAATATTAATTTTAGAATTACTGATAGGAAGGTCCTCATATTCTGCATCCGTACACCTGTAAATAGGTGGGGAAGAAACAATATAGGAAAACATAAATACAATCGAAGCAAAATAAATAGCATAAATAAAAGAAATATGGACACATCAATATGAAGGAAATGCATCATGTTTGTTATTTATTGGATGAAAAGTTTTAGACAAAAGCCCATTACAAAAGAAATTCTTAATATCTTCGGGCAAAGATATTTAAGATTTGTTTAAAAGCATTACATTGGAATAGACCTAAAAACTATGGGTAGCTCGGTTGAACTCCAATTGGTCAGTCTATATCTTGGTGGACAAGGTCACACCATCCAGTTAGCATTCTCACTTTCAATTCTTTCTTCCCCAGTCGTGCAGATCTCCATATCATACATCTGCTCATCCCTATTCACATGGAATCTATCGAAGGCTTGCTCGATCATTACAAGCACATCATCAGAATTCTTTTCTCCGAACAGAGAACCGGCTAAACGAAAGCTGTGAAAGATAGGTGGGAAAGTCATAGGCCCCCATTCAATATCCATACCCGCAAGACGGGCCATCCTCCTTTGTCGATCCCTTTCAACTTGTTTTATTTTCTTATGGGCCTTCGGAAAGTACCCTAGGCCAAACCGGTCTTTCTTTCCCACTACTTCCATTGCTCGGGCCATCCCCTGAAGATATTTTTTGAGACCTTTTCCAGCCCTGCAACCCTTTCTCACGGTAGTTCTTACCCCTAGCCTTGTGTTCTTGGACAGCCTTGGATTTGGAATCTTTCGCCCTTCAGCAACGAAAACTGCATTTACGAATTCCAAAGACCGAAAGAAACATTCTACGGTATCTTTATTGGGTTTAACATAAGGAGATTCAGTAGATGTAGAGGCTATTACGTCTTCTTCTCTTGATATAGTGACCAAACGCCCCTCTATCACAAATTTTAGCTTTTGATGGAGAGATGAAGGTACAGCCCCTGTTGAATGTATCCACGGCCTTCCCAATAGGCAATTATAGGATGTATTACATCCATGACCTAAAAGTTCACTGTATAGGTGCATGGGCCTATCTCCAGAGGAACCTCAATAGTTCCCATTACATCTCTCCTGGTACCATCAAAGGTTTTGACCACCATGCAGCTTGGCAGCATATAAGAAATATCCACTGGCAATTTGGACAGGGTTGCCAAGGGCATCACATTTAATGAAGAACCATTATCCAAAATGACCCTTAGTAATATGTGCCCTTTACAAGTGGTAGTTATGTGAAAAGCCTTTGTTGACCCAATACCATTGGGTGGTATTTCCTCATAACTGAAATATATATGGTCGTCTGTCGCGATGTTTCCTACCAACCTGTCTAATTTTTCTACCTATATGTTGTTAGCCACATATGCCTGATTCAACACTCTCAACAAGGCATTTCTGTGTGGTTCCGAACTTAAAAGCAAAGATAAGATTGAAATTCTAGCTGGTTGAAGTTGCAGTTGCTCAACCACGCTATACTCACTATGCTTTATGAATTTTAAGAACCCGCAGGCTTCATTTTCATTCACCTACTATTTTATTCTGTTTACCGGGGCTGACCCCCTTTCTACTTCTTTTGACAAATCCATCTCAATATAGATTGGTTCAGCCATTTTCTTTCCTTTGTTTGTTCCTCTATCTTTCCCTATTAACCCCTGTTCAATAGCCTCAGGAGCATAACATCTTCCACTTCGTGTTAAGTGCCCCACACCTGTGATATCCTGCTGACTCGAAGACCCAGGCATAACCATGCTACAGTCGTATTTCCATAGTGCAACTTTGTTTTCCTTGTACGAAAAGGAAACAGGCATATCAATGATTAACTTAGGCACACTTCCCTCAATGACTGGCATAACTTTCTCCTCTGGTTCATCATAATAGATGACCAAGGGTCTTCCTATCCCGTAGCCAGCTCCATTCTCAATAACCTCTACTTCTTCCTTTGTATCCTCGTAAAACTGGGCCTCCCCATCATCCATCATCTTTTGGACTTTAGCCAGAAAGTCCCCGCAGTCCTGTATGATATGACCTCCACACTTATGGAACGGGCACCAATTCTACACCCTCTTTGTAACAATTTTTAAACTGTCTGCATCCCTCACCATTCGTGCCTTAACCATCTCGACCCATACTATCAACATTGGAGTCTTGGCATCCTTTTTTACCCTTCTAACTTCTCCTATCCATACTGCATTTACTCGATTCTTCGCATGATCTGGTAATGGGTTTCCCGCTACATTCGGCCCATTCTTTGCCCCAAACTTCACAACTCCGGCGTTGATCAGGCTTTGGACTTTCTTTTTAATACGCGTAGTTAGTATTTGCATTGTACCACATTGGATTTGGCGGTGTCAGAGGTTTGAGGTACATGGGTGCAACAAGTTGATCCTGCAACAGTTTGGGATATAGCTCACCATAAGTGGTAAGAATCGGATCAAATTGGGGTTTTTGATCGTTCCTTAGTGAACATTGGTCATTGCGCCCGGCTCCCTGAGTGTTTGGGACAGTGTTTCTGGGAAGGTTTATCTGTGGGGATATGCCAGTCGAAAACGGCTGTTGTGGTATATTGGTATAAGGGAAGGGATTTTGGGTAAGGTGGTTCACATTGGGGTAATAAAGATTATACCCCGAGTAAGGTGTGTAGGGTGTAGGAGGTGCATAAGATGTAGTAGGAGTATAGGGCCTTGGTGGTGTACGTGGTGTGGGAGGTGCATATGGGTATTGGTTGATACTAACTGCGTAGGTCTCCTCTTTCTTCCTGGCAGAGAATACCTTTTTCAAAATAGAAGGCTCACCCCCTTCCATTTTCTCATTCTTAATGGCCGACTCTATCATTTCTTAGGATATTACCATGTCTGCAAAGTCCTTGGTGGCACTCCCCACCAATTTATCATAATAGGGTGCTTTCAGGGTTTTGATGAAAAGCACTGTAGTTTTTTTGCTAGTTAAAGGGGGTTGCACTTGTGTGGCCAGATCCCTCCACCTTTGCAAGTATTCTTTGAAACTCTTAGTGGTTCTCTTTTCCATGTTCTGTAGCGACAACCTATCAGGTACCATATCAGATACATGTTTATAATATTCCATGAAAGCCTTGGCTAAATTCGTCCATGAACGAGTCTTGGTACGACTCAATTGATTGTACCATCGGGTTGCAGACCCTGTCAAGCTATCTTGGAAACAATGGATAAGAAGTTTCTCATTATCATCGTGCCCAGTCATTCTTCTGTAGTACATGGTCAGATGCGCTGATGGGTTGGTAGTCCCATTATATTTTTCAAAGTCTGGTACTTTGAACTTTGGGGGAATTACTAGATCGTGCACTAAACTCATCTCTTTGGCATCCAGACTGCCAAATAACTCTGCCCCTTCAATGGCCCTCAGCCTCTCCTCCAATAGTTGATATTTTTTCTGTGATTCGGCCATTTTGACCCTCTTCAGCACAGTCATCTTTGCTTTTTCCTTTTCAGCTAGTTCCTCAAAGTCTGGAACGTTAACATTATTTGAGTCAGCTCCCATATAACCCTTTGCGGGAACATAGTTCTGTGTCTCAGCAACTGGCTGGATATAAACATAGGAGGTTGCCCCAATCGGCACCTCTTGGCCCTTTTGCTGTATGTTTTCAGGTTGATCCTCTTCAACTACCCCCTTTTCCCGATGGTCAAATTCTCTCCCGGTTCTTTTCGTTTCATCATGGCACTCATCATTTCCATGAGTTTAGTCATCTGTTCTCGTGACTCCTCCTGAGATTTAGCTAATTGTTCTTGTAGTTCCCTTTGAGTTCTTTCCATTCTTTCAATTCTAGCAAGCTTATCGTTTTCCATAGCTCTGGCTTGAGATCGAGTATTATAAGGGTGTCGAAAATCCGATTCTTTCTGACTACGACCAATTGTACCTTTAGTTTTGAAAACCATGAATTAAAAATTATTGACACATCTTTTTTATGTTCTATAAAAAATGAATGAATGAATGAATCAAATAAAATGGATATGTACATGATTACGTATATGAATACGAAAGAATAAATGAATGAACAAGTGAAATGAACAAATAAGTGTTTAAGTGTATGAATATGAATGAATGAACAAGTAAAAGGAATAAATAAGTGGTTAAGTGTATGAACATAAACGAATTTCAAAAATGAATGATTATAAATATGAGTATGTACAAATGAACAAACAAAATATATAAAATATGAATGCATTTGAATGTATTGGCCCCAGGATAATTTCAATCGCACGGTCTTTCATTGATTTCCTGGAACTAAATACATCACAAATAGAATAAAAAGATCACTGCCTAAGATAAGTCCGTAATTCGCCTTTCAAAATGCTATTACAAAATTAGTCCTATAGTGACTTCCTCGGATCTTGGACTTTCTTTCATAGTCTCCTTTTGATTGCCCTGCTCTTCAATCTGGCCCCTACTTGTTCACGGCCCCTTGACGCATCAGTAGAAACATCACCATGTAAGCTTTCCTTAGCTTTCTTCTCCAGTTGATTGGCTCGGGCTTTCTCATGCTTCGCTCTCTGTTTCCAGTAGTTATTCTCTTTCTTGAGGTTTTTGAGCTCATGCTCCCATTCCCCGAAAGTCTTGAGGGTCCCCTCAAATCTGAGCTCGAAGCAGTACCTCTTGTTCTTCAAATAGAATTCTCGAAGATCGCCCTTAGCAGTGTCCCTTTCTCTCTTAATCTTTTCCTTTTCTCTTTCTCGAGCTTATTCTTTATTTTTCATGTCCTCAAGCTTTTTTTGTAGTCGGGCAATCTCCTTGCTCATCTAGGCCTTTTCTTTTTCAAATTACGCCCTTGCGATTTCTAACTCTGATGGCATTTCCCTCGGTGGCGGATTCATGAACTGGACCTCTTCCCTATCTGATGTCAGTAGCCTATCATTAACCCTTAATTCCCTCCATACCAGGTAATCAGGTGTGACGATGTCGGCATATCTGGCCACTTTTATCCGGTGAGTTTTCTTCCATGCTTCAATCACTACCCGCACCTTTCTAGAGTATCTGTCATCTCCATAAGTGAACTCTGATGATCCTAGCTTATGAGTCAAGGGTGTGAATTGCCGAGACTCAGCCTATCTTTGCACCAACAAAGGCGCATAACTCACAAACCCCCAAATTTCGAGTAGTGGAACTCTCGAGTTGTCCCCACATTTGTACATAATCGGCATAGGAACCATCCATGGAGCTCTCCAAGTCACCATCTCCCCTATTAGATTCCAGAACATGTTGACCCATTTCTCTTCATCCCCATCTTCAGGCCAATCATTTTGAAGGAATTCCTTAATCGGAACTAAAGACTTCATGTATGGTTTGAAGGAAACCTTTTCTATCTTCCAAAAGTGACTTTGAGTCCAAATATAAAGGAGTTGTACACACCCCTTGATTCTCCCTTGTCCTTCCCTTTTACAAAAATTCAAAGATAGGATAGTTCAGCTAGGATAGCCGGAGATGGGTTGATCTTCTGTTCCAACTTTTCAAACAAATCAAACACTGCTATATCTGCATGACCCAATATCTTCGGGAATATGATTAATCTGTAGATGGTTAGAGCGAATATGTCCCTAGCTTTTTCTTTGTCGGAATAACCCACTATCAATTGTCGGAGAGTTTCCCACGAAATGCATCCATTTTTCTGCTTTGTATCCATATGACTCTCAACCCATGTTGTATCCATTCCTGTGATCCTAGCCACTTTCCTCTTAAAACTTGAAGGTTTCACTTCCTTCAAATATACCCGATCAAGATTAGGACATTCAATACGTAATAGTGCTGAATATTCTTCAATCAGTGGGGTCATATCTTTCTTATTAAAAGTAAAACATCTATAAGTAGGATTCCAAAACTATACCATAGCCTGAATCAACCCAATATTGACATCGAAATTATTAAGAGTTCTATATCTCCATATTTCTAAGTGAAGGCTTCTTTCTCTAATACGTTCCACTGATTCCAAATGTCGGCTAACCCTCGGAGATTATTCTGTCTAGAATCCACTTTGACCTTTTCCGGCAATACTGACACATAATCTTTCTTCAAGCAATCACCATCCTCACTCTGATCTTTTTCCGACCGTGCCCTGACTACTGCATGATCTTCTATCACTGAAATAACCTGACACACCATGAAAGTCCTTTGCATTCATGACTATCCCGAGGCCAATAAACTTCAAGTGTATGATGATGTCTATGATGCATGTTAAAGAAAACAAAACAAAAAAAAAAATTGATTAGTAAAGAAATGAATTCACAAATATAAACAACATGCTTTAAAAAAATGTCTCGAAAATTTTAACAGAGCTTCGGCATTACGACGCCTTTGGGACAAAATAATAAATTTATTACGAGTGATATGATGTTCGTTCATCATCACCCAATTTGTAAAATCTAACATGTAGAAAGATGGTAAAAGGTTGGAAATGTTCCTTCATATGTTCTTAAACTTCGGGTATCTAACAGAAATCCGGCATGGCTTCGCCTAGTTTCACTATATGAAGGTGAATCGGTTCTAAGGCCCCGAATTGTTCCTTACTGTCGCTTGTGAAGGCTAGTAAGGCACCCCGATAAAAGCGGGTTTAATTCGTTAGAGTATATTTTCCTATGCCCATACGGAGGATTATCACGAAGGCATTAGGTACTTTATACTCCGAAAGTGTTTCACTAGCCCATACGGAGGATCATCACGAAGGCTTAGTTACTTTACTCCCACTTAAAAGGATGGAACCCGGGTAAAGGATTCATGTTATACAAATGAAGACATAGTGTGTGCAGAGGAACAAAACAAACTGTCACCACCTATTCTACACCCCTTATTCTAAATACCCCAATAAAACCAAACAATGTAAGGCATCAGTCAAGCAAACATGTAAATATACGCAACAAAATAACCAGAGAACAAATAATAGTATGAATGCATATGAAGATGGACATATTTAAAATATTTTATTATTTTCAAAATTCTCTTTATTATTTTAAAAATATGGGAATTAAAATTAAATACCAATTAAACCAACAAAACCGAAATTTAGATAACACATGACTTATTCTAGGCCTGACTCTCTAAAAATTCCCCAGTGGAGTCGCCAAGTTGTCGCAACCTAAATAAATAACATAACAAGTCTCATGGCAAGACTTTATAATTTGTTAAGCGTGATATTTTAAAAAAACGAGGAAAAGTCGACTTAATTCCTCTAGAAAAATGAAGGTGTCGATACGTGATCCCGATCGCATGGGACCTATTCGAGTAAGGGGAAACAAAAGCAGAGAAAAAGACGAATTAATTCCTCTAGATTGAAATAAAAGGTTGAGGGTATGAAAACGGCCTCGTAAAAAGACATGGAGTCGCCACCAATCTTTTTTAGCTAGGTGTGATCGGCCACCTATTAAAACCGGTTTTATAAAACATTTTACAATTAATTAAAACATTTTTAAAAGCAATTTCAAGTCTGCGTTATAAACCAGAGAAAATCGAAGAATCGGGTTTGGGACTCAGTTACGTACGGGGAAGGATTAGTACCCCCACCACGCCCGTATAAAACTGTACCTTATTAATCATGTATTATCTCAAGTCTCGGTAAAAAGTTGGTTTTTAATTTAGTATTTCAAGTTAATTCCCAATTTTAAGAAAAATAATTCCATTTTTAATTGAAAATGATTTAGAATTTATTAATTCAAAATTTTCCTATATTCCCTGACAAAATCGGCAAAATATAGAAATTTTTATTTATTTGGAAAACTTTCTTAATCATTCTCATTTTTTGAAAGAAAGATATTCCTTTATTAATGATAATTGATGATATCCCCTCCAGCAAACCTGGTAGAGAACTTATGAATTATTTTAACTCGGGAATATCTTTATTTTTATTGAAAATCATTATCTTTTTCAAAATATTTAAAAAACGTGAACATGTCTGACATAAATAAAATGACATAACAAAGTCTAGATAATATAATGCAACCTAAATGATATGACATAATTTAAATGGCATAGTATATTCTCGATAAAATGAAAAATCCTAAGTGTCATGGTATATTTTAAATGAGATAAAATGATTTAAATGACATGGAAATTTTAAATGATATGGCATATATTAAATGACATGACATATTCTAAATAATTAAACCTAAATGATATGGAATATGATGAAATGACATGAAACATAAAATAATGCTATCATAAAATATGCATGAAAATAAAATAAAAATGCATGGACATAGTATATGCTAAATAATGTGACAAAAATAAATGACTAAATAAAAATATGGGATATCATGAAACATTCAAAATCATATGGCAAACAATATAAGATCATAAAATGTGAATCAAAATAATAATAATAATACCATAGAAAATATTATAGCAAAAATCACATATTAAATAAAATGCATAAACATGGAAAATGCAATGCATGAAAACGTATTTTTTCCTCTAAATAAAGAAATCCGTATATCTAAAAAGATATCCGGCTACCTTAGGAAAATATGTCAAATTAGATTTTCTAAAAAAACAAAACTTTGTGAGTGTTTGAAAACAATTTTGAGGAAAAACTTGAATAAAATTAAAACCCTTACCAAACCCTTTTAAAATGGCTCTAATTTTCTAAGTTTAAAATCCCGGACTTAACCACCCTTAACCCGAGATTTATAAAATCATTTTTAAAGTTTAAAAAGTCTTAGAAACTACCATAAGACAGTAGCTAAAGCTTCTAACCAACCCCCTCTAAATGCCTTAGCCAAAATTCAACCATTATTTCTCTTTTGATTTCAAATCTGCCTCTACTGTCCGATTTTGTCACATGATTATTTTGCCTATTTTTAAAATTCAAAAAAATCTAAAAAAAAATACTGCAGACTTAGATCATGTAAAAATACATGAGAAAAATTTGGCTTAATTTTCTGATTAAAGATGACTACCCAAAAAAATCAGAGAAGTTCAAGTACTGGGTGAAAAAAAACTGTTTTGTCAAAACACATTTATTGCCTTTGATAAATTCATTCAAAAATCAAAGTAGAAATTGTTGGAGATCATCCTAAAGACCTAAGGACAGTAGCTAAACATTTAAAAACCTTGGACAAAAATTGGCTAAGTAAAAAAAAGTCACAAAGGTAGAATAATCTATTTGACAACTCTTCAATTTTTCACAAGTATGCTCAAGTGAGCATGACTTTGAGCCATTGATTGGCCTAAGTCATAAATCATGTGGCAATGGCATGGAATGCATAAACATACAGCAATTGAAATGTATGAAATGCATGGCCTAAAGCCTAAATGGTAAAGGAAATGCATGGCAATTCAAAATAACCTAAATGCCTTGCATGAGTTTGCATGGCAATAAATGCTATCCTAACTTAATATGCATGCAATGCTTGGTAATGCAAATATGATTTGGACCTAATATGTTATGAATATGCATGAAAATGCTAATGCAACCTAAGACCTAAGTAGCATAGCAATTTATGGCAATACCAATATGATTTAAGACCCAATATGCATGGCAATATCAACATGGCCTAGACCTAAACCGTAATGAACATGCATAGCAATACTATGAACATATAATGAACAATGAAACTAATGTCAATTCTAGAACAAATAGCAACTAATACACAATTTCAAGATATGATAATGCAAAGCATGTTACCTAAACAAAATGCAAATGCATGACAAGGCAAGGGTTGCATGAAGAGGCCGAATGTGGTTACATGATACTCTAATGCAATCCTATCTAGTAAATGACAGAAGTACATGACAAATCATATTAAGATGCATAATGTCATGACATTTTCATAAGCATGACATACTAAAATAAAAATGCACAAGCTCATGGCATAGAGATGCAAACAAGTCAAGATGCAAGATGGAAATGCACATGCAAGGCATACTAAGTGGAATAGCCGAATGACCATATGACAATATGATGGCATTTTATCATAGCATTCTCACAAGCATATGGCATACTAAAATCAAAATGTACAAGCTCATGGCATGGAGATGCAAACAAGTCAAAGAAGCAAGATGAAAATGCACATGCAAAGCATACTAAATAGCAAGATATGCTAACTCATGGTATGGAGATGCAAACAAGCCAAGAGGCAAAATGAAAATGCACATGCAAAGCATACTAACATGGAGTAGCCGAATGTCCATATGACAATATATGAAAAATGCAAACATGTTTATAAAATAAGACATGATACAAAAAAAAAATGCATAATATGAGCATATGACACAATGGTCGAATCTTCAAGGACACAATATCATGCATGGAAATGAAATATAGAAACAAATATAACTGATGCACCCAAAAGAGTGTATCTTATTTAACCTTGCACTAAAAAGATAAATTGTAAGTATAGTAGTTAGCAAGGGTCGAGTCCTCAGGGATTGGGTTTTAGTTTATAAGTTATTAGTTTAAAACTTAAATTCAAGAACAATAAAAGAAAAGGGGTTTTTGAAGCCAGATTTAAACTAAAGTAAATAATAAGAATAAGATGCAAGGCGGTATAACCAGCCAATAAAAATATATATACTAAATTAGGCGGTATAACCAGCCAGTAAAAATAAAACAAAGTTAATATACAAATTAGGCGGTATAACCAGCCAATAAAAATAAATATAAAAAATAAGCAAACTAAAAGTAAGAAAACAAGTAAGTAAGAAGAATCAAATATGAAAAATATGGTTAAGGTTTCATTCTCCACCACTAGACATCATTAAGAATCAATTTCAGATCTATCAATATCAACCAACTATCAAAGTTAACAACCGTAGATAACAACAAGCTCTGTTATCCCAATCTTTCCTTAGTTTGTCGTTAAATAGAACAAGCTCTCTATTTAATCTCTAACCATTAAACAACCTAGAATAAGCTCTCTAAATTCAATTTAATGGCAGCTTTATGATGAGAAAGATAGGTTGATCTAAGCAACAAACACATAAGCTCGGATTGTTCAACTTAGGTTATGTTCCACTTTGCAATTATTGAAAACTTGACCATAATCATTAATCACAAATTGCCACTTATGAATAGGAAATCAAGACAATTACACGGATCAAGACTCCTAAACTAGCAATAGATAATTATCAAGATCTATCTAGTTGTACACCTAAATAAATCAAGACAACATCATGAACAATTCTTGTAGAAGAACATAAGCAACTTTGATAGAAAATTAATGATAGATAGAATTTGAAAATCAATCACAAAACATGTCTAGGGCTTTGAAATCACCCTTAACCAAATAGAAGTTTAGCCTAGCATAGGCATTATAAACATAAACATAAAATTAAAGAAAATCTAAGAAGAAAATAAAAGAAAGAAAGAAGAAGAGGAAGAATATTAATTATCCAACCTCTTGCTCTCTCTAAAGAAAAATAAAACTAGAGAAAAGAAAGAAAACTAGAGAAAAGAAAGAAGAAGAAAACTTAGAGAATTTTATTAAAATGGCTAATATCCTACCTATGTACAATATGATCCTCTACAATCATCCAAGGCCCTCTATTTATACACATTTTGGAGGGCTAAATGACAAGAGACAAGCTTTACAAATTTCAAAGGTAGGTATAATAGGTGGGTGCATTTTTCTAACAATTTTCGTCATATTGTATGACCATTTTGATCAGCCAACTTGATGGTCGATTTTGTCAATCTTGGAGGCCTGATCGGATCACATGGTCTTCTAGAAAAATGTTCCCCTATGAGTTACTGATTCATAGCAGTTGGAATCAGCTCATTTTCTGATGTGGAGAAGAAGATATGGGCAAAATACGAAAACAGGTCAGCACAGACGTCATTGCACATCAGCCAACTTGATGGTCGATTTCTTCAATATTGGAGGCTTTATCTGATCACATGGTCTTCTAGAAAAATGTTCCCCTACCAGTTAGTGATCCATAGCCGTTGGAATCAGCTCATTTTCTGCTGTGTATCGGACGATATGGTCAAAATGCGAAAACTGCTCAGGACAGACGTCATTGCACATCAGCCAACTTGATGGTTGATTTCACTAGGGAAAACGACTCCGTTTCAAGAAGTGTAAAACATGAAAAAGATAGATATGCCTCTTAACTTTGCACGGTTAAAATTTCAGCCTTATTGCTTCAGTGAAACTCCAGATATAGCTGATATGGCAAAAGGTGTCGGAACTGGAACTGAACTGGATTTGCCCTTAATTCTAGTAATCTGAAATCACTCAAAGAAACTTGTGAAAAACACCAAATTACATAAAAATATAAAAGATCATAAACACAATTAGACTAAACAATAATAACTCGTATTTGACACAAAACAATAATAAAACATAACTAAAAACTATATAATTATACGAGTTATCACACCCCCACACTTAGATTGTTGCTAGTCCCTAGCAACGACTCAATAAAAATAAAATAAGAAAATCTAATCCAATCCATTTTCGTAGGAAATCACGGTGGCATTTAGCATGTGACACAAGCCTTTAAACCCCTAGGTGTCCCTAGTGGACGAGTTTAGTCTCGTGAGGGTTTACTAGAACGATACCCACAAACATTGAAAAACTAAAATATAAATAAACTACATATACTAAAAATATTTACTCCTATTCCTTTCAATATAAATTAGAGACAATCTTTGAACAAGTCTTATAAACTAATCAATAGCTTAAAGAATTTCACAAAAAATCATGCTTGAATGTAAATTGTTTGAGTTAAGCCAATATTAACATAACATATTTCAATCAAAATAGTGCACATTCAAACTTAATCTCAACTTCTCACATGGGATACTCTCATGATTTTCACTCTTTAAAGTAGTGGTAAAGTGTTTACACTCAATCAATCTCATGAAAATAGTTCTACCATATGCTTGCTTGTCTACCTATTCTCCACTAAAAGATCATGCAACTTCATAAATCAAAAGGTCTTTAATCAAGGTTGTAATGGGGCCAAGAGGTAATAATGTGGTTAAAGAATAAAAAGGAAAAGATATCACAAACATTCCAAAGACTTCATAGAATTTAGAGACAAAATAAGATTTTGCAAATAAAACTTTCTCAATATTCTTTAGAAGTACATAATCACATAGGCTGAATATTTCATGTTGAGCCTTTACTTCATTCTAACCAACTTTCGAACATCTTTTTCTTTTCTTTAACTAGAAGTTCAAGAGATTATTCAAAAAATTTTTTTTTTTTTTCACATGGGAATGTATTTGGCAATATTCCCTCTATTTTTCTCTTGACTTTTGCCTTTCTCCTCCCCCACACTTATCTTTTGTTCTAACCCAAATTTTCAAAAAATATCCCTTGTTTTTGCAATATGTCTCAAACATTCTAGTCCATCTTTAGAACAAGGGTAAAGATATAAATGTGTTTAGGCTAGGTGTAAGATGTGGTTACCAAATAAATAGCTTATTCAATGTAGGCTCAAATTGGTTCACTAGAGGGATGTTCTCTTGGAACATCAATAAGGGATGGCTGTTTGGCCCTAGTTAAAAAGTCCTAATGCCTCTATCATATTCATGTTGTTACATGCATCAATATAGTCTCAAATGGTTTAAAGCAAGTTCTAGAGAATCATGTAATCATAAGAGCACTCAAGAAAGAAATTAGATTGATTTGTATAATGCATCAATCATTATAGGCTCAAAAACTCACAAGGATGATTATACAAGTCAGATTAAGTCTAAACATGCTTCTTTCTCAATCAACATATCATATTAACATTGGCTCATAAAAAGATTGATATCAAGTTCAATTCTCATGAAAATCTTCTCACTAATAAATCTGTTTTAGACTTATGCAATTCATATCTCATCATTGTATTAAAAAGGAACTAAAACACACTAAAAATAATAATAATAAAGACTCATAAAAAAAATAGTAGACAAAAATAAAAGAAATCCTAAATCATTCCCCCCACACTTAATTCTTACATTGTCCTCAATGTAAGTCTATTAACCCAAATGAAAGAATCATGTGTAAGAGAAAAGAACTAATAACATAAGAATAGGAACAACTAAGACTCAAAACAAAACAAACTCATGCAACCTAAATAATCCTAAAATACTAAACAAAAATTAACAAGTAAACATAAAAAATAAAAATAAAAACAATAAAAATAAAAATAATAAAAGAAAAGAAAAAGGAAAAGGAAAAGAAAGAGAAAGCAAATCTGAATATGGAAGGTTGGCAATTTCTTCTTTAATTGGGTTGCCTTCCCAATTAACACTTGAGTTAGTGTTTTGAACCTAACCAACACCCCTTCTTGGCTTTTTAGGCTTGTCAGGCTCATACATGAAATTTTCCAAATTTATGCGTTTGAGAGGAAGCTTTCTTTGCACAACAGTGGATGCATTCTCCATTACAAGTATTATTCCATCATCCTTTGTGGTGCATATCTCATCGAGGAATGGAGCATATTTTGATACTTGTTGAATGGCATCCACAAACAAGTTGTTTAAGGTTTCTGGCATGTGTTGTTCATGTTCTTCCTCCATGAACTTTGCAAATCTACTCGGAAAAGGTGGAGAAGAAACATTAGTAAAAAGTGGAACCTTAAACGTTACCTCAGGTGCCGAAATACTCTTATTTGGATTTGTGGCTTCATTATCCTCAAGAATAGAATCCATCTCTAATTTTGTCTCATCCTCATCTTGTTCCTCATTCCTCAAGGTCACAATCGTAGCATTCTCCTTTGGGTTAATCATCGTTTGGGCAGGGAGTTCTTCAGATCTTTGTGCTACCCATCCCACCATACTACTAGTCAATTGGATCATTTGCTTTTCCAAACTCTGGATGCTTGCCCTTGTTTCCTGTTGAAATTGCAATGTATCAGTAACAAGAGAATAGACAAGATCTTCTAAAGAAGTACCTGAGTTTTGAGTCATATGTGGTGGTTGAAAAAGATCTGGTTCTTGGGACCATGATTGATTGAAGCTAGATGGATGAGTGTAATTGGCATAAGGATCTACTTCTTGGTAATTTTCTGAGTAGCCATAATTAGTATGATCCCACCATCCCTCATGGTAAGTGTTTGAGTAATGATCATACAGTTGGTCTTGGAACACTTGATGGCCTTGACATCCTCTCATGGCCAATTGTTGAACTGGGTAGGTGAGATTGGCTTGTTGATTTTCCATGTTCATGTATGCCACCAACTCTTCAAGTGTTAGATTGCTCAATTCCATCGTTTTTTTTTTTTTTTTTTTTTTTTCAAAATTTGATAAGAAAAACTTGTATGTACAAGAAAAATAAAATTAATTACAACTGAAAATAAGAATAAACCAATGAACTAATAAACTAAAGAAAGCAATCCCCGGCAACGGCGCCAAAAATTTGATGCACCCAAAAGAGTGTATCTTATTTAACCTTGCACTAAAAAGATAAATTGTAAGTATAGTAGTTAGCAAGGGTCGAGTCCTCAGGGATTGGGTTTTAGTTTATAAGTTATTAGTTTAAAACTTAAATTCAAGAACAATAAAAGAAAAGGGGTTTTTGAAGCCAGATTTAAACTAAAGTAAATAATAAGAATAAGATGCAAGACGGTATAACCAGCCAATAAAAATATATATACTAAATTAGGCGGTATAACCAGCCAATAAAAATATATATACTAAATTAGGCGGTATAACCAGCCAGTAAAAATAAAACAAAGTTAATATACAAATTAGGCGGTATAACCAGCCAATAAAAATAAATATAAAAAATAAGCAAACTAAAAGTAAGAAAACAAGTAAGTAAGAAGAATCAAATATGAAAAATATGGTTAAGGTTTCATTCTCCACCACTAGACATCATTAAGAATCAATTTCAGATCTATCAATATCAACCAACTATCAAAGTTAACAACCGTAGATAACAACAAGCTCTGTTATCCCAATCTTTCCTTAGTTTGTCGTTAAATAGAACAAGCTCTCTATTTAATCTCTAACCATTAAACAACCTAGAATAAGCTCTCTAAATTCAATTTAATGGCAGCTTTATGATGAGAAAGATAGGTTGATCTAAGCAACAAACACATAAGCTCGGATTGTTCAACTTAGGTTATGTTCCACTTTGCAATTATTGAAAACTTGACCATAATCATTAATCACAAATTGCCACTTATGAATAGGAAATCAAGACAATTACACGGATCAAGACTCCTAAACTAGCAATAGATAATTATCAAGATCTATCTAGTTGTACACCTAAATAAATCAAGACAACATCATGAACAATTCTTGTAGAAGAACATAAGCAACTTTGATAGAAAATTAATGATAGATAGAATTTGAAAATCAATCACAAAACATGTCTAGGGCTTTGAAATCACCCTTAACCAAATAGAAGTTTAGCCTAGCATAGGCATTATAAACATAAACATAAAATTAAAGAAAATCTAAGAAGAAAATAAAAGAAAGAAAGAAGAAGAGGAAGAATATTAATTATCCAACCTCTTGCTCTCTCTAAAGAAAAAGAAAACTAGAGAAAAGAAAGAAAACTAGAGAAAAGAAAGAAGAAGAAAACTTAGAGAATTTTATTAAAATGGCTAATATCCTACCTATGTACAATATGATCCTCTACAATCATCCAAGGCCCTCTATTTATACACATTTTGGAGGGCTAAATGACAAGAGACAAGCTTTACAAATTTCAAAGGTAGGTATAATAGGTGGGTGCATTTTTCTAACAATTTTCGTCATATTGTATGACCATTTTGATCAGCCAACTTGATGGTCGATTTTGTCAATCTTGGAGGCCTGATCGGATCACATGGTCTTCTAGAAAAATGTTCCCCTATGAGTTACTGATTCATAGCCGTTGGAATCAGCTCATTTTCTGATGTGGAGAAGAAGATATGGGCAAAATACGAAAACAGGTCAGCACA
This sequence comes from Fremontodendron californicum, assembly GCA_030761205.1. Taxonomy (NCBI): domain Eukaryota; kingdom Viridiplantae; phylum Streptophyta; class Magnoliopsida; order Malvales; family Malvaceae; genus Fremontodendron; species Fremontodendron californicum. The sequence goes on along the minus strand of JAULJL010000019.1, from coordinate 5,412,925 downwards.
GACGTCATTGCACATCAGCCAACTTGATGGTCGATTTCTTCAATATTGGAGGCTTTATCTGATCACATGGTCTTCTAGAAAAATGTTCCCCTACCAGTTAGTGATCCATAGCCGTTGGAATCAGCTCATTTGCTGCTGTGTATCGGACGATATAGTCAAAATGCGAAAACTGCTCAGGACAGACGTCATTGCACATCAGCCAACTTGATGGTTGATTTCGCTAGGGACAACGACTCCGTTTCAAGAAGTGTAAAACATGAAAAAGATAGATATGCCTCTTAAATTTGCACGGTTAAAATGTCAGCCTTATTGCTTCAGTGAAACTCCAGATATAGCTGATATGGCAAAAGGTGTCGGAACTGGAACTGAACTGGATTTGCCCTTAATTCTAGTAATCTGAAATCACTCAAAGAAACTTGTGAAAAACACCAAATTACATAAAAATATAAAAGATCATAAACACAATTAGACTAAACAATAATAACTCGTATTTGACACAAAACAATAATAAAACATAACTAAAAACTATATAATTATACGAGTTATCAATAACATAGAACATAATGTAAAGAACATATAAAAAATTAAACATAGACATGCAAAGCAAAGCAAATAACAAGCAAAACTAGTAAATAAAACAAGGAAAGTTAAGCTCCATGGTTGATATAAAATGGGCATAGCCTTTCACCTAACCATAATCACTTGGTTTTGCCAAGATCATGAAGCCTTTCCATTTCAAAAATCAAAAAATAAACCATGCTAAACAGCGAAATTAAGGTGAGCTTCATGGTAGGTAAAAATAGGCATAGCCTCTCCTCTAACCATGGTCACTTGGTCTAGACAAGATCATGTAGATATTTCAACCTTTTTGCTTCATCTTTTGTAAAAAATCAGAACCTTAGAATACTCTAAAAAACCTTCTAAAAATCATTTTCCACAACAACATGCAAGGAAGAAAGAAAGAAAAAGAAAACCAATGCAAGCAAACATGCCATATTCAACCAAGCATAAAACCATGTAAAAAAAAATTGTTTTCCACCATTTTAATGAAGAAGAAGAGATGAAAACATAAGTAAACATTAAAAAAATTTATTTCTATGAAAAACGTAGTAGGAAAATAAGATAGAAAATCAAGAAAACACCATGGAAAACAAGAAGAAAGCTATGCTAGAGCTTTGTAGAGATGACTACCTTCAAGCTCTCTATTGAAAACCTTCTTTTTTTTTTCTTTCGAAACCTTTTTCTTTGCTAAATTAGCTACTGACTTCAGCCAAAAACCATATCAAAAAATGAAACCAACCCCTCCTCTTTAGCCTTGGTCGAATGGCCTCTCACCCTTGGATGGAAATAACACTTTTTTCTCCTCCAATATTGGCCTTTAGACTAAGATATTTTGATGATAACATAAAAATGTCATCTTGCCAATTGATAGCAGCTCTTAAGATGTGTACTCAGCCCTTGTAGTAACCTCATCCCTTAGTTGCAAAAGAGGACCAATCCCATGCACTCCTTTGCATGCCCTCTTGAGTGCCTACCCTTAGATGAGTTGTGCTCTTCCATTCTTGGTCATTCGATGAAGAAAACATAAAAATGACATCTTGTAGATTAAATCCAGCCCTTAAAAATTGTACTCAGCCCTTGTAGATGGCCTAAGCCATTGGATGAAAAGAGACAATCCCATGCACTCCCTTGCTTAACCGAATGGATGCTCACCCTTGGATGAATTGTGCTCGTCTTTTTTCTTCCATTCTTGGCCATTAGATGAGGGTTCTTTCATGAAAAATAAAAATGTCATCTTGGCATTTAAACTTGGCCATTGGATGGTGCTTTCAACTTTCCTACAAGGCACCTAAGCCATTGGATGAAAGGGGGACCATTTGCAAGGTGTCAGTGGTAGCATGTGGCTTGATAGTGACTAGGGAATTAAATTGTTCAAGCTTCCTTCTTCTCCTCTATGCTGACTGACCAAAGAAATAAAAATCCCAGCAATTCCTTCTTCTTTTATATTTTCCTTAATTACAAATTTGCCTTTTTTAGTTTTTTCGATAAAATGACCTTTTTGCCCCCCGAACCTAAATAAATAGCAAACGGACTCCAAATTAAAATTTTCTTTTTTCAATACTTTTGAAATAATAAAAAATTCAATTTTGGAAGTTTTCAAAAAAATTCGAGTCAATTTGCTATTTATTTTGAATTTATTTATGAAATTGCCCCTTTTATACACCCGAACTTTACCATTTTTTTAAACGAGCTTGGAATCCAGATTTTTATTCACCAATCTCTTCCAAATAATTTAAAAATGTATCTGGAAGTTTTCATAATTTTTAGAACTTGTTTGCTATTTTTTCGAAATTTATCCTGTTGAATTTCTACATCAAGATTTTCTTTCGCCAATCTCTTCCAAATAATTTAAAAATGAGATTTGCAAATTTTCAAAATTTTTGAAGTTCATTTGCTATTTTTCCCACATTTTCCAATTTTGCTCTTTTGCCTCCGAAATCCGGCTTTGCTCAAAACAAGTCTGATTTTCAGATTTTCTTCAAACTGAGCCTTGGGCTATCCTTGTTTAATCATTTTCGCAACCTAAAAATAATAATAAGTCTCATCGTAAGACTTTATTATTCGTTAAGCGTGACATTAAAAAAAACCCGAGGAAAAGTCGACTTAATTCCTCTAAAAAAATAAATGTTTTGAAAATGACCTTGAAAAAGGCATGGAGTCGCCACCAATCTTTTTTTTTAGCTAGGTGTGATAGGCCACCTATTAAAACCGATTTTATAAAATATTTTAAAATTAATTAAATATTTTTAAAACCAATTTCAAGTCTGTATTTTAAAACCAGAGAAATCAAAGAAACGGGTTTGGGACTCGATTACGTGTGAGGAAAGATTAGCACCCCCACAATGCCCGTATAAAACGGTACCTTATTAATCGTGTGTTATCTCAAATCTCGATAAAAAGTTGGTTTTAAATTTAGTATTTCAAGTTAATTCCCAATTTAAAGAAAAATAATTCCATTTTTAATTAAAAATGATCCGGAATTTATAAATTCAAAATTTTCCTATATTCCCTAACAAACGTGGCAAAATATAGAAATTTTTATTAGTTTGGAAAACTTTCTGAATCATTCGCATTTTAAAGAAGATATTCTGTTATTAATGATAATTGATGATATCCTCCCCAGCAAACCCGATAGAGAACTCATGAATTATTTTAACTCGAGAATATCTTTATTTTATTGAAAATCATTACCTTTTTTAAAACATTTAAAAACAATATGAATATATATATATATGCATGACATAAATAAAATGACATAGCAAAATCTAAATAATATAATGCAACCTAAATGATATGATATAATTTAAATGTCTTAGCATATTCTAAATAAAATGAAATATTCTAAGTTATATGATATATTCTAAATGAAATGAAATGACCTAGGTAATATAATATATTCTACATGAAATGAAATATCCTAAGTCATATGATATATTCTAAATGAAATAAAATATCCTAAATGACAAAATATATCCTAAATGAAATGAAATGACCTAGGTAATATAATATATTCTACATGAAATGAAATGACCTAAGTAACATAATATATTCTATATGAAATGAAATAATTTAAATGACATGGCAAATATGAATGATATGGCATATAATTTGAATGACATGAAATATAAAATAATCCTATCATATAAGATGCATGAAAATAAAAATAAAAATAATAATGCATAAACATAGTATATGCTAAATAATATGACAAAAATAACTAAATAAAAAGCATAGAAAATCATGAAATATTCAAAACCATATAATAAACAATATAACATCAAAAAATATAAATCAAAATAATAACAATACCATAGAAATTATCATAGCAAAAATCACATATTATATAAAATGCATGAATATGGAAAATGCAATGCATGAAAGTGTATTTTTTCCTTTAATTAAGGAAATTAGTATATCTAAAAAGATATCCGGATACCTTAGGAAAATATATCAAATTAAATATTCTAAAATCAAAATACTTTGTGATTGTTTGAAAACATTTTTTTTAAAAGCTTAGATTAAAAATAAAAACTTGGCTAAACCCTTTTTAAATGGCTTTAATTTCCTAAGTTTAAAAATCCCGGACTTGACCACCCTTAACCGGAGACTTAAAAAATTACTTTTAGAGTTTAAAAAAGGCTTATAAACTACCCTAAGTCAGTAGCTAAACTTCCTAATCAGCCCCCTTTAAGTAACTTAACCAAAACAGAAAATGATTTTCCTTTAAATTCAATTCTAACTCCACTATCCAGTTTTAAGCCACGATTTTTTACCCTATTTTTAAAAATTCTAAAAAATCTAAAAACAATATTAGAGACTCAGTACATGTAAAAATACACGACAAAAAATCATCTTAATTTTCTAATTAAAGATGACTGCCCAGAAAAATCGAGAAAGTACGAGTACTGAGTAAAAAAAAAAAAACTGTTTTGCCAAAACACATTTTTGCCTTTGATAAAATCATTTAAAAATCAAAGTAAAAATATTTGAGACTCATAAAATGACTCACAAACAGTAGCTAGGACTTTTGAAAAGTTAGACAAAAATTGGCTAAGTAAAAAAAATCACAAAGGTAAAATAATCAATTTGACAAATCTTTAATTTTTCACAAGTATACTCAAGAGAGCATGACTTTGAACCATTAATTGGCCTAAGTCATTAGTCAAGTGGCATGGACATGAAATGCATGAAAAATACAGCAAATATGATACATGAAATGCATGAATTTAAACCTAAATGTCATGAAAAAATGCATGGCATCAATAAAATGACCTAGACCTAAATGAACTTGCATGGCATTTAATGCAACCTAGGTCTAAAATGCATGGACATGCATGGCAAAAATAAACCAAACCTAACAACTAAAATATGCATGGCAATAACAAAAACACAAGGCATGCTTAAACCAAAAACTCAACCAAATGTCATGAAAATGCAAACCTATATCTAACATAACAAAAATGCAAGCACAAGGCAAAACACATGAAGTGGCCGAATGGCCTCAAGCTCCAAGCAAACATGGCATTTTCACAAACAGTTGATATACTTAAACTAAATACTCAATCAAATGTCATGCAAATACAAACCTATCAACTAACATAGCAAAAATGCACACACAATGCAAAATACATGGAGTGGCCGAATGCCTTAAGTTCCAAACAAGCATGGCATTTTCACAAACACTTGATATACTAACATACTCAACTAAAATATAACACTCAAATCATGCAAATATAAAGTAGAGGTATTAAAACTAACAAGTATTTTCACAAACACATGGATTACAAAATATAAAACATCAACAAATTTAAACATTATGAAAACAGAAAATTAAAAATGCAAGAACATGATAATAAATTCATAAATGGCAACATACAAGTAACCAAATTAAAACAAGCTTCAAGTATATGTAGTAGAAGAATATTTAAAGCATCAAGACTAAAGAAAATAACATGACAAATCAAAGCAAAACAGCAAACATAAAATTCTGGGCCATTCGGCCATGGTGAGAAAACAAGAAAAAAAATTGTAAGAACTTGTTTTAAGAAAAGATGGAGAAAAGAACTTAAAAAGAACATTAAAATACACTTATTTAAAAAGAAAAATCAAAAGAAAACTTACCAAAAAAACCTCCCTCTCTCCTCACTAGGATGTTGTCATTTTTACTCCAACCAATTTCCATCCAAGGGCTAATGAATCAAGAGATTTAAAACATGAAATTATCACCCTTAGATTAAGCCATCAGCTGTCCATAATTACAGTTGTTCAAGAATTATGTTGACACTCTCCCTCTTCATGCATTGGCTCATATGGCTTATTTGCAAAGGCTTGATAAAAATTCTCTAACTAACTCTTAATTTTTGGTCTTTTGATTGAAAAATCAGAAACTCCTTCCCTCCTTTGGGCCTTGGCCGGCCAGCTCACCTTCTTCCAGCCCAAGATTGATTTTTTTTGAAAGGCAAGAAAAGCCCTTTTCGGTTGCTTGGGTAAAATGACCGTTTTGCCCCCTAGATGCAAATAAATTGAAAACGGACTCCAAATTCAAATTTTATTTTTTTAATACTTTCAAAATAATAAAATGTTTAATTCTGGAAGTTTTCAAAATTTTTCGAATCCGTTTGCTATTTATTTGGATTTTTCTTCCAAAAATGCCCTTTTATGCCCCCATATTTTACCATTTTTAAACAAGCTCCAAATCAAGATTTTTATTCACCAATCTCTTCCAAATAATATAAAAGTGTGATCTGAAAGTTTTCATAATTTTTGGAACTCATTTGGTATTTTTTGGGATTTATCTGCTTGAATTACTGCATAAGAGGCCCGGGATTTAGCCATTTTGCAAACGAACTCCGAATCAAGATTTTCTTTTGAAAATATCTTCCAAATAATTTAAAAATGTGATTTACAAATTTTCAGAATTTTTGGATTCCTTTGCTATTTTTTCGGGATTTATCTTCTTGAATACTACATAGGAGATCCGGGATTTGGCCATTTTGCAAACGAACTCCGAATCAAGATTTTCTTTCACCAATCTCTTTCAAATAAATTAAAAATGAGATTTGCAAAATTTCATAAGATTTGGAGTTCATGTGCTATCTTTTCAGGATTTATCTTCTTAAATTTCTACATAGGAGACCCGAGATTTGGCAAATTTTCAAACGAACTCCAAATCAATATTTTCTTTCGCCAATCACTTCCAAATGATTTAAGAATGCGATTTGCAATTTTTTAGATTTTTTGGAGTTCATTTGCTATTTTCCAAAATTTTACAATTTTGCCCTTTTGCCTCCAAAACCCGATTTTGCTCAAAACAAAATTTCAGATTTTCTTCAAACTGAGCCTTGGGCTATCCGTTTTTAATCCCTCCTCATCCGTTAGGGGCTTTTGGCTTATCAAGTCGGGTCATTTCTGTAATTCTTTCCAATTTAACCGCAATCCACCAAAAACGTTACTTCTCGGTTTTCTCCCGGATTGACTTCTCTTTCAGTTTTTCTTTCAAGTGACTTCTCCACTACCCGTAGTCAATGCTTATATTTCATTTGGAACCTTCAATTTTGACCAATTTGATGGTTTAAGCATTTTTCCCCAAATTTCCCGAATTAGGGTTTATTTTCTACTGAATCTCCATAACCCAACTTCTGAACTCTATATTTTTTGATCGATCTCGAATTATCAAAATTCTTTCACCATTTTTCAATTGAACTTCAAATCTTGATTTTGAAAGTGGGTTGACGTTTTTAGCAATTGACTTTTTGGGGTTGACTTTTTTCAAGTTTGACTTTTTATGCTTGCCCTATTAAACTAAGTGTCGGGGTATTACCTGCAGGATTAAAAAAGTTTTTTTTACATTCTGAAACATCAATTTAGGAAGAAAACATACTTGTTTTAGTGGTCCGGACAAATTTAGGTGTCTACAGCTGCCCCTCTTTGGCTATTGCTGAGAATTAGGAATCAGGCAAAGATAAACAAACACTAATTTTGTACGATTAGTGAAATCACATGTAAAGGAAAGGGAAAGGGTTTTATTTCTTTTTTCATTTTTCCATCATTTTTCATTTTTTGTTTTTTGAAAAAGCTGTAAATTGAAGATTTTGTCCTTAAATTGAATTCCCTGACTAATCAAGGCTCGACCCGTCTTAAGGAAACGGGTTCGATTTCAAAAGAAATAATTGAGCCCGAAGGTCTTAAGAATAGTGCCCGAAGGTCTTTAAAACTGGTACCCGAAGGTCTTTAAAACTGGTGCCCGAAGGTCTTTAATACTGGTGCCCGAAGTTCATTAAAACTGGTGCGCAAAGGTCTTTAAAAAAGGTACCCGAAGGTCTTAAGAATGATGCCCGGAGGCCTTACCCGTGATTTGAAAATACCTTGACGACGGTCTCAAGGCTCGACTCATTTGATAAACAGAATGAATTCAATTTAAAACAGAAGGAAATACCTCGACGGTGGTCTCAAGGCTCAACTCATTTGATAAAACATAATGAATTCGATTAAAACAAAAAGAAATACCTCGACGGAGGTCTCAAGGCTCGACTCATTTGGTAAAACAGAATGAGTTCGATTTAAAACAAAAATAAATACCTCAACGGAGGTCTCAAGGCTCGACTCATTTGATAAAACAGAATGAATTCGATTTAAAACAAAAAGAAATACCTTGACGAAGGTCCCAAGGCTCGACTCATTTGATAAAACAGATTGAATTCGATTTAAAACAAAAAGAAATACTAAGAATGACTTGGTTTTTGGTTCATTTGGAAAAGAATAAATTTAACTTGAAAATGAAAGGAACATACCTCAATGGCGGTCTCGGGGCTCGACTTATTTGAGGAGCAAAATGAGTTTGATTTGGGAAGGAAACGTACCTCGACGGTGATCTCGGGGCTCAACTCATTTGAAAAACAGAACGAGTTCACTTTGGGGAAGTCCAAGTTTTCCTGATTTCTACACTGTTAGCTAAATGCAATGATGAGAATGACATGCTTTGCAAATGCTTGTATGTTTCCTAAGAATAAATGCAATCAAATGATTGTGTCGTGATTTCTAATCCATGGCTTCTTTGAGGTTCACAGATTATCCGACTTCATGACGTAGTCTTCAATTGTTCATTGATGCCCCACTTAAGGAATCCTTCACTCAAGATAACTTGTCAAACAGTCTCAGTTTCTGAGTTTCGTTGAAATTCACAGATTTTCTGACTTCGGGATAGAGTTTCCACCACTTCCACTATTTTCTTTTCTTGGTGAACTATTCAAACCTTTCCCAAGATTTAAATCTATTCCTTAGTAATACTTTGAAATCTTTTTATTTAAAGATTTTTTATTACTAATCATCATTCAATTTAATAACAATCATAATGCATCTCAAAAATGTATGAAAGAAAATATGAATCAAGCAAAAATTGTCATGAAAAGGATAACAAGAATTTATTGCAAGAAATGTTTCAAAATAGTAAAAATAAATATCAAGAACATAAGAAACAGAATGTAAGGTTATAGGTTGTAGATGCCCTGGATGAGGAATATCTTGGACCCCTCATTTTTCAAACCATCTGAAATTTCTCTTGAACGGGCAATTTACTTGGGTAACCTCTTAGCTTCCGTAGTTACGTCAGACTGAGTTGTTCCCCTTTCCTCTAATTGTCAAATACTTTCTCCCCCTTTACACGGAGCATTGATTCAAACTTTGATTAGTACTTAAGCCGCCCTTTGCGGGTTTTCAACTCAAGTGTCCTCCATTCGGTATTAAGTCGCCCTTTGCGGGTTTTCGGCTTAAACCTCTCCTTTTACAAATTTTTTTCATTTCCATTTTTTGTATTCTACAATGCATCTGAGAATTCTAAATGTTTCCAAGGTAAAAATGTCAATTCAAAAGATGGGATAAACTCTGAGAATAACCTTTCAAATTAAATATCCATGCTTGATCAAAATGGGCTTTTAAAGCACGTAATGTAGGCCAAGGTTTAGGTTCATAAAGAAAGGATAAAATAGGCCCAAAAGTGTGTTTAAAGGTGATTGGATCAAGGATCATTTCCTGAGGAGAACTCATTCTTGAAATATTTGTTCCTTTTTGGACTTTCTTTTCTTCTTCTTCTTTTTTTTTTTTTTTTGCTTTGTTGGTTTTCATTTGCCACATTTTTCGATGGCGTTCTTTTTGCAATGATTTTTTATTATTTTTCCTCGCATTTGCCCTCCAGTATAGAGAGTGATCCTTGATCAAGGTTTAAATAAAGAAATAATTCCTAAGGCTCAAAGGGATGACTAAGGATAATTTATTCTTAGTGAAAGCAATATGAAAGATGGCCATTCATCATATCAAGCATGAATATTTTATTTGAAAAGCAATTCATAGGGGAACAGATATATAGAATTTCCATTTTTATACTTGAAATCATTCGAATTTCCATCTGCACAGCATCACACATTTTTTTTTCTTTTCTTTTTTCAAGCATAATACTTATTGAATTCACCAGCATTCACGGGATTTCTGAAATCTTCCCAGTCCATTCTAGTTAAAATCAATGCTCCTTCAGAAAAAGCTCTTTTTACCACATAGGGTTATTCCCAATTCGGAGCCCATTTTCCTCTCGGGTCCTTCACTATAGGGAGAATTTTCCTCAGTACCAACTCCCCTTCTTGGAACTGTCTAGGACGAACTTTCTTGTTTTGGGCTCGAATCATCCTTTTCTGATACAACTGCTCGTGACAAATTGATTTCAATCTTTTCTCTTCGATGAGATTCAACTGTTCATAACGAGCTCTAACCTATTCTGCTTCCTCTAGGCCAACTTCCATCAAAACCCGAAGTGAAGGGATCTCGTCTTCAATAGGTAGCACTGCTTCCATCCCGTATACCAAAGAAAATGGCATTGCCCCTGTAGATGTGCGGACCGAAGTACGATACGCATGAAGAGCGAAAGGCAAGATCTCATGCCAATCTTTGTATACATTGGTCATCTTCTCAACAATCTTCTTGATGTTCTTATTGGCTGCTTCTACTGCGCCATTCATCTTTGGACGGTAAGGTGCCGAATTATGATGTGTGATCTTGAATTGAGTACACACTTCTCTCATCATCTTATTGTTCAAATTAAGAGCATTATCTGAAATAATTCTTGCTGGCAAACCGTAACGGCATATGATTTCTTTCTTGACGAATCTGCATACCACCGACTTTGTTACATTCGCATAGGAAGCAGCTTCTACCCACTTTGTGAAATAATCTATGGCCACCAAAATGAAACGATATCCATTTGAAGCTTTCGGGGTGATAGGCCCTATCATATCCATTCCCCACATTAAAAAAGGCCATGGTGCAGTCATGACATGTAATGGCGATGGCGACACATGAATCTTATCTGCATATATTTGGCATTTATGACACTTTCGGGAATAACTGATGCAAACTCCTTCCATCGTCAACCAATGTATCCTGCCCTCATAATCTGTTTAGCAAGCATGTGACCATTAGCATGAGTGCCACAAATCCCTTCATGGACTTCCTCTATGATTCTTCAAGCTTCGGCAGATCCAACACATCTCAATAGGACTTGGTCTTTTCCTTTATTGTAGAGAATCTTACTGTCTAGAACAAAACCCATTGCTAGCCTTCTCAAAGTCCTCTTGTCATTTTTTGTTGCTTGTTCTGGATACTGTTGACTCTTGATGTACTGCAAGATGTCATTATACCAAGGGAGGCCATCTGCTTCTTCTTCAATACTCAAACAGTGGGTAGGAGACTCATATATACTCATCTTTAGTGGTACAACTTCAGCCCCTTCATTCACTTTAAACATTGATGACAAAGTAGCCAGAGCATCTGCCATTCGGTTTTCTTCCCAAGGAAAGTAATTGAAATTCACTTCTTCAAACTCCTCCAATAAACTCAATATGAGTTCTCAGTATCGGATTAGCTTTCTATCTCGAGTTTTCCATTCTCCTCGTAGCTGGTATATCACTAAGGCTGAGTCTCCAAAAACTTCCAATACTTTGATTTTTCTGTCCACTGCAGCACGAAGGCCCATAGTACACACTTCATACTCGGCAGAATTGTTTGTACAATCAAAATCCAATCTAGCAGTGAAAGGATAATAATCTTCCTCCGAGGATATGAGCAATGCACCGATTCCATGCCCCATGGCATTAGATGCGCCATCAAAATACATTTTCCATACTTTCTTCTTTAGGAGAATCTCAGCTGCTTGCGACACATACATCAAATCTTCATCCGGGAAGTCAAAGTTCAACGGTTCATAATCTTCTACTACCCGACTTGCTAAGAATTCAGCCACTGCACTGTCCTTGATAGCTTTTTGACTTACATATACAATGTCATACTCTGACAATAAAACCTGCCATCTTGCCGTCCTCCCTGACAAAGAAGGTGCTTCCAACATGTATTTGACTGGATCCAGCTTGGCAATCAACCACGTTGTGTGGTACAACATATACTGTCAGAGTCTTCGAGCAGTCCAAGCTAAAGCACAACACAACTTTTCTATCGACGAATATTTTAACTCATAATATGTGAACTTCTTGCGGAGGTACTAAACTGCCTGTTCTTTCTTTCCAGTCTCATCAAGCTGCCCCAAAACACAACCCATGGATCTCTCAAATACTGATAAATACAGCACCATTGGTTTATCTGGAACAGGTGGCATTAGTACTGGTGGGTTGGATAGATAATGTTTAACCTTTTCAAATGCAATCTGACAACCTTCATCCCATTCTCCTGGATCACGTTTTTGAAGTAACTTAAAGATTGGATAACATTTTTCGGTAAATTGAGAAATAAATCGAGCAATGTAATTCAACCTCCCCAGAAAGCCTCTTACTTTCTTTTGAGTATGAGGTGGTGGCAAATTCTGAATGGCCATCACTTTATCCGGGTCAATCTCAATTCCTCTTTTTCTGACGACAAAACCCAACAATTTTCCCGAGGTGACTCCAAAAGTGCATTTTGTCGGATTAAGCTTGAGTCTACACTTCCTTAATCGTTCAAAGAGCTTCTTAAGATTCGCAATATGCTCCTCTTCTCCTTGTGACTTTGCGATCATATCATCAACATAGACCTCGATTCCCTTATGCATCATATCATGAAACAAGGTCACCATGGCTCTTTGGTACGTTGCCCCAGCATTCTTCAACCCAAATAGCATTACCTTATAGTAGAAAGTTCCCCACATTGTAACAAATGTGGTTTTCTCCATATCTTGCGGTGCCATTTTGATCTGATTGTATACTGAGAATCCATCCATGAAAGAGAATAAAGAATACCGTATTATCCACCAGAGTATCAATATGGGGCAAAGGGAAATTGTCTTTAGGGCTGGCCTTGTTCAAATCTTGGTAATCAACACACATCCGCACCTTGCCATCCTTCTTTGGTATTGGAACAATGTTTGCCACCAATTCTGGATATTTTGCCACCTATAAGAATCCAGCATCAAATTGCTTCTTCACCTCCTCTTTTATCTTTAGCAGCATGTCTAGCCTCATTCTTCTCAACTTTTGCTGAATTGGCTTGCATTCTGGCCTTAAAAGGAGCTTATGAACCACAATATCTGAATCCAACCCTGGCATGTCTTGGTAAGACCATGCAAATACATCCACATACTCCTGGAGCAAGGCTAGCAATTCACCCTTTATTGATGATGACAATGAAATTTCGATTTTGACTTCCTTTATCTTTTCACCATTTCCCAGATTTATCACTTCCAATAATTCCTTATAAGGAAGTACTTGTTTCTCCTCTTGTTATATTTTCCTTAATAGATCCAAAGGTAGACCATAATCCTCAATATCTTTGTTAGACTCAAAATCACCCGTGCAAATGGGTCTTTCAAAATCAACTCGGAATTACTGACAGGAAGGTCCTCATATTCCGCATCCGTACACCTGTAAATAAGTGGAGAAGAAACAATATAGGAAAATATATATAATGAAAAATAAATAACAAAAATGAAAGAATATGGACACATCGATATGGATAACATGCATTGTGCTTGTTATTTATTGAATGAAAATGTTTAAACAAAAAGCCCATTACATAAAAAAAACTCTTAATATCTCTAGGTAAAGATAATTAAGATTGTTTTTTTTTAAAGTATTACGTTGGAATAGACTTAAAAACTATGGGCAACTCAGTCGCACTCCAATTGGTTAGTCTATATCCTGGTGGACAAGGTCGCACCATCCAGTTCGCACTGTCCCTTTCCATCCCTTCTTTCTCGGTCATGCAAATCAACATATCCTGAATCTGCCCCCTTTTATCCACATGGAATTTTTCAAAAGCCTGCTCGATCATTACAAGAACATCCTCTGAATTCTTTTCCCCGAATAGAAAACCAGCAGAGCAGAAGTTATGAAGGATTGGTGGGATAGTCATGGGTTTTCGTTCAATATCCATACCCGTGAGATGGGCCATTCTCCTTTGTCTATTCCTTTCGACCTGTTTCCTCTTCTCATGGGCCTTCGGAAGATATCCTACGCCAAACCGGTCTTTCTTTCCCACTGCATCAATTGCTCGAGCCATCCCTTGAAGATATTTCCCCAAACCTTTTCCAGCCCTACAGCCTTTTTCCACTGTGGTTCTTACTCCTAGCCTTGTGTTCTTGGACAACCTTGGCTTTGGAATTTTTCGTCTTTCAGCGAGGAAAATTGCATTTACGAATTCCAAAGACCGAAAAGAACATTCTACGGCATATTCATTGGGCTCAACATAAGGAGATTCAGTAGATGCGGAGGCTACGATGTCTTCTTCTTCGGATACAGTGATCAAACGGCCCTCCATCATAAATTTTAGTTTTTGGTAGAAAGATGAGGGTACAGCCCCAGCTGAATGTATCCATGGCCTTCCCAACAAATAATTATAAGATAGATTAATATCCATGACCTGGAAGTTCACTGTATAAGTGCATGGGCCAATCTCCAAAGGAACCTCAATAGTTCCCATTACCTCTCTCCTTGTACCATCGAAAGCCCTGACCATTGTGCAACTTGGTAACATATAAGACATGTCCACTGGCAATTTGGACAGGGTTGCCAAAGGCATCACATTTAATGAAGAACCATTGTCCAAAAGGACCCTTGCTAATGGATATTAATCTATCTTATAATTAATGATTATGGTCAAGTTTTCAATAATTGCAAAGTGGAACATAACCTAAGTTGAACAATCCGAGCTTATGTGTTTGTTGCTTTGATCAACCTATCTTTCTCATCATAAAGCTGCTATTAAATTGAACTTAGAGAGCTTGTTCTAGGTTGTTTGATAGTTAGAGATTAAATAGAGAGCTTGTTCTATTTAACGACAAACTAAGGAAAGATTGGGGTAACAGAGCTTGTTGTTATCTACGGTTGTTAACTTTGATAGCTAATTAATGTCGATAGATATGAAATTGATTCTTAATGATGTCTAGTGGTGGAGAATGAAACCTTAACCATATTTTCTCATATTTGATTACTTCTTATTTACTTGCTTTCTTCTTTGATTATAAGTCTTTAGTTTAAATTGATTTTAAAAACCTCCCCTTTTATTTTGTTTTCTTTGAATTTATGTTTTAGAATAATAATTCTTAAACTAAAACCCAATCCCTAAGGACTCGACCCTTGCTAACTACTATACTTACAATTGATCTTTTTAGTGCAAGGTTAAATAAAGATACACTCTTTTGGGTGCATCACAATAGCTTAAAGAAATTCACAAAAAATCTTGCTTGAATGTAAATAGTTTGAGTTAAACCAATATTAACTTATCATATTTCAATCAAAATAGTGTATATTCAAACTTAATCTCAACTTCTCACATGGGATACTCTCCTCATTTTCACTCTTTAAAGTAGTGGCAAAGTGTTTATACTCAATCAATCTCATGAAAACACTTCTACCATATGCTTGCTTGTCCATCTATTCTCCACTATTTAGATCATACAACTTCATAAATCAAGAGTTCTTTATTCAAGGTTGTAATGGGGCCAAAGGGTTATAATGTGGTTAAAGAACAAAAGGATAAAGATATCACAAAGGTTCCAAAGAGTTCATAGAGCTTAGAGACATAATAAGATCATACAAATAAAGCTTCTCAAAACTCTTATAAAGCACATAATAACATAGGCTACATATTCATGTTGAGCCTTTGCTTCATTCTAACCAACTTTGTAACATCTTTTTCTTTACTTTGTTCAAGAGTTGATTTATTTTTTTTCTTTTCAATATGGGAAAGTATTTGACAATGATCCCTTTCTTTTTCTCTTGATTTTTTTTTCTTCCCCCACACTTATCTTTTGTTTCCAACCCAAATTTTCAACTAATATCCATTGTTTTTTGCAATATGTCTCAAAATATATAATCCATCTTTAGAACAAGGGTAAGGATATAAGTATATTTAGGCTAGGTGTAAGTTGTGGTTACCAATAAAATAGCATATTTAATGTAGGCTCAAATTGGCTCACTAGTGGGATGTTCTCTTGGAACATTAATAATGGATGGCTGTTTGGCACTGGTTATAATCCTAATGCCTCTATCATATTCATGTTATCACATGTATCAATATACTCTCAAACGGTTTAAAGCAAGTTCTAGAGAATCATGTAATCATAAGAGCACTCAAGAAAGAAATTAGATTGATATGTATCAATCATATAGGCTCAAAAACTCACAAGGATGATTATACAAGTCAATATCAAGTCTAGACATGCTTCTTTCCCAATCAACATATCATATCAACTTTGGCTCATAACAATTAGTATCAAGCTTAATATTCATGAAAATCTTATCACTAATAACCATTTTAGACCTACGTAATTCATATCTCATCATTGTATTAAAAAAGAACTAAAACACACTAAAAATAATAATAATAATAATAATAATAATAATAATATTAAAGACTCATAAAAAGCTAAGTGTGGGGGTATTTAATAAGCTCATAAAATATACATTTTATGCCTTTCTACCTTTAGTTTTTGTTATGTTTTCGATCTTTATCTTGTTTACTTATATTATGTTTTTGAATTTTAGGTACAATAAGGAGAATGAAGTCAAAAGATGTCAATAATGATGGTAAAGAGCTTACAAAATCATAATTACAAGATGGAAGAAGACTTGGGAGTCAAAAATACCAATTTCTGGTTGAAAAGCAATAAGGCAGATTTGACCTCTGGAGCTTGTTGTAAGGAAAACATGATGTTTGAATCTTTATTTGAGGAAACGTCCCTCTTGACTTTTGAAGCTCACTTGATTATCTTTCCAACGATATATTATGGGCCCAAATCGGATAAGAAATGGGCATTCAAAATGGCGCTAGAAGATCTCCCTAAAGAACCCTGCGGCCAGAAAAACCCTAATCGCAAATCTGAAAAAAAGGCAAAAACGTGATTTTTGCGCCTCCAGGCCTACTTGTGCGGCAAGTACTTATTCTCAGGGTTTTAAAGCTCTATAAATACCATCTTTTGAGCCAAAAACTAGACATCTTTTGAGGAGACTCAAGGATCATCATTATTCTTCTTCTTTTTCTCCATTCTTTTATTTTCTTTTTAGTTTTATGTATATATTATCTATGCCTATGCTAGGCTAAATTTTATTTGGTTAATGGTGATTTCAAAGCCCTAGACATGTTATGTAATTAATATTCAGAATCTATCTATCATTGTTTTCTATCAAAGTTGCTTATGTTCTTCTATTAAAATTGTTCATGGTGATGTTTTGATTTGTTTAGGTGGCCAACTAGATAAATCTTGATAATTGTCTAATGCTAGTTTAGGAGTCTTGATCCGTGTAATTGTCTTGATTTCCTATTCATAAGTAGCAATTTGTGATTAATGATTATGATCAAGTTTTTAATAATTGCAAAGTGGAACATAACCTAAGTTGAACAATCCGAGCTTATGTGTTTGTTGCTTAGATCAACCTATCTTTCTCATCATAAAGCTGCCATTAAATTGAATTTAGAGAGCTTATTCTAGGTTGTTTAATGGTTAGAGATTAAATAGAGAGCTTGTTCTATTTAACGACGAACTAAGGAAAGATTGGGGTAACAGAGCTTGTTGTTATCTATGGTTGTTAACTTTGATAGCTAATTAATGTTGATAGATATGAAATTGATTCTTAATGATGTCTAGTGGTGGAGAATGAAACCTTAACCATATTTTTTATATTTGATTCTTCTTAATTACTTGTTTTCTAATTCTTATTGTTAACTTTAGCTTAAATCTGATTTCAAAATCCCCTTTACTTTTGTTTACTTATTTTTAACTTTTAAACTATTAACTTATAAACTAAAACCCAATCCCTGAGTACTCGACAGTTGCTAATCACTATACTTTACAATTGATTATTTTTAAGTGCAAGGTTAAATAAGATACACTCTTTTGGGTGCATCACTAGGATATCTCATGGCCTCAAAAATGTTAAAGCGAATTATTTCACCATCAAATTCCATAGTTAAAGAGCCATCATGTACATCTATTTTATTTCTTGCTGTTTTCAAGAATGGTCTCCCTAATAGAATAGGTGTGGGATTAGAAGAAATCTCATCTTCCATCTCAATAACATAAAAGTCAGTGGGAAAAACCAATTCATTAACCTGTTATGTAATTAATTTTGATAGATATGAAATTGATTCTTAATGATGTCTAGTGGTGGAGAATGAAACCTTAACCATATTTTTCATATTTGATTCTTCTTAATTTTTCTCATTCTTATTGTTAACTTTAGTTTAAATCTGATTTCAAAATCCCCTTTACTTTTGTTTACTTGTTTTTAAGTGATAAACTATTAACTTATAAACTAAAACCCAATCCCTGAGGACTCGACCCTTGCTAATCACTATACTCTACAATTGATTCATTTTTTTAAGTGCAAGGTTAAATAAGATACACTCTTTTGGGTGCATCAATTGTTTTCTACCAAAGTTGCTTATGTTCTTCCATTAAAATTGTTCATGATGATGTTTTGATTTGTTTAGGTGGCCAACTAGATAAATCTTGATAATTGTCTAATGCTAGTTTAGGAGTCTTGATCCGTGTAATTGTCTTGATTTTCTATTCATAAGTAGCAATTTGTGATTAATGATTATGGTCAAGTTTTTAATAATTACAAAGTGGAACATAACCTAAGTTGAACAATCTGAGCTTATGTGTTTCTTGCTTAGATCAACCTATCTTTCTCATCATAAAACTGCGATTAAATTGAACTTAGAGAGCTTGTTCTATTTAACGACAAACTAAGAAAAGATTGGGGTAACAGAGCTTGTTGTTATCTACGGTTGTCAACTTTGATAGCTA
This sequence comes from Fremontodendron californicum, assembly GCA_030761205.1. Lineage (NCBI taxonomy): Eukaryota > Viridiplantae > Streptophyta > Magnoliopsida > Malvales > Malvaceae > Fremontodendron > Fremontodendron californicum. Next base: position 5,394,087 of record JAULJL010000019.1, on the reverse strand, counting down.
ATTAATGTTGATAGATATGAAATTGATTCTGATGCACCCAAAAGAGTGTATGTTTATTTAACCTTGCACTAAAAAGATCAATTGTAAGTTGATAACTCGTATAATTATATAGTTTTTAGTTATGTTTTATTATTGTTTTGTGTCAAATGCGAGTTATTATTGTTTAGTCTAATTGTGTTTATGATCTTTTATATTTTTATGTAATTTGGTGTTTTTCACAAGTTTCTTTGAGTGATTTCAGATTACTAGAATTAAGGGCAAATCCAGTTCAGTTCCAGTTCCGACACCTTTTGCCATATCAGCTATATCTCGAGTTTCACTGAAGCAATAAGGCTGAAATTTTAACCGTGCAAAGTTAAGAGGCATATCTATCTTTTTCATGTTTTACACTTCTTGAAACGGAGTCGTTTTCCCTAGCGAAATCGACCATCAAGTTGGCTGATGTGCAATGACGTCTGTGCTGACCTGTTTTCGTATTTTGCCTATATCTTCTTATCCACATCAGCAAATGAGCTGATTCCAACGGCTATGGATCAGTAACTGATAGGGGAACATTTTTCTAGAAGACCATGTGATCAGATCAGGCCTCCAAAATTGACAAAATCGACCATCAAGTTGGATGATCAAAATTGTCATACAATATGACGAAAATTGTTAGAAAAATGCACCCACCTATTATACCTACCTTTGAAATTTGTAAAGCTTGTCTCTTGTCATTTAGCCCTCCAAAATGTGTATAAATAGAGGGCCTTGGATGATTGTAGAGGATGATATTGTACATTGGTAGGATATTAGCCAATGTAATAAAATTCTCTAAGTTTTCTTCTTCTTTCTTTTCTCTAGTTTTCTTTTTCTTTATTTTCTTCTTCTTCTTTCTTTATTTTATTTCCTTCTTAGATTCTCTTTAATTTTATGTTTATGTTTACAATGCCTATGCTAGGCTAAACTTCTATTTGGTTAAGGGTGATTTCAAAGCCGTAGACATGTTTTGTGATTAATTTTCAGATTCTATCTATCATTAATTTTCTATCAAAGTTGCTTATGTTCTTCTACAAGAATTGTTCATGATGTTGTCTTGATTTATTTAGGTGTACAACTAGATAGATCTTGATAATTATCTATTGCTAGTCTAGGAGTCTTGATCCGTGTAATTGTCTTGATTTCCTATTCATAAGTGGCAATTTGTGATTAATGATTATGGTCAAGTTTTCAATAATTGCAAAGTGGAACATAACCTAAATTGAACAATCCGAGCTTATGTGTTTGTTGCTTGGATCAACCTATCTTTCTCATCATAAAGCTGCCATTAAATTGAATTTAGAGAGCTTATTCTAGGTTGTTTAATGGTTAGAGATTAAATAGAGAGCTTGTTCTATTTAACGACAAACTAAGGAAAGATTGGGATAACAGAGCTTGTTGTTATCTACGGTTGTTAACTTTGATAGTTGGTTGATATTGATAGATCTGAAATTGATTCTTAATGATGTCTAGTGGTGGAGAATGAAACCTTAACCATATTTTTCATATTTGATTCTTCTTACTTACTTGTTTTCTTACTTTTCTAGTTTGCTTATTTTTAAAAGTATATTTATTTTTATTGGCTGGTTATACCGCCTAATTTGTATATTAACTTTGTTTTATTTTTATTGGCTGGTTATACCGCCTAATTTAGTATATATATTTTTATTGGCTGGTTATACCGCCTAATTTAGTATATATATTTTTATTGGCTGGTTATACCGCCTTGCATCTTATTCTTATTATTTACTTTAGTTTAAATCTGGCTTCAAAAACCCCTTTTCTTTTATTGTTCTCTTTGAACGTAAGTTATAAACTAATAACTCATAGATTAAAACCCAATCCCTGAGGACTCGACCCTTGCTAATCATTATACTTACAATTGATCTTTTTAGTGCAAGGTTAAATAAGATACACTCTTTTGGGTGCATCAAAATTTTGGCGCCGTTGCCGGGGATTGCTTTCTTTAGTTTATTTGTTACTTGGTTTATTCTTATTTTCAGTTCTAATTAGTTTTATTTTCTTGTACATACAAGTTTTTCTTTTCAAATTTAAAAAAAAAAAAAAAAACAATGGAATTGAGCAATCTAACACTTGAAGAGTTGGTGGCATACATGAACATGGAGAATCAACAAGCCAATCTCACCTCCCCAGTTCAACAATTGGCCATGGGAGGATGTCAAGGCCATCAAGTGTTCCAAGACCAACAGTATGATCATTACTCAAACACTTACCATGAGGGATGGTGGGATCATACTAATTATGGCTACTCGAAAAATTACCAAGAAGTAGATCCTTATGCCAATTACACTCATCCATCTAGCTTCAATCAATCATGGTCTCAAGAACCATATCTTTTTCAACCACCACATATGACTCAAAACTCAGGTACTTCTTTAGAAGATCTTGTATATTCTCTTGTCACTGATACTTTGCAATTTCAACAGGAAACAAGGGCAAGCATCCAGAGTTTGGAAAAGCAAATGAGCCAATTGGCTAGTAGTATGGTGGGATGGGTAGCACAAAGATCTGAAGAACTCCCAGCCCAAACGATGGTTAACCCAAAGGAGAATGCTACTATTGTGACCTTGAAGAATGAGGAACAAGATGAGGATGAAACAAAATTAGAGATGGATTCTATTCTTGAGGATAATGAAGCCAAAGATCCAAATAAGAGTATTTCGGCACCTGAGGTAACGTTTAAGGTTTCACTTTTTACTAATGTTTCTTCTCCACATTTTCCTAGTAGATTTGCAAAGTTCAAGGAGGAAGAACATGAACAACACATGCCGGAAACCTTAAACAACTTGTTTGTGGAGGTCATTCAACAAGTATCAAAATATGCTCCATTCCTCGATGACATATGCACCACAAAGGATGATGGAATAATACTTGTAATGGAGAATGCATCCACTGTTGTGCAAAGAAAGCTTCCTCTCAAACGCATAAATTTGGGAAATTTCATGTATGAGCCTGACAAGCCTAAAAAGCCAAGAAGGGGAATTGGCTAGGCTGAAAACAATCAATCAAGTGCTAATTGGGGGAGGCAGCCTAATTAGTGAAATCATTGCCAAACTGCCATCCTCAGATTTGCTCTCTTTTTCTTTATCTTTTTCTTATGTTTCTTTGCTAATTGTGTTTAGTGTTTCTAAGTTCATTTAGGCTGCATAAATTTATTTTGTTTATTAGTTCTTTTCACTTACACATGATTCTTTCATTTGGGATTAATAGCATTACATTAATGACAATGAAAAAATTATGTGTGGGGGGAAAAATTTAGGATTTTATTTAGAGTGTTTTGTTTTTGAGTCTTTTTATGTTGTTTTTCTTTCTGATCCTTGTTTTGAAAATAACTAGATGTAAATATAATTTTTTTAACCCCGGTTAAATGGCGGATAACGGTACTCCGTGATTATTTAAGTCGGTTCCATCAGCTACCCTCAGAACTGATATTGTATATAAATTTCTCTTTCAATTTCTCTTTCATTTTTTTTTCAGGATGGATGATATTCTCACACGATTGCAGAAACGATTTCCTCCTTTTCCTCGAAATATTTTACTGAAGCTTTACCAAGTTCGATTTGAAAGATTAAGAATTCTTATGCACAAAGGGATTCCTGAAGACATACGTTGGATAATTGAAGCCAAGGTACGTGAAGATGAATATCTTCCTGTTTTGCATTTACCAGGTACAGGTAGAAGCACTTTTGCAAAGAAGCGACGAGCAAAGCGCATGAGTTCAAACTGCCACAAATGTGCACGATGGACGTGTAACGGTAAATGTCGTTCTATTGGGATTCCGTCCTCTAATTGAGATGATAAAATTGAATTCATTAAGGATGGACTGAGTAAGGAGAATTTGGGTAATATCCAACTTTCTCTTGAGACGCATCCTAGTGGAGACGTACAAAGAGAAATTCTTGATTTATGGCCGCAATTCCAAAGGGAATGGCAACATCTTGGGAATCTGATGTTAAAAAACCCTGTTTGCCAGCTTGTAAGAAAACTGGATGGGAAGCATATCCTCGACTCATAGAAGGCGTTTAAGCCGTTTCTGGACGTAAAACCAGAGGAAGATGTGAGCCACAATCACAACTACAATAAATGACTTCTCAACTTTTGGTTTGATTTGCAATAACTTTATTTCGGTTTAATTTACGTGTTATTCGATTTGTGTAATTATTCTCATTTTTTTTATTTGTCTTTTACGGTTGATTTTTCTTCTTTTTTTGATTTTCTTCCTGAAATCACGCAAAAATCTTTTGTTAGGTTAACATTTTCTTCTGACAGGTCAGATACACTTTCGGCGACATTATTACTCTTGTCTGATTCACTACTCAGTCCTCTATATATTACACCATGTACTCATTCTCTTTCAGGCACTCGAAAAAAAAAGAAAAAGAAAAAAAAATGGAAAGTACTTCGTCCCAACGCATTAAAAAAATTTGTGTCTTTGGAGGTGCTTATCCAGGGAAAAATAACATATTCGCTGATGAAGCCATAAGAGTTGGAGTAATACTTGCCCAACAAAAGATCCAGTTGATTTATGGAGGCGGTAGTACGGGTTTAATGGGAGCAGTCGCTACAGCAGCACACGTCGGAGGAAGTCCAGTTCTAGGAATCGTGCCAAAACTATTCACAGATTTTTGTGGACCAACCTTGGGTAAGGAAATACAAGTCTGGAGTATCCCTGAACGGATGACAATCATGTACCATTCTGCCGATGCATTCATTGCTTTACCAGGAGGTCTGGGTACATTGGAAGAAATAGCTTGCGTGGCTTCTTTGTCATCTTTGGTCACAAATAAGAAACCCATTGGTTTGCTTAATATTAATGGTTATTTTAATAATTTGCTTTCATATTTAGATAATGCTGTGGATAATGGATTCATGTTTTCAGAGGCAAGGAGAACCATAATTTCTGCTACAATCATTGAAGATTTACTCAAAAAGCTCCAAGCTTATGAGTGTTTATCTGCTACGGTTGTTTCGCAAACGCTCGGAAAAAGAAAAAGAGATATGGACGAGCAAGGAGTGGATTGCACTTTGTCTTTGTGACATTATCTAACATTTTTTTTTGTGTCTCAGTTATAATAAGTGGTTAGCAACCTCTACAGGTAATATCTCCTAAATTTTACCTTAAAAAATAAAAAAATTTGTGTTTTAAGCTATTTAAAAGTATTCATTCTGAACAAGGTCTGAGTAAGGGAGACTTGAGACATACCTTGTCAGTTTGATTTTAATCTTTTTATGTTTACTTGTTAATTTTTGTTTAGTATTTTAGGATTATTTAGGTTGCATGGTTTTGTTTTGTTTTGAGTCTTAGTTGTTCCTATTCTTATGTTATTAGTTCTTTTCTCTTACACATGATTCTTTCATTTGGGTTAATAGACTTACATTGAGGACAATGTAAGAATTAAGTGTGGGGGGAATGATTTAGGATTTCTTTTATTTTTGTCTACTATTTTTTTTATGAGTCTTTATTATTATTTTTAGTGTGTTTTAGTTACTTTCAATATTATGATGAGATATGAATTGCATAAGTCTAAAACAGATTTATTAGTGAGAAGATTTTCATGAGAATTGAGCTTGATATCAACCTTTTTATGAGCCAATGTTAATATGATATGTTGATTGAGAAAGAAGCATGTTTAGACTTAATCTGACTTGTATAATCATCCTTGTGAGTTTTTGAGCCTATAATGATTGATGCATTATATAAATCAATCTAATTTCTTTCTTGAGTGCTCTTATGATTACATGATTCTCTAGAACTTGCTTTAAACCGTTTGAGACTATATTGATACATGTGACAACATGAATATGATAGAGGCATTAGGATTATAACCAGAGCCAAACAGCCATCCATTATTAATGTTCCAAGAGAACACACCCTTAGTGAACCAATTTGAGCCTACATTGAATAAGCTATCTCTTTGGTAACCATAACTTGTCCCTAACCTAAATATACTTATATCTTTACCTTTGTTCCAAAGATGAATTAGCATGTTTTGAGACAAGTTGCAAAGACAAGGAAGATTTATTGAAAATTTGGGTTAGAAACAAGAAATAAGTGTGGAGGGAAAAGAAAGAAAAAAGTCAAGAGAAAAAGAAAGGGATCATTGTCAAATACATTCCCATATTAAAAAAAAAAAAAAAATCTTCTCTTGAACTTCTAGTTAAAGTAAAGAAAAAGATGTTACAAAGTTGGTTAGAATGATGCAAAGGCTCAACATGAATATTTAGCCTATGTTATTATGTGCTTTATAAGAGTTTTGAGAAGTTTTATTTGTATGATCTTTTTATGTCTCTAAACTTTATGAACTCTTTGGAACCTTTGTGATATCTTTATCCTTTTGTTCTTCAACCACATTACAAACCCCTTGGCCCCATTACAACCTTGATTAAAGACCTCTTGATTCATGAAGTTGTATGATCTAAATAGTGGAGAATAGGTGGACAAGCAAGAATATGGTAGAACTATTTTCATGAGATTGATTGAGTGTAAACACTTCACCACTACTTTAAAGAGTGAAAATCATGAGGGTATCCCATGTGAGTAGTTGAGATTAAGTTTGAATATGCACTATTTTGATTGAAATATGTTATGTTAATATTGGCTTAACTCAAACAATTTACATTCAAGCATGATTTTTTGTGAAATTCTTTAAGCTATTGATTAGTTTATAAGACTTGTTCAAAGATTGTCTCTAATTTGTATTGAAAGGATTAGGAGTAAATATTTTTAGTATATGTAGTTTATTTATATTTTAGTTTTTCAATGTTTGTGGATATCGTTCTAGTAAACCCTCACGAGACTAAACTCGTCCACTAGGGACACCTAGGGGTTTAAAGGCTTGTGTCACATGCTAAGTGCCACCGTGATTTCCTACGAAAGTGGATTAGATTAGATTTTCTTATTTTATTTTTATTGAGTCGTTGCTAGGGACTAGCAACAATCTAAGTGTGGGGGTGTGATAACTCGTATAATTATATAGTTTTTAGTTATGTTTTATTATTGTTTTGTGTCAAATACGAGTTATTATTGTTTAGTCTAATTGTGTTTATGATCTTTTATATTTTTATGTAATTTGGTGTTTTTCACAAGTTTCTTTGAGTGATTTCAGATTACTAGAATTAAGGGCAAATCCAGTTCAGTTCCAGTTCCGACACCTTTTGCCATATCAGCTATATCTCGAGTTTCACTGAAGCAATAAGGCTGAAATTTTAACCGTGCAAATCTAAGAGGCATATCTATCTTTTTCATGTTTTACACTTCTTGAAACGGAGTCGTTTTCCCTAGCGAAATCGACCATCAAGTTGGCTGATGTGCAATGACGTCTGTGCTGACCTGTTTTCGTATTTTACCCATATCTTCTTATCCACATCAGAAAATGAGCTGATTCCAACGGATATGGATCAGTAACTGATAGGGGAACATTTTTCTAGAAGACCATGTGATCAGATCAGGCCTCCAAAATTGACAAAATCGACCATCAAGTTGGCTGATCAAAATTGTCATACAATATGACGAAAATTGTTAGAAAAATGCACCCACCTATTATACCTACCTTTGAAATTTGTAAAGCTTGTCTCTTGTCATTTAGCCCTCCAAAATGTGTATAAATAGAGGGCCTTGGATGATTGTAGAGGATGATATTGTACATTGGTAGGATATTAGCCATTGTAATAAAATTCTCTAAGTTTTCTTCTTCTTTCTTTTCTCTAGTTTTCTTTTTCTTTATTTTCTTCTTCTTCTTTCTTTCTTTTATTTCCTTCTTAGATTCTCTTTAATTTTATGTTTATGTTTACAATGCCTATGCTAGGCTAAACTTCTATTTGGTTAAGGGTGATTTCAAAGCCGTAGACATGTTTTGTGATTAATTTTCAGATTCTATCTATCATTAATTTTCTATCAAAGTTGCTTATGTTCTTCTACAAGAATTGTTCATGATGTTGTCTTGATTTATTTAGGTGTACAACTAGATAGATCTTGATAATTATCTATTGCTAGTCTAGGAGTCTTGATCCGTGTAATTGTCTTGATTTCCTATTCATAAGTGGCAATTTGTGATTAATGATTATGGTCAAGTTTTCAATAATTGCAAAGTGGAACATAACCTAAGTTGAACAATCCGAGCTTATGTGTTTGTTGCTTGGATCAACCTATCTTTCTCATCATAAAGCTGCCATTAAATTGAATTTAGAGAGCTTATTCTAGGTTGTTTAATGGTTAGAGATTAAATAGAGAGCTTGTTCTATTTAACGACAAACTAAGGAAAGATTGGGATAACAGAGCTTGTTGTTATCTACGGTTGTTAACTTTGATAGTTGGTTGATATTGATAGATCTGAAATTGATTCTTAATGATGTCTAGTGGTGGAGAATGAAACCTTAACCATATTTTTCATATTTGATTCTTCTTACTTACTTGTTTTCTTACTTTTCTAGTTTGCTTATTTTTAAAAGTATATTTATTTTTATTGGCTGGTTATACCGCCTAATTTGTATATTAACTTTGTTTTATTTTTATTGGCTGGTTATACCGCCTAATTTAGTATATATATTTTTATTGGCTGGTTATACCGCCTAATTTAGTATATATATTTTTATTGGCTGGTTATACCGCCTTGCATCTTATTCTTATTATTTACTTTAGTTTAAATCTGGCTTCAAAAACCCCTTTTCTTTTATTGTTCTCTTTGAACGTAAGTTATAAACTAATAACTCATAGATTAAAACCCAATCCCTGAGGACTCGACCCTTGCTAATCATTATACTTACAATTGATCTTTTTAGTGCAAGGTTAAATAAGATACACTCTTTTGGGTGCATCATAAGTATAGTAGTTAGCAAGGGTCGAGTCCTCAGGGGTTGAGTTTTAGTTTAAGAATTATTAGTGTAAAACCTAAATTCAAAGAAAATAAAATAAAAGGGGAGGTTTTTAAAATCAATTTAAACTAAAGACTTATAATCAAAGAAGAAAGCAAGTAAATAAGAAGTAATCAAATATGAGAAAAATATGGTCAAGGTTTCATTCTGATGAGAACCAAGCTGGTATTGGACTTCAAGATCCATTGCATGTTCCTATTGGGCCAATTACAAGGTCAAGATCCAAGAAGCTCAAGGAAGCTATGCAAGGATTGGTAAAAAGTACTTGGGAAGAATCTACAAGTCTTTTAAGCAATGTCAATCCATTCAAGTTGGGCTGCTTGAATGAGAAAGACCAAGAATTGGTCCATGTGATCCAAGCTTCACATGATGGGCCCTAGAGGAATTCAAGGGGGCGGCAATCTTAATGAATTAGTGGGCCTGTTTTTAGTTCATTATCTAATATGAAGTGGGGACCAATTCATTAATGTTGTGGCGCCTAAATTAGAAGCTTTAGTTGGGTCTTTTAATTACTTAGGCTTTTGGGCCTACTTTATGTATTATGTCCATTAAGCTTGTGGGGTCTATCTTCATTAAACTTGTTTGACATCCTTTTAATTATTTAGTTTTTGGGCTTGAGCATGTTCAGCCCGTATTTTATATATTATTACTTAGTAGATTAGGGTTTTTGTAGGGAGGCTATAAATATATGTCTTAGCCACCTACTTCAATTATCTTTTGATCAATTAAGTCTGGTTTTATTCAGTGAGAGTTTTCTCTTTTTAGTTCTTGACAGAACTTAGGAACTTATCAAAGAATTCTTTCTTTGTGGCGTTCAACCTATCAAACTTAGGTTCTTGAAACGAGAGTTCTTAGGGTCTAGCTTACATGTTTAATCTAGGTTCTTTGAAACAGGCTTTCTAAGGGTTTAAGTTTTCTTTGCCTGAATCTTGGCTTTTCTGGGTTAGGTATTTCAATTTGTTAGTGGGTTCAAAGGGTTTAACCCCTAGGGTTCACATCAGTTGGTATCAGAGCTTAGGGACCAATCAGGTCAAATATTTTTATCTTCTTTACCATAGGGTATTGGAGTTTTTCTCAACTTTTTTGTTTTGGGGTTTCAGACATACTTGTCATAGGGGTTATAGCTTTAGGCTTTCTTTGTCCAATAGTTATAGTTTTTAGGACAGTTTTTGTTTGGGGTTTCAATCTTGAAAAGTGGTTTAAATCAAGATTTCGTTTCTTGATTTCTTGATCAATTAAAATTTCTTCTTATTGATTCTTGATCCGAATCTTAAAAAAAAAAAAAAAATTCAAAGGAGCATTCGAACAGCCCCAAGAAAGAAAAAAAAAAGTTCATCCGAGATTTCAAGAAAATCAAGAAGTCTCGTTCTTGAAAAAAAAAAAAAAGAGAAAGAAAAGTGTTCGAACAACAAGAAAAAGGAAGAAAGATTCGAAAAAGATTAAGGAAAGTAGGAAAGATTTGAATTCTTGGTCATCTTGTTCTTGATTTCTACTTGTTTTACCTTCTTACTAATTGTTTCTTGTTTCTTGAGTCTTTTGCTAGGTAGAATTAAGCAAGTGGAGTTCTTGAATAGTTCTTCTAGTTCCTAAAGAACCTGAAAGAGGAAATAGAGTGGTAAAAGGCAAGAGTAAGTAAGTTTATTAATGAAAAAGCCTAAAAGAGTGCAAACAAGAGTTGGAGTGATATCTTAATTGAGTGTAAACACTAAGGGAGTGTGTGAGTTTATTTTTTATCACTAACATTTTGTTTTGCAGCAAATTCAAATGTCTCACCATAGTGAATCATCACACAAGGGGGATGAAAATTCATCCTTTACATGGAGAGCTATTCAACAACAGTTTGAGAGGATGAATTTTGCGATGGCACAGATGTCAGACAAGATAGAGAGCCAATCGGCAGCCATTCAAAACCTACAAGGTGGGCGATATAGAGGGGTTAGGCGAAAGCCTAGTGTTGTTGATGAACATGATATAGAGGAGGCAGATGATGAGGAAGTTGATATGGGTAGACCTAGAGGAGTTAGGCATGAAGGAAGGCCTAGGAGAAACACTTGGGATCATGATTTGGAAAATAGAGAAGATAGGAACCTTGGGAATATTAAAATGAAAATTCCACCATTCCAAGGTAGAACTGATCTTGAGGTGTATTTGGAGTGGGAGAAGAAGATAGAGTTGATCTTTGATTGTCACAATTATTCGGAAGAGAAAAAGGTGAAGTTGGCAGTTATTGAATTTACTGACTATGCCATAGTTTGGTGGGATCAACTAGTAACCAGTAGGAGGAGAAACCATGAGAGACCTATAGAGACATGGAGGGAATTGAAAGCTCTCATGAAAATGAGGTTTGTACCTAGCCACTATTATAGGGACCTTTACCAAAAACTTCAAAACATTGTGATAGGATCCAAGATGGCCCAATCCCATGACAATTTCTATATGGGCCAAGATCCAAGAAGATCTAGGAAACATGGCAAGAATGAGTGGATTTCACTTGGACCATGTTGCAAGTTATTCAGGAAAGGCTTCAACATGCAAGATGGGCTTGCATCCAAGTTTGGTCCATGTGATTCAAGAACACAAGGTGGCACATTAAGAGAGGGCTTATTTTAATTCTTATAATTACTTAGGCATTTGGGCCTATATTATGTAACATGGATATCTTTTAATTATTTAGGTTTGGGCTTGAGCATGTTCAGCCCATATTTTACATATTATTGCTTAGTAGATTAGGGTTATTGTAGGGAGGCTATAAATATATGTCTTAGCCGCCTACTTCAATTATCTTTTGATCAATTGAGTTTGAATTTATTCAAAGTGAGTGTTTCACTCTTTTTAGTTCTTGAAAGAACTTAGGAACTTATCAAAGAATTCTTTCTTTGTGGCGTTCAACCTATCAAACTTAGGTTCTTGAAACGAGAGTTCTTAGGGTCTAGTTTACATGCTTAATCTAGGTTCTTTGAAACAGGCTTTTAAGGGTTTAAGTTTTCTTTGCCTGAATCTTGGCTTTTCTGGGTTAGGTATTTCAATTTATTAGTGGGTTCAAAGGGTTTCACCCCTAGGGTTCACATCAGTTGGTATCTGCTAGGGACTAGCAACAAACTAAGTGTGGGGGTGCAATATGTCTCAAAATATATAATCCATCTTTAGAACAAGGGTAAGGATATAAGTATATTTAGGCTAGGTGTAAGTTGTGGTTATCAATAAAACAGCATATTTAATGTAGGCTCAACTTGGCTCACTAGTGGGGATGTTCTTATTAAAAAATCGACCATCAAGTTGGCTGATGTGCAATGACGTCTGTGCTGACCTGTTTTGGTATTTTGCCCATATCTTCTGATCCACATCAGCAAATGAGCTGATTCCAACGGCTATGGATCACTAACTGATAGGGGAACATTTTTCTAGAAGACCATGTGATCAGATCAAGCTTCCAATATTGTCAAAATCGACCATCAAGTTGGCTGATCAAAATTGTCATACAATATGACGAAAATTGTTAGAAAAATGCACCCACCTATTATACCTACCTTTGAAATTTGTAAAGCTTGTCTCTTGTCATTTAGTCCTCCAAAATGTGTATAAATAGAGGGCCTTGGATGATTGTATGACACATTGTACATTGGTAGGATATTAGCCATTGCAATAAAATTCTCTAAGTTTTCTTCTTCTTTCTTTTCTCTAGTTTTCTTTTTCTTTATTTTCTTCTTCTTCTTTCTTTCTTTTATTTCCTTCTTAGATTCTCTTTAATTTTATGTTTATGTTTACAATGCCTATGCTAGGCTAAACTTCTATTTGGTTAAGGGTGATTTCAAAGCCCTAGACATGTTTTGTGATTGATTTTCAGATTCTATCTATCATTAATTTTCAATCAAAGTTGCTTATGTTCTTCTACAAGAATTGTTCATGATGTTGTCTTGATTTGTTTAGGTGTACAACTAGATAGATCTTGATAATTATCTATTGCTAGTCTAGGAGTCTTGATCCGTGTAATTGTCTTGATTTCCTATTCATAAGTGGCAATTTGTGATTAATGATTATGGTCAAGTTTTCAATAATTGCAAAGTGGAACATAACCTAAGTTGAACAATCCGAGCTTATGTGTTTGTTACTTAGATCAACCTATCTTTCTCATCATAAAGCTGCCATTGAATTGAATTTAGAGAGCTTATTCTAGGTTGTTTGATGGTTAGAGATTAAATAGAGAGCTTGTTCTATTTAACGACAAACTAAGGAAAGATTGGGATAACAGAGCTTGTTGTTATCTACGGTTGTTAACTTTGATAGTTGGTTGATATTGGAGATCTGAAATTGATTCTTAATGATGTCTAGTGGTGGAGAATGAAACCTTAACCATATTATTCATATTTGATTCTTCTTACTTACTTGTTTTCTTACTTTTCTAGTTTGCTTATTTTTAAAAGTATATTTATTTTTATTGGCTGGTTATACCGCCTAATTTGTATATTAACTTTGTTTTATTTTTATTGGCTGGTTATACCGCCTAATTTAGTTTATATATTTTTATTGGCTGGTTATACCGCCTTGCATCTTATTCTTATTATTTACTTTAGTTTAAATCTGGCTTCAAAAACCCTTTTTCTTTTATTGTTTTCTTTGAACGTAAGTTATAAACTAATAACTCATAGATTAAAACCCAATCCCTAAGGACTCGACCCTTGCTAATCATTATACTTACAATTGATCTTTTTAGTGCATGGTTAAATAAGATACACTCTTTTGGGTGCATCAAATTTTTGGCGCCGTTGCCGGGATTGCTGATGCACCCAAATGAGTGTATCTTATTTAACCTTGCACTAAAAAGATCAATTGTAAGTATAATGATTAGCAAGGGTCGAGTCCTCAGGGATTGGGTTTTAATCTATGAGTTATTAGTTTATAACTTACGTTGAAAGAAAACTAAAAGAAAAGGGGTTTTTGAAGCCAGATTTAAACTAAAGTAAATAATAAGAATAAGATGCAAGGCGGTATAACCAGCCAATAAAAATATATATACTAAATTAGGCGGTATAACCAGCCAATAAAAATATATATACTAAATTAGGCGGTATAACCAGCCAATAAAAATAAATATACTTTTAAAAATGAGCAAACTAGAAAAGTAAGAAAACAAGTAAGTAAGAAGAATCAAATATGAAAAATATGGTTAAGGTTTCATTCTCCACCACTAGACATCATTAAGAATCAATTTCAGATCTATCAATATCAACCAACTATCAAAGTTAACAACCGTAGATAACAACAAGCTCTGTTATCCCAATCTTTCCTTAGTTTTTCGTTAAATAGAACAAGCTCTCTATTTAATCTCTAACCATCAAACAACCTAGAATAAGCTCTCTAGATTCAATTTAATGGCAGCTTTATGATGAGAAAGATAGGTTGATCTAAGCAACAAACACATAAGCTCGGATTGTTCAACTTAGGTTATGTTCCACTTTGCAATTATTGAAAACTTGACCATAATCATTAATCACAAATTGCCACTTATGAATAGGAAATCAAGACAATTACACGGATCAAGACTCCTAAACTAGCAATAGATAATTATCAAGATCTATCTAGTTGTACACCTAAACAAATCAAGACAACATCATGAACAATTCTTGTAGAAGAACATAAGCAACTTTGATAGAAAATTAATGATAGATAGAATCTGAAAATCAATCACAAAACATGTCTAGGGCTTTGAAATCACCCTTAACCAAATAGAAGTTTAGCCTAGCATAGGCATTATAAACATAAAATTAAATAGAATCTAAGAAGAAAATAAAAGAAAGAAAGAAGAAGAAGAAGAATATTAATTATCCAACCTCTTGCCCTTTCTAAAGAAAAAGAAAACTAGAGAAAAGAAAGAAGAAGAAAACTTAGAGAATTTTATTACAAAGGCTAATATCCTACCAATGTACAATATGATCCTCTACAATCATCCAAGGCCCTCTATTTATACACATTTTGGAGGGCTAAATGACAAGAGACAAGCTTTACAAATTTCAAAGGTAGGTATAATAGGTGGGTGCATTTTTCTAACAATTTTCGTCATATTGTATGACCATTTTGATCAGCCAACTTGATGGTCGATTTTGTCAATCTTGGAGGCCTGATCTGATCACATGGTCTTCTAGAAAAATGTTCCCCTATGAGTTACTGATTCATAGCCGTTGGAATCAGCTCATTTGCGGATGTGGAGAAGACGATATGGGCAAAATACGAAAACAGGTCAGCACAGACGTCATTGCACATCAGCCAACTTGATGGTCGATTTCTTCAATATTGGAGGCTTTATCTGATCACATGGTCTTCTAGACAAATGTTCCCCTATCCGTTAGGGATCCATAGCCGTTAGAATCAGCTCATTTTCTGATGTGTATCGGACGATATGGTCAAAATGCGAAAACTGCTCAGGACAGACGTCATTGCACATCAGCCAACTTGATGGTTGATTTCGCTAGGGAAAACGACTCCGTTTCAAGAAGTGTAAAACATGAAAAAGATAGATATGCCTCTTAACCTTGCACGGTTAAAATTTCAGCCTTATTGCTTCAGTGAAACTCCCGATATAGCTGATATGGCAAAAGGTGTCGGAACTGGAACTGAACTGGATTTGCCCTTAATTCTAGTAATCTGAAATCACTCAAAGAAACTTGTGAAAAACACCAAATTACATAAAAATATAAAAGATCATAAACACAATTATACTAAACAATAATAACTCGTATTTGACACAAAACAATAATAAGACATAACTAAAAACTATATAATTATACGAGTTATCACACCCCCACACTTAGATTGTTGCTAGTCCCTAGCAACGACTCAATAAAAATAAAATAAGAAAATCTAATCTAATCCATTTTCGTAGGAAATCACGGTGGCACTTAGCATGTGACACAAGCCTTTAAACCCCTAGGTGTCCCTAGTGGACGAGTTTAGTCTCGTGAGGGTTTACTAGAACGATACCCACAAACATTGAAAACATAAGAAAAACTAAAAATAATAATTATAACTAATCCTTCCAATATAAATTTGAGATAATCATTGGACAAGTCTTAAAAACTAATCAATAGCTTAAAGAATTTCACAAAAAATCTTGCTTGAATGTAAATAGTTTGAGTTAAGCCAATATTAACATAACATATTTCAATCAAAATAGTGCATATTCAAACTTAATCTCAACTTTTCACATGGGATACTCTCTTGATTTTCACTCTTTAAAGTAGTGGTAAAGTGTTTACACTCAATCAATCTCATGAAAACACTTCTACCATATGCTTGCTTGTCCACCTATTCTCCACTAAAAGATCATGCAACTTCATAAATCAAGAGGTCTTTAATCAAGGTTGTAATGGGGCCAAGGGGTTTGTAATGTGGTTGAAGAACAAAAGGATAAAGATATCACAAAGGTTCCAAAGAGTTCATAAAGTTTAGAGATATAAAAAAATTATACAAAGAAACTTCTCAAAACTCTTTACAAGTACATAGTCACCTAGGCCGGATATTCATGTTGGGCCTTTTCTTCATTCTAAACAACTTTGTAACATCTTTTTCTTTTTCCACAAATTCAAGAGATGATTCATATATATATATATATTTTTTTACATAGGAATGTATTTTCCAGTATTCCATTTCTTTTTCTCTTGACTTTTCTTTTCTTTTTCCCCCACACTTATTTCTTGTTTCTAACCAAAAAATATCCCTTGTCTTTGCAACTTGTCTCAAATCATGCTAATTCATCTTTGGAACAAAGGTAAAGATATAAGTATATTTAGGTTAGGGACAAGTTATGGTTACCAAAGAGATAGCTTATTCAATGTAGGCTCAAATTGGTTCACTAAGGGTGTGTTCTCTTAGAACATCAATAAGGGATGGCTGTTTGGCTCTGGTTATAATCCTAATGCCTCTATCATATTCATGTTGTCACATGTATCAATATAGTCTCAAACGGTTTAAAGCAAGTTCTAGAGAATCATGTAATCATAAGAGCACTCAAGAAAGAAATTAGATTGATTTGTATAATGCATCAATCATTATAGGCTCAAAAACTGACAAGGATGATTATACAAGTGAGATTAAGTCTAAACATGCTTCTTTCTCAATCAACATATCATATTAACATTGGCTCATAAAAAGGTTGACATCAAGCTCAATTCTCATGAAAATCTTCTCACTAATAAATCTGTTTTAGACTTATGCAATTCATATCTCATCATTGTATTAAAAAGGAACTAAAACTCACCCAAAAAAAATAATAATAATAAAGACTCAAAAAAAAAAAAATAGTAGACAAAAATAAAAGAAATCCTAAATCATTCCCCCCACACTTAATTCTTACATTGTCCTCAATGTAAGTCTATTATCTCAAATGAAAGAATCATGTGTAAGAGAAAAGAACTAATAACATAAGAATAGGAACAACTAAGAGTCAAAACAAAACAAAACCATGCAACCTAAATAATCCTAAAATACTAAAAAAAAATTAACAAGTAAACATAAAAAGATTAAAATCAAACTGACAAGGTATGTCTCAAGTCTCCCTTACTCAGACCTTGTTCAGAATGAATACTTCTAAATGGCTTAAAACACAACAAAATTTTTTTTTTTTTTTAAATTAGCAAAATATGTCCCTTACCCCATACTAAAATATGACATTGTCCCCAATGTCAAATTTTAAAGGTAGGATTTAGGAGATATTACCTGCAGAGGTTGCTAACCACTTATTATAACTGAGACACAACAAACAAAATGTTAGATAATGTCACAAAGACAAAGTGCAATCCACTCCTTGCTCGTCCATATCTCTTTTTCTTTTTTCGAGCGTTTGCGAAACAACCGTAGCAGATAAATACTCATAAGCTTGGAGCTTTTTGAGTAAATCTTCAATGATTGTAGCAGAAATTATGGTTCTCCTTGCCTCTGAAAACATGAATCCATTATCCACAGCATTATCTAAATATGAAAGCAAATTACTAAATAACCATTAATATTAAGCAAACCAATGGGTTTCTTATTTGTGACCAAAGATGACCAAGAAGCCACGCAAGCTATTTCTTCCAATGTACCCAGACCTCCTGGTAAAGCAATGAATGCATCGGCAGAATGGTACATGATTGTCATCCGTTCAGGGATACTCCAGACTTGTATTTCCTTACCCACGGTAGGTCCACAAAAACTTGTGAATAGTTTTGGCACGATTCCTAGAACTGGACTTCCTCCGGCGTGTGCTGCTGTAGCGACTGCTCCCATTAAACCCGTACTACCGCCCCCATAAATCAACTGGATCTTTTGTTGGGCAAGTATTACTCCAACTCTTATGGCTTCATCAGCGAATATGTTATTTTTCCCTGGATAAGCACCTCCAAAGACACAAATTTTTTTAATGCGTTGGGACGAAGTACTTTCCATTTTTTTTTCTTTTTCGAGTGCCTGAAAGAGAATGAGTACATGGTGTAATATATAGAGGACTGAGTAGTGAATCAGACAAGAGTAATAATGTCGCCGAAAGTGTATCTGACCTGTCAGAAGAAAATATTAACCTAACAAAAGATTTTTGCGTGATTTCAGGAAGAAAATCAAAAAGAGAAGAAAAAATCAACCGTAAAAGACAAATAAAAAAAACGAGAATAATTACACAAATCGAACAACACGTAAATTAAACCAAAATAAAGTTATTGCAAATCAAACCAAAAACTGAGAAGTCATTTATTGTAGTTGTGATTGTGGCTCACATCTTCCTCTGGTTTTACGTCCAGAAACGGCTTAAACGCCTTCTATGAGTCGAGGATATGCTTCCCATCCAGTTTTCTTACAAGCTGGCAAACAGGGTCTTTTAACATCAGATTCCCAAGATGTTGCCATTCCCTTTGGAATTGCGGCCATAAATCAAGAATTTCTCTTTGTACGTCTCCACTAGGATGCGTCTCAAGAGAAAGTTGGATATTACCCAAATTCTCCTTACTCAGTCCATCCTTAATGAATTCAATTTTATCATCTCGATTAGAGGACGGAATCCCAATAGAACGACATTTACCGTTACACGTCCATCGTGCACATTTGTGGCAATTTGAACTCATGCGCTTTGCTCGTCGCTTCTTTGCAAAAGTGCTTCTACCTGTACCTGGTAAATGCAAAACAGGAAGATATTCATCTTCACGTACCTTGGCTTCAATTATCCAACGTATGTCTCCAGGAATCCCTTTGTGCATAAGCATTCTTAATCTTTCAAATCGAACTTGGTAAAGCTTCAGTAAAATATTTCGAGGAAAAGGAGGAAATCGTTTCTGCAATCTTGTGAGAATATCATCCATCCTGAAAAAAAAATAAAAGAGAAATTGAAAGAGAAATTTATATACAATATCAGTTTTTTGGGTAGCTGATGGAACCGACTTAATTAATCACGGAGTACCGTTATCCGCCATTTAACCGGGGTTAAAAAAAATTATATTTACATCTAGTGTTTTTCCAAACAAGGATCAGAAAGAAAAACAACATAAAAAGACTCAAAAACAAAACACTCTAAATAAAATCCTAAATTCTTCCCCCCACACATAATTCTTACATTGTCATTAATGTAATGCTATTATCCCCCAATGCAAGAATTATATGTAAGAGAAAAGAACTATTAAACAAAAGAAACTTATGCAGCCTAAATGAACTTAAAAGCAGTAAACACAATTAACAAAGAAATATAAGAAATAAAATAAAAACAATAAAAATAATAAAAGGAAAAGAAAGAGAAAGCAAATCTGAATATGGAAGGTTGGCAATTTCATCTTTAATTGGGCTGCCTTCCCAATTAACACTTGAGTTAGTGTTTTGAATCTAACCAACACCCTTTCTTGGCTTTTTAGGCTTGTCAGGCTCATACATGAAATTTCCCAAATTTATGCGTTTGAGAGGAAGCTTTCTTTGCACAACAGTGGATGCATTCTCCATTACAAGTATTATTCCATCATCCTTGGTGGTGCATATCTCATCGAGGAATGGTGCATCTTTTGGTACTTGTTGAATGACATCCACAAACAAACTGTTTAAGGTTTCCAGCGTGTCTTGTTCATGTTCATCCTCCTTGAACTTTGCGAATCTACTAGGAAAATGTGGATAAGAAACATTAGTAAAAATTGGAATCTCAAACGTTACCTCAGGTGCCGAAATACTCTTATTTGGATCATTGGCTTCATTATCCTCAAGAATAGAATTCATCTCTAATTTTGTCTCATCCTCATCTTGTTCCTCATTCCTCAAGGTCACAATAGTAGCATTCTCCTTTAGGTTAATCATCGTTTGGGCAGGGAGTTCTTCAGATCTTTGTGCTACCCATCCCACCATACTACTAGTCAATTGGATCATTTGCTTTTCCAAACTCTGGATGCTTGCCCTTGTTTCCTGTTGAAATTGCAAAGTATCAGTAACAAGAGAATAGACAAGATCTTCTAAAGAAGTACCTGAGTTTTGAGTCATATGTGGTGGTTGAAAAAGATCTGGTTCTTGGGACCATGATTGATTGAAGCTAGATGGATGAGTGTAATTGGCATAAGGATCTACTTCTTGGTAATTTTTCGAGTAGCCATAATTAGTATGATCCGACCATCCCTCATGGTAAGTGTTTGAGTAATGATCATACTGTTGGTCTTGGAACACTTGATGGCCTTGACATCCTCCCATGGCAAATTGTTGAACTGGGAAGGTGAGATTGGCTTGTTGATTCTCCATGTTCATGTATGCCACCAACTCTTCAAGTGATAGATTGCTCAATTCCATCGTTTTTTTTTTTTTATTTTTTTTTTATTTTTTTTTCAAAATTTGATAAGAAAAACCCGTATGTACAAGAAAACAAAACTCATTAGAACTGAAAATAAGAATAAACCAAGTAACAAATAAACTAAAGAAAACAATCCCCGACAACGGCGCCAAAAATTTGATGCACCCAAATGAGTGTATCTTATTTAACCTTGCACTAAAAAGATCAATTGTAAGTATAATGATTAGCAAGGGTCGAGTCCTCAGGGATTGGGTTTTAATCTATGAGTTATTAGTTTATAACTTACGTTGAAAGAAAACAATAAAAGAAAAGGGGTTTTTGAAGCCAGATTTAAACTAAAGTAAATAATAAGAATAAGATGCAAGCCGGTATAACCAGCCAATAAAAATATATATACTAAATTAGGCGGTATAACCAGCCAATAAAAATAAAACAAAGTTAATATACAAATTAGGCGGTATAACCAGCCAATAAAAATAAATATACTTTTAAAAATGAGCAAACTAGAAAAGTAAGAAAACAAGTAAGTAAGAAGAATCAAATATGAAAAATATGGTTAAGGTTTCATTCTCCACCACTAGACATCATTAAGAATCAATTTCAGATCTATCAATATCAACCAACTATCAAAGTTAACAACCGTAGATAACAACAAGCTCTGTTATCCCAATCTTTCCTTAGTTTGTCGTTAAATAGAACAAGCTCTCTATTTAATCTCTAACCATCAAACAACCTAGAATAAGCTCTCTAGATTCAATTTAATGGCAGCTTTATGATGAGAAAGATAGGTTGATCTAAGCAACAAACACATAAGCTCGGATTGTTCAACTTAGGTTATGTTCCACTTTGCAATTATTGAAAACTTGACCATAATCATTAATCACAAATTGCCACTTATGAATAGGAAATCAAGACAATTACACGGATCAAGACTCCTAAACTAGCAATAGATAATTATCAAGATCTATCTAGTTGTACACCTAAACAAATCAAGACAACATCATGAACAATTCTTGTAGAAGAACATAAGCAACTTTGATAGAAAATTAATGATAGATAGAATCTGAAAATCAATCACAAAACATGTCTAGGGCTTTGAAATCACCCTTAACCAAATAGAAGTTTAGCCTAGCATAGGCATTATAAACATAAAATTAAATAGAATCTAAGAAGAAAATAAAAGAAAGAAAGAAGAAGAAGAAGAATATTAATTATCCAACCTCTTGCCCTTTCTAAAGAAAAAGAAAACTAGAGAAAAGAAAGAAGAAGAAAACTTAGAGAATTTTATTACAAAGGCTAATATCCTACCAATGTACAATATGATCCTCTACAATCATCCAAGGCCCTCTATTTATACACATTTTGGAGGGCTAAATGACAAGAGACAAGCTTTACAAATTTCAAAGGTAGGTATAATAGGTGGGTGCATTTTTCTAACAATTTTCGTCATATTGTATGACCATTTTGATCAGCCAACTTGATGGTCGATTTTGTCAATCTTGGAGGCCTGATCTGATCACATGGTCTTCTAGAAAAATGTTCCCCTATGAGTTACTGATTCATATCCGTTGGAATCAGCTCATTTTCTGATGTGGAGAAGAAGATATGGGCAAAATACGAAAACAGGTCAGCACAGACGTCATTGCACATCAGCCAACTTGATGGTCGATTTCTTCAATATTGGAAGCTTTATCTGATCACATGGTCTTCTAGACAAATGTTCCCCTATCCGTTAGTGATCCATAGCCGTTAGAATCAGCTCATTTTCTGATGTGTATCGGACGATATGGTCAAAATGCGAAAACTGCTCAGGACAGACGTCATTGCACATCAGCCAACTTGATGGTTGATTTCGCTAGGGAAAACGACTCCCTTTCAAGAAGTGTAAAACATGAAAAAGATAGATATGCCTCTTAACTTTGCACGGTTAAAATTTCAGCCTTATTGCTTCAGTGAAACTCCCGATATAGCTGATATGGCAAAAGGTGTCGGAACTGGAACTGAACTGGATTTGCCCTTAATTCTAGTAATCTGAAATCACTCAAAGAAACTTGTGAAAAACACCAAATTACATAAAAATATAAAAGATCATAAACACAATTAGACTAAACAATAATAACTCGTATTTGACACAAAACAATAATAAGACATAACTAAAAACTATATAATTATACGAGTTATCAATTGCTTTCTTTAGTTTATTAGTTTATTGGTTTATTCTTATTTTCTAATTATTTACTTTCTTATTATTTTTTGTTGTTGTTTTTATTAGTGAATGTTCCAAGCTCCTGAAGAAGACTTAAGACTTAGGAGAATTCGGGAATTTATAACTTCTCACCAACAACCAATCGAGGAGTTGATCCAAAACATCCAAGAGGAGCAAGGAGAGATGGCAGCAGCTGACAACTGAATTCTCAAGGAGCTTGCCGCTCCGGACTTGGGTCAACAACCATTATGCATTGAATATGCTAATCTTGAGGTAGCTTTTGAATTAAAATCTGGTTTGATTATCTTCTCCCAACTTTTTATGGTTTTGCAGGAGAGGATCCAAATAAGCACCTCAAGGAATTCCATGTAGTTTGCTCAATGATTTAGGATTTCTTTTATTTTTGTCTACTATTTTTTTTTATGAGTCTTTATTATTATTTTTAGTGTGTTTTAGTTCCTTTTTAATACAATGATGAGATATGAATTGCATAAGTCTAAAACAGAGTTATTAGTGAGAAGATTTTCATGAGAATTGAGCTTGACATCATTTTATGAGCCAATGTTAATATGATATGTTGATTGAGAAAGAAGCATGTTTAGACTTGATATTGACTTGTATAATCATCCTTGTGAGTTTTTGAGCCTATATGATTGATGCATTATACATATCAATCTAATTTCTTTCTTGAGTGCTCTTATGATTACATGATTCTCTAGAACTTGCTTTAAACCATTTGAGACTATATTGATGCATGTGACAACATGAATATGATAGAGGCATTAGGATTTTTAGCCAGGGCCAAACAGCCATCCCTTATTGATGTTCCAAGAGAACACACCCTTAGTGAACCAATTTGAGCCTACATTGAATAAGCTATCTCTTTGGTAACCATAACTTGTCCCTAACCTAAATATACTTATATCTTTACCTTTGTTCCAAAGATGAATTAGCATGTTTTGAGACAAGTTGCAAAGACAAGGAAGATCTATTGAAAATTTGGGTTAGAAACAAGAAATAAGTGTGGGAGGGAAAGAAAAGAAAAGTCAAGAAAAAAAGAAATGGAATACTGGCAAATACATTCCTATGTAAAAAAAATATATATGAATCATCTCTTGAATTTGTGAAAAAAAAGATGTTACAAAGTTGTTTAGAATGAAGAAAAGGCCCAACATGAATATCCGGCCTAGGTGACTATGTACTTGTAAAAAGTTTTGAGAAGTTTCTTTGTATGATCTTTTTATGTCTCTAAACTTTATGAACTCTTTGGAACCTTTGTGATATCTTTATCCTTTTGTTCTTCAACCACATTACAAACCCCTTGGCCCCATTACAACCTTCATTAAAGACCTCTTAATTCATGAAGTTGTATGATCTAAATAGTGGAGAATAGGTGGACAAGCAAGAATATGGTAGAACTATTTTCATGAGATTGATTGAGTGTAAACACTTCACCACTACTTTAAAGAGTGAAAATCATGAGGGTATCCCATGTGAGAAGTTGAGATTAAATTTGAACATGCACTATTTTGATTGAGATATGTTATGTTAATATTGGCTTAACTCAAACAATTTACATTCAAGCTTGATTTTTTGTGAAATTCTTTAAGCTATTGATTAGTTTATAAGACTTGTTCAAAGATTGTCTCTAATTTGTATTGAAAGGATTAGGAGTAAATATTTTTAGTATATGTAGTTTATTTATATTTTAGTTTTTCAATGTTTGTGGGTATCGTTCTAGTAAACCCTCACGAGACTAAACTCGTCCACTAGGGACACCTAGGGGTTTAAAGGCTTGTGTCACATGCTAAGTGCCACTGTGATTTCCTACGAAAATGGATTAGATTAGATTTTCTTATTTTATTTTTATTGAGTCGTTGCTAGGGACTAGCAACAATCTAAGTGTGGGGGTGTGATAACTCGTATAATTATATAGTTTTTAGTTATGTTTTATTATTGTTTTGTGTCAAATACGAGTTATTATTGTTTAGTCTAATTGTGTTTATGATCTTTTATATTTTTATGTATTTTGGTGTTTTTCACAAGTTTCTTTGAGTGATTTCAGATTACTAGAATTAAGGGCAAATCCAGTTCAGTTCCAGTTCCGACACCTTTTGCCATATCAGTTATATCTCGAGTTTCACTGAAGTAATAAGGCTGAAATTTGTATCCGTGCAAAGCTAAGAGGCATATCTATCTTTTGCATGTTTTACACTTCTTGAAACGGAGTCGTTTTCCCTAGCGAAATCGACCATCAAGTTGGCTGATGTGCAATGACGTCTGTGCTGACCTGTTTTCGTATTTTGCCCATATCTTCTTGTCCACATCAGAAAATGAGCTGATTCCAACGGCTATGGATCATTAACTGATAGGGTAACATTTTTCTAGAAGACCATGTGATCAGATAAGGCCTCCAAAATTGACAAAATCGACCATCAAGTTGGCTGATCAAAATCGTCATATATGACGAAAATTGTTAGAAAAATGCACCCACCTATTATACCTACCTTTGAAATTTGTAAAGCTTGTCTCTTGTCATTTAGCCCTCCAAAATGTGTATAAATAGAGGGCCTTGGATGATTGTAAGGGATCATATTGTACATTGGTAGGATATTAGCCATTGTAATAAAATTCTCTAAGTTTTCTTCTTCTTTCTTTTCTCTAGTTTTCTTTTCCTTTATTTTCTTCTTCTTCTTTCTTTCTTTTATTTCCTTCTTAGATTCTCTTTAATTTTATGTTTATGTTTACAATGCCTATGCTAGGCTAAACTTCTATTTGGTTAAGGGTGATTTCAAAGCCCTAGACATGTTTTGTGATTGATTTTCAGATTCTATCTATCATTAATTTTCTATCAAAGTTGCTTATGTTCTTCTACAAGAATTGTTCATGATGTTGTCTTGATTTATTTAGGTGTACAACTAGATAGATCTTGATAATTATCTATTATTAGTTTAGGAGTCTTGATCCGTGTAATTGTCTTGATTTCCTATTCATAAGTGGCAATTTGTGATTAATGATTATGGTCAAGTTTTCAATAATTGCAAAGTGGAACATAACCTAAGTTGAACAATCCGAGCTTATGTGTTTGTTGCTTAGATCAACCTATCTTTCTCATCATAAAGCTGCGATTAAATTGAATTTAGAGAGCTTATTCTAGGTTGTTTAATGGTTAGAGATTAAATAGAGAGCTTGTTCTATTTAACGACAAACTAAGGAAAGATTGGGATAACAGAGCTTGTTGTTATTTACGGTTGTTAACTTTGATAGTTGGTTGATATTGATAGATCTGAAATTGATTCTTAATGATGTCTAGTGGTGGAGAATGAAACCTTAACCATATTTTTCATATTTGATTCTTCTTACTTACTTGTTTTCTTAATTTTCTAGTTTGCTTATTTTTAAAAGTATATTTATTTTTATTGGCTGGTTATACCGCCTAATTTGTATATTAACTTTGTTTTATTTTTATTGGCTGGTTATACCGCCTAATTTAGTATATATATTTTTATTGGCTGGTTATACCGCCTTGCATTTTATTCTTATTATTTACTTTAGTTTAAATCTGGCTTCAAAAACCCCTTTTCTTTTATTGTTTTCTTTGAACGTAAGTTATAAACTAATAACTCAGATTAAAACCCAATCCCTGAGGACTCGACCCTTGCTAATCATTATACTTACAATTGATCTTTTTAGTGCAAGGTTAAATAAGATACACTCTTTTGGGTGCATCAAATTTTTGGCGCCGTTGCCGGGGATTGCTTTCTTTAGTTTATTAGTTTATTGGTTTATTCTTATTTTCTGTTCTAATTATTTACTTTCTTATTTTTTTTATTAGTGAATGTTCCAAGCTCCCGAAGAAGACTTACGACTTAGGAAAATTCGGGAATTTATAACTTCTCACCAACAACCAATCGAGGAGTTGATCCAAAACATCCAAGAGGAGCAAGGAGAGATGGCAGCAGCTGACAACCGAACTCTCAAGGAGCTAGCCGCTCCGGACTTGGGTCAACAACCATTATGCATTGAATATGCTAATCTTGAGGTAGCTTTTGAATTAAAATCTGGTTTGATTCATCTTCTCCCAACTTTTCGTGGTTTTGCAGGAGAGGATCCAAATAAGCACCTCAAGGAATTCCATGTAGTTTGCTCAAGCATGAGACCAACAGGGGTCACGGAAGAGCAAGTTAAGTTGAGAGCCTTTCCATTCTCTCTAGCTGATTCAGCAAAGGAATGGCTCTACTATCTACCATCCGGGACCATCACTACATGGAATGATTTGAAGAAAGCATTCTTGGAAAGGTATTTCCCAGCATCTAAGGCTGCCAACATTAGGAAAGAGATATGTGGGATTCGGCAATACAACGGAGAGTCCTTATATGAATATTGGGAGAGGTTCAAGAAACTTTGTGCATCATGTCCACACCATCAAATAAGTGAACAACTTCTCATCCAATACTTCTATGAAGGTCTCATGCCCATGGAGAGAAGTATGATAGATGCCGCTAGTGGGGGAGCTCTAGTTGATAAGACTCCCAGGGCTGCTAGAACATTAATCTCCAACATGGCAGCCAATTCTCAACAGTTCTCAATGAGACAAGATCCACCACCACAACCCAAGAGAGTTAATGAGGTAAGTATATCATTCCTTGAACAAAAATTTGATAAACTGACTTCTCTTGTTCAACAATTGGCTGTAGGTAAAATACAACAAATAAAGGCTTGTGGCATATGTTCAAACATAGGGCACCAAACTGATATGTGTCCAACACTTCAAGAGGATACCAATGAACATGTGAATGCCATGGGTGGATTTCAGAACCAATCAAGGAAATATGATCCCTACTCAAACACATACAATCCAGGATGGAGGGATCATCCAAACTTCAATTATGGAGGGAACCAATCACAAACTATTCCTCCACCATTTGACCACAGGCCACCGGGTTTTCAGCAAAGAGTGCAACAACCATACCAAACCCGACAACAACTACCACCCACCCAAAATTCAGGTACTTCTCTTGAAGATCTTGTTAAAGCTCTTTCTACTAATACAATTCAATTTCAACAGGAAACAAAGACAAGTATTCGAAATTTGGAGACTCAAATAGGGCAATTGGCAACAACCATGAGTCAAATGCAAGCAAGGGATTCTGGGAAATTACCTTCCCAAACCATAGTGAATCCAAGAGAGAATGCCAATGCTATAAATTTAAGAAGTGGGAAACAGCTAGAGACACCACAAAATGATAGTGCTCAAGGGGAGAACAATACCATGGCATCCTCTTCACATCCCAACGAGCCACTAAAAAAGGTAATTCCTAAACCATCCTTTCCTTCTTATATAACTCCTCCACCTTTTCCTAACAGGTTAGCAAAGTCCAAGAAGGAGGAGCAAGAGAAGGAAATTTTGGAAACCTTCCGGAAAGTAGAGGTGAACATTCCTTTACTAGATGCTATCAAGCAAGTGCCAAGATATGCCAAGTTCCTAAAAGAGTTGTGCACATCTAAACGGAAGTTGAAATGGAATGAAAAGGTAAGTGTGGGGGAGAATGTGTCAGCTGTTCTTCAAAAGAAACTCCCACCTAAATGCAAGGATCCAGGTATGTTTACCATTCCTTGTAAGATAGGCAACACCAGGTTTGAGCGTGCTATGCTAGATCTAGGGGCATCTATTAATGTCATGCCATATTCAATTTATGCTTCATTGAATCTAGGACCATTAGAGGAAACCGGTGTTATAATACAACTTGCTGACCGTTCTAACACTTATCCAAGAGGAGTTGTAGAAGACGTTCTTGTACAGGTTAATGAATTGGTTTTTCCCGCTGACTTTTATGTTATTGAGATGGAAGATGAGATGTCTTCTAATCCCACACCTATTCTATTAGGGAGACCATTCTTGAAAACAGCAAGAACTAAAATAGATGTACATGATGGCACTTTAACTATGGAATTTGATGGTGAAATAATTCGCTTTAACATTTTTGAGGCCATGAGATATCCTAGTGATGTGCATTCTGTTTTTAATATTGATATAATTGACTCACTAGTGCAGCAAGCTTATGAGCTAGATGGTGAAGATAGTGTAGAAATAGTCCTTAGCAACCATCTCGGAATGGGGAATGCTAAACTAGCCTTGAATGACCAGGTGGAAGGGGCACTAGAATCTTTACACTCGCTGCAACCTAAAGATGCAAGGTTTGATGTTTCATTTATTGATTTGCCTTTATCTAATGAGAAACTTCTACCTTCCATTTTGCAGGCACCAACTTTAGAGTTGAAACCACTACCGAACCACTTGAAATATGTGTTCTTAGGTAAAAAGGACACACTACCGATCATCATTGCCAAAGAGCTCACACCTTTGCAAGAAGAGCGACTTATCCGGGTGCTTAGAGAGCATAAAACAGCAATTGGTTGGACAATTGCCGATATCAAGGGAATAAGCCCATCCATGTGCATGCACCGGATTTTGTTAGAGGAAGGGTCTAAACCAACAAGAGAAGCACAAAGAAGATTGAACCCTCCTATGATGGAGGTTGTGAAAAAGGAGATACTGAAGCTCCTAGATGTTGGAGTGATCTATCCTATCTCGGATAGCAAATGGGTGAGCCCAGTCCAAGTGGTTCCAAAGAAATCAGGTGTAACGGTGGTAACAAATAATGAGAATGAACTTGTTCCTACTAGGATTCAAACAGGATGGCGAGTTTGTATTGATTATCGTAAACTTAATTCCACAACTCGCAAAGACCACTTTCCTTTACCTTTTATTGATCAAATGCTTGAAAGGTTAGCTGGCCATTCTCATTATTGTTTTCTTGATGGTTTTTCAGGTTATAATCAGATAGCCATTGCTCCGGAGGACCAAGAGAAAACAACATTCACATGTCCATTTGGTACTTTTGCATACCGGCGTATGCCATTTGGTCTTTGTAATGCACCAGCTACATTCCAAAGGTGTATGGTTAGCATATTTTCAGATTATGTAGAGAACATCATAGAAGTGTTTATGGATGATTTTAGTGTCTATGGTGATTCTTTTGATAGATGTCTAGAGAACCTTACACTTGTACTTGAAAGATGCATGGAAACTAACCTTGTTTTGAATTGGGAAAAATGTCACTTTATGGTAGAACAAGGAATAGTTTTGGGCCATGTTATTTCTTCTAGAGGGATAGAGGTTGATAAGTCTAAAATAGATATTATGCATTCTTTACCACCTCCCACAAATGTGAGAGAGGTTCGTTCTTTTCTTGGACATGCAGGTTTCTATAGGAGATTTATCAAAGACTTCTCAAAGATCACATTACCTCTTTGCAAGCTACTACAAAAAGATGTGGTTTTCCACTTTGATGATAAATGCAAAGAGGCGTTTGAAACATTGAAGGGACTCTTGACATCAGCTCCTATCATCCAACCACCAGATTGGAATGTACCTTTTAAAATCATGTGTGATGCTAGTGACTATGCCATTGGAGCTGTTTTGGGCCAACGGGTTGGCAAAGCCTCACATGCCCTTTATTATGCCTCCCGAACTCTTAATGATGCTCAATTGAACTATTCCACTACTGAAAAAGAACTTTTGGCTATTGTATTTGCTTTAGAAAAATTTCGATCTTATTTAATTGGTACTAAAGTAATTGTATATTCTGACCATGCAGCCCTTAAGTACTTACTCACTAAAAAGGAGGCCAAACCAAGGTTGATTAGATGGATACTTCTCTTACAAGAGTTTGATTTGGAGATAAAAGATAAGAGAGGTAGTGACAACCTGGTTGCGGACCATCTTAGCCGTTTAGTTCATGAAGATGATGCACTACCCTTGAATGAGAACTTTCCGGATGAGCAACTTCTTTTTATAAGTACAACAACTCCTTGGTATGCTGATATTGTTAATTACTTAGTTACCAAGAAGTTGCCACAAGAGTTGACACAAGCTCAAAGAAATAAGATCAAGAGTGATGCCAAATACTA
This sequence comes from Fremontodendron californicum, assembly GCA_030761205.1. NCBI lineage: Eukaryota > Viridiplantae > Streptophyta > Magnoliopsida > Malvales > Malvaceae > Fremontodendron > Fremontodendron californicum. Next base: position 5,363,224 of record JAULJL010000019.1, on the reverse strand, counting down.
CATATGGGATGATCCTTACCTTTGGAAGCATTGCTCAGATCAGATTATAAGAAGGTGTGTACTCGAAATTGAATTTCAATCTATTCTCACCTTTTGTCACTCTTATGCATGTGGAGGACAATTTGGATCCAAAAGAACAGCCATGAAAGTTCTTGATTCTGGATTTTATTGGCCTACCATATTCAAAGATGCATACCACTTTTGCAAGTCATGTGATCGTTGCCAAAGAACTGGTAACTTAGGTGCTAGAAATCAAATGCCTCAAACTCCAATACTTATTGTTGAAATTTTTGATGTATGGGGCATGGATTTCATGGGACCTTTTCCTCCTTCTTTTGGTAATCTTTATATTTTACTTGCCGTTGATTATGTTTCAAAGTGGGTGGAAGCAAAATCCACTAGGACTAATGACTCTAAAGTTGTTTCAGATTTTGTCAAGACTAACATCTTTGCTAGGTTTGGAACGCCAAAGGCCATAATCAGCGATAGAGGTACTCACTTTTGCAATAGGACTATGGAAGCACTTTTGAGGAAGTATAACATCACACACAAGGTCTCCACCTCATATCATCCTCAAACTAGTGGGCAAGCTGAAGTGTCAAACCGAGAAGTTAAGTCCATCCTTGAAAAGACAGTTAATCCAAATAGGAAGGATTGGAGTTCACGACTTGATGATGCACTTTGGGCTTATAGGACAGCATATAAGACACCCATTGGTATGTCTCCTTATCGACTTGTTTATGGTAAGCCTTGTCATCTTCCGATTGAATTGGAACATAAATCATATTGGGCTATCAAACAATGCAACATGGAGATGGATGAGACAGGAAAGAAAAGAAAACTTGACCTACAAGAATTAGAGGAGATAAGGAATGATGCCTATCAGAATTCTAGGATTTACAAGGAAAAGACTAAGGCATTCCATGACAAGATGATATCAAGAAAGGAATTTGTTGTTGGACAAAAAGTTCTTCTCTTCCATTCACGCCTTAAGTTATATCCAGGTAAGTTACGTTCTCGTTGGGTTGGACCTTTTGTTATTACTAATGTATTTACTCATGGTGCAGTTGAAATCCAAAGCCCAAAAACAGATAAGGCATTCAAAGTGAATGGTCGTAGATTGAAGCCTTACTATGAGAACTTTCCAATACAAGATGTGGAGGAGTTTCCACTTTTTGAGCCAAAGTATGTTGAATAATAATGGCATGGGTCTAAGTCAGGCTGAGGACAATAAACCAAGCGCTTCTTGGAAGGCAACCCAAAAAGATGGAGAGCATCTATTATATCAGATTTGCATATTCCTTACTCTCCATCATTCTATCTTTTATTGTTTTTCTTTTGTTTAATAGTTCTTTTCTCTTACATATAATTCTTGCATTGGGGGATAATAGCATTACATTGAGGACAATGTAAAAATTATGTGTGGGGGGAAGAATTTAGGATTTTATTTAGAGTGTTTTGTTTTTTAGTCTTTTTATGTTGTTTTTTCTTTCTGATCCTTGTTTTGAAAATAACTAGATGTAAATATAATTTTTTTAGTTTTTTTTAACCCCGGTTAAATGGCGGATAACGGTACTCCGTGATTATTTAAATCGGTTCCATCAGCTACCCACAAAACTGATATTGTATATAAATTTCTCTTCCAATTTCTCTTTCATTTTTTTTCATTTTTTTTTAGGATTGATGATATTCTCACAAGATTGCAGAAACGATTTCCTCCTTTTCCTCGAAATATTTTACTGAAGCTTTACCAAGTTCGATTTGAAAGATTAAGAATGCTTATGCACAAAGGGATTCCTGACGACATACGTTGGATAATTGAAGCCAAGGTACGTGAAGATGAATATCTTCCTATTTTGCATTTACCAGGTACAGGTAGAAGCACTTTTGCAAAGAAGCGACGAGCAAAGCGCATGAGTTCAAATTGCCACAAATGTGCACGATGGACGTGTAACGGTAAATGTCGTTCTATTGGGATTCCGTCCTCTAATCGAGATGATAAAATTGAATTCATTAAGGATGGACTGAGTAAGGAGAATTTGGGTAATATCCAACTTTCTCTTGAGACGCATCCTAGTGGAGACGTACAAAGAGAAATTCTTGATTTATGGCCGCAATTCCAAAGGGAATGGCAACATCTTGGGAATCTGATGTTAAAAGACCCTGTTTGCCAGCTTGTAAGAAAACTGGATGGGAAGCATATCCTCGACTCATAGAAGGCGTTTAAGCCGTTTCTGGACGTAAAACCAGAGGAAGATGTGAGCCACAATCACAACTACAATAAATGACTTCTCAGCTTTTGGTTTGATTTGCAATAACTTTATTTTGGTTTAATTTACGTGTTGTTCGATTTGTGTAATTATTCTCGTTTTTTTTATTTGTCTTTTACGGTTGATTTTTTCTTCTCTTTTTGATTTTCTTCCTGAAATCGCGCAAAAATCTTTTGTTAGGTTAACATTTTCTTCTGACAGGTCAGATACACTTTCGGCGACATTATTACTCTTGTCTGATTCACTACTCAGTCCTCTATATATTACACCATGTACTCATTCTCTTTCAGGCACTCGAAAAAGAAAAAAAGTAAAAAAAATGGAAAGTACTTCATCCCAACGCATTAAAAAAATTTGTGTCTTTGGAGGTGCTTATCCAGGGAAAAATAACATATTCGCTGATGAAGCCATAAGAGTTGGAGTAATACTTGCCTAACAAAAGATCCAGTTGATTTATGGAGGCGGTAGTACGGGTTTAATGGGAGCAGTCGCTACAGCAGCACACGCCGGAGGAAGTCCAGTTCTAGGAATCGTGCCAAAACTATTCACAAGTTTTTGTGGACCTACCGTGGGTAAGGAAATACAAGTCTGGAGTGTCCCTGAACGGATAACAATCATGTACCATTCTGCCGATGCATTCATTGCTTTACCAGGAGGTCTGGGTACATTGGAAGAAATAGCTTGCGTGGCTTCTTGGTCATCTTTGGTCACAAATAAGAAACCCATTGGTTTGCTTAATATTAATGGTTATTTTAGTAATTTGCTTTCATATTTAGATCATGCTGTGGATAATGGATTCATGTTTTCAGAGGCAAGGAGAACCATAATTTCTGCTACAACCATTTAAGATTTACTCAAAAAGCTCCAAGCTTATGAGTGTTTATCTGCTACGGTTGTTTCGCAAACGCTCGGAAAAAGAAAAAGAGATATGGACGAGCAAGGAGTGGATTGCACTTTGTCTTTGTGACATTATCTAACATTTTGCTTGTTGTGTCTCAGTTATAATAAGTGGTTAGCAACCTCTGCAGGTAATATCTCCTAAATTCTACCTTTAAAATTTGACATTGGGGACAATATCATATTTTAGTAGGGGGTAAGGGACATATTTTGCTAATCTATCAAAAAAAAAAAAAAAAAAAACAAAACAAGTTTGTTGTGTTTTAAGCAATTTAGAAGTATTCATTCTGAACAAGGTCTGAGTAAGGGAGACTTGAGACACACCTTGTGAGTTTGATTTTAATCTTTTTATGTTTACTTGTTAATTTTTGTTTAGTATTTTAAAATTTATTTAGGTTGCATGAGTTTGTTTTGTTTTGAGTCTTAGCTGTTCCTATTCTTATGTTATTAGTTCTTTTCTCTTACACATGATTCTTTCATTTGGGTTAATAGACTTACATTGAGGACAATGTAAGAATTAAGTGTGGGGGGAATGATTTAGGATTTCTTTTATTTTTGTCTACTATTTTTTTTTTTATGAGTCTTTATTATTATTTTTAGTGTGTTTTAGTTCCTTTTTAATACAATGATGAGATATGAATTGCATAAGTCTAAAACAGAGTTATTAGTGAGAAGATTTTCATGAGAATTGAGCTTGATATCATTTTATGAGCCAATGTTAATATGATATGTTGATTGAGAAAGAAGCATGTTTAGACTTGATATTGACTTGTATAATCATCCTTGTGAGTTTTTGAGCCTATATGATTGATGCATTATACATATCAATCTAATTTTCTTTCTTGAGTGCTCTTATGATTACATGATTCTCTAGAACTTGCTTTAAACCATTTGAGACTATATTGATGCATGTGACAACATGAATATGATAGAGGCATTAGGATTTTTAGCCAGAGCCAAACAGCCATCCCTTATTGATGTTCCAAGAGAACACACCCTTAGTGAACCAATTTGAGCCTACATTGAATAAGCTATCTCTTTGGTAACCATAACTTGTCCCTAACCTAAATATACTTATATCTTTACCTTTGTTCCAAAGATGAATTAGCATGTTTTGAGACAAGTTGCAAAGACAAGGAAGATCTATTGAAAATTTGGGTTAGAAACAAGAAATAAGTGTGGGAGGGAAAGAAAAGAAAAGTCAAGAGAAAAAGAAATGGAATACTGGCAAATACATTCCTATGTAAAAAAAATATATATGAATCATCTCTTGAATTTGTGAAAAAAAAGATGTTACAAAGTTGTTTAGAATGAAGAAAAGGCCCAACATGAATATCCGGCCTAGGTGACTATGTACTTGTAAAAAGTTTTGAGAAGTTTCTTTGTATGATCTTTTTATGTCTCTAAACTTTATGAACTCTTTGGAACCTTTGTGATATCTTTATCCTTTTGTTCTTCAACCACATTACAAACCCCTTGGCCCCATTACAACCTTCATTAAAGACCTCTTGATTCATGAAGTTGTATGATCTAAATAGTGGAGAATAGGTGGACAAGCAAGAATATGGTAGAACTATTTTCATGAGATTGATTGAGTGTAAACACTTCACCACTACTTTAAAGAGTGAAAATCATGAGGGTATCCCATGTGAGAAGTTGAGATTAAATTTGAACATGCACTATTTTGATTGAGATATGTTATGTTAATATTGGCTTAACTCAAACAATTTACATTCAAGCTTGATTTTTTGTGAAATTCTTTAAGCTATTGATTAGTTTATAAGACTTGTTCAAAGATTGTCTCTAATTTGTATTGAAAGGATTAGGAGTAAATATTTTTAGTATATGTAGTTTATTTATATTTTAGTTTTTCAATGTTTGTGGGTATCGTTCTAGTAAACCCTCACGAGACTAAACTCGTCCACTAGGGACACCTAGGGGTTTAAAGGCTTGTGTCACATGCTAAGTGTCACCGTGATTTCCTACGAAAATGGATTAGATTAGATTTTCTTATTTTATTTTTATTGAGTCGTTGCTAGGGACTAGCAACAATCTAAGTGTGGGGGTGTGATAACTTGATAACTCGTATAATTATATAGTTTTAGTTATGTTTTATTATTGTTTTGTGTCAAATACGAGTTATTATTGTTTAGTCTAATTGTGTTTATGATCTTTTATATTTTTATGTAATTTGGTGTTTTTCACAAGTTTCTTTGAGTGATTTCAGATTACTAAAATTAAGGGCAAATCCAGTTCAGTTCCAGTTCCGACACCTTTTGCCATATCAGCTATATCTGGAGTTTCACTGAAGCAATAAGGCTGAAATTTTAACCGTGCAAAGTTAAAAAGCATATCTATCTTTTTCATGTTTTACACTTCTTGAAACGGAGTCGTTTTCCCTAGCGAAATCAACCATCAAGTTGGCTGATGTGCAATGACGTCTGTCCTGAGCAGTTTTCGCATTTTGACCATATCGTCCGATACCCATCAGCAAATGAGCTGATTCCAACGGCTATGGATCATTAACTCATAGGGGAACATTTGTCTAGAAGACCATGTGATCAGATAAAGCCTCCAATATTGAAGAAATCGACCATCAAGTTGGCTGATGTGCAATGACGTCTGTGCTGACCTGTTTTTGTATTTTGCCCATATCTGCTTCTCCACATCAGCAAATGAGCTGATTCCAACGGCTATGAATCAGCAACTCATAGGGGAACATTTTTCTAGAAGACCATGTGATCAGATCAGGCCTCCAAGATTGACAAAATCGACCATCAAGTTGGCTGATCAAAATGGTCATACAATATGACGAAAATTGTTAGAAAAATGCACCCACCTATTATACCTACCTTTGAAATTTGTAAAGCTTGTCTCTTGTCATTTAGCCCTCCAAAATGTGTATAAATAGAGGGCCTTGGATGATTGTAGAGGATCATATTGTACATAGGTAGGATATTAGCCATTTTAATAAAATTCTCTAAGTTTTCTTCTTCTTTCTTTTCTCTAGTTTTCTTTCTTTTCTCTAGTTTTCTTTTTCTTTAGAGAGAGCAAGAGGTTGGATAATTAATATTCTTCCTCTTCTTCTTTCTTTCTTTTATTTTCTTCTTAGATTTTCTTTAATTTTATGTTTATGTTTATAATGCCTATGCTAGGCTAAACTTCTATTTGGTTAAGGGTGATTTCAAAGCCTTAGACATGTTTTGTGATTGATTTTCAGATTCTATCTATCATTAATTTTCTATCAAAGTTGCTTATGTTCTTCTACAAGAATTGTTCATGATGTTGTCTAGATTTATTAGGTGTACAACTAGATAGATCTTGATAATTATCTATTGCTAGTTTAGGAGTCTTGATCCGTGTAATTGTCTTGATTTCCTATTCATAAGTGGCAATTTGTGATTAATGATTTTGGTCAAGTTTTCAATAATTGCAAAGTGGAACATAACCTAAGTTGAACAATCCGAGCTTATGTGTTTGTTGCTTAGATCAACCTATCTTTCTCATCATAAAGCTGCCATTAAATTGAATTTAGAGAGCTTATTCTAGGTTGTTTAATGGTTAGAGATTAAATAGAGAGCTTGTTCTATTTAACGACAAACTAAGGAAAGATTGGGGTAACAGAGCTTGTTGTTATCTACGGTTGTTAACTTTGATAGTTGGTTGATATTGATAGATCTGAAATTGATTCTTAATGATGTCTAGTGGTGGAGAATGAAACCTTAACCATATTTTTCATATTTGATTCTTCTTACTTATTTGTTTTCTTACTTTTAGTTTGCTTATTTTTTATATTTATTTTTATTGGCTGGTTATACCGCCTAATTTGTATATTAACTTTGTTTTATTTTTATTGGCTGGTTATACCGCCTAATTTAGTATATATATTTTTATTGGCTGGTTATACCGCCTAATTTAGTATATATATTTTTATTGGCTGGTTATACCGCCTTGCATCTTATTCTTATTATTTACTTTAGTTTAAATCTGGCTTCAAAAACCCCTTTTCTTTTATTGTTCTTGAATTTAAGTTTTAAACTATTAACTTATAAACTAAAACCCAATCCCTGAGGACTCGACCCTTGCTAACTACTATACTTACAATTTATCTTTTTAGTGCAAGGTTAAATAAGATACACTCTTTTGGGTGCATCAGAACTCGTATAATTATATAGTTTTTAGTTATGTTTTATTATTGTTTTGTGTCAAATACGAGTTATTATTGTTTAGTCTAATTGTGTTTATGATCTTTTATATTTTTATGTATTTTGGTGTTTTTCACAAGTTTCTTTGAGTGATTTCAGATTACTAGAATTAAGGGCAAATCCAGTTCAGTTCCAGTTCCGACACCTTTTGCCATATCAGCTATATCTCGAGTTTCACTGAAGAAATAAGGCTGAAATTTGTAGCCGTGCAAAGCTAAGAGGCATATCTATCTTTTTCATGTTTTACACTTCTTGAAACGGAGTCGTTTTCCCTAGAGAAATCGACCATCAAGTTGGCTGATGTGCAATGACGTCTGTGCTGACCTGTTTTTGTATTTTGCCCATAGCTTCTTGTCCACATCAGAAAATGAGCTGATTCCAACGGCTATGGATCATTAACTGATAGGGTAACATGTTTCTAGAAGACCATGTGATCAGATAAGGCCTCCAAAATTGACAAAATCGACCATCAAGTTGGCTGATCAAAATCGTCATATATGACAAAAATTGTTAGAAAAATGCACCCACCTATTATACCTACCTTTGAAATTTGTAAAGCTTGTCTCTTGTCATTTAGCCCTCCAAAATGTGTATAAATAGAGGGCCTTGGATGATTGTAAGGGATCATATTGTACATTGGTAGGATATTAGCCATTGTAATAAAATTCTCTAAGTTTTCTTCTTCTTTCTTTTCTCTAGTTTCTTTTTCTTTATTTTCTTCTTCTTCTTTCTTTCTTTTATTTCCTTCTTAGATTCTCTTTAATTTTATGTTTATGTTTACAATGCCTATGCTAGGCTAAACTTCTATTTGGTTAAGGGTGATTTCAAAGCCCTAGACATGTTTTGTGATTGATTTTCAGATTCTATCTATCATTAATTTTCTATCAAAGTTGCTTATGTTCTTCTACAAGAATTGTTCATGATGTTGTCTTGATTTATTTAGGTGTACAACTAGATAGATCTTGATAATTATCTATTGCTAGTTTAGGAGTCTTGATCCGTGTAATTGTCAAGTTTTCAATAATTGCAAAGTGGAACATAACCTAAGTTGAACAATCCGAGCTTATGTGTTTGTTGCTTAGATCAACCTATCTTTCTCATCATAAAGCTGCCATTAAATTGAATTTAGAGAGCTTATTCTAGGTTGTTTAATGGTTAGAGATTAAATAGAGAGCTTGTTCTATTTAACGACAAACTAAGAAAGATTGGGATAACAGAGCTTGTTGTTATTTACGGTTGTTAACTTTGATAGTTGGTTGATATTGATAGATCTGAAATTGATTCTTAATGATGTCTAGTGGTGGAGAATGAAACCTTAACCATATTTTTCATATTTGATTCTTCTTACTTACTTGTTTTCTTAATTTTCTAGTTTGCTTATTTTTAAAAGTATATTTATTTTTATTGGCTGGTTATACCGCCTAATTTGTATATTAACTTTGTTTTATTTTTATTGGCTGGTTATACCGCCTAATTTAGTATATATATTTTTATTGGCTGGTTATACCGCCTTGCATTTTATTCTTATTATTTACTTTAGTTTAAATCTGGCTTCAAAAACCCCTTTTCTTTTATTGTTTTCTTTGAACGTAAGTTATAAACTAATAACTCATAGATTAAAACCCAATCCCTGAGGACTCGACCCTTGCTAATCATTATACTTACAATTGATCTTTTTAGTGCAAGGTTAAATAAGATACACTCTTTTGGGTGCATCAAATACCCAATACTTCTATGAATATTGGGAGAGGTTCAAGAAACTTTGTGCATCATGTCCACACCATCAGATAAGTGAACAACTTCTCATCCAATACTTCTATGAAGGTCTCATGCCCATGGAGAGAAGTATGATAGATGCCGCTAGTGGGGGAGCTCTAGTTGATAAGACTCCCAGGGCTGCTAGAACATTAATCTCCAACATGGCAGCCAATTCTCAACAGTTCTCAATGAGACAAGATCCACCACAACAACCCAAGAGAGTTAATGAGGTAAGTATATCATCCCTTGAACAAAAATTTGATAAACTGACTTCTCTTGTTCAACAATTGGCTGTAGGTAAAATACAACAAATAAAGGCTTGTGGCATATGATCAAACATAGGGCACCAAACTGATATGTGTCCAACACTTCAAGAGGATACCAATGAACATGTGAATGCCATGGGTGGATTTCAGAACCAATCAAGGAAATATGATCCCTACTCAAACACTTACAATCCAGGATGGAGGGATCATCCAAACTTCAATTATGGAGGAAACCAATCACAAACTATTCATCCACCATTTGACAACAGGCCACCGGGTTTTCAGCAAAGAGTGCAACAACCATACCAAACCCGACAACAACTGCCACCCACCCAAAATTCAGGTACTTCTCTTGAAGATCTTGTTAAAGCTCTTTCTACTAATACAATTCAATTTCAACAGGAAACAAAGACAAGTATTCGAAATTTGGAGACTCAAATAGGGCAATTGGCAACAACCATGAGTCAAATGCAAGCAAGGGATTCTGGGAAATTACCTTCCCAAACCATAGTGAATCCAAGAGAGAATGCCAATGCTATAACTTTAAGAAGTGGGAAACAGCTAGAGACACCACAAAATGATAGTGCTCAAGGGGAGAACAATACCATGGCATCCTCTTCACATCCCAACGAGCCACTAAAAAAGGTAATTCCTAAACCATCCTTTCCTTCTTATATAACTCCTCCACCTTTTCCTAGCAGGTTAGCAAAGTCCAAGAAGGAGGAGCAAGAGAAGGAAATTTTGGAAACTTTCCGGAAAGTAGAGGTGAACATTCCTTTACTAGATGCTATCAAGCAAGTGCCAAGATATGCCAAGTTCCTAAAAGAGTTGTGCACATCTAAACGGAAGTTGAAATGGAATGAAAAGGTAAGTGTGGGGGAGAATGTGTCAGCTGTTCTTCAAAAGAAACTCCCACCTAAATGCAAGGATCCAGGTATGTTTACCATTCCTTGTAAGATAGGCAACACCAGGTTTGAGCGTGCTATGCTAGATCTAGGGGCATCTATTAATGTCATGCCATATTCAATTTATGCTTCATTGAATCTAGGACCATTAGAGGAAACCGGTGTTATAATACAACTTGCTGACCGTTCTAACACTTATCCAAGAGGAGTTGTAGAAGACGTTCTTGTACAGGTTAATGAATTGGTTTTTCCCGCTGACTTTTATGTTATTGAGATGGAAGATGAGATGTCTTCTAATACCACACCTATTCTATTAGGGAGACCATTCTTGAAAACAGCAAGAACTAAAATAGATGTACATGATGGCACTTTAACTATGGAATTTGATGGTGAAATAATTCGCTTTAACATTTTTGAGGCCATGAGATATCCTAGTGATGTGCATTCTGTTTTTAATATTGATATAATTGACTCACTAGTGCAGCAAGCTTATGAGCTAGATGGTGAAGATAGTGTAGAAATAGTCCTTAGCAACCATCTCGGAATGGGGAATGCTAAACTAGCCTTGAGTGACCAGGTGGAAGGGGCACTAGAATCTTTACACTCGCTGCAACCTAAAGATGCAAGGTTTGATGTTTCATTTATTGATTTGCCTTTATCTAATGAGAAACTTCTACCTTCCATTTTGCAGGCACCAACTTTAGAGTTGAAACCACTACCGAACCACTTGAAATATGTGTTCTTAGGTAAAAAGGACACACTACCGATCATCATTGCCAAAGAGCTCACACCTTTGCAAGAAGAGCGACTTATCCGGGTGCTTAGAGAGAATAAAACAGCAATTGGTTGGACAATTGCCGATATCAAGGGAATAAGCCCATCCATGTGCATGCATCGGATTTTGTTAGAGGAAGGGTCCAAACCAACAAGAGAAGCACAAAGAAGATTGAACCCTCCTATGATGGAGGTTGTGAAAAAGGAGATACTGAAGCTCCTAGATGTTGGAGTGATCTATCCTATCTCGGATAGCAAATGGGTGAGCCCAGTCCAAGTGGTTCCAAAGAAATCAGGTGTAACGGTGGTAACAAATAATGAGAATAAACTTGTTCCTACTAGGATTCAAACAGGATGGCGAGTTTGTATTGATTATCGTAAACTTAATTCCACAACTCGCAAAGACCACTTTCCTTTACCTTTTATTGATCAAATGCTTGAAAGGTTAGCTGGCCATTCTCATTATTGTTTTCTTGATGGTTTTTCAGGTTATAATCAGATAGCCATTGCTCCAGAGGACCAAGAGAAAACAACATTCACATGTCCATTTGGTACTTTTGCATACCGGCGTATGCCATTTGGTCTTTGTAATGCACCAGCTACATTCCAAAGGTGTATGGTTAGCATATTTTTAGATTATGTAGAGAACATCATAGAAGTGTTTATGGATGATTTTAGTGTCTATGGTGATTCTTTTGATAGATGTCTAGAGAACCTTACACTTGTACTTGAAAGATGCATGGAAACTAACCTTGTTTTGAATTGGGAAAAATGTCACTTTATGGTAGAACAAGGAATAGTTTTGGGCCATGTTATTTCTTCTAGAGGGATAGAGGTTGATAAGTCTAAAATAGATATTATGCATTCTTTACCACCTCCCACAAATGTGAGAGAGGTTCGTTCTTTTCTTGGACATGCAGGTTTCTATAGGAGATTTATCAAAGACTTCTCAAAGATCACATTACCTCTTTGCAAGCTACTACAAAAAGATGTGGTTTTCCACTTTGATGATAAATGCAAAGAGGCGTTTGAAACATTGAAGGGACTCTTGACATCAGCTCCTATCATCCAACCACCAGATTGGAATGTACCTTTTGAAATCATGTGTGATGCTAGTGACTATGCCATTGGAGCTGTTTTGGGCCAACGGGTTGGCAAAGCCTCACATGCCATTTATTATGCCTCCCAAACTCTTAATGATGCTCAATTGAACTATTCCACTACTGAAAAAGAACTTTTGGCTGTTGTATTTGCTTTAGAAAAATTTCGATCTTATTTAATTGGTACTAAAGTAATTGTATATTCTGACCATGCAGCCCTTAAGTACTTACTCACTAAAAAGGAGGCCAAACCAAGGTTGATTAGATGGATACTTCTCTTACAAGAGTTTCATTTGGAGATAAAAGATAAGAGAGGTAGTGACAACCTGGTTGCGGACCATCTTAGCCGTTTAGTTCATGAAGAGGATGCACTACCCTTGAATGAGATCTTTCCGGATGAGAAACTTCTTTTTATAAGTACAACAACTCCTTGGTATGCTGATATTGTTAATTACTTAGTTACCAAGAAGTTGCCACAAGAGTTGACACAAGCTCAAAGAAATAAGATCAAGAGTGATGCCAAATACTACATATGGGATGATCCTTACCTTTGGAAGCATTGCTCCGATCAGATTATAAGAAGGTGTGTACTCGAAACTGAATTTCAATCTATTCTCACCTTTTGTCACTCTTATGCATGTGGAGGACACTTTGGATCCAAAAGAACAGCCATGAAAGTTCTTGATTCTGGATTTTATTGGCCTACCATATTCAAAGATGCATACCTCTTTTGCAAGTCATGTGATCGTTGCCAAAGAACAGGTAACTTAGGTGCTAGAAATCAAATGCCTCAAACTCCAATACTTATTGTTGAAATTTTTGATGTATGGGGCATGGATTTCATGGGACCTTTTCCTCCTTCTTTTGGTAATCTTTATATTTTACTTGCCGTTGATTATGTTTCAAAGTGGGTGGAAGCAAAATCCACTAGGACTAATGACTCTAAAGTTGTTTCAGATTTTGTCAAGACTAACATCTTTGCTAGGTTTGGAACGCCAAAGGCCATAATCAGCGATAGAGCTACTCACTTTTGCAATAGGACTATGGAAGCACTTTTGAGGAAGTATAACATCACACACAAGGTCTCCACCTCATATCATCCTCAAACTAGTGGGCAAGCTGAAGTGTCAAACCGAGAAGTTAAGTCCATGATAACTCGTATAATTATATAGTTTTTAGTTATGTTTTATTATTGTTTTGTGTCAAATACGAGTTATTATTGCTTAGTCTAATTGTGTTTATGATTTTTTATATTTTTATGTAATTTGGTGTTTTTCACGAGTTTCTTTGAGTGATTTCAGATTACTAGGTTAAATCAAGAATTAAGGGCAAATTCAGTTCAGTTCCAGTTCCGAAACCTTTATCAATATCAGCTATATCTGGAGTTTTACTGAAGCAATAAGACTGAAATTTTAACCGTGCAAATTTAAGAGGCATATATAACTTTTTAATGTTTTACACTTCTTGAAACAAAGTCGTTTTCCCTAGCGAAATCGACCATCAAGTTGGCTGATGTGCAATGACGTCTGTGCTGACCTGTTTTGGTATTTTGCTCATATCTTCTGATCCACATCAGCAAATGAGCTGATTCCAACGGCTATGGATCACTAACTGATAGGGGAACATTTTTCTAGAAGACCATGTGATCCGATCAAGCTTCCAATATTGACAAAATCGACCATCAAGTTGGCTGATCAAAATTGTCATACAATATGACGAAAATTGTTAGAAAAATGCACCCACCTATTATACCTACCTTTGAAATTTGTAAAGCTTGTCTCTTGTCATTTAGTCCTCCAAAATGTGTATAAATAGAGGGCCTTGGATGATTGTAAGAGGTATTGTACATTGGTAGGATATTAGCCATTGTAATAAAATTCTCTAAGTTTTCTTCTTCTTTCTTTTCTCTAGTTTTCTTTTTCTTTATTTTCTTCTTCTTCTTTCTTTCTTTTATTTCCTTCTTAGATTCTCTTTAATTTTATGTTTATGTTTACAATGCCTATGCTAGGCTAAACTTCTATTTGGTTAAGGGTGATTTCAAAGCCCTAGACATGTTTTGTGATTGATTTTCAGATTCTATCTATCATTAATTTTCTATCAAAGTTGCTTATGTTCTTCTACAAGAATTGTTCATGATGTTGTCTTGATTTATTTAGGTGTACAACTAGATAGATCTTGATAATTATCTATTGCTAGTCTAGGAGTCTTGATCCGTGTAATTGTCTTGATTTCCTATTCATAAGTGGCAATTTGTGATTAATGATTATGGTCAAGTTTTCAATAATTGCAAAGTGGAACATAACCTAAGTTGAACAATCCGAGCTTATGTGTTTATTGCTTAGATCAACCTATCTTTCTCATCATAAAGCTGCCATTAAATTGAATTTAGAGAGCTTATTCTAGGTTGTTTAATGGTTAGAGATTAAATAGAGAGCTTGTTCTATTTAACGACAAACTAAGGAAAGATTGGGATAACAGAGCTTGTTGTTATCTACGGTTGTTAACTTTGATAGTTGGTTGATATTGATAGATCTGAAATTGATTCTTAATGATGTCTAGTGGTGGAGAATGAAACCTTAACCATATTTTTCATATTTGATTCTTCTTACTTACTTGTTTTCTTACTTTTCTAGTTTGCTTATTTTTAAAAGTATATTTATTTTTATTGGCTGGTTATACCGCCTAATTTGTATATTAACTTTGTTTTATTTTTATTGGCTGGTTATACCGCCTAATTTAGTATATATATTTTTATTGGCTGGTTATACCGCCTAATTTAGTATATATATTTTTATTGGCTGGTTATACCGCCTTGCATCTTATTCTTATTATTTACTTTAGTTTAAATCTGGCTTCAAAAACCCCTTTTCTTTTATTATTTTCTTTGAACGTAAGTTATAAACTAATAACTCATAGATTAAAACCCAATCCCCGAGGACTCGACCCTTGCTAATCATTATACTTACAATTGATCTTTTTAGTGCAAGGTTAAATAAGATACACTCTTTTGGGTGCATCAAATTTTTGGCGCCGTTGCCGAGGATTGTTTTCTTTAGTTTATTTGTTACTTGGTTTATTCTTATTTTCAGTTCTAATTAGTATTATTTTCTTGTACATACATGTTTTTCTTTTCAAATTTTGAAAAGAAAAAAAAAAGATGGAATTAAGCAATCTAACACTTGAAGAGTTGGTGGCATACATGAACATGGAGAATCAACAAGCCAATCTCACCTCCCCAGTTCAACAATTGGCCATGGGAGGATGTCAGGGCCATCAAGTGTTCCAAGACCAACAGTATGATCATTACTCAAACACTTACCATGAGGGATGGTGGGATCATACTAATTATGGCTACTCGAAAAATTACCATAAGTAGATCCTTATGCCAATTACACTCATCCATCTAGCTTCAATCAATCATGGTCTCAAGAATCAGATCTTTTTCAACCACCACATATGACTCAAAGCTCAGGTACTTCTTTAGAAGATCTTGTCTATTCTCTTGTTACTGATTCTTTGCAATTTCAACAGGAAACAAGGGCAAGCATCCAGAGTTTGGAAAAGCAAATGAGCCAATTGGCTAGTAGTATGGTAGGATGGGTAGCACAAAGATCTGAAGAACTCCCAGCCCAAACGATGGTTAACCCAAAGGAGAATGCTACTATTGTGACCTTGAAGAATGAGGAACAAGATGAGGATGAAACAAAATTAGAGATGGATTCTATTCTTGAGGATAATGAAGCCAAAGATCCAAATAAGAGTATTTCGGCACATGAGGTAACGTTTAAGGTTTCACTTTTTACTAATGTTTCTTCTCCACCTTTTCCTAGTAGATTTGCAAAGTTCAAGGAGGAAGAACATGAACAAAACGTGCCGGAAACCTTAAACAACTTGTTTGTGGAGGTCATTCAACAAGTATCAAAATATGCTCCATTCCTCGATGACATATGCACCACAAAGGATGATGGAATAATACTTGTAATGGAGAATGCATCCACTGTTGTGCAAAGAAAGCTTCCTCTCAAACGCATAAATTTGGGAAATTTCATGTATGAGCCTGACAAGCCTAAAATGCCAAGAAGGGGTGTTGGTTAGGTTCAAAACACTAAATCAAGTGCTAATTGGGGGAGGCAGCCTAATTAGTGAAAGCATTGCCAAACTGCCATCCTCAGATTTGCTCTCTTTTTCTTTATCTTTTTCTTATGTTTCTTTGCTAATTGTGTTTAGTGTTTCTAAGTTCATTTAGGCTGCATAAGTTTATTTTGTTTATTAGTTCTTTTCACTTACACATGATTCTTTCATTTGGGATTAATAGTATTACATTAATGACAATGTAAGAATTATGTGTGGGGGAAGAATTTAGGATTTTATTTAGAGTGTTTTGTTTTTGAGTCTTTTTATGTTGTTTTTCTTTCTGATCCTTGTTTTGAAAATAACTAGATGTAAATATAATTTTTTTAACCCCGGTTAAATGGCGGATAACGGTACTCCGTGATTATTTAAGTCGGTTCCATCAGCTACCCATAAAACTGATATTGTATATAAATTTCTCTTCCAATTTTTTTTCATTTTTTTTCTTCAGGATGGATGATATTCTCACAAGATTGCAGAAACGATTTCCTCCTTTTCCTCGAAATATTTTACTAAAGCTTTACCAAGTTCGATTTGAAAGATTAAGAATGCTTATGCACAAAGGGATTCCTGAAGACATACGTTGGATAATTGAAGCCAAGGTACGTGAAGATGAATATCTTCCTGTTTTGCATTTACCAGGTACAGGTAGAAGCACTTTTGCAAAGAAGCGACGAGCAAAGCGCATGAGTTCAAATTGCCACAAATGTGCACGATGGACGTGTAACGGTAAATGTCGTTCTATTGGGATTCCGTCCTCTAATCGAGATGATAAAATTGAATTCATTAAGGATGGACTGAGTAAGGAGAATTTGGGTAATATCTAACTTTCTCTTGAGACGCATCCTATTAGAGACGTACAAAGAGAAATTCTTGATTTATGGCCGCAATTCCAAAGGGAATGGCAACATCTTGGGAATCTGATGTTAAAAGACCCTGTTTGCCAGCTTGTAAAAAAACTGGATGGGAAGCATATCCTCGACTCATAGAAGGCGTTTAAGCCGTTTCTGGACGTAAAACCAGAGAAAGATGTAAGCCACAATCACAACTACAATAAATAACTTCTCAGCTTTTGGTTTGATTTGCAATAACTTCATTTCGGTTTAATTTACGTGTTGTTCGATTTGTGTAATTATTCTCGTTTTTTTTTATTGGTCTTTTACGGTTGATTTTTCTTCTCTTTTTGATTTTCTTCCTGAAATCACGCAAAAATCTTTTGTTAGGTTAACATTTTCTTCTGACAGGTCAAATACACTTTCGGCGACATTATTACTCTTGTCTGATTCACTACTCAGTCCTCTATATATTACACCATGTACTCATTCTCTTTCAGGCACTCGAAAAAAAAAATGGAAAGTACTTCGTCCCAGCGCATTAAAAAAATTTGTGTCTTTGGAGGTGCTTATCCAGGGAAAAATAACATATTTGCTGATGAAGCCATAAGAGTTGGAGTAATACTTGCCCAACAAAAGATCCAGTTGATTTATGGAGGTGGTAGTACGGGTTTTGATGCACCCAAAAGAGTGTATCTTATTTAACCTTGCACTAAAAAGATCAATTGTAAGTATAATGATTAGCAAGGGTCGAGTCCTCAGGGATTGGGTTTTAATCTATGAGTTATTAGTTTATAACTTACGTTCAAAGAAAACAATAAAAGAAAAGGGGTTTTTGAAGCCAGATTTAAACTAAACTAAATAATAAGAATAAGATGCAAGGCGGTATAACCAGCCAATAAAAATATATATACTAAATTAGGCGGTATAACCAGCCAATAAAAATATATATACTAAATTAGGCGGTATAACCAGCCAATAAAAATAAAACAAAGTTAATATACAAATTAGGCGGTATAACCAGCCAATAAAAATAAATATACTTTTAAAAATAAGCAAACTAGAAAAGTAAGAAAACAAGTAAGTAAGAAGAATCAAATATGAAAAATATGGTTAAGGTTTCATTCTCCACCACTAGACATCATTAAGAATCAATTTCAGATCTATCAATATCAACCAACTATCAAAGTTAACAACCGTAGATAACAACAAGCTCTGTTATCCCAATCTTTCCTTAGTTTGTCGTTAAATAGAACAAGCTCTCTATTTAATCTCTAACCATTAAACAACCTAGAATAAGCTCTCTAAATTCAATTTAATGGCAGCTTTATGATGAGAAAGATAGGTTGATCTAAGCAATAAACACATAAGCTCGGATTGTTCAACTTAGGTTATGTTCCACTTTGCAATTATTGAAAACTTGACCATAATCATTAATCACAAATTGCCACTTATGAATAGGAAATCAAGACAATTACACGGATCAAGACTCCTAGACTAGCAATAGATAATTATCAAGATCTATCTAGTTGTACACCTAAATAAATCAAGACAACATCATGAACAATTCTTGTAGAAGAACATAAGCAACTTTGATAGAAAATTAATGATAGATAGAATCTGAAAATCAATCACAAAACATGTCTAGGGCTTTGAAATCACCCTTAACCAAATAGAAGTTTAGCCTAGCATAGGCATTGTAAACATAAACATAAAATTAAAGAGAATCTAAGAAGGAAATAAAAGAAAGAAAGAAAGAAGAAGAAGAAAATAAAGAAAAAGAAAACTAGAGAAAAGAAAGAAGAAGAAAACTTAGAGAATTTTATTACAATGGCTAATATCCTACCAATGTACAATACCTCTTACAATCATCCAAGGCCCTCTATTTATACACATTTTGGAGGACTAAATGACAAGAGACAAGCTTTACAAATTTCAAAGGTAGGTATAATAGGTGGGTGCATTTTTCTAACAATTTTCGTCATATTGTATGACAATTTTGATCAGCCAACTTGATGGTCGATTTTGTCAATATTCGAAGCTTGATCTGATCACATGGTCTTCTAGAAAAATGTTCCCCTATCAGTTAGTGATCCATAGCCGTTGGAATCAGCTCATTTGCTGATGTGGATCAGAAGATATGAGCAAAATACCAAAACAGGTCAGCACAGACGTCATTGCACATCAGCCAACTTGATGGTCGATTTCGCTAGGGAAAACGACTTTGTTTCAAGAAGTGTAAAACATGAAAAAGTTATATATGCCTCTTAAATTTGCACGGTTAATATTTCAGCCTTATTGCTTCAGTAAAACTCCAGATATAGCTGATATGGCAAAAGGTGTCGGAACTGGAACTGAACTGAATTTGCCCTTAATTCTTGATTTAACCTAGTAATCTGAAATCACTCAAAGAAACTCGTGAAAAACACCAAATTACATAAAAATATAAAAGATCATAAACACAATTAGACTAAACAATAATAACTCGTATTTGACACAAAACAATAATAAAACATAACTAAAAACTATATAATTATACGAGTTATCACACCCCCACACTTAGATTGTTGCTAGTCCCTAGCAACGACTCAATAAAAATAAAATAAGAAAATCTAATCTAATCCACTTTCGTAGGAAATCACGGTGGCACTTAGCATGTGACACAAGCCTTTAAACCCCTAGGTGTCCCTAGTGGACGAGTTTAGTCTCGTGAGGGTTTACTAGGACGATACCCACAAACATTGAAGACATAAGAAAAACTAAAAATAATAATTATAACTAATCCTTCCAATATAAATTAGAGATAATCATTGGACAAGTCTTAAAAACTAATCAATAGCTTAAAGAAATTCACAAAAAATCTTGCTTGAATGTAAATAGTTTGAGTTAAGCCAATATTAACATAACATATTTCAATCAAAATAGTGCATATTCAAACTTAATCTCAACTTCTCACATGGGATACTCTTGATTTTCACTCTTTAAAGTAGTGGTAAAGTGTTTACACTCAATCAATCTCATGAAAACACTTCTACCATATGCTTGCTTGTCCACCTATTCTCCACTATTTAGATCATACAACTTCATAAATCAAGAGGTCTTTATTCAAGGTTGTAATGGGGCCAAAGGGTTATAATGTGGTTAAAGAACAAAAGGATAAAGATATCACAAAGGTTCCAAAGAGTTCATAGAGTTTAGAGACATAATAAGATCATACAAATAAAACTTCTCAAAACTCTTATAAAGCACATAATAACATAGGCTAAATATTCATGTTGAGCCTTTGCATCATTCTAACCAACTTTGTAACATCTTTTTCTTTACTTTAACTAGAAGTTCAAGAGAAGATTTTTTTTTTAATATGGGAAAGTATTTGACAATGATCCCTTTCTTTTTCTCTTGACTTTTTTCTTTCTTTTCCCCCCACACTTATTTCTTGTTTCTAACCCAAATTTTCAATAAATCTTCCTTGTCTTTGCAACTTGTCTCAAAACATGCTAATTCATCTTTGGAACAAAGGTAAAGATATAAGTATATTTAGGTTAGGGACAAGTTATGGTTACCAAAGAGATAGCTTATTCAATGTAGGCTTAAATTGGTTCACTAAGGGTGTGTTCTCTTGGAACATTAATAATGGATGGCTGTTTGGCTCTGGTTATAATCCTAATGCCTCTATCATATTCATGTTGTCACATGTATCAATATAGTCTCAAACGGTTTAAAGCAAGTTCTAGAGAATCATGTAATCATAAGAGCACTCAAGAAAGAAATTAGATTGATTTGTATAATGCATCAATCATTATAGGCTCAAAAACTCACAAGGATGATTATACAAGTCAGATTAAGTCTAAACATGCTTCTTTCTCAATCCACATATCATATTAACATTGGCTCATAAAAAGGTTGACATCAAGCTCAATTCTCATGAAAATCTTCTCACTAATAAATCTGTTTTAGACTTATGCAATTCATATCTCATCATTGTATTAAAAAGGAACTAAAACACACAAAAAAATAATAATAATAATAATAATAAAGACTCATAAAAAAAAATAGTAGACAAAAATAAAAGAAATCCTAAATCATTCCCCCCACACTTAATTCTTACATTGTCCTCAATGTGAGTCTATTAACCCAAATGAAAGAATCATGTGTAAGAGAAAAGAACTAATAACATAAGAATAGGAACAACTAAGACTCAAAACAAAACAAACTCATGCAACCTAAATAATCCTAAAATACTAAACAAAAATTAACAAGTAAACATAAAAAGATTAAAATCAAACTGACAAGATATGTCTCAAGTCTCCCTTACTCAGACCTTGTTCAGAATGAATACTTCTAAATTGCTTAAAACACAACAAACTTTTTTTTTTTTGAAAAGAAGAAATCAAACTGACAAGGTATGTCTCAAGTCTCCCTTACTCAGACCTTGTTCAGAATGAATACTTCTAAATTGCTTAAAACACAACAAACTTTTTTTTTTTTTAAGAAGGTAAAATTTAGGAGATATTACCTGTAGAGGTTGCTAACCACTTATTATAACTGAGACACAACAAACAAAATGTTAGATAATGTCACAAAGACAAAGTGCAATCCACTCCTTGCTCGTCCATATCTCTTTTTCTTTTTCCGAGCGTTTGCGAAACAACCGTAGCAGATAAATACTCATAAGCTTGGAGCTTTTTGAGTAAATCTTCAATGGTTGTAGCAGAAAATATGGTTCTCCTTGCCTCTAAAAACATGAATCCATTATCCACAGCATTATCTAAATATGAAAGCAAATTACTAAAATAACCATTAATATTAAGCAAACCAATGGGTTTCTTATTTGTGACCAAAGATGACCAAGAAGCCACGCAAGCTATTTCTTCCAATGTACCCAGACCTCCTGGTAAAGCAATGAATGCATCGGCAGAATGGTACATGATTGTTATCCGTTCAGGGATACTCCAGACTTGTATTTCCTTACCCAAGGTAGGTCCACAAAAATCTGTGAATAGTTTTGGCACGATTCCTAGAACTGGACTTCCTCCGGCGTGTGCTGCTGTAGCGACTGCTCCCATTAAACCCGTACTACCGCCTCCATAAATCAACTGGATCTTTTGTTGGGCAAGTATTACTCCAACTCTTATGGCTTCATCAGCGAATATGTTATTTTCCCTGGATAAGCACCTCCAAAGACACAAATTTTTTTAATGCGTTGGGATGAAGTACTTTCCATTTTTTTTTCTTTTTTTCTTTTTCGAGTGCCTGAAAGAGAATGAGTACATGGTGTAATATATAAAGGACTGAGTAGTGAATCAGACAAGAGTAATAATGTCGCCGAAAGTGTATCTGACCTGTCAGAAGAAAATGTTAACCTAACAAAAGATTTTTTCGTGATTTCAGGAAAAAAATCAAAAAGAGAAGAAAAATCAACCGTAAAAGTCAAGAGTAATAATGTCGCCGAAAGTGTATTTGACCTGTCAGAAGAAAATGTTAACCTAACAAAAGATTTTTGCGTGATTTCAGGAAGAAAATCAAAAAGAGAAGAAAAATCAACCGTAAAAGACAAATAAAAAAAAATAAGAATAATTACACAAATCGAATAACACGTAAATTAAACCGAAATAAAGTTATTGCAAATCAAACCAAAAGCTGAGAAGTCATTTATTGTAGTTGTGATTGTGGCTCACATCTTCCTCTGGTTTTACGTCCAGAAACGGCTTAAACGCCTTCTATGAGTCGAGGATATGCTTCCCATCCAGTTTTCTTACAAGCTGGCAAACAGGGTCTTTTAACATCAGATTCCCAAGATGTTGCCATTCCCTTTGGAATTCCGGCCATAAATCAATAATTTCTCTTTGTACGTCTCCACTAGGATGCGTCTCAAGAGAAAGTTGGATATTACCCAAATTCTCCTTACTCAGTCCATCCTTAATGAATTCAATTTTATCATCTCGATTAGAGGACGGAATCCCAATAGAACGACATTTACCGTTACACGTCCATCGTGCACATTTGTGGCAATTTGAACTCATGCGCTTTGCTCGTCGCTTCTTTGCAAAAGTGCTTCTACCTGTACCTGGTAAATGCAAAACAGGAAGATATTCATCTTCACGTACCTTGGCTTCAATTATCCAACGTATGTCTCCAGGAATCTCTTTATGCATAAGCATTCTTAATCTTTCAAATCGAACTTGGTAAAGCTTCAGTAAAATATTTCGAGGAAAAGGAGAAAATCGTTTCTGCAATCTTGTGAGAATATCATCCATCTTGAAAAAAAAATGAAAAAAATTGGAAGAGAAATTTATATACAATATCAGTTTTGTGGGTAGCTGATGGAACCGATTTAAATAATCACGGAGTACCGTTATCCGCCATTTAACCGGGGTTAAAAAAATTAAAAATTATATTTACATCTAGTTATTTTCAAAACATGGATCAGAAAGAAAAACAACATAAAAAGACTCAAAAATAAAATCCTAAATTCTTCCCCCCACACATAATTCTTACATTGTCATTAATGTAATGCTATTAACCCAAATGAAAGAATCATGTGTAAGTGAAAAGAACTATTAAACAAAATAAACTTATGCAGCCTAAATGAACTTAAAAACACTAAACACAATTAACAAAGAAACATAAGAAAAAGATAAAGAAAAAGAGAGCAAATCTGAGGATGGAAGTTTGGCAATGCTTTCACTAATTAGGCTGCCTCCCCCAATTAGCACTTGATTGATTGTTTCCAGTCTAGCCAATTCCCCTTCTTGGCTTTTTAGGATCTTTTGGCTTAGACATGAAACTTCTCGGATTTTTGCGTTTTGGAGGAAGTTTTCTTTGCAAAACAGCCAATGCATTCTCCCCCACACGTATTATTTCATCATTCTTGGTGGGGTATAGCTCTTTGAGGAATTGTGCATATCTTGGTACTTGTCTAATGGCATCCACAAGCAAGCTGTTTAAGGTTTCCAAAAATTGTTGTACATGTTCCTCCTTCTTGGACTTTGCAAATCTGCTAGGAAAAAGTGGAGAAGGAACATTAGTAGAAATAAGAACCTTAAAAGCTACCTGAGGTGTCAAAGTACTCTCCTTTTGAATGGTGGCTTCATTATCCTCAAGAAGTGAATCCATCTTTGGTTTTTTCTCATCCTCATCTTGTTCCTCATTTCTCAAGGTCACAATAGTAGCATTCTCCTTTGGGTTAATCACCGTTTGGGAAGGGAGTGCTAGAGATCTTTCTGCTACTAATTCCACCATACTACTAGCCAATAGGCTCATTTGCCTTTCCAAACTCTGGATGCTTGCCCTTGTTTCCTGTTGAAATTGCAAAGTATCAGTAACAAGAGAATGTACAAAATCTTCTAAATAAGTACCTGAGTTTTGAGTAATATGTGGTGGTTGAAAAAGATATGGTTCTTGAGACCATGATTGATTGAAGCTAGATGGATGAGTGTAATTGGCATAAGGATCTACTTCTTGGTAATTTTTCGAGTAGCCATAATTAGTATGATCCCACCATCCCTCATGGTAAGTGTTGGAGTAATGATCATGCGGTTGGTCTTGGAACCATTGATGGCCTTGACATCCTCCCATGGCCAATTGTTGAACTGGGGAGGTGAGCTTGGCTTGTTGATTCTCCATGTTCATGTATGCCACCAACTCTTCAAGTGTTAAGATTGCTCAATTCCATCGTATTTTTTTTTTTTTCAAAATTTGATAAGAAAAACCCGTATGTACAAGAAAATAAATATCATTAGAACTGAAAATAAGAATAAACCAAGTAACAAATAAACTAAAAAAAAAACAATCCCCGGCAACGGCGCCAAAAATTTGATGCACCCAAAAGAGTGTATCTTATTTAACCTTGCACTAAAAAGATCAATTGTAAGTATAATGATTAGCAAGGGTCGAGTCCTCAGGGATTGGGTTTTAATCTATGAGTTATTAGTTTATAACTTACGCTCAAAGAAAACAATAAAAGAAAAGGGGTTTTTGAAGCCAGATTTAAACTAAAGTAAATAATAAGAATAAGATGCAAGGCGGTATAACCAGCCAATAAAAATATATATACTAAATTAGGCGGTATAACCAGCCAATAAAAATATATAAACTAAATTAGGCGGTATAACCAGCCAATAAAAATAAAACAAAGTTAATATACAAATTAGGCGGTATAACCAGCCAATAAAAAAAATATACTTTTAAAAATAAGCAAACTAGAAAAGTAAGAAAACAAGTAAGTAAGAAGAATCAAATATGAAAAATATGGTTAAGGTTTCATTCTCCACCACTAGACATCATTAAGAATCAATTTCAGATCTATCAATATCAACCAACTATCAAAGTTAACAACCGTAGATAACAACAAGCTCTGTTATCCCAATCTTTCCTTAGTTTGTCGTTAAATAGAACAAGCTCTCTATTTAATCTCTAACCATTAAACAACCTAGAATAAGCTCTCTAAATTCAATTTAATGGCAGCTTTATGATGAGAAAGACAGGTTGATCTAAGCAACAAAAACATAAGCTCGGATTGTTCAACTTAGGTTATGTTCCACTTTGCAATTATTGAAAACTTGACCATAATCATTAATCACAAATTGCCACTTATGAATAGGAAATCAAGACAATTACACGGATCAAGACTCCTAAACTAGCAATAGATAATTATCAAGATCTATCTAGTTGTACACCTAAATAAATCAAGACAACATCATGAACAATTCTTGTAGAAGAACATAAGCAACTTTGATAGAAAATTAATGATAGATAGAATCTGAAAATCATTCACAAAACATGTCTAGGGCTTTGAAATCACCCTTAACCAAATAGAAGTTTAGCCTAGCATAGGCATTGTAAACATAAACATAAAATTAAAGAGAATCTAAGAAGGAAATAAAAGAAAGAAAGAAGAAGAAGAAAATAAAGAAAAAGAAAACTAGAGAAAAGAAAGAAGAAGAAAACTTAGAGAATTTTATTACAATGGCTAATTTCCTACCAATCTACAATATCTTACAATCATCCAAGGCCCTCTATTTATACACATTTTGGAGGGCTAAATGACAAGAGACAAGCTTTACAAATTTCAAAGGTAGGTATAATAGGTGGGTGCATTTTTCTAACAATTTTCGTCATATTGTATGACAATTTTGATCAGCCAACTTGATGGTCGATTTTGTCAATTTTGGAGGCCTGATCTGATCCCATGGTCTTCTAGAAAAATGTTCCCCTATCCGTTACTGATTCATTGCCGTTGGAATCAGCTCATTTGCTGATGTGGATAAGAACATATGGGCAAAATACGAAAACAGGTCAGCACAGACGTCATTGCACATCAGCCAACTTGATGGTCGATTTCGCTAGGGAAAACGACTCCGTTTCAAGAAGTGTAAAACATGCAAAAGATAGATATACCTCTTAACTTTGCACGATTAAAATTTCAGCCTTATTGCTTCAGTGAAACTCGAGATATAGCTGATATGGCAAAAGGTGTCGGAACTGGAACTGAACTGGATTTGCCCTTAATTCTAGTAATCTGAAATCACTCAAAGAAACTTGTGAAAAACACCAAATTACATAAAAATATAAAAGATCATAAACACAATTAGACTAAACAATAATAACTCGTATTTGACACAAAACAATAATAAAACATAACTAAAAACTATATAATTATACGAGTTATCAGGTTTAATGGGAGCAGTCGCTACAGAAGCACACGCCGGAGGAAGTCCAGTTCTAGGAATCGTGCCAAAACTATTCACAGATTTTTGTGGACCTACCTTGGGTAAGGAAATACAAGTCTGGTGTATCCCTGAACGGATAACAATCATGTACCATTCTGCCGATGCATTCATTGCTTTACCAGGAGGTCTGGGTACATTGGAAGAAATAGCTTGCGTGGCTTCTTGGTCATCTTTGACCACAAATAAGAAACCCATTGGTTTGCTTAATATTAATGGTTCTTTTAGTAATTTGCTTTCATATTTAGATAATGCTGTGGAAAATGGATTCATGTTTTCAGAGGCAAGGAGAACCATAATTTCTGCTACAACCATTGAAGATTTACTCAAAAAGCTCCAAGCTTATGAGTATTTATCTGCTACGGTTGTTTCGCAAACGCTCGGAAAAAGAAAAAGAGATATGGACGAGCAAGGAGTGGATTTCACTTTGTGTTTGTGACATTATCTAACATTTTGTTTGTTGTGTCTCAGTTATAATAAGTGGTTAGCAACCTCTGCAGGTAATATCTCCTAAATTCTACCTTTAAAATTTGACATTGGGGACAATGTCATAATTTAGTAGGGGGTAAGGGACATATTTTGCTAATTTAAAGTAAAGAAAAAAATTTGTTGTGTTTTAAGCCATTTAGAAGTATTCATTCTGAACAAGGTCTGAGTAAGGGAGACTTGAGACATACCTTGTCAGTTTGATTTCTTCTTTTCAAAAAAAAAATAAAAAAGTTTGTTGTCTTTTAAGCAATTTAGAAGTATTCATTCTGAACAAGGTCTGAGTAAGGGAGACTTGAGACATACCTTGTCAGTTTTATTTTAATCTTTTTATGTTTACTTGTTAATTTTTGTTTAGTATTTTAGGATTATTTAGGTTGCATGAGTTTGTTTTGTTTTGAGTCTTAGTTGTTCCTATTCTTATGTTATTAGTTCTTTTCTCTTACACATGATTCTTTCATTTGGGTTAATAGACTTACATTGAGGACAATGTAAGAATTAAGTGTGGGGGGAATGATTTAGGATTTCTTTTATTTTTGTCTACTATTTTTTTTATGAGTCTTTATTATTTTTTTTGGTGTGTTTTAGTTCCTTTTCAATACTATGATGAGATATGAATTGCATAAGTCTAAAACAGATTTATTAGTGAGAAGATTTTCATGAGAATTGAACTTAATATCAATCGTTTTATGAGCCAATGTTAATATGATATGTTGATTGAGAAAGAAGCATGTTTAGACTTAATCTGACTTTGTATAATCATCCTTGTGAGTTTTTGAGCCTATAATGATTGACGCATTATACAAATCAATCTAATTTCTTTCTTGAGTGCTCTTATGATTACATGATTCTCTAGAACTTGCTTTAGACCTTGTTGAGACTATATTGATGCATGTGACAACATGAATATGATAGAGGCATTAGGATTTTTAGCCAGGGCCAAACAGCCATCCCTTATTGATGTTCCAAGAGAACACACCCCTAGTGAGCCAATTTGAGCCTACATTGAATAAGCTATTTATTTGGTAACCACAACTTACACCTAGCCTAAATATAACCCTTGTTCTAAAGATGGATTATATATTTTGAGACATATTGCAAAAAAACAAGGGATATTTTTAGTTAAAAATTTGGGTTGGAAACAAAAGATAAGTGTGGGGGAAGAAAAGAAAAGAAAAAGTCAAGAGAAAAAGAAAGGGATCATTGTCAAATACATTCCCATATTAAAAAAAAAAAAAAAATCTTCTCTTGAACTTCTAGTTAAAGTAAAGAAAAAGATGTTACAAAGTTGGTTAGAATGATGCAAAGGCTCAACATGAATATTTAGCCTATGTTATTATGTGCTTTATAAGAGTTTTGAGAAGTTTTATTTGTATGATCTTATTATGTCTCTAAACTCTATGAACTCTTTGGAACCTTTGTGATATCTTTATCCTTTTGTTCTTTAACCACATTATAACCCTTTGGCCCCATTACAACCTTGAATAAAGACCTCTTGATTTATGAAGTTGTATGATCTAAATAGTGGAGAATAGGTGGACAAGCAAGCATATGGTAGAAGTGTTTTCATGAGATTGATTGAGTGTAAACACTTTACCACTACTTTAAAGAGTGAAAATCAAGAGTATCCCATGTGAGAAGTTGAGATTAAGTTTGAATATGCACTATTTTGATTGAAATATGTTATGTTAATATTGGCTTAACTCAAACTATTTACATTCAAGCAAGATTTTTTGTGAATTTCTTTAAGCTATTGATTAGTTTTTAAGACTTGTCCAATGATTATCTCTAATTTATATTGGAAGGATTAGTTATAATTATTATTTTTAGTTTTTCTTATGTCTTCAATGTTTGTGGGTATCGTCCTAGTAAACCCTCACGAGACTAAACTCGTCCACTAGGGACACCTAGGGGTTTAAAGGCTTGTGTCACATGCTAAGTGCCACCGTGATTTCCTACGAAAATGGATTAGATTAGATTTTCTTATTTTATTTTTATTGAGTCGTTGCTAGGGACTAGCAACAATCTAAGTGTGGGGGTGTGATAACTCGTATAATTATATAGTTTTTAGTTATGTTTTATTATTGTTTTGTGTCAAATACGAGTTATTATTGCTTAGTCTAATTGTGTTTATGATTTTTTTATATTTTTATGTAATTTGGTGTTTTTCACGAGTTTCTTTGAGTGATTTCAGATTACTAGGTTAAATCAAGAATTAAGGGCAAATTCAGTTCAGTTCCAGTTCCGACACCTTTTGCCATATCAGCTATATCTGGAGTTTCACTGAAGCAATAAGGCTGAAATTTTAACCGTGCAATGTTAAGAGGCATATCTAACGTTTTCATGTTTTACACTTCTTGAAACAAAGTCATTTTCCCTAGCGAAATCGACCATCAAGTTGGCTAATGTGCAATGACGTCTGTGCTGACCTGTTTTGGTATTTTGCCCATATCTTCTGATCCACATCAGCAAATGAGCTGATTCCAACGGCTATGGATCACTAACTGATAGGGGAACATTTTTCTAGAAGACCATGTGATCAGATCAGGCCTCCAAGATTGACAAAATCGACCATCAAGTTGGCTGATCAAAATGGTCATACAATATGACGAAAATTGTTAGAAAAATGCACCCACCTATTATACCTACCTTTGAAATTTGTAAAGCTTGTCTCTTGTCATTTAGCCCTCCAAAATGTGTATAAATAGAGGGCCTTGGATGATTGTAGAGGATCATATTGTACATAGGTAGGATATTAGCCATTTTAATAAAATTCTCTAAGTTTTCTTCTTCTTTCTTTTCTCTAGTTTTCTTTCTTTTCTCTAGTTTTCTTTTTCTTTAGAGAGAGCAAGAGGTTGGATAATTAATATTCTTCCTCTTCTTCTTTCTTTCTTTTATTTTCTTCTTAGATTTTCTTTAATTTTATGTTTATGTTTATAATGCCTATGCTAGGCTAAACTTCTATTTGGTTAAGGGTGATTTCAAAGCCTTAGACATGTTTTGTGATTGATTTTCAGATTCTATCTATCATTAATTTTCTATCAAAGTTGCTTATGTTCTTCTACAAGAATTGTTCATGATGTTGTCTAGATTTATTAGGTGTACAACTAGATAGATCTTGATAATTATCTATTGCTAGTTTAGGAGTCTTGATCCGTGTAATTGTCTTGATTTCCTATTCATAAGTGGCAATTTGTGATTAATGATTTTGGTCAAGTTTTCAATAATTGCAAAGTGGAACATAACCTAAGTTGAACAATCCGAGCTTATGTGTTTGTTGCTTAGATCAACCTATCTTTCTCATCATAAAGCTGCCATTAAATTGAATTTAGAGAGCTTATTCTAGGTTGTTTAATGGTTAGAGATTAAATAGAGAGCTTGTTCTATTTAACGACAAACTAAGGAAAGATTGGGGTAACAGAGCTTGTTGTTATCTACGGTTGTTAACTTTGATAGTTGGTTGATATTGATAGATCTGAAATTGATTCTTAATGATGTCTAGTGGTGGAGAATGAAACCTTAACCATATTTTTCATATTTGATTCTTCTTACTTATTTGTTTTCTTACTTTTAGTTTGCTTATTTTTTATATTTATTTTTATTGGCTGGTTATACCGCCTAATTTGTATATTAACTTTGTTTTATTTTTATTGGCTGGTTATACCGCCTAATTTAGTATATATATTTTTATTGGCTGGTTATACCGCCTAATTTAGTATATATATTTTTATTGGCTGGTTATACCGCCTTGCATCTTATTCTTATTATTTACTTTAGTTTAAATCTGGCTTCAAAAACCCCTTTTCTTTTATTGTTCTTGAATTTAAGTTTTAAACTATTAACTTATAAACTAAAACCCAATCCCTGAGGACTCGACCCTTGCTAACTACTATACTTACAATTTATCTTTTTAGTGCAAGGTTAAATAAGATACACTCTTTTGGGTGCATCAGAACTCGTATAATTATATAGTTTTTAGTTATGTTTTATTATTGTTTTGTGTCAAATACGAGTTATTATTGTTTAGTCTAATTGTGTTTATGATCTTTTATATTTTTATGTATTTTGGTGTTTTTCACAAGTTTCTTTGAGTGATTTCAGATTACTAGAATTAAGGGCAAATCCAGTTCAGTTCCAGTTCCGACACCTTTTGCCATATCAGCTATATCTCGAGTTTCACTGAAGAAATAAGGCTGAAATTTGTAGCCGTGCAAAGCTAAGAGGCATATCTATCTTTTTCATGTTTTACACTTCTTGAAACGGAGTCGTTTTCCCTAGAGAAATCGACCATCAAGTTGGCTGATGTGCAATGACGTCTGTGCTGACCTGTTTTTGTATTTTGCCCATAGCTTCTTGTCCACATCAGAAAATGAGCTGATTCCAACGGCTATGGATCATTAACTGATAGGGTAACATGTTTCTAGAAGACCATGTGATCAGATAAGGCCTCCAAAATTGACAAAATCGACCATCAAGTTGGCTGATCAAAATCGTCATATATGACAAAAATTGTTAGAAAAATGCACCCACCTATTATACCTACCTTTGAAATTTGTAAAGCTTGTCTCTTGTCATTTAGCCCTCCAAAATGTGTATAAATAGAGGGCCTTGGATGATTGTAAGGGATCATATTGTACATTGGTAGGATATTAGCCATTGTAATAAAATTCTCTAAGTTTTCTTCTTCTTTCTTTTCT
This sequence comes from Fremontodendron californicum, assembly GCA_030761205.1. Classification (NCBI taxonomy): domain Eukaryota; kingdom Viridiplantae; phylum Streptophyta; class Magnoliopsida; order Malvales; family Malvaceae; genus Fremontodendron; species Fremontodendron californicum. The sequence goes on along the minus strand of JAULJL010000019.1, from coordinate 5,331,174 downwards.
CTAGTTTCTTTTTCTTTATTTTCTTCTTCTTCTTTCTTTCTTTTATTTCCTTCTTAGATTCTCTTTAATTTTATGTTTATGTTTACAATGCCTATGCTAGGCTAAACTTCTATTTGGTTAAGGGTGATTTCAAAGCCCTAGACATGTTTTGTGATTGATTTTCAGATTCTATCTATCATTAATTTTCTATCAAAGTTGCTTATGTTCTTCTACAAGAATTGTTCATGATGTTGTCTTGATTTATTTAGGTGTACAACTAGATAGATCTTGATAATTATCTATTGCTAGTTTAGGAGTCTTGATCCGTGTAATTGTCAAGTTTTCAATAATTGCAAAGTGGAACATAACCTAAGTTGAACAATCCGAGCTTATGTGTTTGTTGCTTAGATCAACCTATCTTTCTCATCATAAAGCTGCCATTAAATTGAATTTAGAGAGCTTATTCTAGGTTGTTTAATGGTTAGAGATTAAATAGAGAGCTTGTTCTATTTAACGACAAACTAAGAAAGATTGGGATAACAGAGCTTGTTGTTATTTACGGTTGTTAACTTTGATAGTTGGTTGATATTGATAGATCTGAAATTGATTCTTAATGATGTCTAGTGGTGGAGAATGAAACCTTAACCATATTTTTCATATTTGATTCTTCTTACTTACTTGTTTTCTTAATTTTCTAGTTTGCTTATTTTTAAAAGTATATTTATTTTTATTGGCTGGTTATACCGCCTAATTTGTATATTAACTTTGTTTTATTTTTATTGGCTGGTTATACCGCCTAATTTAGTATATATATTTTTATTGGCTGGTTATACCGCCTTGCATTTTATTCTTATTATTTACTTTAGTTTAAATCTGGCTTCAAAAACCCCTTTTCTTTTATTGTTTTCTTTGAACGTAAGTTATAAACTAATAACTCATAGATTAAAACCCAATCCCTGAGGACTCGACCCTTGCTAATCATTATACTTACAATTGATCTTTTTAGTGCAAGGTTAAATAAGATACACTCTTTTGGGTGCATCAAATACCCAATACTTCTATGAATATTGGGAGAGGTTCAAGAAACTTTGTGCATCATGTCCACACCATCAGATAAGTGAACAACTTCTCATCCAATACTTCTATGAAGGTCTCATGCCCATGGAGAGAAGTATGATAGATGCCGCTAGTGGGGGAGCTCTAGTTGATAAGACTCCCAGGGCTGCTAGAACATTAATCTCCAACATGGCAGCCAATTCTCAACAGTTCTCAATGAGACAAGATCCACCACAACAACCCAAGAGAGTTAATGAGGTAAGTATATCATCCCTTGAACAAAAATTTGATAAACTGACTTCTCTTGTTCAACAATTGGCTGTAGGTAAAATACAACAAATAAAGGCTTGTGGCATATGATCAAACATAGGGCACCAAACTGATATGTGTCCAACACTTCAAGAGGATACCAATGAACATGTGAATGCCATGGGTGGATTTCAGAACCAATCAAGGAAATATGATCCCTACTCAAACACTTACAATCCAGGATGGAGGGATCATCCAAACTTCAATTATGGAGGAAACCAATCACAAACTATTCATCCACCATTTGACAACAGGCCACCGGGTTTTCAGCAAAGAGTGCAACAACCATACCAAACCCGACAACAACTGCCACCCACCCAAAATTCAGGTACTTCTCTTGAAGATCTTGTTAAAGCTCTTTCTACTAATACAATTCAATTTCAACAGGAAACAAAGACAAGTATTCGAAATTTGGAGACTCAAATAGGGCAATTGGCAACAACCATGAGTCAAATGCAAGCAAGGGATTCTGGGAAATTACCTTCCCAAACCATAGTGAATCCAAGAGAGAATGCCAATGCTATAACTTTAAGAAGTGGGAAACAGCTAGAGACACCACAAAATGATAGTGCTCAAGGGGAGAACAATACCATGGCATCCTCTTCACATCCCAACGAGCCACTAAAAAAGGTAATTCCTAAACCATCCTTTCCTTCTTATATAACTCCTCCACCTTTTCCTAGCAGGTTAGCAAAGTCCAAGAAGGAGGAGCAAGAGAAGGAAATTTTGGAAACTTTCCGGAAAGTAGAGGTGAACATTCCTTTACTAGATGCTATCAAGCAAGTGCCAAGATATGCCAAGTTCCTAAAAGAGTTGTGCACATCTAAACGGAAGTTGAAATGGAATGAAAAGGTAAGTGTGGGGGAGAATGTGTCAGCTGTTCTTCAAAAGAAACTCCCACCTAAATGCAAGGATCCAGGTATGTTTACCATTCCTTGTAAGATAGGCAACACCAGGTTTGAGCGTGCTATGCTAGATCTAGGGGCATCTATTAATGTCATGCCATATTCAATTTATGCTTCATTGAATCTAGGACCATTAGAGGAAACCGGTGTTATAATACAACTTGCTGACCGTTCTAACACTTATCCAAGAGGAGTTGTAGAAGACGTTCTTGTACAGGTTAATGAATTGGTTTTTCCCGCTGACTTTTATGTTATTGAGATGGAAGATGAGATGTCTTCTAATACCACACCTATTCTATTAGGGAGACCATTCTTGAAAACAGCAAGAACTAAAATAGATGTACATGATGGCACTTTAACTATGGAATTTGATGGTGAAATAATTCGCTTTAACATTTTTGAGGCCATGAGATATCCTAGTGATGTGCATTCTGTTTTTAATATTGATATAATTGACTCACTAGTGCAGCAAGCTTATGAGCTAGATGGTGAAGATAGTGTAGAAATAGTCCTTAGCAACCATCTCGGAATGGGGAATGCTAAACTAGCCTTGAGTGACCAGGTGGAAGGGGCACTAGAATCTTTACACTCGCTGCAACCTAAAGATGCAAGGTTTGATGTTTCATTTATTGATTTGCCTTTATCTAATGAGAAACTTCTACCTTCCATTTTGCAGGCACCAACTTTAGAGTTGAAACCACTACCGAACCACTTGAAATATGTGTTCTTAGGTAAAAAGGACACACTACCGATCATCATTGCCAAAGAGCTCACACCTTTGCAAGAAGAGCGACTTATCCGGGTGCTTAGAGAGAATAAAACAGCAATTGGTTGGACAATTGCCGATATCAAGGGAATAAGCCCATCCATGTGCATGCATCGGATTTTGTTAGAGGAAGGGTCCAAACCAACAAGAGAAGCACAAAGAAGATTGAACCCTCCTATGATGGAGGTTGTGAAAAAGGAGATACTGAAGCTCCTAGATGTTGGAGTGATCTATCCTATCTCGGATAGCAAATGGGTGAGCCCAGTCCAAGTGGTTCCAAAGAAATCAGGTGTAACGGTGGTAACAAATAATGAGAATAAACTTGTTCCTACTAGGATTCAAACAGGATGGCGAGTTTGTATTGATTATCGTAAACTTAATTCCACAACTCGCAAAGACCACTTTCCTTTACCTTTTATTGATCAAATGCTTGAAAGGTTAGCTGGCCATTCTCATTATTGTTTTCTTGATGGTTTTTCAGGTTATAATCAGATAGCCATTGCTCCAGAGGACCAAGAGAAAACAACATTCACATGTCCATTTGGTACTTTTGCATACCGGCGTATGCCATTTGGTCTTTGTAATGCACCAGCTACATTCCAAAGGTGTATGGTTAGCATATTTTTAGATTATGTAGAGAACATCATAGAAGTGTTTATGGATGATTTTAGTGTCTATGGTGATTCTTTTGATAGATGTCTAGAGAACCTTACACTTGTACTTGAAAGATGCATGGAAACTAACCTTGTTTTGAATTGGGAAAAATGTCACTTTATGGTAGAACAAGGAATAGTTTTGGGCCATGTTATTTCTTCTAGAGGGATAGAGGTTGATAAGTCTAAAATAGATATTATGCATTCTTTACCACCTCCCACAAATGTGAGAGAGGTTCGTTCTTTTCTTGGACATGCAGGTTTCTATAGGAGATTTATCAAAGACTTCTCAAAGATCACATTACCTCTTTGCAAGCTACTACAAAAAGATGTGGTTTTCCACTTTGATGATAAATGCAAAGAGGCGTTTGAAACATTGAAGGGACTCTTGACATCAGCTCCTATCATCCAACCACCAGATTGGAATGTACCTTTTGAAATCATGTGTGATGCTAGTGACTATGCCATTGGAGCTGTTTTGGGCCAACGGGTTGGCAAAGCCTCACATGCCATTTATTATGCCTCCCAAACTCTTAATGATGCTCAATTGAACTATTCCACTACTGAAAAAGAACTTTTGGCTGTTGTATTTGCTTTAGAAAAATTTCGATCTTATTTAATTGGTACTAAAGTAATTGTATATTCTGACCATGCAGCCCTTAAGTACTTACTCACTAAAAAGGAGGCCAAACCAAGGTTGATTAGATGGATACTTCTCTTACAAGAGTTTCATTTGGAGATAAAAGATAAGAGAGGTAGTGACAACCTGGTTGCGGACCATCTTAGCCGTTTAGTTCATGAAGAGGATGCACTACCCTTGAATGAGATCTTTCCGGATGAGAAACTTCTTTTTATAAGTACAACAACTCCTTGGTATGCTGATATTGTTAATTACTTAGTTACCAAGAAGTTGCCACAAGAGTTGACACAAGCTCAAAGAAATAAGATCAAGAGTGATGCCAAATACTACATATGGGATGATCCTTACCTTTGGAAGCATTGCTCCGATCAGATTATAAGAAGGTGTGTACTCGAAACTGAATTTCAATCTATTCTCACCTTTTGTCACTCTTATGCATGTGGAGGACACTTTGGATCCAAAAGAACAGCCATGAAAGTTCTTGATTCTGGATTTTATTGGCCTACCATATTCAAAGATGCATACCTCTTTTGCAAGTCATGTGATCGTTGCCAAAGAACAGGTAACTTAGGTGCTAGAAATCAAATGCCTCAAACTCCAATACTTATTGTTGAAATTTTTGATGTATGGGGCATGGATTTCATGGGACCTTTTCCTCCTTCTTTTGGTAATCTTTATATTTTACTTGCCGTTGATTATGTTTCAAAGTGGGTGGAAGCAAAATCCACTAGGACTAATGACTCTAAAGTTGTTTCAGATTTTGTCAAGACTAACATCTTTGCTAGGTTTGGAACGCCAAAGGCCATAATCAGCGATAGAGCTACTCACTTTTGCAATAGGACTATGGAAGCACTTTTGAGGAAGTATAACATCACACACAAGGTCTCCACCTCATATCATCCTCAAACTAGTGGGCAAGCTGAAGTGTCAAACCGAGAAGTTAAGTCCATGATAACTCGTATAATTATATAGTTTTTAGTTATGTTTTATTATTGTTTTGTGTCAAATACGAGTTATTATTGCTTAGTCTAATTGTGTTTATGATTTTTTATATTTTTATGTAATTTGGTGTTTTTCACGAGTTTCTTTGAGTGATTTCAGATTACTAGGTTAAATCAAGAATTAAGGGCAAATTCAGTTCAGTTCCAGTTCCGAAACCTTTATCCATATCAGCTATATCTGGAGTTTTACTGAAGCAATAAGACTGAAATTTTAACCGTGCAAATTTAAGAGGCATATATAACTTTTTAATGTTTTACACTTCTTGAAACAAAGTCGTTTTCCCTAGCGAAATCGACCATCAAGTTGGCTGATGTGCAATGACGTCTGTGCTGACCTGTTTTGGTATTTTGCTCATATCTTCTGATCCACATCAGCAAATGAGCTGATTCCAACGGCTATGGATCACTAACTGATAGGGGAACATTTTTCTAGAAGACCATGTGATCCGATCAAGCTTCCAATATTGACAAAATCGACCATCAAGTTGGCTGATCAAAATTGTCATACAATATGACGAAAATTGTTAGAAAAATGCACCCACCTATTATACCTACCTTTGAAATTTGTAAAGCTTGTCTCTTGTCATTTAGTCCTCCAAAATGTGTATAAATAGAGGGCCTTGGATGATTGTAAGAGGTATTGTACATTGGTAGGATATTAGCCATTGTAATAAAATTCTCTAAGTTTTCTTCTTCTTTCTTTTCTCTAGTTTTCTTTTTCTTTATTTTCTTCTTCTTCTTTCTTTCTTTTATTTCCTTCTTAGATTCTCTTTAATTTTATGTTTATGTTTACAATGCCTATGCTAGGCTAAACTTCTATTTGGTTAAGGGTGATTTCAAAGCCCTAGACATGTTTTGTGATTGATTTTCAGATTCTATCTATCATTAATTTTCTATCAAAGTTGCTTATGTTCTTCTACAAGAATTGTTCATGATGTTGTCTTGATTTATTTAGGTGTACAACTAGATAGATCTTGATAATTATCTATTGCTAGTCTAGGAGTCTTGATCCGTGTAATTGTCTTGATTTCCTATTCATAAGTGGCAATTTGTGATTAATGATTATGGTCAAGTTTTCAATAATTGCAAAGTGGAACATAACCTAAGTTGAACAATCCGAGCTTATGTGTTTATTGCTTAGATCAACCTATCTTTCTCATCATAAAGCTGCCATTAAATTGAATTTAGAGAGCTTATTCTAGGTTGTTTAATGGTTAGAGATTAAATAGAGAGCTTGTTCTATTTAACGACAAACTAAGGAAAGATTGGGATAACAGAGCTTGTTGTTATCTACGGTTGTTAACTTTGATAGTTGGTTGATATTGATAGATCTGAAATTGATTCTTAATGATGTCTAGTGGTGGAGAATGAAACCTTAACCATATTTTTCATATTTGATTCTTCTTACTTACTTGTTTTCTTACTTTTCTAGTTTGCTTATTTTTAAAAGTATATTTATTTTTATTGGCTGGTTATACCGCCTAATTTGTATATTAACTTTGTTTTATTTTTATTGGCTGGTTATACCGCCTAATTTAGTATATATATTTTTATTGGCTGGTTATACCGCCTAATTTAGTATATATATTTTTATTGGCTGGTTATACCGCCTTGCATCTTATTCTTATTATTTACTTTAGTTTAAATCTGGCTTCAAAAACCCCTTTTCTTTTATTATTTTCTTTGAACGTAAGTTATAAACTAATAACTCATAGATTAAAACCCAATCCCCGAGGACTCGACCCTTGCTAATCATTATACTTACAATTGATCTTTTTAGTGCAAGGTTAAATAAGATACACTCTTTTGGGTGCATCAAATTTTTGGCGCCGTTGCCGAGGATTGTTTTCTTTAGTTTATTTGTTACTTGGTTTATTCTTATTTTCAGTTCTAATTAGTATTATTTTCTTGTACATACATGTTTTTCTTTTCAAATTTTGAAAAGAAAAAAAAAAGATGGAATTAAGCAATCTAACACTTGAAGAGTTGGTGGCATACATGAACATGGAGAATCAACAAGCCAATCTCACCTCCCCAGTTCAACAATTGGCCATGGGAGGATGTCAGGGCCATCAAGTGTTCCAAGACCAACAGTATGATCATTACTCAAACACTTACCATGAGGGATGGTGGGATCATACTAATTATGGCTACTCGAAAAATTACCATAAGTAGATCCTTATGCCAATTACACTCATCCATCTAGCTTCAATCAATCATGGTCTCAAGAATCAGATCTTTTTCAACCACCACATATGACTCAAAGCTCAGGTACTTCTTTAGAAGATCTTGTCTATTCTCTTGTTACTGATTCTTTGCAATTTCAACAGGAAACAAGGGCAAGCATCCAGAGTTTGGAAAAGCAAATGAGCCAATTGGCTAGTAGTATGGTAGGATGGGTAGCACAAAGATCTGAAGAACTCCCAGCCCAAACGATGGTTAACCCAAAGGAGAATGCTACTATTGTGACCTTGAAGAATGAGGAACAAGATGAGGATGAAACAAAATTAGAGATGGATTCTATTCTTGAGGATAATGAAGCCAAAGATCCAAATAAGAGTATTTCGGCACATGAGGTAACGTTTAAGGTTTCACTTTTTACTAATGTTTCTTCTCCACCTTTTCCTAGTAGATTTGCAAAGTTCAAGGAGGAAGAACATGAACAAAACGTGCCGGAAACCTTAAACAACTTGTTTGTGGAGGTCATTCAACAAGTATCAAAATATGCTCCATTCCTCGATGACATATGCACCACAAAGGATGATGGAATAATACTTGTAATGGAGAATGCATCCACTGTTGTGCAAAGAAAGCTTCCTCTCAAACGCATAAATTTGGGAAATTTCATGTATGAGCCTGACAAGCCTAAAATGCCAAGAAGGGGTGTTGGTTAGGTTCAAAACACTAAATCAAGTGCTAATTGGGGGAGGCAGCCTAATTAGTGAAAGCATTGCCAAACTGCCATCCTCAGATTTGCTCTCTTTTTCTTTATCTTTTTCTTATGTTTCTTTGCTAATTGTGTTTAGTGTTTCTAAGTTCATTTAGGCTGCATAAGTTTATTTTGTTTATTAGTTCTTTTCACTTACACATGATTCTTTCATTTGGGATTAATAGTATTACATTAATGACAATGTAAGAATTATGTGTGGGGGAAGAATTTAGGATTTTATTTAGAGTGTTTTGTTTTTGAGTCTTTTTATGTTGTTTTTCTTTCTGATCCTTGTTTTGAAAATAACTAGATGTAAATATAATTTTTTTAACCCCGGTTAAATGGCGGATAACGGTACTCCGTGATTATTTAAGTCGGTTCCATCAGCTACCCATAAAACTGATATTGTATATAAATTTCTCTTCCAATTTTTTTTCATTTTTTTTCTTCAGGATGGATGATATTCTCACAAGATTGCAGAAACGATTTCCTCCTTTTCCTCGAAATATTTTACTAAAGCTTTACCAAGTTCGATTTGAAAGATTAAGAATGCTTATGCACAAAGGGATTCCTGAAGACATACGTTGGATAATTGAAGCCAAGGTACGTGAAGATGAATATCTTCCTGTTTTGCATTTACCAGGTACAGGTAGAAGCACTTTTGCAAAGAAGCGACGAGCAAAGCGCATGAGTTCAAATTGCCACAAATGTGCACGATGGACGTGTAACGGTAAATGTCGTTCTATTGGGATTCCGTCCTCTAATCGAGATGATAAAATTGAATTCATTAAGGATGGACTGAGTAAGGAGAATTTGGGTAATATCTAACTTTCTCTTGAGACGCATCCTATTAGAGACGTACAAAGAGAAATTCTTGATTTATGGCCGCAATTCCAAAGGGAATGGCAACATCTTGGGAATCTGATGTTAAAAGACCCTGTTTGCCAGCTTGTAAAAAAACTGGATGGGAAGCATATCCTCGACTCATAGAAGGCGTTTAAGCCGTTTCTGGACGTAAAACCAGAGAAAGATGTAAGCCACAATCACAACTACAATAAATAACTTCTCAGCTTTTGGTTTGATTTGCAATAACTTCATTTCGGTTTAATTTACGTGTTGTTCGATTTGTGTAATTATTCTCGTTTTTTTTTATTGGTCTTTTACGGTTGATTTTTCTTCTCTTTTTGATTTTCTTCCTGAAATCACGCAAAAATCTTTTGTTAGGTTAACATTTTCTTCTGACAGGTCAAATACACTTTCGGCGACATTATTACTCTTGTCTGATTCACTACTCAGTCCTCTATATATTACACCATGTACTCATTCTCTTTCAGGCACTCGAAAAAAAAAATGGAAAGTACTTCGTCCCAGCGCATTAAAAAAATTTGTGTCTTTGGAGGTGCTTATCCAGGGAAAAATAACATATTTGCTGATGAAGCCATAAGAGTTGGAGTAATACTTGCCCAACAAAAGATCCAGTTGATTTATGGAGGTGGTAGTACGGGTTTTGATGCACCCAAAAGAGTGTATCTTATTTAACCTTGCACTAAAAAGATCAATTGTAAGTATAATGATTAGCAAGGGTCGAGTCCTCAGGGATTGGGTTTTAATCTATGAGTTATTAGTTTATAACTTACGTTCAAAGAAAACAATAAAAGAAAAGGGGTTTTTGAAGCCAGATTTAAACTAAACTAAATAATAAGAATAAGATGCAAGGCGGTATAACCAGCCAATAAAAATATATATACTAAATTAGGCGGTATAACCAGCCAATAAAAATATATATACTAAATTAGGCGGTATAACCAGCCAATAAAAATAAAACAAAGTTAATATACAAATTAGGCGGTATAACCAGCCAATAAAAATAAATATACTTTTAAAAATAAGCAAACTAGAAAAGTAAGAAAACAAGTAAGTAAGAAGAATCAAATATGAAAAATATGGTTAAGGTTTCATTCTCCACCACTAGACATCATTAAGAATCAATTTCAGATCTATCAATATCAACCAACTATCAAAGTTAACAACCGTAGATAACAACAAGCTCTGTTATCCCAATCTTTCCTTAGTTTGTCGTTAAATAGAACAAGCTCTCTATTTAATCTCTAACCATTAAACAACCTAGAATAAGCTCTCTAAATTCAATTTAATGGCAGCTTTATGATGAGAAAGATAGGTTGATCTAAGCAATAAACACATAAGCTCGGATTGTTCAACTTAGGTTATGTTCCACTTTGCAATTATTGAAAACTTGACCATAATCATTAATCACAAATTGCCACTTATGAATAGGAAATCAAGACAATTACACGGATCAAGACTCCTAGACTAGCAATAGATAATTATCAAGATCTATCTAGTTGTACACCTAAATAAATCAAGACAACATCATGAACAATTCTTGTAGAAGAACATAAGCAACTTTGATAGAAAATTAATGATAGATAGAATCTGAAAATCAATCACAAAACATGTCTAGGGCTTTGAAATCACCCTTAACCAAATAGAAGTTTAGCCTAGCATAGGCATTGTAAACATAAACATAAAATTAAAGAGAATCTAAGAAGGAAATAAAAGAAAGAAAGAAAGAAGAAGAAGAAAATAAAGAAAAAGAAAACTAGAGAAAAGAAAGAAGAAGAAAACTTAGAGAATTTTATTACAATGGCTAATATCCTACCAATGTACAATACCTCTTACAATCATCCAAGGCCCTCTATTTATACACATTTTGGAGGACTAAATGACAAGAGACAAGCTTTACAAATTTCAAAGGTAGGTATAATAGGTGGGTGCATTTTTCTAACAATTTTCGTCATATTGTATGACAATTTTGATCAGCCAACTTGATGGTCGATTTTGTCAATATTCGAAGCTTGATCTGATCACATGGTCTTCTAGAAAAATGTTCCCCTATCAGTTAGTGATCCATAGCCGTTGGAATCAGCTCATTTGCTGATGTGGATCAGAAGATATGAGCAAAATACCAAAACAGGTCAGCACAGACGTCATTGCACATCAGCCAACTTGATGGTCGATTTCGCTAGGGAAAACGACTTTGTTTCAAGAAGTGTAAAACATGAAAAAGTTATATATGCCTCTTAAATTTGCACGGTTAATATTTCAGCCTTATTGCTTCAGTAAAACTCCAGATATAGCTGATATGGCAAAAGGTGTCGGAACTGGAACTGAACTGAATTTGCCCTTAATTCTTGATTTAACCTAGTAATCTGAAATCACTCAAAGAAACTCGTGAAAAACACCAAATTACATAAAAATATAAAAGATCATAAACACAATTAGACTAAACAATAATAACTCGTATTTGACACAAAACAATAATAAAACATAACTAAAAACTATATAATTATACGAGTTATCACACCCCCACACTTAGATTGTTGCTAGTCCCTAGCAACGACTCAATAAAAATAAAATAAGAAAATCTAATCTAATCCACTTTCGTAGGAAATCACGGTGGCACTTAGCATGTGACACAAGCCTTTAAACCCCTAGGTGTCCCTAGTGGACGAGTTTAGTCTCGTGAGGGTTTACTAGGACGATACCCACAAACATTGAAGACATAAGAAAAACTAAAAATAATAATTATAACTAATCCTTCCAATATAAATTAGAGATAATCATTGGACAAGTCTTAAAAACTAATCAATAGCTTAAAGAAATTCACAAAAAATCTTGCTTGAATGTAAATAGTTTGAGTTAAGCCAATATTAACATAACATATTTCAATCAAAATAGTGCATATTCAAACTTAATCTCAACTTCTCACATGGGATACTCTTGATTTTCACTCTTTAAAGTAGTGGTAAAGTGTTTACACTCAATCAATCTCATGAAAACACTTCTACCATATGCTTGCTTGTCCACCTATTCTCCACTATTTAGATCATACAACTTCATAAATCAAGAGGTCTTTATTCAAGGTTGTAATGGGGCCAAAGGGTTATAATGTGGTTAAAGAACAAAAGGATAAAGATATCACAAAGGTTCCAAAGAGTTCATAGAGTTTAGAGACATAATAAGATCATACAAATAAAACTTCTCAAAACTCTTATAAAGCACATAATAACATAGGCTAAATATTCATGTTGAGCCTTTGCATCATTCTAACCAACTTTGTAACATCTTTTTCTTTACTTTAACTAGAAGTTCAAGAGAAGATTTTTTTTTTAATATGGGAAAGTATTTGACAATGATCCCTTTCTTTTTCTCTTGACTTTTTTCTTTCTTTTCCCCCCACACTTATTTCTTGTTTCTAACCCAAATTTTCAATAAATCTTCCTTGTCTTTGCAACTTGTCTCAAAACATGCTAATTCATCTTTGGAACAAAGGTAAAGATATAAGTATATTTAGGTTAGGGACAAGTTATGGTTACCAAAGAGATAGCTTATTCAATGTAGGCTTAAATTGGTTCACTAAGGGTGTGTTCTCTTGGAACATTAATAATGGATGGCTGTTTGGCTCTGGTTATAATCCTAATGCCTCTATCATATTCATGTTGTCACATGTATCAATATAGTCTCAAACGGTTTAAAGCAAGTTCTAGAGAATCATGTAATCATAAGAGCACTCAAGAAAGAAATTAGATTGATTTGTATAATGCATCAATCATTATAGGCTCAAAAACTCACAAGGATGATTATACAAGTCAGATTAAGTCTAAACATGCTTCTTTCTCAATCCACATATCATATTAACATTGGCTCATAAAAAGGTTGACATCAAGCTCAATTCTCATGAAAATCTTCTCACTAATAAATCTGTTTTAGACTTATGCAATTCATATCTCATCATTGTATTAAAAAGGAACTAAAACACACAAAAAAATAATAATAATAATAATAATAAAGACTCATAAAAAAAAATAGTAGACAAAAATAAAAGAAATCCTAAATCATTCCCCCCACACTTAATTCTTACATTGTCCTCAATGTGAGTCTATTAACCCAAATGAAAGAATCATGTGTAAGAGAAAAGAACTAATAACATAAGAATAGGAACAACTAAGACTCAAAACAAAACAAACTCATGCAACCTAAATAATCCTAAAATACTAAACAAAAATTAACAAGTAAACATAAAAAGATTAAAATCAAACTGACAAGATATGTCTCAAGTCTCCCTTACTCAGACCTTGTTCAGAATGAATACTTCTAAATTGCTTAAAACACAACAAACTTTTTTTTTTTTGAAAAGAAGAAATCAAACTGACAAGGTATGTCTCAAGTCTCCCTTACTCAGACCTTGTTCAGAATGAATACTTCTAAATTGCTTAAAACACAACAAACTTTTTTTTTTTTTAAGAAGGTAAAATTTAGGAGATATTACCTGTAGAGGTTGCTAACCACTTATTATAACTGAGACACAACAAACAAAATGTTAGATAATGTCACAAAGACAAAGTGCAATCCACTCCTTGCTCGTCCATATCTCTTTTTCTTTTTCCGAGCGTTTGCGAAACAACCGTAGCAGATAAATACTCATAAGCTTGGAGCTTTTTGAGTAAATCTTCAATGGTTGTAGCAGAAAATATGGTTCTCCTTGCCTCTAAAAACATGAATCCATTATCCACAGCATTATCTAAATATGAAAGCAAATTACTAAAATAACCATTAATATTAAGCAAACCAATGGGTTTCTTATTTGTGACCAAAGATGACCAAGAAGCCACGCAAGCTATTTCTTCCAATGTACCCAGACCTCCTGGTAAAGCAATGAATGCATCGGCAGAATGGTACATGATTGTTATCCGTTCAGGGATACTCCAGACTTGTATTTCCTTACCCAAGGTAGGTCCACAAAAATCTGTGAATAGTTTTGGCACGATTCCTAGAACTGGACTTCCTCCGGCGTGTGCTGCTGTAGCGACTGCTCCCATTAAACCCGTACTACCGCCTCCATAAATCAACTGGATCTTTTGTTGGGCAAGTATTACTCCAACTCTTATGGCTTCATCAGCGAATATGTTATTTTCCCTGGATAAGCACCTCCAAAGACACAAATTTTTTTAATGCGTTGGGATGAAGTACTTTCCATTTTTTTTTCTTTTTTTCTTTTTCGAGTGCCTGAAAGAGAATGAGTACATGGTGTAATATATAAAGGACTGAGTAGTGAATCAGACAAGAGTAATAATGTCGCCGAAAGTGTATCTGACCTGTCAGAAGAAAATGTTAACCTAACAAAAGATTTTTTCGTGATTTCAGGAAAAAAATCAAAAAGAGAAGAAAAATCAACCGTAAAAGTCAAGAGTAATAATGTCGCCGAAAGTGTATTTGACCTGTCAGAAGAAAATGTTAACCTAACAAAAGATTTTTGCGTGATTTCAGGAAGAAAATCAAAAAGAGAAGAAAAATCAACCGTAAAAGACAAATAAAAAAAAATAAGAATAATTACACAAATCGAATAACACGTAAATTAAACCGAAATAAAGTTATTGCAAATCAAACCAAAAGCTGAGAAGTCATTTATTGTAGTTGTGATTGTGGCTCACATCTTCCTCTGGTTTTACGTCCAGAAACGGCTTAAACGCCTTCTATGAGTCGAGGATATGCTTCCCATCCAGTTTTCTTACAAGCTGGCAAACAGGGTCTTTTAACATCAGATTCCCAAGATGTTGCCATTCCCTTTGGAATTCCGGCCATAAATCAATAATTTCTCTTTGTACGTCTCCACTAGGATGCGTCTCAAGAGAAAGTTGGATATTACCCAAATTCTCCTTACTCAGTCCATCCTTAATGAATTCAATTTTATCATCTCGATTAGAGGACGGAATCCCAATAGAACGACATTTACCGTTACACGTCCATCGTGCACATTTGTGGCAATTTGAACTCATGCGCTTTGCTCGTCGCTTCTTTGCAAAAGTGCTTCTACCTGTACCTGGTAAATGCAAAACAGGAAGATATTCATCTTCACGTACCTTGGCTTCAATTATCCAACGTATGTCTCCAGGAATCTCTTTATGCATAAGCATTCTTAATCTTTCAAATCGAACTTGGTAAAGCTTCAGTAAAATATTTCGAGGAAAAGGAGAAAATCGTTTCTGCAATCTTGTGAGAATATCATCCATCTTGAAAAAAAAATGAAAAAAATTGGAAGAGAAATTTATATACAATATCAGTTTTGTGGGTAGCTGATGGAACCGATTTAAATAATCACGGAGTACCGTTATCCGCCATTTAACCGGGGTTAAAAAAATTAAAAATTATATTTACATCTAGTTATTTTCAAAACATGGATCAGAAAGAAAAACAACATAAAAAGACTCAAAAATAAAATCCTAAATTCTTCCCCCCACACATAATTCTTACATTGTCATTAATGTAATGCTATTAACCCAAATGAAAGAATCATGTGTAAGTGAAAAGAACTATTAAACAAAATAAACTTATGCAGCCTAAATGAACTTAAAAACACTAAACACAATTAACAAAGAAACATAAGAAAAAGATAAAGAAAAAGAGAGCA
This sequence comes from Fremontodendron californicum, assembly GCA_030761205.1. Classification (NCBI taxonomy): domain Eukaryota; kingdom Viridiplantae; phylum Streptophyta; class Magnoliopsida; order Malvales; family Malvaceae; genus Fremontodendron; species Fremontodendron californicum. The sequence continues at coordinate 5,315,447 of JAULJL010000019.1, read as the reverse complement.
AATCTGAGGATGGAAGTTTGGCAATGCTTTCACTAATTAGGCTGCCTCCCCCAATTAGCACTTGATTGATTGTTTCCAGTCTAGCCAATTCCCCTTCTTGGCTTTTTAGGATCTTTTGGCTTAGACATGAAACTTCTCGGATTTTTGCGTTTTGGAGGAAGTTTTCTTTGCAAAACAGCCAATGCATTCTCCCCCACACGTATTATTTCATCATTCTTGGTGGGGTATAGCTCTTTGAGGAATTGTGCATATCTTGGTACTTGTCTAATGGCATCCACAAGCAAGCTGTTTAAGGTTTCCAAAAATTGTTGTACATGTTCCTCCTTCTTGGACTTTGCAAATCTGCTAGGAAAAAGTGGAGAAGGAACATTAGTAGAAATAAGAACCTTAAAAGCTACCTGAGGTGTCAAAGTACTCTCCTTTTGAATGGTGGCTTCATTATCCTCAAGAAGTGAATCCATCTTTGGTTTTTTCTCATCCTCATCTTGTTCCTCATTTCTCAAGGTCACAATAGTAGCATTCTCCTTTGGGTTAATCACCGTTTGGGAAGGGAGTGCTAGAGATCTTTCTGCTACTAATTCCACCATACTACTAGCCAATAGGCTCATTTGCCTTTCCAAACTCTGGATGCTTGCCCTTGTTTCCTGTTGAAATTGCAAAGTATCAGTAACAAGAGAATGTACAAAATCTTCTAAATAAGTACCTGAGTTTTGAGTAATATGTGGTGGTTGAAAAAGATATGGTTCTTGAGACCATGATTGATTGAAGCTAGATGGATGAGTGTAATTGGCATAAGGATCTACTTCTTGGTAATTTTTCGAGTAGCCATAATTAGTATGATCCCACCATCCCTCATGGTAAGTGTTGGAGTAATGATCATGCGGTTGGTCTTGGAACCATTGATGGCCTTGACATCCTCCCATGGCCAATTGTTGAACTGGGGAGGTGAGCTTGGCTTGTTGATTCTCCATGTTCATGTATGCCACCAACTCTTCAAGTGTTAAGATTGCTCAATTCCATCGTATTTTTTTTTTTTTCAAAATTTGATAAGAAAAACCCGTATGTACAAGAAAATAAATATCATTAGAACTGAAAATAAGAATAAACCAAGTAACAAATAAACTAAAAAAAAAACAATCCCCGGCAACGGCGCCAAAAATTTGATGCACCCAAAAGAGTGTATCTTATTTAACCTTGCACTAAAAAGATCAATTGTAAGTATAATGATTAGCAAGGGTCGAGTCCTCAGGGATTGGGTTTTAATCTATGAGTTATTAGTTTATAACTTACGCTCAAAGAAAACAATAAAAGAAAAGGGGTTTTTGAAGCCAGATTTAAACTAAAGTAAATAATAAGAATAAGATGCAAGGCGGTATAACCAGCCAATAAAAATATATATACTAAATTAGGCGGTATAACCAGCCAATAAAAATATATAAACTAAATTAGGCGGTATAACCAGCCAATAAAAATAAAACAAAGTTAATATACAAATTAGGCGGTATAACCAGCCAATAAAAAAAATATACTTTTAAAAATAAGCAAACTAGAAAAGTAAGAAAACAAGTAAGTAAGAAGAATCAAATATGAAAAATATGGTTAAGGTTTCATTCTCCACCACTAGACATCATTAAGAATCAATTTCAGATCTATCAATATCAACCAACTATCAAAGTTAACAACCGTAGATAACAACAAGCTCTGTTATCCCAATCTTTCCTTAGTTTGTCGTTAAATAGAACAAGCTCTCTATTTAATCTCTAACCATTAAACAACCTAGAATAAGCTCTCTAAATTCAATTTAATGGCAGCTTTATGATGAGAAAGACAGGTTGATCTAAGCAACAAAAACATAAGCTCGGATTGTTCAACTTAGGTTATGTTCCACTTTGCAATTATTGAAAACTTGACCATAATCATTAATCACAAATTGCCACTTATGAATAGGAAATCAAGACAATTACACGGATCAAGACTCCTAAACTAGCAATAGATAATTATCAAGATCTATCTAGTTGTACACCTAAATAAATCAAGACAACATCATGAACAATTCTTGTAGAAGAACATAAGCAACTTTGATAGAAAATTAATGATAGATAGAATCTGAAAATAATTCACAAAACATGTCTAGGGCTTTGAAATCACCCTTAACCAAATAGAAGTTTAGCCTAGCATAGGCATTGTAAACATAAACATAAAATTAAAGAGAATCTAAGAAGGAAATAAAAGAAAGAAAGAAGAAGAAGAAAATAAAGAAAAAGAAAACTAGAGAAAAGAAAGAAGAAGAAAACTTAGAGAATTTTATTACAATGGCTAATTTCCTACCAATCTACAATATCTTACAATCATCCAAGGCCCTCTATTTATACACATTTTGGAGGGCTAAATGACAAGAGACAAGCTTTACAAATTTCAAAGGTAGGTATAATAGGTGGGTGCATTTTTCTAACAATTTTCGTCATATTGTATGACAATTTTGATCAGCCAACTTGATGGTCGATTTTGTCAATTTTGGAGGCCTGATCTGATCCCATGGTCTTCTAGAAAAATGTTCCCCTATCCGTTACTGATTCATTGCCGTTGGAATCAGCTCATTTGCTGATGTGGATAAGAACATATGGGCAAAATACGAAAACAGGTCAGCACAGACGTCATTGCACATCAGCCAACTTGATGGTCGATTTCGCTAGGGAAAACGACTCCGTTTCAAGAAGTGTAAAACATGCAAAAGATAGATATACCTCTTAACTTTGCACGATTAAAATTTCAGCCTTATTGCTTCAGTGAAACTCGAGATATAGCTGATATGGCAAAAGGTGTCGGAACTGGAACTGAACTGGATTTGCCCTTAATTCTAGTAATCTGAAATCACTCAAAGAAACTTGTGAAAAACACCAAATTACATAAAAATATAAAAGATCATAAACACAATTAGACTAAACAATAATAACTCGTATTTGACACAAAACAATAATAAAACATAACTAAAAACTATATAATTATACGAGTTATCAGGTTTAATGGGAGCAGTCGCTACAGAAGCACACGCCGGAGGAAGTCCAGTTCTAGGAATCGTGCCAAAACTATTCACAGATTTTTGTGGACCTACCTTGGGTAAGGAAATACAAGTCTGGTGTATCCCTGAACGGATAACAATCATGTACCATTCTGCCGATGCATTCATTGCTTTACCAGGAGGTCTGGGTACATTGGAAGAAATAGCTTGCGTGGCTTCTTGGTCATCTTTGACCACAAATAAGAAACCCATTGGTTTGCTTAATATTAATGGTTCTTTTAGTAATTTGCTTTCATATTTAGATAATGCTGTGGAAAATGGATTCATGTTTTCAGAGGCAAGGAGAACCATAATTTCTGCTACAACCATTGAAGATTTACTCAAAAAGCTCCAAGCTTATGAGTATTTATCTGCTACGGTTGTTTCGCAAACGCTCGGAAAAAGAAAAAGAGATATGGACGAGCAAGGAGTGGATTTCACTTTGTGTTTGTGACATTATCTAACATTTTGTTTGTTGTGTCTCAGTTATAATAAGTGGTTAGCAACCTCTGCAGGTAATATCTCCTAAATTCTACCTTTAAAATTTGACATTGGGGACAATGTCATAATTTAGTAGGGGGTAAGGGACATATTTTGCTAATTTAAAGTAAAGAAAAAAATTTGTTGTGTTTTAAGCCATTTAGAAGTATTCATTCTGAACAAGGTCTGAGTAAGGGAGACTTGAGACATACCTTGTCAGTTTGATTTCTTCTTTTCAAAAAAAAAATAAAAAAGTTTGTTGTCTTTTAAGCAATTTAGAAGTATTCATTCTGAACAAGGTCTGAGTAAGGGAGACTTGAGACATACCTTGTCAGTTTTATTTTAATCTTTTTATGTTTACTTGTTAATTTTTGTTTAGTATTTTAGGATTATTTAGGTTGCATGAGTTTGTTTTGTTTTGAGTCTTAGTTGTTCCTATTCTTATGTTATTAGTTCTTTTCTCTTACACATGATTCTTTCATTTGGGTTAATAGACTTACATTGAGGACAATGTAAGAATTAAGTGTGGGGGGAATGATTTAGGATTTCTTTTATTTTTGTCTACTATTTTTTTTATGAGTCTTTATTATTTTTTTTGGTGTGTTTTAGTTCCTTTTCAATACTATGATGAGATATGAATTGCATAAGTCTAAAACAGATTTATTAGTGAGAAGATTTTCATGAGAATTGAACTTAATATCAATCGTTTTATGAGCCAATGTTAATATGATATGTTGATTGAGAAAGAAGCATGTTTAGACTTAATCTGACTTTGTATAATCATCCTTGTGAGTTTTTGAGCCTATAATGATTGACGCATTATACAAATCAATCTAATTTCTTTCTTGAGTGCTCTTATGATTACATGATTCTCTAGAACTTGCTTTAGACCTTGTTGAGACTATATTGATGCATGTGACAACATGAATATGATAGAGGCATTAGGATTTTTAGCCAGGGCCAAACAGCCATCCCTTATTGATGTTCCAAGAGAACACACCCCTAGTGAGCCAATTTGAGCCTACATTGAATAAGCTATTTATTTGGTAACCACAACTTACACCTAGCCTAAATATAACCCTTGTTCTAAAGATGGATTATATATTTTGAGACATATTGCAAAAAAACAAGGGATATTTTTAGTTAAAAATTTGGGTTGGAAACAAAAGATAAGTGTGGGGGAGAGAAAAGAAAAGAAAAAGTCAAGAGAAAAAGAAAGGGATCATTGTCAAATACATTCCCATATTAAAAAAAAAAAAAAAAATCTTCTCTTGAACTTCTAGTTAAAGTAAAGAAAAAGATGTTACAAAGTTGGTTAGAATGATGCAAAGGCTCAACATGAATATTTAGCCTATGTTATTATGTGCTTTATAAGAGTTTTGAGAAGTTTTATTTGTATGATCTTATTATGTCTCTAAACTCTATGAACTCTTTGGAACCTTTGTGATATCTTTATCCTTTTGTTCTTTAACCACATTATAACCCTTTGGCCCCATTACAACCTTGAATAAAGACCTCTTGATTTATGAAGTTGTATGATCTAAATAGTGGAGAATAGGTGGACAAGCAAGCATATGGTAGAAGTGTTTTCATGAGATTGATTGAGTGTAAACACTTTACCACTACTTTAAAGAGTGAAAATCAAGAGTATCCCATGTGAGAAGTTGAGATTAAGTTTGAATATGCACTATTTTGATTGAAATATGTTATGTTAATATTGGCTTAACTCAAACTATTTACATTCAAGCAAGATTTTTTGTGAATTTCTTTAAGCTATTGATTAGTTTTTAAGACTTGTCCAATGATTATCTCTAATTTATATTGGAAGGATTAGTTATAATTATTATTTTTAGTTTTTCTTATGTCTTCAATGTTTGTGGGTATCGTCCTAGTAAACCCTCACGAGACTAAACTCGTCCACTAGGGACACCTAGGGGTTTAAAGGCTTGTGTCACATGCTAAGTGCCACCGTGATTTCCTACGAAAATGGATTAGATTAGATTTTCTTATTTTATTTTTATTGAGTCGTTGCTAGGGACTAGCAACAATCTAAGTGTGGGGGTGTGATAACTCGTATAATTATATAGTTTTTAGTTATGTTTTATTATTGTTTTGTGTCAAATACGAGTTATTATTGCTTAGTCTAATTGTGTTTATGATTTTTTTATATTTTTATGTAATTTGGTGTTTTTCACGAGTTTCTTTGAGTGATTTCAGATTACTAGGTTAAATCAAGAATTAAGGGCAAATTCAGTTCAGTTCCAGTTCCGACACCTTTTGCCATATCAGCTATATCTGGAGTTTCACTGAAGCAATAAGGCTGAAATTTTAACCGTGCAATGTTAAGAGGCATATCTAACGTTTTCATGTTTTACACTTCTTGAAACAAAGTCATTTTCCCTAGCGAAATCGACCATCAAGTTGGCTAATGTGCAATGACGTCTGTGCTGACCTGTTTTGGTATTTTGCCCATATCTTCTGATCCACATCAGCAAATGAGCTGATTCCAACGGCTATGGATCACTAACTGATAGGGGAACATTTTTCTAGAAGACCATGTGATCAGATCAAGCTTCCAGTATTGACAAAATCGACCATCAAGTTGGCTGATCAAAATTGTCATACAATATGACGAAAATTGTTAGAAAAATGCACCCACCTATTATACCTACCTTTGAAATCTGTAAAGCTTGTCTCTTGTCATTTAGTCCTCCAAAATGTGTATAAATAGAGGGCCTTGGATGATTGTAAGAGGTATTGTACATTGGTAGGATATTAGCCATTGTAATAAAATTCTCTAAGTTTTCTTCTTCTTTCTTTTCTCTAGTTTTCTTTTTCTTTATTTTCTTCTTCTTCTTTCTTTCTTTTATTTCCTTCTTAGATTCTCTTTAATTTTATGTTTATGTTTACAATGCCTATGCTAGGCTAAACTTATATTTGGTTAAGGGTGATTTCAAAGCCCTAGACATGTTTTGTGATTGATTTTCAGATTCTATCTATCATTAATTTTCTATCAAAGTTGCTTATGTTCTTCTACAAGAATTGTTCATGATGTTGTCTTGATTTATTTAGGTGTACAACTAGATAGATCTTGATAATTATCTATTGCTAGTCTAGGAGTCTTGATCCGTGTAATTGTCTTGATTTCCTATTCATAAGTGGCAATTTGTGATTAATGATTATGGTCAAGTTTTCAATAATTACAAAGTGGAACATAACCTAAGTTGAACAATCCGAGCTTATGTGTTTGTTGCTTAGATCAACCTATCTTTCTCATCATAAAGCTGCCATTAAATTGAATTTAGAGAGCTTATTCTAGGTTGTTTAATGGTTAGAGATTAAATAGAGAGCTTGTTCTATTTAACGACAAACTAAGGAACGATTGGGATAACAGAGCTTGTTGTTATCTACGGTTGTTAACTTTGATAGTTGGTTGATATTGATAGATATGAAATTGATTCTTAATGATGTCTAGTGGTGGAGAATGAAACCTTAACCATATTTTTTATATTTGATTCTTCTTACTTACTTGTTTTCTTACTTTTCTAGTTTGCTTATTTTTAAAAGTATATTTATTTTTATTGGCTGGTTATACCGCCTAATTTGTATATTAACTTTGTTTTATTCTTCTTATCAAATATGAAAAATATGGTTAAGGTTTCATTCTCCACCACTAGACATCATTAAGAATCAATTTCAGATCTACCAATATCAACCAACTATCAAAGTTAACAACCGTAGATAACAACAAGCTCTGTTATCCCAATCTTTCTTTAGTTTGTCGTTAAATAGAACAAGCTCTCTATTTAATCTCTAACCATCAAACAACCTAGATAAGCTCTCTAAATTCAATTTAATGGCAGCTTTATGATTAGAAAGATAGGTTGATCTAAGCAACAAACACATAAGCTCGGATTGTTCAACTTAGGTTATGTTCCACTTTGCAATTATTGAAAACTTGACCATAATCATTAATCACAAATTGCCACTTATGAATAGGAAATCAAGACAATTACACGGATCAAGACTCCTAGACTAGCAATAGATTATTATCAAGATCTATCTAGTTGTACACCTAAACAAATCAAGACAACATCATGAACAATTCTTGTAGAAGAACATAAGCAACTTTGATAGAAAATTAATGATAGATAGAATCTGAAAATCAATCACAAAACATGTCTAGGGCTTTGAAATCACCCTTAACCAAATAGAAGTTTAGCCTAGCATAGGCATTGTAAACATAAACATAAAATTAAAGAGAATCTAAGAAGGAAATAAAAGAAAGAAAGAAGAAGAAGAAAATAAAGAAAAAGAAAACTAGAGAAAAGAAAGAAGAAGAAAACTTAGAAAATTTTATTACAATGGCTAATATCCTACCAATGTACAATGTCTCATACAATCATCCAAGGCCCTCTATTTATACACATTTTGGAGGACTAAATGACAAGAGACAAGCTTTACAAATTTCAAAGGTAGGTATAATAGGTGGGTGCATTTTTCTAACAATTTTCGTCATATTGTATGACAATTTTGATCAGCCAACTTGATGGTCGATTTTGTCAATATTGGAAGCTTGATTTGATCACATGGTCTTCTAGAAAAATGTTCCCCTATCAGTTAGTGATCCATATCCGTTGGAATCAGCTCATTTGCTGATGTGGATCAGACGATATGGGCAAAATACCAAAACAGGTCAGCACAAACGTCATTGCACATCAGCCAACTTGATGGTCGACTTCGCTAGGGAAAACAACCCCGTTTCAAGAAGTGTAAAACATGAAAAAGTTAGATATGCCTCTTAAATTTGCACGGTTAAAATTTCAGCCTTATTGCTTCAGTGAAACTCCAGATATAGCTGATATGGCAATAGGTGTCGGAATTGGAATCGAACTGAATTTGCCCTTAATTGTTGATTTAACCTAGTAATCTGAAATCACTCAAAGAAACTCGTAAAAAAAACACCAAATTACATAAAAATATAGAAGATCATAAGCACAATTAGACTAAGCAATAATAACTCGTATTTGACGCAAACCAATAATAAAACATAACTAAAAACTATATAATTATACGAGTTATCAGTATCAGAGCTTAGGGACCAATCAGGTCAAATATTTTTATCTTCTTTACCATAGGGTATTGGAGTTTTTCTCAACTTTTTTGTTTTGGGGTTTCAGACATACTTGTCATAGGGGTTATAGCTTTAGCCATTTTTTTTGTCTAATAGTTATAGTTTTTAGGGCAGTTTTCGTTTGGGGTTTCATTCTTGTAAGTTGGTTTAGATACTATCATAACAAAATCAATAACAAGATTTTGGGGTTTCAGATATTCTTGTCTTGGGGTTATAGTTTTAGGTATTCTTTTGCCTTAGGTTATAGTTTTTAGGCAGTCTAAGTTTGGGGTTTCAGTCTTGAAAAGTGGTTTAAATCAAGATTTTATTTCTTGAATTCTTGATCAATTGAAATTTCTTCTTATTGATTCTTGATCCGAATCTTGAAAAAAAAAATCAAGAATTCAAAGGGGCATTCGAACAGTCCCAAGAAAAAAAAAAGTTAATCCGAGATTTCAAGAAAATCAAGAAGTCTCGTTCTTGAAAAAAAAAAGAAAAAAAGAAAAGAAGAAGAGTGTTCGAATAGACAAAAAAAGAAAGAAAGATTCGAAAAAGATTGAAAAGAAAAGGAAAGAATTGACATTCATTTTTTTTTACTAACCAAAGTTGTTTTGCAGCGACTTTAAGATGTCTCTCACACTATGCGACGAAGTAATGCAGGCTCTACAAGAGATGAAAGAGATCACCTTATCGTTTGAGAGGTTTGTGCAACAAAAGGAAGAAATATGGAGAAGAAAAAAAAGAGAAAAAGAGAGAAGAAAAAAAGTAAAAGAAAGTGAGGTGGCTGCAAATAAAGAAAAGCAAGAGGAAACAGATAGTAAAAAAGAAAGTGAAAAAGAAATAGAGGTGGCTGAAATTAAAGAAGTAAGAGAGGAGCCACTAGTGAAAAAGGAGACAATTCATGTCGAGAGAAATAAAGAATTTGAGAATTTTTCTGATGCAAAAGAGAGTGAGGTTTTTATTCTTGATGCTCCTAACCAATCTCTTCCTATTTTTCCTGATTCTTTGTTGAAGGATTGTGAGGATTTATTTTCGGAGGAGTTGCAGGATGGGTTGTCACCCATAAGTGGCATTGTGCATCACCTTGATTTAATACCTAGTGATGCACCCAAAAGAGTGTATCTTATTTAACCTTGCACTAAAAAGATCAATTGTAAGTATAATGATTAGCAAGGGTCGAGTCCTCAGGGATTGGGTTTTAATCTATGAGTTATTAGTTTATAACTTACGTTCAAAGAAAACAATAAAAGAAAAGGGGTTTTTGAAGCCAGATTTAAACTAAAGTAAATAATAAGAATAAGATGCAAGGCGGTATAACCAGCCAATAAAAATATATATACTAAATTAGGCGGTATAACCAGCCAATAAAAATATATAAACTAAATTAGGCGGTATAACCAGCCAATAAAAATAAAACAAAGTTAATATACAAATTAGGCGGTATAACCAGCCAATAAAAAAAATATACTTTTAAAAATAAGCAAACTAGAAAAGTAAGAAAACAAGTAAGTAAGAAGAATCAAATATGAAAAATATGGTTAAGGTTTCATTCTCCACCACTAGACATCATTAAGAATCAATTTCAGATCTATCAATATCAACCAACTATCAAAGTTAACAACCGTAGATAACAACAAGCTCTGTTATCCCAATCTTTCCTTAGTTTGTCGTTAAATAGAACAAGCTCTCTATTTAATCTCTAACCATTAAACAACCTAGAATAAGCTACCTAAATTCAATTTAATGGCAGCTTTATGATGAGAAAGATAGGTTGATCTAAGCAACAAACACATAAGCTCGGATTGTTCAACTTAGGTTATGTTCCACTTTGCAATTATTGAAAACTTGACCATAATCATTAATCACAAATTGCCACTTATGAATAGGAAATCAAGACAATTACACGGATCAAGACTCCTAGACTAGCAATAGATAATTATCAAGATCTATCTAGTTGTACACCTAAATAAATCAAGACAACATCATGAACAATTCTTGTAGAAGAACATAAGCAACTTTGATAGAAAATTAATGATAGATAGAATCTGAAAATCAATCACAAAACATGTCTAGGGCTTTGAAATCACCCTTAACCAAATAGAAGTTTAGCCTAGCATAGGCATTGTAAACATAAACATAAAATTAAAGAGAATCTAAGAAGGAAATAAAAGAAAGAAAGAAGAAGAAGAAAATAAAGAAAAAAGAAAACTAGAGAAAAGAAAGAAGAAGAAAACTTAGAGAATTTTATTACAATGGCTAATATCCTACCAATGTACAATATCCTCTACAATCATCCAAGGCCCTCTATTTATACACATTTTGGAGGGCTAAATGACAAGAGACAAGCTTTACAAATTTCAAAGGTAGGTATAATAGGTGGGTGCATTTTTCTAACAATTTTCGTCATATTGTATGACAATTTTGATCAGCCAACTTGATGGTCGATTTTGTCAATTTTGGAGGCCTGATTTGATCACATGGTCTTCTAGCAAAATGTTCCCCTATCAGTTACTGATCCATAGACGTTGGAATCAGCTCATTTGCTGATGTGGATAAGAAGATATGGGCAAAATACGAAAACAGGTCAGCACAGACGTCATTGCACATCAGCCAACTTGATGGTCGATTTTGCTAGGGAAAACGACTCCGTTTCAAGAAGTGTAAAACATTAAAAAGTTAGATATGCCTCTTAACATTGCACGGTTAAAATTTCAGCCTTATTGCTTCAGTGAAACTCCAGATATAGCTGATATGGAAAAAGGTGTCGGAACTGAACTGAATTTGCCCTTAATTGTTGATTTAACCTAGTAATCTGAAATCACTCAAAGAAACTCGTAAAAAAAACACCAAATTACATAAAAATATAAAAGATCATAAACACAATTAGTCTAAGCAATAATAACTCGTATTTGACACAAAACAATAATAAAACATAACTAAAAACTATATAATTATACGAGTTATCACACCCCCACACTTAGATTGTTGCTAGTCCTCGAGCAAAAACAAATAAAAATAAAATAAGAAAATCTAATCTAATCCACTTTCGTAGGAAATCACGGTGGCACTTAGCATGTGACACAAGCCTTTAAACCCCTAGGTGTCCCTAGTGGACGAGTTTAGTCTCGTGAGGGTTTACTAGAACGATATCCACAAAAATTGAAAAACTAAAATATAAATAAACTACATATACTAAAAATATTTACTCCTAATCCTTTCAATACAAATTAGAGACAATCTTTGAACAAGTCTTATAAACTAATCAATAGCTTAAAGAATTTCACAAAAAATCATGCTTGAATGTAAATTGTTTGAGTTAAGCCAATATTAACATAACATATTTCAATCAAAATAGTGCATATTCAAACTTAATCTCAACTACTCACATGGGATACTCTCATGATTTTCATTCTTTAAAGTAATGGTAAAGTGTTTACACTCAATCAATCTCATGAAAACAGTTCTACCATATTCTTGCTTGTCCACCTATTCTTCACTATTTAGATCATACAACTTCATGAATCAAGAGGTCTTTAATCAAGGTTGTAATGGGGCCAAGGGGTTTGTAATGTGGTTGAAGAACAAAAGGATAAAGATATCACAAAGGTTCCAAAGAGTTCATAAAGTTTAGAGACATAATAAGATCATACAAAGAAACTTCTCAAAACTCTTTACAAGTACATAGTCACCTAGGCCGGATATTCATGTTGGGCCTTTTCTTCATTCTAAACAACTTTGTCTAATCTTTTTCTTTTTCCCCAAATTCAAGAGATGATTCATATATATATATATTTTTTTTACATAGGAATGTATTTGCCAGTATTCCATTTCTTTCTTTTTTCTTGACTTTTCTTTTCTTTCCCCCCCACACTTATTTCTTGTTTCTAACCCAAATTTTCAATAGATCTTCCTTGTCTTTGCAACTTGTCTCAAAACATGCTAATTCATCTTTGGAACAAAGGTAAGGATATAAGTATATTTAGGTTAGGGACAAGTTATGGTTACCAAAGAGATAGCTTATTCAGTGTAGGCTCAAATTGGTTCACTAAGGGTGTGTTCTCTTGGAACATCAATAAGGGATGGTTGTTTGGCCCTGGCTAAAAATCCTAATGCCTTTATCATATTCATGTTGTCACACGCATCAATATAGTCTCAACAAGGTCTAAAGCAAGTTCTAGAGAATCATGTAATCATAAGAGCACTCAAGAAAGAAATTAGATTGATTTATATAATGCATCAATCATTATAGGCTTAAAAACTCACAAGGATGATTATACAAGTCAGATTAAGTCTAAACATGCTTCTTTCTCAATCAACATATCATATTAACATTGGCTCATAAAAAGGTTGATATCAAGCTCAATTCTCATGAAAATCTTCTCACTAATAAATCTGTTTTAGACTTATGCAATTCATATCTCATCATAGTATTGAAAGTAACTAAAACACACTAAAAATAATAATAAAGACTCATAAAAAAAAAAAATTAGTAGACAAAAATAAAAGAAATCCTAAATCATTTCCCCCCACACTTAATTCTTACATTGTCCTCAATGTAAGTCTATTAACCCAAATGAAAGAATCATGTGTAAGAGAAAAGAACTAATAACATAAGAATAGGAACAACTCAGACTCAAAACAAAACAAACTCATGCAACCTAAATAATCCTAAAATACTAAACAAAAATTAACAAGTAAACATAAAAAGATTAAAATCAAACTGACAAGGTATGTCTCAAGTCTCCCTTACTCAGACCTTGTTCAGAATGAATACTTCTAAATTGCTTAAAACACAACAAACTTTTTTTTTTATTTTTTGAAAAGAAGAAATCAAACTGACAAGGTATGTCTCAAGTCTCCCTTACTCAGACCTTGTTCAGAATGAATACTTCTAAATGGATTAAAACACAATTTTTTTTTTTTTAAATTAGCAAAATATGTCCCTTACCCCCTACTAAAATATGACATTGTCCCCAATGTCAAATTTTAAAGGTAGAATTTAGGAGATATTACCTGCAGAGGTTGCTAACCACTTATTATAACTGAGACACAACAAGCAAAATGTTAGATAATGTCACAAAGACAAAGTGCAATCCACTCCTTGCTCGTCCATATCTCTTTTTCTTTTTCCGAGCGTTTGCGAAACAACCGTAGCAGATAAACACTCATAAGCTTGGAGCTTTTTAAGTAAATCTTCAATGGTTGTAGCAGAAATTATGGTTCTCCTTGCCTCTGAAAACATGAATCCATTATCCACAGCATTATCTAAATATGAAAGCAAATTACTAAAATAACCATTAATATTAAGCAAACCAATGGGTTTCTTAATTGTGACCAAAGATGACCAAGAAGCCACGCAAGCTATTTCTTCCAATGTACCCAGACCTCCAGGTAAAGCAATGAATGCATCGGCAGAATGGTACATGATTGTCATCCGTTCAGGGATACTCCAGACTTGTATTTCCTTACCCACGGTAGGTCTACAAAAATCTGTGAATAGTTTTGGCACGATTCCTAGAACTGGACTTCCTCCGGCGTGTGCTGCTGTAGCGACTGCTCCCATTAAACCCGTACTACCACCTCCATAAATCAACTGGATCTTTTGTTGGGCAAGTATTACTCCAACTCTTACGGCTTCATCAGCAAATATGTTATTTTTCCCTGGATAAGCACCTCCAAAGACACAAATTTTTTTAATGCGCTGGGACGAAGTACTTTCCATTTTTTTTAATTGTCGAGTGCCTGAAAGAGAATGAGTACATGGTGTAATATATAGAGGACTGAGTAGTGAATCAGACAAGAGTAATAATATCGTCGAAAGTGTATCTGACCTGTCAGAAGAAAATGTTAACCTAACAAAAGATTTTTGCGTGATTTCCAGAAGAAAATCAAAAAGAGAAGAAAAATTCAACCGTAAAAGTCAAGAGTAATTGTGTCGCCGAAAGTGTATTTGGCATCTTCCTCTGGTTTTACGTCCAGAAACGGCTTAAACGCCTTCTATGAGTCGAGGATATGCTTCCCATCCAGTTTTCTTACAAGCTGGCAAACAGGGTCTTTTAACATCAGATTCCCAAGATGTTGCCATTCCCTTTGGAATTGCGGCCATAAATCAAGAATTTCTCTTTGTACGTCTCCACTAGGATGCGTCTCAAGAGAAAGTTGGATATTACCCAAATTCTCCTTACTCAGTCCATCCTTAATGAATTCAATTTTATCATCTCGATTAGAGGACGGAATCCCAATAGAACGACATTTACCGTTACACGTCCATCGTGCACATTTGTGGCAGTTTGAACTCATGCGCTTTGCTCGTCGCTTCTTTGCAAAAGTGCTTCTACCTGTACCTGGTAAATGCAAAACAGGAAGATATTCATCTTCACGTACCTTGGCTTCAATTATCCAACGTATGTCTTCAGGAATCCCTTTGTGCATAAGCATTCTTAATCTTTCAAATCGAACTTGGTAAAGCTTCAGTAAAATATTTCGAGGAAAATGAGGAAATCGTTTCTGCAATCTTGTGAGAATATCATCCATCCTGAAAAAAAAATGAAAAAAATTGAAAGAGAAATTGGAAGAGAAATTTATATACAATATCAGCTTTGTGGGTAGCTGATGGAACCGATTTAAATAATCACGGAGTACCGTTATCCGCCGTTTAACCGGGGTTAAAAAATTATATTTACATCTAGTTATTTTCAAAACAAGGATCAGAAAGAAAAACAACATAAAAAGACTCAAAAACAAAACACTCTAAATAAAATCCTAAATTCTTCCCCCCACACATAATTCTTACATTGTCATTAATGTAATGCTATTAATCCCAAATGAAAGAATCATGTGTAAGTGAAAAGAACTAATAAACAAAATAAACTTATGCAGCCTAAATGAACTTAGAAACACTAAACACAATTAGCAAAGAAACATAAGAAAAAGATAAAGAAAAAGAGAGCAAATCTGAGGATGGCAGTTTGGCAATGCTTTCACTAATTAGGCTGCCTCCCCCAATTAGCACTTGATTTAGTGTTTTGAACCTAACCAACACCCCTTCTTGGCATTTTAGGCTTGTCAGGCTCATACATGAAGTTTCCCAAATTTAAGCGTTTGAGAGGAAGCTTTCTTTGCACAACAGTGGATGCATTCTCCATTACAAGTATTATTCCATCATCCTTTGTGGTGCATATGTCATCGAGGAATGGAGCATATTTTGATACTTGTTGAATGACCTCCACAAACAAGTTGTTTAAGGTTTCCGGCATGTGTTGTTCATGTTCTTCCTCCTTGAACTTTGCAAATCTACTAGGAAAAGGTGGAGAAGAAACATTAGTAAAAATTGAAACCTTAAACGTTACCTCAGGTGCCGAAATACTCTTATTTGGATCTTTGGCTTCATTATCCTCAAGAATAGAATCCATCTCTAATTTTGTTTCATCCTCATCTTGTTCCTCATTCTTCAAGGTCACAATAGTAGCATTCTCCTTTGGGTTAACCATCGTTTGGGCTGGGAGTTCTTCAGATCTTTGTGCTACCCATCCCACCATACTACTAGCCAATTGGCTCATTTGCTTTTCCAAACTCTGAATGCTTGCCCTTGTTTCCTGTTGAAATTGCAAAGAATCAGTAACAAGAGAATAGACAAGATCTTCTAAAGAAGTACCTGAGTTTTGAGTCATATGTGGTGGTTGAAAAAGATCTGGTTCTTGAGACCATGATTGATTGAAGCTAGATGGATGAGTGTAATTGGCATAAGGATCTACTTCTTGGTAATTTTTCGAGTAGCCATAATTAGTATGATCCCACCATCCCTCATGGTAAGTGTTTGAGTAATGATCATATTGTTGGTCTTGGAACACTTGATGGTCTTGACATCCTCCCATGGCCAATTGTTGAACTGGGTAGGTGAGATTGGCTTGTTGATTCTCCATGTTCATGTATGCCACCAACTCTTCAAGTGTTAGATTGCTCAATTCCATTGTTTATTTTTTTTTTTTTTAAATTTGAAAAGAAAAACTTGTATGTACAAGAAAATAAAACTAATTAGAACTGAAAATAAGAATAAACCAAGTAACAAATAAACTAAAGAAAGCAATCCCCGGCAACGGCGCCAAAAATTTGATGCACCCAAAAGAGTGTATCTTATTTAACGTTGCACTAAAAAGAACAATTGTAAGTATAATGATTAGCAAGGGTCGAGTCCTCAGGGATTGGGTTTTAATCTATGAGTTATTAGTTTATAACTTACGTTCAAAGAAAACAATAAAAGAAAAGGGGTTTTTGAAGCCAGATTTAAACTAAAGTAAATAATAAGAATAAGATGCAAGGCGGTATAACCAGCCAATAAAAATATATATACTAAATTAGG
Source organism: Fremontodendron californicum (assembly GCA_030761205.1). Lineage (NCBI taxonomy): Eukaryota > Viridiplantae > Streptophyta > Magnoliopsida > Malvales > Malvaceae > Fremontodendron > Fremontodendron californicum. The sequence goes on along the minus strand of JAULJL010000019.1, from coordinate 5,298,437 downwards.
CGGTATAACCAGCCAATAAAAATATATAAACTAAATTAGGCGGTATAACCAGCCAATAAAAATAAAACAAAGTTAATATACAAATTAGGCGGTATAACCAGCCAATAAAAAAAATATACTTTTAAAAATAAGCAAACTAGAAAAGTAAGAAAACAAGTAAGTAAGAAGAATCAAATATGAAAAATATGGTTAAGGTTTCATTCTCCACCACTAGACATCATTAAGAATCAATTTCAGATCTATCAATATCAACCAACTATCAAAGTTAACAACCGTAGATAACAACAAGCTCTGTTATCCCAATCTTTCCTTAGTTTGTCGTTAAATAGAACAAGCTCTCTATTTAATCTCTAACCATTAAACAACCTAGAATAAGCTCTCTAAATTCAATTTAATGGCAGCTTTATGATGAGAAAGATAGGTTGATCTAAGCAACAAACACATAAGCTCGGATTGTTCAACTTAGGTTATGTTCCACTTTGCAATTATTGAAAACTTGACCATAATCATTAATCACAAATTACCACTTATGAATAGGAAATCAAGACAATTACACGGATCAAGACTCCTAGACTAGCAATAGATAATTATCAAGATCTATCTAGTTGTACACCTAAATAAATCAAGACAACATCATGAACAATTCTTGTAGAAGAACATAAGCAACTTTGATAGAAAATTAATGATAGATAGAATCTGAAAATCAATCACAAAACATGTCTAGGGCTTTGAAATCATCCTTAACCAAATAGAAGTTTAGCCTAGCATAGACATTGTAAACATAAACATAAAATTAAAGAGAATCTAAGAAGGAAATAAAAGAAAGAAAGAAGAAGAAGAAAATAAAGAAAAGGAAAACTAGAGAAAAGAAAGAAGAAGAAAACTTAGAGAAGATCCATAGCCGTTGGAATCAGCTCATTTGCTGATGTGGATAAGAAGATATGGGCAAAATACGAAAACAGGTCAGCACAGACGTCATTGCACATCAGCCAACTTGATGGTCGATTTCGCTAGGGAAAACGACTCCGTTTCAAGACGTTTAAAACATGAAAAAGTTAGATATGCCTCTTAACTTTGCACGGTTAAAATTTCAGCCTTATTGCTTCAGTGAAACTCCAGATATAGCTGATATGGCAAAATGTGTCGGAATTGGAACTGAACTGAATTTGCCCTTAATTGTTGATTTAACCTAGTAATCTGAAATCACTCAAAGAAACTCGTAAAAAAAAAAACCAAATTACATAAAAATATAAAAGATCATAAACACAATTAGACTAAGCAATAATAACTCGTATTTGACACAAAACAATAATAAAACATAACTAAAAACTATATAATTATACGAGTTATCACCTAGCGCCATCATTCTCACACACAATGCTAAGATTCGAGGGCGAATCTTTTCGAGGAAAGGGGGAATGATAGGATCCAAGATGGCCCAATCCCATGACAATTTCTATATGGGCCAAGATCCAAGAAGATCTAGGAAACATGGCAAGAATGAGTGGATTTCACTTGGACCATGTTGCAAGTTATTCAGGAAAGGCTTCAACATGCAAGATGGGCTTGCATCCAAGTTTGGTCCATGTGAATCAAGAACACAAGGTGGCACATTAAGAGAGGGCTTATTTTAATTCTTATAATTACTTAGGCATTTGGGCCTATATTATGTAACATGGATATCTTTTAATTATTTAGGTTTGGGCTTGAGCATGTTCAGCCCATATTTTACATATTATTTCTTAGTAGATTAGGGTTATTGTAGGGAGGCTATAAATATATGTCTTAGCCGCCTACTTCAATTATCTTTTGATCAATTGAGTTTGAATTTATTCAAAGTGAGTGTTTCACTCTTTTTAGTTCTTGAAAAAACTTAGAAACCTATCAAAGAATTCTTATTTTGTGGCGTTCAACCTATCAAACTTAGGTTCTTGAAACGAGAGTTCTTAAGGTCTAGTTTACATGCTTAATCTAGGTTCTTTGAAACAGGCTTTTAAGGGTTTAAGTTTTCTTTGCCTGAATCTTGGCTTTTCTGGGTTAGGTATTTCAATTTGTTAGTGGGTTCAAAGGGTTTAACCCCTAGGGTTCACATCACCTTGCCCAAGGGTTTAGGAGTGTAGAGGATTACTATAAAGAGATGGAGGTGGCTATGATTAGAGCCAATGTAGAGGAGGATCGGGAAGCCACCATGGCTAGATTTTTGAGTGGCTTACATAGAGACATAGCCAATGTTGTGGAGTTGCAGCATTATGTGGAGGTAGAAGACATGGTGCACATGGCTATGAAGGTGGAGAGGCAATTGAAAAGAAAGGGGGCAGCAAGGTATTCTTCGGTTTCTAGCACTCCTTGGAAACCAAAGTGGGACAAAGATCGGGCTGTTGTCAAGGGCAAAATCGAACCACCAAAGGGGAAAGAAGAGAGCACTAGCAAAGACAAACCCAAGGTATTTCAAAATTCCAATTCTTCAAGGAATAGAGATATTAAATGCTTTAAATGTTTGGGTTCAGGCCATATTGCATCTCAATGTCCAAACAAAAGGGCGATGATCATGCATGCTAATGGTGAAGTCGTGACAGAAAGTGAGGATGATTGTGATGACATGCCAGAATTAGAGGATGCTAGTGATTGTGTTGGTGATGATGCTGATTTGGACTACCCCGTGGAAGGTAAATCTCTTGTTGCTAGACGTGCTTTGAATGCACAAATTAAAATAGATGATGTAGAGGAACAAAGGGAAAACATTTTTCATACTAGATGTTTTGTGAACAATAAAGTATGTAGTATGATAATTGATGGGGGGAGTTGCACCAATGTAGCTAATACTACCTTAGTAGAAAAGTTGGGTTTACCTATGCTTAAACATCCTAAGCCTTACAGATTGCAATGGTTGAATGATTGTGGGGAGGTTAAGGTGAATAGGCAAGTAAGGGTAGCTTTTACTATTGGGAGGTATAGTGATGAGGTGCTTTGTGATGTAGTGCCTATGCATGCTGGCCATCTATTGTTGGGGGAGGCCATGGCAGTATGATAGGAGGGTAACACATGATGGGTTTAGGAATAGATATAGCTTTGTAAAAGATGGCAAAACCATCAACCTTGTTCCTTTAACACCAAAGCAGGTCTATGAAGACCAAATGAAATTGAAATCTGTTTTTGAGAAAAAAGAATTGAGTGTGGCCGAATATAATGAGGAAACAAGGAGAGAACAAAAAAAAGAGAGATTGGCCGAAAAAGGGGAGGAAAAAGAAAGTGACAAAAATAGAGAAGTGGCTGAAAAAAATAAAGTGATGCCACAAGAAAGAAAAGCAAAAACAAAGATGAGCTTTTATGCAAAAGAGAGTGAGGTTAAGAAGGCTTTTTTAGGAGATCAGCCCATGATCTTCCTTGTTTATAAAGAATCATATCTTAATCTTGATGAATCTAACCAAGCTCTTCCTAGTGTTGCTATTTCTTTGTTACAGGAATTTGAAGAGTTATTCCCGGACGAGATGCCAAGTGGGTTGCCTTCCATAAGAGGCATTGAGCATCAGATTGATTTTGTACCCGGAGCAGTCATTCCAAACCGACCAGCCTATAGAAGTAATTCGGAGGAGACAAAGGAACTTCAAAGGCAAGTTGAAGACTTGATGAGTAAAGGGTACATAAGAGAAAGCATGAGTCCATGTGCTGTTCCAGTTCTTCTAATGCCAAAGAAGGATGGGTCTTGGAGGATGTGTGTTGATTGTAGAGCAGTCAACAATATCACGATAAAGTATCGTCATCCCATTCCTAGATTAGATGATATGCTAGATGAATTGTATGGATCTTGTGTTTTTAGTAAGATAGATCTTAAAAGTGGTTACCATCAGATTAGGATGAAAGAAGGTGATGAATGGAAAACAGCTTTTAAGACTAAATATGGGTGTATGAATGGTTAGTCATGCCATTTGGACTTACTAATGCACCTAGTACTTTTATGAGACTAATGAATCATGTTTTGAGAGAGTATCTAGGTAAATTTGTTGTAGTCTACTTTGATGACATTTTAGTGTACAGCAAAAGCTTAGATGAGCATGTTGAACATTTGCGATTTGTGTTTAATGTGTTGAAAACTGAAAAGTTGTATGCTAATTTTAAGAAGTGTACCTTTTGCATGGATAGAGTTATATTTCTTGGATATGTTGTTAGCTCAAAAGGTATTGAGATGGATGAAGAGAAAGTCAAGGACATCAAGGACTGGCCAACGCCTAAAGGGGTAAGTGAGGTAAGAAGCTTTCATGGTTTAGCTAGTTTTTATAGGCGTTTTGTTAAAGACTTTAGCACTATTGTTGCACCACTTACTGAAGTTATTAAAAAGAATGTTGGTTTTCATTGGGGCAATGAACAAGAGAAAGCATTTGTTAATCTTAAAGATAGGTTATGTTCAGCACCTGTTTTAACATTACCTAACTTTGACAAAGCTTTTGAGATTGAATGTGATGCCTCAGGAATAGGAATTGGAGCTGTTTTAATGCAGGAAAAGCGTCCAATCGCATTTTTCAGTGAGAAGCTTAGTGGAGCGGCGTTGAACTATCCAACTTATGACAAGGAGCTCTATGCACTTGTTAGAGCTTTGGAGACATGGCAGCATTACTTATGGCCTAAGGAATTTGTGATACATACTGATCATGAGTCATTGAAACATCTCAAGGGTCAAGGTAAGTTGAATAAGAGACATGCTAGGTGGATGGAATACATAGAGACCTTTCCTTATGTCATTAGATATAAGCAAGGTAAGGAAAATATTGTGGCTGATGCTTTATCTAGGAGGTATGTATTTCTCACATCTATGAATGCTAAGATGCTTGGATTTGAATATATAAAGGATGAATATGCCAATGATGCTGATTTTTGTGATGTATACATAGCATGTGATAAGACAGCATTTGGTAAAATTTACAAGCATGATGGTTTTTTGTTTAGACAAGATAAACTATGTGTGCCTAATTGTTCTATGAGAGAGTTATTAGTGCGTGAGGCACATGATGGTGGTTTAATGGGACACTTTGGTGTCAAGAAGACCTTAGAAATATTGTATGAACATTTCTTTTGGCCTAAAATGAAAAGGGATGTTATTCGCATATGTAATAGATGCATTACATGTAGAAAGGCCAAATCTAAGGTTTTACCTCATGGGTTGTATACACCCTTACCAGTTCCTAGTGAACCATGGGTAGACATATCTATGGACTTTGTATTGGGTTTACCTAGGACGAAAAGGGGTAGGGATTCAATTTTTGTGGTAGTGGATAGGTTTAGCAAGATGGCACATTTTATCCCATGCCATAAAACTGATGATGCAACTAACATTGCTGAATTGTTCTTTAAGGAGATAGTGCGCCTACATGGTGTTCCTAGAAGAATTGTATCTGATAGAGATGTTAAGTTCCTTAGTTACTTCTCGAAGGTTTTGTGGGGGAAATTGGGTACTAAACTTTTGTTTTCTACTTGATGCACCCAAAAGAGTGTATCTTATTTAACCTTGCACTAAAAAGATCAATTGTAAGTATAATGATTAGCAAGGGTCGAGTCCTCAGGGATTGGGTTTTAATCTATGAGTTATTAGTTTATAACTTACGTTCAAAGAAAACAATAAAAGAAAAGGGGTTTTTGAAGCCAGATTTAAACTAAAGTAAATAATAAGAATAAGATGCAAGGCGGTATAACCAGCCAATAAAAATATATATACTAAATTAGGCGGTATAACCAGCCAATAAAAATATATATACTAAATTAGGCGGTATAACCAGCCAATAAAAATAAAACAAAGTTAATATACAAATTAGGCGGTATAACCAGCCAATAAAAATAAATATAAAAAATAAGCAAACTAAAAGTAAGAAAACAAGAAAGTAAGAAGAATCAAATATGAAAAATATGGTTAAGGTTTCATTCTCCACCATTAGACATCATTAAGAATCAATTTCAGATCTATCAATATCAACCAACTATCAAAGTTAACAACCGTAGATAACAACAAGCTCTGTTATCCCAATCTTTCCTTAATTTGTCGTTAAATAGAACAAGCTCTCTATTTAATCTCTAACCATTAAACAACCAAGAATAAGCTCTCTAAATTCAATTTAATGGCAGCTTTATGATGAGAAAGATAGGTTGATCTAAGCAACAAACACATAAGCTCAGATTGTTCAACTTAGGTTATGTTCCACTTTGCAATTATTGAAAACTTGACCATAATCATTAATCACAAATTGCCACTTATGAATAGGAAATCAAGACAATTACACGGATCAAGACTCCTAAACTAGCAATAGATAATTATCAAGATCTATCTAGTTGTACACCTAAATAAATCAAGACAACATCATGAACAATTCTTGTAGAAGAACATAAGCAACTTTGATAGAAAATTAATGATAGATAGAATCTGAAAATCAATCACAAAACGTGTCTAGGGCTTTGAAATCACCCTTAACCAAATAGAAGTTTAGCCTAGCATAGGCATCATAAACATAAACATAAAATTAAAGAGAATCTAAGAAGGAAATAAAAGAAAGAAAGAAGAAGAAGAAGAATATTAATTATCCAACCTCTTGCTCTTTCTAAAGAAAAAGAAAACTAGAGAAAAGAAAGAAGAAGAAAACTTAGAGAATTTTGTTAAAATGGCTAATATCCTACCAATCTCCAATATGATCCCTTACAATCATCCAAGGCCCTCTATTTATACACATTTTGGAGGGCTAAATGACAAGAGACAAGCTTTACAAATTTCAAAGGTAGGTATAATAGGTGGGTGCATTTTCTAACAATTTTCGTCATGTATGACGATTTTGATCAGCCAACTTGATGGTCGATTTTGTCAATTTTGGAAGCCTTATCTGATCACATGGTCTTCTATACAAATGTTACCCTATCAGTTACTGATCCATAGCCGTTGGAATCAGCTCATTTGCTGATGTGGATAAGAAGATATGGGCATAATACGAAAACAGGTCAGCACAGACGTCATTGCACATCAGCCAACTTGATGGTCGATTTCGCTAGGGAAAACGACTCCGTTTCAAGAAGTGTAAAACATGAAAAAGATAGATATGCCTCTTAGCTTTGCATGGCTATAAATTGCAGCCTAATTGCTTCAGTGAAACTCGAGATATAGCTGATATGGAAAAAGGTGTCGGAACTGGAACTGAACTGGATTTGCCCTTAATTCTAGTAATCTGAAATCACTCAAAGAAACTTGTGAAAAACACCAAAATACATAAAAATATAAAAGATCATAAACACAATTAGACTAAACAATAATAACTCGTATTTGACACAAAACAATAATAAAACATAACTAAAAACTATATAATTATACGAGTTATCACACCCCCACACTTAGATTGTTGCTAGTCCCTAGCAATGACTCAATAAAAATAAAATAAGAAAATCTAATCTAATCCATTTTCGTAGGAAATCACGGTGGCACTTAGCATGTGACACAAGCCTTTAAACCCCTAGGTGTCCCTAGTGGACGAGTTTAGTCTCGTGAGGGTTTACTAGAACGATACCCACAAACATTGAAAAACTAAAATATAAATAAACTGCATATACTAAAAATATTTACTCCTAATCCTTTCAATACAAATTAGAGACAATATTTGAACAAGTCTTATAAACTAATCAATAGCTTAAAGAATTTCACAAAAAATCATGCTTGAATGTAAATTGTTTGAGTTAAGCCAATATTAGCATAACATATCTCAATCAAAATATTGCATGTTCAAATTTAATCTCAACTTCTCACATCGGATACCCTCATGATTTTCACTCTTTAAAGTAGTGGTGAAGTGTTTACACTCAATCAATCTCATGAAAACAGTTCTACCATATTCTTGCTTGTCCACCTATTCTTCACTATTTAGATCATACAACTTCATGAATCAAGAGGTCTTTAATCAAGGTTGTAATGGGGCCAAGGGGTTTGTAATGTGGTTGAAGAACAAAAGGATAAAGATATCACAAAGGTTCCAAAGAGTTCATAAAGTTTAGAGATATAAAAAGATCATACAAAGAAACTTCTCAAAACTCTTTACAAGTACATAGTCACCTAGGCCGGATATTCATGTTGGGCATTTTCTTCATTCTAAACGACTTTGTAACATCTTTTTCTTTTTCCACAAATTCAAGAGATGATTCATATTATTTTTTTTTACATAGGAATGTATTTGCCAGTATTCCATTTCTTTTTCTCTTGACTTTTCTTTTCTTTTCCCCCCACACTTATTTCTTGTTTCTAACCCAAATTTTTAACTAAAAATATCCCTTGTCTTTGCAACTTGTCTCAAAACATCCTAATTCATCTTTGGAACAAAGGTAAAGATATAAGTATATTTAGGTTAGGGACAAGTTATGGTTACCAAAGAGATAGCTTATTCAATGTAGGCTCAAATTGGTTCACTAAGGGTGTGTTCTCTTGGAACATCAATAAGGGATGGCTGTTTGGCCCTGGCTAAAAATCCTAATGCCTCTATCATATTCATGTTGTCACATGTATCAATATAGTCTCAAACGGTTTAAAGCAAGTTCTAGAGAATCATGTAATCATAAGAGCACTCAAGAAAGAAATTAGATTTATTTGTATAATGCATCAATCATTATAGGCTCAAAAACTCACAAGGATGATTATACAAGTCAGATTAAGTCTAAACATGCTTCTTTCTCAATCAACATATTATATTAACATTGGCTCATAAAAAGGTTGACATCAAGCTCAATTCTCATGAAAATCTTCTCACTAATAAATCTGTTTTAGACTTATGCAATTCATATCTCATCATTGTATTAAAAAGGAACTAAAACTCACAAAAAAAATAATAATAATAATAAAGAAAAAAAAAATAGTAGACAAAAATAAAAGAAATCCTAAATCATTCCCCCCCACACTTAATTCTTACATTGTCCTCAATGTAAGTCTATTAACTCAAATGAAAGAATCATGTGTAAGAGAAAAGAACTAATAACATAAGAATAGGAACAACTAAGACTCAAAACAAAACAAAACCATGCAACCTAAATAATCCTAAAATACTAAACAAAAATTAACAAGTAAACATAAAAAGATTAAAATCAAACTGACAAGTAATGTCTCAAGTCTCCCTTACTCAGACCTTGTTCAGAATGAATACTTCTAAATTGCTTAAAACACAACAAACTCTTTTTTTTTTTTTTTTGAAAAGAAGAAATCAAACTGACAAGGTATGTCTCAAGTCTCCCTTACTCAGACCTTGTTCAGAATGAATACTTCTTAATTTTTTTTTTTTTTTTTAAATTAGCAAAATATGTCCCTTACCCCCTACTAAAATATGGCATTGTCCCCAATGTCAAATTTTAAAGGTAGAATTTAGGAGATATTACCTGCAGAGGTTGCTAACCACTTATTATAACTGAGACACAACAAGCAAAATGTTAGATAATGTCACAAAGACAAAGTGCAATCCACTCCTTGCTCGTCCATATCTCTTTTTCTTTTTCCGAGCGTTTGCGAAACAACCGTAGCAGATAAACACTCATAAGCTTGGAGCTTTTTAAGTAAATCTTCAATGGTTGTAGCAGAAATTATGGTTCTCCTTGCCTCTGAAAACATGAATCCATTATCCACAGCATTATCTAAATATAAAAGCAAATTACTAAAATAACCATTAATATTAAGCAAACCAATGGGTTTCTTATTTGTGACCAAAGATGACCAAGAAGCCACGCAAGCTATTTCTTCCAATGTACCCAGACCTCCTGGTAAAGCAATGAATGCATCGGCAGAATGGTACATGATTGTTATCCGTTCAGAGACACTCCAGACTTGTATTTCCTTACCCACGGTAGGTCCACAAAAACTTGTGAATAGTTTTGGCACGATTCCTAGAACTGGACTTCCTCCGGCGTGTGCTGCTGTAGCGACTGCTCCCATTAAACCCGTACTACCTCCTCCATAAATCAAATGGATCTTTTGTTGGGCAAGTATTACTCCAACTCTTATGGCTTCATCAGCGAATATGTTATTTTTTCCTGGATAAGCACCTCCAAAAACACAAATTTTTTTAATGCGCTGGGATGAAGTACTTTCCATTTTTTTTTTTTCGAGTGCCTGAAAGAGAATGAGTACATGGTGTAATATATAGAGGACTCAGTAGTGAATCAGACAAGAGTAATAATGTCGCCGAAAGTGTATCTGACCTGTCAGAAGAAAATGTTAACCTAACAAAAGTTTTTTGCGTGATTTCAGGAAGAAAATCAAAAAGAGAAAAAAAAATCAACCGTAAAAGACAAATAAAAAAAAAACGAGAATAGTTACACGAATCGAACAATACGTAAATTAAACCAAAATAAAGTTATTGCAAATCAAACCAAAAGCTGAGAAGTCATTTATTGTAGTTGTGATTGTGGCTCACATCTTCCTCTGGTTTTACGTCCAGAAACGGCTTAAACGCCTTCTATGAGTCGAGGATATGCTTCCCATCCAGTTTTCTTACAAGCTGGCAAACAGGGTCTTTTAACATCAGATTCCCAAGATGTTGCCATTCCCTTTGGAATTGCGGCCATAAATCAAGAATTTCTCTTTGTACGTCTCCACTAGGATGCGTCTCAAGAGAAAGTTGGATATTACCCAAATTCTCCTTACTCAGTCCATCCTTAATGAATTCAATTTTATCATCTCGATTAGAGGACGGAATCCCAATAGAACGACATTTACCGTTACACGTCCATCGTGCACATTTGTGGCAATTTGAACTCATGCATTTTGCTCGTCGCTTCTTTGCAAAAGTGCTTCTACCTGTACCTGGTAAATGCAAAACAGGAAGATATTCATCTTCACGTACCTTGGCTTCAATTATCCAACGTATGTCATCAGGAATCCCTTTGTGCATAAGCATTCTTAATCTTTCAAGTCGAACTTGGTAAAGCTTCAGTAAAATATTTCGAGGAAAAGGAGGAAATCGTTTCTGCAATCTTGTGAGAATATCATCCATCCTGAAAAAAAAAATGAAAAAAAATTGAAAGAGAAATTGGAAGAGAAATTTATATACAATATCAGTTTTGTAGGTAGCTGATGGAACCGATTTAAATAATCACGGAGTACCGTTATCCGCCATTTAACCGGGGTTAAAAAAAATTATATTTACATCTAGTTATTTTCAAAACAAGGATCAGAAAGAAAAACAACATAAAAAGACTCAAAAACAAAACACTCTAAATAAAATCCTAAATTCTTCCCCCCACACATAATTTTTACATTGTCCTCAATGTAATGCTATTATCCCCCAATGCAAGAATTATATGTAAGAGAAAAGAACTATTAAACAAAAGAAAAGAAAAACAATAAAAGATAGAATGATGGAGAGTAAGGAATATGCAAATCTGATATAATATATGCTCTCCATCCTTTTGGGTTGCCTCTCCAAGAAGCGCTTGGTTTATTGTCCTCAGCTTGACTTAGACCCATGCCATTATTATTCAACATACTTTGGCTCAAAAAGTGGAAACTCCTCCACATCTTGTATTGGAAAGTTCTCATAGTAAGGCTTCAATCTATGACCATTCACTTTGAATGCCTTATCTGTTTTCGGGCTTTGGATTTCAACTGCACCATGAGTAAATACATTAGTAATAACAAAAGGTCCAACCCAACGAGAACGTAACTTACCTGGATATAACTTAAGGCGTGAATGAAAGAGAAGAACTTTTTGTCCAACAACAAATTCTTTTCTTGATATCATCTTGTCATGGAATGCCTTAGTCTTTTCCTTGTAAATCCTAGAATTCTGATAGGCATCATTCCTTATCTCCTCTAATTCTTGTAGGTCAAGTTTTCTTTTCTTTCCTATCTCATCCATCTCCATGTTGCATTGTTTGATAGCCCAATATGATTTATGTTCCAATTCAACCGGAAGATGACAAGGCTTACCATAAACAAGTCGATAAGGAGACATACCAATGGGTGTCTTATATGCTGTCCTATAAGCCCAAAGTGCATCATCAAGTCGTGAACTCCAATCCTTCCTATTTGGATTAACTGTCTTTTCAAGGATGGACTTAACTTCTCGGTTTGACACTTCAGCTTGCCCACTAGTTTGAGGATGATATGAGGTGAAGACCTTGTGTGTGATGTTATACTTCCTCAAAAGTGCTTCCATAGTCCTATTACAAAAGTGAGTACCTCTATCGCTGATTATGGCCTTTGGCGTTCCAAACCTAGCCAAGATGTTAGTCTTGACAAAATCTGAAACAACTTTAGAGTCATTAGTCCTAGTGGATTTTGCTTCCACCCACTTTGAAACATAATCAACGGCAAGTAAAATATAAAGATTACCAAAAGAAGGAGGAAAAGGTCCCATGAAATCCATGCCCCATACATCAAAAATTTCAACAATAAGTATTGGAGTTTGAGGCATTTGATTTCTAGGACCTAAGTTACCTGTTCTTTGGCAACGATCACATGACTTGCAAAAGAGGTATGCATCTTTGAATATGGTAGGCCAATAAAATCCAGAATCAAGAACTTTCATGGCTGTTCTTTTGGATCCAAAGTGTCCTCCACATGCATAAGAGTGACAAAAGGTGAGAATAGATTGAAATTCAGTTTCGAGTACACACCTTCTTATAATCTGATCGGAGCAATGCTTCCAAAGGTAAGGATCATCCCATATGTAGTATTTGGCATCACTCTTGATCTTATTTCTTTGAGCTTGTGTCAACTCTTGTGGCAACTTCTTGGTAACTAAGTAATTAACAATATCAGCATACCAAGGAGTTGTTGTACTTATAAAAAGAAGTTGCTCATCCGGAAAGTTCTCATTCAAGGGTAGTGCATCCTCTTCATGAACTAAACGGCTAAGATGGTCCGCAACCAGGTTGTCACTACCTCTCTTATCTTTTATCTCCAAATCAAACTCTTGTAAGAGAAGTATCCATCTAATCAACCTTGGTTTGGCCTCCTTTTTAGTGAGCAAGTACTTAAGGGCTGCATGGTCAGAATATACAATTACTTTAGTACCAATTAAATAAGATCGAAATTTTTCTAAAGCAAATACAACAGCCAAAAGTTCTTTTTCAGTAGTGGAATAGTTCAATTGAGCATCATTAAGAGTTCGGGAGGCATAATAAATGGGATGTGAGGCTTTGCCAACCCGTTGGCCCAAAACAGCTCCAATGGCATAGTCACTAGCATCACACATGACTTCAAAAGGTACATTCCAATCTGGTGGTTGGATGATAGGAGCTGATGTCAAGAGTCCTTTCAATGTTTCAAACGCCTCTTTGCATTTATCATCAAAGTGGAAAACCACATCTTTTTGTAGTAGCTTGCAAAGAGGTAATGTGATCTTTGAGAAGTCTTTGATAAATCTCCTATAGAAACCTGCATGTCCAAGAAAAGAACGAACCTCTCTCACATTTGTGGGAGGTGGTAAAGAATGCATAATATCTATTTTAGACTTATCAACCTCTATCCCTCTAGAAGAAATAACATGGCCCAAAACTATTCCTTGTTCCACCATAAAGTGGCATTTTTCCCAATTCAAAACAAGGTTAGTTTCCATGCATCTTTCAAGTACAAGTGTAAGGTTCTCTAGACATCTATCAAAAGAATCACCATAGACACTAAAATCATCCATAAATACTTCTATGATGTTCTCTACATAATCTGAAAATATGCTAACCATACACCTTTGGAATGTAGCTGGTGCATTACAAAGACCAAATGGCATACGCCGGTATGCAAAAGTACCAAATGGACATGTGAATGTTGTTTTCTCTTGGTCCTCCGGAGCAATGGCTATCTGATTATAACCTGAAAAACCATCAAGAAAACAATAATGAGAATGGCCAGCTAACCTTTCAAGCATTTGATCAATAAAAGGTAAAGGAAAGTCGTCTTTGCGAGTTGTGGAATTAAGTTTACGATAATCAATACAAACTCGCCATCCTGTTTGAATCCTAGTAGGAACAAGTTTATTCTCATTATTTGTTACCACCGTTACACCTGATTTCTTTGGAACCACTTGGACTGGGCTCACCCATTTGCTATCCGAGATAGGATAGATCACTCCAACATCTAGGAGTTTCAGTATCTCCTTTTTCACAACCTCTATCATAGGAGGGTTCAATCTTCTTTGTGCTTCTCTTGTTGGTTTAGACCCTTCCTCTAACAAAATCCGGTGCATGCACATGGATGGGCTTATTCCCTTGATATCGGCAATTGTCCAACCAATTGCTATTTTATGCTCTCTAAGCACCTGGATAAGTCGCTCTTCTTGCAAAGGTGTGAGCTCTTTGGCAATGATGATCGTTAGTGTGTCCTTTTTACCTAAGAACACATATTTCAAGTGGTTCGGTAGTGGTTTCAATTCTAAAGTTGGTGCCTGCAAAATGGAAGGTAGAAGTTTCTCATTAGATAAAGGCAAATCAATAAATGAAACATCAAACCTTGCATCTTTAGGTTGCAGCGAGTGTAAAGATTCTAGTGCCCCTTCCACCTGGTCACTCAAGGCTAGTTTAGCATTCCCCATTCCGAGATGGTTGCTAATGACTATTTCTACACTATCTTCACCATCTAGCTCATAAGCTTGCTGCACTAGTGAGTCAATTATATCAATATTGAAAACAGAATGCACATCACTAGGATATCTCATGGCCTCAAAAATGTTAAAGCGAATTATTTCACCATCAAATTCCATAGTTAAAGTGCCATCATGTACATCTATTTTAGTTCTTGCTGTTTTCAAGAATGGTCTCCCTAATAGAATAGGTGTGGGATTAGAAGACATCTCATCTTCCATCTCAATAACATAAAAGTCAGTGGGAAAAACCAATTCATTAACCTGTACAAGAACGTCTTCTACAACTCCTCTTGGATAAGTGTTAGAACGGTCAGCAAGTTGTATTATAACACCGGTTTCCTCTAATGGTCCTAGATTCAATGAAGCATAAATTGAATATGGCATGACATTAATAGATGCCCCTAGATCTAGCATAGCACGCTCAAACCTGGTGTTGCCTATCTTACAAGGAATGGTAAACATACCTGGATCCTTGCATTTAGGTGGGAGTTTCTTTTGAAGAACAGCTGACACATTCTCCCCCACACTTACCTTTTCATTCCATTTCAACTTCCGTTTAGATGTGCACAACTCTTTTAGGAACTTGGCATATCTTGGCACTTGCTTGATAGCATCTAGTAAAGGAATGTTCACCTCTACTTTCCGGAAGGTTTCCAAAATTTCCTTCTCTTGCTCCTCCTTCTTGGACTTTGCTAACCTGCTAGGAAAAGGTGGAGGAGTTATATAAGAAGGAAAGGATGGTTTAGGAATTACCTTTTTTAGTGGCTCGTTGGGATGTGAAGAGGATGCCATGGTATTGTTCTCCCCTTGAGCACTATCATTTTGTGGTGTCTCTAGCTGTTTCCCACTTCTTAAATTTATAGCACTGGCATTCTCTCTTGGATTCACTATGGTTTGGGAAGGTAATTTCCCAGAATCCCTTGCTTGCATTTGACTCATGGTTGTTGCCAATTGCCCTATTTGAGTCTCCAAATTTCGAATACTTGTCTTTGTTTCCTGTTGAAATTGAATTGTATTAGTAGAAAGAGCTTTAACAAGATCTTCAAGAGAAGTACCTGAATTTTGGGTGGGTGGTAGTTGTTGTCGGGTTTGGTATGGTTGTTGCACTCTTTGCTGAAAACCCGGTGGCCTGTGGTCAAATGGTGGAGGAATAGTTTGTGATTGGTTCCCTCCATAATTGAAGTTTGGATGATCCCTCCATCCTGGATTGTAAGTGTTTGAGTAGGGATCATATTTCCTTGATTGGTTCTGAAATCCACCCATGGCATTCACATGTTGATTGGTATCCTCTTGAAGTGTTGGACACATATCAGTTTGGTGCCCTATGTTTGAACATATGCCACAAGCCTTTATTTGTTGTATTTTACCTACAGCCAATTGTTGAACAAGAGAAGTCAGTTTATCAAATTTTTGTTCAAGGGATGATATACTTACCTCATTAACTCTCTTGGGTTGTGGTGGTGGATCTTTTCTCATTGAGAACTGTTGAGAATTGGCTGCCATGTTGGAGATTAATGTTCTAGCAGCCCTGGGAGTCTTATCAACTAGAGCTCCCCCACTAGCGGCATCTATCATACTTCTCTCCATGGGCATGAGACCTTCATAGAAGTATTGGATGAGAAGTTGTTCACTTATCTGATGATGTGGACATGATGCACAAAGTTTCTTGAACCTCTCCCAATATTCATATAAGGACTCTCCGTTGTATTGCCGAATCCCACATATCTCTTTCCTAATGTTGGCAGCCTTAGATGCTGGGAAATACCTTTCCAAGAATGCTTTCTTCAAATCATTCCATGTAGTGATGGTCCCGGATTGTAGATAGTAGAGCCATTCCTTTGCTGAATCAGCTAGAGAGAATGGGAAGGCTCTCAACTTAACTTGCTCTTCCGTGACCCCTGTTGGTCTCATGCTTGAGCAAACTACATGGAATTCCTTGAGGTGCTTATTTGGATCCTCTCCTGCAAAACCATGAAAAGTTGGGAGAAGATGAATCAAACCAGATTTTAATTCAAAAGCTACCTCAAGATTAGCATATTCAATGCATAATGGTTGTTGACCCAAGTCCGGAGCGGCTAGCTCCTTGAGAGTTCGGTTGTCAGCTGCTGCCATCTCTCCTTGCTTCTCTTGGATGTTTTGGATCAACTCCTCAATTGGTTGTTGGTGAGAAGTTATAAATTCCCGAATTTTCCTAAGTCGTAAGTCTTCTTCGGGGGCTTGGAATATTCACTAAAAAAAAAATAAGAAAGTAAATAATTAGAACAGAAAATAAGAATAAACCAATAAACTAATAAACTAAAGAAAGCAATCCCCGGCAACGGCGCCAAAAATTTGATGCACCCAAAAGAGTGTATCTTATTTAACCTTGCACTAAAAAGATCAATTGTAAGTATAATGATTAGCAAGGGTCGAGTCCTCAGGGATTGGGTTTTAATCTATGAGTTATTAGTTTATAACTTACGTTCAAAGAAAACAATAAAAGAAAAGGGGTTTTTGAAGCCAGATTTAAACTAAAGTAAATAATAAGAATAAGATGCAAGGCGGTATAACCAGCCAATAAAAATATATATACTAAATTAGGCGGTATAACCAGCCAATAAAAATATATATACTAAATTAGGCGGTATAACCAGCCAATAAAAATAAAACAAAGTTAATATACAAATTAGGCGGTATAACCAGCCAATAAAAATAAATATAAAAAATAAGCAAACTAAAAGTAAGAAAACAAGAAAGTAAGAAGAATCAAATATGAAAAATATGGTTAAGGTTTCATTCTCCACCATTAGACATCATTAAGAATCAATTTCAGATCTATCAATATCAACCAACTATCAAAGTTAACAACCGTAGATAACAACAAGCTCTGTTATCCCAATCTTTCCTTAATTTGTCGTTAAATAGAACAAGCTCTCTATTTAATCTCTAACCATTAAACAACCTAGAATAAGCTCTCTAAATTCAATTTAATGGCAGCTTTATGATGAGAAAGATAGGTTGATCTAAGCAACAAACACATAAGCTCGGATTGTTCAACTTAGGTTATGTTCCACTTTGCAATTATTGAAAACTTGACCATAATCATTAATCACAAATTGCCACTTATGAATAGGAAATCAAGACAATTACACGGATCAAGACTCCTAAACTAGCAATAGATAATTATCAAGATCTATCTAGTTGTACACCTAAATAAATCAAGACAACATCATGAACAATTATTGTAGAAGAACATAAGCAACTTTGATAGAAAATTAATGATAGATAGAATCTGAAAATCAATCACAAAACGTGTCTAGGGCTTTGAAATCACCCTTAACCAAATAGAAGTTTAGCCTAGCATAGGCATCATAAACATAAACATAAAATTAAAGAGAATCTAAGAAGGAAATAAAAGAAAGAAAGAAGAAGAAGAAGAATATTAATTATCCAACCTCTTGCTCTTTCTAAAGAAAAAGAAAACTAGAGAAAAGAAAGAAGAAGAAAACTTAGAGAATTTTGTTAAAATGGCTAATATCCTACCAATCTCCAATATGATCCCTTACAATCATCCAAGGCCCTCTATTTATACACATTTTGGAGGGCTAAATGACAAGAGACAAGCTTTACAAATTTCAAAGGTAGGTATAATAGGTGGGTGCATTTTCTAACAATTTTCGTCATGTATGACGATTTTGATCAGCCAACTTGATGGTCGATTTTGTCAATTTTGGAGGCCTTATCTGATCACATGGTCTTCTAGATAAATGTTACCCTATCAGTTACTGATCCATAGCCTTTGGAATCAGCTCATTTGCTGATGTGGATAAGAAGATATGGGCATAATACGAAAACAGGTCAGCACAGACGTCATTGCACATCAGCCAACTTGATGGTCGATTTCGCTAGGTAAAACGACTCCGTTTCAAGAAGTGTAAAACATGAAAAAGATAGATATGCCTCTTAGCTTTGCATGGCTACAAATTTCAGCCTTATTGCTTCAGTGAAACTCGAGATATAGCTGATATGGCAAAAGGTGTCGGAACTGGAACTGAACTGGATTTGCCCTTAATTCTAGTAATCTGAAATCACTCAAAGAAACTTGTGAAAAACACCAAAATACATAAAAATATAAAAGATCATAAACACAATTAGACTAAACAATAATAACTCGTATTTGACACAAAACAATAATAAAACATAACTAAAAACTATATAATTATACGAGTTATCACTACTACTTGTCATCCACAAACTGATGGGCAAACTGAAGTAGTTAATAGGACTTTAACGCAACTTTTGCGCACTGTTATACAAAAGAACTTGAAAACTTGGGAAGAATGTTCGCCATTCATAGAGTTTGCATATAATAGGACTGCGCATTCTACTACTTCTTATTCTCCATTTGAGATTGTTTATGGTTTTAATCCATTAACTCCCTTAGATTTAATGCCTTTACCTGTTGATGCAAGGAATAGTTTGAATTGAGTAAGAAAGCTGAATTGGTGAAGTCTCTTCATGAAAAAGTAAAGCTTCAAATTGAGAAAAAGAATGCAAAAGTTGCTTCACAAGCAAACAAAGGCAGGAGGCGAGTTACTTTCGAACCAGGTGATTGGGTTTGGGTTCATATGCGCAAGGAAAGATTTCCAGCCCATAGGAGAACCAAGTTGCATCCTCGAGGAGATGGGCCTTTCCAAATCCTTGAGAAAATTAATGACAATGCTTACAAAGTATACTTACCAGGTGAGTATAACGTTTCTGCTTCATTTAACGTTTATGATCTTTCCCTTTATGATGTAGGTGATGATTCGAGGTCGAATCCTTTTGAGGAAAGGGGGAATGATGAGAACCAAGCTGGTATTGGACTTCAAGATCCATTGCATGTTCCTATTGGGCCTATTACAAGGTCAAGATCCAAGAAGCTCAAGGAAGCTATGCAAGGATTGGTAAAAAGGACTTGGGAAGAATCTACAAGTCTTTTAAGCAATGTCAATCCATTCAAGTTGGGCTGCTTGAATGAGAAAGACCAAGAATTGGTCCATGTGATCCAAGCTTCACATGATGGGCCATAGAGGAATTCAAGGCGGCGGCAATCTTAATGAATTAGTGGGCCTGTTTTTAGTTCATTATCTAATATGAAGTGGGGACCAATTCATTAATGTTGTGGCGCCTAAATTAGAAGCTTTAGTTGGGTCTTTTAATTACTTAGGCTTTTGGGCCTGCTTTATGTATTATGTCCATTAAGCTTGTGGGGTCTATCTTCATTAAACTTGTTAGACATCCTTTTAATTATTTAGTTTTTGGGCTTGAGCATGTTCAGCCCGTATTTTATATATTATAACTTAGTAGATTAGGGTTTTTGTAGGGAGGCTATAAATATATGTCTTAGCCGCCTACTTCAATTATCTTTTGATCAATTAAGTCTGATTTTATTCAGTGAGAGTTTTCTCTTTTTAGTTCTTGACAGAACTTAGGAACTTATCAAAGAATTCTTTCTTTGTGGCGTTCAACCTATCAAACTTAGGTTCTTGAAACGAGAGTTCTTAGGGTCTAGCTTACATGTTTAATCTAGGTTCTTTGAAACAGGCTTTCTAAGGGTTTAAGTTTTCTTTGCCTGAATCTTGGCTTTTCTGGGTTAGGTATTTCAATTTGTTAGTGGGTTCAAAGGGTTTAACCCCTAGGGTTCACATCACATTCTCCACCACTAGACATCATTAAGAATCAATTTCATATCTATCAACATTAATTAGCTATCAAAGTTAACAACCGTAGAAAACAACAAGCTCTGTTACCCCAATCTTTCCTTAGTTTGTCGTTAAATAGAACAAGCTCTCTATTTAATCTCTAACTATCAAACAACCTAGAATAAGCTCTCTAAGTTCAATTTAATAGCAGCTTTATGATGAGAAAGATAGGTTGATCTAAGCAACAAACACATAAGCTCGGATTGTTCAACTTAGGTTATGTTGAACAATCTGAGCTTATGTGTTTGTTGCTTAGATCAACCTATCTTTCTCATCATAAAGCTGCCATTAAATTGAATTTAGAGAGCTTATTATAGGTTGTTTGATGGTTAGAGATTAAATAGAGAGCTTGTTCTATTTAACGACAAACTAAGGAAAGATTGGGATAACAGAGCTTGTTGTTATCTACGGTTGTTAACTTTGATAGCTAATTAATGTTGATAGATCTGAAATTGGTTCTTAATGATGTCTAGTGGTGGAGAATGAAACCTTAACCATATTTCTCTCATATTGGATTACTTATTATTTCTTACTTGCATCTTACTTTTCTTGTTTGCTTATTTTTAAAACTATTTCAAAACCCCCTTTTCTTTTGTTTTCTTTGAACCTAAGTTATAAACTAATAACTCATAGATTAAAACCCAATCCCTGAGGACTCGACCCTTGCTAATCACTATACTCTACAATTGATTTTTTTTTAAGTGCAAGGTTAAACAAGATGCACTCTTTTGGGTGCATCATGAGTCAATTATATCAATATTAAAAACAGAATGCACATCACTAGGATATCTCATGGCCTCAAAAATGTTAAAACGAATTATTTCACCATCAAATTCCATAGTTAAGGAGCCATCATGTACATCTATTTTAGTTCTTGCTGTTTTCAAGAATGGTCTCCCTAATAGAATAGGTGTGGGACTAGAATACATCTCATCTTTCATCTCAATAACGTCAAAGTCAGCGGGAAAAACCAATTCATTAACCTGTACAAGAACGTCTTCTACAACTCCTCTTGGATAAGTGTTAGAACGGTCAGCAAGTTGTATTATAACACCGGTTTCCTCTAATGGTCCTAGATTCAATGAAGCATAAATTGAATATGGCATGACATTAATAGATGCCCCTAGATCTAGCATAGCACGCTCAAACCTGGTGTTGCCTATCTTACAAGGAATGGTAAATATACCTGGAACCTTGCATTTAGTTGGGAGTTTCTTTTGAAGAACAGCTGACACATTCTCCCCCACACTTACCTTTTCATTCCATTTCAACTTCCGTTTAGATGTGCACAACTCTTTTAGGAACTTGGCATATCTTGGCACTTGCTTGATAGCATCTAGTAAAGGAATGTTCACCTCTACTTTCCGGAAGGTTTCCAAAATTTCCTTCTCTTGCTCCTCCTTCTTGGACTTTGCTAACCTACTAGGAAAAGGTGGAGGAGTTATATAAGAAGGAAAGGATGGTTTAGGAGCTACCTTTTGTAATGGCTCATTGGGATGTGAAGATGATGCCATGGTGTTGTCCTACCCTTGAGCACTATCCTTTTGTGGTGTCTCAAGCTGTTTCCCACTTCTTAGAGTTATAGCATTGGCATTCTCTCTTGGATTCGCTATGGTTTGGGAAGGTAATTTCCCGGAATCCCTTGCTTGCATTTGACTCATGGTTGTTGCCAATTGCCCAATTTGTGTCTCCAAAGTTTGGATACTTGTCTTTGTTTCTTGTAGAAATTGAATTGTATTAGTAGAAAGAGCTTTAACAAGATCTTCAAGAGAAGTACCTGAATTTTGGGTGGGTGGCACTTGTTGTCGGGTTTGGTATGGTTGTTCCACTCTTTGCTGAAAACCCGGTGGCCTGTTGTCAAATGGTGGATGAATTGTTTGTGATTGGTTCCCTACATAATTGAAGTTTGGATGATCCCTCCATCCGGGATTGTAAGTGTTTGAGTAGGGATCATATTTCCTTGATTGGTTCTGAAATCCACCCATGGCATTCACATGTTCATTGGTGTCCTCTTGAAGTGTTGGACACGTATCGGTTTGGTGCCCCATGTTTGAACATATGCCACAAGCCTTTATTTGTTGTATATTACGTACAGCAAATTGTTGAACAAGAAAGTCAGTTTATCAAATTTTTGTTCAAGGGATGATATACTTACCTCATTGACTTTCTTGGGTTGTAGTGGTGGATCATGTCTCATTGAGAATTGTTGAGAATTGGCTGCCATGTTGGAGAGTAATGTTCTAGCAGCCCCGGGAGTCTTATCAACTAGAGCTCCCCCACTAGCGGCATCTATCATACTTCTCTCCATGGGCATGAGACCTTCAAAGAAGTATTGGATGATGATGCACCCAAAAGAGTGTATCTAATTTAACCTTGCACTAAAAAGATCAATTGTAAGTATAATGATTAGCAAGGGTCGAGTCCTCAGGGATTGGGTTTTAATCTATGAGTTATTAGTTTATAACTTACGTTCAAAGAAAACAATAAAAGAAAAGGGGTTTTTGAAGCCAGATTTAAACTAAAGTAAATAATAAGAATAAGATGCAAGGCGGTATAACCAGCCAATAAAAATATATATACTAAATTAGGCGGTATAACCAGCCAATAAAAATAAAACAAAGTTAATATACAAATTAGGCGGTATAACCAGCCAATAAAAATAAATATACTTTTAAAAATAAGCAAACTAGAAAAGTAAGAAAACAAGTAAGTAAGAAGAATCAAATATGAAAAATATGGTTAAGGTTTCATTCTCCACCACTAGACATCATTAAGAATCAATTTCAGATCTATCAATATCAACCAACTATCAAAGTTAACAACCGTAGATAACAACAAGCTCTGTTATCCCAATCTTTCCTTAGTTTGTCGTTAAATAGAACAAGCTCTCTATTTAATCTCTAACCATTAAACAACCTAGAATAAGCTCTCTAAATTCAATTTAATGGCAGCTTTATGATGAGAAAGATAGGTTGATCTAAGCAACAAACACATAAGCTCGGATTGTTCAACTTAGGTTATGTTCCACTTTGCAATTATTGAAAACTTGACCATAATCATTAATCACAAATTGCCACTTATGAATAGGAAATCAAGACAATTACACGGATCAAGACTCCTAGACTAGCAATAGATAATTATCAAGATCTATCTAGTTGTACACCTAAATAAATCAAGACAACATCATGAACAATTCTTGTAGAAGAACATAAGCAACTTTGATAGAAAATTAATGATAGATAGAATCTGAAAATCAATCACAAAACATGTCTAGGGCTTTGAAATCACCCTTAACCAAATAGAAGTTTAGCCTAGCATAGGCATTGTAAACATAAACATAAAATTAAAGAGAATCTAAGAAGGAAATAAAAGAAAGAAAGAAGAAGAAGAAAATAAAGAAAAAGAAAACTAGAGAAAAGAAAGAAGAAGAAAACTTAGAGAATTTTATTACAATGGCTAATATCCTACCAATGTACAATACCTCTTACAATCATCCAAGGCCCTCTATTTATACACATTTTGGAGGACTAAATGACAAGAGACAAGCTTTACAAATTTCAAAGGTAGGTATAATAGGTGGGTGCATTTTTCTAACAATTTTCGTCATATTGTATGACAATTTTGATCAGCCAACTTGATGGTCGATTTTGTCAACATTGAAAGCTTGATCTGATCACATGGTCTTCTAGAAAAATGTTCCCCTATCAGTTAGTGATCCATAGCCGTTGGAATCAGCTCATTTTCTGATGTGGATCAGAAGATATGGGCAAAATACCAAAACAGGTCAGCACAGACGTCATTGCACATCAGCCAACTTGATGGTTGATTTCGCTAGGGAAAACGACTCCGTTTCAAGAAGTGTAAAACATGAAAAAGTTAGATATGTCTCTTAACTTTGCACGGTTAAAATTTCAGCCTTATTGCTTCAGTGAAACTCCAGATATAGCTGATATGGCAAAAGGTGTCGGAACTGGAACTGAACTGAATTTGCCCTTAATTGTTGATTTAACCTAGTAATCTGAAATCACTCAAAGAAACTCGTGAAAAACACCAAATTACATAAAAATATAAAAAATCATAAACACAATTAGACTAAGCAATAATAACTCGTATTTGACACAAAACAATAATAAAACATAACTAAAAACTGTATAATTATACGAGTTATCACACCCCCACACTTAGATTGTTGCTAGTCCCTAGCAACGACTCAATAAAAATAAAATAAGAAAATCTAATCTAATCCATTTTCGTAGGAAATCACGGTGGCACTTAACATGTGACACAAGCCTTTAAACCCCTAGGTGTCCCTAGTGGACGAGTTTAGTCTCGTGAGGGTTTACTAGAACGATACCCACAAACATTGAAGACATAAGAAAAACTAATAATAATTATTATAACTAATCCTTCCAATATAAATTAGAGATAATCATTGGACAAGTCTTATAAACTAATCAATAGCTCAAAGAATTTCACAAAAAATCATGCTTGAATGTAAATAGTTTGAGTTAAGCCAATATTAACATAACATATTTCAATCAAAATAGTGCATATTCAAACTTAATCTCAACTTCTCACATGGGATACTCTCTTGATTTTCACTCTTTAAAGTAGTGGTAAAGTGCTTACACTCAATCAATCTCATGAAAACACTTCTACCATATGCTTGCTTGTCCACCTATTCTCCACTATTTAGATCATACAACTTCATAAATCAAGAGGTCTTTATTCAAGGTTGTAATGGGGCCAAAGGGTTATAATGTGGTTAAAGAACAAAAGGATAAAGATATCACAAAGGTTCCAAAGAGTTTATAGAGTTTAGAGACATAATAAGATCATACAAATAAAACTTCTCAAAACTCTTATAAAGCACATAATAACATAGGCTAAATATTCATGTTGAGCCTTTGCATCATTCTAACCAACTTTGTAACATCTTTTTCTTTACTTTAACTAGAAATTCAAGAGAAGATTTTTTTTTTTTAATATGGGAATGTATTTGACAATGATCCCTTTCTTTTTCTCTTGACTTTTTCTTTTCTTTTCTTCCCCCACACTTATCTTTTGTTTCCAACCCAAATTTTTAACAAAAAATATCCCTTGTTTTTTTCCAATATGTCTCAAAATATATAATCCATCTTTAGAACAAGGTTTATATTTAGGCTAGGTGTAAGTTGTGGTTACCAAATAAATAGCTTATTCAATGTAGGCTCAAATTGGCTCACTAGGGGTGTGTTCTCTTGGAACATCAATAAGGGATGGCTGTTTGGCCCTGGCTAAAAATCCTAATGCCTCTATCATATTCATGTTGTCACATGCATCAATATAGTCTCAACAAGGTCTAAAGCAAGTTCTAGAGAATCATGTAATCATAAGAGCACTCAAGAAAGAAATTAGATTGATTTGTATAATGCATCAATCATATAGGCTCAAAAACTCACAAGGATGATTATACAAGTCAAATTAAGTCTAAACATGCTTCTTTCTCAATCAACATATCATATTAACATTGGCTCATAAAACGATTGATATCAAGTTCAATTCTCATGAAAATCTTCTCACTAATAAATCTGTTTTAGACTTATGCAATTCATATCTCATCATAGTATTGAAAAGGAACTAAAACACACTAAAAATAATAATAAAGACTCATAAAAAAAATAGTAGACAAAAATAAAAGAAATCCTAAATCATTCCCCCCACACTTAATTCTTACATTGTCCTCAATGTAAGTCTATTAACCCAAATGAAAGAATCATGTGTAAGAGAAAAGAACTAATAACATAAGAATAGGAACAACTAAGACTCAAAACAAAACAAACTCATGCAACCTAAATAATCCTAAAATAGTAAACAAAAATTAACAAGTAAACATAAAAAGATTAAAATCAAACTGACAAGGTATGTCTCAAGTCTCCCTTACTCAGACCTTGTTCAGAATGAATACTTCTAAATTGCTTAAAACACAACAAACTTTTTTTTTTTTTGAAAAGAAGAAATCAAACTGACAAGGTATGTCTCAAGTCTCCCTTACTCAGACCTTGTTCAGAATGAATACTTCTAAATTGCTTAAAACACAACTAATTTTTTTTTTTTTAAATTAGCAAAATATGTCCCTTACCCCCTACTAAAATATGACATTGTCCCCAATGTCAAATTTTAAAGGTAGAATTTAGGAGATATTACCTGCAGAGGTTGCTAACCACTTATTATAACTGAGACACAACAAACAAAATGTTAGATAATGTCACAAAGACAAAGTGCAATCCACTCCTTGCTCGTCCATATCTCTTTTTCTTTTTCCGAGCGTTTGCGAAACAACCGTAGCAGATAAATACTCATAAGCTTGGAGCTTTTTGAGTAAATCTTCAATGGTTGTAGCAGAAATTATGGTTCTCCTTGCCTCTGAAAACATGAATCCATTTTCCACAGCATTATCTAAATATGAAAGCAAATTACTAAAATAACCATTAATATTAAGCAAACCAATGGGTTTCTTATTTGTGACCAAAGATGACCAAGAAGCCACGCAAGCTATTTCTTCCAATGTACCCAGACCTCCTGGTAAAGCAATGAATGCATCGGCAGAATGGTACATGATTGTTATCCGTTCAGGGATACTCCAGACTTGTATTTCCTTACCCAAGGTAGGTCCACAAAAATCTGTGAATAGTTTTGGCACGATTCCTAGAACTGGACTTCCTCCGGCGTGTGCTGCTGTAGCGACTGCTCCCATTAAACCCGTACTACCACCTCCATAAATCAACTGGATCTTTTGTTGGGCAAGTATTACTCCAACTCTTATGGCTTCATCAGCGAATATGTTATTTTTCCCTGGATAAGCACCTCCAAAGACACAAATTTTTTTAATGCGCTGGGACGAAGTACTTTCCATTTTTTTTTCGAGTGCCTGAAAGAGAATGAGTACATGGTGTAATATATAGAGGACTGATTAGTGAATCAGACAAGAGTAATAATGTCGCCGAAAGTGTATCTGACCTGTCAGAAGAAAATGTTAACCTAACAAAAGATTTTTGCGTGATTTCAGGAAGAAAATCAAAAAGAGAAGAAAAATCAACCGTAAAAGTCAAGAGTAATAGTGTCGCCGAAAGTGTATTTGGCATCTTCCTCTGGTTTTACGTCCAGAAATGGCTTAAACGCCTTCTATGAGTCGAGGATATGCTTCCCATCCAGTTTTCTTACAAGCTGGCAAACAGGGTCTTTTAACATCAGATTCCCAAGATGTTGCCATTCCCTTTGAAATTGCGGCCATAAATCAAGAATTTCTCTTTGTACGTCTCCACTAGGATGCGTCTCAAGAGAAAGTTGGATATTAACCAAATTCTCCTTACTCAGTCCATCCTTAATGAATTCAATTTTATCATCTCGATTAGAGGACGGAATCCCAATAGAACGACATTTACCGTTACACGTCCATCGTGCACATTTGTGGCAATTTGAACTCATGCGCTTTGCTCGTAGCTTCTTTGCAAAAGTGCTTCTACCTGTACCTGGTAAATGCAAAACAGGAAGATATTCATCTTCACGTACCTTGGCTTCAATTATCCAACGTATGTCTTCAGGAATCCCTTTGTGCATAAGCATTCTTAATCTTTCAAATCGAACTTGGTAAAGCTTCAGTAAAATATTTCGAGGAAAATGAGGAAATCGTTTCTGCAATCGTGTGAGAATATCATCCATCCTGAAAAAAAAATGAAAAAAATTGAAAGAGAAATTGGAAGAGAAATTTATATACAATATCAGTTTTGTGGGTAGCTGATGGAACCGATTTAAATAATCACGGAGTACCGTTATCCGCCATTTAACCGGGGTTAAAAAAATTAAAAATTATATTTACATCTAGTTATTTTCAAAACAAGGATCAGAAAGAAAAACAACATAAAAAGACTCAAAAACAAAACACTCTAAATAAAATCCTAAATTCTTCCCCCCACACATAATTCTTACATTGTCATTAATGTAATGCTATTAATCCCAAATGAAAGAATCATGTGTAAGTGAAAAGAACTAATAAACAAAATAAACTTATGCAGCCTAAATGAACTTAGAAACACTAAACACAATTAGCAAAGAAACATAAGAAAAAGATAAAGAAAAAGAGAGCAAATCTGAGGATGGCAGTTTGGCAATGCTTTCACTAATTAGGCTGCCTCCCCCAATTAGCACTTGATTTAGTGTTTTGAACCTAACCAACACCCCTTCTTGGCATTTTAGGCTTGTCAGGCTCATACATGAAATTTCCCAAATTTATGCGTTTGAGAGGAAGCTTTCTTTGCACAACAGTGGATGCATTCTCCATTACAAGTATTATTCCATCATCCTTTGTGGTGCATATGTCATCGAGGAATGGAGCATATTTTGATACTTGTTGAATGACCTCCACAAACAAGTTGTTTAAGGTTTCCGGCATGTGTTGTTCATGTTCTTCCTCCTTGAACTTTGCAAATCTACTAGGAAAAGGTGGAGAAGAACATTAGTAAAAAGTGAAACCTTAAACGTTACCTCAGGTGCCGAAATACTCTTATTTGGATCTTTGGCTTCATTATCCTCAAGAATAGAATCCATCTCTAATTTTGTTTCATCCTCATCTTGTTCCTCATTCTTCAAGGTCACAATGGTAGCATTCTCCTTTGGGTTAACCATCGTTTGGGCTGGGAGTTCTTCAGATCTTTGTGCTACCCATCCCACCATACTACTAGCCAATTGGCTCATTTGCTTTTCCAAACTCTGGATGCTTGCCCTTGTTTCCTGTTGAAATTGCAAAGAATCAGTAACAAGAGAATAGACAAGATCTTCTAAAGAAGTACCCGAGTTTTGAGTCATATGTGGTGGTTGAAAAAGATCTGGTTCTTGAGACCATGATTGATTGAAGCTAGATGGATGAGTGTAATTGGCATAAGGGTCTACTTCTTGGTAATTTTTCGAGTAGCCATAATTAGTATGATCCCACCATCCCTCATGGTAAGTGTTTGAGTAATGATCATACTGTTGGTCTTGGAACACTTGATGGCCTTGATATCCTCCCATGGCCAATTGTTGAACTGGGGAGGTGAGATTGGCTTGTTGATTCTCCATGTTCATGTATGCCACCAACTCTTCAAGTGTTAGATTGCTCAATTCCATTGTTTTTTTTTTTTTTTTAAATTTGAAAAGAAAAACTTGTATGTACAAGAAAATAAAACTAATTAGAACTGAAAATAAGAATAAACCAAGTAACAAATAAACTAAAGAAAGCAATCCCCGGCAACGGCGCCAAAAATTTGATGCACCCAAAAGAGTGTATCTTATTTAACGTTGCACTAAAAAGATCAATTGTAAGTATAATGATTAGCAAGGGTCGAGTCCTCAGGGATTGGGTTTTAATCTATGAGTTATTAGTTTATAACTTACGTTCAAAGAAAACAATAAAAGAAAAGGGGTTTTTGAAGCCAGATTTAAACTAAAGTAAATAATAAGAATAAGATGCAAGGCGGTATAACCAGCCAATAAAAATATATATACTAAATTAGGCGGTATAACCAGCCAATAAAAATATATATACTAAATTAGGCGGTATAACCAGCCAATAAAAATAAAACAAAGTTAATATACAAATTAGGCGGTATAACCAGCCAATAAAAATAAATATACTTTTAAAAATAAGCAAACTAGAAAAGTAAGAAAACAAGTAAGTAAGAAGAATCAAATATGAAAAATATGGTTAAGGTTTCATTCTCCACCACTAGACATCATTAAGAATCAATTTCAGATCTATCAATATCAACCAACTATCAAAGTTAACAACCGTAGATAACAACAAGCTCTGTTATCCCAATCTTTCCTTAGTTTGTCGTTAAATAGAACAAGCTCTCTATTTAATCTCTAACCATTAAACAACCTAGAATAAGCTCTCTAAATTCAATTTAATGGCAGCTTTATGATGAGAAAGATAGGTTGATCTAAGCAACAAACACATAAGCTCGGATTGTTCAACTTAGGTTATGTTCCACTTTGCAATTATTGAAAACTTGACCATAATCATTAATCACAAATTGCCACTTATGAATAGGAAATCAAGACAATTAAACGGATCAAGACTCCTAGACTAGCAATAGATAATTATCAAGATCTATCTAGTTGTACACCTAAATAAATCAAGACAACATCATGAACAATTCTTGTAGAAGAACATAAGCAACTTTGATAGAAAATTAATGATAGATAGAATCTGAAAATCAATCACAAAACATGTCTAGGGCTTTGAAATCACCCTTAACCAAATAGAAGTTTAGCCTAGCATAGGCATTGTAAACATAAACATAAAATGAAAGAGAATCTAAGAAGGAAATAAAAGAAAGAAAGAAGAAGAATAAAATAAAGAAAAAGAAAACTAGAGAAAAGAAAGAAGAAGAAAACTTAGAGAATTTTATTACAATGGCTAATATCCTACCAATGTACAATACCTCTTACAATCATCCAAGGCCCTCTATTTATACACATTTTGGAGGAATAAATGACAAGAGACAAGCTTTACAAATTTCAAAGGTAGGTATAGTAGGTGGGTGCATTTTTCTAACAATTTTCGTCATATTGTATGACAATTTTGATCAGCCAACTTGATGGTCGATTTTGTCAATATTGGAAGCTTAATCTAATCACATGGTCTTCTAGAAAAATGTTCCCCTATCAGTTAGTGATCCATAGCCGTTGGAATCAGCTCATTTGCTAATGTGGATCAGAAGATATGGGCAAAATACCAAAACAGGTCAGCATAGACGTCATTGCACATCAGCCAACTTGATGGTTGATTTCGCTAGGGAAAACGACTTCGTTTCAAGAAGTGTAAAACATGAAAAAGTTAGATATGCCTCTTAAATTTGCACGGTTAAAATTTCAGCCTTATTGCTTCAGTGAAACTCCAGATATAGCTGATATGGCAAAAGGTGTCGGAACTGAAACTGAACTGAATTTGCCCTTAATTGTTGATTTAACCTAGTAATCTGAAATCTCTCAAAGAAACTCGTGAAAAACACCAAATTACATAAAAATATAAAAAATCATAAACACAATTAGACTAAGCAATAATAACTCGTATTTGACACAAAACAATAATAAAACATAACTAAAAACTGTATAATTATACGAGTTATCAGATGAGAAGTTGTTCACTTATCTAATGGTGTGGACTTGATGCACAAAGTTTCTTGAACCTCTCCCAATATTCATATAAGGACTCTCTGATGTATTGCCGAATCCCACATATCTCTTTTCTAATGTTAGCAGCAGCCTTAGATGCTGGGAAATACCTTTCCAAGAATGCTTTCTTCATATCATTCCATGTAGTGATGGTCTCGGATGGTAGATAGTAGAGCCATTCCTTTGCTGAATCAGCTAGAGAGAATGTGTAAGACCCTCGTAAGTACGAGATCAATTCGAGACAATTATAACATGCGGATGGCTCGAGGTTAAACTTTGAAATGCCTACAGAAAGGATGGGCTACCATGTGGTACACATGTTGTATGATAAATGGTAGAGTTGGGGGTTTAATCGAGTGATTAAGTGATTTAACCCCAAATTGACTAAAAGTCAGGATAAGGAAAAGTCCGTAAAACGTGATAATTTAACTTCACGTAGTGTTGATATGTGATATAACATTATTTGGGAGTGTTAGAACATGAATCGGAAAAAAAAATCGATATAATGTGAACAGGGGTATTTTGGTAATTTTACCCAAAATTTTGTTTTTAGTCCGTAAATGGTACCAATGGACTAAGTGATCATATAGGATCATAATATGATGTTTAGATCAAAAATTGGACATTAAAATCAAATCCGATAGATAAAATCGTCTAATTCGTCATTTTGTGACGCTGGCGTAAATTGCCGTAAAAACATGGTTCGGGATTTTTATGAAACTAATCCGAACACATGGACATATGTTATAACATATGTGGATTATAAATATGGCAAGAAAAATCAAAAACAGAGTTGAAACCGGATTAGTCCTTAAGTAACCTAATGGAATGAAAACCGAAAACTGACCGCGGGAAGGTCCGAAAAAGGTTTTAAATAGATCAATAGATTAATATAGACATAAAATGATGTTAGCAAGCTACTGGTGAAATCAGAACAAAAATCGGAGCTAAAACCGAAAAAGTCAAAATATTGAACCGTTGGCACTCCAAGGCCCGGATTTGGGTTTCGGGATATCAAAAAAATTATCCGAACATGAAGATCAGTATATTATCATATTTGGAACATATCCGTGTCAAGAAAAGTGAAAAACGGGCTTCCGAACGTTAAAATTTCATGTTGGCCTGCTAAGGTACTAAAAGACAAAATAGTAGACAAAAATAAAAGAAATCCTAAATCATTCCCCCCCACACTTAATTCTTACATTGTCCTCAATGTAAGTCTATTAACCCAAATGAAAGAATCATGTGTAAGAGAAAAGAACTAATAACATAAGAATAGGAACAACTAAGACTCAAAACAAAACCAAACCATGCAACCTAAATAATCCTAAAATACTAAACAAAAATTAACAAGTAAACGTAAAAAGATTAAAATCAAACTGACAAGGTATGTCTCAAGTCTCCCTTACTCAGACCTGTTCAGAATGAATACTTCTAAATTGCTTAAAACACAACAAACTCTTTTTTTTTTTTTTTTTGAAAAGAAGAAATCAAACTGACAAGGTATGTCTCAAGTCTCCCTTACTCAGACCTTGTTCAGAATGAATACTTCTAAATTGTTTAAAACACAACAAACTTTTTTTTTTTTTTTTTAAGAAGGTAAAATTTAGGAGATATTACCTGTAGAGGTTGCTAACCACTTATTATAACTGAGACACAACAAACAAAATGTTAGATAATGTCACAAAGACAAAGTGCAATCCACTCCTTGCTCGTCCATATCTCTTTTTCTTTTTCCGAGCGTTTGCGAAACAACCGTAGCAGATAAATACTCATAAGCTTGGAGCTTTTTGAGTAAATCTTCAATGGTTGTAGCAGAAATTATGGTTCTCCTTGCCTCTGAAAACATGAATCCATTATCCACAGCATTATCTAAATATGAAAGCAAATTACTAAAATAACCATTAATATTAAGCAAACCAATGGGTTTCTTATTTGTGACCAAAGATGACCAAGAAGCCACGCAAGCTATTTCTTCCAATGTACCCAGACCTTCTGGTAAAGCAATGAATGCATCGGCAGAATGGTACATGATTGTTATCCGTTCAGGGATACTCCAGACTTGTATTTCCTTACCCAAGGTAGGTCCACAAAAATCTGTGAATAGTTTTGGCACGATTCCTAGAACTGGACTTCCTCCGGCGTGTGCTGCTGTAGCGACTGCTCCCATTAAACCCGTACTACCGCCTCCATAAATCAACTGGATCTTTTGTTGGGCAAGTATTACTCCAACTCTTATGGCTTCATCAGCGAATATGTTATTTTTCCCTGGATAAGCACCTCCAAAAACACAAATTTTTTTAATGCGTTGGGACGAAGTACTTTCCATTTTTTTTTTCTTTTTTTTTCTTTTTTTCGAGTGCCTGAAAGAGAATGAGTACATGGTGTAATATATAGAGGACTGAGTAGTGAATCAGACAAGAGTAATAATGTCGCCGAAAGTGTATCTGACCTATCAGAAGAAAATGTTAACCTAACAAAAGATTTTTGCGTGATTTCAGGAAGAAAATCAAAAAGAGAAGAAAAATCAACCGTAAAAGTCAAGAGTAATAATGTCGCCGAAAGTGTATTTGACCTGTCAGAAGAAAATGTTAACCTAACAAAAGATTTTTGCATGATTTCAGGAAGAAAATAAAAAAAGAGAAGAAAAATCAATCGTAAAAGACAAATAAAAAAAATGAGAATAATTACACAAATCGAATAACACGTAAATTAAACCGAAATAAAGTTATTGCAAATCAAACCAAAAGCTGAGAAGTCATTTATTGTAGTTGTGATTGTGGCTCACATCTTCCTCTGGTTTTACGTCCAGAAACGGCTTAAACGCCTTCTATGAGTCGAGGATATGCTTCCCATCTAGTTTTCTTACAAGCTGGCAAACAGGGTCTTTTAACATCAGATTCCCAAGATGTTGCCATTCCCTTTGGAATTGCGGCCATAAATCAAGAATTTCTCTTTGTACGTCTCCACTAGGATGCGTCTCAAGAGAAAGTTGGATATTACCCAAATTCTCCTTACTCAGTCCATCCTTAATGAATTCAATTTTATCATCTCGATTAGAGGACGGAAACCCAATAGAACGACATTTACCGTTACACGTCCATCGTGCACATTTGTGGCAATTTGAACTCATGCGCTTTGCTCGTCGCTTCTTTGCAAAAGTGCTTCTACCTGTACCTGGTAAATGCAAAACAGGAAGATATTCATCTTCACGTACCTTGGCTTCAATTATCCAACGTATGTCGTCAGGAATCCCTTTGTGCATAAGCATTCTTAATCTTTCAAGTCGAACTTGGTAAAGCTTCAGTAAAATATTTCGAGGAAAAGGAGGAAATCGTTTCTGCAATCTTGTGAGAATATCATCCATCCTGAAAAAAAAAATGAAAAAAAATGAAAGAGAAATTGGAAGAGAAATTTATATACAATATCAGTTTTGTGGGTAGCTGATGGAACCGACTTAAATAATCACGGAGTACCGTTATCCGCCATTTAACCGGGGTAAAAAAATAAAAATTATATTTACATCTAGTTATTTTCAAAACAAGGATCAGAAAGAAAAACAACATAAAAAGACTCAAAAATAAAATCCTAAATTCTTCCCCCCACACATAATTCTTACATTGTCATTAATGTAATGCTATTAACCCAAATGAAAGAATCATGTGTAAGTGAAAAGAACTATTAAACAAAATAAACTTATGCAGCCTAAATGAACTTAAAAACACTAAACACAATTAACAAAGAAACATAAGAAAAAGATAAAGAAAAAGAGAGCAAATCTGAGGATGGCAGTTTGGCAATGCTTTCACTAATTAGGCTGCCTCCCCCAATTAGCACTTGATTGATTGTTTCCAGTCTAGCCAATTCCCCTTCTTGGCTTTTTAGGATCTTTTGGCTTAGACATGAAACTTCTCGGATTTTTGCGTTTTGGAGGAAGTTTTCTTTGCAAAACAGCCAATGCATTCTCCCCTACACGTATTATTTCATCATTCTTGGTGGGGTATAGCTCTTTGAGGAATTGTGCATATCTTGGTACTTGTCTTATAGCATCCACAAGCAAGCTGTTTAAGGTTTCCAAAAATTGTTGTACATGTTCCTCCTTTTTGGACTTTGCAAATCTGCTAGGAAAAAGTGGAGAAGGAACATTAGTAGAAATAAGAACCTTAAAAGCTACCTGAGGTGTCAAAGTACTCTCAATTTGAATGGTGGCTTCATTATCCTCAAGAAGTGAATCCATCTTTGGTTTTGTTTCATCCTCATCTTGTTCCTCATTTCTCAAGGTCACAATAGTAGCATTCTCCTTTGGGTTAATCACCGTTTGGGAAGGGAGTGCTAGAGATCTTTCTGCTACTAATTCCACCATACTACTAGCCAATAGGCTCATTTGCCTTTCCAAACTCTGGATGCTTGCCCTTGTTTCCTGTTGAAATTGCAAAGTATTAGTAACAAGAGAATGTACAAGATCTTCTAAATAAGTACCTGAGTTTTGAATCATATGTGGTGGTTGAAAAAGATCTGGTTCTTGAGACCATGATTGATTGAAGCTAGATGGATGAGTGTAATTGGCATAAGGATCTACTTCTTGGTAATTTTTTGAGTAGCCATAATTAGTATGATCCCACCATCCCTCATGGTAAGTGTTTGAGTAATGATAATACTGTTGGTCTTAGAACACTTGATGGCCTTGACATCCTCCCATGGCGAATTGTTGAACTGGGGAGGTGAGCTTGGCTTGTTGATTCTCTATGTTCATGTATGCCACCAACTCTTCAAGTGTTAGATTGCTCAATTCCATCGTTTTTTTTTTTTTTTTTCAAAATTTGATAAGAAAAACCCGTATGTACAAGAAAATAAATATCATTAGAACTGAAAATAAGAATAAACCAAGTAACAAATAAACTAAAAAAAACAATCCCCGGCAACGGCGCCAAAAATTTGATGCACCCAAAAGAGTGTATCTTATTTAACCTTGCACTAAAAAGATAAATTGTAAGTATAGTAGTTAGCAAGGGTCGAGTCCTCAGGGATTGGGTTTTAGTTTATAAGTTAATAGTTTAAAACTTAAATTCAAGAACAATAAAAGAAAAGGGGTTTTTGAAGCCAGATTTAAACTAAAGTAAATAATAAGAATAAGATGCAAGGCGGTATAACCAGCCAATAAAAATATATATACTAAATTAGGCGGTATAACCAGCCAATAAAAATATATATACTAAATTAGGCGGTATAACCAGCCAATAAAAATAAAACAAAGTTAATATACAAATTAGGCGGTATAACCAGCCAATAAAAATAAATATAAAAAATAAGCAAACTAAAAGTAAGAAAACAAATAAGTAAGAAGAATCAAATATGAAAAATATGGTTAAGGTTTCATTCTCCACCACTAGACATCATTAAGAATCAATTTCAGATCTATCAATATCAACCAACTATCAAAGTTAACAACCGTAGATAACAACAAGCTCTGTTACCCCAATCTTTCCTTAGTTTGTCGTTAAATAGAACAAGCTCTCTATTTAATCTCTAACCATTAAACAACCTAGAATAAGCTCTCTAAATTCAATTTAATGGCAGCTTTATGATGAGAAAGATAGGTTGATCTAAGCAACAAACACATAAGCTCGGATTGTTCAACTTAGGTTATGTTCCACTTTGCAATTATTGAAAACTTGACCATAATCATTAATCACAAATTGCCACTTATGAATAGGAAATCAAGACAATTACACGGATCAAGACTCCTAAACTAGCAATAGATAATTATCAAGATCTATCTAGTTGTACACCTAAATAAATCTAGACAACATCATGAACAATTCTTGTAGAAGAACATAAGCAACTTTGATAGAAAATTAATGATAGATAGAATCTGAAAATCAATCACAAAACATGTCTAGGGCTTTGAAATCACCCTTAACCAAATAGAAGTTTAGCCTAGCATAGGCATTATAAACATAAACATAAAATTAAAGAAAATCTAATAAGAAAATAAAAGAAAGAAAGAAGAAGAGGAAGAATATTAATTATCCAACCTCTTGCTCTCTCTAAAGAAAAAGAAAACTAGAGAAAAGAAAGAAAACTAGAGAAAAGAAAGAAGAAGAAAACTTAGAGAATTTTATTAAAATGGCTAATATCCTACCTATGTACAATATGATCCTCTACAATCATCCAAGGCCCTCTATTTATACACATTTTGGAAGGCTAAATGAAAAGAGACAAGCTTTACAAATTTCAAAGGTAGGTATAATAGGTGGGTGAATTTTTCTAACAATTTTCGTCATATTGTATGACAATTTTGATCAGCCAACTTGATGGTTGATTTCGTCCATGTTGGAGGCCTGATCTGATCACATGGTCTTCTAGCAAAAGGTTCCCCTATCAGTTACGGATCCATAGCCGTTGGAATCAGCTCATTTGCTGATGTGGATAAGCAGATATGGGCAAAATACGAAAACAGGTCAGCACAGACGTCATTGCACATCAGCCAACTTGATGGTCGATTTCTCTAGGGAAAACGACTCCGTTTCAAGAAGTATAAAACATGAAAAAGATAGATATGCCTCTTAGATTTGCACGACTACAAATTTCAGCCTTATTGCTTCAGTGAAACTCCAGATATAGTTGATATGGCAAAATGTGTCGGAACTGGAACTGAACTGGATTTGCCCTTAATTCTAGTAATCTGAAATTACTCAAAGAAACTTGTGAAAAACACCAAATTACATAAAAATATAAAAGTTCATAAACACAATTAGACTAAACAATAATAACTCGTATTTGACACAAAACAATAATAAAACATAACTAAAAACTATATAATTATACGAGTTATCAGCCCACTTGTTAAGTCTGAAAATCAGACTTCTCCTCCCCCAATTTCACGTAAGGAACCAGAAAAATGAGAAAAAAAGAGGGGGAGCCATGGAAGCTTACTTCCAAGCTTTCTCTCTCCTCCGTTTACTAGGCAGATCACCAAAATTTTCAAAGATTTCACAAACCCAAAGGTAACTTCATGTTCTAAGCTTGATTTTGATATTATATTTTGAAGATTTTGCCTTTAGCTATGAGAAACCATGTGGGCTAAAAATTGGTGGTGGTGAACCACCATGTTGCCACCATTTTTTTCGTCACGGGAGGTGTTCCTCTGCCTCCTTAAACCATAAATTAGTATCGGATAGCTTTGAATCAAAATTTAGAGGCTAAAACGAGTTTGGCCAAAACCCTAACTTACCCATGAGGTGGTGCCGCCACCTTCCTTGGTTGTTCGAGGCCACCGTTAGCTTTGCTGTCATCGTGTGAGCAACTTTCTAGTTGATTGTTGCTCCAATTTTTAATCCGAGCTAAGTGTAAAAATTTATTTGTGAAAAAATTTTAAGCTGAAAATTTTTGGATATCAGCTAACTATTATAAATAATGGGAATTTGAGTGTCCCGTAGTTGTAAAATATTTAAAGAATATCTTGATGATGTCATAGGTACCCGTATCGTGGAGTTCGCCTGGGATCGTGACAAAGTCACAAAAGTGCCGCTTTAATACTCGAAATAACACTGTGAGTATTTAGGTTAATTTAGGAGGTAGTTGTTGTTTTATATGCATTGTTGATTGATACGGATACGAGACACGAAAAGATTGCTCGGATCACGGAAACGGTAAGTTTTAAATTTACGCGGATTAATGGCGTAAGTGTAGTGTTAATATGGTTACATGAGGTAAGTATTGTAGAGTTGAATGATAATGTTTGTGAGCTATTTGAAATGCTCAGATATTCTTAATTAAGATGTTAGACAAGGTAGATTATGGTGGTACTTGTCGGGTTAATGAAAAAATAGTATGGTATTGTGTTTGAGGCATTATGGTTGCTAATTTATGAAATTGGTTGATGAATAATATTGTATAGGATGGTTGAGTATTTAAGGATAGTTAGACATTGTAGATTAAATGTTATGCACACAAATTGTTTGATAAAATGTCTAAGTGAAATTGTAATGCTTGTAAACATAAGTAGAAATATGCTAGTGTTGAAGCTGTTACCTAGCATATTATATAAATCATTTAATAAGATAAACAAATTTAATATATCATGCTATTATTGTACGGACAGGGTAACGTCCGAGATTCTATTGTTTTACGGACAGGGTGATGTCCGAGATTCTATTGTTGTACAGACAGGGTGATGTCCGGGATGCTATTGTTTTACGGACAGGGTGATGTCCGGGATGCTATTTTGTACGGACAGGGTGATGTCCGGGATGCTATTGTTTTACGAACAGGATGAGTCCGGGATGGTACGGACAGGATGAATCGGGGATGATACGAACAGGATGAGTCCGGGATGATATGGACAAGATAGTCCGGAATGAAAAATATTATGGACTGGTATAAGTCCAGGATGTTTTGATGTTATAGTCATGAAAAATTTCTAAATGATAACTATAGAGGTATACACGTAAAATCGATTGTAAAATATTTTTGGCTACCGATTTTGGCTGGCCAATGGCCTATTTATATTCAGCACTCAGCACAGAAGATTTCATAAGGGACAAATAATTTTTATAAGTCCCGGAATAATTTTTAAATATTACTTTTCGGTTAATTAGTCATACTTGATATGTCATGTTTATGCTTTAATAGTTAAGAAAGGAAATAAAAAACTTCCAAGTACTCTTCCTAGTAACCTTATGCTCATTGAGTCTTTCGACTCACTCCGTTTATTTTCATTATTTTTCAGATCTTAATAATCCCAGCTTTTCCTAGGTTTCGGATAGCTAGCCGCTCGTATAGTTGTGGTAAGCGGATTGACCCAGGACATGGTAAGCAGTGGTGATGGTGGGATACATTTTGCAGTCACTAGGGTATCATGGGTCCTATGCATTTTGTGTATGATGTATATGTACTTTATATTTTGTAAACTGGTGTATCTAAGTGATGTATGATGTATAACGGCCACGGAGGCCTAGTATAATCTGGTGATGCTTATGCTATTATGATATAATATGACTGTATGTGTGTTGATGACTGAGCGGCAAACCCCTATGTAGGGCGAGATTATGCCGAAATTTTGTTTGATTTGGTTTCGTGGGTATATTCAGGCTTCGGAGGCAGGGGCATACCTTGTCTCTGGCCGGTCATATGCCCTGAATTTGGGGTGTGACAGAATGGGAAGGCTCTCAACTTTACTTGCTCTTCCGTAACCCCTATTGGTCTCATGCTTGAACAAACTACATGAAATTCCTTGAGGTGCTTATTTGGATCCTCTCCTGAAAAACCATGAAAAGTTGGGAGAAGATGAATCAAACCAGATTTTAATTCAAAAGCTATCTCAAGATTAGCATATTCAATGCATAGTGGTTGTTGACCCAAGTCCGGAGCGGCTAGCTCCTTGAGAGTTCGGTTGTCAGCTGCTGCCATCTCTCCTTTCTCCTCTTGGATGTTTTGGATCAACTCCTCGATTGGTTGTTGGTGAAAAGTTATAAATTCCCGAATTCTCCTAAGTCTTAAGTCTTCTTCGGGAGCTTGGAACATTCACTAATAAAGAAAAAAAATAGAAAGTAAATAATTAGAACAGAAAATAAGAATAAACCAATAAACTAAAGAAAGCAATCCCCGGCAACGGCGCCAAAAACTTGATGCACCCAAAAGAGTGTATCTTTATTTAACCTTGCACTAAAAAGATCAATTGTAAGTATAGTAGTTAGCAAGTGTCGAGTCCTCAGGGATTGAGTTTTAGTTTAAGAATTATTAGTCTAAAACCTAAATTCAAAGAAAATAAAATAAAATGGGAGGTTTTTAAAATCAATTTAAACTAAAGACTTATAATCAAAGAAGAAAGCAAGTAAATAAAAAGTAATCAAATATGAGAAAAATATGGTGAAGGTTTCCAAAATTCTCCACCACTAGACATCATTAAGAATCAATTTCATATCTATCAACATTAATTAGCTATCAAAGTTAACAACCGTAGATAACAACAAGCTCTGTTACCCCAATCTTTCCGTAGTTTGTCGTTAAATAGAACAAGCTCTCTATTTAATCTCTAACTATCAAACAACCTAGAATAAGCTCTCTAAGTTCAATTTAATAGCAGCTTTTTGATGAGAAAGATAGGTTGATCTAAGCAACAAACACATAAGGTCGGATTGTTCAACTTAGGTTATGTTCCACTTTGCAATTATTGAAAACTTGACCATAATCATTATCACAAATTGCCACTTATGAATAGGAAATCAAGACAGTTACACGGATCAAGACTCCTAAACTAGCATTAGACAATTATCAAGATTTATCTAGTTGGCCACCTAAACAAATCAAAACATCATCATGAACAATTTAATGGAAGAACATAAGCAACTTTGATAGAAAACAATGATAGATAGATTCTGAAAATTAATTACATAACATGTCTAGGGCTTTGAAATCACCCTTAACCAAATAAAAGTTTAGCCTAGCATAGGCATTGTAAACATAAACATAAAATTAAAGAGAATCTAAGAAGAAAGTAAAAGAAAGAAAGAAGAAGAAGAAGAATATTAATTATCCAGCCTCTTGCTCTCTCAAAAACAAAGAAACAAAGAAGAAATCAGAACTTTGATGCTTGGGGAAGTGTAAATTTCGTATGCCCCCTTAATCTCTATTTATAGGCAATAGCTAGGGCATCAAACAAGTGAATTTCAGCTCTCTCCCTTCAATAAATGCTGACTTGTGGCTAAAGTTAAGGAAAAGTGGCTGACTTTTGTGTTTTAAGGAAAGATAATGCCTTGGCAGCCAAGTTTGAATAAAGTAGGAAAGTTTTAGTCAAAGCATTCTTTAATGAAGAGAGATTACAAACTTGCAGGCAAAGTAAGTGTAAGGAAGGAAAGTCTTGGCTGATTTAATTCTCCTACTTTGACTAGGATTAGCTTTAAGGAAAGATACTTGCAATTAATGCAATTAATGCAAGTTGACAGCCACTAATCCTTCTTTGGCAAGGATAAACATAAATGTCAGCTAGGGTATTAAGAAAAAGATGTGATTTGCGGCTAGGTTTTTTTTGCCACTAGGGTTTTAAGAGAGATATTCCAATGCCGATTTGGATGACCATTTCTTATCCGATTTAGGCCCATGACCAGCCGTTGGAAAGGTAATCAAGTGATCTTCAAAATTCAAGAAGGAGGTTTCTTCAAATAAAGAGTCTAACAACATGTTTCCTTAGCAATAAGCTCCGGAGGTCAAATCTATCTTCTTGCTTAGCACCAAGAATTTGATCTTTTTGACTCCCAACTTTTTTTCCATCTTGTGATTGTGATTTTGTAAGCTCTTTAAC
Source organism: Fremontodendron californicum (assembly GCA_030761205.1). NCBI lineage: Eukaryota > Viridiplantae > Streptophyta > Magnoliopsida > Malvales > Malvaceae > Fremontodendron > Fremontodendron californicum. The sequence continues at coordinate 5,255,640 of JAULJL010000019.1, read as the reverse complement.
ATCCTAATTGACATGTTTTGACTTCATCTCCTCCAAAATACCTAGAAAGCATAAAAACCTAGTAAAATGTCAAGGAAGTAAGAATCAAAGCACAAAGTATAAGGAAATTAAATAGAAAAATGTATGAAATTAAGCACTTATCAGATTCTTAATGATGTCTAGTGGTGGAGAATGAAACCTTAACCATATTTCTCTCATATTTGATTTCTTATTTCTTACTTGCATCATACTTTTCTTGTTTGCATATTTTTAAAACTATTTCAAAACCCCGTTTTCTTTTGTTTTCCTTGAATTTAAGTTTTAAACTATTAACTTATAAACTAAAACCCAATCCCTGAGGACTTGACCCTTGCTAACTACTATACTTACAATTGATTTTTTTAAGTGCAAGGTTAAATAAGATACACTATTTTGGGTGCATCAGTTTCTCTACTTTAGCTTTGAACTCTTAGAATTTTTCAAAAGCTTCAGACTTGTATCTTATCAGATACACATAATCATATCTAGAATGATCATGGATAAAGGTTATGAAGTATGAGTAATTACCTCTAGTAACTGTGTTTAGTGGCCCACATACATCTGAATGTATTAAGCCCAATAAAACACCAGCTCTCTCATCCTTTCCAGTAAAGGGAGTCTTGGTCATCTTACTAAGGAGATAACATTCACAAGTCCCATATGATTAATAATCAAAGGGTTCCAAATAACCATGTTTATGCAATTTGGAATCCTTGTCTCATTGATATGACCAAGTCTACAGTGCCAGATGTAAGTCTTACTTGGATCATCCTTTCTTACGTTCTTGACATTTATATAATCTAGTATGTAATGTTGTCGATCCATAGTGAATGTCTTTAAAAATGATGGAGCAACTATTGCCCTTCATTCTTATCTCAAAACCATCATTAACTGTGAGGTATGATACCGAAATGATGTTTCTAGACAATATTGGAGCAAAGTAACAACCTTTCAGTTCCAATTTCATGTCAGACGACAAATATAAAGTACATGTTCCAACGACCAATGCTGCAACTTTTGCACCATTGCCTACTCTTAGAACTACTTCATTCTTGCTCAACTTTCTACTTCCTTTCAACAACGCTATGCCATTACATAGATGTGAACAGCATCTTCAATCAATTATCCAGGAATTGGATTTAACAGTAGAAAGATTCAGTTCAATCACAAACACAGTCTACCCAGAAACTTTTATAAGTTCTTCTTGACTTGTCAAGTGAGCAACCTTCCTTTCATTGAGAACACTTCTCAATCTCATGTACCAATCCGAACATTTTGGACTAATGGCATTCATAATGCCGCGCAGTACAGTTAAAGTATTAACCATTTTCAACAACCTAATATGGAAAAAATATATATATCAATTATATTCATGCATATACCAATTCAAGATGAGATATTAAATCTCTTATTGGTTCTCCCACTAATTTTTTGAGATAATAGCCGTCACTATTATTCGAAAATCTCATCAAGGTATTTTTTAGTGGGCTGGGATCCCTTTCAACATGTTGCAACCTTGAGTGACTCAACAAATTACAACAAGCCTAGTAGGGTAGATAACATAGCTTATCAATTGCATCTCTATGCAACTCACAGATCAATTAGGTGACAACTCTTTGTCTAAGCACATCATATGTACTTTGCCTAACTTTGCCTCTAACACTATGCGGTCAAGTTTTAAAGCATCCGGACAACATAGCATTAGTTGAGTAAGACCCAACTTCATAACTCAAACATATTCGTAAAGTAGTTTGACCTTGAGTGACTCAACAAGCCTCCTATTGGAAGAACTATGGTTATCTTGTTATGATGATGGAAGACAACTTTATCATGCAAAATATGTGACTCAATATAGTAAAGAGGGATTTCCTTTTCCTTTTAAGTCTCATCATATCAAACATTCATAGCATTTATAATATCGCATAAAATAAATCTATAACATGCTTTCTACCTGGATGATTTTCCTTCAGCCATCAAAGGAAATTAGTTGGTCAAATTCCTAGGTGATTACATACATAGTCTTCAAAGCTTGCTTGTAATCTCCTTATCTTCATGGTGCCTATCTTCATCTTCAAGTTACAAAATTTATTCCCAACTAATCCTAATTTTACACTTTGATGTAACTAATTACATTTGTAATAAAGAAACCTCAAGTTACATTTGAGGGGAGTTAGGTGAGGAAACAATTTTTACAACTCCAGAAAATGAGAGATAAGGCAGGACACGCAGTCCCTATTTAATTTAATAAAAACCACAAAAATAAATTCAACCATCCACAATCATATTGGGTCTAAATCCATAAACATCCCATACATTCACAAACAATTTATGAACATATAAATCATGCTTTAATTTCTAGTTACCATTCAATGATTATATTGATTCATAATTTAATTCAAAGAAAATAATAAACATTTATTCTAATCTTATTAGAATAAATTCTAATCCAATTAGGATTATTTCCTTTAATTAAATTATTATCCAATTAAATAATTTAATTGAATATTCATGTAAATTCTTATTTTGGTGATTTAATTAATTTAACAATATTACCATGATTACTAATTTTAGTGTTGTATCTTAACTAGGACACTACAACATTAGTAACTCAATATTGCTAAAATCCATAAGCTGTGAGAATCAGATAGAAGAAAAAAATATTAGCAAGGGAGGCACAGGCATTGGTTACTTGATGTAGCCGCCGCCCCTCTATCTCCCTATAGGCTGTCTATCTGCTTTTCACAGCTTCCAACTTTTCAATGCTAAATCAGTTTTGTGATGTTTCAAGCTTGCCAAGAACAATTCTAGGCAATTTTAAATCCTAAAAATTATTAAAACATGCATTAAAAATCAGCCAAGAAAAATCTACAAGTTTTCTTACTAAAATCACCAAATTTGCGCAAAGTAGGCAAAATAGTTCTCAATCGCTGCCAAACTTACGCCAGTTGCATTAATCAGTTTAAAAAACTTTAAACCAATTAAACAACAAGAATTCACCATATGATTAACTGCTGCCTTCACCGAAACACTACAAATGCAAATTCTCACAATTTCGGTTAGTGACAATCGGATAAAAAAATAACTCAAAGAACAAAACAATTTTGTTAAAGGTAACAATCAAAGCATAGATCGTATAGGAATAAAATAAGCGAGGCTATGATACCACTATTGGGATTCGGCTCATTCTCAAACAGAGATAATGTATAATTTAATCAACAAGTTAAACATACAACGCAGCGGAATAAAACAAAACAAAGAGAAAACCGAATCCCTCCATGGATCTGCCTATGAATTCAAAACTATCATCCTGTCAAGAACAGATAACAATCAAAATCTCATACCTCTGTAATAGAGATTGCGAAAACCTGAAGATAGATTCTTGATGTTCTTGTTCTTGTACACAAAGCTCGCTTGTCGCAAACCAAAGCCGTCCAATTGTCCGGCCTCTAACAGTAATCCACACAGGTGACTCGAAAACCTTCACAAGGTTGAGATTATGTTTTGCCAAGATGATGCTAGTAGTATAGGTTGTGAGAAACCTTCATCCTCAACATTGGTTAGCCAAAAGTAACAAGAAGAATCGAAATCTCCTCTCACTTTTGCTATTTGGCCGAACCACTCAAGGAGAGTGAGAGGCGCCGATTACAGGGTTTCCTTGCATAGAGGCATCTATATATAAGAGGCAACAACATAAGAGGCATCTATATATATATATATATAACTAGGTTTAGTGCATGCCAACTATTGGACTAATTGCACTAAAGCCCTTATATATATTATTAAGTATTCATACTAAGCCTGAGATATGTCCCCTTAATCACTTGGGGTGATGAAACCTCTCAGGACCACTCATTCATCTTCGTATGCTTCATGTCATACCCAATAACACCCTACTATAAGCATCCTCATGATTAGGACCAGTTCGTGTTCAAATACAAGATGACCTGGTGTCACAAGTCAAAGGATTACTTACACTATTGACATATGAGAGTATTTTCCATAGACACTTGCATGAAATACCAAATGGAACTCTCATAGAGGGTCATGTTTAGTGAACTTGTTCAACTAACAAGCACCCATATGTTATCCCCAACTATCTCTATACTTTCAACCTATGAGACCGGTTGCATGCATCAAGTGCATGAAGGCTTAATGATGAGAACCAAGCTGGTATTGGACTTCAAGATCCATTGCATGTTCATATTGGGCCTATTACAAGGTCAAGATCCAAGAAGCTCAAGGAAACTATGCAAGGATTGGTGCAAAGGACTTGGGAAGAATCTACAAGTCTTTTAAGCAATGTCAATCCATTCAAGTTTAGCTGCTTGGATGAGGAAGACCAAGAATTGGTCCATGTGATCCAAGCTTCAGATGATGGGCCATAGAGGAATTCAAGGGGGCGGAAATCTTAATGAATTAGTGGGCCTGTTTTTAGTTCATTATCTAATATGAAGTGGGGACCAATTCATTAATGATGTGGCCGCCTAAATTAGAAGCTTTAGTTGGGTCTTTTAATTACTTAGGCTTTTGGGCCTGATTTATGTATTAAGTCCATTAGGCTTGTGGGGTCTATCTTCATTAAACTTGTTCGACATTTTTTAATTTAATTAGGTTTGGGCTTGAGCTTATTCAGCACATAGTTAAGCTTTCATTTAATTATGTAAGTAGTACGCCTTGGCTGCCAAGGAGTTTCATTTGTACTAGGAGTTATTAGGCTAGTTGAATTAGGGTTAGTAGGGAGGCTATAAATACCCTTGTTTAGCCATCTACTTCAACAACCATTATTAATCTATTGAGTTGATTTTATTCAAGTGAGTGTTTCACTCTTTTTAGTTCTTGACAGAACTTAGAAACTTATCAAAGAATTCTTTCTTTGTGGCGTTCAACCTATCAAACTTAGGTTCTTGAAACAAAAGTTCTTAGGGTCTAGCTTACATGCTTAATCTAGGTTCTTTGAAAGAGGCTTTCTAAGGGTTTAAGTTTTCTTTGCCTGTTTCTTGGCTTTTTTGGGGTTAGGGTATTTCAATTTGTTAGTGGGTTCAAAGGGTTTAACCTCTAGGGTTCACTTCAGTTGGTATCAGAGCTCAGGGTTCCAATCAGGCTTTTTGTTTGGATTGCCACTGACAAGATTTCGGGGTTTGAAACAAACTTGTCTTGGGGTTATAGATTAGGCATTTTTCCTAGGGTTAGGCAGTTTAGTGTTGGGTTTCAGTCTTGAAAAGTAATTTTTCCAAGTAGGGTTTTCCTCTGAACTATCACCGACAAGGTTTTGGGGTTTCAAACAAACTTGTCTTGGGGTTATAGCTTTTGGCAATTTTTCCTAGGGTTATAGTTTTTAGGCAGTCTAAGTTTGGGGTTTCAGTCTTGAAAAGTGGTTTAGATCAAGATTTCGTTTCTTGAATTCTTGATCTATTAAAAAAATTTCTTGTTGGTTCTTGATCCGAATCTTGAAAAAAAAATTCAAGAATTCAGAGGGGCATTCGAACAGTCCCAAAAAAAAAAAAAAGAAGTTCATCCGAGATTTCAAGAAAATCAAGAAGTCTTGTTCTTGAAAAAAAAACAAGAAAAGAAGAAAAGTGTTCGAACAACAAGAAAAAGAAAGAAAGATTCGAAAAAGATCAAAAAGAAAAGGAAAGAATCGACATTCATTTTTTATTTTATTTTTTACTAACCAAAGTTGTTTTGCAGCAACATTAAGATGTCTCTCACATTATGCGACGAAGTAAAGCAGGCTCTACAAGAGATGAAAGAGATCACCTTATTGTTTGAGAGGTTTGTGCAAAAAGAGGAAGAAAGATGGAGAACAAAACAGAGCGAAAAAGAGAAGAAAAAAAGAAAAAAAAAAGTGAGGTGGCTGCAAACAAAGAAAAGAAAGAGAAAATGGAGAGTAAAAATAAAATTGAAAAAGAAATAGAGGTGGCTTAAAATGAAGACACAAGAGAGGAGCCACTAGTGGAAAAAGAGACAATTCCTACAGAGGGAAACAAAGAATTTGAGAAATTTTTATGCAAAAGAGAGTGAGGTTAAGAAGGCTTTTTTAGAAGATCAGCCCATGATCTTCCTTGTTTATAAAGAATCATATCTTAATCTTGATGAATCTAACCAAGCTCTTCCTAGTGTTGCTATTTCTTTGATACAGGAATTTGAAGAGTTATTCCCGGAGGAGATGCCAAGTGGGTTGCCTTCCATAGGAGGCATCGAGCATCAGATTGATTTTGTACCTGGAGCAGTCATTCCAAACCGACCAGCCTATAAAAGTAATCCCGAGGAGACAAAGGAACTTCAAAGGCAAGTTGAAGACTTGATGAGTAAAGGGTACATAAGAGAAAGCATGAGTCCATGTGTTGTTCCAGTTTTTATAGGCGTTTTGTTAAAGACTTTAGCACTATTGCTGCACCACTTACTGAAGTTATTAAAAAAAATATTGGTTTTCATTGGGGCAATGAACAAGAGAAAGCTGATAAGTGCTTAAATTCATACATTTTCCTATTTAATTTCTTTATACTTTGTGCTTTGATTCTTACTTCCTTGACATTTTACTAGGTTTTTATGCTTTGTAGGTATTTTGGAGGAGATGAAGTCAAAACATGTCAATTAGGATGTTAAAGAGCTTACAAAATCACAATCACAAGATGGAAAGAGAGTTGGGAGTCAAAAAGATCAAATTCTTGGTGCAAAGCAAGAAGACAGATTTGACCTCCGGAGCTTGTTGATAAGAAAACATGATGTTAGACTCTTTATTCGAAGACACTTCCTTATTGACTTTTGAAGATCACTTCATTACCTTTCCAACGGCTGGTCATGGGCCTAAATCGGATAAGAAATGGTCATCCAAATCGGCATTGGAATATCTCCCTAAAAACCCTAGTGGCAGAAAAAAAAACCTAGCCGTAAATGTCAACTTTTTCTTAATACCCTTGTTGACATTTAAGTTTATCCTTGCCAAAGAAGGATTAGTGGCTGTCAACATGCATTAATTGCATTAATTGCAAGTATCTTTCCTTAAAGCTAATCCTAGTCAAAGTAGGAGAATTAAATCAGCCAAGACTTTCCTTCCTTACACTTACTTTGGCTGCAAGAATATAATCTCTCTTCATTAAAGAGTGCTTTGACTAAAACTTTCCTACTTTATTCAAACTTGGCTGCCAAGGTTTATATCTTTCCTTAAAACACAAAAGTCAGCCACTTTTCCTTAACTTTAGCCACAAGTCAGCATTTATTGAAGGGAGAGAGCTGAAATTCACTTGATTAATGCCCTAGCTATTGCCTATAAATAGAGACCAAGGGGGCATACGAAATTGACACTTCCCCAAGCATCAAATTCTGATTTCTTCTTTATTTCTTTGTTTTTGAGAGAGCAAGAGGCTGGATAATTAATATTCTTCTTCTTCTTCTTTCTTTCTTTTATTTTCTTCTTAGATTCTCTTTAATTTTATGTTTATGTTTACAATGCCTATGCTAGGCTAAACTTTTATTTGGTTAAGGGTGATTTCAAAGCCCTAGACATGTTATGTAATTAATTTTCAGAATCTATCTATCATTGTTTTCTATCAAAGTTGCTTATGTTCTTCCATAAAAATTGTTCATGGTGATGTTTTGATTTGTTTAGGTGGCCAACTAGATAAATCTTGATAATTGTCTAATGCTAGTTTAGGAGTCTTGATCCGTGTAATTGTCTTGATTTCCTATTCATAAGTAGCAATTTGTGATTATTGATTATGGTCAAGTTTTCAATAATTGCAAAGTGGAACATAACCTAAGTTGAACAATCCGAGCTTATGTGTTTGTTGCTTACATCAACCTATCTTTCTCATCATAAAGCTGCCATTAAATTGAATTTAGAAAGCTTATTCTAGGTTGTTTGATGGTTAGAGATTAAATGGAGAGCTTGTTCTATTTAACGACGAACTAAGGAAAGATTGGGGTAACAGAGCTTGTTGTTATCTACGGTTGTTAACTTTGATAGCTAATTAATGTTGATAGATATGAAATTGATTCTTAATGATGTCTAGTGGTGGAGAATGAAACCTTAACCATATTTTTCATATTTGATTCTTCTTAATTACTTGTTTTCTCATTCTTATTGTTAACTTTAGTTTAAATCTGATTTCAAAATCCCCTTTACTTTTGTTTACTTGTTTTTAAGTTTTAAACTATTAACTTATAAACTAAAACCCAATCTCTGAGGACTCGACCCTTGCTAATCACTATACTTTACGATTGATTCTTTTTAAGTGCAAGGTTAAATAAGATACACTCTTTTGGGTGCATCAAAAGCATTTGTTAATCTTAAAGATAGGTTATGTTCAGCACCTGTTTTAACATTATCTAACTTTGACAAAGCTTTTGAGATTGCATGTGATGCCTCAGGAATAAGAATTGGAGCTGTTTTAATGCAGGAAAAGCGTCCAATCGCATTCTTCAGTGAGAAGCTTAGTGGAGTGATAACTCGTATAATTATATAGTTTTTAGTTATGTTTTATTAATGTTTTGTGTCAAATACGAGTTATTATTGTTTAGTCTAATTGTGTTTATGATCTTTTATATTTTTATGTATTTTGGTGTTTTTCACAAGTTTCTTTGAGTGATTTCAGATTACTAGAATTAAGGGCAAATCCAGTTCAGTTTCAGTTCCGACACCTTTTTCCATATCAGCTATATCTCGAGTTTCACTGAAGCAATAAGGCTGAAATTTGTAGCCATGCAAAGCTAAGAGGCATATCTATCTTTTTCATGTTTTACACTTCTTAAAACGGAGTCGTTTTCCCTAGCGAAATCGACCATCAAGTTGGCTGATGTGCAATGACGTCTGTGCTGACATGTTTTCGTATTATGCCCATATCTTCTTATCCACATCAGAAAATGAGCTGATTCCAACGGCTATGGTTCCGTAACTGATAGGGGAACCTTTGTCTAGAAGACCATGTGATCAGATCAGGCCTCCAATATTGAAGAAATCGACCATCAAGGTGGCTGATGTGGAATGACGTCTGTGCTGACATGTTTTCGTATTTTGCCCATATCTGCTTAACCACATCAGAAAATGAGCTGATTCCAACGGCTATGGTTCCGTAACTGATAGGGGAACCTTTTTCTAGAAGACCATGTGATCAGATAAGGCCTCCAATATTGACGAAATCGACCATCAAGTTGGCTGATCAAAATCGTCATATACCTACCTTTGAAATTTGTAAAGCTTATCTCTTGTCATTTAGCCCTCCAAAATGTGTATAAATAGAGGGCCTTGGATGATTGTAAGGGATGATATTGTACATAGGTAGGATATTAGCCATTTTAATAAAATTCTCTAAGTTTTCTTCTTCTTTCTTTTCTCTAGTTTTCTTTTTCTTTAGAGAGAGCAAGAGGTTGGATAATTAATATTCTTCCTCTTCTTCTTTCTTTCTTTTATTTTCTTCTTAGATTTTCTTTAATTTTATGTTTATGTTTACAATGCCTATGCTAGGCTAAACTTCTATTTGGTTAAGGGTGATTTCAAAGCCCTAGACATGTTTTGTGATTGATTTTCAGATTCTATCTATCATTAATTTTCTATCAAAGTTGCTTATGTTCTTCTACAAGAATTGTTCATGATGTTGTCTTGATTTATTTAGGTGTACAACTAGATAGATCTTGATAATTATCTATTGCTAGTCTAGGAGTCTTGATCCGTGTAATTGTCTTGATTTCCTATTCATAAGTGGCAATTTGTGATTAATGATTATGGTCAAGTTTTCAATAATTGCAAAGTGGAACATAACCTAAGTTGAACAATCCGAGCTTATGTGTTTGTTGCTTAGATCAACCTATCTTTCTCATCATAAAGCTGCCATTAAATTGAATTTAGAGAGCTTATTCTAGGTTGTCTAATGGTTAGAGATTAAATAGAGAGCTTGTTCTATTTAACGACAAACTAAGGAAAGATTGGGGTAACAGAGCTTGTTGTTATCTACGGTTGTTAACTTTGATAGTTGGTTGATATTGATAGATCTGAAATTGATTCTTAATGATGTCTAGTGGTGGAGAATGAAACCTTAACCATATTTTTCATATTTGATTCTTCTTACTTACTTGTTTTCTTACTTTTAGTTTGCTTATTTTTTATTTATTTTTATTGGCTGGTTATACCGCCTAATTTGTATATTAACTTTGTTTTATTTTTATTGGCTGGTTATACCGCCTAATTTAGTATATATATTTTATTGGCTGGTTATACCGCCTAATTTAGTATATATATTTTTATTGGCTGGTTATACCGCCTTGCATCTTATTCTTATTATTTACTTTAGTTTAAATCTGGCTTCAAAAACCCCTTTTCTTTTATTGTTTTCTTTGAACGTAAGTTATAAACTATTAACTTATAAACTAAAACCCAATCCCTGAGGACTCGACCCTTGCTAACTACTATACTTACAATTGATCTTTTTAGTGCAAGGTTAAATAAGATACACTCTTTTGGGTGCATCATGGAGCGGCCTTGAACTATCTAACTTATGACAAGGAGCTCTATGCACTTGTTAGAGCTTTGGAGACATGGTAGCATTACTTATGGCCTAAGGAATTTGTGATACATACTGATCATGAGTCATTGAAACATCTCAAGGGTCAAGGTAAGTGATGTGAAGCCTAGGGGTTAAACACTTTGAACCCACTAACAAATTGAAATACCCAAACCCCAAGAAAGCCAAGATTCAGGCAAAGAAAACTTAAACCCTTAGAAAGCTTGTTTCAAAGAACCTAGATTAAGCATGTAAACTAGACCCTAAGAACTCTCGTTTCAAGAACCTAAGTTTGATATGCTGAACGCCACAAAGAAAGAATTCTTTGATAAGTTCCTAAGTTCTGTCAAGAACTAAAAAGAGTGAAACACTAACTTGAATAAATTCAATTCAATAGATTAATAATGGTTGCTGAAGTAGATGGCTAAACAAGGGTATTTATAGCCTCCCTACTAACCCTAATTCAACTAGCCTAAGAACTCCTACTACAAATGAAACTCCTTGGCAGCCAAGGCTTACTAACCTAATAACAATAGGATTCAGCCAGACCTAAAACATAATAATAAAACTCCCTAAATATGGGCTGAACATGCCCAAGCCCAAACCTAATTAAATTAACAGCATGTCCAATAAGTTTAATGAAGGTAGACCACTTAGCCTAGTGGACATATTACATAAGTTACATAAGTTAGGCCCAAATGCCTAAGTAATTACAAGACTTAAAATAAGCCCAAATAAGCCCTCTTAATGTGCCATCTTATGTTCTTGAATCACATGGACCAAACTTGGAAAACCCATCTTTCATGTTGAAGCCTTTCCTGAATAACTTGCAACATGGCCCAAGTGAATTCCACCCATTCTTGCCATGTTTCCTAGATCTTCTTGGATCTTAGCCTATATAAAAATTGCAATGGGATTGGGCCATCTTGGATCCTATCAGTAAGTTGAATAAGAGACATGCTAGGTGGATGAAATACATAGAGACCTTTACTTATGTCATTTGATACAAGCAAGGTAAGGAAAATATTGTGGCTGATGCTTTATCTAGGAGGTATGTATTTCTCACATCTATGAATGCTAAGATGCTTGGATTTGAATATATAAAGGATGAATATGCCAATGATGCTGATTTTTGTGATGTATACATAGCATGTGATTACTGCGTGTGGCACATGGTGGTGGTTTAATGGGACACTTTGGTGTCAAGAAGACCTTAGAAATATTGTATGAACATTTCTTTTGGCCTAAAATGAAAAGGGATGTTATTCACATATGTGATAGATGCATTACATGTAGAAAGGCCAAATCTAAGGTTTTACCTCATGGGTTGTATACACCCTTACCAGTTCCTAGTGAACCATGGGTAGACATATCAATGGACTTTGTATTGGGTTTACCTAGGACGAAAAGGGGTAGGGATTCAATTTTTGTGGTAGTGGATAGGTTTAGCAAGATGGCACATTTTATTCCATGCCATAAAACTGATGATGCAACTAACATTTCTAAATTGTTCTTTACGGAGATAGTGCGCCTACATGGTGTTCCTAGAAGCATTGTGTCTGATAGAGATGTTAAGTTCCTTAGTTACTTTTGAAAGGTTTTATGGGGGAAATTGGGTACTAAAGCTTTGTTTTCTACTACTTGTCATCCACAAACTGATGGGCAAACTGAAGTAGTAAATAGGACTTTAACACAACTTTTGCACACTGTTCTACAAAACAACTTGAAAACTTGGGAAGAATGTTTGCCATTCATAGAGTTTGCATATAATAGGACTGTGCATTCTACTACTTCTTATTCTCCATTTGAGATTGTTTATGGTTTTAATCCATTAACTCCTTTAGATTTAATGCCGTTACCTGTTGATGCAAGGAATAGTTTCAATGGGTGTAAGAAAGCTGAATTGGTGAAGTCTCTTCATGAGAAAGTAAAGCTTCAAATTGAGAAAAAGAATGCAAAAGTTGCTTCGCAAGGAAACAAAGGGAGGAGGCGAGTTACTTTCGAACCAGGTGATGCACTCAAAAGTGTGTATCTTATTTAACCTTGCACTTAAAAAAATCGATTGTATAGTATAGTGATTAGCAAGGGTCGAGTCCTCAGGGATTGGGTTTTAGTTTATAAGTTAATAGTTTATCACTTAAAAACAAATAAACAAAAGTAAAGGGGATTTTGAAATCAGATTTAAACTAAAGTTAACAACAAGAATGAGAAAACAAGTAAATAAGAAGAATCAAATATGAAAAATATGGTTAAGGTTTCATTCTTCACCACTAGACATCATTAAGAATCAATTTCATATCTATCAACATTAATTAGCTATCAAAGTTAACAACCGTAGATAACAACAGGCTCTGTTACCCCAATCTTTTCTTAGTTTGTCGTTAAATAGAACAAGCTCTCTATTTAACCTCTAACTATCAAACGACCTAGAATAAGCTCTCTAAGTTCAATTTAATAGCAGCTTTATGATGAAAAATATAGGTTGATCTAAGCAACAAACACATAAGCTCGCATTGTTCAACTTAGGTTATGTTCCACTTTGCAATTATTGAAAACTTGACCATAATCATTAATCACAAATTGCCACTTATGAATAGGAAATCAAGACAATCACACGGATCAAGACTCCTAAGCTAGCATTAGACAATTATCAAGATTTATCTAGTTGGCCACCTAAACAAATCAAAACATAATCATGAACAATTTTAATGGAAGAACATAAGCAACTTTGATAGAAAACAACGATAGATAGATTCTGAAAATTAATTACATAACATGTCTAGGGCTTTGAAATCACCCTTAACCAAATAAAAGTTTAGCCTAGCATAGGCATAGATAATATACATAAAACTAAAAAGAAAATCAAAGAATGGAGAAAAAGAAGAATGATGATCTTTGAGTCTCCTCAAACGATGTCTAGTTTGTGGCTCAAAAGATGGTATTTATAAAGCTTTAAAACCCTGAGAATAAGTCTTTGCCGCACAAGTAAGCCTGGAGGTGCAAAAATCACGTTTTTGCCTTTTTTTTCAGATTTGCGATTAGGGTTTTTCTGCCCGCAGGGTTCTTTAGGGAGATCTTCTAGCGCCAATTTGAATGCCCATTTCTTATCCGATTTGAGCCCATAATATATCGTTGGAAAGATAATCAAGTAAACTTCAAAAGTCAAGCAGAACGTTTCTTTAAATAAAGATTCTAACATCATGTTTTCCTTACAACAAGCTCTAGAGGTCAAATTTGCCTGATTGCTTTTCAACCAGAAATTGATATTTTTGACTCCCAAGTCTTCTTCCATCTTGTGATTATGATTTTGTAAGCTCTTTACCATCATTATTGACATCTTTTGACTTCATTCTTCTTATTGTACCTAAAATTCAAAAACATAATATAAGTGAACAAGATAAAGATAGAAAACATAATAAAAACTAAAGGTAGAAAGGCATAAAATGTATATTTTATGAGCTTATCACCAGGTGATTGGGTCTGGGTTCATATGTGCAAGGAAAGATTTTCAACCCATAGGAGAACCAAGTTGCATCCTCGAGGAGATGGGCCTTTCCAAATCCTTTGTGTTGTAGGTGATGATTCGAGGTCGAATCCTTTTGAGGAAAGGGGGAATGATGAGAACCAAGCTGGTATTGGACTTCAAGATCCATTGCATGTTCCTATTGGTCCTATTAAAAGGTTAAGATCCAAGAAGCTCAAGGAAGCTATTTAAGGATTGGTTTTAAAGGACTTGGGAAGAATCTACAAGTCTTTTAAGCAATGTCAATCCATTCAAGTTTGGCTGCTTGGATGAGGAAGACCAAGAATTGGTCCATGTGATCCAAGCTTCACATGATGGGCCATACATGAATTCAAGGGGGTGGCAATCTTAATGAATTAGTGGGCCTGTTTTTAGTTCATTATCTAATATGAAGTGGGAACCAATTCATTAATGATGTGACGCCTATATTAGAAGCTTTAGTTGGGTCTTTTAATTACATAGGTTTTTGGGCCTAATTTATGTATTAAGTCCATTAGGCTTGTGGGGTCTATCTTCATTAAACTTGTTGGACATCTTTTAATTTAATTAGGGTTGGGCTTGAGCTTATTCAGCCCATAGTTAAGCTTTCATTTAATTATGTAAGTAGTAAGCCTTGGCTGCCAAGGAGTTTCATTTGTACTAAGAGTTATTAGGCTAGTTGAATTAGGGTTAGTAGGGAGGCTATAAATACCCTTGTTTAGCCATCAACTTCAACAACCATTTTTAATCTATTGAGTTGATTTTATTCAAGTGAGTGTTTCACTCTTTTTAGTTCTTGACAGAACTTAGGAACTTATCAAAGAATTCTTTCTTTGTGGCGTTCAACCTATCAAACTTAGGTTCTTGAAACGAGAGTTCTTAGGGTCTAGTTTACATGCTTAATTAATCTAGGTTCTTTGAAATAGACTTTCTAAGGGTTTAAGTTTTCTTTTCCTGAATCTTGGCTTTCTTGGGGTTAGGGTATGATGCACCCAAAAGAGTGTATCTTATTTAACCTTGCACTAAAAAGATCAATTGTAAGTATAATGATTAGCAAGGGTCGAGTCCTCAGGGATTGGGTTTTAATCTATGAGTTATTAGTTTATAACTTACGTTCAAAGAAAACAATAAAAGAAAATGGGTTTTTGAAGCCAGATTTAAACTAAAGTAAATAATAAGAATAAGATGCAAGGCGGTATAACCAGCCAATAAAAATATATATACTAAATTAGGCGGTATAACCAGCCAATAAAAATATATATACTAAATTAGGCGGTATAACCAGCCAATAAAAATAAAACAAAGTTAATATACAAATTAGGCGGTATAACCAGCCAATAAAAATAAATATACTTTTAAAAATAAGCAAACTAGAAAAGTAAGAAAACAAGTAAGTAAGAAGAATCAAATATGAAAAATATGGTTAAGGTTTCATTCTCCACCACTAGACATCATTAAGAATCAATTTCAGATCTATCAATATCAACCAACTATCAAAGTTAACAACCGTAGATAACAACAAGCTCTGTTATCCCAATCTTTCCTTAGTTTGTCGTTAAATAGAACAAGCTCTCTATTTAATCTCTAACCATTAAACAACCTAGAATAAGCTCTCTAAATTCAATTTAATGGCAGCTTTATGATGAGAAAGATAGGTTGATCTAAGCAACAAACACATAAGCTCGGATTGTTCAACTTAGGTTATGTTCCACTTTGCAATTATTGAAAACTTGACCATAATCATTAATCAAGACAACATCATGAACAATTCTTGTAGAAGAACATAAGCAACTTTGATAGAAAATTAATGATAGATAGAATCTGAAAATCAATCACAAAACATGTCTAGGGCTTTGAAATCACCCTTAACCAAATAGAAGTTTAGCCTAGCATAGGCATTGTAAACATAAACATAAAATTAAAGAGAATCTAAGAAGGAAATAATAGAAAGAAAGAAGAAGAAGAAAATAAAGAAAAAGAAAACTAGAGAAAAGAAAGAAGAAGAAAACTTAGAGAATTTTATTACAATGGCTAATATCCTACCAATGTACAATATCTCTTACAATCATCCAAGGCCCTCTATTTATACACATTTTGGAGGGCTAAATGACAAGAGACAAGCTTTACAAATTTCAAAGGTAGGTATAATAGGTGGGTGCATTTTTCTAACAATTTTCGTCATATTGTATGACAATTTTGATCAGCCAACTTGATGGTCGATTTTGTCAATATTGGAAGCTTGATCTGATCACATGGTCTTCTAGAAAAATGTTCCCCTATCGGTTCGTGATCCATTGCCGTTGGAATCAGCTCATTTGCTGATGTGGATCAGAAGATATAGGCAAAATACCAAAACAGGTCAGCATAGACATCATTGCACATCAGCCAACTTGATGGTCGATTTCGCTAGGGAAAACGACTCCGTTTCAAGAAGTGTAAAACATGAAAAAGTTAGATATGCCTCTTAAATTTGCACGGTTAAAATTTCAGCCTTATTGCTTCAGTGAAACTCCAGATATAGCTGATATGGCAAAAGGTGTCGGAACTGGAACTGAACTGAATTTGCCCTTAATTGTTGATTTAACCTAGTAATCTGAAATCACTCAAAGAAACTCGTAAAAAACACCAAATTACATAAAAATATAAAAGATCATAAACACAATTAGACTAAGCAATAATAACTCGTATTTGAGACAAAACAATAATAAAACATAACTAAAAACTATATAATTATACGAGTTATCACACCCCCACACTTAGATTGTTGCTAGTCCTCGAGCAAAAACAAATAAAAATAAAATAAGAAAATCTAATCTAATCCACTTTCGTAGGAAATCACGGTGGCACTTAGCATGTGACACAAGCCTTTAAACCCCTAGGTGTCCCTAGTGGACGAGTTTAGTCTCGTGAGGGTTTACTAGAACGATACCCACAAACATTGAAAAACTAAAATATAAATAAACTACATATACTAAAAATATTTACTCCTAATCCTTTCAATACACATTAGAGACAATCTTTGAACAAGTCTTATAAACTAATCAATAGCTTAAAGAATTCCACAAAAATCATGCTTGAATGTAAATTGTTTGAGTTAAGCCAATATTAACATAACATATTTCAATCAAAATAGTGCATATTCAAACTTAATCTCAACTACTCACATGGGATACTCTCATGATTTTCATTCTTTAAAGTAGTGGTAAAGTGTTTACACTCAATCAATCTCATGAAAACAGTTCTACCATATTCTTGCTTGTCCACCTATTCTCCACTATTTAGATCATACAACTTCATGAATCAAGAGGTCTTTAATCAAGGTTGTAATGGGGCCAAGGGGTTTGTAATGTGGTTGAAGAACAAAAGGATAAAGATATCACAAAGGTTCCAAAGAGTTCATAAAGTTTAGAGACATAATAAGATCATACAAAGAAACTTCTCAAAACTCTTTACAAGTACATAGTCACCTAGGCCGGATATTCA
Organism: Fremontodendron californicum; assembly: GCA_030761205.1. Lineage (NCBI taxonomy): Eukaryota > Viridiplantae > Streptophyta > Magnoliopsida > Malvales > Malvaceae > Fremontodendron > Fremontodendron californicum. Next base: position 5,238,141 of record JAULJL010000019.1, on the reverse strand, counting down.
TGTTGGGCCTTTTCTTCATTCTAAACAACTTTGTAACATCTTTTTCTTTTTCCCCAAATTCAAGAGATGATTCATATTTTTTTTTTCATAGGAATGTATTTGCCAGTATTCCATTTTTTTTTTCTTAACTTTTCTTTTCTTTCCCCCCCCCACACTTATTTCTTGTTTCTAACCCAAATTTTCAATAGATCTTCCTTGTCTTTGCAACTTGTCTCAAAACATGCTAATTCATCTTTGGAACAAAGGTAAGGATATAAGTATATTTAGCTTAGGGACAAGTTATGGTTACTGATGCACCCAAAAGAGTGTATCTTATTTAACCTTGCACTAAAAAGATCAATTGTAAGTATAATGATTAGCAAGGGTCGAGTCCTCAGGGATTGGGTTTTAATCTATGAGTTATTAGTTTATAACTTACGTTCAAAGAAAACAATAAAAGAAAAGGGGTTTTTGAAGCCAGATTTAAACTAAAGTAAATAATAAAAATAAGATGCAAGGCGGTATAACCAGCCAATAAAAATATATATACTAAATTAGGCGGTATAACCAGCCAATAAAAATATATATACTAAATTAGGGGGTATAACCAGCCAATAAAAATAAAACAAAGTTAATATACAAATTAGGCGGTATAACCAGCCAATAAAAATAAATATACTTTTAAAAATAAGCAAACTAGAAAAGTAAGAAAACAAGTAAGAAGAATCAAATATGAAAAATATGGTTAAGGTTTCATTCTCCACCACTAGACATCATTAAGAATCAATTTCAGATCTATCAATATCAACCAACTATCAAAGTTAACAACCGTAGATACCAACAAGCTCTGTTATCCCAATCTTTCCTTGGTTTGTCGTTAAATAGAACAAGCTCTCTATTTAATCTCTAACCATTAAACAACCTAGAATAAGCTCTCTAAATTCAATTTAATGGCAGCTTTATGATGAGAAAGATAGGTTGATCTAAGCAACAAACACATAAGCTCGGATTGTTCAACTTAGGTTATGTTCCACTTTGCAATTATTGAAAACTTGACCATAATCATTAATCACAAATTGCCACTTATGAATAGGAAATCAAGACAATTACACGGATCAAGACTCCTAGACTAGCAATAGATAATTATCAAGATCTATCTAGTTGTACACCTAAATAAATCAAGACAACATCATGAACAATTCTTGTAGAAGAACATAAGCAACTTTGATAGAAAATTAATGATAGATAGAATCTGAAAATCAATCACAAAACATGTCTAGGGCTTTGAAATCACCCTTAACCAAATAGAAGTTTAGCCTAGCATAGGCATTGTAAACATAAACATAAAATTAAAGAGAATCTAAGAAGGAAATAAAAGAAAGAAAGAAGAAGAAGAAAATAAAGAAAAAGAAAACTAGAGAAAAGAAAGAAGAAGAAAACTTAGAGAATTTTATTACAATGGCTAATATCCTACCAATGTACAATATCTTACAATCATCCAAGGCCCTCTATTTATACACATTTTGGAAGGCTAAATGACAAGAGACAAGCTTTACAAATTTCAAAGGTAGGTATAATAGGTGGGTGCATTTTTCTAACAATTTTCGTCATATTGTATGACAATTTTGATCAGCCAACTTAATGATCGATTTTGTCAATTTTGGAGGCCTGATCTGATCACATGGTCTTCTAGAAAAAGGTTACCCTATCAGTTACTGATCCATAGCCGTTGGAATCAGCTCATTTGTCGATGTGGATAAGAAGATATGGGCAAAATACGAAAACAGGTCAGCACAGATGTCATTGCACATCAGCCAACTTGATGGTCGATTTCGCTAGGGAAAACGACTCCGTTTCAAGAAGTGTAAAACATGAAAAAGATAGATACGCCTCTTAACTTTGCACGGTTAAAATTTCAGCCTTATTGCTTCAGTGCAACTCGAGATATAGCGGATATGGAAAAAGGTGTCGGAACTGGAACTGAACTGGATTTGCCCTTAATTCTAGTAATCTGAAATCACTCAAAGAAACTTGCGAAAAACACCAAATTACATAAAAATATAAAAGATCATAAACACAATTAGACTAAACAATAATAACTCATATTTGACACAAAACAATAATAAAACATAACTAAAAACTATATAATTATACGAGTCATCACACCCCCACACTTAGATTGTTGCTAGTCCCTAGCAACGACTCAATAAAAATAAAATAAGAAAATCTAATCTAATCCAGTTTCGTAGGAAATCACGGTGGCTCTTAGCATGTGACACAAGCCTTTAAACCCCTAGGTGTCCCTAGTGGACGAGTTTAGTCTCGTGAGGGTTTACTAGAACGATACCCACAAACATTGAAAAACTAAAATATAAATAAACTACATATACTAAAAATATTTATTCCTAATCCTTTCAATACAAATTAGAGACAATCTTTGAACAAGTCTTATAAACTAATCAATAGCTTAAAGAATTTCACAAAAATTCATGCTTGAATGTAAATTGTTTGAGTTAAGCCAATATTAACATAACATATCTCAATCAAAACAGTGCATGTTCAAATTTAATCTCAACTTCTCACATGGGATACCCTCATGATTTTCACTCTTTAAAGTAGTGATGAAGTGCTTACACTCAATCAATCTCATGAAAACAGTTCTACCATATTCTTGCTTGTCCACCTATTCTCCACTATTTAGATCATACAACTTCATACATCAAGAGGTCTTTATTCAAGGTTGTAATGGGGCCAAAGGGTTATAATGTGGTTAAAGAACAAAATGATAAAGATATCACAAAGGTTCCAAAGAGTTCATAGAGTTTAGAGACATAATAAGATCATACAAATAAAACTTCTCAAAACTCTTATAAAGCACATAATAACATAGGCTAAATATTCATGTTGAGCCTTTGCATCATTCTAACCAACTTTGTAACATCTTTTTCTTTACTTTAACTAGAAGTTCAAGAGAAGATTTTTTATTTTTTTTTAATATGGGAATGTATTTGACAATGATCCCTTTCTTTTTCTCTTGACTTTTTCTTTTCTTTTCTTCCCCCACACTTATCTTTTGTTTCCAACCCAAATTTTTAACTAAAAATATCCCTTGTTTTTTTTGCAACATGTCTCAAAATATATAATCCATCTTTAGAACAAGGGTTATATTTAGGCTAGGTGTAAGTTGTGGTTACCAAATAAATAGCTTATTCAATGTAGGCTCAAATTGGCTCACTAGGGGTGTGTTCTCTTGGAACATCAATAAGGTATGGCTGTTTGGCCCTGGCTAAAAATCCTAATGCCTCTATCATATTCATGTTGTCACATGCATCAATATAGTCTCAACAAGGTCTAAAGCAAGTTCTAGAGAATCATGTAATCATAAGAGCACTCAAGAAAGAAATTAGATTGATTTGTATAATGCGTCAATCATTATAGGCTCAAAAACTCACAAGGATGATTATACAAGTCAGATTAAGTCTAAACATGCTTCTTTCTCAATCAACATATCATATTAACATTGGCTCATAAAACGATTGATATCAAGTTCAATTCTCATGAAAATCTTCTCACTAATAAATCTGTTTTAGACTTATGCAATTCATATCTCATCATAGTATTGAAAAGGAACTAAAACACACTAAAAATAATAATAAAGACTCATAAAAAAAATTAGTAGACAAAAATAAAAGAAATCCTAAATCATTCCCCCCACACTTAATTCTTACATTGTCCTCAATGTAAGTCTATTAACCCAAATGAAAGAATCATGTGTAAGAGAAAAGAACTAATAACATAAGAATAGGAACAACTAAGACTCAAAACAAAACAAACTCATGCAACCTAAATAATCCTAAAATACTAAACAAAAATTAACAAGTAAACATAAAAAGATTAAAATCAAACTGACAAGGTATGTCTCAAGTCTCCCTTACTCAGACCTTGTTCAGAAAGAATACTTCTAAATTGCTTAAAACACAACAAACTTTTTTTTTTTTTTTGAAAAGAAGAAATCAAACTGACAAGGTATGTCTCAAGTCTCCCTTACTCAGACCTTGTTCAGAATGAATACTTCTAAATGGCTTAAAACACAACAAATTCTTTTTTTTTAAATTAGCAAAATATGTCCCTTACCCCCTACTAAAATATGACATTGTCCCCAATGTCAAATTTTAAAGGTAGAATTTAGGAGATATTACCTGCAGAGGTTGCTAACCACTTATTATAACTGAGACACAACAAACAAAATGTTAGATAATGTCACAAAGACAAAGTGCAATCCACTCCTTGCTCGTCCATATCTCTTTTTCTTTTTCCGAGCGTTTGCGAAACAACCGTAGCAGATAAATACTCATAAGCTTGGAGCTTTTTGAGTAAATCTTCAATGGTTGTAGCAGAAATTATGGTTCTCCTTGCCTCTGAAAACATGAATCCATTTTCCACAGCATTATCTAAATATGAAAGCAAATTACTAAAATAACCATTAATATTAAGCAAACCAATGGGTTTCTTTTTTGTGACGAAAGATGACCAAGAAGCCACGCAAGCTATTTCTTCCAATGTACCCAGACCTCCTGGTAAAGCAATGAATGCATCGGCAGAATGGTACATGATTGTCATCCGTTCAGGGATACTCCAGACTTGTATTTCCTTACCCACGGTAGGTCCACAAAAACTTGTGAATAGTTTTGGCACGATTCCTAGAACTGGACTTCCTCCGGCGTGTGCTGCTGTAGCGACTGCTCCCATTAAACCCGTACTACCGCCTCCATAAATCAAGTGGATCTTTTGTTGGGCAAGTATTACTCCAACTCTTATGGCTTCATCAGCGAATATGTTATTTTTCCCTGGATAAGCACCTCCAAAGACACAAATTTTTTTAATGCGCTGGGATGAAGTACTTTCCATTTTTTTTTTCGAGTGCCTGAAAGAGAATGAGTACATGGTGTAATATATAGAGGACTGAGTAGTGAATCAGACAAAAGTAATAATGTCGCCGAAAGTGTATCTGACCTATCAGAAGAAAATGTTAACCTAACAAAAGATTTTTGCGTGATTTCAGGAAGAAAATCAAAAAGAGAAGAAAAAATCAACCGTAAAAGACAAATAAAAAAAAACGAGAATAATTACACAAATCGAACAACACGTAAATTAAACCAAAACAAAGTTATTGCAAATCAAACCAAAAGCTGAGAAGTCATTTATTGTAGTTGTGATTGTGGCTCACATCTTCCTCTGGTTTTACGTCCAGAAACGGCTTAAACGCCTTCTATGAGTCGAGGATATGCTTCCCATCCAGTTTTCTTACAAGCTGGCAAACAGGGTCTTTTAACATCAGATTCCCAAGATGTTGCCATTCCCTTTGGAATTGCGGCCATAAATCAAGAATTTCTCTTTGTACGTCTCCACTAGGATGCGTCTCAAGAGAAAGTTGGATATTACCCAAATTCTCCTTACTCAGTCCATCCTTAATGAATTCAATTTTATCATCTCGATTAGAGGACGGAATCCCAATAGAACGACATTTACCGTTACACGTCCATTGTGCACATTTGTGGCAATTTGAACTCATGCGCTTTGCTCGTCGCTTCTTTGCAAAAGTGCTTCTACCTGTACCTGGTAAATGCAAAACCGGAAGATATTCATCTTCACGTACCTTGGCTTCAATTATCCAACGTATGTCTTCAGGAATCCCTTTGTGCATAAGCATTCTTAATCTTTCAAATCGAACTTGGTAAAGCTTCAGTAAAAATATTTCGAGGAAAAGGAGGAAATCGTTTCTGCAATCGTGTGAGAATATCATCCATCCTGGAAAAAAAATGAAAGAGAAATTGAAAGAGAAATTTATATACAATATCAGTTTTGTGGGTAGCTGATGGAACCGACTTAAATAATCACGGAGTACCGTTATCCGCCGTTTAACCGGGGTTAAAAAATTATATTTACATCTAGTTATTTTCAAAACAAGGATCAGAAAGAAAAACAACATAAAAAGACTCAAAAACAAAACACTCTAAATAAAATCCTAAATTCTTCCCCCCACACATAATTCTTACATTGTCATTAATGTAATGCTATTAATCCCAAATGAAAGAATCATTTGTAAGTGAAAAGAACTAATAAACAAAATAAACTTATGCAGCCTAAATGAACTTAGAAACACTAAACACAATTAGCAAAGAAACATAAGAAAAAGATAAAGAAAAACTGAGCAAATCTGAGGATGGCAGTTTGGCAATGCTTTCACTAATTAGGCTGCCTCCCCCAATTAGCACTTGATTGATTGTTTTCAGCCTAGCCAATTCCCCTTCTTGGCTTTTTAGGATCTTTTGGCTTAGACATGAAGCTTCTCGGATTTTTGCGTTTTCGAGGAAGTTTTCTTTGCAAAACAGCCAATGCCTTCTCCCCCACACGTATTATTTCATCATTCTTGGTGGGGTATAGCTCTTTGAGGAATTGTGCATATCTTGGTACTTGTCTAATGGCATCCACAAGCAAGCTGTTTAAGGTTTCCAAAAATTGTTGTTCATGTTCCTCCTTTTTGGACTTTGCAAATCTGCTAGGAAAAAGTGGAGAAGGAACATTAGTAGAAATAGGAACCTTAAAGGCTACTTGAGGTGTCAAAGTACTCTCAATTTGAATGGTGGCTTCATTATCCTCAAGAAGTGAATCCATCTTTGATTTTGTCTCATCCTCATCTTGTTCCTCATTTCTCAAGGTCACAATAGTAGCATTCTCCTTTGGGTTAATCACCGTTTGGGAAGGGAGTGCTAGAGATCTTTCTGCTACTAATTCCACCGTACTACTAGCCAATAGGCTTATTTGCCTTTCCAAACTCTGGATGCTTGCCCTTGTTTCCTGTTGAAATTGCAAAGTATCAGTAACAAGAGAATGTACAAGAACTTCTAAAGAAGTACCTGAGTTTTGAGTCATATGTGGTGGTTGAAAAAGATCTGGTTCTTGAGACCATGATTGATTGAAGCTAGATGGATGAGTGTAATTGGCATAAGGATCTACTTCTTGGTAATTTTTCGAGTAGCCATAATTAGTATGATCCCACCATCCCTCATGGTAAGTGTTGGAGTAATGATCATGCGGTTGGTCTTGGAACCATTGATGGCCTTGACATCCTCCCATGGCCAATTGTTGAACTGCTGAAGTGAGATTGGCTTGTTGATTCTCCATGTTCATGTATGCCACCAACTCTTCAAGTGTTAGATTGCTTAATTCCATCTTTTTTTTTTTTTTCAAAATTTGAAAAGAAAAACATGTATGTACAACAAAATAATACTACTTAGAACTGAAAATAAGAATAAACCAAGTAACAAATAAACTAAAGAAAACAATCCCCGGCAACGGCGCCAAAAATTTGATGCACCCAAAAGAGTGTATCTTATTTAACCTTGCACTAAAAAGATCAATTGTAAGTATAATGATTAGCAAGGGTCGTGTCCTCAGGGATTGGGTTTTAATCTATGAGTTATTAGTTTATAACTTACGTTCAAAGAAAACAATAAAAGAAAAGGGGTTTTTGAAGCCAGATTTAAACTAAAGTAAATAATAAAAATAAGATGCAAGGCGGTATAACCAGCCAATAAAAATATATATACTAAATTAGGGGGTATAACCAGCCAATAAAAATAAAACAAAGTTAATATACAAATTAGGCGGTATAACCAGCCAATAAAAATAAATATACTTTTAAAAATAAGCAAACTAGAAAAGTAAGAAAACAAGTAAGAAGAATCAAATATGAAAAATATGGTTAAGGTTTCATTCTCCACCACTAGACATCATTAAGAATCAATTTCAGATCTATCAATATCAACCAACTATCAAAGTTAACAACCGTAGATACCAACAAGCTCTGTTATCCCAATCTTTCCTTAGTTTGTCGTTAAATAGAACAAGCTCTCTATTTAATCTCTAACCATTAAACAACCTAGAATAAGCTCTCTAAATTCAATTTAATGGCAGCTTTATGATGAGAAAGATAGGTTGATCTAAGCAACAAACACATAAGCTCGGATTGTTCAACTTAGGTTATGTTCCACTTTGCAATTATTGAAAACTTGACCATAATCATTAATCACAAATTGCCACTTATGAATAGGAAATCAAGACAATTACACGGATCAAGACTCCTAGACTAGCAATAGATAATTATCAAGATCTATCTAGTTGTACACCTAAATAAATCAAGACAACATCATGAGCAATTCTTGTAGAAGAACATAAGCAACTTTGATAGAAAATTAATGATAGATAGAATCTGAAAATCAATCACAAAACATGTCTAGGGCTTTGAAATCACCCTTAACCAAATAGAAGTTTAGCCTAGCATAGGCATTGTAAACATAAACATAAAATTAAAGAGAATCTAAGAAGGAAATAAAAGAAAGAAAGAAGAAGAAGAAAATAAAGAAAAAGAAAACTAGAGAAAAGAAAGAAGAAGAAAACTTAGAGAATTTTATTACAATGGCTAATATCCTACCAATGTACAATATCTTACAATCATCCAAGGCCCTCTATTTATACACATTTTGGAAGGCTAAATGACAAGAGACAAGCTTTACAAATTTCAAAGGTAGGTATAATAGGTGGGTGCATTTTTCTAACAATTTTCGTCATATTGTATGACAATTTTGATCAGCCAAATTAATGATCGATTTTGTCAATTTTGGAGGCCTGATCTGATCACATGGTCTTCTAGAAAAATGTTCCCCTATCAGTTACTGATCCATAGCCATTGGAATCAGCTCATTTGCCGATGTGGATAAGAAGATATGAGAAAAATACGAAAACAGGTCAGCACAGACGTCATTGCACATCAGCCAACTTGATGGTCGATTTCGCTAGGGAAAACGACTCCGTTTCAAGAAGTGTAAAACATGAAAAAGATAGATATGCCTCTTAACTTTGCACGGTTAAAATTTCAGCCTTATTGCTTCAGTGAAACTCGAGATATAGCGGATATGGAAAAAGGTGTCGGAACTGGAACTGAACTGGATTTGCCCTTAATTCTAGTAATCTGAAATCACTCAAAGAAACTTGTGAAAAACACCAAATTACATAAAAATATAAAAGATCATAAATACAATTAGACTAAACAATAATAACTCATATTTGACACAAAACAATAATAAAACATACTAAAAACTATATAATTATACGAGTTATCAGTTACCAAAGAGATAGCTTATTCAATGTAGGCTCAAATTGGTTCACTAAGGGTGTGTTCTCTTGGAACATCAATAAGGGATGACTGTTTGGCCCTGGCTAAAAATCCTAATGCCTCTATCATATTCATGTTGTCACATGCATCAATATAGTCTCAACAAGGTCTAAAGCAAGTTCTAGAGAATCATGTAATCATAAGAGCACTCAAGAAAGAAATTACATTGATTTGTATAATGCGTCAATCATTATAGGCTCAAAAACTCACAAGAACGATTATACAAGTCAGATTAAGTCTAAACATGCTTCTTTCTCAATCAACATATCATATTAACATTGGCTCATAAAACGATTGATATCAAGTTCAATTCTCATGAAAATCTTCTCACTAATAAATCTGTTTTAGACTTATGCAATTCATATCTCATCATAGTATTGAAAAGGAACTAAAACACACTAAAAATAATAATAAAGACTCATAAAAAAAATAGTAGACAAAAATAAAAGAAATCCTAAATCATTCACCCCACACTTAATTCTTACATTGTCCTCAATGTAAGTCTATTAACCCAAATGAAAGAATCATGTGTAAGAGAAAAGAACTTATAACATAAGAATAGGAACAACTAAGACTCAAAACAAAACAAACTCATGCAACCTAAATAATCCTAAAATACTAAACAAAAATTAACAAGTAAACATAAAAAGATTAAAATCAAACTGACAAGGTATGTCTCAAGTCTCCCTTACTCAGACCTTGTTAAGAATGAATACTTCTAAATTGCTTAAAACACAACAAACTTTTTTTTTTTTTTTGAAAAGAAGAAATCAAACTGACAAGGTATGTCTCAAGTCTCCCTTACTCAGACCTTGTTCAGAATGAATACTTCTAAATGGCTTAAAACGCAACAAATTTTTTTTTTTTAAATTAGCAAAATATGTCCCTTACCCCCTACTAAAATATGACATTGTCCCCAATGTCAAATTTTAAAGGTAGAATTTAGGAGATATTACCTGCAGAGGTTGCTAACCACTTATTATAACTGAGACACAACAAACAAAATGTTAGATAATGTCACAAAGACAAAGTGCAATCCACTCCTTGCTCGTCCATATCTCTTTTTCTTTTTCCGAGCGTTTGCGAAACAACCGTAGCAGATAAATACTCATAAGCTTGGAGCTTTTTGAGTAAATCTTCAATGGTTGTAGCAGAAATTATGGTTCTCCTTGCCTCTGAAAACATGAATCCATTATCCACAGCATTATCTAAATATGAAAGCAAATTACTAAAATAACCATTAATATTAAGCAAACCAATGGGTTTCTTTTTTGTGACCAAAGATGACCAAGAAGCCACGCAAGCTATTTCTTCCAATGTACCCAGACCTCCTGGTAAAGCAATGAATGCATCGGCACAATTATTTCTTCCAATGTACCCAGACCTCCTGGTAAAGCAATGAATGCATCGACACAAGCTATTTCTTCCAATGGCAGCTTTATGATGAGAAAGATAGGTTGATCTAAGCAACAAACACATAAGCTCGGATTGTTCAACTTACGTTATGTTCCACTTTGCAATTATTGAAAACTGGACCATAATCATTAATCACAAATTGCCACTTATGAATAGGAAATCAAGACAATTACACGGATCAAGACTCCTAGACTAGCAGTAGATAATTATCAAGATCTATCTAGTTGTACACCTAAATAAATCAAGACAACATCATGAACAATTCTTGTAGAAGAACATAAGCAACTTTGATAGAAAATTAATGATAGATAGAATCTGAAAATCAATCACAAAATATGTCTAGGGCTTTGAAATCACCCTTAACCAAATAGAAGTTTAGCCTAGCATAGGCATTGTAAACATAAACATAAAATTAAATAGAATCTAAGAAGGAAATAAAAGAAAGAAAGAAGAAGAAGAAAATAAAGAAAAAGAAAACTAGAGAAAAGAAAGAAGAAGAAAACTTAGAGAATTTTATTACAATGGCTAATATCCTACCAATGTACAATATCTCTTACAATCATCCAAGGCCCTCTATTTATACACATTTTGGAGGGCTAAATGACAAGAGACAAGCTTTACAAAATTCAAAGGTAGGTATAATAGGTGGGTGCATTTTTCTAACAATTTTCGTCATATTGTATGACAATTTTGATCAGCCAACTTGATGGTTGATTTTGTCAATATTGGAGGCTTGATCTGATCACATGGTCTTCTAGAAAAATGTTCCCCTATCGGTTAGTGATCCATAGCCGTTAGAATCAGCTCATTTGCTAATGTGGATCAGAAGATATAGGCAAAATACCAAAACAGGTCAGCACAGACGTCATTGCACATCAGCCAACTTGATGGTCGATTTCGCTAGGGAAAACGACTCCGTTTCAAGAAGTGTAAAACATGAAAAAGCTAGATATGCCTCTTAACGTTGCACGGTTAAAATGTCAGCCTTATTGCTTCAGTGAAACTCCAGATATAGCTGATATGGCAAAAGGTGTCGGAACTGGAACTGAACTGAATTTGCCCTTAATTGTTGATTTAACCTAGTAATCTGAAATCACTCAAAGAAACTCGTAAAAAACACCAAATTACATAAAAATATAAAAGATCATAAACACAATTAGACTAAGCAATAATAACTCGTATTTGACACAAAACAATAATAAAACATAACTAAAAACTATATAATTATACGAGTTATCAGGGTATTTCAATTTGTTAATGGGTTCAAAGAGTTTAACCTCTAGGGTTCACATCACTTAATATATGCCAGTCTTTGAGCATTGTCAATGCCCTGTCTTGACAATACAATGACCAAGAACAAATTTAGAAACACTGCACTGATGCATAACGATCCTCACAATTATAACTCCTTACAATTCCTTTACAATGCCATTGTGTTTCATGGGCTTTATCGAAGACAAGTCATTTATAACAATTATAACAATACTTATGGATAAAGAAATAGCTCAATTATAATGTGCAATACATGAATATATAAATAGTGTTTTACAAGGCTAACTAGATTGGCTTGTAGGGCTTACACCAACAACAATATGGCCTTAACCCAAACATTTAAAGCATTTAATATCTCTATTCCTTGAAGAATTGGAATTCGAAAATACTTGGGTCTGTCTTTGCTAGTGCTCTCTTCTTTCCCCTTTGGTGGTTCGATTTTTGCCTTCGACAACAGCCCAGTCTTTGTCCCATTTTGGTTTCCATGGAGTGCTAGAAATCGAAGAATACCTTGCTGCCCCCTTTCTTTTAAATTACCTCTCCACCTTCATAGCCATGTGCACCATGTCTTCTACCTCCACATAATGCTGCAACTCCATAACATTGGCTATGTCTCTATGTAAGCCACTCAAAAATCTAGCCATGGTGGCTTCCCGATCCTCCTCTATATTGGCTCTAATCATAGTCACCTCCATCTCCTTACAGTAATCCTCTACACTCCTAGAACCTTGGGTAAGGTTTTGAAGTTTTTAGTAAAGGTCCGTATAATAGTGGCTAGGTACAAACCTTCTTTTCATGAGAGCTTTCAATTCCCTCCATGTCTCTATAGGTCTCTCATGGTTTCTACTCCTACTAGTTACTAGTTGATCCCACCAAACTATGGCATAATCAGTAAATTCAATTACTGCCAACTTCACCTTCTTCTCCTCCGAATAGTTGTGACAATCAAAGATCAACTCTATTTTTTTCTCCCACTCCAAATACACCTCAGGATCAGTTCTACCTTGGAATGGTGGAATTTTCATTTTAATATTCCCAAGGTTCCTATTTTCTCTAATTTCCCAATCATGACCCCTAGTGTTTCTCCTAGGCCTTCCTCTATGCCTAAGTCCTCTAGGTCTACCCATATCAACCTCCTCATCATCCTCCTCCTCAAAGTCATGTTTCTCCTAGACTTTTAATGGATGCCGATTGTGTCTCTATCTTGTCTGTCATATTTGCCATCACCAAATTGATACGCTCAAAATATTGTTCAATAGCCAGCATTGTGAAGGTTGTTTTATCTTCTTCCCTCTTATGCGATGATTCACTTTGATGAGACGTTTGAAATTGCTACAAAACAGAATGTCAGTGATAATAAAATTAAGCTCATACACTCCCTTAGTGTTTACACTCTAAGTATGATATCACTTCAACTCTTATTTGCACTCTTTTAGGCTTTTTCTTTAATAATCTTACTCACTCTTGCCTTTTACCACTCTATTTCCTCTTTCAGGTTCTTTAGGAACTAGAAGAACTCTTCAAGAACTCCCTTACTTAATTCTACCTAGCAAAAAGACTCAAGAAACAAGAAATCCAATTAGTAAGAAGGTAAAACAAGTAAAAACAAGAACAAGATTACCAAGAATTCAAATCTTTCCTGTTTTCCTTAATCTTTTTTGAATCTTTCTTTCTTTTTCTTGCTCTTCGAAAACTTTTTTTTCCAAAGAACGAGACTTCTTGATTTTCTTGAAATCTCGGATGAACTTCCTTTTTCTTTCTTGGGACTGTTCGAATGCCCCTCTGAATTCTTGAATTTTCTTTTTCAAGATTCAAATCAAGAATCAACAAGAAGAAATTTTAATAGATCAAGAATTCAAGAAACAAAATCTTGATCTAAACCACTTTTCAAGATTGAAACCCCAAAACTAGATTGCCTAAAAACTATAACCCTAGGGCAGGAATACCTAAAGCTATAATCCCAAGACAAGAATGTCTGAAACCCCAAAATCTTGTCAGTGACAATCCAGACAAAAAGCCTGATTGGAACCTGAGCTCTAATTCCAACTGATGTGAACCCTAAGGGTTACACCCTTTGAACCCACTAACAAATTGACATACCCTAATCCCAAGAAAGCTAAGATTCAGGCAATGGAACTTAAATCCGTAGAAATCTTGTTTCTAAGAACCTAGATTAGCTAAGCTAACTAAACCCCAAGAACTATTATTTCTAGAACCTAATGGTGTGCACAAAACTCAAATCATTACTAGATAACAGTATATCATCAACATATAATGACATAATTATAAACTTGTTCTTGGAATTTAAGACATAAACACAATGGTCTTCATCCAACATCTTGAAACCAAAGTTCAAGACAGATTCATGGAACTTCAAATACCATTGTCTTGAAGCTTGTTTAAGTCCATATATCGACTTATTTAGTCGACATACCTTGTGTTCCTTACCTTTTACTATGAACCCTTCTGCTTGTTTCATGTAGATCTCTTCACTCAAATCACCATTGAGGAAGGCAGCCTTAACACCCATTTGATGTAATTCCAAGTCAAGATTAGCAACAATAGCTAGTATCAACCTGATGGAGTTGAATCTCACAACAGGTGAGAAAGTATCTTTATAATCAATACCTTGTACTTGTGTATACCCCTTGGCAACCAAACATGCCTTGTACCTTTCAATGGTACCATCCATTTTTCTCTTGATCTTGAGGACCTATTTGTTCCCAAACGGCCTTTCTATATTTAGGAAGATCAACTAGTCCCATACTTTATTCACATGCATAGATTCTAATTCGTTTTTCATTGCAATTATCCATTTATCACAATCTGGACTTTCAAGAGCTTCTTTCAAATGAGCCTCACTTTCATCCAAAATCCACCACTTACTTGGAGGTTTAATTTTCGAGAAGAACGTCTAAAAACAGTATGAGCATTATGTTCTTCTTGATTATGCACATTTGCATTCTCATCAAGTTCTTCATGAGGTAACACATCCTCATTAGGCTCTTCATGAGGTAACTCATCCTCATGATGCTCTTCTTGAGGTAACTCATCCCCATGTTGTTGGACCATCTCTTGATCAACGTTTTGATCACCTATTTCATCCATAGGTTTATCTTGGTCATTGTTGCCACTATGACCAACAACTTGTGAGGTACTAAGCTCCCACTCGGTCCAATACCACTATCACTTTCATTAAGTGATATTAACACATCATTTGTGCTTGTTAGTCTTGATTCATCAATTTCATATAAAGGATAACTCTTATCAACATTCCCTTTCTTAGAAAACTCATTTTCTAAGAAAGTTGTATCCCTTGAATCGAATTCAACTTGTCTATCCAAATCCATAATCAGGTCAACAGTGTCTGATGCACCCAAAATAGTGTATCTTATTTAACCTTGCACTTAAAAAGAATCAATTGTAGAGTATAATGATTAGCAAGGGTCGAGTCCTCAGGGATTGGGTTTTAATCTATGAGTTATTAGTTTATAACTTACGTTCAAAGAAAACAAAAGAAAAGGGGGTTTTGAAATAGTTTTAAAAATAAGCAAACAAGAAAAGTAAGAAAACAAGTAATTAAGAAGAATCAAATATGAAAAATATTGTTAAGGTTTCATTCTCCACCACTAGACATCATTAAGAATCAATTTCATATCTATCAACATTAATTAGGTATCAAAGTTAACAACCGTAGATAACAACAAGTTCTGTTACCCCAATCTTTCCTTAGTTCGTCGTTAAATAGAACAAGCTCTCTATTTAATCTCTAACTATCAAACAACCTAGAATAAGCTCTCTAAATTCAATTTAATAGCAGCTTTATGATGAGAAAGATAGGTTGATCTAAGTAACAAACACATAAGCTCGGATTGTTCAACTTAGGTTATGTTCCACTTTGCAATTATTGAAAACTTGACCATAATCATTAATCACAAATTGCTACTTATGAATAGGAAATCAAGACAATTACACGGATCAAGACTCCTAAACTAGCATTAGACAATTATCAAGATTTATCTAGTTGGCCACCTAAACAAATCAAAACATCATCATGAACAATTTTAATGGAAGAACATAAGCAACTTTGATAGAAAACAATAATAGATAGATTCTGAAAATTAATTACATAACATGTCTAAGGCTTTGAAATCACCCTTAACCAAATGGAAGTTTAGCATAACATAGGCATAGATAATATATACATAAAACTAAAAAGAAAAATAAAAGAATGGAGAAGAAGAAGAAGAAGAATGATGATCCTTGAGTCTCCTCAGAAGATGTCTAGTTTGTTGCTCAAAAGATGGTATTTATAGAGCTTTAAAACCCTGAGAATAAGTCCTTGCCGCACAAGTAAGCCTGGAGGTGCAAAAATCACGTTTTTGCCTTTTTTTTTTTCAGATTTGCGATTAGGGTTTTTCTGGCCGCAGGGTTCTTTAGAGAGATCTTCTAGCGCCATTTTGAATACCCATTTCTTATCCACTTTGGGCCCATAATATATCGTTGGAAAGATAATCAAGTCAAATTCAAAAGTAAAGAAGGAAGTTTCTTCAAATAAAGAATGTAACATCATGTTCTCCTTGAAACAAGCTCCGGAGGTGAAATATGCCTGATTGCTTTTCAACCAGAAATTGATATTTTTGACTCCCAAGTCTTCTTCCATCTTGTGATTATGATTTTGTAAGCTCTTTACCATCATTATTGACATCTTTTGACTTCATTCTCCTTATTGTACCTAAAATTCAAAAACATATTATAAATAAACAAGATAAAGATCGAAAACATAACAAAAACTAAAGGTAGAAAGGCATAAAATGTATATTTTATGAGCTTATCAAATACCCCCACACTTAGCTTTTTGCTAGTCCTCGAGCAAAACAAAATAAAAATAAAATAAGAAAATCTAATTTATCCACTTTCGTAGGAAATCACGGTGGCACTTAGCATGTGACACAAGCCTTTAAATCCCTAGGTGTCCCTAGTGGACGAGTTTAGTCTCGTGAGGGTTTACTAGGACGATACCCACAAACATTGAAAAACTAAAATATAAAAAAACTACATATACTAAAAATATTTACTCCTAACCTTTTCAATATAAATTAGAGACAATCTTTGAACAAGTCTATAAACTAATCAATAGCTCAAAGAATTTCACAAAAAATTATGCTTGAATGTAAATTGTTTGAGTTAAGCCAATATTAACATAACATATTTCAATCAAAATAGTGCATATTTAAACTTAATCTCAACTTCTCACATGGGATACTCTCATGATTTTCACTCTTTAAAGTAGTGGTAAAGTGTTTACACTCAATCAATCTCATGAAAACAGTTATACCATATGCTTGCTTGTCCACCTATTCTCCACTATTTAGATCATGCAACTTCATAAATCAAGAGGTCTTTAATCAAGGTTGTAATGGGGCCAAGGGGTAATAATGTGGTTAAAGAATAAAAAGGAAAAGATATCACAAACGTTCCAAAGACTTCATAGAATTTAGAGACAAAATAAGATTTTGCAAATAAAACTTTCTCAATATTCTTTAGAAGTACATAATCATATAGGCTGAATATTTCATGTTGGCCTTTTCTTCATTCTAAACAACTTTCGAACATCTTTTTCTTTTCTTTAACTAGAAGTTCAAGAGATTATTCAATTTTCTTTTTTTTTTTTTCACAAGGGAATGTATTTTTACAATGTTCCCTTTTCTTTTTCTCTTGACTTTTGCCTCTCTCCTCCCCCACACTTATCTTTTGTTCTAACCCAAATCATCACCATTATCCCTTGTTTTTGCAATATGTCTCAAGCATTCTAGTCATCTTTAAAACAAGGGAAAAGATATAAATGTATTTATGCCAGGTGTAGGATATGGTTACCAAAGAAATAACTTATTCATTGTAGGCTCAAATTGGTTCACTAGGGGGATGTTCTCTTGGAACATCTATAAGGGATGGTTGTTTGGCCCTGGTTAAAAATCCTAATGCCTCTATCATATTCATGTTGTTACATGCATCAATATAGTCTCAACAAGGTTTAAAGCAAGTTCTAGAGAATCTTGTAATCATAAGAGCACTCAAGAAAGAAATTAGATTGATATGTATAATGCATCAATCATATAGGCTCGAAAACTCACAAGGATGATTATACAAGTCAGATTTAAGTCTAAACATGCTTCTTTCTCAATCAACATATCATATTAACATTGGCTCATAAAAAAGTTGATATCAAGCTCAATTCTCATGAAAATCTTCTCACTAATAAATCTGTTTTAGACATATGCAATTCATATCTCCTCATAGTATTGAAAGTAACTAAAACACACTAAAAACAACATAAAAAGAATATAAAAAAAAACAAAACACACTAAAGAAAATCCTATATTTTCCCCCCCACACTTAATTTTTACATTGTCCTCAATGTAATGCTATTAACCCAAATGAAAGAATCATGTGTAAGAGAAAAGAACTAATAACATAAGAATATAAATAACTAAGACTCAAAACAAAACAAATTCATGCAACCTAAATAATCCTAAAATACTAAACAAATAATTAACAAATAAACATAAAAATAAATAAATAAAAAAAATAAATAAAAATAATAAAAGGAAAAGGAAAAGAAAGCAAATCTGAGTATGGCAGGTTGGTAATTTCTTCATTAATTGGGTTGCCTTCCCAATTAGTACTTGATTTAAGTTGTCCAACCTAACCAACACCCCTTCTTGGCTTTTTAGGCTTGTTAGGCTCATACATGAAAATTTCCAAATTTATGCGTTTGATAGGAAGCTTTCTTTGCACAACAGTGGATGCATTCTCCAATACAAGTATTATTTCATCATCCTTTGTGGTGCATATCTCATCGAGGAATGGAGCATATTTTGATACTTGTTGAATGGCATCCACAAACAAGTTGTTTAAGATTTCCGGCATGTGTTGTTCATGTTCCTCCTCCTTGAACTTTGCAAATCTACTAGGAAAAAGTGTAAAAGAAACATTAGTAAAAATTGGAACCTTAAACGTTACCTCAGGTGCCGAAGTACTCTTATTTGGATTTGTGGCTTCATTATCCTCAAGAATAGAATCCATCTCTAATTTTATCTCATCCTCATCTTGTTTCTCATTCCTCAAGGTCACAATAGTAGCATTCTCCTTTGGGTTAATCATCTTTTGGGCAGGGAGTTCTTGAGATCTTTGTGCTACCCATCCCACCATACTACTAGCCAATTGGCTCATTTTCTTTTCCAAACTCTGGATGCTTGCCCTTGTTTCCTGTTGAAATTGCAAAGTATCAGTAACAAGAGAATAGACAAGATCTTCTAAAGAAGAAACTGAGTTTTGAGTCATATGTGATGGCTGAAAAAGATCTGGTTCTTGAGACCATGATTGATTGAAGCTAGATGGATGAGTGTAATTGGCATAAGGATCTACTTCTTGGTAATTTTCTGAGTAGCCATAATTAGTATGATCCCACCATCCCTCATGGTAAGTGTTTGAGTAATGATCATACTGTTGGTCTTGGAACCCTTGATGGCCTTGACATCCTCCCATGGCCAATTGTTGAACTAGGGAGGTGAGATTTGCTTGTTGATTCTCCATGTTCATGTATGCCACCAACTCTTCAAGTGTTAGACTGCTAAAATCCATCGTTCTTTTTTTTTAAAATTTGAAAAGAAAAACCTGTATGTACAAGAAAATAAAACTAATTAGAAATGAAAATAAGAATAAACCAAGTACCAAATAAACTAAAGAAAGCAATCCCCGGCAACGGCGCCAAAAATTTGATGCACCCAAAAGAGTGTATCTTATTTAACCTTGCACTTAAAAAGAATCAATTGTAGAGTATAATGATTAGCAAGGGTCGAGTCCTCATGGATTGGGTTTTAATCTATGAGTTATTAGTTTATAACTTACGTTCAAAGAAAACAAAAGAAAATGGGGTTTTGAAATAGTTTTAAAAATAAGCAAACAAGAAAAGTAAGAAAACAAGTAGTTAAGAAGAATCAAATATGAAAAATATGGTTAAGGTTTCATTCTACACCACTAGACATCATTAAGAATCAATTTCATATCTATCAACATTAATTAGGTATCAAAGTTAACAACCGTAGATAACAACAAGCTCTGTTACCCCAATCTTTCCTTAGTTCGTCGTTAAATAGAACAAGCTCTCTATTTAATCTCTAACTATCAAACAACCTAGAATAAGCTCTCTAAATTCAATTTAATAGCAGCTTTATGATGAGAAAGATAGGTTGATCTAAGCAACAAACACATAAGCTCGGATTGTTCAACTTAGGTTATGTTCCACTTTGCAATTATTGAAAACTTGACCATAATCATTAATCACAAATTGCTACTTATGAATAGGAAATCAAGACAATTACACGGATCAAGACTCCTAAACTAGCATTAGACAATTATCAAGATTTATCTAGTTGGCCACCTAAACAAATCAAAACATCATCATGAACAATTTTAATGGAAGAACATAAGCAACTTTGATAGAAAACAATGATAGATAGATTCTGAAAATTAATTACATAACATGTCTAAGGCTTTGAAATCACCCTTAACCAAATAGAAGTTTAGCATAACATAGGCATAGATAATATATACATAAAACTAAAAAGAAAAATAAAAGAATGGAGAAGAAGAAGAAGAATAATGATGATCCTTGAGTCTCCTCAAAAGATGTCTAGTTTGTGGCTCAAAAGATGGTATTTATAGAGCTTTAAAACCCTGAGAATAAGTCCTTGCCGCACAAGTAAGCCTGGAGGTGCAAAAATCACGTAAAGAAGGAAGTTTCTTCAAATAAAGACTGTAACATCATGTTTTCCTTGAAACAAGCTCCGGAGGTCAAATCTGCCTGATTGCTTTTCAACCATAAATTGATATTTTTGACTCCCAAGTCTTCTTCCATCTTGTGATTATGATTTTGTAAGCTCTTTACCATCATTATTGACATCTTTTGACTTCATTCTCCTTATTTTACCTAAAATTCAAAAACATATTATAAGTAAACAAGATAGAGATCGAAAACATAACAAAAACTAAAGGTAGAAAGGCATAAAATATATATTTTATGAGCTTATCAGTGTCATTAAAAGATATAACAATCGCATATTCACCTAAATAGTTAAAATCTGTATACCTATGTTGCAAATCACCATAAATAGATTCAATGACGGAAAGAACTGGTGAATTGTCATGCTGGATTAACAAGTCAAGAGGAATTTCTATGCACGATCCTAAACCATCAACATCGTTGAAAAAAGATTTAAGTTTCCCATCACCTATGTCAAGGATCCATTGAGCAAAATTTGCCATTTGCAACGTAGACCCGACATCAGTAAAATTAGATTTCAACCTCGTGTTTGTTTTCAGTGTGAAAACATTAAAGAAACTCCATAAGGGTGACTTGTTAATTGATGCATTGATTATCTAATCCTTTGTGCCTGATGGTACCACAGGCAGGATTTGCCTAAAATCACCTCCAAGCAAAACAATTTTTCCCCCAAAAGGTTTATCTGACACAAGATCAGCTATTGACTGTAAGATATCATGCAAGGTGCTTTCAAATGCTTCGGAACAGTGCCTATGAATCATCGACGCTTCATCCAAAATAATCAAACTTGACGTTTCAATCAATTTGGCCAGTTCAGTTCCTCGTGTTATTTGCAAGTAGAAATCTCATCAACTTGCAATGGTATCTTAAATCTAGAGTGAGTAGTTCTGCCACCAGGAAGCAAAAGCAATGCAATACCATACGAAACAACACCCAAAACAATTTTCCCTATGGAGAGAACAGCTGCAATTATTGTTTTCCAAAAAAAAAAGTCTTCCCTGTTCCACCATGACCATTAACAAAAAACATTTTCCCATCATTAGCAGCAATTGAAGCAAGAACTGCATCATAAATGATTCTATGCTCCACATTAAGTTTGCAAAAATATTGTTCATATTGTTGTTGCAGTTAAGTGAGATCATAATTATATTCTTCTCTCAACAATCTGTTAGTAACCAAATGACATGCAGGAGTTGATGGAAATGACAGCTTGTGATGAGCCAAAGATGAGTTGTTTTTATTAAATAATTCTTCCAAACATATAAGCACATGATTCTTTAACTCCGATTCTGAAATTCTGAAATGATTCATGCCTACGATTCTATTCAGTCGATATTCAATGTCTTCACCTAATAACATCCTATTTTTTCCCATAAGGCCTTTGGATCAACGAGCTCACAGAAAATGATCAATGTAACAAACAATTGCTTGTTGCCCAGAATGACGCTTGTTGCAACGCGTCATGCCATTCCTTATCATCGCCTAATGGTTCACCCAAAAGAGTGTATCTTGTTTAACCTTGCACTTAAAAAAAATCAATTGTAGAGTATAGTGATTAGCAAGGGTCGAGTCCTCAAGGATTGGGTTTTAATCTATGAGTTATTAGTTTATAACTTAGGTTCAAAGAAAACAAAATAAAAGGGGGTTTTGAAATAGTTTTAAAAATAAGCAAACAAGAAAAGTAAGATGCAAGTAAGAAATAAGAAATCAAATATCAGAGAAATATGGTTAAGGTTTCATTCTCCACCACTAGACATCATTAAGAACCAATTTCAGATCTATCAATATCAACCAATGATAACTCGTATAATTATATAGTTTTTAGTTATGTTTTATTATTGTTTTGTGTCAAATACGAGTTATTATTGCTTAGTCTAATTGTGTTCATGATTTTTTATATTTTTATGTAATTTGGTGTTTTTCACGAGTTTCTTTGAGTGATTTCAGATTACTAGGTTAAATCAAGAATTAAGGGCAAATCCAGTTCAGTTCCAGTTCCGACACCTTTTGCATTATCAGCTATATCTGGAGTTTCACTGAAGCAATAAGGCTGCAATTTTTACCGTGCAAAGTTAAGAGGCATATCTAACTTTTTCATGTTTTACACTTCTTGAAACGGAGTCGTTTTCCCTAGCGAAATCGACCATCAAGTTGGCTGATGTGCAATGACGTATGTGCTGACTTGTTTTGGTATTTTGCCCATATCTTCTGATCCACATCAGCAAATGAGCTGATTCCAACGGGTATGGATCACTAACTGATAGGGGAACATTTTTCTAGAAGACCATGTGATCAGATCAAGCTTCCAATATTGACAAAATCGACCATCAAGTTGGCTGATCAAAATTGTCATACAATATGACGAAAATTGTTAGAAAAATGCACCCACCTATTATACCTACCTTTGAAATTTGTAAAGCTTGTCTCTTGTCATTTAGTCCTCCAAAGTGTGTATAAATAGAGGGCCTTGGATGATTGTATGAGATATTGTACATTGGTAGGATATTAGCCATTGTAATAAAATTCTCTAAGTTTTCTTCTTCTTTCTTTTCTCTAGTTTTCTTTTTCTTCATTTTCTTCTTCTTCTTTCTTTCTTTTATTTCCTTCTTAGATTCTCTTTAATTTTATGTTTATGTTTACAATGCCTATGCTAGGCTAAACTTCTATTTGGTTAAGGGTGATTTCAAAGCCCTAGACATGTTTTGTGATTGATTTTCAGATTCTATCTATCATTAATTTTCTATCAAAGTTGCTTATGTTCTTCTACAAGAATTGTTCATGATGTTGTCTTGATTTATTTAGGTGTACAACTAGATAGATCTTAATAATTATCTATTGCTAGTCTAGGAGTCTTGATCCGTGTAATTGTCTTGATTTCCTATTCATAAGTGGCAATTTGTGATTAATGATTATGGTCAAGTTTTCAATAATTGCAAAGTGGAACATAACCTAAGTTGAACAATCCGAGCTTATGTGTTTGTTGCTTAGATCAACCTATCTTTCTCATCATAAAGCTGCCATTAAATTGAATTTAGAGAGCTTATTCTAGGTTGTTTAATGGTTAGAGATTAAATAGAGAGCTTGTTCTATTTAACGACAAACTAAGGAAAGATTGGGATAACAGAGCTTGTTGTTATCTACGGTTGTTAACTTTGATAGTTGGTTGATATTGATAGATCTGAAATTGATTCTTAATGATGTCTAGTGGTGGAGAATGAAACCTTAACCATATTTTTCATATTTGATTCTTCTTACTTACTTGCTTTCTTACTTTTAGTTTGCTTATTTTTAAAAGTATATTTATTTTTATTGGCTGGTTATACCGCCTAATTTGTATATTAACTTTGTTTTATTTTTATTGGCTGGTTATACCGCCTAATTTAGTATATACATTTTTATTGGCTGGTTATACCGCCTAATTTAGTATATATATTTTTATTGGCTGGTTATACCGCCTTGCATCTTATTCTTATTATTTACTTTAGTTTAAATCTGGCTTCAAAAACCCCTTTTCTTTTATTGTTTTCTTTGAACGTAAGTTATAAACCAATAACTCATAGATTAAAACCCAATCCCTGAGGACTCGACCCTTGCTAATCATTATACTTACAATTGATCTTTTTAGTGCAAGGTTAAATAAGATACACTCTTTTGGGTGCATCAAATTTTTGGCGCCGTTGTCGGGGATTGTTTTCTTTAGTTTATTTGTTACTTGGTTTATTCTTATTTTCAGTTCTAATTAGTTTTATTTTCTTGTACATACAAGTTTTTCTTATCAAATTTTAAAAAAAAAAAAAACAATGGAGTTGAGCAATCTACACTTGAAGAGTTGGTGGCATACATGAACATGGAGAATCAACAAGCCAATCTCACTTCCCTAGTTCAACAATTGGCCATGGGAGGATGTCAAGGCCATCAAGTATTCCAAGACCAACAGTATGATCATTACTCAAACACTTACCATGAGGGATTGTGGGATCATACTAATTATGGCTACTCGAAAAATTACCAAGAAGTAGATCCTTATGCCAATTACACTCATCCATCTAGCTTCAATCAATCATGGTCTCAAGAACCAGATCTTTTTCAACCACCACATATGACTCAAAACTCAGGTACTTCTTTAGAAGATCTTGTCTATTCTCTTGTTACTGATTCTTTGCAATTTCAACAGGAAACAAGGGCAAGCATCCAGAGTTTGGAAAAGCAAATGAGCCAATTGGCTAGTAGTATGGTGGGATGGGTAGCACAAAGATCTGAAGAACTCCCAGCCCAAACGATGGTTAACCCAAAGGAGAATGCTACTATTGTGACCTTGAAGAATGAGGAACAAGATGAGGATGAAACAAAATTAGAGATGGATTCTATTCTTGAGGATAATGAAGCCAAAGATCCAAATAAGAGTATTTCGGCACCTGAGGTAACGTTTAAGGTTTCACTTTTTACTAATGTTTCTTCTCCACCTTTTCCTAGTAGATTTGCAAAGTTCAAGGAGGAAGAACATGAACAACACATGCGGGAAACCTTAAACAACTTGTTTGTGGAGGTCATTCAACAAGTATCAAAATATGCTCCATTCCTCGATGACGTATGCACCACAAAGGATGATGGAATAATACTTGTAATGGAGAATGCATCCACTGTTGTGCAAAGAAAGCTTCCTCTCAAACGCATAAATTTGGGAAATTTCATGTATGAGCCTGACAAGCCTAAAATGCCAAGAAGGGGTGTTGGTTAGGTTCAAAACACTAAATCAAGTGCTAATTGGGGGAGGCAGCCTAATTAGTGAAAGCATTGCCAAACTGCTATCCTCAGATTTGCTCTCTTTTTCTTTATCTTTTTCTTATGTTTCTTTGCTAATTGTGTTTAGTGTTTCTAAGTTCATTTAGGCTGCATAAGTTTATTTTGTTTATTAGTTCTTTTCACTTACACATGATTCTTTCATTTGGGATTAATAGCATTACATTAATGACAATGTAAGAATTATGTGTGGGGGGAAGAATTTAGGATTTTATTTAGAGTGTTTTATTTTTGAGTCTTTTTATGTTGTTTTTCTTTCTGATCCTTGTTTTGAAAATAACTAGATGTAAATATAATTTTTTAACCCCGGTTAAATGGCGGATAACGGTACTCCGTGATTATTTAAGTTGGTTCCATCAGCTACCCACAAAAATGATATTGTATATAAATTTCTCTTTCAATTTTTTTTAATTTTTTTTCAGGATGGATGATATTCTCACAAGATTGCAGAAACGATTTCCTCCTTTTCCTCGAAATATTTTACTGAAGCTTTACCAAGTTCGATTTGAAAGATTAAGAATGCTTATGCACAAAAGGATTCCTGAAGACATACGTTGGATAATTGAAGCCAAGGTACGTGAAGATGAATATCTTCCTGTTTCGCATTTACCAGGTACAGGTAGAAGCACTTTTGCAAAGAAGCGACGAGCAAAGCGCATGAGTTCAAATTGCCACAAATGTGCACGATGGACGTGTAACGGTAAATGTCGTTCTATTGGGATTCCGTCCTCTAATCGAGATGATAAAATTGAATTCATTAAGGATGGACTGAGTAAGGAGAATTTGGGTAATATCCAACTTTCTCTTGAGACGCATCCTAGTGGAGACGTACAAAGAGAAATTCTTGATTTATGGCCGCAATTCCAAAGGGAATGGCAACATCTTGGGAATCTGATGTTAAAAGACCCTGTTTGCCAGCTTGTAAGAAAACTGGATGGGAAGCATATCCTCGACTCATAGAAGGCGTTTAAGCCGTTTCTGGACGTAAAACCAGAGGAAGATGCCAAATACACTTTCGGCGACATTATTACTCTTGACTTTTACGGTTGATTTTTCTTCTCTTTTTGATTTTCTTCCTGAAATCACGCAAAAATCTTTTGTTAGGTTAACATTTTCTTCTGACAGGTTAGATACACTTTCGGCGACATTATTACTCTTGTCTGATTTACTACTCAGTCCTCTATATATTACACCATGTACTCATTCTCTTTCAGGCACTCGAAAAAAAAAAAATGGAAAGTACTTCGTCCCAGCGCATTAAAAAAATTTGTGTCTTTGGAGGTGCTTATCCAGGGAAAAATAACATATTTGCTGATGAAGTGATAACTCGTATAATTATATAATTATATAGTTTTTAGTTATGTTTTATTATTGTTTTCTGTCAAATACGAGTTATTATTGCTTAGTCTAATTGTGTTTATGATCTTTTATATTTTTATGTAATTTGGTTTTTTTTACGAGTTTCTTTGAGTGATTTCAGATTACTAGGTTAAATCATCAATTAAGGGCAAATTCAGTTCCAGTTCCAACACCTTTTGCCATATCAGCTATATCTGGAGTTTCACTGAAGCAATAAGGCTGAAATTTCAACCGTGCAAAGTTAAGAGGCATATCTAACTTTTTCATGTTTTACACTTCTTGAAACGGAGTCGTTTTCCCTAGCGAAATCGACCATCAAGTTGGCTGATGTGCAATGACGTCTGTGCTGACCTGTTTTGGTATTTTGCCCATATATTCTGATCCACATCAGCAAATGAGCTGATTCCAACGGCTATGGATCACTAACTGATAGGGGAACATTTTTCTAGAAGACCATGTGATCACATCAAGCTTCCAATACTGACAAAAGCGACCATCAAGTTGGCTGATCAAAATTGTCATACAATATGACGAAAATTGTTAGAAAAATGCACCCACCTATTATACCTACCTTTGAAATTTGTAAAGCTTGTCTCTTCTCATTTAGTCCTCCAAAATGTGTATAAATAGAGGGCCTTGGATGATTGTATGAGACATTGTACATTGGTAGGATATTAGCCATTGTAATAAAATTCTCTAAGTTTTCTTCTTCTTTCTTTTCTCTAGTTTTCTTTTTCTTTATTTTCTTCTTCTTCTTTCTTTCATTTATTTCCTTCTTAGATTCTCTTTAATTTTATGTTTATGTTTACAATGCCTATGCTAGGCTAAACTTCTATTTGGTTAAGGGTGATTTCAAAGCCCTAGACATGTTTTGTGATTGATTTTCAGATTCTATCTATCATTAATTTTCTATCAAAGTTGCTTATGTTCTTCTACAAGAATTGTTCATGATGTTGTCTTGATTTATTTAGGTGTACAACTAGATAGATCTTGATAATTATCTATTGCTAGTCTAGGAGTCTTGATCCGTGTAATTGTCTTGATTTCCTATTCATAAGTGGCAATTTGTGATTAATAATTATGGTCAAGTTTTCAATAATTGCAAAGTGGAACATAACCTAAGTTGAACAATCCGAGCTTATGTGTTTGTTGCTTAGATCAACCTATCTTTCTCATCATAAAGCTGCCATTAAATTGAATTTAGAGAGCTTATTCTAGGTTGTTTAATGGTTAGAGATTAAATAGAAAGCTTGTTCTATTTAACGACAAACTAAGGAAAGATTGGGATAACAGAGCTTGTTGTTATCTACGGTTGTTAACTTTGATAGTTGGTTGATATTGATAGATCTGAAATTGATTCTTAATGATGTCTAGTGGTGGAGAATGAAACCTTAACCATATTTTTCATATTTGATTCTTCTTACTTACTTGTTTTCTTACTTTTCTAGTTTGCTTATTTTTAAAAGTATATTTATTTTTATTGGCTGGTTATACCGCCTAATTTGTATATTAACTTTGTTTTATTTTTATTGGCTGGTTATACCGCCTAATTTAGTATATATATTTTTATTGGCTGGTTATACTGCCTTGCATCTTATTCTTATTATTTACTTTAGTTTAAATCTGGCTTCAAAAACCACTTTTCTTTTATTGTTTTCTTTGAACGTAAGTTATAAACTAATAACTCATAGATTAAAACCCAATCCCTGAGGACTCAACCCTTGCTAATCATTATACTTACAATTGATCTTTTTAGTGCAAGGTTAAATAAGATACACTCTTTTGGGTGCATCAAGTTTTTGGCGCCGTTGCCGGGGAAGTAGAACTGTTTTTATGATCTAAATAGTGGAGAATAGGTGGACAAGCAAGCATATGGTAGAACTGTTTTCATGAGATTGATTGAGTGTAAACACTTTACCACTACTTTAAAGAATGAAAATCATGAGAGTATCCCATGTGAGTAGTTGAGATTAAGTTTGAATATGCACTATTTTGATTGAAATATGTTATGTTAATATTGGCTTAACTCAAACAATTTACATTCAAGCATGATTTTTTGTGAAATTCTTTAAGCTATTGATTAGTTTATAAGACTTGTTCAAAGATTGTCTCTAATGTGTATTGAAAGGATTAGGAATAAATATTTTTAGTATATGTAGTTTATTTATATTTTAGTTTTTCAATGTTTGTGGGTATCGTTCTAGTAAACCCTCACGAGACTAAACTCGTCCACTAGGGACACCTAGGGGTTTAAAGGCTTGTGTCACATGCTAAGTGCCACCCTGATTTCCTACGAAAGTGGATTAGATTAGATTTTCTTATTTTATTTTTATTTGTTTTTGCTCGAGGACTAGCAACAATCTAAGTGTGGGGGTGTGATAACTCGTATAATTATATAGTTTTTATTTATGTTTTATTATTGTTTTGTGTCAAATACGAGTTATTATTGCTTAGTCTAATTGTGTTTATGATCTTTTATATTTTTATGTAATTTGGTTTTTTTTACGAGTTTCTTTGAGTGATTTCAGAATACTAGGTTAAATCAACAATTAAGGGCAAATTCAGTTCAGTTCCAGTTCCGACACCTTTTGCCATATCAGCTATATCGGGAGTTTCACAAAAGCAACAAGGCTGAAATTTTAACCGTGCAAAGTTAAGAGGTATATCTAACTTTTTCATGTTTTACACTTCTTGAAACGGAGTCGTTTTCCCTAGCGAAATCGACCATCAAGTTGGCTAATGTGCAATGACGTCTGTGCTGACCTGTTTTGGTATTTAGCCCATATCTTCTGATCCACATCAGCAAATGAGCTGATTCCAACGGCTATGGATCACTAACTGATAGGGGAACATTTTTCTATAAGACCATGTGATCAGATCAAGCTTTCAATATTGACAAAATCGACCATCAAGTTGGCTGATCAAAATTGTCATACAATATGACGAAAATTGTTAGAAAAATGCACCCACCTATTATACCTACCTTTGAAATTTGTAAAGCTTGTCTCTTGTCATTTAGTCCTCTAAAATGTGTATAAATAGAGGGCCTTGGATGATTGTATGAGACATTGTACATTGGTAGGATATTAGCCATTGTAATAAAATTCTCTAAGTTTTCTTCTTCTTTCTTTTCTCTAGTTTTCTTTTTCTTTATTTTCTTCTTCTTCTTTCTTTCTTTTATTTCCTTCTTAGATTCTCTTTAATTTTATGTTTATGTTTACAATGCCTATGCTAGGCTAAACTTCTATTTGGTTAAGGGTGATTTCAAAGCCCTAGACATGTTTTGTGATTGATTTTCAGATTCTATCTGTCATTAAATTTCTATCAAAGTTGCTTATGTTCTTCTACAAGAATTGTTCATGATGTTGTCTTGATTTATTTAGGTGTACAACTAGATAGATCTTGATAATTATCTATTGCTAGTCTAGGAGTCTTGATCCGTGTAATTGTCTTGATTTCCTATTCATAAGTGGCAATTTGTGATTAATAATTATGGTCAAGTTTTCAATAATTGCAAAGTGGAACATAACCTAAGTTGAACAATCCGAGCTTATGTGTTTGTTGCTTAGATCAACCTATCTTTCTCATCATAAAGCTGCCATTAAATTGAATTTAGAGAGCTTATTCTAGGTTGTTTAATGATTAGAGATTAAATAGAGAGCTTGTTCTATTTAACGACAAACTAAGGAAAGATTGGGATAACAGAGCTTGTTGTTATCCACGGTTGTTAACTTTGATAGTTGGTTGATATTGATAGATCTGAAATTGATTCTTAATGATGTCTAGTGGTGGAGAATGAAACCTTAACCATATTTTTCATATTTGATTCTTCTTACTTACTTGTTTTCTTACTTTTCTAGTTTGCTTATTTTTAAAAGTATATTTATTTTTATTGGCTGGTTATACCGCCTAATTTGTATATTAACTTTGTTTTATTTTTATTGGCTGGTTATACCGCCTAATTTAGTATATATATTTTTATTGGCTGGTTATACCGCCTTGCATCTTATTCTTATTATTTACTTTAGTTTAAATCTGGCTTCAAAAACCCCTTTTCTTTTATTGTTTTCTTTGAACGTAAGTTATAAACCAATAACTCATAGATTAAAACCCAATCCCTGAGGACTCGACCCTTGCTAATCATTATACTTACAATTGATCTTTTTAGTGCAAGGTTAAATAAGATACACTCTTTTGGGTGCATCAAATTTTTGGCGTCGTTGCCGGGGATTGCTTTCTTTAGTTTATTTGTTACTTGGTTTATTCTTATTTTCAGTTCTAATTAGTTTTATTTTCTTGTACATACAAGTTTTTCTTTTCAAATTTAAAAAAAAAAAAAAAAAACAATGGAATTGAGCAATCTAACACTTGAAGAGTTGGTGGCATACATGAACATGGAGAATCAACAAGCCAATCTCACCTCCCCAGTTCAACAATTGGCCATGGGAGGATATCAAGGCCATCAAGTGTTCCAAGACCAACAGTATGATCATTACTCAAACACTTACCATGAGGGATGGTGGGATCATACTAATTATGGCTACTCGAAAAATTACCAAGAAGTAGATCTTTATGCCAATTACACTCATCCATCTAGCTTCAATCAATCATGGTCTCAAGAACCAGATCTTTTTCAACCACCACATATGACTCAAAACTCAAGTACTTCTTTAGAAGATCTTGTCTATTCTCTTGTTACTGATTCTTTGCAATTTCAACAGGAAACAAGGGCAAGCATCCAGAGTTTGGAAAAGCAAATGAGCCAATTGGCTAGTAGTATGGTGGGATGGGTAGCACAAAGATCTGAAGAACTCCCAGCCCAAACGATGGTTAACCCAAAGGAGAATGCTACTATTGTGACCTTGAAGAATGAGGAACAAGATGAGGATGAAACAAAATTAGAGATGGATTCTATTCTTGAGGATAATGAAGCCAAAGATCCAAATAAGAGTATTTCGGCACCTGAGGTAACGTTTAAGGTTTCACTTTTTACTAATGTTTCTTCTCCACTTTTTCCTAGTAGATTTGCAAAGTTCAAGGAGGAAGAACATGAACAACACATGCCGGAAACCTTAAACAACTTGTTTGTGGAGGTCATTCAACAAGTATCAAAATATGCTCCATTCCTCGATGACATATGCACCACAAAGGATGATGGAATAATACTTGTAATGGAGAATGCATCCACTGTTGTGCAAAGAAAGCTTCCTCTCAAACGCATAAATTTGGGAAATTTCATGTATGAGCCTGACAAGCCTAAAATGCCAAGAAGGGGTGTTGGTTAGGTTCAAAACACTAAATCAAGTGCTAATTGGGGGAGGCAGCCTAATTAGTGAAAGCATTGCCAAACTGCCATCCTCAGATTTGCTCTCTTTTTCTTTATCTTTTTCTTATGTTTCTTTGCTAATTGTGTTTAGTGTTTCTAAGTTCATTTAGGCTGCATAAGTTTATTTTGTTTATTAGTTCTTTTCACTTACACATGATTCTTTCATTTGGGATTAATAGCATTACATTAATGACAATGTAAGAATTATGTGTGGGGGGAAGAATTTAGGATTTTATTTAGAGTGTTTTGTTTTTGTGTCTTTTTATGTTGTTTTTCTTTCTGATCCTTGTTTTGAAAATAACTAGATGTAAATATAATTTTTTTAACCCCGGTTAAATGGCGGATAACGGTACTCCGTGATTATTTAAGTCGGTTCCATCAGCTACCCATAAAACTGATATTGTATATAAATTTCTCTTTCAATTTTTTTTCATTTTTTTTCAGGATGGATGATATTCTCACAAGATTGCAGAAACGATTTCCTCCTTTTCCTCGAAATATTTTACTGAAGCTTTACCAAGTTCGATTTGAAAGATTAAGAATGCTTATGCACAAAGGGATTCCTGAAGACATACGTTGGATAATTGAAGCCAAGGTACGTGAAGATGAATATTTGCCTATTTTGCATTTACCAGGTACAGGTAGAAGCACTTTTGCAAAGAAGCGACGAGCAAAGTGCATGAGTTCAAACTACCACAAATGTGCACGATGGACGTGTAACGGTAAATGTCGTTCTATTGGGATTCCGTCCTCTAATCGAGATGATAAAATTGAATTCATTAAGGATGGACTGAGTAAGGAGAATTTGGGTAATATCCAACTTTCTCTTGAGACGCATCCTAGTGGAGACGTACAAAGAGAAATTCTTGATTTATGGCCGCAATTCCAAAGGGAATGGCAACATCTTGGGAATCTGATGTTAAAAGACCCTATTTGCCAGCTTGTAAGAAAACTGGATGGGAAGCATATCCTCGACTCATAGAAGGCGTTTAAGCCGTTTCTGGACGTAAAACCAGAGGAAGATGTGAGCCACAATCACAACTACAATAAATAACTTCTCAGCTTTTGGTTTGATTTGCAATAACTTCATTTCGGTTTAATTTACGTGTTGTTCGATTTGTGTAATTATTCTCATTTTTTATTTATTGGTCTTTTACGGTTGATTTTTCTTCTCTTTTTAATTTTCTTCCTGAAATCACTCAAAAATCTTTTGTTAGGTTAACATTTTCTTCTGACAGGTCAAATACACTTTTGGCGACATTATTACTCTTGTCTGATTCACTACTCAGTCCTCTATATATTACACCATGTACTCATTCTCTTTCAGGCACTCGAAAAAAAAAATGGAAAGTACTTCGTCCCAGCGCATTAAAAAAATTTGTGTCTTTGGAGGTGCTTATCCAGGGAAAAATAACATATTTGCTGATGCAGCCATAAGAGTTGGAGTAATACTTGCCCAACAAAAGATCCAGTTGATTTATGGAGGTG
This sequence comes from Fremontodendron californicum, assembly GCA_030761205.1. Lineage (NCBI taxonomy): Eukaryota > Viridiplantae > Streptophyta > Magnoliopsida > Malvales > Malvaceae > Fremontodendron > Fremontodendron californicum. The sequence continues at coordinate 5,204,421 of JAULJL010000019.1, read as the reverse complement.
GTAGTACGGGTTTAATGGGAGCAGTCGCTACAGCAGCACACGCCGGAGGAAGTCCATTTCTAGGAATCGTGCCAAAACTATTCACAGATTTTTGTGGACCTACCTTGGGTAAGGAAATACAAGTCTGGAGTATCCCTGAACGGATAACAATCATGTACCATTCTGTCGATGCATTCATTGCTTTACCAGGAGGTCTGGGTACATTGGAAGAAATAGCTTGCGTGGCTTCTTGGTCATCTTTGGTCACAAAAAAGAAACCCATTGGTTTGCTTAATATTAATGGTTATTTTAGTAATTTGCTTTCATATTTAGATAATGCTGTGGAAAATGGATTCATGTTTTTAGAGGCAAGGAGAACCATAATTTCTGCTACAACCATTGAAGATTTACTCAAAAAGCTCCAAGCTTATGAGTATTTATCTGCTACGGTTGTTTCGCAAACGCTCGAAAAAAGAAAAAGAGATATGGACGAGCAAGGAGTGGATTGCACTTTGTCTTTGTGACATTATCTAACATTTTGTTTGTTGTGTCTCAGTTATAATAAGTGGTTAGCAACCTCTGCAGGTAATATCTCCTAAATTCTACCTTTAAAATTTGACATTGGGGACAATGTCATATTTTAGTAGGGGTAAGGGACATATTTTGCTAATTTGTTAAAAAAAAAAAAAATTGTTGTGTTTTAAGCTATTTAGAAGCATTCATTCTGAACAAGGTCTGAGTAAGGGAGACTTGAGACATACCTTGTCAGTTTGATTTAATCTTTTCAAAAAAAAAAAAAAACTATCTGGTCCGTTTATTATCTGCATGTGTTTTTCTTTTCTTTTATTATTTTTATTTTTATGCTTATTTATTAATTATTTGTTTAGTATTTTAGGAATATTTAGGTTGCATGAATTTGTTTTGTTCTGAGTCTTAGTTATTTCTATTCTTATGTTATTAGTTCTTTTCTCTTACACATGATTCTTTCATTTGGGTTAATAGCATTACATTGAGGACAATGTAAGAATTAAGTGTGGGGGGAAGGATTTAGGATTTCTTTTATTTTTGCCTATTATTTTTTTTATGAGTCTTTAATATTATTATTATTATTAAAAATTTTAGTGTGTTTTAGTTCTTTTCTATACTATGATGAGATATGAATTGCATAGGTCTAAAACTAGTCTAGTAGTGAGAAGATTTTTCATGAGAATTAAGCTTGATATCATTTTTCATGGAGCCAATGTTAATATGATATGTTGATTGAGAAAGAAGCATGTTTAGACTTAAAATTGACTTGTATAAACATCCTTGTGAGTTTTGAGCCTATATGATTGATGCATTATACAAATCAATCTAATTTCTTTCTTGAGTGCTCTTATGATTACATGATTCTCTAGAACTTGCTTTAGACCTTGTTGAGACTATATTGATGCATGTGACAACATGAATATGATAGAGGCATTAGGATTTTTAGCCAGGGCCAAATAGCCATCCCTTATTGATGTTCCAAGAGAACACACCCTTAGCGAACCAATTTGAGCCTACATTGAATAAGCTATCTCTTTGGTAAATATAACTTGTCCCTAACCTAAATATACTTATATCTTTACCTTTGTTCCAAAGATGAATTAGCATGTTTTGAGACATGTTGCAAAGACAAGGAAGATCTATTGAAAATTTGGGTTAGAAACAAGAAATAAGTGTGGGGGAAAAGAAAAGAAAAGTCAAGAGAAAAAGAAAGGGAATATTATGAAATATATATATATATATAATGAATCATCTCTTGAACTTCTAGTTAAAGAAAAGAAAAAGAATGTTACAAGGTTCGTTAGAATGAAGTAAAGGCTCAACATGAAATATTCAGCCTATGTGATTATGTACTTCTGAAGAATATTGAGAAGTTTTACTTGGATGATCTTATTATGTCTCTAAACTTTATGAACTCTTTGGAACCTTTGTGATATCTTTATCCTTTTGTTCTTTAACCACATTATAACCATTTGGCCCCATTACAGCCTTGAATAAAGACCTCTTGATTTATGAATTTGTATGATCTATAAAGTGGAGAATAGGTGGACAAGCAAGCATATGGTAGAACTGTTTTCATGAGATTGATTGAGTGTAAACACTTTACCACTACTTTAAAGAATGAAAATCATGAGAGTATCCCATGTGAGTAGTTGAGATTAAGTTTGAATATGCACTATTTTGATTGAAATATGTTATGTTAATATTGGCTTAACTCAAACAATTTACATTCAAGCATGATTTTTTGTGAAATTCTTTAAGCTATTGATTAGTTTATAAGACTTGTTCAAAGATTGTCTCTAATGTGTATTGAAAGGATTAGGAGTAAATATTTTTAGTATATGTAGTTTATTTATATTTTAGTTTTTCAATGTTTGTGGGTATCGTTCTAGTAAACCCTCACGAGACTAAACTCGTCCACTAGGGACACCTAGGGGTTTAAAGGCTTGTGTCACATGCTAAGTGCCACCGTGATTTCCTACGAAAGTGGATTAGATTAGATTTTCTTATTTTATTTTTATTTGTTTTTGCTCGAGGACTAGCAAAAATCTAAGTGTGGGGGTGTGATAACTCGTATAATTATATAGTTTTTAGTTATGTTTTCTTATTGTTTTGTGTCATATACGAGTTATTATTGCTTAGTCTAATTGTGTTTATGATCTTTTATATTTTTATGTAATTTGGTTTTTTTTACGAGTTTCTTTGAGTGATTTCAGATTACTAGGTTAAATCAACAATTAAGGGCAAATCCAGTTCAGTTCCAGTTCCGACACCTTTTGCCATATCAGCTATATCTGGAGTTTCACTGAAGCAACAAGGCTGAAATTTTAACCGTGCAAAGTTAAGAGGCATATCTAACTTTTTCATGTTTTACACATCTTGAAACGGAGTCGTTTGCCCTAGCGAAATCGACCATCAAGTTGGCTGATGTGCAATGACGTCTGTGCTGACCTATTTTGGTATTTTGCCCATATCTTCTGATCCACATCAGCAAATGAGCTGATTTCAACGGCTATGGATCACTAACTGATAGGGGAACATGTTTCTAGAAGACCATGTGATCAGATCAAGCTTCCAATATTGACAAAATCGACCATCAAGTTGGCTGATCAAAATTGTCATACAATATGACGAAAATTGTTAGAAAAATGCACCCACCTATTATACCTACCTTTGAAATTTGTAAAGCTTGTCTCTTGTCATTTAGTCCTCTAAAATGTGTATAAATAGAGGGCCTTGGATGATTGTATGAGACATTGTACATTGGTAGGATATTAGCCATTGTAATAAAATTCTCTAAGTTTTCTTCTTCTTTCTTTTCTCTAGTTTTCTTTTTCTTTATTTTCTTCTTCTTCTTTCTTTCTTTTATTTCCTTCCTAGATTCTCTTTAATTTTATGTTTATGTTTACAATGCCTATGCTAGGCTAAACTTCTATTTGGTTAAGGGTGATTTCAAAGCCCTAGACATGTTTTGTGATTGATTTTCAGATTCTATCTATCATTAATTTTCTATCAAAGTTGCTTATGTTCTTCTACAAGAATTGTTCATGATGTTGTCTTGATTTATTTAGGTGTACAACTAGATAGATCTTGATAATTATCTATTGCTAGTCTAGGAGTCTTGATCCGTGTAATTGTCATGATTTCCTATTCATAAGTGGCAATTTGTGATTAATGATTATGGTCAAGTTTTCAATAATTGCAAAGTGGAACATAACCTAAGTTGAACAATCCGAGCTTATGTGTTTGTTGCTTAGATCAACCTATCTTTCTCATCATAAAGCTGCCATTAAATTGAATTTAGAGAGCTTATTCTAGGTTGTTTAATGGTTAGAGATTAAATAGAGAGCTTGTTCTATTTAACGACAAACTAAGGAAAGATTGGGATAACAGAGCTTGTTGTTATCTACGGTTGTTAACTTTGATAGTTGGTTGATATTGATAGATCTGAAATTGATTCTTAATGATGTCTAGTGGTGGAGAATGAAACCTTAACCATATTTTTCATATTTGATTCTTCTTACTTACTTGCTTTCTTACTTTTAGTTTGCTTATTTTTAAAAGTATATTTATTTTTATTGGCTGGTTATACCGCCTAATTTGTATATTAACTTTGTTTTATTTTTATTGGCTGGTTATACCGCCTAATTTAGTATATATATTTTTATTGGCTGGTTATACCGCCTTGCATCTTATAGTTATTATTTACTTTAGTTTAAATCTGGCTTCAAAAACCCCTTTTCTTTTATTGTTTTCTTTGAACGTAAGTTATAAACTAATAACTCATAGATTAAAACTCAATCCCTGAGGACTCGACCCTTGCTAATCATTATACTTACAATTGATCTTTTTAGTGCAAGGTTAAATAAGATACACTCTTTTGGGTGCATCAACCAACTATCAAAGTTAACAACCGTAGATAACAACAAGATCTGTTATCCCAATCTTTCCTTAGTTTGTCGTTAAATAGAACAAGCTCTCTATTTAATCTCTAACCATCAAACAACCTAGAATAAGCTCTCTAAATTCAATTTAATGGCAGTTTTATGATGAGAAAGATAGGTTGATCTAAGCAACAAACACATAAGCTCGAATTGTTCAACTTAGGTTATGTTCCACTTTGCAATTATCGAAAACTTGACCATAATCATTAATCACAAATTGCCACTTATGAATAAGAAATCAAGACAATTACACGGATCAAGCCTCCTAAACTAGCAATAGATAATTATCAAGATCTATCTAGTTGTACACCTAAATAAATCAAGACAACATCATAAACAATTCTTGTAGAAGAACATAAGCAACTTTGATAGAAAATTAATGATAGATAGAATCTGAAAATCAATTACAAAACATGTCTAGGGTTTTGAAATCACCCTAAACCAAATAAAAGTTTAGCCTAGCATAGGCATAAATAATATATACATAAAACTAAAAAGGAAATAAAAATAAAAGAATGGAGAAGAAAAAGAAGAAGAATGATGATCCTTTGAGTCTCCTCAAAATATGTCTAGTTTGTGGCTCAAAAGATGGTATTTATAGAGCTTTAAAACCCTGAGAATAAGACCTTGCCGCACAAGTAAGCCTGGAGGCAGAAAAATCACGTTTTTGCCTTTTTTCAGATTTGCGGTTAGGGTTTTTCTGGCCGTAGGGTTCTTTAGGGAGATCTTCTAGCGCAAATATGGTTGCCCATTTCTTATCCGATTTGGGCCGATAATATATCTTTGGAAAGATAATCAAGTCAACTTCAAAAGTCAAGTAGGAAGTTTCTTCAAATAAAGACTCTAACATCCTGTTTTCCTTACAACAAGCTCCAGAGGTCAAATCCGCCTGATTGCTTTTCAACCAGAAATTGATATTTTTGACTCCCAAGTCTTCTTCCATCTTGTGATTATGATTTTGTAAGCTCTTTACCATCATTATTGACATATTTTGACTTCATTCTCCTTATTGTACCTAAAATTCAAAAACATATTATAAGTAAACAAGATAAAGATCGAAAACATAACAAAAACTAAAGGTAGAAAGGCATAAAATGTATATTTTATGAGCTTATCAAATACCCCCACACTTAACTTTTTGCTAGTCCTCGAGCAAAACAAAATAAAAATAAAATAAGAAAATCAAATCTAATTGATGCACCCAAAAGAGTGTATCTTATTTAACCTTGCACTAAAAAGATCAATTGTAAGTATAATGATTAGCAAGGGTCGAGTCCTCAGGGATTGGGTTTTAATCTATGAGTTATTAGTTTATAACTTACGTTCAAAGAAAACAATAAAAGAAAAGGGGTTTTTGAAGCCAGATTTAAACTAAAGTAAATAATAAGAATAAGATGCAAGGCGGTATAACCAGCCAATAAAAATAAAAGAAAGTTAATATACAAATTAGGCGGTATAACCAGCCAATAAAAATAAATATACTTTTAAAAATAAGCAAACTAGAAAAGTAAGAAAACAAGTAAGCAAGAAGAATCAAATATGAAAAATATGGTTAAGGTTTCATTCTCCACCACTAGACATCATTAAGAATCAATTTCAGATCTATCAATATCAACCAACTATCAAAGTTAACAACCGTAGATAACAACAAGCTCTGTTATCCCAATCTTTCCTTAGTTTGTCGTTAAATAGAACAAGCTCTCTATTTAATCTCTAACCATTAAACAACCTAGAATAAGCTCTCTAAATTCAATTTAATGGCAGCTTTATGATGAGAAAGATAGGTTGATCTAAGCAACAAACACATAAGCTCGGATTGTTCAACTTAGGTTATGTTCCACTTTGCAATTATTGAAAACTTGACCATAATCATTAATCACAAATTGCCACTTATGAATAGGAAATCAAGACAATTACACGGATCAAGACTCCTAGACTAGCAATAGATACTTATCAAGATCTATCTAGTTGTACACCTAAATAAATCAAGACAACATCATGAACAATTCTTGTAGAAGAACATAAGCAACTTTGATAGAAAATTAATGATAGATAGAATCTGAAAATCAATCACAAAACATGTCTAGGGCTTTGAAATCACCCTTAACCAAATAGAAGTTTAGCCTAGCATAGGCATTGTAAACATAAACATAAAATTAAAGAGAATCTAAGAAGGAAATAAAAGAAAGAAAGAAGAAGAAGAAGAAAATAAAGAAAAAGAAAACTAGAGAAAAGAAAGAAGAAGAAAACTTAGAGAATTTTATTACAATGGCTAATTTCCTACCAATCTACCATCTCTTACAATCATCCAAGGCCCTCTATTTATACACATTTTGGAAGGCTAAATGACAAGAGACAAGCTTTACAAATTTCAAAGGTAGGTATAATAGGTGGGTGCATTTTTCTAACAATTTTCGTCATATTGTATGACAATTTTGATCAGCCAACTTGATGGTCGATTTTGTCAATTTTGGAGGCCTGATCTGATCACATGGTCTTCTAGAAAAATGTTCCCCTATCAGTTACTGATCCATAGCCGTTAGAATCAGCTCATTTGCTGATGTGGATAAGAAGATATGGGCAAAATACAAAAACAGGTCAGCACAGACGTCATTGCACATCAGCCAACTTGATGGTCGATTTCGCTAGGGAAAACGACTCCGTTTCAAGAAGTGTAAAACATGAAAAAGATAGATATGCCTCTTAGCTTTGCACGGTTAAAATTTCATCCTTATTGCTTCAGTGAAACTCGAGATATAGCTGATATAGCAAAAGGTGTCGGAACTGGAACTGAACTGGATTTGCCCTTAATTCTAGTAATCTGAAATCACTCAAAGAAACTTGTGAAAAACACCAAATTACATAAAAATATAAAAGATCATAAACACAATTAGACTAAACAATAATAACTCATATTTGACACAAAACAATAATAAAACATAACTAAAAACTATATAATTATACGAGTTATCACACCCCCACACTTAGATTGTTGCTAGTCCCTAGCAACGACTCAATAAAATAAGAAAATCTAATCTAATCCATTTTCGTAGGAAATCACGGTGGCACTTAGCATGTGACACAAGCCTTTAAACCCCTAGGTGTCCCTAGTGGATGAGTTTAGTCTCGTGAGGGTTTACTAGAACGATACCCACAAACATTGAAGACTGATGCACCCAAAAGAGTGTATCTTATTTAACCTTGCACTAAAAAGATAAATTGTAAGTATAGTAGTTAGCAAGGGTCGAGTCCTCAGGGATTGGGTTTTAGTTTATAAGTTAATAGTTTAAAACTTAAATTCAAGAACAATAAAAGAAAAGGGGTTTTTGAAGCCAGATTTAAACTAAAGTAAATAATAAGAATAAGATGCAAGGCGGTATAACCAGCCAATAAAAATATATATACTAAATTAGGCAGTATAACCAGCCAATATATATACTAAATTAGGCGGTATAACCAGCCAATAAAAATAAAACAAAGTTAATATACAAATTAGGCGGTATAACCAGCCAATAAAAATAAATATACTTTTAAAAATAAGCAAACTAGAAAAGTAAGAAAACAAGTAAGTAAGAAGAATCAAATATGAAAAATATGGTTAAGGTTTCATTCTCCACCACTAGACATCATTAAGAATCAATTTCAGATCTATCAATATCAACCAACTATCAAAGTTAACAACCGTAGATAACAACAAGCTCTGTTACCCCAATCTTTCCTTAGTTTGTCGTTAAATAGAACAAGCTCTCTATTTAATCTCTAACCATTAAACAACCTAGAATAAGCTCTCTAAATTCAATTTAATGGCAGCTTTATGATGAGAAAGATAGGTTGATCTAAGCAACAAACACATAAGCTCGGATTGTTCAACTTAGGTTATGTTCCACTTTGCAATTATTGAAAACTTGACCATAATCATTAATCACAAATTGCCACTTATGAATAGGAAATCAAGACAATTACACGGATCAAGACTCCTAAACTAGCAATAGATAATTATCAAGATCTATCTAGTTGTACACCTAAACAAATCAAGACAACATCATGAACAATTCTTGTAGAAGAACATAAGCAACTTTGATAGAAAATTAATGATAGATAGAATCTGAAAATCAATTATAAAACATGTCTAGGGCTTTGAAATCACCCTTAACCAAATAGAAGTTTAGCCTAGCATAGGCATTGTAAACATAAACATAAAATTAAAGAAAATCTAAGAAGAAAATAAAAGAAAGAAAGAAGAAGAGGAAGAATATTAATTATCCAACCTCTTGCTCTCTCTAAAGAAAAAGAAAACTAGAGAAAAGAAAGAAAACTAGAGAAAAGAAAGAAGAAGAAAACTTAGAGAATTTTATTAAAATGGCTAATATCCTACCTATGTACAATATGATCCCTTACAATCATCCAAGGCCCTCTATTTATACAAATTTTGGAGGGCTAAATGACAAGAGACAAGCTTTACAAGTTTCAAAGGTAGGTATAATAGGTGGGTGCATTTTCTAACAATTTTCGTCATACATGACGATTTTGATCAGCCAACTTGATGGTCGATTTTGTCAATTTTGCAGGCCTTATCTGATCACATGGTCTTTTAGACAAATGTTACCCTATCAGTTACTGATCCATAGCCGTTGGAATCAGCTAATTGTCTGATGTGGAGAAGCAGATATGGGCAAAATACGAAAACAGGTCAGCACAGACGTCATTGCACATCAGCCAACTTGATGGTCGATTTCTTCAATATTGGAGGCTTTATCTGATCACATGGTCTTCTAGACAAATGTTCCCCTATCCGTTAGTGATCCATAGCCGTTGGAATCAGCTCATTTTCTGATGTGTATCGGACGATATGGTCAAAATGCGAAAACTGCTCAGGACAGACGTCATTGCACATCAGCCAAATTGATGGTTGATTTCGCTAGGGAAAACGACTCCGTTTCAAGAAGTGTAAAACATGAAAAAGATAGATATGCCTCTTAAATTTGCACGGTTAAAATTTCAGCCTTATTGCTTCAGTGAAACTCGAGATATAGCTGATATGGCAAAAGGTGTCGGAACTGGAACTGAACTGGATTTGCCCTTAATTCTAGTAATCTGAAATCACTCAAAGAAACTTGTGAAAAACACCAAATTACATAAAAATATAAAAGATCATAAACACAATTAGACTAAACAATAATAACTCGTATTTGACACAAAACAATAATAAAACATAACTAAAAACTATATAATTATACGAGTTATCACACCCCCACACTTAGATTGTTGCTAGTCCCTAGCAACGACTCAATAAAAATAAAATAAGAAAATCTAATCTAATCCATTTTCGTAGGAAATCACGGTGGCACTTAGCATGTGACACAAGCCTTTAAACCCCTAGGTGTCCCTAGTGGACGAGTTTAGTCTCGTGAGGGTTTACTAGAACGATACCCACAAACATTGAAAAATTAAAATATAAATACACTACATATAAATAAACTACATATACTAAAAATATTTACTCCTAATCCTTTCAATACAAATTAGAGACAATATTTGAACAAGTCTTATAAACTAATCAATAGCTTGAAAAATTTCACAAAAAATTATGCTTGAATGTAAATTGTTTGAGCTAAGCCAATATTAACATAACATATCTCAATCAAAATAGTGCATGTTCAAATTTAATCTCAACTTCTCACATGGGATACCCTCATGATTTTCACTCTTTAAAGTAGTGGTGAAGTGTTTACACTCAATCAATCTCATGAAAACAGTTCTACCATATTCTTGCTTGTCCACCTATTCTCCACTATTTAGATCATACAACTTCATGAATCAAGAGGTCTTTAATCAAGGTTGTAATGGGGCCAAGGGGTTTGTAATGTGGTTGAAGAACAAAAGGATAAAGATATCACAAAGGTTCCAAAGAGTTCATAAAGTTTAGAGACATAAAAAGATCATACAAATAAAACTTCTCAAAACTCTTATAAAGCACATAATAACATAGGCTAAATATTTATGTTGAGCCTTTGCATCATTCTAACCAACTTTGTAACATCTTTTTCTTTACTTTAACTAGAAGTTCAAGAGAAGAATTTTTTTTTTTTTTTAATATGGGAATGTATTTGACAATGATCCCTTTCTTTTTCTCTTGACTTTTTTCTTTCTTTTCCCCCCACACTTATTTCTTGTTTCTAACCCAAATTTTCAATAAATCTTCTTTGTCTTTGCAACTTGTCTCAAAACATGCTAATTCATCTTTGGAACAAAGGTAAATATATAAGTATATTTAGGTTAGGGACAAGTTATGGTTACCAAAGAGATAGCTTATTCAATGTAGGCTCAAATTAGTTCACTAAGGGTGTGTTCTCTTGGAACATTAATAATGGATGGCTGTTTGGCTATGGTTATAATCCTAATGCCTCTATCATATTCATGTTGTCACATGTATCAATATAGTCTCAAACGGTTTAAAGCAAGTTCTAGAGAATCATGTAATCATAAGAGCACTCAAGAAAAAAATTAGATTGATTTGTATAATGCATCAATCATTATAGGCTCAAAAACTCACAAGGATGATTATACAAGTCAGATTAAGTCTAAACATGCTTCTTTCTCAATCATCATATCATATTAACATTGGCTCATAAAAAGGTTGACATCAAGCTCAATTCTCATGAAAATCTTCTCACTAATAAATCTGTTTTAGACTTATGCAATTCATATCTCATCATTGTATTAAAAAGGAACTATAACTCACAAAAAAAAAATAATAATAATAAAGACTCATAAAAAAAAATAGTAGACAAAAATAAAAGAAATCCTAAATCATTCCCCCCCACACTTAATTCGTACATTGTCGTCAATGTAAGTCTATTAACTCAAATGAAAGAATCATGTGTAAGAGAAAAGAACTAATAACATAAGAATAGGAACAACTAAGACTCAAAACAAAACAAAACCATGCAACCTAAATAATCTTAAAATACTAAACAAAAATTAACAAGTAAACATAAAAAGATTAAAATCAAACTGACAAGGTATGTCTCAAGTCTCCCTTATTCAGACCTTGTTCAGAATGAATACTTCTAAATTGCTTAAAACACAACAAACTTTTGTTTTTTTTTTTTTTTTTTTTTTTTTGAAAAGAAGAAATCAAACTGACAAGGTATGTCTCAAGTCTCCCTTACTCAGACCTTGTTCAGAATGAATACTTCTTAATATTTTTTTTTTATTAGCAAAATATGTCCCTTACCCCCTACTAAAATATGACATTGTCCCCAATGTCAAATTTTAAAGGTAGAATTTAGGAGATATTACCTGCAGAGGTTGCTAACCACTTATTATAACTGAGACACAACAAGCAAAATGTTAGATAATGTCACAAAGACAAAGTGCAATCCACTCCTTGCTCGTCCATATCTCTTTTTCTTTTTCCGAGCGTTTGCGAAACAACCGTAGCAGATAAACACTCATAAGCTTGGAGCTTTTTAAGTAAATCTGCAATGGTTGTAGCAGAAATTATGGTTCTCCTTGCCTCTGAAAACATGAATCCATTATCCACAGCATTATCTAAATATGAAAGTAAATTACTAAAATAACCATTAATATTAAGCAAACCAATGGGTTTCTTATTTGTGACCAAAGATGACCAAGAAGCCACGCAAGCTATTTCTTCCAATGTACCCAGACCTCCTGGTAAAGCAATGAATGCATCGGCAGAATGGTACATGATTGTCATCCGTTCAGGGATACTCCAGACTTGTATTTCCTTACCCACGGTAGGTCCACAAAAACCTGTGAATAGTTTTGGCACGATTCCTAGAACTGGACTTCCTCCGGCGTGTGCTGCTGTAGCGACTGCTCCCATTAAACCCGTACTACCGCCTCCATAAATCAAGTGGATCTTTTGTTGGGCAAGTATTACTCCAACTCTTATGGCTTCATCAGCGAATATGTTATTTTTCCCTGGATAAGCACTCCAAAGACACAAATTTTTTTAATGCGCTGGGACGAAGTACTTTCCATTTTTTTTTCTTCGAGTGCCTGAAATAGAATGAGTACATGGTGTAATATATAAAGGACTGAGTAGTGAATCAGACAAGAGTAGTAATGTCGCCGAAAGTGTATCTGACCTGTCAGAAGAAAATATTAACCTAACGAAAGATTTTTGCGTGATTTCAGGAAGAAAATCAAAAAGAGAAGAAAAAATCAACCGTAAAAGACAAATAAAAAAAACGAGAATAATTACACAAATCGAATAACACGTAAATTAAACTGAAATAAAGTTATTGCAAATCAAACCAAAAGCTGAGAAGTCATTTATTGTAGTTGTGATTGTGGCTCACATCTTCCTCTGGTTTTACGTCCAGAAACGGCTTAAACGCCTTCTATGAGTCGAGGATATGCTTCCCATCCAGTTTTCTTACAAGCTGGCAAACAGGGTCTTTTAACATCAGATTCCCAAGATGTTGCCATTCCCTTTGGAATTGCGGCCATAAATCAAGAATTTCTCTTTGTACGTCTCCACTAGGATGCGTCTCAAGAGAAAGTTGGATATTACCCAAATTCTCCTTACTCAGTCCATCCTTAATGAATTCAATTTTATCATCTCGATTAGAGGACGGAATCCCAATAGAACGACATTTACCGTTACACGTCCATCGTGCACATTTGTGGCAATTTGAACTCATGCGCTTTGCTCGTCGCTTCTTTGCAAAAGTGCTTCTACCTGTACCTGGTAAATGCAAAACAGGAAGATATTCATCTTCACGTACCTTGGCTTCAATTATCCAACGTATGTCGTCAGGAATCCCTTTGTGCATAAGCATTCTTAATCTTTCAAGTCGAACTTGGTAAAGTTTCAGTAAAATATTTCGAGGAAAAGGAGGAAATCGTTTCTGCAATCTTGTGAGAATATCATCCATCCTGAAAAAAAATGAAAAAAAAATTGAAAGAGAAATTTATATACAATATCAGTTTTGTGGGTAGCTGATGGAACCGACTTAAATAATCACGGAGTACCGTTATCCGCCATTTAACCGGGGTTAAAAAAAATTATATTTACATCTAGTTATTTTCAAAACAAGGATCAGAAAGAAAAACAACATAAAAAGACTCAAAAACAAAACACTCTAAATAAAATCATAAATTCTTACCCCCACACATAATTCTTACATTGTCATTAATGTAATGCTATTATCCCCCAATGCAAGAATTATATGTAAGAGAAAAGAACTATTAAACAAAAGAAACTTATGCAGCCTAAATGAATTTAAAAGCAGTAAACACAATTAACAAAGAAAAATAAGAAATAAAAATAATAAAAATAATAAAAGAAAAAGAAAGAGAAAGCAAATCTGAATATGGAAGGTTGGCAATTTCATCTTTAATTGGGCTGCCTTCCCAATTAACACTTGAGTTAGTGTTTTGAATCTAACCAACACCCCTTCTTGGCTTTTTAGGCTTGTCAGGCTCATACATGAAATTTCCCAAATTTATGCGTTTGAGAGGTAGATTTCTTTGCACAATAGTGGATGCATTCTCCATTACAAGTATTATTCCATCATCCTTGGTGGTGCATATCTCATCGAGGAATGGTGCATCTTTTGGTACTTGTTGAATGACATCCACAAACAAACTATTTAAGGTTTCCAGCATGTTTGTTCATGTTCCTCCTCTTTGAACTTTGCGAATCTACTAGGGAAAGGTGGAGAAAAAACATTAGTAAAAATTGGAATCTTAAACGTTACCTCAGGTGCCGAAATACTCTTATTTGGATCATTGGCTTCATTATCCTCAAGAATAGAATCCATCTCTAATTTTGTCTCATCCTCATCTTGTTCCTCATTCCTCAAGGTCACAATAGTAGCATTCTCCTTTGGGTTAATCATCGTTTGGGTAGGGAGTTCTTCAGATCTTTGTGCTACCCATACCACCATACTACTAGCCAATAGGCTCATTTGCCTTTCCAAACTCTGGATACTTGCCCTTGTTTCCTGTTGAAATTGCAAAGTATCAGTAACAAGAGAATAGACAAGATCTTCTAAAGAAGTACCTGAGTTTTGAGTCATATGTGGTGGTTGAAAAAGATCTGGTTCTTGGGACCATGATTGATTGAAGCTAGATGGATGAGTGTAATTGGCATAAGGATCTACTTCTTGGTAATTATTCGAGTAGCCATAATTAGTATGATCCCACCATCCCTCATGGTAAGTGTTTGAGTAATGATCATACTGTTGGTCTTGGAACCCTTGATGGCCTTGACATCCTCCCATGGCCAATTGTTGAACTGGGGAGGTGAGATTGGCTTGTTGATTCTCCATGTTCATGTATGCCACCAACTCTTCAAGTGTTAGATTGCTCAATTCCATTTTTATTTTTTTTAATTTGAAAAGAAAAACTTGTATGTACAAGAAAATAAAACTAATTAGAACTGAAAATAAGAATAAACCAAGTAACAAATAAACTAAAGAAAGCAATCCCCGGCAACGGCGCCAAAAATTTGATGCACCCAAAAGAGTGTATCTTATTTAACCTTGCACTAAAAAGATAAATTGTAAGTATAGTAGTTAGCAAGGGTCGAGTCCTCAGGGATTGGGTTTTAGTTTATAAGTTAATAGTTTAAAACTTAAATTCAAGAACAATAAAAGAAAAGGGGTTTTTGAAGCCAGATTTAAACTAAAGTAAATAATAAGAATAAGATGCAAGGCGGTATAACCAGCCAATAAAAATATATATACTAAATTAGGCGGTATAACCAGCCAATATATATACTAAATTAGGCGGTATAACCAGCCAATAAAAATAAAACAAAGTTAATATACAAATTAGGCGGTATAACCAGCCAATAAAAATAAATATACTTTTAAAAATAAGCAAACTAGAAAAGTAAGAAAACAAGTAAGTAAGAAGAATCAAATATGAAAAATATGGTTAAGGTTTCATTCTCCACCACTAGACATCATTAAGAATCAATTTCAGATCTATCAATATCAACCAACTATCAAAGTTAACAACCGTAGATAACAACAAGCTCTGTTACCCCAATCTTTCCTTAGTTTGTCGTTAAATAGAACAAGCTCTCTATTTAATCTCTAACCATTAAACAACCTAGAATAAGCTCTCTAAATTCAATTTAATGGCAGCTTTATGATGAGAAAGATAGGTTGATCTAAGCAACAAACACATAAGCTCGGATTGTTCAACTTAGGTTATGTTCCACTTTGCAATTATTGAAAACTTGACCATAATCATTAATCACAAATTGCCACTTATGAATAGGAAATCAAGACAATTACACGGATCAAGACTCCTAAACTAGCAATAGATAATTATCAAGATCTATCTAGTTGTACACCTAAACAAATCAAGACAACATCATGAACAATTCTTGTAGAAGAACATAAGCAACTTTGATAGAAAATTAATGATAGATAGAATCTGAAAATCAATTATAAAACATGTCTAGGGCTTTGAAATCACCCTTAACCAAATAGAAGTTTAGCCTAGCATAGGCATTGTAAACATAAACATAAAATTAAAGAAAATCTAAGAAGAAAATAAAAGAAAGAAAGAAGAAGAGGAAGAATATTAATTATCCAACCTCTTGCTCTCTCTAAAGAAAAAGAAAACTAGAGAAAAGAAAGAAAACTAGAGAAAAGAAAGAAGAAGAAAACTTAGAGAATTTTATTAAAATGGCTAATATCCTACCTATGTACAATATGATCCCTTACAATCATCCAAGGCCCTCTATTTATACAAATTTTGGAGGGCTAAATGACAAGAGACAAGCTTTACAAGTTTCAAAGGTAGGTATAATAGGTGGGTGCATTTTCTAACAATTTTCGTCATACATGACGATTTTGATCAGCCAACTTGATGGTCGATTTTGTCAATTTTGCAGGCCTTATCTGATCACATGGTCTTCTAGACAAATGTTACTCTATCAGTTACTGATCCATAGCCGTTAGAATCAGCTAATTTTCTGATGTGGAGAAGAAGATATGGGCAAAATACGAAAACAGGTCAGCACAGACGTCATTGCACATCAGCCAACTTGATGGTCGATTTCTTCAATATTGGAGGCTTTATCTGATCACATGGTCTTCTAGACAAATGTTCCCCTATCAGTTAGTGATCCATAGCCGTTGGAATCAGATCATTTGCTGATGTGTATCGGACGATATGGTCAAAATGCGAAAACTGCTCAGGACAGACGTCATTGCACATCAGCCAAATTGATGGTTGATTTCGCTAGGGAAAACGACTCCGTTTCAAGAAGTGTAAAACATGAAAAAGATAGATATGCCTCTTAAAGTTGCACGGTTAAAATTTCAGCCTTATTGCTTCAGTGAAACTCGAGATATAGCTGATATGGCAAAAGGTGTCGAAACTGGAACTGAACTGGATTTGCCCTTAATTCTAGTAATCTGAAATCACTCAAAGAAACTTGTGAAAAACACCAAATTACATAAAAATATAAAAGATCATAAACACAATTAGACTAAACAATAATAACTCGTATTTGACACAAAACAATAATAAAACATAACTAAAAACTATATAATTATACGAGTTATCAAAGACATAAGAAAAACTAAAAATAATAATTATAACTAATCCTTCCAATATAAATTAGAGATAATCATTGGACAAGTCTTAAAAACTAATCAATAGCTTAAAGAAATTCACAAAAATTCTTGCTTGAATGTAAATAGTTTGAGTTAAGCCAATATTAACAAAACATATTTCCATCAAAATAGTGCATATTCAAACTTAATCTCAACCTCTCACATGGGATACTCTCATGATTTTCACTCTTTAAAGTAGTGGTAAAGTGTTTACACTCAATCAATCTCATGAAAATAGTTCTACCATATGCTTGCTTGTCCACCTATTCTCCACTAAAAGATCATGCAACTTCATAAATCAAGAGGTCTTTAATCAAGGTTGTAATGGGGCCAAGGGGTTTGTAATGTGGTTGAAGAACAAAAGGATAAAGATATCACAAAGGTTCCAAAGAGTTCATAAAGTTTAGAGACATAATAAGATCATACAAAGAATCTTCTCAAAACTCTTTACAAGTACATAGTCACCTAGGCCGGATATTCATGTTGGGCCTTTTCTTCATTCTAAACAACTTTGTAACATCTTTTTCTTTTTCCCCAAATTCAAGAGATGATTCATATTTTTTTTTTTACATAGGAATGTATATGCCAGTATTCCATTTCTTTTTTTTTTTCTTGACTTTTCTTTTCTTTCCCCCCCCCCCACACTTATTTCTTATTTCTAACCCAAATTTTCAATAGATCTTCCTTGTCTTTGCAACTTGTCTCAAAACATGCTAATTCATCTTTGGAACAAAGGTAAGGATATAAGTATATTTAGGTTAGGGACAAGTTATGGTTACCAAAGAGATAGCTTATTCAATGTAGGCTCAAATTGGTTCACTAAGGGTGTGTTCTCTTGGAACATCAATAAGGGATGGCTGTTTGGCCCTGGCAAAAAATCCTAATGCCTCTATCATATTCATGTTGTCACATGCATCAATATAGTCTCAACAAGGTCTAAAGCAAGTTCTAGAGAATCATGTAATCATAAGAGCACACAAGAAAGAAATTAGATTGATTTGTATAATGCGTCAATCATTATAGGCTCAAAAACTCACAAGGATGATTATACAAGTCAGATTAACTCTAAACATGCTTCTTTCTCAATCAACATATCATATTAACATTGGCTCATAAAAATTAGTATCAAGCTTAATTCTCATGAAAATCTTCTCACTAAAAAATCTGTTTTAGACTTATGCAATGCATATCTCATCATAGTATTGAAAGTAACTAAAACACACTAAAAACACACTAAGTCTAAACATGCTTTTTTTTTTTGAAGAAGAAGAAGATTAAATCAAACTGACAAGGTATGTCTCAAGTCTCCCTTACTCAGACCTTGTTCAGAATGAATACTTCTAAATGTCTTAAAACACAACAAATTTTTTTTTTTTTTTAAATTAGTAAAATATGTCCCTTACCCCCTACTAAAATATGACATTGTCCCCAATGTCAAATTTTAAAGGTAGAATTTAGGAGATATTACCTGCAGAGGTTGCTAACCACTTATTATAACTGAGACACAACAAGCAAAATGTTAGATAATGTCACAAAGACAAAGTGCAATCCACTCCTTGCTCGTCCATATCTCTTTTTCTTTTTCCGAGCGTTTGCGAAACAACCGTGGCAGATAAACACTCATAAGCTTGGAGCTTTTTGAGTAAATCTTCAATGGTTGTAGCAGAAATTATGGTTCTCCTTGCCTCTGAAAACATGAATCCATTTTCCACAGCATTATCTAAATATGAAAGCAAATTACTAAAATAACCATTAATATTAAGCAAACCAATGAGCTTCTTATTTGTGACCAAAGATGACTAAGAAGCCACGCAAGCTATTTCTTCCAATGTACCCAGACCTCCTGGTAAAGCAATGAATGCATCGGCAGAATGGTACATGATTGTTATCCGTTCAGGGATACTCCAGACTTGTATTTCCTTACCCAAGGTAGGTCCACAAAAATCTGTGAATAGTTTTGGCACGATTCCTAGAACTGGACTTCCTCCGGCGTGTGCTGCTGTAGCGACTGCTCCCATTAAACCCGTACTACCACCTCCATAAATCAACTGGATCTTTTGTTGGGCAAGTATTACTCCAACTCTTATGGCTTCATCAGCGAATATGTTATTTTTCCCTGGATAAGCACCTCCAAAGACACAAATTTTTGTAATGCGTTGGGACGAAGTACTTTCCATTTTTTTTTCTTTTTCGAGTGCCTGAAAGAGAATGAGTACATGGTGTAATATATAGAGGACTGAGTAGTGAATCAGACAAGAGTAATAATGTCGCCGAAAGTGTATCTGACCTGTCAGAAGAAAATGTTAACCTAACAAAAGATTTTTGCGTGATTTCAGGAAGAAAATCAAAAAGAGAAGAAAAATCAACCGTAAAAGTCAAGAGTAATAATGTCGCCGAAAGTGTATTTGGCATCTTCCTCTGGTTTTACGTCCAGAAATGGCTTAAACGCCTTCTATGAGTCGAGGATATGCTTCCCATCCAGTTTTCTTACAAGCTGGCAAACAGGGTCTTTTAACATCAGATTCCCAAGATGTTGCCATTCCCTTTGGAATTGCGGCCATAAATCAAGAATTTCTCTTTGTACGTCTCCACTAGGATGCGTCTCAAGAGAAAGTTGGATATTACCCAAATTCTCCTTACTCAGTCCATCCTTAATGAATTCAATTTTATCATCTCGATTAGAGGACGGAATCCCAATAGAACGACATTTATCGTTACACGTCCATCGTGCACATTTGTGGCAATTTGAACTCATGCGCTTTGCTCGTTGCTTCTTTGCAAAAGTGCTTCTACCTGTACCTGGTAAATTAAAAACAGGAAGATATTCATCTTCACGTACCTTGGCTTCAATTATCCAACGTATGTCTTCAGGAATCCCTTTGTGCATAAGCATTCTTAATCTTTCAAATCGAACTTGGTAAAGCTTCAGTAAAATATTTCGAGGAAAAGGAGGAAATCGTGTGAGAATATCATCCATCCTGAAAAAATAAAAAAAAATTGAAAGAGAAATTGGAAGAGAAATTTATATACAATATCAGTTTTGTGGGTAGCTGATGGAACCGATTTAAATAATCACGGAGTACCGTTATCCGCCATTTAACCGGGGTTAAAAAAAAATAAAAATTATATTTACATTTAGTTATTTTCAAAACAAGGATCAGAAAGAAAAACAACCTAAAAAGACTCAAAAACAAAAAACTCTAAATAAAATCCTAAATTCTTCCCCCAACACATAATTTTTACATTGTCATTAATGTAATGCTATTAATCCCAAATGAAAGAATCATGTGTAAGTGAAAAGAACTAATAAACAAAATAAACTTATGCAGCCCTAAATGATCTTAGAAACACTAAACACAATTAGCAAAGAAACATAAGAAAAAGATAAAGAAAAAGAGAGCAAATCTGAGGATGGCAGTTTGGCAATGCTTTCACTAATTAGGCTGCCTCCCCCAATTAGCACTTGATTTAGTGTTTTGAACCTAACCAACACCCCTTCTTGGCATTTTAGGCTTGTCAGGCTCATACATGAAATTTCCCAAATTTATGCGTTTGAGAGGAAGCTTTCTTTGCACAACAGTGGATGCATTCTCCATTACAAGTATTATTCCATCATCCTTTGTGGTGCATATGTCATCGAGGAATGGAGCATATTTTGATACTTGTTGAATGACCTCCACAAACAAGTTGTTTAAGGTTTCCGGCATGTGTTGTTCATGTTCTTCCTCCTTGAACTTTGCAAATCTACTAGGAAAAGGTGGAGAAGAAACATTAGTAAAAAGTGAAACCTTAAACGTTACCTCAGGTGCCGAAATACTCTTATTTGGATCTTTGGCTTCATTATCCTCAAGAATAGAATCCATCTCTAATTTTGTTTCATCCTCATCTTGTTCCTCATTCTTCAAGGTCACAATAGTAGCATTCTCCTTTGGGTTAACCATCGTTTGGGCTGGGAGTTCTTCAGATCTTTGTGCTACCCATCCCACCATACTACTAGCCAATTGGCTCATTTGCTTTTCCAAACTCTGAATGCTTGCCCTTGTTTCCTGTTGAAATTGCAAAGAATCAGTAACAAGAGAATAGACAAGATCTTCTAAAGAAGTACCTGAGTTTTGAGTCATATGTGGTGTTGAAAAAGATCTGGTTCTTGAGACCATGCTTGATTGAAGCTAGATGGATGAGTGTAATTGGCATAAGGATCTACTTCTTGGTAATTTTTCGAGTAGCCATAATTAGTATGACCCCACCATCCCTCATGGTAAGTGTTTGAGTAATGATCATACTGTTGGTCTTGGAACACGTGATGGCCTTGACATCCTCCCATGGCCAATTGTTGAACTGGGGAGGTGAGCTTGGCTTGTTGATTCTCCATGTTCATGTATGCCACCAACTCTTCAAGTGTTAGATTGCTCAATTCCATCGTTTTTTTTTATTTTTTTATTTTTTTTCTTTTCAAAATTTGATAAGAAAAACTTGTATGTACAAGAAAATAAAACTAATTAGAACTGAAAATAAGAATAAACCAAGTAACAAATAAACTAAAGAAAACAATCCCCGGCAACGGCGCCAAAAATTTGATGCACCCAAAAGAGTGTATCTTATTTAACCTTGCACTAAAAAGATCAATTGTAAGTATAATGATTAGCAAGGGTCGAGTCCTCAGGGATTGGGTTTTAATCTATGAGTTATTAGTTTATAACTTACGTTCAAAGAAAACAATAAAAGAAAAGGGGTTTTTGAAGCCAGATTTAAACTAAAGTAAATAATAAGAATAAGATGCAAGGCGGTATAACCAGCCAATAAAAATATATATACTAAATTAGGCGGTATAACCAGCCAATGAAAATATATATACTAAATTAGGCGGTATAACCAGCCAATAAAAATAAAACAAAGTTAATATACAAATTAGGCGGTATAACCAGCCAATAAAAATAAATATACTTTTAAAAATAAGCAAACTAGAAAAGTAAGAAAACAAGTAAGTAAGAAGAATCAAATATGAAAAATATGGTTAAGGTTTCATTCTCCACCACTAGACATCATTAAGAATCAATTTCAGATCTATCAATATCAACCAACTATCAAAGTTAACAAACATAGATAACAACAAGCTCTGTTATCCCAATCTTTCCTTAGTTTGTCGTTAAATAGAACAAGCTCTCTATTTAATCTCTAACCATTAAACAACCTAGAATAAGCTCTCTAAATTCAATTTAATGGCAGCTTTATGATGAGAAAGATAGGTTGATCTAAGCAACAAACACATAAGCTCGGATTGTTCAACTTAGGTTATGTTCCACTTTGCAATTATTGAAAACTTGACCATAATCATTAATCACAAATTGCCACTTATGAATAGGAAATCAAGACAATTACACGGATCAAGACTCCTAGACTAGCAATAGATACTTATCAAGATCTATCTAGTTGTACACCTAAATAAATCAAGACAACATCATGAACAATTCTTGTAGAAGAACATAAGCAACTTTGATAGAAAATTAATGATAGATAGAATCTGAAAATCAATCACAAAACATGTCTAGGGCTTTGAAATCACCCTTAACCAAATAGAAGTTTAGCCTAGCATAGGCATTGTAAACATAAACATAAAATTAAAGAGAATCTAAGAAGGAAATAAAAGAAAGAAAGAAGAAGAAGAAAATAAAGAAAAAGAAAACTAGAGAAAAGAAAGAAGAAGAAAACTTAGAGAATTTTATTACAATGGCTAATTTCCTACCAATCTACCATCTCTTAGAATCATCCAAGGCCCTCTATTTATACACATTTTGGAAGGCTAAATGACAAGAGACAAGCTTTACAAATTTCAAAGGTAGGTATAATAGGTGGGTGCATTTTTCTAACAATTTTCGTCATATTGTATGACAATTTTGATCAGCCAACTTGATGGTCGATTTTGTCAATTTTGGAGGCCTGATCTGATCACATGGTCTTCTAGAAAAATGTTCCCCTATCAGTTACTGATCCATATCCGTTGGAATCAGCTCATTTGCTGATATGGATAAGAAGATATGGGCAAAATACGAAAACAGGTCAGCACAGACGTCATTGCACATCAGCCAACTTGATGGTAGATTTCGCTAGGGAAAACGACTCCGTTTCAAGAAGTGTAAAACATGAAAAAGATAGATATGCCTCTTAACTTTGCACGGTTAAAATTTCAGCCTTATTTCTTTAGTAAAACTCGAGATATAGCTGATATGGAAAAAGGTGTCGGAACTGGAACTGAACTGGATTTGCCCTTAATTCTAGTAATCTGAAATCACTCAAAGAAACTTGTGAAAAACACCAAATTACATAAAAATATAAAAGATCATAAACACAATTAGACTAAACAATAATAACTCATATTTGACACAAAACAATAATAAAACATAACTAAAAACTATATAATTATACGAGTTATCACTAATCCACTTTCAATACAAATGATAAGCTCATAAAATATACATTTTATGCCTTTTTACCTTTAGTTTTTGTTATGTTTTCGATCATTATCTTGTTTACTTATATTATGTTTTTGAATTTTAGGTACAATAAGGAGAATGAATTGAAAAGATGTCAATAATGATGGTAAAGAGCTTACAAAATCATAATCACAAGATGGAAGATGACTTGAGAGTCAAAAATATCAATTTCTGGTTGAAAAGCAATCAGGCAGATTTGACCTCCGGAGATTGTTGTAAGGAAAACATGATGTTAGATTCTTTATTTGAAGAAACTTCCTTCTTGACTTTTGAAGTTTACTTGATTATCTTTCCAACGATATATTATGGGCCCAAATCGGATATGAAATGGGCATTCAAAGTGGCGCTAGAAGATCTCCCTAAAGAACCCTGCGGCCAGAAAAACCCTAATCGCAAATCTGAAAAGAAAAAAAAGGCAAAAACGTGATTTTTGCACCTCCAGGCATACTTGTGCGGCAAGGACTTATTCTCAGGGTTTTAAAGCTCTATAAATACCATCTTTTGAGCCACAAACTAGAGATCTTTTGAGGAGAGTCAAGGGATCATCATTATTCTTCTTCTTCTTCTTCTCCATTCTTTTATTTTTATTTTTCTTTTTAGTTTTATGTATATATTATCTATGCCTATGCTAGGCTAAACTTTTATTTGGTTAAGGGTGATTTCAAAGCCCTAGACATGTTATGTAATTGATTTTCAGATTCTATCTATCATTGTTTTCTATCAAAGTTGCTTATGTTCTTCCATTAAAATTGTTCATGATGATGTTTTGATTTGTTTAGGTGGCCAACTAGATAAATCTTGATAATTTTCTAATGCTAGTTTAGGAGTCTTGATCCGTGTAATTGTCTTGATTTCCTATTCATAAGTAGCAATTTGTGATTAATTATTATGGTCAAGTTTTCAATAATTGCAAAGTGGAACATAACCTAAGTTGAACAATCCGAGCTTATGTGTTTGTTGCTTAGATCAACCTATCTTTCTCATCATAAAGCTGCTATCAAATTAAACTTAGAGAGCTTATTCTAGGTTGTTTGATAGTTAGAGATTAAATAGAGAGCTTGTTCTATTTAACGACGAACTAAGGAAAGATTGGGGTAACAGAGCTTGTTGTTATCTACGGTTGTTAACTTTGATAGCTAATTAATGTTGATAGATATGAAATTGATTCTTAATGATGTCTAGTGGTGGAGAATGAAAGCTTAACCATATTTTTAATATTTGATTCTTCTTAATTACTTGTTTTCTCATTCTTATTATTTACTTTAGTTTAAATCTGATTTCAAAAACCCCTTTTCTTTTATTGTTCTTGAATTTAAGTTTTAAACTATTAACTTATAAACTAAAACCCAATCCTTGAGGACTCGGCCCTTGCTAACTACTATACTCTACAATTGATCTTTTTAAGTGCAAGGTTAAATAAGATACACTCTTTTGGGTGCATCAAATTTTTGGCGCCGTTGCCGGGGATTGCTTTCTTTAGTTTATTTGGTACTTGGTTTATTCTTATTTTCAGTTCTAATTAGTTTTATTTTCTTGTACATACAGGTTTTTCTTTTCAAATTTTTAAAAAAAAAAAATAGAACGATGGATTTGAGCAGTCTAACACTTGAAGAGTTGGTGGCATACATGAACATGGAGAATCAACAAGCCAATCTTACCTCCCCAGTTCAACAATTGGCCATGGGAGGATGTCAAGGCCATCAAGGGTTCCAAGACCAACCGCATGATAATTACTCAAACACTTATCATGAGGGATGGTGGGATCATACTAATTATGGCTACTCGAAAAATTTCCAAGAAGTAGATCCTTATGCCAATTACACTCATCCATCTAGCTTCAATCAATCATGGTCTCAAGAACCAGATCTTTTTCAGCCATCACATATGACTCAAAACTCAGGTACTTCTTTAGAAGATCTTGTCTATTCTCTTGTTACTGATACTTTGCAATTTCAACTAGGAAACAAGGGCAAGCATCCAGAGTTTGGAAAAGCAAATGAGCTAATTGGCTAGTAGTATGGTGGGATGGGTAGCACAAAGATCTGAAGAACTCCCTGCCCAAACGATGATTAACCCAAAGGAGAATGCTACTATTGTGACCTTGAGGAATGAGGAACAAGATGAGGATGAGACAAAATTAGAGATGGATTCTATTCTTGAGGATAATGAAGCCACAAATCCAAATAAGAGTACTTCGGCACCTGAGGTAACGTTTAAGGTTCCAATTTTTACTAATGTTTCTTTTACACTTTTTCCTAGTAGATTTGCAAAGTTCAAGGAGGAGGAACATATACAACACATGCCGTAAATCTTAAACAACTTGTTTGTGGATGCCATTCAACAAGTATCAAAATATGCTCCATTCCTCGATGAGATATGCACCACAAAGGATGATGAAATAATACTTGTAACGGAGAATGCATCCACTGTTGTGCAAAGAAAGCTTCCTATCAAACGCATAAATTTGGGAAATTTCATGTATGAGCCTGACAAGCCTAAAAAACCAAGAAGGGGTGTTGGTTAGGTTCAAAACACTAACTCAAATGTTAATTGGGAAGGCAGCCCAATTAAAGAAGAAATTGCCAACCTGCCATATTCAGATTTGCTTTCTCTTTCTCTTTCTCTCTCTTTTTCTTTTTCTTTTTCTTTTTCTTTTCTTTTCTTTTATTATTTTTATTTTTATTGTTTTTATTGTTTTATGTTTATTTGTTAATTTTTTGTTTAGTATTTTAGGATTATTTAGGTTGCATGAGTTTGTTTTGTTTTGAGTCTTAGTTGTTCCTATTCTTATGTTATTAGTTCTTTTCTCTTACACATGATTCTTTCATTTGGGTTAATAGCATTACATTGAGGACAATGTAAGAATTAAGTGTGGGGGGAAGGATTTAGGATTTCTTTTATTTTTGTCTATTTTTTTTATGAGTCTTTAATATAATTATTATTATTATTTTTAGTGTGTTTTAGTTCCTTTTTAATACAATAATGAGATATGAATTGTATAGGTCTAAAACTAGTTATTAGTGAGAAGATTTTCATGAGAATTGAGCTTGATACTATTTTTTATGAGCCAATGTTGATATGATATGTTGATTGAGAAAGAAGCATGTTTAGACTTGATATTGACTTGTATAATCATCCTTGTGAGTTTTTGAGCCTATATGATTGATACATTATACATATCAATCTAATTTCTTTCTTGAGTGCTCTTATGATTACATGATTCTCTAGAACTTGCTTTAAACCGTTTGAGACTATATTGATACATGTGATAACATGAATATGATAGAGACATTAGGATTTTTAACTCGAGCCAAACAACCATCCCTTATTGATGTTCCAAGAGAACATCCCCCTTAGTGAACCAATTTGAGCCTACATTACATATGCTATTTTGTTGGTAACCACAACTTACACCTAGCCTAAATATACTTATATCCTTACCCTTGTTCTAAAGATGGATTATATGTTTTGAGACATATAGCAAAAAAAAAAAACAAGGGATATTTTTAGTTGAAAATTTGGGTTGGAAACAAAAGATAAGTGTGGGGAAGAAAAGAAAAAAAAAGTCAAGAGAAAAAGAAAGGGATCATTGTCAAATACATTCCCATATTGAAAAAAAAAATCTCTTAAACTTTTGGTTATAGAAAAAGATGTTACAAAGTTGGTTAGAATGAAGTAAAGGCTCAACATGAAATATTCAGCCTATGTGATTATGTACTTCCAAGGAATATTGAGAAAGTTTTATTTGCAAAATCTTATTTTGTCTCTAAATTCTATGAAGTCTTTGGAACCTTTGTAATATCTTTTATTCTTTAACCACATTACAACCCCTTGGCCCCATTACAACCTTGATTAAAGACCTCTTGATTTATGAAGTTGTATGATCTAAATAGTGGAGAATAGGTGGACAAGCAAGCATATGGTAGAACTGTTTTTCATGAGATTGATTGAGTGTAAACACTTTACCACTACTTTAAAGAGTGAAAATCAGGAGAGTATCCCATGTGAGAAGTTGAGATTAAGTTTGAATATGCACTATTTTGATTGAAATATGTTATGTTAACATTGGCTTAACTCAAACTATTTACATTCAAGCAAGATTTTTTGTGAATTTCTTTAAGCTATTGATTAGTTTATAAGACTTGTCCAATAATTATCTCTAATTTATATTGGAAGGATTAGTTGTAATTATTATTTTTATCATTATTATTATTATTATTTTTAATTTTTTTAGTTTTTCTTATGTCTTCAATGTTTGTGGGTATCATCCTAGTAAACCCTCACGAGACTAAACTCGTCCACTAGGGACACCTAGGGGTTTAAAGGCTTGTGTCACATGCTAAGTGCCACCGTGATTTCCTACGAAAGTGGATTAGATTAGATTTTCTTATTTTATTTTATTTTGTTTTGCTCGAGGACTAGCAAAAAGCTAAGTGTGGGGGTATTTGATAAGCTCATAAAATATACATTTTACGCCTTTTTACCTTTAGTTTTTGTTATGTTTTCGATCATTATCTTCTTTACTTATATTATGTTTTTGAATTTTAGGTACAATAAGGAGAATGAAGTGAAAAGATGTCAATAATGATGGTAAAGAGCTTACAAAATCATAATCACAAGATGGAAGATGACTTGAGAGTCAAAAATATCAATTTCTGGTTGAAAAGCAATCAGGCAGATTTGACCTCCGGAGATTGTTGTAAGGAAAACATGATGTTAGATTCTTTATTTGAAGAAACTTCCTTCTTGACTTTTAAAGTTTACTTGATTATCTTTCCAACGATATATTATGGGCCCAAATCGGATAAGAAATGGTTATTCAAAGTGGCTCTAGAAGATCTCCCTAAAGAACCCTGCGGCCAGAAAAACCCTAATCGCAAATCTGAAAAGAAAAAAAAGGCAAAAACGTGATTTTTGCACCTCCAGGCATACTTGTGCGGCAATGACTTATTCTCAGGGTTTTAAATCTCTATAAATACCATCTTTTGAGCCACAAACTAGAGATCTTTTGAGGAGACTCAAGGGATCATCATTCTTCTTCTTCTTCTTCTCGATTCTTTTATTTTTATTTTTCTTTTTAGTTTTATGTATATATTATCTATGCCTATGCTAGGCTAAACTTTTATTTGGTTAAGGGTGATTTCAAAGCCCTAGACATGTTATGTAATTGATTTTCAGATTCTATCTATCATTGTTTTCTATCAAAGTTGCTTATGTTCTTCCATTAAAATTGTTCATGATGATGTTTTGATTTGTTTAGGTGGCCAACTAGATAAATCTTGATAATTGTCTAATGCTAGTTTAGGAGTCTTGATCCGTGTAATTGTCTTGATTTCCTATTCATAAGTAGCAATTTGTGATTAATGATTATGGTCAAGTTTTCAATAATTGCAAAGTGGAACATAACCTAAGTTGAACAATCCGAGCTTATGTGTTTGTTGCTTAGATCAACCTATCTTTCTCATCATAAAGCTGCTATCAAATTGAACTTAGAGAGCTTATTCTAGGTTGTTTGATAGTTAGAGATTAAATAGAGAGCTTGTTCTATTTAACGACGAACTAAGGAAAGATTGGGGTAACAGAGCTTGTTGTTATCTACGGTTGTTAACTTTGATAGCTAATTAATGCTGATAGATATGAAATTGATTCTTAATGATGTCTAGTGGTGGAGAATGAAACCTTAACCATATTTTTAATATTTGATTCTTCTTAATTACTTGTTTTCTCATTCTTATTATTTACTTTAGTTTAAATCTGATTTCAAAAACCCCTTTTCTTTTATTGTTCTTGAATTTAAGTTTTAAACTATTAACTTATAAACTAAAACCCAATCCTTGAGGACTCGACCCTTGCTAACTACTATACTCTACAATTGATCTTTTTAAGTGCAAGGTTAAATAAGATACACTCTTTTGGGTGCATCAACAAATTAGAGACAATCATTGAACAAGTCTTATAAACTAATCAGTAGCTTAAAGAGTTTCACAAAAAATCATGCTTGATCGTAAATGGTTTGAGTTAAGCTAAAATTAACATAACATATCTCAATCAAAATAGTGCATGTTCAAACTTAATCTCAACTTCTCACATGGGATACCCTCATGATTTTCACTCTTTAAAATACTGGTGAAGTGTTTACACTCAATCAATCTCATGAAAACAGTTTCTACTATATGCTTGCTTGTCCACCTATTCTCCACTACTTTAGATCATGCAACTTCATGAATCAAGAGGTCTTTATGCAAGGTTATTATGGGGCCAAGGGGTAATAATGTGGCTAAAGAATAAAAGAGAAAGGATATTACAAAAGTTCCAAAGATTTTATAGAGTTTAGAGACATAATAAGATTTATACAAAGAAACTTCTCAAAACTCTTTACAAGTACATAGTCACATAGGCCGGATATTCATGTTGGGCCTTTTCTTCATTCTAAACAACTTTGTAACATCTTTTTCTTTTTCCACAAATTCAAGAGATGATTCATATTTTTTTTTTCATTTTTTTTTTCACATAGGAATGTATTTGCCAGTATTCCATTTCTTTTTCTCTTGACTTTTCTTTTCTTTTCCCCCCACACTTATTTCTTGTTTCTAACCCAAATTTTCAATAGATCTTCCTTGTCTTTGCAACTTGTCTCAAAACATGCTAATTCATCTTTAGAACAAAGGTAAAGATATAAATAAGTATATTTAGGTTAGGGACAAGTTATGGTTACCAAAGAAATAGCTTATTCAATGTAGGCTCAAATTGGTTCACTAAGGGTGTGTTCTCTTGGAACATGAATAAGGGATGGCTGTTTGGCCCTGGCTAAAAATCCTAATGCCTCTATCATATTCATGTTATCACATGTATCAATATAGTCTCAACAAGGTTTAAAGCAAGTTCTAGAGAATCATGTAATCATAAGAACACTCAAGAAAGAAATTAGATTGATATGTATAATGCATCAATCATATAGGCTCAAAAACTCACAAGGATGATTATACAAGTCAATATCAAGTCTAAACATGCTTCTTTCTCAATCAACATATCATATCAACATTGGCTCATAAAAATTTAGTATCAAGCTTAATTCTCATGAAAAGCTTCTCAGTAATAACCAGTTTAGACCTATGCAATTCATATCTCATCATTGTATTAAAAAGGAACTAAAACACACTAATAATAATAATAATAATAATAAAGACTCATAAAAAAAATAGAAGACAAAAATAAAAGAAATCCTAAATCATTCCCCCCAGACTTAATTCTTACATTGTCCTCAATGTAAGTCTATTAACCCAAATGAAAGAATCATGTGTAAGAGAAAATAACTAATAACATAAGAATAGGAACAACTAAGACTCAAACAAAACAAACTCATGCAACCTAAATAATCCAAAAATACTAAACAAAAAATTAACAAATAAACATAAAAACATAAAAAATAAAATGAAAAACAATAAAAATAATAAAAGAAAGAGGAAAAGAAAGTGAAAGTGAAAGAGAAAGAGAAAGAGAAAGCAAATCTGAATATGGCAGGTTGGCAATTTCTTCTTTAATTGGGCTGCCTTCCCAATTAACACTTGAGTGAGTGTTTTGAATCTAACCAACACCCCTTCTTGGCATTTTAGGCTTGTCAGGCTCATACATGAAATTTCCCAAATTTATGCGTTTGAGAGGAAGCTTTCTTTGCACAACAGTGGATGCATTCTCCATTACAAGTATTATTCCATCATCCTTTGTGGTGCATATCTCATCGAGGAATGGAGCATATTTTGATACTTGTTGAATGGCATCCACAAACAAGTTGTTTAAGGTTTCCGGCATGTGTTGTTCATGTTCTTCCTCCTTGAACTTTGAACCTTAAACGTTACCTCAGGTGCCGAAGTACTCTATTTCAGAATTGAAGATTCATTATCTTCAATAGTTGAATCCATCTTTAGTTCTTTCTCATCCTCGGGTTCCCTTGGATTTTCTGATTCATCCTCAAGTTGTATGGCGCTAACACTCTCCTTTGGATCAATCATCGATTGGGAAGGGAGTGCTTGAGATCTTTGTGCTACTAATTCCACCGTACTACTAGCCAATAGGCTCATTTGCCTTTCCAAGCTCTGGATACTTGCCTTTGTGATGCACCCAAAAGAGTGTATCTTATTTAACCTTGCACTAAAAAAAATCAATTGTAGAGTATAGTGATTAGCAAGGGTCGAGTCTACAGGGATTGGGTTTTAGTTTATAAGTTAATAGTTTAAAACTTAAAAACAAGTAAACAAAAGTAAAGGGGATTTTGAAATCAGATTTAAACTAAAGTTAACAATAAGAATGAGAAAACAAGTAATTAAGAAGAATCAAATATGAAAAATATGGTTAAGGTTCATTCTCCACCACTAGACATCATTAAGAATCAATTTCATATCTATCAACATTAATTAGCTATCAAAGTTAACAACCGTAGATAACAACAAGCTCTGTTACCCCAATCTTTCCTTAGTTCGTCGTTAAATAGAACAAGCTCTCTATTTAATCTCTAACCATCAAACAACCTAGAATAAGCTCTCTAAATTCAATTTAATGGCAGCTTTATGATGAGAAAGATAGGTTGATCTAAGCAACAAACACATAAGCTCGGATTGTTCAACTTAGGTTATATTCCACTTTGCAATTATTGAAAACTTGACCGTAATCATTAATCACAAATTGCTACTTATGAATAGGAAATCAAGACAATTACACGGATCAAGACTCCTAAACTAGCATTAGACAATTATCAAGATTTATCTAGTTAGCCACCTAAACAAATCAAAACATCACCATGAACAATTTTTATGGAAGAACATAAGTAACTTTGATAGAAAAGAATGATAGATAGATTCTGAAAATTAATTACATAACATGTCTAGGGCTTTGAAATCACCCTTAACCAAATAAAAGTTTAGCCTAGCATAGGCATTGTAAACATAAACATAAAATTAAAGAGAATCTAAGAAGAAAATAAAAGAAAGAAAGAAGAAGAAGAAGAATATTAATTATCCAGCCTCTTGCTCTCTCAAAAACAAAGAAACAAAGAAGAAATCAGAATTTGATGCTTGGGGAAGTGTCAATTTCGTATGCCCCCTTGGTCTCTATTTATAGGCAATAGCTAGGGCATCAAACAAGTGAATTTCAGCTCTCTCCCTTCAATAAATGCTGACTTGTGGCTAAAGTTAAGGAAAAGTGGCTAACTTTTGTGTTTTAAGGAAAGATATAAGCCTTGGTAGCCAAGTTTGAATAAAGTAGGAAAGTTTTAGTCAAAGCACTCTTTAATGAAGAGAGATTATATTCTTGCAGCCAAAGAAAGTGTAAGGAAGGAAAGTCTTGGCTGATTTAATTCTTCTACTTTGACTAGGATTAGGTTAAGAAAAGATTTTTGCAATTAATGCAATTAATGCAAGTTGACTGCCACTAATCCTTCTTTGAGAAGGATAAACATAAATGTCATCTAGGGTATTAAAAAAATATATGATTTGCGGCTGGGGTTTTTTTTGCCACTAGGGTTGTTTAGGGAGATATTTCAATGCCAATTTGGATGACCATTTCTTATCCGATTTAGGCCCATGACCAACCATTGAAAAGGTAATCAAGTTAGCTTTAAAAGTCATGTAGGAAGTTTCTTCGAATAAATGATCTAACATAATGTTTTCTTAGCAACAAGTTCCATAGCTTAAATTTGTCTTCTTGCTTTGCACCAAGAATTTGATCTTTTTGACTCACAACTCTTTTTCCATCTTGTGATTGTGATTTTGTAAGCTCTTTAACATCCTAATTGACATGTTTTGACTTCATCTCCTCCAAAATACCTACAAAGCATAAAAACCTAGTAAAATGTCAAGGAAGTAAGAATCAAAGCACAAAGTATAAAGAAATTAAATAGGAAAATGTATGAAATTAAGCACTTATCACTTTGTTTCCCTTGTTTCCTGTTGAAGTTGCAGAGTATTAATAACAAAATAATTGACAAGTTCTTCTAAAGAATTACCTGAGTTTTGAGGTGGTGGCTTAAAAAGATCTTGTTGTTGATCCCATGGTTGATTGAAGAGAAATTGATTAGTGTAATTAGCATAAAGATCTACTTCTTGATAATCTCTCGAGTAGCCATAATGAGTATGATTCCACCATCCCTCATTATAAGTGTTTGGGAAAGCATCATACTGTTGTCCTTGGAACCCTTGATGGCTTTGGTATTCTCCCACATCATAGGCTGGTTCAAAATTATCTTTTTGGTAGTATGGGCACCAATTGGTTTGGATGATCCATCATGAAGCACACTCCACACTGCCTTGATTGTTGAATCTTACTTATGGCCACTTGTTGAACTATGGAGATGAGATTGTCTAGTTGGTTCTGAAGGTTCTGAAGTTTTGATGTAGCACCTACCATCTCTTCTTGCTTGAAATTTGAAAACAAAAACCTGTATGTACAAAAAAAATAAAATTAATTACAACTGAAAATAAGAATAAACCAATAAACTAATAAACTAATAAACTAAATAAAGCAATCCCCGACAACGACGCCAAAAACTTGGTTCACCCAAAAGAGTGTATCTTGTTTAACCTTGCACTTAAAAAAATCAATTGTAGAGTTAGGTATCCAAGGTATTTCAATTTGATACCAACTGATGTGAACCCTAGGGGTTAAACCCTTTGAACCCACTAACAAATTGAAATACCTAACCCAGAAAAGCCAAGATTCAGGCAAAGAAAACTTAAACCCTTAAAAGCCTGTTTCAAAGAACCTAGATTAAGCATGTAAGCTAGACCCTAAGAACTCTCGTTTCAAGAACCTAAGTTTGATAGGTTGAACGCCACAAAGAAAGAATTCTTTGATAAGTTCCTAAGTTCTGTCAAGAACTAAAAAGAGTGAAACACTCACTTTGAATAAATTCAAACTAAATTGATCAAAAGATAATTGAAGTAGGCTGCTAAGACATATATTTATAGCCTCCCTACAATAACCCTAATCTACTAAGTAATAATATGTAAAATATGGGCTGAACATACTCAAACCCAAACCTAAATAATTAAAAGATGTCCATGTTACCTAATATAGGTCCAAATGCCTAAGTAATTATAAGAATTAAAATAAGCCCTCTTAATGTGCCACCTTGTGTTCTTGATTCACATGGACCAAACTTGGATGCAAGCCCATCTTGCATGTTGAAGCCTTTCTTGAATAACTTGCAACATGGCCCAAGTGAATTCCATCCATTCTTGCCATGTTTCCTAGATCTTCTTGGATCTTGGCCCATATAAAAATTGCCATGGGATTGGGTCATCTTGGATCCTATCATTCCCCCTTTCCTCGAAAAGATTCGCCCTCGAATCTTAGCCTTGTGTGTGAGAATGACAGCGCTAGGAACTAAATCATGGTGATGCACAATGCCGCTTATGGGTGACAACCCATCTTGCAACTCCTTCGAAAGTAAATTCTCACAATCCTTCAACAAAGAAACAGGCAAAATAGGTAGAGATTGGTTAGGAGCATCAAGAATAAGAACCTCACTCTCATGTTCATCAGAAAAATTCGCAAATTCTTTGTTTTTCTCGGCAGGAATTGTCTCATTTTCTACTAGTGGCTCCTCTCTTACTTCTTTAATTTGAACCACCTCTATTTCTTTTTCACTTTCTTTTTTACTCTCCGTTTCCTCTTGCTTTTCTTTATTTGCAGCCACCTCACTTTCTTTTTCTTTTTTTC
Source organism: Fremontodendron californicum (assembly GCA_030761205.1). Classification (NCBI taxonomy): domain Eukaryota; kingdom Viridiplantae; phylum Streptophyta; class Magnoliopsida; order Malvales; family Malvaceae; genus Fremontodendron; species Fremontodendron californicum. The sequence goes on along the minus strand of JAULJL010000019.1, from coordinate 5,169,153 downwards.
TTCTCTCTTTTTCTCTTTTTTTTCTTCTCCATCTTTCTTCCTCTTGTTGCACAAACCTCTCAAACGATAATGTGATCTCTTTCATCTCTTGTAGAGCCTGCTTTACTTCGTCGCATAATGTGAGAGACATCTTATAGTTGCTGCAAAAAAAATTTGGTTAGTAAAAAACAAAAGAATATCGATTCTTTCCTCTTATTTTTTTTTTTTTGAAGAACGAGACTTCTTGATTTTCTTGAAATCTCGGATGAACTTTTTTTTTTTTTTTTTTTTTTTAAGATTCGGATCAAGAATCAATAAGAAGGAATTTTAATTGATCAAGAATTCAAGAAATGACATCTTGATTTAAACCAACTTTCAAGACTGAAACCCCAAACTTAGACTGCTTAAAAACTATAACCCTAGCAAAAATGCCTAAAGCTATAACCCCAAGACAAGAATGCTGAAACCCCAAAATCTTGTTAGATTGATTTGATTCAATTACAAGAAACGAAACCCCAAAGCAAGGCTGCCTAAAAACTATAACCCAGGGCAAGAATGCCTAAAACTATAACCTTAAGACAAGAATGCCTAAAATCCCAAAATCTTGTTAGATTGATTTGATTCAATTACAAGAAACGAAACCCCAAAGCAAGACTGCCTAAAAACTATAACCCAGGGCAAGAATGCCTAAAGCTATAACCCTAAGACAAGAATGCCTGAAACCCCAAAATCTTGTTATTGATTTTGCTGTGATAGTATCTGAAACCCCAAAAAGAAGTAACAAATAACAAATCAAAGCGATAATTATAAAAACCTGATTGGAAGCCTAAGCTCTGATACCAACTGATGTGAACCCTAGGGGTTAAACCCTTTGAACTCACTAACAAATTGAAATACCTAAGCCAGAAAAGCCAAGATTCAGGCAAAGAAAACTTAAACCCTTAAAAGCCTGTTTCAAAGAACCTAGATTAAGCATGTAAGCTAGACCCTAAGAACTCTCGTTTCAAGAACCTAAGTTTGATAGGTTGAACGCCACAAAGAAAGAATTCTTTGATAAGTTCCTAAGTTCTGTCAAGAACTAAAAAGAGTGAAACACTCACTTTGAATAAATTCAAACTCAATTGATCAAAAGATAATTGAAGTAGGCTGCTAAGACATATATTTATAGCCTCTCTACAATAACCCTAATCTACTAAGTAATAATATGTAAAATATGGGCTGAACATACTCAAACCCAAACCTAAATAATTAAAAGATGTCCATGTTACCTAATATAGGTCCAAATGCCTAAGTAATTATAAGAATTAAAATAAGCCCTCTTAATGTGCCACCTTGTGTTCTTGAATCACATGGACCAAACTTGGATGCAAGCCCATTTTGCATGTTGAAGCCTTTCTTGAATAACTTGCAACATGGCCTGATAACTCGTATAATTATATAGTTTTTAGTTATGTTTTATTATTGTTTTGTGTCAAATACGAGTTATTACTGTTTAGTCTAATTGTGTTTATGATCTTTTATATTTTTATGTAATTTGGTGTTTTTCACAAGTTTCTTTGAGTGATTTCAGATTACTAGAATTAAGGGCAAATCGAGTTCAGTTCCAGTTCCGACACCTTTTGCCATATCAGCTATATCTGGAGTTTCACTGAAGCAATAAGGCTGAAATTTGTATTCGTGCAAAGCTAAGAGGCATATCTATCTTTTTCATGTTTTACACTTCTTGAAACGGAGTCGTTTTCCCTAGCGAAATCGACCATCAAAGTGGCTGATGTGCAATGACGTCTGTGCTGACCTGTTTTCGTATTTTGCCCATATCTGCTTATCCACATCAGCAAATGAGCTGATTCCAATGGCTATGGATCCGTAACTGATACGGGAACCTTTGTCTAGAAGACCACATGATCAGATCAGGCCTTCAATATTGACGAAATCGACCATCAAGTTGGCTGATGTGCAATGACGTCTGTGCTGACCGGTTTTCGTATTTTGCCCATATCTTCTTATCCACATCCGAAAATGATCTGATTCAAACGGCTATGGATCCGTAACTGATAGGGGAACATTTTTCTAGAAGACCATGTGATCAGATCAGGCTTCCAACATTGACGAAATCGACCATCAAGTTGGCTGATCAAAATTGTCATACAATATGACGATTTTTGTTAGAAAAATGCACCCACCTATTATACCTACCTTTGAAATTTGTATAGCTTGTCTCTTGTCATTTAGCCCTCCAAAATGTGTATAAATAGAGGGCCTTGGATGATTTTAAGGGATCATATTGTACATAGGTAGGATATTAGCCATTTTAATAAAATTCTCTAAGTTTTCTTCTTCTTTCTTTTCTCTAGTTTTCTTTCTTTTCTCTAGTTTTCTTTTTCTTTAGAGAGAGCAAGAGTTTTCTTTCTATCTATCATTAATTTTCTATCAAAGTTGCTTATGTTCTTCTACAAGAATTGTTCACGATGTTGTCTTGATTTATTTAGGTGTACAACTAGATAGATCTTGATAATTATCTATTGCTAGTTTAGGAGTCTTGATCCGTGTAATTGTCTTGATTTCCTATTCATAAGTGGCAATTTGTGATTAATGATTATGGTCAAGTTTTCAATAATTGCAAAGTGGAACATAACCTAAGTTGAACAATCCGAGCTTATGTGTTTGTTGCTTAGATCAACCTATCTTTCTCATCATAAAGCTGCCATTAAATTGAATTTAGAGAGCTTATTCTAGGTTGCTTAATGGTTAGAGATTAAATAGAGAGCTTGTTCTATTTCACGACAAACTGAGGAAAGATTGGGATAACAGAGCTTGTTGTTATCTACGGTTGTTAACTTTGATAGTTGGTTGATATTGATAGATCTGAAATTGATTCTTAATGTTGTCTAGTGGTGGAGAATGAAACCTTAACCATATTTTTCATATTTGATTCTTCTTACTTACTTGTTTTCTTACTTTTCTAGTTTGCTTATTTTTAAAAGTATATTTATTTTTATTGGCTGGTTATACCGCCTAATTTGTATATTAACTTTGTTTTATTTTTATTGGCTGGTTATACCGCCTAATTTAGTATATATATTTTTATTGGCTGGTTATACCGCCTAATTTAGTATATATATTTTTATTGGCTGGTTATACCGCCTTGCATCTTATTCTTATTATTTACTTTAGTTTAAATCTGGCTTCAAAAACCCCTTTTCTTTTATTGTTCTTGAATTTAAGTTTTAAACTATTAACTTATAAACTAAAACCCAATCCCTGAGGACTCGACCCTTGCTAACTACTATACTTACAATTTATCCTTTTAGTGCAAGGTTAAATAAGATACACTCTTTTGGGTGCATCAAGTTTTTGGCGCCATTGCCGGGGATTGTTTTCTTTAGTTTATTTGTTACTTGGTTTATTCTTATTTTCAGTTCTAATGAGTTTTATTTTCTTTTACATACGGGTTTTTCTTATCAAATTTTGAAAAATAAAAATAAAAAAAAAACAAAAAAAAAGACGATGGAATTGAGCAATCTAACACTTGAAGAGTTGGTGGCATACATGAACATGGAGAATCAACAAGCCAATCTCACCTTCCCAGTTCAACAATTTGCCATGGGAGGATGTCAAGGCCATCAAGTGTTCCAAGACCAACAGTATGATCATTACTCAAACACTTACCATGAGGGATGGTGGGATCATACTAATTATGGCTACTCGAAAAATTACCAAGAAGTAGATCCTTATGCCAATTACAATCATCCATCTAGCTTCAATCAATCATGGTCCCAAGAACCAGATCTTTTTCAACCACCACATATGACTCAAAACTCAGGTACTTCTTTAGAAGATCTTGTCTATTCTCTTGTTACTGATACTTTGCAATTTCAACAGGAAACAAGGGCAAGCATCCAGAGTTTGGAAAAGCAAATGATCCAATTGACTAGTAGTATGGTGGGATGGGTAGCACAAAGATCTGAAGAACTCCCTGCCCAAACGATGATTAACCTAAAGGAGAATGCTACTATTGTGACCTTGAGGAATGAGGAACAAGATGAGGATGAGACAAAATTAGAGATGAATTCTATTCTTGAGGATAATGAAGCCAATGATCCAAATAAGAGTATTTCGGCACCTGAGGTAACGTTTGAGATTCCAATTTTTACTAATGTTTCTTCTCCACCTTTTCCTAGTAGATTCGCAAAGTTCAAGGAGAATGAACATGAACAAGACACGCTGGAAACCTTAAACAGTTTGTTTGTGGATGTCATTCAACAAGTACCAAAAGATGCACCATTCCTCGATGAGATATGCACCACCAAGGATGATGGAATAATACTTGTAATGGAGAATGCATCCACTGTTGTGCAAAGAAAGTTTCCTCTCAAACGCATAAATTTGGGAAATTTCATGTATGAGCCTGACAAGCCTAAAAAGCCAAGAAGGGGTGTTGGTTAGATTCAAAACACTAACTCAAGTGTTAATTGGGAAGGCAGCCCAATTAAAGATGAAATTGCCAACCTTCCATATTCAGATTTGCTTTCTCTTTCTCTTTCTGTTTCTTTTCCTTTTTCTTTTATTATTTTTGTTGTTTTTATTTTTATTTCTTATGTTTCTTTGTTAATTGTGTTTACTGTTTTTAAGTTCATTTAGGCTGCAAAAGTTTCTTTTGTTTAATAGTTCTTTTCTCTTACATATAATTCTTGCATTGGGGGATAATAGCATTACATTAATGACAATGTAAGAATTAAGTGTGGGGGGAATGATTTAGGATTTCTTTTTTTGAGTCTTTTTATGTTGTTTTTCTTTTTGATCCTTGTTTTGAAAATAACTAGATGTAAATATAATTTTAATTTTTTTAACCCCGGTTAAATGGCAGATAACGGTACTCCGTGATTATTTAAATCGGTTCCATCAGCTACCCATAAAACTGATATTGTATATAAATTTCTCTTCCAATTTCTCTTTCAATTTTTTCATTTTTTTTTCAGGATGGATGATATTCTCACAAGATTGCAGAAACGATTTCCTCCTTTTTCTCGAAATATTTTACTGAAGCTTTACCAAGTTCGATTTGAAAGATTAAGAATGCTTATGCACAAAGGGATTCCTGAAGACATACGTTGGATAATTGAAGCCAATGTACGTGAAGATGAATATCTTCCTGTTTTGCATTTACCAGGTACAGGTAGAAGCACTTTTGCAAAGAAGCGACGAGCAAAGCGCATGAGTTCAAATTGCCACAAATGTGCACGATGGACGTGTAATGGTAAATGTCGTTCTATTGGGATTCCGTCCTCTAATCGAGATGATAAAATTGAATTCATTAAGGATGGACTGAGTAAGGAGAATTTGGGTAATATCCAACTTTCTCTTGAGACGCATCCTTGTGGAGACGTACAAAGAGAAATTCTTGATTTATGGCCGCAATTCCAAAGGGAATGGCAACATCTTGGGAATCTGATGTTAAAAGACCCTGTTTGCCAGCTTGTAAGAAAACTGGATGGGAAGCATATCCTCGACTCATAGAAGGCGTTTAAGCCGTTTCTGGACGTAAAACCAGAGAAAGATGTGATCCACAATCACAACTACAATAAATGACTTCTCAGCTTTTGGTTTGATTTGCAATAACTTCATTTTGGTTTAATTTACGTGTTGTTCGATTTGTGTAATTATTCTCTTTTTTTTTATTTGTCTTTTACGGTTGATTTTTCTTCTCTTTTTGATTTTCTTCCTGAAATCACGCAAAAATCTTTTCTTAGGTTAACATTTTCTTCTGACAGGTCAAATACACTTTCGGCGACATTATTACTCTTGACTTTTACGGTTGATTTTTCTTCTCTTTTTGATTTTCTTCCTGAAATCACGCAAAAATCTTTTGTTAGGTTAACATTTTCTTCTGACAGGTCAGATACACTTTCGGCGACATTATTACTCTTGTCTGATTCACTACTCAGTCCTCTATATATTACACCATGTACTCATTCTCTTTCAGGCACTCAAAAAAAAAAAAAAGAAAAAAGAAAAAAAAATGGAAAGTACTTCGTCCCAACGCATTAAAAAAATTTGTGTCTTTGGAGGTGCTTATCCAGGGAAAAATAACATATTCGCTGATGAAGCCATAAGAGTTGGAGTAATACTTGCCCAACAACAGACCCAGTTGATTTATGGAGGCGGTAGTACGGGTTTAATGGGAGCAGTCGCTACAGCAGCACACGCCAGAGGAAGTCCAGTTCTAGGAATCGTGCCAAAACTATTCACAGGTTTTTGTGGACCTACCGTGGGTAAGGAAATACAAGTCTGGAGTATCCCTGAACGGATAACAATCATGTACCATTCTGCCGATGCATTCATTGCTTTACCAGGAGGTCTGGGTACATTGGAAGAAATAGCTTGCGTGGCTTCTTGGACATCTTTGGTCACAAATAAGAAACCCATTGGTTTGCTTAATATTAATGGTTATTTTAATAATTTGCTTTCATATTTAGATAATGCTGTGGATAATGGATTCATGTTTTCAGAGGCAAGGAGAACCATAATTTCTGCTACAACCATTGAAGATTTACTCAAAAAGCTCCAAGCTTATGAGTATTTATCTGCTACGGTTGTTTCGCAAACGCTCGGAAAAAGTAAAAGAGATATGGACGAGCAAGGAGTGGATTGCACTTTGTCTTTGTGACATTATCTAACATTTTGTTTGTTGTGTCTCAGTTATAATAAGTGGTTAGCAACCTCTACAGGTAATATCTCCTAAATTTTACCTTCTTAAAAAAAAAAAAAAAGTTTGTTGTGTTTTAAGCAATTTAGAAGTATTCATTCTGAACAAGGTCTGAGTAAGGGAGACTTGAGACATACCTTGTCAGTTTGATTTCTTCTTTTCAAAAAAAAAAAGTTTGTTGTGTTTTCAGCAATTTAGAAGTATTCATTCTGAACAAGGTCTGAGTAAGGGAGACTTGAGACATACCTTGTCGGTTTGATTTCTTCTTTTAAAAAAAAAAAGTTTGTTGTGTTTTAAGCAATTTAGAAGTATTCATTCTGAACAAGGTCTGAGTAAGGGAGACTTGAGACATACCTTGTCAGTTTGATTTCTTCTTTTCAAAAAAAAAAAAAAAAGTTTGTTGTGTTTTAAGCAATTTAGAAGTATTCATTCTGAACAAGGTCTGAGTAAGGGAGACTTGAGACACACCTTGTCAGTTTGATTTTAATCTTTTTATGTTTACTTGTTAATTTTTGTTTAGTATTTTAAGATTATTTAGGTTGCATGAGTTTGTTTTGTTTTGAGTCTTAGCTGTTCCTATTCTTATGTTATTAGTTCTTTTCTCTTACACATGATTCTTTCATTTGGGTTAATAGACTTACATTGAGGACAATGTAAGAATTAAGTGTGGGGGGAATGATTTAGGATTTCTTTTATTTTTGTCTACTATTTTTTTTTTTATGAGTCTTTATTATTATTTTTAGTGTGTTTTAGTTCCTTTTTAATACAATGATGAGATATGAATTGCATAAGTCTAAAACAGAGTTATTAGTGAGAAGATTTTCATGAGAATTGAGCTTGATATCATTTTTCTTTTATGAGCCAATGTTAATATGATATGTTGATTGAGAAAGAAGCATGTTTAGACTTAATCTGACTTGTATAATCATCCTTGTGAGTTTTTGAGCCTATATGATTGATGCATTATACATATCAATCTAATTTCTTTCTTGAGTGCTCTTATGATTACATGATTCTCTAGAACTTGCTTTAGACCTTGTTGAGACTATATTGATGCATGTGACAACATGAATATGATAGAGGCATTAGGATTTTTAGCCAGGGCCAAACAGCCATCCCTTATTGATGTTCCAAGAGAACACACCCTTAGTGAACCAATTTGAGCCTACATTGAATAAGCTATCTCTTTGGTAACCATAACTTGTCCCTAACCTAAATATACTTATATCTTTACCTTTGTTCCAAAGATGAATTAGCATGTTTTGAGACAAGTTGCAAAGACAAGGAAGATCTATTGAAAATTTGGGTTAGAAACAAGAAATAAGTGTGGGGGGAAAAGAAAAGAAAAGTCAAGAGAAAAAGAAATGGAATACTGGCAAATACATTCCTATGTAAAAAAATATATATTTATATATGAATCATCTCTTGAATTTGTGGAAAAAGAAAAAGATGTTACAAAGTTGTTTAGAATGAAGAAAAGGCCTAACATGAATATCCGGCCTAGGTGACTATGTACTTGTAAAGAGTTTTGAGAAGTTTCTTTGTATGATCTTTTTATGACTCTAAACTTTATGAACTCTTTGGAACCTTTGTGATATCTTTATCCTTTTGTTCTTCAACCACATTACAAACCCCTTGGCCCCATTACAACCTTGATTAAAGACCTCTTGATTCATGAAGTTGTATGATCTAAATAGTGGAGAATAGGTGGACAAGCAAGAATATGGTAGAACTGTTTTCATGAGATTGATTGAGTGTAAACACTTCACCACTACTTTAAAGAATGAAAATCATGAGGGTATCCCATGTGAGAAGTTGAGATTAAAATTTGAACATGCACTATTTTGATTGAGATATGTTATGTTAATATTGGCTTAACTCAAACAATTTACATTCAAGCATGATTTTTTGAGAAATTTTTTAAGCTATTGATTAGTTTATAAGACTTGTTCAAAGATTGTCTCTAATTTGTATTGAAAGGATTAGGAATAAATATTTTTAGTATATGTAGTTTATTTATATTTTAGTTTTTCAATGTTTGTGGGTATCGTTCTAGTAAACCCTCACGAGACTAAACTCGTCCACTAGGGACACCTAGGGGTTTAAAGGCTTGTGTCACATGCTAAGTGCCACCGTGATTTCCTACGAAAATGGATTAGATTAGATTTTCTTATTTTATTTTTATTGAGTCGTTGCTAGGGACTAGCAACAATCTAAGTGTGGGGGTGTGATAACTCGTATAATTATATAGTTTTTAGTTATGTTTTATTATTGTTTTGTGTCAAATACGAGTTATTATTGTTTAGTCTAATTGTGTTTATGATCTTTTATATTTTTATGTAATTTGGTGTTTTTCACAAGTTTCTTTGAGTGATTTCAGATTACTAGAATTAAGGGCAAATCGAGTTCAGTTCCAGTTCCGACACCTTTTTCCATATCAGCTATATCTGGAGTTTCACTGAAGCAATAAGGCTGAAATTTGTATTCGTGCAAAGCTAAGAGGCATATCTATCTTTTTCATGTTTTACACTTCTTGAAACGGAGTCGTTTTCCCTAGCGAAATCGACCATCAAAGTGGCTGATGTGCAATGACGTCTGTGCTGACCTGTTTTCGTATTTTGCCCATATCTGCTTATCCACATCAGCAAATGAGCTGATTCCAATGGCTATGGATCCGTAACTGATACGGGAACCTTTGTCTAGAAGACCATATGATCAGATCAGGCCTCCAATATTGACGAAATCGACCATCAAGTTGGCTGATATGCAATGACGTCTGTGCTGACCGGTTTTCGTATTTTGCCTATATCTTCTTATCCACATCAGAAAATGAGATGATTCAAACGGCTATGGATCCGTAACTGATAGGGGAACAGTTTTCTAGAAGACCATGTGATCAGATCAGGCCTCCAACATTGACGAAATCGACCATCAAGTTGGCTGATCAAAATTGTCATACAATATGACGATTTTTGTTAGAAAAATGCACCCACCTATTATACCTACCTTTGAAATTTGTAAAGCTTGTCTCTTGTCATTTAGCCCTCCAAAATGTGTATAAATAGAGGGCCTTGGATGATTGTAAGGGATCATATTGTACATAGGTAGGATATTAGCCATTTTAATAAAATTCTCTAAGTTTTCTTCTTCTTTCTTTTCTCTAGTTTTCTTTCTTTTCTCTAGTTTTCTTTTTCTTTAGAGAGAGCAAGAGGTTGGATAATTAATATTCTTCCTCTTCTTCTTTCTTTCTTTTATTTTCTTCTTAGATTTTCTTTAATTTTATGTTTATGTTTACAATGCCTATGCTAGGCTAAACTTCTATTTGGTTAAGAGTGATTTCAAAGCCCTAGACATGTTTTGTGATTGATTTTTAGATTCTATCTATCATTAATTTTCTATCAAAGTTGCTTATGTTCTTCTACAAGAATTGTTCACGATGTTGTCTTGATTTATTTAGGTGTACAACTAGATAGATCTTGATAATTATCTATTGCTAGTTTAGGAGTCTTGATCCGTGTAATTGTCTTGATTTCCTATTCATAAGTGGCAATTTGTGATTAATGATTATGGTCAAGTTTTCAATAATTGCAAAGTGGAACATAACCTAAGTTGAACAATCCGAGCTTATGTGTTTGTTGCTTAGATCAACCTATCTTTCTCATCATAAAGCTGCCATTAAATTGAATTTAGAGAGCTTATTCTAGGTTGTTTAATGGTTAGAGATTAAATAGAGAGCTTGTTCTATTTAACGACAAACTAAGGAAATATTGGGATAACAGAGCTTGTTGTTATCTACGGTTGTTAACTTTGATAGTTGGTTGATATTGATAGATCTGAAATTGATTCTTAATGTTGTCTAGTGGTGGAGAATGAAACCTTAACCATATTTTTCATATTTGATTCTTCTTACTTACTTGTTTTCTTACTTTTCTAGTTTGCTTATTTTTAAAAGTATATTTATTTTTATTGGCTGGTTATACCGCCTAATTTGTATATTAACTTTGTTTTATTTTTATTGGCTGGTTATACCGCCTAATTTAGTATATATATTTTTATTGGCTGGTTATATCGCCTAATTTAGTATATATATTTTTATTGGCTGGTTATACCGCCTTGCATCTTATTCTTATTATTTACTTTAGTTTAAATCTGGCTTCAAAAACCCCTTTTCTTTTATTGTTCTTGAATTTAAGTTTTAAACTATTAACTTATAAACTAAAACCCAATCCCTGAGGACTCGACCCTTGCTAACTACTATACTTACAATTTATCCTTTTAGTGCAAGGTTAAATAAGATACACTCTTTTGGGTGCATCATGGCCCAAGTGAATTCCATCCATTCTTGCCATGTTTCCTAGATCTTCTTGGATCTTGGCCCATATAAAAATTTCCATGGGATTGGGTCATCTTGGATCCTATCAACGCATAAGATTAACTTGATATGAATGATGTATGATGATGGTAAACTAGCAAGGAGATGAGATAAGCTTATGGAAGCTCATAAGGAGCTCAAAGTGAAAGCTTACTCAACTAGACACCAACTAACTCAGCTCAAGGAGCTGGACACCAGCTCACTCAGCTAGATGTAGCTGAAGGGTAGATAGGTGAGTGACAGTCTATGAGGTGGAGTGACACTAGTTAGTGGTAGCTAGGTGTCCTGGATGATGTGGCACATAGGTGTGACACATCATCACCATCATGCACAAGTGTCACCAATCGGTTTGTGACATGTGACATCATTCATCATGTGGCTGCCACATACCGAAACATCATGTTGTTTCGGGTAAGAGAGGTTCCCTCCTAATAGCCGAATAGATGTGATCATTTGGAAGGGAATGGTTCTGTTGACTGAACCATAATGTCCCAAATGAAGGGTGATATTCTAGAAGGGCCCTTGTGTCCTTTAACCCTTTCATGAAGCAACCCTTGAGAGGCTATAAATAGGAGAGGATTTGGTCAAGACAATACACAAGTATATAACACCAATGATCAAGCAATTGTGAAAGACACAATTGAGAGGCAGATTGCTAAGTGAGTGAGGAGTTCTTGATTGCTTGGATTATCAAGAAGCAAGGCAGAAAGCATTCTGGTTTGGACGAGCAAGATAGGTTAGGTTGTGAAAAGGTTCTTGTAGTTGCCTTAACCGGTTGATTACAAGAGTGACTTAGGCATTCGGTTGAGTTCATTACTCATATCCACAACAAGCGAGCATTGCATAGGCAGACAAGTAAGTGACTTGAACTATTCCTCTATGTTTTCGGATTTTGATAAGTCTATAGATTGTATGATATGCATTCTCTTTGGCTGAATGAACATATAAATGCATGTTGATTAGGGTTCTAGGCTGATAAGTGCTTAAATTCATAAATTTCATATATCAATTCCTTATATTTTATGCTCAGTTCTTTGAAATCCTTGATATTCTTTGAAATTCTTGATATTTTATGCATTCTCTTTGGCTGAATGAACATATAAATGATGATAAGAATTGCTATGGAGTTGAAAACAGTGAATTTGGACAAGAAATGAAGCTTCAAGCACAAGGGACAATTCAAGAAGACTAGATGCGGTTGCTTACATCTCATTCCCTAAAAATCATAGTTGAAAAACCTACTTTCAAGCTCAAAAGAACTCTAGCGACAGCTTTTATCTAGCCTAAGAATTTCAGCTGTCACTTCCTTTTGCACTATTATGGGTTATCATAATTCTTCCTTTAAATACCTTAGCTGAATTATAATTATCCTAATCAAACAAGAAGTGGAGGCATCTCCTAGTATTATTGGCTGTCAACTTTGTCAAACTTGCATTAATTGCAAGAATCTTTCCTTAAAGATAATCTTAGTCAAAGTAGGAGAATTGAATCAGCTATAACTTTCCTTCTTTACACTTACTTTGGCTGCAAGTTTGTAATCTCTCCTCATTAAAGAGTACTTTGACTAAGACTTTCCTACCTTATTATTCTTTCCTTAAATGATAAGTGCTTTATTTCATGCATTTTAATATTGAATTTCCTTATACTTTGTGTTTTGATTCTTAAGTTCCTTGACATTTTACTAGGTTTTTATGCTTTGTAGGTATTTTGGAAGAGATGAAGTCAAAACAAGTCAATTAAGATATTAAAGAGCTTACAAAATCACAAGATTGAAAAAGACTTGGGAGTCAAAAAGATCAAATTCTTGGTGCAAAGCAAGAAGATAGATTTCACCTCCGGAACTTGTTGCTAAGAAAACATGATGTTAGACTCTTTATTCGAAGAAACTTCCTTCTTGACTTTTGAAGATCACTTGATTACCTTTCCAACAGTTGGTCATAGGATTAAATTGGATAAGAAATGGTCATCCAAATTGGCATTGGAGTATCTCCCTAAACAACCTTAATGGCAGAAAAAACCCTAGCCGCAAATCACATCTTTTTCTTAATACCCTAGCTTACATTTATGTTTATCCTTGTCGAAGAAGGATTAGTGGCTGTCAACTTACATTAATTGCAAGTCTCTTTCCTTCAAGCATTAACCTAGTCAAAGTAGGAGAATTAAATCAGCCAAGACTTTCCTTCCTTACACTTACCTTGGCTGCAAGTTTGTAATCTCTCTTCATTAAAGAGTGCTTTGACTAAAACTTTCCTACTTTATTCAAACTTGGTTGCCAAGGCTTATATCTTTCCTTAAAACACAAAAGTCAGTCACTTTTCCTTAACATTAGCCACAAGTCTGCATTTATTGAAGGGAGAGAGCTGAAATTCACTTGTTTGATGCCCTAGCTATTGCCTATAAATAGAGATCAAGCGGCAAACGAAATTTACACTTCTCCAAGCATCAAAGTTCTGATTTCTTCTTTGTTTTAGAGTTTTTGAGAGAACAAGAGGCTAGATAATTAATATTCTTCTTCTTCTTCTTCTTCTTCTTCTTCTTCTTCTTTCTTTCTTTCTTTTATTTTCTTCTTAGATTCTCTTTAATTGATAAACTCATAAAATATATATTTTATGCCTTTCTACCTTTAGTTTTTGTTATGTTTTCGATCTTTATCTTGTTTACTTATAATATGTTTTTGAATTTTAGGTACAATAAGGAGAATGAAGTCAAAAGATGTCAATAACGATGGTAAAGAGCTTACAAAATCATAATCAGAAGATGGAAGAAGACTTGGGAGTCAAAATATCAATTTCTGGTTGAAAAGCAATTAGACAGATTTGACCCTGTTGTAAGGAAAACATAATGTTAGACTCTTTATTTGAAGAAACTTTCTTCTTGACTTTTGAAGTTGACTTGATTATCTTCCAACGATATATTATGGGCCCAAATCGAATAAGAAACGGGAATTCAAAATGGCTCTAGAAGATCTCCCTAAAGCACCCTGCGGCCAGAAAAACCCTAATCGCAAATCTGGAAAAAAGGCAAAAACGTGATTTTTGCACCTCCAGGCTTACTTGTGCGGCAAGGACTTATTCTCAGGGTTTTAAACCTCTATAAATACCATCTTTTGAGCCACAAACTAGACATCTTTTGAGGCGACTCAAGGGATCATCATTATTATTCTTCTTCTTCTTCTCCATTCTTTTATTTTTCTTTTTAGTTTTATGTATATATTATCCATGCTTATGTTATGCTAAACTTCTTTGGTTAAGGGTGATTTCAAAGCCCTAGACATGTTATGTAATTAATTTTCAGAATCTATCTATCATTGTTTTCTATCAAAGTTGCTTATGTTCTTCCATTAAAATTGTTCTTGATGATGTTTTGCTTTGTTTAGGTGGCCAACTAGATAAATCTTGATAATTGTCTAATGCTAGTTTAGGAGTCTTGATCTGTGTAATTGTCTTGATTTCCGTGGCAATTTCTGATTAATGATTATGGTCAAGTTTTCAATAATTGCAAAGTGGAACATAACCTAAGTTGAACAATTCGAGCTTATGTGTTTGTTGCTTAGATCATAAAGCTGCTATTAAATTGAACTTAGAGAGCTTATTCTAGGTTGTTTGATAGTTAGAGATTAAATAGAGAGCTTGTTCTATTTAACGACAAATTAAGGAAAGATTGGGGTAACAGAGCTTGTTGTTATCTACGGTTGTTAACTTTGATAGCTAATTAATGTTGATAGATATGAAATTGATTCTTAATGATGTCTAATGGTGGAGAATGAAACCTTAACCATATTTTTCATATTTGATTCTTCTTAATTTTTCTCATTCTTATTGTTAACTTTAGTTTAAATCTGATTTCAAAATCCCCTTTACTTTTGTTTACTTGTTTTTAAGTGATAAACTATTAACTTATAAACTAAAACCCAATCCCTGAGGACTCGACCCTTGCTAATCACTATACTCTACAATTGATTCTTTTTTTTAAGTGCAAGGTTTAAGATACACTCTTTTGGGTGCATCAAATTTTTGGCGCCGTTGCCGGGGATTGCTTTCTTTAGTTTATTTGTACTTGGTTTATTCTTATTTTCAGTTCTAATTAGTTTTATTTTTTTTATATACAGGTTTTTCTTTTCAAATTTTGAAAAAAAAAACAGTGGAATTGAGCAATCTAACACTTGAAGAGTTAGTGGCATACATGAACATGGAGAATCAACAAGCCAATCTCACCTCCCCAGTTTAACAATGGCCATGGAAGGATGTCAAGGCCATCAATGGTTCCAAGACCAACCGCATGATCATTACTCAAACACTTACCATGAGGGATGGTGGGATCATACTAATTATGGCTACTCGAAAAATTACCAAGAGCTTACAAAATCATACTAAAATGATCATTACAATTTTATGCCTTTCTACTTTTAGTTTTTGTTATGTTTTCGATCTTTATCTTGTTTACTTATAATATGTTTTTAAATTTTAGGTACAATAAGGAGAATGAAGTCAAAAGATGTCAATAATGATGGTAAAGAGCTTACAAAATCATAATCACAAGATGGAAGAAGACTTGGGAGTCAAAAATATCAATTTTTGGTTTAAAAGCAATCAGACAGATTTGACCCTGTTGTAAGGAAAACATGATGTTAGACTCTTTATTTGAAGAAACTTTCTTCTTGACTTTTGAAGTTGACTTGATTATCTTTCCAACGATATATTATGAGCCCAAATCGGATAAGAAATGGGCATTCAAAATGGCGCTAGAATCTCCCTAAAGAACCCTGCGGCCAGAAAAACCCTAATCGTGATGCACTCAAAAGAGTATATCTTATTTAACCTTGCACTAAAAAAATCAATTGTAAATATAGTAGTTAGCAAGGATCAAGTCCTCAGGGATTGGGTTTTAGTTTATAAGTTAATAGTTTAAAACTTAAATTCAAGGACAACAAAAGAAAAGGGTGTTTTGAAATAGTTTTAAAAATAAGTAAACAAGTAAGATGCAAGTAAGAAATAAGAAATCAAATATGAGAGAAATATGGTTAAGGTTTCATTCTACACCACTAGACATCATTAAGAATCCTAAACTAGCAATAGATAATTATCAAGATCTATCTAGTTGTACCCTAAATAAATCAAGACAACATCATAAACAATTCTTGTAGAAGAACATAACAACTTTGATAGAAAATTAATGATAGATAGAATCTGAAAATCAATTACAAAACATGTCTAGGGCTTTGAAATCACCCTTAACCAAATAGAGGTTTAGCCTAGCACAGGCATTGTAAACATAAACATAAAATTAAAGAGAATCTAAGAAGAAAATAAAAGAAAGAAAGAAGAAGAAGAAGAAGAAAAATATTAATTATCCAGCCTCTTGCTCTCTCAAAAACAAAGAAACAAAGAAGAAATCAGAACTTTGACGCTTGGGAAAGTGTATTTTCATTTTAGCTAAAAAAGGTAATTATCCAGCCTCTTCACATCCCAACGAGCCACTAAAAAAGGTAATTCTTAAACCATCCTTTCTCTCTTATATAACTCCTCCACCGTTTCCTAGCAGGTTAGCAATGTCCAAGAAGGAGGAGCAAGAGAAGGAAATTTTGGAAACCTTCCGGAAAGTAGAGGTGAACATTCCTTTAATAGATGCTATCAAACAAGTGCCAAGATATGCCAAGTTCCTAAAAGAGTTGTGCACATCTAAACGGAAGTTGAAATGGAATGAAAAGGTAAGTATGGGGGAGAATGTGTCAGCTGTTCTTCAAAAGAAACTCCCACCTAAATGCAAGGATCCAGGTATGTCTACCACTCCTTGTAAGATAGGCAACAACACCAGGTTTGAGCGTGCTATGCTAGATCTAGGGGCATCTATTAATGTCATGCCATATTGATAACTCGTATAATTATATAGTTTTTAGTTATGTTTTATTATTGTTTTGTGTCAAATACGAGTTATTATTGTTTAGTCTAATTGTGTTTATGATCTTTTATATTTTTATGTAATTTGGTGTTTTTCACAAGTTTCTTTGAGTGATTTCAGATTACTAGAATTAAGGGCAAATCCAGTTCAGTTCCAGTTCCGACACCTTTTTCCATATCAGCTATATCTGGAGTTTCACTGAAGCAATAAGGCTGAAATTTGTAGCCGTGCAAAGCTAAGAGGCATATCTATCTTTTTCATGTTTTACACTTCTTGAAACGGAGTCGTTTTCCCTAGCGAAATCGACCATCAAGTTGGCTGATGTGCAATGACGTCTGTGCTGACCTGTTTTCGTATTTTGCCCATATCTGCTTATCCACATCAGAAAATGAGCTGATTCCAATGGCTATGGATCCGTAACTGATTCGGGAACCTTTGTCTAGAAGACCATATGATCAGATCAGGCCTCTAATATTGACGAAATCGACCATCAAGTTGGCTGATGTGCAATGACGTCTGTGCTGACCTGTTTTCGTATTTTGCCCATATCTGCTTATCCACATCAGCAAATGAGCTGATTCCAACGGCTATGGATCCATAACTGATAGGGGAACCTTTTTCTAGAAGACCATGTGATCAGATCAGGCCTCCAACATTGACGAAATCGACTATCAAGTTGGCTGATCAAAATTGTCATACAATATGACGAAAATTGTTAGAAAAATTCACCCACCTATTATACCTACCTTTGAAATTTGTAAAGCTTGTCTCTTGTCATTTAGCCCTCCAAAATGTGTATAAATAGAGGGCCTTGGATGATTGAAGAGGAGCATATTGTACATAGGTAGGATATTAGCCATTGTAATAAAATTCTCTAAGTTTTCTTCTTCTTTCTTTTCTCTAGTTTTGTTTTTCTTTAGAAAGAGCAAGAGGTTGGATAATTAATATTCTTCTTCTTCTTCTTTCTTTCTTTTATTTTCTTCTTAGATTCTATTTAATTTTATGTTTATAATGCCTATGCTAGGCTAAACTTCTATTTGGTTAAGGGTGATTTCAAAGCCCTAGACATGTTTTGTGATTGATTTTCAGATTCTATCTATCATTAATTTTCTATCAAAGTTGCTTATGTTCTTCTACAAGAATTGTTCATGATGTTGTCTTGATTTATTTAGGTGTACAACTAGATAGATCTTGATAATTATCTATTGCTAGTTTAGAAGTCTTGATCCGTGTAATTGTCTTGATTTCCTATTCATAAGTGGCAATTTGTGATTAATGATTATGGTCAAGTTTTCAATAATTGCAAAGTGGAACATAACCTAAGTTGAACAATCCGAGCTTATGTGTTTGTTGCTTAGATCAACCTATCTTTCTCATCATAAAGCTGCCATTAAATTGAATCTAGAGAGCTTATTCTAGGTTGTTTGATGGTTAGAGATTAAATAGAGAGCTTGTTCTATTTAACGACAAACTAAGGAAAGATTGGGATAACAGAGCTTGTTGTTATCTACGGTTGTTAACTTTGATAGTTGGTTGATATTGATAGATCTGAAATTGATTATTAATGATGTCTAGTGGTGGAGAATGAAACCTTAACCATATTTTTCATATTTGATTCTTCTTACTTACTTGTTTTCTTACTTTTCTAGTTTGCTCATTTTTAAAAGTATATTTATTTTTATTGGCTGGTTATACCGCCTAATTTGTATATTAACTTTGTTTTATTTTTATTGGCTGGTTATACCGCCTAATTTAGTATATATATTTTTATTGGCTGGTTATACCGCCTAATTTAGTATATATATTTTTATTGGCTGGTTATACCGCCTTGCATCTTATTCTTATTATTTACTTTAGTTTAAATCTGGCTTCAAAAACCCCTTTTCTTTTATTGTTTTCTTTCAACGTAAGTTATAAACTAATAACTCATAGATTAAAACCCAATCCCTGAGGACTCGACCCTTGCTAACTACTATACTTACAATTTATCCTTTTAGTGCAAGGTTAAATAAGATACACTCTTTTGGGTGCATCAAATTTTTGGCGCCGTTGCCGGGAATTGTTTTCTTTAGTTTATTTGTTACTTGGTTTATTCTTATTTTCAGTTCTAATGAGTTTTATTTTCTTGTACATACGGGTTTTTCTTATCAAATTTTGAAAAAAAATAAATAAAAAAAAAATAAAAAAAAAAAACGATGGAATTGAGCAATCTAACACTTGAAGAGTTGGTGGCATACATGAACATGGAGAATCAACAAGCCAATCTCACCTTCCCAGTTCAACAATTTGCCATGGGAGGATGTCAAGGCCATCAAGTGTTCCAAGACCAACAGTATGATCATTACTCAAACACTTACCATGAGGGATGGTGGGATCGTACTAATTATGGCTACTCGAAAAATTACCAAGAAGTAGATCCTTATGCCAATTACAATCATCCATCTAGCTTCAATCAATCATGGTCCCAAGAACCAGATCTTTTTCAACCACCACATATGACTCAAAACTCAGGTACTTCTTTAGAAGATCTTGTCTATTCTCTTGTTACTGATACTTTGCAATTTCAACAGGAAACAAGGGCAAGCATCCAGAGTTTGGAAAAGCAAATGATCCAATTGACTAGTAGTATGGTGGGATGGGTAGCACAAAGATCTGAAGAACTCCCTGCCCAAACGATGATTAACCTAAAGGAGAATGCTACTATTGTGACCTTGAGGAATGAGGAACAAGATGAGGATGAGACAAAATTAGAGATGAATTCTATTCTTGAGGATAATGAAGCCAATGATCCAAATAAGAGTATTTCGGCACCTGAGGTAACGTTTGAGATTCCAATTTTTACTAATGTTTCTTCTCCACCTTTTCCTAGTAGATTCGCAAAGTTCAAGGAGGATGAACATGAACAAGACACGCTGGAAACCTTAAACAGTTTGTTTGTGGATGTCATTCAACAAGTACCAAAAGATGCACCATTCCTCGATGAGATATGCACCACCAAGGATGATGGAATAATACTTGTAATGGAGAATGCATCCACTGTTGTGCAAAGAAAGTTTCCTCTCAAACGCATAAATTTGGGAAATTTCATGTATGAGCCTGACAAGCCTAAAAAGCCAAGAAGGGGTGTTGGTTAGATTCAAAACACTAACTCAAGTGTTAATTGGGAAGGCAGCCCAATTAAAGATGAAATTGCCAACCTTCCATATTCAGATTTGCTTTCTCTTTCTTTTCCTTTTTCTTTTATTATTTTTGTTGTTTTTATTTTTATTTCTTATGTTTCTTTGTTAATTGTGTTTACTGTTTTTAAGTTCATTTAGGCTGCATAAGTTTCTTTTGTTTAATAGTTCTTTTCTCTTACATATAATTCTTGCATTGGGGGATAATAGCATTACATTAATGACAATGTAAGAATTAAGTGTGGGGGGAATGATTTAGGAATTCTTTTTTTTGAGTCTTTTTATGTTGTTTTTCTTTCTGATCCTTGTTTTGAAAATAAATAGATGTAAATACAATTTTTATTTTTATTTTTAACCCAGGTTAAATGGCGGATAACGGTACTCCGTGATTATTTAAATAGGTTCCATCAGCTACCCACAAAACTGATATTGTATATAAATTTCTCTTCCAATTTGTCTTTCATTTTTTTCATTTTTTTTCAGGATGGATGATATTCTCACAAGATTGCAGAAACGATTTCCTCCTTTTCCTCGAAATATTTTACTGAAGCTTTACCAAGTTCGATTTGAAAGATTAAGAATGCTTATGCACAAAGGGATTCCTGGAGACATACGTTGAATAATTGAAGCCAAGGTACGTGAAGATGAATATCTTCCTGTTTTGCATTTACCAGGTACAGGTAGAAGCACTTTTGCAAAGAAGCGACGAGCAAAGCGCATGAGTTCAAATTGCCACAAATGTGCACGATGGACGTGTAATGGTAAATGTCGTTCTATTGGGATTCCGTCCTCTAATCGAGATGATAAAATTGAATTCATTAAGGATGGACTGAGTAAGGAGAATTTGGGTAATATCCAACTTTCTCTTGAGACGCATCCTAGTGGAGACGTACAAAGAGAAATTCTTGATTTATGGCCGCAATTCCAAAGGGAATGGCAACATCTTGGGAATCTGATGTTAAAAGACCCTGTTTGCCAGCTTGTAAGAAAACTGGATGGGAAGCATATCCTCGACTCATAGAAGGCGTTCAAGCCGTTTCTGGACGTAAAACCAGAGGAAGATGTGAGCCACTATCACAACTACAATAAATGACTTCTCAGCTTTTGGTTTGATTTGCAATAACTTTATTTCGGTTTAATTTACGTGTTATTCGATTTGTGTAATTATTCTCATTTTTTTTATTTGTCTTTTACGGTTGATTTTCTTCTCTTTTTGATTTTCTTCCTGAAATCACGCAAAAATCTTTTGTTAGGTTAACATTTTCTTCTGACAGGTCAAATACACTTTCGGCGACATTATTACTCTTGACTTTTACGGTTGATTTTTCTTCTCTTTTTGATTTTCTTCCTGAAATCACGCAAAAATCTTTTGTTAGGTTAACATTTTCTTCTGACAGGTCAGATACACTTTCGGCGACATTATTACTCTTGTCTGATTCACTACTCAGTCCTCTATATATTACACCATGTACTCATTCTCTTTCAGGCACTCGAAAAAGAAAAAAAAAATATGGAAAGTACTTCGTCCCAGCGCATTAAAAAAATTTGTGTCTTTGGAGGTGCTTATCCAGGGAAAAATAACATATTCGCTGATAAAGCCATAAGAGTTGGAGTAATACTTGCCCAACAAAAGATCCACTTGATTTATGGAGGCGGTAGTACGGGTTTAATGGGAGCAGTCGCTACAGCAGCACACGGCGGAGGAAGTCCAGTTCTAGGAATCGTGCCAAAACTATTCACAAGTTTTTGTGGCCCTACCGTGGGTAAGGAAATACAAGTCTGGAGTGTCCCTGAACGGATAACAATCATGTACCATTCTGCCGATGCATTCATTGCTTTACCAGGAGGTCTGGGTACATTGGAAGAAATAGCTTGCGTGGCTTCTTGGTCATCTTTGGTCACAAATAAGAAACCCATTGGTTTGCTTAATATTAATGGTTATTTTAGTAATTTGCTTTCATATTTAGATAATGCTGTGGAAAATGGATTCATGTTTTCAGAGGCAAGGAGAACCATAATTTCTGCTACAACCATTGAAGATTTACTCAAAAAGCTCCAAGCTTATGAGTATTTACCTGCTACGGTTGTTTCGCAAACGCTCGGAAAAAGAAAAAGAGATATAGACAAGCAAGGAGTGGATTGCACTTTGTCTTTGTGACATTATCTAACATTTTGTTTGTTGTGTCTCAGTTATAATAAGTGGTTAGCAACCTCTGCAGGTAATATCTCCTAAATTCTACCTTTAAAATTTGACATTGGGGACAATGTCATATTTTAGTAGGGGGTAAGGGACATATTTTGCTAACTTAAAGTAAAGAAAAAAATTTGTTGTGTTTTAAGCCATTTAGAAGTATTCATTCTGAACAAGGTCTGAGTAAGGGAGACTTGAGACATACCTTGTCAGTTTGATTTCTTCTTTTCAAAAAAAAAAAAGTTTGTTGTGTTTTAAGCAATTTAGAAGTATTCATTCTGAACAAGGTCTGAGTAAGGGAGACATGAGACATACCTTGTCAGTTTGATTTTAATCTTTTTATGTTTACTTGTTAATTTTTGTTTAGTATTTTAGGATTATTTAGGTTGCATGAGTTTGTTTTTTTTGAGTCTTAGTTGTTCCTATTCTTATGTTATTAGTTCTTTTCTCTTACACATGATTCTTTCATTTGGGTTAATAGACTTACATTGAGGACAATGTAAGAATTAAGTGTGGGGGGAAGGATTTAGGATTTCTTTTATTTTTGTCTATTATTTTTTTTATGAGTCTTTAATATTATTATTATTTTTAGTGTGTTTTAGTTCCTTTTTAATACAATGATGAGATATGAATAGCATAAGTCTAAAACAGATTTATTAGTGAGAAGATTTTCATGAGAATTGAGCTTGATGTCATTTTTTTGAGCCAATGTTAATATGATATGTTGATTGAGAAAGAAGCATGTTTAGACTTAATCTGACTTGTATAATCATCCTTGTGAGTTTTTGAGCCTATAATGATTGATGCATTATACAAATCAATCTAATTTATTTCTTGAGTGCTCTTATGATTACATGATTATCTAGAACTTGCTTTAAACCATTTGAGACTATATTGATGCATGTGACAACATGAATATGATAGAGGCATTAGGATTATAACCAGAGCCAAACAGCCATCCATTATTAATGTTCTAAGAGAACATCCCCACTAGTGAGCCAATTTGAGCCTACATTAAATATGATGTTTTATTGGTAACCACAACTTACACCTAGCCTAAATATACTTATATCCTTACCCTTGTTCTAAAGATGGATTATATATTTTGAGACATATTGCAAAAAAACAAGGGATATTTTTAGTTAAAAATTTGGGTTAGAAACAAGAAATAAGTGTGGGGGGGAAAGAAAAGAAAAGTCAAGAGAAAAAGAAATGGAATACTGGCAAATACATTCCTATGTAAAAAAAAAAATAATATATGAATCATCTCTTGAATTTGTGGAAAAGGAAAAAGATGTTACAAAGTTGTTTAGAATGAAGAAAAGGCCCAACATGAATATCCGGCCTAGGTGACTATGTACTTGTAAAGAGTTTTGATAAGTTTCTTTGTATGATCTTATTATGTCTCTAAACTTTATGAACTCTTTGGAACCTTTGTGATATCGTTATCCTTTTGTTCTTCAACCACATTACAAACCCCTTGGCCCCATTACAACCTTGATTAAAGACCTCTTGATTCATGAAGTTGTATGATCTAAATAGTGGAGAATAGGTGGACAAGCAAGAATATGGTAGAACTGTTTTCATGAGATTGATTGAGTGTAAACACTTCACCACTACTTTAAAGAGTGAAAATCATGAGGGTATATCATGTGAGAAGTTGAGATTAAATTTGAACATGCACTATTTTGATTGAGATATGTTATGTTAATATTGGCTTAACTCAAACAATTTACATTCAAGCATGAATTTTTGTGAAATTCTTTAAGCTATTGATTAGTTTATAAGACTTGTTCAAAGATTGTCTCTAATTTGTATTGAAAGGATTAGGAATAAATATTTTTAGTATATGTAGTTTATTTATATTTTAGTTTTCAATGTTTGTGGGTATCGTTCTAGTAAACCCTCACGAGACTAAACTCGTCCACTAGGGACACCTAGGGGTTTAAAGGCTTGTGTCACATGCTAAGTGCCACCGTGATTTCCTACGAAAGTGGATTAGATTAGATTTTCTTATTTTATTTTTATTTGATTTTGCTCGAGGACTAGCAAAAAGCTAAGTGTGGGGGTGTGATAACTCGTATAATTATATAGTTTTTAGTTATGTTTTATTATTGTTTTGTGTCAAATACGAGTTATTATTGTTTAGTCTAATTGTGTTTATGATCTTTTATATTTTTATGTAATTTGGTGTTTTTCACAAGTTTCTTTGAGTGATTTCAGATTACTAGAATTAAGGGCAAATCCAGTTCAGTTCCAGTTCCAGTTCCGACACCTTTTTCCATATCAGCTATATCTGGAGTTTCACTGAAGCAATAAGGCTGAAATTTGTAGCCGTGCAAAGCTAAGAGGCATATCTATCTTTTTCATGTTTTACACTTCTTGAAAC
This sequence comes from Fremontodendron californicum, assembly GCA_030761205.1. Lineage (NCBI taxonomy): Eukaryota > Viridiplantae > Streptophyta > Magnoliopsida > Malvales > Malvaceae > Fremontodendron > Fremontodendron californicum. The sequence goes on along the minus strand of JAULJL010000019.1, from coordinate 5,144,442 downwards.
GGAGTCGTTTTCCCTAGCGAAATCGACCATCAAGTTGGCTGATGTGCAATGACGTCTGTGCTGACCTGTTTTCGTATTTTGCCCATATCTGCTTATCCACATCAGCAAAATGAGCTGATTCCAATGGCTATGGATCCGTAACGGATTCGGGAACCTTTGTCTAGAAGACCATATGATCAGATCAGGCCTCTAATATTGACGAAATCGACCATCAAGTTGGCTGATGTGCAATGACGTCTGTGCTGACCTGTTTTCGTATTTTGCCCATATCTGCTTATCCACATCAGCAAATGAGCTGATTCCAACGGCTATGGATCCATAACTGATAGGGGAACCTTTTTCTAGAAGACCATGTGATCAGATCAGGCCTCCAACATTGACTAAATCGACTATCAAGTTGGCTGATCAAAATTGTCATACAATATGACGAAAATTGTTAGAAAAATTCACCCACCTATTATACCTACCTTTGAAATTTGTAAAGCTTGTCTCTTGTCATTTAGCCCTCCAAAATGTGTATAAATAGAGGGCCTTGGCTGATTGAAGAGGAGCATATTGTACATAGGTAGGATATTAGCCATTGTAATAAAATTCTCTAAGTTTTCTTCTTCTTTCTTTTCTCTAGTTTTGTTTTTCTTTAGAAAGAGCAAGAGGTTGGATAATTAATATTCTTCTTCTTCTTCTTTCTTTCTTTTATTTTCTTCTTAGATTCTATTTAATTTTATGTTTATAATGCCTATGCTAGGCTAAACTTCTATTTGGTTAAGGGTGATTTCAAAGCCCTAGACATGTTTTGTGATTGATTTTCAGATTCTATCTATCATTAATTTTCTATCAAAGTTGCTTATGTTCTTCTACAAGAATTGTTCATGATGTTGTCTTGATTTATTTAGGTGTACAACTAGATAGATCTTGATAATTATCTATTGCTAGTTTAGAAGTCTTGATCCGTGTAATTGTCTTGATTTCCTATTCATAAGTGGCAATTTGTGATTAATGATTATGGTCAAGTTTTCAATAATTGCAAAGTGGAACATAACCTAAGTTGAACAATCCGAGCTTATGTGTTTGTTGCTTAGATCAACCTATCTTTCTCATCATAAAGCTGCCATTAAATTGAATCTAGAGAGCTTATTCTAGGTTGTTTGATGGTTAGAGATTAAATAGAGAGCTTGTTCTATTTAACGACAAACTAAGGAAAGATTGGGATAACAGAGCTTGTTGTTATCTACGGTTGTTAACTTTGATAGTTGGTTGATATTGATAGATCTGAAATTGATTATTAATGATGTCTAGTGGTGGAGAATGAAACCTTAACCATATTTTTCATATTTGATTCTTCTTACTTACTTGTTTTCTTACTTTTCTAGTTTGCTCATTTTTAAAAGTATATTTATTTTTATTGGCTGGTTATACCGCCTAATTTGTATATTAACTTTGTTTTATTTTTATTGGCTGGTTATACCGCCTAATTTAGTATATATATTTTTATTGGCTGGTTATACCGCCTAATTTAGTATATATATTTTTATTGGCTGGTTATACCGCCTAATTTAGTATATATATTTTTATTGGCTGGTTATACCGCCTAATTTAGTATATATATTTTTATTGGCTGGTTATACTGCCTAATTTAGTATATATATTTTTATTGGCTGGTTATACCGCCTTGCATCTTATTCTTATTATTTACTTTAGTTTAAATCTGGCTTCAAAAACCCCTTTTCTTTTATTGTTTTCTTTCAACGTAAGTTATAAACTAATAACTCATAGATTAAAACCCAATCCCTGAGGACTCGACCCTTGCTAACTACTATACTTACAATTTATCCTTTTAGTGCAAGGTTAAATAAGATACACTCTTTTGGGTGCATCACATATTCAATTTATGCTTCATTGAATCTAGGACCATTAGAGGAAACCGGTGTTATAATACAACTTGCTGACCGTTCTAACACTTATCCAAGAGGAGTTGTAAAAGACATTCTTGTACAGGTTAATGAATTGGTTTTTCCCACTGACTTTTATGTTATTGAGATGGAAGATGAGATGTCTTCTAATTCCACACCTATTCTATTTGGGAGACCATTCTTGAAAACAACAAGAACTAAAATAGATGTACATGATGGCTCTTTAACTATGGAAATTGATGGTGAAATAATTCGCTTTAACATTTTTGAGGCCATGAGATATCCTAGTGATGTGCATTCTGTTTTAATATTGATATAATTGACACGCTAGTGCAGCAAGCTTATAAGCTATATGGTGAAGATAGTGTGGAGATAGTCCTTAGCAAACATCTCGGAATGGGGAATGCTAAAGGGGAACTAGCCTTGAGTGACCATGTGGAAGGGGCACTAGAATCTTTACACTTGCTTCACTAATGAGAAGAAACTTCCTTCTTGACTTTTGAAGTTGACTTGATTATCTTTCCAACGATATATTATGGGCCCAAATCGAATAAGAAATGAGTATTCAAAATGGCGCTAGAAGATCTCCCTAAAGAACCCTGCGGCCAGAAAAACCCTAATCGCAAATCTGAAAAAAAGGCAAAAACGTGATTTTTGCACCTCCAGGCTTACTTGTGCGGCAAGGACTAATTCTCAGGGTTTTAAAGCTCTATAAATACCATCTTTTGAGCCACAAACTAGACATCTTTTGAGGAGACTCAAGGGATCATCATTATTACTCTTCTTCTTCTTCTCCCGTTCTTTTATTTTTCTTTTTAGTTTTATGTATATATATTATCTATGCCTATGTTTATGCTAAACTTCTTTAGTTAAGGGTGATTTCAAAGCCCTAGACATGTTTTGTAATTGATTTTCAGATTCTATCTATCATTAATTTTCTATCAAAGTTGCTTATGTTCTTCTACAAGAATTGTTTATGATGTTGTCTTGAGTTATTTAGGTGTACAACTAGATAGATCTTGATAACTATCTATTGCTAGTTTAGGAGTCTTGATCCGTGTAATTATCTTTGATGCACCCAAAAGAGTGTATCTTATTGAACCTTGCACTTAAAAAGAATCAATTGTAAAGTATAGTGATTAGCAAGGGTCGAGTCCTCAGGGATTGGGTTTTAATCTATGAGTTATTAGTTTATAACTTACGTTCAAAGAAAACAAAATAAAAGGGGGTTTTGAAATAGTGTTAAAAATTAGCAAACAAGAAAAGTAAGAAAACAAGTAAGAAATAAGAAATCAAATATGATAGAAATATGGTTAAGGTTTCATTCTCCACCACTAGACATCATTAAGAATCAATTTCATATCTATCAACATTAATTAGATATCAAAGTTAACAACCGTAGATAACAACAAGCTCTGTTACCTCAATCTTTCCTTAGTTCGTCGTTAAATAGAACAAGCTCTCTATTTAATCTCTAACCTTCAAACAACCTAGAATAAGCTCTCTAAATTCAATTTAATGGCAGCTTTATGATGAGAAAGATAGGCTGATCTAAGCAACAAACACATAAGTTCGGATTGTTCAACTTAGGTTATGTTCCACTTTGCAATTATTGAAAACTTGACCATAATCATTAATCACAAATTGCTACTTATGAATAGGAAATCAAGACAATTACACGGATCAAGACTCCTAAACTAGCATTAGACAATTATCAAGCTTTATCTAGTTTGCCACCTAAACAAATCAAAACATCACGATGAACAATTTTTATGGAAGAACATAAGCAACTTTGATAGAAAACAATGATAGATAGATTCTAAAAATCAATTACAAAACATGTCTAGGGCTTTGAAATCACCCTTAACCAAATAAAAGTTTAGCCTAGCACAGGCATTGTAAACGTAAACATAAAATTAAAAACAATCTAAGAAGAAAATAAAAGAAAGAAAGAAGAAGAAGAAGAAGAATATTAATTATCCAGCCTCTTGCTCTCTCAAAAACAAAGAAATGAAGAAGAAATCAGAACTTGATGCTTGGGGAAGTGTCAATTTCGTATGCCCCCTTGGTCTCTATTTATAGGCAATAGCTAGGGCATCAAACAAGTGAATTTCAGCTCTCTCCCTTCAATAAATGCTGACTTGTGGCTAAAGTTAAGGAAAAGTGGCTGACTTTTGTGTTTTAAGGAAAGATATAAGCCTTGGCAGCCAAGTTTGAATAAAGTAGGAAAGTTTAGTCAAAGCACTCTTTAATGAAGAGAGATTATATTCTTGCAGCCAAAGTAAGTGTAAGGAAGGAAAGTCTTGGCTGATTTAATTCTCCTACTTTGACTAGAATTAGCTTTAAGGAAAGATACTTGCAATTAATGCAAGTTGACATCCACTAATACTTCTTTGACAAGCATAAACATAAATGTCAGCTAAGGTATTAAGAAAAAGATGTGATTTGCGGCTAGGGTTTTTTCTGCCACTAGGGTTTTTAGGGAGATATTCCAATGCCGATTTGGATGACCATTTTTTAGGGAGATATTCCAATGCCGATTTGGAAAGGTAATCAAGTGGTCTTGAAAAGTCAAGAAGGAAGTTTCTTCGAATAAAGAGTCTAACATCATGTTTTCTTTGCAACAAGCTCCGGAGGTCAAATCTGTCTTCTTGCTTTGCACCAAGAATTTGATCTTTTTGACTCACAACTCTTTTTCCATCTTGTGATTGTGATTTTGTAAGCTCTTTAACATCCTAATTGACATGTTTTGACTTCATCTCCTCCAAAATACCTACAAAGCATAAAAACCTAGTAAAATGTCAAGGAAGTAAGAATCAAAGCACAAAGTATAAAGAAATTAAATAGGAAAATGTATGAAATTAAGCACTTATCAAATTCCCCCACACTTAATCTTTTGCTAGTCCTCGAGCAAAATCAAATAGACACAAGGTAAGAAAACCGAACCTAGTTCTCTTTCAATACAACTTATAGATAATCATTGAACAAGTCTTATAAACTAATCAATAGCTTAAAGAGTTTCACAAAAAATCATGCTTGATAGTAAATGGTTTAAGTTAAGCTAAAATTAACATAACATATCTCAATCAAAATATTGCATGTTCAAACTTAATCTCAACTTCTCAAATGGGATACCCTCATGATTTTCACTCTTTAAAGTAGTGGTGAAGTGTTTACACTCAATCAATGATAACTCGTATAATTATATAGTTTTTAGTTATGTTTTATTATTGTTTTGTGTCAAATACGAGTTATTATTGCTTAGTCTAATTGTGTTTATGATTTTTTATATTTTTATGTAATTTGGTGTTTTTCACGAGTTTCTTTGAGTGATTTCAGATTACTAGGTTAAATCAAGAATTAAGGGCAAATCCATTTCAGTTCCAGTTCCGATACCTTTTGCCATATCAGCTATATCTGGAGTTTCACTGACGCAATAAGGCTGAAATTTTAACAGTGCAAAGTTAAGAGGCATATCTATCTTTTTTATGCTTTACACTTCTTGAAACGGAGTCGTTTTCCCTAGTGAAATCAACCATCAAGTTGGCTGATGTGCAATGACGTCTGTGCTGACAAGTTTTGGTATTTTGACCATATCTTCTGATCCACATCAGCAAATGAGCTGATTCCAACGGCTATGGATCATCGACTGATAGGGGAACATTTTTATAGAAGACCATTTGATCAGATTAAGCCTCCAATATTGACAAAATCGACCATCAAACTGGCTGATCAGAATTGTCATACAATATGACGAAAATTGTTAGAAAAATGCACCCACCTATTATACCTACCTTTGAAATTTATAAAGCTTATCTCTTGTCATTTAGCTCTCCAAAATGTGTATAAATAGAGGGCCTTGGATGATTGTAACAGACATGGTAGATTGGTAGGATATTAGCCATTATAATAAAATTCTCTAAGTTTTCTTCTACTTTCCTTTCTCTAGTTTTCTTTTTCTTTATTTTCTTCTTCTTCTTTCTTTCTTTTATTTTCTTCTTAGATTCTCTTTAATTTTATGTTTATGTTTACAATGCCTATGCTAGGCTAAACTTCTATTTGGTTAAGGATGATTTCAAAACCCTAGACATGTTTTGTAATTGATTTTCAGATTCTATCTATCATTGTTTTCTATCAAAGTTGCTTATGTTCTTCCATTAAAATTGTTTATGATGTTGTCTTGATTTATTTAGGTGCACAACTAGATAGATCTTGATAATTGTCTAATGCTAGTTTAGGAGTCTTGATCCGTGTAATTGTCTTGATCTCCTATTCATAAGTAGCAATTTGTGATCAATGATTATGGTCAAGTTTTCAATAATTGCAAAGTGGAACATAACCTAAGTTGAACAATCCGAGCTTATGTGTTTGTTGCTTAGATCAACCTATCTTTCTCATCATAAAGCTGCTATTAAATTGAACTTAGAGAGCTTATTCTGGGTTGTTTGATAGTTAGAGATTAAATAGAGAGCTTGTTCTATTTAACGACGAACTAAGGAAAGATTGGGGTAACAGAGCTTGTTGTTATCTACGGTTGTTAACTTTGATAGCTAATTAATGCTGATAGATATGAAATTGATTCTTAATGATGTCTAGTGGTGCAGAATGAAACCTTAACCATATTTTTTTATATTTGATTCTTCTTACTTACTTGTTTTCTTACTTTTCTAGTTTGCTTATTTTTAAAACTATATTTATTTTTATTGGATGGTTATACCGCCTAATTTATTTTTATTGGCTGGTTATACCGCCTAATTTTCTATATATTTATATTTATATTGTAAAGTTTATATTTTTATAAATATATTATCTGTATATTAACTTTGTTTTATGCTTGTTTGGCGACGTGATTTTAGATCTCGTCGTTTAGTTAGATTTTATTGTGAAACTTTTTCAGGTAATCTTTCTAAAGAAAACCCCCTTTTCTTTTATTGTTTTCTTTGAACGTAAGTTATAAACTAATAACTCATAGATTAAAACCCAATCCCTGAGGACTCGACCCTTGCTAATCATTATACTTACAATTGATCTTTTTAGTGCAAGGTTAAATAAGATACACTCTTTTGGGTGCATCAAATTTTTGGCGCCGTTGCCGGGGATTGCTTTCTTTAGTTTATTAGTTTATTGGTTTATTCTTATTTTCTGTTCTAATTATTTACTTTCTTATTTTTTTTTTCAGTGAATGTTCCAAGCTCCCGAAGAAGACTTACGACTTAGGAAAATTCGGGAATTTATAACTTCTCACCAACAACCAATCGAGGAGTTGATCCAAAACATCCAAGAGGAGCAAGGAGAGATGGCAGCAGCTGACAACCGAACTCTCAAGGAGCTAGCCGCTCCGGACTTGGGTCAACAACCATTATGCATTGAATATGCTAATCTTGAGGTAGCTTTTGAATTAAAATCTGGTTTAATTCATCTTCTCCCAACTTTTCATGGTTTTGCAGGAGAGGATCCAAAAAAGCACCTCAAGGAATTCCATGTAGTTTGCTCAAGCATGAGACCAACAGGGGTCACGGAAGAGCAAGTTAAGTTGAGAGCCTTCCCATTCTCTCTAGCTGATTCAGCAAAGGAATGGCTCTACTATCTACCATCCGGGACCATCACTACATGGAATGATTTGAAGAAAGCATTCTTGGAAAGATATTTCCCAGCATCTAAGGCTGCCAACATTAGGAAAGAGATATGTGGGATTCGGCAATACAACGGAGAGTCCTTATATGAATATTGGGAGAGGTTCAAGAAACTTTGTGCATCATGTCCACACCATCAGATAAGTGAACAACTTCTCATCCAATACTTCTATGAAGGTCTCATGCCCATGGAGAGAAGTATGATAGATGCCGCTAGTGGGGGAGCTCTAGTTGATAAGACTCCCAGGGCTGCTAGAACATTAATCTCCAACATGGCAGCCAATTCTCAACAGTTCTCAATGAGACAAGATCCACCACCACAACCCAAGAGAGTTAATGAGGTAAGTATATCATCCCTTGAACAAAAATTTGATAAACTGACTTCTCTTGTTCAACAATTGGCTGTAGGTAAAATACAACAAATAAAGGCTTGTGGCATATGTTCAAACATAGGGCACCAAACTGATATGTGTCCAACACTTCAAGAGGATACCAATGAACATGTGAATGCCATGAGTGGATTTCAAAACCAATCAAGGAAATATGATCCCTACTCAAACACTTACAATCCAGGATGGAGGGATCATCCAAACTTCAATTATGGAGGGAACCAATCACAAACTATTCCTCCACCATTTGACCACAGGCCACCGGGTTTTCAGCAAAGAGTGCAACAACCATACCAAACCCGACAACAATTGCCACCCACCCAAAATTCAGGTACTTCTCTTGAAGATCTTGTTAAAGCTCTTTCTACTAATACAATTCAATTTCAACAGGAAACAAAGAAAAGTATTCGAAATTTGGAGACTCAAATAGGGCAATTGGCAACAACCATGAGTCAAATGCAAGCAAGGGATTTTGGGAAATTACCTTCCCAAACCATAGTGAATCCAAGAGAGAATGCCAATGCTATAACTTTAAGAAGTGGGAAACAGCTAGAGACACCACAAAATGATAGTACTCAAGGGGAGAACAACACCATGGCATCCTCTTCACATCCCAACGAGCCACTAAAAAAGGTAATTCCTAAACCATCCTTTCCTTCTTATATAACCCCTCCACCTTTTCCTAGCAGGTCAGCAAAGTCCAAGAAGGAGGAGCAAGAGAAGGAAATTTTGGAAACCTTCCGGAAAGTAGAGGTGAACATTCCTTTACTAGATGCTATCAAGCAAGTGCCAAGATATGCCAAGTTCCTAAAAGAGTTGTGCACATCTAAACGGAAGTTGAAATGGAATGAAAAGGTAAGTGTGGGGGAGAATGTGTCAGCTGTTCTTCGAAAGAAACTCCCACCTAAATGCAAGGATCCAGGTATGTTTACTATTCCTTGTAAGATAGGCAACACCAGGTTTGAGCGTGCTATGCTAGATCTAGGGGCATCTATTAATGTCATGCCGTATTCAATTTATGCTTCATTGAATCTAGGACCATTAGAGGAAACTGGTGTTATAATACAACTTGCTGACCGTTCTAACACTTATCCAAGAGGAGTTGTAGAAGACGTTCATGTACAGGTTAATGAATTGGTTTTTCCCGCTGACTTTTATGTTATTGAGATGGAAGATGAGATGTCTTCTAATCCCACACCTATTCTATTAGGGAGACCATTCTTGAAAACAACAAGAACTAAAATAGATGTACATGATGGCACTTTAACTATGGAATTTGATGGTGAAATAATTCGCTTTAACATTTTTGAGGCCATGAGATATCCTAGTGATGTGCATTCTGTTTTTAATATTGATATAATTGACTCACTAGTGCAGCAAGCTTATGAGCTAGATGGTGAAGATAGTGTGGAAATAGTCCTTAGCAACCATCTCGGAATGGGGAATGCTAAACTAGCCTTGAGTGACCATGTGGAAGGGACACTAGAATCTTTACACTCGCTGCCACCTAAAGATGCAAGGTTTGATGTTTCATTTATTGATTTGCCTTTATCTAATGAGAAACTTCTACCTTCCATTTTGCAGGCACCAACTTTAGAGTTGAAACCACTACCGAACCACTTGAAATATGTGTTCTTAGGTAAAAAGGACACACTACCGATCATCATTGCCAAAGAGCTCACACCTTTGCAAGAAGAGCGACTTATCCGGGTGCTTAGAGAGCATAAAACAGCAATTGGTTGGACAATTGCCGATATCAAGGGAATAAGCCCATCCATGTGCATGCACCGGATTTTGTTAGAGGAGGGGTCCAAACCAACAAGAGAAGCACAAAGAAGATTGAACCCTCCTATGATGGAGGTTGTGAAAAAGGAGATACTGAAGCTCCTAGATGTTGGAGTGATCTATCCTATCTCGGATAGCAAATGGGTGAGCCCAGTCCAAGTGGTTCCAAAGAAATCAGGTGTAACGGTGGTAACAAATAATGAGAATGAACTTGTTCCTACTAGGATTCAAACAGGATGGCGAGTTTGTATTGATTATCGTAAACTTAATTCCACAACTCGCAAAGACCACTTTCTTTTACCTTTTATTGATCAAATGCTTGAAAGGTTAGCTGGCCATTCTCATTATTGTTTTCTTGATGGTTTTTCAGGTTATAATCAGATAGCCATTGCTCCGGAGGACCAAGAGAAAACAACATTCACATGTCCATTTGGTACTTTTGCATACCAGCGTATGCCATTTGGTCTTTGTAATGCACCAGCTACATTCCAAAGGTGTATGGTTAGCATATTTTCAGATTATGTAGAGAACATCATAGAAGTGTTTATGGATGATTTTAGTGTCTATGGTGATTCTTTTGATAAATGTCTAGAGAACCTTACACTTGTACTTGAAAGATGCATGGAAACTAACCTTGTTTTGAATTGGGAAAAATGTCACTTTATGGTAGAACAAGGAATAGTTTTGGGCCATGTTATTTCTTCTAGAGGGATAGAGGTTGATAAATCTAAAATAGATATTATGCATTCTTTACCACCTCCCACAAATGTGAGAGAGGTTCGTTCTTTTCTTGGACATGCAGGTTTCTATAGGAGATTTATCAAAGACTTCTCAAAGATCACATTACCTCTTTGCAAGCTACTACAAAAAGATGTGGTTTTCCACTTTGATGAAAATTGCAAAGAGGCGTTTGAAACATTGAAGGGACTCTTGACATCAGCTCCTATCATGTGTGATGCTAGTGACTATGCCATTGGAGCTGTTTTGGGCCAACGGATTGGCAAAGCCTCACATGCCTTTTATTATGCCTCACGAACTCTTAACGATGCTCAATTGAACTATTCCACTACTGAAAAAGAACTTTTGGCTGTTGTATTTGCTTTAGAAAAATTTCGATCTTATTTAATTGGTACTAAAGTAATTGTATTATCTGACCATGCAGCCCTTAGGTACTTACTCACTAAGAAGGAGGCAAAACCAAGGTTGATTAGATGGATACTTCTCTTACAAGAGTTTGGTTTGGAGATAAAAGATAAGAGAGGTAGTGACAACTTGGTTGCGGACCATCTTAGCCGTTTAGTTCATGAAGAGGATGCACTACCCTTGAATGAGAACTTTCCGGATGAGCAACTTCTTTTTATAAGTACAACAACTCCTTGGTATGCTGATATTGTTAATTACTTAGTTACCAAGAAGTTGCCACAAGAGTCGACACAAGCTCAAAGAAATAAGATCAAGAGTGATGCCAAATACTACATATGGGATGATCCTTACCTTTGGAAGCATTGCTCCGATCAGATTATAAGAAAGTGTGTACTCGAAACTGAATTTCAATCTATTCTCACCTTTTGTCACTCTTATGCATGTGGAGGACACTTTGGATCCAAAAGAACAGCCATGAAAGTTCTTGATTCTGGATTTTATTGGCCTACCATAGTCAAAGATGCATACCTGATGCACCCAAAAGAGTGTATCTTATTTAACCTTGCACTAAAAAGATCAATTGTAAGTATAATGATTAGCAAGGGTCGAGTCCTCAGGGATTGGGTTTTAATCTATGAGTTATTAGTTTATAACTTACGTTCAAAGAAAACAATAAAAGAAAAGGGGTTTTTGAAGCCAGATTTAAACTAAAGTAAATAATAAGAATAAGATGCAAGGCGGTATAACCAGCCAATAAAAATATATATATACTAAATTAGGCGGTATAACCAGCCAATAAAAATATATATACTAAATTAGGCGATATAACCAGCCAATAAAAATAAAACAAAGTTAATATACAAATTAGGCGGTATAACCAGCCAATAAAAATAAATATACTTTTAAAAATAAGCAAACTAGAAAAGTAAGAAAACAAGTAAGTAAGAAGAATCAAATATGAAAAATATGGTTAAGGTTTCATTCTCCACCACTAGACATCATTAAGAATCAATTTCAGATCTACCAATATCAACCAACTATCAAAGTTAACAACCGTAGATAACAACAAGCTCTGTTATCCCAATCTTTCCTTAGTTTTTCGTTAAATAGAACAAGCTCTCTATTTAATCTCTAACCATCAAACAACCTAGAATAAGCTCTCTAAATTCAATTTAATGGCAGCTTTATGATGAGAAAGATAGGTTGATCTAAGCAACAAACACATAAGCTCGGATTGTTTAACTTAGGTTATGTTCCACTTTGCAATTATTGAAAACTTGACCATAATCATTAATCACAAATTGCCACTTATGAATAAGAAATCAAGACAATTACACGGATCAAGACTCCTAGACTAGCAATAGATAATTATCAAGATCTATCTAGTAGTACACCTAAACAAATCAAGACAACATCATGAACAATTCTTGTAGAAGAACATAAGCAACTTTGATAGAAAATTAATGATAGATAGAATCTGAAAATCAATCACAAAACATGTCTAGGGCTTTGAAATCACCCTTAACCAAATAGAAGTTTAGCCTAGCATAGGCATTGTAAACATAAACATAAAATTAAAGAGAATCTAAGAAGGAAATAAAAGAAAGAAAGAAGAAGAAGAAAATAAAGAAAAAGAAAACTAGAGAAAAGAAAGAAGAAGAAAACTTAGAGAATTTTATTACAATGGCTAATATCCTACCAATGTACAATGCCTCATACAATCATCCAAGGCCCTCTATTTATACACATTTTGGAGGACTAAATGACAAGAGACAAGCTTTACAAATTTCAAAGGTAGGTATAATAGGTGGGTGCATTTTTCTAACAATTTTCGTCATATTGTATGACAATTTTGATCAGCCAACTTGATGGTCGATTTTGTCAATATTGGAAGCTTGATATGATCACATGGTCTTCTAGAAAAATGTTCCCCTATCAGTTAGTGAACCATAGCCATTGGAATCAGCTCATTTGCTGATGTGGATCAGAAGATATGGGCAAAATACCAAAACAGGTCAGCACAGACGTCATTGCACATCAGCCAACTTGATGGTCGATTTCGCTAGGGAAAACGACTCCATTTCAAGAAGTGTAAAACATGAAAAAGTTAGATATGCCTCTTAACTTTGCACGGTTAAAATTTTAGCCTTATTGCTTCAGTGAAACTCCAGATATAGCTGATATGGAAAAAGGTGTCGGAACTGGAATCGAACTGAATTTGCCCTTAATTGTTGATTTAACCTAGTAATCTGAAATCACTCAAAGAAACTCGTAAAAAAAACACCAAATTACATAAAAATATAAAAGATCATAAACACAATTAGACTAAGCAATAATAACTCGTATTTGACGCAAACCAATAATAAAACATAACTAAAAACTATATAATTATACAAGTTATCACACCCCCACACTTAGATTGTTGCTAGTCCCTAGCAACGACTCAATAAAAATAAAATAAGAAAATCTAATCTAATCCATTTTCGTAGGAAATCACGGTGGCACTTAACATGTGACACAAGCCTTTAAACCCCTAGGTGTCCATAGTGGACGAGTTTAGTCTCGTGAGGGTTTACTAGGACGATACCCACAAACATTGAAGACATAAGAAAAACTAAAAATAATAATTATAACTAATCCTTCCAATATAAATTAGAGATAATCATTGGACAAGTCTTAAAAACTAATCAATAGCTTAAAGAAATTCACAAAAAATCTTGCTTGAATGTAAATAGTTTGAATTAAGCCAATATTAACATAACATATTTCAATCAAAATAGTGCATATTCAAACTTAATCTCAACTACTCACATGGGATACTCTCATGATTTTCATTCTTTAAAGTAGTGGTAAAGTGTTTACACTCAATCAATCTCATGAAAACAATTCTACCATATTCTTGCTTGTCCACCTATTCTCCACTATTTAGATCATACAACTTCATGAATCAAGAGGTCTTTAATCAAGGTTGTAGTGGGGCCAAGGGGTTTGTAATGTGGTTAAAGAACAAAAGGATAAAGATATCACAAAGGTTCCAAAGAGTTCATAGAGTTTAGAGACATAATAGGATCATACAAATAAAACTTCTCAAAACTCTTATAAAGCACATAATAACATAGGCTAAATATTCATGTTGAGCCTTTGCATCATTCTAACCAACTTTGTAACATCTTTTTCTTTAGAGAAGATATTTTTTTTTTAATATGGGAATGTATTTGACATTGATCCCTTTCTTTTTCTCTTGACTTTTTCTTTTCTTTTCTTCCCCCACACTTATCTTTTGTTTCTAACCCAAATTTTTAACTAAAAATATCCCTTGTTTTTTTTGCAATATGTCTCAAAATATATAATCCATCTTTAGAACAAGGGTAAGGATATAAGTATATTTAGGCTAGGTGTAAGTTGTGGTTATCAATAAAACAACATATTTAATGTAGGCTCAAATTGGCTCACTAGTGGGGATGTTCTCTTAGAACATTAATAATGGATGGCTGTTTGGCTCTGGTTATAATCCTAATGCCTCTATCATATTCATGTTGTCACATGTATCAATATAGTCTCAAACGGTTTAAAGCAAGTTCTAGAGAATCATGTAATCATAAGAGCACTTAAGAAAGAAATTAGATTGATTTGTATAATGCATCAATCATTATAGGCTAAAAAACTCACAAGGATGATTATACAAGTCAGATTAAGTCTAAACATGCTTCTTTTTCAATCAGCATATCATATTAACATTGGCTCATAAAAAGATTGATATCAAGTTCAATTCTCATGAAAATCTTCTCACTAATAAATCTGTTTTAGACTTATGCAATTCATATCTCATCATAGTATTGAAAAGGAACTAAAACACACTAAAAATAATAATAAAGACTCATAAAAAAAATAGTAGACAAAAATAAAAGAAATCCTAAATCATTCCCCCCACACTTAATTCTTACATTGTCCTCAATGTAAGTCTATTAACCCAAATGAAAGAATCATGTGTAAGAGAAAAGAACTAATAACATAAGAATAGGAACAACTAAGACTCAAAACAAAACAAACTCATGCAACCTAAATAATCCTAAAATACTAAACAAAAATTAACAAGTAAACATAAAAAGATTAAAATCAAACTGATAAGGTATGTCTCAAGTCTCCCTTACTCAGACCTTGTTCAGAATGAATACTTTTAAATGGCTTAAAACACAAATTTTTTTTTTCTTTTTTTTTTTTTGAAAAGAAGAAATCAAACTGACAAGGTATGTCTCAAGTCTCCCTTACTCAGACCTTGTTCAGAATGAATACTTCTAAATGGCTTAAAACACAACAAATTTTTTTTTTTTTTAAATTAGCAAAATATGTCCCTTACCCCCTACTAAAATATGGCATTGTCCCCAATGTCAAATTTTAAAGGTAGAATTTAGGAGATATTACCTGCAGAGGTTGCTAATCACTTATTATAACTGAGACACAACAAACAAAATGTTAGATAATGTCACAAAGACAAAGTGCAATCCACTCCTTGCTCGTCCATATCTCTTTTTCTTTTTCCGAGCGTTTGCGAAACAACCGTAGCAGATAAACACTCATAAGCTTGGAGCTTTTTGAGTAAATCTTCAATGGTTTGTAGCAGAAATTATGGTTCTCCTTGCCTCTGAAAACATGAATCCATTATCCACAGCATTATCTAAATATGAAAGCAAATTACTAAAATAACCATTAATATTAAGCAAACCAATGGGTTTCTTTTTTGTGACCAAAGATAACCAAGAAGCCACGCAAGCTATTTCTTCCAATGTACCCAGACCTCCTGGTAAAGCAATGAATGCATCGGCAGAATGGTACATGATTGTCATCCGTTCAGGGATACTCCAGACTTGTATTTCCTTACCCAAGGTAGGTCCACAAAAATCTGTGAATAGTTTTGGCACGATTCTTAGAACTGGACTTCCTCCGGCGTGTGCTGCTGTAGCGACTGCTCCCATTAAACCCGTACTACCACCTCCATAAATCAACTGGATCTTTTGTTGGGCAAGTATTACTCCAACTCTTATGGCTTCATCAGCAAATATGTTATTTTTCCCTGGATAAGCACCTCCAAAGACACAAATTTTTTTAATGCGCTGGGACGAAGTACTTTCCATTTTTTTTTCGAGTGCCTGAAAGAGAATGAGTACATGGTGTAATATATAGAGGACTGAGTAGTGAATCAGACAAGAGTAATAATGTCGCCGAAAGTGTATCTGACCTGTCAGAAGGAAATGTTAACCTAACAAAAGATTTTTGCGTGATTTCAGGAAGAAAATAAAAAAGAGAAGAAAAATCAACCGTAAAGAAAAATAAAAAAAAACGAGAATAATTACACAAATCGAACAACACGTAAATTAAACCAAAATAAAGTTATTGCAAATCAAACCAAAAGCTGAGAAGTCATTTATTGTAGTTGTGATTGTGGCTCACATCTTCCTCTGGTTTTACGTCCAGAAACGGCTTAAACGCCTTCTATGAGTCGAGGATATGCTTCCCATCCAGTTTTCTTACAAGCTGGCAAACAGGGTCTTTTAACATCAGATTCCCAAGATGTTGCCATTCCCTTTGGAATTGCGGCCATAAATCAAGAATTTCTCTTTGTACGTCTCCACTAGGATGCGTCTCAAGAGAAAGTTGGATATTACCCAAATTCTCCTTACTCAGTCCATCCTTAATGAATTCAATTTTATCATCTCGATTAGAGGACGGAATCCCAATAGAACGACATTTACCGTTACACGTCCATCGTGCACATTTGTGGCAGTTTGAACTCATGCGCTTTGCTGGTCGCTTCTTTGCAAAAGTGCTTCTACCTGTACCTGGTAAATGCAAAACAGGCAGATATTCATCTTCACGTACCTTGGCTTCAATTATCCAACGTATGTCTTCAGGAATCCCTTTGTGCATAAGTATTCTTAATCTTTCAAATCGAACTTGGTAAAGCTTCAGTAAAATATTTCGAGGAAAAGGAGGAAATCGTTTCTGCAATCTTGTGAGAATATCATCCATCCTGAAAAAAAAATGAAAAAAATTGAAAGAGAAATTGGAAGAGAAATTTATATACAATATCAGTTTTGTGGGTAGCTGATAGAACCGACTTAAATAATCACGGAGTACCGTTATCCGCCATTTAACCGGGGTTAAAAAAAAAAATTATATTTACATCTAGTTATTTTCAAAACAAGGATCAGAAAGAAAAACAACATAAAAAGACACAAAAAAAACACTCTAAATAAAATCCTAAATTCTTCCCCCACACATAATTCTTACATTGTCATTAATGTAATGTTATTAATCCCAAATGCAAGAATTATATGTAAGAAAAAAGAACTATTAAACAAAAGAAAAGAAAAACAATAAAAAATAGAATGATGGAGAGTAAGGAATATGCAAATCTGATATAATAGATGCTCTCCATCCTTTTGGGTTGCCTCCCAAGAAGCGCTTGGTTTATTGTCCTCAGCCTGACTTAGACCCATGCCATTATTATTCAACATACTTTGGCTCAAAAAGTGGAAACTCCTCCACATCTTGTATTGGAAAGTTCTCATAGTAAGGCTTCAATCTATGACCATTCACTTTGAATGCCTTATCTGTTTTTGGGCTTTGGATTTCAACTGCACCATGAGTAAATACATTAGTAATAACAAAAGGTCCAACCCAACGAGAACGTAACTTACCTGGATATAACTTAAGGCGTGAATGGAAGAGAATAACTTTTTGTCCAACAACAAATTCCTTTCTTGATATCATCTTGTCATGGAATGCCTTAGTCTTTTCCTTGTAAATCCTAGAATTCTGATAGGCATCATTCCTTATCTCCTCTAATTCTTGTAGGTCAAGTTTTCTTTTCTTTCCTGTCTCATCCATCTCCATGTTGCATTGTTTGATAGCCCAATATGATTTATGTTCCAATTCAACCGGAAGATGACAAGGCTTACCATAAACAAGTCGATAAGGAGACATACCAATGGGTGTCTTATATGCTGTCCTATAAGCCCAAAGTGCATCATCAAGTCATGAACTCCAATCATTCCTATTTGGATTAACTGTCTTTTCAAGGATGGACTTAACTTCTCGGTTTGACACTTCAGCTTGCCCACTAGTTTGAGGATGATATGAGGTGGAGACCTTGTGTGTGATGTTATACTTCCTCAAAAGTGCTTCCATAGTCCTATTGCAAAAGTGAGTACCTCTATCGCTGATTATGGCCTTTGGCGTTCCAAACCTAGCAAAGATGTTAGTCTTGACAAAATCTGAAACAACTTTAGAGTCATTAGTCCTAGTGGATTTTGCTTCCACCCACTTTGAAACATAATCAACGGCAAGTAAAATATAAAGATTACCAAAAGAAGGAGGAAAAGGTCCCATGAAATTCATGCCCCATACATCAAAAATTTCAACAATAAGTATTGGAGTTTGAGGCATTTGATTTCTAGCACCTAAGTTACCTGTTCTTTGGCAACGATCACATGAATTGCAAAAGAGGTATGCATCTTTGAATATGGTAGGCCAATAAAATCCAGAATCAAGAACTTTCATGGCTGTTCTTTTGGATCCGAAGTGTCCTCCACATGCATAAGAGTGACAAAAGGTGAGAATAAATTGAAATTCAGTTTCGAGTACACACCTTCTTATAATCTGATCGGAGCAATGCTTCCAAAGGTAAGGATCATCCCATATGTAGTATTTGGCATCACTCTTGATCTTATTTCTTTGAGCTTGTGTCAACTCTTGTGGCAACTTCTTGGTAACTAAGTAATTAACAATATCAGCATACCAAGGAGTTGTTGTACTTATAAAAAGAAGTTTCTCATCCGAAAAGTTCTCATTCAAGGGTAGTGCATCCTCTTCATGAACTAAACGGCTAAGATGGTCCGCAACCAGGTTGTCACTACCTCTCTTATCTTTTATCTCCAAAACAAACTCTTGTAAGAGAAGTATCCATCTAATCAACCTTGGTTTGGCCTCCTTTTTAGTGAGTAAGTACTTAAGGGCTGCATGGTCAGAATATACAATTACTTTAGTACCAATTAAATAAGATCAAAATTTTTCTAAAGCAAATACAACAGCCAAAAGTTATTTTTCAGTAGTGGAATAGTTCAATTGAGCATCATTAAGAGTTCGGGAGGCATAATAAATGGCATGTGAG
Source organism: Fremontodendron californicum (assembly GCA_030761205.1). NCBI lineage: Eukaryota > Viridiplantae > Streptophyta > Magnoliopsida > Malvales > Malvaceae > Fremontodendron > Fremontodendron californicum. Next base: position 5,125,412 of record JAULJL010000019.1, on the reverse strand, counting down.
GCTTTGCCAACCCGTTGGCCCAAAACAGCTCCAATGGCATAGTCACTAGCATCACACATGATTTCAAAAGGTACATTCCAATCTGGTGGTTGGATGATAGGAGCTGATGTCAAGAGTCCCTTCAATGTTTCAAACGCCTCTTTGCATTTATCATCAAAGTGGAAAACCACATCTTTTTGTAGTAGCTTGCAAAGAGGTAATCTGATCTTTGAGAAGTCTTTGATAAATCTCCTATAGAAACCTGCATGTCCAAGAAAAGAACGAACCTCTCTCACATTTGTGGGAGGTGGTAAAGAATGCATAATATCTATTTTAGACTTATCAACCTCTATCCCTCTAGAAGAAATAACATGGCCCAAAACTATTTCTTGTTCTACCATAAAGTGACATTTTTCCCAATTCAAAACAAGGTTAGTTTCCATGCATCTTTCAAGTACAAGTGTAAGGTTCTCTAGACATCTATCAAAAGAATCACCATAGACACTAAAATCATCCATAAACACTTCTATGATGTTCTCTACATAATCTGAAAATATGCTAACCATACACCTTTGGAATGTAGCTGGTGCATTACAAAGACCAAATGGCATACGCCAGTATGCAAAAGTACCAAATGGACATGTGAATGTTGTTTTCTCTTGGTCCTCCGGAGCAATGGCTATCTGATTATAACCTGAAAAACCATCAAGAAAACAATAATGAGAATGGCCAGCTAACCTTTCAAGCATTTGATCAATAAAAGGTAAAGGAAAGTGGTCTTTGCGAGTTGTGGAATTAAGTTTACGATAATCAATACAAACTCGCCATCCTGTTTGAATCCTAGTAGGAACAAGTTCATTCTCATTATTTGTTACCACCATTACACCTGATTTCTTTGGAACCACTTGGACTGGGCTCACCCATTTGCTATCCGAGATAGGATAGATCACTCCAACATCTAGGAGCTTCAGTATCTCCTTTTTCACAACCTCCATCATAGGAGGGTTCAATCTTCTTTGTGCTTCTCTTGTTGGTTTGGACCCTTCCTCTAACAAAATCCGGTGCATGCACATGGATGGGCTTATTCCCTCGATATCGGCAATTGTCCAACCAATTGCTGTTTTATGCTCTCTAAGCACCCGGATAAGTCGCTCTTCTTGCAAAGGTGTGAGCTCTTTGGAAATGATGATCGGTAGTGTGTCCTTTTTACCTAAGAACACATATTTCAAGTGGTTCGGTAGTGGTTTCAACTCTAAAGTTGGTGCCTGCAAAATGGAAGGTAGAAGTTTCTCATTAGATAAAGGCAAATCAATAAATGAAACATCAAACCTTGCATCTTTAGGTTGCAGCGAGTGTAAAGATTCTAGTGCCACTTCCACCTGGTCACTCAAGGCTAGTTTAGAATTCCCCATTACGAGATGGTTGCTAAGGACTATTTCTACACTATCTTCACCATCTAGCTCATAAGCTTGCTGCACTAGTGAGTCAATTATATCAATATTAAAAACAGAATGCACATCACTAGGATATCTCATGGCCTCAAAAATGTTAAAGCGAATTATTTCACCATCAAATTCCATAGTTAAAGTGCCATCATGTACATCTATTTTAGTTCTTGCTGTTTTCAAGAATGGTCTCCCTAATAGAATAGGTGTGGTATTAGAAGACATCTCATCTTCCATCTCAATAACATAAAAGTCAGCGGGAAAAACCAATTCATTAACCTGTACAAGAACGTCTTCTACAACTCCTCTTGGATAAGTGTTAGAACGGTCAGCAAGTTGTATTATAACACCGGTTTCCTCTAATGGTCCTAGATTCAATGAAGCATAAATTGAATATGGCATGACATTAATAGATGCCCCTAGATCTAGCATAGCACGCTCAAACCTGGTGTTGCCTATCTTACAAGGAATGGTAAACATACCTGGATCCTTGCATTTAGGTGGGAGTTTCTTTTGAAGAACAGCTGACACATTCTCCCCCACACTTACCTTTTCATTCCATTTCAACTTCCGTTTAGATGTGCACAACTCTTTTAGGAACTTGGCATATCTTGGCAGTTGCTTGATAGCATCTAGTAAAGGAATGTTCACCTCTACTTTCCGGAAAGTTTCCAAAATTTCCTTCTCTTGCTCCTCCTTCTTGGACTTTGCTAACCTGCTAGGAAAAGGTGGAGGAGTTATATAAGAAGGAAAGGATAGTTTAAGAATTGCCTTTTTTAGTGGCTCGTTGGGATGTGAAAAGGATGCCATGGTATTGTTCTCCCCTTGAGCACTATCATTTTGTGGTGTCTCTAGCTGTTTCCCACTTCTTAAAGTTATAGCATTGGCATTCTCTCTTGGATTCACTATGGTTTGGGAAGGTAATTTCCCAGAATCCCTTGCTTGCATTTGACTCATGGTTGTTGCCAATTGCCCTATTTGAGTCTCCAAATTTCGAATACTTGTCTTTGTTTCCTGTTGAAATTGAATTGTATTAGTAGAAAGAGCTTTAACAAGATCTTCAAGAGAAGTACCTGAATTTTGGGTGGGTGGCAGTTGTTGTCGGGTTTGGTATGGTTGTTGCACTCTTTGCTGAAAACCCGGTGGCCTGTTGTCAAATGGTGGATGAATAGTTTGTGATTGGTTTCCTCCATAATTGAAGTTTGGATGATCCCTCCATCCTGGATTGTAAGTGTTTGAGTAGGGATCATATTTCCTTGATTGGTTCTGAAATCCACCCATGGCATTCACATGTTCATTGGTATCCTCTTGAAGTGTTGGACACATATCAGTTTGGTGCGCTATGTTTGAACATATGCCACAAGCCTTTATTTGTTGTATTTTACCTACAGCCAATTGTTGAACAAGAGAAGTCAGTTTATCAAATTTTTGTTCAAGGGATGATATACTTACCTCATTAACTCTCTTGGGTTGTGGTGGTGGATCTTATCTCATTGAGAACTGTTGAGAATTGGCTGCCATGTTGGAGATTAATGTTCTAGCAGCCCTGGGAGTCTTATCAACTAGAGCTCCCCCACTAGCGGCATCTATCATACTTCTCTCCATGGGCATGAGACCTTCATAGAAGTATTGGATGAGAAGTTGTTCACTTATCTGATGGTGTTGACATGATGCACAAAGTTTCTTGAACCTCTCCCAATATTCATATAAGGACTCTCCGTTGTATTGCCGAATCCCACATGTCTCTTTCCTAATGTTGGCAGCCTTAGATGTTGGGAAATACCTTTCCAAGAATGCTTTCTTCAAATCATTCCATGTAGTGATGGTCTCGGATGGTAGATAGTAGAGCCATTCCTTTGCTGAATCAGCTAGAGAGAATGGGAAGGCTCTCAACTTAACTTGCTCTTCCGTGACCCCTGTTGGTCTCATGCTTGAGCAAACTACATGGAATTCCTTGAGGTGCTTATTTGGATCCTCTCCTGCAAAACCATGAAAAGTTGGGAGAAGATGAATCAAACCAGATTTTAATTCAAAAGCTACCTCAAGATTAGCATATTCAATGCATAATGGTTGTTGACCCAAGTCCGGAGCGGCAAGCTCCTTGAGAGTTCGGTTGTCAGCTGCTGCCATCTCTCCTTGCTCCTCTTGGATGTTTTGGATCAACTCCTCGATTGGTTGTTGGTGAGAAGTTATAAATTCCCGAATTCTCCTAAGTCTTAAGTCTTCTTCAGGAGCTTGGAACATTCACTAATAAAAAAAAAAAATAAGAAAGTAAATAATTAGAAAATAAGAATAAACCAATAAACTAATAAACTAAAGAAAGCAATCCCCGGCAACGGCGCCAAAAATTTGATGCACCCAAAAGAGTGTATCTTATTTAACCTTGCACTAAAAAGATCAATTGTAAGTAAAATGATTAGCAAGGGTCGAGTCCTCAGGGATTGGGTTTTAATCTATGAGTTATTAGTTTATAACTTACATTCAAAGAAAACAATAAAAGAAAAGGGGTTTTTGAAGCCAGATTTAAACTAAAGTAAATAATAAGAATAAGATGCTGATAACTCGTATAATTATATAGTTTTTAGTTATGTTTTATTATTGTTTTGTGTCAAATACGAGTTATTATTGCTTAGTCTAATTGTGTTTATGATCTTTTATATTTTTATGTAATTTGGTGTTTTTTTACGAGTTTCTTTGAGTGATTTCAGATTTCTAGGTTAAATCAACAATTAAGGGCAAATTCAGTTCAGTTCCAGTTCCGACACCTTTTTCCATATCAGCTATATCTGGAGTTTCACTGAAGCAATAAGGCTGAAATTTTAACCGTGCAAAGCTAAGAGGCATATCTAACTTTTGCATGTTTTACACTTCTTGAAACAGAGTCGTTTTCCCTAGCTAAATCGACCATCAAGTTGGCTGATGTGCAATGACGTCTGTGCTGACCTGTTTTGGTATTTTGCCCGTATCTTCTGATCCGCATCAGCAAATGAGCTGATTCCAACGGCTATGGATCACTAACTGATAGGGGAACATTTTTCTAGAATACCATGTGATCAGATCAAGCTTCCAATATTGACAAAATCGACCATCAAGTTGGCTGATCAAAATTGTCATACAATATGACGAAAATTGTTAGAAAAATGCACCCACCTATTATACCTACCTTTGAAATTTGTAAAGCTTGTCTCTTGTCATTTAGTCCTCCAAAATGTGTATAAATAGAGGGCCTTGGATGATTGTATGAGGCATTGTACATTGGTAGGATATTAGCCATTGTAATAAAATTCTCTAAGTTTTCTTCTTCTTTCTTTTCTCTAGTTTTCTTTTTCTTTATTTTCTTCTTCTTCTTTCTTTCTTTTATTTCCTTCTTAGATTCTCTTTAATTTTATGTTTATGTTTACAATGCCTATGCTAGGCTAAACTTCTATTTGGTTAAGGGTGATTTCAAAGCCCTAGACATGTTTTGTGATTGATTTTCAGATTCTATCTATCATTAATTTTCTATCAAAGTTGCTTATGTTCTTCTACAAGAATTGTTCATGATGTTGTCTTGATTTATTTAGGTGTACAACTAGATAGATCTTGATAATTATCTATTGCTAGTCTAGGAGTCTTGATCCGTGTAATTGTCTTGATTTCCTATTCATAAGTGGCAATTTGTGATTAATGATTATGGTCAAGTTTTCAATAATTGCAAAGTGGAACATAAGCTAAGTTGAACAATCCGAGCTTATGTGTTTGTTGCTTAGATCAACCTATCTTTCTCATCATAAAGCTACCATTAAATTGAATTTAGAGAGCTTATTCTAGGTTGTTTAATGGTTAGAGATTAAATAGAGAGCTTGTTCTATTTAACGACAAACTAAGGAAAGATTGGGATAACAGAGCTTGTTGTTATCTACGGTTGTTAACTTTGATAGTTGGTTGATATTGATAGATCTGAAATTGATTCTTAATGATGTCTAGTGGTGGAGAATGAAACCTGATGCACCCAAAAGAGTGTATCTTATTTAACCTTGCACTAAAAAGATCAATTGTAAGTATAGTAGTTAGCAAGGGTCGAGTCCTCAGGGATTGGGTTTTAATTTATGAGTTATTAGTTTATAACTTACATTCAAAGAAAACAATAAAAGAAAAGGGGTTTTTGAAGCCAGATTTAAACTAAAGTAAATAATAAGAATAAGATGCAAGGCGGTATAACCAGCCAATAAAAATATATATACTAAATCAGGCGGTATAACCAGCCAATAAAAATATATATACTAAATTAGGCGGTATAACCAGCCAATAAAAATATATATACTAAATTAGGCGGTATAACCAGCCAATAAAAATATATATACTAAATTAGGCGGTATAACCAGCCAATAAAAAATAAAACAAAGTTAATATACAAATTAGGGGGTATAACCAGCCAATAAAAATAAATATACTTTTAAAAATAAGCAAACTAGAAAAGTAAGAAAACAAGTAAGTAAGAAGAATCAAATATGAAAAATATGGTTAAGGTTTCATTCTCCACCACTAGACATCATTAAGAATCAATTTCAGATCTATCAATATCAACCAACTATCAAAGTTAACAACCGTAGATAACAACAAGCTCTGTTACCCCAATCTTTCCTTAGTTTGTCATTAAATAGAACAAGCTCTCTATTTAATCTCTAACCATTAAACAACCTAGAATAAGCTCTCTAAATTCAATTTAATGGCAGCTTTATGATGAGAAAGATAGGTTGATCTAAGCAACAAACACATAAGCTCGGATTGTTCAACTTAGGTTATGTTCCACTTTGCAATTATTGAAAACTTGACCATAATCATTAATCACAAATTGCCACTTATGAATAGGAAATCAAGACAATTACACGGATCAAGACTCCTAAACTAGCAATAGATAATTATCAAGATCTATCTAGTTGTACACCTAAACAAATCAAGACAACATCATGAACAATTCTTGTAGAAGAACATAATGATAGAAAATTAATGATAGATAGAATCTGAAAATCAATTATAAAACATGTCTAGGGCTTTGAAATCACCCTTAACCAAATAGAAGTTTAGCCTAGCATAGGCATTATAAACATAAAATTAAATAGAATCTAAGAAGAAAATAAAAGAAAGAAAGAAGAAGAAGAAGAATATTAATTATCCAACCTCTTGCTCTTTCTAAAGAAAAAGAAAACTAGAGAAAAGAAAGAAGAAGAAAACTTAGAGAATTTTATTACAATGGCTAATATCCTACCAATATACAATATCATCCTCTACAATCATCCAAGGCCCTCTATTTATACACATTTTGGAGGGCTAAATGACAAGAGACAAGCTTTACAAATTTCAAAGGTAGGTATAATAGGTGGGTGCATTTTTCTAACAATTTTCGTCATATTGTATGATAATTTTGATCAGCCAACTTGATGGTCGATTTTGTCAATATTGGAGGCCTGATCTGATCATATGGTCTTCTAGAAAAATGTTCCCCTATGAGTTACTGATTCATAGCCGTTGGAATCAGCTCATTTTCTGATGTGGAGAAGAAGATATGGGCAAAATACGAAAACAGGTCAGCACAGACGTCATTGCACATCAGCCAACTTGATGGTCGATTTCTTCAATATTAGATGCTTGATATGATCACATGGTCTTCTAGAAAAATGTTCCCCTATCAGTTAGCGATCCATAGCCGTTGGAATCAGCTCATTTGCTGATGTGTATCGGACGATATGGTCAAAATGCGAAAACTGGTCAGGACAGACGTCATTGCACATCAGCCAACTTGATGGTTGATTTCGCTAGGGAAAACGACTCCGTTTCAAGAAGTGTAAAACATGAAAAAGATATATGTGCCTCTTAACTTTGCACGGTTACAATTTCAGCCTTATTGCTTCAGTGAAACTCCAGATATAGCTGATATGGCAAAAGGTGTCGGAACTGGAACTGAACTGGATTTGCCCTTAATTCTAGTAATCTGAAATCACTCAAAGAAACTTGTGAAAAACACCAAATTACATAAAAATATAAAAAATCATAAACACGATTAGACTAAGCAATAATAACTCGTATTTGACACAAAACAATAATAAAACATAACTAAAAACTATATAATTATACGAGTTATCACACCCCCACACTTAGATTGTTGCTAGTCCCTAGCAACGACTCATAAAAATAAAATAAGAAAATCTAATCTAATCCATTTTCGTAGGAAATCACGGTGGCACTTAGCATGTGACACAAGCCTTTAAACCCCTAGGTGTCCCTAGTGGACGAGTTTAGTCTCGTGAGGGTTTACTAGGACGATACCCACAAACATTGAAAACATAAGAAAAACTAAAAATAATAATTATAACTAATCCTTCCAATATAAATTTGAGATAATCATTGGACAAGTCTTAAAAACTAATCAATAGCTTAAAGAAATTCACAAAAAATCTTGCTTGAATGTAAATAGTTTGAGTTAAGCCAATATTAACATAACATATTTCAATCAAAATAGTGCATATTCAAACTTAATCTCAACTTTTCACATGGGATACTCTCTTGATTTTCACTCTTTAAAGTAGTGGTAAAGTGTTTACACTCAATCAATCTCATGAAAACACTTCTACCATATGCTTGCTTGTCCACCTATTCTCCACTAAAAGATCATGCAACTTCATAAATCAAGAGGTCTTTAATCAAGGTTGTAATGGGGCCAAGGGGTTTGTAATGTGGTTGAAGAACAAAAGGAAAAGATATCACAAACATTCCAAAGACTTCATAGAATTTAGAGACAAAAAAGATTTTGCAAATAAAACTTTCTCAATATTCTTTAGAAGTACATAATCACATAGGCTGAATATTTCATGTTGAGCCTTTACTTCATTCTAACCAACTTTCGAACATCTTTTTCTTTTCTTTAACTAGAAGTTCAAGAGATTATTGAAATTTTTTTTTTTTCACATGGGAATGTATTTGGCAATATTCCCTCTATTTTTCTCTTGACTTTTGCCTTTCTCCTCCCCCACACTTATCTTTTGTTCTAACCCAAATTTTCAAAAAGTATCCCTTGTTTTTGCAATATGTCTCAAACATTCTAGTCCATCTTTAGAACAAGGGTAAAGATATAAATGTGTTTAGGCTAGGTGTAAGATGTGGTTACCAAATAAATAGCTTATTCAATGTAGGCTCAAATTGGTTCACTAGAGGGATGTTCTCTTGGAACATCAATAAGGGATGGCTGTTTGGCCCTAGTTAAAAAGTCCTAATGCCTCTATCATATTCATGTTGTTACATGCATCAATATAGTCTCAAATGGTTTAAAGCAAGTTCTAGAGAATCATGTAATCATAAGAGCACTCAAGAAAGAAATTAGATCGATTTGTATAATGCATCAATCATTATAGGCTCAAAAACTCACAAGGATGATTATACAAGTCAGATTAAGTCTAAACATGCTTCTTTCTCAATCAACATATCATATTAACATTGGCTCATAAAAAGGTTGACATCAAGCTCAATTCTCATGAAAATCTTCTCACTAATAAATCTGTTTTAGACTTATGCAATTCATATCTCATCATTGTATTAAAAAGGAACTAAAACACAGTAAAAAAATAATAATAATAATAAAGACTCATAAAAAAAAAAAGTAGACAAAAATAAAAGAAATCCTAAATCATTCCCCCACACTTAATTCTTACATTGTCCTCAATGTAAGTCTATTAACCCAAATGAAAGAATCATGTGTAAGAGAAAAGAACTAATAACATAAGAATAGGAACAACTAAGACTCAAAACAAAACAAACTCATGCAACCTAAATAATCCTAAAATACTAAACAAAAATTAACAAGTAAACATAAAAAGATTAAAATCAAACTGACAAGGTATGTCTCAAGTCTCCCTTACTCAGACCTTGTTCAGAATGAATACTTCTAAATTGCTTAAAACACAACAAACTTTTTTTTTTTTTCTTTTTTGAAAAGAAGAAATCAAACTGACAAGGTATGTCTCAAGTCTCCCTTACTCAGACCTTGTTCAGAATGAATACTTCTAAATGGCTTAAAACACAACAAATTTTTTTTTTTAATTAGCAAAATATGTCCCTTACCCCATACTAAAATATGACATTGTCCCCAATGTCAAATTTTAAAGGTAGGATTTAGGAGATATTACCTGCAGAGGTTGCTAACCACTTATATAACTGAGACACAACAAACAAAATGTTAGATAATGTCACAAAGACAAAGTGCAATCCACTCCTTGCTCGTCCATATCTCTTTTTCTTTTTCCGAGCGTTTGCGAAACAACCGTAGCAGATAAACACTCATAAGCTTGGAGCTTTTTGAGTAAATCTTCAATGGTTGTAGCAGAAATTATGGTTCTCCTTGCCTCTGAAAACATGAATCCATTATCCACAGCATTATCTAAATATGAAAGCAAATTACTAAAATAACCATTAATATTAAGCAAACCAATGGGTTTCTTATTTGTGACCAAAGATGACCAAGAAGCCACGCAAGCTATTTCTTCCAATGTACCCAGACCTCCTGGTAAAGCAATGAATGCATCGGCAGAATGGTACATGATTGTTATCCGTTCAGGGATACTCCAGACTTGTATTTCCTTACCCACGGTAGGTCCACAAAAATCTGTGAATAGTTTTGGCACGACTCCTAGAACTGGACTTCCTCCGGCGTGTGCTGCTGTAGCGACTGCTCCCATTAAACCTGTACTACCGCCTCCATAAATCAACTGGATCTTTTGTTGGGCAAGTATTACTCCAACTCTTATGGCTTCATCAGCGAATATGTTATTTTTCCCTGGATAAGCACCTCCAAAGACACAAATTTTTTTAATGCGTTGGGACGAAGTATTTTCCATTTTTTTTTCTTTTTTTTTTCGAGTGCCTGAAAGAGAATGAGTACATGGTGTAATATATCGAGGACTGAGTAGTGAATCAGACAAGAGTAATAATGTCGCCGAAAGTGTATCTGACCTGTCAGAAGAAAATGTTAACCTAACAAAAGATTTTTGCGTGATTTCAGGAAGAAAATCAAAAAGAGAAGAAAAATCGACCGTAAAAGTCAAGAGTAATAATGTTGCCGAAAGTGTATTTGACCTGTCAGAAGAAAATGTTAACCTAACAAAAGATTTTTGCGTGATTTCAGGAAGAAAATCAAAAAGAGAAGAAAAATCAACCGTAAAAGACAAATAAAAAAAATGAGAATAATTACACAAATCGAATAACACGTAAATTAAACTGAAATAAAGTTATTGCAAATCAAACCAAAAGCTGAGAAGTTATTTATTGTAGTTGTGATTGTGGCTCACATCTTCCTCTGGTTTTACGTCCAGAAACGGCTTAAACGCCTTCTATGAGTCGAGGATATGCTTCCCATCCAGTTTTCTTACAAGCTGGCAAACATGGTCTTTTAACATCAGATTCCCAAGATGTTGCCATTCCCTTTGGAATTGCGGCCATAAATCAAGAATTTCTCTTTGTACGTCTCCACTAGGATGCGTCTCAAGAGAAAGTTGGATATTACCCAAATTCTCCTTACTCAGTCCATCCTTAATGAATTCAAATTTATCATCTCGATTAGAGGACGGAATCCCAATAGAACGACATTTACCGTTACACGTCCATCGTGCACATTTGTGGCAATTTGAACTCATGCGCTTTGCTCGTCGCTTCTTTGCAAAAGTGCTTCTACCTGTACCTGGTAAATGCAAAACAGGAAGATATTCATCTTCACGTACCTTGGCTTCAATTATCCAACGTATGTCTCCAGGAATCCCTTTGTGCATAAGCATTCTTAATCTTTCAAATCGAACTTGGTAAAGCTTCAGTAAAATATTTCGAGGAAAAGGAGGAAATCGTTTCTGCAATCTTGTGAGAATATCATCCATCCTGAAAAAAAAAATGAAAGAGAAATTTATATACAATATCAGTTTTGTGGGTAGCTGATAGAACCGATTTAAATAATCACGGAGTACCGTTATCCGCCATTTAACCGGGGTTAAAAAAAATTATATTTACATCTAGTGTTTTTCAAAACAAGGATCAGAAAGAAAAACAACATAAAAAGACTCAAAAACAAAACACTCTAAATAAAATCCTAAATTCTCCCCCCCACACATAATTCTTACATTGTCATTAATGTAATGCTATTATCCCCCAATGCAAGAATTATATGTAAGAGAAAAGAACTAATAAACAAAATAAACTTATGCAGCCTAAATGAACTTAAAAACACTAAACACAATTAACAAAGAAACATAAGAAAAAGATAAAGAAAAAGAGAACAAATCTGAGGATGGCAGTTTGGCAATGCTTTCACTAATTAGGCTGCCTCCCCCAATTAGCACTTGACCTAGCCAATTCCCCTTCTTGGCTTTTTAGGATCTTTTGGCTCATACATGAAACTTCCCAAATTTGAGCGTTTGGTAGGAAGCTTTCTTTGCACAAAACTAGATGCATTCTCCATTACAAGTATTATTCCATCATCCTTTGTGGTGTATATCTCATCGAGGAATGGAGCATATGTTGGTACTTGTTGAATGGCATCCACAAACAAACTGTTTAAGGTTTCCAGCATGTTTTATTCATGTTCCTCCTCTTTGAACTTTGCGAATCTACTAGGGAAAGGTGGAGAAAAAACATTAGTAAAAATTGGAATCTTAAACGTTACCTCAGGTGCCGAAATACTCTTATTTGGATTTGTGGCTTCATTATCCTCAAGAATAGAATCCATCTCTAATTTTGTCTCATCCTCATCTTGTTCCTCATTCTTCAAGGTCACAATAGTAGCATTCTCCTTTGGGTTAATCATCGTTTGGGCTGGGAGTTCTTCATATCTTTGTGCTACCCATCCCACCATACTACTAGCCAATAGGCTCATTTGCCTTTCCAAACTCTGGATGCTTGCCCTTGTTTCCTGTTGAAATTGCAAAGTATCAGTAACAAGAGAATGTACAATATCTTCTAAAGAAGTACCTGAGTTTTGAGTCATATGTGGTGGTTGAAAAAGATCTGGTTCTTGAGACCATGATTGATTGAAGCTAGATGGATGAGTGTAATTGGCATAAGGATCTACTTCTTGGTAATTTTTCGAGTAGCCATAATTAGTATGATCCCACCATCCCTCATGGTAAGTGTTTGAGTAATGATCATACAGTTGGTCTTGGAACACTTGATGGCCTTGACATCCTCCCATGGCCAATTGTTGAACTGGGGAGGTGAGATTGGCTTGTTGATTCTCCATGTTCATGTATGCCACCAACTCTTCAAGTGTTAGATTGCTCAATTCCATTGTTTTTTTTGTTTTTTTTTTTAAAATTTGAAAATAAAAACTTGTATGTACAAGAAAATAAAACTAATTAGAACTGAAAATAAGAATAAACCAAGTAACAAATAAACTAAAGAAAGCAATCCCCGGCAACGGCGCCAAAAACTTGATGCACCCAAAAGAGTGTATCTTATTTAACCTTGCACTAAAAAGATCAATTGTAAGTATAGTAGTTAGCAAGGGTCGAGTCCTCAGGGATTGGGTTTTAATTTATGAGTTATTAGTTTATAACTTACATTCAAAGAAAACAATAAAAGAAAAGGGGTTTTTGAAGCCAGATTTAAACTAAAGTAAATAATAAGAATAAGATGCAAGGCGGTATAACCAGCCAATAAAAATATATATACTAAATTAGGCGGTATAACCAGCCAATAAAAATATATATACTAAATTAGGCGGTATAACCAGCCAATAAAAATATATATACTAAATTAGGCGGTATAACCAGCCAATAAAAAATAAAACAAAGTTAATATACAAATTAGGCGGTATAACCAGCCAATAAAAATAAATATACTTTTAAAAATAAGCAAACTAGAAAAGTAAGAAAACAAGTAAGTAAGAAGAATCAAATATGAAAAATATGGTTAAGGTTTCATTCTCCACCACTAGACATCATTAAGAATCAATTTCAGATCTATCAATATCAACCAACTATCAAAGTTAACAACCGTAGATAACAACAAGCTCTGTTACCCCAGTCTTTCCTTAGTTTGTCGTTAAATAGAACAAGCTCTCTATTTAATCTCTAACCATTAAACAACATTTTTATAAAGCTGCCATTAAATTGAATTTAGAGAGCTTATTCTAGGTTGTTTAATGGTTAGAGATTAAATAGAGAGCTTGTTCTATTTAACGACAAACTAAGGAAAGACTGGGGTAACAGAGCTTGTTGTTATCTACGGTTGTTAACTTTGATAGTTGGTTGATATTGATAGATCTGAAATTGATTCTTAATGATGTCTAGTGGTGGAGAATGAAACCTTAACCATATTTTTCATATTTGATTCTTCTTACTTACTTGTTTTCTTACTTTTCTAGTTTGCTTATTTTTAAAAGTATATTTATTTTTATTGGCTGGTTATACCGCCTAATTTGTATATTAACTGTGTTTTATTTTTATTGGCTGGTTATACCGCCTAATTTAGTATATATATTTTTATTGGCTGGTTATACCGCCTTGCATCTTATTCTTATTATTTACTTTAGTTTAAATCTGGCTTCAAAAACCCCTTTTCTTTTATTGTTTTCTTTGAACGTAAGTTATAAACTAATAACTCATAGATTAAAACCCAATCCCTGAGGACTCGACCCTTGCTAATCATTATACTTACAATTGATCTTTTTAGTGCAAGGTTAAATAAGATACACTCTTTTGGGTGCATCAAATTTTTGGCGCCGTTGCCGGGGATTGTTTTCTTTAGTTTATTTGTTACTTGGTTTATTCTTATTTTCAGTTCTAATTAGTATTATTTTCTTGTACATACATGTTTTTCTTTTCAAATTTTGAAAAAAAAAAAGAAGATGGAATTAAGCAATCTAACACTTGAAGAGTTGGTGGCATACATGAACATGGAGAATCAACAAGCCAATCTCACTTCCTCAGTTCAACAATTGGCCATGGGAGGATGTCAAGGCCATCAATGGTTCCAAGACCAACCGCATGATCATTACTCCAACACTTACCATGAGGGATGGTGGGATCATACTAATTATGGCTACTCAAAAAATTACCAAGAAGTAGATCCTTATGCCAATTACACTCATCCATCTAGCTTCAATCAATCATGGTCTCAAGAACCATATCTTTTTCAACCACCACATATGACTCAAAACTCAGGTACTTCTTTAGAAGATCTTGTATATTCTCTTGTTACTGATACTTTGCAATTTCAACAGGAAACAAGGGCAAGCATCCAGAGTTTGGAAAGGCAAATGAGCCTATTGGCTAGTAGTACGGTGGAATTAGTAGCAGAAAGATCTCTAGCACTCCCTTCCCAAACGGTGATTAACCCAAAGGAGAATGCTACTATTGTGACCTTGAGAAATGAGGAACAAGATGAGGATGAGACAAAACCAAAGATGGATTCACTTCTTGAGGATAATGAAGCCACCATTCAAATTGAGAGTACTTTGACACCTCAAGTAGCTTTTAAGGTTCTTATTTCTACTAATGTTCCTTCTCCACTTTTTCCTAGCAAATTTGCAAAGTCCAAAAAGGAGGAACATGAACAACAATTTTTGGAAACCTTAAACAGCTTGCTTGTGGATGCCATTAGACAAGTACCAAGATATGCACAATTCCTCAACGAGCTATACCCCACCAAGAATGATGAAATAATACGTGTGGGGGAGAAGGCATTGGCTGTTTTGCAAAGAAAACTTCCTCCAAAACGCAAAAATCCGAGAAGTTTCATGTCTAAGCCAAAAGATCCTAAAAAGCCAAGAAGGGGAATTGGCTAGGCTGAAAACAATCAATCAAGTACTAATTGGGGGAGGCAGCCTAATTAGTGAAAGCATTGCCAAACTGCCATCCTCAGATTTGCTCTCTTTTTCTTTATCTTTTTCTTATGTTTCTTTGCTAATTGTGTTTAGTGTTTCTAAGTTCATTTAGGCTGCATAAGTTTATTTTGTTTATTAGTTCTTTTCACTTACACATGATTCTTTCATTTGGGATTAATAGCATTACATTAATGACAATGTAAGAATTATGTGTGGGGGCAAAAATTTAGGATTTTATTTAGAGTGTTTTGTTTTTGAGTCTTTTTATGTTGTTTTTCTTTCTGATCCTTGTTTTGAAAATAACTAGATGTAAATATAATTTTTTTAACCCCGGTTAAATGGCGGATAACGGTACTCCATGATTATTTAAGTCGGTTCCATCAGCTACCCATAAAACTGATATTGTATATAAATTTCTCTTTCAATTGTTTTTCATTTTTTTTCAGGATGGATGATATTCTCACAAGATTGCAGAAACAATTTCCTCCTTTTCCTCGAAATATTTTACTGAAGCTTTACCAAGTTCGATTTGAAAGATTAAGAATGCTTATGCACAAAGGGATTCCTGAAGACATACGTTGGATAATTGAAGCCAAGGTACGTGAAGATGAATATCTTCCTGTTTTGCATTTACCAGGTACAGGTAAAAGCACTTTTGCAAAGAAGCGACGAGCAAAGCGCATGAGTTCAAACTGCCACAAATGTGCACGATGGACGTGTAACGGTAAATGTCGTTCTATTGGGATTCCGTCCTCTAATCGAGATGATAAAATTGAATTCATTAAGGATGGACTGAGTAAGGAGAATTTGAGTAATATCCAACTTTCTCTTGAGACGCATACTAGTGGAGACGTACAAAGAGAAATTCTTGATTTATGGCCGCAATTCCAAAGGGAATGGCAACATCTTAGGAATCTGATGTTAAAAGACCCTGTTTGCCAGATTGTAAGAAAACTGGATGGGAAGCATATCCTCGACTCATAGAAGGCGTTTAAGCCGTTTCTGGACGTAAAACCAGAGGAAGATGTGAGCCACAATCACAACTACAATAAATAACTTCTCAGCTTTTGGTTTGATTTGCAATAACTTCATTTCGGTTTAATTTACGTGTTGTTCGATTTGTGTAATTATTCTCGTTTTTCTTTTTATTGGTCTTTTACGGTTGATTTTTCTTCTCTTTTTGATTTTCTTCCTGAAATCACGCAAAAATCTTTTGTTAGGTTAACATTTTCTTCTGACAGGTCAAATACACTTTCGGCGACATTATTACTCTTGTCTGATTCACTACTCAGTCCTCTATATATTACACCATGTACTCATTCTCTTTCAGGCACTCGAAAAAAAAAAATTGGAAAGTACTTCGTCCCAGCGCATTAAAAAAATTTGTGTCTTTGGAGGTGCTTATCCAGGGAAAAATAACATATTTGCTGATGAAGCCATAAGAGTTGGAGTAATACTTGCCCAACAAAAGATCCAGTTGATTTATGGAGGTGGTAGTACGGGTTTAATGGGAGCAGTCGCTACAGCAGCACACACCGGAGGAAGTGCAGTTCTAGGAATCGTTCCAAAACTATTCACAGGTTTTTGTGGACCTACCGTGGGTAAGGAAATACAAGTCTGGAGTATCCCTGAACGGATGACAATCATGTACCATTGTGCCGATGCATTCATTGCTTTACCAGGAGGTCTGGGTACATTGGAAGAAATAGCTTGCGTGGCTTCTTGGTCATCTTTGGTCACAAAAAAGAAACCCATTGGTTTGCTTAATATTAATGGTTATTTTAGTAATTTGCTTTCATATTTAGATAATGCTGTGGAAAATGGATTCATGTTTTCAGAGGCAAGGAGAACCATAATTTCTGCTACAACCATTGAAGATTTACTCAAAAAGCTCCAAGCTTATGAGTATTTATCTGCTACGGTTGTTTCGCAAACGCTCGGAAAAAGAAAAAGAGATATGGACGAGCAAGGAGTGGATTGCACTTTGTCTTTGTGACATTATCTAACATTTTGTTTGTTGTGTCTCAGTTATAATAAGTGGTTAGCAACCTCTGCAGGTAATATCTCCTAAATTCTACCTTTAAAATTTGACATTGGGGACAATGTCATATTTTAGTAGGGGGTAAGGGACATATTTTGCTAATTTAAAAAAAAAAAAAAAATTTGTTGTGTTTTAAGCCATTTAGAAGTATTCATTCTGAACAAGGTCTGAGTAAGGGAGACTTGAGACATACCTTGTCAGTTTGATTTCTTCTTTTCAAAAAAAAAAAAAAGTTTGTTGTGTTTTAAGCAATTTAGAAGTATTCATTCTGAACAAGGTCTGAGTAAGGGAGACTTGAGACATACCTTGTCAGTTTGATTTTAATCTTTTTATGTTTACTTGTTAATTTTTGTTTAGTATTTTAGGATTATTTAGGTTGCATGAGTTTGTTTTGTTTTGAGTCTTAGTTGTTCCTATTCTTATGTTATTAGTTCTTTTCTCTTACACATGATTCTTTCATTTGGGTTAATAGACTTACATTGAGGACAATGTAAGAATTAAGTGTGGGGGGAATGATTTAGGATTTCTTTTATTTTTGTCTACTATTTTTTTTTATGAGTCTTTATTATTATTTTTAGTGTGTTTTAGTTCCTTTTCAATACTATGATGAGATATGAATTGCATAAGTCTAAAACAGATTTATTAGTGAGAAGATTTTCATGAGAATTGAACTTGATATCAATCGTTTTATGAGCCAATGTTAATATGATATGTTGATTGAGAAATAAGCATGTTTAGACTTAATCTGACTTGTATAATCATCCTTGTGAGTTTTTGAGCCTATAATGATTGACGCATTATACATCTCAATCTAATTTCTTTCTTGAGTGCTCTTATGATTACATGATTCTCTAGAACTTGCTTTAGACCTTGTTGAGACTATATTGATGCATGTGACAACATGAATATGATAGAGGCATTAGGATTTTTAGCCAGGGCCAAACAGCCATCCCTTATTGATATTCCAAGAGAACACACCCCTAGTGAGCCAATTTGAGCCTACATTGAATAAGCTATTTATTTGGTAACCACAACTTACACCTAGCCTAAATATAACCCTTGTTCTAAAGATGGATTATATATTTTGAGACATATTGCAAAAAAACAAGGGATATTTTTAGTTAAAAATTTGGGTTGGAAACAAAAAATAAGTGTGGGGGAAAAGAAAAGAAAAGTCAAGAGAAAAAGAAAGGGAATATTATGAAATATATATATATAATGAATCATCTCTTGAACTTCTAGTTAAAGAAAAGAAAAAGAATGTTACAAGGTTCGTTAGAATGAAGTAAAGGCTCAACATGAATATCCGGCCTAGGTGACTATGTACTTGTAAAGAGTTTTGAGAAGTTTCTTTGTATGATCTTATTATGTCTCTAAACTTTATGAACTCTTTGGAACCTTTGTGATATCTTTATCCTTTTGTTCTTCAATCACATTACAAACCCCTTGGCCCCATTACAACCTTGATTAAACACCTCTTGATTCATGAAGTTGTATGATCTAAATAGTGGAGAATAGGTGGACAACCAAGAATATGGTAGAACTGTTTTCATGAGATTGATTGAGTGTAAACACTTTACTACTACTTTAAAGAATGAAAATCATGAGTATCCCATGTGAGTAGTTGAGATTAAGTTTGAATATGCACTATTTTGATTGAAATATGTTATGTTAATATTGGCTTAACTCAAACAATTTACATTCTAGCATGATTTTTTGTGAAATTCTTTAAGCTATTGATTAGTTTATAAGACTTGTTCAAAGATTGTCTCTAATGTGTATTGAAAGGATTAGGAGTAAATATTTTTAGTATATGTAGTTTATTTATATTTTAGTTTTTCAATGTTTGTGGGTATCGTTCTAGTAAACCCTCACGAGACTAAACTCGTCCACTAGGGACACCTACGGGTTTAAAGGCTTGTGTCACATGCTAAGTGCCACCGTGATTTCCTACGAAAGTGGATTAGATTAGATTTTCTTATTTTATTTTTATTTGTTTTTGCTCGACGACTAGCAACAATCTAAGTGTGGGGGTGTGATAACTCGTATAATTATATAGTTTTTAGTTATGTTTTATTATTGTTTTGTGTCAAATACGAGTTATTATTGCTTAGTCTAATTGTGTTTATGATCTTTTA
Organism: Fremontodendron californicum; assembly: GCA_030761205.1. Classification (NCBI taxonomy): domain Eukaryota; kingdom Viridiplantae; phylum Streptophyta; class Magnoliopsida; order Malvales; family Malvaceae; genus Fremontodendron; species Fremontodendron californicum. The sequence goes on along the minus strand of JAULJL010000019.1, from coordinate 5,105,972 downwards.
TATTTTTATGTAATTTGGTGTTTTTTTACGAGTTTCTTTGAGTGATTTCAGATTTCTAGGTTAAATCAACAATTAAGGGCAAATTCAGTTCAGTTCCAGTTCCAACACCTTTTGCCATATCAGCTATATCTGGAGTTTCACTGAAGCAATAAGGCTGAAATTTTACCCATGCAAAATTAAGAGGCATATCTAACTTTTTCATGTTTTACACTTCTTGAAACGGAGTCGTTTTCCCTAGCGAAATCGACCATCAAGTTGGCTGATGTGCAATGACGTCTGTGCTGACCTGTTTTGGTATTTTGCCCATATCTTCTGATCCACATCAGCAAATGAGCTGATTTCAACTGTTATGGATCACTAACTGATAGGGGAACATTTTTCTAGAAGACCATGTGATCAGATCAAGCTTCCAATATTGACAAAATCGACCATCAAGTTGGCTGATCAAAATTGTCATACAATATGACGAAAATTGTTAGAAAAATGCACCCACCTATTATACCTACCTTTGAAATTTGTAAAGCTTGTCTCTTGTCATTTAGTCCTCCAAAATGTGTATAAATAGAGGGCCTTGGATGATTGTATGAGGCATTGTACATTGGTAGGATATTAGCCATTGTAATAAAATTCTCTAAGTTTTCTTCTTCTTTCTTTTCTCTAGTTTTCTTTTTCTTTATTTTCTTCTTCTTCTTTCTTTCTTTTATTTCCTTCTTAGATTCTCTTTAATTTTATGTTTATGTTTACAATGCCTATGCTAGGCTAAACTTCTATTTGGTTGATAACTCGTATAATTATATAGTTTTTAGTTATGTTTTATTATTGTTTTGTGTCAAATACGAGTTATTATTGCTTAGTCTAATTGTGTTTATGATCTTTTATATTTTTATGTAATTTGGTGTTTTTTTACGAGTTTCTTTGAGTGATTTCAGATTACTAGGTTAAATCAACAATTAAGGGCAAATTCAGTTCAGTTCCAGTTCCGACACCTTTTTCCATATCAGCTATATCTGGAGTTTCACTGAAGCAATAAGGCTGATATTTTAACCGTGCAAAGTTAAGAGGCATATCTAACTTTTTCATGTTTTACACTTCTTGATAATTAGCCATTGTAATAAAATTCTCTAAGTTTTCTTCTTCTTTCTTTTCTCTAGTTTTCTTTTTCTTTATTTTCTTCTTCTTCTTTTTTTCTTTTATTTCCTTCTTAGATTCTCTTTAATTTTATGTTTATGTTTACAATGCCTATGCTAGGCTAAACTTCTATTTGGTTAAGGGTGATTTCAAAGCCCTAGACATGTTTTGTGATTGATTTTCAGATTCTATCTATCATTAATTTTCTATCAAAGTTGCTTATGTTCTTCTACAAGAATTGTTCATGATGTTGTCTTGATTTATTTAGGTGTACAACTAGATAGATCTTGATAATTATCTATTGCTAGTCTAGGAGTCTTGATCCGTGTAATTGTCTTGATTTCCTATTCATAAGTGGCAATTTGTGATTAATGATTATGGTCAAGTTTTCAAAAATTGCAAAGTGGAACATAACCTAAGTTGAACAATCCGAGCTTATGTGTTTGTTGCTTAGATCAACCTATCTTTCTCTTCATAAAGCTGCCATTAAATTGAATTTAGAGAGCTTATTCTAGGTTGTTTAATGGTTAGAGATTAAATAGAGAACTTGTTCTATTTAACGACAAACTAAGGAAAGATTGGGATAACAGAGCTTGTTGTTATCTACGGTTGTTAACTTTGATAGTTGGTTGATATTGATAGATCTGAAATTGATTCTTAATGATGTCTAGTGGTGGAGAATGAAACCTTAACCATATTTTTCATATTTGATTCTTCTTACTTGTTTTCTTACTTTTCTAGTTTGCTTATTTTTAAAAGTATATTTATTTTTATTGGCTGGTTATACCGCCTAATTTGTATATTAACTTTGTTTTATTTTTATTGGCTGGTTATACCGCCTAATTTAGTATATATATTTTTATTGGCTGATTATACACCTTGCATCTTATTCTTATTATTTACCTTAGTTTAAATCTGGCTTCAAAAACCCCTTTTCTTTTATTGTTTTCTTTGAACGTAAGTTATAAACTAATAACTCATAGATTAAAACCCAATCCCTGAGGACTCGACCCTTGCTAATCATTATACTTACAATTGATCTTTTTAGTGCAAGGTTAAATAAGATACACTCTTTTGGGTGCATCAAATTTTTGGCGCCGTTGCCGGGGATTGCTTTCTTTAATTTATTTGTTACTTGGTTTATTCTTATTTTCAGTTCTAATTAGTTTTATTTTCTTGTACATACAAGTTTTTCTTTTCATATTTAAAAAAAAAAAAACAATGGAATTGAGCAATCTAACACTTGAAGAGTTGGTGGCATACATGAACATGGAGAATCAACAAGCCAATCTCACCTCCCCAGTTAAACAATTGGCCATGGGAGGATGTCAAGGCCATCAAGTGTTCCAAGACCAACAATATGATCATTACTCAAACACTTACCATGAGGGATGGTGGGTTCATACTAATTATGGCTACTCGAAAAATTACCAAGAAGTAGATCCTTATGCCAATTACACTCATCCATCTAGTTTCAATCAATCATGGTCTCAAGAACCAGATCTTTTTCAACCACCACATATGACTCAAAACTCAGGTACTTCTTTAGAAGATCTTGTCTATTCTCTTGTTACTGATTCTTTGCAATTTCAACAGGAAACAAGGGCAAGCATCCAGAGTTTGGAAAAGCAAATGAGCCAATTGGCTAGTAGTATGGTGGGATGGGTAGCACAAAGATCTGAAGAACTCCCAGCCCAAACGATGGTTAACCCAAAGGAGAATGCTACTATTGTGACCTTGAAGAATGAGGAACAAGATGAGGATGAAACAAAATTAGAGATGGATTCTATTCTTGAGGATAATGAAGCCAAAGATCCAAATAAGAGTATTTCGGCACCTGAGGTAACGTTTAAAGTTTCACTTTTTACTAATGTTTCTTCTCCACCTTTTCCTAGTAGATTTACAAAGTTCAAGGAGGAAGAACATGAACAACACATGCCGGAAACCTTAAACAACTTGTTTGTGGAGGTCATTCAACAAGTATCAAAATATGCTCCATTCCTCGATGACATATGCACCACAAAGGATGATGGAATAATACTTGTAATGGAGAATGCATCCACTCTTGTGCAAAGAAAGCTTCCTCTCAAACGCATAAATTTGGGAAATTTCATGTATGAGTCTGACAAGCCTAAAATGCCAAGAAGGGGTGTTGGTTAGGTTCAAAACACTAAATCAAGTGCTAATTGGGGGAGGCAGCCTAATTAGTGAAAGCCTTGCCAAACTGCCATCCTCAGATTTGCTCTCTTTTTCTTTATCTTTTTCTTATGTTTCTTTGCTAATTGTGTTTAGTGTTTCTAAGTTCATTTAGGCTGCATAAGTTTATTTTGTTTATTAGTTCTTTTCACTTACACATGATTCTTTCATTTGGGATTAATAGCATTACATTAATGACAATGTAAGAATTATGTGTGGGGGGAAGAATTTAGGATTTTATTTAGAGTGTTTTGTTTTTGAGTCTTTTTATGTTGTTTTTCTTTCTGAACCTTGTTTTGAAAATAACTAGATGTAAATATAATTTTTTAACCCCGGTTAAACGGCGGATAACGGTACTCTGTGATTATTTAAGTCGGTTCCATCAGCTACCCACAAAACTGATATTGTATATAAATTTCTCTTTCAATTTCTTTTTCATTTTTTTTCAAGATGGATGATATTCTCACAAGATTGCAGAAACGATTTCCTCCTTTTCCTAGGAATATTTTACTGAAGCTTTACCAAGTTCGATTTGAAAGATTAAGAATGCTTATGCACAAAGGGATTCCTGAAGACATACGTTGGATAATTGAAGCCAAGGTACGTGAAGATGAATATCTTCCTGTTTTGCATTTACCAGGTACAGGTAGAAGCACTTTTGCAAAGAAGCGACGAGCAAAGCGCATGAGTTCAAATTGCCACAAATGTGCACGATGGACGTGTAACGGTAAATGTCGTTCTATTGGGATTCCGTCCTCTAATCGAGATGATAAAATTGAATTCATTAAGGATGGACTGAGTAAGGAGAATTTGGGTAATATCCAACTTTCTCTTGAGACGCATCCTAGTGGAGACGTACAAAGAGAAATTCTTGATTTATGGCCGCAATTCCAAAGGGAATGGCAACATCTTGGGAATCTGATGTTAAAAGACCCTGTTTGCCAGCTTGTAAGAAAACTGGATGGGAAGCATATCCTCGACTCATAGAAGGCGTTTAAGCCGTTTCTGGACGTAAAACCAGAGGAAGATGCCAAATACACTTTCGGCGACACTATTACTCTTGACTTTTACGGTTGATTTTTCTTCTCTTTTTGATTTTCTTCCTCAAATCACGCAAAAATCTTTTGTTAGGTTAACATTTTCTTCTGACAGGTCAGATACACTTTCGGCGACATTATTACTCTTGTCTGATTCACTACTCAGTCCTCTATATATTACACCATGTACTCATTCTCTTTCAGGCACTCGAAAAAAAAATGGAAAGTACTTCGTCCCAGCGCATTAAAAAAATTTGTGTCTTTGGAGGTGCTTATCCAGGGAAAAATAACATATTCGCTGATGAAGCCATAAGAGTTGGAGTAATACTTGCCCAACAAAAGATCCAGTTGATTTATGGAGGCGGTGGTACGTGTTTAATGGGAGCAGTCGCTACAGCAGCACACGCCGGAGGAAGTCCAGTTCTAGGAATCGTGCCAAAACTATTCAGAGATTTTTGTGGACCTACCTTGGGTAAGGAAATACAAGTCCGGAGTATCCCTGAACGGATGACAATCATGTACCATTCTTCCGATGCATTCATTGCTTTACCAGGAGGTCTGGGTACATTGGAAGAAATAGCTTGCGTGGCATCTTGGTCATCTTTGGTCACAAATAAGAAACCCATTGGTTTGCTTAATATTAATGGTTATTTTAGTAATTTGCTTTCATATTTAGATAATGCTGTGGAAAATGGATTCATGTTTTCAGAGGCAAGGAGAACCATAATTTCTGCTACAACCATTGAAGATTTACTCAAAAAGCTCCAAGCTTATGAGTGTTTATCTGCTACGGTTGTTTCGCAAACGCTCGGAAAAGAAAAAGAGATATGGACGAGCAAGGAGTGGATTGCACTTTGTCTTTGTGACATTATCTAACATTTTGCTTGTTGTGTCTCAGTTATAATAAGTGGTTAGCAACCTCTCCAGGTAATATCTCATAAATTCTACCTTTAAAATTTGACATTGGGGACAATGTCATATTTTAGTAGGGGGTAAGGACATATTTTGCTAATTTAAAAAAAAAAAAAATATTGTTGTGTTTTAAGACATTTAGAAGTATTCATTCTGAACAAGGTCTGAGTAAGTGATGGAGACTCAATTAAGAGTTGTAAACCCAAGTGCAGGTTATGTTCAAGTAATAAATTCTCGGGTGTCCGAGGTCGAACCACAGGGAAGCGTATTAGTAAGTATAAGTTTATAAATATATAAGAAAAATAAAGTAAACAAGATATTAGGGAATCAACAACAAAACAAGATAAACAAGATATTAGAGAACAAAATAAACAAAATTAAATAAAAGAAATTAAACAAGATATAAAAACAATAAGAAAAGATGTTGAGGTTAGAGAATCCACTCTTGGTGTTATGCTAAGATTAATCTTGTTTTATTACACAATTGAAATTCACACATAAGAGAGATTCCAATCGGAAGGTTTAGCAATTCAGTCCAAATTGTCCAACGTCCATAGCATATGATATTATGTTCATTTGGTGTCCTCAAAACTCACAAAAAGAGTCCAAGCATTCCTTATGCCAAGGTATATGTCTACAACAAATCAAGGTTATGAAACCAAGCATTTACTGTGCCATTTTCATTGTCAATAATGAATCAAGATCCCTACTTTGCAAGTATGATTTTAAACCAAAAGAAAATATTATCTATACTAGTGTTTATAAATGATGGTTCATTTTAGCTCATGTTTAAGAGACTAACCTTAGCATTTACCAAAAGCTTCACCTCATCACCTCAACAATATGATTAGCAACACATACTAGATATGAATAAAATGAAAAGAAATGTAAGAAGCATAAGTAAATAAAGAAAAAGAAAACTAGAGAAAGGAAAGAAAAAGAAAACTTAGAGAATTTTATTACAATGGCTAATATCCTACCAATGTATAATGTCTCCTAATACTCATCCAAGGCCCTCTATTTATACACATTTTGGAGAGCTAAATGACAAGAGACAAGATTTATAAATTTCAAAGGTAGGTATAATAGGTGGGTGCATTTTTCTAACAATTTTCGTCATGTTGTATGACAATTCTGATCAGCCAGCTTGATGGTCGATTTTGTCAATGTGGGAGGCTCGATCTGATCAAATGGTCTTCTAGAACAATATGCCCCTATCAGTTACTGATCCATAGCCGTTGGAATCAGATCATTTGCTAATGTGGATCGGAAGATATGGTCAAAATACCAAAACAGTGCAGAACAGACGTCATTGCACATCAGCCAACTTGATGGTTGATTTCGCTAAGGAAAACGACTCCGTTTCAAGAAGTGTAAAACATGAAAAAGATAGATATGCCTCTTAACTTTGCACTGTCAAAATTTCAGCCTTAATGCTTTCGTGAAACTCCAGATATAGCTGATATGGCAAAAGGTGTCGGAACTGGAACTGAATTGGATTTGCCCTTAATTCTTGATTTAACCTAGTAATCTGAAATCACTCAAAGAAACTCGTGAAAAACACCAAATTACATAAAAATATAAAATATCATAAACACAATTAGACTAAGCAATAATAACTCGTATTTGACACAAAACAATAATAAAACATAACTAAGAACTATATAATTATACGAGTTATCACACCCCCACACTTAGATTGTTGCTAGTCCCTAGCAACGACTCAATAAAAATAAAATAAGAAAATCTAATCTAATCCATTTTCGTTGGAAACACGGTGGCACTTAGCATGTGACACAAGCCTTTAAACCCCTAGGTGTCCCTAGTGCACGAGTTTAGTCTCGTGAGGGTTTGCTAGAACGATACCCACAAACATTGAAAAACTAAAATATAAGTAAACTACATACACTAAAAATATTTACTCCTAATCCTTTCAATATAAATTAGAGACAATCTTTGAACAAGTCTTATAAACTAATCAATAGCTCAAAGAATTTCACAAAAATTCATGCTTGAATGTAAATAAATGAGTTAAGCCAATATTAACATAACATATTTCAATCAAAATAGTGCATATTCAACTTAATCTCAAATTCTCACTATACTCTCATGATTTTCAATCTTTAAAGTAGTGCTAAAGTGTTTACACTCAATCAATCTCATGAAAACAGTTCTACCATATGCTTGCTTGTCCACCTATTTCTCCACTATTTAGATCATACAACTTCATAAATCAAGAGGTCTTTTTTCAAGGTTGTAATGGGGCCAAAGGGTTATAATGTGGTTAAAGAACAAAAGGATAAAGATATCACAAAGGTTCCAAAGAGTTCATAGAGTTTAGATACATAATAAGATCATACGAATAAAACTTCTCAAAACTCTTATAAAGCACATAATAACATAGGCTAAATATTCATGTTGAGCCTTTGCTTCATTCTAACCAACTTTGTAACATCTTTTTCTTTACTTTAACTAGAAGTTCAAGAGAAGATTTTTTTTTTTTTTTAATATGGGAATGTATTTGACAATGATCCCTTTCTTTTTCTCTTGACTTTTGCCTCTCTCCTCCCCCACACTTATCTTTCGTTCTAACCCAAATTTTCAAAAAGTATCCCTTGTTTTTGCAATATGTCTCAAAATATATAATCCATCTTTAGAACAAGGGTAAGGATATAAGTATATTTAGGCTAGGTGTAAGTTCTGGTTACCAATAAAATAGCATATTTAATGTAGGCTCAAATTGGCTCACTAGTGGGGATGTTCTCTTAGAACATTAATAATGGATGGCTGTTTGGCTCTGGTTATAATCCTAATGCCTCTATCATATTCATGTTGTCACATGTATCAATATAGTCTCAAACGGTTTAAAGCAAGTTCTAGAGAATCATGTAATCATAAGAGCACTCAAGAAAGAAATTAGATTGATTTGTATAATGCATCAATCATTATAGGCTCAAAAACTCACAAGGATGATTATACAAGTCAGATTAAGTCTAAACATGCTTCTTTCTCAATCAACATATCATATTAACATTGGCTCATAAAAAGGTTGACATCAAGCTCAATTCTCATGAAAATCTTCTCACTAATAAATCTGTTTTAGACTTATGCAATTCATATCTCATCATTGTATTAAAAAGGAACTAGAACACATTAAAATAATAATAATAATAATAAAGACTCATAAAAAAAAATTAGTAGACAAAAATAAAAGAAATCCTAAATCGTTCCCCCCACACTTAATTCTTACATTGTCCTCAATGTAAGTCTATTAACCCAAATGAAAGAATCATGTGTAAGAGAAAAGAACTAATAACATAAGAATAGGAATAACTAAGACTCAAAACAAAACAGACTCATGCAACCTAAATAATCCTAAAATACTAAACAAAAATTAACAAGTAAACATAAAAAGATTAAAATCAAACTGACAAAGTATGTCTCAAGTCTCCCTTACTCAGACCTTGTTCAGAATGAATACTTCTAAATGTCTTAAAACACAACAAATTTTTTTTTTTTAGTAGGGGGTAAGGGACATATTACCTGCAGAGGTTGCTAACCACTTATTATAACTGAGACACAACAAACAAAATGTTAGATAATGTCACAAAGACAAAGTGCAATCCACTCCTTGCTCGTCCATATCTCTTTTTCTTTTTCCGAGCGTTTGCGAAACAACCGTAGCAGATAAATACTCATAAGCTTGGAGCTTTTTGAGTAAATCTTCAATGGTTGTAGCAGAAATTATGGTTCTCCTTGCCTCTGAAAACATGAATCCATTATCCACAGCATTATCTAAATATGAAAGCAAATTACTAAAATAACCATTAATATTAAGCAAACCAATGGGTTTCTTATTTGTGACCAAAGATGACCAAGAAGCCACGCAAGCTATTTCTTCCAATGTACCCAGACCTCCTGGTAAAGCAATGAATGCATCGGCAGAATGGTACATGATTGTTATCCGTTCAGGGATACTCCAGACTTGTATTTCCTTACCCACGGTAGGTCCACAAAAACCTGTGAATAGTTTTGGCATGATTCCTAGAACTGGACTTCCTCCGGCGTGTGCTGATGTAGCGACTGCTCCCATTAAACCCGTACTACCGCCTCCATAAATCAACTAGATCTTTTGTTGGGCAAATATTACTCCAACTCTTATGGCTTCATCAGCGAATATGTTATTTTTCCCTGGATAAGCACCTCCAAAGACACAAATTTTTTTAATGCGCTGGGACGAAGTACTTTCCATTTTTTTTTTCAAGTGCCTGAAAGAGAATGAGTACATGGTGTAATATATAGAGGACTGAGTAATGAATCAGACAAGAGTAATAATGTCGCCGAAAGTGTATTTGACCTGTCAGAAGAAAATGTTAACCTAACAAAAGATTTTTGCATGATTTCAGGAAGAAAATCAAAAAGAGAAGAAAAATCAACCGTAAAAGACCAATGCAAAAAAAAAAAAAAAAGAATAATTACACAAATCGAACAACACGTAAATTAAACCGAAATGAAATTATTGCAAATCAAACCAAAAGCTGAGAAGTCATTTATTGTAGTTGTGATTGTGGCTCACATCTTCCTCTGGTTTTACGTCCAGAAACGGCTTAAACGCCTTCTATGAGTCGAGGATATGCTTCCCATCCAGTTTTCTTACAAGCTGGCAAACAGGGTCTTTTAACATCAGATTCCCAAGATGTTGCCATTCCCTTTGGAATTGCGGCCATAAATCAAGAATTTCTCTTTGTACGTCTCCACTAGGATGCGTCTCAAGAGAAAGTTGGATATTACCCAAATTCTCCTTACTTAGTCCATCCTTAATGAATTCAATTTTATCATCTCGATTAGAGGACGGAATCCCAATAGAACGACATTTACAGTTACACGTCCATCGTGCACATTTGTGGCAATTTGAACTCATGCGCTTTGCTCGTCGCTTCTTTGCAAAAGTGCTTCTACCTGTACCTGGTAAATGCAAAACAGGAAGATATTCATCTTCACGTACCTTGGCTTCAATTATCCAACGTATGTCTTCAGGAATCCCTTTGTGCATAAGCATTCTTAATCTTTCAAATCGAACTTGGTAAAGCTTCAGTAAAATATTCCTAGGAAAAGGAGGAAATCGTTTCTGCAATCTTGTGAGAATATCATCCATCTTGAAAAAAAATGAAAAAGAAATTGAAAGAGAAATTTATATACAATATCAGTTTTGTGGGTAGCTGATGGAACCGACTTAAATAATCACGGAGTACCGTTATCCGCCATTTAACCGGGGTTAAAAAAAAATTATATTTACATCTAGTTATTTTCAAAACAAGGATCAGAAAGAAAAACAACCTCTTCTTGAGTAACATGATTTTCCAAAAAGAGTTTGAGTCTTTGTCCATTTACCTTAAATACGTTACCATTTTGAGGATTCTCAATGTCAACTGCTCCATAATGATACACATGCTTAACCACAAATGGGCCAGTCCATCTTGATCTCAACTTACCAGGAAATATGTGAAGTCTAGAATTATAAAGTAGAACTTTTTGCCCAACATCAAATGTTTTTCTTGAAATTAACTTGTCATGAAAGGCTTTAGTTCTTTCTTTATGAATTTTAGAATTCTCATATGCATCTTTGAATAAAGTTGGCCAGTAAAATCCACACTGTAAAATTTTTTGCAGCAGTTTTCTTTGATGAAAAAAGACCACCACATGCCCCGGAATGACAAAACTTAATTACACTACTTACCTCATTGTCGGGAATGCATCTTAGAAAAATCTGATCAGGACAATATTTGAACAAGTAAGGGTCATCCCAATAGAACTTCTTTACCTCATTCAGAAACTTCCTTTTATCTTGGGGGCTCCATTGAGAAGGAATTTTTCCCAAAAAGGAATATTTTAGCTCGGATGGCAATGGTTTTAAATCCAGCTTGGGCGGTTCAATAGTTGATAGTACAGTGACATTTGTGAGTGATGGGAGTTCCTCAAACTTTTGTTTCCAACGATGCTTATCCTGAAAAGAATTTAACAAAGAATCAGTGTGTGAAATTTCTGAAGCATTATCAAACTCACATTCAATTAAATAAGCTTCTAAAGGATCATGGAATGTGGTAGTGGTGAGATGTTCATGAACAAGTTCTTCAATGAAATCCACTTCATGTACTTCTGAATCATCACCAGGTTGCTTGCAAATGTTGAACACATTTAATTCTAAAGTCATATTTCCAAAAGAAATGTTCAAAATACCATTCCTGCAATTTATCAGAGCATTAGAAGTTGCAAGAAATGGACGGCCTAATATAACAGGAATTTGAACATTTGGATTTGAAACAGGATGTGTGTCCAAAACAATAAAATCAACAGGGAAGTAAAAATTATCAATTTGAACCAAAACATCTTCAACTATCCCTCGAGGAATTTTTACAGAACGATCAGCTAGTTGAAGTGTAACAGGTGTTTCCTTGAGTTCACCTAAACCTAACTGTTGATAAACAGAAAAAGGCAAAAGATTAACACTAGCACCAAGATCAAGCAATGCACGTTCTATTCTAGTGTTTCCAATGATGCATGAGATTGTTGGACATCCAGGATCTTTGAATTTTGGTGGAGTAAGGTGCTGAATGATTGAGCTTACACTTTTCGTCAGAAATGCTTTCTTTTGTACATTATGTTTCCTTTTAAATGTGCACATGTCCTTCAAAAATTTAGCATAAGATGGAACTTGTTTGATTGCATCCAATAAAGGAATGTTAATCTTAACTTGTTTGAAAAGTTCATAAATTTCTGCATTTTGATTCAAATTCTTTATTGTTTGCAACCTTTGAGGAAAAGGAGCAGGATGCATACCTTTTTCTTTGTCCAAATGTTCAAGAAGTTCAGACTTACCATCATCCTTACCGTTACTTTTCGGAGGGGAATGAGGATCTTGGTCTTTTGATGGAATGTTTTTGTCAATTGCCTTTCCACTTCGAAGAGTTGTGATAGAACTGGCATTTTCCTGTTGAGTTTCATTGGAGCAAGAAACAAAACATTGAGTAGAAGGGTTAGGCTGAGGTTGAGCAGGAAACTTACCTTTTTCTTGAGTGCGTAATGAAGCTGTCAATGTGGACAAGGTGTTTTTGATCTCATTGATGTCTTGTGAAGTTTGGTTATTCATATTTGCTTGTGTTTGCATGAATGCTTGCAATGTCTCTTCCAAGGTTTGTACACGTGAAGGTTGATAGGAAAAAGTGTTGCCCGACTTTTGAGATTGTGGTACCTGAACATGATTATTACTCCGCCAACTGAAATTGGGATGATTTCTCCATTCAGGGTTATACGTTTCAGAGTAAGGAGAAGGAAAAGGCTTTTTAAATGTGTTTATGGAATTTACTTGATCATGCAACGCTTCTTTAAGAATGGGAATGTTTGGACATTCAGAAGTGGGGTGTCCCATGATTTCACAAATTCCACAACTTTCTTCATTTTTAACCGTTTTGACTTCTTTTACTTCTCTAAGTTCCATGGCTTCAATCTTTCTAGCCAAATTAGCTACTTTAGCTTTTATCTCATCTTCTTGACTAAAATGATATTTACCTCTGTTAGAAAAAAGATTAGATCTATTGGAACTTTCAGAGGAATTATCTGTGTGCCAGGCTTGAGAGTTATCTGCCAAATGGTCTAGGTAGTCAAAGGCTTCTTCAGGTTCTTTTTCTAGAAACTCACCGGTACACATTGTTTCAACAAATTGTTTAGTTTCGGGAGTTAAACTTTCATAAAAGAAACTAATAAGACACCATTTTTCAAAACCATGATGTGGACAAGAACTTAACAAATCTTTAAAACGCTCCCAGCACTGAAAAAATGCTTCATTTTGATTTTGATTGAAATTTTGAATCTGTCTTTTCAAAGCAGTAGTTTTATGTGCGGGGAAAAATTTCTTTAGAAACTCAGTTTGTAATTCTTGCCATGTGCCAATTGACCTTGGTTTTAAATTATGAAGCCAAATTTTTGCTTTATCTTTTAAAGAAAAAGGAAATAATTTTAGCTTGACAATTTCATTTGTACATTGTTGGTCATTAAAGGTGACACATACATCTTCGAAGTCTTTTAGAAACGAGTAAGCACTTTCCGATTCTAACCCATGGAAATTTGGAAGCAAAGCTATCATACCTGGTTTAAAACGAAAGTTGTTTGCATTGAGAGGAAAAATAAAACAAGAGGGTGATGAGCTTCGAGTTGGTTGCAAGTAATCACGCATGGTGCGTACTTGTCTGTTCTCATGAACACTTTCATTGTCAGCCATGGTAGGAGTTGTATTAGAAAGATTAACTGAAAAAGTTTCACAATAAAATCTAACTAAACGACGAGATCTAAAATCACGTCGCCAAACAAGCATAAAACAAAGTTAATATACAGATTAGGCGGTATAACCAGCCAATAAAAATAAAACAAAGTTAATATACAATATAAATATATAGAAAATTAGGCGGTATAACCAGCCAATAAAAATAAATATACTTATAAACTTATATACTTAGTATTGCCTCCCCGGCAACGGTGCCAAAAACTTGATGGAGACTCAATTAAGAGTTGTAAACCCAAGTGCAGGTTATGTTCAAGTAATAAATTCTCGGGTGTCCGAGGTCGAACCACAGGGAAGCGTATTAGTAAGTATAAGTTTATAAATATATAAGAAAAATAAAGTAAACAAGATATTAGGGAATCAACAACAAAACAAGATAAACAAGATATTAGAGAACAAAATAAACAAAATAAAATAAAAGAAATTAAACAAGATATAAAAACAATAAGAAAAGATGTTGAGGTTAGAGAATCCACTATTGGTGTTATGCTAAGATTAATCTTGTTTTATTACACAATTGAAATTCACACATAAGGGAGATTCCAATCGGAAGGTTTAGCAATTTAGTCCAAATTGTCCAACGTCCATAGCATATGATATTATGTTCATTTGGTGTCCTCAAAACTCACAAAAAGAGTCCAAGCATTCCTTATGCCAAGGTATATGTCTACAACAAATCAAGGTTATGAAACCAAGCATTTACTGTGCCATTTTCATTGTCAATAATGAATCAAGATCCCTACTTTGCAAGTATGATTTTAAACCAAAAGAAAATATTATCTATACTAGTGTTTATAAATGATGATTCATTTTAGCTCATGTTTAAGAGACTAACCTTAGCATTTACCAAAAGCTTCACCTCATCACCTCAACAATATGATTAGCAACACATACTAGATATGAATAAAATGAAAAGAAATGTAAGAAGCATAAGTAAATAAAGAAAAAGAAAACTAGAGAAAGGAAAGAAAAAGAAAACTTAGAGAATTTTATTACAATGGCTAATATCCTACCAATGTATAATGTATCCTAATACTCATCCAAGGCCCTCTATTTATACACATTTTGGAGAGCTAAATGACGAGAGACAAGCTTTATAAATTTCAAAGGTAGGTATAATAGGTGGGTGCATTTTTCTAACAATTTTCGTCATGTTGTATGACAATTTTGATCAGCCAGCTTGATGGTCGATTTTGTCAATGTTGGAAGCTCGATATGATCAAATGGTCTTCTAGAAAAATATGCCCCTATCAGTTACTGATCCATAGCCGTTGGAATCAGATCCTTTGCTCATGTGGATTTGAAGATATGGTCAAAAAACCAAAACGGTGCAGAACAGACGTCATTGCACATCAGCCAACTTGATGGTTGATTTCGCTAAGGAAAACGACTCCGTTTCAAGAAGTGTAAAACATGAAAAAGATAGATATGCCTCTTAGATTTGCACTGTCAAACTTTCAGCCTTAATGCTTGGGTGAAACTCCAGATATAGCTGATATGCCAAAAGGTGTCGGAACTGGAACTGAATTGGATTTGCCCTTAATTCTTGATTTAACCTAGTAGTCTGAAATCACTCAAAGAAACTCGTGAAAAACACCAAATTACATAAAAATATAAAATATCATAAACACAATTAGACTAAGCAATAATAACTCGTATTTGACACAAAACAATAATAAAACATAACTAAGAACTATATAATTATACGAGTTATCAGTAAGGGAGACTTGAGACATACCTTGTCTGTTTGATTTAATCTTCTTCTTCAAAAAAAAAAAAAAAAGCATGTTTAGACTTAGTGTGTTTTTAGTGTGTTTTAGTTACTTTCAATACTATGATGAGATATGAATTGCATAAGTCTAAAACAGATTTATTAGTGAGAAGATTTTCATGAGAATTGAGCTTGATATCAACCTTTTTATGAGCCAATGTTAATATGATATGTTGATTGAGAAAGAAGCATGTTTAGACTTAATCTGACTTGTATAATCATCCTTGTGACTTTTGAGCCTATAATGATTGATGCATTATATAAATCAATCTAATTTCTTTCTTGAGTGCTCTTATTATTACATGATTCTCTAGAACTTGCTTTAGACCTTGTTGAGACTATATTGATGCATGTGACAACATGAATATGATAGAGGCATTAGGATTTTTAGCCAGGGCCAAACAGCCATCCCTTATTGATGTTCCAAGAGAACACACCCTTAGTGAACCAATTTGAGCCTATATTGAATAAGCTATCTCTTTGGTAACCATAACTTGTCCCTAACCTAAATACACTTATATCCTTACCTTTGTTCCAAAGATGAATTAGCATGTTTTGAGACAACTTGCAAAGACAAGGAAGATTTATTGAAAATTTGGGTTAGAAACAAGAAATAAGTGTGGGGGGGGAAAGAAAAGAAAAGTCAAAAGAAAAAAAATATATATGAATCATCTCTTGAATTTGGGGAAAAAGAAAAAGATGTTACAAAGTTGTTTAGAATGAAGAAAAGGCCCAACATGAATATCCGGCCTAGGTGACTATGTACTTGTAAAGAGTTTTGAGAAGTTTCTTTGTATGATCTTATTATGTCTCTAAACTTTATGAACTCTTTGGAACCTTTGTGATATCTTTATCCTTTTGTTCTTCAACCACATTACAAACCCCTTGGCCCCATTACAACCTTGATTAAAGACCTCTTGATTCATGAAGTTGTATGATCTAAATAGTGGAGAATAGGTGGACAAGCAAGAATATGGTAGAACTGTTTTCATGAGATTGATTGAGTGTAAACACTTTACCACTACTTTAAAGAATGAAAATCATGAGAGTATCCCATGTGAGTAGTTGAGATTAAGTTTGAATATGCACTATTTTGATTGAAATATGTTATGTTAATATTGGCTTAACTCAAACAATTTACATTCAAGCATGATTTTTTGTGATATTCTTTAAGCTATTGATTAGTTTATAAGACTTGTTCAAAGATTGTCTCTAATGTGTATTGAAAGGATTAGGAGTAAATATTTTTAGTATATGTAGTTTATTTATATTTTAGTTTTTCAATGTTTGTGGGTATCGTTCTAGTAAACCCTCACGAGACTAAACTCGTCCACTAGGGACACCTAGGGGTTTAAAGGTTTGTGTCACATGCTAAGTGCCACCGTGATTTCCTACGAAAGTGGATCAGATTAGATTTTCTTATTTTATTTTTATTTGTTTTTGCTCGAGGACTAGCAACAATCTAAGTGTGGGGGTGTGATAACTCGTATAATTATATAGTTTTTAGTTATGTTTTATTATTGTTTTGTGTCAAATACGAGTTATTATTGCTTAGTCTAATTGTGTTTATAATATTTTATATTTTTATGTAATTTGGTGTTTTTTTACGAGTTTCTTTGAGTAATTTCAGATTACTAGGTTAAATCAACAATTAAGGGCAAATTCAGTTCAGTTCCAGTTCCGACACCTTTTTCCATATCAGCTATATCTGGAGTTTCACTGAAGCAATAAGGCTGAAACTTTAACCGTGCAAAGTTAAGAGGCATATCTAACGTTTTCATGTTTTACACTTCTTGAAACGGAGTCGTTTTCCCTAGCGAAATCGACCATCAAGTTGGCTGATGTGCACTGACGTCTGTGCTGACCTGTTTTCGTATTTTACCAATATCTTCTGATCCACATCAGAAAAGGAGCTGATTCCAACGGCTATGGATCACTAACTGATAGGGGAACATTTTTATAGAAGACCATGTGATCAGATCAAGCTTCCAATATTGACAAAATCGACCATCAAGTTGGCTGATCAAAATTGTCATACAATATGACGAAAATTGTTAGAAAAATGCACCCACCTATTACACCTACCTTTGAAATTTGTAAAGCTTGTCTCTTGTCATTTAGTCCTTCAAAATGTGTATAAATAGAGGGCCTTGGATGATTGTATGGGCATTGTACATTGGTAGGATATTAGCCATTGTAATAAAATTCTCTAAGTTTTCTTCTTCTTTCTTTTCTCTAGTTTTCTTTTTCTTTATTTTCTTCTTCTTCTTTCTTTCTTTTATTTCCTTCTTAGATTCTCTTTAATTTTATGTTTATGTTTACAATGCCTATGCTAGGCTAAACTTCTATTTGGTTAAGGGTGATTTCAAAGCCCTAGACATGTTTTGTGATTGATTTTCAGATTCTATCTATCATTAATTTTCTATCAAAGTTGCTTATGTTCTTCTACAAGAATTGTTCATGATGTTGTCTTGATTTATTTAGGTGTACAACTAGATAGATCTTGATAATTATCTATTGCTAGTCTAGGAGTCTTGATCCGTGTAATTGTCTTGATTTCCTATTCATAAGTGGCAATTTGTGATTAATGATTATGGTCAAGTTTTCAATAATTGCAAAGTGGAACATAACCTAAGTTGAACAATCCGAGCTTATGTGTTTGTTGCTTAGATCAACCTATCTTTCTCATCATAAAGCTGCCATTAAATTGAATTTAGAGAGCTTATTCTAGGTTGTTTAATGGTTAGATATTAAATAGAGAGCTTGTTCTATTTAACGACAAACTAAGGAAAGATTGGGATAACAGAGCTTGTTGTTACCTACGGTTGTTAACTTTGATAGTTGGTTGATATTGATAGATCTGAAATTGATTCTTAATGATGTCTAGTGGTGGAGAATGAAACCTTAACCATATTTTTCATATTTGATTCTTCTTACTTGTTTTCTTACTTTTCTAGTTTGCTTATTTTTAAAAGTATATTTATTTTTATTGGCTGGTTATACCGCCTAATTTGTATATTAACTTTGTTTTATTTTTATTGGCTGGTTATACCGTGATGCACCCAAAAGAGTGTATCTTATTTAACCTTGCACTAAAAAGATCAATTGTAAGTATAGTAGTTAGCAAGGGTCGAATCCTCAGGGATTGGGTTTTAGTTTATAAGTTGATAGTTTAAAACTTAAATTCAAGAACAATAAAAGAAAAGGGGTTTTTGAAGCCAGATTTAAACTAAAGTAAATAATAAGAATAAGATGCAAGGCGGTATAACCAGCCAATAAAAATATATATACTAAATTAGGCGGTATAACCAGCCAATAAAAATATATATACTAAATTAGGCGGTATAACCAGCCAATAAAAATAAAACAAAGTTAATATACAAATTAGGCGGTATAACCAGCCAATAAAAATAAATATACTTTTAAAAATAAGCAAACTAGAAAAGTAAGAAAACAAGTAAGTAAGAAGAATCAAATATGAAAAATATGGTTAAGGTTTCATTCTCCACCACTAGACATCATTAAGAATCAATTTCAGATCTATCAATATCAACCAACTATCAAAGTTAACAACCGTAGATAACAACAAGCTCTGTTATCCCAATCTTTCCTTAGTTTGTCGTTAAATAGAACAAGCTCTCTATTTAATCTCTAACCATTAAACAACCTAGAATAAGCTCTCTAAATTCAATTTAATGGCAGCTTTATGATGAGAAAGATAGGTTGATCTAAGCAACAAACACATAAGCTCAGATTGTTCAACTTAGGTTATGTTCCACTTTGCAATTATTGAAAACTTGACCATAATCATTAATCACAAATTGCCACTTATGAATAGGAAATCAAGACAATTACACGGATCAAGATTCCTAAACTAGCAATAGATAATTATCAAGATCTATCTAGTTGTACACCTAAACAAATCAAGACAACATCATGAACAATTCTTGTAGAAGAACATAAGCAACTTTGACAGAAAATTAATGATAGATAGAATCTGAAAATCAATTATAAAACATGTCTAGGGCTTTGAAATCACCCTTAACCAAATAGAAGTTTAGCCTAGCATAGGCATTATAAACATAAAATTAAATAGAATCTAAGAAGAAAATAAAAGAAAGAAAGAAGAAGAAGAAGAATATTAATTATCCAACCTCTTGCTCTTTCTAAAGAAAAAGAAAACTAGAGAAAAGAAAGAAGAAGAAAACTTAGAGAATTTTATTACAATGGCTAATATCCTACCTATGTACAATATGATCCTCTACAATCATCCAAGGCCCTCTATTTATACACATTTTGGAGGGCTAAATGACAAGAGACAAGCTTTACAAATTTCAAAGGTAGGTATAATAGGTGGGTGCATTTTTCTAACAATTTTCGTCATATTGTATGACCATTTTGATCAGCCAACTTGATGGTCGATTTTGTCAATCGTGGAGGCCTGATCTGATCACATGGTCTTCTAGAAAAATGTTCCCCTATGAGTTACTGATTCATAGCCGTTAGAATCAGCTCATTTGCTGATGTGGAGAAGAAGATATGGGCAAAATACGAAAACAGGTCAGCACAGACGTCATTGCACATCAGCCAACTTGATGGTCGATTTCTTCAATATTGGAGGCTTTATCTGATCACATGGTCTTCTAGAAAAATGTTCCCCTATCAGTTAGTGATCCATAGACGTTAGAATCAGCTCATTTGCTGCTGTGTATCGGACGATATGGTCGAAATGCGAAAACTGCTCAGGACAGACGTCATTGCACATCAGCCAACTTGATGGTTGATTTTGCTAGGGAAAACGACTCCGTTTCAAGAAGTGTAAAACATGAAAAAGATAGATATGCCTCTTAAATTTGCACGGTTAACATTTCAGCCTTATTGCTTCAGTGAAACTCCAGATATAGCTGATATGGCAAAAGGTGTCGGAACTGGAACTGAACTGGATTTGCCCTTAATTCTAGTAATCTGAAATCACTCAAAGAAACTTGTGAAAAACACCAAATTACATAAAAATATAAAAGATCATAAACACAATTAGACTAAACAATAATAACTCGTATTTGACACAAAACAATAATAAAACATAACTAAAAACTATATAATTATACGAGTTATCACACCCCCACACTTAGATTGTTGCTAGTCCCTAGCAACGACTCAATAAAAATAAAATAAGAAAATCTAATCTAATCCACTTTCGTAGGAAATCACGGTGGCACTTAGCATGTGACACAAGCCTTTAAACCCCTAGGTGTCCCTAGTGGACGAGTTTAGTCTCGTGAGGGTTTACTAGAACGATACCCACAAACATTGAAAAACTAAAATATAAATAAACTACATATACTAAAAATATTTATTCCTAATCCTTTCAATACAAATTAGAGACAATCTTTGAACAAGTCTTATAAACTAATCAATAGCTTAAAGAATTTCACAAAAATTCATGCTTGAATGTAAATTGTTTGAGTTAAGCCAATATTAACATAACATATCTCAATCAAAATAGTGCATGTTCAAATTTAATCTCAACTTCTCACATGGGATACCCTCATGATTTTCACTTTTTAAAGTAGTGGTGAAGTGTTTACACTCAATCAATCTCATGAAAACAGTTCTACCATATTCTTGCTTGTCCACCTATTCTCCACTATTTAGATCATACAACTTCATGAATCAAGAGGTCTTTAATCAAGGTTGTAATGGGGCCAAGGGGTTTGTAATGTGGTTGAATAACAAAAGGATAAAGATATCACAAAGGCTCCAAAGAGTTCATAAAGTTTAGAGACATAATAAGATCATACAAAGAAACTTCTCAAAACTCTTTACAAGTACATAGTCACCTAGGCCGAATATTCATGTTGGGCCTTTTCTTCATTCTAAACAACTTTGTAACATCTTTTTCTTTTTCCACAAATTCAAGAGATGATTCATATTTTTTTACATAGGAATGTATTTGCCAGTATTCCATTTCTTTTTCTCTTGACTTTTCTTTTCTTTTCCCCCCACACTTATTTCTTGTTTCTAACCCAAATTTTCAACTAAAAATATCCCTTGTTTTTTGCAATATGTCTCAAAATATATAATCCATCTTTAGAACAAGGGTAAGGATATAAGTATATTTAGGCTAGGTGTAAGTTGTGGTTACCAATAAAACAGCATATTTAATGTAGGCTCAAATTGGCTCACTAGTGGGGATGTTCTCTTAGAACATTAATAATGGATGGCTGTTTGGCTCTGGTTATAATCCTAATGCCTCTATCATATTCATGTTGTCACATGTATCAATATAGTCTCAAACGGTTTAAAGCAAGTTCTAGAGAATCATGTAATCATAAGAGCACTCAAGAAAGAAATTAGATTGATTTGTATAATGCATCAATCATTATAGGCTCAAAAACTCACAAGGATGATTATACAAGTTAGATTAAGTCTAAACATGCTTCTTTCTCAATCAACATATCATATTAACATTGGCTCATAAAAAGATTGATATCAAGTTCAATTCTCATGAAAATCTTCTCACTAATAAATCTGTTTTAGACTTATGCAATTCATATCTCATCATTGTATTAAAAAGGAACTAAAACATACTAAAAATAATAATAATAAAGACTCATAAAAAAATAGTAGACAAAAATAAAAGAAATCCTAAATCATTCCCTCCACACTTAATTCTTACATTGTCCTCAATGTAAGTCTATTAACCCAAATGAAAGAATCATGTGTAAGAGAAAAGAACTAATAACATAAGAATAGGAACAACTAAGACTCAAAACAAAACAAACTCATGCAACCTAAATAATCCTAAAATACTAAACAAAAATTAACAAGTAAACATAAAAAATAAAAATAAAAACAATAAAAATAAAAATAATAAAAGAAAAGAAAAAGGAAAAGAAAGAGAAAGCAAATCTGAATATGGAAGGTTGGCAATTTCTTCTTTAATTGGGTTGCCTTCCCAATTAACACTTGAGATAGTGTTTTGAACCTAACCAACACCCCTTTTTGGCTTTTTAGGCTTGTCAGGCTCATACATGAAATTTTCCAAATTTATGCGTTTGAGAGGAAGCTTTCTTTGCACAACAGTGGATGCATTCTCCATTACAAGTATTATTCCATCATCCTTTGTGGTGCATATCTCATCGAGGAATGGAGCATATTTTGATACTTGTTGAATGGCATCCACAAACAAGTTGTTTAAGGTTTCTGGCATGTGTTGTTCATGTTCTTCCTCCATGAACTTTGCAAATCTACTAGGAAAAGGTGGAGAAGAAACATTAGTAAAAAGTGGAACCTTAAACGTTACCTCAGGTGCCGAAATACTCTTATTTGGATTTGTGGCTTCATTATCCTCAAGAATAGAATCCATCTCTAATTTTGTCTCATCCTCATCTTGTTCCTCATTCCTCAAGGTCACAATCGTAGCATTCTCCTTTGGGTTAATCATCGTTTGGGCAGGGAGTTCTTCAGATCTTTGTGCTACCCATCCCACCATACTACTAGTCAATTGGATCATTTGCTTTTCCAAACTCTGGATGCTTGCCCTTGTTTCCTGTTGAAATTGCAATGTATCAGTAACAAGAGAATAGACAAGATCTTCTAAATAAGTACCTGAGTTTTGAGTCATATGTGGTGGTTGAAAAAGATCTGGTTCTTGGGACCATGATTGATTGAAGCTACATGGATGAGTGTAATTGGCATAAGGATCTACTTCTTGGTAATTTTTCGAGTAGCCATAATTAGTATGATCCCACCATCCCTCATGGTAAGTGTTTGAGTAATGATCATACTGTTGGTCTTGGAACACTTGATGGCCTTGACATCCTGATAACTCGTATAATTATATAGTTTTTAGTTATGTTTTATTATTGTTTTGTGTCAAATACGAGTTATTATTGTTTAGTCTAATTGTGTTTATAATCTTTTATATTTTTATGTAATTTGGTGTTTTTCACAAGTTTCTTTGAGTGATTTCATATTACTAGAATTAAGGGCAAATCCAGTTCAGTTCCAGTTCCGACACCTTTTTCCATATCAGCTATATCTGGAGTTTCACTGAAGCAATAAGGCTGAAATTTTAACCGTGCAAAGTTAAGAGGCATATCTATCTTTTTTATGTTTTACACTTCTTGAAACGGAGTCGTTTTCCCTAGCGAAATCAACCATCAAGTTGGCTGATGTGCAATGACGTCTGTCCTGACCAGTTTTTGCATTTTGCCCATATCGTCCGATACACATCAGCAAATGAGCTGATTCCAACGTCTATGGATCACTAACTGATAGAGGAACATTTGTCTAGAAGACCATGTGATCAGATAAAGCCTCCAATATTGAAGAAATCGACCATCAAGTTGGCTGATGTGCAATGACGTCTGTGCTGACCTGTTTTCGTATTTTGCCCATATCTTCTTCTCCACATCAGCAAATGAGCTGATTCCAACGGCTATGAATCAGTAACTCATAGGGGAACATTTTTCTAGAAGACCATGTGATCAGATCAGGCCTCCAAGATTGACAAAATCGACCATCAAGTTGGCTGATCAAAATTGTCATACAATATGACGAAAATTGTTAGAAAAATGCACCCACCTATTATACCTACCTTTGAAATTTGTAAAGCTTGTCTCTTGTCATTTAGCCCTCCAAAATGTGTATAAATAGAGGGCCTTGGATGATTGTAGAGGATCATATTGTACATAGGTAGGATATTAGCCATTTTAATAAAATTCTCTAAGTTTTCTTCTTCTTTCTTTTCTCTAGTTTTCTTTTTCTTTAGAGAGAGCAAGAGGTTGGATAATTAATATTCTTCCTCTTCTTCTTTCTTTCTTTTATTTTCTTCTTAGATTTTCTTTAATTTTATGTTTATGTTTACAATGCCTATGCTAGGCTAAACTTCTATTTGGTTAAGGGTGATTTCAAAGGCCTAGACATGTTTTGTGATTGATTTTCAGATTCTATCTATCATTAATTTTCTATCAAAGTTGCTTATGTTCTTCTACAAGAATTGTTCATGATGTTGTCTTGATTTATTTAGGTGTACAACTAGATAGATCTTGATAATTATCTATTGCTAGTCTAGGAGTCTTGATCCGTGTAATTGTCTTGATTTCCTATTCATAAGTGGCAATTTGTGATTAATGATTATGGTCAAGTTTTCAATAATTGCAAAGTGGAACATAACCTAAGTTGAACAATCCGAGCTTATGTGTTTGTTGCTTAGATCAACCTATCTTTCTCATCATAAAGCTGCCATTAAATTGAATTTAGAGAGCTTATTCTAGGTTGTTTAATGGTTAGAGATTAAATAGAGAGCTTGTTCTATTTAACGACAAACTAAGGAAAGATTGGGATAACAGAGCTTATTGTTATCTACGGTTGTTAACTTTGATAGTTGGTTGATATTGATAGATCTGAAATTGATTCTTAATGATGTCTAGTGGTGGAGAATGAAACCTTAACCATATGTTTCATATTTGATTCTTCTTAGTATATTTATTTTTATTGGCTGGTTATACCGCCTAATTTGTATATTAACTTTGTTTTATTTTTATTGGCTGGTTATACCGCCTAATTTAGTATATATATTTTTATTGGCTGGTTATACCGCCTTGCATCTTATTCTTATTATTTACTTTAGTTTAAATCTGGCTTCAAAAACCCCTTTTCTTTTATTGTTCTTGAATTTAAGTTTTAAACTATTAATTTATAAACTAAAACCCAATCCCTGAGGACTCGACCCTTGCTAACTACTATACTTACAATTGATCTTTTTAGTGCAAGGTTAAATAAGATACACTCTTTTGGGTGCATCAAATTTTTGGCGCCGTTGCCGGGGATTGTTTTCTTTAGTTTATTTGTTACTTGGTTTATTCTTATTTTCAGTTCTAATTAGTATTATTTTCTTGTACATACATGTTTTTCTTTTCAAATTTTGAAAAAAAAATAAAAAAAAAAAAACAATGGAATTGAGCAATCTAACACTTGAAGAGTTGGTGGCATACATGAACATGGAGAATCAACAAGCCAATCTCACCTCCCCAGTTCAACAATTGGCCATGGGAGGATGTCAAGGCCATCAAGTGTTCCAAGACCAACAGTATGATCATTACTCAAACACTTACCATGAGGGATGGTGGGATCATACTAATTATGGCTACTCGAAAAATTACCAAGAAGTAGACCCTTATGCCAATTACACTCATCCATCTAGCTTCAATCAATCATGGTCTCAAGAACTAGATCTTTTTCAACCACCACATATGACTCAAAACTCAGGTACTTCTTTAGAAGATCTTGTCTATTCTCTTGTTACTGATTCTTTGCAATTTCAACAGGAAACAAGGGCAAGCATCCAGAGTTTGGAAAAACAAATGAGCCAATTGGCTAGTAGTATGGTGGGATGGGTAGCACAAAGATCTGAAGAACTCCCAGCCCAAACGATGGTTAACCCAAAGGAGAATGCTACTATTGTGACCTTGAAGAATGAGGAACAAGATGAGGATGAAACAAAATTAGAGATGGATTCTATTCTTGAGGATAATGAAGCCAAAGATCCAAATAAGAGTATTTCGGCACCTGAGGTAACGTTTAAGGTTTCACTTTTTACTAATGTTTCTTCTCCACCTTTTCCTAGTAGATTTGCAAAGTTCAAGGAGGAAGAACATGAACAACACATGCCGGAAACCTTAAACAACTTGTTTGTGAAGGTCATTCAACAAGTATCAAAATATGCTCCATTCCTCGATGACATATGCACCACAAAGGATGATGGAATAATACTTGTAATGGAGAATGCATCCACTGTTGTGCAAAGAAAGTTTCCTCTCAAACGCATAAATTTGGGAAATTTCATGTATGAGCCTGACAAGCCTAAAATGCCAAGAAGGGGTGTTGGTTAGGTTCAAAACAATCAATCAAGTGCTAATTGGGGGAGGCAGCCTAATTAGTGAAAGCATTGCCAAACTGCCATCCTCAGATTTGCTCTCTTTTTCTTTATCTTTTTGTTATGTTTCTTTGCTAATTGTGTTTAGTGTTTCTAAGTTCATTTAGGCTGCATAAGTTTATTTTGTTTATTAGTTCTTTTCACTTACACATGATTCTTTCATTGGGGGGTTAATAGCATTACATTAATGACAATGTAAGAATTATGTGTGGGGGGAAGAATTTAGGATTTTATTTAGAGTGTTTTGTTTTTGAGTCTTTTTATGTTGTTTTTCTTTCTGATCCTTGTTTTGAAAATAACTAGATGTAAATATAATTTTTTTTAACCCCGGTTAAATGGCGGATAACGGTACTCCGTGATTATTTAAATCGGTTCCATCAGCTACCCACAAAACTGATATTGTATATAAATTTCTCTTCCAATTTCTCTTTCATTTTTTTTCATTTTTTTTTCAAGATGGATGATATTCTCACAAGATTGCAGAAACGATTTCCTCCTTTTCCTCGAAATATTTTACTGAAGCTTTACCAAGTTCGATTTGAAAGATTAAGAATGCTTATGCACAAAGGGATTCCTGGAGACATACGTTGGATAATTGAAGCCAAGGTACGTGAAGATGAATATCTTCCTGTTTTGCATTTACCAGGTACAGGTAGAAGCACTTTTGCAAAGAAGCGACGAGCAAAGCGCATGAGTTCAAATTGCCACAAATGTGCACGATGGACGTGTAACGGTAAATGTCGTTCTATTGGAATTCCGTCCTCTAATCGAGATGATAAAATTGAATTCATTAAGGATGGACTGAGTAAGGAGAATTTGGGTAATATCCAACTTTCTCTTGAGACGCATCCTAGTGGAGACGTACAAAGAGAAATTTTTGATTTATGGCCGCAATTCCAAAGGGAATCGCAACATCTTGGGAATCTGATGTTAAAAGACCCTGTTTGCCAGCTTGTAAGAAAACTGGATGGGAAGCATATCCTCGACTCATAGAAGGCGTTTAAGCCGTTTCTGGACGTAAAACCAGAGGAAGATGTGAGCCACAATCACAACTACAATAAATGACTTCTCAGCTTTTGGTTTGATTTGCAATAACTTTATTTTGTATTAATTTACGTGTTGTTCGATTTGTGTAATTATTCTCGTTTTTTTATTTGTCTTTTACGGTTGATTTTTCTTCTCTTTTTGATTTTCTTCCTGAAATCACGCAAAAATCTTTTGTTAGGTTAACATTTTCTTCTGACAGGTCAAATACACTTTCGGCGAAATTATTACTCTTGACTTTTACGGTTGATTTTTCTTCTCTTTTTGATTTTCTTCCTGAAATTACGCAAAAATCTTTTGTTAGGTTAACATTTTCTTCTGACAGGTCAGATACACTTTCGGCGACATTATTACTCTTGTCTGATTCACTACTCAGTCCTCTATATATTACACCATGTACTCATTCTCTTTCAGGCACTCGAAAAAGAAAAAAAAATGGAAAGTACTTCGTCCCAACGCATTAAAAAAATTTGTGTCTTTGGAGGTGCTTATCCAGGGAAAAATAACATATTCGCTGATGAAGCCATAAGAGTTGGAGTAATACTTGCCCAACAAAAGATCCAGTTGATTTATGGAGGCGGTAGTACGGGTTTAATGGGAGCAGTCGCTACAGCAGCACACGCCGGAGGAAGTTCAGTTCTAGGAGTCGTGCCAAAACTATTCACAGATTTTTGTGGACCTACCTTGGGTAAGGAAATACAAGTCTGGAGTATCCCTGAACGGATAACAATCATGTACCATTCTGCCGATGCATTCATTGCTTTACCAGGAGGTCTGGGTATATTGGAAGAAATAGCTTGCGTGGCTTCTTGGTCATCTTTGGTCACAAATAAGAAACCCATTGGTTTGCTTAATATTAATGGTTATTTTAGTAATTTGCTTTCATATTTAGATAATGCTGTGGATAATGGATTCATGTTTTCAGAGGCAAGGAGAACCATAATTTCTGCTACAACCATTGAAGATTTACTCAAAAAGCTCCAAGCTTATGAGTATTTATCTGCTACGGTTGTTTCGCAAACGCTCGGAAAAAGAAAAAGAGATATGGACGAGCAAGGAGTGGATTGCACTTTGTCTTTGTGACATTATCTAACATTTTGTTTGTTGTGTCTCAGTTATAATAAATGGTTAGCAACCTCTGCAGGTAATATCTCCTAAATCCTACCTTTAAAATTTGACATTGGGGACAATGTCATATTTTAGTATGGGGTAAGGGACATATTTTGCTAATTTAAAAAAAAAAAAAAAAATTTTGTTGTGTTTTAAGCCATTTAGAAGTATTCATTCTGAACAAGGTCTGAGTAAGGGAGACTTGAGACATACCTTGTAAGTTTGATTTCTTCTTTTCAAAAAAAAAAAAAAAGTTTGTTGTGTTTTAAGCAGTCTAGAAGTATTCATTCTGAACAAGGTCTGAGTAAGGGAGACTTGAGACATACCTTGTCAGTTTGATTTTAATCTTTTTATGTTTACTTGTTAATTTTTGTTTAGTATTTTAGGATTATTTAGGTTGCATGAGTTTGTTTTGTTTTGAGTCTTAGTTGTTCCTATTCTTATGTTATTAGTTCTTTTCTCTTACACATGATTCTTTCATTTGGGTTAATAGACTTACATTGAGGACAATGTAAGAATTAAGTGTGGGGGGGGAATGATTTAGGATTTCTTTTATTTTTGTCTACTATTTTTTTTTTATTTTTTTTATGAGTCTTTATTATTATTATTATTTTTTTAGTGTGTTTTAGTTCCTTTTTAATACAATGATGAGATATGAATTGCATAAGTCTAAAACAGATTTATTAGTGAGAAGATTTTCATGAGAATTGAGCTTGATATCATTTTTTTTATGAGCCAATGTTAATATGATATGTTGATTGAGAAAGAAGCATGTTTAGACTTGATATTGACTTGTATAATCATCCTTGTAAGTTTTTGAGCCTATATGATTGATGCATTATACATATCAATCTAATTTCTTTCTTGAGTGCTCTTATGATTACATGATTCTCTAGAACTTGCTTTAAACCATTTGAGACTATATTGATGCATGTGACAACATGAATATGATAGAGGCATTAGGATTTTTAGCCAGGGCCAAACAGCCATCCCTTATTGATGTTCCAAGAGAACACACCCTTAGTGAACCAATTTGAGCCTACATTGAATAAGCCATCTCTTTGGTAACCATAACTTGTCCCTAACCTAAATATACTTATATCTTTACCTTTGTTCCAAAGATGAATTAGCATGTTTTGAGACAAGTTGCAAAGACAAGGAAGATCTATTGAAAATTTGGGTTAGAAACAAGAAATAAGTGTGGGGGGAAAAGAAAAGAAAAGTCAAGAGAAAAAGAAATGGAATACGGGCAAATACATTCCTATGTAAAAAAAATATATATATATATATATATGTATCATCTCTTGAATTTGTGGAAAAAGAAAAAGATGTTACAAAGTTGTTTAGAATGAAGAAAAGGCCCAACATGAATATTCGGCCTAGGTGACTATGTACTTGTAAAGAGTTTTGAGAAGTTTCTTTGTATAATCTTTTTATGTCTCTAAACTTTATGAACTCTTTGGAACCTTTGTGATATCTTTATCCTTTTGTTCTTCAACCACATTACAAACCCCTTGGCCCCATTACAACCTTGATTAAAGACCTCTTGATTCATGAAGTTGCATCATCTAAATAGTGGAGAATAGGTGGACAAGCAAGAATATGGTAGAACTGTTTTCATGAGATTGATTGAGTGTAAACACTTCACCACTACTTTAAAGAGTGAAAATCATGAGGGTATCCCATGTGAGAAGTTGAGATTAAATTTGAACATGCACTATTTTGATTGAGATATGTTATGCTAATATTGGCTTAACTCAAACAATTTACATTGAAGCATGATTTTTTGTGAAATTCTTTAAGCTATTGATTAGTTTATAAGACTTGTTCAAATATTGTCTCTAATTTGTATTGAAAGGATTAGGAGTAAATATTTTTAGTATATGTAGTTTATTTATATTTTAGTTTTTCAATGTTTGTGAGAATCGTTCTAGTAAACCCTCACGAGACTAAACTCGTCCACTAGGGACACCTAGGGGTTTAAAGGCTTGTGTCACATGCTAAGTGCCACCGTGATTTCCTACGAAAGTGGATTAGATTAGATTTTCTTATTTTATTTTTATTGAGTCGTTGCTAGGGACTAGCAACAATCTAAGTGTGGGGGTGTGATAACTCGTATAATTATATAGTTTTTAGTTATGTTTTATTATTGTTTTGTGTCAAATACGAGTTATTATTGTTTAGTCTAATTGTGTTTATAATCTTTTATATTTTTATGTAATTTGGTGTTTTTCACAAGTTTCTTTGAGTGATTTCATATTACTAGAATTAAGGGCAAATCCAGTTCAGTTCCAGTTCCGACACCTTTTGCCATATCAGCTATATCTGGAGTTTCACTGAAGCAATAAGGCTGAAATTTTAACCGTGCAAAGTTAAGAGGCATATCTATCTTTTTCATGTTTTACACTTCTTGAAACGGAGTCGTTTTCCCTAGCGAAATCAACCATCAAGTTGGCTGATGTGCAATGACGTCTGTCCTGACCAGTTTTTGCATTTTGCCCATATCGTCCGATACACATCAGCAAATGAGCTGATTCTAACGGCTATGGATCACTAACTGATAGGGGAACATTTGTCTAGAAGACAATGTGATCAGATAAAGCCTCCAATATTGAAGAAATCGACCATCAAGTTGGCTGATGTGCAATGACGTCTGTGCTGACCTGTTTTCGTATTTTGCCCATATCTTCTTCTCCACATCAGCAAATGAGCTGATTCCAACGGCTATGAATCAGTAACTCATAGGGGAACATTTTTCTAGAAGACCATGTGATCAGATCAGGCCTCCAAGATTGACAAAATCTACCATCAAGTTGGCTGATCAAAATTGTCATACAATATGACGAAAATTGTTAGAAAAATGCACCCACCTATTATACCTACCTTTGAAATTTGTAAAGCTTGTCTCTTGTCATTTAGCCCTCCAAAATGTGTATAAATAGAGGGCCTTGGATGATTGTAGAGGATCATATTGTACATAGGTAGGATATTAGCCATTTTAATAAAATTCTCTAAGTTTTCTTCTTCTTTCTTTTCTCTAGTTTTCTTTTTCTTTAGAGAGAGCAAGAGGTTGGATAATTAATATTCTTCCTCTTCTTCTTTCTTTCTTTTATTTTCTTCTTAGATTTTCTTTAATTTTATGTTTATGTTTACAATGCCTATGCTAGGCTAAACTTCTATTTGGTTAAGGGTGATTTCAAAGCCCTAGACATGTTTTGTGATTGATTTTCAGATTCTATCTATCATTAATTTTCTATCAAAGTTGCTTATGTTCTTCTACAAGAATTGTTCATGATGTTGTCTTGATTTATTTAGGTGTACAACTAGATAGATCTTGATAATTATCTATTGCTAGTCTAGGAGTCTTGATCCGTGTAATTGTCTTGATTTCCTATTCATAAGTGGCAATTTGTGATTAATGATTATGGTCAAGTTTTCAATAATTGCAAAGTGGAACATAACCTAAGTTGAACAATCCGAGCTTATGTGTTTGTTGCTTAGATCAACCTATCTTTCTCATCATAAAGCTGCCATTAAATTGAATTTAGAGAGCTTATTTTAGGTTGTTTAATGGTTAGAGATTAAATAGAGAGCTTGTTCTATTTAACGACAAACTAAGGAAAGATTGGGATAACAGAGCTTATTGTTATCTACGGTTGTTAACTTTGATAGTTGGTTGATATTGATAGATCTGAAATTGATTCTTAATGATGTCTAGTGGTGGAGAATGAAACCTTAACCATATGTTTCATATTTGATTCTTCTTAGTATATTTATTTTTATTGGCTGGTTATACCGCCTAATTTGTATATTAACTTTGTTTTATTTTTATTGGCTGGTTATACCGCCTAATTTAGTATATATATTTTTATTGGCTGGTTATACCGCCTTGCATCTTATTCTTATTATTTACTTTAGTTTAAATCTGGCTTCAAAAACCCCTTTTCTTTTATTGTTCTTGAATTTAAGTTTTAAACTATTAATTTATAAACTAAAACCCAATCCCTGAGGACTCGACCCTTGCTAACTACTATACTTACAATTGATCTTTTTAGTGCAAGGTTAAATAAGATACACTCTTTTGGGTGCATCACATCCTCCCATGGAAAATTGTTGAACTGGGAAGGTGAGATTGGCTTGTTGATTCTCCATGTTCATGTATGCCACCAACTCTTCAAGCGTTAGATTGCTCAATTCCATCATTTTTTTTTTCAAAATTTGATAACAAAAACCCATATGTACAAGAAAACAAAACTCATTAGAACTGAAAATGAGAATAAACCAATTAACAAATAAACTAAAGAAAACAATCCCCGGCAACGGCGCCAAAAATTTGATGCACCCAAAAGAGTGTATCTTATTTAACCTTGCACTAAAAAGATCAATTGTAAGTATAGTAGTTAGCAAGGGTCGAATCCTCAGGGATTGGGTTTTAGTTTATAAGTTGATAGTTTAAAACTTAAATTCAAGAACAATAAAAGAAAAGGGGTTTTTGAAGCCAGATTTAAACTAAAGTAAATAATAAGAATAAGATGCAAGGCGGTATAACCAGCCAATAAAAATATATATACTAAATTAGGCGGTATAACCAGCCAATAAAAATATATATACTAAATTAGGCGGTATAAACCAGCCAATAAAAATAAAACAAAGTTAATATACAAATTAGGCGGTATAACCAGCCAATAAAAATAAATATACTTTTAAAAATAAGCAAACTAGAAAAGTAAGAAAACAAGTAAGTAAGAAGAATCAAATATGAAAAATATGGTTAAGGTTTCATTCTCCACCACTAGACATCATTAAGAATCAATTTCAGATCTATCAATATCAACCAACTATCAAAGTTAACAACCGTAGATAACAACAAGCTCTGTTATCCCAATCTTTCCTTAGTTTGTCGTTAAATAGAACAAGCTCTCTATTTAATCTCTAACCATTAAACAACCTAGAATAAGCTCTCTAAATTCAATTTAATGGCAGCTTTATGATGAGAAAGATAGGTTGATCTAAGCAACAAACACATAAGCTCGGATTGTTCAACTTAGGTTATGTTCCACTTTGCAATTATTGAAAACTTGACCATAATCATTAATCACAAATTGCCACTTATGAATAGGAAATCAAGACAATTACACGGATCAAGATTCCTAAACTAGCAATAGATAATTATCAAGATCTATCTAGTTGTACACCTAAACAAATCAAGACAACATCATGAACAATTCTTGTAGAAGAACATAAGCAACTTTGACAGAAAATTAATGATAGATAGAATCTGAAAATCAATTATAAAACATGTCTAGGGCTTTGAAATCACCCTTAACCAAATAGAAGTTTAGCCTAGCATAGGCATTATAAACATAAAATTAAATAGAATCTAAGAAGAAAATAAAAGAAAGAAAGAAGAAGAAGAAGAATATTAATTATCCAACCTCTTGCTCTTTCTAAAGAAAAAGAAAACTAGAGAAAAGAAAGAAGAAGAAAACTTAGAGAATTTTATTACAATGGCTAATATCCTACCTATGTACAATATGATCCTCTACAATCATCCAAGGCCCTCTATTTATACACATTTTGGAGGGCTAAATGACAAGAGACAAGCTTTACAAATTTCAAAGGTAGGTATAATAGGTGGGTGCATTTTTCTAACAATTTTCGTCATATTGTATGACCATTTTGATCAGCCAACTTGATGGTCGATTTTGTCAATCTTGGAGGCCTGATCTGATCACATGGTCTTCTCGAAAAATGTTCCTCTATGAGTTACTGATTCATAGCCGTTAGCATCAGCTCATTTCCTGATGTGGAGAAGAAGATATGGGCAAAATACGAAAACAGGTCAGCACAGACATCATTGCACATCAGCCAACTTGATGGTCGATTTGTTCAATATTGGAGGCTTTATCTGATCACATGGTCTTCTAGAAAAATGTTCCCCTATCAGTTAGTGATCCATAGACGTTAGAATCAGCTCATTTTCTGCTGTGTATCGGACGATATGGTCAAAATGCGAAAACTGCTCAGGACAGACGTCATTGCACATCAGCCAACTTGATGGTTGATTTCGCTAGGGAAAACGACTCCGTTTCAAGAAGTGTAAAACATGCAAAAGATAGATATGCCTCTTAAATTTGCACGGTTAAAATTTCAGCCTTATTGCTTCAGTGAAACTCCAGATATAGCTGATATGGCAAAAGGTGTCGGAACTGGAACTGAACTGGATTTGCCCTTAATTCTAGTAATCTGAAATCACTCAAAGAAACTTGTGAAAAACACCAAATTACATAAAAATATAAAAGATCATAAACACAATTAGACTAAACAATAATAACTCGTATTTGACACAAAACAATAATAAAACATAACTAAAAACTATATAATTATACGAGTTATCATACCGCCTAATTTAGTATATATATTTTTATTGGCTAGTTATACCGCCTTGCATCTTATTCTTATTATTTACTTTAGTTTAAATCTGGCTTCAAAAACCCCTTTTCTTTTATTGTTTTCTTTGAACGTAAGTTATAAACTAATAACTCATAGATTAAAACCCAATCCCTGAGGACTCGACCCTTGCTAATCATTATACTTACAATTGATCTTTTTAGTCCAAGGTTAAATAAGATACACTCTTTTGGGTGCATCATTGGTTAAGGGTGATTTCAAAGCCCTAGACATGTTTTGTGATTGATTTTCAGATTCTATCTATCATTAATTTTCTATCAAAGTTGCTTATGTTCTTCTACAAGAATTGTTCATGATGTTGTCTTGATTTATTTAGGTGTACAACTAGATAGATCTTGATAATTATCTATTGCTAGTCTAGGAGTCTTGATCCGTGTAATTGTCTTGATTTCCTATTCATAAGTGGCAATTTGTGATTAATGATTATGGTCAAGTTTTTAATAATTGCAAAGTGGAACATAACCTAAGTTGAACAATCCGAGCTTATGTGTTTGTTGCTTAGATCAACCTATCTTTCTCATCATAAAGCTGCCATTAAATTGAATTTAGAGAGCTTATTCTGGGTTGTTTAATGGTTAGAGATTAAATAGAGAGCTTGTTCTATTTAACGAC
Source organism: Fremontodendron californicum (assembly GCA_030761205.1). Taxonomy (NCBI): domain Eukaryota; kingdom Viridiplantae; phylum Streptophyta; class Magnoliopsida; order Malvales; family Malvaceae; genus Fremontodendron; species Fremontodendron californicum. Next base: position 5,070,414 of record JAULJL010000019.1, on the reverse strand, counting down.
AAACTAAGGAAAGATTGGGATAACAGAGCTTGTTGTTATCTACGGTTGTTAACTTTGATAGTTGGTTGATATAGATAGATCTGAAATTGATTCTTAATGATGTCTAGTGGTGGAGAATGAAACCTTAACCATATTTTTCATATTTGATTCTTCTTACTTACTTGTTTTCTTACTTTTCTAGTTTGCTTATTTTTAAAAGTATATTTATTTTTATTGGCTGGTTATACCGCCTAATTTGTATATTAACTGTGTTTTATTTTTATTGGCTGGTTATACCGCCTAATTTAGTATATATATTTTTATTGGCTGGTTATACCGCCTAATTTAGTATATATATTTTTATTGGCTGGTTATACCGCCTTGCATCTTATTCTTATTATTTACTTTAGTTTAAATCTGGCTTCAAAAACCCCTTTTCTTTTATTGTTTTCTTTGAACGTAAGTTATAAACTAATAACTCATAGATTAAAACCCAATCCCTGAGGACTCGACCCTTGCTAATCATTATACTTACAATTGATCTTTTTAGTGCAAGGTTAAATAAGATACACTCTTTTGGGTGCATCAGATGCAAGGCGGTATAACCAGCCAATAAAAATATATATATACTAAATTAGGCGGTATAACCAGCCAATAAAAATATAAATACTAAATTAGGCGGTATAACCAGCCAATAAAAATAAAACAAAGTTAATATACAAATTAGGCGGTATAACCAGCCAATAAAAATAAATATACTTTTAAAAATAAGCAAACTAGAAAAGTAAGAAAACAAGTAAGTAAGAAGAATCAAATATGAAAAATATGGTTAAGATTTCATTCTCCACCACTAGACATCATTAAGAATCAATTTCAGATCTACCAATATCAACCAACTATCAAAGTTAACAACCGTAGATAACAACAAGCTCTGTTATCCCAATCTTTCCTTAGTTTGTCGTTAAATAGAACAAGCTCTCTATTTAATCTCTAACCATCAAACAACCTAGAATAAGCTCTCTAAATTCAATTTAATGGCAGCTTTATGATGAGAAAGATAGGTTGATCTAAGCAACAAACACATAAGCTCGGATTGTTCAACTTAGGTTATGTTCCACTTTGCAATTATTGAAAACTTGACCATAATCATTAATCACAAATTGCCACTAATGAATAGGAAATCAAGACAATTACACGGATCAAGACTCCTAGACTAGCAATAGATAATTATCAAGATCTATCTAGTTGTACACCTAAACAAATCAAGACAACATCATGAACAATTCTTTTAGAAGAACATAAGCAACTTTGATAGAAAATTAATGATAGATAGAATCTGAAAATCAATCACAAAACATGTCTAGGGCTTTGAAATCACCCTTAACCAAATAGAAGTTTAGCCTCGCATAGGCATTGTAAACATAAACATAAAATTAAAGAGAATCTAAGAAGGAAATAAAAGAAAGAAAGAAGAAGAAGAAAATAAAGAAAAAGAAAACTAGAGAAAAGAAAGAAGAAGAAAACTTAGAGAATTTTATTACAATGGCTAATATCCTACCAATGTACAATGTCTCATACAATCATCCAAGGCCCTCTATTTATACACATTTTGGAGGACTAAATGACAAGAGACAAGCTTTACAAATTTCAAAGGTAGGTATAATAGGTGGGTGCATTTTTCTAACAATTTTCGTCATATTGTATGACAATTTTGATCAGCCAACTTGATGGTCGATTTTTTCAATATTGGAAGCTTGATCTGATCACATGGTCTTCTAGAAAAATGTTCCCCTATCAGTTAGTGATCCATAGCCGTTGAAATCAGCTCATTTTCTGATGTGGATCAGAAGATATGGGCAAAATACCAAAACAGGTCAGCACAGACGTCATTGCACATCAGCCAACTTGATGGTCGATTTCGCTAGGGAAAACGACTCCGTTTCAAGAAGTGTAAAACATGAAAAAGTTAGATATGCCTCTTAACTTTGCACGGTTAAAATTTCAGCCTTATTTCTTCAGTGAAACTCCAGATATAGCTGATATGGCAAAAGGTGTCGGAACTGGAATCGAACTGAATTTGCCCTTAATTGTTGATTTAACCTAGTAATCTGAAATCACTCAAAGAAACTCGTAAAAAAAACACCAAATTACATAAAAATATAAAAGATCATAAACACAATTAGACTAAGCAATAATAACTCGTATTTGATGCAAACCAATAATAAAACATAACTAAAAACTATATAATTATACGAGTTATCAATACCTCTTTTGCAAGTCATGTGATCGTTGCCAAAGAACAGGTAACTTAGGTGCTAGAAATGAAATGCCTCAAACTCCAATACTTATTGTTGAAATTTTTGATGTATGGGGCATGGATTTCATGGGACCTTTTCCTTCTTCTTTTGGTAATCTTTATATTTTACTTGCCGTTGATTATGTTTCAAAGTGGGTGGAAGCAAAATCCACTAGGACTAATGACTCTAAAGTTGTTTCAGATTTTGTCAAGACTAACATCTTTGCTAGGTTTGGAACGCCAAAGGCCATAATCAGCGATAGAGGTACTCACTTTTGCAATAGGACTATGGAAGCACTTTTGAGGAAGTATAACATCACACACAAGGTCTCCACCTCATATCATCCTCAAACTAGTGGGCAAGCTGAAGTGTCAAACCGAGAAGTTAAGTCCATCCTTGAAAAGACAGTTAATCCAAATAGGAAGGATTGGAGTTCACGACTTGATGATGCACTTTGGGCTTATAGGACAGCATATAAGACACCCATTGGTATGTCTCCTTATCGATTTGTTTATGGTAAGCCTTGTCATCTTCCGGTTGAATTGGAACATAAATCATATTGGGCTATCAAACAATGCAACATGGAGATGGATGAGACAGGAAAAAAAAGAAAACTTGACCTACAAGAATTAGAGGAGATAAGGAATGATGCCTATGAGAATTCTAGGATTTACAAGGCAAAGACTAAGGCATTCCACGACAAGATGATATCAAGAAAGGACTTTGTTGTTGGACAAAAAGTTCTTCTCTTCCATTCACGCCTTAAGTTATTTCCAGGTAAGTTACGTTCTCGTTGGGTTGGACCTTTTGTTATTACTAATGTATTTACTCATGGGGCAGTTGAAATCCAAAGCCCAAAAACAGATAAGGCGTTCAAAGTGAATGGTCATAGATTGAAGCCTTACTATGAGAACTTTCCCATACAAGATGTGGAGGAGTTACCACTTTTTGAGCCAAATTATGTTGAATAATAATGGCATGGGTCTAAGTCAGGCTGAGGACAATAAACCAAGCGCTTCTTGGGAGGCAACCCAAAAGGATGGAGAGCATCTATTATATCAGATTTGCATATTCCTTACTCTCCATCATTCTATCTTTTATTGTTTTTCTTTTCTTTTGTTTAATAGTTCTTTTCTCTTACATATAATTCTTGCATTGGGGGATAATAGCATTACATTGAGGACAATGTAAAAATTATGTGTGGGAGGAAGAATTTAGGATTTTATTTAGAGTGTTTTGTTTTTGAGTCTTTTTATGTTGTTTTTCTTTCTGATCCTTGTTTTGAAAATAACTAGATGTAAATATAATTTTTATTTCTTTTTAACCCCGGTTAAATGGCGGATAACGGTACTCCGTGATTATTTAAATCGGTTCCATCAGCTACCCACAAAACTGATATTGTATATAAATTTCTCTTCCAATTTCCCTTTCAATTTTTTTTAATTTTTTTTTTCAGGATGGATGATATTCTCACAAGATTGCAGAAACGATTTCCTCCTTTTCCTCGAAATATTTTACTGAAGCTTTACCAAGTTCGATTTGAAAGATTAAGAATGCTTATGCACAAAGGGATTCCTGAAGACATACGTTGGATAATTGAAGCCAAGGTACGTGAAGATGAATATCTTCCTGTTTTGCATTTACCAGGTACAGGTAGAAGCACTTTTGCAAAGAAGCGACGAGCAAAGCGCATGAGTTCAAATTGCCACAAATGTGCGCGATGGACGTGTAACGGTAAATGTCGTTCTATTGGGATTCTGTCCTCTAATCGAGATGATAAAATTGAATTCATTAAGGATGGACTGAGTAAGGAGAATTTGGGTAATATCCAACTTTCTCTTGAGACGTATCCTAGTGGAGACGTACAAAGAGAAATTCTTGATTTATGGCCGCAATTCCAAAGGGAATGGCAACATCTTGGGAATCTGATGTTAAAAGACCCCGTTTGCCAGCTTGTAAGAAAACTGGATGAGAAGCATATCCTCGACTCATAGAAGGCGTTTAAGCCGTTTCTGGACGTAAAACCAGAGGAAGATGTGAGCCACAATCACAACTACAATAAATGACTTCTCAGCTTTTGGTTTGATTTGCAATAACTTTATTTCGGTTTAATTTACGTGTTGTTCGATTTGTGTAATTATTCTCGTTTTTTTTTTTGCATTGGTCTTTACGGTTGATTTTTCTTCTCTTTTTGATTTTCTTCCTGAAATCACGGAAAAATCTTTTGTTAGGTTAACATTTTCTTCTGACAGGTCAAATACACTTTCGGTGACATTATTACTCTTGTCTGATTCACTACTCAGTCCTCTATATATTACACCATGTACTCATTCTCTTTCAGGCACTCCAAAAAAAAAATGGAAAGTACTTCGTCCCAGCGCATTGAAAAAATTTGTGTCTTTGGAGGTGCTTATCCAGGGAAAAATAAAATATTAGCTGATGAAGCCATAAGAGTTAGAGTAATACTTGCCCAACAAAAGATCTAGTTGATTTATGGAGGCGGTAGTACGGGTTTAATGGGAGCAGTCGCTACAGCAGCACACGCCGGAGGAAGTCCAGTTCTAGGAATCGTGCCAAATCTATTCACAGGTTTTTGTGGACCTACCGTGGGTAAGGAAATACAAGTCTGGAGTATCCCTGAACGGATGACAATCATGTACCATTGTGCCGATGCATTCATTGCTTTACCAGGAGGTCTGGGTACAGTGGAAGAAATAGCTTGCGTGGCTTCTTGGTCATCTTTGGTCACAAAAAAGAAACCCATTGGTTTGCTTAATATTAATGGTTATTTTAGTAATTTGCTTTCATATTTAGATAATGCTATGGAAAATGGATTCATGTTTTCAGAGGCAAGGAGAACCATAATTTCTGCTACAACCATTGAAGATTTACTCAAAAAGCTCCAAGCTTATGAGTAATTACCTGCTACGGTTGTTTCGCAAACGCTCGGAAAAAGAAAAAGAGATATGGACGAGCAAGGAGTGGATTGCACTTTGTCTTTGTGACATTATCTAACATTTTGTTTGTTGTGTCCCAGTTATAATAAGTGGTTAGCAACCTCTGCAGGTAATATCTCCTAAATTCTACCTTTAAAATTTGACATTGGGGACAATGTCATATTTTAGAAGGGGGTAAGGGACATATTTTGCTAATTTAAAAAAAAAAAAATTGTTGTGTTTTAAGCCATTTAGAAGTATTCATTCTGAACAAGGTCTGAGTAAGGGAGACTTGAGACATACCTTGTCAGTTTGATTTCTTCTTTTCAAAAAAAAAAAAAAAAAAAAAAGAGTTTGTTGTGTTTTAAGCAATTTAGAAGTATTCATTCTGAACAAGGTATGAGTAAAGGAGACTTGAGACATACCTTGTCAGTTTGATTTTAATCTTTTTATGTTTACTTGTTAATTTTTGTTTAGTATTTTAGGATTATTTAGGTTGCATGAGTTTGTTTTGTTTTGAGTCTTAGTTGTTCCTATTCTTATGTTATTAGTTATTTTCTCTTACACATGATTCTTTCATTTGGGTTAATAGACTTACATTGAGGACAATGTAAGAATTAAGTGTGGGGGGAATGATTTAGGATTTCTTTTATTTTTGTCTGCTATTTTTTTTTATGAGTCTTTATTATTATTTTTAGTGTGTTTTAGTTCCTTTTCAATACTATGATGAGATATGAATTGCATAAGTCTAAAACAGATTTATTAGTGAGAAGATTTTCATGAGAATTGAACTTGATATCAACCTTTTTATGAGCCAATGTTAATATGATATGTTGATTGAGAAAGAAGCATGTTTAGACTTAATCTGACTTGTATAATCATCCTTGTGAGTTTTTGAGCCTATAATGATTGACGCATTATACAAATCAATCTAATTTCTTTCTTGAGTGCTCTTATGATTACATGATTCTCTAGAACTTGCTTTAGACCTTGTTGAGACTATATTGATACATGTGACAACATGAATATGATAGAGGCATTAGGATTTTCAGCCAGGGCCAAACAGCCATCCCTTATTGATGTTCCAAGAGAACACACCCCTAGTGAGCCAATTTGAGCCTACATGGAATAAGCTATTTATTTGGTAACCACAACTTACACCTAGCCTAAATATAACCCTTGTTCTAAAGATGGATTATATATTTTGAGACATATTGCAAAAAAAAAAAAAAAGAGGGATATTTTTAGTTAAAAATTTGGGTTGGAAACAAAAGATAAGTGTGGGGGAAGAAAAGAAAAGAAAAAGTCAAGAGAAAAAGAAATGGATCATTGTCAAATACATTCCCATATATAAAAAAAAAAAAACTTCTCTTGAACTTCTAGTTAAAGTAAAGAAAAAGATGTTACAAAGTTGGTTAGAATGATGCAAAGGCTCAATATGAATATTTAGCCTATGTTATTATGTGCTTTATAAGAGTTTTGAGAAGTTTTATTTGTATGATCTTATTATGTCTCTAAACTCTATGAACTCTTTGGAACCTTTGTGATATCTTTATCCTTTTGTTCTTTAACCACATTATAACCCTTTGGCCCCATTACAACCTTGAATAAAGACCTCTTGATTTATGAAGTTGTATGATCTAAATAGTGGAGAATAGGTGGACAAGCAAGCATATGGTAGAAGTGTTTTCATGAGATTGATTGAGTGTAAACACTTTACCACTACTTTAAAGAGTGAAAATCAAGAGAGTATCCCATGTGAGAAGTTGAGATTAAGTTTGAATATGCACTATTTTGATTGAAATATGTTATGTTAATATTGGCTTAACTCAAACTATTTACATTCAAGCAAGATTTTTTGTGAATTTCTTTAAGCTATTGATTAATTTTTAAGACTTGTCCAATGATTATCTCTAATTTATATTGGAAGGATTAGTTATAATTATTATTTTTAGTTTTTCTTATGTCTTCAATGTTTGTGGGTATCGTCCTAGTAAACCCTCACGAGACTAAACTCGTCCACTAGGGACATGATGCACCCAAAAGAGTGTATCTTATTTAACCTTGCACTAAAAAGATAAATTGTAAGTATAGTAGTTAGCAAGGGTCGAGTCCTCAGGGATTGGGTTTTAGTTTATAAGTTAATAGTTTAAAACTTAAATTCAAGAACAATAAAAGAAAAGGGGTTTTTGAAGCCAGATTTAAACTAAAGTAATTAATAAGAATCAGATGCAAGGCGGTATAACCAGCCAATAAAAATATATATACTAAATTAGGCGGTATAACCAGCCAATAAAAATAAAACAAAGTTAATATACAAATTAGGCGGTATAACCAGCCAATAAAAATAAAACAAAGTTAATATACAAATTAGGCGGTATAACCAGCCAATAAAAATAAATATAGTCTTAAAAATAAGCAAACGAGAAAAGTAAGAAAACAAGTAAGTAAGAAGAATCAAATATGAAAAATATGGTTAAGGTTTCATTCTCCACCACTAGACATCATTAAGAATCAATTTCAGATCTATCAATATCAACCAACTATCAAAGTTAACAACCGTAGATAACAACAAGCTCTGTTACCCCAATCTTTCCTTAGTTTGTCGTTAAATAGAACAAGCTCTCTATTTAATCTCTAACCATTAAACAACCTAGAATAAGCTCTCTAAATTCAATTTAATGGCAGCTTTATGATGAGAAAGATAGGTTGATCTAAGCAACAAACACATAAGCTCGGATTGTTCAACTTAGGTTATGTTCCACTTTGCAATTATTGAAAACTTGACCATAATCATTAATCACAAATTGCCACTTATGAATAGGAAATCAAGACAATTACACGGATCAAGACTCCTAAACTAGCAATAGATAATTATCAAGATCTATCTAGTTGTACACCTAAATAAATCAAGACAACATCATGAACAATTCTTGTAGAAGAACATAAGCAACTTTGATAGAAAATTAATGATAGATAGAATCTGAAAATCAATCACAAAACATGTCTAGGGCTTTGAAATCACCCTTAACCAAATAGAAGTTTAGCCTAGCATAGGCATTATAAACATAAAATTAAATAGAATCTAAGAAGAAAATAAAAGAAAGAAAGAAGAAGAAGAAGAATATTAATTATCCAACCTCTTGCTCTTTCTAAAGAAAAAGAAAACTAGAGAAAAGAAAGAAAACTAGAGAAAAGAAAGAAGAAGAAAACTTAGAGAATTTTATTAAAATGGCTAATATCCTACCTATGTACAATATGATCCTCTACAATCATCCAAGGCCCTCTATTTATACACATTTTGGAGGGCTAAATGACAAGAGACAAGCTTTACAAATTTCAAAGGTAGGTATAATAGGTGGGTGAATTTTTCTAACAATTTTCGTCATATTGTATGACAATTTTGATCAGCCAACTTTATGGTCGATTTTGTCAATGTTGGAGGCCTGATCTGATCACATGGTCTTCTAGAAAAAGGTTCCCCCATCAGTTACGGATCCATAGCCGTTGGAATCAGCTCATTTGCTGATGTGGATAAGCAGATATGGGCAAAATACGAAAACAGGTCAGCACAGACGTCATTGCACATCAGCCAACTTGATGGTCGATTTCGTCAATATTAGAGGCCTGATCTGATCATATGGTATTCTAGAAAAAGGTTCCCGTATCAGTTACGGATCCATAGCCATTGGAATCAGCTCATTTTCTGATGTGGATAAGCAGATATGGGCAAAATACGAAAACAGGTCAGCACAGACGTCATTGCACATCAGCCAACTTGATGGTCGATTTCGCTAGGGAAAACGACTCCGTTTCAAGAAGTGTAAAACATGAAAAAGATAGATATGCCTCTTAGATTTGCACGGCTACAAATTTCAGCCTTATTGCTTCAGTGAAACTCCAGATATAGCTGATATGGCAAAAGGTGTCGGAACTGGAACTGAACTGGATTTGCCCTTAATTCTAGTAATCTGAAATCACTCAAAGAAACTTGTGAAAAACACCAAATTACATAAAAATATAAAAGATCATAAATACAATTAGACTAAACAATAATAACTCGTATTTGACACAAAACAATAATAAAACATAACTAAAAACTATATAATTATACGAGTTATCACACCCCCACACTTAGCTTTTTGCTAGTCCTCGAGCAAAATCAAATAAAAATAAAATAAGAAAATCTAATCTAATCCACTTTCGTAGGAAATCACGGTGGCACTTAGCATGTGACACAAGCCTTTAAACCCCTAGGTGTCCCTAGTGGACGAGTTTAGTCTCGTGAGGGTTTACTAGAACGATACCCACAAACATTGAAAAACTAAAATATAAATAAACTACATATACTAAAAATATTTATTCCTAATCCTTTCAATACAAATTAGAGACAATCTTTGAACAAGTCTTATAAACTAATCAATAGCTTAAAGAATTTCACAAAAAATCATGCTTGAATGTAAATTGTTTGAGTTAAGCCAATATTAACATAACATATCTCAATCAAAATAGTGCATGTTCAAATTTAATCTCAACTTCTCACATGGGATACCCTCATGATTTTCACTCTTTAAAGTAGTGGTGAAGTGTTTACACTCAATCAATCTCATGAAAACAGTTCTACCATATTCTTGCTTGTCCACCTATTCTCCACTATTTAGATCATACAACTTCATGAATCAAGAGGTCTTTAATCAAGGTTGTAATGGGGCCAAGGGGTTTGTAATGTGGTTGAAGAACAAAAGGATAACGATATCACAAAGGTTCCAAAGAGTTCATAAAGTTTAGAGACATAATAAGATCATTCAAACAAACTTATCAAAACTCTTAATAAGTACATAGTCACCTAGGCCGGATATTCATGTTGGGCCTTTTCTTCATTCTAAACAACTTTGTAACATCTTTTTCTTTTTCCACAAATTCAAGAGATGATTCATATTTTTTTTTTTTACATAGGAATGTATTTGCCAGTATTCCATTTCTTTTTCTCTTGACTTTTCTTTTCTTTTCCCCCCACACTTATTTCTTGTTTCTAACCCAAATTTTTAACTAAAAATATCCCTTGTTTTTTTGCAATATGTCTCAAAATATATAATCCATCTTTAGAACAAGGGTAAGGATATAAGTATATTTAGGCTAGGTGTAAGTTGTGGTTACCAATAAAACATCATATTTAATGTAGGCTCAAATTGGCTCACTAGTGGGGATGTTCTCTTAGAACATTAATAATGGATGGCTGTTTGGCTCTGGTTATAATCCTAATGCCTCTATCATATTCATGTTGTCACATGTATCAATATAGTCTCAAACGGTTTAAAGCAAGTTCTAGAGAATCATGTAATCATAAGAGCACTCAAGAAAGAAATTAGATTGATTTGTATAATGCATCAATCATTATAGGCTCAAAAACTCACAAGGATGATTATACAAGTCAGATTAAGTCTAAACATGCTTCTTTCTCAATCAACATATCATATTAACATTGGCTCATAAAAAGGTTGACATCAAGCTCAATTCTCATGAAAATCTTCTCACTAATAAATCTGTTTTAGACTTATGCAATTCATATCTCATCATTGTATTAAAAAGGAACTAAAACACACTAAAAAATAATAATAATAATAATAATAAAGACTCATAAAAAAAAAATAGTAGACAAAAATAAACGAAATCCTAAATCATTCCCCCCACACTTAATTCTTACATTGTCCTCAATGTAAGTCTATTAACCCAAATGAAAGAATCATGTGTAAGAGAAAAGAACCAATAACATAAGAATAGGAACAACTAAGACTCAAAACAAAACAAACTCATGCAACCTAAATAATCCTAAAATACTAAACAAAAATTAACAAAGAAACATAAGAAAAATATAAAGAAAAAGAGAGCAAATCTGAGGATGGCAGTTTGGCAATGCTTTCACTAATTAGGCTGCCTCCCCCAATTAGCACTTGATTGATTGTTTTCAGCCTAGCCAATTCCCCTTCTTGGCTTTTTAGGCTTGTTAGGCTCATACATGAAACTTCCCAAATTTGAGCGTTTGATAGGAAGCTTTCTTTGCACAAAACTCGATGCATTATCCATTACAAGTATTATTCCATCATCCTTTGTGGTGCATATCTCATCGAGGAATGGAGCATATGTTGGTACTTGTTGAATGGCATCCAAAAACAAACTGTTTAAGGTTTCCAACATGTTTTGTTCATGTTCCTCCTCCTTGAACTTTGCGAATCTACTAGGGAAAGGTGGAGAAGAAACATTAGTAAAAATTGGAATCTTAAACGTTACCTCAGGTGCTGAAATACTATTATTTGGATTTGTGGCTTCATTATCCTCAAGAATAGAATCCATCTCTAATTTTGTCTCATCCTCATCTTGTTCCTCATTCTTCAAGGTCACAATAGTAGCATTCTCCTTTGGGTTAATCATCGTTTGGGCTGGGAGTTCTTCAGATCTTTGTGCTACCCATCCCACCATACTACTAGCCAATAGGCTCATTTGCTTTTCCAAACTCTGGATGCTTGCCCTTGTTTCCTGTTGAAATTGCAAAGTATCAGTAACAAGAGAATGTACAAGATCTTCTAAAGAAGTACCTGAGTTTTGAGTCATATGTGGTGGTTGAAAAAGATCTGGTTCTTGAGACCATGATTGATTGAAGCTAGATGGATGAGTGTAATTGGCATAAGGATCTACTTCTTGGTAATTTTTCGAGTAGCCATAATTAGTATGATCCCACCATCCCTCATGGTAAGTGTTGGAGTAATGATCATGCGGTTGGTCTTGGAACCATTGATGGCCTTGACATCCTCCCATGGCCAATTGTTGAACTGAGGAAGTGAGATTGGCTTGTTGATTCTCCATGTTCATGTATTCCACCAACTCTTCAAGTGTTAGATTGCTCAATTCCATCGTTTTTTTTTTTTTTTTTTGAAAATTTGATAAGAAAAACTTGTATGTACAAGAAAATAAAACTAATTAGAACTGAAAATAAGAATAAACCAAGTAACAAATAAACTAAAGAAAGCAATCCCCGGCAACGGCGCCAAAAATCTGATGCACCCAAAAGAGTGTATCTTATTTAACCTTGCACTAAAAAGATAAATTGTAAGTATAGTAGTTAGCAAGGGTCGAGTCCTCAGGGATTGGGTTTTAGTTTATAAGTTAATAGTTTAAAACTTAAATTCAAGAACAATAAAAGAAAAGGGGTTTTTGAAGCCAGATTTAAACTAAAGTAATTAATAAGAATCAGATGCAAGGCGGTATAACCAGCCAATAAAAATATATATACTAAATTAGGCGGTATAACCAGCCAATAAAAATAAAACAAAGTTAATATACAAATTAGGCGGTATAACCAGCCAATAAAAATAAAACAAAGTTAATATACAAATAAGGCGGTATAACCAGCCAATAAAAATAAATATAGTCTTAAAAATAAGCAAACGAGAAAAGTAAGAAAACAAGTAAGTAAGAAGAATCAAATATGAAAAATATGGTTAAGGTTTCATTCTCCACCACTAGACATCATTAAGAATCAATTTCAGATCTATCAATATCAACCAACTATCAAAGTTAACAACCGTAGATAACAACAAGCTCTGTTACCCCAATCTTTCCTTAGTTTGTCGTTAAATAGAACAAGCTCTCTATTTAATCTCTAACCATTAAACAACCTAGAATAAGCTCTCTAAATTCAATTTAATGGCAGCTTTATGATGAGAAAGATAGGTTGATCTAAGCAACAAACACATAAGCTCGGATTGTTCAACTTAGGTTATGTTCCACTTTGCAATTATTGAAAACTTGACCATAATCATTAATCACAAATTGCCACTTATGAATAGGAAATCAAGACAATTACACGGATCAAGACTCCTAAACTAGCAATAGATAATTATCAAGATCTATCTAGTTGTACACCTAAATAAATCAAGACAACATCATGAACAATTCTTGTAGAAGAACATAAGCAACTTTGATAGAAAATTAATGATAGATAGAATCTGAAAATCAATCACAAAACATGTCTAGGGCTTTGAAATCACCCTTAACCAAATAGAAGTTTAGCCTAGCATAGGCATTATAAACATAAAATTAAATAGAATCTAAGAAGAAAATAAAAGAAAGAAAGAAGAAGAAGAAGAATATTAATTATCCAACCTCTTGCTCTTTCTAAAGAAAAAGAAAACTAGAGAAAAGAAAGAAAACTAGAGAAAAGAAAGAAGAAGAAAACTTAGAGAATTTTATTAAAATGGCTAATATCCTACCTATGTACAATATGATCCTCTACAATCATCCAAGGCCCTCTATTTATACACATTTTGGAGGGCTAAATGACAAGAGACAAGCTTTACAAATTTCAAAGGTAGGTATAATAGGTGGGTGAATTTTTCTAACAATTTTCGTCATATTGTATGACAATTTTGATCAGCCAACTTGATGGTCGATTTTGTCAATGTTGGAGGCCTGATCTGATCACATGGTCTTCTAGAAAAAGGTTCCCCCATCAGTTACGGATCCATAGCCGTTGGAATCAGCTCATTTGCTGATGTGGATAAGCAGATATGGGCAAAATACGAAAACAGGTCAGCACAGACGTCATTGCACATCAGCCAACTTGATGGTCGATTTCGTCAATATTAGAGGCCTGATCTGATCATATGGTATTCTAGAAAAAGGTTCCCGTATCAGTTACGGATCCATAGCCATTGGAATCAGCTCATTTTCTGATGTGGATAAGCAGATATGGGCAAAATACGAAAACAGGTCAGCACAGACGTCATTGCACATCAGCCAACTTGATGGTCGATTTCGCTAGGGAAAACGACTCCGTTTCAAGAAGTGTAAAACATGAAAAAGATAGATATGCCTCTTAGATTTGCACGGCTACAAATTTCAGCCTTATTGCTTCAGTGAAACTCCAGATATAGCTGATATGGCAAAAGGTGTCGGAACTGGAACTGAACTGGATTTGCCCTTAATTCTAGTAATCTGAAATCACTCAAAGAAACTTGTGAAAAACACCAAATTACATAAAAATATAAAAGATCATAAATACAATTAGACTAAACAATAATAACTCGTATTTGACACAAAACAATAATAAAACATAACTAAAAACTATATAATTATACGAGTTATCAGGACACCTAGGGGTTTAAAGGCTTGTGTCACATGCTAAGTGCCACCGTAATTTCCTACGAAAATGGATTAGATTAGATTTTCTTATTTTATTTTTATTGAGTCGTTGCTAGGGACTAGCAACAATCTAAGTGTGGGGGTATGATAACTCGAATAATTATATAGTTTTTAGTTATGTTTTATTATTGTTTTGTGTCAAACACGAGTTATTATTGCTTAGTCTAATTGTGTTTATGATTTTTTATATTTTTATGTAATTTGGTGTTTTTCACGAGTTTCTTTGAGTGATTTCAGATTACTAGGTTAAATCAAGAATTAAGGGCAAATCCAGTTCAGTTCCAGTTCCGACACCTTTTGCCATATCAGCTATATCTGGAGTTTCACTGAAGCAATAAGGCTTAAATTTTAGCAGTGCAAAGTTAAGAGGCATATCTATCTTTTTTATGCTTTACACTTCTTGAAACGGAGTCGTTTTCCCTAGCGAAATCAACCATCAAGTTGGCTGATGTGCAATGACGTCTGTGCTGACAAGTTTTGGTATTTTGACCATATCTTCTGATCCACATCAGCAAATGAGCTGATTCCAACGGCTATGGATCACCGACTGATAGGGGAACATTTTTATAGAAGACCATTTGATCAGATCAAGCCTCCAATATTGACAAAATCGACCATCAAGCTGGCTGATCAGAATTGTCATACAATATGACGAAAATTGTTAGAAAAATGCACCCACCTATTATACCTACCTTTGAAATTTATAAAGCTTGTCTCTTGTCATTTAGCTCTCCAAAATGGGTATAAATAGAGGGCCTTGGATGATTGTAAGAGACATGGTAGATTGGTAGGATATTAGCCATTATAATAAAATTCTCTAAGTTTTCTTCTACTTTTCTTTCTCTAGTTTTCTTTTTCTTTATTTTCTTCTTCTTCTTTCTTTCTTTTATTTTCTTCTTAGATTCTCTTTAATTTTATGTTTATGTTTACAATGCCTATGCTAGGCTAAACTTCTATTTGGTTAAGGATGATTTCAAAACCCTAGACATGTTTTGTAATTGATTTTCAGATTCTATCTATCATTGTTTTCTATCAAAGTTGCTTATGTTCTTCCATTAAAATTGTTTATGATGTTGTCTTGATTTATTTAGGTGTACAACTAGATAGATCTTGATAATTGTCTAATGCTAGTTTAGGAGTCTTGATCCGTGTAATTGTCTTGATCTCCTATTCATAAGTAGCAATTTGTGATCAATGATTATGGTCAAGTTTTCAATAATTGCAAAGTGGAACATAACCTAAGTTGAACAATCCGAGCTTATGTGTTTTTGCTTAGATCAACCTATCTTTCTCATCATAAAGCTGCTATTAAATTGAACTTAGAGAGCTTATTCTGGGTTGTTTGATAGTTAGAGATTAAATAGAGAGCTTGTTCTATTTAACGACGAACTAAGGAAAGATTGGGGTAACAGAGCTTGTTGTTATCTACGGTTGTTAACTTTGATAGCTAATTAATGGTGATAGATATGAAATTGATTCTTAATGATGTCTAGTGGTGGAGAATGAAACCTTAACCATATTTTTTTATATTTGATTCTTCTTACTTACTTGTTTTCTTACTTTTCTAGTTTGCTTATTTTTAAAACTATATTTATTTTTATTGGCTGGTTATACCGCCTAATTTATTTTTATTGGCTGGTTATACCGCCTAATTTTCTATATATTTATATTTATATTGTAAAGTTTATACTTATATAAATATATTATCTGTATATTAACTTTGTTTTATGCTTGTTTGGCGACGTGATTTTAGATCTCGTCGTTTAGTTAGATTTTATTGTGAAACTTTTTCAGGTAATCTTTCTAAAGAAAACCCCCTTTTCTTTTATTGTTTTCTTTGAACGTAAGTTATAAACTAATAACTCATAGATTAAAACTCAATCCCTGAGGACTCGACCCTTGCTAATCATTATACTTACAATTGATCTTTTTAGTGCAAGGTTAAATAAGATACACTCTTTTGGGTGCATCAATCAATCTCATGAAAACAGTTTCTACCATATGCTTGCTTGTCCACCTATTCTCCACTACTTAGATCATGCAACTTCATGAATCAAGAGGTCTTTATGCAAGGTTATAATGGGGCCAAGGGGTAATAATGTGGCTAAAGAATAAAAGATAAAGGATATTACAAAAGTTCCAAAGATTTTATAGAGTTTAGAGACATAATAAGATTCATACAAAGAAACTTCTCAAAACTCTTTACAAGTACATAATCACATAGGCCGAATATTCATGTTGGCCTTTTCTTCATTCTAAACAACTTTCGAACATCTTTTTCTTTTCTTTAACTAGAAGTTCAAGAGATTATTCAATTTTCTTTTTTTTTTTCACAAGGGAATGTATTTGGCAATGTTCCCTCTATTTTTCTCTTGACTTTTGCCTTTCTCCTCCCCCACACTTATTTCTTGTTTCTAACCCAAAATTTGAATAGATCTTCCTTGTCTTTGCAATATGTCTCAAAACATGCTAATTCATCTTTAGAACAAGGGTAAGGATATAAATAAGTATATTTAGGTTAAGGACAAGTTATGGTTACCAAAGAAATAGCTTATTCATTGTAGGCTCAAATTGGTTCACTAAGGGGGATGTTCTCTTGGAACATCAATAAGGGATGACTGTTTGGCCCTGGTTAAAAATCCTAATGCCTCTATCATATTCATGTTGTCACATGCATCAATATAGTCTCAACAAGGTTTAAAGCAAGTTCTAGAGAATCTTGTAATCATCAGTGCACTCAAGAAAGAAATTAGATTGATATGTATAATGCATCAATCATATAGGCTCGAAAACTCACAAGGAAGATTATACAAGTCAGATTTAAGTCTAAACATGCTTCTTTCTCAATCAACATATCATATTAACATTGGCTCATAAAAAAGTTGATATCAAGCTCAATTCTCATGAAATTCTTCTCACTAATAAATCTGTTTTAGACTTATGCAATTCATATATCATCATAGTATTGAAAGTAACTAGAACACACTAAAAACAACATAAAAAGAATAAAAAACAAAACACACTAATGAAAATCCTAAATTCCCCCCCCCCACACTTAATTTTTACATTGTCCTCAATGTAATGCTATTATCCCAATGCAAGAATTATATGTAAGAGAAAAGAGCTATTAAACAAAACAAAAGAAAAACAATAAAAGATAGAATGATGGAGAGTAAGGAATATGCAAATCTGATAAAATAAATGCTCTCCATCCTTTTGGGTTGCCTCCCAAGAAGCGCTTGGTTTATTGTCCTCAGCCTGACTTAGACCCATGCCATTATTATTCAACATAATTCGGCTCAAAAAGTGGTAACTCCTCCACATCTTGTATTGGAAAGTTCTCATAGTAAGGCTTCAATCTATGACCATTCACTTTGAATGCCTTATCAGTTTTTGGGCTTTGGATTTCAACTGCACCATGAGTAAATACATTAGTAATAACAAAAGGTCCAACCCAACGAGAACGTAACTTACCTGGAAATAACTTAAGGCGTGAATGGAAGAGAATAACTTTTTGTCCAACAACAAAGTCCTTTCTTGATATCATCTTGTCATGGAATGCCTTAGTCTTTTCCTTGTAAATCCTAGAATTCTCATAGGCATCATTCCTTATCTCTTCTAATTCTTGTAGGTCAAGTTTTCTTTGCTTACCTGTCTCATCCATCTCCATGTTGCATTGTTTGATAGCCCAATATGATTTACGTTCCAACTCAACCGGAAGATGACAAGGCTTACCATAAACAAGTCGATAAGGAGACATACCAATGGGTGTCTTATATGCTGTCTTATAAGCCCAAAGTGCATCATCAAGTCGTGAACTCCAATCCTTTCTATTTGGATTAACTGTCTTTTCAAGGATGGACTTAACTTCTCGATTTGACAATTCAGCTTGCCCACTAGTTTGAGGATGGTATGAGGTGGAAACCTTGTGTGTGATGTTATACTTCCTCAAAAGTGCTTCCATAGTCCTATTGCAAAAGTGAGTACCTCTATCACTGATTATGGCCTTTGGTGTTCCAAACCTAGCAAAGATGTTAGTCTTGACAAAATCTGAAACAACTTTAGAGTCATTAGTCCTAATGGCTTTTGCTTTCGCCCACTTCGAAACATAATCAATGGCAAGTAAAATATAAAGATTACCAAAAGAAGAAGGAAAAGGTCCCATGAAATCCATGCCCCATACATCAAAAATTTCAACAATAAGTATTGGAGTTTGAGGCATTTGATTTCTAGCACCTAAGTTACCTGTTCTTTGGCAACGATCACATGACTTGCAAAAGAGGTATGCATCTTTGAATATAGTAGGCCAATAAAATCCAGAATCAAGAACTTTCATGGCTGTTCTTTTGGATCCAAAGTGTCCTCTACATGCATAAGAGTGACAAAAGGTGAGAATAGATTGAAATTCAGTTTCGAGTACACACCTTCTTATAATCTGATCGGAGCAATGCTTCCAAAGGTAAGGATCATCCTATATGTAGTATTTGGCATCACTCTTGATCTTATTTCTTTGAGCTTGTGTCAACTCTTGTGGCAACTTCTTGGTAACTAAGTAATTAACAATATCAGCATACCAAGGAGTTGTTGTACTTATAAAAAGAAGTTGCTCATCCGGAAAGTTCTCATTCAAGGGTAGTGCATCCTCTTCATGAACTAAACGGCTAAGATGGTCCGCAACCAAGTTGTCACTACCTCTCTTATCTTTTATCTCCAAATCAAACTCTTGTAAGAGATGTATCCATCTAATCAACCTTGGTTTGGCCTCCTTCTTAGTGAGTAAGTACCTAAGGGCTGCATGGTCAGAAAATACAATTACTTAGTACCAATTAAATAAGATCGAAATTTTTCTAAAGCAAATACAACAGCCAAAAGTTCTTTTTCAGTAGTGGAATAGTTCAATTGAGCATCATTAAGAGTTCGAGAGGCATAATAAATGGCATGTGAGGCTTTGCCAACCCGTTGGCCCAAAACAGCTCCAATGGCATAGTCACTAGCATCACACATGATTTCAAAAGGTATATTCCAATCTGGTGGTTGCATGATAGGAGCTGATGTCAAGAGTCCTTTCAATGTTTCAAACGCCTCTTTGCATTTATCATCAAAGTGGAAAACCACATCTTTTTGTAGTAGCTTGCAAAGAGGTAATGTGATCTTTGAGAAGTCTTTGATAAATCTCCTATAGAAACCTGCATGTCCAAGAAAAGAACGAACCTCTTGATAACTCGTATAATTATATAGTTTTTAGTTATGTTTTATTATTGTTTTGTGTCAAATACGAGTTATTATTGTTTAGTCTAATTGTGTTTATGATCTTTTATATTTTTATGTATTTTGGTGTTTTTCACAAGTTTCTTTGAGTGATTTCAGATTACTAGAATTAAGGGCAAATCCAGTTCAGTTTCAGTTCCGACACCTTTTGCCATATCAGCTATATCTCGAGTTTCACTGAAGCAATAAGGCTGAAATTTGTAGCCATGCAAATCTAAGAGGCATATCTATCTTTTTCATGTTTTACACTTCTTAAAACGGAGTCGTTTTCCCTAGCGAAATCGACCATCAAGTTGGCTGATGTGCAATGACGTCTGTGCTGACATGTTTTCGTATTATGCCCATATCTTCTTATCCACATCAGCAAATGAGCTGATTCCAACGGCTATGGTTCCGTAACTGATAGGGGAACCTTTGTCTAGAAGACCATGGGATCAGATCAGGCCTCCAATATTGAAGAAATCGACCATCAAGGTGGCTGATGTGCAATGACGTCTGTGCTGACATGTTTTCGTATTTTGCCCATATCTGCTTAACCACATCAGCAAATGAGCTGATTCCAACGGCTATGGTTCCGTAACTGATTGGGGAACCTTTTTCTAGAAGACCATGTGATCAGATCAGGCCTCCAATATTGACGAAATCGACCATCAAGTTGGCTGATCAAAATCGTCATATACCTACCTTTGAAATTTGTAAAGCTTGTCTCTTGTCATTTAGCCCTCCAAAATGTGTATAAATAGAGGGCCTTGGATGATTGTAGAGGATGATATTGTACATAGGTAGGATATTAGCCATTTTAATAAAATTCTCTAAGTTTTCTTCTTCTTTCTTTTCTCTAGTTTTCTTTCTTTTCTCTAGTTTTCTTTTTCTTTAGAGAGAGCAAGAGGTTGGATAATTAATATTCTTCCTCTTCTTCTTTCTTTCTTTTATTTTCTTCTTAGATTTTCTTTAATTTTATGTTTATGTTTATAATGCCTATGCTAGGCTAAACTTCTATTTGGTTAAGGGTGATTTCAAAGCCCTAGACATGTTTTGTCATTGATTTTCAGATTCTATCTATCATTAATTTTCTATCAAAGTTGCTTATGTTCTTCTACAAGAATTGTTCATGATGTTGTCTAGATTTATTTAGGTGTACAACTAGATAGATCTTGATAATTATCTATTGCTAGTTTAGGAGTCTTGATCCGTGTAATTGTCTTGATTTCCTATTCATAAGTGGCAATTTGTGATTAATGATTATGGTCAAGTTTTCAATAATTGCAAAGTGGAACATAACCTAAGTTGAACAATCCGAGCTTATGTGTTTGTTGCTTAGATCAACCTATCTTTCTCATCATAAAGCTGCCATTAAATTGAATTTAGAGAGCTTATTCTAGGTTGTTTAATGGTTAGAGATTAAATAGAGAGCTTGTTCTATTTAACGACAAACTAAGGAAAGATTGGGGTAACAGAGCTTGTTGTTATCTACGGTTGTTAACTTTGATAGTTGGTTGATATTGATAGATCTGAAATTGATTCTTAATGATGTCTAGTGGTGGAGAATGAAACCTTAACCATATTTTTCATATTTGATTCTTCTTACTTATTTGTTTTCTTACTTTTAGTTTGCTTATTTTTTATATTTATTTTTATTGGCTGGTTATACCGCCTAATTTGTATATTAACTTTGTTTTATTTTTATTGGCTGGTTATACCGCCTAATTTAGTATATATATTTTTATTGGCTAGTTATACCGCCTAATTTAGTATATATATTTTTATTGGCTGGTTATACCGCCTTGCATCTTATTCTTATTATTTACTTTAGTTTAAATCTGGCTTCAAAAACCCCTTTTCTTTTATTGTTCTTGAATTTAAGTTTTAAACTATTAACTTATAAACTAAAACCCAATCCCTGAGGACTCGACCCTTGCTAACTACTATACTTACAATTTATCTTTTTAGTGCAAGGTTAAATAAGATACACTCTTTTGGGTGCATCAAATTTTTGGCGCCGTTGCCGGGGATATCCTAACAATGGTTTACATTATACATTGGTAGGATATTAGCCATTGTAATAAAATTCTCTAAGTTTTCTTCTTTTTTTCCTTTCTCTAGTTTTCTTTTTCTTTATTTACTTATGCTTCTTACATTTCTTTTCATTTTTAGTATGTGTTGCTAATCATATTGTTGAGGTGATGAGGTGAAGCTCTTGGTAAATGCTAAGGTTAGTCTCTTAAACATGAGCTAAAATGAATTATCATTTATAAACACTAGTATAGATAATATTTTCTTTTGGTTTAAAATCATACTTGCAAAGTAGAGATCTTGATTCATTATTGACAATGAAAATGGCACAGTAAATGCTTGGTTTCATAACCTTGATTTGTTGTAGACATATACCTTGGCATAAGGAATGCTTGGACTCTTTTTGTGAGTTTTGAGGACACCAAATGAACATAATATCATATGCTATGGACGTTGGACAATTTGGACTGAATTGCTAAACCTTCCGGTTGGAACCTCCCTTATGTGTGGATTTCAATTGTGTACAAAAATTTGATGCACCCAAAAGAGTGTATCTTATTTAACCTTGCACTAAAAAGATAAATTGTAAGTATAGTAGTTAGCAAGGGTCGAGTCCTCAGGGATTGGGTTTTAGTTTATAAGTTAATAGTTTAAAACTTAAATTCAAGAACAATAAAAGAAAAGGGGTTTTTGAAGCCAGATTTAAACTAAAGTAAATAATAAGAATAAGATGCAAGGCGGTATAACCAGCCAATAAAAATATATATACTAAATTAGGCGGTATAACTAGCCAATAAAAATATATATACTAAATTAGGCGGTATAACCAGCCAATAAAAATAAAACAAAGTTAATATACAAATTAGGCGGTATAACCAGCCAATAAAAATAAATATAAAAAATAAGCAAACTAAAAGTAAGAAAACAAATAAGTAAGAAGAATCAAATATGAAAAATATGGTTAAGGTTTCATTCTCCACCACTAGACATCATTAAGAATCAATTTCAGATCTATCAATATCAACCAACTATCAAAGTTAACAACCGTAGATAACAACAAGCTCTGTTACCCCAATCTTTCCTTAGTTTGTCGTTAAATAGAACAAGCTCTCTATTTAATCTCTAACCATTAAACAACCTAGAATAAGCTCTCTAAATTCAATTTAATGGCAGCTTTATGATGAGAAAGATAGGTTGATCTAAGCAACAAACACATAAGCTCGGATTGTTCAACTTAGGTTATGTTCCACTTTGCAATTATTGAAAACTTGACCATAATCATTAATCACAAATTGCCACTTATGAATAGGAAATCAAGACAATTACACGGATCAAGACTCCTAAACTAGCAATAGATAATTATCAAGATCTATCTAGTTGTACACCTAAATAAATCTAGACAACATCATGAACAATTCTTGTAGAAGAACATAAGCAACTTTGATAGAAAATTAATGATAGATAGAATCTGAAAATCAATGACAAAACATGTCTAGGGCTTTGAAATCACCCTTAACCAAATAGAAGTTTAGCCTAGCATAGGCATTATAAACATAAACATAAAATTAAAGAAAATCTAAGAAGAAAATAAAAGAAAGAAAGAAGAAGAGGAAGAATATTAATTATCCAACCTCTTGCTCTCTCTAAAGAAAAAGAAAACTAGAGAAAAGAAAGAAAACTAGAGAAAAGAAAGAAGAAGAAAACTTAGAGAATTTTATTAAAATGGATAATATCCTACCTATGTACAATATCATCCTCTACAATCATCCAAGGCCCTCTATTTATACACATTTTGGAGGGCTAAATGACAAGAGACAAGCTTTACAAATTTCAAAGGTAGGTATATGACGATTTTGATCAGCCAACTTGATGGTCGATTTCGTCAATATTGGAGGCCTGATCTGATCACATGGTCTTCTAGAAAAAGGTTCCCCAATCAGTTACGGAACCATAGCCGTTGGAATCAGCTCATTTGCTGATGTGGTTAAGCAGATATGGGCAAAATACGAAAACATGTCAGCACAGACGTCATTGCACATCAGCCACCTTGATGGTCGATTTCTTCAATATTGGAGGCCTGATCTGATCCCATGGTCTTCTAGACAAAGGTTCCCCTATCAGTTACGGAACCATAGCCGTTGGAATCAGCTCATTTGCTGATGTGGATAAGAAGATATGGGCATAATACGAAAACATGTCAGCACAGACGTCATTGCACATCAGCCAACTTGATGGTCGATTTCGCTAGGGAAAACGACTCCGTTTTAAGAAGTGTAAAACATGAAAAAGATAGATATGCCTCTTAGATTTGCATGGCTACAAATTTCAGCCTTATTGCTTCAGTGAAACTCGAGATATAGCTGATATGGCAAAAGGTGTCGGAACTGAAACTGAACTGGATTTGCCCTTAATTCTAGTAATCTGAAATCACTCAAAGAAACTTGTGAAAAACACCAAAATACATAAAAATATAAAAGATCATAAACACAATTAGACTAAACAATAATAACTCGTATTTGACACAAAACAATAATAAAACATAACTAAAAACTATATAATTATACGAGTTATCACACCCCCACACTTAGATTGTTGCTAGTCCCTAGCAACGACTCAATAAAAATAAAATAAGAAAATCTAATCTAATCCACTTTCGTAGGAAATCACGGTGGCACTTAGCATGTGACACAAGCCTTTAAACCCCTAGGTGTCCCTAGTGGACGAGTTTAGTCTCGTGAGGGTTTACTAGAACGATACCCACAAACATTGAAAAATTAAAATATAAATAAACTTCATATAAATAAACTACATATACTAAAAATATTTACTCCTAATCCTTTCAATACAAATTAGAGACAATATTTGAACAAGTCTTATAAACTAATCAATAGCTTAAAAAATTTCACAAAAAATCATGCTTGAATGTAAATTGTTTGAGTTAAGCCAATATTAGCATAACATATCTCAATCAAAATAGTGCATGTTCAAATTTAATCTCAACTTCTCACATGGGATACTCTCTTGATTTTCACTCTTTAAAGTAGTGGTTAAGTGTTTACACTCAATCAATCTCATGAAAACACTTCTACCATATGCTTGCTTGTCCACCTATTCTCCACTAAAAGATCATGCAACTTCATAAATCAAGAGGTCTTTAATCAAGGTTGTAATGGGGCCAAGGGGTTTGTAATGTGGTTGAAGAACAAAAGGATAAAGATATCACAAAGGTTCCAAAGAGTTCATAAAGTTTAGAGACATAAAAATATTATACAAAGAAACTTCTCAAAACTCTTTACAAGTACATAGTCACCTAGGCCGGATATTCATGTTGGGCCTTTTCTTCATTCTAAACAACTTTGTAACATCTTTTTCTTTTTCCACAAATTCAAGAGATGATTCATTTTTTTTTATATAGGAATGTATTTGCCAGTATTCCATTTCTTTTTCTCTTGACTTTTCTTTTCTTTTCCCCCCACACTTATTTCTTGTTTCTAACCAAAAAATATCCCTTGTCTTTGCAACTTGTCTCAAATCATGCTAATTCATCTTTGGAACAAAGGTAAAGATATAAGTATATTTAGGTTAGGGACAAGTTATGGTTACCAAAGAGATAGCTTATTCAATGTAGGCTCAAATTGGTTCACTAAGGGTGTGTTCTCTTGGAACATCAATAAGGGATGGTTGTTTGGCCCTGGCTAAAAATCCTAATGCCTCTATCATATTCATGTTGTCACATGCATCAATATAGTCTTAAACGGTTTAAAGCAAGTTCTAGAGAATCATGTAATCATAAGAGCACTCAAGAAAGAAATTAGATTGATTTGTATAATGCATCAATCATTTTAGGCTCAAAAACTCACAATGATGATTATACAAGTCAGTTTTAAGTCTAAACATGCTTCTTTCTCAATCAACATATCATATTAACATTGGCTCATAAAAATTAGTATCAAGCTTAATTCTCATGAAAATCTTCTCACTAGTAACCAGTTTAGACCTATGCAATTCATATCTCATCATTGTATTAAAAAGGAACTAAAACACACTAAAAATAATAATAATAAAGACTCATAAAAAAAATAGTAGACGAAAATAAAAGAAATCCTAAATCATTCCCCCCACACTTAATTCTTACATTGTCCTCAATGTAAGTCTATTAACCCAAATGAAAGAATCATGTGTAAGAGAAAAGAACTAATAACATACGAATAGGAACAACTAGACTCAAAACAAAACAAAACAAACTCATGCAACCTAAATAATCCTAAAATACTAAACAAAAATTAACAAGTAAACATAAAAAGATTAAAATCAAACTGACAAGGTATGTCTCAAGTCTCCCTTACTCAGACCTTGTCCAGAATGAATACTTCTAAATTGCTTAAAACACAACAAACTTTTTTTTTTTTTTGAAAAGAAGAAATCAAACTGACAAGGTATGTCTCAAGTCTCCCTTACTCAGACCTTGTTCAGAATGAATACTTCTAAATGGCTTAAAACACATCAAAATTTTTTTTTTTTTTTTAAATTAGCAAAATATGTCCCTTACCCCCTACTAAAGGTAGAATTTAGGAGATATTACCTGCAGAGGTTGCTAACCATTTATTATAACTGAGACACAACAAACAAAATGTTAGATAATGTCACAAAGACAAAGTGCAATCCACTCCTTGCTCGTCCATATCTCTTTTTCTTTTTCCGAGCGTTTGCGAAACAACCGTAGTAGATAAATACTCATAAGCTTGGAGCTTTTTGAGTAAATCTTCAATGGTTGTAGCAGAAATTATGGTTCTCCTTGCCTTTGAAAACATGAATCCATTATCCACAGCATTATCTAAATATAAAAGCAAATTACTAAAATAACCATTAATATTAAGCAAACCAATGGGTTTCTTATTTGTGACCAAAGATGACCAAGAAGCCACGCAAGCTATTTCTTCCAATGTACCCAGACCTCCTGGTAAAGCAATGAATGCATCGGCAGAATGGTACATGATTGTTATCCGTTCAGGGATACTCCAGACTTGTATTTCCTTACCCAAGGTAGGTCCACAAAAATCTGTGAATAGTTTTGGCACGACTCCTAGAACTGGACTTCCTCCGGCGTGTGCTGCTGTAGCGACTGCTCCCATTAAACCCGTACTACCGCCTCCATAAATCAACTGGATCTTTTGTTGGGCAAGTATTACTCCAACTCTTATGGCTTCATCAGCGAATATGTTATTTTTTCCTGGATAAGCACCTCCAAAGACACAAATTTTTTTAATGCGCTGGGATGAAGTACTTTCCATTTTTTTTTTCTTCGAGTGCCTGAAAGAGAATGAGTACATGGTGTAATATATAGAGGACTCAGTAGTGAATAAGATAAGAGTAATAATGTCGCCGAAAGTGTATTTGACCTGTCAGAAGAAAATGTTAACCTAACAAAAGATTTTTGCGTGATTTCAGGAAGAAAATCAAAAAGAGAAGAAAAAATCAACCGTAAAAGACAAATAAAAAAAAACGAGAATAATTACACAAATCGAACAACACGTAAATTAAACCAAAATAAAGTTATTGCAAATCAAACCAAAAGCTGAGAAGTCATTTATTGTAGTTGTGATTGTGGCTCACATCTTCCTCTGGTTTTACGTCCAGAAACGGCTTAAACGCCTTCTATGAATCGAGGATATGCTTCCCATCCAGTTTTCTTACAAGCTGGCAAACAGGGTCTTTTAACATCAGATTCCCAAGATGTTGCCATTCCCTTTGGAATTGCGGCCATAAATCAAGAATTTCTCTTTGTACGTCTCCACTAGGATGCGTCTCAAGAGAAAGTTGGATATTACCCAAATTCTCCTTACTCAGTCCATCCTTAATGAATTCAATTTTATCATCTCGATTAGAGGACCAAATCCCAATAGAACGACATTTACCGTTACACGTCCATCGTGCACATTTGTGGCAATTTGAACTCATGCGCTTTGCTCGTCGCTTCTTTGCAAAAGTGCTTCTACCTGTACCTGGTAAATGCAAAACAGGAAGATATTCATCTTCACGTACCTTGGCTTCAATTATCCAACGTATGTCGTCAGGAATCCCTTTGTGCATAAGCATTCTTAATCTTTCAAATCGAACTTGGTAAAGCTTCAGTAAAATATTTCGAGGAAAAGGAGGAAATCGTTTCTGCAATCTTGTGAGAATATCATCCATCCTGAAAAAAAGAA
The DNA here is from genome assembly GCA_030761205.1 of Fremontodendron californicum. Taxonomy (NCBI): domain Eukaryota; kingdom Viridiplantae; phylum Streptophyta; class Magnoliopsida; order Malvales; family Malvaceae; genus Fremontodendron; species Fremontodendron californicum. The sequence continues at coordinate 5,042,517 of JAULJL010000019.1, read as the reverse complement.
TGAAAAAAAATTGAAAGAGAAATTGGAAGAGAAATTTATATACAATATCAGTTTTGTGGGTAGCTGATGGAACCGATTTAAATAATCACGGAGTACCGTTATCCGCCTTTTAACCGGGGTTAAAAAAATAAAAATTATATTTACATCTAGTTATTTTCAAAACAAGGATCAAAAAGAAAAAACAACATAAAAAGACTCAAAAATAAAACACTCTAAATAAAATCCTAAATTCTTCCCCCCACACATAATTCTTACATTGTCATTAATGTAATGCTATTATCCCCCAATGCAAGAATTATATGTAAGAGAAAAGAACTATTAAACAAAAGAAACTTATGCTGCCTAAATGAACTTAAAAATAGTAAACACAATTAACAAAGAAACATAAGAAAAAATAAAAACAATAAAAATAATAAAAGAAAAAGAAAAGAAAGAGAAAGAGAAAGCAAATCTGAATATGGAAGGTTGGCAATTTCATCTTTAATTGGGCTGCCTTCCCAATTAACACTTGAGTTAGTGTTTTGAATCTAACCAACACCCCTTCTTGGCTTTTTAAGCTTGTCAGGCTCATACATGAAATTTCCCAAATTTATGCGTTTGAGAGGTAGCTTTCTTTGCACAACAGTGGATGTATTCTCCATTACAAGTATTATTCCATCATCCTTGGTGGTGCATATCTCATCGAGGAATGGTGCATCTTTTGGTACTTGTTGAATGACATCCACAAACAAACTGTTTAAGGTTTCCAGCGTGTCTTGTTCATGTTCATCCTCCTTGAACTTTGCGAATCTACTAGGAAAAGGTGGAGAAGAAACATTAGTAAAAATTGGAATCTCAAACGTTACCTCAGGTGCCGAAATACTCTTATTTGTATTTGTGGCTTCATTATCCTCAAGAACAGAATCCATCTCTAATTCTGTCTCATCCTCATCTTGTTCCTCATTCCTCAAGGTCACAATAGTAGTATTCTCCTTTGGGTTAATCATTGTTTGGGCAGAGAGTTCTTCAGATCTTTGTGCTACCCATACCACCATACTACTAGCCAATAGGCTCATTTGCCTTTCCAAACTCTGGATACTTGCCCTTGTTTCCTGTTGAAATTGCAAAGTATTAGTAACAAGAGAATTGACAAGATCTTCTAAAGAAGTACCTGAGTTTTGAGTCATATGTAGTGGCTGAAAAAGATCTGGTTCTTGAGACCATGATTGATTAAATCTAGATGGATGAGTGTAATTGGCATAAGGATCTACTTCTTGGTAATTTTCTGAGTAGCCATAATTAGTATGATCCCACCATCCCTCATGGTAAGTGTTTGAGTAATGATCATACTATTGGTCTTGGAACACTTGATGGCCTTGACATCCTCCCATGGCCAATTGTTGAACTGGGTAGGTGAGATTGGCTTGTTGATTTTCCATGTTCATGTATGCCACCAACTCTTCAAGTGTTAGATTGCTCAATTCCATCGTTTTTTTTTTTTTTTTTTCAAAATTTGATAAGAAAAACTTGTATGTACAAGAAAATAGAACTAATTAGAACTGAAAATAAGAATAAACCAAGTAACAAATAAACTAAAGAAAACAATCCCCGGCAACGGCGCCAAAAATTTGATGCACCCAAAAGAGTGTATCTTATTTAACCTTGCACTAAAAAGATAAATTGTAAGTATAGTAGTTAGCAAGGGTCGAGTCCTCAGGGATTGGGTTTTAGTTTATAAGTTAATAGTTTAAAACTTAAATTCAAGAACAATAAAAGAAAAGGGGTTTTTGAAGCCAGATTTAAACTAAAGTAAATAATAAGAATAAGATGCAAGGCGGTATAACCAGCCAATAAAAATATATATACTAAATTAGGCGGTATAACTAGCCAATAAAAATATATATACTAAATTAGGCGGTATAACCAGCCAATAAAAATAAAACAAAGTTAATATACAAATTAGGCGGTATAACCAGCCAATAAAAATAAATATAAAAAATAAGCAAACTAAAAGTAAGAAAACAAATAAGTAAGAAGAATCAAATATGAAAAATATGGTTAAGGTTTCATTCTCCACCACTAGACATCATTAAGAATCAATTTCAGATCTATCAATATCAACCAACTATCAAAGTTAACAACCGTAGATAACAACAAGCTCTGTTACCCCAATCTTTCCTTAGCTTGTCGTTAAATAGAACAAGCTCTCTATTTAATCTCTAACCATTAAACAACCTAGAATAAGCTCTCTAAATTCAATTTAATGGCAGCTTTATGATGAGAAAGATAGGTTGATCTAAGCAACAAACACATAAGCTCGGATTGTTCAACTTAGGTTATGTTCCACTTTGCAATTATTGAAAACTTGACCATAATCATTAATCACAAATTGCCACTTATGAATAGGAAATCAAGACAATTACACGGATCAAGACTCCTAAACTAGCAATAGATAATTATCAAGATCTATCTAGTTGTACACCTAAATAAATCTAGACAACATCATGAACAATTCTTGTAGAAGAACATAAGCAACTTTGATAGAAAATTAATGATAGATAGAATCTGAAAATCAATGACAAAACATGTCTAGGGCTTTGAAATCACCCTTAACCAAATAGAAGTTTAGCCTAGCATAGGCATTATAAACATAAACATAAAATTAAAGAAAATCTAAGAAGAAAATAAAAGAAAGAAAGAAGAAGAGGAAGAATATTAATTATCCAACCTCTTGCTCTCTCTAAAGAAAAAGAAAACTAGAGAAAAGAAAGAAAACTAGAGAAAAGAAAGAAGAAGAAAACTTAGAGAATTTTATTAAAATGGCTAATATCCTACCTATGTACAATATCATCCTCTACAATCATCCAAGGCCCTCTATTTATACACATTTTGGAGGGCTAAATGACAAGAGACAAGCTTTACAAATTTCAAAGGTAGGTATATGACGATTTTGATCAGCCAACTTGATGGTCGATTTCGTCAATATTGGAGGCCTGATCTGATCACATGGTCTTCTAGAAAAAGGTTCCCCAATCAGTCACGGAACCATAGCCGTTGGAATCAGCTCATTTGCTGATGTGGTTAAGCAGATATGGGCAAAATACGAAAACATGTCAGCACAGACGTCATTGCACATCAGCCACCTTGATGGTCGATTTCTTCAATATTGGAGGCCTGATCTGATCCCATGGTCTTCTATACAAAGGTTAACCTATCAGTTACGGAACCATAGCCGTTGGAATCAGCTCATTTGCTGATGTGGATAAGAAGATATGGGCATAATACGAAAACATGTCAGCACAGACGTCATTGCACATCAGCCAACTTGATGGTCGATTTCGCTAGGGAAAACGACTCCGTTTTAAGAAGTGTAAAACATGAAAAAGATAGATATGCCTCTTAGATTTGCATGGCTACAAATTTCAGCCTTATTGCTTCAGTGAAACTCGAGATATAGCTGATATGGCAAAAGGTGTCGGAACTGAAACTGAACTGGATTTGCCCTTAATTCTAGTAATCTGAAATCACTCAAAGAAACTTGTGAAAAACACCAAAATACATAAAAATATAAAAGATCATAAACACAATTAGACTAAACAATAATAACTCGTATTTGACACAAAACAATAATAAAACATAACTAAAAACTATATAATTATACGAGTTATCACCTCTCTCACATTTGTGGGAGGTGGTAAAGAATGCATAATATCTATTTTAGATTTATCAACCTCTATCCCTCTAGAAGAAATAACATGGCCCAAAACTATTCCTTGTTCTACCATAAAGTGACATTTTTTCCAATTCAAAACAAGGTTAGTTTCCATGCATCTTTCAAGTACAAGTGTAAGGTTCTCTAGACATCTATCAAAAGAATCACCATAGACACTAAAATCATCAATAAACACTTCTATGATGTTCTCTACATAATCTGAAAATATGCTAACCATACACCTTTGGAATGTAGCTGGTGCATTACAAAGACCAAATGGCATACGCCAGTGTCCAAAAGTACCAAATGGACATGTGAATGTTGTTTTCTCTTGGTCCTCCGGAGCAATGGCAATCTGATTATAACCTGAAAAACCATCAAGAAAACAATAATGAGAATGGCCAGCTAACCTTTCAAGCATTTGATCAATAAAAGGTAAAGGAAAGTGGTCTTTGCGAGTTGTGGAATTAAGTTTTCGATAATCAATACAAACTCGCCACCCTGTTTGAATCCTAGTAGGAACAAGTTCATTCTCATTATTTGTTACCACCGTTACACCTGATTTCTTTGGAACCACTTGGACCGGGCTCACCCATTTGCTATCCGAGATAGGATAGATCACTCCAACATCTAGGAGCTTCAGTATCTCCTTTTTCACAACCTCCATCATAGGAGGGTTCAATCTTCTTTGTGCTTCTCTTGTTGGTTTGGATGCCTCCTCTAACAAAATCCGGTGCATGCACATAGATGGGCTTATTCCCTTGATATCGGCAATTGTCCAACCAATTGCTGTTTTATGCTCTCTAAGCACCCGGATAAGTCGCTCTTCTTGCAAAGGTGTGAGCTCTTTGGCAATGATAACCGGTAGTGTGTCCTTTTCACCTAAGAAAACATATTTCAAGTGGTTCGGTAGTGGTTTCAACTCTAAAGTTGGTGCCTGCAAAATGGAAGGTAGAAGTTTCACATTAGATAAGGGCAAATCAATAAACGAAACATCAAACCTTGCATCTTTAGGTGGCAGCGAGTGTAAAGATTCTAGTGCCCCTTCCACATGGTCACTCAAGGCTAGTTCCCCTTTAGCATCCCCCATTCCGAGATGTTTGCTAAGGACTATTTCCATACAATCTTCACCATCTAGCTCATAAGCTTGCTGCACTAGTGAGTCAATTATATCAATATTAAAAACAGAATGCACATCACTAGGATATCTCATGGCCTCAAAAATGTTAAAGCGAATTATTTCACCATCAAATTCCATAGTTAAAGTGCCATCATGTACATCTATTTTAGTTCTTGCTGTTTTCAAGAATGGTCTCCCTAATAGAATAGGTGTGGGATTAGAAGACATCTCATCTTCCATCTCAATAACATAAAAGTCAGCGGGAAAAACCAATTCATTAACCTGTACAAGAACGTCTTCTACAACTCCTCTTGGGTAAGTGTTAGAACGGTCAGCAAGTTGTATTATAACACCGGTTTCCTCTAATGGTCCTAGATTCAATGAAGCATAAATTGAATATGGCATGACATTAATAGATGCCCCTAGATCTAGCATAGCACGCTCAAACCTGGTGTTGCCTATCTTACAAGGAATGGTAAACATACCTGGATCCTTGCATTTAGGTGGGAGTTTCTTTTGAAGAACAGCTGACACATTCTCCCTTACACTTACCTTTTCATTCCATTTCAACTTCCGTTTAGATGTGCACAACTCTTTTAGGAACTTGGCATATCTTGGCACTTGCTTGATAGCATCTAGTAAAAGAATGTTCACCTCTACTTTCCGGAAGGTTTCCAAAATTTCCTTCTCTTGCTCCTCCTTCTTGGACTTTGCTAACCTGCTAGGAAAAGGTGGAGGAGTTATATAAGAAGGAAAGGATGGTTTAGGAATTACCTTTTTTAGTGGCTCGTTGGGATGTGAAGAGGATGCCATGGTGTTGTTTTCCCCTTGAGCACTATCATTTTGTGGTGTCTCTAACTGTTTCCCACTTCTTAAAGTTATAGCATTGGCATTCTCTCTTGGATTCACTATGGTTTGGGAAGGTAATTTCCCAGAATCCCTTGCTTACATTTGACTCATGGTTGTTGCCAATTGCCCAATTTGAGTCTCCAAATTTCGAATACTTGTCTTTGTTTCCTGTTGAAATTGATTTGTATTAGTAGAAATAGCTTTAACAAGATCTTCAAGAGAAGTATCTGAATTTTGGGTGGGTGGCAGTTGTTGTCGGGTTTGGTATGGTTGTTGCACTCTTTGCTGAAAACCCGGTGGCCTATTGTCAAATGGTGGAGGAATAGTTTGTGATTGGTTCCCTCCATAATTGAAGTTTGGATGATCCCTCCATCCTGGATTGTAAGTGTTTCAGTAGGGATCATATTTCCTTGATTGGTTCTGAAATCCACCCATTGCATTCACATGTTCATTGGTGTCCTCTTGAAGTGTTGGACACATATCAGTTTGGTGCCCCATGTTTGAACATATGCCACAAGCCTTTATTTGCTGTATATTAGCTACAGCCATTTGTTGAACAAGAGAAGTCAGTTATCAAATTTTTGTTCAAGGGATGATATACTTACCTCATTAACTCTCTTGGGTTGTGGTGGTGGATCTTGTCTCATTGAGAACTGTTGAGAATTGGCTGCCATGTTGGAGATTAATGTTCTAGCAGCCCCGGGAGTCTTGTCAACTAGAGCTCCCCCACTAGCGGCATCTATCATACTTCTCTCCATGGGCATGAGACCTTCATAGAAGTATTGGATGAGAAGTTGTTCACTTATCTGATGGTGTGGACATGATGCACAAAGTTTCTTGAACCTCTCCCAATATTCATATAAGGACTCTCCGTTGTATTGCCGAATCCCACATATCTCTTTCCTAATGTTGGCAGCCTTAGATGCTGGGAAATACCTTTCCAAGAATGCTTTCTTCATAACATTCCATGTAGTGATGGTTCCGGATGGTAGATAGTAGAGCCATTCCTTTGCTGAATTAGCTAGAGAGAATGGGAAAGCTCTCAACTTAACTTGCTCTTCCGTGACCCCTGTTGGTCTCATGCTTGAGCAAACTACATGGAATTCCTTGAGGTGCTTATTTGGATCCTCTCCTGCAAAACCATGAAAAGTTGGGAGAAGATGAATCAAACAAGATTTTAATTCAAAAGCTACCTCAAGATTAGCATATTCAATGCACAATGGTTGTTGACCCAAGTCCGGAGCGGCTAGCTCTTTGAGAGTTCGGTTGTCAGCTGCTGCCATCTCTCCTTTCTCCTCTTGGATGTTTTGGATCAACTCCTCAATTGGTTGTTGGTGAGAAGTTATAAATTCGCGAATTCTCCTAAGTCTTAAGTCTTCTTCTGGAGCTTGGAACATTCACAAATTGCTACTTATGAATAGGAAATAATTAGAACAGAAAATAAGAATAAACCAATAAACTAATAAACTAAAGAAAGCAATCCCCGGCAACGGCGCCAAAAATTTGATGCACCCAAAAGAGTGTATCTTATTTAACCTTGCACTTAAAAAGAATCAATTGTAAAGTATAGTGATTAGCAAGGGTCGAGTCCTCAGGGATTGGGTTTTAATCTATGAGTTATTAGTTTATAACTTACGTTCAAAGAAAACAAAATAAAAGGGGGTTTTGAAATAATGTTAAAAATTAGCAAACAAGAAAAGTAAGAAAACAAGTAAGAAATAAGAAATCAAATATGATAGAAATATGGTTAAGGTTTCATTCTCCACCACTAGACATCATTAAGAATCAATTTCATATCTATCAACATTAATTAGCTATCAAAGTTAACAACCGTAGATAACAACAAGCTCTGTTACCCCAATCTTTCCTTAGTTCGTCGTTAAATAGAACAAGCTCCCTATTTAATCTCTAACCATCAAACAACCTAGAATAAGCTCTCTAAATTCAATTTAATGGCAGCTTTATGATGAGAAAGATAGGCTGATCTAAGCAACAAACACATAAGTTCGGATTGTTCAACTTAGGTTATGTTCCACTTTGCAATTATTGAAAACTTGACCATAATCATTAATCACAAATTGCTACTTATGAATAGGAAATCAAGACAATTACACGGATCAAGACTCCTAAACTAGCATTAGACAATTATCAAGATTTATCTAGTTGGCCACCTAAACAAATCAAAACATCACCATGAACAATTTTTATGGAAGAACATAAGCAACTTTGATAGAAAACAATGATAGATAGATTCTAAAAATCAATTACAAAACATGTCTAGGGCTTTGAAATCACCCTTAACCAAATAAAAGTTTAGCCTAGCATAGGCATTGTAAACGTAAACATAAAATTAAAGAGAATCTAAGAAGAAAATAAAAGAAAGAAAGAAGAAGAAGAAGAAGAATATTAATTATCCAGCCTCTTGCTCTCTCCAAAACAAAGAAATAATGAAGAAATCAGAACTTGATGCTTGGGGAAGTGTCAATTTCGTATGCCCCCTTGGTCTCTATTTATAGGCAATAGCTAGGGCATCAAACAAGTGAATTTCAGCTCTCTCCCTTCAATAAATGCTGACTTGTGGCTAAAGTTAAGGAAAAGTGGCTGACTTTTGTGTTTTAAGGAAAGATATAAGCCTTGGCAGCCAAGTTTGAATAAAGTAGGAAAGTTTAGTCAAAGCACTCTTTAATGAAGATAGATTATATTCTTGCAGCCAAAGTAAGTGTAAGGAAGGAAAGTCTTGGCTGATTTAATTCTCCTACTTTGACTAGAATTAGCTTTAAGGAAAGATACTTGCAATTAATGCAATTAATGCAAGTTGACAGCCACTAATACTTCTTTGACAAGCATAAACATAAATGTCAGCTAAGGTATTAAGAAAAAGATGTGATTTGCGGCTAGGGTTTTTTCTGCCACTAGGGTTTTTAGGGAGATATTCCAATGCCGATTTGGATGACCATTTCTTATCCGATTTAGGCCCATGACCAACCGTTGGAAAGGTAATCAAGTGATCTTGAAAAGTCAAGAAGAAAGTTTCTTCGAATAAAGAGTCTAACATCATGTTTTCTTTGCAACAAGCTCCGGAGGTCAAATCTGTCTTCTTGCTTTGCACCAAGAATTTGATCTTTTTGACTCACAACTCTTTTTCCATCTTGTGATTGTGATTTTGTAAGCTCTTTAACATCCTAATTGACATGTTTTGACTTCATCTCCTCCAAAATACCTACAAAGCATAAAAACCTAGTAAAATGTCAAGGAAGTAAGAATCAAAGCACAAAGTATAAAGAAATTAAATAGGAAAATGTATGAAATTAAGCACTTATCAGTCTTGATTTCCTATTCATAAGTGGCATTTTGTGATTAATGATTATGGTCAAGTTTTCGATAATTGCAAAGTGGAACATAACCTAAGTTGAACAATCCGAGCTTATGTGTTTGTTGCTTAGATCAACCTATCTTTCTCATCATAAAGTTGCCATTAAATTGAATTTAGAGAGCTTATTCTAGGTTGTTTGATGGTTAGAGATTAAATAGAGAGCTTGTTCTATTTAACGACAAACTAAGGAAAGATTGGGATAACAGAGCTTGTTGTTATCTACGGTTGTTAACTTTGATAGTTGGTTGATATTGATAGATCTGAAATTGGTTCTTAATGATGTCTAGTGGTGGAGAATGAACCCTTAACCATATTTCTCTCATATTTGATTTCTTATTTATTACTTGCATCTTACTTTTCTTGTTTGCTTGTTTTTAAAACTATTTCAAAACCCCCTTTTCTTTTGTTTTCTTTGAACCTAAGTTATAAACTAATAACTCATAGATTAAAACCCAATCCCTGAGGACTCGACCCTTGCTAATCACTATACTCTACAATTTATTTTTTTAAGTGCAAGGTTAAATAAGATACACTCTTTTGGGTGCATCAGCCGATATTGTTAGTTACTTAGTTACCAAGAAGTTTCCACAAGAGTTGACACAAGCTCAAAGAAATAAGATCAAGAGTGATGCCGAATACTACATATGGGATGACACTTACCTTTGGAAGCATTGCTCCGATCAGATTATAAGAATGTGTGTACTCAAAATTTAATTTCAATCTATTCTCACCTTTTGTAACTCTTATGCATGTGGAGGACACTTTGGATCCAAAAGAACGACCATGAAAGTTCTTGATTCTGCATTTTATTGGCCTACTATATTCAAAGATGCATACCTCTTTTGCAAGTCATGTGATCGTTGCCAAAGAACAGGTAACTTAGGTGATAGAAACCAAATGCCTCAAACTCCAATACTTATTGTTGAAATTTTTGATGTATCGGGCATGGATTTCATGGGACCTTTTCCTTCTTCTTTTGGTAATCTTTATATTTTACTTGCCGTTGATTATGTTTCAAAGTGGGTGGAAGCAAAAGCCACTAGGACTAATGACTCTAAAGTTGTTTCAGATTTTGTCAAGACTAACATCTTTGCTAGGTTTGGAACACCAAGGCCATAATCAGCGATAGAGGTACTCACTTTTGCAATAGGACTCTGGAAGCACTTTTGAGGAAGTATAACATCACACACAAGGTCATACATCTTCAAACTAGTGGGCAAGCTGAAGTATCAAATCGAGAAGTAAAGTCCATCCTTGAAAAGACAGTTAATCCAAATAGGAAGGATTGGAGTTCACGACTTGATGATGCACTTTGGGCTTATAGGACAACATATAAGACACCCATTGGTATGTCTCCTTATCGACTTGTTTATGGTAAGCCTTGTCATCTTCCGGTTGAATTGTAACATAAATCGTATTGGGCTATCAAACAATGCAACATGGAGACGGATGAGACAGGTAAGCAAAGAAAACTTGACCTACAAGAATTAGAGGAGATAAGGAATGATGCCTATGAGAATTCTAGGATTTACAAGGAAAAGACTAAGGCATTCCATGACAAGATGATATCAAGAAAGGACTTTGTTGTTGGACAAAAAGTTCTTCTCTTCCATTCACGCCTTAAGTTATTTCCAGGTAAGTTACGTTCTCGTTGGGTTGGACCTTTTGTTATTACTAATGTGTTTACTCATGGTGCAGTTGAAATCCAAAGCCCAAAAACAGATAAGGCATTCAAAGTGAATGGTAATCGATTGAAGCCTTACTATGAGAACTTTCCAATACAAGATGTGGAGGAGTTACCACTCTTTGAGCCAAATTATGTTGAATAATAATGGCATGGGTCTAAGTCAGGCTGTAACAATAAACCAAGCGCTTCTTGGTAGGCAACCCAAAAGGATGGAGAGCATCTATTATATCAGATTTGCATATTCCTTACTCTCCATCATTCTATCTTTTATTGTTTTTCTTTTCTTTTCTTTTCTTTTGTAGTTCTTTTCTCTTACATATGATTCTTGCATTGGGGGATAATAGCATTACATTGAGGACAATGTAAAAATTATGTGTGGGGGGAAGAATTTTGGATTTTATTTAGAGTGTTTTGTTTTTGAGTCTTTTTATGTTGTTTTTAGTGTGTTTTAGTTACTTTCAATACTATGATGAGATATGAATTGCATAAGTCTAAAACAAATTTATTATTGAGAAGATTTTCATGAGAATTGAGCTTGATTTAATTTTTTTTTTATGAGCCAATGTTAATATGAAATGTTGATTGAGAAAGAAGCATGTTTAGACTTAAATCTGACTTGTATAATCATCGTTGTGAGTTTTGGAGCCTATATGATTGATGCATTATACATATCAATCTAATTTCTTTCCTGAGTGCTCTTATGTTACATGATTCTATAGAACTTGCTTTAAACCTTGTTAAGACTATATGAATATGATAACATGAATATGATAGAGGCATTAGGATTTTTAACTAGTGCCAAACAGCCATCCCTTATTGATGTTCCAAGAGAACATCCCCCTTAGTGAGCCAATTTGAGCCTACATTGAATAAGCTATTTATTTGGGAACCATAACTTGTCCCTAACCTAAATATACTTATTTATATCTTTACCCTTGTTCCAAAGATGACTTAGCATGTTTTGAGACATGTTGCAAAGACAAGGAAGATCTATTGAAAATTTGGGTTAGAAACAAGAAATAAGGGTGGGGGAAAAGAAAAAAAAAATCAAGAGAAAAAGAAAGGGAATATTGGCAAATACATTCCTATGTGGAAGAAAAAAATATGAATCATCTCTTAAACTTGTGGAAAAAGAAAAAGATGTTACAAAGTTGTTTAGAATGAAGGAAAGACTCAACATGAATATTCGGCCTATGTGATTATGTACTTGTAAAGAGTTTTGAGAAGTTTCTTTGTATGAATCTTATTATGTCTCTAAACTCTATAAAATCTTTGGAACTTTTGTAATATCCTTTATCTTTTATTCTTTAGCCACATTATTACCCTTTGGCCCAATTATAACCTTGCATAAAGACCTCTTGATTCATGAAGTTGCATGATCTAAGTAGTGGAGAATAGGTGGATGATAAGTGCTTAATTTCATACATTTTCCTATTTAATTTCTTTATACTTTGTGCTTTGATTCTTACTTCCTTGACATTTTACTAGGTTTTTATGCTTAGTAGGTATTTTGGAGGAGATGAAGTCAAAACATGTCAATTAGGATGTTAAAGAGCTTACAAAATCACAATCACAAGATGGAAAAAGAGTTGGGAGTCAAAAAGATCAAATTCTTGGTGCAAAGCAAGAAGACAGATTTGACCTCCGGAGCTTGTTGCTAAGAAAACATGATGTTAGACTCTTTGTTCGAGGAAACTTCCTGCTTGACTTTTGAAGATCACTTGATTACCTTTCCAACGGCTTGTCATGGGCCTAAATTGGATAAGAAATGGTCATCTAAATCGGCATTGGAGTATCTCCCTAAAAACCCTAGTGGCAGAAAAAAACCCTAGCCGTAAATGACAACTTTTTCTTAATACCCTAGTTGATATTTAAGTTTATCCTTGCCAAAGAAGGATTAGTGGCTGTCAACTTGCATTAATTGCATTAATTGCAAGTATCTTTCCTTAAAGCTAATCCTAGTCAAAGTAGGAGAATTAAATCAGCCAAGACTTTCCTTCCTTACACTTACTTTGGCTGCAAGAATATAATCTCTCTTCATTAAATAGTGCTTTGACTAAAACTTTCCTACTTTATTCAATCTTGGCTGCCAAGGCTTATATCTTTCCTTAAAACACAAAAGTCAGCCACTTTTCCTTAACTTTAGCCACAAGCCAGCATTTATTGAAGGGAGAGAGCTGAAATTCACTTGTTTGATGCCCTAGCTAATGCCTATAAATAGAGACCAAGGGGGCATACGAAATTGACACTTCCCCAAGCATCAAATTCTGATTTCTTCTTTGTTTCTTTGTTTTTGAGAGAGCAAGAGGCTGGATAATTAATATTCTTCTTCTTCTTCTTTCTTTCTTTTATTTTCTTCTTAGATTCTCTTTAATTTTATGTTATGTTTACAATGCCTATGCTAGGCTAAACTTTTATTTGGTTAAGGGTGATTTTTCAAAGCCCTAGACATGTTATGTAATTAATTTTCATAATCTATCTATCATTGTTTTCTATCAAAGTTGCTTATGTTCTTCCATTAAAATTGTTCATGATGATGTTTTGATTTGTTTAGGTGGCCAACTAGATAAATCTTGATAATTGTCTAATGCTAGTTTAGGAGTCTTGATCCGTGTAATTGTCTTGATTTCCTATTCATAAGTAGCAATTTGTGATTAATGATTATGGTCAAGTTTTCGATAATTGTAGAGTGGAATATAACCTAAGTTGAACAATCCGAGCTTATGTGTTTGTTGCTTAGATCAACCTATCTTTCTTATCATAAAGCTGCTCTTAAATTGAATTTAGAGAGCTTATTCTAGGTTGTTTGATGGTTAGAGATTAAATAGAGAGCTTGTTCTATTTAACGACGAACTAAGATTGGGGTAACAAAGCTTGTTATCTACGGTTGTTAACTTTGATAGTTAATTAATGTTGATAGATATGAAATTGATTCTTAATGATGTCTAGTGGTGGAGAATGAAACCTTAACCATATTTTTCATATTTGATTCTTCTTAATTACTTGTTTTCTCATTCTTATTGTTAACTTTAGTTTAAATCTGATTTCAAAATCCCTTTTACTTTTGTTTACTTGTTTTTAAGTTTTAAACTATTAACTTATAAACTAAAACCCAATCCCTGAGAACTCGACCCTTGCTAATCACTATACTTTACAATTGATTCTTTTTAAGTGCAAGGTTAAATAAGATACACTCTTTTGGGTGCATCAAGTTTTTGGCGCCGTTGCCGGGGATTGCTTTCTTTAGTTTATTAGTTTATTGGTTTATTCATATTTTCAGTTCTAATTATTTACTTTCTTATTATTATTTTTTTATTTTTTATTAGTGAATGTTCCAAGCTCCTGAAGAAGACTTAAGACTTAGGAGAATTCGGGAATTTATAACTTCTCACCAACAACCAATCGAGGAGTTGATCCAAAACATCAAAGAGGAGCAAGGAGAGATGGCAGCAGCTGACAACCGAACTCTCAAGGAGCTAGCCGCTCCGGACTTGGATCAACAACCATTATGCATTGAATATGCTAATCTTGAGGTAGCTTTTGAATTAAAATCTGGTTTGATTCATCTTCTCCCAACTTTTCATTGTTTTGCAGGAGAGGATACAAATAAGCACCTCAAGAAATTCCATGTAGTTTGCTCAAGCATGAGACCAACAGGAGTCACGGAAGAGCAAGTTAAGTTGAGAGCCTTCCCATTCTCTCAAGCTGATTCAGCAAAAGGAATGGCTCTACTATCTACCATCCGGGACCATCACTTCATGGAATGATATGAAGAAAGCATTCTTGGAAAGGTATTTCCCAGCATCTAAGGCTGCCAACATTAGAAAAGAGATATGTGGGATTCGGCAATACAATGGAGAGTCCTTATATGAATATTGGGAGAGGTTCAAGAAACTTTGTGCATCATGTCCACACCATCAGATAAGTGAACAACTTCTCATCCAATACTTCTATGAAGGTCTCATGCCCATGGAGAGAAGTATGATAGATGCCGCTAGTGGGGGAGCTCTAGTTGATAAGACTCCCGGGGCTGCTAGAACTCTAATCTCCAACATGGCAGCCAATTCTCAACAATTCTCAATGAGACAAGATCCACCACCAAAACCCAAGAGAGTTAATGAGGTAAGTATATCATCCCTTGAACAAAAATTTGATAAACTGACTTCTCTTGTTCAACAATTGGCTGTAGGTAATATACAGCAAATAAAGGCTTGTGGCATATGTTCAAACATCGGGCACCAAACTGATATGTGTCCAACACTTCAAGAGGACACCAATGAACATGTGAATGCCATGGGTGGATTTCAGAACCAATCAATGAAATATGATCCCTACTCAAACACTTACAATCCAGGATGGAAGGATCATCCAATCTTCAATTATGGAGGGAACCAATCACAAACTATTCCTCCACCATTTGACAACAGGCCACCGGGTTTTCAGCAAAGAGTGCAACAACCATACCAAACCCGACAACAACTGCCACCCACCCAAAATTCAGGTACTTCTCTTGAAGATCTTGTTAAAGCTCTTTCTACTAATACAATTCAATTTCAATAGGAAACAAAGACAAGTATTTGAAATTTGGAGACTCAAATTGGGCAATTGGCAACAACCATGAGTCAAATGCAAGCAAGGGATTCTGGGAAATTACCTTCCCAAACCATAGTGAATCCAAGAGAGAATGCCAATGCAATAACTTTAAGAAGTGGGAAACAGCTAGAGACACCACAAAATGATAGTGCTCAAGGGGAAAACAACACCATGGCATCCTCTTCACATCCCAACGAGCCACTAAAAAAGGTAATTCCTAAACCATCCTTTCCTTCTTATATAACTCCTCCACCTTTCCCTAGCAGGTTAGCAAAGTCCAAGAAGGAGGAGCAAGAGAAGGAAATTTTGGAAACCTTCCGGAAAGTAGAGGTGAACATTCCTTTACTAGATGCTATCAAGCAAGTGCCAAGATATGCCAAGTTCCTAAAAGAGTTGTGCACATCTAAACGGAAGTTGAAATGGAATGAAAAGGTAAGTGTAGGGGAGAATGTGTCAACTGTTCTTCAAAAGAAACTCCCACCTAAATGCAAGGATCCAGGTATGTTTACCATTCCTTGTAAGATAGGCAACACCAGGTTTGAGCGTGCTATGCTAGATCTAGGGGCATCTATTAATGTCATGCCATATTCAATTTATGCTTCATTGAATCTAGGACCATTAGGGGAAACCGGTGTTATAATACAACTTGCTGACCGTTCTAACACTTACCCAAGAGGAGTTGTAGAAGACGTTCTTGTACAGGTTAATGAATTGGTTTTTCCCGCTGACTTTTATGTTATTGAGATGGAAGATGAGATGTCTTCTAATCCCACACCTATTCTATTAGGGAGACCATTCTTGAAAACAGCAAGAACTAAAATAGATGTACATGATGGCACTTTAACTATGGAATTTGATGGTGAAATAATTCGCTTTAACATTTTTGAGGCCATGAGATATCCTAGTGATGTGCATTCTGTTTTTAATATTGATATAATTGACTCACTAGTGCAGCAAGATTATGAGCTAGAAGGTGAAGATAGTGTGGAAATAGTCCTTAGCAAACATCTCGGAATGGGGAATGCTAAAGGGGAACTAGCCTTGAGTGACCATGTGGAAGGGGCACTAGAATCTTTACACTCGCTGCCACCTAAAGATGCAAGGTTTGATGTTTCATTTATTGATTTACCTTTATCTAATGAGAAACTTCTACCTTCCATTTTGCAGGCACCAACTTTAGAGTTGAAACCACTACTGAACCACTTGAAATATGTGTTCTTAGGTGAAAAGGACACACTACCGGTCATCATTGCCAAAGAGATCACACCTTTGCAAGAAGAGCGACTTATTCGGGTGCTTAGAGAGCATAAAATAGCAATTGGTTGGACAATTGCCGATATCAAGGAAATAAGCCCATCTATGTGCATGCACCGGATTTTGTTAGAGGAGGCGTCCAAACCAACAAGAGAAGCACAAAGAAGATTGAACCCTCCTATGATGGAGGTTGTGAAAAAGGAGATACTGAAGCTCCTAGATGTTGGAGTGATCTATCCTATCTGGGATAGCAAATGGGTGAGCCCGGTCCAAGTGGTTCCAAAGAAATCAAGTGTAACGGTGGTAACAAATAATGAGAATGAACTTGTTCCTACTAGGATTCAAACAGGGTGGCGAGTTTGTATTGATTATCGAAAACTTAATTCCACAACTCGCAAAGACCACTTTCCTTTACCTTTTATTGATCAAATGCTTGAAACGTTAGCTCGCCATTCTCATTATTGTTTTCTTGATGGTTTTTCAGGTTATAATCATATTGCCATTGCTACGGAGGACAAAGAGAAAACAACATTCACTTGTCCATTTGGTACTTTTGCATACCGTCGTATGCCATTTGGTCTTTGTAATGCACCAGCTACATTCCAAAGGTGTATGGTTAGCATATTTTCAGATTATGTAGAGAACATCATAGAAGTGTTTATGGATGATTTTAGTGTCTATGGTGATTCTTTTGATAGATGTCTAGAGAACCTTACACTTGTATTTGAAAGATGCATGGAAACTAACCTTGTTTTGAATTGGGAAAAATGTCACTTTATGGTAGAACAAAGAATAGTTTTGGGCCATGTTATTTCTTCTAGAGGGATAGAGGTTGATAAATCTAAAATAGATATTATGTATTCTTTACCACCTCCCACAAATGTGAGAGAGGTTCGTTCTTTTCTTGGACATGCAGGTTTCTATAGGAGATTTATCAAAGACTTCTCAAAGATCACATTACCTCTTTGCAAGCCACTACAAAAAGATGTGGTTTTCCACTTTGATGGCAAATGCAAAGATGCGTTTGAAACATTGAAGGGACTCTTGACATCAGCTCCTATCATGCAACCACCAGATTGGAATGTACCTTTTGAAATCATGTGTGATGCTAGTGACTATGCCATTGGAGCTGTTTTGGGCCAACGGGTTGGCAAAGCCTCACATGCCATTTATTATGCCTCCTGAACTCTTAATGATGCTCAATTGAGCTATTCCACTACTGAAAAAGAACTTTTGGCTGTTGTATTTGCTTTAGAAAAATTTCGATCTTATTTAATTGGTACTAAAGTAATTGTATATTCTGACCATGCAGCCCTTAGGTACTTACTCACTAAGAAGGAGGCCAAACCAAGGTTGATTAGATGGATACTTCTCTTACAAGAGTTTGATTTGGAGATAAAAGATAAGAGAGGTAGTGACAACCTGGTTGCGGACCATCTTAGCCTTTTAGTTCATGAAGAGGATGCACTACCCTTGAATGAGAACTTTCCGGATGAGCAACTTCTTTTTATAATTACAACAACTCCTTGGTATGCCGATATTGTTAATTACTTAGTTACCAAGAAGTTGCCACAAGAGTTGACACAAGCTCAAAGAAATAAGATCAAGAGTGATGCCAAATACTACATATGGGATGATCCTTACCTTTGGAAGCATTGCTCCGATCAGATTATAAGAAGGTGTGTACTCGAATCTGAATTTCAATATATTCTCACCTTTTGTCACTCTTATGCATGTGGAGGACACTTTGGATCCAGAAGAACAGCCATGAAAGTTCTTGATTCTGGATTTTATTGGCCTACTATATTCAAAGATGCATACCTTTTTTGCAAGTCATGTGATCGTTGCCAAAGAACAGGTAACTTAGGTGCTAGAAATCAAATGCCTCAAACTCCAATACTTATTGTTGAAATTTTTGATGTATGGGGCATCGATTTCATGGGACCTTTTCCTTCTTCTTTTGGTAATCTTTATATTTTACTTGCCGTTGATTATGTTTCAAAGTGGGTGGAAGCAAAATCCACTAGGACTAATGACTCTAAAGTTGTTTCAGATTTGTCAAGACTAACATCTTTGCTAGGTTTGGAACGCCAAAGGCCATAATCAGCGATAGAGGTACTCACTTTTGCAATAGGACTATGGAAGCACTTTTGAGGAAGTATAACATCACACACAAGGTCTCCACCTCATATCATTCTCAAACTAGTGGGCAAGCTGAAGTGTCAAACCGAGAAGTTAAGTCCATCCTTGAGAAGACAGTTAATCCAAATAGGAAGGATTGGAGTTCACGACTTGATGATACACTTTGGGCTTATAGGACAGCATATAAGACACCCATTGGTATGTCTCCTTATCGACTTGTTTATGGTAAGCCTTGTCATCTTCCGGTTGAGTTGGAACATAAATCATATTGGGCTATCAAACAATGCAACATGGAGATGGATGAGACAGGTAAGCAAAGAAAACTTGACCTACAAGAATTAGAGTAGATAAGGAATGATGCCTATGAGAATTCTAGGATTTACAAGGAAAAGACTAAGGCATTCCATGACAAGATGATATCAAGAAAGGACTTTGTTGTTGGACAAAAAGTTCTTCTCTTCCATTCACGCCTTAATTTATTTCCAGGTAAGTTACGTTCTCGTTGGGTTGGACCTTTTGTTATTACTAATGTATTTACTCATGGTGCAGTTGAAATCCAAAGCCCAAAAACAGATAAGGAATTCAAAGTGAATGGTCATAGATTGAAGCCTTACTATGAGAACTTTCTAATACAAGATGTGGAGGAGTTACCACTTTTTGAGCCGAATTATGTTGAATAATAATGGCATGGGTCTAAGTCAGGCTGAGGACAATAAACCAAGCGCTTCTTGGGAGGCAACCCAAAAGGATGGAGAGCATTTATTATATCAGATTTGCATATTCCTTACTCTCCACCATTCTATCTTTTATTGTTTTTCTATTGTTTTGTTTAGTAGTTCTTTTCTCTTACATATAATTCTTGCATTGGGGATAATAGCATTACATTGAGGACAATGTAAAAATTAAGTGTGGGGGGAAAAATTTAGGATTTTCTTTAGTGTGTTTTGTTTTTTATTCTTTTTATGTTGTTTTTAGTGTGTTTTAGTTACTTTCAATACTATGATGAGATATGAATTGCATAAGTCTAAAACAGATTTATTAGTGAGAAGATTTTCATGAGAATTGAGCTTGATATCAACTTTTTTATGAGCCAATGTTAATATGATATGTTGATTGAGAAAGAAGCATGTTTAGACTTAAATCTGACTTGTATAATCATCCTTGTGAGTTTTCGAGCCTATATGATTGATGCATTATACATATCAATCTAATTTCTTTCTTGAGTGCTCTTATGATTACAAGATTCTCTAGAACTTTCTTTAAACCTTGTTGAGACTATATTGATGCATGTGACAACATGAATATGATAAAGGCATTAGGATTTTTAACCAGGGCCAAACAGCCATCCCTTATTGATGTTCCAAGAGAACATCCCCCTTAGTGAACCAATTTGAGCCTACAATGAATAAGCTATTTCTTTGGTATTCATAACTTGTCCCTAACCTAAATATACTTATTTATATCCTTACCCTTGTTCTAAAGATGAATTAGCATGTTTTGAGACATATTGCAAAGACAAGGAAGATCTATTCAAATTTTGGATACTTATTTATATCCAAATACATTCCCATGTGAAAAAAAAATTGAATAATCTCTTGAACTTCTAGTTAAAGAAAAGAAAAAGATGTTCGAAAGTTGTTTAAAATGAAGAAAAGGCCCAACATGAATATTCGGCCTACGTGATTACGTACTTGTAAAGAGTTTTGAGAAGTTTCATTGTATGAATCTTATTATGTCTCTAAACTCTATAAAATCTTTGGAACTTTTGTAATATCCTTTATCTTTTACTCTTTAGCCACATTATTACCCCTTGGCCCCATTATAACCTTGCATAAAGACCTCTTGATTTCATGAAGTGGCATGATCTAAGTAGTGGAGAATAGGTGGACAAGCAAGCATATGGTAGAAACTGTTTTTATGAGATTGATTGAGTGTAAACACTTCACCACTACTTTAAAGAGTGAAAATCATCAGGGTATCCCATTTGAGAAGTTGAGATTAAGTTTGAACATGCACTATTTTGATTGAGATATGTTATGTTAATTTTAGCTTAACTTAAACCATTTACTATCAAGCATGATTTTTTGTGAAACTCTTTAAGCTATTGATTAGTTTATAAGATTTGTTCAATGATTATCTATAAGTTGTATTGAAAGTGAACTAGATTCGGTTTTCTTACCTTGTGTCTATTTGATTTTGCTCGAGGACTACTTGATAAGCTCATAAAATATACATTTTATGTCTTTCTACCTTTAGTTTTTGTTATATTTTCGATCTTTATCTTGTTTACTTATAATATGTTTTTGAATTTTAGGCACAAAAAGGAGAATGAAGTCAAAAGATGTCAATAATGATGGTAAAGAGCTTACAAAATCATAATCACAAGATGGAAGAAGACTTGGGATTCAAAAATATCAATTTCTGGTTGAAAAGCAATCAGGCACATTTGACCTCTGGGTCTTGTTGTAGGGAAACATGATGTTAGAATCTTTATTTGAAGAAACTTCCTTCTTGAGTTTTGAAGTTGACTTGATTATCTTTCCAACGATATATTATGGGACCAAATCGGATAAGAAATGGCTATTCAAAAGAGCGCTAGAAGGTCTCCCTAAAGAACCCTGCGGCCAGAAAAACCCTAATCGCAAATCTGAAAAAAAAAAAAGAGAGGCAAAAACGTGATTTTTGCACCTCCAGGCTTACTTGTGCGGCAAGGACTTATTCTCAGGGTTTTAAAGCTCTATAAATACCATCTTTTGAGCCACAAACTAGACATCTTTTGGAGGAGACTCAAGGGATCATCATTATTCTTTTTCTTCTTCCTCTCCATTCTTTTATTTTTCTTTTTAGTTTTATGTATATATTATCCATGCTTATGTTATGCTAAACTTCTTTGGTTAAGGGTGATTTCAAAGCCCTAGACATGTTATGTAATTAATTTTCAGAATCTATCTATCATTGTTTTCTATCAAAGTTGCTTATGTTCTTCCATTAAAATTGTCCATGATGATGTTTTGATTTGTTTAGGTGGCCAACTAGATAAATGTTGATAATTGTCTAATGCTAGTTTAGGAGTCTTGATCCGTGTAATTGTCTTGATTTCCTATTCATAAGTGGCAATTTGTGATGAATGATTATGGTCAAGTTTTCAATAGTTGCAAAGTGGAACGTAACCTAAGTTGAACAATCCGAGCTTATGTGTTTGTTGCTTAGATCAACCTATCTTTCTCATCATAAAGCTGCTATTAAATTGAATTTAGAGAGCTTATTCTATGTTGTTTGATGGTTAGAGATTAAATAGAGAGCTTGTTCTATTTAACGACGAACTAAGGAAAGATTGGGGTAACAGAGCATGTTGTTATCTACGGTTGTTAACTTTGATAGCTAATTAATGCTGATAGATATGAAATTGATTCTTAATGATGTCTAGTGGTGGAGAATGAAACCTTAACCATATTTTTAATATTTGATTCTTCTTAATTACTTATTTTCTCATTCTTATTGTTAACTTTAGTTTAAATCTGATCTCAAAATACCCTTTTCTTTTATTGTTCTTGAATTTAAGTTTTAAACTATTAACTTATAAACTAAAACTCAATCCCTGAGGACTCGACCCTTGCTAATCACTATACTTTACAATTGATCTTTTTAAGTGCAAGGTTAAATAAGATACACTCTTTTGGGTGCATCAAATTTTTGACGCCGTTGCCGGGGATTGCTTTATTTAGTTTATTAGTTTATTGGTTTATTCTTATTTTCAATTGTAATTAATTTTATTTTTCTTGTACATACAGGTTTTTGTTTTCAAATTTCAAGCAAGAAGAGATGGCAGGTGCTACATCAAAACTTCAGAACCTTCAGAACCAACTAGACAATCTCATCTCCATAGTTCAACAAGTGACCATAAGTAAGATTCAACAATCAAGGCAGTGTGGAGTGTGCTTCATGATGGATCATGCAACCAATTGGTGCCCATACTACCAAAAAGATAATTTTAAAGCAGCCTATGATGTGGGAGAATACCAAAGCCATCAAGGGTTCCAAGGTCAACAGTATGATGCTTTCCAAAACACTTACAATGAGGGATGGTGGAATCATACTCATTATGGCTACTCGAGAGATTATCAAGAAGTAGATCCTTATGCTAATTACACTAATCAATTTGTCTTCAATCAACCATGGGATCAACAACAAGATCTTTTTGAGCCACCACCTCAAAACTCTGGTAATTCTTTTGAAGAACTTGTCAATTTTGTTGTTATTAATACTCTGCAACTTCAACAGGAAACAAGGGAAACAAAGGCAAGTATCCAGAGTTTGGAAAGGCAAATAAGCCTATTGGCTAGTAGTACGGTGGAATTAGTAGCACAAAGATCTCAAGCACTCCCTTCCCAATCGATGATTGATCCAAAGGAGAGTGTTAGTGCCACACAACTTGAGGATGAATCAGAAAATCCAAGGGAACCCGAGGATGAGAAAGAATTAAAGATGGATTCAACTATTGAAGATAAAGAAGCTTCAATTCCGAAAGAGAGTACTTCGGCACCTGAGGTAACGTTTAAGATTCCACTTTTTACTAATGTTTCTTCTCCACCTTTTCCTAGTAGATTTGCAAAGTTCAAGGAGGAAGAACATGAACAATACATGCTGGAAACCTTAAACAGTTTGTTTGTGTATGCCATTCAACAAGTACCACAAGATGCACCATTCCTCGATAAGCAATGCACTACAAAGGATGATGGAATAATACTTGTAATGGTGAATGCATCCACTATTGTGCAAAGAAACCGCCCTACAAAACGCACAAATTCGGAAAGTTTCTTGTATGATCTTGCAAATCCTAAACAGCCAAGAAGGGGTGTTGGTTAAGTTCAAAATACTAACTCAAGTGTTAATTGGGAAGGCAGCCCAATTAAAGAAGAAATTGCCTACATGCCATATTCAGATTTGCTTTCTCTTTCTTTTCCCTTTTCCCTTTTTCTTTTATTTTTTTATTGTTTTTATTTATTTATTTATTTTTATGTTTATTTGTTAATTATTTGTTTAGTATTTTAGGATTATTTAGGTTGCATCAGTTTGTTTTGTTTTGAGTCTTAGTTATTTCTATTCTTATGTTATTAGTTATTTTCTCTTACACATGATTCTTTCATTTGGTTAATAGCATTACATTGAGGACAATGTAAGAATTAAGTGTGGGGTGAAGAATTTAGGATTTCTTTTATTTTTGCCTATCATTTTTTTATGAGTCTTTAATATAATTATTATTATTATTTTTAGTGTGTTTTAGTTCCTTTTAATACAATGATGAGATATGAATTGCATAGGTCTAAACCGGTTATTAGTGAGAAGATTTTCATGAGAATTGAGCTTGATGTCATTTTTTTGAGCCAATGTTAATATGATATGTTGATTGAGAAAGAAGCATGTTTATACTTAAATCTGACTTGTATAATCATCCTTGTGAGTTTTTGAGCCTATATGATTGATGCATTATACATATCAATCTATTTTCTTTCTTGAGTGTTCTTATGATTACATGTTTCTCTAGAACTTGCTTTAAATCTTTTTGAGACTATATTGATGCATGTAACAACATGAAAATGATAGAGGCATTAGAATTATAACCAGAGCCAAACAACCATCCATTATTAATGTTCCAAGAGAACATCCCCCTAGTGAACCAATTTGAGCCTACATTGAATAAGCTATTTCATTGGTAACCACATCTTACACCTAGCCTAAACACATTGATGTGAACCCTAGGGGTTAAACCCTTTGAACCCACTAATAAATTGAAATACCTAACCCAGAAAAGCCAAGATTCAGGCAAAGAAAACTTAAACCCTTAAAAGCTTGTTTCAAAGAACCTAGATTAAGCATGTAATCTAAACCCTAAGAACTCTCGTTTCAAGAACCTAAGTTTGATAGGTTGAACGGCACAAAGAAAGAATTCTTTGATAAGTTCCTAAGTTCTTTCAAGAACTAAAAAGAGTGAAACACTCACTTTGAATAAATTCAAACTCAATTGATCAAAAGATAATTGAAGTAGGCGGCTAAGACATATATTTATAGCCTCCCTACAATAACCCTAATCTACTAAGTTATAATATGTAAAATAGGGGCTGAACATGCTCAACCCCAAACCTAAATAATTAAAAGATGTCCATGTTACATAATATAGGCCCAAATACCTAAGTAATTATATGAATTAAAATAAGCCCAAATAAGCCCTCTTAATGTGCCACCTTGTGTTCTTGAATCACATGGACTAAACTTGGATGCAAGCCCATCTTGCATGTTGAAGCTTTTCTTGAATAACTTGCAACATGGCCCAAGTGAATTCCACTCATTCCTGCCATGTTTCCTAGATCTTCTTGGATCTTGGCCCATATAGAAATTGCCATGGGATTGGGCCATCTTGGATCTTATCATTCCCTCTTTCCTCGAAAAGATTCGTCCTCGAATCTTAGCCTTGTGTGTGAGAATAAAAGCGCTAGGAACTAAATCATGGTGATGCACAATGCCGCTTATGGGTGACAACCCATCTTGCAACTCCTTCGAAAGTAAATTCTCACAATCCTTCAACAAAGAAACAGGCAAAATAGGTAGAGATTGGTTAGGAGCATCAAGAATAAGAACCTCACTCTCCTTTTCATCAGAAAAATTCGCAAATTCTTTGTTTTTCTCAACAGGAATTGTCTCCTTTTCTACTAGTGGCTCCTCTCTTACTTCTTTAATTTCAACCACCTCTATTTCTTTTTCACTTTCTTTTTTACTCTCTATTTCCTCTTGCTTTTCTTTATTTGCAGCCAGCTCACTTTCTTTTTCTTTTTTTTTCTTCTCCATCTTTCTTCCTCTTGTTGCACAAACCTCTCAAACGATAAGGTGATCTCTTTCATCTCTTGTAGAGCCTGCTTTACTTCGTCGCATAATGTAAGAGACATCTTAAAGTCGCTGTAAAACAACTTTGGTTAGTAAAAAAACAATGAATGTCAATTCTTTCCTTTTCTTTTCAATCTTTTTTGAATCTTTCTTTCTTTTTCTACCTATTCGAACATTTTTCTTCTTTTCTTTTTTTTCAAGAACGAGACTTCTTGATTTTCTTGAAATCTCGGATGAACTTCTTCTTTTTTTTTTTTTTTCAAGATTCTGGTCAAGAATCAACAAGAAATTTTTTTAATAGATCAAGAATTCAAGAAACGAAATCTTGATTTAAACCACTTTTCAAAACTGAAACCCCAAACTTAGACTGCCTAAAAACTATAACCCTAGGAAAAAAATGCCTAAAGCTATAACCCCAGGACAAGAATGTCTAAAACCCCAAATCAAGAAAGTTGACAGAAATCCCAAAATCTTGTTATTGATTTTGCTGTGATAGTATCTAAACCAACTTTCAAGAATGAAACCCCAAACAAAAACTGCCCTAAAAACTATAACTATTAGACAAAAAAAGCCTAAAGCTATAACCCCTATGACAAGTATGTCTGAAACCCCAAAACAAAAAAAAAGTTGAGAAAAAACTCCAATACCCTATGGTAAAGAATATAAAAAGATTTGACCTGATTGATCCCTAAGCTCTGATACCAACTGATGTGAACCCTAGGGGTTAAACCCATTGAACTCACTAACAAATTGAAATACCTAACCGAGAAAAGCCAAGATTCAGGCAAAGAAAACTTAAACCCTTAAAAGACTGTTTCAAAGAACCTAGATTAAGCATGTAATCTAAACCCTAAGAACTCTCGTTTCAAGAACCTAAGTTTGATAGGTTGAACGCCACAAAGAAAGAATTCTTTGATAAGTTCCTAAGTTCTTTCAAGAACAAAAAAGAGTGAAACACTCACTTTGAATAAATTCAAACTCAATTGATCAAAAGATAATTAAAGTAGTGATAACTCGTATAATTATATAGTTTTTAGTTATGTTTTATTATTGTTTTGTGTCAAATACGAGTTATGATTGTTTAGTCTAATTGTGTTTATGATCTTTTATATTTTTATGTAATTTGGTGTTTTTCACAAGTTTCTTTGAGTGATTTCAGATTACTAGAATTAAGGGCAAATCCAGTTCAGTTCCAGTTCCGACACCTTTTGCCATATCAGCTATATCTCGAGTTTCACTGAAGCAATAAGGCTGAAATTTGTAGCCGTGCAAAGCTAAGAGGCATATCTATCTTTTTCATGTTTTACACTTCTTGAAACGGAGTCGTTTTCCCTAGCGAAATCGACCATCAAGTTGGCTGATGTGCAATGACGTCTGTGCTGACCTGTTTTCGTATTTTGCCCATATATGCTTATCCACATCAGCAAATGAGCTGATTCCAACGGCTATGGATCCGTAACTGATAGGGGAACCTTTTTCGAGAAGACCATGTGATCAGATCAGGCCTCCAACATTGACAAAATCGACCATCAAGTTGGCTGATCAAAATTGTCATACAATGTGACGAAAATTGTTAGAAAAATGCACCCATCTATTATACCTACCTTTGAAATTTGTAAAGCTTGTCTATTGTCATTTAGCCCTCCAAAATGTGTATAAATAGAGGGCCTTGGATGATTGTAGAGGATCATATTGTACATAGGTAGGATATTAGCCATTTTAATAAAATTCTCTAAGTTTTCTTCTTCTTTCTTTTCTCTAGTTTTCTTTCTTTTCTCTAGTTTTCTTTTTCTTTAGAGAGAGCAAGAGGTTGGATAATTAATATTCTTCCTCTTCTTCTTTCTTTCTTTTATTTTCTTCTTAGATTTTCTTTAATTTTATGTTTATGTTTACAATGCCTATGCTAGGCTAAACTTCTATTTGGTTAAGGGTGATTTCAAAGCCCTAGACATGTTTTATAATTGATTTTCAGATTCTATCTATCATTAATTTTCTATCAAAGTTGCTTATGTTCATCTACAAGAATTGTTCATGATGTTGTCTTGATTTGTTTAGGTGTACAACTAGATAGATCTTGATAATTATCTATTGCTAGTTTAGGAGTCTTGATCCGTGTAATTGTCTTGATTTCCTATTCATAAGTGGCAATTTGTGATTAATGATTATGGTCAAGTTTTCAATAATTGCAAAGTGGAACATAACCTAAGTTGAACAATCCGAGCTTATGTGTTTGTTGCTTAGATCAACCTATCTTTCTCATCATAAAGCTTCCATTAAATTGAACTTAGAGAGCTTATTCTAGGTTGTTTGATGGTTAGAGATTAAATAGAGAGCTTGTTCTATTAACAACAAACTAAGGAAAGATTGGGATAACAGAGCTTGTTGTTATCTACGGTTGTCTAACTTTGATAGTTGGTTAATGTTGATAGATATGAAATTGATTCTTAATGATGTCTAGTGATGGTGACTCAATTAAGAGTTGTAAACCCAAGTGCAGGTTATGTTCAAGTAATAAATTCTCGGGTGTCCGAGGTCGAACCACAGGGAAGCGTACTAGTAAGTATAAGTTTATAAATATATAGAAAAAGAAAGTAAACAATATATTAGGAGATCAACAACAAAATAAGATAAACAAGATATTAGAGAACAAAATAAACAAAATATAAAAGAAATTAAACAAGATATAAAAAACAATAAGAAAAGATGTTGAGGTTAGAGAATCCACTCTTGGTGTTATGCTAAGATTAATCTTGTTTTATTACACAATTGAAATCCACACATAAGGGAGGTTCCAATCGGAAGGTTTAGCAATTCAGTCCAAATTGTCCAACGTCCATAGCATATGATATTATGTTCATTTGGTGTCCTCAAAACTCATAAAAAGAGTCCAAGCATTCCTTATGCCAAGTTATATGTCTACAACAAATCAAGGTTATGAAACCAAGCATTTATTGTGCCATTTTCATTGTCAATAATGAATCAAGATCTCTACTTTGCAAGTATGATTTTAAACCAAAAGAAAATATTATCTATACTAGTGCTTATAAATGATGATTCATTTTAGCTCATGTTTAAGAGACTAACCTTAGCATTTACCAAGAGCTTCACCTCATCACCTCAACAATATGATTAGAAACACATACTAGATATGAATAAAATGAAAAGAAATGTAAGAAGAAAAAGAAGACTAGAGAAAGGAAAGAAAAAGAAAACTTAGAGAATTTTATTACAATGGCTATCCTACCAATGTATCAATGTATCCCAATACTCATCCAAGGCCCTCTATTTATACACATTTTGGAGGGCTAAATGACAAGAGACAAGCTTTACAAATTTCAAAGGTAGGTATAATAGGTGGGTGCATTTTTCTAACAATTTTCGTCATATTGTATGACAATTCTGATCAGCCAGCTTGATGGTCGATTTTGTCAATGTTGGAGGCTCGATCTGATAAAATGGTCTTCTAGAAAAATATACCCCTATCAGTTACGGATCCATAGCCGTTGGAATCAGATCATTTGCGCACGTGGATCGGAAGATATGGTCAAAATACCAAAACGGTGCAGAACAGACGTCATTGCACATCAGCCAACTTGATGGTCGATTTCGCTAGGGAAAACGACTCCGTTTCAAGAAGTGTAAAACATGAAAAAGATAGATATGCCTCTTAGCTTTACAGGGATACAAAGTTCAGCCTTATTGCTTCAGTGAAACTCAAGATATAGCTGATATGGCAAAAGGTGTCGGAACTGGAACTGAACTGGATTTGCCCTTAATACTAGTAATCTGAAATCACTCAAAGAAACTTGTGAAAAACACCAAATTACATAAAATATAAAAGATCATAAACACAATTAGACTAAACAATAATAACTCGTATTTGACACAAAACAATAATAAAACATAACTAAAAACTATATAATTATACGAGTTATCACACCCCCATACTTAGATTGTTGCTAGTCCCTAGCAACGACTCAATAAAAATAAAATAAGAAAATCTAATCTAATCCATTTTCGTAGGAAATCACGGTGGCACTTAGCATGTGACACAAGCCTTTAAACCCCTAGGTGTCCCTAGTGGACGAGTTTAGTCTCGTGAGGGTTTACTAGGACGATACCCACAAACATTGAAGAAATAAGAAAAACTAAAAATAATAATTATAACTAATCCTTCCAATATAAATTAGAGATAATCATTGGACAAGTCTTAAAAACTAATCAATAGCTTAAAGAAATTCACAAAAAATCTTGCTTGAATGTAAATAGTTTGAGTTAAGCCAATAATAACATAACATATTTCAATCAAAATAGTGTATATTCAAACTTAATCTCAACTTCTCACATGGGATACTCTCTTGATTTTCACTCTTTAAAGTAGTGGTAAAGTGTTTACACTCAATCAATCTCATGAAAACACTTCTACCATATGCTTGCTTGTCCACCTATTCTCCACTATTTAGATCATACAACTTCATAAATCAAGAGGTCTTTATTCAAGGTTGTAATGGGGCCAAAGAGTTATAATGTGGTTAAAGAACAAAAGGATAAAGATATCACAAAGGTTCCAAAGAGTTCATAGATTTTAGAGACATAATAAGATCATACAAATAAAACTTCTCAAAACTCTTATAAAGCACATAATAACATAGGCTAAATATTCATGTTGAGCCTTTGCATCATTCTAACCAACTTTGTAACATCTTTTTCTAGAAGTTCAAGAGAAGATTTTTTTTTTTTTTTTTTTTTTTTTTTTTAATATGGGAATGTATTTGACAATGATCCCTTTCTTTTTCTCTTGACTTTTTCTTTTCTTTTCTTCCCCCACACTTATCTTTTGTTTCTAACCCAAATTTTCAAATAAAAATATCCCTTGTTTTTTTGCAATATGTCTCAAAATATAAAATTCATCTTTAGAACAAGGGTAAGGATATAAGTATATTTAGGCTAGGTGTAAGTTGTGGTTACCAATAAAACATCATATTTAATGTAGGCTCAAATTGGCTCACTAGTGGGGATGTTCTCGTAGAACATTAATAATGGATGGCTGTTTGGCTCTGGTTATAATCCTAATGCCTCTATCATATTCATGTTGTCACATGTATCAATATAGTCTCAAACGGTTTAAAGCAAGTTCTAGAGAATCATGTAATCATAAGAGCACTCAAGAAAGAAATTAGATTGATTTGTATAATGCATCAATCATTATAGGCTCAAAAACTCACAAAGATGATTATACAAGTCAGATTAAGTCTAAACATGCTTCTTTCTCAATCAACATATCATATTAACATTGGCTCATAAAAAGGTTGACATCAAGCTCAATTCTCATGAAAATCTTCTCACTAATAAATCTGTTTTAGACTTATGCAATTCATATCTCATCATTGTATTGAAAGTAACTAAAAAAAACACAGTAAGTCTAAACATGCTTTTTTTTTTTTTTTTTTTGTTTTTTGTTTTTTTTGTTTTTTTGTTTTTTTTTTGTTTTTTTGAAGAAGAAGATTAAATCAAACTGACAAGGTATGTCTCAAGTCTCCCTTACTCAGACCTTGTTCAGAATGAATACTTCTAAATGTCTTAAAACACAACAATTTTTTTTTTTTTTAAGCAAAATATGTCCCTTACCCCCTACTAAAATATGACATTGTCCCCAATGTCAAATTTTAAAGGTAGAATTTAGGAGATATTACCTGCAGAGGTTGCTAACCACTTATTATAACTGAGACACAACAAGCAAAATGTTAGATAATGTCACAAAGACAAAGTGCAATCCACTCCTTGCTCGTCCATATCTCTTTTTCTTTTTCCGAGCGTTTGCGAAACAACCGTAGCAGATAAACACTCATAAGCTTGTAGCTTTTTGAGTAAATCTTCAATGGTTGTAGCAGAAATTATGGTTCTCCTTGCCTCTGAAAACATGAATCCATTATCCACAGCATTATCTAAATATGAAAGTAAATTACTAAAATAACCATTAATATTAAGCAAACCAATGGGTTTCTTATTTGTGACCAAAGATGACCAAGAAGCCACGCAAGCTATTTCTTCCAATGTACCCAGACCTCCTGGTAAAGAAATGAATGCATCGGCAGAATGGTACATGATTGTTATCCGTTCAGGGATACTCCAGACTTGTATTTCCTTACCCACGGTAGGTCCACAAAAATCTGTGAATAGTTTTGGCACGATTCCTAGAACTGGACTTCCTCCGGCGTGTGCTGCTGTAGCGACTGCTCCCATTAAACCCGTACTACCGCCTCCATAAATCAAGTGGATCTTTTGTTGGGCAAGTATTACTCCAACTCTTATGGCTTCATCAGCGAATATGTTATTTTTCCCTGGATAAGCACCTCCAAAGACACAAATTTTTTTAATGCGCTGGGACGAAGTGCTTTCCATTTTTTTTTCTTTTTCGAGTGCCTGAAAGAGAATGAGTACATGGTGTAATATATAGAGGACTGAGTAGTGAATCAGACAAGAGTAATAATGTCGCCGAAAGTGTATTTGACCTGTCAGAAGAAAATGTTAACCTAACAAAAGATTTTTGCATGATTTCAGGAAGAAAATCAAAAAGAGAAGAAAAATCAACCGTAAAAGTCAAAAGTAATAATGTCGCCGAAAGTGTATTTGGCATCTTCCTCTGGTTTTACGTCCAAAAACGGCTTAAACGCCTTCTATGAGTCGAGGATATGCTTCCCATCCAGTTTTCTTACAAGCTGGCAAACAGGGTCTTTTATCATCAGATTCCCAAGATGTTGCCATTCCCTTTGGAATTGCGGCCATAAATCAAGAATTTCTCTTTGTACATCTCCACTAGGATGCGTCTCAAGAGAAAGTTGGATATTACCCAAATTCTCCTTACTCAGTCCATCCTTAATGAATTCAATTTTATCATCTCGATTAGAGGACGGAATCCCAATAGAACGACATTTACCGTTACACGTCCATCGTGCACACTTGTGGCAATTTGAACTCATGCGCTTTGCTCGTCGCTTCTTTGCATAAGTGCTTCTACCTGTACCTGGTAAATGCAAAACAGGAAGATATTCATCTTCACGTACCTTGGCTTCAATTATCCAACGTATGTCTTCAGGAATCCCTTTGTTCATAAGCATTCTTAATCTTTCTAATCGAACTTGGTAAAGCTTCAGTAAAATATTCCGAGGAAAAGGAGGAAATCGTTTCTGCAATCTTTTGAGAATATCATCCATCCTGAAAAAAAAAATGAAATAAAAAAAAATGAAAGAGAAATTTATATACAATATCAGTTTTGTGGGTAGCTGATGGAACCGACTTAAATAATCACGGAGTACCGTTATCCGCCATTTAACCGGGGTTAAAAAAAAATTATATTTACATCTAGTTATTTTCAAAACAAGGATCAGAAAGAAAAACAACCTCTTCTTGAGTAACATGATTTTCCAAAAAGAGTTTGAGTCTTTGTCCATTTACCTTGAATACGTTACCATTTTGAGGATTCTCAATGTCAACTGCTCCATAATGATACACATGCTTAACCACAAATGGGCCAGTCCATCTTGATCTCAACTTACCAGGAAATATGTGAAGTCTAGAATTATAAAGTAGAACTTTTTGCCCAACATTAAATGTTTTTCTTGAAATTAACTTGTCATGAAAGGCTTTAGTTCTTTCTTTATGAATTTTAGAATTCTCATATGCATCATTTCTGAGTTCCTCAAGTTCATTTATTTGTAATTTTCGTAAATTAGAAGCGTCATCAAGGTTTGAGTTGAACATTTTAATGGCCCAATATGCTTTATGCTCAAGTTCCACAGGTAAATGACAAGGTTTTCCATAAACTAGCCTATAAGGAGACATGCCCAATGCTGTTTTAAAAGCTGTTCGATAGGCCCATAATGCATCGTTAAGTCTAAGAGACCAATCTTTGCGATTTGGATTAACTGTCTTTTCCAAAATTTGTTTAATCTCCCTATTTGCTAATTCTACCTGTCCATTTGTCTGCGGGTGATAAGGGGTTGCAACTTTGTGTGTAATGGCATATTTCTTCATTAATGTTTCAAAAACCTTGTTGCAAAAATGTGTTCCCCCATCGCTTATGATAGATCGAGGAATTCCAAATCGACTCAAAATATTTTCTTTTAAAAATTTTATCACTGTTTTGTGATCATTATTTCGACATGGAATTGCCTCTATCCACTTTGAAACATAATCTATTGCTACTAAAATGTATAAGAAACCAAAAGATGGTGGAAATGGTCCCATGAAATCAATACCCCAACAGTCAAAAATTTCAATTACAAGAATTGGGTTCAAAGGCATCATGTTTCTTTTCGAAATGGAACCTAATTTTTGACAACTTTCACATGACTTGCAAAAATTATGTGCATCTTTGAACAAAGTTGGCCAGTAAAATCCACACTGTAAAATTTTTGCAGCAGTTTTCTTTGATGAAAAATGACCACCACATGCCTCGGAATGACAAAACTTAATTACACTACTTACCTCATTGTCGGGAATGCATCTTCGAAAAATCTGATCAGGACAATATTTGAACAAGTAAGGGTCATCCCAATAGAACTTCTTTACCTCATTCAGAAACTTCCTTTTATCTTGGGTGCTCCATTGAGAAGGAATTTTTCCTGTAGCAAGAAAATTAGCAATGTCAGCAAACCAAGGTGTCGTGGAGACAATTAGAAGTTGTTCATCAGGAAAAGTATCATTTATTGGTGAGGTTCCAAAAGATTCATCACAAACAAGTCTTGATAAATGATCAGCCACCACATTTTCTACTCCTTTTTTATCTCGAATGGTGATGTCAAATTCTTGCAGCAAAAGGATCCACCTCAGCAACCTAGGTTTTGCATCCTTCTTAGAGAGAAGATATTTTAAAGCTGCATGATCACTAAAGACAACAATTGATGATCCAACAAGGTAAGATCTGAATTTATCCAATGCAAAAACAACTGCAAGTAATTCCTTTTCTGTAGTGGAATAATTCATTTGGGCTCTATTTAAAGTTTTACTTGCATAGTAAATTACATGTGGTTTATTATCTTTCCTTTGTCCTAACACAGCACCAACAGCATAGTCACTAGCATCACACATTATTTCAAATGGTAAAGACCAATCAGGAGATCTCATAATAGGAGCAGTAGTGAGCATATTTTTGAGTTTTTCAAAAGCATCTTCACAATCTTTAGTCCATTCAAATGCAGTGTCTTTCATTAAAAGATTACATAGAGGTTTAGATATCGTGCTAAAATCTTTTATGAATCTTCTATAAAAACCTGCATGTCCCAAGAATGACCTAATGTCTTTTACTGTCTTTGGTGTGGGTAGATTAGCAATCAATTCAAGTTTTGACTTGTCTACCTCAATCCCTTTTGCAGAAACAATGTGACCTAGTACAATACCTTTAGTGACCATGAAATGACATTTTTCCCAATTAAGAACAAGATTTTTTTCTTCACACCTAATCAATACATTTTTCAAATTGGCTAAGCAATCATCAAATGAATCACCAGAAACAGAAAAATCATCCATGAAAATCTCAAGATTACGTTCAATCATGTCACTAAAAATGCTAAGCATGCATCTTTGAAATGTGGCAGGGGCGTTACATAATCCAAATGGCATTCTACGATATGCAAAAGTACCAAAAGGACATGTAAAAGTGGTTTTCTCTTGGTCCTCAAGTGCAATGGCAATTTGATTATACCCAGAATATCCATCTAGAAAACAATAAAACTCATGCCCTGCAACTCTTTCTAAGATTTGATCCATGAAAGGCAAAGGGAAATGATCTTTCCTCGTCACTGAGTTAAGTTTCCTATAGTCAATGCACATGCGCCAACCAGTAACAGTCCTAGCTGGAATTAATTCATTGTTTTCATTTTTAACTACAGTAACTCCAGATTTCTTAGGTACGACTTGAGTAGGACTTACCCATTTGCTATCAGAGATAGGATAAATGATTCCATTATATAGAAGTTTAATGACTTCATTTCTCACTACTTCTTTCATATTAGGATTAAGCCTTCGTTGCATTTGTCTAGAGGGTTTAGCATTTTCCTCTAAATAAATATTATGTGTGCAGATTAATGGGCTTATTCCCTTTATGTCAGCTAAGGTCCATCCTAATGCATTTTTGTGCATCTTCAAAAGTTGTAACAACTTACCTTCTTGTAGTTCGTCAAGATGTGAAGAAATTATGACTGGAAAAGTTTCACTCTCACCCAAAAAGGAATATTTTAGCTCGGATGGCAATGGTTTTAACTCCAGCTTGGGTGGTTCAATAGTTGATGGTACAGTGACATTTGTAAGTGATGGAAGTTCCTCAAACTTTTGTTTCCAACAATGCTTATCCTGAAAAGATTTTAACAAAGAATCAGTGTGTGAAATTTCTGAAGCATTATCAAACTCATATTCAATTAAATAAGCTTCTAAAGGATCATGGAATGTGGTAGTGGTGAGATGTTCATGAACAAGTTCTTCAATGAAATCCACTTCATGTACTTCTGAATTATCACCAGGTTGCTTGCAAATGTTGAACACATTTAATTCTAAAGTCATATTTCCAAAAGAAATGTTCAACATACCATTCCTGCAATTTATCAGAGCATTAGAAGTTGCAAGAAATGGACGGCCTAATATAACAGGAATTTGAACATTTGGATTTGAAACAGGATGTGTGTCCAAAACAATAAAATCAACAGGGAAGTAAAAATTATCAATTTGAACCAAAACATCTTCAACTATCCCTCGAGGAATTTTTACAGAACGATCAGCTAGTTGAAGTGTAACAGGTGTTTCCTTGAGTTCACCTAAACCTAACTGTTGATAAACAGAAAAAGGCAAAAGATTAACACTAGCACCAAGATCAAGCAATGCACGTTCTATTCTAGTGTTTCCAATGATGCATGAGATTGTTGGACATCCAGGATCTTTGAATTTTGGTGGAGTAAGGTGCTGAATGATTGAGCTCACACTTTCCGTCAAAAATGCTTTCTTTTGTACATTATGTTTCCTTTTAACTGTGCACATGTCCTTCAAAAATTTAGCATAAGATGGAACTTGTTTGATTGCATCCAATAAAGGAATGTTAATCTTAACTTGTTTGAAAAGTTCATAAATTTCTGCATTTTGATTCAAATTCTTTATTGTTTGCAACCTTTGAGGAAAAGGAGCAGGATGCATACCTTTTTCTTTGTCCAAATTTTCAAGAAGTTCAGACTTACCATCATCCTTACCATTACTTTTCGGAGGGGAAAGAGGATCTTGGTCTTTTGATGGAATGTTTTTGTCAATTGCCTTTCCACTTCGAAGAGTTGTGATAGAACTGGCATTTTCCTGTTGAGTTTCATTGGAGCAAGAAACAAGACATTGAGTAGAAGGGTTAGGCTGAGGTTGAGCAGGAAACTTACCTTTTTCTTGAGTGCGTAATGAAGCTGTCAATGTGGACAAGGTGTTTTTGATCTCATTGATGTCCTGTGAAGTCCGGCTATTCACATTTGCTTGTGTTTGCATGAATGCTTGCAATGTCTCTTCCAAGGTTTGTACACGTGAAGGTTGATAGGAAAAAGTGTTGCCCGGCTTTTGAGATTGTGGTACCTGAACATGATTATTATTCCGCCAACTGAAGTTGGGATGATTTCTCCATTCAGGGTTATACGTTTCAGAGTAAGGAGAAGGAAAAGGCTTTTTAAATGTGTTTATGGAATTTACTTGATCATGCAACGCTTCTTTAAGAATGGGAATGTTTGGACATTCAGAAGTGGGGTGTCCCATGATTTCACAAATTCCACAACTTTCTTCATTTTTAACCGTTTTGACTTCTTTTACTTCTCTAAGTTCCATGGCTTCAATCTTTCTAGCCAAATTAGCTACTTTAGCTTTTATCTCATCTTCTTGACTAAAATGATATTTTCCTCTGTTAGAAACAACATTAGATCTATTGGAACTTTCAGAGGAATTATCTGTGTGCCAGGCTTGAGAGTTATCTGCCAAATGGTCTAAGTAGTCAAAGGCTTCTTCAGGTTCTTTTTCTAGAAACTCACCGTTACACATTGTTTCAACAAATTGTTTAGTTTCGGGAGTTAAACTTTCATAAAAGAAACTAATAAGACGCCATTTTTCAAAACCATGATGTGGACAAGAACTTAACAAATCTTTAAAACGATCCCAGCACTGAAAAAATGCTTCATTTTGATTTTGATTGAAATTTTGAATCTGTCTTTTCAAAGCAGTAGTTTTATGTGCTGGGAAAAATTTCTTTAGAAACTCAGTTTGTAATTCTTGCCATGTGCCAATTGACCTTGGTTTTAAATTATGAAGCCAAATTTTTGCTTTATCTTTTAAAGAAAAAGGAAATAATTTTAGCTTGACAATTTCATTTGTACATTGTTGGTCATTAAAGGTGACACATACATCTTCGAAGTCTTTTAGAAACGAGTAAGCACTTTCCGATTCCAACCCATAGAAATTTGGAAGCAAAGCTATCATACCTGGTTTAAAACGAAAGTTGTTTGCATTGAGAGGAAAAATAAAACAAGAGGGTGATGAGCTTCGAGTTGGTTGCAAGTAGTCACGCATGGTGCGTACTTGTCTGTTCTCATCTTCAGCATGAACACTTTCATTGTCAGCCATGGTAGGAGTTGTATTAGAAAGATTACCTGAAAAAGTTTCACAATAAAATCTAACTAAACGACGAGATCTAAAATCACGTCGCCACACAAGCATAAAACAAAGTTAATATACAAAATTAGGCGGTATAACCAGCCAATAAAAATAAAACAAAGTTAATATACAATATAAATATAAATATATAGAAAATTAGGCGGTATAACCAGCCAATAAAAATAAATATAGGCGGTATAACCAGCCAATAAAAATAAATATACTTATAAACTTATATACTTAGTATTGCCTCCCCGGCAACGGCGCCAAAAACTTGATGGTGACTCAATTAAGAGTTGTAAACCCAAGTGCAGGTTATGTTCAAGTAATAAATTCTCGGGTGTCCGAGGTCGAACCACAGGGAAGCGTACTAGTAAGTATAAGTTTATAAATATATAAGAAAAAGAAAGTAAACAATATATTAGGAGATCAACAACAAAATAAGATAAACAAGATATTAGAGAACAAAATAAACAAAATATAAAAGAAATTAAACAAGATATAAAAAACAATAAGAAAAGATGTTGAGGTTAGAGAATCCACTCTTGGTGTTATGCTAAGATTAATCTTGTTTTATTACACAATTGAAATCCACACATAAGGGAGGTTCCAATCGGAAGGTTTAGCAATTCAGTCCAAATTGTCCAACGTCCATAGCATATGATATTATGTTCATTTGGTGTCCTCAAAACTCATAAAAAGAGTCCAAGCATTCCTTATGCCAAGTTATATGTCTACAACAAATCAAGGTTATGAAACCAAGCATTTATTGTGCCATTTTCATTGTCAATAATGAATCAAGATCTCTACTTTGCAAGTATGATTTTAAACCAAAAGAAAATATTATCTATACTAGTGCTTATAAATGATGATTCATTTTAGCTCATGTTTAAGAGACTAACCTTAGCATTTACCAAGAGCTTCACCTCATCACCTCAACAATATGATTAGAAACACATACTAGATATGAATAAAATGAAAAGAAATGTAAGAAGAAAAAGAAGACTAGAGAAAGGAAAGAAAAAGAAAACTTAGAGAATTTTATTACAATGGCTATCCTACCAATGTATCAATGTATCCCAATACTCATCCAAGGCCCTCTATTTATACACATTTTGGAGGGCTAAATGACAAGAGACAAGCTTTACAAATTTCAAAGGTAGGTATAATAGGTGGGTGCATTTTTCTAACAATTTTCGTCATATTGTATGACAATTCTGATCAGCCAGCTTGATGGTCGATTTTGTCAATGTTGGAGGCTCGATCTGATAAAATGGTCTTCTAGAAATATATACCCCTATCAGTTACGGATCCATAGCCGTTGGAATCAGATCATTTGCGCACGTGGATCGGAAGATATGGTCAAAATACCAAAACGGTGCAGAACAGACGTCATTGCACATCAGCCAACTTGATGGTCGATTTCGCTAGGGAAAACGACTCCGTTTCAAGAAGTGTAAAACATGAAAAAGATAGATATGCCTCTTAGCTTTACAGGGATACAAAGTTCAGCCTTATTGCTTCAGTGAAACTCAAGATATAGCTGATATGGCAAAAGGTGTCGGAACTGGAACTGAACTGGATTTGCCCTTAATACTAGTAATCTGAAATCACTCAAAGAAACTTGTGAAAAACACCAAATTACATAAAAATATAAAAGATCATAAACACAATTAGACTAAACAATAATAACTCGTATTTGACACAAAACAATAATAAAACATAACTAAAAACTATATAATTATACGAGTTATCATCTAGTGGTGGAGAATGAAACCTTAACCATATTTTTCATATTTGATTCGTCTTACTTACTTGTTTTCTTACTTTTCTCGTTTGCTTATTTTTAAGACTATATTTATTTTTATTGGCTGGTTATACCGCCTAATTTGTATATTAACTTTGTTTTATTTTTATTGGCTGGTTATACCGCCTAATTTAGTATATATATTTTTATTGGCTGGTTATACCGCCTAATTTAGTATATCTATTTTTATTGGCTGGTTATACCGCCTTGCATCTTATTCTTATTATTTACTTTAGTTTAAATCTGGCTTCAAAAACCCCTTTTCTTTTATTGTTTTCTTTGAACGTAAGTTATAAACTAATAACTCATAGATTAAAACCCAATCCCTGAGGACTCGACCCTTGCTAATCATTATACTTACAATTGATCTTTTTAGTGCAAGGTTAAATAAGATACACTCTTTTGGGTGCATCAAATTTTTGGCGCCGTTGCCGGGGATTGTTTTCTTTAGTTTATTTGTTACTTGGTTTATTCTTATTTTCAGTTCTAATTAGTTCTATTTTCTTGTACATACAAGTTTTTCTTATCAAATTTAAAAAAAAAAAAAAAAAAAAAACGATGGAATTGAGCAATCTAACACTTGAAGAGTTGGTGGCATACATGAACATGGAAAATCAACAAGCCAATCTCACCTACCCAGTTCAACAATTGGCCATGGGAGGATGTCAAGGCCATCAAGTGTTCCAAGACCAACTGTATGATCATTAATCAAACACTTACCATGAGGGATGGTGGGATCATACTAATTATGGCTACTCAGAAAATTACCAAGAAGTAGATCCTTATGCCAATTACACTCATCCATCTAGCTTCAATCAATCATGGTCTCAAGAACCAGATCTTCTTCAACCACCACATATGACTCAAAACTCAGGTACTTCTTTAGAAGATCTTGTCGATTCTCTTGTTACTAATACTTTGCAATTTCAACAGGAAACAAGGGCAAGCATCCGGAGTTTGGAAAGGCAAATGAGCCTATTGGCTAGTAGTATGGTGGTATGGATAGCACAAAGATCTGAAGAACTCTTTGCCCAAACAATGATTAACCCAAAGGAGAATACTACTATTGTGACCTTGAGGAATGAGGAACAAGATGAGGATGAGACAGAATTAGAGATGGATTCTATTCTTGAGGATAATGAAGCCACAAATACAAATAAGAGTATTTCGGCACCTGAGGTAACGTTTGAGATTCCAATTTTTACTAATGTTTCTTCTCCACCTTTTCCTAGTAGATTCGCAAAGTTCAAGGAGGATGAACATGAACAAGACACGCTGGAAACCTTAAACAGTTTGTTTGTGGATGTCATTCAACAAGTACCAAAAGATGCACCATTCCTCGATGAGATATGCACCACCAAGGATGATGGAATAATACTTGTAATGGAGAATGCATCCACTGTTGTGCAAAGAAAGCTTCCTCTCAAACGCATAAATTTGGGAAATTTCATGTATGAGCCTGACAAGCCTAAAAAGCCAAGAAAGGGTGTTGGTTAGATTCAAAACACTAACTCAAGTGTTAATTGGGAAGGCAGCCCAATTAAAGATGAAATTACCAACCTTCCATATTCAGATTTGCTTTCTCTTTCTTTTCCTTTTTCTTTTATTATTTTTATTGTTTTTATTTTATTTCTTATGTTTCTTTGTTAATTGTGTTTACTGCTTTTAAGTTCATTTAGGCTGCATAAGTTTCTTTTGTTTAATAGTTCTTTTCTCTTACATATAATTCTTGCATTGGGGGATAATAGCATTACATTAATGACAATGTAAGAGTTATGTGTGGGGGGAAGAATTTAGGATTTTATTTAGAGTTTTTTGTTTTTGAGTCTTTTTATGTTGTTTTTCTTTCTGATCCTGGTTTTGAAAATAACTAGATGTAAATATAATTTTTAATTTTTTACCCCGGTTAAATGGCGGATAACGGTACTCCGTGATTATTTAAGTCGGTTCCATCAGCTACCCACAAAACTGATATTGTATATAAATTTCTCTTTCATTTTTTTTTCCTTTTTTTTTAGGATGGATGATATTCTCACAAGATTGCAAAAACGATTTCCTCCTTTTCCTCGAAATATTTTACTGAAGCTTTACCAAGTTCGATTTGAAAGATTAAGAATGCTTATGCACAAAGGGATTCCTGAAGACATACGTTGGATAATTGAAGCCAAGGTACGTGAAGATGAATATCTTCCTGTTTTGCATTTACCAGGTACAGGTAGAAGCACTTTTGCAAAGAAGCGACGAGCAAAGCGCATGAGTTCAAATTGCCACAAATGTGCACGATGGACGTGTAACGGTAAATGTCGTTCTATTGGGATTCCGTCCTCTAATCGAGATGATAAAATTGAATTCATTAAGGATGGACTGAGTAAGGAGAATTTGGGTAATATCCAACTTTCTCTTGAGACGCATCCTAGTGGAGACGTACAAAGAGAAATTCTTGATTTATGGCCGCAATTCCAAAGGGAATGGCAACATCTTGGGAATCTGATGTTAAAAGACCCCGTTTGCCAGCTTGTAAGAAAACTGGATGGGAAGCATATCCTCGAATCATAGAAGGCGTTTAAGCCATTTCTGGACGTAAAACCAGAGGAAGATGCCAAATACACTTTCGGCGACATTATTACTCTTGACTTTTACGGTCAGATACACTTTCGGCGACATTATTACTCTTGTCTGATTCACTACTCAGTCCTCTATATATTACACCATGTACTCATTCTCTTTCAGGCACTCGAAAAAAAAAAAAAAAGAAAAAAAAATGGA
The DNA here is from genome assembly GCA_030761205.1 of Fremontodendron californicum. Lineage (NCBI taxonomy): Eukaryota > Viridiplantae > Streptophyta > Magnoliopsida > Malvales > Malvaceae > Fremontodendron > Fremontodendron californicum. Next base: position 4,999,696 of record JAULJL010000019.1, on the reverse strand, counting down.
AAGTACTTCGTCCCAACACATTAAAAAAATTTGTGTCTTTGGAGGTGCTTATCCAGGGAAAAATAACATATTCGCTGATGAAGCCATAAGAGTTGGAGTAATACTTGCCCAACAAAAGATCCAGTTGATTTATGGAGGCGGTAGTACGGGTTTAATGGGAGCAGTCGCTACAGCAGCACACGCCGGAGGAAGTCCAGTTCTAGGAGTCGTGCCAAAACTATTCACAGATTTTTGTGGACCTACCGTGGGTAAGGAAATACAAGTCTGGAGTATCCCTGAACGGATAACAATCATGTACCATTCTGTCGATGCATTCATTGCTTTACCAGGAGGTCTGGGTACATTGGAAGAAATAGCTTGCGTGGCTTCTTGGTCATCTTTGGTCACAAATAAGAAACCCATTGGTTTGCTTAATATTAATGGTTATTTTAGTAATTTGCTTTCATATTTAGATAATGCTGTGCATAATGGATTCATGTTTTCAGAGGCAAGGAGAACCATAATTTCTGCTACAACCATTGAAGATTTACTCAAAAAGCTCCAAGCTTATGAGTGTTTATCTGCTACGGTTGTTTCGCAAACGCTCGGAAAAAGAAAAAGAGATATGGACGAGCAAGGAGTCGATTGCACTTTGTCTTTGTGACATTATCTAACATTTTGCTTGTTGTGTCTCAGTTATAATAAGTGGTTAGCAACCTCTGCAGGTAATATCTCCTAAATTCTACCTTTAAAATTTGACATTGGGGACAATGTCATATTTTAGTAGGGGGTAAGGGACATATTTTGCTAATTTAAAAAAAAAAAATTGTTGTGTTTTAAGCCATTTAGAAGTATTCATTCTGAACAAGGTCTGAGTAAGGGAGACTTGCGACATATCTTGTCAGTTTGATTTCTTCTTTTCAAAAAAATAAATAAATAAATTGTTGTGTTTTAAGCCATTTAGAAGTATTCATTCTGAACAAGGTCTGAGTAAGGGAGACTTGAGACACACCTTGTCAGTTTGATTTTAATCTTTTTATGTTTACTTGTTAATTTTTGTTTAGTATTTTAAGATTATTCAGGTTGCATGAGTTTGTTTTGTTTTGAGTCTTAGCTTTTCCTATTCTTATGTTATTAGTTCTTTTCTCTTACACATGATTCTTTCATTTGAGTTAATAGACTTACATTGAGGACAATGTAAGAATTAAGTGTGGGGGGAATGATTTAGGATTTCTTTTATTTTGTCTACTATTTTTTTTTTTATGAGTCTTTATTATTATTATTATTTTTTTTTTTTAGTTTTAGTTCCTTTTTAATACAATGATGAGATATAAATTGCATAAGTCTAAAACAGATTTATTAGTGAGAAGATTTTCATGAGAATTGAGCTTGATGTCAACCTTTTTATGAGCCAATGTTAATATGATATGTTGATTGAGAAAGAAGCATGTTTAGACTTAATCTGACTTGTATAATCATCCTTGTGAGTTTTTGAGCCTATAATGATTGATGCATTATACAAATCAATCTAATTTCTTTCTTGAGTGCTCTTATGATTACATGATTCTCTAGAACTTACTTTAAACCGTTTGAGACTATATTGATACATGTGACAACATGAATATGATAGAGGCATTAGGATTATAACCAGAGCCAAACAGCCATCCATTATTAATGTTCCAAGAGAACACACCCTTAGTGAACCAATTTGAGCCTACATTGAATAAGCTATCTCTTTGGTAACCATAACTTGTCCCTAACCTAAATATACTTATATCTTTACCTTTGTTCCAAAGATGAATTAGCATGTTTTGAGACAAGTTGCAAAAACAAGGGATATTTTTAGTTGAAAATTTGGGTTAGAAGGAAAGATAAGTGTGGGGGAGGAGAGAGGCAAAAGTCAAGAGAAAAAGAAAGGGATCATTGTCAAATACATTCCCATATTAAAAAAAAAAAAAAAAATATCTTCTCTTGGACTTCTAGTTAAAGTAAAGAAAAAGATGTTACAAAGTTGGTTAGAATGATGCAAAGGCTCAACATGAATTTTAGCCTATGTTATTATGTGCTTTATAAGAGTTTTGAGAAGTTTTATTTGTATGATCTTATTATGTCTCTAAACTCTATGAACTCTTTGGAACCTTTGTGATATCTTTATCCTTTTGTTCTTTAACCACATTACAAACCCCTTGGCCCCATTACAACCTTGATTAAAGACCTCTTGATTTATGAAGTTGCATGATCTTTCAGTGGAGAATAGGTGGACAAGCAAGCATATGGTAGAACTATTTTCATGAGATTGATTGAGTGTAAACACTTTACCACTACTTTAAAGAGTGAAAATCATGAGGGTATTCCATGTGAGAAGTTGAGATTAAATTTGAACATGCACTATTTTGATTGAGATATGTTAATTTTAGCTTAACTCATTTATTTACATTCAAGCATGATTTTTTGTGAAATTCTTTGAGCTATTGATTAGTTTATAAGACTTGTTCAAAGATTGTCTCTAATTTGTATTGAAAGGATTAGGAATAAATATTTTTAGTATATGTAGTTTATTTATATTTTAGTTTTTCAATGTTTGTGGGTATCGTTCTAGCAAACCCTCACGAGACTAAACTCGTCCACTAGGGACACCTAGGGGTTTAAAGGCTTGTGTCACATGCTAAGTGCCACCGTGATTTCCTACGAAAATGAATTAGATTAGATTTTCTTATTTTATTTTTATTGAGTCGTTGCTAGGGACTAGCAACAATCTAAGTGTGGGGGTGTGATAACTCGTATAATTATATAGTTTTTAGTTATGTTTTATTATTGTTTTGTGTCAAATACGAGTTATGATTGTTTAGTCTAATTGTGTTTATGATCTTTTATATTTTTATGTAATTTGGTGTTTTTCACAAGTTTCTTTGAGTGATTTCAGATTACTAGAATTAAGGGCAAATCCAGTTCAGTTCCAGTTCCGACACCTTTTGCCATATCAGCTATATCTCGAGTTTCACTGAAGCAATAAAGCTGAAATTTGTAGCCGTGCAAAGCTAAGAGGCATATCTATCTTTTTCATGTTTTACACTTCTTGAAACGGAGTCGTTTTCCATAGCGAAATCGACCATCAAGTTGGCTGATGTGCAATGACGTCTGTGCTGACCTGTTTTCTTATTTTGCCCATATCTGCTTATCCACATCAGCAAATGAGCTGATTCCAACGGCTATGGATCCGTAACTGACAGGGGAACCTTTTTCTAGAAGACCATGTGATCCGATCAGGCCTCCAACATTGACAAAATCGACCATCAAGTTGGGTGATCAAAATTGTCATACAATGTGACGAAAATTGTTAGAAAAATGCACCCACCTATTATACCTACCTTTGAAATTTGTAAAGCTTGTCTATTGTCATTTAGCCCTCCAAAATGTGTATAAATAGAGGGCCTTGGATGATTGTAGAGGATCATATTGTACATAGGTAGGATATTAGCCATTTTAATAAAATTCTCTAAGTTTTCTTCTTCTTTCTTTTCTCTAGTTTTCTTTCTTTTCTCTAGTTTTCTTTTTCTTTAGAGAGAGCAAGAGGTTGGATAATTAATATTCTTCCTCTTCTTCTTTCTTTCTTTTATTTTCTTCTTAGATTTTCTTTAATTTTATGTTTATGTTTACAATGCCTATGCTAGGCTAAACTTCTATTTGGTTAAGGGTGATTTCAAAGCCCTAGACATGTTTTATAATTGATTTTCAGATTCTATCTATCATTAATTTTCTATCAAAGTTGCTTATGTTCTTCTACAAGAATTGTTCATGATGTTGTCTTGATTTGTTTAGGTGTACAACTAGATAGATCTTGATAATTATCTATTGCTAGTTTAGGAGTCTTGATCCGTGTAATTGTCTTGATTTCCTATTCATAAGTGGCAATTTGTGATTAATGATTATGGTCAAGTTTTCAATAATTGCAAAGTGGAACATAACCTAAGTTGAACAATCCGAGCTTATGTGTTTGTTGCTTAGATCAACCTATCTTTCTCATCATAAAGCTGCCATTAAATTGAACTTAGAGAGCTTATTCTAGGTTGTTTGATGGTTAGAGATTAAATAGAGAGCTTGTTTTATTTAACAACAAACTAAGGAAAGATTGGGATAACAGAGCTTGTTGTTATCTACGGTTGTTAACTTTGATAGTTGGTTAATGTTGATAGATATGAAATTGATTCTTAATGATGTCTAGTGGTGGAGAATGAAACCTTAACCATATTTTTCATATTTGATTCGTCTTACTTACTTGTTTTCTTACTTTTCTCGTTTGCTTATTTTTAAGACTATATTTATTTTTATTGGCTGGTTATACCGCCTAATTTGTATATTAACTTTGTTTTATTTTTATTGGCTGGTTATACCGCCTAATTTAGTATATATATTTTTATTGGCTGGTTATACCGCCTAATTTAGTATATCTATTTTTATTGGCTGGTTATACCGCCTTGCATCTTATTCTTATTATTTACTTTAGTTTAAATCTGGCTTCAAAAACCCCTTTTCTTTTATTGTTTTCTTTGAACGTAAGTTATAAACTAATAACTCATAGATTAAAACCCAATCCCTGAGGACTCGACCCTTGCTAATCATTATACTTACAATTGATCTTTTTAGTGCAAGGTTAAATAAGATACACTCTTTTGGGTGCATCAAGTAGGCGGCTAAGACATATATTTATAGCCTCCCTACAATAACCCTAATCTACTAAGTTATAATATGTAAAATAGGGGCTGAACATGCTCAAGCCCAAACCTAAATAATTAAAAGATGTCCATGTTACATAATATAGGCCCAAATACCTAAGTAATTATAAGAATTAAAATAAGCCCAAATAAGCTCTCTTAATGTGCCACCTTGTGTTCTTGAATCACATGGACTAAACTTGGATGCAAGCCCATCTTGCATGTTGAAGCTTTTCTTGAATAACTTGCAATATGGCCCAAGTGAATTCCACTCATTCTTGCCATGTTTCCTAGATCTTCTTGGATCTTGGCCCATATAGAAATTGCCATGGGATTGGGCCATCTTGGATCTTATCATTCCCTCTTTCCTCGAAAAGATTCGTCCTCGAATCTTAGCCTTGTGTTTGAGAATGACAACGCTAGGAACTAAATCATGGTGATGCACAATGCCGCTTATGGGTGACAACCCATCTTGCAACTCCTTCGAAAGTAAATTCTCACAATCCTTCAACAAAGAAACAGGCAAAATAGGTAGAGATTGGTTAGGAGCATCAAGAATAAGAGCCTCACTCTCCTTTTCATCAGAAAAATTCGCAAATTATTTGTTTTTCTCAACAGGAATTGTCTCCTTTTCTACTAGTGGCTCCTCTCTTACTTCTTTAATTTCAACCACCTCTATTTCTTTTTCACTTTCTTTTTTACTCTCTATTTCCTCTTGCTTTTCTTTATTTGCAGCCAGCTCACTTTCTTTTTCTTTTTTTCTTCTCCATCTTTCTTCCTCTTGTTGCACAAACCTCTCAAACGATAAGGTGATCTCTTTCATCTCTTGTAGAGCCTGCTTTACTTCGTCGCATAATGTGAGAGACATCTTAAAGTCGCTGTAAAACAACTTTGGTTAGTAAAAAAACAATGAATGTCAATTCTTTCCTTTTCTTTTCAATCTTTTTCGAATCTTTCTTTCTTTTTCTACCTATTCGAACATTTTTCTTCTTTTCTTTTTTTTTCAAGAACGAAACTTCTTGATTTTCTTGAAATCTCGGATGAACTTCTTTATTTATTTTTTTTTTTTTCAAGATTCTGGTCAAGAATCAACAAGAAATTTTTTTAATAGATCAAAAATTCAAGAAACGAAATCTTGATTTAAACCACTTTTCAAAACTGAAACCCCAAACTTAGACTGCCTAAAAACTATAACCCTAGGAAAAAAATGCCTAAAGCTATAACCCCAGGATAAGAATGTCTAAAACCCCAAATCAAGAAAGTTGACAGAAATCCCAAAATCTTGTTATTGATTTTGCTGTGATAGTATCTAAACCAACTTTCAAGAATGAAACCCCAAACAAAAACTGCCCTAAAAACTATAACTATTAGACAAAAAAAGCCTAAAGCTATAACCCCTATGACAAGTATGTCTGAAACCCCAAAACAAAAAAAAAGTTGAGAAAAAACTCCAATACCCTATGGTAAAGAAGATAAAAAGATTTGACCTGATTGATCCCTAAGCTCTGATACCAACTGATGTGAACCCTAGGGGTTAAACCCTTTGAACTCACTAACAAATTGAAATACCTAACCGAGAAAAGCCAAGATTCAGGCAAAGAAAACTTAAACCCTTAAAAGACTGTTTCAAAGAACCTAGATTAAGCATGTAATCTAAACCCTAAGAACTCTCGTTTCAAGAACCTAAGTTTGATAGGTTGAACGCCACAAAGAAAGAATTCTTTGATAAGTTCCTAAGTTCTTTCAAGAACTAAAAAGAGTGAAACACTCACTTTGAATAAATTCAAACTCAATTGATCAAAAGATAATTGTAGTAGGCGGCTAAGACATATATTTATAGCCTCCCTACAATAACCCTAATCTACTAAGTTATAATATGTAAAATAGGGGCTGAACATGCCCAAGCCCAAACCTAAATAATTAAAAGATGTCCATGTTACATAATATAGGCCCAAATACCTAAGTAATTATAAGAATTAAAATAAGCCCAAATAAGCCCTCTTAATGTGCCACCATGTGTTCTTGAATCACATGGACTAAACTTGGATGCAAGCCCATCTTGCATGTTGAAGCTTTTCTTGAATAACTTGCAACATGGCCCAAGTGAATTCCACTCATTCTTGCCATGTTTCCTAGATCTTCTTGGATCTTGGCCTATATAGAAATTGCCATGGGATTGGGCCATCTTAATCTTATCACACATTTATATCTTTATCCTTGTTCTAAAGATGGGCTAGAATGTTTGAGACATATTTCAAAGCAAGGGATACTTTCTAAATTTGGGTTAGAACAAAAGATAAGTGTGGGGGAGGAGAAAGGTAAAAGTCAAGAGAAAAAGATAAGGGAACATTGTAAAAATAAATTCCCATGGAAAAAAAAATTGAATCATCTCTTGAACTTTTGGTTAAAGAAAAGAAAAAGAATGTTACAAGGTTGGTTAGAATGAAGTAAAGGCTCAACATGAAATATTCAGCCAATGTGTAAAGAATATTGAGAAAGTTTTATTTGCAAAATCTTATTTTGTCTCTAAATTCTATGAAGTCTTTGGAATGTTTGTGATATCTTTTCCTTTTTATTCTTTAACCACATTATTACCCCTTGTCCCCATTACAACCTTGATTAAATACCTCTTGATTTATGAAGTTGCATGATCTAAATAGTGGAGAATAGGTGGACAAGCAAGCATATGGTAGAACTATTTTCATGAGATTGATTGAGTGTAAACACTTTACCACTACTTTAAAGAGTGAAAATCATGAGAGTATCCCATGTGAGAAGTTGAGATTAAGTTTGAATATGCACTATTTTGATGGAAATATGTTATGTTAATATTGGCTTAACTCATTTATTTACATTCAAGCATGATTCTTTTGTGAAATTCTTTGAGCTATTGATTAGTTTATAAGACTTGTTCAAAGATTGTCTCTAATTTATATTGAAAGGATTAGGAGTAAATATTTTTAGTATATGTAGTTTATTTATATTTTAGTTTTTCAATGTTTGTGGGTATCGTTCTAGCAAACCCTCACGAGACTAAACTCGTCCACTAGGGACACCTAGGGGTTTAAAGGCTTGTGTCACATGCTAAGTGCCACCGTGATTTCCTACGAAAGTGGATTACAATAGATTATTTTATTTTATTTTTATTTCGTTTTGCTCGAGGACTAGCAAAAAGCTAAGTGTGGGGGTATTTGATAAGCTCATAAAATATACATTTTATGTCTTTCTACCTTTAGTTTTTGTTATGTTTTCGATCTTTATCTTGTTACTTATAATATGTTTCTGAATTTTAGGTACAAAAAGGAGAATTAAGTCAAAAGATGTCAATAATGATGGTAAAGAGCTTACAAAATCATAATCACAAGATGAAAGAAGACTTGGGAGTCAAAAATATCAATTTCTGGTTGAAAAGCAATCGGCCAAATTTGACCTCTGGAGATTGTTGTATGGAAAACATGATGTTAGTTTCTTTATTTGAAGAAACATCCTTCTTGAGTTTTGAAGTTAACTTGATTATCTTTCCAACGATATATTATGGGCCCAAATCGGATAAGAAATGGGTATTCAAAATAGCGTTAGAAGATCTCTCTAAAGAACCATACAGCCAGAAAAACCCTAATCGCAAATCTGAAAAAAAAAAAAAAAAAAAAAAAAAAAAAAGAGGCAAAAACGTGATTTTTGCACCTCCAGGCTTACTTGTGCGGCAAGGACTCATTCTCAGGGTTTTAAAGCTCTATAAATACCATCTTTTGAGCCACAAACTAGACATCTTTTGGAGGAGACTCAAGGGATCATCATTATTCTTCTTCTTCTTCTCCATTCTTTTATTTTTCTTTTTAGTTTTATGTATATATTATCCATGCTTATACTATGCTAAACTTCTTTGGTTAAGGGTGATTTCAAAGCCCTAGACATGTTATGTAATTAATTTTCAGAATCTATCTATCATTGTTTTCTATCAAAGTTGCTTATGTTCTTCCATTAAAATTGTTCATGATGATGTTTTGATTTGTTTAGGTGGCCAACTAGATAAATCTTGATAATTGTCTAATGCTAGTTTAGGAGTCTTGATCCGTGTAATTGTCTTGATTTCCTATTCATAAGTGCCAATTTGTGATTAATGATTATGGTCAAGTTTTCAATAATTGCAAAGTGGAACATAACCTAAGTTGAACAATCCGAGCTTATGTGTTTGTTGCTTAGATCAACCTATCTTTCTCATCATAAAGCTGCTATTAAATTGAATTTAGAGAGCTTATTCTAGGTTGTTTGATGGTTAGAGATTAAATAGAGAGCTTGTTCTATTTAACGACGAACTAAGGAAAGATTGGGGTAACAGAGCTTGTTGTTATCTACGGTTGTTAACTTTGATAGCTAATTAATGCTGATAGATATGAAATTGATTCTTAATGATGTCTAGTGGTGGAGAATGAAACCTTAACCATATTTTTAATATTTGATTCTTCTTAATTACTTATTTTCTCATTCTTATTGTTAACTTTAGTTTAAATCTGATCTCAAAATACCCTTTTCTTTTATTGTTCTTGAATTTAAGTTTTAAACTATTAACTTATAAACTAAAACCCAATCCCTGAGGACTCGACCCTTGCTAATAACTATACTTTACAATTGATCTTTTTAAGTGCAAGGTTAAATAAGATACACTTTTTTGTGTGCATCAGTGGACAAGCAAGCATATGGTAGAAACAGTTTTCAAGAGATTGACTGAGTGTAAACACTTCACCACTACTTTAGTTTAAATCTGATTTCAAAATCCCCTTTACTTTTGTTTACTTGTTTTTAAGTTTTAAACTATTAACTTATAAACTAAAACCCAATCCCTGAGGTCTCGACCCTTGCTAATCACTATACTTTACAATTGATTCTTTTTAAGTGAAAGGTTAAATAAGATACACTCTTTTGTGTGCATCAGTGGACAAGCAAGCATATGGTAGAAACAGTTTTCAAGAGATTGACTGAGTGTAAACACTTCACCACTACTTTAAAGAGTGAAAATCATGAGGGTATCCCATATGAGAAGTTGAGATTAATTTTAGCTTAACACAAACCATTTACTATCAAGCAAGATTTTTTGTGAAACTCTTTAAGCTATTGATTAGTTTATAAGACTTGTTCAATGATTGTCTCTAATTTGTATTGAAAGTGGATTAGATTAGGTTTTATTACTTTGTCTCTATTTGATTTTGCTTGAGGACTAGCAAAAGATTAAGTGTGGGGGAGTTTGATAAGTGCTTAATTTCATGCATTTTCCTATTGGATTTCCTTGTACTTTGTGTTTTGATTCTTAAGTTCCTTGATATTTTACTAGGATTTTATGCTTTGTACGTATTTTGGAAGAGATGAAGTCAAAACATGTCAATTAGGATATTAAAGAGCTTACAAAATCACAATCACAAGATTGAAAAAAGACTTGGGAGTCCAAAAGAGTGTATCTTATTTAACCTTGCACTTAAACAGAATCAATTGTAGAGTATAGTGATTAGCAAGGGTCGAGTCCTCAGGGATTGGGTTTTAGTTTATAAGTTAATAGTTTATCACTTAAAAACAAGTAAACAAAAAGTAAAGGGAATTTTGAAATCAGATTTAAACTAAAGTTAAGAATAAGAATGAGAAAACAAGTAATTAAGAAGAATCAAATATGAAAAATATGGTTAAGGTTTCATTCTCCACCACTAGACATCATTAAGAATCAATTTTATATCTATCAACAATAATTAGCTATCAAAGTTAACAACCATAGTTAACAACAAGCTTTGTTTCCCCAATCTTTCTTTAGTTTGTCATTAAATAGAACAAGCTCTCTATTTAATCTCTAACTATCAAACAACCTAGAATAAGCTCTATAAGTTCAATTTAATAGCAGCTTGATGATGAGAAAGATAGGTTGATCTAAGCAACAAACACATAAGCTAGGATTGTTCAACTTAGGTTATGTTCCATTTTGCAATTATTGAAAACTTGACCATAATCATTAATCACAAATTGCCACATATGAATAGGAAATCAAGACAATTACACGGATCAAGACTCTTAAACTAGCATTAGACAATTATCAAGATTTATCTAGTTGGCCACCTAAACAAATCAAAACATCATCATGAACAATTTTAATGGAATAACATAAGCAACTTTGATAGAAAAAAAATGATAGATAGATTCTTAAAATTAATTACCAAACATGTCTAGGACTTTGAAATCACCCTTAACCAATTAAAAGTTGGCTAGCATTGTAAACATAAACATAAAATTAAAGAGAATCTAAGAAGAAAATAAAAGAAAGAAAAAAGAAGAAGAAGAAGAATATTAATTATCCAGCTTCTTGCTCTCTCAAAAACAAAGAAAAAAAGAAGAAATCAGAATTTTGATGCTTGGAGAAGTGTATTTTCGGTTGCCCCCTTGTTCTCTATTTATAGGCAATAGCGAGGGCATCAAACAAGTGAATTTCAGCTCTCCCCCTTCAATAAATGCTGACTTGTGGCTAAAGTTAAGAAAAAGTGGCTGACTTTTGTGTTTTAAGGAAAAAAGGAATACTTGGCAGCCAAGGTTTTAATAATGTAGGAAAGTCTTAGTCAAAGTACTCTTTAATGAGGAGAGATTACAAACTTGCAGCCAAAGAAAGTGTAAGGAAGGAAAGTCTTGGCTGATTTAATTCTTCTACTTTGACTAGGATTAGGTTAAGAAAAGATTTTTGCAATTAATGCAATTAATGCAAGTTGACTGCCACTAATCCTTCTTTGAGAAGGATAAACATAAATGTCATCTAGGGTATTAAAAAAATATATGATTTGCGGCTGGGGTTTTTTTTGCCACTAGGGTTGTTTAGGGAGATATTTCAATGCCAATTTGGATGACCATTTCTTATCCGATTTAGGCCCATGACCAACCATTGAAAAGGTAATCAAGTTAGCTTTAAAAGTCATGTAGGAAGTTTCTTCGAATAAATGATCTAACGTAATGTTTTCTTAGCAACAAGTTCCATAGCTTAAATTTGTCTTCTTGCTTTGCACCAAGAATTTGATCTCTTTGACTCCTAACTCTTTTTCCATCTTATGATTTTGATTTTGTATGCTCTTTAACATCCTAATTGACATGTTTTGACTTCATCTCTTCAAAAATAACTACAAAGCATAAAAACCTAGTAAAATGTCAAGGAAGTAAGAATCAAAGCACAAAGTATAAGGAAATTAAATAGGAAAATGTATGAAATTAAGCACTTATCAAATTCCCCCACACTTAATCTTTTACTAGTCCTCGAGCAAAATCAATTAGACACAATGTAAGAAAATTGAATCTAGTTAACTTTCAATAAAACTTATAGATAATCATTGAACATGTCTTACAAACTAATCAATAGCTTAAAGAGTCTCACAAAGAATCATGCTTGATAGTAAAGGGTTTGAGTTAAGTTAACATAACATATCTCAATCAAAATATTGCATGTTTAAACTTAATCTCAACTTCTCACATGGGATACTCTCATGATTTTCACTTTTTAAAGTAGTGGTAAAGTGTTTACACTCAATCAATCTCATGAAAACAATTCTACCATATGCTTGCTTGTCCACCTATTATCCACTATTTAGATCATGCAACTTCATAAATCAAGAGGTCTTTATTCAAGGTTGTAATGGGGCAAGCGGTAATAAATGTGGTTAAAGAATAAATGGAAAAGGATATTACAAAGGTTCCAAAGATTTCATAGAGTTTAGAGACATAATAAGATTCATACAAAAAAAAACTTCTCAAAACTCTTTATAAAGCACATAATACATATGCCGAATATTCATGTTGGGCCTTTTCTTCATTCTAAACAACTTTGTAACATCTTTTTCTTTTCTTTAACTAGAAGTTCTAGAGATTATTCAATTTTCTTTTTCACATGGAATTGGCCATATTCCCTCTATTTTCTCTTGACTTTTTCCTTTTCCCCTCCCCCACACTTATTTCTTGTTTCTAACCCAAAATTTGAATAGATCTTTCTTGTCTTTCTCATATGTCTCAAAACATGCTAATTCATCTTTAGAATAAGGGTAAGTATAAATGCTAATTCATCTTTAAAAAAAAAATATGTCTCAATCAACATATTATATTGACTAAAAAAAAAATGATATCAAGCTCAATTCTCAAAAAAAACTTCTCACTAATAAATCAGTTTTATACTTATGCAATTCATATCTCATCATAGAATTGAAAGTAACTAAAACACACTAAAAACAACATAAAAAGAATAAAAAAAAAAACACACTAAAGAAAATCCTAAATTCTTCCCCCCACACTTAATTTTTACATTCTCCTCAATGTAATGCTATTATCCCCAATGCAAGAATTATATGTAACAGAAAAGAACTATTAATCAAAACAAACTAAAGAAAAATAATAAAAGATAGAATGCTGAAGAGTATGGAATATGCAAATCTGATTATAATGGATGCTTTCCATCCTTTTGGGTTGCCTCCCAATAAGCGCTTGGTTTATTGTCTTCAGCCTGACTTAGACCCATGCCGTTATTATTCAACATAATTTGGCTCAAAAAGTGGTAACTCCTCTACATCTTGTATTGGAAAGTTCTCATACTAAGGCTGAATCTATGACCATTCACTTTGAATGCCTTATTTGTTTTTGGGCCTTAGATTTCAACTGCACCATGAGTAAATACATTAGTAATAACAAAAGGTCCAACCTAACGAGAACGTAACTTACCTGGAAATAACTTAAGGCGTGAATGGAAGAGAAGAACTTTTTGTCCAACAACAAAGTCCTTTCTTGATATCATCTTGTCATGGAGTGCCTTAGTCTTTTCCTTGTAAATCCTAGAATTCTCATAGGCATCATTCCTTATCTCCTCTAATTCTTGTAGGTCAAGTTTTTCATAAGCTCATAAAATATACATTTTATGCCTTTCTACCTTTATTTTTTGTTATGTTTTCGATCTTTATCTTGTTTACTTATATTATGTTTTTGAATTTTAGGTACAATAAAGAGAATGAAGTCAAAAGATGTCAATAATGATGGTAAAGAGCTTACAAAATAATAATCACAAGATGGAAGAAGACTTGGAGTCAAAAATATCAATTTCTGGTTCAAAAGCAATCAGGCAGATTTGACCTCTGGAGCTTGTTATAAGGAAAACATGAAGTTAGATTCTTTATTTAAAAAAACTTCCTTCTTGACTTTTGAAGCTGACTTGATTATCTTTCCAATGATATATTATGGGCCCAAATCGGATAAGAAATTTGCACCCAAATTGGCGCTACAATATCTCATTAAAGAACCCTGCGGCCAGAAAAACCCTAATCGCAAATCTGAAAAAAAAAAGGAAAAAACGTGATTTTTGCACCTCCAGGCTTACTTGTGCGGCAAAGACTTATTCTCAGGGTTTTAAAGCTCTATAAATATCATCTTTTGAGCCACAAACTAGACATCTTTTGAGGAGACTCATAGATCATCATTATTCTTCTTCTCCATTCTTTTATTTTCTTTTTAGTTTTATGTATATATTATCTATGCCTATGAGGGCTAAACTTTTATCTGGTTAAGGGTGATTTCAAAGCCCTAGACATGTTTTGTAATTCATTTTCAGATTCTATCTATCATTAATTTTCTATCAAAGTTGCTTATGTTCTTCCATTAAAATTGTTCATGATGATGTTTTGATTTGTTTAGGTGGCCAACTAGATAAATCTTGATAATTGTCTAATGCTAGTTTAGGAGTCTAGATCCGTGTAATTGTCTTGATTTCCTATTCATAACTAGCAATTTGTGATTAATGATTATGGTCAAGTTTTCAGTAATTGCAAAGTGGAACATAACCTAAGTTGAACAATCCGAGCTCATGTGTTTGTTGCTTATATCAACCTATCTTTCTCATCATAAAGCTGCTATTAAATTGAACTTAGAGAGCTTATTCTAGGTTGTTTGATAGTTAGAGATTAAATAGAGAGCTTGTTCTATTTAACGACGAACAAAGGAAAGATTGGGGTAACAGAGCTTGTTGTTATCTACGGTTGTTAACTTTGTGATAACTCGTATAATTATATAGTTTTTAGTTATGTTTTATTATTGTTTTGTGTCAAATACGAGTTATTATTGTTTAGTCTAATTGTGTTTATGATCTTTTATATTTTTATGTATTTTGGTGTTTTTCACAAGTTTCTTTGAGTGATTTCAGATTACTAGAATTAAGGGCAAATCCAGTTCAGTTCCAGTTCCGACACCTTTTGCCATATCAGCTATATCTCGAGTTTCACTGAAGCAATAAGGCTGAAATTTGTAGCCGTGCAAAGCTAAGAGGCATATTTATCTTTTTCATGTTTTACACTTCTTGAAACGGAGTCGTTTTCCCTAGCGAAATCGACCATGAAGTTGGCTGATGTGCAATGACGTCTGTGCTGACCTGTTTTCGTATTTTACCCATATCTTCTTATACACATCCGAAAATGAGCTGATTCCAACGGCTATGGATCAGTAACTGATAGGGTAACATTTTTCTAGAAGACCATGTGATCAGATAAGGCCTCCAAAATTGACAAAATCGACCATCAAGTTGGCTGATCAAAATCATCATGTATGACGAAAATTGTTAGAAAATGCACCCACCTATTATACCTACCTTTGAAATTTGTAAAGCTTGTCTCTTGTCATTTAGCCCTCCAAAATGTGTATAAATAGAGAGCCTTGGATGATTGTAAGGGATCATATGGTAGATTGGTAGGAAATTAGCCATTATAATAAAATTCTCTAAGTTTTCTTCTTCTTTCTTTTCTCTAGTTTTCTTTTTCTTTATTTTCTTCTTCTTCTTTCTTTCTTTTATTTCCTTCTTAGATTCTCTTTAATTTTATGTTTATGTTTACAATGCCTATGCTAGGCTAAACTTCTATTTGGTTAAGGGTGATTTCAAAGCCCTAGACATGTTTTGTGATTGATTTTTAGATTCTATCTATCATTAATTTTCTATCAAAGTTGCTTATGTTCTTCTACAAGAATTGTTCATGATATTGTCTTGATTTATTTAGGTGTACAACTAGATAGATCTTGATAATTATCTATTGCTAGTTTAGGAGTCTTGATCCGTGTAATTGTCTTGATTTTCTATTCATAAGTGGCAATTTGTGATTAATGATTATGGTCAAGTTTTCAATAATTGCAAAATGGAACATAACCTAAGTTGAACAATCCGAGCTTATGTGTTTGTTGCTTAGATCAACCTATCTTTCTCATCATAAAGCTGCCATTAAATTGAATCTAGAGAGCTTATTCTAGGTTGTTTGATGGTTAGAGATTAAATAGAGAGCTTGTTCTATTTAACGACAAACTAAGGAAAGATTGAGATAACAGAGCTTGTTGTTATCTACGGTTGTTAACTTTGATAGTTGGTTGATATTGATAGATCTGAAATTGATTCTTAATGATGTCTAGTGGTGGCGAATGAAACCTTAACCATATTTTTCATATTTGATTCTTCTTACTTGTTTTCTTACTTTTCTAGTTTGCTTATTTTTAAAAGTATATTTATTTTTATTGGCTGGTTATACCGCCTAATTTGTATATTAACTTTGTTTTATTTTTATTGGCTGGTTATACCGCCTAATTTAGTATATATATTTTTATTGGCTGGTTATACCGCCTAATTTAGTATATATATTTTTATTGGCTGGTTATACCGCCTTGCATCTTATTCTTATTATTTACTTTAGTTTAAATCTGACTTCAAAAACCCCTTTTCTTTTATTGTTCTTGAATTTAAGTTTTAAACTATTAACTTATAAACTAAAACCCAATCCCTGAGCACTCGACCCTTGCTAACTACTATACTTACAATTTATCTTTTTAGTGCAAGGTTAAATAAGATACACTCTTTTGGGTGCATCAAATTTTTGGCGCCGTTGCCGGGGATTGTTTTCTTTAGTTTATTTGTTACTTGGTTTATTCTTATTTTCAGTTCTAATTAGTTCTATTTTCTTGTACATACAAGTTTTTCTTATCAAAAAAAAAAAAAAAAAAACGATGGAATTGAGCAACCTAACACTTGAAGAGTTGGTGGCATACATGAACATGGAGAATCAACAAGCCAATCTTACCTTCCCAATTCAACAATTTGCCATGGGAGGATGTCAAGGCCATCAAGTGTTCCAAGACCAACAGTATGATCATTACTCAAACACTTACCATGAGGGATGGTGGGATCATACTAATTATGGCAACTCGAAAAATTACCAAGAAGTAGATCCTTATGCCAATTACACTCATCCATCTAGCTTCAATCAATCATGGTCTCAAGAACCAGATCTTTTTCAGCCACTACATATGACTCAAAACTCAGGTACTTCTTTAGAAGATCTTGTCGATTCTCTTGTTACTAATACTTTGCAATTTCAACAGGAAACAAGGGCAAGTATCCAGAGTTTGGAAAGGCAAATGAGCCTATTGGCTAGTAGTATGGTGGTATGGGTAGCACAAAGATCTGAAGAACTCTCTGCCCAAACAATGATTAACCCAAAGGAGAATACTACTATTGTGACCTTGAGGAATGAGGAACAAGATGAGGATGAGACAAAATTAGAGATGGATTCTATTCTTGAAGATAATGAAGCTTCAATTCCGAAAGAGAGTACTTCGGCACCTGAGGTAACGTTTAAGGTTCCACTTTTTGCTAATGTTTCTTCTCCATTTTTTCCTAGTAGATTTGCAAAGTTCAAGGAGGAAGAACATGAACAACACATGCCGGAAACCTTAAACAACTTGTTTGTGGATGCCATTCAACAAGTATCAAAATATGCTCCATTCCTCGATGAGCTATGCACCACAAAGGATGATGGAATAATACTTGTAATGGAGAATGCATCCACTATTGTGCAAAGAAACCGCCCTACAAAACGCACAAATTCGGGAAGTTTCTTGTATGATCTTGCAAATCCTAAAATGCCAAGAAGGGGAATTGGCTAGGCTGAAAACAATCAATCAAGTGCTAATTGGGGGAGGCAACCTAATTAGTGAAAGCATTGCCAAACTGCCATCCTCAGATTTGCTCTCTTTTTCTTTATCTTTTTTTTTTCTTATGTTTCTTTGCTAATTATGTTTAGTGTTTTTAAGTTCATTTAGGCTGCATAAGTTTATTTTGTTTATTAGTTCTTTTCACTTACACATGATTCTTTCATTTGGGATTAATAGCATTACATTAATGACTGATAACTCGTATAATTATATAGTTTTTAGTTATGTTTTATTATTGTTTTGTGTCAAATACGAGTTATTATTGTTTAGTCTAATTGTGTTTATAATCTTTTATATTTTTATGTAATTTGGTGTTTTTCACAAGTTTCTTTGAGTGATTTCAGATTACTAGAATTAAGGGCAAATCCAGTTCAGTTCCAGTTCCGACACCTTTTGCCATATCAGCTATATCTGGAGTTTCACTGAAGCAATAAGGCTGAAATTTTTACCGTGCAAAGTTAAGAGGCATATCTATCTTTTTCATTTTTTACACTTCTTGAAACGGAGTCGTTTTCCCTAGCGAATGCAACCATCAATATGGCTGATGTGCAATGACGTCTGTCCTGAGCAGTTTTCGCATTTTGACCATATCGTCCGATAAACATCAGCAAATGAGCTGATTCCAACAGCTATGGATCAATAACGGATAGGGGAACATTTGTCTAGAAGACCATGTGATCAGATAAAGCTTCCAATATTGAAGAAATCGACCATCAAGTTGGCTGATGTGCAATGACGTCTATGCTGACCTGTTTTCGTATTTTGCCCATATCTTCTTCTCCACATCAGCAAATGAGCTGATTCCAACGGCTATGAATCAGTAACTCATAGGGGAACATTTTTCTAGAAGACCATGTGATCAGATCAGGCCTCCAAGATTGACAAAATCGACCATCAAGTTGGCTGATCAAAATGGTCATACAATATGACGAAAATTGTTAGAAAAATGCACCCACCTATTATACCTACCTTTGAAATTTGTAAAGCTTGTCTCTTGTCATTTAGCCCTCCAAAATGTGTATAAATAGAGGGCCTTGGATGATTGTAGAGGATCATATTGTACATAGGTAGGATATTAGCCATTTTAATAAAATTCTCTAAGTTTTCTTCTTCTTTCTTTTCTCTAGTTTTCTTTCTTTTCTCTAGTTTTCTTTTTCTTTAGAGAGAGCAAGAGGTTGGATAATTAATATTCTTCCTCTTCTTCTTTCTTTCTTTTATTTTCTTCTTAGATTTTCTTTAATTTTATGTTTATGTTTATAATGCCTATGCTAGGCTAAACTTCTATTTGGTTAAGGGTGATTTCAAAGCCCTAGACATGTTTTATGATTGATTTTCAGATTCTATCTATCATTAATTTTCTATCAAAGTTGCTTATGTTCTTCTACAAGAATTGTTCATGATGTTGTCTTGATTTGTTTAGGTGTACAACTAGATAGATCTTGATAATTATCTATTGCTAGTTTAGGAGTCTTGATCCGTGTAATTGTCTTGATTTCCTATTCATAAGTGGCAATTTGTGATTAATGATTATGGTCAAGTTTTCAATAATTGCAAAGTGGAACATAACCTATGTTGAACAATCCGAGCTTATGTGTTTGTTGCTTAGATCAACCTATCTTTCTCATCATAAAGCTGCCATTAAATTGAATTTAGAGAGCTTATTCTAGGTTGTTTAATGGTTAGAGATTAAATAGAGAGCTTGTTCTATTTAACGACAAACTAAGGAAAGATTGGGATAACAGAGCTTGTTGTTATCTATGGTTGTTAACTTTGATAGTTGGTTGATATTGATAGATCTGAAATTGATTCTTAATGATGTCTAGTGGTGGAGAATGAAACCTTAACCATATTTTTCATATTTGATTCTTCTTACTTACTTGTTTTCTTACTTTTCTAGTTTGCTTATTTTTAAAAGTATATTTATTTTTATTGGCTGGTTATACCGCCTAATTTGTATATTAACTTTGTTTTACTTTTATTGGCTGGTTATACCGCCTAATTTAGTATATATATTTTTATTGGCTGGTTATACCGCCTAATTTAGTATATATATTTTTATTGGCTGGTTATACCGCCTTGCATCTTATTCTTATTATTTACTTTAGTTTAAATCTGGCTTCAAAACCCCCTTTTCTTTTATTGTTCTTGAATTTAAGTTTTAAACTATTAACTTATAAACTAAAACCCAATCCCTGAGGACTCGACCCTTGCTAACTACTATACTTACAATTTATCTTTTTAGTGCAAGGTTAAATAAGATACACTCTTTTGGGTGCATCAATGACAATGTAAGAATTATGTGTGGCGGGAAGAATTTAGGATTTTATATAGAGTGTTTTATTTTTGAGTCTTTTTATGTTGTTTTTCTTTCTGATCCTTGTTTTGAAAATAACTAGATGTAAATATAATTTTTATTTTTTTTAACCCCGGTTAAATGGCGGATAACGGTACTCCGTGATTATTTAAGTCGGTTCCATCAGCTACCCACAAAAACTGATATTGTATATAAATTTCTCTTCCAATTTCTCTTTCATTTTTTTTCATTTTTTTTTTCAGGATGGATGATATTCTCACAAGATTGCAGAAACGATTTCCTCCCTTTCCTCGAAATATTTTACTGAAGCTTTACCAAGTTCGATTTGAAAGATTAAGAATGCTTATGCACAAAGGGATTCCTGGAGACATACGTTGGATAATTGAAGCCAAGGTACGTGAAGATGAATATCTTCCTGTTTTGCATTTACCAGGTACAGGTAGAAGCACTTTTGCAAAGAAGCGACGAGCAAAGCGCATGAGTTCAAATTGCCACAAATGTGCACGATGGACGTGTAACGGTAAATGTCGTTCTATTGGGATTCCGTCCTCTAATCGAGATGATAAAATTGAATTCATTAAGGATGGACTGAGTAAGGAGAATTTGGGTAATATCCAACTTTCTCTTGAGACGCATCCTAGTGGAGACGTACAAAGAGAAATTCTTGATTTATGGCCGCAATTCCAAAGGGAATGGCAACATCTTGGGAATCTGATGTTAAAAGACCCTGTTTGCCAGCTTGTAAGAAAACTGGATGGGAAGCATATCCTCGACTCATAGAAGGCGTTTAAGCCGTGTCTGGACGTAAAACCAGAGGAAGATGTGAGCCACAATCACAACTATAATAAATGACTTCTCAACTTTTGGTTTGATTTGCAATAACTTTATTTTGGTTTAATTTACGTGTTGTTCGATTTGTGTAATTATTCTCGTTTTTTTTTATTTGTCTTTTACGGTTGATTTTTTCTTCTCTTTTTGATTTTCTTCCTGAAATCACGCAAAAATCTTTTGTTAGGTTAACATTTTCTTCTGACAGGTCAAATACACTTTCGGCGACATTATTACTCTTGACTTTTACGGTTGATTTTTCTTCTCTTTTTGATTTTCTTCCTGAAATCACGCAAAAATCTTTTGTTAGGTTAACATTTTCTTCTGACAGGTCAGATACACTTTCGGCGACATTATTACTCTTGTCTGATTCACTACTCAGTCCTCTATATATTACACCATGTACTCATTCTCTTTCAGGCACTCGAAAAAAAAATGGAAAGTACTTCATCCCAGCGCATTAAAAAAATTTGTGTCTTTGGAGGTGCTTATCCAGGGAAAAATAACATATTCGCTGATGAAGCCATAAGAGTTGGAGTAATACTTGCCCAACAAAAGATCCACTTGATTTATGGAGGCGGTAGTACGGGTTTAATGGGAGCAGTCGCTACAGCAGCACACGCCGGAGGAAGTCCAGTTCTAGGAATCGTGCCAAAACTATTCACAAGTTTTTGTGGACCTACCGTGGGTAAGGAAATACAAGTCTGGAGTATCCCTGAACGGATAACAATCATGTACCATTCTGCCGATGCATTCATTGCTTTATCAGGAGGTCTGGGTACATTGGAAGAAATAGCTTGCGTGGCTTCTTGGTCATCTTTGGTCACAAATAAGAAACCCATTGGTTTGCTTAATATTAATGGTTATTTTAGTAATTTGCTTTCATATTTAGATAATGCTGTGGATAATGGATTCATGTTTTCAGAGGCAAGGAGAACCATAATTTCTGCTACAACCATTGAAGATTTACTCAAAAAGCTCCAAGCTTATGAGTGTTTATCTGCTACGGTTGTTTCGCAAACGCTCGGAAAAAGAAAAAGAGATATGGACGAGCAAGGAGTGGACTGCACTTTGTCTTTGTGACATTATCTAACATTTTCCTTGTTGTGTCTCAGTTATAATAAGTGGTTAGCAACCTCTGCAGGTAATATCTCCTAAATTCTACCTTTAAAATTTGACATTGGGGACAACGTCATATTTTAGTAGGGGGTAAGGGACATATTTTGCTAATCTTAAAAAAAAATATATATATATATATATATGTTATGTTTTAAGCAATTTAGAAGTATTCATTCTGAACAAGGTCTGAGTAAGGGAGACTTGAGACACACCTTGTCAGTTTGATTTTAATCTTTTTATGTTTACTTGTTAATTTTTGTTTAGTATTTTAAGATTATTTAGGTTGCATGAGTTTGTTTTGTTTTGAGTCTTAGCTGTTCCTATTCTTATGTTATTAGTTCTTTTCTCTTACACATGATTCTTTCATTTGGGTTAATAGACTTACATTGAGGACAATGTAAGAATTAAGTGTGGGGGGAATGATTTAGGATTTCTTTTATTTTTGTCTACTATTTTTTTTTATGAGTCTTTATTATCATTTTTAGTGTGTTTTAGTTCCTTTTTAATACAATGATGAGATATGAATTGCATAAGTCTAAAACAGAGTTATTAGTGAGAAGATTTTCATGAGAATTGAGCTTGATATCATTTTTTTTTATGAGCCAATGTTAATATGATATGTTGATTGAGAAAGAAGCATGTTTAGACTTAATCTGACTTGTATAATCATCCTTGTGAGTTTTTGAGCCTATATGATTGATGCATTATACATATCAATCTAATTTCTTTCTTGAGTGCTCTTATGATTACATGATTCTCTAGAACTTGCTTTAAACCATTTGAGACTATATTGATGCATGTGACAACATGAATATGATAGAGGCATTAGGATTTTTAGCCAGGACCAAACAACCATCCCTTATTGATGTTCCAAGAGAACACACCCTTAGTGAACCAATTTGAGCCTACATTGAATAAGCTATCTCTTTGGTAACCATAACTTGTCCCTAACCTAAATATACTTATATCTTTACCTTTGTTCCAAAGATGAATTAGCATGTTTTGAGACAAGTTGCAAAGACAAGGAAGATCTATTGAAAATTTGGGGTAGAAACAAGAAATAAGTGTGGGGGGGAAAGAAAAGAAAAGTCAAGAGAAAAAGAAATGGAATACTGGCAAATATATTCCTATGTAAAAAAAAATATGAATCATCTCTTGAATTTGTGGAAAAGGAAAAGGATGTTACAAAGTTGTTTAGAATGAAGAAAAGGCCCAACATGAATATCCGGCCTAGGTGACTATGTACTTGTAAAAAGTTTTGAAAAGTTTCTTTGTATGATCTTTTTATGACTCTAAACTTTATAAACTCTTTGGAACCTTTGTGATATCTTTATCCTTTTGTTCTTCAACCACATTACAAACCCCTTGGCCCCATTACAACCTTGATTAAAGACCTCTTGATTCATGAAGTTGTATGATCTAAATAGTGGAGAATAGGTGGACAAGCAAGAATATGGTAGAACTGTTTTCATGAGATTGATTGAGTGTAAACACTTCACCACTACTTTAAAGAGTGAAAATCATGAGGGTATCCCATGTGAGAAGTTGAGATTAAATTTGAACATGCACTATTTTGATTGAGATATGTTATGTTAATATTGGCTTAACTCAAACAATTTACATTCAAGCTTGATTTTTTGTGAAATTCTTTAAGCTATTGATTAGTTTATAAGACTTGTTCAAAGATTGTCTCTAATTTGTATTGAAAGGATTAGGAGTAAATATTTTTAGTATATGTAGTTTATTTATATTTTAGTTTTTCAATGTTTGTGGGTATCGTTCTAGTAAACCCTCACGAGACTAAACTCGTCCACTAGGGACACCTAGGGGTTTAAAGGCTTGTGTCACATGCTAAGTGCCACCGTGATTTCCTACGAAAATGGATTAGATTAGATTTTCTTATTTTATTTTTATTGAGTCGTTGCTAGGGACTAGCAACAATCTAAGTGTGGGGGTGTGATAACTCGTATAATTATATAGTTTTTAGTTATGTTTTATTATTGTTTTGTGTCAAATACGAGTTATTATTGTTTAGTCTAATTGTGTTTATGATCTTTTATATTTTTATGTATTTTGGTGTTTTTCACAAGTTTCTTTGAGTGATTTCAGATTACTAGAATTAAGGGCAAATCCAGTTCAATTCCAGTTCCGACACCTTTTGCCATATCAGCTATATCTGGAGTTTCACTGAAGCAATAAGGCTGAAATTTGTAGCCGTGCAAAGCTAAGAGGCATATTTATCTTTTTCATGTTTTACACTTCTTGAAACGGAGTCGTTTTTCCTAGCGAAATCGACCATGAAGTTGGCTGATGTGCAATGACGTCTGTGCTGACCTGTTTTCGTATTTTGCCCATATCTTCTTATCCACATCAGCAAATGAGCTGATTCCAACGGCTATGGATCAGTAACTAGTAGGGTAACATTTTTCTAGAAGACCATGTGATCAGATAAGGCCTCCAAAATTGACAAAAGCGACCATCAAGTTGGCTGATCAAAATCGTCATGTATGACGAAAATTGTTAGAAAATGCACCCACCTATTATACCTACCTTTGAAATTTGTAAAGCCTGTCTCTTGTCATTTAGCCCTCCAAAATGTGTATAAATAGAGAGCCTTGGATGATTGTAAGGGATCATATGGTAGATTGGTAGGAAATTAGCCATTATAATAAAATTCTCTAAGTTTTCTTCTTCTTTCTTTTCTCTAGTTTTATTTTTCTTTATTTTCTTCTTCTTCTTTCTTTCTTTTATTTCCTTCTTAGATTCTCTTTAATTTTATGTTTATGTTTACAATGCCTATGCTAGGCTAAACTTCTATTTGGTTAAGGGTGATTTCAAAGCCCTAGACATGTTTTGTGATTGATTTTTAGATTCTATCTATCATTAATTTTCTATCAAAGTTGCTTATGTTCTTCTACAAGAATTGTTCATGATATTGTCTTGATTTATTTAGGTGTACAACTAGATAGATCTTGATAATTATCTATTGCTAGTTTAGGAGTCTTGATCCGTGTAATTGTCTTGATTTCCTATTCATAAGTGGCAATTTGTGATTAATGATTATGGTCAAGTTTTCAATAATTGCAAAGTGGAACATAACCTAAGTTGAACAATCCGAGCTTATGTGTTTGTTGCTTAGATCAACCTATCTTTCTCATCATAAAGCTGCCATTAAATTGAATCTAGAGAGCTTATTCTAGGTTGTTTGATGGTTAGAGATTAAATAGAGAGCTTGTTCTATTTAACGACAAACTAAGGAAAGATTGGGATAACAGAGCTTGTTGTTATCTACGGTTGTTAACTTTGATAGTTGGTTGATATTGATAGATCTGAAATTGATTCTTAATGATGTCTAGTGGTGGAGAATGAAACCTTAACCATATTTTTCATATTTGATTCTTCTTACTTGTTTTCTTACTTTTCTAGTTTGCTTATTTTTAAAAGTATATTTATTTTTATTGGCTGGTTATACCGCCTAATTTGTATATTAACTTTGTTTTATTTTTATTGGCTGGTTATACCGCCTAATTTAGTATATATATTTTTATTGGCTGGTTATACCGCCTAATTTAGTATATATATTTTTATTGGCTGGTTATACCGCCTTGCATCTTATTCTTATTATTTACTTTAGTTTAAATCTGACTTCAAAAACCCCTTTTCTTTTATTGTTCTTGAATTTAAGTTTTAAACTATTAACTTATAAACTAAAACCCAATCCCTGAGGACTCGACCCTTGCTAACTACTATACTTACAATTTATCTTTTTAGTGCAAGGTTAAATAAGATACACTCTTTTGGGTGCATCACTTTGATAGCTAATTAATGTTGATAGATATGAAATTGATTCTTAATGAAGTCTAGTGGTGGAGAATGAAACCTTAACCATATTTTTCATATTTGATTCTTCTTAATTACTTGTTTTCTCATTCTTATTGTTAACTTTGGTTTAAATCTGATTTCAAAATCCCTTTTACTTTTGCTTACTTGTTTTTAAGTGATAAACTATTAACTAATAAACTAAAACCCAATCCCTAAGGACTCGACCCTTGCTAATCACTATACTCTACAATTGATCCTTATGCCAATTGCACACATCCATCTAGCTTCAATCAATCATGGTCTCAAGAACCAGATCTTTTTCAGCAATCACATATGACTCAAAACTCAAGTACTTCTTTAGAAGATGTTGTCTATTCTCTTGTTACTGATACTTTGCAATTTCAACAGGAAACAAGGGCAAGCATCCAGAGTTTGGAAAAGCAAATGAGCCAATTGGCTAGTAGTATGGTGGGATGGGTAGAACAAAGATCTGAAGAACTCCCTGCCCAAACGATGATTAACCCAAAGGAGAATGCTACTATTGTGACCTTGAGGAATGAGGAACAAGATGAGAATGAGACAAAATTAGTGATGGATTTTATTCTTGAGGATAATGAAGCCACATATCCAAATAAGAGTATTTCGGCACCTGAGGTAACGTTTAGGATTCCAATTTTTACTAATGTTTCTTCTCCACCTTTTCCTAGTAGATTCACAAAGTTCAAGGAGGAGGAACATGAACAACATATGCCGGGAACCTTAAACAACTTGTTTGTGGATGCCATTCAACAAGTATCAAAATATGCTCCATTCCTCGATGAGATATGCACCACAAAGCATGATGGAATA
This sequence comes from Fremontodendron californicum, assembly GCA_030761205.1. Taxonomy (NCBI): domain Eukaryota; kingdom Viridiplantae; phylum Streptophyta; class Magnoliopsida; order Malvales; family Malvaceae; genus Fremontodendron; species Fremontodendron californicum. Next base: position 4,973,062 of record JAULJL010000019.1, on the reverse strand, counting down.
ATACTTGTAATGGAGAATGCATCCACTTTTGTGCAAAGAAAGCTTCCTATCAAACGCTCAAATTTGGAAAGTTTCATGTATGAGCTTAACAAGCCTAAAAAGCCAAGAAGGGGTGTTGGTTAGGTTGGACAACTTAAATCAAGTACTAATTGGGAAGGCAGCCCAATTAATGAAGAAATTTTCAACCTGCCATTCTCAGATTTGCTTTCTTTTCCTTTTCCTTTTATTATTTTTATTGTTTTTATTTATTTATTTTTATGTTTATTTGTTAATTATTTGTTTAGTATTTTAGGATTATTTAGGTTGCATGAATTTGTTTTGTTTTGAGTCTTAGTTATTTCTATTCTTATGTTATTTGTTCTTTTCTCTTACACATGATTCTTTCATTTGGGTTAATAGCATTACATTGAGGACAATGTAAGAATTAAGTGTGGGGGGAAGGATTTAGGATTTATTTTATTTTTGGCTATTATTTTTTTATGAGTCTTTAATATTATTATTATTATTATTAAAATTTTTAGTGTGTTTTAGTTCTTTTCTATACTATGATGAGATATGAATTAGATAGGTCTGAAACTGATCATTAGTGGTAAGATTTTCATGAGAATTAAGCTTGATTGATATCACTATTTTTCATGAGCCAATGTTAATATGATATATTGATTGAGAAAGAAGCATGTTTAGACTTAAAATTGACTTGTATAATTATCCTTGTGAGTTTCGAGCCTATATGATTGATGCATTATACATATCAATCTAATTTCTTTCTTGAGTGCTCTTATGATTACATGATTCTCTAGAACTTGCTTTAAACCGTTTGAGACTATGTTGATACATGTGATAACATGAATATGATAGAGGCATTAGGATTATAACCAGGGCCACACAGCCATCCATTATTAATGTTCCAAGAGAACATCCCCACTAGTGAGCCAATTTGAGCCTACATTAAATATGCTATTTTATTGGTAACCACAACTTATACCTAGCCTCAATATACTTATATCCTTACCCTTGTTCTAAATATGGATTATATATTTTGAGACATATTGCAAAAAAAACAAGGGATATTTTTAGTTGAAAATTTGGGTTGGAAACAAAAGATAAGTGTGGTGGAAGAAAAGAAAAAAAAAAGTCACGAGCAAAAGAAAGGGATCATTGTCAAATACATTCCCATATTGAAAAAAAAAAAAAATCATCTCTTACAATTTTGGTTAAAGAAAAAGATGTTACAAAGTTGGTTAGAATGAATCAAAGGCTCAACATGAATATTTAGCCTATATTATTATGTGCTTTATAAGAGTTTTGAGAAGTTTTATTTGCAAAATCTTATTTTGTCTCTAAATTCTATGAAGTCTTTGGAACCTTTGTAATATCTTTTATCTTTTATTCTTTAACCACATTACAACCCTGATGCACCCAAAATAGTGTATCTTATTTAACCTTACACTTAAAAAGAATCAATTGTAAAGTATAGTGATTAGCAAGGGTCGAGTCCTCAGGGATTGGGTTTTAGTTTATAAGTTAATAGTTTAAAACTTAAAAACAAGTAAACAAAAGTAAAGGGGATTTTGAAATCAGATTTAAACTAAAGTTAACAATAAGAATGAGAAAACAAGTAATTAAGAAGAATCAAATATGAAAAATATGGTTAAGGTTTAATTCTCCACCACTAAACATCATTAAGAATCAATTTCATATCTATCAACATTAATTAGCTATCAAAGTTAACAACCGTAGATAACAACAAGCTCTGTTACCGCAATCTTTCCTTAGTTCGTCGTTAAATAGAACAAGCTCTCTATTTAATCTCTAACCATCAAACAACCTAGAATAAGCTCTCTAAATTCAATTTAATGGCAGCTTTATGATGAGAAAGATAGGTTGATCTAAGCAACAAACACATAAGCTCGGAATGTTCAACTTAGGTTATATTCCACTTTGCAATTATTGAAAACTTGACCATAATCATTAATCACAAATTGCTACTTATGAATAGGAAATCAAGACAATTACACGGATCAAGACTCCTAAACTAGCATTAGACAATTATCAAGATTTATCTAGTTGGCCACCTAAACAAATCAAAACATCACCATGAACAATTTTTATGGAAGAACATAAGCAACTTTGATAGAAAACAATGATAGATAGATTCTGAAAATTAATTACATAACATGTCTAAGGCTTTGAAATCACCCTTAACCAAATAAAAGTTTAGCCTAGCATAGGCATTGTAAACATAAACATAAAATTAAAGAGAATCTAAGAAGAAAATAAAAGAAAGAAAGAAGAAGAAAAAGAATATTAATTATCCAGCCTCTTGCTCTCTCAAAAACAAAGAAACAAAGAAGAAATCAGAATTTGGTGCTTGGGGAAGTGTCAATTTCGTATGCCCTCTTGGTCTGTATTTATAGGCAATAGCTAGGGCATCAATCAAGTGAATTTCAGCTATCTCCCTTCAATAAATGCTGACTTGTGGCTAAAGTTAAGGAAAAGTGGCTGACTTTTGTGTTTTGAGGAAAGATTTAAGCCTTGGCAGCCAAGTTTGAATAAAGTAGGAAAGTTTTAGTCAAAGCACTCTTTAATGAAGAGAGATTATATTCTTGCAGCCAAAGTAAGTGTAAGGAAGTAAAGTCTTGGCTGATTTAATTCTCCTACTTTGACTAGGATTAGCTTTAAGGAAAGATACTTGCAATTAATGCAATTAATGCAAGTTGACAGCCACTAATCCTTCTTTGGCAAGGATAAACTTAAATGTCAACTAGGGTATTAAAAAAAGTTGACATTTACGGCTAGGGTTTTTTTCTGCCACTAGGGTTTTTAGGGAGATAATTTAATGCCGATTTGGATGACCATTTCTTATCCGATTTAGGCCCATGACCAGCCGTTGGAAAGGTAATCAAGTGATCTTCAAAAGTCATCAAGGAAGTTTCTTCGAATAAAGAGTCTAACATCATGTTTTCTGAGCAACAAGCTTCGGAGGTCAAATCTGTCTTCTTGCTTTGCACCAAGAATTTGATCTTTTTGACTTCCAACTCTTTTTCCATCTTGTGATTGTGATTTTGTAAGCTCTTTAACATCCTAATTGACATGTTTTGACTTCATCTCCTCCAAAATACCTACAAAGCATAAAAACCTAGTAAAATGTCAAGGAAGTAAGAATCAAAGCACAAAGTATAAATAAATTAAATTGGAAAATGTATGAATTTAAGCACTTATCAAATTCCCCCACATTCAATCTTTTGCTAGTCCTCGGGCAAAATCAAATAGACACAAGGTAAGAAAACCGAATCTAGTTCACTTTCAATACAACTTATAGATAATCATTGAACAAGTCTTATAAACTAATCAATAGCTTAAAGAGTTTCACAAAATATTGATGCACCCAAAAGAGTGTATCTTATTTATCCTTGCACTTAAAAAGAATCAATTGTAGAGTACAGTGATTAGCAAGGGTCGAGTCCTCAGGGATTGGGTTTTAGTTTATAAGTTAATAGTTTAAAACTTAAAAACAAGTAAACAAAAGTAAAGGGGATTTTGAAATCAGATTTAAACTAAAGTTAACAATAAGAATGAGAAAACAAGTAATTAAGAAGAATCAAATATGAAAATATATGGTTAAGGTTTCCTTCTCCACCACTAGACATCATTAAGAATCAATTTCATATCTATCAACATTAATTAGCTATCAAAGCTAACAACCGTAGATAACAACAAGCTCTGTTACCCCAATCTTTCCTTAGTTCGTCGTTAAATAGAACAAGCTCTCTATTTAATCTCTAACTATCAAACAACCTAGAATAAGCTCTCTAAGTTCAATTTAATAGCAGCTTTATGATGAGAAAGATAGGATGATCTAAGCAACAAACACATAAGCTCAGATTGTTCAACTTAGGTTATGTTCCACTTTGCAATTATCGAAAACTTGACCATAATCATTAGTCACAAATTGCCACTTATGAATAGGAAATCAAGACAATTACACGGATCAAGACTCCTAAACTAGCATTAAACAATTATCAAGATTTATCTAGTTGGCCACCTAAACAAATCAAAACATCATCATGAACAATTTTAATGGAAGAACATAAGCAACTTTGATAGACAACAATGATAGATAGGTTCTGAAAATTAATTACATAACATGTCTAGGGCTTTGAAATCACCCTTAACCAAAGAAGTTTAGCATAACATAAGCATGGATAATTGATAACTCGTATAATTATATAGTTTTTAGTTATGTTTTATTATTGTTTTGTGTCAAATACGAGTTATTATTGTTTAGTCTAATTGTGTTTATGATCTTTTATATTTTTATGTAATTTGGTGTTTTTCACAAGTTTCTTTGAGTGATTTCAGATTACTAGAATTAAGGGCAAATCCAGTTCAGTTCCAGTTCCGACACATTTTACAATATCAGCTATATCTGGAGTTTCACTAAAGCAATAAGGCTGAAATTTTAACCGTGCAAAGTTAAGAGGCATATCTATCTTTTTCATGTTTTACACTTCTTGAAACGGAGTCGTTTTCCCTAGCGAAATCTACCATCAAGTTGGCTGATGTGCAATGACGTCTGTGCTGACCTGTTTTCGTATTTTGCCCATATCTTCTTATCCACATCAGCAAATGAGCTGATTCCAACGGCTATGGATCAGTAACTGATAGGGGAACATTTTTCTAGAAGACCATGTGATCAGATCAGGCCTCCAATATTGACAAAATCGACCATGAAGTTGGCTGATCAAAATTGTCATACAATATGACGAAAATTGTTAGAAAAATGCACCCACCTATTATACCTACCTTTGAAATTTGTAAAGCTTGTCTCTTGTCATTTAGCCCTCCAAAATGTGTATAAATAGAGGGCCTTGGATGATTGTAGAGGATCATATTGTAGATAGGTAGGATATTAGCCATTGTAATAAAATTCTCTAAGTTTTCTTCTTCTTTCTTTTCTCTAGTTTTCTTTTTCTTTAGAAAGAGCAAGAGGTTGGATAATTAATATTCTTCTTCTTCTTCTTTCTTTCTTTTATTTCCCTCTTAGATTCTCTTTAATTTTATGTTTATGTTTACAATGCATATGCTAGGCTAAACTTCTATTTGGTTAAGGGTGATTTCAAAGCCCTAGACATGTTTTGTGATTGATTTTCAGATTCTATCTATCATTAATTTTCTATCAAAGTTGCTTATGTTCTTCTACAAGAATTGTTCATGATGTTGTCTTGATTTGTTTAGGTGTACAACTAGATAGATCTTGATAATTATCTATTGCTAGTTTAGGAGTCTTGATCCGTGTAATTGTCTTGATTTCCTATTCATAAGTGGCAATTTGTGATTAATGATTATGGTCAAGTTTTCAATAATTGCAAAGTGGAACATAACCTAAGTTGAACAATCCGAGCTTATGTGTTTGTTGCTTAGATCAACCTATCTTTCTCATCATAAAGCTGCCATTAAATTGAATTTAGAGAGCTTATTCTAGGTTGTTTAATGGTTAGAGATTAAATAGAGAGCTTGTTCTATTTAACGACAAACTAAGGAAAGATTGGGGTAACAGAGCTTGTTGTTATCTACGGTTGTTAACTTTGATAGTTGGTTGATATTGATAGATCTGAAATTGATTCTTAATGATGTCTAGTGGTGGAGAATGAAACCTTAACCATATTTTTCATATTTGATTCTTCTTACTTGTTTTCTTACTTTTCTAGTTTGCTTATTTTTAAAAGTATATTTATTTTTATTGGCTGGTTATACCGCCTAATTTGTATATTAACTTTGTTTTATTTTTATTGGCTGGTTATACCGCCTAATTTGTATATTAACTTTGTTATATTTTTATTGGCTGGTTATACCGCCTAATTTAGTATATATATTTTTATTGGCTGGTTATACCGCCTTGCATCTTATTCTTATTATTTACTTTAGTTTAAATCTGGCTTCAAAAACCCCTTTTCTTTTATTGTTCTTGAATTTAAGTTTTAAACTATTAACTTATAAACTAAAACCCAATCCCTGAGGACTCGACCCTTGCTAACTACTATACTTACATTTTATCTTTTTAGTGCAAGGTTAAATAAGATACACTCTTTTGGGTGCATCAAATTTTTGGCGCCGTTGCCGGGGATTGTTTTTTTTAGTTTATTTGTTACTTGGTTTATTCTTATTTTCAGTTCTAATAAGTTTTATTTTCTTGTACATACAAGTTTTTCTTTTCAAATTAAAAAAAAAAAAAAAAAACAATGGAATTGAGCAATCTAACACTTGAAGAGTTGGTGGCATACATGAACATGGAGAATCAACAAGCCAATCTCACCTCCCCAGTTCAACAATTGGCCATGGGAGGATGTCAAGGCCATCAAGGGTTCCAAGACCAACAGTATGATCATTACTCAAAAACTTACCATGAGGGATGGTGGGATCATACTAATTATGGCTACTCGAAAAATTACCAAGAAGTAGATCCTTATGCCAATTACACTCATCCATCTAGCTTCAATCAATCATGGTCTCAAGAATCAGATCTTTTTCAACCACCACATATGACTCAAAACTCAGGTACTTCTTTAGAAGATCTTGTCTATTCTCTTGTTACTGATTCTTTGCAATTTCAACAGGAAACAAGGGCAAGCATCCAGAGTTTGGAAAAGCAAATGAGCCAATTGGCTAGTAGTATGGTGGGATGGGTAGCACAAAGATCTGAAGAACTCCCAGCCCAAACGATGGTTAACCCAAAGGAGAATGCTACTATTGTGACCTTGAAGAATGAGGAACAAGATGAGGATGAAACAAAATTAGAGATGGATTCTATTCTTGAGGATAATGAAGCCAAAGATCCAAATAAGAGTATTTCGGCACCTGAGGTAACGGTTAAGGTTTCACTTTTTACTAATGTTTCTTCTCCACCTTTTCCTAGTAGATTTGCAAAGTTCAAGGAGGAAGAACATGAACAACACATGCCGGAAACCTTAAACAACTTGTTTGTGGAGGTCATTCAACAAGTATCAAAATATGCTCCATTCCTCGATGACATATGCACCACAAAGGATGATGGAATAATACTTGTAATGGAGAATGCATCCACTGTTGTGCAAAGAAAGCTTCCTCTCAAACGCATAAATTTGGGAAATTTCATGTATGAGCCTGACAAGCCTAAAATGCCAAGAAGGGGTGTTGGTTAGGTTCAAAACACTAAATCAAGTGCTAATTGGGGAGGCAGCCTAATTAGTGAAAGCATTGCCAAACTGCCATCCTCAGATTTGCTCTCTTTTTCTTTATCTTTTTCTTATGTTTCTTTGCTAATTGTGTTTAGTGTTTCTAAGTTCATTTAGGCTGCATAAGTTTATTTTGTTTATTAGTTCTTTTCACTTACACATGATTCTTTCATTTGGGGTTAATAGCATTACATTAATGACAATGTAAGAATTATGTGTGGGGGAAAGAATTTAGGATTTTATTTAGAGTGTTTTGTTTTTGAGTCTTTTTATGTTGTTTTTCTTTCTGATCCTTGTTTTGAAAATAACTAGATGTAAATATAATTTTTATTATTATTTTTTTTCCCCGGTTAAATGGCGGATAACGGTACTCCGTGATTATTTAAATCGGTTCCATCAGCTACCCACAAAACTGATATTGTATATAAATTTCTCTTCCAATTTCTCTTTCAATTTTTTTCATTTTTTTTTTCAGGATGGATGATATTCTCACAAGATTGCAGAAACGATTTCCTCCTTTTCCTCGAAATATTTTACTGAAGCTTTACCAAGTTCGATTTGAAAGATTAAGAATGCTTATGCACAAAGGGATTCCTGAAGACATACGTTGGATAATTGAAGCCAAGGTACGTGAAGATGAATATCTTCCTGTTTTGCATTTACCTGGTACAGGTAGAAGCACTTTTGCAAAGAAGCGACGAGCAAAGCGCATGAGTTCAAATTGCCACAAATGTGCACGATGGACGTGTAACGGTAAATGTCGTTCTATTGGGATTCCGTCCTCTAATCGAGATGATAAAATTGAATTCATTAAGGATGGACTGAGTAAGGAGAATTTGGGTAATATCCAACTTTCTCTTGAGACGCATCCTAGTGGAGACGTACAAAGAGAAATTCTTGATTTATGGCCGCAATTCCAAAGGGAATGGCAACATCTTGGGAATCTGATGTTAAAAGACCCTGTTTGCAAGCTTGTAAGAAAACTGGATAGGAAGCATATCCTCGACTCATAGAAGGCGTTTAAGCCGTTTCTGGACGTAAAACCAGAGGAAGATGTGAGCCACAATCACAACTACAATAAATAACTTCTCAGCTTTTGGTTTGATTTGCAATAACTTCATTTCGGTTTAATTTACGTGTTGTTCGATTTGTGTAATTATTCTCATTTTTTTTTATTGGTCTTTTACGGTTGGTTTTTTCTTCTCTTTTTGATTTTCTTCCTGAAATCACGCAAAAATCTTTTGTTAGGTTAACATTTTCTTCTGACAGGTCAGATACACTTTCGGCGACATTATTACTCTTGTCTGATTCACTACTGAGTCCTCTATATATTACACCATGTACTCATTCTCTTTCAGGCACTCGAAAAAAAAAAAAATGGAAAGTACTTCATCCCAGCGCATTAAAAAAATTTGTGTCTTTGGAGGTGCTTATCCAGGGAAAAATAACATATTCGCTGATGAAGCCATAAGAGTTGGAGTAATACTTGCCCAACAAAAGATCCAGTTGATTTATGGAGGCGGTAGTACGGGTTTAATGGGAGCAGTCGCTACAGCAGCACACGCCGGAGGAAGTCCAGTTCTAGGAATCGTGCCAAAACTATTCACAAATTTTTGTGGACCTACCTTGGGTAAGGAAATACAAGTCTGGAGTATCCCTGAACGGATAACAATCATGTACCATTCTGCCGATGCATTCATTGCTTTACCAGGAGGTCTGGGTACATTGGAAGAAATAGCTTGCGTGGCTTCTTGGTCTTCTTTGGTCACAAATAAGAAACCCATTGGTTTGCTTAATATTAATGGTTATTTTAGTAATTTGCTTTCATATTTAGATAATGCTGTGGATAATGGATTCATGTTTTCAGAGGCAAGGAGAACCATAATTTCTGCTACAACCATTGAAGATTTACTCAAAAAGCTCCAAGCTTATGAGTATTTACCTGCTACGGTTGTTTCGCAAACGCTCGGAAAAAGAAAAAGAGATATGGACGAGCAAGGAGTGGATTGCACTTTGTCTTTGTGACATTATCTAACATTTTGTTTGTTGTGTCTCAGTTATAATAAGTGGTTAGCAACCTCTGCAGGTAATATCTCCTAAATTCTACCTTTAAAATTTGACATTGGGGACAATGTCATATTTTAGTAGGGGTAAGGGACATATTTTGCTAATTTGTTAAAAAAAAAAAAATTATTGTTGTGTTTTAAGCTATTTAGAAGCATTCATTCTGAACAAGGTCTGAGTAAGGGAGACTTGAGACATACCTTGTCAGTTTGATTTAATCTTTTCAAAAAAAAAAAAAAACTATCTGGTCCGTTTATTATCTGCATGTGTTTTTCTTTTCTTTTATTATTTTTATTTTTATGCTTATTTATTAATTATTTGTTTAGTATTTTAGGAATATTTAGGTTGCATGAATTTGTTTTGTTTTGAGTCTTAGTTGTTCCTATTCTTATGTTATTAGTTCTTTTCTCTTACACATGATTCTTTCATTTGGGTTAATAGACTTACATTGAGGACAATGTAAGAATTAAGTCTGGGGGGAAGGATTTAGGATTTCTTTTATTTTTGTCTACTATTTTTTTTTATGAGTCTTTATTATTATTTTTAGTGTGTTTTAGTTCCTTTTCAATACTATGATGAGATATGAATTGCATAAGTCTAAAACAGATTTATTAGTGAGAAGATTTTCATGAGAATTGAGCTTGATATCAACCTTTTTATGAGCCAATGTTAATATGATATGTTGATTGAGAAAGAAGCATGTTTAGACTTAATCTGACTTGTATAATCATCCTTGTGAGTTTTTGAGCCTATAATGATTGATGCATTATATAAATCAATCTAATTTCTTTCTTGAGTGCTCTTATGATTATATGATTCTCTAGAACTTGCTTTAGACCTTGTTGAGACTATATTGATACATGTGACAACATGAATATGATAGAGGCATTAGGATTATAACCAGAGCCAAACAGCTATCCATTATTAATGTTCTAAGAGAACATCCCCACTAGTGAGCCAATTTGAGCCTACATTAAATATGCTATTTTATTGGTAACCACAACTTACACCTAGCCTAAATATACTTATATCCTTACCCTTGTTCTAAAGATGGATTATATATTTTGAGACATATTGCAAAAAACAAGGGATATTTTTAGTTGAAAATTTGGGTTAGAAACAAGAAATAAGTGTGGGAGGAAAAGAAAAGAAAAGTCAAGAGAAAAAGAAATGGAATACTGGCAAATACATTCCTATGTAAAAAATATGAATCATCTCTTGAATTTGGGGAAAAAGAAAAAGATGTTACAAAGTTGTTTAGAATGAAGAAAAGGCCCAACATGAATATTCGGCCTAGGTGACTATGTACTTGTAAAGAGTTTTGAGAAGTTTCTTTGTATGATCTTATTATGTCTCTAAACTTTATGAACTCTTTGGAGCCTTTGTGATATCTTTATCCTTTTGTTATTCAACCACATTACAAACCCCTTGGCCCCATTACAACCTTGATTAAAGACCTCTTGATTCATGAAGTTGTATGATCTAAATAGTGGAGAATAGGTGGACAAGCAAGAATATGGTAGAACTGTTTTCATGAGATTGATTGAGTGTAAACACTTCACCACTACTTTAAAGAGTGAAAATCATGAGGGTATCCCATGTGAGAAGTTGAGATTAAATTTGAACATGCACTATTTTGATTGAGATATGTTATGTTAATATTGGCTTAACTCAAACAATTTACATTCAAGCATGTTTTTTTGTGAAATTCTTTAAGCTATTGATTAGTTTATAAGACTTGTTCAAAGATTGTCTCTAATTTGTATTGAAAGGATTAGGAATAAATATTTTTAGTATATGTAGTTTATTTATATTTTAGTTTTTCAATGTTTGTGGGTATCGTTCTAGTAAACCCTCACGAGACTAAACTCGTCCACTAGGGACACCTAGGGGTTTAAAGGCTTGTGTCACATGCTAAGTGCCACCGTGATTTCCTACGAAAGTGGATTAGATTAGATTTTCTTATTTTATTTTTATTGAGTCGTTGCTAGGGACTAGCAACAATCTAAGTGTGGGGGTGTGATAACTCGTATAATTATATAGTTTTTAGTTATGTTTTATTATTGTTTTGTGTCAAATACGAGTTATTATTGTTTAGTCTAATTGTGTTTATGATCTTTTATATTTTTATGTAATTTGGTGTTTTTCACAAGTTTCTTTGAGTGATTTCAGATTACTAGAATTAAGGGCAAATCCAGTTCAGTTCCAGTTCCGACACATTTTACCATATCAAGAATATCTGGAGTTTCACTAAAGCAATAAGGCTGAAATTTTAACCGTGCAAAGTTAAGAGGCATATCTATCTTTTTCATGTTTTACACTTCTTGAAACGGAGTCGTTTTCCCTAGCGAAATCGACCATCAAGTTGGCTGATGTGCAATGACGTCTGTGCTGACCTGTTTTCGTATTTTGCCCATATCTTCTTATCCACATCAGAAAATGAGCTAATTCCAACGGCTATGGATCATTAACGGATAGGGGAACATTTTTCTAGAAGACCATGTGATCAGATCAGGCCTCCAATATTGACAAAATCGACCATCAAGTTGGCTGATCAAAATTGTCATACAATATGACGAAAATTGTTAGAAAAATGCACCCACCTATTATACCTACCTTTGAAATTTGTAAAGCTTGTCTCTTGTCATTTAGCCCTCCAAAATGTGTATAAATAGAGGGCCTTGGATGATTGTAGAGGATCATATTGTAGATAGGTAGGATATTAGCCATTGTAATAAAATTCTCTAAGTTTTCTTCTTCTTTCTTTTCTCTAGTTTTCTTTTTCTTTAGAAAGAGCAAGAGGTTGGATAATTAATATTCTTCTTCTTCTTCTTTCTTTCTTTTATTTCCCTCTTAGATTCTCTTTAATTTTATGTTTATGTTTACAATGCATATGCTAGGCTAAACTTCTATTTGGTTAAGGGTGATTTCAAAGCCCTAGACATGTTTTGTGATTGATTTTCAGATTCTATCTATCATTAATTTTCTATCAAAGTTGCTTATGTTCTTCTACAAGAATTGTTCATGATGTTGTCTTGATTTGTTTAGGTGTACAACTAGATAGATCTTGATAATTATCTATTGCTAGTTTAGGAGTCTTGATCCGTGTAATTGTCTTGATTTCCTATTCATAAGTGGCAATTTGTGATTAATGATTATGGTCAAGTTTTCAATAACTGCAAAGTGGAACATAACCTAAGTTGAACAATCCGAGCTTATGTGTTTGTTGCTTAGATCAACCTATCTTTCTCATCATAAAGCTGCCATTAAATTGAATTTAGAGAGCTTATTCTAGGTTGTTTAATGGTTAGAGATTAAATAGAGAGCTTGTTCTATTTAACGACAAACTAAGGAAAGATTGGGGTAACAGAGCTTGTTGTTATCTACGGTTGTTAACTTTGATAGTTGGTTGATATTGATAGATCTGAAATTGATTCTTAATGATGTCTAGTGGTGGAGAATGAAAGCTTAACCATATTTTTCATATTTGATTCTTCTTACTTGTTTTCTTACTTTTCTAGTTTGCTTATTTTTAAAAGTATATTTATTTTTATTGGCTGGTTATACCGCCTAATTTGTATATTAACTTTGTTTTATTTTTATTGGCTGGTTATACCGCCTAATTTGTATATTAACTTTGTTATATTTTTATTGGCTGGTTATACCGCCTAATTTAGTATATATACTTTTATTGGCTGGTTATACCGCCTTGCATCTTATTCTTATTATTTACTTTAGTTTAAATCTGGCTTCAAAAACCCCTTTTCTTTTATTGTTCTTGAATTTAAGTTTTAAACTATTAACTTATAAACTAAAACCCAATCCCTGAGGACTCGACCCTTGCTAACTACTATACTTACAATTTATCTTTTTAGTGCAAGGTTAAATAAGATACACTCTTTTGGGTGCATCAATAATATATACATAAAACTAAAAAAAAAAAAAAAGAATGGAGAAGAAGAAGAAGAATAATGATGATCCCTTGAGTCTCCTCAAAAGATGTCTAGTTTGTGGCTCAAAAGATGGTATTTATAGAGCTTTAAAACCCTGAGAATAAGTCCTTGCCGCACAAGTAAGCCTGGAGGTGCAAAAATCACGTTTTTGCCTTTTTTTTAGATTTGCGATTAGGGTTTTTCTGGCCGCAGGGTTCTTTAGGGAGATCTTCTAGCGCCATTTTGAATGCCCATTTAACAAGCCCCGGATGTCAAATTTGCCTGATTGCTTTTCAACCAGAAATTGATATTTTTGACTCCCAAGTCTTCTTCCATCTTGTGATTATGATTTTGTAAGCTCTTTACCATCATTATTTACATCTTTTGACTTCATTCTTCTTATTGTACCTAAAATTCAAAAACATAATATAAGTAAACAAGATAAAGATCGAAAACATAACAAAAACTAAAGGTAGAAAGGCATAAAATGTATATTTAATGAGCTTATCAAAAATCATGCTTGATAGTAAATGGTTTAAGTTAAGCTAAAATTAACATAACATATCTCAATCAAAATAGTGCATGTTCAAACTTAATCTCAACTTCTCAAATGGGATACCCTCATGATTTTCACTCTTTAAAGTAGTGGTGAAGTGTTTACACTCAATCAATCTCATGAAAACAGTTTCTACCATATGCTTGCTGTCCACCTATTCTCCACTACTTAGAACATGCAACTTCATGAATCAAGAGGTCTTTATGCAAGTTTATAATGGGGCCAAGGGGTAATAATGTGGCTAAAGAATAAAAGATAAAGGATATTACAAAAGTTCCAAAGATTTTATAGAGTTTAGAGACATAATAAGATTCATACAAAGAAACTTCTCAAAACTATTTACAAGTACATAATCACGAAGGCCGAATATTCATGTTAGGCCTTTTTCTTCATTCTAAACAACTTTCGAACATCTTTTTCTTTAATTTAACTAGAAGTTCAAGAGATTATTCATTTTTTTTTCACATGGGAATGTATTTGGCAATATTCCCTCTATTTTTCTCTTGACTTTTGCCTCCTCCCCCACACTTATTTCTTGTTTCGAACCCAAAATTTGAATAGATCTTCCTTGTCTTTGCAATATGTCTCAAAACATGCTAATTCATCTTTAGAACAAGGGTAAGGATATAAATAAGTATATTTAGGTTAGGGACAAGTTATGGTTACCAAAGAAATAGCTTATTCATTGTAGGCTCAAATTGGTTCACTAAGGGGGATGTTCTCTTGGAACATCAATAAGGGATGGCTGTTTGGCCCTGGTTAAAAATCCTAATGCCTCTATCATATTCATGTTGTCACATGCATCAATATAGTCTCAACAAGGTTTAAAGCAAGTTCTAGAGAATCTTGTAATCATAAGAGCACTCAAGAAAGAAATTAGATTGATATGTATAATGCATCAATCATATAAGCTCGAAAACTCACAAGGATGATTATACAAGTCAGATTTAAGTCTAAACATGCTTCTTTCTCAATCAACATATCATATTATCATTGGCTCATAAAAAAGTTGATATCAAGCTCAATTCTCATGAAAATCTTCTCACTAATAAATCTGTTTTAGACTTATGCAATTCATATCTCATCATAGTATTGAAAGTAACTAAAAAACACTAAAAACAACATAAAAAGAATCAAAAACAAAACACACTAAAGAAAATCCTAAATTTTTCCCCCCACACTTAATTTTTACATTGTCCTCAATGTAATGCTATTATCCCCAATGCAAGAATTATATGTAAGAGAAAAGAACTACTAAACAAAACAAAAGAAAAACAATAAAAGATAGAATGATGGAGAGTAAGGAATATGCAAATCTGATATAATAAATGCTCTCCATCCTTTTGGGTTGCCCCCCAAGAAGCGCTTGGTTTATTGTCCTCAGCCTGACTTAGACCCATGCCATTATTATTCAACATAATTCGGCTCAAAAAGTGGTAACTCCTCCACATCTTGTATTGGAAAGTTCTCATAGTAAGGCTTCAATCTATGACCATTCACTTTGAATGCCTTATCTGTTTTTGGGCTTTGGATTTCAACAGCACCATGAGTAAATACATTAGTAATAACAAAAGGTCCAACCCAACGAGAAAGTAACTTACCTGGAAATAACTTAAGGCGTGAATGGAAGAGAAGAACTTTTTGTCCAACAACAAAGTCCTTTCTTGATATCATCTTGTCATGGAATGCCTTAGTCTTTTCCTTGTAAATCCTAGAATTCTCGTAGGCATCATTCCTTATCTCCTCTAATTCTTGTAGGTGAAGTTTTCTTTGCTTAACTGTCTCATCCATCTCCATGTTGCATTGTTTGATAGCCCAATATGATTTATGTTCCAACCCAACCGGAAGATGACAAGGCTTACCATAAACAAGTCGATAAGGAGACATACCAATGGGTGTCTTATATGCTGTCCTATAAGCCCAAAGTGCATCATCAAGTCGTGAACTCCAATCCTTCCTATTTGGATTAACTGTCTTTTCAAGGATGGACTTAACTTCTCGGTTTGACACTTCAGCTTGCCCACTAGTTTGAGGATGATATGAGGTGGAGACCTTGTGTGTGATCTTATACTTCCTCAAAAGTGCTTCCATAGTCCTATTGCAAAAGTGAGTACCTCTATCGCTGATTATGGCCTTTGGCGTTCCAAACCTAGCAAAGATGTTAGTCTTGACAAAATCTGAAACAACTTTAGAGTCATTAGTCCTAGTGGATTTTGCTTCCACCCACTTTGAAACATAATCAACGGCAAGTAAAATATAAAGATTACCAAAAGAAGAAGAAAAAGGTCCCATGAAATCCATGCCCCATACATCAAAAATTTAAACAATAAGTATTGGAGTTTGAGGCATTTGATTTATAGCACCTAAGTGACCTGTTCTTTGGCAATGATCACATGACTTGCAAAAGAGGTATGCATCTTTGAATATAGTAGGCCAATAAAATCCAGAATCAAGAACTTTCATGGCTGTTCTTTTGGATCCAAAGTGTCCTCCACATGCATAAGAGTGACAAAAGGTGAGAATAGATTGAAATTCAGATTCGAGTACACACCTTCTTATAATCTGATCGGAGCAATGCTTCCAAAGGTAAGGATCATCCCATATGTAGTATTTGGCATCACTCTTGATCTTATTTCTTTGAGCTTGTGTCAACTCTTGTGGCAACTTCTTGGTAACTAAGTAATTAACAATATCGGCATACCAAGGAGTTGTTGTACTTATAAAAAGAAGTTGCTCATCCGGAAAGTTCTCATTCAAGGGTAGTGCATCCTCTTCATGAACTAAACGGCTAAGATGGTTCGCAACCAGGTTGTCACTACCTCTCTTATCTTTTATCTCCAAATCAAACTCTTGTAAGAGAAGTATCCATCTAATCAACCTTGGTTTGGCCTCCTTCTTAGTGAGTAAGTACCTAAGGGCTGCATGGTCAGAATATACAATTACTTTAGTACCAATTAAATAAGATCGAAATTTTTCTAAAGCAAATACAACAGCCGAAAGTTCTTTTTCAGTAGTGGAATAGTTCAATTGAGCATCATTAAGAGTTCGGGAGGCATAATAAATGGCATGTAAGGCTTTGCCAACCCGTTGGCCCAAAACAGCTCCAATGGCATAGTCACTAGCATCACACATGATTTCAAAAGGTACATTCCAATCTGGTGGTTGCATGATAGGAGCTGATGTCAAGAGTCCCTTCAATGTTTCAAACGCCTCTTTGCATTTGTCATCAAAGTGGAAAACCACATCTTTTTGTAGTAGCTTGCAAAGAGGTAATGTGATCTTTGAGAATCTTTGATAAATCTCCTATAGAAACCTACATGTCCAAGAAAAGAACGAACCTCTCTCACATTTGTGGGAGGTGGTAAAGAATACATAATATCTATTTTAGATTTATCAACCTCTATCCCTCTAGAAGAAATAACATGGCCCAAAACTATTCCTTGTTCTACCATAAAGTGACATTTTTCACAATTCAAAACAAGGTTATTTCCATGCATCTTTCAAGTACAAGTGTAAGGTTCTCTAGACATCTATCAAAAGAATCACCATAGACACTAAAATCATCCATAAACACTTCTATGATGTTCTCTACATAATCTGAAAATATGCTAACCATACACCTTTGGAATGTAGCTGGTGCATTACAAAGACCAAATGGCATACGCCGGTATGCAAAAGTATCAAATGGACAAGTGAATGTTGTTTTCTCCGGAGCAATGGCAATCTGATTATAACCTGAAAAACCATCAAGAAAACAATAATGAGAATGGCCAGCTAACCTTTCAAGCATTTGATCAATAAAAGGTAAAGGAAAGTGGTCTTTGCGAGTTGTGGAATTAAGTTTTCGATAATCAATACAAACTCGCCACCCTGTTTGAATCCTAGTAGGAACAAGTTCATTCTCATTATTTGTTACCACCGTTACACCTGATTTCTTTGGAACCACTTGGACCGGGCTTACCCATTTGCTATCCGAGATAGGATAGATCACTACAACATCTAGGAGCTTCAGTATCTCCTTTTTCACAACCTCCATCATAGGAGGGTTCAATCTTCTTTGTGCTTCTCTTGTTCGTTTGGATGCCTCCTCTAACAAAATCCGGTGCATGTACATAGATGGGCTTATTCCCTTGATATCGGCAATTGTCCAACCAATTGCTGTTTTATGCTCTCTAAGCACCCGGATAAGTCGCTCTTCTTGCAAAGGTGTGAGCTCTTTGGCAATGATGACCGGTAGTGTGTCCTTTTCACCTAAGAACACATATTTCAAGTGGTTCAGTAGTGGTTTCAACTCTAAAGTTGGTGCCTGCAAAATGGAAGGTAGAAGTTTCTCATTAGATAA
The DNA here is from genome assembly GCA_030761205.1 of Fremontodendron californicum. Classification (NCBI taxonomy): domain Eukaryota; kingdom Viridiplantae; phylum Streptophyta; class Magnoliopsida; order Malvales; family Malvaceae; genus Fremontodendron; species Fremontodendron californicum. The sequence continues at coordinate 4,954,954 of JAULJL010000019.1, read as the reverse complement.
AGGCAAATCAATAAATGAAACATCAAACCTTGCATCTTTAGGTGGCAGCGAGTGTAAAGATTCTAGTGCCCCTTCCACATGGTCACTCAAGGCTAGTTCCCCTTTAGCATTCCCCATTCGGAGATGTTTGCTAAGGACTATTTCCACACTATCTTCACCATCTAGCTCATAAGTTTGCTGCACTAGTGAGTCAATTATATCAATATTAAAAACAGAATGCACATCACTAGGATATCTCATGGCCTCAAAAATGTTAAAGCGAATTATTTCACCATCAAATTCCATAGTTAAAGTGCCATCATGTACATCTATTTTAGTTCTTGCTGTTTTCAAGAATGGTCTCCCTAATAGAATAGGTGTGGGATTAGAAGACATCTCATCTTCCATCTCAATAACATAAAAGTCTGCGGGAAAAACCAATTCATTAACCTGTACAAAAATGTCTTCTACAACTCCTCTTGGGTAAGTGATGCACGCAAAAGAGTGTATCCTATTTAACCTTGCACTTAAAAGAATCAATTGTAAAGTATAGTGATTAGCAAGGGTCGAGTCCTCAGGGATTGGGTTTTAGTTTATAAGTTAATAGTTTAAAACTTAAAAACAAGTAAACAAAAGTAAAGAGGATTTTGAAATCAGATTTAAACTAAAGTTAACAATAAGAATGAGAAAACAAGTAATTAAGAAGAATCAAATATGAAAAATATGGTTAAGGTTTCATTCTCCACCACTAGACATCATTAAGAATCAATTTCATATCTATCAACATTAATTAGCCATCAAACTTAACAACCGTAGATAACAACAAGCTCTGTTACCCTAATCTTTCCTTAGTTTGTCGTTAAATAGAACAAGCTCTCTATTTAATCTCTAACTATAAAACAAACTAGAATAAGCTCTCTAAGTTAAATTTAATAGCAGCTTTATGATGAGAAAGATAGGTTGATCTAAGCAACAAACATGTAAGCTCGGATTGTTCAACTTAGGTTATGTTCCACTTTGCAATTATTGAAAACTTGACCATAATCATTAATCACAAATTGCTACTTATGAATAGGAAATCAAGACAATTACACGGATTAAGACTCCTAAACTAGCATTAGACAATTATAAAGATTTATCTAGTTGGCCACCTAAACAAATCAAAACATCATCATGAACAATTTTAATAGAAGAACATAAGCAACTTTGATAGAAAACAATTTTAGATAGATTCTGAAAATTAATAACATAACATGTCTAGGGCTTTGAAATCACCCTTAACCAAAGAAGTTTAGCATAACATAAGCATGGATAATATATACATAAAACTAAAAAGAAAAATAAAAATAAAAGAATGGAGAAGAAGAAGAAGAATAATGATAATCCCTTGAGTCTCCTCAAAAGATGTCTAGTTTGTGGCTCAAAAGATGGTATTTATAGAGCTTTAAAACCTTGAGAATAAGTCATTGCCGCACAAGTAAGCCTGGAGGCAGAAAAATCACGTTTTTGCCTTTTTTTAAGATTTGCGGTTAGGGTTTTTCTGGTTGCAGGGTTCTTTAGGGAGATCTTGTAGCGACATTTTGAATGACCATTTCTTATCCGATTTGGGCCCATAATATATTGTTGGAAAGATAATCAAGTCAGCTTCAAAAGGGAAGAAGGCAGTTTCTCCAAATAAAGAATCTAACATCATGTTGTCCTTGAAACAAGCTCCGGAGGTCAAATCTGCCTGATTGCTTTTCAACCAGAAATTGATATTTTTGACTCCTAAGTCTTCTTCCATCTTGTGATTACGATTTTGTAAGCTCTTTTCCATCATTATTAGATTCAATGAAGCATAAATTGAATATGGCATGACATTAATAGATGCCCCTAGATCTAGCATAGCACGCTCAAACCTGGTGTTGCCTATCTTACAAGGAATGGTAAACATACCTGGATCCTTGCATTTAGGTGGGAGTTTCTTTTGAAGAACAGCTGACACATTCTCCCCCACACTTACCTTTTCATTCCATTTCAACTTCCGTTTAGATGTGCACAACTCTTTTAGGAACTTGGCATATCTTGGCACTTGCTTGATAGCATCTAGTAAAGGAATGTTCACCTCTACTTTCCGGAAGGTTTCCAAAATTTCCTTCTCTTGCTCCTCCTTCTTGGACTTGGCTAACCTGCTAGGAAAAGGTGGAGGAGTTATATAAGAAGGAAATGATGGTTTAGGAATTACCTTTTTTAGTGGCTCGTTGGGATGTGAAGAGGATGCCATGGTGTTGTTTTCCCCTTGAGCACTATCATTTTGTGGTGTCTCTAGCTGTTTCCCACTTCTTAAAGTTATAGCATTGGCATTCTCTCTTGGATTCACTATGGTTTGGGAAGGTAATTTCCCAGAATCCCTTGCTTGCATTTGACTCATGGTTGTTGCCAGTTGCCCAATTTGAGTCTCCAAATTTCGAATACTTGTCTTTGTTTCCTGTTGAAATTGAATTGTATTAGTAGAAAGAGCTTTAACAAGATCTTCAAGAGAAGAACCTGAATTTTGGGTGGGTGGCAGTTGTTGTCGGGTTTGGTATGGTTGTTGCACTCTTTGCTGAAAACCCGGTGGCCTGTTGTCAAATGGTGGAGGAATAGTTTGTGATTGGTTCCCTCCATAATTGAAGTTTGGATGATCCCTCCATCCTGGATTGTAAGTATTTGAGTAGGGATCATATTTCCTTGATTTGTTCTGAAATCCACCCATGGCATTGACATGTTCATTGGTGTCCTCTTGAAGTGTTGGACACATATCAGTTTGGTGCCCCATGTTTGAACATATGCCACAAGCCTTTATTTGCTGTATATTACCTACAGCCAATTGTTGAACAAGAGAAGTCAGTTTATCAAAATTTTGTTCAAGGGATGATATACTTACCTCATTAACTCTCTTGGGTTGTGGTGGTGGATCTTGTCTCATTGAGAATTGTTGAGAATTGGCTGCCATGTTGGAGATTAGAGTTCTAGCAGCCCCGGGAGTCTTATCAACTAGAGCTCCCCCACTAGCGGCATCTATCATACTTCTCTCCATGGGCATGAGACCTTCATAGAAGTATTGGATGAGAAGTTGTTCACTTATCTGATGGTGTGGACATGATGCACAAAGTTTCTTGAACCTCTCCCAATATTCATATAAGGACTCTCCATTGTATCGCCGAATCCCACATATCTCTTTTCTAATGTTGGCAGCCTTAGATGCTAGGAAATACCTTTCCAAGAATGCTTTCTTCATATCATTCCATGTAGTGATGGTCTCGGATGGTAGATAGTAGAGTCATTCCTTTGATGAATCAGCTAGAGAGAATGGGAAGGCTCTCAACTTAACTTGCTCTTCCGTGACTCCTGTTGGTCTCATGCTTGAGCAAACTACATGGAATTCCTTGAGGTGCTTATTTGGATCCTCTCCTACAAAACCATGAAAAGTTGGGAGAAGATGAATCAAACCAGATTTTAATTCAAAAGCTACCTCAAGATTAGCATATTCAATGCATAATGGTTGTTGATCCAAGTCCGGAGCGGCTAGCTCCATGAGAGTTCGGTTGTCAGCTGCTGCCATCTCTCCTTGCTCCTCTTGGATGTTTTGGATCAACTCCTCGATTGGTTGTTGGTGAGAAGTTTTAAATTCCCGAATTCTCCTAAGTCTTAAGTCTTCTTCAGGAGCTTGGAACATTCACTAATAAAAAAATAAAAATAAAAATAATAAGAAAGTAAATAATTAGAACTGAAAATATGAATAAACCAATAAACTAATAAACTAAAGAAAACAATCCCCGGCAACGGCGCCAAAAACTTGATGCACCCAAAAGAGTGTATCTTATTTAACCTTGCACTTAAAAAGAATCAATTGTAAAGTATAGTGATTAGCAAGGGTCGAGTCTTCAGGGATTGGGTTTTAGTTTATAAGTTAATAGTTTAAAACTTAAAAACAAGTAAACAAAAGTAAAGGGGATTTTGAAATCAGATTTAAACTAAAGTTAACAATAAGAAAGAGAAAACAAGTAATTAAGAAGAATCAAATATGAAAATATGGTTAAGGTTTCATTCTCCACCACTAAACATCATTAAGAATCAATTTCATATCTATCAACATTAATTAGCTATCAAAGTTAACAACCGTAGATAACAACAAGCTCTGTTACCCCAATCTTTCCTTAGTTCGTCGTTAAATAGAACAAGCTCTCTATTTAATCTCTAACCATCAAACAACCTAGAATAAGCTCTCTAAATTCAATTTAATGGCAGCTTTATGATGAGAAAGATAGGTTGATCTAAGCAACAAACACATAAGCTCGGTGATAACTCGTATAATTATATAGTTTTTAGTTATGTTTTATTATTGTTTTGTGTCAAATACGAGTTATTATTGTTTAGTCTAATTGTGTTTATGATCTTTTATATTTTTATGTAATTTGGTGTTTTTCACAAGTTTCTTTGAGTGATTTCAGATTACTAGAATTAAGGGCAAATCCAGTTCAGTTCCAGTTCCGACACCTTTTGCCATATCAGCTATATCTGGAGTTTCACTGAAGCAATAAGGCTGAAATTTGTAGCCGTGCAAAGCTAAGAGGCATATTTATCTTTTTCATGTTTTACACTTCTTGAAACGGAGTCGTTTTTCCTAGCGAAATCGACCATGAAGTTGGCTGATGTGCAATGACGTCTGTGCTGACCTGTTTTCGTATTTTGCCCATATCGTCCGATCCACATCAGCAAATGAGCTGATTCCAACGGATATGGATCACTAACTGATAGGGAAACATTTGTCTAGAAGACCATGTGATCAGATCAAGCCTCCAATATTGAAGAAATCGACCATCAATTTGGCTGATGTGCAATGACGTCTGTGCTGACCTGTTTTCGTATTTTGCCCATATCTTCTTATCCAGATCAGAAAATGAGCTGATTCCAACGGCTATGGATCAGTAAATCATAGGGGAACATTTTTCTAGAAGACCATGTGATCAGATCAGGCCTCCAATATTGACAAAATCGACCATCAAGTTGGCTGATCAAAATTGTCATACAATATGACGAAAATTGTTAGAAAAATGCACCCACCTATTATACCTACCTTTGAAATTTGTAAAGCTTGTCTCTTGTCATTTAGCCCTCCAAAATGTGTATAAATAGAGGGCCTTGGATGATTGTAGAGGATATTGTACATAGGTAGGATATTAGCCATTGTAATAAAATTCTCTAAGTTTTCTTCTTCTTTCTTTTCTCTAGTTTTCTTTTTCTTTAGAAAGAGCAAGAGGTTGGATAATTAATATTCTTCTTCTTCTTCTTTCTTTCTTTTATTTTCTTCTTAGATTCTATTTAATTTTATGTTTATAATGCCTATGCTAGGCTAAACTTCTATTTGGTTAAGGGTGATTTAAAAGCCCTAGACATGTTTTATAATTGATTTTCAGATTCTATCTATCATTAATTTTCTATCAAAGTTGCTTATGTTCTTCTACAAGAATTGTTCATGATGTTGTCTTGATTTGTTTAGGTGTACAACTAGATAGATCTTGATAATTATCTATTGCTAGTTTAGGAGTCTTGATCCGTGTAATTGTCTTGATTTCCTATTCATAAGTGGCAATTTGTGATTAATGATTATGGTCAAGTTTTCAATAATTGCAAAGTGGAACATAACCTAAGTTGAACAATCCGAGCTTATGTGTTTGTTGCTTAGATCAACCTATCTTTCTCATCATAAAGCTGCCATTAAATTGAATTTAGAGAGCTTATTCTAGGTTGTTTAATGGTTAGAGATTAAATAGAGAGCTTGTTCTATTTAACGACAAACTAAGGAAAGATTGGGGTAACAGAGCTTGTTGTTATCTACGGTTGTTAACTTTGATAGTTGGTTGGTATTGATAGATCTGAAATTGATTCTTAATGATGTCTAGTGGTGGAGAATGAAACCTTAACCATATTTTTCATATTTGATTCTTCTTACTTACTTGTTTTCTTACTTTTCTAGTTTGCTTATTTTTAAAAGTATATTTATTTTTTATTGGCTGGTTATACCGCCTAATTTGTATATTAACTTTGTTTTATTTTTATTGGCTGGTTATACCGCCTAATTTAGTATATATATTTTTATTGGCTGGTTATACCGCCTAATTTAGTATATATATTTTTATTGGCTGGTTATACCGCCTTGCATCTTATTCTTATTATTTACTTTAGTTTAAATCTGGCTTCAAAAACCCCTTTTATTTTATTGTTCTTGAATTTAAGTTCTAAACTATCAACTTATAAACTAAAACCCAATCCCTGAGGACTCGACCCTTGCTAATCATTATACTTACAATTGATTTTTTTAGTGCAAGGTTAAATAAGATACACTCTTTTGGGTGCATCAAATTTTTGGCGCCGTTGCTGGGGATTGCTTTCTTTAGTTTATTTGTTACTTGGTTTATTCTTATTTTCAGTTCTAATTAGTTTTATTTTCTTGTACATACAAGTTTTTCTTTTCAAATTTAAAAAAAAAAAATGGAATTGAGCAATCTAACACTTGAAGAGTTGGTGGCATACATGAACATGGAGAATCAACAAGCTACTATTGTGAACCAATTGGCTAGTAGTATGGTGGGATGGGTAGCACAAAGATCTGAAGAACTCCCAGCCCAAACGATGGTTAACCCAAAGGAGAATGCTACTATTGTGACCTTGAAGAATGAAGAACAAGATGAGGATGAAACAAAATTAGAGATGGATTCTATTCTTGAGGATAATGAAGCCAAAGATCCAAATAAGAGTATTTCGGCACTTGAGGTAACGTTTAAGGTTTTACTTTTTACTAATGTTTCTTCTCCACCTTTTCCTAGTAGATTTGCAAAGTTCAAGGAGGATAAACATGAACAACACATGCCGGAAACCTTAAACAACTTGTTTGTGGAGGTCATTCAACAAGTATCACAATATGCTCCATTCCTCGATGACATATGCACCACAAAGGATGATGGAATAATACTTGTAATGGAGAATACATCCACTGTTGTGCAAAGAAAGCTTCCTCTCAAACGCATAAATTTGGGAAATTTCATGTATGAGCCTGACAAGCCTAAAATGCCAAGAAGGGGTGTTGGTTAGGTTCAAAACACTAAATCAAGTGCTAATTGGGGGAGGCAGCCTAATTAGTGAAAGCATTGCCAAACTGCCATCCTCAGATTTGCTCTCTTTTTCTTTATCTTTTTCTTATGTTTCTTTGCTAATTGTGTTTAGTGTTTCTAAGTTCATTTAGGCTGCATAAGTTTATTTTGTTTATTAGTTCTTTTCACTTACACATGATTCTTGCATTGGGGGATAATAGCATTACATTAATGACAATGTAAGAGTTATGTGTGGGGGGAAGAATTTAGGATTTTATTTTTGAGTCTTTTTATGTTGTTTTTCTTTCTGATCCTTGTTTTGAAAATAACTAGATGTAAATATAATTTTTAATTTTTTTACCCCGGTTAAATGGCGGATAACGGTACTCCGTGATTATTTAAATCGGTTCCATCAGCTACCCACAAAACTGATATTGTATATAAATTTCTCTTCCAATTTCTCTTTCATTTTTTTTCATTTTTTTTTTTTCAGGATGGATGATTTTCTCACAATATTGCAGAAACGATTTCCTCCTTTTCCTTGAAATATTTTACTAAAGCTTTACCAAGTTCAATTTGAAAGATTAAGAATGCTTATGCACAAAGGGATTCCTGAAGACATACGTTGGATAATTGAAGCCAAGGTACGTGAAGATGAATATCTGCCTGTTTTGCATTTACCAGGTACAGGTAGAAGCACTTTTGCAAAGAAGCGACGAGCAAAGCGCATGAGTTCAAACTGCCACAAATGTGCACGATGGACGTGTAACGGTAAATGTCGTTCAATTGGGATTCCGTCCTCTAATCGAGATGATAAAATTGAATTCATTAAGGATGGACTGAGTAAGGAGAATTTAGGTAATATCCAACTTTCTCTTGAGACGCATCCTAGTGGAGACGTACAAAGAGAAATTCTTGATTTATGGCCGCAATTCCAAAGGGAATGGCAACATCTTGGGAATCTGATGTTAAAAGACCCTGTTTGCCAGCTTGTAAGAAAACTGGATGGGAAGCATATCCTCGACTCATAGAAGGCGTTTAAGTCGTTTCTGGACGTAAAACCAGAGGAAGATGTGAGCCACAATCACAACTACAATAAATGACTTCCCAGCTTTTGGTTTGATTTGCAATAACTTTATTTTGGTTTAATTTACGTGTTGTTCGATTTGTGTAATTATTCTCGTTTTTTTTTTATTTGTCTTTTACGGTTGATTTTTTCTTCTCTTTTTGATTTTCTTCCTGAAATCACGCAAAAATCTTTTGTTAGGTTAACATTTTCTTCTGACAGGTCAAATACACTTTCGGCGACATTATTACTCTTGACTTTTACGGTTGATTTTTCTTCTCTTTTTGATTTTCTTCCTGAAATCACGCAAAAATCGTTTGTTAGGTTAACATTTTCTTCTGACAGGTCAGATACAATTTCGGCGACATTATTACTCTTGTCTAATTCACTACTCAGTCCTCTATATATTACACCATGTACTCATTCTCTTTCAGGCACTCGAAAAAGAAAAAAAATGGAAAGTACTTCGTCCCAACGCATTAAAAAAATTTGTGTCTTTGGAGGTGCTTATCCAGGGAAAAATAACATATTCGCTGATGAAGCCATAAGAGTTGGAGTAATACTTGCCCAACAAAAGATCCAGTTGATTTATGGAGGCGGTAGTACGGGTTTAAAGGGAGCAGTCGCTACAGCAGCACACGCCGGAGGAAGTCCAGTTCTAGGAGTCGTGCCAAAACTATTCACAGATTTTTGTGCACCTACCGTGGGTAAGGAAATACAAGTCTGGAGTATCCCTGAACGGATAACAATCATGTACCATTCTGCCGATGCATTCATTGCTTTACCAGGAGGTCTGGGTACATTGGAAGAAATAGCTTGCGTGCCTTCTTGGTCATCTTTGGTCACAAATAAGAAACCCATTGGTTTGCTTAATATTAATGGTTATTTTAGTAATTTGCTTTCATATTTAGATAATGCTGTGGATAATGGATTCATGTTTTCAGAGGCAAGGAGAACCATAATTTCTGCTACAACCATTGAAGATTTACTCAAAAAGCTCCAAGCTTATGAGTATTTATCTGCTACGGTTGTTTCGCAAACGCTCGGAAAAAGAAAAAGAGATATGGACGAGCAAGGAGTGGATTGCACTTTGTCTTTGTGACATTATCTAACATTTTGTTTGTTGTGTCTCAGTTATAATAAGTGGTTAGCAACCTCTGCAGGTAATATCTCCTAAATCCTACCTTTAAAATTTGACATTGGGGACAATGTCATATTTTAGTATGGGGTAAGGGACATATTTTGCTAATTTAAAAAAAAAAAAAATTGTTGTATTTTAAGCCATTTAGAAGTATTCATTCTGAACAAGGTCTGAGTAAGGGAGACTTGAGACATACCTTGTCAGTTTGATTTCTTCTTTTCAAAAAAAAAAAAAAAAGTTTGTTGTGTTTTAAGCAATTTAGAAGTATTCATTCTGAACAAGGTCTGAGTAAGGGAGACTTGAGACATATCTTGTCAGTTTGATTTTAATCTTTTTATGTTTACTTGTTAATTTTTGTTTAGTATTTTAGGATTATTTAGGTTGCATGAGTTTGTTTTGTTTTGAGTCTTAGTTGTCCTATTCTTATGTTATTAGTTCTTTTCTCTTACACATGATTCTTTCATTTGGGTTAATAGACTTACATTGAGGACAATGTAAGAATTAAGTGTGGGGGGAATGATTTAGGATTTCTTTTATTTTCGTCTACTATTTTTTTTATGAGTCTTTATTATTATTATTTTTAGTGTGTTTTAGTTCCTTTTTAATACAATGATGAGATATGAATTGCATAGGTCTAAACTGGTTACTAGTGAGAAGATTTTCATGAGAATTAAGCTTGATACTAATTTTTATGAGCCAATGTTAATATGATATGTTGATTGAGAAAGAAGCATGTTTAGACTTAAAACTGACTTGTATAATCATCATTGTGAGATTTTGTGCCTAAAATGATTGATGCATTATACAAATCAATCTAATTTCTTTCTTGAGTGCTCTTATGATTACATGATTCTCTAGAACTTGCTTTAAACAGTTTGAGACTATATTGATACATGTGACAACATGAATATGATAGAGGCATTAGGATTATAACCAGAGCCAAACAGCCATCCCTTATTGATGTTCCAAGAGAACACACCCTTAGTGAACCAATTTGAGCCTACATTGAATAAGCTATCTCTTTGGTAACCATAACTTGTCCCTAACCTAAATATACTTATATCTTTACCTTTGTTCCAAAGATGAATTAACATGATTTGAGACAAGTTGCAAAGACAAGGGATATTTTTTGGTTAGAAACAAGAAATAAGTGTGGGGGGAAAAGAAAAGAAAAGTCAAGAGAAAAAGAAATGGAATACTGGAAAATACATTCCTATGTAAAAATATATATATATATATATATATATATATATGAATCATCTCTTGAATTTATGGAAAAAGAAAAAGATGTTACAAAGTTGTTTAGAATGAAGAAAAGGCCCAACATGAATATCCGGCCTAGGTGACTATGTACTTGTAAAGAGTTTTGAGAAGTTTCTTTGTATAATTTTTTTATGTCTCTAAACTTTATGAACTCTTTGGAACCTTTGTGATATCTTTATCCTTTTGTTCTTCAACCACATTACAAACCCCTTGGCCCCATTACAACCTTGATTAAAGACCTCTTGATTTATAAAGTTGCATGATCTTTTAGTGGAGAATAGGTGGACAAGCAAGCATATGGTAGAAGTGTTTTCATGAGATTGATTGAGTGTAAACACTTTACCACTACTTTAAAGAGTGAAAATCAAGAGAGTATCCCATGTGAGAAGTTGAGATTAAGTTTGAATATGCACTATTTTGATTGAAATATGTTATGTTAATATTGGCTTAACTCAAACTATTTACATTCAAGCAAGATTTTTTGTGAATTTCTTTAAGCTATTGATTAGTTTTTAAGACTTGTCCAATGATTATCTCAAATTTATATTGGAAGGATTAGTTATAATTATTATTTTTAGTTTTTCTTATGTTTTCAATGTTTGTGGGTATCGTCCTAGTAAACTGATGCACCCAAAAGAGTGTATCTTATTTAACCTTGCACTAAAAAGATAAATTGTAAGTATAGTAGTTAGCAAGGGTCGAGTCCTCAGGGATTGGGTTTTAGTTTATAAGTTAATAGTTTAAAATTTAAATTCAAGAACAATAAAAGAAAAGGGGTTTTTGAAGCCAGATTTAAACTAAAGTAAATAATAAGAATAAGATGCAAGGCGGTATAACCAGCCAATAAAAATATATATACTAAATTAGGCGGTATAACCAGCCAATAAAAATATATATACTAAATTAGGCGGTATAACCAGCCAATAAAAATAAAACAAAGTTAATATACAAATTAGGCGGTATAACCAGCCAATAAAAATAAATATAAAAAATAAGCAAACTAAAAGTAAGAAAACAAATAAGTAAGAAGAATCAAATATGAAAAATATGGTTAAGGTTTCATTCTCCACCACTAGACATCATTAAGAATCAATTTCAGATCTATCAATATCAACCAACTATCAAAGTTAACAACCGTAGATAACAACAAGCTCTGTTACCCCAATCTTTCCTTAGTTTGTCGTTAAATAGAACAAGCTCTCTATTTAATCTCTAACCATTAAACAACCTAGAATAAGCTCTCTAAATTCAATTTAATGGCAGCTTTATGATGAGAAAGATAGGTTGATCTAAGCAACAAACACATAAGCTCGGATTGTTCAACTTAGGTTATGTTCCACTTTGCAATTATTGAAAACTTGACCATAATCATTAATCACAAATTGCCACTTATGAATAGGAAATCAAGACAATTACACGGATCAAGACTCCTAAACTAGCAATAGATAATTATCAAGATCTATCTAGTTGTACACCTAAATAAATCTAGACAACATCATGAACAATTCTTGTAGAAGAACATAAGCAACTTTGATAGAAAATTAATGATAGATAGAATCTGAAAATCAATCACAAAACATGTCTAGGGCTTTGAAATCACCCTTAACCAAATAGAAGTTTAGCCTAGCATAGGCATTATAAACATAAAATTAAATAGAATCTAAGAAGAAAATAAAAGAAAGAAAGAAGAAGAAGAAGAATATTAATTATCCAACCTCTTGCTCTTTCTAAAGAAAAACAAAACTAGAGAAAAGAAAGAAGAAGAAAACTTAGAGAATTTTATTACAATGGCTAATATCCTACCTATGTACAATATGATCCCTTACAATCATCCAAGGCCCACTATTTATACACATTTTGGAGGGCTAAATGACAAGAGACAAGCTTTACAAATTTCAAAGGTAGGTATAATAGGTGGGTGCATTTTCTAACAATTTTCGTCATACATGACGATTTTGATCAGCCAACTTGATGGTCGATTTTGTCAATTTTGTAGGCCTTATCTGATCACATGGTCTTCTATAAAAATGTTACCCTATCAGTTACTGATCCATATCCGTTCGAATCAGCTCATTTGCTGATGTGGATAAGAAGATATGGGCAAAATACGAAAACAGGTCAGCACAGACGTCATTGCACATCAGCCAACTTCATGGTCAATTTCGCTAGGGAAAACGACTTCGTTTCAAGAAGTGTAAAACATCAAAAAGATAGATATGCCTCTTAGCTTTGCACGGCTACAAATTTCAGCCTTATTGCTTCAGTGAAACTCCAGATATAGCTGATATGGCAAAAGGTGTCGGAACTGGAACTGAACTGGATTTGCCCTTAATTCTAGTAATCTGAAATCACTCAAAGAAACTTGTGAAGAACACCAAATTACATAAAAATATAAAAGATCATAAACACAATTAGACTAAACAATAATAACTCGTATTTGACACAAAATAATAATAAAACATAACTAAAAACTATATAATTATACGAGTTATCATAAACCCTCACGAGACTAAACTCGTCCACTAGGGACACCTAGGGGTTTAAAGGCTTGTGTCACATGCTAAGTGCCACCGTGATTTCCTACGAAAATGGATTAGATTAGATTTTCTTATTTTATTTTTATTGAGTCGTTGCTAGGGACTAGCAACAATCTAAGTGTGGGGGTGTGATAACTCGTATAATTATATAGTTTTTAGTTATGTTTTATTATTGTTTTGTGTCAAATACGAGTTATTATTGTTTAGTCTAATTGTGTTTATGATCTTTTATATTTTTATGTAATTTGGTGTTTTTCACAAGTTTCTTTGAGTGATTTCAGATTACTGGAATTAAGGGCAAATCCAATTCAGTTCCAGTTCCGACACCTTTTGCCATATCAGCTATATCTGGAGTTTCACTAAAGAAATAAGGCTGAAATTTTAACCGTGCCAAGTTAAGAGGCATATCTATCTTTTTCATGTTTTACACTTCTTGAAATGGAGTCGTTTTCCCTAGCGAAATCGACCATCAAGTTGGCTGATGTGCAATGACATCTGTGCTGACCTGTTTTCGTATTTTGCCCATATCGTCCGATCCACATCAGAAAACGGATATGGATCACTAACTGATAGGGGAACATTTGTCTAGAAGACCATGTGATCAGATCAAGCCTCCAATATTGAAGAAATCGACCATCAAGTTGGCTGATGTGCAATGACGTCTGTGCTGACCTGTTTTCGTATTTTGCCCATATCTTCTTATCCAGATCAGAAAATGAGCTGATTCCAACGGCTATGGATCAGTAACTCATAGGGGAACATTTTTCTAGAAGACCATGTGATCAGATCAGGCCTCCAATATTGACAAAATCGACCATCAAGTTGGCTGATCAAAATTGTCATACAATATGACGAAAATTGTTAGAAAAATGCACCCACCTATTATACCTACCTTTGAAATTTGTAAAGCTTGTCTCTTGTCATTTAGCCCTCCAAAATGTGTATAAATAGAGGGCCTTGGATGATTGTAGAGGATATTGTACATAGGTAGGATATTAGCCATTGTAATAAAATTCTCTAAGTTTTCTTCTTATTTCTTTTCTCTTGATTTTCACTCTTTAAAGTAGTGGTAAAGTGTTTACACTCAATCAATCTCATGAAAACACTTCTACCATATGCTTGCTTGTCCACCTATTCTCCACTAAAAGATCATGCAACTTCATAAATCAAGAGGTCTTTAATCAAGGTTGTAATGGGGCCAAGGGGTTTGTAATGTGGTTGAAGAACAAAAGGATAAAGATATCACAAAGGTTCCAAAGAGTTCATAAAGTTTAGAGACATAAAAAGATTATACAAAGAAACTTCTCAAAACTCTTTACAAGTACATAGTCACCTAGGCCGGATATTCATGTTGGGCCTTTTCTTCATTCTAAACAACTTTGTAACATCTTTTTCTTTTTTCACAAATTCAAGAGATGATTCATTTTTTTTTTATATAGGAATGTATTTGCCAGTATTCCATTTCTTTTTCTCTTGACTTTTCTTTTCTTTTCCCCCCACACTTATTTCTTGTTTCTAACCAAAAAATATCCCTTGTCTTTGCAACTTGTCTCAAATCATGCTAATTCATCTTTGGAACAAAGGTAAAGTGATGCACCCAAAAGAGTGTATCTTATTTAACCTTGCACTAAAAAGATAAATTGTAAGTATAGTAGTTAGCAAGGGTCGAGTCCTCAGGGATTGGGTTTTAGTTTATAAGTTAATAGTTTAAAACTTAAATTCAAGAACAATAAAAGAAAAGGGGTTTTTGAAGCCAGATTTAAACTAAAGTAAATAATAAGAATAAGATGCAAGGCGGTATAACCAGCCAATAAAAATATATATACTAAATTAGGCGGTATAACCAGCCAATAAAAATATATATACTAAATTAGGCGGTATGACCAGCCAATAAAAATAAATATACTTTTAAAAATAAGCAAACTAGAAAAGTAAGAAAACAAGTAAGTAAGAAGAATCAAATATGAAAAATATTGTTAAGGTTTCATTCTCCACCACTAGACATCATTAAGAATCAATTTCAGATCTATCAATATCAACCAACTATCAAAGTTAACAACCGTAGATAACAACAAGCTCTGTTATCCCAATCTTTCCTTAGTTTGTCGTTAAATAGAACAAGCTCTCTATTTAATCTCTAACCATTAAACAACCTAGAATAAGCTCTCTAAATTCAATTTAATGGCAGCTTTATGATGAGAAAGATAGGTTGATCTAAGCAACAAACACATAAGCTCGGATTGTTCAACTTAGGTTATGTTCCACTTTGCAATTATTGAAAACTTGACCATAATCATTAATCACAAATTGCCACTTATGAATAGGAAATCAAGACAATTACACGGGTCAAGACTCCTAAACAAGCAATAGATAATTATCAAGATCTATCTAGTTGTACACCTAAACAAATCAAGACAACATCATGAACAATTCTTGTAGAAGAACATAAGCAACTTTGATAGAAAATTAATGATAGATAGAATCTGAAAATCAATCACAAAACATGTCTAGGGCTTTGAAATCACCCTTAACCAAATAGAAGTTTAGCCTAGCATAGGCATTATAAACATAAAATTAAATAGAATCTAAGAAGAAAATAAAAGAAAGAAAGAAGAAGAAAAAGAAGAATATTAATTATCCAACCTCTTGATCTTTCTAAAGAAAAAGAAAACTAGAGAAAAGAAAGAAGAAGAAAACTTAGAGAATTTTATTACAATGGCTAATATCCTACCAATGTACAATATATCCTCTACAATCATCCAAGGCCCTCTATTTATACACATTTTGGAAGGCTAAATGACAAGAGACAAGCTTTACAAATTTCAAAGGTAGGTATAATAGGTGGGTGAATTTTTCTAACAATTTTCGTCATATTGTATGACAATTTTGATCAGCCAACTTGATGGTCGATTTCGTCAATGTTGGAGGCCTGATCTGATCACATGGTCTTCTAGAAAAAGGTTCCCCTATCAGTTACAGATCCATAGCCGTTGGAATCAGCTCATTTTCTGATGTTGTTAAGCAGATATGGGCAAAATACGAAAACATGTCAGCACAGACGTCATTGCACAGCAGCCAACTTGATGGTCGATTTCGTCAATATTAGAGGCCTGATCTGATCATATGGTCTTCTAGAAAAAGGTTCCCGTATCAGTTACGGATCCATAGCCATTGTAATCAGCTCATTTGCTGATGTGGATAAGCAGATATGGGCAAAATACGACAACAGGTCAGCACAGACGTCATTGCACATCAGCCAACTTGATGGTCGATTTCGCTAGGGATAACGACTCCGTTTCAAGAATTATAAAACATGAAAAAGATAGATATGCCTCTTAGCTTTGCACGGCTACAAATTTCAGCCTTATTGCTTCAGTGAAACTCCAGATATAGCTGATATGGCAAAATGTGTCGGAACTGGAACTGAACTGGATTTGCCCTTAATTCTAGTAATCTGAAATCACTCAATGAAACTTGTGAAAAACACCAAATTACATAAAAATATAAAAGATCATAAACACAATTAGACTAAACAATAATAACTCGTATTTGACACAAAACAATAATAAAACATAACTAAAAACTATATAATTATACGAGTTATCACACCCCCACACTTAGATTGTTGCTAGTCCCTAGCAACGACTCAATAAAAATAAAATAAGAGAATCTAATCTAATCCACTTTCGTAGGAAATCACGGTGGCACTTAGCATGTGACACAAGCCTTTAAACCCCTAGGTGTCCCTAGTGGACGAGTTTAGTCTCGTGAGGGTTTACTAGAACGATACCCACAAACATTGAAAAATTAAAATATAAATAAACTACATATAAATAAACTACATATACTAAAAATATTTACTCCTAATCCTTTCAATACAAATTAGAGACAATATTTGAACAAGTCTTATAAACTAATCAATAGCTTAAAAAATTTCACAAAAAATCATGCTTGAATGTAAATTGTTTGAGTTAAGCCAATATTAGCATAACATATCTCAATCAAAATAGTGCATGTTCAAATTTAATCTCAACTTCTCACATGGGATACTCTCTTGATTTTCACTCTTTAAAGTAGTGGTAAAGTGTTTACACTCAATCAATCTCATGAAAACACTTCTACCATATGCTTGCTTGTCCACCTATTCTCCACTAAAAGATCATGCAACTTCATAAATCAAGAGGTCTTTAATCAAGGTTGTAATGGGGCCAAGGGGTTTGTAATGTGGTTGAAGAACAAAAGGATAAAGATATCACAAAGGTTCCAAAGAGTTCATAAAGTTTAGAGACATAAAAAGATTATACAAAGAAACTTCTCAAAACTCTTTACAAGTACATAGTCACCTAGGCCGGATATTCATGTTGGGCCTTTTCTTCATTCTAAACAACTTTGTAACATCTTTTTCTTTTTCCACAAATTAAAGAGATGATTCATTTTTTTTATATAGGAATGTATTTGCCAGTATTCCATTTCTTTTTCTCTTGACTTTTCTTTTCTTTTCCCCCCACACTTATTTTTTGTTTCTAACCAAAAAATATCCCTTGTCTTTGCAACTTGTCTCAAATCATGCTAATTCATCTTTGGAACAAAGGTAAAGATATAAGTATATTTAGGTTAGGGACAAGTTATGGTTACCAAAGAGATAGCTTATTCAATGTAGGCTCAAATTGGTTCACTAAGGGTGTGTTCTCTTGGAACATCAATAAGGGATGGTTGTTTGGCCCTGGCTAAAAATCCTAATGCCTCTATCATATTCATGTTGTCACATGCATCAATATAGTCTCAAACGGTTTAAAGCAAGTTCTAGAGAATCATGTAATCATAAGAGCACTCAAGAAAGAAATTAGATTGATTTGTATAATGCATCAATCATTTTAGGCTCAAAAACTCACAAGGATGATTATACAAGTCAGATTAAGTCTAAACATGCTTCTTTCTCAATCAACATATCATATTAACATTGGCTCATAAAAAGGTTGACATCAAGCTCAATTCTCATGAAAATCTTCTCACTAATAAATATGTTTTAGACTTATGCAATTCATATCTCATCATTGTATTAAAAAGGAACTAAAACACACTAAAAAATAATAATAATAATAAAGACTCATAAAAAAAAAGTAGTAGACAAAAATAAAAGAAATCCTAAATCATTCCCCCACACTTAATTCTTACATTGTCCTCAATGTAAGTCTATTAACCCAAATGAAAGAATCATGTGTAAGAGAAAAGAACTAATAACATAAGAATAGGAATAACTAGACTCAAAACAAAACAAACTCATGCAACCTAAATAATCCTAAAATACTAAACAAAAATTAACAAGTAAACGTAAAAAGATTAAAATCAAACTGACAAGGTATGTCTCAAGTCTCCCTTACTCAGACCTTGTTCAGAATGAATACTTCTAAATTGCTTAAAACACAACAAACTCTTTTTTTTTTTTTTGAAAAGAAGAAATCAAACCGACAAGGTATGTCTCAAGTCTCCATTACTCAGACCTTGTTCAGAATGAATACTTCTAAATTGCTTAAAACACAACAAACTTTTTTTTTTTTTTTAAGAAGGTAAAATTTAGGAGATACTACCTGTAGAGGTTGCTAACCACTTATTATAACTGAGACACAACAAACAAAATGTTAGATAATGTCACAAAGACAAAGTGCAATCCACTCCTTGCTCGTCCATATCTCTTTTTCTTTCTCCAAGCGTTTGCGAAACAACCGTAGCAGATAAATACTCATAAGCTTGGAGCTTTTTGAGTAAATCTTCAATGGTTGTAGCAGAAATTATGGTTCTCCTTGCCTCTGAAAACATGAATCCATTATCCACAGCATTATCTAAATATGAAAGAAAATTACTAAAATAACCATTAATATTAAGCAAACCAATGGGTTTCTTATTTGTGACCAAAGATGACCAAGAAGCCACGCAAGCTATTTCTTCCAATGTACCCAGACCTCCTGGTAAAGCAATGAATGCATCGGCAGAATGGTACATGATTGTTATCCGTTCAGGGACACTCCAGACTTGTATTTCCTTACCCACGGTAGGTCCACAAAATCTTGTGAATAGTTTTGGCACGATTCCTAGAACTGGACTTCCTCCGGCGTGTGCTGCTGTAGCGACTGCTCCCATTAAACCCGTACTACCGCCTCCATAAATCAAGTGGATCTTTTGTTGGGCAAGTATTACTCCAACTCTTATGGCTTCATCAGCGAATATGTTATTTTTCCCTGGATAAGCACCTCCAAAGACACAAATTTTTTTAATGCGCTGGGATGAAGTACTTTCCATTTTTTTTTCTTCGAGTGCCTGAAAGAGAATGAGTACATGGTGTAATATATAGAGGACTGAGTAGTGAATCAGACAAGAGTAATAATGTCGCCGAAAGTGTATCTGACCTGTCAGAAGAAAATGTTAACCTAACAAAAGATTTTTGCGTGATTTCAGGAAGAAAATCAAAAAGAGAAGAAAAATCAACCGTAAAAGTCAAGAGTAATAATGTCGCCGAAAGTGTATTTGACCTGTCAGAAGAAAATGTTAACCTAACAAAAGATTTTTGCGTGATTTCAGGAAGACAATCAAAAAGAGAAGAAAAATCAACCGTAAAAGACAAATAAAAAAAAAAGAATAATTACACAAATCGAACAACACGTAAATTAAACCAAAATGAAGTTATTGCAAATCAAACCAAAAGCTGAGAAGTCATTTATTGTAGTTGTGATTGTGGCTCACATCTTCCTCTGGTTTTACGTCCAGAAACGGCTTAAACGCCTTCTATGAGTCGAGGATATGCTTCC
The DNA here is from genome assembly GCA_030761205.1 of Fremontodendron californicum. Lineage (NCBI taxonomy): Eukaryota > Viridiplantae > Streptophyta > Magnoliopsida > Malvales > Malvaceae > Fremontodendron > Fremontodendron californicum. The sequence continues at coordinate 4,935,053 of JAULJL010000019.1, read as the reverse complement.
CATCCAGTTTTCTTACAAGCTGGCAAACAGGGTCTTTTAACATCAGATTCCCAAGATGTTACCATTCCCTTTGGAATTGCGGCCATAAATCAAGAATTTCTCTTTGTACGTCTCCACTAGGATGCGTCTCAAGAGAAAGTTGGATATTACCCAAATTCTCCTTACTCAGTCCATCCTTAATGAATTCAATTTTATCATCTCGATTAGAGGACGGAATCCCAATAGAACGACATTTACCGTTACACGTCCATCGTGCACATTTGTGGCAGTTTGAACTCATGCGCTTTGCTCGTCGCTTCTTTGCAAAAGTGCTTCTACCTGTACCTGGTAAATGCAAAACAGGAAGATATTCATCTTCACGTACCTTGGCTTCAATTATCCAACGTATGTCTCCAGGAATCCCTTTGTGCATAAGCATTCTTAATCTTTCAAATCGAACTTGGTAAAGCTTCAGTAAAATATTTCGAGGAAAATGAGGAAATCGTTTCTGCAATCTTGTGAGAATATCATCCATCCTGAAAAAAAAAATGAAAAAAATTGAAAGAGAAATTGGAAGAGAAATTTATATACAATATCAGTTTTGTGGGTAGCTGATGGAACCGATTTAAATAATCACGGAGTACCGTTATCCGCCATTTAACCGGGGTAAAAAAAAATAAAAATTATATTTACATCTAGTTATTTTCAAAACAAGGATCAGAAAGAAAAACAGCATACAAAAAAACACAAAAACAAAACACTCTAAATAAAATCCTAAATTCTTCCCCCCAAACATAATTCTTACATTGTCATTAATGTAATGCTATTATCCCCCAATGCAAGAATTATATGTAGAGAAAAGAACTATTAAACAAAAGAAACTTAAGCAGCCTAAATGAACTTAAAAACAGTAAACACAATTAACAAAGAAACATAAGAAATAAAAATAAAAACAATAAAAATAATAAAAGAAAAAACGAAAAGAAAGAGAAAGCAAATCTGAATATGGAAGGTTGGGAATTTCATCTTTAACTGGGCTGCCTTCCCAATTAACACTTGAGTTAGTGTTTTGAATCTAACCAACACCCCTTCTTGGCTTTTTAGGCTTGTCAGGCTCATACATGAAATTTCCCAAATTTATGCGTTTGAGAGGTAGCTTTCTTTGCACAACAGTGGATGCATTCTCCATTACAAGTATTATTCCATCATCCTTGGTGGTGCATATCTCATCGAGGAATGATGCATCTTTTGGTACTTGTTGAATGACATCCACAAACAAACTGTTTAAGGTTTCCAGCGTGTCTTGTTCATGTTCATCCTCCTTGAACTTTGCGAATCTACTAGGAAAAGGTGGAGAAGAAACATTAGTAAAAATTGGAATCTCAAACGTTACCTCAGGTGCTGAAATACTCTTATTTGGATCATTGGCTTCATTATCCTCAAGAATAGAATTCATCTCTAATTTTGTCTCATCCTCATCTTGTTCCTCATTCCTCAAGGTCACAATAGTAGCATTCTCCTTTGGGTTAATCATCGTTTGGGCAGAGAGTTCTTCAGATCTTTGTGCTACCCATACCACCATACTACTAGCCAATAGGCTCATTTGCCTTTCCAAACTCTGGATACTTGCCCTTGTTTCCTGTTGAAATTGCAAAGTATTAGTAACAAGAGAATCGACAAGATCTTCTAAAGAAGTACCTGAGTTTTGAGTCATATGTAGTGGTTGAAAAAGATCTGGTTCTTGGGACCATGATTGATTGAAGCTAGATGGATGAGTGTAATTGGCATAAGGATCTACTTCTTGATAATTTTTCGAGTAGCCATAATTAGTATGATCCCACCATCCCTCATGGTAAGTGTTTGAGTAATGATAATACTGTTGGTCTTAGAACACTTGATGGCCTTGACATCCTCCCATGGCGAATTGTTGAACTGGGGAGGTGAGCTTGGCTTGTTGATTCTCTATGTTCATGTATGCCACCAACTCTTCAAGTGTTAGATTGCTCAATTCCATCGTTTTTTTTTTTTTTTTTCAAAATTTGATAAGAAAAACCCGTATGTACAAGAAAATAAAACTCATTAGAACTGAAAATAAGAATAAACCAAGTAACAAATAAACTAAAGAAAACAATCCCCGGCAACGGCGCCAAAAATTTGATGCACCCAAAAGAGTGTATCTTATTTAACCTTGCACTAAAAAGATAAATTGTAAGTATAGTAGTTAGCAAGGGTCGAGTCCTCAGGGATTGGGTTTTAGTTTATAAGTTAATAGTTTAAAACTTAAATTCAAGAACAATAAAAGAAAAGGGGTTTTTGAAGCCAGATTTAAACTAAAGTAAATAATAAGAATAAGATGCAAGGCGGTATAACCAGCCAATAAAAATATATATACTAAATTAGGCGGTATAACCAGCCAATAAAAATATATATACTAAATTAGGCGGTATGACCAGCCAATAAAAATAAATATACTTTTAAAAATAAGCAAACTAGAAAAGTAAGAAAACAAGTAAGTAAGAAGAATCAAATATGAAAAATATTGTTAAGGTTTCATTCTCCACCACTAGACATCATTAAGAATCAATTTCAGATCTATCAATATCAACCAACTATCAAAGTTAACAACCGTAGATAACAACAAGCTCTGTTATCCCAATCTTTCCTTAGTTTGTCGTTAAATAGAACAAGCTCTCTATTTAATCTCTAACCATTAAACAACCTAGAATAAGCTCTCTAAATTCAATTTAATGGCAGCTTTATGATGAGAAAGATAGGTTGATCTAAGCAACAAACACATAAGCTCGGATTGTTCAACTTAGGTTATGTTCCACTTTGCAATTATTGAAAACTTGACCATAATCATTAATCACAAATTGCCACTTATGAATAGGAAATCAAGACAATTACACGGGTCAAGACTCCTAAACTAGCAATAGATAATTATCAAGATCTATCTAGTTGTACACCTAAACATATCAAGACAACATCATGAACAATTCTTGTAGAAGAACATAAGCAACTTTGATAGAAAATTAATGATAGATAGAATCTGAAAATCAATCACAAAACATGTCTAGGGCTTTGAAATCACCCTTAACCAAATAGAAGTTTAGCCTAGCATAGGCATTATAAACATAAAATTAAATAGAATCTAAGAAGAAAATAAAAGAAAGAAAGAAGAAGAAGAAGAAGAATATTAATTATCCAACCTCTTGATCTTTCTAAAGAAAAAGAAAACTAGAGAAAAGAAAGAAGAAGAAAACTTAGAGAATTTTATTACAATGGCTAATATCCTACCAATGTACAATATATCCTCTACAATCATCCAAGGCCCTCTTTTTATACACATTTTGGAAGGCTAAATGACAAGAGACAAGCTTTACAAATTTCAAAGGTAGGTATAATAGGTGGGTGAATTTTTCTAACAATTTTCGTCATATTGTATGACAATTTTGATCAGCCAACTTGATGGTCGATTTCGTCAATGTTGGAGGCCTGATCTGATCACATGGTCTTCTTGAAAAAGGTTCCCCTATCAGTTACGGATCCATAGCCGTTGGAATCAGCTCATTTGCTGATGTTGATAAGCAGATATGGGCAAAATATGAAAACATGTCAGCACAGACGTCATTGCACATCAGCCAACTTGATGGTCGATTTCGTCAATATTAGAGGCCTGATCTGATCATATGGTCTTCTAGAAAAAGGTTCCCGTATCAGTTACGGATCCATAGCCATTAGAATCAGCTCATTTTCTGATGTGGATAAGCAGATATGGGCAAAATACAAAAACAGGTCAGCACAGACGTCATTGCACATAAGCCAACTTGATGGTCGATTTCGCTAGGGAAAACGACTCCGTTTCAAGAAGTATAAAACATGAAAACGATAGATATGCCTCTTAGCTTTGGACGGCTACAAATTTCAGCCTTATTGCTTCAGTGAAACTCCAGATATAGCTGATATGGCAAAATGTGTCGGAACTGGAACAGAACTGGATTTGCCCTTAATTCTAGTAATCTGAAATCACTCAAAGAAACTTGTGAAAAACACCAAATTACATAAAAATATAAAAGATCATAAACACAATTAGACTAAACAATAATAACTCGTATTTGACACAAAACAATAATAAAACATAACTAAAAACTATATAATTATACGAGTTATCATAAAGATATAAGTATATTTAGGTTAGGGATAAGTTATGGTTACCAAAGAGATAGCTTATTCAATGTAGGCTCAAATTGGTTCACTAAGGGTGTGTTCTCTTGGAACATCAATAAGGGATGGTTGTTTGGCCCTGGCTAAAAATCCTAATGCCTCTATCATATTCATGTTGTCACATGCATCAATATAGTCTCAAACGGTTTAAAGCAAGTTCTAGAGAATCATGTAATCATAAGAGCACTCAAGAAAGAAATTAGATTGATTTGTATAATGCATCAATCATTTTAGGCTCAAAAACTCACAAGAATGATTATACAAGTCAGATTAAGTCTAAACATGCTTCTTTCTCAATCAACATATCATATTAACATTGGCTCATAAAAAGGTTGACATCAAGCTCAATTCTCATGAAAATCTTCTCACTAATAAATATGTTTTAGACTTATGCAATTCATATCTCATCATTGTATTAAAAAGGAACTAAAACACACTAAAAAATAATAATAATAATAATAATAAAGACTCATAAAAAAAAAATAGTAGACAAAAATAAAAGAAATCCTAAATCATTCCCCCCACACTTAATTCTTACATTGTCCTCAATGTAAGTCTATTAACCCAAATGAAAGAATCATGTGTAAGAGAAAAGAACTAATAACATAAGAATAGGAATAACTATACTCCAAAACAAAACAAACTCATGCAACCTAAATAATCCTAAAATACTAAACAAAAATTAACAAGTAAACGTAAAAAGATTAAAATCAAACTGACAAGGTATGTCTCAAGTCTCCCTTACTCAGACCTTGTTCAGAATTAATACTTCTAAATTGCTTAAAACACAACAAACTCTTTTTTTTTTTTTGAAAAGAAGAAATCAAACTGACAAGGTATGTCTCAAGTCTCCCTTACTCAGACCTTGTTCAGAATGAATACTTCTAAATTGCTTAAAACACAACAAACTTTTTTTTTTTTTGAGAAGGTAAAATTTAGGAGATATTACCTGTAGAGGTTGCTAACCACTTATTATAACTGAGACACAACAAACAAAATGTTAGATAATGTCACAAAGACAAAGTGCAATCCACTTCTTGCTCGTCCATATCTCTTTTTCTTTTTCCGAGCGTTTGCGAAACAACCGTAGCAGATAAATACTCATAAGCTTGGAGCTTTTTGAGTAAATCTTCAATGGTTGTAGCAGAAATTATGGTTCTCCTTGCCTCTGAAAACATGAATCCATTATCCACAGCATTATCTAAATATGAAAGCAAATTACTAAAATAACCATTAATATTAAGCAAACCAATGGGTTTCTTATTTGTGACCAAAGATGACCAAGAAGCCACGCAAGCTATTTCTTCCAATGTACCCAGACCTCCTGGTAAAGCAATGAATGCATCGGCAGAATGGTACATGATTGTTATCCGTTCAGGGATACTCCAGACTTGTATTTCCTTACCCAAGGTAGGTCCACAAAAATCTGTGAATAGTTTTGGCACGATTCCTAGAACTGGACTTCCTCCGGCGTGTGCTGCTGTAGCGACTGCTCCCATTAAACCCGTACTACCGCCTCCATAAATCAACTGGATCTTTTGTTGGGCAAGTATTACTCCAACTCTTATGGCTTCATCAGCGAATATGTTATTTTTCCCTGGATAAGCACCTCCAAAAACACAAATTTTATTAATGCGTTGGGACGAAGTACTTTCCATTTTTTTTTTCTTTTTTTTTCTTTTTTTCGAGTGCCTGAAAGAGAATGAGTACATGGTGTAATATATAGAGGATTGAGTAGTGAATCGGACAAGAGTAATAATGTCGCCGAAAGTGTATCTGACCTGTCAGAAGAAAATGTTAACCTAACAAAAGATTTTTGCGTGATTTCAGGAAGAAAATCAAAAAGAGAAGAAAAATCAACCGTAAAAGTCAAGAGTAATAATGTCGCCGAAAGTGTATTTGACCTGTCAGAAGAAAATGTTAACCTAACAAAAGATTTTTGCGTGATTTCAGGAAGAAAATAAAAAAGAGAAGAAAAATCAATCGTAAAAGACAAATAAAAAAAATGAGAATAATTACACAAATCGAATAACACGTAAATTAAACCGAAATAAAGTTATTGCAAATCAAACCAAAAGCTGAGAAGTCATTTATTGTAGTTGTGATTGTGGCTCACATCTTCCTCTGGTTTTACGTCTAGAAACGGCTTAAACGCCTTCTATGAGTCGAGGATATGCTTCCCATCCAGTTTTCTTACAAGCTGGCAAACAGGGTCTTTTAACATCAGATTCCCAAGATGTTGCCATTCCCTTTGGAATTGCGGCCATAAATCAAGAATTTCTCTTTGTACGTCTCCACTAGGATGCGTCTCAAGAGAAAGTTGGATATTACCCAAATTCTCCTTACTCAGTCCATCCTTAATGAATTCAATTTTATCATCTCGATTAGAGGACGGAATCCCAATAGAACGACATTTACCATTACACGTCCATCGTGCACATTTGTGGCAATTTAAACTCATGCGCTTTGCTCGTCGCTTCTTTGCAAAAGTGCTTCTACCTGTACCTGGTAAATGCAAAACAGGAAGATATTCATCTTCACGTACCTTGGCTTCAATTATCCAACGTATGTCTCCAGGAATCCCTTTGTGCATAAGCATTCTTAATCTTTCAAATCGAACTTGGTAAAGCATCAGTAAAATATTTCGAGGAAAGGGAGGAAATCGTTTCTGCAATCTTGTGAGAATATCATCCATCCTGAAAAAAAAATGAAAAAAAATTGAAAGAGAAATTGGAAGAGAAATTTATATACAATATCAGTTTTGTGGGTAGCTGATGGAACCGATTTAAATAATCACGGAGTACCGTTATCCGCCATTTAACCGGGGTTAAAAAAATAAAAATTATATTTACATCTAGTTATTTTCAAAACAAGGATCAAAAAAAAAAAAAAACAACATAAAAAGACTCAAAAATAAAACACTCTAAATAAAATCCTAAATTCTTCCCCCCACACATAATTCTTACATTGTCATTAATGTAATGCTACTATCCCCCAATGCAAGAATTATATGTAAGAGAAAAGAACTATTAAACAAAAGAAACTTATGCAGCCTAAATGAACTTAAAAACAGTAAACACAATTAACAAAGAAACATAAAAATAAAAACAATAAAAATAATAAAAGAAAAAGGAAAAGAAAGAGAAAGAGAAAGCAAATCTGAATATGGAAGGTTGGCAATTTCATCTTTAATTGGGCTGCCTTCCCAATTAACACTTGAGTTAGTGTTTTGAATCTAACCAACACCCCTTCTTGGCTTTTTACGCTTGTCAGGCTCATACATGAAATTTTCCAAATTTATGCATTTGAGAGGTAGCTTTCTTTGCACAACAGTGGATGTATTCTCCATTACAAGTATTATTCCATCATCCTTGGTGGTGCAGATCTCATCGAGGAATGATGCATCTTTTGGTACTTGTTGAATGACATCCACAAACAAACTGTTTAAGGTTTCCAGCGTGTCTTGTTCATGTTCATCCTCCTTGAACTTTGCGAATCTACTAGGAAAAGGTGGAGAAGAAACATTAGTAAAAAGTGAAACCTTAAACGTTACCTCAGGTGCCGAAATACTCTTATTTGGATCTTTGGCTTCATTATCCTCAAGAATAGAATCCATCTCTAATTTTGTTTCATCCTCATCTTGTTCCTCATTCTTCAAGGTCACAATAGTAGCATTCTCCTTTGGGTTAACCTCGTTTGGGCTGGGAGTTCTTCAGATCTTTGTGCTACCCATCCCACCATACTACTAGCCAATTGGCTCATTTGCTTTTCCAAACTCTGGATGCTTGCCCTTGTTTCCTGTTGAAATTGCAAAGAATCAGTAACAAGAGAATAGACAAGATCTTCTAAAGAAGTACCTGAGTTTTGAGTCATATGTGGTGGTTGAAAAAGATCTGGTTCTTGAGACCATGATTGATTGAAGCTAGATGGATGAGTGTAATTGGCATAAGGATCTACTTCTTGGTAATTTTTTGAGTAGCCATAATTAGTATGATCCCACCATCCCTCATGGTAAGTGTTTGAGTAATGATCATACTGTTGGTCTTGGAACACTTGATGGCCTTGACATCCTCCCATGGCCAATTGTTGAACTGGGGAGGTGAGATTGGCTTGTTGATTCTCCATGTTCATGTATGCCACCAACTCTTCAAGTGTTATATTACTCAATTCCATTGTTTTTTTTTTTTTTTAAATTTGAAAAGAAAAACTTGTATGTACAAGAAAATAAAACTAATTAGAACTGAAAATAAGAATAAACCAAGTAACAAATAAACTAAAGAAAGCAATCCCCGGCAACGGCGCCAAAAATTTGATGCACCCAAAAGAGTGTATCTTATTTAACCTTGCACTAAAAAGATCAATTGTAAGTATAATGATTAGCAAGGGTCGAGTCCTCAGGGATTGGGTTTTAATCTATGAGTTATTAGTTTATAACTTACGTTCAAAGAAAACAATAAAAGAAAAGGGGTTTTTGAAGCCAGATTTAAACTAAAGTAAATAATAAGAATAAGATGCAAGGCGGTATAACCAGCCAATAAAAATATATATACTAAATTAGGCGGTATAACCAGCCAATAAAAATATATATACTAAATTAGGCGGTATAACCAGCCAATAAAAATAAAACAAAGTTAATATACAAATTAGGCGGTATAACCAGCCAATAAAAATAAATATACTTTTAAAAATAAGCAAACTAGAAAAGTAAGAAAACAAGTAAGTAAGAAGAATCAAATATGAAAAATATGGTTAAGGTTTCATTCTCCACCACTAGACATCATTAAGAATCAATTTCAGATCTATCAATATCAACCAACTATCAAAGTTAACAACCGTAGATAACAACAAGCTCTGTTATCCCAATCTTTCCTTAGTTTGTCGTTAAATAGAACAAGCTCTCTATTTAATCTCTAACCATTAAACAACCTAGAATAAGCTCTCTAAAATCAATTTAATGGCAGCTTTATGATGAGAAAGATAGGTTAATCTAAGCAACAAACACATAAGCTCGGATTGTTCAACTTAGGTTATGTTCCACTTTGCAATTATTGAAAACTTGACCATAATCATTAATCACAAATTGCCACTTATGAATAGGAAATCAAGACAATTACACGGATCAAGACTCCTAGACTAGCAATAGATAATTATCAAGAACTATCTAGTTGTACACCTAAATAAATCAAGACAACATCATGAACAATTCTTGTAGAAGAACATAAGCAACTTTGATAGAAAATTAATGATAGATAGAATCTGAAAATCAATCACAAAACATGTCTAGGGCTTTGAAATCACCCTTAACCAAATAGAAGTTTAGCCTAGCATAGGCATTGTAAACATAAACATAAAATTAAAGAGAATTTAAGAAGGAAATAAAAGAAAGAAAGAAGAAGAAGAAAATAAAGAAAAAGAAAACTAGAGAAAAGAAAGAAGAAGAAAACTTAGAGAATTTTATTAAAATGGCTAATATCCTACCTATGTACAATATCATCCCTTACAATCATCCAAGGCCCTCTATTTATACACATTTTGGAGGGCTAAATGACAAGAGACAAGCTTTACAAATTTCAAAGGTAGGTATAATAGGTGGGTGCATTTTCTAACAATTTTCGTCATACATGACGATTTTGATCAGCCAAATTGATGGTCGATTTCGTCAATGTTGGAGGCCTGATCTGATCACATGGTCTTCTAGAAAAAGGTTCCCCTATCAGTTACGAATCCATACCCGTTGGAATCAGCTCATTTGCTGATGTGGATAAGCCGATATGGGCAAAATACGAAAACATGTCAGCACAGACGTCATTGCACATCAGCCAACTTGATGGTCGATTTCGTCAATATTAGAGGCCTGATCTGATCATATGGTCTTATAGAAAAAGGTTCCCGTATCAGTTACGGATCCATAGCCATTGGAATCAGCTCATTTTCTGATGTGGATAAGCAGATATGGGCAAAATACGAAAACAGGTCAGCACAGACGTCATTGCACATCAGCCAACTTGATGGTCGATTTCGCTAGGGAAAACGACTCCGTTTCAAGAAGTATAAAACATGAAAAAGATAGATATGCCTCTTAGCTTTGCACGGCTACAAATTTCAGCCTTATTGCTTCAGTGAAACTCCAGATATAGCTGATATGGAAAAATGTGTCGGAACTGGAACTGAACTGGATTTGCCCTTAATTCTAGTAATCTGAAATCACTCAAAGAAACTTGTGAAAAACACCAAATTACATAAAAATATAAAAGATCATAAACACAATTAGACTAAACAATAATAACTCGTATTTGACACAAAACAATAATAAAACATAACTAAAAACTATATAATTATACGAGTTATCATATTCCTTTCAATATAAATTAGAGACAATCTTTGAACAAGTCTTATAAACTAATCAATAGCTTAAAGAATTTCACAAAAAATCATGCTTGAATGTAAATTGTTTGAGTTAAGCCAATATTAACATAACATATTTCAATCAAAATAGTGCACATTCAAACTTAATCTCAACTACTCATATGGGATACTCTCATGATTTTCACTCTTTAAAGTAGTGGTAAAGTGTTTACACTCAATCAATCTCATGAAAATAGTTCTACCATATGCTTGCTTGTCTACCTATTCTCCACTAAAAGATCATGCAACTTCATAAATCAAGAGGTCTTTAATCAAGGTTGTAATGGAGCCAAGAGGTAATAATGTGGTTAAAGAATAAAAAGGAAAAGATATCACATACATCCCAAAGACTTCATAGAATTTAGAGACAAAATAAGATTTTGCAGATAAAACTTTCTCAATATTCTTTAGAAGTACATAATCACATAGGCTGAATATTTCATGTTGAGCCTTTACTTCATTCTAACCAACTTTCGAACATCTTTTTCTTTTCTTTAACTAGAAGTTCAAGAGATTATTCAAAAAAATTTTTTTTTTTTTCATATGGGAATGTATTTGGCAATATTCCCTCTATTTTTCTCTTGACTTTTGCCTTTCTCCTCCCCCACACTTATCTTTTGTTCTAACCCAAATTTTCAAAAAATATCCCTTGTTTTTGCAATATGTCTCAAACATTCTAGTCCATCTTTAGAACAAGGGTAAAGATATAAATGTGTTTAGGCTAGGTGTAAGATGTGGTTACCAAATAAATAGCTTATTCAATGTAGGCTCAAATTGGTTCACTAGAGGGATGTTCTCTTGGAACATCAATAAGGGATGGCTGTTTGGCCCTAGTTAAAAAGTCCTAATGCCTCTATCATATTCATGTTGTTACATGCATCAATATAGTCTCAAATGGTTTAAAGCAAGTTCTAGAGAATCATGTAATCATAAGAGCACTCAAGAAAGAAATTAGATTGATTTGTATAATGCATCAATCATTATAGGCTCAAAAACTCACAAGGATGATTATACAAGTCAGATTAAGTCTAAACATGCTTCTTTCTCAATCAACATATCATATTAACATTGGCTCATAAAAAGATTGATATCAAGTTCAATTCTCATGAAAATCTTCTCACTAATAAATCTGTTTTAGACTTATGCAATTCATATCTCATCATTGTATTAAAAAGGAACTAAAACACACTAAAAATAATAATAATAAAGACTCATAAAAAAAATAGTAGACAAAAATAAAAGAAATCCTAAATCATTCCCCCCACACTTAATTCTTACATTGTCCTCAATGTAAGTCTATTAACCCAAATGAAAGAATCATGTGTAAGAGAAAAGAACTAATAACATAAGAATAGGAACAACTAAGACTCAAAACAAAACAAACTCATGCAACCTAAATAATCCTAAAATACTAAACAAAAATTAACAAGTAAACATAAAAAATAAAAATAAAAACAATAAAAATAAAAATAATAAAAGAAAAGAAAAAGGAAAAGAAAGAGAAAGCAAATCTGAATATGGAAGGTTGGCAATTTCTTCTTTAATTGGGTTGCCTTCCCAATTAACACTTGAGTTAATGTTTTGAACCTAACCAACACCCCTTCTTGGCTTTTTAGGCTTGTCAGGCTCATACATGAAATTTTCCAAATTAATGCGTTTGAGAGGAAGCTTTCTTTGCACAACAGTGGATGCATTCTCCATTACAAGTATTATTCCATCATCCTTTGTGGTGCATATCTCATCGAGGAATGGAGCATATTTTGATACTTGTTGAATGGCATCCACAAACAAGTTGTTTAAGGTTTCTGGCATGTGTTGTTCATGTTCTTCCTCCATGAACTTTGCAAATCTACTAGGAAAAGGTGGAGAAGAAACATTAGTAAAAAGTGGAACCTTAAACGTTACCTCAGGTGCCGAAATACTCTTATTTGGATTTGTGGCTTCATTATCCTCAAGAATAGAATCCATCTATAATTTTGTCTCATCCTCATCTTGTTCCTCATTCCTCAAGGTCACAATCGTAGCATTCTCCTTTGGGTTAATCATCGTTTGGGCAGGGAGTTCTTCAGATCTTTGTGCTACCCATCCCACCATACTACTAGTCAATTGGATCATTTGCTTTTCCAAACTCTGGATGCTTGCCCTTGTTTCCTGTTGAAATTGCAATGTATCAGTAACAAGAGAATAGACAAGATCTTCTAAAGAAGTACCTGAGTTTTGAGTCATATGTGGTGGTTGAAAAAGATCTGGTTCTTGGGACCATGATTGATTGAAGCTAGATGGATGAGTGTAATTGGCATAAGGATCTACTTCTTGGTAATTTTCTGAATAGCCATAAGTAGTATGATCCCACCATCCCTCATGGTAAGTGTTTGAGTAATGATCATACTGTTGGTCTTGGAACACTTGATGGCCTTGACATCCTCCCATGGCCAATTGTTGAACTAGGGAAGTGAGATTGGCTTGTTGATTCTCCATGTTCATGTATGCCACCAACTCTTCAAGTGTTAGATTGCTCAACTCCATCGTTTTTTTTTTTTTTTTTTCAAAATTTGATAAGAAAAACTTGTATGTACAAGAAAATAAAACTAATTAGAACTGAAAATAAGAATAAACCAAGTAACAAATAGACTAAAGAAAACAATCCCCGGCAACGGCGCCAAAAATTTGATGCACCCAAAAGAGTGTATCTTACTTAACCTTGCACTAAAAAGATCAATTGTAAGTATAATGATTAGCAAGGGTCGAGTCCTCAGGGATTGGGTTTTAATCTATGAGTTATTAGTTTATAACTTACGTTCAAGAACAATAAAAGAAAAGGGGTTTTTGAAGCCATATTTAAACTAAAGTAAATAATAAGAATAGGATGCAAGGCGGTATAACCAGCCAATAAAAATATATATACTAAATTAGGCGGTATAACCAGCCAATAAAAATAAAACAAAGTTAATATACAAATTAGGCGGTATAACCAGCCAATAAAAATAAATATACTAAGAAGAATCAAATATGAAACATATGGTTAAGGTTTCATTCTCCACCACTAGACATCATTAAGAATCAATTTCAGATCTATCAATATCAACCAACTATCAAAGTTAACAACCGTAGATAACAACAAGCTCTGTTATCCCAATCTTTCCTTAGTTTGTCGTTAAATAGAACAAGCTCTCTATTTAATCTCTAACCATTAAACAACCTAGAATAAGCTCTCTAAATTCAATTTAATGGCAGCTTTATGATGAGAAAGATAGGTTGATCTAAGCAACAAACACATAAGCTCGGATTGTTCAACTTAGGTTATGGTCCACTTTGCAATTATTGAAAACTTGACCATAATCATTAATCACAAATTGCCACTTATGAATAGGAAATCAAGACAATTACACGGATCAAGACTCCTAGACTAGCAATAGATAATTATCAAGATCTATCTAGTTGTACACCTAAATAAATCAAGACAACATCATGAACCATTCTTGTAGAAGGCAACTTTGATAGAAAATTAATGATAGATAGAATCTGAAAATCAATCACAAAACATGTCTAGGGCTTTGAAATCACCCTTAACCAAATAGAAGTTTAGCCTAGCATAGGCATTGTAAACATAAACATAAAATTAAAGAAAATCTAAGAAGAAAATAAAAGAAAGAAAGAAGAAGAGGAAGAATATTAATTATCCAACCTCTTGCTCTCTCTAAAGAAAAAGAAAACTAGAGAAAAGAAAGAAGAAGAAAACTTAGAGAATTTTATTAAAATGGCTAATATCCTACCTATGTACAATATGATCCTCTACAATCATCCAAGGCCCTCTATTTATACACATTTTGGAGGGCTAAATGACAAGAGACAAGCTTTACAAATTTCAAAGGTAGGTATAATAGGTGGGTGCATTTTTCTAACAATTTTCGTCATATTGTATGACCATTTTGATCAGCCAACTTGATGGTCGCTTTTGTCAATCTTGGAGGCCTGATCTGATCACATGGTCTTCTAGAAAAATGTTCCCCTATGAGTTACGGATTCATAGCCGTTGGAATCAGCTCAGTTTCTGATGTGGAGAAGAAGATATGGGCAAAATACGAAAATAGGTCAGCACAGACGTCATTGCACATCAGCCAACTTGATGGTCGATTTCTTCAATATTGGAGGCTTTATCTGATCACATGGTCTTCTAGAAAAAGGTTCCCCTATCAGTTAGTGATCCATAGCCGTTGGAATCAGCTCATTTGCTGATGTGTATCGGACGATATGGTCAAAATGCGAAAATTGCTCAGGACAGACGTCATTGCACATCAGCCAACTTGATGGTTGATTTCGCTAGGGAAAACGACTCCGTTTCAAGAAGTGTAAAACATGAAAAATATAGATATGCCTCTTAACTTTGCACGTTTAAAATTTCAGCCTTATTGCTTCAGTGAAACTCCAGATATAGCTGATATGGCAAAAGGTGTCGGAACTGGAACTGAACTGGATTTGCCCTTAATTCTAGTAATCTGAAATGACTCAAAGAAACTTGTGAAAAACACCAAATTACATAAAAATATAAAAGATCATAAACACAATTAGACTAAACAATAATAACTCGTATTTGACACAAAACAATAATAAAACATAACTAAAAACTATATAATTATACGAGTTATCAATAATAGAGCCATTCCTTTGCTATATCAGCTAGAGAGAATGGGAAGGCTCTCAACTTAACTTGCTCTTCCATGACTTCTGTTGGTCTCATGCTTGAGCAAACTACCTGGAATTTCTTGAGTTGCTTATTTGGATCCTCACCTGCAAAACCATGAAAAGTTGGGAGAAGATGAATCAAACCAGATTTTAATTCAAATGCAACCTCAAGATTAGCATATTCAATGCATAATGGTTGTTGACCCAAGTCTGGAGCAGCTAGCTCCATGAGACTTCGGTTGTCAGCTGCTTCTCTCCTTGCACCTCTTGGATGATTTGGATCAACTCCTCGATTAGTTGTTGGTGAGAAGTAATAAATTCTCGAATTCTCCTAAGTCTAAAGTCTTCTTCGGGAGCTTCGAACATTTAGTTATAAACAAAAAAAAAAGTAAATGATTAGAAAAAAAAATAATAAACCAATAAACTAAAGAAAGCAATCCCCAGATGACGCCAAAAACTTGATGCACCCAAAAGAGTGTATCATCTTTAACCTTGCACTTAAAAAGACTCAATTGTAGAGTATTGATGCACCCAAAAGAGTGTATCTTGTTTAAACTTGCACTTAAAACAAAATCAATTGTAGAGTATAGTGATTAGCAAGGGTCGAGTCCTCTGGGATTGGGTTTTAATCTATGAGTTATTAGTTTATAACATAGGTTTTAAGAAAACAAAAGAAAAGGGGGTTTTGAAATAGTTTTAAAAGTAAGTAAACAAGAAAAGTAAGATGCAAGTAAGAAATACGAAATCAAATATGAGAGAAATATGGTTAAGGTTTCATTCTCCACCACTAGACATCATTAAGAACCAATTTCAGATCTATCAATATCAACCAACTATCAAAGTTAACAACCGTAGATAACAACAAGCAATGTTATCCCAATCTTTCCTTAGTTTGTCGTTAAATAGAACAAGCTCTCTATTTAATCTCTAACCATCAAACAACCTAGAATAAGCTCTCTAAATTCAATTTAATGGCAGCTTTATGATGAGAAATATAGGTTGATCTAAGCAACAAACACATAAGCTCGGATTGTTCAACTTAGGTTATGTTCCAGTTTGCAATTATCGAAAACTTGACCATAATCATTAATCACAAATTGCCACTTATGAATAGGAAATCAAGACAATTACTTGGATCAAGACTCCTAAACTAGCAATAGATAATTATCAAGATCGATCTAGTTGTACACCTAAACAAATCAAGACAACATCATAAACAATTCTTGTAGAAGAACATAAGCAACTTTGATAGAAAATTAATGATAGATAGAATCTAAAAATCAATTACAAAACATATCTAGGGCTTTGAAATCACTCTTAACCAAATAGAAGTTTAGCCTAGAATAGGCATAGATAATATATACATAAAACTAAAAAGAAAATAAAAGAATAAAGAAGAAGAATAATGATGATCTTTGAGTCTCCCCAAAAGATGTCTAGTTTGTGGCTCAAAATATGGTATTTATAGAGCTTTAAAACCTTGAGAATAAGTCCTTGCCGCACAAGTAAGCCTGGAGGTGCAAAAATCACGTTTTTGCCTTCTTTTTTTTTTTTTTTTTTTCAGATTTGCGATTAGGGTTTTTCTGGCTGCAGGATTCTTTAGGGAGATCTTCTGGCGCTATTCTGAATGTCCATTTCTTATCCGATTTGGGCTCATAATATATCGTTGGAAAGATAATCAAGTCATCTTCAAAAGTCAAGAAGGAAGTTTCTTCAAATAAAGAATCTAACATCATGTTTTCCTTACAACAAGCTCCAGAGGTCAAATCTGCCTTATTGCTTTTCAACCAGAAATTGATATTTTTGACTCCCAAGTCTTCTTCCATCTTGTAATTATGATTTTGTAAGCTCTTTACCATCATTATTGACATCTTTTGACTTCATTCTCCTTATTGTACCTAAAATTCAAAAACATAATATAAGTAAACAAGATAAAGATCGAAAACATAACAAAAACTAAAGGTAGAAAGGCATAAAATGTATATTTTATGAGCTTATCAAATACCCCCACACTTAGCTTTTTGCTAGTCCACGAGCAAAACAAAATAAAAATAAAATAAGAAAATCTAATCTAATCCACTTTCGTAGGAAATCACGGTGGCACTTAGCATGTGACACAAGCCTTTAAACCCCTAGGTGTCCCTAGTGGACGAGTTTAGTCTCGTGAGGGTTTACTAGGACGATACCCACAAACCTTGAAGACATAAGAAAAACTAAAAAATTAAAAAAAAAATAATAATAATTACAACTAATCCTTCCAATATAAATTAGAGATAATCATTGGACAAGTCTTATAAACTAATCAATAGCTTAAAGAAATTCACAAAAAATCTTGCTTGAATGTAAATAGTTTGAGTTAAGCCAATATTAACATAACATATTTCAATCAAAATAGTGCATATGCAAACTTAATCTCAACTTCTCACTATACTCTCATGATTTTCACTCTTTAAAGTAGTGGTAAAGTGTTTACACTCTATCAATCTCATGAAAACAGTTCTACCATATGATTGCTTGTCCACCTATTATCCACTATTTAGATCATGCAACTTCATAAATCAAGAGGTCTTTAATCAAGGTTGTAATGGGGCCAAGGGGTAATAATGTGGTTAAAGAATAAAAAGGAAAAGATATCACAAACGTTCCAAAGACTTCATAGAATTTAGAGACAAAATAAGATTTTGCAAATAAAACTTTCTCCATATTCCTTAGAAGTACATAATCACATAGGCTGAATATTTCATGTTGAGCCTTTACTTCATTCTAACCAACCTTGTAACATTCTTTTTCTTTTCTTTAACCAAAAGTCCAAGAGATGATTCAATTTTTTTTCATTTTTTTTTTCATGGGAATGTATTTTTACAATGTTCCCTTTTCTTTTTCTCTTGACTTTTGCCTCTCTCCTCCCCCACACTTATCTTTTGTTCTAACCCAAATTTTCAAAAAGTATCCCTTGTTTTTGCAATATGTCTCAAACATTCTAGTCCATCTTTAGAACAAGAGTAAAGATATAAATGTATTTAGGCTAGGTGTAAGATATGGTTACTGATAACTCGTATAATTATATAGTTTTTAGTTATGTTTTATTATTGTTTTGTGTCAAATACGAGTTATTATTGTTTAGTCTAATTGTGTTTATGATCTTTTATATTTTTATGTAATTTGGTGTTTTTCACAAGTTTCTTTGAGTGATTTCAGATTACTAGAATTAAGGGCAAATCCAGTTCAGTTCCAGTTCCGACACCTTTTTCCATATCAGCTATATCTCGAGTTTCACTGAAGAAATAAGGCTGAAATTTTAACCGTGCAAAGCTAAGAGGCATATCTATCTTTTTCATGTTTTACACTTCTTGAAACGGAGTCGTTTTCCCTAGCGAAATCGACCATCAAGTTGGCTGATGTGCAATGACGTCTGTGCTGACCTGTTTTCGTATTTTGCCCATATCTTCTTATCCACATCAGAAAATGAGCTGATTCCAACGGCTATGGATCACTAACTGATAGGGAAACATTTTTCTAGAAGACCATGTGATCAGATCAAGCTTCGAATATTGACAAAATCGACCATCAAGTTGGCTGATCAAAATTGTCATACAATATGACGAAAATTGTTAGAAAAATGCACCCACCTATTATACCTACCTTTGAAATTTGTAAAGCTTGTCTCTTGTCATTTAGTCCTCCAAAATGTGTATAAATAGAGGGCCTTGGATGATTGTATGAGATATTGTACATTGGTAGGATATTAGCCATTGTAATAAAATTCTCTAAGTTTTCTTCTTCTTTCTTTTCTCTAGTTTTCTTTTTCTTTATTTTCTTCTTCTTCTTTCTTTCTTTTATTTCCTTCTTAGATTCTCTTTAATTTTATGTTTATGTTTACAATGCCTATGCTAGGCTAAACTTCTATTTGGTTAAGGGTGATTTCAAAGCCCTAGACATGTTTTGGGATTGATTTTCAGATTCTATCTATCATTAATTTTCTATCAAAGTTGCTTATGTTCTTCTACAAGAATTGTTCATGATGTTGTCTTGATTTATTTAGGTGTACAACTAGATAGATCTTGATAATTATCTATTGCTAGTCTAGGAGTCTTGATCCGTGTAATTGTCATGATTTCCTATTCATAAGTGGCAATTTGTGATTAATGATTATGGTCAAGTTTTCAATAATTGCAAAGTGGAACATAACCTAAGTTGAACAATCCGAGCTTATGTGTTTGTTGCTTAGATCAACCTATCTTTCTCATCATAAAGCTGCCATTAAATTGAATTCAGAGAGCTTATTCTAGTTTGTTTAATGGTTAGAGATTAAATAGAGAGCTTGTTCTATTTAACGACAAACTAAGGAAAGATTGGGATAACAGAGCTTGTTGTTATCTACGGTTGTTAACTTTGATAGTTGGTTGATATTGATAGATCTGAAATTGATTCCTAATGATGTCTAGTGGTGGAGAATGAAACCTTAACCATATTTTTCATATTTGATTCTTCTTACTTACTTGTTTTCTTACTTTTCTAGTTTGCTTATTTTTAAAAGTATATTTATTTTTATTGGCTGGTTATACCGCCTAATTTGTATATTAACTTTGTTTTATTTTTATTGGCTGGTTATACCGCCTAATTTAGTATATATTTTTTTATTAGCTGGTTATACCGCCTTGCATCTTATTCTTATTATTTACTTTAGTTTAAATCTGGCTTCAAAAACCCCTTTTCTTTTATTGTTTTCTTTGAACGTAAATTATAAACTAATAACTCATAGATTAAAACCCAATCCCTGAGGACTCGACCCTTGCTAATCATTATACTTACAATTGATCTTTTTAGTGCAAGGTTAAATAAGATACACTCTTTTGGGTGCATCAGTTACCAAAGAAATAGCTTATTCATTGTAGGCTCAAATTGGCTCACTAGTGGGATGTTCTCTTGGAACATCAATAAGGAATGGTTGTTTGGCCCTGGTTATAATTCTAATGCCTCTATCATTTTCATGTTGTTACATGCATCAATATAGTCTCAAAAAGGTTTAAAGCAAGTTCTAGAGAAACATGTAATCATAAGAACACTCAAGAAAGAAATTAGATTTATATGTATAATGCATCAATCATATAGGCTCAAAACTCACAAGGATGATTATACAAGTCCATTTTAAGTCTAAACATGCTTCTTTCTCAATCAACATATCATATCAACATTGGCGCATAAAAATTAGTATCAAGCTTAATTCTCATGAAAATCTTCTCACTAATAACCAGTTTAGACCTATGCAATTCATATCTCATCATTGTATTAAAAAGGAACTAAAACACACTGAAAATAATAATAATAAAATTAAAGACCTATTAAAAAATAATAGACAAAAATAAAAAAATCCTAAATCCTTCCCCCCACACTTAATTCTTACATTGTCCTCAATGTAATGCTATTAACCCAAATGAAAGAATCATGTGTAAGAGAAAAGAACTAATAACATAAGAATAGAAATAACTAAGACTCAAAACAAAACAAATTCATGCAACCTAAATAATCCTAAAATACTAAACAAATAATTAACAAATAAACATAAAAATAAATAAAAACAATAAAAATAATAAAAGAAAAAGGAAAAGAAAGCAAATCTGAGTATGGCAGGTTGGCAATTTCTTCTTTATATTGGCTGCCTTCCCAATTAACACTTGAGTTAGTGTTTTGAACCTAACCAACACCCCTCCTTGGCTCTTTAGGCTTGTCAGGCTCATACATGAAATTTTCCAAATTTATGCGTTTGATAGGAAGCTTTCTTTGCACAACAGTAGATGCATTCTCCAATACAAGTATTATTTCATCATCCTTTGTGGTGCATATCTCATCGAGGAATGGAGCATATTTTGATACTTGTTGAATGGCATCCACAAACAAGTTGTTTAAGATTTCCGGCATGTGTTGTTCATGTTCCTCCTCTTTGAACTTTGCAAATCTACTAGGAAAAAGTGTAAAAGAAACATTAGTAAAAATTGGAACCTTAAACGTTACCTCAGGTGCCAAAGTACTCTTATTTGGATTTGTGGCTTCATTATCCTCAAGAATAGAATCCATCTTTAATTTTCTCTCATCCTCATCATGTTTCTCATTCCTCAAGGTCACAATAGTAGCATTCTCCTTTGGGTTAATCATCTTTTGGGCAGGGAGTTCTTCAGATCTTTGTGCTACCCATCCCACCATACTACTAGCCAATTGGCTCATTTGCTTTTCCAAACTCTGGATGCTTGCCTTTGTTTCCTGTTGAAATTGCAAAGTATCAGTAATAAGAGAATAGACAAGATCTTCTAAAGAAGTACCTGAGTTTTGAGTCATATGTGATGGCTGAAAAAGATCTGGTTCTTGAGACCATGATTGATTGAAGCTAGATGGATGAGTGTAATTGGCATAAGGATCTACTTCTTGGAAATTTTTCGAGTAGCCATAATTAGTATGATCCCACCATCCCTCATGGTAAGTGTTTGAGTAATTATCATGCGGTTGGTCTTGGAACCCTTGATGGCCTTGACATCCTCCCATGGCCTATTGTTGAACTGGGGAGGTGAGATTGGCTTGTTGATTCCCCATGTTCATGTATGCCACCAACTCTTCAAGTGTTAGACTGCTCAAATCCATCGTTCTTTTTTTTTTTTTTTTTAAAAAATTTGAAAAGAAAAACCTGTATGTACAAGAAAATAAAACTAATTAGAACTGAAAATAAGAATAAACCAAGTACCAAATAGACTAAAGAAAGCAATCCCCGGCAACGGTGCCAAAAATTTGATGCACCCAAAAGAGTGTATCTTGTTTAACCTTGCACATAAAAAAAATCAATTTAGAGTATAGTGATTAGCAAGGGTCGATTCCTCGGGGATTGGGTTTTAATCTATGAGTTATTAGTTTATAACTTAGGTTCAAAGAAAACAAAAGAAAAGGGTGTTTTGAAATAGTTTTAAAAATAAGCAAACAAGAAAAGTAAGATGCAAGTAAGAAATACGAAATCAAATATGAGAGAAATATGGTTAAGGTTTCATTCTCCACCACTAGACATCATTAAGAACCAATTTCAGATCTATCAATATCAACCAACTATCAAAATTAACAACCGTAGATAACAACAAGCTTTGTTATCCCAATCTTTCCTTAGTTTGTCATTAATAGAACAAGCTCTCTATTTAATCTCTAACCATCAAACAACCTAGAATAAGCTCTCTAAATTCAATTTAATGGCAGCTTTATGATGAGAAAGATAGGTTGATCTAAGCAACAAACACATAAGCTCGGATTGTTCAACTTAGGTTATGTTCCACTTTGCAATTATCGAAAACTTGACGATAATCATTAATCACAAATTGCCACTTATGAATAGGAAATCAAGACAATTACACGGATCAAGACTCCTAAACTAGCAATTGATAATTATCAAGATTGATCTAGTTGTACACCTAAACAAATCAAGATAAACAATTCTTGTAGAAGAACATAAGCAACTTTGATAGAAAATTAATGATAGATAGAATCTGAAAATCAATTACAAAACATGTCTAGGGCTTTGAAATCACCCTTAACCAAATAGAAGTTTAGCCTAGAATAGGCATAGATAATATATACATAAAACTAAAAAGAAAATAAAAGAATAAAGAAGAAGAATAATGATGATCTTTGAGTCTCCCCAAAAGATGTCTAGTTTGTGGCTCAAAAGATGGTATTTATAGAGCTTTAAAACCTTGAGAATAAGTCCTTGCCGCACAAGTAAGCCTGGAGGTGCAAAAATCACGTTTTTGCTTTTTTTTTTTCAGATTTGCGATTAGGGTTTTTCAGGCCGCAAGATTCTTTAGGGAGATCTTCTAGCGCTATTTTGAATGCCCATTTCTTATCCGATTTGGGCCCATAATATATCGTTGGAAACAACCTAGAATAAGCTCTCTAAGTTCAATTTATCAAACAACCTAGAATAAGCTCTCTAAGTTCAATTTAATAGCAGCTTTATGTTGAGAAAGATAGGTTGATCTAAGCAAGAAACACATAAGCTCGGATTGTTCAAGTTAGGTTATGTTCCATTTTGCAATTTTTGAAAACTTGACCATAACATTAATCACAAATTGCTACTTATGAATAGGAAATCAAGACTCCTAAACTAGCATTAGACAATTATCATGATTTATCGAGTTGGCCACCTAAACAAATCAATACATAATCATGAACAATTTTTTTGGAAGAACATAAGCAACTTTGATAGAAAACTATAATAGATAGATTCTAAAAATTAATTACATAACACGCCTAGGGCTTTGAAATCACCCTTAACCAAATAAAAGTTTAGCCTAGCATAGACATTGTAAACATAAACATAAATTAAAGAGAATCTAAGAAGAAACTTGATGCACCCAAAAGTGTGTATCTTATTTAACCTTGCACTTAAAAAAAAATCAATTGTAGAGTATAGTGATTAGCAAGGGTCGAGTCCTCAGGGATTGGGTTTTAGTTTATAAGTTAATAGTTTATCACTTAAAAACATGTAAACAAAAGTAAAGGGGATTTTGAAATCAGATTTAAACTAAAGTTAACAATAAGAATGAGAAAATAAGTAATTAAGAAGAATCAAATATGAAAAATATGGTTAAGGTTTCATTCTCCACCACTAGACATCATTAAGAATCAATTTCATATCTATCAACATTAATTAGCTATCAAAGTTATTAACCGTAGATAACAACAAGCTCTGTTACCCCAATCTTTCCTTAGTTCGTTGATGCACCCAAAAGAGTGTATCTTATTTAACCTTGCACTAAAACGATCAATTGTAAGTATAGTAGTTAGCAAGGGTCGAGTCCTCAGGGATTGGGTTTTAATTTATGAGTTATTAGTTTAAAACTTACATTCAAAGAAAACAATAAAAGAAAAGGGGTTTTTGAAATCAGATTTAAACTAAAGTAAATAATAAGAATAAGATGCAAGGCGGTATAACCAGCCAATAAAAATATATATACTAAATTAGGCGGTATAACCAGCCAATAAAAATATATATACTAAATTAGGCGGTATAACCAGCCAATAAAAATAAAACAAAGTTAATATACAAATTAGGCGGTATAACCAGCCAATAAAAATAAATATACTTTTAAAAATAAGCAAACTAGAAAAGTAAGAAAACAAGTAAGTAAGAAGAATCAAATATGAAAAATATGGTTAAGGTTTCATTCTCCACCACTAGACATCATTAAGAATCAATTTCAAATCTATCAATATCAACCAACTATCAAAGCTAACAACCGTAGATAACAACAAGCTCTGTTACCCCAATCTTTCCTTAGTTTGTCGTTAAATAGAACAAGCTCTCTATTTAATCTCTAACCATTAAACAACCTAGAATAAGCTCTCTAAATTCAATTTAATGGCAGCTTTATGATGAGAAAGATAGGTTGATCTAAGCAACAAACACATAAGCTCGGATTGTTCAACTTAGGTTATGTTCCACTTTGCAATTATTGAAAACTTGACCATAATCATTAATCACAAATTGCCACTTATGAATAGGAAATCAAGACAATTACACGGATCAAGACTTCTAAACTAGCAATAGATAATTATCAAGATCTATCTAGTTGTACACCTAAATAAATCAAGATAACATCATGAACAATTCTTGTAGAAGAACATAATCAACTTTGATAGAAAATTAATGATAGATAGAATCTGAAAATCAATCACAAAACATGTCTAGGGCCTTGAAATCACCCTTAACCAAATAGAAGTTTAGCCTAGCATAGGCATTATAAACATAAAATTAAATAGAATCTAAGAAGAAAATAAAAGAAAGAAAGAAGAAGAAGAAGAATATTAGTTATCCAGCTTCTTGCTCTCTCTAAAGAAAAAGAAAACTAGAGAAAAGAAAGAAGAAGAAAACTTAGAGAATTTTATTACAATGGCTAATATCCTACCTATGTACAATATGATCCCTTACAATCATCCAAGGCCCTCTATTTATACACATTTTGGAGGGCTAAATGACAAGAGACAAGCTTTACAAATTTCAAAGGTAGGTATAATAGGTGGATGCATTTTCTAACAATTTTCGTCATACATGACGATTTTGATCAGCCAACTTGATGGTCGATTTTGTCAATTTTGCAGGCCTTATCTGATCACATGGTCTTCTAGAAAAATGTTACCCTATCAGTTACTGATCCATAGCCGTTGGAATCAGCTCATTTGCTGATGTGGATAAGCAGATATGGGCAGAATACGAAAACAGGTCAGCACAGACGTCATTGCACATCAGCCAACTTGATGGTCGATTTCGCTAGGGAAAACGACTCCGTTTCAAGAAGTGTAAAACATAAAAAAGATAGATATGCCTCTTAGCTTTGCACGGCTACAAATTTCAGCCTTTTTGCTTCAGTGAAACTCCAGATATAGCTGATATGGCAAAAGGTGTCGGAACTGGAACTGAACTGGATTTGCCCTTAATTCTAGTAATCTGAAATCACTCAAAGAAACTTGTGAAAAACACCAAATTACATAAAAATATAAAAGATCATAAACACAATTAGACTAAACAATAATAACTCGTATTTGACACAAAACAATAATAAAACATAACTAAAAACTATATAATTATACGAGTTATCACACCCCCACACTTAGCTTTTTGCTAGTCCTCGAGCAAAATCAAATAAAAATAAAATAAGAAAATCTAATCTAATCCACTTTCGTAGGAAATCACGGTGGCACTTAGCATGTGACACAAGCCTTTAAACCCCTAGGTGTCCCTAGTGGACGAGTTTAGTCTCGTGAGGGTTTACTAGAACGATACCCACAAACATTGAAAAACTAAAATATAAATAAATTACATATACTAAAAATATTTATTCCTAATCCTTTCAATACAAATTAGAAACAATCTTTGAACAAGTCTTATAAACTAATCAATAGCTTAAAGAATTTCACAAAAAATCATTCTTGAATGTAAATTGTTTGAGTTAAGCCAATATTAACATAACATATTTCAATCAAAATAGTGCATATTCAAACTTAATCTCAACTTCTCACATGGGATACTCTCTTGATTTTCACTCTTTAAAGTAGTGGTAAAGTGTTTACACTCAATCAATCTCATGAAAACACTTCTACCATATGCTTGCTTGTCCACCTATTCTCCACTAAAAGATCATGCAACTTCATAAATCAAGAGGTCTTTAATCAAGGTTGTAATGGGGCCAAGAGGTAATAATGTGGTTAAAGAATAAAATGGAAAAGATATCACAAACATTCCAAAGACTTCATAGAATTTAGAGACAAAATAAGATTTTGCAAATAAAACTTTCTCAATATTCTTTAGAAGTACATAATCACATAGGCTGAATATTTCATGTTGAGCCTTTACTTCATTCTAACCAACTTTCGAACATCTTTTTCTTTTCTTTAACTAGAAGTTCAAGAGATTATTCAAAATTTTTTTTTTCACATGGGAATGTATTTGGCAATATTCCCTCTATTTTTCTCTTGACTTTTGCCTTTCTCCTCCCCCACACTTATCTTTTGTTCTAACCCAAATTTTCAAAAAGTATCCCTTGTTTTTGCAATATGTCTCAAACATTCTAGTCCATCTTTAGAACAAGGGTAAAGATATAAGTATATTTAGGTTAGGGACAAGTTATGGTTACCAAAGAGATAGCTTATTCAATGTAGGCTCAAATTGGTTCACTAAGGGTGTGTTCTCTTGGAACATTAATAATGGATGGCTGTTTGGCTCTAGTAATAATCCTAATGCCTCTATCATATCAATGTTGTCACATGTATCAATATAGTCTCAAACGGTTTAAAGCAAGTTCTAGAGAATCATGTAATCATAAGAGCACTCAAGAAAGAAATTAGATTGATTTGTATAATGCATCAATCATTATAGGCTCAAAAACTCACAAGGATGATTATACAAGTCAGATTAAGTCTAAACATGCTTCTTTCTCAATCAACATATCATATTAACATTGGCTCATAAAAAGGTTGACATCAAGCTCAATTCTCATGAAAATCTTCTCACTAATAAATCTGTTTTAGACTTATGCAATTCATATCTCATCATTGTATTAAAAAGTAACTAAAACACACTAAAAATAATAATAAAGACTCATAAAAAAAATAGTAGACAAAAATAAAAGAAATCCTAAATCATTCCCCCCACACTTAATTCTTACATTGTCCTCAATGTAAGTCTATTAACCCAAATGAAAGAATCATGTGTAAGAGAAAAGAACTAATAACATAAGAATAGGAACAACTAAGACTCAAAACAAAACAAAACAAACTCATGCAACCTAAATAATCCTAAAATACTAAAGAAAAATTAACAAGTAAACATAAAAAGATTAAAATCAAACTGACAAGGTATGTCTCAAGTCTCCCTTACTCAGACCTTGTCCAGAATGAATACTTCTAAATTGCTTAAAACACAACAAACTTTTTTTTTTTTTTTGAAAAGAAGAAATCAAACTGACAAGGTATGTCTCAAGTCTCCCTTACTCAGACCTTGTTCAGAATGAATACTTCTAAATGGCTTAAAACACATCAAAATAATTTTTTTTTTTAAATTAGCAAAATATGTCCCTTACCCCCTACTAAAGGTAGAATTTAGGAGATATTACCTGTAGAGGTTGCTAACCACTTATTATAACTGAGACACAACAAACAAAATGTTAGATAATGTCACAAAGACAAAGTACAATCCACTCCTTGCTCGTCCATATCTCTTTTTCTTTTTCCGAGCGTTTGCGAAACAACCGTAGCAGATAAACACTCATAAGCTTGGAGCTTTTTGAGTAAATCTTCAATGGTTGTAGCAGAAATTATGGTTCTCCTTGCCTCTGAAAACATGAATCCATTATCCACAGCATTATCTAAATATGAAAGCAAATTACTAAAATAACCATTAATATTAAGCAAACCAATGGGTTTCTTATTTGTGACCAAAGATGACCAAGAAGCCACGCAAGCTATTTCTTCCAATGTACCCAGACCTCCTGGTAAAGCAATGAATGCATCGGCAGAATGGTACATGATTGTTATCCGTTCAGGGATACTCCAGACTTGTATTTCCTTACCCACGGTAGGTCCACAAAAACTTGTGAATAGTTTTGGCACGATTCCTAGAACTGGACTTCCTCCGGCGTGTGCTGCTGTAGCGACTGCTCCCATTAAACCCGTACTACCGCCTCCATAAATCAACTGGATCTTTTGTTGGGCAAGTATTACTCCAACTCTTATGGCTTCATCAGCGAATATGTTATTTTTCCCTGGATAAGCACCTCCAAAGACACAAATTTTTTTAATGCGTTGGGACGAAGTACTTTCCATTTTTTTTTCTTTTTCGAGTGCCTGAAAGAGAATGAGTACATGGTGTAATATATAGAGGACTGAGTAGTGAATCAGACAAGAGTAATAATGTCGCCGAAAGTGTATCTGACCTGTCAGAAGAAAATATTAACCTAACAAAAGATTTTTGCGTGATTTCAGGAAGAAAATCAAAAAAAGAAGAAAAAATCAACCGTAAAAGACAAATAAAAAAAAACGAGAATAATTACACAAATCGAACAACACGTAAATTAAACCAAAATAAAGTTATTGCAAATCAAACCAAAAACTGAGAAGTCATTTATTGTAGTTGTGATTGTGGCTCACATCTTCCTCTGGTTTTACGTCCAGAAACGGCTTAAACGCCTTCTATGAGTCGAGGATATGCTTCCCATCCAGTTTTCTTACAAGCTGGCAAACAGGGTCTTTTAACATCAGATTCCCAAGATGTTGCCATTCCCTTTGGAATTGCGGCCATAAATCAAGAATTTCTCTTTGTACGTCTCCACTAGGATGCGTCTCAAGACAAAGTTGGATATTACCCAAATTCTCCTTACTCAGTCCATCCTTAATGAATTCAATTTTATCATCTCGATTAGAGGACGGAATCCCAATAGAACGACATTTACCGTTACACGTCCATCGTGCACATTTGTGGCAATTTGAACTCATGCGCTTTGCTCGTCGCTTCTTTGCAAAAGTGCTTCTACCTGTACCTGGTAAATGCAGAACAGGAAGATATTCATCTTCACGTACCTTGGTTTCAATTATCCAACGTATGTCTGCAGGAATCCCTTTGTGCATAAGCATTCTTAATCTTTCAAATCGAACTTGGTAAAGCTTCAGTAAAATATTTCGAGGAAAAGGAGGAAATCGTTTCTGCAATCTTGTGAGAATATCATCCATCCTGAAAAAAAATGAAAAAAAATGAAAGAGAAATTGGAAGAGAAATTTATATACACTATCAGTTTTGTGGGTAGCTGATGGAACCGATTTAAATAATCACGGAGTACCGTTATCCGCCATTTAACCGGGTTAAAAAATTATATTTACATCTAGTTATTTTCAAAACAAGGATCAGAAAGAAAAACAGCATAAAAAAAACACAAAAACAAAACACTCTAAATAAAATCCTAAATTCTTCCCCCCAAACATAATTCTTACATTGTCATTAATGTAATGCTATTATCCCCCAATGCAAGAATTATATGTAAGAGAAAAGAACTATTAAAAAAAAGAAACTTATGCAGCCTAAATGAACTTAAAAACAGTAAACACAATTAACAAAGAAACATAAGAAATAAAAATAAAAACAATAAAAATAATAAAAGAAAAAAACGAAAAGAAAGAGAAAGCAAATCTGAATATGGAAGGTTGGAAATTTCATCTTTAACTGGGCTGCCTTCCCAATTAACACTTGAGTTAGTGTTTTGAATCTAACCAACACCCCTTCTTGGCTTTTCAGGCTTGTCAGGCTCATACATGAAATTTCCCAAATTTATGCGTTTGAGAGGTAGCTTTCTTTGCACAACAGTGGATGCATTCTCCATTACAAGTATTATTCCATCATCCTTGGTGGTGCATATCTCATCGAGGAATGATGCATCTTTTGGTACTTGTTGAATGACATCCACAAACAAACTGTTTAAGCTTTCCAGCGTGTCTTGTTCATGTTCATCCTCCTTGAACTTTGCGAATCTACTAGGAAAAGGTGGAGAAGAAACATTAGTAAAAATTGGAATCTCAAACGTTACCTCAGGTGCTGAAATACTCTAATTTTGTCTCATCCTCATCTTGTTCCTCATTCCTCAAGGTCACAATAGTAGCATTCTCCTTTGGGTTAATCATCGTTTGGGCAGAGAGTTCTTCAGATCTTTGTGCTACCCATACCACCATACTACTAGCCAATAGGCTCATTTGCCTTTCCAAACTCTGGATGCTTGCCCTTGTTTCCTGTTGAAATTGCAAAGTATCAGTAACAAGAGAATGTACAAGATCTTCTAAAGAAGTACCTGAGTTTTGAGTTATATGTGGTGGCTGAAAAAGATCTGGTTCTTGAGACCATGATTGATTGAAGCTAGATGGATGAGAGTAATTGGCATAAGGATCTACTTCTTGGTAATTTTCCGAATAGCCATAATTAGTATGATCCCACCATCCCTCATGGTAAGTGTTTGAGTAATGATCATACTGTTGGTCTTGGAATACTTGATGGCCTTGACATCCTCCCATGGCCAATTGTTGAACTAGGGAAGTGAGATTGGCTTGTTGATTCTCCATGTTCATGTATGCCACCAACTCTTCAAGTGTTAGATTGCTCAAATCCATCGTTTTTTTTTTTTTTTTTTTCAAAATTTGATAAGAAAAACTTGTATGTACAAGAAAATAAAACTAATTAGAACTGAAAATAAGAATAAACCAAGTAACAAATAAACTAAAGAAAACAATCCCCGGCAACGGCGCCAAAAATTTGATGCACCCAAAAGAGTGTATCTTATTTAACCTTGCACTAAAACGATCAATTGTAAGTATAGTAGTTAGCAAGGGTCGAGTCCTCAGGGATTGGGTTTTAATTTATGAGTTATTAGTTTAAAACTTACATTCAAAGAAAACAATAAAAGAAAAGGGGTTTTTGAAATCAGATTTAAACTAAAGTAAATAACAAGAATAAGATGCAAGGCGGTATAACCAGCCAATAAAAATATATATACTAAATTAGGCGGTATAACCAGCCAATAAAAATATATATACTAAATTAGGCGGTATAACCAGCCAATAAAAATAAAACAAAGTTAATATACAAATTAGGCGGTATAACCAGCCAATAAAAATAAATATACTTTTAAAAATAAGCAAACTAGAAATGTAAGAAAACAAGTAAGTAAGAAGAATCAAATATGAAAAATATGGTTAAGGTTTCATTCTCCACCACTAGACATCATTAAGAATCAATTTCAAGTCTATCAATATCAACCAACTATCAAAGCTAACAACCGTAGATAACAACAAGCTCTGTTACCCCAATCTTTCCTTAGTTTGTCGTTAAATAGAACAAGCTCTCTATTTAATCTCTAACCATTAAACAACCTAGAATAAGCTCTCTAAATTCAATTTAATGGCAGCTTTATGATGAGAAAGATAGGTTGATCTAAGCAACAAACACATAAGCTCGGATTGTTCAACTTAGGTTATGTTCCACTTTGCAATTATTGAAAACTTGACCATAATCATTAATCACAAATTGCCACTTATGAATAGGAAATCAAGACAATTACACGGATCAAGACTCCTAAACTAGCAATAGATAATTATCAAGATCTATCTAGTTGTACACTTAAATAAATCAAGATAACATCATGAACAATTCTTGTAGAAGAACATAATCAACTTTGATAGAAAATTAATGATAGATAGAATCTGAAAATCAATCACAAAACATGTCTAGGGCCTTGAAATCACCCTTAACCAAATAGAAGTTTAGCCTAGCATAGGCATTATAAACATAAAATTAAATAGAATCTAAGAAGAAAATAAAAGAAAGAAAGAAGAAGAAGAAGAATATTAATTATCCAGCTTCTTGCTCTCTCTAAAGAAAAAGAAAACTAGAGAAAAGAAAGAAGAAGAAAACTTAGAGAATTTTATTACAATGGCTAATATCCTACCTATGTACAATATGATCCCTTACAATTATCCAAGGCCCTCTATTTATACACATTTTGGAGGGCTAAATGACAAGAGACAAGCTTTACAAATTTCAAAGGTAGGTATAATAGGTGGATGCATTTTCTAACAATTTTCGTCATACATGACGATTTTGATCAGCCAACTTGATGGTCGATTTTGTCAATTTTTCAAGCCTTATCTGATCACATGGTCTTCTAGAAAAATGTTACCCTATCAGTTACTGATCCATAGCCGTTGGAATCAGCTCATTTGCTGATGTGGATAAGCAGATATGGGCAAAATACGAAAACAGGTCAGCACAGACGTCATTGCACATCAGCCAACTTGATGGTCGATTTCGCTAGGGAAAACGACTCCGTTTCAAGAAGTGTAAAACATGAAAAAGATAGATATGCCTCTTAGCTTTGCACGGCTACAAATTTCAGCCTTATTGCTTCAGTGAAACTCCAGATATAGCGGATATGGCAAAAGGTGTCGGAACTGGAACTGAACTGGATTTGCCCTTAATTCTAGTAATCTGAAATCACTCAAAGAAACTTGTGAAAAACACCAAATTACATAAAAATATAAAAGATCATAAACACAATTAGACTAAACAATAATAACTCGTATTTGACACAAAACAATAATAAAACATAACTAAAAACTATATAATTATACGAGTTATCATTCGTCGTTAAATAGAACAACCTCTCTATTTAATCTCTAACTATCAAACAACCTAGAATAAGCTCTCTAATTTCAATTTAATAGCAGCTTTATGATGAGAAAGATAGGTTGATCTAAGCAACAAACAAATAAGCTTGGATTGTTCAACTTAGGTTATGTTCCACTTTGCAATTATTGAAAACTTGACCATAATCATTAATCACAAATTGCCACTTATGAATAGGAAATCAAGACAATTACACGGATCAAGACTCCTAAACTAGCATTAGACAATTATCAAGATTTATCTAGTTGGCCACCTAAACAAATCAAAACATCATCCTGAACAATTTTAATGGAAGAACATAAGCAACTTTGATAGAAAACAATAATTGATAGATTATGAAAATTAATTACATAACATGTCTAGGGCTTTGAAATCACCCTTAACAAAATAAAAGTTTAGTCTAACATAGGCATAGAAATATATACATAAAACTAAAAAGAAAATAAAAGAATGGGGAAGAAGTAGAAGAATGATGATCCTTGAGTCTCCTCAAAAGATGTCTAGTTTGTGGCTCAAAAGATGGTATTTATAGAGCTTTAAAACCCTGAGAATAAGTCATTGCCGCACAAGTAAGCCTGGAGGCAGAAAAATCACGTTTTTGCCTTTTTTTTTTTTTTTTTTCCAGGTTTGCTATTAGGATTTTTATGGCCGCAGGGTTCTTTAGGGAGCTCTTCTAGCGCCATTTTGGATGCTCATTTCTTATCCGATTTGGGCCCATAATATATTGTTGGAAAGATAATCAAGCCAACTTCAGAAGTCAAGTAGGAAGTCTCTTCAAATAAAGAATCTAACATCATGTTTTCCTTGAAACAAGCTCCGGAGGTCAAATCTGCCTGATTGCTTTTCGACCAAAAATTGATATTTTTGACTCCCAAGTCTTCTTCCATCTTTTGATTATGATTTTGTAATCTCTACCATCATTATCGACATATTTTGACTTCATTCTCCTTATTGTACCTAAAATTCAAAAACATATTATAAGTAAACAAGATAAAGATCGAAAACATAACAAAAACTAAAAAGGTAGAAAGGCATAAAATGTATATTTTATGAGCTTATCAAAAATAAAAGAAAGAAAGAAGAAGAAGAAAAAGAAGAAGAATATTAATTATACAGCCTCTTGTTCTCTCAAAAACAAAGAAACAAAGAAGAAATCAGAGCTCTAATGCTTGGAGAAGTGTAAATTTCG
The DNA here is from genome assembly GCA_030761205.1 of Fremontodendron californicum. Taxonomy (NCBI): domain Eukaryota; kingdom Viridiplantae; phylum Streptophyta; class Magnoliopsida; order Malvales; family Malvaceae; genus Fremontodendron; species Fremontodendron californicum. The sequence continues at coordinate 4,900,827 of JAULJL010000019.1, read as the reverse complement.
TTTGCCCCCTTGATCTCTATTTATAGGCAATAGCCAGGGTGTCAAACAAGTTAATTTCAGCTCTCTCCCTTCAATAACTGCTGACTTGTGGCTAAAGTTAAGGAAAAGTGGCTGACTTTTGTGTTTTAAGGAAAGATATAAGCCTTGGCAGCCAAGTTTGAATAAAGTAGGAAAGTCTTAGTCAAAGCACTCTTTAATGAGGAGAGATTACAAACTTGCAGTCAAAGTAAGCGTAAGAAAGGAAAGTTTTGGCTGATTTAATTCTCCTACTTTGACTAGGATTAGCTTTAAGGAAAGATTCTTGCAATTAATGCAAGTTGACAGCTACTAATCCTTCTTTGACAAGTATAAACATAAATGTAAGCTAGGGTATTAAGAAAAAATGTGATTTGCGGCTAGGTTTTATCTGCCACTAAGGTTGTTTAGGGATATATTCCAATGCTGATTTGGATTACCAATTCTTATTTGATTTAGGCCTATGACCAACCCTTGGAAAGGTAATCAAGTGATCTTCAAAAGTCAAGAAGGAGGTTTCTTCGAATAATGAATCTAACGTCATATTTTCTTAGTAACAAGTTCCGGAGGTCAAATCTGTCTTCTTGTTTTGCACCAAGAATTTTACCTTTTTTGGCTCCCAAGTCTTTTTCCATCTTGTGATTGTGATTTTGTAAACTCTTTAACATCCTAATTGACATGTTTTGACTTCATCTCTTCCAAAATACATACAAAGCATAAAACCTAGTAGTCAAGGAACTTAAGAATCAAAACACAAAATATAAGGAAATTCAATAGGAAAATGCATGAAATTAAGCACTTATCAAGATGAAGTCAGATATAAGAGAAATATGGTTAAGGTTTTATTCTCCACCACTAGACATCATTGAGAATCAATAATAAGATCTATCAACATCAGTTAACCATCAAAATTATCAACCGTAGATAACAACAAGCTCTGTTATCCCAATCTTTTCTTAGTTCGTCGTTAAATAGAACAAGCTCTCTTTTTAATGTCTAACCACTAGACAACCAAGAATAAGCTCTCTAGATTTAATGCAATGATAGCTTTATGATGAGAAAGATAGGTTGATCTAGGCAACAAACACATAAGCTCGAATTATTTAACCTATGTTATGTTCCACTTTGCAATTAGCAAAAACTTGACTATAATCATTAATCACAAATTCCACTTATGAAAAGGAAAACAAGACAATTAGATGGATCAAGACTAGCAATAGATAATTATCAAGATCTATCTAATGTGCACCCTAAACAAATCAAGACAACATCTTAAAAAAATTTTATGGAAGAACATAATCAACTTTGATAGAAAACTAATGATAGATAAAATCTAAAAATCAATTACAAAACATGTCTAGGGCTTTGAAATCACCCTTAACCAAAGAGAAGTTTAGCATTGCATAGGCATAGATAATATATACATAAAACTAAAAATAAAATAAAAAATGGAGAAGAAGAAGAAGAAGAAGAATAATGATGATCCTTGAGTCTCCTCAAAAGATAGATAGTTTGTGCCTCAAAAGATGGTATTTATAGAGTTTCAAAACCTTAGGAACATGTTCTTGCCGCACAAGTAAGGTTAGGGGCTGAAAAATCACGTTTTTGGGCTTTTTTTAGATTTGCGGTTAGGTTTTTCTAGCCGCAAGGTTCTTTAGGGAGATCTTCTAGCACCAATTTGGATGTCCATTTTTTATCCGATTTGGGCCCATAATATATCGTTGGAAAGATAATCAAGTCAACTTCAAAAAAGAAGGAAGTTTCTTCAAATGAAGACTCTAACATCATGTCTTCCTTGCAAGAAGCTTCGAAGCTTAAATCTACCTGATTGCTTTTTAACCAGAAATTGATCTTTTGACTTCCAAGTCTTCTTCCATCTTATGATTGTGAATTTATAAGCTCTTTACCATCATTATTAATATCTTTTGACTTCATTCTCCTTATTGTACCTAAAATTCAAAGACATAATATAAGTAAATGATGCACTCAAAAGAGTATATTTTATTTAACCTTGCACTAAAAAGATAAATTGTAAGTATAATAGTTAGCAAGGGTCAAGTCCTCAGGGATTGGGTTTTAGTTTATAAGTTAATAGTTTAAAACTTAAATTCAAGGAAAAAAAATGGGGTTTTGAAATAGTTTTAAAAATAAGCAAACAAGAAAAGTAAGATGCAAGTAAGAAATAAGAAATCAAATATGAGAGAAATATGGTTAAGATTTCATTCTCCACCACTAGACATCATTAAGAATCAATTTCATATGTATCAACATTAATTAGCTATCAAAGTTAACAACCGTAGATAACAACAAGCTCTGTTACCCCAATCTTTCCTTAGTTTGTCGTTAAATAGAACAAGCTCTCTATTTAATCTCTAACTATCAAACAACCTAGAATAAGCTCTCCAAGTTCAATTTAATAGCAGCTTTATGATGAGAAAGATAAGTTGATCTAAGCAACAAACACATAAGCTCGGATTGTTCAACTTAGGTTATGTTTCACTTTGCAATTATTGAAAACTTGACCATAATCATTAATCACAAATTGCCACTTATGAATAGGAAATCAAGACAATTACACGGATCAAGACTCCTAAACTAGCATTAGACAATTATCAAGATTTATCTAGTTGGCCACCTAAACAAATCTAAACATCATCATGAACTATTTTAATGGAAGAACATAAGCAACTTTGATAGAAAACAATGATAGATAGATTCTGAAAATTAATTATATAACATGTCTAGGGCTTTGAAATCACCCTTAACCAAATAAAAGTTTGGCCTAGCATAGGCATAGATAATATATACATAAAAAGAAAAATAAAAATAAAAGAATGGAGAAGAAGAAGAAGAAGAAGTAGAAGAATGATGATCCTTGAGTCTCCTCAAAAGATGTCTAGTTTGTGGCTCAAAAGATGGTATTTATAAAGCTTTAAAACCCTGAGAATAAATTATTGCCGCACAAGTAAGCCTGGAGGTGCAAAAATCATGTTTTTGTCTTTTTTTTCAGATTTGCGATTAAGGTTTTTCTGGCCGCAGGATTCTTTAAGGAGATCTTCTAGCGCCATTTTGAATGCCCATTTCTTATCCAATTTGGGCCCATAATATGTCGTTGGAAAGATAATCAAGTCAGCTTCAAAAGTAAAGTAGGAAGTTTCTTCAAATAAAGAATCTAATATCATGTTTTCCTTACAACAAGCTCCGGAGGTCAAATTTGCCTCATTGCTTTTCAACCATAAATTGATATTTTTGACTCCCAAGTCTTCTTCCATCTTGTGATTATGATTTTGTAAGCTCTTTACCATCATTATTGACATATTTTGACTTCATTCTCCTTATTGTACCTAAAATTCAAAAATATAATTAAGTAAACAAGACAAAGATCGAAAACATAACAAAAACTAAAGGCAGAAAGGTATAAAATGTATATTTTATGAGCTTATCAAATACCCCCACACTTAGCTTTTTGCTAGTCCTTGAGCAAAACAAAATAAAAATAAAATAAGAAAATCTAATCTAATCCACTTTCGTAGGATATCACGGTGGCCCTAGTGGACGAGTTTAGTCTCGTGAGGGTTTACTAGGATGATACCCACAAACATTGAAGACATAAGAAAAACTAAAAGAATTTAAAAATAATAATAATAATAATTACAACTAATCCTTCCAATATAAATTAGAGATAATCATTGGATAAGTCTTATAAACTAATCAATAGCTTAAAGAAATTCACAAAAAAATCTTGCTTGGATGTAAATAATTTGAGTTAAGCCAATATTAACTTAACATATTTCAATCAAAATAGTACATATTCAAACTTAATCTCAACTTCTCACATGGGATACTCTCCTGATTTTCACTCTTTAAAGTAGTGGTAAAGTGTTTACACTCAATCAATCTCATGAAAACACTTCTACCATATGCTTGCTTGTCCACCTATTCTCCACTATTTAGATCATACAACTTCATAAATCAAGAGGTCTTTATTCAAGTTTGTAATGGGGCCAAAGGGTTATAATGTGGTTAAAGAACAAAAGGATAAAGATATCACAAAGGTTCCAAAGAGTTCATAGAGTTTAGAGACATAATAAGATCATACAAATAAAACTTCTCAAAACTCTTATAAAGCACATAATAACATTGGCTAAATATTTATGTTGAGCCTTTGCTTCATTCTAATCAACTTTGTAACATCTTTTTCTTTACTTTAACTAGAAGTTGAAGAGATAATTTTTTTTTTTCAATATGGGAATATATTTGACAATGATCCCTTTATTTTTCTCTTGACTTTTTCTTTTCTTTTCTTCCCCCACACTTATCTTTTGTTTCCAACCCAAATTTTAAACTAAAAATATCCCTTGTTTTTTGCAATATGTCTCAAAATATATAATCCATCTTTAGAACAAGAGTAAGGATATAAGTATATTTAGGCTAGGTGTAAATTGTGGTTACCAATAAAATAGCATATTTAATGTAGGCTCAAATTGGCTCACTAGTGGCGATGTTCTCTTGGAACATTAATAATGGATGGCTGTTTGGCTCTGGTTATAATCCTAATGCCTCTATCATATTCATGTTATCACATGTATCAGTATAGTCTCAAACGGTTTAAAGCAAGTTCTAGAGAATCATGTAATCATAAGAGCACTCAAGAAGGAAATTAGATTGATATGTATAATGCATCAATCATATAGGCTCGAAACTCACAAGGATAATTATACAAGTCAATTTTAAGTCTAAACATGCTTTTTTCTCAATCAATATATCATATTAACATTGGCTCATGAAAAATAGTGATATCCATCAAGCTTAATTCTCATGAAAATCTTACCACTAATGACCAGTTTCAGACCTATCTAATTCATATCGCATCATAGTATAGAAAAGATCTAAAACACACAAAAAATTTAAATAATAATAATAATATTAAAGACTCATAAAAAGTAATAGCCAAAAATAAAATAAATCCTAATTCCTTCCCCGCACACTTAATTCTTACATTGTCCTCAATGTAATGCTATTAACCCAAATTAAAGAATCATGTGTAAGAGAAAAGAACTAATAACATAAGAATAGAAATAACTAAGACTCAAAACAAAACAAAACAAAACAAATTCATGCAACCTAAATAATCCTAAAATACTAAACAAATAACTAACAAATAAACATAAAAATAAATAAATAAAAACAATAAAAATAATAAAGGAAAAAGGAAAAGAAAGCAAATCTGAGTATGGCAGGTTGGTAATTTCTTCATTAATTGGGCTGCCTTCCCAATTAGTACTTGATTTAAGTTGTCCAACCTAACCAACACCCCTTCTTGGCTTTTTAGGCTTGTTAGGCTCATACATGAAACTTTCGAAATTTGAGCGTTTGATAGGAAGCTTTCTTTGCACAAAAGTGGATGCATTCTCCATTACAAGTATTATTCCATCATCTTTTGTGATGCATATCTCATCGAGGAATGGAGCATATTTTGATACTTGTTGAATGGCATCCACAAACAAATTGTTTAAGGTTTTCGGCATGTGTTGTTCATGTTCCTCCTCCTTGAACTTTGTGAATCTACTAGGAAAAGGTGGAGAAGAAACATTAGTAAAAATTGGAATCTTAAACGTTACCTCAGGTGCCGAAATACTCTTATTTGGATATGTGGCTTCATTATCCTCAAGAATAGAATCCATCTCTAATTTTGTCTCATCCTCATCTTGTTCCTCATTCCTCAAGGTCACAATAGTAGCATTCTCCTTTGAGTTAATCACCGTTTGGGCAGGGAGTTCTTCAGATCTTTGTGCTACCCATCCCATCATACTACTAGCCAATTGGCTCATTTGCTTTTCCAATCTCTGGATGCTTGCCCTTGTTTCCTGTTGAAATTGCAAAGTATCAGTAACAAGAGAATAGACAAGATCTTCTAAAAAAGTACCTGAGTTTTGAGTCATATGTGATGGCTTTAAAAAATCTGGTTCTTGAGACCATGATTGATTGAAGCTAGATGGATGAGTGTAATTGGCATAAGGATCTACTTCTTGGAAATTTTTTGAGTAGCCATAATTAGTATGATCCCACCATCCCTCATGGTAAGTGCTTGAGCAATGATCATGCAGTTGGTCTTGGAACCCTTGATGGCCTTGACATCCTCCCAGGGCCAATTGTTGAACTGGGGAGGTGAGATTGGCTTGTTGATTCTCCATGTTCATGAATGCCACCAACTCTTCAAGTGTTAGATTGCTCAATTCCATCGTTTTTTTTTTTTTTTAATTTGAAAAGAAAAACTTGTATGTACAAGAAGATAAAACTAATTAGAACTGAAAATAAGAATAAACCAAGTACCAAATAAACTAAAGAAAGCAATCCCCGGCAACGGCGCCAAAAACTTGATGCACTCAAAAGAGTATATCTTATTTAACCTTGCACTAAAAAGATAAATTGTAAGTATAGTAGTTAGCAAGGGTCGACTCCTCAAGGATTGGGTTTTAGTTTATAAGTTAATAGTTTAAAACTTTAATTCAAGGAAAACAAAAGAAAATGGGGTTTTGAAGCAGTTTTAAAAATAAGCAAACAAGAAAAGTAAGATGCAAGTAAGAAATAAGAAATCAAATATGAGAGAAATATGGTTAAGATTTCATTCTCCACCACTAGACATCATTAAGAATCAATTTCATATGTATCAACATTAATTGGCTATCAAAGTTAACAACCGTAGATAACAACAAGCTCTGTTACCCCAATCTTTCCTTAGTTTGTCGTTAAATAGAACAACCTCTCTATTTAATCTCTAACTATCAAACAACCTAGAATAAGCTCTCCAAGTTCAATTTAATAGCAGCTTTATGATGAGAAAGATAGGTTGATCTATGCAACAAACATATAAGCTCGGATTGTTCAACTTATTTTATGTTCCACTTTGCAATTATTGAAAACTTGACCATAATCATTAATCACAAATTGCCACTTATGAATAGGAAATCAAGACAATTACACGGATCAAGACTCCTAAACTAGCATTAGACAATTATCAAGATTTATCTAGTTGGCCACCTAAACAAATCAAAACATCATCATGAACAATTTTAATGGAAGAACATAAGCAACTTTGATAGAAAACAATGATAAATAGATTCTGAAAATTAATTATATAACATGTCTAGGGCTTTGAAATCACTCTTAACCAAATAAAAGTTTAGCCTAGCATAGGCATAGATAATATATACATAAAACTAAAAAGAAAAATAAAAATAAATGAATGGAGAAGAAGAAGAAGAATAATGATGATCCTTGAGTCTCCTTAAAAGATGTCTAGTTTGTGGCTCAAAAGATGGTATTTGTAAAGCTTTAAAACCCTGAGAATAAGTTCTTGCCGCACAAGTAATTCTGGAGGTGCAAAAATCACGTTTTTGTCTCTTTTTTTTTTTTTTTTTTCAGATTTGCGATTAGGGTTTTTCTGGTCGCAGGGTTCTTTAGGAAGATCTTCTAGCACCATTTTGAATGCCCATTTCTTATCCGATTTGGGCCCATAATATATCGTTGGAGAGATAATCAAGTCAACTTCAAAAGTAAAGAAGAAAGTTTCTTCAAATAAAGAATCTAATATAATGTTTTCCTTATAACAAGATCCGGAGGTCAAATTTGCCTGATCGCTTTTCAACCAAAAATTGATATTTTTGACTCCCAAGTCTTCTTCCATCTTGTGATTATGATTTTGTAAGCTCTTTACCATCATTATTGACATATTTTGACTTCATTCTTCTTATTGTACCTAACATTCAAAAACATAATATAAGTAAACAAGATAAATATCGAAAATATAACAAAAACTAAAGGTAGAAAGGCATAAAATGTATATTTTATGAGCTTATCAGTAAACAAGATAAAGATCAAAAAATTACAAAAACTAAAGGTAGAAAAGGCATAAAATGTATATTTTATGAGCTTATCAAATACCCCCACACTTAGCCTTTTGCTAGTCCTCAAGCAAAACAAAATAAGAAAATCTAATCTAATCCACTTTCATTGAAAATCACAGTAGCACTTAGCATGTGACACAAGCCTTTAAACCCCTAGGTGTCCTTAGTGGACGAGTTTAGTCTCATGAGGGTTTACTAGGATGATACCCACAAACATTGATAAATGCTTAATTTCATACATTTTCCTATTTAATTTCCTTATACTTTGTGCTTTGATTCTTTCTTCCTTGATATTTTACTAGGTTTTTATGCTTTGTAGGTATTTTGGAGGAGATGAAGTCAAAACATGTCATTTAGGATGTTAAAGAGCTTACAAAATCACAATCACAAGATGGAAAAAGAACCGGGAGTCAAAAAGATCAAATTCTTGGTGCAAAGCAAGAAGACAGATTTGACCTCCGGAGCTTGGTGCTAAGAAAACATGATGTTAGACTCTTTATTCGAAGAAACTTCCTTCTTGTCTTTTGAAGATCACTTGATTACCTTTCCAACAGTTAGTCATGAGCCTAAATCGGATAAGAAATGGTCATCCAAATCGGCATTGGAATATCTCCCTAAAAACCCTAGTGGCAAAAAATACCCTAGCCGCAAATATCATCGTTTTCTTAATACCCTAGCTGACATTTCTGTTTATCCTTGCCAAAGAAGGATTAGTGGCTGTCAACTTGCATTAATTGCATTAATTGCAAGTATCTTTCCTTAAAGCTAATCCTAGTCAAAGTAGGAGAATTAAATCAGCCAAGACTTTCCTTCCTTACACTTACTTTGCCTGCAAGTTTGTAATCTCTCTTCATTAAAGAGTGTTTTGACTAAAACTTTCCTACTTTATTCAAACTTGGCCGCCAAGGCTCATATCTTTCTTAGAACATAAAAGTCAGCCACTTTTCCTTAACTTTAGCCACAAGTAAGCATTTATTGAAGGGAGAGAGCTGAAGTTCACTTGTTTGGTGCCTTGGCTATTGCCTATAAATAGAGATCAAGGGGGCATACGAAATTTACACTTCTCCAAGCATCAAAGTTCTTATTTCTTATTTGTTTCTTTGTTTTTGAGAGAGCAAGAGGCTGGATAATTAATATTCTTCTTCTTCTTCTTCTTTCTTTCTTTTATTTTCTTCTTAGACTCTCTTTAATTTTATGTTTATGTTTACAATGCCTATGTTAGGCTAAACTTTTATTTGGTTAAGGGTGGTTTCAAAGCCCTAGACATGTTATGTAATTAATTTTCAGAATCTATCTATCATTGTTTTCTATCAAAGTTGCTTATGTTCTTCCATTAAAATTGTTCATGATGATGTTTTGATTTGTTTAGGTGGCCAACTAGATAAATCTTGATAATTGTCTAATGCTAGTTTAGGAGTCTTGATCCGTGTAATTGTCTTGATTTCCTATTCATAAGTGGCAATTTGTGATTAATGATTATGGTCAAGTTTTCAATAATTGCAAAGTGGAACATAACCTAAGTTGAACAATCCGAGCTTATGTGTTTGTTGCTTAGTTCAACCTATCTTTCTCATCATAAAGCTGCTATTAAATTGAACTTGGAGAGCTTATTCTAGGTTGTTTGATAGTTAGAGATTAAATAGACAGCTTGTTCTATTTAACGACAAACTAAGGAAAGATTGGGGTAACAGAGCTTGTTGTTATCTACGGTTGTTAACTTTGATAGCTAATTAATGTTGATAGATATGAAATTGATTCTTAATGATGTCTAGTAGTGGAGAATGAAACCTTAACTATATTTTTCTCATATTTGATTACTTCTTATTTACTTGCTTTCTTCTTTGATTATAAGTCTTTAGTTTAAATTGATTTTAAAAACATCCCCTTTTATTTTGTTTTCTTTGAATTTAGGTTTTAGACTAATAATTCTTAAACTAAAACTCAATCCCTGAGGACTCGACTCTTGCTAACTACTATACTTACAATTGATCTTTTTAGTGCAAGGTTAAATAAAGATACACACTTTTGGGTGCATCAAGTTTTTGGCGCCGTTGCCGGGGATTGCTTTCTTTAGTTTATTAGTTTATTGGTTTATTCTTATTTTCTGTTCTAATTATTTACTTTTTTTTTTCTTTATTAGTGAATGTTCCAAGCTCCCGAAGAAGACTTAAAACTTAGGAGAATTCGCGAACTTATAACTTCTCACCAACAACCAATCGAGGAGTTGATCCAAAAAAGGAGAAAGGAGAGATGGCAGCAGCTGACAACCGAACTCTCAAGGAGCTAGCCGCTCCGGACTTGTGTCAACAACCATTATGCATTGAATATGCTAATCTTGAGGTAGCTTTTGAATTAAAATCTGGTTTGATTCATCTTCTCCCAACTTTTTATGGTTTTGCAGGAGAGGATCCAAATAAGCACCTCAAGGAATTCCATGTAGTTTGCTCAAGCATGAGACCAACAGGGGTCACGGAAGAGCAAGTTAAGTTGAAAGCCTTCCCATTCTCTCTAGCTGATTCAGCAAAGGAATGGCTCTACTATCTACCATTCGGGACCATCACTACATGGAATGATATGAAGAAAGCATTCTTGGAAAGGTATTTCCCAGCATCTAAGGCTGCCAACATTAGGAAAGAGATATGTGGGATTCGGCAATACAACGGAGAGTCCTTATATGAATATTGGGAGAGGTTCAAGAAACTTTGTGCATCATGTCCACACCATCAGATAAGTGAACAACTTCTCATCGAATACTTCTATGAAGGTCTCATGCCCAAGGAGAGAAGTATGATAGATGTCGCTAGTGGGGCAGCTCTAGTTGATAAGACTCCCGGGGCTGCTAGAACATTAATCTCCAACATGGCAGCCAATTCTCAACAATTCTCAATGAGACATGATCCACCACCACAACCCAAGAAAGTCAATGAGGTAAGTATATCATCCCTTGAACAAAAATTTGATAAACTGACTTCTCTTGTTCAACAATTGGTTGTAGGTAATATACAGCAAATAAAGGCTTGTGGCATATGTTCAAACATGGGGCACCAAACTGATATGTGTCCAACACTTCAAGAGGACACCAATGAACATGTGAATGCCACGTGTGGATTTCAGAACCAATCAAGGAAATATGATCCCTACTCAAACACATACAATCCAGGATGGAGGGATCATCCAAACTTGAATTATGGAGGGAACCAACCACAAACGTTTCCTCCACCATTTGACAACAGGCCACCGGGTTTTCAGCAAAGAGTGCAACAACCATACCAAACCCGACAACAAGTGCCACCCACCAAAAATTCAGGTACTTATCTTGAAGATCTTGTTAAAGCTCTCTCTACTAATACAATTCAATTTCAACAGGAAACAAAGACAAGTATCTGATGCACCCAAAAGAGTGTATCTTATTTAACCTTGCACTAAAAAGATCAATTGTATGTATAATGATTAGCAAGGGTCGAGTCCTCAGGGATTGGGTTTTAATCTATGAGTTATTAGTTTATAACTTACGTTCAAAGAAAACAATAAAAGAAAAGGGGTTTTTGAAGCCAGATTTAAACTAAAGTAAATAATAAGAATAAGATGCAAGGCGGTATAACCAGCCAATAAAAATATATATACTAAATTAGGTGGTATAACCAGCTGATGCACCCAAAAGAGTGTATCTTATTTAACCTTGCACTAAAAAGATCAATTGTAAGTATAATGATTAGCAAGGGTCGAGTCCTCAGGGATTGGGTTTTAATCTATGAGTTATTAGTTTATAACTTACGTTCAAAGAAAACAATAAAAGAAAAGGGGTTTTTGAAGCCAGATTTAAACTAAAGTAAATAATAAGAATAAGATGCAAGGCGGTATAACCAGCCAATAAAAATATATATACTAAATTAGGCGGTATAACCAGCCAATAAAAATAAAATAAAGTTAATATACAAATTAGGCGGTATAACCAGCCAATAAAAATAAATATACTTTTAAAAATAAGCAAACTAGAAAAGTAAGAAAACAAGTAAGTAAGAAAAATCAAATATGAAAAATATGGTTAAGGTTTCATTCTCCACCACTAGACATCATTAAGAATCAATTTCAGATCTATCAATATCAACCAACTATCAAAGTTAACAACCGTAGATAACAACAAGCTCTGTTATCCTAATCTTTCCTTAGTTTGTCGTTAAATAGAACAAGCTCTCTATTTAATCTCTAACCATTAAACAACCTAGAATAAGCTCTCTAAATTCAATTTAATGGCAGCTTTATGATGAGAAAGATAGGTTGATCTAAGCAACAAACACATAAGCTCGGATTGTTCAACTTAGGTTATGTTCCACTTTGCAATTATTGAAAACTTGACCATAATCATTAATCACAAATTGCCACTTATGAATAGGAAATCAAGACAATTACACGGATCAAGACTCCTAAACTAGCAATAGATAATTATCAAGATCTACCTAGTTGTACACCTAAATAAATCAAGACAACATCATGAACAATTCTTGTAGAAGAACATAAGCAACTTTGATAGAAAATTAATGATAGATAGAATCTGAAAATCAATCACAAATCATGTCTAGGGCTTTGAAATCACCCTTAACCAAATAGAAGTTTAGCCTAGCATAGGCATTATAAACATAAAATTAAATAGAATCTAAGAAGAAAATAAAAGAAAGAAAGAAGAAGAAGAAGAATATTAATTATCCAACCTCTTGCTCTTTCTAAAGAAAAAGAAAACTAGAGAAAAGAAAGAAGAAGAAAACTTAGAGAATTTTATTACAATGGCTAATATCCTACCTATGTACAATATGATCCTCTACAATCATCCAAGGCCCTCTATTTATACACATTTTGGAGGGCTAAATGACAAGAGACAAGCTTTACAAATTTCTAACAATTTTCGTCATATATGACGATTTTGATCAGCCAACTTGATGGTCGATTTTGTCAATTTTGGAGGCCTTATCTGATCACATGGTCTTCTAGAACAATGTTACCCTATCAGTTACTGATCCATAGCCGTTGGAATCAGCTCATTTGCTGATGTGGAGGAGAAGATATGGGCAAAATACGAAAACAGGTCAGCACAGACGTCATTGCACATCAGCCAACTTGATGGTCGATTTCTTCAATATTGAAGGCTTTATCTGATCACATGGTCTTCTAGACAAATGTTTCTCTATCAGTTAGTGATCCATAGCCGTTGGAATCAGCTCATTTGCGGATGTGGATAAGAAGATATGGCAAAATACGAAAACCGGTCAGCACAGACGTCATTGCACATCAGCCAACTTGATGGTCGATTTCGTCAATATTGGAGGCCTGATCGGATCATATGGTCTTCTAGACAAAGGTTCCCGTATCCGTTACGGATCCATAGCCATTGGAATCAGCTCATTTGCTGATGTGGATAAGCAGATATGGGGAAAATACGAAAACAGGTCAGCACAGACGTCATTGCACATCAGCCACTTTGATGGTCGATTTCGCTAGGGCAAACGACTCCGTTTCAAGAAGTGTAAAACATGAAAAAGATAGATATGCCTCTTAGCTTTGCACGACTACAAATTTCAGCCTTATTGCTTCAGTGAAACTCGAGATATAGTTGATATGGCAAAAGGTGTCGGAACTGGAACTGAACTGGATTTGCCCTTAATTCTAGTAATCTGAAATCACTCAAAGAAACTTGTGAAAAACACCAAATTATATAAAAATATAAAAGATCATAAACACAATTAGACTAAACAATAATAACTCGTATTTGACACAAAACAATAATAAAACATAACTAAAAACAATATAATTATACGAGTTATCACACCCCCACATTTAGATTGTTGCTAGTCCCTAGCAACGACTCAATAAAAATAAAATAAGAAAATCTAATCCATTTTCGTAGGAAATCACGGTGGCACTTAGCATGTGACACAAGCCTTTAAACCCCTAGGTGTCCCTAGTGGACGAGTTTAGTCTCGTGAGGGTTTACTAGAACGATACCCACAAACATTGAAAAACTAAAATATAAATAAACTACATATACTAAAAATATTTACTCCTAATCCTTTCAATACAAATTAGAGACAATCTTTGAACAAGTCTTATAAACTAATCAATAGCTTAAAGAATTTCACAAAAAATCAAGCTTGAATGTAAATTGTTTGAGTTAAGCTAAAATTAACATAACATATCTCAATCAAAATAGTGAATGTTCAAATTTAATCTCAACTTCTCACATGGGATACCCTCATGATTTTCACTCTTTAAAGTAGTGGTAAAGTGTTTACACTCAATCAGTCTAATGAAAACACTTCTACCATATTCTTGCTTGTCCACCTATTCTCCACTATTTAGATCATACAACTTCATGAATCAAGAGGTCTTTAATCAAGGTTGTAATGGGGCCAAGGGGTTTGTAATGTGGTTGAAGAACAAAAGGATAAAGATATCACAAAGGTTCCAAAGAGTTCATAAAGTTTAGAGACATAAAAAGATCATACAACGAAACTTCTCAAAACTCTTTACAAGTACATAGTCACCTAGGCCGGATATTCATGTTGGGCCTTTGCATCATTCTAACCAACTTTGTAACATCTTTTTCTTTACTTTAACTAGAAGTTCAAGAGAAGATTTTTTTTTTAATATGGGAATGTTTTTGACAATGATCCCTTTCTTTTTCTCTTGACTTTTTTTCTTTCTTTTCCCCCCACACTTATTTCTTGTTTCTAACCCAAATTTTTAATAAATCTTCTTTGTCTTTGCAACTTGTCTCAAAACATGCTAATTCATCTTTGGAACAAAGGTAAAGATATAAGTATATTTAGGTTAGGTGTAAGTTGTGGTTACCAATAAAACATCATATTTAATGTAGGCTCAAATTGGCTCACTAGTGGGGATGTTCTCTTAGAACATTAATAATGGATGGCTGTTTGGCTCTGGTTATAATCCTAATGCCTCTATCATATTCATGTTGTCACATGTATCAATATAGTCTCAAACGGTTTAAAGCAAGTTCTAGAGAATCATGTAATCATAAGAGCACTCAAGAAAGAAATTAGATTGATTTGTATAATGCATCAATCATTATAGGCTCAAAAACTCACAAGGATGATTATACAAGTCAGATTAAGTCTAAACATGCTTCTTTCTCAATCAACATATCATATTAACATTGGCTCATAAAAAGGTCGACATCAAGCTCAATTCTCATGAAAATCTTCTCACTAATAAATCTGTTTTAGACTTATGCAATTCATATCTCATCATTGTATTAAAAAGGAACTAAAACACACTAAAAAAAAAAATAATAATAATAATAAAGACTCATAAAAAAAATAGTAGACAAAAATAAAGGAAATCCTAAATCATTCCCCCCACACTTAATTCTTACATTGTCCTCAATGTAATGCTATTATCCCCCAATTCAAGAACTTATATGTAAGAGAAAAGAACTATTAAACAAAAGAAACTTATGCGGCCTAAATGAACTTAAAAACAGTAAACACAATTAACAAAGAAACATAAGAAAGAAAAATAAAAACAATAAAAATAATAAAAGAAAAAGGAAAAGAAAGAGAAAGAGAAAGCAAATCTGAATATGGAAGGTTGGCAATTTCATCTTTAATTGGGCTGCCTTCCCAATTAACACTTGAGTTAGTGTTTTGAATCTAACCAACACCCCTTCTTGGCTTTTTAGGCTTGTCAGGCTCATACATGAAATTTCCCAAATTTATGCGTTTGAGAGGAAGCTTTCTTTGCACAACAGTGGATGCATTCTCCATTACAAGTATTATTCCATCATCCTTTGTGGTGCATATGTCATCGAGGAATGGAGCATATTTTGATACTTGTTGAATGACCTCCACAAACAAGTTGTTTAAGGTTTCCGGCATGTGTTGTTCATGTTCTTCCTCCTTGAACTTTGCAAATCTACTAGGAAAAGGTGGAGAAGAAACATTAGCAAAAAGTGAAACCTTAAACGTTACCTCAGGTGCCGAAATACTCTTATTTGGATCTTTGGCTTCATTATCCTCAAGAATAGAATCCATCTCTAATTTTGTTTCATCCTCATCTTGTTCCTCATTCATCAAGGTCACAATAGTAGCATTCTCCTTTGGGTTAACCATCGTAAGGGCTGGGAGTTCTTCAGATCTTTGTGCTACCCATCCCACCATACTACTAGCCAATTGGCTCATTTGCTTTTCCAAACTCTGGATGCTTGCCCTTGTTTCCTGTTGAAATTGCAAAGAATCAGTAACAAGAGAATAGACAAGATCTTCTAAAGAAGTACCTGAGTTTTGAGTCATATGTGGTGGTTGAAAAAGATCTGGTTCTTGAGACCATGATTGATTGAAGCTAGATGGATGAGTGTAATTGGCATAAGGATCTACTTCTTGGTAATTTTTCGAGTAGCCATAATTAGTATGATCCCACCATCCCTCATGGTAAGTGTTTGAGTAATGATCATACTGTTGGTCTTGGAACACTTGATGGCCTTGACATCCTCCCATGGCCAATTGTTGAACTGGGGAGGTGAGATTGGCTTGTTGATTCTCCATGTTCATGTATGCCACCAACTCTTCAAGTGTTAGATTGCTCAATTCCATTGTTTTTTTTTTTTTTTTAAAATTTGAAAAGAAAAACTTGTATGTACAAGAAAATAAAACTAATTAGAACTGAAAATAAGAATAAACCAAGTAACAAATAAACTAAAGAAAGCAATCCCCGGCAACGGCGCCAAAAATTTGATGCACCCAAAAGAGTGTATCTTATTTAACCTTGCACTAAAAAGATCAATTGTAAGTATAATGATTAGCAAGGGTCGAGTCCTCAGGGATTGGGTTTTAATCTATGAGTTATTAGTTTATAACTTACGTTCAAAGAAAACAATAAAAGAAAAGGGGTTTTTGAAGCCAGATTTAAACTAAAGTAAATAATAAGAATAAGATGCAAGGCGGTATAACCAGCCAATAAAAATATATATACTAAATTAGGCGGTATAACCAGCCAATAAAAATAAAACAAAGTTAATATACAAATTAGGCGGTTGATGCACCCAAAAGAGTGTATCTTATTTAACCTTGCACTAAAAAGATCAATTGTAAGTATAGTAGTTAGCAAGGGTCGAGTCCTCAGGGATTGGGTTTTAGTTTATAAGTTGATAGTTTAAAACTTAAATTCAAGAACAATAAAAGAAAAGGGGTTTTTGAAGCCAGATTTAAACTAAAGTAAATAATATGAATAAGATGCAAGGCGGTATAACCAGCCAATAAAAATATATATACTAAGCAAGGCGGTATAACCAGCCAATAAAAATATATATACTAAATTAGGCGGTATAACCAGCCAATAAAAATAAAACAAAATTAATATACAAATTAGGCGGTATAACCAGCCAATAAAAATAAATATACTTTTAAAAATAAGCAAACTAGAAAAGTAAGAAAACAAGTAAGAAGAATCAAAAATGAAAAATATGGTTAAGGTTTCATTCTCCACCACTAGACATCATTAAGAATCAATTTCAGATCTATCAATATCATCCAACTATCAAAGTTAACAACCGTAGATAACAACAAGCTCTGTTATCCCAATCTTTCCTTAGTTTGTCGTTAAATAGAACAAGCTCTCTATTTAATCTCTAACCATCAAACAACCTAGAATAAGCTCTCTAGATTCAATTTAATGGCAGCTTTATGATGAGAAAGATAGGTTGATCTAAGCAACAAACACATAAGCTCGGATTGTTCAACTTAGGTTATGTTCCACTTTGCAATTATTGAAAACTTGACCATAATCATTAATCACAAATTGCCACTTTAGAATAGGAAATCAAGACAATTACACGGATCAAGACTCCTAAACTAGCAATAGATAATTATCAAGATCTATCTAGTTGTACACCTAAACAAATCAAGACAACATCATGAACAATTCTTGTAGAAGAACATAAGCAACTTTGATAGAAAATTAATGATAGATAGAATCTGAAAATCAATCACAAAACATGTCTAGGGCTTTGAAATCACCCTTAACCAAATAGAAGTTTAGCCTAGCATAGGCATTATAAACATAAAATTAAATAGAATCTAAGAAGAAAATAAAAGAAAGAAAGAAGAAGAAGAAGAATATTAATTATCCAACCTCTTGCTCTTTCTAAAGAAAAAGAAAACAAGAGAAAAGAAAGAAGAAGAAAACTTAGAGAATTTTGTTAAAATGGCTAATATCCTACCAATCTCCAATATGATCCCTTACAATCACCCAAGGCCCTCTATTTATACACATTTTGGAGGGCTAAATGACAAGAGACAAGCTTTACAAATTTCAAAGGTAGGTATAATAGGTGGGTGCATTTTCTAACAATTTTCGTCATACATGACGATTTTGATCAGCCAACTTGATGGTCGATTTTGTCAATTTTGCACGCCTTATCTGATCACATGGTCTTCTAGAAAAATGTTACCCTATCAGTTACGGATCCATAGCCGTTGGAATCAGCTCATTTGCTGATGTGGATAAGCAGATATGAGCAAAATACGAAAACAGGTCAGCACAGACGTCATTGCACATCAGCCAACTTGATGGTCAATTTCGCTAGGGAAAACGACTCCGTTTCAAGAAGTGTAAAACATGAAAAAGATAGATATGCCTCTTAGATTTGCACAGATACAAATTGCAGCCTTATTGCTTCAGTGAAACTCGAGATATAGCTGATATGGAAAAATGTGTCGGAACTGGAACTGAACTGGATTTGCCCTTAATTCTAGTAATCTAAAATCACTCAAAGAAACTTGTGAAAAACACCAAATTACATAAAAATATAAAAGATCATAAACACAATTAGACTAAACAATAATAACTCGTATTTGACACAAAACAATAATAAAACATAACTAAAAACTATATAATTATACGAGTTATCACACCCCCACACTTAGATTGTTGCTAGTCCTCGAGCAAAAACAAATAAAAATAAAATAAGAAAATCTAATCTAATCCACTTTCGTAGGAAATCACGGTGGCACTTAGCATGTGACACAATCCTTTAAACCCCTAGGTGTCCCTAGTGGACGAGTTTAGTCTCGTGAGGGTTTACTAGAACGATACCCACAAACATTGAAAAACTAAAATATAAATAAACTACATATACTAAAAATATTTACTCCTAATCCTTTCAATACACATTAGAGACAATCTTTGAACAAGTCTTATAAACTAATCAATAGCTCAAAGAATTTCACAAAAAATCATGCTTGAATGTAAATTGTTTGAGTTAAGCCAATATTAACATAACATATTTCAATCAAAATAGTGCATATTCAAACTTAATCTCAACTACTCACATGGGATACTCTCATGATTTTCATTCTTTAAAGTAGTGGTAAAGTGTTTACACTCAATGAATCTCATGAAAACAGTTCTACCATATTCTAGCTTGTCCACCTATTCTCCACTATTTAGATCATACAACTTCATGAATCAAGAGGTCTTTAATCAAGGTTGTAATGGGGCCAAGGGGTTTGTAATGTGGTTGAAGAACAAAAGGATAAAGATATCACAAAGGTTCCAAAGAGTTCATAAAGTTTAGAGACATAATAAGATCATACAAAGAAACTTCTCAAAACTCTTTACAAGTACATAGTCACCTAGGCCGGATATTCATGTTGGGCCTTTTCTTCATTCTAAACAACTTTGTAACATCTTTTTCTTTTTCCCCAAATTCAAGAGATGATTCATATATATATATATTTTTTTGAATGTATTTGCCAGTATTCCATTTCTTTTTTTTTCTTTTGACTTTTCTTTTCTTTCCCCCCCCCCCACACTTATTTCTTGTTTCTAACCCAAATTTTCAATAGATCTTCCTTGTCTTTGCAACTTGTCTCAAAACATGCTAATTCATCTTTGGAACAAAGGTAAGGATATAAGTATATTTAGGTTAGGGACAAGTTATGGTTACCAAAGAGATAGCTTATTCAATGTAGGCTCAAATTGGTTCACTAAGGGTGTGTTCTCTTGGAACATCAATAAGGGATGGCTGTTTGGCCCTGGCTAAAAATCCTAATGCCTCTATCATATTCATGTTGTCACATGCATCAATATAGTCTCAACAAGGTCTAAAGCAAGTTCTAGAGAATCATGTAATCATAAGAGCACTCAAGAAAGAAATTAGATTGATTTATATAATGCATCAATCATTATAGGCTCAAAAACTCACAAGGATGATTATACAAGTCAGATTAAGTCTAAACATGCTTCTTTCTCAATCAACATATCATATTAACATTGGCTCATAAAAAGGTTGATATCAAGCTCAATTCTCATGAAAATCTTCTCACTAATAAATCTGTTTTAGACTTATGCAATTCATATCTCATCATAGTATTGAAAGTAACTAAAACACACTAAAAACACACTAAGTCTAAATCAGCTTTTTTTTATTTTTTTATTTTTTTATTTTTTGAAGAAGATTAAATCAAACTGACAAGGTATGTCTCAAGTCTCCCTTACTCAGACCTTGTTCAGAATGAATACGTCTAAATATCTTAAAACACAACAAATTTTTTTTTTTTTTAAATTAGCAAAATATGTCCCTTACCCCCTACTAAAATATGACATTGTCCCCAATGTCAAATTTTAAAGGTAGAATTTAGGAGATATTACCTGTAGAGGTTGCTAACCACTTATTATAACTGAGACACAACAAACAAAATGTTAGATAATGTCACAAAGACAAAGTGCAATCCACTCATTGCTCGTCCATATCTCTTTTTCTTTTTCCGAGCGTTTGCGAAACAACCGTAGCAGATAAATACTCATAAGCTTGGAGCTTTTTGAGTAAATATTCAATGGTTGTAGCATAAATTATGGTTCTCATTGCCTCTGAAAACATGAATCCATTATCCACAGCATTATCTAAATATGAAAGCAAATTACTAAAATAACCATTAATATTAAGCAAACCAATGGGTTTCTTTTTTGTGACCAAAGATGACCAAGAAGCCACGCAAGCTATTTCTTCCAATGTACCCAGACCTCCTGGTAAAGCAATGAATGCATCGGCAGAATGGTACATGATTGTCATCCGTTCAGGGATACTCCAGACTTGTATTTCCTTACCCAAGGTAGGTCCACAAAAATCTGTGAATAGTTTTGGCACGATTCCTAGAACTGGACTTCCTCCGGCGTGTGCTGCTGTAGCGACTGCTCCCATTAAACCTGTACTACCGCCTCCATAAATCAACTGGATCTTTTGTTGGCCAAGTATTACTCCAACTCTTATGGCTTCATTAGCGAATATGTTATTTTTCCCTGGATAAGCACCTCCAAAGACACAAATTTTTTTAATGCGCTGGGACGAAGTACTTTCCATTTTTTTTTTCTAGTGCCTGAAAGAGAATGAGTACATGGTGTAATATATAGAGGACTGAGTAGTGAATCAGACAAGAGTAATAATGTCGCCGAAAGTGTATCTGACCTGTCAGAAGAAAATGTTAACCTATCAAATGATTTTTGCGTGATTTGAGGAAGAAAATCAAAAAGAGAAGAAAAATCAACCGTAAAAGTCAAAAGTAATAGTGTCGCCGAAAGTGTATTTGGCATCTTCCTCTGGTTTTACGTCCAGAAACGGCTTAAACGCCTTCTATGAGTCGAGGATATGCTTCCCATCCAGTTTTCTTACAAGCTGGCAAACAGGGTCTTTTAACATCAGATTCCCAAGATGTTGCCATTCCCTTTGGAATTGCGGCCATAAATCAAGATCTATCTAGTTGTACACCTAAATAAATCAAGACAACATCATGAACAATTCTTGTAGAAGAACATAAGCAACTCTGATAGAAAATTAATGATAGATAGAATCTGAAAATCAATCACAAAACATGTCTAGGGCTTTGAAATCACCTTTAACCAAATAGAAGTTTATCCTAGCATAGGCATTGTAAACATAAACATAAAATTAAAGAGAATCTAAAAAGGAAATAAAAGAAAGAAAGAAGAAGAAGAAAATAAAGAAAAAGAAAACCAGAGAAAAGAAAGAAGAAGAAAACTTAGAGAATTTTATTACAATGGCTAATATCCTACCAATGTACAATGTCTCTTACAATCATCCAAGGCCCTCTATTTATACACATTTTGGAGGACTAAATGACAAGAGACAAGCTTTACAAATTTCAAAGGTAGGTATAATAGGTGGGTGCATTTTTCTAACAATTTTCGTCATATTGTATGACAATTTTGATCAGTCAACTTGATGGTCGATTTTGTCAATATTGGAAGCTTGATCTGATCACATGGTCTTCTAGAAAAATTTTCCCCTATCAGCTAGTGATCCATAGCCGTTGGAATCCGCTCATTTGCTGATGTGGATCAGAAGATATGGGCAAAATACCAAAACAGGTCAGCACAGACGTCATTGCACATCAGCCAACTTGATGGTCGATTTCGCTAGGGAAAACGACTCCGTTTCAAGAAGTGTAAAACATGAAAAAGTTAGATATGCCTTTAACTTTGCACGGTTAAAATTTCAGCCTTATTGCTTTAGTGAAACTCCAGATATAGCTGATATGGAAAAAGGTGTCGGAACTGGAACTGAACTGAATTTGCCCTTAATTGTTGATTTAACCTAGTAATCTAAAATCACTCAAAGAAACTCGTAAAAAAACACCAAATTACATAAAAATATAAAAGATCATAAACACAATTAGACTAAGCAATAATAACTCGTATTTGACACAAAACAATAATAAAACATAACTAAAAACTATATAATTATACGAGTTATCAGTATCCGAAATTTGGAGACTCAAATTGGGCAATTGGGAACAACCACGAGTCAAATCCAAGCAAGGGATTCCGGGAAATTACCTTCCCAAACCATAGTGAATCCAAGAGAGAATGCCAATGCTATAACTCTAAGAAGTGGGAAACAACTTGAGACACCACAAAAGGATAGTGCTCAAGGGGAGGACAACACCGTGGCATCATCTTCACATCCCAATGAGTCATTACAAAAGGTAGCTCCTAAACCATCCTTTCCTTCTTATATAACTCCTCCACCTTTTCCTAGCAGGTTAGCAAAGTCCAAGAAGGAGGAGCAAGAGAAGGAAATTTTGGAAACCTTCCGGAAAGTAGAGGTGAACATTCCTTTACTAGATGCTATTAAGCAAGTGCCAAGATATGCCAAGTTCCTAAAAGAGTTGTGCACATGATGCACCCAAAAGAGTGTATCTTATTTAACCTTGCACTAAAAAGATAAATTGTAAGTATAGTAGTTAGCAAGGGTCGAGTCCTCAGGGATTGGGTTTTAGTTTATAAGTTAATAGTTTAAAACTTAAATTCAAGAACAATAAAAGAAAAGGGGTTTTTGAAGCCAGATTTAAACTAAAGTAAATAATAAGAATAAGATGCAAGGCGGTATAACCAGCCAATAAAAATATATATACTAAATTAGGCGGTATAACCAGCCAATAAAAATATATATACTAAATTAGGCGGTATAACCAGCCAATAAAAATAAAACAAAGTTAATATACAAATTAGGCGGTATAACCAGCCAATAAAAATAAATATAAAAAATAAGCAAACTAAAAGTAAGAAAACAAATAAGTAAGAAGAATCAAATATGAAAAATATGGTTAAGGTTTCATTCTCCACCACTAGACATCATTAAGAATCAATTTCAGATCTATCAATATCAACCAACTATCAAAGTTAACAACCGTAGATAACAACAAGCTCTGTTACCCCAATCTTTCCTTAGTTTGTCGTTAAATAGAACAAGCTCTCTATTTAATCTCTAACCATTAAACAACCTAGAATAAGCTTTCTAAATTCAATTTAATGGCAGCTTTATGATGAGAAAGATAGGTTGATCTAAGCAACAAACACATAAGCTCGGATTGTTCAACTTAGGTTATGTTCCACTTTGCAATTATTGAAAACTTGACCATAATCATTAATCACAAATTGCCACTTATGAATAGGAAATCAAGACAATTACACGGATCAAGACTCCTAAACTAGCAATAGATAATTATCAAGATCTATCTAGTTGTACACCTAAATAAATCTAGACAACATCATGAACAATTCTTGTAGAAGAACATAAGCAACTTTGATAGAAAATTAATGATAGATAGAATCTGAAAATCAATCACAAAACATGTCTAGGGCTTTGAAATCACCCTTAACCAAATAGAAGTTTAGCCTAGCATAGGCATTATAAACATAAACATAAAATTAAAGAAAATCTAAGAAGAAAATAAAAGAAAGAAAGAAGAAGAGGAAGAATATTAATTATCCAACCTCTTGCTCTCTCTAAAGAAAAAGAAAACTAGAGAAAAGAAAGAAAACTAGAGAAAAGAAAGAAGAAGAAAACTTAGAGAATTTTATTAAAATGGCTAATATCCTACCTATGTACAATATGCTCCTCTACAATCATCCATGGCCCTCTATTTATACACATTTTGGAAGGCTAAATGACAAGAGACAAGCTTTACAAATTTCAAAGGTAGGTATAATAGGTGGGTGAATTTTTCTAACAATTTTCGTCATATTGTATGACAATTTTGATCAGCCAACTGGATGGTCGATTTCGTCAATGTTGGAGGCCTGATCTGATCACATGGTCTTCTAGAAAAAAGTTCCCCTATCAGTTACGGATCCATAGCCGTTGGAATCAGCTCATTTTCTGATGTGGATAAGTAGATATGGGCAAAATACGAAAACATGTCAGCACAGACGTCATTGCACATCAGCCAACTTGATGGTCGATTTCGTCAATATTAGAGGCCTGATCTGATCATATGGTCTGTTAGACAAAGGTTCCCGTATCAGTTACGGATCCATAGCCATTGAAATAAGCTCATTTGCTGATGTGGATAAGCAGATATGGGCAAAATACGAAAACAGGTCAGCACAGACGTCATTGCACATCAGCTACTTTAGTGGTCGATTTCGCTAGGGAAAACGACTCCGTTTCAAGAAGTGTAAAACATGAAAAAGATAGATATGCCTCTTAGCTTTGCACGACTACAAATTTCAGCCTTATTGCTTCAGTGAAACTTCAGATATAGCTGATATGGCAAAAGGTGTCGGAACTGGAACTGAACTCGATTTGCCCTTAATTCTAGTAATCTGAAATCACTCAAAGAAACTTGTGAAAAACACCAAATTACATAAAAATATAAAAGATCATAAACACAATTAGACTAAACAATAATAACTCGTATTTGACACAAAACAATAATAAAACATAACTAAAAACTATATAATTATACGAGTTATCACACCCCCACACTTAGATTGTTGCTAGTCCCTAGCAACGACTCAATAAAAATAAAATAAGAAAATCTAATCTAATCCATTTTCGTAGGAAATCACGGTGGCACTTAGCATGTGACACAAGCCTTTAAACCCCTAGGTGTCCCTAGTGGACGAGTTTAGTCTCGTGAGGGTTTACTAGGACGATACCCACAAACATTGAAGACATAAGAAAAACTAAAAATAATAATTATAACTAATCCTTCCAATATAAAATTAGAGATAATCATTGGACAAGTCTTAAAAACTAATCAATAGCTTAAAGAAATCCACAAAAAATCTTGCTTGAATGTAAATTGTTTGAGTTAAGCCAATATTAACATAACATATTTCAATCAAAATAGTGCATATTCAAACTTAATCTCAACTTCTCACATGGGATACTCTCTTGATTTTCACTTTTTAAAGTAGTGGTAAAGTGTTTACACTCAATCAATCTCATGAAAACACTTCTACCATATGCTTGCTTGTCCACCTATTATCCACTATTTAGATCATACAACTTCATAAATCAAGAGGTCTTTATTCAAGGTTGTAATGGGGCCAAAGGGTTATAATGTGGTTAAAGAACAAAAGGATAAAGATATCACAAAGGTTCCAAAGAGTTCATAGAGTTTAGAGACATAATAAGATCATACAAATAAAACTTCTCAAAACTCTTATAAAGCACATAATAACATAGGCTAAATATTCATGTTGAGCCTTTGCATCATTCTAACCAACTTTGTAACATCTTTTTCTTTACTTTAACTAGAAGTTCAAGAGAATTTTTTTTTTTTTTTTATATGGGAATGTATTTGACAATGATCCCTTTCTTTTTCTCTTGACTTTTTTCTTTCTTTTCCCCCCACACTTATTTCTTGTTTCTAACCCAAATTTTCAATAAATCTTCCTTGTCTTTGCAACTTGTCTCAAAACATGCTAATTCATCTTTGGAACAAAGGTAAAGATATAAGTATATTTAGGTTAGGGACAAGTTATGGTTACCAAAGAGATAGCTTATTCAATGTAGGCTCAAATTGGTTCACTAAGGGTGTGTTCTCTTGGAACATCAATAAGGGATGGCTGTTTGGCCCTGGCTAAAAATCCTAATGCCTCTATCATATTCATGTTGTCACATGTATCAATATAGTCTCAAACGGTTTAAAACAAGTTCTAGAGAATCATGTAATCATAAGAGCACTCAAGAAAGAAATTAGATTGATTTGTATAATGCATCAATCATTATAGGCTCAAAAACTCACAAGGATGATTATACAAGTCAGATTAAGTCTAAACATGCTTCTTTCTCAATCAACATATCATATTAACATTGGCTCATAAAAATTAGTATCAAGCGTAATTCTTATGAAAATCTTCTCACTAATAACCAGTTTAGACCTATGCAATTCATATCTCATCATTGTATTAAAAAGGAACTAAAACACACTAAAATAATAATAATAATAAAGACTCATAAAAAAAAATAGTAGACAAAAATAAAAGAAATCCTAAATCATTCCCCCCACACTTAATTCTTACATTGTCCTCAATGTAAGTCTATTAACCCAAATGAAAGAATCATGTGTAAGAGAAAAGAACTAATAACATAAGAATAGGAACAACTAAGACTCAAAACAAAACAAACTCATGCAACCTAAATAATCCTAAAATACTAAACAAAAATTAACAAGTAAACATAAAAAGATTAAAATCAAACTGACAAGATATGTCTCAAGTCTCCCTTACTCAGACCTTGTTCAGAATGAATACTTCTAAATTGCTTAAAACACAACAAACTTTTTTTTTTTTTTTTTGAAAAGAAGAAATCAAACTGACAAGGTATGTCTCAAGTCTCCCTTACTCAGACCTTGTTCAGAATGAATACTTCTAAATTGCTTAAAACACAACAAACTTTTTTTTTTTTTTAAGAAGGTAAAATTTAGGAGATATTACCTGTAGAGGTTGCTAACCACTTATTATAACTGAGACACAACAAGCAAAATGTTAGATAATGTCACAAAGACAAAGTGCAATCCACTCCTTGCTCGTCCATATCTCTTTTTCTTTTTCCGAGCGTTTGCGAAACAACCGTAGCAGATAAACACTCATAAGCTTGGAGCTTTTTGAGTAAATCTTCAATGGTTGTAGCAGAAATTATGGTTCTCCTTGCCTCTGAAAACATGAATCCATTATCCACAGCATTATCTAAATATGAAAGCAAATTACTAAAATAACCATTAATATTAAGCAAACCAATGGGTTTCTTATTTGTGACCAAAGATGACCAAGAAGCCACGCAAGCTATTTCTTCCAATGTACCCAGACCTCCTGGTAAAGCAATGAATGCATCGGCAGAATGGTACATGATTGTTATCCGTTCAGGGACACTCCAGACTTGTATTTCCTTACCCACGGTAGGTCCACAAAAACTTGTGAATAGTTTTGGCACGATTCCTAGAACTGGACTTCCTCCCGCGTGTGTTGCTGTAGCGACTGCTCCCATTAAACCCATACTACCGCCTCCATAAATCAAGTGGATCTTTTGTTGGGCAAGTATTACTCCAACTCTTATGGATTCATCAGCGAATATGTTATTTTTCCCTGGATAAGCACCTCCAAAGACACAAATTTTTTTAATGCGCTGGGACGAAGTACTTTCCATTTTTTTTTTTTCTTTTTTTCGATGCCTGAAAGAGAATGAGTACATGGTGTAATATATAGAGGACTGAGTAGTGAATCAGACAAGAGTAATAATATCACCGAAAGTGTATCTGACCTGTCAGAAGAAAATGTTAACCTAACAAAAGATTTTTGCGTGATTTCAGGAAGAAAATCAAAAAGAGAAGAAAAATCAACCGTAAAAGTCAAGACTAATAATGTCGCCGAAAGTGTATTTGACCTGTCAGAAGAAAATGTTAACCTAACAAAAGATTTTTGCGTGATTTCAGGAAGAAAATCAAAAAGAGAAGAAAAATCAACCGTAAAAGACAAATAAAAAAAAAAAAGAATAATTACACAAATCGAACAACACGTAAATTAAACCAAAATTAAGTTATTGCAAATCAAACCAAAAGCTGAGAAGTCATTTATTGTAATTGTGATTGTGGCTCACATCTTCCTCTGGTTTTACGTCCAGAAACGGCTTAAACGCCTTCTATGAGTCGAGGATATGCTTCCCATCCAGTTTTCTTACAAGCTGGCAAACAGGGTCTTTTAACATCAGATTCCCAAGATGTTGCCATTCCCTTTGGAATTGCGGCCATAAATCAATAATTTCTCTTTGTACGTCTCCACTAGGATGCGTCTCAAGAGAAAGTTGGATATTACCCAAATTCTCCTTACTCAGTCCATCCTTAATGAATTCAATTTTATCATCTCGATTAGAGGACGGAATCCCAATAGAACGACATTTACCGTTACACGTCCATCGTGCACATTTGTGGCAATTTGAACTCATGCGCTTTGCTCGTCGCTTCTTTGCAAAAGTGCTTCTACCTGTACCTGGTAAATGCAAAACAGGAAGATATTCATCTTCACGTACCTTGGCTTCAATTATCCAACGTATGTCTCCAGGAATCCCTTTGTGCATAAGCATTCTTAATCTTTCAAATCGAACTTGGTAAAGCTTCAGTAAAATATTTCGAGGAAAAGGAGGAAATCGTTTCTGCAATCTTGTGAGAATATCATCCATCCTGAAAAAATAAAAAAAAATGAAAGAGAAATTTATATACAATATCAGTTTTGTGGGTAGCTGATGGAACCGACTTAAATAATCATGGAGTACCGTTATCCGCCATTTAACCGGGGTTAAAAAAATTATATTTACATCTAGTTATTTTCAAAACAAGGATCAGAAAGAAAAACAACATAAAAAAACTCAAAAACAAAACACTCTAAATAAAATCCTAAATTCTTCCCCCCACACATAATTCTTACATTGTCATTAATGTAATGCTATGATCCCCCAATGCAAGAATTATATGTAAGAGAAAAGAATTATTAAACAAAAGAAACTTATGCAGCCTAAATGAACTTAAAAGCAATAAACACAATTAACAAAGAAACATAAGAAATAAAATAAAAATAATAAAAGAAAAAGGAAAAGAAAGAGAAAGCAAATCTGAATATGGAAGGTTGGCAATTTCATCTTTAATTGGGCTGCCTTCCCAATTAACACTTGAGTTAGTGTTTTGAATCTAACCAACACCCTTTGTTGGCTTTTTAGGCTTGTCAGGCTCATACATGAAATTTCCCAAATTTATGCGTTTAAGAGGAAGCTTTCTTTGCACAACAGTGGATACATTCTCCATTACAAGTATTATTCCATCATCCTTGGTGGTGCATATCTCATCGAGGAATGGTGCATCTTTTGGTACTTGTTGAATGACATCCACAAACAAACTGTTTAAGGTTTCCAGCGTGTCTTGTTCATGTTCATCCTCCTTGAACTTTGCAAATCTACTAGGAAAAGGTGGAGAAGAAACATTAGTAAAAAGTGGAACTTTAAACGTTACCTCAGGTGCCGAAATACTCTTATTTGTATTTGTGGCTTCATTATCCTCAAGAATAGAATCCATCTCTAATTTTGTCTCATCCTCATCTTGTTCCTCATTCTTCAAGGTCACAATAGTAGCATTCTCCTTTGGGTTAATCATCGTTTGGGCTGGGAGTTCTTCAGATCTTTGTGCTACCCATCCCACCATACTACTAGCCAATAGGCTCATTTGCCTTTCCAAACTCTGGATGCTTGCCCTTGTTTCCTGTTGAAATTGCAAAGTATCAGTGACAAGGGAATGTACAAGATCTTCTAAAGAAGTACCTGAGTTTTGAGTCATATGTGGTGGTTGAAAAAGATCTGGTTCTTGAGACCATGATTGATTGAAGCTAGATGGATGAGTGTAATTGGCATAAGGATCTACTTCTTGGTAATTTTTCGAGTAGCCATAATTAGTATGATCCCACCATCCCTCATGGTAAGTGTTGGAGTAATGATCATGCGGTTGGTCTTGGAACCATTGATGGCCTTGACATCCTCCCATGGCCAATTGTTGAACTGGGGAGGTGAGATTGGCTTGTTGATTCTCCATGTTCATGTATGCCACCAACTCTTCAAGTGTTAGATTGCTCAATTCCATTGTATTTTTTTTTTTTTTTAATTTGAAAAGAAAAACTTGTATGTACAAGAAAATAAAACTAATTAGAACTGAAAATAAGAATAAACCAAGTAACAAATAAACTAAAGAAAGCAATCCCCGGCAACGGCGCCAAAAATTTGATGCACCCAAAAGAGTGTATCTTATTTAACCTTGCACTAAAAAGATAAATTGTAAGTATAGTAGTTAGCAAGGGTCGAGTCCTCAGGGATTGGGTTTTAGTTTATAAGTTAATAGTTTAAAACTTAAATTCAAGAACAATAAAAGAAAAGGGGTTTTTTGAAGCCAGATTTAAACTAAAGTAAATAATAAGAATAAGATGCAAGGCGGTATAACCAGCCAATAAAAATATATATACTAAATTAGGCGGTATAACCAGCCAATAAAAATATATATACTAAATTAGGCGGTATAACCAGCCAATAAAAATAAAACAAAGTTAATATACAAATTAGGCGGTATAACCAGCCAATAAAAATAAATATAAAAAATAAGCAAACTAAAAGTAAGAAAACAAATAAGTAAGAAGAATCAAATATGAAAAATATGGTTAAGGTTTCATTCTCCACCACTAGACATCATTAAGAATCAATTTCAGATCTATCAATATCAACCAACTATCAAAGTTAACAACCGTAGATAACAACAAGCTCTGTTACCCCAATCTTTCCTTAGTTTGTCGTTAAATAGAACAAGCTCTCTATTTAATCTCTAACCATTAAACAACCTAGAATAAGCTTTCTAAATTCAATTTAATGGCAGCTTTATGATGAGAAAGATAGGTTGATCTAAGCAACAAACACATAAGCTCGGATTGTTCAACTTAGGTTATGTTCCACTTTGCAATTATTGAAAACTTGACCATAATCATTAATCACAAATTGCCACTTATGAATAGGAAATCAAGACAATTACACGGATCAAGACTCCTAAACTAGCAATAGATAATTATCAAGATCTATCTAGTTGTACACCTAAATAAATCTAGACAACATCATGAACAATTCTTGTAGAAGAACATAAGCAACTTTGATAGAAAATTAATGATAGATAGAATCTGAAAATCAATCACAAAACATGTCTAGGGCTTTGAAATCACCCTTAACCAAATAGAAGTTTAGCCTAGCATAGGCATTATAAACATAAACATAAAATTAAAGAACATCTAAGAAGAAAATAAAAGAAAGAAAGAAGAAGAGGAAGAATATTAATTATCCAACCTCTTGCTCTCTCTAAAGAAAAAGAAAACTAGAGAAAAGAAAGAAAACTAGAGAAAAGAAAGAAGAAGAAAACTTAGAGAATTTTATTAAAATGGCTAATATCCTACCTATGTACAATATGCTCCTCTACAATCATCCAAGGCCCTCTATTTATACACATTTTGGAAGGCTAAATGACAAGAGACAAGCTTTACAAATTTCAAAGGTAGGTATAATAGGTGGGTGAATTTTTCTAACAATTTTCGTCATATTGTATGACAATTTTGATCAACCAACTTGATGGTCGATTTCGTCAATGTTGGAGGCCTGATCTGATCACATGGTCTTCTAGAAAAAGGTTCCCCTATCAGTTACGGATCCATAGCCGTTGGAATCAGCTCATTTTCTGATGTGGATAAGCAGATATGGGCAAAATACGAAAACATGTCAG
Organism: Fremontodendron californicum; assembly: GCA_030761205.1. Classification (NCBI taxonomy): domain Eukaryota; kingdom Viridiplantae; phylum Streptophyta; class Magnoliopsida; order Malvales; family Malvaceae; genus Fremontodendron; species Fremontodendron californicum. The sequence continues at coordinate 4,868,801 of JAULJL010000019.1, read as the reverse complement.
CACATACGTCATTGCACATCAGCCAACTTGATGGTCGATTTCGTCAATATTAGAGGCCTGATCTGATCATATGGTCTGTTAGACAAAGGTTCCCGTATCAGTTACGGATCCATAGCCATTGAAATCAGCTCATTTTCTGATGTGGATAAGCAGATATGGGCAAAATACGAAAACAGGTCAGCACAGACGTCATTGCACATCAGCTACTTTGATGGTCGATTTCGCTAGGGAAAACGACTCCGTTTCAAGAAGTGTAAAACATGAAAAAGATAGATATGCCTCTTAGCTTTGCACGACTACAAATTTCAGCCTTATTGCTTCAGTGAAACTTCAGATATAGCTGATATGGCAAAAGGTGTCGGAACTGGAACTGAACTCGATTTGCCCTTAATTCTAGTAATCTGAAATCACTCAAAGAAACTTGTGAAAAACACCAAATTACATAAAAATATAAAAGATCATAAACACAATTAGACTAAACAATAATAACTCGTATTTGACACAAAACAATAATAAAACATAACTAAAAACTATATAATTATACGAGTTATCAGCACATCTAAACAGAAGTTGAAATGGAATGAAAAGGTAAGTGTGGGGGAGAATGTGTCAGTTGTTCTTCAAAAGAAACTCCCACCTAAATGCAAGGATCCAGGTATGTTTAGTATTCCTTGTAAGATAGGCAACACCAGGTTTGAGCGTGCTATGCTAGATCTAGGGGCATCTATTAATGTCATGCCTTATTCAATTTATGCTTCATTGAATCTAGGACCATTAGAGGAAACCGGTGTTATAATACAACTTCTGACCGTTCTAACACTTATCCAAGAGGAGTTGTAGAAGACGTTCTTGTACAGTTTAATGAATTGGTTATTCCCGCTGACTTTTACGTTATTGAGATGGAAGATGAGATGTCTTCTAATCCCACACCAATTCTATTAGGGAGACCATTCTTGAAAACAGCAAGAACTAAAATAGATGTACATGATCGCTCTTTAACTATGGATTTTGATGGTGAAATAATTCGCTTTAACATTTTTGAGGCCATGAGATATCCTAATGATGTGCATTCTGTTTTTAATATTGATATAATTTACTCACTAGTGCAGCAAGCTTATGAACTAGATGGTGAAGATAGTGTGGAGATAGTCCTTAGCAAACATCTCGGAATGGGGAATGCTAAAGGGGAACTAGCCTTGAGTGACCATGTGGAAGGGGCACTGGAATCTTTACACTTACAGCACCTAAAGATTCAAGGTTTGATGTTTCATTTATTGATTTGCCTTTATCTAATGAGAAACTTCTACCTTCCATTTTGTAGGCACCAACTTTAGAGTTGAAACCACTACCGAACCACTTGAAATATGTGTTCTTAGGTGAAAAGGACACACTACCGGTCATCATTGCCAAAGAGCTCACACATTTGCAAGAAGAGCGACTTATCCGGGTGCTTAGAGAGCATAAAACAACAATTGGTTGGACAATTGCCGATATCAAGGGAATAAGCCCATCCATCTGCATGCACCGGATTTTGTTAGAGGAGGCGTCCAAACCAACAAGAGAAGCACAAAGAAGATTGGACCCTCCCGTGGTGGAGGTTGTGAAAAAGGAGATACTGAAGCTCCTAGATGTTGGAGTGATCTATCCTATCTCGGATAGCAAATTGGTGAGCCCGGTCCAAGTGGTTCCAAAGAAATCAGGTGTAACGGTGGTAACAAATAATGAGAATGAACTCTTTCCTACTAGGATTCAAACAGGGTGGCGAGTTTGTATTGATTATCGTAAACTAAATTCCACAACTCGCAAAGACCACTTTCCTTTACCTTTTATTGATCAAATGCTTAAAAGGTTAGCTGGTCATTCTCATTATTGTTTTCTTGATGGTTTTTCAGGTTATAATCAGGTTGCCATTACTCTGGAGGACCAAGAGAAAACAACATTCACATGTCCATTTGGTACTTTTGCATACCGGCGTATGCCATTCGATTTGAAAGATTAAGAATGCTTATGCACAAAGGGATTCCTGAAGACATACGTTGGATAATTGAAGCCAAGGTACGTGAAGATGAATATCTTCCTGTTTTGCATTTACCAGGTACAGGTAGAAGCACTTTTGCAAAGAAGCGACGAGCAAAGCGCATGAGTTCAAATTGCCACAAATGTGCACGATGGACGTGTAACGGTAAATGTCGTTCTATTGGGATTCCGTCCTCTAATCGAGATGATAAAATTGAATTCATTAAGGATGGACTGAGTAAGGAGAATTTGGGTAATATCCAACTTTCTCTTGAGACGCATCCTAGTGGAGACGTACAAAGAGAAATTCTTGATTTATGGCCGCAATTCCAAAGGGAATGGCAACATCTTGGGAATCTGATGTTAAAAGACCCTGTTTGCCAGCTTGTAAGAAAACTGGATGGGAAGCATATCCTCGACTCATAGAAGGCGTTTAAGCCGTTTCTGAACGTAAAACCAGAGGAAGATGTGAGCCACAATCACAACTACAATAAATGACTTCTCAGCTTTTGGTTTGATTTGCAATAACTTTATTTTGGTTTAATTTACGTGTTGTTCGATTTGTGTAATTATTCTCGTTTTTTTTATTTGTCTTTTACGGTTGATTTTTTCTTCTCTTTTTGATTTTCTTCCTGAAATCACGCAAAAATCTTTTGTTAGGTTAACATTTTCTTCTGACAGGTCAGATACACTTTCGGCGACATTATTACTCTTGTTTGATTCACTACTCAGTCCTCTATATATTACACCATGTACTCATTCTCTTTCAGGCACTCGAAAAAAAAAATGGAAAGTACTTCATCCCAGCGCATTAAAAAAATTTGTGTCTTTGGAGGTGCTTATCCAGGGAAAAATAACATATTCGCTGATGAAGCCATAAGAGTTGGAGTAATACTTGCCCAACAAAAGATCCACTTGATTTATAGAGGCGGTAGTACGGGTTTAATGGGAGCAGTCGCTACAGCAGCACACGCCGGAGGAAGTCGAGTTCTAGGAGTCATGCCAAAACTATTCACAGATTTTTGTGGACCTACCTTAAGTAAGGAAATACAAGTCTGGAGTATCCCTGAACGGATAACAATCATGTACCATTCTGCCGGTGCATTCATTGCTTTACCAAGAGGTCTGGTACATTGGAAGAAATAGCTTGCGTGGCTTCTTGGTCATCTTTGGTCACAAAAAAGAAACCCATTGGTTTGCTTAATATTAATGGTTATTTTAGTAATTTGCTTTCATATTTAGATAATGCTGTGGAAAATGGATTCATGTTTTCAGAGGCAAGGAGAACCATAATTTCTGCTACAACCATTGAAGATTTACTCAAAAAGCTCCAAGCTTATGAGTATTTATCTGCTACGGTTGTTTCGCAAACGCTCGGAAAAAGAAAAAGAGATATGGACGAGCAAGGAGTGGATTGCACTTTGTCTTTGTGACATTATCTAACATTTTGTTTGTTGTGTCTCAGTTATAATAAGTGATTAGCAACCTCTGCAGGTAATATCTCCTAAATTCTACCTTTAAAATTTGACATTGGGGACAATGTCATATTTTAGTAGGGGTAAGGGACATATTTTGCTAATTTGTTAAAAAAAAAAATATATTGTTGTGTTTTAAGCTATTTAGAAGCATTCATTCTGAACAAGGTCTGAGTAAGGGAGACTTGAGACATACCTTGTCAGTTTGATTTAATCTTTTCAAAATATATATATATATATATATATATATATATATATATATAATTGTTGTGTTTTAAGCTATTTAGAAGCATTCATTCTGAACAAGGTCTGAGTAAGGGAGACTTGAGACATACCTTGTCAGTTTGATTTAATCTTTTCAAAAAAAAAAAAAAACTATCTGGTCCCTTTATTATCTGCATCTGTTTTTCTTTTCTTTTCTTTTATTATTTTTATTTTTATGCTTATTTATTAATTATTTGTTTAGTATTTTAGGAATATTTAGGTTGCATGAATTTGTTTTGTTCTGAGTCTTAGTTATTTCTATTCTTATGTTATTAGTTATTTTCTCTTACACATGATTCTTTCATTTGGGTTAATAGCATTACATTGAGGACAATGTAAGAATTAAGTGTGGGGGGAAGGATTTAGGATTTCTTTTATTTTTGTCTACTATTTTTTTTTATGAGTCTTTATTATTATTTTTAGTGTGTTTAGTTCCTTTTCAATACTATGATGAGATATGAATTGCATAAGTCTAAAACAGATTTATTAGTGAGAAGATTTTCATGAGAATTGAACTTGATATCAACCTTTTTATGAGCTAATGTTAATATGATATGTTGATTGAGAAAGAAGCATGTTTAGACTTAATCTGACTTGTATAATCATCCTTGTGAGTTTTTGAGCCTATAATGATTGATGCATTATGTAGATCAATCTAATTTCTTTCTTGAGTGCTCTTATGATTACATGATTCTCTAGAACTTGCTTTAGACCTTGTTGAGACTATATTGATGCATGTGACAACATGAATATGATAGAGGCATTAGGATTTTTAGCCAGGGCCAAACAGCCATCCCTTATTGATGTTCCAAGAGAACACACCCTTAGTGAACCAATTTGAGCCTACATTGAATAAGCTATCTCTTTGGTAACCATAACTTGTCCCTAACCTAAATATACTTATATCTTTACCTTTGTTCCAAAGATGAATTAGCATGTTTTGAGACATGTTGCAAAGACAAGGAAGATCTATTGAAAATTTGGGTTAGAAACAAGAAATAAGTGTAGGGGAAAAGAAAAGAAAAGTCAAGAGAAAAAGAAAGGGAATATTATGAAATATATATATATATATAATGAACCATCTCTTGAACTTCTAGTTAAAGAAAAGAAAAAGAATGTTACAAGGTTCGTTAGAATGAAGTAAAGGCTCAACATGAAATATTCAGCCTATGTGATTATGTACTTCTAAAGAATATTGAGAAGTTTTACTTGTATGATCTTATTATGTCTCTAAACTTTATGAACTTTTTGGAACCTTTGTGATATCTTTATCCTTTTGTTCTTTAACCACGTTATAACCATTTGGCCCCATTACAGCCTTGAATAAAGACCTCTTGATTTATGAAGTTGTATGATCTAAATAGTGGAGAATAGGTGGACAAGCAAGCATATGGTAGAACTGTTTTCATGAGATTGATTGAGTGTAAACACTTTACCACTACTTTAAAGAATGAAAATCATGAGAGTATCCCATGTGAGTAGTTGAGATTAAGTTTGAATATGCACTATTTTGATTGAAATATGTTATGTTAATATTGGCTTAACTCAAACAATTTACATTCAAGCATGATTTTTTGTGAATTTCTTTAAGCTATTGATTAGTTTATAAGACTTGTTCAAAGATTGTCTCTAATTTGTATTGAAAGGATTAGGAGAAAATATTTTTAGTATATGTAGTTTATTTATATTTTAGTTTTTCAATGTTTGTGGGTATCGTTCTAGTAAACCCTCACGAGACTAAACTCGTCCACTAGGGACACCTAGGGGTTTAAAGGCTTGTGTCACATGCTAAGTGCCACCGTGATTTCCTACGAAAATGGATTGGATTAGATTTTCTTATTTTATTTTTATTGAGTCGTTGCTAGGGACTAGCAACAATCTAAGTGTGGGGGTGTGATAACTCGTATAATTATATAGTTTTTAGTTATGTTTTATTATTGTTTTGTGTCAAATACGAGTTATTATTGCTTAGTCTAATTGTGTTTATGATTTTTTATATTTTTATGTAATTTGGTGTTTTTCACGAGTTTATTTGAGTGATTTCAGATTACTAGGTTAAATCAAGAATTAAGGGCAAATCCAGTTCAGTTCCAGTTCCGACACCTTTTGCCATATCAGCTATATCTGGAGTTTCACTGAAGCAATAAGGCTAAAATTTTAATCGTGCAAAGTTAAGAGGGATATCTAACTTTTTCATGTTTTACACTTCTTGAAACGGAGTCGTTTTCCCTAGCGAAATCGACCATCAAGTTGGCTGATGTGCAATGACGCCTGTGCTGACCTGTTTTGGTATTTTGCCCATATCTTCTGATCCACATCAGCAAATGAGCTGATTCCAACGGCTATGGATCACTAACTGATAGGGAAACATTTTTCTAGAAGACCATGTGATCAGATCAAGCTTCGAATATTGACAAAATCGACTATCAAGTTGGCTGATCAAAATTGTCATACAATATGACGAAAATTGTTAGAAAAATGCACCCACCTATTATACCTACCTTTGAAATTTGTAAAGCTTGTCTCTTGTCATTTAGTCCTCCAAAATGTGTATAAATAGAGGGCCTCGGATGATTGTATGAGATATTGTACATTGGTAGGATATTAGCCATTGTAATAAAATTCTCTAAGTTTTCTTCTTCTTTCTTTTCTCTAGTTTTCTTTTTCTTTATTTTCCTCTTCTTCTTTCTTTCTTTTATTTCCTTCTTAGATTCTCTTTAATTTTATGTTTATGTTTACAATGCCTATGCTAGGCTAAACTTCTATTTGGTTAAGGGTGATTTCAAAGCCCTAGACATGTTTTGTGATTGATTTTCAGATTCTATCTATCATTAATTTTCTATCAAAGTTGCTTATGTTCTGCTACAAGAATTGTTCATGATGTTGTCTTGATTTATTTAGGTGTACAACTAGATAGATCTTGATAATTATCTATTGCTAGTTTAGGAGTCTTGATCCGTGTAATTGTCTTGATTTCCTATTCATAAGTGGCAATTTGTGATTAATGATTATGGTCAAGTTTTCAATAATTGCAAAGTGGAACATAACCTAAGTTGAACAATCCAAGCTATTGTGTTTGTTGCTTAGATCAACCTATCTTTCTCATCATAAAGCTGCCATTAAATTGAATTTAGAGAGCTTATTCTAGGTTGTTTAATGGTTAGAGATTAAATAGAGAGCTTGTTCTATTTAACGACAAACTAAGGAAAGATTGGGATAACAGAGCTTGTTGTTATCTACGGTTGTTAACTTTGATAGTTGGTTGATATTGATAGATCTGAAATTGATTCTTAATGATGTCTAGTGGTGGAGAATGAAACCTTAACCATATTTTTCATATTTGATTCTTCTTACTTATTTGTTTTCTTACTTTTAGTTTGCTTATTTTTTATATTTATTTTTATTGGCTGGTTATACCGCCTAATTTGTATATTAACTTTGTTTTATTTTTATTGGCTGGTTATACCGCCTAATTTAGTATATATATTTTTATTGGCTGGTTATACCGCCTAATTTAGTATATATATTTTTATTGGCTGGTTATACCGCCTTGCATCTTATTCTTATTATTTACTTTAGTTTAAATCTGGCTTCAAAAACCCCTTTTCTTTTATTGTTTTCTTTGAACGTAAGTTATAAACTAATAACTCATAGATTAAAACCCAATCCCTGAGGACTCGACCCTTGCTAATCATTATACTTACAATTGATCTTTTTAGTGCAAGGTTAAATAAGATACACTCTTTTGGGTGCATCAGTTTGGAACACCAAAGGCCATAATCAGCGATAGAGGTACTCACTTTTGCAATAGGACTATGGAAGCACTTTTGAGTAAGTATAACATCACACACAAGGTCTCCACCTCATACCTTCCTCAAACTAGTGGGCAAGCTGAAGTGTCAAATCGAGAAGTAAAATCCATCCTTGAAAAGACAATTAACCCAAATAGGAAGGATTGGAGTTCACGACTTGATTATGCACTTTGGGCTTATAGGACAGCATATAAGACACCCATTGGTATGTCTTCTTATCGACTTGTTTATGGTAAGCCTTGTCATCTTCCGGTTGAATTGGAACATAAATCGTATTGGGCTATCAAACAATGCAACATGGAGATGGATGAGAGAGGTAAGCAAAGAAAACTTGACCTACAAGAATTAGAGGAGATAAGGAATGATGCCTATGAGAATGCTAGGAATTACAAGGAAAAGACTAAGGCATTCCATGACAAGATGATATCAAGTAAGGACTTTGTTGTTGGACAAAAAGTTCTTCATTTCCATTCACGCCTTAAGTTATTTCTAGGTAAATTACGTTCTCGTTGGGTTGGACCTTTTGTTATTACTAATGTATTTACTCATGGTGCAGTTGAAATCCAAAGTCCAAAAAATGATAATGCATTCAAAGTGAATGGTCATAGATTGAAGCCTTACTATGAGAACTTTCCAATACAAGATGTGGAGGAGTTACCACTTTTTGAGCCAAATTATGTTGAATAATAATGGCATGGGTCTAAGCCAGGCTGAGGACAATAAACCAAGCGCTTCTTGGGAGGCAACCCAAAAGGATAGAGAGCATCCATTATAATCAGATTTGCATATTCCATACTCTCCATCATTCTATTTTTTATTGTTTTTCTTTAGTATGTTTTGTTTAGTAGTTCTTTTCTCTTACATATAATTCTTGCATTGGGGATCATAGCATTACATTGAGGACAATGTAAAAATTAAGTGTGGGGGAAGAATTTAGGATTTTCTTTAGTGTGTTTTGTTTTTTATTCTATTTATGTTGTTTTTAGTGTGCTTTAGTTACTCTCAATACAATGATGAGATATGAATTGCATAAGTCTAAAACTGATTCATTAGTGAGAAGATTTTCATGAGAATTGAGCTTGATGCCATTTTTTTTTAGCCAATGTTAATATGATATGTTGATTGAGAAAGAAGCATGTTTAGACTGAACTCTGACTTGTATAATCATCCTTGTGAGTTTTTGAGCCTATATGATTGATGCATTATACATATCAATCTAATTTCTTTCTTCAGTGCTCTTATGATTACATGATTCTCTAGAACTTGCTTTAAACCTTGTTGAGACTATATTGATGCATGTGACAACATGAATATGATAGAGGCATTAGGATTTTTAACCAGGGCCAAACAGCCATCCCTTATTGATGTTCCAAGAGAACATCCCCCTTAGTGAACTAATTTGAGCCTACATTGAATAAGCTATTTCTTTGGTAACCATAACTTCTCCCTAACCAAAATATACTTATTTATATCTTTACCCTTGTTCCAAAGATGAATTAGCATGTTTTGAGACATGTTGCAAAGACAAGGAAGATCTATTGAAAATTTGGGTTAGAAACAAGAAATAAGTGTGGGGGAGGAGAGAGGCAAAAGTCAAGAGAAAAATAGAGGGAATATTGCCAAATACATTCCCATGTGGAAAAAAAATATGAATCATCTCTTGAACTTGTGGTAAAAGAAAAAGATGTTATAAAGCTGTTTAGAATGAAGAAAAGGCCCAACATGAATATTCGGCCTATGTATTATGTGCTTTGTAAAGAGTTTTGAGAAGTTTTCTTTGTATGAATCTTATTATGTCTCTAAACTCTATGAAATCTTTGGAACCTTTGTAATATCCTTTTCCTTTTATTCTTTAACCACATTTATTACCCATTGGCCCTGATAACTCGTATAATTATATAGTTTTTAGTTATGTTTTATTAATGTTTTGTGTCAAATACGAGTAATTATTGTTTAGTCTAATTGTGTTTATGATCTTTTATATTTTTATGTATTTTGGTGTTTTTCACAAGTTTCTTTGAGTGATTTCAGATTACTAGAATTAAGGGCAAATCCAGTTCAGTTTCAGTTCCGACACCTTTTTCCATATCAGCTATATCTCGAGTTTCACTGAAGCAATAAGGCTGAAATTTGTAGCCATGCAAAGCTAAGAGGCATATCTATCTTTTTTATGTTTTACACTTCTTAAAACGGAGTCGTTTTCCCTAGCGAAATCGACCATCAAGTTGGCTGATGTGCAATGACGTCTGTGCTGACATGTTTTCGTATTATGCCCATATCTTCTTATCCACATCAGCAAATGAGCTGATTCCAACGGCTATGGTTCCGTAACTGATAGGGGAACCTTTGTCTAGAAGACCATGTGATCAGATCAGGCCTCCAATATTGAATAAATCGACCATCAAGGTGGCTGATGTGCAATGACGTCTGTGCTGACATGTTTTCGTATTTTGCCCATATCTGCTTAACCACATCAGCAAATGAGCTGATTCCAACGGCTATGGTTCCGTAACTGATAGGGGAACCGTTTTCTAGAAGACCATGTGATCAGATAAGGCCTCCAATATTGACGAAATCGACCATCAAGTTGGCTGATCAAAATCGTCATATACCTACCTTTGAAATTTGTAAAGCTTGTCTCTTGTCATTTAGCCCTCCAAAATGTGTATAAATAGAGGGCCTTGGATGATTGTAAGGGATCATATTGTACATAGGTAGGATATTAGCCATTGTAATAAAATTCTCTAAGTTTTCTTCTTCTTTCTTTTCTCTAGTTTTCTTTTTCTTTAGAAAGAGCAAGAGGTCGGATAATTAATATTCTTCTTCTTCTTCTTCTTTCTTTCTTTTATTTTCTTCTTAGATTCTATTTAATTTTATGTTTATAATGCCTATGCTAGGCTAAACTTCTATTTGGTTAAGGGTGATTTCAAAGCCCTAGACATGTTTTATAATTGATTTTCAGATTCTATCTATCATTAATTTTCTATCAAAGTTGCTTATGTTCTTCTACAAGAATTGTTCATGATGTTGTCTTGATTTGTTTAGGTGTACAACTAGATAGATCTTGATAATTATCTATTGCTAGTTTAGGAGTCTTGATCCGTGTAATTGTCTTGATTTCCTATTCATAAGTGGCAATTTGTGATTAATGATTATGGTCAAGTTTTCAATAATTGCAAAGTGGAACATAACCTAAGTTGAACAATCCGAGCTTATGTGTTTGTTGCTTAGATCAACCTATCTTTCTCATCATAAAGCTGCCATTAAATTGAATTTAGAGAGCTTATTCTAGGTTGTTTAATGGTTAGAGATTAAATAGAGAGCTTGTTCTATTTAACGACAAACTAAGGAAAGATTGGGGTAACAGAGCTTGTTGTTATCTACGGTTGTTAACTTTGATAGTTGGTTGATATTGATAGATCTGAAATTGATTCTTAATGATGTCTAGTGGTGGAGAATGAAACCTTAACCATATTTTTCATATTTAATTCTTCTTACTTACTTGTTTTCTTACTTTTAGTTTGCTTATTTTTTATATTTATTTTTATTGGCTGGTTATACCGCCTAATTTGTATATTAACTTTGTTTTATTTTTATTGGCTGGTTATACCGCCTAATTTAGTATATATATTTTTATTGGCTGGTCATACCGCCTAATTTAGTATATATATTTTTATTGGCTGGTTATACCGCCTTGCATCTTATTCTTATTATTTACTTAGTTTAAATCTGGCTTCAAAAACCCCTTTTCTTTTATTGTTCTTGAATTTAAGTTTTTAAACTATTAACTTATAAACTAAAACCCAATCCCTGAGGACTCGACCCTTGCTAACTACTATACTTACAATTGATCTTTTTAGTGCAAGGTTAAATAAGATACACTCTTTTGGGTGCATCAAATTTTTGGCGCCGTTGCCGGGGATTGTTTTCTTTAGTTTATTTGTTACTTGGTTTATTCTTATTTTCAGTTCTAATGAGTTTTATTTCCTTGTACATACGGATTTTTCTTATCAAATTTTGAAAAAAAAAAAAAAAAAAAAAAGCAATGGAATTGAGCAATCTAACACTTGAAGAGTTGGTGGCATACATGAACATGGAAAATCAACAAGCCAATCTCACCTACCCAGTTCAACAATTGGCCATGGGAGGATGTCAAGGCCATAAAGTGTTCCAAGACCAACAGTATGATCATTACTCAAACACTTACCATGAGGGATGGTGGGATCATACTAATTATGGCTACTCGAAAAATTACCAAGAAGTAGATCCTTATGCCAATTACACTCATCCATCTAGTTTCAATCAATCATGGTCTCAAGAACCAGATCTTTTTCAACCACCACATATGACTCAAAACTCAGGTACTTCTTTAGAAGATCTTGTCTATTCTCTTGTTACTGATTCTTTGCAATTTCAACAGGAAACAAGGGCAAGCATCCAGAGTTTGGAAAAGCAAATGATCCAATTGACTAGTAGTATGGTGGGATGGGTAGCACAAAGATCTGAAGAACTCCCTGCCCAAACGATGATTAACCCAAAGGAGAATGCTACGATTGTGACCTTGAGGAATGAGGAACAAGATGAGGATGAGACAAAATTAGAGATGGATTCTATTCTTGAGGATAATGAAGCCACAAATCCAAATAAGAGTATTTCGGCACCTGAGGTAACGTTTAAGGTTCCACTTTTTACTAATGTTTCTTCTCCACCTTTTCCTAGTAGATTTGCAAAGTTCATGGAGGAAGAACATGAACAACACATGCCAAAAACCTTAAACAACTTGTTTGTGGATGCCATTCAACAAGTATCAAAATATGCTCCATTCCTCGAAGAGATATGCACCACAAAGGATGATGGAATAATACTTGTAATGGAGAATGCATCCACTGTTGTGCAAAGAAAGCTTCCTCTCAAACGCATAAATTTGGAAAATTTCATGTATGAGCCTGACAAACCTAAAAAGCCAAGAAGGGGTGTTGGTTAGGTTCAAAACACTAACTCAAGTGTTAATTGGGAAGGCAACCCAATTAAAGAAGAAATTGCCAACCTTCCATATTCAGATTTGCTTTCTCTTTCTCTTTCTTTTTCTTTTCCTTTTCCTTTTCTTTTATTATTTTTATTTTTATTGTTTTTATTTTTATTTTTTATGTTTACTTGTTAATTTTTGTTTAGTATTTTAGGATTATTTAGGTTGCATGAGTTTGTTTTGTTTTGAGTCTTAGTTGTTCCTATTCTTATGTTATTAGTTCTTTTCTCTTACACATGATTCTTTCATTTGGGTTAATAGACTTACATTGAGGACAATGTAAGAATTAAGTGTGGGGGGAATGATTTAGGATTTCTTTTATTTTCGTCTACTATTTTTTTATGAGTCTTTATTATTATTATTATTTTTAGTGTGTTTTAGTTCCTTTTTAATACAATGATGAGATATGAATTGCATAGGTCTAAACTGGTTACTAGTGAGAAGATTTTCATGAGAATTAAGCTTGATACTAATTTTTATGAGCCAATGTTAATATGATATGTTGATTGAGAAAGAAGCATGTTTAGACTTAAAACTGACTTGTATAATCATCATTGTGAGTTTTTGAGCCTAAAATGATTGATGCATTATACAAATCAATCTAATTTCTTTCTTGAGTGCTCTTATGATTACATGATTCTCTAGAACTTGCTTTAAACCGTTTGAGACTATATTGATACATGTGACAACATGAATATGATAGAGGCATTAGGATTATAACCAGAGCCAAACAGCCATCCCTTATTGATGTTCCAAGAGAACATCCCTCTAGTGAACCAATTTGAGCCTATATTGAATAAGCTATTTATTTGGTAACCACATCTTACACCTAGCCTAAACACATTTATATCTTTACCCTTGTTCTAAAGATGGACTAGAATGTTTGAGACATATTGCAAAAACAAGGGATATTTTTTGAAAATTTGGGTTAGAACAAAAGATAAGTGTGGGGGAGGAGAAAGGCAAAAGTCAAGAGAAAAATAGAGGGAATATTGCCAAATACATTCCCATGTGAAAAAAAAAAAATTTGAATAATCTCTTGAACTTCTAGTTAAATAAAAGAAAAAGATGTTCGAAAGTTGGTTAGAATGAAGTAAAGGCTCAACATGAAATATTCAGCCTATGTGATTATGTACTTCTAAAGAATATTGAGAAAGTTTTATTTGCAAAATCTTATTTTTTCTCTAAATTCTATGAAGTCTTTGGAATGTTTGTGATATCTTTTCCTTTTTATTCTTTAACCACATTATTACCTCTTGGCCCCATTACAACCTTGATTAAAGACCTCTTGATTTATGAAGTTGCATGATCTTTTAGTGGAGAATAGGTAGACAAGCAAGCATATGGTAGAACTATTTTCATGAGATTGATTGAGTGTAAACACTTTACCACTACTTTAAAGAGTGAAAATCATGAGAGTATCCCATGTGAGAAGTTGAGATTAAGTTTGAATGTGCACTATTTTGATTGAAATATGTTATGTTAATATTGGCTTAACTCAAACAATTTACATTCAAGCATGATTTTTTGTGAAGTTCTTTAAGCTATTGATTAGTTTATAAGACTTGTTCAAAGATTGTCTCTAATTTATATTGAAAGGAATAGGAGTAAATATTTTTAGTATATGCAGTTTATTTATATTTTAGTTTTTCAATGTTTGTGGGTATCGTTCTAGTAAACCCTCACGAGACTAAACTCGTCTACTAGGGACACCTAGGGGTTTAAAGGCTTGTGTCACATGCTAAGTGCCACCGTGATTTCCTACGAAAATGGATTAGATTAGATTTTCTTATTTTATTTTTATTGAGTCGTTGCTAGGGACTAGCAACAATCTAAGTGTGGGGGTGTGATAACTCGTATAATTATATAGTTTTTAGTTATGTTTTATTAATGTTTTGTGTCAAATACGAGTTATTATTGTTTAGTCTAATTGTGTTTATGATCTTTTATATTTTTATGTATTTTGGTGTTTTTCACAAGTTTCTTTGAGTGATTTCAGATTACTAGAATTAAGGGCAAATCCAGTTCAGTTTCAGTTCCGACACCTTTTGCCATATCAGCTATATCTCGAGTTTCACTGAAGCAATAAGGCTGAAATTTGTAGCCATGCAAAGCTAAGAGGCATATCTATCTGTTTTATGTTTTACACTTCTTAAATCGGAGTCGTTTTCCCTAGCGAAATCGACCATCAAGTTGGCTGATGTGCAATGACGTCTGTGCTGACATGTTTTCGTATTATGCCCATATCTTCTTATCCACATCAGCAAATGAGCTGATTCCAACGGCTATGGTTCCGTAACTGATAGGGGAACCTTTGTCTAGAAGACCATGTGATCAGATCAGGCCTCCAATATTGAATAAATCGACCATCAAGGTGGCTGATGTGCAATGACGTCTGTGCTGACATGTTTTCGTATTTTGCCCATATCGGCTTAACCACATCAGCAAATGAGCTGATTCCAATGGCTATGGTTCCGTAACTGATAGGGGAATCTTTTTCTAGAAGACCATGTGATCAGATAAGGCCTCCAATATTGACGAAATCGACCATCAAGTTGGCTGATCAAAATCGTCATATACCTACCTTTGAAATTTGTAAAGCTTGTCTCTTGTCATTTAGCCCTCCAAAATGTGTATAAATAGAGGGCCTTGGATGATTGTAAGGGATCATATTGTACATAGGTAGGATATTAGCCATTGTAATAAAATTCTCTAAGTTTTCTTCTTCTTTCTTTTCTCTAGTTTTCTTTTTCTTTAGAAAGAGCAAGAGGTCGGATAATTAATATTCTTCTTCTTCTTCTTCTTTCTTTCTTTTATTTTCTTCTTAGATTCTATTTAATTTTATGTTTATAATGCCTATGCTAGGCTAAACTTCTATTTGGTTAAGGGTGATTTCAAAGCCCTAGACATGTTTTATAATTGATTTTCAGATTCTATCTATCATTAATTTTCTATCAAAGTTGCTTATGTTCTTCTACAAGAATTGTTCATGATGTTGTCTTGATTTGTTTAGGTGTACAACTAGATAGATCTTGATAATTATCTATTGCTAGTTTAGGAGTCTTGATCCGTGTAATTGTCTTGATTTCCTATTCATAAGTGGCAATTTGTGATTAATGATTATGGTCAAGTTTTCAATAATTGCAAAGTGGAACATAACCTAAGTTGAACAATCCGAGCTTATGTGTTTGTTGCTTAGATCAACCTATCTTTCTCATCATAAAGCTGCCATTAAATTGAATTTAGAGAGCTTATTCTAGGTTGTTTAATGGTTAGAGATTAAATAGAGAGCTTGTTCTATTTAACGACAAACTAAGGAAAGATTGGGGTAACAGAGCTTGTTGTTATCTACGGTTGTTAACTTTGATAGTTGGTTGATATTGATAGATCTGAAATTGATTCTTAATGATGTCTAGTGGTGGAGAATGAAACCTTAACCATATTTTTCATATTTAATTCTTCTTACTTACTTGTTTTCTTACTTTTAGTTTGCTTATTTTTTATATTTATTTTTATTGGCTGGTTATACCGCCTAATTTGTATATTAACTTTGTTTTATTTTTATTGGCTGGTTATACCGCCTAATTTAGTATATATATTTTTATTGGCTGGTCATACCGCCTAATTTAGTATATATATTTTTATTGGCTGGTTATACCGCCTTGCATCTTATTCTTATTATTTACTTAGTTTAAATCTGGCTTCAAAAACCCCTTTTCTTTTATTGTTCTTGAATTTAAGTTTTTAAACTATTAACTTATAAACTAAAACCCAATCCCTGAGGACTCGACCCTTGCTAACTACTATACTTACAATTGATCTTTTTAGTGCAAGGTTAAATAAGATACACTCTTTTGGGTGCATCAGGCCCCATTACAACCTTGAATAAAGACCTCTTGATTTATGAAGTTGCATGATCTAAATAGTGGATAATAGGTGGACAAGCAAGCATATGGTAGAACTGTTTTCATGAGATTGAATGAGTGTAAACACTTTACCACTACTTTAAAAAGTGAAAATCATGAGAGTATCCCATGTGAGAAGTTGAGATTAAGTTTGAACATGCACTATTTTGATTGAGATATGATATGTTATCTTAACTCAAACCCTTTACTATCAAGCATGATTCTTTGTGAAACTCTTTAAGCTATTGATTAGTTTGTAAGACATGTTCAATGATTATCTATAAGTTGTACTGAAAGTGAACTAGATTCATTTTCTTACCTTGTGTCTATTTGATTTTGCTCGAGGACTAGCAAAAGATTAAGTGTGGGGAATTTGATAAGTGCTTAATTTCATACATTTTCCTATTTAATTTCCTTATACTTTGTGCTTTGATTCTTTCTTCCTTGATATATTACTAGGTTTTTATGCTTTGTAGGTATTTTGGAGGAGGTGAAGTCAAAACCTGTCAATTAGGATGTTAAAGAGCTTACAAAATCACAATCACAAGATGGAAAAAGAACCGGGAGTCAAAAAGATCAAATTCTTGGTGCAAAGCAAGAAGACAGATTTGCCTCCGGAGCTTGTTGCTAAGAAAACATGATGTTAGACTCTTTATTCGAAGAAACTTCCTTCTTGACTTTTGAGAATCACTTGATTACCTTTCCAACAGTTGGTCATGGGCCTAAATCGGATAAGAAATGGTCATCCAAATTGGCATTGGAATATCTCCCTAAAAACCCTAGTGGCAGAAAATACTCTAGCCGCAAATATCATCTTTTTCTTAATAGCTGACAAAATGTTTATCCTTGCCAAAGAAGGATTAGTGGCTGTCAACTTGCATTAATTGCATTAATTGCAAGTATCTTTCCTTAAAGCTAATCCTAGTCAAAGTAGGATAATTAAATCAGCCAAGACTTTCCTTCCTTACACTTACTTTGCCTGCAAGTTTGTAATCTCTCTTCATTAAAGAGTGCTTTGACTAAAACTTTCCTACTTTATTCAAACTTGGCTGCCAAGGCTTATATCTTTCCTTAAAACATAAAAGTCAGCCACTTTTCCTTAACTTTAGCCACAAGTCAGCATTTATTGAAGGGAGAGAGCTGAAATTCACTTGTTTGATGCCCTAGCTATTGCCTATAAATAGAGATCAAGCGGGCATACTGATGCACCCAAAAGAGTGTATCTTATTTAACCTTGCACTAAAAAAATCAATTGTAAGTATAGTAGTTAGCAAGGGTCGAGTCCTCAGGGATTGGGTTTTAGTTTATAAGTTGATAGTTTAAAACTTAAATTGAAGAACAATAAAAGAAAAGGGGTTTTTGAAATCAGATTTAAACTAAAGTAAATAATAAGAATAAGATGCAAGGCGGTATAACCAGCCAATAAAAATATATATACTAAATTAGGCGGTATAACCAGCCAATAAAAATATATATACTAAATTAGGCGGTATAACCAGCCAATAAAAATAAAACAAAGTTAATATACAAATTAGGCGGTATAACCAGCCAATAAAAATAAATATACTTTTAAAAATAAGCAAACTAGAAAAGTAAGAAAACAAGTAAGAAGAATCAAATATGAAAAATATGGTTAAGGTTTCATTCTCCACCACTAGACATCATTAAGAATCAATTTCAGATCTATCAATATCAACCAACTATCAAAGTTAACAACCGTAGATAACAACAAGCTCTGTTATCCCAATCTTTCCTTAGTTTGTCGTTAAATAGAACAAGCTCTCTATTTAATCTCTAACCATTAAACAACCTAGAATAAGCTCTCTAAATTCAATTTAATGGCAGCTTTATGATGTGAAAGATAGGTTGATCTAAGCAACAAACACATAAGCTCGGATTGTTCAACTTAGGTTATGTTCCACTTTGCAATTATTGAAAACTTGACCATAATCATTAATCACAAATTGCCACTTATGAATAGGAAATCAAGACAATTACACGGATCAAGACTCCTAAACTAGCAATAGATAATTATCAAGATCTATCTAGTTGTACACCTAAACAAATCAAGACAACATCATGAACAATTCTTGTAGAAGAACATAAGCAACTTTGATAGAAAATTAATGATAGATAGAATCTGAAAATCAATCATAAAACATGTCTAGGGCTTTGAAATCACCCTTAACCAAATAGAAGTTTAGCCTAGCATAGGCATTATAAACATAAACATAAAATTAAAGAAAATCTAAGAAGAAAATAAAAGAAAGAAAGAAGAAGAGGAAGAATATTAATTATCCAACCTCTTGCTCTCTCTAAAGAAAAAGAAAACTAGAGAAAAGAAAGAAGAAGAAAACTTAGAGAATTTTATTAAAATGGCTAATATCCTATCTATGTACAATATGATCCCTTACAATCATCCAAGGCCCTCTATTTATACACATTTTGGAGGGCTAAATGACAAGAGACAAGCTTTACAAATTTCAAAGGTAGGTATAATAGGTGGGTGCATTTTCTAACAATTTTCGTCATATATGACGATTTTGATCAGCCAACTTGATGGTCGATTTTGTCAATTTTGGAGGCCTTATCTGATCACATGGTCTTCTAGAAAAATGTTACCCTATCAGTTACTGATCCAAAGCCGTTGGAATCAGCTCATTTGCTGATGTGGATAAGAAGATATGGGCATAATACGAAAACAGGTCAGCACAGACATCATTGCACATCAGCCAACTTGATGGTCGATTTCAAGAAGTGTAAAACATGAAAAAGATAGATATGCCTCTTAGCTTTGCATGGCTACAAATTTCAGCCTAATTGCTTCAGTGAAACTCGAGATATAGCTGATATGGCAAAAGGTGTCGGAACTGGAACTGAACTGGATTTGCCCTTAATTCTAGTAATCTGAAATCACTCAAAGAAACTTGTGAAAAACACCAAAATACATAAAAATATAAAAGATCATAAACACAATTAGACTAAACAATAATAACTCGTATTTGACACAAAACAATAATAAAACATAACTAAAAACTATATAATTATACGAGTTATCACACCCCCACACTTAGATTGTTGCTAGTCCCTAGCAATGACTCAATAAAAATAAAATAAGAAAATCTAATCTAATCCATTTTCGTAGGAAATCACGGTGGCACTTAGCATGTGACACAAGCCTTTAAACCCCTAGGTGTCCCTAGTGGACGAGTTTAGTCTCGTGAGGGTTTACTAGAACGATACCCACAAACATTGAAAAACTAAAATATAAATAAACTGCATATACTAAAAATATTTACTCCTAATCCTTTCAATACAAATTAGAGACAATATTTGAACAAGTCTTATAAACTAATCAATAGCTTAAAGAATTTCACAAAAATCATGCTTGAATGTAAATTGTTTGAGTTAAGCCAATATTAGCATAACATATCTCAATCAAAATATTGCATGTTCAAATTTAATCTCAACTTCTCACATGGGATACCCTCATGATTTTCACTCTTTAAAGTAGTGGTGAAGTGTTTACACTCAATCAATCTCATGAAAACAGTTCTACCATATTCTTGCTTGTCCACCTATTCTCCACTATTTAGATCATACAACTTCATGAATCAAGAGGTCTTTAATCAAGGTTGTAATGGGGCCAAGGGGTTTGTAATGTGGTTGAAGAAAAAAGGGATAAAGATATCACAAAGGTTCCAAAGAGTTCATAAAGTTTAGAGACATAAAAAGATCATACAAAGAAACTTCTCACAACTCTTTACAAGTACATAGTCACCTAGGCCGGATATTCATGTTGGGCCTTTTCTTCATTCTAAACGACTTTGTAATATCTTTTTCTTTTTCCACAAATTCAAGAGATGATTCATATTTTTTTTTTTTACATAGGAATGTATTTGCCAGTATTCCATTTCTTTTTCTCTTGACTTTTCTTTTCTTTTCCCCCCACACTTATTTCTTGTTTCTAACCCAAATTTTTAACTAAAAATATCCCTTGTCTTTGCAACTTGTCTCAAAACATGCTAATTCATCTTTGGAACAAAGGTAAAGATATAAGTATATTTAGGTTAGGGACAAGTTATGGTTACCAAAGAGATAGCTTATTCAATGTAGGCTCAAATTGGTTCACTAAGGGTGTGTTCTCTTGGAACATCAATAAGGGATGGCTGTTTGGCCCTGGCTAAAAATCCTAATGCCTCTATCATATTCATGTTGTCACATGTATCAATATAGTCTCAAACGGTTTAAAGCAAGTTCTAGAGAATCATGTAATCATAAGAGCACTCAAGAAAGAAATTAGATTGATTTGTATAATGCATCAATCATTATAGGCTCAAAAACTCACAAGGATGATTATACAAGTCAGATTAAGTCTAAACATGCTTCTTTCTCAATCAACATATCATATTAACATTGGCTCATAAAAACAAATGATATCAAGCTCAATTCTCATGAAAATCTTCTCACTAATAACTCTGTTTTAGACTTATGCAATTCATATCTCATCATTGTATTAAAAAGGAACTAAAACACACTAAAAATAATAATAAAGACTCATAAAAAAAATATTAGACAAAAATAAAAGAAATCCTAAATCATTCCCCCCACACTTAATTCTTACATTGTCCTCAATGTAAGTCTATTAACCCAAATGAAAGAATCATGTGTAAGAGAAAAGAACTAATAACATAAGAATAGGAACAGCTAAGACTCAAAACAAAACAAACTCATGCAACCTAAATAATCTTAAAATACTAAACAAAAATTAACAAGTAAACATAAAACAATTAAAATCAAACTGACAAGGTGTGTCTCAAGTCTCCCTTACTCAGACCTTGTTCAGAATGAATACTTCTAAATTGCTTAAAACATAACATATATATATATTTTTTTTTTGAAAAGAAGAAATCAAACTGACAAGGTATGTCTCAAGTCTCCCTTACTCAGACCTTGTTCAGAATGAATACTTCTAAATGGCTTAAAACACAACAATTTTTTTTTTTTTTTAAATTAGCAAAATATGTCCCTTACCCCCTACTAAAATATGACATTGTCCCCAATGTCAAATTTTAAAGGTAGAATTTAGGAGATATTACCTGCAGAGGTTGCTAACCACTTATTATAACTGAGACACAACAAGCAAAATGTTAGATAATGTCACAAAGACAAAGTGCAATCCAGTCCTTGCTCATCCATATCTCTTTTTCTTTTTCCGAGCGTTTGCGAAACAACCGTAGCAGATAAACACTCATAAGCTTGGAGCTTTTTGAGTAAATCTTCAATGGTTGTAGCAGAAATTATGGTTCTCCTTGCCTCTGAAAACATGAATCCATTATCCACAGCATTATCTAAATATGAAAGCAAATTACTAAAATAACCATTAATATTAAGCAAACCAATGGGTTTCTTATTTGTGACCAAAGATGACCAAGAAGCCACGCAAGCTATTTCTTCCAATGTACCCAGACCTCCTGGTAAAGCAATGAATACATCGGCAGAATGGTACATGATTGTTATCCGTTCAGGGATACTCCAGACTTGTATTTCCTTACCCACGGTAGGTCCACAAAAACTTGTGAATAGTTTTGGCACGATTCCTAGAACTGGACTTCCTCCGGCGTGTGCTGCTGTAGCGACTGCTCCCATTAAACCCGTACTACCGCCTCCATAAATCAAGTGGATCTTTTGTTGGGCAAGTATTACTCCAACTCTTATGGCTTCATCAGCGAATATGTTATTTTTTACTGGATAAGCACCTCCAAAGACAAAAATTTTTTTAATGCGCTGGGATGAAGTACTTTTCATTTTTTTTTTCTTCGAGTGCCTGAAAGAGAATGAGTACATGGTGTAATATATAGAGGACTCAGTAGTGAATCAGACAAGAGTAATAATGTCGCCGAAAGTGTATCTGACCTGTCAGAAGAAAATGTTAACCTAACAAAAGATTTTTGCGTGATTTCAGGAAGAAAATCAAAAGAGAAGAAAAAATCAACCGTAAAAGACAAATAAAAAAAAAAACGAGAATAGTTACACAAATCGAACAACACGTAAATTAAAACAAAATAAAGTTATTGCAAATCAAACCAAATGCTGAGAAGTCATTTATTGTAGTTGTGATTGTGGCTCACATCTTCCTCTGGTTTTACGTCCAGAAACGGCTTAAACGCCTTCTATGAGTCGAGGATATGCTTCCCATCCTGTTTTCTTACAAGCTGGCAAACAGGGTCTTTTAACATCAGATTCCCAAGATGTTGCCATTCCCTTTGGAATTGCGGCCATAAATCAAGAATTTCTCTTTGTACGTCTCCACTAGGATGCGTCTCAAGAGAAAGTTGGATATTACCCAAATTCTCCTTACTCAGTCCATCCTTAATGAATTCAATTTTATCATCTCGATTAGAGGACGGAATTCCAATAGAACGACATTTACCGTTACACGTCCATCGTGCACATTTGTGGCAATTTGAACTCATGCGCTTTGCTCGTCGCTTCTTTGCAAAAGTGCTTCTACCTGTACCTGGTAAATGCAAAATAGGAAGATATTCATCTTCACGTACCTTGGCTTCAATTATCCAACGTATGTCTCCAGGAATCCCTTTGTGCATAAGCATTCTTAATCTTTCAAATCGAACTTGGTAAAGCTTCAGTAAAATATTTCGAGGAAAAGGAGGAAATCGTTTCTGCAATCTTGTGAGAATATCATCCATCCTGAAAAAAAAAAGAAAAAAAATGAAAGAGAAATTGAAAGAGAAATTTATATACAATATCAGTTTTGTGGGTAGCTGATGGAACCGATTTAAATAATCACGGAGTACCGTTATCCGCCATTTAACCGGGGTTAAAAAAATAAAATAAAAATTATATTTACATCTAGTTATTTTAAAAACAAGGATCAGAAAGAAAAACAACCTAAAAAGACTCAAAAACAAAAAACTCTAAATAAAATCCTAAATTACTAAACAAATAAACATAAAAATAAATAAATAAAAACAATAAAAAATAATAAAAGGAAAAGGAAAAGAAAGCAAATCTGAGTATGGCAGGTTGGTAATTTCTTCATTAATTGGACTGCCTTCCCAATTAGTACTGATTTAAGTTGTCCAACCTAACCAACACCCCTCCTTGGCTTTTTAGGCTTGTTATACATGAAACTTCCCAAATTTGAACGTTTGATAGGAAGCTTTGTTTGCACAAAACTGGATGCATTCTCCATTACAAGTATTATTCCATCATCCTTTGTGGTGCATATCTCATCGAGGAATGGAGCATATGTTGGTACTTTTTGAATGGCATCCACAAACAAACTGTTTAAGGTTTCCAGCATGTTTTGTTCATGTTCTTCCTCATTGAACTTTGCAAATCTACTAGGAAAAGGTCGAGAAGAAACATTAGTAAAAATTGGAATCTTAAACGTTACCTCAGGTGCTGAAATACTCTTATTTGGATTTGTGGCTTCATTATCCTCAAGAATAGAATCCATCTCTAATTTTGTCTCATCCTCATCTTGTTCATCATTCTTCAAGGTCACAATAGTAGCATTCTCCTTTGGGTTAATCATCGTTTGGGCAGAGAATTCTTCAGATCTTTGTGCTACCCATACCACCATACTACTAGCCAATAGGCTCATTTGCCTTTCCAAACTCTGGATACTTGCCCTTGTTTCCTGTTGAAATTGCAAAGTATTAGTAACAAGAGAATCGACAAGATCTTCTAAAGAAGTACCTGAGTTTTGAGTCATATGTGGTGGTTGAAGAAGATCTGGTTCTTGAGACCATGATTGATTGAAGCTAGATGGATGAGTGTAATTGGCATAAGGATCTACTTCTTGGTAATTTTCTGAGTAGCCATAATTAGTATGATCCCATGATGCACCCAAAAGAGTGTATCTTATTTAACCTTGCACTAAAAAGATAAATTGTAAGTATAGTAGTTAGCAAGGGTCGAGTCCTCAGGGATTGGGTTTTAGTTTATAAGTTAATAGTTTAAAACTTAAATTCAAGAACAATAAAAGAAAAGGGGTTTTTGAAGCCAGATTTAAACTAAAGTAAATAATAAGAATAAGATGCAAGGCGGTATAACCAGCCAATAAAAATATATATACTAAATTAGGCGGTATAACCAGCCAATAAAAATATATATACTAAATTAGGCGGTATAACCAGCCAATAAAAATAAACTAAAGTTAATATACAAATTAGGCGGTATAACCAGCCAATAAAAATAAATATAAAAAATAAGCAAACTAAAAGTAAGAAAACAAATAAGTAAGAAGAATCAAATATGAAAAATATGGTTAAGGTTTCATTCTCCACCACTAGACATCATTAAGAATCAATTTCAGATCTATCAATATCAACCAACTATCAAAGTTAACAACCGTAGATAACAACAAGCTCTGTTACCCCAATCTTTCCTTAGTTTGTCGTTAAATAGAACAAGCTCTCTATTTAATCTCTAACCATTAAACAACCTAGAATAAGCTCTCTAAATTCAATTTAATGGCAGCTTTATGATGAGAAAGATAGGTTGATCTAAGCAACAAACACATAAGCTCGGATTGTTCAACTTAGGTTATGTTCCACTTTGCAATTATTGAAAACTTGACCATAATCATTAATCACAAATTGCCACTTATGAATAGGAAATCAAGACAATTACACGGATCAAGACTCCTAAACTAGCAATAGATAATTATCAAGATCTATCTAGTTGTACACCTAAATAAATCAAGACAACATCATGAACAATTCTTGTAGAAGAACATAAGCAACTTTGATAGAAAATTAATGATAGATAGAATCTGAAAATCAATCACAAAACATGTCTAGGGCTTTGAAATCACCCTTAACCAAATAGAAGTTTAGCCTAGCATAGGCATTATAAACATAAAATTAAATAGAATCTAAGAAGAAAATAAAAGAAAGAAAGAAGAAGAAGAAGAATATTAATTATCCAACCTCTTGCTCTTTCTAAAGAAAAACAAAACTAGAGAAAAGAAAGAAGAAGAAAACTTAGAGAATTTTATTACAATGGCTAATATCCTACCTATGTACAATATGATCCTCTACAATCATCCAAGGCCCTCTATTTATACACATTTTGGAAGGCTAAATGACAAGAGACAAGCTTTACAAATTTCAAAGGTAGGTATAATAGGTGGGTGAATTTTTCTAACAATTTTCGTCATATTGTATGACAATTTTGATCATCCAACTTGATGGTCGATTTCGTCAATGTTGGAGGCCTGATCTGATCACATGGTCTTCTAGAAAAAGGTTCCCCTATCAGTTACGGATCCGTAGCCGTTGGAATCAGCTCATTTGCTGATGTGGATAAGCAGATATGGGCAAAATACGAAAACATGTCAGCACAGACGTCATTGCACATCAGCCAACTTGATGGTCGATTTCGTCAATATTAGAGGCCTGATCTGATCATATGGTCTTCTAGACAAAGGTTCCCGTATCAGTTACGGATCCATAGCCATTGGAATCAGCTCATTTGCTGATGTGGATAAGCAGATATGGGCAAAATACGAAAACCGGTCAGCACAGACGTCATTGCACATCAGCCAACTTGATGGTCGATTTCACTAGGGAAAACGACTCCGTTTCAAGAAGTATAAAACATGAAAAAGATAGATATGCCTCTTAGCTTTGCACGGCTACAAATTTCAGCCTTATTGCTTCAGTGAAACTCGAGATATAGCTTATATGGCAAAATGTGTCGGAACTGGAACTGAACTGGATTTGCCCTTAATTCTAGTAATCTGAAATCACTCAAAGAAACTTGTGAAAAACACCAAATTACATAAAAATATAAAAGATCATAAACACAATTAGACTAAACAATAATAACTCGTATTTGACACAAAACATTAATAAAACATAACTAAAAACTATATAATTATACGAGTTATCACACCCCCACACTTAGATTGTTGCTAGTCCCTAGCAACGACTCAATAAAAATAAAATAAGAAAATCTAATCTAATCCACTTTCGTAGGAAATCACGGTGGCACTTAGCATGTGACACAAGCCTTTAAACCCCTAGGTGTCCCTAGTGGACGAGTTTAGTCTCGTGAGGGTTTACTAGAACGATACCCACAAACATTGAAAAACTAAAATATAAATAAACTACATATACTAAAAATATTTACTCCTAATCCTTTCAATACAAATTAGAGACAATCTTTGTACAAGTCTTATAAACTAATCAATAACTTAAAGAATTTCACAAAAAATCATGCTTGAATGTAAATTGTTTGAGTTAAGCCAATATTAACATATTTCAATCAAAATAGTGCATATTCAAACTTAATCTCAACTACTCACATGGGATACCCTCATGATTTTCACTCTTTAAAGTAGTGGTGAAGTGTTTACACTCAATCAATCTCATGAAAACAGTTCTACCATATTCTTGCTTGTCCACCTATTCTCCACTATTTAGATCATACAACTTCATGAATCAAGAGGTCTTTAATCAAGGTTGTAATGGGGCCAATGGGTTTGTAATGTGGTTGAAGAACAAAAGGATAAAGATATCACAAAGGTTCGAAAGAGTTCATAAAGTTTCGAGACATAAAAAGATCATACAAATAAAACTTCTCAAAACTCTTATAAAGCACATAATAACATTGGCTAAATATTCATGTTGAGCCTTTGCATCATTCTAACCAACTTTGTAACATCTTTTTCTTTACTTTAACTAGAAGTTCAAGAGAAGATTTTTTTTTTTTATTTTTTTTTATTTTTTATATGAGAATGTATTTGACAATGATCCCTTTCTTTTTCTCTTGACTTTTTTTTTCTTTCTTTTCCCCCCACACTTATTTCTTGTTTCTAACCCAAATTTTCAATAAATCTTCTTTGTCTTTGCAACTTGTCTCAAAACATGCTAATTCATCTTTTGGAACAAAGGTAAAGATATAAGTATATTTAGGTTAGGGACAAGTTATGGTTACCAAAGATATAGCTTATTCATTGTAGGCTCAAATTGGTTCACTAAGGGTGTGTTCTCTTGGAACATTAATAATGGATGGCTGTTTGGCTCTGGTTATAATCCTAATGCCTCTATCATATTCATGTTGTCACATGTATCAATATAGTCTCAAACGGTTTAAAGCAAGTTCTAGAGAATCATGTAATCATAAGAGCACTCAAGAAAGAAATTAGATTGATTTGTATAATGCATCAATCATATAGGCTCAAAAACTCACAAGGATGATTATACAAGTCAGATTAAGTCTAAACATGCTTCTTTCTCAATCAACATATCATATTAACATTGGCTCATAAAAAGGTTGACATCAAGCTCAATTCTCATGAAAATCTTCTCACTAATAAATCTGTTTTAGACTTATGCAATTCATATCTCATCATTGTATTAAAAAGGAACTAAAACACACTAAAAATTATAATAAAGACTCATAAAAAAAATAGTAGACAAAAATAAAAGAAATCCTAAATCATTCAGGTTAGCAAGGGTCGAGTCCTCAGGGATTGGGTTTTAGTTTATAAGTTAATAGTTTAAAACTTAAATTCAAGAACAATAAAAGAAAAGGGTTTTTGAAGCGAGATTTAAACTAAAGTAAATAATAAGAATAAGATGCAAGGCGGTATAACCAGCCAATAAAAATATATATACTAAATTAGGCGGTATAACCAGCCAATAAAAATATATATATTAAATTAGGCGGTATAACCAGCCAATAAAAATAAAACAAAGTTAATATACAAATTAGGCGGTATAACCAGCCAATAAAAATAAATATAAAAAAAATAAGCAAACTAAAAAAGTAAGAAAACAAGTAAGTAAGAAGAATCAAATATGAAAAATATGGTTAAGGTTTCATTCTCCACCACTAGACATCATTAAGAATCAATTTCAGATCTATCAATATCAACCAACTATCAAAGTTAACAACCGTAGATAACAACAAGCTCTGTTACCCCAATCTTTCCTTAGTTTGTCGTTAAATAGAACAAGCTCTCTATTTAATCTCTAACCATCAAACAACCTAGAATAAGCTCTCTAGATTCAATTTGATGGCAGCTTTATGATGAGAAAGATAGGTTGATCTAAGCAACAAACACATAAGCTCGGATTGTTCAACTTAGGTTATGTTCCACTTTGCAATTATTGAAAACTTGACCATAATCATTAATCACAAATTGCCACTTATGAATAGGAAATCAAGACAATTACACGGATCAAGACTCCTAAACTAGCAATAGATGATTATCAAGATCTATCTAGTTGTACACCTAAATAAATCAAGACAACATCATGAACAATTCTTGTAGAAGAACATAAGCAACTTTGATAGAAAATTAATGATAGATAGAATCTGAAAATCAATCACAAAACATGTCTAGGGCTTTGAAATCACCCTTAACCAAATAGAAGTTTAGCCTAGCATAGGCATTATAAACATAAAATTAAATAGAATCTAAGAAGAAAATAAAAGAAAGAAAGAAGAAGAAGAAGAATATTAATTATCCAACCTCTTGCTCTTTCTAAAGAAAAACAAAACTAGAGAAAAGAAAGAAGAAGAAAACTTAGAGAATTTTATTACAATGGCTAATATCCTACCTATGTACAATATGATCCTCTACAATCATCCAAGGCCCTCTATTTATACACATTTTGGAAGGCTAAATGACAAGAGACAAGCTTTACAAATTTCAAAGGTAGGTATAATAGGTGGGTGAATTTTTCTAACAATTTTCGTCATATTGTATGACAATTTTGATCATCCAACTTGATGGTCGATTTCGTCAATGTTGGAGGCCTGATCTGATCACATGGTCTTCTAGAAAAA
Organism: Fremontodendron californicum; assembly: GCA_030761205.1. NCBI lineage: Eukaryota > Viridiplantae > Streptophyta > Magnoliopsida > Malvales > Malvaceae > Fremontodendron > Fremontodendron californicum. Next base: position 4,839,472 of record JAULJL010000019.1, on the reverse strand, counting down.
GGTTCCCCTATCAGTTACGGATCCGTAGCCGTTGGAATCAGCTCATTTGCTGATGTGGATAAGCAGATATGGGCAAAATACGAAAACATGTCAGCACAGACGTCATTGCACATCAGCCAACTTGATGGTCGATTTCGTCAATATTAGAGGCCTGATCTGATCATATGGTCTTCTAGACAAAGGTTCCCGTATCAGTTACGGATCCATAGCCATTGGAATCAGCTCATTTTCTGATGTGGATAAGCAGATATGGGCAAAATACGAAAACCGGTCAGCACAGACGTCATTGCACATCAGCCAACTTGATGGTCGATTTCACTAGGGAAAACGACTCCGTTTCAAGAAGTATAAAACATGAAAAAGATAGATATGCCTCTTAGCTTTGCACGGCTACAAATTTCAGCCTTATTGCTTCAGTGAAACTCGAGATATAGCTGATATGGCAAAATGTGTCGGAACTGGAACTGAACTGGATTTGCCCTTAATTCTAGTAATCTGAAATCACTCAAAGAAACTTGTGAAAAACACCAAATTACATAAAAATATAAAAGATCATAAACACAATTAGACTAAACAATAATAACTCGTATTTGACACAAAACATTAATAAAACATAACTAAAAACTATATAATTATACGAGTTATCATCCCACCATCCCTCATGGTAAGTGTTTGAGTAATGATCATACTGTTGGTCTTGGAACACTTGATGGCCTTGACATCCTCCCATGGCCAATTGTTGAACTAGGTAGGTGAGATTGGCTTGTTGATTTTCCATGTTCATGTATGCCACCAACTCTTCAAGTGTTAGATCGCTCAATTTCATCGTTTTTTTTTTTTTTTTTTTCAAAATTTGATAAGAAAAACTTGTATGTACAAGAAAATAGAACTAATTAGAACTGAAAATAAGAATAAACCAAGTAACAAATAAACTAAAGAAAACAATCCCCGGCAACGGCGCCAAAAATTTGATGCACCCAAAAGAGTGTATCTTATTTAACCTTGCACTAAAAAAATCAATTGTAAGTATAGTAGTTAGCAAGGGTCGAGTCCTCAGGGATTGGGTTTTAGTTTATAAGTTGATAGTTTAAAACTTAAATTCAAGAACAATAAAAGAAAAGGGGTTTTTGAAATCAGATTTAAACTAAAGTAAATAATAAGAATAAGATGCAAGGCGGTATAACCAGCCAATAAAAATATATATACTAAATTAGGCGGTATATCAGCCAATAAAAATATATATACTAAATTAGGCGGTATAACCAGCCAATAAAAATAAAACAAAGTTAATATACAAATTAGGCGGTATAACCAGCCAATAAAAATAAATATACTTTTAAAAATAAGCAAACTAGAAAAGTAAGAAAACAAGTAAGTAAGAAGAATCAAATATGAAAAATATGGTTAAGGTTTCATTCTCCACCACTAGACATCATTAAGAATCAATTTCAGATCTATCAATATCAACCAACTATCAAAGTTAACAACCGTAGATAACAACAAGCTCTGTTATCCCAATCTTTCCTTAGTTTGTCGTTAAATTAAACAAGCTCTCTATTTAATCTCTAACCATCAAACAACCTAGAATAAGCTCTCTAGATTCAATTTGATGGCAGCTTTATGATGAGAAAGATAGGTTGATCTAAGCAACAAACACATAAGCTCGGATTGTTCAACTTAGGTTATGTTCCACTTTGCAATTATTGAAAACTTGACCATAATCATTAATCACAAATTGCCACTTATGAATAGGAAATCAAGACAATTACACGGATCAAGACTCCTAAACTAGCAATAGATAATTATCAAGATCTATCTAGTTGTACACCTAAACAAATCAAGACAACATCATGAACAATTCTTGTAGAAGAACATAAGCAACTTTGATAGGAAATTAATGATAGATAGAATCTGAAAATCAATCATAAAACATGTCTAGGGCTTTGAAATCACCCTTAACCAAATAGAAGTTTAGCCTAGCATAGGCATTATAAACATAAACATAAAATTAAAGAAAATCTAAGAAGAAAATAAAAGAAAGAAAGAAGAAGAGGAAGAATATTAATTATCCAACCTCTTGCTCTCTCTAAAGAAAAAGAAAACTAGAGAAAAGAAAGAAAACTAGAGAAAAGAAAGAAGAAGAAAACTTAGAGAATTTTATTAAAATGGCTAATATCCTATCTATGTACAATATGATCCCTTACAATCATCCAAGGCCCTCTATTTATACACATTTTGGAGGGCTAAATGACAAGAGACAAGCTTTACAAATTTCAAAGGTAGGTATAATAGGTGGGTGCATTTTCTAACAATTTTCGTCATATATGACGATTTTGATCAGCCAACTTGATGGTCGATTTTGTCAATTTTGGAGGCCTTATCTGATCACATGGTCTTCTAGAAAAATGTTACCCTATCAGTTACTGATCCATAGCCGTTGGAATCAGCTCATTTGCTGATGTGGATAAGAAGATATGGGCATAATACGAAAACAGGTCAGCACAGACATCATTGCACATCAGCCAACTTGATGGTCGATTTCGCTAGGGAAAACGACTCCGTTTCAAGAAGTGTAAAACATGAAAAAGCTAGATATGCCTCTTAGCTTTGCATGGCTACAAATTTCAGCCTAATTGCTTCAGTGAAACTCGAGATATAGCTGATATGGCAAAAGGTGTCGGAACTGGAACTGAACTGGATTTGCCCTTAATTCTAGTAATCTGAAATCACTCAAAGAAACTTGTGAAAAACACCAAAATACATAAAAATATAAAAGATCATAAACACAATTAGACTAAACAATAATAACTCGTATTTGACACAAAACAATAATAAAACATAACTAAAAACTATATAATTATACGAGTTATCACATACGAAATTTACACTTCTCCGATCATCAAAGTTCTTATTTCTTCTTTGTTTCTTTGTTTTTGAGAGAGCAAGAGGCTGGATAATTAATATTATTCTTCTTCTTCTTTCTTTATTTTATTTTCTTCTTAGATTCTCTTTAATTTTATGTTTATGTTTACAATGCCTGTGTTAGGCTAAACTTTTTTTTGGTTAAGGGTGATTTCAAAGCCCTAGACATGTTATGTAATTAATTTTCAGAATCTATCTATCATTGTTTTCTATCAAAGTTGCTTATTTTCTTCCATTAAAATTGTTCATGATGATGTTTTGATTTGTTTAGGTGGCCAACTAGATAAATCTTGATAATTGTCTAATGCTAGTTTAGGAGTCTTGATCCGTGTAATTGTCTTGATTTCCTATTCATAAGTGGCAATTTGTGATTAATTATTATGGTCAAGTTTTCAATAATTGCAAAGTGGATCATAACCTAAGTTGAACAATCCGAGCTTATTAGTGGAGAATGAAACCTTAACCATATTTTTCTCATATTTGATTACTTCTTATTTAGTTGCTTTCTTCTTTGATTATAAGTCTTTAGTTTAAATTGATTTTAAAAACCTCCCCTTTTATTTTGTTTTCTTTGAATTTAGGTTTTAGACTAATAATTCTTAAACTAAAACTCAATCCCTGAGGACTCGACCCTTGCTAACTTCTATACTTACAATTGATCTTTTTAGTGCAAGGTTAAATAAAGATACACTCTTTTGGGTGCATCAAACATTGAAGAATATTACGAGTTTAGTCTTGATGTGAACCCTAGGGGTTAAACCCTTTGAACCCACTAACAAATTGAAATACCCTAACGCCAAGAAAGCCAAGATTCAAGCAAAGAAAACTTAAACCCTTATAAAGCCTGTTTCAAAGAACCTAGATTAAGCATGTAAACTAGACTCTAAGAACTCTCGTTTCAAGAACCTAAGTTTGATAGGTTGAACGCTACAAAGAATAAATTCCTTGATAAGTTCCTAATTCTGTCAAAGAACTAAAAAAGAGTGAAACACTCACTTGAATAAATTCTATTCAATAGATTAATAATGGTTGCTGAAATAGATGGCCAATCAATGGTATTTATAGCCTCCCTACTAACCCTAATTCAACGAGGCTAAAAGCTCCTAGTACAAATGAAACTCCTTGGCATCCAAGGACTTCTAACCTAATAACAATAGGATTCAGCCAGACCTACTTACATAATTAAAAGAAAGCTTAACTATGGGCTGAACATACTCAAGCCCAATCCTAATTAAATTTAAAAGATGCCCAATAGTTTAATGAGGGTAGTCCCCACAAGCTTATTGGACATGTTACACAAGTCAGACCCAAAAGCCTAAACTAAATAAAAATTTAACACAAGTCCAAATACTCATTTAATAGGCACCACATAGTTTAATGAATTGGTCCCCACCCATACGATGTCATTTAATAGGCACTTCATTAAGCCTTATGCCGCCACTTGTAAAACGTGGATCACATGGACCAAAGCTGGTTCCTCTTCATTCAAGCCCATCTTGAATGTCTTGACCTTACTTAAAAGACTTGTAGATTCTGCCCAAGTCCTTTCCTTGCATTGCTTCCTTGATTCGGCCCAAGTGGAATCCTTGTATTGCTTCTTGAAAACTTGGTCCATCTTGGATCCCATCATTCCCCCTTTCGTCGAAATGATTCAACCTCGAATCATCGCCCGCATTATAAGGAGAAAGATCATAAACAATAAAAGTAGTAGAAATATTATACTCACCTTGAAGATCCACTTTAGAAGCATTAGCATTAATGTTCTCAAGGATTTGGACAGCTTCTCTTTGCAACAAAACCATCCTTATCCCTGTCGTATCACATTCAATTTGAAAAGTCTTATTAAAGTTAGGTAATGCTAACACAAGTGTAGAACATAACCTTTCTCTAATAGTAGCAATTGCACATAGTTCCCTAAAACACAAATCAGATTTATCATATGCCATGTATAAATAAGAAAAATCAGTATTATTGACATACAAACCTTGCATGTATTCGAAACTAAGTATTTGAGCACTCTTAAAAGCATGAAATACATACCTCATTTGTAAAACATCAGAATCAATGTTCCCCTTACCTTGCTTGTAACAAGTAGCATAGGAAGTACATACCTTGCTTGTATCAATGTTAGGTAGTACAAAATCAAATGAATGCTCAATCTCAATTGTATGCCCAATACCTTGTATGCTCAATCTCAATTGCACAAAATCAAATGTTCCCCTTATCTTTTGTTGTCCTTGAATATAAGTTTTAAACTATTAACTTATAAACTAAAACCTAATCCCTGAGGACTTGACCCTTGCTAACTACTATATTTACAATTGATCTTTTTAGTGCAAGGTTAAATAAGATATACTCTTTTGAGTGCATCATTATGCTTCATTGAATCTAGGACCATTAGAGGAAACCTGGGTTATAATACAACTTGCTCACTGTTCTAACACTTACCCAAGCGGATTTGTGGAAGACGTTCTTGTACAGGTTAATGAATTGGTTTTTCCCACTGACTTTTATGTTATTGAGATGGAAGATGAGATGTCTTCTAATCCCACACCTATTCTATTAGGGAGACCATTCTTGAAAACAAAAAGAACTAAAATAGATGTACATGATGGCACTTTAACTATGGAATTTGATGGTCAAATAATTTGCTTTAACATTTTTGAGGCCATGAGATATCCTAGTGATGTGCATTCTGTTTTTAATCTTGATATAATTGACTCACAAGTGCAGCAAGTGATAACTCGTATAATTATATAGTTTTTAGTTATGTTTTATTATTGTTTTGTGTCAAATACGAGTTATTATTGTTTAGTCTAGTTGTGTTTATGATCTTTTATATTTTTATGTAATTTGGTGTTTCTCACAAGTTTCTTTGAGTGATTTCAGATTACTAGAATTAAGGGCAAATCCAGTTCAGTTCCAGTTCCGACACAGTTTGCCATATCAGATATATCTGGAGTTTCAATGAAGCAATAAGGCTGAAATTTGTAGACGTGCAAAGCTAAGAGGCATATCTATCTTTTTCATGTTTTATACTTCTTGAAACGGAGTCGTTTTCCCTAGTGAAATCGACCATCAAGTTGGCTGATGTGCAATGACGTCTGTGCTGACCTGTTTTCGTATTTTGCCCATATCTGCTTATCCACATCAGAAAATGAGCTGATTCCAATGGCTATGGATCCGTAACTGATACGGGAACCATTGTCTAGAAGACCATTTGATCAGATAAGGCCTCTAATATTGACGAAATCGACCATCAAGTTAGCTGATGTGCAATGACGTCTGTGCTGACATGTTTTCGTATTTTGCCCATATCTGCTTATCCACATCAGAAAATGAGCTGATTCCAACGGCTATGGATTCGTAATTGATAGGGGAACCTTGTTCTAGAAGACCATGTGATCAGCTCAGGCCTCCAACATTGACGAAATCGACCATCAAGTTGGCTGATCAAAATTGTCATACAATATGACGAAAATTGTTAGAAAAATTCACCCACCTATTATACCTACCTTTGAAATTTGTAAAGCTTGTCTCTTGTCATTTAGCCCTCCAAAATGTGTATAAATAGAGGGCCTTGGATGATTGTAAGGGATCATATTGTACATAGGTAGGATATTAGCCATTGTAATAAAATTCTCTAAGTTTTCTTCTTCTTTCTTTTCTCTAGTTTTCTTTTTCTTTAGAAAGAGCAAGAGGTTGGATAATTAATATTCTTCTTCTTCTTCTTTCTTTCTTTTATTTTCTTCTTAGATTCTATTTAATTTTATGTTTATAATGCCTATGCTAGGCTAAACTTCTATTTGGTTGAGGGTGATTTCAAAGCCCTAGACATGTTTTGTGATTGATTTTCAGATTCTATCTATCATTAATTTTCTATCAAAGTTGCTTATGTTCTTCTACAAGAATTGTTCATGATGTTGTCTTGATTTATTTAGGTGTACAACTAGGTAGATCTTGATAATTATCTATTGCTAGTTTAGGAGTCTTGATCCGTGTAATTGTCTTGATTTCCTATTCATAAGTGGCAATTTGTGATTAATGATTATGGTCAAGTTTTCAATAATTGCAAAGTGGAACATAACCTAAGTTGAACAATCCGAGCTTATGTGTTTGTTGCTTAGATCAACCTATCTTTCTCATCATAAAGCTGCCATTAAATTGAATTTAGAGAGCTTATTCTAGGTTGTTTAATGGTTAGAGATTAAATAGAGAGCTTGTTCTATTTAACGACAAACTAAGGAAAGATTGGGATAACAGAGCTTGTTGTTATCTACGGTTGTTAACTTTGATAGTTGGTTGATATTGATAGATCTGAAATTGATTCTTAATGATGTCTAGTGGTGGAGAATGAAACCTTAACCATATTTTTCATATTTGATTTTTCTTACTTACTTGTTTTCTTACTTTTCTAGTTTGCTTATTTTTAAAAGTATATTTATTTTTATTGGCTGGTTATACCGCCTAATTTGTATATTAACTTTGTTTTATTTTTATTGGCTGGTTATACCGCCTAATTTAGTATATATATTTTTATTGGCTGGTTATACCGCCTTGCATCTTATTCTTATTATTTACTTTAGTTTAAATCTGGCTTCAAAAACCCCTTTTTCTTTTATTGTTTTCTTTGAACGTAAGTTATAAACTAATAACTCATAGATTAAAACCCAATCCCTGAGGACTCGACCCTTGCTAATCATTATACTTACAATTGATCTTTTTAGTGCAAGGTTAAATAAGATACACTCTTTTGGGTGCATCAGCAAGCTTATGAGCTAGATGGTGAAGTGATGCACCCAAAAGAGTGTATCTTATTTAACCTCGCACTTAAAAAAAATCAATTGTAAAGTATAGTGATTAGCAAGGGTCGAGTCCTCAGGGATTGGGTTTTAGTTTATAAGTTAATAGTTTATCACTTAAAAACAAGTGAACAAAAGTAAAGGGGATTTTGAAATCAGATTTAAACTAAAGTTAACAATAAGAATGAGAAAACAAGTAATTAAGAAGAATCAAATATGAAAAATATGGTTTCATTCTCCACCACTAGACATCATTAAGAATAAATTTCATATCTATCAACATTAATTAGCTATCAAAGTTAACAACCGTAGATAACAACAAGCTCTGTTACCCAATCTTTCCTTAGTTCGTCGTTAAATAGAACAAGCTCTCTATTTAATCTCTAACTATCAAACAACCTAGAATAAGCTCTCTAAGTTCAATTTAATAGCAGCTTTATGATGAGAAAGATAGGTTGATCTAAGCAACAAACACATAAGCTCGGATTGTTCAACTTAGGTTATGTTCCACTTTGCAATTATTGAAAACTTGACCATAATCATTAATCACAATTTGCCACTTATAAATAGGAAATCAAGACAATTACACGGATCAAGACCCCTAAACTAGCATTAGACAATTATCAAGATTTATCTAGTTGGCCACCTAAACAAATCAAAACATCGTCATGAACAATTTTAATAGAAGAACATAAGCAACTTTGATAGAAAACAATGATAGATAGATTCTAAAAATCAATTGCAAAACATGTCTAGGGCTTTGAAATCACCCTTAACCAAATAAAAGTTTAGTCTAGCATAGACATAGATAATATATACATAAAACTAAAAAGAAAATAAAAGAATGGATAAGAAGAAGAAGAATGATGATCCTTTGAGTCTCCTCAAAAGATGTCTAGTTTGTGGCTCAAAAGATGGTATTTATAGAGCTTTAAAACCCTGAGAATAAGTCCTTGCCGCACAAGTAAGCCTGAAGGTGCAAAAATCACGTTTTTGCCTTTTTTTCAGATTTGCGATTAGGGTTTTTCTGGTCGCAGGGTTCTTTAGGGAGATCTTCTAGCGCCAATTTGAATGCCCATTTCTTATCCGATTTGGGCTCATAATATATCGTTGGAAAGATAATCAAGTAAACTTCAAAAGTCAAGAAAGAAGTTTCTTCAAATAAAGATTCTAACATCATGTTTTCTTTACATCAAGCTCCGGAGGTCAAATCTGCCTGATTGCTTTTCAACAGAAATTGATATTTTTGACTCTCAAGTATTCTTCCATCTTGTGATTATGATTTTGTAAGCTCTTTACCTTCATTATTGACATCTTTGGACTTCATTTTCCTTATTTTACCTAAAATTCAAAAACATAATATAAGTAAACAAGATAAAGATCGAAAACATAACACAAACTAAAGGTAGAAAGGCATAAAATGTATATTTTATGAGCTTATCAAATACCCCCAATACTTAGCTTTTTGCTAGTCCTCGAGCAAAACAAAATAAAAATAAATAAGAAAATCTAATCTAATCCACTTTTGTAGGAAATCACAGTAGCACTTAGCATGTGACACTAGCCTTTGAACCCCTAGGTGTCCCTAGTGGACGAGTTTAGTCTCGTGAGGGTTTATGATAACTCGTATAATTATATAGTTTTTAGTTATGTTTTATTATTGTTTTGTGTCAAATACGAGTTATTATTGTTTAGTCTAATTGTGTTTATGATCTTTTATATTTTTATGAGTTTTGGTGTTTTTCACAAGTTTCTTTGAGTGATTTCAGATTACTAGAATTAAGGGCAAATCCAGTTCAGTTCCAGTTCCGACACCTTTTGCCATATCAGCTATATGTCGAGTTTCAATGAAGCAATAAGGCTGAAATTTGTAGCCGTGCAAAGCTAAGAGGCATATCTATCTTTTTCATGTTTTACACTTCTTGAAACGGAGTCGTTTTCCCTAGCGAAATCGACCATCAAGTTGGCTGATGTGCAATGACGTCTGTGCTGACCTGTTTTCGTATTTTGCCCATATCTTCTTGTCCACATCAGCAAATGAGCTGATTTTAATGGCTATGGATCATTAACCGATAGGGTAACATTTTTCTAGAAGACCATGTGATCAGATAAGGCCTCCAAAATTGACAAAATCGACCATCAAGTTGGCTGATCAAAATCGTCATATATGACGAAAATTGTTAGAAAAATGCACCCACCTATTATACCTACCTTTGAAATTTGTAAAGCTTGTCTCTTGTCATTTAGCCCTCCAAAATGTGTATAAATAGAGGGCCTTGGATGATTGTAAGGGATCATATTGTACATTGGTAGGATATTAGCCATTGTAATAAAATTCTCTAAGTTTTCTTCTTCTTTCTTTTCTCTAGTTTTCTTTTTCTTTATTTTCTTCTTCTTCTTTCTTTCTTTTATTTCCTTCTTAGATTCTCTTTAATTTTATGTTTATGTTTACAATGCCTATGCTAGGCTAAACTTCTATTTGGTTAAGGGTGATTTCAAAGCCCTAGACATGTTTTGTGATTGATTTTCAGATTCTATCTATCATTAATTTTCTATCAAAGTTGCTTATGTTCTTCTACAAGAATTGTTCATGATGTTGTCTTGATTTATTTAGGTGTACAACTAGATAGATCTTGATAATTATCTATTGCTAGTTTAGGAGTCTTGATCCGTGTAATTGTCTTGATTTCCTATTCATAAGTGGCAATTTGTGATTAATGATTATGGTCAAGTTTTCAATAATTGCAAAGTGGAACATAACCTAAGTTGAACAATCCGAGCTTATGTGTTTGTTGCTTAGATCAACCTATCTTTCTCATCATAAAGCTGCCATTAAATTGAATTTAGAGAGCTTATCTAGGTTGTTTAATGGTTAGAGATTAAATAGAGAGCTTGTTCTATTTAACGACAAACTAAGGAAAGATTGGGATAACAGAGCTTGTTGTTATTTACGGTTGTTAACTTTGATAGTTGGTTGATATTGATAGATCTGAAATTGATTCTTAATGATGTCTAGTGGTGGAGAATGAAACCTTAACCATATTTTTCATATTTGATTCTTTTTACTTACTTGTTTTCTTAATTTTCTAGTTTGCTTATTTTTAAAAGTATATTTATTTTTATTGGCTGGTTATACCGCCTAATTTGTATATTAACTTTGTTTTATTTTTATTGGCTGGTTATACCGCCTAATTTAGTATATATATTTTTATTGGCTGGTTATACCGCCTTGCATTTTATTCTTATTATTTACTTTAGTTTAAATCTGGCTTCAAAAACCCCTTTTCTTTTATTGTTTTCTTTGAACGTAAGTTATAAACTAATAACTCATAGATTAAAACCCAATCCCTGAGGACTCGACCCTTGCTAATCATTATACTTACAATTGATCTTTTTAGTGCAAGGTTAAATAAGATACACTCTTTTGGGTGCATCAAATTTTTGGCGCCGTTGCCGGGGATTGCTTTCTTTAGTTTATTAGTTTATTGGTTTATTCTTATTTTCTGTTCTAATTATTTACTTTCTTATTTTTTTTTTAGTGAATGTTCCAAGCTCCCGAAGAAGACTTACGACTTAGGAAAATTCGGGAATTTATAACTTCTCACCAACAACCAATCGAGGAGTTGATCCAAAACATCCAAGAGGAGCAAGGAGAGATGGCAGCAGCTGACAACCGAACTCTCAAGGAGCTAGCCGCTCCGGACTTGGGTCAACAACCATTATGCATTGAATATGCTAATCTTGAGGTAGCTTTTGAATTAAAATCTGGTTTGATTCATCTTCTCCCAATTTTCGTGGTTTTGCAGGAGAGGATCCAAATAAGCACCTCAAGGAATTCCATGTAGTTTGCTCAAGCATGAGACCAACAGGGGTCACGGAAGAGCAAGTTAAGTTGAGAGCCTTTCCATTCTCTCTAGCTGATTCAGCAAAGGAATGGCTCTACTATCTACCATCCGGGACCATCACTACATGGAATGATTTGAAGAAAGCATTCTTGGAAAGGTATTTCCCAGCATCTAAGGCTGCCAACATTAGGAAAGAGATATGTGGGATTCGGCAATACAACGGAGAGTCCTTATATGAATATTGGGAGAGGTTCAAGAAACTTTGTGCATCATGTCCACACCATCAAATAAGTGAACAACTTCTCATCCAATACTTCTATGAAGGTCTCATGCCCATGGAGAGAAGTATGATAGATGCCGCTAGTGGGAGAGCTCTAGTTGATAAGACTCCCAGGGCTGCTAGAACATTAATCTCCAACATGGCAGCCAATTCTCAACAGTTCTCAATGAGACAAGATCCACCACCACAACCCAAGAGAGTTAATGAGGTAAGTATATCATCCCTTGAACAAAAATTTGATAAACTGACTTCTCTTGTTCAACAATTGGCTGTAGGTAAAATACAACAAATAAAGGCTTGTGGCATATGTTCAAACATAGGGCACCAAACTGATATGTGTCCAACACTTCAAGAGGATACCAATGAACATGTGAATGCCATGGGTGGATTTCAGAACCAATCAAGGAAATATGATCCCTACTCAAACACATACAATCCAGGATGGAGGGATCATCCAAACTTCAATTATGGAGGGAACCAATCACAAACTATTCCTCCACCATTTGACCACAGGCCACCGGGTTTTCAGCAAAGAGTGCAACAACCATACCAAACCCGACAACAACTACCACCCACCCAAAATTCAGGTACTTCTCTTGAAGATCTTGTTAAAGCTCTTTCTACTAATACAATTCAATTTCAACAGGAAACAAAGACAAGTATTCGAAATTTGGAGACTCAAATAGGGTAATTGGCAACAACCATGAGTCAAATGCAAGCAAGGGATTCTGGGAAATTACCTTCCCAAACCATAGTGAATCCAAGAGAGAATGCCAATGCTATAAATTTAAGAAGTGGGAAACAACTAGAGACACCACAAAATGATAGTGCTCAAGGGGAGAACAATACCATGGCATCCTCTTCACATCCCAACGAGCCACTAAAAAAGGTAATTCCTAAACCATCATTTCCTTCTTATATAACTCCTCCACCTTTTCCTAACAGGTTAGCAAAGTCCAAGAAGGAGGAGCAAGAGAAGGAAATTTTGGAAACCTTCCGGAAAGTAGAGGTGAACATTCCTTTACTAGATGCTATCAAGCAAGTGCCAAGATATGCCAAGTTCCTAAAAGAGTTGTGCACATCTAAACGGAAGTTGAAATGGAATGAAAAGGTAAGTGTGGGGGAGAATGTGTCAGCTGTTCTTCAAAAGAAACTCCCACCTAAATGCAAGGATCCAGGTATGTTTACCATTCCTTGTAAGATAGGCAACAACAGGTTTGAGCGTGCTATGCTAGATCTAGGGGCATCTATTAATGTCATGCCATATTCAATTTATGCTTCATTGAATCTAGGACCATTAGAGGAAACCGGTGTTATAATACAACTTGCTGACCGTTCTAACACTTATCCAAGAGGAGTTGTAGAAGACGTTCTTGTACAGGTTAATGAATTGGTTTTTCCCGCTGACTTTTATGTTATTGAGATGGAAGATGAGATGTCTTCTAATCCCACACCTATTCTATTAGGGAGACCATTCTTGAAAACAGCAAGAACTAAAATAGATGTACATGATTGCACTTTAACTATGGAATTTGATGGTGAAATAATTCGCTTTAACATTTTTGAGGCCATGAGATATCCTAGTGATGTGCATTCTGTTTTTAATATTGATATAATTGACTCACTAGTGCAGCAAGCTTATGAGCTAGATGGTGAAGATAGTGTAGAAATAGTCCTTAGCAACCATCTCGGAATGGGGAATGCTAAACTAGCCTTGAGTGACCAGGTGGAAGGGGCACTAGAATCTTTACACTCGCTGCAACCTAAAGATGCAAGGTTTGATGTTTCATTTATTGATTTGCCTTTATCTAATGAGAAACTTCTACCTTCCATTTTGCAGGCACCAACTTTAGAGTTGAAACCACTACCGAACCACTTGAAATATGTGTTCTTAGGTAAAAAGGACACACTACCGATCATCATTGCCAAAGAGCTCACACCTTTGCAAGAAGAGCGACTTATCCGGGTGCTTAGAGAGCATAAAACAGCAATTGGTTGGACAATTGCCGATATCAAGGGAATAAGCCCATCCATGTGCATGCACCGGATTTTGTTAGAGGAAGGGTCTAAACCAACAAGAGAAGCACAAAGAAGATTGAACCCTCCTATGATGGAGGTTGTGAAAAAGGAGATACTGAAGCTCCTAGATGTTGGAGTGATCTATCCTATCTCGGATAGCAAATGGGTGAGCCCAGTCCAAGTGGTTCCAAAGAAATCAGGTGTAACGGTGGTAACAAATAATGAGAATGAACTTGTTCCTACTAGGATTCAAACAGGATGGCGAGTTTGTATTGATTATCGTAAACTTAATTCCACAACTCGCAAAGACCACTTTCCTTTACCTTTTATTGATCAAATGCTTGAAAGGTTAGCTGGCCATTCTCATTATTGTTTTCTTGATGGTTTTTCAGGTTATAATCAGATAGCCATTGCTCTGGAGGACCAAGAGAAAACAACATTCACATGTCCATTTGGTACTTTTGCATACCGGCGTATGCCATTTGGTCTTTGTAATGCACCAGCTACATTCCAAAGGTGTATGGTTAGCATATTTTCAGATTATGTAGAGAACATCATAGAAGTGTTTATGGATGATTTTAGTGTCTATGGTGATTCTTTTGATAGATGTCTAGAGAACCTTACACTTGTACTTGAAAGATGCATGGAAACTAACCTTGTTTTGAATTGGGAAAAATGTCACTTTATGGTGGAACAAGGAATAGTTTTGGGCCATGTTATTTCTTCTAGAGGGATAGAGGTTGATAAGTCTAAAATAGATATTATGCATTCTTTACCACCTCCCACAAATGTGAGAGAGGTTCGTTCTTTTCTTGGACATGCAGGTTTCTATAGGAGATTTATCAAAGACTTCTCAAAGATCACATTACCTCTTTGCAAGCTACTACAAAAAGATGTGGTTTTCCACTTTGATGATAAATGCAAAGAGGCGTTTGAAACATTGAAGGGACTCTTGACATCAGCTCCTATCATCCAACCACCAGATTGGAATGTACCTTTTGAAATCATGTGTGATGCTAGTGACTATGCCATTGGAGCTGTTTTGGGCCAACGGGTTGGCAAAGCCTCACATGCCATTTATTATGCCTCCCGAACTCTTAATGATGCTCAATTGAACTATTCCACTACTGAAAAAGAACTTTTGGCTGTTGTATTTGCTTTAGAAAAATTTCGATCTTATTTAATTGGTACTAAAGTAATTGTATATTCTGACCATGCAGCCCTTAAGTACTTACTCACTAAAAAGGAGGCCAAACCAAGGTTGATTAGATGGATACTTCTCTTACAAGAGTTTGATTTGGAGATAAAAGATAAGAGAGGTAGTGACAACCTGGTTGCGGACCATCTTAGCCGTTTAGTTCATGAAGATGATGCACTACCCTTGAATGAGAACTTTCCGGATGAGCAACTTCTTTTTATAAGTACAACAACTCCTTGGTATGCTGATATTGTTAATTACTTAGTTACCAAGAAGTTGCCACAAGAGTTGACACAAGCTCAAAGAAATAAGATCAAGAGTGATGCCAAATACTACATATGGGATGATCCTTACCTTTGGAAGCATTGCTCCGATCAGATTATAAGAAGGTTTGGAACGCCAAAGGCCATAATCAGCGATAGAGGTACTCACTTTTGCAATAGGACTATGGAAGAACTTTTGAGGAAGTATAACATCACACACAAGGTCTCCACCTCATATCATCCTCAAACTAGTGGGCAAGCTGAAGTGTCAAACCGAGAAGTTAAGTCCATCCTTGAAAAGACAGTTAATCCAAATAGGAAGGATTGGAGTTCACGACTTGATGATGCACTTTGGGCTTATAGGACAGCATATAAGACACCCATTGGTATGTCTCCTTATCGACTTGTTTATGGTAAGCCTTGTCATCTTCCGGTTGAATTGGAACATAAATCATATTGGGCTATCAAACAATGCAACATGGAGATGGATGAGACAGGAAAGAAAAGAAAACTTGACCTACAAGAATTAGAGGAGATAAGGAATGATGCCTATCAGAATTCTAGGATTTACAAGGAAAAGACTAAGGCATTCCATGACAAGATGATATCAAGAAAGGAATTTGTTGTTGGACAAAAAGTTCTTCTCTTCCATTCACGCCTTAAGTTATATCCAGGTAAGTTACGTTCTCGTTGGGTTGGACCTTTTGTTATTACTAATGTATTTACTCATGGTGCAGTTGAAATCCAAAGCCCAAAAACAGATAAGGCATTCAAAGTGAATGGTCATAGATTGAAGCCTTACTATGAGAACTTTCCAATACAAGATGTGGAGGAGTTTCCACTTTTTGAGCCAAAGTATGTTGAATAATAATGGCATGGGTCTAAGTCAGGCTGAGGACAATAAACCAAGCGCTTCTTGGAAGGCAACCCAAAAGGATGGAGAGCATCTATTATATCAGATTTGCATATTCCTTACTCTCCATCATTCTATCTTTTATTGTTTTTCTTTTCTTTTGTTTAATAGTTCTTTTCTCTTACATATAATTCTTGCATTGGGGGATAATAGCATTACATTGAGGACAATGTAAAAATTATGTGTGGAGGGAAGAATTTAGGATTTTATTTAGAGTGTTTTGTTTTTGAGTCTTTTTATGTTGTTTTTTCTTTCTGATCCTTGTTTTGAAAATAAATAGATGTAAATATAATTTTTTTTAGTTTTTTTTAACCCCGGTTAAATGGCGGATAACGGTACTCCGTGATTATTTAAATCGGTTCCATCAGCTACCCACAAAACTGATATTGTATATAAATTTCTCTTCCAATTTCTCTTTCATTTTTTTTCATTTTTTTTCAGGATGGATGATATTCTCACAAGATTGCAGAAACGATTTCCTCCTTTTCCTCGAAATATTTTACTGAAGCTTTACCAAGTTCGATTTGAAAGATTAAGAATGCTTATGCACAAAGGGATTCCTGACGACATACGTTGGATAATTGAAGCCAAGGTACGTGAAGATGAATATCTTCCTATTTTGCATTTACCAGGTACAGGTAGAAGCACTTTTGCAAAGAAGCGACGAGCAAAGCGCATGAGTTCAAATTGCCACAAATGTGCACGATGGACGTGTAACGGTAAATGTCGTTCTATTGGGATTCCGTCCTCTAATCGAGATGATAAAATTGAATTCATTAAGGATGGACTGAGTAAGGAGAATTTGGGTAATATCCAACTTTCTCTTGAGACGCATCCTAGTGGAGACGTACAAAGAGAAATTCTTGATT
The DNA here is from genome assembly GCA_030761205.1 of Fremontodendron californicum. Taxonomy (NCBI): domain Eukaryota; kingdom Viridiplantae; phylum Streptophyta; class Magnoliopsida; order Malvales; family Malvaceae; genus Fremontodendron; species Fremontodendron californicum. The sequence continues at coordinate 4,822,361 of JAULJL010000019.1, read as the reverse complement.
TATGGCCGCAATTCCAAAGGGAATGGCAACATCTTGGGAATCTGATGTTAAAAGACCCTGTTTGCCAGCTTGTAAGAAAACTGGATGGGAAGCATATCCTCGACTCATAGAAGGCGTTTAAGCCGTTTCTGGACGTAAAACCAGAGGAAGATGTGAGCCACAATCACAACTACAATAAATGACTTCTGAGCTTTTGGTTTGATTTGCAATAACTTTATTTTGGTTTAATTTACGTGTTGTTCGATTTGTGTAATTATTCTCGTTTTTTTTTTTTGTCTTTTACTGATAACTCGTATAATTATATAGTTTTTAGTTATGTTTTATTATTGTTTTGTGTCAAATACGAGTTATTATTGTTTAGTCTAATTGTGTTTATGATCTTTTATATTTTTATGTAATTTGGTGTTTTTCACAAGTTTCTTTGAGTGATTTCAGATTACTAGAATTAAGGGCAAATCCAGTTCAGTTCCAGTTCTGACACCTTTTGCCATATCAGCTATATCTGGAGTTTCAGTGAAGAAATAAGGCTGAAATTTTAACCGTGCAAAGTTAAGAGGCATATCTATCTTTTTCATGTTTTACACTTCTTGAAACGGAGTCGTTTTCCCTAGCGAAATCAACCATCAAGTTGGCTGATGTGCAATGACGTCTGTCCTGAGCCGTTTTCGCTTTTTGACCATATCGTCCGATACACATCATCAAATGAGCTGATTCCAACGGCTATGGATCAATAACTGATAGGGGAACATTTGTCTAGAAGACCATGTGATCAGATAAAGCCTCCAATATTGAAGAAATCGACCATCAAGTTGGCTGATGTGCAATGACGTCTGTGCTGACCTGTTTTCGTATTTTGCCCATATCTTCTTCTCCACATCCGCAAATGAGCTGATTCCAACGGATATGAATCAGTAACTCATAGGGGAACAGTTTTCTAGAAGACCATGTGATCAGATCAGGCCTCCAAGATTGACAAAATCGACCATCAAGTTGGCTGATCAAAATGGTCATACAATATGACGAAAATTGTTAGAAAAATGCACCCACCTATTATACCTACCTTTGAAATTTGTAAAGCTTGTCTCTTGTCATTTAGCCCTCCAAAATGTGTATTAATAGAGGGCCTTGGATGATTGTAGTGGATCATATTGTACATAGGTAGGATATTAGCCATTGTAATAAAATTCTCTAAGTTTTCTTCTTCTTTCTTTTCTCTAGTTTTATTTTTCTTTAGAAAGAGCAAGAGGTTGGATAATTAATATTCTTCTTCTTATTCTTTCTTTCTTTTATTTTCTTCTTAGATTCTATTTAATTTTATGTTTATAATGCCTATGCTAGGCTAAACTTCTATTTGGTTAAGGGTGATTTCAAAGCCCTAGACATGTTTTGTGATTGATTTTCAGATTCTATCTATCATTAATTTTCTATCAAAGTTGCTTATGTTCTTCTACAAGAATTGTTCATGATGTTGTCTTGATTTATTTAGGTGTACAACTAGATAGATCTTGATAATTATCTATTGCTAGTTTAGGAGTCTTGATCCGTGTAATTGTCTTGATTTCCTATTCATAAGTGGCAATTTGTGATTAATGATTATGGTCAAGTTTTCAATAATTGCAAAGTGGAACATAACCTAAGTTGAACAATCCGAGCTTATGTGTTTGTTGCTTAGATCAACCTATCTTTCTCATCATAAAGCTGCCATTAAATTGAATTTAGAGAGCTTATTCTAGGTTGTTTAATGGTTAGAGATTAAATAGAGAGCTTGTTCTATTTAACGACAAACTAAGGAAAGATTGGGGTAACAGAGCTTGTTGTTATCTACGGTTGTTAACTTTGATAGTTGGTTGATATTGATAGATCTGAAATTGATTCTTAATGATGTCTAGTGGTGGAGAATGAAACCTTAACCATATTTTTCATATTTAATTCTTCTTACTTACTTGTTTTCTTACTTTTAGTTTGCTTATTTTTTATATTTATTTTTATTGGCTGGTTATACCGCCTAATTTGTATATTAACTTTGTTTTATTTTTATTGGCTGGTTATACCGCCTAATTTAGTATATATATTTTTATTGGCTGGTTATACCGCCTTGCATCTTATTCTTATTATTTACTTAGTTTAAATCTGGCTTCAAAAACCCCTTTTCTTTTATTGTTTTCTTTGAACGTAAGTTATAAACTAATAACTCATAAATTAAAACCCAATCCCTGAGGACTCGACCCTTGCTAATCATTATACTTACAATTGATCTTTTTTGTGCAAGGTTAAATAAGATACACTCTTTTGGGTGCATCAAATTTTTGGCGCCGTTGCCGGGGATTGTTTTTTTTAGTTTATTTGTTACTTGGTTTATTCTTATTTTCAGTTCTAATGAGTTTTGTTTTCTTGTACATACGGGTTTTTCTTATCAAATTTTGAAAAAAAAAAAAAAAAAACGATGGAATTGAGCAATCTAACACTTGAAGAGTTGGTGGCATACATGAACATGGAGAATCAACAAGCCAATCTCACCTTCCCAGTTCAACAATTTGCCATGGGAGGATGTCAAGGCCATCAAGTGTTCCAAGACCAACTGCATGATCATTACTCAAACACTTACCATGAGGGATGGTGGGATCATACTAATTATGGCTACTCAAAAAATTTCCAAGAAGTAGATCCTTATGCCAGTTACACTCATCCATCTATCTTCAATCAATCATGGTCTCAAGAATCAGATCTTTTTCAGCCATCACATATGACTCAAAACTCAGGTACTTCTTTAGAAGATCTTGTCTATTCTCTTGTTACTAATACTTTGCAAATTCAACAGGAAACAAGGGCAAGCATCCAGAGTTTGGAAAAGCAAATGAGCCAATTGGCTAGTAGTATGGTGGGATGGGTAGCACAAAGATCTGAAGAACTCCCTGCCCAAACGATGATTAACCCAAAGGAGAATGTTACTATTGTGACCTTCAGGAATGAGGAACAAGATGAGGATGAGACAAAATTAGAGATGGATTCTATTCTTGAGGATAATAAAGCCACAGATCCAAATAAGAGTATTTCGACACCGGAGGTAACGTTTAAGATTCCAATTTTTGCTAATGTTTCTTCTCCACCTTTTCCTAGTAGATTCGCAAAGTTCAAGGAGGAGGAACATGAACAAGACATCCTGGAAACCTTAAACAGTTTATTTGTGGATGCCATTCAACAAGTACCAAAAGATGCACCATTCCTCGATGAGATATGCACCACCAAGGATGATGGAATAATACTTGTAATGGAGAATGCATCCACTGTTGTGCAAAGAAAGCTTCCTCTCAAACGCATAAATTTGGGAAATTTCATGTATGAGCCTGACAAGCCTAAAAAGCCAAGAAGGGGTGTTGGCTAGATTCAAAACACTAACTCAAGTGTTAATTGGGAAGGCATCCCAATTAAAGATGAAATTGCCAACCTTCCATATTCAGATTTGCTTTCTCTTTCTTTTCCTTTTTCTTTTATTATTTTTATTGTTTTTATTTTATTTTTTATGTTTCTTTGTTAATTGTGTTTACTGCTTTTAAGTTCATTTAGGCTGCATAAGTTTCTTTTGTTTAATAGTTCTTTTCTCTTACATATAATTCTTGCATTGGGGGATAATAGCATTACATTAATGACAATGTAAGAATTATGTGTGGGGGGGAGAATTTAGGATTTTATTTAGAGTGTTTTGTTTTTGAGTCTTTTTATGTTGTTTTTCTTTCTGATCCTTGTTTTGAAAAACACTAGATGTAAATATAATTTTTTTTTAACCCCGGTTAAATGGCGGATAACGGTACTCCGTGATTATTTAAATCGGTTCTATCAGCTACCCACAAAACTGATATTGTATATAAATTTCTCTTTCAATTTCTCTTTCATTTTTTTTTTCAGGATGGATGATATTCTCACAAGATTGCAGAAACGATTTCCTCCTTTTCCTCGAAATATTTTACTGAAGCTTTACCAAGTTCGATTTGAAAGTTTAAGAATGCTTATGCACAAAGGGATTCCTGGAGACATACGTTGGATAATTGAAGCCAAGGTACGTGAAGATGAATATCTTCCTATTTTGCATTTACCAGGTACAGGTAGAAGCACTTTTGCAAAGAAGCGACGAGCAAAGCGCATGAGTTCAAATTGCCACAAATGTGCACGAAGGACGTGTAACGGTAAATGTCGTTCTATTGGGATTCCGTCCTCTAATCGAGATGATAAAATTGAATTCATTAAGGATGGACTGAGTAAGGAGAATTTGGGTAATATCCAACTTTCTCTTGAGACGCATCCTAGTGGAGACGTACAAAGAGAAATTCTTGATTTATGGCCGCAATTCCAAAGGGAATGGCAACATCTTGGGAATCTGATGTTAAAAGATCCTGTTTGCCAGCTTGTAAGAAAACTGGATGGGAAGCATATCCTCGACTCATAGAAGGCGTTTAAGCCGTTTCTGGACGTAAAACTAGAGGAAGATGTGAGCCACAATCACAACTACAATAAATGACTTCTCAGTTTTTGGTTTGATTTGCAATAACTTTATTTTGGTTTAATTTACGTGTTGTTCGATTTGTGTAATTATTCTCGTTTTTTTTATTTGTCTTTTACGGTTGATTTTTTCTTCCTGAAATCACGCAAAAATCTTTTGTTAGGTTAATATTTTCTTCTGACAGGTCAGATACACTTTCGGCGACATTATTACTCTTGTCTGATTCACTACTCAGTCCTCTATATATTACACCATGTACTCATTCTCTTTCAGGCACTCGAAAAAGAAAAAAAAAATGGAAAGTACTTCGTCCCAACGCATTAAAAAAATTTGTGTCTTTGGAGGTGCTTATCCGGGGAAAAATAACATATTCGCTGATGAAGCCATAAGAGTTGGAGTAATACTTGCCCAACAAAAGATCCAGTTGATTTATGGAGGCGGTAGTACGGGTTTAATGGGAGCAGTCGCTATAGCAGCACACGCCGGAGGAAGTCCAGTTCTAGGAATCGTGCCAAAACTATTCACAAGTTTTTGTGGACCTACCGTGGGTAAGGAAATACAAGTCTGGAGTATCCCTGAACGGATAACAATCATGTACCATTCTGTCGATGCATTCATTGCTTTACCAGGAGGTCTGGGTACATTGGAAGAAATAGCTTGCGTGGCTTCTTGGTCATCTTTGGTCACAAATAAGAAACCCATTGGTTTGCTTAATATTAATGGTTATTTTAGTAATTTGTTTTCATATTTAGATAATGCTCTGGATAATGGATTCATATTTTCAGAGGCAAGGAGAACCATAATTTCTGCTACAACCATTGAAGATTTACTCAAAAAGCTCCAAGCTTATGAGTGTTTATCTGCTACGGTTGTTTCGCAAACGCTCGGAAAAAGAAAAAGAGATATGGACGAGCAAGGAGTGGATTGTACTTTGTCTTTGTGACATTATCTAACATTTTGTTTGTTGTGTCTCAGTTATAATAAGTGGTTAGCAACCTCTGCAGGTAATATCTCCTAAATTCTACCTTTAGTAGGGGGTAAGGGACATATTTTGCTAATTTAAAAAAAAAAAAAAAAAAAGTTTGTTGTGTTTTAAGCAATTTAGAAGTATTCATTCTGGACAAGGTCTGAGTAAGGGAGACTTGAGACATACCTTGTCAGTTTGATTTTAATCTTTTTATGTTTACTTGTTAATTTTTGTTTAGTATTTTAGGATTATTTAGGTTGCATGAGTTTGTTTTGTTTTGTTTTGAGTCTTAGTTGTTCCTATTCTTATGTTATTAGTTCTTTTCTCTTACACATGATTCTTTCATTTGGGTTAATTTACTTACATTGAGGACAATGTAAGAATTAAGTGTGGGGGGAATGATTTAGGATTTCTTTTATTTTTGTCTACTATTTTTTTTATGAGTCTTTATTATTATTATTATTATTATTATTTTAGTGTGTTTTAGTTCCTTTTTAATACAATGATGAGATATGAATTGCATAAGTCTAAAACAGATTTATTAGTGAGAAGATTTTCATGAGAATTGAGCTTGATGTCAACCTTTTTATGAGCCAATGTTAATATGATATGTTGATTGAGAAAGAAGCATGTTTAGACTTAATCTGACTTGTATAATCATCCTTGTGAGTTTTTGAGCCTATAATGATTGATGCATTATACAAATCAATCTAATTTCTTTCTTGAGTGCTCTTATGATTACATGATTCTCTAGAACTTGCTTTAAACCGTTTGAGACTATATTGATGCATGTGACAACATGAATATGATAGAGGCATTAGGATTTTTAGCCAGGGCCAAACAGCCATCCCTTATTGATGTTCCAAGAGAACACACCCTTAGTGAACCAATTTGAGCCTACATTGAATAAGCTATCTCTTTGGTAACCATAACTTGTCCCTAACCTAAATATACTTATATCTTTACCTTTGTTCCAAAGAAGAATTAGCATGATTTGAGACAAGTAGCAAAGACAAGGGATATTTTTTGGTTAGAAACAAGAAATAAGTGTGGGGGGAAAAGAAAAGAAAAGTCAAGAGAAAAAGAAATGGAATACTGGCAAATACATTCCTATGTAAAAAAAAAAATATGAATCATCTCTTGAATTTGTTGAAAAAGAAAAAGATATTACAAAGTTGTTTAGAATGAAGAAAAGGCCCAACATGAATATCCGGCCTAGGTGACTATGTACTTGTAAAGAGTTTTGAGAAGTTTCTTTGTATAATCTTTTTTATGTCTCTAAACTTTATGAACTCTTTGGAACCTTTGTGATATCTTTATCCTTTTGTTCTTCAACCACATTACAAACCCCTTGGCCCCATTACAACCTTGATTAAAGACCTCTTGATTTATGAAGTTGCATGATCTTTTAGTGGAGAATAGGTGGACAAGCAAGCATATGGTAGAAGTGTTTTCATGAGATTGATTGAGTGTAAACACTTTACCACTACTTTAAAGAGTGAAAATCAAGGGAGTATCCCATGTGAGAAGTTGAGATTAAGTTTGAATATGCACTATTTTGATTGAAATATGTTATGTTAATATTGGCTTAACTCAAACTATTTACATTCAAGCAATATTTTTTGTGAATTTCTTTGAGCTATTGATTATTTTTTAAGACTTGTCCAATGATTATCTCTAATTTATATTGGAAGGATTAGTTATAATTATTATTTTTAGTTTTTCTTATGTTTTCAATGTTTGTGGGTATCGTCCTAGTAAACCCTCACGAGACTAAACTCGTCCACTAGGGACACCTAGGGGTTTAAAGGCTTGTGTCACATGCTAAGTGCCACCGTGATTTCCTACGAAAATGGATTAGATTAGATTTTCTTATTTTATTTTTATTGAGTCGTTGCTAGGGACTAGCAACAATCTAAGTGTGGGGGTGTGATAACTCGTATAATTATATAGTTTTTAGTTATGTTTTATTATTGTTTTGTGTCAAATACGAGTTATTATTGTTTAGTCTAATTGTGTTTATGATCTTTTATATTTTTATGTAATTTGGTGTTTTTCACAAGTTTCTTTGAGTGATTTCAGATTACTAGAATTAAGGGCAAATCCAGTTCAGTTCCAGTTCTGACACCTTTTGCCATATCAGCTATATCTGGAGTTTCACTGAAGCAATAAGACTGAAATTTTAACCGTGCAAAGTTAAGAGGCATATCTATCTTTTTCATGTTTTACACTTCTTGAAACGGAGTCGTTTTCCCTAGCGAAATCAACCATCAAGTTGGCTGATGTGCAATGATGTCAGTCCTGAGCCGTTTTCGTATTTTGACCATATCGTCCGATACACATCATCAAATGAGCTGATTCCAACGGCTATGGATCACTACCTGATAGGGGAACATTTTTCTAGAAGACCATGTGATCAGATAAAGCCTCCAATATTGAAGAAATCGACCATCAAGTTGGCTGATGTGCAATGACATCTGTGCTGACCTGTTTTCGTATTTTGCCCATATCTTCTTCTCCACATCAGCAAATGAGCTGATTCCAACGGATATGAATCAGTAACTCATAGGGGAACATTGTTCTAGAAGACCATGTGATCAGATCAGGCCTCCAAGATTGACAAAATCGACCATCAAGTTGGCTGATCAAAATGGTCATACAATATGACGAAAATTGTTAGAAAAATGCACCCACCTATTATACCTACCTTTGAAATTTGTAAAGCTTGTCTCTTGTCATTTAGCCCTCCAAAATGTGTATAAATAGAGGGCCTTGGAAGATTGTAGAGGATCATATTGTACATAGGTAGGATATTAGCCATTGTAATAAAATTCTCTAAGTTTTCTTCTTCTTTCTTTTCTCTAGTTTTGTTTTTCTTTAGAAAGAGCAAGAGGTTGGATAATTAATATTCTTCTTCTTTTTCTTTCTTTCTTTTATTTTCTTCTTAGATTCTATTTAATTTTATGTTTATAATGTCTATGCTAGGCTAAACTTCTATTTGGTTAAGGGTGATTTCAAAGCCCTAGACATGTTTTGTGATTGATTTTCAGATTCTATCTATCATTAATTTTCTATCAAAGTTGCTTATGTTCTTCTACAAGAATTGTTCATGATGTTGTCTTGATTTATTTAGGTGTACAACTAGATAGATCTTGATAATTATCTATTGCTAGTTTAGGAGTCTTGATCCGTGTAATTGTCTTGATTTCCTATTCATAAGTGGCAATTTGTGATTAATGATTATGGTCAAGTTTTCAATAATTGCAAAGTGGAACATAACCTAAGTTGGACAATCCGAGCTTATGTGTTTGTTGCTTAGATCAACCTATCTTTCTCATCATAAAGCTGCCATTAAATTGAATTTAGAGAGCTTATTCTAGGTTGTTTAATGGTTAGAGATTAAATAGAGAGCTTGTTCTATTTAACGACAAACTAAGGAAAGATTGGGGTAACAGAGCTTGTTGTTATCTACGGTTGTTAACTTTGATAGTTGGTTGATATTGATAGATCTGAAATTGATTCTTAATGATGTCTAGTGGTGGAGAATGAAACCTTAACCATATTTTTCATATTTAATTCTTCTTACTTACTTGTTTTCTTACTTTTAGTTTGCTTATTTTTTATATTTATTTTTATTGGCTGGTTATACCGCCTAATTTGTATATTAACTTTGTTTTATTTTTATTGGCTGGTTATACCGCCTAATTTAGTATATATATTTTTATTGGCTGGTTATACCGCCTAATTTAGTATATATATTTTTATTGGCTTGTTATACCGCCTTGCATCTTATTCTTATTATTTACTTAGTTTAAATCTGGCTTCAAAAACCCTTTTCTTTTATTGTTTTCTTTGAACGTAAGTTATAAACTAATAACTCATAAATTAAAACCCAATCCCTGAGGACTCGACCCTTGCTAATCATTATACTTACAATTGATCTTTTTAGTGCAAGGTTAAATAAGATACACTCTTTTGGGTGCATCATTTACGGTTGATTTTTTCTTCTCTTTTTGATTTTCTTCCTGAAATCACGCAAAAATCTTTTGTTAGGTTAACATTTTCTTCTGACAGGTCAGATACACTTTCGGCGACATTATTACTCTTGTCTGATTCACTACTCAGTCCTCTATATATTACACCATGTACTCATTCTCTTTCAGGCATTCGAAAAAAAAAAAAGAAAAAAAAATGGAAAGTACTTCATCCCAACGCATTAAAAAAATTTGTGTCTTTGGAGGTGCTTATCCAGGGAAAAATAACATATTCGCTGATGAAGCCATAAGAGTTGGAGTAATACTTGCCCAACAAAAGATCTAGTTGATTTATGGAGGCGGTAGTACGGGTTTAATGGGAGCAGTCGCTACAGCAGCACACGCCGGAGGAAGTCCAGTTCTAGGAATCGTGCCAAAACTATTCACAAGTTTTTGTGGACCTACCGTGGGTAAGGAAATACAAGTCTGGAGTGTCCCTGAACGGATAACAATCATGTACCATTCTGCCGATGCATTCATTGCTTTACCAGGAGGTCTGGGTACATTGGAAGAAATAGCTTGCGTGGCTTCTTGGTCATCTTTGGTCACAAATAAGAAACCCATTGGTTTGCTTAATATTAATGGTTATTTTAGTAATTTGCTTTCATGTTTAGATCATGCTGTGGATAATGGATTCATGTTTTCAGAGGCAAGGAGAACCATAATTTCTGCTACAACCATTGAAGATTTACTCAAAAAGCTCCAAGCTTATGAGTGTTTATCTGCTACGGTTGTTTCGCAAACGCTCGGAAAAAGAAAAAGAGATATGGACGAGCAAGGAGTGGATTGCACTTTGTCTTTGTGACATTATCTAACATTTTGCTTGTTGTGTCTCAGTTATAATAAGTGGTTAGCAACCTCTGCAGGTAATATCTCCTAAATTCTACCTTTAAAATTTGACATTGAGGACAATATCATATTTTAGTAGGGGGTAAGGGACATATTTTGCTAATCTATCAAAAAAAAAAAAAAAAGTTTGTTGTGTTTTAAGCAATTTAGAAGTATTCATTCTGAACAAGGTCTGAGTAAGGGAGACTTGAGACATACCTTGTCAGTTTGATTTTAATCTTTTTATGTTTACTTGTTAATTTTTGTTTAGTATTTTATGATTATTTAGGTTGCATGAGTTTGTTTTGTTTTGAGTCTTAGTTATTCCTATTCTTATGTTATTAGTTCTTTTCTCTTACACATGATTCTTTCATTTGGGTTAATAGACTTACATTGAGGACAATGTAAGAATTAAGTGTGGGGGAACAATTTAGGATTTCTTTTATTTTTGTCTACTATTTTTTTTTATGAGTCTTTATTATTATTATTATTTTTTTAATGTGTTCTAGTTCCTTTTTAATACAATGATGAGATATGAATTGCATAAGTCTAAAACAGATTTATTAGTGAGAAGATTTTCATGAGAATTGAGCTTGATGTCATCCTTTTTATGAGCCAATGTTAATATAATATGTTGATTGAGAAAGAAGCATGTTTAGACTTAATCTGACTTGTATAATCATCCTTGTGAGTTTTTGAGCCTATAATGATTGATGCATTATACAAATCAATCTAATTTCTTTCTTGAGTGCTCTTATGATTACATGATTCTCTAGAACTTGCTTTAAACCGTTTGAGACTATATTGATACATGTGACAACATGAATATGATAGAGGCATTAGGATTTTTAGCCAGGGCCAAACAGCCATCCATTATTAATGTTCTAAGAGAACATCCCCACTAGTGAGCCAATTTGAGCCTACATTAAATATGCTATTTTATTGGTAACCAGAACTTACACCTAGCCTAAATATACTTATATCCTTACCCTTATTCTAAAGATGGATTATATATTTTGAGACATATTGCAAAAACAAGGGATACTTTTTGAAAATTTGGGTTAGAACGAAAGATAAGTGTGAGGGAGGAGAGAGGCAAAAGTCAAGAGAAAAAGAAAGGGATCATTGTCAAATACATTCCCATATTAAAAAAAAAAAAAAATCTTCTCTTGAACTTCTAGTGAAAGAAAAAAAAAATGTTACAAAGTTGGTTAGAATGAAGCAAAGGCTCAACATGAATATTTAGCCTATGTTATTATGTGCTTTATAAGAGTTTTGAGAAGTTTTATTTGTATGATCTTATTATGTCTCTAAACTCTATGAACTATTTGGAACCTTTGTGATATCTTTATCCTTTTGTTCTTTAACTACATTATAACCCTTTGGCCCCATTACAACCTTGAAAAAAGACCTCTTGATTTATGAAGTTGTATGATCTAAATAGTGGAGAATAGGTGGACAAGCAAGCATATGGTAGAACTATTTTCATGAGATTGATTGAGTGTAAACACTTTACCATTACTTTAAAGAGTGAAAATCATGAGAGTATAGTGAGAAGTTGAGATTAAGTTGAATATGTACTATTTTGATTGAAATATGTTATGTTAATATTGGCTTAACTCAAACAATTTACATTCAAGCATGATTTTTTGTGAAATTCTTTAAGCTATTGATTAGTTTATAAGACTTGTTCAAATATTGTCTCTAATTTGTATTGAAAGGATTAGGAGTAAATATTTTTAGTATATGCAGTTTATTTATATTTTAGTTTTTCAATGTTTGTGGGTATCGTTCTAGTAAACCCTCACGAGACTAAACTCGTCCACTAGGGACACCTAGGGGTTTAAAGGCTTGTGTCACATGCTAAGTGCCACCGTGATTTCCTACGAAAATGGATTAGATTAGATTTTCTTATTTTATTTTTATTGAGTCGTTGCTAGGGACTAGCAACAATCTAAGTGTGGGGGTGTGATAACTCGTATAATTATATAGTTTTTAGTTATGTTTTATTATTGTTTTGTGTCAAATACGAGTTATTATTGTTTAGTCTAATTGTGTTTATGATCTTTTATATTTTTATGTATTTTGGTGTTTTTCACAAGTTTCTTTGAGTGATTTCAGATTACTAGGTTAAATCAACAATTAAGGGCAAATCCAGTTCAGTTCCAGTTCCGACACCTTTTTCCATATCCGCTATATCTGGAGTTTCACTGAAGCAATAAGGCTGTATTGTTTACAGTGCAAAGTTAAGAGGCATATCTATCTTTTTCATGTTTTACACTTCTTGAAACGGAGTCGTTTTCCCTAGCGAAATCAACCATCAAGTTGGCTGATGTGCAATGACGTCTGTGCTGACCTGTTTTCGTATTATGCCCATATCTTCTTATCCACATCAGCAAATGAGCTGATTCTAACGGCTATGGCTCAGTAACTGATAGGGTAACATTTTTCTAGAAGACCATGTGATTAGATAAGGCCTCCAAAATTGACAAAATCGACCATCAAGTTGGCTAATCAAAATCGTCATATATGACGAAAATTGTTAGAAAATGCACCCACCTATTATACCTACCTTTGAAATTTGTAAAGCTTGTCTCTTGTCATTTAGCCCTCCAAAATGTGTATAAATAGAGGGCCTTGGATGATTGTAAGGGATCATATTGTACATAGGTAGGATATTAGCCATTTTAATAAAATTCTCTAAGTTTTCTTCTTCTTTCTTTTCTCTAGTTTTCTTTCTTTTCTCTAGTTTTCTTTTTCTTTAGAGAGAGCAAGAGGTTGGATAATTAATATTCTTCCTCTTCTTCTTTCTTTCTTTTATTTTCTTCTTAGATTTTCTTTAATTTTATGTTTATGTTTATAATGCCTATGGTAGGCTAAACTTCTATTTGGTTAAGGGTGATTTCAAAGCCCTAGACATGTTTTATGATTGATTTTCAGATTCTATCTATCATTAATTTTCTATCAAAGTTGCTTATGTTCTTCTACAAGAATTGTTCATGATGTTGTCTTGATTTGTTTAGGTGTACAACTAGATAGATCTTGATAATTATCTATTGCTAGTTTAGGAGTCTTGATCCGTGTAATTGTCTTGATTTCCTATTCATAAGTGGCAATTTGTGATTAATGATTATGGTCAAGTTTTCAATAATTGCAAAGTGGAACATAACCTAAGTTGAACAATCCGAGCTTATGTGTTTGTTGCTTAGATCAACCTATCTTTCTCATCATAAAGCTGCCATTAAATTGAATTTAGAGAGCTTATTCTAGGTTGTTTAATGGTTAGAGATTAAATAGAGAGCTTGTTCTATTTAACGACAAACTAAGGAAAGATTGGGGTAACAGAGCTTGTTGTTATCTACGGTTGTTAACTTTGATAGTTGGTTGATATTGATAGATCTGAAATTGATTCTTAATGATGTCTAGTGGTGGAGAATGAAACCTTAACCATATTTTTCATATTTGATTCTTCTTACTTACTTGTTTTTTTACTTTTCTAGTTTGCTTATTTTTAAAAGTATATTTATTTTTATTGGCTGGTTATACCGCCTAATTTAGTATATATATTTTTATTGGCTGGTTATACCGCCTAATTTAGTATATATATTTTTATTGCCTGGTTATACCGCTTTGCATCTTATTCTTATTATTTACTTTAGTTTAAATCTGATTTCAAAAACCCCTTTTCTTTTATTGTTCTTGAATTTAAGTTTTAAACTATCAACTTATAAACTAAAACCCAATCCCTGAGGACTCGACCCTTGCTAACTACTATACTTACAATTGATCTTTTTAGTGCAAGGTTAAATAAGATACACTCTTTTGGGTGCATCAAGGCAAAATAAGATTTTGCAAATAAAACTTTCTCAATATTCTTTAGAAGTAAATAATCACATAGGCTAAATATTTCATGTTGAACCTTTGCTTCATTCAAACCAACCTTGTAACATTCTTTTTCTTTTCTTTAACCAAAAGTCCAAGAGATGATTCAATTTTTTTTTTCATGGGAATGTATTTTTTCAATGTTCCCTTTTTTTTTTCTCTTGACTTTTGCCTCTCTCCTCTCCCACACTTATCTTTTGTTCTAACCCAAATTTTCAAAAAGCAACCCTTGTTTCTGCAATATGTCTCAAGCATTCTAGTCCATCTTTAGAACAAGGGTAAAGATAAAAATGTATTTAGGCTAGGTGTATGTTACCAAAGAAATAGCATATTCAATGTAGGCTCAAATTGGTTCACTAGGGGGATGTTCTCTTGGAACATCAATAGGGATTGCTGTTTGGCCCTAGTCATAATCCTAATGCCTCTATCATATTCATGTTGTCACATACATCAATATAGTCTCAAAAAGGTTTAAAGCAAGTTCTAGAGAATCATGTAATCATAAGAGCACTCAAGAAAGAAATTAGATTGATATGTATAATGCATCAATCATATAGAATAAAAAACTCACAAGGATGATTATACAAGTCAATATCAAGTCTAAACATGCTTCTTTCTCAATCAACATATCATATCAACATTGGCTCATAAAAATTAGTATCAAGCTTAATTCTCATGAAAATCTTCTCACTAATAACCAGTTTAGACCTATGCAATTCATATCTTATCATTGTATTAAAAAGGAACTAAAACACACTAAAAATAATAATAATAATATTAAAGACTGATAAAAAAAATAATAGACAAAATAAAAGAAATCCTAAATCCTTCCCCCCCACACTTAATTCTTACATTGTCCTCAATGTAATGCTATTAACCCAAATGAAAGAATCATGTGTAAGAGAAAAGAACTAATAACATAAGAATAAGAACAACTAAGACTCAAAACAAAACAAACTCATGCAACCTAAATAATCCTAAAATACTAAACAAAAAATTAACAAATAAACATAAAAAATAAAAATAAAAACAATAAAAATAATAAAAGAAAAAGGAAAAGGAAAAGAAAGCAAATCTGAGTATGGCAGGTTGGTAATTTCTTCATTAATTGGGCTGCCTTCCCAATTAGTACTTGATTTAATTTGTCCAACCTAACCAACACCCCTTCTTGGCTGTTTAGGATTTGCAAGATCATACAAGAAACTTCCCGAATTTGTGCGTTTTGTAGGGCGGTTTCTTTGCACAATAGTGGATGCATTCTCCATTACAAGTATTATTCCATCATCCTTTGTGGTGCATAGCTTGTCAAAGAATGGTGCATATTTTGGTATTTGTTGAATGGCATCCACAAACAAGCTGTTTAAGGTTTCCGGCATGTGTTGTTCATGTTCTTCCTCCTTGAACTTTGCAAATCTACTAGGAAAAGGTGGAGAAGAAACATTAGTAAAAAGTGGAACCTTAAACGTTACCTCAGGTGCCGAAGTACTCTCTTTCGAAATTGAAGCTTCATTATCTTCAATAGTTGAATCCATCTTTTGTTCTTTCTCATCCTCGGGTTCCCTTGGATTTTCTGATTCATCCTCAAGTTGTGTGGCACTAACACTCTCCTTTGGATCAATCATCGATTGGGAAGGGAGTGCTTGAGATCTTTGTGCTACTAATTCCACTGTACTACTAGCCAATAGGCTCATTTGCCTTTCCAAACTCTGGATACTTTCCTTTGTTTCCCTTGTTTCCTGTTGAAGTGGTAGAGTATTAATAACAAGAAAATTGACAAGTTCTTCTAAAGAATTACCTGAGTTTTGAGGTGGTGGCTCAAAAAGATCTTGCTGTTGATCCCATGGTTGATTGAAGACAAATTGATTAGTGTAATTAGCATAAGGATCTAC
This sequence comes from Fremontodendron californicum, assembly GCA_030761205.1. Lineage (NCBI taxonomy): Eukaryota > Viridiplantae > Streptophyta > Magnoliopsida > Malvales > Malvaceae > Fremontodendron > Fremontodendron californicum. Next base: position 4,806,266 of record JAULJL010000019.1, on the reverse strand, counting down.
TTCTTGATAATCTTCCGAGTAGCCATAATGAGTATGATTCCACCATCCCTCATTATAAGTGTTTGGGAAAGCATCATATTGTTGTCCTTGGAACCCTTGATCGCTTTGGTATTCTCCCACACCTTAGGCTGGTTCAAAATTATCTTTTTGGTAGTATGGGCACCAATTGGTTAGATGATCCATCATGAAGCACACTCCACACTGCCTTGATTGTTGAATATTACTTATGACCACTTGTTGAACTATAGAGATGAGATTGTCTAGTTGGTTCTGAAGGTTCTGAAGTTTTGATGTAGCACCTGCCATCTCTTTTTGCTTGAAATTTGAAAACAAAAACCTGTATGTACAAGAAAAAAAAATTAATTACAACTGAAAATAAGAATAAACCAATAAACTAATAAACTAAAGAAAGCAATTGATGCACCCAAAAGAGTGTATCTTATTTAACCTTGCATTTAAAAAGAATCAACTGTAGAGTATAGTGATTAGCAAGGGTCGAGTCCTCAGGGATTGGGTTTTAATCTATGAGTTATTAGTTTATAACTTACGTTCAAAGAAAACAAAATAAAAGGGGGTTTTGAAATAGTGTTAAAAATTAGCAAACAAGAAAAGTAAGAAAACAAGTAAGAAATAAGAAATCAAATATGATAGAAATATGGTTAAGGTTTCATTCTCCACCACTAGACATCATTAAGAACCAATTTCAGATCTATCAATATCAACCAACTATCAAAGTTAACAACCGTAGATAACAACAAGCTCTGTTATCTTTCCTTAGTTTGTCGTTAAATAGAACAAGCTCTCTATTTAATCTCTAACCATCAAACAACCTAGAATAAGCTCTCTAAATTCAATTTAATGGCAGCTTTATGATGAGAAAGATAGGTTGATCTAAGCAACAAACACATAAGCTCGGATTGTTCAACTTAGGTTATGTTCCACTTTGCAATTATTGAAAACTTGACCATAATCATTAATCACAAATTGCTACTTATGAATAGGAAATCAAGACAATTACACGGATCAAGACTCCTAAACTAGCATTAGACAATTATCAAGATTTATCTAGTTGGCCACCTAAACAAATCAAAACATCACCATGAACAATTTTTATGGAAGAACATAAGCAACTTTGATAGAAAATTAATGATAGATAGAATCTAAAAATCAATTACAAAACATGTCTAGGGCTTTGAAATCACCCTTAACCAAATAAAAGTTTAGCCTAGCATAGGCATTGTAAATATAAACATAAAATTAAAGAGAATCTAAGAAGAAAATAAAAGAAAGAAAGAAGAAGAAGAAGAATATTAATTATCCAGCCTCTTGCTCTCTCAAAAACAAAGAAATAAAGAAGAAATCAGAACTTGATGCTTGGGGAAGTGTCAATTTCGTATGCCCCCTTGGTCTCTATTTATAGGCAATAGCTAGGGCATCAAACAAGTGAATTTCAGCTCTCTCCTTTCAATAAATGCTGACTTGTGGCTAAAGTTAAGGAAAAGTGGCTGACTTTTGTGTTTTAAGGAAAGATATAAGCCTTGGCAGCCAAGTTTGAATAAAGTAGGAAAGTTTTAGTCAAAGCACTCTTTAATGAAGAGAGATTATATTCTTGCAGCCAAAGTAAGTGTAAGGAAGGAAAGTCTTGGCTGATTTAATTCTCCTACTTTGACTAGGATTAGCTTTAAGGAAAGATACTTGCAATTAATGCAATTAATGCAAGTTGACAGCCACTAATACTTCTTTGACAAGCATAAACATAAATGTCAGCTAAGGTATTAAGAAAAAGATGTGATTTGCGGCTAGGGTTTTTTCTGCCACTAGGGTTTTTAGGGAGATATTCCAATGCCGATTTGGATGACTATTTCTTATCCGATTTAGGCCTATGACCAGCCGTTGGAAAGTTAATCAAGTGATCTTCAAAAGTCAAGAAGGAAGTTTCTTCGAATAAAGAGTCTAACATCATGTTTTCTTTGCAACAAGCTCCAGAGGTCAAATCTGTCTTCTTGCTTTGCACCAAGAATTTGATCTTTTTGACTCACAACTCTTTTTCCATCTTGTGATTGTGATTTTGTAAGCTCTTTAACATCCTAATTGACATGTTTTGACTTCACCTCCTCCAAAATACCTACAAAGCATAAAAACCTAGTAAAATGTCAAGGAAGTAAGAATCAAAGCACAAAGTATAAAGAAATTAAATAGGAAAATGTATGAAATTAAGCACTTATCAAATTCCCCCCACACTTAATATTTTGCTAGTCCTCGAGCAAAATCAAATAGACACAAGGTAAGAAAACCGAATCTAGTTCTCTTTCAATACAACTTATAGATAATCATTGAACAAGTCTTATAAACTAATCAATAGCTTAAAGAGTTTCACAAAAAATCATGCTTGATAGTAAATGGTTTAAGTTAAGCTAAAATTAACATAACATATCTCAATCAAAATAGTGCATGTTCAAACTTAATCTCAACTTCTCAAATGGGATACCCTCATGATTTTCACTGTTTAAAGTAGTGGTGAAGTGTTTACACTCAATCAATCTCATGAAAACAGTTTCTACCATATGCTTGCTTGTCCACCTATTCTCCACTACTTAGATCATGCAACTTCATGAATCAAGAGGTCTTTATGCAAGGTTATAATGGGGCCAAGGGGTAATAATGTGGTTAAAGAATAAAAGATAAAGGATATTACAAAAGTTCCAAAGATTTTATAGAGTTTAGAGACATAATAAGATTCATACAAAGAAACTTCTCAAAACTCTTTACAAGTACATAATCACATAGGCCGAATATTCATGTTGGCCTTTTCTTCATTCTAAACAACTTTCGAACATCTTTTTCTTTTCTTTAACTAGAAGTTCAAGAGATTATTCAATTTTTTTTTTTTTTCACAAGGGAATGTATTTGGCAATGTTCCCTCTATTTTTCTCTTGACTTTTGCCTTTCTCCTCCCCCACACTTATTTCTTGTTTCTAACCCAAAATTTGAATAGATCTTCCTTGTCTTTGCAATATGTCTCAAAACATGCTAATTCATCTTTAGAACAAGGGTAAGGATATAAATAAGTATATTTAGGTTAGGGACAAGTTATGGTTACCAAAGAAATAGCTTATTCATTGTAGGCTCAAATTGGTTCACTAAGGGGGATGTTCTCTTGGAACATCAATAAGGGATGGTTGTTTGGCCCTGGTTAAAAATCCTAATGCCTCTATCATATTCTTGTTGTCACATGCATCAATATAGTCTCAACAAGGTTTAAAGCAAGTTCTAGAGAATCTTGTAATCATAAGAGCACTCAAGAAAGAAATTAGATTGATATGTATAATGCATCAATCATATAGGCTCGAAAACTCACAAGGATGATTATACAAGTCAGGTTTAAGTCTAAACATGCTTCTTTCTCAATCAACATATCATATTAACATTGGCTCATAAAAAAAGTTGATATCAAGCTCAATTCTCATGAAAATCTTCTCACTAATAAATCTGTTTTAGACATATGCAATTCATATCTCATCATAGTATTGAAAGTAACTAAAACACACTAAAAACAACATAAAAAGAATAAAAAAAACAAAACACACTAATGAAAATCCTAAATTCCCCCCCTCCCACACTTAATTTTTAGATTGTCCTCAATGTAATGCTATTATCCCCAACGCAAGAATTATATGTAAGAGAAAAGAACTATTAAACAAAACAAAAGAAAAACAATAAAAGATAGAATGATGGAGAGTAAGGAATATGCAAATCTGATATAATAAATTCTCTCCATCCTTTTGGGTTGCCTCCCAAGAAGCGCTTGGTTTATTGTCCTCAGCCTGACTTAGACCCATGCCATTATTATTCAACATAATTCGGCTCAAAAAGTGGTAACTCCTCCACATCTTGTATTGGAAAGTTCTCATAGTAAGGCTTCAATCTATGACCATTCACTTTGAATGCCTTATCAGTTTTTGGGCTTTGGATTTCAACTGCACCATGAGTAAATACATTAGTAATAACAAAAGGTCCAACCCAACGAGAACGTAACTTACCTGGAAATAACTACAGGCGTGAATGGAAGAGAAGAACTTTTTGTCCAACAACAAAGTCCTTTCTTGATATCATCTTGTCATGGAATGCCTTAGTCTTTTCCTTGTAAATCCTAGAATTCTCATAGGCATCATTCCTTATCTCCTCTAATTCTTGTAGGTCAAGTTTTCTTTGCTTACCTGTCTCATCCATCTCCATGTTGCATTGTTTGATAGCCCAATATGATTTATGTTCCAACTCAACCGGAAGATGACAAGGCTTACCATAAACAAGTCGATAAGGAGACATACCAATGGGTGTCTTATATGCTGTCCCATAAGCCCAAAGTGCATTATCAAGTCGTGAACTCCAATCCTTTCTATTTGGATTAACTGTCTTTTCAAGGATGGACTTAACTTCTCGATTTGACAATTCAGCTTGCCCACTAGTTTGAGGATGGTATGAGGTGGAAACCTTGTATGTGATGTTATACTTCCTCAAAAGTGCTTCCATAGTCCTATTGTAAAAGTGAGTACCTCTATCGCTGATTATGGCCTTTGGTGTTCCAAACCTAGCAAAGATATTAGTCTTGACAAAATCTGAAACAACTTTAGAGTCATTAGTCCTAGTGGCTTTTGCTTCCACCCACTTCAAAACATAATCAACGGCAAGTAAAATATAAAGATTACCAAAAGAAGAAGGAAAAGGTCTCATGAAATCCATGCCCCATACATCAAAAATTTCAACAATAAGTATTGGAGTTTGAGGCATTTGATTTCTAGCACCTAAGTTACCTGTTCTTTGGCAACGATCACATGACTTGCAAAAGAGGTATGCATCTTTGAATATAGTAGGCCAATAAAATCCAGAATCAAGAACTTTCATGGCTGTTCTTTTGGATCCAAAGTGTCCTCCACATGCATAAGAGTGACAAAAGGTGAGAATAGATTGAAATTCAGTTTCGAGTACACACCTTCTTATAATCTGATCGGAGCAATGCTTCCAAAGGTAAGGATCATCCCATATGTAGTATTTGGCATCACTCTTGATCTTATTTCTTTGAGCTTGTGTCAACTCTTGTGGCAACTTCTTGGTAACTAAGTAATTAACAATATCAGCATACCAAGGAGTTGTTGTACTTATAAAAAGAAGTTGCTCATCCGGAAAGTTCTCATTCAAGGGTAGTGCATCCTCTTCATGAACTAAACGGCTAAGATGGTTCGCAACCAAGTTGTCACTACCTCTCTTATCTTTTATCTCCAAATCAAACTCTTGTAAGAGAAGTATCCATCTAATCAACCTTGGTTTGGCCTCCTTCTTAGTGAGTAAGTACCTAAGGGATGCATGGTCAGAAAATACAATTACTTTAGTACCAATTAAATAAGATCGAAATTTTTCTAAAGCAAATACAACAGCCAAAAGTTCTTTTTCAGTAGTGGAATAGTTCAATTGAGCATCATTAAGAGTTCGAGAGGCATAATAAATGGCATGTGAGGCTTTGCCAACCCGTTGGCCCAAAACAGCTCCAATGGCATAGTCACTAGCATCACACATGATTTCAAAAGGTATATTCCAATCTGGTGGTTGCATGATAGGAGCTGATGTCAAGAGTCCCTTCAATGTTCAAACGCCTCTTTGCATTTATCATCAAAGTGGAAAACCACATCTTTTTGTAGTAGCTTGCAAAGAGGTAATGTGATCTTTGAGAAGTCTTTGATAAATCTCCTATAGAAACCTGCATGTCCAAGAAAAGAACAAACCTCTCTTGATAACTCGTATAATTATATAGTTTTTAGTTATGTTTTATTATTGTTTTGTGTCAAATACGAGTTATTATTGCTTAGTCTAATTGTGTTTATGATCTTTTATATTTTTATGTAATTTGGTGTTTTTCACGAGTTTCTTTGAGTGATTTCAGATTACTAGGTTAAATCAAGAATTAAGGGCAAATCCAGTTCAGTTCCAGTTCCGACACCTTTTGCCATATCAGCTATATCTGGAGTTTCACTGAAGCATTAAGGCTGAAATTTTTGCAGTGAAAAGTTAAGAGGCATATCTATCTTTTTCATGCTTTACACTTCTTGAAACGGAGTCGTTTTCCCTAGCGAAATCAACCATCAAGTTGGCTGATGTGCAATGACGTCTGTGCTGACCAGTTTTGGTATTTTGACAATATCTTCTGATCCACATCAGCAAATGAGCTGATTCCAACGGCTATGGATCACAAACAGATAGGGGAATATTTTTCTAGAAGACTATTTGATCAGATCAAGCCTCCAACATTGACAAAATCAACCATCAAGCTGGCTAATCAGAATTGTCATACAATATGACGAAAATTGTTAGAAAAATGCACCCACCTATTATACCTACCTTTGAAATTTATAAAGCTTGTCTCTTGTAATTTAGCTCTCCAAAATGTGTATAAATAGAGGGCCTTGGATGATTGTAAGAGACATGGTAGATTGGTAGGATATTAGCCATTATAATAAAATTCTCTAAGTTTTCTTCTTCTTTCCTTTCTCTAGTTTTCTTTTTTTTTTTTTTTTCTTGTTCTTCTTTCTTTCTTTTATTTCCTTCTTAGATTCTCTTCAATTTTATGTTTATGTTTACAATGCCTATGCTAGGTTAAACTTTTATTTGGTTTAGGGTGATTTCAAAGCCCTAGACATGTTTTATAATTGATTTTCAGATTCTATCTATCATTAATTTTCTATCAAAGTTGCTTATGTTCTTCTACAAGAATTGTTCATGATGTTGTCTTGATTTGTTTAGGTGTACAACTAGATAGATCTTGATAATTATCTATTGCTAGTTTAGGAGTCTTGATCCGTGTAATTGTCTTGATTTCCTATTCATAAGTGGCAATTTGTGATTAATGATTATGGTCAAGTTTTCGATAATTGCAAAGTGGAACATAACCTAAGTTGAAAAATCCGAGCTTATGTGTTTGTTGCTTAGATCAACTGATGCACCCAAAAGAGTGTATCTTATTTAACCTTGCACTAAAAAGATAAATTGTAAGTATAGTAGTTAGCAAGGGTCGAGTCCTCAGGGATTGGGTTTTAGTTTATAAGTTAATAGTTTAAAACTTAAATTCAAGAACAATAAAGAAAAGAGGTTTTTGAAGCCAGATTTAAACTAAAGTAAATAATAAGAATAAGATGCAAGGCGGTATAACCAGCCAATAAAAATATATATACTAAATTAGGCGGTATAACCAGCCAATAAAAATATATATACTAAATTAGGCGGTATAACCAGCCAATAAAAATAAAACAAAGTTAATATACAAATTAGGCGGTATAACCAGCCAATAAAAATAAATATAAAAAATAAGCAAACTAAAAGTAAGAAAACAAATAAGTAAGAAGAATCAAATATGAAAAATATGGTTAAGGTTTCATTCTCCACCACTAGACATCATTAAGAATCAATTTCAGATCTATCAATATCAACCAACTATCAAAGTTAACAACCGTAGATAACAACAAGCTCTGTTACCCCAATCTTTCCTTAGTTTGTCGTTAAATAGAACAAGCTCTCTATTTAATCTCTAACCATTAAACAACCTAGAATAAGCTCTCTAAATTCAATTTAATGACAGCTTTATGATGAGAAAGATAGGTTGATCTAAGCAACAAACACATAAGCTCGGATTGTTCAACTTAGGTTACGTTCCACTTTGCAATTATTGAAAACTTGACCATAATCATTAATCACAAATTGCCACTTATGAATAGGAAATCAAGACAATTACACGGATCAAGACTCCTAAACTAGCAATAGATAATTATCAAGATCTATCTAGTTGTACACCTAAATAAATCTAGACAACATCATGAACAATTCTTGTAGAAGAACATAAGCAACTTTGATAGAAAATTAATGATAGATAGAATCTGAAAAACAATCACAAAACATGTCTAGGGCTTTGAAATCACCCTTAACCAAATAGAAGTTTAGCCTAGCATAGGCATTATAAACATAAACATAAAATTAAAGAAAATCTAAGAAGAAAATAAAAGAAAGAAAGAAGAAGAGGAAGAATATTAATTATCCAACCTCTTGCTCTCTCTAAAGAAAAAGAAAACTAGAGAAAAGAAAGAAAACTAGAGAAAAGAAAGAAGAAGAAAACTTAGAGAATTTTATTAAAATGGCTAATATCCTACCTATGTACAATATGATCCTCTACAATCATCCAAGGCCCTCTATTTATACACATTTTGGAGGGCTAAATGACAAGAGACAAGCTTTACAAATTTCAAAGGTAGGTATAATAGGTGGGTGCATTTTTCTAACAATTTTCGTCATATACGACGATTTTGATCAGCCAACTTGATGGTCGATTTTTTCAATTTTGGAGGCCTTATCTGATCACATGGTCTTCTAGAAAAATGTTACCCTATCAGTTAATGATCCATAGCCGTTGGAATCAGCTCATTTGCTGATGTGGACAAGAAGATATGGGCAAAATACGAAAACAGGTCAGCACAGACGTCATTGCACATCAGCCAACTTGATGGTCGATTTCGCTAGGGAAAACGACTCCGTTTCAAGAAGTGTAAAACATGAAAAAGATAGATATGTGATAACTCGTATAATTATATAGTTTTTAGTTATGTTTTATTATTGTTTTGTGTCAAATACGAGTTATTATTGTTTATTCTAATTGTGTTGATGATCTTTATGTATTTTGGTGTTTTTCACAAGTTTCTTTGAGTGATTTCATATTACTAGAATTAAGGGTAAATCCAGTTCAGTTCCAGTTCCGACACCTTTTTCCATATCAGCTATATCTCGAGTTTCACTGAAGCAATAAGGCTGAAATTTGTAGCCGTGCAAAGCTAAGAGGCATATTTATCGTTTTCATGTTTTACACTTCTTGAAACGGAGTCGTTTTCCCTAGCGAAATCGACCATGAAGTTGGCTGATGTGCAATGACGTCTGTGCTGACCTGTTTTCGTATTTTGCCCATATCTTCTTATCCACATCAGCAAATGAGCTGATTCCAACGGCTATGGATCAGTAACTGATAGGGTAACATATTTCTAGAAGACCATGTGATCAGATAAGGCCTGCAAAATTGACAAAATCGACCATCAAGTTGGCTGATCAAAATCGTCATGTATGACGAAAATTGTTAGAAAATGCACCCACCTATTATACCTACCTTTGAAATTTGTAAAGCTTGTCTCTTGTCATTTAGCCCTCCAAAATGTGTATAAATAGAGGGCCTTGGATGATTGTAAGGGATCATATTGTACATGGGTAGGATATTAGCCATTGTAATAAAATTCTCTAAGTTTTCTTCTTCTTTCTTTTCTCTAGTTTTCTTTTTCTTTATTTTCTTCTTCTTCTTTCTTTCTTTTATTTCCTTCTTAGATTCTCTTTAATTTTATGTTTATGTTTACAATGCCTATGCTAGGCTAAACTTCTATTTGGTTAAGGGTGATTTCAAAGCCCTAGACATGTTTTGTGATTGATTTTCAGATTCTATCTATCATTAATTTTCTATCAAAGTTGCTTATGTTCTTCTACAAGAATTGTTCATGATGTTGTCTTGATTTATTTAGGTGTACAACTAGATAGATCTTGATAATTATCTATTGCTAGTTTAGGAGTCTTGATCCGTGTAATTGTCTTGATTTCCTATCCATAAGTGGCAATTTGTGATTAATGATTATGGTCAAGTTTTCAATAATTGCAAAGTGGAACATAACCTAAGTTGAACAATCCGAGCTTATGTGTTTGTTGCTTAGATCAACCTATCTTTCTCATCATAAAGCTGCCATTAAATTGAATTTAGAGAGCTTATTCTAGGTTGTTTAATGGTTAGAGATTAAATAGAGAGCTTGTTCTATTTAACGACAAACTAAGGAAAGATTGGGATAACAGAGCTTGTTGTTATCTACGGTTGTTAACTCTGATAGTTTGTTGATATTGATAGATCTGAAATTGATTCTTAATGATGTATAGTGGTGGAGAATGAAACCTTAACCATATTTTTATATTTGATTCTTCTTACTTACTTGTTTTCTTACTTTTCTAGTTTGCTTATTTTTAAAAGTATATTTATTTTTATTGGCTGGTTATACCGCCTAATTTGTATATTAACTTTGTTTTATTTTTATTGGCTGGTTATACCGCCTAATTTAGTATATATATTTTTATTGGCTGGTTATACCGCCTTGCATCTTATTCTTATTATTTACTTTAGTTTAAATCTAGCTTAAAAAAAAACCCTTTTATTTTATTGTTTTCTTTGAACGTAAGTTATAAACTAATAACTCATAGATTAAAACCCAATCCCTGAGGACTCGACCCTTGCTAACTACTATACTTACAATTTATCTTTTTAGTGCAAGGTTAAATAAGATACACTCTTTTGGGTGCATCAAATTTTTGGCGCCGTTGCCGGGGATTGTTTTCTTTAGTTTATTTGTTACTTGGTTTATTCTTATTTTTCAGTTCTAATGAGTTTTGTTTTCTTGTACATACGGGTTTTTCTTATCAAATTTTGAAAAATAAAATAAAAATAAATAAAAATAAATAAAAATAAAAACGATGGAATTGAGCAATCTAACACTTGAAGAGTTGGTGGCATACATGAACATGGAGAATCAACAAGCCAATCTCACCTTCCCAGTTCAACAATTTGCCATGGGAGGATGTCAAGGCCATCAAGTGTTCCAAGACCAACTGCATGATCATTACTCAAACACTTACCATGAGGGATGGTGGGATCATACTAATTATGGCTACTCAAAAAATTTCCAAGAAGTAGATCCTTATGCCAGTTACACTCATCCATCTATCTTCAATCAATCATGGTCTCAAGAATCAGATCTTTTTCAGCCATCACATATGACTCAAAACTCAGGTACTTCTTTAGAAGATCTTGTCTATTCTCTTGTTACTAATACTTTGCAATTTCAACAGGAAACAAGGGCAAGCATCCAGAGTTTGGAAAAGCAAATGAGCCAATTGGCTAGTAGTATGGTGGGATGGGTAGCACAAAGATCTGAAGAACTCCCTGCCCAAACGATGATTAACCCAAAGGAGAATGCTACTATTGTGACCTTCAGGAATGAGGAACAAGATGAGGATGAGACAAAATTAGAGATGGATTCTATTCTTGAGGATAATAAAGCCACAGATCCAAATAAGAGTATTTCGACACCGGAGGTAACGTTTAAGATTCCAATTTTTGCTAATGTTTCTTCTCCACCTTTTCCTAGTAGATTCGCAAAGTTCAAGGAGGAGGAACATGAACAAGACATCCTGGAAACCTTAAACAGTTTATTTGTGGATGCCATTCAACAAGTACCAAAAGATGCACCATTCCTCGATGAGATATGCACCACCAAGGATGATGGAATAATACTTGTAATGGAGAATGCATCCACTGTTGTGAAAAGAAAGCTTCCTCTCAAACGCATAAATTTGGGAAATTTCATGTATGAGCCTGACAAGCCTAAAAAGCCAAGAAGGGGTGTTGGTTAGATTCAAAACACTAACTCAAGTGTTAATTGGGAAGGCAGCCCAATTAAAGATGAAATTGCCAACCTTCCATATTCAGATTTGCTTTCTCTTTCTCTTTCTTTTCCTTTTTCTTTTATTATTTTTATTGTTTTTATTTTATTTCTTATGTTTCTTTGTTAATTGTGTTTACTGCTTTTAAGTTCATTTAGGCTGCATAAGTTTCTTTTGTTTAATAATTCTTTTCTCTTACATATAATTCTTGCATTGGGGGATAATAGCATTACATTAATGACAATGTAAGAATTATGTGTGGGGGGAAGAATTTAGGATTTTATTTAGAGTGTTTTGTTTTTGAGTCTTTTTATGTTGTTTTTCTTTCTGATCCTTCTTTTGAAAATAACTAGATGTAAATATAATTTTTTTTAACCCCGGTTAAATGGCGGATAACGGTACTCCGTGATTATTTAAATCGGTTCCATCAGCTACCCACAAAACTGATATTGTATATAAATTTCTCTTTCAATTTCTCTTTCATTTTTTTTTTCAGGATGGATGATATTCTCACAAGATGGCAGAAACGATTTCCTCCTTTTCCTCGAAATATTTTACTGAAGCTTTACCAAGTTCGACTTGAAAGATTAAGAATGCTTATGCACAAAGGGATTCCTGACGACATACGTTGGATAATTGAAGCCAAGGTACGTGAAGATGAATATCTTCCTGTTTTGCATTTACCAGGTACAGGTAGAAGCACTTTTGCAAAGAAGCGACGAGCAAAGCGCATGAGTTCAAATTGCCACAAATATGCACGATGGACGTGTAACGGTAAATGTCGTTCTATTGGGATTCCGTCCTCTAATCGAGATGATAAAATTGAATTCATTAAGGATGGACTGAGTAAGGAGAATTTGGGTAATATCCAACTTTCTCTTGAGACGCATCCTAGTGGAGACGTACAAAGAGAAATTCTTGATTTATGGCCGCAATTCCAAAGGGAATGGCAACATCTTGGGAATCTGATGTTAAAAGACCCTGTTTGCCAGCTTGTAAGAAAACTGGATGGGAAGCATATCCTCGACTCATAGAAGGCGTTTAAGCCGTTTCTGGACGTAAAACCAGAGGAAGATGTGAGCCACAATCACAACTACAATAAATGACTTCTCAGTTTTTGGTTTGATTTGCAATAACTTTATTTTGGTTTAATTTACGTGTTGTTCGATTTGTGTAATTATTCTCGTTTTTTTTATTTGTCTTTTACGGTTGATTTTTTCTTCTCTTTTTGATTTTCTTCCTGAAATCACGCAAAAATCTTTTGTTAGGTTAATATTTTCTTCTGACAGGTCAGATACACTTTCGGCGACATTATTACTCTTGTCTGATTCACTACTCAGTCCTCTATATATTACACCATGTACTCATTCTCTTTTAGGCACTCGAAAAAGAAAAAAAAATGGAAAGTACTTCGTCCCAACGCATTAAAAAAATTTGTGTCTTTGGAGGTGCTTATCCAGGGAAAAATAACATATTCGCTGATGAAGCCATAAGAGTTGAGTAATACTTGCCCAACAAAAGATCCAGTTGATTTATGGAGGCGGTAGTACGGGTTTAATGGGAGCAGTCGCTACAGCAGCACACGCCGGAGGAAGTCCAGTTCTAGGAATCGTGCCAAAACTATTCACAAGTTTTTGTGGACCTACCGTGGGCAAGGAAATACAAGTCTGGAGTGTCCCTGAACGGATAACAATCATGTACCATTCTGCCGATGCATTCATTGCTTTACCAGGAGGTCTGGGTACATTGGAAGAAATAGCTTGCGTGGCTTCTTGGTCATCTTTGGTCACAAATAAGAAACCCATTGGTTTGCTTAATATTAATGGTTATTTTAGTAATTTGCTTTCATATTTAGATAATGCTGTGCATAATGGATTCATGTTTTCAGAGGCAAGGAGAACCATAATTTCTGCTACAACCATTGATGATTTACTCAAAAAGCTCCAAGCTTATGAGTGTTTATCTGCTACGGTTGTTTCGCAAACGCTCGGAAAAAGAAAAAGAGATATGGACGAGCAAGGAGTGGATTGCACTTTGTCTTTGTGACATTATCTAACATTTTGCTTGTTGTGTCTCAGTTATAATAAGTGGTTAGCAACCTCTGCAGGTAATATCTCCTAAATTCTACTTTTAAAATTTGACATTGGGGACAATGTCATATTTTAGTAGGGGGTAAGGGACATATTTTGCTAATTTAAAAAAAAAAAAATTTGTTGTGTTTTAAGCCATTTAGAAGTATTCATTCTGAACAAGGTCTGAGTAAGGGAGACTTGAGACATATCTTGTCAGTTTGATTTCTTCTTTTCAAAAAAAAAAAAAAATAGTTTGTTGTGTTTTAAGCCATTTAGAAGTATTCATTCTGAACAAGGTCTGAGTAAGGGAGACTTGAGACACACCTTGTCAGTTTGATTTTAATCTTTTTATGTTTACTTGTTAATTTTTGTTTAGTATTTTAAGATTATTCAGGTTGCATGAGTTTGTTTTGTTTTGAGTCTTAGCTTTTCCTATTCTTATGTTATTAGTTCTTTTCTCTTACACATGATTCTTTCATTTGAGTTAATAGACTTACATTGAGGACAATGTAAGAATTAAGTGTGGGGGGAATGATTTAGGATTTCTTTTATTTTGTCTACTATTTTTTTTTATGAGTCTTTATTATTATTATTATTATTTTTTTTTTTTGAGTTTTAGTTCCTTTTTAATACAATGATGAGATATGAATTGCATAAGTCTAAAAGAGATTTATTAGTGAGAAGATTTTCATGAGAATTTAGCTTGATGTCAGCCTTTTTATGAGCCAATGTTAATATGATATGTTGATTGAGAAAGAAGCATGTTTAGACTTAATCTGACTTGTATAATCATCCTTGTGAGTTTTTGAGCCTATAATGATTGATGCATTATACAAATCAATCTAATTTCTTTCTTGAGTGCTCTTATGATTACATGATTCTCTAGAACTTGCTTTAAACCGTTTGAGACTATATTGATACATGTGACAACATGAATATGATAGAGGCATTAGGATTATAACCAGAGCCAAACAGCCATCCATTATTAATGTTCCAAGAGAACACACCATTAGTGAACCAATTTGAGCCTACATTGAATAAGCTATCTCTTTGGTAACCATAACTTGTCCCTAACCTAAATATACTTATATCTTTACCTTTGTTCCAAAGATGAATTAGCATGTTTTGAGACAAGTTGCAAAGACAATGAAGATTTATTGAAAATTTGGGTTAGAAACAAGAAATAAGTGTGGGGGGAAAAGAAAGAAAAAAGTCAAGAGAAAAAGAAAGGGATCATTGTCAAATACATTCCCATATTAAAAAAAAAAAAAAAAACTTCTCTTGAACTTCTAGTTAAAGTAAAAAAAAAAAAAAAAATGTTACAAAGTTGGTTAGAATGATGCAAAGGCTCAACATGAATATTTAGCCTATGTTATTATGTGCTTTATAAGAGTTTTGAGAAGTTTTATTTGTATGATCTTTTTATGTCTCTAAACTTTATGAACTCTTTGGAACCTTTGTGATATCTTTATCCTTTTGTTCTTTAACCACATTATAACCCTTTGGCCCCATTACAACCTTGAATAAAGACCTCTTGATTTAAGAAGTTGTATGATCTAAATAGTGGATAATAGGTGGACAAGCAAGCATATGGTAGAAGTGTTTTCATGAGATTGATTGAGTGTAAACACTTTACCACTACTTTAAAAAGTGAAAATCAAGAGAGTATCCCATGTGAGAAGTTGAGATTAAGTTTGAATATGCACTATTTTGATTGAAATATGTTATGTTAATATTGGCTTAAACAATTTACATTCAAGCATGATTTTTTGTGAAATTCTTTAAGCTATTGATTAGTTTATAAGACTTGTTCAAAGATTGTCTCTAATTTGTATTGAAAGGATTAGGAATAAATATTTTTAGTATATGTAGTTTATTTATATTTTAGTTTTTCAATGTTTGTGGGTATCGTTCTAGTAAACCCTCACGAGACTAAACTCGTCCACTAGGGACACCTAGGGGTTTAAAGGCTTGTGTCACATGCTAAGTGCCACCGTGATTTCCTACGAAAGTGGATTAAATTAGATTTTCTTATTTTATTTTTATTGAGTCGTTGCTAGGGACTAGCAACAATCTAAGTGTGGGGGTGTGATAACTCGTATAATTATATAGTTTTTAGTTATGTTTTATTATTGTTTTGTGTCAAATACGAGTTATTATTGTTTATTCTAATTGTGTTTATGATCTTTATGTATTTTGGTGTTTTTCACAAGTTTCTTTGAGTGATTTCAGATTACTAGAATTAAGGGTAAATCCAGTTCAGTTCCAGTTCCGACACCTTTTGCCATATCAGCTATATCTCGAGTTTCACTGAAGCAATAAGGCTGAAATTTGTAGCCGTGCAAAGCTAAGAGGCATATTTATCTTTTTCATGTTTTACACTTCTTGAAACGGAGTCGTTTTCCCTAGCGAAATCGACCATGAAGTTGGCTGATGTGCAATGACGTCTGTGCTGACCTGTTTTCGTATTTTGCCCATATCTTCTTATCCACATCAGAAAATGAGCTGATTCCAATGGCTATGGATCAGTAACTGATAGGGTAACATTTTTCTAGAAGACCATGTGATCATATAAGGCCTGCAAAATTGACAAAATCGACCATCAAGTTGGCTGATCAAAATCGTCATGTATGACGGAAATTGTTAGAAAATGCACCCACCTATTATACCTACCTTTGAAATTTGTAAAGCTTGTATCTTGTCATTTAGCCCTCCAAAATGTGTATAAATAGAGGGCCTTGGATGATTGTAAGGGATCATATTGTACATAGGTAGGATATTAGCCATTGTAATAAAATTCTCTAAGTTTTCTTCTTTTTTCTTTTCTCTAGTTTTCTTTTTCTTTATTTTCTTCTTCTTCTTTCTTTCTTTTATTTCCTTCTTAGATTCTCTTTAATTTTATGTTTATGTTTACAATGCCTATGCTAGGCTAAACTTCTATTTGGTTAAGGGTGATTTCAAAGCCGTAGACATGTTTTGTGATTGATTTTCAGATTCTATCTATCATTAATTTTCTATCAAAGTTGCTTATGTTCTTCTACAAGAATTGTTCATGATGTTGTCTTGATTTATTTAGGTGTACAACTAGATAGATCTTGATAATTATCTATTGCTAGTTTAGGAGTCTTGATCCGTGTAATTGTCTTGATTTCCTATTCATAAGTGGCAATTTGTGATTAATGATTATGGTCAAGTTTTCAATAATTGCAAAGTGGAACATAACCTAAGTTGAACAATCCGAGCTTATGTGTTTGTTGCTTAGATCAACCTATCTTTCTCATCATAAAGCTGCCATTAAATTGAATTTAGAGAGCTTATTCTAGGTTGTTTAATGGTTAGAGATTAAATAGAGAGCTTGTTCTATTTAACGACAAACTAAGGAAAGATTGGGATAACAGAGCTTGTTGTTATCTACGGTTGTTAACTCTGATAGTTTGTTGATATTGATAGATCTGAAATTGATTCTTAATGATGTCTAGTGGTGGAGAATGAAACCTTAACCATATTTTTATATTTGATTCTTCTTACTTACTTGTTTTCTTACTTTTCTAGTTTGCTTATTTTTAAAAGTATATTTATTTTATTGGCTGGTTATACCGCCTAATTTGTATATTAACTTTGTTTTATTTTTATTGGCTGGTTATACCGCCTAATTTAGTATATATATTTTTATTGGCTGGTTATACCGCCTAATTTAGTATATATATTTTTATTGGCTGGTTATACCGCCTAATTTAGTATATATATTTTTATTAGCTGGTTATACCGCCTAATTTAGTATATATATTTTTATTGGCTGGTTATACCGCCTAATTTAGTATATATATTTATTGGCTGGTTATACCGCCTAATTTAGTATATATATTTTTATTGGCTGGTTATACCGCCTTGCATCTTATTCTTATTATTTACTTTAGTTTAAATCTAGCTTAAAAAAAAAACCCTTTTATTTTATTGTTTTCTTTGAACGTAAGTTATAAACTAATAACTCATAGATTAAAACCCAATCCCTGAGGACTCGACCCTTGCTAACTACTATACTTACAATTTATCTTTTTAGTGCAAGGTTAAATAAGATACACTCTTTTGGGTGCATCAATATGCCTCTTAGCTTTGCACGGCTACAAATTTCAGCCTTATTGCTTCAGTGAAACTCGAGATATAGCTGATATGGCAAAAGGTGTCGGAACTGGAACTGAATTGGATTTGCCCTTAATTCTAGTAATCTGAAATCACTCAAAGAAACTTGTAAAAAACACCAAAATACATAAAAATATAAAAGATCATAAACACAATTAGACTAAACAATAATAACTCGTATTTGACACAAAACAATAATAAAACATAACTAAAAACTATATAATTATACGAGTTATCACACCCCCACACTTAGATTGTTGCTAGTCCCTAGCAACGACTCAATAAAAATAAAATAAGAAAATCTAATCTAATCCATTTTCGTAGGAAATCACGGTGGCACTTAGCATGTGACACAAGCCTTTAAACCCCTAGGTGTCCCTAGTGGACGAGTTTAGTCTCGTGAGGGTTTACTAGAACGATACCCACAAACATTGAAAAACTAAAATATAAATAAACTACATATACTAAAAATATTTACTCCTAATCCTTTCAATACAAATTAGAGACAATCTTTGAACAAGTCTTATAAACTAATCAATAGCTTAAAGAATTTCACAAAAAATCAAGCTTGAATGTAAATTGTTTGAGTTAAGCCAATATTAACATAACATATCTCAATCAAAATAGTGCATGTTCAAATTTAATCTCAACTTCTCACATGGGATACCCTCATGATTTTCACTCTTTAAAGTAGTGGTGAAGTGTTTACACTCAATCAATCTCATGAAAATAGTTCTACCATATTCTTGCTTGTCCACCTATTCTCCACTATTTAGATCATACAACTTCATGAATCAAGAGGTCTTTAATGAAGGTTGTAATGAGGCCAAGGGGTTTGTAATGTGGTTGAAGAACAAAAGGATAAAGATATCACAAAGGTTCCAAAGAGTTCATAAAGTTTAGAGACATAAAAAGATCATACAAAGAAACTTCTCAAAACTTTTTACAAGTACATAGTCACCTAGGCCGGATATTCATGTTGGGCCTTTTCTTCATTCTAAACAACTTTGTAACATCTTTTTTTTTTCACAAATTCAAGAGATGATTCATATATTTTTTTTTACATAGGAATGTATTTGCCAGTATTCCATTTCTTTTTCTCTTGACTTTTCTTTTCTTTTCCCCCCACACTTATTTCTTGTTTCTAACCCAAATTTTCAACTAAAAATATCCCTTGTTTTTTGCAATATGTCTCAAAATATATAATCCATCTTTAGAACAAGGGTAAGGATATAAGTATATTAAGGCTAGGTGTAAGTTGTGGTTACCAATAAAACAGCATATTTAATGTAGGCTCAAATTGGCTCACTAGTGGGAATGTTCTCTTAGAACATTAATAATGGATGGCTGTTTGGCTCTGGTTATAATCCTAATGCCTCTATCATATTCATGTTGTCACATGTATCAATATAGTCTCAAACGGTTTAAAGCAAGTTCTAGAGAATCATGTAATCATAAGAGCACTCAAGAAAGAAATTAGATTGATTTGTATAATGCATCAATCATTATAGGCTCAAAAACTCACAAGGATGATTATACAAGTCAGATTAAGTCTAAACATGCTTCTTTCTCAATCAACATATCATATTAACATTGGTTCATAAAAAGGTTGACATCAAGCTCAATTCTCATGAAAATCTTCTCACTAATAAATCTGTTTTAGACTTATGCAATTCATATCTCATCATTGTATTAAAAAGGAACTAAAACACACTAAAAAAAAATTAATAATAATAATAAAAAAAGACTCATAAAAAAAATAGTAGACAAAAATAAAAGAAATCCTAAATCATTCCCCCCACACTTAATTCTTACATTGTCCTCAATGTAAGTCTATTAACCCAAATGAAAGAATCATGTGTAAGAGAAAAGAACTAATAACATAAGAATAGGAACAACTAAGACTCAAAACAAAACAAAACAAACCCATGCAACCTAAATAATCCTAAAATTCTAAACAAAAATTAACAACATAAAAATTTAAAATCAAACTGACAAGGTATGTCTCAAGTCTCCCTTACTCAGACCTTGTTCAGAATGAATACTTCTAAATTGCTTAAAACACAACAAACTTTTTTTTTTGAAAAGAAGAAATCAAACTGACAAGGTATGTCTCAAGTCTCCCTTACTCATACCTTGTTCAGAATGAATACTTCTAAATGTCTTAAAACACAATATTTTTTTTTTTTTTAAATTAGCAAAATATGTCCCTTACCCCCTACTAAAATATGACATTGTCCCCAATGTCAAATTTTAAAGGTAGAATTTAGGAGATATTACCTGCAGAGGTTGCTAACCACTTATTATAACTGAGACACAACAAACAAAATGTTAGATAATGTCACAAAGACAAAGTGCAATCCACTCCTTGCTCGTCCATATCTCTTTTTCTTTTTCCGAGCGTTTGCGAAACAACCGTAGCAGATAAACACTCATAAGCTTGGAGCTTTTTGAGTAAATCTTCAATGGTTGTAGCAGAAATTATGGTTCTCCTTGCCTCTGAAAACATGAATCCATTATCCACAGCATTATCTAAATATGAAAGCAAATTACTAAAAATAACCATTAATATTAAGCAAACCAATGGGTTTCTTATTTGTGACCAAAGATGACCAAGAAGCCACGCAAGCTATTTCTTCCAATGTACCCAGACCTCCTGGTAAAGCAATGAATGCATCGACAGAATGGTACATGATTGTTATCCGTTCAGGGACACTCCAGACTTGTATTTCCTTACCCACGGTAGGTCCACAAAAACTTGTGAATAGTTTTGGCACGATTCCTAGAACTGGACTTCCTCCGGCGTGTGCTGCTGTAGCGACTGCTCCCATTAAACCCGTACTACCGCCTCCATAAATCAACTGGATCTTTTGTTGGGCAAGTATTACTCCAACTCTTATGGCTTCATCAGCGAATATGTTATTTTTTCCTGGATAAGCACCTCCAAAGACACAAATTTTTTTAATGCGTTGGGACGAAGTACTTTCCATTTTTTTATTCTTTTTTTTTTTTCGAGTGCCTGAAAGAGAATGAGTACATGGTGTAATATATAGAGGACTGAGTAGTGAATCAGACAAGAGTAGTAATGTCGCCGAAAGTGTATCTGACCTGTCAGAAGAAAATGTTAACCTAACAAAAGATTTTTGCGTGATTTTAGGAAGAAAATCAAAAAGAGAAGAAAAAATCAACCGTAAAAGGCAAATAAAAAAAAAACGAGAATAATTACACAAATCGAACAACACGTAAATTAAACCAAAATAAAGTTATTGCAAATCAAACCAAAAACTGAGAAGTCATTTATTGTAGTTGTGATTGTGGCTCACATCTTCCTCTGGTTTTACGTCCAGAAACGGCTTAAACGCCTTCTATGAGTCGAGGATATGCTTCCCATCCAGTTT
This sequence comes from Fremontodendron californicum, assembly GCA_030761205.1. Taxonomy (NCBI): domain Eukaryota; kingdom Viridiplantae; phylum Streptophyta; class Magnoliopsida; order Malvales; family Malvaceae; genus Fremontodendron; species Fremontodendron californicum. The sequence goes on along the minus strand of JAULJL010000019.1, from coordinate 4,785,103 downwards.
TCTTACAAGCTGGCAAACAGGATCTTTTAACATCAGATTCCCAAGATGTTGCCATTCCCTTTGGAATTGCGGCCATAAATCAAGAATTTCTCTTTGTACGTCTCCACTAGGATGCGTCTCAAGAGAAAGTTGGATATTACCCAAATTCTCCTTACTCAGTCCATCCTTAATGAATTCAATTTTATCATCTCGATTAGAGGACGGAATCCTAATAGAACGACATTTACCGTTACACGTCCATCGTGCACATTTGTGGCAATTTGAACTCATGCGCTTTGCTCGTCGCTTCTTTGCAAAAGTGCTTCTACCTGTACCTGGTAAATGCAAAATAGGAAGATATTCATCTTCACGTACCTTGGCTTCAATTATCCAACGTATGTCTCCAGGAATCCCTTTGTGCATAAGCATTCTTAATCTTTCAAATCGAACTTGGTAAAGCTTCAGTAAAATATTTCGAGGAAAAGGAGGAAATCGTTTCTGCAATCTTGTGAGAATATCATCCATCCTGAAAAAAAAACGAAAAAAATTGAAAGAGAAATTGGAAGAGAAATTTATATACAATATCAGTTTTATGGGTAGCTGATGGAACCGACTTAAATAATCACGGAGTACCGTTATCCGCCATTTAACCGGGGTTAAAAAAATTATATTTACATCTAGTTATTTTCAAAACAAGGATCAGAAAGAAAAACAACATAAAAAGACACAAAAACAAAACACTCTAAATAAAATCCTAAATTCTTCCCCCCACACATAATTCTTACATTGTCATTAATGTAATGCTATTAATCCCAAATGAAAGAATCATGTGTAAGTGAAAAGAACTAATAAACAAAATAAACTTATGCAGCCTAAATGAACTTAGAAACACTAAACACAATTAGCAAAAAAAAAAAAAAATAAGAAAAAGATAAAGAAAAAGAGAGCAAATCTGAGGATGGCAGTTTGGCAATGCTTTCACTAATTAGGCTGCCTCCCCCAATTAGCACTTGATTTAGTGTTTTGAACCTAACCAACAGCCCTTCTTGGCATTTTAGGCTTGTTAGGCTCATACATGAAATTTCCCAAATTTATGCGTTTGAGAGGAAACTTTCTTTGCACAACAGTGGATGCATTCTCCATTACAAGTATTATTCCATCATCCTTTGTGGTGCATATGTCATCGAGGAATGGAGCATATTTTGATACTTGTTGAATGACCTCCACAAACAAGTTGTTTAAGGTTTCCGGCATGTGTTGTTCATGTTCTTCCTCCTTGAACTTTGCAAATCTACTAGGAAAAGGTGGAGAAGAAACATTAGTAAAAAGTGAAACCTTAAACGTTACCTCAGGTGCCGAAATACTCTTATTTGGATCTTTGGCTTCATTATCCTCAAGAATAGAATTCATCTCTAATTTTGTCTCATCCTCATCTTGTTCCTCATTCCTCAAGGTCACAATAGTAGTATTCTCCTTTGGGTTAATCATTGTTTGGGCAGGGAGTTCTTCAGATCTTTGTGCTACCCATCCCACCATACTACTAGTCAATTGGATCATTTGCTTTTCCAAACTCTGGATGCTTGCCCTTGTTTCCTGTTGAAATTGCAATGTATCAGTAACAAGAGAATAGACAAGATCTTCTAAAGAAGTACCTGAGTTTTGAGTCATATGTGGTGGTTGAAAAAGATCTGGTTCTTGGGACCATGATTGATTGAAGCTAGATGGATGAGTGTAATTGGCATAAGGATCTACTTCTTGGTAATTTTTCGAGTAGCCATAATTAGTATGATCCCACCATCCCTCATGGTAAGTGTTTGAGTAATGATCATATTGTTGGTCTTGGAACACTTGATGGCCTTGACATCCTCCCATGGCCAATTGTTGAACTGGGAAGGTGAGATTGGCTTGTTGATTCTCCATGTTCATGTATGCCACCAACTCTTCAAGTGTTAGATTGCTCAATTCCATCGTTTTTTATTTTTTTTTATTTTTATTTTTTTTTTCAAAATTTGATCAGAAAAACCCGTATGTACAAGAAAATAAAACTCATTAGAACTGAAAATAAGAATAAACCAAGTAACAAATAAACTAAAGAAAACAATCCCCGGCAACGGCGCCAAAAATTTGATGCACCCAAAAGAGTGTATCTTATTTAACCTTGCACTAAAAAGATAAATTGTAAGTATAGTAGTTAGCAAGGGTCGAGTCCTCAGGGATTGGGTTTTAGTTTATAAGTTAATAGTTTAAAACTTAAATTCAAGAACAATAAAAGAAAAGAGGTTTTTGAAGCCAGATTTAAACTAAAGTAAATAATAAGAATAAGATGCAAGGCGGTATAACCAGCCAATAAAAATATATATACTAAATTAGGCGGTATAACCAGCCAATAAAAATATATATACTAAATTAGGCGGTATAACCAGCCAATAAAAATAAAACAAAGTTAATATACAAATTAGGCGGTATAACCAGCCAATAAAAATAAATATAAAAAATAAGCAAACTAAAAGTAAGAAAACAAATAAGTAAGAAGAATCAAATATGAAAAATATGGTTAAGGTTTCATTCTCCACCACTAGACATCATTAAGAATCAATTTCAGATCTATCAATATCAACCAACTATCAAAGTTAACAACCGTAGATAACAACAAGCTCTGTTACCCCAATCTTTCCTTAGTTTGTCGTTAAATAGAACAAGCTCTCTATTTAATCTCTAACCATTAAACAACCTAGAATAAGCTCTCTAAATTCAATTTAATGGCAGCTTTATGATGAGAAAGATAGGTTGATCTAAGCAACAAACACATAAGCTCGGATTGTTCAACTTAGGTTATGTTCCACTTTGCAATTATTGAAAACTTGACCATAATCATTAATCACAAATTGCCACTTATGAATAGGAAATCAAGACAATTACACGGATCAAGACTCCTAAACTAGCAATAGATAATTATCAAGATCTATCTAGTTGTACACCTAAATAAATCTAGACAACATCATGAACAATTCTTATAGAAGAACATAAGCAACTTTGATAGAAAATTAATGATAGAGAGAATCTGAAAATCAATCACAAAACATGTCTAGGGCTTTGAAATCACCCTTAACCAAATAGAAGTTTAGCCTAGCATAGGCATTATAAACATAAACATAAAATTAAAGAAAATCTAAGAAGAAAATAAAAGAAAGAAAGAAGAAGAGGAAGAATATTAATTATCCAACCTCTTGCTCTCTCTAAAGAAAAAGAAAACTAGAGAAAAGAAAGAAAACTAGAGAAAAGAAAGAAGAAGAAAACTTAGAGAATTTTATTAAAATGGCTAATATCCTACCTATGTACAATATGATCCCTTACAATCATCCAAGGCCCTCTATTTATACACATTTTGGAGGGCTAAATGACAAGAGACAAGCTTTACAAATTTCAAAGGTAGGTATAATAGGTGGGTGCATTTTTCTAACAATTTTCGTCATATATGACGATTTTGATCAGCCAACTTGATGGTCGATTTTGTCAATTTTGGAGGCCTTATCTGATCACATGGTCTTCTAGAAAAATGTTACCCTATCAGTTAATGATCCATAGCCGTTGGAATCAGCTCATTTGCTGATGTGGACAAGAAGATATGGGCAAAATACGAAAACAGGTCAGCACAGACGTCATTGCACATCAGCCAACGTGATGGCCGATTTCGCTAGGGAAAACGACTCCGTTTCAAGAAGTGTAAAACATGAAAAAGATAGATATGCCTCTTAGCTTTGCACGGCTACAAATTTCAGCCTTATTGCTTCAGTGAAACTCGAGATATAGCTGATATGGCAAAAGGTGTCGGAACTGGAACTGAACTGGATTTGCCCTTAATTCTAGTAATCTGAAATCACTCAAAGAAACTTGTGAAAAACACCAAAATACATAAAAATATAAAAGATCATAAACACAATTAGACTAAACAATAATAACTCGTATTTGACACAAAACAATAATAAAACATAACTAAAAACTATATAATTATACGAGTTATCATCAACCTATCTTTCTCATCATAAAGCTGCCATTAAATTGAATTTAGAGAGCTTATTCTAGGTTGTTTGATGGTTAGAGATTAAATAGAGAGCTTGTTCTATTTAACGACAAACTAAGGAAAGATTGGGATAACAGAGCTTGTTGTTATCTACGGTTGTTAACTTTGATAGTTGGTTGATATTGATAGATCTGAAATTGGTTCTTAATGATGTCTAGTGGTGGAGAATGAAACCTTAACCATATTTCTCTCATATTTGATTTCTTATTTCTTACTTGCATCTTACTTTTATTGTTTGCTATTTTGAAAACTATTTCAAAACCCCATTTTCTTTTGTTTTCCTTGAATTTAAGTTTTAAACTATTAACTTATAAACTAAAACCCAATCCCAGAGGACTCGACCCTTGCTAACTACTATACTTACAATTGATCTTTTTAGTGCAAGGTTAAATAAGATACACTCTTTTGGGTGCATCAAATTTTTGGCGCCGTTGCCGGGGATTGCTTTCTTTAGTTTATTTGTTACTTGGTTTATTCTTATTTTCAGTTCTAATTAGTTTTATCTTCTTGTACATACATGTTTTTCTTTTCAAATTTAAAAAAAAAAACGATGGAATTGAGCAATATAACACTTGAAGAGTTGGTGGCATACATGAACATGGAGAATCAACAAGCCAAGCTCACCTCCCCAGTTCAACAATTGCCCATGGGAGGATGTCAAGGCCATCAAGTGTTCCAAGACCAACAGTATGATCATTACTCAAACACTTACCATGAGGGATGGTGGGATCATACTAATTATGGCTACTCGAAATATTACCAAGAAGTAGATCCTTATGCCAATTACACTCATCCATCTAGCTTCAATCAATCATGGTCTCAAGAACCAGATCTTTTTCAACCACCACATATGACTCAAAACTCAGGTACTTCTTTAGAAGATCTTGTCTATTCTCTTGTTACTGATACTTTGCAATTTCGACAGGAAACAAGGGCAAGCATCCAGAGTTTGGAAAAGCAAATAAGCCAATTGGCTAGTAGTACGGTGGGATGGGTAGCACAAAGATCTGAAGAACTCCCAGCCCAAACGATGATTAACCCAAAGGAGAATGCTACTATTGTGACCTTGAAGAATGAGGAACAAGATGAGGATGAGACAAAATTAGAAATGGATTCTATTCTTGAGGAGAATGAAGCCACAAATCCAAATAAGAGAATTTCGGCACCTGTGGTAACGTTTAAGATTCCAATTTTTACTAATGTTTCTTCTCCACCTTTCCCTAATAGATTCGCAAAGTTCAAGGAGGAGGAACATGAACAAAACATGCTGGAAACCTTAAACAGTTTGTTTGTGGATGTCATTCAACAAGTACCAAAAGATGCACCATTCCTCGATGAGCAATGCACTACAAAGGATGGAATAATACTTGTAATGGAGAATGCATCCACTTTTGTGCAAAGAAAGCTTCCTCTTAAACGCATAAATTTGGGAAATTTCATGTATGAGCTTGACAAGCCTAAAATGCCAAGAATGGGTGTTGGTTAGATTCAAAACACTAACTCAAGTGTTCATTGGGAAGACAGCCCAATTAAAGAAGAAATTGCCAACCTGCCATACTCAGATTTGCTTTCTTTTCCTTTTATTATTTTTATTTATTTATTTTTATGTTTATTTGTTAATTATTTGTTTAGTATTTTAAGATTATTTAGGTTGCATGAATTCGTTTTGTTTTGAGTCTTAGTTATTTCTATTCTTATGTTATTAGTTCTTTTCTCTTACACATGATTCTTTCATTTGGGTTAATAGCATTACGTTGAGGACAATGTAAGAATTAAGTGTGGGGGGGAAGGATTTAGGATTTCTTTTATTTTTGCCTATTATTTTTTTTATGAGTCTTTAATATAATTATTATTATTATTATTTTTAGTGTGTTTTAGTTATTTTTTTAATACAATGATGAGATATGAATTGTATAGGTCTAAAACTGGTTATTAGTGAGAAGATTTTCATGAGAATTGAGCTTGTTACTAATTTTTATGTGCCAATGTTGACATGATATATTGATTGAGAAAGAAGCATGTTTAGACTTAATCTGACTTGTATAATCATCCTTGTGAGTTTTTGAGCCTATAATGATTGATGCATTATACAAATCAATCTAATTTCTTTCTTGAGTGCTCTTATGATTACATGATTCTCTAGAACTTGGTTTAGACCTTGTTGAGACTATATTGATGCATGTGACAACATGAATATGATAGAGGCATTAGGATTTTTAGCCAGGGCCAAACAGCCATCCTTTATTGATGTTCCAAGAGAACACACCCTTAGTGAACCAATTTGAGCCTACATTGAATATGCTATCTCTTTGGTAACCATAACTTGTCCCTAACCTAAATATACTTATATCTTTACCTTTGTTCCAAAGATGAATTAGCATGTTTTGAGACAAGTTCCAAAGACAAGGAAGATTTATTGAAAATTTGGGTTAGAAACAAGAAATAAGTGTGGGGGGAAAAGAAAAGAAAAGTCAAGAGAAAAAGAAATGGAATACTGGCAAATACATTCCTATGTAAGAAAAAATATGAATCATCTCTTGAATTTGTGGAAAAAGAAAAAGATGTTACAAAGTTGTTTAGAATGAAGAAAAGGCCCAACATGAATATTCGGCCTGGGTGACTATGTACTTGTAAAGTGTTTTGAGAAGTTTCTTTGTATGATCTTATTATGTCTCTAAACTTTATGAACTCTTTGGAACCCTTGTGATATCTTTATCCTTTTGTTCTTCAACCACACTACAAACCCCTTGGCCCCATTACAACCTTGATTAAAGACCTCTTGATTCATGAAGTTGTATGATCTAAATAGTGGAGAATAGGTGGACAAGCAAGAATATGGTAGAACTATTTTCATGAGATTGATTGAGTGTAAACACTTCACCACTACTTTAAAGAGTGAAAATCATGAGGGTATCCCATGTGAGAAGTTGAGATTAAATTTGAACATGCACTATTTTGATTGAGATATGTTATGTTAATTTTAGCTTAACTCAAACCATTTACTATCAAGCATGATTTTTTGTGAAACTTGATAACTCGTATAATTATATAGTTTTTAGTTATGTTTTATTATTGTTTTGTGTCAAATACGAGTTATTATTGTTTAGTCTAATTGTGTTTATGATCTTTTATATTTTTATGTATTTTGGTGTTTTTCACAAGTTTCTTTGAGTGATTTCAGATTACTAGAATTAAGGGCAAATCCAGTTCAGTTCCAGTTCCGACACCTTTTTCAATATCAGCTATATCTCGAGTTTCACTGTAGCAATAAGGCTGAAATTGTAAGCCATGCAAAGCTAAGAGGCATATCTATATTTTTCATGTTTTACACTTCTTGAAACGGAGTCGTTTGCCCTAGCGAAATCGACCATCAATTTGGCTGATGTGCAATGACGTCTGTGCTGACCTGTTTTCGTATTGTGCCCATATCTTCTTATCCACATCAGCAAATGAGCTGATTCCAACGGCTATGGATCAGTAACTGATAGGGTAACATTTTTCTAGAAGACCATGTGATCAGATAAGGCCTCCAAAATTGACAAAATCGACCATCAAGTTGGCTGATCAAAATCGTCATATATGACGAAAATTGTTAGAAAATGCACCCACCTATTATACCTACCTTTGAAATTTGTAAAGCTTGTCTCTTGTCATTTAGCCCTCCAAAATGTGTATAAATAGAGGGCCTTGGATGATTGTAAGGGATCATATTGTACATAGGTAGGATATTAGCCATTTTAATAAAATTCTCTAAGTTTTCTTCTTCTTTCTTTTCTCTAGTTTTCTTTCTTTTCTCTAGTTTTCTTTTTCTTTAGAGAGAGCAAGAGGTTGGATAATTAATATTCTTCCTCTTCTTCTTTCTTTCTTTTATTTTCTTCTTAGATTCTCTTTAATTTTATGTTTATGTTTATAATGCCTATGCTAGGCTAAACTTCTATTTGGTTAAGGGTGATTTCAAAGTCCTAGACATGTTTTGTGATTGATTTTCAGATTCTATCTATCATTAATTTTCTATCAAAGTTGCTTATGTTCTTCTACAAGAATTGTTCATGATGTTGTCTTGATTTATTTAGGTGTACAACTAGATAGATCTTGATAATTATCTATTGCTAGTTTAGGAGTCTTGATCCGTGTAATTGTCTTGATTTCCTATTCATAAGTGGCAATTTGTGATTAATGATTATGGTCAAGTTTTCAATAATTGCAAAGTGGAACATAACCTAAGTTGAACAATCCGAGCTTATGTGTTTGTTGCTTAGATCAACCTATCTTTCTCATCATAAAGCTGCCATTAAATTGAATTTAGAGAGCTTATTCTAGGTTGTTTAATGGTTAGAGATTAAATAGAGAGCTTGTTCTATTTAACGACAAACTAAGGAAAGATTGGGGTAACAGAGCTTGTTGTTATCTACGGTTGTTAACTTTGATAGTTGGTTGATATTGATAGATCTGAAATTGATTCTTAATGATGTCTAGTGGTGGAGAATGAAACCTTAACCATATTTTTCATATTTGATTCTTCTTACTTACTTGTTTTCTTACTTTTTGTTTGCTTATTTTTTTATATTTATTTTTATTGGCTGGTTATACCGCCTAATTTGTATATTAACTTTGTTTTATTTTTATTGGCTGGTTATACCGCCTAATTTAGTATATATATTTTTATTGGCTGGTTATACCGCCTAATTTAGTATATATATTTTTATTGGCTGGTTATACCGCCTTGCATCTTATTCTTATTATTTACTTTAGTTTAAATCTTGCTTCAAAAACCCCTTTTCTTTTATTGTTTTCTTTGAACGTAAGTTATAAACTATTAACTTATAAACTAAAACCCAATCCCTGAGGACTCGACCCTTGCTAACTACTATACTTACAATTGATCTTTTTAGTGCAAGGTTAAATAAGATACACTCTTTTGGGTGCATCAAAACTCTTTAAGCTATTGATTAGTTTATAAGACTTGTTCAATGATTGTCTCTAATTTGTATTGAAAGAGGATTAGATTAGGTTTTATTATTTTGTCGCTATTTGATTTTGCTCGAGGACTAGATGTAAATATAATTTTTAATTTATTTTTTTTAACCCCGGTTAAATGGCGGATAACGGTACTCCATGATTATTTAAGTCGGTTCCATCAGCTACCCACAAAACTGATATTGTATATAAATTTCTCTTTCAATTTCTTTTTCATTTTATTTTTTTTTTCAGGATGGATGATATTCTCACAAGATTGCAGAAACGATTTCCTCCTTTTCCTCGAAATATTTTACTGAAGCTTTACCAAGTTCGATTTGAAAGATTAAGAATGCTTATGCACAAAGGGATTCCTGAAGACATACGTTGGATAATTGAAGCCAAGGTACGTGAAGATGAATATCTTCCTGTTTTGCATTTACCAGGTACAGGTAGAAGCACTTTTGCAAAGAAGCGACGAGCAAAGCGCATGAGTTCAAATTGCCACAAATGTGCACGATGGACGTGTAACGGTAAATGTCGTTCTATTGGGATTCCGTCCTCTAATCGAGATGATAAAATTGAATTCATTAAGGATGGACTGAGTAAGGAGAATTTGGGTAATATCCAACTTTCTCTTGAGACGCATCCTAGTGGAGACGTACAAAGAGAAATTCTTGATTTATGACCGCAATTCCGAAGGGAATGGCAACATCTTGGGAATCTGATGTTAAAAGATCCTGTTTGCCAGCTTGTAAGAAAACTGGATGGGAAGCATATCCTCGACTCATAGAAGGCGTTTAAGCCGTTTCTGGACGTAAAACCAGAGGAAGATGTGAGCCACAATCACAACTACAATAAATGACTTCTCAGCTTTTGGTTTGATTTGCAATAACTTCATTTCGGTTTAATTTACATGTTGCTCGATTTGTGTAATTATTCTCGTTTTTTTTTTGCATTGGTCTTTTACGGTTGATTTTTCGTCTCTTTTTTATTTTCTTCCTGAAATCACGCAAAAATCTTTTGTTAGGTTAACATTTTCTTCTGACAGGTCAAACACACTTTTGGCGACATTATTACTCTTGTCTGATTCACTACTCAGTCCTCTATATATTACACCATGTACTCATTCTCTTTCAGGCACTCGAAAAAAAAATGGAAAGTACTTCGTCCCAGCGCATTGAAAAAATTTGTGTCTTTGGAGGTGCTTATCCAGGGAAAAATAAAATATTAGCTGATGAAGCCATAAGAGTTGGAGTAATACTTGCCCAACAAAAGATCCAGTTGATTTATGGAGGCGGTAGTACGGGTTTAATAGGAGCAGTCGCTACAGCAGCACACGCCGGAGGAAGTCCAGTTCTAGGAATCGTGCCAAAACTATTCACAGGTTTTTGTGGACCTACCATAGGTAAGGAAATACAAGTCTGGAGTATCCCTAAACGGATGACAATCATGTACCATTGTGCCGATGCATTCATTGCTTTACCAGGAGGTCTGGGTACATTGGAAGAAATAGCTTGTGTGGCTTCTTGGTCATCTTTGGTCACAAAAAAGAAACCCATTGGTTTGCTTAATATTAATGGTTATTTTAGTAATTTGCTTTCATATTTAGATAATGCTGTGGAAAATGGATTCATGTTTTCAGAGGCAAGGAGAACCATAATTTCTGCTACAACCATTGAAGATTTACTCAAAAAGCTCCAAGCTTATGAGTATTTACCTGCTACGGTTGTTTCGCAAACGCTCGGAAAAAGAAAAAGAGATATAGACAAGCAAGGAGTGGATTGCACTTTGTCTTTGTGACATTATCTAACATTTTGTTTGTTGTGTCTCAGTTATAATAAGTGGTTAGCAACCTCTGCAGGTAATATCTCCTAAATTCTACCTTTAAAATTTGACATTGGGGACAATGTCATATTTTAGTAGGGGGTAAGGGACATATTTTGCTAATTTGTAAAAAAAAAAAAAAAAATATTGTTGTGTTTTAAGCCATTTAGAAGTATTCATTCTGAACAAGGTCTGAGTAAGGGAGACTTGAGACATACCTTGTCAGTTTGATTTAATCTTTTAAAAAAAAAAATAATAAAAAAATTAAAATTGTTGTGTTTTAAGCCATTTAGAAGTATTCATTCTGAACAAGGTCTGAGTAAGGGAGACTTGAGACATACCTTGTCAGTTTGATTTCTTCTTTTCAAAAAAAAAAAAAAAAAAAGCACTATCTGGTCCGTTTATTATCTGCATGTGTTTTACTACTTTCGTGTATGTATTTTTTTTTTATTTGAGTATTAGTATAATCTTGGCAAGCATGTGGATAAAGCAATAGAGTTACAAAGGCTTGATTAAGTTATCTAGGTTATTTTCAATTTGGTTTTCTGAAAATTGAATATTTTTGATGATCAAATATCTTTGAGATTGTTTTTGGCAGATCGGTTCGATTTTTGTTGGAATGTGAATTCATGGTGAGCCTTTGGAAAGCCACGGAAAACTGGGAAGACATAGTAAGTTTACTTTTTCTCTTCATTCCACATGCAGATTTAGGTCATCACATAGATGCTTGCATCTATACATGATCTGATCTTAGAACAAAGTCACTATCCAGAAAGCCCCTTATCTTTGCCCCCCTTACATTAGGAGCCCATAGGTTGTAAACCTTCGGGTTGGATCCCTAGATATGAACTCCAGAAATTATGCCAAAGTGAACGGATACGATTCCGACCCCCATTCCCTCTTTATACTTTTATGATAATATTTGTGATCATTGGGTTTGGGATTGTGTGTTTCCTTCTTGTTTATTTTGTTATCTTTTGAAATCTGAAAAAAAAAAGAATAATGCAAAAGAGGGTAGTTAGAATGAGTGACTGTTGTTAGAATCGTGAACTTCGAACTTATTGATGCCAAAACAATGTTGTGATGAGTTGAGAAAAAGATGCTGAAAAAAAGAGCTGATGAAAATCTGTCTTGTTTGATCAATTGAAAAAGAAAAAAAAAAAAAAACAAGAATGATGATTATGAATAAATGTGATTGTGCATAAAAGATGTCCCAATGAGGGCACAAATCAAAAGAAAACCACTTGTGCTTAAAAAAAAAAAAAAATCAGAATTCAAGATTCGAGGTTCTTTATTATAGAGAGGTTTTTACTTTTCTATTTTTCTTTGGATCGAGTCTTTTCTTGCTTTTTGTTTTCTTTTCAAAATATTAATGTTGAACATAGGACTAAGGATGAGTGAGAATGGAAATATTTTGAGAGGATTGATCACATTATTATTATATTTTTTGAGCCTAACTTGTGATAAACCTCAGATTATGTTTGAACATTCCACCCCTCACTTGTCCATAAGCCTCAGATTAATCTCTGTACCGATCAGATTTGTCAAGTTCACTTGTGAACTGCGGTGACAAGGATCTTAGCATGTGTACTTATGAAGCTATAGTTTGCCTAGTCCTCCATGGCTAACTAAAGTCTCGCCAAGAAGGATGTTCCTCAATCGTACGGTAGTGCCTTCAATTTTAATCTCATTGACCCTTTACTCGAACTTAATATGCCAATGATACTTAATTAGATGCCTTGCCAATTCTTACGCTTGATCTTGCTTGTTTGTTTGAGATCCCTTTAACTTGTTTTCCTGTTTATTTATTTATTTTTATTTTTTCTAGGATTGAGTCGTTGCTAGGGACTAGCAACAATCTAAGTGTGGGGGTGTGATAACTCGTATAATTATATAGTTTTTAGTTATGTTTTATTATTGTTTTGTGTCAAATACGAGTTATTATTGCTTAGTCTAATTGTGTTTATGATCTTTTATATTTTTATGTAATTTGGTGTTTTTCACGAGTTTCTTTGAGTGATTTCAGATTACTAGGTTAAATCAAGAATTAAGGGCAAATCCAGTTCAGTTCCAGTTCCGACACCTTTTGCCATATCAGCTATATCTGGAGTTTCACTGAAGCATTAAGGCTGAAAATTTTATAGTGCAAAGTTAAGAGGCATATCTATCTTTTTCATGCTTTATACTTCTTGAAACGGAGTCGTTTTCCCTAGCGAAATCAACCATCAAGTTGGCTGATGTGCAATGACGTCTGTGCTGACCAGTTTTGGTATTTTGACCATATCTTCTGATCCACATCAGAAAATGAGCTGATTCCAACGGCTATGGATCACAAACAGATAGGGGAATATTTTTCTAGAAGACCATTTGATCAGATCAAGCCTCCAACATTGACAAAATCAACAATCAAGCTGGCTGATCAGAATTGTCATACAATATGACGAAAATTGTTAGAAAAATGCACCCACCTATTATACCTACCTTTGAAATTTATAAAGCTTGTCTCTTGTCATTTAGCTCTCCAAAATATGTATAAATAGAGGGCCTTGGATGATTGTAAGAGACATGGTAGATTGGTAGGATATTAGCCATTATAATAAAATTCTCTAAGTTTTCTTCTTCTTTCCTTTCTCTAGTTTTCTTTTTCTTTATTTTCTTGTTCTTCTTTCTTTCTTTTATTTCCTTCTTAGATTCTCTTCAATTTTATGTTTATGTTTACAATGCCTATGCTAGGTTAAACTTTTATTTGGTTAAGGGTGATTTCAAAGCCCTAGAAATGTTTTATAATTGATTTTCAGATTCTATCTATCATTAATTTTCTATCAAAGTTGCTTATGTTCTTCTACAAGAATTGTTCATGATGTTGTCTTGATTTGTTTAGGTGTACAACTAGATAGATCTTGATAATTATCTATTGCTAGTTTAGGAGTCTTGATCCGTGTAATTGTCTTGATTTCCTATTCATAAGTGGCAATTTGTGATTAATGATTATGGTCAAGTTTTCGATAATTGCAAAGTGGAACATAACCTAAGTTGAACAATCCGAGCTTATGTGTTTGTTGCTTAGATCAACCTATCTTTCTCATCATAAAGCTGCCATTAAATTGAATTTAGAGAGCTTATTCTAGGTTGTTTGATGGTTAGAGATTAAATAGAGAGCTTGTTCTATTTAACGACAAACTAAGGAAAGATTGGGATAACAGAGCTTGTTGTTATCTGTGGTTGTTAACTTTGATAGTTGGTTGATATTGATAGATCTGAAATTGGTTCTTAATGATGTCTAGTGGTGGAGAATGAAACCTTAACCATATTTCTCTCATATTTGATTTCTTATTTCTTACTTGCATCTTACTTTTATTGTTTGCTTATTTTTAAAACTATTTCAAAACCCCATTTTCTTTTGTTTTCCTTGAATTTAAGTTTTAAACTATTAACTTATAAACTAAAACCCAATCCCTGAGGACTCGACCCTTGCTAACTACTATACTTACAATTGATATTTTTAGTGCAAGGTTAAATAAGATACACTCTTTTGGGTGCATCATCTCTCACATTTGTGGGAGGTGGTAAAGAATGCATAATGATAACTCGTATAATTATATAGTTTTTAGTTATGTTTTATTATTGTTTTGTGTCAAATACGAGTTATTATTGTTTAGTCTAATTGTGTTTATGATCTTTTATATTTTTATGTAATTTGGTGTTTTTCACAAGTTTCTTTGAGTGATTTCAGATTACTAGAATTAAGGGCAAATCCAGTTCAGTTCCAGTTCCGACACCTTTTGCCATATCAGCTATATCTGGAGTTTCACTGAAGCAATAAGGCTGAAATTTTTTCCGTGCAAAGTTAAGAGGCATATATATCTTTTTCATGTTTTACACTTCTTGAAACGGAGTCGTTTTCCCTAGCGAAATCGACCATCAAGTTGGCTGATGTGCAATGACGTCTATGCTGACCTGTTTTCGTAGTTTTCCCATATCTTCTTATCCACATCAGCAAATGAGCTGATTCCAACGGCTATGGATCAGTAACTGACAGGGGAACATTTTTCTAGAAGACCATGTGATCAGATCAGGCCTCCAATATTGACAAAATCGACCATCAAGTTGGCTGATCAAAATTGTCATACAATATGACGAAAATTGTTAGAAAAATGCACCCACCTATTATACCTACCTTTGAAATTTGTAAAGCTTGTCTCTTGTCATTTATCCCTCCAAAATGTATATAAATATAGGGCCTTGGATGATTGTAGAGGATCATATTGTACATTGGTAGGATATTAGCCATTGTAATAAAATTCTCTAAGTTTTCTTCTTCTTTCTTTTCTCTAGTTTTCTTTTTCTTTATTTTCTTCTTCTTCTTTCTTTCTTTTATTTCCTTCTTAGATTCTCTTTAATTTTATGTTTATGTTTACAATGCCTATGCTAGGCTAAACTTCTATTTGGTTAAGGGTGATTTCAAAGCCCTAGACATGTTTTGTGATTGATTTTCAGATTCTATCTATCATTAATTTTCTATCAAAGTTGCTTATGTTCTTCTACAAAAATTGTTCATGATGTTGTCTTGATTTATTTAGGTGTACAACTAGATAGATCTTGATAATTATCTATTGCTAGTTTAGGAGTCTTGATCCGTGTAATTGTCTTGATTTCCTATTTCATAAGTGGCAATTTGTGATTAATGATTATGGTTAAGTTTTCAATAATTGCAAAGTGGAACATAACCTAAGTTGAACAATCCGAGCTTATGTGTTTGTTGCTTAGATCAACCTATCTTTCTCATCATAAAGCTGCCATTAAATTGAATTTAGAGAGCTTATTCTAGGTTGTTTAATGGTTAGAGATTAAATAGAGAGCTTGTTCTATTTAACGACAAACTAAGGAAAGATTGGGATAACAGAGCTTGTTGTTATCTACGGTTGTTAACTTTGATAGTTGGTTGATATTGATAGATCTGAAATTGATTCTTAATGATGTCTAGTGGTGGAGAATGTAACCTTAACCATATTTTTCATATTTGATTCTTCTTACTTACTTGTTTTCTTACTTTTCTAGTTTGCTTATTTTTAAAAGTATATTTATTTTTATTGGCTGGTTATACCGCCTAATTTGTATATTAACTTTGTTTTATTTTTATTGGCTGGTTATACCGCCTAATTTAGTATATATATTTTTATTGGCTGGTTATACCGCCTAATTTAGTATATATATTTTTATTGGCTGGTTATACCGCCTTGCATCTTATTCTTATTATTTACTTTAGTTTAAATCTGGCTTCAAAAACCCCTATTCTTTTATTGTTTTCTTTGAACGTAAGTTATAAACTAATAACTCATAGATTAAAACCCAATCCCTGAGGACTCGACCCTTGCTAATCATTATACTTACAATTGATCTTTTTAGTGCAAGGTTAAATAAGATACACTCTTTTGGGTGCATCAAATTTTTGGCGCCGTTGCCGGGGATTGCTTTCTTTAGTTTATTAGTTTATTGGTTTATTCTTATTTTCTGTTCTAATTATTTGCTTTCTTATTTTTTTTATTAGTGAATGTTCCAAGCTCCCGAAGAAGACTTACGACTTAGGAAAATTCGGGAATTTATAACTTCTCACCAACAACCAATCGAGGAGTTGATCCAAAACATCCAAGAGAAGCAAGGAGAGATGGCAGCAGCTGACAACCGAACTCTCAAGGAGCTAGCCGCTCCGGACTTGGGTCAACAACCATTATGCATTGAATATGCTAATCTTGAGGTAGCTTTTGAATTAAAATCTGGTTTGATTCATCTTCTCCCAACTTTTCATGGTTTTACAGGAGAGGATCCAAATAAGCACCTCAAGGAATTCCATGTAGTTTGCTCAAGCATGAGACCAACAAGGGTCACGGAAGAGCAAGTTAAGTTGAGAGCCTTCCCATTCTCTCTAGCTGATTCAGCAAAGGAATGGCTCTACTATCTACCATCCGGGACCATCACTACATGGAATGATTTGAAGAAAGCATTCTTGGAAAGGTATTTCCCAGCATCTAAGGCTGCCAACATTAGGAAAGAGATATGTGGGATTCGGCAATACAACGGAGAGTCCTTATATGAATATTGGGAGAGGTTCAAGAAACTTTGTGCATCATGTCCACACCATCAAATAAGTGAACAACTTCTCATCTAATACTTCTATGAAGGTCTCATGCCCATGGAGAGAAGTATGATAGATGCCGCTAGTGGGGGAGCTCTAGTTGATAAGACTCCCAGGCTGCTAGAACATTAATCTCCAACATGGCAGCCAATTCTCAACAGTTCTCAATGAGACAAGATCCACCACCACAACCCAAGAGAGTTAATGAGGTAAGTATATCATCCCTTAAACAAAAATTTGATAAACTGACTTCTCTTGTTCAACAATTGGCTGTAGGTAAAATACAACAAATAAAGGCTTGTGGCATATGTTCAAACATAGGGCACCAAACTGATATGTGTCCAACACTTCAAGAGGATACCAATGAACATGTGAATGCCATGGGTGGATTTCAGAACCAATCAAGGAAATATGATCCCTACTCAAACACTTACAATCCAGGATGGAGGGATCATCCAACCTTCAATTATGGAGGGAACCAATCACAAACTATTCCTCCACCATTTGACCACAGGCCACCGGGTTTTCAGCAAAGAGTGCAACAACCATACCAAACCCGACAACAACTACCACCCACCCAAAATTCAGGTACTTCTCTTGAAGATCTTGTTAAAGCTCTTTCTACTAATACAATTCAATTTCAACAGGAAACAAAGACAAGTATTCGAAATTTGGAGACTCAAATAGGGCAATTGGCAACAACCATGAGTCAAATGCAAGCAAGGGATTCTGGGAAATTACCTTCCCAAACCATAGTGAATCCAAGAGAGAATGCCAATGCTATAACTTTAAGAAGTGGGAAACAGCTAGAGACACCACAAAATGATAGTGCTCAAGGGGAGAACAATACCATGGCATCCTCTTCACATCCCAACGAGCCACTAAAAAAGGTAATTCCTAAACCATCCTTTCCTTCTTATATAACTCCTCCACCTTTTCCTGGCAGGTTAGCAAAGTCCAAGAAGGAGGAGCAAGAGAAGGAAATTTTGGAAACTTTCCGGAAAGTAGAGGTGAACATGCCTTTACTAGATGCTATCAAGCAAGTGCCAAGATATGCCAAGTTCCTAAAAGAGTTGTGCACATCTAAACGGAAGTTGAAATGGAATGAAAAGGTAAGTGTGGGGGAGAATGTGTCAGCTGTTCTTCAAAAGAAACTCCCACCTAAATGCAAGGATCCAGGTATGTTTACCATTCCTTGTAAGATAGGCAACACCAGGTTTGAGCGTGCTATGCTAGATCTAGGGGCATCTATTAATGTCATGCCATATTCAATTTATGCTTCATTGAATCTAGGACCATTAGAGGAAACCGGTGTTATAATACAACTTGCTGACCGTTCTAACACTTATCCAAGAGGAGTTGTAGAAGACGTTCTTGTACAGGTTAATGAATTGGTTTTTCCCGCTGACTTTTATGTTATTGAGATGGAAGATGAGATGTCTTCTAATCCCACACCTATTCTATTAGGGAGACCATTCTTGAAAACAGCAAGAACTAAAATAGATGTACATGATGGCACTTTAACTATGGAATTTGATGGTGAAATAATTCGCTTTAACATTTTTGAGGCCATGAGATATCCTAGTGATGTGCATTCTGTTTTTAATATTGATGTAATTGACTCACTAGTGCAGCAAGCTTATGAGCTAGATGGTGAAGATAGTGTGGAAATAGTCCTTAGCAACCATCTCGGAATGGGGAATGCTAAACTAGCCTTGAGTGACCATGTGGAAGGGGCACTAGAATCTTTACACTCGCTGCCACCTAAAGATGCAAGGTTTGATGTTTCATTTATTGATTTGCCTTTATCTAATGAGAAACTTCTACCTTCCATTTTGCAGGCACCAACTTTAGAGTTGAAACCACTACCGAACCACTTGAAATATGTGTTCCTAGGTAAAAAGGACACACTACCGATCATCATTGCCAAAGAGCTCACACCTTTGCAAGAAGAGCGACTTATCCGGGTGCTTAGAGAGCATAAAACAACAATTGGTTGGACAATTGCCGATATCAAGGGAATAAGCCCATCCATGTGCATGCACCGGATTTTGTTAGAGGAAGGGTCCAAACCAACAAGAGAAGCACAAAGAAGATTGAACCCTCCTATGATGGAGGTTGTGAAAAAGGAGATACTGAAGCTCCTAGATGTTGGAGTGATCTATCCTATCTCGGATAGCAAATGGGTGAGCCCGGTCCAAGTGGTTCCAAAGAAATCAGGTGTAACGGTGGTAACAAATAATAAGAATGAACTTGTTCCTACTAGGATTCAAACAGGATGGCGAGTTTGTATTGATTATCGTAAACTTAATTCCACAACTCGCAAAGACCACTTTCCTTTACCTTTTATTGATCAAATGCTTGAAAGGTTAGCTGGCCATTCTCATTATTGTTTTCTTCATGGTTTTTCAGGTTATAATCAGATAGTCATTGCTCCGGAGGACCAAGAGAAAACAATATTCACATGTCCATTTGGTACTTTTGCATACCGGCGTATGCCATTTGGTCTTTGTAATGCACCAGCTACATTCCAAAGGTGTATGGTTAGCATATTTTCAGATTATGTAGAGAATATCATAGAAGTGTTTATGGATGATTTTAGTGTCTATGGTGATTCTTTTGATAGATGTCTAGAGAACCTTACACTTGTACTTGAAAGATGCATGGAAACTAACCTTGTTTTGAATTGGGAAAAATGTCACTTTATGGTAGAACAAGGAATAGTTTTGGGCCATGTTATTTCTTCTAGAGGGATAGAGGTTGATAAGTCTAAAATAGATATTATGCATTCTTTACCACCTCCCACAAATGTGAGAGAGGTTCGTTCTTTTCTTGGACATGCAGGTTTCTATAGGAGATTTATCAAAGACTTCTCAAAGATCACATTACCTCTTTGCAAGCTACTACAAAAAGATGTGGTTTTCCACTTTGATGATAAATGCAAAGAGGCGTTTGAAACAATGAAGGGATTCTTGACATCAGCTCCTATCATCCAACCACCAGATTGGAATGTACCTTTTGAAATCATGTGTGATGCTAGTGACTATGCCATTGGAGCTGTTTTGGGCCAACGGGTTGGCAAAGCCTCACATGCCATTTATTATGCCTCCCGAACTCTTAATGATGCTCAATTGAACTATTCCACTACTGAAAAAGAACTTTTGGCTGTTGTATTTGCTTTAGAAAAATTTCGATCTTATTTAATTGGTACTAAAGTAATTGTATATTCTGACCATGCAGCCCTTAAGTACTTACTCACTAAAAATGAGGCCAAACCAAGGTTGATTAGATGGATACTTCTCTTACAAGAGTTTGATTTGGAGATAAAAGGTAAGAGAGGTAGTGACAACCTGGTTGCGGACCATCTTAGCCGTTTAGTTCATGAAGAGGATGCACTACCCTTGAATGAGAACTTTCCGGATGAGCAACTTCTTTTTATAAGTACAACAACTCCTTGGTATGCTGATATTGTTAATTACTTAGTTACCAAGAAGTTGCCACAAGAGTTGACACAAGCTCAAAGAAATAAGATCAAGAGTGATGCCAAATACTACATATGGGATGATCCTTAACTTTGGAAGCATTGCTCCGATCAGATTATAAGAAGGTGTGTACTCGAAACTGAATTTCAATCTATTCTCACCTTTTGTCACTCTTATGCATGTGGAGGACACTTTGGATCCAAAAGAACAGCCATGAAAGTTCTTGATTCTGGATTTTATTGGCCTACCATATTCAAAGATGCATACCTCTTTTGCAAGTCATGTGATCGTTGCCAAAGAACAGGTAACTTAGGTGCTAGAAATCAAATGCCTCAAACTCCAATACTTATTGTTGAAATTTTTGATGTATGGGGCATGGATTTCATGGGACCTTTTCCTCCTTCTTTTGGTAATCTTTATATTTTACTTGCCGTTGATTATGTTTCAAAGTGGGTGGAAGCAAAATCCACTAGGACTAATGACTCTAAAGTTGTTTCAGATTTTGTCAAGACTAACATCTTTGCTAGGTTTGGAACGCCAAAGGCCATAATCAGCGATAGAGGTACTCACTTTTGCAATAGGACTATAGAAGCACTTTTGAGGAAGTATAACATCACACACAAGGTCTCCACCTCATATCATCCTCAAACTAGTGGGCAAGCTGAAGTGTCAAACCGAGAAGTTAAGTCCATCCTTGAAAAGACAGTTAATCCAAATAGGAAGGATTGGAGTTCACGACTTGATGATGCACTTTGGGCTTATAGGACAGCATATAAGACACCCATTGGTATGTCTCCTTATCGACTTGTTTATGGTAAGCCTTGTCATCTTCCGGTTGAATTGGAACATAAATCATATTGGGCTATCAAACAATGCAACATGGAGATGGATGAGACAGGAAAGAAAAGAAAACTTGACCTACAAGAATTAGAGGAGATAAGGAATGATGCCTATCAGAATTCTAGGATTTACAAGGAAAAGACTAAGGCATTCCATGACAAGATGATATCAAGAAAGGAATTTGTTGTTGGACAAAAAGTTCTTCTCTTCCATTCACGCCTTAAGTTATATCCAGGTAAGTTACGTTCTCGTTGGGTTGGACCTTTTGTTATTACTAATGTATTTACTCATGGTGCAGTTGAAATCCAAAGCCCAAAAACAGATAAGGCATTCAAAGTGAATGGTCATAGATTGAAGCCTTACTGTGAGAACTTTCCAATACAAGATGTGGAGGAGTTTCCACTTTTTGAGCCAAAGTATGTTGAATAATAATGGCATGGGTCTAAGTTAGGCTGAGGACAATAAACCAAGCGCTTCTTGGGAGGCAACCCAAAAGGATGGAGAGCATCTATTATATCAGATTTGCATATTCCTTACTCTCCATCATTCTATCTTTTATTGTTTTTCTTTTCTTTTGTTTAATAGTTCTTTTCTCTTTCATATAATTCTTGCATTGGGGGATAATAGCATTAGATTTAGGACAATGTAAAAATTATGTGTGGGGGGAAGAATTTAGGATTTTATTTAGAGTGTTTTACCCCGGTTAAATGGCGGATAACGGTACTCCGTGATTATTTAAATCGGTTCCATCAGCTACCCACAAAACTGATATTGTATATAAATTTCTCTTCCAATTTCTCTTTCAATTTTTTTTTTTCATTTTTTTCAGGATGGATGATATTCTCACAAGATTGCAGAAACGATTTCCTCCTTTTCCTCGAAATATTTTACTGAAGCTTTACCAAGTTCGATTTGAAAGATTAAGAATGCTTATGCACAAAGGGATTCCTGAAGACATACGTTGGATAATTGAAGCCAAGGTACGTGAAGATGAATATCTTCCTATTTTGCATTTACCAGGTACAGGTAGAAGCACTTTTGCAAAGAAGCGACGAGCAAAGCGCATGAGTTCAAATTGCCACAAATGTGCACGATGGACGTGTAACGGTAAATGTCGTTCTATTGGGATTCCGTCCTCTAATCGAGATGATAAAATTGAATTCATTAAGGATGGACTGATGATGCACCCAAAAGAGTGTATCTTATTTAACCTTGCACTAAAAAGATAAATTGTAAGTATAGTAGTTAGCAAGGGTCGAGTCCTCAGGGATTGGGTTTTAGTTTATAAGTTAATAGTTTAAAACTTAAATTCAAGAACAATAAAAGAAAAGGGGTTTTTGAAGCCAGATTTAAACTAAAGTAAATAATAAGAATAAGATGCAAGGCGGTATAACCAGCCAATAAAAATATATATACTAAATTAGGCGGTATAACCAGCCAATAAAAATATATATACTAAATTAGGCGGTATAACCAGCCAATAAAAATAAAACAAAGTTAATATACAAATTAGGCGGTATAACCAGCCAATAAAAATAAATATAAAAAATAAGCAAACTAAAAGTAAGAAAACAAGTAAGTAAGAAGAATCAAATATGAAAAATATGGTTAAGGTTTCATTCTCCACCACTAGACATCATTAAGAATCAATTTCAGATCTATCAATATCAACCAACTATCAAAGTTAACAACCGTAGATAACAACAAGCTCTGTTATCCCAATCTTTCCTTAATTTGTCGTTAAATAGAACAAGCTCTCTATTTAATCTCTAACCATTAAACAACCTAGAATAAGCTCTCTAAATTCAATTTAATGGCAGCTTTATGATGAGAAAGATAGGTTGATCTAAGCAACAAACACATAAGCTCGGATTGTTCAACTTAGGTTATGTTCCACTTTGCAATTATTGAAAACTTGACCATAATCATTAATCACAAATTGCCACTTATGAATAGGAAATCAAGACAATTACACGGATCAAGACTCCTAAACTAGCAATAGATAATTATCAAGATCTATCTAGTTGTACACCTAAATAAATCAAGACAACATCATGAACAATTCTTGTAGAAGAACATAAGCAACTTTGATAGAAAATTAATGATAGATAGAATCTGAAAATCAATCACAAAACGTGTCTAGGGCTTTGAAATCACCCTTAACCAAATAGAAGTTTAGCCTAGCATAGGCATCATAAACATAAACATAAAATTAAAGAGAATCTAAGAAGGAAATAAAAGAAAGAAAGAAGAAGAAGAAGAATATTAATTATCCAACCTCTTGCTCTTTCTAAAGAAAAAAGAAAACTAGAGAAAAGAAAGAAGAAGAAAACTTAGAGAATTTTGTTAAAATGGCTAATATCCTACCAATCTCCAATATGATCCCTTACAATCATCCAAGGCCCTCTATTTATACACATTTTGGAGGGCTAAATGACAAGAGACAAGCTTTACAAATTTCAAAGGTAGGTATAATAGGTGGGTGCATTTTCTAACAATTTTCGTCATGTATGACGATTTTGATCAGCCAACTTGATGGTCGATTTTGTCAATTTTGGAGGCCTTATCTGATCACATGGTCTTCTAGACAAATGTTACCCTATCAGTTACGGATCCATAGCCGTTAGAATCATCTCATTTGCTGATGTGGATAAGCAGATATGGGCAAAATACGAAAACATGTCAGCACAGACGTCATTGCACATCAGCCAACTTGATGGTCGATTTCGCTAGGGAAAACGACTCCGTTTCAAGAAGTGTAAAACATGAAAAAGATAGATATGCCTCTTAGCTTTGCATGGCCACAAATTTCAGCCTTATTGCTTCAGTGAAACTCGAGATATAGCTGATATGGCAAAATGTGTCGGAATTAGAACTGAACTGGATTTGCCCTTAATTCTAGTAATCTGAAATCACTCAAAGAAACTTGTGAAAAACACCAAAATACATAAAAATATAAAAGATCATAAACACAATTAGACTAAACAATAATAACTCGTATTTGACACAAAACAATAATAAAACATAACTAAAAACTATATAATTATACGAGTTATCACACCCCCACACTTAGATTGTTGCTAGTCCCTAGCAACGACTCAATAAAAATAAAATAAGAAAATCTAATCTAATCCATTTTCGTAGGAAATCACGGTGGCACTTAGCATGTGATACAAGCCTTTAAACCCCTAGGTGTCCCTAGTGGACGAGTTTAGTCTCGTGAGGGTTTACTAGAACGATACCCACAAACATTGAAAAATTAAAATATAAATAAACTTCATATAAATAAACTACATATACTAAAAATATTTACTCCTAATCCTTTCAATACAAATTAGAGACAATATTTGAACAAGTCTTATAAACTAATCAATAGCTTAAAAAATTTCACAAAAAATCATGCTTGAATGTAAATTGTTTGAGTTAAGCCAATATTAGCATAACATATGTCAATCAAAATAGTGCATGTTCAAATTTAATCTCAACTTCTCACATGGGATACTCTCTTGATTTTCACTCTTTAAAGTAGTGGTAAAGTGTTTACACTCAATCAATCTCATGAAAACACTTCTACCATATGCTTGCTTGTCCACCTATTCTCCACTAAAAGATCATGCAACTTCATAAATCAAGAGGTCTTTAATCAAGGTTGTAATGGGGCCAAGGGGTTTGTAATGTGGTTGAAGAACAAAAGGATAAAGATATCACAAAGGTTCCAAAGAGTTCATAAAGTTTAAAGACATAAAAAGATTATACAAAGAAACTTCTCAAAACTCTTTACAAGTACATAGTCACCTAGGCCGGATATTCATGTTGGGCCTTTTCTTTATTCTAAACAACTTTGTAACATCTTTTTCTTTTTCCACAAATTCAAGAGATGATTCATTTTTTTTTTATATAGGAATGTATTTGCCAGTATTCCATTTCTTTTTCTCTTGACTTTTCTTTTCTTTTCCCCCCACACTTATTTCTTGTTTCTAACCAAAAAATATCCCTTGTCTTTGCAACTTGTCTCAAATCATGCTAATTCATCTTTGGAACAAAGGTAAAGATATAAGTATATTTAGGTTAGGGACAAGTTATGGTTACCAAAGAGATAGCTTATTCAATGTAGGCTCAAATTGGTTCACTAAGGGTGTGTTCTCTTGGAACATCAATAAGGGATGGTTGTTTGGCCCTGGCTAAAAATCCTAATGCCTCTATCATATTCATGTTGTCACATGCATCAATATAGTCTCAAACGGTTTAAAGCAAGTTCTAGAGAATCATGTAATCATAAGAGCACTCAAGAAAGAAATTAGATTGATTTGTATAATGCATCAATCATTTTAGGCTCAAAAACTCACAAGAATGATTATACAAGTCAGATTAAGTCTAAACATGCTTCTTTCTCAATCAACATATCATATTAACATTGGCTCATAAAAAGGTTGACATCAAGCTCAATTCTCATGAAAATCTTCTCACTAATAAATATGTTTTAGACTTATGCAATTCATATCTCATCATTGTATTAAAAAGGAACTAAAACACACTAAATAATAATAATAATAATAAAGACTCATAAAAAAAATAGTAGACAAAAATAAAAGAAATCCTAAATCATTCCCCCCACACTTAATTCTTACATTGTCCTTAATGTAAGTTTATTAACCCAAATGAAAGAATCATGTGTAAGAGAAAAGAACTAATAACATAAGAATAGGAATAACTAGACTCAAAACAAAACAAACTCATGCAACCTAAATAATCCTAAAATACTAAACAAAAATTAACAAGTAAACGTAAAAAGATTAAAATCAAACTGACAAGGTATGTCTCAAGTCTCCCTTACTCAGACCTTGTTCAGAATGAATACTTCTAAATTGCTTAAAACACAACAAACTCTTTTTTTTTTTTTTTTTTTTTTTTGAAAAGAAGAAATCAAACTGACAAGGTATGTCTCAAGTCTCCCTTACTCAGACCTTGTTCAGAATGAATACTTCTAAATTGCTTAAAACACAACAAACTTTTTTTTTTTTTTAAGAAGGTAAAATTTAGGAGATATTACCTGTAGAGGTTGCTAACCACTTATTATAACTGAGACACAACAAACAAAATGTTAGATAATGTCACAAAGACAAAGTGCAATCCACTCCTTGCTCGTCCATATCTCTTTTTTTTTTTTTTTTTTTTTTTTTCTTTTTCCGAGCGTTTGCGAAACAACCGTAGCAGATAAATACTCATAAGCTTGGAGCTTTTTGAGTAAATCTTCAATGGTTGTAGCAGAAATTATGGTTCTCCTTGCCTCTGAAAACATGAATCCATTATCCACAGCATTATCTAAATATGAAAGCAAATTACTAAAATAACCATTAATATTAAGCAAACCAATGGGTTTCTTATTTGTGACCAAAGATGACCAAGAAGCCACGCAAGCTATTTCTTCCAATGTACCCAGACCTCCTGGTAAAGCAATGAATGCATCGGCAGAATGGTACATGATTGTTATCCGTTCAGGGACACTCCAGACTTGTATTTCCTTACCCACGGTAGGTCCACAAAAACTTGTGAATAGTTTTGGCACGATTCCTAGAACTGGACTTCCTCCGGCGTGTGCTGCTGTAGCGACTGCTCCCATTAAACCCGTACTACCGCCTCCATAAATCAAGTGGATCTTTTGTTGGGCAAGTATTACTCCAACTCTTATGGCTTCATCAGCGAATATGTTATTTTTCCCTGGATAAGCACCTCCAAAGACACAAATTTTTTTTATGCGCTGGGACGAAGTACTTTCCATTTTTTTTTTCGAGTGCCTGAAAGAGAATGAGTACATGGTGTAATATATAGAGGACTGAGTAGTGAATCAGACAAGAGTAATAATGTCGCCGAAAGTGTATCTGACCTGTCAGAAGAAAATGTTAACCTAACAAAAGATTTTTTTCCGTGATTTCAGGAAGAAAATCAAAAAGAGAAGAAAAAATCAGCCGTAAAAGACAAATAAAAAAAACGAGAATAATTACACAAATCGAACAACACGTAAATTACAACAAAATAAAGTTATTGCAAATCAAACCAAAAGCTGAGAAGTCATTTATTGTAGTTGTGATTGTGGCTCACATCTTCCTCTGGTTTTACGTCCAGAAACGGCTTAAACGCCTTCTATGAGTCGAGGATATGCTTCCCATCCAGTTTTCTTACAAGCTGGCAAACAGGGTCTTTTAACATCAGATTCCCAAGATGTTGCCATTCCCTTTGGAATTGCGGCCATAAATCAAGAATTTCTCTTTGTACGTCTCCACTAGGATGCGTCTCAAGAGAAAGTTGGATATTACCCAAATTCTCCTTACTCAGTCCATCCTTAATGAATTCAATTTTATCATCTCGATTAGAGGACGGAATCCCAATAGAACGACATTTACCGTTACACGTCCATCGTGCACATTTGTGGCAATTTGAACTCATGCGCTTTGCTCGTCGCTTCTTTGCAAAAGTGCTTCTACCTGTACCTGGTAAATGCAAAACAGGAAGATATTCATCTTCACGTACCTTGGCTTCAATTATCCAACGTATGTCGTCAGGAATCCCTTTGTGCATAAGCATTCTTAATCTTTCAAGTCGAACTTGGTAAAGCTTCAATAAAATATTTCGAGGAAAAGGAGGAAATCGTTTCTGCAATCTTGTGAGAATATCATCCATCCTGAAAAAAAATGAAAAAAATGAAAGAGAAATTGGAAGAGAAATTTATATACAATATCAGTTTTGTGGGTAGCTGATGGAACCGATTTAAATAATCACGGAGTACCGTTATCCGCCATTTAACCGGGGTAAAAAAAATAAATTATAAATTATATTTACATCTTGTAAGAGAAAAGAACTATTAAACAAAAGAAAAGAAAAACAATAAAAGATAGAATGATGGAGAGTAAGGAATATGCAAATCTGATATAATAGATGCTCTCCATCCTTTTGGGTTGCCTCCCAAGAAGCGCTTGGTTTATTGTCCTCAGCCTAACTTAGACCCATGCCATTATTATTCAACATACTTTGGCTCAAAAAGTGGAAACTCCTCCACATCTTGTATTGGAAAGTTCTCATAGTAAGGCTTCAATCTATGACCATTCACTTTGAATGCCTTATCTGTTTTTGGGCTTTGGATTTCAACTGCACCATGAGTAAATACATTAGTAATAACAAAAGGTCCAACCCAACGAGAACGTAACTTACCTGGATATAACTTAAGGCGTGAATGGAAGAGAAGAACTTTTTGTCCAACAACAAATTCTTTTCTTGATATCATCTTGTCATGGAATGCCTTAGTCTTTTCCTTGTAAATCCTAGAATTCTGATAGGCATCATTCCTTATCTCCTCTAATTCTTGTAGGTCAAGTTTTCTTTTCTTTCCTATCTCATCCATCTCCATGTTGCATTGTTTGATAGCCCAATATGATTTATGTTCCAATTCAACCGGAAGATGACAAGGCTTACCATAAACAAGTCGATAAGGAGACATACCAATGGGTGTCTTATATGCTGTCCTATAAGCCCAAAGTGCATCATCAAGTCGTGAACTCCAATCCTTCCTATTTGGATTAACTGTCTTTTCAAGGATGGACTTAACTTCTCGGTTTGACACTTCAGCTTGCCCACTAGTTTGAGGATGATATGAGGTGGAGACCTTGTGTGTGATGTTATACTTCCTCAAAAGTGCTTCCATAGTCCTATTGCAAAAGTGAGTACCTCTATCGCTGATTATGGCCTTTGGCGTTCCAAACCTAGCCAAGATGTTAATCTTGACAAAATCTGAAACAACTTTAGAGTCATTAGTCCTAGTGGATTTTGCTTCCACCCACTTTGAAACATAATCAACGGCAAGTAAAATATAAAGATTACCAAAAGAAGGAGGAAAAGGTCCCATGAAATCCATGCCCCATACATCAAAAATTTCAACAATAAGTATTGGAGTTTGAGGCATTTGATTTCTAGGACCTAAGTTACCTGTTCTTTGGCAACGATCACATGACTTGCAAAAGAGGTATGCATCTTTGAATATGGTAGGCCAATAAAATCCAGAATCAAGAACTTTCATGGCTGTTCTTTTGGATCCAAAGTGTCCTCCACATGCATAAGAGTGACAAAAGGTGAGAATAGATTGAAATTCAGTTTCGAGTACACACCTTCTTATAATCTGATCGGAGCAATGCTTCCAAAGGTAAGGATCATCCCATATGTAGTATTTGGCATCACTCTTGATCTTATTTCTTTGAGCTTGTGTCAACTCTTGTGGCAATTTCTTGGTAACTAAGTAATTAACAATATCAGCATACCAAGGAGTTGTTGTACTTATAAAAAGAAGTTGCTCATCCGGAAAGTTCTCATTCAAGGGTAGTGCATCCTCTTCATGAACTAAACGGCTAAGATGGTCCGCAACCAGGTTGTCACTACCTCTCTTATCTTTTATCTCCAAATCAAACTCTTGTAAGAGAAGTATCCATCTAATCAACCTTGGTTTGGCCTCCTTTTTAGTGAGTAAGTACTTAAGGGCTGCATGGTCAGAAAATACAATTACTTTAGTACCAATTAAATAAGATCGAAATTTTTCTAAAGCAAATACAACAGCCAAAAGTTCTTTTTCAGTAGTGGAATAGTTCAATTGAGCATCATTAAGAGTTCTTGAGGCATAATAAATGGCATGTGAGGCTTTGCCAACCCGTTGGCCCAAAACAGCTCCAATGGCATAGTCACTAGCATCACACATGATTTCAAAAGGTACATTCCAATCTGGTGGTTGGATGATAGGAGCTGATGTCAAGAGTCCCTTCAATGTTTCAAACGCCTCTTTGCATTTATCATCAAAGTGGAAAACCACATCTTTTTGTAGTAGCTTGCAAAGAGGTAATGTGATCTTTGAGAAGTCTTTGATAAATCTCCTATAGAAACCTGCATGTCCAAGAAAAGAACGAACCTCTCTCACATTTGTGGGAGGTGGTAAAGAATGCATAATATCTATTTTAGACTTATCAACCTCTATCCCTCTAGAAGAAATAACATGGCCCAAAACTATTCCTTGTTCTACCATAAAGTGACATTTTTCCCAATTCAAAACAAGGTTAGTTTCCATGCATCTTTCAAGTACAAGTGTAAGGTTCTCTAGACATCTATCAAAAGAATCACCATAGACACTAAAATCATCCATAAACACTTCTATGATATTCTCTACATAATCTGAAAATATGCTAACCATACACCTTTGGAATGTAGCTGGTGCAGTACAAAGACCAAATGGCATACGCCGGTATGCAAAAGTACCAAATGGACATGTGAATGTTGTTTTCTCTTGGTCCTCCGGAGCAATGGCTATCTGATTATAACCTGAAAAACCATCAAGAAAACAATAATGAGAATGGCCAGCTAACCTTTCAAGCATTTGATCAATAAAAGGTAAAGGAAAGTGGTCTTTGCGAGTTGTGGAATTAAGTTTACGATAATCAATACAAACTCGCCATCCTGTTTGAATCCTAGTAGGAACAAGTTCATTCTCATTATTTGTTACCACCGTTACACCTGATTTCTTTGGAACCACTTGGACTGGGCTCACCCATTTGCTATCCGAGATAGGATAGATCACTCCAACATCTAGGAGCTTCAGTATCTTCTTTTTCACAACCTCCATCATATGAGGGTTCAATCTTCTTTGTGCTTCTCTTGTTGGTTTAGACCCTTCCTCTAACAAAATCCGGTGCATGCACATGGATGGGCTTATTCCCTTGATATCGGCAATTGTCCAACCAATTGCTGTTTTATGCTCTCTAAGCACCCGGATAAGTCGCTCTTCTTGCAAAGGTGTGAGCTCTTTGGCAATGATGACAGGTAGTGTGTCCTTTTCCCCTAAGAACAAATATTTCAAGTGGTTCGGTAGTGGTTTCAACTCTAAAGTTGGTGCCTGCAAAATGGAAGGTAGAAGTTTCTCATTAGATAAAGGCAAATCAATAAATGAAACATCAAACCTTGCATCTTTAGGTTGCAGCGAGTGTAAAGATTCTAGTGCCCCTTCCACCTGGTCACTCAAGGCTAGTTTAGCATTCCCCATTCCGAGATGGTTGCTAAGGACTATTTCTACACTATCTTCACCATCTAGCTCATAAGCTTGCTGCACTAGTGAGTCAATTATATCAATATTAAAAACAGAATGCACATCACTAGGATATCTCATGGCCTCAAAAATGTTAAAGCGAATTATTTCACCATCAAATTCCATAGTTAAAGTGCCATCATGTACATCTATTTTAGTTCTTGCTGTTTTCAAGAATGGTCTCCCTAATAGAATAGGTGTGGGATTAGAAGACATCTCATCTTCCATCTCAATAACATAAAAGTCAGCGGGAAAAACCAATTCATTAACCTGTACAAGAACGTCTTCTACAACTCCTCTTGGATAAGTGTTAGAACGGTCAGCAAGTTGTATTATAACACCGGTTTCCTCTAATGGTCCTAGATTCAATGAAGCATAAATTGAATATGGTATGACATTAATAGATGCCCCTAGATCTAGCATAGCACGCTCAAACCTGGTGTTGCCTATCTTACAAGGAATGGTAAACATACCTGGATCCTTGCATTTAGGTGGGAGTTTCTTTTGAAGAACAGCTGACACATTCTCCCCCACACTTACCTTTTCATTCCATTTCAACTTCCGTTTAGATGTGCACAACTCTTTTAGGAACTTGGCATATCTTGGCACTTGCTTGATAGCATCTAGTAAAGGAATGTTCACCTCTACTTTCCGGAAGGTTTCCAAAATTTCCTTCTCTTGCTCCTCCTTCTTGGACTTTGCTAACCTGCTAGGAAAAGGTGGAGGAGTTATATAAGAAGGAAAGGATGGTTTAGGAATTACCTTTTTTAGTGGCTCGTTGGGATGTGAAGAGGATGCCATGGTATTGTTCTCCCCTTGAGCACTATCATTTTGTGGTGTCTCTAGCTGTTTCCCACTTCTTAAATTTATAGCATTGGCATTCTCTCTTGGATTCACTATGGTTTGGGAAGGTAATTTCCCAGAATCCCTTGCTTGCATTTGACTCATGGTTGTTGCCAATTGCCCTATTTGAGTCTCCAAATTTCGAATACTTGTCTTTGTTTCCTGTTGAAATTGAATTGTATTAGTAGAAAGAGCTTTAACAAGATCTTCAAGAGAAGTACCTGAATTTTGGGTGGGTGGTAGTTGTTGTCGGGTTTGGTATGGTTGTTGCACTCTTTGCTGAAAACCCGGTGGCCTGTGGTCAAATGGTGGAGGAATAGTTTGTGATTGGTTCCCTCCATAATTGAAGTTTGGATGATCCCTCCATCCTGGATTGTAAGTGTTTGAGTAGGGATCATATTTCCTTGATTGGTTCTGAAATCCACCCATGGCATTCACATGTTCATTGGTATCCTCTTGAAGTGTTGGACACATATCAGTTTGGTGCCCTATGTTTGAACATATGCCACAAGCCTTTATTTGTTGTATTTTACCTACAGCCAATTGTTGAACAAGAGAAGTCAGTTTATCAAATTTTTGTTCAAGGGATGATATACTTACCTCATTAACTCTCTTGGGTTGTGGTGGTGGATCTTGTCTCATTGAGAACTGTTGAGAATTGGCTGCCATGTTGGAGATTAATGTTCTAGCAGCCCTGGGAGTCTTATCAACTAGAGCTCCCCCACTAGCGGCATCTATCATACTTCTCTCCATGGGCATGAGACCTTCATAGAAGTATTGGATGAGAAGTTGTTCACTTATCTGATGATGTGGACATGATGCACAAAGTTTCTTGAACCTCTCCCAATATTCATATAAGGACTCTCCGTTGTATTGCCGAATCCCACATATCTCTTTCCTAATGTTGGCAGCCTTAGATGCTGGGAAATACCTTTCCAAGAATGCTTTCTTCAAATCATTCCATGTAGTGATGGTCCCGGATGGTAGATAGTAGAGCCATTCCTTTGCTGAATCAGCTAGAGAGAATGGGAAGGCTCTCAACTTAACTTGCTCTTCCGTGACCCCTGTTGGTCTCATGCTTGAGCAAACTACATGGAATTCCTTGAGGTGCTTATTTGGATCCTCTCCTGCAAAACCATGAAAAGTTGGGAGAAGGTGAATCAAACCAGATTTTAATTCAAAAGCTACCTCAAGATTAGCATATTCAATGCATAATGGTTGTTGACCCAAGTCCGGAGCGGCTAGCTCCTTGAGAGTTCGGTTGTCAGCTGCTGCCATCTCTCCTTGCTTCTCTTGGATGTTTTGGATCAACTCCTCGATTGGTTGTTGGTGAGAAGTTATAAATTCCCGAATTTTTCTAAGTCGTAAGTCTTTTTCGGGAGCTTGGAACATTCACTAATAAAAAAATATAAGAAAGTAAATAATTAGAACAGAAAATAAGAATAAACTAATAAACTAATAAACTAAAGAAAGCAATCCCCGGCAACGGCGCCAAAAATTTGATGCACCCAAAAGAGTGTATCTTATTTAACCTTGCACTAAAAAGATAAATTGTAAGTATAGTAGTTAGCAAGGGTCGAGTCCTCAGGGATTGGGTTTTAGTTTATAAGTTAATAGTTTAAAACTTAAATTCAAGAACAATAAAAGAAAAGGGGTTTTTGAAGCCAGATTTAAACTAAAGTAAATAATAAGAATAAGATGCAAGGCGGTATAACCAGCCAATAAAAATATATATACTAAATTAGGCGGTATAACCAGCCAATAAAAATATATATACTAAATTAGGCGGTATAACCAGCCAATAAAAATAAAACAAAGTTAATATACAAATTAGGCGGTATAACCAGCCAATAAAAATAAATATAAAAAATAAGCAAACTAAAAGTAAGAAAACAAGTAAGTAAGAAGAATCAAATATGAAAAATATGGTTAAGGTTTCATTCTCCACCACTAGACATCATTAAGAATCAATTTCAGATCTATCAATATCAACCAACTATCAAAGTTAACAACCGTAGATAACAACAAGCTCTGTTATCCCAATCTTTCCTTAATTTGTCGTTAAATAGAACAAGCTCTCTATTTAATCTCTAACCATTAAACAACCTAGAATAAGCTCTCTAAATTCAATTTAATGGCAGCTTTATGATGAGAAAGATAGGTTGATCTAAGCAACAAACACATAAGCTCGGATTGTTCAACTTAGGTTATGTTCCACTTTGCAATTATTGAAAACTTGACCATAATCATTAATCACAAATTGCCACTTATGAATAGGAAATCAAGACAATTACACGGATCAAGACTCCTAAACTAGCAATAGATAATTATCAAGATCTATCTAGTTGTACACCTAAATAAATCAAGACAACATCATGAACAATTCTTGTAGAAGAACATAAGCAACTTTGATAGAAAATTAATGATAGATAGAATCTGAAAATCAATCACAAAACGTGTCTAGGGCTTTGAAATCACCCTTAACCAAATAGAAGTTTAGCCTAGCATAGGCATCATAAACATAAACATAAAATTAAAGAGAATCTAAGAAGGAAATAAAAGAAAGAAAGAAGAAGAAGAAGAATATTAATTATCCAACCTCTTGCTCTTTCTAAAGAAAAAAGAAAACTAGAGAAAAGAAAGAAGAAGAAAACTTAGAGAATTTTGTTAAAATGGCTAATATCCTACCAATCTCCAATATGATCCCTTACAATCATCCAAGGCCCTCTATTTATACACATTTTGGAGGGCTAAATGACAAGAGACAAGCTTTACAAATTTCAAAGGTAGGTATAATAGGTGGGTGCATTTTCTAACAATTTTCGTCATGTATGACGATTTTGATCAGCCAACTTGATGGTCGATTTTGTCAATTTTGGAGGCCTTATCTGATCACATGGTCTTCTAGACAAATGTTACCCTATCAGTTACGGATCCATAGCCGTTGGAATCATCTCATTTGCTGATGTGGATAAGCAGATATGGGCAAAATACGAAAACATGTCAGCACAGACGTCATTGCACATCAGCCAACTTGATGGTCGATTTCGCTAGGGAAAACGACTCCGTTTCAAGAAGTGTAAAACATGAAAAAGATAGATATGCCTCTTAGCTTTGCAGGGCCACAAATTTCAGCCTTATTGCTTCAGTGAAACTCGAGATATAGCTGATATGGCAAAATGTGTCGGAATTAGAACTGAACTGGATTTGCCCTTAATTCTAGTAATCTGAAATCACTCAAAGAAACTTGTGAAAAACACCAAAATACATAAAAATATAAAAGATCATAAACACAATTAGACTAAACAATAATAACTCGTATTTGACACAAAACAATAATAAAACATAACTAAAAACTATATAATTATACGAGTTATCAACTGAGTAAGGAGAATTTGGGTAATATCCAACTTTCTCTTGAGACGTATCCTAGTGGAGACGTACAAAGAGAAATTCTTGATTTATGGCCGCAATTCCAAAGGGAATGGCAACATCTTGGGAATCTGATGTTAAAAGACCCTGTTTGCCAGCTTGTAAGAAAACTGGATGAGAAGCATATCCTCGACTCATAGAAGGCGTTTAAGCCGTTTCTGGACGTAAAACCAGAGGAAGATGTGAGCCACAATCACAACTACAATAAATGACTTCTCAGCTTTTGGTTTGATTTGCAATAACTTCATTTCGGTTTAATTTACATGTTGTTCGATTTGTGTAATTATTCTCGTTTTTTTTTTTGCATTGGTCTTTTACGGTTGATTTTTCGTCTCTTTTTTATTTTCTTCCTGAAATCACGCAAAAATCTTTTGTTAGGTTAACATTTTCTTCTGACAGGTCAGATACACATTCGGCGACATTATTACTCTTGTCTGATTCACTACTTAGTCCTCTATATATTACACCATGTACTCATTCTCTTTCAGGCACTCGAAGAAAAAAAAAATGGAAAGTACTTCATCCCAGCGCATTAAAAAAATTTGTGTCTTTGGAGGTGCTTATCCAGGGAAAATAACATATTCGCTGATGAAGCCATAAGAGTTGGAGTAATACTTGCCCAACAAAAGATCCACTTGATTTATAGAGGCGGTAGTACGGGTTTAATGGGAGCAGTCGCTACAGCAGCACACGCCGGAGGAAGTCCAGTTCTAGGAATCGTGCCAAAACTATTCACAAGTTTTTGTGGACCTACCGTGGGTAAGGAAATACAAGTCTGGAGTATCCCTGAACGGATGACAATCATGTACCATTCTGCCGATGCATTCATTGCTTTACCAGGAGGTCTGGGTACATTGGAAGAAATAGCTTGCGTGGCTTCTTGGTCATCTTTGGTCACAAATAAGAAACCCATTGGTTTGCTTAATATTAATGGTTATTTTAGTAATTTGCTTTCATATTTAGATAATGCTGTGGATAATGGATTCATGTTTTCAGAGGCAAGGAGAACCATAATTTCTGCTACAACCATTGAAGATTTACTTAAAAAGCTCAAAGCTTATGAGTGTTTATCTGCTACGGTTGTTTCGCAAACGCTCGGAAAAAGAAAAAGAGATATGGACGAGCAAGGAGTGGATTGCACTTTGTCTTTGTGACATTATCTAACATTTTGCTTGTTGTGTCTCAGTTATAATAAGTGGTTAGCAACCTCTGCAGGTAATATCTCCTAAATTCTACCTTTAAAATTTGACATTGGGGACAATGTCATATTTTAGTAGGGGGTAAGGGACATATTTTGCTAATTTTAAAAAAAAAAAAAAATTGTTGTGTTTTAAGCCATTTAGAAGTATTCATTCTGAACAAGGTCTGAGTAAGGGAGACTTGAGACATACCTTGTCAGTTTGATTTCTTCTTTTCAAAAAAAAAAAATATTGTTTGTTGTGTTTTAAGCAATTTAGAAGTATTCATTTTGAACAAGGTCTGAGTAAGGGAGACTTGAGACATACCTTGTCAGTTTGATTTTAATCTTTTTATGTTTACTTGTTAATTTTTGTTTAGAATTTAAGGATTATTTAGGTTGCATGAGTTTGTTTTGTTTTGAGTCTTAGTTGTTCCTATTCTTATGTTATTAGTTCTTTTCTCTTACACATGATTCTTTCATTTGGGTTAATAGACTTACATTGAGGACAATGTAAGAATTAAGTGTGGGGGGAATGATTTAGGATTTCTTTTATTTTTGTCTACTATTTTTTTTTATGAGTCTTTATTATTATTTTTAGTGTGTTTTAGTTCCTTTTCAATACTATGATGAGATATGAATTGCATAAGTCTAAAACAGATTTATTAGTGAGAAGATTTTCATGAGAATTGAACTTGATATCAATCGTTTAATGAGCCAATGTTAATATGATATGTTGATTGAGAAAGAAGCATGTTTAGACTTAATCAGACTTGTATAATCATCCTTGTGAGTTTTTGAGCCTATAATGATTGATGCATTATATAAATCAATCTAATTTCTTTCTTGAGTGCTCTTATGATTACATGATTCTCTAGAACTTGCTTTAGACCTTGTTGAGACTATATTGATGCATGTGACAACATGAATATGATAGAGGCATTAGGATTTTTAGCCAGGGCCAAACAGCCATCCATTATTATTGTTCTAAGAGAACATCCCCACTAGTGAGCCAATTTGAGCCTACATTAAATATGCTGTTTTATTGGTAACCACAACTTACACCTAGCCTAAATATACTTATATCCTTACCCTTGTTTTGAGACATATTGCAAAAAAAAAAAAGGGATATTTTTAGTTAAAAATTTGGGTTAGAAACAAAAGATAAGTGTGGGGGAAGAATAGAAAAGAAAAAGACAAGAGAAAAAGAAAGGGATCATTGTCAAATACATTCCCATATTAAAAAAAAAATATATCTTCTCTTGAACTTCTAGTTAAAGTAAAGAAAAAGATGTTACAAAGTTGGTTAGAATGATGCAAAGGCTCAACATGAATATTTAGCCTATGTTATTATGTGCTTTATAAGAGTTTTGAGAAGTTTTATTTGTATGATCCTATTATGTCTCTAAACTCTATGAACTCTTTGAAACCTTTGTGATATCTTTATCCTTTTGTTCTTTAACCACATTATAACCCTTTGGCCCCATTACATCCTTGAATAAAGACCTCTTGATTTATGAAGTTGTATGATCTAAATAGTGGATAATAGGTGGACAAGCAAGCATATGGTAGAATTGTTTTCATGAGATTGATTGAGTGTAAACACTTTACCACTACTTTAAAAAGTGAAAATCAAGAGAGTATCCCATGTGAGAAGTTGAGATTAAGTTTGAATATGCACTATTTTGATTGAAATATGTTATGTTAATATTGGCTTAACTCAAACAATTTACATTCAAGCAAGATTTTTTGTGAATTTCTTTAAGCTATTGATTAGTTTTTAAGACTTGTCCAATGATTATCTCTAATTTATATTGGAAGGATTAGTTATAATTATTATTTTTAGTTTTTCTTATGTCTTCAATGTTTGTGGGTATCGTCCTAGTAAACCCTCACGAGACTAAACTCGTCCACTAGGGACACCTAGGGGTTTAAAGGCTTGTGTCACATGCTAAGTGTCACCGTGATTTCCTACGAAAGTGGATTAGATTAGATTTTCTTATTTTATTTTTATTGAGTCGTTGCTAGGGACTAGCAACAATCTAAGTGTGGGGGTGTGATAACTCGTATAATTATATAGTTTTTAGTTATGTTTTATTATTGTTTTGTGTCAAATACGAGTTATTATTGTTTAGTCTAATTGTGTTTATGATCTTTTATATTTTTATGTAATTTGGTGTTTTTCACAAGTTTCTTTGAGTGATTTCAGATTACTAGAATTAAGGGCAAATCCAGTTCAGTTCCAGTTCCGACACCTTTTGCCGTATCAGCTATATCTGGAGTTTCACTGAAGCAATAAGGCTAAAATTTTAACTGTGCAAAGTTAAGAGGCATATCTATCTTTTTCATGTTTTACACTTCTTGAAGCGGAGTCGTTTTCTCTAGCGAAATCGACCATCAAGTTGGCTGATGTGCAATGACGTCTGTGCTGACCTGTTTTCGTATTTTGCCCATATCTTCTTATCCACATCAGAAAATGAGCTGATTCCAACGGCTATGGATCAGTACCGGACAGGGGAACATTTTTCTAGAAGACCATGTGATCAGATCAGGCCTCCAATATTGACAAAATCGACCATCAATTTGGCTGATCAAAATTGTCATACAATATGACGAAAATTGTTAGAAAAATGCACCCACCTATTATACCTACCTTTGAAATTTGTAAAGCTTGTCTCTTGTCATTTAGCCCTCCAAAATGTGTATAAATAGAGGGCCTTGGATGATTGTAGAGGATCATATTGTACATTGGTAGGATATTAGCCATTGTAATAAAATTGTTAGAAAAATTCTCTAAGTTTTCTTCTTCTTTCTTTTCTCTAGTTTTCTTTTTCTTTATTTTCTTCTTCTTCTTTATTTCTTTTATTTCCTTCTTAGATTCTCTTTAATTTTATGTTTATGTTTACAATGCCTATGCTAGGCTAAACTTCTATTTGGTTAAGGGTGATTTCAAAGCCCTAGACATGTTTTGTGATTGATTTTCAGATTCTATCTATCATTAATTTTCTATCAAAGTTGCTTATGTTCTTCTCAAAAAATTGTTCATGATGTTGTCTTGATTTATTTAGGTGTACAACTAGATAGATCTTGATAATTATCTATTGCTAGTTTAGGAGTCTTGATCCGTGTAATTGTCTTGATTTCCTATTTCATAAGTGGCAATTTGTGATTAATGATTATGGTCAAGTTTTCAATAATTGCAAAGTGGAACATAACCTAAGTTGAACAATCCGAGCTTATGTGTTTGTTGCTTAGATCAACCTATCTTTCTCATCAGAAAGCTGCCATTAAATTGAATTTAGAGAGCTTATTCTAGGTTGTTTAATGGTTAGAGATTAAATAGAGAGCTTGTTCTATTTAACGACAAACTAAGGAAAGATTGGGATAACAGAGCTTGTTGTTATCTACGGTTGTTAACTTTGATAGTTGGTTGATATTGATAGATCTGAAATTGATTCTTAATGATGTCTAGTGGTGGAGAATGAAACCTTAACCATATTTTTCATATTTGATTCTTCTTACTTACTTGTTTTCTTACTTTTCTAGTTTGCTTATTTTTAAAAGTATATTTATTTTTATTGGTTGGTTATACCGCCTAATTTAGTATATATATTTTTATTGGCTGGTTATACCGCCTAATTTAGTATATATATTTTTATTGGCTGGTTATACCGCCTTGCATCTTATTCTTATTATTTACTTTAGTTTAAATCTGGCTTCAAAAACCCCTTTTCTTTTATTGTTTTCTTTGAACGTAAGTTATAAACTAATAACTCATAGATTAAAACCCAATCCCTGAGGACTCGACCCTTGCTAATCATTATACTTACAATTGATCTTTTTAGTGCAAGGTTAAATAAGATACACTCTTTTGGGTGCATCACATAATATCTATTTTAGATTTATCAACCTCTATCCCTCTATAAGAAATAACATGGCCCAAAACTATTCCTTGTTCTACCATAAAGTGACATTTTTCCCAATTCAAAACAAGGTTAGTTTCCATGCATCTTTCAAGTACAAGTGTAAGGTTCTTTAGACATCTATCAAAAGAATCACCATAGACACTAAAATCATCCATAAACACTTCTATGATGTTCTTTACATAATCTGAAAATATGCTAACCATACACCTTTGGAATGTAGCTGGTGTATTACAAAGACCAAATGGCATACGCCGGTATGCAAAAGTACCAAATGGACATGTGAATGTTGTTTTCTCTTGGTCCTCCGGAGCAATGGCAATCTGATTATAACCTGAAAAACCATCAAGAAAACAATAATGAGAATGGCCAGCTAACCTTTCAAGCATTTGATCAATAAAAGGTAAAGGAAAGTGGTCTTTGCGAGTTGTGGAATTAAGTTTTCGATAATCAATACAAACTCGCCACCCTGTTTGAATCCTAGTAGGAACAAGTTCATTCTCATTATTTGTTACCAACGTTACACCTGATTTCTTTGGAACCACTTGGACCGGGCTCACCCATTTGCTATCCGAGATAGGATAGATCACTCCAACATCTACGAGCTTCAGTATCTCCTTTTTCACAACCTCCATCATAGGAGGGTTCAATCTTTTTTGTGCTTCTCTTGTTGGTTTGGACGCCTCCTCTAACAAAATCCGGTGCATGCACATAGATGGGCTTATTCCCTTGATATCGGCAATTGTCTAACCAATTGCTGTTTTATGCTCTCTAAGCACCCGAATAAGTCGCTCTTCTTGCAAAGGTGTGAGCTCTTTGGCAATGATAACCGGTAGTGTGTCCTTTTCACCTAAGAAAACATATTTCAAGTGGTTCGGTAGTGGTTTAAACTCTAAAGTTGGTGCCTGCAAAATGGAAGGTAGAAGTTTCTCATTAGATAAAGGCAAATCAATAAATGAAACATCAAACCTTGCATCTTTAGGTGGCAGCGAGTGTAAAGATTCTAGTGCCCCTTCCACATGGTCACTCAAGGCTAGTTCCCCTTTAGCATCCTCCATTCCAAGATGTTTGCTAAGGACTATTTCCATACTATCTTCACCATCTAGCTCATAAGCTTGCTGCACTATTGAGTCAATTATATCAATCTTAAAAACAGAATGCACATCACTAGGATATCTCATGGCCTCAAAAATGTTAAAGCGAATTATTTCACCATCAAATTCCATAGTTAAAGTGCCATCATGTACATCTATTTTAGTTCTTGCTGTTTTCAAGAATGGTCTCCCTAGTAGAATAGGTGTGGGATTAGAAGACATCTCATCTTCCATCTCAAGAACATAAAAGTCAGCGGGAAAAACCAATTCATTAACCTGTACAAGAACGTCTTCTACAACTCCTTTTGGGTAAGTGTTAGAACGGTCAGCAAGTTGTATTATAACACCGGTTTCCTCTAATGGTCATAGATTTAATGAAGCATAAATTGAATATGGCATGACATTAATAGATGCCCCTAGATCTAGCATAGCACGCTCAAACCTGGTGTTCCCTATCTTACAAAGAATGGTAAACATACCTGGATCCTTGCATTTAGGTGGGAGTTTCTTTTGAAGAACAGCTGACACATTCTCCCCTACACTTACCTTTTCATTCCATTTCAACTTCCGTTTAGATGTGCACAACTCTTTTAGGAACTTGGCATATCTTGGCACTTGCTTGATAGCATCTAGTAAAGGAATGTTCACCTCTACTTTTCGGAAGGTTTCCAAAATTTCTTTCTCTTGCTCCTCCTTCTTGGACTTTGCTAACCTGCTAGGAAAAGGTGGAGGAGTTATATAAGAAGGAAATGATGGTTTAGGAATTACCTTTTTTAGTGGCTCGTTGGGATGTGAAGAGGATGCCATGGTGTTGTTTTCCCCTTGAGCACTATCATTTTGTGGTGTCTCTAGCTGTTTCCCACTTCTTAAAGTTATAGCGTTGGCATTCTCTCTTGGATTCACTATGGTTTGGGAAGGTAATTTCCCAGAATCCCTTGCTTGCATTTGACTCATGGTTGTTGCCAATTGCCCTATTTGAGTCTCCAAATTTCGAATACTTGTCTTTGTTTCCTGTTGAAATTGAATTGTATTAGTAGAAAGAGCTTTAACAACATCTTCAAGAGAAGTACCTGAATTTTGGGTGGGTGGCAGTTGTTGTCGGGTTTGGTATGGTTGTTGCACTCTTTGCTGAAAACCCGGTGGCTTGTTGTCAAATGGTGGAGGAATAGTTTGTGATTGGTTCCCTCCATAATTGATGTTTGGATGATCCCTCCATCCTGGATTGTAAGTGTTTGAGTAGGGATCATATTTCCTTGATTGGTTCTGAAATCCACCCATGGCATTCGCATGTTCATTGGTGTCCTCTTGAAGTGTTGGACACATATCAGTTTGGTGCCCTATGTTTGAACATATGCCACAAGCCTTTATTTGTTGTATATTACCTACAGCCAATTGTTGAACAAGAGAAGTCAGTTTATCAAATTTTTGTTCAAGGGATGATATACTTACCTCATTAACTCTCTTGGGTTGTGGTGGTGGATCTTGTCTCATTGAGAACTGTTGAGAATTGGCTGCCATGTTGGAGATTAATGTTCTAGCAGCCCCGGGAGTCTTGTCAACTAGAGCTCCCCCACTAGCGGCATCTATCATACTTCTCTCCATGGGCATGAGGCCTTCATAGAAGTATTGGAT
The DNA here is from genome assembly GCA_030761205.1 of Fremontodendron californicum. NCBI lineage: Eukaryota > Viridiplantae > Streptophyta > Magnoliopsida > Malvales > Malvaceae > Fremontodendron > Fremontodendron californicum. Next base: position 4,741,593 of record JAULJL010000019.1, on the reverse strand, counting down.
GAGAAGTTGTTCACTTATCTGATGGTGTGGACATGATGCACAAAGTTTCTTGAACCTCTCCCAATATTCATATAAGGACTCTCCATTGTATTGCCGAATCCCACATATCTCTTTCCTAATGTTGGCAGCCTTAGATGCTGGGAAATACCTTTCCAAGAATGCTTTCTTCATATCATTCCATGTAGTGATGGTTCCGGATGGTAGATAGTAGAGCCATTCCTTTGCTGAATCAGCTAGAGAGAATGGGAAGGCTCTCAACTTAACTTGCTCTTCCGTGACCCCTGTTGGTCTCATAATTGAGCAAACTACATGGAATTCCTTGAGGTGCTTATTTGGATCCTCTCCTGCAAAACCATGAAAAGTTGGGAGAAGATGAATCAAACCAGATTTTAATTCAAAAGCTACCTCAAGATTAGCATATTCAATGCATAATGGTTGTTGACCCAAGTCCGGAGCGGCTAGCTCCTTGAGAGTTCGGTTGTCAGCTGCTGCCATCTCTCCTTTCTCCTCTTGGATGTTTTGGATCAACTCCTCAATTGGTTGTTGGTGAGAAGTTATAAATTCGCGAATTCTCCTAAGTCTTAAGTCTTCTTCGGGAGCTTGGAACATTCACTAATAAAGAAAAAAAAGTAAATAATTAGAACAGAAAATAAGAATAAACCAATAAACTAATAAACTAAAGAAAGCAATCCCCGGCAACGGCGCCAAAAATTTGATGCACCCAAAAGAGTGTATCTTATTTAACCTTGCACTTAAAAAGAATCAATTGTAGAGTATAGTGATTAGCAAGGGTCGAGTCCTCAGGGAATGGGTTTTAATCTATGAGTTATTAGTTTATAACTTACGTTCAAAGAAAACAAAGTAAAAGGGGGTTTTGAAATAGTGTTAAAAATTAGCAAACAAGAAAAGTAAGAAAACAAGTAAGAAATAAGAAATCAAATATGATAGAAATATGGTTAAGGTTTCATTCTCCACCACTAGACATCATTAAGAACCAATTTCAGATCTATCAATATCAACCAACTATCAAAGTTAACAACCGTAGATAACAACAAGCTCTGTTATCCCAATCTTTCCTTAGTTTGTCGTTAAATAGAACAAGCTCTCTATTTAATCTCTAACCATCAAACAACCTAGAATAAGCTCTCTAAATTCAATTTAATGGCAGCTTTATGATGAGAAAGATAGGTTGATCTAAGCAACAAACACATAAGCTCGGATTGTTCAACTTAGGTTATGTTCCACTTTGCAATTATTGAAAACTTGACCATAATCATTAATCACAAATTGCTACTTATGAATAGGAAATCAAGACAATTACACGGATCAAGACTCCTAAACTAGCATTAGACAATTATCAAGATTTATCTAGTTGGCCACCTAAACAAATCAAAACATCACCATGAACAATTTTTATGGAAGAACATAAGCAACTTATATAGAAAATTAATGATAGATAAAATCTAAAAATCAATTACAAAACATGTCTAGGGCTTTGAAATCATCCTTAACCAAATAAAAGTTTAGCCTAGCATAGGCATTGTAAATATAAACATAAAATTAAAGAGAATCTAAGAAGAAAATAAAAGAAAGAAAGAAGAAGAAGAAGAATATTAATTATCCAGCCTCTTGCTCTCTCAAAAACAAAGAAATAAAGAAGAAATCAGAACTTGATGCTTGGGGAAGTGTCAATTTCGTATGCCCCCTTGGTCTCTATTTATAGGCAATAGCTAGGGCATCAAACAAGTGAATTTCAGCTCTCTCTCTTCAATAAATGCTGACTTGTGGCTAAAGTTAAAGAAAAGTGGCTGACTTCTGTGTTTTAAGGAAAGATATAAGCCTTGGCAGCCAAGTTTGAATAAAGTAGGAAAGTTTTAGTCAAAGCACTCTTTAATGAAGAGAGATTATATTCTTGCAGCCAAAGTAAGTGTAAGGAAGGAAAGTTTTGGCTGATTTAATTCTCCTACTTTGACTAGGATTAGCTTTAAGGAAAGATACTTGCAATTAATGCAATTAATGCAAGTTGACAGCCAATAATACATATTTGACAAGCATAAACATAAATGTCAGCTAAGGTATTAAGAAAAAGATGTGATTTGCGGCTAGGATTTTTTCTGCCACTAGGGTTTTTAGGGAGATATTCCAATGCTGATTTGGATGACCATTTCTTATCCGATTTAGGCCCATCACCAACTGTTGGAAAGGTAATCAAGTGATATTCAAAAGTGAAGAAGGAAGTTTCTTCGAATAAAGAGTCTAACATCATGTTTTCTTTGCAACAAGCTCCGGAGGTCAAATCTGTCTTCTTGCTTTGCACAAAGAATTTGATCTTTTTGACTCACAACTCTTTTTCCATCTTGTGATTGTGATTTTGTAAGCTCTTTAACATCATAATTGACATGTTTTGACTTCATCTCCTCCAAAATACCTACAAAGCATAAAAACCTAGTAAAATGTCAAGGAAGTAAGAATCAAAGCACAAAGTATAAAGAAATTAAATAGGAAAATGTATGAAATTAAGCACTTATCAGCAATCCCCGGCAACGGCGCCAAAAACTTGATGCACCCAAAAGAGTGTATCTTATTGAACCTTGCACTTAAAAAAAATCAATTGTAAAGTATAGTGATTAGCAAGGGTCGAGTCCTCAGGGATTGGGTTTTAGTTTATAAGTTAATAGTTTATCACTTAAAAACAAGTGAACAAAAGTAAAGGGGATTTTGAAATCAGATTTAAACTAAAGTTAACAATAAAAATGAGAAAACAAGTAATTAAGAAGAATCAAATATGAAAAATATGGTTAAGGTTTCATTCTCCACCACTAGACATCATTAAGAATAAATTTCATATCTATCAACATTAATTAGCTATCAAAGTTAACAACCGTAGATAACAACAAGCTCTGTTACCCCAATCTTTCCTTAGTTCGTCGTTAAATAGAACAAGCTCTCTATTTAATCTCTAACTATCAAACAACCTAGAATAAGCTCTCTAAGTTCAATTTAATAGCAGCTTTATGATGAGAAAGATAGGTTGATCTAAGCAACAAACACATAAGCTCGGATTGTTCAACTTAGATTATGTTCCACTTTGTAATTATTGAAAACTTGACCATAATCATTATTCACAAATTGCCACTTATGAATAGGAAATCAAGACAATTACACGGATCAAGACTCCTAAACTAGCATTAGACAATTATCAAGATTTATCTAGTTGGCCACCTAAACAAATCAAAACATCATCATGAACAATTTTAATGGAAGAACATAAGCAACTTTGATAGAAAACAATGATAGATAGATTCCGAAAATCAATTGCAAAACATGTATAGGGCTTTGAAATCACCCTTAACCAAATAAAAGTTTAGCCTAGCATAGACATAGATAATATATACATAAAACTAGAAAGAAAATTAAAGAATGGAGAAGAAGAAGAAGAATGACGATCCTTTGAGTCTCCTCAAAAGATGTCTAGTTTGTGGCTCAAAAGATGGTATTTATAGAGCTTTAAAACCCTGAGAATAAGTCCTTGCCGCACAAGTAAGCCTGAAGGTGCAAAAATCACGTTTTTGCCTTTTTTTTCAGATTTGTGATTAGGGTTTTTCTGGTCGCAGGGTTCTTTAGGGAGATCTTCTAGCGCCAATTTGAATGCCCATTTCTTATCCGAGTTGGGCTCATAATATATCGTTGGAAAGATAATCAAGTAACTTCAAAAGTCAAGAAAGAAGTTTCTTCAAATAAAGATTCTAACATCACGTTTTCTTTACATCAAGCTTCGGAGGTCAAATCTGCCTGATTGCTTTTCAACCAGAAATTGATATTTTTGACTCTCAAGTATTCTTCCATCTTGTGATTATGATTTTGTAAGCTCTTTACCTTCATTATTGACATCTTTTGACTTCATTTTACCTAAAATTCAAAAAACATAATATAAGTAAATAAGATAAAGATCGAAAACATAACACAAACTAAAGGTAGAAAGGCATAAAGTGTATATTTTATGAGCTTATCATGATGATAGTGTGGAGATAGTCCTTAGCAAACATCTCGGAATGGGAAATGCAAAAGTGGAACTAGGCTTGAGTGACCATGTAGAAGGGGCAATAGAATCTTTACACTCGCTGCCACCTAAAGATGCAAGGTTTGATGTTTCATTTATTGATTTAACTTTATCTAATGAGAAACTTCTACCTTCCATTTTGCAAGCACCAACTTTAGAGTTGAAACCACTACCGGACCACTTGAAATATGTGTTCTTAGGTGAAAAGGACACACTACCGGTCATCATTGCCAAAGAGCTCACACCTTTAGAAGAAGAGCGACTTATCCGGGTGCTTAGAGAGCATAAAACAGCAATTGGTTGGACAATTTCCGATGTCTATGGAATAAGCCCATCCATGTGTAAGCACCGGATTTTGTTCGAGGAGGGGTCCAAACCAACAAGAGAAGCACAAAGATGATTGAACCCTCCTATGATGGAGGTTGTGTAAAAGGAGATACTGAAGCTCCTAAATGTTGGAGTGATCTATCCTATCTCGAATAGCAAATGGGTGAGCCCGATCCAAGTGGTTCCAAAGAAATCAGGTGTAACGGTGGTAACAAACAATGAGAATGAACTTGTTCCTACTAGGATTCAAACAGGGTGGCGAGTTTGTATTGATTATCGAAAACTTAATTCCACAACTTGTTATAATCAGATTGCCATTGCTCCGGAGGACCAAGAGAAAACAACATTAACATGTCCATTTGGTACTTTTGCATACCGGCGTATGCCATTTGGTCTTTGTAATGTACCTGCTACATTCCAAAGTTGTATGGTTAGCATATTTTCAGATTATGTCGAGAACATCATAGAAGTGTTTATCGATTATTGTAGTGTCTATGGTGATTCTTTTGATAGATGTCTAGAGAACCTTACACTTGTACTTGAAAGATGCATGGAAACTAATCTTGTTCTGAATTGGGAAAAATGTCACTTTATGGTAGAACAAGGAATAGTTTGGGCCATGTTATTTCTTCTAAAGGAATAGAGGTTGATAAATCTAAATTAGATATTATGCATTCTTTACCACCTCCTACAAATGTGAGAGAGTTTTGTTCTTTTCTTGGACATGCAGGTTTCTATAGGAGATTTATCAAAGACTTCTCAAAGATCACACTACCTTTTTGCAAGCTACCACAAAAAGATGTGGTTTTCCAGTTTGATGATAAATGAAAAGAGGTGTTTGAAACATTGAAGGGACTCTTGACATTATCTCCTATCATGCTAGTGACTATGCCATTGGAGCTGTTTTTGGGCCAACGGGTTAGCAAAGCCTCACATGCCATTTATTATGCCTCCCGAACTTTTAATGATGCTCAATTAAACTATTCCACTACTGAAAAAGAACTTTTGGCTGTAGTGTTTGCTCTAAAAAAATTTCGATCTTATTTAATTGGTACTAAAGTAATCGTATTTTCTGACCATGCAGCCCTTAGGTACTTACTCACTTAGATGGATACTTCTCTTACAAGAGTTTGGTTTGGAGATAAAAGATAAGAGAGGTAGTGACAACCTAGTTGCGGACCATCTTAGCTGTTTAGTTCATGAAGAGGATGCACTACCCTTGAATGAGAACTTTTCGGATGAGCAACTTCTTTTTATAAGTACAACAACTCCTTGGTATGCCAATATTGTTAATTACTTAGTTACCAAGAAGTTGCCACAAGCTCAAAAAAATAAGATCAAGAGTTGATGTGAACCCTAGGGGATAAACACTTTGAACCCACAAATTGAAATACCCTAACCCCAAGAAAGCCAAGATTCGGCAAAGAAAACTTAAACCCTTAGAAAGCCTATTTCAAGGAACCTAGATTAAGCATGTAAGCTAGACCCTAAGAACTCTCGTTTCAAGAACTTAAGTTTGATGGGTTGAACGCCACAAAGAAAGAATTCTTTGTTATGTTCTAAGTTCTGTCAAGAACTAAAAAGAGTGAAAACATTCACTTTGAATAAATTCAAACTCAATTGCATTAATTGCAAGTATCTTTCCTTAAAGCTAATTCTTGTCAAAGTAGGATAATTAAATAAGCCAAGACTTTCCTTCCTTACACTTACTTTGGCTGCAAGTTTGTAATCTCTCTTCATTAAAAAGTGCTTTGACTAAAACTTTCCTACTTTATTCAAACTTGGCTGCCAGGGCTTGTATCTTTCCTTAAAACACAAAAGTCAGCCATTTTTCCTTAACTTTAGCCACAAGTCAGCATTTATTGAAGGGAGAGAGCTGAAATTCACTTGTTTGATTCCCTAGCAATTGCCTATAAATAGAGATCAAGGGGGCAAACGAAATTGACACTTCTCCAAGCATCAAAGTTCTGATTTCTTCTTTGTTTCTTTGTTTTTGAGAGAGCAAGAGGCTGGATAATTAATATTCTGGACAATTAATATTCTTCTTCTTCTTCTTTCTTTCTTTTATTTTCTTCTTAGATTCTCTTTAATTTTGTGTTTATGTTTACAATGCCTATGCTAGGGTAAACTTTTATTTGGTTAAGGGTGATTTCAAAGCCCTAGACATGTTATAATTAATTTTCATAATCGATCTATCATTGTTTTCTATCAAAGTTGCTTATGTTTTTCCATTAAAATTGTTCATGATGATGTTTTGATTTGTTTAGGTGGCCAACTAGATAAATCTTGATAATTGTCTAATGCTAGTTTAGGAGTCTTGATCCGTGTAATTTTCTTGATTTCCTATTCATAAGTGGCAATTTGTGATTAATGATTATGGTCAAGTTTTCAATAATTGCAAAGTGGAACATAACGTAAGTTGAACAATCCGAGCTTATGTGTTTGTTGCTTAGATCAACCTATCTTTCTCATCATAAAGCTGCTATTAAATTGAACTTAGAGAGCTTATTCTAGGTTGTTTGATAGTTAGAGATTAAATAGAGAGGTTGTTCTATTTAACGACAAACTAAGGAAAGATTGGGTAACAAAGCTTGTTGTTATCTACGGTTGTTAACTTTGATAGCTAATTAATGTTAATAGATATGAAATTGATTCTTAATGATGTCTAGTGGTGGAGAATGAAACCTTAACCAAATTTTTCATATTTGATTCTTCTTAATTACTAGTTTTCTCATTCTTATTGTTAACTTTAGTTTAAACTGATTTCAAAAGCCCCTTTACTTTTGTTTACTTGTTTTTTAATTGATAAACTATTAACTTATCAACTAAAACCCAATACCTGAGTACTCGACCCTTGCTAATCACTATACTCTACAATTGATTCTTTTTAAGTGCAACGTTAAATAAGATACACACTTTTGGGTGCATCATGATCGTTTCAAAGAACAGGTAACTTAGGTGCTAGAAATCAAATGCCTCAAACTCTAATACTTATTGTCGAAATTTTTGATGTATGGGCCATGGATTTCATGGAACCTTTTCCTTCTTCTTTTGGTAATCTTTATATTTTACTTGCCGTTGATTATGTTTCGAAGTGGGTGGAAGCAAAAGCCACTAGGACTAATGACTCTAAAGTTGTTTCAGATTTTGTCAAGACTAACATCTTTGCTAGGTTTGGAACACCAAAGGCCATAATCAGCGATAGAGGTACTCACTTTTGCAATAGGACTATGGAAGCACTTTTGAGGAAGTATAACATCACACACAAGGTCTCCACATTATACCATCCTCAAACTAGTGGGCAAGCTGAAGTGCCAAATCGAGAAGTAAAGTCCATCCTTGAAAAGACAGTTAATCCAAATAGGAATGATTGGAGTTCACGAATTAATGATGCACTTTGGGCTTATAGGACAGCATATAAGACACCCATTGGTATGTCTCCTTATCGACTTGTTTATGGTAAGCTTTGTCATCTTCTAGTTGAATTGGAATATAAATCATATTGGGCTATCAAACAATGCAACATGGAGATGGATGAGGCAGGTAAGCTGATGCACCCAAAAGAGTGTATCTTGTTTAACCTTGCACTTAAAAAAAAAATCAATTGTACAGTATAGTGATTAGCTAGGGTCGAGTCCTCAGGGATTGGGTTTTAATCTATGAGTTATTAGTTTATAACTTAGGTTAAACGAAAACAAAAGAAAAGGGGGTTTTTGAAATAGTTTTAAAAATAAGCAAACAAGAAAAGTAAGATGCAAGTAAGAAATAAGAAATCAAATATGAGAGAAATATGGTTAAGGTTTCATTCTTCACCACTAGACATCATTAAGAACCAATTTTAGATCTATCGATATCAACCAACTATCAAAGTTAACAACCGTACATAACAACAAGCTCTGTTATCCCAATCTTTCCTTAGTTTGTCGTTAAATAGAACAAGCTCTCTATTTAATCTCTAACCATCAAACAACCTAGAATAAGCTCTATAAATTCAATTTAATGGCAGCTTTATGATGAGAAAGATAGGTTGATCTAAGCAACAAACACATAAGCTCGGATTGTTCAACTTAGGTTATGTTCCACTTTGCAATTACCGAAAACTTGACCATAATCATTAATCACAAATTGCCACTTATGAATAGGAAATCAAGACAATTACATGGATCAAGACTTCTAAACTAGCAATAGATAATTATCAAGATCTATCTAGTTGTACACCTAAATAAATCAAGACAACATCATAAAAAATTCTTGTAGAAGAACATAAGCAACTTTGATAGAAAATTAATGATAGATAGAATCTGAAAATCAATTACAAAACATGTCGAGGGCTTTGAAATCACCCTTAACCAAATAAAAGTTTAGCCTAGCATAGGCATTGTAAACATAAACATAAAATTAAAGAGAATCTAAGAAGAAAATAAAAGAAAGAAAGAAAGAATAAGAAGAAGAAGAATATTAATCATCCAGCCTCTTGCTCTGTCAAAAACAAAGAAACAAAGAAGAAATCAGAACTTTGATGCTTGGGAAAGTGTATTTTTGTTTGCCCCCTTGTTCTCTATTTATAGGCAATAGCTAGGGCATCAAACAAGCGAATTTTAGCTCTCTCCCTTCAATAAATGCTGACTTGTGGTTAAAGTTAAGGAAAAGTGGCTGACTTTTGTGTTTTAAGGAAAGATATAAGCCTTGGCAGCCAAGTTTGAATAAAGTAGGAAAGTTTTAGTCAAAGCATTCTTTAATGAAGAGAGATTATATTCTTGCAGCCAAAGTAGGTGTAAGGAAGGAAAGTCTTGGTTGATTTAATTCTCCTACTTTGACTAAGATTAGCTTTAAGGAAAGATACTTGCAATTAATGCAATTAATGCAAGTTGACAGCCACTAATCCTTCTTTGACAAGGATAAACATAAATGTCAGCTAGGGTATTAAGAAAAAAAATGTGATTTGCGGCTAGGGCTGCCACTAAGGTTGTTTAGGGAGATATTCCAATGCCGATTTGGATGAACATTTCTTATCCGATTTTGGGCCATGACCAACCGTTGGGAAGGTAATCAAGTGATCTTCAAAAGTCAAGAAGGACGTTTCTTCGAATAAAGAGTCTAACATCATATTTTCTTAGTAACAAGCTCCGTAGGTCAAATCTGTCTTCTTGCTTTGCACCAAGAATTTGATCTTTTTGACTCCCAACTCATTTTCCATCTTGTGATTGTGATTTTGTAATCTCTTTAACATCTTAATTGACATATTTTGACTTCATCTCCTCCAAAATACCTACAAAGCATAAAAACCTAGTAAAATGTCAAGGAAGTAAGAATCAAAGCACAAAGTATAAGGAAATTAAATAGGAAAACGTATGAAATTAAGCACTTATCAAATTCCCCCACACTTAATCTTTTGCTAGTCCTCGAGCAAAATCAAATAAGGACAAAATAATAAAACCTAATCTAATCCTCTTTCAATACAAATTAGAGACAATCATTGAACAAGTCTTATAAACTAATCAATAGCTTAAAGAGTTTCACAAAAAATCATGCTTGATAGTAAATGGTTTGAGTTATGCTATAATTAACATATCATATCTCAATCAAAATAGTGCATGTTCAAACTTAATCTCAACTTCTCACATGGAATACCCTCATGATTTTCACTCTTTAAAGTACTGGTGAAGTGTTTACACTCAATCAGTCTCATGAAAACAGTTTCTACCATATTGATGCACCCAAAAGAGTGTATCTTATTTAACTTTGCACTAGAAAGATAAATTGTAAGTATAGTAGTTAGCAAGGGTCGAGTCCTCAGGGATTGGGTTTTAGTTTATAAGTTAATAGTTTAAAACTTAAATTCAAGAACAATAAAAGAAAAGGGGTTTTTGAAGCTAGATTTAAACTAAAGTAAATAAGAAGAATAAGATGCAAGGCGGTATAACCAGCCAATAAAAATATATATACTAAATTAGGCGGTATAACCAGCCAATAAAAATATATATACTAAATTAGGCGGTATAACCAGCCAATAAAAATAAAACAAAGTTAATATACAAATTAAGCGGTATAACCAGCCAATAAAAATAAATATACTTTTAAAAATAAGCAAACTAGAAAAGTAAGAAAACAAGTAAGTAAGAAGAATCAAATATGAAAAATATGGTTAAGGTTTCATTCTCCACCACTAGACATCATTAAGAATCAATTTCAGATCTATCAACATCAACCAACTATCAAAGTTAACAACCGTAGATAACAACAAGCTCTGTTATCCCAATCTTTCCTTAGTTTGTCGTTAAATAGAACAAGCTCTCTATTTAATCTCTAACCATTAAACAACCTAGAATAAGCTCTCTAAATTCAATTTAATGGTAGCTTTATGATGAGAAAGATAGGTTGATCTAAGCAACATACACATAAGCTCGGATTGTTCAACTTAGGTTATGTTCCACTTTGCAATTATTGAAAACTTGACCATAATCATTAATCACAAATTGCCACTTATGAATAGGAAATCAAGACAATTACACGGATCAAGACTCCTAAACTAGCAATAGATAATTATCAAGATCTATCTAGTTGTACACCTAAATAAATCAAGACAACATCATGAACAATTTTTTGTAGAAGAACATAAGCAACTTTGATAGAAAATTAATGATAGATAGAATCTGAAAATCAATCACAAAACATGTCTAGGGCTTTGAAATCATCCTTAACCAAATATAAGTTTAGCCTAGCATAGACATTGTAAACATAAACATAAAATTAAAGAGAATCTAAGAAGGAAATAAAAGAAAGAAAGAAGAAGAAGAAAATAAAGAAAAAGAAAACTAGAGAAAAGAAAGAAGAAGAAAACTTAGAGACTTTTATTACAATGGCTAATATCCTACCAATGTACCATCTCTTACAATCATCCAAGGCCCTCTATTTATACACATTTTGAAGGGCTAAATGACAAGAGACAAGCTTTACAAATTTCAAAGGTAGGTATAATAGGTGGGTGCATTTTTCTAACAATTTTCGTCATATTGTATGACAATTTTGATCAGCCAACTTGATGGTCAATTTTTTCAATATTGGAGGCTTGATCTGATCACATGGTCTTCTAGAAAAATGTTTCCCGATCAGTTAGTGATCCATATCCGTTGGAATCAGCTCATTTGCTGATGTGGATCAGAAGATATGGTCAAAATACAAAAACTGGTCAGCACAGACGTCATTGCACATCAGCCAACTTGAGGGTCGATTTCGCTAGGGAAAAAGACTCCGTTTCAAGAAGTGTAAAACATGAAAAAGATAGATATGCCTCTTAACTTTGCACGGTTAAAATTTCAGCCTTATTGCTTCAGTGAAACGCCATATATAGCTGATATGGCAAAAGGTGTCGCAACTGGAATTGAACTGGATTTGCCCTTAATTGTTGATTTAACCTAGTAATCTGAAATCACTCAAAGAAACTCGTGAAAAAACACCAAATTACATAAAAATATAAAAGATCATAAACACAATTAGACTAAGAAATAATAACTCGTATTTGACGCAAACCAATAATAAAACATAACTAAAAACTATATAATTATACGAGTTATCACACCCCCACACTTAGATTGTTGCTAGTCCCTAGCAACGACTCAATAAAAATAAAATAAGAAAATCTAATCTAATCCATTTTCGTAGGAAATCACGGTGGCACTTAGCATGTGACACAAGCCTTTAAACCCCTAGGTGTCCCTAGTGGACGAGTTTAGTCTCGTGAGGGTTTACTAGGACGATACCCACAAACATTGAAGACATAAGAAAAACTAAAAATAATAATTATAACTAATCCTTCCAATATAAATTAGAGATAATCATTGGACAAGTCTTAAAAACTAATCAATAGCTTAAAGAAATTCACAAAAAATCTTGCTTGAATGTAAATAGTTTGAGTTAAGCCAATATTAACATAACATATTTCAATCAAAATAGTGCATATTCAAACTTAATCTCAACTTCTCACATGGGATACTCTCTTGATTTTCACTCTTTAAAGTAGTGGTAAAGTGTTTACACTCAATCAATCTCATGAAAACACTTCTACCATATGCTTGCTTGTCCACCTATTCTCCACTATTTAGATCATACAACTTCATAAATCAAGAGGTCTTTATTCAAGGTTGTAATGGGGCCAAAGGGTTATAATGTGGTTAAAGAACAAAAGGATAAAGATATCACAAAGGTTCCAAAGAGTTCATAGAGTTTAGAGACATAATAGGATTATACAAATAAAACTTCTCAAAACTCTTATAAAGCACATAATAACATAGGCTAAATATTCATGTTGAGCCTTTGCATTATTCTAACCAACTTTGTAACATCTTTTTCTTTACTTTAACTAGAAGTTCAAGAGAAGATATATATTTTTTTTAATATGGGAATGTATTTGACAATGATCCCTTTCTTTTTCTCTTGACTTTTTCTTTTCTTTTCTTCCCCCACACTTATCTTTTGTTTCTAACCCAAATTTTTAACTAAAAATATCCCTTGTTTTTTTTGCAATATGTCTCAAAATATATAATCGATCTTTAGAACAAGGGTAAGGATATAAGTATATTTAGGCTAGGTGTAAGTTGTGGTTACCAATAAAACAGCATATTTAATGTAGGCTCAAATTGGCTCACTAGTGGGGATGTTCTCTTAGAACATTAATAATGGATGGTTGTTTGGCTCTGGTTATAATCCTAATGCCTCTATCATATTCATGTTGTCACATGTATCAATATAGCCTCAAACGGTTTAAAGCAAGTTCTAGAGAATCATGTAATCATAAGAGCACTCAAGAAAGAAATTAGATTGATTTGTATAATGCATCAATCATTATAGGCTCAAAAACTCACAAGGATGATTATACAAGTCAGATTAAGTCTAAACATGCTTCTTTCTCAATCAACATATCATATTAACATTGGCTCATAAAAAGATTGATATCAAGTTCAATTCTCATGAAAATCTTCTCACTAATAAATCTGTTTTAGACTTATGCAATTCATATCTCATCATAGTATTGAAAAGGAACTAAAACACACTAAAAATAATAATAAAGACTCATAAAAAAAATAGTAGACAAAAATAAAAGAGATCCTAAATCATTCCCCCCACACTTAATTCTTACATTGTCCTCAATGTAAGTCTATTAACCCAAATGAAAGAATCATGTGTAAGAGAAAAGAACTAATAACATAAGAATAGGAACAACTAAGACTCAAAACAAAACAAACTCATGCAACCTAAATAATCCTAAAATACTAAACAAAAATTAACAAGTAAACATAAAAAGATTAAAATCAAACTGACAAGGTATGTCTCAAGTCTCCCTTACTCAGACCTTGTTCAGAATGAATACTTTTAAATGGCTTAAAACACAAATTTTTTTTTTTTTAAAAGAAGAAATCAAACTAACAAGGTATGTCTCAAGTCTCCCTTACTCAGACCTTGTTCAGAATGAATACTTCTAAATGGCTTAAAACACAACAATATATTTTTTTTTTTTTAAATTAGCAAAATATGTCCCTTACCCCCTACTAAAATATGGCATTGTCCCCAATGTCAAATTTTAAAGGTAGAATTTAGGAGATATTACCTGCAGAGGTTGCTAATCACTTATTATAACTGAGACACAACAAACAAAATGTTAGATAATGTCACAAAGACAAAGTGCAATCCACTCCTTGCTCGTCCATATCTCTTTTTCTTTTTCCGAGCGTTTGCGAAACAACCATAGCAGATAAACACTCATAAGCTTGGAGCTTTTTGAGTAAATCTTCAATGGTTGTAGCAGAAATTATGGTTCTCCTTGCCTCTGAAAACATGAATCCATTATCCACAGCATTATCTAAATATGAAAGCAAATTACTAAAATAACCATTAATATTAAGCAAACCAATGGGTTTCTTTTTTGTGACCAAAGATGACCAAGAAGCCACGCAAGCTATTTCTTCTAATGTACCCAGACCTCCTGGTAAAGCAATGAATGCATCGACAGAATGGTACATGATTGTTATCCGTTCAGGGATACTCCAGACTTGTATTTCCTTACCCACGGTAGGTCCACAAAAACTTGTGAATAGTTTTGGCACGATTCCTAGAACTGGACTTCCTCCGGCGTGTGCTGCTGTAGCGACTGCTCCCATTAAACCCGTACTACCGCCTCCATAAATCAAGTGGATCTTTTGTTGGGCAAGTATTACTCCAACTCTTATGGCTTCATCAGCGAAGATGTTATTTTTCCCTGGATAAGCACCTCCAAAGACACAAATTTTTTTAATGCGTTGGGACGAAGTACTTTCCATTTTTTTTCTTTTTCGAGTGCCTGAAAGAGAATGAGTACATGGTGTAATATATAGAGGACTGAGTAGTGAATCAGACAAGAGTAATAATGTCGCCGAAAGTGTATCTGACCTGTCAGAAGAAAATGTTAACCTAACAAAAGATTTTTGCGCGATTTCAGGAAGAAAATCAAAAAGAGAAGAAAAAATCAACAGTAAAAGACAAATAAAAAAAACGAGAATAATTACACAAATCGAACAACACGTAAATTAAACCAAAATAAAGTTATTGCAAATCAAACCAAAAGCTGAGAAGTCATTTATTGTAGTTGTGATTGTGGCTCACATCTTCCTCTGGTTTTACGTCCAGAAACGGCTTAAACGCCTTCTATGAGTCGAGGATATGCTTCCCATCCAGTTTTCTTACAAGCTGGCAAACAGGGTCTTTTAACATCAGATTCCCAAGATGTTGCCATTCCCTTTGGAATTGCGGCCATAAATCAAGAATTTCTCTTTGTACGTCTCCACTAGGATGCGTCTCAAGAGAAGGTTGGATATTACCCGAATTCTCCTTACTCAGTCCATCCTTAATGAATTCAATTTTATCATCTCGATTAGAGGACGGAATCCCAATAGAACGACATTTACCGTTACACGTCCATCGTGCACATTTGTGGCAATTTGAACTCATGCGCTTTGCTCGTCGCTTCTTTGCAAAAGTGCTTCTACCTGTACCTGGTAAATGCAAAATAGGAAGATATTCATCTTCACGTACCTTGGCTTCAATTATCCAACGTATGTCTTCAGGAATCCCTTTGTGCATAAGCATTCTTAATCTTTCAAATCGAACTTGGTAAAGCTTCAGTAAAATATTTCGAGGAAAAGGAGGAAATCGTTTCTGCAATCTTGTGAGAATATCATCCATCCTGAAAAAAATGAAAAAAAAATGAAAGAGAAATTGGAAGAGAAATTTATATACAATATCAGTTTTGTGGGTAGCTGATGGAACCGATTTAAATAATCACGGAGTACCGTTATCCGCCATTTAACCGGGGTAAAAAAAAAAAAATTATATTTACATCTAGTTATTTTCAAAACAAGGATCAGAAAGAAAAACAACATAAAAAAAAAACTCAAAAACAAAACACTCTAAATAAAATCCTAAATTCTTCCCCCACACATAATTTTTACATTGTCCTCAATGTATTGCTATTATCCCCCAATGCAAGAATTATATGTAATAAAAAAGAACTATTAAACAAAAGAAAAGGAAAACAATAAAAAATAGAATGATGGAGAGTAAGGAATATGCAAATCTGATATAATAGATGCTCTCCATCCTTTTGGGTTGCCTCCCAAGAAACGCTTGGTTTATTGTCCTCAGCCTGACTTAGACCCATGCCATTATTATTCAACATACTTTGCCTCAAAAAGTGGAAACTCCTCCACATCTTGTATTGGAAAGTTCTCATATTAAGGCTTCAATCTATGACCATTCACTTTGAATGCCTTATCTGTTTTTGGGCTTTGGATTTCAACTGCACCATGAGTAAATACATTAGTAATAACAAAAGGTCCAACCCAACGAGAACGTAACTTACCTGGATATAACTTAAGGCGTGAATGGAAGAGAAGAACTTTTTGTCCAACAACAAATTCCTTTCTTGATATCATCTTGTCATGGAATGCCTTAGTCTTTTCCTTGTAAATCTTAGAATTCTGATAGGCATCATTCCTTATCTCCTCTAATTCTTGTAGGTCAAGTTTTCTTTTCTTTCCTGTCTCATCCATCTCCATGTTGCATTGTTTGATAGCCCAATATGATTTATGTTCCAATTCAACCGGAAGATGACAAGGCTTACCATAAACAAGTCGATAAGGAGACATACCAATGGGTGTCTTATATGCTGTCCTATAAGCCCAAAGTGCATCATCAAGTCGTGAACTCCAATCCTTCCTATTTGGATTAACTGTCTTTTCAAGGATGGACTTAACTTCTCGGTTTGACACTTCAGCTTGCCCACTAGTTTGAGGATGATATGAGGTGGAGACCTTGTGTGTGATGTTATACTTCCTCAAAAGTGCTTCCATAGTCCTATTGCAAAAGTGAGTACCTCTATCGCTGATTATGGCCTTTGGCGTTCCAAACCTAGCAAAGATGTTAGTCTTGACAAAATCTGAAACAACTTTAGAGTCATTAGTCCTCGTGGATTTTGCTTCCACCTACTTTGAAACATAATCAACGGCAAGTAAAATATAAAGTTACCAAAAGAAGAAGGAAAAGGTCCCATGAAATCCATGCCCCATACATCAAAAATTTGAACAATAAGTATTGGAGTTTGAGGCATTTGATTTCTAGCACCTAAGTTACCTGTTCTTTGGCAACGATCACATGACTTGCAAAAGAGGTATGCATCTTTGAATATGGTAGGCCAATAAAATCCAGAATCAAGAACTTTCATGGCTGTTCTTTTGGATCCAAAGTGTCCTCCACATGCATAAGAGTGACAAAAGGTGAGAATAGATTGAAATTCAGTTTCGAGTACACACCTTCTTATAATCTGATCGGAGCAATGCTTCCAAAGGTAAGGATCATCCCATATGTAGTATTTGGCATCACTCTTGATCTTATTTCTTTGAGCTTGTGTCAACTCTTGTGGCAACTTCTTGGTAACTAAGTAATTAACAATATCAGCATACCAAGGAGTTGTTGTACTTATAAAAAGAAGTTTCTCATCCGGAAAGTTCTCATTCAAGGGTAGTGCATCCTCTTCATGAACTAAACGGCTAAGATGGTCCCCAACCAGGTTGTCACTACCTCTCTTATCTTTTATCTCCAAATCAAACTCTTGTAAGAGAAGTATCCATCTAATCAACCTTGGTTTGGCCTCATTTTTAGTGAGTAAGTACTTAAGGGCTGCATGGTCAGAATATACAATTACTTTAGTACCAATTAAATAAGATCAAAATTTTTCTAAAGCAAATACAACAGCCAAAAGTTCTTTTTCAGTAGTGGAATAGTTCAATTGAGCATCATTAAGAGTTCGGGAGGCGTAATAAATGGCATGTGAGGCTTTGCCAACCCGTTGGCCCAAAACAGCTCCAATGGCATAGTCACTAGCATCACACATGATTTCAAAAGGTACATTCCAATCTGGTGGTTTGATGATAGGAGCTGATGTCAAGAGTCCCTTCAATGTTTCAAACGCCTCTTTGCATTTATCATCAAAGTGGAAAACCACATCTTTTTGTAGTAGCTTGCAAAGAGGTAATGTGATCTTTGAGAAGTCTTTGATAAATCTCCTATAGAAACCTGCATGTCCAAGAAAAGAACGAACCTCTCTCACATTTGTGGGAGGTGGTAAAGAATGCATAATATCTATTTTAGACTTATCAACCTCTATCCCTCTAGAAGAAATAACATGGCCCAAAACTATTCCTTGTTCTACCATAAAGTGACATTTTTCCCAATTCAAAACAAGGTTAGTTTCCATGCATCTTTCAAGTACAAGTGTAAGGTTCTCTAGACATCTATCAAAAGAATCACCATAGACACTAAAATCATCCATAAACACTTCAATGATGTTCTCTACATAATCTGAAAATATGCTAACCATACACCTTTGGAATGTAGCTGGTGCATTACAAAGACCAAATGGCATACGCCGGTATGCAAAAGTACCAAATGGACATGCGAATGTTGTTTTCTCTTGGTCCTCCGGAGCAATGGCTATCTGATTATAACCTGAAAAACCATCAAGAAAACAATAATGAGAATGGTCAGCTAACCTTTCAAGCATTTGATCAATAAAACGTAAAGGAAAGTGGTCTTTGCGAGTTGTGGAATTAAGTTTACGATAATCAATACAAACTCGCCATCCTGTTTGAATCCTAGTAGGAACAAGTTCATTCTCATTATTTGTTACCACCGTTACACCTGATTTCTTTGGAACCACTTGGACTGGGCTCACCCATTTGCTATCCGAGATAGGATAGATCACTCCAACATCTAGGAGCTTCAGTATCTCCTTTTTCACAACCTTCATCATAGGAGGGTTCAATCTTCTTTGTGCTTCTCTTGTTGGTTTGGACCCTTCCTCTAACAAAATCCGGTGCATGCACATGGATGGGCTTATTCCCTTGATATCGGCAATTGTCCAACCAATTGCTGTTTTATGCTCTCTAAGCACCCGGATAAGTCGCTCTTCTTGCAAAGGTGTGAGCTCTTTGGCAATGATGATCGGTAGTGTGTCCTTTTTACCTAAGAACACATATTTCAAGTGGTTCGGTAGTGGTTTCAACTCTAAAGTTGGTGCCTGCAAAATGGAAGGTAGAAGTTTCTCATTAGATAAAGGCAAATCAATAAATGAAACATCAAACCTTGCATCTTTAGGTTGCAGCGAGTGTAAAGATTCTAGTGCCCCTTCCACCTGGTCACTCAAGGCTAGTTTAGCATTCCCCATTCCGAGATGGTTGCTAAGGACTCTTTCTACACTATCTTCACCATCTAGCTCATAAGCTTGCTGCACTAGTGAGTCAATTATATCAATATTAAAAACAGAATGCACATCACTAGGATATCTCATGGCCTCAAAAATGTTAAAGCGAATTATTTCACCATCAAATTCCATAGTTAAAGTGCCATCATGTACATCTATTTTAGTTCTTGCTGTTTTCAAGAATGGTCTCCCTAATAGAATAGGTGTGGGATTAGAAGACATCTCATCTTCCATCTCAATAACATAAAAGTCAGCGGGAAAAACCAATTCATTAACCTGTACAAGAACGTCTTCTACAACTCCTCTTGGATAAGTGTTAGAACGGTCAGCAAGTTGTATTATAACACCGGTTTCCTCTAATGGTCCTAGATTCAATGAAGCATAAATTGAATATGGCATGACATTAATAGATGCCCCTAGATCTAGCATAGCACGCTCAAACCTGGTGTTGCCTATCTTACAAGGAATGGTAACCATACCTGGATCCTTGTATTTAGGTGGGAGTTTCTTTTGAAGAACAGCTGACACATTCTCCCCCACACTTACCTTTTCATTCCATTTCAACTTCCGTTTAGATGTGCACAACTCTTTTAGGAACTTGGCATATCTTGGCACTTGCTTGATAGCATCTAGTAAAGGAATGTTCACCTCTACTTTCCGGAAAGTTTCCAAAATTTCCTTCTCCTGCTCCTCCTTCTTGGACTTTGCTAACCTGCTAGGAAAAGGTGGAGGAGTTATATAAGAAGGAAAGGATGGTTTAGGAATTACCTTTTTTAGTGGCTCGTTGGGATGTGAAGAGGATGCCATGGTATTGTTCTCCCCTTGAGCACTATCATTTTGTGGTGTCTCTAGCTGTTTCCCACTTCTTAAAGTTATAGCATTGGCATTCTCTCTTGGATTCACTATGGTTTGGGAAGGTAATTTCCCAGAATCCCTTGCTTGCATTTGACTCATGGTTGTTGCCAATTGCCCTATTTGAGTCTCCAAATTTTGAATACTTGTCTTTGTTTCCTGTTGAAATTGAATTGTATTAATAGAAAGAGCTTTAACAAGATCTTCAAGATAAGTACCTGAATTTTGGGTGGGTGGTAGTTGTTGTCGGGTTTGGTATGGTTGTTGCACTCTTTGCTGAAAACCCGGTGGCCTGTGGTCAAATGGTGGAGGAATAGTTTGTGATTGGTTCCCTCCATAATTGAAGTTTGGATGATCCCTCCATCCTGGATTGTAAGTGTTTGAGTAGGGATCATATTTCCTTGATTGGTTCTGAAATTCACCCATGGCATTCACATGTTCATTGGTATCCTCTTGAAGTGTTGGACACATATCAGTTTGGTGCCCTATGTTTGAACATATGCCACAAGCCTTTATTTGTTGTATTTTACCTACAGCCAATTGTTGAACAAGAGAAGTCAGTTTATCAAATTTTTGTTCAAGGGATGATATACTTACCTCATTAACTCTCTTGGGTTGTGGTGGTGGATCTTGTCTCATTGAGAACTGTTGAGAATTGGCTGCCATGTTGGAGATTAATGTTCTAGCAGCTCTGGGAGTCTTATCAACTAGAGCTCCCCCACTAGCAGCATCTATCATACTTCTCTCCATGGGCATGAGACCTTCATCTATCATACTCCCCGGCAACGGCGCCAAAAATTTGATGGTGTGGACATGATGCACAAAGTTTCTTGAACCTCTCCCAATATTCATATAAGGACTCTCCGTTGAATTGCCGAATCCCACATATCTCTTTCCTAATGTTGGCAGCCTTAGATGCTGGGAAATACCTTTCCAAGAATGCTTTCTTCAAATCATTCCATGTAGTGATGGTCCCGGATGGTAGATAGTAGAGCCATTCCTTTGCTGAATCAGCTAGAGAGAATGGGAAGGCTCTCAACTTAACTTGCTCTTCAGTGACCCCTGTTGGTCTCATGCTTGAGCAAACTACATGGAATTCCTTGAGGTGCTTATTTGGATCCTCTCCTGCAAAACCATGAAAAGTTGGGAGAAGATGAATCAAACCAGATTTTAATTCAAAAGCTACCTCAAGATTAGCATATTCAATGCATAATGGTTGTTGAACCAAGTCCGGAGCGGCTAGCTCCTTGAGAGTTCGGTTGTCAGCTGCTGCCATCTCTCCTTGCTTCTCTTGGATGTTTTGGATCAACTCCTCGATTGGTTGTTGGTGAGAAGTTATAAATTCCCGAATTCTCCTAAGTCGTAAGTCTTCTTCGGGAGCTTGGAACATTCACTAATAAAAAAAAATAAGAAAGAAAATAATTAGAACAGAAAATAAGAATAAACCAATAAACTAATAAACTAAAGAAAGCAATCCCCGGCAACGGCGCCAAAAATTTGATGCACACAAAAGAGTGTATCTTATTTAACCTTGCACTAAAAAGATAAATTGTAAGTATAGTAGTTAGCAAGGGTCGAGTCCTCAGGGATTGGGTTTTAGTTTATAAGTTAATAGTTTAAAACTTAAATTCAAGAACAATAAAAGAAAAGGGGTTTTTGAACCCAGATTTAAACTAAAGTAAATAATAAGAATAAGATGCAAGGCGGTATAACCAGCCAATAAAAATATATATACTAAATTAGGCGGTATAACCAGCCAATAAAAATATATATACTAAATTAGGCGGTATAACCAGCCAATAAAAATAAAACAAAGTTAATATACAAATTAAGCGGTATAACCAGCCAATAAAAATAAATATACTTTTAAAAATAAGCAAACTAGAAAAGTAAGAAAACAAGTAAGTAAGAAAAATCAAATATGAAAAATATGGTTAAGGTTTCATTCTCCACCACTAGACATCATTAAGAATCAATTTCAGATCTATCAATATCAACCAACTATCAAAGTTAACAACCGTAGATAACAACAAGCTCTGTTATCCCAATCTTTCCTTAGTTTGTCGTTAAATAGAACAAGCTCTCTATTTAATCTCTAACCATTAAACAACCTAGAATAAGCTCTCTAAATTCAATTTAATGGCAGCTTTATGATGAGAAAGATAGGTTGATCTAAGCAACAAACACATAAGCTCGGATTGTTCAACTTAGGTTATGTTCCACTTTGCAATTATTGAAAACTTGACCATAATCATTAATCACAAATTGCCACTTATGAATAGGAAATCAAGACAATTACACGGATCAAGACTCCTAAACTAGCAATAGATAATTATCAAGATCTATCTAGTTGTACACCTAAATAAATCAAGACAACATCATGAACAATTTTTTGTAGAAGAACATAAGCAACTTTGATAGAAAATTAATGATAGATAGAATCTGAAAATCAATCACAAAACATGTCTAGGGCTTTGAAATCACCCTTAACCAAATAGAAGTTTAGCCTAGCATAGGCATTGTAAACATAAACATAAAATTAAAGAGAATCTAAGAAGGAAATAAAAGAAAGAAAGAAGAAGAAGAAAATAAAGAAAAAGAAAACTAGAGAAAAGAAAGAAGAAGAAAACTTAGAGAATTTTATTACAATGGCTAATATCCTACCAATGTACCATCTCTTACAATCATCCAAGGCCCTCTATTTATACACATTTTGAAGGGCTAAATGACAAGAGACAAGCTTTACAAATTTCAAAGGTAGGTATAATAGGTGGGTGCATTTTTCTAACAATTTTCGTCATATTGTATGACAATTTTGATCAGCCAACTTGATGGTCAATTTTGTTAATATTGGAGGCTTCATCTGATCACATGGTCTTCTAGACAAATCTTCCCCTATCATCTAGTGATCCATAGCCGTTAGAATCAGCTCATTTGCTGATGTGGATCAGAAGATATGGTCAAAATACCAAAACTGGTCAGCACAGACGTCATTGCACATCAGCCAACTTGATGGTCAATTTCGCTAGGGAAAACGACTCCGTTTCAAGAAGTGTAAAACATGAAAAAGATAGATATGCCTCTTAAATTTGCACGGTTAAGATTTCAGCCTTATTTCTTCAGTGAAACGCCAGATATAGCTGATATGGCAAAAGGTGTCGGAACTGGAACTGAACTGGATTTGCCCTTAATTGTTGATTTAACCTAGTAATCTGAAATCACTCAAAGAAACTCGTGAAAAAACACCAAATTACATAAAAATATAAAAGATCATAAACACAATTAGACTAAGCAATAATAACTCGTATTTGACGCAAACCAATAATAAAACATAACTAAAAACTATATAATTATACGAGTTATCACATATGCTTGCTTGTCCACCTATTCTCCACTACTTAGATCATGCAACTTCATGAATCAAGAGGTCTTTATGCAAGGTTATTATGGGGCCAAGGGGTAATAATGTGGCTAAAGAATAAAAGATAAAGGATATTACAAAAGGTTCTAAAGATTTTATAGAGTTTAGAGACATAATAAGATTTATACAAAGAAACTTCTCAAAACTCTTTACATGAGAGTGAAAATCATGAGAGTATCCCAAGTGAGAAGTTGAGATTAAGTTTAAACATGCACTATTTTGATTGAGATATGAAAAGCATGATTCTTTGTGAAACTCTTTAAGCTATTGATTAGTTTGTAAGATATGTTCAATGATTATCTATAAGTTGTAAATCAGGCCCAAAAGTCTAAGTAATTAAAAGAATTAAAATAAGCCCTCCCTTAGGCGCCACATCCTTAAAAGAATTGGTCCCCACAATTGCCATGTCAATTAATGAATGAAAGAATAGGCCCACTTCTTTAAACATGATGCCGCCACTTGTAAGCCCTCTAATGGAGCCACCTTGTGTTCTTGAATCACATGGACTAAACATGGATGCAAGCCCATCTTGCATGTTGAAGCCTTTCTTGAATAACTTGCAACATGGCCCAAGTGAATTCCAGCCATTCTTGACATGTTTCGTAGATCTTCTTGGATCTTGGCCCATATAGAAATTGCCATGGGATTGGGCCATCTTGGATCCTATCATTCCCCCTTTCCTCGAAAAGATTCGCCCTCGAATCTTAGCTTTGTGTGCGAGAATGACGGCGCTAGGTACTAAATCAAGGTGATGCACAATGTCGCTTATGGGTGGCAACCTATCGTGCAACTCTTCCGGAAAAAAAATCCTTACAATCCTTCAACAAAGAAGCAGGAAAAGTAGGAAGAGATTGGTTAGGAGCATCAAGAATAAAAATCTCACTCTCTTTTGAGTCAAAAAAATTCTCAAATTCTTTGTTTCCCTCGACATGAATTATCTCCTTTTTCACTAGTGGCTCCTCTCTTACTTCGTTAATTTCAGCCACCTCTATTTCTTTTTCACTTTCTTTTTTACTCTTCGTTTACTCTTGCTTTTCTTTATTTGTAGCCACCTCACTTTCTTTTTCTTTTTTTCTTCTCTTTTTTTTTTCTTCTTCATCTTTCTTCCTCTTGTTGCACAAACCTCCCAAACAATAATGTGAACTCTCTGCTTTACTTCATGATGCACTCAAAAGAGTGTATCTTATTTAACCTTGCACTTAAAAAGAATCAATTGTAAAGTATAGTGATTAGCAAGGGTCGAGTCCTCAGGTATTGGGTTTTAGTTTATAAGTTAATAGTTTATCACTTAAAAACAAGTAAACAAAAGTAAAGGGGGTTTTGAAATCAGATTTAAACTAAAGTTAACAATAAGAATGAGAAAACAAGTAATTAAGAAGAATCAAATATGAGAAATATGGTTAAGGTTTCATTCTCCACCACTAGACATAATTAAGAATCAATTTCATATCTATCAACATTAATTAGCTATCAAAGTTAACAACCGTAGATAACAACAAGCTCTGTTACCCCAATCTTTCCTTAGTTCGTAGTTAAATAGAACAAGCTCTCTATTTAATCTCTAACTATCAAACAACCTAGAATAAGCTCTCTAAGTTCAATTTAATAGCAATTTTATGATGAGAAAGATAGGTTGATCTAAGCAACAAACACATAAGCTCGGATTGTTCAACTTAGGTTATGTTCCACTTTGCAATTATTGAAAACTTGACCATAATCATTAATCATAAATTGCCACTTATGAATAGGAAATCAAGACAATTACACGGATCAAGACTCCTAAACTAGCATTAGACAATTATCAAGATTTATCTAGTTGGCCACCTAAACAAATCAAAACATCATCATGAACAATTTTAATGGAAGAACATAAGCAAATTAGATAGAAAACAATGATAGATTCTGAAAATTAATTACATAACATGTCCAGGGCTTTGAAATCACCCTTAACCAAATAAAAGTTTAGCCTAGCATAGGCATTGTAAACATAAATGATAACTCGTATAATTATATAGTTTTTAGTTATGTTTTATTATTGTTTTGTGTCAAATACGAGTTATTATTGTTTAGTCTAATTGTGTTTATGATCTTTTATATTTTTATGTAATTTGGTGTTTTTCACAAGTTTCTTTGAGTGATTTCAGATTACTAGAATTAAGGGCAAATCCAGATCAGTTCCAGTTCCGACACCTTTTGCCATATCAGCTATATCTCGAGTTTCACTGAAGCAATAAGGCTGAACTTTGTATCCCTGCAAAGCTAAGAGGCATATCTATCTTTTTCATGTTTTACACTTCTTGAAACGGAGTCGTTTTCCCTAGAGAAATCGACCATCAAGTTGGCTGATGTGCAATGACGTCTGTTCTGCACCGTTTTGGTATTTTGACCATATCTTCCGATCCACGTGCGCAAATGATCTGATTCCAACGGATATGGATCCGTAACTGATAGGGGTATATTTTTCTAGAAGACCATTTTATCAGATCGAGCCTCCAACATTGACAAAATCGACCATCAAGCTGGCTGATCAGAATTGTCATACAATATGACGAAAATTGTTAGAAAAATGCACCCACCTATTATACCTACCTTTGAAATTTGTAAAGCTTGTCTCTTGTCATTTAGCCCTCCAAAATGTGTATAAATAGAGGGCCTTGGATGAGTATTGGGATACATTGATACATTGGTAGGATAGCCATTGTAATAAAATTCTCTAAGTTTTCTTTTTCTTTCCTTTCTCTAGTTTTCTTTTTCTTCTTACATTTCTTTTCATTTTATTCATATCTAGTATGTGTTTCTAATCATATTGTTGAGGTGATGAGGTGAAGCTCTTGGTAAATGCTAAGGTTAGTCTCTTAAACATGAGCTAAAATGAATCATCATTTATAAACACTAGTATATATAATATTTTCTTTTGGTTTAAAATCATACTTGCAAAGTAGGGATCTTGATTCATTATTGACAAGGAAAATGGCACAGTAAATGCTTGGTTTCATAACCTTGATTTGTTGTAGACATATACCTTGGCATAAGGAATGCTTGGACTCTTTTTATGAGTTTTGAGGACACCAAATGAACATAATATCATATGCTATGGACGTTGGACAATTTGGACTGAATTGCTAAACCTTCCGATTGGAACCTCCTTTATGTGTGGATTTCAATTGTGTAATAAAACATGATTAACCTTAGCATAACACCAAGAGTGGATTCTCTAACCTCAACATCTTTTATTATTGTTTTTTTTTATATCTTGTTTAATTTCTTTTATGTTATTTTGTTTATCTTGTTTTGTTGTTGATTCCCTAATATCTTGTTTACTTTCTTTTTCTTATATATTTATAAACTTATACTTACTAATACGCTTCCCTGTGGTTCGACCTCGGACACCCGAGAATTTATTACTTGAACATAACCTGCACTTGGGTTTACGACTCTTAATTGAGTCTCCATCAAGTTTTTGGCACCGTTGCCGGGGAAGCAATACTAAGTATATAAGTTTATAAGTATTTTTATTTTTATTGGCTGGTTATACCGCCTAATTTTCTATATATTTATATTTATATTGTAAAGTTTATATTTATATAAATATATTATCTGTATATTAACTTTGTTTTATGCTTGTTTGGCGACGTGATTTTAGATCTCGTCGTTTAGTTAGATTTTATTGTGAAACTTTTTCAGGTAATCTTTCTAATACAACTCCTACCATGGCTGACAATGAAAGTGTTCATGCTGAAGATGAGAACAGACAAGTACGCACCATGCGTGACTACTTGCAACCAACTCGAAGCTCATCACCCTCTTGTTTTATTTTTCCTCTCAACGCAAACAACTTTCGTTTTAAACCAGGTATGATAGCTTTGCTTCCAAATTTCCATGGGTTAGAATCGGAAAGTGCTTACTCGTTTCTAAAAGACTTCGAAGATGTATGTGTCACCTTTAATGACCAACAATGTACAAATGAAATTGTCAAGCTAAAATTATTTCCTTTTTCTTTAAAAGATAAAGCAAAAATTTGGCTTCATAATTTTAAACCAAGGTCAATTGGCACATGGCAAGAATTACAAACTGAGTTTCTAAAGAAATTTTTCCCAGCACATAAAACTACTGCTTTGAAAAGAGAGATTCAAAATTTCAATCAAAATCAAAATGAAGCATTTTTTCAGTGCTGGGAGCGTTTTAAAGATTTGTTAAGTTCTTGTCCACATCATGGTTTTGAAAAATGGCGTCTTATTAGTTTCTTTTATGAAAGTTTAACTCCCGAAACTAAACAATTTGTTGAAACAATGTGTAACGGTGAGTTTCTAGAAAAAGAACCTGAAGAAGCCTTTGACTACTTAGACCATTTGGCAGATAACTCTCAAGCCTGGCACACAGATAATTCCTCTGAAAGTTCCAATAGATCTAATGTTGTTTCTAACAGAGGAAAATATCATTTTAGTCAAGAAGATGAGATAAAAGCTAAAGTAGCTAATTTGGCTAGAAAGATTGAAGCCATGGAACTTAGAGAAGTAAAAGAAGTCAAAACGGTTAAAAATGAAGAAAGTTGTGGAATTTGTGAAATCATGGGACACCCCACTTCTGAATGTCCAAACATTCCCATTCTTAAAGAAGCGTTGCATGATCAAGTAAATTCCATAAACACATTTAAAAAGCCTTTTCCTTCTCCTTACTCTGAAACGTATAACCCTGAATGGAGAAATCATCCCAACTTCAGTTGGCGGAATAATAATCATGTTCAGGTACCACAATCTCAAAAGCCGGGCAACACTTTTTCCTATCAACCTTCACGTGTACAAACCTTGGAAGAGACATTGCAAGCATTCATGCAAACACAAGCAAATGTGAATAGCCGGACTTCACAGGACATCAATGAGATCAAAAACACCTTGTCCACATTGACAGCTTCATTACGCACTCAAGAAAAAGGTAAGTTTCCTGCTCAACCTCAGCCTAACCCTTCTACTCAATGTCTTGTTTCTTGCTCCAATGAAACTCAACAGGAAAATGCCAGTTCTATCACAACTCTTCGAAGTGGAAAGGCAATTGACAAAAACATTCCATCAAAAGACCAAGATCCTCTTTCCCCTCCGAAAAGTAATGGTAAGGATGATGGTAAGTCTGAACTTCTTGAAAATTTGGACAAAAAAAAAGGTATGCATCCTGCTCCTTTTCCTCAAAGGTTGCAAACAATAAAGAATTTGAATCAAAATGCAGAAATTTATGAACTTTTCAAACAAGTTAAGATTAACATTCCTTTATTGGATGCAATCAAACAAGTTCCATCTTATGCTAAATTTTTGAAGGACATGTGCACAGTTAAAAGGAAACATAATGTACAAAAGAAAGCATTTCTGACGGAAAGTGTGAGCTCAATCATTCAGCACCTTACTCCACCAAAATTCAAAGATCCTGGATGTCCAACAATCTCATGCATCATTGGAAACACTAGAATAGAACGTGCATTGCTTGATCTTGGTGCTAGTGTTAATGTTTTGCCTTTTTCAGTTTATCAACAGTTAGGTTTAGGTGAACTCAAGGAAACACCTGTTACACTTCAACTAGCTGATCATTCTGTAAAAATTCCTCGAGGGATAGTTGAAGATGTTTTGGTTCAAATTGATAATTTTTACTTCCCTGTTGATTTTATTGTTTTGGACACACATCCTGTTTCAAATCCAAATGTTCAAATTCCTGTTATATTAGGCCGTCCATTTCTTGCAACTTCTAATGCTCTGATAAATTGCAGGAATGGTATGTTGAACATTTCTTTTGGAAATATGACTTTAGAATTAAATGTGTTCAACATTTGCAAGCAACCTGGTGATAATTCAGAAGTACATGAAGTGGATTTCATTGAAGAACTTGTTCATGAACATCTCACCACTACCACATTCCATGATCCTTTAGAAGCTTATTTAATTGAATGTGAGTTTGATAATGCTTCAGAAATTTCACACACTGATTCTTTGTTAAATTCTTTTCAGGTTAAGCATTGTTGGAAACAAAAGTTTGAGGAATTTCCATCACTCACAAATGTCACTGTACCATCAACTATTGAACAACCCAAGCTGGATTTAAAACCATTGCCATCCGAGCTAAAATATTCCTTTTTGGGTGAGAATGAAACTTTTCCAGTCATAAATGAACTTGAGGAACTTAGAAATGATGCATATGAGATTTCTAAAATTCATAAAGAAAGAACTAAAGCCTTTCATGACAAGTTAATTTCAAGAAAAACATTTGATGTTGGGCAAAAAGTTCTACTTTATAATTCTAGACTTCACATATTTCCTGGTAAGTTGAGATCAAGATGGACTGGCCCATTTGTGGTTAAGCATGTGTATCATTATGGAGCAGTTGACATTGAGAATCCTCAAAATGGTAACGTATTCAAGGTAAATGGACAAAGACTCAAACTTGTTTTGGAAAATCATGTTACTCAAGAAGAGGTTGTTTTTCTTTCTGATCCTTGTTTTGAAAATAACTAGATGTAAATATAAATTTTTTTTTTTAACCCCGGTTAAATGGCGGATAACGGTACTCCGTGATTATTTAAGTCGGTTCCATCAGCTACCCACAAAACTGATATTGTATATAAATTTCTCTTTCATTTTATTTTATTTCATTTTTTTTTCAGGATGGATGATATTCTCAAAAGATTGCAGAAACGATTTCCTCCTTTTCCTCGGAATATTTTACTGAAGCTTTACCAAGTTCGATTAGAAAGATTAAGAATGCTTATGAACAAAGGGATTCCTGAAGACATACGTTGGATAATTGAAGCCAAGGTCAAATACACTTTCGGCGACATTATTACTCTTGTCTGATTCACTACTCAGTCCTCTATATATTACACCATGTACTCATTCTCTTTCAGGCACTCGAAAAAGAAAAAAAAATGGAAAGCACTTCGTCCCAGCGCATTAAAAAAATTTGTGTCTTTGGAGGTGCTTATCCAGGGAAAAATAACATATTCGCTGATGAAGCCATAAGAGTTGGAGTAATACTTGCCCAACAAAAGATCCACTTGATTTATGGAGGCGGTAGTACGGGTTTAATGGGAGTAGTCGCTACAGCAGCACACGCCGGAGGAAGTCCAGTTCTAGGAATCGTGCCAAAACTATTCACAGATTTTTGTGGACCTACCGTGGGTAAGGAAATACAAGTCTGGAGTATCCCTGAACGGATAACAATCATGTACCATTCTGCCGATGCATTCATTGCTTTACCAGGAGGTCTGGGTACATTGGAAGAAATAGCTTGCGTGGCTTCTTGGTCATCTTTGGTCACAAATAAGAAACCCATTGGTTTGCTTAATATTAATGGTTATTTTAGTAATTTACTTTCATATTTAGATAATGCTGTGGATAATGGATTCATGTTTTCAGAGGCAAGGAGAACCATAATTTCTGCTACAACCATTGAAGATTTACTCAAAAAGCTACAAGCTTATGAGTGTTTATCTGCTACGGTTGTTTCGCAAACGCTCGGAAAAAGAAAAAGAGATATGGACGTGCAAGGAGTGGATTGCACTTTGTCTTTGTGACATTATCTAACATTTTGCTTGTTGTGTCTCAGTTATAATAAGTGGTTAGCAACCTCTGCAGGTAATATCTCCTAAATTCTACCTTTAAAATTTGACATTGGGGACAATGTCATATTTTAGTAGGGGGTAAGGGACATATTTTGCTAAAAAACAAAAAAAAAATTGTTGTGTTTTAAGACATTTAGAAGTATTCATTCTGAACAAGGTCTGAGTAAGGGAGACTTGAGACATACCTTGTCAGTTTGATTTAATCTTCTTCTTTCAAAAAAAAAAAAAAAAAAAAAAAAAAAGCATGTTTAGACTTAGTGTGTTTTTTTTAGTTACTTTCAATACAATGATGAGATATGAATTGCATAAGTCTAAAACAGATTTATTAGTGAGAAGATTTTCATGAGAATTGAGCTTGATGTCAACCTTTTTATGAGCCAATGTTAATATGATATGTTGATTGAGAAAGAAGCATGTTTAGACTTAATCTGACTTGTATAATCATCTTTGTGAGTTTTTGAGCCTATAATGATTGATGCATTATACAAATCAATCTAATTTCTTTCTTGAGTGCTCTTATGATTACATGATTCTCTAGAACTTGCTTTAAACCGTTTGATACTATATTGATACATGTGACAAAATGAATATGATAGAGGCATTAGGATTATAACCAGAGCCAAACAGCCATCCCTTATTAATGTTCTAAGAGAACATCCCCACTAGTGAGCCAATTTGAGCCTACATTAAATATGCTGTTTTATTGGTAACCACAACTTACACCTAGCCTAAATATACTTATATCCTTACCCTTGTTCTAAAGATGGATTTTTATATTTTGAGACATATTGCAAAAAAAAAAAAAAACAAGGGATATTTTTAGTTGAAAATTTGGGTTAGAAACAAAAGATAAGTGTGGGGGAAGAAAAGAAAAGAAAAAGTCAAGAGAAAAAGAAAGGGATCATTGTCAAATACATTCCCAAATTAAAAAAAAAAAAAAAAAAAATCTTCTCTTGAACTTCTAGAAAAAGATGTTACAAAGTTGGTTAGAATGATGCAAAGGCTCAACATGAATATTTAGCCTATGTTATTATGTGCTTTATAAGAGTTTTGAGAAGTTTTATTTGTATGATCTTATTATGTCTCTAAAATCTATGAACTCTTTGGAACCTTTGTGATATCTTTATCCTTTTGTTCTTTAACCACATTATAACCCTTTGGCCCCATTACAACCTTGAATAAAGACCTCTTGATTTATGAAGTTGTATGATCTAAATAGTGGAGAATAGGTGGAAAAGCAAGCATATGGTAGAAGTGTTTTCATGAGATTGATTGAGTGTAAACACTTTACCACTACTTTAAAGAGTGAAAATCAAGAGAGTATCCCATGTGAGAAGTTGAGATTAAGTTTGAATATACACTATTTTGATTGAAATATGTTATGTTATTATTGGCTTAACTCAAACTATTTACATTCAAGCAAGATTTTTTGTGAATTTCTTTAAGCTATTGATTAGTTTTTAAGACTTGTCCAATGATTATCTCTAATTTATATTGGAAGGATTAGTTATAATTATTATTTTTAGTTTTTCTTATGTCTTCAATGTTTGTGGGTATCGTCCTAGTAAACCCTCACGAGACTAAACTCGTCCACTAGGGACACCTAGGGGTTTAAAGGCTTGTGTCACATGCTAAGTGCCACCGTGATTTCCTACGAAAATGGATTAGATTAGATTTTCTTATTTTATTTTTATTGAGTCGTTGCTAGGGACTAGCAACAATCTAAGTATGGGGGTGTGATAACTCGTATAATTATATAGTTTTTAGTTATGTTTTATTATTGTTTTGTGTCAAATACGAGTTATTATTGTTTAGTCTAATTGTGTTTATGATCTTTTATATTTTTATGTAATTTGGTGTTTTTCACAAGTTTCTTTGAGTGATTTCAGATTACTAGAATTAAGGGCAAATCCAGATCAGTTCCAATTCCGACACCTTTTGCCATATCAGCTATATCTCGAGTTTCACTGAAGCAATAAGGCTGAACTTTGTATCCCTGCAAAGCTAAGAGGCATATCTATCTTTTTCATGTTTTACACTTCTTGAAACGGAGTCGTTTTCCCTAGCGAAAGCGACCATCAAGTTGGCTGATGTGCAATGACGTCTGTTCTGCACCGTTTTGGTATTTTGACCATATCTTCCGATCCACGTGCGCAAATGATCTGATTCCAACGGATATGGATCCGTAACTGATAGGGGTATATTTTTCTAGAAGACCATTTTATCAGATCGAGCCTCCAACATTGACAAAATCGACCATCAAGCTGGCTGATCAGAATTGTCATACAATATGACGAAAATTGTTAGAAAAATGCACCCACCTATTATACCTACCTTTGAAATTTGTAAAGCTTGTCTCTTGTCATTTAGCCCTCCAAAATGTGTATAAATAGAGGGCCTTGGATGAGTATTGGGATACATTGATACATTGGTAGGATAGCCATTGTAATAAAATTCTCTAAGTTTTCTTTTTCTTTCCTTTCTCTAGTTTTCTTTTTCTTCTTACATTTCTTTTCATTTTATTCATATCTAGTATGTGTTTCTAATCATATTGTTGAGGTGATGAGGTGAAGCTCTTGGTAAATGCTAAGGTTAGTCTCTTAAACATGAGCTAAAATGAATCATCATTTATAAACACTAGTATATATAATATTTTCTTTTGGTTTAAAATCATACTTGCAAAGTAGGGATCTTGATTCATTATTGACAAGGAAAATGGCACAGTAAATGCTTGGTTTCATAACCTTGATTTGTTGTAGACATATACCTTGGCATAAGGAATGCTTGGACTCTTTTTATGAGTTTTGAGGACACCAAATGAACATAATATCATATGCTATGGACGTTGGACAATTTGGACTGAATTGCTAAACCTTCCGATTGGAACCTCCTTTATGTGTGGATTTCAATTGTGTAATAAAACATGATTAACCTTAGCATAACACCAAGAGTGGATTCTCTAACCTCAACATCTTTTATTATTGTTTTTTTTTATATCTTGTTTAATTTCTTTTATGTTATTTTGTTTATCTTGTTTTGTTGTTGATTCCCTAATATCTTGTTTACTTTCTTTTTCTTATATATTTATAAACTTATACTTACTAATACGCTTCCCTGTGGTTCGACCTCGGACACCCGAGAATTTATTACTTGAACATAACCTGCACTTGGGTTTACGACTCTTAATTGAGTCTCCATCAATAAACATAAAATTAAAGAGAATCTAAGAAGAAAATAAAAGAAAGAAAGAAGAAGAAGAATATTAATTATCAGAACTTTGATGCTTGGAGAAGTGTTAATTTCGTATGCCCCCTTGATCTCTATTTATAGGCAATAGCTAGGGCATCAAACAAGTGAATATTAGCTCTCTCCCATCAATAAATGCTGACTTGTGGCTAAAGTTAAGGAAAAGTGGCTGACTTTTACGTTTTAAGGAAAGATATAAGCCTTGGCAGCCAAGTTTGAATAAAGTAGGAAAGTTTTAGTGAAAGCACTCTTTAATGTGGAGAGATTACAAACTTGCAGCCAAAGTAAGTGTAAGGAATGAAAGTCTTGGCTGATTTAATTCTCCTACTTTGACTAGGATTAGCTTTAAGGAAAGATACTTGCAATTAATGCAATTAATGCAAGTTGACAGCCACTAATCCTTCTTTGGCAACGATAAACATAAATGTCAGCTAGGGTATTCAGAAAAATATGTGATTTGTGGCTAGGTTTTTTCTGCCACTAGGGTTTTTAGGGAGATATTCCAATGCCGATCTGGATAACCATTTCTTATCCAATTTAGGCCCATGACCAACTGTTGGAAAGGTAATCAAGTGATCTTCAAAAGTCAAGAAGGAAGTTTCTTCGGATAAGGAGTCTAACATCATGTTTTCTTAGCAACAAGCTCCGGAGGTCAAATTTGTCTTCTTGCTTTGCACCAAGAATTTGATCTTTTTGACTCCCGGTTCTTTTTCCATCTTGTGATTGTGATTTTGTAAGCTCTTTAACATCCTAATTGACATGTTTTGACTTCATCTCCTCCAAAATACCTACAAAGCATAAAAACCTAGTAAAATGTCAAGGAAGTAAGAATCAAAGCACAAAGTATAAGGAAATTAAATAGGAAAATGTATGAAATTAAGCACTTATCAAATTCCCCCACACTTAATCTTTTGCTAGTCCTCGAGCAAAATCAAATAGACACAAGGTAAGAAAACCGAATCTAGTTCACTTTCAATACAACTTATAGATAATCATTGAACATGTCTTACAAACTAATCAATAGCTTAAAGAGTTTCACAAAGAATCATGCTTGATAGTAAAGGGTTTGAGTTAACATAACATATCTCAATCAAAATAGTACATGTTCAAACTTAATCTCAACTTCTCACATGTGATACTCTAATGATTTTCACGTTTTAAAGTAGTGGTAAAGTGTTTACACTCAATCAATCTCATGAAAACAGTTCTACCATATGCTTGCTTGTCCACCTATTATCCACTATTTAGATCATGCAACTTCATAAATCAAGAGATCTTTATTCAAGGTTATAATGGGGCCAAGGGGTAATAAATGTGGTTAAAGAATAAAAGGAAAAGGATATTACAAAGGTTCCAAAGATTTCATAGAGTTTAGAGACATAATAAGATTTATACAAAGAAAACTTCTCAAAACTCTTTACAAAGTACATATTACATTGGCCGAATATTCATGTTGGGCTTTTTCTTCATTCTAAACAACTTTGTAACATCTTTTTCTTTTTCCACAAGTTCAAGAGATGATTCATATATATATATATATATATATTTTCATAGGAATGTATTTGCCAATATTCCCTTTCTTTTTCTCTTGACTTTTCTTTTCTTTTCCCCCACACTTATTTCTTGTTTCTAACCCAAATTTTCAATAGATTTTCCTTGTCTTTGCAACATGCATCAAAACATGCTAATTCATCTTTGGAACAAGGGTAAAGATATAAATCAGTATATTTAGGTTAGGGACAAGTTATTGTTACCAAAGAAATAGCTTATTCAATGTAGGCTCAAATTGGTTCATTAAGGGGGATGTTCTCTTGGAACATCGATAAGGGATGGCTGTTTGGCCCTGGTTAAAAATCCTAATGCCTCTATCATATTCATGTTGTCACATGCATCAATATAGTCTCAACAAGGTTTAAAGCAAGTTCTAGAGAATCATGTAATCATAAGAGCACTCAAGAAAGAAATTAGATTGATATGAATAATGCATCAATCATATAGGCTCAAAAACTCACAAGGATGATTATACAAGTCAGATTTAAGTCTAAACATGCTTCTTTCTCAATCAACATATCATATTAACATTGGCTCAAAAAGAAAATGACATCAAGCTCAATTCTCATGAAAATCTTCGCACTAATAAATTAGTTTTAGACTTATGCAATTCATATCTCATCATAGTATTGAAAGTAACTAAGGCACACTAAAAACAACATAAAAAGAATCAAAAACAAAACACACTAAAGAAAATCCTAAATTCTTCCCCCTACACTTAATTTTTACATTGTCCTCAATGTAATGCTATTATCCCCAATGCAAGAATCATATGTAAGAGAAAAACAATAAAAGATAGAATGATGGAGAGTATCGAATATGCAAATCTGATTATAATGGATGCTCTTCATCATTTGGGTTGCCTCCCAAGAAGCGCTTGGTTTATTGTCCTCAGCCTGACTTAGACCCATGCCATTATTATTCAACATAATTTGGCTGAAAAAGTGGTAACTCCTCCACATCTTGTATTGGAAAGTTCTCATAGTAAGGCTTCAATCTATGACCATTCACTTTGAATGTCTTATCTGTTTTTGGGCTTTGGATTTCAACTGCACCATGAGTTTAACAAAAGGTCCAACCCAACGATAACGTAACTTACCTGGAAATAGCTTAAGGCGTGAATGGAAGAGAAGAACTTTTTGTCCAACAACAAAGTCCTTTCTTGATATCATCTTGTCATGGAATGCCTTAGTCTTTTCCTTGTAAATCCTAGAATTCTCATAGGCATCATTCCTTATCTCCTCTAATTCTTATAGGCCAAGTTTTCTTTGCTTACATGTCTCATCCATCTCCATGTTGCATTGTTTGATAGCCCAATATGATTTATGTTCCAATTCAACCGGAAGATGACAAGGCTTACCATAAACAAGTCGATAAGGAGACATACCAATGGGTGTCTTATATGCTGTCCTATAAGCCCAAAGTGCATCATCAAGTCGTGAACTCCAATTTTTTTTATTTGGCTTAACTGTCCTTTCAAGGATGGACTTTGCTTCTCGATTTGACACTTCAGCTTGCCCACTAGTTTGAGGATGGTATGAGGTAGAGACCTTGTGTGTGATGTTATACTTCCTCAAAAGTGCTTCCATAGTCCTATTGCAAAAGTGAGTACCTCTATCGCTGATTATGGCCTTTGGTGTTCCAAACCTAGCAAAGATGTTAGTCTTAACAAAATCTGAAACAACTTTAGAGTCATTAGTCCTAGTGGCTTTTGCTTCCACCCACTTTGAAACAAAATAAAGGGCAAGTAAAATATAAAGATTTCCAAAAGAAGAAGGAGAATGTCCCATGAAATCCATGCCCCATACATCAAAAATTTCAACAATAAGTATTGGAGTTTGAGGCATTTGATTTCTAGCACCTAAGTTACCTGTTCTTTGGCAACGATCACAAGACTTGCAAAAGAGGTATGCATCTTTGAATATAGTAGGCCAATAAAATCCAGAGTCAAGAACTTTCATGGCTGTTCTTTTGGATCCAAAGTGTCCTCCACATGCATAAGCGTGACAAAAGGTGAGAATAGATTGAAATTCAGATTCGAGTACACACCTTCTTATAATATGATCGGAGCAATACTTCCAAAGGTAAGGATCATCCCATATGTAGTATTTGGCATCACTCTTGATCTTATTTCTTTGAGCTTGTGTCAGCTATTGTGGCAACTTCTTGATAACTAAGTAATTAACAATATCGGCATACAAAGGAGTTGTTGTACTTATAAAAAGAAGTTGCTCATCCGAAAAGTTCTCATTCAAGGGTAGTGAATCCTCTTCATGAACTAAACGGCTAAGATGGTCCGCAACCAGGTTGTCACTACCTCTCTTATCTTTTATCTCCAAATCAAACTCTTGTAAGAGAAGTATCCATCTAATCAACCTTGGTTTGGCCTCCTTCTTAGTGAGTAAGTACCTAAGGGCTGCATGGTCAGAAAATACGATTACTTTAGTAACAACTAAATAAGATCGAAATTTTTCTAGAGCAAATACAACAGCCTAAAGTTCTTTTTCAGTAGTGGAATAGTTTAATTGAGTATCATTAAGAGTTCGGGAGGCATAATAAATGGCATGTGAGGCTTTGCCCACCCGTTGGCCCAAAACAGCTCCAATCACATAGTCACTAGCATCACACATGATTTCAAAAGGTACATTCCAATCTGGTGGTTGCATGATAGGAGCTGATGTCAAGAGTCCCTTCAATGTTTCAAACGTCTCTTTGCATTTATCATCAAAGTGGAAAACCACATCTTTTTGTAGTAGCTTGCAAAGAGGTAATGTGATCTTTGAGAAGTCTTTGATAAATCTCCTATAGAAACCTGCATGTCCAAGAAAAGACCGAACCTCTCTCACATTTGTGGGAGGTGGTAAAGAATGCATAATATATATTTTAGATTTATCAACCTCTATCCCTCTAGAAGAAATAACATGGCCTAAAACTATTCCTTGTTCTACCATAAAGTGACATTTTTCCCAATTCAAAACAAGGTTAGTTTCCATGCATCTTTCAAGTACAAGTGTAAGGTTCTCTAGACATCTATCAAAAGAATCACCATAGACACTAAAATCATCCATAAACACTTCTATGATGTTCTCCACATAATCTGAAAATATGCTATATCTTTGGAATGTAGCAGGTGCATTACAAAGACCAAATGGCATACACCGGTATGCAAAAGTACCAAATGGACATGTGAATGTTGTTTTCTCTTGGTCCTCCGGAGCAATGGCAATCTGATTATAACCTGAAAAACCATCAAGAAAACAATAATGAGAATGGCCAGCTAACCTTTCAAGCATTTGATCAATAAAAGGTAAAAGAAAGTGGTCTTTGCGAGTTGTGGAATTAAGTTTACGATAATCAATACAAACAAGTTCATTCTCATTATTTGTTACCACCGTTACACCTGATTTCTTTGGAACCACTTGGACCGGGCTCACCCATTTGCTATCCCAGATAGGATAGATCACTCCAACATCTAGGAGCTTCAGTATCTCTTTTTTCACAACCTCCATCAGAGGAGGGTTCAATCTTCTTTGTGCTTCTCTTGTTGGTATGGACGCCTCCTCTAAAAAAATCCGGTGCATGCACATGGATGGGCTTATTCCCTTGATATCGGCAATTGTCCAACCAATTGCTATTTTATGCTCTCTAAGCACCCGGATAAGTCGCTTTTC
This sequence comes from Fremontodendron californicum, assembly GCA_030761205.1. Lineage (NCBI taxonomy): Eukaryota > Viridiplantae > Streptophyta > Magnoliopsida > Malvales > Malvaceae > Fremontodendron > Fremontodendron californicum. The sequence continues at coordinate 4,702,077 of JAULJL010000019.1, read as the reverse complement.
TTGCAAAGGTGTGAGCTCCTTGGCAATTGATAACTCGTATAATTATATAGTTTTTAGTTATGTTTTATTATTGTTTTGTGTCAAATACGAGTTATTATTGTTTAGTCTAATTGTGTTTATGATCTTTTATATTTTTATGTAATTTGGTGTTTTTCACAAGTTTCTTTGAGTGATTTCAGATTAATAGAATTAAGGGCAAATCCAGTTCAGTTCCAGTTCCGACACCTTTTGCCATATCAGCTATATCTCGAGTTTCACTGAAGCAATAAGGCTGAACTTTTAACCGTGCAAAGTTAAGAGGCATATCTATCTTTTTCATGTTTTACACTTCTTGAAACGGAGTCGTTTTCCCTAGCGAAATCGATCATCAAGTTGGCTGATGTGCAATGACGTCTGTGCTGACCCGTTTTCGTATTTTGCCCATATCTTCTTATCCACATCAGCAAATGAGCTGATTCTAACGGATATGGATCAGTAACTGATAGGGAAACATTTTTCTAGAAGACCATGTGATCAGATCAGGCCTCCAATATTGACAAAATCGACCATCAAGTTGGCTGATCAAAATTGTCATACAATATGACAAAAATTGTTAGAAAAATGCACCCACCTATTATACCTACCTTTGAAATTTGTAAAGCTTGTCTCTTGTCATTTAGCCCTCCAAAATGTGTATAAATAGAGGGCCTTGGATGATTGTAGAGGATCATATTGTACATTGGTAGGATATTAGCCAATGTAATAAAATTCTCTAAGTTTTCTTCTTCTTTCTTTTCTCTAGTTTTCTTTTTCTTTATTTTCTTCTTCTTCTTTCTTTCTTTTATTTCCTTCTTAGATTCTCTTTAATTTTATGTTTATGTTTACAATGCCTATGCTAGGCTAAACTTCTATTTGGTTAAGGGTGATTTCAAAGCCCTAGACATGTTTTGTGATTGATTTTTAGATTCTATCTATCATTAATTTTCTATCAAAGTTGCTTATGTTCTTCTACAAGAATTGTTCATGATGTTGTCTTGATTTATTTAGGTGTACAACTAGATAGATCTTGATAATTATCTATTGCTAGTTTAGGAATCTTGATCCGTGTAATTATCTTGATTTCCTATTCATAAGTGGCAATTTGTGATTAATGATTATGGTCAAGTTTTCAATAATTGCAAAGTGGAACATAACCTAAGTTGAACAATCCGAGCTTATGTGTTTGTTGCTTAGATCAAGTTTTCAATAATTGCAAAGTGGAACATAACCTAAGTGGTGGATAATGAAACCTTAACCATATTTTTCATATTTGATTCTTCTTACTTACTTGTTTTCTTACTTTTCTAGTTTGCTTATTTTTAAAAGTATATTTATTTTTATTGGCTGGTTATACCGCCTAATTTGTATATTAACTTTGTTTTATTTTTATTGGCTGGTTATACCGCCTAATTTAGTATATATATTTTTATTGGCTGGTTATACCGCCTAATTTAGTATATATATTTTTATTGGCTGGTTATACCGCCTTGTATCTTATTCTTATTATTTACTTTAGTTTAAATCTGGCTTCAAAAACCCCTTTTCTTTTATTGTTTTCTTTGAACGTAAGTTATAAACTAATAACTCATAGATTAAAACCCAATCCCTGAGGACTCGACCCTTGCTAATCATTATACTTACAATTGATCTTTTTAGTGCAAGGTTAAATAAGATACACTCTTTTGGGTGCATCAAATTTTTGGCGCCGTTGCCGGGGATTGTTTTCTTTAGTTTATTTGTTACTTGGTTTATTCTTATTTTCAGTTCTAATTAGTATTATTTTCTTGTACATACATGTTTTTCTTTTCAAATTTTGAAAAAAAAAATAAAAAATAAAAAAGATGGAATTAAGCAATCTAACACTTGAAGAGTTGGTGGCATACATGAACATGGAGAATCAACAAGCCAATCTCACTTCCTCAGTTCAACAATTGGCCATGGGAGGATGTCAAGGCCATCAAGTGTTCCAAGACCAACAGTATGATCATTACTCAAACACTTACCATGAGGGATGGTGGGATCATACTAATTATGGCTACTCGAAAAATTACCAAGAAGTAGATCCTTATGCCAATTACACTCATCCATCTAGCTTCAATCAATCATGGTCTCAAGAACCAGATCTTTTTCAACCACCACATATGACTCAAAACTCAGGTACTTCTTTAGAAGATCTTGTCTATTCTCTTGTTACTGATTCTTTGCAATTTCAACAGGAAACAAGGGCAAGCATCCAGAGTTTGGAAAAGCAAATGAGCCAATTGGCTAGTAGTATGGTAGGATGGGTAGCACAAAGATCTGAAGAACTCCCAGCCCAAACGATGGTTAACCCAAAGGAGAATGCTACTATTGTGACCTTGAAGAATGAGGAACAAGATGAGGATGAAACAAAATTAGAGATGGATTCTATTCTTGAGGATAATGAAGCCAAAGATCCAAATAAGAGTATTTCGGCACCTGAGGTAACGTTTAAGGTTTCACTTTTTACTAATGTTTCTTCTCCACCTTTTCCTAGTAGATTTGCAAAGTTCAAGGAGGAAGAACATGAACAACACATGCCGGAAACCTTAAACAACTTGTTTGTGGAGGACATTCAACAAGTATCAAAATATGCTCCATTCCTCGATGACATATGCACCACAAAGGATGATGGAATAATACTTGTAATGGAGAATGCATCCACTGTTGTGCAAAGAAAGCTTCCTCTCAAACGCATAAATTTGGGAAATTTCATGTATGAGCCTGACAAGCCTAAAATACCAAGAAGGGGTGTTGGTTAGGTTCAAAACACTAAATCAAGTGCTAATTTGGGGAGGCAGCCTAATTAGTGAAAGCATTGCCAAACTACCATCCTCAGATTTGCTCTCTTTTTCTTTATCTTTTTCTTATGTTTCTTTGCTAATTGTGTTTAGTGTTTCTAAGTTCATTTAGGCTGCATAAGTTTATTTTGTTTATTAGTTCTTTTCACTTACACATGATTCTTTCATTTGGGATTAATAGCATTACATTAATGACAATGTAAGAATTATGTGTGGGGGGAAGAATTTAGGATTTTATTTAGAGTGTTTTGTTTTTGAGTCTTTTTATGTTGTTTTTTTTTTCTGATCCTTGTTTTGAAAATAACTAGATATAAATATAATTTTTTTAACCCCGGTTAAATGGCGGATAACGGTACTCCGTGATTATTTAAATCGGTTCCATCAGCTACCACAAAACTGATATTGTATATAAATTTCTCTTCCAATTTCTCTTTCAATTTTTTTTCATTTTTTTTCAGGATGGATGATATTCTCACAAGATTGCAGAAACGATTTCCTCCTTTTCCTCGAAATATTTTACTGAAGCTTTACCAAGTTCGATTTGAAAGATTAAGAATGCTTATGCACAAAGGGATTCCTGAAGACATACGTTGGATAATTGAAGCCAAGGTACGTGAAGATGAATATCTTCCTGTTTTGCATTTACTAGGTACAGGTAGAAGCACTTTTGCAAAGAAGCGACGAGCAAAGCGCATGAGTTCAAATTGCCACAAATGTGCACGATGGACGTGTAACGGTAAATGTCGTTCTATTGGGATTCCGTCCTCTAATCGAGATGATAAAATTGAATTCATTAAGGATGGACTAAGTAAGGAGAATTTGGGTAATATCCAACTTTTTCTTGAGACGCATCCTAGTGGAGACGTACAAAGAGAAATTCTTGATTTATGGCCGCAATTCCAAAGGGAATGGCAACATCTTGGGAATCTGATGTTAAAAGACCCTGTTTGCCAGCTTGTAAGAAAACTGGATGGGAAGCATATCCTCGACTCATAGAAGGCGTTTAAGCCGTTTCTGGACGTAAAACCAGAGGAAGATGTGAGCCACAATCACAACTACAATAAATGACTTCTCAGCTTTTGGTTTGATTTGCAATAACTTTATTTCGATTTAATTTACGTGTTATTCGATTTGTGTAATTATTCTCATTTTTTTATGTGACTTTTACGGTTGATTTTTCTTCTCTTTTTGATTTTCTTCCTGAAATCACGCAAAAATCTTTTGTTAGGTTAACATTTTCTTCTGACAGGTCAGATACACTTTCGGCGACATTAGTACTCTTGTCTGATACACTACTCAGTCCTCTATATATTACACCATGTACTCATTCTCTTTCAGGCACTTGAAAAAAAAAATGGAAAGCACTTCGTCCCAGCGCATTAAAAAAATTTGTGTCTTTGGAGGTGCTTATCCAGGGAAAAATAACATATTCGCTGATGAAGCCATAAGAGTTGGAGTAATACTTGCCCAACAAAAGATCCAGTTGATTTATGGAGGCGGTAGTACGGGTTTGATGGGAGCAGTCGCTACAGCAGCACACGCCGGAGGAAGTCCAGTTCTAGGAGTCGTGCCAAAACTATTCACAGATTTTTGTGGACCTACCGTGGGTAAGGAAATACAAGTCTGGAGTATCCCTGAACGGATAACAATCATGTACCATTCTGCCAATGCATTCATTGCTTTACCAGGAGGTCTGGGTACATTGGAAGAAATAGCTTGCGTGGCTTCTTGGTCATCTTTGGTCACAAATAAGAAACCCATTGGTTTGCTTAATATTAATGGTTATTTTAGTAATTTGCTTTCATATTTAGATAATGCTGTGGATAATGGATTCATGTTTTCAGAGGCAAGGAGAACCATAATTTCTGCTACAACCATTGAAGATTTACTCAAAAAGCTCCAAGCTTATGAGTGTTTATCTGCTACGGTTGTTTCGTAAACGCTCGGAAAAAGAAAAAGAGATATGGACGAGCAAGGAGTGGATTGCACTTTGTCTTTGTGACATTATCTAACATTTTGCTTGTTGTGTCTCAGTTATAATAAGTGGTTAGCAACCTCTGCAGGTAATATCTCCTAAATTCTACCTTTAAAATTTGACATTGGGGACAATGTCATATTTTAGTAGGGGGTAAGGGACATATTTTGCTAATTTAAAAAAAAAAAAAAGTTTGTTGTGTTTTAAGCAATTTAGAAGTATTCATTCTGAACAAGGTCTGAGTAAGGGAGACTTGAGACATACCTTGTCAGATTGATTTTAATCTTTTTATGTTTACTTGTTAATTTTTGTTTAGTATTTTAGGATTATTTAGGTTGCATGAGTTTGTTTTGTTTTGAGTCTTAGTTGTTCCTATTCTTATGTTATTAGTTCTTTTCTCTTACACATGATTCTTTCATTTGGGTTAATAGACTTACATTGAGGACAATGTAAGAATTAAGTGTGGGGGGAATGATTTAGGATTTCTTTTATTTTTGTCTACTATTTTTTTTATTTATGAGTCTTTATTATTATTAATTTTTTTAGTGTGTTTTAGTTCCTTTTTAATACAATAATGAGATATGAATTGCATAAGTCTAAAACAGATTTATTATTGAGAAGATTTTCATGAGAATTGAGCTTGATGTCAACCTTTTTATGAGCCAATGTTAATATGATATGTTGATTGAGAAAGAAGCATGTTTAGACTTAATCTGACTTGTATAATCATCCTTGTGAGTTTTTGAGCCTATAATGATTGATGCATTATACAAATCAATCTAATTTCTTTCTTGAGTGCTCTTATGATTACATGATTCTCTAGAACTTGCTTTAAACCGTTTGAGACTATATTGATACATGTGACAACATGAATATGATAGAGGCATTAGGATTATAACCAGAGCCAAACAGCCATCCATTATTAATGTTCTAAGAGAACATCCCCACTAGTGAGCCAATTTGAGCCTACATTAAATATGATGTTTTATTGGTAACCACAACTTACACCTAGCCTAAATATACTTATATCCTTACCCTTGTTCTAAAGATGGATTATATATTTTGAGACATATTGCAAAAAAAAACAAGGGATATTTTTAGTTAAAAATTTGGGTTAGAAACAAGAAATAAGTGTGGGGGGAAAAGAAAAGAAAAGTCAAGAGAAAAAGAAATGGAATACTGGAAAATACATTTCTATGTAAAAAAAAATATATATGAATCATCTCTTGAATTTGTGGAAAAAGAAAAAGATGTTACAAAGTTGTTTAGAATGAAGAAAAGGCCCAACATGAATATCCGGCCTAGGTGACTATGTACTTGTAAAAAGTTTTGAGAAGTTTCTTTGTATGATCTTTTTATGTCTCTAAACTTTATGAACTCTTTCGAACCTTTGTGATATCTTTATCCTTTTGTTCTTCAACCACATTACAAACCCCTTGGCCCCATTACAACCTTGATTAAAGACCTCTTGATTCATGAAGTTGTATGATCTAAATAGTGGAGAATAGGTGGATAAGCAAGAATATGGTAGAACTGTTTTCATGAGATTGATTGAGTGTAAACATTTCACCACTACTTTAAAGAGTGAAAATCATGAGGGTATCCCATGTGAGAAGTTGAGATTAAATTTGAACATGCACTATTTTGATTGAGATATGTTATGCTAATATTGGCTTAACTCAAACAATTTACATTCAAGCATGATTTTTTGTGAAATTCTTTAAGCTATTGATTAGTTTATAAGACTTGTTCAAATATTGTCTCTAATTTGTATTGAAAGGATTAGGAGTAAATATTTTTAGTATATGTAGTTTATTTATATTTTAGTTTTTCAATGTTTGTGGGTATCATTCTAGTAAACCCTCACGAGACTAAACTCGTCCACTAGGGACACCTAGGGGTTTAAAGGCTTGTGTCACATGCTAAGTGCCACCGTGATTTCCTACGAAAGTGGATTAGATTAGATTTTCTTATTTTATTTTTATTGAGTCGTTGCTAGGGACTAGCAACAATCTAAGTGTGGGGGTGTGATAACTCGTATAATTATATAGTTTTTAGTTATGTTTTATTATTGTTTTGTGTCAAATACGAGTTATTATTGTTTAGTCTAATTGTGTTTATGATCTTTTATATTTTTATGTAATTTGGTGTTTTTCACAAGTTTCTTTGAGTGATTTCAGATTAATAGAATTAATGGCAAATCCAGTTCAGTTCCAATTCCGACACCTTTTTCCATATCAGCTATATCTCGAGTTTCACTGAAGCAATAAGGCTGAAACTTTAACCGTGCAAATTTAAGAGGCATATCTATCTTTTTCATGTTTTACACTTCTTGAAACGGAGTCGTTTTCCCTAGCGAAATCGATCATCAAGTTGGCTGATGTGCAATGACGTCTGTGCTGACCTGTTTTCGTATTTTGCCCATATCTTCTTATCCACATCAGCAAATGAGCTGATTTTAAGGGATATGGATCAGTAACTGATAGGGGAACATTTTTTTAGAAGACCATGTGATCAGATCAGGCCTCCAATATTGACAAAATCGACCATCAAGTTGGCTGATCAAAATTGTCATACAATATGACGAAAATTGTTAGAAAAATGCACCCACCTATTATACCTACCTTTGAAATTTGTAAAGCTTGTCTCTTGTCATTTAGCCCTCCAAAATGTGTATAAATAGAGGGCCTTGGATGATTGTAGAGGATCATATTGTACATTGGTAGGATATTAGCATTTATTGAAGGGAGAGAGCTGAAATTCACTTGTTTGATGCCCTAGCTATTGCCTATAAATAGAGACCAAGGGGGCATACGAAATTGACACTTCCCCAAGCATCAAGTTCTGATTTCTTCTTTATTTCTTTGTTTTTGAGAGAGCAAGAGGCTGGATAATTAATATTCTTCTTCTTCTTCTTTCTTTCTTTTATTTCCTTCTTAGATTCTCTTTAATTTTATGTTTATGTTTACAATGCCTATGCTAGGCTAAACTTCTATTTGGTTAAGGGTGATTTCAAAGCCCTAGACATGTTTTGTGATTGATTTTTAGATTCTATCTATCATTAATTTTCTATCAAAGTTCCTTATGTTCTTCTACAAGAATTGTTCATGATGTTGTCTTCATTTATTTAGGTGTACAACTAGATAGATCTTGATAATTATCTATTGCTAGTTTAGGAATCTTGATCCGTGTAATTGTCTTGATTTCCTATTCATAAGTGGCAATTTGTGATTAATGATTATGGTCAAGTTTTCAATAATTGCAAAGTGGAACATAACCTAAGTTGAACAATCCGAGCTTATGTGTTTGTTGCTTAGATCAACCTATCTTTCTCATCATAAAGCTGCCATTAAATTGAATTTAGAGAGCTTATGCTAGGTTGTTTAATGGTTAGAGATTAAATAGAGAGCTTGTTCTATTTAACGACAAACTAAGGAAAGATTGGGATAACAGAGCTTGTTGTTATCTACGGTTGTTAACTTTGATAGTTGGTTGATATTGATAGATCTGAAATTGATTCTTAATGATGTCTAGTGGTGGATAATGAAACCTTAACCATATTTTTCATATTTGATTCTTCTTACTTACTTGTTTTCTTACTTTTCTAGTTTGCTTATTTTTAAAAGTATATTTATTTTTATTGGCTGGTTATACCGCCTAATTTGTATATTAACTTTGTTTTATTTTTATTGGCTGGTTATACCGCCTAATTTAGTATATATATTTTTATTGGCTGGTTATACCGCCTAATTTAGTATATATATTTTTATTGGCTGGTTATACCGCCTTGTATCTTATTCTTATTATTTACTTTAGTTTAAATCTGGCTTCAAAAACCCCTTTTCTTTTATTGTTTTCTTTGAACGTAAGTTATAAACTAATAACTCATAGATTAAAACCCAATCCCTGAGGACTCGACCCTTGCTAATCATTATACATACAATTGATCTTTTTAGTGCAAGGTTAAATAAGATACACTCTTTTGGGTGCATCAGCAATGATGACCGGTAGTGTGTCCTTTTCACCTAAGAACACATATTTCAAGTGGTTCGATAGTGGTTTCAACTCTAAAGTTGGTTCCTGCAAAATGGAAGATAGAAGTTTCTCATTAGATAAAGGCAAATCAATAAATGAAACATCAAACCTTGCATCTTTAGGTGGTAGTGAGTGTAAAGATTCTAGTGCCCCTTCCACATGGTCACTCAAGGCTAGTTCCCCTTTAGCATTCCCCATTCCGAGATGTTTGCTAAGGACTATCTCCACACTATCTTTACCATTTAGCTCATAAGCTTGCTGCACTAGTGAGTCAATTATATCAATATTAAAAACAGAATGCACATCACTAGGATATCTCATGGCCTCAAAAATCTTAAAGCGAATTATTTCACCACCAAATTCCATAGTTAAAGTGCCATCATGTACATCTATTTTAGTTCTTGCTGTTTTCAAGAATGGCCTCCCTAATAGAATAGGTGTGGGATTAGAAGACATCTCATCTTCCATCTCAGTAACGTAAAAGTCAACGGGAAAAACCAATTCATTAACTTGTACAAGAACGTCTTCTATAACTCCTATTGGATAAGTGTTAGAACGGTCAGCAAGTTGTATTATAACACCGGTTTCCTCTAATGGTCCAAGATTCAATGAAGCATAAATTGAATATGGCATGACATTAATAGATGCCCATAGATTTAGCATAGCACGCTCAAACCTGGTGTTGCCTATCTTACAAGGAATGGTAAACATACCTGGATCCTTGCATTTAGGTGGGAGTTTTTTTGAAGAACAGCTGACACATTCTCCCCCACACATACCTTTTCATTCCATTTCAACTTCCGTTTAGATGTGCACAACTCTTTTAGGAACTTGGCATATCTTAGCACTTGCTTGATAGCATCTAGTAAAGGAATGTTCACCTCTACTTTTCGGAAGGTTTCCAAAATTTCCTTCTCTTGCTCCTCCTTCTTGGACTTTGCTAACCTGCTAGGAAAAGGTGGAGGAGTTATATAAGAAGGAAATGATGGTTTAGGAGTTACATATACATAAAACTAAGAAGAAAATAAAAGAATGGAGAAGAAGAATAATGATGATCTTTAAGTCTTCTCAAAAGATGTCTAGTTTGTGGCTTAAAAGATGGAATTTATAGAGCTTTAAAACCAGAGAATAAGTCATTGCCGCACAAGTAAGCTTGGAGGTGCAAAAATCACGTTTTTGCCTTTTTTTTCAGATTTGCGATTAGGGTTTTTCTGGCCGCAGGGTTCTTTAGGGAGATCTTCTAGCACCATTTTGAATGCCCATTTCTTATCCGATTTGGGCCCATAATATATCGTTGGAAAGATAATCAAGTCAACTTCAAAAGTCAAGAGGAAGTTTATTCAAATAAAGAGTTTCACATCATGTTTTCCTTACAACAAGCTCCGGAGGTCAAATCTGCCTGATTGCTTTTCAACCAGAAATTGATATTTTTGACTCCCAAGTCTTCTTCCATCTTGTGATTATGATTTTTGTAGATACCTAATTTTGTCCGGACCACTAAAACAGGTATGTTTTCTTCCTAAATTGATGTTTTCGAATGTAAAAAGACTTTTTTTCATCCTGCAGCTGGTACCCCGAGACTTAGTTTAAGAGGGCGAGCATAAAAAGTCAAACTCAAAAAAAAGTCAACCCCGAAAAGTCAACTACTGAAAAAGTCAACCCACTTTCAAAATCAAGATTTTAAGTTCAATTGAAAAATGACAAAAGAATTTTGATAATCCATGGTCTACATTGAAAGATATGGAGTTCGAAAGTTGGGATTTGGAGATTCAGTAGAAAGGAAACCCTAATCCGAGAAATTTGGGGAAAAGTGCTTAAACGATCAAATTGGTCGAAATCGAAGGTTCCAAATGAAAGATAAGAACTGACTACGGGTAATGGAGAAGCCACTTGCAAGAAAAACCGAAAGAAAAGTCAATCTGGGAGAAAACCAAGAATTAGGGTTTTTAGTGGATTTTGGTGAAATCGGGAAGAATCACAGAAATGGCCCGACTTGGTAAGACCAAAGCCCCCAATGGATGAGGAATGATTAAAAAAGGATAGCTCAAGGCTTAGCTTGAAGAAAATCTGAAAATCAGACTTGTTTTAAGCAAAATCGGGTTTCGGAGGCAAAATGGCAAAATTGGAAAATTTGGGAAAAATAGCAAATGGACTCCAAAAATTTTGAAATTTTGCAAATCTCATTTTTAAATTATTTGGAATATATTGGCAAAAGAAAATCTTGATTCGGAGTTCGTTTGCAAAATGGCCAAATCCTGGGCTTCTTATGTAGTAATTCAAGAAGGAAAATCCCGGAAAAATAGCAAATGAACTCCAAATCTTCTGAAATTTTACAAATCTCATTTTTAAATTATTTGGAAGAGATTGATGATAGAAAATGTTGATTCGGAGTTCGTTTGCAAAATGCTCAAATCCCGGGCCTCCTATGCAATAATTCAAGAAGATAAATCCCGGAAAAATGCAAATGGACTCCAAAAATTCTGAAATTTTGCAAATATCATTTTTAAATTATTTGGAAGAGGTTGGTGAAAGAAAATTTTGATTCGGAGTTCGTTTGCAAAATGGCCAAATCCTGGGCCTCCTATGTAGTAATTCAAGCCGATAAAGCCCGAAAAAATACCAAATGAGCTCCAAAAATTATGAAAACTTCCAGATCACACTTTTAAATTATATGGAAGAGATTGGTAAAGAAAAATCTTTATTTGGAGCTCATTTAAAAAATGGTAAAATGTGGGGGCATAAAAGGGCATTTTTGGAAGAAAAAATCCAAATAAATAGCAAACGGACTCAGATAATTTTGAAAACTTTTATAACTCAATGTTTTATTATTTTGGAAGTATTAAAAAAAGAAAATTTGAATTTGGAGTTCGTTTGATATTTATTTGCATCCGAGGGGCAAAATGGTCATTTCATCCAAGCAACCGAAAAGGGCTTCTTTGGGCCTTTCAAAAAATCAGACCTGGGCTGGAAAAGAGAAGTGCTGGCCTACCAAGGCCCAAAGGAAAGAGAAAGTTTCTGATTTTTCAATCAAATGGCCAAAAATTAAAAGTTAATTAGAGATTCTTTTTGATCAAGCCATTGTGATTAAGCCACATAGGCCAAGAGAGAGTGTCAACATTATTCTTGAATAGCTGTAATTTGGGACAGCTGAGATTCTAATCTAAAGGTGGTAATTTCATGATTCTTTCACCTTGAATTATTAGCCATTTGATGGAAAATTGGTTACAAAAAAAATGATAACATCCTTGAGAATATAGGGGGTTTCGGCCAGCATGAAATGGGAGGTCAGATTTTATTTTTTCACAATTTATTTTGCTGAGTTCTCTTGGTTTTTACTTGGTTTTTCTCTCTTTGGTTGAAAGCAACAAAAAAAAAAGTTTAGAAAAGAAAGGAAAGTTTGAAGAGATAAAGCTTGAAATATAGCTTCTTCAGGTTGCTCTTGAGCACCAACTCTTGCACTTTCTTGATTTTCCATTCTTGTTTTTGCTATTTTGATTACTATTTGGTGAGTTTCCTTTTTAAGTAAATGTTTTTTTTTATTGTTCTTCTAAAGTTCTTCCTTTATCTTTTTCTTAAATATATTTTTTACAATTTTTTTTTACAATATACTCACCATGGCCGAATGGCCTATAGTTTTTGTTAAGTTGCTGTTTTGGTTTATTTTTTCATGTTATTGATGTTATTTTCTTTGATCTTGATGTTTTAAATGTTATTTTACTTCATATACTTGAGTTATATTTTAATTTGGTTTCTTTGTTTGTTGCCATTTATGATTTGAATATCATGTTTTTGCATTTTTAATTTTCTGTTTTCATGATGTTTAAATTTGAGCATGTTTTAGATTTAGTATATCAAGTGTTTGTGAAAATGCTTGTGTGGTTTTTGCATGATTTGAGTTTTATATTAAGTTGAGCATGTTTTAGATTTAGTATATTAAGTGTTTGTGAAAATGCTTGTGTGGTTTTTGCATGATTTGAGTTTTATATTTTAGTTGAGCATGTTAGTATCTCAAGTGTTTGTGAAAATGCCATGCTTGTTGGAGCTTGAGGCCATTCGGCGACTCCATGTGTTTTGCATTGTGTGTTGCATTTTTGCCATGTTAGTTGGTAGGTTTTTGCATTTTCATAACATTTTATTTAGTTTTGCTTGCTAGTATACCAAGTGTTTGTGAAAATGCCATGTTTGCTAGTCATATAGGCCAATCGACCACTCCTTGAATTTTTGCACTATATGTTGTATTTTTGCCATGTTAGTTGATAGGTTAGCATTTGCATGATATTTGTTTGAGTTCTTGGTTTAAGCATGCTTTGTGTTTGTGAAAATGCCATCCACATTTTAGTTATTAAGTCAGATTTATTTGCCATGCATGTTCATGCATTTTAGGCCTAGGTTGCATTAAATGCCATGCAAATTCATTTAGGTCTAAGTCACTATATGAATGCCATGCATTTTTTCATGCAAATTCATTTCATGCACTATACTTGCTGTATTTTTTTTTTTCATGCATTTCATGTTCATGCCACTTGAATAATGACTTGAGCCAATTAATGGTTCAAAGTCATGCTCTCTTGAGCACACTTGTGGAAAATTAAGTTTTGTCAAATTGATTATTCTACCTTTGTGATTTTTTTTACTTGCCAATTTTTATCTAACTTTCAAAAAGTCCTAGCTACTGTTTGTGAGTCATTTTGTGAGTCTTAAATATTTTTACTTTGATTTTTAAATGATTTTATCAAAGGTAAAAATGTATTTTGGCAAAACAGTTTTTTCACCCAGTACTCATACTTTTCCGATTTTTCTGGGAATTCATCTTTAATCAGAAAATTAAGACGATTTTTTTCGTGTATTTTTACATGTCCTGAGTCTCCAATATTATTTTAAGAATTTTTTGAATTTTTAAAAATAGGATAAAAAATAGTGGCTTGAAACTGGACAGTGGAGTCAGAATTGAATTTAAAGAAAAATCATTTTTTGTTTTGGTTAAGTTACTTAGAGGGGGCTGATTAGGAAAGTTAGCTACTGACTTAGGGTTGTTTTTAAGCCTTTTTAAACTCTAAAAATGATTTTTTTAACTCTTGGGTTAAGGGTGATGATGCACCCAAAAGAGTGTATCTTATTTAACCTTGCACTAAAAAGATCAATTGTAAGTATAATGATTAGCAAGGGTCGAGTCCTCAGGGATTGGGTTTTAATCTATGAGTTATTAGTTTATAACTTACGTTCAAAGAAAACAATAAAATAAAAGGGTTTTTTTTTTAAGCTAGATTTAAACTAAAGTAAATAATAAGAATAAGATGCAAGGCGGTATAACCAGCCAATAAAAATATATATACTAAATTAGGCGGTATAACCAGCCAATAAATATATATACTAAATTAGGCGGTATAACCAGCCAATAAAAATATATATACTAAATTAGGCGGTATAACCAGCCAATAAAAATAAATATACTTTTAAAAATAAGCAAACTAGAAAAGTAAGAAAACAAGTAAGTAAGAAGAATCAAATATGAAAAATATGGTTAAGGTTTCATTCTCCACCACTAGACATCATTAAGAATCAATTTCAGATCTATCAATATCAACCAACTATCAAAGTTAACAACCGTAGATAACAACAAGCTCTGTTATCCCAATCTTTCCTTAGTTTGTCGTTAAATAGAACAAGCTCTCTATTTAATCTCTAACCATTAAACAACCTAGAATAAGCTCTCTAAATTCAATTTAATGGCAGCTTTATGATGAGAAAGATAGGTTGATCTAAGCAACAAACACATAAGCTCGGATTGTTCAACTTAGGTTATGTTCCACTTTGCAATTATTGAAAACTTGACCATAATCATTAATCACAAATTGCCACTTATGAATAGGAAATCAGGACAATTACACGGATCAAGACTCCTAAACTAGCAATAGATAATTATCAAGATCTATCTAGTTGTACACCTAAATAAATCAAGACAACATCATGAACAATTCTTGTAGAAGAACATAAGCAACTTTGATAGAAAATTAATGATAGATAGAATCTAAAAATCAATCACAAAACATGTCTAGGGCTTTGAAATCACCCTTAACCAAATAGAAGTTTAGCCTAGCATAGGCATTGTAAACATAAACATAAAATTAAAGAGAATCTAAGAAGGAAATAAAAGAAAGAAAGAAGAAGAAGAAAATAAAGAAAAAGAAAACTAGAGAAAAGAAAGAAGAAGAAAACTTAGAGAATTTTATTATAATGGCTAATTTCCTACCAATGTATAATATGATCCCTTACAATCATCCAAGGCCCTCTATTTATAAACATTTTGGAGGGCTAAATGACAAGAGACAAGCTTTACAAATTTCAAAGGTAGGTATAATAGGTGGGTGCATTTTTCTAACAATTTTCGTCATATATGACGATTTTGATCAGCCAACTTGATGGTCGCTTTTGTCAATTTTGGAGGCCTTATCTGATCACATGGTCTTCTAGAAAAATGTTACCCTATCAGTTACTGATCCATAGCCGTTGGAATCAGCTCATTTGCTGATGTGGATAAGAAGATATGGGCAGAATACGAAAACAGGTCAGCACAGACGTCATTGCTCATCAGCCAACTTGATGGTCGATTTGCCTAGGGAAAACGACTCCGTTTCAAGAAGTGTAAAACATGAAAAAGATAGATATTCCTCTTAGCTTTGCACGGCTACAAATTTCAGCCTTATTGCTTCAGTGAAACGCGAGATATAGCTGATATGGCAAAAGGTGTCGGAACTGGAACTGAACTGGATTTGCCCTTAATTCTAGTAATCTGAAATCACTCAAAGAAACTTGTGAAAAACACCAAATTACATAAAAATATAAAAGATCATAAACACAATTAGACTAAACAATAATAACTCGTATTTGACACAAAACAATAATAAAACATAACTAAAAACTATATAATTATACGAGTTATCACACCCCCACACTTAGATTGTTGCTAGTCCCTAGCAACGACTCAATAAAAATAAAATAAGAAAATCTAATCTAATCCACTTTCGTAGGAAATCACGGTGGCACTTAGCATGTGACACAAGCCTTTAAACCCCTAGGTGTCCCTAGTGGACGAGTTTAGTCTCGTGAGGGTTTACTAGGACGATACCCACAAACATTGAAGACATAAGAAAAACTAAAAATAATAATTATAACTAATCCTTCCAATATAAATTAGAGATAATCATTGGACAAGTCTTAAAAACTAATCAATAGCTTAAAGAAATTCACAAAAAATCTTGCTTGAATGTAAATTGTTTGAGTTAAGCCAATATTAACATAACATATTTCAATCAAAATAGTGCATATTCAAACTTAATCTCAACTTCTCACATGGGATACCCTCATGATTTTCACTCTTTAAAGTAGTGGTGAAGTGTTTACACTCAATCAATCTCATGAAAACAGTTCTACCATATTCTTGCTTGTCCACCTATTCTCCACTATTTAGATCATAAACTTCATGAATCAAGAGGTCTTTAATCAAGGTTGTAATGGGGCCAAGGGGTTTGTAATGTGGTTGAAGAACAAAAGGATAAAGATATCACAAAGGTTCCAAAGAGTTCATAAAGTTTAGAGTCATAAAAAGATCATACAAAGAAACTTCTCAAAACTTTTTACAAGTACATAGTCACCTAGGCCGAATATTCATGTTGGG
The DNA here is from genome assembly GCA_030761205.1 of Fremontodendron californicum. Classification (NCBI taxonomy): domain Eukaryota; kingdom Viridiplantae; phylum Streptophyta; class Magnoliopsida; order Malvales; family Malvaceae; genus Fremontodendron; species Fremontodendron californicum. The sequence continues at coordinate 4,685,555 of JAULJL010000019.1, read as the reverse complement.
CCTTTTCTTCATTCTAAACAACTTTGTAACATCCTTTTCCTTTTCCACAAATTCAAGAGATGATTCATATTTTTTTTATTTTTTTTTTTACATAGGAATATATTTGCCAGTATTCCATTTCTTTTTCTCTTGACTTTTCTTTTCTTTCCCCCCCACACTTATTTCTTGTTTCTACCCCAAATTTTCAATAGATCTTCCTTGTCTTTGCAACTTGTCTCAAAACATGCTAATTCATCCTTGGAACAAAGGTAAAGATATAAGTATATTTAGGTTAGGGACAAGTTATGGTTACCAAAGAGATAGCTTATTCAATGTAGGCTCAAATTGGTTCACTAAGAGTGTGTTCTCTTGGAACATCAATAAGGGATGGCTGTTTGGCCCTGGCTAAAAATCCTAATGCCTCTATCATATTCATGTTGTCACATGCATCAATATAGTCTCAAATGGTTTAAAGCAAGTTCTAGAGAATCATGTAATCATAAGAGCACTCAAGAAAGAAATTAGATTGATTTGTATAATGCATCAATCATATAGGCTCAAAAACTCACAAGGATGATTATACAAGTCAGATTAAGTTTAAACATGCTTCTTTCTCAATCAACATATCATATTAACATTGGCTCATAAAAAAAAATGATATCAAGCTCAATTCTCATGAAAATCTTCTCACTAATAACTCTGTTTTAGACTTATGCAATTCATATCTCATCATTGTATTAAAAAGGAACTAAAACACACTAAAAATAATAATAAAGACTCAAAAAAAAAAATAGTAGACAAAAATAAAAGAAATCCTAAATCCTTCCCCCCACACTTAATTCTTACATTGTCCTCAATGTAAGTCTATTAACCCAAATGAAAGAATCATGTGTAAGAGAAAAGAACTAATAACATAAGAATAGGAACAACTAAGACTCAAAACGAAACAAACTCATGCAACCTAAATAATCCTAAAATACTAAACAAAAATTAACAAGTAAACATAAAAAGATTAAAATCAAACTGACAAGGTATGTCTCAAGTCTCCCTTACTCAGACCTTGTTCAGAATGAATACTTCTAAATTGCTTAAAACACAACAAATTTTTTTTTTTTTTTTTTTTTTGAAATTAGCAAAATATGTCCCTTACCTGCAGAGGTTGCTAACCACTTATTATAACTGAGACACAACAAGCAAAATGTTAGATAATGTCACAAAGACAAAGTGCAATCCACTCCTTGCTCGTCCATATCTCTTTTTCTTTTTCCGAGCGTTTGCGAAACAACCGTAGCAGATAAACACTCATAAGCTTGGAGCTTTTTGAGTAAATCTTCAATGGTTGTAGCAGAAATTATGGTTCTCCTTGCCTCTGAAAACATGAATCCATTATCCACAGCATTATCTAAATATGAAAGCAAATTACTAAAATAACCATTAATATTAAGCAAACCAATGGGTTTCTTATTTTGACCAAAGATGACCAAGAAGCCACGCAAGCTATTTCTTCCAATGTACCCAGACCTCCTAGTAAAGCAATGAATGCATCGGCAGAATGGTACATGATTGTTATCCGTTCAGGGATACTCCAGACTTGTATTTCCTTACCCACGGTAGGTCCACAAAAACTTGTGAATAGTTTTGGCACGATTCCTAGAACTGGACTTCCTCCGGCGTGTGCTGCTGTAGCGACTGCTCCCATTAAACCCGTACTACCGCCTCCATAAATCAAGTGGATCTTTTGTTGGGCAAGTATTACTCCAACTCTTATGGCTTCATCAGCGAATATGTTATTTTTCCCTGGATAAGCACCTCCAAAGACACAAATTTTTTTTATGCGCTGGGACGAAGTGCTTTCCATTTTTTTTTTCGAGTGCCTGAAAGAGAATGAGTACATGGTGTAATATATAGAGGACTGAGTAGTGAATCAGACAAGAGTAATAATGTCGCCGAAAGTGTATCTGACCTGTCAGAAGAAAATGTTAACCTAACAAAAGATTTTTTTGCGTGATTTCAGGAAGAAAATCAAAAAGAGAAGAAAAAATCAGCCGTAAAAGACAAATAAAAAAAACGAGAATAATTACACAAATCGAACAACACGTAAATTAAAACAAAATAAAGTTATTGCAAATCAAACCAAAAGCTGAGAAGTCATTTATTGTAGTTGTGATTGTGGCTCACATCTTCCTCTGGTTTTACGTCCAGAAACGGCTTAAACGCCTTCTATGAGTCGAGGATATGCTTCCCATCCAGTTTTCTTACAAGCTGGAAAACAGGGTCTTTTAACATCAGATTCCCAAGATGTTGCCATTCCCTTTGGAATTGCGACCATAAATCAAGAATTTCTCTTTGTACGTCTCCACTAGGATGCGTCTCAAGAGAAAGTTGGATATTACCCAAATTCTCCTTACTAAGTCCATCCTTAATGAATTCAATTTTATCATCTCGATTAGAGGACGGAATCCCAATAGAACGACATTTACCGTTAAACGTCCATCGTGCACATTTGTGGCAATTTGAACTCATGCGCTTTGCTCGTCGCTTCTTTGCAAAAGTGCTTCTACCTGTACCTGGTAAATGCAAAACAGGAAGATATTCATCTTCACGTACCTTGGCTTCAATTATCCAACGTATGTCGTCAGGAATCCCTTTGTGCATAAGCATTCTTAATCTTTCAAATCGAACTTGGTAAAGCTTCAGTAAAATATTTCGAGGAAAAGGAGGAAATCGTTTCTGCAATCTTGTGAGAATATCATCCATCCTGAAAAAAAATGAAAAAAATTGAAAGAGAAATTGGAAGAGAAATTTATATACAATATCAGTTTTGTGGGTAGCTGATGGAACCGATTTAAATAATCACGGAGTACCGTTATCCGCCATTTAACCGGGGTTAAAAAAATTAAAAATTATATTTACATCTAGTTATTTTCAAAACAAGGATCAGAAAGAAAAACAACATAAAAAGACTCAAAAACAAAACACTCTAAATAAAATCCTAAATTCTTCCCCCCACACATAATTCTTACATTGTCATTAATGTAATGCTATTAATCCCAAATGAAAGAATCATGTGTAAGTGAAAAGAACTAATAAACAAAATAAACTTATGCAGCCTAAATGAACTTAGAAACACTAAACACAATTAGCAAAGAAACATAAGAAAAAGAGAGCAAATCTGAGGATGGCAGTTTGGCAATGCTTTCACTAATTAGGCTGCCTCCCCCAATTAGCACTTGATTTAGTGTTTTGAACCTAACCAACACCCCTTCTTGGCATTTTAGGCTTGTCAGGCTCATACATGAAATTTCCCAAATTTATGCGTTTGAGAGGAAGCTTTCTTTGCACAACAGTGGATGCATTCTCCATTACAAGTATTATTCCATTATCCTTTGTGGTGCATATGTCATCAAGGAATGGAGCATATTTTGATACTTGTTGAATGACCTCTACAAACAAGTTGTTTAAGGTTTCCGGCATGTGTTGTTCATGTTCTTCCTCCTTGAACTTTGCAAATCTACTAGGAAAAGGTGGAGAAGAAACATTAGTAAAAAGTGAAACCTTAAACGTTACCTCAGGTGCCGAAATACTCTTAGAATCCATCTCTAATTTTGTTTCATCCTCATCTTGTTCCTCATTCTTCAAGGTCACAATAGTAGCATTCTCCTTTGGGTTAACCATCGTTTGGGCTGGGAGTTCTTCAGATCTTTGTGCTACCCATCCCACCATACTACTAGCCAATTGGCTCATTTGCTTTTCCAAACTCTGGATGCTTGCCCTTGTTTCCTGTTGAAATTGCAAAGAATCAGTAACAAGAGAATAGACAAGATCTTCTAAAGAAGTACCTGAGTTTTGAGTCATATGTGGTGGTTGAAAAAGATCTGGTTCTTGAGACCATGATTGATTGAAGCTAGATGGATGAGTGTAATTGGCATAAGGATCTACTTCTTGGTAATTTTTCGAGTAGCCATAATTAGTATGATCCCACCATCCCTCATGGTAAGTGTTTGAGTAATGATCATACTGTTGGTATTGGAACACTTGATGGCCTTGACATCCTCTCATGGCCAATTGTTGAACTGGGGAGGTGAGATTGGCTTGTTGATTCTCCATGTTCATGTATGCCACCAACTCTTCAAGTGTTAGATTGCTCAATTCCATTGTTTTTTTTTTTTTTTAAATTTGAAAAGAAAAACTTGTATGTACAAGAAAATAAAACTAATTAGAACTGAAAAGAAGAATAAACCAAGTAACAAATAAACTAAAGAAAGCAATCCCCGGCAACGGCGCCAAAAATTTGATGCACCCAAAAGAGTGTATCTTATTTAACCTTGCACTAAAAAGATCAATTGTAAGTATAATGATTAGCAAGGGTCGAGTCCTCAGGGATTGGGTTTTAATCTATGAGTTATTAGTTTATAACTTACGTTCAAAGAAAACAATAAAATAAAAGGGTTTTTTTTTTAAGCTAGATTTAAACTAAAGTAAATAATAAGAATAAGATGCAACGCGGTATAACCAGCCAATAAAAATATATATACTAAATTAGGCGGTATAACCAGCCAATAAAAATATATATACTAAATTAGGCGGTATAACCAGCCAATAAAAATAAATATACTTTTAAAAACAAGTAAGTAAGAAGAATCAAATATGAAAAATATGGTTAAGGTTTCATTCTCCACCACTAGACATCATTAAGAATCAATTTCAGATCTATCAATATCAACCAACTATCAAAGTTAACAACCGTAGATAACAACAAGCTCTGTTATCCCAATCTTTCCTTAGTTTGTCGTTAAATAGAACAAGCTCTCTATTTAATCTCTAACCATTAAACAACCTAGAATAAGCTCTCTAAATTCAATTTAATGGCAGCTTTATGATGAGAAAGATAGGTTGATCTAAGCAACAAACACATAAGCTCGGATTGTTCAACTTAGGTTATGTTCCACTTTGCAATTATTGAAAACTTGACCATAATCATTAATCACAAATTGCCACTTATGAATAGGAAATCAAGACAATTACACGGATCAAGACTCCTAAACTAGCAATAGATAATTATCAAGATCTATCTAGTTGTACACCTAAATAAATCAAGACAACATCATGAACAATTCTTGTAGAAGAACATAAGCAACTTTGATAGAAAATTAATGATAGATAGAATCTAAAAATCAATCACAAAACATGTCTAGGGCTTTGAAATCACCCTTAACCAAATAGAAGTTTAGCCTAGCATAGGCATTGTAAACATAAACATAAAATTAAAGAGAATCTAAGAAGGAAATAAAAGAAAGAAAGAAGAAGAAGAAAATAAAGAAAAAGAAAACTAGAGAAAAGAAAGAAGAAGAAAACTTAGAGAATTTTATTATAATGGCTAATTTCCTACCAATGTATAATATGATCCCTTACAATCATCCAAGGCCCTCTATTTATACACATTTTGGAGGGCTAAATGACAAGAGACAAGCTTTACAAATTTCAAAGGTAGGTATAATAGGTGGGTGCATTTTTCTAACAATTTTCGTCATATATGACGATTTTGATCAGCCAACTTGATGGTCGATTTTGTCAATTTTGGAGGCCTTATCTGATCACATGGTCTTCTAGAAAAATGTTACCCTATCCGTTACTGATCCATAGCCGTTGAAATCAGATCATTTGCTGATGTGGATAAGAAGATATGGGCAGAATACGAAAACAGGTCAGCATAGACGTCATTGCACATCAGCCAACTTGATGGTCGATTTCGCTAGGGAAAACGATTCCGTTTCAAGAAGTGTAAAACATGAAAAAGATAGATATTCCTCTTAGCTTTGCACGGCTAAAAATTTCAGCCTTATTGCTTCAGTGAAACGCGAGATATAGCTGATATGGCAAAAGGTGTCGGAACTGGAACTGAACTGGATTTGCCCTTAATTCTAGTAATCTGAAATCACTCAAAGAAACTTGTGAAAAACACCAAATTACATAAAAATATAAAAGATCATAAACACAATTAGACTAAACAATAATAACTCGTATTTGACACAAAACAATAATAAAACATAACTAAAAACTATATAATTATACGAGTTATCAGGTGATCAAGTCCGGGATTTTTAAACTTAGGGAATTAGAGCCATTTTAAAAAAATTAGCCCAGTTTTTATTTTTAATTCAAGCTTTTCAAAATTGTTTTCAAACAATGACAAAGTATTTTGGTTTTAGAATATTTAATTTGACATATTTTCCTAAGGTAGCCGGATATCTTTTTAAATATACGGATTTCCTTAATTAAAGGAAAAAATACATTTTCATGCATTGCATTTTCCATATTCATGCATTTTATATAATATGTGATTTTTGATATGATAATTTCTATGATATTGTTATGATTAGTTATGTTATATTGTTTATTGTATGATTTGGAATATTTCATGATATCCTATGCTTTTTATTTAGTTATTTTTTTATATTATTTAGCATATGTTATGTTCATGCATTATTATTTTTATTTTTATTTTCATGCATATTATATGATAGCATTATTTTATATTCCATGTCATTTAAATTATATGCCATATCATTCATATTTGTCATGACATTTAAATCATTTCATTTCATATAGAATATGTATGTTACTTAGGTTATTTCATTTCATGTAGAATATATTATATTACCTAGGTCATTTCATTTCATTTAGAATATATCGTATGACTTAGGATATTACATTTCATATAGAATATATTATGTTACCTAGGTCATTTCATTTCATTTAGAATATATCATATAACTTAGGATATTTCATTTCATTTAGAATATGCTAAGGCATTCAAATCATGTCATATCATTTAGGTTGCATTATATTATTTAGATTTTGCTATGTCATTTTATTTATGTCATGCATATACATATTCATTTCTTTTAAATGTTTTCAAAAAAGGATAATGATTTTCAATAAAATAAAGATATTATCGAGTTAAAATAATTCATGAGTTTTCTGTCGGGTTTGCTGGGGAGGATATCATCAATTATTATTAATAACAGAATATCTTCTTTAAAATGAGAATGATTCGTAAAGTTTTCCAAATTAATAAAAATTTCAATATTTTGCCACGTTTGTTGGGGAATATAGGAAAAATTTGAATTTATAAATTCTGGATCATTTTCAATTAAAAATGGAATTATTTTTCTTTAAATTGGGAATTAGCTTGAAATACTAAATTTAAAACCGATTTTTTACCGAGACTTGAGATAACACACGATTAATAAGGTATCGATTTATACGGGCGTTGTGGGGGTGCTAATCCTTCCCCACACGTAACCGACTCCCGAACCCGCTTCTTTGATTTCTCTGGTTTAAAACGCAGACTTGAAATTGGTTTTTAAAATGTTTTAATTAATTTTTAAAATATTTTATAAAATCGGTTTTAATATGTGGCCGATCACACCTAGCTAAAAAAGATTGGTGGCGACTCCATTTCTTTTTCAAGGTCATTTTCAAAACCTTCATTTTTTCTAGAGGAATTAAGTCGACTTTTTCTCGGGTTTTTTAATGTCACGCTTAACGAATAATCAAGTCTTGCGATGAGACTCGTTATTTTTTTTAGGTTGCGACAAATTTGTAAGCTCTTTACCATCATTATTGACATCTTTTGACTTCATTCTTCTTATTGTACCTAAAATTCAAAAACATATTATAAGTAAACAAGATAAAGATCGAAAACATAACAAAAACTAAAGGTAGAAAGGCATAAAATGTATATTTTATGAGCTTATCAAATACCCCTACACTTAGCTTTTTGCTAGTCCTCGAGCAAAACAAAATAAAAATAAAATAACAAAATCTAATCTAATCCACTTTCGTAGGAAATCACGGTGGCACTTAGCATGTGACACAAGCCTTTAAACCCTAGCTGTCCCTAGTGGACGAGTTTAGTCACGTGAGGGTTTACTACGACGATACCCACAAACATTGAAGACATAAGAAAAACTAAAAAAATAATAATAATAATAATAATAATAATAATAATAATAATTACAACTAATCCTTCCAATATAAATTAGAGATAATCATTGGATAAGTCTTATAAACTAATCAATAGCTTAAAGAAATTCACAAGAAATCTTGTTTGAATGTAAATAGTTTGAGTTAAGCCAATATTAACATAACATATTTCAATCAAAATAGTGCATATTCAAACTTAATCTCAACTTCTCACTATACTCTCATGATTTTCACTCTTTAAAGTAGTGGTAAAGTGTTTACACTCAATCAATCTCATGAAAACAGTTCTACCATATGCTTGCTTGTCCACCTATTATCCACTATTCAAGGTCTTTATTCAAGGTTGTAATGGGGCCAAGGGGTTATAATGTGTTTAAAGAATAAAAGATAAAAGATATTACAAAGGTTCCAAAGATTTCATAGAATTTAGAGACAAAATAAGATTTTGCAAATAAAACTTTCTCAATATTCATTAGAAGTACATAATCACATAGGCTGAATATTTTATGTTGAGCCTTTGCTTCATTCTTACCAACCTTATAACATTATTTTTCTTTTCTTTAACTAGAAGTTCAAGAGATGATTCAAATTTTTTTTTTTCATTTTTTTTCCATGGGAATGTATTTTTACAATGTTCCATTTTCTTTTTCTTTTGACTTTTAACTTTCTCTTCCCCCACACTTATCCTTTGTTCTAACCCAAATTTTCAAAAAGTATCCATTGTTTTTGCAATATGTCTCAAACATTCTAGTCCATCTTTAGAACAAGGGTAAAGATATAAATATGTTTAGGCTAGGTGTAAGATGTGGTTATCAAATAAGTAGCTTATTCAATGTAGGCTCAAATTGGCTCACTAGGGGGATGTTCTCTTGGAACATCAATAATGGATGGCTTATTTGGCCCTGGTTATAATCCTAAAGCCTCTATCATTTTCATGTTATCACATGTATCAATATAGTCCCAACAAGGTTTAAAGCAAGTTCTAGAGAATCGTGTAATTATAAGAGCATTCAAGAAAGAAATTAGATTGATATGTATAATGCATCAATCATATGGGCTCAAAAACTCACAAGGATGATTATACAAGTCAGATTTAAGTCTAAACATGCTTCTTTCTCAATCAACATATCATATTAACATTGGCTTATAAAAAAAATGATATCAAGCTCAATTCTCATGAAAAATCTTCTCACTACTAAACTAGTTTTAGACCTATGCAATTCATATCTCATCATTTTATTAAAAACACACAAAAAATAATAATAATAATAATAATAATAATAATAATAATATTAAAGACTCATAAAAAAAATAGTAGACAAAAATAAAAGAAATCCTAAATCCTTCCCCCCACACTTAATTCTTACATTGTCTTCAATGTAATGCTATTAACCCAAATGAAAGAATCATGTGTAAGAGAAAATAACTAATAACATAAGAATATGAACAACTAAGATTCAAAACAAAACAAACTCATGCAACCTAAATAATCCTAAAATACTAAACAAAAAATTAACAAATAAACATAAAAAATAAAAATAAAAACAATAAAAATAAAAATAAAAATAAAAATAAAAATAAAAATAAAAATAATAAAAGAAAAAGGAAAAGAAAGAGAATGCAAATCTGAATATGGCAGGTTGGCAATTTCTTCTTTAATTGGGCTGCCTTCCCAATTAACACTTGAGTTAGTGTTTTGAACCTAACCAACACCACTTCTTGGCTTCTTAGGCTTGTCAGGCTCATACATGAAATTTCCCAAATTTATGCGTTTGATAGGAAGTTTTCTTTGCACAACAGTGGATGCATTCTCCATTACAAGTATTATTTCATCATCCTTTGTGGTGCATATCTCATCGAGGAATAGAGCATATTTTGATACTTGTTGAATGGCATCCACAAACAAGTTGTTTAAGATTTCTGGTATGTGTTGTTCATGTTCCTCCTCCTTGAACTTTGCAAATCTACTAGGAAAAGGTGGAAAAGAAACATTAGTAAAAATTGGAACCTTAAACGTTACCTCATGTGCCGAAGTACTCTTATTTGGACTTGTGGCTTCATTATCCTCAAGAATAGAATCCATCTCTAATTTTGTCTCATCCTCATCTTGCTTCTCATTCCTCAAGGTCATAATAGTAGCATTCTCCTTTGGGTTAATCATCATTTGGGCAGGGAGTTCTTCAGATCTTTGTGCTACCCATCCCACCATACTACTAGCCAATTGGCTCATTTGCTTTTCCAAACTCTGGATGCTTGCCCTTGTTTCCTGTTGAAATTGCAAAGCATCAGTAACAAGAGAATAGACAAGATATTCTAAAGAAGTACCTGAGTTTTGAGTCATATGTGATGGCTGAAAAAGATCTGGTTCTTTTTGAAGCTAGATGGATGAGTGTAATTGGCATAAGGATCTACTTCTTGGAAATTTTTCGAGTAGCCATAATTAGTATGATCCCACCATCCCTCATGGTAAGTGTTTGAGTAATGATCATACGATTGGTCTTGAAACCCTTGATGGCCTTGACATCCTCCCATGGCCAATTGTTGAACTAGGGAGGTGAGATTGGCTTGTTGATTCTCCATGTTCATGTATGCCACCAACTCTTCAAGTGTTAGATTGCTCAATTCCATCGTTTTTTTTTTTCAAAATTTGAAAAGAAAAACTTGTATGTACAAGAAAATAAAACTAATTAGAACTGAAAATAAGAATAAACCAAGTACCAAATAAACTAAAGAAAGCAACCCTCGGCAACGGCGCCAACAACTTGGTGCACCCAAAAGAGTGTATCTTATTTAACCTTGCACTTAAAAAAAAATCAATTGTAGAGTATAGTGATTAGCAAGGGTCGAGTCCTCAGGAATTGGGTTTTAGTTTATAAGTTAATAGTTTATCACTTAAAAACAAGTAAACAAAAGTAAAGAGGATTTTGAAATCAGATTTAAACAAAAGTAAAGGTGGCTATAAATACCCTAATTCAACTAGCCTAAGAACTCCCTACCAACCCTAATTCAGCTAGCCTAAGAACTTCTAGTACAAATGAAACTCCTTAGCAGCCAAGGCTTACTACTTACATAATTATATGAATGCTTAACTATGGGCTGAATAAGCTCAAGCCCAAACCTAATTAAATTAAAAGATGTCCAATACTTTTAATGAAGGTAGTTCCCACAAGCTTATTGGACATAATACATAAATCAGGCCCAAAAGCCTAAGTAATTAAAAAGAATTAAAATAAGCCCTCTCCTAGGTGCCACATCATTAAATGAATTGGTCCCCACAATCGCCATGTCAATTAATGAATGAAGGAATAGGCCCAATTCTTTAAAGATTTCGCCACTTGTAAGCCCTGTAATGCCGCCACCTTGGGTTCTTGAATCACATGGACTAAACTTGGATGCAAGCCCCTCTTACATGTTGAAGCCTTTCTTGAATAATTTGCAACATGGCCCAAGTGAATTCCACCTATTCTTGCCATGTTTCCTAGATCTTCTTGGATCTTGGCCCTATAGAAATTGTCATGGGATTGGGCCATCTTGGATCCTATCATTCCCCCTTTCCTCAAAAAGATTCGCCCTCGAATCTTATCCTTGTGTGTGAGAATGACGGCGCTAGGTACTAAATCAAGGTGTTGTGCGATGCCTCTTATGGCTCGCAACTCATCCTATATCTTTTTCAAAAACAAATCCTCAACATCCTTTGATGCAATCAAAAGAGTGTATCTTATTTAACCTTTCACTTAGAAAAAACGATTGTAGAGTATAGTGATTAGCAAGGGTCGAGTCCTCAAGTATTGGGTTTTAGTTTATAAGTTAATAGTTTATCACTTAAAAACAAGTAAACAAAAGTAAAGGGGATTTGAAATCAGATTTAAGCTAAAGTTAACAATAAGAATGAGAAAACAAGTAATTAAGAAGAATCAAATATGAAAAATATGGTTAAGGTTTCATTCTCCACCACTAGACATCATTAAGAATCAATTTCATATCTATCAACATTAATTAGCTATCAAAGTTAACAACCGCAGATAACAACAAGCTCTGTTACCCCAATCTTTCCTTAGTTTGTCGTTAAGTAGAACAAGCTCTCTATTTAATCTCTAACTATCAAACAACCTAGAATAAGCTCTCTAAGTTCAATTTAATAGCAGCTTTATGATGAGAAAGATAGGTTGATCTAAGCAACAAACACATAAGCTCGGATTGTTCAACTTAGGTTACGTTCCACTTTGCAATTATTGAAAACTTGACCATAATCATTAATCACAAATTGCTACTTATGAATAGGAAATCAAGACAATTACGGATCAAGACTCCTAAACTAGCATTAGACAAAAATCAAGATTTATCTAGTTGGCCACCTAAACAAATCAAAACATCATCATGAACAATTTTAATGGAAGAACATAAGCAACTTTGATAGAAAACAATGATAGATAGATTCTGAAAATTAATTACATAACATGTCTAGGGCTTTGAAATCACCCTTAACCAAAGAAAAGTTTAGCATATGATAGGCATAGATAATATATACATAAAACTAAAAAGAAAAATAAAAATAAAAGAATGAAGAAGAAGAAGAATGATGATCCTTGAGTCTCCTCAAAAGATGTATAGTTTGTGGCTCAAAAGATGGTATTTATAGAGCTTTAAAACCCTGAGAATAAGTCCTTGCCGCACAAGTAAGCATGGAGGTGCAAAAACCACGTTTTTGCCTTTTTTTTTTTCTTTCATATTTGCGATTAGGGTTTTTTCTGACCACAGGGTTCTTTAGGGAGATATTCTAGCGCCATTTTGGATGCCCATTTCTTATCCGATTTGGGCCCATAATATATCGTTTGGAAGATAATCAAGTCATCTTCAAAAGTCAAGAAGGAAGTTTCTTCAAATAAAGAATATAACATCATGTTTTCCTTACAACAAGTTCCAGAGGTCAAATCTGCCTGATTGCTTTTCAACCAGAAATTGATATTTTTGACTCCCAAGTATTCTTCCATCTTGTGATTATGATTTTGTAAGCTCTTTACCATCATGATTGACATCTTTTGACTCCATTCTCCTTATTGTACCTAAAATTCAAAAACATATTATAAGTAAACAAGATGAAGATCGAAAACATAACAAAAACTAAAGGTAGAAAGGAATAAATTGTATATTTTATGAGCTTATCAATGATTATGGTCAAGTTTTCGATAATTGCAAAATGGAACATAACCTAAGTTTAACAATCCGAGCTTATGTGCTTGTTGCTTAGATCAACCTATCCTTCTCATCATAAAGCTGCCATTAATTTGAATTTAGAGAGCTTATTATAGGTTGTTTGATGGTTAGAGATTAAATATAGAGCTTGTTCTATTTAACGACAAACTAAGGAAAGATTGGGATAACAGAGCTTGTTGTTATCTACGGTTGTTAACTTTGATAGTTGGTTGATATTGATAGATTTGAAATTGATTCTTAATGATGTCTAGTGGTGGAGAATGAAACCTTAACCATATTTCTCTCTATTTGATTTCTTATTTCTTACTTGCATCTTACTTTTCTTGTTTGCTTATTTTTAAAACTATTTCAAAACCCCCTTTTCTTTTGTTTTCTTTGAATCTAAGTTATAAACTAATAACTCATAGATTAAAACCCAATCCCTGAGGACTCGACCCTTGCTAATCACTATACTCTACAATTTATTTTTTTTTTTTAAGTGCAAGGTTAAACAAGATACACTCTTTTGGGTGCATCAAGTTTTTGGCGCCGTTGCCAGGGATTGCTTTCTTTAGTTTATTAGTTTATTGGTTTATTCTTATTTTCTGTTTTAATTATTTACTTTCTTATGTTTTTTTTTTATTAGTGAATGTTCCAAGCTCCTGAAGAAGACTTAAGACTTAGGAGAATTCGGGAATTTATAACTTCTCACCAACAACCAATCGAGGAGTTGATCCGAAACATCCAAGAGGAGCAAGGAGAGATAGCAGCAGCTGACAACCGAACTCACAAGGAGCTAGCCGCTCCGGACTTGGATCAACAACCATTATGCATTGAATATGCTAATCTTGAGGTAGCTTTTGAATTAAAATCTGGTTTGATTCATTTTCTCCCAACTTTTCATGGTTTTGCAGGAGAGGATCCAAATAAGCACCTCAAGGAATTCCATGTAGTTTGCTCAAGCATGAGACCAACAGGAGTCACGGGAGTGCAAGTTAAGTTGAGAGCCTTCCCATTCTCTCTAGCTGATTCAGCAAAGGAATGGCTCTACTATCTACCATCCGGGACCATCACTACATGGAATGATATGAAGAAAGCATTCTTGGAAAGGTATTTCCCTGCATCTAAGGCTGCCAACATTAGAAAAGAGATATGTGGGATTAGGCAATACAATGAAGAGTCCTTATATGAATATTGGGAGAGGTTCAAGAAACTTTGTGCATCATGTCCACACCATCAGATAAGTGAACAACTTCTCATCCAATACTTCTATGAAGGTCTCATGCCCATGGAGAGAAGTATGATAGATGCCGCTAGTGGGGGAGCTCTAGTTGATAAGACTCCCGGGGCTGCTAGAACTCTAATCTCCAACATGGCAGCCAATTCTCAACAATTCTCAATGAGACAAGATCCACCACCACAACCCAAGAGAGTTAATGAGGTAAGTATATCATCCCTTGAACAAAAATTTGATAAACTGACTTCTCTTGTTCAACAATTGGATGTAGGTAATATACAACAAATAAAGGCTTGTGGCATATGTTCAAACATGGGGCACCAAACTTGATAAGCTCATAATATATACATTTTATGTCTTTCTACCTTTAGTTTTTGTTATATTTTCGATCTTTATCTTGTTTACTTATAATATGTTTTAAGATTTTAGGTACAATAAGGAGAATAAAGTCAAAAGATGTCAATAATGATGGTAAAGAGCTTACAAAATCATAATCACAAGATGAAAGAAGACTTAGGAGTCAAGAATATCAATTTCTGGTTGAAAAGCAATAGGGCAGATTTGACCTCCGGAGCTTGTTGTAGGGAAAACATGATGTTAGATTATTTATTTGAATAAACTTCCTCTTGAATTTTGAAGTTGACTTGATTATCTTTCCAACGATATATTATGAGCCCAAATCGGATAAGAAATGGGCATTCAAAATGGCGCTAGAAGATCTCCCCAAAAAAAAAAGGCAAAAACGTGATTTTTGCACCTCCAGGATTACTTGTGCGGCAAGGACTTATTCTCAGGGTTTTAAAGCTCTATAAATACCATCTTTTGAGCCACAAACTAGACATCTTTTGAAGAGACTCAAGGATCATCATTATTCTTCTTCTTCTTCTCCATTCTTTTATTTTCTTTTTAGTTTTATGTATATATTATCTATGCCTATGCTAGGCTAAACTTTTATTTGGTTAAGGGTAATTTCAAAGCCCTAGACATGTTATGTAATTGATATTCAGAATCTATCTTTCATTGTTTTCTATCAAAGTTGCTTATGTTCTTCTATTAAAATTGTTCATAATGATGTTTTGATTTGTTTAGGTGGGCAACTAGATAAATCTTGATAATTGTCTAATGCTAGTTTAGGAGTCTTGATCCCTGTAATTGTCTTGATTTCCTATTCATAAGTAGCAATTTGTGATTAATGATTGATAACTCGTATAATTATATAGTTTTTAGTTATGTTTTATTATTGTTTTGTGTCAAATACGAGTTATTATTGTTTAGTCTAATTGTGTTTATGATCTTTATGTATTTTGGTGTTTTTCACAAGTTTCTTTGAGTGATTTCAGATTACTAGAATTAAGGGCAAATCCAGTTCAGTTCCAGTTCCGACACATTTTGCCATATCAGCTATATCTCGAGTTTCACTGAAGCAATAAGGCTGAAATTTGTAGCTGTGCAAAGCTAAGAGGCATATCTATCTTTTTAATATTTTACACTTCTTGAAAAGGAGTCGTTTTCCCTAGCGAAATTGACCATCAAGTTGGCTGATGTGCAATGACGTCTGTGCTGACCTGTTTTCGTATTTTGCCTATATCTGCTTATCCACATCAGCAAATGAGCTGATTCCAACGGCTATGGATCCGTAACTGATAGGGTAACATTTTTCTAGAAGACCATGTGATCAGATAAGGCCTGCAAAATTGACAAAATCGACCATCAAGTTGGCTGATCAAAATCGTCATGTATGACGAAAATTGTTAGAAAATGCACACACCTATTATACCTACCTTTGAAATTTGTAAAGCTTGTCTCTTGTCATTTAGCCCTCCAAAATGTGTATAAATAGAGGGCCTTGGGTGATTGTAAGGGATCATATTGTACATAGGTAGGATATTAGCCATTTTAATAAAATTCTCTAAGTTTTCTTCTTCTTTCTTTTCTCTAGTTTTCTTTTTCTTTAGAGAGAGCAAGAGGTTGGATAATTAATATTCTTCCTCTTCTTCTTTCTTTCTTTTATTTTCTTCTTAGATTTTCTTTAATTTTATGTTTATGTTTATAATGCCTATGCTAGGCTAAACTTCTATTTGGTTAAGGGTGATTTCAAAGCCCTAGACATGTTTTGTGATTGATTTTCAGATTCTATCTATCATTAATTTTCTATCAAAGTTGCTTATGTTCTTCTACAAGAATTGTTCATGATGTTGTCTTGATTTATTTAGGTGTACAACTAGATAGATCTTGATAATTATCTATTGCTAGTCTAGGAGTCTTGATCCGTGTAATTGTCTTGATTTCCTATTCATAAGTGGCAATTTGTGATTAATGATTATGGTCAAGTTTTCAATAATTGCAAAGTGGAACATAACCTAAGTTGAACAATCCGAGCTTATGTGTTTGTTGCTTAGATCAACCTATCTTTCTCATCATAAAGCTGCCATTAAATTGAATTTAGAGAGCTTATTCTAGGTTGTTTAATGGTTAGAGATTAAATAGAGAGCTTGTTCTATTTAACGACAAACTAAGGAAAGATTGGGATAACAGAGCTTGTTGTTATCTACGGTTGTTAACTTTGATAGTTGGTTGATATTGATAGATCTGAAATTGATTCTTAATGATGTCTAGTGGTGGAGAATGAAACCTTAACCATATTTTTCATATTTGATTCTTCTTACTTACTTGTTTTCTTACTTTTCTAGTTTGCTTATTTTTAAAAGTATATTTATTTTTATTGGCTGGTTATACCGCCTAATTTGTATATTAACTTTGTTTTATTTTTATTGGCTGGTTATACCGCCTAATTTAGTATATATATTTTTATTGGCTGGTTATACCGCCTAATTTAGTATATATATTTTTATTGGCTGGTTATACCGCCTTGCATCTTATTCTTATTATTTACTTTAGTTTAAATCTGGCTTCAAAAACCCCTTTTCTTTTATTGTTTTCCTTGAACGTAAGTTATAAACTAATAACTCATAGATTAAAACCCAATCCCTGAGGACTCGACCCTTGCTAATCATTATACTTACAATTGATCATTTTAGTGCAAGGTTAAATAAGATACACTCTTTTGGGAGCATCAAATTTTTGGCGCCGTTGCCGGGGATTGTTTTCTTTAGTTTATTTGTTACTTGGTTTATTCTTATTTTCAGTTCTAATTAGTTCTATTTTCTTGTACATATAAGTTTTTCTTCTCAAATTTTGAAAAAAAAAAAAAAAAAAAAAACGATGGAATTGAGCAATCTAACACTTGAAGAGTTGGTGGCATACATGAACATGGAAAATCAACAAGCCAATCTCACCTACCCAGTTCAACAATTGGCCATGGGAGGATGTCAAGGCCATCAAGTGTTCCAAGACCAACAGTATGATCATTACTCAAACACTTACCATGAGGGATGGTGGGATCATACTAATTATGGCTACTCAGAAAATTACCAAGAAGTAGATCCTTATGCCAATTACACTCATCCATCTAGCTTCAATCAATCATGGTCTCAAGAACCAGATCTTCTTCAACCACCACACATGACTCAAAACTCAGGTACTTCTTTAGAAGATCTTGTCGATTCTCTTGTTACTAATACTTTGCAATTTCAACAGGAAACAAGGGCAAGTATCCAGAGTTTGGAAAGGCAAATGAGCCTATTGGCTAGTAGTATGGTGGTATGGGTAGCACAAAGATCTGAAGAACTCTCTGCCCAAACGATGATTAACCCAAAGGAGAATGCTACTATTGTGACCTTGAGGAATGAGGAACAAGATGAGGATGAGACAAAATTAGAGATGAATTCTATTCTTGAGGATAATGAAGCCAATGATCCAAATAAGAGTATTTCAGCACCTGAGGTAACGTTTGAGATTCCAATTTTTACTAATGTTTCTTCTCCACATTTTCCTAGTAGATTCGCAAAGTTCAAGGAGGATGAACATGAACAAGACACGCTGGAAACCTTAAACAGTTTGTTTGTGGAGGTCATTCAACAAGTTTCAAAATATGCTCCATTCCTCGATGACATATGCACCACAAAGGATGATGGAATAATACTTGTAATGGAGAATGCATCCACTGTTGTGCAAAGAAAGCTTCCTCTCAAACGCATAAATTTGGGAAATTTCATGTATGAGCCTGACAAGCCTAAAATGCCAAGAAGGGGTGTTGGTTAGGTTCAAAACACTAAATCAAGTGCTAATTAGGGGAGGCAGCCTAATTAGTGAAAGCATTGTCAAACTGCCATCCTCAGATTTGCTCTCTTTTTCTTTATCTTTTTCTTATGTTTTTTTTTTTGCTAATTGTGTTTAGTGTTTCTAAGTTCATTTAGGCTGCATAAGTCTATTTTGTTTATTAGTTCTTTTCACTTACACATGATTCTTTCATTTGGGATTAATAGCATTACATTAATGACAATGTAAGAATTATGTGTGGGGGGGAGAATTTAGGATTTTATTTAGAGTGTTTTGTTTTTGAGTCTTTTTATGTTGTTTTTCTTTCTGATCCTTGTTTTGAAAAACACTAGATGTAAATATAATTTTTTTTTTTACCCCGGTTAAATGGCGGATAACGGTACTCCGTGATTATTTAAATCGGTTCTATCAGCTACCCACAAAACTGATATTGTATATAAATTTCTCTTTCAATTTCTCTTTTATTTTTTTCATTTTTTTTTTCAGGATGGATGATATTCTCACAAGATTGCAGAAACGATTTCCTCCTTTTCCTCGAAATATTTTACTGAAGCTTTACCAAGTTCGATTTGAAAGATTAAGAATGCTTATGCACAAAGGGATTCATGAAGACATACGTTGGATAATTGAAGCCAAGGTACGTGAAGATGAATATCTTCCTGTTTTGCATTTACCAGGTACAGGTAGAAGCACTTTTGCAAAGAAGCGACGAGCAAAGCGCATGAGTTCAAATTGCCACAAATGTGCACGATGGACGTGTAATGGTAAATGTCGTTCTATTGGGATTCCGTCCTCTAATCGAGATGATAAAATTGAATTCATTAAGGATGGACTGAGTAAGGAGAATTTGGGTAATATCCAACTTTCTCTTGAGACGCATCCTAGTGGAGACGTACAAAGAGAAATTCTTGATTTATGGCCGCAATTCCAAAGGGAATGGCAACATCTTGGGAATCTGATGTTAAAAGACCCTGTTTGCCAGCTTGTAAGAAAACTGGATGGGAAGCATATCCTCGACTCATAGAAGGCGTTTAAGCCGTTTCTGGACGTAAAACCAGAGGAAGATGTGAGCCACAATCACAACTACAATAAATGACTTCTCAGCTTTTGGTTTGATTTGCAATAACTTTATTTTGTTTTAATTTACGTGTTGTTCGATTTGTGTAATTATTCTCGTTTTTTTTATTTGTCTTTTACGGTTGATTTTTTCTTCTCTTTTTGATTTTCTTCCTGAAATCACGCAAAAATCTTTTGTTAGGTTAACATTTTCTTCTGACAGGTCAGATACACTTTCGGCGACATTATTACTCTTGTCTGATTCACTACTCAGTCCTCTATATATTACACCATGTACTCATTCTCTTTCAGGCACTCGGAAAAAAAAAATGGAAAGTACTTCATCCCAGCGCATTAAAAAAATTTGTGTCTTTGGAGGTGCTTATCCAGGGAAAAATAACATATTCGCTGATGAAGCCATAAGAGTTGGAGTAATACTTGCCCAACAAAAGATCCACTTGATTTATGGAGGCGGTAGTACGGGTTTAATGGGAGCAGTCGCTACAGCAGCACACGCCGGAGGAAGTCCAGTTCTAGGAATCGTGCCAAAACTATTCACAAGTTTTTGTGGACCTACCGTGGGTAAGGAAATACAAGTCTGGAGTATCCCTGAACGGATAACAATCATGTACCATTCTGCCGATGCATTCATTGCTTTACCAGGAGGTCTGGGTACATTGGAAGAAATAGCTTGCGTGGCTTGTTGGTCATCTTTGGTCACAAATAAGAAACCCATTGGTTTGCTTAATATTAATGGTTATTTTAGTAATTTGCTTTCATATTTAGATAATGCTGTGGATAATGGATTCATGTTTTCAGAGGCAAGGAGAACCATAATTTCTGCTACAACCATTGAAGATTTACTCAAAAAGCTCCAAGCTTATGAGTGTTTATCTGCTACGGTTGTTTCGCAAACGCTCGGAAAAAGAAAAAGAGATATGGATGAGCAAGGAGTGGATTGCACTTTGTCTTTGTGACATTATCTAACATTTTGTTTGTTGTGTCTCAGTTATAATAAGTGGTTAGCAACCTCTACAGGTAATATCTCCTAAATTTTACCTTCTTAAAAAAAAAAAAAAAGTTTGTTGTGT
This sequence comes from Fremontodendron californicum, assembly GCA_030761205.1. Taxonomy (NCBI): domain Eukaryota; kingdom Viridiplantae; phylum Streptophyta; class Magnoliopsida; order Malvales; family Malvaceae; genus Fremontodendron; species Fremontodendron californicum. Next base: position 4,664,831 of record JAULJL010000019.1, on the reverse strand, counting down.
TTTAAGCAATTTAGAAGTATTCATTCTGAACAAGGTCTGAGTAAGGGAGACTTGAGACATACCTTGTCAGTTTGATTTCTTCTTTTCAAAAAAAAAAAAAAAAAAAAAAAAGAGTTTGTTGTGTTTTAAGCAATTTAGAAGTATTCATTCTGAACAAGGTCTGAGTAAGGGAGACTTGAGACATACCTTGTCAGTTTGATTTTAATCTTTTTACGTTTACTTGTTAATTTTTGTTTAGTATTTTAGGATTATTTAGGTTGCATGGTTTTGTTTTGTTTTGAGTCTTAGTTGTTCCTATTCTTATGTTATTAGTTCTTTTCTCTTACACATGATTCTTTCATTTGGGTTAATAGACTTACATTGAGGACAATGTAAGAATTAAGTGTGGGGGGAATGATTTAGGATTTCTTTTATTTTGTCTATTATTTATTTTTTTTTAGTCTTTATTATTATTATTATTATTTCTTTTTTTTTGAGTTTTAGTTCCTTTTTAACACAATGATGAGATATGAATTGCATAAGTCTAAAACAGATTTATTAGTGAGAAGATTTTCATGAGAATTGAGCTTGATGTCAATTTTTTTTATGAGCCAATGTTAATATGATATGTTGATTGAGAAAGAAGCATGTTTAGACTTAATCTGACTTGTATAATCATCCTTGTGAGTTTTTGAGCCTATAATGATTGATGCATTATACAAATCAATCTAATTTCTTTCTTGAGTGCTCTTATGATTACATGATTCTCTAGAACTTGCTTTGAACCGTTTGAGACTATATTGATACATGTGACAACATGAATATGATAGAGGCATTAGGATTATAACCAGAGCCAAACAGCCATCCATTATTAATGTTCTAAGAGAACATCCCCACTAGTGAGCCAATTTGAGCCTACATTAAATATGCTGTTTTATTGGTAACCACAACTTACACCTAGCCTAAATATACTTATATCCTTACCCTTGTTCTAAAGATGGATTATATATTTTGAGACATATTGCAAAAAACAAGGGATATTTTTAGTTGAAAATTTGGGTTAGAAACAAGAAATAAGTGTGGGGGGAAAAGAAAAGAAAAGTCAAGAGAAAAAGAAATGGAATACTGGCAAATACATTCCTAAGTAAAAAATATGAATCATCTCTTGAATTTGTGGAAAAAGAAAAAGATGTTACAAAGTTGTTTAGAATGAAGAAAAGGCCCAACATGAATATTCGGCCTAGGTGACTATGTACTTGTAAAGAGTTTTGAGAAGTTTCTTTGTATAATCTTTTTATGTCTCTAAACTTTATGAACTCTTTGGAACCTTTGTGATATCTTTATCCTTTTGTTCTTCAACCACATTACAAACCCCTTGGCCCCATTACAACCTTGATTAAAGACCTCTTGATTCATGAAGTTGTATGATCTAAATAGTGGAGAATAGGTGGACAAGCAAGAATATGGTAGAACGGTTTTCATGAGATTGATTGAGTGTAAACACTTCACCACTACTTTAAAGAGTGAAAATCATGAGGGTATATCATATGAGAAGTTGAGATTAAATTTGAACATGCACTATTTTGATTGAGATATGTTATGTTAATATTGGCTTAACTCAAACAATTTACATTGAAGCATGAATTTTTGTGAAATTCTTTAAGCTATTGATTAGTTTATAAGACTTGTTCAAAGATTGTCTCTAATTTGTATTGAAAGGATTAGGAATAAATATTTTTAGTATATGTAGTTTATTTATATTTTAGTTTTTCAATGTTTGTGGGTATCGTTCTAGTAAACCCTCACGAGACTAAACTCGTCCACTAGGGACACCTAGGGGTTTAAAGGCTTGTGTCACATGCTAAGTGCCACCGTGATTTCCTACGAAAGTGGATTAGATTAGATTTTCTTATTTTATTTTTATTGAGTCGTTGCTAGGGACTAGCAACAATCTAAGTGTGGGGGTGTGATAACTCATATAATTATATAGTTTTTAGTTATGTTTTATTATTGTTTTGTGTCAAATACGAGTTATTATTGTTTAGTCTAATTGTGTTTATGATCTTTATGTATTTTGGTGTTTTTCACAAGTTTCTTTGAGTGATTTCAGATTACTAGAATTAAGGGCAAATCCAGTTCAGTTCCAGTTCCGACACATTTTGCCATATCAGCTATATCTCGAGTTTCACTGAAGCAATAAGGCTGAAATTTGTAGCTGTGCAAAGCTAAGAGGCATATATATCTTTTTCATATTTTACACTTCTTGAAACGGAGTCGTTTTCCCTAGCGAAATTGACCATCAAGTTGGCTGATGTGCAATGACGTCTGTGCTGACCTGTTTTCGTATTTTGCCCATATCTGCTTATCCACATCAGCAAATGAGCTGATTCCAACGGCTATGGATCCGTAACTGATAGGGTAACATTTTTCTAGAAGACCATGTGATCAGATAAGGCCTGCAAAATTGACAAAATCGACCATCAAGTTGGCTGATCAAAATCGTCATGTATGACGAAAATTGTTAGAAAATGCACACACCTATTATACCTACCTTTGAAATTTGTAAAGCTTGTCTCTTGTCATTTAGCCCTCCAAAATGTGTATAAATAGAGGGTCTTGGGTGATTGTAAGGGATCATATTGTACATAGGTAGGATATTAATCATTTTAATAAAATTCTCTAAGTTTTCTTCTTCTTTCTTTTCTCTAGTTTTCTTTTTCTTTAGAGAGAGCAAGAGGTTGGATAATTAATATTCTTCCTCTTCTTCTTTCTTTCTTTTATTTTCTTCTTAGATTTTCTTTAATTTTATGTTTATGTTTATAATGCCTATGCTAGGCTAAACTTCTATTTGGTTAAGGGTGATTTCAAAGCCCTAGACATGTTTTGTGATTGATTTTCAGATTCTATCTATCATTAATTTTCTATCAAAGTTGCTTATGTTCTTCTACAAGAATTGTTCATGATGTTGTCTTGATTTATTTAGGTGTACAACTAGATAGATCTTGATAATTATCTATTGCTAGTCTAGGAGTCTTGATCCGTGTAATTGTCTTGATTTCCTATTCATAAGTGGCAATTTGTGATTAATGATTATGGTCAAGTTTTCAATAATTGCAAAGTGGAACATAACCTAAGTTGAACAATCCGAGCTTATGTGTTTGTTGCTTAGATCAACCTATCTTTCTCATCATAAAGCTGCCATTAAATTGAATTTAGAGAGCTTATTCTAGGTTGTTTAATGGTTAGAGATTAAATAGAGAGCTTGTTCTATTTAACGACAAACTAAGGAAAGATTGGGATAACAGAGCTTGTTGTTATCTACGGTTGTTAACTTTGATAGTTGGTTGATATTGATAGATCTGAAATTGATTCTTAATGATGTCTAGTGGTGGAGAATGAAACCTTAACCATATTTTTCATATTTGATTCTTCTTACTTACTTGTTTTCTTACTTTTCTAGTTTGCTTATTTTTAAAAGTATATTTATTTTTATTGGCTGGTTATACCGCCTAATTTGTATATTAACTTTGTTTTATTTTTATTGGCTGGTTATACCGCCTAATTTAGTATATATATTTTTATTGGCTGGTTATACCGCCTAATTTAGTATATATATTTTTATTGGCTGGTTATACCGCCTTGCATCTTATTCTTATTATTTACTTTAGTTTAAATCTGGCTTCAAAAACCCCTTTTCTTTTATTGTTTTCCTTGAACGTAAGTTATAAACTAATAACTCATAGATTAAAACCCAATCCCTGAGGACTCGACCCTTGCTAATCATTATACTTACAATTGATCATTTTAGTGCAAGGTTAAATAAGATACACTCTTTTGGGAGCATCAATGATTATGGTCAAGTTTTTAATAATTGCAAAGTGGAACATAACCTAAGTTGAACAATCCGAGCTTATGTGTTTGGTGCTTAGATCAACCTATCTTTCTCATCATAAAGCTGCTATTAAATTGAACTTAAAGAGCTTATTCTAGGTTGTTTGATAGTTAGAGATCAAATAGAGAGCTTGTTCTATTTAACGACAAACTAAGGAAAGATTGGGGTAACAGAGCTTGTTGTTATCTACGGTTGTTAACTTTGATAGCTAATTAATGTTGATAGATATGAAATTGATTCTTAATGATGTATAGTGGTGGAGAATGAAACCTTAACCATATTTTTCATATTTGATTCTTCTTAATTACTTGTTTTCTCATTCTTATTGTTAACTTTAGTTTAAATCTGATTTCAAAATCCCCTTTACTTTTGTTTACTTGTTTTTAAGTGATAAACTATTAACTTATAAACTAAAACCCAGTCCCTGAGGACTCGACCCTTGGTAATCACTATACTTTACAATTGATTCTTTTAAAGTGCAAGGTTAAATAAGATACACTCTTTTGGGTGCATCAAAACTGATATGTGTCCAACACTTCAAAAAGACACCAATGAACATGTGAATGCCATGGGTGGCTTTCAGAACCAACCAAGGAAATATGATCCCTACTCAACACATACAATCCAGGATGGAGGGATCATCCAAAATTCAATTATGGAGGGAACCAATCACAAGCTGTTCCTCCACCATTTGACAATAGGCCATCGGGTTTTCAGCAAAGAGTGCAACAACCATATCAAACCCGAAAACAAGTGCCACCACAAAAAAGTTCAGGTGAGACTCTTGAAGATCTTGTCAAAACCCTTACTACTAATAGAATTCAACTTCAACAGGAATCAAGGGAGACAAAGGTAAGTATCCGAAAGTTAAAGGCTAAGATGGGGCAATTGGCAACAACCCTGAGTCAAATGCAAGCAAGGGATTCTGGGAAATTACCTTCCCAAACCATAGTGAATCCAAGAGAGAATGCCAATGCTATAACTTTAAGAAGTGGGAAACAGCTAGAGACACCACAAAATGATAGTGCTCAAGGGGAAAACAATACCATGGCATCCTCCTCACATCCCAACGAGCCACTAAAAAAGGTAATTCCTAAACCATCCTTTCCATTTTATATAACTCCTCCACCTTTTCCTAGCAGGTTAGCAAAGTCCAAGAAGGAGGAGCAAGAGAAGGAAATTTTGGAAACCTTCCGGAAAGTAGAGGTGAACATTCCTATACTAGATGCTATCAAGCAAGTGCCAAGATATGTCAAGTTCCTAAAAGAGTTGTGCACATCTAAACGGAAGTTGAAATGGAATGAAAAGGTAAGTGTGGGGGAGAATGTGTCAGCTGTTCTTCAAAAGAAACTCCAACCTAAATGCAAGGATCCAGGTATGTTTACCATTCCTTGTAAAATAGGCAACACCAGGTTTGAGCGTGCTATGCTAGATCTAGGGGCATCTATTAATGTCATGCCATATTCAATTTATGCTTTATTGAATCTAGGACCATTAGAGGAAACCGGTGTTATAATACAACTTGCTGACCGTTCTAACACTTATCCAAGATGAGTTGTAGAAGACGTTCTTGTACAGGTTAATGAATTGGTTTTTCCCGCTGACTTTTATGTTATTGAGACGAAAGATGAGATGTCTTCTAATCCCACACCTATTCTATTAGGGAGACCATTCTTGAAAACAGCAAGAACTAAAATAGATGTACATGATGGCTCTTTAACTATGGAATTTGATGGTGAAATAATTCGCTTTAACATTTTTGAGGCCATGAGATATCCTAGTGATGTGCATTCTATTTTTAATATTGATATAATTGACTCACTAGTGTAGCAAACTTATGAGCTAGATGGTGAAGATAGTGTGGAGATAGTCCTTAGCAAACATCTAGGAATGGGGAATGTTAAAGGGGAACTAGCCTTGAGTGACCATGTGGAAGGGGCACTAGAATCTTTACACTCACTGCCACCTAAAGATGCAAGGTTTGATGTTTCATTTATTGATTTGCAATTATCTAATGAGAAACTTCTACCTTAAATTTTGCAGGCACCAACTTTAGAGTTGAAACCACTACCGAACCACTTGAAATATGTGTTGTTAGGTGAGAAGGACACACTACCTGTCGTCATTGCCAAAGAGCTCACACCTTTACAAGAAGAGCGACTTATCCGGGTGCTTAGAGAGCATAAAACAGCAATTGGTTGGACAATTGCCGATATCAAGGGAATAAGCCCATCCATGTGCATGCACCGGATTTTGTTAGAGGAGGGGTCCAAACCAACAAGATAAGCCCAAAGAAGATTGAACCCTCCTATGATGGAGGTTGTGAAAAAGGAGATACTGAAGCTCCTAGATGTTGGAGTGATCTATCCTATCTCGGATAGCAAATGGGTGAGCCCAGTCCAAGTGGTTCCAAAGAAATCAGGTGTAACGGTGGTAACAAATAATGAGAATGAACTTGTTCCTACTAGGATTCAAACAGGGTGGCGAGTTTGTATTGATTATCGTAAACTTAATTCCACAACTCGCAAAGACCACTTTCCTTTACTTTTTATTGATCAAATGCTTGAAAGGTTAGCTGGCAATTCTCATTATTGTTTTCTTGATGGTTTTTCAGGTTATAATCAGATAGCCATTGCTCAAGAGGACCAGGAGAAAACAACATTCACATGTCCATTTGGTACTTTTGCATACCGGCGTATGCCATTTGGTCTTTGTAATGCACCAGCTACATTCCAAAGATGTATGGTTAGCATATTTTCAGATTATGTAGAGAACATCATAGAAGTGTTTATGGATGATTTTAGTGTCTATGGTGATTCTTTTGATAGATGTCTAGAGAACCTTACACTTGTACTCGAAAGATGCATGGAAACTAACCTTGTTTTGAATTGGGAAAAATGTCACTTTATGGTAGAACAAGGAATAGTTTTGGGCCATGTTATTTCTTCTAGAGGGATAGAGGTTGATAAATCTAAAATAGATATTATGCATTCTTTACCACCTCCCAAAAATGTGAGAGAGGTTCGTTCTTTTCTTGGACATGCAGGTTTCTATAGGAGATTTATCAAAGACTTCTCAAAGATCACATTACCTCTTTGCAAGCTACTACAAAAAGATGTGGTTTTCCACTTTGATGATAAATGCAAAGAGGCGTTTGACACATTCAAGGGACTCTTGACATCAGCTCCTATCATGCAAGCACCAGATTAGAATGTACCTTTTGAAACCATGTGTGATGCTAGTGACTATGCCATTGGAGCTGTTTTGGGCCAACGGGTTGGCAAAGCCTCACTTTCCATTTATAATGCCTCCCGAACTCTTAATGGTGCTCAATTGAACTATTCCACTATTGAAAAAGAACTTTTGGCTGTTGTAATTGCTTTAGAAAAATTTCGATCTTATTAAATTGGTACTAAAGTAATTGTATATTCTGACCATGCAGCCCTTAGGTACTTACTCACTAAGAAGGAGGCCAAACCAAGGTTGATTAGATGGATACTTCTCTTACAAGAGTTTGATTTGGAGATAAAAGATAAGAGAGGTAGTGACAACCTGGTTGTGGACCATCTTAGCCGTTTTGTTCATGAAGAGGATGCGCTACCCTTGAATGAGAACTTTCTGGATGAGCAACTTCGTTTTATAAGTACAACAACTCCTTGGTATGCCGATATTGTTAATTACTTAGTTACCAAGAAGTTGCCACAAGAGTTGACACAAGATCAAAGAAATAAGATCAAGAGTGATGCCAAATACTACATATGGGATGATCCTTACCTTTGGAAGCATTGCTCCGATCAGATTATAAGAAGGTATGTACTCGAATCTGAATTTTAATCTATTCTCACCTTTTTTCACTCTTATGCATGTAGAGGACACTTTGGATCCAAAAGAACAGCCATGAAAGTTCTTGATTCTGGATTTTATTGGCCTACTATATTCAAAGATGCATACCTCTTTTGCAAGTCATGTGATCGTTGCCAAAGAACAGGTAACTTAGGTGCTAGAAATCAAATGCCTCAAACTCCAATACTTATTGTTGAAATTTTTGATGTATGGTGCATGGATTTCATGGGACCTTTTCCTTCTTCTTTTGGTAATCTTTATATTTTACTTGCCGTTGATTATGTTTCAAAGTGGGTGGAAGCAAAATCCACTAGGACTAATGACTCTAAAGTTGTTTCAGATTTTGTCAAGACTAACATCTTTGCTAGGTTTGGAACGCCAAAGGCCATAATCAGCGATAGAGGTACTCACTTTTGCAATAGGACTATGGAAGCACTTTTGAGGAAGTATACCATCACACACAAGGTCTCCACCTCATATCATCCTCAAACTAGTGGGCAAGCTGAAGTGTCAAACCGAGAAGTTAAGTCCATCCTTGAAAAGACAGTTAATCCAAATAGGAAGGAATGGAGTTCACGACTTGATGACGCACTTTGGGCTTATAGGACAGCATATAAGACACCCATTGGTATGTCTCCTTATCGACTTGTTTATGGTAAGCCTTGTCATCTTCCGGTTGAATTAGAACATAAATCATATTGGGCTATCAAAAAATGCAACATGGAGATGGATAAGACAGGTAAGGAAAGAAAACTTGACCTACAAGAATTGGAGGAGATAAGGAATGATGCCTATGAGAATTCTAGGATTTACAAGGAAAAGACTAAGGCATTCCATGACAAGATGATATCAAGAAAGGACTTTGTTGTTGGCCAAAAAGTACTTCTCTTCCATTCACGCCTTAGGTTATTTCTAGGTAAGTTACGTTCTCGTTCGGTTGGACCTTTTGTTATACTAATATAATAACTCATGGTGCAGTTGAAATCCAAAGTCCGAAAACAGATAAGGCATTCAAAGTGAATGGTCATAGATTGAAGCCTTACTATGAGAACTTTCCAATACAAGATGTGGAGGAGTTACCACTTTTTGAGCCAAATTATGTTGAATAATAATGGCATGGGTCTAAGTCAGGCTGAGGACAATAAACCAAGCGCTTCTTGGGAGGCAACCCAAAAGGATGGAGAGCATCTATTATATCAGATTTGCATATTCCTTAATCTCCATCATTGTATCTTCTATTGATTTTCTTTAGTTTGTTTTGTTTAGTAGTTATTTTCTCTTACATATAATTCTTGCATTAGGGAGAAAAGCATTACATTGAGGACAATGTAAAAATTATGTGTGTGGGGAAGAATTTAGGATTTTATTTAGAGTGTTTTGTTTTTGAGTCTTTTTATGTTTTTTTTAGTGTGTTTTAGTTACTTTCAATACTATGATGAGATATGAGTTACATAAGTCTAAAACAGATTTATTACTGAGAAGATTTTCATGAGAATTGAGCTTGATATCAATTTTTTTATGAGCCAATGTTAATATGATATGTTTATTGAGAAAGAAGCATGTTTAGACTTAAATCTGACTTGTATAATCATCCTTGTGAGTTTTTGAGCCTATAATGATTGATGCATTATACATATCAATCTAATTTCTTTCTTGAGTGCTCTTATGATTACATGATTCTCTAGAACTTGCTTTAAACCTTGTTGAGACTATATTGATGCATGTGACAACATGAATATGATAGAGGCATTAGGATTTTTAACTAGGGCCAAACAGCCATCCCTTATTGATTTACAAGAGAACATCCCCCTTAGTGAACCAATTTGAGCCTACATTGAATAAGCTATTTCTTTGGTAACCATAACTTGTCCCTAACCTAAATATACTTATTTATATCTTTACCTTTGTTCCAAAGATGAATTAGCATGTTTTGAGACAAGTTGCAAAGACAAGGAAGATCTATTGAAAATTTGGGTTAGAAATAAGAAATATGTGTGGGGGGAAAAGAAAAGAAAAGTCAAGAGAAAAAGAAATGGAATACTGGGAAATACATTCCTATGTGAAAAACAAATATATGAATCATCTCTTGAACTTGTGGAAAAAGAAAAAGATGTTACAAAGTTGTTTAGAATGAAGAAAAGGCCCAACATGAATATCCGGCCTATGTGACGATGTACTTGTAAAGAGTTTTGAGAAGTTTCTTTGTATAAATCTTATTATGTCTCTAAACTCTATAAAATCTTTGGAACTTTTGTAATATCCTTTATCTTTTATTCTTTAGCCACATTATTACCCCTTGGCCCCATAATAACCTTGCATAAAGACATCTTGATTCATGAAGTTGCATGATCTAAGTAGTGGAGAGTAGGTGGACAAGCAAGCATATGGTAGAAACTATTTTCATGAGATTGATTGAGTGTAAACACTTCACCAGTACTTTAAAGAGTGAAAATCATGAGGGTATCCCATGTGAGAAGTTGAGATTAAGTTTGAACATGCACTATTTTGATTGAGATATGTTATGTTAATTTTAGCTTAACTCAAACCATTTACTATCAAGCATGATTTTTTGTGAAACTCTTTAAGCTATTGATTCGTTTGTAAGACTTGTTCAATGATTGTCTCTATTTTGTTTTGAAAGAGGATTAGATTAGGTTTTATTATTTTGTCGCTATTTTATTTTGCTCGAGGACTAGCAAAAGATAAAGTGTGGGGGAATTTGATAAGTGCTTAATTTCATACATTTTCCTATTTAATTTCCTTATACTTTGTTCTTTGATTCTTACTTCCTTTACATTTTGCTAGGTTTTTATGCTTTGTAGGTATTTTGGAGGAGATGAAGTCAAAACATGTCAATTAGGTGTTAAAGAGCTTACAAAATCACAATCACAAGATGGAAAAAGAGTTGGGAGTCAAAAAGATCAAATTCTTGGTGCAAAGCAAGAAAATAGATTTGACCTCCAGAGCTTGTTGCTAAGAAAACATGATGTTAGACTCTTTATTCGAAGAAACTTCCTTCTTTACTTTTGAAGATCACTTGATTAGCTTTCCAACGGTTTGTCATGGGACTAAATCGTATAAGAAATGGTCATCCAAATTGGCATTGGAATATCTCCCTAAAAACCCTAGTGGCAGAAAAAAAACCCTAGCCGTAAATGACAACTTTTTCTTAACACCCTAGCATACATTTATGTTTATCCTTGGCAAAGAAGGATTAGTGACTGTCAACTTGCATTAATTGCATTAATTGCAAGTATCTTTCCTTAAAGCTAATCCTAGTCAAAGTTGGACAATTAAATCAGCCAAGACTTTTCTTCCTTACACTTACTTTGCCTGCAAGTTTGTAATCTCTCTTCATTAAAAAGTGCTTTGACTAAAACTTTCCTACTTTATTCAAACTTGGCTGCCAAGGCTTATATCTTTCCTTAAAACACTAAAGTCAGCCACTTTTCCTTAACTTTAGCCGCAAGTCAGCATTTATTGAAGGGATAGAGCTGAAGTTCCACTTGTTTGATGCCCTAGCTATTGCCTATAAATAGAGACCAAGGGGGCATACGAAATTTAGACTTTCCCAAGCATCAAAGTTCTGATTTCTTCTTTGTTTCTTTGTTTTTGAGAGAGCAAGGGGCTGGATAATTAATATTCTTCTTCTTCTTCTTTCTTTCTTTTATTTTCTTCTTAGATTCTCTTTAATTTTATGTTTATGTTTACAATGCCTATGCTAGGCTAAACTTTTATTTGGTCATGGGTGATTTCAAAGCCCTAGACATGTTTTGTAATTGATTTTCAGATTCTATCTATCATTAATTTTCTATCAATGTTGCTTATGTTCTTCTACAAGAATTGTTTATGATGTTGTCTTGATTTATTTAGGTGTACAACTAGATAGATCTTGATAATTATCTATTGCTAGTTTAGGAGTCTTGATCCATGTAATTGTCTTGATTTCCTATTCATAAGTGGCAATTTGTCATTAATGATTATGGTCTAGTTTTCGATAATTGCAAAGCGGAACATAACCTAAGTTGAACAATCCGAGCTTATGTGTTTGTTGCTTAGATCAACCTATCTTTCTCATCATAAAGCTGCCATTAAATTGAATTTAGAGAGCTTATTCTAGGTTGTTTGATGGTTAGAGATTAAATAGAGAGCTTGTTCTATTTAACGACAAACTAAGGAAAGATTGGGATAACAGAGCTTGTTGTTATCTACGGTTGTTAACTTTGATAGTTGGTTGATATTGATAGATCTGAAATTGGTTCTTAATGATGTCTAGTGGTGGAGAATGAAACCTTAACCATATTTCTATCATATTTGATTTCTTATTTCTTACTTGCATCTTACTTTTCTTGTTTGCTTATTTTTAAAACTATTTCAAAACCCCCTTTTCTTTTGTTTTCTTTGAACCTAAGTTATAAACTAATAACTCATAGATTAAAACCCAATCCCTGAGGACTCGACCCTTGCTAATCACTATACTCTACAATTGATTTTTTTTTATGTGCAAGGTTAAACAAGATACACTCTTTTGGGTGCATCAAGGAGAAGCACAAAGAAGATTGAACCCTCCTATGGTGGAGGTTGTGAAAAAGGAGATACTGAAGCTCCTAGATGTTGGAGTGATCTATCCTATCTCGGATAGCAAATGGGTGAGCCCAGTCCAAGTGGTTCCATAGAAATCAGGTGTAACGGTGGTAACAAATAATGAGAGTGAACTTGTTCCTACTAGGATTCAAACAGGGTGGTGAGTTTGTATTGATTATCGTAAACTTAATTTCACAACTCGCAAAGACCACTTTCCTTTACCTTTTATTGATCAAATGCTTGAAAGGTTAGCTGGCCATTCTCATTATTGTTTTCTTGATGGTTTTTCAGGTTATAATCAGATAGCCATTGCTCCGGAGGACCAAGAGAAAACAACATTCACATGTCCATTTGGTACTTTTGCATACCGGCGTATACCATTTGGTCTTTGTAATGCACCAGCTACATTCCAAAGGTGTATGGTTAGCATATTATCAGATTATGTAGAGAACATCATAGAAGTGTTTATGGATGATTTTAGTGTCTATGGTGATTCTTTTGATAGATGTCTAGAGAACGTTACACTTGTACTTGAAAGATGCATGGAAACTAACCTTGTTTTGAATTGGGAAAAATGTCACTTTATGGTAGAACAAGGAATAGTTTTGGGCCATGTTATTTCTTCTAGAGGGATAGAGGTTGATAAATCTAAAATAGATATTATGCATTCTTTACCACCTCCCACAAATGTGAGAGAGGTTCGTTCTTTTCTTGGACATGCAGGTTTCTATAGGAGATTTATCAAAGACTTCTCAAAGATCACATTACCTCTTTGCAAGCTACTACAAAAAGATGTGGTTTTCCACTTTGATGACAAATGCAAAGAGGCGTTTGAAACATTGAAGGGACTCTTGACATCAGCTCCTATCATGCAACCACCAGATTGGAATGTACCTTTTGAAATCATGTGTGAGGCTAGTGACTATGCCATTGGAGCTGTTTTGGGCCAACGGGTTGGCAAAGCCTCACATGCCATTTATTATGCCTCTCGAACTCTTAATGATGCTCAATTGAACTATTCCACTACTGAAAAAGAACTTTTGGCTATTGTATTTGCTTTAGAAAATTTTCGATCTTATTTAATTGGTACTAAAGTAATTGTATATTCTGACCATGCAGCCCTTAGGTACTTACTCACTAAGAAGGAGGCCAAAACAAGGTTGATTAGATGGATACTTCTCTTACAAGAGTTAGATTTGGAGATAAAAGATAAGAGAGGTAGTGACAACCTGGTTGCGGACCATCTTAGCCATTTAGTTCATGAAGAGGATGCAGTACCCTTGAATGAGAACTTTCCGGATGAGCAACTTCTTTTTATAAGTACAACAACTCCTTGGTATGCCGATATTGTTAATTACTTAGTTACCAAGAAGTTGCCACAAGAGTTGACACAAGCTCAAAGAAATAAGATCAAGAGTGATGCCAAATACTACATATGGGATGATCCTTACCTGTGGAAGCATTGCTCCGATCAGGTTATAAGAAGGTGTGTACTCGAATCTGAATTTTAATCTATTCTCACCTTTTGTCACTCTTATGCATGTGGAGGACACTTTGGATCCAAAAGAACAGCCATGAAAGTTCTTGATTCTGGATTTTATTGGCCTACTATATTCAATGATGCATACCTCTTTTGCAGGTCATGTGATCGTTGCCAAAGAACAGGTAATTTAAGTGCTAGAAATCAAATGCCTCAAACTCCAATACTTATTGTTAAAATTTTTGATGTATGGGGCAAGGATTTCATGGGACCTTTTCCTTCTTCTTTGGGTAATCTTTATATTTTACTTTCCGTTGATTATGTTTCAAAGTGGGTGGAAGCAAAATCCACTAGGACTAATGACTCTAAAGTTGTTTCAGATTTTGTCAAGACTAACATCTTTGCTAGGTTTGGAACACCAAAGGCCATAATCAGCGATAGAGGTACTCACTTTTGCAATAGGACTATGGAAGCACTTTTGAGGAAGTATAACATCACACACAAGGTCTCCACCTCATATCATCCTCAAACTAGTGGGTAAGCTGAAGTGTCAAACCGAGAAGTATATCCATCCTTGAAAAGACAGTTAATCCAAATAGGAAAGATTGGAGTTCACGACTTGATGTTGCACTTTGGGCTTATAGGACAGCATATAAGACACCCATTGGTATGTCTCCTTATCGACTTGTTTATGGTAAGCCTTGTCATCTTCCGGTTGAATTGGAACATAAATCATATTGGGCTATCAAACAATGCAACATGGAGATGGATGAGACAGGTAAGCAAAGAAAACTTGACCTACAAGAATTAGAGGAGATAAGGAATGATGCCTATGAGAATTCTAGGATTTACAAGGAAAAGACTAAGGTGTTCCATGACAAGATGATATCAAGAAAGGACTTTGTTGTTGGACAAAAAGTTCTTCTCTTCCATTCACGCCTTAAGTTATTTCCAGGTAAGTTACGTTCTCGTTGGGTTGGACCTTTTGTTATTACTAATGTATTTACTCATGGTGCAGTTGAAATCCAAAGCCCAAAAACAGAAAAGACATTCAAAGTGAATGGTCATAGATTGAAGCCTTACGATGAGAACTTTCCAATTCAAGATGTGGAGGAGTTACCACTTTTTGAGCCAAATTATGTTGAATAATAATGGCATGGGTCTAAGTGAGGCTGAGGACAATAAACCAAGCGCTTCTTGGGAGGCAACCCAAAAGGATGGAGAGCATCTATTATATCACATTTGCATATTCCTTACTCTCCATCATTCTATCTTTTAATGTTTTTCTTTTGTTTTGTTTAGTAGTTCTTTTCTCTTACATATAATTCTTGCATTGGGGGATAATAGCATTACATTAAGGACAATGTAAAAATTATGTGTGGGGGGAAGAATTTAGGATTTTATATAGAGTGTTTTGTTTTTGAGTCTTTTTATGTTGTTTTTAGTGTGTTTTAGTTACTTTCAATACTATGATGAGATATGAATTGCATAAGTCTAAAACAGATTTATTAGTGAGAAGATTTTCATGAGAATTGAGCTTGATATCAACTTTTTTATGAGCCAATGTTAATATGATATGTTGATTGCGAAAGAAGTATGTTTAGACTTAAATCTGACTTGTATAATCATCCTTGTGAGTTTTTGAGCCTATAATGATTGATGCATTATACATATCAATCTAATTTCTTTCTTGAGTGCTCTTATGATTACATGCTTCTCTAGAACATGCTTTAAATCGTTTGAGACTATATTGATACATGTGATAACATGAATATGATAGAGGCATTAGGATTATAACCAGTGCCAAATAGCCATCCATTATTAATGTTCCAAGAGAACATCCCCACTATGAGCCAATTTGAGCCTACATTAAATATGCTATTTTATTGGTAACCGCATCTTACACCTAGCCTAAATATACTTATATCCTTACCCATGTTCTAAAGATGGATTATATATTTTGAGACATTGCAAAAAAACAAGGGATATTTTTAGTTGAAAATTTGGGTTGGAAACAATATATAAGTGTGGGGGAAGAAGAAAAAAAAGTCAAGAGAAAAAAAAAGGAATCATTGTCAAATACATTCCCATATTGAAAAAAAAAATAAATTCATCTTTTAAACTTTTGGTTAAAGAAAAAGATATTACAAAGTTGGTTAGAATGAAGCAAAGGCTCAACATGAATATTTAGCCTATATTATGTGCTTTATAAGAGTTTTGAGAAGTTTTATTTGCAAAATCTTATTTTGTCTCTAAATTCTATGAAGTCTTTGGAACCTTTGTAATATCTTTTATCTTTTATTCTTTAACCACATTACAACCCCTTGGCCCCATTACAACCTTGATTAAAGACCTTTTGATTTATGAAGTTGCATGATCTAAATAGTGGATAATAGGTGGACAAGCAAGTATATGGTAGAACTGTTTTCATGAGATTGATTGAGTGTAAACACTTTATCACTACTTTAAAGAGTGAAAATCATGAGAGTATAGTGAGAAGTTGAGATTAAGTTTGAATATGCACCATTTTGATTTAAATATGTTATGTTAACATTGGCTTAACTCAAACTATTTACATTCAAGCAAGATTTTTTGTGAACTTCTTTAAGCTATTGATTAGTTTATAAGACTTATCCAATGGTTATCTCTAATTTATATTGGAAGGATTAGTTGTAATTATTATTATTATTTTTAATTTTTTTAGTTTTTCTTATGTCTTCAATGTTTGTGGGTATCGTCCTAGTAAACCCTCACGAGACTAAACTCATCCACTAGGGACACCTAGGGATTTAAAGGCTTGTGTCACATGCTAAGTGCCACCGTGATTTCCTACGAAAGTGGATTAGATTAGATTTTCTTATTTTATTTTTCTTTTGTTTTGCTCGAGGACTAGCAAAAAGCTAAGTGTGGGGGTATTTGATAAGCTCATAAAATATACATTTTATGCCTTTCTACCTTTACTTTTTGTTATGTTTTCGATCTTTATCTTGTTTACTTATAATATGTTTTTGAGTTTTTGGTACAATAAGAAGAATGAAGTCAAAAGATGTCAATAATGATGGTAAAGAGCTTACAAAATCATAATCACAAGATGGAAGAAGACTTGGGAGTCAAAAATATCAATTTTTGGTTGAAAAGCAATCAGGCAATTTGACTTGTTATTTGAAAATGCCAATGCTAAGCTAAACTTTTATTTGGTTAAGGGTGATTTCAAAGCCCTAGACATGTTATGTAATTAATATTCAAAATCTATCTATCATTGTTTTCTATCAAAGTTGCTTATGTTCTTCTATTAAAATTGTTCATAATGATGTTTTGATTTGTTTAGGTGGCCAACTGGATAAATCTTGATAATTGTCTAATGCTAGTTTAGGAGTCTTGATCTGTATAATTGTCTTGATTTCCTATTCATAAGTTGCAATTTGTGATTAATGATTATGGTCAAGTTTTCAATAATTGCAAAGTGGAACATAACCTAAGTTGAACAATCCGAGCTTATGTGTTTGTTGCTTAGATCAACCTATCTTTCTTATCATAAAGCTGCTATTAAATTGAACTTAGAGAGCTTATTCTAGGTTGTTTGATAGTTAGAGATTAAATAGAGAGCTTGTTCTATTTAACGACAAACTAAGGAAAGATTGGGGTAATAGAGCTTGTTGTTATCTACGGTTGTTAACTTTGATAGCTAATTAATGCTGATAGATATGAAATTGATTCTTGATGATGTCTAGTGGTGGAGAATGAAACCTTAACCATATTTTTAATTTTTGATTCTTCTTAATTACTTGTTTTCTCATTCTTATTATTTACTTTAGTTTAAACCTGATTTCAAAAAACTCATTTTCTTTTATTGTTCTTGAATTTAAGTTTTAAACTATTAACTTATAAACTAAAACCCAATCCCTGAGGACTTGACCCTTGCTAACTACTATACTTACAATTTATCTTTTTAGTGCAAGGTTAAATAAGATATACTCTTTTGAGTGCATCATATGTCAAGGAAGTAAAAATCAAAGCACAAAGTATAAGGAAATTAGATAGGAAAATGTATGAAATTAAGCACTTATCAAATTTTCCCACGCTTAATCTTTTGCTAGTCCTCGAGCAAAATCATATAGACACAAGGTAAGAAAATCGAATCTAGTTCACTTTCAATACAACTTATAGATAATCATTGAACATGTCTTACAAACTAATCAATAGCTTAAAGAGTTTCATAGAGAATCATGCTCGATAGTAAAGGATTTGAGTTAAGTTAACATAACATATCTCAATCAAAATAGTGCATGTTTAAACTTAATCTCAACTTCTCAAATGGGATACTTTGATGGTTTTCACTTTTTAAAGTATTGGCAAAGTGTTTACACTCAATCAATCTCATGAAAACAGTTCTACCATATGCTTGCTTGTCCACCTATTATCCACTATTTAGATCATGCAACTTCATAAATCAATAGGTCTTTATTCAAGGTTGTAATGGGGCCAAGGGGTAATAAATGTGGTTAAGGAATAAAAGGAAAAGGATATTACAAAGATTCCAAAGATTTCATAGAGTTTAGAGACATAATAAGATTCATACAAAGAAAACTTCTCAAAACTCTTTACAAAGCACATTACAAAGGCCGAATATTCATGTTGGGCCTTTTCTTCATTCTAAACAACTTTGTAACATCTTTTTCTCTTCTTTAACTAGAAGTTCAAGAGAGTATTCAATTTTTTTTGTCACATGGGAATGTATTTGGCAATATTCCCTCTATTTTTCTCTTGACTTTTGCCTTTCTCCTCCCCCACACTTATTTCTTGTTTCTAACCCAAAATTTGTATAGATCTTCCTTGTCTTTGCAATATGTCTCAAAACATGCTAATTCATCTTTAGAACAAGGGTAAGTGATAAGCTCATAAAATATACATTTTATGCCCTTCTACCTTTAGTTTTTGTTATGTTTGATAAGCTCATAAAATATACATTTTATGCCTTTCTATCTTTAGTTTTTGTTGTGTTTTCGATCTTTATCTTGTTTACTTATATTATGTTTTTGAATTTTAGGTACAATAAGGAGAATGAAGTCAAAAGATGTCAATAATGATGGTAAAGAGCTTACAAAATCATAATCACAAGATGGAAGAAGACTTGGGAGTAAAAAATATCAATTTCTGATTGAAAAGCAATCAGGCAGATTTGACCTCCGGAGCTTGTTGCATGGAAAACATGATGTTATATTCTTTATTTGAAGAAAGTTCCTTCTTATTTTCTGAAGTTTACTTGCTTATCTTTCCAACGATATATTATGGGCCCAAATCGGATAAGAAATGAGCATTCAAAATTGCGCTACAAGATCTCCCTAAAGAACCCTGCGGCCAGAAAAACCCTAATCGCAAATCTGAAAAAAAAAAGGCAAAAACGTGATTTTTGCACCTCCAGGCTTACTTGTACGGCAATGACTTATTCTTAGGGTTTTATAGCTCTATAAATACCATCTTTTCAGCCACAAACTAGACATCTTTTGAGGAGACTCAAGGGATCATCATTATTATTCTTCTTCTTCTCCATTCTTTTATTTTTCTTTTTAGTTTTATGTATATATTATCTATGCCTATTCTAGGCTAAACTTTTATTTGGTTAAGGGTGATTTCAAAGCCCTAGACATGTTTTGTAATTAATTTTCAGATTCTATCTATCATTAATTTTCTATCAAAGTTGCTTATGTTTTTCTACAAGAATTGTTTATGATGTTGTCTTGATTTATTTAGGTGTACAACTAGATAGATCTTGATAATTACCTATTGCTAGTTTAAGAGTCTTGATCTGTGTAATTGTCTTGATTTCCTATTCATAAGTGGCAATTTGTGATTAATGATTATGGTCAAGTTTTCGATAATTGCAAAGTGGAACATGACCTAAGTTGAACAATCCGAGCTTATGTGTTTGTTGCTTAGATCAACCTATCTTTCTCATCATAAAGCTGTCATTAAATTGAATTTAGAGAGCTTATTCTAGGTTGTTTGATGGTTAGAGATTAAATAGAGAGCTTGTTCTATTTAAGGACAAACTAAGGAAAGATTGGGATAGCAGAGCTTGTTGTTATCTACGGTTGTTAACTTTGATAGTTGGTTGATATTGATAGATCTGAAATTGGTTCTTAATGATGTCTAGTGGTGGAGAATGAAACCTTAACCATATTTCTCTTATATTTGATTTCTTGTTTCTTACTTGCATCTTACTTTTCTTGTTTGCTTTTTTTTAAAACTATTTCAAAACCGTTTTTTTTTTCTTTAAACGTAAGTTATAAGCTAATAACTCATAGATTAAAACCCAATCCCTGAGGACTCGACCCTTGCTAATCACTATACTCTACAATTTGATTCTTTTTAAGTGCAAGGTTAAATAAGATACACTCTTTTGGGTGCATCAAGTTTTTGGCGCCGTTGCCGGGGATTGCTTTCTTTAGTTTATTTGTTACTTGGTTTATTCTTATTTTCAGTTCTAATTAGTTTTATTTTCTTGTACATACAGGTTTTTCTTTTCAAATTTTGAAAAACAAAAACGATGGAAATGAGCAATCTAACACTTGAAGAGTTGGTGGCATACATGAACATGGAGAATGAACAAGCCAATCTCACCTCCCCAGTTCAACAATTGGCCATGGGAGGATGTCAAGGGCATCAAGGGTTCCAAGACCAATCGCATGATCATTACTCAAACACTTACCATGAGGGATGGTGGGATCATACTAATTATGGCTATTCGAAAAATTTCCAAGAAGTAGATCCTTATGCCAATTACACTCATCCATCTAGCTTCAATCAATCATGGTCTCAAGAACCAGATCTTTTTCAGCCATCACATATGGCTCAAAACTCAGGTACTTCTTTAGAACATCTTGTCTATTCTCTTGTTACTGATATTTTGCAATTTCAACAGGAAACAAGGGCAAGCATCCAAAGTTTGGAAAAGCAAATGAGCCAATTGGCTAGTAGTATGGTGGGATGGGTAGCACAAAGATCTGAAGAACTCCCTGCCCAAACGATGATTAACCCAAAGGAGAATGCCACTATTGTGACCTTGAGGAATGAGAAACAAGATGAGGATGAGACAAAATTAGAGATGGATTCTATTCTTGAGGATAATAAAGCCACAAATCCAAATAAAAGTACTTCGGCACCTGAGGTAACGTTTAAGGTTCCAATTTTTACTAATGTTTCTTTTTCACCTTTTCCTAGTAGATTTGGAAAGTTCAAGGAGGAGGAACATGAACAACACATGCCGGAAACCTTAAACAACTTGTTTGTGGATGCCATTCAACAAGTATCAAAATATGCTCCATTCCTCGATGAGATATGCACCACAAAGGATGATGGAATAATACTTGTAATGGAGAATGCATCCACTGTTGTGCAAAGAAAGCTTCCTCTCAAACGCATAAATTTGGGAAATTTCATGTATGAGCCTGACAAGCCTAAAAAGCCAAGAAGGGGTGTTGGTTAGGTTCAAAACACTAACTCCAATGTTAATTGGGAAGGCAGCCCAATTAAAGAAGAAATTGCCAACCTGCCATATTCAGATTTGCTTTCTCTTTCTCTTTCTCTTTTTTTTTCTTTTATTATTTTTATTGTTTTTATTTTTTATGTTTATTTGTTAATTTTTTGTTTAGTATTTTAGGATTATTTAGGTTGCATGAGTTTGTTTTGTTTTGAGTCTTAGTTGTTCCTATTCTTATGTTATTAGTTCTTTTCTCTTACACATGATTCTTTCATTTGGGTTAATAGCATTACATTGAGGACAATGTAAGAATTAAGTGTGGGGGAAGGATTTAGGATTTCTTATATTTTTGTCTATTATTTTTTTATGAGTCTTTAATATTATTATTATTATTATTATTGTGTTTTAGCTCCTTTTTAATACAATGATGAGATATGAATTGCATAGGTCTAAACTGGTTATTAGTGAGAAGATTTTCATGAGAATTAAGCTTGATACTAATTTTTATGAGCCAATGTTGATATGATATGTTGATTGAGAAAGAAGCATGTATAGACTTGATATTGACTTGTATAATCATCCTTGTGAGTTTTTGAGCCTATATGATTGATGCATTATACATATCAATCTAATTTGTTTCTTGAGTGCTCTTATGATTACATGGTTCTCTAGAACTTGCTTTAAACCGTGTGAGACTATATTGATACATGTGATAACATGAATATGATAGAGGCATTAGGATTATAACCAGAGCCAAACAGCCATCCATTATTAATGTTCCAAGAGAACATCCCCACTAGTGAGCCAATTTGAGCCTACATTAAATATGCTATTTTATTGGTGACCACAACTTACGCCTAGCCTGAATATACTTATATCCTTACCCTTGTTCTAAAGATGGATTGTATATTTTGAGACATATTGCAAAATACAAGGGATATTTTTAGTTGAAAATTTGGGTTGGAAACAAAAGATAAGTGTGGGGGAAGAAAAGAAAAAAAAAAGTCAAGAGAAAAAGAAAGGGATCATTGTCAAATACATTCCCATATTGAAAAAAAAATCATCTCTTGAACTTCTAGTTAAAGTAAAGAAAAAGATGTTACAAAGTTGGTTAGAATGAAGCAAAGGCTCAACATGAATATTTAGCCTATGTTATTGTGTGCTTTATAAGAGTTTTGAGAAATTTTATTTGCAAAATCTTATTTTATCTCTAAATTCTATGAAGTCTTTGGAACCTTTGTAATATCTTTTATCTTTTATTCTTTAACCATATTACAACCCCTTGGCCCCATTACAACCTTGATTAAAGACCTCTTGATTTATGAAGTTGCATGATCTAAATAGTGGATAATAGGTGGACAAGCAAGCATATGGTATAACTGTTTTCATGAGATTGATTGAGTGTAAACACTTTACCACTATTTTAAAGAGTGAAAATCATGAGAGTATCCTACTGAGAAGTTGAGATTAAGTTTGAATATGCACTATTTTGATTGAAATATGTTATGTTAATATTGGCTTAACTCAAACTATTTACATTCAGCAAGATATTTTTCGTGAATTTCTTTAAGCTATTGATTAGTTTATAAGACTTGTCCAATGATTATCTCTAATTTATATTGGAAGGATTACTTGTAATTGTTATTATTATTTTTATTTCTTAGTTTTTCTTATGTCTTCAATGTTTGTGGGTATCGTCCTAGTAAACCCTCACGAGACTAAACTCGTCCACTAGGGAGACCTAGGGGTTTAAAGGCTTGTGTCACATGCTAAGTGCCACTGTGATTTCCTACGAAAGTGGATTAGATTAGATTTTCTTATTTTATTTTTATTTTGTTTTGCTCGAGGACTAGCAAAAAGCTAAGTGTGGGGGTGATGCACCCAAAAGAGTGTATCTTATTTAACCTTGCACTAAAAAGATAAATTGTAAGTATAGTAGTTAGCAAGGGTCGAGTCCTCAGGGATTGGGTTTTAGTTTATAAGTTAATAGTTTAAAACTTAAATTCAAGAACAATAAAAGAAAAGGGGTTTTTGAAGCCAGATTTAAACTAAAGTAAATAATAAGAATAAGATGCAAGGCGGTATAACCAGCCAATAAAAATATATATACTAAATTAGGCGGTATAACCAGCCAATAAAAATATATATACTAAATTAGGCGGTATAACCAGCCAATAAAAATAAAACAAAGTTAATATACAAATTAAGCGGTATAACCAGCCAATAAAAATAAATATACTTTTAAAAATAAGCAAACTAGAAAAGTAAGAAAACAAGTAAGTAAGAAGAATCAAATATGAAAAATATGGTTAAGGTTTCATTCTCCACCACTAGACATCATTAAGAATCAATTTCAGATCTATCAATATCAACCAACTATCAAAGTTAACAACCGTAGATAACAACAAGCTCTGTTATCCCAATCTTTCCTTAGTTTGTCGTTAAATAGAACAAGCTCTCTATTTAATCTCTAACCATTAAACAACCTAGAATAAGCTCTCTAAATTCAATTTAATGGCAGCTTTATGATGAGAAAGATAGGTTGATCTAAGCAACAAACACATAAGCTCGGATTGTTCAACTTAGGTTATGTTCCACTTTGCAATTATTGAAAACTTGACCATAATCATTAATCACAAATTGCCACTTATGAATAGGAAATCAAGACAATTACACGGATCAAGACTCCTAAACTAGCAATAGATAATTATCAAGATCTATCTAGTTGTACACCTAAATAAATCAAGACAACATCATGAACAATTTTTTGTAGAAGAACATAAGCAACTTTGATAGAAAATTAATGATAGATAGAATCTGAAAATCAATCACAAAACATGTCTAGGGCTTTGAAATCACCCTTAACCAAATAGAAGTTTAGCCTAGCATAGGCATTGTAAACATAAACATAAAATTAAAGAGAATCTAAGAAGGAAATAAAAGAAAGAAAGAAGAAGAAGAAAATAAAGAAAAAGAAAACTAGAGAAAAGAAAGAAGAAGAAAACTTAGAGAATTTTATTACAATGGCTAATATCCTACCAATGTACCATCTCTTACAATCATCCAAGGCCCTCTATTTATACACATTTTGAAGGGCTAAATGACAAGAGACAAGCTTTACAAATTTCAAAGGTAGGTATAATAGGTGGGTGCATTTTTCTAACAATTTTCGTCATATTGTATGACAATTTTGATCAGCCAACTTGATGGTCAATTTTGTCAATATTGGAGGCTTGATCTGATCACATGGTATTCTAGAAAAATGTTACCCTATCAGCTAGTGATCCATAGCCGTTGGAATCAGCTCATTTGCTGATGTGGATCAGAAGATATGGTCAAAATACCAAAACTGGTCAGCATAGACGTCATTGCACATCAGCCAACTTGATGGTCGATTTCGCTAGGGAAAACGACTCCGTTTCAAGAAGTGTAAAACATGAAAAAGATAGATATGCCTCTTAACTTTGCACGGTTAATATTTCAGCCTTATTGCTTCAGTGAAACGCCAGATATAGCTGATATGGCAAAAGGTGTCGGAACTGGAACTGAACTGGATTTTCCCTTAATTGTTGATTTAACCTAGTAATCTGAAATCACTCAAAGAAACTCGTGAAAAAACACCAAATTACATAAAAATATAAAAGATCATAAACACAATTAGACTAAGCAATAATAACTCGTATTTGACACAAACCAATAATAAAACATAACTAAAAACTATATAATTATACGAGTTATCACACCCCCACACTTAGATTGTTGCTAGTCCCTAGCAACGACTCAATAAAAATAAAATAAGAAAATCTAATCTAATCCATTTTCGTAGGAAATCATGGTGGCACTTAGCATGTGACAAAAGCCTTTAAACCCCTTGGTGTCCCTAGTGGACGAGTTTAGTCTCGTGAGGGTTTACTAGTACGATACCCACAAACATTGAAAAACTAAAATATAAATAAACTACATATACTAAAAATATTTACTCCTAAACTTTTCAATATAAATTAGAGACAATCTTTGAACAAGTCTTATAAACTAATAAATAGCTCAAAGAATTTCACAAAAAATCATGCTTGAATGTAAATAAATGAGTTAAGCCAATATTAACATAACATATTTCAATCAAAATAGTGCATATTCAAACTTAATCTCAACTTCTCACATGGGATACTCTCATGATTTTCACTCTTTAAAGTAGTGGTAAAGTGTTTACACTCAATCAATCTCATGAAAACAATTATACCATATGCTTGCTTGTCCACCTATTCTCCACTATTTAGATCATGCAACTTCATAAATCAAGAGGTCTTTAATCAAGGTTGTAATGGGGCCAAGGGGTTGTAATGTGGTTAAAGAATAAAAGATATTACAAAGGTTCCAAAGACTTCATAGGATTTAGAGACATAATAAGATCATACAAATAAAACTTCTCAAAACTATTATAAAGCACATAATAACATAGGCTAAATATTCATGTTGAGCCTTTGCTTCATTCTAACCAACTTTGTAACATTTTTTTCTTTACTTTAACTAGAAGTTCAAGAGATGATTTTTTTTTTCAATATGGGAATGTATTTGACAATGATCCCTTTCTTTTTCTCTGGACTTTTCTTTTTTTCTTTTCTTCCCCCACACTTATCATTTGTTTCCAACCCAAAATTTTCAACTAAAAATATCCCTTGTTTTTTGCAATGTCTCAAAATATATAATCCATCTTTAGAACAAGGGTGAGGATATAAGTATATTTAGGCTAGGTGTAAGTTGTGGTTACCAATAAAATAGCATATTTAATGTAGGCTCAAATTGGCTCAGTAGTGGGGATGTTTTCTTGGAAAATTAATAATGGATGATTGTTTGGCCCTGGTTATAATCCTAATGCCTCTATCATATTCATGTTATCACATGTATAAATATAGTCTCAAACGGTTTAAAGCAAGTTCTAGAGAATCATGTAATCATAAGAGCACTCAAGAAAGAAATTAGATTGATATGAATAATGCATCAATCATATAGGCTCAAAAATTCACAAGGATGATTATACAAGTCAAAATCAAGTCTAAACATGCTTCTTTCTCAATCAACATATCATATCAACATCGGCTCATAATGTAGGCTCAAATTGTCTATTATTAGACCTATGCTTGTCTATTATTAGACCTATGCAACTCATATCTCATCATTGTATTAAAAAGAAACTAAAACACACTAAAAACAATAATAATAATATTAATATTAAAGACTGATAAAAATAATAATAGACAAAAATAAAAGAAATCCTAAATCCTTCCCCCCACACTTAATTCTTACGTTGTCCTCAATGTAATGCTATTAACCCAAATGAAAGAACCATGTGTAAGAGAAAAGAACTAATAACATAATAATAGGAACAACTAAGACTCAAAACAAAAAAAACTCATGCAACCTAAATAATCCTAAAATACTAAACAAAAAATTAACAAATAAACATAAAAATAAAAATAAAATAATAAAAGAAAAAGGAAAAGGAAAAGAAAGAGTGATGCACCCAAAAGAGTATATCTTGTTCAACCTTGCACTTAAAAAAAATCAATTGTAGAGTATAGTGATTAGCAAGGGTCGAATCCTCAGGGATTGGGTTTTAATCTATGAGTTATTAGTTTATAACTTAGGTTCAAAGAAAACAAAAGAAAAGGGGGTTTTGAAATAGTTTTAAAAATAAGCAAACAAGAAAAGTAAGATGCAAGTAAGAAATAAGAAATCAAATATGAGAGAAATATGGTTAAGGTTTCATTCTCCACCACTAGACATCATTAAGAACCAATTTCAGATCTATCAATATCAACCAACTATCAAAGTTAACAACCGTAGATAACAACAAGCTCTGTTACCCCAATCTTTCCTTAGTTTGTCGTTAAATAGAACAAGCTCTCTATTTAATCTCTAACCATCAAACAACCTAGAATAAGCTCTCTAAATTCAATTTAATGGAAGCTTTATGATGAGAAAGATAGGTTGATCTAAGCAACAAACACATAAGCTCGGATTGTTCAACTTAGGTTATGTTCCACTTTGCAATTATCGAGAACTTGACCATAATCATTAATCACAAATTGCCACTTATGAATAGGAAATCAAGAAAATTACACGGATCAAGACTCCTAAATTAGCAATAGATAATTATCAAGATCTATCAAGTTGTACACCTAAACAAATCAAGACAACATCATAAACAATTCTTCTAGAAGAACATAAGCAACTTTGATAGAAAATTAATGATAGATACAATCTGAAAATCAATTACAAAACATGTCTAGGGCTTTGAAATCACCCTTAACCAAATAGAAGTTTAGCCTAGCATAGGCATAGATAATATATAAATAAAACTTAAAAGAAAAATAAAAATAAAAGAATGGAGAAGAAGAATAATGATGATCTTTGAGTCTCCCCAAAAGATGTCTAGTTTGTGGCTCAAATGATGGTATTTATAGAGCTTTAAAACCCTGAGAATAAGTCCTTGCCGCACAAGAAAGCCTGGAGGTGCAAAAATCACGTTTTCTCCTTTTTCTAAGATTTGCGATTTGGGTTTTTCTGGTCGCAGGGTTTTTTTAAGAGGTGCAAACATGTTCTTCTAGAGCCATTTTGAATGCCCATTTCTTATCCAATTTGGGCCCATAATATATCGTTGGAAAGATAATCAAGTCAAATTCAAAAGTCAAGAAGGAAGTTACTTCAAATAAGGAATCTAACATCATGTTTTCCTTACAACAAGCTCCAGAGGTCAAATCTGCTTGATTGCTTTTCAACCAGAAATTGATATTTTTAACTCCCAAGTCTTCTTCCATCTTGTGATTATGATTTTGTAAGCTCTTTACCATCATTATTGACATCTTTTGACTTAATTCTCCTTATTGTACCTAAAATTCAAAAACATATTATAAGTAAACAAGATAAAGATAAAAAATATAACAAAAACTAAAAGTAGAAAGGCATAAAATGTATATTTTATGAGCTTATCAAATACCCCCACACTTAGCTTTTTTCTAGTCCTCGAGCAGAACAAAATAAAATAAGAAAATCTAATCTAATCCACTTTCGTAGGAAATCACAGTGGCACTTAGCATGTGACACAAGCCTTTAAACCCCTAGGTGTCCCTAGTGGACGAGTTTAGTCTCGTGAGGGTTTACTAGGACGATACCCACAAAAATTGAAGACATAAGAAAAACTAAGAAAATAATAATAATAATAATAATTACAACTAATCCTTCCAATATAAATTAGAGATAATCATTGGACAAGTCTTATAAACTAATCAATAGCTTAAAGAAATTCACAAAAAATCTTGCTTGAATGTAAATAGTTTGAGTTAAGCCAATATTAACATAACATATTTCAATCAAAATAGTGCATATTCAAACTTAATCTCAACTTCTCACTAGGATACTCTCATGATTTTCACTCTTTAAAGTAGTGGTAAAGTGTTTACACTCAATCAATCGCATGAAAGCAGTTATATGATATGCTTGCTTGTCCACCTATTCTCCACTATTTAGATCATGCAACTTCATAAATCAAGAGGTCTTTAATCAAGGTTGTAATGGGGCCAAGGGGTTGTAATATGGTTAAAGAATAAAAGATAAAAGATATTACAAAGGTTCCAAAGACTTCATAGAATTTAGAGACAAAATAAGATTTTGCAAATAAAACTTCTCAAAACTCTTATAAAGCACATAATAATATAGGCTAAATATTCATGTTAAGCCTTTGCTTCATTCTAACCAACTTTGTAACATCTTTTCTTTACTTTAACTAGAAGTTCAAGAGATGATTTTTTTTTTTCAATATGGGAATGTATTTGACAATGATCCATTTCTTTTTCTCTTGACTTTTTTTTTTTCTTTTCTTCCCCCACACTTATCTTTTGTTTCCAACACAAATTTTGAACTAAAAATATCCCTTGTTTTTTGCAATATGTCTCAAAATATATAATCCATCTTTAGAACAAGGTAAGAATATAAGTATATTTAGGCTAGGTGTAAGTTGTGGTTACCAAAGAAATAGCTTATTCGTTGTAGGCTCAAATTGGTTCACTAAGGGGGATGTTCTCTTGGAACATCAATAAGGGATGGCTGTTTGGCCCTGGTTAAAAATCCTAATGCCTCTATCATATTCATGTTATCATATGTATCAATATAGTTCAAACGGTTTAAAGCAAGTTCTAGAGAATCATGATCATGTAATCATAAGAGCACTCATGAAAGAAATTAGATTGATATGTATAATGCATCAATCATATAGGCTCAAAAACTCACAAGGATGATTATACATGTCAGATTTAAGTCTAAACGTGCTTCTTTCTCAATTAACATATCATATTAACATTGGCTCATAAAAATGTTGATATCAACCTCAATTCTCATGAAAATCTTCTCACTAATAAATCTGTTTTAGACTTATACAATTGATGCACCCAAAAGAGTGTATCTTATTTAACCTTGCACTAAAAAGATCAATTGTAAGTATAGTAGTTAGCAAGGGTCAAGTCCTCAGGGATTGGGTTTTAGTTTTTAAGTTAATAGTTTAAAACTTAAATTCAAGGAAAACAAAAGAAAATGGGGTTTTGAAATAGTTTTAAAAATAAGCAAACAAGAAAAGTAAGATACAAGTAAGAAATAAGAAATCAAATATGAGAGAAATATGGTTAAGGTTTCATTCTCCACCACTAGACATCATTAAGAATCAATTTCAAATTTATCAATAGCAACCAACTATCAAAGTTAACAACTGTAGATAACAACAAGCTCTATTATCCCAATCTTTCTTTAGTTTGTCGTTAAATAGAACAAGCTCTTTATTTAATCTCTAACTATCAAACAACCTAGAATAAGCTCTCTAAGTTCAATTTAATAGCAGCTTTATGATGAGAAAGATAGGTTGATCTAAGCAACAAACACATAAGCTCGGATTGTTCAACTTAGGTTATGTTCCACTTTGCAATTATTGAAAACTTGACCATAATCATTAATCACAAATTGCCACTTATGAATAGGAAATCAAGACAATTACACGGATCAAGACTCCTAAACTAGCATTAGACAATTATCAAGATTTATCTAGTTGGCCACCTAAACAAATCAAAACATCATCATGAACAATTTTAGTGGAAGAACATAAGCAACTTTGATAGAAAATTAATGATAGATAGAATCTGAAAATCAATTACAAAACATGTATAGGGCTTTGAAATCACCCTTAACCAAATAAAAGTTTAGCCTAGCATAGACATAGTTAATATATACATAAAAATAAAAAGAAAATAAAAGAATGGAGAAGAAGAAGAAGAAGAAGAAGAAGAATGATCTTTGAGTCTCCTCAAAAGATGTCTAGTTTGTGGCTCAAAAGATGGTATTTATAGAGCTTTAAAACCCTGAGAATAAGTCATTGCCGCAAAAGTAAGCCTGGAGGTGCAAAAATCACGTTTTTGTCTTTTTTTTTTTTTTTTTTTCAGATTTGCGATTAGGGTTTTTCTTGCTGCAGGGTTCTTTAGGGAGATCTTATAACGCCATTTTGAATGCCCATTTCTTATCTGATTTGAGCTCATAATATACTGTTTGAAAGATAATCAAGTCAACTTCAAAAGTCAAATAGAAAGTTTCTTCAAATAAAGAATCTATCATCACGTTTTCCTTACAACAAGCTCCGGAGGTCAAATTGCCTGATTGCTTTTCAACCAAAAATTGATATTTTTGACTCCCAAGTCTTCTTCCATCTTGTGATTATGATTTTGTAAGCTCTTTACCATCATTATTGACATCTTTTGACTTCATTCTCCTTATTGTACCTAAAATACAAAAACATATTATAAGTAAACAAGATAAAGATCAAAAACATAACAAAAACTAAAGGTAGAAAGGCATAAAATGTATATTTTATGAGCTTATCAAATACCCCCACACTTAGCTTTTGCTATTCCTCGAGCAAAACAAAATAAAAATAAAATAAGAAAATCTAATCTAATCCACTTTCGTAGGAAATCACGGTGGCACTTAGCATGTGACACAAGCCTTTAAACCCTTAGGTGTCCCTAGTGGATGAGTTTAGTCTCGTGAGGGTTTACTAGGACAATACCCACAAACATTGAAGACATAAGAAAAACTAAAAAAATTAAAAAAAAAATAATAATAATTATAATAATAATAATAATTACAACTAATCCTTCCAATATAAATTAGAGATAATCGTTGGACTAGTCTTATAAACTAATCAATAGCTTAAAGAAATTCACAAAAAATCTTGCTTGAATGTAAATAATTTGAGTTAAGTCAATATTAACTTAACATATTTGAATCAAAATAGTGCATATTCAAACTTAATCTCAACTTCTCACATGGGATACTCTCCTGATTTTCACTCTTTAAAGTAGTGGAAAGTGTTTACACTCAATCAATCGCATGAAAGCAGTTATATGATATGCTTGCTTGTCCACCTATTCTCCACTATTTAGATCATGCAACTTCATAAATCAAGAGGTCTTTAATCAAGGTTGTAATGGGGTCAAGGGGTTGTAATATGGTTAAAGAATAAAAGATAAAAGATATTACAAAGGTTCCAAAGACTTCATAGAATTTAGAGACAAAATAAGATTTTGCAAATAAAACTTCTCAAAACTCTTATAAAGCACATAATAATATAGGCTAAATATTCATGTTAAGCCTTTGCTTCATTCTAACCAACTTTGTAGCATCTTTTTCTTTACTTTAACTAGAAGTTCAAGAGATGTTTTTTTTTTTCAATATGGGAATGTATTTGACAATGATCCCTTTCTTTTTCTCTTGACTTTTTTTTTTCTTTTCTTCCCCCACACTTATCTTTTGTTTCCAACCCAAATTTTCAACTAAAAATATCCATTTTTTTTGCAATATATCTCAAAATATATAATCCATCTTTAGAACAAGGGTAAGGATATAAGTATATTTAGGCTAGGTGTAAGTTATGGTTACTAATAAAATAGCATATTTAATGTAGGCTCAAATTGGCTCACTAGTGGGGATGTTCTCTTGGAACATTAATAATGGATGGCTGTTTGGCCCTGTTATAATCCTAATACCTCTATCATATTCATGTTATCACATGTATCAATATAGTCTCAAACGGTTTAAAGCAAGTTCTAGAGAATCATGATCATGTAATCATAAGAGCACTCATGAAAGAAATTAGATTGATATGTATAATGCATCAATCATATAGGCTTGAAACTCACAAGGATAATTATACAAGTCAATTTTAAGTCTAAACATGCTTCTTTCTCAATCAATATATCATATTAACATTGGCTCATGAGAATTAGTATCAAGCATAATTCTCATGAAAATCTTCTCACTAATAACCAGTTTAGACCTATTCAATTCATATCTCATCATTGTATTAAAAAGGAACTAAAACACACTAAAAATAATAATAATATTAAAGACTGATAAAAAAAATAATAGACAAAAATAAAAAAAATCCTAAATCCTTCCCCCCCACACTTAATTCTTACATTGTCCTCAATGTAATGCTATTAACCCAAATGAAAGAATCATGTGTAAGACAAAAGAACTAATAACATAAAAATAGGAACAGCTAAGACTCAAAACAAAACAAACTCATGCAACCTAAATAATCCTAAAATACTAAACAAAAAATTAACAAACAAACATAAAACATACAAATAAAAACAATAAAAATAAAAATAATAAAAGGAAAGAGAAAGAGAAAGAGAAAGAGAAAGCAAATCTGAATATGGCAGGTTGGCAATTTCTTCTTTAATTGGGCTGTCTTCCCAATTAACACTTGAGTTAGTGTTTTGAACCTAACCAACACCCCTTCTTGGCTTTTTAGGCTTGTCGGGCTCATACATGAAATTTTCCAAATTTATGCGTTTGATAGGAAGCTTTCTTTGCACAACAGTGGATGCATTCTCCATTGCAAGTATTATTTCATCATCCTTTGTGGTGCATATCTCATCGAGAAATGGAGCATATTTTGATACTTGTTGAATAGCATCCACAAACAAATTGTTTAAGATTTTCGGCATGTGTTCCTCCTTGAACTTTGCAAATCTACTAGGAAAAGGTGGAGAAGAAACATTAGTAAAAATTGGAATCTTAAACGTTACCTCAGGTGCCGAAATACTCTTATATGGATTTGTGGCTTCATTATCCTCAAGAATAGAATCCATCTCCAATTTTGTCTCATCCTCATCTTGTTTCTCATTCCTCAAGGTCACAATAGTAGCATTCTCCTTTGGGTTAATCATCGTTTGGGCAAGGAGTTCTTCAGATCTTTGTGCTACCCATCCTACCATACTACTAGCCAATTGGCTCATTTGCTTTTCCAAACTCTGGATGGTTGCCCTTGTTTCTTGTTGAAATTGTAAAGTATCAGTAACAAGAGAATAGACAAGATCTTCTAAAGAAGTACCTGAGTTTTGAGTCATATGTGATGGCTGAAAAAGATCTGATTCTTGAGACCATGATTGATTGAAGTTAGATGGATGAGTGTAATTGGCATAAGGATCTACTTCTTGGAAATTTTTCGAGTAGCCATAATTAGTATGATCCCACCATCCCTCATGGTAAGTGTTTGAGTAATGATCATGCGGTTGGTCTTGGAACCATTGATGGCCTTGACATCCTCCCATGGCCAATTGTTGAACTGGGGAGGTGAGATTGGCTTGCTGATTCTCCATGTTCATGTATGCCACCAACTCTGCAAGTGTTAAATTGCTCAATTCTATCGTTTTTTTTTTCTTTTCAAAATTTGAAAAGAAAAACCTGTATGTACAAGAAAATAATACTAATTAGAACTGAAAATAA
The DNA here is from genome assembly GCA_030761205.1 of Fremontodendron californicum. Classification (NCBI taxonomy): domain Eukaryota; kingdom Viridiplantae; phylum Streptophyta; class Magnoliopsida; order Malvales; family Malvaceae; genus Fremontodendron; species Fremontodendron californicum. Next base: position 4,630,742 of record JAULJL010000019.1, on the reverse strand, counting down.
GAATAAACCAAGTACCAAATAAACTAAAGAAAGCAATCCCCGGCAACAGCGCCAAAAACTTGATGCACCCAAAAGAGTGTATCTTATTTAACCTAACAAAAACATAACAAAAACTAAAGGTAGAAAGGCATAAAATGTATATTTTATGAGCTTATCAGCAATTCATATCTCATCATAGTATTGAAAGTAACTAAAACACACTAAAAACAATATAAAAAGACTAAAAAACAAAACACTCTAAATAAAATCCTAAATTCTTCCCCCCACACATAATTTTTACATTGTCTTCAATGTAATTCTATTATCCCCCAATGCAAGAATTATATGTAAGAGAAAAGAACTACTAAACAAAACAAAAGAAAAACAATAAAAGATGGAATGATGGTGTAAGACCCTCGTAAGTACGAGATCAATTCGAGACAATTATAACATGCGGATGGCTCAAGGTTAAACTTTGAAATGCCTAGAGAAAGGATGGGCTACCATGTGGTACACATGTTGTATGATAAATTGTAGAGTTGGGGGTTTAATCGAGTGATTAAATGATTTAACCCCAAATTAACTAAAAGTCGGGATAGGAGAAAGTCCGTAAAATGTGATAAGTTAACTTCACATAGTGTTGATATGTGATATAACATTATTTGGGAGTGTTAGAACATGAATCGGTAGAAAAATCGGTAAAATGTGAATAGGGGTATTTTGGTAATTTTACCCAAAATTTGGTTTTTAGTCCGTAAATGGTACCAATGGACCAAGTGATCATATAGGATCTTAATATGATACTTAGATCAAAAATTGGACATTAAAATCAAATCCGATAGCTAAAATCGTCTAATTCGTCATTTAGTGACGCTGGCGTAAATTACCATAAAAACATGGTTCGGGATTTCTTGAAACTGATCCGAACACATGGACATATGTTATAACATATGAGGATTATGAATATGACAAGAAAAATAAAAAATAGAGTTGAAATCGGATTAGTCCTTAAGTAACCTAAAGGAATGAAAACCGAAAACTGACCGCGGGAAGGTCCGAAAAAGGTTTTAAATGGATCAATAGATTAATATAGACATAAAATGATGTTAGCAAGCTACTGGTGAAATCAGAACAAAAATCGGAGCTAAAACCGAAAAAGTTAAAATATTGACCCGTTGGCGCTCCGAGGCCCGGATTTGGGTTTCGGGATATCAAAAAAATTATCCGAACAAGAATATCAGTATATTATCATATTTGAAACATATCCGTGTCAAGAAAACTGAAAAACGGGCTTTCGAACGTTAAAATTTCATGTTGGCCTGCTAAGGTACTAAAAGACAAAATAGGGGCAAAATGGTTATTTGACCATAGCCCACTTATTAAGTCTGAAAATCAGACTTCTTCCTCCCCCAATTTCACGTGAGAAACCAGAAAAATGAGAAAGAAAGAGGGATGCCATGGAAGCTTGCTTCCAAGCTTTCTCTCTCCTATGTTTACTAGGCAGATCACCAAAATTTTCAAAGATTTCACAAACCCAAAGGTAACTTCATGTTCTAAGCTTGATTTTGATGTTATATTTTGAAGATTTTGCCTTTAGCTATGAGCAACCATGTGGGCTAAAAATTGGTGGTGGTGAACCACCATGTTGCCACCATTTGTTTCGCCACGAGAGGTGTTCCTCCGCCTCCTTAAACCATAAATTAATATCAGATAGCTTTGAATCAAAATTTAGAGGCTAAAACAAGTTTGGCCGAAACCCTAGCTTGCCCATGAGATGGTGCCGCCACCTTCCTTGGTTGTTCGAGACCACCATTAGCTTTGCTGTCATCGTGTGAGCAACTTTCTAGTTGATTGTTGCTCCAAATTTTAATTCGAGCTAAGTGTAAAACTTTTTTTGTAAAAAAATTGTTAAGCTGAAAAATTTTGGATAGCTACTAACTATTATAAATGATGGGAATTTGAGTGTCCCGTAGTTGTAAAATATTTACAGAATATCCTGGCGATGTCGTAGGTACCCGGATCGTGGAGTTCGCCTGGGATCGCGACAAAGTCACGAAAGTGCCACTTTAATACTCGAAATAACACTGTGAGTATTTAGGTTAATCTAGGAGGTAGTTGTTTTATATGCATTGTTGATTGATATGGATATTGAAACATGAAAGATTGCTCGAATTACGAAAATGGTAAGTTTCGAACCTTACGCGGATCAAAGGCGTAAGTGTGGTGTTAATATGGTTACATGAGGTAAGTGTTGTGGAGTTGAATATTAATGAATGTTAGCTATTTGAAATGCTCGGATATGCTTAATTGAGATGTTGGGCAAGATACGGATTATGGTTGTACTTGTCGGATTAAAGAAACAATAGTATGAAATTGTGTTTGAGGCATTATGGTTACTAATTTGTGAAATTGGTTGATGAATGATATTGTATAGGATGGTTGAGTACTTAAGGATAGTTAAATATTGTAGATTAAAAGGTTATGCACATAAGTTGTTTGATAAAAAAATCTAAGTGAAATTGTAATGCTTTGAAAAACATAAGTAGAAATATGTTAGTGTAGAGATTGTTTCCTAGCATAGTATATATATATATATACATATATATTACTCCACGATATAAGAGAATTAATATATCGTGTTGATATTATTGTACGGACAGGGTGATGTCCGGGCTGCTATTATTATATGGACAAGGTGATGTCCGAGATGCTATTATTATACGGACAGGGTGATGTCCGGGGTGCTATTGTTGTACGGACAAGGTGAAGTCCGGGATGCTATTATTGTACGGAGAAGGTGAAGTCCGGGATGCTATTATTGTACGGAGAAGGTGAAGTCCGGGATGCTATTATTGTACGGACAAGATGATGTCTGCGATGCTATTATTATACGGACAGGGTGATGTCCGGGGTGCTATTGTTGTACGGACAAGATGATGTCCGGGATGCTATTGTTTTACGAATAGGATTATGTCCGGAATGCTATTGTGGTACGGATAAGATGAGTTCGGGATGGTACGGACAAGATGAGTCCGGGATTATATGGACAAGATAGTCCGGGATGACAAATATTACGGACTGATATAAGTCCGGAATGTTTTAATGTTATAGTCATGAAAAAATTCTAAATGATTATTATAGAGGTATACACGTAAAATCGATCGTGAAATATTTTTGGCTATCGATTTTGGCTGGCCAATGGCCTATTTATATTCAGCACTCAGCATCGAAGATTTCATAAGGGAAAAATAATTTTTATAAATCCCGGAACAATTTTTAAATATTACTTTTCGGTTAATTAGTCATACTTGATATGTCATGTTTATGCTTTAATGGTTAAGAAATGAAGCACGAAATTTTCAAGCACTCTTCCTAGTTACCTTATGCTCAGTGAGTTTTTCGACTCACTTCATTTATTTTCATTTTTTTTTCTGATTCTAATAGATCCAGCTTTTCCCAGATTCCGGATAGCTAGCTGCTCACATACTTGTGGTGAGTGAATTGACCCAGGACATGGTAAGCAGTGGCGATGGTGGGTTACATTTTTGCAGTCACTAGTGTATCATGGGTCCTCTGCATTTTGTGTATGTTGAATAGGTACTGTATATTTTGTAAACGGATGTAATTAAGTGATGTAGGACGTATATCAGTCTTAAAGGCCTGGTATGAGATGGTGATGTTCATTTTGTTATGATATATTATAAATGTATGTTTGTATATAAGTTGTCATAAAGGTTGAGTCTACTGTGGGGCATTTCGGTTACTCCCTATCGGAGGTGTCCAAATCGAGATGTCATGTGTTGATGAATTATTACATTGTGAATGTTGATGATTGAGCGGAAAACCCTCATGTAAGGCGAGATTATGCTAAAATTTCGTTTGATTTGGTTTAATGAGTATACTCAGGCTTCGGAGGCAGGGGCATACCTTGTCTCTGGCCGGTCACATGCCCTGAATTTGGGGTGTGACAGATGGAGAGTAAGGAATATGCAAATCTGATATAATAGATGCTCTCCATCCTTTTGGGTTGCCTCCCAAGAAGCGCTTGGTTTATTGTCCTCAGCCTGACTTAGACCTATGCCATTATTATTCAACATAATTTGGCTCAAAAAGTGGTAACTCCTCCACATCTGGTATTGGAAAGTTCTCATAGTAAGGCTTCAATCTATGACCATTCACTTTGAATGCCTTATATGTTTTTGGACTTTGGATTTCAACTGCACCATGAGTAAATACATTAGTAATAACAAAAGGTCCTACCCAACGAGAACGTAACTTACTTGGCAATAACTTAAGGCATGAATGGAAGAGAATAACTTTTTGTCCAACAACAAAGTCCTTTCTTGATATCATCTTGTCATGGAATGCCTTAGTCTTTTCCTTGTAAATCCTAGAATTCTTATAGGCATCATTCCTTATCTCCTCTAATTCTTGTAGGTCAAGTTTTCTTTGCTTACCTGTCTTATCCATCTCCATGTTGCATTGTTTGATAGCCCAATATGATTTATGTTCCAATTCAACCGGAAGATGACAAGGCTTACCATAAACAAGTCGATAAGGAGACATACCAATGGGTGTCTTATATGCTATCCTATAAGCCCAAAGTGCATCATCAAGTCGTGAACTCCAATCCTTCCTATTTGGATTAACTGTCTTTTCAAGGATGGACTTAACTTCTCGGTTTGACACTTCAGCTTGCCCACTAGTTTGAGGATGATATGAGGAGGAGACCTTGTGTGTGATGTTATACTTCCTCAAAAGTGCTTCCATAGTCCTATTGCAAAAGTGAGTACCTCTATCGCTGATTATGGTCTTTGGCGTTCCAAACCTAGCAAAGATGTTAGTCTTGACAAAATCTGAAACAACTTTAGAGTCATTAGTCCTAGTGGATTTTGCTTCCACCCACTTTGAAACATAATCAACGGCAAGTAAAATATAAAGATTACCAAAAGAAGAAGGAAAAGGTCCCATGAAATCCATGCCCCATACATCAAAAATTTCAACAATAAGTATTGGAGTTTGAGGCATTTGATTTCTAGCACCTAAGTTACCTGTTCTTTGGCAACGATTACATGACTTGCAAAAGAGGTATGCATCTTTGAATATAGTAGGCCAATAAAATCCAGAATCAAGAAGTTTCATGGCTGTTCTTTTGGATCCAAAGTAATGAGAATGGCCATCTAACCTTTCAAGCATTTGATCAATAAAAGGTAAAGGTAAGTGGTCTTTGCGAGTTGTGGAATTAAGTTTTCGATAATCAATACAAACTCGCCACGCTGTTTGAATCCTAGTAGGAACAAGTTCATTCTCATTATTTGTTACCATCGTTAGACCTGATTTCTTTGGAACCACTTGGACCGGGCTCACCCAATTGTTATCCGAGATAGGATAGATCACTCCAACATCTAGGAGCTTCAGTATCTCCTTTTTCACAACCTCCATCATAGGAGGGTTCAATCTTCTTTGTGCTTCTCTTGTTGGTTTGGACCCCTCCTCTAACAAAATCCGGTGCATGCACATGGATGGGCTTATTCCCTTGATATCGGCAAATGTCTAACCAATTGCTATTTTATGCTCTCTAAGCATCCAGATAAGTCGCTCTTCTTGCAAAGGTGTGAGCTCTTTGGCAATGATGACCGGTAGTGTGTCTTTTTCACCTAAGAACACATATTTCAAGCGGTCTGGTAGTGGTTTCAGCTCTAAAGTTGGTGCCTGCAAAATGGAAGGTAGAAGTTTCTCATTAGATAAAGGCAAATCAATAAATGAAACATCAAACCTTGCATCTTTAGGTGGCAGCGAGTGTAAAGATTCTAGTGCCCCGTCTACATGGTCACTCAAGCCTAATTCCCCTTTAGCATTCCCCATTCTGAGATGTTTGCTAAGGACTATCTCCACACTATCTTCACCATCTAGCTCATAAGCTTGCTGCACTAGTGATTCAATTATATCAATATTAAAAACAGAATGCACATCACTAGGATATCTCATGGCCTCAAAAATGTTAAAGCGAATTATTTCACCATCAAATTCCATAGTTAAAGTGCCATCATGTACATCTATTTTAGTTCTTGTTGTTTTCAAGAATGGTCTCCCTAATAGAATAGGTGTGGCATTAGAAGACATCTCATCATCCATCTCAATAACATAAAAGTCAGTGGGAAAAACCAATTCATTAACCTGTACAAGAACGTCTTCTACAACTCCTTTTGGGTAAGTGTTAGAACAGTCAGCAAGTTGTATTATAACACCGATTTCCTCTAATGTCCTAGATTCAATGAAGCATAAATTGAATACGACATGACATTAATTGATGCCCCTAGATCTAGTATAGCACGCTCAAACCGAGTGTTGCCTATCTTACAAGGAATGGTAAACATACCTGGATCCTTGCGTTTAGGTGGGAGTTTCTTTTGAAGAACAGCTGACAAATTCTCCCCCACACTTACATTCTCATTCCCTTTCAACTTCCATTTAGATGTGAACAACTCTTTTAGGAACTTGGCATATCTTGGCACTTGTTTCATAGCATCTAGTAAATGGATGTTCACCTTTACTTTCCGGAAGGTTTCCAAAATTTCCTTATCTTGTTCCTCCTTAGATTTTGCTAACCTGCTAGGGAAAGATGAAGGAGTTATATAAGAAGGAAAATATGGTTTAGGAGCTACTTTTTGTAATGGCTCATTGGGATGTGAAGATAATTCCATGGTGTTGTCCTCCTGATAACTCGTATAATTATATAGTTTTTAGTTATGTTTTATTATTGTTTTGTGTCAAATACGAGTTATTATTGTTTAGTCTAATTGTGTTTATGATCTTTTATATTTTTATGTAATTTGGTGTTTTTCACAAGTTTCTTTGAGTGATTTCAGATTACTAGAATTAAGGGCAAATCCAGTTCAGTTCCAGTTCCGACACCTTTTGCCATATCAGCTATATCTCGAGTTTCACTGAAGCAATAAGGCTGAACTTTGTATCCCTGCAAAGCTAAGAGGCATATCTATCTTTTTCATGTTTTACACTTCTTGAAACGGAGTCGTTTTCCCTAGCGAAATCGACCATCAAGTTGGCTGATGTGCAATGACGTCTGTTCTGCACCGTTTTGGTATTTTGACCATATCTTCCGATCCACGTGCGCAAATGATCTGATTCCAACGGCTTTGGATCCGTAACTGATAGGGGTATATTTTTCTAGAAGACCATTTTATCAGATCGAGCCTCCAACATTGACAAAATCGACCATCAAGCTGGCTGATCAGAATTGTCATACAATATGACGAAAATTGTTAGAAAAATGCACCCACCTATTATACCTACCTTTGAAATTTGTAAAGCTTGTCTCTTGTCATTTAGCCCTCCAAAATGTGTATAAATAGAGGGCCTTGGATGAGTATTGGGATACATTATACATTGGTAGGATATTAGCCTTTGTAGTAAAATTCTCTAAGTTTTCTTCTTCTTTCCTTTCTCTAGTTTTCTTTTTTTATTTACTTATGCTTCTTACATTTCTTTTCATTTTATTCATATCTAGTATGTGTTGCTAATCATATTGTTGAGGTGATGAGGTGAAGCTCTTGGTAAATGCTAAGGTTAGTCTCTTAAACATGAGCTAAAATGAATCATCATTTATAAACACTAGTATAGATAATATTTTCTTTTGGTTTAAAATCATACTTGCAAAGTAGAGATCTTGATTCATTATTGACAATGAAAATGGCACAGTAAATGCTTGGTTTCATAACCTTGATTTGTTGTAGACATATACCTTGGCATAAGGAATGCTTGGACTCTTTTTGTGAGTTTTGAAGACACCAAATGAACATAATATCATATGCTATGGACGTTGGACAATTTGGACTGAATTGCTAAACCTTCCGGTTGGAACCTCCCTTATGTGTGGATTTCAATTGTGTAATAAAACAAGATTAATCTTAGCATAACACCAAGAGTGGATTCTCTAACCTCAACATCTTTTCTTATTGTTTTTTTTATATCTTGTTTAATTGCTTTTATGTTATTTTGTTTATTTTGTTCTCTAATATCTTGTTTACTTTCTTTGTTATTGATTCCCTAATATCTTGTTTATTTTCTTTTTCTTATATATTTATAAACTTATACTTACTAATACGCTTCCCTGTGGTTCGACCTCGGACACCCGAGAATTTATTACTTGAACATAACCTGCACTTGGGTTTACGACTCTTAATTGAGTCTCCATCAAGTTTTTGGCGCCGTTGCCGGGGAGGCAATACTAAGTATATAAGTTTATAAGTATATTTATTTTTATTGTCTGGTTATACCGCCTATATTTATTTTTATTGGCTGGTTATACCGCCTAATTTTCTATATATTTATATTTATATTGTATATTAACTTTGTTTTATTTTTATTGGCTGGTTATACCGCCTAATTTTGTATATTAACTTTGTTTTATTCTTGTTTGGCGACGTGATTTTAGATCTCGTCGTTTAGTTAGATTTTATTGTGAAACTTTTTCAGGTAATCTTTCTAATACAACTCCTACCATGGCTGACAATGAAAGTGTTCATGCTGAAGATGAGAACAGACAAGTACGCACCATGCGTGACTACTTGCAACCAACTCGAAGCTCATCACCCTCTTGTTTTATTTTTCCTCTCAATGCAAACAACTTTCGTTTTAAACCAGGTATGATAGCTTTGCTTCCAAATTTCTATGGGTTGGAATCGGAAAGTGCTTACTCGTTTCTAAAAGACTTCGAAGATGTATGTGTCACCTTTAATGACCAACAATGTACAAATGAAATTGTCAAGCTAAAATTATTTCCTTTTTCTTTAAAAGATAAAGCAAAAATTTGGCTTCATAATTTAAAACCAAGGTCAATTGGCACATGGCAAGAATTACAAACTGAGTTTCTAAAGAAATTTTTCCCAGCACATAAAACTACTGCTTTGAAAAGACAGATTCAAAATTTCAATCAAAATCAAAATGAAGCATTTTTTCAGTGCTGGGATCGTTTTAAAGATTTGTTAAGTTCTTGTCCACATCATGGTTTTGAAAAATGGCGTCTTATTAGTTTCTTTTATGAAAGTTTAACTCCCGAAACTAAACAATTTGTTGAAACAATGTGTAACGGTGAGTTTCTAGAAAAAGAACCTGAAGAAGCCTTTGACTACTTAGACCATTTGGCAGATAACTCTCAAGCCTGGCACACAGATAATTCCTCTGAAAGTTCCAATAGATCTAATGTTGTTTCTAACAGAGGAAAATATCATTTTAGTCAAGAAGATGAGATAAAAGCTAAAGTAGCTAATTTGGCTAGAAAGATTGAAGCCATGGAACTTAGAGAAGTAAAAGAAGTCAAAACGGTTAAAAATGAAGAAAGTTGTGGAATTTGTGAAATCATGGGACACCCCACTTCTGAATGTCCAAACATTCCCATTCTTAAAGAAGCGTTGCATGATCAAGTAAATTCCATAAACACATTTAAAAAGCCTTTTCCTTCTCCTTACTCTGAAACGTATAACCCTGAATGGAGAAATCATCCCAACTTCAGTTGGCGGAATAATAATCATGTTCAGGTACCACAATCTCAAAAGCCGGGCAACACTTTTTCCTATCAACCTTCACGTGTACAAACCTTGGAAGAGACATTGCAAGCATTCATGCAAACACAAGCAAATGTGAATAGCCGGACTTCACAGGACATCAATGAGATCAAAAACACCTTGTCCACATTGACAGCTTCATTACGCACTCAAGAAAAAGGTAAGTTTCCTGCTCAACCTCAGCCTAACCCTTCTACTCAATGTCTTGTTTCTTGCTCCAATGAAACTCAACAGGAAAATGCCAGTTCTATCACAACTCTTCGAAGTGGAAAGGCAATTGACAAAAACATTCCATCAAAAGACCAAGATCCTCTTTCCCCTCCGAAAAGTAATGGTAAGGATGATGGTAAGTCTGAACTTCTTGAAAATTTGGACAAAGAAAAAGGTATGCATCCTGCTCCTTTTCCTCAAAGGTTGCAAACAATAAAGAATTTGAATCAAAATGCAGAAATTTATGAACTTTTCAAACAAGTTAAGATTAACATTCCTTTATTGGATGCAATCAAACAAGTTCCATCTTATGCTAAATTTTTGAAGGACATGTGCACAGTTAAAAGGAAACATAATGTACAAAAGAAAGCATTTTTGACGGAAAGTGTGAGCTCAATCATTCAGCACCTTACTCCACCAAAATTCAAAGATCCTGGATGTCCAACAATCTCATGCATCATTGGAAACACTAGAATAGAACGTGCATTGCTTGATCTTGGTGCTAGTGTTAATCTTTTGCCTTTTTCTGTTTATCAACAGTTAGGTTTAGGTGAACTCAAGGAAACACCTGTTACACTTCAACTAGCTGATCGTTCTGTAAAAATTCCTCGAGGGATAGTTGAAGATGTTTTGGTTCAAATTGATAATTTTTACTTCCCTGTTGATTTTATTGTTTTGGACACACATCCTGTTTCAAATCCAAATGTTCAAATTCCTGTTATATTAGGCCGTCCATTTCTTGCAACTTCTAATGCTCTGATAAATTGCAGGAATGGTATGTTGAACATTTCTTTTGGAAATATGACTTTAGAATTAAATGTGTTCAACATTTGCAAGCAACCTGGTGATAATTCAGAAGTACATGAAGTGGATTTCATTGAAGAACTTGTTCATGAACATCTCACCACTACCACATTCCATGATCCTTTAGAAGCTTATTTAATTGAATATGAGTTTGATAATGCTTCAGAAATTTCACACACTTATTCTTTGTTAAAATCTTTTCAGGATAAGCATTGTTGGAAACAAAAGTTTGAGGAACTTCCATCACTTACAAATGTCACTGTACCATCAACTATTGAACCACCCAAGCTGGAGTTAAAACCATTGCCATCCGAGCTAAAATATTCCTTTTTGGGTGAGAGTGAAACTTTTCCAGTCATAATTTCTTCACATCTTGATGAACTACAAGAAGGTAAGTTGTTACAACTTTTGAAGATGCACAAAAATGCATTAGGATGGACCTTAGCTGACATAAAGGGAATAAGCCCATTAATCTGCACACATAATATTTATTTAGAGGAAAATGCTAAACCCTCTAGACAAATGCAACGAAGGCTTAATCCTAATATGAAAGAAGTAGTGAGAAATGAAGTCATTAAACTTCTAGATAATGGAATCATTTATCCTATCTCTGATAGCAAATGGGTAAGTCCTACTCAAGTCGTACCTAAGAAATCTGGAGTTACTGTAGTTAAAAATGAAAACAATGAATTAATTCCAGCTAGGACTGTTACTGGTTGGCGCATGTGCATTGACTATAGGAAACTTAACTCAGTGACGAGGAAAGATCATTTCCCTTTGCCTTTCATGGATCAAATCTTAGAAAGAGTTGCAGGGCATGAGTTTTATTGTTTTCTAGATGGATATTCTGGGTATAATCAAATTGCCATTGCACTTGAGGACCAAGAGAAAACCACTTTTACATGTCCTTTTGGTACTTTTGCATATCGTAGAATGCCATTTGGATTATGTAACGCCCCTGCCACATTTCAAAGATGCATGCTTAGCATTTTTAGTGACATGATTGAACGTAATCTTGAGATTTTCATGGATGATTTTTCTGTTTCTGGTGATTCATTTGATGATTGCTTAGCCAATTTGAAAAATGTATTGATTAGGTGTGAAGAAAAAAATCTTGTTCTTAATTGGGAAAAATGTCATTTCATGGTCACTAAAGGTATTGTACTAGGTCACATTGTTTCTGCAAAAGGGATTGAGGTAGACAAGTCAAAACTTGAATTGATTGCTAATCTACCCACACCAAAGACAGTAAAGGACATTAGGTCATTCTTGGGACATGCAGGTTTTTATAGAAGATTCATAAAAGATTTTAGCACGATATCTAAACCTCTATGTAATCTTTTAATGAAAGACACTGCATTTGAATGGACTAAAGATTGTGAAGATGCTTTTGAAAAACTCAAAAATATGCTCACTACTGCTCCTATTATGAGATCTCCTGATTGGTCTTTACCATTTGAAATAATGTGTGATGCTAGTGACTATGCTGTTGGTGCTGTGTTAGGACAAAGGAAAGATAATAAACCACATGTAATTTACTATGCAAGTAAAACTTTAAATAGAGCCCAAATGAATTATTCCACTACAGAAAAGGAATTACTTGCAGTTGTTTTTGCATTGGATAAATTCAGATCTTACCTTGTTGGATCATCAATTGTTGTCTTTAGTGATCATGCAGCTTTAAAATATCTTCTCTCTAAGAAGGATGCAAAACCTAGGTTGCTGAGGTGGATCCTTTTGCTGCAAGAATTTGACATCACCATTCGAGATAAAAAAGGAGTAGAAAATGTGGTGGCTGATCATTTATCAAGACTTGTTTGTGATGAATCTTTTGGAACCTCACCAATAAATGATACTTTTCCTGATGAACAACTTCTAATTGTCTCCACAACACCTTGGTTTGCTGACATTGCTAATTTTCTTGCTACAGGAAAAATTCCTTCTCAATGGAGCACCCAAGATAAAAGGAAGTTTCTGAATGAGGTAAAGAAGTTCTATTGGGATGACCCTTACTTGTTCAAATATTGTCCTGATCAGATTTTTCGAAGATGCATTCCCGACAATGAGGTAAGTAGTGTAATTAAGTTTTGTCATTCCGAGGCATGTGGTGGTCATTTTTCATCAAAGAAAACTGCTGCAAAAATTTTACAGTGTGGATTTTACTGGCCAACTTTGTTCAAAGATGCACATAATTTTTGCAAGTCATGTGAAAGTTGTCAAAAATTAGGTTCCATTTCGAAAAGAAACATGATGCCTTTGAACCCAATTCTTGTAATTGAAATTTTTGACTGTTGGGGTATTGATTTCATGGGACCATTTCCACCATCTTTTGGTTTCTTATACATTTTAGTAGCAATAGATTATGTTTCAAAGTGGATAGAGGCAATTCCATGTCGAAATAATGATCACAAAACAGTGATTAAATTTTTAAAAGAAAATATTTTGAGTCGATTTGGAATTCCTCGATCTATCATAAGCGATGGGGGAACACATTTTTGCAACAAGGTTTTTGAAACATTAATGAAGAAATATGCCATTACACACAAAGTTGCAACCCCTTATCACCCGCAGACAAATGGACAGGTAGAATTAGCAAATAGGGAGATTAAACAAATTTTGGAAAAGACAGTTAATCCAAATCGCAAAGATTGGTCTCTTAGACTTAACGATGCATTATAGGCCTATCGAACAGCTTTTAAAACAGCATTGGGCATGTCTCCTTATAGGCTAGTTTATGGAAAACCTTGTCATTTACCTGTGGAACTTGAGCATAAAGCATATTGGGCCATTAAAATGTTCAACTCAAACCTTGATGACGCTTCTAATTTACGAAAATTACAAATAAATGAACTTGAGGAACTCAGAAATGATGCATATGAGAATTCTAAAATTCATAAAGAAAGAACTAAAGCCTTTCATGACAAGTTAATTTCAAGAAAAACATTTAATGTTGGGCAAAAAGTTCTACTTTATAATTCTAGACTTCACATATTTCCTGGTAAGTTGAGATCAAGATGGACTGGCCCATTTGTGGTTAAGCATGTGTATCATTATGGAGCAGTTGACATTGAGAATCCTCAAAATGGTAACGTATTCAAGGTAAATGGACAAAGACTCAAACTCTTTTTGGAAAATCATGTTACTCAAGAAGAGGTTGTTTTTCTTTCTGATCCTTGTTTTGAAAATAACTAGATGTAAATATAATTTTTTTTTAACCCCGGTTAAATGGCGGATAACGGTACTCCGTGATTATTTAAGTCGGTTCCATCAGCTACCCACAAAACTGATATTGTATATAAATTTCTCTTTCATTTTTTTTTATTTCATTTTTTTTTCAGGATGGATGATATTCTCAAAAGATTGCAGAAACGATTTCCTCCTTTTCCTCGGAATATTTTACTGAAGCTTTACCAAGTTCGATTAGAAAGATTAAGAATGCTTATGAACAAAGGGATTCCTGAAGACATACGTTGGATAATTGAAGCCAAGGTACGTGAAGATGAATATCTTCCTGTTTTGCATTTACCAGGTACAGGTAGAAGCACTTATGCAAAGAAGCGACGAGCAAAGCGCATGAGTTCAAATTGCCACAAGTGTGCACGATGGACGTGTAACGGTAAATGTCGTTCTATTGGGATTCCGTCCTCTAATCGAGATGATAAAATTGAATTCATTAAGGATGGACTGAGTAAGGAGAATTTGGGTAATATCCAACTTTCTCTTAAGACGCATCCTAGTGGAGATGTACAAAGAGAAATTCTTGATTTATGGCCGCAATTCCAAAGGGAATGGCAACATCTTGGGAATCTGATGATAAAAGACCCTGTTTGCCAGCTTGTAAGAAAACTGGATGGGAAGCATATCCTCGACTCATAGAAGGCGTTTAAGCCGTTTCTGGACGTAAAACCAGAGGAAGATGCCAAATACACTTTCGGCGACATTATTACTTTTGACTTTTACGGTTGATTTTTCTTCTCTTTTTGATTTTCTTCCTGAAATCATGCAAAAATCTTTTGTTAGGTTAACATTTTCTTCTGACAGGTCAAATACACTTTCGGCGACATTATTACTCTTGTCTGATTCACTACTCAGTCCTCTATATATTACACCATGTACTCATTCTCTTTCAGGCACTCGAAAAAGAAAAAAAAAATGGAAAGCACTTCGTCCCAGCGCATTAAAAAAATTTGTGTCTTTGGAGGTGCTTATCCAGGGAAAAATAACATATTCGCTGATGAAGCCATAAGAGTTGGAGTAATACTTGCCCAACAAAAGATCCACTTGATTTATGGAGGCGGTAGTACGGGTTTAATGGGAGCAGTCGCTACAGCAGCACACGCCGGAGGAAGTCCAGTTCTAGGAATCGTGCCAAAACTATTCACAGATTTTTGTGGACCTACCGTGGGTAAGGAAATACAAGTCTGGAGTATCCCTGAACGGATAACAATCATGTACCATTCTGCCGATGCATTCATTGCTTTACCAGGAGGTCTGGGTACATTGGAAGAAATAGCTTGCGTGGCTTCTTGGTCATCTTTGGTCACAAATAAGAAACCCATTGGTTTGCTTAATATTAATGGTTATTTTAGTAATTTACTTTCATATTTAGATAATGCTGTGGATAATGGATTCATGTTTTCAGAGGCAAGGAGAACCATAATTTCTGCTACAACCATTGAAGATTTACTCAAAATGCTACAAGCTTATGAGTGTTTATCTGCTACGGTTGTTTCGCAAACGCTCGGAAAAAGAAAAAGAGATATGGACGAGCAAGGAGTGGATTGCACTTTGTCTTTGTGACATTATCTAACATTTTGCTTGTTGTGTCTCAGTTATAATAAGTGGTTAGCAACCTCTGCAGGTAATATCTCCTAAATTCTACCTTTAAAATTTGACATTGGGGACAATGTCATATTTTAGTAGGGGGTAAGGGACATATTTTGCTTAAAAAAAAAAAAAAATTTGTTGTGTTTTAAGACATTTAGAAGTATTCATTCTGAACAAGGTCTGAGTAAGGGAGACTTGAGACATACCTTGTCAGTTTGATTTAATCTTCTTCTTCAAAAAAAAAAAAAAAAAAAAAAAAAAACAAAAAACAAAAAAACAAAAAAAAAGCATGTTTAGACTTAGTGTGTTTTTTTTAGTTACTTTCAATACAATGATGAGATATGAATTGCATAAGTCTAAAACAGATTTATTAGTGAGAAGATTTTCATGAGAATTGAGCTTGATGTCAACCTTTTTATGAGCCAATGTTAATATGATATGTTGATTGAGAAAGAAGCATGTTTAGACTTAATCTGACTTGTATAATCATCTTTGTGAGTTTTTGAGCCTATAATGATTGATGCATTATACAAATCAATCTAATTTCTTTCTTGAGTGCTCTTATGATTACATGATTCTCTAGAACTTGCTTTAAACCGTTTGAGACTATATTGATACATGTGACAACATGAATATGATAGAGGCATTAGGATTATAACCAGAGCCAAACAGCCATCCATTATTAATGTTCTACGAGAACATCCCCACTAGTGAGCCAATTTGAGCCTACATTAAATATGATGTTTTATTGGTAACCACAACTTACACCTAGCCTAAATATGCTTATATCCTTACCCTTGTTCTAAAGATGAATTTTATATTTTGAGACATATTGCAAAAAAACAAGGGATATTTTTATTTGAAAATTTGGGTTAGAAACAAAAGATAAGTGTGGGGGAAGAAAAGAAAAGAAAAAGTCAAGAGAAAAAGAAAGGGATCATTGTCAAATACATTCCCATATTAAAAAAAAAAAAAAAAAATCTTCTCTTGAACTTCTAGAAAAAGATGTTACAAAGTTGGTTAGAATGATGCAAAGGCTCAACATGAATATTTAGCCTATGTTATTATGTGCTTTATAAGAGTTTTGAGAAGTTTTATTTGTATGATCTTATTATGTCTCTAAAATCTATGAACTCTTTGGAACCTTTGTGATATCTTTATCCTTTTGTTCTTTAACCACATTATAACCCTTTGGCCCCATTACAACCTTGAATAAAGACCTCTTGATTTATGAAGTTGTATGATCTAAATAGTGGAGAATAGGTGGACAAGCAAGCATATGGTAGAAGTGTTTTCATGAGATTGATTGAGTGTAAACACTTTACCACTACTTTAAAGAGTGAAAATCAAGAGAGTATCCCA
Organism: Fremontodendron californicum; assembly: GCA_030761205.1. NCBI lineage: Eukaryota > Viridiplantae > Streptophyta > Magnoliopsida > Malvales > Malvaceae > Fremontodendron > Fremontodendron californicum. The sequence continues at coordinate 4,613,976 of JAULJL010000019.1, read as the reverse complement.
TGTGAGAAGTTGAGATTAAGTTTGAATATACACTATTTTGATTGAAATATGTTATGTTATTATTGGCTTAACTCAAACTATTTACATTCAAGCAAGATCTTTTGTGAATTTCTTTAAGCTATTGATTAGTTTTTAAGACTTGTCCAATGATTATCTCTAATTTATATTGGAAGGATTAGTTATAATTATTATTTTTAGTTTTTCTTATGTCTTCAATGTTTGTGGGTATCGTCCTAGTAAACCCTCACGAGACTAAACTCGTCCACTAGGGACACCTAGGGGTTTAAAGGCTTGTGTCACATGCTAAGTGCCACCGTGATTTCCTACGAAAATGGATTAGATTAGATTTTCTTATTTTATTATTATTTATTTTTTTTTTATTGAGTCGTTGCTAGGGACTAGCAACAATCTAAGTATGGGGGTGTGATAACTCGTATAATTATATAGTTTTTAGTTATGTTTTATTATTGTTTTGTGTCAAATACGAGTTATTATTGTTTAGTCTAATTGTGTTTATGATCTTTTATATTTTTATGTAATTTGGTGTTTTTCACAAGTTTCTTTGAGTGATTTCAGATTACTAGAATTAAGGGCAAATCCAGTTCAGTTCCAGTTCCGACACCTTTTGCCATATCAGCTATATCTCGAGTTTCACTGAAGCAATAAGGCTGAACTTTGTATCCCTGCAAAGCTAAGAGGCATATCTATCTTTTTCATGTTTTACACTTCTTGAAACGGGAATGTATTTTTACAATGTTCCCTTTTCTTTTTCTCTTGACTTTTACCTTTCTCCTTCCCCAAACTTATCTTTTGTTCTAACCCAAATTTTCAAAAAAGAAAAAAAAAATCCCTTGTTTTTGCAATATGTCTCAAACATTCTAGTCCATCTTTAGAACAAGGGTAAAGATATAAATGTGTTTAGGCTAGGTGTAAGATGTGGTTACCAAATAAATAGCTTATTCAATGTAGGCTCAAATTGGCTCACTAGGGGGATGTTCTCTTGGAACATCAATAAGGGATGGCTGTTTTGGCCCTGGTTAAAAGTCCTAATGCCTCTATTATATTCATGTTGTCACATGCATCAATATAGTCTCAACAAGGTTTAAAGCAAGTTCTAGAGAATCATGTAATCATAAGAGCACTCAAGAAAGAAATTAGATTGATATGTATAGTGCATCAATAATATGGGCTCAAAAACTCACAAGGATGATTATACAAGTCAGATTTAAGTCTAAACATGCTTCTTTCTCAATTGATAACTCGTATAATTATATAGTTTTTAGTTATGTTTTATTATTGTTTTGTGTCAAATACGAGTTATTATTGCTTAGTCTAATTGTGTTTATGATCTTTTATATTTTTATGTAATTTGGTGTTTTTCACGAGTTTCTTTGAGTGATTTCAGATTACTAGGTTAAATCAAGAATTAAGGGCAAATCCAATTCAGTTCCACTTCCGACACCTTTTGCCATATCAGCTATATCTGGAGTTTCACTGAAGCATTAAGGCTGAAATTTTTACAGTGCAAAGTTAAGAGGCATATCTATCTTTTTCATGTTTTACACTTCTTGAAACGGAGTCGTTTTACCTAGCGAAATCGACCATCAAGTTGGCTGATGTGCAATGACGTCTGTTCTGCACCGTTTTGGTATTTTGACCATATCTTCCGATCCACGTGCGCAAATGATCTGATTCCAACGGCTATGGATCCGTAACTGATAGGGGTATATTTTTCTAGAAGACCATTTTATCAGATCGAGCCTCCAACATTGACAAAATCGACCATCAAGCTGGCTGATCAGAATTGTCATACAATATGACGAAAATTGTTAGAAAAATGCACCCACCTATTATACCTACCTTTGAAATTTGTAAAGCTTGTCTCTTGTCATTTAGCCCTCCAAAATGTGTATAAATAGAGGGCCTTGGATGAGTATTGGGATACATTATACATTGGTAGGATATTAGCCTTTGTAGTAAAATTCTCTAAGTTTTCTTCTTCTTTCCTTTCTCTAGTTTTCTTTTTTTATTTACTTATGCTTCTTACATTTCTTTTCATTTTATTCATATCTAGTATGTGTTGCTAATCATATTGTTGAGGTGATGAGGTGAAGCTCTTGGTAAATGCTAAGGTTAGTCTCTTAAACATGAGCTAAAATGAATCATCATTTATAAACACTAGTATAGATAATATTTTCTTTTGGTTTAAAATCATACTTGCAAAGTAGAGATCTTGATTCATTATTGACAATGAAAATGGCACAGTAAATGCTTGGTTTCATAACCTTGATTTGTTGTAGACATATACCTTGGCATAAGGAATGCTTGGACTCTTTTTGTGAGTTTTGAAGACACCAAATGAACATAATATCATATGCTATGGACGTTGGACAATTTGGACTGAATTGCTAAACCTTCCGGTTGGAACCTCCCTTATGTGTGGATTTCAATTGTGTAATAAAACAAGATTAATCTTAGCATAACACCAAGAGTGGATTCTCTAACCTCAACATCTTTTCTTATTGTTTTTTTTATATCTTGTTTAATTGCTTTTATGTTATTTTGTTTATTTTGTTCTCTAATATCTTGTTTACTTTCTTTGTTATTGATTCCCTAATATCTTGTTTATTTTCTTTTTCTTATATATTTATAAACTTATACTTACTAATACGCTTCCCTGTGGTTCGACCTCGGACACCCGAGAATTTATTACTTGAACATAACCTGCACTTGGGTTTACGACTCTTAATTGAGTCTCCATCACCTCCCCTTGAGCACTATCCTTTTGTGGTGTCTCAAGCTGTTTGCCACTTCTTAGAGTTATAACATTGGCATTCTCTCTTGGATTCACTATGGTTTGGGAAGGTAATTTCCCGGAATCCCTTGCTTGCATTTGACTCATGGTTGTTGCCAATTGCCCAATTTGAGTCTCCAAATTTCGGATACTTGTCATTGTTTCCTGTTGAAATTGAATTGTATTAGTAGAAAGAGCTTTAGCAAGACCTTCAAGAGAAGTACCTGAATTTTGGGTGGGTGGCACTTGTTGTTGGGTTTGGTATGGTTGTTGCACTCTTTGCTGAAAATCCGGTGGCTTGTTTGTGATTGGTTCCCTCTAGAATTGAAGTTTGGATGATCCCTCCATCCTGGATTGTAAATGTTTGAGTAGGGACCATATTTCCTTGATTGGTTCTGAAATCCACCCATGGCATTCACATGTTCATTGGTGTCCTCTTGAAGTGTTGGACACATATCAGTTTGGTGCCCCATGTTTGAACATATGCCATAAGCCTTTAATTGCTGTATATTACCTACAGCCAGTTGTTGAACAAGATGATGTGAACCCTAGGGGTTAAACCCTTTGAACCCACTAACAAATTGAAATACCTAACCCAGAAAAGCCAAGATTCAGGCAAAGAAAACTTAAACCCTTAAAAGCCTGTTTCAAAGAACCTAGATTAAGCATGTAATCTAAACCCTAAGAACTCTCGTTTCAAGAACCTAAGTTTGATAGGTTGAACGCCACAAAGAAGGAATTCTTTGATAAGTTCCTAAGTTCTTTCAAGAACTAAAAAGAGAAAACTCTCACTGAATAAAATCAGACTTAATTGATCAAAAGATAATTGAAGTAGGCGGCTAAGACATATATTTATAGCCTCCCTACAAAAACCCTAATCTACTAAGTAATAATATATAAAATACGAGCTGAACATGCTCAAGCCCAAAAACTAAATAATTAAAAGGATGTCCAACAAGTTTAATGAAGATAGACCCCACAAGCTTAATGGACATAATACATAAAGCAGGCCCAAAAGCCTAAGTAATTAAAAGACCCAACTAAAGCTTCTAATTTAGGCGCCACAACATTAATGAATTGGTCCCCACTTCATATTAGATAATGAACTAAAAACAGGCCCACTAATTCATTAAGATTGCCGCCCCCTTGAATTCCTCTATGGCCCATCATGTGAAGCTTGGATCACATGGACCAATTCTTGGTCTTTCTCATTCAAGCAGCCCAACTTGAATGGATTGACAATGCTTAAAAGACATGTAGATTCTTCCCAAGTTCTTTTTACCAATCCTTGCATAGCTTCCTTGAGCTTCTTGGATCTTGACCTTGTAATAGGCCCAATAGGAACATGCAATGGATCTTGAAGTCCAATACCAGCTTGGTTCTCATCATTCCCCCTTTCCTCAAAAGGATTCGACCTCGAATCATCACCTACATCATAAAGGGAAAGATCAGAAACGTTAAATGAAGCAGAAACGTTATACTCACCTGGTAAGTATACTTTGTAAGCATTGTCATTAATTTTCTCAAGGATTTGGAAAGGCCCATCTCCTCGAGGATGCAACTTGGTTCTCCTATGGGCTGGAAATCTTTCCTTGCGCATATGAACCCAAACCCAATCACCTGGTTCGAAAGTAACTCGCCTCCTGCCTTTGTTTTCTTGTGAAGCAACTTTTGCATTCTTTTTCTCAATTTAAAGCTTTACTTTTTCATGAAGAGACTTCACCAATTCAGCTTTCTTACTCCCATTCAAACTATTCCTTGCATCAACAAGTAAAGGCATTAAATCTAAGGGAGTTAATGGATTAAAACCATAAACAATCTCAAATTGAGAATAAGAAGTAGGAGAATGCACAGTCCTATTATATGCAAACTCTATGAATGGCAAACATTCTTCCCAAGTTTTCAAGTTCTTTTGTATAACAGTGCGCAAAAGTTGCGTTAAAGTCCTATTAACTACTTCAGTTTGCCCATCAGTTTGTGGATGACAAGTAGTAGAAAACAAAAGTTTAGTACCCAATTTCCCCCACAAAACCTTCCAAAAGTAACTAAGGAACTTAACATCTCTATCAGATACAATGCTTCTAGGAACACCATGTAGGCGCACTATCTCCTTAAAGAACAATTCCGCAATGTTAGTTGCATCATCAGTTTTATGGCATGGGATAAAATGTGCCATCTTGCTAAACCTATCCACTACCACAAAAATTGAATCCCTACCCCTTTTCTTCCTAGGTAAACCCAATACAAAGTCCATAGATATGTCTACCCATGGTTCACTAGGAACTGGTAAGGGTGTATACAACCCATGAGGTAAAACCTTAGATTTGGCCTTTCTACATGTAATACATCTATTACATATGCGAATAACATCCCTTTTCATTTTAGGCCAAAAGAAATGTTCATACAATATTTCTAAGGTCTTCTTGACACCAAAGTGTCCCATTAAACCACCACCATGTGCCTCACGCACTAATAACTCTCTCATAGAACAATTAGGCACACATAGTTTATCTTGTCTAAACAAAAAACCATCATGCTTGTAAAATTTACCAAATGCTGTCTTATCACATGCTATGTATACATCACAAAAATCAGCATCATTGGCATATTCATCCTTTATATATTCAAATCCAAGCATCTTAGCATTCATAGATGTGAGAAATACATACCTCCTAGATAAAGCATCAGCCACAATATTTTCCTTACCTTGCTTATATCTAATGACATAAGGAAAGGTCTCTATGTATTCCATCCACCTAGCATGTCTCTTATTCAACTTACCTTGACCCTTGAGATGTTTCAATGACTCATGATCAGTATGTATCACAAATTCCTTAGGCCATAAGTAATGCTGCCATGTCTCCAAAGCTCTAACAAGTGCATAGAGCTCCTTGTCATAAGTTGGATAGTTCAACGCCACTCCACTAAGCTTCTCACTGAAGAATGCGATTGGACGCTTTTCCTGCATTAAAACAGCTCCAATTCAAATTCCTGAGGCATCACATTCAATCTCAAAAGCTTTGTCAAAGTTAGGTAATGTTAAAACAGGTGCTGAACATAACCTATCTTTAAGATTAACAAATGCTTTCTCTTGTTCATTGCCCCAATGAAAACCAACATTCTTTTTAATAACTTCAGTAAGTGGTGCAGCAATAGTGCTAAAGTCTTTAACAAAACGCCTATAAAAACTAGCTAAACCATGAAAGCTTCTTACCTCACTTACCCCTTTAGGCGTTGGCCAGTCCTTGATGGCCTTGACTTTCTCTTCATCCATCTCAATACCTTTTGAGCTAACAACATATCCAAGAAATATAACTTTATCCATGCAAAAGGTACACTTCTTAAAATTAGCATACAACTTTTCAGTTTTCAACACATTAAACACAAATCGCAAATGTTCAACATGCTCATCTAAGCTTTTGCTGTACACTAAAATGTCATCAAAGTAGACTACTACAAATTTACCTAGAAACTCTCTCAAAACATGATTCATTAGTCTCATAAAAGTACTAGGTGCATTAGTAAGTCCAAATGGCATGACTAACCATTCATACAACCCATCTTTAGTCTTAAAAGCTGTTTTCCATTCATCACCTTCTTTCATCCTAATCTGATGGTAACCACTTTTAAGATCTATCTTACTAAAAACACAAGATCCATACAATTCATCTAGCATATCATCTAATCTAGGAATGGGATGACGATACTTTACCGTGATATTGTTGACTGCTCTACAATCAACACACATCCTCCAAGACCCATCCTTCTTTGGCACTAGAAGAACTAGAACAGCACATGGACTCATGCTTTCTCTTATGTACCCTTTACTCATCAAGTCTTCAACTTACCTTTGAAGTTCCTTTGTCTCCTCCGGATTACTTCTATAGGCTGGTCGGTTTGGAATGACTGCTCCGGGTACAAAATCAATCTGATGCTCAATGCCTCTTATGGAAGGCAACCCACTTGGCATCTCGTCCGGGAATAACTCTTCAAATTCCTGTAACAAAGAAATAGCAACACTAGGAAGATCTTGGTTAGATTCATCAAGATTAAGATATGATTCTTTATAAACAAGGAAGATCATGGGCTGATCTTCTAAAAAAGCCTTCTCAACCTCACTCTCTTTTGCATAAAAGCTCATCTTTGTTTTTGCTTTTCTTTCTTGTGGCATCACTTTATTTTTTTCAGCCACTTCTCTATTTTTGTCACTTTCTTTTTCCTCCCTTTTTTCGGCCAATCTCTTTTTTTTTTGTTCTCTCCTTTTTTCCTCATTAGATTCGGCCACACTCAATTCTTTTTTCTCAAAAACAGATTTCAATTTCATTTGGTCTTCATAGACCTGCTTTGGTGTTAAAGGAACAAGGTTGATGGTTTTGCCATCTTTTACAAAGCTATATCTATTCCTAAACCCATCATGTGTTACCCTCCTATCATACTGCCATGGCCTCCCCAACAATAGATGGCCAGCATGCATAGGGATTACATCACAAAGCACCTCATCACTATACTTCCCAATAGTAAAAGCTACCGTTACTTGCCTATTCACCTTAACCTCCCCACAATCATTCAACCATTGCAATCTGTAAGGCTTAGGATGTTTAAGCATAGGTAAACCCAACTTTTCTACTAAGGTAGTACTAGCTACATTGGTGCAACTCCCCCCATCAATTATCATACTACATACTTTATTGTTCACAAAACATCTAGTATGAAAAATGTTTTCCCTTTGTTCCTCTACATCATCTATTTTAATTTGTGCATTCAAAGCACGTCTAGCAACAAGAGATTTACCTTCCACGGGGTAGTCCAAATCAGCATCATCACCAACACAATCACTAGCATCCTCCAATTCTGGCATGTCATCACAATCATCCTCACTTTCTGTCACGACTTCACCATTAGCATGCATGATCATCGCCCTTTTGTTTGGACATTGAGATGCAATATGGCCTGAACCCAAACATTTAAAGCACTTAATATCTCTATTCCTTGAAGAATTGGAATTTTGAAATACCTTGGGTTTGTCTTTGCTAGTGCTCTCTTCTTTCCCCTTTGGTGGTTCGATTTTGCCCTTGACAACAGCCCGGTCTTTGTCCCACTTTGGTTTCCAAGGAGTGCTAGAAACCGAAGAATACCTTGCTGCCCCCTTTCTTTTCAATTGCCTCTCCACCTTCATAGCCATGTGCACCATGTCTTCTACCTCCACATAATGCTGCAACTCCACAACATTGGCTATGTCTCTATGTAAGCCACTCAAAAATCTAGCCATGGTGGCTTCCCGATCCTCCTCTACATTGGCTCTAATCATAGCCACCTCCATCTCCTTATAGTAATCCTCTACACTCCTAAACCCTTGGGCAAGGTTTTGAAGTTTTTGGTAAAGGTCCCTATAATAGTGGCTAGGTACAAACCTCCTTTTCATGAGAGCTTTCAATTCCCTCCATGTCTCTATAGGTCTCTCATGGTTTCTCCTCCTACTGGTTACTAGTTGATTCCACCAAACTATGGCATAGTCAGTAAATTCAATAACTGCCAACTTCACTTTTTTCTCTTCCGAATAATTGTGACAATCAAAGATCAACTCTATCTTCTTCTCCCACTCCAAATACACCTCAGGATCAGTTCTACCTTGGAATGGTGGAATTTTCATTTTAATATTCCCAAGGTTCCTATCTTCTCTATTTTCCAAATCATGATCCCAAGTGTTTCTCCTAGGCCTTCCTTCATGCCTAACTCCTCTAGGTCTACCCATATCAACTTCCTCATCATCTGCCTCCTCTATATCATGTTCATCAACAACACTAGGCTTTCGCCTAACCCCTCTATATCGCCCACCTTGTAGGTTTTGAATGGATGCCGATTGGCTCTCTATCTTGTCTGACATCTGTGCCATCGCAAAATTCATCCTCTCAAACTGTTGTTGAATAGCTCTCCATGTAAAGGATGAATTTTCATCCCCCTTGTGTGATGATTCACTATGGTGAGACATTTGAAGTTGCTGCAAAACAAAATGTTAGTGATAAAAAATAAACTCACACACTCCCTTAGTGTTTACACTCAATTAAGATATCACTTCAACTCTTGTTTGCACTCTTTTAGGCTTTTTCTTTAATAAACTTACTTACTCTTGCCTTTTACCACTCTATTTCCTCTTTCAGGTTCTTTAGGAACTAGAAGAACTCTTCAAGAACTCCACTTGCTTAATTCTACCTAGCAAAAGACTCAAGAAACAAGAAACAATTAGTAAGAAGGTAAAACAAGTAAAAATCAAGAACAAGATGACCAAGAATTCAAAACTTTCCTACTTTCCTTAATCTTTTTCGAATCTTTCTTCCTTTTTCTTGTTGTTCGAACACTTTTCTTTCTCTTTTTTTTTTTCAAGAACGAGACTTCTTGATTTTCTTGAAATCTCGGATGAACTTTTTTTTTCCTTTCTTGGGGCTGTTCGAATGCTCCTTTGATTTTTTTTTTTTTTTTTAAGATTCAGATCAAGAATCAATAAGAAGAAATTTTAATTGATCAAGAAATCAAGAAACGAAATCTTGATTTAAACCACTTTTCAAGATTGAAACCCCAAACAAAAACTGTCCTAAAAACTATAACTATTAGACAAAGAAAGCCTAAAGCTATAACCCCTATGACAAGTATGTCTGAAACCCCAAAACAAAAAAGTTGAGAAAAACTCCAATACCCTATGGTAAGATAAAAATATTTGACCTGATTGGTCCCTAAGCCCTGATACCAACTGATGTGAACCCTAGGGGTTAAACCCTTTGAACCCACTAACAAATTGAAATACCTAACCCAGAAAAGCCAAGATTCAGGCAAAGATAACTTAAACCCTTAAAAGCCTGTTTCAAAGAACCTAGATTAAGCATGTAATCTAAACCCTAAGAACTCTCGTTTCAAGAACCTAAGTTTGATAGGTTGAACGCCACAAAGAAGGAATTCTTTGATAAGTTCCTAAGTTCTTTCAAGAACTAAAAAGAGAAAACTCTCACTGAATAAAATCAGACTTAATTGATCAAAAGATAATTGAAGTAGGCGGCTAAGACATATATTTATAGCCTCCCTACAAAAACCCTAATCTACTAAGTAATAATATATAAAATACGGGCTGAACATGCTCAAGCCCAAAAACTAAATAATTAAAAGGATGTCCAACAAGTTTAATGAAGATAGACCCCACAAGCTTAATGGACATAATACATAAAGCAGGCCCAAAAGCCTAAGTAATTAAAAGACCCAACTAAAGCTTCTAATTTAGGCGCCACAACATTAATGAATTGGTCCCCACTTCATATTAGATAATGAACTAAAAACAGGCCCACTAATTCATTAAGATTGCCGCCCCCTTGAATTCCTCTATGGCCCATCATGTGAAGCTTGGATCACATGGACCAATTCTTGGTCTTTCTCATTCAAGCAGCCCAACTTGAATGGATTGACATTGCTTAAAAGACTTGTAGATTCTTCCCAAGTCCTTTTTACCAATCCTTGCATAGCTTCCTTGAGCTTCTTGGATCTTGACCTTGTAATAGGCCCAATAGGAACATGCAATGGATCTTGAAGTCCAATACCAGCTTGGTTCTCATCAGAAGAGAAGTAAGTTTATGAAAAAAAAATTCAAGGGATGATATACTTACCTCATTGACTTTCTTGGTTTGTGGTGGTGGATCATGTCTCATTGAGAATTGTTGAGAATTGGTTGCCATGTTGGAGATTAATGTTCTAGTAGCCCCAGGAGTCTTATCAACTAGTGCTCCCCCACTAGCGGCATCTATCATACTTCTCTCCATGGGCATGAGACCTTCATAGAAGTATTGGATGAGAAGTTGTTCACTTATCTGACTGTGTGGACATGATGCACAAAGTTTCTAGAACCTCTCCCAATATTCATATAAGGACTCTCCGTTGTATTGCCGAATCCCACGTATCTCTTTTCTAATGTTGGCAGCCTTAGATGCTGGGAAATACCTTTCCAAGAATATTTTCTCCATATCATTCCAAGTAGTGATGGTCCTGGATGGTAGATAGTAGAGCCATTCCTTTGCTGAATCAGCTAGAGAGAACGGGAAGGCTCTCAACTTAACTTGCTCTTCCGTGACCCCTGTTGGTCTCATGCTTGAGCAAACTACATTGAATTCCTTGAGGTGCTCATTTGGATCCTCTCCTGCAAAACCATGAAAAGTTGGGAGAAGATGAATCAAACCAGATTTTAATTCAAAAGCTACCTCAAGATTAGCATATTCCATGCATAATGGTTGTTGACCCAAGTCTGGAGCGGCTAGCTCCTTAAGACTGTGGTTGTTAGCTGTTGCCATCTCCCCTTTCTCCTCTTAGATGTTTTGGATCAACTCCTCGATTGGTTGTTGGTGAGAAGTTATAAATTCCCGAATTCTCCTAAGTCTAAAGTCCTCTTCGGGATCTTGGAACATTCACTAATAAACAAAAAAAAAGTAAATAATTAGAACAGAAAATAAGAATAAACCAATAAATTAATAAACTAAAAAAAAAAAGCAATCTGATAAGCTCATAAAATATACATTTTATGCCTTTCTACCTTTAGTTTTTGTTATGTTTTTGATCTTTATCTTGTTTACTTATATTATGTTTTTGAATTTTAGGTACAATAAGGAGAATGAAGTCAAAAGTTGTCAATAATGATGGTAAAGAGCATACAAAATCATAATCACAAGATGGAAGAAGACTTGGGAGTCAAAACTGTCAATTTCTGGTTGAAAAGCAATTAGGCAGATTTGACCTCCAGAGCTTGTTTCAAGGAAAACATGATGTTAGAGTCTTTATTTGAAGAAACGTCCTTCTTCCCTTTTGAAGATGACTTGATTATCTTTCCAACGATATATTATGGGCCCAAATCGGATAAGAAATGGTCATTCAAAATGGCAATAGAAGATCCCCCTAAAGAATCCTGCGGCCAGAAAAACCCTAACCGCAAATCTTAAAAAAAAAGGCAAAAACGTGATTTTTCTGCCTCCAGGCTTTCTTGTGCGGGAATGACTTATTATCAGGGTTTCAAAGCTCTATAAATACCATCTTCTGAGCCACAAACTAGATATCTTTTGAGGAGACTCAAAGGATCATTATTCTTCTTCTTCTTCTCCATTCTTTTATTTTTCTTTTTCTTTTTAGTTTTATGTATATATTATCCATGCTTATGTTAGGCTAAACTTATTTGGTTAAGGGTGATTTCAAAGCCCTAGACATGTTATGTAATTAATTTTCAGAATCTATCTATTATTGTTTTCTATCAAAGTTGCTTATGTTCTTCCATTAAAATCGTTCATGATGATGTTTTGATTTGTTTAGGTGGCCAACTAGATAAATCTTGATAATTGTCTAATGCTAGTTTAGGAGTCTTGATCCGTGTAATTGTCTTGATTTCCTATTCATAAGTGGCAATTTGTGATTAATGATTATGGTCAAGTTTTCAATAATTGCAAAGTGGAACATAACCTAAGTTGAACAATCCGATCTTATGTGTTTGTTGCTTAGATCAACCTATCTTTCTCATCATAAAGCTGCCATTAAATTGAATTTAGAGAGCTTATTCTAGGTTGTTTGATGGTTAGAGATTAAATAGAGAGCTTGTTCTATTTAACGACAAACTAAGGAAAGATTGGGATAACAGAGCTTGTTGTTATCTACGGTTGTTAACTTTGATAGTTGGTTGATAACTCGTATAATTATATAGTTTTTAGTTATGTTTTATTATTGTTTTGTGTCAAATACGAGTTATTATTGTTTAGTCTAATTGTGTTTATGATCTTTTATATTTTTATGTATTTTGGTGTTTTTCACAAGTTTCTTTGAGTGATTTCAGATTACTAGAATTAAGGGCAAATCCAGTTCAGTTCCAGTTCCGACACCTTTTGCCATATCAGCTATATCTCGAGTTTCACTGAAGCAATAAGGCTGAAATTTGTAGCCGTGCAAAGCTAAGAGGCATATTTATCTTTTTCATGTTTTACACTTCTTGAAACGGAGTCGTTTTCCCTAGCGAAATCGACCATGAAGTTGGCTGATGTGCAATGACGTCTGTGCTGACCTGTTTTCGTATTTTGCCCATATCTTCTTATCCACATCAGCAAATGAGCTTATTCCAACGGCTATGGATCAGTAACTGATAGGGTAACATTTTTCTAGAAGACCATGTGATCAGATAAGGCCTCCAAAATTGACAAAATCGACCATCAAGGTGGCTGATCAAAATCGTCATGTATGACGAAAATTGTTAGAAAATGCACCCACCTATTATACCTACCTTTGAAATTTGTAAAGCTTGTCTCTTGTCATTTAGCCCTCCAAAATGTGTATAAATAGAGGGCCTTGGATGATTGTAAGGGATCATATGGTAGATATGGTAGATTGGTAGGAAATTAGCCATTATAATAAAATTCTCTAAGTTTTCTTCTTCTTTCTTTTCTCTAGTTTTCTTTTTCTTTATTTTCTTCTTCTTCTTTCTTTCTTTTATTTCCTTCTTAGATTCTCTTTAATTTTATGTTTATGTTTACAATGCCTATGCTAGGCTAAACTTCTATTTGGTTAAGGGTGATTTCAAAGCCCTAGACATGTTTTGTGATTGATTTTTAGATTCTATCTATCATTAATTTTCTATCAAAGTTGCTTATGTTCTTCTACAAGAATTGTTCATGATGTTGTCTTGATTTATTTAGGTGTACAACTAGATAGATCTTGATAATTATCTATTGCTAGTCTAGGAGTCTTGATCCGTGTAATTGTCTTGATTTCCTATTCATAAGTGGCAATTTGTGATTAATGATTATGGTCAAGTTTTCAATAATTGCAAAGTGAAACATAACCTAAGTTGAACAATCCGAGCTTATGTGTTTGTTGCTTAGATCAACCTATCTTTCTCATCATAAAGCTGTCATTAAATTGAATTTAGAGAGCTTATTCTAGGTTGTTTAATGGTTAGAGATTAAATAGAGAGCTTGTTCTATTTAACGACAAACTAAGGAAAGATTGGGGTAACAGAGCTTGTTGTTATCTACGGTTGTTAACTTTGATAGTTGGTTGATATTGATAGATCTGAAATTGATTCTTAATGATGTCTAGTGGTGGAGAATGAAACCTTAACCATATTTTTCATATTTGATTCTTCTTACTTATTTGTTTTCTTACTTTTAGTTTGCTTATTTTTTATATTTATTTTTATTGGCTGGTTATACCGCCTAATTTAGTATATATATTTTTATTGGCTGGTTATACCGCCTTGCATCTTATTCTTATTATTTACTTTAGTTTAAATCTAGCTTCAAAAACCCCTTTTCTTTTATTGTTCTTGAATTTAAGTTTTAAACTATTAACTTATAAACTAAAACCCAATCCCTGAGGACTCGACCCTTGCTAACTACTATACTTACAATTTATCTTTTTAGTGCAAGGTTAAATAAGATACACTCTTTTGGGTGCATCAAAAATTTTTGGCGCCGTTGCCGGGGATTGTTTTCTTTAGTTTATTTGTTACTTGGTTTATTCTTATTTTCAGTTCTAATTAGTTCTATTTTCTTGTACATACAAGTTTCTCTTATCAAATTTTGAAAAAAAGAAAAAGAAAACGATGGAATTGAGCAATCTAACACTTGAAGAGTTGGTGGCGTACATGAACATGGAGAATCAACAAGCCAATCTCACATCCCCAGTTCAACAATTGGCCATGGGAGGATGTCAAGGCCATCAAGTGTTCCAAGACCAACAGTATGATCATTACTCAAACACTTACCATGAGGGATGGTGGGATCATACTAATTATGGCTACTCGAAAAATTACCAAGAAGTAGATCCTTATGCCAATTACACTCATCCATCTAGATTTAATCAATCATGGTCTCAAGAACCAGATCTTTTTCAGCCACTACATATGACTCAAAACTCAGGTACTTCTTTAGAAGATCTTGTCGATTCTCTTGTTACTAATACTTTGCAATTTGAACAGGAAACAAGGGCAAGTATCCAGAGTTTGGAAAGGCAAATGAGCCTATTGGCTAGTAGTATGGTGGTATGGGTAGCACAAAGATCTGAAGTCCCTGCCCAAATGATGATTAACCCAAAGGAGAATGCTACTATTGTGACCTTGAGGAATGAGGAACAAGATGAGGATGAGACAAAATTAGAGATGAATTCTATTCTTGAGGATAATGAAGCCAATGATCCAAATAAGAGTATTTCGGCACCTGAGGTAACGTTTGAGTTTCCAATTTTTACTAATGTTTCTTCTCCACCTTTTCCTAGTAGATTCGCAAAGTTCAAGGAGGATGAACATGAACAAGACACGCTGGAAACCTTAAATAGTTTGTTTATGGATGTCATTCAACAAGTACCAAAAGATGCACCATTCCTCGATGAGATATGCACCACCAAGGATGATGGAATAAAACTTGTAATGGAGAATGCATCCACTGTTGTGCAAAGAAAGCTTCCTCTCAAACGCATAAATTTGGGAAATTTCATGTATGAGCCTGACAAGCCTAAAAAGCCAAGAAGGGGTGTTAATTGGGAAGGCAGCCCAATTAAAGATGAAATTGCCAACCTTCCATATTCAGATTTGCTTTCTCTTTCTTTTCCTTTTTCTTTTATTATTTTTATTGTTTTTATTTTATTTCTTATGTTTCTTTGTTAATTGTGTTTACTGCTTTTAAGTTCATTTAGGCTGCATAAGTTTCTTTTGTTTAATAGTTCTTTTCTCTTACATATAATTCTTGCATTGGGGGATAATAGCATTACATTAATGACAATGTAAGAATTATGTGTGGGGGGAAGAATTTAGGATTTTATTTAGAGTGTTTTGTTTTTGAGTTTTTTTATGCTGTTTTTCTTTCTGATCCTTGTTTTGAAAATAACTAGATGTAAATATAATTTTTATTTTTTTAACCCCGGTTAAATGGTGGATAACGGTACTCCGTGATTATTTAAATCGGTTCCATCAGCTACCCACAAAACTGATATTGTATATAAATTTCTCTTTCAATTTCTCTTTCAATTTTTTTTTCTTTTTTCAGGATGGATGATATTCTCACAAGATTGCAGAAACGATTTCCTCCTTTTCCTCAAAATATTTTACTGAAGCTTTACCAAGTTCGATTTGAAAGATTAAGAATGCTTATGCACAAAGGGATTCCTGGAGACATACGTTGGATAATTGAAGCCAAGGTACGTGAAGATGAATATCTTCCTGTTTTGCATTTACCAGGTACAGGTAGAAGCACTTTTGCAAAGAAGCGACGAGCAAAGCGCATGAGTTCAAATTGCCACAAATGTGCACGATGGACGTGTAACGGTAAATGTCGTTTTATTGGGATTCCGTCCTCTAATCGAGATGATAAAATTGAATTCATTAAGGATGGACTGAGTAAGGAGAATTTGGGTAATATCCAACTTTCTCTTGAGACGCATCCTAGTGGAGACGTACAAAGAGAAATTCTTGATTTATGGCCGCAATTCCAAAGGGAATGGCAACATCTTGGGAATCTGATGTTAAAAGACCCTGTTTGCCAGCTTGTAAGAAAACTGGATGGGAAGCATATCCTCGACTCATAGAAGGCGTTTAAGCCGTTTCTGGACGTAAAACCAGAGGAAGATGTGAGCCACAATCACAACTACAATAAATGACTTCTCAGCTTTTGGTTTGATTTGCAATAACTTCATTTTGGTTTAATTTACGTGTTGTTCGATTTGTGTAATTATTCTCGTTTTTTTTTTTTATTTGTCTTTTACGGTTGATTTTTTTCTTCTCTTTTTGATTTTCTTCCTGAAATCACGCAAAAATCTTTTGTTAGGTTAACATTTTCTTCTGACAGGTCAGATACACTTTCGGCGACATTATTACTCTTGTCTGATTCACTACTCAGTCCTCTATATATTACACCATGTACTCATTCTCTTTCAGGCACTCGAAAAAGAAAAAAAATGGAAAGTACTTCGTCCCAACGCATTAAAAAAATTTGTGTCTTTGGAGGTGCTTATCCAGGGAAAAATAACATATTTGCTGATGAAGCCATAAGAGTTGGAGTAATACTTGCCCAACAAAAGATCCAGTTGATTTATGGAGGCGGTAGTACGGGTTTAATGGGAGCAGTCGCTACAGCAGCACACGCCGGAGGAAGTCCAGTTCTAGGAGTCGTGCCAAAACTATTCACAGGTTTTTGTGGACCTACCGTGGGTAAGGAAATACAAGTCTGGAGTATCCCTGAACGGATAACAATCATGTACCATTCTGCCGATGCATTCATTGCTTTACCAGGAGGTCTGGGTACATTGGAAGAAATAGCTTGCGTGACTTCTTGGTCATCTTTGGTCACAAATAAGAAACCCATTGGTTTGCTTAATATTAATAGTTATTTTAGTAATTTGCTTTCATATTTAGATAATGCTGTGGATAATGGATTCATGTTTTCAGAGGCAAGGAGAACCATAATTTCTGCTACAACCATTGAAGATTTACTCAAAAAGCTCCAAGCTTATGAGTGTTTATCTGCTACGGTTGTTTCGCAAACGCTCGAAAAAAGAAAAAGAGATATGGACGAGCAAGGAGTGGATTGCACTTTGTCTTTGTGACATTATCTAACATTTTGTTTGTTGTGTCTCAGTTATAATAAGTGGTTAGCAACCTCTGCAGGTAATATCTCCTAAATTCTACCTTTAGTAGGGGGTAAGGGACATATTTTGCTAAAAATAAAAAAAAAATGATGTGTTTTAAGCCATTTAGAAGTATTCATTTTGAACAAGGTCTGAGTAAGGGAGACTTGAGACATACCTTGTCAGTTTGATTTCTTCTTTTCAAAAAAAAAAAAATGTTATGTTTTAAGCAATTTAGAAGTATTCATTCTGAACAAGGTCTGAGTAAGTGAGACTTGAGACACACCTTGTTAGTTTGATTTTAATCTTTTTATGTTTACTTGTTAATTTTTGTTTAGTATTTTAAGATTATTTAGGTTGCATGAGTTTGTTTTGTTTTGAGTCTTAGCTGTTCCTATTCTTATGTTATTAGTTCTTTTCTCTTACACATGATTCTTTCATTTGGGTTAATAGACTTACATTGAGGACAATGTAAGAATTAAGTGTGGGGGGAATGATTTAAATTTTTTTTTATTTTTGTCTACTATTTTTTTTTATGAGTCTTTATTATTATTTTTAGTGTGTTTTAGTTCCTTTTTAATACAATGATGAGATATGAATTGCATAAGTCTAAAATAGAGTTATTAGTGAGAAGATTTTCATGAGAATTGAGCTTGATATCATTTTTTTTTATGAGCCAATGTTAATATGATATGTTGATTGAGAAAGAAGCATGTTTAGACTTGATATTGACTTGTATAATCATCCTTGTGAGTTTTTGAGCCTATATGATTGATGCATTATACATATCAATCTAATTTCTTTCTTGAGTGCTCTTATGATTACATGATTCTCTAGAACTTGCTTTAAACCATTTGAGACTATATTGATGCATGTGACAACATGAATATGATAGAGGCATTAGGATTTTTAGCCAGGGCCAAACAGCCATCCCTTATTGATGTTCCAAGAGAACACACCCTTAGTGAACCAATTTGAGCCTACATTGAATAAGCTATCTCTTTGGTAACCATAACTTGTCCCTAACCTAAATATACTTATATCTTTACCTTTGTTCCAAAGATGAATTAGCATGTTTTGAGACAAGTTGCAAAGACAAGGAAGATCTATTGAAAATTTGGGTTAGAAACAAGAAATAAGTGTGGGGGGAAAGAAAAGAAAAGTCAAGAGAAAAGGAAATGGAATACTGGCAAATACATTCCTATGTAAAAAAAAAAAATATGAATCATCTCTTGAATTTGTGGAAAAGGAAAAAGATGTTACAAAGTTGTTTAGAATGAAGAAAAGGCCCAACATGAATATCCGGCCTAGGTGACTATGTACTTGTAAAGAGTTTTGAGAAGTTTCTTTGTATGATCTTATTATGTCTCTAAACTTTATGAACTCTTTGGAACCTTTGTGATATCTTTATCCTTTTGTTCTTCAACCACATTACAAACCCCTTGGCCCCATCACAACCTTGATTAAAGACCTCTTGATTCATGAAGTTGTATGATCTAAATAGTGGAGAATAGGTGGACAAACAAGAATATGGTAGAACTGTTTTCATGAGATTGATTGAGTGTAAACACTTTACCACTACTTTAAAGAGTGAAAATCATGAGAGTATCCCATGTGAGAGGTTGAGATTAAGTTGAATATGCACTATTTTGATTGAAATATGTTATGTTAATATTGGCTTAACTCATTTATTTACATTCAAGCATGATTTTTTGTGAAATTCTTTGAGCTATTGATTAGTTTATAAGACTTGTTCAAAGATTGTCTCTAATCTGTATTGAAAGGATTAGGAGTAAATATTTTTAGTATATGTAGTGATAATCTGACTTGTATAATCATCCTTGTGAGTTTTTGAGCCTATAATGATTGATGCATTATACAAATCAATCTAATTTCTTTCTTGAGTGCTCTTATGATTACATGAATCTCTAGAACTTGCTTTAAACCGTTTGAGACTATATTGATACATGTGACAACATGAATATGATAGATGCATTAGGATTATAACCAGAGCCAAACAGCCATCCATTATTAATGTTCCAAGAGAACACACCCTTAGTGAACCAATTTGAGCCTACATTGAATAAGCTATCTCTTTGGTAACCATAACTTGTCCCTAACCTAAATATACTTATATCTTTACCTTTGTTCCAAAGATGAATTAGCATGTTTTGAGAGAAGTTGCAAAGACAAGGAAGATTTATTGAAAATTTGGGTTAGAAACAAGAAATAAGTGTAGGGGGAAAAGAAAGAAAAAAAGTCAAGAGAAAAAGAAAGGGATCATTGTCAAATACATTCCCATATTAAAAAAAAAAAAAAAAACTTCTCTTGAACTTCTAGTTAAAGTAAAAAAAAAAAAAAAAAAGATGTTACAAAGTTGGTTAGAATGATGCAAAGGCTCAACATGAATATTTAGCCTATGTTATTATGTGCTTTATAAGAGTTTTGAGAAGTTTTATTTGTATGTTCTTTTTATGTCTCTAAACTTTATGAACTCTTTGGAACCTTTGTGATATCTTTATCCTTTTGTTCTTCAACCACATTACAAACCCCTTGGCCCCATTACAACCTTGATTAAAGACCTCTTGATTCATGAAGTTGTATGATCTAAATAGTGGAGAATAGGTGGACAAGCAAGAATATGGTAGAACTGTTTTCATGAGATTGATTGAGTGTAAACACTTCACCACTACTTTAAAGAGTGAAAATCATGAGGGTATCCCATGTGAGTAGTTGAGATTAAGTTTGAATATGCACTATTTTGATTGAAATATGTTATGTTAATATTGGCTTAACTCAAACAATTTACATTCAAGCATGATTTTTTGTGAAATTCTTTAAGCTATTGATTAGTTTATAAGACTTGTTCAAAGATTGTCTCTAATTTGTATTGAAAGGATTAGGAGTAAATATTTTTAGTATATGCAGTTTATTTATATTTTAGTTTTTCAATGTTTGTGGGTATCGTTCTAGTAAACCCTCACGAGACTAAACTCGTCCACTAGGGACACCTAGGGGTTTAAAGGCTTGTGTCACATGCTAACTGCCACCGTGATTTCCTACGAAAATGGATTAGATTAGATTTTCTTATTTTATTTTTATTGAGTCATTGCTAGGGACTAGCAACAATCTAAGTGTGGGGGTGTGATAACCCGTATAATTATATAGTTTTTAGTTATGTTTTATTATTGTTTTGTGTCAAATACGAGTTATTATTGTTTAGTCTAACTGTGTTTATGATCTTTTATATTTTTATGTATTTTGGTGTTTTTCACAAGTTTCTTTGAGTGATTTCAGATTACTAGAATTAAGGGCAAATCCAGTTCAGTTCCAGTTCCGACACCTTTTGCCATATCAGCTATATCTCGAGTTTCACTGAAGCAATAAGGCTGAAATTTGTAGCCATGCAAAGCTAAGAGGCATATCTATCTTTTTCATGTTTTACACTGCTTGAAACGGAGTCGTTTTCCCTAGCGAAATCGACCATCAAGTTGGCTGATGTGCAATGACGTCTGTGCTGACCTGTTTTCGTATTATGCCCATATCTTCTTATCCACATCAGCAAATGAGCTGATTCCAACGGCTATGGATCAGTAACTGATAGGGTAAGATTTTTCTAGAAGACCATGTGATCAGATAAGGCCTCCAAAATTGACAAAATCGACCATCAAGTTGGCTGATCAAAATCGTCATATATGACGAAAATTGTTAGAAAATGCACCCACCTATTATACCTACCTTTGAAATTTGTAAAGCTTGTCTCTTGTCATTTAGCCCTCCAAAATGTGTATAAATAGAGGGCCTTGGATGATTGTAAGGGATCATATTGTACATTGGTAGGATATTAGCCATTGTAATAAAATTTCTCTAAGTTTTCTTCTTTTTTTCTTTTCTCTAGTTTTCTTTTTCTTTAGAGAGAGCAAGAGGTTGGATAATTAATATTCTTCCTCTTCTTCTTTCTTTCTTTTATTTTCTTCTTAGATTTTCTTTAATTTTATGTTTATGTTTATAATGCCTATGCTAGGCTAAACTTCTATTTGGTTAAGGGTGATTTCAAAGCCCTAGACATGTTTTATGATTGATTTTCAGATTCTATCTATCATTAATTTTCTATCAAAGTTGCTTATGTTCTTCTACAAGAATTGTTCATGATGTTGTCTTGATTTGTTTAGGTGTACAACTAGATAGATCTTGATAATTATCTATTGCTAGTTTAGGAGTCTTGATCCGTGTAATTGTCTTGATTTCCTATTCATAAGTGGCAATTTGTGATTAATGATTATGGTCAAGTTTTCAATAATTGCAAAGTGGAACATAACCTAAGTTGAACAATCCGAGCTTATGTGTTTGTTGCTTAGATCAACCTATCTTTCTCATCATAAAGCTGCCATTAAATTGAATTTAGAGAGCTTATTCTAGGTTGTTTAATGGTTAGAGATTAAATAGAGAGCTTGTTCTATTTAACGACAAACTAAGGAAAGATTGGGATAACAGAGCTTGTTGTTATCTACGGTTGTTAACTTTGATAGTTGGTTGATATTGATAGATCTGAAATTGATTCTTAATGATGTCTAGTGGTGGAGAATGAAACCTTAACCATATTTTTTCATATTTGATTCTTCTTACTTACTTGTTTTCTTACTTTTCTAGTTTGCTTATTTTTAAAAGTATATTTATTTTTATTGGCTGGTTATACCGCCTAATTTGTATATTAACTTTGTTTTATTTTTATTGGCTGGTTATACCGCCTAATTTAGTATATATATTTTTATTGGCTGGTTATACCGCCTAATTTAGTATATATATTTTTATTGGCTGGTTATACCGCCTTGTATCTTCTTATTATTATTTACTTTAGTTTAAATCTGGCTTCAAAAACCCCTTTTCTTTTATTGTTCTTGAATTTAAGTTTTAAACTATTAACTTATAAACTAAAACCCAATCCCTGAGGACTCAACCCTTGCTAACTACTATACCTACAATTTATCTTTTTAGTGCAAGGTTAAATAAGATACACTCTTTTGGGTGCATCAAATTTTTGGCGCCGTTGCCGGGGATTGCTTTCTTTAGTTTATTAGTTCATTGGTTTATTCTTATTTTCAGTTGTAATTAATTTTATTTTTCTTGTACATACAAGTTTTTCTTATCAAATTTTGAAAAAAAAACAAAAAAAAAAAAGAAAAACGATGGAATTGAGCAATCTAACACTTGAAGAGTTGGTGGCATACATGAACATGGAAAATCAACAAGCCAATCTCACCTACCCAGTTCAACAATTGGCCATGGGAGGATGTCAAGGCCATCAAGTGTTCCAAGACCAACTGTATGATCATTACTCAATCACTTACCATGAGGGATGGTGGGATCATACTAATTATGGCTACTCAGAAAATTACCAAGAAGTAGATCCTTATGCCAATTACACTCATCCATCTAGCTTCAATCAATCATGGTCTCAAGAACCAGATCTTCTTCAACCACCACATATGACTCAAAACTCAGGTACTTCTTTAGAAGATCTTGTCGATTCTCTTGTTACTAATACTTTGCAATTTCAACAGGAAACAAGGACAAGCATCCGGAGTTTGGAAAGGCAAATGAGCCTATTGGCTAGTAGTATGGTGGTATGGGTAGCACAAAGATCTGAAGAACTCTCTGCCCAAACAATGATTAACCCAAAGGAGAATACTACTATTGTGACCTTGAGGAATGAGGAACAAGATGAGGATGAGACAGAATTAGAGATGGATTCTATTCTTGAGGATAATGAAGCCACAAATACAAATAAGAGTATTTCGGCACCTGAGGTAACGTTTGAGATTCCAATTTTTACTAATGTTTCTTCTCCACCTTTTCCTAGTAGATTCGCAAAGTTCAAGGAGGATGAACATGAACAAGACACGCTGGAAACCTTAAACAGTTTGTTTGTGGATGTCATTCAACAAGTACCAAAAAATGCACCATTCCTCGATGAGATATGCACCACCAAGGATGATGGAATAATACTTGTAATGGAGAATGCATCCACTGTTGTGCAGAGAAAGCTTCCTCTCAAACGCATAAATTTGGGAAATTTCATGTATGAGCCTGACAAGCCTAAAAAGCCAAGAAAGGGTGTTGGTTAGATTCAAAACACTAACTCAAGTGTTAATTGGGAAGGCAGCCCAATTAAAGATGAAATTACCAACCTTCCATATTCAGATTTGCTTTCTCTTTCTCTTTCTCTTTCTTTTCCTTTTTCTTTTATTATTTTTATTGTTTTTATTTTATTTCTTATGTTTCTTTGTTAATTGTGTTTACTGCTTTTAAGTTCATTTAGGCTGCATAAGTTTCTTTTGTTTAATAGTTCTTTTCTCTTACATATAATTCTTGCATTGGGGGATAATAGCATTACATTAATGACAATGTAAGAGTTATGTGTGGGGGGAAGAATTTAGGATTTTATTTAGAGTGTTTTGTTTTTGAGTCTTTTTATGTTGTTTTTCTTTCTGATCCTGGTTTTGAAAATAACTAGATGTAAATATAATTTTTAATTTTTTACCCCGGTTAAATGGCGGATAACGGTACTCCGTGATTATTTAAATCGGTTCCATCAGCTACCCACAAAACTGATATTGTATATAAATTTCTCTTCCAATTTCTCTTTCATTTTTTTTCATTTTTTTTTCAGGATGGATGATATTCTCACAAGATTGCAGAAACGATTTCCTCCTTTTCCTCGAAATATTTTACTGAAGCTTTACCAAGTTCGACTTGAAAGATTAAGAATGCTTATGCACAAAGGGATTCCTGACGACATACGTTGGACAATTGAAGCCAAGGTACGTGAAGATGAATATCTTCCTGTTTTGCATTTACCAGGTACAGGTAGAAGCACTTTTGCAAAGAAGCGACGAGCAAAGCGCATGAGTTCAAATTGCCACAAATGTGCACGATGGACGTGTAACGGTAAATGTCGTTCTATTGGGATTCCGTCCTCTAATCGAGATGATAAAATTGAATTCATTAAGGATGGACTGAGTAAGGAGAATTTGGGTAATATCCAACTTTCTCTTGAGACGCATCCTAGTGGAGATGTACAAAGAGAAATTCTTGATTTATGGCCGCAATTCTAAAGGGAATGTGATAACTCGTATAATTATATAGTTTTTAGTTATGTTTTATTATTGTTTTGTGTCAAATACGAGTTATTATTGTTTAGTCTAATTGTGTTTATGATCTTTTATATTTTTATGTATTTTGGTGTTTTTCACAAGTTTCTTTGAGTGATTTCAGATTACTAGAATTAAGGGCAAATCCAGTTCAGTTCCAGTTCCGACACCTTTTGCCATATCAGCTATATCTCGAGTTTCACTGAAGCAATAAGGCTGAAATTTGTAGCCATGCAAAGCTAAGAGGCATATCTATCTTTTTCATGTTTTACACTTCTTGAAACGGAGTCGTTTTCCCTAGCGAAATCGACCATCAAGTTGGCTGATGTGAAATGACGTCTGTGCTGACCTGTTTTCGTATTATGCCCATTGCTTCTTATCCACATCAGCAAATGAGCTGATTTCAACGGCTATGGATCAGTAACTGATAGGGTAACATTTTTCTAGAAGACCATGTGATCAGATAAGGCCTCCAAAATTGACAAAATCGACCATCAAGTTGGCTGATCAAAATCGTCATGTATGACGAAAATTGTTAGAAAATGCACCCACCTATTATACCTACCTTTGAAATTTGTAAAGCTTGTCTCTTGTCATTTAGCCCTCCAAAATGTGTATAAATAGAGGGCCTTGGGTGATTGTAAGGGATCATATTGTACATAGGTAGGATATTAGCCATTGTAATAAAATTCTCTAAGTTTTCTTCTTCTTTCTTTTCTCTAGTTTTCTTTTTCTTTAGAAAGAGCAAGAGGTTGGATAATTAATATTCTTCTTCTTCTTCTTTCTTTCTTTTATTTTATTCTTAGATTCTATTTAATTTTATGTTTATAATGCCTATGCTAGGCTAAACTTCTATTTGGTTAAGGGTGATTTCAAAGCCCTAGACATGTTTTGTGATTGATTTTCAGATTCTATCTATCATTAATTCTCTATCAAAGTTGCTTATGTTCTTCTACAAGAATTGTAAATGATGTTGTCTTGATTTATTTAGGTGTACAACTAGATAGATCTTGATAATTATCTATTGCTAGTTTAGGAGTCTTGATCCGTGTAATTGTCTTGATTTCCTATTCATAAGTGGCAATTTGTGATTAATGATTATGGTCAAGTTTTCAATAATTGCAAAGTGGAACATAACCTAAGTTGAACAATCCGAGCTTACGTGTTTGTTGCTTAGATCAACCTATCTTTCTCATCATAAAGCTGCCATTAAATTGAATTTAGAGAGCCTATTCTAGGTTATTTAATGGTTAGAGATTAAATAGAGAGCTTGTTCTATTTAACGACAAACTAAGGAAAGATTGGGGTAACAGAGCTTGTTGTTATCTACGGTTGTTAACTTTGATAGTTGGTTGATATTGATAGATCTGAAATTGATTCTTAATGATGTCTAGTGGTGGAGAATGAAACCTTAACCATATTTTTCATATTTGATTCTTCTTACTTACTTGTTTTCTTACTTTTAGTTTGCTTATTTTTTATATTTATTTTTATTGGCTGGTTATACCGCCTAATTTGTATATTAACTTTGTTTTATTTTTATTGGCTGGTTGTACCGCCTAATTTAGTATATATATTTTTATTGGCTGGTTATACCGCCTAATTTAGTATATATATTTTTATTGGCTGGTTATACCGCCTTGCATCTTATTTTTATTATTTACTTTAGTTTAAATCTGGCTTCAAAAACCCCTTTTCTTTTATTGTTTTCTTTGAACGTAAGTTATAAACTAATAACTCATAGATTAAAACCCAATCCCTGAGGACTCGACCCTTGCTAATCATTATACTTACAATTGATCTTTTTAGTGCAAGGTTAAATAAGATACACTCTTTTTGGTGCATCAAGTTTTTGGCGCCGTTGCCGGGGATTGTTTTCTTTAGTTTATTTGTTACTTGGTTTATTTTTATTTTCAGTTCTAATTAGTTTTATTTTCTTGTACATACAAGTTTTTCTTATCAAATTTTGAAAAGAAAAAAAAATAAAAAAATAAAAAAAAACGATGGAATTGAGCAATCTAACACTTGAAGAGTTGGTGGTATACATGAACATGGAGAATCAACAAGCCAAGCTCACCTCCCCAGTTCAACAATTGGCCATGGGAGGATGTCAAGGCCATCAAGTGTTCCAAGACCAACAGTATGATCATTACTCAAACACTTACCATGAGGGATGGTGGGATCATACTAATTATGGCTACTCGAAAAATTACCAAGAAGTAGATCCTTATGCCAATTACACTCATCCATCTAGCTTCAATCAATCATGGTCTCAAGAACCAGATCTTTTTCAACCACCACATATGACTCAAAACTCAGGTACTTCTTTAGAAGATCTTGTCTATTCTCTTGTTACTGATTCTTTGCAATTTCAACAGGAAACAAGGGCAAGCATCCAGAGTTTGGAAAAGAAAATGAGCCAATTGGCTAGTAGTATGGTGGGATGGGTAGCACAAAGATCTGAAGAACTCCCAGCCCAAACGATGGTTAACCCAAAGGAGAATGCTACTATTGTGACCTTGAAGAATGAGGAACAAGATGAGGATGAAACAAAATTAGAGATGGATTCTATTCTTGAGGATAATGAAGCCAAAGATCCAAATAAGAGTATTTCGGCACCTGAGGTAACGTTTAAGGTTTCACTTTTTACTAATGTTTCTTCTCCACCTTTTCCTAGTAGATTTGCAAAGTTCAAGGAGGAAGAAGATGAACAACACATGCCGGAAACCTTAAACAACTTGTTTGTGGAGGTCATTCAACAAGTATCAAAATATGCTCCATTCCTCGATGACATATGCACCACAAAGGATGATGGAATAATACTTGTAATGGAGAATGCATCCACTGTTGTGCAGAGAAAGCTTCCTCTCAAACGCATAAATTTGGGAAATTTCATGTATGAGCCTGACAAGCCTAAAAAGCCAAGAAGGGGTGTTGGTTAGATTCAAAACACTAACTCAAGTGTTAATTGGGAAGGCAGCCCAATTAAAGATGAAATTACCAACCTTCCATATTCAGATTTGCTTTCTCTTTCTCTTTCTTTTCCTTTTTCTTTTATTATTTTTATTGTTTTTATTTTTATTTCTTATGTTTCTTTGTTAATTGTGTTTACTGTTTTTAAGTTCATTTAGGCTGCATAAGTTTCTTTTGTTTAATAGTTATTTTCTCTTACATATAATTCTTGCATTGGGGGATTAATAGCATTACATTAATGACAATGTAAGAATTATGTGTGGGTGGAAGAATTTAGGATTTTATTTAGAGTTTTTTGTTTTTGAGTCTTTTTATGTTGTTTTTCTTTCTGACCCTTATTTTGAAAATAACTAGATGTAAATATAATTTTTTTTACCCCGGTTAAATGGCGGATAACGGTACTCCGTGATTATTTAAATCGGTTCCATCAGCTACCCACAAAACTGATATTGTATATAAATTTCTCTTCCAATTTCTCTTTCATTTTTTTTTCAGGATGGATGATATTCTCACAAGATTGCAGAAACGATTTCCTCCTTTTCCTCGAAATATTTTACTGAAGCTTTACCAAGTTCGATTTGAAAGATTAAGAATGCTTATGCACAAAGGGATTCCTGGAGACATACGTTGGATAATTGAAGCCAAGGTACGTGAAGATGAATATCTTCCTGTTTTGCATTTACCAGGTACAGGTAGAAGCACTTTTGCAAAGAAGCGACGAGCAAAGCGCATGAGTTCAAATTGCCACAAATGTGCACGATGGACGTGTAACGGTAAATGTCGTTCTATTGGGATTCCGTCCTCTAATCGAGATGATAAAATTGAATTCATTAAGGATGGACTGAGTAAGGAGAATTTGGGTAATATCCAACTTTCTCTTGAGACGCATCCTAGTGGAGACGTACAAAGAGAAATTCTTGATTTATGGCCGCAATTCCAAAGGGAATGGCAACATCTTGGGAATCTGATGTTAAAAGACCCTGTTTGCCAGCTTGTAAGAAAACTGGATGGGAAGCATATCCTCGACTCATAGAAGGCGTTTAAGCCGTTTCTGGACGTAAAACCAGAGGAAGATGTGAGCCACAATCACAACTACAATAAACGACTCTTAAGCTTTTGGTTTGATTTGCAATAACTTTATTTTGGTTTAATTTACATGTTGTTCGATTTGTGTAATTATTCTCATTTTTTTTTTGTCTTTTACGGTTGATTTTTTTCTTCTCTTTTTGATTTTCTTCCTGAAATCACGCAAAAATCTTTTGTTAGGTTAACATTTTCTTCTGACAGGTCAGATACACTTTCGGCGACATTATTACTCTTGTCTGATTCACTACTCAGTCCTCTATATATTACACCATGTACTCATTCTCTTTCAGGCACTCGAAAAAAAAAATGGAAAGTACTTCGTCCCAGCGCATTAAAAAAAATTTGTGTCTTTGGAGGTGCTTATCCAGGGAAAAATAACATATTCGCTGATGAAGCCATAAGAGTTGGAGTAATACTTGCCCAACAAAAGATCCAGTTGATTTATGGAGGCGGTAGTACGGGTTTAATGGGAGCAGTCGCTACAGCAGCACACGTCGGAGGAAGTCCAGTTCTAGGAGTCGTGCCAAAACTATTCACAGATTTTTGTGGACCTACCGTAGGTAAGGAAATACAAGTATGGAGTATCCCTGAACGGATAACAATCATGTACCATTCTGCCGATGCATTCATTGCTCTACCAGGAGGTCTGGGTACATTGGAAGAAATAGCTTGCGTAGCTTCTTGGTCATCTTTGGTCACAAATAAGAAACCCATTGGTTTGCTTAATATTAATGGTTATTTTAGTAATTTGCTTTCACATTTAGATAATGCTGTGCATAATGGATTCATGTTTTCAGAGGCAAGGAGAACCATAATTTCTGCTACAACCATTGAAGATTTACTCAAAAAGCTCCAAGCTTATGAGTGTTTATCTGCTACGGTTGTTTCGCAAACGCTCGGAAAAAGAAAAAGAGATATGGACGAGCAAGGAGTGGATTGCACTTTGTCTTTGTGACATTATCTAACATTTTGTTTGTTGTGTCTCAGTTATAATAAGTGGTTAGCAACCCTTTGGCCCCATTACAACCTTGAATAAAGACCTCTTGATTTATGAAGTTGTATGATCTAAATAGTGGATAATAGGTGGACAAGCAAGCATATGGTAGAAGTGTTTTCATGAGATTGATTGAGTGTAAACACTTTACCACTACTTTAAAAAGTGAAATATGTTATGTTAAATAAGATACACTCTTTTTGGTGCATCAGAATGGCAACATCTTGGGAATCTGATGTTAAAAGACCCTGTTTGCCAGCTTGTAAGAAAACTGGATGGGAAGCATATCCTCGACTCATAGAAGGCGTTTAAGCCGTTTCTGGACGTAAAACCAGAGGAAGATGTGAGCCACAATCACAACTACAATAAATGACTTCTCAGCTTTTGGTTTGATTTGCAATAACTTCATTTTGGTTTAATTTACGTGTTGTTCGATTTGTGTAATTATTCTCGTTTTTTTTTTATTTGTCTTTTACGGTTGATTTTTTTCTTCTCTTTTTGATTTTCTTCCTGAAATCACGCAAAAATCTTTTGTTAGATTAACATTTTCTTCTGACAGGTCAGATACACTTTCGGCGACATTATTACTCTTGTCTGATTCACTACTCAGTCCTCTATATATTACACCATGTACTCATTCTCTTTCAGGCACTCGAAAAAGAAAAAAAATGGAAAGTACTTCGTCCCAACGCATTAAAAAAATTTGTGTCTTTGGAGGTGCTTATCCAGGGAAAAATAACATATTTGCTGATGAAGCCATAAGAGTTGGAGTAATACTTGCCCAACAAAAGATCCACTTGATTTATCTTTTTCATGTTTTACACTGCTTGAAACGGAGTCGTTTTCCCTAGCGAAATCGACCATCAAGTTGGCTGATGTGCAATGACGTCTGTGCTGACCTGTTTTCGTATTATGCACATATCTTCTTATCCACATCAGCAAATGAGCTGATTCCAACGGCTATGGATCAGTAACTGATAGGTTAACATTTTTATAGAAGACCATGTGATCAGATAAGGCCTCCAAAATTGACAAAATCGACCATCAAGTTGGCTGATCAAAATCGTCATATATGACGAAAATTGTTAGAAAATGCACCCACCTATTATACCTACCTTTGAAATTTGTAAAGCTTGTCTCTTGTCATTTAGCCCTCCAAAATGTGTATAAATAGAGGGCCTTGGATGATTGTAAGGGATCATATTGTACATTGGTAGGATATTAGCCATTGTAATAAAATTTCTCTAAGTTTTCTTCTTTTTTTCTTTTCTCTAGTTTTCTTTTTCTTTAGAGAGAGCAAGAGGTTGGATAATTAATATTCTTCCTCTTCTTCTTTCTTTCTTTTATTTTCTTCTTAGATTTTCTTTAATTTTATGTTTATGTTTATAATGCCTATGCTAGGCTAAACTTCTATTTGGTTAAGGGTGATTTCAAAGCCCTAGACATGTTTTATGATTGATTTTCAGATTCTATCTATCATTAATTTTCTATCAAAGTTGCTTATGTTCTTCTACAAGAATTGTTCATGATGTTGTCTTGATTTGTTTAGGTGTACAACTAGATAGATCTTGATAATTATCTATTGCTAGTTTAGGAGTCTTGATCCGTGTAATTGTCTTGATTTCCTATTCATAAGTGGCAATTTGTGATTAATGATTATGGTCAAGTTTTCAATAATTGCAAAGTGGAACATAACCTAAGTTGAACAATCCGAGCTTATGTGTTTGTTGCTTAGATCAACCTATCTTTCTCATCATAAAGCTGCCATTAAATTGAATTTAGAGAGCTTATTCTAGGTTGTTTAATGGTTAGAGATTAAATAGAGAGCTTGTTCTATTTAACGACAAACTAAGGAAAGATTGGGATAACAGAGCTTGTTGTTATCTACGGTTGTTAACTTTGATAGTTGGTTGATATTGATAGATCTGAAATTGATTCTTAATGATGTCTAGTGGTGGAGAATGAAACCTTAACCATATTTTTTCATATTTGATTCTTCTTACTTACTTGTTTTCTTACTTTTCTAGTTTGCTTATTTTTAAAAGTATATTTATTTTTATTGGCTGGTTATACCGCCTAATTTGTATATTAACTTTGTTTTATTTTTATTGACTGGTTATACCGCCTAATTTAGTACATATATTTTTATTGGCTGGTTATACCGCCTAATTTAGTATATATATTTTTATTGGCTGGTTATACCGCCTTGCATCTTCTTATTATTATTTACTTTAGTTTATATCTGGCTTCAAAACCCCCTTTTCTTTTATTGTTCTTGAATTTAAGTTTTAAACTATTAACTTATAAACTAAAACCCAATCCCTGAGGACTCGACCCTTGCTAACTACTATACTTACAATTTATCTTTTTAGTCCAAGGTTAAATAAGATACACTCTTTTGGGTGCATCATGTAGTTTATTTATATTTTAGTTTTTCAATGTTTGTGGGTATCGTTCTAGTAAACCCTCACGAGACTAAACTCGTCCACTAGGGACACCTAGGGGTTTAAAGGCTTGTGTCACATGCTAAGTGCCACCGTGATTTCCTACGAAAATGGATTAGATTAGATTTTCTTATTTTATTTTTATTGAGTCGTTGCTAGGGACTAGCAACAATCTAAGTGTGGGGGTGTGATAACTCGTATAATTATATAGTTTTTAGTTATGTTTTATTATTGTTTTGTGTCAAATACGAGTTATTATTGTTTAGTCTAATTGTGTTTATGATCTTTTATATTTTTATGTATTTTGGTGTTTTTCACAAGTTTCTTTGAGTGATTTCAGATTACTAGAATTAAGGGCAAATCCAGTTCAGTTCCAGTTCCGACACCTTTTGCCATATCAGCTATATCTCGAGTTTCACTGAAGCAATAAGGCTGAAATTTGTAGCCGTGCAAAGCTAAGAGGCATATTTATCTTTTTCATGTTTTACACTTCTTGAAACGGAGTCGTTTTCCCTAGCGAAATCGACCATCAAGTTGGCTGATGTGCAATGACGTCTGTGCTGACCTGTTTTCGTATTTGGCCCATATCTTCTTATCCACATCAGCAAATGAGCTGATTCCAACGGCTATGGATCAGTAACGGATAGGGTAACATTTTTCTAGAAGACCATGTGATCAGATAAGGCCTCCAAAATTGACAAAATCGACCATCAAGTTGGCTGATCAAAATCGTCATGTATGACGAAAATTGTTAGAAAATGCACCCACCTATTATACCTACCTTTGAAATTTGTAAAGCTTGTCTCTTGTCATTTAGCCCTCCAAAATGTGTATAAATAGAGGGCCTTGGATGATTGTAAGGGATCATATGGTAGATATGGTAGATTGGTAGGAAATTAGCCATTATAATAAAATTCTCTAAGTTTTCTTCTTCTTTCTTTTCTCTAGTTTTCTTTTTCTTTATTTTCTTCTTCTTTTTTCTTTCTTTTATTTCCTTCTTAGATTCTCTTTAATTTTATGTTTATGTTTACAATGCCTATGCTAGGCTAAACTTCTATTTGGTTAAGGGTGATTTCAAAGCCCTAGACATGTTTTGTGATTGATTTTTAGATTCTATCTATCATTAATTTTCTATCAAAGTTGCTTATGTTCTTCTACAAGAATTGTTCATGATGTTGTCTTGATTTATTTAGGTGTACAACTAGATATATCTTGATAATTATCTATTGCTAGTTTAGGAGTCTTGATCCGTGTAATTGTCTTGATTTCCTATTCATAAGTGGCAATTTGTGATTAATGATTATGGTCAAGTTTTCAATAATTGCAAAGTGGAACATAACCTAAGTTGAACAATCCGAGCTTATGTGTTTGTTGCTTAGATCAACCTATCTTTCTCATCATAAAGCTGTCATTAAATTGAATTTAGAGAGCTTATTCTAGGTTGTTTAATGGTTAGAGATTAAATAGAGAGCTTGTTCTATTTAACGACAAACTAAGGAAAGATTGGGGTAACAGAGCTTGTTGTTATCTACGGTTGTTAACTTTGATAGTTGGTTGATATTGATAGATCTGAAATTGATTCTTAATGATGTCTAGTGGTGGAGAATGAAACCTTAACCATATTTTTCATATTTGATTCTTCTTACTTATTTGTTTTCTTACTTTTAGTTTGCTTATTTTTTATATTTATTTTTATTGGCTGGTTATACCGCCTAATTTGTATATTAACTTTGTTTTATTTTTATTGGCTGGTTATACCGCCTAATTTAGTATATATATTTTTATTGGCTGGTTATACCGCCTAATTTAGTATATATATTTTTATTGGCTGGTTATACCGCCTTGCGTCTTATTCTTATTATTTACTTTAGTTTAAATCTGGCTTCAAAAACCCCTTTTCTTTTATTGTTCTTGAATTTAAGTTTTAAACTATTAACTTATAAACTAAAACCCAATCTCTGAGGACTCGACCCTTGCTAACTACTATACTTACAATTTATCTTTTTAGTGCAAGGTTAAATAAGATACACTCTTTTGGGTGCATCATTGGTTGATATTGATAGATTTGAAATTGATTCTTAATGATGCCAAGTGGTGGAGAATGAAACCTTAACCATATTTCTCTCATATTTGATTTCTTATTTCTTACTTGCATCTTACTTTTATTGTTAACTTTAGTTTAAATCTGATTTCAAAATCACGGTTACTTTTGTTTACTTGTTTTTAAGTTTTAAACTATTAACTTATAAACTAAAACCCAATCCCTGAGGACTCGACCCTTGCTAATCACTATACTTTACAATTGATTCTTTTTAAGTGCAAGGTTAAATAAGATACACTCTTTTGGGTGCATCACAATCCCCGGCAACGGCGCCAAAAACTTGATGCACTCAAAAGAGTGCATCTTATTTAACCTTGCACTAAAAAATAATCAATTGTAGAGTATAGTGATTAGCAAGGTTCGAGTCCTCAGGGATTGGGTTTTAGTTTATAAGTTAATAGTTTATCACTTAAAAAACAAGTAAACAAAAGTAAAGGTGAATTTGAAAGCAGATTTAAACTAAAGTTAACAATAAGAATGAGAAAACAAGTAATTAAGAAGAATCAAATATGAAAAATATGGTTAAGGTTTCATTCTCCACCACTAAATATCATTAAGAATCAATTTCATATCTATCAACATTAATTAGCTGTCAAAGTTAACAACCGTAGATAACAACAAGCTTTGTTAGCCCAATCTTTCCTTAGTTTGTTGTTAAATAGAACAAGCTCTTTATTTAATCTCTAACTATCAAACAACCTAGAGTAAGCTCTCTTAGTTCAATTTAATAGCAGCTTTATGATGAGAAAGATAGGTTGATCTAAGCAACAAACACATAAGCTCGGATTGTTCAACTTAGGTTATGTTCCACTTTGCAATTATTGAAAACTTGACCATAATCATTAATCACAATTTGCCACTTATGAATAGGGAATCAAGACAATTACGCGGATCAAGACTCCTAAACTAGCATTAGAAAATTATCAAAATTTATCTAGTTGGCCACCTAAACAAATCAAAACATCATCATGAACAATTTTAATAGAAGAACATAAGCAACTTTGATAGAAAACAATGATAGAAAGATTCTGAAAATTAATTACATAACATGCCTAGGGCTTTGAAATCACCCTTAATGATGCACCCAAAAGAGTGTATCTTATTTAACCTCGCACTTAAAAAAAATTCAATTGTAGAGTATAGTGATTAGCAAGGATCGAGTCCTTAGGGATTGGGTTTTAGTTTATAAGTTAACAGTTTATCACTTAAAAACAAGTAAACAAAAGTACAGGGGATTTTGAAATCAGATTTAAACTAAAGTTAACAATAAGAATGAGAAAACAAGTAATTAAGAAGAATCAAATATGAAAAATATGGTTAAGGTTTCATTCTCCACCACTAGACATCGTTAAGAAACAATTTCATATCTATCAACATTAATCAGCTATCAAAGTTAACAACCGTAGATAACAACAAGCTCTGTTACCCCAATCTTTCCTTAGTTTGTGGTTAAATAGAACAAGCTCTCTATTTAATCTCTAACTATCAAACAACCTAGAATAAGCTTCTAAGTTCGATTTAATAGCAACTTTATGATGAGAAAGATAGGTTGATCTAAGCAACAAACACATAAGCTCGGATTGTTCAACTTAGGTTATGTTCCACTTTGCAATTATTGAAAACTTGACCATAATCATTAATCACAAATTGCCACTTATGAATAGGAAATCAAGACAATTACACGGATCAAGACTCCTAAACTAGCATTAGACAATTATCAAGATTTATCTAGTTGGCCACCTAAACAAATCAAAACATTATCATGAAAAATTTTAATGGAAGAAAATGAGCAACTTCGATAGAAAACAATGATAGATAGATTCTGAAAATTAATTACATATCATGTCTAGGGCTTTGAAATCACCCTTAACCAAATAAAAGTTTAGCTTAGCATTGGCATAGATAATATATACATAAAACTAAAAAGAAAATAAAAGAATGGAGAAGAAGAATAATGATGATCCTTGAGTCCCCTCAAAACATGTCTAGTTTGTGGCTCAAAAGATGGTATTTATAGACTTTTAAAACCCTGAGAATAAGTCCTTGCCGCACAAGTAAGCTTGGATGTGCAAAAATCACGTTTTTGCCTTTTTTTTTCTTTTCAGATGTGCGATTAGGGTTTTTCTGGCCACAGGGTTCTTTAGGGAGATCTTCTAGCGCCATTTTGAATGCCCATTTCTTATCCGATTTGGGCCCATAATATATCGTTGGAAAGATAATCAAGTCAACCTCAAAAGTTAAGAGGAATTTTCTTCAAGTAAAGACTTTAACATCATTTTTTCCTTGCTGTCCGGAGGTCAAATCTGCCTGATTGCATTTCTATCAGAAATTGATATTTTTGACTCCCAAGTCTTCTTCCATCTTGTGATTACGATTTTGTAAGCTCTTTACCATCATTATTGACATCTTTTGACTTCATTCTCCTTATTGTCCCTAAAATTCAAAAACATATTATAAGTAAACAAGATAAAGATCGAAAACATAACAAAAACTAAAGGTAGAAAGGCATAAAATGTATATTTTATGAGCTTATCAAATACCCCTACACTTAGCTTTTCGTTAGTCCTCGAGCAAAACAAAATAAAAATAAAACAAGAAAATCTAATCTAATCCACTTTCGTAGGAAATCACGGTGGCACTTAGCATGTGACACAAGCCTTTAAACCCCTAGGTGTCCCTAGTGGACGAGTTTAGTCTCGTGAGGGTTTACTAGGACGATACCCACAAACATTGAAGACATAAGAAAAACTAAAAAAATTAAAAATAATAATAATTACAACTAATCCTTCCAATATAAATTAGAGATAATCATTGGACAAGTTTTGTAAACTAATCAATAGCTTAAAGAAATTCACAGAAAATCTTGCTTGAATGTAAATAGTTTGAGTTAAGCCAATATTAACATAACATATTTCAATCAAAATAGTGCATATTCAAACTTAATCTCAACTTCTCACTATACTCTCATGATTTTCACTCTTTAAAGTAATGGTAAAGTTTTTGCACTCAATCAATTTCATGAAAATAGTTCTACCATATGCTTGCTTGTCCACCTATTATCCACTATTTAGATCATGCAACTTCATAAATCAAAAGGTCTTTATTCAAGTTGTAATGGGGCCAAGGGGTTATAATGTGGTCAAAGAATAAAAGATAAAAGATATTACAAAGGTTCCAAAGACTTCATAGAATTTAGAGACAAAATAAGATTTTGCAAATAAAACTTTCTCAATATTCCTTGGAAGTACATAATCACGTAGGCTGAATATTTTATGTTAAGCCTTTGCTTCATTCTAACCAACCTTGTAACATTCTTTTTCTTTTCTTTAACTAGAAGTTCAAGAGATGATTCAATTTTTTCCCATGGGAATGTATTTTTACAATGTTCCCTTTTCTTTTTCTCTTGACTTTTACCTTTCTCCTTCCCCAAACTTATCTTTTGTTCTAACCCAAATTTTCAAAAAAGAAAAAAAAAATCCCTTGTTTTTGCAATATGTCTCAAACATTCTAGTCCATCTTTAGAACAAGGGTAAAGATATAAATGTGTTTAGGCTAGGTGTAAGATGTGGTTACCAAATAAATAGCTTATTCAATGTAGGCTCAAATTGGCTCACTAGGGGGATGTTCTCTTGGAACATCAATAAGGGATGGCTGTTTTGGCCCTGGTTAAAAGTCCTAATGCCTCTATTATATTCATGTTGTCACATGCATCAATATAGTCTCAACAAGGTTTAAAGCAAGTTCTAGAGAATCATGTAATCATAAGAGCACTCAAGAAAGAAATTAGATTGATATGTATAGTGCATCAATAATATGGGCTCAAAAACTCACAAGGATGATTATACAAGTCAGATTTAAGTCTAAACATGCTTCTTTCTCAATTGATAACTCGTATAATTATATAGTTTTTAGTTATGTTTTATTATTGTTTTGTGTCAAATACGAGTTATTATTGCTTAGTCTAATTGTGTTTATGATCTTTTATATTTTTATGTAATTTGGTGTTTTTCACGAGTTTCTTTGAGTGATTTCAGATTACTAGGTTAAATCAAGAATTAAGGGCAAATCCAATTCAGTTCCACTTCCGACACCTTTTGCCATATCAGCTATATCTGGAGTTTCACTGAAGCATTAAGGCTGAAATTTTTACAGTGCAAAGTTAAGAGGCATATCTATCTTTTTCATGTTTTACACTTCTTGAAACGGAGTCGTTTTACCTAGCGAAATCGACCATCAAGTTGGCTGATGTGCAATGAAGTCTGTGCTGACCTGTTTAGGTATTTTGACCATATCTTCCGATCCACATGAGCCAAT
The DNA here is from genome assembly GCA_030761205.1 of Fremontodendron californicum. Taxonomy (NCBI): domain Eukaryota; kingdom Viridiplantae; phylum Streptophyta; class Magnoliopsida; order Malvales; family Malvaceae; genus Fremontodendron; species Fremontodendron californicum. The sequence goes on along the minus strand of JAULJL010000019.1, from coordinate 4,575,500 downwards.
GATCTGATTCCAACGGCTATGGATCCGTAACTGATAGGGGTATATTTTTCTAGAAGACCATTTGATCAGATCGAGCCTCCAACATTGACAAAATCGACCATCAAGCTGGCAGATCAGAATTGTCATACAATATGACGAAAATTGTTAGAAAAACGCACCCACCTATTATACCTACCTTTGAAATTTATAAAGCTTGTCTCTTGTCATTTAGCTCTCCAAAATGTGTATAAATAGAGGGCCTTGGATGAGCATTAAATAGAGATTTATAGGATATTAGCCATTGTAATAAAATTCTCTAAGTTTTCTTTTTCTTTCCTTTCTCTAGTTTTCTTTTTCTTTATTTACTTATGCTTCTTACATTTTTTTTTTCATTTTATTCATATCTAGTATGTGTTGCTAATCATATTGTTGAGGTGATGAGGTGAAGCTCTTGGTAAATGCTAAGGTTAGTCTCTTAAACATGAGCTAAAATGAATCATCATTTATAAACACTAGTATAGATAATATTTTCTTTTGGTTTAAAATCATACTTGCAAAGTAGGGATCTTGATTCATTATTGACAATGAAAATGGCACAATAAATGCTTGGTTTCATAACCTTGATTTGTTGTAGACATATACCTTGGCATAAGGAATGCTTGGACTCTTTTTGTGAGTTTTGAGGACACCAAATGAACATAATATCATATGCTATGGACGTTGGACAATTTGGACTGAATTGCTAAACCTTCCGATTGGAATCTCCCTTATGTGTGAATTTCAATTGTGTAATAAAACAAGATTAATCTTAGCATAACACCAAGAGTGGATTCTCTAACCTCAACATCTTTTCTTATTGTTTTTATATCTTGTTTAATTTCTTTTATTTTATTTTGTTTATTTTGTTCTCTAATATATTGTTTATCTTGTTTTGTTGTTGATTCCCTAATATCTTGTTTACTTTCTTTTTCTTATATATTTATAAACTTATACTTACTAATACGCTTCCCTGTGGTTCGACCTTGGACACCCGAGAATTTATTACTTGAACATAACCTGCACTTGGGTTTACAACTCTTAATTGAGTCTCCATCAAGTTTTTGGCGCCGTTGCCGGGGAGGCAATACTAAGTATATAAGTTTATAAGTATATTTATTTTTATTTTTATTGGCTGGTTATACCGCCTAATTTTCTATATATTTATATTTATATTGTATATTAACTTTGTTTTATTTTTATTGGCTGGTTATACCGCCTAATCTGTATATTAACTTTGTTTTATGCTTGTTTGGCGACGTGATTTTAGATCTCGTCGTTTAGTTAGATTTTATTGTGAAACTTTTTCAGGTAATCTTTCTAATACAACTCCTACCATGGCTGACAATGAAAGTGTTCATGCTGAAGATGAGAACAGACAAGTACGCACCATGCGTGACTACTTGCAACCAACTCGAAGCTCATCACCCTCTTGTTTTATTTTTCCTCTCAATGCAAACAACTTTCGTTTTAAACCAGGTATGATAGCTTTGCTTCCAAATTTCCATGGGTTAGAATCGGAAAGTGCTTACTCGTTTCTAAAAGACTTCGAAGATGTATGTGTCACCTTTAATGACCAACAATGTACAAATGAAATTGTCAAGCTAAAATTATTTCCTTTTTCTTTAAAAGATAAAGCAAAAATTTGGCTTCATAATTTAAAACCAAGGTCAATTGGCACATGGCAAGAATTACAAACTGAGTTTCTAAAGAAATTTTTCCCAGCACATAAAACTACTGCTTTGAAAAGACAGATTCAAAATTTCAATCAAAATCAAAATGAAGCATTTTTTCAGTGCTGGGAGCGTTTTAAAGATTTGTTAAGTTCTTGTCCACATCATGGTTTTGAAAGATGGCGTCTTATTAGTTTCTTTTATGAAAGTTTAACTCCCGAAACTAAACAATTTGTTGAAACAATGTGTAACGGTGAGTTTCTAGAAAAAGAACCTGAAGAAGCCTTTGACTACCTAGACCATTTGGCAGATAACTCTCAAGCCTGGCACACAGATAATTCCTCTGAAAGTTCCAATAGATCTAATCTTGTTTCTAACAGAGGTAAATATCATTTTAGTCAAGAAGATGAGATAAAAGCTAAAGTAGCTAATTTGGCTAGAAAGATTGAAGCCATGGAACTTAGAGAAGTAAAAGAAGTCAAAACGGTTAACAATGAAGAAAGTTGTGGAATTTGTGAAATCATGGGACACCCCACTTCTGAATGTCCAAACATTCCCATTCTTAAAGAAGCGTTGCATGATCAAGTAAATTCCATAAACACATTTAAAAAGCCTTTTCCTTCTCCTTACTCTGAAACGTATAACCCTGAATGGAGAAATCATCCCAACTTCAGTTGGCGGAATAATAATCATGTTCAGGTACCACAATCTCAAAAGCCGGGCAACATTTTTTCCTATCAACCTTCACGTGTACAAACCTTGGAAGAGACATTGCAAGCATTCATGCAAACACAAGCAAATGTGAATAACCAAACTTCACAGGACATCAATGAGATCAAAAACACCTTGTCCACATTGATTTTATTGTGTTGGACACACATCCTGTTTCAAATCCAAATGTTCAAATTCCTGTTATATTAGGCCGTCCATTTCTTGCAACTTCTAATGCTCTGATAAATTGCAAGAATGGTATTTTGAACATTTCTTTTGGAAATATGACTTTAGAATTAAATGTGTTCAACATTTGCAAGCAACCTGCTGATGATTCAGAAGTACATGAAGTGGATTTCATTGAAGAACTTGTTCATGAACATCTCACCACTACCACATTCCATGATCCTTTAGAAGCTTATTTAATTGAATGTGAGTTTGATAATGCTTCAGAAATTTCACACACTGATTCTTTGTTAAATTCTTTTCAGGATAAGCATCGTTGGAAACAAAAGTTTGAGGAACTTCCATCACTCACAAATGTCACTGTACCATCAACTATTGAACCACCCAAGCTGGATTTAAAACCATTGCCATCCGAGCTAAAATATTCCTTTTTGGGTGAGAATGAAACTTTTCCAGTTATAATTTCTTCACATCTTGATGAACTACAAGAAGGTAAGTTGTTACAACTTTTGAAAATGCACAAAAATGCATTAGGATGGACCTTAGCTGACATAAAGGGAATAAGCCCATTAATCTGCACACATAATATTTATTTAGAGGAAAATACTAAACCCTCTAGACAAATGCAACGAAGGCTTAATCCTAATATGAAAGAAGTAGTGAGAAATGAAGTCATTAAACTTCTAGATAATGGAATCATTTATCCTATCTCTGATAGCAAATGGGTAAGTCCTACTCAAGTCATACCTAAGAAATCTGGAGTTACTGTAGTTAAAAATGAAAACAATGAATTAATTCCAACTAGGACTGTTACTGGTTGGCGCATGTGCATTGACTACAGGAAACTTAACTCAGTGACGAGGAAAGATCATTTCCCTTTGCCTTTCATGGATCAAATCTTAGAAAGAGTTGCAGGGCATGAGTTTTATTGTTTTCGAGATGGATATTCTGGGTATAATCAAATTGCCATTGCACTTGAGGACCAAGAGAAAACCACTTTTACATGTCCTTTTGGTACTTTTGCATATCGTAGAATGCCATTTGGATTATGTAACGCCCCTGCCACATTTCAAAGATGCATGCTTAGTATTTTTAGTGACATGATTGAACGTAATCTTGAGATTTTCATGGATGATTTTTCTGTTTCTGGTGATTCATTTGATGATTGCTTAGCCAATTTGAAAAATGTATTGATTAGGTGTGAAGAAAAAAATCTTGTTCTTAATTGGGAAAAATGTCATTTCATGGTCACTAAAGGTATTGTACTAGGTCACATTGTTTCTGCAAAAGGGATTGAGGTAGACAAGTCAAAAATTGAATTGATTGCTAATCTACCCACACCAAAGACAGTAAAGGACATTAGGTCATTCTTGGGACATGCAGGTTTTTATAGAAGATTCATAAAAGATTTTAGCACGATATCTAAACCTCTATGTAATCTTTTAATGAAAGACACTGCATTTGAATGGACTAAAGATTGTGAAGATGCTTTTGAAAAACTCAAAAATATGCTCATTACTGCTCCTATTATGAGATCTCCTGATTGGTCTTTACCATTTGAAATAATGTGTGATGCTAGTGACTATGCTGTTGGTGCTGTGTTAGGACAAAGGAAAGATAAGAAACCACATGTAATTTACTATGCAAGTAAAACTTTAAATAGAGCCCAAATGAATTATTCCACTACAGAAAAGGAATTACTTGCAGTTGTTTTTGCATTGGATAAATTCAGATCTTACCTTGTTTGATCATCAATTGTTGTCTTTAGTGATCATGCAGCTTTAAAATATCTTCTCTCTAAGAAGGATGCAAAACCTAGGTTGCTGAGGTGGATCCTTTTGCTGCAAGAATTTGACATCACCATTCGAGATAAAAAAGGAGTAGAAAATGTGGTGGCTGATCATTTATCAAGACTTGTTTGTGATGAATCTTTTGGAACCTCACCAATAAATGATACTTTTCCTGATGAACAACTTCTAATTGTCTCCACGACACCTTGGTTTGCTGACATTGCTAATTTTCTTGCTACAGGAAAAATTCCTTCTCAATGGAGCCCCCAAGATAAAAGGAAGTTTCTGAATGAGGTAAAGAAGTTCTACTGGGATGACCCTTACTTGTTCAAATATTGTCCTGATCAGATTTTTCGAAGATGCATTCCCGACAATGAGGTAAGTAGTGTAATTAAGTTTTGTCATTCCGAGGCATGTGGTGGTCATTTTTCCTCAAAGAAAACTGCTGCAAAAATTTTACAGTGTGGATTTTACTGGCCAACTTTATTCAAAGATGCATATAATTTTTGCAAGTCATGTGAAAGTTGTCAAAAATTAGGTTCCATTTCGAAAAGAAACATGATGCCTTTGAACCCAATTCTTGTAATTTAAATTTTTGACTGTTGGGGTATTGATTTCATGGGACCATTTCCACCATCTTTTGGTTTCTTATACATTTTAGTTGCAATAGATTATGTTTCAAAGTGGATAGAGGCAATTCCATGTCGAAATAATGATCACAAAACAGTGATTAAATTTTTAAAAGAAAATATTTTGAGTCGATTTGGAATTCCTCGATCTATCATAAGTGATGGGGGAACACATTTTTGCAACAAGGTTTTTGAAACATTAATGAAAAATATGCCATTACACACAAAGTTGCAACCCCTTATCACCCGCAGACAAATGGACAGGTAGAATTAGCAAATAGAGAGATTAAACAAATTTTGGAAAAGACGGTTAATCCAAATCGCAAAGATTGGTCTCTTAGACTTAACGATGCATTATGGGCCTATCGAACAGCTTTTAAAACAGCATTGGGCATGTCTCCTTATAGGCTAGTTTATGGAAAACCTTGTCATTTACCTGTGGAACTTGAGCATAAAGCATATTGGGCCATTAAAATGTTCAACTCAAACCTTGATGACGCTTCTAATTTACGGAAATTACAAATAAATGAACTTGAGGAACTCAGAAATGATGCATATGAGAATTCTAAAATTCATAAAGAAAGAACTAAAGCCTTTCATGACAAGTTAATTTCAAGAAAAACATTTGATGTTGGGCAAAAAGTTCTACTTTATAATTCTAGACTTCACATATTTCCTGGTAAGTTGAGATCAAGATGGACTGGCCCATTTGTGGTTAAGCATGTGTATCATTATGGAGCAGTTGACATTGAGAATCCTCAAAATGGTAACGTATTCAAGGTAAATGGACAAAGACTCAAACTCTTTTTGGAAAATCATGTTACTCAAGAAGAGGTTGTTTTTCTTTCTGATCCTTGTTTTGAAAATAACTAGATGTAAATATAATTTTTTTTTAACCCCGGTTAAATGGCGGATAACGGTACTCCGTGATTATTTAAGTCGGTTCCATCAGCTACCCACAAAACTGATATTGTGTATAAATTTCTCTTTCAATTTCTTTTTCATTTTTTTTTCAAGATGGATGATATTCTCACAAGATTGCAGAAACGATTTCCTCCTTTTCCTCGGAATATTTTACTGAAGCTTTACCAAGTTCGATTTGAAAGATTAAGAATGCTTATGCACAAAGGGATTCCTGAAGGCATACGTTGGATAATTGAAGCCAAGGTACGTGAAGATGAATATCTTCCTGTTTTGCATTTACCAGGTACAGGTAGAAGAACTTTTGCAAAAAAGCGACGAGCAAAGCGCATGAGTTCAAATTGCCACAAATGTGCACGATGGACGTGTAACGGTAAATGTCGTTCTATTGGGATTCCGTCCTCTAATCGAGATGATAAAATTGAATTCATTAAGGATGGACTGAGTAAGGAGAATTTGGGTAATATCCAACTTTCTCTTGAGACGCATCCTAGTGGAGACGTACAAAGAGAAATTCTTGATTTATGGCCGCAATTCCAAAGGGAATGGCAACATCTTGGGAATCTGATGTTAAAAGACCCTGTTTGCTAGCTTGTAAGAAAACTGGATGGGAAGCATATCCTCGACTCATAGAAGGCGTTTAAGCCATTTCTGGACGTAAAACCATAGGAAGATGTGAGCCACAATCACAACTACAATAAATGACTTCTCAACTTTTGGTTTGATTTGCAATAACTTCATTTCGGTTTAATTTACGTGTTGTTAGATTTGTGTAATTATTCTCATTTTTTTTTTGCATTGGTCTTTTACGGTTGATTTTTCTTCTCTTTTTGATTTTCTTCCTGAAATCACGCAAAAATCTTTTGTTAGGTTAACATTTTCTTCTGACAGGTCAAATACACTTTCGGCGACATTATTACTCTTGTCTGATTCACTACTCAGTCCTCTATATATTACACCATGTACTCATTCTCTTTCAGGCACTCGAAAAAAAAATGGAAAGTACTTCGTCCCAGCGCATTAAAAAAATTTGTGTCTTTGGAGGTGCTTATCCAGGGAAAAATAACATATTCGCTGATGAAGCCATAAGAGTTGGAGTAATACTTGCCCAACAAAAGATCCAGTTGATTTATGGAGGCGGTAGTTCGGGTTTAATGGGAGCAGTCGCTACAGCAGCACATGCCGGAGGAAGTCCAGTTCTAGGAATCGTGCCAAAACTATTCACAGGTTTTGTGGACCTACCTTGGGTACGGAAATACAAGTCTGGAGTATCCATGAACGGATAACAATCATGTACCATTCTGCCGATGCATTCATTGCTTTACCAGGAGGTCTGGGTACATTGGAAGAAATAGCTTGCGTGGCTTCTTGGTCATCTTTGGTCACAAATAAGAAACCCATTGGTTTGCTTAATATTAATGGTTATTTTAGTAATTTGCTTTCATATTTAGATAATGCTGTGGATAATGGATTCATGTTTTCAGAGGCAAGGAGAACCATAATTTCTGCTACAACCATTGAAGATTTACTCAAAAAGCTCCAAGCTTATGAGTATTTACCTGCTACGGTTGTTTCGCAAACGCTCGGAAAAAGAAAAAGAGATATGGACGAGCAAGGAGTGGATTGCACTCTGTCTTTGTGACATTATCTAACATTTTGTTTGTTGTGTCTCAGTTATAATAAGTGGTTAGCAACCTCTACAGGTAATATCTCCTAAATTCTACCTTTAGTACGGGGTAAGGGACATATTTTGCTAATTTAAAAAAAAAAAAAAATTTTGATGTGTTTTAAGCCATTTAGAAGTATTCATTCTGAACAAGGTCTGAGTAAGGGAGACTTGAGACATACCTTGTCAGTTTGATTTTAATCTTTTTATGTTTACTTGTTAATTTTTGTTTAGTATTTTAGGATTAATTAGGTTGCATGAGTTTGTTTTGTTTTGAGTCTTAGTTATTCCTATTCTTATGTTATTAGTTCTTTTCTCTTACACATGATTCTTTCATTTGGGTTAATAGACTTACATTGAGGACAATGTAAGAATTAAGTGTGGGGGGAACGATTTAGGATTTCTTTTATTTTTGTCTACTATTTTTTTTTGAGTCTTTATTATTATTATTTTTTTAATGTGTTCTAGTTCCTTTTTAATACAATGATGAGATATGAATTGCATAAGTCTAAAACAGATTTATTAGTGAGAAGATTTTCATGAGAATTGAGCTTGATGTCAACCTTTTTATGAGCCAATGTTAATATGATATGTTGATTGAGAAAGAAGCATGTTTAGACTTAATCTGACTTGTATAATCATCCTTGTGAGTTTTTGAGCCTATAATGATTGATGCATTATACAAATCAATCTAATTTCTTTCTTGAGTGCTCTTATGATTACATGATTCTCTAGAACTTGCTTTAAACCGTTTGAGACTATATTGATACATGTGACAACATGAATATGATAGAGGCATTAGGATTATAACCAGAGCCAAACAGCAATCCATTATTAATGTTCTAAGAGAACATCCCCACTAGGGAGCCAATTTGAGCCTACATTAAATATGCTATTTTATTGGTAACCAGAACTTACACCTAGCCTAAATATACTTATATCCTTACCCTTGTTCTAAAGATGGATTATATATTTTGAGACATATTGCAAAAACAAGGGATACTTTTTGAAAATTTGGGTTAGAACGAAAGATAAGTGTGGGGAAGGAGAGAGGCAAAAGTCAAGAGAAAAAGAAAGGGATCATTGTCAAATACATTCCCATATTAAAAAAATATATATATATATTCTCTTGAACTTCTAGTTAAAGTAAAGAAAAAGATGTTACAAAGTTGGTTAGAATGAAGCAAAGGCTCAACATGAATATTTAGCCTATGTTATTATGTGCTTTATAAGAGTTTTGAGAAGTTTTATTTGTATGATCTTATTATGTCTCTAAACTCTATGAACTCTTTGGAACCTTTGTGATATCTTTATCCTTTTGTTCTTTAACTACATTATAACCCTTTGGCCCCATTACAACCTTGAAAAAAGACCTCTTGATTTATGAAGTTGTATGATCTAAATAGTGGAGAATAGGTGGACAAGCAAGCATATGGTAGAACTGTTTTCATGAGATTGATTGAGTGTAAACACTTTACCACTACTTTAAAGAGTGAAAATCATGAGAGTAGTATAGTGAGAAGTTGAGATTAAGTTGAATATGCACTATTTTGATTGAAAAATGTTATGTTAATATTGGCTTAACTCATTTATTTACATTCAAGCATAAATTTTTGTGAAATTCTTTGAGCTATTGATTAGTTTATAAGACTTGTTCAAAGATTGTCTCTAATTTATATTGAAAGGATTAGGAGTAAATATTTTTAGTGTATGTAGTTTACTTATATTTTAGTTTTTCAATGTTTGTGGGTATCGTTCTAGCAAACCCTCACGAGACTAAACTCGTCCACTGGGGACACCTAGGGGTTTAAAGGCTTGTGTCACATGCTAAGTGCCACCGTGATTTCCAACGAAAATGGATTAGATTAGATTTTCTTATTTTATTTTTATTGAGTCGTTGCTAGGGACTAGCAACAATCTAAGTGTGGGGGTGTGATAACTCGTATAATTATATAGTTTTTAGTTATGTTTTATTATTGTTTTGTGTCAAATACGAGTTATTATTGCTTAGTCTAATTGTGTTTATGATCTTTTATATTTTTATGTAATTTGGTGTTTTTCACGAGTTTCTTTGAGTGATTTCAGATTACTAGGTTAAATCAAGAATTAAGGGCAAATCCAATTCAGTTCCAGTTCCGACACCTTTTGCCATATCAGCTATATCTGGAGTTTCACTGAAGCATTAAGGCTGAAATTTTTACAGTGCAAAGTTAAGAGGCATATCTATCTTTTTCATGTTTTACACTTCTTGAAACGAAGTCGTTTTACCTAGCGAAATCGACCATCAAGTTGGCTGATGTGCAATGACATCTGTGCTGACCTGTTTTGGTATTTTGACCATATCTTCCGATCCACATGAGCAACTGATCTGATTCCAACGGTTATGGATCCGTAACTGATAGGGGTATATTTTTCTAGAAGACCATTTGATCAGATCGAGCCTCCAACATTGACAAAATCGACCATCAAGCTGGCAGATCAGAATTGTCATACAATATGACGAAAATTGTTAGAAAAATGCACCCACCTATTATACCTACCTTTGAAATTTATAAAGCTTGTCTCTTGTCATTTAGCTCTCCAAAATGTGTATAAATAGAGGGCCTTGGATGAGCATTAAAGAGAGATTGGTAGGATATTAGCCATTGTAATAAAATTCTCTAAGTTTTCTTTTTCTTTCCTTTCTCTAGTTTTCTTTTTCTTTATTTACTTATGCTTCTTACATTTTTTTTTTCATTTTATTCATATCTAGTATGTGTTGCTAATCATATTGTTGAGGTGATGAGGTGAAGCTCTTGGTAAATGCTAAGGTTAGTCTCTTAAACATGAGCTAAAATGAATCATCATTTATAAACACTAGTATAGATAATATTTTCTTTTGGTTTAAAATCATACTTGCAAAGTAGGGATCTCGATTCATTATTGACAATGAAAATGGCACAATAAATGCTTGGTTTCATAACCTTGATTTGTTGTAGACATATACCTTGGCATAAGGAATGCTTGGACTCTTTTTGTGAGTTTTGAGGACACCAAATGAACATAATATCATATGCTATGGACGTTGGACAATTTGGACTGAATTGCTAAACCTTCCGATTGGAATCTCCCTTATGTGTGAATTTCAATTGTGTAATAAAACAAGACTAATCTTAGCATAACACCAAGAGTGGATTCTCTAACCTCAACATCTTTTCTTATTGTTTTTATATCTTGTTTAATTTCTTTTATTTTATTTTGTTTATTTTGTTCTCTAATATATTGTTTATCTTGTTTTGTTGTTGATTCCCTAATATCTTGTTTACTTTCTTTTTCTTATATATTTATAAACTTATACTTACTAATACGCTTCCCTGTGGTTCGACCTCGGACACCCGAGAATTTATTACTTGAACATAACCTGCACTTGGGTTTACAACTCTTAATTGAGTCTCCATCATCAATCAACATATCATATTAACATTGGCTCATAAAAAATGATACCAAGCTCAATTCTCATGAAAAATCTTCTCACTACTAAACTAGTTTTAGACCTATGCAATTCATATCTCATCATTGTATTAAAAACACACTAAAAATAATAATAATAATATTAAAGACTCATAAAAAAAATAATAGACAAAAATAAAAGAAATTCTAAATCCTTCACCCCCACACTTAATTCTTACATTGTTCTCAATGTAATGCTATTAACCAAAATGAAAGAATCATGTGTAAGAGAAAAGAACTAATAACATAAGAATAGGAACAACTAAGACTCAAAACAAAACAAACTCATGCAACCTAAATAATCCTAAAATACTAAACAAAAAATTAACAAATAAACAATAAAAATAAAAATAATAAAAGAAAAAGGAAAAGGAAAAGGAAAAGGAAAAGGAAAAGGAAAAGAAAGAGAAAGAGAAAGAAAATCTGAATATGGCAGGTTGGAAAAGAAAGAGAAAGGGGAAGGATTAGCACCTCACAACGCCTATAAAATAGAACCTACATTAATCACATACTATTTTAAATTGGTCTTATTTAAAGATCTTAATTAATCTACCTAAGTCAATATTCATTTTCCTAATCATGCAAAAAAAAATCATAATAATGTAATATTTATCCCTAATCATGCAATACAATATAATAATAATAATAATAATAATAATAATAATAATAATCCTAAATCATGCCATATATTCAAAAAATAATAATAATAATAATAAAACCTCACGTGCCAAAATTATCTAATAATAATAATAAAAATATATCATACCAATTCCTAAGATCATGCAATATAATAAAAATTAATTCCTAAAAACATGCAAAGTTATCTAATAATAATAATAATAAATATTAATTCCTAAAATCATGCTTATAAAAAATAAAAATAAAATAATAAATCCTAAAAATCATGCTTTCTAAGAATAAAAATAAAATAAAAATAAAAATAAAAATAAAAATAAAAATAAAAATAAAAATAAAATGATAATAATAATAATATATGAATTATCAAGCAAATAATCAAATTCACCTAGACCTAAAACATGAAAAAAGAAATATTAGTATCATAAAATAAATAAATAAAAATAAATTATACAAATTAATATTAAAAAAGAAAACATGTAAATCTTAATAAAACAAATCAAATAATCATAAAAAAAGAAGTCATCTTTATAACTATAAAACAAATGAATAATAAAAATAATAAAAATCATTACATAATCATGACAGAAAATCATATACATTAAATAAAGTAAAAAAAAAATGAAATACAAAGCAAATTAAATACGATACGTAAAAAGAAATAAAAGCCAAAACCTTACAACTGTTGTAACCATCCCTCCGAGTGTGCCTGATAACTCGTATAATTATATAGTTTTTAGTTATGTTTTATTATTGTTTTGTGTCAAATACGAGTTATTATTGTTTAGTCTAATTGTGTTTATGATCTTTTATATTTTTATGTAATTTGGTGTTTTTCACAAGTTTCTTTGAGTGATTTCAGATTACTAGAATTAAGGGCAAATCCAGTTCAGTTCCAGTTCCGACACATTTTGTCATATCAGCTATATCTGGAGTTTCACTGAAGCAATAAGGCTGAAATTTGTAGCCGTGCAAAGATAAGAGGCATATCTATCTTTTTCATGTTTTATACTTCTTGAAACGGAGTCATTTTCCCTAGCGAAATCGACCATCAAGTTGGCTGATGTGCAATGACGTCTGTGCTGACCTGTTTTCGTATTTTGCCCATATCTGCTTATCCACATCAGCAAATGAGCTGATTCCAATGGCTATGGATCCGTAACTGATACGGGAACCTTTGTCTAGAAGACCATATGATCAGATCAGGCCTCTAATATTGACGAAATCGACCATCAAGTTGGATGATGTGCAATGACGTCTGTGCTGACATGTTTTCGTATTTTACCCATATCTGCTTATCCACATCAGCAAATGAGCTGATTCCAACGGCTATGGATCCGTAACTGATAGGGGAACCTTTTTCTAGAAGACCATGTGATCAGATCAGGCCTCCAACATTGACGAAATCGACCATCAAGTTGGCTGATCAAAATTGTCATACAATATGACGAAAATTGTTAGAAAAATTCACCCACCTATTATACCTACCTTTGAAATTTGTAAAGCTTGTCTCTTGTCATTTAGCCTTCCAAAATATGTATAAATAGAGGGCCTTGGATGATTGTAGAGAATCATATTGTACATAGGTAGGATATTAGCCATTTTAATAAAATTCTCTAAGTTTTCTTCTTCTTTCTTTTCTCTAGTTTTCTTTCTTTTCTCTAGTTTTCTTTTTCTTTAGAGAGAGCAAGAGGTTGGATAATTAATATTCTTCCTCTTCTTCTTTCTTTCTTTTATTTTCTTCTTAGATTTTCTTTAATTTTATGTTTATGTTTACAATGCCTATGCTAGGCTAAACTTCTATTTGGTTAAGGGTGATTTCAAAGCTCTAGACATGTTTTATAATTGATTTTCAGATTCTATCTATCATTAATTTTCTATCAAAGTTGCTTATGTTCTTCTACAAGAATTGTTCATGATGTTGTCTTGATTTGTTTAGGTGTACAACTAGATAGATCTTGATAATTATCTATTGCTAGTTTAGGAGTCTTGATCCGTGTAATTGTCTTGATTTCCTATTCATAAGTGGCAATTTGTGATTAATGATTATGGTCAAGTTTTCAATAATTGCAAAGTGGAACATAACCTAAGTTGAACAATCCGAGCTTATGTGTTTGTTGCTTAGATCAACCTATCTTTCTCATCATAAAGCTGCCATTAAATTGAATCTAGAGAGCTTATTCTAGGTTGTTTGATGGTTAGAGATTAAATAGAGAGCTTGTTCTATTTAACGACAAACTAAGGAAAGATTGGGGTAACAGAGCTTGTTGTTATCTACGGTTGTTAACTTTGATAGTTGGTTGATATTGATAGATCTGAAATTGATTCTTAATGATGTCTAGTGGTGGAGAATGAAACCTTAACCATATTTTTCATATTTGATTCTTCTTACTTATTTGTTTTCTTACTTTTAGTTTGCTTATTTTTTATATTTATTTTTATTGGCTGGTTATACCGCCTAATTTGTATATTAACTTTGTTTTATTTTTATTGGCTGGTTATACCGCCTAATTTAGTATATATATTTTTATTGGCTGGTTATACCGCCTAATTTAGTATATATATTTTTATTGGCTGGTTATACCGCCTTGCATCTTATTCTTATTATTTACTTTAGTTTAAATCTGGCTTCAAAAACCCCTTTTCTTTTATTGTTCTTGAATTTAAGTTTTAAACTATTAACTTATAAACTAAAACCCAATCCCTGAGGACTCGACCCTTGCTAACTACTATACTTACAATTTATCTTTTTAGTGCAAGGTTAAATAAGATACACTCTTTTGGGTGCATCAAATTTTTGGCGCCGATGCCGGGGATTGCTTTCTTTAGTTTATTTGTTACTTGGTTTATTCTTATTTTCAGTTCTAATTAGTTTTATTTTCTTGTACATACAAGTTTTTCGTTTCAAATTTAAAAAAAAAAAAAAACAATGGAATTGAGCAATCTAACATTTGAAGAGTTGGTGGCATACATGAACATGGAGAATCAACAAGCCAATCTCACCTCCCCAGTACAACAATTGGCCATGGGAGGATGTCAAGGCCATCAAGTGTTCCAAGACCAACAGTATGATCATTACTCAAACACTTACCATGAGGGATGGTGGGATCATACTAATTATGGCTACTCGAAAAATTACCAAGAAGTAGATCCTTATGCCAATTACACTCATCCATCTAGCTTCAATCAATCATGGTCCCAAGAACCAGATCTTTTTCAACCACCACATATGACTCAAAACTCAGGTACTTCTTTAGAAGATCTTGTCTATTCTCTTGTTACTGATACTTTGCAATTTCAACAGGAAACAAGGGCAAGCATCCAGAATTTGGAAAAGCAAATGAGCCAATTGGCTAGTAGTATGGTGGGATGGGTAGCACAAAGATCTGAAGAACTCCCAGCCCAAACGATGGTTAACCCAAAGGAGAATGCTACTATTGTGACCTTGAAGAATGAGGAACAAGATGAGGATGAAACAAAATTAGAGATGGATTCTATTCTTGAGGATAATGAAGCCAAAGATCCAAATAAGAGTATTTCGGCACCTGAGGTAACGTTTAAGGTTTCACTTTTTACTAATGTTTCTTCTCCACCTTTTCCTAGTAGATTTGCAAAGTTCAAGGAGGAAGAACATGAACAACACATGCCGGAAACCTTAAACAACTTGTTTGTGGAGGTCATTCAACAAGTATCAAAATATGCTCCATTCCTCGATGACATATGCACCACAAAGGATGATGGAATAATACTTGTAATGGAGAATGCATCCACTGTTGTGCAAAGAAAGCTTCCTCTCAAACGCATAAATTTGGGAAATTTCATGTATGAGCCTGACAAGCCTAAAATGCCAAGAAGGGGTGTTGGTTAGGTTCAAAACACTAAATCAAGTGCTAATTGGGGGAGGCAGCCTAATTAGTGAAAGCATTGCCAAACTGCCATCCTCAGATTTGCTCTCTTTTTCTTTATCTTTTTCTTATGTTTCTTTGCTAATTGTGTTTAGTGTTTCTAAGTTCATTTAGGCTGCATAAGTTTATTTTGTTTATTAGTTCTTTTCACTTACACATGATTCTTTCATTTAGGATTAATAGCATTACATTAATGACAATGTAAGAATTATGTGTGGGGGGAAGAATTTAGGATTTTATTTAGAGTGTTTTGTTTTTGAGTCTTTTTATGTTGTTTTTCTTTCTGATCCTGGTTTTGAAAATAACTAGATGTAAATAAAATTTTTAATTTTTTACCCCGGTTAAATGGCGGATAACGGTACTCCGTGATTATTTAAATCGGTTCTATCAGCTACCCACAAAACTGATATTGTATATAAATTTCTCTTCCAATTTCTCTTTCAATTTTTTTTCATTTTTTTTCAGGATGGATGATATTCTCACAAGATTGCAGAAACGATTTCCTCCTTTTCCTCGAAATATTTTGCTGAAGCTTTACCAAGTTCGACTTGAAAGATTAAGAATGCTTATGCACAAAGGGATTCCTGACGACATACGTTGGATAATTGAAGCCAAGGTACATGAAGATGAATATCTTCCTGTTTTGCATTTACCAGGTACAGGTAGAAGCACTTTTGCAAAGAAGCGACGAACAAAGTGCATGAGTTCAAATTGCCACAAATGTGCACGATGGACGTGTAACGGTAAATGTCGTTCTATTGGGATTCTGTCCTCTAATCGAGATGATAAAATTGAATTCATTAAGGATGGACTGAGTAAGGAGAATTTGGGTAATATCCAACTTTCTATTGAGACGCATCCTAGTGGAGATGTACAAAGAGAAATTCTTGATTTATGGCCGCAATTCCAAAGGGAATGGCAACATCTTGGGAATCTGATGTTAAAAGACCCTGTTTGCCAGCTTGTAAGAAAACTGGATGGGAAGCATATCCTCGACTCATAGAAGGCGTTTAAGCCGTTTCTGGACGTAAAACCAGAGGAAGATGTGAGCCACAATCACAACTACAATAAATGACTTCTCAGTTTTTGGTTTGATTTGCAATAACTTCATTTCGGTTTAATTTACGTGTTGTACGATTTGTGTAATTATTCTCAATTTTTTTTTTTTTTTTTTTTTGCATTTGTCTTTTACGGTTGATTTTTTTTTCTCTTTTTGATTTTCTTCCTGAAATCACGCAACAATCTTTTGTTAGGTTAACATTTTCTTCTGACAGGTCAGAAACACTTTCGGCGACATTATTACTCTTGTCTGATTCACTACTCAGTCCTCTATATATTACACCATGTACTCATTGTCTTTCAGGCACTCGAAGAAAAAAAAAATGGAAAGTACTTCATCCCAGCGCATTAAAAAAATTTGTGTCTTTGGAGGTGCTTATCCAGGAAAAAATAACATATTCGCTGATGAAGCCATAAGAGTTGGAGTAATACTTGCCCAACAAAAGATCCACTTGATTTATGGAGGCGGTAGTACGGGTTTAATGGGAGCAGTCGCTACAGCAGCACACGCCGGAGGAAGTCCAGTTCTAGGAATCGTGCCAAAACTATTCACAAGTTTTTGTGGACCTACCGTGGGTAAGGAAATACAAGTCTGGAGTGTCCCTGAACGGATAACAATCATGTACCATTCTACCGATGCATTCATTGCTTTACCAGGAGGTCTGGGTACATTGGAAGAAATAGCTTGCGTGGCTTCTTGGTCATCTTTGGTCACAAATAAGAAACCCATTGGTTTGCTTAATATTAATGGTTATTTTAGTAATTTGCTTTTATATTTAGATAATGCTGTGGATAATGGATTCATGTTTTCAGAGGCAAGGAGAACCATAATTTCTGCTACAACAATTGAAGATTTACTTAAAAAGCTCCAAGCTTATGAGTGTTTATCTGCTACGGTTGTTTCGCAAACGCTCGGAAAAAGAAAAAAAGATATGGACGAGCAAGGAGTGGATTGCACTTTGTCTTTGTGACATTATCTAACATTTTGTTTGTTGTGTCTCAGTTATAATAAGTGGTTAGCAACCTCTACAGGTAATATCTCCTAAATTTTACCTTCTTAAAAAAAAAAAAAAAAAAGTTTGTTGTGTTTTAAGCAATTTAGAAGTATTCATTCTGAACAAGGTCTGAGTAAGGGAGACTTGAGACATACCTTGTCAGTTTGATTTCTTCTTTTCAAAAAAAAAAAAAAAAAGAGTTTGTTGTGTTTTAAGCAATTTAGAAGTATTCATTCTGAACAAGGTCTGAGTAAGGGAGACTTGAGACATACCTTGTCAGTTTGATTTTAATCTTTTTACGTTTACTTGTTAATTTTTGTTTAGTATTTTAGGATTATTTAGGTTGCATGAGTTTGTTTTGTTTTGAGTCGAGTTATTCCTATTCTTATGTTATTAGTTCTTTTCTCTTACACATGATTCTTTCATTTGGGTTAATAGACTTACATTGAGGACAATGTAAGAATTAAGTGTGGGGGGAATGATTTAGGATTTCTTTTATTTTTGTCTACTATTTTTTTTATGAGTCTTTATTATTATTATTATTATTTTTTAGTGTGTTTTAGTTCCTTTTTAATACAATGATGAGATATGAATTGCATAAGTCTAAAACATATTTATTAGTGAGAAGATTTTCATAAGAATTAAGCTTGATACTAATTTTTATGAGCCAATGTTAATATGATATGTTGATTGAGAAAGAAGCATGTTTAGACTTAATCTGAATTGTATAATCATCCTTGTGAGTTTTTGAGCCTATAATGATTGATGCATTATACAAATCAATCTAATTTCTTTCTTGAGTGCTCTTATGATTACATGATTCTCTAGAACTTGCTTTAAACCGTTTGAGACTATATTGATACATGTGACAACATGAATATGATAGAGGCATTAGGATTATAACCAGAGCCAAACAGCCATCCATTATTAATGTTCTAAGAGAACATCCCCACTAGTGAGCCAATTTGAGCCTACATTAAATATGATGTTTTATTGGTAACCACAACTTACACCTAGCCTAAATATACTTATATCCTTACCCTTGTTCTAAAGATGGATTATATATTTTGAGACATATTGCAAAAAAACAAGGGATATTTTTAGTTAAAAATTTGGGTTAGAAACAAGAAATAAGTGTGGGGGGAAAAGAAAAGAAAAGTCAAGAAAAAAAGAAATGGAATACTGGCAAATACATTCCTATGTAAAAAAAAAAAATATGAATCATCTCTTGAATTTGTGGAAAAAGAAAAAGATGTTACAAAGTTGTTTAGAATGAAGAAAAGGCCCAACATGAATATCCGGCCTAGGTGACTATGTACTTGTAAAGAGTTTTGATAAGTTTGTTTGTATGATCTTATTATGTCTCTAAACTTTATGAACTCTTTCGAACCTTTGTGATATCGTTATCCTTTTGTTCTTCAACCACATTACAAACCCCTTGGCCCCATTACAACCTTGATTAAAGACCTCTTGATTCATGAAGTTGTATGATCTAAATAGTGGAGAATAGGTGGACAAGCAAGAATATGGTAGAACTGTTTTCATGAGATTGATTGAGTGTAAACACTTCACCACTACTTTAAAGAGTGAAAATCATGAGGGTATCCCATGTGAGAAGTTGAGATTAAATTTGAACATGCACTATTTTGATTGAGATATGTTATGTTAATATTGGCTTAACTCAAACAATTTACATTCAAGCATGATTTTTTGTGAAATTCTTTAAGCTATTGATTAGTTTATAAGACTTGTTCAAAGATTGTCTCTAATTTGTATTGAAAGGATTAGGAATAAATATTTTTAGTATATGTAGTTTATTTATATTTTAGTTTTTCAATGTTTGTGGGTATCGTTCTAGTAAACCCTCACGAGACTAAACTCGTCCACTAGGGACACCTAGGGGTTTAAAGGCTTGTGTCACATGCTAAGTGCCACCGTGATTTCCTACGAAAGTGGATTAGATTAGATTTTCTTATTTTATTTTTATTTGATTTTGCTCGAGGACTAGCAAAAAGCTAAGTGTGGGGGTGTGATAACTCGTATAATTATATAGTTTTTAGTTATGTTTTATTATTGTTTTGTGTCAAATACGAGTTATTATTGTTTAGTCTAATTGTGTTTATGATCTTTTATATTTTTATGTAATTTGGTGTTTTTCACAAGTTTCTTTGAGTGATTTCAGATTACTAGAATTAAGGGCAAATCCAGTTCAGTTCCAGTTCCGACACATTTTGTCATATCAGCTATATCTGGAGTTTCACTGAAGCAATAAGGCTGAAATTTGTAGCCGTGCAAAGATAAGAGGCATATCTATCTTTTTCATGTTTTATACTTCTTGAAACGGAGTCGTTTTCCCTAGCGAAATCGACCATCAAGTTGGCTGATGTGCAATGACGTCTGTGCTGACCTGTTTTCGTATTTTGCCCATATCTGCTTATCCACATCAGCAAATGAGCTGATTCCAATGGCTATGGATCCGTAACTGATACGGGAACCTTTGTCTAGAAGACCATATGATCAGATCAGGCCTCTAATATTGACGAAATCGACCATCAAGTTGGATGATGTGCAATGACGTCTGTGCTGACATGTTTTCGTATTTTGCCCATATCTGCTTATCCACATCAGCAAATGAGCTGATTCCAACGGCTATGGATCCGTAACTGATAGGGGAACCTTTTTCTAGAAGACCATGTGATCAGATCAGGCCTCCAACATTGACGAAATCGACCATCAAGTTGGCTGATCAAAATTGTCATACAATATGACGAAAATTGTTAGAAAAATTCACCCACCTATTATACCTACCTTTGAAATTTGTAAAGCTTGTCTCTTGTCATTTAGCCTTCCAAAATATGTATAAATAGAGGGCCTTGGATGATTGTAGAGAATCATATTGTACATAGGTAGGATATTAGCCATTTTAATAAAATTCTCTAAGTTTTCTTCTTCTTTCTTTTCTCTAGTTTTCTTTCTTTTCTCTAGTTTTCTTTTTCTTTAGAGAGAGCAAGAGGTTGGATAATTAATATTCTTCCTCTTCTTCTTTCTTTCTTTTATTTTCTTCTTAGATTTTCTTTAATTTTATGTTTATGTTTACAATGCCTATGCTAGGCTAAACTTCTATTTGGTTAAGGGTGATTTCAAAGCTCTAGACATGTTTTATAATTGATTTTCAGATTCTATCTATCATTAATTTTCTATCAAAGTTGCTTATGTTCTTCTACAAGAATTGTTCATGATGTTGTCTTGATTTGTTTAGGTGTACAACTAGATAGATCTTGATAATTATCTATTGCTAGTTTAGGAGTCTTGATCCGTGTAATTGTCTTGATTTCCTATTCATAAGTGGCAATTTGTGATTAATGATTATGGTCAAGTTTTCAATAATTGCAAAGTGGAACATAACCTAAGTTGAACAATCCGAGCTTATGTGTTTGTTGCTTAGATCAACCTATCTTTCTCATCATAAAGCTGCCATTAAATTGAATCTAGAGAGCTTATTCTAGGTTGTTTGATGGTTAGAGATTAAATAGAGAGCTTGTTCTATTTAACGACAAACTAAGGAAAGATTGGGGTAACAGAGCTTGTTGTTATCTACGGTTGTTAACTTTGATAGTTGGTTGATATTGATAGATCTGAAATTGATTCTTAATGATGTCTAGTGGTGGAGAATGAAACCTTAACCATATTTTTCATATTTGATTCTTCTTACTTATTTGTTTTCTTACTTTTAGTTTGCTTATTTTTTATATTTATTTTTATTGGCTGGTTATACCGCCTAATTTGTATATTAACTTTGTTTTATTTTTATTGGCTGGTTATACCGCCTAATTTAGTATATATATTTTTATTGGCTGGTTATACCGCCTAATTTAGTATATATATTTTTATTGGCTGGTTATACCGCCTTGCATCTTATTCTTATTATTTACTTTAGTTTAAATCTGGCTTCAAAAACCCCTTTTCTTTTATTGTTCTTGAATTTAAGTTTTAAACTATTAACTTATAAACTAAAACCCAATCCCTGAGGACTCGACCCTTGCTAACTACTATACTTACAATTTATCTTTTTAGTGCAAGGTTAAATAAGATACACTCTTTTGGGTGCATCAGTGCCACTAGCTAGCTCCAAGTCAAGTTCTGGGATGCTTACACTTGCAGTATCTGACTCTATAACATCATGGATTAAATCATCAATGTTTTTCACACACAGAGTAATTCTCTTTCCCTTCTCAGGAATTTGCCCACCAGGTTTCAACTCAGAATTTCGATTGCCGCAAGCATCACATGTGGATGCCATGACAATAACTTCTTGAAAATATGAAATCCTAGTTACAAACATCCGAGTCTCATAGTAAGTAATGGCCCTTTGACCAGCTGTTGCTCCTACTGATCCATGTAATTGTCTTCATATATGATTAACACCATTGCTTGATTCCTCCATAGATGTTCCAGCAGTAGGCTCGTTCAACTGTGATGAGTCAACAAGATATCCCAACGATGCTTGTTGTTTTGGAGTTCAATATCATAGATTTTGATGCTCAATGATGGATCTGGAGATGGAGCAAACGGGTTCTCAATAAAGCTGTTTGCTGCAGGGTCCTCAAGGATGAAGGTGAAGGTCGACTCTCTTGCTGCCCAAGCTCTCAGCTTCAATATAAATTGGTCAATTGCTTCTGACGCTTGAGGATCCACCTTCTTGCGTTCTTCTTGCTATTGTGAATCCCTCCTTGGTTGTGAATCCAAGGTTGTTTAAATAGGCAAAATCACAACAGAGTTTTAGTTCACTTAGGTTTTGATTTCGAATCTGATGAGGAGAGTTGTTTGTTGTTTCAAAGAGTAAGTCTGATCCAAGGAAGAGACCCAATTCAATCCAAACTTTGTTTTTTTTTTTATTTTTTAATTAATCAGAAAATAACTAAATAAATTAGAATTAAAAATTAGAAAATTAATTAATTAATTAAAGTTAGAATTATCAACAACCGGGATAAAATCTAGTGTCTATAATTGCCCCTCTTTGTGCATTCCCTAAGAAAGAGGGGATGTGCAAAGTCATAGACACCTTACATGTTTCAAAACAATAAATACTAAATCAAATCTAGTCATTAAAAAAAGAACTCCTCTAAACAAGCATAAACTTAAAATATCTAAATGAGAAAAACTCCTCCTAACGAGGCATCGAATTTAAATATTGATGTGAACCCTAGGGGTTAAACCCTTTGAACCCACTAACAAATTGAAATACCTAACCCAGAAAAGCCAAGATTCAGGCAAACAAAACTTGAACCCTTAAAAACCTGTTTCAAAGAACCTAGATTAAGCATGTAAGCTAGACCCTAAGAACTCTCGTTTCAAGAACCTAAGTTTGATAGGTTGAACGCCACAAAGAAATAATTCTTTGATAAGTTCCTAAGTTCTTTCAAGAACTAAAAGAGAAAACTCTCACTGAATAAAATCAGACTTAATTGATCAAAAGATAATTGAAGTAGGTGGCTAAGACATATATTTGTAGCCTCTCTACAATAACCCTAAATCTACTAATTAATAATATTTAAAATATGGGCTGAACATGCTCAAGCCCAAATCTAAATAATTAAAAGATGTCCATGTTACATAATATAGGCCCAAATGCCTAAGTAATTATAAGAATTAAAATAAGCCCAAATAAGCCCTCTTAATGTGCCACCTTGTGTTCTTGAATCACATGGACCAAACTTGGATGCAAACCCATCTTGCATGTTGAAACCTTTCCTGAATAACTTGCAACATGGCCCAAGTGAATTCCACCCATTCTTGCCATGTTTCCTAGATCTTCTTGGATCTTGGCCCATATAGAAATTGTCATGGGATTGGGCCATCTTGGATCCTATCAAATATCAAACGACGAAAAACTCCTCCCAACGAGGCATCAATTTTAATAAAAAAGAAGAAGAAAAAACTCCTCCCAACGAGGCAACAACTTTAAATATCAAACGAAGAAAAACTCTTCCCAACGAGGCTTCAACTTTAAATACCAAGATTTTTGAAATTTTTTACCTAAAAGTTCAAAATTGATACTCGAAGGTTCTTATAGATGTACCCGGAGGTTTGAAAAATAATTCTCTGAGGTTTTGGAAATGATACCCTGAGGTTTTAGAAAATGATACCCTGATGTTTTTGAAAAATGACTCCTGGAGATTTTGAAAATGAAACTAATGCTACCCTGAAGTTTTGAAAAGATACCCGGAGGATTTGAAAAGATACCTTGAGGATTTTTAAAGGAAAATATCACTTGTTATGCTTTCCTCAACTGAATGCTCAAAATTCTTATCTTGAAAATTTTCCTCAATCGAGGTTCCAAACTTCACCTTGAAAAGAACAATCCTCAATAGAGGTTTTGAAAAAGTTTGATTTCAAAATTCAAAAACTAAAATCTTTCTCATATGTTAAATGGATGCAATGAATGACATGAATGTCATGTAATGCAATTGAAATAAAATGCCTGAAATGAATGCTATCATGAATTTCTAATTGTGACAAAAGGATACTCAAGTTCACCATTTCGTCTCTTCGCAATTTCCAAACGTTTAGATTTAGAATCAGGCCGACCTCCACTAACTCCATCAATTGATCACAACACCCTCTCTTTTAGTTCCAAGGCTTTGAACAGATACATTTCCAAACTTTCATTGTTCTCATTTTTCTTTCTTCCTAGAATGTCGACTTAAAGCAAATTCAATTTCAAGTGAAAAATCTTCAATGCCGATGCTGCAAAAGAGCCTACTCTGCGATTTACCAACTTAATAGATTCCATTCTTCAAAACCATTTTCTCATCATGATAAAAAGCCTTCTCATTCTTTGCACCCAGAAATGTCATTCTTATCAAACTGGTTCAAAACTCAAATATGCATCCCCTAAAGCTGAATGTTCTCATGTTATGTTTTTGAAAATTCTTTGAAAAGAAAGAATTTGTCCAAAACTCATTTTTCAATCATACCCCCATGGTAATTGAAAAATTGCCCCAGAACATCATCTCTAATTTTTTTTTTCAAAACAATGCATGAACTTTTATGTTCAGTATTTCAACTTATCAATCATCATTCCAATTCCATAACAAATGTAATGCATCAACATTTCCTCTATTCATTATGGGTATGCAAAGTTGGCAACAAAGAATGGTAATGAACAAAGTCAATTAAAGAAAGATGGTTTTTATCATTAAAGGGAAAAGAACAAATTTATCAAAAGATAATAGGCAAATCAAATAATTATCCCAAGGATATTTGAACGGGATATCAACATCCCAAATAATGAATGTTTTGAGAATCTTGAACAAATTAATCCATGATTCTTTTTCGAAGATCAATCTAATCGGTATCTTGATCTTTTTGAGTTGTGTCAGACCAAACCATGCCCCCAATGAAATCTTAATTTCATTATACCTAAGTAGCCCTTTCAGGTTTTCAACTTAGATATCCCCTATGACTCAAACTGCCCTTTTAGGGTTTTAAATTTGAATCCTCCTTTTTCTTTTTCATTCTTTTTCTTCAAAGAAACATTTCTCCACAGTATTTGGCAAATCATCTTCATTCATCTTTCTCAAAATAGTTCTTCACTCGGAAAAGCCTTTCACTTCATAAGAACTCCACAAATAGATGTCTACTCTCTCCAATGGCAATGTGACTTAGGGCAGTTTCTTCAAAACTAATTCTTTCTCAAAGTATCAAGAACAAAATTTTCTCACCATTTGTTCATCTCAATCTTCTTGAAGGCAATTGAACATATCAAAGTGCTATAAGCCTTTTCTTTCTTCTTCGGAGTTGTCTTCAAGCATCTAAGATTCATCGTCCTTTAATGATACCACAAGCATGTCCTAATTCAATATATGTTTTCCAATTCAAACATTCTCGTTTGATCAAAATGGACTTTTCTAGGTACGCAATGTAGGCCAGGGTTTGAGGTCATGAATGAAAGGATAAACACGCTCAAACATGTGTTTAAGGGTTGCAAACCAAGGATCATTTTCATCTCAAAACATTTCATATCTTTCTTTTCATTTTCAAGATAATCGAGCCATGGATCATCTCTTTCTCATGAGGATTTTCAAAACTTTTCACACTTTTCTTTTCATTTTTTTTCATTTTTTTTTTATTTTTTTCGCTTTTTGCTTTTTCTTTCTTTCTCTTTTTTTTTTCTATCACAAAGTGATTTCAAAATTTTGGAACTCAATCTCTCTCACCATTGCTTCCCTGACATAAGACATTATTTACATGGAATAGAAATATGATCCAATCATTCATTCTCTTCTAGAAAGATATTTTTCCATACTTGCCCCCCGGTGTGGAGGGTGATCCTTGATCAACGTTTATTCGGAAAAAAAAAATCCAATAGGCTCAAAAAGGGGGTAGCAAAGTATAATTTCTTATTTTGTGAAAGGAATATGAAAGATGGTCATTACCATCTCAAATGTGAATATTTTCATCAAAGAACATTTATTGAAAATGACAAGCTTATAGAAATTCACCACAAGGAATCCACATACTTGTAAAGGAATTCAACAGCCATTCAATAAACTCGTGAAGCAATTCTACTAATTTTCTTCCAATCATGCCAAAACTGCATAACAACTTTCATTTTTTTTCTCAATAATCTCAACAAAATCAAATGGCAAAGTATGGTCATATATGTTCAAGTTCACCAATACGGATATAACTTTCAAAATTGAATCCCAGATTATTGCCATGATTGTCACCATATTCATTACTTGGAAACTTGACATGGGTGAAATTGAAGGGTATGCAATATATAAAGGCAAATAAAGACATAACAAATGAAAGAGGAAATAAAAATGCATCAAACTTGCCAATTCATTGAAATGATAAAAAATAAATTAAGTCTAAACATAAAAGACATCACTTTAGAAGGAAAAGTTCAAATATAGCATGCAACTTCCATATTCTTCTCACAATCTTCTCATAGAGTCCCTTTACCTCTAAACACTTGGTTCTATTTTCTCATCAAAACTCAATAAATCCTCTTTGACTAAATTTTGCACCTTTCGCCTCAAAACTCTGCATTCTTCCGTGGAATGGTCTTCAACTCCATCATGGTTTTCATATTGGGCTTTGGGATCATACCATTTTGGGTAAGGAGGCTTTCTAGGCTTTGTAGGGACAATGGAAATCTTGTGGCTTTGAACAAGTAAAGGAAGAAGCTTTATGTAAGACATTGGAAGGGAGTGATACACTTTAGTTCTCTTTCTTTTATGGTTCTGAGTAACCATAGGTTCTTCTCGCAACAATCCAATTTTTCTCTTGTTCAAAATTCCAACAGTATTTGCTTGAACATGTTCATCAGAAACAATGCCTTTCTTCTTTTCGACAATTCTCAAACCAGTATCCATGATTTTCCCGCTTGTTATCCCATCTTCAATCCTATCGACAGAGAACAATAAGTCTGCAAATTCCGAAAAAATTGCCTACCAGTTTGTCATAGTATGGAAAAAGAAGTGTATCAACAAATAGAGAATTCATCTCTCTATTAGTAAGAAGTGGTTGAACTTGTGATGCTAGTTCCTTCCATTTAGCAGCATATTCTTTGTAGCTTTCATTGGGACTCATTTTCATGCTTTGAAGGGTCAATCGCAATCTCTAAAATATGCTTATAATGCCCTAAAAATGCCCGAGATAGATCTCTCCAAGTGCGAAATTGACCTATTTTCAGTCTGAGATACCATTCAACTGCTGTCCCTGTTAGACAATCTTGGAAGACATGAATAAGTAGCTTCTCATTACGGGCATATGAAACCATTTTGTGACAATACATGGCCAAATGTGTTTTGGGGTATCCGGTTCCATCATATTTCTCAAAATTTGGAGCCTTGAACTTTAGCGGAATGATTATATCGGGCACCAAGCAAAGCCCAGTAGCATCTATGGAGCCATAGAAATCTTTCCTCTCAATAGCCAAGAGTCTTTCCATTATTAGACTCATTTTGCGAGAGTCAATCTCTTCAACTACCCTTAGCCTCTCTTGCTCTTTGGGATCATCTAAATCTGATGGAACTTGGACCGGATCTGATAATTTTGTCCTAGGCGTAGAGTGGTGTATCTTGAGAATCGATGTTGAGTGGTTGACGATGTCACTAGCATCCCAGTTTGAAATCGGAATTGACTTAAATCAGGTAGATATGTAGGATCTTCATCATCTGGTGACTGATTCTTTTCTTGAGTAGTCACTTCTTCTACCCCTCTCTGCTTGTTCAAATTCATCATCAAATCCATCATCTTGGCCAATTGTTCTTTCATTTCATCATGTGCCTTTCCTATTTCGTTCATCCTAGCAGCCTGTTCCTCTACTATTGCTTTAACCCGTGAAAGAATCCTAACAGCCTGTTCTTCTGCCATTGCTTTAACCTGTGAATGAATGTTGTAGGAATGCCCCAGGATCTTTGATTGCTTGAGCTATCCTTGTACCTTTGGTTACCACAATTTAAGATTTAAGACTCAAATGCTTTTCATTAAATGTATGATGCAAATAAATGAAAGAATGGATTTAATGACAACATCAAAAATATTCACAAAGTTTAACAGTAACATTATGAAAAATGTGCATGATGAGTGCATGAGCATTACGAAAATATACATGGTGAATGCATAAGCATTATGAAAAATATACATGATAAATGCATGAGCATCATGAAAAATGTACATGATAAATGCATGAGCATGGTTAAAAAAATGTACATGATAAATGCATGAGCATTGTTAAAAATGTACATGGTAAATGCATGTGCATTGTTAAAAAATGTACATGGTAAATGCATGAGCATTGTTAAAAAATGTACATGGTAAATGCATGAGCATGGTTAAAAAAATATACATGGTAAATGCATGAACATTGTTAAAAAATGTACATGATAAATCCATGAGCATGGTGAAAAAATGTACATGGTAAATGCATGAGCATGGTTAAAAATGTACATGGTAAAATAATTAATTGAAAGAATAAAATTAATTCAAGTAATGGCCACAAAGATTTCACAAAATTCAATAGTTAGATACATATTAGAGAAATGCAAATAATATTCACAAAATTAAAAATTTGTTAGAAAGAAAGAACATTTCTTCATGTGTCCTAATTTGGGTTATTCTCTATGAAAACGGGTGGACATGGCTCTAACTTAGGTTGGCCTCTTAAGTGTTATCTATATACTGGGTTTAGGATATTTGACATCTAAAAGATCCCCAAATTGCTCCTTAACTTCATCCATGGAGGATGAGTAAGGCCTTACCCATTATAGGCTCATTGGAAAGGTTCAATTTGGGTGAGTATATTTTCAAAAGCTGCTGCGGAGGTTATTACCTCACAAAAGGTACTTTACACTCTTAGGGTGTTTCGCTACCCATTGCAGAGGTTATTACCTCACGAGGGCGTAGGTACCCCTCCTAAAAGGGACAAGTCCGGGTATAGGACTTATGATATGAAAGTGTGGTGTGTGCGAAGGAACATGCCAAACTTTTGACTCACGAAGATTCCTGTAATAAAAAAAAAATAAACTAAAAAAAATGACTAAAATGTTAGAAAAAATTAAATAAAAAAAAAAATTTAATGCCAGTTTTAAGACCAGAAATAACATGTGACTAACCTATGGCTCGACTCTCTAAAGTCCCTAGTGGATCGCCAAATTATCATAACGTGCCAAATGCGAATTTAGCAAGCTAGACGCAAATCATGGAGTCGCCACTAATCATCTAATCTAGGTGTGATTAGTCACTTATACGAATCTATTCTTCTTAAAGTAATCCTAAGCTTGACTAAGACACCCTAAAAAGAATAGGTTCCGATCTACGTTTCAAAACTAGGATCGGGAATTCGGTTACGTGTGGGGAAGGATTAGCACCCCACAACGCCTATAAAATAGTACCACATTAATCACATAATATTTTAAATTGATTTTATTTAAAGATCTTAATTAATCTACCTAAGTCAATATTTATTTTCCTAATCATGCAAAATAATCTAAAAAAAAAATCATAATAATATCATATTTATCCCTAATCATGCAATATAATCTAAAAATAATAATAATAATCCTAAATCATGCCATATAATCAAAAAATAATAATAATAATAAAACCTCACATGCCAAAATTATCTAATAATAATAACAAAAATATATCATACCAATTCCTAAACTCATGCAATAAAATAAAAATTAATTCCTAAAAACATGCAAAGCTATCTAAAAAATTAATAATAATAAATATTAAATCCTAAAATCATGCTTATAAAAAATAAAAATAAAATAATAAATCCTAAGAATCATGCTTTCTAAGAATAAAAATAAAATAAAAATCATAAATCCTAAAAATAAAATGATAATAATAATAATAATACTTTTGTATCAGAGCTTAGGAACCAATCAAGTCAAATCTTTTTATCTTCTTTACCATAGGGTATTGGAGTTTCTCTCAACTTTTTTGTTTTGGGGTTTCAGACATACTTGTCATAGGGGTTATAACTTTAGTCATTTTTTGTCTTATAGTTATAGTTTTTAGGGCAATTTTCGTTTGGGGTTTCATTCTTGGAAGTTGGTTTAGATACTATCATAACAAAATACATAACAAGATTTTGGGGTTTCATCTATTCTTGTCTTGGGGTTATAGCTTTAGGCATTCTTTTGCCTTAGGGTTATAGTTTTTAGGTAGCCTAAGTTTGGGGTTTCAGTCTTGATGTGAACCTACTTACATAATTAAAAGAAAGCTCACACGCTTAATCTAAGGTTCTCTGAAACAAGCTTTCTAAGGGTTTAAGTTTTCTTTGCCTGAATCTTGTCTTTCTTGGGGTTATGGTATTTCAATTTGTTAGTGGGTTCAAAAGGTTTAATCCATAGGGTTCACATCAAGAAACTTCACCAATTCAGCTTTCTTACTCTCATTCAAACTATTCCTTGCATCAATAGGTAAAGGCATTAAATCTAAAAGAGTTAATGGATTAAAACCATAAAAATCTCAAATGGAGAATAAGAAGTAGTAGAATGCACAGTCCTATTATATGCAAACTCTATGAATGACAACATTCTTCCCAAGTTTTGAAGTTCTTTTGTATAACAGTTCCGCAAAAGTTGTGTTAAAGTCCTATTAACTACTTCAGTTTGCCCATCAGTTTGTGGATGACAAGTAAGAAAACAAAAGTTTAGTACCCAATTTTCCCCACAAAACCTTCCAAACGTAACTAAGGAACTTAACATCTCTATCAGACACAATGCTTCTAGGAACACCATGTAACGCACTATCTCCCTAAAGAACAATTCAGCAATGTTAGTTGCATCATCCGTTTTATGGCATGGAGAAAATGTGCCATCTTGCTAAACCTATCCACCACCACATAAATTGAATCTCTACCCCTTTTTGTCCTAGGTAAACCCAATACAAAGTCCATAGATATGTCTACCCATGGTTCACTAGGAACTGGTAAGGGTGTATACAACCCATGAGGTAAAACCTTAGATTTGGCCTTTCTACAAGTAATACATCTATCACATATGCGAATAACATCCCTTTTCATTTTAGGCCAAAAGAAATGTTCATGCAATATTTCTAAGGTTTTCTTGACACCAAAGTGTCCCATTAAACCACCTCCATGTGCCTCATGTACTAATAACTCTCTCATAGAACAATTAGGCACACATAGTTTATCTTCTCTAAACAAAAAGCCATCATGCTTGTAATATTTATCAGATGCTGCTTTATCACATGCTATGTAAACATCATTAAAATCAGCATCATTGGCATATTCATCCTTTATATATTCAAATCCAAGCATCTTAGCATTCATAGATGTGAGAAATACATACCTCTTAGATAAAGCATCAACTACAATATTTTCCTTACCTTGCTTGTATCTAATGACATAAGGAAAGGTCTCTATGTATTCCCTCCACCTAGCATGTCTCTTATTCAACTTACTTTGACCCTTGAGATGTTTTATTGATTCATGATCAATATGTATCACGAACTCCTTAGGCCATAAGTAATGCTGCCATGTCTCCAAGGCTCTAACAAGCGCATAGAGCTCCTTGTCATAAGTTGGATAGTTCAAGGCCGCTCCACTAAGTGTCATAACGTGCCAAATGCGAATTCAGCATGCTAGACGCAAATCAATGGAGTCGCCACTAATCATCTAATCTAGGTGTGATTAGTCATCTTTATAAATCTATCCTATTTAAAGTAATCCTAAGCTTGACTAAGGCACCTTAAAAAGAATAGGTTTTGGTCTACTTGTTATAACTAGGTTCGGGAGTATGGTTACGTGTGAGGAAGGATTAGCACCCTCACGACGCCTATCTAAGAGATAGTACCTAATTAGTCTTGTGATACTTAAAAAGTCTTAATTAAATGGTCTTGTCTATCCTATTTCATTTTAATTGTTAAAGTTATAAATCTCGAAAATCATTTTTTAGGTCTTCCTTCCATTCATTCTGGAGAAATTACTAAAAAATGTTTCCTCATCTCGAGAGTATTCAAAAGAAACCATTCGTTCTATTGAAGAGGCTCCTTCGTCGGAAAAGTTAGATTATTTAACAAAGTTATTTCTCTTAAATTAATTTTTCAAAATTAATCCACATTTTATTAATGTTTGTTCGAAAAAATAAATTCTGATCTTTAATATCGAAAATCATCCCTTAAAATATTCTTCCTTTCGTTCTGGAGAATTTTTAAAAGAATTTTTCTCACCTAGAAATTTCTTAAAAGTTATCCGTTCGCAACTTTCTTGAATTTCATCACCGGAAAAAATCTGAATTTATTCTTCAATTTTAATTAAGCATTTATTATGGAAAATCAATTTAGAGAAAAATGTTGAAAATTAATTATTCTTAAAACAATAAATTTTTTATTTTTGTTGGTATTGAAATTAATCTCTTAAAATATCCATCCATTCATTCTGGAGAATTTTTAAGAGAAATTTCTCACTTAGAAATTTCTCAAAAATTAACCATTCGTAATTTTTTTGAATTTCATCCTTGGATAAAATCTCAATTTTATTAATTTAAAAAATAACTAATCTTCAATTAAAATTAATTAATCTAATCTTATTAATAAATACATCAATAAATATAATAATATGCAATTAATAATATAAAATCAATTAATAATAAAATATAAGAATATAATATAATATAAGTAACTAAAATAAATATTAGTTTTTTTTATGAAGAAAATAATGGTTAATAAAATATTTAATAATAATATAAAATTTAATATAATATAATACTAATAATCAATAATATAATAGTAATAACTAAAATAAATAAATAAAAAATTATATAAAAATAATAGTTAATAAATATCTAATAATAAATAATTAGTAAACAATTAATAATTAACTCACAAAATAAATCTGCAAAAAAAAAAAAACATAAAAATACCATTAGTAATAATAAATAAATAATAATAAACAAAATAAATAATAAATAAAACAAAAGACAAAAAAAAAATTACCACTTAAATCTTCTTGACTTCTATTGGCAGGACCCACGGTCATTGGATCTCCACCTTCAGATTCTCTATTCCTCCTAGTGTTTTCTTTATGTTTCTTCTCATGCCCTCTTTGGCTATCTAAAGCATTGACAGCATGGTCACTCCGAATGCTTGACCTTTTCTGCCTGGATTTTCTCTCGTCATTGCTAAATTGGTTTCCACGTGCATATACGATCTTTACACCCTTTATGGCATGAGAAACTTTCATCATCATTCCGATCCCTTCTCTTCACTTGTTCACTGTGGTGTACTGTCTCTTTGAGTTTGTATTCTTTTTCAGAAACTTTATATTCATTCTTCGCCCTGGTATGGCCATCCCATGCTTTTTCTTCTGAACCACGGCCACTCCTCACAGTACCTCGTCCTTCTTCTCTTCCCCGTTTTGATGAACTTTCATCGTGGGATAGCTTTGGCCTATGCCATTCGTCCCTCTCCTACTGCCTCTCAACCCTCTCTCTGTGCAACCAGACCTCGTCTTTGTGCTGAACTGAATGATGTTCATCAAAATTATCTCTAATTCTTTGTTGTTCATCTCTTTTACGCGGGTCTAACATTCCATCCCTTTCTTGCTTCCTACGACTGCTGCTGGATTCTCTGTGTCCATGCAAGATCTCATCTTTGTCTGCATGATTCTTCCTCAGATACTCCTCATCTTTCCTTCTTTTGATGTGGTAATCATCTCCTGCTTCATACCTCTGAATATCTCGTTGCTAAGCAAGAAGTTTCATCTCAACCAACTTATACTACTGAAGCCTTTTTCTTTCTGCTGCTGTAGGGATTTGGATTTCGAAACCTTTTCAGAGCATGCGAAGTTGAACGCAAATTCGAAAAAAAACCTATAAGACTTGAAGGGTCCAAAACAGAATTGAAAGGAAGGATTTCGGCTTGTTTCAATCATCAACTCCCATCACTCAGTCAGATCAGTGGTTGTTTTTTTTTTTAATGCGCAACTGAAAACTTCCCCTGCAAGATATAGAAAGCTAGCTCTTTTATAGTTGATCCGTCCCCATTTTGACTGTGAAATTCCAAGTGCTTTCACAAGAGTTTTCATTCAAATGGGTTTTGAATTCTCATCTAAATCAGATAAAACTTTATCACATTCTCATCCAAAGAAAGAGTTTTGGTTTCATCCAATTTGTTTTTTTTTTTTTTTTTTCTGTTTTTCCCTTTTTTTTTATTAAAAATAAAAGATTACACAACTTAAACAAAATTAAATAGTTAATTAAAAATTAAAAACTAATTAGTTAGAAATTAAAAAATCAAAATATAAACCGGATAAAATTTGGTGTCTACAGTTGCCCCTCTTTGTGCATTCCCTGAGAAACAGGGGATGTGCAAAGACGTAGACACCCTACTAAGTTCTCAAACATTAAAAAGATCTATGTACTTAAAGAAAATCCAGTCGTAGAAAAGCTCTTCTAAGTGAGGCGTAAACTTTAAATAAACCCAACATAAAAACATACTCCTCCATCGAGGCTTCAAATTTAAATAAACTTGACACGAAAACATACTCCTCCACCGAGGCTTCAACTTTAAAGGAAAATCATACTCCTCCACCGAGGCTTCAACTTTAAAAGAAAAACAATACTCCTCCATCGAGGCATCAACTTTAAATGAAAACAATACTCCTCCACCGAGGCATCAACTTTAAATAAACAATACTCCTCCAC
Source organism: Fremontodendron californicum (assembly GCA_030761205.1). Lineage (NCBI taxonomy): Eukaryota > Viridiplantae > Streptophyta > Magnoliopsida > Malvales > Malvaceae > Fremontodendron > Fremontodendron californicum. The sequence goes on along the minus strand of JAULJL010000019.1, from coordinate 4,540,633 downwards.
CGAGGCATCAACTTTAAAAGAAAACAATACTCCTCCACCGAGGCATCAACTTTAAATGAAAATAATACTCCTCCACCGAGGCTTCAACTTTAAATGAAAACAGTACTCCTCCATCAAGGCATCAACTTTAAATAAACAATACTCCTCCACCGAGGCATTAACTTTAAAAGAAAATAGTACTCCTCCACCGAGGCATCAACTTTAAAAGAAAATAATACTCCTCCACTGAGGCGTCAACTTTAAAAGAAAACAATACTCCTCCACCAAGGCATCAACTTTAAATGAAAATAATACTCTTCCACTGAGGCTTCAACATTAAATGAAAATAGTACTCCTCCACGAAGGCATCAGCTTTAAATGAAACTTAACGAAATTTGAAAATTCTCAAACGTAAATGTAAACTTCAAAAATCTTACCTTGAACTCCAAAAGAAATCGCTAACCTCGCAAATTAGCATTCCAAATTAAAATTCACGTCCAAATCATACTGAATACCTGAAATAATCTTTCTTGGGTGCAAATATATAAATGCAATACAGTACATGAATGCCATGAATGTCGATGCATACCGTGCAATGGATGTCATGAATGCTCTATAATAAACAATATCAACTCCCTGAATCTCTTAATCAAAATAAAAGGTTCTCAAGCTCATCATTCATCTCTGTTTGCACTTGGCTTCAAATTGGTAGAACGAATCTTACTATCTCTTTCCTCTTTTCAAAATCTGCAAAATATGAACAACTTTCTTTCCTCGAAAGTTTCAAAACACTAATCATTCTATATCTCATCTTATGCCAGCTCAACTGGGCTTAAGATTTCATTATGGAAATTCTTATCTTCAAAAATTCTCACTTTTAAAATTCACACCTCGTCTTATCTCCCGATTTTTCTGCTCAGTTATCCATAGATTTCTCATAAAAATAAATGCAGGGATCTCTTAAGATTATATTCCAATTTATCAATCATTATTCTAATTTCATAGCAAACGCAATGCATGATGCATCCCTTCTATTCAATGCAAAGGTATAAAATTGAGAATAACAAATGGAAGGCAAAAATGAGCTGGAAAGAGAGATCTTTGAAAAATTTTATCTAAAAGTTCTAAATTGATACTCGGAGGTTCTTGTAAAATGATTCCCTGAGATTTTGAAAAGATACCCAGAGGTTTTGAAAAATTAACCGATGATTTTAAAAAGATACCCGTAGGCTTTGAAAAGATACTCGGAGGCTTTAAAAATTACCCGGAGGTTTTGAAAAGTTACCCGAAGGTTTTGAAAAGATACCCGGAGGTTTTGAAAAGATACCCGGAGGTTTTGAAAAATTACCCGGAGACTTTGAAAAGATACCCGGAGGTTTTGAAAAGATACCCGGAGGTTTTGAAAAGATACCCGGAGGCTTTGAAAAATTACTCGGAGGTTTTGAAAAATTACCCGGAGACTTTGAAAGATTACTCGAAGGCTTTGAAAAGATACCCGGAGGCTTTGAAAAATTACCCGGAGGTTTTGAAAAGATAACACTTTTTATGCTTTCCTCAACTAAATGCTCAAAACTCTTACCTTGAAAATCTTCCTCAACCGAGATTCAATACTTCACCTTGAAAAGAACCATCCTTAAAAAGAGTTTAATTTCAAATTTCAAAAGCTAAAATCTTTCTTATATGTTAAATCCATGCGATGAATGACATGAATGCCATGAAATGCAATTATATAAAATGAATGTCATGTGATGGAATGCAAACTAATATCATGAATCTTTAACGATGACAAAAGGATACTCAAGCTCATCGTTTCGTCATTTTTCAATTCCCAAACGTTTGGACTTGTAACCAGGCTGATCTCCGCTAATTTAATCAGATGATCACAACACCCTTTTCTTTCTAAAAAAGACATCTCATTTAGTCCCTAGGTTTTAAATATGTATTTCCAGACTCTTTCATTATTCTCATCATATTCTCCTTTCTTCCCAGAATGTCATCTTCAAGCATATTCAAATTTCAAACTGAAAAATCTTCAATGAAATGATGCAAAAGAGCATACTCTGCCATTTGCCGACTCAATAGATCCCATTCTAGAAACTAGTCCTCTCATTATGGTAAAAAACCTTCTCATTTTTGCCTCCCAAAAATGTCGCTCTCATCATACTGGTTCAAAACTCAAATATATACCATTCCAAACTGTTCATGTTCTAATCTTCTTTGAAAAGAAAGAATATGCCCAAAAATCATTTTTCAATCACGCCCCCATGAAAATTGCCCCATATCAAGTTTCCATGTTCGAAAATCAAGTTTCCATTTTCTAAACAAAAAACGCAACTTTGGATCTCCTAAAAACTGGTGATTACTGCAAGAATGGATAAGGTGAATCACAATTTGGTTCATTGAGTACTCTAATTTGTCAAGGTTTTGGTTATCAAGGGAGGTTTCATCACATAAGGGAAAAATTAAAGTTTCTTCATCTAAACTCACAATGAATTTCCTTCAACAATCAGGTTTTCACAAAAAGTTTTATTTTGAAAACACAATCCATTTTAGCACTCTTTCTAAGTTTCTTGATATATAGCAATTCAAAAAATGTCAAGACTATCTATGATGGGTTCAAAATTTGGACAAGAAAGGAAAAAGGATTTTCAATTTCGGGCCAAGTCATCCAAATGATGTTGACCTTCTTAAGTTTCTCATAAGTGTTCGACGTTTCCTAGTAGGTTCAAAATATCATTTCTTTTGTACTTTTTGTTAGGCCTGGCCACAGTTATGCAGAGTTGCTTTCTAATTTTTGCTCTAGACTGCCCGTTTTTGGGTTTTCACCCTAGAGCTTAATTCTTTTTCTTTCCTCCCTTTTTTTTTTTTTTTGCTCTACCATGCATTTGAGAATTCAAATTTCTTCAATGACAATTCAAAAGGATCAGATAAAATCTGAGGAAAAACTCTTCAACTTAAACATTCATACTTGATCAAAATGTACTTTTCAAGCTTGTAATGTAGGCCAAGGTTTAGGGTTATGAAAAAAAGATAATCAGTCCCAAAAATGTGTTTAAAGGTAATTAAACCAATGATCATTTCTTCTTCTCAAAATATCTCATATCTTTCTTTTCATTTTGAGGGTAATCAAACCACGAATCATTTCTCTTCATGAGGATTTCATCATTTCTACTTCTCATCAAACCATGGATCATTTCTCTTCATGAGGATTTCATCTTGCAAACTTTTCTTTTCATTTTGTTCTTTCTTTTTCTTTTTTCTTCTCCTTTTTTTTTCTTTTTTTTTTCACAGACTTTCCTATCATAAAGTGAGTTTGAAAATTTGAAACTCAATCCATTTCAATATTTGTCCCCCTGACATAAAGCATTCTTTTCGTGGTGTAGAAATATGATCCAAATGTATGACCCTCCATAGAAAGATAATTCTTCATACTTGCCCCCCGATGTGGAGGGTGATCCTTGGTCAAGGTTCATTCAAAAAACAAGAATACAATAGGCTCAAAGGGGTAGCAAAGGATAATTTCTCATTTTCTGAAAGGAATACGAAAGATGGCCATTTTTCATTTCCAGTATGAATATTTCCATCGAAGAGCAAACCCCAGGTGGAGTAGATAATAAGAATTGCCATTAAAATCATTTAAATATCTCATATGCATGATATCACAGTTTTTTTTGCAACTCATGCATCCTCTCAATGTGCCTATCCAAATGAAGGCCCAACCCAACAATTCTCCTTATTCCAGTTTTCTCTAAGTGTCCATGCAATTTCATTCGATCATAGAGGAAAACAAAGTTTGCACAAGTCGTAATGGTGTGCAAAGAAAAATATCAGGTCATTTGGCTCTTAGGTAATCCTGCCCCAAGATGTGGCAAAGGATAACTGGGTGAAAATAGGTGTTACTCAAGTCAAAGTATTCAAAGATACTGGAAAAATATGGCTTTTAAGGTAATTTTGCCCCCAATATGTGAGTAAAAGACACCATTCTGGAAAAGAAAAATTCGGGCATGGTTGAGAAACTTAGGAGCGATGTGTTTAAAGCTCTAGATAGCCTTGACACTTATCAAATTACCAAAATCTAGATTCTTTCAAGAGAGTACCTCATGAATTGGTTCTCAAAAAATGTTTTGCAAATCAAATGATCATTTCATTGCTCATTGCTTAGACAAAGATCATTGACCTTTTGGGATTCATTTATTGGTTAAAAGAAAGGTGAGGTTCACGACATTTCAATTTTAGGCCATCAAAGAAATCAAGCTTTTATGTGGTCTGATTTGAAACTAGACAAGGGAATGGACAGCCAAGTTCATTCTTAACAATAATCACCATTTTATTCAAGGTCTAAGAAAATAAATCATGCAAATATAAGCGATTCCTAACAAAAACAAATCTCCTAAAGCACCTAAATAATGCTTAAAAATGTCATGCCAAAAATGAAAACATCAAAAATTCCTCCAGATTGAATTCTGAGTGACATCCCTTATCTTCCGACTTCAAATCCCAAAAATTCCAAAACCTCCAAAGTTAAAGTGCCGCCATTGATGAGATCCCCTCAACATTCGGCTCATCTTTTTTTCAAAGCTCAAAAACTCTGCTTTAGTCAGACTCTGTACTTTTCGCTTCAAAGCTTCACAATTTTCAGTAGAGTGGCCTAAAATTCCAACATGATAACCACAGGTAGTATTGGCCTCGTGACCTTTAGGATAAGGAGGTTTTAAATCTTTTGGATAAATTGGTCCGATAAAATTGGCTTGAAAAAGCTGGGGAAGTAACTCCGTGTAGGTCATTCAAATTGGATCAATAGGAGTTCTATCCCGACTACTACATCGTTTGTTCTAATTAACAGGCCCAAAAATTGGTCGAGAATTGACACCATGATATCTGTCTGCGTGCGAACCAATCTGCGGTGACGATGTGAAGCAAAGAGTTTCTTCCTTAGGTATCTGAAATGGTATCCAATCAAAAGACTTTTTACTGGGAATTAGGTGTTTTGATTCAGCTACTTGATGCTTTGATTCATCATGCGAGCCATCGAACGCATGTGGTTGATCCAAAGGTGACGAACATTCTTGAGGAATACTTTCAACCATCTTAAAAAGCTGCTCTTTCATTTCTCGAATATCATGTCCAAATTCTCCAACAGTTCCCTCTAAGGCAATAATTTGTACTTCCAGATGACCTGTCATGTATTTTGGATACACATTTGCCTTCAACCCTTCAATCATGTTGATCATTTCTTCTGCCTTACGAGTGCTTTTACAAATCTGGTCTAATAAATGCCTGAGGAAATCCTATTTTTGTCCATATTCCCTTTCCATTTTCTCGAGCTTCTGGGTTAACTCTTGGCACTTCTCTTTCTTTTTCATGTATTCCAAACATATCTCTTCATTTTCTACTCCCATATCTTCAAGCTCCGAAACCCTTTGCGAAAACAAATCATCTAATCGCTCAAAGGCTGTCTTCCATACCTTGCATTCATGATCCAATTCACGAATTTTTTGCTCAGATTGACTGCCTTCTATTCTCTTTATCTTCACTCGCGATCTTTGGTTTTCCTGCTCTGATTCATCTTCTTCTTCGCTTGATTTCCTCTTGGTTAACTCAAATTCCAGCACTGAGTCTGACTGAGTGAGCTGAACTGGGATATCTGATTTTTTTCCAAGGAAGTAACATATCTTTGTCTCACCTAGCTTGCCACACAAGATACTCAGCAGTAACACCTCTCGAAAGGAAACCTTGGTCGACCCGGATGGTTTGCTTCCAAACTTTGGCAAGATCATTTTTCTTCTCTGAAGCCCCATCATTCGCATAAGAGAATTCCAAACGGTTGAGCCTTTGCGTCATAGGAATAAATTGTTCATGTCTAGCCTGTCTAAGGACCAAAATAAGTGCGTAACTAACGACCCCCCATAGCCCTGGAAGAGGTACCCAAGGTTGATTTCCACAACTATATAACACAGAATCAAGCTTCATCCACTGAGCTAACCACACAACTTCTCGATTTATGAGCTTGCAGAAAAATGACATCCAAACGTGTTTTCTCTTTGGGTTCCGCCAAACACTATTACAGAATTCCCGAATGGGAACGTCAGAGGTGAAGTATAATTTAATGCATTCAAAATGGCTTTTCATCCATATGTACAGTAATTGTATGCATCCAGTAAAGTGTCCATTTCCCAATCGTCGACAGTGATTCAACGATTTGATAGCTTCTGCCAATATTGTTGGTGCCACATTTAGCCGGTGCTCAATCTGATCAACCAAGTCTACTACGACCATCTCAACATGCCCCAAGATTTTGGGAAAGACAACCATCCCATAAAGGGCAAGCGCCATTGCTTTCATACCTTCTTCGTCGTTCAAATGCTCCCTAATGAAATCTCGCAGAAAATCCCATGTGATATAACTATATTCACCTTTTTCCACGATGTGATGGTCCACTTCAGACAAACTGATCCCTAACATCCTAGCAACTTTCCTAGTATAGCCCATTTTATTTTTCAAATAGACTTTGTCAGGATCTTGGTAGTCGAAATGGAGCATTGCGAGTATTCTTCAATAGTGGGTACCATGTCTACCTCATTGAAGACGAAACATCTATAAGAAGGGTCCCAGAAATGTACCATTGCCTTAATTAAGTTGGTGTCTACTGTGACTTGGAGGAGTAACGCGAGGTCACCATACCTTTGCTGGAATATTTCTTGTTTTCCCGTGTTCCAAGATCCCCAAATGTCAACTAAATCGACAAGATCATTCTGTGTAAGGTCTAGATGAACCTCCTCGGGGAGTATGGACACATAGCCGGCTGGTAGACAATCTCCTTTATTTCGCTGAACCTTTTCGGACCTCAACTTCAAACAACTCAGGGATTCAAACTTTGCATACTCGGATCTTACTAGGATTTCCATGGATGACAGTAAAGATTCTTCTTATCAAAGACTGTTATGCTGCAAGATATCTAGTATGATGCATGATGGAATACAATGAGAAAGAGAAGGAAAGAAAGAAAACAAGAAGTTAGATATCATATCAACAAACTTATGAAAGGATAAAAATACAACAGCATGTATAAGCACTACATCATCATGGTGAGCATATCAGCAAAACAAATGTGTCAAGTAAACAAAATCATGTTAATGAAAAAGTATAAGGCAAGAAGTGTCCCTTCATGTGTCATAAGTTCGGGTTCTCCTCTATATAAGGTTGGACATTGCTCTATCTTAGAGTTTGGCCACTTAAGTATTATTTATATGCTGGGTTTAGGATACTTGACCAAGCTAAAAAGGTCCTTAAATTGCTCCTTAACATCATCCGTGTAGAATAAGTAAGGCACCCCATTCCTCACCCATTACAGGCTCCAACCGGAAGGGTTCAATTCGGGTGAGAGTATTTTCCAAAGTTATGGCGGAGGTTATCACCTCTAAAAAACTTTGGTACTTTACACTCTGAAGGTGTTTCACTAGCCGTTGCGGGGGTTTTCACCCCTCGAAGGCATAGGTACTTTACCCTCTCCTAAAAGGGACGAGTTCGGGTATAGGACTTTATGATATGCATGTGTGGTGTGTGCGAAGGGACATTCAAACCTTCTTTTACCCACAAATGTACAAGAAACAAAAGTTGTTAGTACAAATAACAAAATCAAAAATAAAAATAAATAAACAAATAAATAAACAAATAAATAAATACATAAAATTTAAACACTTAAAGACCAATATTTAAAACCTAAGGTATCACAAGACTAATTTATGGCTCGACTCTCTAATGTCCCCAGTGGAGTCGCCAAACTGTCATAACGTGCCAAATGCGAATTCAGCATGCTAGACGCAAATCAATGGAGTCGCCACAATCATCTAATCTAGGTGTGATTAGTCACCTTTATAAATCTATCCTATTTAAAGTAATCCTAAGCTTGACTAAGGCACCTTAAAAAGAATAGGTTCTGGTCTACTTGTCAGAACTAGGTTCGGGAGTACGGTTACGTGTGAGGAAGGATTAGCACCCTCACGACGCCTATCTAAGAGATAGTACCTAATTAGTCTTGTGATACTTAAAAAGTCTTAATTAAATGGTCTTGTCTATCCTATTTCATTTTAATTGTTAAAGTTAGAAATCTCGAAAATCATTTTTTATGTCTTCCTTCCATTCATCTGGAGAGATTACTAAAAAATGTTTCCTCACCTCGAGAGTATTCAAAAGAAACCATTCGTTATATTGAAGAGGCTCCGTAGTCGAAAAAGTTAGATTATTTAACAAAGTTATTTCTCTTAAATTAATCTTCCAAAATTAATCCATATTTTATTAATGTTTGTTCGAAAAAATAAATTCTGATCTTTAATATCGAAAATCATCCCTTAAAATATTCTTCCATTCGTTTTGGAGAATTTTTAAAAGAATTTTTCTCACTTAAAAATTTCTTAAAAGTCATCCGTTCGCAATTTTCTTGAATTTCATCATCGAAAAAAATCTGAATTTATTCTTCTATTTTAATTAAGCATTTATTATGGAAAATCAATTTAGAGAAAAATGTTGAAAATTAATTATTCTTAAAACAATAAATTTTTTATTTTTGTTGGTATTGAAATTAATCTCTTAAAATATCCTTCCATTCATTATGGAGAATTTTTAAGAGAAATTTCTCAGAAATTAACCATTCGTAATTTCTTGGAATTTCATCATTGGAAAAATCTCAATTTTATTAATTTAAAAAATAACTAATCTTCAATTAAAATTAATTAATCTAATCTTATTAATAAATACATCAATAAATATAATAATATGCAATTAATAATATAAAATCAATTAATAATAAAATATAAGAATATAATATAATATAATATAATATAAGTAACTAAAATAAGTATTAGTTTTTTTATGAAGAAAATAATGGTTAATGAAATATTTAATAATAATATAAAATATAATAACAATTAATAATATAAAATATAATATAATACTAATAATCAATAATATAATAGTAATAACTAAAATATAAAAAAATTATATAAAAAATAATAGTTAATAAATAATTAGTAAACAATTAATAATTAACTCAGAAAATAAATCTGCAAAAAAAAAAAAAAAAAAAAAAAAAAACTTAAAAATGCCATTAGTAATAATAAACAAAATAAATAATAAATAAAACAAAAGACAAAAAAAAATAACCACTTAAATCTTCTTGACTTCTCTTGGTAGGACCCACGGTCATTAGATCTCCACCTTCAGATTCTCTATTCCTCCTAGTGTTTTCTTTATGTTTGTTCTCATGCCCTCTTTGGCTATCTAAAGCATTGACAGCATGGTCACTTCGAATGCTTGACCTTTTCTGCCTGGATTTTCTCTCGTCATTGCTAAATTGGTTTCCACGTGCATATAATCTTTACACCCTTTATGGCATGAGCAACTTTCATCATCATTCTAATCCCTTCTCTTCACTTGTTCACTATGGCGTACTATCTCTTTGAGTTGGTATTCTTTTTCAGAAACTTTATATTCATCCTTCGCCCTGGTATGGCCATCCCAATCTTTTTCTTTTGAACCACGGCCACTCCTCACAGTACCTCGTCCTTCTTCTCTTCCCCGTTTTGATGAACTTTCATCGTGGGATAGCTTTGGCCTATGCCATTCGTCCCTCTCCTGCTGCCTCTCAACCCTCTCTCTGTGCAACCAGACCTCGTCTGTGTGCCGAACTAGATGATGTTCATAAAAATTATCTCTAATTCTTTGTTGTTCATCTCTTTTACGCGGGTCTAACATTCCATCCCTTTCTTGCTTCCTACGACTGCTGCTAGATTCTCTGTGTCCATGCAAGATCTCATCTTTGTCTGCATGATCCTTTCTCAGATACTCCTCATCTTTCCTTCTTTTGATGTGGTAATCATCTGCTGCTTCATACCTCTGAAGATCTCGTTGCTAAGCAAGAAGTTTCATCTCAACCAACTTATACTACTGAAGCCTTTTTCTTTCTGCTGCTGTAGGGATTTGGATTTCGAAACCTTTTCGGAGCATGCGAAGTTGAACGCAGATTGAAAAAAAAACCTATAAGACTTGAAGGGTCCAAAACAGAATTGAAAGGAAGGATTTTGGCTCGTTTCAATCGTCAACTCCCATCACTCAGTCAGATCAGTGGCTGTTTTTTTTAATGCGCAACTGCAAACTTCCTCTGCAAGATATAGAAAGCTAGCTCTTTTATAATTGATCCGTCCCTATTTTGACTGTGAAATCCCAAGTGCTTTCACAAGAGTTGTCATTCAAATGGGTTTTGAATTCTCATCTGAATCAGATAAAACTTTATCACATTCTCATCCAAAGAAAGAGTTTTGGTTTGATCTAATTTATTTCTTTTCTTTTCTTTTTTTTTTTCGATTTCTTTTTCTTTTTTTTCATTTTCTATTTTTCCCCCTTTTTTTTTTGTTTTTTTTTATTAAAAATAAAAGATTACACAACTTAAACAAAATTAAATAGTTAATTAAAATTAAAAACTAATTAGTTAGAAATTAAATAATCAAAATATAACCCGGATAAAATTCGGTGTCTGCGATTGGACGCTTTTCTTGCATTAAAACAGCTCCGCTTCCTATTCCTGAGGCATCACATTCAATCTCAAAGGCTTTGTCAAAGTTAGGTAATGTTAAAACAGGTGCTGAACATAACATATCTTTAAGATTAACAAATGCTTTCTCTTGTTCATTGCCCCAATAAAAACCAACATTCCTTTTAATAACTTCAGTAAGTGGTGCAGCAATAGTGCTAAAGTCTTTAACAAAACGCCTATAAAAACTAGTTAAACCATGAATGCTTCTTACCTCACTTACCCCTTTAGGCTTCGGCCAGTCCTTAATGGCCTTGACTTTCTCTTTATCCATCTCAATACCTTTTGAGCTAACAACATATCCAAGAAATATAACTCTATCCATGCAAAAGGTACACTTCTTAAAATTAGTATACAACTTTTCAGTTTTCAACACATTAAACACAAACCGCAAATATTCAACATGCTTATCTAAGCTTTTGCTGTACACTAAAATGTCATCAAAGTAGACTACTACAAATTTACCTAAAAACTCATGCAAAACATGATTCATTAATCTCATGAAAGTTCTAGGTGCATTGGTAAGTCCAAATGGCATGACTAACCATTCATATAACCCATACTTAGTCTCAAAAGCTATTGTCCATTCATCACCTCCTTTCATCCTAATTTGATGGTAACCACTTTTAAGATCTATCTTACTAAAAACACAAGATCCATACAATTCATCTAGCATATCAACTAATCTAGGAATGGGATGACGATACTTTACCGTGATATTGTTGACTGCTCTACAATCAACATACATCCTCCAAGACCCATCCTTCTTTGGCACTAGAAGAACCGGAACAACACATGGACTCATGCTTTCTCTTATGTACCCTTTACTCATCAAGTCTTCAACTTGCCTTTGAAGTTCCTTTGTCTCCTCTAGATTACTTCTATAGGCTGGTCAGTTTGGAATAACTGCTCCGGGTACAAAATCAATCTGATACTCAATGCCTATTTGATGCACTCAAAAGTGTGTATCTTATTTAACCTTGGACTTAAAAAAATCAATTGTAGAGTATAGTGATTAGCAAGGGCCGAGTCCTCAGGGATTGGGTTTTAGTTTATAAGTTAATAGTTTAAAACTTAAAAACAAGTAAACAAAAGTAAAGGGGGTTTTGAAATCAGATTTAAACAAAAGTTAACAATAAGAATGAGAAAACAAGTAATTAAGAAGAATCAAATATGAGAAATATGGTTAAGGTTTCATTCTCCACCACTAGACATCATTAAGAATCAATTTCATATCTATCAACATTAATTAGCTATCAAAGTTAACAACAAGCTCTGTTACCCCAATCTTTCCTTAGTTTGTCGTTAAATAGAACAAGCTCTCTATTTAATCTCTAACTATCAAACAACCTAGAATAAGCTCTCTAAGTTCAATTTAATAGCAGCTTTATGATGAGAAAGATAGGTTGATCTAAGCAACAAACACATAAGCTCGGATTGTTCAACTTAGGTTATGTTCCACTTTGCAATTATTGAAAACTTGACATAATCATTAATCACAAATTGCTACTTACGAATAGGAAATCAAGACAATTACACGGATCAAGAATCCTAAACTAGCATTAGACAATTATCAAGATTTATCTAGTTGTACACCTAAATAAATCGAGACAACATCATAAACAATTCTTGTAGAAGAACATAAGCAACTTTGATAGAAAATTAATGATAGATAGAATCTGAAAATTAATTACATAACATGTCTAGGGCTTTGAAATCACCCTTAACCAAAGAAGTTTAGCATAACATAGGCATAGACAATATATACATAAAACTAAAAAGGAAATAAAAGAATGGAGAAGAAGAAGAAGAAGAAGAAGAATAATGATGATCTTTGAGTCTCCTCAAAAGATGTCTAGTTTATGGCTCAAAAGATGGTATTTATAGAGCTTTAAAACCCTGAGAATAAATCCTTGCCGCACAAGTAAGCCTGGAGGCAGAAAAATCATGTTTTTGCCTTTTTTTCAGATTTGCGGTTAGGGTTTTTCTGGCCGTAAGGTTCTTTAGGGAGATCTTCTAGCGCCAATTTTGTTGCCCATTTATTATCCGATTTGGGCCCATAATATATCGTTGGAAATATAATCAAGTCAACTTCAAAAGTCAAGAAGGAAGTTTCTTCAAATAAAGAATCTAACATCATGTTTTCCTTACAACAAGCTCCGGAGGTCAAATGTGCCTGATTGCTTTTCAACTAGAAATTGATATTTTTGACTCCCAAGTCTTCCTTCATCTTGTGATTATGATTTTGTAAGCTCTTTAACATCATTATTGACATCTTTTGACTTCATTCTCCTTATTGTACCTAAAATTCAAAAATATATTATAAGTAAACAAGATAAAGATCGAAAACATAACAAAAACTAAAGATAGAAAGGCATAAAATGTATATTTTATGAGCTTATCACTATTATGGAAGGCAACCCACTTGGCATCTCCTTCGAAAATAACTTTTCAAATTCTTGTAACAAAGAAACAGCAACACTAGGAAGAGCTTGGTTAGATTCATCAAGATTAAGATATGATTCTTTATAAACAAAGAAGATCATGGGTTGATCTTCAAAAAAAGCCTTCTTAACCTCACTCTCTTTTGCATAAAAGCTCATCTTTGTTTTTGCTTTTCTTTATTGTGGCATCACATTCTTTTTTTCAGCCACTTTTCTGTTTTTGTCACTTTCTTTTTCCTCCCCCTTTTCGGCCCAATCTATCTTTTTTTTCGTTCTCTCCTTTTCTCCTCAATAGATTTGGCCACACTCAATTCTTTTTTCTCAAAAACAGATTTCAATTTCAATTGGTCTTCATAGACCTACTTTAGTGTTAAATGAATAAGGTTGATGGTTTTGCAATCTTTTACAAAGCTGTACATATTCCTAAACCCATCATGTGTAATCCTCCTATCATACTGCCATGGCCTCCCCAACAATAGATAGCCAGCATGCATAGGCATTGATAAGTGCTTAATTCCATACATTTTCCTATTTAATTTCCTTATACTTTGTGCTTTGATTCTTACTTCCTTGACATTTTACTAGGTTTTTATGCTTTGTAGGTATTTTGGAGAAGATGAAGTCAAAACATGTCAATTAGGATGTTAAAGAGCTTACAAAATCACAATCACAAGATGGAAAAAGAACCGGGAGTCAAAAAGATCAAATTCTTGGTGCAAAGCAAGAAGACAAATTTGACCTCTGGAGCTTGTTGCTAAGAAAACATGATGTAAGACTCTTTATTCGGAGAAACTTTCTTCTTGACTTTTGAAGATCACTTGATTACCTTCCCAACTGTTGGTCATGGGCCTAAATCGGATAAGAAATGGTCATCCAAATCGGGATTGGAATATCTTCCTAAAAACCCTAGCCGCAAATCACATATTTTTCTTAATACCCTAGCTGACATTTATGTTTATCCTTGTCAAAGAAGGATTAGTGGCTGTCAACTTGCATTAATTGCATTAATTGCAAGTATCTTTCCTTAAAGCTAATCCTAGTCAAAGTTGGAGAATTAAATCAGCCAAGATTTTCCTTCCTTACACTTACTGTGCCTGCAAGTTTATAATCTCTCTTCATTAAAGAGTGCTTTGACTAAAACTTTCCTACTTTATTCAAACTTGGCTGCCAAGGCTTATATCTTTCCTTAAAACACAAAAGTCAGCCACTTTTCCTTAACTTTAGCCACAAGTCAGCATTTATTGAAGGGAGTGAGCTGAAATTCACTTGTTTGATGCCCTAGCTATTGCCTATAAATAGAGATTAAGGGGGCATACAAAATGGAGACTTCTCCAAGCATCAAAGTTCTGATTTCTTCTTTATTTCTTTGTTTTTGAGAGAACAAGAGGCTGGATAATTAATATTCTTCTTCTTCTTCTTTCTTTCTTTTATTTTCTTCTTAGATTATCTTTAGTTTTATGTTTATGTTTACAATGCCTATGCTAGGCTAAACTTTTATTTAGTTAAGGGTGATTTCAAAGCCCTAGACATGTTATGTAATTAATTTTCAAAATCTATCTATCATTGTTTTCTATCAAAGTTGCTTATGTTCTTCCATTAAAATTGTTCATGATGATGTTTTTATTTGTTTAGGTGGCCAACTAGATAAATCTTGATAATTGTCTAATGCTGGCTTAGGAGTCTTGATCCGTGTAATTTTCTTGATTTCCTATTCATAAGTAGCAATTTGTGATTAATGATTATGGTCAAGTTTTCAATAATTGCAAAGTAGAACATAACCTAAGTTGAACAATCCAAGCTTATGTGTTTGTTGCTTAGATCAACCTATCTTTCTCATCATAAAGCTGCTATTAAATTGAACTTGGAGAGCTTATTCTAGGTTGTTTGATAGTTAGAGATTAAATAGAGAGCTTGTTCTATTTAACGACAAACTAAGGAAAGATTGGGGTAACAGAGCTTGTTGTTATCTACGGTTGTTAACTTTGATAACTAATTAATGTTGATAGATATGAAATTGATTCTTAATGATGTCTAGTGGTGGAGAATGAAACCTTAACCATATTTTTCTCATATTTGATTACTTCTTATTTACTTGCTTTCTTCTTTGATTATAAGTCTTTAGTTTAAATTGATTTTAAAAACCTCCCCTTTTATTTTGTTTTCTTTGAATTTAGGTTTTAGACTAATAATTCTTAAACTAAAACTCAATCTCTGAGGACTCGACCCTTGCTAACTACTATACTTACAATTGATCTTTTTAGTGCAAGGTTAAATAAAGATACACTCTTTTGGGTACATCAAGTTTTTGGCGCCGTTGTCGGGGATTGCTTTCTTTAGTTTATTAGTTTATTGGTTTATTCTTATTTTCTGTTCTAATTATTTACTTTTTTTTATTAGTGAATGTTCCAAGCTCCCGAAGAAGACTTAAGACTTAGGAGAATTCGCAAATTTATAACTTCTCACCAACAACCAATCGAGGAGTTGATCCAAAACATCCAAGAGGAGAAAGGAGAGATGGCAGCAGCTGACAACCGAACTCTCAAGGAGCTAGCCGCTCCGGACTTGGGTCAACAACCATTATGCATTGAATATGCTAATCTTGAGGTAGCTTTTGAATTAAAATCTGGTTTGATTCATCTTCTCCCAACTTTTCATGGTTTTGCAGGAGAAGATCCAAATAAGCACCTCAAGGAATTCCATGTAGTGTGCTCAAGCATGAGACCAACAGGGGTCACAGAAGAGCAAGTTAAGTTGAGAGCCTTCCCATTCTCTCTAGCTGATTTAGCAAAGGAATGGCTATACTATCTACCATCCGGGACCATCACTACATGGAATATTATGAAGATGCATTCTTGGAAAGGTATTTCCCAACATCTAAGGCTGCCAACTTTAGAAAAGAGATATGTGGGATTCGGCAATACAACGGAGAGTCCTTATATGAATATTGGGAGAGGTTCAAGAAACTTTGTGCATCATGTCCACACCATCAGATAAGTGAACAACTTCTCATCCAATACTTCTATGAAGGTTTCATGCCCATGGAGAGAAGTATGATAGATGCTGCTAGTGGGGGAGCTCTAGTTGATAAGACTCCCGGGGCTGCTAGAACATTAATCTCCAACATGGCAGGCAATTCTCAACAATTCTCAATGAGACATGATCCACCACCACAACCCAAAAAAGTCAATGAGGTAAGTATATCATCCCTTGAACAAAAATTTGATAAACTGACTTCTCTTGTTCAACAATTGGCTGTAGGTAATATACAGCAAATAAAGGCTTGTGGCATATGTTCAAACATGGGCACCAAACTGATATGTGTCCAACACTTCAAGAGGACACCAATGAACATCTGAATGCCATGGGTGGATTTCAGAACCAATCAAGGAAATATGATCCCTACTCAAACACATACAATCCAGGATGGAGGGATCATGCAAACTTCAATTATGGAGGGAACCAACCACAAACTATTCCTCCACCATTTGACAACAGGCCATCGGGTTTTCAGCAAAGAGTGCAACAACCATACCAAACCCAACAACAAGTGCCACCCATCCAAAATTCAAGTACTTCTCTTGAAGATCTTGTTAAAGCTCTCTCTACTAATACAATTCAATTTCAACAGGAAACAAAGACAAGTATCCGAAATTTGGAGACACAAATTGGGCAATTGGCAACAACCATGAGTCAAATGCAAGCAAGGGATTCCGAAAAATTACCTTCCCAAACCACAATGAATCTAAGAGAGAATGCCAATGCTATAACTCTAAGAAGTGGGAAACAGCTTGAGACACCACAAAAGGATAGTGCTCAAGGGGAGGACAACATCGTGGCATCATCTTCACATCCCAATGAGCCATTACAAAAGGTAGCTCCTAAACCATCCTTTCCTTCTTATATAACTCCTCCACCTTTTCCTAGCAGGTTAGCAAAGTCCAAGAAGGAGGACCAAGAGAAGGAAATTTCGAAAACCTTCCGGAAAGTAGAGGTGAACATTCCTTTACTAGATGCTACCAAGCAGGTGCCAAGATATGCCAAGTTCCTAAAAGAGTTGTGCACATCTAAACGGAAGTTGAAATGGAATGAAAAGGTAAGTGTGGGGGAGAATGTGTCAGCTGTTCTTCAGAAGAAACTCCCACCTAAATGCAAGGATCCAAGTATGTTTACCATTCCTTGTAAGATAGGCAACACCAGGTTTGAGTGTGCTATGCTAGATCTAGGGGCATCTATTAATGTCATGCCATATTCAATTTATGCTTCATTGAATCTAGGACCATTAGAGGAAACCGGTGTTATAATACAACTTGCAGACCGTTCTAACACTTATCCAAAAGGAGTTGTAGAAGACGTTCTTGTACAGGTTAATGAATTGGTTTTTCCCGCTGACTTTTATGTTATTGAGATGGAAGATGAGATGTCTTCTAATCCCACACCTATTCTATTAGGGAGACCATTCTTGAAAACAGCAAGAACTAAAATAGATGTACATGATGGCTCTTTAACTATGGAATTTGATGGTGAAATAATTCGCTTTAACATTTTTGAGGCCATGAGATATCCTATTGATGTGCATTCTGTTTTTAATATTGATATAATTGACTCACTAGTGCAGCAAGCTTATGAGCTAGATGGTGAAGATAGTGTGGAGATAGTCCTTAGCAAACATCTCGGAATGGGGAAAGCTAAAGGGGAACTAGCCTTGAGTGACCATGTGGAAGGGGCACTAGAATCTTTACACTCACTTCCACCTAAAGATGCAAGGTTTGATGTTTCATTTATTGATTTGCCTTTATCTAATGAGAAACTTCTACCTTCCATTTTGCAGGCACCAACTTCAGAGTTGAAACCACTACCAAACCACTTGAAATATGTGTTCTTAGGTGAAAAAGACACACTACAGGTCATCATTGCCAAAGAGCTCACACCTTTGCAACAAGATCGACTTATCCAGGTGCTTAGAGAGCATAAAACAGCAATTGGTTGGACAATTGCCGATATCAAGGGAATAAGCCCATCCATGTGCATGCACCGGATTTTGTTAGAGGAGGGGTCCAAACCAACAAGAGAAGCACAAAGAAGATTGAACCCTCCTATGATGGAGGTTGTGAAAAAGGAGATACTGAAGCTCCTAGATGTTGGAGTGATCTATCCTATCTCGGATAGCAAATGAGTGAGCCCGGTCCAAGTGGTTCCAAAGAAATCAGGTGTAACGGTGGTAACAAAGAATGAGAATGAACTTGTTCCTTCTAGGATTCAAATAGGGTGACGAGTTTGTATCGATTATCGTAAACTTAATTCCACAACTCGCAAAGACCACTTTTCTTTACCTTTTATTGTTCAAATGCTTGAAAGGTTAGCTGGCCATTCTCATTATTGTTTTCTTGATGGTTTTTCAGGTTATAATCAGATTGCCATTGCTCCGGAGGACCAAGATAAAACAACATTCACATGTCCATTTGGTACTTTTGCATATCAGCGTATGCCATTTGGTCTTTGTAATGCACCTGCTACATTCCAAAGGTGTATGGTTAGCATATTTTTAGATTATGTAGAGAACATCATAGAAGTGTTTATGGACGATTTTAGTGTTTATGGTGATTCTTTTGATAGATGTCTAGCGAACTTTACACTTGTACTTGAAAGATGCATGGAAACTAACCTTGTTTTTATTTGGGAAAAATGTCACTTTATGGTAGAACAAGGAATACTTTTGGGCCATGTTATTTCTTCTAGAGGGATAGAGGTTGATAAATCTAAAATAGATATTATGCATTCTTTAACACCTCCCACAAATGTGAGAGAGGTTCGTTCTTTTCTTGGACATGCAGGTTTCTATAGGAGATTTATCAAAGACTTCTCAAAGATCACCTTACCTCTTTGCAAGCTACTACAAAAAGATGTGGTTTTCCACTTTGATGATAAATGCAAAGAGGCGTTTGAAACATTGAAAGGACTCTTAACATCAGCTCCTATCATGCAACCACCAGATTGGAATGTACCTTTCGAAATCATGTGTGATGCTAGTGACTATGCCATTGGAGCTGTTTTGGGCCAATAGGTTGGCAAAGCCTCACATGCCATTTATTATGCCTCCTGAACTCTTAATGATGCTCAATTAAACTATTCCACTACTGAAAAAGAACTTTTGGCTGTTGTATTTGCTTTAGAAAAATTTCGATCTTATTTAATTGGTACTAAAGTAATTGTATTTTCTGACCATGCAGCCCTTAGGTTCTTACTCACTAAGAAGGAGGCCAAACCAAGGTTGATTAGATGGATACTTCTCTTACAAGAGTTTGATTTGGAGATAAAAGATAAAGAGGTTGTGACAACTTGGTTGCGGACTATCTTAGCCGTTTAGTTCATGAAGAGGATGCACTACCCTTGAATGAGAACTTTTCGGATGAGCAACTTCTTTTTATAAGTACAACAACTCCTTCGTATGCCGATATTGTTAACTACTTAGTTACCAAGAAGTTGCCACAAGAGTTGGCACAAGCTCAAAGAAATAAGATCAAGAGTGATGTCAAATACTACATATGGGATGATCCTTACCTTTGGAAGCATTGCTCCGATCAGATTATAAGAAGGTGTGTACTCGAACCTGAATTTCATTCTATTCTTACCTTTTGTCACTCTTATGCATGTGGAGGACACTTTGGATCCAAAATGACAGCCATGAAAGTTCTTGATTCTGGATTTTATTGGCCTACTATATTCAAAGATGCATACGTCTTTTGCAAGTCATGTGATCGTTGCCAAAGAACAAGTAACTTAGGGGCTAGAAATCAAATGCCTCAAACTCCAATACTTATTGTTGAAATTTTTTATGTATGGGGCATGGATTTCATGGGACTTTTTCCTTCTTCTTTTGGTAATCTTTATATTTTACTTGCCGTTGATTATGTTTCGAAGTGGGTGGAAGCAAAAGCCACTAGGACTAATGACTCTAAAGTTTTTTCAGATTTTGTCAAGACTAACATCTTTGCTAGGTTTGGAACACCAAAGGCCATAATCAGCGATAGTGGTACTCACTTGGGCAATAGGACTATGGAAGCACTTTTGAGGAAGTATAACATCACACACAAGGTCTCCACCTCATACCATCCTCAAACTAGTGGGCAAGCTGAAGTGTCAAATCGAGAAGTAAAGTCCATCCTTGAAAAGACAGTTAACCCAAATAGGAAGGATTGGAGTTCACGACTTGATGTTGCACTTTGGGCTTATAGGACAGCATATAAGACACCCATTGGTATGTCTCCTTATCGACTTGTTTATGGTAAGCCTTGTCATCTTCCGGTTGAATTGGAACATAAATCATATTGGGCTATCAAACAATGCAACATGGAGATGGATGAGACAGGTAAGCAAAGAAAACTTGACCTACAAGAATTAGAGGAGATAAGGAATTATGCCTATGAGAATTCTAGGATTTACAAGGAAAAGGCTAAGGCATTCCATGACAAGATGATATCAAGAAAGGACTTTGTTGTTGGACAATTTCTTCTCTTTCATTCACGCCTTAAGTTATTTCCAGGTAAGTTACGTTCTCGTTGGGTTGGACCTTTTGTTATTACTAATGTATTTACTCATGGTACAGTTGAAATCCAAAGTCCAAAAACATATAAGGCATTCAAAGTGAATGGTCATAGATTGAAGCCTTACTATGAGAACTTTCCAATACAAGATGTGGAGGAGTTACCACTTTTTGAGCCAAACTATGTTGAATAATAATGGCATGGGTCTTAGTCTGGCTGAAGACAATAAACCAAGCGCTTCTTGGGAGGCAACCCAAAAGACGGAGAGCATCCATTATAATCAGATTTGCATATTCCATACTCTCCATCATTCTATCTTTTATTGTTTTTCTTTAGTTTGTTTTGTTTAGTAGTTCTTTTCTCTTACATATAGTTCTTGCATTGGGGATAGTAGCATTACATTGAGGACAATGTAAAAATTAAGTGTGGGGGGAAGAATTTAGGATTTTATTTAGTGTGTTTTGTTTTTGATTATTTTTATGTTGTTTTTAGTGTGCCTTAGTTACTTTCAATACTATAATGAGATATGAATTGCATAAGTCTAAAACTGATTTATTAGTGAGAAGATTTTCATGAGAATTGAGCTTGATGTCATTTTTTTTTGAGCCAATGTTAATATGATATGTTGATTGAGAAAGAAGAATGTTTAGACTTAAATCTGACTTGTATAATCATCCTTGTGTGTTTTTGAGCCTATATGATTGATGCATTATACATATCAATCTAATTTCTTTCTTGAGTGCTCTTATGATTACATGATTCTCTAGAACTTGCTTTAAACCTTGTTGAGACTATATTGATGCATGTGACAACATGAATATGATAGAAGCATTAGGATTTTTAACCAGGGCCAAACAGCCATCCCTTATTGATGTTCCAAGAGAACATCCCCCTTAGTTAACCAATTTGAGCCTACATTGAATAAGCTATTTCTTTGGTAACCATAACTTGTCCCTAACCCAAATATACTTATTTATATCTTTACTCTTGTTCCAAAGATGAATTAGCATGTTTTGAGACATGTTGCAAAGACAAGGAAGATCTATTGAAAATTTGGGTTAGAAACAAGAAATAAGTGTGGGGGAAAAGAAAAGAAAAGTCAAGAGAAGAGGAAAGGAAAGGGAATCTTGGCAAATACGTTCCTATGAAAAAAATATATATGAACCATCTCTTGAACTTGTGGAAAAAGAAAAAGTTGTTAGAAAGTTGTTTAGAATGAAGAAAAGGCCCAACATGAATATTCGGCCTATGTATTACGTGCTTTGTAAAGAGTTTTGAGAAGTTTTCTTTGTATGAATCTTATTATGTCTCTAAAGTCTATGAAATCTTTGTTACCTTTGTAATATCCTTTTCCTTTTATTCTTTAACCACATTTATTACCCCTTGGCCCCATTATAACCTTGAATAAAGACCTCTTGATTTATGAAGTTGCATGATCTAAATAGTGGAAAATAAGTGGACAAGCAAGCATATGGTAGAACTGTTTTCATGAGATTGATTGAGATACCTAGTCACACAAGCTGTTTTTGACTCGTCGCCCTCAGCAATTCGGACTTGCCAATACCCTGATCGCAAGTCTAACTTAGTGAAGTAAGCTGCCTTGGACAGTCTATCAAACAAATCAGCAGTAAACACTTTACCACTACTTTAAAATGTGAAAATCATGAGAGTATCCATGTGAGAAGTTTAGATTAAGTTTGAACATGCACTATTTTGATTGAGATATGTTATGTTAACTTAACTCAAACCCTTTACTATCAAGCATGATTCTTTGTGAAACTCTTTAAGCTATTGACTAGTTTGTAAGACATGTTCAATGATTATCTATAAGTTGTATTGAAAGTGAACTAGATTCGGTTCTCTTACCCTATGTTTATTTGATTTTGCTCGAGGACTAGCAAAAGATTAAGTGTGGGGGAATTTGATAAGTGCTTAATTTCATACATTTTTCTATTTAATTTCCTTATACTTTGTGCTTTGATTCTTACTTCCTTGACATTTTACTAGGTTTTTATGCTTTGTAGGTATTTTGGAGGAGATGAAGTCAAAACATGTCAATTAGGATGTTAAAGAGCTTACAAAATCACAATCACAAGATGGAAAAAAAACCGGGAGTCAAAAAGATCAAATTCTTGGTGCAAAGCAAGAAGACAGATTTGACCTCCGGAGCTTGTTTCTAAGAAAACATGATGTAAGACTCTTGATTCGAAGAAACTTTATTCTTCACTTTTGAATATGACTTGATTACCTTTCCAACGATTGGTCATGGGCCTAAATCAGATAAGAAATGGTCATCCAAATCGGCATTGGAATATCTCCCTAAAAACCCTAGTGGCAGAAAAAACCCTAGCCACAAATCACATATTTTTCTTAATACCCTAGCTGACATTTATGTTTATCCTTGTCAAAGAAGGATTAATGGCTGTCAACTTGCATTAATTGCAAGTATCTTTCCTTAAAGCTAATCCTAGTCAAAGTTGGAGAATTAAATCAGCCAAGACTTTCCTTCCTTACACTTACTTTGCCCGCAAGTTTGTAATCTCTCTTCATTAAAGAGTGCTTTGACTAAAACTTTCCTACTTTATTCAAACATGGCTGCCAAGGCTTATACCTTTCCTTAAAACACAAAAGTCAGCCACTTTTCCTTAACTTTAGCCACAAGTCAGCATTTATTGAAGGGAGTGAGCTGAAATTCACTTGTTTGATGCCCTAGCTATTACCTATAAATAGAGATCAAGGGGGCATACGAAATGGAGACTTCTCCAAGCATCAAAGTTCTGATTTTTTCTTTATTTCTTTGTTTTTGAGAGAACAAGAGGCTGGATAATTAATATTCTTCTTATTCTTCTTTCTTTCTTTTATTTTCTTCTTAGATTCTCTTTAGTTTTATGTTTATGTTTACAGTGCCTATGCTAGGCTAAACTTTTATTTGGTTAAGGGTGATTTCAAAGCCCTAGACATGTTATGTAATTAATTTTCAGAATCTATCTATTATTGTTTTCTATCAAAGTTGCTTATGTTCTTCCATTAAAATTGTTCATGATGATGTTTTGATTTGTTTAGGTGGCCAACTAGATAAATCTTGATAATTCTCTAATGCTAGTTTAGGAGTCCTGATCCATGTAATTGTCTTGATTTCCTATTCATAAGTAGCAATTTGTGATTAATGATTATTGTCAAGTTTTCAATAATTGCAAAGTGGAACATAACCTAAGTTGAACAATCCGAGCTTATGTGTTTGTTGCTTAGATCAACCTATCTTTCTCATCATAAAGCTACTATTAAATTGAACTTGGAGAGCTTATTCTAGGTTGTTTGATAGTTAGAGATTAAATAGAGAGCTTGTTCTATTTAACGACAAACTAAGGAAAGAGTGGGGTAACAGAGCTTGTTGTTATCTAGGGTTGTTAACTTTGATTGCTAATTAATGTTGATAGATATGAAATTGATTCTTAATGATGTTTAGTGGTGGAGAATGAAACCTTAACCATATTTTTCTCATATTTGATTACTTCTTATTTACTTGCTTTCTTCTTTGATTATAAGTCTTTAGTTTAAATTGATTTTAAAAACCTCCCATTTTATTTTGTTTTCTTTGAATTTAGGTTTTAGACTAATAATTCTTAAACTAAATCTCAATCTCTGAGGACTCGACCCTTCCTAACTACTATACCTACAATTGATCTTTTTAGTGCAAGGTTAAATAAAGATACACTCCTTTGGGTACATCAGGCACTACATCACATAGCACCTCATCCCTATACCTCCCAATAGTAAAAGCTACCCTTACTTGCCTATTTACCTTAACCTCCCCACAATCATTCAACCATTACAATTTGTAAGGCTTAGGATGTTTAAGCATAGGTAAACCCAACTTTTCTACTAAGGTAGTACTAGCTACATTGGTGCAACTCCCCCCATCAATAATCATACTACATACTTTATTGTTCATAAAACATCTAATATGAATAATATTTTTCCCTTTGTTGCATTCAAAGCACGCCTAGCAACAAGAGATTTACCTTCCACGGGGTAGTCCAAGTTAGCATCATCACCAACACAATCACTAGTATATTCCAATCCTCGCATGTCATCACAATCATCCTCACTTTCGGTCATGACTTCACCATTAGCTTGCATGATCATCGCCTTTTTGTTTGGACATTGAGATGCAATATGGCCTGAACCCAAACATTTAAAGCATTTAATATCTCTATTCCTTGAAAAATTGGAATTTTGAAATACCTTGGGTTTGTCTTTGCCAGTGCTCTCTTCTTTCCTCTTTGGTGGTTCGGTTTTTCCCTTGACAACAGCCCGGTCTTTGTCTCACTTTAGTTTCCAAGGAGTGCTAGAAACCGAAGAATACCTTGCTGTGCCCTTTCTTTTCATTTGCCTCTCCACCTTTAGAGCGATGTGCACCATGTCTTCTACCTCCACATAATGCTGCAACTCCACAACATTGGCTATGTCTCTATGTAAGCAACTCAAAAATCTAGCCATGGTGGCTTCCCGATCCTCCTCTACATTGGATCTAATCATAGCCACCTCCATCTCCTTATAGTAATCCTCTACACTCCTAGACCCTTGGGTAAGGTTTTTGATGCACCCAAAAGAGTGTATCTTATTTAACCTTGCACTTAAAAAATCAAATGTAGAGTATAGTGATTAGCAAGGGTCGAGTCCTCAGGGATTGGGTTTTAGTTTATAAGTTAATAGTTTATCACTTAAAAACAAGTAAACGAAAGTAAAGGGGATTTTGAAATCAGATTTAAACTAAAGTTAACAATAAGAATGAGAAAACAAGTAATTAAGAAGAATCAAATATGAAAAATATGGTTAAGGTTTCATTCGCCACCACTAGACTCATTAAGAATCAATTTCATATCTATCAACATTAATTAGCTATCAAAGTTAACAACCGTAGATAACAACAAGCTCTGTTACCCCAACCTTTTCTTAGTTCGTTGTTAAATAGAACAAGCTCTCTATTTAATCTCTAACTATCAAACAACCTAGAATAAGCTCTCTATGTTCAATTTAATAGCAGCTTTATGATGAGAAAGATAGGTTGCTCTAAGCAACAAACACATAAGCTCGGATTGTTCAACTTAGGTTATGTTACACTTTGCAATTATTGAAAACTTGACCATAATAATTAATTACAAATTGCTACTTATGAATAGGAAATCAAGACAATTACACGGATCAAGACTCCTAATCAAGCATTAGAAAATTATCAATATTTATCTAGTTGGCCACCTAAACAAATCAAAACATCATTATGAATAATTTTAATAGAAGAACATAAGCAACTTTGATAGAAAACAATGATAGATAGATTCTGAAAATTAATTACATAACATGTATGGGCTTTGAAATCACCCTTAACCAAATAAAAGTTTAGACTAGCATAGGCATTGTAAACGTAAACATAAAATTAAAGAAAATTTAAGAAGAAAATAAAAGACAGAAAGAAAAAAGAAGAAGAAGAATATTAATTATCCAGCCTCTTGTTCTCTTAAAAACTCTAAAACAAAGAAGAAATCAGAACTTTGATGCTTGGAGAATGTGTAAATTTCGTTTGCCCCCTTGATCTCTATTTATAGGCAATAGCTAGGGCATCAAACAAGTGAATTTCAGCTCTCTCCCTTCAATAAATGCTGACTTGTGGCTAAAGTTAAGGAAAAGTGGCTGACTTTTATGTTTTAAGGAAAGATATAAGCCTTGGCAACCAAGTTTGAATAAAGTAGGAAAGTTTTAGTCAAAGCACTATTTAATGAAGATAGATTATAAACTTGCAGCCAAAGTAAGTGTAAGGAAGGAAAGTCTTGGCTGAATTAATTCTCCTACTTTGACTAGGATTAGCTTTAAGGAAAGATACTTGCAATTAATGCAAGTTGACAACCACTAATCCTTCTTTGACAAGGATAAACATAAATGTAAGCTAGGGTATTAAGAAAAAGATGTGATTTGTGGCTAGGGTTTTTTCTGCCACTAGGGTTATTTAGAGAGATATTCCAATGCCGATTTGGATGATCATTTCTTATCCGATTTAGGCCCATGACCAACCGTTGGAAAGGTAATCAAGCGATATTCAAAATTCAAGAGGAAGTTTCTTCGTATAAAGAGTCTAACATCATGTTTTCTTAGCAACAAGTTCCGGAGGTCAAATCTGTCTTCTTGCTTTGCACCAAGAATTTAATCTTTTTGACTCCCAGGTCTTTTTCAATCTTGTGATTGTGATTTTGTAAGCTCTTTAATTTCCTAATTGACATGTTTTGGCTTCATCTCTTCCAAAATACCTACAAAGCATAAAAACCTTGTAAAATGTCAAGGAACTTAAGAATCAAAACACAAAGTATAAGGAAATTCAATTGGAAAATGCATGAAATTAAGCACTTATCAGTTTTGATGTTTTTGGTAAAGGTCCCTATAATAGTGGCTAAGTACAAACTTCCTTTTCATGAGAGCTTTCAATTCCCTACATGTCTCTGTAGGTTTCTCATGGTTTCTCCTCCTACTGGTTACTAGTTGATCCCACCAAACTATGGCATAATCAGTAAATTCAATGACTGCCAACTTCACCTTCTTCTCCTCCGAATAGTTGTGACAATCAAAGATCAACTCTATCTTCTTCTCCCACTCCAAATACACCTCAGGATCAGGTCTATCTTGGAATGGTGGAATTTTCATTTTAATATTCCCAAGGTTGCTATCTTCTCTATTTTCCTAATCCTGATCCCTGGTGTTTTTCCTAGGCCTTTCTCCATGCCTGATAGGCCTCTAGGTCTACCCATATCAAATTACTCATCATCTGCCTCCTCTATATCATGTTCATCAACAACACTAGCTCACGCCTAGCCCCTCTATCTCGCCTACCTTGCAGGTTTTGAATAACTGCTGATTGCCTCTCTTTCTTGTCTAACATCTTTGCCATCGCAAATTTATCCTCTCAAACTGTTGTTGCATAACTCTCCATGTAAAGAATGGATTTTCATTCCCCTTGTGTAATGATTCACTATGGTGAGACATTTAAAGTTGCTGTAAAACAAAATGTTAGTGATAAAAAATAAACTCACACACTCCCTTAGTGTTTACACTCAATTATGATATCACTCCAACTCTTCTTTGCACTCTTTGAGGCTTTTTCTTTGATAAACTTACTTACTCTTGCCTTTTACCACTCTATTTCCTCTTTCAAGTTCTTTAGGAACTAGAAGAACTCTTCAAGAACTCCACTTGCTTAATTCGACCTAGCAAAAGACTCAAGCAACAAGAAACAATTAGTAAGAAGGTAAAACAAGTAAAAATCAAGAACAATATTACCAAGAAATCAAATCTTTCCTATTTCCCTTGATCTTTTTCGAATCTTTCTTTCTTTTTCTTGATGTTCGAACACTTTTTTTTTTTTGAAATCTCGGATGAACTTCTTTTTTTGTTTCTTGGGACAGTTCGAATGCCCTTCTAAATTCTTTATTTTTTTTTCAAGATTCGGATCAAGAATCAACAAGAACAATTTTTAAAAATTAAGAATTCAAGAAACAAAATCTTGATTTAAACCAACTCTCAAAATGAAACCCCAAACTAAGCTGCCTAAAAACTATAACCCTAAGGCAAAAGAATGCCTGAAGCTATAACCCCAAGACAGGAATGTGTGAAACCCCAAAACAAGAGAGTTGACAGAAACCCCAAAATCTTGTTGTGATAGTATCTAAACTAACTTCAAAGAACGAAACCCCAAATAAAAACTGCCCTAAAAACTATAACTATTAGACAAAGAAAGCCTAAAGCTATAACCCCTATACAAGTATCTCTGAAACCCCAAAACAAAAGTTGTAAAAAACTCCAATACCCTATAGTAAAGAAGATAAAAAGATTTGACCTGATTGGTCCCTAAGCTCGATACCAACTGATGTGAACCCTAGGGGTTAAACCTTTTGAACCCACTAACAAATTGAAAAACCCTAACCCCAAGAAACCCAAGATTCAGGCAAAGAAAACTTAAACCCTTAGAAAGCCTATTTCAAAGAACATAAATTAAGCATGTAAGCTAGACCCTAAGGACTCTCATTTCAAGAACCTAAGTTTGATAGGTTGAACGCCTGATGTGAATCCTAGGGGTTAAACCCTTTGAACCCACTAACAAATTGAAATACCTTAACCCCAAGAAAGCCAAGATTCAGGCAAAGAAAACTTAAACCCTTAGAAAGCCTGTTTCGAAGAACCTAGATTAAACATGTAAGCTAGAACCTAAGAACTCTCGTCTTAAGAACCTAAGTTTGATAGGTTGAACGCCACAAAGAAAGAATTCTTTGATAAGTTCCTAAGTTCTGCCAAGAACTAAAAAGAGTGAAACACTCACTTTGAATAAATTCAAACTCAATTGATCAAAAGATAATTGAAGTAGGCGGCTAAGACATTTATTTATAGCCTCCCTACAATAACCCTAATCTTCTAAGTAATAATATGTAAAATATGGGCTAAACATGCTCAAGCCCAAACCTAAATAATTAAAAGATGTCCATGTTACATAATATAGGCCCAAATGCCTAAGTAATTATAAGAATTAAAATAAGCCCAAATAAGCCCTCTTAATGTGCCACCTTGTGTTCTTGAATCACATGGACCAAACTTGGATGCAAGCCCATCTTGCATGTTGAAGCCTTTCCTGAATAACTTGCAACATGTCCCAAGTGAATTCCACCCATTCTTGCCATGTTTCCTAGATCTTCTTGGATCTTGGCCCATATGGATCCTATCATTCCCCCTTTCCTCGAAAAGATTCGCCCTCGAATCTTAACCTTGTGTGTGAGAATGACAGCGCTAGGAACTAAATCAAGGTGATGCACAATGCCAGTTATGGGTGGCAACCCATCTTGCAACTCCTTCAAAAGTAAATCCTCACAATCCTTCAACAAAGAAGTAGGAAAAGTAGGAAGACATTGGTTAGGTGCATCAAGAATAAAAACCTCACTCTCTTTTGCATAAAAAAAATCTCAAATTTTTTGTTTCGCTTAGCAGGAATTGTCTTCTGTTCCACTACTGGCTCCTCTATTACTTCTTTAATTTCAGCCACCTCTATTTCTTTTTCACTTTCTTTTTTACTCTCTGTTTCCACTTGCTTTTCTTTATTTGCAGCCAGATCACTTTTTTTTTTTTTTCTTCTCTCTTTTTCACTTTTTTTCTTCTCCATCTTTCTTCCTCTTGTTGCACAAACCTCCCAAACAATAATGTGAACTCTGTCATCTCTTGCAGAACCTGCTTTACTTCATGGCCACATGTTAAATTGCTGCAAAACAAATTTGGTTAGAAAAAAAAATGAATGTCGATTCTTTCCTCTACTTTTCAATCTTTTTCGAATCTTTCTTTCTTTTTCTACCTATTCGAACACTCTTCTTCTTTTTCTTATTTTTTTTTTTCAAGAACGAGACTTCTTGATTTTCTTTTTCAAGCTATAACCCCTATGACAAGTATGTCTGAAACCCCAAAACAAAAAAGTTGAAAAAATTTCCAATACCCTATGGTAAAAAAGATAAAAGATTTGACCTGATTGGTTCCTAAGCTCTGATACCAACTGATGTGAACCCTAGGGGTTAAACCCTTTCAACCCACTAACAAATTGAAATACCCTAACCCCAAGAAAGTCAAGATTCTGGCAAAGAAAACTTAAACCCGTAGAAAGCCTGTTTCAAAGAACCTAGATTAAACATGTAAGCTAGACCCTAAGAACTCTCGTTTCAAGAACCTAAGTTTGATAGGTTGAACGCCACAAAGAAAGAATTCTTTGATAAGTTCCTAATTTTTGCCAAGAATTAAAAAGAGTGAAACACTCACTTTGAATAAATTCAAACTCAATTGATCAAAAGATAATTGAAGTAGGCGGCTAAGACATATATTTATAGCCTCCCTACAATAACCCTACAATAACCCTAATAAAATTTGAGATGGATTCTATTCTTGAGGATAATGAAGCCACAGCTCCAAATAAGAGTATTTCGGCACCTGAGGTAACGTTTAAGATTTCAATTTTTACTAATGTTTCTTCTCCACCTTTTCCTAGTAGATTCACAAAGTTCAAGGAGGAGGAACATGAAAAAGACATGCTGGAAACCTTAAACAGTTTGTTTGTGGATGTCATTCCACAAGTACCAAAAGATGCATCATTCCTCGATGAGCAATGCACTACAAAGGATGATGGAATAATACTTGTAATGGAGAATGCATCCACTTTTGTGCAAAGAAAGCTTCCTATCAAACGCTTAAATTTGGGAAGTTTCATGTATGAGCCTAACAAGCCTAAAAAGTCAAGAAGGGGTGTTGGTTAGGTTGGACAACTTAAATCAAGTACTAATTGGGAAAGCAGCCCAATTAATAAAGAAATTACCAACCTGCCATACTTAGATTTGCTTTCTTTTCCTTTTCCTTTTCCTTTTCCTTTTATTATTTTTATTGTTTTTATTTATTTATTTTTATGTTTATTTGTTAATTATTTGTTTAGTATTTTAGGATTATTTAGGTCGCATGAATTTGTTTTGTTTTGTGTCTTAGTTATTTCTATTCTTATGTTATTAGTTCTTTTCTCTTACACATGATTCTTTCATTTGGGTTAATAGCATGACATTGAGGACAATCTAAGAATTAAGTGTGGGGGAAAGGATTTAGGATTTATTTTATTTTATTTTTGGCTATTTTTTTATGAGTCTTTAATATTATTATTATTATAAATTTTAGTGTGTTTTAGTTCCTTTCCATACTATGATGAGATATGAATTGAATAGGTCTAAAACTGATCATCCCCATTTTATGGTTGATGGAAGCCTAATCCTTGTCGGGCCGAGAGTGTAATGGTAAAGCCCTCCCAACATTAGAGACTCCCAGGATTCGAAGCTTGGTTCTCATCTAGGGGGTTGGAGCCACTAGCTTGATATCATTATTTTTCATGAGCCAATGTTAATATGATGTGTTGGTTGAGAAAGAAGCATGTTTAGACTTGATATTGACTTGTATAATCATCCTTGTGAGTTTTGAGCCTATATGATTGATGCATTATACATATCAATCTAATTTCTTTCTTGAGTGCTCTTATGATTACATGATTCTCTAGAACTTGCTTTAAACCTTTTTGAGACTGTATTGATGTATGTGACAACATGAATATAATAGAGGCATTAGGATTATGACCAGGGCCAAACAGCCATCCCTATTGATGTTCCAAGAGAACATCCCCCTAGTGAACCAATTTGAGCCTACATTGAATAAGCTATTTCTTTGGTAACCATATCCTACACCTAGCCTAAATACATTTATATGTTTACCCTTGTGCTAAAGATGGATTAGAATGCTTGAGACATATTACAAAAACAAGGGATGCTTTTTGAAAATTTAGGTTAGAATAAAAGATAAGTGTGGGGGGGGGAGAAAGGCAAAAGTCAAGAGAAAAAAGAAAAGGGAACATTGTAAAAATACATTCCCATGAAAAAAAAATGAAAAAAAAAAATTGAATCATCTCTTGAACTTCTAGTTAAAGAAAAGAAAAAGAATGTTACAAGGTTGGTTAGAATGAAGCAAAGGCTCAACATGAAATATTCAGCCTATGTGATTATGTACTTCTAAGGAATATTGAAAAAAATTTATTTGCAAAATCTTATTTTGTCTCTAAATTCTATGAAGTCTTTGGAACCTTTGTGATATCCTTTTCCTTTTGTTCTTTAACCACATTATTACCCCTTGGCCCCATTAAAACCTTGATTAGAGACCTCTTGATTCATGAAGTTGTATGATCTAAATAGAGGAGAATAGGTGGACAAGCAAGCATATGGTAGAACTGTTTTCATGAGATTGATTGGGTGTAAACACTTTACCACTACTTTAAAGAGTGAAAATCATGAGAGTATCCCATGTAAGAAGTTGAGATTAAGTTTGAATATGCACTATTTTGATTGAAATATGTTATGTTAATATTGGCTTAACTCAAACTATTTACATTCAAGCATGATTTTTTTGTGAATTTCTTTAAGCTATTGATTAGTTTATAAGACTTGTCCAATGATTATCTCAATTTATATTAGAAGGATTAGTTGTAATTATTATTATTTTTTTTAGTTTTTTTAGTTTTTCTTATGTCTTCAATGTTTGTGGGTATCGTCCTAGTAAACCCTCACGAGACTAAACTCGTTCACTAGGGACACCTAGGGATTTAAAGGCTTGTGTCACATGCTAAGTGCCACCGTGATTTCCTACGAAAGTGGATTAGATTAGATTTTCTTATTTTGTTTTGCTCGAGGACTAACAAAAAGCTAAGTGTGGGGGTATTTGATAAGCTCATAAAATATATATTTTATGCCTTTCTACCTTTAGTTTTTGTTATGTTTTCGATCTTTATCTTATTTACTTATATTATGTTTTTGATTTTTACGTACAATAAGGAGAATGAAGTCAAAAGATGTCTATAATGATGGTAAAGAGCTTACAAAATTATAATCACAAGATGGAAAAAGACTCGGGAGTCAAAAAGATCAATTTTTGGTTGCAAAGCAAGAAGGAAATTTTGACCTCCGGAGCTTGTTGTAAGGAAAACATGATGTTAGATTCTTTATTTGAATAAAATTCCTTCTTGACTTTTGAAGTTGACTTGATTATATTTCCAACAATATATTATGGGCCCAAATTGGATAAGAAATGGGCACCCAAATTGGCCCTAGAAGATCTCCCTAAAGAACCCTACGGCCAGAAAAACCCTAACCGCAAATCTGAAATAAAAAAAGGGCAAAAACGTGATTTTTCTACCTCCAAGCTTACTTGTGCGGCAAGGACTTATTTTCAGGGTTTTAAAGCTCTATAAATACCATCTTTTGAGCCACAGACTAGACATCTTTTGAGGAGACTCAAAGATCATCATTCATCTTCTTCTTCTTCTCCATTCTTTTATTTTCTTTTTAGTTTTATGTATATATTATCTTTGCCTATTCTAGGCTAAAATTCTATTTAGTTAAGGGTGATTTCAAAGCCCTAGACATGTTTTGTAATTGATTTTCAGATTCTATCTATCATTAATTTTCTATCAAAGTTGCTTATGTTCTTCCATTAAAATTGTTCATGATGATGTTTTGATTTGTTTAGGTGGCCAACTAGATAAATCTTGATAATTGTCTAATGCTAGTTTAGGAGTCTTGATTCGTGTAATTTTCTTGATTTCCTATTCATAAGTGGTAATTTGTGATTAATGATTATGGTCAAGTTTTCAATAATTGCAAAGTGGAACATAACCTAAGTTGAACAATCCGAGCTTATGTGTTTGTTGCTTAGATCAACCTATCTTTCTCATCATAAAGCTTCCTTTAAATTGAATTTAGAGAGCTCATTCTAGGTTGTTTGATGGTTAGAGATTAAATAGAGAGCTTGTTCTATTTAACGACAAACTAAGGAAAGATTGGGGTAACAGAGCTTGTTATTATCTACGGTTATTAACTTTGATAGTTGGTTGATATTGATAGATTTGAAATTGATTCTTAATGATATCTAGTGGTGGAGAATGAAACCTTAATCGTATTTCTCTCATATTTGATTTCTTATTTCTTACTTGCATCTTACTTTTCTTGTTTGCTTATTTTTAAAACTATTTCAAAACCCCATTTTCTTTTGTTTTCTTTGAACCTAAGTTATAAACTAGTAACTCAAAGATTAAAACCCAATCCTTGAGGACTTGACCCTTGCTAACTACTATACTTACAATTGATCTTTTTAGTGCAAGGTTAAATAAGATATACTCTTTTGAGTGCATCATAAAAGATCTGCCACCATCTCATCCGTAGAGATGTATTCCATTTGAATTTCTTTCCCTTCAATTGCATCTCTCATAAAGTTATATTTAATCCCTATATGCTTGGTCGTTCCATGATATTTCAGATCCTTAATATAAACCAAAGCAGCCATGCTATCACAAAAGATAGTGGTTGGCTTATCATTAGGTGCTACAACACCTAAGTGACCCAAGGAAATAACCAAGCCACAAGGCTTCCTGCACAGCAGCTGATAAGGCAACAATCTCAGCTTCCATAGTTGATAAAGCCGTGCAAGTCTGCTTCTTGCCCATGAAATAGTACTACTAGAAAGCAGAAAAATATAACTTGATGTAGACTTCTATTCATCCGTGTATCCTTGTAACCTCATGTTACCCTTTTGCTAACACAACCAATAGTCTTTCGTACCCTTATGGTATCAAAATATTCTTTTGACACACTTCCAATGCTGTAGACTAAGGTTAGAGGAATACCTAGCTAACAAACCAACCGCTTGGCTAATGTCCGGCTTAGTACATAACATGGTATACATTAGGCTTCCTATGGCATTCAGATATGGAACTCTTTTCATATCTTCCTTTTCTTCAAGACTTTGTGGACACATTGCATCTCCAATTTTGTAATTGTGAGCAATAGGAGTATTTATAGGCTTTGAGTTGTGCATATTGAAGTGTTCAAGAATCTTATTGGTATAAGGTTCTTGAGACAACGCTAACAAACCTTTTGGACCTATCTCTTAGAATCTTAACTCCAAGAATGTAATTCGCTTCTCCCATATCCTTCATATCAAAGGTGGAAGACAACCATGTCTCAATTGTGTGCACAAAACTTAAATCATTACTAGCTAACAGTATGTCATCAACATATAATAACATTATTATAAACTTGTTCTTGGAATTTAAGGCATAAACACAATGGTCTTCATCCATCATCTTGAAACCAAAGTTCAAGACAGATTCATGGAACTTCAAATACCATTGTCTTGAAGCTTGTTTAAGCCATATATCGACTTTTTTAGTCGACATACCTTGTGTTCCTTACCTTCTACTATGAAACCTTCTAGTTATTTCATGTAGATCACTTCACTCAAATCACCATTGAGGAAGGCAGTCTTAACATCCATTTGATGTAATTCCAAGTCAAAATTAGCAACAATAGCTAGTATCAACCTGATGGAGTTGAATCTCACAACAGATGAGAAAGTATCTTTATAATCAATACCTTCTACTTGTGTATACCCCTTGGAAACCAAATGTACCGTGTACCTTTCAATGGCACCATCCACTTTTCTCTTGATCTTGAGAACCCATTTGTTCCCAACAGCCTTTTTCTTGAAGAACGTCTAAGAATAGTAGGAGCATTATGTTCTTCTTGAACATGCACATTTGCATTCTCATCAAGTTCTTCATGAGGTAACACATCCTCACTAGGCTTTTCATGAGGTAACTGATCCTCATGAAGCTCTTCTAGAGGTAACTCATCTTCATGTTGTTGGACCATCTCTTGATCAACGTTTTGATCACCTATTTCATCTATAGGTTTATCTTGGTCATTGTTGCCACTATGACCAACAACTTGTGGAGGCACTAAGCTCCTACTTGGTCCAATACCCGTATCACTTTCATTAAGAGATATTAGCACATCATTTGTGCTTGTTAGTTCAGATTCATCAATTTCGTATAATGGATCTCTTATCATTTCTTAGGAAACTCATTTTCTAAGAAAGTTGCATCCCTTGATTCGAATTTAACTTGTCCGTCCTTATATTCCAAATCCATGAACACATAACCTTTAGAGTGTTCGAAATAACCAAGAAGAACATTTCTTCCCTCGTGGTCCTAACTTACCAAGAATATGATTTAGATTATGCACATAGGCCGCATAGCCCCAGGGTCTTAGATTACTTAAATATGGCTTTCTTTTAGTCCATAACTCACAAGGAGTAGACAAAACAGATTTGGGTGGCACTCTATTCAATATATAGACAGCCGTGAGTAATGCATCTCCCCAAAAGGAAATGTCCATGTTGGCCTGAGCCATCATGCATCTCACCATGTCTAGGAGAGTTCTATTCTTTCTCTCCGCCACTCCATTATGTTGGGGTGTTTTATGAATAGTCAATTGCTTTGATATTCCTTTCTCATCACATAACCCCTTGAATTCATTCGATAAATACTCTCCACCCAGATCAGTCCTTAATGACTTAATCTTTCTTTCTACTTGATTCTCAACTAAAGTCACAAAAGTTTTGAAACACCTTAATGCTTTATCAAATAGACATGGGTGAATCGAGTATAGTCAATTGTGAATGTGATTATATATCTAAAACCTTTTCTAGATGTCACATTCAAGGGACCACAAACATCAGAATGTATTATTTGCAATGGATATTCACTTCTATAAGCTTTTTCCAAATGGTTTTCTTGTTGCCTTGCCCGCGAGACATATCTCACAAGCTGGGAGCGATACATTAGATAAAGAACCAAGTAAGCCACTTTTAGCAAACTTTTTCATACTATCTTGCCCTATATGTCCCAATCTTGCATGCCAAATGAACTCATCATTTGCATTGGCCATAAGACAACTACTATTACTTATAACAGTATCTAACACAAAGAAATCACCATTTGGGAAACAAGAACTTATTCTTTCTTTACTGATATAAATATCAACTACATTGTCATGGAAATTTAATTGGAATCCAGAACGCAATAAACTAGTAACGGAGACTAAATTTCTTCGAATACTTGGTACATATAAGACATCAATTAAAATCAGATTGTGTCTATTCTTCAAAGGTACCACACAAGTTCCTTTGCCTTCTACTTCAAGCCTTGAGTTGTCGCCAACATTGACTCATTTAGTCCGAGCAGGTATCTTTCGATAATTGACAACCAAGCCACGAAGCCTCATGATGTGGTTGGTGGCACCTGAATCGATAACCCATGAAGAGTCTGCTTTCGCCACAAGTGTACATGAAATAACATGCATAAATGAAGCAGAAGAAGAGATATGTACCATAGGCTCTTTGCACTCTTTTGCAAAATGCCCCTTCTTATTGCAATTGAAGCACTTAACTTTGTTTCTGTTCCTTGGTTTCCAAACTTTCTTGAATTTCCCCTTAGAGGTAACATCCCTTATGTTGAATGCCTTTTTCCTGAACCCTTTCTTCTTTCTCCCTATGGAAAAGAATGTCTCGGCAACATATGCCTTAGATGGATTCTTGATATCCATAACTTCTGCCTCGAGAAGCAAATGTCTGGTGATATCATCAAAGGTCTTAATTTCAACATTCTGGCGTAAATTGACCTTCATCAATTGCCATTCCTCATCAAGTAGGGATTGCTCATCCGTGAGAGTATGACCATCTGATTTCAATCAAGAGATTATGCGAGACATTTCTCGCAAGTGTCTACTCATGTTACAATCAACCTTCTTTGTATAATTCTCAAATTTGAGAATTAAAGCCCTTTGTTTCTCAAGAGAAACAATACCAAACTTGTTCCATATGGCCTTGGCAGTTTCAAGGATGGCTAAGTCTACCATAAGGTCATCGATCATTGTACTTAACAATGTAATCCGAGCCAGGGTGTCTTTTTTTCTAAAGGCATCATACTCGTCTTTTACCTATTGTGTAGATTCTGAAGTTGGTTCAACAACCTCTTTTGATATTGTATCTAACAAATCTTGCTCGGTGAGAATGAATTGAACCTTTTGCCACCATATGGTGTAATTATCACCATCAAGCTTAAGGTTTTTGTTTAATTCAGCTACTATGCCCTTTGTGGCACTAACCATCTACATCATGCAATTGTGTATCCGAATTAGCATATTCATCACAACAAGATATTTCCAAACACAAATAAAATAAGTCAATATCATTATGCCAAAATGTACCAAAAACAAACTTATAGAATGCAATCAAATTCATTCGGATCTAAGAGTGACTGTCTTGTTCTATTTGCTTTGAAATACCCTACAAGGTTGCAAGTATAATCAAGATATGCATTTAGTATATAAACATGTCAAAAAACAAGTACAATAACATATTATTCAAACAAGCAAGGGCTGAAAAATCGAAGAACATTAACATGCAAAACAAACAGGCGAAAAGGGAAATGGCTTAGAACCCTAATCAACCTGCAATTATATGTTCTTTCAACCTTTAAGCATCCATATCAAACAACCTATAGGCTCTAATACCACTGTTGGATTTTGACTTATCAAAATCCGAGAACATAGAGGAAGAGTTCAAGTCACTTGCTTGTCTGCCTATGCAATGCTTACTTGTGTGGATATGAGTAATGAACTCAACCGAATGGGTAGGGCACTCTTGTAATCAACCGGATAAGACAACTACAAGAACCGTTCCACAACCTATCTTGTACGTCCAAACCAATACCCGTATCACTTTCATTAAGTGATATTAGCACATCACTTGTGCTTGTTAGTTCAGATTCATCAATTTCATATAATGGATAACTCTTAAAAACTTTCCGTTTCTTAGGAAACTCATTTTGTAAGAAAGTTGCATCCCTTGATTCGAATTCAACTTGTCCATCGTTATATTCCAAATCCATGAACACATAACCTTTAGAGTGTTCAGAATAACCGAGAAGAACAAATTTCTTCCCTCTTGGTTCTAATTTACCAAGAATATGATTTGGATTATGGACATAAGCCGTACAGCCCCAAGGCCTTAGATTACTTAAATCTGGTTTCTTTTCCATAACTCACAAGGAGTAGACAAAACAGATTTGGATGGCACTCTATTCATTATATAAACAGCCGTGAGTAATGCATCCCCCAAAAAGGAAATGTCCATGTTGGCCTGAGCCATCATGCATCTCACCTTGTCTAGGAGAGTTCTATTCTTTCTCTCCGCCACTCCATTCTGTTGGGGTGTTTTAGGAATAGTGCCTTGATTTCTTTCTTATCACATAACCTCTTGAATTCATTCGACAAATACTCTCCACCGCAATCAGTCCTTAATGACTTAATCTTCCTTTCTATTTGATTCTCAACTAAAGTCAAATAAGCTTTGAAACACCTTAATGATTTATCAAATAGACATGGGTGACTCGAGTATGGTCATCTGTGAATGTGATTATGTATCTAAAACCTTTATCTAGATGTCATATTCAAGGGACTACAAACATCAGAATGTATTATTTGCAATGGATATTCACTTCTATGAGCTTTTTCCAAATGGTTTTTGATGCACCCAAAAGAGTATATCTTATTTAACCTTGCACTTAAAAAGAATCAGTTGTAGAGTATAGTAATTAGCAAGGGTCGAGTCCTCAAGGATTGAGTTTTAATTTATAAGCTAATAGTTATCACTTAAAAATAAGTAAATAAAAAAGTAAAGGGGATTTTGAGATCAGATATAAACTAAAGTTAACAATAAGAATGAGAAAATAAGTAATTAGGAAGAATCAAATATGAGAAATATGGCTAAAGGTTCATTCTCCACCACTAGACATCATTAA
This sequence comes from Fremontodendron californicum, assembly GCA_030761205.1. Taxonomy (NCBI): domain Eukaryota; kingdom Viridiplantae; phylum Streptophyta; class Magnoliopsida; order Malvales; family Malvaceae; genus Fremontodendron; species Fremontodendron californicum. The sequence goes on along the minus strand of JAULJL010000019.1, from coordinate 4,500,793 downwards.
GAATCAATTTCTTATCTATCAACATTAATTAGCTATCAAAGTTAACAACCGTAGATAACAACAAGCTCGTTACCCCAATCTTTCCTTAGTTCGTTGTTAAATAGAACAAGCTTTCTATTTAATCTCTAACTATCAAACAACCTAGAATAAGTTCTCTAAGTTCAATTTGATAGCAGCTTTATGTTGAGAAAGATAGGTTGATCTAAGCAACAAACACATAAACTTGGATTGTTCAACTTAGGTTATGTTCCACTTTGCAATTATTGAAAACTTGACCATAACCATTAATCACATATTGCTACTTATGAATAGGAAATCAAGACAATTACGGATCAAGCCTCCTAAACGAGCATTAGACAATTATCAAGATTTATCTACTTGGCCACCTAAACAAATCAAAACATCATCATGAAAAATTTTAATGGAAGAACATAAGCAACTTCGATAGAAAACAATGATAGATAGATTTTGAAATTAATTACATAACATGTCTAGGGCTTTGAAATCACCTTAACCAAATAAAAGTTTAGCCTAGCATAGGCATTGTAAACATAAACATAAAATTAAAGAGAATCTAAGAAGAAAATAAAAGAAAGAAAGAAAGAAAGAAGAAGAAGAAGAAGAATATTAATTATCTAGCCTCTTATTCTCTCAAAAACTCTAAAACAAAGAAGAAATCAGAACTTTGATGCTTAGAGAAGTGTAAATTTCGTTTCTCCCTTCAATAAATGCTTATTTGTGGTTAAAGTTAAGGAAAGGTGGCTTACTTTTGTGTTTTAAGGAAAGATTGCCTTGGCAGCCAAGTTTGAATAAAGTAGGAAAGTCTTAGTCAAAGCACTCTTTAATGAGGAGAGATTACAAACTTGGAGCCAAAGTAAGTGTAAGAAAGGAAAGTCTTGGCTGATTTAATTCTCCTACTTTGACTAGGATTAGCTTTAAGGAAAGATACTTGCAATTAATGTAATTAATGCAAGTTGACAGCCACTAATCCTTCTTTGACAAGGATAAACGTAAATGTTAGCTAGGGTATTAAGAAAAAAATGTGATTTACGGTTAGGGTTTTTTCTGTCACTAGGGTTGTTTAAGGAGATATTCCAATGCCGATTTGGATGACCATTTCTTACCCGATTTAGGCCCATGACCAACCGTTGGAAAGATAATGAAGTTAGCTTCAAAAGCAAGAAGAAGGTTTCTTCGAATAAAGAATCTAACATTATGTTTTCTTAATAACAAGCTCCGGAGGTCAAATCTATCTTCTTGCTTTGCACCAAGAATTTGAACTTTTTGACTCCCAAGTCTTTTTCCATCTTGTGATTGTGATTTTGTAAGCTCTTTGACATCCTAATTGACATGTTTTGACTTCATCTCTTCCAAAATACGTAAAAAGCATAAAAACCTAGTAAAGGGTCAAGGAACTTAAGAATCAAAACACAAAGTATAATTAAATTCAATAGGAAAATGCATGAAATTAAGCAATTATCAAACTCCCCCACACTTAATCTTTTGCTAGTCGTCAAGCAAAATCAAATAGAGACAAAGTTAATAAAACCTAATCTAATCCTCTTTCAATAAAAATTAGAGACATTCATTAGAGAAGTCTTATAAACTAATCAATAGCTTAAAGAGTTTCACAAAAAATCATGCTTGATAGTAAATGGTTTGAGTTAAGCTAAATTTAACATAACATATCTCAATTAAAATATTGCATGTTCAAACTTAATCTCAACTTCTCACATGGGATACCCTCATGATTTTCATTCTTTAAAGTAGTGGTGAAGTGTTTACACTCAATCAATCTCATGAAAACAGTTTCTACCATATGCTTGCTTGTCCACCTATTCTCCACTACTTAGATCATGCAACTTCATGAATCAAGAGGTCTTTATGCAAGGTTATAATGGGGCCAAGGGGTAATAATATGGCTAAAGAATAAAAGATAAAGGATATTACAAAAGTTCCAAAGATTTTATAGAGTTTAGAGACATAATAAGATTCATACAAAGAAACTTCTCAAAACTCTTTACAAGTACATAATCACATAGGCCGAATATTCATGTTGGGCCTTTCTTCATTCTAAACAACTTTGTAACATCTTTTTCTTTTTCCACAAGTTCAAGAGATGATTCATATTTTTTTTTTCACATAGGAATGTATTTGGGAATATTCCCTTTCTTTTCCTCTTGATTTTTGTTTTCTTTTCCCCCACACTTATTTCTTGTTTCTAATCCAAATTTTCAGTACATCTTCCTTGTCTTTCCAATATGTCTCAAAACATGCTAATTAATCCTTAGAACAAAGGTAAAGATATAAATAAGTAAATTTAGGTTAGGGACAAGTTATGGTTACCAAAGAGATTACTTATTTAATGTAGGCTCAAATAGGTTCACTAAGGGGGATGTTTTCTTGGAACATCAATAAGGGATGGTTGTTTGGCCCTGGTTAAAAATCCTAATGCCTCTATCATATTCATGTTGTCACATGCATCAATATAGTCTCAACAAGGTTTAAAGCAAGCTCTAGAGAATCATGTAATCATAAGAGCACTAAAGAAAGAAATTAGATTGATATGTGTAATGCATCAATCATATAGGCTCAAAAACTCACAAAAATGATTATACATGTCAGATTTAAGTCTAAACATGCTTCTTTCTCAATCAACATATCATCTTAACATTAGCTCATAAAAAAATGATATGAAGCTCAATTCCCATGAAAATATTCTCACTAATAAATTAGTTTTAGACTTATGCAATTCATATCTCATCATAGTATTGAAATTAACTAAAACACACTCAAAACAACATAAAAAGACTAAAAAACAAAACACTCTAAATAAAATCCTAAATTCTTCTCCCCCACACTTAATTTTTATATTCTCCTCAATGTAATTATATTATCCCCCAATGCAAGAATTTTATGGAAGAGAAATGAACTACTACACAAAACAAAAGAAAAACAATAAAATATAGAATGATGGAGAGTATGGAATATGCAAATCTGATTATAATAGATGCTCTCCATCCTTTTGGGTTGCCTCCTAAGAAGCGCTTGGTTTATTGTCATCAGCCTGACTTAGACCCATGCCATTATTATTCAACATAATTTGGCTCAAAGAGTGGTAACTCCTCCATATCTTGTATTGGAAAGTTCTCATAGTAAGACTTCAATCGATGACCATTCACTTTGAATGCCTTATCTGTTTTTGGGCTTTGGATTTCAACTGCACCATGAGTAAACACATTAGTAAAAACAAAAGGTCCAACCCAACGAGAATGTAATATACTTGGAAATAACTTAAGGCATAAATGGAAAAGAAGAACTTCTTGTCCAACAACAAAGTCATTTCTTGATATCATCTTGTCATGGAATGCCTTAGTCTTTTTCTTATAAATCCTAGAATTCTCATAGGCATTATTCCTTATCTCCTTTAATTCTTGTAGGTCTAGTTTTCTTTGCTTACCTACCTCATCCATCTCCATGTTGCATTGTTTGATAGCCAAATATGCCTTATGTTCTAATTCAACCGAAAGATGACAAGGCTTAGCATAAACAAGTAGATAAGGACACATACCAATGGCTGTCTTATATGCTGTCCTGTAAGCCCAAAGTGCATCATCAAGTCGTGAACTCCAATTCTTCCTATTTGGATTAACTGTCTTTTCAAGGATGGACTTAACTTCTCAGTTTGACACTTCAGCTTACCCACTAGTTTGAGGATGGTATGAGGTGGAGACCTTGTGTGTGATGTTATACTTCCTCAAAAGTGCTTCCATAGTCCTATTGCAAAAGTGAGTACCTCTATCGCTGATTATGGCCTTTGGTGTTCCAAACCTAGCAAAGATGTTAGTCTTGACAAAATCTGAAACAACTTTAGAGTCATTAGTCCTAGTGGATTTTGCTTCCACCCACTTTGAAACATAATCAACAGCAAGTAAAATATAAAGATTACCAAAAGAAGAAGGAAAAGGTCCCATGAAATCCATGCCCCATACATCAAAAATTTCAACAATAAGTATTGGAGTTTGAGGCATTTGATTTCTAGTACCTAAGTTACCTGTTCTTTGGAAACGATCACATGACTTGCAAAAGAGGTATGCATCTTTGAACACTGTAGGCCAATAAAATCCAGAATCAAGAACTTTCGTGGCTGTTCTTTTGGATCCAAGTGTCCTCTACATGCATAAGAGTGACAAAAGGTGAGAATATATTGAAATTCAGGTTCGAGTACACACCTTCTTATAATCTGATTGGAGCAATGCTTTAGTATCTCCTTTTTCACAACCTCCATCATAAGAGGGTTCAATCTTCTTTGTGCCTCTCTTGTTGGTTTTGACCCTTCCTCTAACAAAATCCGTTACATGCACATGGGTGGGCTTATTCCCTTGATATCGGCAATTGACCAACCAATTGCTGTTTTATGCTCTCTAAGCACCCGGATAAGTCGTTCTTCTTGTAAAAATGTGAGCTCTTTGGCAATGATGATCGGTAGTGTGTCCTTTTCACCTAAGAACACATATTTCAAGTGGTCCGATAGTGGTTTCAACTCTAAAGTTGGTGCCGGCAAAATGGAAGGTAGAAGTTTCTCATTATATAAAGGCAAATCAATAAATGAAACATCAAACCTTGCATCTTTAGGTGGCAACAGTGTAAAGATTCTTGTGCCTCTTCCACATGGTCACTCAAGGCTAGTTTCCCTTTAGCATTCCCCATTCTGATATGTTTGCTAAGGACTATCTCCAAAGTATCTTCACCATCTAGCTCACAAGCTTGCTGCACTAGTGAGTCAATGGTATCAATATTAAAAACAGAATGCACATCAATAGGATATCTCATGGCCTCAAAAATGTTAAAGCGAATTCTTTCACCACCAAATTCTATAGTTAAAGTGCCATCATGTACATCTATTTTAGTTCTTGCTATTTTCAAATATGGTCTCCCAAATAGAATAGGTGTGGGATTAGAAGACATCTCATCTTCCATCTCAATAACATACAAGTCAGCGACAAAAACCAATTCATTAACCTGTACAAGAACGTCTTCTACGACTCCTCTTGGGTAAGTGTTAGAACGGTCAGCAAGTTGTATTATAACACCGGTTTCCTCTAATGGTCCTAGATTCAATGAAGCCTAAATTGAATATGGCATGACATTAATAGATGCCCCTAGATCTAGCATAGCATGCTCAAACCTAGTGTTGCCTATCTTACAGGGAATTGTGAACATACCTGGATCCTTGCTAAATAGGTGGGAGTTTCTTTTGAAGAACATCTGACACATTCTCCCCCACACTTACCTTTTCATTCCCTTTCAAATTTCGTTTAGATGTGCACAACTCTTTGTTTAATTCTCCCTCACATAAGCCATCTACATCATGCAATTGTGTATCCAAATTAGCATATTCATCACAAGAACATATTTCCAAACACAAATAAAATAAGACAATATCATTAAGCCAAAATGTACCAAAAACAAACATATAGAATGCAATCAAATTCATGCGGATATAAGAGTGACTATCTTGTTCTATTTGCTTTGAAATACCCTACAAGGTTGCTAGTATAATCAAGACATGCATTCAATATATAAACATGTCAAACAACAAGTAGAATAACATATTATTCACACAAGAAAGGGCTAAAACTTCAAAAAACATTAACATGCAAAACAAACAGCCGAAAAGGGGAAAGGCTTAAAACCCTAATCAACATTCATTTTTATGTTCTTTCAACCTTTCAGCATCCATATCAAACAACCTATAGGCCCTGATACCACTGCTGGATTTTGACTCATCAAAATCCGAGAACATAGAGGAAAAGTTCAAGTCACTTACTTGTCGGCCTCTGCAATGCTCACTTGTGTGGATATGAGTAATGAACTCGACCGAATGGCTAGGGCATTCTTGTAATCAATCGGTTAAGGCAACAACAAGAACTACTCCACAACCTATCTTGCTCGTCCAAACCAGTACCCGTATCACTTTCATTAAGTGATATTGGCACATCATTTGTTCTTGTTAGTTCAGATTCATCAATTTCATATAATGCATAACTCTTATCAACATTCCCTTTCGTAGGAAACTCATTTTCTAAGAAAGTTGCATCCCTTGATTCAAATTCAACTTGTCCATCCTTATATTCCAAATCCATGAACACATAACTTTTAGAGTGTTCAGAATAACCGAGAAGAACACATTTTTCCCTCTTGGTCCTAATTTACCGAGAATATGATTTGGATTATGGACATAGGCAGCACAGCCCCAAGGCCTTAGATTACTTAAACCTGGCTGTCTTTTAGTCCATAACTCACAAGGAGTAGACAAAACAAATTTGGATAGCACTCTATTCAATATATATACAGCCGTGAGTAATGTATCTCCCAAAAAAGGAAATGTCCATGTTTGCCTGAGCCATCATGCATCTCACCATGTCTAAGAGAGTTCTATTCTTTCTCTCCCCACTCCTTTCTGTTCGGGTGTTTAAGGAATAGTCAATTGCCTTGATATTCTTTTCTCATCACATAAAGCCTTGAATTCATTTCTATTTGATTCTCAACTAAAGTCACATAAGTTTTGAAACACAATTAGCTATATCAAATAGACATGGGTGAATCGAGTATAGTCATCTGTGAATGTGATTATGTATCTAAACCATTTCTAGATGTCACATTCATGGGACCACAAACATCAGAATGTATTATTTGCAATGGATATTCACTTCTATGAGCTTTTTCCAAATGGTTTTTTTTGTTGCCTTGCCCGCGAGACATATCTCACAAGTTGGGAGGGATACATTAGATGAAGAACCAAGTAAGCCACTTTTAGCTAACTTCTTCATCCTTTCTTGCCCTATATGTCCCAGTCTTGCATGCCAAATGAACTCATAATTTGCATTGGCCATAAGACAACTTGATGTGAACCCTAGGGGTTAAACCCTTTGAACCCACTAACAAATTGAAATATCCTAACCCCAAGAAAGACAAGATTCAGGCAAAGGAAACTTAAACCCTTAGAAAGCTTTTTTCAAAGAACCTAGATTAAGCATGTAAGCTAGATCCTAAGAACTCTCGTTTCAAGAACCTAAGTTTGATAGGCTGAACGCCACAAAGAAAGAATTATTTGATAAGTTCCTAAGTTCTGTCAAGAACTAAAAGGAGTGAAACACTCACTTGAATAAAATCAACTCAATAGATTAATAATGGTTGTTGAAGTAGATGGCTAAACAAGGGTATTTATAGCCTCCCTATTGACCCTAATTCAACTAGCCTAATAACTCCTAGTACAACTGAAACTCCTTGGCAGCCAAGGCTTACTACTTACATAATTAGATGAAAGCTTAACTATGGGCTGAATAAGCTCAAGCCCAAACCTAATTAAATTAAAAGATATCCAATAGTTTTAATGAAGGTAGTCCCCACAAGCTTATTGGACATAATACATAAATCAGGCCCAAAAGCCTAAGTAATTAAAAGAATTTAAAAAAGCCCTCTATTTGGCACCACATCATTAAATGAATTGGTCCCCACAATTGCCATGTAAATTAATGAATGAAAGAATAGGCCCACTTTTTTAAACATGATTCCGCCACTTGTAAGCCCTCTAATGCCGCCACCTTGTGTTCTTGAATCACATGGACTAAACTTGGATTCAAGCCCATCTTGCATGTTGAAACCTTTCTTGAATAACTTGCAACATGGCCCAAGTGAATTCCACCCATTCTTGCCATGTTTCCTAGATCTTCTTGGATCTTGGCCCATATAGAAATTGCCATGGGATTGGGCCATCTTGGATCCTATCACAACTACTATTACTTATAATTGTATTTGACACAAAGAAATCAGCATTTAGGAAACAAGAACTTATTCTTTCTTTATTGACATAAATACCAACTACATTGTCATGGAAATTTAAATGGAATCCAAAATGCAATAAACTAGTAACGGAGCAGGTATGTTTCGATAATTGACAAACCCTAAACCCTAAGACATCAATTAAAATCAGATTGTGTCCACTCTTCAAAGGTACTACACAAGTTCCTTTGCCTTCTACTTCAAGCCTTGAGTTGTCGCCAACATAGACCCATTTAGTCCGAGCAGGTATGTTTCGATAATTGACAAACAAGCCACAATCCCTTATCATGTGGCCGGTGGTATCTGAATCAATAACCCACGAAGAGTCAGATTTAGCCACAAGTGTACATGACATAACATGCACAAATGAAGTAGAAGAGGAGATATGTACCTTAGGCTCTTTGCACTCTTTTGCAAAATGCCCCTTCTTATTGCAATTAAGCACTTAACTTTGCTTCTATTCCTTGGTTTCCAAACATTCTTGAATTTCCCCTTTAGAGGTAACATCCCTTATGTTGAATGCCTTTTTCCATAACCCTTTCTTCTTTCTCCCTATGGAATAGGAAGTCTCGCCAACATATGCCTTAGATGGATTCTTGATATCTATAACTTCTGCCTCGAGAAGCAAATGTCTAGTGATATCATCAAAGGTCTTAATTTCAACATTGTGGCGTAAATTGACCTTCATCAATTGCCATGCCTCATCAAGTAGGGATCTAATTACATATTGCACTTGTTGCTCATCCGTGAGAGTAAGACCAGCTGATTTCAAACAAGAGATCATGCGAGATATTTTTTCACAAGTGTCTACTCATGTTATGATCAACCTTTTTAGTATAATTCTCAAATTTGAGAATTAAAGCCCTTTGTCTCTCAAGAGAAACAGTACCAAACTTATCCTTTACCCTGCAAGTTTCAAGCATGGCTAGGTTTACCATAAGGTCATCGATCATTGTACCCTAAGCCTTGGCAGTTTGTAATCTCTCATCATTAAAGAGTACTTTGACTAAGACTTTCCTACTTTATTAAAACCTTGGCTGCCAGGTATTCCTTGTTTCCTTAAAACACAAAAGTCAGCCACTTTTCCTTAACTTTAGCTACAAGTCAGCATTTATTGAAGGGAGAAAGCTAAAATTCACTTGTTTGATGCCCTAGCTATTGCTTATAAATAGAGAACAAGGGGCAAACGAGAATACACTTCTCCAAGCATCAAAGTTCTGATTTCTTCTTTGTTTCTTTGTTTTTGAGAGAGCAAGAGGCTGGATAATTAATATTCTTCTTTTTATTCTTTCTTTCTTTTATTTTCTTCTTAGATTCTCTTTAATTTTGTTTTTATGTTTATGTTTACAATGCCTATGCTAGGCTAAACTTTTATTTGGTTAAGGGCGATTTCAAAACCTTAGACATGTTATGTAATTAATTTTCAGAATCTATCTATCATTGTTTTCTATCAAAGTTTTTATGTTCTTCCATTAAAATTGTTCATGATGATGTTTTGATTTGTTTAGGTGGCCAACTAATTAATCTTAATAATTGTCTAATGCTAGTTTAGGAGTCTTGATCCGTGTAATTGTCTTGATTTCCTATTCATAAGTGGCAATTTGTGATTAATGATTATGTTCAAGTTTTCAATAATTGCAAAGTGGAACATAACCTAAGTTGAACAATCCGAGCTTATGTGTTTGTTGCTTAGATCAACCTATCTTTCTCATCATAAAGCTGCTATTAAATTGAACTTAGAGAGCTTATTCTAAGTTGTTTAATAGTTAGAGATTAAATAGAGAGCTTGTTCTATTTAATGACAAACTAAGGAAAGATTGGGGTAATAGAGCTTGTTGTTATCTACGGTTGTTAACTTTGATAGCTAATTAATGTTGATAGATATGAAACTGATTCTTAATGATGTCTAGTGGTGGAGAATGAAACCTTAACCGTATTTTTCATATTTGATTCTTCTTAATTACTTGTTTTCTCATTCTTATTGTTAACTTTAGTTTAAATTTGATTTCAAAATCGCATTTACTTTTGTTTACTTATTTTTAAGTGATAAACTATTAACTTATAAACTAAAACCCAATCCATGAGGACTCGACCGTTGCTAATCACTATACTCTACAATTGATTCTTTTTAAATGCAAGGTTAAATAAGATACACTCTTTTGGGTGCATCATCGTTAAATAGAACAAGCTCTCTATTTAATCTCTAACTATCAAACAACCTAGAATAAGCTCTCTAAGTTCAATTTAATAGCAGCTTTATGTTGAGAAAGATAGGTTGATCTAAGCAACAAACACATAAGCTCGGATTGTTCAACTTAGGTTATGTTCCACTTTGCAATTATTGAAAACTTGATCATAATCATTACTCACAATTTGCTACTTATGAATAGGAAATCAAGACAATTACGAAACAAGACTCTTAAACTAGAATTAGACAATTATCAAGATTTATCTAGTTGGCCACCTAAACAAATCAAAACATCATCATGAACAATTTTAATAGAAGAACATAAGCAAATTTGATAAAAAACAATGATAGGTAGATTATGAAAATTAATTACATAACATGTGTAGTGCTTTGAAATCACCCTTAACCAAATAAAAGGTTATCCTAGCATAGGCATTGTAAACATAAACATAAAATTAAAGAGAACCTAAGAAGAAAATAAAAGATAGAAAGAAGTGGAAGAAGAATATTAATTATCCAACCTCTTGTTCTCTCAAAAACTCTAAAACAAAGAAGAAATCAGAACTTTGATGCTTGGAGAAGTGTAAATTTCGTTTGCCCCCTTGATCTTTATTTATAGGCAATAGCTAGGGCATCAAAACAAGTGAATTTGAACTCTCTCCCTTCAATAAATGCTGACTTATGGCTAAAGTTAAGGAAAGGTGGCTGACTTTTGTGTTTTAGGGAAAGATATAAGCCTTGGCAGCCAAGTTTGAATAAAGTAGGAAAGTCTTAGTCAAAGCACTTTTTAATGAGGAGAGATTACAAACTTGCAGCCAAAGTAAGTGTAAGGAAGGAAAGTCTTGGCTGATTTAATTCTCCTACTTTGACTAGGATTAGCCTTAAAGAAAGATACTTGCAATTAATGCAAGTTTAACAAAATTGACAACCAATAATCCTTCTTTGACAAGGATAAACATAAATATCAGCTAGGGTATTAAGAAAAAAATGTGATTTGTGGCTAGGGTTTTTTCTGCCACTTGGGTTGTTTAGGGAGTTATTCCAATGCCGATTTGGATGACAATTTCTTATCTGATTTAGGCCCATGACCAACAGTTGGAAAGGTAATCAAGTGATCTTCAAAAGTAAAGAAGGAATTTTCTTCGAATAAAGAATGTAACATCATGTTTTCTTAGCAACAAGCTCCGGATGTCAAATCTGTCTTCTTGCTTTGCGCCAAGAATTTGATTTTTTTGACTCCCAAGTATTTTTCCATCTAGTGATTGTGATTTTGTAAGCCCTTTAACATCCTAATTGACATGTTTTGACTTCATCTCTTCCAAAATACCTACAAAGCATAAAAACCTAGTAAAATGTCAAGGAACTTAAGAATCATAACACAAAGTATAAGAAAATTCAATAGGAAAATTCATGAAATTAAGCACTTATCATAACTTTGATAGCTAATTAATGTTGATAGATAAGAAATTGATTCTTAATAAAGTCTAGTGGTGGAGAATGAACTTTTAGCCATATTTCTCATATTTGATTCTTCTTAATTACTTATTTTCTCATTCGTATTGTTAACTTTAGTTTAAATCTGATCTCAAAATCCCCTTTACTTTTGTTTACTTGTTTTTAAGTGATAAACTATTAACTTATAAATTAAAACCCAATCCCTGAGGACTCGACCCTTGCTAATCACTATACTCAACAATTGATTCTTTTTAAGTGCAAGGTTAAATAAGATACACTCTTTTGGGTGCATCACAGAATAACAGAGAAGAACACATTTGTTCCCTCTTGGTCCTAATTTACCAAGAATATGATTTGGATTATAGAAATAGGCTGCACAGCCCCAAGGCCTTATATTACTTAAATCTGGCTTTCTTTTAGTCCATAACTCACAAGGAGTAGACAAAACAGATTTGGATGGCATTCTATTCAATATATAAACAACCGTGAGAAATGCATCTCCCAAAAAGGAAATGTCCATGTTGGCCTCAGCCATCATACATCTCACCATGTCCAGAAGAGTTTTATTCTTTCTCTTCGCCACTCCATTCTGTGATTATGTATCTAAAACCTTTTCTAGATGCCACATTGAAGGGATCACAAACATCAGAATGTATTATTTGCAATGGATATTCACTTCTATGAGCTTTTTCCAAATGCTTTTCTTGTTGCCTTGTCGGCGAGACATATTCACAAGTTGAGAGGGATACATCATGCATTTGTGTACCCAAATTAGCATATTCATCATAACAAGATCTTTCCAAACACAAATAATATAAGACAATATCATTATACCAAAATGTACCAAAAACAAACTTATAGAATACAATCAAATTCGTTTGGACATAAGAGTGACAATCTTGCTCTATTTGCTTTCAAATAACTTAAAAGGTTCCTAGTATAATCAAGACATGCATTCGGTATATAAATATGTCAATAAACAAGTACAATAACATATTATTCATACAAGCAAGGGCTGAAAAATCAAAGAACATTAACACGCAAAACAAACAGCCGAAAGGGGAAAGGCTTAGAACCCTAATCAACATGCATTTATATGTTATTTCAACCTTTAAGCATCCATATCAAACAACCAGTAGGCTCTGATACCACTGTTGGATTTTGACTTATCAAAATCCGAGAACATAGAGGAAGAGTTCAAGTCACTTACTTGTATGCCTCTGCAATGCTCACTTATGTGGATATGAGTATTGAACTCAACTGAATGGCTAGGGCACTCTTGTAATCAACCGGTTTAGGCAAAAACAAGAACCGTTCCACAACCTATCTTGCTCGTCCAAACCAGTGCCCGTATCACTTTTATTAAGTGATATGAGCACATCATTTGTGCTTGTTAGCTCAGATTCATCAATTTCATATAATGGATAACTCTTATAACATTCCCTTTCGTAGGAAACTCATTTCTAAGAAAGATGCATCCCTTGATTCGAATTCAACTTATCCATCCTTATATTCCAAATCCATGAACACATAACCTTTAAAGTGTTCAGAATAACCGAGAAGAACACGTTTCTTCCCTTTTGGTCTTAATTTACCAAGAATATGATTTGGATTATGGACATAGGGCGCACAGCCCCAAGGCCTTAGATTACTTAAATTTGGCTTTCTTTTAGTCCATAACTCACAAGGAGTAGACAAAATAGATTTGGATGACACTCTATTCAATATATAGACAGCCGTGAGTAATGCATCTCCCAAAAAGGAAATGTCCATGTTGGCCTGAGCCATCATGCATCTCACCATGTCTAGGAGATTTCTATTCTTTCTATCCGTCACTCCATTCTGTTCGGGAGTTTTAAGAGTAGTCAATATTGCCTTGATATTCCCTTCTCATCACATAACCCCTTGAAATCATTCGACAAATACTCTCCACCTTGATCAGTCTTTAATGAATTAATCTTCCTTTCAATTTGATTCTCAACTAAAGTCACATAAGTTTTGAAACACCTTAATGCTTTATCAAATAGACATGCGTGAATCGAGCATAGTCATCTGTGAATGTGATTATGTATCTAAAACCATTTCTAGATGTCAGATTCAAGGGACCACAAACATCAGAATGTATTATTTGCAATGGATATTCACTTCTATGAGCTTTTTCCAAATGGTTTTCTTGTTGGCTTGCCCGCGAGACATATCTCACAAGTTGGGAGGGATACATTAGATAAAGAACCAAGTAAGACACTTTTAGCTAACTTCTTCATCCTTTCTTGCCCTATATGTCCCAATCTTGCATGCCAATGAAGTCATCATTTGCATTGGCCATAAGACAACTACTATTACTTATAATAGTATTTGACACAAAGAAATCACCATTTAGGAAACAAGAACTTATTCTTTCTTTATTGAGATAAATATCAACTACATTGTCATGGAAATTTAATTGAAATCCAAAATGCAATAAACTAGTAACAGAGACTAAATTTCTCCGAATACTTGGTACATATAAGACATCAATTAAAATCAGATTGTGTCCACTCTTCAAAGGTACTACACAAGTTCCTTTGCCTTCTACTTCAAGCCTTGCGTTGTCGCCAACATAGACCCATTTAGTCCGAGCAGGTATCTTTTGATAATTGACAAACAAGCCACGATTCGTATGATGTGGTCGGTGGCACCTGAATCAATAACCCACGAAGTGTCTGATTCTGCCACAAGTGTACATGACATAACATGCATAAATGAAGTAGAAGAAGAGATATGTACCTTAGGCTCTTTGCTCTCTTTTACAAGAGGAAGAAAGATGGATAAGAAAACAAAAAGAGAAAAGAAAAAAAGAAAAAGAAAGTGAGGTGGCTGCAAATAAAGAAAAGCAAGAGGAAACAGAGAGTAAAAACGAAAATGAAAAGGAAATAGAGGTGGCTGAAATTAAAGAAGTAATAGAGGAGTCACTGCTGAAAAGGGAGATAATTCCTGCCGAGGGAAACAAAGAATTTGAGAATTTTTTTGATGCAATGGAGAGTGAGGTTTTTATTCTTGATGTTCCTAACCAATCTCTTCCTATTTTGCTTGTTTCTTTGTTGAAGGATGATAAGTGCTTAATTTCATAGGTTTTCCTATTTAATTTCCTTATATTTTGTGCTTTGATTCTTACTTCCTTGACATTTTACTAGGTTTTTATGCTTTGTAGGTATTTTGGAGGAGATGAAGTCAAAACATGTCAATTAAGATGTTAAAGAGCTTACAAAATCACAATCACAAGATGGAAAAAGTGTTGGGAGTCAAAGAGATCAAATTCTTGGTGCAAAGCAAGAAGACAGATTTGACCTCCAGAGCTTGTTCCAAAGAAAACATGATGTTAGAATATTTATTCAAAGAAACTTCCTTATTGACTTTTGAAGCTAACTTGATTACCTTTCATCGGTTGGTCATAGGCCTAAATCGGATAAGAAATGGTCATCCAAATTGGCACTGGAATATCTCTCTAAACAACTCTAGTGGCAAAAAAAACCCTAGCCGAAAATCACAATTTTTTCTTAATACCCTAGTTGACGTTTATGTTTATCCTTGTCAAAAAAGGATTAGTGGTTGTCAACTTACACTTGCTTTGGCTGCAAGTTTAATCCTAGTCAAAGTAGGAGAATTAAATCAGCTAAAACTTTCCTTCCTTACACTTACTTTGGCTGCAAGTTTGTAATCTCTCCTCATTAAAGAGTACTTTGACTAAGACTTTCCAACTTTATTAAAACCTTGGCTGCCAAGTATTCCTTCTTTCCTTAAAACACAAAAGTCAGCCACTTTTACTTAACTTTAGCCACAAGTCAGCATTTATTGAAGGGAAAGAGCTGGAATTCACTTGTTTGATGCCCTAGCTATTGCCTATAAATAGAGAACAAGGGGGCAAACGAAAATACACTTATCCAAGCATCAAAGTTCTGATTTCTTCTTTGTTTCTTTGTTTTTGAGAGAGCAAGGGGCTGTATAATTAATATTCTTCTTCTTCTTCTTTCTTTCTTTCTTTTATTTTCTTCTTAGATTCTCTTTAATTGTATGTTTATATTTACAATACCTATGCTAGGCTAAACTTTTATTTGGTTAAGGGTGATTTCAAAGCCCTAAACATGTTATGTAATTAATTTTTAGAATCTATCTATCATTGTTTTCTATCAAAGTTGCTTATGTTTTTCCATTAAAATTGTTCATGATGGTATTTTGATTTGTTTAGGTGGCAAACTAGATAAATCTTGATAATTGTCTAATGCTACTTTAGGAGTCTTGATCTGTGTAATTGTCTTGATTTCCTACTCAAAAGTGGCAATTTGTGATTAATGATTACGGTCAAGTTTTCAATAATTGCAAAGTGGAACATAACCTAAGTTGAACAATCCGAGCTTATGTGTTTGTTGCTTAGATCAACCTATCTTTCTCATCATAAATCTGCTATTAAATTGAACTTAGAGAGCTTATTCTAGGTTGTTTGATAGTTAGAGATTAAATAGAGAGCTTATTCTATTTAACGACAAACTAAGGAACGATTGGGGTAACAGAGCTTGTTGTTATCTACAGTTGTTAACTTTGATAGCTAATTAATGTTGACAGATATGAAATTGATTCTTAATGATGTCTAGTGGTGGAGAATGAAACCTTAACCATATTTTTCATATTTGATTCTTCTTGATTACTTATTTTCTCATTCTTATTGTTAACTTTAGTTTAAATCTGATTTCAAAGTCCCCTTTACTTTTGTTTACTTGTTTTTAAGTGATAAATTATTAACTTATAAACTAAAACCCAATCCCTGAGGACTCGACCTTTGCTAATCATTATACTCTACAATTGATTCTTTTTAAGTGCAAGGTTAAATAAGATACAATCTTTTGAGTGCATCAAGTTTTTGGCGTCGTTGCCGGGGATTGCTTTCTTTAGTTTATTGGTTTATTCTTATTTTCTATTCTAATTATTTACTTTTTTTTTTTTTTGCTTATTAGTGAATGTTCCAAGATCCCGAAGAAGACTTAAGGCTTAGGAGAATTCGGGAATTTATAAGTTCTCACCAACAACCAGTCGAGGAGTTGATCCAAAACATCCAAGAGAGAAAGGAGAGATGACAGCAGCTGAAAACCGAACTCTCAAGGAGCTAGCCACTCCGGACTTGGGTCAACAACCATTATGCATTGAATATGCTAATCTTGAGGTAGCTTTTGAATTAAAATCTGGTTTGATTCATCTTTTCCCAACTTTTCATGGTTTTGCAGGAGAGGATCCAAATAAGCACCTCAAGGAATTCCATGTAGTTTGCTCAAGCAAAGACCAACAGGGGTCACAGAAGAGCAAGTTAAGTTGAGAGCCTTCCTATTCTCTCTAGCTGGTTCAGCAAAGGAATGGCTCTACTATCTACCATCCGGGACCATCACTACATGGAATGATATGAAGAAAGCATTCTTGGAAAGGTACTTCCCAGCATCTAAGGCTGCCAACATTAGAAAAGAGACATGTGGGATTCGGCAATACAACAGAGAGTCTTTATATGAATATCAGGAGAGGTTCAAGAAACTTTGTGCATCATGTCCACACCATCAGATAAGTGAACAACTTCTCATCCAATACTTCTATGAAGGTCTCATGCCCATGCAGAGAGGTATGATAGATGCCGCTAGTGGGGGAGCTCTAGTTGATAAGACACCCGGGGCTGCTAGAACATTAATCTCCAACATGGTAGTCAATTCTCAACAATTCTCAATGAGACATGATCCACCACCACAACCCAAGAAAGTCAATGAGGTTAGTATATCATCTCTTGAACAAAAATTTGATAAACTGGCTTCTTTTGTTCAACAATTGGCTATAGGTAATATACAACAAATAAAGGCTTGTGGCATATGTTCAAACATGGGGCACCAAACTGATATGTGTCCAACACTTCAAGATGACACCAATGAACATGTGAATACCATGGGTGGATTTCAGAACCAATCAAGGAAATATGATCCCTACTCAAACACTTACAATCCAGGATGGAGGGATCATCCAAACTTCAATTATGGAGGGAACCAATCACAAACTATTCCTCCACCATTTGACAACAGGCCACCGGGTTTTCAGCAAAGAGTGCAACAACCATACCAAACCTGATAACAAGTGCCACCCACCCAAAATTCAGGTACTTCTCTCGAAGATCTTGTTAAAGCGCTTTCTACTAATACAATTCAATTTCAATAGGAAACAAAGACAAGTATTCAAAATTTGGAGACTCAAATTGGGCAATTGGCAACAACCATGAGTCAAATGCAAGCAAGGGATTCCGAGAAATTACCTTCCCAAACCATAGTGAATCCAAGAGAGAATGCCAATGCTATAACTCTAAGAAGTGGGAAACATCTTAAGACACCATAAAACGACAGTGCTCAAGGGGAGGACAACACCATGGCATCATCTTCACATACCAATGAGTCATTACAAAAGGTAGCTCCTAAACCATTTTTTTCTTCTTATATAACTCCTCCACCTTTTCCTAGTAGGTTAGAAAAATCTAAGGAGGAACAAGATAAGGAAATTTTGGAAACCTTCCGAAAAGTAGAGGTGAACATCCTTTTACTAGATGCTATCAAGCAAGTGCCAAGATATGCCAAGTTCTTAAAAGAGTTGTGCACATCTAAACGGAAGTTGAAAGGGAATGAAAAGGTAAGTGTGGGGGAGAATGTCTCAGTTGTTCTTCAAAAGAAACTCCCACCTAAATGCAAGGATACAGGTATGTTTACCATTCCTTGTAAGATAGGCAACACCAGGTTTGAGCGTGCTATGCTAGATCTAGGGACATCTATTAATGTCATGCCATATTCAATTTATGCTTCATTGAATCTAGGACCATTAGAGGAAACCAGTGTTATAATACAACTTGTTGACCGTTCTAACACTTACCCAAGAGGAGTTGTAGAAGACGTTCTCGTACAGGTTAATGAATTGGTTTTTCCCACTAACTTTTATGTTATTGAGATGGAAGATGAGATGTCTTCTAATCCCACTCCTATTCTATTAGGGAGACCATTCTTGAAAACAACAAGAACTAAAATAGATGTACATGATGGTAATTTAACTATGGAATGTGATGGTAAAATAATTCGCTTTAACAATTTTGAGGCCATGAGATATCCTAGTGATGTGCATTCTATTTTTAATATTGATATAATTGACTCACTAGTGCAGCAAGCTTATGAGCTAGATGGTGAAGATAGTGTGGAGATAGTCTTTAGCAAACATCTCGGAATGGGGACCACTTGAAATATGTAGAAGGGGCACTAGAATCTTTACACTCGCTACCACCTACAAATGCAAGGTTTGATGTTTGATTTATTGATTTGCCTTTATCTAATGAGAAACTTCTACCTTCCATTTTGTAAGCACCAACTTTTGAGTTGAAACCACTACCGGACCACTTGAAATATGTGTTCTTTGGTGAAAAGGACACACTACCGGTCATCATTGCCAAAGAGCTCACTCCTTTGCAAGAAGAGCGACTTATCGGGGGTGCTTAGAGAGCCTAAAACAACAATTGGTTGGACAATTGCCAATATCAATGGAATAAGCCCATCCATGTGCATGCACCGGATTTTGTTAGAGGAGGGGTCCAAAACAACAAGAGAAGCATAAAGAATATTGAACCCTCCTATGATGGAGGTTGTGAAAAAAGAGATACTGAAGCTCCTAGATGTTGGAGTGATCTATCCTATTTCGGATAGCAAATGGGTGAGCCCGGTCCAAGTTGTTCCAAAGAAATCATGTGTAACGGTGGTAACAAATAATGAGAATGAACTTGTTCCTACTAGGATTCAAACAGGGTGGCAAGTTTGTATTGATTATCGAAAACTTAATTCCACAACTCGCAAAGACCACTTTCCTTTACCTTTTATTGATCAAATGCTTAAAAGGTTAGTTGGCCATTCTCATTATTGTTTTCTTGATACTTTTTCATAACAGCGTATGCCATTTGGTCTTTGTAATGCACCTACTACATTCCAAAGGTGTATGGTTAGCATATTTTCAGATTATGTAGAGAACATCATAGAAGTGTTTATGGATGATTTTAGTGTCTATGGTGATTCTTTTGATAGATGTCTAGAGAACCTTACACTTGTACTTGAAAGATGCATGGATACTAACCTTGTTTTGAATTGGGAAAAATGTCACTTTATGGTAGAACAAGGAATAGTTTTGGGCCATGTTATTTCTTCTAAAGGAATAGAGGTTGATAAATCTAAAATAGATATTATGCATTCTTTACCACTTCCTACAAATGTGAGAGAGGTTCGTTCTTTTCTTGGACATGCAGGTTTCTATAGGAGATTTATCAAAGACTTCTCAAAGATCACGCTACCTCTTTGCAAGATACTATAAAAAGATGTGGTTTTCCACTTTGATGATAAATGCAAAGAGGCGTTGAAACATTGAAGGGACTCTTGACATTAGATCCTATCATGTAGCCACCAGATTGGAATGTACCTTTTGAAATCATGTGTGATGCTAGTGACTATGCCATTGGAGCTATTTTGGGCCAACGGGTTGGCAAAGCCTCACATGCCATTTATTTTGCCTCCAGAACTCTTATGATACTCAATTAAACTATTCCACTACTGAAAAAGAACTTTTGGCTGTTGTATTTGCTCTAGAAAAATTTCGATCTTATTTAATTGGTACTAAAGTAATCGTATTTTCTGACCATGCAGCCCTTAAGTACTTATTCACTAAGAAAGAGGCCAAACCAAGGTTGATTAGATGGATACTTCTCTTACAAGAGTTTGATTTGGAGATAAAAGATAAGAGAGGTAGTGACAACCTGGTTGTGGACCATCTTAGCCGTTTAGTTCATGAAGAGGATGCACTACCCTTGAATGAGAACTTTTCGGATGAGCAACTTCTTTTTGTGAGTACAACAACTCCTTGGTATGCCGATATTGTTAATTACTTAGTTACCAAGAAGTTGCCACAAGAGTTGACACAAGCTCAAAGAAATAAGATCAAGAGTGATGCCAAATACTACATATCGGATGATCCTTACCTTTGGAAGCAGTGCTCCGATCAGATTATAAGAAGGTGTGTACTCGAAACTGAACTTCAATCTATTCTCACCTTTTGTCACTCTTATAAATGTGGAGGACACTTTGGATCCAAAAGAACAGCCATGAAAGTTCTTGATTCTGGATTTTATTGGCCTACTATATTCAAAGATGCATACCTCTTTTGCAAGTCATGTGATCATTGCCAAAGAACAGGTAACTTAGGTGCTAGAAATCAAATGCCTCAAACTCCAATATTATTGTTGAAATTTTTGATGTATGGGCCATGGATTTCATGGGACCTTTTCCTTCTTCCTTTGGTAATCTTTATATTTTACTTGCCGTTGATTATGTTTCGAAGTAGGTAGAAGCAAAAGCCACTAGGACTAATGACTCTAAAGTTGTTTAAGATTTTGTCAAGACTAACATCTTTGCTAGGTTTGGAACACCAAAGGCCATAATCAGCGATAAAGGTACTCACTTTTGCAATAGGACTATGGAAGCACTTTTGAGGAGGTATAACATCACACACAAGGTCCCTACCTCATACCATCCTCAAACTAGTGGGCAAGCTGAAGTGTCAAATCTAGAAGTAAAGTCCATCCTTGAAAAGATAGTTAATCCAAATAGGAAGGATTGGAGTTCACGACTTGATGATGCACTTTGGGCTTATGGGACAGCATATAAGACACCCATTGGTATGTCTCCTTATCGACTTGTTTATGGTAAGCCTTGTCATCTTCCGGTTGAATTGAACATAAATCATATTAGGCTATCAAACATTGCAACTTGGAGATGGATGAGGTAGGTAAGCAAAGAAAACTTGACCTACAAGAATTAGAGGAGATAAGGAATGATGCCTATGAGAATTCTAGGATTTACAAGGAAAAGACTAAGGCATTTCATGACAAGATGATATCAAGAAAGGACTTTGTTGTTGGATAAAAAGTTCTTCTCTTCCATTCACGCCTTAAGTTATTTCCAGGTAAGTTACATTCTCATTGGGTTGGACCTTTTGTTATTACTAATGTATTTACTCATGGTGCAGTTGAAATCCAAAGCCTAAAAATAGATAAGGAATTCAAAGTGAATGGTCATAGATTGAAGCCTTACTATGAGAACTTTCCAATACAAGATGTAGAGGAGTTACCACTTTTTGAGCCAAATTATGTTGAATAATAATGGCATGGGTCTAAGTCAGGCTGAGGACAATAAACCAAGCGCTTCTTGGGACGCAACCCAACAGGATGGAGAGCATCCATTATAATCAGATTTGCATATTCCATGCTCTCCATCATTCTATCTTTTATTGTTTTTCTTTAGTTTTTTTTTTGTTTAGTAGTTCTTTTCTCTTACATATAATTCTTGCATTAGGGATAATAGCATTACATTGAGGACAATGTTAAAATTAAGTGTGAGGGGAAGAATTTAGGATTTTCTTTAGTGTGTTTTATTTTTTATTCTTTTTATGTTGTTTTTAGTGTGTTTTAGTTACTTTCAATACTATGATGAGATATGAATTGCATAAAGTATAAAACTGATTTATTAGTGAGAATATTTTCAAGAGAATTGAGCTTGATATCATTTTTCTTTTAAGCCAATGTTAATATGATATGTTGATTGAGAAAGAAGCATGTTTAGACTTAAATCTGACTTGTATAATCAACCTCTTGAGTTTTTGAGCCTATATGATTGATGCATTATACATATCAATCTAATTTCTTTCTTGAGAGCTCTTATGATTACATGATTCTCTAGAACTTGCTTTACACCTGGTTGAGACTATATTGATGCATGTGACAACATGAATATGATAGAGGCATTAGGATTTTTAACCAGGGCCAAACAGCCATCCCTTATTGATGTTCCAAGAGAACATCCTCCTTAGTGAGCCAATTTAAGCCTACATTGAATAAGCTATTTATTTGGTAATCATATCTTGTCCCTAACCTAAATATACTTATTATATCCATACCCTTGTTCTAAAGATGATTTAGCATGTTTTGAGACATATTGCAAAGACAAGGAAGATCTATTCAAATTTTGGGTTAGAAACAAGAAATAAGTGTGGGGGAGGAGAAAGGCAAAAGTCAAGAGAAAAATAGAGTGAAAATTGCCAAATACATTACCATGTGAAATTTTTTTTTGAATAATCTCTTGAATTTCTAGTTAAAGAAAAGAAAAAAATGTTACAAAGTTGTTTAGAAAGAAGAAAAGGCCCAACATGAATATTCGGCTATGTATTATGTGCTTTGTAAAGAGTTTGGAGAAGTTTTCTTTGTATGAATCTTATTATGTCTCTAAACTCTATGAAATCTTTGGAACCTTTGTAATATCCTTTTCCTTTTATTCTTTAACCACATTTATTACCCCTTGGCCCCATTACAACCTTGAATAAAGACCTCTTGATTTATGAAGTTGCATGATCTAAATAGTGGATAATAGGTGGACAAGCAAGCATATGGTAGAACTTTTTTCATGAGATTGATTGAGTGTAAACACTTTACCACTACTTTAAAAAGTGAAAATCATGAGAGTATCCCATGTGAGAAGTTGAGATTAAGTTTAAACATGCACTATTTTGATTGAGATATGTTATGTTAATTTAACTCAAACCCTTTACTGTCAAGCATGATTCTTTGTGAAACTCTTTAAGCTATTGATTAGTTTGTAAGATATGTTCAATGATTATCTATAAATTGTATTGAAAGTGAACTAGATTCGGTTTTTTTACCTTGCGTCTATTTGATTTTGCTCGAGGACTAGCAAAAGATTAAGTGTGGGGGAATTTGATAAGTGCTTAATTTAATATATTTTCCTATTTAATTTCCTTATACTTTGTGCTTTGATTCTTACTTCCTTGACATTTAGGTTTTAATGCTTTGCAGGTATTTTGGAGGAGATGAAGTCAAAACATGTCAATTAGGATGTTAAAGAGCTTACAAAATCACAATCACAAGATGGAAAAAGAGTTGGGAGTAAAAAAGATCAAATTCTTGGTGCGAAGCAAGAAGATAGATTTGACCTCCAGAGCTTGTTGCTAAGAAAACATGATGTTAGATTATTTATTCGAAGAAACTTACTTCTTGACTTTTGAAGCTAACTTGATTAAATTTCCAACGGATAGTCGTGGGCCTAAATCAGATAAGAAATGGTCATCCAAATCGGTATTGGAATATCTCTCTAAACAACCCTAGTGGCAAAAAAACCCTAGCCGCAAATCACATTTTTTTCTTAATACCTGATGCACCCAAAAGAGTGTATCTTATTTAACCTTGCACTAAAAAGATAAATTGTAAGTATAGTAGTTAGCAAGGGTCGAGTCCTCAGGGATTGGGTTTTAGTTTATAAGTTAATAGTTTAAAACTTAAATTCAATAACAATAAAAGAAAAGGGGTTTTTGAAGCCAGATTTAAACTAAAGTAAATAATAAGAAGAAGATGCAAGGCGGTATAACCAGCCAATAAAAATATATATACTAAATTAGGCGGTATAACCAGCCAATAAAAATATATATACTAAATTAGGCGGTATAACCAGCCAATAAAAGTAAAACAAAGTTAATATACAAATTAGGCGGTATAACCAGCCAATAAAAATAAATATACTTTTAAAAATAAGCAAACTAGAAAAGTAAGAAAACAAGTAAGTAAGAAGAATCAAATATGAAAAATATGGTTAAGGTTTCATTCTCCACCACTAGACATCATTAAGAATCAATTTCAGATCTATCAATATCAACCAACTATCAAAGTTAACAACCGTAGATAACAACAAGCTCTATTATCCCAATCTTTCCTTAGTTTGTCGTTAAATAGAACAAGCTCTCTATTTAATCTCTAACCATTAAACAACCTAGAATAAGCTCTTTAAATTCAATTTAATGGCAGCTTTATGATGAGAAAGATAGGTTGATCTAAGCAACAAACACATAAGCTTGGATTGTTCAACTTAGGTTATGTTCCACTTTGCAATTATTGAAAACTTGACCATAATCATTAATCACAAATTGCCACTTATGAATAGGAAATCAAGAGAATTACACGGATGAAGACTCCTAAACTAGCAATAGATAATTATCAAGATCTATCTAGTTGTACACCTAAACAAATCAAGACAACATCATGAACAATTCTTGTAGAAGAACATAAGCAACTTTGATAGAAAATTAATGATAGATAGAATCTGAAAATCAATCATAAAACATGTCTAGGGCTTTGAAATCACCCTTAACCAAATAGAAGTTTAGCCTAGCATAGGCATTATAAACATAAACATAAAATTAAAGAAAATCTAAGAAGAAAATAAAAGAAAGAAAGAAGAAGAGGAAGAATATTAATTATCCAACCTCTTGCTCTCTCTAAAGAAAAAGAAAACTAGAGAAAAGAAAGAAGAAGAAAACTTAGAGAATTTTATTAAAATGGCTAATATCCTACCTATGTACAATATGATCCCTTACAATCATCCAAGGCCCTCTATTTATACACATTTTGGAGGGCTAAATGACAAGAGACAAGCTTTACAAATTTCAAAGGTAGGTATAATAGGTGGGTGCATTTTCTAACAATTTTCGTCATACATGACGATTTTGATCAGCCAACTTGATGGTCGATTTTGTCAATTTTGGAGGCCTTATCTGATCACATGGTCTTCTAGAAAAATGTTACCCTATCAGTTACTGATCCATAGCCGTTGGAATCAGCTCATTTGCTGATGTGGATAAGAAGATATGGGCAAAATACGAAAACAGGTCAGCACAGACGTCATTGCACATCAGCCAACTTCATGGTCGATTTCGCTAGGGAAAACGACTCCGTTTCAAGAAGTGTAAAACATGAAAAAGATAAATATGCCTCTTAGCTTTGCACGGCTACAAATTGCAGCCTTATTGCTTCAGTGAAACTCGAGATATAGCTGATATGGAAAAAGGTGTCGGAACTGGAACTGAACTGGATTTACCCTTAATTCTAGTAATCTGAAATCACTCAAAGAAACTTGTGAAAAACACCAAATTACATAAAAATATAAAAGATCATAAACACAATTAGACTAAACAATAATAACTCGTATTTGACACAAAACAATAATAAAACATAACTAAAAACTATATAATTATACGAGTTATCACACCCCCACACTTAGATTGTTGCTAGTCCCTAGCAACGACTCAATAAAAATAAAATAAGAAAATCTAATCTAATCCACTTTCGTAGGAAATCACGGTGGCACTTAGCATGTGACACAAGCCTTTAAACCCCTAGGTGTCCCTAGTGGACGAGTTTAGTCTCGTGAGGGTTTACTAGAACGATACCCACAAACATTGAAAAACTAAAACATAAATAAACTACATATACTAAAAATATTTACTCCTAATCCTTTCAATACAAATTAGAGACAATCTTTGAACAAGTCTTATAAACTAATCAATAGCTTAAAGAATTTCACAAAAAAAAAATCATGCTTGAATGTAAATTGTTTGAGTTAAGCCAATATTAACATAACATATTTCAATCAAAATAGTGCATATTCAAACTTAATCTCAACTACTCACATGGGATACCCTCATGATTTTCACTCTTTAAAGTAGTGGTGAAGTGTTTACACTCAATCAATCTCATGAAAACAGTTCTACCATATCTTGCTTGTCCACCTATTCTCCACTATTTAGATCATACAACTTCATGAATCAAGAGGTCTTTAATCAAGGTTGTAATCGGGCCAAGGGGTTTGTAATGTGGTTGAAGAACAAAATGATAAAGATATCACAAAGGTTCCAAAGAGTTCATAAAGTTTAGAGACATAAAAAGATCATACAAAGAAACTTCTCAAAACTCTTTACAAGTACATAGTCACCTAGGCCGGATATTCATGTTGGGTCTTTTCTTCATTCTAAACAACTTTGTAACATCTTTTTCTTTTTCCACAAATTCAAGAGATGATTCATATATTATTTTTTTTTTTTACATAGGAATGTATTTGCCAGTGTTCCATTTCTTTTTCTCTTGACTTTTCTTTTCTTTTCCCCCCACACTTCTTGTTTCTAACCCAAATTTTTAACTAAAAATATCCCTTGTTTTTTTTGCAATATGTCTCAAAATATATAATCCATCATTAGAACAAGGGTAAGGATATAAGTATATTTAGGCTAGGTGTAAGTTGTGGTTACCAATAAAACATCATATTTAATGTAGGCTCAAATTGGCTCACTAGTGGGGATGTTTTCTTAGAACATTAATAATGGATGGCTGTTTGGCTCTGGTTATAATCCTAATGCCTCTATCATATTCATGTTGTCACATGTATCAATATAGTCTCAAACGGTTTAAAGCAAGTTCTAGAGAATCATGTAATCATAAGAGCACTCAAGAAAGAAATTTGATTGATATGTATAATGCATCACTCATATAGGCTCAAAAACTCACAAGGATGATTATACAAGTCAATATCAAGTCTAAACATGCTTCTTTCTCAATCAACATATCATATTAACATTGGCTCATAAAAAATGATATCAAGCTCAATTCTCATGAAAATCTTCTCACTAATAAATCTGTTTTAGACTTATGCAATTCATATCTCATCATTGTATTAAAAAGGAACTAAAACACACTAAAAATAATAATAATAATAATAAAGACTCATAAAAAAATAGTAGACAAAAATAAAAGAAATCCTAAATCATTCCCCCCACACTTAATTCTTACATTGTCCTCAATGTAAGTCTATTAACCCAAATGAAAGAATCATGTGTAAGAGAAAAGAACTAATAACATAAGAATAGGAACAACTAAGACTCAAAACAAAACAAACTCATGCAACCTAAATAATCTTAAAATACTAAACAAAAATTAACAAGTAAACATAAAAAGATTAAAATCAAACTGACAAGGTATGTCTCAAGTCTCCCTTACTCAGACCTTGTTCAGAATGAATACTTCTAAATTGCTTAAAACACAACAAACTTTTTTTTTTTATTAGCAAAATATGTCCCTTACCCCCTACTAAAATATGACGTTGTCCCCAATGTCAAATTTTAAAGGTAGAATTTAGGAGATATTACCTGCAGAGGTTGCTAACCACTTATTATAACTGAGACACAACAAGGAAAATGTTAGATAATGTCACAAAGACAAAGTGCAATCCACTCCTTGCTCGTCCATATCTCTTTTTCTTTTTCCGAGCGTTTGCGAAAAAACCGTAGCAGATAAACACTCATAAGCTTGGAGCTTTTTGAGTAAATCTTCAATGGTTGTAGCAGAAATTATGGTTCACCTTGCCTTTGAAAACATGAATCCATTATCCACAGCATTATCTAAATATGAAAGCAAATTACTAAAATAACCATTAATATTAAGCAAACCAATGGGTTTCTTATTTGTGACCAAAGATGACCAAGAAGCCACGCAAGCTATTTCTTCCAATGTACCCAGACCTCCTGGTAAAGCAATGAATGCATCGGCAGAATGGTACATGATTGTTATCCGTTCAGGGATACTCCAGACTTGTATTTCCTTACCCACGGTAGGTCCACAAAAACTTGTGAATAGTTTTGGCACGATTCCTAGAACTGGACTTCCTCCGGCGTGTGCTGCTGTAGCGACTGCTCCCATTAAACCCGTACTACCGCCTCCATAAATCAAGTGGATCTTTTGTTGGGCAAGTATTACTCCAACTCTTATGGCTTCATCAGCGAATATGTTATTTTTCCCTGGATAAGCACCTCCAAAGACACAAATTTTTTTTATGCGCTGGGACGAAGTACTTTTCATTTTTTTTTTCGAGTGCCTGAAAGAGAATGAGTACATGGTGTAATATATAGAGGACTGAGTAGTGAATCAGACAAGAGTAATAATGTCGCCGAAAGTGTATCTGACCTGTCAGAAGAAAATGTTAACCTAACAAAAGATTTTTTTGCGTGATTTCAGGAAGAAAATCAAAAAGAGAAGAAAAAATCAGCCGTAAAAGACAAATAAAAAAAACGAGAATAATTACACAAATCGAACAACACGTAAATTAAAACAAAATAAAGTTATTGCAAATCAAACCAAAAGCTGAGAAGTCATTTATTGTAGTTGTGATTGTGGCTCACATTTTCCTCTGGTTTTACGTCCAGAAACGGCTTAAACGCCTTCTATGAGTCGAGGATATGCTTCCCATCCAGTTTTCTTACAAGCTGGCAAACAGGGTCTTTTAACATCAGATTCCCAAGATGTTGCCATTCCCTTTGGAATTGCGGCCATAAATCAAGAATTTCTCTTTGTACGTCTCCACTAGGATGCGTCTCAAGAGAAAGTTGGATATTACCCAAATTCTCCTTACTCAGTCCATCCTTAATGAATTCAATTTTATCATCTCCATTAGAGGAAGGAATCCCAATTGAACGACATTTACCCTTACACGTCCATCGTGCACATTTGTGGCAATTTGAACTCATGCGCTTTGCTCGTCGCTTCTTTGCAAAAGTGCTTCTACCTGTACCTGGTAAATGCAAAACAGGAAGATATTCATCTTCACGTACCTTGGCTTCAATTATCCAACGTATGTCTCCAGGAATCCCTTTGTGCATAAGCATTCTTAATCTTTCAAATCGAACTTGGTAAAGCTTCAGTAAAATATTTCGAGGAAAAGGAGGAAATCGTTTCTGCAATCTTGTGAGAATATCATCCATCCTGAAAAAAAAAATGAAAAAAATTGAAAGAGAAATTGGAAGAGAAATTTATATACAATATCAGTTTTGTGGGTAGCTGATGGAACCGATTTAAATAATCACGGAGTACCGTTATCCACCATTTAACCGGGGTTAAAAAAAAAAAAAAAAAAAAAATTTATATTTACATCTAGTTATTTTCAAAACAAGGATCAGAAAGAAAAACAACATAAAAAGACTCAAAAACAAAACACTCTAAATAAAATCCTAAATTCTTCCCCCCACACATAATTCTTACATTGTCATTAATGTAATGCTATTATCCCCCAATGCAAGAATTATATGTAAGAGAAAAGAACTATTAAACAAATGAAACTTATGCAGCCTAAATGAACTTAAAAACAGTAAACACAATTAACAAAGAAACATAAGAAATAAAAATAAAAACAATAAAAATAATAAAAGAAAAAGGAAAAGAAAGAGAAAGCAAATCTGAATATGGAAGGTTGGCAATTTCATCTTTAATTGGGCTGCCTTCCCAATTAACACTTGAGTTAGTGTTTTGAATCTAACCAACACCCCTTCTTGGCTTTTTAGGCTTGTCAGGCTCATACATGAAATTTCCCAAATTTATGCGTTTGAGAGGAAGCTTTCTTTGCACAACAGTGGATGCATTCTCAATTACAAGTATTATTCCATCATCCTTGGTGGTGCATATCTCATCGAGGAATGGTGCATCTTTTGGTACTTGTTGAATGACATCCACAAACAAACTGTTTAAGGTTTCCAGCGTGTCTTGTTCATGTTCATCCTCCTTGAACTTTGCGAATCTACTAGGAAAAGGTGGAGAAGAAACATTAGTAAAAATTGGAATCTCAAACGTTACCTCAGGTGTCGAAATACTCTTATTTGGATCATTGGCTTCATTATCCTCAAGAATAGAATCCATCTCTAATTTTGTCTCATCCTCATCTTGTTCCTCATTCCTGAAGGTCACAATAGTAGCATTCTCCTTGGGGTTAATCATCGTTTGGGCAGGGAGTTCTTCAGATCTTTGTGCTACCCATCCCACCATACTACTAGCCAATTGGCTCATTTGCTTTTCCAAACTCTGGATGCTTGCCCTTGTTTCCTGTTGAAATTGCAAAGTATTAGTAACAAGAGAATAGACAAGATCTTCTAAAGAAGTACCTGAGTTTTGAGTCATATGTGATGGCTGAAAAAGATCTGATTCTTGAGACCATGATTGATTGAAGATAGATGGATGAGTGTAACTGGCATAAGGATCTACTTCTTGGAAATTTTTTGAGTAGCCATAATTAGTATGATCCCACCATCCCTCATGGTAAGTGTTTGAGTAATGATCATGCAGTTGGTCTTGGAACACTTGATGGCCTTGACATCCTCCCATGGCAAATTGTTGAACTGGGAAGGTGAGATTGGCTTGTTGATTCTCCATGTTCATGTATGCCACCAACTCTTCAAGTGTTAGATTGCTTAATTCCATCTTTTTTTTCTTTCTATTTTTTCTATTTTTTTATTTTTTTAAAATTAGATAAGAAAAACCCGTATGTACAAGAAAATAAAACTCATTAGAACTGAAAATAAGAATAAACCAAGTAACAAATAAACTAAAGAAAACAATCCCCGGCAACGGCGCCAATCTCACCTTCCCAAGTATCAAATTTTATTAAAATGGCTAATATCCTAAAGAGTGTGTCTTATTTAACCTTGCACTAAAAAAATCAATTGTAAGTATAATGATTAGCAAGGGTCGAGTCCTCAGGGATTGGGTTTTAGTTTATAAGTTGATAGTTTAAAACTTAAATTCAAGAACAATAAAATAAAAGGGGTTTTTGAAGCCAGATTTAAACTAAAGTAAATAATAAGAATAAGATGCAAGGCGGTATAACCAGCCAATAAAAATATATATACTAAATTAGGCGGTATAACCAGCCAATAAAAATATATATACTAAATTAGGCGGTATAACCAGCCAATAAAAATAAAACAAAGTTAATATACAAATTAGGCGGTATAACCAGCCAATAAAAAATAAATATACTTTTAAAAATAAGCAAACTAGAAAAGTAAGAAAACAAGTAAGTAAGAAGAATCAAATATGAAAAATATGGTTAAGGTTTCATTCTCCACCACTAGACATCATTAAGAATCAATTTCAGATCTATCAATACCAACCAACTATCAAAGTTAACAACCGTAGATAACAACAAGCTCTGTTATCCCAATCTTTCCTTAGTTTGTCGTTAAATAGAACAAGCTCTCTATTTAATCTCTAACCATTAAACAACCTAGAATAAGCTCTCTAAATTAAATTTAATGGCAGCTTTATGATGAGAAAGATAGGTTGATCTAAGCAACAAACACATAAGCTCGGATTGTTCAACTTAGGTTATGTTCCACTTTGCAATTATTGAAAACTTGACCATAATCATTAATCACAAATTGCCACTTATGAATAGGAAATCAAGAGAATTACACGGATCAAGACTCCTAAACTAGCAATAGATAATTATCAAGATCTATCTAGTTGTACACCTAAATAAATCAAGACAACATCATGAACAATTCTTGTAGAAGAACATAAGCAACTTTCATAGAGAATTAATGATAGATAGAATCTGAAAATCAATCACAAAACATGTCTAGGGCTTTGAAATCACCCTTAACCAAATAGAAGTTTAGCCTAGCATAGGCATTATAAACATAAAATTAAATAGAATCTAAGAAGAAAATAAAAGAAAGAAAGAAGAAGAAGAAGAATATTAATTATCCAACCTCTTGCTCTTTCTAAAGAAAAACAAAACTAGAGAAAAGAAAGAAGAAGAAAACTTAGAGAATTTTATTACAATGGCTAATATCCTACCTATGTACATTATGATCCTCTACAATCATCCAAGGCCCTCTATTTATACACATTTTGGAGGGCTAAATGACAAGAGACAAGCTTTACAAATTTCAAAGGTAGGTATAATAGGTGGGTGCATTTTTCTAACAATTTTCGTCATATTGTATGACAATTTTGATCAGCCAACTTGATGGTCGATTTCGTCAATGTTGGAGGCCTGATCTGATCACATGGTCTTCTAGCAAAATGTTCCCCTATCAGTTACGGATCCATAGCCGTTTGAATCAGCTCAT
The DNA here is from genome assembly GCA_030761205.1 of Fremontodendron californicum. Classification (NCBI taxonomy): domain Eukaryota; kingdom Viridiplantae; phylum Streptophyta; class Magnoliopsida; order Malvales; family Malvaceae; genus Fremontodendron; species Fremontodendron californicum. The sequence continues at coordinate 4,468,446 of JAULJL010000019.1, read as the reverse complement.
TTGCTGATGTGGATAAGAAGATATGGGCAAAATAACAAAACAGGTCAGCACAGACGTCATTGCACATCAGCCAACTTGATGGTCGATTTCGTCAATATTGGAGGCCTGATCTGATCATATGGTCTTCTAGACAAAGGTTCCCGTATCAGTTACGGATCCATAGCCATTGGAATCAGCTCATTTGCTGATGTGGATAAGCAGATATGGGCAAAATACGAAAACAGGTCAGCACAGACGTCATTGCACATCAGCCACTTTGATGGTCGATTTCGCTAGGGAAAATGACTCCGTTTCAAGAAGTGTAAAACATGAAAAAGATAGATATGCCTCTTAGCTTTGCACGACTACAAATTTCAGCCTTATTGCTTCAGTGAAACTCGAGATATAGTTGATATGGCAAAAGGTGTCGGAACTGGAACTGAACTGGATTTGCCCTTAATTCTAGTAATCTGAAATCACTCAAAGAAACTTGTGAAAAACACCAAATTATATAAAAATATAAAAGATCATAAACACAATTAGACTAAACAATAATAACTCGTATTTGACACAAAACAATAATAAAACATAACTAAAAACTATATAATTATACGAGTTATCACACCCCCACACTTAGATTGTTGCTAGTCCCTAGCAACGACTCAATAAAAATAAAATAAGAAAATCTAATCTAATCCATTTTCGTAGGAAATCACGGTGGCACTTAGCATGTGACACAAGCCTTTAAACCCCTAGGTGTCCCTAGTGGACGAGTTTAGTCTCGTGAGGGTTTACTAGAGCGATACCCACAAACATTGAAAAACTAAAATATAAATAAACTACATATACTAAAAATATTTATTCCTAATCCTTTCAATACAAATTAGAGACAATCTTTGAACAAGTCTTATAAACTAATCAATAGCTTAAAGAATTTCACAAAAAATCATGCTTGAATGTAAATTGTTTGAGTTAAGCCAATATTAGCATAACATCTCTTAATCAAAATAGTGCATGTTCAAATTTAATCTCAAGTTCTCACATGGGATACCCTCATGATTTTCACTCTTTAAAGTAGTGGTGAAGTGTTTACACTCAATCAATCTCATGAAAACAGTTCTACCATATTCTTGCTTGTCCACCTATTCTCCACTATTTAGATCATACAACTTCATGAATCAAGAGGTCTTTAATCAAGGTTGTAATGGGGCCAAGGGGTTTGTAATGTGGTTGAAGAACAAAAGGATAAAGATATCACAAAGGTTCCAAAGAGTTCATAAAGTTTAGAGACATAAAAAGATCATACAAAGAAACTTCTCAAAACTCTTTACAAGTACATAGTCACCTAGGCCGGATATTCATGTTGGGCCTTTTCTTCATTCTAAACAACTTTGTAACATCTTTTTCTTTTTCCACAAATTCAAGAGATGATTCATATTTTTTTTTTTACATAGGAATGTATTTGCCCGTATTCCATTTCTTTTTCTCTTGACTTTTCTTTTCTTTTCCCCCCACACTTATTTCTTGTTTCTAACCCAAATTTTTAACTAAAAATATCACTTGTTTTTTTTTTTTTTTTGCAATATGTCTCAAAATATATAATCCATCTTTAGAACAAGGGTAAGGATATAAGTATATTTAGGCTTGGTGTAAGTTGTGGTTACCAATAAAACATCATATTTAATGTAGGCTCAAATTGGCTCACTAGTGGGGATGTTCTCTTAGAACATTAATAATGGATGGCTGTTTGGCTCTGGTTATAATCCTAATGCCTCTATCATATTCATGTTGTCACATGTATCAATATAGTCTCAAACGGTTTCAAGCAAGTTCTAGAGAATCATGTAATCATAAGAGCACTCAAGAAAGAAATTAGATTGATTTGTATAATGCATCAATCATTATAGGCTCAAAAACTCACAAGGATGATTATACAAGTCAGATTAAGTCTAAACATGCTTCTTTCTCAATCAACATATCATATTAACACTGGCTCATAAAAAGGTTGACATCAAGCTCAATTCTCATGAAAATCTTCTCACTAATAAATCTGTTTTAGACTTATGCAATTCATATCTCATCATTGTATTAAAAAGGAACTAAAACACACTAAAATAATAATAATAATAATAATAATAAAGACTCATAAAAAAAATAGTAGACAAAAATGAAAGAAATCCTAAATCATTCCCCCCACACTTAATTCTTACATTGTCCTCAATGTAAGTCTATTAACCCAAATGAAAGAATCATGTGTAAGAGAAAAGAACTAATAACATAAGAATAGGAACAACTAAGACTCAAAACAAAACAAACTCATGCAACCTAAATAATCCTAAAATACTAAACAAAAATTAACAAGTAAACATAAAAAGATTAAAATCAAACTGACAAGGTATGTCTCAAGTCTCCCTTACTCAGACCTTGTTTAGAATGAATACTTCTAAATTGCTTAAAACACAACAAATTTTTTTTTTTTTTTAAATTAGCAAAATATGTCTCTTACCCCCTACTAAAATATGACATTGTCCCCAATGTCAAATTTTAAAGGTAGAATTTAGGAGATATTACCTGCAGAGGTTGCTAATCACTTATTATAACTGAGACACAACAAACAAAATGTTAGATAATGTCACAAAGACAAAGTGCAATCCACTCCTTGCTCGTCCATATCTTGTTTTCTTTTTCCGAGCGTTTGCGAAACAACCGTAGCAGATAAATACTCATAAGCTTGGAGCTTTTTGAGTAAATCTTCAATGGTTGTAGCAGAAATTATGGTTCTCCTTGCCTCTGAAAACATGAATCCATTTTCCACAGCATTATCTAAATATGAAAGCAAATTACTAAAATAACCATTAATATTAAGCAAACCAATGGGTTTCTTATTTGTGACCAAAGATGACCAAGAAGCCACGCAAGCTATTTCTTCCAATGTACCCAGACCTCCTGGTAAAGCAATGAATGCATCGGCAGAATGGTACATGATTGTTATCCGTTCAGGGACACTCCAGACTTGTATTTCCTTACCCACGGTAGGTCCACAAAAACTTGTGAATAGTTTTGGCACGATTCCTAGAACTGGACTTCCTCCGGCGTGTGCTGCTGTAGCGACTGCTCCCATTAAACCCGTACTACCGCCTCCATAAATCAAGTGGATCTTTTGTTGGGCAAGTATTACTCCAACTCTTATGGCTTCATCAGCGAATATGTTATTTTTCCCTGGATAAGCACCTGCAAAGACACAAATTTTTTTTATGCGCTGGGACGAAGTACTTTCCATTTTTTTTTTCGAGTGCCTGAAAGAGAATGAGTACATGGTGTAATATATAGAGGACTGAGTAGTGAATCAGACAAGAGTAATAATGTCGCCGAAAGTGTATCTGACCTGTCAGAAGAAAATGTTAACCTAACAAAAGATTTTTGCATGATTTCAGGAAGAAAAGCAAAAAGTGAAGAAAAAATCAACCGTAAAAGACAAATAAAAAAAAATAAAAAAAAGAGAATAATTACACAAATCGAACAACACGTAAATTAAACCAAAATAAAGTTATTGCAAATCAAACCAAAAGCTGAGAAGTCATTTATTGTAGTTGTGATTGTGGCTCACATCTTCCTCTGGTTTTACGTCCAGAAACGGCTTAAACGCCTTCTATGAGTCGAGGATATGCTTCCCATCCAGTTTTCTTACAAGCTGGCAAACAGGGTCTTTTAACATCAGATTCCCAAGATGTTGCCATTCCCTTTGGAATTGCGGCCATAAATCAAGAATTTCTCTTTGTACGTCTCCACTAGGATGCGTCTCAAGAGAAAGTTGGATATTACCCAAATTCTCCTTACTCAGTCCATCCTTAATGAATTCAATTTTATCATCTCGATTAGAGGACGGAATCCCAATAGAACGACATTTACCGTTACACGTCCATCGTGCACATTTGTGGCAATTTGAACTCATGCGCTTTGCTCGTCGCTTCTTTGCAAAAGTGCTTCTACCTGTACCTGGTAAATGCAAAATAGGAAGATATTCATCTTCACGTACCTTGGCTTCAATTATCCAACGTATGTCTCCAGGAATCCCTTTGTGCATAAGCATTCTTAATCTTTCAAATCGAACTTGGTAAAGCTTCAGTAAAATATTTCGAGGAAAAGGAGGAAATCGTTTCTGCAATCTTGTGAGAATATCATCCATCCTGAAAAAAAAAATGAAAGAGAAATTGAAAGAGAAATTTATATACAATATCAGTTTTGTGGGTAGCTGATAGAACCGATTTAAATAATCACGGAGTACCGTTATCCGCCATTTAACCGGGGTTAAAAAAAAATTATATTTACATCTAGTGTTTTTCAAAACAAGGATCAGAAAGAAAAACAACATAAAAAGACTCAAAAACAAAACACTCTAAATAAAATCCTAAATTCTCCCCCCCCACACATAATTCTTACATTGTCATTAATGTAATGCTATTATCCCCCAATGCAAGAATTATATGTAAGAGAAAAGAACTATTAAACAAAAGAAACTTATGCAGCCTAAATGAACTTAAAAGCAGTAAACACAATTAACAAAGAAACATAAGAAATAAAATAAAAACAATAAAAATAATAAAAGAAAAAGGAAAAGTAAGAGAAAGCAAATCTGAATATGGAAGGTTGGCAATTTCATCTTTAATTGGGTTGCCTTCCCAATTAACACTCGAGTTAGTGTTTTGAATCTAACCAACACCCCTTCTTGGCTTTTTAGGCTTGTCAGGCTCATACATGAAATTTCCCAAATTTATGCGTTTGAGAGGAAGCTTTCTTTGCACAACAGTGGATGCATTCTCCATTACAAGTATTATTCCATCATCCTTGGTGGTGCATATCTCATCGAGGAATGGTGCATCTTTTGGTACTTGTTGAATGGCATCCACAAATAAACTGTTTAAGGTTTCCAGGATGTCTTGTTCATGTTCCTCCTCCTTGAACTTTGCGAATCTACTAGGAAAAGGTGGAGAAGAAACATTAGCAAAAATTGGAATCTTAAACGTTACCTCCGGTGTCGAAATACTCTTATTTGGATCTGTGGCTTTATTATCCTCAAGAATAGAATCCATCTCTAATTTTGTCTCATCCTCATCTTGTTCCTCATTCCTGAAGGTCACAATAGTAGCATTCTCCTTTGGGTTAATCATCGTTTGGGCAGGGAGTTCTTCAGATCTTTGTGCTACCCATCCCACCATACTACTAGCCAATAGGCTCATTTGCCTTTCCAAACTCTGGATGCTTGCCCTTGTTTCCTGTTGAAATTGCAAAGTATTAGTAACAAGAAAATCGACAAGATCTTCTAAAGAAGTACCTGAGTTTTGAGTCATATGTGGTGATTGATTGAAGCTAGATGGATGAGTGTAATTGGCATAAGGATCTACTTCTTGGTAATTTTCTGAGTAGCCATAATTAGTATGATCCCACCATCCCTCATGGTAAGTGTTTGAGTAATGATCATACTGTTGGTCTTGGAACACTTGATAGCCTTGACATCCTTCCATGGCCAATTGTTGAACTGGGGAGGTGAGATTGGCTTGTTGATTCTCCATGTTCATGTATGCCACCAACTCTTCAAGTGTTAGATTGCTCAATTCCATCGTTCTTTTTTTTTTTTTTTTTTTTTCAAAATTTGATAAGAAAAACCCGCATGTACAAGAAAATAAAACTCATTAGAACTGAAAATAAGAATAAACCAAGTAACAAATAAACTAAAGAAAACAATCCCCGGCAACGGCGCCAAAAATTTGTAAAAAAAAAAGGGTGCATCAACTTTTTGGCGCCGTTGCCGGGGATTGTTTTCTTTAGTTTATTTGTTACTTGGTTTATTCTTATTTTCAGTTCTAATGAGTTTTATTTTCTTGTACATACGGGTTTTTCTGATCAAATTTTGAAAAAAAAAAAAAAAAACGATGGAATTGAGCAATCTAACACTTGAAGAGTTGGTGGCATACATGAACATGGAGAATCAACAAGCCAATCTCACCTTCCCAGTTCAACAATTGGCCATGGGAGGATGTCAAGGCCATCAAGTGTTCCAAGACCAACAGTATGATCATTACTCAAACACTTACCATGAGGGATGGTGGAATCATACTAATTATGGCTACTCGAAAAATTACCAAGAAGTAGATCCTTATGCCAATTACACTCATCCATCTAGCTTCAATCAATCATGGTCCCAAGAACAAGATCTTTTTCAACCACCACATATGACTCAAAACTCAGGTACTTCTTTAGAAGATCTTGTCTATTCTCTTGTTACTGATACATTGCAATTTCAACAGGAAACAAGGGCAAGCATCCAGAGTTTGGAAAAGCAAATGATCCAATTGACTAGTAGTATGGTGGGATGGGTAGCACAAAGATCTGAAGAACTCCCTGCCCAAACAATGATTAACCCAAAGGAGAATACTACTATTGTGACCTTGAGGAATGAGGAACAAGATGAGGATGAGACAAAATTAGAGATGAATTCTATTCTTGAGGATAATGAAGCCAATGATCCAAATAAGAGTATTTCGGCACCTGAGGTAACGTTTGAGATTCCTATTTTTACTAATGTTTATTCTCCACCTTTTCCTAATAGATTCGCAAAGTTCAAGGAGGATGAACATGAACAAGACACGCTGGAAACCTTAAACAGTTTGTTTGTGGATGTCATTCAACAAGTACAAAAAGATGCACCATTCCTCGATGAGATATGCACCACCAAGGATGATGGAATAATACTTGTAATGGAGAATGCATCCACTGTTGTGCAAAGAAAGCTTCCTCTCAAACGCATAAATTTGGGAAATTTCATGCATGAGCCTGACAAGCCTAAAAAGCCAAGAAGGGGTGTTGGTTAGATTCAAAACACTAACTCAAGTGTTAATTGGGAAGGCAGCCCAATTAAAGATGAAATTGCCAACCTTCCATATTCAGATTTGCTTTCTCTTTCTTTTCCTTTTTCTTTTATTATTTTTATTGTTTTTATTTTTATTTCTTATGTTTCTTTGTTAATTGTGTTTACTGTTTTTAAGTTCATTTAGGCTGCATAAGTTTCTTTTGTTTAATAGTTCTCTTACATATAATTCTTGCATTGGGGGATAATACCATTACATTAATGACAATGTAAGAATTATGTGTGGGGGGAAGAATTTAGGATTTTATTTAGAGTGTTTTATTTTTGAGTCTTTTTATGTTGTTTTTCTTTTTGATCCTTGTTTTGAAAATAACTAGATGTAAATATAATTTTTTTTAACCCCGGTTAAATGGCGGATAACGGTACTCCGTGATTATTTAAATCGGTTCCATCAGCTACCCACAAAACTGATATTGTATATAAATTTCTCTTTCATTTTCTCTTTCATTTTTTTTTTCATTTTTTTTCAGGATGGATGATATTCTCACAAGATTGCATAAACGATTTCCTCCTTTTCCTCGAAATATTTTACTGAAGCTTTACCAAGTTCAATTTGAAAGATTAAGAATGCTTATGCACAAAGGGATTCCTGGAGACATACGTTGGATAATTGAAGCCAAGGTACGTGAAGATGAATATCTTCCCGTTTTGCATTTACCAGGTACAGGTAGAAGCACTTTTGCAAAGAAGCGACGAGCAAAGCGCATGAGTTCAAATTGCCACAAATGTGCACGATGGACGTGTAACGGTAAATGTCGTTCTATTGGGATTCCGTCCTCTAATCGAGATGATAAAATTGAATTCATTAAGGATGGACTGAGTAAGGAGAATTTGGGTAATATCCAACTTTCTCTTGAGACGCATCCTAGTGGAGACGTACAAAGAGAAATTCTTGATTTATGGCCGCAATTCCAAAGGGAATGGCAACATCTTGGGAATCTGATGTTAAAAGACCCTGTTTGCCAGCTTGTAAGAAAACTGGATGGGAAGCATATCCTCGACTCATAGAAGGCGTTTAAGCCGTTTCTGGACGTAAAACCAGAGGAAGATGTGAGCCACAATCACAACTACAATAAATGACTTCTCAGCTTTTGGTTTGATTTGCAATAACTTTATTTCGGTTTAATTTACGTGTTATTCGATTTGTGTAATTATTCTCATTTTTTTTATTTGTCTTTTACGGTTGATTTTTCTTCTCTTTTTGATTTTCTTCCTGAAATCACGCAAAAATCTTTTGTTAGGTTAACATTTTCTTCTGACAGGTCAAATACACTTTCGGCGACATTATTAGTCTTGACTTTTACGGTTGATTTTTCTTCTCTTTTTGATTTTCTTCCTGAAATCACGCAAAAATCTTTTGTTAGGTTAACATTTTCTTCTGACAGGTCAGATACACTTTCGGCGACATTATTACTCTTGTCTGATTCACTACTCAGTCCTCTATATATTACACCATGTACTCATTCTCTTTCAGGCATCGAAAAAAAGAAAAAAAAAATGGAAAGTACTTCGTCCCAACGCATAAAAAAAATTTGTGTTTTTGGAGGTGCTTATCCAGGGAAAAATAACATATTCGCTGATGAAGCCATAAGAGTTGGAGTAATACTTGCCCAACAAAAGATCCAGTTGATTTATGGAGGCGGTAGTACGGGTTTAATGGGAGCAGTCGCTACAGCAGCACACGCCGGAGGAAGTCCAGTTCTAGGAATCGTGCCAAAACTATTCACAGATTTTTGTGGACCTACCTTGGGTAAGGAAATACAAGTCTGGAGTATCCCTGAACGGATAACAATCATGTACCATTCTGCCGATGCATTCATTGCTTTACCAGGAGGTCTGGGTACATTGGAAGAAATAGCTTGCGTGGCTTCTTGGTCATCTTTGGTCACAAATAAGAAACCCATTGGTTTGCTTAATATTAATGGTTATTTTAGTAATTTGCTTTCATATTTAGATAATGCTGTGGATAATGGATTCATGTTTTCAGAGGCAAGGAGAACCATAATTTCTGATACAACCATTGAAGATTTACTCAAAAAGCTCCAAGCTTATGAGTATTTATCTGCTACGGTTGTTTCGCAAACGCTCGGAAAAAGAAAAAGAGATATGGACGAGCAAGGAGTGGATTGCACTTTGTCTTTGTGACATTATCTAACATTTTGTTTGTTGTGTCTCAGTTATAATAAGTGGTTAGCAACCTCTACAGGTAATATCTCCTAAATTTTACCTTCTTAAAAAAAAAAAAAGTTTGTTGTGTTTTAAGCAATTTAGAAGTATTCATTTTGAACAAGGTCTGAGTAAGGGAGACTTGAGACATACCTTGTCAGTTTGATTTCTTCTTTTCAAAAAAAAAAAAAAAAAGTTTGTTGTGTTTTAAGCAATTTAGAAGTATTCATTTTGAACAAGGTCTGAGTAAGGGAGACTTGAGACATACCTTGTCAGTTTGATTTCTTCTTTTCAAAAAAAAAAAAAAAAAAAAAAAGTTTGTTGTGTTTTAAGCAATTTAGAAGTATTCATTCTGAACAAGGTCTGAATAAGGGAGACTTGAGACATATCTTGTCAGTTTGATTTTAATCTTTTTATGTTTACTTGTTAATTTTTGTTTAGTATTTTAGGGTTATTTAGGTTGCATGAGTTTGTTTCGTTTTGAGTCTTAGTTGTTCCTATTCTTATGTTATTAGTTCTTTTCTCTTACACATGATTCTTTCATTTGGGTTAATAGACTTACATTGAGGACAATGTAAGAATTAAGTGTGGGGGGAAGGATTTAGGATTTCTTTTATTTTTGTCTACTATTTTTTTTTTTTTTTTTGAGTCTTTATTATTATTTTTAGTGTGTTTTAGTTCCTTTTTAATACAATGATGAGATATGAATTGCATAAGTCTAAAACAGAGTTATTAGTGAGAAGATTTTCATGAGAATTGAGCTTGATATCATTTTTTTTTATGAGCCAATGTTAATATGATATGTTGATTGAGAAAGAAGCATGTTTAGACTTAATCTGACTTGTATAATCATCCTTGTGAGTTTTTGAGCCTATAATGATTGATGCATTATACAAATCAATCTAATTTCTTTCTTGAGTGCTCTTATGATTACATGATTCTCTAGAACTTGCTTTAAACCGTTTGAGACTATATTGATACATGTGACAACATGAATATGATAGAGGCATTAGGATTATAACCAGAGCCAAACAGCCATCCATTATTAATGTTCCAAGAGAACACACCCTTAGTGAACCAATTTGAGCCTACATTGAATAAGCTATCTCTTTGGTAACCATAACTTGTCCCTAACCTAAATATACTTATATCTTTACCTTTGTTCCAAAGATTAATTAGCATGTTTTGAGACAAGTTGCAAAGACAAGGAAGATTTATTGAAAATTTGGGTTAGAAACAAGAAATAAGTGTGGGGGGAAAAGAAAGAAAAAAGTCAAGAGAAAAAGAAAGGGATCATTGTCAAATACATTCCCTATTAAAAAAAAAAAAACTTCTCTTGAACTTCTAGTTAAAGTAAAAAAAAAAAGATGTTACAAAGTTGGTTAGAATGATGCAAAGGCTCAACATGAATATTTAGCCTATGTTATTATGTGCTTTATAAGAGTTTTGAGAAGTTTTATTTGTATGATCTTTTTATGTCTCTAAACTTTATGAACTCTTTGGAACCTTTGTGATATCTTTATCCTTTTGTTCTTCAACCACATTACAAACCCCTTGGCCCCATTACAACCTTGATTAAAGACCTCTTGATTCATGAAGTTGTATGATCTAAATAGTGGAGAATAGGTGGACAAGCAAGAATATGGTAGAACTGTTTTCATGAGATTGATTGAGTGTAAACACTTTACCACTGCTTTAAAGAGTGAAAATCATGAGAGTATCCCATGTGAGAGGTTGAGATTAAGTTTGAATATGCACTATTTTGATTGAAATATATTATGTTAATATTGGCTTAACTCAAACAATTTACATTCAAGCTTGATTTTTTGTGAAATTCTTTAAGCTATTGTTTAGTTTATAAGACTTGTTCAAAGATTGTCTCTAATGTGTATTGAAAGGATTAGGAATAAATATTTTTAGTATATGTAGTTTATTTATATTTTAGTTTTTCAATGTTTGTGGGTATCGTTCTAGTAAACCCTCACGAGACTAAACTCGTCCACTAGGGACACCTAGGGGTTTAAAGGCTTGTGTCACATGCTAAGTGCCACCGTGATTTCCTACGAAAGTGGATTAGATTAGATTTTCTTATTTTATTTTTATTGAGTCGTTGCTAGGGACTAGCAACAATCTAAGTGTGGGGGTGTGATAACTCGTATAATTATATAGTTTTTAGTTATGTTTTGTTATTGTTTTGTGTCAAATACGAGTTATTATTGTTTAGTCTAATTGTGTTTATGATCTTTTATATTTTTATGTAATTTGGTGTTTTTCACAAGTTTCTTTGAGTGATTTCAGATTACTATAATTAAGGGCGAATCGAGTTCAGTTCCAGTTCCGACACCTTTTGCCATATCAGCTATATCTGGAGTTTCACTGAAGCAATAAGGCTGCAAATTGTAGTCATGCAAAGCTAAGAGGCATATCTATCTTTTTCATGTTTTACACTTCTTGAAACGGAGTCGTTTTCCCTAGCGAAATCGACCATCAAAGTGGCTGATGTGCAATGACGTCTGTGCTGACCTGTTTTCGTATTTTGCCCATATCTGCTTATCCACATCAGCAAATGAGCTGATTCCAATGGCTATGGATCCGTAACTGAGACGGGAACCTTTGTCTAGAAGACCATATGATATGATCAGATCAAGTTGGCTGATGTGCAATGACGTCTGTGCTGACCTGTTTTCGTATTTTGCCCATATCTTCTTATCCACATCAGCAAATGAGCTGATTCAAACGGCTATGGATCCGTAACTGATAGGGGAACATTTTTCTAGAAGACCATGTGATCAGATAAGGCTTGCAAAATTGCCAAAATCGACCATCAAGTTGGTTGATCAAAATCGTCATGTATGACGAAAATTGTTAGAAAATGCACCCACCTATTATACCTACCTTTGAAATTTGTAAAGCTTGTCTCTTGTCATTTAGCCCTCCAAAATGTGTATAAATAGAGGGCCTTGGATGATTGTAAGGGATCATATTGTACATAGGTAGGATATTAGCCATTTTAATAAAATTCTCTAAGTTTTCTTCTTCTTTCTTTTCTCTAGTTTTCTTTCTTTTCTCTAGTTTTCTTTTTCTTTAGAGAGAGCAAGAGGTTGGATAATTAATATTCTTCCTCTTCTTCTTTCTTTCTTTAATTTTCTTCTTAGATTTTCTTTAATTTTATGTTTATGTTTACAATGCCTATGCTAGGCTAAACTTCTATTTGGTTAAGGGTGATTTCAAAGCCCTAGACATGTTTTGTGATTGATTTTCAGATTCTATCTATCATTAATTTTCTATCAAAGTTGCTTATGTTCTTCTACAAGAATTGTTCATGATGTTGTCTTGATTTATTTAGGTGTACAACTAGATAGATCTTGATAATTATCTATTGCTAGTTTAGGAGTCTTGATCCGTGTAATTGTCTTGATTTCCTATTCATAAGTGGCAATTTGTGATTAATGATTATGGTCAAGTTTTCAATAATTGCAAAGTGGAACATAACCTAAGTTGAACAATCCGAGCTTATGTGTTTGTTGCTTAGATCAACCTATCTTTCTCATCATAAAGCTGCCATTAAATTGAATTTAGAGAGCTTATTCTAGGTTGTTTAATGGTTAGAGATTAAATAGAGAGCTTGTTCTATTTAACGACAAACTAAGGAAAGATTGGGGTAACAGAGCTTGTTGTTATCTACGGTTGTTAACTTTGATAGTTGGTTGATATTGATAGATCTGAAATTGATTCTTAATGATGTCTAGTGGTGGAGAATGAAACCTTAACCATATTTTTCATATTTGATTCTTCTTACTTATTTGTTTTCTTACTTTTAGTTTGCTTATTTTTTATATTTATTTTTATTGGCTGGTTATACCGCCTAATTTGTATATTAACTTTGTTTTATTTTTATTGGCTGGTTATACCGCCTAATTTAGTATATATATTTTTATTGGCTGGTTATACCGCCTAATTTAGTATATATATTTTTATTGGCTGGTTATACCGCCTAATTTAGTATATATATTTTTATTGGCTGGTTATACCGCCTTGCATCTTATTCTTATTATTTACTTTAGTTTAAATCTGGCTTCAAAAACCCCTTTTCTTTTATTGTTCTTGAATTTAAGTTTTAAACTATTAACTTATAAACTAAAACCCAATCCCTGAGGACTCGACCCTTGCTAACTACTATACTTACAATTTATCTTTTTAGTGCAAGGTTAAATAAGATACACTCTTTTGGGTGCATCAAATTTTTGGAAAGAGTGTATCTTATTTAACCTTGCACTAAAAAGATAAATTGTAAGTATAGTAGTTAGCAAGGGTCGAGTCCTCAGGGATTGGGTTTTAGTTTATAAGTTAATAGTTTAAAACTTAAATTCAAGAACAATAAAAGAAAAGGGGTTTTTGAAGCCAGATTTAAACTAAAGTAAATAATAAGAATAAGATGCAAGGCGGTATAACCAGCCAATAAAAATATATATACTAAATTAGGCGGTATAACCAGCCAATATATATACTAAATTAGGCGGTATAACCAGCCAATAAAAATAAAACAAAGTTAATATACAAATTAGGCGGTATAACCAGCCAATAAAAATAAATATACTTTTAAAAATAAGCAAACTAAAAGTAAGAAAACAAGTAAGTAAGAAGAATCAAATATGAAAAATATGGTTAAGGTTTCATTCTCCACCACTAGACATCATTAAGAATCAATTTCAGATCTATCAATATCAACCAACTATCAAAGTTAACAACCGTAGATAACAACAAGCTCTGTTATCCCAATCTTTCCTTAGTTTGTCGTTAAATAGAACAAGCTCTCTATTTAATCTCTAACCATTAAACAACCTAGAATAAGCTCTCTAAATTCAATTTAATGGCAGCTTTATGATGAGAAAGATAGGTTGATCTAAGCAACAAACACATAAGCTCGGATTGTTCAACTTAGGTTATGTTCCACTTTGCAATTATTGAAAACTTGACCATAATCATTAATCACAAATTGCCACTTATGAATAGGAAATCAAGACAATTACACGGATCAAGATTCCTAAACTAGCAATAGATAATTATCAAGATCTATCTAGTTGTACACCTAAATAAATCAAGACAACATCATGAACAATTCTTGTAGAAGAACATAAGCAACTTTGATAGAAAATTAATGATAGATAGAATCTAAAAATCAATCTCAAAACATGTCTAGGGCTTTGAAATCACCCTTAACCAAATAGAAGTTTAGCCTAGCATAGGCATTATAAACATAAACATCAAATTAAAGAAAATCTAAGAAGAAAATAAAAGAAAGAAAGAAGAAGAGGAAGAATATTAATTATCCAACCTCTTGCTCTCTCTAAAGAAAAAGAAAACTAGAGAAAAGAAAGAAAACTAGAGAAAAGAAAGAAGAAGAAAACTTAGAGAATTTTATTAAAATGGCTAATATCCTACCTATGTACAATATGATCCCTTACAATCATCCAAGGCCCTCTATTTATACACATTTTGGAGGGCTAAATGACAAGAGACAAGCTTTACAAATTTCAAAGGTAGGTATAATAGGTGGGTGCATTTTCTAACAATTTTCGTCATACATGACGATTTTGATCAGCCAACTTGATGGTCGATTTAGTCAATTTTTCAGGCCTTATCTGATCACATGGTCTTCTAGAAAACTGTTACCCTATCAGTTACTGATCCATAGCCGTTGGAATCAGCTCATGTTCTGATGTGGATAAGAAGATATGGGCAAAATACGAAAACAGGTCAGCACAGACGTCATTGCACATCAGCCAACTTCATGGTCGATTTCGCTAGGGAAAACGACTCCATTTCAAGAAGTGTAAAACATGAAAAAGATAAATATGCTTCTTAGCTTTGCACGGCTACAAAGTTTAGCCTTATTGCTTCAGTGAAACTCGAGATATAGCTGATATGGCAAAAGGTGTCGGAACTGGAACTGAACTGGATTTACCCTTAATTCTAGTAATCTGAAATCACTCAAAGAAACTTGTGAAAAACACCAAAATACATAAAGATCATAAACACAATTAGAATAAACAATAATAACTCGTATTTGACACAAAACAATAATAAAACATAACTAAAAACTATATAATTATACGAGTTATCACACCCCCACACTTAGATTGTTGCTAGTCCCTAGCAACGACTCAATAAAAATAAAATAAGAAAATCTAATCTAATCCACTTTCGTAGGAAATCACGGTGGCACTTAGCATGTGACACAAGCCTTTAAACCCCTAGGTGTCCCTAGTGGACGAGTTTAGTCTCGTGAGGGTTTACTAGAACGATACCCACAAACATTGAAAAACTAAAATATAAATAAACTACATATACTAAAAATATTTACTCCTAATCCTTTCAATACAAATTAGAGACAATCTTTGAACAAGTCTTATAAACTAATCAATAGCTTAAAGAATTTCACAAAAAATCATGCTTGAATGTAAATTGTTTGAGTTAAGCCAATATTAACATAACATATTTCAATCAAAATAGTGCATATTCAAACTTAATCTCAACTACTCACATGGGATACCCTCATGATTTTCACTCTTTAAAGTAGTGGTGAAGTGTTTACACTCAATCAATCTCATGAAAACACTTCTACCATATGCTTGCTTGTCCACCTATTCTCCACTATTTAGATCATACAACTTCATGAATCAAGAGGTCTTTAATCAAGGTTGTAATGGGGCCAAGGGGTTTGTAATGTGGTTGAAGAACAAAAGGATAAAGATATCACAAAGGTTCCAAAGAGTTCATAAAGTTTAGAGACATAAAAAGATCATACAAATAAAACTTCTCAAAACTCTTATAAAGCACATAATAACATAGGCTAAATATTAATGTTGAGCCTTTGCATCATTCTAACCAACTTTGTAACATCTTTTTTTTTTTTTTACTTTAACTAGAAGTTCAAGAGAAGTTTTTTTTTTTTTTTAATATGGGAATGTATTTGACAATGATCCCTTTCTTTTTCTCTTGACTTTTTTCTTTCTTTTCCCCCCACACTTATTTCTTGTTTCTAACCCAAATTTTCAATAAATCTTCCTTGTCTTTGCAACTTGTCTCAAAACATGCTAATTCATCTTTGGAACAAAGGTAAAGATATAAGTATATTTAGGTTAGGGACAAGTTATGGTTACCAAAGAGATAGCTTATTCAATGTAGGCTCAAATTGGTTCACTAAGGGTGTGTTCTCTTGGAACATTAATAATGGATGGCTGTTTGGCTCTGGTTATAATCCTAATGTCTCTATCATATTCATGTTCTCACATGTATCAATATAGTCTCAAACGGTTTAAAGCAAGTTCTAGAGAATCATGTAATCATAAGAGCACTCAAGAAAGAAATTAGATTGATTTGTATAATGCATCAATCATTATAGGCTCAAAAACTCACAAGGATGATTATACAAGTCAGATTAAGTCTAAACATGCTTCTTTCTCAATCAACATATCATATTAACATTGGCTCATAAAAAATGATATGAAGCTCAATTCTCATGAAAATCTTCTCACTAGTAACCAGTTTAGACCTATGCAATTCATATCTCATCATTGTATTAAAAAGGAACTAAAACACACTAAAAATAATAATAATAAAGACTCATAAAAAAAAAAATAGTAGACGAAAATAAAAGAAATCCTAAATCATTCCCCCCACACTTAATTCTTACATTGTCCTCAATGTAAGTCTATTAACCTAAATGAAAGAATCATGTGTAAGAGAAAAGAACTAATAACATAAGAATAGGAACAACTAAGACTCAAAACAAAACAAAACCATGCAACCTAAATAATCCTAAAATACTAAACAAAAATTAACAAGTAAACATAAAAAGATTAAAATCAAACTGACAAGGTATGTCTCAAGTCTCCCTTACTCAGACCTTGTTCAGAATGAATACTTTTAAATGGCTTAAAACACAAATTTCTTTCTTTTTTTTTCTTTTTTGAAGGTAAAATTTAGGAGATATTACCTGTAGAGGTTGCTAACCACTTATTATAACTGAGACACAACAAACAAAATGTTAGATAATGTCACAAAGACAAAGTGCAATCCACTCCTTGCTCGTCCATATCTCTTTTTCTTTTTCCGAGCGTTTGCGAAACAACCGTAGCAGATAAACACTCATAAGCTTGGAGCTTTTTGAGTAAATCTTCAATGGTTGTAGCAGAAATTATGGTTCTCCTTGCCTCTGAAAACATGAATCCATTATCCACAGCATTATCTAAATATGAAAGCAAATTATTAAAATAACCATTAATATTAAGCAAACCAATGGGTTTCTTATTTGTGACCAAAGATGACCAAGAAGCCACGCAAGCTATTTCTTCCCATGTACCCAGACCTCCTGGTAAAGTAATGAATGCATCGGCAGAATGGTACATGATTGTTATCCGTTCAGAGACACTCCAGACTTGTATTTCCTTACCCACGGTAGGTCCACAAAAACTTGTGAATAGTTATGGCACGATTCCTAGAACTGGACTTCCTCCGGCGTGTGCTGCTGTAGCGACTGCTCCCATTAAACCCGTACTACCGCCTCCATAAATCAACTGGATCTTTTGTTGGGCAAGTATTACTCCAACTCTTATGGCTTCATCAGCGAATATGTTATTTTTCCCTGGATAAGCACCTCCAAAAACACAAATTTTTTTAATGCGTTGGGACGAAGTACTTTCCATTTTTTTTCTTCGAATGCCTGAAAGAGAATGAGTACATGGTGTAATATATAGAGGACTGAGTAGTGAATCAGACAAGAGTAATAATGTCGCCGAAAGTGTATCTGACCTGTCAGAAGAAAATGTTAACCTAACAAAAGATTTTTGCGTGATTTCAGGAAGAAAATCAAAAAGAGAAGAAAAATCAACCGTAAAAGTCAAGAGTAATAATGTCGCCGAAAGTGTATTTGACCTGTCAGAAGAAAATGTTAACCTAACAAAAGATTTTTGCGTGATTTCAGGAAGAAAATCAAAAAGAGAAGAAAAATCAACCGTAAAAGACAAATAAAAAAAATGAGAATAACTACACAAATCGAATAACACGTAAATTAAACCGAAATAAAGTTATTGCAAATCAAACCAAAAGCTGAGAAGTCATTTATTGTAGTTGTGATTGTGGCTCACATCTTCCTCTGGTTTTACGTCCAGAAACGGCTTAAACGCCTTCTATGAGTTGAGGATATGCTTCCCATCCAGTTTTCTTACAAGCTGGCAAACAGGGTCTTTTAACATCAGATTCCCAAGATGTTGCCATTCCCTTTGGAATTGCGGCCATAAATCAAGAATTTCTCTTTGTACGTCTCCACTAGGATGCGTCTCAAGAGAAAGTTGGGTATTACCCAAATTCTCCTTCCTCAGTCCATCCTTAATGAATTCAATTTTATCATCTCGATTAGAGGACGGAATCCCAATAGAACGACATTTACCGTTACACGTCCATCGTGCACATTTGTGGCAGTTTGAACTCATGCGCTTTGCTCGTCGCTTCTTTGCAAAAGTGCTTCTACCTGTACCTGGTAAATGCAAAACAGGAAGATATTCATCTTCACGTACCTTGGCTTCAATTATCCAACGTATGTCTTCAGGAATCCCTTTGTGCATAAGCATTCTTAATCTTTCAAATCGAACTTGGTAAAGCTTCAGTAAAATATTTCGAGGAAAAGGAGGAAATCGTTTCTGCAATCTTGTGAGAATATCATCCATCCTGAAAAAAAATGAAAAAAATTGAAAGAGAAATTGGATGAGAAATTTATATACAATATCAGTTTTGTGGGTAGCTGATGGAACCGACTTAAATAATCACGGAGTACCGTTATCCGCCGTTTAACCGTGGTTAAAAAATTATATTTACATCTAGTTATTTTCAAAACAAGGATCAGAAAGAAAAACAACATAAAAAGACTCAAAAACAAAACACTCTAAATAAAATCCTAAATTCTTCCCCCCACACATAATTCTTACATTGTCATTAATGTAATGCTATTATCCCCCAATGCAAGAATTATATGTAAGAGAAAAGAACTATTAAACAAAAGAAACTTATGCAGCCTAAATGAACTTAAAAACAGTAAACACAATTAACAAAGAAACATAAGAAATAAAAATAAAAACAATAAAAATAATAAAAGAAAAAGGAAAAGAAAGAGAAAGCAAATCTGAATATGGAAGGTTGGCAATTTCATCTTTAATTGGGCTGCCTTCCCAATTAACACTTGAGTTAGTGTTTTGAATCTAACCAACACCCCTTCTTGGCTTTTTAGGCTTGTCAGGCTCATACATGAAATTTCCCAAATTTATGCGTTTGAGAGGAAGCTTTCTTTGCACAACAGTGGATGCATTCTCCATTACAAGTATTATTCCATCATCCTTGGTGGTGCATATCTCATCGAGGAATGGTGCATCTTTTGGTACTTGTTGAATGACATCCACAAACAAACTGTTTAAGGTTTCCAGCGTGTCTTGTTCATGTTCATCCTCCTTGAACTTTGCGAATCTACTAGGAAAAGGTGGAGAAGAAACATTAGTAAAAATTGGAATCTCAAACGTTACCTCAGGTGTCGAAATACTCTTATTTGGATCATTGGGTTCATTATCCTCAAGAATAGAATCCATCTCTAATTTTGTCTCATCCTCATCTTGTTCCTCATTCCTGAAGGTCACAATAGTAGCATTCTCCTTTGGGTTAATCATCGTTTGGGCAGGGAGTTCTTCAGATCTTTGTGCTACCCATCCCACCATACTACTAGCCAATTGGCTCATTTGCTTTTCCAAACTCTGGATGCTTGCCCTTGTTTCCTGTTGAAATTGCAAAGTATTAGTAACAAGAGAATAGACAAGATCTTCTAAAGAAGTACCTGAGTTTTGAGTCATATGTGATGGCTGAAAAAGATCTGATTCTTGAGACCATGATTGATTGAAGATAGATGGATGAGTGTAACTGGCATAAGGATCTACTTCTTGGAAATTTTTTGAGTAGCCATAATTAGTATGATCCCACCATCCCTCATGGTAAGTGTTTGAGTAATGATCATGCAGTTGGTCTTGGAACACTTGATGGCCTTGACATCCTCCCATGGCCAATTGTTGAACTGGGGAGGTGAGATTGGCTTGTTGATTCTCCATGTTCATGTATGCCACCAACTCTTCAAGTGTTAGATTGCTCAATTCCATTGTTTTTTTTTTGTTTTTTTTAAATTTGAAAAGAAAAACTTGCATGTACAAGAAAATAAAACTAATTAGAACTGAAAAAAAGAATAAACCAAGTAACAAATAAACTAAAGAAAGCAATCCCCGGCAACGGCGCCAAAAATTTGATGCACCCAAAAGAGTGTATCTTATTTAACCTTGCACTAAAAAGATCAATTGTAAGTATAGTAGTTAGCAAGGGTCGAGTCCTCAGGGATTGGGTTTTAATTTATGAGTTATTAGTTTATAACTTACATTCAAAGAAAACAATAAAAGAAAAGGGGTTTTTTGAAGCCAGATTTAAACTAAAGTAAATAATAAGAATAAGATGCAAGGCGGTATAACCAGCCAATAAAAATATATATACTAAATTAGGCGGTATAACCAGCCAATAAAAATATATATACTAAATTAGGCGGTATAACCAGCCAATAAAAATAAAACAAAGTTAATATACAAATTAGGCGGTATAACCAGCCAATAAAAATAAATATACTTTTAAAAATAAGCAAACTAGAAAAGTAAGAAAACAAGTAAGTAAGAAGAATCAAATATGAAAAATATGGTTAAGGTTTCATTCTCCACCACTAGACATCATTAAGAATCAATTTCAGATCTATCAATATCAACCAACTATCAAAGTTAACAACCGTAGATAACAACAAGCTCTGTTATCCCAATCTTTCCTTAGTTTGTCGTTAAATAGAACAAGCTCTCTATTTAATCTCTAACCATCAAACAACCTAGAATAAGCTCTCTAGATTCAATTTAATGGCAGCTTTATGATGAGAAAGATAGGTTGATCTAAGCAACAAACACATAAGCTCGGATTGTTCAACTTAGGTTATGTTCCACTTTGCAATTATTGAAAACTTGACCATAATCATTAATCACAAATTGCCACTTATGAATAGGAAATCAAGACAATTACACGGATCAAGACTCCTAAACTAGCAATAGGTAATTATCAAGATCTATCTAGTTGTACACCTAAACAAATCAAGACAACATCATGAACAATTCTTGTAGAAGAACATAAGCAACTTTGATAGAAAATTAATGATAGATAGAATCTGAAAATCAATTATAAAACATGTCTAGAGCTTTGAAATCACCCTTAACCAAATAGAAGTTTAGCCTAGCATAGGCATTGTAAACATAAACATAAAATTAAAGAAAATCTAAGAAGAAAATAAAAGAAAGAAAGAAGAAGAGGAAGAATATTAATTATCCAACCTCTTGCTCTCTCTAAAGAAAAAGAAAACTAGAGAAAAGAAAGAAGAAGAAAACTTAGAGAATTTTATTAAAATGGCTAATATCCTACCTATGTACAATATGATCCCTTACAATCATCCAAGGCCCTCTATTTATACACATTTTGGAGGGCTAAATGACAAGAGACAAGCTTTACAAATTTCAAAGGTAGGTATAATAGGTGGGTGCATTTTCTAACAATTTTCGTCATACATGACGATTTTGATCAGCCAACTTGATGGTCGATTTTGTCAATTTTGCAGGCCTTATCTGATCACATGGTCTTCTAGAAAAATGTTACCCTATCAGTTACTGATCCATAGCCGTTGGAATCAGCTCATGTTCTGATGTGGATAAGAAGATATGGGCCAAATACGAAAACAGGTCAGCACAGACGTCATTGCACATCAGCCAACTTCATGGTCGATTTCGCTAGGGAAAACGACTCCGTTTCAAGAAGTGTAAAACATGAAAAAGATAAATATGCCTCTTAGCTTTGCACGGATACAAATTTCAGCCTTATTGCTTTAGTGAAACTCGAGATATAGCTGATATGGCAAAAGGTGTCGGAACTGGAACTGAACTGGATTTACCCTTAATTCTAGTAATCTGAAATCACTCAAAGAAACTTGTGAAAAACACCAAAATACATAAAGATCATAAACACAATTAGAATAAACAATAATAACTCGTATTTGACACAAAACAATAATAAAACATAACTAAAAACTATATAATTATACGAGTTATCACACCCCCACACTTAGATTGTTGCTAGTCCCTAGCAACGACTCAATAAAAATAAAATAAGAAAATCTAATCTAATCCACTTTCGTAGGAAATCACGGTGGCACTTAGCATGTGACACAAGCCTTTAAACCCCTAGGTGTCCCTAGTGGACGAGTTTAGTCTCGTGAGGGTTTACTAGAACGATACCCACAAACATTGAAAAACTAAAATATAAATAAACTACATATACTAAAAATATTTACTCCTAATCCTTTCAATACAAATTAGAGACAATCTTTGAACAAGTCTTATAAACTAATCAATAGCTTAAAGAATTTCACAAAAAATCATGCTTGAATGTAAATTGTTTGAGTTAAGCCAATATTAACATAACATATTTCAATCAAAATAGTGCATATTCAAACTTAATCTCAACTACTCACATGGGATACCCTCATGATTTTCACTCTTTAAAGTAGTGGTGAAGTGTTTACACTCAATCAATCTCATGAAAACACTTCTACCATATGCTTGCTTGTCCACCTATTCTCCACTATTTAGATCATACAACTTCATGAATCAAGAGGTCTTTAATCAAGGTTGTAATGGGGCCAAGGGGTTTGTAATGTGGTTGAAGAACAAAAGGATAAAGATATCACAAAGGTTCCAAAGAGTTCATAAAGTTTAGAGACATAAAAAGATCATACAAATAAAACTTCTCAAAACTCTTATAAAGCACATAATAACATAGGCTAAATATTCATGTTGAGCCTTTGCATCATTCTAACCAACTTTGTAACATCTTTTTTTTTACTTTAACTAGAAGTTCAAGAGAAGTTTTTTTTTTTTTTTTTTAATATGGGAATGTATTTGACAATGATCCCTTTCTTTTTCTCTTGACTTTTTTCTTTCTTTTCCCCCCACACTTATTTCTTGTTTCTAACCCAAATTTTCAATAAATCTTCCTTGTCTTTGCAACTTGTCTCAAAACATGCTAATTCATCTTTGGAACAAAGGTAAAGATATAAGTATATTTAGGTTAGGGACAAGTTATGGTTACCAAAGAGATAGCTTATTCAATGTAGGCTCAAATTGGTTCACTAAGGGTGTGTTCTCTTGGAACATTAATAATGGATGGCTGTTTGGCTCTGGTTATAATCCTAATGCCTCTATCATATTCATGTTCTCACATGTATCAATATAGTCTCAAACGGTTTAAAGCAAGTTCTAGAGAATCATGTAATCATAAGAGCACTCAAGAAACAAATTAGATTGATTTGTATAATGCATCAATCATTATAGGCTCAAAAACTCACAAGGATGATTATACAAGTCAGATTAAGTCTAAACATGCTTCTTTCTCAATCAACATATCATATTAACATTGGCTCATAAAAAATGATATGAAGCTCAATTCTCATGAAAATCTTCTCACTAGTAACCAGTTTAGACCTATGCAATTCATATCTCATCATTGTATTAAAAAGGAACTAAAACACACTAAAAATAATAATAATAAAGACTCATAAAAAAAAATAGTAGACGAAAATAAAAGAAATCCTAAATCATTCCCCCCACACTTAATTCTTACATTGTCCTCAATGTAAGTCTATTAACCCAAATGAAAGAATCATGTGTAAGAGAAAAGAACTAATAACATAAGAATAGGAATAACTAGACTCAAAACAAAACAAAACAAACTCATGCAACCTAAATAATCCTAAAATACTAAACAAAAATTAACAAGTAAACATAAAAAGATTAAAATCAAACTGACAAGGTATGTCTCAAGTCTCCCTTACTCAGACCTTGTTCAGAATGAATACTTCTAAATGGCTTAAAACACATCAAAAATTTTTTTTTTTTTTAAATTAGCAAAATATGTCCCTTACCCCCTACTAAAGGTAGAATTTAGGAGATATTACCTGCAGAGGTTGCTAACCACTTATTATAACTGAGACACAACAAACAAAATGTTAGATAATGTCACAAAGACAAAGTGCAATCCACTCCTTGCTCGTCCTTATCTCTTTTTCTTTTTCCGAGCGTTTGTGAAACAACCGTAGCAGATAAATACTCATAAGCTTGGAGCTTTTTGAGTAAATCTTCAATGGTTGTAGCAGAAATTATGGTTCTCCTTGCCTCTGAAAACATGAATCCATTATCCACAGCATTATCTAAATATGAAAGCAAATTACTAAAATAACCATTAATATTAACCAAACCAATGGGTTTCTTATTTGTGACCAAAGATGACCAAGAAGCCACGCAAGCTATTTCCTCCAATGTACCCAGACCTCCTGGTAAAGCAATGAATGCATCGGCAGAATGGTACATGATTGTTATCCGTTCAGGGATACTCCAGACTTGTATTTCCTTACCCAAGGTAGGTCCACAAAAATCTGTGAATAGTTTTGGCACGATTCCTAGAACTGGACTTCCTCCGGCGTGTGCTGCTGTAGCGACTGCTCCCATTAAACCCGTACTACCGCCTCCATAAATCAACTGGATCTTTTGTTGGGCAAGTATTACTCCAACTCTTATGGCTTCATCAGCGAATATGTTATTTTTCCCTGGATAAGCACCTCCAAAAACACAAATTTTTTTTATGAGTTGGGACGAAGTACTTTCCATTTTTTTTTTCTTTTTTTCGATGCCTGAAAGAGAATGAGTACATGGTGTAATATATAGAGGACTGAGTAGTGAATCAGACAAGAGTAATAATGTCGCCGAAAGTGTATCTGACCTGTCAGAAGAAAATGTTAACCTAACAAAAGATTTTTGCGTGATTTCAGGAAGAAAATCAAAAAGAGAAGAAAAATCAACCGTAAAAGTCAAGAGTAATAATGTCGCCGAAAGTGTATTTGACCTGTCAGAAGAAAATGTTAACCTAACAAAAGATTTTTGCGTGATTTCAGGAAGAAAATCAAAAAGAGAAGAAAAATCAACCGTAAAAGACAAATAAAAAAAAAAAAAACGAGAATAATTACACAAATCGAACAACACGTAAATTAAACCAAAATAAAGTTATTGCAAATCAAACCAAAAACTGAGAAGTCATTTATTGTAGTTGTGATTGTGGCTCACATCTTCCTCTGGTTTTACGTCCAGAAACGGCTTAAACGCCTTCTATGAGTCGAGGATATGCTTCCCATCCAGTTTTCTTACAAGCTGACAAACAGGGTCTTTTAACATCAGATTCCCAAGATGTTGCCATTCCCTTTGGAATTGCGGCCATAAATCAAGAATTTCTCTTTGTACGTCTCCACTAGGATGCGTCTCAAGAGAAAGTTGGATATTACCCAAATTCTCCTTACTCAGTCCATCCTTAATGAATTCAATTTTATCATCTCGATTAGAGGACGGAATCCCAATAGAACGACATTTACCGTTACACGTCCATCGTGCACATTTGTGGCAATTTGAGCTCATGCGCTTTGCTCGTCGCTTCTTTGCAAAAGTGCTTCTACCTGTACCTGGTAAATGCAAAACAGGAAGATATTCATCTTCACGTACCTTGGCTTCAATTATCCAACGTATGTCTCCAGGAATCCCTTTGTGCATAAGCATTCTTAATCTTTCAAATCGAACTTGGTAAAGCTTCAGTAAAATATTTCGAGGAAAAGGAGGAAATCGTTTCTGCAATCTTGTGAGAATATCATCCATCCTGAAAAAAAAATGAAAAAAAATGAAAGAGAAATTTATATACAATATCAGTTTTGTGGGTAGCTGATGGAACCGATTTAAATAATCACGGAGTACCGTTATCCGCCATTTAACCGGGGTTAAAAAAAATAAAAATTATATTTACATCTAGTTATTTTCAAAACAAGGATCAGAAAGAAAAACAACATAAAAAGACTCAAAAACAAAACACTCTAAATAAAATCATAAATTCTTCCCCCCACACATAATTCTTACATTGTCATTATTGTAATGCTATTAACCCCCAATACAAGAATTATATGTAAGAGAAAAGAACTATTAAACAAAAGAAACTTATGCAACCTAAATGAACTTAAAAACAGTAAACACAATTAACAAAGAAACATAAGAAATAAAAATAAAAACAAAAAAAAAATAATAAAAGAAAAAGGAAAAGAAAGAGAGAGAGAGAGAGCAAATCTGAATATGGAAGGTTGGCAATTTCATCTTTAATTGGGCTGCCTTCCCAATTAACACTTGAGTTAGTGTTTTGAATCTAACCAACACCCGTTCTTGGCTTTTTAGGCTTGTCAGGCTCATACATGAAATTTCCCAAATTTATGCGTTTGAGAGGAAGCTTTCTTTGCACAACAGTGGATGCATTCTCCATTACAAGTATTATTCCATCATCCTTGGTGGTGCATATCTCATCGAGGAATGGTGCATCTTTTGGTACTTGTTGAATGACATCCACAAACAAACTGTTTAAGGTTTCCAGCGTGTCTTGTTCATGTTCATCCTCCTTGAACTTTGCGAATCTACTAGGAAAAGGTGGAGAAGAAACATTAGTAAAAATTGGAATCTCAAACGTTACCTTAGGTGTCGAAATACTCTTATTTGGATCATTGGCTTCATTATCCTCAAGAATAGAATCCATCTCTAATTTTGTCTCATCCTCATCTTGTTCCTCATTCCTGAAGGTCACAATAGTAGCATTCTCCTTTGGGTTAATCATCGTTTGGGCAGGGAGTTCTTCAGATCTTTGTGCTACCCATCCCACCATACTACTAGCCAATTGGCTCATTTGCTTTTCCAAACTCTGGATGCTTGCCCTTGTTTCCTGTTGAAATTGCAAAGTATTAGTAACAAGAGAATAGACAAGATCTTCTAAAGAAGTACCTGAGTTTTGAGTCATATGTGATGGCTGAAAAAGATCTGATTCTTGAGACCATGATTGATTGAAGATAGATGGATGAGTGTAACAGGCATAAGGATCTACTTCTTGGAAATTTTTTGAGTAGCCATAATTAGTATGATCCCACCATCCCTCATGGTAAGTGTTTGAGTAATGATCATGCAGTTGGTCTTGGAACACTTGATGGCCTTGACATCCTCCCATGGAAAATTGTTGAACTGGGAAGGTGAGATTGGCTTGTTGATTCTCCATGTTCATGTATGCCACCAACTCTTCAAGTGTTAGATTGCTTAATTCCATCTTTTTTTTTTTTTTCTATTTTTTTATTTTTTTAAAATTAGATAAGAAAAACCCGTATGTACAAGAAAATAAAACTCATTAGAACTGAAAATAAGAATAAACCAAGTAACAAATAAACTAAAGAAAACAATCCCCGGCAACGGCGCCAAAAATTTGATCTAAGCAACAAACACATTTTCTTTAGTTTATTTGATGCACCCAAAAGAGTGTATCTTATTTAACCTTGCACTAAAAAGATAAATTGTAAGTATAGTAGTTAGCAAGGGTCGAGTCCTCAGGGATTGGGTTTTAGTTTATAAGTTAATAGTTTAAAACTTAAATTCAATAACAATAAAAGAAAAGGGGTTTTTGAAGCCAGATTTAAACTAAAGTAAATAATAAGAAGAAGATGCAAGGCGGTATAACCAGCCAATAAAAATATATATACTAAATTAGGCGGTATAACCAGCCAATAAAAATATATATACTAAATTAGGCGGTATAACCAGCCAATAAAAGTAAAACAAAGTTAATATACAAATTAGGCGGTATAACCAGCCAATAAAAATAAATATACTTTTAAAAATAAGCAAACTAGAAAAGTAAGAAAACAAGTAAGTAAGAAGAATCAAATATGAAAAATATGGTTAAGGTTTCATTCTCCACCACTAGACATCATCAAG
Organism: Fremontodendron californicum; assembly: GCA_030761205.1. Classification (NCBI taxonomy): domain Eukaryota; kingdom Viridiplantae; phylum Streptophyta; class Magnoliopsida; order Malvales; family Malvaceae; genus Fremontodendron; species Fremontodendron californicum. The sequence continues at coordinate 4,440,381 of JAULJL010000019.1, read as the reverse complement.
AATCAATTTCAGATCTATCAATATCAACCAACTATCAAAGTTAACAACCGTAGATAACAACAAGCTCTGTTATCCCAATCTTTCCTTAGTTTGTCGTTAAATAGAACAAGCTCTCTATTTAATCTCTAACCATTAAACAACCTAGAATAAGCTCTTTAAATTCAATTTAATGGCAGCTTTATGATGAGAAAGATAGGTTGATCTAAGCAACAAACACATAAGCTCGGATTGTTCAACTTAGGTTATGTTCCACTTTGCAATTATTGAAAACTTGACCATAATCATTAATCACAAATTGCCACTTATGAATAGGAAATCAAGACAATTACACGGATCAAGACTCCTAAACTAGCAATAGATAATTATCAAGATCTATCTAGTTGTACACCTAAACAAATCAAGACAACATCATGAACAATTCTTGTAGAAGAACATAAGCAACTTTGATAGAAAATTAATGATAGATAGAATCTGAAAATCAATCATAAAACATGTCTAGGGCTTTGAAATCACCCTTAACCAAATAGAGGTTTAGCCTAGCATAGGCATTATAAACATAAACATAAAATTAAAGAAAATCTAAGAAGAAAATAAAAGAAAGAAAGAAGAAGAGGAAGAATATTAATTATCCAACCTCTTGCTCTCTCTAAAAAAAAAGAAAACTAGAGAAAAGAAAGAAAACTAGAGAAAAGAAAGAAGAAGAAAACTTAGAGAATTTTATTAAAATGGCTAATATCCTACCTATGTACAATATGATCCCTTACAATCATCCAAGGCCCTCTATTTATACACATTTTGGAGGGCTAAATGACAAGAGACAAGCTTTACAAATTTCAAAGGTAGGTATAATAGGTGGGTGCATTTTCTAACAATTTTCGTCATACATGACGATTTTGATCAGCCAACTTGATGGTCGATTTTGTCAATTTTGGAGGCCTTATCTGATCACATGGTCTTCTAGAAAAATGTTACCCTATCAGTTACTGATCCATAGCCGTTGGAATCAGCTCATTTGCTGATGTGGATAAGAAGATATGGGCAAAATACGAAAACAGGTCAGCACAGACGTCATTGCACATCAGCCAACTTCATGGTCGATTTCGCTAGGGAAAACGACTCCGTTTCAAGAAGTGTAAAACATGAAAAAGATAAATATGCCTCTTATCTTTGCACGGCTACAAATTGCAGCCTTATTGCTTCAGTGAAACTCGAGATATAGCTGATATGGCAAAAGGTGTCGGAACTGGAACTGAACTGGATTTACCCTTAATTCTAGTAATCTGAAATCACTCAAAGAAACTTGTGAAAAACACCAAATTACATAAAAATATAAAAGATCATAAACACAATTAGACTAAACAATAATAACTCGTATTTGACACAAAACAATAATAAAACATAACTAAAAACTATATAATTATACGAGTTATCAATTCCCTAGCTGACATTTATGTTTATCCTTGTCAAAGAAGGATTAGTGGCTGTAAACTTGCATTAATTGCAAGAATCTTTCCTTAAAACTAATCCTAGTCAAAGTAGGAGAATTAAATCAGCCAAAACTTTCCTTCCTTACACTTACTTTGGCTGCAAGTTTGTAATCTCTCCTCATTAAAGAGTACTTTGACTAAGACTTTCCAACTTTATTAAAACCTTGGCTGCCAAGTATTCCTTCTTTCCTTAAAACACAAAAGTCAGCCACTTTTCCTTAACATTAGCCACAAGTCAGCATTTATTGAAGAGAGAGCTGAAATTCACTTGTTTGATAACCTAGCTATTGACTATAAATAGAGAACAAGGGGGCATACAAAAGTACACTTCTCCAAGCATCAAAGTTCTGATTTTTTCTTTGTTTCTTTGTTTTTTAGAGAGCAAGAGGCTGTATAATTAATATTCTTCTTCTTCTCTCTTTCTTTTATTTTCTTCTTAAATTCTCTTTAATTTTATGTTTATATTTACAATACCTATCTAGGGTAAACTTTTATTTGGTTAAGGGTGATTTCAAAGCCTTAGACAAGTTATGTAATTAATTTTTAGAATCTATCTATCATTGTTTTCTATCAAAGTTGCTTACGTTATTCCATTAAAATTTTTCATGATGATGTTTTGATTTGTTTAAGTGGACAACTAGATAAATCTTGTTAATTGTCTAAAGCTAGTTTAGGAGTCTTGATCCATGTAATTGTCTTGATTTCCTATTCATAAGTGGCAATTTGTGATTAATGATTATAGTCAAGTTTTCAATAATTGCAAAGTGGAACATAACCTAAGTTGAACAAACTGAGCTTTAGTGTTTGTTGCTTAGATCAACCTATCTTTCTCATCATAAAGTTGCTATTAAATTGAACTTAGAGAGCTTATTCTAGGTTGTTTGATAGTTAGAGATTAAATAGAGAGCTTGTTCTATTTAACGACGAACTAAGGAAAAATTGGGGTAACAGAGCTTGTTGTTATCTACGCTTGTTCTATATGAAATTGATTGTTAATGATGTCTAGTGGTGGAGAATGAAACCTTAACCATATTTTTCATATTTGATTATTCTTAATTACTTGTTTTCTCATTCTTATTGTTAGCTTTAGTTTAAATCTGATTTCAAAATCCCCTGTACTTTTGTTTACTTATTTTTAAGTGATAAACTATTAACTTATAAACTAAAACTCAATCCCTGAGGACTTGACCCTTGCTAATCACTATACTCTACAATTGATTCTTTTTAAGTGCAAGGTTAAATAAGATACACTCTTTTGAGTCATCAAGTTTTTGGCGTCGTTGCCGGAGATTGCTTTCTTTAGTTTATTGGTTTATTCTTATTTTTTGTTCTAATTATTTACTTTTTTGTTTTTTATTAGTGAATGTTCCAAGATTCCGAAGAAGACTTAAGACTTAGGAGAATTCGAGAATTTATAACTTCTCACCAACAACCATTCGAGGAGTTGATCCAAAACATCCTAGATGAGAAAGGAGAGATGGCAGCAGCTGACAACCGAACTCTCAAGGAGCCGCTCCGGACTTGGGTCAACAACCATTATGCATTGAATATGCTAATCTTGAGGTAGCTTTTGAATTAAAATCTGGTTTGATTCATCTTCTCCCAACTTTTCATGGTTTTGCAGGAGAGGATCCAAATAAGAACCTCAAGGAATTCCATGTAGTTTGCTCAAGCATGAGACCAACAGGGGTCACGGAAGAGCAAGTTAAGTTGAGAGCCTTCCCATTCTCTCTAGCTGATTCAGCAAAGGAATGGCTCTACTATCTACCATCCGGGACCATCAATATATTCTCATTCTTGCCATGTTTCCTAGATCTTTTTGGATCTTGGTCGTATAGAAATTGCCATGGGATTGAGCCATCTTGGATCCTATCAACTTCATTCTCACCGAGCAAGATTTGTTAGATCTAATACAAAAAAGGTTATTGAACCAACTTCAAAATATACACAAGAGGTAAAAGACGAGTATGGTGCCTTTAGAAAGATAGACACCCTGGCTCGGATTACAATGTTAATTACAATGGTCGAGGACCTTATGGTAGACCTAGCCATGCTTGAAACTGCCAAGGCAAAGGATAAGTTTGGTACTATTTCTCTTGAGAAACAAAGGGCTTTAATTCTCAAATTTGAGAATTATACGAAGAAGGTTGATCATAACATGAGTAGACACTCGCATGAAATGTCTCGCATGATCTCTTGTTTGAAATCAGCTAGTCATACTCTCACAGATGAGCAACAAGTGCAATCCGTAATTAGATCCCTACCTGATGAGGAATGGCAATTGATGAAGGTCAATTTACGCCATAATGTTGAAATTAAGACCTTTGATGATATCACTAGACATCTGCTTCTGGAGGCAGAAGTTATGGATATCAAGAATCCATCTAAGGCATATATTGCCGAGACTTCCTTTTCCATAGGGAGAAAGAAGAAAGTGTTTAGGAAAAAGGCATTCAACATATGGGATGTTACCTCTAAGGGGAAATTCAAGAAAGTTTGGAAACCAAGGAATAGAAGCAAAGTTAAGTGCTTCAATTGCAATAAGAATGGGCATTTTGTAAAAGAGTGCAAAGAGCCTAAGGTACATATCTCTTATTCTACTTCATTTGTGCATGTTATGTCATGTACACTTGTGGCTGAATCTGACTCTTCGTGGGTTATTGATTTAGGTGCAACTAACCACATCATAAGGGATGGTGGCTTGTTTGTCAATTATTGAAAATACCTGCTCGGACTAAATGGGTCTATGTTAGCGACAACTCAAGGCTTGAAGTAGAAGGCAAAGAAACTTGTGTAGTACCTTTGAAGAGTGGACACAATCTGATTTTAATTGATGTTTTATATGTACCAAGTATTCGGAGAAATTTAGTCTCCGTTACTAGTTTATTGCATTTAGGATTCCAATTAAATTTCCATGACAATGTAGATGGTGATTTCTTTGTGTTAGATACTGTTATAAGTAATAGTTGTTGTCTTATGGCCAATACAAATGATGAGTTTATTTGGCATGCAAGAGGGCAAGAAAAGATGAAGAAGTTAGCTAAAAGTGGCTTACTTGGTTCTTTATTTCCCTCCCAACTTGTGAGATTTGTCTCGCGGGCAAGAAAACCATTTGGAAAAAGCTCATAGAAGTGAATAAACATTGCAAATAATACATTATGATGTTTGTGGTCCCTTGAATGTGGCATCTAGAAAAGCTTTTAGATACATAATCACATTCACAGATGACTATACTCGATTCACCCATGTCTATTTGATAAAGCACAAAAGTGAAGCATTAAGGTGTTTCAAAATTTATGTGACTTTCGTTGAGAATAGAAAGAAAGATTAAGTCATTAAGGATTGATTGCGGTGGAGAGTATTTGTCAAATGAATTCAAGGGGTTATGTGATGAGAAAGGAATATCAAGGCAATTGACTATTCCTAAAACACCCCAACAGAATGGAGTGGCTGAGAGAAAGAATAGAACTCTCCTAGACATGGTGAGATGCATGATGGATCAGGCCAACATGGACATTTCCTTTTGGGGAGATGCATTACTCACGGCTGTCTATATATTGAATAGAGTTTCATCCAAATCTGTTTTGTCTACTCCTTATGAGTTATGGACTAAAAGAAAGCTAGATTTTAGCAACCTAAGGCCTTGGGGTTGTGCGGCCTTTGTCCATGATCCAAATCATATTCTTGGTAGATTAGGACAAAGAGGGAAGAAATGTGTTCTTCTCGATTATTCTGAACACTCTAAAGGTTATGTGTTCATGGACTTGGAATATAAGGATGGACAAGTTGAATTCGAATCGAGGGATGCAACTTTCTTAGAAAATGAGTTTCCTAAGAAAGGGAATGTTGATAAGAGTTATCCATTATATGGAATTAAAGAATCTGAACTAACAAGCACAAATGATGTGCTAATATCACTTAATGAATTAAGGACTGATCGGGGTGGAGAGTATTTGTCGAATGAATTCAAGGGGTTATGTGATGAGAAAGGAATATCAACGCAATTGACTATTCCTAAAACACCCCAGCAGAATATGATGAGAACCAAGTTGGTATTGGAGTTCAAGATCCATTGCATGTTCAATTGGTCCTATTACAAGGTCAAGATCCAATAAGCTCAAGGAAGCTATGCAAGGATTGGTGCAAAGGACTTCGGAAGAATCTACAAGTCTTTTAAGCAATGTCAAGCCATTCAAGTTGGGATGCTTGAATGAGGAAGACCAAGATTTGGTCCATGTGATCCAAGCTTCACATGATGGGCCATAGAGGAATTCAAGGGGCGGCAATATTAATGAATTATTGGGCCTGTTTTTAGTTCATTATTTAATATGAAGTGGGGACCAATTCATTAATGATGTGGCGCCTAAATTAGAAGTTTTAGTTGGATCTTTTAATTACTTAGGCTTTTGGGCATGATTTATGTATTATGTCCAATAAGCTTGTGGGGACTACCTTCATTAAAACTATTGGACATATTTTAATTATTTAGGTTTGGGCTTGAGCATGTTCAGCCCATATTTTAAGCATTCTTTCTTATTTAATTAGGTCTGGCCGCCGATGGTCTTTTAGCTAGGAAAGTAATGCTTGGTCAATTGGTATTCTAGTTAGGCTTGTTGAATTAGGGTTAGTAGGGAGGCTATATAAACAATGTTTAGCTGCCTATACCATTTTATGAATTAATCTATTGAGTTTGAATTTATTCAAAATGAGTGTTTCACTCTTTTTATTTCTTGATAGAACTAGCGAACTTATCAAAGAATTCTTTTCTTTGTGGCGTTCAACCTATCAAACTTAGGTTCTTTAAACGAGAGTTCTTAGGGTATAGCTTACATGCTTAATCTAGGTTCTTTGGAACAAGCTTTCTAAGGGTTTAAGTTTTCTTTGCCTGAATCTTGGCTTTCTTGGGTTAGGGTATTTCAATTTGTTAGTGGGTTCAAAGGGTTTAACCCCTAGGGTTCACATCAGTTGGTATCAGAGCTTAAAGTTCCAATCAAGCTTTTTGTTTGGATTGTCACTGAGAAGATTTTGGGGTTTCAAACAAACTTGTCTTGGGGTTATAGCTTTAGGCATTTGTCCTAGGGTTATAGTTTTTAGGCAGTTTACTTTTGGGGTTTCAGTCTTGAAAAGTAATTTTTTCAAACAGGGTTTTCCTCTGAACTATCAACAACAAGGTTTTGGGGTTTGAAACAAACTTGTCTTGGGGTTATAGCTTGAGACATTTTTCCTAGAGTTATAGTTTTTAGGCAGTCTAAGTTTGGCTTTTTAGTCTTGAAAAGTAGTTTAGATCAAGATTTCATTTCTTGAATTCTTGATCTATTAAAATTTCTTTTTCTTGATTCTTAATCCAAATCTTAAAAAAAAGGAATTTAGAGGGGCATTCGAACAGTCCCAAGAAAAAAAAGAAGTTCATTCGAGATTTCAAGAAAATCAAAAAGTCTCGTTCTTGAAAAACAAAATAAGGAAAGTGTTCGAACATCAAGAAAAAGAAAGAAAGATTCGAAAAAGATCAAGGAAAATAGGAAAGATTTGATTTCTTAGTAATCTTGTTCTTGATTTTTACTTGTTTTAACTTCTTACTAATTGTTTCTTGTTTCTTGAGTCTTTTGCTAGGTAGATTAAGCAAGTGGAGTTCTTGAAGAGTTCTTCTAGTTCCTAAAGAACCTAAAAGAGGAAATAGAGTGATAAAAGGCAAGAGTAAGTAAGTTTATTAAAGAAAAAACCTAAAAGAGTGCAAACAAGAGTTGGAGTGATATCATAATTGAGTGTAAACACTAAGGGAGTGTGTGAGTTTATTTTTATCATTAACATTTTGTTTTGCAGTAACTTCAAATGTCTCACCATAGTGAATCATCACACAAGGGGGATGAAAATCCATTCTTTACATGGAGAGCTATGCAACAACTGTTTGAGAGGATGAATTTTGCGATGGCACAGATGTTAGACAAGATAGAGAGACAATTGACAACCATTCAAACCCTACAAGGTGGGCGAGATAGAGGAGCTAGGCGTGAGCGTAGTGTTGTTGATGAACATGATATAGAGGAGGCAGATGATGAGGAAGTTGATATGTTTAGACCTAGAGGAGTCAGGCATGGAGGAAGGCCTAGGAGAAACACTAGGGATCATGATTGGGAAAATAGAGAAGATAGGAACCTTGGGAATATTAAAATGAAAATTCCACCATTCTATTCCTGAGGTGTATTTGGAGTGTGAGAAGAAGATAGAGTTGATCTTTGATTGTCACAACTATTCGGAGGAGAAGAAGGTGAAGTTGGCAGTCATTGAATTTACTGATTATGCCATAGTTTGGTGGGATCAACAAGTAACTAGTAGGAGGAGAAACCATGAGAGACCTATAGAGACATGGAGGGAATTAAAAGCTCTCATCAAAAGGAGGTTTGTACCTAGCCACTATTATAGGGACCTTTACCAAAAACTTCAAAACCTTACCTAAGGGTCCAGGAGTGTAGAGGATTACTATAAGGAGATGGAGGTGGCTATGATTAGAGCCAATGTAGTGGAGGATGCGGAAGCCACCATGTCTAGATTTTTGAGTGGCTTACATAGAGGCATAGCCAATGTTGTGGAGTTGCAGCATTATGTGGAGGTAGAAGACATGGTACACATGGATATGAAGGTGGAAAGGCAATTGAAAAGAAAGGGGGCAGCAAGGTATTCTTCGGTTTCTAGCACTCCTTGGAAAAAAAGTGGGACAAAGACATGGCTGTTGTCAAGGGCAAAATCAAACCACAAAAGGGGAAAGAAGAGAGCACTATCAAAGACAAACCCAAGGTATTTCAAAATTCCAATTCTTCAAGGAATAGAGATATTAAATGCTTTAAATGTTTGGGTTCAGGCCATATTGCATCTCAATGTCCAAACAAAAGGGCGATGATCATGCAAGTTAATGGTGAAGTCATGACCGAAAGTGAGGATGATTATGATGACATGCCAAAATTGGAAGATGCTAGTGATTGTGTTGGTGATGATGCTGACTTGGACTACCCCGTGGAAGGTAATTTTCTTGTTGCTAGGCGTGCTTTGAATGTACAAATTAAAATAGATGATGTAGAGCAACAAAGGGAAAACATTTTTCATACTAGATGTTTTGTGAACAATAAAGTATGTAGTGTGACAATTGACGGGGGGAGTTGCACCAATGTAGCTAGTACTACCTTCGTAGAAAATTTGGGTTTACCTATGCTTAAACATCCTAAGCCTTACAAATTGCAATGGTTGAATGATTGTGGGGAGGTTAAGGTAAACAGGCAAGTAAGGGTAGCTTTTACTATTGGGAGGTATAGTGATGAGGTGCTTTGTGATGTAGTGCCTATGCATGCTGGCCATCTATTGTTCAGGAGGCCGTGCTAGTATGATAGGAGGGTTACACATGATGGGTTTAGGAACAGATACAGCTTTGTTCCTTTAACACCAAAGCAGGTCTATGAAGACCAATTGAAATTGAAATCTGTTTTTGAGAAAAAAAGAATTGAGTGTGGCTGAATCTAATGAGGAAAAAAGGAGAGAACAAAAAAGAGAGAGATTGGCCGAAAAAAGGGAGGAAAAATATAGTGACAAAACACAGAGAAGTGGTTGAAAAAAGTAAAGTGATGCCACAAAAAAGAAAAGCAAAAGCAAAGATGAGCTTTTATGCAAAAGAGAGTGAGGTTAAGAAGGCTTTTTTAGAAGATCAGCCCATGATCTTCCTTGTTTATAAAGAATCATATTGATGCACCCAAAAGAGTATATCTTTATTTAACCTTGCACTAAAAAGATCAATTGTAAGTATAGTAGTTAGCAAGGGTCGAGTTCTCAGGGATTGTGTTTTAGTTTAAGAATTATTAGTCTAAAACCTAAATTCAAAGAAAACGAAATAAAAGGGGAGGTTTTTAAAATCAATTTAAACTAAAGACTTATAATCAAAGAATAAAGCAAGTAAATAAGAAGTAATCAAATATGAGAAAAATATGTTCAAGGTTTCATTCTCCACCACTAGACATCATTGAGAATCAATAATCAGATCTATCAACATCAATTAGCTATCAAAGTTAACAGCCGTAGATAACAACAAGTTCTGTTACCCCAATCTTTCCTTAGTTCATCATTAAATAGAACAAGCTCTCTATTTAATCTCTAACTATCAAACAACCTAGAATAAGCTCTCTAAGTTCAATTTAATAGCAGCTTTATGATGAGAAAGATAGGTTGATCTAAGCAACAAACACATAAGCTCAGATTGTTCAACTTAGGTTATGTTCCACTTTGCAATTAGCGAAAACTTGACCATAATCATTAATCACAAATTGCCACTTATGAATAGGAAATCAAGACAATTACACGGATCAAGACTCCTAAACTAATATTATACAATTATCAAGATTTATCTAGTTGATCACCCTAAATAAATCAAAACATCATCATGAACAATTTTAATGGAAGAACATAATCAACTTTGATAGAAAACTAATGATAGATAAATCTGAAAATCAATTACAAAACTTGTCTAGGGCTTTGAAATCATCCTTAACCAAAGAAGTTTAGCCTAACATAAGCATGGATAATATATACATGAAACTAAAAAGAAAAATAAAAGAATGGAGAAGAAGAAGAAGAATAATGATGATCGCTTGAGCCTCCTCAAAAGATGTCTAGTTTGTGGCTCAAAAGACGGTATTTATAGAGATTTAAAACCCTGAGTATAAGTCATTGCCACACAAGCAAGCCTGAAGGTGCAAAAATCACATTTTTGCCTTTTTTTAAGATTGCGATTAGGGTTTTTTTGGTCGCTAGGTTCTTTAGATAGATCTTCTAGCGCCATCTTGAATACCCATTTCTTATCCGATTTAGGCCCATAATATATCGTTGGAAAGATAATCAAGTCAACTTCAAACGTAAAGAGGAAGTTTCTTCAAATAAAGAATCTAACATCATATTTTCCTTACAACAAGCTCCGGAGGTCAAATTACCTGATTGCTTTTCAACCAGAAATTTATATTTTTTACTCCCAAGTCTTCTTCCATCTTGTGATTATGATTTTGTAAGCTCTTTACCGTCATTATTGACATCTCTTGACTTCATTCTCCTTATTGTACCTAATATTCAAAAACATATTATAAGTAAACAAGATAAAGATCGAAAACATAAAAAAAAAACTAAAGGTAGAAAGACATAAAATGTATATTTTATGAGCTTATCAGATATCTTAATCTTGATGAATCTAACCAAGCTATTCCTAGTGTTGCTGTTTCTTTGTTACAAGAATTTGAAGAGTTATTCCCGGAGGAGATGCCAAGTGGGTTGCCTTCCATAAGAGGCATTGAGCATTAGATTGATTTTGTACCCGGATCAGTCATTCCAAATCGACCAGCCTATAGAGGTAATCCGGAGGAGACAAAGGAACTTCAAAGGCAAGTTGAAGACTTGATGAGTAAAGGGTACATAAGAGAAAGCATGAGTCCTTGTGCTATTCCAGTTCTTGTAGTGCCAAAGAAGGATGGGTCTTGGAGGATGTATGTTGATTGTAGAGCAGTCAACAATATCACGATAAAGTATCGTCATCCTATTCCTAGATTAGATGATATGCTAGATGAATTGTATGGATCTTTTGTTTTTAGTAAGATAGATCTTAAAAGTGGTTACCATCATATTAGGATAAAAGAAGGTGATGAATGGAAAACAGCTTTAATGAGATTAATGAATCATGTTTTGCATTTGGACTTACTAATGCACCTAGTACTTTCATGAGATTAATGAATCATGTTTTGCATGAGTTTCTAGGTAAATTTGTAGTAGTCTACTTTGATGACATTTTAGTGTACAGCAAAAACATAGATGAGCATGTTGAACATTTGCTGTTTGTGTTTAATGTGTTGAAAACTGAAAAGTTGTAAGCTAATTTTAAGAAGTGTACCTTTTGCATGGATAGAGTTATATTTCTTGGATATGTTGTTAGCTCAAAAGGTATTGAGATGGATGAAGAGAAAGTCAAGGCCATCAAGGACTGGCCGACGCCTAAAGGGGTAAGTGAGGTAAGAAGCTTTCATGGTTTAGCTAGTTTTTATAGGCTTTTTCTTATAGACTTTAGCACTATTGTTGCACCACTTACTTATTATTAAAAAGAATGTTTGTTTTCATTAGGGAAATGAACAAGAGAAAGCATTTGTTAATCTTAAAGATAGATTATGTTCAGCACCTGTTTTAACATTACCTAACTTTGACAGAGCTTTTGAGATTGAATGTGATGCTTGTGAATAGGAATTGTAGCTGTTTTAATGCAGGAAAAGCATCCAATCGCATTCTTCAGTGAGAAGCTTAGTGGAGCGACATTGAACTATCCAACTTATGACAAGGAGCTCTATGCACTTGTTAAAGCCTTGGAGACATGGCAGCATTACTTATGGCCTAAGGAGTTTGTGATACATACTGATCATGAGTCATTGAAACATCTCAAAGGTCAAGGTCAGTTGAATAAGAGACATGCTAGGTGGATGGAATACATAGAGACATTTCCTTATGTCATTAGATACAAGAAAGGTAAGGAAAATATTGTGGCTGATGCTTTATCTAGGAGGTATGTATTTCAAACATCTATGAATGCTAAGATGCTTGGATTTGAATATATAAAGGATGAATATGCCAATGATACTGTTTTAATAATGTATACATAGCATGTGATAAGGCAGCATTTGGTAAATTTTACAAGCATGATGGCTTTTTGTTTAGAGAAGATAAACTATGTGTGCCTAATTGTTCTACGAGAGAGTTATTAATACGTGAGGCACATGAAGGTGGTTTAATGGGACACTTTGGTGTCAAGAAAACCTTAGAAATATTACATGAACATTTCTTTTGGCCTAAAATGAAAAGGGATGTTATTCGTATATGTGATTGATGCATTACAGTAGAAAGGCCAAATCTAAGGTTTTACCTCATGGGTTGTATACACCCTTACTAGTTCCTAGTGAACCATGGGTAGACATATCTATGAACTTTGTATTGGGTTTACCTAGGACAAAAAGTGGAAGAGATTCAATTTATGTGGTAGTGGATAGGTTTATCAAGATGGCACATTTTATTCTATGCCAAAAAACTGATGATGCAACTAACATTACTGAATTGTTCTTTAGGGAGATAGTGCGCCTACATGGTGTTCCTAGAAGCATTGTGTCTGATAGAGATGTTAACTTCCTTAGTTATTTTTGGAAGGTTTTGTGGGGGAAATTGGGTACTAAACTTTTCTTTTCTACTACTTGTCATCCACAAACTGATGGGCAAACTGAAGTAATTAATAGGACTTTAACACAACTTTTGGGAACTATTATAAAAAAGAACTTGAAAACTTAGGAAGACTGTTTGCCATTCATAGAGTTTGCATATAATAGGACAGTGCATTCTACTACTTCTTATTCTCCATTTGAGATTGTTTATGGTTTTAATTCATTAACTCCTTTAGATTTAATGCCTTTACTTGTTGATGCAAGGAATAGTTTGAATGGGAGTAAGAAAGCTGAATTGGTGAAGTCTCTTGATGTGAACCCTATGGATTAAACCCTTTGAACCCACTAACAAATTGAAATACCCTAACCCCAAGAAAGCCAAGTTCAGGCAAAGAAAACTTAAACCCTTAGAAAGCCTGTTTCAAAGAACCTTATATTAAGCATGTAAGCTAGACCCTAAGAACTCTTGTTTCAAGAACCTAAGTTTGATAGGTTGAACGCTACAAAAAAAAAAAGAATTTTTTGATATGTTCCTAAGTTCTGTCAAGAACTAAAAATCGTGAAAACTCACTGGAATATAATTCTACTCAATAGATTAATTCATTAAAATGATATAGGCGGATAAACATTGTTTATATAGCCTCTCCCTACTATCCCTAATTCAACTAGCCTAACTAGAATACCAATCGACCAAGCACTACTTTCCTAGCTAAAAGACCATAGGCGGCCAGACCTAAGTAAAAACGAAAGAATGCTTAAAATATGAGCTGAACATGCTCAAGCCCAAACCTAAATAATTAAAAGATGCCAATAGTTTTTGATGCACCCAAAAGAGTGTATCTTATTTAACCTTGCACTTAAAAAGAACAATTGTAGAGTATAGTGATTAGCAAGGGTTGAGTCCTCAGGGATTGGGTTTTAGTTTATAAGTTAATAGTTTAAAACTTAAATTCAAGAACAATAAAAGAAACGGGGTTTTTGAAATCAGATTTAAACTAAAGTAAACAATAAGAATGCGAAAACAAGTAATTAAGAAGAATCAAATATGAAAAATATGGTTAAGGTTTCATTCTCCACCACTAGACATCATTAAGAATCAATTTCATATCTATCAACATCAATTAACTATCAAAGTTAACAACCGTAGATAACAACAAGCTCTGTTAGCCCAATCTTTTCTTAGTTCGTCGTTAAATAGAACAAGCTCTGTATTTAATCTCTAACTATCAAACAACCTAGAATAAGCTCTCTAAGTTGAATTTAATAGCAACTTTATGATGAGAAAGATAGGTTGATCTAAACAACAAACACATAAGCTCGGATTATTCAACTTAGGTTATGTTCCACTTTGCAATTGTCAAAAACTTGACCATAATCATTAATCAGAAATTGCCACTTATGAATAGGAAATGAAGACAATTACACGGATCAAGACACCTAAACTAGCAATAGATATTCATCAAGATCTATATAGTTGTACACCTAAACAAATCAAAACATCGTCATGAACAATTTGAATGGAAGAACATAAGCAACTTTGATAGAAAACAATGATAGATAGATTCTGAAAATTAATTACATAACATGTCTAGGGCCTTGAAATCACCCTTAACCAAATAAAAATTTAGCCTAGCATAGGCATTGTAAACATAAACATAAAATTAAAGAGAATCTAAGAAGAAAATAAGAGAAAGAAAGAAGATGAAGAAGAATATTAATTATCCAGCCTCTTGCTCTCTCAAAAACAAAGAAACAAAGAAGAAATCAGAACTCTAATGCTTGGAGAAGTGTATTTTCGTTTGCCCCCTTGTTCTCTATTTATAGGCAATAGCTAGGGAATCAAACAAGTGAATTTCAGCTCTCTCCCTTCAGTAAATATTGACTTGGGGCTAAAGTTAAGGAAAGGTGACTGACTTTTGTGTTTTAAAGAAAGAAAGAATACTTGACAGCCAAGGAATGTAGATATAAGGAAAAAAAATAATTATTTGTAGTCAAAGCACTCTTTAATGGGGAGAGATTACAAACTTACAGCCAAAGTAAGTGTAAAGAAGGAAAGTCTTGGCTGATTTAATTCTCCTACTTTAACTAGTATTAGCTTTAAGGAAAGATTCTTGCAATTAATGCAAGTTGACAACCACTAATCCTTCTTTGACAAGGATAAACATAAATGTCAGCAAGGGTATTAAGAAAAAAATGTGATTTGTGGCTAGGGTTTTTTGCCACTAGGGTTGTTTAGGGAGATATTCCAATACCGATTTGGATGACCATTTCTTATCCAATTTAGGCCTATGACCAACTGTTGGAAAGGTAATCAAGTGATCTTCAAAAGTCAATAAGGAAGTTTCTTCGAATAAAGAATCTAACATCATGTTTTCTTAGCAACAAGCTCCGGAGGTCAAATCTGTCTTCTTTCTTTGCACCAAGAATTTGATCTTTTTGACTCCCAAGTCTTTTTTCATCTTGTGATTGTGATTTTGTAATCTCTTTAACATCCTAATTGACATGTTTTGACTTCATCTCTTCCAAAATACCTACAATGCATAAAAACATAGTAAAATGTCAAGGAACTTAAGAATCAAAACATAAAGTAAAAGGAAATTTCGTAGGAAAATGCATGAAATTTAGCACTTATCAGTTTTAATGAAGGTAGTCCCCACAAGCTAATTGGACATAATACATAAATCAGGCCCAAAATCCTAAGTAATTAGAAGATCCAACTAAAACTTCTAATTTAGGTGCCACGTCATTAATGAATTGGTCCCCATTTCATATCAAATAATGAACTAAAAACAAGCCCAATAATTCATTAATATTGCCGTCCCCTTGAATTCCTCTATGGCCCATCATGTGAAACTTGGATCATATGGACCAATTCTTGGTCTTCCTCATTCAAGTAGCCCAACTTGAATGGCTTGATGATGCACCCAAAAGAGTGTATCTTATTTAACCTTGCACTTTAAAAAAAATCATTTATAGAGTATAGTGATTAGCAAGGGTCGAGTCCTCAGGGATTGGCTTTTAGTTTATAAGTTAATAGTTTATCACTTAAAAACAAGTTAACAAAAGTAAAGGGGATTTTGAAATCAGATTTAAACTAAAGTTAACAATAAGAATGAGAAAACAAGTAATTAAGAAGAATCAAATATGAAAAATATGGTTAAGATTTCATTCTCCACCGCTAGACATCATTAAGAATCAATTTCATATCTATCTACATTAATTAGCTATCAAAGTTAACAACCTTAGATAAAAACAAGCTCTATTACCCCAATCTTTCCTTAGTTCGTCGTTAAAATAGAACAAGCTCTCTATTTAATCTCTAACTATCAAACAACCTAGAATAAGCTCTCTAAGTTCAATTTAATAGCAGTTTTATGCTGAGAAAGATAGGTTGATCTAAGCAACAAACACATAAGCTCGGATTGTTCAACTTAGGTTATGTTCCACTTTGCAATTATTGAAAACTTGACCATAATCATTAATCATAAATTGCTCTTATGAATAGGAAATCAAGACAATTACATGGATCAAGACTCCTAAACTAGCATTAGACAATTATCAAGATTTATCTAGTTGGCCACCTAAACAAATCAAAACATCATCATGAACAATTTTAATGGAAGAACATAAGCAACTTTGATAGAAAACAATAATAGATAGATTCTGAAAATTAATTACATAACATGTCTAGGGTTTGAAATCATCCTTAACCAAATAAAAGTTTTGCCTAGCATAGGCATAAATAATATATACAGGAAACTAAAAAGAAAATAAAAAGAATGGAGAAGAAGAAGAAGAATAATGATGATCCTTGAGTTTCCTCAAAAGATGTCTAGTTTGTGGCTCAAAAGATGGTATTTATAGAGCTTTAAAATCCTGAGAATAAGTCCTTGCCGCACAAGTAAGCTTGGAGGTGCAAAAATCACGTTTTTGCCTTTTTTTTAGATTTGCGATTAGGGTTTTTCTAGCCATAGGGTTCTTTAGGGAGATCTTCTAACACCATTTTGAATGCCCATTTCTTATCCGATTTGGGCCCATAATATATCGTTGGAAAGATAATCAAGTCAGCTTCAAAAGTCAAGAAGGAAGTTTCTTCAAATAAATGCTTGGAACCACACCAAGTTCAGTTATGAACTTCTTAATCCAAACAGCCTATTTTGTTGCCTCACACGCGGAAATGTATTCAGCCTCTGTTGTTGAATCTGTAGTTGTAGTCTGTTTGGAAATTTTCCAATTGACTGCAGATCTATTTAAGGTAAATATGTAACCGTCCTGTGATTTACTGTCATCCCTATCAGTTTGGAATCCAACATTTGTATAACCCTTTACTTGGCGTTCAGCTCCTCCATAGACCAAGAAAATATTCTTATTTCTTATCAAGTACTTGAGGATATTCTTCACAATAGTCATGTGAATTTCACCAGGATTGCTTTGGTACCGGCTCGTGACACTTAGAGCGTACAATGCATCTGGTCTTGTGTATAACATGGCGTACATGATAGATCCTATTACCGAAGCATACGGGATCTTATCCATCCATGTCCTTTCTTCATAAGTTTTAGGACACATCTCTTTCGAGAGTTGTAGACCATGTACCATAGGCAAGATACCTCTTTTGGAGATATCCATGCTAAACCTCTTTAGCACCTTGTCTATGTAAATGGATTGGGATAATCCAAGCTGCCTTTTCGATCTATCTCTATAGATCTTAATTTCCAGAATATATGCTGTTTCTCCCAAATCCTTCATGGAGAATTGTTTGGACATCTAGACCTTGGTGGTCTAAAGCATAGGTACATCGTTTCCTATGAGCAATATTTCATCTACATATAACACTAGAAACACAACTGCATGTCCGTGTACCTTCTTGTAAACATATGGTTCATTAGGATTCTTAATGAAACCGAATTCTTTAATTGTTTCATCAAACCTAATGTTCCAACTCCGAGATACTTGCCTTAGTCCATAAATGGACTTTTACAGCTTGCATACCTTATTAGATGTGGCCTTGGATGAAAAACCTTTAGGTTGTGTCATATACACTTTCTCTTGCAAATTCCCGTTAAGGAATGCAATTTTTACATCCATCTGCCATATCTCATAATCATGGTATGCAGTAATAGCAAGCATAATCCTAATGGACTTTACCATGGCAACTGGTGAAAAGGTTTTTTCAAGATCAATGCCTTCAACTTGAATATAACCTTTTGCAACCAATCTGGCCTTATACGTTTGTATGTTGCCATCCATGTCTGTCTCTATCTTGTAGACCCATTTACACCCTATGGGTTTTATCCCTTGAGGTGGATCAACTAAAGACCAGACTTGGTTAACTTCCATGGCATCCATTTCGAATTTCATGGCTTCAAGCCATTTCTTGGAATTGATGTCCGACATTGCTGCCTTATAGGTAGTAGGTTCATTATCAATGGGCAAACCATCTGTTTCCAAAAGAAATCCATATCTTATTGGAGTTTGCCTCTCTAGACCTTTGGAGTACTTGTGTTTCTTGAGCATTAGTCCGAGCATCCAATGCCTCGACTAATGGCTTAGGTTCCGAGGGAATGTTAGGTTGTGGTTCTTCAACCTCTTCAAGATCTACTTTACCCCCGTTGAATCCTTCTAGTAGAAACTCTTGCTCTAGAAAAGTAGCTTGTTTTGACACAAACACCTTTTGATCATTAGGGCTGTAAAAGTAATATCCTATAGTCTCTTTAGGATATCCCACAAACTTACATTTTTTTGATCTAGCTCCCAGCTTATCAAATGTTACTTGCTTCACATAAGCAGCACATCCCCAACAAATCTTTAGATAAGATAAGTATGACTTCTTGCCATTCCATATCTCATATGGTACCTTATCTACCGATTTGCTTGGAACCCTATTTAGAAGGTAAGTTGTAGTTTCTAAGACATATCCCCAAAATGATATCGGAAGGTCAGCCTTAGATATCATGGATCGAACCATATCCAACAAGGTTCAATTTCTCCTCTCGGACACTCTGTTATGCTGAGGAGTTCCAGGTGGAGTCCATTACGACAGAATTTCATTTTCCATCAAATGATCCAAGAAATCATGGGTTAAATATTCTCCTTCTCGATCAGATCTAAGAGCCAGAATATTTTTCCCAGTCTGTTTCTCTACTTCAGCCCTGAACTCTTTGAAATTTTCAAAAGCTTCAGACTTGTATCTCATCAGATACACATAACCATATCAAGAATGATCATTGATAAAGGTTATGAAGTATGAGTAATTACCTCTAGCAACTGTGTTTAGTGGCCCACATACATCTGAATGTATTAAGCCTAATAAAACAGCAGCTCTTTCACCCTTTCCTGTAAAGGGAGTCTTGGTCATCTTACCAAGGAGACAACATTCACAAGTCCTATATGATTCATAATCAAAGGGTTCCAAATAACCATGTTTATGCGATTTGGAAATCCTTGTCTCATTGATATGACCAAGTCTATAGTGTTGAAATTCGGCTCATGCTCAAACAGAGATGATATATAATTTAATCTACAAGTTAAACATACAACGCTGCGGAATAAAACAAAACAAAGAGACACCGAATCCTTCCATGGATCTGCCTATGAATTCAAAACGATCAGGCTGTCAAGAAAAGTTAACAATCAAAATCTTATATCTTTGTATCGGAGATTGCCCAAACCTCAAGACAGATTCTTGACATTCTTGTTCTTGTAAATAATGCTCGCTTGTCAAAAACCAAAGCCGTTCAATTGTCCGACCACTAATAGTTATCCATAGATGATCTGAAAACCTTCACAAGGTTTAGATTATGTTTTGCCAAGACGATGCTAGTAGTCTAGGTTGTAAGAAACCTTCATCCTCTACCTTAGTTAGCCAAAAGTAACAAAGAATCGTATTCCTCCTTCACCTATGCTATTCGACCGAACCTCACTAGTGTTAGTGAGATGCGCCAATTCAGGAAAAATCCTAAGGGGGGAGGCGGCAACAACATAAGAATATATATAAGTAGGTTTAGTGTATGCCAACTATTGGACTAACTGCACTAAAGCCCTTATACATATTATTAAATATTCACAATAAGCCCACAACACTTAATGAATATTTAATCTAGCCAATCTCATTTTAATTTCATTAATCACCTTTTGTGTGTGACCCATCAAGCCCTCAACATGTTGGAAATAAATATAATAAATTCAATTAAGAATTTTCTATTTATATTTATAGATCATGAGTGGCATCTAGCAATGCATCATGACCACCCAAATTCCAAGAGCGCCATCAAGCTTCGACTAGCCTTTCGTATACAATATGTCTATGTAATTCGATCCCTTCATCAAATATCCCGGGATAGGAAAGAGCAAGGTTCAGTGTCTACTCTTAATCCCATTCCATATTAGATCTGCAACTTTAATATTAACTCCTTAAGTATTGCCTTGGCCAAGGACTTCCATAAGTTAATATAAGCTAGATTCATGTGAGATATGTCCCCTCATATCACTTGGGGTGATGAATCCTCTCTGGACCACTCATTCATCTTCGTATGCTTCATGTCATACCCATTAACACCCTACCATAAGCATCCTCGTGATTGGGACCCGATCGTGATGAAATCTAAGTATGATAGTTCACATACAAGATGACCTGGTGTCACAAGTCAAAGTATCACTTACACTATTGACACATGAGAGTATTTTCCATAGACACTTGAGTGAAATACCAAATGAAACTCTCATAGTGGGTCATGTTCAGTGAACTTGTTCAACTAACAAGCACCCATATGTTATCTCCAAGTATCTCTATACTTTCAACCTACGAGATCAGTTGCATGCATCAAGTGCATGAAGGCTTAACATATGCCAGTCTTTGAGCATTGTCAATGCCTTGTCTTGACAATACGATGACCAGGAACAGTTTTAGAAACACGAAATTGATGCATAAGGATCCTCATAATTGTAACTCCTTACAATTCCTTTGCAATGCCATTGTGTTTCATGAGCTTTATCTTCACAAGTTATTATAACAATTATAACAATACTTATGGATAAAGAAATACCTCAATTATAATTAATAAACTATAATGTGCAATACATGAATATATAAATAGTGTTTTATAAGCTTAACTAGATTGGCTTGTAGGGCTTACACCAACATACAGTGCCAGATGTAAGTCTTACTTGGATCATCCTTTCTTGCTTTTTGACATTTATATTGAACACAGGCATCTCTGGATCCAAAACATATAATCCATTATGTAATGTTGCCAATACATAGTGGATGTCTTTAAGAATAATGGAGCAACTATTGCCCTTCATTCTTATCTCGAAACCATCATTAACAGTGAGGTATGAAACAGAAATGATGTTTCTGGACAATACTGGAACAAAGTAACAATCTTTCAGTTCCAATTTCATGCCAGGCGACAAAGATAAAGTACATGTTCCAATAGCCAATGCTGCAACTTTTGCACCATTACCTTTTCTTAGAACTAGTTCATCTTTGCTCAACTTTCTACTTCCTTTCAACATCCTTATGTCATTACATAGATGTGAACCGCATCCTGAATCAACTATCTAGGAATTAGATTTAATCGTAGAAAGATTCAGTTCAATCACAAACATAGTCAACCCAGAAACTTCTATAAGTTATTCTTAACTTGTCAAGTGAGCAACCTTTCTTTCGTTGTGAACGCTTCTCAATCTCATGTACCAATCCAAACATTTTGGACTAATGGCATTCATAATGCTGCACAGTGCAATTAAAGTATTAACCATTGATGACAACCTAGCTGGTATTGGACTTCAAGATCCATTGCATGTTTCAATTAGGCCTATTACAAGGTCAAGATCCAAGAAGCTCAAGGAAGCTATGCAAGGATTGGTGCAAAGGACTTGGGAAGAATCTACAACTCTTTTAAGCAATGTCAAGCCATTCAAGTTGGGCTTCTTGAATAAGGAAGACCAAGAATTGGTCCATGTGATCCAAGCTTCACATGATGGGCCATAGAGGAATTCAAGGGGGCGACAATATTAATGAATTAGTGGGTCTGTTTTTAGTTCATTATTTAATATGAAGTGGGACCAATTCATTAATGATGTGGCGTCTAAATTAGAAGTTTTGGTTGGTTCTTATAATTACTTAGGCTTATGGACGTGATTTATGTATTATGTCCATTAGTGTTGTGGCGTCTATCTTCATTAAACTTGTTGGACATCCTTTTAATTTAATTAGGTTTGGGCTTGAGCATGTTCAGCCCATATTTAGGGAGTTTTATTATTATTATTATTTAGGTCTGGCCGAATTCATCATGTAACTAGCAATTAAGGTTAGGTTTATAGGGAGGCTATAAATACATGTTCTAGCCGCCTATTCATTTAACAATTCTGAATTTAGTGAGTTTGAATTTATTCAAAGTGAGTGTTTCACTCTTTTTAGTTATTGAGAGAACTAGCGAACTTATCAAAGAATTTCTTTCTTTGTGGCGTTCTTCCTATAAAACTTAGGTTCTAGAAACAAGTGTTCTTGGGGTTTAGTTAGCTTAGCTAATCTAGGTTCTTTGATCCAAGATTTCTACGGGTTTAAGTTCCATTGCCTGAAACTTAGCTTTCTTGGGGTTAGGATATTTCAATTTGTTAGTGGGTTCAAAGGGTTTAACCCCACGGGTTCACATCAGTTGGTATCAGAGCTTAGGGTGCCAATCAGGTCTAATCTTTTTGTCCTCTTTACCATATTGCAGGGTTTAGGGTGATATCCTTTTTATCAATCTCACAAGATTTTAGGGTTTCAGGCATTCTTGTCTTGGGGTTATAGCTTTAGGCATTTTTCCTAGGGTTACAATTTTTAGGCAGTCTAAGTTTGGGGTTTCAGTGTTGAAAAGTGGTTTCGATCAAGATTTTGTTTCTTGAATTCTTGATCTATTAAAATTTTTTCTTGTGGATTCTTGATCCAAATCTTGAAAAAAAAATCAGAATGGGCTTCGAACAGTCCCAAGAAAGAAAAAAGAAGTTCATCCGAGATTTCAAGAAAATCAAAAAGTCTCGTTCTTGAAAAAAAATAAGAAAAGTGTTCAAACAACAAGAAAAAGAAAGAAAGATTCGAAAAAGATCAAGGGAAATAGGAAAGATTTGAATTCTTGGTAATCTTGTTCTTGTTTTTTACTTGTTTTACCTTCTTACTACTTGTTTCTTGTTTCTTGTTTCTTAAGTCTTTTGCTAGGTAGAATTAAGCAAGGGGAGTTCTTGAAGAGTTCTTCTATTTCCTAAAGAACCTGAAAGAGAAAATGGAGTGGTAAAAGGCAAGAGTAAGTAAGATTATTAAAGAAAAAGCCTAAAAGACTACAAACAAGAGTTGGTGTGATATCATATTTGAGTGTAAACACTAAGTGAGTGTGTGAGTTTAAATTTTTATTATCACTAACATTTGTTTTGTAGCAATCTTAAGATGTCTCAAAAGAGTAGTTCATCACACCAGGGGGATGAAAATCCATTCTTTACGTGGAAAGCCTTGCAAAAATCATTTGAGCGTATGAATCTTGTGATGGCGGATATGTCAGATAAGTTAGAGAGACAATCGGTAGCCATTAAAAACCTACAAGATGGGCAATGTAGGGGAGCTAGGCGTGAGCCTAGTGTGATTGATGAGCATGACTTTGATGAGGAGGACGATGAGGAGGTTGCTATGGGTAGGCCTAGAGGAGTTAGGCATGGAGTAGCACCTAAGAGAAACATGATAACTCTAGGAAATATAGTTATTTTGTCACCTTTTATGCTTTTGAATCAATTAAGTCCTTGAAAATTTTATTAGGATTTGATTAGTTTTAGATATTTTTATATTTATTTTAATTATTCATTTTATGTTTAAAATAGTCATTTAGTTGTTATTTATGTATTTTTATAGGTCCAAGTTGATCTGGAGCTTCGAGGTGCAAAACGACAAAAATCGGTGCATTCCAATGAGTAGGCAGATTCGACCTTCGGAGCTTATTTCAAGAAAAACTTGATCATAAAGGCTTAATTTGAGAAAACTCCCTTCTTGACTTTTAAAGATAACTTCCATACCTTTCCAATGGTTAAGGGTTGTCAAAATTGGACAAGATTTTCCCAGTAAAAAAGCTGATGAAGTTCGAGAAACCGACAAGAACCAATTCGGATAAACGAAGGAGAAGTACCAAGGAGGCAGTAGCAGTGGTGCCGCGGCACTGAGAGATCATGAACAATACCACAAAAATGTAAAACTTACATGTTTTGCTTGGGAACGAAGTTTTGGACTCCAGGAGGCCTTGGGCACTTTAAATAGGACTCTTTTAGGTCAAAATAAAGAGGATTAGATATCTAGAAACCTAACTCTCTTTCAAGAAGATAGCCACCATCAAATTCTCTCAAGAAGATTGGAAGATTGAAGACTCAAGAATTGACAACTCTTAGTTTCTTCTTTTCTCTTCTTTATTTTTCTTGTGTAGTTGATGATGGTTAAACTATTTGATTATTTGTTTTCTTTAATTATCATGAACTAATTTTCTTTTACTAGGATTTCAATGGAACTCAACACATAGTTTGAATTCACTTTCTCTCTCTAGCTTGATTTAATGGTTTGTTGAGTTGTTTGTTAAATCTTGTCTGTAATGCTTCTAGTTGATTGGCCACCAATTAGATTGATTTGTTAACCTAAATATAACTAGACATAGGGAGTTTAGTGTTAGACATGGATTGAATGACACATGTTTCGTATTCCTTTATTAGGATGAATTGATCTGCAGGTAGGGTAGAAATATACTCTTTGTCATGTGTAACCATTGTTAGAGTCTAAGCTTAATAAGTTCTTTAATTCAATTATCATAGACATATAGTTAATTGGTTAGGAGGAATATTTTTATAAGACCATCGATAGATACTTATAAATAAAATAGAACTCTAGGTTAACAACTCAGAATCATTAATCAAGTGAAGAGGTAGAGAGAGATTCAAGCAAAGTGTTGAGAGAAGTTGTAATCCTAGGCTTTCATAATTAATTGATTTCACCCTTTTTAATTTACTTGTTTTCAGTATTAGTTTCTTTTATTATTAGTTTTTAATTACCATCTTTGCTTAATTGTTTAGATAAGATTGAGTTTGTTAATTTTAGTACTTAGCAAATTTAATAGCAATTCCTCGTGGGTTCGACACTCTATTTTTCATTATATTACTTATCAACGATACGTGCACTTGCGTGATTAAAATTGACAAGAAGTTTTTGGCGTCGTTGTCGGGGAATTATTTATTATTTTTGTTAATATTAATACCAAGCAACCTTAGTCTTAATTTAAACTTTCTTTTTCTTTCTTATTTTCAGGTACAATGGCTGAAGCTGACGAAACAAAGACTTTGGGAGAGTATGGGGTTCCTCTCATGCAACATCTTCAGACTAGTATTCAGAGGCCTGCCATCCAGGCCAATACATTCGAGATAAAGTCGGCCATCCTTCAGATGATCAATACATCAGTTCAGTTCAGCGGCTTACCGAACGATGACCCGAATGCTTACATCGTGAATTTCCTGGAAGTTTGTGATTCTTTCAAATAGAATGGTGTTACTGATAATGCCATTAGATTGAGACTCTTCCCTTTCTCACTTCGAGATAAGGCTAAGAGTTGGTTGAACTCTCTTCCTGCTGGCTCCATTACCACTTGGGTTGATCTAGCCCAGAAATTTCTTGCCAAATATTTTTCTCCTGCCAAGACAGCTAAGATGCGGAATGATATCACATCTTTTATGCAGTACGACTCAGAACCATTATATGAAGCTTGGGAAAGGTACAAAGATCGGCTTTGACGATGTCCTCATCATGGGATACCTGATTGGCTACAGGTAAACACCTTCTACAATGGATTAATGGGTCATACTAGAAGTTCTATAGATGCTGCAGCAGGTCGATCACTCATGGGCAAAGAAATTGATGAGGCTTATAATTAATTGATGTGATGACATCCAATAATTATCAATGGTCCACTGAGCGAATTTTGCCAAGGAAAGCTCCAGGCAGTTATTAGTTGAATGAGGTCAGTGCCTTATCGGCACAGATGGAAGCATTATCCAAGAAAGTTGAAACCTTGAGTGTACAAGCAGTCCAAAGCCCGTTTGTATCATGTGAATTATGTGGTGAAGGACATACAAGTGATAGATGCCCAACCAATGCTGAGTCAGTTTAATATGTTGGAAACTACAATAGATAGCAAAACAATCCTTATTCCAATAATTACAATCTAGGTTGGAGAAATCATCCAAACTTTTCTTGGAATAATAATCAAGGGCCTACTTCCGCCACTAAGCAAGCATCCCCTCCTGGGTTTTCTTCACAACAAGCCCGTGCTCCTGTCCCATAAAAGAAGCCATTTGTGGAAGAAATGTTTATGCAATACATGGCATCAAATAATGCCACACTTAGAAATCTTGAGACACAAATAGGCCAGTTTGCTAATGCAATTAACAATCGTCCCCTGGGAACTCTTCCAAGTGATACTGAATCCAATCCTAAGGGCTATGGGAAAGAGTAATGCAATGCCATTACATTAAGGAGTGGAAAAGAAGTAGAAGTGGGTAGGGAAAAGAATAATGAGAGAATTCAAGAGAAAACACCTCGAGGTTACCCACCATCACTCTTTCCTCAACGTCTTCAAAGAAAAGTGCCAAAATTGCCCCCCAAGCCTCTTGAAATTTAAAATTTGGACGAAAAAGAAATTGAAAAAGCACAAGAAGAACAGAAGAAGCCTCCAGTCTATCCACCACCACCCTTTCCTCAACGCCTTCAAAAGAATAAGTTTGACAAGCAGTTTCAGAAGTTTCTTAAGGTATTTAAAAAGCTCCATATTAATATACCTTTTGCTGAAGCTTTAGAACAAATGCCTAAGTATGTCAAGTTTATGAAAGAAATTTTGTCTAAGAAGAGAAAATTAGATGAGATTGAGACAATTGCACTTACTGAAGAGTGCAGCGTTATTCTTCAAAAGAAACTCCCACCAAGCTTCGCCATTCCATGCACCATTGGTGATAAATTTTTTGGTAAAGCTTTATGTGATTTAGGGGCGAGTATCAATTTAATGCCTCTTTCTATCTATCACAATCTTGGTTTGGGGGAAATAAAGCCCACTACAGTGATGTTGCAACTAGCTAATAGATCCATCAAACATCCAAGAGGCATGGTTGAAGATGTGCTAGTCAAGGTTGACAAATTTTTTTTCCTTCTGATTTCATTATGCTTGACATGGAGGAGGATAGTGAAATACCCATAATACTTGGGAGACCATTCTTAGCCGCCGGTAGATCTCTCATTGATGTGCAAAAAGGAGAACTTACCATAAGAGTTCTAGACCAACACGTTACTTTTAAACTTTTGAAGGCTATGAAGTTTCCTAACGAATTTGATGAATGTTTTGCAGTCAAAGTGGTGAACAGTGATTCTAAAAAAGCATTCAATGAAAATTGTTCCACTACACTACTTGAAGCAATTTCACATTCTACTTCCAAGATGAATGGAAGCCATAATTTTGTGAATGCAAGGCCTCATAAAAGCAAAGAAAAAGGGAGGGCAATGGTTCAAGTGGAAAGATGCCGGCTAATAGGCAAGAGATGGTCAAGCCGATGACTATAAATCAAGCGCTTCTTGGGAGGCAACCCAAGTTCTAAACTTTTTATTTTTTTATTTTATTTTTAGAGTATTTTTTATTATTATTAATTTCTTTTTACTTTGTTTTCTTTTGTAGTAACCACTCATCCAACTTGGACAAGCATGATGAAGTCTAAAAGGAAAACTAAAGATTCTCTTATGTTGCTTGCATCGGTAGGGGAGTTTTCTTTTTCTTATTTTTTTTTCAAACATTGAGGACAATGTTTGTTTTAAGTTGGGGGTGTGTCTTTAGATTTATTTTAGTTTGTGTGATTGTCTAATTTTAGGAGTCTAATTTTTTTTTTTTTTTTGCTTGAGATATATTGCACTTATTATGATGGAATCCTTATCCAATGATGAATTTTAGTTATTGATTTATCTTGATTCGTGGGAAAACATAAGCATGAGAAGAATTTGTGTTAAATTATTTTGTTAGTTTCATGTTAGGATGTGATTTTCAAAAATAAGCACTTAATCTCTTGCTTAGATTTGCATTGCTTATTTAAAGACTGCTTATGTTGATGTGAATTGCAATTATGTCTAGACCATAGAATTTGTTTGATTCTCTCTCGAGGCGAAATCATAGACAACACTAAGTTGAGGAAGTGATTTAGGCCATCTTTGGATCATTTGAGCCTTTCAAGCTTACCTTTATATATGATTATCCTTAGTCTACCTCTTTGTGCCTATTGATATATCTATTTTCTTTGATTGCCACATCTTTTAGCCTAGCCAAATAAATAAAAAACCATAATTGACCTTCACTACATAGTCATGTGATGATATTACAGGAAACAATTATGAGCCATGTCGACTTTGGGTGAAATAGTGGTGATATAAAAAAATAAAAAGAAGTTTATGGTTCTTCAAAAATGAAGGATAAAAAAATGAATAAATTGGTGAAGCAAAAAAAGAAGTGTAAAAAAAGAATGTAATTTGAGGAAAATACTATGGCTCTCAAAAATCCTGATAAAAATGTAAAGTGTCTATGTGTGAACTTAAACCAAAATTTATCTTTATCCTACCTTGACCCTAGCCTTACGTTACAAACTTAATAAAGACCTACTTGATCCTTGATGAAGTCTTAGTCTATATTAGTGGAGAGAGAGATGAAAAGCAAACATATGAGAATCTAGTACTAATTCATATTTTGCATTGATATAAACTTATTTAGATTGCATGTTATGATTTGCAAAGAGATTATATACACACACACTGAAAATCCATTCAAACATGAAGTTTACAATTGAATTGAATCATAGATTTGGATTATGTTTATGTTCTACTTTGAATCAGGATTTTGATGTAACTTTTGAGGGAAATTAAGAAATCATTGTTTGAGTGCATTTATCTTGAGTGATGTTTTGAGTCCATTTATTTATTTAGTGTGTTTAATTTTGTTTTGCTCGAGGACTAGCAAAATATTAAGTTTGGGGGTGTGATAACTCTAGGAAAGCCACCTTTTATGCTTTTGAATCTGCTAAGTCCTTAAGAATTTTATTAGGATTTGATTATTTTTAGATTTTTTTATATTTATTTTAATTATTCATTTTATGTTTAAAATAGTCATTTAGTTGTTATTTATGTGTTTTTATAGGTCCAAGGTGATCTGGAGCTTCGAGGTGCAAAACGACAAAAATCGGTGCATTCCAATAAGTAGGCAGATTCGACCTCCAGGCCTTATTTCAAGAAAAAACTCAATCTTAAAAATTTAATTTGAGAAAACCCCCTTCTTTACTTTTGAATCTGACTTCCATACCTTTCCAACAATGTAAGTCTCGTCAAAATCAGACAAGATTTTCCTAGTCAAAACAGCTGATGAATTTTGAGAAGCCGACAGGAACCAATTCGGACAAACGGATGAGAAACACCAAGGAGGCAGTAGCAGTGGCATCACAGCACCAAGGAGATCGTGAAAAGTACCACAAAAACATAAAAAAAATGTAAAACTTACCTGTTTTGCTTGGGAACGAAGTTTCGGACTCCAGGAGGCCTTGGGCACTTTAAATAAGACTCTTTTAGGTCAAAATAAAGAGGATTGGATATCTAGAAACCTAACTCTCTTTCAAGAAGATAGCCACCATCAAATTCTCTCAAGAAGATTGGAAGATTGACGACTCAAGAATTGACAACTCTTAGTTTCTTCTTTTCTCTTATTTATTTTTCTTGTGTAGTTGATAATGGTTAAACTATTTGATTATTTGTTTTCTTTAACTATCATGAAGTAATTTTCTTTTACTATGATTTCAATGGAACTCAACATATCGTTTGAATTCACTTTCTCTCTCTAGCTTGATTTAATAGCTTGTTGAGTTGTTTGTTTAATCTTGTTCGTAATGCTTCTAGTTGATTGGCCACCAATTAGATTTTTTTGTTAACCTAAATACAACTAGACATAGCTGTAGACACCTAATTTTGTCTGGACCCCTAAATCAGGTACATTTTCTTCCTAAATTGATGTTTCAAAATGCTGAAAGGCTTTTCTCATCCAGCAGGTGGTACTTCAAGACTTAGTCTAAGAAAGCAGACAAAAAAAGTCAAACTCGAAAAAGTCAACCTCAAAAAAGTCAACCCCAAAAAAGTCAACTTTGAAAAAGTCAACTATTGAAAAATTCAACCCACTTCAAAATCAAGATTTGAGGTTCAATTGAAAAATGGTGAAAGAATTTTGATAATCCGAGGTCTACGTTGAAAGATATGGAGGATGGAAGTTGGGTTACGAGATTCAGTAGAAAAAAAAACCCTAGTTCGGGAACTTTGGGGAAAAGGGCTTGAACGATCAAATTGGTCAAAATTCAAGGTTCCAAATGAAATATAAGTACTGACTACTGGTAATGGAGAATCCATTTGGAAGAAAAACTGATAGAAAAGTCAATTCGAAAGAAAATCGAGAATTAGGGTTTTTTTTTTGTGGATTTCGATGAAATTTGGAAGAATTAAAGAAATAACCCGATTCGGTAGATCTAAAGCCCTTAATTGATGAGAAATGATTGTAGACACCTAATTTTGTCCGGACCACTAAAACAGATATGTTTTCTTCCTAAATTGATGTTTCATAATGTAAAAAGACTTTTTTTCATCCTGCAGGTAATACCCCGAGAATTAGTTTAAGAGGGCGAGCATAAAAAGTCAAACTTAAAAAAGTCAACCCCAAAAAGTCAACTATTGAAAAAGTCAACTTACTTTCAAAATCAAGATTTGAAGTTCAATTGAAAAATGGCGAAAGAATTTCGATAATCCGAGATCGACATCGAAAGATGTGGAGTTCGAAAGTTAGGTTATGGAGATTCAGTAGAAAAAAATACTAATCCGAAAAATTTGGGGAAAAGTGCTTAAACGGTCGAATTAATCGAAATTGAAGGTTCCAAATGAAAGATAAGAACTGACTACAGGTAGTGGAGAAGTCACTTGAAAGAAAAACTAAAAGAAAAGTCAATCTGGGAGAAAATCGAGAATTAGGGTTTTTGGTGGATTTCGGTGAAACTGGGAAGAATTACAGAAATGGCCCAACTTGATAAGACAAAAGCCCCTAATGGATGAGGAGTGATTAAAAAAGGATAGCCAAGGCTCAGTTTGAAGAAAATCTGAAAATCGAACTTGTTTTTGAGCAAAACCGTGTTTTGGAGGCAAAAGTGCAAAATTAGAAAATTTGGGAAAAATAGCAAATGAACTCCAAAAAATCTAATAAATTTCAAATCTCATTCTTAAATCATTTGGAAAAGATTTACGAAAGAAAATCTTGATTCGGAGTTCGTTTGAAAAATGGCCAAATCCTGGGTCTCCTATGCAAAAATTCAAGAAGATAAATCTCGAAATAATAGCAAATGAACTCCAAATCTTCTAAAAATTTGCAAATCTCATTTTTAAATTATTTGAAAGAGATTGGGAAAAGAAAATCTTTATTCGGAGTTCGTTTGCAAAATGACCAAATCCCGGGTCTCTTATGTAGTAATTCAAGAAGATAAATCCCGGAAAAAATAGCAAACGGACTCCAAAAATTCTAAAAATTTGCAACTATCATTTGGAAGAGATTGGAAAAAGAAAATATTGCTTTAGAGTTCGTTTGCAAAATGGCTAAATCCCGGGCCTCCTATATAGTAATTCAAGCAGATAAATCCCGAAAAAATACCAAATGAGTTCCAAAAATTATGAAAACTTCCAGATCACACTTTTAAATTATTTTTAAGAGATTGGTGAAGAGAAATCTTGATTTGGAGCTCGTTTAAGAAATGGTAAAATGTGGGGGCATAAAAGGGCATTTTTGGAAGAAAAAATCCAAATAAATAGCAAACAGATTCAGAAAATTTTGAAACCTTTCAGAATTTAATATTTTATTATTTTGAAATTATTAAAAAAAGAAAATTTGAATTTGGAGTCCGTTTTCCATTTATTTGCATCTGGGGGCAAAACGATCATTTTACCCAAGCAACCGAAAAGGGCTTTTCTTGCCTTTCAAAAAAATCAATCTTGGGCTGGAAGAAGGTGTGCTGGCCGGCCAAAGCCCAAAGGAGGGAAGGAGTTTCTGATTTTTCAATCAAAAGGCCAAAAATTAAGAGTTATTAGAGATTTTTTTATCAAGCCTTTGCAAATAAGCGACATGAGCCAATGCATGAAGAGGGAGAGTGTCAACATAATTCTTGAAAAACTGTAATTATGGACAGCTGATGGCTTAATCTAAGGGTGATAATTTCATGTTTTAAACCTCTTGATTCATTAGCCCTTGGATGAAAATTGGTTGGAGTAAAAATGACAACATCCTAGTGAGGAGAGAGGGAGGTTTCGGCCAGCATAAGGGAGGGGGCTCTTTCATTTTTAGCTCACTTTCATTTTTGATATTTTCTCTCTTGTTTGGCTAAGTTTTCTCTCCATTGTTGGAAAGCAAAAAGAAAGTTTAGAAAAGAAAAGAAAGTTTGAAGAGAAAAAGCTTGAAAGATAGCTTTTTGAGGTTGCTTTTAGCACCAACTCTTGCACTTTTTTGATTTTTCATTCTTGTTTTTGCTGTTTTGATTATTATTTTGGTAAGTTTTCTTTTTATTTTTTTTAAATAAGTGTTTTTTAATGTTCTTTTTAAGTTTTTTCTCCATCTTTTCTTAAAACAAGTTCTTACAATTTTTTTTCTTGTTTTCTCACCATGGCCGAATGGCCCAGAATTTTATGGTTGTTGTTTTGCTTTGATTTGTCATGTTATTTTCTTTAGTCTTGATGCTTTAAATATTCTTCTACTACATATACTTGAAGCTTGTTTTAATTTGGTTGCTTGTTTGTTGCCATTTATGAATTTATTATCATGTTCTTGCATTTTTAATTTTCTGTTTTCATAATGTTTAAATTTGTTGATGTTTTATATTTTGTAATCCATATGTTTGTGAAAATGCTTGTTAGTTTTAATACCTCTACTTTATATTTGCATGATTTGAGTGTTATATTTTAGTTGAGTATGTTAGTATATCAAGTGTTTGTGAAAATGTCATGCTTCTTTGGAACTTAAGGCCATTCGGCCACTCCATGTATTTTGCATTGTGTGTGCATTTTTTCTATGTTAGTTGATAGGTTTGTATTTGCATGACATTTGATTGAGTATTTAGTTTAAGTATATCAAGTGTTTGTGAAAATGCCATGTTTGCTTGGAGCTTGAGGCCATTCGGCCACTTCGTGTGTTTTGCCTTGTGTTTGCATTTTTGTTATGTTAGATGATAGATTTTCATTTTCATGACATTTGGTTGAGTTTTTGGTTTAAGCATGCCTTGTGTTTGTGTTATTTCCATGCATATTTTAGTTGTTAGGTTTGGTTTATTTTTGCCATGCATGTCCATGTATTTTAGACCTAGGTTGCATTGAATGCCATGCAAGTTCATTTAGGTCTAGGTCATTTTATTGATGCCATGCATTTTTTCATGGCATTTAGGTTTAAATTCATGCATTTCATGCATCATATTTGCTGTATTTTTCATGCATTTCATGTCCATGCCACTTGGCTAATGACTTAGGCCAATTAATGGTTTAAAGTCAGGCTCTCTTGAGTATACTTTTGGAAAATTAAAGATTTGTCAAATTGATTATTTTACCTTTGTGATTTTTTTTACTTAAGCCAATTTTCGTCTAACTTTTCAAAAGTCCTAGCTACTATTTGTGAGTCATTTTATGAGTCTCAATATTTTTACTTTGATTTTTAAATGATTTTATCAAAGGCAAAAATGTGTTTTGGCAAAACAGTTTTTTTTTTTTCACCCAGTACTCGTACTTTCTTGATTTTTTTGGTAAGTCATCTTTAATAAAAAAAATTAAGACATATTTTTCTTGTATTTTTACATGTACTGAGTCTTCAATATTTGTTTTAGATTTTTTAGAAATTTTAAAAATAGGGTAAAAAATCATGGCTTAAAACTGGACAGTGGAGTCAGAATTGAATTTAAAGGAAAATCATTTTTCTGTTTTGGTTAAGTTACTTAGAGGGGGCTGATTAGGAAGTTTAGCTACTGACTTAGGGTAGTTTCTAAGCCTTTTTAAACTCTAAAAATGATTTTTTAAGTCTCGGGTTAAGGGTGGTCAAGTCCGGGATTTTTAAACTTGGGAAATTAGAGCCATTTAAAAAGGGTTTAGCCAAGTTTTTATTTTTAATCTAAGCTTTTCAAAAAAAAAAAAAATTCAAACAATCACAAAGTATTTTGATTTTAGAATATTTAATTTGATATATTTTCCTAAGTAGTCGGATATCTTTTTAGATATACGGATTTCCTTAATTAAAGGAAAAAACACACTTTCATGCATTGCATTTTCCATATTCATGCATTTTATATAATATGTGATTTTTGCTATGATAATTTCTATGGTATTGTTGTTATTTTGATTTATATTTTTTGATGTTATATTGTTTATTATATGGTTTTGAATATTTCATGATTTTCTATGCTTTTTATTTATTTATTTATTTTTGTCATATTATTTAGCATATACTATGTTCATGCATTATTATTTTTATTTTTATTTCATCCATCTTATATGATAGGATTATTTTATATTTCATGTCATTCAAATTATATGCCATATCATTCATATTTTCCATGTCATTTAAATTATTTCATTTCATATAGAATATATTATGTTACTTAGGTCATTTCATTTCATGTAGAATATATTATATTACCTAGGTCATTTCATTTCATTTAGGATATATTATGTCATTTAGGATATTTTATTTCATTTAGAATATATCATATGACTTAGGATATTACATTTCATGTAAAATATATTATATTACCTAGGTCATTTCATTTCATTTAGAATATATCATATAACTTAGAATATTTCATTTCATTTAGAATATGCTAAGACATTTAAATTATATCATATCATTTAGGTTGCATTCTATTATTTAGATTTTGATATGTCATTTTATTTATGTCATGCATATACATATTCATATTCTTTTTAAATGTTTTCAAAAAGGTAATGATTCTCAATAAAATAAAGATATTCCCGAGTTAAAATAATTCATGAGTTCTCTGCCGGGTTTGCTGGGGAGGATATCATCAATTATTATTAATAATGGAATATCTTCTTTAAAATGAGAATGATTCGGAAAGTTTTCCAAACTAATAAAAATTTCTATATTTTGCCACGTTTGTTCGGGAATATAGGAATTTTTTGAATTTATAAATTTCGGATCATTTTTAATTAAAAATGGAATTATTTTTCGTTAAATTGGGAATTAACTTGAAATACTAAATTCAAAACCAACTTTTTACCAAGATTTGAGATAACACACGATTAATAAGGTACCGGTTTATACGGGCATTGTGAGGGTGCTAATCCTTCCCCACACGTAACCGAATTCCGAACCCGTTTCTTTGATTTCTCTGGTTTTAAAACACAAACCTAAAATTGGTTTTAAAAATGTTTTAATTAATTTTAAAATATTTTATAAAATCGGTTTTAATAGGTGGCCGATCACACCTAGCTAAAAAAAGATTGGTGGCGACTCCATGTATTTTTCAAGGTCATTTTCAAAACCTTTATTTCTTTAGAGGAATTAAGTCGACTTTTGCTCGTGTTTTTTTTAATGTCACGCTTAACGAATAATAAAGTCTTTGCGATGAGACTTGTTATTTTTTTTAGGTTGCGACAGCTTGGCGACTCCACTGGGGACAATTTTAGAGAGTTAGGCCTAAAATTAGTCGTGTGTTATCAAAGTCTCAGTTTTGTTGGTTTAATTGGTATTTAATTTTAATTCCCACATTTTTTTAAGGATAATTTCAAAAATAATAAAATGTTTTTAATATGTCCATATTCATGTGCATACATATTATAATTGTTCTTTCGTTTTTTTGGTGCATATATTCATTTATTGATTAATTAATGATTTATGTTGTTTAATATTGTTGGGGCATTTAGAATAAGGGATGTAGAATAGGTGGTGAAAGGTTTGTTATTTCTCCTCACACACTAAACGTGCATTTGCATATCATGAATCCTATACCCGAGTTCCGTCCTTTTAGGTGGGAGCAAAGTAACTAAGCCTTCGTGATTAACAATCTGCATGGGCTAATGAAACACTTCCGGATTACTAAATTACCTAAGCCTTCGTGATTAACAATCCGCATGGGCTAGGGAAATAAACTCTAACGAATTGAACCCGCTTTTATCGAGGTGCCTTACTAGCCTTCACCGGCGACAGTGAGGAACAATTCGGGGCTTTTAGAACTCATTCACCTTCATATAGTAAACCTAGGCGAAGCCATGCCGGATTTTCGATTAGATATCCCAAAGTTAAGAACACATGGAGGAATATTTCCAATCCTTTTACCTTCTATTCTACTTTCCGAATAAGCTTATTTTTGAAAATCGGACAATGATGAACGTACATCACAATGCCCGTAATAAGTGTTGATATTTCATCCCATAGGTGTTATAATTTTATTAGCATCCTCAGAGATAATTATTGTTTTGAATTATATGTTTTTTGTATTAGTCGTATTTATTCCCGTTACTAATTCATTTTTTTTTTGTTATTATTTTTTTTTGCATTCTTGTCATCATTTTTTGCACATTTGAAGGTTATTGGTCTCGGGATATTATTCAACCAAAAGGGCTTTCATGGAGTCTCAGAGTGTCTCAGTGGTCGAGAAGCATTTAGAGGTTAGGAAACAGTCCAAGAAAGGTCAGCAGGATAATGGGGACTGTTTGAAGATGGGATATGTGTCAGCATTGCCAGCCGAGGTTCATCTTACTATCAAGCAAAATGATCTCCGAGAATTGGTGGATATATGGAATCAGTGGAACATATCAGAAAAAGAAGCCATCACTCAGATTTATACATAGCACTGCTAGTTCAGGTTAAGGTCAATGGTGAGGTAATCCGGGCTATGGTGCAATTCTGGAATCCTGCTTATCGGTGAAGAAGAATGATGATCCTTGAGTCTCCTCAAAAGATGTCTAGTTTGTGGCTCAAAAGATGGTATTTATAGAGCTTTAAAACCCTGAGAATAAGTCTTTGCCGCACAAGTAAGCCTGGAGGTGCAAAAATCACGTTTTTGCCTTTTTTTTCAGATTTACGATTAGGGTTTTTCTGGTCGCAGGGTTCTTTAGGGAGATCTTTTAGCGCCATTTTGGATGCCCATTTCTTATCCGATTTCGGCCAATAATATATCGTTGGAAAGATAACCAAGTCAACTTCAAAAGTCAAGAAGGACGTTTCTTCAAATAAGGAGTCTAACGTCATGTTTTCCTTACAACAAGCTCCAGAGGTCAAATCTGCCTGATTACTTTTCAACCAGAAATTGATATTTTTGACTCCCAAGTCTTCTTCCATCTTGTGATTATGATTTTGTAAGCTCTTTACCATCGTTATTGACATCTTTTGACTTCATTCTCCTTATTGTACCTAAAATTCAAAAACATAATATAAGTAAACAAGATAAAGATCGAAAACATAACAAAAACTAAAGGTAGAAAGGCATAAAATGTATATTTTATGAGCTTATCAAATATCCCCACACTTAGCTTTTTGCTAGTCCTCGAGCAAAACAAAATAAAAATAAAATAAGAAAATCTAATCTAATCCACTTTCGTAGGAATCACGGTGGCACTTAGCATGTGACACAAGCCTTTAAACCCCTAGGTGTCCCTAGTGGACGAGTTTAGTCTCGTGAGGGTTTACTAGGACGATACCCACAAACATTGAAGACATAAGAAAAACTAAAAAAAATAAAAAAAATAATAATAATAATTACAACTAATCCTTCCAATATAAATTAGAGATAATCATTGGACAAGTCTTATAAACTAATCAATAGCTTAAAGAAATTCACAAAAAATCTTGCTTGAATGTAAATAGTTTGAGTTAAGCCAATATTAACATAACATATTTCAATCAAAATAGTGCATATTCAAACTTAATCTCAACTTCTCACTAGGATACTCTCATGATTTTCACTCTTTAAAGTAGTGGTAAAGTGTTTACACTCAATCAATCTCATGAAAACAGTTATACCATATGCTTGCTTGTCCACATAGTATCCACTATTTAGATCATGCAACTTCATAAATCAAGAGGTCTTTAATCAAGGTTGTAATGGGGCCAAGGGGTTGTAATGTGGTTAAAGAATAAAAGATAAAAGATATTACAAAGGTTCCAAAGACTTCATAGAATTTAGAGATAAAATAAGATTTTGCAAATAAAATTTCTCAAAACTCTTATAAAGCACATAATAACATAGGCTAAATATTCATGTTGAGCCTTTGCTTCATTCTAACAAACTTTGTAACATCTTTTTCTTTACTTTAACTAGAAGTTCAAGAGATGATTTTTTTTTTTCAATATGGGAATGTATTTGACAATGATCCCTTTCTTTTTCTCTTGACTTTTTTTTTTCTTTCTTTTCTTCCCCCACATTTATCTTTTGTTTCCAACCCAAATTTTTAACTAAAAATATCCCTTGTTTTTTGCAATATGTCTCAAAATATGTAATCCATCTTTAGAACAAGGGTAAGGATATAAGTATATTTAGGCTAGGTGTAAGTTGTGGTTACCAATAAAATAGCATATTTAATGTAGGCTCAAATTGGCTCACTAGTGGGGATGTTCTCTTGGAACATTAATAATGGATGGCTGTTTGGCCCTGGTTATAATCCTAATGCCTCTATCATATTCATGTTATCACATGTATCAATATAGTCTCAAACGGTTTAAAGCAAGTTCTAGAGAATCTTGTAATCATAAGAGCACTCAAGAAAGAAATTAGATTGATATGTATAATGCATCAATCATATAGGCTCAAAACTCACAAGGATGATCAAGTCAATTTTAAGTCTAAACATGCTTCTTTCTCAATCAATATATCATATCAACATTGGCTCATAAAAATTAGTATCAAGCTTAATTCTCATGAAAATCTTCTCACTAATAACTCTGTTTTAGACTTATGCAATTCATATCTCATCATAGTATTGAAAGTAACTAAAACACACTAAAAACAACATAAAAAGAATAAAAAACAAAACACACTAAAGAAAATCCTAAATTTTTCCCCCCACACTTAATTTTTACATTGTCCTCAATGTAATGCTATTATCCCCAATGCAAGAATTATATGTAAGAGAAAAGAAATACTAAACAAAACAAAAGAAAAACAATAAAAGATAGAATGATAGAGAGTAAGGAATATGCAAATCTGATATAATAAATGCTCTCCATCCTTTTAGGTTTCCTCCCAAGAAGCGCTTGGTTTATTGTCCTCAGCCTGACTTAGACCCATGCCATTATTATTCAACATAATTCGGCTCAAAAAGTGGTAACTCCTCCACATCTTGTATTGGAAAGTTCTCATAGTAAGGCTTCAATCTATGACCATTCACTTTGAATGCCTTATCTGTTTTTGGGCTTTGAATTTCAACTGCACCATGAGTAAATACATTAGTAATAACAAAAGGTCCAACCCAACGAGAACGTAACTTACCTGGAAATAACTTAAGGCGTGAATGGAAGAGAAGAACTTTTTGTCCAACAACAAAGTCCTTTCTTGATATCATCTTGTCATGGAATGCCTTAGTCTTTTCCTTGTAAATCCTAGAATTCTCATAGGCATCATTCCTTATCTCCTCTAATTCTTGTAGGTCAAGTTTTCTTTGCTTACCTGTCTCATCCATCTCCATGTTGCATTATTTGATAGCCCAATATGATTTATGTTCCAACTCAACCGGAAGATGACAAGGCTTACCATAAACAAGTCGATAAGGAGACATACCAATGGGTGTCTTATATGCTGTCCTATCAGCCCAAAGTGCATCATCAAGTCGTGAACTCCAATCCTTCCTATTTGGATTAACTGTTTTTTCAAGGATGGACTTAACTTCTCGGTTTGACACTTCAGCTTGCCCACTAGTTTGAGGATGATATGAGGTGGAGACCTTGTGTGTGATGTTATAAAAGTTTGATGCACCCAAAAGAGTGTATCTTTATTTAACCTTGCACTAAAAAGATCAATTGTAAGTATAGTAGTTAGCAAGGGTCGAGTCCTCAGGGATTGGGTTTTAGTTTAAGAATTATTAGTCTAAAACATAAATTCAAAGAAAACAAAATAAAAGGGGAGGTTTTTAAACTCAATTTAAACTAAAGACTTATAATCAAAGAAGAAAGCAAGTAAATAAGAAGTAATCAAATATGAGAAAATATGGTTAAGGTTTCATTCTCCACCACTAGACATCATTAAGAATCAATTTCATATCTATCAACATTAATTAGCTATCAAAGTTAACAACCGTAGATAACAACAAGCTCTGTTACCCCAATCTTTCCTTAGTTTGTCGTTAAATAGAACAAGCTCTCTATTTAATCTCTAACTATCAAACAACCTAGAACAAGCTCTCTAAGTTCAA
Source organism: Fremontodendron californicum (assembly GCA_030761205.1). Lineage (NCBI taxonomy): Eukaryota > Viridiplantae > Streptophyta > Magnoliopsida > Malvales > Malvaceae > Fremontodendron > Fremontodendron californicum. The sequence continues at coordinate 4,400,179 of JAULJL010000019.1, read as the reverse complement.
TTTAATAGCAGCTTTATGATGAGAAAGATAGGTTGATCTAAGCAACAAACACATAAGCTCGGATTGTTCAACTTAGGTTATGTTCCACTTTGCAATTATTGAAAACTTGACCATAATCATTAATCACAAATTGCCACTTATGAATAGGAAATCAAGACAATTACACGGATCATGACTCCTAAACTAGCATTAGACAATTATCAAGATTTATCTAGTTAGCCACCTAAACAAATCAAAACATCATCATGAACAATTTTAATGGAAGAACATAAGCAACTTTGATAGAAAACAATGATAGATAGAATCTGAAAATCAATTACATAATATGTCTAGGGCTTTGAAATCACCCTTAACCAAATAAAAGTTTAGCCTAGCATAGGCATTGTAAACATAACATAAAATTAAAGAGAATCTAAGCAGAAAATAAAAGAAAGAAAGAAGAAGAAGAAGAATATTAATTATCCAGCCTCTTGCTCTCTCAAAAACAAAGAAACAAAGAAGAAATCAGAATTTGATGCTTGGGGAAGTGTCAATTTCATATGCCCCCTTGTTCTCTATTTATAGGAAATAGCTAGGGCATCAAACAAGTGAATTTCAGCTCTCTCCCTTCAATAAATGCTGACTTGTGGCTAAAGTTAAGGAAAAGTGGCTGACTTTTGTGTTTTAAGGAAAGAAATAAGCCTTGGCAGCCAAGTTTGAATAAAGTAGGAAATTTTTAGTCAAAGCACTATTTAATGAAGAGAGATTATATTCTTGCAGCCAAAGTAAGTGTAAGGAAGGAAAGTCTTGGCTGATTTAATTCTCCTACTTTGACTAGGATTAGCTTTAAGGAAAGATACTTGCAATTAATGCGATTAATGCAAGTTGACAGTCACTAATCCTTCTTTGGCAAGGATAAACTTAAATGTCAACTAGGGTATTAAGAAAAAGTTGTCATTTACGGTTAGGGTTTTTTTCTGCCACTAGGGTTTTTAGTGAGATATTCCAATGCCGATTTAGATGACCATTTCTTATCCGATTTAGGCCAATGACCAGCCGTTGGAAAGGTAATCAAGTGATCTTCAAAAGTCAAGAAGGAAGTTTTGCTCGAATAAAGAGTCTACCATCATCTTTTCTTAGCAACAAGCTCCGGAGGTCAAATATGTCTTCTTGCTTTGCCCCAAGAATTTGATCTTTTTGACTCCCAACTCTTTTTCCATCTTGTGATTGTGATTTTGTAAGCTCTTTAACATCCTAATTGACATGTTTTGACTTCATCTCCTCCAAAATACCTACAAAGCATAAAAACCTAGTAAAAAGTCAAGGAAGTAAGAATCAAAGCACAAAGTATAAAGAAATTAAATAGGAAAATATATGAAATTAAGCACTTATCAACTTCCTCAAAAGTGCTTCCATAGTCCTATTGCAAAAGTGAGTACCTCTATCGCTGATTATGGCCTTTGGGGTTCCAAACCTAGCAAAGATGTTATTAGTCTTGACAAAATCTGAAACAACTTTAGAGTCATTAGTCCTAGTGGATTTTTCTTCCACCCACTTTGAAACATAATCAACGGCAAGTAAAATATAAAGATTACCAAAAGAAAAAGGAAAAGGTCCCATGAAATCGATGCCCCATACATCAAAAATTTCAACAATAAGTATTGGAGTTTGAGGCATTTGATTTCTAGCACCTAAGTTACCTGTTCTTTGGCAACGATCACATGACTTGCAAAAGAGGTATGCATCTTTGAATATAGTAGGCCAATAAAATCCAGATCAAGAACTTTCATGGCTGTTCTTTTGGATCCAAAGTGTCCTCCACATGCATAAGAGTGACAAAAGGTGAGAATAGATTGAAATTCAGATTCGAGTACACACCTTCTTATAATCTGATCGGAGCAATGCTTCCAAAGGTAAGGATCATCCCATATGTAGTATTTGGCATCACTCTTGATCTTATTTCTTTGAGCTTCTGTCAACTCTTGTGGCAACTTCTTGGTAACTAAGTAATTAACAATATCGGCATACCAAGAAGTTGTTGTACTTATAAAAAGAAGTTGCTCATCCGGAAAGTTCTCATTCAAGGGTAGTGCATCCTCTTCATGAACTAAACGGCTAAGATGGTCCGCAACCAGGTTGTCACTACCTCTCTTATCTTTTATCTCCAAATCAAACTCTTGTAAGAGAAGTATCCATCTAATCAACCTTGGTTTGGCCTCCTTCTTAGTGAATAAGTACCTAAGGGCTGCATGGTCAGAATGTACAATTACTTTAGTACCAATTAAATAAGATCGAAATTTTTCTAAAGCAAATACAACAGCCAAAAGTTCTTTTTCAATAGTGGAATAGTTCAGTTGAGCATCATTAAGAGTTCGGGAGGCATAATAAATGACATGTGAGGCTTTGCCAACCCGTTGGCCCAAAACAGCTCCAATGGCATAGTCACTAGCATCACACATGATTTCAAAAGGTACATTCCAATTTGGTGGTTGCATGATAGGAGCTGATGTCAAGAGTCCCTTCAATGTTTCAAACGCCTCTTTGCATTTGTCATCAAAGTGGAAAACCACATCTTTTTGTAGTAGCATGCAAAGAGGTAATGTGATCTTTGAGAAGTCTTTGATAAATCTCCTATAGAAACCTGCATGTCCAAGAAAAGAACGAACCTCTCTCACATTTGTAGGAGGTGGTAAAGAATACATAATATCTATTTTAGATTTATCAACCTCTATCCCTCTAGAAGAAATAACATGGCCCAAAACTATTCCTTGTTCTACCATAAAGTGACATTTTTCCCAATTCAAAACAAGGTTAGTTTCCATGCATCTTTCAAGTACAAGTGTAAGGTTCTCTAGACATCTATCAAAAGAATCACCATAGACACTAAAATCATCCATAAACACTTCTATGATGTTCTCTACATAATCTGAAAATATGCTAAGCATACACCTTTGGAATGTAGCTGGTGCATTACAAAGACCAAATGGCATACGCCGGTATGCAAAAGTACCAAATGGACAAGTGAATGTTGTTTTCTCTTGGTCCTCCGGAGCAATGGAAATCTGATTATAACCTGAAAAACCATCAAGAAAACAATAATGAGAATGGCCAGCTAACCTTTCAAGCATTTGATCAATAAAAGGTAAAGGACAGTGGTCTTTGCGAGTTGTGGAATTAAGTTTTCGATAATCAATACAAACTCGCCACCCTGTTTGAATCCTAGTAGGAACAAGTTCATTCTCATTATTTGTTACCACCGTTACACCTGATTTCTTTGGAACCACTTGGACCGGGCTCACCCATTTGCTATCCGAGATAGGATAAATCACTCCAACATCTAGGAGCTTCAGTATCTCCTTTTTCACAACCTCCATCATAGGAGGGTTCAATCTTCTTTGTGCTTCTCTTGTTGGTTTGGACGCCTCCTCTAACAAAATTCGGTGCATGCACATAGATGGGCTTATTCCCTTGATATAGGTAATTGTCCAACCAATTGCTGTTTTATGCTCTCTAAGCACCCGGATAAGTCGCTCTTCTTGCAAAGGTGTGAGCTCTTTGGCAATGATGACCGGTAGTGTGTCCTTTTCACCTAAGAACACATATTTCAAGTGGTTCGGTAGTGGTTTCAACTCTAAAGTTGGTGCCTGCAAAATGGAAGGTAGAAGTTTCTCATTAGATAAAGGCAAATCAATAAATGAAACATCAAACCTTGCATCTTTAGGTGGCAGCGAGTGTAAAGATTCTAGTGCCCCTTCCACATGGTCATTCAAGGCTAGTTCCCCTTTAGCATTCCCCATTCCGAAATGTTTGCTAAGTACTATTTCCACACTATCTTCACCTTCTAGCTCATAAGCTTGCTGCACTAGTGAGTCAATTATATCAATATTAAAAACAGAATGCACATCACTAGGATATCTCATGGCCTCAAAAATGTTAAAGCAAATTATTTCACCATCAAATTCCATAGTTAAAGTGCCATCATGTACATCTATTTTAGTTCTTGCTGTTTTCAAGAATGGTCTCCCTAATAGAATAGGTGTGGGATTAGAAGACATCTCATCTTCCATCTCAATAACATAAAAGTCAGCGGGAAAAACCAATTCATTAACCTGTACAAGAACGTTTTCTACAACTCCTCTTCGGTAAGTGTTAGAACGGTCAGCAAGTTGTATTATAACACCGGTTTCCTCTAATGGTTCTAGATTCAATGAAGCATAAATTGAATATGGCATGACATTAATAGATGCCCCTAGATCTAGCATAGCACGCTCAAACCTGGTGTTGCCTATCTTACAAGGAATGGTAAACATACCTGGATCCTTGCATTTAGGTGGGAGTTTGTTTTGAAGAACAGCTGACACATTCTTCCCTACACTTACCTTTTCATTCCATTTCAACTTCTGTTTAGATGTGCACAACTCTTTTAGGAACTTGGCATATCTTGGCACTTGCTTGATAGCATCTAGTAAAAGAATGTTCACCTCTACTTTCCGGAAGGTTTCCAAAATTTCCTTCTCTTGCTCCTCCTTCTTGGACTTTGCTAACCTGCTAGGAAAAGGTGGAGTTATATAAGAAGGAAAGGATAGTTTAGGAATTACCTTTTTTAGTGGCTCGTTGGGATGTGAAGAGGATGCCATGGTGTTGTTTTCCCCTTGAGCACTATCATTTTATGGTGTTTCTAGCTGTTTCCTACTTCTTAAAGTTATAGCATTGGCATTCTCTCTTGGATTCACTATGGTTTGGGAAGGTAATTTCCCAGAATCCCTTGCTTGCATTTGACTCATGGTTGTTGCCAATTGCCCAATTTGAGTCTCCAAATTTCGAATACTTGTCTTTGTTTCCTGTTGAAATTGAATTGTATTAGTAGAAAGAGCTTTAACAAGATCTTCAAGAGAAGTACCTGAATTTTGGGTGGGTGGCAGTTGTTGTCGGGTTTGGTATGGTTGTTGCACTCTTTGCTGAAAACCCGGTGGCCTGTTGTCAAATGGTAGAGGAATAGTTTGTGATTGGTTCCCTCCATAATTGAAGTTTGGATGATCCCTACATCCTGGATTGTAAGTGTTTGAGTAGGGATCATATTTCCTTGATTGGTTCTGAAATCCACCCATGGCATTCACATGTTCATTGGTATCCTCTTGAAGTGTTGGACACATATCAGTTTGGTGCCCCATGTTTGAACATATGCCACAAGCCTTTATTTGCTGTATATTACCTACAGCCAATTGTTGAACAAGAGAAGTCAGTTTATCAAATTTTTGTTCAAGGGATGATATACTTACCTCATTAACTCTCTTGGGTTGTGGTGGTGGATCTTGTCTCATTGAGAATTGTTGAGAATTGGCTGCCATGTTGGAGATTAGAGTTCTAGCAGCCCCGGGAGTCTTATCAACTAGAGCTCCCCCACTAGCGGCATCTATCATACTTCTCTCCATGGGCATGAGACCTTCATAGAAGTATTGGATGAGAAGTTGTTCACTTATCTGATGGAGTGGACATGATGCACAAAGTTTCTTGAACCTCTCCCAATATTCATATAAGGACTCTCCATTGTATTGCTGAATCCCACATATCTCTTTTCTAATGTTGGCAGCCTTAGATGCTGGGAAATACCTTTCCAAGAATGCTTTCTTCATATCATTCCATGTAGTGATGGTCCCGGATGGTAGATATTAGAGACATTCCTTTGCTGAATCAGCTAGAGAGAATGGGAAGGCTCTCAACTTAACTTGCTCTTCCGTGACTCCTGTTGGTCTCATGCTTGAGCAAACTACATGGAATTCCTTGAGGTGCTTATTTGGATCCTCTCCTGCAAAACCATGAAAAGTTGGGAGAATATGAATCAAACCAAATTTTAATTCAAAAGCTACCTCAAGATTAGCATATTCAATGCATAATGGTTGTTGATCCAAGTCTGGAGCGGCTAGCTCCTTGAGAGTTCGGTTGTCAGCTGCTGCCATCTCTCCTTGCTCCTCTTGGATGTTTTGGATCAACTCCTCGATTGGTTGTTGGTGAGAAGTTATAAATTCCCGAATTCTCCTAAGTCTTAAGTCTTCTTCAGGAGCTTGGAACATTCACTAATAAAAAAATAAAAATAATAAGAAAGTAAATAATTAGAACTGAAAATATGAATAAACCAATAAACTAATAAACTAAAGAAAGCAATCCCCGGCAACGGCGCCAAAAACTTGATGCACCCAAAAGAGTGTATCTTATTTAACCTTGCACTAAAAAGAATCAATTGTAAAGTATAGTGATTAGCAAGGGTCGAGTCCTCAGGGATTGGGTTTTAGTTTATAAGTTAATAGTTTATCACTTAAAAACAAGTAAACAAAAGTAAAGGGGATTTTGAAATCAGATTTAAACTAAAGTTAACAATAAGAATGAGAAAACAAGTAATTAAGAAGAATCAAATATGAAAAATATGGTTAAGGTTTCATTCTCCACCACTAGATATCATTAAGAATCAATTTCATATCTATCAACATTAATTAGCTATCAAAGTTAACAACCGTAGATAACAACAAGCTCTGTTACCCCAATCTTTCCTTAGTTTGTCGTTAAATAGAACAAGCTCTCTATTTAATCTCTAACTATAAAACAACCTAGAATAAGCTCTCTAAGTTCAATTTAATAGCAGCTTTATGATGAGAAAGATAGGTTCATCTAAGCAACAAACACATAAGCTTGGATTGTTCAACTTAGGTTATGTTCCACTTTGCAATTATTGAAAACTTGACCATAATCATTAATCACAAGTTGCTACTTATGAATAGGAAATCAAGACAATTACACGGTGATAACTCGTATAATTATATAGTTTTTAGTTATGTTTTATTATTGTTTTGTGTCAAATACGAGTTATTATTGTTTAGTCTAATTGTGTTTATGATCTTTATGTATTTTGGTGTTTTTCACAAGTTTCTTTGAGTGATTTTAGATTATTAGAATTAAGGGTAAATCCAGTTCAGTTCCAGTTCCGACACCGTTTGCTATATCAGCTATATCTCGAGTTTCACTGAAGCAATAAGGCTGAAATTTGTAGCCGTGCAAAGCTAAGAGGCATATTTATCTTTTTCATGTTTTACACTTCTTGAAACGGAGTCGTTTTCCCTAGCGAAATCGACCATGAAGTTGGCTGATGTGCAATGACGTCTGTGCTGACCTGTTTTTGTATTTTGCCCATATCTTCTTATCCACATCAGAAAATGAGCTGATTCCAACGGCTATGGATCAGTAACGGATAGGGTAACATTTTTCTAGAAGACCATGTGATCAGATAAGGCCTGCAAAATTGACAAAATCGACCATCAAGTTGGCTGATCAAAATCGTCATGTATGACGAAAATTGTTAGAAAATGCACCCACCTATTATACCTACCTTTGAAATTTGTAAAGCTTGTCTCTTGTCATTTAGCCCTCCAAAATGTGTATAAATAGAGGGCCTTGGATGATTGTAGAGGATCATATTGTAGATAGGTAGGATATTAGCCATTGTAATAAAATTCTCTAAGTTTTCTTCTTCTTTATTTTCTCTAGTTTTCTTTTTCTTTAGAAAGAGCAAGAGGTTGGATAATTAATATTCTTCTTCTTCTTCTTTCTTTCTTTCCTTTTCTTCTTAGATTCTATTTATGTTTATGTTTACAATGCCTATGCTAGGCTAAACTTCTATTTGGTTAAGGGTGATTTCAAAGCCCTAGATATGTTTTGTGATTGATTTTCAGATTCTATCTATCATTAATTTTCTATCAAAGTTGCTTATGTTCTTCTACAAGAATTGTTCATGATGTTGTCTTGATTTGTTTAGGTGTACAACTAGATAGATCTTGATAATTATCTATTGCTAGTCTAGGAGTCTTGATCCGTGTAATTGTCTTGATTTCCTATTCATAAGTGGCAATTTGTGATTAATGATTATGGTCAAGTTTTCAATAATTGCAAAGTGGAACATAACCTAAGTTGAACAATCCGAGCTTATGTGTTTGTTGCTTAGATCAACCTATCTTTCTCATCATAAAGCTGCCATTAAATTGAATTTAGAGAGCTTATTCTAGGTTGTTTAATGGTTAGAGATTAAATAGAGAGCTTGTTCTATTTAACGACAAACTAAGGAAAGATTGGGATAACAGAGCTTGTTGTTATCTACGGTTGTTAACTTTGATAGTTGGTTGATATTGATAGATCTGAAATTGATTCTTAATGATGTCTAGTGGTGGAGAATGAAACCTTAACCATATTTTTCATATTTGATTCTTCTTACTTACTTGTTTTCTTACTTTTCTAGTTTGCTTATTTTTAAAAGTATATTTATTTTTATTGGCTGGTTATACCGCCTAATTTGTATATTAACTTTGTTTTATTTTTATTGGCTGGTTATACCGCCTAATTTAGTATATATATTTTTATTGGCTGGTTATACCGCCTAATTTAGTATATATACTTTTATTGGCTGGTTATACCGCCTTGCATCTTATTCTTATTATTTACTTTAGTTTAAATCTGGCTTCAAAAACCCCTTTTCTTTTATTGTTTTCTTTGAACGTAAGTTATAAACTAATAACTCATAGATTAAAACCCAATCCCTGAGGACTCGACCCTTGCTAATCATTATACTTACAATTGATCTTTTTAGTGCAAGGTTAAATAAGATACACTCTTTTGGGTGCATCAAATTTTTGGCGCCGTTGCCGGGGATTGCTTTCTTTAGTTTATTTGTTACTTGGTTTATTCTTATTTTCAGTTCTAATTAGTTTTATTTTCTTGTACATACAAGTTTTTCTTTTCAAATTTAAAAAAAAAAAAAAAACAATGGAATTGAGCAATCTAACACTTGAAGAGTTGGTGGCATACATGAACATGGAGAATCAACAAGCCAATCTCACCTCCCCAGTTCAACAATTGGCCATGGGAGGATGTCAAGGCCATCAAGTGTTCCAAGACCAACAGTATGATCATTACTCAAACACTTACCGTGAGGGATGGTGGGATCATACTAATTATTGCTACTCGAAAAATTACCTAGAAGTAGATCCTTATGCCAATTACACTCATCCATCTAGCTTCAATCAATCATGGTCTCAAGAACCAGATTTTTTTCAACCACCACATATGACTCAAAACTCAGGTACTTCTTTAGAAGATCTTGTCTATTTTCTTGTTACTGATTCTTTGCAATTTCAACAGGAAACAAGGGCAAGCATCCAGAGTTTGGAAAAGCAAATGAGCCAATTGGCTAGTAATATGGTGGGATTGGTAGCACAAAGATCTGAAGAACTCCCAGCCCAAACGATGGTTAACCCAAAGGAGAATGGTACTATTGTGACCTTGAAGAATGAGGAACAAGATGAGGATGAAACAAAATTAGAGATGGATTCTATTCTTGAGGATAATGAAGCCAAATATCCAAATAAGAGTATATCGGCACCTGAGGTAACGTTTAAGGTTTCACTTTTTACTGATGTTTCTTCTCCACCTTTTCCTAGTAGATTTGCAAAGTTCAAGGAGGAAGAACATGAACAACACATGCCGGAAACCTTAAACAACTTGTTTGTGGAGGTCATTCAACAAGTATCAAAATATGCTCCATTCCTCGATGACATATGCACCACAAAGGATGATGGAATAATACTTGTAATGGAGAATGCATCCACTGTTGTGCAAAGAAAGCTTCCTCTCAAACGCATAAATTTGGGAAATTTCATGTATGAGCCTGACAAGCCTAAAATGCCAAGAAGGGGTGTTGGTTAGGTTCAAAACACTAAATCAAGTGCTAATTCGGGGAGGCAGCCTAATTAGTGAAAGCATTGCCAAACTGCCATCCTCAGATTTGCTCTCTTTTTCTTTATCTTTTTCTTATGTTTCTTTGCTAATTGTGTTTAGTGTTTCTAAGTTCATTTAGGCTGCATAAGTTTATTTTGTTTATTAGTTCTTTTCACTTAACATGATTCTTTCATTTGGGATTAATAGCATTACATTAATGACAATGTAAGAATTATGTGTGGGGGGAAGAATTTAGGATTTTATTTAGAGTGTTTTGTTTTTGTGTTTTTTTTATGTTGTTTTTCACTGATCTTTGTTTTGAAAATAACTAGATGTAAATATAATTTTTATTTTTTTTACCCCGGTTAAATGGCGGATAACGGTACTCCGTGATTATTTAAATCGGTTCCATCAGCTACCCACAAAACTAATATTGTATATAAATTTCTCTTTCATTTTTTTTTTCATTTTTTTTCAGGATGGATGATATTCTCACAAGATTGCAGAAACGATTTCCTCCTTTTCCTCGAAATATTTTACTGAAGCTTTACCAAGTTCGATTTGAAAGATTAAGAATGCTTATGCACAAAGGGATTCCTGAAGACATACGTTGGATAATTGAAGCCAAGGTACGTGAAGATGAATATCTTCCTGTTTTGCATTTACCAGGTACAGGTAGAAGCACTTTTGCAAAGAAGCGACGAGCAAAGCGTATGAGTTCAAACTGCCACAAATGTGCACGATGGACGTGTAACGGTAAATGTCGTTCTATTGGGATTCCGTCCTCTAATCGAGATGATAAAATTGAATTCATTAAGGATGGACTGAGTAAGGAGAATTTGGGTAATATCCAACTTTCTCTTGAGACGCATCCTAGTGGAGACGTACAAAGAGAAATTCTTGATTTATGGCTGCAATTCCAAAGGGAATGGCAACATCTCGGGAATCTGATGTTAAAAGACCTTGTTTGCCAGCTTGTAAGAAAACTGGATGGGAAGCATATCCTCGACTCATAGAAGGCGTTTAAGCTGTTTCTGGACGTAAAACCAGAGGAAGATGTGAGCCACAATCACAACTACAATAAATGACTTCTCAGCTTTTGGTTTGATTTGCAATAACTTTATTTTGGTTTAATTTACGTGTTGTTCGATTTGTGTAATTATTCTCGTTTTTTTTATTTGTCTTTTACGGTTGATTTTTTCTTCTCTTTTTGATTTTCTTCCTGAAATCACGCAAAAATCTTTTGTTAGGTTAAGATTTTCTTCTGACAGGTCAGATACACTTTCGGCGACATTATTACTCTTGTCTGATTCACTACTCAGTCCTCTATATATTACACCATGTACTCATTCTCTTTCAGGCACTCGAAGAAAAAAAAAATGGAAAGTACTTCATCCCAGCGCATTAAAAAAATTTGTGTCTTTGGAGGTGCTTATCCAGGGAAAAATAACATATTCGCTGATGAAGCCATAAGAGTTGGAGTAATACTTGCCCAACAAAAGATCCACTTGATTTATGGAGGCGGTAGTACGGGTTTAATGGGAGCAGTCGCTACAGCAGCACACGCCGGACGAAGTCCAGTTGTAGGAATCGTGCCAAAACTATTCACAAGTTTTTGTGGACCTACCGTGGGTAAGGAAATACAAGTCTGGAGTATCCCTGAACGGATGACAATCATGTACCATTCTGCCGATGCATTCATTGCTTTACCAGGAGGTCTGGGTACATTGGAAGAAATAGCTTGCGTGGCTTCTTGGTCATCTTTGGTCACAAAAAAAGAAACCCATTGGTTTGCTTAATATTAATGGTTATTTTAGTAATTTGCTTTCATATTTAGATAATGCTGTGGAAAATGGATTCATGTTTTCAGAGGCAATGAGAACCATAATTTCTGCTACAACCATTGAAGATTTACTCAAAAAGCTCCAAGCTTATGAGTGTTTATCTGCTACGGTTGTTTCGCAAACGCTCGAAAAAAGAAAAAGAGATATGGACGAGCAAGGAGTGGATTGCACTTTGTCTTTGTGACATTATCTAACATTTTGCTTGTTGTGTCTCAGTTATAATAAGTGGTTAGCAACCTCTGCAGGTAATATCTCCTAAATTCTACCTTTAAAATTTGACATTGGGGACAATGTCATATTTTAGTAGGGGGTAAGGGACATATTTTGCTAATATAAAAAAAAAAAAGTTTGTTGTGTTTTAAGCAATTTAGAAGTATTCATTCTGAACAAGGTCTGAGTAAGGGAGACTTGAGACATACCTTGTCAGTTTGATTTTAATCTTTTTATGTTTACTTGTTAATTTTTGTTTAGTATTTTAGGATTATTTAGGTTGCATGAGTTTGTTTTGTTTTGAGTCTTAGTTGTTCCTATTCTTATGTTATTAGTTCTTTTCTCTTACACATGATTCTTTCATTTGGGTTAATAGACTTACATTGAGGACAATGTAAGAATTATGTGTGGGGGGAATGATTTAGGATTTCTTTTATTTTTGTCTACTATTTTTTTTTATGAGTCTTTATTATTATTATTATTAATTTTAGTGTGTTTTAGTTCCTTTTTAATACAATGATGAGATATGAATTGCATAAGTCTAAAACAGATTTATTAGTGAGAAGATTTTCATGAGAATTGAGCTTGATGTCAATCTTTTTATGAGCCAATGTTAATATGATATGTTGATTGAGAAAGAAGCATGTTTAGACTTAATCTGACTTGTATAATCATCCTTGTGAGTTTTTGAGCCTATAATGATTGATGCATTATACAAATCAATCTAATTTCTTTCTTGAGTGCTCTTATGATTACATGATTCTCTAAAACTTGCTTTAAACCGTTTGAGACTATATTGATACATGTGACAACATGAATATGATAGAGGCATTAGGATTATAACCAGAGCCAAACAGCCATCCATTATTAATGTTCTAAGAGAACATCCCCACTAGTGAGCCAATTTGAGCCTACATTAAATATGCTGTTTTATTGGTAACCACAACTTACACCTAACCTAAATATACTTATATCCTTACCCTTGTTCTAAAGATGGATTATATATTTTAAGACATATTGCAAAAAACAAGGGATATTTTTAGTTGAAAATTTGGGTTAGAAACAAAAGATAAGTGTGGGGGAAGAAAAGAAAAGAAAAAGTCAAGAGAAAAAGAAAGGGATCATTGTTAAATACATTCCCATATTGAAAAAAAAAAATTCTTCTCTTAAACTTCTAGTTAAAGTAAAGAAAAAGTTGTTACAAAGTTGATTAGAATGAAGCAAAGGCTCAACATGAATATTTAGCCTAGGTGACTATGTACTTGTAAAGAGTTTTGAGAAGTTTCTTTGTATGATCTTTTTATGTCTCTAAACTTTATGAACTCTTTGGAACCTTTGTGATATCTTTATCCTTTTGTTCTTCAACCACATTACAAACCCCTTGGCCCCATTACAACCTTGATTAAAGACCTCTTGATTTATGAAGTTGCATGATCTTTTAGTGGAGAATAGGTGGACAAGCAAGCATATGGTAGAACTATTTTCATGAGATTGATTGAGTGTAAACACTTTACCACTACTTTAAAGAGTGAAAATCATGAGAGTATCCCATGTGAGAGGTTGAGATTAAGTTTGAATATGCACTATTTTGATTGAGATATGTTATGTTAATATTGGCTTAACTCAAAGTATTAACATTCAAGCAAGAATTTTTGTGAATTTCTTTAAGCTATTGATTTGTTTTTAAGACTTGTCCAATGATTATCTCTAATTTATGTCTTCAATGTTTGTGGGTATCGTTCTAGTAAACCCTCACGAGACTAAACTCGTCCACTAGGGACACCTAGGGGTTTAAAGGCTTGTGTCACATGCTAAGTGCCACCGTGATTTCCTACGAAAGTGGATTAGATTAGATTTTCTTATTTTATTTTTATTGAGTCGTTGCTAGGGACTAGCAACAATCTAAGTGTGGGGGTGTGATAACTCGTATAATTATATAGTTTTTAGTTATGTTTTATTATTGTTTTGTGTCAAATACGTGTTATTATTGTTTAGTCTAATTGTGTTTATGATCTTTATGTATTTTGGTGTTTTTCACAAGTTTCTTTGAGTGATTTCAGATTATTAGAATTAAGGGTAAATCCAGTTCAGTTCCAGTTCCGATACCTTTTGCTATATCAGCTATATCTCGAGTTTCACTGAAGCAATAAGGCTGCAATTTGTAGCCGTGCAAAGCTAAGAGGCATATTTATCTTTTTCATGTTTTACACTTCTTGAAACGGAGTCGTTTTCCCTAGCGAAATCGACCATGAAGTTGGCTGATGTGCAATGACGTCTGTGCTGACCTGTTTTTGTATTTTGCCCATATCTTCTTATCCACATCAGCAAATGAGCTGATTCCAACGGCTATGGATCAGTAACGGATAGGGTAACATTTTTCTAGAAGACCATGTGATCAGATAAGGCCTGAAAAATTGACAAAATCGACCATCAAGTTGGCTGATCAAAATCGTCATGTATGATGAAAATTGTTAGAAAATGCACCCACCTATTATACCTACCTTTGAAATTTGTAAAGCTTGTCTCTTGTCATTTAGCCCTCCAAAATGTGTATAAATAGAGGGCCTTGGATGATTGTAGAGGATCATATTGTAGATAGGTAGGATATTAGCCATTGTAATAAAATTCTCTAAGTTTTCTTCTTCTTTATTTTCTCTAGTTTTCTTTTTCTTTAGAAAGAGCAAGAGGTTGGATAATTAATATTCTTCTTCTTCTTCTTTCTTTCTTTCCTTTTCTTCTTAGATTCTATTTATGTTTATGTTTACAATGCCTATGCTAGGCTAAACTTCTATTTGGTTAAGGGTGATTTCAAAGCCCTAGATATGTTTTGTGATTGATTTTCAGATTCTATCTATCATTAATTTTCTATCAAAGTTGCTTATGTTCTTCTACAAGAATTGTTCATGATGTTGTCTTGATTTGTTTAGGTGTACAACTAGATAGATCTTGATAATTGTCTATTGCTAGTCTAGGAGTCTTGATCCGTGTAATTGTCTTGATTTCCTATTCATAAGTGGCAATTTGTGATTAATGATTATGGTCAAGTTTTCAATAATTGCAAAGTGGAACATAACCTAAGTTGAACAATCCGAGCTTATGTGTTTGTTGCTTAGATCAACCTATCTTTCTCATCATAAAGCTGCCATTAAATTGAATTTAGAGAGCTTATTCTAGGTTGTTTAATGGTTAGAGATTAAATAGAGAGCTTGTTCTATTTAACGACAAACTAAGGAAAGATTGGGATAACAGAGCTTGTTGTTATCTACGGTTGTTAACTTTGATAGTTGGTTGATATTGATAGATCTGAAATTGATTCTTAATGATGTCTAGTGGTGGAGAATGAAACCTTAACCATATTTTTCATATTTGATTCTTCTTACTTACTTGTTTTCTTACTTTTCTAGTTTGCTTATTTTTAAAAGTATATTTATTTTTATTGGCTGGTTATACCGCCTAATTTGTATATTAACTTTGTTTTATTTTTATTGGCTGGTTATACCGCCTAATTTAGTATATATATTTTTATTGGCTGGTTATACCGCCTAATTTAGTATATATACTTTTATTGGCTGGTTATACCGCCTTGCATCTGATTCTTATTATTTACTTTAGTTTAAATCTGGCTTCAAAAACCCCTTTTCTTTTATTGTTTTCTTTGAACGTAAGTTATAAAGTAATAACTCATAGATTAAAACCCAATCCCTGAGGACTCGACCCTTGCTAATCATTATACTTACAATTGATCTTTTTAGTGCAAGGTTAAATAAGATACACTCTTTTGGGTGCATCACACGGATCAAAACTCCTAAACTAGCATTAGACAATTATAAAGATTTATCTAGTTGGCCACCTAAACAAATCAAAACATCATCATGAACAATTTTAATAGAAGAACATAAGCAACTTTGATAGAAAACAATTATAGATAGATTCTGAAAATTAATAACATAACATGTCTATGGCTTTGAAATCACCCTTAACCAAATAGAAGTTTAGCCTAACATAGGCATAGATAATATATACATAAAACTAAAAAGAAAAATAAAAGAATGGAGAAGAAGAAGAAGAATGATGATGATCCTTGAGTCTCCTCAAAAGATGTCTAGTTTGTGGCTCAAAAGATGGTATTTATAGAGCTTTAAAACCCTGAGAATAAGTCTTTGCCGCACAAGTAAGACTGGAGGTGCAAAAATCACGTTTTTGCCTTTTTTTTCAGATTTGCGATTAGGGTTTTTCTGGTCGCAGGGTTTTTTAGGGAGATCTTTTAGCGCCATTTTGGATGCCCATTTCTTATCCGATTTCGGCCAATAATATATCGTTGGAAAGATAATCAAGTCAGCTTCAAAAGTCAAGAAGGAAGTTTCTTAAAGTAAGGATTATAACGTCATGTTTTCCTTACAACAAGCTCTAGAGGTCAAATCTGCCTGATTACTTTTCAACCAGAAATTGATATTTTTGACTCCCAAGTCTTCTTCCATCTTGTGATTATGATTTTGTAAGCTCTTTACCATCATTATTGACATCTTTTGACTTCATTATCCTTATTGCACCTAAAATTCAAAAACATGATATAAGTAAACAAGATAAAGATCGAAAACATAACAAAAACTAAAGGTAGAAAGGCATAAAATGTATATTTTATGAGCTTATCAGGATTGTTTGAAGATGGGATATGTGTCAGCATTGCCAGCCGAGGTTGATCTTACTATCAAGCAAAATGATCTCCGAGAATTGGTGGATATATGGAATCAGTGGAACATATCAGAAAAAGAAGCCTTCACTCAGAATTATACATAGCACTGCTAGTTCAGGTTAAGGTCAATGGTGAGGTAATCCGGGCTATGGTGCAATTCTGGAATCCTGCTTATCGGTGTTTTACCTTCGACCAAGAGGATATGACTCTAACCATAGAGGAATATTCGACCTTGCTGCATATTGAGAATGTTATTCCCCACCGTATTTATTTAAAGGATACAAAGACGTCGGGTTTCAAGAAAAAGGTGTCTAAAATTCTGGGAGTGGAAAGAAATTGGGTCAAAGGCGATGTTGTCCGAAAAAGGGTAAGCTACTGTATATCATTGGACATTTTACGGACCTTAATCCATAGCCATTCGAGTAAGGAGACAGTTAGGAATATTTTTGGTTTGGCTATCTATGGTTTAGTTATCTTCCCAAAGACATTAGGGTATGTGGATGTGGCGATATTTGATGTTTTTTAGAGGCTTCAGAAAAGGATAAACCCACCCTCAACAATTATAGCAGAAACAATATGATCCTTGAATTTTTGTAGACGGGAAAGAAAAGGGCATTTTATAGGTTGTATACAGCTTCTTTACATATGGGTTTAGAGCCATTTTTGTAAACAGCGGAATTTCCCTTTTCGCTCATATTGGAAGTTTTTTTGCACCGATTGGTGAATTTCTTAAGAGGGATTGGCTTGAAAACAGGACTGAGTTACAATGGATCAACATATTCCGAAATATCAGGGCTGAGATGATAATTTGGAGAGCTCCATGGATAGCTCCTATGCTAACATTGTACAAGTGCGGAGATAAAGCTTCTGTTCCATTATTGGGAGTATGGGGAGGAGTGAGTTATGCACCACTGCTGGTACTGAGACAATCGAAATCCCGTCAGTTTACTCCTATGACCCATGACCTTAGTAATTTGGAATTTTCTTATGGAGAATATGGATACTCGAGAAAGGTACGTGAGATTGTAGTAGCATGGAAGGAAACTCATCATGTAGATGTGGCTAGATATGCCGACATCGTCACACCTGATTACTTGATATGGAGGAAACTGAGGATTAATGATAGGTTGTTGACATCATATGGGGAAGAAGTTCAGCATTTGAGTTTGTCACCTAAGGAAGCGCCATCAGAGTTAGAAATTGCAAGGGCAGAATTCGAAAAAGAAAAGACCCAAATAAGAAAGGAAATTGCTCGTTTGCAAGAAGAGCTTGAGGATATGAAAAATAGGGAATTAGCCCGAGAAAGAGAAAAAGAAAAGATCAAGAGAGAAATGAACACTGCTAAAAGCAATCTTCAAGAATTACACTTGGAGAACAAGAGGTACCGTTTCGAGCTCAGATTAGAGGGGACTCTCAAGACTTCCGGGGAATGGGAGCAAGAAGTCAAAAACCTCAAGAAGGAGAAGAACTATTGGGTAGAGAGAGCAAATCATGAGGAAGCCCGAGCTAATCAACTGGAAAGACAATCTAGGAAAAGCTTACATGCTGATGCTTCTGCTGACATGTCAAAGGGCCGTGAACAAATAGGGGTCAGATTAAAGAGCAAGGCAATCAAAAGAGGACAGTGAAAAAGGTCCAAGATCCGAGGGAGTTACTATAGGACCGATGTTTTGTAATAGCATCTTTAAATTAGGATAAACAGATTATCAAATTGTCTTAATCAGTGATATTTTCTTTGATGTATTTAGTTCCAGGAAATCAATGAAAGACCGTTTGGTTGGAATTATCCCAGGGCCAATACTTTTAAATGCATTCATTTGTTCTTTCTTTTATATATTTTATTTGTTCATTCATTTACATTCATAATCATCCTTTCATTTATTCTTTATAAATTGTTCATACACTTAGTCATTTATTTATTTGTCCATTCATTTATTCTTTATAATTAGTCATTTAGGTTCATACACTTAGTCATTTACTGAGTTGTTCATTCACTAACATTTGTTCATTCATTCATTCATTCATTTTTATAAAATAAAATAAGAAATGTGTCAATGATTTCTAATCCATGGTTTTTAAAACTAAAGGTACAATTGGTCGCACTCAAAAAGAATCAGACTTTCGACACCCTTACAATACTCGATCTCAGGCAAGAGCTATGGAGAACGATCAGCTTGCTAGAATTGAAAGGATGGAAAAGATTCAAAAAGAACTGCAGGAACAGTTAACTAAGTCTCAACAAGAGTCCCGAGAACAAATGACCAAACTCATAGAGATGATGAGTACTATGATGAGGCAGAAGTGGCCTGGAGAAAATTCGCTTACTGGAATGGGAGCAGTGAACTAGAAAAATTGACTAGATATGGCACAAAAGAATGGTCAGACATCCCAGCTTGCTGGAAATGAACTTCCGACTGGGGCAGCATCCTATATTTACATCCAACCAGCAGCCGAAGCACAAAATTTCGGTCCAAAAAAGGGTAATATCGGGGTTGATCCAATTGAGGTAGAAGTTCCAGACTTTGAAGAAATGGCTGAAAAAGAAAGGACCAAAATGATCGAACTGAAGAGGGTTGAAACTGCTGAATCCCCGAAAAAATATCAGCTATTGGAAGAAAGGTTAAAGGCAGTTGAAAAGGTAGATTTATTCGGCAGTCTGGATGCCAAGGAGATGAGCTTAGTACACGATCTAGTAATTCCCCCAAAGTTCAAAGTACAAGACTTTGAAATGTATAATGGGACTACCAACCCATCAGCTCATCTGACCATGTACTGCAGAAGGATGACAGGGCATGATGATAATGAGAAATTGCTTATCCATTGTTTCCAAGATAGCTTGACAGGCTCAACAACTCGATGGTACAATCAGCTGAGTCGTACCAAGATTCGTTCATGGACGAATTTAGCCAGGGCTTTCATGGAATATTATAAGCATGTGTCTGACATGGTACCTAATAGGTTGTTGCTACAGAATAGGGAAAATAGGTCCAATGAGAGCTTCAAAGAATACTTGCAGAGGTGGAGGGATCTGGCCAAACAAGTGCAACCCCCTTTAACTAGCAAAGAAATCACAGTGCTTTTCATCAACACCTTGAAAGCACCCTATTATGACAAATTGGTGGGAAGCACCACCAAGGACTTTGCATATATGGTGATACCTGGAGAGATGATAGAGTCCGCTATTAAAAATGGAAAGATGGAAGGGGGTGAGTCTGCTAACCCGAAAAGAGTTTTTCCTGTAAAAAAGAAGGAAAAGACACATGCTGTAAGTTTCAGTCCTTATCCCTAAACAACTCCTACACCATACACACCACCAAGGCCTTATACTCCTACCACATCTTATGCACCTCCGACACCTTACACACCTTACCCAGGGTATAATCCTTATTACCCTAATGTGAACCACCTTACCCAAAATCCATTCCTCTATACCAATATACCACAACAGCCGTTCCCAACTAGTATATCCCCACAAAGAACCCTTCCTCAAAATACTATCCCAAACACTCAAGGGCCTGCAAGCAATGACCAACGTTCACCAAGAAATGATCAAAAACCCCAATTTGATCTGATTTCTACCACTTATGGTGAGCTATATCCCAAACTATTGCAGGGTCAAGTTGTTGCACCCGTGTACCTCAAACCTCTAACACCTCCATATCCAAGGTGGTGCAATGCAAACACTAACTGCGCATACCATGCGGGAATTCAAGGACATTCGACTGAAGATTGCCTGGCCTTCAAAAAGAAAGTAAAAAGCCTGATCAATGCCGGAGTTGTGAAGTTTGGGGCAAAGACTGGGCCGAATGTAGCGGGAAACCTATTACCCGATCATGTTGGGAATCGGGTAAATGCAATATTGATCGAGGAAGTTAGAAGATTAAAAAGGGATATCAGGGAAGTCAAGACTCCGATGTTGACAGTATGGGTTGAGATGGTCAAGACAGGAATGGTGAAGGATGCAGACAGTTTAAAAATGGTAGCAAAAAGGGTGCAGAATTGGTGTCCGTTCCATAAGTGTGGACGCCATGACATACAGGGCTGCGATGATTTTCTAGCTAAAATCCAAAAGATGATGGATAATGGGGAAGCCCAGTTCTATGAAGAGACAGAGGAGGAAATAAAAGTTATTGAGAATGCAGGTGGCTACAGGATAGGAAGACCCTTGATAATCTATTATGATGAACCAAAGGAGAAAGTTATGCCAGTCATTTAGGAAATTACACCTAAATTAATCATTGATTTACCTATTTTCTTTTCATACAAGGAAAACAAAGCTGCACCATAGAAATACGACTGCAGCATGGTTATGCCTGGATCTTCAAGTCAGCAAGATATCACAGGTGTGGGGCATTTAACCTGAAGTGGAAGGTGTTATGCTCCTGACGCTGCTGAACAGGGGTTAACAGGGAAAGATAGAGGAGCAGATAAAGGAAAAAAGTAGTTGAACAAATCCATATTGAGATGGATTTGTCAAAAGAAACAAAAAGAGGATCAGCCCCGGTTAACAGAATAAAAGAATTGACATGTGAGAAGAAAGCCTGTGAGTTCTTAAAATTCATAAAGCACAGTGAGTATAGTGTGGTTGAACAACTGCAACGTCAACCAGCTAGAATTTCAATCTTATCTTTGCTTTTGAATTCAGAGCCACACAGAAATGCCCTATTAAGAGTATTTAATCAGGCATATGTGGCTAATAACATATCAGTAGAAAAGTTGGATAGGTTGGTCGGAAACATTGCAGCAGACGACCATATATTTTTCAGCTATGAGGAGATACCACCCAATGGTATTGGATCAACAAAAGCTCTCCATATAACTACCACTTATGAATAGGAAATCAAGACAATTACACGGATCATGACTCCTAAACTAGCATTAGACAATTATCAAGATTTATCTAGTTGGCCACCTAAACAAATCAAAACATCATCATGAACAATTTTAATGGAAGAACATAAGCAACTTTGATAGAAAACAATGATAGATAGAATTTGAAAATCAATTACATAATATGTCTAGGGCTTTGAAATCACCCTTAACCAAATAAAAGTTTAGCCTAGCATAAGCATTGTAAACATAACATAAAATTAAAGAGAATCTAAGAAGAAAATTAAAGAAAGAAGAAGAAGAAGAAAAATATTAATTATCCAGCCTCTTGCTCTCTCAAAAACAAAGAAACAAAGAAGAAATCAGAATTTGAAGCCTGGGGAAGTGTCAATTTCGTATGCCCCCTTGGTATCTATTTATAGGCAATAGCTAGGGCATCAAACAAGTGAATTTCAGCTCTCTCCCTTCAATAAATACTGACTTGTTGCTAAAGTTAAGGAAAACTGGCTGACTTTTGTGTTTTAAGGAAAGAAATAAGCCTTGGCAGCCAAGTTTGAATAAAGTAGGAAAGTTTTAGACAAAGTACTATTTAATGAAGAGAGATTATATTCTTGCAGCCAAAGTAAGTGTAAGGAAGGAAAGTCTTGGCTGATTTAATTCTCCTACTTTGACTAGGATTAGCATTAAGGAAAGATACTTGCAATTAATGCAATTAATGCAAGTTGACAGTCACTAATCCTTCTTTGGCAAGGATAAACTTAAATGTCAACTAGGGTATTAAGAAAAGGTTGTCATTTACGGCTAGGGTTTTTTTTTCTGCCACTAGGGTTTTTAGGGAGATATTCCAATGCCGATTTAGATGACCATTCCCATGACCAGCCGTTGGAAAGGTAATCAAGTGATCTTCAAAAGTCAAGAAGGAAGCTTCCTCGAATAAAGAGTCTAACATCATGTTTTCTTAGTAACAAGCTCCGTGGGTCAAATCTGTCTTCTTGCTTTGCACCAAGAATTTGATCTTTTTGACTCCCAACTCTTTTTCCATCTTGTGATTGTGATTTTGTAAGATCTTTAACATCCTAATTGACATGTTTTGACTTCATCTCCTCCAAAATACCTCCAAAGCATAAAAACCTAGTAAAATGTCAAGGAAGTAAGAATCAAAGCACAAAGTATAAAGAAATTAAATAGGAAAATGTATTGAAATTAAGCACTTATGAAATTCCCCCACACTTAATCTTTTGCTAGTCCTCGAGAAAAATCAAATAGACACAAGGTAAGAAAACCGAATCTAGTTCACTTTCAATACAACTTATAGATAATCATTGAACAAGTCTTATAAACTAATAAATAGCTTAAAGAGTTTCACAAAAAATCATGCTTGATAGTAAATGGTTTAAGTTAAGCTAAAATTAACCTAACATATCTCATTCAAAATAGTGCATGTTCAAACTTAATCTCAACTTCTCAAATGGGATACCCTGATGATTTTCACTCTTTAAAGTAGTGGTGAAGTGTTTACACTCAATCAATCTCATGAAAACAGTTTCTACCATATGCTTGCTTGTCCACCTATTCTCCACTACTTAGATCATGCCACTTCATGAATCAAGAGGTCTTTATGCAAGGTTATAATGGGGCCAAGGGGTAATAAGATTCATACAAAGAAACTTCTCAAAACTCTTTACAAGTACATAATCACGTAGGCCGAATATTCATGTTGGGCCTTTTCTTCATTCTAAACAACTTTCGAACATCTTTTTCTTTTCTTTAACTAGAAGTTCAAGAGATTATTCAAATTTTTTTTTTCACATGGGAATGTATTTGGCAATATTCCCTCTATTTTTCTCTTGACTTTTGCCTTTCTCCTCCCCCACACTTATTTCTTGTTTCTAACCCAAAATTTAAATAGATCTTCCTTGTCTTTGTAATATGTCTCAAAAAATGCTAATTCATCTTTAGAACAAGGGTAAGGATATAAATAAGTATATTTAGGTTAGGGACAAGTTATGGTTACCAAAGAAATAGCTTATTCATTGTAGGCTCAAATTGGTTCACTAAGGGGGATGTTCTCTTGGAACATCAATAAGGGATGGCTGTTTGGCCCTGGTTAAAAATCCTAATGCCTCTATCATATTCATGTTGTCACATGCATCAATATAGTCTCAACAAGGTTTAAAGCAAGTTCTAGAGAATCTTGTAATCATAAGAGCACTCAAGAAATAAATTAGATTGATATGTATAATGCATCAATCATATAGGCTCGAAAACTCACAAGGATGATTATACAAGTCAGATTTAAGTCTAAACATGCTTCTTTCTCAATCAACATATCATATTAACATTGGCTCATAAAAAAGTTGATATCAAGCTCAATTCTCATGAAAATCTTCTCACTAATAAATCTGTTTTAGACTTATGCAATTCATATCTCATCATAGTATTGAAAGTAACTAAAACACACTGAAAACAACATAAAAAGAATAAAAAACAAAACACACTAAAGAAAATCCTAAATTTTTCCCCCCACACTTAATTTTTACATTGTCCTCAATGTAATGCTATTATCCCCAATGCAAGAATTATATGTAAGAGAAAAGAACTACTAAACAAAACAAAAGAAAAACAATAAAAGATAGAATGATGGAGAGTTAGGAATATGCAAATCTGATATAATAAATGCTCTCAATCCTTTTGGGTTGCCTCCCAAGAAGCGCTTGGTTTATTGTCCTCAGCCTGACTTAGACCCATGCCATTATTATTCAACATAATTCGGCTCAAAAAGTGGTAACTCTTCCACGTCTTGTATTGGAAAGTTCTCATAGTAAGGCTTCAATCTATTACCATTCACTTTGAATGCCTTATCTGTTTTTGGGCTTTGGATTTCAACTGCACCATGAGTAAATACATTAGTAATAACAAAAGGTCCAACCCAACGAGAACGTAACTTACCTGGAACTAACTTAAGGCGTGAATGGAAGAGAAGAACTTTTTGTCCAACAACAAAGTCCTTTCTTGATATCATCTTGTCATGGAATGCCTTAGTCTTTTCCTTGTAAATCCTAGAATTCTCATAGGCATCATTCCTTATCTCCTCTAATTCTTGTAGGTCAAGTTTTCTTTGCTTACTTGTCTCATCCATCTCCATGTTGCATTGTTTGATAGCCCAATATGATTTATGTTCCAACTCAACCGGAAGATGACAAGGCTTACCATAAACAAGTCGATAAGGAGACATACCAATGGGTGTCTTATATGCTGTCCTATAAGCCCAAAGTGCATCATCAAGTCGTGAACTCCAATCCTTTCTATTTGGATTAACTGTCTTTTCAAGGATGGACTTAACTTCTCGGTTTGACACTTCAGCTTGCCCACTAGTTTGAGGATGATATGAGGTGGAGACCTTGTGTGTGATGTTATACTTCCATAGTCCTATTGCAAAAGTGAGTACCTCTATCACTGATTATGGCCTTTGGCGTTCCAAACCTAGCAAAGATGTTAGTCTTGACAAAACCTGAAACAACTTTAGAGTCATTAGTCCTAGTGGATTTTGCTTCCACCCACTTTGAAACATAATCAACGGCAAGTAAAATATAAAGATTACCAAAAGAAGAAGGAAAAGGTCCCATGAAATCCATGCCCCATACATCAAAATTTTCAACAATAAGTATTGGAGTTTGAGGCATTTGATTTCTAGCACCTAAGTTACCTGTTCTTTGGCAACGATCACATGACTTGCAAAAGAGGTATGCATCTTTGAATATAGTAGGCCAATAAAATCCAGAATCAAGAACTTTCATGGTTGTTCTTTTGGATCCAAAGTGTCCTCCACATGCATAAGAGTGACAAAAGGTGAGAATAGATTGAAATTCAGATTCGAGTACACACCTTCTTATAATCTGATCGGAGCAATGCTTCCAAAGGTAAGGGTCATCCCATATGTAGTATTTGGCATCACTCTTGATCTTATTTCTTTGAGCTTGTGTCAACTCTTGTGGCAACTTCTTGGTAACTAAGTAATTAACAATATCGGCATACCAAGGAGTTGTTGTACTTATAAAAAGAAGTTGCTCATCCGGAAAGTTCTCATTCAAGGGTAGTGCATCCTCTTCATGAACTACACGGCTAAGATGGTCCGCAACCAGGTTGTCACTACCACTCTTATCTTTTATCTCCAAATCAAACTCTTGTAAGAGAAGTATCCATCTAATCAACCTTGGTTTGGCCTCCTTCTTAGTGAGTAAGTACCTAAAGGCTGCATGATCAGAATATACAATTACTTTAGTACCAATTAAATAAGATTGAAATTTTTCTAAAGCAAATACAACAGCCAAAAGTTCTTTTTCAGTAGTGGAATAGTTCAATTGAGCATCATTAAGAGTTCGGGAGGCATAATAAATGGCATGTGAGGCTTTGCCAACCCGTTGGCCCAAAACAACTCCAATGGCATAGTCACTAGCATCACACATGATTTCAAAAGGAACATTACAATCTGGTGGTTGCATGATAGGAGCTGATGTCAAGAGTCCCTTCAATGTTTCAAACGCCTCTTTGCATTTGTCATCAAAGTGGAAAACCACATCTTTTTGTAGTAGCTTGCAAAGAGCTAATGTGATCTTTGAGATTTCTTTGATAAATCTCCTATAGAAACCTGCATGTCCAAGAAAAGAACGAACCTCTCTCACATTTGTGGGAGGTGGTAAAGAATACATAATATCTATTTTAGATTTATCAACCTCTATCCCTCTAGAAGAAATAACATGGCCCAAAACTATTCCTTGTTCTACCATAAAGTGACATTTTTCCCAATTCAAAACAAGGTTAGTTTCCATGCATCTTTCAAGTACAAGTGTAAGGTTCTCTAGACATCTATCAAAAGAATCACCATAGACACTAAAATCATCCATAAACACTTCTATGATGTTCTCTATATAATCTGAAAATATGCTAACCATACACCTTTGGAATGTAGCTGGTGCATTACAAAGACCAAATGGCATACGCCGGTATGCAAAAGTACCAAATGGACAAGTGAATGTTGTTTTCTCTTGGTCCTCCGGAGCAATGGCAATCTGATTATAACCTGAAAAACCATCAAGAAAACAATAATGAGAATGGCCAGCTAACCTTTCAAGCATTTGATCAATAAAAGGTAAAGGAAAGTGGTCTTTGCGAGTTGTGGAATTAAGTTTTCGATAATCAATACAAACTCGCCACCCTGTTTGAATCCTAGTAGGAACAAGTTCATTCTCATTATTTGTTACCACCGTTACACCTGATTTCATTGGAACCACTTGGACCGGGCTCACCCATTTGCTATCCGAGAAAGGATAGATCACTCCAACATCTAGGAGCTTCAGTATCTCCTTTTTCACAACCTCCATCATAGGAGGGTTCAATCTTCTTTGTGCTTCTCTTGTTGGTTTGGACGCATCCTCTAACAAAATCCAGTGCATGCACATAGATGGGCTTATTCCCTTGATATCGGCAATTGTCCAACCAATTGCAGTTTTATGCTCTCTAAGCACCCGGATAAGTTGCTCTTCTTGCAAAGGTGTGAGCTCTTTGGCAATGATGACCGGTAGTGTGTCCTTTTCACCTAAGAACACATATTTCAAGTGGTTCGGTAGTGGTTTCAACTCTAAAGTTGGTGCCCGCAAAATGGAAGGTAGAAGTTTCTCATTAGATAAAGGCAAATCAATAAATGAAACATCAAACCTTGCATCTTTAGGTGGCAGCGAGAGTAAAGATTCTAGTGCCCCTTCCACATGGTCACTTAAGGCTAGTTCCCCTTTAGCATTCCCCATTCCGAGATGTTTGCTAAGGACTATTTCCACACTATCTTCACCATCTATCTCATAAGCTTGCTGCACTAGTGAGTCAATTATATTAATATTAAAAACAGAATGCATATCACTAGGATATCTCATGGCCTCAAAAATGTTAAAGCGAATTATTTCACCATCAAATTCCATAGTTAAAGTGCCATCATGTACATCTATTTTAGTTCTTGCTGTTTTCAAGAATGGTCTCCCTAATAGAATAGGTGTGGGATTAGAAGACATCTCATCTTCCATCTCAATAACATAAAAGTCAGCGGGAAAAACCAATTCATTAACCTGTACAAGAACGTCTTCTACAACTCCTCTTGGGTAAGTGTTAGAACGGTCAGCAAGTTGTATTATAACACCGGTTTCCTCTAATGGTCCTAGATTCAATGAAGCATAAATTGAATATGGCATGACATTAATAGATGCCCCTAGATCTAGCATAGCACGCTCAAACCTGGTGTTGCCTATCTTACAAGGAATGGTAAACATACCTGGATCCTTGCATTTAGGTGGGAGTTTCTTTTGAAGAACAGCTGACACATTCTCCCCTACACTTACCTTTTCATTCCATTTCAACTTCCGTTTAGATGTGCACAACTCTTTTAGGAACTAGGCATATCTTGGCACTTGCTTGATAGCATCTAGTAAAGGAATGTTCACCTCTACTTTCCGGAAGGTTTCCAAAATTTCCTTCTCTTGCTCCTCCTTCTTAGACTTTGCTAACCTGCTAGGAAAAGATGGAGGAGTTATATAAGAAGGAAAGGATGGTTTAGGAATTACCTTTTTTAGTGGCTCTGTGGATGTGAAGAGGATGCCATGGTGTTGTTTTCCCCTTGAGCACTATCATTTTGTGGTGTCTCTAGCTGTTTCCCACTTCTTAAAGTTATAGCATTGGCATTCTCTCTTGGATTCACTATGGTTTGGGAAGGTAATTTCCCAGAATCCCTTGCTTGCATTTGACTCATGGTTGTTGCCAATTGCCCAATTTGAGTCTCCAAATTTCAAATACTTGTCTTTGTTTCCTGTTGAAATTGAATTGTATTAGTAGAAAGAGCTTTAACAACATCTTCAAGAGAAGTACCTGAATTTTGGGTGGGTGGCAGTTGTTGTCGGGTTTGGTATGGTTGTTGCACTCTTTGCTGAAAACCCGGTGGCCTGTTGTCAAATGGTGGAGGAATAGTTTGTGATTAGTTCCCTCCATAATTGAAGTTTGGATGATCCCTCCATCCTGGATTGTAAGTGTTTGAGTAGGGATCATATTTCCTTGATTGGTTCTGAAATCCACCCATGGCATTCACATGTTCATTGGTGTCCTCATGAAGTGTTGGACACATATCAGTTTGGTGCCCCATGTTTGAACATATGCCACAAGCCTTTATTTGTTGTATATTACCTACAGCCATTTGTTGAACAAGAGAAGTCAGTTTATCAAATTTTTGTTCAAGGGATGATATACTTACCTCATTAACTCTCTTGGGTTGTGGTGGTGGATCTTGTCTCATTGAGAATTGTTGAGAATTGGCTGCCATGTTGGAGATTAGAGTTCTAGCAGCCCCGGGAGACTTATCGACTAGAGCTCCCCCACTAGCGGCATCTATCATACTTCTCTCCATGGGCATGAGACCTTCATAGAAGAATTGGATGAGAAGTTGTTCACTTATCTGATGGTGTGGACATGATGCACAAAGTTTCTTGAACCTCTCCCAATATTCATATAAGGACTCTCCATTGTATTGCCGAATCTCACATATCTCTTTTCTAATGTTGGCAGCCTTAGATGCTGTGAAATACCTTTCCAAGAATGCTTTCTTCATATCATTCCATGTAGTGATGGTCCCGGATGGTAAATAGTAGAGCCATTCCATTGTTGAATCAGCTAGAGAGAATGGGAAGGCTCTCAACTTAACTTGCTCTTTCGTGACTCCTGTTGGTCTCATGCTTGAGCAAACTACATGGAATTACTTGAGGTGCTTATTTGGATCCTCTCCTGCAAAACCATGAAAAGTTGGGAGAAGATGAATCAAACCAGATTTTAATTCAAAAGCTACCTCAAGATTAGCATATTCAATGCATAATGGTTGTTGATCCAAGTCTGGAGCGGCTAGCTCCTTGAGAGTTTGGTTGTCAGCTGCTGCCATCTCTCCTTGCTCCTCTTGGATGTTTTGGATCAACTCCTCGATTGGTTGTTGGTGAGAAGTTATAAATTCCCGAATTCTCCTAAGTCTTAAGTCTTCTTCAGGAGCTTGGAACATTCACAAATAAAAAAAAAATAGTAAGAAAGTAAATAATTAAAACTGAAAATATGAATAACCAATAAACTAATCAACTAAAGAAAGCAATCCCCGGCAACGGCGCCAAAAGTTTGATGCACCCAAAAGAGTGTATCTTTATTTAACCTTGCACTAAAAAGATCAATTGTAAGTATAGTAGTTAGCAAGGGTCGAGTCCTCAGGGATTGGGTTTTAGTTTAAGAATTATTAGTCTAAAACATAAATTCAAAGAAAACAAAATAAAAGGGGAGGTTTTTAAAATCAATTTAAACTAAAGACCTTTAATCAAAGAAGAAAGCAAGTAAATAAGAAGTAATCAAATATGAGAAAATATGGTTAAGGTTTCATTCTCCACCACTAGACATCATTAAGAATCAATTTCATATCTATCAACATTAATTAGCTATCAAAGTTAACAACCGTAGATAACAACAAGCTCTGTTACCCCAATCTTTCCTTAGTTTGTCGTTAAATAGAACAAGCTCTCTAAGTTCAATTTAATAGCAGCTTTATGATGAGAAAGATAGGTTGATCTAAGCAACAAACACATAAGCTCGGATTGTTCAACTTAGGTTATGTTCCACTTTGCAATTATTGAAAACTTGACCATAATCATTAATCACAAATTGCCACTTATGAATAGAAAATCAAGACAATTACACGGATCATGACTCCTAAACTAGCATTAGTCAATTGTCAAGATTTATCTAGTTGGCCACCTAAACAAATCAAAACATCATCATGAACAATTTTAATGGAAGAACATAAGCAACTTTGATAGAAAACAATGATAGATAGAATCTGAAAATCAATTACATAATATGTCTAGGGCTTTGAAATCACCCTTAAGCAAATAAAAGTTTAGCCTAGCATAGGCATTGTAAACATAACATAAAATTAAAGAGAATCTAAGAAGAAAATAAAAGAAAGAAAGAAGAAGAAGAAGAATATTAATTATCCAGCCTCTTGCTCTCTCAAAAACAAAGAAACAAAGAAGAAATCAGAATTTGATGCTTGGGGAAGTGTCAATTTCGTATGCCCCCTTGGTCTTTATTTATAGGCAATAGCTAGGGCATCAAACAAGTGAATTTCAACTCTCTCCCTTCAATAAATGCTAACTTGTGGCTAAAGTTAAGGAAAAGTGACTGACTTTTGTGTTTTAAGGAAAGAAATAAGCCTTGGCAGCCAAGTTTGAATAAAGTAGGAAAGTTTTAGTCAAAGCACTATTTAATGAAGAGAGATTATATTCTTGCAGCCAAAGTAAGTGTAAGGAAGGAAAGTCTTGGCTGATTTAATTCTCCTACTTTGACTAGGATTAGCTTTAAGGAAAGATACTTGCAATTAATGCAATTAATGCAAGTTGACAGTCACTAATCCTTCTTTGGCAAGGATAAACTTAAATGTCAACTAGGGTATTAAGAAAAAGTTGTCATTTACGGCTAGGGTTTTTTCTGCCACTAGGGTTTTTAGGGAGATATTCCAATGCCGATTTAGATGACCATTTCTTATCCGATTTAGGCCCATGACCAACCGTTGGAAAGGTAATCAACTGATCTTCAAAAGTCATGAAGGAAGTTTCCTTGAATAAAGAGTCTAACATCATGTTTTTTTAGCAACAAGCTCCGGAGGTCAAATCCGTCTTCTTGCTTTGCACCAAGAATTTGATCTTTTTGACTCCCAACTCTTTTTCCATCTTGTGATTGTGATTTTGTAAGCTCTTTAACATCCTAATTGACATGTTTTGACTTCATCTCCTCCAAAATACCTACAAAGCATAAAAACCTAGTAAAATGTCAAGGAAGTAAGAATCAAAGCACAAAGTATAAAGAAATTAAATAGGAAAATGTATGAAATTAAGCACTTATCATATTGATTAGTTTACAAGAGTTGTCCAATGATTATCTCTAATTTATATTGGAAGGATTAGTTGTAATTATTATTATTATTATTATTATTATTATTATTATTATTTTTCTTATGTCTTCAACGTTTGTGGATATCATCCTAGTAAACCTTCACGAGACTAAACTCGTCCACTAGGGACACCTAGGGGTTTAAAGGCTTATGTCACTTTCTAAGTGCCATCGTGATTTCCTACCAAAGTGGATTAGAATAGATTTTCTTATTTTATTTTTATTTATTTTGCTCGAGGACTATCAAAAATCTAAGTGTGGGGGTATTTGATAAGCTCATAAAATATACATTTTATGCCTTTCCACATTTAGTTTTTGTTATGTTTTCGATCTTTATCTTGTTTAGTTATATTACGTTTTTGAATTTTAGGTGCAGTAAGGAGAATGAAGTCAAAAGATGTCAATAATGATGGTAAAGAGCTGAAAAAATCATAATCACAAGATGGAAGAAGACTTGGGAGTCAAAAATATCAATTCTGGTTGCAAAGCAAGAAGGCAGATTTGACCTCTAGAGCTTGTTGCAAGGAAAACATGATGTTAGATTCTTTATTTGAAGAAACTTCCTTCTTGACTTTTGAAGTTGACTTGATTATGTTTCCAACGATATATTATTATAATGGTGTGGACATGATGCACAAAGTTTCTTGAACCATTCCCAATATTCATATAAGGACTCTCCGTTGTATTGCCGAATCCCACATATCTCTTTTCTAATGTTGGCAGCCTTAGATGCTGGGAAATACCTTTCCAAGAATGATTTCTGCATATCATTCCATGTAGTGATGGTCCTAGATGGTAGATAGTAGAGCCATTCCTTTGATGAATCAGCTAGAGAGAATGGGAAGGCTCTCAACATAGAATTCCTTAAGGTCTTCCGTAACCACTGTTGGTCTCATGCTTGAGCAAACTACATAGAATTCCTTAAGGTGCTTATTTGGATCCTCTCTTGCAAAACAATAAAAAGTTGGGAGAAGATGAATCAAACCAGATTTTAATTCAAAAGCTACCACAAGATTAGCATATTCAATGCATAATGGTTGTTGACCCAAGTCTGGAGCGGCTAGCTCCTTGAGAGTTCGGTTGTCAGCTGCTGCCATCTCTCCTTAGTCCTCTTGGATGTTTTGGATCAACTCCTCGATTGATTGTTGGTGAGAAGTTTTAAATTCACGAATTCTCCTAAGTATTAAGTCTTCTTCGCGAGCTTGGAACATTCACTAATAAAAAATAATAAAAAAAAAGATAAGAAAGTAAATAATTAGAACATAAAATAAGAATAAACCAATAAACTAATAAAATAAAGAAAGAAATCCCCGGCAACGGTGCCAAAAACTTGATGCACTCAAAAGAGTATATCTTATTTAACCTTGCACTAAAAAGATCAATTGTATGTATAGTAGTTAGCAAGGGTCAAGTCCTCAGTGATTGGGTTTTAGTTTATATGTTAATAGTTTAAAACTTAAATTCAAGGAAAACAAAAGAAAAGGGGGTTTTGAAATAGTTTTAATACAAAAGTTAACAATAAGAAAGAGAAAACAAGTAATTAAGAAGAATCAAATATGAAAAATATGGTTAAGGTTTCAATCTCCACCACTAGACATCATTAAGAATCAATTTCATATCTATCAACATTAATTAGCTATCAAAGTTAACAACCGTAGATAACATGCTCTTTTACCAAATCTTTTCTTATTTTGTCGTTAAATTGAACAAGCTCTCTATTTAATCTCTAACTATCTAACAACCTCGAATAAGCTAATAGCAGCTTTATGATGAGAAAGATAGGTTGATCTAAGCAGCAAACACATAAGCTCGGATTTTTCAACTTAGGTTATGTTCCACTTTGCAATTATTGAAAACTTGACCATAATCATTAATCACAAATTGCCACTTATGAATAGGAAATCAAGACAATTTCACGGATCAAGACTCCTAAACTAGCATTAGACAATTATCAAGATTTATCTAGTTGCCACCTAAACAAATCAAAACATAATAATGAACAATTTTAATGAAAGAACATAAGCAACTTTGATAGAAAACAATCATAGGTATCTCTACATAGTCTGAAAATATGCTAACCACACACCTTTTGAATGTAGCTGGTGCATTACAAAGATCAAATGGCATACACCGATATGCAAAAGTACCAAATGGACATGTGAATGTTGTTTTCTCTTGGTCCTCCGAAGCAATGGCAATCTGATTATAACCTGAAAAACCATCAAGAAAATAATAAAGAGAATGGCCAGCTAACCTTTCAAGCATTTGATAAATAAAAGGTAAACGAAAGTGGTCTTTGTGAGTTGTGGAATTAAGTTTTGTGATAATCAATATAAACTCGCCACCCTGTTTCATTCCTAGTAGGAACAAGTTCATTCTCAAACATCTAGGAACTTCAGTATCTCCTTTTTCACAACCTCTATCATAGGAGGGTTCAATCTTCTTTGTGCTTCTCTCGTTGGTTTGGACTCCTCCTCTAACAAAATTCGGCGCATGCACATGGATGGGTTTATTCCCTTGATATCGGCAATTGTCAAACCAATTGCTGTTTTATGCTCTCTAAGCACCCGGATAAGTCGCCTTTCTTGCAAAGGTGTGAGCTCTTTGGCAATGATGACCGGTAGTGTCTCCTTTTCACCTAAGAACACATATTTCAAGTGGTTCGGTAGTGGTTTCAACTCTAAAGTTGGTGCCCGCAAAATGGAAGGTTGAAGTTTTGATGTGAACCCTAGGGGTTAAACCCTTTGAACCCATTAACAAATTGAAATACCCTAACCCCAAGAAAGCCAAGATTCAGGCATAGAAAAATTAAACCTTTAGAAAGCCTGTTTCAAAGAACCTAGATTAAGCATGTAAGCTAGACCCTAAAAACTCTCGTTTCAAGAACCTAAGTTTGATAGGTTGAGTGCCACAAATAAAGAATTCTTTGAAAAGTTCCTAATTTCTGTCAAGAACTAAAAAGAGTGAAACACTCACTTGAATAAATTCAATTCAGTAGATTAATAATGGTTCTTGAAGAAGATGGCTAAACAAGGGTATTTATAGCCTCCCTACAAACCCTAATTCAACTAGCCTAAGAACTCCTAGTACAAATGAAACTCCTTGGCAGCCAAGGCTTACTACTTACATAATTAAAAGAAAGCTTAACTATTGGCTGAACATGCTCAAGCCCAATCCTAATTAAATTTAAAAGATGTCCAATAGTTTAATGAAGGTAGACCCCACTTAGCTTAATAGACATATTACATAAGTTACATAAGTTACGCCCAAGTGCCTAATGTAGACACCTAATTTTGTCCGAACCACTAAAACAGGTATGTTTTCTTCCTAAATTGATGTTTCAGAATGTAAAACGACTTTTTTCACCCTGCAGGTGGTACTCCAAGACTTAGTTTAAGAGGGCGAGCATAAAAAGTCAAACTTGAAAAAAATCAACCCCAAAAAGTCAACTACTAAAAAAATCAACCCACTTTCAATATCAAGATTTTAAGTTCAATTGAAAAATGGCAAAAGAATTTTGATAATTCGTGGTCTACATCGAAAGATATGGAGTTCGGAAGTTGGGATTTGGAGATTCAGTAGAAAGGAAACCCTAATCCGAGAAATTTGGGAAAAAGTGCTTAAACGATCAAATTGGTCAAAATTAAAGGTTCCAAATGAAAGATAAGCACTGACTACGGGTAATGGAGAAGCCACTTGCAAGAAAAACCGAAAGAAAAGTCAATCTGGGAGAAAACCGAGAATTAGGGTTTTTGGTGAATTTCGGTGAAATCGGGAAGAATCACAGAAATGGCCCGACTTGGTAAGACCAAAGCCCCCAATGGATGAGGAATGATTAAAAAGGGATAGCCAAGGTTCAGCTTGAAGAAAATCTGAAAATTGGACTTGTTTTGAGTAAAACCGGGCTTCGGAGGCAAAAGGGCAAAATTGAAAAATTTGGGAAAAATAGCAAATGGGCTCCGAAAATTCTGAAAATTTGCAAATATCATTCTTAAATCATTTGGAAGATATTGGAGAAAGACAATCTTGATTCGGAGTTCATTTGCAAAATGGCCAAATCTTGAGCCTC
This sequence comes from Fremontodendron californicum, assembly GCA_030761205.1. Classification (NCBI taxonomy): domain Eukaryota; kingdom Viridiplantae; phylum Streptophyta; class Magnoliopsida; order Malvales; family Malvaceae; genus Fremontodendron; species Fremontodendron californicum. The sequence goes on along the minus strand of JAULJL010000019.1, from coordinate 4,364,787 downwards.
TTATGGAGTAATTCAAGAACGAAAATACCGAAAAAATAGCAAATGAGCTCCAAAAATTCTGAAAATTTGCAAATCTCATTTTTAAATTATTTGGAAGAGATTGGCAAAATAAAATCTCGATTCGGAGTTCGTTTGCAAAATGACCAAATCCCGGGCCTCCAACGCAATAATTCAAGAAGATAAATCCCGAAAAAATAGCAAATGGATCCCAAAAATTCTGAAATTTTGCAAATCTCATTTTTAAATTATTTGGAAGAGATTGGAGAAAGAAAATCTTGATTCAGAGTTCGTTTGCAAAATGGCTAAATCCGGGGCCTCCTATGAAGTAATTCAAGCAGATAAATCCCAAAAAAATACCAAATGAGTTTCAAAAATTATGAAAACTTCCAGATCACACTTTTAAATTATTTGGAAGAGCTTGGTAAAGAAAAATCTTGATTTGGAGCTCATATAAAAAATGGTAAAATGTAGGGGCATAAAAGGGTATTTGATAAGTGCTTAATTTCATACATTTTCCTATTTAATTTCCTAATACTTTGTGCTTTGATTCTTACTTTCATGACATTTTGCTAGGTTTTTATGCTTTGTAGGTATTTTGGAGGAGATGAAGTCAAAACATGTCAATTAGGATGTTAAAGAGCTTAAAAATCACAATCACAAGATGGAAAAAGAGTTGGGAGTCAAAAATATCAAATTCTTGGTGCAAAGCAAGAAGACAGATTTGACCTCCGGAGCTTTTTACTAAGAAAACATGATGTCAGACTCTTTATTTGAAGAATCTTCCTTCTTGACTTTTGAAGATCACTTGATTACCTTTCCAACGGTTGGTCATGGGCCTAAATTAGATAAGAAATGGCCATCCAACTCGGTATTGGAATACCTCCCTAAAAACCCTAGTGGCAGAAAAAACCCTAGCCGCAAATCACATCTTTTTTTAATTGACTAATTGTCTAATGCTAGTTTAGGAGTCTTGATCCGTGTAATTGTCTTGATTTTCTATTCATAAGTGCCAATTTGTGACTAATGGTTATGGTCAAGTTTTCGATAATTGCAAAGTGGAACATAACCTAAGTTGAACAATCCGAGCTTATGTGTTTATTGCTTAGATCAACCTACCTTTCTCATCATAAAGCTGCCATTGAATTGAATTTAGAGAGCTTATTCTAGGTTGTTTGATGGTTAGAGATTAACTAGAGAGCTTGTTTAATTTAACGATAAACTAAGGAAGGATCGGGGTAACAGAGCTTGTTGTTATCTACGGTTGTTAACTTCGATAGTTGGTTGATATTGATAGATCTGAAATTGATTCTTAACGATGTCTAGTGGTGGAGAATGAAACCTTAACCATATTTCTCTCATATTTGTTTTCTTATTTCTTACTTGCAACTTACTTTTTTTGTTTGCTTATTTTTAAAACTATTTCAAAACCCCCTTTTCTTTTGTTTTCCTTGAATTTAAGTTTTAAACTATTAACTTATAAACTAAAACCCAATCCCTGAGGACTTGACCCTTGCTAACTACTATACTTACAATTGATCTTTTTAGTGCAAGGTTAAATAAGATATACTCTTTTGAGTGCATCAAATTTTTGGCGCCGTTGCCGGGGATTGCTTTCTTTAGCTTATTAGTTTATTGGGTTTTTCTTATTTTCTATTCTAATTATTTACTTTCTTTTTTTTTTTATTAGTGAATGTTCCAAGATCCCGAAGAAGTCTTAAGACTGAGGAGAATTCGGGAATTTATAACTTCTCACCAACAACCAATCGAGGAGTTGATCCAAAACATCCAAGAGAAAAAAGGAGAGATGGCAGCAGCTGACAACCGAACTCTCAAGGAGCTAGCCGCTCCGGACTTGGGTCAACAACCATTATGCATTGAACATAATAATCTTGAGGTAGCTTTTGAATTAAAATCTGGTTTGATTCATCTTCTCCCAACTTTTCATGGTTTTGCCGGAGAGGATCCAAATAAGCACCTCAAGGAATTTCATGTAGTTTGCTCAAGCATGAGACAAACAGGGGTTATGGAAGAGCAAGTTAAGTTGAGAGCCTTCCCATTCTCTCTAGCTGATTCAGCAAAGTAATGGCTCTACTATCTACCATCCGGGACCATCACTACATGGAATGATACGAAGAAATCATTCTTGGAAAGGTATTTCCCAGCATCTAAGGCTGCCAACATTAGAAAAGAGATATGTGGGATTCGGCAATACAACGGAGAGTCCTTATATGAATATTGGGAGAGGTTCAAGAAACTTTGTGTTACGCACCCAAAAGAGTGTATCTTATTTAACCTTGCACTTAACAAAAAGAATCAATTGTAGAGTATAGTGATTAGCAAGGCTTGAGTCCTCAGGGATTGGGTTTTAGTTTATAAGTTAATAGTTTATCACTTAAAAACAAGTAAACAAAAGTAAATGGGATTTTGAAATCAGATTTAAACTAAAGTTAACAATAAGAATGAGAAAACAAGTAATTAAGAATAATCAAATATGAAAAATATGGTTAAGGTTTCATTCTCCATCACTAGACATCATTAAGAATCAATTTCATATCTATTAACATTAATTAGCTATCAAAGTTAACAACCGTAGATAACAACAAGCTCTGTTACCCAATATTTCCTTAGTTTGTCGTTAAATAGAACAAGCTCTCTATTTAATCTCTAACTATCAAACAACCTAGAATAAGCTCTCTTAGTTCAATTTAATAGTAGCTTTATGCTGATAAAGATAGGTTGATCTAAGCAACAAACACATAAGCTCGGATTGTTCAACTTAGGTTATGTTCCACTTTTCAATTATTGAAAACTTGACCATAATCATTAATCACAAATTGCCACTTATGAATAGGAAATCAAAACAATTACACGAATCAAGACTCCTAAGCTAGCATTAAACAATTATCAAGATTTATCTAGTTGGCCACCTAAACAAATCAAAACATCATCATGAACAATTTTAATGGAAGAACATAAGCAACTTTGATAGAAAACAATGATAAATAGATTCTGAAAATTAATTACATAACATGTCTAGGGCTTTGAAATCACTCTTAACCAAATAAAAGTTTAGCCTAGCATAGGCATTGTAAACATAAACATAAAATTAAAGAGAATCTAAGAAGAAAATAAAAGAAAGAAAGAAAGAAGAAGTAGAAGAATATTAATTATCCAGCCTCTTGTTCTCTAAAAAACAAAGAAACAAAGTAGAAATCAGAACTTTGATGCTTGGAGAAGTGTAAATTTCGTATGCCCCCTTGATCTCTATTTATAGGCAATAGCTAGGGCATCAAACAAGTGAATTTCAGCTCTCTCCCTTCAATAAATGCTGACTTGTGACTAAAGTTAAGGAAAAGTGGCTGACTTTTGTGTTTTAAGGAAAGATATAAGCCTTGGCAGCCAAGTTTGAATAAAGTAGGAAAGTTTTAGTCAAAGCTCTTTTTAATGAAGAGAGATTACAAACTTGCAGGCAAAGTAAGTGTAAGGAAGGAAAGTCTTGGCTGATTTAATTCTCCAACTTTGACTAGGATTAGCTTTGAGGAAAGATACTTGCAATTAATGCAAGTTGACAGCCAATAATCCTTCTTTGGCAAGGATAAACATAAATGACAGCTAGGGTATTAAGAAAAATATGTGATTTGCGGCTAGGGTTTTTTCTGCCACTAGGGTTTTTAGGGAGATATTCCAATGCCGATTTGGATGACCTTTTTTATCTGATTTAGGCCCATGACCAACCGTTGGAAAGGTAATTAAGTGATCTTCAAAAGTCAAGAAGAAAATTTCTTCGAATAAAGAGTCTAACATCATGTTTTCTTAGCAACAAGCTCCAAAGGTCAAATCCGTCTTCTTGCTTTGCACCAAGAATTTGATCTTTTTGACTCCCAACCCTTTTTCCTTCTTGTGATTTTGATTTTGTAAGCTCTTTAACATCCTAATTAACATGTCTTGACTTCATCTCCTCCAAAATACCTACAAAGCATAAAAACCTAGTAAAATGTCAAGGAAGTAAGAATCAAAGCACAAAGTATGCAAAAATTAAATAGGAAAATTGATGCAATCAGAAGAGTATACCTTATTTAATCTTGCACTTAAAAAAATCAATTGTAGAGTATAGTGATTAGCAAGGGTCGAGTCCTCTGGGATTGGGTTTTAATCTGTGTTATTAGTTTATAACTTAGTTTCAAAGAAAACAAAAGAAAATGGGGTTTTGAAATAGTTTTAAAAATAAGCAAAAGTAAGACGCAAGTAAGAAATAAGAGATTAAATATGAGAGAAATATGGTTAAGGTTTCATTCTCCACCACTAGACATCATTAAGAACCAATTTCAGATCTATCAATATCAACCAACTATCAAAGTTAACAACCGTAGATAACAATAAGCTCTGTTACACCAATCTTTCCTTAGTTTGTCGTTAAATAGAACAAGCTCTCTATTTAATCTCTAACTGATGCACTCAAAAGAGTGTATCTTATTTAACCTTGCACTTAAAAAGAATCAATTGTAAAGTATAGTGATTAGCAAGGGTCGAGTCCTCAGGGATTGGGTTTTAGTTTATAAGTTAATAGTTTATCACTTAAAAACAAGTAAACAAAAGTGAAGGGGGTTTTGAAATTAGATTTAAAAATAAGTAAACAAGAAAAGTAAGATGCAAGTAAGAAATAAGAAATCAAATATGAGAGAAATATGGTTAAGATTTCATTCTCCACCACTAGACATCATTAAGAATAAATTTCAGATCTATCAGTATCAACCAACTATCAAAGTTAACAACCGTAGATAACAACAAGCTCTGTTACCCCAATCTTTCCTTAGTTTGTTGTTAAATGGAACAAGCTCTCTATTTAATCTCTAACCATCAAACAACCTAGAATAAGCTCTCTAAATTCAATTTAATGGAAGCTTTATGATGAGAAAGATAGGTTGATCTAAGCAACAAACACATAAGCTCGGATTGTTCAACTTAGGTTATGTTCCACTTTGCAATTATCGAAAACTTGACCATAATCATTAATCACAAATTGCCACTTATGAATAGGAAATCAAGACAATTAGCATTTGACACAAGCCTTTGAACCCCTAGGTGTCCCTAGTGGGCGAGTTTAGTCTCGTTAGGGTTTTCTAGGACGATACCCACAAACATTGAAGACATAAGAAAAACTAAAAAAATTAATAATAATAATAATTACAACTAATCCTTCCAATATAAATTAGAGATAATCATTGGACAAGTCTTACAAACTAATCAATAGCTTAAAGAAATTCACAAAAAATCTTGCTTGAATGTAAATAGTTTGAGTTAATCCAATATTAACATAACATATTTCAATCAAAATGGTGCATATTCAAACTTAATCTCAACTTCTCACTATACTCTCATGATTTTCACTCTTTAAAGTAGTGGAAAAGTGTTTACACTCAATCAATCTCATGAAAACAGTTCTACCATATGCTTGCTTGTCCACCTATTATCCACTATTTAGATCATGCAACTTGATGCACCCAAAAGAGTGTATCTTATTTAACCTTGCACTAAAAAGATAAATTGTAAGTATATTAGTTAGCAAGGGTCGAGTCCTCAGGGATTGGGTTTTAGTTTATAAGTTAATAGTTTAAAACTTAAATTCAAGAACAATAAAAGAAAAGGGGTTTTTGAAGCCAGATTTAAACTAAAGTAAATAATAAGAATAAGATGCAAGGCGGTATAACCAGCCAATAAAAATATATATACTAAATTAGGCGGTATAACCAGCCAATAAAAATATATATACTAAATTAGGCGGTATAACCAGCCAATAAAAATAAAACAAAGTTAATATACAAATTAGGCGGTATAACCAGCCAATAAAAATAAATATAAAAAATAAGCAAACTAAAAGTAAGAAAACAAATAAGTAAGAAGAATCAAATATGAAAAATATGGTTAAGGTTTCATTCTCCACCACTAGACATCATTAAGAATCAATTTCAGATCTATCAATATCAACCAACTATCAAAGTTAACAACCGTAGATAACAACAAGCTCTGTTACCCCAATCTTTCCTTAGTTTGTCGTTAAATAGAACAAGCTCTCTATTTAATCTCTAACCATTAAACAACCTAGAATAAGCTCTCTAAATTCAATTTAATGGCAGCTTTATGATGAGAAAGATAGGTTGATCTAAGCAACAAACACATAAGCTCGGATTGTTCAACTTAGGTTATGTTCCACTTTGCAATTATTGAAAACTTGACCATAATCATTAATCACAAGTTGCCACTTATGAATAGGAAATCAAGACAATTACACGGATCAAGACTCCTAAACTAGCAATAGATAATTATCAAGATCTATCTAGTTGTACACCTAAATAAATCTAGACAACATCATGAACAATTCTTGTAGAAGAACATAAGCAACTTTGATAGAAAATTAATGATAGATAGAATCTGAAAATCAATCACAAAACATGTCTAGGGCTTTGAAATCACCCTTAACCAAATAGAAGTTTAGCCTAGCATAGGCATTATAAACATAAACATAAAATTAAAGAAAATCTAAGAAGAAAATAAAAGAAAGAAAGAAGAAGAAGAAGAATATTAATTATCCAACCTCTTGCTCTTTCTAAAGAAAAAGAAAACTAGAGAAAAGAAAGAAGAAGAAAACTTAGAGAATTTTGTTAAAATGGCTAATATCCTACCAATCTCCAATATGATCCCTTACAATCATCCAAGGCCCTCTATTTATACACATTTTGGAGGGCTAAATGACAAGAGACAAGCTTTACAAATTTCAAAGGTAGGTATATGACGATTTTGATCAGCCAACTTGATGGTCGATTTCGTCAATATTGGAGGCCTGATATGATCACATGGTCTTCTAGAAAAAGGTTCCCCTATCAGTTACGGAACCATAGCCGTTGGAATCAGCTCATTTGCTGATGTGGTTAAGCAGATATGGGCAAAATACGAAAACATGTCAGCACAGACGTCATTGCACATCAGCCACCTTGATGGTCGATTTCTTCAATATTGGAGGCCTGATCTGATCACATGGTCTTCTAGACAAAGGTTCCCCTATCAGTTACGGAACCATAGCCGTTGGAATCAGCTCATTTGCTGATGTGGTTAAGCAGATATGGGCATAATACGAAAACATGTCAGCACAGACGTCATTGCACATCAGCCAACTTGATGGTCGATTTCGCTAGGGAAAACGACTCCGTTTTAAGAAGTGTAAAACATGAAAACGATAGATATGCCTCTTAGATTTGCATGGCTACAAATTTCAGCCTTATAGCTTCAGTGAAACTCGAGATATAGCTGATATGGCAAAAGGTGTCAGAACTGGAACTGAACTGGATTTGCCCTAAATTCTAGTAATCTGAAATCACTCAAAGAAACTTGTGAAAAACACCAAATTACATAAAAATATAAAAGATCATAAACACAATTAGACTAAACAATAATAACTCGTATTTGACACAAAACATTAATAAAACATAACTAAAAACTATATAATTATACGAGTTATCACACCCCCACACTTAGATTGTTGCTAGTCCCTAGCAACGACTCAATAAAAATAAAATAAGAAAATCTAATCTAATCCATTTTCGTAGGAAATCACGGTGGCACTTAGCATGTGACACAAGCCTTTAAACCCCTAGGTGTCCCTAGTGGACGAGTTTAGTCTCGTGAGGGTTTACTAGAACGATACCCACAAACATTGAAAAATTAAAATATAAATAAACTTCATATAAATAAACTACATATACTAAAAATATTTACTCCTAATCCTTTCAATACAAATTAGAGACAATATTTGAACAAGTCTTATAAACTAATCAATAGCTTAAAAAATTTCACAAAAAATCATGCTTGAATGTAAATTGTTTGAGTTAAGCCAATATTAGCATAACATATCTCAATCAAAATAGTGCATGTTCAAATTCAACTTCTCACATGGGATACTCTCTTGATTTTCACTCTTTAAAGTAGTGGTAAAGTGTTTACACTCAATCAATCTCATGAAAACACTTCTACCATATGCTTGCTTGTCCACCTATTCTCCACTAAAAGATCATGCAACTTCATAAATCAAGAGGTCTTTAATCAAGGTTGTAATGGGGCCAAGGGGTTTGTAATGTGGTTGAAGAACAAAAGGATAAAGATATCACAAAGGTTCCAAAGAGTTCATAAAGTTTAGAGACATAAAAAGATTATACAAAGAAACTTCTCAAAACTCTTTACAAGTACATAGTCACCTAGGCCGGATATTCATGTTGGGCCTTTTCTTTATTCTAAACAACTTTGTAACATCTTTTTCTTTTTCCACAAATTCAAGAGATGATTCATTTTTTTTTATATAGGAATGTATTTGCCAGTATTCCATTTCTTTTTCTCTTGACTTTTCTTTTCTTTTCCCCCCACACTTATTTCTTGTTTCTAACCAAAAAATATCCCTTGTCTTTGCAACTTGTCTCAAATCATGCTAATTCATCTTTGGAACAAAGGTAAAGATATAAGTATATTTAGGTTAGGGACAAGTTATGGTTACCAAAGAGATAGCTTATTCAATGTAGGCTCAAATTGGTTCACTAAGGGTGTGTTCTCTTGGAACATCAATAAGGGATGGTTGTTTGGCCCTGGCTAAAAATCCTAATGCCTCTATCATATTCATGTTGTCACATGCATCAATATAGTCTCAAACGGTTTAAAGCAAGTTCTAGAGAATCATGTAATCATAAGAGCACTCAAGAAAGAAATTAGATTGATTTGTATAATGCATCAATCATTTTAGGCTCAAAAACTCACAAGAATGATTATACAAGTCAGATTAAGTCTAAACATGCTTCTTTCTCAATCAACATATCATATTAACATTGGCTCATAAAAAGGTTGACATCAAGCTCAATTCTCATGAAAATCTTCTCACTAATAAATATGTTTTAGACTTATGCAATTCATATCTCATCATTGTATTAAAAAGGAACTAAAACACACTAAAAAATAATAATAATAATAAAGACTCATAAAAAAAATAGTAGACAAAAATAAAAGAAATCCTAAATCATTCCCCCCACACTTAATTCTTACATTGTCCTCAATGTAAGTTTATTAACCCAAATGAAAGAATCATGTGTAAGAGAAAAGAACTAATAACATAAGAATAGGAATAACTAGACTCAAAACAAAACAAACTCATGCAACCTAAATAATCCTAAAATACTAAACAAAAATTAACAAGTAAACGTAAAAAGATTAAAATCAAACTGACAAGGTATGTCTCAAGTCTCCCTTACTCAGACCTTGTTCAGAATGAATACTTCTAAATTGCTTAAAACACAACAAACTCTTTTTTTTTTTTTTTTTTTTTTTTTGAAAAGAAGAAATCAAACTGACAAGGTATGTCTCAAGTCTCCCTTACTCAGACCTTGTTCAGAATGAATACTTCTAAATTGCTTAAAACACAACAAACTTTTTTTTTTTTTTTTTAAGAAGGTAAAATTTAGGAGATATTACCTGTAGAGGTTGCTAACCACTTATTATAACTGAGACACAACAAACAAAATGTTAGATAATGTCACAAAGACAAAGTGCAATCCACTCCTTGCTCGTCCATATCTCTTTTTTTTTTTTTTTTTTTTTTTTTCTTTTTCCGAGCGTTTGCGAAACAACCGTAGCAGATAAATACTCATAAGCTTGGAGCTTTTTGAGTAAATCTTCAATGGTTGTAGCAGAAATTATGGTTCTCCTTGCCTCTGAAAACATGAATCCATTATCCACAGCATTATCTAAATATGAAAGCAAATTACTAAAATAACCATTAATATTAAGCAAACCAATGGGTTTCTTATTTGTGACCAAAGATGACCAAGAAGCCACGCAAGCTATTTCTTCCAATGTACCCAGACCTCCTGGTAAAGCAATGAATGCATCGGCAGAATGGTACATGATTGTTATCCGTTCAGGGACACTCCAGACTTGTATTTCCTTACCCACGGTAGGTCCACAAAAACTTGTGAATAGTTTTGGCACGATTCCTAGAACTGGACTTCCTCCGGCGTGTGCTGCTGTAGCGACTGCTCCCATTAAACCCGTACTACCGCCTCCATAAATCAAGTGGATCTTTTGTTGGGCAAGTATTACTCCAACTCTTATGGCTTCATCAGCGAATATGTTATTTTTCCCTGGATAAGCACCTCCAAAGACACAAATTTTTTTTATGCGCTGGGACGAAGTACTTTCCATTTTTTTTTTCGAGTGCCTGAAAGAGAATGAGTACATGGTGTAATATATAGAGGACTGAGTAGTGAATCAGACAAGAGTAATAATGTCGCCGAAAGTGTATCTGACCTGTCAGAAGAAAATGTTAACCTAACAAAAGATTTTTTTCCGTGATTTCAGGAAGAAAATCAAAAAGAGAAGAAAAAATCAGCCGTAAAAGACAAATAAAAAAAACGAGAATAATTACACAAATCGAACAACACGTAAATTACAACAAAATAAAGTTATTGCAAATCAAACCAAAAGCTGAGAAGTCATTTATTGTAGTTGTGATTGTGGCTCACATCTTCCTCTGGTTTTACGTCCAGAAACGGCTTAAACGCCTTCTATGAGTCGAGGATATGCTTCCCATCCAGTTTTCTTACAAGCTGGCAAATAGGGTCTTTTAACATCAGATTCCCAAGATGTTGCCATTCCCTTTGGAATTGCGGCCATAAATCAAGAATTTCTCTTTGTACGTCTCCACTAGGATGCGTCTCAAGAGAAAGTTGGATATTACCCAAATTCTCCTTACTCAGTCCATCCTTAATGAATTCAATTTTATCATCTCGATTAGAGGACGGAATCCCAATAGAACGACATTTACCGTTACACGTCCATCGTGCACATTTGTGGCAATTTGAACTCATGCGCTTTGCTCGTCGCTTCTTTGCAAAAGTGCTTCTACCTGTACCTGGTAAATGCAAAACAGGAAGATATTCATCTTCACGTACCTTGGCTTCAATTAGCCAACGTATGTCGTCAGGAATCCCTTTGTGCGTAAGCATTCTTAATCTCTCAAGTCGAACTTGGTAAAGCTTCAGTAAAATATTTCGAGGAAAAGGAGGAAATCGTTTCTGCAATCTTGTGAGAATATCATCCATCCTGAAAAAAAAAGAATGAAAAAAAATTGAAAGAGAAATTGGAAGAGAAATTTATATACAATATCAGTTTTGTGGGTAGCTGATGGAACCGATTTAAATAATCACGGAGTACCGTTATCCGCCATTTAACCGGGGTTAAAAAAAATAAATTAAAAATTATATTTACATCTTGTAAGAGAAAAGAACTATTAAACAAAAGAAAAGAAAAACAATAAAAGATAGAATGATGGAGAGTAAGGAATATGCAAATCTGATATAATAGATGCTCTCCATCCTTTTGGGTTGCCTCCCAAGAAGCGCTTGGTTTATTGTCCTCAGCCTAACTTAGACCCATGCCATTATTATTCAACATACTTTGGCTCAAAAAGTGGAAACTCCTCCACATCTTGTATTGGAAAGTTCTCATAGTAAGGCTTCAATCTATGACCATTCACTTTGAATGCCTTATCTGTTTTTGGGCTTTGGATTTCAACTGCACCATGAGTAAATACATTAGTAATAACAAAAGGTCCAACCCAACGAGAACGTAACTTACCTGGATATAACTTAAGGCGTGAATGGAAGAGAAGAACTTTTTGTCCAACAACAAATTCTTTTCTTGATATCATCTTGTCATGGAATGCCTTAGTCTTTTCCTTGTAAATCCTAGAATTCTGATAGGCATCATTCCTTATCTCCTCTAATTCTTGTAGGTCAAGTTTTCTTTTCTTTCCTATCTCATCCATCTCCATGTTGCATTGTTTGATAGCCCAATATGATTTATGTTCCAATTCAACCGGAAGATGACAAGGCTTACCATAAACAAGTCGATAAGGAGACATACCAATGGGTGTCTTATATGCTGTCCTATAAGCCCAAAGTGCATCATCAAGTCGTGAACTCCAATCCTTCCTATTTGGATTAACTGTCTTTTCAAGGATGGACTTAACTTCTCGGTTTGACACTTCAGCTTGCCCACTAGTTTGAGGATGATATGAGGTGGAGACCTTGTGTGTGATGTTATACTTCCTCAAAAGTGCTTCCATAGTCCTATTGCAAAAGTGAGTACCTCTATCGCTGATTATGGCCTTTGGCGTTCCAAACCTAGCCAAGATGTTAGTCTTGACAAAATCTGAAACAACTTTAGAGTCATTAGTCCTAGTGGATTTTGCTTCCACCCACTTTGAAACATAATCAACGGCAAGTAAAATATAAAGATTACCAAAAGAAGGAGGAAAAGGTCCCATGAAATCCATGCCCCATACATCAAAAATTTCAACAATAAGTATTGGAGTTTGAGGCATTTGATTTCTAGCACCTAAGTTACCAGTTCTTTGGCAACGATCACATGACTTGCAAAAGAGGTATGCATCTTTGAATATGGTAGGCCAATAAAATCCAGAATCAAGAACTTTCATGGCTGTTCTTTTGGATCCAAAGTGTCCTCCACATGCATAAGAGTGACAAAAGGTGAGAATAGATTGAAATTCAGTTTCGAGTACACACCTTCTTATAATCTGATCGGAGCAATGCTTCCAAAGGTAAGGATCATCCCATATGTAGTATTTGGCATCACTCTTGATCTTATTTCTTTGAGCTTGTGTCAACTCTTGTGGCAACTTCTTGGTAACTAAGTAATTAACAATATCAGCATACCAAGGAGTTGTTGTTCTTATAAAAAGAAGTTGCTCATCCGGAAAGTTCTCATTCAAGGGTAGTGCATCATCTTCATGAACTAAACGGCTAAGATGGTCCGCAACCAGGTTGTCACTACCTCTCTTATCTTTTATCTCCAAATCAAACTCTTGTAAGAGAAGTATCCATCTAATCAACCTTGGTTTGGCCTCCTTTTTAGTGAGTAAGTACTTAAGGGCTGCATGGTCAGAAAATACAATTACTTTAGTACCAATTAAATAAGATCGAAATTTTTCTAAAGCAAATACAACAGCCAAAAGTTCTTTTTCAGTAGTGGAATAGTTCAATTGAGCATCATTAAGAGTTCTTGAGGCATAATAAATGGCATGTGAGGCTTTCCCAACCCGTTGGCCCAAAACAGCTCCAATGGCATAGTCACTAGCATCACACATGATTTCAAAAGGTACATTCCAATCTGGTGGTTGGATGATAGGAGCTGATGTCAAGAGTCCCTTCAATGTTTCAAACGCCTCTTTGCATTTATCATCAAAGTGGAAAACCACATCTTTTTGTAGTAGCTTGCAAAGAGGTAATGTGATCTTTGAGAAGTCTTTGATAAATCTCCTATAGAAACCTGCATGTCCAAGAAAAGAACGAACCTCTCTCACATTTGTGGGAGGTGGTAAAGAATGCATAATATCTATTTTAGACTTATCAACCTCTATCCCTCTAGAAGAAATAACATGGCCCAAAACTATTCCTTGTTCTACCATAAAGTGACATTTTTCCCAATTCAAAACAAGGTTAGTTTCCATGCATCTTTCAAGTACAAGTGTAAGGTTCTCTAGACATCTATCAAAAGAATCACCATAGACACTAAAATCATCCATAAACACTTCTATGATATTCTCTACATAATCTGAAAATATGCTAACCATACACCTTTGGAATGTAGCTGGTGCATTACAAAGACCAAATGGCATACGCCGGTATGCAAAAGTACCAAATGGACATGTGAATGTTGTTTTCTCTTGGTCCTCCGGAGCAATGGCTATCTGATTATAACCTGAAAAACCATCAAGAAAACAATAATGAGAATGGCCAGCTAACCTTTCAAGCATTTGATCAATAAAAGGTAAAGGAAAGTGGTCTTTGCGAGTTGTGGAATTAAGTTTACGATAATCAATACAAACTCGCCATCCTGTTTGAATCCTAGTAGGAACAAGTTCATTCTCATTATTTGTTACCACCGTTACACCTGATTTCTTTGGAACCACTTGGACTGGGCTCACCCATTTGCTATCCGAGATAGGATAGATCACTCCAACATCTAGGAGCTTCAGTATCTCCTTTTTCACAACCTCCATCATAGGAGGGTTCAATCTTCTTTGTGCTTCTCTTGTTGGTTTAGACCCTTCCTCTAACAAAATCCGGTGCATGCACATGGATGGGCTTATTCCCTTGATATCGGCAATTGTCCAACCAATTGCTGTTTTATGCTCTCTAAGCACCCGGATAAGTCGCTCTTCTTGCAAAGGTGTGAGCTCTTTGGCAATGATGACAGGTAGTGTGTCCTTTTCCCCTAAGAACAAATATTTCAAGTGGTTCGGTAGTGGTTTCAATTCTAAAGTTGGTGCCTGCAAAATGGAAGGTAGAAGTTTCTCATTAGATAAAGGCAAATCAATAAATGAAACATCAAACCTTGCATCTTTAGGTTGCAGCGAGTGTAAAGATTCTAGTGCCCCTTCCACATGGTCACTCAAGGCTAGTTTAGCATTCCCCATTCCGAGATGGTTGCTAAGGACTATTTCCACACTATCTTCACCATCTAGCTCATAAGCTTGCTGCACTAGTGAGTCAATTATATCAATATTAAAAACAGAATGCACATCACTAGGATATCTCATGGCCTCAAAAATGTTAAAGCGAATTATTTCACCATCAAATTCCATAGTTAAAGTGCCATCATGTACATCTATTTTAGTTCTTGCTGTTTTCAAGAATGGTCTCCCTAATAGAATAGGTGTGGGATTAGAAGACATCTCATCTTCCATCTCAATAACATAAAAGTCAGCGGGAAAAACCAATTCATTAACCTGTACAAGAACGTCTTCTACAACTCCTCTTGGATAAGTGTTAGAACGGTCAGCAAGTTGTATTATAACACCGGTTTCCTCTAATGGTCCTAGATTCAATGAAGCATAAATTGAATATGGCATGACATTAATAGATGCCCCTAGATCTAGCATAGCACGCTCAAACCTGGTGTTGCCTATCTTACAAGGAATGGTAAACATACCTGGATCCTTGCATTTAGGTGGGAGTTTCTTTTGAAGAACAGCTGACACATTCTCCCCCACACTTACCTTTTCATTCCATTTCAACTTCCGTTTAGATGTGCACAACTCTTTTAGGAACTTGGCATATCTTGGCACTTGCTTGATAGCATCTAGTAAAGGAATGTTCACCTCTACTTTCCGGAAGGTTTCCAAAATTTCCTTCTCTTGCTCCTCCTTCTTGGACTTTGCTAACCTGCTAGGAAAAGGTGGAGGAGTTATATAAGAAGGAAAGGATGGTTTAGGAATTACCTTTTTTAGTGGCTCGTTGGGATGTGAAGAGGATGCCATGGTATTGTTCTCCCCTTGAGCACTATCATTTTGTGGTGTCTCTAGCTGTTTCCCACTTCTTAAATTTATAGCATTGGCATTCTCTCTTGGATTCACTATGGTTTGGGAAGGTAATTTCCCAGAATCCCTTGCTTGCATTTGACTCATGGTTGTTGCCAATTGCCCTATTTGAGTCTCCAAATTTCGAATACTTGTCTTTGTTTCCTGTTGAAATTGAATTGTATTAGTAGAAAGAGCTTTAACAAGATCTTCAAGAGAAGTACCTGAATTTTGGGTGGGTGGTAGTTGTTGTCGGGTTTGGTATGGTTGTTGCACTCTTTGCTGAAAACCCGGTGGCCTGTGGTCAATTGGTGGAGGAATAGTTTGTGATTGGTTCCCTCCATAATTGAAGTTTGGATGATCCCTCCATCCTGGATTGTATGTGTTTGAGTAGGGATCATATTTCCTTGATTGGTTCTGAAATCCACCCATGGCATTCACATGTTCATTGGTATCCTCTTGAAGTGTTGGACACATATCAGTTTGGTGCCCTATGTTTGAACATATGCCACAAGCCTTTATTTGTTGTATTTTACCTACAGCCAATTGTTGAACAAGAGAAGTCAGTTTATCAAATTTTTGTTCAAGGGATGATATACTTACCTCATTAACTCTCTTGGATTGTGGTGGTGGATCTTGTCTCATTGAGAACTGTTGAGAATTGGCTGCCATGTTGGAGATTAATGTTCTAGCAGCCCTGGGAGTCTTATCAACTAGAGCTCCCCCACTAGCGGCATCTATCATACTTCTCTCCATGGGCATGAGACCTTCATAGAAGTATTGGATGAGAAGTTGTTCACTTATTTGATGGTGTGGACATGATGCACAAAGTTTCTTGAACCTCTCCCAATATTCATATAAGGACTCTCCGTTGTATTGCCGAATCCCACATATCTCTTTCCTAATGTTGGCAGCCTTAGATGCTGGGAAATACCTTTCCAAGAATGCTTTCTTCAAATCATTCCATGTAGTGATGGTCCCGGATGGTAGATAGTAGAGCCATTCCTTTGCTGAATCAGCTAGAGAGAATGGGAAGGCTCTCAACTTAACTTGCTCTTCCGTGACCCCTGTTGGTCTCATGCTTGAGCAAACTACATGGAATTCCTTGAGGTGCTTATTTGGATCCTCTCCTGCAAAACCATGAAAAGTTGGGAGAAGGTGAATCAAACCAGATTTTAATTCAAAAGCTACCTCAAGATTAGCATATTCAATGCATAATGGTTGTTGACCCAAGTCCGGAGCGGCTAGCTCCTTGAGAGTTCGGTTGTCAGCTGCTGCCATCTCTCCTTGCTTCTCTTGGATGTTTTGGATCAACTCCTCGATTGGTTGTTGGTGAGAAGTTATAAATTCCCGAATTTTTCTAAGTCGTAAGTCTTTTTCGGGAGCTTGGAACATTCACTAATAAAAAAATATAAGAAAGTAAATAATTAGAACAGAAAATAAGAATAAACTAATAAACTAATAAACTAAAGAAAGCAATCCCCGGCAACGGCGCCAAAAATTTGATGCACCCAAAAGAGTGTATCTTATTTAACCTTGCACTAAAAAGATAAATTGTAAGTATAGTAGTTAGCAAGGGTCGAGTCCTCAGGGATTGGGTTTTAGTTTATAAGTTAATAGTTTAAAACTTAAATTCAAGAACAATAAAAGAAAAGGGGTTTTTGAAGCCAGATTTAAACTAAAGTAAATAATAAGAATAAGATGCAAGGCGGTATAACCAGCCAATAAAAATATATATACTAAATTAGGCGGTATAACCAGCCAATAAAAATATATATACTAAATTAGGCGGTATAACCAGCCAATAAAAATAAAACAAAGTTAATATACAAATTAGGCGGTATAACCAGCCAATAAAAATAAATATAAAAAATAAGCAAACTAAAAGTAAGAAAACAAATAAGTAAGAAGAATCAAATATGAAAAATATGGTTAAGGTTTCATTCTCCACCACTAGACATCATTAAGAATCAATTTCAGATCTATCAATATCAACCAACTATCAAAGTTAACAACCGTAGATAACAACAAGCTCTGTTACCCCAATCTTTCCTTAGTTTGTCGTTAAATAGAACAAGCTCTCTATTTAATCTCTAACCATTAAACAACCTAGAATAAGCTCTCTAAATTCAATTTAATGGCAGCTTTATGATGAGAAAGATAGGTTGATCTAAGCAACAAACACATAAGCTCGGATTGTTCAACTTAGGTTATGTTCCACTTTGCAATTATTGAAAACTTGACCATAATCATTAATCACAAGTTGCCACTTATGAATAGGAAATCAAGACAATTACACGGATCAAGACTCCTAAACTAGCAATAGATAATTATCAAGATCTATCTAGTTGTACACCTAAATAAATCTAGACAACATCATGAACAATTCTTGTAGAAGAACATAAGCAACTTTGATAGAAAATTAATGATAGATAGAATCTGAAAATCAATCACAAAACATGTCTAGGGCTTTGAAATCACCCTTAACCAAATAGAAGTTTAGCCTAGCATAGGCATTATAAACATAAACATAAAATTAAAGAAAATCTAAGAAGAAAATAAAAGAAAGAAAGAAGAAGAAGAAGAATATTAATTATCCAACCTCTTGCTCTTTCTAAAGAAAAAGAAAACTAGAGAAAAGAAAGAAGAAGAAAACTTAGAGAATTTTGTTAAAATGGCTAATATCCTACCAATCTCCAATATGATCCCTTACAATCATCCAAGGCCCTCTATTTATACACATTTTGGAGGGCTAAATGACAAGAGACAAGCTTTACAAATTTCAAAGGTAGGTATATGACGATTTTGATCAGCCAACTTGATGGTCGATTTCGTCAATATTGGAGGCCTGATATGATCACATGGTCTTCTAGAAAAAGGTTCCCCTATCAGTTACGGAACCATAGCCGTTGGAATCAGCTCATTTGCTGATGTGGTTAAGCAGATATGGGCAAAATACGAAAACATGTCAGCACAGACGTCATTGCACATCAGCCACCTTGATGGTCGATTTCTTCAATATTGGAGGCCTGATCTGATCACATGGTCTTCTAGACAAAGGTTCCCCTATCAGTTACGGAACCATAGCCGTTGGAATCAGCTCATTTGCTGATGTGGTTAAGCAGATATGGGCATAATACGAAAACATGTCAGCACAGACGTCATTGCACATCAGCCAACTTGATGGTCGATTTCGCTAGGGAAAACGACTCCGTTTTAAGAAGTGTAAAACATGAAAACGATAGATATGCCTCTTAGCTTTGCATGGCTACAAATTTCAGCCTTATAGCTTTAGTGAAACTCGAGATATAGCTGATATGGCAAAAGGTGTCAGAACTGGAACTGAACTGGATTTGCCCTAAATTCTAGTAATCTGAAATCACTCAAAGAAACTTGTGAAAAACACCAAATTACATAAAAATATAAAAGATCATAAACACAATTAGACTAAACAATAATAACTCGTATTTGACACAAAACATTAATAAAACATAACTAAAAACTATATAATTATACGAGTTATCACAACTTCATAAATCAAGAGGTCTTTAATCAAGGTTGTAATGGGGCCAAGGGGTTGTAATGTGGTTAAAGAATAAAATTTAAAAGATATTACAAAAGTTCCAAAGACTTCATAAAATTTGGAGACAAAATAAGATTTTGCCTATAAAACTTCTCAAAACTCTTATAAAGCACATAATATATGCTAAATATTAATGTTGAGCCTTTGCTTCATTCTAACCAACTTTGTAATATCTTTTTCTTTAGCCAAAAGTTTAAAAGATTATTTTTTTTTTCAATATGGGAATGTATTTGACAATGATCCCTTTTTTTTTCTCTTGACTTTTTTTTTTCTTCTTCCCCCACACTTATATTTTGTTTCCAACCCAAATTTTCAACTAAAAATATCCCTTGTTTTTTTGCAATATGTCTCAAAATATATAATCTATCTTTAGAACAAGGGTAAGGATATAGGTATATTTAGGCTAGGTGTAAGTTGCGGTTACCAATAAAATAGCATATTTAATGTAGGCTCAAATTGGCTCACTAGTGGGGATGTTCTCTTGGAACAATAATAATGGATGGCTATTTGGCCCTGGTTATAATCCTAATGCCTCTATCATATTCATGTTATCACATGTATCAATATAGTATCAAACGGTTTAAAGCAAGTTCTAGAGAATCATGTAATCATAAGAGCACTCAAGAAAGAAATTAGATTGATATGTATAATGCATCATTCATATAGGCTCAAAAACTCACAAGGATGATTATACAAGTCAACATCTAGTCTAAACATGTTTCTTTCTCAATCAACATATCATATGAACATTGGCTCATAAAAATTAGTATCAAGCTTAATTCTCATGAAAATCTTCTCACTAATAACCAGTTTAGACCTATGCAATTCATATCTCATCATTGTATTAAAAAGGAACTAAATACATTAAAAATAATAATAATAATATTAAAGACTGATAAAAAAATAATAGACAAAAATAAAAATAAAAATAAAAATCCTAAATCCTTCCCCCCACACTTAATTCTTACATTGTCCTCAATGTAATGCTATTAACCCAAATGAAAGAATCATGTGTAAGAGAAAAGAACTAATAACATAAGAATAGGAACAACTAAGACTCAAAACAAAACAAACTCATGCAACCTGAATAATCCTAAAATACTAAACAAAAAATTAATAAATAAACATAAAAAATAAAAACAATAAAAACAATAAAAATAAAAATAATAAAAGAAAGAGAAAGCAAATTTGAATATGGCAAGTTGGCAATTTCTTCTTTAATTGGGCTGCCTTCCCAATTAACACTTGAGTTAGTGTTTTGAACCTAACCAACACCCCTTCTTGGCTGTTTAGGATTTGTAAGATCATACAAGAAACTTCCCAAATTTGAGCGTTTGATAGGAAGCTTTCTCTGCACAAAAATGAATGCATTCTCCATTACTGTTTAAGGTTTCCAGCATGTCTTGTTCATGTTCCTCCTCCTTGAACTTTGTGAGTCTACTAGGAAAAGGTGGAGAAGAAACATTAGAAAAAATTGAAATCTTAAACGATACCTCAGGTGTCGAAATACTCTTATTTGAATCTGTGGCTTCCTTATCCTCAAGAATAGAATCCATTTCGAATTTTGTCTCATCCTCATCTTGTTCTTCATTCCTCAAGGTCACAATAGTAGCATTCTCCTTTGGGTTAATCATCGTTTGGGCAGGGAGTTCTTCAGATCTTTGTGCTACCCATCCCACCATTCTGCTAGCCAATTGGCTCATTTGCTTTTCCAAACTCTGGATGCTTGCCCTTGTTTCTTGTTGAAATTGCAAAGTATCAGTATCAAGAGAATAGACAAGATCTTCTAAAGAAGTACCTGAGTTTTGAGTCATATGTGGTGGTTGAAAAAGATCTGGTTCTTGAGACCATGATTGATTGAAGCTAGATGGATGAGTGTAATTGGCATAAGGATCTACTTCTTGGTAATTTTCCGAGTAGCCATAATTAGTATGATCCCACCATCCCTCATGGTAAGTGTTTGAATAATGATCATACTTTTGGTCTTGGAACCCTTGATGGCCTTGACATCCTCCCATGGCCAATTGTTGAACTGGGGATGTGAGATTGGCTTGTTGATTCTCCATGTTCATGTATTCCACCAACTCTTCAAGTGTTAGATTGCTCAATTCCATTTTTTTCAAAATTTGAAAAGAAAAACCTGTATGTAAAAGAAAATGAAACTAATTAGAACTGAAAATAAGAATAAACCAAGTAACAAATAAACTAAAGAAAGCAATCCCCAGCAACGGCGCCAAAAATTTGATGCACTCAAAAGAGTATATCTTATTTAACCTTGCACTTAAAAAAAATCAATTGTAGAGTATAGTGATTAGCAAGGTCGAGTCCTCAGGGATTGGGTTTTAATCTATGAGTTATTAGTTTATAACTTAGGTTCAAAGAAAACAAAAGAAAAGGGGGTTTTGAAATAGTTTTAAAAATAAGCAAAAAGTAAGATGCAAGTAAGAAATAAGAAATCAAATATGAGAGAAATATGGTTAAGGTTTCATTCTACACCACTAAACATCATTAAGAACCAATTTCAGATCTATCAATATCAACCAACTATCAAAGTTAACAACCGTAGATAACAACAAGCTCTGTTACCCCAATCTTTTCTTAGTTTGTCGTTAAATAGAACAAGCTCTCTATTTAATCTCTAACCATCAAACAACTCAGAATAAGCTCTCTAAATTCAATTTAATGGAAGCTTTATGATGAGAAAGATAGGTTGATCTAAGCAACAAACACATAAGCTCGGATTGTTCAACTTAGGTTATGTTCCACTTTGCAATTATTGAAAACTTGACCATAATCATTAATCACAAATTGCCACTTATGAATAGAAAATCAAGACAATTACACAGATCAAGACTCCTAAACTAGCAATAGATAATTATCAAGATCTATCTAGTTGTACACCTAAATAAATCAAGACAACATCATAAACAGTTCTTGTAGAAGAACATAAGCAACTTTGATAGAAAATTAATGATAGATAGAATATGAAAATCAATTACAAAACATGTCTAGGGCTTTGAAATCACCCTTAACCAAATAGAAGTTTAGCCTAGCATAGGCATAGATAATATATACATAAAACTAAAAAGAAAATAAAAGAATGGAGAAGAAGAAGAAGAAGAAGAAGAAGAAGAAGAATAATGATGATCCTTGAGTCTCCTCAAAAGATGTCTAGTTTGTGGCTCAAAAGATGGTATTTATAGAGCTTTAAAACCCTGAGAATAAGTCCTTGTCGCACAAGTAAGCATGGAGGTGCAAAAATCATGTGTTTGTCTTTTTTTTTTTTTTCAGATTTGCGATTAGGGTTTTCTGGCCGCAGGGTTCTTTAGAGAGATATTCTAGCACCATTTTGAATCCCCATTTCTTATTCAATTTGGGAGATTAATATATCGTTGGAAAGATAATCAAGTCAACTTCAAAAGTCAAGCAGGATGTTTCTTCAAATAAAGAATCTAACATCATGTTTTCCTTACAACAAGCTTCGGAGGTCAAATTTGCCTAATTGCTTTTCAACCAGAAATTGATATTTTTGACTCCCAAGTCTTCTTCCATCTTGTGATTATGATTTTCTAAGCTCTTTACCCTTATTATTGACATCTTTTCACTTCATTCTCCTTATTGTACCCAAAATTCAAAAGTATATTATAAGTAAACAAGATAAAGATCGAAAACATAACAAAAACTAAAGGTAGAAAGGCATAAAATGTATATTTTATGAGCTTATCAAAAATGTATGTAATTAAGCACTTATCAAATTCCCCCTCACTTAATATTTTGCTAGTCCTCGAGCAAAATCAAATAGACACAAGGTAAGAAAATCGAATCTAGTTCACTTTCAATACAACTTATAGATAATCATTGAACATGTCTTACAAACTAATCAATAGCTTAAAGAGTTTCACAAAGAATCATGTTGATAGTAAAGGGTTTGAGTTAAGTTAACATAACATAACTCAATGAAAATAGTGCATGTTCAAACTTAATCTCAACTTCTCACATGGGATACTCTCATGATTTTCACGTTTTAAAGTAGTGGTAAAGTGTTATACTCAATCAATCTCATGAAAACAGTTCTACCATATGCTTGCTTGTCCACCTATTATCCACTATTTAGATCATGCAACTTCATAAATCAAGAGGTCTTTATTCAAGGTTATAATGGGGCCAAGGGGTAATAAATGTGGTTAAAGAATAAAAGGAAAAGGATATTACAAAGGTTCCAAAGATTGCATAGAGTTTGGAGACATAATAAGATTCATACAAAGAAAACTTCTCAAAACTCTTTACAAAGCACATAATACATAGGCCGAATATTCATGTTGGGCCTTTTCTTCATTCTAAACAACTTTGTAACATCTTTTTCTTTTTCCACTAGTTCAAGAGATGATTCATATATATATATATATTCATAGGAATGTATATGCCAATATTCCCTTTCTTTTTCTCTTGACTTTTCTTTTCTTTTCCCCCACACTTATTTCTTGTTTCTAACCCAAATTTTCAATAGATCTTCCTTGTCTTTGCAACATGTCTCAAAACATGATAATTCATCTTTGAAACAAGGGTAAAGATATAAATAAGTATATTTAGGTTAGGGACAAGTTATGGTTACTAAAGAAATAGCTTATTCAATGTAGGCTCAAATTGGTTCACTAAGGGGGATGTTCTCTTGGAACATCAATGAGGGATGGCTGTTTGGCCCTAGTTAAAAATCCTAATGCCTCTATCATATTCATGTTGTCACATGCATCAATATAGTCTCAACAAGGTTTAAAGCAAGTTCTAGAGAATCATGTAATCATAAGAGCACTCAAGAAATAAATTAGATTGATATGTATAATGCATTAATCATATAGGCTCAAGAACTCACAATGATGATTATACAAGTCAGATTTAAGTCTAAACATGCTTTTTTCTCAATCAACATATCATATTAACATTGGCTCAACAAAAAAAATGACATCAAGCTCAATTCTCATGAAAATCTTCTCACTAATAAATCAGTTTTAGACTTATGCAATTCATATCTCATCATAGTATTGAAAGTAACTCAGGCACACTAAAAACAACATAAAAAGAATCAAAAACAAAACACACTAAAGAAAATCATAAATTCTCCCCCCCACACTTAATTTTTAATTGTCCTCAATGTAATGCTATTATCCCCAATGCAAGAACTATATGTAAGAGAAAAGAACTACTAAACAAAACAAACTAAAGAAAAACAATAAAATATAGAATGATGGAGAGTATGGAATATGCAAATCTGATTATAATGGATCCTCTCCATCCTTTGGGTTGCCTCCCAAGAAGCGCTTGGTTTATTGTCCTCAGCCTGACTTAGACCCATGCCATAATTATTCATTATAATTTGGCTCAAAAAGTAGTAACTCCTCCACATATTGTATTGGAAAGTTCTCATAGTAAGGCTTCAATCTATGACCATTCACTTTGAATGCCTTATCTGTTTTTGGGCTTTGGATTTCAACTGCACCATGAGTAAATACATTAGTAACAACAAAAGGTCCAACCCAACGAGAACGTAACTTACCTGGAAATAACTTAAGGCGTGAATGGAAGAGAAGAACTTTTTGTCCAACAACAAAGTCCTTTCTTGATATCATCTTGTCATGGAATGCCTTAGTCTTTTCCTTGTAAATCCTAGAATTCTCATAGGCATCATTCCTTATCTCCTCTAATTCTTGTAGGTCAAGTTTTCTTTGCTTACCTGTCTCATCCATCTCCATGTTGCATTGTTTGATAGCCCAATATGATTTATGTTCCAATTCAACCGGAAGATGACAAGGCTTACCAAGTTGATAAGGAGACATACCAATGGGTGTCTTATATGATGTCCTTGATATGTGCTTAATTTCATACATTTTCCTATTTAATTTCCTTATACTTTGTGCTTTGATTCTTACTTCCTTGACATTTTACTAGGTTTTTATGCTTTGTAGGTATTTTGGAGGAGATGAAGTCAAAACATGTCAATTAGGATGTTAAAGAGATAAACAAAACAAACTAAAGAAAAACAATAAAATATAGAATGATGGAGAGTATGGAATATGCAAATCTGATTATAATGGATCCTCTCCATCCTTTGGGTTGCCTCCCAAGAAGCGCTTGGTTTATTGTCCTCAGCCTGACTTAGACCCATGCCATAATTATTCATTATAATTTGGCTCAAAAAGTAGTAACTCCTCCACATATTGTATTGGAAAGTTCTCATAGTAAGGCTTCAATCTATGACCATTCACTTTGAATGCCTTATCTGTTTTTGGGCTTTGGATTTCAACTGCACCATGAGTAAATACATTAGTAATAACAAAAGGTCCAACCCAACGAGAACGTAACTTACCTGGAAATAACTTAAGGCGTGAATGGAAGAGAAGAACTTTTTGTCCAACAACAAAGTCCTTTCTTGATATCATCTTGTCATGGAATGCCTTAGTCTTTTCCTTGTAAATCCTAGAATTCTCATAGGCATCATTCCTTATCTCCTCTAATTCTTGTAGGTCAAGTTTTCTTTGCTTACCTGTCTCATCCATCTCCATGTTGCATTGTTTGATAGCCCAATATGATTTATGTTCCAATTCAACCGGAAGATGACAAGGCTTACCAAGTTGATAAGGAGACATACCAATGGGTGTCTTATATGATGTCCTTGATATGTGCTTAATTTCATACATTTTCCTATTTAATTTCCTTATACTTTGTGCTTTGATTCTTACTTCCTTGACATTTTACTAGGTTTTTATGCTTTGTAGGTATTTTGGAGGAGATGAAGTCAAAACAAGTCAATTAGGATGTTAAAGAGCTAAACAAAACAAACTAAAGAAAAACAATAAAATATAGAATGATGGAGAGTATGGAATATGCAAATCTGATTATAATGGATCCTCTCCATCCTTTGGGTTGCCTCCCAAGAAGCGCTTGGTTTATTGTCCTCAGCCTGACTTAGACCCATGCCATAATTATTCATTATAATTTGGCTCAAAAAGTAGTAACTCCTCCACATATTGTATTGGAAAGTTCTCATAGTAAGGCTTCAATCTATGACCATTCACTTTGAATGCCTTATCTGTTTTTGGGCTTTGGATTTCAACTGCACCATGAGTAAATACATTAGTAATAACAAAAGGTCCAACCCAACGAGAACGTAACTTACCTGGAAATAACTTAAGGCGTGAATGGAAGAGAAGAACTTTTTGTCCAACAACAAAGTCCTTTCTTGATATCATCTTGTCATGGAATGCCTTAGTCTTTTCCTTGTAAATCCTAGAATTCTCATAGGCATCATTCCTTATCTCCTCTAATTCTTGTAGGTCAAGTTTTCTTTGCTTACCTGTCTCATCCATCTCCATGTTGCATTGTTTGATAGCCCAATATGATTTATGTTCCAATTCAACTGGAAGATGACAAGGCTTACCAAGTTGATAAGGAGACATACCAATGGGTGTCTTATATGATGTCCTTGATATGTGCTTAATTTCATACATTTTCCTATTTAATTTCCTTATACTTTGTGCTTTGATTCTTACTTCCTTGACATTTTACTAGGTTTTTATGCTTTGTAGGTATTTTGGAGGAGATGAAGTCAAAACATGTCAACTAGGATGTTAAAGAGCTAACAAAATCACAATCACAAGATGGAAAAAGAGTTGGGAGTCAAAAAGATCAAATTCTTGGTGCAAAGCAAGAAGACAGATTTGACCTCCGGAGCTTGTTGCTAAGAAAACATGATGTTAGACTCTTTATTCGAAGAAACTTCCTGTTGACATTTGAAGATCACTTGATTGGCTTTCCAACGGTTGGTCATGGCTCTAAATTAGATAAGAAATGGTCATCCAAATCAGCATTGGAATATCTCCCTAAACAATCCTAGTGGCAGAAAATACCCTAGCCGCAAATCACATTTTTTTTTTCTTAATACCCTAGCTGACATTTATGTTTATCCTTGTCAAAGAAGGATTAGTGGCTGTCAACTTGCATTAATTGCATTAATTGCAAGTATCTTTCCTTAAAACTAATCCTAGTCAAAGTAGGAGAATTAAATCAGCCAAGACTTTCCTTCCTTACACTTACTTTGCCTGCAAGAATATAATCTATCTTCATTAAAGAGTGCTTTGACTAAAACTTTCCTACTTTATTCAAACTTGGCTGCCAAGGCTTATATCTTTCCTTAAAGCACAAAAGTCAGCCACTTTTCCTTAACTTTAGCCACAAGTCAGCATTTACTAAAGGGAGAGAGCTGAAATTCACTTGTTTGATGCCCTAGCTATTGCCTATAAATAGAGAACAAGGGGGCAAACGAAAAGACACTTTCCCAAGCATCAAAGTTCTGATTTCTTCTTTGTTTCTTTGTTTTTGAGAGAGCAAGAGGCTGGATAATTAATATTCTTCTTCTTCTTCTTTCTTTCTTTTATTTTCTTCTTAGATTCTCTTTAATCTTATGTTTATGTTTACAAAGCCTATGCTAGGCTAAACTTTTATTTGGTTAAGGGTGATTTCAAAGCCCTAGACATGTTTTGTCATCGATTTTCAGATTCTATCTATCATTAATTTTCTATCAAAGTTGCTTATGTTCTTCTACAAGAATTGTTTATGATGTTGTCTTGATTTATTGAGGTGCACAACTAGATAGATCTTGATAATTATCTATTGCAAGTTTAGGAGTCTTGATCCGTGTAATTGTCTTGATTTCCTATTCATAAGTGGCAATTTGTGATAAATGATTACGGTCAAGTTTTCGATAATTGCAAAGTGGAACATAACCTAAGTTGAACAATCCGAGCTTATGTGTTTGTTGCTTAGATCAACCTATCTTTCTCATCATAAAGCTGCCATTAAATTGAATTTAGAGAGCTTATTCTAGGTTGTTTGATGGTTAGAGATTAAATAGAGAGCTTGTTCTATTTAACGACAAACTAAGGAAAGATTGGGATAACAGAGCTTGTTGTTATCTACGGTTGTTAACTTTGATAGTTGGTTGATATTGATAGATCTGAAATTGGTTCTTAATGATGTCTAGTGGTGGAGAATGAAACCTTAACCATATTTCTCTCATATTTGATTTCTTATTTCTTACTTGCATCTTACTTTTCTTATTTGCTTATTTTTAAAACTATTTCAAAACCCCCTTTTCTTTTGTTTTCTTTGAACCTAAGTTATAAACTAATAACTCATAGATTAAAACCCAATCCTTGAGGACTCGACCCTTGCTAATCACTATACTCTACAATTGA
Organism: Fremontodendron californicum; assembly: GCA_030761205.1. NCBI lineage: Eukaryota > Viridiplantae > Streptophyta > Magnoliopsida > Malvales > Malvaceae > Fremontodendron > Fremontodendron californicum. The sequence goes on along the minus strand of JAULJL010000019.1, from coordinate 4,336,544 downwards.
TTTTTTTTTAAGTGCAAGGTTAAACAAGATACACTCTTTTGGATGCATCAAGTTTTTGGCGCCGTTGCCGAGGATTGCTTTCTTTAGTTTATTGGTTTATTCTTATTTTCTGTTCTAATTATTTACTTTCTTTTTTTTTATTAGTGAATGTTCCAAGCTCCTGAAGAAGACTTAAGACTTAGGAGAATTCGGGAATTTATAACTTCTCACCAACAACCAATCGAGGAGTTGATCCAAAACATCCAAGAGGAGCAAGGAGAGATGGCAGCAGCTGACAACCGAACTCTGAAGGAGCTAGCCGCTCCAGACTTGGATCAACAATCATTATGCATTGAATATGCTAATCTTGAGGTAGCTTTTGAATTAAAATCTGGTTTGATTCATCTTCTCTCAACTTTTCATGGTTTTGCAGGAGAGGATCCAAATAAGAACCTCAAGGAATTCCATGTAGTTTGCTCAAGCATGAGACCAACAGGAGTCACGGAAGAGCAAGTTAAGTTGAGAGCCTTCCCATTCTCTCTAGATGATTCAGCAAAGGAATAGCTCTACTATCTACCATCCGGGACCACCACTACTTGGAATGATATGAAGAAAGCATTCTTGGAAAGGTATTTCCCAGCATCTAATAAGGCTGCCAACATTAGAAAAGAGATATGTGGGATTAGGCAATACAATGGAGAGTCTTTATATGAATATTGGGAGAGGTTCAAGAAACTTTGTGCATCATGTCCACACCATCAGATAAGTGAACAACTTCTCATCCAATACTTAAAGGTCTCATGCCCATGGAGGGAAGTATGATAGATGCCGCTAGTGGGGGAGCTCTAGTTGATAAGACTCCCGGGGCTGCTAGAACTCTAATCACCAACATGGCAGCCAATTCTCAACAATTCTCAATGAGACAAGATCCACCACCATAACCCAAGAGAGTTAATGAGGTAAGTATATCATCCCTTGAACAAAAATTTGATAAACTGACTTCTCTTGTTCAACAATTGGCTGTAGGTAATAAACAGCAAATAAAGGCTTGTGGCATATGTTCAAACATGGGGCACCAAACTGATATGTGTCCAACACTTCAAGAAGACACCAATGAACATTTGAATGCCATGGGTGGCTTTCAGAACCAACCAAGGAAATATGATCCCTACTCAAACACATACAATCCAGGATGGAGGGATCATCCAAACTTTAATTATGGAGGGAACCAATCAAAAGCTGTTCCTCCACCATTTGACAATAGGCCACCGGGTTTTCAGCAAAGAGTGCAACAACCATATCAAACCTGACAACAAGTGCCACCACAAAAAAGTTCAGGTGAGACTCTTGAAGATCTTGTCAAAACCCTTACTACTAATACAATTCAACTTCAACAGGAATCAAGGGAGACAAAGGTAAGTATCCGAAACTTAGAGGCTCAGATGGGGAAATTGGCAACAACCCTGAGTCAAATTCAAGCAAAGGATTCTGGGAAATTACCTTCCCAAACCATAGTGAATCCAAGAGAGAATGCCAATGCTATAACTTTAAGAAGTGGAAAACAGCTAGAGACACCACAAAATGATAGTGCTCAAGGGGAGAACAATACCATGACATCCTCTTCACATCCCAACGAGCCACTAAAAAAGGTAATTACTAAACCATCCTTTCCTTCTTATATAACTCCTCCACCTTTTCCTAGCAGGTTAGCAAAGTCCAAGAAGGAGGAGCAAGAGAAGGAAATTTTGGAAACCTTCCGGAAAGTAGAGGTGAACATTCCTTTACTAGATGCTATCAAGCAAGTGCCAAGATATGCCAAGTTCCTAAAAGAGTTGTGCGCATCTAAACGGAAGTTGAAATGGAATGAAAAGGTAAGTGTGGGGGAGAATGTGTCAGCTGTTCTTCAAAAGAAACTCCCACCTAAATGCAAGGATCCAGGTATGTTTACCATTCCTTGTAAGATAGGCAACACCAGGTTTGAGCGTGCTATACTAGATCTAGGGGCATCTATTAATGTCATGTCATATTCAATTTATGCTTCATTGAATCTAGGACCATTAGAGGAAACCGGTGTTATAGTACAACTTGCTGACTGTTCTAACACTTATCCAAGAGGAGTTGTAGAAGACTTTCTTGTATAGGTTAATGAATTGGTTTTTCCCGCTGACTTTTATGTTATTGAGATGGAAGATGAGATGTCTTCTAATCCCACACCTATTCTATTAGGGAGACCATTCCTGAAAACAGCAAGAACTAAAATAGATGTACATGACGGCACTTTAACTATGGAATTTGATGGTGAAATAATTCGCTTTAACATTTTTGAGGCCATGAGATATCCTAGTGATGTGCATTCTGTTTTTAATATTGATATAATTGACTCACTAGTGCAGCAAGCTTATGAGCTAGATGGTGAAGATAGTGTGGAGATAGTCCTTAGCAAACATCTTGGAATGGGGAATGCTAAAGGGGACTAGCCTTGAGTGACCATGTGGAAGGGGCACTAAAGCTTACAAAATCACAATCACAAGATGGAAAAAGAGTTGGGAGTCAAAAAGATCAAATTCTTGGTGCAAAGCAAGAAGATAGATTTGACCTCCATAGCTTGTTGCTAAGAAAACATGATGTTAGACTCATTATTCGAAGAAACTTCCTTCTTGACTTTTGAATCTCACTTGATTAACTTTCCAACGGTTGGTTATGGCCCTCAATCCGATAAGAAATGGTCATCCAAATCGGCATTGGAATATCTCCCTAAACAACCCTAGTGGCAGAAAATACCCTAGCCGCAAATAACATTTTTTTCTTAATACCCTAGCTGACATTTATGTTTATCCTTGTCAAAGAAGGATTAGTGGCTATCAACTTGCATTAATTGCAAGTATCTTTCCTTAAAACTAATCCTAGTCAAAGTAGGAGAATTAAATCAGCCAAAACTTTCCTTCCTTACACTTACTTTGGTTGTAAATTTGAAATCTCTCCTCATTAAAGAGTACTTTGACTAAGACTTTCCTACTTTATTAAAACCTTGGCTGCCAAGTATTCCTTCTTTCCTTAAAACACAAAAGTCAGCCACTTTTTCTTAACTTTAGCCACAAGTTAGCATTTATTGAAGTTGGAGAGCTGAAATTCACTTGTTTGATGCCCTAGCTATTGCCTATAAATAGAGAACAAGGGGGCAAACGAAAATACACTTCTCCAAGCATCAAAGTTCTAATTTCTTCTTTGTTTCTATGTTTTTGAGATAGCAAAAGGCTCGATAATTAATATTCTTCTTCTTCTTCTTTCTTTCTTATATTTTCTTCGTAGATCTCTTTAATTTTATTTGGTTAAGGGTGATTTCAAAGCCCTAGACATGTTATGCAATTAATTTTCAGAATCTATCTATCATTGTTTTCTATCAAAGTTGCTTATGTTCTTCCATTAAAATTGTTCATGATGATGTTTTGATTTGTTTAGGTGGCCAACTAGATAAATCTTGATAATTGTCTAATGCTAGTTTAGGAGTCTTGATCCGTGTAATTGTCTTGATTTCCTATTCATAAGTGGCAATTTGTGATTAATGACTATGGTCAAGTTTTCAATAATTGCAAAGTAGAACATAACCTAAGTTGAACAATCCGAGCTTATGTGTTTGTTGCTTAGATCAACCTACCGTTCTATTCATAAAGCTGCTATTAAATTGAACTTACTATGAGAACTTTCTAATACAAGATGTGGAGGAGTTACCACTTTTTTAGCCAAATTATGTTGAATAATAATTGCATGGTTCTAAGTCAGGCTGAGGACAATAAACCAAGCGCTTCTTGGGCGGAAACCCAAAAGGACGGAGAGCATCCATTATAATCAGATTTGCATATTCCATACTCTCCATCATTCTATCTGTTATTGTTTTAAGTTATTTTGTTTTGTTTAGTAGTTCTTTTCTCTTACATATAATTCTGGCATTGGGGATAATATCATTACATTGAGGACAATGTAAAAATTAAGTGTGGGGGGAAGAATTTGGGATTTTCTTTAGTGCGTATTGTTTTTGATTGTTTTTATGTTGTTTTTAGTGTGTTTTAGTTACTTTCAATACTATGATGAGATATGAATTGCATAAGTATAAAACTGATTTATTAGTGAGAAGATTTTCATGAGAATTGAGCTTGATATCAATTTTTTTTGAGCCAATGTTCATATGATATGTTGATTGAGAAAGAAGCATGTTTAGACTTAAATCTGACTTGTATAATCATACTTGTGAGTTTTTGAGCCTTATGATTTCATATCAATCTAATTTCTTTCTTGAGTGCTCTTATGATTACATGATTCTCTAGAACTTGCTTTAAACCTTGTTGAGATTATATTGATGCATGTGACAACATGAATATGATAGAGGCATTAGGATTTTCAACCAGGGCCAAACAGCTATCCCTTATTGATGTTCCAAGAGAACATCCCCCTTAGTGAGACAATTTGAGCCTACATTGAATAAGCTATTTATTTGGTAACCATATCTTGTCCCTAACCTAAATATACTTATTTATATCCTTACCCCTGTTCTAAAGATGAATTAGCATGTTTTGAGACATATTGCAAAGACAAGGAAGATTTATTCAAATTATGGGTTAGAAACAAGAAATAAGTGTGGGGGAGGAGAAAGGCAAAAGTCAAGAGAAAAATAGAGGGAATATTGCCAAATACATTCCCATGTGATTTTTTTTTTTTTTGAATAATCTCTTGAACTTCTAGTTAAAGAAAAGAAAAGGATATTACAAAGTTGTTTAGAATGAAGAAAAGGCCCAACATGAATATTCGGCCTATGTATTATGTGCTTTGTAAAGAGTTTTGAGAAGTTTTCTTTGTATGAATCTTATTATGGCTCTAAACTCTATGAAATCTTTGGAACCATTGTAATATCCTTTTCCTTTTATTCTTTAACCACATTTATTACCCCTTTGGCCCCATTGCAACCTTGAATAAAGACCTCTTGATTTATGAAGTTGCAAGATCTAGATAGTGGATAATAGGTGGACAAGCAAGCATATGTTAGAACTGTTTTCATGAGATTGGTTGAGTGTCAACACTTTACCACTACTTTAAAAAGTGAAAATCATGAGAGTATCCCAAGTGAGAAGTTGAGATTAAGTTTAAACATGCACTATTTTGATTGAGATATGTTATGTTAACTTAACTCAAACCCTTTACTATCAAGCATGATTCTTTGTTAAACTCTTTAAGCTATTGATTAGTTTGTAAGACATGTTCAATGATTATCTATAAGTTGTATTGAAAGTGAAATAGATTCGGTTTCCTTACCTTGTGTCTATTTGATTAGGATGTTAAAGAGCTTACAAATTCACAATTACAAGATGGAAAAAGAGTTGGGAGTCAAAGAGATCAAATTCTTGGTGCAAAGCAAGAAGACATATTTGACCTCTCGAGCTTGTTGCTAAGAAAACATGATGTTAGACTATTTATTCGCAGAAACGGCCTTCTTGACTTTTGAAGATAACTTGATTACGTTTCCAATGGTTGGTCATGACCCTAAATTGGATAAGAAATGGTCATCCAAATTGTCATTGGAATATCTCCCTAAACAATCCTAGTGGCAGAAAAAACCCTAACCGCAAATCTCATTTTTTTCTTAATACCCTAGCTGACATTTATGTTTATCCTTGTCAAAGAAGGATTAGTGGCTGTCAACTTGCATTAATTGCATTAATTGCAAGAATCTTTCCTCAAAACTAATCCTAGTCAAAGTAGGAGAATTAAATCAGCCAAGACTTTCCTTCCTTCACTAACTTCGGCTACAAGTTTGTAATCTCTCCTCATTAAAGAGTACTTTGACTAAGACTTTCCTACTTTATTGAAACCTTGGCTGCCAAGTATTCCTTATTTCCTTAAAACATAAAAGTCAGCCACTTTTTCTTAACTTTAGCAACAAGTCAGCATTTATTGAAGGGAGAGAGCTGAAATTCACTTGTTTGATGCCCTAGCTATTGCCTATAAATAGAGAACAAGGGTGAAAACGAAAATACACTTCTCTAAGCATCAAAGTTCTGATTTCTTCTTTGATTCTTTGTTTTTTAGAGAGCAAGAGGCTGGATAATTAATATTCTTCTTCTTCTTCTTCTTCTTCTTCTTCTTTCTTTCTTTTATTTTCTTCTTAGATTCTCTTTAATTTTATGTTTATGTTTATGTTTACAATGCCTATGTGTCACACCCCAAATTGAGGGCATGTGACCGGCCAGAGACAAGGTATGCCCCTGCCTCCGAAGCTTGAATATACCCACGAAACCAAATCAAACAAAATTTCGGCATAATCTCGCCCTACATGGGGGTTTGCCGCTCAGTCATCAACATTTGCAATGTAATAATCATCAACACATGACATCTCGGTTTGGACACCTCCGATAGGGAGTAACCAAGATGGCCCGCAACAGACTCAACCTTTATAACATCTTATATACACATGTTCAGTCATATTATATCATAATGGCATAAGCATCACCAGATCATACTAGGCCTCCGTGGCCGTTATACATCATACATCACTTAGATACACCAGTTTAAAAAATATAAAGTACATATACATCATACACAAAATGCGTAGGACCCATGATACTCTAGTGACTGCAAAATGTATCCCACCATTGCCACTGCTTACCACGTCCTGGGTCAATCCACTTACCACAATTATACGAGCGGCAAGCTATCCGAACCCTGGGAAAAGCTGGGTCTATCAAGATCTGAAAAAGAATGAAAATAAATGGAGTGAGTCGAAAGACTCAGTGAGCATAAGGTTACTAGGAAGAGTACTTGGATGTTTTGTGTTTCATTTCTTAACTATTAAAGCATAAACATGACATATCAAGTATGACTAATTAACCGAAAAGTAATATTTAAAAATTGTTCTGGGACTTATAAAATTTATTTGTCCCCTATAAAATCTTCTATGCTGAGTGTTGAATATAAATAGGCCATTGGCCAGCCAAAATCGGTAGCCAAAAATATTTAACAATCGATTTTACGTGTATACCTCTATAATTATCATTTGGAAATTTTTCATGACTATAACATCAAAACATCCTAGACTTATACCAGTCCGTAATATTTGTCATCCCGGACTCATCTTGTCCATATCATCCCGGACTCATCCTGTCTGTACCATCCCAGACTCATCCTGTCCGTAAAACAATAGCATCCCGGACATCACCCTGTCCGTACAAAATAGCATCCCGGACATCACCCTGTCCGTAAAACAATAGCATCCCGGACAGCACCCTATCCGTACAACAATAGCATCCCGGACATCACTCTGTCCATAAAACAATAGCATCCCGAACATCACCCTGTCCGTACAACAATAGCATCCCGGAAATCACTCTGTCCGTAAAACAATAGCATCCCGGACATCACCCTGTCCGTAAAACAATAGCAAACCGGACATCACCCTGTCCGTACAATAATAGAATCCCGGACGTTACCCAGTCCGTACAATAATAGCATGATATATTAAATTTGTTTATCTTATTAAATGATTTATATAATATGCTAGGTAAAAGCTTCTACACTAGCATATTTCTACTTATGTTTACAAGCATTACAATTTCACTTTGACATTTTATCAAACAACTTGTGTGCATAACATTTAATCTGCAATGTCTAACTATCTTTAAATACTCAACCATCCTATACATTATTATTCATCAACCAATTTCACAAATTAGCAACCATAATGTCTCAAACACAATTTCATACTATTTTTTTCATTAATCCGACAAGTACAACCATAATCTACCTTGTCTAACATCTTAATTAAGAATATTTGAGCATTTCAAATAGCTCACAATCATTATCATTCATCTCTACAATACTTACCTCATGTAACCATATTAACCCACTTACGCCATTAATCTGCGTAAGGTTTAAAACTTACCGTTTTCGTGATCCGAGCAATCTTTCGTGATTCAGTGTCCGTATCAATCAACAATGCATATAAAACAACAACTACCTCCTAAATTAACCTAAATACTCACAGTGTTATTTCGAGTATTAAAGCGGCACTTTCTTGACTTTGTCGCGATCCCAGGCGAACTCCACGATACGGGAATCTTTGGGTTTGTGAAATCTTTGAAAATTTTGGTGATCTGCCTAGTAAACGGAGGAGAGAGAAAGCTTGGAAGCAAGCTTCCATGGCTTCCCCTCTTTCTTTCTCATTTTTTTGATTTCTCACGTGAAATTGGGGAGGAAGAAGTCTGATTTTCAGACTTAATAAGTGGACCATGGTCAAATGACCATTTTGCCCCTGTTTTGTCTTTTAGTACCTTAGCAAGCCAACATGAAATTTTAACGTTCGAAAGCTCGTTTTTCACTTTTATTGACACGGATATGTTCCAAATATGATAATATACTGATCTACATGTTCGGTTAATTTTTTTGATATCCCGAAACCCAAATCTGGGCCTCAGAGCACGAACGGGTCAACATTTTGACTTTTTCAGTTTTAACTCCGACTTTTGTTCTGATTTCACCAGTAGCTTGCTAACATCATTTTATGTCTATATTAATCTATTGATCCATTTAAAACCTTTTTCGGACCTTCCCGCGGTCAGTTTTCGATTTTCATTCCTTTAGGTTACTTAAGGACGTATTTGGTTTCAACTCTGTTTTCTATTTTTCTTGTCATATTCATAATCCTCATATGTTATAACATATGTCCATGTGTTCGGATCAATTTCAAAAAATCCCGAACCATGTTTTTACGGCAATTTACGTCAGCGTCACTAAATGACGAATTAGATGATTTTAGCTATCGGATTTGATTTTAATATCCAAATTTTGATCTAAACATCATATTATGATCCTATATGATCACTTAGTCCATTTCTACCATTTACGGACTAAAAACAAAATTTAGGTTAAAATTACCAAAATACCCCTGTTCACATTTTTCCGATTTTTTTGCTGATTCATGTTCTAACACTCCCAAATAATGCTATATCACATATCAACGCTATGTGAAGTTAAATTATCACATTTTACGAACTTTTTCCTATCCCGACTTTTAGTCAATTTGGGGTTAAATCACTTAATCACTCGATTAAACCCCCAACTCTACAATTTATCATACAACATGTGTACCACATGTTAGCCCATCCTTTCTATAGGCATTTCAAAGTTTAACCTCGAGCCATCCGCATGTTATAATTGTCTCGAATTGATCTCGTACTTATGAGGGTCTTACACTATGCTAGGCTAAACTTTTACTTGGTTAAGGGTGATTTCAAAGGCCTAGACATGTTATGTAATTAATTTTCAGAATCTATCAATCATTGTTTTCTATCAAAGTTGCTTATGTTCTTCCATTAAAATTGTTCATGATGATGTTTTGATTTGTTTAGGTGGCCAACTAGAGAAATCTTGATAATTGTCTAATGCTAGTTTAGGAGTCTTGATCCGTGTAATTGTCTTGATTTCCTATTCATAAGTGGCAATTTGTGATTAATGATTATGGTCAAGTTTTCAATATTTGCAAAGTGGAACATAAGCTAAGTTGAACAATCCGAGCTTATGTGTTTGTTGCTTAGATCAACCTATCTTTCTCATCATAAAACTGCTATTAAATTGAACTTAAAGAGCTTATTCTAGGTTGTTTGATAGTTAGAGATTAAATAGAGAGCTTGTTATATTTAACGAGAAACTAAGGAAAGATTGGGGTAACAGAGCTTGTTGTTATCTACGGTTGTTAAATTTGATAGCTAATTAATGTTGATAGATATGAAATTGATTCTTAATGATGTCTAGTGGTGAAGAATGAAACCTTAACCATATTTTTCATATTTGATTCTTCTTAATTACTTTTTTTCTTATTCTTATTGTTAACTTTAGTTTAAATCTGATTTCAAAATCCCATTTACTTTTGTTTACTTGTTTTTAAGTGATAAACTATTAACTTATAAACTAAAACCCAATCCTTAAGGACTCGACCCTTGCTAATCACTATACTCTACAATTGATTCTTTTTAAGTGCAAGGTTAAATAAGATACACTCTTTTGAGTGCATCAGCCATGTTGGAAGTTATTCAAGAAAGGCTTCAACATGCAAGATGGGCTTACATCCAAGTTTGGTCCATGTGATTCAAGAACACAAGGTGGCACATTAAGAGGGCTTATTTTAAGTCTTGTAATTACTTAGGCATTTGGGCCTAACTTATGTAACTTATGTAATATGTCCATTAGGCTACTTATTGGACATCATTTTTAATTTATTAAGTTTGGGCCTAACTTATGTAACTTATGTAACTTATGTAATATGTCCATTAGGCCATTTATGTAATATGTCCATTAGCCCATATTTTAAGTAGTCTTTCTTATTTAGATTAGGACTGACCGAATTTACACTTGTAATGGGATTAGGAGTGTGCTTGGCTGATTATTAAGTCTTGCACTTTGGATATGAGTCCTTGGCTGCCAAGGAGTTTCATTTATACTAGGAGTTCTTAGGCTAGTTGAATTAGGGTTAGTAGGGAGGCTATAAATACCCTTGTTTAGCCATCTACTTCAGCAACCATTAATCTATTGAGTTGATTTTATTCCAGTGAGTGTTTAACTCTTTTTAGTTCTTGACAGAACTAGTGAACTTATCTAAGAAATCCTTTCTTTATGGCGTTTTTCCAAGCAAACTTAGGTTCTAAAAACAAGTGTTCTTGGGGTTTATTTAGTTTAGCTAATCTAGGTCCTTTGATCCAAGATTTCTACGGGTTTAAGTTCCATCGCCTGAATCTTGGCTTTCTTGGGGTTAGGGTAATTCAATTTGTTAGTGGGTTCAAAAGGTTTAACCCCTAGGGTTCAAATCAAGATCTCTCACTTGGAGTGTTTCATTGTTGAACCTTGTCACGTACTCCTTAAGTTATTCCTCAAACCTCTATTTGACTGTTATCAAGGTAATTGAAGTTTTCTTATGAGCGATGCTGCTGATGAAGTTTCACGAATTTCTAGCCTATTTCTTTGAAGTTTGAGATTGTCCGTGGCTTAAGTGATGAGTACCACGACCTTGCTGCCATTTTGAGCGTCGCTGGGAAGGCTTTACACATGATTGCATTACTAGCACCTTGGATGGACATTTTTGCGCGAAACATCTCCAAGTGGTCTACAGGATCTGTAGTTGATAAGTGCTTAAATTCATGTATTTTCATATATTAAATCCTTATATTTTATGCTTAGTTCCTTGAAATCCTTGATAGTTTACTATGGATTTGTGTTTTGTAGGTGTTTTGGAAGATAAGAATTGCTATGGAGTTGAAAAGAGTGAATTTGCACAAGAAATGAAGCTTCAAACACAAGGGGCACTTCAAGAAGACTAAATGCGGTTGCCTACATCTCATTCCCTAAAAACCCTAGTTGACAAAACCTATTTTCAAGCTCAAAAGAACCCTAGCGGCAGCTTTTATCTAGCCTTGAAGAATTTCAGTCGCCACTTCCTTTTGCATTATTATGGGTTGCCCTAATTCTTCCTTTAAATACCCTAGCTGATTACATGGTTTCTTAGATAAATAAAAGGTGGCGGCATCTCCTAGTATTATTGGCTGTCAACTTTGTCAAACTTGCATTAATTGCAAAGTTCTTTCCTTAAAGTTAATCCTAGTCAAAGTAGGAGAACTAAATCAGCCAAGACTTTCTTTCCTTACACTTACTTTGGCTGCAAGTTTGTAATCTCTCCTCATTAAAGAATGCTTTGACTATAATTAATTATTTCTTTCCTTATATCTACATGCATTGGCTGCCAAGTATTCCTTCTTTCCTTAAAACACAAAAATCAGCCACCTTTCCTTAGCTTTAGCCGCAAGTCAGCATTTATTGAAGGGAGAGAGCTGAAATTCACTTGTTTGATGCGCTAGATATTTCCTATAAATAGAGAACAAGGGGGCAAACGAAAATCAGACTTCCCCAAGCTACAAAGTTCTGATTTCTTCTTTGTTTCTTTGTTTTTGAGAGAGTAAGAGGCTAGATAATTAATATTATTATTCTTCTTATTCTTTCTTTCTTTTATTTTCTTCTTAGATTCTCTTTAATTTTATGTTTATGTTTACAATGCCTATGCTAGTTGATGCACCCAAAAGAGTGTATCTTATTTAACCTTGCACTAAAAAGATCAATTGTAAGTATAGTAGTTAGCAAGGGTCGAGTCCTCAGGGATTGGGTTTTAGTTTATAAGTTGATAGTTTAAAACTTAAATTCAAGAACAATAAAAGAAAAGGGGTTTTTGAAATCAGATTTAAACTAAAGTAAATAATAAGTAAGATGCAAGTAAGAAATATGAAATCAAATATGAGAGAAATATGGTTAAGGTTTCATTCTCCACCACTAGTGATAACTCGTATAATTATATAGTTTTTAGTTATGTTTTATTATTGTTTTGTGTCAAATACGAGTTATTATTGCTTAGTCTAATTGTGTTTATGATTTTTTATATTTTTATGTAATTTGGTGTTTTTCACGAGTTTCTTTGAGTGATTTTAGATTACTAGGTTAAATCAACAATTAAGGGCAAATTCAGTTCAGTTCCAGTTCCGACACCTTTTTCCATATCAGCTATATCTGGAGTTTCACTAAAGCAATAAGGCTGAAAGTTTAACAGTGCAAAGTTAAGAGGCATATCTAACTTTTTCATGTTTTACACTTCTTGAAACGGAGTCGTTTTCCCTAGCGAAATCGACCATCAAGTTGGCTGATGTGCAATGACGTCTGTGCTGACCTGTTTTGGTATTTTTCCCCATATCTTCTGATCCACATCAGCAAATGAGCTGATTCCAACGGATATGGATCACTAACTGATAGGGGAACATTTTTCTAGAAGACTATGTGATCAGATCAAGCTTCCAATATTGACAAAATCGACCATCAAGTTGGCTGATCAAAATTGTCATACAATATGACGAAAATTGTTAGAAAAATGCACCCACCTATTATACCTACCTTTGAAATTTGTAAAGCTTGTCTCTTGTCATTTAGTCCTCCAAAATGTGTATAAATAGAGGGCCTTGGATGATTGTAAGAGGCATTGTACATTGGTAGGATATTTGTCATTGTAATAAAATTCTCTAAGTTTTCTTCTTCTTTCTTTTCTCTAGTTTTCTTTTTCTTTATTTTCTTCTTCTTCTTTCTTTCTTTTATTTCCTTCTTAGATTATCTTTAATTTTATGTTTATGTTTACAATGCCTATGCTTTGTGATTGATTTTCAGATTCTATCTATCATTAATTTTCTATCAAAGTTGCTTATGTTCTTCTACAAGAATTGTTCATGATGTTGTCTTGATTTATTTAGGTGTACAACTAGATAGATCTTGATAATTATCTATTGCTAGTCTAGGAGTCTTGATCCGTGTAATTGTCTTGATTTACTATTCATAAGTGGCAATTTGTGAATAATGATTATGGTCAAGTTTTCAATAATTGCAAAGTGGAACATAACCTAAGTTGAACAATCCGAGCTTATGTGTTTGTTGCTTAGATCAACCTATCTTTCTCATCATAAAGCTGCCATTAAATTGAATTTAGAGAGCTTATTCTAGGTTGTTTAATGGTTAGAGATTAAATAGAGAGCTTGTTCTATTTAATGACAAACTAAGGAAAGATTGGGATAACAGAGCTTGTTGTTATCTACGGTTGTTAACTTTGATAGTTGGTTGATATTGATAGATCTGAAATTGATTCTTAATGATGTCTAGTGGTGGAGAATGAAACCTTAACCATATTTTTCATATTTGATTCTTCTTACTTACTTGTTTTCTTACTTTTCTAGTTTGCTTATTTTTAAAAGTATATTTATTTTCATTGGCTGGTTATACCGCCTAATTTTTATATTAACTTTGTTTTATTTTTATTTGCTGGTTATACTGCCCAATTTAGTATATATATTTTTATTGGCTGGTTATACCGCCTTGCATCTTATTCTTATTATTTACTTTAGTTTAAATCTGGCTTCAAAAACCCCTTTTCTTTTATTGTTTTCTTTGAACGTAAGTTATAAACTAATAACTCATAGATTAAAACCCAATCCCTGAGGACTCGACCCTTGCTAATCATTATACTTACAATTGATCTTTTTAGTGCAAGGTTAAATAAGATACACTCTGTTGGGTGCATCAAATTTTTGGCGCCGTTGCCGGGGATTGCTTTCTTTAGTTTATTTGTTACTTGGTTTATTCTTATTTTCAGTTCTAATTAGTTTTATTTTCTTGTACATAGAATTTTTCTTTTCAAATTAAAAAAAAAAAAAACAATGGAATTGAGCAATCTAACACTTGAAGAGTTGGTGGCATACATGAACATGGAGAATCAACAAGCCAATCTCACCTCCCTAGTTCAACAATTGGCCATGGGAGGATGTCAAGGCCATCAAGTGTTCCAAGACCAACATTATGATCATTACTCAAACACTTACCATGAGGGATGGTGGGATCATACTAATTATGGCTACTCGAAAAATTACCAAGAAGTAGATCCTTATGCCAATTACACTCATCCATCTAGCTTCAATCAATCATGGTCTCAAGAACCAGATCTTTTTCAACCACCACATATGACTCAAAACTCAGGTACTTCTTTAGAAGATCTTGTCTATTCTCTTGTTACTGATTCTTTGCAATTTCAACAGGAAACAAGGGCAAGCATCCAGAGTTTGGAAAAGCAAATGAGCCAATTGGCTAGTAGTATGGTGGGATGGGTAGCACAAAGATCTGAAGAACTCCCAGCCCAAACGATGGTTAACCCAAAGGAGAATGCTACTATTGTGACCTTGAAGAATGAGGAACAAGATGAGGATGAAACAAAATTAGAGATGGATTCTATTCTTGAGGATAATGAAGCCAAAGATCCAAATAAGAGTATTTCGGCACCTGAGGTAACGTTTAAGGTTTCACTTTTTACTAATGTTTCTTCTCCACCTTTTCCTAGTAGATTTGCAAAGTTCAAGGAGGAAGAACATGAACAACACATGCCGGAAACCTTAAACAACTTGTTTGTGGAGGTCATTCAACAAGTATCAAAACATGCTCCATTCCTCGATGACATATGCACCACAAAGGATGATGGAATAATACTTGTAATGGAGAATGCATCCACTGTTGTGCAAAGAAAGCTTCCTCTCAAACGCATAAATTTGGGAAATTTCATGTATGAGCCTGACAAGCCTAAAATGCCAAGAAGGGGTGTTGGTTAGGTTCAAAACATTAAATCAAGTGCTAATTGGGGGAGGCAGCCTAATTAGTGAAAGCATTGCCAAACTGCCATCCTCAGATTTGCTCTCTTTTTCTTTATCTTTTTCTTATGTTTCTTTGCTAATTGTGTTTAGTGTTTCTAAGTTCATTTAGGTTGCATAAGTTTATTTTGTTTATTAGTTATTTTCACTTACACATGATTCTTTCATTTGGGATTAATAGCATTACATTAATGACAATGTAAAAATTATGTGTGGGGGGAAGAATTTAGGATTTTATTTAGAGTGTTTTGTTTTTGAGTCTTTTTATGTTGTTTTTCTTTCTGATCCTTGTTTTGAAAATAACTAGATGTAAATATAATTTTTTTTAACCCCGGTTAAATGGCGGATAACGGTACTCCGTGATTATTTAAGTCGGTTCCATCAGCTACCCACAAAACTGATATTGTATATAAATTTCTCTTCCAATTTCTCTTTCAATTTTTTTTCATTTTTTTTTCAGGATGGATGATATTCTCACAAGATTGCAGAAACGATTTCCTCCTTTTCCTCGAAATATTTTACTGAAGCTTTACCAAGTTCGATTTGAAAGATTAAGAATGCTTATGCACAAAGGGATTCCTGAAGACATACGTTGGATAATTGAAGCCAAGGTACGTGAAGATGAATATCTTCCTGTTTTGCATTTACCAGGTACAGGTAGAAGCACTTTTGCAAAGAAGCGACGAGCAAAGCGCATGAGTTCAAATTGCCACAAATGTGCACGATGGACGTGTAACGGTAAATGTCGTTCTATTGGGATTCCGTCCTCTAATCGAGATGATAAAATTGAATTCATTAAGGATGGACTGAGTAAGGAGAATTTGGGTAATATCCAACTTTCTCTTGAGACGCATCCTAGTGGAGACGTACAAAGAGAAATTCTTGATTTATGGCCGCAATTCCAAAGGGAATGGCAACATCTTGGGAATCTGATGTTAAAAGACACTGTTTTCCAGCTTGTAAGAAAACTGGATGGGAAGCATATCCTCGACTCATAGAAGGCGTTTAAGCCGTTTCTGGACGTAAAACCAGAGGAAGATGCCAAATACACTTTCGGCGACATTATTACTCTTGACTTTTACGGTTGATTTTTCTTCTCTTTTTGATTTTCTTCCTGAAATCACGCAAAAATCTTTTGTTAGGTTAACATTTTCTTCTGACAGGTCAGATACACTTTCGGCGACATTATTACTCTTGTCTGATTCACTACTCAGTCCTCTATATATTACACCATGTACTCATTCTCTTTTAGGCACTCGAAAAAAAAATGGAAAGTACTTCGTCCCAGCGCATTAAAAAAATTTGTGTCTTTGGAGGTGCTTATCCAGGGAAAAATAACATATTTGCTGATGAAGCCATAAGAGTTGGAGTAATACTTGCCCAACAAAAGATCGAGTTGATTTATGGAGGCGGTAGTACGGGTTTAATGGGAGCAGTCGCTACAGCAGCACACGCCGGAGGAAGTCCATTTCTAGGAGTCGTGCCAAAACTATTCACAGATTTTTGTGGACCTACCTTGGGTAAGGAAATACAAGTCTGGAGTATCCCTGAACGGATGACAATCATGTACCATTCTGCCGATGCATTCATTGCTATACCAGGAGGTCTGGGTACATTGGAAGAAATAGCTTGCGTGGCTTCTTGGTCATCTTTGGTCACAAAAAAGAAACCCATTGGTTTGCTTAATATTAATGGTTATTTTAGTAATTTGCTTTCATATTTAGATAATGCTGTGGATAATGGATTCATGTTTTCAGAGGCAAGAAGAACCATAATTTCTGCTACAACCATTGATGATTTACTCAAAAAGCTCCAAGCTTATGAGTATTTATCTGCTACGGTTGTTTCGCAAACGCTCGGAAAAAGAAAAAGAGATATGGACGAGCAAGGAGTGGATTGCACTTTGTCTTTATGACATTATCTAACATTTTGTTTGTTTTGTCTCAGTTATAATAAGTGGTTAGCAACCTCTGCAGGTAATATCTCCTAAATTCTACCATTAAAATTTGACATTGGGGACAATGTCATATTTTAGTAGGGGGTAAGGGACATATTTTGCTAATTTAAAAAACAAAACAAAAAATTTTGTGTTTTAAGCCATTTAGAAGTATTCATTCTGAACAAGGTCTGAGTAAGGGAGACTTGAGACATACCTTGTCAGTTTGATTTCTTCTTTTCAAAAAAAAAAAAAAAGTTTGTTGTGTTTTAAGCAATTTAGAAGTATTCATTCTGAACAAGGTCTGCGTAAGGGAGACTTGAGACATACCTTGTCAGTTTGATTTTAATCTTTTTATGTTTACTTGTTAATTTTTGTTTAGTATTTTAGGATTATTTAGGTTGCATGAGTTTGTTTTGTTTTGAGTCTTAGTTGTTCCTATTCTTATGTTATTAGTTCTTTTCTCTTACACATGATTCTTTCATTTGGGTTAGTAGACTTACATTGAGGACAATGTAAGAATTAAGTGTAGGGGGAATGATTTAGGATTTCTTTTATTTTTGTCTACTATTTTTTTTATGAGTCTTTATTACTATTTTTAGTGTGTTTTAGTTCCTTTTCAATACTATGATGAGATATGAATTGCATAAGTCTAAAACAGATTTATTAGTGAGAAGATTTTCATGAGAATTGAACTTGATATCAATCGTTTTATGAGCCAATGTTAATATGATATGTTGATTGAGAAAGAAGCATGTTTAGACTTAATCTGAGTTGTATAATCATCCTTGTGAGTTTTTGAGCCTATAATGATTGACGCATTATACAAATCAATCTAATTTATTTCTTGAGTGCTCTTATGATTACATGATTCTCTAGAACTTGTTTTAGACCTTGTTGAGACTATATTGATGCATGTGACAACATGAATATGATAGGGGCATTAGGATTTTTAGCCAGGGCCAAACAGCCATCCCTTATTGATGTTCCAAGGAACACACCCCTAGTGAGCCAATTTGAGCCTACATTGAATAAGCTATTTATTTGGTAACCACAACTTACACCTAGCCTAAATATAACCCTTGTTCTAAAGATGGATTATATATTTTGAGACATATTGCAAAAAAAAAAAAATAAGGGATATTTTTAGTTAAAAATTTGGGTTGGAAACAAAAGATAAGTGTGGGGGAAGAAAAGAAAAGAAAAAGTCAAGAGAAAAAGAAAGGGATCATTGTCAAATACATTCCCATATTAAAAATAAAAAAAATCTTCTCTTGAACTTCTAGTTAAAGTAAAGAAAAAGATGTTACAAAGTTGATTAGAATGATGCAAAGGCTCAACATGAATATTTAGCCTATGTTATTATGTGCTTTATAAGAGTTTTGAGAAGTTTTATTTGTATGATCTTATTATGTCTCTAAACTCTATGAACTCTTTGGAACCTTTGTGATATCTTTATCCTTTTGTTCTTTAACCACATTATAACCCTTTGGCCCCATTACAACCTTGAATAAAGACCTCTTGATTTATGAAGTTGTATGATCTAAATAGTGGAGAATAGGTGGACAAGCAAGCATATGGTAGAAGTGTTTTCATGAGATTGATTGAGTGTAAACACTTTACCACTACTTTAAAGAGTGAAAATCAAGAGAGTATCCCATGTGAGAAGTTGAGATTAAGTTTGAATATGCACTATTTTGATTGAAATATGTTATGTTAATATTGGCTTAACTCAAACTATTTACATTCAAGCAAGATTTTTTGTGAATTTCTTTAAGCTATTGATTAGTTTTTAAGACTTGTCCAATGATTATCTCTAAATTTATATTGGAAGGATTAGTTATAATTGTTATTTTTAGTTTTTCTTATGTCTTCAATGTTTGTGGGTATCGTCCTAGTAAACCCTCACGAGACTAAACTCGTCCACTAGGGACACCTAGGGGTTTAAAGGCTTGTGTCACATGCTAAGTGCCACCGTGATTTCCTACGAAAATGGATTAGATTAGATTTTCTTATTTTATTTTTATTGAGTCGTTGCTAGGGACTAGCAACAATCTAAGTGTGGGGGTGTGATAACTCGTATAATTATATAGTTTTTAGTTATGTTTTATTATTGTTTTGTGTCAAATACGAGTTATTATTGCTTAGTCTAATTGTGTTTATGATTTTTTATATATTTATGTAATTTGGTGTTTTTCACGAGTTTCTTTGAGTGATTTCAGATTACTTGGTTAAATCAAGAATTAAGGGCAAATCCAGTTCAGTTCCAGTTCCGACACCTTTTGCCATATCAGCTATATCTGGAGTTTCACTGAAGCAATAAGGCTGAAATTTTAACAATGCAAATTTAAGAGGCATATCTAACTTTTTCATGTTTTACACTTCTTGAAACGGAGTCGTTTTCCCTAGCGAAATCGACCATCAAGTTGGCTGATGTGCAATGACGTCTGTGCTGACCTGTTTTGGTATTTTTCCCATATCTTCTGATCCACATCAGAAAATGACCTGATTCCAACGGCTATGGATCACTAACTGATAGGGGAACATTTTTCTGGAAGACCATGTGATCAGATCAAGCTTCCAATATTGACAAAATCGACCATCAAGTTGGCTGATCAAAATTGTCATACAATATGACGAAAATTGTTAGAAAAATGCACCCACCTATTATACCTACCTTTGAAATTTGTAAAGCTTGTCTCTTGTCATTTAGTCCTCCAAAATGTGTATAAATAGAGGGCCTTGGATGATTGTAAGAGGCATTGTACATTGGTAGGATATTAGCCATTGTAATAAAATTCTCTAAGTTTTCTTCTTCTTTCTTTTCTCTAGTTTTCTTTTTCTTTATTTTCTTCTTCTTCTTTCTTTCTTTTATTTCCTTCTTAGATTATCTTTAATTTTATGTTTATGTTTACAATGCCTATGCTAGGCTAAACTTCTATTTGGTTAAGGGTGATTTCAAAGCCCTAGACATGTTTTGTGATTGATTTTCAGATTCTATCTATCATTAATTTTCTATCAAAGTTGCTTATGTTCTTCTACAAGAATTGTTCATGATGTTGTCTTGATTTATTTAGGTGTACAACTAGATAGATCTTGATAATTATCTATTGCTAGTTTAGGAGTCTTGATCCGTGTAATTGTCTTGATTTCCTATTCATAAGTGGCAATTTGTGATTAATGATTATGGTCAAGTTTTCAATAATTACAAAGTGGAACATAACCTAAGTTGAACAATCCGAGCTTATGTGTTTGTTGCTTAGATCAACCTATCTTTCTCATCATAAAGCTGCCATTAAATTGAATTTAGAGAGCTTATTCTAGGTTGTTTAATGGTTAGAGATTAAATAGAGAGCTTGTTCTATTTAACGACAAACTAAGGAAAGATTGGGATAACAGAGCTTGTTGTTATCTACGGTTGTTAACTTTGATAGTTGGTTGATATTGATAGATCTGAAATTGATTCTTAATGATGTCTAGTGGTGGAGAATGAAACCTTAACCATATTTTTCATATTTGATTCTTCTTACTTACTTGTTTTCTTACTTTTCTAGTTTGCTTATTTTTAAAAGTATATTTATTTTTATTGGCTGGTTATACCGCCTAATTTGTATATTAACTTTGTTTTATTTTTATTGGCTGGTTATACCGCCTAATTTAGTATATATATTTTTATTGGCTGGTTATACCGCCTTGCATCTTATTCTTATTATTTACTTTAGTTTAAATCTGGCTTCAAAAACCCCTTTTCTTTTATTGTTTTCTTTGAACGTAAGTTATAAACTAATAACTCATAGATTAAAACCCAATCCCTGAGGACTCGACCCTTGCTAATCATTATACTTACAATTGATCTTTTTAGTGCAAGGTTAAATAAGATACACTCTTTTGGGTGCATCAACTAGACATCATTAAGAACCAATTTCAGATCTATCAATATCAACCAACTATCAAAGTTAACAACCGTAGATAACAACAAGCTCTGTTATCCCAATCTTTCCTTAGTTTGTCGTTAAATAGAACAAGCTCTCTATTTAATCTCTAACCATCAAACAACCTAGAATAAGTTCTCTAAATTCAATTTAATGGCAGCTTTATGATGAGAAAGATAGGTTGATCTAAGCAACAAACACAGAAGCTCGGATTGTTCAACTTAGGTTATGTTCCACTTTGCAATTATTGAAAACTTGACCATAATCATTAATCACAAATTGCCACTTATGAATAGGAAATCAAGACAATTACACGGATCAAGACTCCTAAACTAGCAATAGATAATTATCAAGATCTATCTAGTTGTACACCTAAACAAATCAAGACAACATCATGAACAATTCTTGTAGAAGAACATAAGCAACTTTGATAGAAAATTAATGATCGATAGAATCTGAAAATCAATTATAAAACATGTCTAGGGCTTTGAAATCACCCTTAACCAAATAAAAGTTTAGCCTAGCATAGGTATTGTAAACATAAACATAAAATTAAAGAGAATCTAAGAAGGAAATAAAAGAAAGAAAGAAGAAGAAGAAAATAAAGAAAAAGAAAACTAGAGAAAGGAAAGTAGAAGAAAACTTAGAGAATTTTATTACAATGGCTAATATCCTACCAATGTACAATGTCTCTTACAATCATCCAAGGCCCTCTATTTATACACATTTTGGAGAGCTAAATGACAAGAGACAAGCTTTATAAATTTCAACGGTAGGTATAATAGGTGGGTGCATTTTTCTAACAATTTTCGTCATTTTGTATGACAATTCTGATCAGCCAGCTTGATAGTTGATTTTGTCAATGTTGGAGGCTTGATCTGATCAAATGGTCTTCTAGAAACATGTTCCCCTATCAGTTTGTGATCCATAGCCGTTGGAATCAGCTCATTTGCTGATGTGGATCAGAAGATATGGTCAAAATACCAAAACTGGTCAGCACAGACGTCATTGCACATCAGCCAACTTGATGGTTGATTTCGCTAGGGAAAACGACCCCGTTTCAAGAAGTGTAAAGCATGAAAAAGATAGATATGCCTCTTAACTTTGCACTGTAAAAGTTTCAGCCTTAATGCTTCAGTGAAACTCCAGATATAGCTGATATGGCAAAAGGTGTCGGAACTAGAACTGAACTGGATTTGCCCTTAATTCTTGATTTAACCTAGTAATCTGAAATCACTCAAAGAAACTCGTGAAAAACACCAAATTACATAAAAATATAAAAGATCATAAACATAATTAGACTAAGCAATAATAACTCGTATTTGACACAAAACAATAATAAAACATAACTAAAAACTATATAATTATACGAGTTATCACACCCCCACACTTAGATTGTTGCTAGTCCCTAGCAACGACTCAATCCTAGAAAAAATAAAAATAAATAAATAAACAGGAAACAAGTTAAAGGGATCTCAAACAAACAAGCAAGATCAAGCGTAAGAATTGGCAAGGCATCTAATTAAGTATCATTGGCATATTAAGTTCGAGTAAAGGGTCAATGAGATTAAAATTGAAGGCACTACCGTACGATTGAGGAACTTCCTTCTTGGCGAGACTTTAGCTAGCCATGGAGGACTAGGCAAACTATAGCTTCATAAGTACACATGCTAAGATCCTTGTCACCGCAGTTCACAAGTGAACTTGACAAATCTGATCGGTACAGAGATGAATCTGAGGCTTATGGACAAGTGAGGGGTGGAATGTTCAAACATAATCTGAGGTTTATCACAAGTTAGGCTCAAGAAATATAATAATAATGTGATCAATCCTCTCAAAATATTTCCATTCTCACTCATCCTTAGTCCTATGTTCAACATTAATATTTTGAAAAGAAAACAAAAAGCAAGAAAAGACTCGATCCAAAGAAAATAGAAAAGTAAAAACCTCTCTATAATGAAGAACCTCGAATCTTGAATTCTGATTTTTTTTTTTTTTAAGCACAAGTGATTTTCTTTTGATTTGTGCCCTCATTGGGACATCTTTTATGCACAATCACATATATTCATAATCATCATTCTTGTTTTTTTTTTTTTTTTTTTTTTTTTTTTTTTTTTTTTAAGAAATCACATTGGATTCCATACTTTCTTTATTAATCAAACAAGACAGATTTTCATCAACTCTTTTTTTTTCAGCATCTTTTTCTCAACTCATCACAACATTGTTTTGGCATCAATAAGTTCGAAGTTCACGACTCTAAAAACAGTCACTCATTCTAACTACCCTCTTTTGCATTATTTCCCATTTTTTTTTTCAGATTTCAAAAGATAACAAAATAAACAAGAAGGAAACACACAATCCCAAACCCAATGATCACAAATATTATCATAAAAGTATAAAGAGGGAATGGGGGTCGGAATCGTATCCGTTCACTTTGGCAAAATTTCTGGAGTTCATATCTAGGGATCCAACCCGAAGGTTTACAACCTATGGGCTCCTAATGTAAGGGGGGCAAAGATAAGGGGCTTTCTGGATAGTGACTTTGTTCTATGATCAGATCATGTATAGATGTAAGCATCTATGTGATGACCTAAATCTGCATGTGGAATGAAGAGAAAAAGTAAACTTACTATGTCTTCCCAGTTTTCCGTGGCTTTCCAAAGGCTCACCATGAATTCACATTCCAACAAAAATCGAACCGATCTGCCAAAAACAATCTCAAAGATATTTGATCATCAAAAATATTCAATTTTCAGAAAACCAAATTGAAAATAACCTAGATAACTTAATCAAAGCCTTTGTAACTCTATTGCTTTATCCACATGCTTGCCAAGATTATACTAATACTCAAATAAAAAAAATACATACACGAAAGTAGTAAAACACATGCAGATAATAAACGGACAAGATTTTTTTTTTTTTTTTTGAAAAGATTAAATCAAACTCACAAGGTATGTCTCAAGTCTCCCTTACTCAGACCATGTTCAGAATGAATACTTCTAAATGGCTTAAAACACAACAATTTTTTTTTTTTTTTTTTTTTTTTACAAATTAGCAAAATATGTCCCTTACCCCCTACTAAAATATGACATTGTCCCCAATGCCAAATTTTAAAGGTAGAATTTAGGAGATATTACCTGCAGAGGTTGCTAACCACTTATTATAACTGAGACACAACAAACAAAATGTTAGATAATGTCACAAAGACAAAGTGCAATCCACTCCTTGCTTATCTATATCTCTTTTTCTTTTTTCGAGCGTTTGCGAAACATCCGTAGCAGGTAAATACTCATAAGCTTGGAGCTTTTTGACTAAATCTTCAATGGTTGTAGCAGAAATTATGGTTCTCCTTGCCTCTGAAAACATGAATCCATTTTCCACAGCATTATCTAAATATGAAAGCAAATTACTAAAATAACCATTAATATTAAGCAAACCAATGGGTTTCTTTTTTGTGACCAAAGATGACCAAGAAGTCACGCAAGCTATTTCTTCCAATGTACCCAGACCTCTTGGTAAAGCAATGAATGCATCGGCACAATGGTACATGATTGTCATCCGTTCAGGGATACTCCATACTTGTATTTCCTTACCCATGGTAGGTCCACAAAAACCTGTGAATAGTTTTGGCACGATTCCTAGAACTGGACTTCCTCCGGCGTGTGCTGCTGTAGCGACTGCTCCCATTAAACTCGTACTACCGCCTCCATAAATCAACTGGATCTTTTGTTGGGCAAGTATTACTCCAACTCTTATGGCTTCATCAGCTAATATTTTTATTTTTCCCTGGATAAGCACCTCCAAAGACACAAATTTTTTCAATGCGCTGAGACGAAGTACTTTCCATTTTTTTTTTCGAGTGCCTGAAAGAGAATGAGTACATGGTGTAATATATAGAGGACTGAGTAGTGAATCAGACAAGAGTAATAATGTCGCCGAAAGTGTATTTGACCTGTCAGAAGAAAATGTTAACCTAACAAAAGATTTTTGTGTGATTTCAGGAAGAAAATCAAAAAGAGAAGAAAAATCAACCGTAAAAGACCAATGCAAAAAAAAAAAAACAGAATAATTACACAAATCGAACAACACGTAAATTAAACCGAAATGAAGTTATTGCAAATCAAACCAAAAGCTGAGAAGTCATTTATTGTAGTTGTGATTGTGGCTCACATCTTCCTCTGGTTTTATGTCTAGAAACGGCTTAAACGCCTTCTATGAGTCGAGGATATGCTTCCCATCCAGTTTTCTTACAAGCTGGCAAACAGGGTCTTTTAACATCAGATTCCCAAGATGTTGCCATTCCCTTTGGAATTGCGGCCATAAATCAAGAATTTCTCTTTGTACGTCTCCACTAGGATGCGTCTCAAGAGAAAGTTGGATATTACCCAAATTCTCCTTACTCAGTCCATCCTTAATGAATTCAATTTTATCATCTCGATTAGAGGACGGAATCCCAATAGAACGACATTTACCGTTACACGTCCATCGTGCACATTTGTGGCAATTTGAACTCATGCGCTTTGCTCGTCGCTTCTTTGCAAAAGTGCTTCTACCTGTACCTGGTAAATGCAAAACAGGAAGATATTCATCTTCACGTACCTTGGCTTCAATTATCCAACGTATGTCTTCAGGAATCCCTTTGTGCATAAGCATTCTTAATCTTTCAAATCGAACTTGGTAAAGCTTTAGTAAAATATTTCGAGGAAAAGGAGGAAATCGTTTCTGCAATCTTGTGAGAATATCATCCATCCTAAAAAAAATGAAAGAGAAATTTATATACAATATCAGTTTTGTGGGTAGCTGATGGAACCGACTTAAATAATCACGGAGTACCGTTATCCGGCATTTAACCGGGGTTAAAAAAAATTAAAATAAAAATTATATTTACATCTAGTCCTCGAGCAAAATCAAATAGCGACAAAATAATAAAACCTAATCTAATCCTCTTTCAATACAAATTAGAGACAATCATTGAACAAGTCTTATAAATTAATCAATAGCTTAAAGAGTTTCACAAAAAATCATGCTTGATAGTAAATGGTTTGAGTTAAGCTAAAATTAACATAACATATCTCAATGAAAATAGTGCATGTTCAAATTTAATCTCAACTTCTCACATGGGATACCCTCATGATTTTCACTCTTTAAAGTAGTGGTGAAGTGTTTACACTCAATCAATCTCATGAAAACAGTTCTACCATATTCTTGCTTGTCCACCTATTCTCCACTATTTAGATCATACAACTTCATGAATCAAGAGGTCTTTAATCAAGGTTGTAATGGGGCCAAGGGGTTTGTAATGTGGTTGAAGAACAAAAGGATAAAGATATCACAAAGGTTCCAAAGAGCTCATAAAGTTTAGAGACATAATAAGATCATACAAAGAAACTTCTCAAAACACTTTACAAGTACATAGTCACCTAGGCCGAATATTCATGTTGGGCCTTTTCTTATTCTAAACAACTTTGTAACATTTTTTTTTCTTCACAAATTCAAGAGATGATTCATATTTTTTTTTTACATATGAATGTATTTGCTAGTATTCCATTTCTTTTTCTATTGACTTTTCTTTTCTTTCCCCCCCACACTTATTTCTTGTTTCTAACCCAAATTTTCAATAGATCTTCCTTGTCTTTGCAACTTGTCTCAAAACATGCTAATTCATCTTTGGAACAAAGGTAAAGATATAAATAAGTATATTTAGGTTAGGGACAAGTTATGGTTACCAAAGAGATAGCATATTCAATGTAGGCTCAAATTGGTTCACTAAGGGTGTGTTCTCTTGGAACATCAATAAGGGATGGCTGTTTGGCCCTGGCTAAAAATCTTAATGCCTCTATCATATTCATGTTGTCACATGCATCAATATAGTCTCAACAAGGTCTAAAGCAAGTTCTAGAGAATCATGTAATCATAAGAGCACTCAAGAAAGAAATTAGATTGATTTGTATAATGCATCAATCATTATAGGCTCAAAAACTCACAAGGATGATTATACAAGTCAGATTAAGTCTAAACATGCTTCTTTCTCAATCAACATATCATATTAACATTGGCTCATAAAAAGGTTGATATCAAGTTCAATTCTCATGAAAATCTTCTCACTAATAAATCTGTTTTAGACTTATGCAATTCATATCTCATCATAGTATTGAAAGTAACTAAAACACACTAAAAACAACATAAAAAAAAAAAACAAAACTCAAAAACAAAACACTCTAAATAAAATCCTAAATTCTTCCCCCCCACACATAATTTTTACATTGTCCTCAATGTAGTGCTATTATCCCCCAATGCAAGAATTATATATAAGAGAAAAGAACTATTAAACAAAAGAAAAGAAAAACAATAAAAGATAGAATGATGGAGAGTAAGGAATATGCAAATCTGATATAATAGATGCTCTACATCCTTTTGGGTTGCCTCCCAAGAAGCGCTTGGTTTATTGTCCTCAGCCTGACTTAGACCTATGCCATTATTATTCAACATAATTTGGCTCAAAAAGTGGAAACTCCTCTACATCTTGTATTGGAAAGTTCTCATAGTAAGGCTTCAATCTATGACCATTCACTTTGAATGCCTTATCTGTTTTTGGGCTTTGGATTTCAACTGCACCATGAGTAAATACATTAGTAATAACAAAAGGTCCAACCCAACGAGAACGTAACTTACCTAGAAATAACTTAAGGCGTGAATGGAAGAGAAGAACTTTTTGTCCAACAACAAATTCCTTTCTTGATATCATCTTGTCATGGAATGCCTTAGTCTTTTCCTTGTAAATCCTAGAATTCTGATAGGCATCATTCCTTATCTCCTCTAATTCTTGTAGGTCAAGTTTTCTTTTCTTTCCTGTCTCATCCATCTCCATGTTGCATTGTTTGATAGCCCAATATGATTTATGTTCCAATTCAACCGGAAGATGACAAGGCTTACCATAAACAAGTCGATAAGGAGACATACCAATGGGTGTCTTATATGCTGTCCTATAAGCCCAAAGTGCATCATCAAGTCGTGAACTCCAATCCTTCCTATTTGGATTAACTGTCTTTTCAAGGATGGACTTAACTTCTCGGTTTGACACTTCAGCTTGCCCACTAGTTTGAGGATGATATGAGGTGGAGACCTTGTGTGTGATGTTATACTTCCTGAAAAGTGTTTCCATAGTCCTATTACAAAAGTGAGTACCTCTATCGCTGATTATGGCCTTTGGCGTTCCAAACCTAGCAAAGATGTTAGTCTTGACAAAATCTTAAACTACTTTAGAATCATTAGTCCTAGTGGATTTTGTTTCCACCCACTTTGAAACATAATCAACGGCAAGTAAAATATAAAGATTACCAAAAGAAGAAGGAAAAGGTCCCATGAAATCCATGACCCATACATCAAAAATTTCAACAATAAGTATTGGAGTTTGAGACATTTGATTTCTAGCACCTAAGTTACCTGTTCTTTGGCAACGATCACATGACTTGCAAAAGAGGTATGCATCTTTGAATATAGTAGGCCAATAAAATCCAGAATCAAGAACTTTCATGGCTGTTCTTTTGGATCCAAAGTATCCTCCACATGCATAAGAGTGACAAAAGGTGAGAATAGATTGAAATTCAGATTCGAGTACACACCTTCTTATAATCTGATCGAGGCAATGCTTCCAAAGGTAAGGATCATCCCATATGTAGAATTTGGCATCACTCTTGATCTTATTTCTTTGAGCTTGTGACAACTCTTGTGGCAACTTCTTGGTAACTAAGTAATTAACAATATCGGCATACCAAGGAGTTGTTGTACATAAAAAGAAGTTGCTCATCCGGAAAGTTCTCATTTAAGGGTAGTGCATCCTCTTCATGAACTAAACGGCTAAGATGGTCCGCAACCAGGTTGTCACTACCTCTCTTATCTTTTATCTCCAAATCAAACTCTTGTAAGAGGAGTATCCATCTAATCAACCTTGGTTTCTCCTCCTTCTTAGTGAGTAAGTACTTAAGGGCTGCATGGTCAGAATATACAATTACTTTAGTACCAATTAAATAAGATCGAAATTTTTCTAAAGCAAATACAACAGCCAAAAGTTCTTTTTCAGTAGTGGAATAGTTCAATTGAGCATCATTAAGAGTTCGGGAGGCATAATAAATGGCATGTGAGGCTTTGCCAACCCGTTGGTCCAAAACAGCTCCAATGGCATAGTCACTAGCATCACACATGATTTCAAAAGGTACATTCCAATCTGGTGGTTGGATGATAGGAGCTGATGTCAAGAGTCCCTTCAATGTTTTTCCCAAAACAGCTCCAATGGCATAGTCACTAGCATCACACATGATTTCAAAACTATTCCTTGTTCTACCATAAAGTGACATTTTTCCCAATTCAAAACAAGGTTAGTTTCCATGCATCTTTCAAGTACAAGTGTAAGGTTCTCTAGACATCTATCAAAAGAATCACCATAGACACTAAAATCATCCATAAACACTTCTATGATGTTCTCTACATAATCTGAAAATATGCTAACCATACACCTTTGGAATGTAGCTGGTGCATTACAAAGACCAAATGGCATACGCCGGTATGCAAAAGTACCAAATGGACATGTGAATGTTGTTTTCTCTTGGTCCTCCGGAGCAATGGCTATCTGATTATAACCTGAAAAACCATCAAGAAAACAATAATGAGAATGGCCAGCTAACCTTTCAAGCATTTGATCAATAAAAGGTAAAGGAAAGTGGTCTTTGCGAGTTGTGGAATTAAGTTTACGATAATTAATACAAACTCGCCATCCTGTTTGAATCCTAGTAGGAACAAGTTCATTCTCATTATTTGTTACCACCGTTACACCTGATTTCTTTGGAACCACTTGGACTGGGCTCACCCATTTGCTATCCGAGATAGGATAGATCACTCCAACATCTAGGAGCTTCAGTATCTCCTTTTTCACAACCTCCATCATAAGAGGGTTCAATCTTCTTTGTGCTTCTCTTGTTGGTTTGGACCCCTCCTCTAACAAAATCCGGTGCATGCACATGGATGGGCTTATTCCCTTGATATCGGCAATTGTCCAACCAATTGCTGTTTTATGCTCTCTAAGCACCCGGATAAGTCGCTCTTCTTGCAAAGGTGTGAGCTCTTTGGCAATGATGACAGGTAGTGTGTCCTTTTCACCTAAGAACACATATTTCAAGTGGTTCGGTAGTGGTTTCAACTCTAAAGTTGGTGCCTGCAAAATGGAAAGTA
The DNA here is from genome assembly GCA_030761205.1 of Fremontodendron californicum. NCBI lineage: Eukaryota > Viridiplantae > Streptophyta > Magnoliopsida > Malvales > Malvaceae > Fremontodendron > Fremontodendron californicum. The sequence goes on along the minus strand of JAULJL010000019.1, from coordinate 4,306,221 downwards.
GAAGTTTCTCATTAGATAATTGCAAATCAATAAATGAAACATCAAACCTTGCATCTTTAGGTGGCAGTGAGTGTAAAGATTCTAGTGCCCCTTCCACATGGTCACTCAAGGCTAGTTCCCCTTTAGCATTCCACATTCCGAGATGTTTGCTAAGGACTATCTCCACACTATCTTCACCATCTAGCTCATAAGTTTGCTGCACTAGTGAGTCAATTATATCAATATTAAAAACAGAATGCACATCACTAGGATATCTCATGGCCTCAAAAATGTTAAAGCGAATTATTTCACCTACAAATTCCATAGTTAAAGTGCCATCATGTACATCTATTTTAGTTCTTGCTGTTTTCAAGAATGGTCTCCCTAATAGAATAGGTGTGGGATTAGAAGACATCTCATCTTCCATCTCAATAACATAAAAGTCAGCGGGAAAAACCAATTCATTAACCTGTACAAGAACGTCTTCTACAACTCCTCTTGGATAAGTGTTAGAACGGTCAGCAAGTTGTATTATAACACCGGTTTCCTCTAATGGTCCTAGATTCAATGAAGCATAAATTGAATATGGCATGACATTAATAGATGCCCCTAGATCTAGCATAGCACGCTCAAACCTGGTGTTGCCTATCTTACAAGGAATGGTCAACATACCTGGATCCTTGCATTTAGGTGGGAGTTTCTTTTGAAGAACAGCTGACACATTCTCCCCCACACTTACCTTTTCATTCCATTTCAACTTCCGTTTAGATGTGCACAACTCTTTTAGGAACTTGGCATATCTTGGCACTTGCTTGATAGCATCTAGTAAAGGAATGTTCACCTCTACTTTCCGGAAGGTTTCCAAAATTTCCTTCTCTTGCTCCTCCTTCTTGGACTTTGCTAACCTGTTAGGAAAAGGTGGAGGAGTTATATAAGAAGGAAAGGATGGTTTAGGAATTACCTTTTTTAGTGGCTCGTTGGGATGTGAAGAGGATGCCATGGTATTTTTCTCCCCTTGAGCACTATCATTTTGTGGTGTCTCTAGCTGTTTCCCACTTCTTAAAGTTATAGCATTGGCATTCTCTCTTGGATTCACTATGGTTTGGGAAGGTAATTTCCCATAATCCCTTGCTTGCATTTGACTCATGGTTGTTGCCAATTGCCCTATTTGAGTCTCCAAATTTCGAATACTTGTCTTTGTTTCCTGTTGAAATTGAATTGTATTAGTAGAAAGAGCTTTAACAAGATCTTCAAGAGAAGTACCTGAATTTTGGGTGGGTGGCAGTTGTTGTCGGGTTTGGTATGGTTGTTGCACTCTTTGCTGAAAACCCTGTGGCCTGTTGATGCACCCAAAAGAGTGTATCTTATTTAACCTTGCACTAAAAAGATCAATTGTAAGTATAATGATTAGCAAGGGTCGAGTCCTCAGGGATTGGGTTTTAATCTATGAGTTATTAGTTTATAACTTACGTTCAAAGAAAACAATAAAAGAAAAGGGGTTTTTGAAGCCAGATTTAAACTAAAGCAAATAATAAGAATAAGATGCAAGGCGGTATAACCAGCCAATAAAAATATATATACTAAATTAGGCGGTATAACCAGCCAATAAAAATAAAACAAAGTTAATATACAAATTAGACGGTATAACCAGCCAATAAAAATAAATATACTTTTAAAAATAAACAAACTAGAAAAGTAAGAAAACAAGTAAGTAAGAAGAATCAAATATGAAAAATATGGTTAAGGTTTCATTCTCCACCACTAGACATCATTAAGAATCAATTTCAGATCTATCAATATCAACCAACTATCAAAGTTAACAACCGTAGATAACAACAAGCTCTGTTATCCCAATCTTTCCTTAGTTTGTCGTTAAATAGAACAAGCTCTCTATTTAATCTCTAACCATTAAACAACCTAGAATAAGCTCTCTAAATTCAATTTAATGGAAGCTTTATGATGAGAAAGATAGGTTGATCTAAGCAACAAACACATAAGCTCGGATTGTTCAACTTAGGTTATGTTCCACTTTGCAATTATTGAAAACTTGACCATAATCATTAATCACAAATTGCCACTTATGAATAGGAAATCAAGACAATTACACGGATCAAAACTCCTAAACTAGCAATAGATAATTATCAAGATCTATCTAGTTGTACACCTAAATAAATCAAGACAACATCATGCACAATTCTTGTAGAAGAACATAAGCAACTTTGATAGAATATTAATGATAGATAGAATCTGAAAATCAATCACAAAACATGTCTAGGGCTTTGAAATCACCCTTAACCAAATAGAAGTTTAGCCTAGCATAGGCATTGTAAACATAAACATAAAATTAAAGAGAATCTAAGAAGGAAATAAAAGAAAGAAAGAAGAAGAAGAAAATAAAGAAAAAGAAAACTAGAGAAAAGAAAGAAGAAGAAAACTTAGAGAATTTTATTACAATGGCTAATTTCCTACCAATCTACCCTCTCTTACAATCATCCAAGGCCCTCTATTTATACACATTTTGGAAGGCTAAATGACAAGAGACAAGCTTTACAAATTTCAAAGGTAGGTATAATAGGTGGGTGCATTTTTCTAACAATTTTCGTCATATTGTATGACAATTTTGATCAGCCAACTTGATGGTCGATTTTGTCAATTTTGGAGGCCTGATCTGATCACAGGGTCTTCTAGAAAAATGTTCCCCTATCAGTTACTGATCCATAGCCGTTGGAATCAGCTCATTTGCTAATGTGGATAAGAAGATATGGGCAAAATACAAAAACAGGTCAGCACAGACGTCATTGCACATCAGCCAACTTGATGGTCGATTTCTCTAGGGAAAACGACTCCGTTTCAAGAAGTGTAAAACATGAAAAAGATAGATATGCCTCTTAACTTTGCATGGTTAAAATTTCAGCCTTATTTCTTCAGTGAAACTCGAGATATAGCTGATATGGCAAACGGTGTCGAAACTGGAACTGAACTGGATTTGCCCTTAACTCTAGTAATCTGAAATCACTCAAAGAAACTTGTGAAGAACACCAAATTACATAAAAATATAAAAGATCATAAACACAATTAGACTAAACAATAATAACTCATATTTGACACAAAACAATAATAAAACATAACTAAAAACTATATAATTATACGAGTTATCACACCCCCACACTTAGATTGTTGCTAGTCCCTAGCAACGACTCAATAAAATAAGAAAATCTAATCTAATCCATTTTCTTAGGAAATCACGGTGGCACTTAGCATGTGACACAAGCCTTTAAACCCCTAGGTGTCCCTAGTGGACGAGTTTAGTCTCGTGAGGGTTTACTAGAACGATACCCACAAACATTGAAGACATAAGAAAAACTAAAAATAATAATTATAACTAATCCTTCCAATATAAATTAGAGATAATCATTGGACAAGTCTTAAAAACTAATCAATAGCTTAAAGAAATTCACAAAAATTCTTGCTTGAATGTAAATAGTTTGAGTTAAGCCAATATTAACATAACATATTTCAATCAAAATAGTGCATATTCAAACTTAATCTCAACCTCTCACATGGGATACTCTCATGATTTTCACTCTTTAAAGTAGTGGTAAAGTGTTTACACTCAATCAATCTCATGAAAATAGTTCTACCATATGCTTGCTTGTCCACCTATTCTCCACTAAAAGATCATGCAACTTCATAAATCAAGAGGTCTTTAATCAAGGTTGTAATGGGGCCAAGGGGTTTGTAATGTGGTTGAAGAACAAAAGGATAAAGATATCACAAAGGTTCCAAAGAGTTCATAAAGTTTAGAGACATAAAAAGATTATACAAAGAAACTTCTCAAAACTCTTTACAAGTACATAGTCACCTAGGCCGGATATTCATGTTGGGCCTTTTCTGCATTTTAAACAACTTTGTAACATCTTTTTCTTTTTCCACAAATTCAAGAGATGATTCATATTTTTTTTTACATAGGAATATATTTGCCAGTATTCCATTTCTTTTTCTCTTGACTTTTCTTTTCTTTCCCCCCCACACTTATTTCTTGTTTCTAACCCAAATTTTTAACTAAAAATATCCCTTGTTTTTTTGCAATATGTCTCAAAATATATAATTCATCTTTAGAACAAGGGTAAGGATATAAGTATATTTAGGCTAGGTGTAAGTTGTGGTTACCAATAAAACAACATATTTAATATAGGCTCAAATTGGCTCACTAGTGGGGATGTTCTCTTAGAACATTAATAATGGATGGCTGTTTGGCTCTGGTTATAATCCTAATGCCTCTATCATATTCATGTTGTCACATGTATCAATATAGTCTCAAACAGTTTAAAGCAAGTTCTAGAGAATCATGTAATCATAAGAGCACTCAAGAAAGAAATTAGATTGATTTGTATAATGCATCAATCATTATAGGCTCAAAAACTCACAAGGATGATTATACAAGTCAGATTAAGTCTAAACATGCTTCTTTCTCAATCAACATATCATATTAACATTGGCTCATAAAAAGGTTGACATCAAGCTCAATTCTCATGAAGATCTTCTCACTAATAAATCTGTTTTAGACTTATGCAATTCATATCTCATCATTGTATTAAAAAGGAACTAAAACACACTAAAAAAATAATAATAATAATAAAGACTCATAAAAAAAAATAGTAGACGAAAATAAAAGAAATCCTAAATCATTCCCCCCACAGTTAATTCTTACATTGTCCTCAATGTAAGTCTATTAACCCAAATGAAAGAATCATGTGTAAGAGAAAAGAACTAATAACATAAGAATAGGAACAACTAAGACTCAAAACAAAACAAAACCATGCAACCTAAATAATCCTAAAATACTAAACAAAAATTAACAAGTAAACATAAAAAGATTAAAATCAAACTGACAAGGTATGTCTCAAGTCTCCCTTACTCAGACCTTGTTCAGAATGAATACTTTTAAATGGCTTAAAACACAAATTTCTTTTTTTTTTCTTTTTTTTTTTTTGAAGGTAAAATTTAGGATATATTACCTGTAGAGGTTGCTAACCACTTATTATAACTGAGACACAACAAACAAAATGTTAGATAATGTCACAAAGACAAAGTGCAATCCACTCCTTACTCGTCCATATCTCTTTTTCTTTTTCCGAGCGTTTGCGAAACAACCGTAGCAGATAAACACTTATAAGCTTGGAGCTTTTTGAGTAAATCTTCAATGGTTGTAGCAGAAATTATGGTTCTCCTTGCCTCTGAAAACATGAATCCATTATCCACAGCATTATCTAAATATGAAAGCAAATTACTAAAATAACCATTAATATTAAGCAAACCAATGGGTTTCTTATTTGTGACCAAAGATGACCAAGAAGCCACGCAAGCTATTTCTTCCAATGTACCCAGACCTCCTGGTAGAGCAATGAATGCATCGGCAGAATGGTACATGATTGTCATCCGTTCAGGGATACTCCAGACTTGTATTTCCTTACCCACGGTAGGTCCACAAAAACTTGTGAATAGTTTTGGCACGATTCCCAGAACTGGACTTCCTCCGGCGTGTGCTGCTGTAGCGACTGCTCCCATTAAACCCGTACTACCGCCTCCATAAATCAAGTGGATCTTTTGTTGGGCAAGTATTACTCCAACTCTTATGGCTTCATCAGCGAATATGTTATTTTTCCCTGGATAAGCACCTTCAAAGACACAAATTTTTTTAATGCGCTGGGACGAAGTACTTTCTATTTTTTTTTCTTTTTCGAGTGCCTGAAAGAGAATGAGTACATGGTGTAATTTATAGAGGACTGAGTAGTGAATCAGACAAGAGTAATAATGTCGCCGAAAGTGTATCTGACCTGTTAGAAGAAAATGTTAACCTAACAAAAGATTTTTGCGTGATTTCAGGAAGAAAAAATCAACCGTAAAAGTCAAATAAAAAAAACGTGAATAATTACACAAATCGAACAACACGTAAATTAAACCAAAATAAAGTTATTGCAAATCAAACCAAAAGCTGAGAAGTCATTTATTGTAGTTGTGATTGTGGCTCACATCTTCCTCTGGTTTTACGTCCAGAAACGGCTTAAACGCCTTCTATGAGTCGAGGATATGCTTCCCATCCAGTTTTCTTACAAGCTGGCAAACAGGGTCTTTTAACATCAGATTCCCAAGATGTCGCCATTCCCTTTGGAATTGCGGCCATAAATCAAGAATTTCTCTTTGTACGTCTCCACTAGGATGCGTCTCAAGAGAAAGTTGGATATTACCCAAATTCTCCTTACTCAGTCCATCCTTAATGAATTCAATTTTATCATCTCGATTAGAGGACGGAATCCCAATAGAACGACATTTACCGTTACACGTCCATCGTGCACATTTGTGGCAGTTTGAACCCATGCGCTTTGCTTGTCGCTTCTTTGCAAAAGTGCTTCTACCTGTACCTGGTAAATGCAAAATAGGAAGATATTCATCTTCACGTACCTTGGCTTCAATTATCCAACGTATGTCTTCAGGAATCCCTTTGTGCATAAGCATTCTTAATCTTTCAAATCGAACTTGGTAAAGCTTCAGTAAAATATTTCGAGGAAAAGGAGGAAATCGTTTCTGCAATCTTGTGAGAATATCATCCATCCTGAAAAAAAAATGAAAAAAATTGAAAGAGAAATTGGAAGATAAATTTATATACAATATCAGTTTTGTGGGTAGCTGATGGAACCGACTTAAATAATCACGGAGTACCGTTATCCGCCATTTAACCGGGGTTAAAAAAAATAAAAATTATATTTACATTTAGTTATTTTCAAAACAAGGATCAGAAAGAAAAACAACATAAAAAAAACTCAAAAACAAAACACTCTAAATAAAATCCTAAATTCTTCCCTCCACACATAATTCTTACATTGTCATTAATGTAATGCTATTAATCCCAAATGAAAGAATCATGTGTAAGTGAAAAGAACTAATAAACAAAATAAACTTATGCAGCCTAAATGAACTTAGAAACACTAAACACAATTAACAAAGAAACATAAGAAAAAGATAAAGAAAAAGACAGCAAATCTGAGGATGGCAGTTTGGCAATGCTTTCACTAATTAGGCTGCCTCCCCCAATTAGCACTTGATTGATTGTTTTCAGCCTAGCCAATTCCCCTTCTTGGCTTTTTAGGATCTTTTGGCTTAGACATGAAACTTCTCAGATTTTTGCGTTTTGGAGGAAGTTTTCTTTGCAAAACAGCCAATGCCTTCTCCCCCACACGTATTATTTCATCATTCTTGGTGGGGTATAGCTCTTTGAGGAATTGTGCATATCTTGGTACTTGTCTAATGACATCCACAAGCATGCTGTTTAAGGTTTCCAAAAATTGTTGTTCATGTTCCTCCTTTTTGGACTTTGCAAATCTGCTAGGAAAAAGTGGAGAAGGAACATTAGTAGAAATAAGAACCTTAAAAGCTACCTGAGGTGTCATAGTACTCTCAATTTGAATGGTGGCTTCATTATCCTCATGAAGTGAATCCATCTTTGGTTTTGTCTCATCCTCATCTTGTTCCTCATTTCTCAAGGTCACAATAGTAGCATTCTCCTTTGGGTTAATCACCGTTTGGGAATGGAGTGCTAGAGATCTTTCTGCTACTAATTCCACCGTACTACTAGCCAATAGGCTCATTTGCCTTTCCAAACTCTGGATGCTTGCCATTGTTTCCTGTTGAAATTGCAAAGTATCAGTAACAAGAGAATGTACAAGATCTTCTAAAGAAGTACCTGAGTTTTGAGTCATATGTGGTGGTTGAAAAAGATCTGGTTCTTGAGACCATGATTGATTGAAGCTAGATGGATGAGTGTAATTGGCATAAGGATCTACTTCTTGGTAATTTTTCGAGTAGCCATAATTAGTATGATCCCACCATCCCTCACGGTAAGTGTTTGAGTAATGATCATACTGTTGGTCTTGGAACACTTGATGGCCTTGACATCCTCCCGTGGCCAATTGTTGAACTGGGGAGGTGAGATTGGCTTGTTGATTCTCCATGTTCATGTATGCCACCAACTCTTCAAGTGTTAGATTGCTCAAATCCATCGGTTTTTTTTTTTTTTTTCCTTTTTTTTTTCAAAATTTGATAAGAAAAACCCGTATGTACAAGAAAATAAAACTCATTAGAACTAAAAATAAGAATAAACCAAATAACAAATAAACTAAAAAAACAATCCCCGGCAATGGCGCCAAAAAATTGATGCACCCAAAAGAGTGTATCTTATTTAACCTTGCACTAAAAAGATCAATTGTAAGTATAATGATTAGCAAGGGTCGAGTTCTCAGGGATTGGGTTTTAATCTATGAGTTATTAGTTGATAACTCGTATAATTATATAGTTTTTAGTTATGTTTTATTATTGTTTTGTGTCAAATACGAGTTATTATTGTTTATTCTAATTGTGTTTATGATCTTTTATATTTTTATGTATTTTGGTGTTTTTCACAAGTTTCTTTGAGTGATTTCAGATTACTAGAATTAAGGGCAAATCCAGTTCAGTTCCAGTTCCGACACCTTTTTCCATATCAGCTATATCTCGAGTTTCACTGAAGCAATAAGGCTGAAATTTGTAGCCATGCAAAGCTAAGAGGCATATATATCTTTTTAATGTTTTACACTTCTTGAAACGGAGTCGTTTTCCCTAGCGAAATCGACCATCAAGTTGGCTGATGTGCAATGACGTCTGTGCTGACCTGTTTTCGTATTATGCCTATATCTTCTTATCCACATCAGCAAATGAGCTGATTCTAACGGCTATGGATCAGTAACTGATAGGGTAACATTTTTCTAGAAGACCATGTGATCAGATAAGGCCTCCAACATTGACAAAATCGACCATCAAGTTGGCTGATCAAAATCGTCATATATGACAAAAATTGTTAGAAAATGCACCCACCTATTATACCTACCTTTGAAATTTGTAAAGCTTGTCTCTTGTCATTTAGCCCTCCAAAATGTGTATAAATAGAGGGCCTTGGATGATTGTAAGGGATCATATTGTACATAGGTAGGATATTAGCCATTTTAATAAAATTCTCTAAGTTTTCTTCTTCTTTCTTTTCTCTAGTTTTCTTTTTCTTTAGAGAGAGCAAGAGGTTGGATAATTAATATTCTTCCTCTTCTTCTTTCTTTCTTTTATTTTCTTCTTAGATTTTCTTTAATTTTATGTTTATGTTTACAATGCCTATGCTAGGCTAAACTTCTATTTGGTTAAGGGTGATTTCAAAGCCCTAGACATGTTTTGTGATTGATTTTCAGATTCTATCTATCATTAATATTCTATCAAAGTTGCTTATGTTCTTCTACAAGAATTGTGCATGATGTTGTCTTGATTTATTTAGGTGTACAACTAGATAGATCTTGATAATTATCTATTGCTAGTTTAGGAGTTTTGATCCGTGTAATTGTCTTGATTTCCTATTCATAAGTGGCAATTTGTGATTAATGATTATGGTCAAGTTTTCAATAATTGCAAAGTGGAACATAACCTAAGTTGAACAATCCGAGCTTATGTGTTTGTTGCTTAGATCAACCTATCTTTCTCATCATAAAGCTGCCATTAAATTGAATCTAGAGAGCTTATTCTAGGTTGTTTGATGGTTAGAGATTAAATAGAGAGCTTGTTCTATTTAACGACAAACTAAGGAAAGATTGGGATAACAGAGCTTGTTGTTATCTACGGTTGTTAACTTTGATAGTTGGTTGATATTGATAGATCTGAAATTGATTCTTAATGATGTCTAGTGGTGGAGAATGAAACCTTAACCATATTTTTTCATATTTGATTCTTCTTACTTACTTGTTTTCTTACTTTTAGTTTGCTTATTTTTAAAAGTATATTTATTTTTATTGGCTGGTTATACCGCCTAATTTGTATATTAACTTTGTTTTATTTTTATTGGCTGGTTATACCGCCTAATTTAGTATATATATTTTTATTGGCTGGTTATACCGCCTAATTTAGTATATATATTTTTATTGGCTGGTTATACCGCCTTGCATCTTATTATTATTATTTACTTTAGTTTAAATCTGGCTTCAAAAACCCCTTTTCTTTTATTGTTCTTGAATTTAAGTTTTAAACTATTAACTTATAAACTAAAACCCAATCCCTGAGGACTCGACCCTTGCTAACTACTATACTTACAATTTATCTTTTTAGTGCAAGGTTAAATAAGATACACTCTTTTGGGTGCATCAAGTTTTTGGCGCCGTTGCCGGGGATTGTTTTCTTTAGTTTATTTGTTACTTGGTTTATTCTTATTTTCAGTTCTAATGAGTTTTTTTTTCTTGTACATACGGGTTTTTCTTATCAAATTTTGAAAAAAAAAAAAAAAGAACGATGGAATTGAGCAATCTAACACTTGAAGAGTTGGTGACATACATGAACATGGAGAATCAACAAGCCAATCTCACCTCCCCAGTTCAACAATTGGCCATGGGAGGATGTCAAGGCCATCAAGTGTTCCAAGACCAACAGTATGATCATTACTCAAACACTTACCATGAGGGATGGTGGGATCATACTAATTATGGCTACTCGAAAAATTACCAAGAAGCAGATCCTTATGCCAATTACACTCATCCATCTAGATTTAATCAATCATGGTCTCAAGAACCAGATCTTTTTCAGCCACTACATATGACTCAAAACTCAGGTACTTCTTTAGAAGATCTTGTCGATTCTCTTGTTACTAATACTTTGCAATTTCAACAGGAAACAAGGGCAAGTATCCAGAGTTTGGAAAGGCAAATGAGCCTATTGGCTAGTAGTATGGTGGTATGGGTAGCACAAAGATCTGAAGAACACCCTGCCCAAACGATGATTAACCCAAAGGAGAATGCTACTATTGTGACCTTGAGGAATGAGGAACAAGATGAGGATGAGACAGAATTAGAGATGGATTCTATTCTTGAGGATAATGAAGCCACAAATACAAATAAGAGTATTTCGGCACCTGAGGTAACGTTTAAAGTTCCACTTTTTACTAATGTTTCTTCTCCACCTTTTCCTAGTATATTTGCAACGTTCAAGGAGGAAGAACATGAACAACACATGCCGGAAACCTTAAACAACTTGTTTGTGGATGCCATTCAACAAGTATCAAAATATGCTTTATTCCTCAATGAGCAATGCACTACAAAGGATGATGGAATAATACTTGTAATGGAGAATGCATCTACTTTTGTGCAAAGAAAGCTTCCTATCAAACGCTCAAATTTGGGAAGTTTCATGTATGAGCCTAAAAAGCCAAGAAGGGGTGTTGGTTAGGTTGGACAACTTAAATCAAGTGCTAATTGGGGGAGGCAGCCTAATTAGTGAAAGCATTGCCAAACTGCCATCCTCAGATTTGCTCTCTTTTTCTTTATCTTTTTCTTATGTTTCTTTGCTAATTGTGTTTAGTGTTTCTAAGTTCATTTAGGCTGCATAAGTTTATTTTGTTTATTAGTTCTTTTCACTTACACATGATTCTTTCATTTGGGATTAATAGCATTACATTAAGGACAATGTAAAAATTATGTGTGGGGGAAAGAATTTAGGATTTTATTTAGAGTGTTTTGTTTTTGAGTCTTTTTATGTTGTTTTTCTTTCTGATCCTTGTTTTGAAAATAACTAGATGTAAATATAATTTTTATTTTATTTTTTTTTAACCCCGGTTAAATGGCGGATGACGGTACTCCGTGATTATTTAAATCGGTTCCATCAGCTACCCAAAAAACTAATATTGTATATAAATTTCTCTTCCAATTTCTCTTTCATTTTTTTTCATTTTTTTTCAGGATGGATGATATTCTCACAAGATTGCAGAAACGATTTCCTCCTTTTCCTCGAAATATTTTACTGAAGCTTTACCAAGTTCGATTTGAAAGATTAAGAATGCTTATGCACAAAGGGATTCCTGGAGACATACGTTGGATAATTGAAGCCAAGGTACGTGAAGATGAATATCTTCCTGTTTTGCATTTACCAGGTACAGGTAGAAGCACTTTTGCAAAGAAGCGACGAGCAAAGCGCATGAGTTCAAACTGCCACAAATGTGCACGATGGACGTGTAACGGTAAATGTCGTTCTATTGGGATTCCGTCCTCTAATCGAGATGATAAAATTGAATTCATTAAGGATGGACTGAGTAAGGAGAATTTGGGTAATATCCAACTTTCTCTTGAGACGCATCCTAGTGGAGACGTACAAAGAGAAATTCTTGATTTATGGCCGCAATTCCAAAGGGAATGGCAACATCTTGGGAATCTGATGTTAAAAGACCCTGTTTGCCAGCTTGTAAGAAAACTGGATGGGAAGCATATCCTCGACTCATAGAAGGCGTTTAAGCCGTTTCTGGACGTAAAACCAGAGGAAGATGTGAGCCACAATCACAACTACAATAAATGACTTCTCAGCTTTTGGTTTGATTTGCAATAACTTTATTTTGGTTTAATTTACGTGTTGTTCGATTTGTGTAACTATTCTCGTTTTTTTTTTTATTTGTCTTTTACGGTTGATTTTTTCTTCTCTTTTTGATTTTCTTCCTGAAATCACGCAAAAATCTTTTGTTAGGTTAACATTTTCTTCTGACAGGTCAGATACACTTTCGGCGACATTATTACTCTTGTCTGATTCACTACTGAGTCCTCTATATATTACACCATGTACTCATTCTCTTTCACGCACTCGAAAAAAAATGGAAAGTACTTCGTCCCAGCGTATTAAAAAAGTTTGTGTCTTTGGAGGTGCTTATCCAGGGAAAAATAACATATTCGCTGATGAAGCCATAAGAGTTGGAGTAATACTTGCCCAACAAAAGATCCAGTTGATTTATGGAGGCGGTAGTACGGGTTTAATGGGAGCAGTCGCTACAGCAGCACACGCCGGAGGAAGTCCAGTTCTAGGAATCGTGCCAAAACTATTCACAGATTTTTGTGGACCTACCTTGGGTAAGGAAATACAAGTCTGGAGTATCCCTGAACGGATGACAATCATGTACCATTCTGCCGATGCATTCATTGCTTTACCAGGAGGTCTGGGTACATTGGAAGAAATAGCTTGCGTGGCTTCTTGGTCATCTTTGGTCACAAAAAAGAAACCCATTGGTTTGCTTTATATTAATGGTTATTTTAGTAATTTGCTCTCATATTTAGATAATGCTGTGGATAATGGATTCATGTTTTCAGAGGCAAGGAGAACCATAATTTCTGCTACAACCATTGAAGATTTACTCAAAAAGCTCCAAGCTTATGAGTATTTATCTGTTACGGTTGTTTCGCAAACGCTCGGAAAAAAGAAAAAGAGATATGGACGAGCAAGGAGTGGATTGCACTTTGTCTTTGTGACATTATCTAACATTTTGTTTGTTGTGTCTCAGTTATAATAAGTGGTTAGCAACCTGTGCAGGTAATATCTCCTAAATTCTACCTTTAAAATTTGACATTGGGGACAATGTCATATTTTAGTAGGGGGTAAGGGACATATTTTGCTAATTTAAAAAAAAAAAAAATTGTTGTGTTTTAAGACATTTAGACGTATTCATTCTGAACAAGGTCTGAGTAAGGGAGACTTGAGACATACCTTGTCAGTTTGATTTAATCTTCTTCAAAAAAAAATAAAAAAAATAAAAAAAAATAAAAAAAAAATAAAAAAAAAAGCTGATTTAGACTTAGTGTGTTTTTAGTGTGTTTTAGTTACTTTCAATACTATGATGAGATATGAATTGCATAAGTCTAAAACAAATTTATTAGTGAGAAGATTTTCATGAGAATTGAGCTTGATATCAACCTTTTTTTGAGCCAATGTTAATATGATATGTTGATTGAGAAAGAAGCATGTTTAGACTTAATGTGACTTGTATAATCATCCTTGTGAGTTTTTGAGCCTATAATGATTGATGCATTATACAAATCAATCTAATTTCTTTCTTGAGTGCTCTTATGATTACATGATTCTCTAGAACTTGCTTTAAACCGTTTGAGACTATATTGATACATGTGACAACATGAATATGATAGAGGCATTAGGATTTTTAGCCAGGGCCAAACAGCCATCCCTTATTGATGTTCCAAGAGAACACACCCTTAGTGAACCAATTTGAGCCTACATTGAATAAGCTATCTCTTTGGTAACCATAACTTGTCCCTAACCTAAATATACTTATATCTTTACCTTTGTTCCAAAGATGAATTAGCATGTTTTGAGACAAGTTGCAAAGACAAGGAAGATCTATTGAAAATTTGGGTTAGAAACAAGAAATAAGTGTGGGGGGAAAAGAAAAGAAAAGTCAAGAGAAAAAGAAATGGAATACTGGAAAATACATTCCTATGTAAAAAAATATATATATATGAATCATCTCTTGAATTTGTGGAAAAAGAAAAAGATGTTACAAAGTTGTTTAGAATGAAGAAAAGGCCCAACATGAATATCCGGCCTAGGTGACTATGTACTTGTAAAGAGTTTTGAGAAGTTTCTTTGTATAATCTTTTTATGTCTCTAAACTTTATGAACTCTTTGGAACCTTCGTGATATCTTTATCCTTTTGTTCTTCAACCACATTACAAACCCCTTGGCCCCATTACAACCTTGATTAAAGACCTCTTGATTTATGAAGTTGCATGATCTTTTAGTGGAGAATAGGTGGACAAGCAAGCATATGGTAGAAGTGTTTTCATGAGATTGATTGAGTGTAAACACTTTACCACTACTTTAAAGAGTGAAAATCAAGAGAGTATCCCATGTGAGAAGTTGAGATTAAATTTGAACATGCACTATTTTGATTGAGATATGTTATGCTAATATTGGCTTAACTCAAACAATTTACATTCAAGCATGATTGTTTGTGAAATTTTTTAAGCTATTGATTAGTTTATAGGACTTGTTCAAATATTGTCTCTAATTTGTATTGAAAGGATTAGGAGTAAATATTTTTAGTATATGTAGTTTATTTATATGAAGTTTATTTATATTTTAATTTTTCAATGTTTGTGGGTATCGTTCTAGTAAACCCTCACGAGACTAAACTCGTCCACTAGGGACACCTAGGGGTTTAAAGGCTTGTGTCACATGCTAAGTGCCACCGTGATTTCCTACGAAAGTGGATTAGATTAGATTTTCTTATTTTATTTTTATTGTGTCGTTGCTAGGGACTAGCAACAATCTAAGTGTGGGGGTGTGATAACTCGTATAATTATATAGTTTTTAGTTATGTTTTATTATTGTTTTGTGTCAAATACGAGTTATTATTGTTTAGTCTAATTGTGTTTATGATCTTTTATATTTTTATGTATTTTGGTGTTTTTCACAAGTTTCTTTGAGTGATTTCAGATTACTAGAATTAAGGGCAAATCCAGTTCAGTTCCAGTTCCGACACCTTTTTCCATATCAGCTATATCTCGAGTTTCATTGAAGCAATAAGGCTCAAATTTGTAGCCATGCAAAGCTAAGAGGCATATCTATCTTTTTAATGTTTTACACTTCTTGAAACGGAGTCGTTTTCCCTAGCGAAATCGACCATCAAGTTGGCTGATGTGCAATGACGTCTGTGCTGACCTGTTTTCGTATTATGCCCATATCTTTTTATCCACATCAGAAAATGAGCTGATTCCAACGGCTATGGATCAGTAACTGATAGGGTAACATTTTTCTAGAAGACCATGTGATCAGATAAGGCCTCCAACATTGATAAAATCGACCATCAAGTTGGCTGATCAAAATCGTCATATATGACGAAAATTGTTAGAAAATGCACCCACCTATTATACCTACCTTTGAAATTTGTAAAGCTTGTCTCTTGTCATTTAGCCCTCCAAAATGTGTATAAATAGAGGGCCTTGGATGATTGTTAGGGATCATATTGTACATAGGTAGGATATTAGCCATTTTAATAAAATTCTCTAAGTTTTCTTCTTCTTTCTTTTCTCTAGTTTTCTTTCTTTTCTCTAGTTTTCTTTTTCTTTAGAGAGAGCAAGAGGTTGGATAATTAATATTCTTCCTCTTCTTCTTTCTTTCTTTTATTTTCTTCTTAGATTTTCTTTAATTTTATGTTTATGTTTAAAATGCCTATGCTAGGCTAAACTTCTATTTGGTTAAGGGTGATTTCAAAGCCCTAGACATGTTTTGTGATTGATTTTCAGATTCTATCTATCATTAATTTTCTATCAAAGTTGCTTATGTTCTTCTACAAGAATTGTTCATGATGTTGTCTTGATTTATTTAGGTGTACAACTAGATAGATCTTGATAATTATCTATTGCTAGTTTAGGAGTCTTGATCCGTGTAATTGTCTTGATTTCCTATTCATAAGTGGCAATTTGTGATTAATGATTATGGTCAAGTTTTCAATAATTGCAAAGTGGAACATAACCTAAGTTGAACAATCCGAGCTTATGTGTTTGTTGCTTAGATCAACCTATCTTTCTCATCATAAAGCTGCCATTAAATTGAATCTAGAGAGCTTATTCTAGGTTGTTTGATGGTTAGAGATTAAATAGAGAGCTTGTTCTATTTAACGACAAACTAAGGAAAGATTGGGATAACAGAGCTTGTTGTTATCTACGGTTGTTAACTTTGATAGTTGGTTGATATTGATAGATCTGAAATTGATTCTTAATGATGTCTAGTGGTGGAAAATGAAACCTTAACCATATTTTTTCATATTTGATTCTTCTTACATACTTGTTTTCTTACTTTTAGTTTGCTTATTTTTAAAAGTATATTTATTTTTATTGGCTGGTTATACCGCCTAATTTGTATATTAACTTTGTTTTATTTTTATTGGCTGGTTATACCGCCTAATTTAGTATATATATTTTTATTGGCTGGTTATACCGCCTAATTTAGTATATATATTTTTATTGGCTGGTTATACCGCCTTGCATCTTATTATTATTATTTATTTTAGTTTAAATCTGGCTTCAAAAACCCCTTTTCTTTTATTGTTCTTCAATTTAAGTTTTAAACTATTAACTTATAAACTAAAACCCAATCCCTGAGGACTCGACCCTTGCTAACTACTATACTTACAATTTATCTTTTTAGTGCAAGGTTAAATAAGATACACTCTTTTGGGTGCATCATTAGTTTATAACTTACGTTCAAAGAAAACAATAAAAGAAAAGGGGTTTTTGAAGCCAGATTTAAACTAAAGCAAATAATAAGAATAAGATGCAAGGCGGTATAACCAGCCAATAAAAATATATATACTAAATTAGGCGGTATAACCAGCCAATAAAAATAAAACAAAGTTAATATACAAATTAGACGGTATAACCAGCCAATAAAAATAAATATACTTTTAAAAATAAACAAACTAGAAAAGTAAGAAAACAAGTAAGTAAGAAGAATCAAATATGAAAAATATGGTTAAGGTTTCATTCTCCACCACTAGACATCATTAAGAATCAATTTCAGATCTATCAATATCAACCAACTATCAAAGTTAACAACCGTAGATAACAACAAGCTCTGTTATCCCAATCTTTCCTTAGTTTGTCGTTAAATAGAACAAGCTCTCTATTTAATCTCTAACCATTAAACAACCTAGAATAAGCTCTCTAAATTCAATTTAATGGCAGCTTTATGATGAGAAAGATAGGTTGATCTAAGCAACAAACACATAAGCTCGGATTGTTCAACTTAGGTTATGTTCCACTTTGCAATTATTGAAAACTTGACCATAATCATTAATCACAAATTGCCACTTATGAATAGGAAATCAAGACAATTACACGGATCAAGACTCCTAAACTAGCAATAGATAATTATCAAGATCTATCTAGTTGTACACCTAAATAAATCAAGACAACATCATGAACAATTCTTGTAGAAGAACATAAGCAACTTTGATAGAAAATTAATGATAGATAGAATCTGAAAATCAATCACAAAACATGTCTAGGGCTTTGAAATCACCCTTAACCAAATAGAAGTTTAGCCTAGCATAGGCATTGTAAACATAAACATAAAATTAAAGAGAATCTAAGAAGGAAATAAAAGAAAGAAAGAAGAAGAAGAAAATAAAGAAAAAGAAAACTAGAGAAAAGAAAGAAGAAGAAAACTTAGAGAATTTTATTACAATGGCTAATTTCCTACCAATCTACCCTCTCTTACAATCATCCAAGGCCCTCTATTTATATACATTTTGGAAGGCTAAATGACAAGAGACAAGCTTTACAAATTTCAAAGGTAGGTATAATAGGTGGGTGCATTTTTCTAACAATTTTCGTCATATTGTATGACAATTTTGATCAGCCAACTTGATGGTCGATTTTTGCAATTTTGGAGGCCTGATCGGATCACATGGTCTTCTATAAAAATGTTCCCCTATCAGTTACTGATCCATAGGCGTTGGAATCAGCTCATTTGCGGATGTGGATAAGAAGATATGGGCAAAATACGAAAACAGGTCAGCACAGACGTCATTGCACATCAGCCAACTTGATGGTCGATTTCGCTAGGGAAAACGACTCCGTTTCAAGAAGTGTAAAACATGAAAAAGATAGATATGCCTCTTAACGTTGCACGGTTAAAATTTCAGCCTTATTGCTTCAGTGAAACTCGAGATATAGCTGATATGGCAAAAGGTGTCGGAACTGGAACTGAACTGGATTTGCCCTTAATTCTAGTAATCTGAAATCACTCAAAGAAACTTGTGAAAAACACCAAATTACATAAAAATATAAAAGATCATAAACACAATTAGACTAAACAATAATAACTCATATTTGACACAAAACAATAATAAAACATAACTAAAAACTATATAATTATACGAGTTATCACCTGTTGTCAAATGGTGGAGGAATAGTTTGTGATTGGTTCCCTCCATAATTGAAGTTTGGATGATCCCTCCATCCTGGATTGTAAGTGTTTGAGTAGGGATCATATTTCCTTGATTGGTTCTGAAATCCACCCATGGCATTCACATGTTCATTGGTGTCCTCTTGAAGTGTTGGACACATATCAGTTTGGTGTCCTATGTTTGAACATATGCCACAATCCTTTATTTGTTGTATATTACCTACAGCCAATTGTTGAACAAGAGAAGTCAGTTTATCAAATTTTTGTTCAAGGGATGATATACTTACCTCATTAACTCTCTTGGGTTGTGGTGGTGGATCTTGTCTCATTGAGAACTGTTGAGAATTGGCTGCCATGTTGGAGATTAATGTTCTAGCAGCCCCGGGAGTCTTATCAACTAGAGCTCCCCCACTAGCGGCATCTATCATACTTCTCTCCATGGGCATGAGACCTTCATAGAAGTATTGGATGAGAAGTTGTTCACTTATATGATGGTGTGGACATGATGCACAAAGTTTCTTGAACCTCTCCCAATATTCATATAAGAACTCTCTGTTGTATTGCCGAATCCCACATATCTCTTTCCTAATGTTGGCAGCCTTAGATGCTGGGAAATACCTTTCCAAGAATGCTTTCTTCAAATCATTCCATGTAGTGATGGTCCCGGATGGTAGATAGTAGAGCCATTCCTTTGCTGAATCAGCTAGAGAGAATGGGAAGGCTCTCAACTTAACTTGCTCTTCCGTGACCCCTGTTGGTCTCATGCTTGAGCAAACTACATGGAATTCCTTGAGGTGCTTATTTGGATCCTCTCTTGCAAAACCATGAAAAGTTGGGAGAAGATGAATCAAACCAGATTTTAATTCAAAAGCTACTGATAACTCGTATAATTATATAGTTTTTAATTATGTTTTATTATTGTTTTGTGTCAAATACGAGTTATTATTGTTTAGTCTAATTGTGTTTATGATCTTTTATATTTTTATGTATTTTGGTGTTTTTCACAAGTTTCTTTGAGTGATTTCAGATTACTAGAATTAAGGGCAAATCCAGTTCAGTTCCAGTTCCGACACCTTTTGCCATATCAGCTATATCTCGCGTTTCACTGAATCAATAAGGCTGAAATTTGTAGCCGTGCAAAGCTAAGAGGCATATATATCTTTTTCATGTTTTACACTTCTTGAAACGGAGTCGTTTTCCCTAGCGAAATCGACCATCAAGTTGGCTGATGTGCAATGACATCTGTGCTGACCTGTTTTCGTATTTTGCCCATATCTTCTTATCCACATCAGAAAATGAGCTGATTCCAACGGCTATGGATCAGTAACTGATAGGGTAACATTTTTCTAGAAGACCATGTGATCAGATAAGGCCTCCAAAATTGACAAAATCGACCATCAAGTTGGCTGATCAAAATCGTCATATATGACGAAAATTGTTAGAAAAATGCACCCACCTATTATACCTACCTTTGAAATTTGTAAAGCTTGTCTCTTGTCATTTAGCCCTCCAAAATGTGTATAAATAGAGGGCCTTGGATGATTGTAAGGGATCATATTGTACATAGGTAGGATATTAGCCATTGTAATAAAATTCTCTAAGTTTTCTTCTTCTTTCTTTTCTCTAGTTTTCTTTTTCTTTAGAAAGAGCAAGAGGTTGGATAATTAATATTCTTCTTCTACTTCTTTCTTTCTTTTATTTTCTTCTTAGATTCTATTTAATTTTATGTTTATAATGCCTATGCTAGGCTAAACTTCTATTTGGTTAAGAGTGATTTCAAAGCCCTAGACATGTTTTGTGATTGATTTTTAGATTCTATCTATCATTAATTTTCTATCAAAGTTGCTTATGTTCTTCTACAAGAATTGTTCATGATGTTGTCTTGATTTATTTAGGTGTACAACTAGATAGATCTTGATAATTATCTATTGCTAGTTTAGGAGTCTTGATCCGTGTAATTGTCTTGATTTCCTATTCATAAGTGGCAATTTGTGATTAATGATTATGGTCAAGTTTTTAATAATTGCAAAGTGGAACATAACCTAAGTTGAACAATCCGAGCTTATGTGTTTGTTGCTTAGATCAACCTATCTTTCTCATCATAAAGCTGCCATTAAATTGAATTTAGATATCTTATTCTAGGTTGTTTAATGGTTAGAGATTAAATAGAGAGCTTGTTCTATTTAACGACAAACTAAGGAAAGATTGGGATAACAGAGCTTGTTGTTATCTACGGTTGTTAACTTTGATAGTTGGTTGATATTGATAGATCTGAAATTTATTCTTAATGATGTCTAGTGGTGGAGAATGAAACCTTAACCATATTTTTCATATTTGATTCTTCTTACTTACTTGTTTTCTTACTTTTCTAATTTGCTTATTTTTAAAAGTATATTTATTTTTGTTGGCTGGTTAAACCGCCTAATTTGTATATTAACTTTGTTTTATTTTTATTGGCTGGTTATACCGCCTAATTTAGTATATATATTTTTATTGGCTGGTTATACCGCCTAATTTAGTATATATATTTTTATTGGCTGGTTATACCGCCTTGCATCTTATTCTTATTATTTACTTTAGTTTAAATCTGGCTTCAAAAAACCCTTTTCTTTTATTGTTCTTGAATTTAAGTTTTAAACTATTAACTTATAAACTAAAACCCAATCCCTGAGGACTCGACCCTTGCTAACTATATACTTACAATTTATCCTTTTAGTGCAAGGTTAAATAAGATACACTCTTTTGGGTGCATCAAATTTTTGGCGCCGTTGCCGAGGATTGCTTTCTTTGGTTTATTTGTTACTTGGTTTATTCTTATTTTCAGTTCTAATTAGTTTTATTCTCTTGTACATACAAGTTTTTCTTTTCAAATTAAAAAAAAAAAAAAAAAAAAAAAAAACAATGGAATTGAGCAATCTAACACTTGAAGAGTTGGTGGCATACATGAACATGGAGAATCAACAAGCCAATCTCACCTCCCCAGTTCAACAATTGGCCATGGGAGGATGTCAAGGCCATCAAGTGTTCCAAGACCAACAGTATGATCATTACTCAAACACTTACCATGAGGGATGGTGGGATCATACTAATTATGGCTACTCGAAAAATTACCAAGAAGTAGATCCTTATGCCAATTACACTCATCCATCTAGCTTCAATCAATCATGGTCTCAAGAACCAGATCTTTTTCAACCACCACATATGACTCAAAACTCAGGTACTTCTTTAGAAGATCTTGTCTATTCTCTTGTTACTGATTCTTTGCAATTTCAACAGGAAACAAGGGCAAGCATCCAGAGTTTGGAAAAGCAAATGAGCCAATTGGCTAGTAGTATGGTGGGATGGGTAGCACAAAGATCTGAAGAACTCCCAGCCCAAACGATGGTTAACCCAAAGGAGAATGCTACTATTGTGACCTTGAAGAATGAGGAACAAGATGAGGATGAAACAAAATTAGAGATGGATTCTATTCTTGAGGATAATGAAGCCAAAGATCCAAATAAGAGTATTTCGGCACCTGAGGTAACGTTTAAGGTTTCACTTTTTACTAATGTTTCTTCTCCACCTTTTCCTAGTAGATTTGCAAAGTTCAAGGAGGAAGAACATGAACAACACATGCCGGAAACCTTAAACAACTTGTTTGTGGAGGTCATTCAACAAGTATCAAAAAATGCTCTATTCCTCGATGACATATGCACCACAAAGGATGATGGAATAATACTTGTAATGGAGAATGCATCCACTGTTGTGCAAAGAAAGCTTCCTCTCAAACGCATAAATTTGGAAAATTTCATGTATGAGCCTGACAAGCCTAAAATGCCAAGAAGGGGTGTTGGTTAGGTTCAAAACACTAAATCAAGTGCTAATTGGGGGAGGCAGCCTAATTAGTGAAAGCATTGCCAAACTGCCATCCTCAGATTTGCTCTCTTTTTCTTTATCTTTTTCTTATGTTTCTTTGCTAATTGTGTTTAGTGTGTCTAAGTTCATTTAGGCTGCATAAGTTTATTTTGTTTATTAGTTCTTTTCACTTACACATGATTCTTTCATTTGGGATTAATAGCATTACATTAATGACAATGTAAGAATTATGTGTGGGGGGAAGAATTTAGGATTTTATTTAGAGTGTTTTGTTTTTGAGTCTTTTTATGTTGTTTTTCTTTCTGATCCTTGTTTTGAAAATAACTAGATGTAAATATAATTTTTAATTTTTTTAACCCCGGTTAAATGGTGGATAACGGTACTCCGTGATTATTTAAGTCGGTTCCATCAGCTACCCATAAAACTGATATTGTATATAAATTTCTCTTTCAATTTTTTTTCATTTTTTTTTTCAAGATGGATGATATTCTCACAAGATTGCAGAAACGATTTCCTCCTTTTCCTCGAAATATTTTACTGAAGCTTTACCAAGTTCGATGTGAAAGATTAAGAATGATTATGCACAAAGGGATTCCTGAAGACATACGTTGGATAATTGAAGCCAAGGTACGTGAAGATGAATATCTGCCTGTTTTGCATTTACCAGTTACAGGTAGAAGCACTTTTGCAAAGAAGCGATGAGCAAAGCGCATGAGTTCAAATTGCCACAAATGTGCACGATGGACGTGTAACGGTAAATGTCGTTCTATTGGAATTTCGTCCTCTAATCAAGATGATAAAATTGAATTCATTAAGGATGGAGTGAGTAAGGAGAATTTGGGTAATATCCAACTTTCTCTTGAGACGCATCCTAGTGGAGACGTACAAAGAGAAATTCTTGATTTATGGCCGCAATTCCAAAGGGAATGGCAACATCTTGGGAATCTGATGTTAAAAGACCCTGTTTGCCAGCTTGTAAGAATACTGGATGGGAAGCATATCCTCAACTCATAGAAGGCGTTTAAGCCGTTTCTGGACGTAAAACCAGAGGAAGATGTGAGCCACAATCACAACTACAATAAATGACTTCTCAGCTTTTGGTTTGATTTGCAATAACTCCATTCGGTTTAATTTACGTGTTGTTCGATTTGTGTAATTATTCTCGTTTTTTTTTTTTTTTTGCATTGGTCTTTACGGTTGATTTTTCTTCTCTTTTTGATTTTCTTCCTGAAATCACGCAAAAATCTTTTCTTAGGTTAACATTTTCTTCTGACAGGTCAAATACACTTTCGACGACATTATTACTCTTGTCTGATTCACTACTCAGTCCTCTATATATTACACCATGTACTCATTCTCTTTCAGGCACTCGAAAAAAAGAAAAAAAAAGAAAAAAAAATGGAAAGTACTTCGTCCCAACGCATTAAAAAAATTTTGTGTTTTTGGAGGTGCTTATCTAGGGAAAAATAACATATTCGCTGATGAAGCCATAAGAGTTGGAGTAATACTTGCCCAACAAAAGATCCAGTTGATTTATGGAGGCGGTAGTACGGGTTTAATGGGAGCAGTCGCTACAGCAGCACACGCCAGAGGAAGTCCAGTTCTAGGAATCGTGCCAAAACTATTCACAGGTTTTTGTGGACCTACCTTGGGTAAGGAAATACAAGTCTGGAGTATCCCTGAACGGATAACAATCATGTACCATTCTGCCGATGCATTCATTGCTTTACCAGGAGGTCTGGGTACATTGGAAGAAATAGCTTGCGTGGCTTCTTGGTCATCTTTGGTCACAAATAAGAAACCCATTGGTTTGCTTAATATTAATGGTTATTTTAGTAATTTGCTTTCATATTTAGATAATGCTGTGGATAATGGATTCATGTTTTCAGAGGCAAGGAGAACCATAATTTCTGCTACAACCATTGAAGATTTACTCAAAAAGCTCCAAGCTTATGAGTGTTTATCTGCTACGGTTGTTTCGCAAACGCTCGGAAAAAGAAAAAGAGATATGGACGAGCAAGGAGTGGATTGCACTTTGTCTTTGTGACATTATCTAACATTTTGTTTGTTGTGTCTCAGTTATAATAAGTGGTTAGCAACCGCTACAGGTAATATCTCCTAAATTTTACCTTCAAAAAAAAAAAAAAAAGAAATTTGTGTTTTAAGCCATTTAAAAGTATTCATTCTGAACAAGGTCTGAGTAAGGGAGACTTGAGACATACCTTGTCAGTTTGATTTTAATCTTTTTATGTTTACTTTTTAATTTTTGTTTAGTATTTTAGGATTATTTAGGTTGCATGGTTTTGTTTTGTTTTGAGTCTTAGTTGTTCCTATTCTTATGTTATTAGTTCTTTTCTCTTACACATGATTCTTTCATTTGAGTTAATAGACTTACATTGAGGACAATGTAAGAATTAAGTGTGGGGGGAATGATTTAGGATTTCTTTTATTTTTGTCTACTATTTTTTTTATGAGTCTTTATTATTATTTTTTTTTAGTGTGTTTTAGTTCCTTTTTAATACAATGATGAGATATGAATTGCATAAGTCTAAAACAGAGTTATTAGTGAGAAGATTTTCATGAGAATTGAGCTTGATATCATTTTTTTTTATGAGCCAATGTTAATATGATATGTTGATTGAGAAAGAAGCATGTTTAGACTTAATCTGACTTGTATAATCATCCTTTGGAGTTTTTGAGCCTATATGATTGATGCATTATACATATCAATCTAATTTCTTTCTTGAGTGCTCTTATGATTACATGATTCTCTAGAACTTGCTTTAAACCATTTGAGACTATATTGATGCATGTGACAACATGAATATGATAGAGGCATTAGGATTTTTAGCCAGGGCCAAACAGCCATCCCTTATTGATGTTCCAAGAGAACACACCCTTAGTGAACCAATTTGAGCCTACATTGAATAAGCTATCTCTTTGGTAACCATAACATGTCCCTAACCTAAATATACTTATATCTTTACCTTTGTTCCAAAGATGAATTAGCATGTTTTGAGACAAGTTGCAAAGACAAGGAAGATCTATTGAAAATTTGGGGTAGAAACAAGAAATAAGTGTGGGGGGGAAAGAAAAGAAAAGTCAAGAGAAAAAGAAATGGAATACTGGCAAATATATTCCTATGTAAAAAAAAAAATATGAATCATCTCTTGAATTTGTGGAAAAGGAAAAGGATGTTACAAAGTTGTTTAGAATGAAGAAAAGGCCCAACATGAATATCCGGCCTAGGTGACTATGTACTTGTAAAAAGTTTTGAGAAGTTTCTTTGTATGATCTTTTTATGACTCTAAACTTTATGAACTCTTTGGAACCTTTGTGATATCTTTATCCTTTTGTTCTTCAACCACATTACAAACCCCTTGGCGCCATTACAACCTTGATTAAAGACCTCTTGATTCATGAAGTTGTATGATCTAAATAGTGGAGAATAGGTGGACAAGCAAGAATATGGTAGAACTGTTTTCATGAGATTGATTGAGTGTAAACACTTCACCACTACTTTAAAGAGTGAAAATCATGAGGGTATCCCATGTGAGAAGTTGAGATTAAATTTGAACATGCATTATTTTGATTGAGATATGTTATGTTAATATTGGCTTAACTCAAACAATTTACATTTAAGCTTGATTTTTTTGTGAAATTCTTGAAGCTATTGATTAGTTTATAAGACTTGTTCAAAGATTGTCTCTAATTTGTATTGAAAGGATTAGGAGTAAATATTTTTAGTATATGTAGTTTATTTATATTTTAGTTTTTCAATGTTTGTGGGTATCGTTCTAGTAAACCCTCACGAGACTAAACTCGTCCACTAGGGACACCTAGGGGTTTAAAGGCTTGTGTCACATGCTAAGTGCCACCGTGATTTCCTACGAAAATGGATTAGATTAGATTTTCTTATTTTATTTTTATTGAGTCGTTGCTAGGGACTAGCAACAATCTAAGTGTGGGGGTGTGATAACTCGTATAATTATATAGTTTTTAATTATGTTTTATTATTGTTTTGTGTCAAATACGAGTTATTATTGTTTAGTCTAATTGTGTTTATGATCTTTTATATTTTTATGTATTTTGGTGTTTTTCACAAGTTTCTTTGAGTGATTTCAGATTACTAGAATTAAGGGCAAATCCAGTTCAGTTCCAGTTCCGACACCTTTTTCCATATCAGCTATATCTCGAGTTTCACTGAATCAATAAGGCTGAAATTTGTAGCCGTGCAAAGCTAAGAGGCATATCTATCTTTTTCATGTTTTACACTTCTTGAAACGGAGTCGTTTTCCCTAGCGAAATCGACCATCAAGTTGGCTGATGTGCAATGACGTCTGTGCTGACCTGTTTTCGTATTTTGCCCATATCTTCTTATCCACATCAGAAAATGAGCTGATTCCAACGGCTATGGATCATTAACTGATAGGGTAACATTTTTCTAGAAGACCATGTGATCAGATAAGGCCTCCAAAATTGACAAAATCGACCATCAAGTTGGCTGATCAAAATCGTCATATATGACGAAAATTGTTAGAAAAATGCACCCACCTATTATACCTACCTTTTAAATTTGTAAAGCTTGTCTCTTGTCATTTAGCCCTCCAAAATGTGTATAAATAGAGGGCCTTGGATGATTGTAAGGGATCATATTGTACATAGGTAGGATATTAGCCATTGTAATAAAATTCTCTAAGTTTTCTTCTTCTTTCTTTTCTCTAGTTTTCTTTTTCTTTAGAAAGAGCAAGAGGTTGGATAATTAATATTCTTCTTCTACTTCTTTCTTTCTTTTATTTTCTTCTTAGATTCTATTTAATTTTATGCTTATAATGCCTATGCTAGGCTAAACTTCTATTTGGTTAAGAGTGATTTCAAAGCCCTAGACATGTTTTGTGATTGATTTTTAGATTCTATCTATCATTAATTTTCTATCAAAGTTGCTTATGTTCTTCTACAAGAATTGTTCATGATGTTGTCTTGATTTATTTAGGTGTACAACTAGATAGATCTTGATAATTATCTATTGCTAGTTTAGGAGTCTTGATCCGTGTAATTGTCTTGATTTCCTATTCATAAGTGGCAATTTGTGATTAATGATTATGGTCAAGTTTTCAATAATTGCAAAGTGGAACATAACCTAAGTTGAACAATCCGAGCTTATGTGTTTGTTGCTTAGATCAACCTATCTTTCTCATCATAAAGCTGCCATTAAATTGAATTTAGATATCTTATTCTAGGTTGTTTAATGGTTAGAGATTAAATAGAGAGCTTGTTCTATTTAACGACAAACTAAGGAAAGATTGGGATAACAGAGCTTGTTGTTATCTACGGTTGTTAACTTTGATAGTTGGTTGATATTGATAGATCTGAAATTGATTCTTAATGATGTCTAGTGGTGGAGAATGAAACCTTAACCATATTTTTCATATTTGATTCTTCTTACTTACTTGTTTTCTTACTTTTCTAGTTTGCTTATTTTTAAAAGTATATTTATTTTTATTGGCTGGTTAAACCGCCTAATTTGTATATTAACTTTGTTTTATTTTTATTGGCTGGTTATACCGCCTAATTTAGTATATATATTTTTATTGGCTGGTTATACCGCCTAATTTAGTATATATATTTTTATTGGCTGGTTATACCGCCTTGCATCTTATTCTTATTATTTACTTTAGTTTAAATCTGGCTTCAAAAAACCCTTTTTCTTTTATTGTTCTTGAATTTAAGTTTTAAACTATTAACTTATAAACTAAAACCCAATCCCTGAGGACTCGACCCTTGCTAACTACTATACTTACAATTTATCCTTTTAGTGCAAGGTTAAATAAGATACACTCTTTTGGGTGCAAATAAGATACACTCTTTTGGGTGCATCACTGATGCACCCAAAAGAGTGTATCTTATTTAACCTTGCACTAAAAGGATAAATTGTAAGTATAGTAGTTAGCAAGGGTCGAGTCCTCAGGGATTGGGTTTTAATTTATGAGTTATTAGTTTATAACTTACATTCAAAGAAAACAATAAAAGAAAAGGGGTTTTTGAAGCCAGATTTAAACTAAAGTAAATAATAAGAATAAGATGCAAGGCGGTATAACCAGCCAATAAAAATATATATACTAAATTAGGCGGTATAACCAGCCAATAAAAATAAAACAAAGTTTATATACAAATTAGGCGGTATAACCAGCAAATAAAAATAAATATACTTTTAAAAATAAGCAAACTAGAAAAGTAAGAAAACAAGTAAGTAAGAAGAATCAAATATGAAAAATATGGTTAAGGTTTCATTCTCCACCACTAGACATCATTAAGAATCAATTTCAGATCTATCAATATCAACCAACTATCAAAGTTAACAACCGTAGATAACAACAAGCTCTGTTATCCCAATCTTTCCTTAGTTTGTCGTTAAATAGAACAAGCTCTCTATTTAATCTCTAACCATTAAACAACCTAGAATAAGCTCTCTAAATTCAATTTAATGGCAGCTTTATGATGAGAAAGATAGGTTGATCTAAGCAACAAACACATAAGCTCGGATTGTTCAACTTAGGTTATGTTCCACTTTGCAATTATTGAAAACTTGACCATAATCATTAATCACAAATTGCCACTTATGAATAGGAAATCAAGACAATTACACGGATCAAGACTCCTAAACTAGCAATAGATAATTATCAAGATCTATCTAGTTGTACACCTAAATAAATCAAGACAACATCATGAACAATTCTTGTAGAAGAACATAAGCAACTTTGATAGAAAATTAATGATAGATAGAATCTGAAAATCAATCACAAAACATGTCTAGGGCTTTGAAATCACCCTTAACCAAATAGAAGTTTAGCCTAGCATAGGCATCATAAACATAAAATTAAATAGAATGTAAGAAGAAAATAAAAGAAAGAAAGAAGAAGAGGAAGAATATTAATTATCCAACCTCTTGCTCTCTCTAAAGAAAAAGAAAACTAGAGAAAAGAAAGAAGAAGAAAACTTAGAGAATTTTATTACAATGGCTAATATCCTACCTATGTACAATATGATCCCTTACAATCATCCAAGGCCCTCTATTTATACACATTTTGGAGGGCTAAATGACAAGAGACAAGCTTTACAAATTTCAAAGGTAGGTATAATAGGTGGGTGCATTTTCTAACAATTTTCGTCATATATGACGATTTTGATCAGCCAACTTGATGGTCGATTTTGTCAATTGTGGAGGCCTTATCTGATCACATGGTCTTCTAGAAAAATGTTACCCTATCAGTTACTGATCCATAGCCGTTGGAATCAGCTCATTTGCTGATGTGGATAAGAAGATATGGGCATAATACGAAAACAGGTCAGCGTAGACGTCATTGCACATCAGCCAACTTGATGGTCGATTTCGCTAGGGAAAACGACTCCGTTTCAAGAAGTGTAAAACATGAAAAAGATAGATATGCCTCTTAGCTTTGCATGGATACAAATTTCAGCCTTATTGCTTCAGTGAAACTCGAGATATAGCTGATATGGCAAAAGGTGTTGGAACTGGAACTCAACTGGATTTGCCCTTAATTCTAGTAATCTGAAATCACTCAAAGAAACTTGTGAAAAACACCAAAATACATAAAAATATAAAAGATCATAAACACAATTAGACTAAACAATAATAACTCGTATTTGACACAAAACAATAATAAAACATAACTAAAAACTATATAATTATACGAGTTATCACACCCCCACACTTAGATTGTTGCTAGTCCCTAGCAACGACTCAATAAAAATAAAATAAGAAAATCTAATCTAATCCATTTTCGTAGGAAATCACGGTGGCACTTAGCATGTGACACAAGCCTTTAAACCCCTAGGTGTCCCTAGTGGACGAGTTTAGTCTCGTGAGGGTTTACTAGAACGATACCCACAAACATTGAAAACATAAGAAAAACTAAAAATAATAATTATAACTAATCCTTCCAATATAAATTTGAGATAATCATTGGACAAGTCTTAAAAACTAATCAATAGCTTAAAGAAATTCACAAAAAATCTTGCTTGAATGTAAATAGTTTGAGTTAAGCCAATATTAACATAACATATTTCAATCAAAATAGTGCATATTCAAACTTAATCTCAACTTCTCACATGGGATACTCTCTTGATTTTCACTCTTTAAAGTAGTGGTAAAGTGTTTACTCTCAATCAATCTCATGAAAACACTTCTACCATATGCTTGCTTGTCCACCTATTCTCCACTAAAAGATCATGCAACTTCATAAATCAAGAGGTCTTTAATCAAGGTTGTAATGGGGCCAAGGGGTTTGTAATGTGGTTGAAGAACAAAAGGATAAAGATATCACAAAGGTTCCAAAGAGTTCATAAAGTTTAGAGACATAAAAAAATTATACAAAGAAACTTCGCAAAACTCTTTACAAGCACATAGTCACCTAGGCCGGATATTCATGTTGGGCCTTTTCTTCATTCTAAACAACTTTGTAACATCTTTTTCTTTTTCCACAAATTCAAGAGATGATTCATATATATATATATATATTTTTTTTTTACATAGGAATGTATTTGCCCGTATTCCATTTCTTTTTCTCTTGACTTTTCTTTTCTTTTCCCCCCACACTTATTTCTTGTTTCTAACCCAAATTTTCAATAGATCTTCCTTGTCTTTGCAACTTGTCTCAAAACATGCTAATTCATCTTTGGAACAAAGGTAAAGATATAAGTATATTTAGGTTAGGGACAAGTTATGGTTACCAAAGAGATAGCTTATTCAATGTAGGCTCAAATTGGTTCACTAAGGGTGTGTTCTCTTGGAACATCAATAAGGGATGGCTGTTTGGCCCTGGCTAAAAATCCTAATGCCTCTATCATATTCATGTTGTAACATGCATCAATATAGTCTCAAATGGTTTAAAGCAAGTTCTAGAGAATCATGTAATCATAAGAGCACTCAAGAAAGAAATTAGATTGATTTATATAATGCATCAATCATTATAGGCTCAAAAACTTACAAGGATGATTATACAAGTCAATATCAAATCTAAACATGCTTCTTTCTCAATCAACATATCATATTAATATTGGCTCATAAAAAAAATGATATCAAGCTCAATTCTCATGAAAATCTTCTCACTAATAAATCTGTTTTAGACTTATGCAATTCATATCTCATCATTGTATTAAAAAGGAACTAAAACACACTAAAAAAATAATAATAATAATAAAGACTCATAAAAAAAAAAATAGTAGACAAAAATAAAAGAAATCCTAAATCATTCCCCCCCACACTTAATTCTTACATTGTCCTCAATGTAAGTCTATTAACCCAAATGAAAGAATCATGCGTAAGAGAA
The DNA here is from genome assembly GCA_030761205.1 of Fremontodendron californicum. NCBI lineage: Eukaryota > Viridiplantae > Streptophyta > Magnoliopsida > Malvales > Malvaceae > Fremontodendron > Fremontodendron californicum. The sequence continues at coordinate 4,274,239 of JAULJL010000019.1, read as the reverse complement.
AAGAACTAATAACATAAGAATAGGAACAACTAAGACTCAAAACAAAACAAACTCATGCAACCTAAATAATCCTAAAATACTAAACAAAAATTAACAAGTAAACATAAAAAGATTAAAATCAAACTGACAAGGTATGTCTCAAGTCTCCCTTACTCAGACCTTGTTCAGAATGAATACTTCTAAATTGCTTAAAACATAACATTTTTTTCTTCCTTTTTTTTTTTTTTTTTTTTTTGAAAAGAAGAAATCAAACTGACAAGGTATGTCTCAAGTCTCCCTTACTCAGACCTTGTTCAGAATGAATACTTCTAAATGGTTTAAAACACAATTTTTTTTTTTTTTTAATTAGCAAAATATGTCCCTTACCCCCTACTAAAATATGACATTGTCCCCAATGTCAAATTTTAAAGGTAGAATTTAGGAGATATTACCTGCAGAGGTTGCTAACCACTTATTATAACTGAGACACAACAAGCAAAATGTTAGATAATGTCACAAAGACAAAGTGCAATCCACTCCTTGCTCATCCATATCTCTTTTTCTTTTTCCGAGCGTTTGCGAAACAACCGTAGCAGATAAACACTCATAAGCTTGGAGCTTTTTGAGTAAATCTTCAATGGTTGTAGCAGAAATTATGGTTCTCCTTGCCTCTGAAAACATGAATCCATTATCCACAGCATTATCTAAATATGAAAGCAAATTACTAAAATAACCATTAATATTAAGCAAACCAATGGGTTTCTTATTTGTGACCAAAGATGACCAAGAAGCCACGCAAGCTATTTCTTCCAATGTACCCAGACCTCCTGGTAAAGTAATGAATGCATCGGCAGAATGGTACATGATTGTCATCCGTTCAGGGATACTCCAGACTTGTATTTCCTTACCCACGGTAGGTCCACAAAAACTTGTGAATAGTTTTGGCACGATTCCTAGAACTGGACTTCCTCCGGCGTGTGCTGCTGTAGCGACTGCTCCCATTAAACCCGTACTACCGCCTCCATAAATCAAGTGGATCTTTTGTTGGGCAAGTATTACTCCAACTCTTATGGCTTCATCAGCGAATATGTTATTTTTCCCGGGATAAGCACCTCCAAAGACACAAATTTTTTTAATGCGCTGGGACGAAGTACTTTCCATTTTTTTTTTTTCGAGTGCCTGAAAGAGAATGAGTACATGGTGTAATATATAGAGGACTGAGTAGTGAATCAGACAAGAGTAATAATGTCGCCGAAAGTGTATCTGACCTGTCAGAAGAAAATGTTAACCTAACAAAAGATTTTTGCGTGATTTCAGGAAGAAAATCAAAAAGAGAAGAAAAAATCAACCGTAAAAGACAAATAAAAAAAACGAGAATAATTACACAAATCGAACAACACGTAAATTAAAACAAAATAAAGTTATTGCAAATCAAACCAAAAGCTGAGAAGTTATTTATTGTAGTTGTGATAGTGGCTCACATCTTCCTCTGGTTTTACGTCCTGAAACGGCTTAAACGCCTTCTATGAGTCGAGGATATGCTTCCCATCCAGTTTTCTTACAAGCTGGCAAACAGGGTCTTTTAACATCAGATTCCCAAGATGTTGCCATTCCCTTTGGAATTGCGGCCATAAATCAAGAATTTCTCTTTGTACGTCTCCACTAGGATGCGTCTCAAGAGAAAGTTGGATATTACCCAAATTCTCCTTACTCAGTCCATCCTTAATAATTCAATTTTATCATCTCGATTAGAGGACGGAATCCCAATAGAACGACATTTACCGTTACACGTCCATCGTGCACATTTGTGGCAATTTGAACTCATGCGCTTTGCTCGTCGCTTCTTTGCAAAAGTGCTTCTACCTGTACCTGGTAAATGCAAAACAGGAAGATATTCATCTTCACGTACCTTGGCTTCAATTATCCAACGTATGTCGTCAGGAATCCCTTTGTGCATAAGCATTCTTAATCTTTCAAGTCGAACTTGGTAAAGCTTCAGTAAAATATTTCGAGGAAAAGGAGGAAATCGTTTCTGCAATCTTGTGAGAATATCATCCATCCTGAAAAAAAAAAAATTGAAAAACAATGAAAGAGAAATTGGAAGAGAAATTTATATACAATATCAGTTTTGTGGGTAGCTGATGGAACCGATTTAAATAATCACGGAGTACCGTTATCCGCCATTTAACCGGGGTTAAAAAATTATATTTACATCTAGTTATTTTCAAAACAAGGATCAGAAAGAAAAACAGCATAAAAAAAAAACTCAAAAACAAAACAAACTCATAAATAAAATCCTAAATTCTTCCCCCCACACATAATTCTTACATTGTCATTAATGTAATGCTATTAATCCCAAATGAAAGAATCATGTGTAAGTGAAAAGAACTAATAAACAAAATAAACTTATGCAGCCTAAATGAACTTAAAAACAGTAAACACAATTAACAAAGAAACATAAGAAATAAAAATAAAAACAATAAAAATAATAAAAGAAAAAGGAAAAGAAAGAGAAAGCAAATCTGAATATGGAAGGTTGGCAATTTCATCTTTAATTGGGCTGCCTTCCCAATTAACACTTGAGTTAGTGTTTTGAATCTAACCAACACCCCTTCTTGGCTTTTTAGGCTTGTCAGGCTCATACATGAAATTTCCCAAATTTATGCGTTTGAGAGGAAGCTTTCTTTGCACAACAGTGGATGCATTCTCCATTACAAGTATTATTCCATCATCCTTGGTGGTGCATATCTCATCGAGGAATGGTGCATCTTTTGGTACTTGTTGAATGACATCCACAAACAAACTGTTTAAGGTTTCCAGCGTGTCTTGTTCATGTTCATCCTCCTTGAACTTTGCGAATCTACTAGGAAAAGGTGGAGAAGAAACATTAGTAAAAATTGGAATCTCAAACGTTACCTCAGGTGCTGAAATACTCTTATTTGGATCATTGGCTTCATTATCCTCAAGAATAGAATTCATCTCTAATTTTGTCTCATCCTCATCTTGTTCCTCATTCCTCAAGGTCACAATAGTAGCATTCTCCTTTGGGTTAATCATCGTTTGGGCAGAGAGTTCTTCAGATCTTTGTGCTACCCATACCACCATACTACTAGCCAATAGGCTCATTTGCCTTTCCAAACTCTGGATACTTGCCCTTGTTTCCTGTTGAAATTGCAAAGTATTAGTAACAGGAGAATCAACAAGATCTTCTAAAGAAGTACCTGAGTTTTGAGTCATATGTAGTGGCTGAAAAAGATCTGGTTCTTGAGACCATGATTGATTAAATCTAGATGGATGAGTGTAATTGGCATAAGGATCTACTTCTTGGTAATTTTTCGAGTAGCCATAATTAGTATGATCCCACCATCCCTCATGGTAAGTGTTTGAGTAATGATCATACTGTTGGTCTTGGAACACTTGATGGCCTTGACATCCTCCCATGGCCAATTGTTGAACTGGGGAGGTGAGATTGGCTTGTTGATTCTCCATGTTCATGTATGCCACCAACTCTTCAAGTGTTAGATTGCTCAATTCCATCGTTTTCTTTTTCTTTTCTTTTTTTTTTTCAAAATTTGATAAGAAAAACTTGTATGTACAAGAAAATAGAACTAATTAGAACTGAAAATAAGAATAAACCAAGTAACAAATAAACTAAAGAAAACAATCCCCGGCAACGGCGCCAAAAATTTTGATGCACCCAAAAGAGTGTATCTTATTTAACCTTGCACTAAAAAGATCAATTGTAAGTATAGTAGTTAGCAAGGGTCCAGTCCTCAGGGATTGGGTTTTAATTTATGAGTTATTAGTTTATAACTTACATTCAAAGAAAACAATAAAAGAAAAGGGGTTTTTGAAGCCAGATTTAAACTAAAGTAAATAATAAGAATAAGATGCAAGGCGGTATAACCAGCCAATAAAAATAAAACAAAGTTAATATACAAATTAGGCGGTATAACCAGCCAATAAAAATAAATATACTTTTAAAAATAAGCAAACTAGAAAAGTAAGAAAACAAGTAAGTAAGAAGAATCAAATATGAAAAATATGGTTAAGGTTTCATTATCCACCACTAGACATCATTAAGAATCAATTTCAGATCTATCAATATCAACCAACTATCAAAGTTAACAACCGTAGATAACAACAAGCTCTGTTATCCCAATCTTTCCTTAGTTTGTCGTTAAATAGAACAAGCTCTCTATTTAATCTCTAACCATTAAACAACCTAGAATAAGCTCTCTAAATTCAATTTAATGGCAGCTTTATGATGAGAAAGATAGGTTGATCTAAGCAACAAACACATAAGCTCGGATTGTTCAACTTAGGTTATGTTCCACTGATGCACCCAAAAGAGTGTATCTTATTTAACCTTGCACTAAAAAGATAAATTGTAAGTATAGTAGTTAGCAAGGGTCGAGTCCTCAGGGATTGGGTTTTAGTTTATAAGTTAATAGTTTAAAACTTAAATTCAAGAACAATAAAAGAAAAGGGGTTTTTGAAGCCAGATTTAAACTAAAGTAAATAATAAGAATCAGATGCAAGGCGGTATAACCAGCCAATAAAAATATATATACTAAATTAGGCGGTATAACCAGCCAATAAAAATAAAACAAAGTTAATACACAAATTAGGCGGTATAACCAGCCAATAAAAATAAAACAAAGTTAATATACAAATTAGGCGGTATAACCAGCCAATAAAAATAAATATAGTCTTAAAAATAAGCAAACGAGAAAAGTAAGAAAACAAGTAAGTAAGACGAATCAAATATGAAAAATATGGTTAAGGTTTCATTCTCCACCACTAGACATCATTAAGAATCAATTTCATATCTATCAACATTAACCAACTATCAAAGTTAACAACCGTAGATAACAACAAGCTCTGTTATCCCAATCTTTCCTTAGTTTGTTGTTAAATAGAACAAGCTCTCTATTTAATCTCTAACCATCAAACAACCTAGAATAAGCTCTCTAAGTTCAATTTAATGGCAGCTTTATGATGAGAAAGATAGGTTGATCTAAGCAACAAACACATAAGCTCGGATTGTTCAACTTAGGTTATGTTCCACTTTGCAATTATTGAAAACTTGACCATAATCATTAATCACAAATTGCCACTTATGAATAGGAAATCAAGACAATTACACGGATCAAGACTCCTAAACTAGCAATAGATAATTATCAAGATCTATCTAGTTGTACACCTAAACAAATCAAGACAACATCATGAACAATTCTTGTAGAAGAACATAAGCAACTTTGATAGAAAATTAATGATAGATAGAATATGAAAATCAATTATAAAACATGTCTAGGGCTTTGAAATCACCCTTAACCAAATAGAAGTTTAGCCTAGCATAGGCATTATAAACATAAAATTAAATAGAATCTAAGAAGAAAATAAAAGAAAGAAAGAAAGAAAGAAGAAGAAGAATATTAACTATCCAACCTCTTGCTCTTTCTAAAGAAAAAGAAAACTAGAGAAAAGAAAGAAGAAGAAAACTTAGAGAATTTTATTACAATGGCTAATATCCTACCTATGTACAATATGATCCTCTACAATCATCCAAGGCCCTCTATTTATACACATTTTGGAAGGCTAAATGACAAGAGACAAGCTTTACAAATTTCAAAGGTAGGTATAATAGGTGGGTGAATTTTTCTAACAATTTTCGTCATATTGTATGACAATTTTGATCAGCCAACTTGATGGTCGATTTCGTCAATGTTGGAGGCCTGATCTGATCACATGGTCTTCTAGAAAAAGGTTTCCCTATCAGTTACGGATCCATATCCGTTGGAATCAGCTCATTTGCTGATGTGGATAAGCAGATATGGGGAAAATACGAAAACATATCAGCACAGACGTCATTGCACATCAGCCAACTTGATGGTCGATTTCGTCAATATTAGAGGCCTGATCTGATCATATGGTCTTCTAGACAAAGGTTCCCGTATCAGTTACGGATCCATAGCCATTGGAATCAGCTCATGTTCTGATGTGGATAAGCAGATATGGGCAAAATACGAAAACAGGTCAGCACAGACGTCATTGCACATCAGCCAACTTGATGGTCGATTTCGCTAGGGAAAACGACTCCTTTTCAAGAAGTATAAAACATGAAAAAGATAGATATGCCTCTTAGCTTTGCACGGCTACAAATTTCAGCCTTATTGCTTCAGTGAAACTCCAGATATAGCTGATATGGCAAAATGTGTCGGAACTGGAACTGAACTGGATTTGCCCTTAATTCTAGTAATCTGAAATCACTCAAAGAAACTTGTGAAAAACACCAAATTACATAAAAATATAAAAGATCATAAACACAATTAGACTAAACAATAATAACTCGTATTTGACACAAAACAATAATAAAACATAACTAAAAACTATATAATTATACGAGTTATCACACCCCCACACTTAGATTGTTGCTAGTCCCTAGCAACGACTCAATAAAAATAAAATAAGAAAATCTAATCTAATCCACTTTCGTAGGAAATCACGGTGGCACTTAGCATGTGACACAAGCCTTTAAACCCCTAGGTGTCCCTAGTGGACGAGTTTAGTCTCGTGAGGGTTTACTAGAACGATACCCACAAACATTGAAAAATTAAAATATAAATAAACTTCATATAAATAAACTACATATACTAAAAATATTTACTCCTAATCCTTTAAATACAAATTAGAGACAATATTTGAACAAGTCTTATAAACTAATCAATAGCTTAAAAAATTTCACAAAAAATCATGCTTGAATGTAAATTGTTTGAGTTAAGCCAATATTAGCATAACATATCTCAATCAAAATAGTGCATGTTCAAATTTAATCTCAACTTCTCACATGGGATACTCTCTTGATTTTCACTCTTTAAAGTAGTGGTAAAGTGTTTACACTCAATCAATCTTATGAAAACACTTCTACCATATGCTTGCTTGTCCACCTATTCTCCACTAAAAGATCATGCAACTTCATAAATCAAGAGGTCTTTAATCAAGGTTGTAATGGGGCCAAGGGGTTTGTAATGTGGTTGAAGAACAAAAGGATAAAGATATCACAAAGGTTCCAAAAAGTTCATAAAGTTTAGAGACATAAAAAGATTATACAAAGAAACTTCTCAAAACTCTTTACAAGTACATAGTCACCTAGGCCGGATATTCATGTTGGGCCTTTTCTTCATTCTAAACAACTTTGTAACATCTTTTTCTTTTTCCACAAATTCAAGAGATGATTCATTTTTTTTTTTATATAGGAATGTATTTGCCAGTATTCCATTTCTTTTTCTCTTGACTTTTCTTTTCTTTTCCCCCCACACTTATTTCTTGTTTCTAACCAAAAAATATCCCTTGTCTTTGCAACTTGTCTCAAATCATGCTAATTCATCTTTGGAACAAAGGTAAAGATATAAGTATATTTAGGTTAGGGACAAGTTATGGTTACCAAAGAGATAGCTTATTCAATGTAGGCTCAAATTGGTTCACTAAGGGTGTGTTCTCTTGGAACATCAATAAGGGATGGTTGTTTGGCCCTGGCTAAAAATCCTAATGCCTCTATCATATTCATGTTGTCACATGCATCAATATAGTCTCAAACGGTTTAAAGCAAGTTCTAGAGAATCATGTAATCATAAGAGCACTCAAGAAAAAAATTAGATTGATTTGTATAATGCATCAATCATTTTAGGCTCAAAAACTCACAAGAATGATTATACAAGTCAGATTAAGTCTAAACATGCTTCTTTCTCAATCAACATATCATATTAACATTGGCTCATAAAAAGGTGGACATCAAGCTCAATTCTCATGAAAATCTTCTCACTAATAAATATGTTTTAGACTTATGCAATTAATATCTCATCATTGTATTAAAAAGGAACTAAAACACACTAAAAAATAATAATAATAATAAAGACTCATAAAAAAAAAATAGTAGACAAAAATAAAAGAAATCCTAAATCATTCCCCCCACACTTAATTCTTACATTGTCCTCAATGTAAGTCTATTAACCCAAATGAAAGAATCATGTGTAAGAGAAAAGAACTAATAACATAAGAATAGGAATAACTAGACTCAAAACAAAACAAACTCATGCAACCTAAATAATCCTAAAATACTAAACAAAAATTAACAAGTAAACGTAAAAAGATTAAAATCAAACTGACAAGGTATGTCTCAAGTCTCCCTTACTCAGACCTTGTTCAGAATGAATACTTCTAAATTGCTTAAAACACAACAAACTCTTTTTTTTTTTTTTTTTGAAAAGAAGAAATCAAACTGACAAGGTATGTCTCAAGTCTCCCTTACTCAGACCTTGTTCAGAATGAATACTTCTAAATTGCTTAAAACACAACAAACTTTTTTTTTTTTTTTAAGAAGGTAAAATTTAGGAGATATTACCTGTAGAGGTTGCTAACCACTTATTATAACTGAGACACAACAAACAAAATGTTAGATAATGTCACAAAGACAAAGTGCAATCCACTCCTTGCTCGTCCATATCTCTTTTTCTTTTTCCGAGCGTTTGCGAAACAACCGTAGCAGATAAATACTCATAAGCTTGGAGCTTTTTGAGTAAATCTTCAATGGTTGTAGCAGAAATTATGGTTCTCCTTGCCTCTGAAAACATGAATCCATTATCCACAGCATTATCTAAATATGAAAGCAAATTACTAAAATAACCATTAATATTAAGCAAACCAATGGGTTTCTTATTTGTGACCAAAGATGACCAAGAAGCCACGCAAGCTATTTCTTCCAATGTACCCAGACCTCCTGGTAAAGCAATGAATGCATCGGCAGAATGGTACATGATTGTTATCCGTTCAGGGATACTCCAGACTTGTATTTCCTTACCCAAGGTAGGTCCACAAAAATCTGTGAATAGTTTTGGCACGATTCCTAGAACTGGACTTCCTCCGGCGTGTGCTGCTGTAGCGACTGCTCCCATTAAACCCGTACTACCGCCTCCATAAATCAACTGGATCTTTTGTTGGGCAAGTATTACTCCAACTCTTATGGCTTCATCAGCGAATATGTTATTTTTCCCTGGATAAGCACCTCCAAAAACACAAATTTTTTTAATGCGTTGGGACGAAGTACTTTCCATTTTTTTTTCTTTTTTTCGAGTGCCTGAAAGAGAATGAGTACATGGTGTAATATATAGAGGACTGAGTAGTGAATCAGACAAGAGTAATAATGTCGCCGAAAGTGTATATGACCTGTCAGAAGAAAATGTTAACCTAACAAAAGATTTTTGCGTGATTTCAGGAAGAAAATCAAAAAGAGAAGAAAAATCAACCGTAAAAGTCAAGAGTAATAATGTCGCCGAAAGTGTATTTGACATGTCAGAAGAAAATGTTAACCTAACAAAAGATTTTTGCGTGATTTCAGGAAGAAAATAAAAAAAAGAAGAAAAATCAATCGTAAAAGACAAATAAAAAAATGAGAATAATTACACAAATCGAATAACACGTAAATTAAACCGAAATAAAGTTATTGCAAATCAAACCAAAAGCTGAGAAGTCATTTATTGTAGTTGTGATTGTGGCTCACATCTTCCTCTGGTTTTACGTCCAGAAACGGCTTAAACGCCTTCTATGAGTCGAGGATATGCTTCCCATCCAGTTTTCTTACAAGCTGGCAAACAGGGTCTTTTAACATCAGATTCCCAAGATGTTGCCATTCCCTTTGGAATTGCGGCCATAAATCAAGAATTTCTCTTTGTACGTCTCCACTAGGATGCGTCTCAAGAGAAAGTTGGATATCACCCAAATTCTCCTTACTCAGTCCATCCTTAATGAATTCAATTTTATCATCTCGATTAGAGGACGGAATCCCAATAGAACGACATTTACCGTTACACGTCCATCGTGCACATTTGTGGCAATTTGAACTCATGCGCTTTGCTCGTTGCTTCTTTGCAAAAGTGCTTCTACCTGTACCTGGTAAATGCAAAACAGGAAGATATTCATCTTCACGTACCTTGGCTTCAATTATCCAACGTATGTCTTTAGGAATCCCTTTGTGCATAAGCATTCTTAATCTTTCAAATCGAACTTGGTAAAGCTTCACTAAAATATTTCGAGGAAAAGGAGGAAATCGTTTCTGCAATCTTGTGAGAATATCATCCATCCTGAAAAAAATGAAAAAAAAAAAATTGAAAGAGAAATTGGAAGAGAAATTTATATACAATATCAGTTTTGTGGGTTGCTGATGGACCCGATTTAAATAATCACGGAGTACCGTTATCCGCCATTTAACCGGGGTTAAAAAATTATATTTACATCTAGTTATTTTCAAAACAAGGATCAGAAAGAAAAACAACATAAAAATACTCAAAAACCAAACACTCTAAATAAAATCCTAAATTCTTCCCCCCACACATAATTCTTACATTGTCATTAATGTAATGCTATTAATCTCAAATGAAAGAATCATGTGTAAGTGAAAAGAACTAATAAACAAAATAAACTTATGCAGCCTAAATGAACTTAGAAACACTAAACACAATTAGCAAAGAAACATAAGAAAAAGATAAAGAAAAAGAGAGCAAATCTGAGGATGGCAGTTTGGCAATGCTTTCACTAATTAGGCTGCCTCCCCCAATTAGCACTTGATTTAGTGTTTTGAACCTAACCAACACCCCTTCTTGGCATTTTAGGCTTGTCAGGCTCATACATGAAATTTCCCAAATTTATGCGTTTGAGAGGATGCTTTCTTTGCACAACCGTGGATGCATTCTCCATTACAAGTATTATTCCATCATCCTTTGTGGTGCATATGTCATCGAGGAATGGAGCATATTTTGATACTTGTTGAATGACCTCCACAAACAAGTTGTTTAAGGTTTCCAGCGTGTCTTGTTCATGTTCATCCTCCTTGAACTTTGCGAATCTACTAGGAAAAGATGGAGAAGAAACATTAGTAAAAATTGGAATCTCAAACGTTACCTCAGGTGCCGAAATACTCTTATTTGGATCATTGGCTTCATTATCCTCAAGAATAGAATTCATCTCTAATTTTGTCTCATCCTCATCTTGTTCCTCATTCCTCAAGGTCACAATAGTAGTATTCTCCTTTGGGTTAATCATTGTTTGGGCAGAGAGTTCTTCAGATCTTTGTGCTACCCATACCACCATACTACTAGCCAATAGGCTCATTTGCCTTTCCAAACTCTGGATACTTGCCCTTGTTTCCTGTTGAAATTGCAAAGTATTAGTGACAAGAGAATCGACAAGATCTTCTAAGGAAGTACCTGAGTTTTGAGTCATATGTGGTGGTTGAAAAAGATCTGGTTCTTGGGACCATGATTGATTGAAGCTAGATGGATGAGTGTAATTGGCATAAGGATCTACTTCTTGGTAATTTTTCGAGTAGCCATAATTAGTATGATCCCACCATCCCTCATGGTAAGTGTTTGAGTAATGATCATACTGCTGGTCTTGGAACACTTGATGGCCTTGACATCCTCCCATGGCAAATTGTTGCACTGGGAAGGTGAGATTGGCTTGTTGATTCTCCATGTTCATGTATGCCACCAACTCTTCAAGTGTTAGATTGCTCAATTCCATCGTTTTTTTTTTTTTTTTTTTTTTTTCAAAATTTGATAGGAAAAACCCGTATGTACAAGAAAATAAAATTAATTAGAACTGAAAATAAGAATAAACCAAGTAACAAATAAACTAAAGAAAGCAATCCCCGGCAACGGCGCCAAAAACTTGATGCACCCAAAAGAGTGTATCTTATTTAACCTTGCACTAAAAAGATAAATTGTAAGTATAGTAGTTAGCAAGGGTCGAGTCCTCAGGGATTGGGTTTTAGTTTATAAGTTAATAGTTTAAAACTTAAATTCAAGAACAATAAAAGAAAAGGGGTTTTTGAAGCCAGATTTAAACTAAAGTAAATAATAAGAATCAGATGCAAGGCGGTATAACCAGCCAATAAAAATATATATACTAAATTAGGCGGTATAACCAGCCAATAAAAATAAAACAAAGTTAATATACAAATTAGGCGGTATAACCAGCCAATAAAAATAAAACAAAGTTAATATACAAATTAGGCGGTGATAACTCGTATAATTATATAGTTTTTAGTTATGTTTTATTATTGTTTTGTGTCAAATACGAGTTATTATTGTTTAGTCTAATTGTGTTTATGATCTTTTATATTTTTATGTAATTTGGTGTTTTTCACAAGTTTCTTTGAGTGATTTCAGATTACTAGAATTAAGGGCAAATCCAGTTCAGTTCCAGTTCCGACACCCTTTGCCATATCAGCTATATCTCGAGTTTCACTGAAGCAATAAGGCTGAACTTTGTATCCCTGAAAAGCTAAGAGGCATATCTATCTTTTTCATGTTTTACACTTCTTGAAACGGAGTCGTTTTCCCTAGCGAAATCGACCATCAAGTTGGCTGATGTGCAATGACGTCTGTTCTGCACCGTTTTGGTATTTTGACCATATCTTCCGATCCACGTGCGCAAATGATCTGATTCCAACGGCTATGGATCCGTAACTGATAGGGGTATATTTTTCTAGAAGACCATTTTATCAGATCGAGCCTCCAACATTGACAAAATCGACCATCAAGCTGGCTGATCAGAATTGTCATACAATATGACGAAAATTGTTAGAAAAATGCACCCACCTATTATACCTACCTTTGAAATTTGTAAAGCTTGTCTCTTGTCATTTAGCCCTCCAAAATGTGTATAAATAGAGGGCCTTGGATGAGTATTGGGATACATTATACATTGGTAGGATATTAGCCTTTGTAGTAAAATTCTCTAAGTTTTCTTCTTCTTTCCTTTCTCTAGTTTTCTTTTTTTTTATTTACTTATGCTTCTTACATTTCTTTTCATTTTATTCATATCTAGTATGTGTTGCTAATCATATTGTTGAGGTGATGAGGTGAAGCTCTTGGTAAATGCTAAGGTTAGTCTCTTAAACATGAGCTAAAATGAATCATCATTTATAAACACTAGTATAGATAATATTTTCTTTTGGTTTAAAATCATACTTGCAAAGTAGAGATCTTGATTCATTATTGACAATGAAAATGGCACAGTAAATGCTTGGTTTCATAACCTTGATTTGTTGTAGACATATACCTTGGCATAAGGAATGCTTGGACTCTTTTTGTGAGTTTTGAGGACACCAAATGAACATAATATCATATGCTATGGACGTTGGACAATTTGGACTGAATTGCTAAACCTTCCGGTTGGAACCTCCCTTATGTGTGGATTTCAATTGTGTAATAAAACAAGATTAATCTTAGCATAACACCAAGAGTGGATTCTCTAACCTCAACATCTTTTCTTATTGTTTTTTTTATATCTTGTTTAATTGCTTTTATGTTATTTTGTTTATTTTGTTCTCTAATATCTTGTTTACTTTCTTTGTTATTGATTCCCTAATATCTTGTTTATTTTCTTTTTCTTATATATTTATAAACTTATACTTACTAATACGCTTCCCTGTGGTTCGACCTCGGACACCCGAGAATTTATTACTTGAACATAACCTGCACTTGGGTTTACAACTCTTAATTGAGTTTCTATCAAGTTTTTGGCGCCGTTGCCGGGGAAGCAATACTAAGTATATAAGTTTATAAGTATATTTATTTTTTTTTGGCTGGTTATACCGCCTAATTTGTTTATATTTATTTTTATTGGCTGGTTATACCGCCTAATTTTGTATATTAACTTTGTTTTATGCTTGTTTGGCGACGTGATTTTAGATCTCGTCGTTTAGTTAGATTTTATTGTGAAACTTTTTCAGGTAATCTTTCTAATACAACTCCTACCATGGCTGACAATGAAAGTGTTCATGCTGAAGATGAGAACAGACAAGTACGTACCATGCGTGACTACTTGCAACCAACTCGAAGCTCATCACCCTCTTGTTTTATTTTTCCTCTCAATGCAAACAACTTTCGTTTTAAACCAGGTATGATAGCTTTGCTTCCAAATTTCTATGGGTTGGAATCGGAAAGTGCTTACTCGTTTCTAAAAGACTTCGAAGATGTATGTGTCACCTTTAATGACCAACAATGTACAAATGAAATTGTCAAGCTAAAATTATTTCCTTTTTCTTTAAAAGATAAAGCAAAAATTTGGCTTCATAATTTAAAACCAAGGTCAATTGGCACATGGCAAGAATTACAAACTGAGTTTCTAAAGAAATTTTTCCCAGCACATAAAACTACTGCTTTGAAAAGACAGATTCAAAATTTCAATCAAAATCAAAATGAAGCATTTTTTCAGTGCTGGGAGCGTTTTAAAGATTTGTTAAGTTCTTGTCCACATCATGGTTTTGAAAAATGGCGTCTTATTAGTTTCTTTTATGAAAGTTTAACTCCCGAAACTAAACAATTTGTTGAAACAATGTGTAACGGTGAGTTTCTAGAAAAAGAACCTGAAGAAGCCTTTGACTACCTAGACCATTTGGCAGATAACTCTCAAGCCTGGCACACAGATAATTCCTCTGAAAGTTCCAATAGATCTAATCTTGTTTCTAACAGAGGAAAATATCATTTTAGTCAAGAAGATGAGATAAAAGCTAAAGTAGCTAATTTGGCTAGAAAGATTGAAGCCATGGAACTTAGAGAAGTAAAAGAAGTCAAAACGGTTAAAAATGAAGAAAGTTGTGGAATTTGTGAAATCATGGGACACCCCACTTCTGAATGTCCAAACATTCCCATTCTTAAAGAAGCGTTGCATGATCAAGTAAATTCCATAAACACATTTAAAAAGCCTTTTCCTTCTCCTTACTCTGAAACGTATAACCCTGAATGGAGAAATCATCCCAACTTCAGTTGGCGGAATAATAATCATGTTCAGGTACCACAATCTCAAAAGCCGGGCAACACTTTTTCCTATCAACCTTCACGTGTACAAACCTTGGAAGAAACATTGCAAGCATTCATGCAAACACAAGCAAATGTGAATAGCCGGACTTCACAGGACATCAATGAGATCAAAAACACCTTGTCCACATTGACAGCTTCATTACGCACTCAAGAAAAAGGTAAGTTTCCTGCTCAACCTCAGCCTAACCCTTCTACTCAATGTCTTGTTTCTTGCTCCAATGAAACTCAACAGGAAAATGCCAGTTCT
Organism: Fremontodendron californicum; assembly: GCA_030761205.1. Taxonomy (NCBI): domain Eukaryota; kingdom Viridiplantae; phylum Streptophyta; class Magnoliopsida; order Malvales; family Malvaceae; genus Fremontodendron; species Fremontodendron californicum. The sequence goes on along the minus strand of JAULJL010000019.1, from coordinate 4,259,131 downwards.
ATCACAACTCTTCGAAGTGGAAAGGCAATTGACAAAAAGATTCCATCAAAAGACCAAGATCCTCTTTCCCCTCCGAAAAGTAATGGTAAGGATGATGGTAAGTCTGAACTTCTTGAAAATTTGGACAAAGAAAAAGGTATGCATCCTGCTCCTTTTCCTCAAAGGTTGCAAACAATAAAGAATTTGAATCAAAATGCAGAAATTTATGAACTTTTCAAACAAGTTAAGATTAACATTCCTTTATTGGATGCAATCAAACAAGTTCCATCTTATGCTAAATTTTTGAAGGACATGTGCACAGTTAAAAGGAAACATAATGTACAAAAGAAAGCATTTTTGACGGAAAGTGTGAGCTCAATCATTCAGCACCTTACTCCACCAAAATTCAAAGATCCTGGATGTCCAACAATCTCATGCATCATTGGAAACACTAGAATAGAACGTGCATTACTTGATCTTGGTGCTAGTGTTAATCTTTTGCCTTTTTCTGTTTATCAACAGTTAGGTTTAGGTGAACTCAAGGAAACACCTGTTACACTTCAACTAGCTGATCGTTCTGTAAAAATTCCTCGAGGGATAGTTGAAGATGTTTTGGTTCAAATTGATAATTTTTACTTCCCTGTTGATTTTATTGTTTTGGACACACATCCTGTTTCAAATCCAAATGTTCAAATTCCTGTTATATTAGGCCGTCCATTTCTTGCAACTTCTAATGCTCTGATAAATTGCAGGAATGGTAATTTGAACATTTCTTTTGGAAATATGACTTTAGAATTAAATGTGTTCAACATTTGCAAGCAACCTGGTGATAAGTCAGAAGTACATGAAGTGGATTTCATTGAAGAACTTGTTCATGAACATCTCACCACTACCACATTCCATGATCCTTTAGAAGCTTATTTAATTGAATATGAGTTTGATAATGCTTCAGAAATTTCACACACTGATTCTTTGTTAAAATCTTTTCAGGATAAGCATTGTTGGAAACAAAAGTTTGAGGAACTTCCATCACTTACAAATGTCACTGTACCATCAACTATTGAACCACCCAAGCTGGAGTTAAAACCATTGCCATCCGAGCTAAAATATTCTTTTTTGGGTGAGAGTGAAACTTTTCCAGTCATAATTTCTTCACATCTTGATGAACTACAAGAAGGTAAGTTGTTACAACTTTTGAAGATGCACAAAAATGCATTAGGATGGACCTTAGCTGACATAAAGGGAATAAGCCCATTAATCTGCACACATAATATTTATTTAGAGGAAAATGCTAAACCCTCTAGACAAATGCAACGAAGGCTTAATCCTAATATGAAAGAAGTAGTGAGAAATGAAGTCATTAAACTTCTAGATAATGGAATCATTTATCCTATCTCTGATAGCAAATGGGTAAGTCCTACTCAAGTCGTACCTAAGAAATCTGGAGTTACTGTAGTTAAAAATGAAAACAATGAATTAATTCCAGCTAGGACTGTTACTGGTTGGCGCATGTGCATTGACTATAGGAAACTTAACTCAGTGACGAGGAAAGATCATTTCCCTTTGCCTTTCATGGATCAAATCTTAGAAAGAGTTGCAGGGCATGAGTTTTATTGTTTTCTAGATGGATATTCTGGGTATAATCAAATTGCCATTGCACTTGAGGACCAAGAGAAAACCACTTTTACATGTCCTTTTGGTACTTTTGCATATCGTAGAATGCCATTTGGATTATGTAACGCCCCTGCCACATTTCAAAGATGCATGCTTAGCATTTTTAGTGACATGATTGAACGTAATCTTGAGATTTTCATGGATGATTTTTCTGTTTCTGGTGATTCATTTGATGATTGCTTAGCCAATTTGAAAAATGTATTGATTAGGTGTGAAGAAAAAAATCTTGTTCTTAATTGGGAAAAATGTCATTTCATGGTCACTAAAGGTATTGTACTAGGTCACATTGTTTCTGCAAAAGGGATTGAGGTAGACAAGTCAAAACTTGAATTGATTGCTAATCTACCCACACCAAAGACAGTAAAGGACATTAGGTCATTCTTGGGACATGCAGGTTTTTATAGAAGATTCATAAAAGATTTTAGCACGATATCTAAACCTCTATGTAATCTTTTAATGAAAGACACTGCATTTGAATGGACTAAAGATTGTGAAGATGCTTTTGAAAAACTCAAAAATATGCTCACTACTGCTCCTATTATGAGATCTCCTGATTGGTCTTTACCATTTGAAATAATGTGTGATGCTAGTGACTATGCTGTTGGTGCTGTGTTAGGACAAAGGAAAGATAATAAACCACATGTAATTTACTATGCAAGTAAAACTTTAAATAGAGCCCAAATGAATTATTCCACTACAGAAAAGGAATTACTTGCAGTTGTTTTTGCATTGGATAAATTCAGATCTTACCTTGTTGGATCATCAATTGTTGTCTTTAGTGATCATGCAGCTTTAAAATATCTTATCTCTAAGAAGGATGCAAAACCTAGGTTGCTGAGGTGGATCCTTTTGCTGCAAGAATTTGACATCACCATTCGAGATAAAAAAGGAGTAGAAAATGTGGTGGCTGATCATTTATCAAGACTTGTTTGTGATGAATCTTTTGGAACCTCACCAATAAATGATACTTTTCCTGATGAACAACTTCTAATTGTCTCCACGACACCTTGGTTTGCTGACATTGCTAATTTTCTTGCTACAGGAAAAATTCCTTCTCAATGGAGCACCCAAGATAAAAGGAAGTTTCTGAATGAGGTAAAGAAGTTCTATTGGGATGACCCTTACTTGTTCAAATATTGTCCTGATCAGATTTTTCGAAGATGCATTCCCGACAATGAGGTAAGTAGTGTAATTAAGTTTTGTCATTCCGAGGCATGTGGTGGTCATTTTTCATCAAAGAAAACTGCTGCAAAAATTTTACAGTGTGGATTTTACTGGCCAACTTTGTTCAAAGATGCACATAATTTTTGCAAGTCATGTGAAAGTTGTCAAAAATTAGGTTCCATTTCGAAAAGAAACATGATGCCTTTGAACCCAATTCTTGTAATTGAAATTTTTGACTGTTGGGGTATTGATTTCATGGGACCATTTCCACCATCTTTTCGTTTCTTATACATTTTAGTTGCAATAGATTATGTTTCAAAGTGGATAGAGGCAATTCCATGTCGAAATAATGATCACAAAACAGTGATTAAATTTTTAAAAGAAAATATTTTGAGTCGATTTGGAATTCCTCGATCTATCATAAGCGATGGGGGAACACATTTTTGCAACAAGGTTTTTGAAACATTAATGAAGAAATATGCCATTACACACAAAGTTTCAACCCCTTATCACCCGCAGACAAATGGACAGGTAGAATTAGCAAATAGGGAGATTAAACAAATTTTGGAAAAGACAGTTAATCCAAATCGCAAAGATTGGTCTCTTAGACTTAACGATGCATTATGGGCCTATCGAACAGCTTTTAAAACAGCATTGGGCATGTCTCCTTATAGGCTAGTTTATGGAAAACCTTGTCATTTACCTGTGGAACTTGAGCATAAAGCATATTGGGCCATTAAAATGTTCAACTCAAACCTTGATGACGCTTCTAATTTACGAAAATTACAAATAAATGAACTTGAGGAACTCAGAGATGATGCATATGAGAATTCTAAAATTCATAAAGAAAGAACTAAAGCCTTTCATGACAAGTTAATTTCAAGAAAAACATTTGATGTTGGGCAAAAAGTTCTACTTTATAATTCTAGACTCCACATATATCCTGGTAAGTTGAGATCAAGATGGACTGGCCCATTTGTGGTTAAGCATGTGTATCATTATGGAGCAGTTGACATTGAGAATCCTCAAAATGGTAACGTATTCAAGGTAAATGGACAAAGACTCAAACTCTTTTTGGAAAATCATGTTACTCAAGAAGAGGTTGTTTTTTTTTCTGATCCTTGTTTTGAAAATAACTAGATGTAAATATAATTTTTTTTTACCCCGGTTAAATGGCGGATAACGGTACTCCGTGATTATTTAAGTCGGTTCCATCAGCTACCCACAAAACTGATATTGTATATAAATTTCTCTTTCATTTTATTTTATTTCATTTTTTTTTCAGGATGGATGATATTCTCAAAAGATTGCAGAAACGATTTCCTCCTTTTCCTCGGAATATTTTACTGAAGCTTTACCAAGTTCGATTTGAAAGATTAAGAATGCTTATGCACAAAGGGATTCCTGAAGACATACGTTGGATAATTGAAGCCAAGGTACGTGAAGATGAATATCTTCCTGTTTTGCATTTACCAGGTACAGGTAGAAGCACTTATGCAAAGAAGCGACGAGCAAAGCGCATGAGTTCAAATTGCCACAAGTGTGCACGATGGACGTGTAACGGTAAATGTCGTTCTATTGGGATTCCGTCCTCTAATCGAGATGATAAAATTGAATTCATTAAGGATGGACTGAGTAAGGAGAATTTGGGTAATATCCAACTTTCTCTTGAGACGCATCCTAGTGGAGATGTACAAAGAGAAATTCTTGATTTATGACCGCAATTCCAAAGGGAATGGCAACATCTTGGGAATCTGATGATAAAAGACCCTGTTTGCCAGCTTGTAAGAAAACTGGATGGGAAGCATATCCTCGACTCATAGAAGGCGTTTAAGCCGTTTCTGGACGTAAAACCAGAGGAAGATGCCAATTACACTTTCGGCGACATTATTACTTTTGACTTTTACGGTTGATTTTTCTTCTCTTTTTGATTTTCTTCCTGAAATCACGCAAAAATCTTTTGTTAGGTTAACATTTTCTTCTGACAGGTCAAATACACTTTCGGCAACATTATTACTCTTGTCTGATTCACTACTCAGTCCTCTATATATTACACCATGTACTCATTCTCTTTCAGGCACTTGAAAAAAAATGGAAAGTACTTCGTCCCAACGCATTAAAAAAATTTGTGTCTTTGGAGGTGCTTATCCAGGGAAAAATAACATATTCGTTGATGAAGCCATAAGAGTTGGAGTAATACTTGCCCAACAAAAGATCCAGTTGATTTATGGAGGCGGTAGTAAGGGTTTAATGGGAGCAGTCGCTACAGCAGCATACGCCGGAGGAAGTCCAGTTCTAGGAATCGTGCCAAAACTATTCACAGGTTTTTGTGGACCTACCGTGGGTAAAGAAATACAAGTCTGGAGTATCCCTGAACGGATGACAATCATGTACCATTCTGCCGATGCATTCATTGCTTTACCAGGAGGTCTGGGTACATTGGAAGAAATAGCTTGCGTGGCTTCTTGGTCATCTTTGGTCACAAATAAGAAACCCATTGGTTTGCTTAATATTAATGGTTATTTTAGTAATTTACTTTCATATTTAGATAATGCTGTGGATAATGGATTCATGTTTTCAGAGGCAAGGAGAACCATAATTTCTGCTACAACCATTGAAGATTTACTCAAAAAGCTACAAGCTTATGAGTGTTTATCTGCTACGGTTGTTTCGCAAACGCTCGGAAAAAGAAAAAGAGATATGGACGAGCAAGGAGTGGATTGCACTTTGTCTTTGTGACATTATCTAACATTTTGCTTGTTGTGTCTCAGTTATAATAAGTGGTTAGCAACCTCTGCAGGTAATATCTCCTAAATTCTACCTTTAAAATTTGACATTGGGGACAATGTCATATTTTAGTAGGGGGTAAGGGACATATTTTGCTAAAAAAAAAAAAAAATTTGTTGTGTTTTAAGACATTTAGAAGTATTCATTCTGAACAAGGTCTGAGTAAGGGAGACTTGAGACATACCTTGTCAGTTTGATTTAATCTTCTTCTTTCAAAAAAAACAAAAAAAAAAAAACAAAAAAAAAAAGCATGTTTAGACTTAGTGTGTTTTTTTTTTAGTTACTTTCAATACAATGATGAGATATGAATTGCATAAGTCTAAAACATATTTATTAGTGAGAAGATTTTCATGAGAATTGAGCTTGATGTCAACCTTTTTATGAGCCAATGTTAATATGATATGTTGATTGAGAAAGAAGCATGTTTAGACTTAATCTGACTTGTATAATCATCTTTGTGAGTTTTTGAGCCTATAATGATTGATGCATTATACAAATCAATCTAATTTCTTTCTTGAGTGCTCTTATGATTACATGATTCTCTAGAACTTGCTTTAAACCGTTTGAGACTATATTGATACATGTGACAACATGAATATGATAGAGGCATTAGGATTATAACCAGAGCCAAACAGCCATCCATTATTAATGTTCTACGAGAACATCCCCACTAGTGAGCCAATTTGAGCCTACATTAAATATGATGTTTTATTGGTAACCACAACTTACACCTAGCCTAAATATACTTATATCCTTACCCTTGTTCTAAAGATGAATTTTATATTTTGAGACATATTGCAAAAAAACAAGGGATATTTTTATTTGAAAATTTGGGTTAGAAACAAAAGATAAGTGTGGGGGAAGAAAAGAAAAGAAAAAGTCAAGAGAAAAAGAAAGGGATCATTGTCAAATACATTCCCATATTAAAAAAAAAAAAAAAAAAAAAATTATTCTCTTGAACTTCTAGAAAAAAATGTTACAAAGTTGGTTAGAATGATGCAAAGGCTCAACATGAATATGTAGCCTATGTTATTATGTGCTTTATAAGAGTTTTGAGAAGTTTTATTTGTATGATCTTATTATGTCTCTAAAATCTATGAACTCTTTGGAACCTTTGTGATATCTTTATCCTTTTGTTCTTTAACCACATTATAACCCTTTGGCCCCATTACAACCTTGAATAAAGACCTCTTGATTTATGAAGTTGTATGATCTAAATAGTGGAGAATAGGTGGACAAGCAAGCATATGGTAGAAGTGTTTTCATGAGATTGATTGAGTGTAAACACTTTACCACTACTTTAAAGAGTGAAAATCAAGAGAGTATCCCATGTGAGAAGTTGAGATTAAGTTTGAATATACACTATTTTGATTGAAATATGTTATGTTATTATTGGCTTAACTCAAACTATTTACATTCAAGCAAGATTTTTTGTGAATTTCTTTAAGCTATTGATTAGTTTTTAAGACTTGTCCAATGATTATCTCTAATTTATATTGGAAGGATTAGTTATAATTATTATTTTTAGTTTTTCTTATTTCTTCAATGTTTGTGGGTATCGTCCTAGTAAACCCTCACGAGACTAAACTCGTCCACTAGGGACACCTAGGGGTTTAAAGGCTTGTGTCACATGCTAAGTGCCACCGTGATTTCCTACGAAAATGGATTAGATTAGATTTTCTTATTTTATTTTTATTGAGTCGTTGCTAGGGACTAGCAACAATCTAAGTATGGGGGTGTGATAACTCGTATAATTATATAGTTTTTAGTTATGTTTTATTATTGTTTGTGTCAAATACGAGTTATTATTGTTTAGTCTAATTGTGTTTATGATCTTTTATATTTTTATGTAATTTGGTGTTTTTCACAAGTTTCTTTGAGTGATTTCAGATTACTAGAATTAAGGGCAAATCCAGTTCAGTTCCAGTTCCGACACCTTTTGCCATATCAGCTATATCTCGAGTTTCACTGAAGCAATAAGGCTGAACTTTGTATCCCTGAAAAGCTAAGAGGCATATCTATCTTTTTCATGTTTTACACTTCTTGAAACGGAGTCGTTTTCCCTAGCGAAATCGACCATCAAGTTGGCTGATGTGCAATGACGTCTGTTCTGCACCGTTTTGGTATTTTGACCATATCTTCCGATCCACGTGCGCAAATGATCTGATTCCAACGGCTATGGATCCGTAACTGATAGGGGTATATTTTTCTAGAAGACCATTTTATCAGATCGAGCCTCCAAGATTGACAAAATCGACCATCAAGCTGGCTGATCAGAATTGTCATACAATATGACGAAAATTGTTAGAAAAATGCACCCACCTATTATACCTACCTTTGAAATTTGTAAAGCTTGTCTCTTGTCATTTAGCCCTCCAAAATGTGTATAAATAGAGGGCCTTGGATGAGTATTGGGATACATTATACATTGGTAGGATATTAGCCTTTGTAGTAAAATTCTCTAAGTTTTCTTCTTCTTTCCTTTCTCTAGTTTTCTTTTTTTTATTTACTTATGCTTCTTACATTTCTTTTCATTTTATTCATATCTAGTATGTGTTGCTAATCATATTGTTGAGGTGATGAGGTGAAGCTCTTGGTAAATGCTAAGGTTAGTCTCTTAAACATGAGCTAAAATGAATCATCATTTATAAACACTAGTATAGATAATATTTTCTTTTGGTTTAAAATCATACTTGCAAAGTAGAGATCTTGATTCATTATTGACAATGAAAATGGCACAGTAAATGCTTGGTTTCATAACCTTGATTTGTTGTAGACATATACCTTGGCATAAGGAATGCTTGGACTCTTTTTGTGAGTTTTGAGGACACCAAATGAACATAATATCATATGCTATGGACGTTGGACAATTTGGACTGAATTGCTAAACCTTCCGGTTGGAACCTCCCTTATGTGTGGATTTCAATTGTGTAATAAAACAAGATTAATCTTAGCATAACACCAAGAGTGGATTCTCTAACCTCAACATCTTTTCTTATTGTTTTTTTTATATCTTGTTTAATTGCTTTTATGTTATTTTGTTTATTTTGTTCTCTAATATCTTGTTTACTTTCTTTGTTATTGATTCCCTAATATCTTGTTTATTTTCTTTTTCTTATATATTTATAAACTTATACTTACTAATACGCTTCCCTGTGGTTCGACCTCGGACACCCGAGAATTTATTACTTGAACATAACCTGCACTTGGGTTTACAACTCTTAATTGAGTTTCTATCAGGCGGTATAACCAGCCAATAAAAATAAATATAGTCTTAAAAATAAGCAAACGAGAAAAGTAAGAAAACAAGTAAGTAAGACGAATCAAATATGAAAAATATGGTTAAGGTTTCATTCTCCACCACTAGACATCATTAAGAATCAATTTCATATCTATCAACATTAACCAACTATCAAAGTTAACAACCGTAGATAACAACAAGCTCTGTTATCCCAATCTTTCCTTAGTTTGTTGTTAAATAGAACAAGCTCTCTATTTAATCTCTAACCATCAAACAACCTAGAATAAGCTCTCTAAGTTCAATTTAATAGCAGCTTTATGATGAGAAAGATAGGTTGATCTAAGCAACAAACACATAAGCTCGGATTGTTCAACTTAGGTTATGTTCCACTTTGCAATTATTGAAAACTTGACCATAATCATTAATCACAAATTGCCACTTATGAATAGGAAATCAAGACAATTACACGGATCAAGACTCCTAAACTAGCAATAGATAATTATCAAGATCTATCTAGTTGTACACCTAAACAAATCAAGACAACATCATGAACAATTCTTGTAGAAGAACATAAGCAACTTTGATAGAAAATTAATGATAGATAGAATATGAAAATCAATTATAAAACATGTCTAGGGCTTTGAAATCACCCTTAACCAAATAGAAGTTTAGCCTAGCATAGGCATTATAAACATAAAATTAAATAGAATCTAAGAAGAAAATAAAAGAAAGAAAGAAAGAAAGAAGAAGAAGAATATTAACTATCCAACCTCTTGCTCTTTCTAAAGAAAAAGAAAACTAGAGAAAAGAAAGAAGAAGAAAACTTAGAGAATTTTATTACAATGGCTAATATCCTACCTATGTACAATATGATCCTCTACAATCATCCAAGGCCCTCTATTTATACACATTTTGGAAGGCTAAATGACAAGAGACAAGCTTTACAAATTTCAAAGGTAGGTATAATAGGTGGGTGAATTTTTCTAACAATTTTCGTCATATTGTATGACAATTTTGATCAGCCAACTTGATGGTCGATTTCGTCAATGTTGGAGGCCTGATCTGATCACATGGTCTTCTAGAAAAAGGTTCCCCTATCAGTTACGGATCCATAGCCGTTGGAATCAGCTCATTTGCTGATGTGGATAAGCAGATATGGGTAAAATACGAAAACATGTCAGCACAGACGTCATTGCACATCAGCCAACTTGATGGTCGATTTCGTCAATATTAGAGGCCTGATCTGATCATATCGTCTTCTAGACAAAGGTTCCCGTATCAGTTACGGATCCATAGCCATTGGAATCAGCTCATTTTTTGATGTGGATAAGCAGATATGGGCAAAATACGAAAACAGGTCAGCACAGACGTCATTGCACATCAGCCAACTTGATGGTCGATTTCGCTAGGGAAAACGACTCCGTTTCAAGAAGTATAAAACATGAAAAAGATAGATATGCCTCTTAGCTTTGCACGGCTACAAATTTCAGCCTTATTGCTGCAGTGAAACTCCAGATATAGCTGATATGGCAAAATGTGTTGGAACTGGAACTGAACTGGATTTGCCCTTAATTCTAGTAATCTGAAATCACTCAAAGAAACTTGTGAAAAACACCAAATTACATAAAAATATAAAAGATCATAAACACAATTAGACTAAACAATAATAACTCGTATTTGACACAAAACAATAATAAAACATAACTAAAAACTATATAATTATACGAGTTATCATCCACTTTGCAATTATTGAAAACTTGACCATAATCATTAATCACAAATTGCCACTTATGAATAGGAAATCAAGACAATTACACGGATCAAGACTCCTAAACTAGCAATAGATAATTATCAAGATCTATCTAGTTGTACACCTAAATAAATCAAGACAACATCATGAACAATTCTTGTAGAAGAACATAAGCAACTTTGATAGAAAATTAATGATAGATAGAATCTGAAAATCAATCACAAAACATGTCTAGGGCTTTGAAATCACCCTTAACCAAATAGAAGTTTAGCCTAGCATAGGCATCATAAACATAAAATTAAATAGAATGTAAGAAGAAAATAAAAGAAAGAAAGAAGAAGAGGAAGAATATTAATTATCCAACCTCTTGCTCTCTCTAAAGAAAAAGAAAACTAGAGAAAAGAAAGAAAACTAGAGAAAAGAAAGAAGAAGAAAACTTAGAGAATTTTATTACAATGGCTAATATCCTACCTATGTACAATATGATCCCTTACAATCATCCAAGGCCCTCTATTTATACACATTTTGGAGGGCTAAATGACAAGAGACAAGCTTTACAAATTTCAAAGGTAGGTATAATAGGTGGGTGCATTTTCTAACAATTTTCGTCATATATGACGATTTTGATCAGCCAACTTGATGGTCGATTTTGTCAATTTTGGAGGCCTTATCTGATCACATGGTCTTCTAGAAAAATGTAACCCTATCAGTTACTGATCCATAGCCGTTAGAATCAGCTCATTTGCTGATGTGGATAAGAAGATATGGGCATAATACGAAAACAGGTCAGCACAGACGTCATTGCACATCAGCCAACTTGATGGTCGATTTCGCTAGGGAAAACGACTCCGTTTCAAGAAGTGTAAAACATGAAAAAGATAGATATGCCTCTTATCTTTGCATGGATACAAATTGCAGCCTTATTGCTTCAGTGAAACTCGAGATATAGCGGATATGGCAAAAGGTGTCGGAACTGGAACTGAACTGGATTTGCCCTTAATTCTAGTAATCTGAAATCACTCAAAGAAACTTGTGAAAAACACCAAAATACATAAAAATATAAAAGATCATAAACACAATTAGACTAAACAATAATAACTCGTATTTGACACAAAACAATAATAAAACATAACTAAAAACTATATAATTATACGAGTTATCAATCAGCTACCTCAAGATTAGCATATTCAATGCATAATGGTTGTTGACCCAAGTCCGGAGCGGCAAGCTCCTTGAGAGTTCGGTTGTCAGCTGCTGCCATCTCTCCTTGCTCCTCTTGGATGTTTTGGATCAACTCCTCGATTGGTTGTTGGTGAGAAGTTATAAATTCCCGAATTCTCCTAAGTCTTAAGTCTTCTTCAGGAGCTTGGAACATTCACTAATAAAAAAAAATAAGAAAGTAAATAATTAGAAAATAAGAATAAACCAATAAACTAATAAACTAAAGAAAGCAATCCCCGGCAACGGCGCCAAAAATTTGATGCACCCAAAAGAGTGTATCTTATTTAACCTTGCACTAAAAAGATCAATTGTAAGTATAGTAGTTAGCAAGGGTCGAGTCCTCAGGGATTGGGTTTTAGTTTATAAGTTGATAGTTTAAACCTTAAATTCAAGAACAATAAAGGAAAAGGGGTTTTTGAAATCAGATTTAAACTAAAGTAAATAATAAGTAAGATGCAAGTAAGAAATATGAAATCAAATATGAGAGAAATATGGTTAAGGTTTCATTCTCCACCACTAGACATCATTAAGAACCAATTTCAGATCTATCAATATCAACCAACTATCAAAGTTAACAACCGTAGATAACAACAAGCTCTGTTATCCCAATCTTTCCTTAGTTTGTCGTTAAATAGAACAAGCTCTCTATTTAATCTCTAACCATCAAACAACCTAGAATAAGTTCTCTAAATTCAATTTAATGGCAGATTTTGATGAGAAAGATAGGTTGATCTAAGCAACAAACACATAAGCTCGGATTGTTCAACTTAGGTTATGTTCCACTTTGCAATTATTGAAAACTTGACCATAATCATTAATCACAAATTGCCACTTATGAATAGGAAATCAAGACAATTACATGGATCAGGACTCCTAAACTAGCAATAGATAATTATCAAGATCTATCTAGTTGTACACCTAAACAAATCAAGACAACATCATGAACAATTCTTGTAGAAGAACATAAGCAACTTTGATAGAAAATTAATGATAGATAGAATCTGAAAATCAATTATAAAACATGTCTAGGGCTTTGAAATCACCCTTAACCAAATAAAAGTTTAGCCTAGCATAGGTATTGTAAACATAAACATAAAATTAAAGAGAATCTACGAAGGAAATAAAAGAAAGAAAGAAGAAGAAGAAAATAAAGAAAAAGAAAACTAGTGAAAGGAAAGTAGAAGAAAACTTAGAGAATTTTATTACAATGGCTAATATCCTACCAATGTACAATGTCTCTTACAATCATCAAAGGCCCTCTATTTATACACATTTTGGAGAGCTAAATGACAAGAGACAAGCTTTATAAATTTCAAAGGTAGGTATAATAGGTGGGTGCATTTTTCTAACAATTTTCGTCATATTGTATGACAATTCTGATCGTCCAGCTTGATGGTTGATTTTGTCAATGTTGGAGGCTTGATCTGATCAAATGGTCTTCTAGAAACATGTTCCCCTATCAGTTTTTGATCCATAGCCGTTGGAATCAGCTCATTTGCTGATGTGGATCAGAAGATATGGTCAAAATACCAAAACTGGTCAGCACAGACGTCATTGCACATCAGCCAACTTGATGGTTGATTTCGCTAGGGAAAACGACTCCGTTTCAAGAAGTGTAAAGCATGAAAAAGATAGATATGCCTCTTAAATTTGCACTGTAAAAATTGCAGCCTTAATGCTTCAATGAAACTCCAGATATAGCTGATATGGCAAAAGGTATCGGAACTGGAACTGAACTGGATTTGCCCTTAATTCTTGATTTAACCTAGTAATCTGAAATCACTCAAAGAAACTCGTGAAAAACACCAAATTACATAAAAATATAAAAGATCATAAACAGAATTAGACTAAGCAATAATAACTCGTATTTGACACAAAACAATAATAAAACATAACTAAAAACTATATAATTATACGAGTTATCACTAGTTTAAATTTTTATTTGGTTAAGGGTTATTTCAAAGCCCTAGACATGTTATGTAATAAATTTTCAAAATCTATCTATCATTGTTTTCTATCAAAGTTGCTTATGTTCTTCCATTAAAATTGTTCATGATGATGTTTTGATTTGTTTAGGTGGCCACCTAAATAAATCTTGATAATTGTCTAATACTAGTTTAGGAGTCTTGATCCGTTATTGTCTTGATTTTCTATTCATAAGTGGCAATTTGTGATTAATGATTATGGTCAAGTTTTCAATAATTGCTATGTGGAACATAACCTAAGTTGAACAATCCGAGCTTATATGTTTGTTGCTTATATCAACCTATCTTTCTCAACATAAAGTTGCTATTCAATTGAACTTTGAGAGCTTATTCTAGGTTGTTTGATAGTTAGAGATTAAATAGAGAGCTTGTTCTTTTTAACGACGAACTAAGAAAAGATTGGGGTAACAGAACTTGTTGTTATCTACCGTTGTTAACTTTGATAGCTAATTGATGTTGATAGATATGAAATTGATTCTTAATGCTGTCTAATGGTGGAGAATGAACCTTTAGCCATATTTCTTATATTTGATTCTTCTTAATACTAGTTTTCTCATTCTTATTGTTAACTTTAGTTTAAATCTGATCTCAAAATCCCCTTTACTTTTGTTTACTTGTTTTTAAGTGATAAACTATTAACTTATAAACTAAAACCCAATCCCTAAGGACTCGACCCTTGCTAATCATTATACTCTACAATTGATTCTTTTTAAGTGCAAGGTTAAATAAGATACACTCTTTTGGGTGCATCAGAAGTGCCATCGTAGGACTTCATTGTGGGAAGTTTGAATCCATGTGATGGTTTGGCGGCGTCAATTTCTGATGTAAATGGAGAGTTTCCTAGAGCTTCAAGATCGAAAAGCGACACATTGGTCTCCATCTTTGTTCTCATGTCTTCCCATTTTCGATCGAAGTCCGAGAGGTTTCTTTGTCTTAACAACTTGTCTCTCAGGTCAACTTCTTCTCTCTCGCCCTCTTCTGCAAGCTTTTTGTTGAGCTCCCTGTTGTCTCGTCTAACATTGAGCCTCTTCCTCAGATCCAGGAAACGGGCGACCCTTGGTCTTCTCTCACCCAGGCTTGCTGCCTTGCTTGACACCAGAAGTTGAAAAGGGATGAACGAGATACTTGGTGACGTTTCTGTGTAGAGATACTTGGTTTGAGAGACGGGCGGCCCTTGGTCTTCTCTCATCCGTCTCGCTCCCTTCTCTTGTGTTGTTCACAGCGGGGCATCCTCCCCATGTGGAGGGTTTCTGGAGGCCAATTCCCTTACTACTTCAGCTAGGTTGCAGACATCATTGCTCAGTTGGTCGAGGCTGTCATCCACCCTAAATCCCCCTTGGTGTCTAACCGAGCGGGTAGTCGTGCTACCTCCTTCCTCATTGCCTTGAGAAGGGCGTGTACCAGACATTCGCACAACCTTAACATTAGTCTTTGGACATGAAGTCCTTAGGGCCGGACGAGCATGCGCTCCGCTTCCTCTCCTAGGAGATGGATCACTCCAGGGTGGCCGACGAGGCCTATACCTTGCAGCGACTCTCCTTTTAGGAGTCATACTACTTATTGGCTCTCTCAATGAAAGCACCAAATGTTGCGAGTGAAAATATTAGTGTCCGCGATTGTGAGAGTCTGCTGGAGTGGATGTGGCCGTTGTAGTGGCAGAGACTAAGGCTGAACACTAACGGACACTAGTTACTAATGTGTTGGGTGTGCTTTGGCCAAAGTAAGTGGCACTTAGGTGGACATCAGACACATGGGGGCCGAAGTCAATAGTTGTGTGTGGCACTTGGGAACCGAAGTGCTTAGTCTCTCGCCGAGTGTACAAGGCACTTAGGAACTGATGTGATCAACCTTCTGTTAAAGGTGCGTGGCACATTGGATCACATCGGGGGACATTGGGACTCATCGGGACCGAAGTGATCTTCACTAGTTTGATGGTTTCCTGCAAGAAAGCAACGAGGTGAGAGGGGCGCCGGAGGTTTACCTCCGGGGCATGCTCAGACGCTCAAGTCAGTACCACCTCAAGTGTTTGGCACATAAAGACATAGGATCACTTAGGATCTCTGAAATTTAATATGTAGAGTGAGATAGGGAAAACTGATCTGGTTAGAGGACTTTCTCTCTCTAATTCAATTTTTAGGCCTATGATGGGATGTGTTGGAGTAGGCTAGGGGTAGCCTACTTATAGGTTGACGGACAGTACAAACTGTGCCACGTGTCAGCATCTGAGCGAGGGTGCATGATAGGTGTGTAGCTGCATTGCACCCAATCCGAACCTATATATGTTGGGAAAGCTATGTAGGAGCTGTTTCAGTGTTTCGATTTCGCATCCGGTTCGGACAGCTAGACAACAGTGCTCCTGGTTCCAGGTCCTCCCTAACAACATGGACTAAACTTGGATGCAAGCCCATCTTGCATGTTGAAGCCTTTCTTGAATAACTTGCAACATGCCCCAAGTAAATTCCACCCATTCTTTCCATGTTTCCTATGTCTTCTTGGATCTTGGCCCATATAGAAATTACCATGGGATTGGGCCATCTTGGATCCTATCAAAAATTTAATTGGAATCCAAAATGCAATAAGCTAGTAACGAAGACTAAATTTCTCTGAATACTTGGTACATATAAGACATCAATTAAAATCAGATTGTGACCACTCTTCATGATAGGATCCAAGATGGCCCAATCCTATGGCAATTTCTATATGGGCCAAGATCCTAACTTATGTAGCTTATGTAATATGTCCATTAGGCTAAGTGGGGTCTACCTTCATTAAACTTATTGGACATCTTTTAATTACTTAGGATTTGGCTTCAGCATGTTCAGCCTATAGTTAAAGCTTTTATTTTATCTTGCAAATTAAGGCTGGCCGAATTCTTCCTTAATGTTAGGAGGCCTAGCCAACTTTAGGAGTTTCATGTTACTTAGGATAGTAAGCCTTAGCTGCCAAGGTGTTTCACTTATACTAGGAGTTCTTAGGCTAGTTGAATTAGGGTTAGTAGGGAGGCTATAATTACCCTTGTTTAGCCACCTACTTCAGCAACCATTATTAATCTTATTGAGTAGATTTTATTCAAGCGAGTGTTTCACTCTTTTTATTTCTTGACAGAACTAGTAAACTTATCAGAGAAATCCTTTCTTTGTGGCGTTCTTCCTATCAAACTTTGGTTCTAGAAACAAGTGTTCTTGGGGTTTAGTTAGCTTAAGCTAATCTAGACTCTTTGAAACAAGATTTCTACGGGTTTAAGTTACATTGCCTGAATCTTGGCTTTCTTGGGGTTAGGGTATTTCAATTTGTTAGTGGGTTCAAAGGGTTTAACCCCACGGGCCATCTTGGATCCTATCATGCAATGGATCTTGAAGTCCAATACCAGCTTGGTTCTCATCAAGAAGCCTTGTGGCTTGGTCGTTTCCTTGGTCACTTAGGTGTTGTAGCACCTAATGATAAGCCAATCACTATCTTTTGTGATAGCATGGCTACTTTGGCTTATGTTAAGGATTCGAAATATCATGGAAAGACCAAGCATATAGGGAAAACGTATAACTTTATGAAAGATGCAATTGAAGGGAAAGAAGTTCAAATGGAATACATCTCTACGGATGAGATGGTGGCGGATCTTTTAACTAAATCAATACCACCAATCTTGTTTGCAAAACATGTTAGGGCAAAGGGTCTTCGTAGATTATAATTCATTTGGATGAACTTCTTGTTATCATGTACTTGTTGATAACTCGTATAATTATATAGTTTTTAGTTATGTTTTATTATTGTTTTGTGTCAAATACGAGTTATTATTGCTTAGTCTAATTGTGTTTATGATCTTTTATATTTTTATGTAATTTGGTGTTTTTCACAAGTTTCTTTGAGTGATTTCAGATTACTAGGTTAAATCAAGAATTAAGGGCAAATCCAGTTCAGTTCCAGTTCCGACACCTTTTGTCATATCAGATATATCTGGAGTTTCACTGAAGCATTAAGGCTGAAATTTTTACAGTGCAAAGTTAAGAGGCATATCTATCTTTTTCATTCTTTACACTTCTTGAAACGGAGTCGTTTTCCCTAGCGAAATCAACCATCAAGTTGGCTGATGTGCAATGACGTCTGTGCTGACCAGTTTTGGTATTTTGACCATATCTTCCGATCCACATTAGCAAATGAGCTGATTCCAACGGCTATGGATCACAAACGGATAGGGGAACATTTTTCTAAAAGACCATTTGATCAGATCAAGCATCCAACATTGACAAAATCAACCATCAAGCTGGCTGATCAGAATTGTCATACAATATGACGAAAATTGTTAGAAAAATGCACCCACCTATTATACCTACCTTTGAAATTTATAAAGCTTATCTCTTGTCATTTAGCTCTCCAAAATGTGTATAAATAGAGGGCCTTGGATGATTGTAAGAGACATGATAGATTGGTAGGATATTAGCCATTATAATAAAATTCTCTAAGTTTTCTTCTACTTTCCTTTCTCTAGTTTTCTTTTTCTTTATTTTCTTCTTCTTTCTTTCTTTCTTTTATTTCCTTCTTAGATTCTCTTTAATTTTATGTTTATGTTTACAATGCCAATGCTAGGCTAAACTTCTATTTGGTTAAGGGTGATTTCAAAGCCCTAGACATGTTTTATAATTGATTTTCAGATTCTATCTATCATTAATTTTCTATCAAAGTTGCTTATGTTCTTCTACAAGAATTGTTCATGATGTTGTCTTGATTTGTTTAGTTGTACAACTAGATAGATCTTGATAATTATCTATTGCCAGTTTAGGAGTCTTGATCCGTGTAATTGTCTTGATTTCCTATTCATAAGTGGCAATTTGTGATTAATGATTATGGTCAAGTTTTCAATAATTGCAAAGTGGAACATAACCTAAGTTGAACAATCCGAGCTTATGTGTTTGTTGCTTAGATCAACCTATCTTTCTCATCATAAAGCTGCCATTAAATTGAATTTAGAGAGCTTATTCTAGGTTGTTTGATGGTTAGAGATTAAATAGAGAGCTTGTTCTATTTAACGACAAACTAAGGAAAGATTGGGATAACAGAGCTTGTTGTTATCTACGGTTGTTAACTTTGATAGTTGGTTGATATTGATAGATCTGAAATTGGTTCTTAATGATGTCTAGTGGTGGAGAATGAAACCTTAACCATATTTCTCTCATATTTGATTTCATATTTCTTACTTGCATCTTACTTATTATTTACTTTAGTTTAAATCTGATTTCAAAAACCCCTTTTCTTTTATTATTCTTGAATTTAAGTTTTAAACTATCAACTTATAAACTAAAACCCAATCCCCGAGGACTCGACCCTTGCTAACTACTATACTTACAATTGATCTTTTTAGTGCAAGGTTAAATAAGATACACTCTTTTGGGTGCATCAAATTTTTGGCGCCGTTGCCGGGGATTGCTTTCTTTAGTTTATTAGTTTAGTGGTTTATTCTTATTTTCTCTTCTAATTATTTACTTTCTTATTTTTTTTTATTAGTGAATGTTCCAAGCTCCTGAAGAAGACTTAAGACTTAGGAGAATTCGGGAATTTATAACTTCTCACCAACAACCAATCGAGGAGTTGATCCAAAACATCCAAGAGGAGCAAGGAGAGATGGCAGCAGCTGACAACCGAACTCTCAAGGAGCTTGCCGCTCCGGACTTGGGTCAACAACCATTATGCATTGAATATGCAAATCTTGAGGTAGCTTTTGAATTAAAATCTGGTTTGATTCATCTTCTCCCAACTTTTCATGGTTTTGCAGGAGAGGATCCAAATAAGCACCTCAAGGAATTCCATGTAGTTTGCTCAAGCATGAGACCAACAGGGGTCACGGAAGAGCAAGTTAAGTTGAGAGCCTTCCCATTCTCTCTAGCTGATTCAGCAAAGGAATGGCTCTACTATCTACCATCCGAGACCATCACTACATGGAATGATTTAAAGAAAGCATTCTTGGAAAGGTATTTCCCAGCATCTAAGGCTGCCAACATTAGGAAAGAGATATGTGGGATTCGGCAATACAACGGAGAGTCCTTATATGAATATTGGGAGAGGTTCAAGAAACTTTGTGCATCATGTCCACACCATCAGATAAGTGAACAACTTCTCATCCAATACTTCTATGAAGGTCTCATGCCCATGGAGAGAAGTATGATAGATGCCGCTAGTGGGGGAGCTCTAGTTGATAAGACTCCCGGGGCTGCTAGAACATTAATCTCCAACATGGCAGCCAATTCTCAACAGTTCTCAATGAGACAAGATCCACCACCACAACCCAAGAGAGTTAATGAGGTAAGTATATCATCCCTTGAACAAAAATTTGATAAACTGACTTCTCTTGTTCAACAATTGGCTGTAGGTAATATACAACAAATAAAGGCTTGTGGCATATGTTCAAACATAGGGCACCAAACTGATATGTGTCCAACACTTCAAGAGGACACCAATGAACATGTGAATGCCATGGGTGGATTTCAGAACCAATCAAGGAAATATGATCCCTACTCAAACACTTACAATCCAGGATGGAGGGATCATCCAAACTTCAATTATGGAGGGAACCAATCACAAACTATTCCTCCACCATTTGACAACAGGCCACCGGGTTTTCAGCAAAGAGTGCAACAACCATACCAAACCCGACAACAACTGCCACCCACCCAAAATTCAGGTACTTCTCTTGAAGATCTTGTTAAAGCTCTTTCTACTAATACAATTCAATTTCAACAGGAAACAAAGACAAGTATTCGAAATTTGGAGACTCAAATAGGGCAATTGGCAACAACCATGAGTCAAATGCAAGCAAGGGCTTCTGGGAAATTACCTTCCCAAACCATAGTGAATCCAAGAGAGAATGCCAATGCTATAACTTTAAGAAGTGGGAAACAGCTAGAGAAACCACAAAATGATAGTGCTCAAGGGGAGAACAATACCATGGCATCCTCTTCACATCCCAACGAGCCACTAAAAAAGGTAATTCCTAAACCATCCTTTCCTTCTTATATAACTCCTCCATCTTTTCCTAGCAGGTTAGCAAAGTCCAAAAAGGAGGAGCAAGAGAAGGAAATTTTTGAAACCTTCCGGAAAGTAGAGGTGAACATTCCTTTACTAGATGCTATCAAGCAAGTGCCAAGATATGCCAAGTTCCTGAAAGAGTTGTGCACATCTAAACGGAAGTTGAAATGGAATGAAAAGGTAAGTGTGGGGGAGAATGTGTCAGCTGTTCTTCAAAAGAAACTCCCACCTAAATGCAAGGATCCAGGTATGTTTACCATTCCTTGTAAGATAGGCAACACCAGGTTTGAGCATGCTATGCTAGATCTAGGGGCATCTATTAATGTCATGCCATATTCAATTTATGCTTCATTGAATCTAGGACCATTAGAGGAAACCGGTGTTATAATACAA
The DNA here is from genome assembly GCA_030761205.1 of Fremontodendron californicum. Classification (NCBI taxonomy): domain Eukaryota; kingdom Viridiplantae; phylum Streptophyta; class Magnoliopsida; order Malvales; family Malvaceae; genus Fremontodendron; species Fremontodendron californicum. Next base: position 4,237,923 of record JAULJL010000019.1, on the reverse strand, counting down.
CTTGCTGACCGTTCTAACACTTATCCAAGAGGAGTTGTAGAAGACGTTCTTGTACAGGTTAATGAATTGGTTTTTCCCGCTGACTTTTATGTTATTGAGATGGAAGATGAGATGTCTTCTAATCCCACACCTATTCTATTAGGGAGACCATTCTTGAAAATAGCAAGAACTAAAATAGATGTACATGATGGCACTTTAACTATGGAATTTGATGGTGAAATAATTCGCTTTAACATTTTTGAGGCCATGAGATATCCTAGTGATGTGCATTCTGTGTTTAATATTGATATAATTGACTCACTAGTGCAGCAAACTTATGAGCTAGATGGTGAAGATAGTGTGGAGATAGTCCTTAGCAAACATCTCGGAATGTGGAATGCTAAAGGGGAACTAGCCTTGGGTGACCATGTGGAAGGGGCACTAGAATCTTTACACTCACTGCCACCTAAAGATGCAAGGTTTGATGTTTCATTTATTGATTTGCAATTATCTAATGAGAAACTTCTACCTTCCATTTTGCAGGCACCAACTTTAGAGTTGAAACCACTACCGAACCACTTGAAATATGTGTTCTTAGGTGAAAAGGACACACTACCTGTCATCATTGCCAAAGAGCTCACACCTTTGCAAGAAGAGCGACTTATCCGGGTCCTTAGAGAGCATAAAACAGCAATTGGTTGGACAATTGCCGATATCAAGGGAATAAGCCCATCCATGTGCATGCACCGAATTTTGTTAGAGGAGGGGTCCAAACCAGCAAGAGAAGCACAAAGAAGATTGAACCCTCCTATGATGGAGGTTGTGAAAAAGGAGATACTGAAGCTCCTAGATGTTGGAGTGATCTATCCTATCTCGGATAGCAAATGGGTGAGCCCAGTCCAAGTGGTTCCAAAGAAATCAGGTGTAACGGTGGTAACAAATAATGAGAATGAACTTGTTCCTACTAGGATTCAAACAGGATGGCGAGTTTGTATTGATTATCGTAAACTTAATTCCACAACTCGCAAAGACCACTTTCCTTTACCTTTTATTGATCAAATGCTTGAAAGGTTAGCTGGCCATTCTCATTATTGTTTTCTTGATGGTTTTTCAGGTTATAATCAGATAGCCATTGCTCCGAAGGACCAAGAGAAAACAACATTCACATGTCCATTTGGTACTTTTGCATACCGGCGTATGCCATTTGGTCTTTGTAATGCACCAGCTACATTCCAAAGGTGTATGGTTAGCATATTTTCAGATTATGTAGAGAACATCATAGAAGTGTTTATGGATGATTTTAGTGTCTATGGTGATTCTTTTGATAGATGTCTAGAGAACCTTACACTTGTACTTGAAAGATGCATGGAAACTAACCTTGTTTTGAATTGGGAAAAATGTCACTTTATGGTAGAACAAGGAATAGTTTTGGGCCATGTTATTTCTTCTAGAGGGATAGAGGTTGATAAGTCTAAAATAGATATTATGCATTCTTTAACACCTCCAACAAATGTGAGAGAGGTTCGTTCTTTTCTTGGACATGCAGGTTTCTATAGGAGATTTATCAAAGACTTCTCAAAGATCACATTACCTCTTTGCAAGCTACTACAAAAAGATGTGGATTTCCACTTTGATGACAAATGCAAAGAGGCGTTTGAAACATTGAAGGGACTCTTGACATCAGCTCCTATCATCCAACCACCAGATTGGAATGTACCTTTTGAAATCATGTGTGATGCTAGTGACTATGCCATTGGAGCTGTTTTGGGCCAACGGGTTGGCAAAGCCTCACATGCCATTTATTATGCCTCCCGAACTCTTAATGATGCTCAATTGAACTATTCCACTACTGAAAAAGAACTTTTGGCTGTTGTATTTGCTTTAGAAAAATTTCGATCTTATTTAATTGGTACTAAAGTAATTGTATATTCTGACCATGCAGCCCTTAAGTACTTACTCACTAAGAAGGAGGCCAAACCAAGGTTGATTAGATGGATACTTCTCTTACAAGAGTTTGATTTGGAGATAAAAGATAAGAGAGGTAGTGACAACCTGGTTGCGGACCATCTTAGCCGTTTAGTTCATGAAGAGGATGCACTACCCTTGAATGAGAACTTTCCGGATGAGCAACTTCTTTTTATAAGTACAACAACTCCTTGGTATGCCGATATTGTTAATTACTTAGTTACCAAGAAGTTTCCACAAGAGTTGACACAAGCTCAAAGAAACAAGATCAAGAGTGATGCCAAATACTACATATGGGATGATCCTTACCTTTGGAAGCATTGCTCCGATCAGATTATAAGAAGGTGTGTACTCGAATCTGAATTTCCATCTATTCTCACCTTTTGTCACTCTTATGCATGTGGAGGACACTTTGTGATGCACCCAAAAGAGTGTATCTTATTTAACCTTGCACTAAAAAGATAAATTGTAAGTATAGTAGTTAGCAAGGGTCGAGTCCTCAGGGATTGGGTTTTAGTTTATAAGTTGATAGTTTAAAACTTAAATTCAAGAACAATAAAAGCAAAGGGGTTTTTGAAATCAGATTTAAACTAAAGTAAATAATAAGTAAGATACAAGTAAGAAATATGAAATCAAATATGAGAGAAATATGGTTAAGGTTTCATTCTCCACCACTAGACATCATTAAGAACCAATTTCAGATCTATCAATATCAACTGATGCACCCAAAAGAGTGTATCTTATTTAACCTTGCACTAAAAAGATCAATTGTAAGTATAATGATTAGCAAGGGTCGAGTCCTCAGGGATTGGGTTTTAATCTATGAGTTATTAGTTTATAACTTACGTTCAAAGAAAACAATAAAAGAAAAGGGGTTTTTGAAGCCAGATTTAAACTAAAGTAAATAATAAGAATAAGATGCAAGGCGGTATAACCAGCCAATAAAAATATATATACTAAATTAGGCGGTATAACCAGCCAATAAAAATAAAACAAAGTTAATATACAAATTAGGCGGTATAACCAGCCAATAAAAATAAATATACTTTTAAAAATAAGCAAACTAGGAAAGTAAGAAAACAAGTAAGTAAGAAGAATCAAATATGAAAAATATGGTTAAGGTTTCATTCTCCACCACTAGACATCATTAAGAATCAATTTCAGATCTATCAATATCAACCAACTATCAAAGTTAACAACCGTAGATAACAACAAGCTCTGTTATCCCAATCTTTCCTTAGTTTGTCGTTAAATAGAACAAGCTCTCTATTTAATCTCTAACCATTAAACAACCTAGAATAAGCTCTCTAAATTCAATTTAATGGCAGCTTTATGATGAGAAAGATAGGTTGATCTAAGCAACAAACACATAAGCTCGGATTGTTCAACTTAGGTTATGTTCCACTTTGCAATTATTGAAAACTTGACCATAATTATTAATCACAAATTGCCACTTATGAATAGGAAATCAAGACAATTACACGGATCAAGACTCCTAGACTAGCAATAGATAATTATCAAGATCTATCTAGTTGTACACCTAAATAAATCAAGACAACATCATGAACAATTCTTGTAGAAGAACATAAGCAACTTTGATAGAAAATTAATGATAGATAGAATCTGAAAATCAATCACAAAACATGTCTAGGGCTTTGAAATCACCCTTAACCAAATAGAAGTTTAGCCTAGCATAGGCATTGTAAACATAAAAATAAAATTAAAGAGAATCTAAGAAGGAAATAAAAGAAAGAAAGAAGAAGAAGAAAATAAAGAAAAAGAAAACTAGAGAAAAGAAAGAAGAAGAAAACTTAGAGAATTTTATTACAATGGCTAATATCCTACCAATGTACAATATGATCCTCTACAATCATCCAAGGCCCTCTATTTATACACATTTTGGAGGGCTAAATGACAAGAGACAAGCTTTACAAATTTCAAAGGTAGGTATAATAGGTGGGTGCATTTTTCTAACAATTCTCGTCATATTGTATGACAATTTCGCTAGGGAAAACGACTCCGTTTCAAGAAGTGTAAAACATGAAAAAGATAGATATGCCTCTTAACTTTGCACGGTTAAAATTTCAGCCTTATTTCTTCAGTGAAACTCCAGATATAGCTGATATGGTAAAAGGTGTCGGAACTGGAACTGAACTGGATTTGCCCGTAATTCTAGTAATCTGAAATCACTCAAAGAAACTTGTGAAAAACACCAAATTACATAAAAATATAAAAGATCATAAACACAATTATACTAAACAATAATAACTCGTATTTGACACAAAACAATAATAAAACATAACTAAAAACTATATAATTATACGAGTTATCATCAACCAACTATCAAAGTTAACAACCGTAGATAACAACAAGCTCTGTTATCCCAATCTTTCCTTAGTTTGTCGTTAAATAGAACAAGCTCTCTATTTAATCTCTAACCATCAAACAACCTAGAATAAGCTCTCTAAATTCAATTTAATGGCAGCTTTATGATGAGAAAGATAGGTTGATCTAAGCAACAAACACATAAGCTCGGATTGTTCAACTTAGGTTATGTTCCACTTTGCAATTATTGAAAACTTGACCATAATCATTAATCACCAATTGCCACTTATGAATAGGAAATCAAGACAATTACACGGATCAAGACTCCTAAACTAGCAATAGATAATTATCAAGATCTATCTAGTTGTATGATGGAGACTCAATTAAGAGTTGTAAACCCAAGTGCAGGTTATGTTCAAGTAATAAATTCTCGGGTGTCCGAGGTCGAACCACAGGGAAGCGTACTAGTAAGTATAAGTTTATAAATATATATGAAAAAGAAAATAAACAAGATATTAGGGAATCAATAACAAAGAAAGTAAACAAGATATTAGAGAACAAAATAAACAAAATAACATAAAAGCAATTAAACAAGATATAAAAAACAATAAGAAAGGATGTTGAGGTTAGAGAATCCACTCTTGTTGTTATGCTAAGATTAATCTTGTTTTATTACACAATTGAAATCCACACATAAGGGAGGTTCCAATCGGAAGGTTTAGCAATTCAGTCCAAATTGTCCAACGTCCATAGCATATGATATTATGTTCATTTGGTGTCCTCAAAACTCATAAAAAGAGTCCAAGCATTCCTTATGCCAAGGTATATGTCTACAATAAATCAAGGTTATGAAACCAAGCATTTACTGTGCCATTTTCATTGTCAATAATGAATCAAGATCTCTACTTTGCAAGTATGATTTTAAACCAAAAGAAAATATTATCTATACTAGTGTTTATAAATGATGATTCATTTTAGCTCATGTTTAAGAGACTAACCTTAGCATTTACCAAAAGCTTCACCTCATCACCTCAACAATATGATTAGCAACACATACTAGATATGAATAAAATGAAAAGAAATGTAAGAAGCATAAGTAAATAAAAAAAAGAAAACTAGAGAAAGGAAAGAAGAAGAAAACTTAGAGAATTTTATTACAATGGCTAATATCCTACCAATGTATAATGTATCCCAATACTCATCCAAGGCCCTCTATTTATACACATTTTGGAGGGCTAAATGACAAGAGACAAGCTTTACAAATTTCAAAGGTAGGTATAATAGGTGGGTGCATTTTTCTAACAATTTTCGTCATATTGTATGACAATTCTGATCAGCCAGCTTGATGGTCGATTTTGTCAATGTTGGAGGCTCGATCTGATAAAATTGTCTTCTAGAAAAATATACCCCTATCAGTTACGGATCCATAGCCGTTAAAATCAGCTCATTTTCTGATGTGGATAAGAAGATATGGGCAAAATACGAAAACAGGTCAGCACAGACGTCATTGCATATCAGCCAACTTGATGGTCGATTTCGCTAGGGAAAACGACTCCGTTTCAAGAAGTGTAAAACATGAAAAAGATAGATATGCCTCTTAGCTTTGCACGGCTACAAATTTCAGCCTTATTGCTTCAGTGAAACTCGAGATATAGCTGATATGCCAAACGGTGTCGGAACTGGAACTGAACTGGATTTGCCCTTAATTCTAGTAATCTGAAATCACTCAAAGAAACTTGTGAAAAACACCAAATTACATAAAAATATAAAAGATCATAAACACAATTAGACTAAACAATAATAACTCGTATTTGACACAAAACAATAATAAAAGATAACTAAAAACTATATAATTATACGAGTTATCATTGTACACCTAAACAAATCAAGACAACATCATGAACAATTCTTGTAGAAGAACATAAGCAACTTTGATAGAAAATTAATGATAGATAGAATCTGAAAATCAATTATAAAACATGTCTAGGGCTTTGAAATCACCCTTAACCAAATAGAAGTTTAGCCTAGCATAGGCATTGTAAACATAAACATAAAATTAAAGAGAATCTAAGAAGAAAATAAAAGAAAGAAAGAAGAAGAAGAAGAATATTAATTATCCAGCCTCTTGCTCTCTCTAAAGAAAAAGAAAACTAGAGAAAAGAAAGAAGAAGAAAACTTAGAGAATTTTATTACAATGGCTAATATCCTACCAATGTACAATGTCTCTTACAATCATCCAAGGCCTTCTATTTATACACATTTTGGAGAGCTAAATGACAAGAGACAAGCTTTACAAATTTCAAAGGTAGGTATAATAGGTGGGTGCATTTTTCTAACAATTTTCGTCATATTGTATGACAATTCTGATCAGCCAGCTTGATGGTTGATTTTGTCAATGTTGGAGGCTTGATCTGATCAAATGGTCTTCTAGGAAAATGTTCCCCTATCAGTTTGTGATCCATAGCCGTTGGAATCAGCTCATTTACTGATGTGGATCGGAAGATATGGTCAAAATACCAAAACTGGTCAGCACAGACATCATTGCACATCAGCCAACTTGATGGTTGATTTCGCTAGGGAAAACGACTCCGTTTCAAGAAGTGTAAAGCATGAAAAAGATAGATATGCCTCTTAACTTTGCACTGCAAAAGTTTTAGCCTTAATGCTTCAGTGAAACTCCAGATATAGCTGATATGGCAAAAGGTGTCGGAACTGGAACTGAACTGGATTTGCCCTTAATTCTTGATTTAACCTAGTAATCTGAAATCACTCAAAGAAACTCGTGAAAAACACCAAATTACATAAAAATATAAAAGATCATAAACACAATTAGACTAAGCAATAATAACTCGTATTTGACACAAAACAATAATAAAACATAACTAAAAACTATATAATTATACGAGTTATCACACCCCCACACTTAGATTGTTGCTAGTCCCTAGCAACGACTCAATCCTAGAAAAAATAAAAATAAATAAATAAACAGGAAAACAAGTTAAAGGGATCTCAAACAAACAAGCAAGATCAAGCGTAAGAATTGGCAAGGCATCTAATTAAGTATCATTGGCATATTAAGTTCGAGTAAAGGGTCAATAAGATTAAAATTGAAGGCACTACCGTACGATTGAGGAACTCCCTTCTTGGCGAGACTTTAGTTAGCCATGGAGGACTAGGCAAACTATAGCTTCATAAGTACACATGCTAAGATCCTTGTCACCGCAGTTCACAAGTGAACTTGACAAATCTGATCGGTACAGAGATGAATCTGAGGCTTATGGACAAGTGAGGGGTGGAATGTTCAAACATAATCTGAGGTTTATCACAAGTTAGGCTCAAGAAATATAATAATAATGTGATCAATCCTCTCAAAATATTTCCATTCTCACTCATCCTTAGTCCTATGTTCAACATTAATATTTTGAAAAGAAAACAAAAAGCAAGAAAAGACTCGATCCAAAGAAAATAGAAAAGTAAAAACCTCTCTATAATGAAGAACCTCGAATCTTGAATTCTGATTTTTTTTTAAGCACAAGTGATTTTCTTTTGATTTGTGCCCTCATTGAGACATCTTTTATGCACAATCACATTTATTCATAATCATCATTCTTGATTTTTTTTTTTTTTTTTTTTTTTTTTTTTTTTTACAAATTAGCAAAATATGTCCCTTACCCCCTACTAAAATATGACATTGTCCCCAATGTCAAATTTTAAAGGTAGAATTTAGGAGATATTACCTGCAGAGGTTGCTAACCACTTATTATAACTGAGACACAACAAACAAAATGTTAGATAATGTCACAAAGACAAAGTGCAATCCACTCCTTGTTTGTCTATATCTCTTTTTCTTTTTCCGAGCGTTTGCGAAACAACCGTAGCAGGTAAATACTCATAAGCTTGGAGCTTTTTGAGTAAATCTTCAATGGTTGTAGCAGAAATTATGGTTCTCCTTGCCTCTGAAAACATGAATCTATTTTCCACAGCATTATCTAAATATGAAAGCAAATTACTAAAATAACCATTAATATTAAGCAAACCAATGGGTTTCTTTTTTGTGACCAAAGATGACCACGAAGCCACGCAAGCTATTTCTTCCAATGTACCCAGACCTCCTGGTAAAGCAATGAATGCATCGGCACAATGGTACATGATTGTCATCCGTTCAGGGATACTCCAGACTTGTATTTCCTTACCCACGGTAGGTCCACAAAAACCTGTGAATAGTTTTGGCACGATTCCTAGGACTGGACTTCTTCCGGCGTATGCTGCTGTAGCGACTGCTCCCATTAAACCCGTACTACCGCCTCCATAAATCAACTGGATCTTTTGTTGGGCAAGTAATACTCCAACTCTTATGGCTTCATCAGCTAATATTTTATTTTTCCCTGGATAAGCACCTCCAAAGACACAAATTTTTTCAATGCGCTGGGACGAAGTACTTTCCATTTTTTTTTCTTGTGCCTGAAAGAGAATGAGTACATGGTGTAATATATAGAGGACTGAGTAGTGAATCAGACAAGAGTAATAATGTCGCCGAAAGTGTATTTACCTTGGCTTCAATTATCCAACGTATGTCTCCAGGAATCCCTTTGTGCATAAGCATTCTTAATCTTTCAAATCGAACTTGGTAAAGCTTCAGTAAAATATTTCGAGGAAAAGGAGGAAATCGTTTCTGCAATCTTGTGAGAATATCATCCATCCTGAAAAAAAAATGAAAGAGAAATTGAAAGAGAAATTTATATACAATATCAGTTTTGTGGGTAGCTGATGGAACCGACTTAAATAATCACGGAGTACCGTTATCCGCCATTTAACCGGGGTTAAAAAAATAAAATAAAAATTATATTTACATCTAGTTATTTTAAAAACAAGGATCAGAAAGAAAAACAACCTAAAAAGACTCAAAAACAAAAAAACTCTAAATAAAATCCTAAATTCTTCCTCCCACACATAATTTTTACATTGTCCTCAATGTAATGCTATTATCCCCCAATGCAAGAATTATATATAAGAGATAAGAACTATTAAACAAAAGAAAAGAAAAACAATAAAAGATAGAATGATGGAGAGTAAGGAATATGCAAATCTGATATAATAGATGCTCTCCATCCTTTTGGGTTGCCTCCCAAGAAGCGCTTGGTTTATTGTCCTCAGCCTGACTTAGACCCATGCCATTATTATTCAACATAATTTGGCTCAAAAAGTGGAAACTCCTCTACATCTTGTATTGAAAAGTTCTCATAGTAAGGCTTCAATCTATGACCATTCACTTTGAATGCCTTATCTGTTTTTGGGCTTTGGATTTCAACTGCACCATGAGTAAATACATTAGTAATAACAAAGGGTCCAACCCAACGAGAACGTAACTTACCTGGAAATAACTTAAGGCGTGAATGGAAGAGAATAACTTTTTGTCCAACAACAAATTCCTTTCTTGATATCATCTTGTCATGGAATGCCTTAGTCTTTTCCTTGTAAATCCTAGAATTCTGATAGGCATCAATCCTTATCTCCTCTAATTCTTGTAGGTCAAGTTTTCTTTTCTTTCCTGTCTCATCCATCTCCATGTTGCATTGTTTGATAGCCCAATATGATTTATGTTCCAATTCAACCGGAAGATGACAAGGCTTACCATAAACAAGTCGATAAGGAGACATACCAATGGGTGTCTTATATGCTGTCCTATAATCCCAAAGTGCATCATCAAGTCGTGAACTCCAATCCTTCCTATTTGGATTAACTGTCTTTTCAAGGATGGACTTAACTTCTCGGTTTGACACTTCAGCTTGCCCACTAGTTTGAGGATGATATGAGGTGGAGACCTTGTGTGTGATGTTATACTTCCTCAAAAGTGTTTCCATAGTCCTATTGCAAAAGTGAGTACCTCTATCGCTGATTATGGCCTTTGGCGTTCCAAACCTAGCAAAGATGTTAGTCTTGACAAAATCTGAAACTACTTTAGAGTCATTAGTCCTAGTGGATATTGTTTCCACCCACTTTGAAACATAATCAACGGCAAGTAAAATATAAAGATTACCAAAAGAAGAAGGAAAAGGTCCCATGAAATCCATGCCCCATACATCAATAATTTCAACAATAAGTATTGGAGTTTGAGGCATTTGATTTCTACCACCTAAGCTTCCTGTTCTTCGGCAACGATCACATGACTTGCAAAAGAGGTATGCATCTTTGAATATAGTAGGCCAATAAAATCCAGAATCAAGAACTTTCATGGTGATAACTCGTATAATTATATAGTTTTTAGTTATGTTTTATTAATGTTTTGTGTCAAATACGAGTTATTATTGTTTAGTCTAATTGTGTTTATGATCTTTTATATTTTTATGTATTTTGGTGTTTTTCACAAGTTTCTTTGAGTGATTTCAGATTACTAGAATTAAGGGCAAATCCAGTTCAGTTTCAGTTCCGACACCTTTTGCCATATCAGCTATATCTCGAGTTTCACTGAAGCAATAAGGCTGCAATTTGTAGCCATGCAAAGCTAAGAGGCATATCTATCTTTTTCATGTTTTACACTTCTTAAAACGGAGTCGTTTTCCCTAGCGAAATCGACCATCAAGTTGGCTGATGTGCAATGACGTCTGTGCTGACATGTTTTCGTATTTTGCCCATATCTGCTTAACCACATCAGCAAATGAGCTGATTCCAACGGCTATGGTTCCGTAACTGATAGGGGAACCTTTGTCTAGAAGACCATGTGATCAGATCAGGCCTCCAATATTGAAGAAATCGACCATCAAGGTGGCTGATGTGCAATGACGTCTGTGCTGACATGTTTTCGTATTATGCCCATATCTGCTTACCCACATCAGCAAATGAGCTGATTCCAACGGCTATGGTTCCGTAACTGATAGGGGAACCTTTTTCTAGAAGACCATGTGATCAGATCAGGCCTCCAATATTGACGAAATCGACCATCAAGTTGGCTGATCAAAATCGTCATATACCTACCTTTGAAATTTGTAAAGCTTGTCTCTTGTCATTTAGCCCTCCAAAATGTGTATAAATAGAGGGCCTTGGATGATTGTAAGGGATCATATTGTACATAGGTAGGATATTAGCCATTTTAATAAAATTCTCTAAGTTTTCTTCTTCTTTCTTTTCTCTAGTTTTCTTTTTCTTTAGAGAGAGCAAGAGGTTGGATAATTAATATTCTTCCTCTTCTTCTTTCTTTCTTTTATTTTCTTCTTAGATTTTCTTTAATTTTATGTTTATGTTTACAATGCCTATGCTAGGCTAAACTTCTATTTGGTTAAGGGTGATTTCAAAGCCCTAGACATGTTTTATAATTGATTTTCAGTTTCTATCTATCATTAATTTTCTATCAAAGTTGCTTATGTTCTTCTACAAGAATTGTTCATGATGTTGTCTTGATTTGTTTAGGTGTACAACTAGATAGATCTTGATAATTATCTATTGCTAGTTTAGGAGTCTTGATCCGTGTAATTGTCTTGATTTCCTATTCATAAGTGGCAATTTGTGATTAATGATTATGGTCAAGTTTTCAATAATTGCAAAGTGGAACATAACCTAAGTTGAACAATCCGAGCTTATGTGTTTGTTGCTTAGATCAACCTATCTTTCTCATCATAAAGCTGCCATTAAATTGAATTTAGAGAGCTTATTCTAGGTTGTTTGATGGTTAGAGATTAAATAGAGAGCTTGTTCTATTTAACGACAAACTAAGGAAAGATTGGGATAACAGAGCTTGTTGTTATCTACGGTTGTTAACTTTGATAGTTGGTTGATATTGATAGATCTGAAATTGATTCTTAATGATGTCTAGTGGTGGAGAATGAAACCTTAACCATATTTTTCATATTTGATTCTTCTTACTTACTTGTTTTCTTACTTTTCTAGTTTGCTTATTTTTAAAAGTATATTTATTTTTATTGGCTGGTTATACCGCCTAATTTGTATATTAACTTTGTTTTACTTTTATTGGCTGGTTATACCGCCTAATTTAGTATATATATTTTTATTGGCTGGTTATACCGCCTAATTTAGTATATATATTTTTATTGGCTGGTTATACCGCCTGGCATCTTCTTCTTATTATTTACTTTAGTTTAAATCTAGCTTCAAAAACCCCTTTTCTTTTATTGTTCTTGAATTTAAGTTTTAAACTATCAACTTATAAACTAAAACCCAATCCCTGAGGACTCGACCCTTGCTAACTACTATACTTACAATTGATCTTTTTAGTGCAAGGTTAAATAAGATACACTCTTTTGGGTGCATCAAATTTTTGGCGCCGTTGCCGGGGATTGTTTCTTTAGTTTATTTGTTACTTGGTTTATTCTTATTTTCAGTTCTAATTAGTTCTATTTTCTTGCACATACAAGTTTTTCTTATCAAATTTTGAAAAAAAAAATAAAAAAAACGATGGAATTGAGCAATCTAACAATTGAAGAGTTGGTGGCATACATGAACATGGAGAATCAACAAGCCAAGCTCACCTCCCGAGTTCAACAATTGGCCATGGGAGGATGTCAAGGCCATCAAGTGTTCCAAGACCAACAGTATGATCATTACTCAAACACTTACCATGAGGGATGGTGGGATCATACTAATTATGGCTACTCGAAAAATTACCAAGAAGTAGATCCTTATGCCAATTACACTCATCCATCTAGATTTAATCAATCATGGTCTCAAGAACCAGATCTTTTTCAGCCACTACATATGACTCAAAACTCAGGTACTTCTTTAGAAGATCTTGTCGATTCTCTTGTTACTAATACTTTGCAATTTCAACAGGAAACAAGGGCAAGTATCCAGAGTTTGGAAAGGCAAATGAGCCTATTGGCTAGTAGTATGGTGGTATGGGTAGCACAAAGATCTGAAGAACTCTCTGCCCAAACGATGATTAACCCAAAGGAGAATGCTACTATTGTGACCTTGAGGAATGAGGAACAAGATGAGGATGAGACAAAATTAGAGATGAATTCTATTCTTGAGGATAATGAAGCCAATGATCCAAATAAGAGTATTTCAGCACGTGAGGTAACGTTTGAGATTCCAATTTTTACTAATGTTTCTTCTCCACCTTTTCCTAGTAGATTCGCAAAGTTCAAGGAGGATGAACATGAACAAGACACGCTGGAAACCTTAAACAGTTTGTTTGTGGATGTCATTCAACAAGTACCAAAAGATGCATCATTCCTCGATGAGATATGCACCACCAAGGATGACGGAATAATACTTGTAATGGAGAATGCATCCACTGTTGTGCAAAGAAAGCTACCTCTCAAACGCATAAATTTGGGAAATTTCATGTATGAGCCTGACAAGCGTAAAAAGCCAAGAAGGGGTGTTGGTTAGATTCAAAACACTAACTCAAGTGTTAATTGGGAAGGCAGCCCAATTAAAGATGAAATTGCCAACCTTCCATATTCAGATTTGCTTTCTCTTTCTTTTCCTTTTTCTTTTATTATTTTTATTGTTTTTATTTTTATTTCTTATGTTTCTTTGTTAATTGTGTTTACTGTTTTTAAGTTCATTTAGGCTGCATAAGTTTCTTTTGTTTAATAGTTCTTTTCTCTTACATATAATTCTTGCATTGGGGGATAATAGCATTACATTAATGACAATGTAAGAGTTATGTGTGGGGGGAAGAATTTAGGATTTTATTTAGAGTGTTTTGTTTTTGAGTCTTTTTATGTTGTTTTTCTTTCTGATCCTGGTTTTGAAAATAACTAGATGTAAATATAATTTTTAATTTTTTACCCCGGTTAAATGGCGGATAACGGTACTCCGTGATTATTTAAATCGGTTCCATCAGCTACCCACAAAACTGATATTGTATATAAATTTCTCTTCCAATTTCTCTTTCAATTTTTTTTCATTTTTTTTTTTTAGGATGGATGATATTCTCACAAGATTGCAGAAACGATTTCCTCCTTTTCCTCGAAATATTTTACTGAAGCTTTACCAAGTTCGACTTGAAAGATTAAGAATGCTTATGCACAAAGGGATTCCTGACGACATACGTTGGATAATTGAAGCCAAGGTACGTGAAGATGAATATCTTCCTGTTTTGCATTTACCAGGTACAGGTAGAAGCACTTTTGCAAAGAAGCGACGAGCAAAGCGCATGAGTTCAAATTGCCACAAATGTGCACGATGGACGTGTAACGGTAAATGTCGTTCTATTGGGATTCCGTCCTCTAATCGAGATGATAAAATTGAATTCATTAAGGATGGACTGAGTAAGGAGAATTTGGGTAATATCCAACTTTCTCTTGAGACGCATCCTAGTGGAGACGTACAAAGAGAAATTCTTGATTTATGGCCGCAATTCCAAAGGGAATGGCAACATCTTGGGAATCTGATGTTAAAAGACCCTGTTTTCCAGCTTGTAAGACAACTGGATGGGAAGCATATCCTCGACTCATAGAAGGCGTTTAAGCCGTTTCTGGACGTAAAACCAGAGGAAGATGTGAGCCACAATCACAACTACAATAAACGACTTCTCAGCTTTTGGTTTGATTTGCAATAACTTTATTTCGGTTTAATTTACGTGTTATTCGATTTGTGTAATTATTCTCATTTTTTTATTTGTCTTTTACGGTTGATTTTTTCTTCTCTTTTTGATTTTCTTCCTGAAATCACGCAAAAATCTTTTGTTAGGTTAACATTTTCTTCTGACAGGTCAGATACACTTTCGGCGACATTATTACTCTTGTCTGATTCACTACTCAGTCCTCTATATATTACACCATGTACTCATTCTCTTTCAGGCACTCGAAAAAAAAAAAATGGAAAGTACTTCATCCCAGCGCATTAAAAAAATTTGTGTCTTTGGAGGTGCTTATCCAGGGAAAAATAACATATTCGCTGATGAAGCCATAAGAGTTGGAGTAATACTTGCCCAACAAAAGATCCACTTGATTTATGGAGGCGGTAGTACGGGTTTAATGAGAGCAGTCGCTACAGCAGCACACACCGGAGGAAGTCCAGTTCTAGGAATCGTGCCAAAACTATTCACAAGTTTTTGTGGACCTACCGTGGGTAAGGAAATACAAGTCTGGAGTGTCCCTGAACGGATAACAATCATGTACCATTCTGCCGATGCATTCATTGCTTTACCAGGAGGTCTGGGTACATTGGAAGAAATAGCTTGCGTGGCTTCTTGGTCATCTTTGGTCACAAATAAGAAACCCATTGGTTTGCTTAATATTAATGGTTATTTTAGTAATTTGCTTTTATATTTAGATAATGCTGTGGATAATGGATTCATGTTTTCAGAGGCAAGGAGAACCATAATTTCTGCTACAACCATTGAAGATTTACTTAAAAAGCTCCAAGCTTATGAGTGTTTATCTGCTACGGTTGTTTCGCAAACGCTCGGAAAAAGAAAAAGAGATATGGACGAGCAAGGAGTGGATTGCACTTTGTCTTTGTGACATTATCTAACATTTTGCGTGTTGTGTCTCAGTTATAATAAGTGGTTAGCAACCTCTGCAGGTAATATCTCCTAAATTCTACCTTTAAAATTTGACATTGGGGACAATGTCATATTTTAGTAGGGGGTAAGGGACATATTTTGCTAATTTAAAAAAAAAAAAAAAAAAAAAATTTAAGAAGTATCATTCTGAACAAGGTCTGAGTAAGGGAGACTTGAGACATACCTTGTCAGTTTGATTTCTTCTTTTCAAAAAAAAAAAAAAAAAAAAAAAAAAAAAAAAAAAGAGTTTGTTGTGTTTTAAGCAATTTAGAAGTATTCATTCTGAACAAGGTCTGAGTAAGGGAGACTTGAGACATACCTTGTCAGTTTGATTTTAATCTTTTTATGTTTACTTGTTAATTTTTGTTTAGTATTTTAAGATTATTTAGGTTGCATGAGTTTGTTTTGTTTTGAGTCTTAGCTGTTCCTATTCTTATGTTATTAGTTCTTTTCTCTTACACATGATTCTTTCATTTGGGTTAATAGACTTACATTGAGGACAATGTAAGAATTAAGTGTGGGGGGAATGATTTAGGATTTCTTTTATTTTTGTCCACTATTTTTTTTTTATGAGTCTTTATTATAGTTTTTAGTGTGTTTTAGTTCCTTTTTAATACAATGATGAGATATGAATTGCATAAGTCTAAAACAGAGTTATTAGTGAGAAGATTTTCATGAGAATTGAGCTTGATATCATTTTTTTTTTATGAGCCAATGTTAATATGATATGTTGATTGAGAAAGAAGCATGTTTAGACTTAATCTGACTTGTATAATCATCCTTGTGAGTTTTTGAGCCTATAATGATTGATGCATTATACAAATCAATCTAATTTCTTTCTTGAGTGCTCTTATGATTACAGGATTCTCTAGAACTTGCTTTAAACCGTTTGAGACTATATTGATACATGTGACAACATGAATATGATAGAGGCATTAGGATTTTTAGCCAGAGCCAAACAGCCATCCCTTATTGATGTTCCAAGAGAACACACCCTTAGTGAACCAATTTGAGCCTACATTGAATAAGCTATCTCTTTGGTAACCATAACTTGTCCCTAACCTAAATATACTTATATCTTTACCTTTGTTCCAAAGATGAATTAGCATGTTTTGAGACAAGTTGCAAAGACAAGGGATATTTTTAGTTAAAAATTTGGGTTAGAAACAAGAAATAAGTGTGGGGGGAAAGAAAAGAAAAGTCAAGAGAAAAAGAAATGAAATACTGGCAAATACATTCCTATGTAAAAAAAAAATATATGAATCATCTCTTGAATTTGTGGAAAAAGAAAAAGATGTTACAAAGTCGTTTAGAATGAAGAAAAGGCCCAACATAAATATCCGGCCTAGGTGACTATGTACTTGTAAAGAGTTTTGAGAAGTTTCTTTGTATGATCTTTTTATGTCTCTAAACTTTATGAACTCTTTGGAACCTTTGTGATATCTTTATCCTTTTGTTCTTCAACCACATTACAAACTCCTTGGCCCCATTACAACCTTGATTAAAGACCTCTTGATTCATGAAGTTGTATGATCTAAATAGTGGAGAATAGGTGGACAAGCAAGAATATGGTAGAACTGTTTTCATGAGATTGATTGAGTGTAAACACTTCACCACTACTTTAAAGAGTGAAAATCATGAGGGTATCCCATGTGAGAAGTTGAGATTAAATTTGAACATGCAATATTTTGATTGAGATATGTTATGCTAATATTGGCTTAACTCAAACAATTTACATTCAAGCATGATTTTTTGTGAAATTCTTTAAGCTATTGATTAGTTTATAAGACTTGTTCAAATATTGTATCTAATTTGTATTGAAAGGATTAGGAGTAAATATTTTTAGTATATGCAGTTTATTTATATTTTAGTTTTTCAATGTTTGTGGGTATCGTTCTAGTAAACCCTCACGAGACTAAACTCGTCCACTAGGGACACCTAGGGGTTTAAAGGCTTGTGTCACATGCTAAGTGCCACCGTGATTTCCTACGAAAATGGATTAGATTAGATTTTCTTATTTTATTTTTATTGAGTCGTTGCTAGGGACTAGCAACAATCTAAGTGTGGGGGTGTGATAACTCGTATAATTATATAGTTTTTAGTTATGTTTTATTAATGTTTTGTGTCAAATACGAGTTATTATTGTTTAGTCTAATTGTGTTTATGATCTTTTATATTTTTATGTATTTTGGTGTTTTTCACAAGTTTCTTTGAGTGATTTCAGATTACTAGAATTAAGGGCAAATCCAGTTCAGTTTCAGTTCCGACACCTTTTGCCATATCAGCTATATCTCGAGTTTCACTGAAGCAATAAGGCTGCAATTTGTAGCCATGCAAAGCTAAGAGGCATATCTATCTTT
This sequence comes from Fremontodendron californicum, assembly GCA_030761205.1. Classification (NCBI taxonomy): domain Eukaryota; kingdom Viridiplantae; phylum Streptophyta; class Magnoliopsida; order Malvales; family Malvaceae; genus Fremontodendron; species Fremontodendron californicum. The sequence goes on along the minus strand of JAULJL010000019.1, from coordinate 4,219,824 downwards.
TTCATGTTTTACACTTCTTAAAACGGAGTCGTTTTCCCTAGCGAAATCGACCATCAAGTTGGCTGATGTGCAATGACGTCTGTGCTGACATGTTTTCGTATTTTGCCCATATCTGCTTAACCACATCAGCAAATGAGCTGATTTCAACGGCTATGGTTCCGTAACTGATAGGGGAACCTTTGTCTAGAAGACCATGTGATCAGATCAGGCCTCCAATATTGAAGAAATCGACCATCAAGGTGGCTGATGTGCAATGACATCTGTGCTGACATGTTTTCGTATTATGCCCATATCTGCTTACCCACATCAGCAAATGAGCTGATTCCAACGGCTATGGTTCCGTAACTGATAGGGGAACCTTTTTCTAGAAGACCATGTGATCAGATCAGGCCTCCAATATTGACGAAATCGACCATCAAGTTGGCTGATCAAAATCGTCATATACCTACCTTTGAAATTTGTAAAGCTTGTCTCTTGTCATTTAGCCCTCCAAAATGTGTATAAATAGAGGGCCTTGGATGATTGTAAGGGATCATATTGTACATAGGTAGGATATTAGCCATTTTAATAAAATTCTCTAAGTTTTCTTCTTCTTTCTTTTCTCTAGTTTTCTTTTTCTTTAGAGAGAGCAAGAGGTTGGATAATTAATATTCTTCCTCTTCTTCTTTCTTTCTTTTATTTTCTTCTTAGATTTTCTTTAATTTTATGTTTATGTTTACAATGCCTATGCTAGGCTAAACTTCTATTTGGTTAAGGGTGATTTCAAAGCCCTAGACATGTTTTATAATTGATTTTCAGTTTCTATCTATCATTAATTTTCTATCAAAGTTGCTTATGTTCTTCTACAAGAATTGTTCATGATGTTGTCTTGATTTGTTTAGGTGTACAACTAGATAGATCTTGATAATTATCTATTGCTAGTTTAGGAGTCTTGATCTGTGTAATTGTCTTGATTTCCTATTCATAAGTGGCAATTTGTGATTAATGATTATGGTCAAGTTTTCAATAATTGCAAAGTGGAACATAACCTAAGTTGAACAATCCGAGCTTATGTGTTTGTTGCTTAGATCAACCTATCTTTCTCATCATAAAGCTGCCATTAAATTGAATTTAGAGAGCTTATTCTAGGTTGTTTGATGGTTAGAGATTAAATAGAGAGCTTGTTCTATTTAACGACAAACTAAGGAAAGATTGGGATAACAGAGCTTGTTGTTATCTACGGTTGTTAACTTTGATAGTTGGTTGATATTGATAGATCTGAAATTGATTCTTAATGATGTCTAGTGGTGGAGAATGAAACCTTAACCATATTTTTCATATTTGATTCTTCTTACTTACTTGTTTTCTTACTTTTCTAGTTTGCTTATTTTTAAAAGTATATTTATTTTTATTGGCTGGTTATACCGCCTAATTTGTATATTAACTTTGTTTTACTTTTATTGGCTGGTTATACCGCCTAATTTAGTATATATATTTTTATTGGCTGGTTATACCGCCTAATTTAGTATATATATTTTTATTGGCTGGTTATACCGCCTGGCATCTTCTTCTTATTATTTACTTTAGTTTAAATCTAGCTTCAAAAACCCCTTTTCTTTTATTGTTCTTGAATTTAAGTTTTAAACTATCAACTTATAAACTAAAACCCAATCCCTGAGGACTCGACCCTTGCTAACTACTATACTTACAATTGATCTTTTTAGTGCAAGGTTAAATAAGATACACTCTTTTGGGTGCATCACATGGCTGTTCTTTTGGATCCAAAGTGTCCTCCACATGCATAAGAGTGAAAAAAGGTGAGAATAGATTGAAATTCAGATTCGAGTACACACCTTCTTATAATCTGATCGGAGCAATGCTTCCAAAGGTAAGGATCATCCCATATGTAGTATTTGGCATCACTCTTGATCTTATTTCTTTGAGCTTGTGTCAACTCTTGTGGCAACTTCTTGGTAACTAAGTAATTAACAATATCGGCATACCAAGGAGTTGTTGTACTTATAAAAAGAAGTTGCTCATCCGGAAAGTTCTCATTCAAGGGTAGTGCATCCTCTTCATGAACTAAACGGCTAAGATGGTCCGCAACCAGGTTGTCACTACCTCTCTTATCTTTTATCTCCAAATCAAACTCTTGTAAGAGAAGTATCCATCTAATCAACCTTGGTTTGGCCTCCTTCTTAGTGAGTAAGTACTTAAGGGCTGCATGGTCAGAATATACAATTACTTTAGTACCAATTAAATAAGATCGAAATTTTTCTAAAGCAAATACAACAGCCAAAAGTTCTTTTTCAGTAGTGGAATAGTTCAATTGAGCATCATTAAGAGTTCGGGAGGCATAATAAATGGCATGTGAGGCTTTGCCAACCCGTTGGCCCAAAACAGCTCCAATGGCATAGTCACTAGCATCACACATGATTTCAAAAGGTACATTCCAATCTGGTGGTTGGATGATAGGAGCTGATGTCAAGAGTCCCTTCAATGTTTCAAACGCCTCTTTGCATTTGTCATCAAAGTGGAAAACCACATCTTTTTGTAGTAGCTTGCAAAGAGGTAATGTGATCTTTGAGAAGTCTTTGATAAATCTCCTATAGAAACCTGCATGTCCAAGAAAAGAACGAACCTCTCTCACATTTGTGGGAGGTGGTAAAGAATGCATAATATCTATTTTAGACTTATCAACCTCTATCCCTCTAGAAGAAATAACATGGCCCAAAACTATTCCTTGTTCTACCATAAAGTGACATTTTTCCCAATTCAAAACAAGGTTAGTTTCCATGCATCTTTCAAGTACAAGTGTATGGTTCTCTAGACATCTATCAAAAGAATTACCATAGACACTAAAATCATCCATAAACACTTCTATGATGTTCTCTACATAATCTGAAAATATGCTAACCATACACCTTTGGAATGTAGCTGGTGCATTACAAAGACCAAATGGCATACGCCGGTATGCAAAAGTACCAAATGGACATGTGAATGTTGTTTTCTCTTGGTTCTCCGGAGCAATGGCTATCTGATTATAACCTGAAAAACCATCAAGAAAACAATAATGAGAATGGCCAGCTAACCTTTCAAGCATTTGATCAATAAAAGGTAAAGGAAAGTGGTCTTTGCGAGTTGTGGAATTAAGTTTACGATAATCAATACAAACTCGCCATCCTGTTTGAATCCTAGTAGGAACAAGTTCATTCTCATTATTTGTTACCACCGTTACTCCTGATTTCTTTGGAACCACTTGGACTGGGCTCACCCATTTGCTATCTGAGATAGGATAGATCACTCCAACATCTAGGAGCTTCAGTATCTCCTTTTTCACAACCTCCATCATAGGAGGGTTCAATCTTCTTTGTGCTTCTCTTGTTGGTTTGGACCCCTCCTCTAACAAAATCTGCTGCATGCACATGGATGGGCTTATTCCCTTGATATCGGCAATTGTCCAACCAATTGATGTTTTATGCTCTCTAAGCACCCGAATAAGTCGTTCTTCTTGCAAAGGTTTGAGCTCTTTGGCAATGATGACAGGTAGTGTGTCCTTTTCACCTAAGAAAACATATTTCAAGTGGTTCGGTAGTGGTTTCAACTCTAAAGTTGGTGCCTGCAAAATGGAAGGTAGAAGTTTCTCATTAGATAATTGCAAATCAATAAATGAAACATCAAACCTTGCATCTTTAGGTGGCAGTGAGTGTAAAGATTCTAGTGCCCCTTCCACATGGTTACTCAAGGCTAGTTCCCCTTTAGCATTCCATATTCCGAGATGTTTGCTAAGGACTATCTCCACACTATCTTCACCATCTAGCTCATAAGTTTGCTGCACTAGTGAGTCAATTATATCAATATTAAAAACAGAATGCACATCACTAGGATATCTCATGGCCTCAAAAATGTTAAAGCGAATTATTTCACCATCAAATTCCATAGTTAAAGTGCCATCATGTACATCTATTTTAGTTCTTGCTGTTTTCAAGAATGGTCTCCCTAATAGAATAGGTGTGGGATTAGAAGACATCTCATCTTCCATCTCAATAACATAAAAGTCATCGGGAAAAACCAATTCATTAACCTGTACAAGAACGTCTTCTACAACTCCTCTTGGATAAGTGTTAGAACGGTCAGCAAGTTGTATTTTAACACCGGTTTCCTCTAATGGTCCTAGATTCAATGAAGCATAAATTGAATATGGCATGACATTAATAGATGCCCCTAGATCTAGCATAGCACGCTCAAACCTGGTGTTGCCTATCTTACAAGGAATGGTAAACATACCTGGATCCTTGCATTTAGGTGGGAGTTTCTTTTGAAGAACAGCTGACACATTCTCTCCCACACTTACCTTTTCATTCCATTTCAACTTCCGTTTAGATGTGCACAACTCTTTTAGGAACTTGGCATATCTTGGCACTTGCTTGATAGCATCTAGTAAAGGAATGTTCACCTCTACTTTCCGGAAGGTTTCCAAAATTTCCTTCTCTTGCTCCTCCTTCTTGGACTTTGCTAACCTGCTAGGAAAAGGTGGAGGAGTTATATAAGAAGGAAAGGATGGTTTAGGAATTACCTTTTTTAGTGGCTCGTTGGGATGTGAAGAGGATGCCATGGTATTGTTCTCCCCTTGAGCACTATCATTTTGTGGTGTCTCTAGCTGTTTCCCACTTCTTAAAGTTATAGCATTGGCATTCTCTCTTGGATTCACTATGGTTTGGGAAGGTAATTTCCCAGAATCCCTTGCTTGCATTTGACTCATGGTTGTAGCCAATTGCCCTATTTGAGTCTCCAAATTTCGAATACTTGTCTTTGTTTCCTGTTGAAATTGAATTGTATTAGTAGAAAGAGCTTTAACAAGATCTTCAAGAGAAGTACCTGAATTTTGGGTGGGTGGCAGTTGTTGTCGGGTTTGGTATGGTTGTTGCACTCTTTGCTGAAAACCCGGTGGCCTGTTGTCAAATGGTGGAGGAATAGTTTGTGATTGGTTTCCTCCATAATTGAAGTTTGGATGATCCCTCCATCCTGGATTGTAAGTGTTTGAGTAGGGATCATATTTCCTTGATTGGTTCGGAAATCCACCCATGGCATTCACATGTTCATTGGTATCCTCTTGAAGTGTTGGACACATATCAGTTTGGTGCCCTATGTTTGAACATATGCCACAAGCCTTTATTTGTTGTATTTTACCTACAGCCAATTGTTGAACAAGAGAAGTCAGTTTATCAAATTTTTGTTCAAGGGATGATATACTTACCTCATTAACTCTCTTGGGTTGTGGTGGTGGATCTTGTCTCATTGAGAACTGTTGAGAATTGGCTGCCATGTTGGAGATTAATGTTCTAGCAGCCCTGGGAGTCTTATCAACTAGAGCTCCTCCACTAGCGGCATCTATCATACTTCTCTCCATGGGCATGAGACCTTCATAGAAGTATTGGATGAGAAGTTGTTCACTTATCTGATGGTGTGGACATGATGCACAAAGTTTCTTGAACCTCTCCCAATATTCATATAAGGACTCTCCGTTGTATTGCCGAATCCCACATATTTCTTTCCTAATGTTGGCAGCTGATCACTCGTATAATTATATAGTTTTTAGTTATGTTTTATTATTGTTTTGTGTCAAATACGAGTTATTATTGTTTAGTCTAATTGTGTTTATGATCTTTTATATTTTTATGTAATTTGGTGTTTTTCACAAGTTTCTTTGAGTGATTTCAGATTACTAGAATTAAGGGCAAATCCAGTTCAGTTCCAGTTCCGACACCTTCTGCCATATCAGCTATATCTCGAGTTTCACTGAAGCAATAAGGCTGAAATTTTAACCGTGCAAAGCTAAGAGGCATATCTATCTTTTTCATGTTTTACACTTCTTGAAACGGAGTCGTTTTCCCTAGCGAAATCGACCATCAAGTTGGCTGATGTGCAATGACGTCTGTGCTGACCGGTTTTCGTATTTTGCCCATATCTTCTTATCCACATCAGCAAATGAGCTGATTCCAACGGCTGTGGATGAGTAACTGATAGGGGAACATATTTCTAGCAGACCATGTGATCAGATCAGGCCTCCAAAATTGACAAAATCGACCATCAAGTTGGCTGATCAAAATTGTCACACAATATGACGAAAATTGTTAGAAAAATGCACCCACCTATTATACCTACCTTTGAAATTTGTAAAGCTTGTCTCTTGTCATTTAGCCCTCCAAAATGTGTATAAATAGAGGGCCTTGGATGATTGTAGAGGATCATATTGTAGATTGGTAGGATATTAGCCATTGTAATAAAATTCTCTAAGTTTTCTTCTTCTTTCTTTTCTCTAGTTTTCTTTTTCTTTATTTTCTTCTTCTTCTTTCTTTCTTTTATTTCCTTCTTAGATTCTCTTTAATTTTATGTTTATGTTTACAATGCCTATGCTAGGCTAAACTTCTATTTGGTTAAGGGTGATTTCAAAGCCCTAGACATGTTTTGTTATTGATTTTCAGATTCTATCTATCATTAATTTTCTATCAAAGTTGCTTATGTTCTTCTACAAGAATTGTTCATGAAGTTGTCTTGATTTATTTAGGTGTACAACTAGATAGATCTTGATAATTATCTATTGCTAGTCTAGGAGTCTTGATCCGTGTAATTGTCTTGATTTCCTATTCATAAGTGGCAATTTGTGATTAATGATTATGGTCAAGTTTTCAATAATTGCAAAGTGGAACATAACCTAAGTTGAACAATCCGAGCTTATATGTTTGTTGCTTAGATCAACCTATCTTTCTCATCATAAATCTGCCATTAAATTGAATTTAGAGAGCTTATTCTAGGTTGTTTAATGGTTAGAGATTAAATAGAGAGCTTGTTCTATTTAACGACAAACTAAGGAAAGATTGGGATAACAGAGCTTGTTGTTATCTACGGTTGTTAACTTTGATAGTTGATTGATATTGATAGATCTGAAATTGATTCTTAATGATGTCTAGTGGTGGAGAATGAAACCTTAACCATATTTTTCATATTTGATTCTTCTTACTTGTTTTCTTACTTTTCTAGTTTGCTTATTTTTAAAAGTATATTTATTTTTATTGGCTGGTTATACCGCCTAATTTGTATATTAACTTTGTTTTATTTTTATTGGCTGGTTATACCGCCTAATTTAGTATATATATTTTTATTGGCTGGTTATACCGCCTTGCATCTTATTCTTATTATTTACTTTAGTTTAAATATGGCTTCAAAAACCCCTTTTCTTTTATTGTTTTCTTTGAACGTAAGTTATAAACTAATAACTCATAGATTAAAACCCAATCCCTGAGGAATCGACCCTTGCTAATCATTATACTTACAATTGATCTTTTTAGTGCAAGGTTAAATAAGATACACTCTTTTGGGTGCATCAAATTTTTGGCGCCGTTGCCGGGGATTTTTTTTTAGTTTATTTGTTATTTGGTTTATTCTTATTTTCAGTTATAATGAGTTTTATTTTGTTGTACATACGGGTTTTTCTTATCAAATTTTGAAAAAAAAGGAAAAAATTAAAAAAAAAAAAAATGATGGAATTGAGCAATCTAACACTTGAAGAGTTGGTGGCATACATGAACATGGAGAATCAACAAGCCAATCTCACCTCCCAAGTTCAACAATTGGCCATGGGAGGATGTCAAGGCCATCAAGTGTTCCAAGACCAACAGTATGATCATTACTCAAACACTTACCATGAGGGATGGTGGGATCATACTAATTATGGCTACTCGAAAAATTACCAAGAAGTAGATCCTTATGCCAATTACACTCATCCATCTAGCTTCAATCAATCATGGTCTCAAGAACCAGATCTTTTTCAACCACCACATATGACTCAAAACTCAGGTACTTCTTTAGAAGATCTTGTCTATTCTCTTGTTACTGATTCTTTGCAATTTCAACAGGAAACAAGGGCAAGCATCCAGAGTTTGGAAAAGCAAATGAGCCAATTGGCTAGTAGTATGGTGGGATGGGTAGCACAAAGATCTGAAGAACTCCCAGCCCAAACGATGGTTAACCCAAAGGAGAATGCTACTATTGTGACCTTGAAGAATGAGGAACAAGATGAGGATGAAACAAAATTAGAGATGGATTCTATTCTTGAGGATAATGAAGCCAAATATCCAAATAAGAGTATTTCGGCACCTGAGGTAACGTTTAAGGTTTCACTTTTTACTAATGTTTCTTCTCCACCTTTTCCTAGTAGATTTGCAAAGTTCAAGGAGGAAGAACATGAACAACACATGCCGGAAACCTTAAACAACTTGTTTGTGGAGGTCATTCAACAAGTATCAAAATATGCTCCATTCCTCGATGACATATGCACCACAAAGGATGATGGAATAATACTTGTAATGGAGAATGCATCCACTGTTGTGCAAAGAAAGCTTCCTCTTAAACGCATAAATTTGGGAAATTTCATGTATGAGCCCGACAAGCCTAAAATGCCAAGAAGGGGAATTGGCTAGGCTGAAAACAATCAATCAAGTGCTAATTGGGGGAGGCAGCCTAATTAGTGAAAGCATTGCCAAACTGCCATCCTCAGATTTGCTCTCTTTTTCTTTATCTTTTTCTTATGTTTCTTTGCTAATTGTGTTTAGTGTTTCTAAGTTCATTTAGGCTGCATAAGTTTATTTTGTTTAATAGTTCTTTTCACTTACACATGATTCTTTCATTTGGGTTAATAGCATTACATTAATGACAATGTAAAAATTATGTGTGGGGGGAAGAATTTAGGATTTTATTTAGAGTGTTTTGTTTTTGAGTCTTCTTATGCTGTTTTTCTTTCTGATCCTTGTTTTGAAAATAACTAGATGTAAATATAATTTTTATTTTTTTTACCCCGATTAAATGGCAGATAACGGTACTCCGTGATTATTTAAATCGGTTCCATCAGCTACCCACAAAACTGATATTGTATATAAATTTCTCTTCCAATTTCTCTTTCAATTTTTTTCATTTTTTTTTCAGGATGGATGATATTCTCACAAGATTGCAGAAACGATTTCCTCATTTTCCTCGAAATATTTTACTGAAGCTTTACCAAGTTCGATTCGAAAGATTAAGAATGCTTATGCACAAAGGGATTCCTGGAGACATACGTTGGATAATTGAAGCCAAGGTACGTGAAGATGAATATCTTCCTGTTTTGCATTTACCAGGTACAGGTAGAAGCACTTTTGCAAAGAAGCGACGAGCAAAGCGCATGAGTTCAAATTGCCACAAATGTGCACGATGGACGTGTAACGGTAAATGTCATTCTATTGGGATTCCGTCCTCTAATCGAGATGATAAAATTGAATTCATTAAGGATGGACTGAGTAAGGAGAATTTGGGTAATATCCAACTTTCTCTTGAGACGCATCCTAGTGGAGACGTACAAAGAGAAATTCTTGATTTATGGCCGCAATTCCAAAGGGAATGGCAACATCTTGGGAATCTGATGTTAAAAGACCCTGTTTGCCAGCTTGTAAGAAAACTGGATGGGAAGCATATCCTCGACTCATAGAAGGCGTTTAAGCCGTTTCTGGACGTAAAACCAGAGGAAGATGTGAGCCACAATCACAACTACAATAAATGACTTCTCAGCTTTTGGTTTGATTTGCAATAACTTTATTTTGGTTTAATTTACGTGTTGTTCGATTTGTGTAATTATTCTCGTTTTTTTTATTTGTCTTTTACGGTTGATTTTTTCTTCTCTTTTTGATTTTCTTCCTGAAATCACGCAAAAATCTTTTGTTAGGTTAACATTTTCTTCTGACAGGTCAGATACACTTTCGGCGACATTATTACTCTTGTCTGATTCACTACTCAGTCCTCTATATATTACACCATGTACTCATTCTCTTTCAGGCACTCGAAAAAAAAAATGGAAAGTACTTCATCCCAGCGCATTAAAAAAATTTGTGTCTTTGGAGGTGCTTATCCAGGGAAAAATAACATATTCGCTGATGAAGCCATAAGAGTTGGAGTAATACTTGCCCAACAAAAGATCCACTTGATTTATGGAGGCGGTAGTACGGGTTTAATGGTAGCAGTCGCTACAGCAGCACACGCCGGAGGAAGTCCAGTTCTAGGAATCGTGCCAAAACTATTCACAAGTTTTTGTGGACCTACCGTGGGTAAGGAAATACAAGTCTGGAGTATCCCTGAACGGATGACAATCACGTACCATTCTGCCGATGCATTCATTGCTTTACTAGGAGGTCTGGGTACATTGGAAGAAATAGCTTGCGTGGCTTCTTGGTCATCTTTGGTCACAAATAAGAAACCCATTGGTTTGCTTAATATTAATAGTTATTTTAGTAATTTGCTTTCATATTTAGATAATGCTGTGGATAATGGATTCATGTTTTCAGAGGCAAGGAGAACCATAATTTCTGCTACAACCATTGAAGATTTACTTAAAAAGCTCCAAGCTTATGAGTGTTTATCTGCTACGGTTGTTTCGCAAACGCTCGGAAAAAGAAAAAGTGATATGGACGAGCAAGGAGTGGATTGCACTTTGTCTTTGTGACATTATCTAACATTTTGCTTGTTGTGTCTCAGTTATAATAAGTGGTTAGCAACCTCTGCAGGTAATATCTCCTAAATTCTACCTTTAAAATTTGACATTGGGGACAATGTCATATTTTAGTAGGGGGTAAGGGACATATTTTGCTAATTTAAAAAAAAAAAAAAGTTTGTTGTGTTTTAAGCAATTTAGAAATATTCATTCTGAACAAGGTCTGAGTAAGGGAGACTTGAGACATACCTTGTCAGTTTGATTTTAATCTTTTTATATTTACTTGTTAATTTTTGTTTAGTATTTTAGGATTATTTAGGTTGCATGAGTTTTTTTTGTTTTGAGTCTTAGTTGTTCATATTCTTATGTTATTAGTTATTTTCTCCTACACATGATTCTTTCATTTGGGTTAATAGACTTACATTGAGGACAAAGTAAGAATTAAGTGTGGGGGGGAATGATTTAGGATTTCTTTTATTTTTGTCTACTATTTTTTTTTTATGAGACTTTATTATTATTATTATTATTTTTTTAGTATGTTTTAGTTCCTTTTTAATACAATAATGAGATATGAATTGCATAAGTCTAAAACAGATTTATTAGTGAGAAGATTTTCATGAGAATTGAGCTTGATATCAACCTTTTTATGAGCCAATGTTAATATGATATGTTGATTGAGAAAGAAGCATGTTTAGACTTAATCTGACTTGTATAATCATCCTTGTGAGTTTTTGAGCCTATAATGATTGATACATTATACAAATCAATCTAATTTCTTTCTTGAGTGCTCTTATGATTACATGATTCTCTAGAACTTGCTTTAGACCTTGTTGAGACTATATTGATGCATGTGACAACATGAATATGATAGAGGCATTAAGATTTTTAGCCAGGGCCAAACAGCCATCCCTTATTGATGTTCCAAGAGAACACACCCCTAGTGAGCCAATTTGAGCCTACATTGAATAAGCTATTTATTTGGTAACCACAACTTACACCTAGCCTAAATATACTTATATCCTTACCCTTGTTCTAAAGATGGATTATATATTTTGAGACATATTGCAAAAAACAAGGGATAGTTTTAGTTGAAAATTTGGGTTAGAAACAAAAGACAAGTGTGGGGGAAGAAAAGAAAAGAAAAAGTCAAGAGAAAAAGAAAGGGATCATTGTTAAATACATTCCCATATTAAAAAAAAAAAAATCTTCTCTTGAACTTCTAGTTAAAGTAAAGAAAAAGATGTTACAAAGTTGGTTAGAATGATGCAAAGGCTCAACATGAATATTTAGCCTATGTTATTATGTGCTTTATAAGAGTTTTGAGAAGTTTTATTTTTATGATCTTATTATGTCTCTAAACTCTACGAACTCTTTGGAACCTTTGTGATATCTTTATCCTTTTGTTCTTTAACCACATTATAACCCTTTGGCCCCATTACAACCTTGATTAAAGACCTCTTGATTCATGAAGTTGTATGATCTAAATAGTGGAGAATAGGTGGACAAGCAAGAATATGGTAGAACTGTTTTCATGAGATTGATTGAGTGTAAACACTTCACCACTACTTTAAAGAGTGAAAATCATGAGGGTATATCATGTGAGAAGTTGAGATTAAATTTGAACATGCACTATTTTGATTGAGATATGTTATGTTAATATTGGCTTAACTCAAACAATTTACATTCAAGCATGAATTTTTGTGAAATTCTTTAAGCTATTGATTAGTTTATAAGACTTGTTCAAAGATTGTCTCTAATTTGTATTGAAAGAATTAGGAATAAATATTGTTAGTATATGTAGTTTATTTATATTTTAGTTTTTCAAGGTTTTTGGGTATCGTTCTAGTAAACCCTCACGAGACTAAACTCGTCCACTAGGGACACCTAGGGGTTTAAAGGCTTGTGTCACATGCTAAGTGCCACCGTGATTTTCTACGAAAATGGATTAGATTAGATTTTCTTATTTTATTTTTATTGAGTCGTTGCTAGGGACTAGCAACAATCTAAGTGTGGGGGTGTGATAACTCGTATAATTATATAGTTTTTAGTTATGTTTTATTATTGTTTTGTGTCAAATACGAGTTATTATTGCTTAGTCTAATTGTATTTATGATTTTTTATATTTTTATGTAATTTGGTGTTTTTCACGAGTTTGTTTAAGTGATTTCAGATTACTAGGTTAAATCAACAATTAAGGGCAAATCCAGTTCAGTTCCAATTCCGACACCTTTTTCCATATCAACTATATCTGGAGTTTTACAGAAGCAATAAGGCTGAAATTTTAACCGTGCAAAGTAAAGAGGCATATCTATCTTTTTCATGTTTTACACTTCTTGAAACGGAGTCGTTTTCCCTAGCGAAATCGACCATCAAGTTGGCTGATGTGCAATGACGTCTGTGCTGACCTGTTTTCGTATTTTGCCCATATCTTCTTATCCACATCAGAAAATGAGCTGATTCCAATGGATATGGATCAGTAACTGATAGGGGAACATTTTTCTAGAAGACCATGTGATCAGATCAGGCCTTCAAAATTGACAAAATCGACCATCAAGTTGGCTGATCAAAATTGTCATACAATATGACGAAAATTGTTAGAAAAATGCACCCACCTATTATACCTACCTTTGAAATTTGTAAAGCTTGTCTCTTGTCATTTAGCCCTCCAAAATGTGTATAAATAGAGGGCCTTGGATGATTGTAAGACATTGTACATTGGTAGGATATTAGCCATTGTAATAAAATTTTCTAAGTTTTCTTCTTCTTTCTTTTCTCTAGTTTTCTTTTTCTTTATTTTCTTCTTCTTCTTTCTTTCTTTTATTTCTTTCTTAGATTCTCTTTAATTTTATGTTTATGTTTACAATGCCTATGCTAGGCTAAACTTCTATTTGGTTAAGGGTGATTTCAAAGCCCTAGACATGTTTTGTGATTGATTTTCAGATTCTATCTATCATTAATTTTCTATCAAAGTTGCTTATGTTCTTCTACAAGAATTGTTCATGATGTTGTCTTGATTTATTTAGGTGTACAACTAGATAGATCTTGATAATTATCTATTGCTAGTCTAGGAGTCTTGATCCGTGTAATTGTCTTGATTTCCTATTCATAAGTGGCAATTTGTGATTAATGATTATGGTCAAGTTTTCAATAATTGCAAAGTGGAACATAACCTAAGTTGAACAATTCGAGCTTATGTGTTTGTTGCTTAGATCAACCTATCTTTCTCATCATAAAGCTGCCATTAAATTGAATTTAGAGAGCTTATTCTAGGTTGTTTAATGGTTAGAGATTAAATAGAGAGCTTGTTCTATTTAACGACAAACTAAGGAAAGATTGGGATAACAGAGCTTGTTGTTATCTACGGTTGTTAACTTTGATAGTTGGTTGATATTGATAGATCTCAAATTGATTCTTAATGATGTCTAGTGGTGGAGAATGAAACCTTAACCATATTTTTCATATTTGATTCTTCTTACTTACTTGTTTTCTTACTTTTCTAGTTTGCTTATTTTTAAAAGTATATTTATTTTTATTGGCTGGTTATACCGCCTAATTTGTATATTAACTTTGTTTTATTTTTATTGGCTGGTTATACCGCCTAATTTAGTATATATATTTTTATTGGCTGGTTATACCGCCTTGCAGCTTATTCTTATTATTTACTTTAGTTTAAATCTGGCTTCAAAAACCCCTTTTCTTTTATTGTTTTCTTTGAACGTAAGTTATAAAGTAATAACTCGTAGATTAAAACCCAATCCCTGAGGACTCGACCCTTGCTAATCATTATACTTACAATTGATCTTTTTAGTGCAAGGTTAAATAAGATACACTCTTTTGGGTGCATCAGTGGTTAGCAACCTCTGCAGGTAATATCTCCTAAATTCTACCTTTAAAATTTGACATTGGGGACAATGTCATATTTTAGTAGGGGGTAAGGGACATATTTTGCTAATTTAAAAAAAAATAATAATTAAGAAGTATTCATTCTGAACAAGGTCTGAGTAAGGGAGACTTGAGACATACCTTGTCAGTTTGATTTCTTCTTTTCAAAAAAAAAAAGTTTGTTGTGTTTTAAGCAATTTAGAAGTATTCATTCTGAACAAGGTCTGAGTAAGGGAGACTTGAGACATACCTTGTCAGTTTGATTTCTTCTTTTCAAAAAAAAAAAAATGTTTGTTGTGTTTTAAGCAATTTAGAAGTATTCATTCTGAACAAGGGCTGAGTAAGGGAGACTTGAGACATACCATGTCAGTTTGATTTTAATCTTTTTATGTTTACTTGTTAATTTTTGTTTAGTATTTTAGGATTATTTAGGTTGCATGGTTTTGTTTTGTTTTGAGTCTTAGTTGTTCCTATTCTTATGTTATTAGTTCTTTTCTCTTACACATGATTCTTTCATTTGAGTTAATAGACTTACATTGAGGACAATGTAAGAATTAAGTGTGGGGGGGAATGATTTAGGATTTCTTTTATTTTTGTCTACTATTTTTTTTCTTTATTATTATTATTTTTTTTTTTGTGAGTTTTAGTTCCTTTTTAATACAATGATGAGATATGAATTGCATAAGTCTAAAACAGATTTATTAGTGAGAAGATTTTCATGAGAATTGAGCTTGATGTCAACCTTTTTATGAGCCAATGTTAATATGATATGTTGATTGAGAAAGAAGCATGTTTAGACTTAATCTGACTTGTATAATCATCCTTGTGAGTTTTTGAGCCTATAATGATTGATGCATTATACAAATCAATCTAATTTCTTTCTTGAGTGCTCTTATGATTACATGATTCTCTAGAACTTGCTTTAGACCTTGTTGAGACTATATTGATGCATGTGACAACATGAATATGATAGAGGCATTAGGATTTTTAGCCAGGGCCAAACAGCCATCCCTTATTGATGTTCCAAGAGAACACACCCTTAGTGAACCAATTTGAGCCTACATTGAATAAGCTATCTCTTTGGTAACCATAACTTGTCCCTAACCTAAATATACTTATATCCTTACCTTTGTTCCAAAGATGAATTAGCATGTTTTGAGACAAGTTGCAAAGACAAGGAAGATCTATTGAAAATTTGGGTTAGAAACAAGAAATTAGTGTGGGGGGGGGAAAAAAAAGAAAAGTCAAGAGAAAAAAAAAAGAAATGGAATACTGGTAAATACATTCCTATGTAAAAAAAAAATATATGAATCATCTCTTGAATTTGGGGAAAAAGAAAAAGATGTTACAAAGTTGTTTAGAATTAAGAAAAGGCCCAACATGAATATCCGGCCTAGGTGACTATGTACTTGTAAAGTGTTTTGAGAAGTTTCTTTGTATGATCTTATTATGTCTCTAAACTTTATGAACTCTTTGGAACCCTTGTGATATCTTTATCCTTTTGTTCTTCAACCACATTACAAACCCCTTGGCCCCATTACAACCTTGATTAAAGACCTCTTGATTCATGAAGTTGTATGATCTAAATAGTGGAGAATAGGTGGACAAGAAAGAATATGGTAGAACTGTTTTCATGAGATTGATTGAGTGTAAACACTTCACCACTACTTTAAAGAGTGAAAATCATGAGGGTATCCCATGTGAGTAGTTGAGATTAAGTTTGAATATGCACTATTTTGATTGAAATATGTTATGTTAATATTGGCTTAAATCAAACAATTTACATTCAAGCATGATTTTTTGTTAAATTCTTTGAGCTATTGATTAGTTTATAAGACTTGTCCAATGATTATCTCTACTTTATATTGGAAGGATTAGTTATAATAATAATTATTATTATTTTTAGTTTTTCTTATGTCTTCAATGTTTGTGGGTATCGTTCTAGTAAACCCTCACGAGACTAAACTCGTCCACTAGGGACACCTAGGGGTTTAAAGGCTTGTGTCACATGCTAAGTGCCACCGTGATTTCCTACGAAAGTGGATTAGATTAGATTTTCTTATTTTATTTTTATTGAGTCGTTGCTAGGGACTAGCAACAATCTAAGTGTGGGGGTGTGATAACTCGTATAATTATATAGTTTTTAGTTATGTTTTATTATTGTTTTGTGTCAAATACGAGTCATTATTGTTTAATCTAATTGTGTTTATGATCTTTTATATTTTTATGTAATTTGGTGTTTTTCACAAGTTTCTTTGAGTGATTTCAGATTACTAGAATTAAGGGCAAATCCAGTTCAGTTCCAGTTCCGACACCTTTTGCCATATCAGCTATATCTCGAGTTTCACTGAAGCAATAAGGCTAAAACTTTAACCGTGCAAAGTTAAGAGGCATATCTATCTTTTTCATGTTTTACACTTCTTGAAACGGAGTCGTTTTCCCTAGCGAAATCGACCATCAAGTTGGCTGATGTGCAATGACCTCTGTGCTGACCTGTTTTCGTATTTTGCCCATATCTTCTTATCCACATCAGAAAATGAGCTGATTCTAACGGCTATGGATCAGTAACTGATAGGGGAACATTTTTCTAGAAGACCATGTGATCAGATCAGGCCTCCAAAATTGACAAAATCGACCATCAATTTGGCTGATCAAAATTGTCATACAATATGACGAAAATTGTTAGAAAAATGCACCCACCTATTATACCTACCTTTGAAGTTTGTAAAGCTTGTCTCTTGTCATTTAGCCCTCCAAAATGTGTATAAATAGAGGGCCTTGGATGATTGTAGAGGATCATATTGTACATTGGTAGGATATTAGCCATTGTAATAAAATTCTCTAAGTTTTCTTCTTCTTTCTTTTCTCTAGTTTTCTTTTTCTTTATTTCTTCTTCTTCTTTCTTTCTTTTATTTCCTTCTTAGATTCTGTTTAATTTTATGTTTATGTTTACAATGCCTATGCTAGGCTAAACTTCTATTTGGTTAAGGGTGATTTCAAAGCCCTAGACATGTTTTGTGATTGATTTTCAGATTCTATCTATCATTAATTTTCTATCAAAGTTGCTTATGTTCTTCTACAAGAATTGTTCATGATGTTGTCTTGATTTATTTAGGTGTACAACTAGATAGATCTTGATAATTATCTATTGCTAGTCTAGGAGTCTTGATCCGTGTAATTGTCTTGATTTCCTATTCATAAGTGGCAATTTGTGATTAATGATTATGGTCAAGTTTTCAATAATTGCAAAGTGGAACATAACCTAAGTTGAACAATCCGAGCTTATATGTTTCTTGCTTAGATCAACCTATCTTTCTCATCATAAAGCTGCCATTAAATTGAATTTAGAGAGCTTATTCTAGGTTGTTTAATGGTTAGAGATTAAATAGAGAGCTTGTTCTATTTAACGACAAACTAAGGAAAGATTGGGATAACAGAGCTTGTTGTTATCCACGGTTGTTAACTTTGATAGTTGATTGATATTGATAGATCTGAAATTGATTCTTAATGATGTCTAGTGGTGGAGAATGAAACCTTAACCATATTTTTCATATTTGATTCTTCTTACTTACTTGTTTTCTTACTTTTCTAGTTTGCTTATTTTTAAAACTATATTTATTTTTATTGGCTGGTTATACCGCCTAATTTGTATATTAACTTTGTTTTATTTTTATTGGCTGGTTATACCGCCTAATTTAGTATATATATTTTTATTGGCTGGTTATACCGCCTTGCATCTTATTCTTATTATTTACTTTAGTTTAAATCTGGCTTCAAAAACCCCTTTTCTTTTATTGTTTTCTTTGAACGTAAGTTATAAAGTAATAACTCATAGATTAAAACCCAATCCCTGAGGACTCGACCCTTGCTAATCATTATACTTACAATTGATCTTTTTAGTGCAAGGTTAAATAAGATACACTCTTTTGGGTGCATCAGCAGCCTTAGATGCTGGGAAATACCTTTCCAAGAATGCTTTCTTCAAATCATTCCATGTAGTGATGGTCCCGGATGGTAGATAGTAGAGCCATTCCTTTGCTGAATCAGCTAGAGAGAATGGGAAGGCTCTCAACTTAACTTGCTCTTCCGTGACCCCTGTTGGTCTCATGCTTGAGCAAACTACATGGAATTCCTTGAGGTGCTTATTTGGATCCTCTCCTGCAAAACCATGAAAAGTTGGGAGAAGATGAATCAAACCAGATTTTAATTCAAAAGCTACCTCAAGATTAGCATATTCAATGCATAATGGTTGTTGACCCAAGTCCGGAGCGGCAAGCTCCTTGAGAGTTCGGTTGTCAGCTGCTGCCATCTCTCCTTGCTCCTCTTGGATGTTTTGGATCAACTCCTCGATTGGTTGTTGGTGAGAAGTTATAAATTCCCGAATTCTCCTAAGTTTTAAGTCTTCTTCAGGAGCTTGGAACATTCACTAATAAAAAAAAAATAAGAAAGTAAATAATTAGAAAATAAGAATAAACCAATAAACTAATAAACTAAAGAAAGCAATCCCCGGCAACGGCGCCAAAAATTTGATGCACCCAAAAGAGTGTATCTTATTTAACCTTGCACTAAAAAGATAAATTGTAAGTATAGTAGTTAGCAAGGGTCGAGTCCTCAGGGATTGGGTTTTAGTTTATAAGTTGATAGTTTAAAACTTAAATTCAAGAACAATAAAAGCAAAGGGGTTTTTGAAATCAGATTTAAACTAAAGTAAATAATAAGTAAGATACAAGTAAGAAATATGAAATCAAATATGAGAGAAATATGGTTAAGGTTTCATTCTCCACCACTATACATCATTAAGAACCAATTTCAGATCTATCAATATCAACCAACTATCAAAGTTAACAACCGTAGATAACAACAAGCTCTGTTATCCCAATCTTTCCTTAGTTTGTCGTTAAATAGAACAAGCTCTCTATTTAATCTCTAACCATCAAACAACCTAGAATAAGCTCTCTAAATTCAATTTAATGGCAGCTTTATGATGAGAAAGATAGGTTGATCTAAGCAACAAACACATAAGCTCGGATTGTTCAACTTAGGTTATGTTCCACTTTGCAATTATTGAAAACTTGACCATAATCATTAATCACAAATTGCCACTTATGAATAGGAAATCAAGACAATTACACGGATCAAGACTCCTAAACTAGCAATAGATAATTATCAAGATCTATCTAGTTGTACACCTAAACAAATCAAGACAACATCTTGAACAATTCTTGTAGAAGAACATAAGCAACTTTGATAGAAAATTAATGGTAGATAGAATCTGAAAATCAATTATAAAACATGTCTAGGGCTTTGAAATCACCCTTAACCAAATAGAAGTTTAGCCTAGCATGCACCCAAAAGAGTGTATCTTATTTAACCTTGCATTAAAAAGATCAATTGTAAGTATAATGATTAGCAAGGGTCGAGTCCTCAGGGATTGGGTTTTAATCTATGAGTTATTAGTTTATAACTTACGTTCAAATAAAACAATAAAAGAAAAGGGGTTTTTGAAGCCAGATTTAAACTAAAGTAAATAATAAGAATAAGATGCAAGGCGGTATAACCAGCCAATAAAAATATATATACTAAATTAGGCGGTATAACCAGCCAATACAAATATATATACTAAATTAGGCGGTATAACCAGCCAATAAAAATAAAACAAAGTTAATATACAAATTAGGCGGTATAACCAGCCAATAAAAATAAATATACTTTTAAAAATAAGCAAACTAGAAAAGTAAGAAAACAAGTAAGTAAGAAGAATCAAATATGAAAAATATGGTTAAGGTTTCATTCTCCACCACTAGACATCATTAAGAATCAATTTCAGATCTATCAATATCAACCAACTATCAAAGTTAACAACCGTAGATAACAACAAGCTCTGTTATCCCAATCTTTCCTTAGTTTGTCGTTAAATAGAACAAGCTCTCTATTTAATCTCTAACCATTAAACAACCTAGAATAAGCTCTCTAAATTCAATTTAATGGCAGCTTTATGATGAGAAAGATAGGTTGATCTAAGCAACAAACACATAAGCTCGGATTGTTCAACTTAGGTTATGTTCCACTTTGCAATTATTGAAAACTTGACCATAATCATTAATCACAAATTGCCACTTATGAATAGGAAATCAAGACAATTACACGGATCAAGACTCCTAGACTAGCAATAGATAATTATCATACACCTAAATAAATCAAGACAACATCATGAACAATTCTTGTAGAAGAACATAAGCAACTTTGATAGAAAATTAATGATAGATAGAATCTGAAAATCAATCACAAAACATGTCTAGGGCTTTGAAATCACCCTTAACCAAATAGAAGTTTAGCCTAGCATAGGCATTGTAAACATAAACATAAAATTAAAGAGAATCTAAGAAGGAAATAAAAGAAAGAAAGAAGAAGAAGAAAATAAAGAAAAAGAAAACTAGAGAAAAGAAAGAAGAAGAAAACTTAGAGAATTTTATTACAATGGCTAATATCCTACCAATGTACAATGTGATCCTCTACAATCATCCAAGGCCCTCTATTTATACACATTTTGGAGGGCTAAATGACAAGAGACAAGCTTTACAAATTTCAAAGGTAGGTATAATAGGTGGGTGCATTTTTCTAACAATTTTCGTCATATTGTATGACAATTTTGATTAGCCAACTTGATGGTCGATTTTGTCAATTTTGGAGGCCTGATCTGATCACATGGTGTTCTAGAAAAATGTTCCCCTATCAGTTACTGATCCATAGCCGTTGGAATCAGCTCATTTGCTGATGTGGATAAGAAGATATGGGCAAAATACGAAAACAGGTCAGCACAGACGTCATTGCACATCAGCCAACTTGATGGTCGATTTCGTTAGGGAAAACGACTCCGTTTCAAGAAGTGTAAAACATGAAAAAGATAGATATGCCTCTTAACTTTGCACGGTTAAAATTTCAACCTTATTGCTTCAGTGAAACTCGAGATATAGCTGATATGAAAAAAGGTGTCGGAACTGGAACTGAACTGGATTTGCCCTTAATTCTAGTAATCTGAAATCACTCAAAGAAACTTGTGAAAAACACCAAATTACATAAAAATATAAAAGATCATAAACACAATTAGACTAAACAATAATAACTTGTATTTGACACAAAATAATAATAAAACATAACTAAAAACTATATAATTATACGAGTTATCACACCCCCACACTTTGATTGTTGCTAGTCCCTAGCAACGACTCAATAAAAATAAAATAAGAAAATCTAATCTAATACACTTTCGTAGGAAATAACGGTGGCACTTAGCATGTGACACAAGCCTTTAAACCCCTAGGTGTCCCTAGTGGACGAGTTTAGTCTCGTGAGGGTTTACTAGAAAGATACCCACAAACATTGAAAAACTAAAATATAAATAAACTACATATACTAATGATGCACCCAAAAGAGTGTATCTTATTTAACCTTGCACTAAAAAGATAAATTGTAAGTATAGTAGTTAGCAAGGGTCGAGTCCTCAGGGATTGGGTTTTAGTTTATAAGTTAATAGTTTAAAACTTAAATTCAAGAACAATAAAAGAAAAGGGGTTTTTGAAGCCAGATTTAAATTAAAGTAAATAATAAGAATAAGATGCAAGGCGGTATAACCAGCCAATAAAAATATATATACTAAATTAGGCGGTATAACCAGCCAATATATATACTAAATTAGGCGGTATAACCAGCCAATATATATACTAAATTAGGCGGTATAACCAGCCAATAAAAATAAATATACTTTTAAAAATAAGCAAACTAAAAAAGTAAGAAAACAAGTAAGTATGAAGAATCAAATATGAAAAATATGGTTAAGGTTTCATTCTCCACCACTAGACATCATTAAGAATCAATTTCAGATCTATCAATATCAACCAACTATCAAAGTTAACAACCGTAGATAACAACAAGCTCTGTTATCCCAATCTTTCCTTAGTTTGTCGTTAAATAGAACAAGCTCTCTATTTAATCTCTAACCATTAAACAACCTAGAATAAGCTCTCTAAATTCAATTTAATGGCAGCTTTATGATGAGAAAGTTAGGTTGATCTAAGCAACAAACACATAAGCTCGGATTGTTCAACTTAGGTTATGTTCCACTTTGCAATTATTGAAAACTTGACCATAATCATTAATCACAAATTGCCACTTATGAATAGGAAATCAAGACAATTACACGGATCAAGACTCCTAAACTAGCAATAGATAATTATCAAGATCTATCTAGTTGTACACCTAAACAAATCAAGACAACATCTTGAACAATTCTTGTAGAAGAACATAAGCAACTTTGGTAGAAAATTAATGGTAGATAGAATCTGAAAATCAATTATAAAACATGTCTAGGGCTTTGAAATCACCCTTAACCAAATAGAAGTTTAGCCTAGCATGCACCCAAAAGAGTGTATCTTATTTAACCTTGCATTAAAAAGATCAATTGTAAGTATAATGATTAGCAAGGGTCGAGTCCTCAGGGATTGGGTTTTAATCTATGAGTTATTAGTTTATAACTTACGTTCAAAGAAAACAATAAAAGAAAAGGGGTTTTTGAAGCCAGATTTAAACTAAAGTAAATAATAAGAATAAGATGCAAGGCGGTATAACCAGCCAATAAAAATATATATACTAAATTAGGCGGTATAACCAGCCAATACAAATATATATACTAAATTAGGCGGTATAACCAGCCAATAAAAATAAAACAAAGTTAATATACAAATTAGGCGGTATAACCAGCCAATAAAAATAAATATACTTTTAAAAATAAGCAAACTAGAAAAGTAAGAAAACAAGTAAGTAAGAAGAATCAAATATGAAAAATATGGTTAAGGTTTCATTCTCCACCACTAGACATCATTAAGAATCAATTTCAGATCTATCAATATCAACCAACTATCAAAGTTAACAACCGTAGATAACAACAAGCTCTGTTATCCCAATCTTTCCTCAGTTTGTCGTTAAATAGAACAAGCTCTCTATTTAATCTCTAACCATTAAACAACCTAGAATAAGCTCTCTAAATTCAATTTAATGGCAGCTTTATGATGAGAAAGATAGGTTGATCTAAGCAACAAACACATAAGCTCGGATTGTTCAACTTAGGTTATGTTCCACTTTGCAATTATTGAAAACTTGACCATAATCATTAATCACAAATTGCCACTTATGAATAGGAAATCAAGACAATTACACGGATCAAGACTCCTAGACTAGCAATAGATAATTATCATACACCTAAATAAATCAAGACAACATCATGAACAATTCTTGTAGAAGAACATAAGCAACTTTGATAGAAAATTAATGATAGATAGAATCTGAAAATCAATCACAAAACATGTCTAGGGCTTTGAAATCACCCTTAACCAAATAGAAGTTTAGCCTAGCATAGGCATTGTAAACATAAACATAAAATTAAAGAGAATCTAAGAAGGAAATAAAAGAAAGAAAGAAGAAGAAGAAAATAAAGAAAAAGAAAACTAGAGAAAAGAAAGAAGAAGAAAACTTAGAGAATTTTATTACAATGGCTAATATCCTACCAATGTACAATGTGATCCTCTACAATCATCCAAGGCCCTCTATTTATACACATTTTGGAGGGCTAAATGACAAGAGACAAGCTTTACAAATTTCAAAGGTAGGTATAATAGGTGGGTGCATTTTTCTAACAATTTTCGTCATATTGTATGACAATTTTGATTAGCCAACTTGATGGTCGATTTTGTCAATTTTGGAGGCCTGATCTGATCACATGGTGTTCTAGAAAAATGTTCCCCTATCAGTTACTGATCCATAGCCGTTGGAATCAGCTCATTTGCTGATGTGGATAAGAAGATATGGGCAAAATACGAAAACAGGTCAGCACAGACGTCATTGCACATCAGCCAACTTGATGGTCGATTTCGTTAGGGAAAACGACTCCGTTTCAAGAAGTGTAAAACATGAAAAAGATAGATATGCCTCTTAACTTTGCACGGTTAAAATTTCAACCTTATTGCTTCAGTGAAACTCGAGATATAGCTGATATGAAAAAAGGTGTCGGAACTGGAACTGAACTGGATTTGCCCTTAATTCTAGTAATCTGAAATCACTCAAATAAACTTGTGAAAAACACCAAATTACATAAAAATATAAAAGATCATAAACACAATTAGACTAAACAATAATAACTCGTATTTGACACAAAATAATAATAAAACATAACTAAAAACTATATAATTATACGAGTTATCACACCCCCACACTTTGATTGTTGCTAGTCCCTAGCAACGACTCAATAAAAATAAAATAAGAAAATCTAATCTAATACACTTTCGTAGGAAATAACGGTGGCACTTAGCATGTGACACAAGCCTTTAAACCCCTAGGTGTCCCTAGTGGACGAGTTTAGTCTCGTGAGGGTTTACTAGAAAGATACCCACAAACATTGAAAAACTAAAATATAAATAAACTACATATACTAATGATGCACCCAAAAGAGTGTATCTTATTTAACCTTGCACTAAAAAGATAAATTGTAAGTATAGTAGTTAGCAAGGGTCGAGTCCTCAGGGATTGGGTTTTAGTTTATAAGTTAATAGTTTAAAACTTAAATTCAAGAACAATAAAAGAAAAGGGGTTTTTGAAGCCAGATTTAAATTAAAGTAAATAATAAGAATAAGATGCAAGGCGGTATAACCAGCCAATAAAAATATATATACTAAATTAGGCGGTATAACCAGCCAATATATATACTAAATTAGGCGGTATAACCAGCCAATATATATACTAAATTAGGCGGTATAACCAGCCAATAAAAATAAATATACTTTTAAAAATAAGCAAACTAGAAAAGTAAGAAAACAAGTAAGTATGAAGAATCAAATATGAAAAATATGGTTAAGGTTTCATTCTCCACCACTAGACATCATTAAGAATCAATTTCAGATCTATCAATATCAACCAACTATCAAAGTAACAACCGTAGATAACAACAAGCTCTGTTATCCCAATCTTTCCTTAGTTTGTCGTTAAATAGAACAAGCTCTCTATTTAATCTCTAACCATTAAACAACCTAGAATAAGCTCTCTAAATTCAATTTAATGGCAGCTTTATGATGAGAAAGATAGGTTGATCTAAGCAACAAACACATAAGCTCAGATTGTTCAACTTAGGTTATGTTCCACTTTGCAATTATTGAAAACTTGACCATAATCATTAATCACAAATTGCCACTTATGAATAGGAAATCAAGACAATTACACGGATCAAGACTCCTAAACTAGCAATAGATAATAATCAAGATCTATCTAGTTGTACACCTAAATAAATCAAGACAACATCATGAACAATTCTTGTAGAAGAACATAAGCAACTTTGATAGAAAATTAATGATAGATAGAATCTGAAAATCAATCACAAAACATGTCTAGGGCTTTGAAATCACCCTTAACCAAATAGAAGTTTAGCCTAGCATAGGCATTGTAAACATAAACATAAAATTAAAGAAAATCTAAGAAGAAAATAAAAGAAAGAAAGAAGAAGAGGAAGAATATTAATTATCCAACCTCTTGCTCTCTCTAAAGAAAAAGAAAACTAGAGAAAAGAAAGAAAACTAGAGAAAAGAAAGAAGAAGAAAACTTAGAGAATTTTATTAAAATGGCTAATATCCTACCTATGTACAATATCATCCCTTACAATCATCCAAGGCCCTCTATTTATACACATTTTGGAGGGCTAAATGACAAGAGACAAGCTTTACAAATTTCAAAGGTAGGTATAATAGGTGGGTGCATTTTTCTAACAATTTTCGTCATATATGACAATTTTGATCAGCCAACTTGATGGTCGATTTCTTCAATGTTGGAGGCCTGATCTGATCACATGGTCTTCTAGAAAAAGGTTCCCCTATCAGTTACGGATCCATAGCCGTTGGAATCAGCTGATTTTCTGATGTGGATAAGCAGATATGGGCAAAATACGAAAACATGTCAGCACAGACGTCATTGCACATCAGCCAACTTGATGGTCGATTTCGTCAATATTAGAGGCCTGATATGATCATATGGTCTTCTAGACAAAGGTTCCCGTATCAGTTACGGATCCATAGCCATTGGAATCAGCTCATTTGCTGATGTGGATAAGCAGATATGGGCAAAATACGAAAACAGGTCAGCACAGACGTCATTGCACATCAGCCAACTTGATGGTCGATTTCGCTAGGGAAAACGACTCCGTTTCAAGAAGTATAAAACATGAAAAAGATAGATATGCCTCTTAGCTTTGCACGGCTACAAATATCAGCCTTATTGCTTCAGTGAAACTCCAGATATAGCTGATATGGCAAAATGGGTCGGAACTGGAACTGAACTGGATTTGCCCTTAATTCTAGTAATATGAAATCACTCAAAGAAACTTGTGAAAAACACCAAATTACATAAAAATATAAAAGATCATAAACACAATTAGACTAAACAATAATAACTCGTATTTGACACAAAACAATAATAAAACATAACTAAAAACTATATAATTATACGAGTTATCACACCCCCACACTTAGATTGTTGCTAGTCCCTAGCAACGACTCAATAAAAATAAAATAAGAAAATCTAATCTAATCCACTTTCGTAGGAAATCACGGTGGCACTTAGCATGTGACACAAGCCTTTAAACCCCTAGGTGTCCCTAGTGGACGAGTTTAGTCTCGTGAGGGTTTACTAGAACGATACCCACAAACATTGAAAAATTAAAATATAAATAAACTTCATATAAATAAACTACATATACTAAAAATATTTACTCCTAATCCTTTCAATACAAATTAGAGACAATATTTGAACAAGTCTTATAAACTAATCAATAGCTTAAAAAATTTCACAAAAAATCATGCTTGAATGTAAATTGTTTGAGTTAAGCCAATATTAACATAACATATCTCAATCAAAATAGTGCATGTTCAAATTTAATCTCAACTTCTCACATGGGATACCCTCATGATTTTCACTCTTTAAAGTAGTGGTGAAGTGTTTACACTCAATCAATCTCATGAAAACAGTTCTACCATTTTCTTGCTTGTCCACCTATTCTCCACTATTTAGATCATACAACTTCATGAATCAAGAGGTCTTTAATCAAGGTTGTAATGGGGCCAAGGGGTTTGTAATGTGGTTGAAGAACAAAAGGATAAAGATATCACAAAGGTTCCAAAGAGTTCATAAAGTTTAGAGTCATAAAAAGACCATACAAAGAAACTTCTCAAAACTTTTTACAAGTACATAGTCACCTAGGCCGGATATTCATGTTGGGCCTTTTCTTCATTCTAAACAACTTTGTAACATCCTTTTCCTTTTCCACAAATTCAAGAGATGATTCATATTTTTTTTACATAGGAATATATTTGCCAGTATTCCATTTCTTTTTCTCTTGACTTTTCTTTTCTTTCCCCCCACACTTATTTCTTGTTTCTACCCCAAATTTTCAATAGATCTTCCTTGTCTTTGCAACTTGTCTCAAAACATGCTAATTCATCTTTGGAACAAAGGTAAAGATATAAGTATATTTAGGTTAGGGACAAGTTATGGTTACCAAAGAGATAGCTTATTCAATGTAGGCTCAAATTGGTTCACTAAGGGTGTGTTCTCTTGGAACATCAATAAGGGATGGCTGTTTGGCCCTGGCTAAAAATCCTAATGCCTCTATCATATTCATGTTGTCACATGCATCAATATAGTCTCAAATGGTTTAAAGCAAGTTCTAGAGAATCATGTAATCATAAGAGCACTCAAGAAAGAAATTAGATTGATATGTATAATGCATCAATCATATAGGCTCAAAAACTCACAAGGATGATTATACAAGTCAGATTAAGTCTAAACATGCTTCTTTCTCAATCAACATATCATATTAACATTGGCTCATAAAAAAAATGATATCAAGCTCAATTCTCATGAAAATCTTCTCACTAATAACTCTGTTTTAGACTTATGCAATTCATATCTCATCATTGTATTAAAAAGGAACTAAAACACACTAAAAATAATAATAAAGACTCATAAAAAAAATAGTAGACAAAAATAAAAGAAATCCTAAATCATTCCCCCCACACTTAATTCTTACATTGTCCTCAATGTAAGTCTATTAACCCAAATGAAAGAATCATGTGTAAGAGAAAAGAACTAATAACATAAGAATAGGAACAGCTAAGACTCAAAACAAAACAAACTCATGCAACCTAAATAATCTTAAAATACTAAACAAAAATTAACAAGTAAACATAAAAAGATTAAAATCAAACTGACAAGGTGTGTCTCAAGTCTCCCTTACTCAGACCTTGTTCAAAATGAATACTTCTAAATTGCTTAAAACATAACATTTTTTTTTTGAAAATAAGAAATCAAACTGACAAGGTATGTCACAAGTCTCCCTTACTCAGACCTTGTTCAGAATGAATACTTCTAAATGGCTTAAAACACAACAAATTTTTTTTTTTTTTTAAATTAGCAAAATATGTCCCTTACCCCCTACTAAAATATGACATTGTCCCCAATGTCAAATTTTGAAAGGTAGAATTTAGGAGATATTACCTGCAGAGGTTGCTAACCACTTATTATAACTGAGACACAACAAGCAAAATGTTAGATAATGTCACAAAGACAAAGTGCAATCCACTCCTTGCTCATCCATATCTCTTTTTCTTTTTCCGAGCGTTTGCGAAACAACCGTAGCAGATAAACACTCATAAGCTTGGAGCTTTTTGAGTAAATCTTCAATGGTTGTAGCAGAAATTATGGTTCTCCTTGCCTCTGAAAACATGAATCCATTATCCACAGCATTATCTAAATATGAAAGCAAATTACTAAAATAACCATTAATATTAAGCAAACCAATGGGTTTCTTATTTGTGACCAAAGATGACCAAGAAGCCACGCAAGCTATTTCTTCCAATGTACCCAGACCTCCTGGTAAAGCAATGAATGCATCGGCAGAATGGTACATGATTGTTATCCGTTCAGGGATACTCCAGACTTGTATTTCCTTACCCAAGGTAGGTCCACAAAAATCTGTGAATAGTTTTGGCACGATTCCTAGAACTGGACTTCCTCCGGCGTGTGCTGCTGTAGCGACTGCTCCCATTAAACCCGTACTACCGCCTCCATAAATCAACTGGATCTTTTGTTGGGCAAGTATTACTCCAACTCTTATGGCTTCATCAGCGAATATGTTATTTTTCCCTGGATAAGCACCTCCAAAAACACAAATTTTTTTAATGCGTTGGGACGAAGTACTTTCCATTTTTTTTTCTTTTTTTCGAGTGCCTGAAAGAGAATGAGTACATGGTGTAATATATAGAGGACTGAGTAGTGAATCAGACAAGAGTAATAATGTCGCCGAAAGTGTATCTGACCTGTCAGAAGAAAATGTTAACCTAACAAAAGATTTTTGCGTGATTTCAGGAAGAAAATCAAAAAGAGAAGAAAAAATCAACCGTAAAAGACAAATAAAAAAAACGAGAATAATTACACAAATCGAACAACACGTAAATTAAACCAAAATAACGTTATTGCAAATCAAACCAAAAGCTGAGAAGTCGTTTATTGTAGTTGTGATTGTGGCTCACATCTTCCTCTGGTTTTACGTCCAGAAACGGCTTAAACGCCTTCTATGAGTCGAGGATATGCTTCCCATCCAGTTTTCTTACAAGCTGGCAAACAGGGTCTTTTAACATCAGATTCCCAATATGTTGCCATTCCCTTTGGAATTGCGGCCATAAATCAAGAATTTCTCTTTGTACGTCTCCACTAGGATGCGTCTCAAGAGAAAGTTGGATATTACCCAAATTCTCCTTACTCAGTCCATCCTTAATGAATTCAATTTTATCATCTCGATTAGAGGACGGAATCCCAATAGAACGACATTTACCGTTACACGTCCATCGTGCACATTTGTGGCAATTTGAACTCATGCGCTTTGCTCGTCGCTTCTTTGCAAAAGTGCTTCTACCTGTACCTGGTAAATGCAAAATAGGAAGATATTCATCTTCACGTACCTTGGCTTCAATTATCCAACGTATGTCTCTAGGAATCCCTTTGTGCATAAGCATTCTTAATCTTTCAAATCGAACTTGGTAAAGCTTCAGTAAAATATTTCGAGGAAAGGGAGGAAATCGTTTCTGCAATCTTGTGAGAATATCATCCATCCTGAAAAAAAATAAAAAAAAAATGAAAGAGAAATTGGAAGAGAAATTTATATACAATATCAGTTTTGTGGGTAGCTGATGGAACCGATTTAAATAATCACGGAGTACCGTTATCCGCCATTTATCCGGGGTTAAAAAAAATAAAAATTATATTTACATCTAGTTATTTTCAAAACAAGGATCAGAAAGAAAAACAACATAAAAAGACACAAAAACAAAACACTCTAACTAAAATCCTAAATTCTTCCCCCCACACATAATTCTTACATTGTCATTAATGTAATGCTATTAATCCCAAATGAAAGAATCATGTGTAAGTGAAAAGAACTAATAAACAAAATAAACTTATGCAGCCTAAATGAACTTAGAAACACTAAACACAATTAGCAAAAAAAAATATATATAAGAAAAAGAGAGCAAATCTGAGGATGGCAGTTTGGCAATGCTTTCACTAATTAGGCTGCCTCCCCCAATTAGCACTTGATTGATTGTTTCCAGTCTAGCCAATTCCCCTTCTTGGCTTTTTAGGATCTTTTGGCTTAGACATGAAACTTCTCGGATTTTTGCGTTTTGGAGGAAGTTTTCTTTGCAAAACAGCCAATGCATTCTCCCCCACACGTATTATTTCATCATTCTTGGTGGGGTATAGCTCTTTGAGGAATTGTGCATATCTTGGTACTTGTCTAATGGCATCCACAAGCAAGCTGTTTAAGGTTTCCAAAAATTGTTGTACATGTTCCTCCTTCTTGGACTTTGCAAATCTGCTAGGAAAAAGTGGAGAAGGAACATTAGTAGAAATAAGAACCTTAAAAGCTACCTGAGGTGTCAAAGTACTCTCCTTTTGAATGGTGGCTTCATTATCCTCAAGAAGTGAATCCATCTTTGGTTTTGTCTCATCCTCATCTTGTTCCTCATTTTCAAGGTCACAATAGTAGCATTCTCCTTTGGGTTAATCACGGTTTGGGAAGGGAGTGCTAGAGATCTTTCTGCTACTAATTCCACCATACTACTAGCCAATAGGCTCATTTGCCTTTCCAAACTCTGGATGCTTGCCCTTGTTTCCTGTTGAAATTGCAAAGTATCAGTAACAAGAGAATGTACAAGATCTTCTAAATAAGTACCTGAGTTTTGAATCATATGTGATGGTTGAAAAAGATCTGGTTCTTGAGACCATGATTGATTGAAGCTAGATGGATGAGTGTAATTGGCATAAGGATCTACTTCTTGGTAATTTTTCGAGTAGCCATAATTAGTATGATCCCACCATCCCTCATGGTAAGTGTTTGAGTAATGATCATACTGTTGGTCTTGGAACACTTGATGGCCTTGACATCCTCCCATGGCCAATTGTTGAACTGGGGAGGTGAGCTTGGCTTGTTGATTCTCTATGTTCATGTATGCCACCAACTCTTCAAGTGTTAGATTGCTCAATTCCATCGTTTTTTTTTTTTTTCAAAATTTGATAAGAAAAACCCGTATGTACAAGAAAATAAATATCATTAGAACTGAAAATAAGAATAAACCAAGTAACAAATAAACTAAAAAAAACAATCCCCGGCAACGGCGCCAAAAACTTGATGCACCCAAAAGAGTGTATCTTATTTAACCTTGCACTAAAAAGATAAATTGTAAGTATAGTAGTTAGCAAGGGTCGAGTCCTCAGGGATTGGGTTTTAGTTTATAAGTTAATAGTTTAAAACTTAAATTCAAGAACAATAAAAGAAAAGGGGTTTTTGAAGCCAGATTTTAATTAAAGTAAATAATAAGAATAAGATGCAAGGCGGTATAACCAGCCAATAA
The DNA here is from genome assembly GCA_030761205.1 of Fremontodendron californicum. Lineage (NCBI taxonomy): Eukaryota > Viridiplantae > Streptophyta > Magnoliopsida > Malvales > Malvaceae > Fremontodendron > Fremontodendron californicum. Next base: position 4,187,448 of record JAULJL010000019.1, on the reverse strand, counting down.
AAATATATATACTAAATTAGGCGGTATAACCAGCCAATATATATACTAAATTAGGCGGTATAACCAGCCAATAAAAATAAATATACTTTTAAAAATAAGCAAACTAGAAAAGTAAGAAAACAAGTAAGTATGAAGAATCAAATATGAAAAATATGGTTAAGGTTTCATTCTCCACCACTAGACATCATTAAGAATCAATTTCAGATCTATCAATATCAACCAACTATCAAAGTTAACAACCGTAGATAACAACAAGCTCTGTTATCCCAATCTTTCCTTAGTTTGTCGTTAAATAGAACAAGCTCTCTATTTAATCTCTAACCATTAAACAACCTAGAATAAGCTCTCTAAATTCAATTTAATGGCAGCTTTATGATGAGAAAGATAGGTTGATCTAAGCAACAAACACATAAGCTCGGATTGTTCAACTTAGGTTATGTTCCACTTTGCAATTATTGAAAACTTGACCATAATCATTAATCACAAATTGCCACTTATGAATAGGAAATCAAGACAATTACACGGATCAAGACTCCTAAACTAGCAATAGATAATTATCAAGATCTATCTAGTTGTACACCTAAATAAATCAAGACAACATCATGAACAATTCTTGTAGAAGAACATAAGCAACTTTGATAGAAAATTAATGATAGATAGAATCTGAAAATCAATCACAAAACATGTCTAGGGCTTTGAAATCACCCTTAACCAAATAGAAGTTTAGCCTAGCATAGGCATTGTAAACATAAACATAAAATTAAAGAAAATCTAAGAAGAAAATAAAAGAAAGAAAGAAGAAGAGGAAGAATATTAATTATCCAACCTCTTGCTTTCTCTAAAGAAAAAGAAAACTAGAGAAAAGAAAGAAAACTAGAGAAAAGAAAGAAGAAGAAGACTTAGAGAATTTTATTAAAATGGCTAATATCCTACCTACGTACAATATCATCCCTTACAATCATCCAAGGCCCTCTATTTATACACATTTTGGAGGGCTAAATGACAAGAGACAAGCTTTACAAATTTCAAAGGTAGGTATAATAGGTGGGTGCATTTTTCTAACAATTTTCGTCATATATGACAATTTTGATCAGCCAACTTGATGGTCGATTTCGTCAATGTTGGAGGCCTGATCGGATCACATGGTCTTCTAGAAAAAGGTTCCCCTATCAGTTACGGATCCATAGCCGTTAGAATCAGCTCATTTGCTGATGTGGATAAGCAGATATGGGCAAAATACGAAAACATGTCAGCACAGACGTCATTGCACATCAGCCAACTTGATGGTCGATTTCGTCAATATTAGAGGCCTGATCTGATCATATGGTCTTCTAGACAAAGGTTCCCGTATCAGTTACGGATCCATAGCCATTGGAATCAGCTCATTTTCTGATGTGGAATAAGCAGATATGGGCAAAATACGAAAACAGGTCAGCACAGACGTCATTGCACATCAGCCAACTTGATGGTCGATTTCGCTAGGGAAAACGACTCCGTTTCAAGAAGTATAAAACATGAAAAAGATATATATGCCTCTTAGCTTTGCACGGCTACAAATTTCAGCCTTATTGCTTCAGTGAAACTCCAGATATAGCTGATATGGCAAAATGGGTCGGAACTGGAACTGAACTGGATTTGCCCTTAATTCTAGTAATCTGAAATCACTCAAAGAAACTTGTGAAAAACACCAAATTACATAAAAATATAAAAGATCATAAACACAATTAGACTAAACAATAATAACTCGTATTTGACACAAAACAATAATAAAACATAACTAAAAACTATATAATTATACGAGTTATCAACTAAAAATATTTACTCCTAATCCTTTCAATACAAATTAGAGACAATCTTTGAACAAGTCTTATAAACTAATCAATAGCTTAAAGAATTTCACAAAAAATCATGCTTGAATGTAAATTGTTTGAGTTAAGCCAATATTAACATAACATATTTCAATCAAAATAGTGCATATTCAAACGTAATCTCAACTATTCACATGGGATACCCTCATGATTTTTACTCTTTAAAGTAGTGGTGAAGTGTTTACACTCAATCAATCTCATGAAAACAGTTCTACCATATTCTTGCTTGTCCACCTATTCTCCACTGTTTAGATCATACAACTTCATGAATCAAGAGGTCTTTAATCAAGGTTGTAATGGGGCCAAGGGGTTTGTAATGTGGTTGAAGAACAAAAGGATAAAGATATCACAAAGGTTCCAAAGAGTTCATAAAGTTTAGAGACATAAAAAGATCATACAAAGAAACTTCTCAAAACTCTTTACAAGTACATAGTCACCTAGGCCGGATATTCATGTTGGGCCTTTTCTTCATTCTAAACAACTTTTAACATGTTTTTCTTTTTCCCCAAATTCAAGAGATGATTCATATATATTTTTTTTACATAGGAATGTATTTGCCAGTATTCCATTTCTTTTTTTTTTTCTTGACTTTTCTTTTCTTTTCTTCCCCCACACTTATCTTTTGTTTCCAACCCAAATTTTTAACTAAAAATATCCCTTGTTTTTTTGCAATATGTCTCAAAATATATAATCCATCTTTAGAACAAGGGTTATATTTAGGCTAGGTGTAAGTTGTGGTTACCAAATAAATAGCTTATTCAATGTAGGCTCAAATTGGCTCACTAGGGGTGTGTTCTCTTGGAACATCAATAAGGGATGGCTGTTTGGCCCTGGCTAAAAATCCTAATGCCTCTATCATATTCATGTTGTCACATGCATCAATATAGTCTCAACAAGGTCTAAAGCAAGTTCTAGAGAATCATGTAATCATAAGAGCACTCAAGAAAGAAATTAGATTGATTTGTATAATGCGTCAATCATTATAGGCTCAAAAACTCACAAGGATGATTATACAAGTCAGATTAAGTCTAAACATGCTTTTTTCTCAATCAACATATCATATTAACATTGGCTCATAAAACGATTGATATCAAGTTCAATTCTCATGAAAATCTTCTCACTAATAAATCTGTTTTAGACTTATGCAATTCATATCTCATCATAGTATTGAAAAGGAACTAAAACCCACTAAAAATAATAATAAAGACTCATAAAAAAAATAGTAGACAAAAATAAAAGAAATTCTAAATCATTCCCCCCACACTTAATTCTTACATTGTCCTCAATGTAAGTCTATTAACCCAAATGAAAGAATCATGTGTAAGAGAAAAGAACTAATAACATAAGAATAGGAACAACTAAGACTCAAAACAAAACAAACTCATGCAACCTAAATAATCCTAAAATACTAAACAAAAATTAACAAGTAAACATAAAAAGATTAAAATCAAACTGACAAGGTATGTCTCAAGTCTCCCTTACTCAGACCTTGTTCAGAATGAAAACTTCTAAATTATTTAAAACACAACAAACTTTTTTTTTTTTTTGAAAAGAAGAAATCAAACTGACAAGGTATGTCTCAAGTCTCCCTTACTCAGACCTTGTTCAGAATGAATAATTCTAAATGGCTTAAAACACAACAAATTCTTTTTTTTTTTTAAATTAGCAAAACATGTCCCTTACCCCCTACTAAAATATGACATTGTCCCCAATGTCAAATTTTAAATGTAGACTTTAGGAGATATTACCTACAGAGGTTGCTAACCACTTATTATAACTGAGACACAACAAACTGATAACTCGTATAATTATATAGTTTTTAGTTATGTTTTATTATTGTTTTGTGTCAAATACGAGTTATTATTGCTTAGTCTAATTGTGTTTATGATCTTTTATATTTTTATGTAATTTGGTGTTTTTTTACGAGTTTCTTTGAGTGATTTCAGATTACTAGGTTAATTCAACAATTGAGGGCAAATTCAGTTCAGTTCCAGTTCCAACACCTTTTACCATATCAGCTATATCTGGAGTTACACTGAAGCAATAAGGCTGAAATTTTAACCGTGCAAAGTTAAGAGGCATATCTAACTTTTTCATGTTTTACACTTCTTGAAACGGAGTCGTTTTCCCTAGCGAAATCGACCATCAAGTTGGCTGATGTGCAATGACGTCTGTGCTGACCTGTTTTGGTATTTTGCCCATATGTTCTGATCCACATCAGCACATGAGCTGATTCCAACGGCTATGGATCACTAACTGATAGGGGAATATTTTTCTAGAAGACCATGTGATCAGATCAAGCTTCCAATATTGACAAAATCGACCATCAAGTTGGCTGATCAAAATTGTCATACAATATGACGAAAATTGTTAGAAAAATGCACCCACCTATTATACCTACCTTTGAAATTTGTAAAGCTTGTCTCTTGTCATTTAGTCCTCCAAAATGTGTATAAATAGAGGGCCTTGGATGATTGTAAGAGATATTGTACATTGGTAGGATATTAGCCATTGTAATAAAATTCTCTAAGTTTTCTTCTTCTTTCTTTTCTCTAGTTTTCTTTTTCTTTATTTTCTTCTTCTTCTTTCTTTCTTTTATTTCCTTCTTAGATTCTCTTTAATTTTATGTTTATGTTTACAATGCCTATGCTAGGCTAAACTTCTATTTGGTTAAGGGTGATTTCAAAGCCCTAGACATGTTTTGTGATTGATTTTCAGATTCTATCTATCATTAATTTTCTATCAAAGTTGCTTATGTTCTTCTACAAGAATTGTTCATGATGTTGTCTTGATTTATTTAGGTGTACAACTAGATAGATCTTGATAATTATCTATTGCTAGTTTAGGAGTCTTGATCCGTGTAATTGTCTTGATTTCCTATTCATAAGTGGCAATTTGTGATTAATGATTATGGTCAAGTTTTCAATAATTGCAAAGTGGAACATAACCTAAGTTGAACAATCCGAGCTTATGTGTTTGTTGCTTAGATCAACCTATCTTTCTCATCATAAAGCTGCCATTAAATTGAATTTAGAGAGCTTATTCTAGGTTGTTTAATGGTTAGAGATTAAATAGAGAGCTTGTTCTATTTAACGACAAACTAAGGAAAGATTGGGATAACAGAGCTTGTTGTTATCTACGGTTGTTAACTTTGATAGTTGGTTGATATTGATAGATCTGAAATTGATTCTTAATGATGTCTAGTGGTGGAGAATGAAACCTTAACCATATTTTTCATATTTGATTCTTCTTACTTACTTGTTTTCTTACTTTTCTAGTTTGCTTATTTTTAAAAGTATATTTATTTTCATTGGCTGGTTATACCGCCTAATTTGTATATTAACTTTGTTTTATTTTTATTGGCTGGTTATACCGCCTAATTTAGTATATATATTTTTATTGGCTGGTTATACCGCCTAATTTAGTATATATATTTTTATTGGCTGGTTATACCGCCTTGCATCTTATTCTTATTATTTACTTTAGTTTAAATCTGGCTTCAAAAACCCCTTTTCTTTTATTGTTTTCTTTGAACGTAAGTTATAAACTAATAACTCATAGATTAAAACCCAATCCCTGAGGACTCGACCCTTGCTAATCATTATACTTACAATTGATCTTTTTAGTGCAAGGTTAAATAAGATACACTCTTTTGGGTGCATCAAATTTTTGGCGCCGTTGCCGGGGATTGTTTTCTTTAGTTTATTTGTTACTTGGTTTATTCTTATTTTCTGTTCTAATTAGTATTATTTTCTTGTACATACATGTTTTTCTTTTCAAATTTTGAAAAAAAAAAAATATGGAATTAAGCAATCTAACACTTGAAGAGTTGGTGGCATACATGAACATGGAGAATCAACAAGCCAATCTCACCTCCTCAGTTCAACAATTGGCCATGGGAGGATGTCAAGGCCATCAATGGTTCCAAGACCAACCGCATGATCATTACTCCAACACTTACCATGAGGGATGGTGGGATCATACTAATTATGGCTACTCGAAAAATTACCAAGAAGTAGATCCTTATGCCAATTACACTCATCCATCTAGCTTCAATCAATCATGGTCTCAAGAGCCATATCTTTTTCAACCACCACATATGACTCAAAACTCAGGTACTTCTTTAGAAGATCTTGTATATTCTCTTGTTACTGATACTTTGCAATTTCAACAGGAAACAAGGGCAAGCATCCAGAGTTTGGAAAGGCAAATGAGCCTATTGGCTAGTAGTACGGTGGAATTAGTAGCAGAAAGATCTCTAGCACTCCCTTCCCAAACGGTGATTAACCCAAAGGAGAATGCTACTATTGTGACCTTGAGAAATGAGGAACAAAATGAGGATGAGACAAAACCAAAGATGGATTCACTTCTTGAGGATAATGAAGCCACCATTCAAATTGAGAGTACTTTGACACCTCAGGTAGCTTTTAAGGTTCTTATTTCTACTAATGTTCCTTCTCCACTTTTTCCTAGCAGATTTGCAAAGTCCAAAAAGGAGAAACATGAACAACAATTTTTGGAAACCTTAAACAGCTTGCTTGTGGATGCCATTAGACAAGTACCAAGATATGCACAATTCCTCAAAGAGCTATACCCCACCAAGAATGATGAAATAATACGTGTGGGGGAGAAGGCATTGGCTGTTTTGCAAAGAAAACTTCCTCCAAAACGCAAAAATCCGAGAAGTTTCATGTCTAAGCCAAAAGATCCTAAAAAGCCAAGAAGGGGAATTGGCTAGGCTGAAAACAATCAATCAAGTGCTAATTGGGGGAGGCAGCCTAATTAGTGAAAGCATTGCCAAACTGCCATCCTCAGATTTGCTCTCTTTTTCTTTATCTTTTTCTTATGTTTCTTTGCTAATTGTGTTTAGTGTTTCTAAGTTCATTTAGGCTGCATAAGTTTATTTTGTTTATTAGTTCTTTTCACTTACAAATGATTCTTTCATTTGGGATTAATAGCATTACATTAATGACAATGTAGGAATTATGTGTGGGGGGAAGAATTAAGGATTTTATTTAGAGTGTTTTGTTTTTGAGTCTTTTTATGTTGTTTTTCTTTCTGATCCTTGTTTTGAAAATAACTAGATGTAAATATAATTTTTTTTAACCCCGGTTAAATGGCGGATAACGGTACTCCGTGATTATTTAAGTCGGTTCCATCAGCTACCCATAAAACTGATATTGTATATAAATTTCTCTTTCAATTTCTCTTTCATTTTTTTTCTTCAGGATGGATGATATTCTCACACGATTGCAGAAACGATGATAACTCGTATAATTATATAGTTTTTAGTTATGTTTTATTATTGTTTTGTGTCAAATACGAGTTATTATTGTTTAGTCTAATTGTGTTTATGATCTTTTATATTTTTATGTAATTTGGTGTTTTTCACAAGTTTCTTTGAGTGATTTCAGATTACTAGAATTAAGGGCAAATCCAGTTCAGTTCCAGTTCCGACACCTTTTTCCATATCCGCTATATCTCGAGTTTCACTAAAGCAATAAGGCTGAAATATTAACCGTGCAAAGTTAAGAGGCATATCTATCTTTTTCATGTTTTACACTTCTTGAAACGGAGTCGTTTTCCCTAGCGAAATTGACCATCAAGTTGGCTGATGTGCAATGACGTCTATGCTGACCTGTTTTCGTATTTTGCCCATATCTTCTTATCCACATCAGCAAATGAGCTGATTCCAACGGCTATGGATCAGTAACTGATAGGGGAACATTTTTCTGGAAGACCATGTGATCAGATCAGGCCTCCAACATTGACAAAATCGACCATCAAGTTGGCTGATCAAAATTGTCATACAATATGACGAAAATTGTTAGAAAAATGCACCCACCTATTATACCTACCTTTGAAATTTGTAAAGCTTGTCTCTTGTCATTTAGCCCTCCAAAATGTGTATAAATAGAGGGCCTTGGATGATTGTAGAGGATCATATTGTACATTGGTAGGATATTAGCCATTGTAATAAAATTCTCTAAGTTTTCTTCTTCTTTCTTTTCTCTAGTTTTCTTTTTCTTTATTTTCTTCTTCTTATTTCTTTCTTTTATTTCCTTCTTAGATTCTCTTTAATTTTATGTTTATGTTTACAATGCCTATGCTAGGCTAAACTTCTATTTGGTTAAGGGTGATTTCAAAGCCCTAGACATGTTTTGTGATTGATTTTCAGATTCTATCTATCATTAATTTTCTGTCAAAGTTGCTTATGTTCTTCTACAAGAATTGTTCATGATGTTGTCTTGATTTATTTAGGTGTACAACTAGATAGATCTTGATAATTATCTATTGCTAGTCTAGGAGTCTTGATCCGTGTAATTGTCTTGATTTCCTATTCATAAGTGCAAATTTGTGATTAATGATTATGGTCAAGTTTTCAATAATTGCAAAGTGGAACATAACCTAAGTTGAACAATCCGAGCTTATGTGTTTGTTGCTTAGATCAACCTATCTTTCTCATCATAAAGCTGCCATTAAATTGAATTTAGAGAGCTTATTCTAGGTTGTTTAATGGTTAGAGATTAAATAGAGAGTTTGTTCTATTTAACGACAAACTAAGGAAAGATTGGGATAACAGAGCTTGTTGTTATCTACGGTTGTTAACTTTGATAGTTTGTTGATATTGATAGATCTGAAATTGATTCTTAAAGATGTCTAGTGGTGGAGAATGAAACCTTAACCATATTTTTCATATTTGATTCTTCTTACTTACTTGTTTTCTACTTTTCTAGTTTGCTTATTTTTAAAAGTATATTTATTTTTATTGGCTGGTTATACCGCCTAATTTGTATATTAACTTTGTTTTATTTTTATTGGCTGGTTATACCGCCTAATTTAGTATATATATTTTTCTTGGCTGGTTATACCGCCTACATTAGTATATATATTTTTATTGGCTGGTTATACCGCCTTGCATCTTATTCTTATTATTTACTTTAGTTTAAATCTGGCTTCAAAAACCCATTTTCTTTTATTGTTTTCTTTGAACGTAAGTTATAAACTAATAACTCATAGATTAAAACCCAATCCCTGAGGACTCGACCCTTGCTAATCATTATACTTACAATTGATCTTTTTAGTGCAAGGTTAAATAAGATACACTCTTTTGGGTGCATCAAACGATTTCTTCCTTTTCCTCGAAATATTTTACTGAAGCTTTACCAAGTTCGATTTGAAAGATTAAGAATGCTTATGCACAAAGGGATTCCTGAAGACATACGTTGGATAATTGAAGCCAAGGTACGTGAAGATAAATATCTTCCTGTTTTGCATTTACCAGGTACAGGTAGAAGCACTTTTGCAAAGAAGCGACGAGCAAAGCGCATGAGTTCAAATTGCCACAAATGTGCACGATGGACGTGTAACGGTAAATGTCGTTCTATTGGGATTCCGTCCTCTAATCGAGATGATAAAATTGAATTCATTAAGGATGGACTGAGTAAGGAGAATTTGGGTAATATCCAACTTTCTCTTGAGACGCATCCTAGTGGAGACGTACAAAGAGAAATTCTTGATTTATGGCCGCAATTCCAAAGGGAATGGCAACATCTTGGGAATCTGATGTTAAAAGACCCTGTTTGCCAGCTTGTAAGAAAACTGGATGGGAAGCACATCCTCGACTCATAGAAGGCGTTTAAGCCGTTTCTGGACGTAAAACCAGAGGAAGATGTGAGCCACAATCACAACTACAATAAATATTTTCTCAGCTTTTGGTTTGATTTGCAATAACTTCATTTCGGTTTAATTTACGTGTTGTTCGATTTGTGTAATTATTCTCATTTTTTTATTGGTCTTTTACGGTTGATTTTTCTTCTCTTTTTGATTTTCTTCCTGAAATCACGCAAAAATCTTTTGTTAGGTAGGTTAACATTTTCTTCTGACAGGTCAAATACACTTTCGGCGACATTATTACTCTTGTCTGATTCACTACTCAGTCCTCTATATATTACACCATCTACTCATTCTCTTTCAGGCACTCGAAAAAAAAAATGGAAAGTACTTCATCCCAACGCATTGAAAAAATTTGTGTCTTTGGAGGTGCTTATCCAGGGAAAAATAAAATATTAGCTGATGAAGCCATAAGAGTTGGAGTAATACTTGCCCAACAAAAGATCCAGTTGATTTATGGAGGCGGTAGAACGGGTTTAATGGGAGCAGTCGCTACAGCAGCACATGCCGGAGGAAGTCCAGTTCTAGGAATCGTTCCAAAACTATTCACAGGTTTTTGTGGACCTACCGTGGGTTAGGAAATACAAGTCTGGAGTATCCCTGAACGGATGACAATCATGTACCATTGTGCCGATGCATTCATTGCTTTACCAGGAGGTCTGGGTACATTGGAAGAAATAGCTTGCGTGGCTTCTTGGTCATCTTTGGTCACAAAAAAGAAACCCATTGGTTTGCTTAATATTAATGGTTATTTTAGTAATTTGCTTTCATATTTAGATAATGCTGTGGAAAATGGATTCATGTTTTCAGAGGCAAGGAGAACCATAATTTCTGCTACAACCATTGAAGATTTACTCAAAAAGCTCCAAGCTTATGAGTATTTACCTGCTACGGTTGTTTCGCAAACGCTCGGAAAAAGAAAAAGAGATATGGACGAGCAAGGAGTGGATTGCACTTTGTCTTTGTGACATTATCTAACATTTTGTTTGTTGTGTCTCAGTTATAATAAGTGGTTAGCAACCTCTGCAGGTAATATCTCCTAAATTCTACATTTAAAATTTGACATTGGGGACAATGTCATATTTTAGTAGGGGGTAAGGGACATATTTTGCTAATTTAAAAAAAAAAAAATTTGTTGTGTTTTAAGCCATTTAGAAGTATTCATTCTGAACAAGGTCTGAGTAAGGGAGACTTGAGACATACCTTGTCAGTTTGATTTCTTCTTTTCAAAAAAAAAAAAAAAGTTTGTTGTGTTTTAAGCAATTTAGAAGTATTCATTCTGAACAAGGTCTGAGTAAGGGAGACTTGAGACATACCTTGTCAGTTTGATTTTAATCTTTTTATGTTTACTTGTTAATTTTTGTTTAGTATTTTAGGATTATTTAGGTTGCATGAGTTTGTTTTGTTTTGAGTCTTAGTTGTTCCTATTCTTATGTTATTAGTTCTTTTCTCTTACACATGATTCTTTCATTTGGGTTAATAGACTTACATTGAGGACAATGTAAGAATTAAGTGTGGGGGGAATGATTTAGGATTTCTTTTATTTTTGTCTACTATTTTTTTTATGAGTCTTTATTATTATTATTATTTTTTTTAGTGTGTTTTAGTTCCTTTTTAATACAATGATGAGATATGAATTGCATAAGTCTAAAATAGATTTATTAGTGAGAAGATTTTCATGAGAATTGAGCTTGATGTCATCTACGGTTGTTAACTTTGATAGTTAGTTGATATTGATAGATCTGAAACTGATTCTTAATGATGTCTAGTGGTGGAGAATGAAACCTTAACCATATTTTTCATATTTGATTCTTCTTACTTACTTGTTTTCTTACTTTTCTAGTCTGCTTATTTTTAAAAGTATATTTATTTTTATTGGCTGGTTATACCGCCTAATTTGTATATTAACTTTGTTTTATTTTTATTGGCTGGTTATACCGCCTAATTTAGTATATATATTTTTATTGGCTGGTTATACCGCCTAACTTAGTATATATATTTTTATTGGCTGGTTATACCGCCTTGCATCTTATTCTTATTATTTACTTTAGTTTAAATCTGGCTTCAAAAACCCCTTTTCTTTTATTGTTTTCTTTGAACGTAAGTTATAAACTAATAACTCATATATTAAAACCCAATCCCTGAGAACTCGACCCTTGCTAATCATTATACTTACAATTGATCTTTTTAGTGCAAGGTTAAATAAGATACACTCTTTTGGGTGCATCACAAACAAAATGTTAGATAATGTCACAAAGACAAAGTGCAATCCACTCCTTGCTCGTCCATATCTCTTTTTCTTTTTCCGAGCGTTTGCGAAACAACCGTAGCAGATAAATACTCATAAGCTTGGAGCTTTTTGAGTAAATCTTCAATGGTTGTAGCAGAAATTATGGTTCTCCTTGCCTCTGAAAACATGAATCCATTATCCACAGCATTATCTAAATATGAAAGCAAATTACTAAAATAACCATTAATATTAAGCAAACCAATGGGTTTCTTTTTTGTGACCAAAGATGACCAAGAAGCCACGCAAGCTATTTCTTCCAATGTACCCAGACCTCTTGGTAAAGCAATGAATGCATCGGCAGAATGGTACATGATTGTCATCCGTTCAGGGATACTCCAGACTTGTATTTCCTTACCCAAGGTAGGTCCACAAAAATCTGTGAATAGTTTTGGCACGATTCCTAGAACTGGACTTCCTCCGGCGTGTGCTGCTGTAGCGACTGCTCCCATTAAACCCGTACTACCACCTCCATAAATCAACTGGATCGTTTGTTGGGCAAGTATTACTCCAACTCTTATGGCTTCATCAGCAAATATGTTATTTTTCCCTGGATAAGCACCTCCAAAGACAAAAAAAAATTTAATGCGCTGGGACGATGTACTTTCCATTTCTTTTTTTTCGAGTGTCTGAAAGACAACGAGTACATGGTGTAATATATAGAGGACTGAGTAGTGAATCAGACAAGAGTAATAATGTCGCCGAAAGTGTATCTGACCTGTCAGAAGAAAATGTTAACCTAACAAAAGATTTTTGCGTGATTTCAGGAAGATAATCAAAAAGAGAAGAAAAATCAACCGTAAAAGTCAAGAGTAATAGTGTCGCCAAAAGTGTATTTGGCATCTTCCTCTGGTTTTACGTCCAGAAAGAAACGGCTTAAACGCCTTCTATGAGTCGAGGATATGCTTCCCATCCAGTTTTCTTACAAGCTGGCAAACAGGGTCTTTTAACATCAGATTCCCAAGATGTTGCCATTCCCTTTGGAATTGCGGCCATAAATCAAGAATTTCTCTTTGTACGTCTCCACTAGGATGCGTCTCAAGAGAAAGTTGGATATTACCCAAATTCTCCTTACTCAGTCCATCCTTAATGAATTCAATTTTATCATCTCGATTAGAGGACGGAATCCCAATAGAACGACATTTACCGTTACACGTCCATCGTGCACATTTGTGGCAGTTTGAACTCATGCGTTTTGCTCGTCGCTTCTTTGCAAAAGTTCTTCTACCTGTACCTGGTAAATGCAAAACAGGAAGATATTCATCTTCACGTACCTTGGCTTCAATTATCCAACGTATGTCTTCAGGATTCCCTTTGTGCATAAGCATTCTTAATCTTTCAAATCGAACTTGGTAAAGCTTCAGTAAAATATTTCGAGGAAAAGGAGGAAATCGTTTCTGCAATCTTGTGAGAATATCATCCATCCTGAAAAAAAAAATGAAAAAAATTGAAAGAGAAATTGGAAGAGAAATTTATATACAATATCAGTTTTGTGGGTAGCTGATGGAACCGATTTAAATAATCACGGAGTACCGTTATCCGCCATTTAACCGGGGTTAAAAAAATAAAAATTATATTTACATTTAGTTATTTTCAAAACAAGGATCAGAAAGAAAAACAACATAAAAAGACTCAAAAACAAAACACTCTAAATAAAATCCTAAATTCTTCCCCCCACACATAATTCTTACATTGTCATTAATGTAATGCTATTAATCCCAAATGAAAGAATCATGTGTAAGTGAAAAGAACTAACAAACAAAATAAACTTATGCAGCCTAAATGAACTTAGAAACACTAAACACAATTAGCAAAGAAACATAAGAAAAAGATAAAGAAAAAGAGAGCAAATCTGAGGATGGCAGTTTGGCAATGCTTTCACTAATTAGGCTGCCTCCCCCAATTAGCACTTGATTGATTGTTTTCAGCCTAGCCAATTTCCCTTCTTGGCTTTTTAGGATCTTTTGGCTTAGACATGAAACTTCTCGGATTTTTGCGTTTTGGAGGAAGTTTTCTTTGCAAAACAGCCAATGCCTTCTCCCCCACACGTATTATTTCATCATTCTTGGTGGGGTATAGCTCTTTGAGGAATTGTGCATATCTTGGTACTTGTCTAATGGCATCCACAAGCAAGCTGTTTAAGGTTTCCAAAAATTGTTGTTCATGTTCCTCCTTTTTGGACTTTGCAAATCTGCTAGGAAAAAGTGGAGAAGGAACATTAGTAGAAATAAGAACCTTAAAAGCTACCTGAGGTGTCAGAGTACTCTCAATTTGAAAGGTGGCTTCATTATCCTCATGAAGTGAATCCATCTTTGGTTTTGTCTCATCCTCATCTTGTTTCTCATTTCTCAAGGTCACAATAGTAGCATTCTCCTTTGGGTTAATCACCGTTTGGGAATGGAGTGCTAGAGATCTTTCTGCTACTAATTCCACCGTACTACTAGCCAATAGGCTCATTTGTCTTTCCAAACTCTGGATGCTTGCCCTTGTTTTCTGTTGAAATTGCAAAGTATCAGTAACAAGAGAATGTACAAGATCTTCTAAAGAAGTACCTCAGTTTTGAGTCATATGTGGTGGTTGAAAAAGATCTGGTTCTTGAGACCATGATTGATTGAGGCTAGATGGATGAGTGTAATTGGCATAAGGATCTACTTCTTGGTAATTTTACGAGTAGCCATAATTAGTATGATCCCACCATCCCTCATGGTAAGTGTTTGAGTAATGATCATACTATTGGTCTTGGAACACTTGATGGCGTTGACATCCTCTCATGGCCAATTGTTGAACTGGGGAGGTGAGATTGGCTTGTTGATTCTCCATGTTCATGTATGCCACCAACTCTTCAAGTGTTAGACTGCTCAAATCCATCGTTCTTTTTTTTTTTTTTAAATTTGAAAAGAAAAACTTGTATGTACAAGAAAATAAAACTAATTACAACTGAAAATAAGAATAAACCAATACACTAATAAACTAAATAAAGCAATCCCCGGCAACGACGCCAAAAATTTGATGCACCCAAAAGAGTGTATCTTATTTAACCTTGCATTAAAAAGATCAATTGTAAGTATAATGATTAGCAAGGGTCGAGTCCTCAGGGATTGGGTTTTAATCTATGAGTTATTAGTTTATAACTTACGTTCAAAGAAAACAATAAAAGAAAAGGGGTTTTTGAAGCCAGATTTAAACTAAAGTAAATAATAAGAATAAGATGCAAGGCGGTATAACCAGCCAATAAAAATATATATACTAAATTAGGCGGTATAACCAGCCAATAAAAATATATATACTAAATTAGGCGGTATAACTAGCCAATAAAAATAAAACAAAGTTAATATACAAATTAGGCGGTATAACCAGCCAATAAAAATAAATATACTTTTAAAAATAAGCAAACTAGAAAAGTAAGAAAACAAGTAAGTAAGAAGAATCAAATATGAAAAATATGGTTAAGGTTTCATTCTCCACCACTAGACATCATTAAGAATCAATTTCAGATCTATCAATATCAACCAACTATCAAAGTTAGCAACCGTAGATAACAACAAGCTCTGTTATCCCAATCTTTCCTTAGTTTGTCGTTAAATAGAACAAGCTCTCTATTTAATCTCTAACCATTAAACAACCTAGAATAAGCTCTCTAAATTCAATTTAATGGCAGCTTTATGATGAGAAAGATAGGTTGATCTAAGCAACAAACACATAAGCTCGGATTGTTCAACTTAGGTTATGTTCCACTTTGCAATTATTGAAAACTTGACCATAATCATTAATCACAAATTGCCACTTATGAATAGGAAATCAAGACAATTACACTGATCAAGTCTCCTAGACTAGCAATAGATAATTATCAAGATCTATCTAGTTGTACACCTAAATAAATCAAGACAACATCATGAACAATTCTTGTAGAAGAACATAAGCAACTTTGATAGAAAATTAATGATAGATAGAATCTGAAAATCAATCACAAAACATGTCTAGGGCTTTGAAATCACCCTTAACCAAATAGAAGTTTAGCCTAGCATAGGCATTGTAAACATAAACATATAATTAAAGAGAATCTAAGAAGGAAATAAAAGAAAGAAAGAAGAAGAAGAAAATAAAGAAAAAGAAAACTAGAGAAAAGAAAGAAGAAGAAAACTTAGAGAATTTTATTACAATGGCTAATATCCTACCAATGTACAATGTGATCCTCTACAATCATCCAAGGCCCTCTATTTATACACATTTTGGAGGGCTAAATGACAAGAGACAAGCTTTACAAATTTCAAAGGTAGGTATAATAGGTGGGTGCATTTTTCTAACAATTTTCGTCATATTGTATGACAATTTTGATTAGCCAACTTGATGGTCGATTTTGTCAATTTTGGAGGCCTGATCTGATCACATGGTGTTCTAGAAAAATGTTCCCCTATCAGTTACTGATCCATAGCCGTTGGAATCAGCTCATTTGCTGATGTGGATAAGAAGATATGGGCAAAATACGAAAACCGGTCAGCACATACGTCATTGCACATCAGCCAACTTGATGGTCGATTTCGCTAGGGAAAACGACTCCGTTTCAAGAAGTGTAAAACATGAAAAAGATAGATATGCCTCTTAACTTTGCACGGTTAAAATTGCAGCCTTATTTCTTCAGTGAAACTCGAGATATAGCTGATATAGGAAAAGGTGTCGGAATTGGAACTGAACTTGATTTGCCCTTAATTCTAGTAATCTGAAATCACTCAAAGAAACTTGTGAAAAACACCAAATTACATAAAAATATAAAAGATCATAAACACAATTAGACTAAACAATAATAACTCGTATTTGACACAAAACAATAATAAAACATAACTAAAAACTATATAATTATACGAGTTATCACCTAGCATAGGCATTGTGAACATAAACATAAAATTAAAGAGAATCTAAGAAGAAAATAAAAGAAAGAAAGAAGAAGAAGAAGAATATTAATTATCCAGCCTCTTGCTCTCTCTAAAGAAAAAGAAAACTAGAGAAAAGAAAGAAGAAGAAAACTTAGAGAATTTTATTACAATGGCTAATATCCTACCAATGTACAATGTCTCTTACAATCATCCAAGGCCCTCTATTTATACACATTTTGGAGAGCTAAATGACAAGAGACAAGCTTTATAAATTTCAAAGGTAGGTATAATAGGTGGGTGCATTTTTCTAACAATTTTCGTCATATTGTATGACAATTCTGATCAGCCAGCTTGATGGTTGATTTTGTCAATGTTGGAGGCTTGATCTGATCAAATGGTCTTCTAGAAAAATGTTTCGCTATCAGTTTGTGATCCATATCCGTTGGAATCAGCTCATTTGCTGATGTGGATCGGAAGATATGGTCAAAATACCAAAACTGGTCAGCACAGACATCATTGCACATCAGCCAACTTGATGGTTGATTTCGCTAGGGAAAACGACTTCGTTTCAAGAAGTGTAAAGCATGAAAAAAATAGTTATGCCTCTTAACTTTGCACTGTAAAAGTTTCAGCCTTAATGCTTCAGTGAAACTCCAGATATAGCTGATATGGAAAAAGGGTGTCGGAAGTGGAACTGAACTGGATTTGCCCTTAATTCTTGATTTAACCTAGTAATCTGAAATCACTCAAAGAAACTCGTGAAAAACACCAAATTACATAAAAATATAAAAGATCATAAACACAATTAGACTAAGCAATAATAACTCGTATTTGACACAAAACAATAATAAAACATAACTAAAAACTATATAATTATACGAGTTATCACTTTGGATCCAAAAGAACAGCCATGAAAGTTCTTGATTCTGGATTTTATTGGCCTACTATATTCAAAGATGCATACCTCTTTTGCAAGTGATGTGATCGTTACCAAAGAACAGGTAACTTAGGTGCTAGAAATCAAATGCCTCAAACTCCAATACTTATTGTTGAAATTTTTGATGTATGGGGCATGGATTTCATGGGACCTTTTCCTTCTTCTTTTGGTATTCTTTATATTTTACTTGCCGTTGATTATGTTTCAAAGTGGGTGGAAGCAAAATCCACTAGGACTAATGATTCTAAAGTGGTTTCAGATTTTGTCAAGACTAACATCTTTGCTAGGTTTGGAACGCCAAATGCCATAATCAGCGATAGAGGTACTCACTTTTGCAATAGGACTATGGAAACACTTTTGAGGAAGTATAACATCACACACAAGGTCTCCACCTCATATCATCCTCAAACTAGTGGGCAAGCTGAAGTGTCAAACCGAGAAGTTAAGTCCATCCTTGAAAAGACAATAAATCCAAATAGGAAGGATTGGAGTTCACGACTTGATGATGCACTTTGGGCTTATAGGACAGCATATAAGACACCCATTGGTATGTCTCCTTATCGACATGTTTATGGTAAGCCTTGTCATCTTCCGATTGAATTGGAACATAAATCATATTGGGCTATCAAACAATGCAACATGGAGATTGATGAGACAGGAAAGAAAAGAAAACTTGACCTACAAGAATTAGAGGAGATAAGGAATGATGCCTACCAGAATTCTAGGATTTACAAGGAAAAGACTAAGGCATTACATGACAAGATGATATCAAGAAAGGAATTTGCTGTTGGACAAAAAGTTCTTCTCATCCATTCACGCCTTAAGTTATTTCCAGGTAAGTTACGTTCTCGTTGGGTTGGACCTTTTGTTATTACTAATGTGTTTACTCATGGTGCAGTTGAAATCCAAAGCCCAAAAACAGATAAGGCATTCAAAGTGAATGGTCATAGATTGAAGCCTTACTATGAGAACTTTCCAATACAAGATGTAGAGGAGTTTCCACTTTTTGAGCCAAATTATGTTGAATAATAATGGCATGGGTCTAAGTCAGGCTGAGGACAATAAACCAAGCGCTTCTTGGGAGGCAACCCAAAAGGATGGAGAGCATCTATTATATCAGATTTGCATATTCCTTACTCTCCATCATTCTATCTTTTATTGTTTTTCTTTTCTTTTGTTTAATAGTTCTTTTCTCTTACATATAATTCTTGCATTGGGGAATAATAGCATTACATTGAGGACAATGTAAAAATTATGTGTGGGGGGGAAGAATTTAGGATTTTATTTAGAGTGTTTTGTTTTTGAGTTTTTTTTTATGTTGTTTTTAGTGTGTTTTAGTTACTTTCAATACTATGATGAGATATGAATTGCATAAGTCTAAAACAGATTTATTAGTGAGAAGATTTTCATGAGAATTGAACTTGATATCAACCTTTTTATGAGCCAATGTTAATATGATATGTTGATTGAGAAAGAAGCATGTTTAGACTTAATCTGACTTGTATAATCATCCTTGTGAGTTTTTGAGCCTATAATGATTGATGCATTATACAAATCAATCTAATTTCTTTCTTGAGTGCTCTTATGATTACATGATTCTCTAGAACTTGCTTTAGACCTTGTTGAGACTATATTGATGCATGTGACAACATGAATATGATAGAGGCATTAGGATTTTTAGCCAGGGCCAAACAGCCATCCCTTATTGATGTTCCAAGAGAACACACCCTTAGTGAACCAATTTGAGCCTACATTGAATAAGCTATCTCTTTGGTAACCATAACTTGTCCCTAACCTAAATATACTTATATCTTTACCTTTGTTCCAAAGATGAATTAGCATGTTTTGAGACAAGTTGCAAAGACAAGGAAGATCTATTGAAAATTTGGGTTAGAAACAAGAAATAAGTGTGGGGGGAAAAGAAAAGAAAAGTCAAGAGAAAAAGAAATGGAATATTGGCAAATACATTCCTATGTAAGAAAAAAATATGAATCATCTCTTGAATTTGTGGAAAAAGAAAAAGATGTTACAAAGTTGTTTAGAATGAAGAAAAGGTCCAACATGAATATTCGGCCTAGGTGACTATGTACTTGTAAAGTGTTTTGAGAAGTTTCTTTGTATGATCTTATTATGTCTCTAAACATTATGAACTCTTTGGAACCCTTGTGATATCTTTATCCTTTTGTTCTTCAACCACATTACAAACCCCTTGGCCCCATTACAACCTTGATTAAAGACCTCTTGATTCATGAAGTTGTATGATCTAAATAGTGGAGAATAGGTGGACAAGCAAGAATATGGTAGAACTATTTTCATGAGATTGATTGAGTGTAAACACTTCACCACTACTTTAAAGAGTGAAAATCATGAGGGTATCCCATGTGAGAAGTTGAGATTAAATTTGAACATGCACTATTTTGATTGAGATATGTTATGTTAATTTTAGCTTAACTCAAACCATTTACTATCAAGCTTGATTTTTTGTGAAACTCTTTAAGCTATTGATTAGTTTATAAGACTTGTTCAATGATTGTCTCTAATTTGTATTGAAAGAGGATTAGATTAGGTTTTATTATTTTGTCGCTATTTGATTTTGCTCGAGGACTAGATGTAAATATAATTTTTATTTTATTTTTTTAACCCCGGTTAAATGGCGGATAACGGTACTCCGTGATTATTTAAGTCGGTTCCATCAGTTACCCATAAAACTGATATTGTATATAAATTTCTCTTTCAATTTCTCTTTCATTTTTATTTTATTTTTTTTTCAGGATGGATGATATTCTCACAAGATTGCAGAAACGATTTCCTCATTTTCCTCGAAATATTTTACTGAAGCTTTACCAAGTTCGATTTGAAAGATTAAGAATGCTTATGCACAAAGGGATTCCTGAAGACATACGTTGGATAATTGAAGCCAACGTACGTGAAGATGAATATCTTCCTGTTTTGCATTTACCAGGTACAGGTAGAAGCACTTTTGCAAAGAAGCGACGAGCAAAGCGCATGAGTTCAAATTGCCACAAATGTGCACGATGGACGTGTAACGGTAAATGTCGTTCTATTGGGATTCCGTCCTCTAATCGAGATGATAAAATTGAATTCATTAAGGATGGACTGAGTAAGGAGAATTTGGGTAATATCCAACTTTCTCTTGAGACGCATCCTAGTGGAGACGTACAAAGAGAAATTCTTGATTTATGGCCGCAATTCCAAAGGGAATGGCAACATCTTGGGAATCTGATGTTAAAAGACCCTGTTTGCCAGCTTGTAAGAAAACTGGATGGGAAGCATATCCTCGACTCATAGAAGGCGTTTAAGCCGTTTCTGGACGTAAAACCAGAGGAAGATGTGAGCCACAATCACAACTACAATAAATGACTTCTCAGCTTTTGGTTTGATTTCCAATATCTTCATTTCGGTTTAATTTACGTGTTGTTCGATTTGTGTAATTATTCTCGTTTTTTTTGCATTGGTCTTTTACGGTTGATTTTTCTTCTCTTTTTGATTTTCTTCCTGAAATCACGCAAAAATCTTTTGTTAGGTTAACATTTTCTTCTGACAGGTCAAATACACTTTCGGCGACATTATTACTCTTGTCTGATTCACTACTCAGTCCTCTATATATTACACCATGTACTCGCTCATTCTCTTTCAGGCACTCGAAAAAAAAATGGAAAGTACTTCGTCTCAGCGCATTGAAAAAATTTGTGTCTTTGGAGGTGCTTATCTAGGGAAAAATAAAATATTAGTTGATGAAGCCATAAGAGTTGGAGTAATACTTGCCCAACAAAAGATCCAGTTGATTTATGGAGGCGGTAGTACGGGTTTAATGGGAGCAGTCGCTACAGCAGCACACGCCGGAGGAAGTCCAGTTCTAGGAATCGTGCCAAAACTATTCACTGGTTTTTGTGGACCTACCGTGGGTAAGGAAATACAAGTCTGGAGTATCCCTGAACGGATGACAATCATGTACCATTGTGCCGATGCATTCATTGCTTTACCAGGAGGTCTGGGTACATTGGAAGAAATAGCTTGCGTGGCTTCTTGGTCATCTTTGGTCACAAAAAAGAAACCCATTGGTTTGCTTAATATTAATGGTTATTTTAGTAATTTGCTTTCATATTTAGATAATGCTGTGGAAAATGGATTCATGTTTTCAGAGGCAAGGAGAACCATAATTTCTGCTACAACCATTGAAGATTTACTCAAAAATCTCCAAGCTTATGAGTATTTACCTGCTACGGTTGTTTCGCAAACGCTCGGAAAAAGAAAAAGAGATATAGACAAGCAAGGAGTGGATTGCACTTTGTCTTTGTGACATTATGTAACATCTTGTTTGTTGTGTCTCAATTATAATAAGTGGTTAGCAACCTCTGCAGGTAATATCTCCTAAATTCTACCTTTAAAATTTGACATTGGGGACAATGTCATATTTTAGTAGGGGGTAAGGGACATATTTTAATCTTTTGAAAAAAAAAAACACTATCTGGTCCATTTATTATCTGCATGTGTTTTACTACTTTCGTGTATGTATTTTTTTTTTATTTGAGTATTAGTATAATCTTGGCAAGCATGTGGATAAAGCAATAGAGTTACAAAGGCTTTGATTAAGTTATCTAGGTTATTTTCAATTTGGTTTTCTGAAAATTGAATATTTTTGATGATCAAATATCTTTGAGATTGTTTTTGGCAGATCGGTTCGATTTTTGTTGGAATGTGAATTCATGGTGAGCCTTTGGAAAGCCACGGAAAACTGGGAAGACATAGTAAGTTTACTTTTTCTCTTCATTCCACATGCAGATTTAGGTCATCACATAGATGCTTGCATCTATACATGATCTGATCTTAGAACAAAGTCACTATCCAGAAAGCCCCTTATCTTTGCCCCCCTTACATTAGGAGCCCATAGGTTGTAAACCTTCGGGTTGGATCCCTAGATATGAACTCCATAAATTATGCCAAAGTGAACGGATACGATTCCGACCCCCATTCCCTCTTTATACTTTTATGATAATATTTGTGATCATTGGGTTTGGGATTGTGTGTTTCCTTCTTGTTTATTTTGTTATCTTTTGAAATCTGAAAAAAAAATGGGAATAATGCAAAAGAGGGTAGTTAGAATGAGTGACTGTTTTTAGAGTCGTGAACTTCGAACTTATTGATACCAAAACAATGTTGTGATGAGTTGAGAAAAAGATGCTGAAAAAAAAAGAGTTGATGAAAATCTGTCTTGTTTGATCAATTGAATGAAAAGAAAGAAAAAGAAAGTATGGAATCCAATGTGATTTCTGAAAAAAAAAAAAAAAAAGAATGATGATTATGAATAGATGTGATTGTGCATAAAAGATGTCCCAATGAGGGCACAAATCAAAAGAAAATCACTTGTGCTAAAAAAAAATTCAGAATTCAAGATTCGAGGTTCTTCATTATAGAGAGGTTTTTACTTTTCTATTTTCTTTGGATCGAGTCTTGTCTTGCTTTTTGTTTTCTTTTCAAAATATTAATGTTGAACATAGGACTAAGGATGAGTGAGAATGGAAATATTTTGAGAGGATTGATCACATTATTATTATATTTCTTGAGCCTAACTTGTGATAAACTCAGATTATGTTTGAACATTCCACCCCTCACTTGTCCATAAGCCTCAGATTCATCTCTGTACCGATCAGATTTGTCAAGTTCACATGTGAACTGCGGTGACAAGGATCTTAGCATGTGTACTTATGAAGCTATAGTTTGCCTAGTCCTCCATGGCTAGCTAAAGTCTCGCCAAGAAGGAAGTTCCTCAATCGTACGGTAATGGCTTCAATTTTAATCTCATTGACCCTTTACTCGAACTTAATATGCCAATGATACTTAATTAGATGCCTTGCCAATTCTTACGCTTGATCTTGCTTGTTTGTTTGACATCCCTTTAACTTGTTTCCTGTTTATTTTTCTAGGATTGAGTCGTTGCTAGGGACTAGCAACAATCTAAGTGTGGGGGGGTGATAACTCGTATAATTATATAGTTTTTAGTTATGTTTTATTATTGTTTTGTGTCAAATACGAGTTATTATTGCTTAGTCTAATTGTGTTTATGATCTTTTATATTTTTATGTTGATAACTCGTATAATTATATAGTTTTTAGTTATGTTTTATTATTGTATTGTGTCAAATACGAGTTATTATTGTTTAGTCTAATTGTGTTTATGATCTTTTATATTTTTATGTAATTTGGTGTTTTTCACAAGTTTCTTTGAGTGATTTCAGATTACTAGAATTAAGGGCAAATCCAGTTCAGTTCCAGTTCCGACACCTTTTGCCATATCAGCTATATCTGGAGTTTCACTGAAGCAATAAGGCTGAAATTTTAACCATGCAAAGTTAAGAGGCATATCTATCTTTTTCATGTTTTACACTTCTTGAAACGAAGTCGTTTTCCCTAGCGAACTCGACCATCAAGTTGGCTGATGTGCAATGACGTCTGTGCTGACCTGTTTTCGTATTTGGCCCATATCTTCTTATCCACATCAGCAAATGAGCTGATTCCAACGGCTATGGATCAGTAACTGAGAGGGGAACAGTTTTCTAGAAGACCATGTGATCAAATCAGGCCTCCAATATTGATGCACCCAAAAGAGTGTATCTTATTTAACCTTGCACTAAAAAGATCAATTGTAAGTATAATGATTAGCAAGGGTCGAGTCCTCAGGGATTGGGTTTTAATCTATGAGTTATTAGTTTATAACTTACGTTCAAAGAAAACAATAAAAGAAAAGGGGTTTTTCAAGCCAGATTTAAACTAAAGCAAATAATAAGAATAAGATGCAAGGCGGTATAACCAGCCAATAAAAATATATATACTAAATTAGGCGGTATAACCAGCCAATAAAAATAAAACAAAGTTAATATACAAATTAGGCCGTATAACCAGCCAATAAAAATAAATATACTTTTAAAAATAAACAAACTAGAAAAGTAAGAAAACAAGTAAGTAAGAAGAATCAAATATGAAAAATATGGTTAAGGTTTCATTCTCCACCACTAGACATCATTAAGAATCAATTTCAGATCTATCAATATCAACCAACTATCAAAGTTAACAACCGTAGATAACAACAAGCTCTGTTATCCCAATCTTTCCTTAGTTTGTCGTTAAATAGAACAAGCTCTCTATTTAATCTCTAACCATCAAACAACCTAGAATAAGCTCTCTAGATTCAATTTAATGGCAGCGTTATGATGAGAAAGATAGGTTGATCTAAGCAACAAACACATAAGCTCGGATTGTTCAACTTAGGTTATGTTCCACTTTGCAATTATTGAAAACTTGACCATAATCATTAATCACAAATTGCCACTTATGAATAGGAAATCAAGACAATTACACGGATCAAGACTCCTAAACTAGCAATAGATAATTATCAAGATCTATCTAGTTGTACACCTAAACAAATCAAGACAACATCATGAACAATTCTTGTAGAAGAACATAAGCAACTTTGATAGAAAATTAATGATAGATAGAATCTGAAAATCAATCACAAAACATGTCTAGGGCTTTGAAATCACCCTTAACCAAATAGAAGTTTAGCCTAGCATAGGCATTATAAACATAAAATTAAATAGAATCTAAGAAGAAAATAAAAGAAAGAAAGAAGAAGAAGAAGAATATTAATTATCCAACCTCTTGCCCTTTCTAAAGAAAAAGAAAACTAGAGAAAAGAAAGAAGAAGAAAACTTAGAGAATTTTATTACAATGGCTAATATCCTACCAATGTACAATATCATCCCTTACAATCATCCAAGGCCCTCTATTTATACACATTTTGGAGGGCTAAATGACAAGAGACAAGCTTTACAAATTTCAAAGGTAGGTATAATAGGTGGGTGCATTTTTCTAACAATTTTCGTCATATATGACGATTTTGATCAGCCAACTTGATGGTCGATTTTGTCAATTGTGGAGGCCTTATCTGATCACATGGTCTTCTAGAAAAATGTTAGCCTATCAGTTACTGATCCATATCCGTTAGAAGCAGCTCATTTGCTGATGTGGAGGAGAAGATATGGGCAAACTACGAAAACAGGTCAGCACAGACGTCATTGCACATCAGCCAACTTGATGGTCGATTTCTTCAATATTGGAGGCTTTATCGGATCACATGGTCTTCTAGACAAATGTTTATCTATCAGTTATTGATCCATAGCCGTTAGATTCAGCTCATTGTCTGATGTGGATCGGACGATATGGTCAAAATACGAACACTGGTCAGCACAGACGTCATTGCACATCAGCCAACTTGATGGTTGATTTCGCTAGGGAAAACGACTCCGTTTCAAGAAGTGTAAAACATGAAAAAGATAGATATGCCTCTTAGCTTTTCACGGCTACAAATTGCAGCCTTATTGCTTCAGTGAAACTCGAGATATAGCTGATATGGCAAAAGGTGTCGGAACTGGAACTCAACTGGATTTGCCCTTAATTCTAGTAATCTGAAATCACTCAAAGAAACTTGTGAAAAACACCAAAATACATAAAAATATAAAAGATCATAAACACAATTAGACTAAACAATAATAACTCGTATTTGACACAAAACAATAATAAAACATAACTAAAAACTATATAATTATACGAGTTATCACACCCCCACACTTAGATTGTTGCTAGTCCCTAGCAACGACTCAATAAAAATAAAATAAGAAAATCTAATCTAATCCATTTTCGTAGGAAATCACGGTGGCACTTAGCATGTGACACAAGCCTTTAAACCCCTAGGTGTCCCTAGTGGACGAGTTTAGTCTCGTGAGGGTTTACTAGAACGATACCCACAAACATTGAAAAACTAAAATATAAATAAACTACATATACTAAAAATATTTACTCCTAATCCTTTCAATACAAATTAGAGACAATCTTTGAACAAGTCTTATAAACTAATCAATAGCTTAAAGAATTTCACAAAAAATCAAGTTTGAATGTAAATTGTTTGAGTTAAGCTAAAATTAACATAACATATCTCAATCAAAATAGTGCATGTTCAAATTTAATCTCAACTTCTCACATGGGATATCCTCATGATTTTCACTCTTTAAAGTAGTGGTGAAGTGTTTACACTCAATCAATCTCATGAAAACAGTTCTACCATATTCTTGCTTGTCCACCTATTCTCCACTATTTAGATCATACAACTTCATGAATCAAGAGGTCTTTAATCAAGGTTGTAATGGGGCCAAGGGGTTTGTAATGTGGTTGAAGAACAAAAGGATAAAGATATCACAAAGGTTCCAAAGAGTTCATAGAGTTTAGAGACATAATAAGATCATACAAATAAAACTTCTCAAAACTCTTATAAAGCACATAATAACATAGGCTAAATATTCATGTTGAGCCTTTGCATCATTCTAACCAACTTTGTAACATCTTTTTCTTTACTTTAACTAGAAGTCCAAGAGAAGATATATATATATTTTTTAATATGGGAATGTATTTGACAATGATCCCTTTCTTTTTCTCTTGACTTTTGCCTCTCTCCTCCCCCACACTTATCTAACCCAAATTTTCAACTAAAAATATCCCTTGTTTTTTTGCAATATGTCTCAAAATATATAATCCATCTTTAGAACAAGGGTAAGGATATAAGTATATTTAGGCTAGGTGTAAGTTGTGGTTACCAATAAAACATCATATTTAATGTAGGCTCAAATTGGCTCACTAGTGGGGATGTTCTCTTAGAACATTAATAATGGATGGCTGTTTGGCTCTGGTTATAATCCTAATGCCTCTATCATATTCATGTTGTCACATGTATCAATATAGTCTCAAACGGTTTAAAGCAAGTTCTGGAGAATCATGTAATCATAAGAGCACTCAAGAAAGAAATTAGATTGATTTGTATAATGCATCAATCATTATAGGCTCAAAAACTCACAAGAATGATTATACAAGTCAGTTTAAGTCTAAACATGCTTCTTTCTCAATCAACATATCATATTAACATTGGCTCATAAAAAGGTTGATATCAAGCTCAATTCTCATGAAAATCTTCTCACTAATAACCAGTTTAGACCTATGCAATTCATATCTCATCATTGTATTAAAAAGGAACTAAAACACACTAAAAATAATAATAAAGACTCGTAAAAAAAAATAGTAGACAAAAATAAAAGAAATCCTAAATCATTCCCCCCACACTTAATTCTTACATTGTCCTCAATGTAAGTCTATTAACCAAATGAAAGAATCATGTGTAAGAGAAAAGAACTAATAACATAAGAATAGGAACAACTAAGACTCAAAACAAAACAAACTCATGCAACCTAAATAATCCTAAAATACTAAACAAAAATTAACAAGTAAACATAAAAAGATTAAAATCAAACTGACAAGGTATGTCTCAAGTCTCCCTTACTCAGACCTTGTTCAGAATGAATATTTCTAAATTGCTTAAAACACAACAAACTTTTTTTTTTTTTTTTAAATTAGCAAAATATGTCCCTTACCCCCTACTAAAATATGACGTTGTCCCCAATGTCAAATTTTAAAGGTAGAATTTAGGAGATATTACCTGCAGAGGTTGCTAACCACTTATTATAACTGAGACACAACAAGGAAAATGTTAGATAATGTCACAAAGACAAAGTGCAATCCACTCCTTGCTCGTCCATATCTCTTTTTCTTTTTCCGAGCGTTTGCGAAACAACCGTAGCAGATAAACACTCATAAGCTTGGAGCTTTTTGAGTAAATCTTCAATGGTTGTAGCAGAAATTATGGTTTTCCTTGCCTCTGAAAACATGAATCCATTATCCACAGCATTATCTAAATATGAAAGCAAATTACTAAAATAACCATTAATATTAAGCAAACCAATGGGTTTCTTATTTGTGACCAAAGATGACCAAGAAGCCACGCAAGCTATTTCTTCCAATGTACCCAGACCTCCTGGTAAAGCAATGAATGCATCGGC
Source organism: Fremontodendron californicum (assembly GCA_030761205.1). Lineage (NCBI taxonomy): Eukaryota > Viridiplantae > Streptophyta > Magnoliopsida > Malvales > Malvaceae > Fremontodendron > Fremontodendron californicum. Next base: position 4,158,854 of record JAULJL010000019.1, on the reverse strand, counting down.
AGAATGGTACATGATTGTTATCCGTTCAGGGACACTCCAGACTTGTATTTCCTTACCCACGGTAGGTCCACAAAAACTTGTGAATAGTTTTGGCACGATTCCTAGAACTGGACTTCCTCCGACGTGTGCTGCTGTAGCGACTGCTCCCATTAAACCCGTACTACCGCCTCCATATATCAAGTGGATCTTTTGTTGGGCAAGTATTACTCCAACTCTTATGGCTTCATCAGCAAATATGTTATTTTTCCCTGGATAAGCACCTCCAAAGACACAAATTTTTTTAATGCGTTGGGACGAAGTACTTTCCATTTTTTTTTGAGTGCCTGAAAGAGAATGAGTACATGGTGTAATATATAGAGGACTGAGTAGTGAATCAGACAAGAGTAATAATGTCGCCGAAAGTGTATCTGACCTGTCAGAAGAAAATGTTAACCTAACAAAAGATTTTTGCGTGATTTCAGGAAGAAAATCAAAAAGAGAAGAAAAAATCAACCGTAAAAGACAAAAAAAAAAAAAAAAAACGAGAATAATTACACAAATCGAACAACACGTAAATTAAACCAAAATAAAGTTATTGCAAATCAAATCAAAAGCTGAGAAGTCATTTATTGTAGTTGTGATTGTGGCTCACATCTTCCTCTGGTTTTACGTCCAGAAACGGCTTAAACGCCTTCTATGAGTCGAGGATATGCTTCCCATCCAGTTTTCTTACAAGCTGGCAAACAGGGTCTTTTAACATCAGATTCCCAAGATGTTGCCATTCCCTTTGGAATTGCGGCCATAAATCAAGAATTTCTCTTTGTACGTCTCCACTAGGATGCGTCTCAAGAGAAAGTTGGATATTACCCAAATTCTCCTTACTCAGTCCATCCTTAATGAATTCAATTTTATCATCTCGATTAGAGGACGGAATCCCAATAGAACGACATTTACCGTTACACGTCCATCGTGCACATTTGTGGCAATTTGAACTCTTGCGCTTTGCTCGTCGCTTCTTTGCAAAAGTGCTTCTACCTGTACCTGGTAAATGTAAAATAGGAAGTTATTCATCTTCACGTACCTTGGCTTCAATTATCCAACGTATGTCGTCAGGAATCCCTTTGTGCATAAGCATTCTTAATCTTTCAAATCGAACTTGGTAAAGCTTCAGTAAAATATTTCGAGGAAAAGGAGGAAATCGTTTCTGCAATCTTGTGAGAATATCATCCATCCTGAAAAAAAATGAAAAAAAATGACAGAGAAATTGGAAGAGAAATTTATATACAATATCAGTTTTGTGGGTAGCTGATGGAACCGATTTAAATAATCACGGAGTACCGTTATCCGCCATTTAACCGGGGTTAAAAAAATAAATTAAAAATTATATTTACATCTTGTAAGAGAAAAGAACTATTAAACAAAAGAAAAGAAAAACAATAAAAGATAGAATGATGGAGAGTAAGGAATATGCAAATCTGATATAATAGATGCTCTCCATCCTTTTGGGTTGCCTCCCAAGAAGCGCTTGGTTTATTGTCCTTAGCCTAACTTAGACCCATGCCATTATTATTCAACATACTTTGGCTCAAAAAGTGGAAACTCCTCCACATCTTGTATTGGAAAGTTCTCATAGTAAGGCTTCAATCTATGACCATTCACTTTGAATGCCTTATCTGTTTTTGGGCTTTGGATTTCAACTGCACCATGAGTAAATACATTAGTAATAACAAAAGGTCCAACCCAACGAGAACGTAACTTACCTGGATATAACTTAAGGCGTGAATGGAAGAGAAGAACTTTTTGTCCAACAACAAATTCCTTTCTTGATATCATCTTGTCATGGAATGCCTTAGTCTTTTCCTTGTAAATCCTAGAATTCTGATAGGCATCATTCCTTATCTCCTCTAATTCTTGTAGGTCAAGTTTTCTTTTCTTTCCTGTCTCATCCATCTCCATGATGCATTGTTTGATAGCCCAATATGATTTATGTTCCAATTCAACCGGAAGATGACAAGGCTTACCATAAACAAGTCGATAAGGAGACATACCAATGGGTGTCTTATATGCTGTCCTATAAGCCCAAAGTGCATCATCAAGTCGTGAACTCCAATCCTTCCTATTTGGATTAACTGTCTTTTCAAGGATGGACTTAACTTCTCGGTTTGACACTTCAGCTTGCCCACTAGTTTGAGGATGATATGAGGTGGAGACCTTGTGTGTGATGTTATACTTCCTCAAAAGTGCTTCCATAGTCCTATTGCAAAAGTGAGTACCTCTATCGCTGATTATGGCCTTTGGCGTTCCAAACCTAGCAAAGATGTTAGTCTTGACAAAATCTGAAACAACTTTAGAGTCATTAGTCCTAGTGGATTTTGCTTCCACCCACTTTGAAACATAATCAATGGCAAGTAAGATATAAAGATTACCAAAAGAAGGAGGAAAAGGTCCCATGAAATCCATGCCCCATACATCAAAAATTTCAACAATAAGTATTGGAGTTTGAGGCATTTGATTTCTAGCACCTAAGTTACCTGTTCTTTGGCAACGATCACATGACTTGCAAAAGAGGTATGCATCTTTGAATATGGTAGGCCAATAAAATCCAGAATCAAGAACTTTCATGGCTGTTCTTTTGGATCCAAAGTGTCCTCCACATGCATAAGAGTGACAAAAGGTGAGAATAGATTGAAATTCAGTTTCGAGTACACACCTTCTTATAATCTGATCGGAGCAATGCTTCCAAAGGTAAGGATCATCCCATATGTAGTATTTGGCATCACTCTTGATCTTATTTCTTTGAGCTTGTGTCAACTCTTGTGGCAACTTCTTGGTAACTAAGTAATTAACAATATCAGCATACCAAGGAGTTGTTGTACTTATAAAAAGAAGTTGCTCATCCGGAAAGTTCTCATTCAAGGGTAGTGCATCCTCTTCATGAACTAAACGGCTAAGATGGTCCGCAACCAAGTTGTCACTACCTCTCTTATCTTTTATCTCCAAATCAAACTCTTGTAAGAGAAGTATCCATCTGATCAACCTTGGTTTGGCCTCCTTCTTAGTGAGTAAGTACCTAAGGGCTGCATGGTCAGAAAATACAATTACTTTAGTACCAATTAAATAAGATCGAAATTTTTCTAAAGCAAATACAACAGCCAAAAGTTCTTTTTCAGTAGTGGAATAGTTCAATTGAGCATCATTAAGAGTTCGTGAGGCATAATAAATGGCATGTGAGGCTTTGCCAACCCGTTGGCCCAAAACAGCTCCAATGGCATAGTCACTAGCATCACACATGATTTCAAAAGGTATATTCCAATCTGGTGGTTGCATGATAGGAGCTGATGTCAAGAGTCCCTTCAATGTTTCAAACGCCTCTTTGCATTTATCATCAAAGTGGAAAACCACATCTTTTTGTAGTAGCTTGCAAAGAGGTAATATGATCTTTGAGAAGTCTTTGATAAATCTCCTATAGAAACCTGCATGTCCAAGAAAAGAACGAACCTCTCTCACATTTGTGGGAGGTGGTAAAGAATGCATAATATCTATTTTAGATTTATCAACCTCCATCCCTCTAGAAGAAATAACATGACCCAAAACTATTCCTTGTTCTACCATAAAGTGACATTTTTCCCAATTCAAAACAAGGTTAGTTTCCATGCATTTTTCAAGTACAAGTGTAAGGTTCTCTAGACATCTATCAAAAGAATCACCATAGACACTAAAATCATCCATAAACACTTCTATGATGTTCTCTACATAATCTGAAAATATGCTAACCATACACCTTTGGAATGTAGCTGGTGCATTACAAAGACCAAATGGCATACGCCGGTATGCAAAAGTACCAAATGGACATGTGAATGTTGTTTTCTCTTGGTCCTCCAGAGCAATGGCTATCTGATTATAACCTGAAAAACCATCAAGAAAACAATAATGAGAATGGCCAGCTAACCTTTCAAGCATTTGATCAATAAAAGGTAAAGGAAAGTGGTCTTTGCGAGTTGTGGAATTAAGTTTACGATAATCAATACAAACTCGCCATCCTGTTTGAATCCTAGTAGGAACAAGTTCATTCTCATTATTTGTTACCACCGTTACACCTGATTTCTTTGGAACCACTTGGACTGGGCTCACCCATTTGCTATCCGAGATAGGATAGATCACTCCAACATCTAGGAGCTTCAGTATCTTCTTTTTCACAACCTCCATCATAGGAGGGTTCAATCTTCTTTGTGCTTCTCTTGTTGGTTTGGACCCCTCCTCTAACAAAATCCGGTGCCTGCACATGGATGGGCTTATTCCCTTGATATGGGCAATTGTCCAACCAATTGCTGTTTTATGCTCTCTAAGCACCCGGATAAGTCGCTCTTCTTGCAAAGGTGTGAGCTCTTTGGCAATGATGACAGGTAGTGTGTCCTTTTCCCCTAAGAACAAATATTTCAAGTGGTTCGGTAGTGGTTTCAACTCTAAAGTTGGTGCCTGCAAAATGGAAGGTAGAAGTTTCTCATTAGATAAAGGCAAATCAATAAATGAAACATCAAACCTTGCATCTTTAGGTTGCAGCGAGTGTAAAGATTCTAGTGCCCCTTCCACCTGGTCACTCAAGGCTAGTTTAGCATTCCCCATTCCGAGATGGTTGCTAAGGACTATTTCTACACTATCTTCACCATCTAGCTCATAAGCTTGCTGCACTAGTGAGTCAATTATATCAATATTAAAAACAGAATGCACATCACTAGGATATCTCATGGCCTCAAAAATGTTAAAGCGAATTATTTCACCATTAAATTCCATAGTTAAAGTGCCATCATGTACATCTATTTTAGTTCTTGCTGTTTTCAAGAATGGTCTCCCTAATAGAATAGGTGTGGGATTAGAAGACATCTCATCTTCCATCTCAATAACATAAAAGTCAGCGGGAAAAACCAATTCATTAACCTGTACAAGAACGTCTTCTACAACTCCTCTTGGATAAGTGTTAGAACGGTCAGCAAGTTGTATTATAACACCGGTTTCCTCTAATGGTCCTAGATTCAATGAAGCATAAATTGAATATGGCATGACATTAATAGATGCCCCTAGATCTAGCATAGCACGCTCAAACCTGGTGTTGCCTATCTTACAAGGAATGGTAAACATACCTGGATCCTTGCATTTAGGTGGGAGTTTCTTTTGAAGAACAGCTGACACATTCTCCCCCACACTTACCTTTTCATTCCATTTCAACTTCCGTTTAGATGTGCACAACTCTTTTAGGAACTTGGCATATCTTGGCACTTGCTTGATAGCATATAGTAAAGGAATGTTCACCTCTACTTTCCGGAAGGTTTCCAAAATTTCCTTCTCTTGCTCCTCCTTCTTGGACTTGGCTAACCTGCTAGGAAAAGGTGGAGGGGTTATATAAGAAGGAAAGGATGGTTTAGGAATTACCTTTTTTAGTGGCTCGTTGGGATGTGAAGAGGATGCCATGGTATTGTTCTCCCCTTGAGCACTATCATTTTGTGGTGTCTCTAGCTGTTTCCCACTTCTTAAACTTATAGCATTGGCATTCTCTCTTGGATTCACTATGGTTTGGGAAGGTAATTTCCCAGAATCCCTTGCTTGCATTTGACTCATGGTTGTTGCCAATTGCCCTATTTGAGTCTCCAAATTTCGAATACTTGTCTTTGTTTCCTGTTGAAATTGAATTGTATTAGTAGAAAGAGCTTTAACAAGATCTTCAAGAGAAGTACCTGAATTTTGGGTGGGTGGCAGTTGTTGTCGGGTTTGGTATGGTTGTTGCACTCTTTGCTGAAAACTCGGTGGCCTGTGGTCAAATGGTGGAGGAATAGTTTGTGATTGGTTCCCTCCATAATTGAAGTTTGGATGATCCCTCCATCCTGGATTGTAAGTGTTTGAGTATGGATCATATTTCCTTGATTGGTTCTGAAATCCACCCATGGCATTAACATGTTCATTGGTATCCTCTTGAAGTGTTGGACACATATCAGTTTGGTGCCCTATGTTTGAACATATGCCACAAGCCTTTATTTGTTGTATTTTACCTACAGCCAATTGTTGAACAAGAGAAGTCAGTTTATCAAGTTTTTGTTCAAGGGATGATATACTTACCTCATTAACTCTCTTGGGTTGTGGTGGTGGATCTTGTCTCATTGAGAACTGTTGAGAATTGGCTGCCATGTTGGAGATTAATGTTCTAGTAGCCCTGGGAGTCTTATCAACTAGAGCTCCCCCACTAGCGGCATCTATCATACTTCTCTCCATGGGCATGAGACCTTCATAGAAGTATTGGATGAGAAGTTGTTCACTTATTTGATGGTGTGGACATGATGCACAAAGTTTCTTGAACCTCTCCCAATATTCATATAAGGACTCTCCGTTGTATTGCCGAATCCCACATATCTCTTTCCTAATGTTGGCAGCCTTAGATGCTGGGAAATACCTTTCCAAGAATGCTTTCTTCAAATCATTCCATGTAGTGATGGTCCCGGATGGTAGATAGTAGAGCCATTCCTTTGCTGAATCAGCTAGAGAGAATGGGAAGGCTCTCAACTTAACTTGCTCTTCCGTGACCCCTGTTGGTCTCATGCTTGAGCAAACTACATGGAATTCCTTGAGGTGCTTATTTGGATCCTCTCCTGCAAAACCATGAAAAGTTGGGAGAAGATGAATCAAACCAGATTTTAATTCAAAAGCTACCTCAAGATTAGCATATTCAATGCATAATGGTTGTTGACCCAAGTCCGGAGCGGCTAGCTCCTTGAGAGTTCGGTTGTCAGCTGCTGCCATCTCTCCTTGCTCTTCTTGGATGTTTTGGATCAACTCCTCGATTGGTTGTTGGTGAGAAGTTATAAATTCCCGAATTTTCCTAAGTCGTAAGTCTTCTTCGGGAGCTTGGAACATTCACTAATAAAAAAAATAAGAAAGTAAATAATTAGAACAGAAAATAAGAATAAACCAATAAACTAATAAACTAAAGAAAGCAATCCCCGGCAACGGCGCCAAAAATTGATGCACCCAAAAGAGTGTATCTTATTTAACCTTGCACTAAAAAGATCAATTGTAAGTATAATGATTAGCAAGGGTCGAGTCCTCAGGGATTGGGTTTTAATCTATGAGTTATTAGTTTATAACTTATGTTCAAAGAAAATAATAAGAATAAGATGCAAGGCGGTATAACCAGCCAATAAAAATATATATACTAAATTAGGCGGTATAACCAGCCAATAAAAATAAAACAAAGTTAATATACAAATTAGGCCGTATAACCAGCCAATAAAAATAAATATACTTTTAAAAATAAACAAACTAGAAAAGTAAGAAAACAAGTAAGTAAGAAGAATCAAATATGAAAAATATGGTTAAGGTTTCATTCTCCACCACTAGACATCATTAAGAATCAATTTCAGATCTATCAATATCAACCAACTATCAAAGTTAACAACCGTAGATAACAACAAGCTCTGTTATCCCAATCTTTCCTTAGTTTGTCGTTAAATAGAACAAGCTCTCTATTTAATCTCTAACCATCAAACAACCTAGAATAAGCTCTCTAGATTCAATTTAATGGCAGCGTTATGATGAGAAAGATAGGTTGATCTAAGCAACAAACACATAAGCTCGGATTGTTCAACTTAGGTTATGTTCCACTTTGCAATTATTGAAAACTTGACCATAATCATTAATCACAAATTGCCACTTATGAATAGGAAATCAAGACAATTACACGGATCAAGACTCCTAAACTAGCAATAGATAATTATCAAGATCTATCTAGTTGTACACCTAAACAAATCAAGACAACATCATGAACAATTCTTGTAGAAGAACATAAGCAACTTTGATAGAAAATTAATGATAGATAGAATCTGAAAATCAATCACAAAACATGTCTAGGGCTTTGAAATCACCCTTAACCAAATAGAAGTTTAGCCTAGCATAGGCATTATAAACATAAAATTAAATAGAATCTAAGAAGAAAATAAAAGAAAGAAAGAAGAAGAAGAAGAATATTAATTATCCAACCTCTTGCCCTTTCTAAAGAAAAAGAAAACTAGAGAAAAGAAAGAAGAAGAAAACTTAGAGAATTTTATTACAATGGCTAATATCCTACCAATGTACAATATCATCCTTTACAATCATCCAAGGCCCTCTATTTATACACATTTTGGAGGGCTAAATGACAAGAGACAAGCTTTACAAATTTCAAAGGTAGGTATAATAGGTGGGTGCATTTTTCTAACAATTTTCGTCATATATGACGATTTTGATCAGCCAACTTGATGGTCGCTTTTGTCAATTGTGGAGGCCTTATCTGATCACATGGTCTTCTAGAAAAATGTTACCCTATCAGTTACTGATCCATAGCCGTTGCAATCAGCTCATTTGCTGATGTGGAGGAGAAGATATGGGCAAACTACGAAAACAGGTCAGCACAGACGTCATTGCACATCAGCCAACTTGATGGTTGATTTCTTCAATATTGGAGGCTTTATCGGATCACATGGTCTTCTAGACAAATGTTTATCTATCAGTTATTGATCCATAGCCGTTGGTATCAGCTCATTTTCTGATGTGGATCGGACGATATGGTCAAAATACGAACACTGGTCAGCACAGACGTCATTGCACATCAGCCAACTTGATGGTTGATTTCGCTAGGGAAAACGACTCCGTTTCAAGAAGTGTAAAACATGAAAAAGATAGATATGCCTCTTATCTTTGTACGGCTACAAATTGCAGCCTTATTGCTTCAGTGAAACTCGAGATATAGCTGATATGGCAAAAGGTGTCGGAACTGGAACTGAACTGGATTTGCCCTTAATTCTAGTAATCTGAAATCACTCAAAGAAACTTGTGAAAAACACCAAAATACATAAAAATATAAAAGATCATAAACACAATTAGACTAAACAATAATAACTCGTATTTGACACAAAACAATAATAAAACATAACTAAAAACTATATAATTATACGAGTTATCAAATATTCACAAAATCGACCATCAAGTTGGATGATCAAAATTGTCATACAATATGACGAAAATTGTTAGAAAAATGCACCCACCTATTATACCTACCTTTGAAATTTGTAAAGCTTGTCTCTTGTCATTTAGCCCTCCAAAATGTGTATAAATGGAGGGCCTTGGATGATTGTAGAGGATCATATTGTACATTGGTAGGATAGTAGCCATTGTAATAAAATTCTCTAAGTTTTCTTCTTCTTTCTTTTCTCTAGTTTTCTTTTTCTTTATTTTCTTCTTCTTCTTTCTTTCTTTTATTTCCTTCTTAGATTCTCTTTAATTTTATGTTTATGTTTACAATGCCTATGCTAGGCTCAACTTCTATTTGGTTAAGGGTGATTTCAAAGCCCTAGACATGTTTTGTGATTGATTTTCAGATTCTATCTATCATTAATTTTCTATCAAAGTTGCTTATGTTCTTCTACAAGAATTGTTCATGATGTTGTCTTGATTTATTTAGGTGTACAACTAGATAGATCTTGATAATTATCTATTGCTAGTCTAGGAGTCTTGATCCGTGTAATTGTCTTGATTTCCTATTCATAAGTGGCAATTTGTGATTAACGAATATGTTTAAGTTTTCAATAATTGCAAAGTGGAACATACCCTAAGTTGAACAATCCGAGCTTATGTGTTTGTTGCTTAGATCAACCTATCTTTCTCATCATAAAGCTACCATTAAATTGAATTTAGAGAGCTTATTCTAGGTTGTTTAATGGTTAGAGATTAAATAGAGAGCTTGTTCTATTTAACGACAAACTAAGGAAAGATTGGGATAACAGAGCTTGTTGTTATCTACGGTTGTTAACTTTGATAGTTGGTTGATATTGATAGATCTGAAATTGATTCTTAATGATGTCTAGTGGTGGAGAATGAAACCTTAACCATATTTTTCATATTTGATTCTTCTTACTTACTTGTTTTCTTACTTTTCTAGTTTGCTTATTTTTAAAAGTATATTTATTTTTATTGGCTGGTTATACCGCCTAATTTAGTATATATATTTTCATTGGTTGGTTATACCGCCTAATTTAGTATATATATTTTTATTGGCTGGTTATACCGCCTTGCATCTTATTCTTATTATTTACTTTAGTTTAAATCTAGCTTCAAAAACCCCTTTTCTTTTATTGTTTTCTTTGAACGTAAGTTATAAACTAATAACTCATAGATTAAAACCCAATCCCTCAGGACTCGACCCTTGCTAATCATTATACTTACAATTGATCTTTTTAGTGGAAGGTTAAATAAGATACACTCTTTTGGGTGCATCAAATTTTTGGCGCTGTTGCCGGGGATTGCTTTTTTTAGTTTATTTGTTACTTGGTTTATTCTTATTTTCAGTTCTAATTAGTTTTATTTTCTTGTACATACAAGTTTTTCTTTTCAAATTTAAAAAAAAAAAAAAAACAATGGAATTGAGCAATCTAACACTTGAAGAGTTGGTGGCATACATGAACATGGAGAATCAACAAGCCAATCTCACCTCCCCAGTTCAACAATTGGCCATGAGAGGATGTCAAGGCCATCAAGTGTTCCAAGACCAACAGTATGATCATTACTCAAACACTTACCATGAGGGATGGTGGGATCATACTAATTATGGCTACTCGAAAAATTACCAAGAAGTAGATCCTTATGCCAATTACACTCATCCATCTAGCTTCAATCAATCATGGTCTCAAGAACCAGATCTTTTTCAACCACCACATATGACTCAAAACTCAGGTACTTCTTTAGAAGATCTTGTCTATTCTCTTATTACTGATTCTTTGCAATTTCAACAGGAAACAAGGGCAAGCATCCAGAGTTTGGAAAAGCAAATGAGCCAATTGGCTAGTAGTATGGTGGGATGGGTAGCACAAAAATCTGAAGAACTCCCAGCCCAAGCGATGGTTAACCCAAAGGAGAATGCTACTATTGTGACCTTGAAGAATGAGGAACAAGATGAGGATGAAACAAAATTAGAGATGGATTCTATTCTTGAGGATAATGAAGCCAAAGATCCAAATAAGAATATTTCGGCACCTGAGGTAACGTTTAAGGTTTCACTTTTTACTAATGTTTCTTCTCCACCTTTTCCTAGTAGATTTGCAAAGTTCAAGGAGGAAGAACATGAACAACACATGCCGAAAACCTTAAACAACTTGTTTGTGGAGGTCATTCAACAAGTATCAAAATATGCTCCATTCCTCGATGACATATGCACCACAAAGGATGATGGAATAATACTTGTAATGGAGAATGCATCCACTGTTGTGCAAAGAAAGCTTCCTCTCAAACGCATAAATTTGGGAAATTTCATGTATGAGCCTGACAAGCCTAAAATGCCAAGAAGGGGTGTTGGTTAGGTTCAAAACACTAAATCAAGTGCTAATTGGGGGAGGCAGCCTAATTAGTGAAAGCATTGCCAAACTGCCATCCTCAGATTTGCTCTCTTTTTCTTTATCTTTTTCTTATGTTTCTTTGCTAATTGTGTTTAGTGTTTCTAAGTTCATTTAGGCTGCATAAGTTTATTTTGTTTATTAGTTCTTTTCACTTACACATGATTCTATCATTTGGGATTAATAGCATTACATTAATGACAATGTAAGAATTATGTGTGGGGGGAAGAATTTAGGATTTTATTTAGAGTGTTTTGTTTTTGAGTCTTTTTATGTTGTTTTTCTTTCTGATCCTTGTTTTGAAAATAACTAGATGTAAATATAATTTTTAATTTTTTTAACCCCGGTTAAATGGCGGATAACGGTACTCCATGATTATTTAAATCGGTTCCATCAGCTACCCACAAAACTGATATTGTATATAAATTTCCCTTCCAATTTCTCTTTCAATTTTTTTTCCAGGATGGATGATATTCTCACAAGATTGCAGAAACGATTTCCTCCTTTTCCTCGAAATATTTTACTGAAGCTTTACCAAGTTCGATTTGAAAGATTAAGAATGCTTATGCACAAAGGGATTCCTGAAGACATACGTTGGATAATTGAAGCCAAGGTACGTGAAGATGAATATCTTCCTGTTTTGCATTTACCAGGTACAGGTAGAAGCACTTTTGCAAAGAAGCGACGAGCAAAGCGCATGAGTTCAAATTGCCACAAATGTGCACGATGGACGTGTAACGGTAAATGTCGTTCTATTGGGATTCCGTCCTCTAATCGAGATGATAAAATTGAATTCATTAAGGATGGACTGAGTAAGGAGAATTTGGGTAATATCCAACTTTCTCTTGAGACGCATCCTAGTGGAGACGTACAAAGAGAAATTCTTGATTTATGGCCGCAATTCCAAAAGGAATGGCAACATCTTGGGAATCTGATGTTAAAAGACCCTGTTTGCCAGCTTGTAAGAAAACTGGATGGGAAGCATATCCTCGACTCATAGAAGGCGTTTAAGCCGTTTCTGGACGTAAAACCAGAGGAAGATGCCAAATACACTTTCGGCGACACTATTACTCTTGACTTTTACGGTTGATTTTTCTTCTCTTTTTGATTTTCTTCCTAAAATCACGCAAAAATCTTTTGTTAGATTAACATTTTCTTCTGACAGGTCAGATACACTTTCGGCGACATTATTACTCTTGTCTGATTCACTACTCAGTCCTCTATATATTACACCATGTACTCATTCTCTTTCAGGCACTCGAAAAAAAAATGGAAAGTACTTCGTCCCAGCGCATTAAAAAAATTTGTGTCTTTGGAGGTGCTTATTCAGGGAAAAATAACATATTCGCTGATGAAGCCATAAGAGTTGGAGTAATACTTGCCCAACAAAAGATCCAGTTGATTTATGGAGGTGGTAGTACGGGTTTAATGGGAGCAGTCGCTACAGCAGCACACGCCGGAGGAAGTCCAGTTCTAGGAATCGTGCCAAAACTATTCACAGATTTTTGTGGACCTACCTTGGTGATGCTTCCAAAAGAGTGTATCTTATTTAACCTTGCACTAAAAAGATCAATTGTAAGTATAATGATTAGCAAGGGTCGAGTCCTCAGGGATTGGGTTTTAATCTATGAGTTATTAGTTTATAACTTACGTTCAAAGAGAACAATAAAAGAAAAGGGGTTTTTGAAGCCAGATTTAAACTAAAGTAAATAATAAGAATAAGATGCAAGGCGGTATAACCAGCCAATAAAAATATATATACTAAATTAGGCGGTAAAACCAGCCAATAAAAATAAATATACTTTTAAAAATAAGCAAACTAGAAAAGTAAGAAAACAAGTAAGTAAGAAGAATCAAATATGAAAAATATGGTTAAGGTTTCATTCTCCACCACTAGACATCATTAAGAATCAATTTCAGATCTATCAATATGAACCAACTATCAAAGTTAACAACCGTAGATAACAACAAGCTCTGTTATCCCAATCATTCCTTAGTTTGTCGTTAAATAGAACAAGCTCTCTATTTAATCTCTAACCATTAAACAACCTAGAATAAGCTCTCTAAATTCAATTTAATGGCAGCTTTATGATGAGAAAGATAGGTTGATCTAAGCAACAAACACATAAGCTCGGATTGTTCAACTTAGGTTATGTTCCACTTTGCAATTATTGAAAATTTGACCATAATCATTAATCACAAATTGCCACTTATGAATAGGAAATCAAGACAATTACACGGATCAAGACTCCTAGACTAGCAATAGATAATTATCAAGATCTATCTAGTTGTACACCTAAATAAATCAAGACAACATCATGAACAATTCTTGTAGAAGAACATAAGCAACTTTGATAGAAAATTAATGATTGATAGAATCTGAAAATCAATCACAAAACATGTCTAGGGCTTTGAAATCACCCTTAACCAAATAGAAGTTTAGCCTAGCATAGGCATTGTAAACATAAACATAAAATTAAAGAGAATCTAAGAAGGAAATAAAAGAAAGAAAGAAGAAGAAGAAAATAAGGAAAAAGAAAACTAGAGAAAAGAAAGAAGAAGAAAACTTAGAGAATTTTATTACAATGGCTAATATCCTACCAATATACAATATGATCCTCTGCAATCATCCAAGGCCCTCTATTTATACACATTTTGGAGGGCTAAATGACAAGAGACAAGATTTACAAATTTCAAAGGTAGGTACAATAGGTGGGTGCATTTTTCTAACAATTTTCGTCATATTGTATGACAATTTTGATCAGCCAACTTGATGGTCGATTTTGTCAATAATGGAGGCCTGATCTGATCACATGGTCTTCTAGAAAAATGTTCCCCTGTCAGTTACTGATCCATAGCCGTTGGAATCAGCTCATTTGCTGATGTGGATAAGAAGATATGGGCAAAATACGAAAACAGGTCAGCACATACGTCATTGCACATCAGCCAACTTGATGGTCGATTTCGCTAGGGAAAACGACTCCGTTTCAAGAAGTGTAAAACATGACAAAGATAGATATGCCTCTTAGCTTTGCACGGTTAAAACATGACAAAGTGTAAAACGACTTCGTAGGAAATCACGTTGGCACTTAGCATGTGACACAAGCCTTTAAACCCCTAGGTGTCCCTAGTGGACGAGTTTAGTCTCGTGAGGGTTTACTAGAACGATACCCACAAACATTGAAAAACTAAAATATAAATAAACTACATATACTAAAAATATTTATTCCTAATCCTTTCAATACAAATTAGAGACAATCTTTGAATAAGTCTTATAAACTAATCAATAGCTTAAAGAATTTCACAAAAATTCATGCTTGAATGTAAATTGTTTGAGTTAAGCCAATATTAACATAACATATCTCAATCAAAATAGTGCATGTTCAAATTTAATCTCAACTTCTCACATGATATACCCTCATGATTTTCACTCTTTAAAGTAGTGGTGAAGTGTTTACACTCAATCAATCTCATGAAAACAGTTCTACCATATTCTTGCTTGTCCACCTATTCTCCACTATTTAGATCATACAACTTCATGAATCAAGAGGTCTTTAATTAAGGTTGTAATGGGGCCAAGGGGTTTGTAATGTGGTTGAATAACAAAAGGATAAAGATATCACAAAGGCTCCAAAGAGTTCATAAAGTTTAGAGACATAACAAGATCATACAAAGAAACTTCTCAAAACTCTTTACAAGTACATAGTCACCTAGGCCGAATATTCATGTTGGGCCTTTTCTTCATTCTAAACAACTTTGTAACATCTTTTTCTTTTTCCACAAATTCAAGAGATGATTCATATTTTTTACTTAGGAATGTATTTGCCAGTATTCCATTTCTTTTTCTCCTGACTTTTCTTTTCTTTTCCCCCTACACTTATTTCTTGTTTCTAACCCAAATTTTCAACTAAAAACATCCCTTGTTTTTTGCAATATGTCTCAAAATATATAATCCATCTTTAGAACAAGGGTAAGGATATAAGTATATTTAGGCTAGGTGTAAGTTGTGGTTACCAATAAAACAGCATATTTAATGTAGGCTCAAATTGGCTCACTAGTGGGGATGTTCTCTTAGAACATTAATAATGGATGGCTGTTTGGCTCTGGTTATAACCCTAATGCCTCTATCATATTCATGTTGTCACATGTATCAATATAGTCTCAAACGGTTTAAAGCAAGTTCTAGAGAATCATGTAATCATAAGAGCACTCAAGAAAGAAATTACATTGATTTGTATAATGCATCAATCATTATAGGCTCAAAAACTCACATGGATGATTATACAAGTCAGATTAAGTCTAAACATGCTTCTTTCTCAATCAACATATCATATTAACATTGGCTCATAAAAAGGTTGACATCAAGCTCAATTCTCATGAAAATCTTCTCACTAATAAATCTGTTTTAGACTTATGCAATTCATATCTCATCATTGTATTAAAAAGGAACTAAAACACACTAAAAAAAAATAATAATAATAATAAAGACTCATAAAAAAAAATAGTAGACAAAAATAAAAGAAATCCTAAATCATTCCCCCCACACTTAATTCTTACATTGTCCTCAATGTAAGTCTATTAACCCAAATGAAAGAATCATGTGTAGGAGAAAAGAACTAATAACATAAGAATAAGAACAACTAAGACTCAAAACAAAACAAACTCATGCAACCTAAATAATCTTAAAATACTAAACAAAAATTAACAAGTAAACATAAAAAGATTAAAATCAAACTGACAAGGTATGTCTCAAGTCTCCCTTACTCAGACCTTGTTCAGAATGAATACTTCTAAATTGCTTAAAACACAACAAACTTTGTTTTTTTTTTTTTTAATTAGCAAAATGTGTCCCTTACCCCCTACTAAAATATGACGTTGTCCCCAATGTCAAATTTTAAAGGTAGAATTTAGGAGATATTACCTGCAGAGGTTGCTAACCACTTATTATAACTGAGACACAACAAGCAAAATGTTAGATAATGTCACAAAGACAAAGTGCAATCCACTCCTTGCTCGTCCATATCTCTTTTTCTTTTTCCGAGCGTTTGCGAAACATCCGTAGCAGATAAACACTCATAAGCTTGGAGCTTTTTAAGTAAATCTTCAATGGTTGTAGCAGAAATTATGGTTCTCCTTGCCTCTGAAAACATGAATCCATTATCCACAGCATTATCTAAATATGAAAGCAAATTACTAAAATAACCATTAATATTAAGCAAACCAATGGGTTTCTTATTTGTGACCAAAGATGACCAAGAAGCCACGCAAGCTATTTCTTCCAATGTACCCAGACCTCCTGGTAAAGCAATGAATGCATCGGCAGAATGGTACATGATTGTCATCCGTTCAGGGATACTCCAGACTTGTATTTCCTTACCCACGGTAGGTCCACAAAAACTTGTGAATAGTTTTGGCACGATTCCTAGAACTGGACTTCCTCCGGCGTGTGCTGCTGTAGCGACTGCTCCCATTAAACCCGTACTACCGCCTCCATAAATCAACTGGATCTTTTGTTGGGCAAGTATTACTCCAACTCTTATGGCTTCATCAGCGAATATGTTATTTTTCCCTGGATAAGCACCTCCAAAGACACAAATTTTTTTAATGCGCTGGGATGAAGTACTTTCCATTTTTTTTTTCGAGTGCCTGAAAGAGAATGAGTACATGGTGTAATATATAGAGGACTGAGTAGTGAATCAGACAAGAGTAATAATGTCGCATAAAGTGTATCTGACCTGTCAGAAGAAAATGTTAACCTAACAAAAGCTTTTTGAGTGATTTCAGGAAGAAAATCAAAAAGAGAAGAAAAAATCAACCGTAAAAGACAAATAAAAAAAACGAGAATAATTACACAAATCGAACAACACGTAAATTAAACCAAAATAAAGTTATTGCAAATCAAACCAAAAGCTGAGAAGTCATTTATTGTAGTTGTGATTGTGGCTCACATCTTCCTCTGGTTTTACGTCTAGAAACAGCTTAAACGCCTTCTATGAGTCGAGGATATGCTTCCCATCCAGTTTTCTTACAAGCTGGCAAACATGGTCTTTTAACATCAGATTCCCAAGATGTTGCCATTCCCTTTGGAATTGCGGCCATAAATCAAGAATTTCTCTTTGTACGACTCCACTAGGATGCGTCTCAAGAGAAAGTTGGATATTACCCAAATTCTCCTTACTCAGTCCATCCTTAATGAATTCAATTTTATCATCTCGATTAGAGGACGGAATCCCAATAGAACGACATTTACCGTTACACGTCCATCGTGCACATTTGTGGCAATTTGAACTCATGCGCTTTGCTCGTCGCTTCTTTGCAAAAGTGCTTCTACCTGTACCTGGTAAATGCAAAACAGGAAGATATTCATCTTCACGTACCTTGGCTTCAATTATCCAACGTATGTCTTCAGGAATCCCTTTGTGCATAAGCATTCTTAATCTTTCAAATCGAACTTGGTAAAGCTTTAGTAAAATATTTCGAGGAAAAGGAGGAAATCGTTTCTGCAATCTTGTGAGAATATCATCCATCCTGAAAAAAAATGAAAAAAAAAAAATTGAAAGAGAAATTGGAAGAGAAATTTATATACAATATCAGTTTTGTGGGTAGCTGATGGAACCGATTTAAATAATCATGGAAACCGTTATCCGCCATTTAACCGGGGTAAAAAAATATAAAAATTATATTTACATCTAGTTATTTTCAAAACAAGGATCAGAAAGAAAAACAACATAAAAAAAACTCAAAAACAAAACACTCTAAATAAAATCCTAAATTCTTCCCCCCACACATAATTTTTACATTGTCCTCAATGTAATGCTATTATCCCCCAATGCAAGAATTATATGTAAGAGAAAAGAACTATTAAACAAAAGAAAAGAAAAACAATAAAAGATAGAATGATGGAGAGTAAGGAATATGCAAATCTGATATAATAGATGCTCTCCATCCTTTTGGGTTGCCTCCCAAGAAGCTCTTGGTTTATTGTCCTCAGCCTAACTTAGACCCATGCCATTATTATTCAACATACTTTGGCTCAAAAAGTGGAAACTCCTCCACATCTTGTATTGGAAAGTTCTCATAGTAAGGCTTCAATCTATGACCATTCACTTTGAATGCCTTATCTGTTTTTGGGCTTTGGATTTCAACTGCACCATGAGTAAATACATTAGTAATAACAAAAGGTCCAACCCAACGAGAACGTAACTTACCTGGATATAACTTAAGGCGTGAATGGAAGAGAAGAACTTTTTGTCCAACAACAAATTCCTTTCTTGATATCATCTTGTCATGGAATGCCTTAGTCTTTTCCTTGTAAATCCTAGAATTCTGATAGGCATCATTCCTTATGTCCTCTAATTCTTGTAGGTCAAGTTTTCTTTTCTTTCCTGTCTCATCCATCTCCATGTTGCATTGTTTGATAGCCCAATATGATTTATGTTCCAATTCAACCGGAAGATGACAAGGCTTACCATAAACAATTCGATAAGGAGACATACCAATGGGTGTCTTATATGCTGTCCTATAAGCCCAAAGTGCATCATCAAGTCGTGAACTCCAATCCTTCCTATTTGGATTAACTGTCTTTTCAAGGATGGACTTAACTTCTCGGTTTGACACTTCAGCTTGCCCACTAGTTTGAGGATGATATGAGGTGGAGACCTTGTGTGTGATGTTATACCTCCTCAAAAGTGCTTCCATAGTCCTATTGCAAAAGTGAGTACCTCTATCGCTGATTATGGCCTTTGGCGTTCCAAACCTAGCAAAGATGTTAGTCTTGACAAAATCCGAAACAACTTTAGAGTCATTAGTCCTAGTGGATTTTGCTTCCACCCACTTTGAAACATAATCAACGGCAAGTAAAATATAAAGATTACCAAAAGAAGGAGGAAAAGGTCCCATGAAATCCATGCCCCATACATCAAAAATTTCAACAATAAGTATTGGAGTTTGAGGCATTTGATTTCTAGCACCTAAGTTCTAGAGAATCATGTAATCATAAGAGCACTCAAGAAAGAAATTAGATTGATTTGTATAATGCATCAATCATATAGGCTCAAAACTCACAAGGATGATTATACAAGTCAGATTAAGTCTAAACATGCTTCTTTCTCAATCAACATATCATATTAACATTGGCTCATAAAAAGGTTGATATCAAGCTCAATTCTCATGAAAATCTTCTCACTAATAAATCTGTTTTAGACTTATGCAATTCATATCTCATCATAGTATTGAAAGTAACTAAAACACACTAAAAACACAATAAGTCTAAACATGTTTTTTTTTTTTTTTGAAGAAGAAGATTAAATCAAACGGACAAGGTATGTCTCAAGTCTCCCTTACTCAGACCTTATTCAGAATGAATACTTCTAAATGTCTTAAAACACAACAATTTTTTTTTTTTTTAAATTAGCAAAATATGTCCCTTACCCCCTACTAAAATATGACATTGTCCCCAATGTCAAATTTTAAAGGTAGAATTTAGGAGATATTACCTGCAGAGGTTGCTAACCACTTATTATAACTGAGACACAACAAGCAAAATGTTAGATAATGTCACAAAGACAAAGTGCAATCCACTCCTTGCTCGTCCATATCTCTTTTTCTTTTTCCGAGCATTTGCGAAACAACCGTAGCAGATAAACACTCATAAGCTTGGAGCTTTTTGAGTAAATCTTCAATGGTTGTAGCAGAAATTATGGTTCTCCTTGCCTCTAAAAACATGAATCCATTTTCCACAGCATTATCTACATATGAAAGCAAATTACTAAACTAACCATTAATATTAATCAAACCAATGGGTTTCTTTTTTGTGACCAAAGATGACCAAGAAGCCACGCAAGCTATTTCTTCCAATTTACCCAGACCTCCTGGTAAAGCAATGAATGCATCGGCACAATGGTACATGATTGTCATCCGTTCAGGGATACTCCAGACTTGTATTTCCTTACCCACGGTAGGTCCACAAAAACCTGTGAATAGTTTTGGAACGATTCCTAGAACTGGACTTCCTCCGGCGTGTGCTGCTGTAGCGACTACTCCCATTAAACCCGTACTACCACCTCCATAAATCAACTGGATCTTTTGTTGGGCAAGTATTACTCCAACTCTTATGGCTTCATCAGCAAATATGTTATTTTTCCCTGGATAAGCACCTCCAAAGACACAAATTTTTTTAATGCGCTGGGACGAAGTACTTTCCATTTTTTTTTCGAGTGCCTGAAAGAGAATGAGTACATGGTGTAATATATAGAGGACTGAGTACTGAATCAGACAAGAGTAATAATGTCGCCGAAAGTGTATCTGACCTGTCAGAAGAAAATGTTAACCTAACAAAAGATTTTTGCGTGATTTCAGGAGGAAAATCAAAAAGAGAAGAAAAATCAACTGTAAAAGTCAAGAGTAATAATGTCACCGAAAGTGTATTTGGCATCTTCCTCTGGTTTTACGTCCAGAAACGGCTTAAACGCCTTCTATGAGTCGAGGATATGTGATGCACCCAAAAGAGTGTATCTTATTTAACCTTGCACTAAAAAGATAAATTGTAAGTATAGTAGTTAGTAAGGGTCGAGTCCTCAGGGATTGGGTTTTAGTTTATAAGTTAATAGTTTAAAACTTAAATTCAAGAACAATAAAAGAAAAGGGGTTTTTGAAGCCAGATTTAAACTAAAGTAAATAATAAGAATAAGATGCAAGGCGGTATAACCAGCCAATAAAAATATATATACTAAATTAGGCGGTATAACCAGCCAATAAAAATATATATACTAAATTAGGCGGTATAACCAGCCAATAAAAATAAAACAAAGTTAATATACAAATTAGGCGGTATAATCAGCCAATAAAAATAAATATACTTTTAAAAATAAGCAAACTAGAAAAATAAGAAAACAAGTAAGTAAGAAGAATCAAATATGAAAAATATGGTTAAGGTTTCATTCTCCACCACTAGACATCATTAAGAATCAATTTCAGATCTATCAATATCAACCAACTATCAAAGTTAACAACCGTAGATAACAACAAGCTCTGTTATCCCAATCTTTCCTTAGTTTGTCGTTAAATAGAACAAGCTCTCTATTTAATCTCTAACCATTAAACAACCTAGAATAAGCTCTCTAAATTCAATTTAATGGCAGCTTTATGATGAGAAAGATAGGTTGATCTAAGCAACAAACACATAAGCTCGGATTGTTCAACTTAGGTTATGTTCCACTTTGCAATTATTGAAAACTTGACCATAATCATTAATCACAAATTGCCACTTATGAATAGGAAATCAAGACAATTACACGGATCAAGACTCCTAAACTAGCAATAGATAGTTATCAAGATTTATCTAGTTGTACACCTAAATAAATCAAGACAACATCATGAACAATTCTTGTAGAAGAACATAAGCAACTTTGATAGAAAATTAATGATAGATAGAATCTGAAAATCAATCACAAAACATGTCTAGGGCTTTGAATTCACCCTTAACCAAATAGAAGTTTAGCCTAGCATAGGCATTATAAACATAAAATTAAATAGAATCTAAGAAGAAAATAAAAGAAAGAAAGAAGAAGAAGAAGAATATTAATTATCCAACCTCTTGCTCTTTCTAAAGAAAAAGAAAACTAGAGAAAAGAAAGAAGAAGAAAACTTAGAGAATTTTATTACAATGGCTAATATCCTACCTATGTACAATATGATCCCTTACAATCATCCAAGGCCCTCTATTTATACACATTTTGGAGGGCTAAATCACAAGAGACAAGCTTTACAAATTTCAAAGGTAGGTATAATAGGTGGGTGCATTTTCTAACAATTTTCGTCATACATGACGATTTTGATCAGCCAACTTGATGGTCGATTTTGTCAATTTTGCAGGCCTTATCTGATCACATGGTCTTCTAGAAAAATGTTACCCTATCAGTTACTGATCCATAGCCGTTGGAATCAGCTCATTTGCTGATGTAGATAAGAAGATATGGGCAAAATACGAAAACAGGTCAGCACAGACGTCATTGCACATCAGCCAACTTCATGGTCGATTTCGCTAGGGAAAACGACTCCGTTTCAAGAAGTGTAAAACATGAAAAAGATACATATGCCTCTTAGCTTTGCACGGCTAAAAATTGCAGCCTTATTGCTTCAGTGAAACTCGAGATATAGCTGATATGGCAAATGGTGTCGGAACTGGAACTGAACTGGATTTACCCTTAATTCTAGTAATCTGAAATCACTCAAAGAAACTTGTGAAAAACACCAAAATACATAAAGATCATAAACACAATTAGACTAAACAATAATAACTCGTATTTGACACAAAACAATAATAAAAGATAACTAAAAACTATATAATTATACGAGTTATCACACCCCCACACTTAGATTGTTGCTAGTCCCTAGCAACGACTCAATAAAAATAAAATAAGAAAATCTAATCTAATCCACTTTCGTAGGAAATCACGGTGGCACTTAGCATGTGACACAAGCCTTTAAACCCCTAGGTGTCCCTAGTGGACGAGTTTAGTCTCGTGAGGGTTTACTAGAACGATACCCACAAACATTGAAAAACTAAAATATAAATAAACTACATATACTAAAAATATTTACTCCTAATCCTTTCAATACAAATTAGAGACAATCTTTGAACAAGTCTTATAAACTAATCAATAGCTTAAAGAATTTCACAAAAAATCATGCTTGAATGTAAATTGTTTGAGTTAAGCCAATATTAACATAACATATTTCAATCAAAATAGTGCATATTCAAACTTAATCTCAACTACTCACATGGGATACCCTCATGATTTTCACTCTTTAAAGTAGTGGTGAAGTGTTTACACTCAATCAATCTCATGAAAACAGTTCTACCATATTCTTGCTTGTCCACCTATTCTCCACTATTTAGATCATACAACTTCATGAATCAAGAGGTCTTTAATCAAGGTTGTAATGGGGCCAAGGGGTTTGTAATGTGGTTGAAGAACAAAAGGATAAAGATATCACAAAGGTTCCAAAGAGTTCATAAAGTTTAGAGACATAAAAAGATCATACAAATAAAACTTCTCAAAACTCTTATAAAGCACATAATAACATAGGCTAAATATTCATGTTGAGCCTTTGCATCATTCTAACCAACTTTGTAACATCTTTTTTTTTTTTACTTTAACTAGAAGTTCAAGAGAAGTTTTTTTTTTTTTTTAATATGGGAATGTATTTGACAATGATCCCTTTCTTTTTCTCTTGACTTTTTTCTTTCTTTTCCCCCCACACTTATTTCTTGTTTCTAACCCAAATTTTCAATAAATCTTCCATGTCTTTGCAACTTGTCTCAAAACATGCTAATTCATCTTTGGAACAAAGGTAAAGATATAAGTATATTTAGGTTAGGGACAAGTTATGGTTACCAAAGAGATAGCTTATTCAATGTAGGCTCAAATTGGTTCACTAAGGGTGTGTTCTCTTGGAACATTAATAATGGATGGCTGTTTGGCTCTGGTTATAATCCTAATGCCTCTATCATATTCATGTTGTCACATGTATCAATATAGTCTCAAACGGTTTAAAGCAAGTTCTAGAGAATCATGTAATCATAAGAGCACTCAAGAAAGAAATTAGATTGATTTGTATAATGCATCAATCATTATAGGCTCAAAAACTCACAAGGATGATTATACAAGTCAGATTAAGTCTAAACATGCTTCTTTCTCAATCAACATATCATATTAACATTGGCTCATAAAAATTAGTATCAAGCTTAATTCTCATGAAAATCTTCTCACTAGTAACCAGTTTAGACCTATGCAATTCATATCTCATCATTGTATTAAAAAGGAACTAAAACACACTAAAAATAATAATAATAAAGACTCATAAAAAAAAATAGTAGACGAAAATAAAAGAAATCCTAAATCATTCCCCCCACACTTAATTCTTACATTGTCCTCAATGTAAGTCTATTAACCCAAACGAAAGAATCATGTGTAAGAGAAAAGAACTAATAACATAAGAATAGGAACAACTAGACTCAAAACAAAACAAAACAAACTCATGCAACCTAAATAATCCTAAAATACTAAAGAAAAATTAACAAGTAAACATAAAAAGATTAAAATCAAACTGACAAGGTATGTCTCAAGTCTCCCTTACTCAGACCTTGTTCAGAATGAATACTTCTAAATTGCTTAAAACACAACAAAAATTTTTTTTTTTTTTTTTGAAAAGAAGAAATCAAACTGACAAGGTATGTCTCAAGTCTCCCTTACTCAAACCTTGTTCAGAATGAATACTTCTAAATGGCTTAAAACACAACAATTTTTTTTTTTTTTTAAATTAGCAAAATATGTCCCTTACCCCATACTAAAATATGACATTGTCCCCAATGTCAAAATTTAAAGGTAGGATTTAGGAGATATTACCTGCAGAGGTTGCAAACCACTTATTATAACTGAGACACAACAAACAAAATGTTAGATAATGTCACAAAGACAAAGTGCAATCCACTCCTTGCTCGTCCATATCTCTTTTTCTTTTTCCGAGCGTTTGCGAAACAACCGTAGCAGATAAACACTCATAAGCTTGGAGCTTTTTAAGTAAATCTTCAATGGTTGTAGCAGAAATTATGGTTCTCCTTGCCTCTGAAAACATGAATCCATTATCCACAGCATTATCTAAATATGAAAGCAAATTACTAAAATAACCATTAATATTAAGCAAACCAATGGGTTTCTTATTTGTGACCAAAGATGACCAAGAAGCCACGCAAGCTATTTCTTCCAATGTACCCAGACCTCCTGGTAAAGCAATGAATGCATCGGCAGAATGGTACATGATTGTTATCCGTTCAGGGATACTCCAGACTTGTATTTCCTTACCCACGGTAGGTCCACAAAAACTTGTGAATAGTTTTGGCACGATTCCTAGAACTGGACTTCCTCCGGCGTGTGCTGCTGTAGCGACTGCTCCCATTAAACCCGTACTACCGCCTCCATAAATCAACTGGATCTTTTGTTGGGCAAGTATTACTCCAACTCTTATGGCTTCATCAGCGAATATGTTATTTTTCCCTAGATAAGCACCTCCAAAGACACAAATTTTTTTAATGCGTTGGGACGAAGTACTTTCCATTTTTTTTTCTTCTTTTTTTTTTTCGAGTGCCTGAAAGAGAATGAGTACATGGTGTAATATATAGAGGACGGAGTAGTGAATCAGACAAGAGTAATAATGTCGCCGAAAGTGTATCTGACCTGTCAGAAGAAAATGTTAACCTAACAAAAGATTTTTGCGTGATTTCAGGAAGAAAATCAAAAAGAGAAGAAAAATCAACCGTAAAAGACAAATAAAAAAAATGAGAATAATTACACAAATCGAATAACACGTAAATTAAACCGAAATAAAGTTATTGCAAATCAAACCAAAAGCTGAGAAGTCATTTATTGTAGTTGTGATTGTGGCTCACATCTTCCTCTGGTTTTACGTCCAGAAACGGCTTAAACGCCTTCTATGAGTCGAGGATATGCTTCCCATCCAGTTTTCTTACAAACTGGCAAACAGGGTCTTTTAACATCAGATTCCCAAGATGTTGCCATTCCCTTTGGAATTGCGGCCATAAATCAAGAATTTCTCTTTGTACGTCTCCACTAGGATGCGTCTCAAGAGAAAGTTGGATATTACCCAAATTCTCCTTACTCAGTCCATCCTTAATGAATTCAATTTTATCATCTCGATTAGAGGACGGAATCCCAATTGAACGACATTTACCGTTACACGTCCATCGTGCACATTTGTGGCAATTTGAACTCATGCGCTTTGCTCGTCGCTTCTTTGCAAAAGTGCTTCTACCTGTACCTGGTAAATGCAAAACAGGAAGATATTCATCTTCACGTACCTTGGCTTCAATTATCCAACGTATGTCTCCAGGAATCCCTTTGTGCATAAGCATTCTTAATCTTTCAAATCGAACTTGGTAAATGATAACTCGTATAATTATATAGTTTTTAGTTATGTTTTATTATTGTTTTGTGTCAAATACGAGTTATTATTGTTTAGTCTAATTGTGTTTTTGTGATCTTTTATATTTTTATGTAATTTGGTGTTTTTCACAAGTTTCTTTGAGTGATTTCAGATTACTAGAATTAAGGGCAAATCCAGTTCAGTTCCAGTTCCGACACATTTTTCCATATCAGCTATATCTGGAGTTTCACTGAAGCAATAAGGCTGCAATTTGTAGCCGTGCAAAGCTAAGAGGCATATCTATCTTTTTCATGTTTTATACTTCTTGAAACGGAGTCGTTTTCCCTAGCGAAATCGACCATCAAGTTGGCTGATGTGCAATGACGTCTGTGCTGACATGTTTTCGTATTTTGCCCATATCTGCTTATCCACATCAGCAAATGAGCTGATTTCAACGGCTATGGATCCGTAACTGATACGGGAACCTTTTTCTAGAAGACCATGTGATCAGATCAGGCCTCCAACATTGACGAAATCGACCATCAAGTTGGCTGATCAAAATTGTCATACAATATGACGAAAATTGTTAGAAAAATTCACCCACCTATTATACCTACCTTTGAAATTTGTAAAGCTTGTCTCTTGTCATTTAGCCTTCCAAAATGTGTATAAATAGAGGGCCTTGGATGATTGTAGAGGATCATATTGTACATAGGTAGGATATTAGCCATTTTAATAAAATTCTCTAAGTTTTCTTCTTCTTTCTTTTCTCTAGTTTTCTTTCTTTTCTCTAGTTTTCTTTTTCTTTAGAGAGAGCAAGAGGTTGGATAATTAATATTCTTCCTCTTCTTCTTTCTTTCTTTTATTTTCTTCTTAGATTTTCTTTAATTTTATGTTTATGTTTACAATGCCTATGCTAGGCTAAACTTCTATTTGGTTAAGGGTGATTTCAAAGCTTTAGACATGTTTTATAATTGATTTTCAGATTCTATCTATCATTAATTTTCTATCAAAGTTGCTTATGTTCTTCTACAAGAATTGTTCATGATGTTGTCTTGATTTGTTTAGGTGTACAACTAGATAGATCTTGATAATTATCTATTGCTAGTTTAGGAGTCTTGATCCGTGTAATTGTCTTGATTTCCTATTCATAAGTGGCAATTTGTGATTAATGATTATGGTCAAGTTTTCAATAATTGCAAAGTGGAACATAACCTAAGTTGAACAATCCGAGCTTATGTGTTTGTTGCTTAGATCAACCTATCTTTCTCATCATAAAGCTGCCATTAAATTGAATTTAGAGAGCTTATTCTAGGTTGTTTAATGGTTAGAGATTAAATAGAGAGCTTGTTCTATTTAACGACAAACTAAGGAAAGATTGGGGTAACAGAGCTTGTTGTTATCTACGGTTGTTAACTTTGATAGTTGGTTGATATTAATAGATCTGAAATTGATTCTTAATGATGTCTAGTGGTGGAGAATGAAACCTTAACCA
Organism: Fremontodendron californicum; assembly: GCA_030761205.1. Lineage (NCBI taxonomy): Eukaryota > Viridiplantae > Streptophyta > Magnoliopsida > Malvales > Malvaceae > Fremontodendron > Fremontodendron californicum. The sequence continues at coordinate 4,131,032 of JAULJL010000019.1, read as the reverse complement.
TATTTTTCATATTTGATTCTTCTTACTTATTTGTTTTCTTACTTTTAGTTTGCTTATTTTTTATATTTATTTTTATTGGCTGGTTATACCGCCTAATTTGTATATTAACTTTGTTTTATTTTTATTGGCTGGTTATACCGCCTAATTTAGTATATATATTTTTATTGGCTGGTTATACCGCCTAATTTAGTATATATATTTTTATTTGCTGGTTATACCGCCTTGCATCTTATTCTTATTATTTACTTTAGTTTAAATCTGGCTTCAAAAACCCATTTTCTTTTATTGTTCTTGAATTTAAGTTTTAAACTATTAACTTATAAACTAAAACCCAATCCCTGAGGATTCGACCCTTGCTAACTACTATACTTACAATTGATCTTTTTAGTGCAAGGTTAAATAAGATACACTCTTTTGGGTGCATCAAATTTTTGGCGCCGTTGCCGGGGATTGTTTTCTTTAGTTTATTTGTTACTTGGTTTATTCTTATTTTCAGTTCTAATGAGTTTTATTTTCTTGTACATACGGGTTTTTCTTATCAAATTTTGAAAAAAAAAAAAAAAAAGAACGATGGAATTGAGCAATCTAACACTTGAAGAGTTGGTGGCATACATGAACATGGAGAATCAACATGCCAATCTCACCTTCCCAGTTCAACAATTTTCCATGGGAGGATGTCAAGACCATCAAGTGTTCCAAGACCAACAGTATGATCATTACTCAAACACTTACCATGAGGGATGGTGGGATCATACTAATTATGGCTACTCGAAAAATTACCAAGAAGTAGATCCTTATGCCAATTACACTCATCCATCTAGATTTAATCAATCATGGTCTCAAGAACTAGATCTTTTTCAGCCACCACATATGACTCAAAACTCAGGTACTTCTTTAGAAGATCTTGTCTATTCTCTTGTTACTAATACTTTGCAATTTCAACAGGAAACAAGGGCAAGCATCCAGAGTTTGGAAAAGCAAATGAGCCAATTGGCTAGTAGTATGGTGGGATGGGTAGCACAAAGATCTGAAGAACTCCCTGCCCAAACGATGATTAACCCAAAGGAGAATGCTACTATTGTGACCTTGAGGAATGAGGAACAAGATGAGGATGAGACAAAATTAGAGATGAATTCTATTCTTGAGGATAATGAAGCCAATGATCCAAATAAGAGTATTTCGGCACCTGAGGTAACGTTTGAGATTCCAATTTTTACTAATGTTTCTTCTCCACCTTTTCCTAGTAGATTCACAAAGTCCAAGGAGGATGAACATGAACAAGACACGCTGGAAACCTTAAACAGTTTGTTTGTGGATGTCATTCAACAAGTACCAAAAGATGCACCATTCCTCGATGAGATATGCACCACCAAGGATGATGGAATAATACTTGTAATGGAGAATGCATCCACTGTTGTGCAAAGAAAGCTTCCTCTCAAACGCATAAATTTGGGAAATTTCATGTATGAGCCTGACAAGCCTAAAAAGCCAAGAAGGGGGTGTTGGTTAGATTCAAAACACTAACTCAAGTGTTAATTGGGAAGGCAGCCCAATTAAAGATGAAATTGCCAACCTTCCATATTCAGATTTGCTTTCTCTTCTTTTCCTTTTTCTTTTATTATTTTTATTGTTTTTATTTTATTTCTTATGTTTCTTTGTTAATTGTGTTTACTGTTTTTAAGTTCATTTAGGCTGCATAAGTTTCATTTGTTTAATAGTTCTTTTCTCTTACATATAATTCTTGCATTGGGGGATAATAGCATTACATTAATGACAATGTAAGAATTATGTGTGGGGGGAAGAATTTAGGATTTTATTTACAGTGTTTTGTTTTGAGTTTTTTTTTTTTTTATGTTGTTTTTCTTTCTGATCCTTGTTTTGAAAAACACTAGATGTAAATATATTTTTTTTTTACCCCGGTTAAATGGCGGATAACGGTACTCCGTGATTATTTAAATCGGTTCCATCAGCTACCCACAAAACTGATATTGTATATAAATTTCTCTTTCAATTTCTCTTTCATTTTTTTCTTTTTTTTTCAGGATGGATGATATTCTCACAAGATTGGAGAAACGATTTCCTCATTTTCCTCGAAATATTTTACTGAAGCTTTACCAAGTTCGATTTGAAAGATTAAGAATGTTTATGCACAAAGGGATTCCTGGAGACATACGTTGGATAATTGAAGCCAAGGTACGTGAAGATGAATATCTTCCTGTTTTGCATTTACCAGGTACAGGTAGAAGCACTTTTGCAAAGAAGCGACGAGCAAAGCGCATGAGTTCAAATTGCCACAAATGTGCACGATGGACGTGTAACGGTAAATGTCGTTCTATTGGGATTCCGTCCTCTAATCGAGATGATAAAATTGAATTCATTAAGGATGGACTGAGTAAGGAGAATTTGGATAATATCCAACTTTCTCTTGAGACGCATCCTAGTGGAGACGTACAAAGAGAAATTCTTGATTTATGGCCGCAATTCCAAAGGGAATGGCAACATCTTGGGAATCTGATGTTAAAAGACCCTGTTTGCCAGCTTGTAAGAAAACTGGATGGGAAGCATATCCTCGACTCATAGAAGGCGTTTAAGCCGTTTCTGGACGTAAAACCAGAGGAAGATGTGAGCCACAATCACAAGTACAATAAATGACTTCTCAGTTTTTGGTTTGATTTGCAATAACTTTATTTTGGTTTAATTTACGTGTTGTTCGATTTGTGTAATTATTCTCGTTTTTTTTATTTGTCTTTTACGGTTGATTTTTTCTTCTCTTTTTGATTTTCTTCCTGAAATCACGCAAAAATCTTTTGTTAGGTTAATATTTTCTTCTGACAGGTCAGATACACTTTCGGCGACATTATTACTCTTGTCTGATTCACTACTCAATCCTTTATATATTACACCATGTACTCATTCTCTTTCAGGCACTCGAAGAAAAAAAAATGGAAAGTACTTCGTCCCAGCGCATTAAAAAAATTTGTGTCTTTGGAGGTGCTTATCCAGGGAAAAATAACATATTCGCTGATGAAGCCATAAGAGTTGGAGTAATACTTGCCCAACAAAAGATCCACTTGATTTATGGAGGCGGTAGTACGGGTTTAATGGGAGCAGTCGCTACAGCAGCACACGCCGGAGGAAGTCCAGTTCTAGGAATCGTGCCAAAACTATTCACAGATTTTTGTGGACCTACCTTGGGTAAGGAAATACAAGTCTGGAGTATCCCTGAACGGATAACAATCATGTACCATTCTGCCGATGCATTCATTGCTTTACCAGGAGGTCTGGGTACATTGGAAGAAATAGCTTGCGTGGCTTCTTGGTCATCTTTGGTCACAAATAAGAAACCCATTGGTTTGCTTAATATTAATGGTTATTTTAGTAATTTGCTTTCATATTTAGATAATGCTGTGGATAATGGATTCATGTTTTCAGAGGCAAGGAGAACCATAATTTCTGCTACAACCATTGAAGATTTACTCAAAAAGCTCCAAGCTTATGAGTATTTATCTGCTACGGTTGTTTCGCAAACGCTCGGAAAAAGAAAAAGAGATATGGACGAGCAAGGAGTGGATTGCACTTTGTCTTTGTGACATTATCTAACATTTTGTTTGTTGTGTCTTAGTTATAATAAGTGGTTAGCAACCTCTACAGGTAATATCTCCTAAATTTTACCTTCTTAAAAAAAAAAAAAAGTTTGTTGTTTTTAAGCAATTTAGAAGTATTCATTCTGAACAAGGTCTGAGTAAGGGAGACTTGAGACATACCTTGTCAGTTTGATTTCTTCTTTTCAAAAAAAAAAAAAAAAAGAGTTTGTTGTGTTTTAAGCAATTTAGAAGTATTCATTCTGAACAAGGTCCGAGTAAGGGAGACTTGAGACATACCTTGTCAGTTTGATTTTAATCTTTTTATGTTTACTTGTTAATTTTTCTTTAGTATTTTAGGATTATTTAGGTTGCATGAGTTTGTTTTGTTTTGTTTTGAGTCTAGTTGTTCCTATTCGTATGTTATTAGTTCTTTTCTCTTACACATGATTCTTTCATTTGCGTTAATAGACTTACATTGAGGACAATGTAAGAATTAAGTGTGGGGGGAATGATTTAGGATTTCTTTTATTTTTGTCTACTATTTTTTTTTTATGAGTCTTTATTATTATTATTATTTTTAGTGTGTTTTAGTTCCTTTTTAATACAATGATGAGATATGAATTGCATAGGTCTAAACTGGTTATTAGTGAGAAGATTTTCATGAGAATTGAGCTTGATGTCAACCTTTTTATGAGCCAATGTTAATATAATATGTTGATTGAGAAAGAAGCATGTTTAGACTTAATCTGACTTGTATAATCATCCTTGTGAGTTTTTAAGCCTATAATGATTGATGCATTATACAAATCAATCTAATTTCTTTCTTAAGTGCTCTTATGATTACATGATTCTCTAGAACTTGCTTTAAACCGTTTGAGACTATATTGATACATGTGACAACATGAATATGATAGAGGCATTAGGATTTTTAGCCAGAGCCAAACAGCCATCCCTTATTGATGTTCCAAGAGAACACACCCTTAGTGAACCAATTTGAGCCTACATTGAATAAGCTATCTCTTTGGTAACCATAACTTGTCCCTAACCTAAATATACTTATATCTTTACCTTTGTTCCAAAGATGAATTAGCATGTTTTGAGACAAGTTGCAAAGACAAGGGATATTTTTAGTTAAAAATTTGGGTTAGAAACAAGAAATAAGTGTGGGGGGGAAAGAAAAGAAAAGTCAAGAGAAAAAGAAATGAAATACTGGCAAATACATTCCTATGTAAAAAAAAATATATATATATGAATCATCTCTTGAATTTGTGGAAAAAGAAAAAGATGTTACAAAGTCGTTTAGAATGAAGAAAAGGCCCAACATAAATATCCGGCCTAGGTGACTATGTACTTGTAAAGAGTTTTGAGAAGTTTCTTTGTATGATCTTTTTATGTCTCTAAACTTTATGAACTCTTTGGAACCTTTGTGATATCTTTATCCTTTTGTTCTTCAACCACATTACAAACCCCTTGGCCCCATTACAACCTTGATTAAAGACCTCTTGATTCATGAAGTTGTATGATCTAAATAGTGGAGAATAGGTGGACAAGCAAGCATATGGTAGAAGTGTTTTCATGAGATTGATTGAGTGTAAACACTTTACCACTACTTTAAAGAGTGAAAATCAAGAGAGTATCCCATGTGAGAAGTTGAGATTAAATTTGAACATGCACTATTTTGATTGAGATATGTTATGCTAATATTGGCTTAACTCAAACAAATTACATTCAAGCATGATTTTTTGTGAAATTTTTTAAGCTATTGATTAGTTTATAAGACTTGTTCAAATATTGTCTCTAATTTGTATTGAAAATATTAGGAGTAAATATTTTTAGTATATGTAGTTTATTTATATGTAGTTTATTTATATTTTAATTTTTCAATGTTTGTGGGTATCGTTCTAGTAAACCCTCACGAGACTAAACTCGTCCACTAGGGACACCTAGGGGTTTAAAGGCTTGTGTCACATGCTAAGTGCCACCGTGATTTCCTACGAAAGTGGATTAGATTAGATTTTCTTATTTTATTTTTATTGAGTCGTTGCTAGGGACTAGCAACAATCTAAGTGTGGGGGTGTGATAACTCGTATAATTATATAGTTTTTAGTTATGTTTTATTATTGTTTTGTGTCAAATACGAGTTATTATTGTTTAGTCTAATTGTGTTTATGATCTTTTATATTTTTATGTAATTTGGTGTTTTTCACAAGTTTCTTTGAGTGATTTCAGATTACTAGAATTAAGGGCAAATCCAGTTCAGTTCCAGTTCCGATACATTTTTCCATATCAGCTATATCTGGAGTTTCACTGAAGCAATAAGGCTGCAATTTGTAGCCGTGCAAAGCTAAGAGGCATATCTATCTTTTTCATGTTTTATACTTCTTGAAACGGAGTCGTTTTCCCTAGCGAAATCGACCATCAAGTTGGCTGATGTGCAATGACGTCTGTGCTGACATGTTTTCGTATTTTGAACTTATCTGCTTATCCACATCAGCAAATGAGCTGATTCCAACGGCTATGGATCCGTAACTGATAGGGGAACCTTTTTCTAGAAGACCATGTGATCAGATCAGGCCTCCAACATTGACGAAATCGACCATCAAGTTGGCTGATCAAAATTGTCATACAATATGACGAAAATTGTTAGAAAAATTCACCCACCTATTATACCTACCTTTGAAATTTGTAAAGCTTGTCTCTTGTCATTTAGCCTTCCAAAATGTGTATAAATAGAGGGCCTTGGATGATTGTAGAGGATCATATTGTACATAGGTAGGATATTAGCCATTTTAATAAAATTCTCTAAGTTTTCTTCTTCTTTCTTTTCTCTAGTTTTCTTTCTTTTCTCTAGTTTTCTTTTTCTTTAGAGAGAGCAAGAGGTTGGATAATTAATATTCTTCCTCTTCTTCTTTCTTTCTTTTATTTTCTTCTTAGATTTTCTTTAATTTTATGTTTATGTTTACAATGCCTATGCTAGGCTAAACTTCTATTTGGTTAAGGGTGATTTCAAAGCTCTAGACATGTTTTATAATTGATTTTCAGATTCTATCTATCATTAATTTTCTATCAAAGTTGCTTATGTTCTTCTACAAGAATTGTTCATGATGTTGTCTTGATTTGTTTAGGTGTACAACTAGATAGATCTTGATAATTATCTATTGCTAGTTTAGGAGTCTTGATCCGTGTAATTGTCTTGATTTCCTATTCATAAGTGGCAATTTGTGATTAATGATTATGGTCAAGTTTTCAATAATTGCAAAGTGGAACATAACCTAAGTTGAACAATCCGAGCTTATGTGTTTGTTGCTTAGATCAACCTATCTTTCTCATCATAAAGCTGCCATTAAATTGAATTTAGAGAGCTTATTCTAGGTTGTTTAATGGTTAGAGATTAAATAGAGAGCTTGTTCTATTTAACGACAAACTAAGGAAAGATTGGGGTAACAGAGCTTGTTGTTATCTACGGTTGTTAACTTTGATAGTTGGTTGATATTAATAGATCTGAAATTGATTCTTAATGATGTCTAGTGGTGGAGAATGAAACCTTAACCATATTTTTCATATTTGGTTCTTCTTACTTATTTGTTTTCTTACTTTTAGTTTGCTTATTTTTTATATTTATTTTTATTGGCTGGTTATACCGCCTAATTTGTATATTAACTTTGTTTTATTTTTATTGGCTGGTTATACCGCCTAATTTAGTATATATATTTTTATTGGCTGGTTATACCGCCTAATTTAGTATATATATTTTTATTGGCTGGTTATACCGCCTTGCATCTTATTCTTATTATTTACTTTAGTTTAAATCTGGCTTCAAAAACCCATTTTCTTTTATTATTCTTGAATTTAAGTTTTAAACTATTAACTTATAAACTAAAACCCAATCCCTGAGGACTCGACCCTTGCTAACTACTATACTTACAATTGATCTTTTTAGTGCAAGGTTAAATAAGATACACTCTTTTGGGTGCATCAGTAAAGCTTCAGTAAAATATTTCGAGGAAAGGGAGGAAATCGTTTCTGCAATCTTGTGAGAATATCATCCATCCTGAAAAAAAAATGAAAAAAAATTGAAAGAGAAATTGGAAGAGAAATTTATATACAATATCAGTTTTGTGGGTAGCTGATGGAACCGATTTAAATAATCACGGAGTACCGTTATCCGCCATTTAACCGGGGTAAAAAATTTAAAATTATATTTACATCTAGTTATTTTCAAAACCAGGATCAGAAAGAAAAACAACATAAAAAGACTCAAAAACAAAACACTCTAAATAAAATCCTAAATTCTTCCCCCCACACATAACTCTTACATTGTCATTAATGTAATGCTATTATCCCCCAATGCAAGAATTATATGTAAGAGAAAAGAACTATTAAACAAAAGAAACTTATGCAGCCTAAATGAACTTAAAAGCAGTAAACACAATTAACAAAGAAACATAAGAAATAAAATAAAAACAATAAAAATAATAAAAGAAAAAGGAAAAGAAAGAGAAAGCAAATCTGAATATGGAAGGTTGGTAATTTCATCTTTAATTGGGCTGCCTTCCCAATTAACACTTGAGTTAGTGTTTTGAATCTAACCAACACCCTTTCTTGGCTTTTTAGGCTTGTCAGGCTCATACATGAAATTTCCCAAATTTATGCGTTTGAGAGGAAGCTTTCTTTGCACAACAGTGGATGCATTCTCCATTACAAGTATTATTCCATCATCCTTGGTGGTGCATATCTCATCGAGGAATGGTGCATCTTTTGGTACTTGTTGAATGACATCCACAAACAAATTGTTTAAGGTTTCCAGCGTGTCTTGTTCATGTTCATCCTCCTTGAACTTTGCGAATCTACTAGGAAAAGGTGGAGAAGAAACATTAGTAAAAATTGGACTCTCAAACGTTACCTCAGGTGCCGAAATACTCTTATTTGTATTTGTGGCTTCATTATCCTCAAGAATAGAATCCATCTCTAATTCTGTCTCATCCTCATCTTGTTCCTCATTCCTCAAGGTCACAATAGTAGTATTCTCCTTTGGGTTAATCATTGTTTGGGCAGAGAGTTCTTCAGATCTTTGTGCTACCCATACCACCATACTACTAGCCAATAGGCTCATTTGCCTTTCCAAACTCCGGATGCTTGCCCTTGTTTCCTGTTGAAATTGCAAAGTATTAGTAACAAGAGAATCGACAAGATCTTCTAAAGAAGTACCTGAGTTTTGAGTCATATGTGGTGGTTGAAGAAGATCTGGTTCTTGAGACCATGATTGATTGAAGCTAGATGGATGAGTGTAATTGGCATAAGGATCTACTTCTTGGTAATTTTCTGAGTAGCCATAATTAGTATGATCCCACCATCCCTCATGGTAAGTGTTTGAGTAATGATCATACAGTTGGTCTTGGAACACTTGATGGCCTTGACATCCTCCCATGGCCAATTGTTGAACTGGGTAGGTGAGATTGGCTTGTTGATTTTCCATGTTCATGTATGCCACCAACTCTTCAAGTGTTAGATTGCTCAATTCCATCGTTTTTCTTTTTTTTTTTTTTTTTTTTTCAAAATTTGATAAGAAAAACTTGTATGTACAAGAAAAATAAAATTAATTACAACTGAAAATAAGAATAAACCAATGAACTAATAAACTAAAGAAAGCAATCCCCGGCAACGGCGCCAAAAATTTGATGCACCCAAAAGAGTGTATCTTATTTAACCTTGCACTAAAAAGATAAATTGTAAGTATAGTAGTTAGCAAGGGTCGAGTCCTCAGGGATTGGGTTTTAGTTTATAAGTTAATAGTTTAAAACTTAAATTCAAGAACAATAAAAGAAAAGGGGTTTTTGAAGCCAGATTTAAACTAAAGTAAATAATAAGAAGAAGATGCAAGGCGGTATAACCAGCCAATAAAAATATATATACTAAATTAGGCGGTATAACCAGCCAATAAAAATATATATACTAAATTAGGCGGTATAAACCAGCCAATAAAAATAAAACAAAGTTAATATACAAATTAGGCGGTATAACCAGCCAATAAAAATAAATATAAAAAATAAGCAAACTAAAAGTAAGAAAACAAGTAAGTAAGAAGAATCAAATATGAAAAATATGGTTAAGGTTTCATTCTCCACCACTAGACATCATTAAGAATCAATTTCAGATCTATCAATATCAACCAACTATCAAAGTTAACAACCGTAGATAACAACAAGCTCTGTTATCCCAATATTTCCTTAGTTTGTCGTTAAATAGAACAAGCTCTCTATTTAATCTCTAACCATTAAACAACCTAGAATAAGCTCTCCAAATTCAATTTAATGGCAGCTTTATGATGAGAAAGATAGGTTGATCTAAGCAACAAACACATAAGCTCGGATTGTTCAACTTAGGTTATGTTCCACTTTGCAATTATTGAAAACTTGACCATAATCATTAATCACAAATTGCCACTTATGAATAGGAAATCAAGACAATTACACGGATCAAGACTCCTAAACTAGCAATAGATAATTATCAAGATCTATCTAGTTGTACACCTAAACAAATCAAGACAACATCATGAACAATTCTTGTAGAAGAACATAAGCAACTTTGATAGAAAATTAATGATAGATAGAATCTGAAAATCAATCATAAAACATGTCTAGGGCTTTGAAATCACCCTTAACCAAATAGAAGTTTAGCCTAGCATAGGCATTATAAACATAAAATTAAATAGAATCTAAGAAGAAAATAAAAGAAAGAAAGAAAGAAGAAGAGGAAGAATATTAATTATCCAACCTCTTGCTCTCTCTAAAGAAAAAGAAAACTAGAGAAAAGAAAGAAAACTAGAGAAAAGAAAGAAGAAGAAAACTTAGAGAATTTTATTAAAATGGCTAATATCCTACCTATGTACAATATGATCCCTTACAATCATCCAAGGCCCTCTATTTATACACATTTTGGAGGGCTAAATGACAAGAGACAAGCTTTACAAATTTCAAAGGTAGGTATAATAGGTGGGTGCATTTTCTAACAATTTTCGTCATACATGACGATTTTGATCAGCCAACTTGATGGTCGAATTTGTCAATTTTGCAGGCCTTATCTGATCACATGGTCTTCTAGAAAAAGGTTCCCCTATCAGTTACGGATCCATAGCCGTTCGAATCAGCTCATTTTCTGATGCGGATAAGCAGATATGGGCAAAATACGAAAACAGGTCAGCACAGACGTCATTGCACATCAGCCAACTTGATGGTCGATTTCGTCAATATTAGAGGCCTGATCTGATCATATGGTCTTCTAGACAAATGTTCCCGTATCAGTTACGGATCCATAGCCATTGGAATCAGCTCATTTGCTGATGTGGATAAGCCGATATGGGCAAAATACGAAAACAGGTCAGCACAGACGTCATTGCACATCAGCCAACTTGATGGTCGATTTCGCTAGGGAAAACGACTCCGTTTCAAGAAGTGTAAGACATGAAAAAGATAGATATGCCTCTTAGCTTTGCACGGATACAAATTTCAGCCTTATTGCTTCAGTGAAACTCCAGATATAGCTGATATGGTAAAAGGTGTCGGAACTAGAACTGAACTGGATTTGCCCTTAATTCTAGTAATCTGAAATCACTCAAAGAAACTTGTGAAAAACACCAAATTACATAAAAATATAAAAGATCATAAACACAATTAGACTAAACAATAATAACTCGTATTTGACACAAAACAATAATAAAACATAACTAAAAACTATATAATTATACGAGTTATCACTGGTTCTTGAGACCATGATTGATTGAAGCTAGATGGATGAGTGTAATTCGCATAAGGATTTACTTCTTGGTAATTTTTCGAGTAGCCATAATTAGTATGATCCCACCATCCCTCATGGTAAGTGTTTGAGTAATGATCATACTGTTGGTCTTCGAACCATTGATGGCCTTGACATCCTCCCATAGCCAATTGTTGAACTGAGGAAGTGAGATTGGCTTGTTGATTCTCCATGTTCATGTATGCCACCAACTCTTCAAGTGTTAGATTGCTTAATTCCATCTTTTTTTTTTTTTCAAAATTTGAAAAGAAAAACATGTATGTACAAGAAAATAATACTAATTAGAACTGAAAATAAGAATAAACCAAGTAACAAATAAACTAAAGAAAACAATCCCCGGCAACGGCGCCAAAAATTTGATGCACCCAAAAGAGTGTATCTTATCTAACCTTGCACTAAAAAGATAAATTGTAAGTATAGTAGTTAGCAAGGGTCGAGTCCTCAAGGATTGGGTTTTAGTTTATAAGTTAATAGTTTAAAACTTAAATTCAAGAACAATAAAAGAAAAGGGGTTTTTGAAGCCAGATTTAAAATAAAGTAAATAATAAGAATAAGATGCAAGGCGGTATAACCAGCCAATAAAAATATATATACTAAATTAGGCGGTATAACCAGCCAATAAAAATATATATACTAAATTAGGCGGTATAACCAGCCAATAAAAATAAAACAAAGTTAATATACAAATTAGGCGGTATAACCAGCCAATAAAAATAAATATACTTTTAAAAATAAGTAAACTAGAAAAGTAAGAAAACAAGTAAGTAAGAAGAATCAAATATGAAAAATATGGTTAAGGTTTCATTCTCCACCACTAGACATCATTAAGAATCAATTTCAGATCTATCAATGTCAACCAACTATCAAAGTTAACAACCGTAGATAACAACAAGCTCTGTTATCCCAATCTTTCCTTAGTTTGTCGTTAAATAGAACAAGCTCTCTATTTAATCTCTAACCATTAAACAACCTAGAATAAGCTCTCTAAATTCAATTTAATGGCAGCTTTATGATGAGAAAGATAGGTTGATCTAAGCAACAAACACATAAGCTCAGATTGTTCAACTTAGGTTATGTTCCACTTTGCAATTATTGAAAACTTGACCATAATCATTAATCACAAATTGCCACTTATGAATAGGAAATCAAGACAATTACACGGATCACGACTCCTAGACTAGCAATAGATAATTATCAAGATCTATCTAGTTGTACACCTAAATAAATCAAGACAACATCATGAACAATTCTTGTAGAAGAACATAAGCAACTTTGATAGAAAATTAATGATAGATAGAATCTGAAAATCAATCACAAAACATGTCTAGGGCTTTGAAATCACCCTTAACCAAATAGAAGTTTAGCCTAGCATAGGCATTGTAAACATAAACATAAAATTAAAGAGAATCTAAGAAGGAAATAAAAGAAAGAAAGAAGAAGAAGAAAATAAAGAAAAAGAAAACTTAGAGAATTGATAACTCGTATAATTATATAGTTTTTAGTTATGTTTTATTATTGTTTTGTGTCAAATACGAGTTATTATTGTTTAGTCTAATTGTGTTTATGATCTTTTATATTTTTATGTAATTTGGTGTTTTTCACAAGTTTCTTTGAGTGATTTCAGATTACTAGAATTAAGGGCAAATCCAGTTCAGTTCCAGTTCCGACACATTTTGCCATATCAGCTATATCTGGAGTTTCACTGAAGCAATAAGGCTGAAATTTGTAGCCGTGCAAAGCTAAGAGGCATATCTATCTTTTTCATGTTTTATACTTCTTGAAACGGAGTCGTTTTCCCTAGCGAAATCGACCATCAAGTTGGCTGATGTGCAATGACGTCTGTGCTGACCTGTTTTCGTATTTTGCCCATATCTGCTTATCCACATCAGAAAATGAGCTGATTCCAATGGCTATGGATCCGTAACTGATAAGGGAACCTTTTTCTAGAAGACCATGTGATCAGATCAGGCCTCCAACATTGACGAAATCGACCATCAAGTTGGCTGATCAAAATTGTCATACAATATGACGAAAATTGTTAGAAAAATTCACCCACCTATTATACCTACCTTTGAAATTTGTAAAGCTTGTCTCTTGTCATTTAGCCTTCCAAAATGTGTATAAATAGAGGGCCTTGGATGATTGTAGAGGATCATATTAGCCATTGTAATAAAATTCTCTAAGTTTTCTTCTTCTTTCTTTTCTCTAGTTTTCTTTTTCTTTAGAAAGAGCAAGAAGTTGGATAATTAATATTCTTCTTCTTCTTCTTTCTTTCTTTTATTTTCTTCTTAGATTCTATTTAATTTTATGTTTATAATGCCTATGCTAGGCTAAACTTCTATTTGGTTAAGGGTGATTTCAAAGCCCTAGACATGTTTTGTGATTGATTTTCAGATTCTATCTATCATTAATTTTCTATCAAAGTTGCTTATGTTCTTCTACAAGAATTGTTCATGATGTTGTCTAGATTTATTTAGGTGTACAACTAGATAGATCTTGATAATTATCTATTGCTAGTTTAGGAGTCTTGATCCGTGTAATTGTCTTGATTTCCTATTCATAAGTGGCAATTTGTGATTAATGATTATGGTCAAGTTTTCAATAATTGCAAAGTGGAACATAACCTAAGTTGAACAATCCGAGCTTATGTGTTTGTTGCTTAGATCAACCTATCTTTCTCATCATAAAGCTGCCATTAAATTGAATTTAGAGAGCTTATTCTAGGTTGTTTAATGGTTAGAGATTAAATAGAGAGCTTGTTCTATTTAACGACAAACTAAGGAAAGATTGGGGTAACAGAGCTTGTTGTTATCTACGGTTGTTAACTTTGATAGTTGGTTTATATTGATAGATCTGAAATTGATTCTTAATGATGTCTAGTGGTGGAGAATGAAACCTTAACCATATTTTTCATATTTGATTCTTCTTACTTATTTGTTTTCTTACTTTTAGTTTGCTTATTTTTTATATTTATTTTTATTGGCTGGTTATACCGCCTAATTTGTATATTAACTTTGTTTTATTTTTATTGGCTGGTTATACCGCCTAATTTAGTATATATATTTTTATTGGCTGGTTATACCGCCTTGCATCTTATTCTTATTATTTACTTTAGTTTAAATCTGGCTTCAAAAACCCCTTTTCTTTTATTGTTCTTGAATTTAAGTTTTAAACTATTAACTTATAAACTAAAACCCAATCCCTGAGGACTCGACCCTTGCTAACTACTATACTTACAATTTATCTTTTTAGTGCAAGGTTAAATAAGATACACTCTTTTGGGTGCATCAAATTTTTGGCGCCGTTGCCGGGGATTGTTTTCTTTAGTTTATTTGTTACTTGGTTTATTCTTATTTTCAGTTCTAATGAGTTTTATTTTCTTGTACATACGGGTTTTTCTGATCAAATTTTAAAAAAAAAAAAAAAAAAAACGATGGAATTGAGCAATCTAACACTTGAAGAGTTGGTGGCATACATGAACATGGAGAATCAACAAGCCAATCTCACCTTCCCAGTTCAACAATTTGCCATGGGAGGATGTCAAGGCCATCAAGTGTTCCAAGACCAACAGTATGATCATTACTCAAACACTTACCATGAGGGATGGTGGGATCATACTAATTATGGCTACTCGAAAAATTACCAAGAAGTAGATCCTTATGCCAATTACACTCATCCATCTAGCTTCAATCAATCATGGTCCCAAGAACCAGATCTTTTTCAACCACCACATATGACTCAAAACTCGGGTACTTCTTTAGAAGATCTTGTCTATTCTCTTGTTACTGATACATTGCAATTTCAACAGGAAACAAGGGCAAGCATCCAGAGTTTGGAAAAGCAAATGATCCAATTGACTAGTAGTATGGTGGGATGGGTAGCACAAAGATCTGAAGAACTCCCTGCCCAAACAATGATTAACCCAAAGGAGAATACTACAATTGTGACCTTGAGGAATGAGGAACAAGATGAGGATGAGACAAAATTAGAGATGAATTCTATTCTTGAGGATAATGAAGCCAATGATCCAAATAAGAGTATTTCGGCACCTGAGGTAACGTTTAAGATTCCAATTTTTACTAATGTTTCTTCTCCACCTTTTCCTAGTAGATTCGCAAAGTTCAAGGAGGATGAACATGAACAAGACACGCTGGAAACCTTAAACAGTTTGTTTGTGGATGTCATTCAACAAGTACCAAAAGATGCACCATTCCTCGATGAGATATGCACCACCAAGGATGATGGAATAATACTTGTAATGGAGAATGCATCCACTGTTGTGCAAAGAAAGCTTCCTCTCAAACGCATAAATTTGGGAAATTTCATGCATGAGCCTGACAAGCCTAAAAAGCCAAGAAGGGGTGTTGGTTAGATTCAAAACACTAACTCAAGTGTTAATTGGGAAGGCAGCCCAATTAAAGATGAAATTGCCAACCTTCCATATTCAGATTTGCTTTCTCTTTCTTTTCCTTTTTCTTTTATTATTTTTATTGTTTTTATTTTTATTTCTTATGTTTCTTTGTTAATTGTGTTTACTGTTTTTAAGTTCATTTACGCTGCATAAGTTTCTTTTGTTTAATAGTTCTTTTCTCTTACATATAATTCTTGCATTGGGGGATAATAGCATTACATTAATGACAATGTAAGAATTATGTGTGGGGGGAAGAATTTAGAATTTTATTTAGAGTGTTTTGTTTTTGAGTCTTTTTATGTTGTTTTTCTTTCTGATCCTTGTTTTGAAAAACACTAGATGTAAATATAATTTTTTTTAACCCCGGTTAAATGGCGGATAACGGTACTCCGTGATTATTTAAATCGGTTCCATCAGCTACCCACAAAACTGATATTGTATATAAATTTCTCTTTCAATTTCTCTTTCATTTTTTTTTTCATTTTTTTCAGGATGGATGATATTCTCACAAGATTGCAGAAACGATTTCCTCCTTTTCCTCGAAATATTTTACTGAAGCTTTACCAAGTTCGACTTGAAAAATTAAGAATGCTTATGCACAAAGGGATTCCTGACGACATACGTTGGATAATTGAAGCCAAGGTACGTGAAGATGAATATCTTCCTGTTTTGCATTTACCAGGTACAGGTAGAAGCACTTTTGCAAAGAAGCGACGAGCAAAGCGCATGAGTTCAAATTGCCACAAATGTGCACGATGGACGTGTGACGGTAAATGTCGTTCTATTGGGATTCCGTCCTCTAATCGAGATGATAAAATTGAATTCATTAAGGATGGACTGAGTAAGGAGAATTTGGGTAATATCCAACTTTCTCTTGAGACGCATCCTAGTGGAGACGTACAAAGAGAAATTCTTGATTTATGGCCGCAATTCCAAAGGGAATGGCAACATCTTGGGAATCTGATGTTAAAAGACCCTGTTTGCCAGCTTGTAAGAAAACTGGATGGGAAGCATATCCTCGACTCATAGAAGGCGTTTAAGCCGTTTCTGGACGTAAAACCAGAGGAAGATGTGAGCCACAATCACAACTACAATAAATGACTTCTCAGCTTTTGGTTTGATTTGCAATAACTTTATTTCGGTTTAATTTACGTGTTATTCGATTTGTGTAATTATTCTCATTTTTTTTATTTGTCTTTTACGATTGATTTTTCTTCTCTTTTTTATTTTCTTCCTGAAATCACGCAAAAATCTTTTGTTAGGTTAACATTTTCTTCTGACAGGTCAAATAAACTTTCGGCGACATTATTACTCTTGACTTTTACGGTTGATTTTTCTTCTCTTTTTGATTTTCTTCCTGAAATCACGCAAAAATCTTTTGTTAGGTTAACATTTTCTTCTGACAGGTCAGATACACTTTCGACGACATTATTACTCTTGTCTGATTCACTACTCAGTCCTCTATATATTACACCACGTACTCATTCTCTTTCAGGCACTCGAAAAAAAAGAAAAAAAAAATGGAAAGTACTTCGTCCCAACGCATTAAAAAAATTTGTGTTTTTGGAGGTGCTTATCCAGGGAAAAATAACATATTCGCTGATGAAGCCATAAGAGTTGGAGTAATACTTGCCCAACAAAAGATCCAGTTGATTTATGGAGGCGGTAGTACGGGTTTAATGGGAGCAGTCGCTACAGCAGCACACGCCGGAGGAAGTCCAGTTCTAGGAATCGTGCCAAAACTATTCACAAGTTTTTGTGGACCTACCGTGGGTAAGGAAATACAAGTCTGGAGTATCCCTGAACGGATGACAATCATGTACCATTCTGCCGATGCATTCATTGCTTTACCAGGAGGTCTGGGTACATTGGAAGAAATAGCTTGCGTGGCTTCTTGGTCATCTTTGGTCACAAATAAGAAACCCATTGGTTTGCTTAATATTAATGGTTATTTTAGTAATTTGCTTTCATATTTAGATAATGCTGTGGATAATGGATTCATGTTTTCAGAGGCAAGGAGAACCATAATTTCTGCTACAACCATTGAAGATTTACTCAAAAAGCTCCAAGCTTATGAGTATTTATCTGCTACGGTTGTTTCGCAAACGCTCGGAAAAAGAAAAAGAGATATGGATGAGCAAGGAGTGGATTGCACTTTGTCTTTGTGACATTATCTAACATTTTGCTTGTTGTGTCTCAGTTATAATAAGTGGTTAGCAACCTCTGCAGGTAATATCTCCTAAATTCTACCTTTAAAATTTGACATTGGGGACAATGTCATATTTTAGTAGGGGGTAAGGGACATATTTTGCTAATTAAAAAAAAAACAAAAAAAAAATTGTTGTGTTTTAAGCCATTTAGAAGTATTCATTCTGAACAAGGTCTGAGTAAGGGAGACTTGAGACATACCTTGTCAGTTTGATTTCTTCTTTTCAAAAAAAAAATATATATATGTTATGTTTTAAGCAATTTAGAAGTATTCATTCTGAACAAGGTCTGAGTAAGGGAGACTTGAGACACACCTTGTCAGTTTGATTTTAATCTTTTTATGTTTACTTGTTAATTTTTGTTTAGTATTTTAAGATTATTTAGGTTGCATGAGTTTGTTTTGTTTTGAGTCTTAGCTGTTCCTATTCTTATGTTATTAGTTCTTTTCTCTTACACATGATTCTTTCATTTGAGTTAATAGACTTACATTGAGGACAATGTAAGAATTACGTGTGGGGGGGAATGATTTAGGATTTCTTTTATTTTTGTCTACTATTTTTTTTTCTTTATTATTATTATTATTATTATTTTTGTGAGTTTTAGTTCCTTTTTAATACAATGATGAGATATGAATTGCATAAGTCTAAAACAGATTTATTAGTGAGAAGATTTTCATGAGAATTGAGCTTGATGTCAACCTTTTTATGAGCCAATGTTAATATGATATGTTGATTGAGAAAGAAGCATGTTTAGACTTAATCTGACTTGTATAATCATCCTTGTGAGTTTTTGAGCCTATAATGATTGATGCATTATACAAATCAATCTAATTTCTTTTTTGAGTGCTCTTATGATTACATGATTCTCTAGAACTTGCTTTAAACCGTTTGAGACTATATTGATACATGTGACAACATGAATATGATAAAGGCATTAGGATTATAACCAGAGCCAAACAGCCATCCATTATTAATGTTCCAAGAGAACACACCCTTAGTGAACCAATTTGAGCCTACATTGAATAAGCTATCTCTTTGGTAACCATAACTTGTCCCTAACCTAAATATACTTATATCTTTATCTTTGTTCCAAAGATGAATTAGCATGTTTTGAGACAAGTTGCAAAGACAAGGAAGATTTATTGAAAATTTGGGTTAGAAACAAGAAATAAGTGTGGGGGGAAAAGAAAGAAAAAAGTCAAGAGAAAAAGAAAGGGATCATTGTCAAATACATTCCCATATTAAAAAAAAAAAAAAATCTTCTCTTGAACTTCTAGTTAAAGTAAAGAAAAAGATGTTACAAAGTTGGTTAGAATGATGCAAAGGCTCAACATGAATATTTAGCCTATGTTATTATGTGCTTTATAAGAGTTTTGAGAGGTTTTATTTGTATGATCTTTTTATGTCTCTAAACTTTATGAACTCTTTGGAACCTTTGTGATATATTTATCCTTTTGTTCTTCAACCACATTACAAACCCCTTGGCCCCATTACAACCTTGATTAAAGACCACTTGATTCATGAAGTTGTATGATCTAAATAGTGGAGAATAGGTGGACAAGCAAGAATATGGTAGAACTGTTTTCATGAGATTGATTGAGTGTAAACACTTCACCACTACTTTAAAGAGTGAAAATCATGAGGGTATCCCATGTGAGAAGTTGAGATTAAATTTGAACATGCAATATTTTGATTGAGATATGTTATGCTAATATTGGCTTAACTCAAACAATTTACATTCAAGCATGATTTTTTGTGAAATTCTTTAAGCTATTGATTAGTTTATAAGACTTGTTCAAATATTGTCTCTAATTTGTATTGAAAGGATTAGGAGTAAATATTTTTAGTATATGCAGTTTATTTATATTTTAGTTTTTCAATGTTTGTGGGTATCGTTCTAGTAAACCCTCACGAGACTAAACTCGTCCACTAGGGACACCTAGGGGTTTAAAGGCTTGTGTCACATGCTAAGTGCCACCGTGATTTCCTACGAAAGTGGATTAGATTAGATTCTCTTATTTTATTTTTATTGAGTCGTTGCTAGGGACTAGCAACAATCTAAGTGTGGGGGTGTGATAACTCGTATAATTATATAGTTTTTAGTTATGTTTTATTATTGTTTTGTGTCAAATACGAGTTATTATTGTTTAGTCTAATTGTGTTTATGATCTTTTATATTTTTATGTAATTTGGTGTTTTTCACAAGTTTCTTTGAGTGATTTCAGATTACTAGAATTAAGGGCAAATCCAGTTCAGTTCCAGTTCCGACACATTTTGCCATATCAGCTATATCTGGAGTTTCACTGAAGCAATAAGGCTGAAATTTGTAGCCGTGCAAAGATAAGAGGCATATCTATCTTTTTCATGTTTTATACTTCTTGAAACGGAGTCGTTTTCCCTAGCGAAATCGACCATCAAGTTGGCTGATGTGCAATGACGTCTGTGCTGACCTGTTTTCGTATTTTGCCCATATCTGCTTATCCACATCAGCAAATGAGCTGATTCCAATGGCTATGGATCCATAACTGATAAGGGAACCTTTTTCTAGAAGACCATGTGACCAGATCAGGCCTCCAACATTGACGAAATCGACCATGAAGTTGGCTGATCAAAATTGTCATACAATATGACGAAAATTGTTAGAAAAATTCACCCACCTATTATACCTACATTTGAAATTTGTAAAGCTTGTCTCTTGTCATTTAGCCTTCCAAAATGTGTATAAATAGAGGGCCTTGGATGATTGTAGAGGATCATATTGTAGATAGGTAGGATATTAGCCATTGTAATAAAATTCTCTAAGTTTTCTTCTTCTTTCTTTTCTCTAGTTTTCTTTTTCTTTAGAAAGAGCAAGAAGTTGGATAATTAATATTCTTCTTCTTCTTCTTTCTTTCTTTTATTTTCTTCTTAGATTCTATTTAATTTTATGTTTATAATGCCTATGCTAGGCTAAACTTCTATTTGGTTAAGGGTGATTTCAAAGCCCTAGACATGTTTTGTGATTGATTTTCAGATTCTATCTATCATTAATTTTCTATCAAAGTTGCTTATGTTCTTCTACAAGAATTGTTCATGATGTTGTCTAGATTTATTTAGGTGTACAACTAGATAGATCTTGATAATTATCTATTGCTAGTTTAGGAGTCTTGATCCGTGTAATTGTCTTGATTTCCTATTCATAAGTGGCAATTTGTGATTAATGATTATGGTCAAGTTTTCAATAATTGCAAAGTGGAACATAACCTAAGTTGAACAATCCGAGCTTATGTGTTTGTTGCTTAGATCAACCTATCTTTCTCATCATAAAGCTGCCATTAAATTGAATTTAGAGAGCTTATTCTAGGTTGTTTAATGGTTAGAGATTAAATAGAGAGCTTGTTCTATTTAACGACAAACTAAGGAAAGATTGGGGTAACAGAGCTTGTTGTTATCTACGGTTGTTAACTTTGATAGTTGGTTGATATTGATAGATCTGAAATTGATTCTTAATGATGTCTAGTGGTGGAGAATGAAACCTTAACCATATTTTTCATATTTGATTCTTCTTACTTACTTGTTTTCTTACTTTTAGTTTGCTTATTTTTTATATTTATTTTTATTGGCTGGTTATACCGCCTAATTTGTATATTAACTTTGTTTTATTTTTATTGGCTGGTTATACCGCCTAATTTAGTATATATATTTTTATTGGCTGGTTATACCGCCTAATTTAGTATATATATTTTTATTGGCTGGTTATACCGCCTTGCATCTTATTCTTATTATTTACTTTAGTTTAAATCTGGCTTCAAAAACCCCTTTTCTTTTATTGTTCTTGAATTTAAGTTTTAAACTATTAACTTATAAACTAAAACCCAATCCCTGAGGACTCGACCCTTGCTAACTACTATACTTACAATTTATCTTTTTAGTGCAAGGTTAAATAAGATACACTCTTTTGGGTGCATCAATAATTATCAAGATCTATCTAGTTGTACACCTAAATAAATCAAGACAACATCATGAGCAATTCTTGTAGAAGAACATAAGCAACTTTGATAGAAAATTAATGATAGATAGAATCTGAAAATCAATCACAAAACATGTATAGGGCTTTGAAATCACCCTTAACAAAATAGAAGTTTAGCCTAGCATAGGCATTGTAAACATAAACATAAAATTAAAGAGAATCTAAGAAGGAAATAAAAGAAAGAAAGAAAGAAGAAGAAAATAAAGAAAAAGAAAACTAGAGAAAAGAAAGAAGAAGAAAACTTAGAGAATTTTATTATAATGGCTAATATCCTACCAATGTACAATGCCTCATACAATCATCCAAGGCCCTCTATTTATACACATTTTGGAGGACTAAATGACAAGAGACAAGCTTTACAAATTTCAAAGGTAGGTATAATAGGTGGGTGCATTTTTCTAACAATTTTCGTCATATTGTATGACAATTTTGATCAGCCAACTTGATGGTCGATTTTGTCAATATTGGAAGCTTGATCTGATCACATGGTCTTCTATAAAAATGTTCCCCTATCAGTTAGTGATCCATAGCCGTTGGAATCAGCTCATTTTCTGATGTGGATCAGAAGATATGGGCAAAATACCAAAACAGGTCAGCACAGACATCATTGCACATCGGCCAACTTGATGGTCGATTTCGCTAGGGAAAACGACTCCGTTTCAAGAAGTGTAAAACATGAAAAGGTTAGATATGCCTCTTAACTTTGCACGGTTAAAATTTCAGCCTTATTGCTTCAGTGAAACTCCAGATATAGCTGATATGGTAAAAGGTGTCGGAACTGGAACTGAACTGAATTTGCCCTTAATTGTTGATTTAACCTAGTAATCTGAAATCACTCAAAGAAACTCGTAAAAAAACACCAAATTACATAAAAATATAAAAGATCATAAACACAATTAGACTAAGCAATAATAACTCGTATTTGACACAAAACAATAATAAAACATAACTAAAAACTATATAATTATACGAGTTATCACACCCCCGCACTTAGATTGTTGCTAGTCCCTAGCAACGACTCAATAAAAATAAAATAAGAAAATCTAATCTAATCCATTTTCGTAGGAAATCACGGTGGCACTTAGCATGTGACACAAGCCTTTAAACCCCTAGGTGTCCCTAGTGGACGAGTTTAGTCTCGTGAGGGTTTACTAGAACGATACCCACAAACATTGAAAAACTAAAATATAAATAAACTACATATACTAAAAATATTTACTCCTAATCCTTTCAATACACATTAGAGACAATCTTTGAACAAGTCTTATAAACTAATCAACAGCTTAAAGAATTTCACAAAAAATCATGCTTGAATGTAAATTGTTTGAGTTAAGCCAATATTAACATAACATATTTCAATCAAAATAGTGCATATTCAAACTTAATCTCAACTACTCACATGGGATACTCTCATGATTTTCATTCTTTAAAGTAGTGGTAAAGTGTTTACACTCAATCAATCTCATGAAAACAGTTCTACCATATTCTTGCTTGTCCACCTATTCTCCACTATTTAGATCATACAACTTCATGAATCAAGAGGTCTTTAATCAAGGTTGTAATGGGGCCAAGGGGTTTGTAATGTGGTTGAAGAACAAAAGGATAAAGATATCACAAAGGTTCCAAAGAGTTCATAAAGTTTAGAGACATAATAAGATCATACAAAGAAACTTCTCAAAACACTTTACAAGTACATAGTCACCTAGGCCGAATATTCATGTTGGGCCTTTTCTTCATTCTAAACAACTTTGTAACATCTTTTTCTTTTTCCACAAATTCAAGAGATGATTCATATTTTTTTTTATTTTTTTTTACATAGGAATGTATTTGCCAGTATTCCATTTCTTTTTCTCTTGACTTTTCTTTTCTTTCCCCCCCACACTTATTTCTTGTTTCTAACCCAAATTTTCAATAGATCTTCCTTGTCTTTGCAACTTGTCTCAAAACATGCTAATTCATCTT
This sequence comes from Fremontodendron californicum, assembly GCA_030761205.1. Taxonomy (NCBI): domain Eukaryota; kingdom Viridiplantae; phylum Streptophyta; class Magnoliopsida; order Malvales; family Malvaceae; genus Fremontodendron; species Fremontodendron californicum. The sequence goes on along the minus strand of JAULJL010000019.1, from coordinate 4,107,047 downwards.
TGGAACAAAGGTAAAGATATAAATAAGTATATTTAGGTTAGGGACAAGTTATGGTTACCAAAGAGATAGCATATTCAATGTAGGCTCAAATTGGTTCACTAAGGGTGTGTTCTCTTGGAACATCAATAAGGGATGGCTGTTTGGCCCTGGCTAAAAATCTTAATGCCTCTATCATATTCATGTTGTCACATGCATCAATATAGTCTCAACAAGGTCTAAAGCAAGTTCTAGAGAATCATGTAATCATAAGAGCACTCAAGAAAGAAATTAGATTGATTTGTATAATGCATCAATCATATAGGCTCAAAACTCACAAGGATGTTTATACAAGTCAATTTTAAGTCTAAACATGCTTCTTTCTCAATCAACATATCATATTAACATTGGCTCCATGAAAAATGATATCAAGCTTAATTCTCATGAAAAATCTTCTCACTACTAGACTAGTTTTAGACTTATGCAATTCATATCTCAGCATAGTATAGAAAAGAACTAAAACACACTAAAATTTTTAATAATAATAATAATATTAAAGACTCATAAAAAAAATAATAATAGGCAAAAATAAAAGAAATCCTAAATCCTTCCCCCCACACTTAATTCTTACATTGTCCTCAATGGAATGCTATTAACCCAAATGAAAGAATCATGTGTAAGAGAAAAGAACTAATAACATAAGAATAGAAATAACTAAGACTCAGAACAAAACAAATTCATGCAACCTAAATATTCCTAAAATACTAAACAAATAATTAATAAATAAGCATAAAAATAAAAATAATAAAAGAAAAGAAAAACACATGCAGATAATAAACGGACCAGATAGTTTTTTTTTTTTTTTTGAAAAGATAAAATCAAACTGACAAGGTGTGTCTCAAGTCTCCCTTACTCAGACCTTGTTCAGAATGAATGCTTCTAAATAGCTTAAAACACAACAATTATATATATATATATATATATTTTTGAAAAGATTAAATCAAAATGACAAGGTATGTCTCAAGTCTCCCTTACTCAGACCTTGTTCAGAATGAATGCTTCTAAATAGCTTAAAACACAACAATATATATATATTTTTTTAACAAATTAGCAAAATATGTCCCTTACCCCTACTAAAATATGACATTGTCCCCAATGTCAAATTTTAAAGGTAGAATTTAGGAGATATTACCTGCAGAGGTTGCTAACCACTTATTATAACTGAGACACAACAAACGAAATGTTAGATAATGTCACAAAGACAAAGTGCAATCCACTCCTTGCTTGTCCATATCTCTTTTTCTTTTTCCGAGCGTTTGCGAAACAACCGTAGCAGATAAATACTCATAAGCTTGGAGCTTTTTGAGTAAATCTTCAATGGTTGTAGCAGAAATTATGGTTCTCCTTGCCTCTGAAAACATGAATCCATTATCCACAGCATTATCTAAATATGAAAGCAAATTACTAAAATAACCATTAATATTAAGCAAACCAATGGGTTTCTTATTTGTGACCAAAGATGACCAAGAACCCACGCAAGCTATTTCTTCCAATGTACCCAGACCTCCTGGTAAAGCAATGAATGCATCGGCAGAAGGGTACATGATTGTTATCCGTTCAGGGATACTTGATGCACCCAAAAGAGTGTATCTTATTTAACCTTGCACTAAAAAGATAAATTGTAAGTATAGTAGTTAGCAAGGGTCGAGTCCTCAGGGATTGGGTTTTAGTTTATAAGTTAATAATTTAAAACTTAAATTCAAGAACAATAAAAGAAAAGGGGTTTTTGAAGCCAGATTTAAACTAAAGTAAATAATAAGAATAAGATGCAAGGCGGTATAACCAGCCAATAAAAATATATATACTAAATTAGGCGGTATAACCAGCCAATAAAAATATATATACTAAATTAGGCGGTATAACCAGCCAATAAAAATAAAACAAAGTTAATATACAAATTAGGCGGTATAACCAGCCAATAAAAATAAATATAAAAAAATAAGCAAACTAAAAGTAAGAAAACAAATAAGTAAGAAGAATCAAATATGAAAAATATGGTTATGGTTTCATTCTCCACCACTAGACATCATTAAGAATCAATTTCAGATCTATCAATATCAACCAACTATCAAAGTTAACAACCGTAGATAACAACAAGCTCTGTTACCCCAATCTTTCCTTAGTTTGTCGTTAAATAGAACAAGCTCTCTATTTAATCTCTAACCATTAAACAACCTCGAATAAGCTCTCTAAATTCAATTTAATGGCAGCTTTATGATGAGAAAGATAGGTTGATCTAAGCAACAAACACATAAGCTCGGATTGTTCAACTTAGGTTATGTTCCACTTTGCAATTATTGAAAACTTGACCATAATCATTAATCACAAATTGCCACTTATGAATAGGAAATCAAGACAATTACACGGATCAAGACTCCTAAACTAGCAATAGATAATTATCAAGATCTATCTAGTTGTACACCTAAATAAATCAAGACAACATCATGAACAATTCTTGTAGAAGAACATAAGCAACTTTGATAGAAAATTAATGATAGATAGAATCTGAAAATCAATCACAAAACATGTCTAGGGCTTTGAAATCACCCTTAACCAAATAGAAGTTTAGCCTAGCATAGGCATTGTAAACATAAACATAAAATTAAAGAAAATCTAAGAAGAAAATAAAAGAAAGAAAGAAGAAGAGGAAGAATATTAATTATCCAACCTCTTGCTCTCTCTAAAGAAAAAGAAAACTAGAGAAAAGAAAGAAAACTAGAGAAAAGAAAGAAGAAGAAAACTTAGAGAATTTTATTAAAATGGCTAATATCCTACCTATGTACAATATGATCCCTTACAATCATCCAAGGCCCTCTATTTATACACATTTTGGAGGGCTAAATGACAAGAGACAAGCTTTACAAATTTCAAAGATAGGTATATGACGATTTTGATCAGCCAACTTGATGGTCGATTTCGTCAATATTGGAAGCCTGATCTGATCACATGGGCTTCTAGAAAAAGGTTTCCCTATCAGTTACGGAACCATAGCCGTTGGAATCAGCTCATTTTCTGATGTGGTTAAGCAGATATGGGCAAAATACGAAAACATGTCAGCACAGACGTCATTGCACATCAGCCACCTTGATGGTCGATTTCTTCAATATTGGAGGCCTGATCTGATCACATGGTCTTCTAGACAAAGGTTCCCCTATCAGTTACGGAACCATAGCCGTTGGAATCAGCTCATTTGCTGATGTGGTTAAGCAGATATGGGGAAAATACGCAAACATGTCAGCACAGTCGTCATTGCACATCAGCCACCTTGATGGTCGATTTATTCAATATTGGAGGCCTGATCTGATCACATGGTCTTCTAGACAAAGGTTTCCCTATCAGTTACGGAACCATAGCCGTTGGAATCAGCTCATTTGCTGATGTGGATAAGAAGATATGGGCATAATACGAAAACATGTCAGCACAGACGTCATTGCACATCAGCCAACTTGATGGTCGATTTCTCTAGGGAAAACGACTCCGTTTTAAGAAGTGTAAAACATCAAAAAGATAGATATGCCTCTTAGCTTTGCATGGCTACAAATTTCAGCCTTATTGCTTCAGTGAAACTCGAGATATAGCTGATATGGCAAAAGGTGTCGGAACTGAAACTGAACTGGATTTGCCCTTAATTCTAGTAATCTGAAATCACTCAAAGAAACTTGTGAAAAACACCAAAATACATAAAAATATAAAAGATCATAAACACAATTAGACTAAACAATAATAACTCGTATTTGACACAAAACATTAATAAAACATAACTAAAAACTATATAATTATACGAGTTATCACACCCCTACACTTAGATTGTTGCTAGTCCCTAGCAACGACTCAATAAAAATAAAATAAGAAAATCTAATCTAATCCATTTTCGTAGGAAATCACGGTGGCACTTAGCATGTGACACAAGCCTTTAAACCCCTAGGTGTCCCTAGTGGACGAGTTTAGTCTCGTGAGGGTTTACTAGAACGATACCCACAAACATTGAAAAACTAAAATATAAATAAACTGCATATACTAAAAATATTTACTCCTAATCCTTTCAATACAAATTAGATACAATATTTGAACAAGTCTTATAAACTAAAGAATAGCTTAAAGAATTTCACAAAAAATCAAGCTCGAATGTAAATTGTTTGAGTTAAGCCAATATTAACATAATATATTTCAATCAAAATAGTGCATATTCAAACTTAATCTCAACCTCTCACATGGGATACTCTCATGATTTTCACTCTTTAAAGCAGTGGTAAAGTGTTTACACTCAATCAATCTCATGAAAACAGTTCTACCATATTCTTGCTTGTCCACCTATTCTCCACTATTTAGATCATACAACTTCATGAATCAAGAGGTCTTTAATCAAGGTTGTAATGGGGCCAAGGGGTTTGTAATGTGGTTGAAGAACAAAAGGATAAAGATATCACAAAGGTTCCAAAGAGTTCATAAAGTTTAGAGACATAAACAGATCATACAAAGAAACTTCTCAAAACTCTTTACAAGTACATAGTCACCTAGGCCGGATATTTATGTTGGGCCTTTTCTTCATTCTAAACGACTTTGTAACATCTTTTTCTTTTTCCACAAATTCAAGAGATGATTCATATATATATATATATATATTTTTTTTTTTTTTACATAGGAATGTATTTGCCAGTATTTCATTTTTTTTCTTTCCCCCCCACACTTATTTCTTGTTTCTAACCCAAATTTTTAACTAAAAATATCCCTTGTCTTTGCAACTTGTCTCAAAACATGCTAATTCATCTTTGGAACAAAGGTAAAGATATAAGTATATTTAGGTTAGGGACAAGTTATGGTTACCAAAGAGATAGCTTATTCAATGTAGGCTCAAATTGGTTCACTAAGGGTGTGTTCTCTTGGAACATCAATAAGGGATGGCTGTTTGGCTCTGGTTATAATCCTAATGCCTCTATCATATTCATGTTGTCACATGTATCAATATAGTCTCAAACGGTTTAAAGCAAGTTCTAGAGAATCATGTAATCATAAGAGCACTCAAGAAAGAAATTAGATTGATTTGTATAATGCATCAATCATTTTAGGCTCAAAAACTCACAATGATGATTATACAAGTCAGTTTTAATTCTAAACATGCTTCTTTCTCAATCAACATATCATATTAACATTGGCTCATAAAAAGGTTGACATCAAGCTCAATTCTCATGAAAATCTTCTCACTAATAAATCTGTTTTAGACTTATGCAATTCATATCTCATCATTGTATTAAAAAGGAACTAAAACACACTAAAAATAATAATAAAGACTCAAAAAAAAAAAAAAAATAGTAGACAAAAATAAAAGAAATCCTAAATCCTTCCCCCCACACTTAATTCTTACATTGTCCTCAATGTAAGTCTATTAACCCAAATGAAAGAATCGTGTGTAAGAGAAAAGAACTAATAACATAAGTATAGGAACAACTAGACTCAAAACAAAACAAACTCATGCAACCTAAATAATTCTAAAATACTAAACAAAAATTAACAAGTAAACATAAAAAATAAAAATAAAAACAATAAAAATAAAAATAATAAAAGAAAAAGGAAAAAAAAGAGAAAGAGAAAGCAAATCTGAATATGGAAGGTTGGCAATTTCTTCTTTAATTGGGTTGCCTTCCCAATTAACACTTGAGTTAGTGTTTTGAACCTAACCAACACCCCTTCTTGGCTTTTTAGGCTTGTCAGGCTCATACATGAAATTTTCCAAATTTATGCGTTTGAGAGGAAGCTTTCTTTGCACAACAGTGGATGCATTCTCCATTACAAGTATTATTCCATCATCCTTTGTGGTGCATATGTCATCGAGGAATGGAGCATATTTTGATACTTGTTGAATGACCTCCACAAACAAGTTGTTTAAGGTTTCCGGCATGTGTTGTTCATGTTCTTCCTCCTTGAACTTTGCAAATCTACTAGGAAAAGGTGGAGAAGAAACATTAGTAAAAAGTGAAACCTTAAACGTTACCTCAGGTGCCGAAATACTCTTATTTGGATCTTTGGCTTCATTATCATCAAGAATAGAATCCATCTCTAATTTTGTTTCATCCTCATCTTGTTCCTCATTCTTCAAGGTCACAAGAGTAGCATTCTCCTTTGGGTTAACCATCGTTTGGGCTGGGAGTTCTTCAGATCTTTGTGCTACCCATACCACCAAACTACTAGCCAATAGGCTCATTTGCCTTTCCAAACTCTGGATACTTGCCCTTGTTTCCTGTTGAAATTGCAAAGTATTAGTAACAAGAGAATCGACAAGATCTTCTAAAGAAGTACCTGAGTTTTGAGTCATATGTGGTGGTTGAAGAAGATCTGGTTCTTGAGACCATGATTGATTGAAGCTAGATGGATGAGTGTAATTGGCATAAAGATCTACTTCTTGGTAATTTTCTGAGTAGCCATAATTAGTATGATCCCACCATCCCTCATGGTAAGTGTTTGAGTAATGATCATACTGTTGGTCTTGGAACACTTGATGGCCTTGACATCCTCCCATGGCCAATTGTTGAACTGGGTAGGTGAGATTGGCTTGTTGATTTTCCATGTTCATGTATGCCACCAACTCTTCAAGTGTTAGATTGCTCAATTCCATCGTTTTTTTTTTATTTTTTTTATTTTTTATTTTTTTTTCAAAATTTGATCAGAAAATTCTCTAATTCTCTAATCGTTATATAGTTTATAGCTGATATAACTCGTATAATTATATAGTTTTTAGTTATGTTTTATTATTGTTTTGTGTCAAATACGAGTTATTATTGTTTAGTCTAATTGTGTTTATGATCTTTTATATTTTTATGTATTTTGGTGTTTTTCACAAGTTTCTTTGAGTGATTTCAGATTACTAGAATTAAGGGCAAATCCAGTTCAGTTCCAGTTCCGACACCTTTTGCCATATCAGCTATATCTCGAGTTTCACTGAAGCAATAAGGCTGAAATTTGTGGCCATGCAAAGCTAAGAGGCATATCTATCTTTTTGATGTTTTACACTTCTTGAAACGGAGTCGATTTCGCTAGGGAAAACGACTCCGTTTCAAGAAGTGTAAAACATCAAAAAGATAGATATGCCTCTTAGCTTTGCATGGCCACAAATTTCAGCCTTATTGCTTCAGTGAAACTCGAGATATAGCTGATATGGCAAAAGGTGTCGGAACTGGAACTGAACTGGATTTGCCCTTAATTCTAGTAATCTGAAATCACTCAAAGAAACTTGTGAAAAACACCAAAATACATAAAAATATAAAAGATCATAAACACAATTAGACTAAACAATAATAACTCGTATTTGACACAAAACAATAATAAAACATAACTAAAAACTATATAATTATACGAGTTATCACACCCCCACACTTAGATTGTTGCTAGTCCCTAGCAACGACTCAATAAAAATAAAATAAGAAAATCTAATCTAATCCATTTTCGTAGGAAATCACGGTGGCACTTAGCATGTGACACAAGCCTTTAAACCCCTAGGTGTCCCTAGTGGACGAGTTTAGTCTCGTGAGGGTTTACTAGAATGATACCCACAAACATTGAAAAACTAAAATATAAATAAACTACATATACTAAAAATATTTATTCCTAATCCTTTCAATACAAATTAGAGACAATCTTTGAACAAGTCTTATAAACTAATCAATAGCTTAAATAATTTCACAAAAAATCATGCTTGAATGTAAATTGTTTGAGTTAAGCCAATATTAACATAACATATCTCAATCAAAATAGTGCAAGTTCAAATTTAATCTCAACTTCTCACATGGGATACCCTCATGATTTTCACTCTTTAAAGTAGTGGTGAAGTGTTTACACTCAATCAATCTCATGAAAACAGTTCTACCATATTCTTGCTTGTACACCTATTCTCCACTATTTAGATCATACAACTTCATGAATCAAGAGGTCTTTAATCAAGGTTGTAATGGGGCCAAGGGTTTTGTAATGTGGTTGAAGAACAAAAGGATAACGATATCACAAAGGTTCCAAAGAGTTCATAAAGTTTAGAGACATAATAAGATCATACAAAGAAACTTATCAAAACTCTTTACAAGTACATAGTCACCTAGGCCGGATATTCATGTTGGGCCTTTTCTTCATTCTAAACAACTTTGTAACATCCTTTTCCTTTTCCACAAATTCAAGAGATGATTCATATTTTTTACTTAGGAATGTATTTGCCAGTATTCCATTTCTTTTTCTCTTGACTTTTCTTTTCTTTTCCCCCCACACTTATTTCTTGTTTCTAACCCAAATTTTCAACTAAAAATATCCCTTGTTTTTTGCAATATGTCTCAAAATATATAATCCATCTTTAGAACAAGGGTAAGGATATAAGTATATTTAGGCTAGGTGTAAGTTGTGGTTACCAATAAAACAGCATATTTAATGTAGGCTCAAATTGGCTCACTAGTGGGGATGTTCTCTTAGAACATTAATAATGGATGGCTGTTTGGCTCTGGTTATAATCCTAATGCCTGTATCATATTCATGTTGTCACATGTATCAATATAGTCTCAAACGGTTCAAAGCAAGTTCTAGAGAATCATGTAATCATAAGAGCACTCAAGAAAGAAATTAGATTGATTTGTATAATGCATAAATCATTATAGGCTCAAAAACTCACAAGGATGATTATACAAGTCAGATTAAGTCTAAACATGCTTCTTTCTCAATCAACATATCATATTAACATTGGCTCATAAAAAAAATTGACATCAAGCTCAATTCTCATGAAAATCTTCTCACTAATAAATCTGTTTTAGACTTATGCAATTCATATCTCATCATTGTATTAAAAAGGAACTAAAACTCAAAAAAAAAAATTAATAATAATAATAAAGACTAAAAAAAAAATAATAATAGACAAAATAAAAGAAATCCTAAATCATTCCCCCCACACTTAATTCTTACATTGTCCTCAATGTAAGTCTATTAACCCAAATGAAAGAATTATGTGTAAGAGAAAAGAACTAATAACATAAGAATAGGAACAACTAAGACTCAAAACAAAACAAAACCATGCAACCTAAATAATCCTAAAATACTAAACAAAAATTAACAAGTAAACATAAAAAGATTAAAATCAAACTGACAAGGTATGTCTCAAGTCTCCCTTACTCAGACCTTGTTCAGAATGAATACTTCTAAATTGCTTAAAACAAAACAAACTCTTTTTTTTTTTTTTTTTGGAAAAGAAGAAATCAAACTGACAAGGTATGTCTCAAGTCTCCCTTACTCAGACCTTGTTCAGAATGAATACTTCTTAATTTTTTTTTTTTTTTAAATTAGCAAAATATGTCCCTTACCCCCTACTAAAATATGACATTGTCCCCAATGTCAAATTTTAAAGGTAGAATTTAGGAGATATTACCTGCAGAGGTTGCTAACCACTTATTATAACTGAGACACAACAAGCAAAATGTTAGATAATGTCACAAAGACAAAGTGCAATCCACTCCTTGCTCGTCCATATCTCTTTTTCTTTTTCCGAGCGTTTGCGAAACAACCGTAGCAGATAAACACTCATAAGCTTGGAGCTTTTTAAGTAAATCTTCAATGGTTGTAGCAGAAATTATGGTTCTCCTTGCCTCTGAAAACATGAATCCATTATCCACAGCATTATCTAAATATAAAAGCAAATTACTAAAATAACCATTAATATTAAGCAAACCAATGGGTTTCTTATTTGTGACCAAAGATGACCAAGAAGCCACGCAAGCTATTTCTTCCAATGTACCCAGACCTCCTGGTAAAGCAATGAATGCATCGGCAGAATGGTACATGATTGTTATCCGTTCAGGGACACTCCAGACTTGTATTTCCTTACCCACGGTAGGTCCACAAAAACTTGTGAATAGTTTTGGCACGATTCCTAGAACTGGACTTCCTCCGGCGTGTGCTGCTGTAGCGACTGCTCCCATTAAACCCGTACTACCGCCTCCATAAATCAAGTGGATCTTTTGTTGGGCAAGTATTACTCCAACTCTTATGGCTTCATCAGTGAATATGTTATTTTTCCCTGGATAAGCACCTCCAAAGACACAAATTTTTTTAATGCGCTGGGATGAAGTACTTTCCATTTTTTTTTCTTCGAGTGCCTGAAAGAGAATGAGTACATGGTGTAATATATAGAGGACTGAGTAGTGAATCAGACAAGAGTAATAATGTCGCCGAAAGTGTATCTGACCTGTCAGAAGAAAATGTTAACCTAACAAAAGATTTTTGCGTGATTTCAGGAAGAAAATCAAAAAGAGAAGAAAAAATCAACCGTAAAAGACAAATAAAAAAAACGAGAATAATTACACAAATCGAACAACACGTAAATTAAAACAAAATAAAGTTATTGCAAATCAAACCAAAAGCTGAGAAGTCATTTATTGTAGTTGTGATTGTGGCTCACATCTTCCTCTGGTTTTACGTCCAGAAACGGCTTAAACGCCTTCTATGAGTCGAGGATATGCTTCCCATCCAGTTTTCTTACAAGCTGGCAAACAGGGTCTTTTAACATCAGATTCCCAAGATGTTGCCATTCCCTTTGGAATTGCGGCCATAAATCAAGAATTTCTCTTTGTACGTCTCGACTAGGATGCGTCTCAAGATAAAGTTGGATATTACCCAAATTCTCCTTACTCAGTCCATCCTTAATGAATTCAATTTTATCATCTCGATTAGAGGACGGAATCCCAATAGAACGACATTTACCGTTACACGTCCATCGTGCACATTTGTGGCAATTTGAACTCATGCGCTTTGCTCGTCGCTTCTTTGCAAAAGTGCTTCTACCTGTACCTGGTAAATGCAAAACAGGAAGATATTCATCTTCACGTACCTTGGCTTCAATTATCCAACGTATGTCGTCAGGAATCCCTTTTTGCATAAGCATTCTTAATCTTTCAAGTCGAACTTGGTAAAGCTTCAGTAAAATATTTCGAGGAAAAGGAGGAAATCGTTTCTGCAATCTTGTGAGAATATCATCCATCCTGAAAAAAAAAAGAATGAAAAAAAATTGAAAGAGAAATTGGAAGAGAAATTTATATACAATATCAGTTTTGTGGGTAGCTGATGGAACCGATTTAAATAATCACGGAGTACCGTTATCCGCCATTTAACCGGGGTTAAAAAAAAAAAAAATTTATATTTACATCTAGTTATTTTCAAAACAAGGATCAGAAAGAAAAACAACATAAAAAGACTCAAAAACAAAACACTGTAAATAAAATCCTAAATTCTTCCCCCCACACATAATTTTTACATTGTCCTCAATGTAATGCTATTATCCCCCAATGCAAGAATTATATGTAAGAGAAAAGAACTATTAAACAAAAGAAAAGAAAAACAATAAAAGATAGAATGATGGAGAGTAAGGAATATGCAAATCTGATATAATAGATGCTCTCCATCCTTTTGGGTTGCCTCTCCAAGAAGCGCTTGGTTTATTGTCCTCAGCTTGACTTAGACCCATGCCATTATTATTCAACATACTTTGGCTCAAAAAGTGGAAACTCCTCCACATCTTGTATTGGAAAGTTCTCATAGTAAGGCTTCAATCTATGACCATTCACTTTGAATGCCTTATCTGTTTTCGGGCTTTGGATTTCAACTGCACCATGAGTAAATACATTAGTAATAACAAAAGGTCCAACCCAACGAGAACGTAACTTACCTGGATATAACTTAAGGCGTGAATGGAAGAGAAGAACTTTTTGTCCAACAACAAATTCTTTTCTTGATATCATCTTGTCATGGAATGCCTTAGTTTTTTCCTTGTAAATCCTAGAATTCTGATAGGCATCATTCCTTATCTCCTCTAATTCTTGTAGGTCAAGTTTTCTTTTCTTTCCTATCTCATCCATCTCCATGTTGCATTGTTTGATAGCCCAATATGATTTATGTTCCAATTCAACCGGAAGATGACAAGGCTTACCATAAATAAGTCGATAAGGAGACATACCAATGGGTGTCTTATATGCTGTCCTATAAGCCCAAAGTGCATCATCAAGTCGTGAACTCCAATCCTTCCTATTTGGATTAACTGTCTTTTCAAGGATGGACTTAACTTCTCGGTTTGACACTTCAGCTTGCCCACTAGTTTGAGGATGATATGAGGTGGAGACCTTGTGTGTGATGTTATACTTCCTCAAAAGTGCTTCCATAGTCCTATTGCAAAAGTGAGTACCTCTATCGCTGATTATGGCCTTTGGCGTTCCAAACCTAGCAAAGATGTTAGTCTTGACAAAATCTGAAACAACTTTAGAGTCATTAGTCCTAGTGGATTTTGCTTCCACCCACTTTGAAACATAATCAACGGCAAGTAAAATATAAAGATTACCAAAAGAAGGAGGAAAAGGTCCCATGAAATCCATGCCCCATACATCAAAAATTTCAATAATAAGTATTGGAGTTTGAGGCATTTGATTTCTAGCACCTAAGTTACCAGTTCTTTGGCAACGATCACATGACTTGCAAAAGAGGTATGCATCTTTGAATATGGTAGGCCAATAAAATCCAGAATCAAGAACTTTCATGGCTGTTCTTTTGGATCCAAAGTGTCCTCCACATGCATAAGAGTGACAAAAGGTGAGAATAGATTGAAATTCAGTTTCGAGTACACACCTTCTTATAATCTGATCGGAGCAATGCTTCCAAAGGTAAGGATCATCCCATATGTAGTATTTGGCATCACTCTTGATCTTATTTCTTTGAGCTTGTGTCAACTCTTGTGGCAACTTCTTGGTAACTAAGTAATTAACAATATCAGCATACCAAGGAGTTGTTGTTCTTATAAAAAGAAGTTGCTCATCCGGAAAGTTCTCATTCAAGGGTAGTGCATCATCTTCATGAACTAAACGGCTAAGATGGTCCGCAACCAGGTTGTCACTACCTCTCTTATCTTTTATCTCCAAATCAAACTCTTGTAAGAGAAGTATCCATCTAATCAACCTTGGTTTGGCCTCCTTTTTAGTGAGTAAGTACTTAAGGGCTGCATGGTCAGAAAATACAATTACTTTAGTACCAATTAAATAAGATCGAAATTTTTCTAAAGCAAATACAACAGCCAAAAGTTCTTTTTCAGTAGTGGAATAGTTCAATTGAGCATCATTAAGAGTTCGTGAGGCATAATAAATGGCATGTGAGGCTTTGCCAACCCGTTGGCCCAAAACAGCTCCAATGGCATAGTCACTAGCATCACACATGATTTCAAAAGGTATATTCCAATCTGGTGGTTGCATGATAGGAGCTGATGTCAAGAGTCCCTTCAATGTTTCAAACGCCTCTTTGCATTTATCATCAAAGTGGAAAACCACATCTTTTTGTAGTAGCTTGCAAATAGGTAATGTGATCTTTGAGAAGTCTTTGATAAATCTCCTATAGAAACCTGCATGTCCAAGAAAAGAACGAACCTCTCTCACATTTGTGGGAGGTGGTAAAGAATGCATAATATCTATTTTAGATTTATCAACCTCCATCCCTCTAGAAGAAATAACATGACCCAAAACTATTCCTTGTTCTACCATAAAGTGACATTTTTCCCAATTCAAAACAAGGTTAGTTTCCATGCATCTTTCAAGTACAAGTGTAAGGTTCTCTAGACATCTATCAAAAGAATCACCATAGACACTAAAATCATCCATAAACACTTCTATGATGTTCTCTACATAATCTGAAAATATGCTAACCATACACCTTTGGAATGTAGCTGGTGCATTACAAAGACCAAATGGCATACGCCGGTATGCAAAAGTACCAAATGGACATGTGAATGTTGTTTTCTCTTGGTCCTCCGGATCAATGGCTATTTGATTATAACCTGAAAAACCATCAAGAAAACAATAATGAGAATGGCCAGCTAACCTTTCAAGCATTTGATCAATAAAAGGAAAGTGGTCTTTGCGAGTTGTGGAATTAAGTTTACGATAATCAATACAAACTCGCCATCCTGTTTGAATCCTAGTAGGAACAAGTTCATTCTCATTATTTGTTACCACCGTTACACCTGATTTCTTTGGAACCACTTGGACTGGGCTCACCCATTTGCTATCCGAGATAGGATAGATCACTCCAACATCTAGGAGCTTCAGTATCTCCTTTTTTACAACCTCCATCATAGGAGGGTTCAATCTCCTTTGTGCTTCTCTTGTTGGTTTAGACCCTTCCTCTAACAAAATCCTGTGCATGCACATGGATGGGCTTATTCCCTTGATATCGGCAATTGTCCAACCAATTGCTGTTTTATGCTCTCTAAGCACCCGGATAAGTCGCTCTTCTTGCAAAGGTGTGAGCTCTTTGGCAATGATGACAGGTAGTGTGTCCTTTTCCCCTAAGAACAAATATTTCAAGTGGTTCGGTAGTGGTTTCAACTCTAAAGTTGGTGCCTGCAAAATGGAAGGTAGAAGTTTCTCATTAGATAAAGGCAAATCAATAAATGAAACATCAAACCTTGCATCTTTAGGTTGCAGCGAGTGTAAAGATTCTAGTGCCCCTTCCACCTGGTCACTCAAGGCTAGTTTAGCATTCCCCATTCCGAGATGGTTGCTAAGGACTATTTCTACACTATCTTCACCATCTAGCTCATAAGCTTGCTGCACTAGTGAGTCAATTATATCAATATTAAAAACAGAATGCACATCACTAGGATATCTCATGGCCTCAAAAATGTTAAAGCGAATTATTTCACCATCAAATTCCATAGTTAAAGTGCCATCATGTACATCTATTTTAGTTCTTGCTGTTTTCAAGAATGGTCTCCCTAATAGAATAGGTGTGGGATTAGAAGACATCTCATCTTCCATCTCAATAACATAAAAGTCAGCGGGAAAAACCAATTCATTAACCTGTACAAGAACGTCTTCTACAACTCCTCTTGGATAAGTGTTAGAACGGTCAGCAAGTTGTATTATAACACCGGTTTCCTCTAATGGTCCTAGATTCAATGAAGCATAAATTGAATATGGCATGACATTAATAGATGCCCCTAGATCTAGCATAGCACGCTCAAACCTGGTGTTGCCTATCTTACAAGGAATGGTAAACATACCTGGATCCTTGCATTTAGGTGGGAGTTTCTTTTGAAGAACAGCTGACACATTCTCCCCTACACTTACCTTTTCATTCCATTTCAACTTCCGTTTAGATGTGCACAACTCTTTTAGGAACTTGGCATATCTTGGCACTTGCTTGATAGCATCTAGTAAAGGAATGTTCACCTCTACTTTCCGGAAGGTTTCCAAAATTTCCTTCTCTTGCTCCTCCTTCTTGGACTTTGCTAACCTGCTAGGAAAAGGTGGAGGAGTTATATAAGAAGGAAAGGATGGTTTAGGAATTACCTTTTTTAGTGGCTCGTTGGGATGTGAAGAGGATGCCATGGTATTGTTCTCCCCTTGAGCACTATCATTTTGTGGTTTCTCTAGCTGTTTCCCACTTCTTAAATTTATAGCATTGGCATTCTCTCTTGGATTCACTATGGTTTGGGAAGGTAATTTCCCAGAATCCCTTGCTTGCATTTGACTCATGGTTGTTGCCAATTGCCCTATTTGAGTCTCCAAATTTCGAATACTTGTCTTTGTTTCCTGTTGAAATTGAATTGTATTAGTAGAAAGAGCTTTAACAAGATCTTCAAGAGAAGTACCTGAATTTTGGGTGGGTGGTAGTTGTTGTCGGGTTTGGTATGGTTGTTGCACTCTTTGCTGAAAACCCGGTGGCCTGTGGTCAAATGGTGGAGGAATAGTTTGTGATTGGTTCCCTCCATAATTGAAGTTTGGATGATCCCTCCATCCTGGATTGTAAGTGTTTGAGTAGGGATCATATTTCCTTGATTGGTTCTGAAATCCACCCATGGCATTCACATGTTCATTGGTATCCTCTTGAAGTGTTGGACACATATCAGTTTGGTGCCCTATGTTTGAACATATACCACAAGCCTTTATTTGTTGTATTTTACCTACAGCCAATTGTTGAACAAGAGAAGTCAGTTTATCAAATTTTTGTTCAAGGGATGATATACTTACCTCATTAACTCTCTTGGGTTGTGGTGGTGGATCTTGTCTCATTGAGAACTGTTGAGAATTGGCTGCCATATTGGAGATTAATGTTCTAGCAGCCCTGGGAGTCTTATCAACTAGAGCTCCCCCACTAGCGGCATCTATCATACTTCTCTCCATGGGCATGAGACCTTCATAGAAGTATTGGATGAGAAGTTGTTCACTTATCTGATGGTGTGGACATGATGCACAAAGTTTCTTGAACCTCTCCCAATATTCATATAAGGACTCTCCGTTGTATTGCCGAATCCCACATATCTCTTTCCTAATGTTGGCAGCCTTAGATGCTGGGAAATACCTTTCCAAGAATGCTTTCTTCAAATCATTCCATGTAGTGATGGTCCCGGATGGTAGATAGTAGAGCCATTCCTTTGCTGAATCAGCTAGAGAGAATGGGAAGGCTCTCAACTTAACTTGCTCTTCCGTGACCCCTGTTGGTCTCATGCTTGAGCAAACTACATGGAATTCCTTGAGGTGCTTATTTGGATCCTCTCCTGCAAAACCATGAAAAGTTGGGAGAAGATGAATCAAACCAGATTTTAATTCAAAAGCTACCTCAAGATTAGCATATTCAATGCATAATGGTTGTTGACCCAAGTCCGGAGCGGCTAGCTCCTTGAGAGTTCGGTTGTCAGCTGCTGCCATCTCTCCTTGCTTCTCTTGGATGTTTTGGATCAACTCCTCAATTGGTTGTTGGTGAGAAGTTATAAATTCCCGAATTTTCCTAAGTCGTAAGTCTTCTTCGGGGGCTTGGAACATTCACTAATAAAAAAAAATAAGAAAGTAAATAATTAGAACAGAAAATAAGAATAAACCAATAAACTAATAAACTAAAGAAAGCAATCCCCGGCAACGGCGCCAAAAACTTGATGCACCCAAAAGAGTGTATCTTATTTAACCTTGCACTAAAAAGATCAATTGTAAGTATAATGATTAGCAAGGGTCGAGTCCTCAGGGATTGGGTTTTAATCTATGAGTTATTAGTTTATAACTTACGTTCAAAGAAAACAATAAAAGAAAAGGGGTTTTTGAAGCCAGATTTAAACTAAAGTAAATAATAAGAATAAGATGCAAGGCGGTATAACCAGCCAATAAAAATATATATACTAAATTAGGCGGTATAACCAGCCAATATATATGCTAAATTAGGCGGTATAACCAGCCAATAAAAATAAAACAAAGTTAATATACAAATTAGGCGGTATAACCAGCCAATCAAAATAAATATAAAAAATAAGCAAACTAGAAAAGTAAGAAAACAAGTAAGTAAGAAGAATCAAATATGAAAAATATGGTTAAGGTTTCATTCTCCACCACTAGACATCATTAAGAATCAATTTCAGATCTATCAATACCAACCAACTATCAAAGTTAATAACCGTAGATAACAACAAGCTCTGTTATCCCAATCTTTCCTTAATTTGTCGTTAAATAGAACAAGCTCTCTATTTAATCTCTAACCATTAAACAACCTAGAATAAGCTCTCTAAATTCAATTTAATGGCAGCTTTATGATGAGAAAGATAGGTTGATCTAAGCAACAAACACATAAGCTCGGATTGTTCAACTTAGGTTATGTTCCACTTTGCAATTATTGAAAACTTGACCATAATCATTAATCACAAATTGCCACTTATGAATAGGAAATCAAGACAATTACACGGATCAAGACTCCTAAACTAGCAATAGATAATTATCAAGATCTATCTAGTTGTACACCTAAATAAATCAAGACAACATCATGAACAATTCTTGTAAAAGAACATAAGCAACTTTGATAGAAAATTAATGATAGATAGAATCTGAAAATCAATCACAAAACGTGTCTAGGGCTTTGAAATCACCCTTAACCAAATAGAAGTTTAGCCTAGCATAGGCATCATAAACATAAACATAAAATTAAAGAGAATCTAAGAAGGAAATAAAAGAAAGAAAGAAGAAGAAGAAGAATATTAATTATCCAACCTCTTGCTCTTTCTAAAGAAAAAGAAAACTAGAGAAAAGAAAGAAGAAGAAAACTTAGAGAATTTTGTTAAAATGGCTAATATCCTACCAATCTCCAATATGATCCCTTACAATCACCCAAGGCCCTCTATTTATACACATTTTGGAGGGCTAAATGACAAGAGACAAGCTTTACAAATTTCAAAGGTAGGTATAATAGGTGGGTGCATTTTCTAACAATTTTCGTCATACATGACGATTTTGATCAGCCAACTTGATGGTCGATTTTGTCAATTTTGCAGGCCTTATCTGATCACATGGTCTTCTAGAAAAATGTTACCCTATCAGTTACGGATCCATAGCCGTTGGAATCAGCTCATTTGCTGATGTGGATAAGCAGATATGGGCAAAATACGAAAACATGTCAGCACAGACGTCATTGCACATCAGCCAACTTGATGGTCGATTTCGCTAGGGAAAACGACTCCGTTTCAAGAAGTGTAAAACATCAAAAAGATAGATATGCCTCTTAGCTTTGCATGGCCACAAATTTCAGCCTTATTGCTTCAGTGAAACTCGAGATATAGCTGATATGGCAAAAGGTGTCGGAACTGGAACTGAACTGGATTTGCCCTTAATTCTAGTAATCTGAAATAGAGAATTTTCTGGAGAATCCTGTAATCATAAGAGAACTGGAACTGAACGGTTTAAAGCAAGTTCTAGAGAATCCTGTAATCATAAGAGCACTCAAGAAAGAAATTAGACTGATTTGTATAATGCATCAATCATTATAGGCTCAAAAACTCACAAGGATGATTATACAAGTCAGATTAAGTCTAAACATGCTTCTTTCTCAATCAACATATCATATTAACATTGGCTCATAAAAAAAAATGATATCAAGCTCAATTCTCATGAAAATCTTCTCACTAATAACTCTGTTTTAGACTTATGCAATTCATATCTCATCATTGTATTAAAAAGGAACTAAAACACACTAAAAATTATAATAAAGACTCATAAAAAAAAAATAGTAGACAAAAATAAAAGAAATCCTAAATCATTCCCCCCACACTTAATTCTTACATTGTCCTCAATGTAAGTCTATTAACCCAAATGAAAGAATCATGTGTAAGAGAAAAGAACTAATAACATAAGAATAGGAACAGCTAAGACTCAAAACAAAACAAACTCATGCAACCTAAATAATCTTAAAATACTAAACAAAAATTAACAAGTAAACATAAAAAGATTAAAATCAAACTGACAAGGTGTGTCTCAAGTCTCCCTTACTCAGACCTTGTTCAGAATGAATACTTCTAAATTGCTTAAAACACAACAAACTTTTTTTTTTTTTTTTTTTTGAAAAGAAGAAATCAAACTGACAAGGTATGTCTCAAGTCTCCCTTACTCAGACCTTGTTCAGAATGAATACTTCTTAAATTTTTTTTTTTTTTTTTTTTTTTTTTTTTTTTTTTTAAATTAGCAAAATATGTCCCTTACCCCCTACTAAAATATGACATTGTCCCCAATGTCAAATTTTAAAGGTAGAATTTAGGAGATATTACCTGCAGAGGTTGCTAACCACTTATTATAACTGAGACACAACAAGCAAAATGTTAGATAATGTCACAAAGACAAAGTGCAATCCACTCCTTGCTCGTCCATATCTCTTTTTCTTTTTCCGAGCGTTTGCGAAACAACCGTAGCAGATAAACACTCATAAGCTTGGAGCTTTTTAAGTAGATCTTCAATGGTTGTAGCAGAAATTATGGTTCTCCTTGCCTCTGAAAACATGAATCCATTATCCACAGCATTATCTAAATATAAAAGCAAATTACTAAAATAACCATTAATATTAAGCAAACCAATGGGTTTCTTATTTGTGACCAAAGATGACCAAGAAGCCACGCAAGCTATTTCTTCCAATGTACCCAGACCTCCTGGTAAAGCAATGAATGCATCGGCAGAATGGTACATGATTGTTATCCGTTCAGGGACACTCCAGACTTGTATTTCCTTACCCACGGTAGGTCCACAAAAACTTGTGAATAGTTTTGGCACGATTCCTAGAACTGGACTTCCTCCGGTGTGTGCTGCTGTAGCGACTGCTCCCATTAAACCCGTACTACCGCCTCCATAAATCAAGTGGATCTTTTGTTGGGCAAGTATTACTCCAACTCTTATGGCTTCATCAGCGAATATGTTATTTTTCCCTGGATAAGCACCTCCAAAGACACAAATTTTTTTAATGCGCTGGGATGAAGTACTTTCCATTTTTTTTTTTCGAGTGCCTGAAAGAGAATGAGTACATGGTGTAATATATAGAGGACTGAGTAGTGAATCAGACAAGAGTAATAATGTCGCCGAAAGTGTATCTGACCTGTCAGAAGAAAATGTTAACCTAACAAAAGATTTTTGCGTGATTTCAGGAAGAAAATCGAAAAGAGAAGAAAAAATCAACCGTAAAAGACAAATAATAAAAAAAAAAAAAAACGAGAATAGTTACACAAATCGAACAACACGTAAATTAAAACAAAATAAAGTTATTGCAAATCAAACCAAAAGCTGAGAAGTCATTTATTGTAGTTGTGATTGTGGCTCACATCTTCCTCTGGTTTTACGTCCAGAAACGGCTTAAACGCCTTCTATGAGTCGAGGATATGCTTCCCATCCAGTTTTCTTACAAGCTGGCAAACAAGGTCTTTTAACATCAGATTCCCAAGATGTTGCCATTCCCTTTGGAATTGCGGCCATAAATCAAGAATTTCTCTTTGTACGTCTCCACTAGGATGCGTCTCAAGAGAAAGTTGGATATTACCCAAATTCTCCTTACTCAGTCCATCCTTAATGAATTCAATTTTATCATCTCGATTAGAGGACGGAATCCCAATAGAACGACATTTACCGTTACACGTCCATCGTGCACATTTGTGGCAATTTGAACTCATGCGCTTTGCTCGTCGCTTCTTTGCAAAAGTGCTTCTACCTGTACCTGGTAAATGCAAAACAGGAAGATATTCATCTTCACGTACCTTGGCTTCAATTAGCCAACGTATGTCGTCAGGAATCCCTTTGTGCATAAGCATTCTTAATCTCTCAAGTCGAACTTGGTAAAGCTTCAGTAAAATATTTCGAGGAAAAGGAGGAAATCGTTTTTGCAATCTTGTGAGAATATCATCCATCCTGAAAAAAAAAGAATGAAAAAAAATTGAAAGAGAAATTGGAAGAGAAATTTATATACAATATCAGTTTTGTGGGTAGCTGATGGAACCGATTTAAATAATCACGGAGTACCGTTATCCGCCATTTAACCGGGGTTAAAAAAAATAAATTAAAAATTATATTTACATCTTGTAAGAGAAAAGAACTATTAAACAAAAGAAAAGAAAAACAATAAAAGATAGAATGATGGAGAGTAAGGAATATGCAAATCTGATATAATAGATGCTCTCCATCCTTTTGGGTTGCCTCCCAAGAAGCGCTTGGTTTATTGTCCTCAGCCTAACTTAGACCCATGCCATTATTATTCAACATACTTTGGCTCAAAAAGTGGAAACTCCTCCACATCTTGTATTGGAAAGTTCTCATAGTAAGGCTTCAATCTATGACCATTCACTTTGAATGCCTTATCTGTTTTTGGGCTTTGGATTTCAACTGCACCATGAGTAAATACATTAGTAATAACAAAAGGTCCAACCCAACGAGAACGTAACTTACCTGGATATAACTTAAGGCGTGAATGGAAGAGAAGAACTTTTTGTCCAACAACAAATTCTTTTCTTGATATCATCTTGTCATGGAATGCCTTAGTCTTTTCCTTGTAAATCCTAGAATTCTGATAGGCATCATTCCTTATCTCCTCTAATTCTTGTAGGTCAAGTTTTCTTTTCTTTCCTATCTCATCCATCTCCATGTTGCATTGTTTGATAGCCCAATATGATTTATGTTCCAATTCAACCGGAAGATGACAAGGCTTACCATAAACAAGTCGATAAGGAGACATACCAATGGGTGTCTTATATGCTGTCCTATAAGCCCAAAGTGCATCATCAAGTCGTGAACTCCAATCCTTCCTATTTGGATTAACTGTCTTTTCAAGGATGGACTTAACTTCTCGGTTTGACACTTCAGCTTGCCCACTAGTTTGAGGATGATATGAGGTGGAGACCTTGTGTGTGATGTTATACTTCCTCAAAAGTGCTTCCATAGTCCTATTGCAAAAGTGAGTACCTCTATCGCTGATTATGGCCTTTGGCGTTCCAAACCTAGCCAAGATGTTAGTCTTGACAAAATCTGAAACAACTTTAGAGTCATTAGTCCTAGTGGATTTTGCTTCCACCCACTTTGAAACATAATCAACGGCAAGTAAAATATAAAGATTACCAAAAGAAGGAGGAAAAGGTCCCATGAAATCCATGCCCCATACATCAAAAATTTCAACAATAAGTATTGGAGTTTGAGGCATTTGATTTCTAGCACCTAAGTTACCAGTTCTTTGGCAACGATCACATGACTTGCAAAAGAGGTATGCATCTTTGAATATGGTAGGCCAATAAAATCCAGAATCAAGAACTTTCATGGCTGTTCTTTTGGATCCAAAGTGTCCTCCACATGCATAAGAGTGACAAAAGGTGAGAATAGATTGAAATTCAGTTTCGAGTACACACCTTCTTATAATCTGATCGGAGCAATGCTTCCAAAGGTAAGGATCATCCCATATGTAGTATTTGGCATCACTCTTGATCTTATTTCTTTGAGCTTGTGTCAACTCTTGTGGCAACTTCTTGGTAACTAAGTAATTAACAATAACAGCATACCAAGGAGTTGTTGTACTTATAAAAAGAAGTTGCTCATCCGGAAAGTTCTCATTCAAGGGTAGTGCATCCTCTTCATGAACTAAATTGCTAAGATGGTCCGCAACCAGGTTGTCACTACCTCTCTTATCTTTTATCTCCAAATCAAACTCTTGTAAGAGAAGTATCCATCTAATCAACCTTGGTTTGGCCTCCTTTTTAGTGAGTAAGTACTTAAGGGCTGCATGGTCAGAATATACAATTACTTTAGTACCAATTAAATAAGATCGAAATTTTTCTAAAGCAAATACAACAGCCAAAAGTTCTTTTTCAGTAGTGGAATAGTTCAATTGAGCATCATTAAGAGTTCGGGAGGCATAATAAATGGCATGTGAGGCTTTGCCAACCCGTTGGCCCAAAACAGCTCCAATGGCATAGTCACTAGCATCACACATGATTTCAAAAGGTACATTCCAATCTGGTGGTTGGATGATAGGAGCTGATGTCAAGAGTCCCTTCAATGTTTCAAACGCCTCTTTGCATTTATCATCAAAGTGGAAAACCACATCTTTTTGTAGTAGCTTGCAAAGAGGTAATGTGATCTTTGAGAAGTCTTTGATAAATCTCCTATAGAAACCTGCATGTCCAAGAAAAGAACGAACCTCTCTCACATTTGTGGGAGGTGGTAAAGAATGCATAATATCTATTTTAGACTTATCAACCTCTATCCCTCTAGAAGAAATAACATGGCCCAAAACTATTCCTTGTTCTACCATAAAGTGACATTTTTCCCAATTCAAAACAAGGTTAGTTTCCATGCATCTTTCAAGTACAAGTGTAAGGTTCTCTAGACATCTATCAAAAGAATCACCATAGACACTAAAATCATCCATAAACACTTCTATGATATTCTCTACATAATCTGAAAATATGCTAACCATACACCTTTGGAATGTAGCTGGTGCATTACAAAGACCAAATGGCATACGCCGGTATGCAAAAGTACCAAATGGACATGTGAATGTTGTTTTCTCTTGGTCCTCCGGAGCAATGGCTATCTGATTATAACCTGAAAAACCATCAAGAAAACAATAATGAGAATGGCCAGCTAACCTTTCAAGCATTTGATCAATAAAAGGTAAAGGAAAGTGGTCTTTGCGAGTTGTGGAATTAAGTTTACGATAATCAATACAAACTCGCCATCCTGTTTGAATCCTAGTAGGAACAAGTTCATTCTCATTATTTGTTACCACCGTTACACCTGATTTCTTTGGAACCACTTGGACTGGGCTCACCCATTTGCTATCCGAGATAGGATAGATCACTCCAACATCTAGGAGCTTCAGTATCTCCTTTTTCACAACCTCCATCATAGGAGGGTTCAATCTTCTTTGTGCTTCTCTTGTTGGTTTAGACCCTTCCTCTAACAAAATCCGGTGCATGCACATGGATGGGCTTATTCCCTTGATATCGGCAATTGTCCAACCAATTGCTGTTTTATGCTCTCTAAGCACCCGGATAAGTCGCTCTTCTTGCAAAGGTGTGAGCTCTTTGGCAATGATGACAGGTAGTGTGTCCTTTTCCCCTAAGAACAAATATTTCAAGTGGTTCGGTAGTGGTTTCAATTCTAAAGTTGGTGCCTGCAAAATGGAAGGTAGAAGTTTCTCATTAGATAAAGGCAAATCAATAAATGAAACATCAAACCTTGCATCTTTAGGTTGCAGCGAGTGTAAAGATTCTAGTGCCCCTTCCACATGGTCACTCAAGGCTAGTTTAGCATTCCCCATTCCGAGATGGTTGCTAAGGACTATTTCCACACTATCTTCACCATCTAGCTCATAAGCTTGCTGCACTAGTGAGTCAATTATATCAATATTAAAAACAGAATGCACATCACTAGGATATCTCATGGCCTCAAAAATGTTAAAGCGAATTATTTCACCATCAAATTCTATAGTTAAAGTGCCATCATGTACATCTATTTTAGTTCTTGTTGTTTTCAAGAATGGTCTCCCTAATAGAATAGGTGTGGGATTAGAAGACATCTCATCTTCCATCTCAATAACATAAAAGTCAACGGGAAAAACCAATTCATTAACCTGTACAAGAACGTCTTCTACAACTCCTCTTGGATAAGTGTTAGAACGGTCAGCAAGTTGTATTATAACACCGGTTTCCTCTAATGGTCCTAGATTCAATGAAGCATAAATTGAATATGGCATGACATTAATAGATGCCCCTAGATCTAGCATAGCACGCTCAAACCTGGTGTTGCCTATCTTACAAGGAATGGTAAACATACCTGGATCCTTGCATTTAGGTGGGAGTTTCTTTTGAAGAACAGCTGACACATTCTCCCCCACACTTACCTTTTCATTCCATTTCAACTTCCGTTTAGATGTGCACAACTCTTTTAGGAACTTGGCATATCTTGGCACTTGCTTGATAGCATCTAGTAAAGGAATGTTCACCTCTACTTTCCGGAAGGTTTCCAAAATTTCCTTCTCTTGCTCCTCCTTCTTGGACTTTGCTAACCTGCTAGGAAAAGGTGGAGGAGTTATATAAGAAGGAAAGGATGGTTTAGGAATTACCTTTTTTAGTGGCTCGTTGGGATGTGAAGAGGATGCCATGGTATTGTTCTCCCCTTGAGCACTATCATTTTGTGGTGTCTCTAGCTGTTTCCCACTTCTTAAATTTATAGCATTGGCATTCTCTCTTGGATTCACTATGGTTTGGGAAGGTAATTTCCCAGAATCCCTTGCTTGCATTTGACTCATGGTTGTTGCCAATTGCCCTATTTGAGTCTCCAAATTTCGAATACTTGTCTTTGTTTCCTGTTGAAATTGAATTGTATTAGTAGAAAGAGCTTTAACAAGATCTTCAAGAGAAGTACCTGAATTTTGGGTGGGTGGTAGTTGTTGTCGGGTTTGGTATGGTTGTTGCACTCTTTGCTGAAAACCCGGTGGCCTGTGGTCAAATGGTGGAGGAATAGTTTGTGATTGGTTCCCTCCATAATTGAAGTTTGGATGATCCCTCCATCCTGGATTGTATGTGTTTGAGTAGGGATCATATTTCCTTGATTGGTTCTGAAATCCACCCATGGCATTCACATGTTCATTGGTATCCTCTTGAAGTGTTGGACACATATCAGTTTGGTGCCCTATGTTTGAACATATGCCACAAGCCTTTATTTGTTGTATTTTACCTACAGCCAATTGTTGAACAAGAGAAGTCAGTTTATCAAATTTTTGTTCAAGGGATGATATACTTACCTCATTAACTCTCTTGGATTGTGGTGGTGGATCTTGTCTCATTGAGAACTGTTGAGAATTGGCTGCCATGTTGGAGATTAATGTTCTAGCAGCCCTGGGAGTCTTATCAACTAGAGCTCCCCCACTAGCGGCATCTATCATACTTCTCTCCATGGGCATGAGACCTTCATAGAAGTATTGGATGAGAAGTTGTTCACTTATTTGATGGTGTGGACATGATGCACAAAGTTTCTTGAACCTCTCCCAATATTCATATAAGGACTCTCCGTTGTATTGCCGAATCCCACATATCTCTTTCCTAATGTTGGCAGCCTTAGATGCTGGGAAATACCTTTCCAAGAATGCTTTCTTCAAATCATTCCATGTAGTGATGGTCCCGGATGGTAGATAGTAGAGCCATTCCTTTGCTGAATCAGCTAGAGAGAATGGGAAGGCTCTCAACTTAACTTGCTCTTCCGTGACCCCTGTTGGTCTCATGCTTGAGCAAACTACATGGAATTCCTTGAGGTGCTTATTTGGATCCTCTCCTGCAAAACCATGAAAAGTTGGGAGAAGGTGAATCAAACCAGATTTTAATTCAAAAGCTACCTCAAGATTAGCATATTCAATGCATAATGGTTGTTGACCCAAGATTAGCATATTCAAGAGTTCGGTTGTCAGCTGCTGCCATCTCTCCTTGCTTCTCTTGGATGTTTTGGATCAACTCCTCGATTGGTTGTTGGTGAGAAGTTATAAATTCCCGAATTTTTCTAAGTCGTAAGTCTTTTTCGGGAGCTTGGAACATTCACTAATAAAAAAAATATAAGAAAGTAAATAATTAGAACATAAAATAAGAATAAACCAATAAACTAATAAACTAAAGAAAGCAATCCCCGGCAACGGCGCCAAAAATTTGATGCACCCAAAAGAGTGTATCTTATTTAACCTTGCACTAAAAAGATAAATTGTAAGTATAGTAGTTAGCAAGGGTCGAGTCCTCAGGGATTGGGTTTTAGTTTATAAGTTAATAGTTTAAAACTTAAATTCAAGAACAATAAAAGAAAAGGGGTTTTTGAAGCCAGATTTAAACTAAAGTAAATAATAAGAATAAGATGCAAGGCGGTATAACCAGCCAATAAAAATATATATACTAAATTAGGCGGTATAACCAGCCAATAAAAATATATATACTAAATTAGGCGGTATAACCAGCCAATAAAAATAAAACAAAGTTAATATACAAATTAGGCGGTATAACCAGCCAATAAAAATAAATATAAAAAAATAAGCAAACTAAAAGTAAGAAAACAAATAAGTAAGAAGAATCAAATATGAAAAATATGGTTAAGGTTTCATTCTCCACCACTAGACATCATTAAGAATCAATTTCAGATCTATCAATATCAACCAACTATCAAAGTTAACAACCGTAGATAACAACAAGCTCTGTTACCCCAATCTTTCCTTAGTTTGTCGTTAAATAGAACAAGCTCTCTATTTAATCTCTAACCATTAAACAACCTTACGACTTTGATAGTTGGTTTATTCTTATTTCAGATAACAATTTCCATGTTCCTTTTTTTTTTTTTTTTTTAATTTGAAAAGAAAAACTTGTATGTACAAGAAAATAAAACTAATTAGAACTGAAAATAAGAATAAACCAAGTAACAAATAAACTAAAGAAAGCAATCCCCGGCAGCGGCGCCAAAAACTTGATGCACCCAAAAGAGTGTATCTTATTTAACCTTGCACTAAAAAGATAAATTGTAAGTATAGTAGTTAGCAAGGGTCGAGTCCTCAGGGATTGGGTTTTAGTTTATAAGTTAATAATTTAAAACTTAAATTCAAGAACAATAAAAGAAAAGGGGTTTTTGAAGCCAGATTTAAACTAAAGTAAATAATAAGAATAAGATGCAAGGCGGTATAACCAGCCAATAAAAATATATATACTAAATTAGGCGGTATAACCAGCCAATAAAAATATATATACTAAATTAGGCGGTATAACCAGCCAATAAAAATAAAACAAAGTTAATATACAAATTAGGCGGTATAACCAGCCAATAAAAATAAATATAAAAAAATAAGCAAACTAAAAGTAAGAAAACAAATAAGTAAGAAGAATCAAATATGAAAAATATGGTTAAGGTTTCATTCTCCACCACTAGACATCATTAAGAATCAATTTCAGATCTATCAATATCAACCAACTATCAAAGTTAACAACCGTAGATAACAACAAGCTCTGTTACCCCAATCTTTCCTTAGTTTGTCGTTAAATAGAACAAGCTCTCTATTTAATCTCTAACCATTAAACAACCTAGAATAAGCTCTCTAAATTCAATTTAATGGCAGCTTTATGATGAGAAAGATAGGTTGATCTAAGCAACAAACACATAAGCTCGGATTGTTCAACTTAGGTTATGTTCCACTTTGCAATTATTGAAAACTTGACCATAATCATTAATCACAAATTGCCACTTATGAATAGGAAATCAAGACAATTACACGGATCAAGACTCCTAAACTAGCAATAGATAATTATCAAGATCTATCTAGTTGTACACCTAAATAAATCAAGACAACATCATGAACAATTCTTGTAGAAGAACATAAGCAACTTTGATAGAAAATTAATGATAGATAGAATCTGAAAATCAATCACAAAACATGTCTAGGGCTTTGAAATCACCCTTAACCAAATAGAAGTTTAGCCTAGCATAGGCATTGTAAACATAAACATAAAATTAAAGAAAATCTAAGAAGAAAATAAAAGAAAGAAAGAAGAAGAGGAAGAATATTAATTATCCAACCTCTTGCTCTCTCTAAAGAAAAAGAAAACTAGAGAAAAGAAAGAAAACTAGAGAAAAGAAAGAAGAAGAAAACTTAGAGAATTTTATTAAAATGGCTAATATCCTACCTATGTACAATATGATCCCTTACAATCATCCAAGGCCCTCTATTTATACACATTTTGGAGGGCTAAATGACAAGAGACAAGCTTTACAAATTTCAAAGATAGGTATATGACGATTTTGATCAGCCAACTTGATGGTCGATTTCGTCAATATTGGAGGCCTGATCTGATCACATGGTCTTCTAGAAAAAGGTTCCCCTATCAGTTACGGAACCATAGCCGTTGGAATTAGCTCATTTTCTGATGTGGTTAAGCAGATATGGGCAAAATACGAAAACATGTCAGCACAGACGTCATTGCACATCAGCCACCTTGATGGTCGATTTCTTCAATATTGGAGGCCTGATCTGATCACATGGTCTTCTAGACAAAGGTTCCCCTATCAGTTACGGAACCATAGCCGTTGGAATCAGCTCATTTGCTGATGTGGTTAAGCAGATATGGGGAAAATACGCAAACATGTCAGCACAGTCGTCATTGCACATCAGCCACCTTGATGGTCGATTTATTCAATATTGGAGGCCTGATCTGATCACATGGTCTTCTAGACAAAGGTTCCCCTATCAGTTACGGAACCATAGCCGTTGGAATCAGCTCATTTGCTGATGTGGATAAGAAGATATGGGCATAATACGAAAACATGTCAGCACAGACGTCATTGCACATCAGCCAACTTGATGGTCGATTTCTCTAGGGAAAACGACTCCGTTTTAAGAAGTGTAAAACATCAAAAAGATAGATATGCCTCTTAGCTTTGCATGGCTACAAATTTCAGCCTTATTGCTTCAGTGAAACTCGAGATATAGCTGATATGGCAAAAGGTGTCGGAACTGAAACTGAACTGGATTTGCCCTTAATTCTAGTAATCTGAAATCACTCAAAGAAACTTGTGAAAAACACCAAAATACATAAAAATATAAAAGATCATAAACACAATTAGACTAAACAATAATAACTCGTATTTGACACAAAACATTAATAAAACATAACTAAAAACTATATAATTATACGAGTTATCAATACTCCAGACTTGTATTTCCTTACCCAAGGTAGGTCCACAAAAATCTGTGAATAGTTTTGGCACGATTCCTAGAACTGGACTTCCTCCGGCGTGTGCTGCTGTAGCGACTGCTCCCATTAAACCCGTACTACCACCTCCATAAATCAACTGGATCTTTTTTTGGGCAAGTATTACTCCAACTCTTATGGCTTCATCAACAAATATGTTATTTTTCCCTGGATAAGCACCTCCAAAGACACAAATTTTTTTAATGCGCTGGGACGAAGTACTTTCCATTTTTTTTTCGAGTGCCTGAATGAGAATGAGTACATGGTGTAATATATAGAGGACTGAGTAGTGAATCAGACAAGAGTAATAATGTCGCCGAAAGTGTATCTGACCTGTCAGAAGAAAATGTTAACCTAACAAAAGATTTTTGCGTGATTTCAGGAAGAAAATCAAAAAGAGAAGAACAATCAACCGTAAAAGTCAAGAGTAATAATGTCGCCGAAAGTGTATTTGGCATCTTCCTCTGGTTTTACGTCCAGAAACGGCTTAAACGCCTTCTATGAGTCAAGGATATGCTTCCCATCCAGTTTTCTTACAAGCTGGCAAACAGGGTCTTTTAACATCAGATTCCCAAGATGTTGCCATTCCCTTTGGAATTGCGGCCATAAATCAAGAATTTCTCTTTGTACGTCTCCACTAGGATGCGTCTCAAGAGAAAGTTGGATATTACCCAAATTCTCCTTACTCAGTCCATCCTTAATGAATTCAATTTTATCATCTCGATTAGAGGACGGAATCCCAATAGAACGACATTTACCGTTACACGTCCATCGTGCACATTTGTGGCAATTTGAACTCATGCGCTTTGCTCGTCGCTTCTTTGCAAAAGTGCTTCTACCTGTACCTGGTAAATGCAAAACAGGAAGATATTTATCTTCACGTACCTTGGCTTCAATTATCCAACGTATGTCTTCAGGAATCCCTTTGGGCATAAGCATTCTTAATCTTTCAAATCGAACTTGGTAAAGCTTCAGTAAAATATTTCGAGGAAAAGGAGGAAATCGTTTCTGCAATCTTGTGAGAATATCATCCATCCTGAAAAAAAAAATGAAAGAGAAATTGAAAGAGAAATTTATATACAATATCAGTTTTGTGGGTAGCTGATGGAACCGACTTAAATAATCACGGAGTACAGTTATCCGCCATTTAACCGGGGTTAAAAAAAATTATATTTACATCTAGTTATTTTCAAAACAAGGATCAGAAAGAAAAACAACATAAAAAGACTCAAAAATAAAACACACTAAATAAAATCCTAAATTCTTCCCCCCACACATAATTCTTACATTGTCATTAATGTAATGCTATTAATCCCAAATGAAAGAATCATGTGTAAGTGAAAAGAACTAATAAACAAAATAAACTTATGCAGCCTAAATGAACTTAGAAACCCTAAACACAATTAGCAAAGAAACATAAGAAAAAGATAAAGAAAAAGAGAGCAAATCTGAGGATGGCAGTTTGGCAATGCTTTCACTAATTAGGCTGCCTCCCCCAATTAGCACTTGATTTAGTGTTTTGAACCTAACCAACACCCCTTCTTGGCATTTTAGGCTTGTCAGGCTCATACATGAAATTTCCCAAATTTATGCGTTTGAGAGGAAGCTTTCTTTGCACAACAGTGGATGCATTCTCCATTACAAGTATTATTCCATCATCCTTTGTGGTGCATATGTCATCGAGGAATGGAGCATATTTTGATACTTGTTGAATGACCTCCACAAACAAGTTGTTTAAGGTTTCCGGCATGTGTTGTTCATGTTCTTCCTCCTTGAACTTTGCAAATCTACTAGGAAAAGGTGGAGAAGAAACATTAGTAAAAAGTGAAACCTTAAACGTTACCTCAGGTGCCGAAATACTCTTATTTGGATCTTTGGCTTCATTATCCTCAAGAATAGAATCCATCTCTAATTTTGTTTCATCCTCATCTTGTTCCTCATTCTTCAAGGTCACAATAGTAGCATTCTCCTTTGGGTTAACCATCGTTTGGGCTGGGAGTTCTTCAGATCTTTGTGCTACCCATCCCACCATACTACTAGCCAATTGGCTCATTTGCTTTTCCAAACTCTGGATGCTTGCCCTTGTTTCCTGTTGAAATTGCAAAGAATTAGTAACAAGAGAATAGACAATATCTTCTAAAGAAGTACCTGAGTTTTGAGTCATATGTGGTGGTTGAAAAAGATCTGGTTCTTGAGACCATGATTGATTGAAGCTAGATGGATGAGTGTAATTGGCATAAGGATCTACTTCTTGGTAATTTTTCGAGTAGCCATAATTAGTATGATCCCACCATCCCTCATGGTAAGTGTTTGAGTAATGATCATACTGCTGGTCTTGGAACACTTGATGGCCTTGACATCCTTCCATGGCCAATTGTTGAACTGGGGAGGTGAGATTGGCTTGTTGATTCTCCATGTTCATGTATGCCACCAACTCTTCAAGTGATAGATTGCTCAATTCCATTGTTTTTTTTTTTTTTTTTTTTTAAATTTGAAAAGAAAAACTTGTATGTACAAGAAAATAAAACTAATTAGAACTGAAAATAAGAATAAACCAAGTAACAAATAAACTAAAGAAAGCAATCCCCGGCAACGGCGCCAAAAATTTGATGCACCCAAAAGAGTGTATCTTATTTAACCTTGCACTAAAAAGATAAATTGTAAGTATAGTAGTTAGCAAGGGTCGAGTCCTCAGGGATTGGGTTTTAGTTTATAAGTTAATAGTTTAAAACTTAAATTCAAGAACAATAAAAGAAAAGGGGTTTTTGAAGCCAGATTTAAACTAAAGTAAATAATAAGAATAAGATGCAAGGCGGTATAACCAGCCAATAAAAATATATATACTAAGTTAGGCGGTATAACCAGCCAATAAAAATATATATACTAAATTAGGCGGTATAACCAGCCAATAAAAATAAAACAAAGTTAATATACAAATTAGGCGGTATAACCAGCCAATAAAAATAAATATACTTTTAAAAATAAGCAAACAAGAAAAGTAAGAAAACAAGTAAGTAAGAAGAATCAAATATGAAAAATATGGTTAAGGTTTCATTCTCCACCACTAGACATCATTAAGAATCAATTTCAGATCTATCAATATCAACCAACTATCAAAGTTAACAACCGTAGATAACACCAAGCTCTGTTATCCCAATATAACAAGCTCTCTATTTAATCTCTAACCATTAAACAACCTAGAATAAGCTCTCTAAATTCAATTTAATGGCAGCTTTATGATGAGAAAGATAGGTTGATCTAAGCAACAATCACATAAGCTCAGATTGTTCAACTTAGGTTATGTTCCACTTTGCAATTATTGAAAACTTGACCATAATCATTAATCACAAATTGCCACTTATGAATAGGAAATCAAGACAATTACACGGATCAAGACTCCTAGACTAGCAATAGATAATTATCAAGATCTATCTAGTTGTACACCTAAATAAATCAAGACAACATCATGAGCAATTCTTGTTGAAGAACATAAGCAACTTTGATAGAAAATTAATGATAGATAGAATCTGAAAATCAATCACAAAACATGTCCAGGGCTTTGAAATCACCCTTAACCAAATAGAAGTTTAGCCTAGCATAGGCATTGTAAACATAAACATAAAATTAAAGAGAATCTAAGAAGGAAATAAAAGAAAGAAAGAAGAAGAAGAAAACTTAGAGAATTTTATTATAATGGCTAATATCCTACCAATGTACAATGCCTCATACAATCATCCAAGGCCCTCTATTTATACACAGTTTGGAGGACTAAATGACAAGAGACAAGCTTTACAAATTTCAAAGGTAGGTATAATAGGTGGGTGCATTTTTCTAACAATTTTCGTCATATTGTATGACAATTTTGATCAGCCAACTTGATGGTCGATTTTGTCAATATTGGAAGCTTGATCTGATCACATGGTCTTCTAGAAAAATGTTCCCCTATCAGTTAGTGATCCATAGCCGTTGGAATCATCTCATTTGATGATGTGGATCAGAAGATATGGGCAAAATACCAAAACAGGTCAGCACAGACGTCATTGCACATCAGCCAACTTGATGGTCGATTTCTCTAGGGAAAACGACTCCGTTTCAAGAAGTGTAAAACATGAAAAAGTTAGATATGCCTCTTAGCTTTGCACGGTTAAAATTTCAGCCTTATTCCTTTAGTGAAACTCCAGATATAGCTGATATGGCAAAAGGTGTCGGAACTGGAACTGAACTGAATTTGCCCTTAATTGTTGATTTAACCTAGTAATCTGAAATCACTAAAAGAAACTCGTAAAAAAACACCAAATTACATAAAAATATAAAAGATCATAAACACAATTAGACTAAGCAATAATAACTCGTATTTGACACAAAACAGTAATAAAACATAACTAAAAACTATATAATTATACGAGTTATCAAGTGGCAATTTGTGATTAATGATTATGTTAAAGTTTTCGTGATAAGCTCATAAAATATACATTTTATGCCTTTTTACCTTTAGTTTTTGTTATGTTTTCGATCATTATCTTGTTTACTTATATTATGCTTTTGAATTTTAGGTACAATAAGGAGAATGAAGTGAAAAGATGTCAATAATGATGGTAAAGAGCTTACAAAATCATAATCACAAGATGGAAGATGACTTGAGAGTCAAAAATATCAATTTCTAGTTGAAAAGCAATCAGGCAGATTTGACCTCCGGAGCTTGTTGTAAGGAAAACATGATGTTAGATTCTTTATTTGAAGAAACTTCCTTCTTGACTTTTGAAGTTGACTTGATTATCTTTCCAACGATATATTATGGGCCCAAATAGAATAAGAAATGGGCATTCAAAGTGGCGCTAGAAGATCTCCCTAAAGAACCCTGCGGCCAGAAAAACCCTAATCGCAAATCTGAAAAAAAAAAGGCAAAAACGTGATTTTTCTACCTCTAGGCTTACTTGTGCGGCAATGACTTATTCTCAGGGTTTTAAAGCTCTATAAATACCATCTTTTGAGCCACAAACTAGACATCTTTTGAGGAGACTCAAGGGATCATCATTATTATTCTTCTTCTTCTCCATTCTTTTATTTTTTATTTTTCTTTTTAGTTTTATGTATATATTATCCATGCTTATGTTATGCTAAACTTCTTTGGTTAAGGGTGATTTCAAAGCCCTAGACATGTTATGTAATTAATTTTCAGAATCTATCTATCATTGTTTTCTATCAAAGTTGCTTATGTTCTTCTATTAAAATTGTTGATGATGATGTTTTGATTTGTTTAGGTGGCCAACTAGATAAATCTTGATAATTGACTAATGCTAGTTTAGGAGTCTTGATCCGTGTAATAGTCTTGATTTCCTATTCATAAGTGACAATTTGTGATTAATGATTATGGTCAAGTTTTCAATAATTGCAAAGCGGAACATAACCTAAGTTGAACAATCCGAGCTTATGTGTTTGTTGCTTAGATCAACCTATCTTTCTCATCATAAAGCTGCTATTAAATTGAATTTAGAGAGCTTATTCTAGGTTGTTTGATAGTTAGATATTAAATAGAGAGCTTGTTCTATTTAACAACGAACTAAGGAAAGATTGGGATAACAGAGCTTGTTGTTATCTACGGTTGTTAACTTTGATAGCTAATTAATGTTGATAGATATGAAATTGATTCTTAATGATGTCTAGTGGTGGAGAATGAAACCTTAACTATATTTTTCATATTTGATTCTTCTTAATTACTTGTTTCTCATTCTTATTATTTACTTTAGTTTAAATCTGATTTCAAAAACCCCTTTTCTTTTATTGTTCTTGAATTTAAGTTTTAAACTATTAACTTATAAACTAAAACCCAATCCCTGAGGACTCGACCCTTGCTAACTACTATACTTACAATTGGTCTTTTTAGTGCAAGGTTAAATACGATATACTCTTTTGAGTGCATCAAGTTTTTGGCGCCGTTGCCGGGGATTGTTTTCTTTAGTTTATTTGTTACTTGGTTTATTCTTATTTTTATTTCTAATTAGTTTTATTTTCTTGTACATACAGGTTTTTCTTATCAAATTTTGAAAAAAAAGGAAAAAAAAATGATGGAATTGAGAAATCTAACACTTGAAGAGTTGGTGGCATACATGAATATAGAGAATCAACAAGCCAATCTCACCTCCCCAGTTCAACAATTGGCCATGGGAGGATATCAAGGCCATTAAGGGTTCCAAGACCAACCGCATGATCATTACTCAAATACTTACCATGAGAGATGGTGGGATCATACTAATTATGGCTACTCGAAAAATTTCCAAGAATTAGATCCTTATTCCAATTACACTCATCCATCTAGCTTCAATCAATCATGGTCTCAAGAACCAGATCTTTTTCAGCCATCACATATGACTCAAAACTCAGGTACTTCTTTAGAAGATCTTGTCTATTCTCTTGTTACTGATACTTTGCAATTTCAACAGGAAACAAGGGCAAGCGTCCAGAGTTTGGAAAAGCAAATGAGCCAATTGGCTAGTAGTATGGTGGGATGGGTAGCACAAAGATCTGAAGAGCTCCTAGCCCAAACGATGATTAACCCAAAGGAGAATGCTACTATTGTGACCTTGAAGAATGAGGAACAAGATGAGGATGAGACAAAATTAGAGATGGATTCTATTCTTGAGGATAATGAAGCCACAGATCCAAATAAGAGTATTTCGGCACCTGAGGTAACGTTTAAGATTCCAATTTTTACTAATGTTTCTTCTCCACCTTTTCCTAGTAGATTCGCAAAGTTCAAGGAGGAGGAACATGAACAAGACATGCTGGAAACCTTAAACAGTTTGTTTGTGGATGCCATTCAACAAGTACCAAAAGATGCATCATTCCTCAATGAGCAATGCACTACAAAGGATGATGGAATAATACTTGTAATGGAGAATGCATCCACTTTTATGCAAAGAAAGCTTCCTATCAAACGCTCAAATTTGGGAAGTTTCATGTATGAGCCTAACAAGCCTAAAAAGCCAAGAAGGGGTGTTGGTTAGGTTGGACAACTTAAATCAAGTACTAATTGGGAAGGCAGCCCAATTAATGAAGAAATTACCAACCTGCTATACTCAGATTTACTTTCTTTTCCTTTTCCTTTTATTATTTTTATTGTTTTTATTTATTTTTATTTTTATGTTTATTTGTTAATTATTTGTTTAGTATTTTAGGATTATTTAGGTTGCATGAATTTGTTTTGTTTTGAGTCTTAGTTATTTCTATTCTTATGTTATTAGTTATTTTCTCTTACACGTGATTCTTTCATTTGGGTTAATAGCATTACATTGAGGACAATGTAAGAATTAAGTGTGGGGGGAAGGATTTAGGATTTCTTTTATTTTTGTCTATTTTTTCTGAGTCTTTAATATAATTATTATTATTATTTTTAGTGTGTTTTAGTTCTTTTTAATACAATGATGACATATGAATTGTATAGGTCTAAAACTAGTTATTAGTGAGAAGATTTTCATGAGAATTGAGCTTGATACTATTTTTTATGAGCCAATGTTGATATGATATGTTGATTGAGAAAGAAGCATGTTTAGAGTTGATATTGACTTGTATAATCATCCTTGTGAGTTTTTGAGCCTATATGATTGATGCATTATACATATCAATCTAATTTTTTTCTTGAGTGCTCTTATGATTACATGATTCTCTAGAACTTGCTTTAAACCGTTTGAGACTATATTGATACATGTGATAACATGAATATGATAAAGGCATTAGGATTTTTAACCAGAGCCAAACAGCCATCCATTACTAATGTTCCAAGAGAACATCCCACTAGTGAGCCAATTTGAGCCTACATTAAATATGCTATTTTATTGGTAACCACAACTTACACCTAGCCTAAATATACTTATATCCTTACCCTTATTCTAAAGATGGATTATATGTTTTGAGACATATTGCAAAAAAAAAAAACAAGGGATATTTTTAGTTGAAAATTTGGGTTGGAAACAAAAGATAAGTGTGGGGGAGGAGACAGGCA
Source organism: Fremontodendron californicum (assembly GCA_030761205.1). NCBI lineage: Eukaryota > Viridiplantae > Streptophyta > Magnoliopsida > Malvales > Malvaceae > Fremontodendron > Fremontodendron californicum. The sequence goes on along the minus strand of JAULJL010000019.1, from coordinate 4,068,981 downwards.
AAAGTCAAGAGAAAAATAGAGGGAATATTGCCAAATACATTCCCATAAAAAAAAAATTGAACCATCTCTTGAACTTCTAGTTAAAGAAAAGAAAAAGAATGTTACAAGGTTGGTTAGAATGAAGCAAAGGCTCAACACAAAATATTCAGCCTATGTGATTATGTACTTCCAAAGAATATTGAGAAAGTTTTATTTACAAAATCTTATTTTGTCTCTAAATTCTTTGAAGTCTTTGGAACCTTTGTAATATCTTTTTTCTTTTATTCTTTAACCACATTATAACCCTTTGGCCCCATTACAACCTTGAATAAAGACCTCTTGATTTATGAAGTTGTATGATCTAAATAGTGGAGAATAGGTGGACAAGCAAGCATATGGTAGAAGTGTTTTCATGAGATTGATTGAGTGTAAACACTTTACCACTACTTTAAAGAGTGAAAATCAGGAAAGTATCCCATGTGAGAAGTTGAGATTAAGTTTGAATGTGCACTATTTTGATTGAAACATGTTATGTTAATATTGGCTTAGCTCAAACTATTTACATTCAAGCAAGATTTTTTGTGAATTTCTTTAAGCTATTGATTAGTTTATAAGACTTGTCCAATGATTATCTCTAATTTATATTGGAAGGATTAGTTGTAATTATTATTTTTATCATTATTATTATTATTATTTTTATTTTTAATTTTTTTAGTTTTTCTTATGTCTTCAATGTTTGTGGGTATCATCCTAGTAAACCCTCACGAGACTAAACTCGTCCACTAGGGACACCTAGGGGTTTAAAGGCTTGTGTCACATGCTAAGTGTCACCGTGATTTCCTACGAAAGTGGATTAGATTAGATTTTCTTATTTTATTTTATTTTTATTTTGTTTTGCTCGAGGACTAGCAAAAAGCTAAGTGTGGGGGTATTTGATAAGCTCATAAAATATACATTTTATGCCTTTTTACCTTTAGTTTTTGTTATGTTTTCGATCATTATCTTGTTTACTTATATTATGTTTTTGAATTTTAGGTACAATAAGGAGAATGAAGTGAAAAGATGTCAATAATGATGGTAAAGAGCTTACAAAATCATAATCACAAGATGGAAGATGACTTGAGAGTCAAAAATATCAATTTCTGGTTGAAAAGCAATCAGGCAGATTTGACCTCCGGAGCTTGTTGTAAGGAAAACATGATGTTAGATTCTTTATTTGAAGAAACTTCCTTCTTGACTTTTGAAGTTGACTTGATTATCTTTCCAACGATATATTATGGGCCCAAATAAAATAAGAAATGGGCATTCAAAGTGGCGCTAGAAGATCTCCCTAAAGAATCCTACGGCCTGAAAAACCCTAATCGCAAATCTGAAAAAAAAAAAAAAAAAAAAAAAAAAAAAAAAAAGGCAAAAACGTGATTTTTCTACCTCTAGGCTTACTTGTGCGGCAATGACTTATTCTCAGGGTTTTAAAGCTCTATAAATACCATCTTTTGAGCCACAAACTAGACATCTTTTGAGGAGACTCAAGGGATCATCATTATTCTTCTTCTTCTTCTCCATTCTTTTATTTTTTATTTTCCTTTTTAGTTTTATGTATATATTATCCATGCTTATGTTATGCTAAACTTCTTTGGTTAAGGGTGATTTGAAAGCCCTAGACATGTTATGTAATTAATTTTCAGAATCTATCTATCATTGTTTTCTATCAAAGTTGCTTATGTTCTTCTATTAAAATTGTTCATGATGATGTTTTGATTTGTTTAGGTGGCCAACTAGATAAATCTTGATAATTGTCTAATGCTAGTTTAGGAGTCTTGATCCGTGTAATTGTCTTGATTTCCTATTCATAAGTGGCAATTTGTGATTAATGATTATGGTCAAGTTTTCAATCATTGCAAAGTGGAACATAACCTAAGTTGAATAATCCGAGCTTATGTGTTTGTTGCTTAGATCAACCTATCTTTCTCATCATAAAGCTGCTATTAAATTGAATTTAGAGAGCTTATTCTAGGTTGTTTGATAGTTAGAGATTAAATAGAGAGCTTGATCTATTTAACGACGAACTAAAGAAAGATTGGGGTAACAGAGCTTGTTGTTATCTACGGTTGTTAACTTTGATAGCTAATTAATGTTGATAGATATGAAATTGATTCTTAATGATGTCTAGTGGTGGAGAATGAAACCTTAACTATATTTTTCATATTTGATTCTTCTTAATTACTTGTTTTCTCATTCTTATTATTTACTTTAGTTTAAATCTGATTTCAAAAACCCCTTTTCTTTTATTGTTCTTGAATTTAAGTTTTAAACTATTAACTTATAAAATAAAACCCAATCCCTGAGGACTCGACCCTTGCTAACTACTATACTTACAATTGATCTTTTTAGTTCAAGGTTAAATAAGATATACTCCTTTGAGTGCATCATTTCGCTAATTGCAAAGTGGAACATAACCTAAGTTAAACAATTCATGTTTATGCTTTTGTTGCTTAGATCAACCTATCTTTCTCATCACAAAGCTGCTGTCCAATTAAATTTAGAGATGTTTATCCTAGGTTGTCTGATAGTTAGAGATTAGGTAGTGGCGTTCGTCCTATTTAACGACGAATTAAGGAAGGATTGGGATAACACGGGAGGTTGTTATCTACGGTTGTTACCATTGATAGAGAATTGATGTTGATAGGTCTAAAATTGATTCTTAATATTGTCTAGTGGTGGGGAATGAACTTTTAGTCATATTTTTCATATTTGATTACTTCTTATTTACTTGCTTTCTTAATTTTATTGTTTGCTTTAGTTTAAACTGGTTTCAAAAACCCCATTTTATTTTGTTTTCCTTGAATTTAAGTATAAACTAATAATTCTTAAACTAAACACCAATCCCTGTGGACTCGACCCTTGCTAATCATTATACTTTACAACTGATCTTTGTAGTGCAAGGTTTTAAATAAGATATATGATAACTCGTATAATTATATAGTTTTTAGTTATGTTTTATTATTGTTTTGTGTCAAATACGAGTTATTATTGTTTAGTCTAATTGTGTTTATGATCTTTTATATTTTTATGTATTTTGGTGTTTTTCACAAGTTTCTTTGAGTGATTTCAGATTACTAGAATTAAGGGCAAATCCAGTTCAGTTCCAGTTCCGACACCTTTTGCCATATCAGCTATATCTCGAGTTTCACTGAAGCAATAAGGCTGAAATTTGTAGCCATGCAAAGCTAAGAGGCATATCTATCTTTTTCATGTTTTACACTTCTTGAAACGGAGTCGTTTTCCCTAGCGAAATCGACCATCAAGTTGGCTGATGTGCAATGACGTCTGTGCTGACCTGTTTTCGTATTATGCCCATATCTTCTTATCCACATCAGCAAATGAGCTGATTCCAACGGCTATGGATCAGTAACTGATAGGGTAACATTTGTCTAGAAGACCATGTGATCAGATAAGGCCTCCAAAATTGACAAAATCGACCATCAAGTTGGCTGATCAAAATCGTCATACATGACGAAAATTGTTAGAAAATGCACCCACCTATTATACCTACCTTTGAAATTTGTAAAGCTTGTCTCTTGTCATTTAGCCCTCCAAAATGTGTATAAATAGAGGGCCTTGGATGATTGTAAGGGATCATATTGTACATAGGTAGGATATTAGCCATTGTAATAAAATTCTCTAAGTTTTCTTCTTCTTTCTTTTCTCTAGTTTTCTTTTTCTTTAGAAAGATCAAGAGGCTGGATAATTAATATTCTTCTTCTTCTTTCTTTCTTTTATTTTCTTCTTAGATTCTATTTAATTTTATGTTTATAATGCCTATGCTAGGCTAAACTTCTATTTGGTTAAGGGTGATTTCAAAGCCCTAGACATGTTTTGTGATTGACTTTCAGATTCTATCTATAATTAATTTTCTATCAAAGTTGCTTATGTTCTTCTACAAGAATTGTTCATGATGTTGTCTAGATTTATTTAGGTGTACAACTAGATAGATCTTGATAATTATCTATTGCTAGTTTAGGAGTCTTGATCCGTGTAATTGTCTTGATTTCCTATTCATAAGTGGCAATTTGTGATTAATGATTATGGTCAAGTTTTCAATAATTGCAAAGTGGAACATAACCTAAGTTGAACAATCCGAGCTTATGTGTTTGTTGCTTAGATCAACCTATCTTTCTCATCATAAAGCTGCCATTAAATTGCATTTAGAGAGCTTATTCTAGGTTGTTTAATGGTTAGAGATTAAATAGAGAGCTTGTTCTATTTAACGACAAACTAAGGAAAGATTGGGGTAACAGAGCTTGTTGTTATCTACGGTTGTTAACTTTGATAGTTGGTTGATATTGATAGATCTGAAATTGATTCTTAATGATGTCTAGTGGTGGAGAATGAAACCTTAACCATATTTTTCATATTTGATTCTTCTTACTTATTTGTTTTCTTACTTTTCTAGTTTGCTTATTTTTAAAAGTATATTTATTTTTATTGGCTGGTTATACCGCCTAATTTGTATATTAACTTTGTTTTATATTTATTGGCTGGTTATACCGCCTAATTGAGTATATATATTTTTATTGGCTGGTTATACCGCCTAATTTAGTATATATATTTTTATTGGCTGGTTATACCGCCTTGCATCTTATTCTTATTATTTATTTTAGTTTAAATCTGGCTTCAAAAACCCCTTTTCTTTTATTGTTCTTGAATTTAAGTTTTAAACTATTAACTTATAAACTAAAACCCAATCCCTGAGGACTCGACCCTTGCTAACTACTATACTTACAATTTATCTTTTTAGTGCAAGGTTAAATAAGATACACTCTTTTGGGTGCATCAAGTTTTTGGCGCCGTTGCCGGGGATTGTTTTCTTTAGTTTATTTGTTACTTGGTTTATTCTTATTTTCAGTTCTAATTAGTTTTATTTTCTTGTACATACAAGTTTTTCTTTTCAAATTTAAAAAAAAACAAAAAAAAAATGGAATTGAGCAATCTAACACTTGAAGAGTTGGTGGCATACATGAACATGGAGAATCAACAAGCCAATCTCACCTTCCCAGTTCAACAATTGGCCATGGGAGGATGTCAAGGCCATCAAGTGTTCCAAGACCAACAGTATGATCATTACTCAAACACTTACCATGAGGGATGGTGGGATCATACTAATTATGGCTACTCGAAAAATTACCAAGAAGTAGATCCTTATGCCAATTACACTCATCCATCTAGCTTCAATCAATCATGGTCCCAAGAACCAGATCTTTTTCAACCACCACATATGACTCAAAACTCAGGTACTTCTTTAGAAGATCTTGTCTATTCTCTTGTTACTGATACATTGCAATTTCAACAGGAAACACAAAGATCTTCTAGTAGTATGGTGGGATGGGTAGCACAAAGATCTGAAGAACTCCCTGCCCAAACAATGATTAACCCAAAGGAGAATACTACAATTGTGACCTTGAGGAATGAGGAACAAGATGAGGATGAGACAAAATTAGAGATGAATTCTATTCTTGAGGATAATGAAGCCAATGATCCAAATAAGAGTATTTCGGCACCTGAGGTAACGTTTAAGATTCCAATTTTTACTAATGTTTCTTCTCCACCTTTTCCTAGTAGATTCGCAAAGTTCAAGGAGGATGAACATGAACAAGACACGCTGGAAACCTTAAACAGTTTGTTTGTGGATGTCATTCAACAAGTACCAAAAGATGCACCATTCCTCGATGAGATATGCACCACCAAGGATGATGGAATAATACTTGTAATGGAGAATGCATCCACTGTTGTGCAAAGAAAGCTTCCTCTCAAACGCATAAATTTGGGAAATTTCATGCATGAGCCTGACAAGCCTAAAAAGCCAAGAAGGGGTGTTGGTTAGATTCAAAACACTAACTCAAGTGTTAATTGGGAAGGCAGCCCAATTAAAGATGAAATTGCCAACCTTCCATATTCAGATTTGCTTTCTCTTTCTTTTCCTTTTTCTTTTATTATTTTTATTGTTTTTATTTTTATTTCTTATGTTTCTTTGTTAATTGTGTTTACTGTTTTTAAGTTCATTTAGGCTGCATAAGTTTCTTTTGTTTAATAGTTCTTTTCTCTTACATATAATTCTTGCATTGGGGGATAATAGCATTACATTAATGACAATGTAAGAATTATGTGTGGGGGGAAGAATTTAGAATTTTATTTAGAGTGTTTTGTTTTTGAGTCTTTTTATGTTGTTTTTCTTTCTGATCCTTGTTTTGAAAAACACTAGATGTAAATATAATTTTTTTTAACCCCGGTTAAATGGCGGATAACGGTACTCCGTGATTATTTAAATCGGTTCCATCAGCTACCCACAAAACTGATATTGTATATAAATTTCTCTTTCAATTTCTCTTTCATTTTTTTTTTCATTTTTTTCAGGATGGATGATATTCTCACAAGATTGCAGAAACGATTTCCTCCTTTTCCTCGAAATATTTTACTGAAGCTTTACCAAGTTCGACTTGAAAAATTAAGAATGCTTATGCACAAAGGGATTCCTGACGACATACGTTGGATAATTGAAGCCAAGGTACGTGAAGTTGAATATCTTCCTGTTTTGCATTTACCAGGTACAGGTAGAAGCACTTTTGCAAAGAAGCGACGAGCAAAGCGCATGAGTTCAAATTGCCACAAATGTGCACGATGGACGTGTGACGGTAAATGTCGTTCTATTGGGATTCCGTCCTCTAATCGAGATGATAAAATTGAATTCATTAAGGATGGACTGAGTAAGGAGAATTTGGGTAATATCCAACTTTCTCTTGAGACGCATCCTAGTGGAGACGTACAAAGAGAAATTCTTGATTTATGGCCGCAATTCCAAAGGGAATGGCAACATCTTGGGAATCTGATGTTAAAAGACCCTGTTTGCCAGCTTGTAAGAAAACTGGATGGGAAGCATATCCTCGACTCATAGAAGGCGTTTAAGCCGTTTCTGGACGTAAAACCAGAGGAAGATGTGAGCCACAATCACAACTACAATAAATGACTTCTCAGCTTTTGGTTTGATTTGCAATAACTTTATTTCGGTTTAATTTATGTGTTATTCGATTCGTGTAATTATTCTCATTTTTTTATTTGTCTTTTACGATTGATTTTTCTTCTCTTTTTTTATTTTCTTCCTGAAATCACGCAAAAATCTTTTGTTAGGTTAACATTTTCTTCTGACAGGTTTTGTTAGGTTAACATTTTCTTCTGACAGGTCAGATACACTTTCGGCGACATTATTACTCTTGTCTGATTCACTACTCAGTCCTCTATATATTACACCATGTACTCATTCTCTTTCAGGCACTCGAAAAAAAGAAAAAAAAATGGAAAGTACTTCGTCCCAACGCATTAAAAAAATTTGTGTTTTTGGAGGTGCTTATCCAGGGAAAAATAACATATTTGCTGATGAAGCCATAAGAGTTGGAGTAATACTTGCCCAACAAAAGATCCAGTTGATTTATGGAGGCGGTAGTACGGGTTTAATGGGAGCAGTCGCTACAGCAGCACACGCCGGAGGAAGTCCAGTTCTAGGAATCGTGCCAAAACTATTCACAAGTTTTTGTGGACCTACCGTGGGTAAGGAAATACAAGTCTGGAGTGTCCCTGAACGGATAACAATCATGTACCATTCTGCCGATGCATTCATTGCTTTACCAGGAGGTCTGGGTACATTGGAAGAAATAGCTTGCGTGGCTTCTTGGTCATCTTTGGTCACAAATAAGAAACCCATTGGTTTGCTTAATATTAATGGTTATTTTAGTAATTTGCTTTTATATTTAGATAATGCTGTGGATAATGGATTCATGTTTTCAGAGGCAAGGAGAACCATAATTTCTGCTACAACCATTGAAGATTTACTCAAAAAGCTCCAAGCTTATGAGTGTTTATCTGCTACGGTTGTTTCGCAAACTCTCGGAAAAAGAAAAAGAGATATGGACGAGCAAGGAGTGGATTGCACTTTGTCTTTGTGACATTATCTAACATTTTGCTTGTTGTGTCTCAGTTATAATAAGTGGTTAGCAACCTCTGCAGGTAATATCTCCTAAATTCTACCTTTAAAATTTGACATTGGGGACAGTGTCATATTTTAGTAGGGGGTAAGGGACATATTTTGCTAATTTAAAAAAAAAAAAAAATTAAGAAGTATTCATTCTGAACAAGGTCTGAGTAAGGGAGACTTGAGACATACCTTGTCAGTTTGATTTCTTCTTTTCAAAAAAAAAAAAAAAGTTTGTTGTGTTTTAAGCAATTTAGAAGTATTCATTCTGAACAAGGTCTGAGTAAGGGAGACTTGAGACATACCTTGTCAGTTTGATTTTAATCTTTTTATGTTTACTTGTTAATTTTTGTTTAGTATTTTAGGATTATTTAGGTTGCATGGTTTTGTTTTGTTTTGAGTCTTAGTTGTTCCTATTCTTATGTTATTAGTTCTTTTCTCTTACACATGATTCTTTCATTTGGGTTAATAGACTTACATTGAGGACAATGTAAGAATTAAGTGTGGGGGGAATGATTTAGGATTTCTTTTATTTTTGTCTACTATTTTTTTTTTATGAGTCTTTATTATTATTATTTTTTTTTGTGTGTTTTAGTTCCTTTTTAATACAATGATGAGATATGAATTGCATAAGTCTAAAACAGATTTATTAGTGAGAAGATTTTCATGAGAATTGAGCTTGATGTCAACCTTTTTATGAGCCAATGTTAATATGATATGTTGATTGAGAAAGAAGCATGTTTAGACTTAATCTGACTTGTATAATCATCCTTGTGAGTTTTTGAGCCTATAATGATTGATGCATTATACAAATCAATCTAATTTCTTTCTTGAGTGCTCTTATGATTACATGATTCTCTAGAACTTGCTTTAAACCGTTTGAGACTATATTGATACATGTGACAACATGAATATGATAGAGGCATTAGGATTATAGCCAGGGCCAAACAGCCAGCCCTTATTGATGTTCCAAGAGAACACACCCTTAGTGAACCAATTTGAGCCTACATTGAATAAGCTATCTCTTTGGTAACCATAACTTGTCCCTAACCTAAATATACTTATATCCTTACCTTTGTTCCAAAGATGAATTAGCATGTTTTGAGACAAGTTGCAAAGACAAGGGATATTTTTAGTTAAAAATTTGGGTTAGAAACAAGAAATAAGTGTGGGGGGAAAAGAAAAGAAAAGTCAAGAGAAAAAGAAATGGAATACTGGCAAATACATTCCTATGTAAAAAAAAAAAATATGAATCCTCTCTTGAATTTGTGGAAAAAGAAAAAGATGTTACAAAGTCGTTTAGAATGAAGAAAAGGCCCAACATGAATATCCGGCCTAGGTGACTATGTACTTGTAAAGAGTTTTGAGAAGTTTCTTTGTATGATCTTTTTATATCTCTAAACTTTATGAACTCTTTGGAACCTTTGTGATATCTTTATCCTTTTGTTCTTCAACCACATTACAAACCCCTTGGCCCCATTACAACCTTGATTAAAGACCTCTTGATTTATGAAGTTGCATGATCTTTTAGTGGAGAATAGGTGGACAAGCAAGCATATGGTAGAAGTGTTTTCATGAGATTGATTGAGTGTAAACACTTTACCACTACTTTAAAGAGTGAAAATCAAGAGAGTATCCCATGTGAGAAGTTGAGATTAAGTTTGAATATGCACTATTTTGATTGAAATATGTTATGTTAATATTGGCTTAACTCAAACAATTTACATTCAAGCATGATTTTTTGTGAAATTCTTTAAGCTATTGATTAGTTTATAAGACTTGTTCAAATATTGTCTCTAATTTGTATTGAAAGGATTAGGAGTAAATATTTTTAGTATATGCAGTTTATTTATATTTTAGTTTTTCAATGTTTGTGGGTATCGTTCTAGTAAACCCTCACGAGACTAAACTCGTCCACTAGGGACACCTAGGGGTTTAAAGGCTTGTGTCACATGCTAAGTGCCACCGTGATTTCCTACGAAAATGGATTAGATTAGATTTTCTTATTTTATTTTTATTGAGTCATTGCTAGGGACTAGCAACAATCTAAGTGTGGGGGTGTGATAACTCGTATAATTATATAGTTTTTAGTTATGTTTTATTATTGTTTTGTGTCAAATACGAGTTATTATTGTTTAGTCTAATTGTGTTTATGATCTTTTATATTTTTATGTATTTTGGTGTTTTTCACAAGTTTCTTTGAGTGATTTCAGATTACTAGAATTAAGGGCAAATCCAGTTCAGTTCCAGTTCCGACACCTTTTGCCATATCAGCTATATCTCGAGTTTCACTGAAGCAATAAGGCTGAAATTTGTAGCCATGCAAATCTAAGAGGCATATCTATCTTTTTTATGTTTTACACTTCTTGAAACGGAGTCGTTTTCCCTAGCGAAATCGACCATCAAGTTGGCTGATGTGCAATGACGTCTGTGCTGACCTGTTTTCGTATTATGCCCATATCTTCTTATCCACATCAGCAAATGAGCTGATTCCAACGGCTATGGATCAGTAACTGATAGGGTAACATTTGTCTAGAAGACCATGTGATCAGATAAGGCCTCCAAAATTGACAAAATCGACCATCAAGTTGGCTGATCAAAATCGTCATACATGACGAAAATTGTTAGAAAATGCACCCACCTATTATACCTACCTTTGAAATTTGTAAAGCTTGTCTCTTGTCATTTAGCCCTCCAAAATGTGTATAAATAGAGGGCCTTGGATGATTGTAAGGGATCATATTGTACATAGGTAGGATATTAGCCATTGTAATAAAATTCTCTAAGTTTTCTTCTTCTTTCTTTTCTCTAGTTTTCTTTTTCTTTAGAAAGATCAAGAGGTTGGATAATTAATATTCTTCTTCTTCTTTCTTTCTTTTATTTTCTTCTTAGATTCTATTTAATTTTATGTTTATAATGCCTATGCTAGGCTAAACTTCTATTTGGTTAAGGGTGATTTCAAAGCCCTAGACATGTTTTGTGATTGATTTTCAGATTCTATCTATCATTAATTTTCTATCAAAGTTGCTTATGTTCTTCTACAAGAATTATTCATGATGTTGTCTAGATTTATTTAGGTGTACAACTAGATAGATCTTGATAATTATCTATTGCTAGTTTAGGAGTCTTGATCCGTGTAATTGTCTTGATTTCCTATTCATAAGTGGCAATTTGTGATTAATGATTATGGTCAAGTTTTCAATAATTGCAAAGTGGAACATAACCTAAGTTGAACAATCCGAGCTTATGTGTTTGTTGCTTAGATCAACCTATCTTTCTCATCATAAAGCTGCCATTAAATTGAATTTAGAGAGCTTATTCTAGGTTGTTTAATGGTTAGAGATTAAATAGAGAGCTTGTTCTATTTAACGACAAACTAAGGAAAGATTGGGGTAACAGAGCTTGTTGTTATCTACGGTTGTTAACTTTGATAGTTGGTTGATATTGATAGATCTGAAATTGATTCTTAATGATGTCTAGTGGTGGAGAATGAAACCTTAACCATATTTTTCATATTTGATTCTTCTTACTTATTTGTTTTCTTACTTTTCTAGTTTGCTTATTTTTAAAAGTATATTTATTTTTATTGGCTGGTTATACCGCCTAATTTGTATATTAACTTTGTTTTATATTTATTGGCTGGTTATACCGCCTAATTTAGTATATATATTTTTATTGGCTGGTTATACCGCCTAATTTAGTATATATATTTTTATTGGCTGGTTATACCGCCTTGCATCTTATTCTTATTATTTATTTTAATTTAAATCTGGCTTCAAAAACCCCTTTTCTTTTATTGTTCTTGAATTTAAGTTTTAAACTATTAACTTATAAACTAAAACCCAATCCCCGAGGACTCGACCCTTGCTAACTACTATACTTACAATTTATCTTTTTAGTGCAAGGTTAAATAAGATACACTCTTTTGGGTGCATCAATATACTCATTTGAGTGCATCACCAGTTAGGTGACAACTCTTTGCCTAAATACATCATATGTATTTCGCCTAACTTTGCCTCTAAATGTCATGCGATCAAGTTTTAAAGCATCCGGATAACATAACACTTAGTTGAGTAAGACCCACCTTCAATAACTCAAACATGTTTGTACATAAGTTTGACCTTGAGTGACTCAGCAACCCTCCAAATGGAAGAACTCTGGTTATCTTGTTAAGATGGTGGAAGGCAACATATCATGTGTAACATGGACTCAATATAATTTAATGAGAGATTTCATTTAACTCTTATATAGGTCTCATTGATTTCATATCCGATTGGCATGCATAGCATTCATTTAATTACATACATCACATATATACATAATTCAAAATAAATCTATCACATGCAATCTACTAGGATGATTATGGACTTTATTCTAGTCTAGTTTTCTTGAGCCATTAGGAAACTAGTTGGTCAAATTCCTAGGGGATACCATACATAGTCTTCGAAAGCTTTGTTGGTGATCTCCTTGGTTACTTCTTCTTGGCGCCATATCTCCTTACAAACTTGGAATTTACATAAATTTAGCTTTATCAGAAACCTCGAGTTACATTCGAGGGGAGTTAGATGAGAAGAGAATTTACAACTTTAGAATGAAAAAAGATAAGGTAGGGTGCGCAGACCCTATTTATAAAAAATACCAATAAGAAAATTCAACCCTAGTCATACTAAGATCTAGTCCATAACCATCCTTCATGCATACATAATCATATTATAAGCATGAATTAAAAACATGCATAGTCAATATCACCATGTGATCTTGTGTACTATTTGCATAAATGTCACCAAATAAATTTGAGACAATTTATCAAATCATTCCAGCAATTTCGGTTCCATCTATTAAAACACTTTTAATAAAATCTTAACAGTTAAGAAAGCTATCTTGCAATCGGACTTTACTTAACTTTTAGGTTGCTTGTCTTAATTAGGACAAAACTTTCTAGCATGCTCAAAATCCTAAACATTTTAGGACATCTTATTGTCTTATAACAAGTTTTTAAGTTTGCAATCTATCCTAACTCTTTAGGAACTTAAAATCTCATTAGGTAACACCTTAATCATACTACAAGTCTCTCCTAACATTTATGATTCACACTCCCACTAGAAAATGGTTTCCTTGTTGAAGTAAGACTCTAACTTTTAGTGTCCTAGGCGCAAACAATCTCTTTGGCCATCGAATGGCAGCTGCCAGCCCGTGATCAAACCATTGTATGCCATCTATTGTGGCTACTGGTTGCCCTAAAAAGAGCTTGCTGGCCATGATGTGAACCCGTGGGGTTAAACCCTTTCAACCCACTAACAAATTGAAATACCTAACCCCAAGAAAGCCAAGATTCAGGCAATGAAAACTTAAACCTTTAGAAATCTTGTTTCTATAACCTAGATAAGCTAAGTTAGCTAGACCCCAAGAACGCTTGTTTCAAGAACCTAAGTTTGATAGGTTAAATGCCACAAAGAATGATTCTTTGATAAGTTCTAAGTTCTGTCAAGAACTAAAAAGAGTAAGAACTCACTTGAATAAAATTCAACTCAAATAGATTAAATGGTTGTTAAAGTACGCGGCTAAACAAGGGTATTTATAGCCTCCCTACTAACCCTAATTCAACTAGCCTAAGAACTCTTAGTACAAGTGAAACACCTTGGCAGCTAAGGCTTACTAACCTAAGTAACATGGAACTCCTAAAGTCGGCTATACCTCCTAACATTAATGAAGAATTCGGCCAGCCCTAATTTGCAAGATAAAATAAAAGCTTAACTATGAGCTGAACATGCTCAAGCCCAATCCTAAGTAATTAAAAGATGTCCAATACTTTTCATGAAGGTAGACCCTACTTAGCCTAATGGACATATTACATAAGTTACATAAATTAGGCCCAAATGCCTAAGTAACTACAAGACTTAAAATAAGCCCAAATAAGCCCTCTTAATGTGCCACATTGTGTTCTTGAATTACATGGACCAAACTTGGATGCAAGTCCATCTTGCACGTTGAAGCCTTTCTTGAATAACATGCAACATGGCCCAAGTGATTTCCACCCATTCTTGCCATGTTTTCTAGATCTTCTTGGATCTTGGCCCATATAAAAATTTCCATTAGATTAGGACATCTTGGATCCTATCATTCCCTCTTTCCTCAAAAAGATTCACCCTCGAATCTTAGCCTTGTGTGTGAGAATGATGGCGCTATGTACTAAATCAATTGGATGTGCAATCTTAATTGGATGCCCAATGCCTTGTATGGAAGGCAGCCCATTTGGCTTCACCTTTGGAAATACATGCTTGAACACCTGCAATAAAGAAAAAGAAAAACTAGGAAGAAGGGTTGTTAGTTTGATGACTAGTAAAAACCTCACTCTCTTTTCCATAGAAATTGTTTTTTGTCTTTTCTTTTCTCTCTTGTGGCATCATTCTCTTTTTTTTTTTTTTCAGCCACTTCTCTTTTTTTCTCACTTTCTTTTTCCTCTCCTTTTCGGTCTCTCTCATTTTTTCTATTCTCTCATTTTTTCCTCATGTGTTTCGGCCACAATCTCATCTTATTTTTCTCTCATGTTTCTTTCTTGTGTTTCGACCTCACTCTTTACTTTTTACTCAAATTTACATTTCAGCTTCAATTGGTCCTCATAGACCTGTTCTGGAGTTAAAGAAACTAGCTTGATTGTTTTTCCATCCTTTACAAAGCTATACCTATTCCTAAACTCATCATGAATTACCCTTTTATCATACTACCACGGTCTCCCCAATAAAATATGGTTAGTATGCATCGGTACTACATCACAAAACACCTCATAACTATACCTCCCAATGGTAAAAGCTACCAAAACCTGCTTATTAACCTCTACCTTCCCACATTCAGTCAACCATTGCAACTTATATGGTTTGGGATGTTCTAGTAAAGGTAAGCTCAACTTCTCAACTAGGATGGTACTAGTTATGAAATATGTTCTCTCTCAACTGCTCCATATCATCTATATTGGTGCAACTTTCCCCATCAATAATCATACTACATACCTTGTCATTTACAAAACATTTATTATGAAATATGTTCTCTCTCAGCTGCTCCATATCATCTATATTGAATTGCGTATTGAGATAATACCTTGCAACAAGAGACTCACTTACCACGGGATCTTGTAGATTTCTATTCACTACCTCTTACTGACACATCCTACCTCTCATCTCTTCCAACACCAATTTTAACCGTTTTGATTCTTGTTGCATAGCATGCAACATAGAGGATAAGCTATCCACCTTCGTCTTAGGTGTTGAGTCACTCTTGTGATACATCATTGAAGTTGCTACAAAACAAATTGTTAGTGATAAAAAAATAACTCACACACTCCCTTAGTGTTTACACTCAAAGATGATATCACTCCAACTCTTGTTTGCACTTTTTAAAGCTTTTTATTCAATAATCTTACTCACTCTTGCTTTTTACCACTCTATTTCCTCTTTCAAGTTCTTTAGGAACAAGAAGAACTCTTCAAGAACTCCCCTGCTTAATTCTACCTAGCAAAAAGATTGATGCACCCAAAAGAGTGTATCTGATGCACCCAAAAGAGTGTATCTTGTTTAACCTTGCACTAAAAAGATCAATTGTAAGTATAATGATTAGCAAGGGTCGAGTCCTCAGGGATTGGGTTTTAATCTATGAGTTATTAGTTTATAACTTACGTTCAAAGAAAAAAATAAAAGAAAAGGGGTTTTTGAAGCCAGATTTAAACTAAAGTAAATAATAAGAATAAGATGCAAGGCGGTATAACCAGCCAATAAAAATATATATACTAAATTAGGCGGTATAACCAGCCAATAAAAATATATATACTAAATTAGGCGGTATAACCAGCCAATAAAAATAAAAAAAGTTAATATACAAATTAGGCGGTATAACCAGCCAATAAAAATAAATATACTTTTAAAAATAAGCAAACTAGAAAAGTAAGAAAACAAGTAAGTAAGAAGAATCAAATATGAAAAATATGGTTAAGGTTTCATTCTCCACCACTAGACATCATTAAGAATCAATTTCAGATCTATCAATATCAACCAACTATCAAAGTTAACAACCGTAGATAACAACAAGCTCTGTTATCCCAATCTTTCCTTAGTTTGTCGTTAAATAGAACAAGCTCTCTAGTTAATCTCTAACCATTAAACAACCTAGAATAAGCTCTCTAAATTCAATTTAATGGCAGCTTTATGATGAGAAAGATAGGTTGATCTAAGCAACAAACACATAAGCTCGGATTGTTCAACTTAGGTTATGTTCCACTTTGCAATTATTGAAAACTTGACCATAATCATTAATCACAAATTGCCACTTATGAATAGGAAATCAAGACAATTACACGGATCAAGACTCCTAGACTAGCAATAGATAATTATCAAGATCTATCTAGTTGTACACCTAAATAAATCAAGACAACATCATGAACAATTCTTGTAGAAGAACAAAAGCAACTTTGATAGAAAATTAATGATAGATAGAATATGAAAATCAATCACAAAACATGTCTCGGGCTTTGAAATCACCCTTAACCAAATAGAAGTTTAGCCTAGCATAGGCATTGTAAACATAAACATAAAATTAAAGAGAATCTAAGAAGGAAATAAAAGAAAGAAAGAAGAAGAAGAAAATAAAGAAAAAGAAAACTAGAGAAAAGAAAGAAGAAGAAAACTTAGAGAATTTTATTACAATGGCTAATATCCTACCAATGTACAATATGATCCTCTACAATCATCCAAGGCCCTCTATTTATACACATTTTAGAGGGCTAAATGACAAGAGACAAGCTTTACAAATTTCAAAGGTAGGTATAATAGGTGGGTGCATTTTTCTAACAATTTTCGTCATATTGTATGACAATTTTGATCAGCCAACTTGATGGTCGATTTTGTCAATTTTGGAGGCCTGATCTGATCACATGGTCTTCTACAAAAATGTTCCCCTATCCGTTACTGATCCATAGCCGTTAGAATCAGCTCATTTGCTGATGTGGATAAGAAGATATAGGCCAAATACGAAAACAGGTCAGCACAGACGTCATTGCACATCAGCCAACTTGATGGTCGATTTCGCTAGGGAAAACGACTCCGTTTCAAGAAGTGTAAAACATGAAAAAGATAGATAGGCCTCTTAACTTTGCACGGTTAAAATTTCAGCCTTATTGCTTCATTGAAACTCGAGATATAGCTGATATGGCAAAAGGTGTCGGAACTGGAACTGAACTGGATTTGCCCTTAATTCTAGTAATCTGAAATCATCAAAGAAACTTGTGAAAAACACCAAATTACATAAAAATATAAAAGATCATAAACACAATTAGACTAAACAATAATAACTCGTATTTGACACAAAACAATAATAAAACATAACTAAAAACTATATAATTATACGAGTTATCAGTATCTTATTTAACCTTGCACTAAAAAGATCAATTGTAAGTATAATGATTAGCAAGGGTCGAGTCCTCAGGGATTGGGTTTTAATCTATGAGTTATTAGTTTATAACTTACGTTCAAAGAAAACAATAAAAGAAAAGGGGTTTTTGAAGCCAGATTTAAACTAAAGTAAATAATAAGAATAAGATGCAAGGCGGTATAACCAGCCAATAAAAATATATATACTAAATTAGGCGGTATAACCAGCCAATAAAAATATATATACTAAATTAGGCGGTATAACCAGCCAATAAAAATAAAACAAAGTTAATATACAAATTAGGCGGTATAACCAGCCAATAAAAATAAATATACTTTTAAAAATAAGCAAACTAGAAAAGTAAGAAAACAAGTAAGTAAGAAGAATCAAATATGAAAAATATGGTTAAGGTTTCATTCTCCACCACTAGACATCATTAAGAATCAATTTCAGATCTATCAATATCAACCAACTATCAAAGTTAACAACCGTAGATAACAACAAGCTTTGTCATCCCAATCTTTCCTTCGTTTGTCGTTAAATAGAACAAGCTCTCTATTTAATCTCTAACCATTAAACAACCTAGAATAAGCTCTCTAAATTCAATTTAATGGTAGCTTTATGATGAGAAAGATAGGTTGATCTAAGCAACAAACACATAAGCTCGGATTGTTCAACTTAGGTTATGTTCCACTTTGCAATTATTGAAAACTTGACCATAATCATTAATCACAAATTGCCACTTATGAATAGGAAATCAAGACAATTACACGGATCAAGACTCCTAGACTAGCAATAGATAATTATCAAGATCTATCTAGTTGTACACCTAAATAAATCAAGACAACATCATGAACAATTCTTGTAGAAGAACATAAGCAACTTTGATAGAAAATTAATGATAGATAGAATATGAAAATCAATCACAAAACATGTCTCGGGCTTTGAAATCACCCTTAACCAAATAGAAGTTTAGCCTAGCATAGGCATTGTAAACATAAACATAAAATTAAAGAGAATCTAAGAAGGAAATAAAAGAAAGAAAGAAGAAGAAGAAAATAAAGAAAAAGAAAACTAGAGAAAAGAAAGAAGAAGAAAACTTAGAAAATTTTATTACAATGGCTAATATCCTACCAATGTACAATCTCTCTTACAATCATCCAAGGCCCTCTATTTATACACATTTTGGAGAGCTAAATGACAAGAGACAAGCTTTATAAATTTCAAAGGTAGGTATAATAGGTGGGTGCATTTTTCTAACAATTTTCGTCATATTGTATGACAATTCTGATCAGCCAGCCTGATGGTCGATTTTGTCAATATTGGAGGCTTGATTTGATCAAATGGTCTTCTAGAAAAATGTTCCCCTATCAGTCGGTGATCCATAGCCGTTAGAATCAGCTCATTTGCTGATGTGGATCAGAAGATATGGTCAAAATACCAAAACTTGTCAGCACAGACGTCATTGCACATCAGCCAACTTGATGGTTGATTTCGCTAGGGAAAACGACTCCGTTTCAAGAAGTGTAAAGCATAAAAAAGATAGATATGCCTCTTAACTTTGCACTGTTAAAATTTCAGCCTTATTGCGTAAGTGAAACTCCAGATATAGCTGATATGGCAAAAGGTGTCGGAACTGGAACTGAACTGGATTTGCCCTTAATTCTTGATTTAACCTAGTAATATGAAATCACTCAAAGCAACTCGTGAAAAACACCAAATTACATAAAAAAATATAAAAAATCATAAACACAATTAGACTAAGCAATAATAACTCGTATTTGACACAAAACAATAATAAAACATAACTAAAAACTATATAATTATACGAGTTATCACACCCCCACACTTAGATTGTTGCTAGTCCCTAGCAACGACTCAATAAAAATAAAATAAGAAAATCTAATCCAATCCATTTTCGTAGGAAATCACGGTGGCACTTAGCATGTGACACAAGCCTTTAAACCCCTAGGTGTCCCTAGTGGACGAGTTTAGTCTCGTGAGGGTTTACTAGGACGATACCCACGAACATTGAAGACATAAGAAAAACTAAAAATAATAATTATAACTAATCCTTCCAATAGAAATTAGAGATAATCATTGGACAAGTCTTAAAAATTAATCAATAGCTTAAAGAAATTCACAAAAAAATCTTACTTGAATCTAAATAGTTTGAGTTAAGCCAATATTAACATAACATATTTCAATCAAAATAGTGCATATTCAAACTTAATCTCAACTTCTCACATGTGATACTCTCTTGATTTTCACTCTTTAAAGTAGTGGTAAAGTGTTAACACTCAATCAATCTCATGAAAACACTTCTATCATATGCTTGCTTGTCCACCTATTCTCCCCTATTTAGATCATACAACTTCATAAATCAAGAGGTCTTTATTCAAGGTTGTAATGGGGCCAAAGGGTTATAATGTGGT
Source organism: Fremontodendron californicum (assembly GCA_030761205.1). Lineage (NCBI taxonomy): Eukaryota > Viridiplantae > Streptophyta > Magnoliopsida > Malvales > Malvaceae > Fremontodendron > Fremontodendron californicum. The sequence goes on along the minus strand of JAULJL010000019.1, from coordinate 4,049,130 downwards.
TAAAGAACAAAAGGATAAAGATATCACAAAGGTTCCAAAGAGTTCATAGAGTTTAGAGACATAATAAGATCATACAAATAAAACTTCTCAAAACTCTTATAAAGCACATAATAACATAGGCTAAATATTCATGTTGAGCCTTTGCATCATTCTAACCAACTTTGTAACATCTTTTTCTTTACTTTAACTAGAAGTTCAAGAGAAGTTTTTTTTTTTTTTTTATATGGGAATGTATTTGACAATGATCCCTTTCTTTTTCTCTTGACTTTTTCTTTTCTTTTCTTCCCCCACACTTATCTTTTGTTTCTAACCCAAATTTTTAACTAAAAATATCCCTTGTTTTTTTTTTGCAATATGTCTCAAAATATATAATCCATCTTTAGAACAAGGGTTATATTTAGGCTAGGTGTAAGTTGTGGTTACCAAATAAATAGCTTATTCAATGTAGGCTCAAATTGGCTCACTAGGGGTGTGTGCTCTTGGAACATCAATAAGGGATGGCTGTTTGGCCCTGGCTAAAAATCCTAATGCCTCTATCATATTCATGTTGTCACATGCATCAATATAGTCTCAACATGGTCTAAAGCAAGTTCTAGAGAATCATGTAATCATAAGAGCACTCAAGAAAGAAATTAGATTGATTTGTATAATGCGTCAATCATTATAGGCTCAAAAACTCACAAGGATGATTATACAAGTCAGATTAAGTCTAAACATGCTTCTTTCTCAATCAACATATCATATTAACATTGGCTCATAAAAAGATTGATATCAAGTTCAATTCTCATGAAAATCTTCTCACTAATAAATCTGTTTTAGACTTATGCAATTCATATCTCATCATAGTATTGAAAAGGAACTAAAACACACTAAAAATAATAATAAAGACTCATAAAAAAAAATAGTAGACAAAAATAAAAGAAATCCTAAATCATTCCCCCCACACTTAATTCTTACATTGTTCTCAATGTAAGTCTATTAACCCAAATGAAAGAATCATGTGTAAGAGAAAAGAACTAATAACATAAGAATAGGAACAACTAAGACTCAAAACAAAACAAACTCATGCAACCTAAATAATCCTAAAATACTAAACAAAAATTAACAAGTAAACACAAAAAGATTAAAATCAAACTGACAAGGTATGTCTCAAGTCTCCCTTACTCAGACCTTGTTCAGAATGAATACTTCTAAATTGCTTAAAACACAACAAACTCTTTTTTTTTTTTTTTGAAAAGAAGAAATCAAACTGACAAGGTATGTCTCAAGTCTCCCTTACTCAGACCTTGTTCAGAATGAATACTTCTAAATGGCTTAACACACAACAATTTTTTTTTTTTTTAAATTAGCAAAATATGTCCCTTACCCCCTACTAAAATATGACATTGTCCCCAATGTCAAATTTTAAAGGTAGAATTTAGGAGATATTACCTGCAGAGGTTGCTAACCACTTATTATAACTGTGACACAACAAACAAAATGTTAGATAATGTCACAAAGACAAAGTGCAATCCACTCCTTGCTCGTCCATATCTCTTTTTCTTTTTCCGAGCGTTTGCGAAACAACCGTAGCAGATAAATACTCATAAGCTTGGAGCTTTTTTAGTAAATCTTCAATGGTTGTAGCAGAAATTATGGTTCTCCTTGCCTCTGAAAACATGAATCCATTATCCACAGCATTATCTAAATATGAAAGCAAATTACTAAAATAACCATTAATATTAAGCAAACCAATGGGTTTCTTTTTTGTGACCAAAGATGACCAAGAAGCCACGCAAGCTATTTCTTCCAATGTACCCAGACCTCCTGGTAAAGCAATGAATGCATCGGCAGAATGGTACATGATTGTCATCCGTTCAGGGATACTCCAGACTTGTATTTCCTTACCCAAGGTAGGTCCACAAAAATCTGTGAATAGTTTTGGCACGATTCCTAGAACTGGACTTCCTCCGGCGTGTGCTGCTGTAGCGACTGCTCCCATTAAACCCGTACTACCGCCTCCATAAATCAACTGGATCTTTTGTTGGGCAAGTATTACTCCAACTCTTATGGCTTCATCAGCGAATATGTTATTTTTCCCTCGATAAGCACCTCGAAAGACACAAATTTTTTTAATGCGTTGGGACGAAGTACTTTCCATTTTTTTTTCTTTTTCAAGTGCCTGAAAGAGAATGAGTACATGGTGTAATATATAGAGGACTGAGTAGTGAATCAGACAAGAGTAATAATGTCGCCGAAAGTGTATCTGACCTATCAGAAGAAAATGTTAACCTAACAAAAGATTTTTGCGTGATTTCAGGAAGAAAATCAAAAAGAGAAGAAAAATCAACCGTAAAAGTCAAGAGTAATAATGTCGCCGAAAGTGTATTTGGCATCTTCCTCTGGTTTTACGTCTAGAAACGGCTTAAACGCCTTCTATGAGTCGAGGATATGCTTCCCATCCAGTTTTCTTACAAGCGTTACACGTCCATCGTGCACATTTGTGGCAATTTGAACTCATGCGCTTTGCTCGTCGCTTCTTTGCAAAAGTGCTTCTACCTATACCTGGTAAATGTAAAACAGGAAGATATTCATCTTCACGTACCTTGGCTTCAATTATCCAACGTATGTCTCCAGGAATCCCTTTGTGCATAAGCATTCTTAATCTTTCAAATCGAACTTGGTAAAGCTTCAGTAAAATATTTCGAGGAAAAGGAGGAAATCGTTTCTGCAATCGTGTGAGAATATCATCAATCCTGAAAAAGAAAAAAAAATGAAAGAGAAATTGAAAGAGAAATTTATATACAATATCAGTTTTGTGGGTAGCTGATCGAACCGACTTAAATAATCACGGAGTACCGTTATCCGCCATTTAACCGGGGTTAAAAAATTATATTTACATCTAGTTATTTTCAAAACAAGGATCAGAAAGAAAAACAACATAAAAAGACTCAAAAACAAAACACTCTAAATAAAATCCTAAATTCTTCCCCCCACACATAATTCTTACATTGTCATTAATGTAATGCTATTAATCCCAAATGAAAGAATCATGTGTAAGTGAAAAGAACTAATAAACAAAATAAACTTATGCAGCCTAAATGAACTTAGAAACACTAAACACAATTAGCAAAGAAAGATACGAAAAAGATAAAGAAAAAAAGAGCAAATCTGAGGATGGCAGTTTGGCAATGCTTTCACTAATTAGGCTGCCTCCCCCAATTAGCACTTGATTGATTGTTTTCAGCCTAGCCAATTCCCCTTCTTGGCTTTTTAGGATCTTTTGGCTTAGACATGAAACTTCTCGGATTTTTGCGTTTTGGAGGAAGTTTTCTTTGCAAAACAGCCAATGCCTTCTCCCCCACACGTATTATTTCATCATTCTTGGTGGGGTATAGCTCTTTGAGGAATTGTGCATATCTTGGTACTTGTCTAATGGCATCCACAAACAAGCTGTTTAAGGTTTCCAAAAATTGTTGTTCATGTTCCTCCTTCTTAGACTTTGCAAATCTGCTAGGAAAAAGTGGAGAAGGAACATTAGTAGAAATAAGAACCTTAAAAGCTACCTGAGGTGTCAAAGTACTCTCAATTTGAATGGTGGCTTCATTATCCTCAAGAAGTGAATCTATCTTTGGTTTTGTCTCATCCTCATCTTGTTCCTCATTTCTCAAGGTCACAATAGTAGCATTCTCCTTTGGGTTAATCACCGTTTGGGAAGGGAGTGCTAGAGATCTTTCTGCTACTAATTCCACCGTACTACTAGCCAATAGGCTCATTTGCCTTTCCAAACTCTGGATGCTTGCCCTTGTTTCCTGTTGAAATTGCAAAGTATCAGTAACAAGAGAATATACAAGATCTTCTAAAGAAGTACCTGAGCTTTGAGTCATATGTGGTGGTTGAAAAAGATCTGGTTCTTGAGACCATGATTGATTGAAGCTAGATGGATGAGTGTAATTGGCATAAGGATCTACTTCTTGGTAATTTTTCGAGTAGCCATAATTAGTATGATCGCACCATCCCTCATGGTAAGTGTTTGAGTAATGATCATACTGTTGGTCTTGGAACCATTGATGGACTTGACATCCTCCCATGGCCAATTGTTGAACTGGGGAGGTGAGCTTGGCTTGTTGATTCTCCATGTTCATGTATGCCACCAACTCTTCAAGTGTTAGATTGCTCAATTCCATCGTTTTTTTATTTTTTTATTTTTTTTCAAAATTTGATAAGAAAAACTTGTATGTACAAGAAAATAAAACTAATTAGAACTGAAAATAAGAATAAACCAAGTAACAAATAAACTAAAGAAAACAATCCCCGGCAACGGCGCCAAAAATTTGATGCACCCAAAAGAGTGTATCTTATTTAACCTTGCACTAAAAAGATCAATTGTAAGTATAATGATTAGCAAGGGTCGAGTCCTCAGGGATTGGGTTTTAATCTATGAGTTATTAGTTTATAACTTACGTTCAAAGAAAACAATAAAAGAAAATGGGTTTTTGAAGCCAGATTTAAACTAAAGTAAATAATAAGAATAAGATGCAAGGCGGTATAACCAGCCAATAAAAATATATATACTAAATTAGGCGGTATAACCAGCCAATAAAAATATATATACTAAATTAGGCGGTATAACCAGCCAATAAAAGTAAAACAAAGTTAATATACAAATTAGGCGGTATAACCAGCCAATAAAAATAAATATACTTTTAAAAATAAGCAAACTAGAAAAGTAAGAAAACAAGTAAGTAAGAAGAATCAAATATGAAAAATATGGTTAAGGTTTCATTCTCCACCACTAGACATCATTAAGAATAAATTTCAGATCTATCAATATCAACCAACTATCAAAGTTAACAACCGTAGATAACAACAAGCTCTGTTATCCCAATCTTTCCTTAGTTTGTCGTTAAATAGGATAAGCTCTCTATTTAATCTCTAACCATTAAACAACCTAGAATAAGCTCTCTAAATTCAATTTAATGGCAGCTTTATGATGAGAAAGATAGGTTGATCTAAGCAACAAACACATAAGCTCGGATTGTTCAACTTAGGTTATGTTCCACTTTGCAATTATTTAAAACTTGACCATAATCATTAATCACAAATTGCCACTTATGAATAGGAAATCAAGACAATTACACGGATCAAGACTCCTAGACTAGCAATAGATAATTATCAAGATCTATCTAGTTGTACACCTAAATAAATCAAGACAACATCATGAACAATTCTTGTTGAACATAAGCAACTTTGATAGAAAATTAATGATAAATAGAATCTGAAAATCAATCACAAAACATGTCTAGGGCTTTGAAATCACCCTTAACCAAATAGAAGTTTAGCCTAGCATAGGCATTGTAAACATAAACATAAAATTAAAGAGAATCTAAGAAGGAAATAAAAGAAAGAAAGAAGAAGAAGAAAATAAAGAAAAAGAAAACTAGAGAAAAGAAAGAAGAAGAAAACTTAGAAAATTTTATTACAATGGCTAATATCCTACCAATGTACAATCTCTCTTACAATCATCCAAGGCCCTCTATTTATACACATTTTGGAGAGCTAAATGACAAGAGACAAGCTTTATAAATTTCAAAGGTAGGTATAATAGGTGGGTGCATTTTTCTAACAATTTTCGTCATATTGTATGACAATTCTGATCAGCCAGCTTGATGGTCGATTTTGTCAATATTGGAGGCTTGATCTGATCAAATGGTCTTCTAGAAAAATGTTTCCCTATCAGTCGGTGATCCATAGCCGTTGGAATCAGCTCATTTGCTGATGTGGATCAGAAGATATGGTCAAAATACCAAAACTTGTCAGCACAGACGTCATTGCACATCAGCCAACTTGATGGTTGATTTCGCTAGGGAAAAAGACTCCGTTTCAAGAAGTGTAAAGCATAAAAAAGATAGATATGCCTCTTAATTTTGCACTGTTAAAATTTCAGCCTTATTGCTTAAGTGAAACTCCAGATATAGCTGATATGGCAAAAGGTGTTGGAACTGGAACTGAACTGGATTTGCCGTTAATTCTTGATTTAACCTAGTAATATGAAATCACTCAAAGAAACTCGTGAAAAACACCAAATTACATAAAAAAATATAAAAAATCATAAACACAATTAGACTAAGCAATAATAACTCGTATTTGACACAAAACAATAATAAAACATAACTAAAAACTATATAATTATACGAGTTATCAAAGATTCAAGAAACAAGAAACCCAATTAGAAAAAGGTAAAAACAAGAACAAGATTACCAAGATTTCAATTCTTTCCCCTTTCTTGTGATCTTTTTCAAATCTTTCTTTCTTTATCTTGCTGTTCGAACACTTTTCTTATTTTTTTTTTCAAGAATGAGACTTCTTGATTTTCTTGAAATATCGGATGAACTTTTTTTTTTCTTTCTTGGGACTGTTCGAAAGCCCCTCTGAATTTTTGAATTTATTCGGATCAAGAATCAACAAGAAGAAATTTTAGTAGATCAAGAATTCAAGAAACGAAATCTTGATCTAAACCACTTTTCAGGACTGAAACTCCAAAACTAGGCTTCTTAAAATCTATAACCCTAGGGCAAGAATGCCTAAAGCTATAACCCTAAGACAAGAATATATGAAACCCACTAACACATTGAAATACCCTAACCCCAAGAAAGCCAAGATTAAGGCAATGGAAACTTAAACCCTTAGAAATCTTGTTTCTAAGAACCTAGATAAGCTAAGCTAGCTAGACCCCAACAACGCTTGTTTAAAGAGCCTAAGTTTGATGGGTTGAACGCCACAAAGATGGATTATTTGATAAGTTCCTAAGTTCTGTCAAGAACTAAAAAGAGTAAATCTCTCTGAATAATATTAGATTTAATAAATTCCTTGTTGTGCATGAAGTAGGCAGCTAAACCAATGTATTATAACCCCCTTACAACCCTAATTCGACTAGCCCTAAGACTCCTGTACAAATACTATTCCCTGGCAGCCAAGGACTTCTAACCTAATAACAATAGGATTCGGCCAGACCTTCTCCAATATAGAATTCGTCCAGACCTAAAACATAATAAGAAAACTCCCTAAATATGGGCTAAACATGCTCAAGCCCAAACCTAATTAAATTAAAAGGATGTCCAACAAGTTTATTGAAGGTAAACTCCGCTTAGCCTATTGTACATATTACATAAGTCAGGCCTAAAAGCCTAAGTAATTACAAGACTTAAAATAAGCCCAAATAAGCCCTCTTAATGTGCCACCTTGTGTTCCTGAATCACATGGACCAAACTTGGATGCAGGCCCATCTTGCATGTTGAAGTCTTTCTTGAATAAGTTGCAACATGGTCCAAGTGAATTCCACCCATTCTTGCCATGTTTCCTAGATCTTCTTAGATCTTGGCCCATATAAGGAGTAGACAAAACAGATTTAGATGGCACTCTATTCAATATATAGACAGCCATGAGTAATACATCTCCCCAAAAGGAAATGTCCATGTTCGCCTGAGCCATCATGCATCTCACCATGTCTAGGAGAGTTATATTCTTTCTCTCCGCCACTCCATTCTGTTGGGGTGTTTTAGGAATAGTCAATTGCCTTAATATTCCTTTCTCATCACATAACTCCTTGAATTCATTCGATAAATATTCTCCACCCCGATCAGTCCTTAAGATCTTCCTTTCTATTTGATTCTCAACTAAAGTCACATAAGTTTTGAAACACCTTAATGCTTCACTTTTGTGCTTTATCAAATAGACATCGGTGAATCGATTATAGTCATCCGTGAATGTGATTATGTACCTAAAACCTTTTCTAGATGTCACATTCAAGGGACCACAAACATCAGAATGTATTATTTGCAATGGAAATTCACTTCTATGAGCTTTTCCAAATGGTTTTCTTGTTGCCTTGCCCGCAAGACATATCTCACAAGTTGGGAGGGATACATTAGATAAAGAACCAAGTAAGCCACTTTTAGCTAACTTCTTCATCCTTTCTTGCCCTATATGTCCCAATCTTGCATGCCAAATGAACTCATCATTTGCATTGGCCATAAGACAACTACTATTACTTATAACAGTATCTAACACAAAGAAATCACCATTTAGGAAATAAGAACTTATTCTTTCTTTATTGAGATAAATATCAACTACATTGTCATGGAAATTTAATTGGAATAAAAAACGCAATAAACTAGTAACGGAGATTAAATTTCTCCGAATACTTGGTATAAGACATCAATTAAAATCAGATTGTGTCCACTCTTCAAAGGTACTACACAAGTTCCTTTGCCTTCTACTTCAAGCCTTGAATTGTCGCCAACACAGACCCATTTAGTCCGAGGTGGTATTATCGAGTCTCGGCAACATATGACTTAGATGGATTCTTGATATCCACAACTTCTGCCTCGAGAAGCAAATGTCTTGTGATATCATCAAATGTCTTAATTTCAACATTGTGTTATAAATTGACATTCATCAATTGCCATTCATCATCAGGTAGGGATCTTATTATTGAATGCACTTGTTGCTCATCCATGAGGGAATGACCAGCTGATTTCAAACAAGAGATCTTGTGAGACATTTCTCATAAGTGTCTACTTATGTTATGATTAACCTTTTTCTATGTAATTCTCAAATTTGAGAATTAAAGCCCTTTGTTTCTCTAAGGAAACAGTACCAAACTTATCCATTGCCTTGTCCCATATGGCCTTGGCAGTTTCAAGCATGGCAAAGTCCACCATAAGGTCATCGGTCATTGTACTTAACATTGCAATTCGAGCCATGGTGTCTTTCTTTCTAAAGGCATCATACTCGTCTTTTACCTCTTGTGTAGATTCTGAAGTTGGTTCAACAACCTCTTTTGATATTATATCTAACAAATCTTGTTTGGTGAGAATAAATTGAACCTTTTGCTACCATATGGTGTAATTATCACCATTAAGATTAAGGTTTTTGTTTAATTTGGCTACTATGCCCTTTGTGGCACTAGCCATCTACATCATGTAATTGTGTACCCAAATTAGCATATTCATCACAACAAGATATTTCCAAACACAAATAAAATAAGACAATATCATTATGCCAAAATGTAACAAACTTATAAAATGCAATCAAATTCATTCGGACATAAGAGTAACTATCTTGTTCTATTTGCTTTGAAATACCGTACAAGGTTGCTAATGTAATCAAGACAAGCATTCGGTATATAAACATGTCAAAAACAAGTAAAATAACATATTATTTGATGCACCCAAAAGAGTGTATCCTATTTAACCTTGCATTAAAAAGATCAATTGTAAGTATAATGATTAGCAAGGGTCGAGTCCTCAGGGATTGGGTTTTAATCTATGAGTTATTAGTTTATAACTTACGTTCAAAGAGAACAAAAGAAAAGGGGTTTTTGAAATAGTTTTAAAAATAAACAAACAAGAAAAGTAAGAAAACAAGTAAGTAAGAAGAATCAAATATGAAAAATATGGTTAAGGTTTCATTCTCCACCACTAGACATCATTAAGAATCAATTTCAGATCTATCAACATTAACCAACTATCAAAGTTAACAACCGTAGATAACAACAAGCTCTGTTATCCCAATCTTTCCTTAGTTTGTCGTTAAATAGAACAAGCTCTCTATTTAATCTCTAACCATCAAACAACCTAGAATAAGCTCTCTAAGTTCAATTTAATGGCAGCTTTATGGTGAGAAAGATAGGTTGATCTAAGCAACAAACATATAAGCTCGGATTGCTCAACTTAGGTTATGTTCCACTTTGCAATTATTGAAAACTTGACCATAATCATTAATCACAAATTGCCACTTATGAATAGGAAATCAAGACAATTACACGGATCAAGACTCCTAAACTAGCAATAGATAATTATCAAGATCTATCTAGTTGTACACCTAAACAAATCAAGACAACATCATGAACAATTCTTGTAGAAGAACATAAGCAACTTTGATAGAAAATTAATGATAGATAGAATCTGAAAATCAATTATAAAACATGTCTAGGGCTTTGAAATCACCCTTAACCAAATAGAAGTTTAGCCTAGCATAGGCATTGTAAACATAAACATAAAATTAAAGAGAATCTAAGAAGGAAATAAAAGAAAGAAAGAAGAAGAAGAAAATAAAGAAAAAGAAAAGTAGAGAAAGGAAAGTAGAAGAAAACTTAGAGATTTTTATTATAATGGCTAATATCCTACCAATCTACCATGTCTCTTACAATCATCCAAGGCCCTCTATTTATACACATTTTGGAGAGCTAAATGACAAGAGACAAGCTTTATAAATTTCAAAGGTAGGTATAATAGGTGGGTGCATTTTTCTAACAATTTTCGTCATATTGTATGACAATCTTGATCAGCCAGCTTGATGGTCGATTTTGTCAATCGTGGAAGCTTTATCTGATCACATGGTCTTCTAGAAAAATGTTCCCCTATCAGTTGGTGATCCATAGCCGTTGGAATCAGCTCATTTTCTGATGTGGATCAGAAGATATGGTCAAAATACCAAAACTGGTCAGCACAGACGTCATTGCACATCAGCCAACTTGATGGTTGATTTCGCTAGGGAAAACGACTCCGTTTCAAGAAGTGTAAAGCATGAAAAAGATAGATATGCCTCTTAACTTTGCACTGTAAAAAGTTCAGCCTTATTGCTTCAGTGAAACTCTAGATATAGCTGATATGGCAAAAGGTGTCGGAACTGGATTTGCCCTTAATTCTTGATTTAACCTAGTAATCTGAAATCACTCAAAGAAACTCGTGAAAAACACCAAATTACATAAAAATATAAAAAATCATAAACACAATTAGACTAAGCAATAATAACTCGTATTTGACACAAAACAATAATAAAACATAACTAAAAACTATATAATTATACGAGTTATCATTATTCATACAAGCAAGGGTTGAAAAATCAAAGAACATTAACATGCAAAACAAACTACCCAAAAGGGGAAAGGCTTAGAACCCTAATCAACATGCATTTATATGTTCTTTCAACCTTTAAGAATGCATATCAAACAACCTATAGGCTCTGATACCACTATTGGATTTTGACTTATCAAAATCTGAGAACATAGAGGAAGAGTTCAAGTCACTTTCTTGTCCACCTATGCAATGCTTGCTTGTTGTCGATATGAGAAATGAACTCAACCAAATGCCTAAAGCACTCTTGTAATAACCGGTTAAGGCAACTACAAGAACCTTTCCACAACCTATCTTGCTCATCCAAACCAAAATGCTTACTACCTTATTTCTTGATAATCCAAGCAATCAAGAACCCCTCACTCACTAAGCAATTGCACATAGCAATTTGCCTCACAATTCTGTCTCTTAACAGATTGTGCACTTGTTTCTTGTCTAGGCCGAATCCTCTCCTATTTATAGCCACTCAAGGGTTGCTTCATGAAAGGGTTAAAGGATTCAACCCCTTCTAGAATAGCACCCTTCATTTGGCATGAAAGGGTTAAAGGGTTAAAGGGTTCGATCAACAAAACTATTCTCTTCCAAATGAACATGACCATTCGGCTATTAGGAGGGAACTTCTCTTATCCGAAAGACCATGTTATTTCGGTCCATGTGGCAGTCACATGATGTATGATGTCACAAGTCACAAACTGATTGGTGACACTTGTGCATGATGGTGCTGATGTGTCACACCTATGTGCCACATCATCTAGGCCACCTAGCTACCACTAGCTAGTTTAACTCCAGCTCATAAAGTGTCACTCACCTAGCTACCCTTCAGCTACATCTAGCTGATTGAGATGGTGTCCAACTCCTTGAGCTGAGCTAGCTGGTGTCCAGTTACCTTGAGCTGACTCGAGCTGTGATAAGTGCTTAATTTCATACATTTTCCTATTTAATTTCTTTATACTTTGTGCTTTGATTCTTACTTCCTTGACATTTTACTAGGTTTTTATGCTTTGTAGGTATTTTGGAGGAGATTGATGCACCTAAAAGAGTGTATCTTATTTAACCTTGCACTAAAAAGATAAATTGTAAGTATAGTAGTTAGCAAGGGTCGAGTCCTCAGGGATTGGGTTTTAGTTTATAAGTTAATAGTTTAAAACTTAAATTCAAGAACAATAAAACAAAAGGGGTTTTTGAAGCCAGATTTAAACTAAAGTAAATAATAAGAAGAAGATGCAAGGCGGTATAACCAGCCAATAAAAATATATATACTAAATTAGGCGGTATAACCAGCCAATAAAAATATATATACTAAATTAGGCGGTATAACCAGCCAATAAAAGTAAAACAAAGTTAATATACAAATTAGGCGGTATAACCAGCCAATAAAAATAAATATACTTTTAAAAATAAGCAAACTAGAAAAGTAAGAAAACAAGTAAGTAAGAAGAATCAAATATGAAAAATATGGTTAAGGTTTCATTCTCCACCACTAGACATCATTAAGAATCAATTTCAGATCTATCAATATCAACCAACTATCAAAGTTAACAACCGTAGATAACAACAAGCTCTGTTATCCCAATCTTTCCTTAGTTTGTCGTTAAATAGAACAAGCTCTCTATTTAATCTCTAACCATCAAACAACCTAGAATAAGCTCTCTAGATTCAATTTAATGGCAGCTTTATGATGAGAAAGATAGGTTGATCTAAGCAACAAACACAAAAGCTCGGATTGTTCAACTTAGGTTATGTTCCACTTTGCAATTATTGAAAACTTGACCATAATCATTAATCACAAATTTCCACTTATGAATAGGAAATCAAGACAATTACACGGATCAAGACTCCTAAACTAGCAATAGATAATTATCAAGATCTATCTAGTTGTACACCTAAATAAATCTAGACAACATCATGAACAATTCTTGTAGAAGAACATAAGCAACTTTGATAGAAAATTAATGATAGATAGAATCTGAAAATCAATCATAAAACATGTCTAGGGCTTTGAAATCACCCTTAACCAAATAGAAGTTTAGCCTAGCATAGGCATTATAAACATAAACATAAAATTAAAGAAAATCTAAGAAGAAAATAAAAGAAAGAAAGAAGAAGAGGAAGAATATTAATTATCCAACCTCTTGCTCTCTCTAAAGAAAAAGAAAACTAGAGAAAAGAAAGAAAACTAGAGAAAAGAAAGAAGAAGAAAACTTAGAGAATTTTATTAAAATGGCTAATATCCTACCTATGTACAATATGTTCCTCTACAATCATCCAAGGCCCTCTATTTATACACATTTTGGAAGGCTAAATGACAAGAGACAAGCTTTACAAATTTCAAAGGTAGGTATAATAGGTGGGTGAATTTTTCTAACAATTTTCGTCATATTGTATGACAATTTTGATCAGCCAACTTGATGGTCGTTTTCGTCAATGTTGGAGGCCTGATCTGATCACATGGTCTTCTAGAAAAAGGTTCCCCTATCAGTTACGGATCCATAGCCGTCGGAATCAGCTCATTTGCTGATGTGGATAAGCAGATATGGGCAAAATACGAAAACAGGTCAGCACAGATGTCATTGCACATAAGCCAACTTGATGGTCGATTTTGCTAGGGAAAACGACTCCGTTTCAAGAAGTATAAAACATGAAAAAGATAGATATGCCTCTTAGATTTGCACGGATACAAATTTCAGCCTTATTGCTTCAGTGAAACTCCAGATATAGCTGATATGGCAAAATGTGTCGGAACTGGAACTGAACTGGATTTGCCCTTAATTCTAGTAATCTGAAATCACTCAAAGAAACTTGTGAAAAACACCAAATTACATAAAAATATAAAAGATCATAAACACAATTAGACTAAACAATAATAACTCGTATTTGACACAAAACAATAATAAAACATAACTAAAAACTATATAATTATACGAGTTATCACACCCCCACACTTAGATTGTTGCTAGTCCCTAGCAACGACTCAATAAAAATAAAATAAGAAAATCTAATCTAATCCACTTTCGTAGGAAATCACGGTGGCACTTAGCATGTGACACAAGCCTTTAAACCCCTAGGTGTCCCTAGTGGACGAGTTTAGTCTCGTGAGGGTTTACTAGGACGATACCCACAAACATTGAAAACATAAGAAAAACTAAAAATAATAATTATAACTAATCCTTCCAATATAAATTTGAGATAATCATTGGACAAGTCTTAAAAACTAATCAATAGCTTAAAGAAATTCACAAAAAATCTTGCTTGAATGTAAATAGTTTGAGTTAAGCCAATATTAACATAACATATTTCAATCAAAATAGTGCATATTCAAACTTAATCTCAACTTCTCACATGGGATACTCCCTTGATTTTCACTCTTTAAAGTAGTGGTAAAGTGTTTACACTCAATCAATCTCATGAAAACACTTCTACCATATGCTTGCTTGTCCACCTATTCTCCACTAAAAGATCATGCAACTTCATAAATCAAGAGGTCTTTAATCAAGGTTGTAATGGGGCCAAGGGGTTTGTAATGTGGTTGAAGAACAAAAGGATAAAGATATCACAAAGGTTCCAAAGAGTTCATAAAGTTTAGAGACATAAAAAGATTATACAAAGAAACTTCTCAAAACTCTTTACAAGTACATAGTCACCTAGGCCGGATATTCATGTTGGGCCTTTTCTTCATTCTAAACAACTTTGTAACATCTTTTTCTTTTTCCACAAATTCAAGAGATGATTCATATATTTTTTTTTTTTACATAGGAATGTATTTGCCACTATTCCATTTCTTTTTCTCTTAACTTTTCTTTTCTTTTCCCCCCACACTTATTTCTTGTTTCTAACCAAAAAATATCCCTTGTCTTTGCAACTTGTCTCAAATCATGCTAATTCATCTTTGGAACAAAGGTAAAGATATAAGTATATTTAGGTTAGGGACAAGTTATGGTTACCAAAGAGATAGCTTATTCAATGTAGGCTCAAATTGGTTCACTAAGGGTGTGTTCTCTTGGAACATCAATAAGGGATGGTTGTTTGGCCCTGGCTAAAAATCCTAATGCCTCTATCATATTCATGTTGTCACATGCATCAATATAGTCTCAAACGGTTTAAAGCAAGTTCTAGAGAATCATGTAATCATAAGAGCACTCAAGAAAGAAATTAGATTGATTTGTATAATGCATCAATCATTTTAGGCTCAAAAACTCACAAGAATGATTATACAAGTCAGATTAAGTCTAAACATGCTTCTTTCTCAATCAACATATCATATTAACATTGGCTCATAAAAAGGTTGACATCAAGCTCAATTCTCATGAAAATCTTCTCACTAATAAATATGTTTTAGACTTATGCAATTCATATCTCATCATTGTATTAAAAAGGAACTAAAACACACTAAAAAATAATAATAATAATAAAGACTCATAAAAAAAAATAGTAGACAAAAATAAAAGAAATCCTAAATCATTCCCCCCACACTTAATTCTTACATTGTCCTCAATGTAAGTCTATTAACCCAAATGAAAGAATCATGTGTAAGAGAAAAGAACTAATAACATAAGAATAGGAACAACTAAGACTCAAAACAAAACAAACTCATGCAACTTAAATAATCCTAAAATACTCAAGAAAAATTAACAAGTAAACATAAAAAGATTAAAATCAAACTGACAAGGTATGTCTCAAGTCTCCCTTACTCAGACCTTGTTCAGAATGAATACTTCTAAATTGCTTAAAACACAACAATTTCTTTTTTTTTTTTTTTGAAAAGAAGAAATCAAACTGACAAGGTATGTCTCAAGTCTCCCTTACTCAGACCTTGTTCAGAATGAATACTTCTAAATTGCTTAAAACACAACAAACTTTTTTTTTTTTTTTAAGAAGGTAAAATTTAGGAGATATTACCTGTAGAGGTTGCTAACCACTTATTATAACTGAGACACAACAAACAAAATGTTAGATAATGTCACAAAGACAAAGTGCAATCCACTCCTTGCTCGTCCATATCTCTTTTTCTTTTTCCGAGCGTTTGCGAAACAACCGTAGCAGATAAACACTCATAAGCTTGGAGCTTTTTGAGTAAATCTTCAATGGTTGTAGCAGAAATTATGGTTCTCCTTGCCTCTGAAAACATGAATCCATTTTCCACAGCATTATCTAAATATGAAAGCAAATTACTAAAATAACCATTAATATTAAGCAAACCAATGGGTTTCTTATCTGTGACCAAAGATGACCAAGAAGCCACGCAAGCTATTTCTTCCAAAGTACCCAGACCTCCTGGTAAAGCAATGAATGCATCGGCAGAATGGTACATGATTGTTATCCGTTCAGGGATACTCCAGACTTGTATTTCCTTACCCAAGGTAGGTCCACAATAATCTGTGAATAGTTTTGGCACGATTCCTAGAACTGGACTTCCTCCGGCGTGTGCTGCTGTAGCGACTGCTCCCATTAAACCCGTACTACCGCCTCCATAAATCAACTGGATCTTTTGTTGGGCAAGTATTACTCCAACTCTTATGGCTTCATCAGCAAATATGTTATTTTTCCCTGGATAAGCACCTCCAAAGACACAAATTTTTTTAATGCGCTGGGACGAAGTACTTTCCATTTTTTTTTTCGAGTGCCTGAAAGAGAATGAGTACATGGTGTAATATATAGAGGACTGAGTAGTGAATCAGACAAGAGTAATAATGTCGCCGAAAGTGTATCTGACCGTCAAAGTCAAGAGTAATAATGTCGCCGAAAGTGTATTTGACCTGTCAGAAGAAATGTTAACCTAACAAAAGATTTTTGCGTGATTTCAGGAAGAAAATAAAAAAAGAGAAGAAAAATCAACCGTAAAAGACAAATAAAATAAATGAGAATAATTACACAAATCGAATAACACGTAAATTAAACCGAAATAAAGTTATTGCAAATCAAACCACAAGCTGAGAAGTCATTTATTGTAGTTGTGATTGTGGCTCACATCTTCCTCTGGTTTTACGTCCAGAAACGGCTTAAACGCCTTCTATGAGTCGAGGATATGCTTCCCATCCAGTTTTCTTACAAGCTGGCAAACAGGGTCTTTTAACATCAGATTCCCAAGATGTTGCCATTCCCTTTGGAATTGCGGCCATAAATCAAGAATTTCTCTTTGTACGTCTCCACTAGGATGCGTCTCAAGAGAAAGTTGGATATTACCCAAATTCTCCTTACTCAGTCCATCCTTAATGAATTCAATTTTATCATCTCGATTAGAGGACGGAATCCCAATAGAACGACATTTACCGTTACACGTCCATTGTGCACATTTGTGGCAATTTGAACTCATGCGCTTTGCTCGTCGCTTCTTTGCAAAATTGCTTCTACCTGTACCTGGTAAATGTAAAACAGGAAGATATTCATCTTCACGTACCTTGGCTTCAATTATCCAACGTATGTCGTCAGGAATCCCTTTGTGCATAAGCATTCTTAATCTTTCAAGTCGAACTTGGTAAAGCTTCAGTAAAATATTTCGAGGAAAAGGAGGAAATCGTTTCTGCAATATTGTGAGAATATCATCAATCCTGAAAAAAATGAAAAAAAAAAAATGAAAGAGAAATTGAAAGAGAAATATATATACAATATCAGTTTTGTGGGTAGCTGATGGAACCGATTTAAATAATCACGGAGTACCGTTATCCGCCATTTAACCGGGGTTAAAAAAAATTATATTTACATCTAGTGTTTTTCAAAACAAGGATCAGAAAGAAAAACAACATAAAAAGACTCAAAAACAAAACACTCTAAATAAAATCCTAAATTCTTCCCCCCACACATAAGTCTTACATTGTCATTAATGTAATGCTATTATCCCCCAATGCAAGAATTATATGTAAGAGAAAAGAACTATTAAACAAAAGAAACTTATGCAGCCTAAATGAACTTAAAAACAGTAAACACAATTAACAAAGAAACATAAGAAATAAAAATAAAAACAATAAAAATAATAAAAGAAAAAGGAAAAGAAAGAGAAAGCAAATCTGAATATGGAAGGTTGGCAATTTTATCTTTAATTGGGCTGCCTTCCCAATTAACACTTGAGTTAGTGTTTTGAATCTAACCAACACCCCTTCTTGGCTTTTTAGGCTTGTCAGGCTCATGCATGAAATTTCCCAAATTTATGCGTTTGAGAGGAAGCTTTCTTTGCACAACAGTGGATGCATTCTCCATTACAAGTATTATTCCATCATCCTTGGTGGTGCATATCTCATCGAGGAATGGTGCATCTTTTGGTACTTGTTGAATGACATCCACAAACAAACTGTTTAAGGTTTCCAGCGTGTCTTGTTCATGTTCATCCTCTTTGAACTTTGCGAATCTACTAGGAAAAGGTGGAGAAGAAACATTAGGAAAAATTGGAATCTCAAACGTTACCTCAGGTGTCGAAATACTCTTATTTGGATCATTGGCTTCATTATCCTCAAGAATAGAATTCATCTCTAATTTTGTCTCATCCTCATCTTGTTCCTCATTCCTCAAGGTCACAATAGTAGTATTCTCCTTTGGGTTAATCATTGTTTGGGCAGGGAGTTCTTCAGATCTTTGTGCTACCCATCCCACCATACTACTAGTCAATTGGATCATTTGCTTTTCCAAACTCTGGATGCTTGCCCTTGTTTCCTGTTGAAATTGCAATGTATCAGTAACAAGAGAATAGACAAGATCTTCTAAAGAAGTACCTGAGTTTTGAGTCATATGTGGTGGTTGAAAAAGATCTGGTTCTTGGGACCATGATTGATTGAAGCTAGATGGATGAGTGTAATTGGCATAAGGATCTACTTCTTGGTAATTTTTCGAGTAGCCATAATTAGTATGATCCCACCATCCCTCATGGTAAGTGTTTGAGTAATGATCATACTGTTGGTCTTGGAACACTTGATGGCCTTGACATCCTCCCATGGCAAATTGGTGAACTGGGAAGGTGATATTGGCTTGTTGATTCTCCATGTTCATGTATGCCACCAACTCTTCAAGTGTTAGATTGCTCAATTCCATCATTTTTTTTATTTTTTTTTTATTTTTTTTTTTCAAAATTTGATCAGAAAAACCCGTATGTACAAGAAAATAAAACTCATTAGAACTGAAAATAAGAATAAACCAAGTAACAAATAAACTAAAGAAAACAATCCCCGGCAACGGCGCCAAAAATTTGATGCACCTAAAAGAGTGTATCTTATTTAACCTTGCACTAAAAAGATAAATTGTAAGTATAGTAGTTAGCAAGGGTCGAGTCCTCAGGGATTGGGTTTTAGTTTATAAGTTAATAGTTTAAAACTTAAATTCAAGAACAATAAAACAAAAGGGGTTTTTGAAGCCAGATTTAAACTAAAGTAAATAATAAGAAGAAGATGCAAGGCGGTATAACCAGCCAATAAAAATATATATACTAAATTAGGCGGTATAACCAGCCAATAAAAATATATATACTAAATTAGGCGGTATAACCAGCCAATAAAAGTAAAACAAAGTTAATATACAAATTAGGCGGTATAACCAGCCAATAAAAATAAATATACTTTTAAAAATAAGCAAACTAGAAAAGTAAGAAAACAAGTAAGTAAGAAGAATCAAATATGAAAAATATGGTTAAGGTTTCATTCTCCACCACTAGACATCATTAAGAATCAATTTCAGATCTATCAATATCAACCAACTATCAAAGTTAACAACCGTAGATAACAACAAGCTCTGTTATCCCAATCTTTCCTTAGTTTGTCGTTAAATAGAACAAGCTCTCTATTTAATCTCTAACCATCAAACAACCTAGAATAAGCTCTCTAGATTCAATTTAATGGCAGCTTTATGATGAGAAAGATAGGTTGATCTAAGCAACAAACACATAAGCTCGGATTGTTCAACTTAGGTTATGTTCCACTTTGCAATTATTGAAAACTTGACCATAATCATTAATCACAAATTGCCACTTATGAATAGGAAATCAAGACAATTACACGGATCAAGACTCCTAAACTAGCAATAGATAATTATCAAGATCTATCTAGTTGTACACCTAAATAAATCTAGACAACATCATGAACAATTCTTGTAGAAGAACATAAGCAACTTTGATAGAAAATTAATGATAGATAGAATCTGAAAATCAATCATAAAACATGTCTAGGGCTTTGAAATCACCCTTAACCAAATAGAAGTTTAGCCTAGCATAGGCATTATAAACATAAACATAAAATTAAAGAAAATCTAAGAAGAAAATAAAAGAAAGAAAGAAGAAGAGGAAGAATATTAATTATCCAACCTCTTGCTCTCTCTAAAGAAAAAGAAAACTAGAGAAAAGAAAGAAAACTAGAGAAAAGAAAGAAGAAGAAAACTTAGAGAATTTTATTAAAATGGCTAATATCCTACCTATGTACAATATGTTCCTCTACAATCATCCAAGGCCCTCTATTTATACACATTTTGGAAGGCTAAATGACAAGAGACAAGCTTTACAAATTTCAAAGGTAGGTATAATAGGTGGGTGAATTTTTCTAACAATTTTCGTCATATTGTATGACAATTTTGATCAGCCAACTTGATGGTCGTTTTCGTCAATGTTGGAGGCCTGATCTGATCACATGGTCTTCTAGAAAAAGGTTCCCCTATCAGTTACGGATCCATAGCCGTCGGAATCAGCTCATTTGCTGATGTGGATAAGCAGATATGGGCAAAATACGAAAACAGGTCAGCACAGACGTCATTGCACATCAGCCAACTTGATGGTCGATTTTGCTAGGGAAAACGACTCCGTTTCAAGAAGTATAAAACATGAAAAAGATAGATATGCCTCTTAGCTTTGCACGGCTACAAATTTCAGCCTTATTGCTTCAGTGAAACTCCAGATATAGCTGATATGGCAAAATGTGTCGGAATTGGAACTGAACTGGATTTGCCCTTAATTCTAGTAATCTGAAATCACTCAAAGAAACTTGTGAAAAACACCAAATTACATAAAAATATAAAAGATCATAAACACAATTAGACTAAACAATAATAACTCGTATTTGACACAAAACAATAATAAAACATAACTAAAAACTATATAATTATACGAGTTATCAGAGATGAAGTCAAAACATGTCAATTAGGATGTTAAAGAGCTTACAAAATCACAATCACAAGATGGAAAAAGAGTTGTGAGTCAAAAATATCAAATTCTTGGTGCAAAGCAAGAAGACAGATTTGACCTCTGGAGCTTGTTGCAAAGAACACATGATGTTAGACTCTTTATTCGAAGAAACTTCCTTCTTTACTTTTCAAGATCACTTGATTACCTTTCCAACGGTTGGTCATGGGCCTAAATCGAATAAGAAATGGTCATCGAAATCGGCATTGGAATATCTCCCTAAAACCCCTAGTGGCAGAAAAAACCCTAGCCGCAAATCACATCTTTTTCTTAATACCTTAACTGACATTTATGTTTATCCTTGTCAAAGAAGTATTAGCGGCTGTCAACTTGCATTAATTGCAAGTATCTTTCCTTAAAGCTAATCCTAGTCAAAGTAGGAGAATTAAATCAGCCAAGACTTTCCTTCCTTACACTTACTTTGGCTGCAAGAATATAATCTCTCTTCATTAAAGAGTGCTTTGACTAAAACTTTCCTACTTTATTCAAACTTGGCTGCCAAGTCTTATATCTTTCCTTAAAACACAAAAGTCAACCACTTTTCCTTAACTTTAGCCACAAGTCAGTATTTATTGAAGGGAGATAGCTGAAATTCACTTGTTTGATGCCCTAGCTATTGCCTATAAATAGAGACCAAGGGGGCATACGAAATTGACACTTCCCCAAGCATCAAATTCTGATTTCTTCTTTGTTTCTTTGTTTTTGAGAGAGCAAGAGTGATGTGAACCCTAGGGTTAAACCCTTTGTATCCACTAACAAATTGAAATACCTAACCCAGAAAAGCCAAGATTCAGGCAAAAAAAACTTAAACCCTTAAAAGCCTGTTTCAAAGAACCTAGATTAAGCATGTAATCTAAACCCTAAGAACTCTCGTTTCAAGAACCTAAGTTTGATAGGTTGAACGCCACAAAGAAAGAATTCTTTGATAAGTTCCTAAGTTCTTTCAAGAGCTAAAAAGAGTGAAACACTCACTTTGAATAAATTCAAACTCAATTGATCAAAAGATAATTGAAGTAGGCGGCTAAGACATATATTTATAGCCTCCCTACAATAACCCTAATCTACTAAGTAATAATATGTAAAATATGGGCTGAACATACTCAAACCCAAACCTAAATAATTAAAAGATGTCCATGTTACCTAATATAGGTCCAAATGCCTAAGTAATTATAAGAATTAAAATAAGCCCACCTTGTGTTCTTGAATCACAAGGACCAAACTTGGATGCAAGCCCATCTTGCATGTTGAAGCCTTTCTTGAATAACTTGCAACATGGCCCAAGTGAATTCCATCCATTCTTGCCATGTTTCCTAGATCTTTTTGGATCTTGGCCCATATAAAAATTGCCATGGGATTGGGTCATCTTGGATCCTATCATTCCCCCTTTCCTCGAAAAGATTCGCACTCGAATCTTAGCCTTGTGTGTGAGAATGACGACGCTAGGTACTAAATCAAGGTGAAGCATAATGCCGCTTATGGGTGACAACCCATCCTGCAACTCCTCTGAAAATAAATCCTCACAATCCTTCAACAAAGAAACAGGAAAAATAGGAAGAGATTGGTTAGGACCATCAAGAATAAAAACCTCACTCTCATTTGCATCAGAAAAATTCTCAAATTCTTTATTTCCCTCGGCATGAATTGTCTCCTTTTTTCAATAGTGGCTCCTCTCTTACTTCTTTAATTTCAGCCACCTCTATTTCTTTTTCACTTTTTTTTTTACTCTCTGTTTCCTCTTGCTTTTCTTTATTTGCAGCCAGCTCATTTTCTTTTTCTTTTTTTCTTCTCTCTTTTTCACTTTTTTTCTTCTCCATCTTTCTTCCTCTTGTTGCACAAACCTCTCAAACGATAAGGTGATCTCTTTCATCTCTTGTAGAGCCTGCTTTACTTCGTCGCATAATGTGAGAGACATCTTAAAGTCGCTGCAAAACAACTTTGGTTAGTAAAAAAAAAATGAATGTCAATTCTTTCCTTTTCTTTTCAATCTTTTTTGAATCTTTATTTCTTTTTCTGCCTATTCGAACACTCTTATTCTTTTTTTTTTTCAAGAACGAGACTTCTTGATTTTCTTGAAATCTCGGATGAACTTCTTTTTTCTTTCTTGGGACTGTTCGAATGCCCCTCTGAATTTTTGGATTTTTTTTTTCAAGATTCGGATCAAAAATCAATAAGAAGAAATTTTAATAAATCAAGAATTCAAGAAACGAAATCTTGATTTAAACCACTTTTCAAGACTGAAACCCCAAATTTAGACTGCCTAAAAACTATAACCCTAGGAAAAATGCCTAAAACTATAACCACAAGACAAGAATATTTGAAACCCCAAAATTTTGTTATATATTTTGTTATGATAGTATCTAAACCAACTTCCAAGAATGAAACCCCAAACGAAAACTGCCCTAAAAACTATAACTATTAGACAAAGAAAGCCTAAAGCTATAACCCCTATGACAAGTACGTCTGAAACCCCAAAACAAAAAAAAAGTTGAGAAAAACTCCAATACCCTATGGTAAAGAAGATAAAAAGATTTGACCTGATTGGTCCCTAAGCTCTGATACCAACTGATGTGAACCCTAGGGTTAAACCCTTTGAACCCACTAACAAATTGAAATACCTAACCCAGAAAAGCCAAGATTCAGGCAAAGAAAACTTAAACCCTTAAAAGCCTGTTTCAAAGAACCTAGACTAAGCATGTAATCTAAACCCTAAGAACTCTCGTTTCAAGAACCTAAGTTTGATAGGTTGAACGCCACAAAGAAAGAATTCTTTGATAAGTTCCTAAGTTCTTTCAAGAACTAAAAAGAGTGAAACACTCACTTTGAATAAATTCAAACTCAATTGATCAAAAGATAATTGAAGTAGGCGGCTAAGACATATATTTATAGCCTCCCTACAATAACCCTAATCTACTAAGTAATAATATGTAAAATATGGGCTGAACATACTCAAACCCAAACCTAAATAATTAAAAGATGTCCATGTTACCTAATATAGGTCCAAATGCCTAAGTAATTATAAGAATTAAAATAAGCCCACCTTGTGTTCTTGAATCACATGGACCAAACTTGGATGCAAGCCCATCTTGCATGTTGAAGCCTTTCTTGAATAACTTGCAACATGGCCCAAGTGAATTCCATCCATTCTTGCCATGTTTCCTAGATCTTTTTGGATCTTGGCCCATATAAAAATTGCCATGGGATTGGGTCATCTTGGATCCTATCATTCCCCCTTTCCTCGAAAAGATTCGCCCTCGAGTCTTAGCCTTGTGTGTGAGAATGACGACGCTAGGTACTAAATCAAGGTGAAGCTGGGTGACAACCCATCCTGCAACTCCTCCGAAAATAAATCTTCACAATCCTTCAACAAAGAAACAGGAAAAATAGGAAGAGATTGGTTAGGAGCATCAAGAATAAAAACCTCACTCTCATTTGCATCAGAAAAATTCTCAAATTCTTTATTTCCCTGGGCATGAATTTGCCCTTAATTGTTGATTTAACCTAGTAATCTGAAATCACTCAAAGAAACTCGTGAAAAACACCAAATTACATAGAAATATAAAAAATCATAAACACAATTAGACTAAGCAATAATAACTCGTATTTGACACAAAACAATAATAAAACATAACTAAAAACTATATAATTATACGAGTTATCACACCCCCACACTTAGACTGTTGCTAGTCCCTAGCAAAAACAAATAAAAATAAAATAAGAAAATCTAATCTAATCCACTTTCGTAGGAAATCACGGTGGCACTTAGCATGTGACACAAGCCTTTAAACCCCTAGGTGTCCCTAGTGGACGAGTTTAGTCTCGTGAGGGTTTACTAGAACGATACTAACCTTGCACTAAAAAGATAAATTGTAAGTATAGTAGTTAGCAAGGGTCGAGTCCTCAGGGATTGGGTTTTAGTTTATAAGTTAATAGTTTAAAACTTAAATTCAAGAACAATAAAAGAAAATGGGTTTTTGAAGATGCAAGGCGGTATAACCAGCCAATAAAAATATATATACTAAATTAGGCGGTATAACCAGCCAATAAAAATATATATACTAAATTAGGCGGTATAACCAGCCAATAAAAATAAAACAAAGTTAATATACAAATTAGGCGGTATAACCAGCCAATAAAAATAAATATAAAAAATAAGCAAACTAAAAGTAAGAAAACAAGTAAGTAAGAAGAATCAAATATGAAAAATATGGTTAAGGTTTCATTCTCCACCACTAGACATCATTAAGAATCAATTTCAGATCTATCAATATCAACCAACTATCAAAGTTAACAACCGTAGATAACAACAAGCTCTGTTATCCCAATCTTTCCTTAGTTTGTCGTTAAATAGAACAAGCTCTCTATTTAATCTCTAACCATCAAACAACCTAGAATATGCTCTCTAGATTCAATTTAATGGCAGCTTTATGATGAGAAAGATAGGTTGATCTAAGCAACAAACACATAAGCTCGGATTGTTCAACTTAGGTTATGTTCCACTTTGCAATTATTGAAAACTTGACCATAATCATTAATCACAAATTGCCACTTATGAATAGGAAATCAAGACAATTACACGGATCAAGACTCCTAAACTAGCAATAGATAATTATCAAGATCTATCTAGTTGTACACCTAAACAAATCAAGACAACATCATGAACAATTCTTGTAGAAGAACATAAGCAACTTTGATAGAAAATTAATGATAGATAGAATCTGAAAATCAATTATAAAACATGTCTAGAGCTTTGAAATCACCCTTAACCAAATAGAAGTTTAGCCTAGCATAGGCATTGTAAACATAAACATAAAATTAAAGAAAATCTAAGAAGAAAATAAAAGAAAGAAAGAAGAAGAGGAAGAATATTAATTATCCAACCTCTTGCTCTCTCTAAAGAAAAAGAAAACTAGAGAAAAGAAAGAAGAAGAAAACTTAGAGAATTTTATTACAATGGCTAATATCCTACCTATGTACAATATGATCCCTTACAATCATCCAAGGCCCTCTATTTATACACATTTTGGAGGGCTAAATGACAAGAGACAAGCTTTACAAATTTCAAAGGTAGGTATATGACGATTTTGATCAGCCAACTTGATGGTCGATTTCGTCAATATTGGAAGCCTGATCTGATCACATGGTCTTCTAGAAAAAGGTTCCCCTATCAGTTACGGAACCATAGCCGTTGGAATCAGCTCATTTGCTGATGTGGTTAAGCAGATATGGGCAAAATACGAAAACATGTCAGCACAGACGTCATTGCACATCAGCCACCTTGATGGTCGATTTCTTCAATATTGGAGGCCTGATCTGATCACATGGTCTTCTAGACAAAGGTTCCCCTATCAGTTACGGAACCATAGCCGTTGGAATCAGCTCATTGGCTGATGTGGTTAAGCAGATATGGGCAAAATACGAAAACATGTCAGCACAGACGTCATTGCACATCAGCCACCTTGATGGTCGATTTCGCTAGGGAAAACGACTCCGTTTTAAGAAGTGTAAAACATGAAAAAGGTAGATATGCCTCTTAGCTTTGCATGGCTACAAATTTCAGCCTTATTGCTTCAGTGAAACTCGAGATATAGCTGATATGGCAAAAGGTGTCGGAACTGAAACTGAACTGGATTTGCCCTTAATTCTAGTAATCTGAAATCACTCAAAGAAACTTGTGAAAAACACCAAATTACATAAAAATATAAAAGATCATAAACACAATTAGACTAAACAATAATAACTCGTATTTGACACAAAACAATAATAAAACATAACTAAAAACTATATAATTATACGAGTTATCACACCCCCACACTTAGATTGTTGCTAGTCCCTAGCAACGACTCAATAAAAATAAAATAAGAAAATCTAATCTAATCCACTTTCGTAGGAAATCACGGTGGCACTTAGCATGTGACACAAGCCTTTAAACCCCTAGGTGTCCCTAGTGGACGAGTTTAGTCTCGTGAGGGTTTACTAGAACGATACCCACAAACATTGAAAAATTAAAATATAAATAAACTTCATATAAATAAACTACATATACTAAAAATATTTACTCCTAATCCTTTCAATACAAATTAGAGACAATATTTGAACAAGTCTTATAAACTAATCAATAGCTTAAAAAATTTCACAAAAAATCATGCTTGAATGTAAATTGTTTGAGTTAAGCCAATATTAGCATAACATATCTCAATCAAAATAGTGCATGTTCAAATTTAATCTCAACTTCTCACATGGGATACTCTCTTGATTTTCACTCTTTAAAGTAGTGGTAAAGTGTTTACACTCAATCAATCTCATGAAAACACTTCTACCATATGCTTGCTTGTCCACCTATTCTCCACTAAAAGATCATGCAACTTCATAAATCAAGAGGTCTTTAATCAAGGTTGTAATGGGGCCAAGGGGTTTGTAATGTGGTTGAAGAACAAAAGGATAAAGATATCACAAAGGTTCCAAAGAGTTCATAAAGTTTAGAGACATAAAAAGATTATACAAAGAAACTTCTCAGAACTCTTTACAAGTACATAGTCACCTAGGCCGGATATTCATGTTGGGCCTTTTCTTCATTCTAAACAAGTTTGTAACATCTTTTTCTTTTTCCACAAATTCAAGAGATGATTCATTTTTTTTTATATAGGAATGTATTTGCCAGTATTCCATTTCTTTTTCTCTTGACTTTTCTTTTCTTTTCCCCCCACACTTATTTCTTGTTTCTAACCAAAAAATATCCCTTGTCTTTGCAACTTGTCTCAAATCATGCTAATTCATCTTTGGAACAAAGGTAAAGATATAAGTATATTTAGGTTAGGGACAAGTTATGGTTACCAAAGAGATAGCTTATTCAATGTAGGCTCAAATTGGTTCCCTAAGGGTGTGTTCTCTTGGAACATCAATAAGGGATGGTTGTTTGGCCCTGGCTAAAAATCCTAATGCCTCTATCATATTCATGTTGTCACATGCATCAATATAGTCTCAAACGGTTTAAAGCAAGTTCTAGAGAATCATGTAATCATAAGAGCACTCAAGAAAGAAATTAGATTGATTTGTATAATGCATCAATCATTTTAGGCTCAAAAACTCACAAGAATGATTATACAAGTCAGATTAAGTCTAAACATGCTTCTTTCTCAATCAACATATCATATTAACATTGGCTCATAAAAAGGTTGACATCAAGCTCAATTCTCATGAAAATCTTCTCACTAATAAATATGTTTTAGACTTATGCAATTCATATCTCATCATTGTATTAAAAAGGAACTAAAACACACTAAATAATAATAATAATAATAAAGACTCATAAAAAAAAATAGTAGACAAAAATAAAAGAAATCCTAAATCATTCCTCCCACACTTAATTCTTACATTGTCCTCAATGTAAGTCTATTAACCCAAATGAAAGAATCATGTGTAAGAGAAAAGAACTAATAACATAAGAATAGGAATAACTAGACTCAAAACAAAACAAACTCATGCAACCTAAATAATCCTAAAATACTAAACAAAAATTAACAAGTAAACGTAAAAAGATTAAAATCAAACTGACAAGGTATGTCTCAAGTCTCCCTTACTCAGACCTTGTTCAGAATGAATACTTCTAAATTGCTTAAAACACAACAAACTTTTTTTTTTTTAAGGTAAAATTTAGGAGATATTACTTGTAGAGGTTGCTAACCACTTATTATAACTGAGACACAACAAACAAAATGTTAGATAATGTCACAAAGACAAAGTGCAATCCACTCCTTGCTCGTCCATATCTCTTTTTCTTTTTCCGAGCGTTTGCGAAACAACCGTAGCAGATAAATACTCATAAGCTTGGAGCTTTTTGAGTAAACCTTCAATGGTTGTAGCAGAAATTATGGTTCTCCTTGCCTCTGAAAACATGAATCCATTATCCACAGCATTATCTAAATATGAAAGCAAATTACTAAAATAACCATTAATATTAAGCAAACCAATGGGTTTCTTATTTGTGACCAAAGATAACCAAGAAGCCACGCAAGCTATTTCTTCCAATGTACCCAGACCTCCTGGTAAAGCAATGAATGCATCGGCAGAATGGTACATGATTGTTATCCGTTCAGGGATACTCCAGACTTGTATTTCCTTACCCAAGGTAGGTCCACAAAAATCTGTGAATAGTTTTGGCACGATTCCTAGAACTGGACTTCCTCCGGCGTGTGCTGCTGTAGCGACTGCTCCCATTAAACCCGTACTACCGCCTCCATAAATCAACTGGATCTTTTGTTGGGCAAGTATTACTCCAACTCTTATGGCTTCATCAGCGAATATGTTATTTTTCCCTGGATAAGCACCTCCAAAAACACAAATTTTTTTAATGTGTTGGGACGAAGTACTTTCCATTTTTTTTTCTTTTTTTCTTTTTTTTTCGAGTGCCTGAAAGAGAATGAGTACATGGTGTAATATATAGAGGACTGAGTAGTGAATCAGACAAGAGTAATAATGTCGCCGAAAGTGTATCTGACCTGTCAGAAGAAAATGTTAACCTAACAAAAGATTTTTCCGTGATTTCAGGAAGAAAATCAAAAAGAGAAGAAAAATCAACCGTAAAAGTCAAGAGTAATAATGTTGTCGAAAGTGTATTTGACCTGTCAGAAGAAAATGTTAACCTAACAAAAGATTTTTGCGTGATTTCAGGAAGAAAATAAAAAAGAGAAGAAAAATCAATCGTAAAAGACAAATAAAAAAAAATGAGAATAATTACACAAATCGAATAACACGTAAATTAAACCGAAATAAAGTTATTGCAAATCAAACCAAAAGCTGAGAAGTCATTTATTGTAGTTGTGATTGTGGCTCACATCTTCCTCTGGTTTTACGTCCAGAAACGGCTTAAACGCCTTCTATGAGTCGAGGATATGCTTCCCATCCAGTTTTCTTACAAGCTGGCAAACAGGGTCTTTTAACATCAGATTCCCAAGATGTTGCCATTCCTTTTGGAATTGCGGCCATAAATCAAGAATTTCTCTTTGTACGTCTCCACTAGGATGCGTCTCAAGAGAAAGTTAGATATTACCCAAATTCTCCTTACTCAGTCCATCCTTAATGAATTCAATTTTATCATCTCGATTAGAGGACGGAATCCCAATAGAACGACATTTACCGTTACACGTCCATCGTGCACATTTGTGGCAATTTGAACTCATGCGCTTTGCTCGTCGCTTCTTTGCAAAAGTGCTTGTACTTGTACCTGGTAAATGCAAAACAGGAAGATATTCATCTTCACGTACCTTGGCTTCAATTATCCAACGTATGTCTCCAGGAATCCCTTTGTGCATAAGCATTCTTAATCTTTCAAATCGAACTTGGTAAAGCTTCAGTAAAATATTTCGAGGAAAATGAGGAAATCGTTTCTGCAATCTTGTGAGAATATCATCCATCCTGAAAAAAAAATGAAAAAAAAATGAAAGAGAAATTGAAAGAGAAATTTATATACAATATCAGTTTTGTGGGTAGCTGATGGAACCGATTTAAATAATCACGGAGTACCGTTATCCGCCATTTAACCGGGGTTAAAAAAAATTATATTTACATCTAGTGTTTTTCAAAACAAGGATCAGAAAGAAAAACAACATAAAAAGACTCAAAAACAAAACACTCTAAATAAAATCCTAAATTCTCCTCCCCACACATAATTCTTACATTGTCATTAATGTAATGCTATTAATCCCAAATGAAAGAATCATGTGTAAGTGAAAATAACTAATAAACAAAATAAACTTATGCAGCCTAAATGAACTTAGAAACACTAAACACAATTAGCAAAGAAACATAAGAAAAAGATAAAGAAAAAGAGAGCAAATCTGAGGATGGCAGTTTGGCAATGCTTTCACTAATTAGGCTGCCTCCCCCAATTAGCACTTGATTGATTGTTTTCAGCCTAGCCAATTCCCCTTCTTGGCTTTTTAGGATCTTTTGGCTTAGACATGAAACTTCTCAGATTTTTGCGTTTTGGAGGAAGTTTTCTTTGCAAAACAGCCAATGCCTTCTCCCCCACACGTATTATTTCATCATTCTTGGTGGGGTATAGCTCTTTGAGGAATTGTGCATATCTTGATACTTGTTGAATGACCTCCACAAACAAGTTGTTTAAGGTTTCCGGCATGTGTTGTTCATGTTCTTCCTCCTTGAACTTTGCAAATCTACTAGGAAAAGGTGGAGATGAAACATTAGTAAAAAGTGAAACCTTAAACGTTACCTCAGGTGCCGAAATACTCTTATTTGGATTTTTGGCTTCATTATCCTCAAGAATAGAATCCATCTCTAATTTTGTTTCATCCTCATCTTGTTCCTCATTCTTCAAGGTCACAATAGTAGCATTCTCCTTTGGGTTAACCATCGTTTGGGCTGGGAGTTCTTCAGATCTTTGTGCTACCCATCCCACCATACTACTAGCCAATTGGCTCATTTGCTTTTCCAAACTCTGGATGCTTGCCCTTGTTTCCTGTTGAAATTGCAAAGAATCAGTAACAAGAGAATAGACAAGATCTTCTAAAGAAGTACCTGAGTTTTGAGTCATATGTGGTGGTTGAAAAAGATCTGGTTCTTGAGACCATGATTGATTGAAGCTAGATGGATGAGTGTAATTGGCATAAGGATCTACTTCTTGGTAATTTTTCGAGTAGCCATAATTAGTATGATCCCACCATCCCTCATGGTAAGTGTTTGAGTAATGATCATACTGTTGGTCTTGGAACACTTGATGGCCTTGACATCCTCCCATGGCCAATTGTTGAACTGGGGAGGTGAGATTGGCTTGTTGATTCTCCATGTTCATGTATGCCACCAACTCTTCAAGAGTTAGATTGCTCAATTCCATTGTTTTTTTTTTTTTTTTTTAATTTGAAAAGAAAAACTTGTATGTACAAGAAAATAAAACTAATTAGAACTGAAAATAAGAATAAACCAAGTAACAAATAAACTAAAGAAAGCAATCCCCGGCAACGGCGCCAAAAATTTGATGCACCCAAAAGAGTGTATCTTATTTAACCTTGCACTAAAAAGATAAATTGTAAGTATAGTAGTTAGCAAGGGTCGAGTCCTCAGGGATTGGGTTTTAGTTTATAAGTTAATAGTTTAAAACTTAAATTCAAGAACAATAAAAGAAAATGGGTTTTTGAAGATGCAAGGCGGTATAACCAGCCAATAAAAATATATATACTAAATTAGGCGGTATAACCAGCCAATAAAAATATATATACTAAATTAGGCGGTATAACCAGCCAATAAAAATAAAACAAAGTTAATATACAAATTAGGCGGTATAACCAGCCAATAAAAATAAATATAAAAAATAAGCAAACTAAAAGTAAGAAAACAAGTAAGTAAGAAGAATCAAATATGAAAAATATGGTTAAGGTTTCATTCTCCACCACTAGACATCATTAAGAATCAATTTCAGATCTATCAATATCAACCAACTATCAAAGTTAACAACCGTAGATAACAACAAGCTCTGTTATCCCAATCTTTCCTTAGTTTGTCGTTAAATAGAACAAGCTCTCTATTTAATCTCTAACCATCAAACAACCTAGAATATGCTCTCTAGATTCAATTTAATGGCAGCTTTATGATGAGAAAGATAGGTTGATCTAAGCAACAAACACATAAGCTCGGATTGTTCAACTTAGGTTATGTTCCACTTTGCAATTATTGAAAACTTGACCATAATCATTAATCACAAATTGCCACTTATGAATAGGAAATCAAGACAATTACACGGATCAAGACTCCTAAACTAGCAATAGATAATTATCAAGATCTATCTAGTTGTACACCTAAACAAATCAAGACAACATCATGAACAATTCTTGTAGAAGAACATAAGCAACTTTGATAGAAAATTAATGATAGATAGAATCTGAAAATCAATTATAAAACATGTCTAGAGCTTTGAAATCACCCTTAACCAAATAGAAGTTTAGCCTAGCATAGGCATTGTAAACATAAACATAAAATTAAAGAAAATCTAAGAAGAAAATAAAAGAAAGAAAGAAGAAGAGGAAGAATATTAATTATCCAACCTCTTGCTCTCTCTAAAGAAAAAGAAAACTAGAGAAAAGAAAGAAGAAGAAAACTTAGAGAATTTTATTACAATGGCTAATATCCTACCTATGTACAATATGATCCCTTACAATCATCCAAGGCCCTCTATTTATACACATTTTGGAGGGCTAAATGACAAGAGACAAGCTTTACAAATTTCAAAGGTAGGTATATGACGATTTTGATCAGCCAACTTGATGGTCGATTTCGTCAATATTGGAGGCCTGATCTGATCACATGGTCTTCTAGAAAAAGGTTCCCCTATCAGTTACGGAACCATAGCCGTTGGAATCAGCTCATTTTCTGATGTGGTTAAGCAGATATGGGCAAAATACGAAAACATGTCAGCACAGACGTCATTGCACATCAGCCACCTTGATGGTCGATTTCTTCAATATTGGAGGCCTGATCTGATCACATGGTCTTCTAGACAAAGGTTCCCCTATCAGTTACGGAACCATAGCCGTTGGAATCAGCTCATTGGCTGATGTGGTTAAGCAGATATGGGCAAAATACGAAAACATGTCAGCACAGACGTCATTGCACATCAGCCACCTTGATGGTCGATTTCGCTAGGGAAAACGACTCCGTTTTAAGAAGTGTAAAACATGAAAAAGGTAGATATGCCTCTTAGCTTTGCATGGCTACAAATTTCAGCCTTATTGCTTCAGTGAAACTCGAGATATAGCTGATATGGCAAAAGGTGTCGGAACTGAAACTGAACTGGATTTGCCCTTAATTCTAGTAATCTGAAATCACTCAAAGAAACTTGTGAAAAACACCAAATTACATAAAAATATAAAAGATCATAAACACAATTAGACTAAACAATAATAACTCGTATTTGACACAAAACAATAATAAAACATAACTAAAAACTATATAATTATACGAGTTATCATATACCCACAAACATTGAAAAACTAAAATATAAATAAACTACATATACTAAAAATATTTACTCCTAATCCTTTCAATACACATTAGAGATAATCTTTGAACAAGTCTTATAAACTAATCAATAGCTTAAAGAATTTCACAAAAAATCATGCTTGAATGTAAATTGTTTGAGTTAAGCCAATATTAACATAACATATTTCAATCAAAATAGTGCATATTCAAACTTAATCTCAACTACTCACATGGGATACTCTCATGATTTTCATTCTTTAAATTAGTGGTAAAGTGTTTACACTCAATCAATCTCATGAAAACAGTTCTACCATATTCTTGCTTGTCCACCTATTCTCCACTATTTAGATCATACAACTTCATGAATCAAGAGGTCTTTAATCAAGGTTGTAATGGGGCCAAGGGGTTTGTAATGTGGCTGAAGAACAAAAGGATAAAGATATCACAAAGGTTCCAAAGAGTTCATAAAGTTTAGAGACATAATAAGATCATACAAAGAAACTTCTCAAAACTCTTTACAAGTACATAGTCACCTAGGCTGAATATTTCATGTTGAGCCTTTACTTTATTCTAACGAACCTTGTAACATTCTTTTTCTTTTCTTTAACTAGAAGTTCAAGAGATGATTCATTATATATATATTTCATAATATTCCCTTTCTTTTTCTCTTGACTTTTCTTTTCTTTTCCCCCACACTTATTTCTTGTTTCTATCCCAAATTTTCAATAGATCTTCCTTGTCTTTGCAACTTGTCGAAAAACATGCTAATTCATCTTTGGAACAAAGGTAAGGATATAAGTATATTTAGGTTAGGGACAAGTTATGGTTACCAAAGAGATAGCTTATTCAATGTAGGCTCAAATTGGTTCACTAAGGGTATGTTTTCTTGGAACATTAATAAGGGATGGCTGTTTGGCCCTGGCTAAAAATCCTAATGCCTCTATCATATTCATGTTGTCACATGCATCAATATAGTCTCAACAAGGTCTAAAGCAAGTTCTAGAGAATCATGTAATCATAAGAGCACTCAAGAAAGAAATTAGATTGATTTGTATAATACGTCAATCATTATAGGCTCAAAAACTCACAAGGATGATTATACAAGTCAGATTAAGTCTAAACATGCTTCTTTCTCAATCAACATATCATATTAACATTGGCTCATAAAACGATTGATATCAAGTTCAATTCTCATGAAAATCTTCTCACTAGTAAATATGTTTTAGACTTATGCAATTCATATCTCATCATAGTATTGAAAAGGAACTAAAACACACTGAAAATAATAATAAAGACTCATAAAAAAAAATAGTAGACAAAAATAAAAGAAATCCTAAATCATTCCCCCCACACTTAATTCTTACATTGTCCTCAATGTAAGTCTATTAACCCAAATGAAAGAATCATGTGTAAGAGAAAAGAACTAATAACATAAGAATAGGAACAACTAAGACTCAAAACAAAACAAACTCATGCAACCTAAATAATCCTAAAATACTAAACAAAAATTAACAAGTAAACATAAAAAGAGTAAAATCAAACTGACAAGGTATGTCTCAAGTCTCCCTTACTCAGACCTTGTTCAGAATGAATACTTCTAAATTGCTTAAAACACAACAAACTTTTTTTTTTTTTGAAAAGAAGAAATCAAACTGACAAGGTATGTCTCAAGTCTCCCTTACTCAGACCTTGTTCAGAATGAATACTTCTAAATGGCTTAAAACACAACAAACTTTTTCTTTTTTTTTTGAAAAGAAGAAATCAAACTGACAAGGTATGTCTCAAGTCTCCCTTACTCAGACCTTGTTCAGAATGAATACTTCTAAATGGTTTAAAACACAACAAATTTTTTTTTTTTTTAAATTAGCAAAATATGTCCCTTACCCCCTACTAAAATATGACATTGTCCCCAATGTCAAATTTTAAAGGTAGAATTTAGGAGATATTACCTGCAGAGGTTGCTAACCACTTATTATAACTGAGACACAACAAACAAAATGTTAGATAATGTCACAAAGACAAAGTGCAATCCACTCCTTGCTCGTCCATATCTCTTTTTCTTTTTCCGAGCGTTTGCGAAACAACCGTAGCAGATAAATACTCATAAGCTTGGAGCTTTTTGAGTAAATCTTCAATGGTTGTAGCAGAAATTATGGTTCTCCTTGCCTCTGAAAACATGAATCCATTTTCCACAGCATTATCTAAATATGAAAGCAAATTACTAAAATAACCATTAATATTAAGCAAACCAATGGGTTTCTTTTTTGTGACCAAAGATGACCAAGAAGCCACGCAAGCTATTTCTTCCAATGTACCCAGACCTCCTGGTAAAGCAATGAATGCATCGGCACAATGGTACATGATTGTCATCCGTTCAGGGATACTCCAGACTTGTATTTCCTTACCCACGGTAGGTCCACAAAAACCTGTGAATAGTTTTGGAACGATTCCTAGAACCGGACTTCCTCCGGCGTGTGCTGCTGTAGCGACTGCTCCCATTAAACTCGTACTACCACCTCCATAAATCAACTGGATCTTTTGTTGGGCAAGTACTCCAACTCTTATGGCTGCATCAGCAAATATGTTATTTTTCCCTGGATAAGCACCTCCAAAGACACAAATTTTTTTAATGCGCTGGGACGAAGTACTTTCCATTTTTTTTTCGAGTGCCTGAAAGAGAATAAGTACATGGTGTAATATATAGAGGACTGAGTAGTGAATCAGACAAGAGTAATAATGTCGTCGAAAGTGTATTTGACCTGTCAGAAGAAAATGTTAACCTACCTAACAAAAGATTTTTGCGTGATTTCAGGAAGAAAATCAAAAATAGAAGAAAAATCAACCGTAAAAGACCAATAAAAAATGAGAATAATTACACCAATCGAACAACACGTAAATTAAACCGAAATGAAGTTATTGCAAATCAAACCAAAAGCTGAGAAGTCATTTATTGTAGTTGTGATTGTGGCTCACATCTTCCTCTGGTTTTACGTCTAGAAACGGCTTAAACGCCTTCTATGAGTCGAGGATACGCTTCCCATCCAGTTTTCTTACAAGCTGGCAAACAGGGTCTTTTAACATCAGATTCCCAAGATGTTGCCATTCCCTTTGGAATTGCAGCCATAAATCAAGAATTTCTCTTTGTACGTCTCCACTAGGATGCGTCCCAAGAGAAAGTTGGATATTACCCAAATTCTCCTTACTCAGTCCATCCTTAATGAATTCAATTTTATCATCTCGATTAGAGGACAGAATCCCAATAGAACGACATTTACCGTTACACGTCCATCGTGCACATTTGTGGCAGTTTGAACTCATGCGCTTTGCTCGTCGCTTCTTTGCAAAAGTTCTTCTACCTGTACCTGGTAAATGCAAAACAGGAAGATATTCATCTTCACGTACCTTGGCTTCAATTATCCAACGTATGTCTTCAGGAATTCCTTTGTGCATAAGCATTCTTAATCTTTCAAATCGAACTTGGTAAAGCTTCAGTAAAATATTTCGAGGAAAAGGAGGAAATCGTTTATGCAATCTTGTGAGAATATCATCCATCCTGAAAAAAAATGAAGAAAAATTGAAAGAGAAATTGGAAGAGAAATTTCTATACAATATCAGTTTTGTGGGTAACTGATGGAACCGATTTAAATAATCACGGAGTACCGTTATCCACCATTTAACCGGGGTTAAAAAAATTAAAAATTATTTTTACATCTAGTTATTTTCAAAACAAGGATCAGAAAGAAAAACAACATAAAAAGACACAAAAACAAAACACTCTAAATAAAATCCTAAATTCTTCCCCCCACACATAATTTTTACATTGTCATTAATGTAATGCTATTAATCCCAAATGAAAGAATCATGTGTAAGTGAAAAGAACTAATAAACAAAATAAACTTATGCAGCCTAAATGAACTTAGAAACACTAAACACAATTAGCAAAGAAACATAAGAAAAAGATAAAGAAAAAGAGAGCAAATCTGAGGATGGCAGTTTGGCAATGCTTTCACTAATTAGGCTGCCTCCCCCAATTAGCACTTGATTTAGTGTTTTGAACCTAATCAACACCCCTTCTTGGCATTTTAGGCTTGTCAGGCTCATACATGAAATTTCCCAAATTTATGCGTTTGAGAGGAAGCTTTCTTTGCACAACAGTGGATGCATTCTCCATTACAAGTATTATTCCATCATCCTTTGTGGTGCATATGTCATCGAGGAATGGAGCATATTTTGATACTTGTTGAATGACCTCCACAAACAAGTTGTTTAAGGTTTCCGGCATGTGTTGTTCATGTTCTTCCTCCTTGAACTTTGCAAATCTACTAGGAAAAGGTGGAGAAGAAACATTAGTAAAAAGTGAAACCTTAAACGTTACCTCAGGTGCCGAAATACTCTTATTTGGATCTTTGGCTTCATTATCCTCAAGAATAGAATCCATCTCTAATTTTGTTTCATCCTCATCTTGTTCCTCATTCTTCAAGGTCACAATAGTAGCATTCTCCTTTGGGTTAACCATCGTTTGGGCTGGGAGTTCTTCAGATCTTTGTGCTACCCATCCCACCATACTACTAGCCAATTGGCTCATTTGCTTTTCCAAACTCTGGATGCTTGCCCTTGTTTCCTGTTGAAATTGCAAAGAATCAGTAACAAGAGAATAGACAAGATCTTCTAAAGAAGTACCTGAGTTTTGAGTCATATGTGGTGGTTGAAAAAGATCTGGTTCTTGAGACCATGATTGATTGAAGCTAGATGGATGAGTGTAATTGGCATAAGGATCTACTTGTTGGTAATTTTTCGAGTAGCCATAATTAGTAAGATCCCACCATCCCTCATGGTAAGTGTTTGAGTAATGATCATACTATTGGTCTTGGAACACTTGATGGCCTTGACATCCTCCCATGGCCAATTGTTGAACTGGGGAGGTGAGATTGGCTTGTTGATTCTCCATGTTCATGTATGCCACCAACTCTTCAAGTGTTAGATTGCTCAATTCCATTGTTTTTTTTTTTTAATTTGAAAAGAAAAACTTGTATGTACAAGAAAATAAAACTAATTAGAACTGAAAATAAGAATAAACCAAGTAACAAATAAACTAAAGAAAGCAATCCCCGGCAACGGCGCCAAAAATTTGATGCACCCAAAAGAGTGTATCTTATTTAACCTTGCACTAAAAAGATCAATTGTAAGTATAATGATTAGCAAGGGTCGAGTCCTCAGGGATTGGGTTTTAATCTATGAGTTATTAGTTTATAACTTACGTTAAAAGAAAATAATAAAATAAAAGGGGTTTTTGAAGCCAGATTTAAACTAAAGTAAATAATAATAATAAGATGTAAGGCGGTATAACCAGCCAATAAAAATATATATACTAAATTAGGCGGTATAACCAGCCAATAAAAATAAAACAAAGTTAATATACAAATTAGGCGGTATAACCAGCCAATAAAAATAAATATACTTTTAAAAATAAGCAAACTAGAAAAGTAAGAAAACAAGTAAGTAAGAAGAATCAAATATGAAAAATATGGTTAAGGTTTCATTCTCCACCGCTAGACATCATTAAGAATCAATTTTAGATCTATCAATATCAACCAACTATCAAAGTTAACAACCGTAGATAACAACAAGCTCTGTTATCCCAATCTTTCCTTAGTTTGTCGTTAAATAAAACAAGCTCTCTATTTAATCTCTAACCATTAAACAACCTAGAATAAGCTCTCTAAATTCAATTTAATGGCAGCTTTATGATGAGAAAGATAGGTTGATCTAAGCAACAAACACATAAGCTCGGATTGTTCAACTTAGGTTATGTTCCACTTTGCAATTATTGAAAACTTGACCATAATCATTAATCACAAATTGCCACTTATGAATAGGAAATCAAGACAATTACACGGATCAAGACTCCTAGACTAGCAATAGATAATTATCAAGATCTATCTAGTTGTACACCTAAATAAATCAAGACAACATCATGAACAATTCTTGTAGAAGAACATAAGCAACGTTGATAGAAAATTAATGATAGATAGAATCTGAAAATCAATCACAAAACATGTCTAGGGCTTTGAAATCACCCTTAACCAAATAGAAGTTTAGCCTAGCATAGGCATTGTAAACATAAACATAAAATTAAAGAGAATCTAAGAAGGAAATAAAAGAAAGAAAGAAGAAGAAAAAAATAAAGAAAAAGAAAACTAGAGAAAAGAAAGAAGAAGAAAACTTAGAGAATTTTATTACAATGGCTAATATCCTACCAATGTACAATATGATTGATGCACCCAAAAGAGTGTATCTTATTTAACCTTGCACTAAAAAGATCAATTGTAAGTATAATGATTAGCAAGGGTCGAGTCCTCAGGGATTGGGTTTTAATCTATGAGTTATTAGTTTATAACTTACGTTCAAAGAAAACAATAAGAGAAAAGGGGTTTTTGAAGCCAGATTTAAACTAAAGTAAATAATAAGAATAAGATGCAAGGCGGTATAACCAGCCAATAAAAATATATATACTAAATTAGGCGGTATAACCAGCCAATAAAAATAAATATAAAAAATAAGCAAACTAGAAAAGTAAGAAAACAAGTAAGAAAAATCAAAAATGAAAAATATGGTTAAGGTTTCATTCTCCACCACTAGACATCATTAAGAATCAATTTCAGATCTATCAATATCAACCAACTATCAAAGTTAACAACCGTAGATAACAACAAGCTCTGTTATCCCAATCTTTCCTTAGTTTGTCGTTAAATAGAACAAGCTCTCTATTTAATCTCTAACCATCAAACAACCTAGAATAAGCTCTCTAGATTCAATTTAATGGCAGCTTTATGATGAGAAAGATAGGTTGATCTAAGCAACAAACACATAAGCTCGGATTGTTCAACTTAGGTTATGTTCCACTTTGCAATTATTGAAAACTTGACCATAATCATTAATCACAAATTGCCACTTATGAATAGGAAATCAAGACAATTACACGGATCAAGACTCCTAAACTAGCAATAGATAATTATCAAGATCTATCTAGTTGTACACCTAAACAAATCAAGACAACATCATGAACAATTCTTGTAGAAGAACATAAGCAACTTTGATAGAAAATTAATGATAGATAGAATCTGAAAATCAATCACAAAACATGTCTAGGGCTTTGAAATCACCCTTAACCAAATAGAAGTTTAGCCTAGCATAGGCATTATAAACCTAAAATTAAATAGAATCTAAGAAGAAAATAAAAGAAAGAAAGAAGAAGAAGAAGAATATTAATTATCCAACCTCTTGCTCTTTCTAAAGAAAAAGAAAACTAGAGAAAAGAAAGAAGAAGAAAACTTAGAGAATTTTGTTAAAATGGCTAATATCCTACCAATCTCCAATATGATCCCTTACAATCATCCAAGGCCCTCTATTTATACACATTTTGGAGGGCTAAATGACAAGAGACAAGCTTTACAAATTTCAAAGGTAGGTATATGACGATTTTGATCAGCCAACTTGATGGTCGATTTCGTCAATATTGGAGGCCTGATCTGATCACATGGTCTTCTAGAAAAAGGTTCCCCTATCAGTTACGGAACCATAGCCGTTGGAATCAGCTCATTTGCTGATGTGGTTAAGCAGATATGGGCAAAATACGAAAACATGTCAGCACAGATGTCATTACACATCAGCCACCTTGATGGTCGATTTATTCAATATTGGAGGCCTGATCTGATCACATGGTCTGCTAGACAAAGGTTCCCCTATCAGTTACGGAGCCATAGCCGTTGAAATCAGCTCATTTGCTGATGTGGATAAGAAGATACGGGCATAATACGAAAACATGTCAGCACAGACATCATTGCACATCAGCCAACGTGATGGTCGATTTCGCTAGGGAAAACGACTCCGTTTTAAGAAGTGTAAAACATGAAAAAGATAGATATGCCTCTTAGCTTTGCATGGCTACAAATTTCAGCCTTATTGCTTCAGTAAAACTCGAGATATAGCTGATATGGAAAAAGGTGTCGGAACTAAAACTGAACTGGATTTTGCCCTTAATTCTAGTAATCTGAAATCACTCAAAGAAACTTGTGAAAAACACCAAAATACATAAAAATATAAAAGATCATAAACACAATTAGACTAAACAATAATAACTCGTATTTGACACAAAACATTAATAAAACATAACTAAAAACTATATAATTATACGAGTTATCACACCCCCACACTTAGATTGTTGCTAGTCCCTAGCAACGACTCAATAAAAATAAAATAAGAAAATCTAATCTAATCCATTTTCGTAGGAAATCACGGTGGCACTTAGCATGTGACACAAGCCTTTAAACCCCTAGGTGTCCCTAGTGGACGAGTTTAGTCTCGTGAGGGTTTACTAGAACGATACCCACAAACATTGAAAAACTAAAATATAAATAAACTGCATATACTAAAAATATTTACTCCTAATCCTTTCAATACAAATTAGATACAATATTTGAACAAGTCTTATAAACTAATCAATAGCTTAAAGAATTTCACAAAAAATCATGCTTGAATGTAAATTGTTTGAGTTAAGCCAATATTAGCATAACATATCTCAATCAAAATATTGCATGTTCAAATTTAATCTCAACTTCTCACATGGGATACCCTCATGATTTTCACTCTTTAAAGTAGTGGTGAAGTGTTTACACTCAATCAATCTCATGAAAACAGTTCTACCATATTCTTGCTTGTCCACCTATTCTCCACTATTTAGATCATACAACTTCATGAATCAAGAGGTCTTTAATCAAGGTTGTAATGGGGCCAAGGGGTTTGTAATGTGGTTGAAGAACAAAAGGATAAAGATATCACAAAGGTTCCAAAGAGTTCATAAAGTTTAGAGACATAAAAAGATCATACAAAGAAACTTCTCAAAACTCTTTACAAGTACATAGTCACCTAGGCCGGATATTTATGTTGGGCCTTTTCTTCATTCTGAACAACTTTGTAACATCTTTTTCTTTTTCCCAAAATTCAAGAGATGATTCATATTTTTTTTTTTGAATGTATTTGCCAGTATTCCATTTTTTTTTTTTTTTTTTGACTTTTCTTTTCTTTCCCCCCCACACTTATTTCTTGTTTCTAACCCAAATTTTTAACTAAAAATATCCCTTGTCTTTGCAACTTGTCTCAAAACATGCTAATTCATCTTTGGAACAAAGGTAAAGATATAAGTATATTTAGGTTAGGGACAAGTTATGGTTACCAAAGAGATAGCTTATTCAATGTAGGCTCAAATTGGTTCACTAAGGGTGTGTTCTCTTGGAACATCAATAAGGGATGGCTGTTTGGCTCTGGCTAAAAATCCTAATGCCTCTATCATATTCATGTTGTCACATGTATCATTATAGTCTCAAACGGTTTAAAGCAAGTTCTAGAGAATCCTGTAATCATAAGAGCACTCAAGAAAGAAATTAGATTGATTTGTATAATGCATCAATCATTATAGGCTCAAAAACTCACAAGGATGATTATACAAGTCAGATTAAGTCTAAACATGCTTCTTTCTCAATCAACATATCATATTAACATTGGCTCATAAAAAAAAAATGATATCAAGCTCAATTCTCATGAAAATCTTCTCACTAATAACTCTGTTTTAGACTTATGCAATTCATATCTCATCATTGTATTAAAAAGGAACTAAAACACACTAAAAATTATAATAAAGACTCATAAAAAAAAAAAATAGTAGACAAAAATAAAAGAAATCCTAAATCATTCCCCCCACACTTAATTCTTACATTGTCCTCAATGTAAGTCTATTAACCCAAATGAAAGAATCATGTGTAAGAGAAAAGAACTAATAACATAAGAATAGGAACAGCTAAGACTCAAAACAAAACAAATTCATGCAACCTAAATAATCTTAAAATACTAAACAAAAATTAACAAGTAAACATAAAAAGATTAAAATCAAACTGACAAGGTGTGTCTCAAGTCTCCCTTACTCAGACCTTGTTCAGAATGAATACTTCTAAATTGCTTAAAACACAACAAACTTTTTTTTTTTTTTTGAAAAGAAGAAATCAAACTGATAAGGTATGTCTCAAGTCTCCCTTACTCAGACCTTGTTCAGAATGAATACTTCTTAAATTTTTTTTTTTTTTTTTTTTTTTTTTTTAAATTAGCAAAATATGTCCCTTACCCCCTACTAAAATATGACATTGTCCCCAATGTCAAATTTTAAAGGTAGAATTTAGGAGATATTACCTGCAGAGGTTGCTAACCACTTATTATAACTGAGACACAACAAGCAAAATGTTAGATAATGTCACAAAGACAAAGTACAATCCACTCCTTGCTCGTCCATATCTCTTTTTCTTTTTCCGAGCGTTTGCGAAACAACCGTAGCAGATAAATACTCATAAGCTTGGAGCTTTTTGAGTAAATCTTCAATGGTTGTAGCAGAAATTATGGTTCTCCTTGCCTCTGAAAACATGAATCCATTATCCACAGCATTATCTAAATATGAAAGCAAATTACTAAAATAACCATTAATATTAAGCAAACCAATGGGTTTCTTATTTGTGACCAAAGATGACCAAG
The DNA here is from genome assembly GCA_030761205.1 of Fremontodendron californicum. Lineage (NCBI taxonomy): Eukaryota > Viridiplantae > Streptophyta > Magnoliopsida > Malvales > Malvaceae > Fremontodendron > Fremontodendron californicum. Next base: position 4,004,526 of record JAULJL010000019.1, on the reverse strand, counting down.
AAGCCACGCAAGCTATTTCTTCCAATGTACCCAGACCTCCTGGTAAAGCAATGAATGCATCGGCAGAATGGTACATGATTGTTATCCGTTCAGGGATACTCCAGACTTGTATTTCCTTACCCACGGTAGGTCTACAAAATTCTGTGAATAGTTTTGGCACGATTCCTAGAACTGGACTTCCTCCGGCGTGTGCTGCTGTAGCGACTGCTCCCATTAAACCCGTACTACCGCCTCCATAAATCAAGTGGATCTTTTGTTGGGCAAGTATTACTCCAACTCTTATGGCTTCATCAGCGAATATGTTATTTTTCCCTGGATAAGCACCTCCAAAGACACAAATTTTTTTAATGCGCTGGGATGAAGTACTTTCCATTTTTATTTTTTTTCGAGTGCCTGAAAGAGAATGAGTACATGGTGTAATATATAGAGGACTGAGTAGTGAATCAGACAAGAGTAATAATGTCGCCGAAAGTGTATCTGACCTGTCAGAAGAAAATGTTAACCTAACAAAAGATTTTTGCGTGATTTCAGGAAGAAAATCAAAAAGAGAAGAAAAAATCAACCGTAAAAGACAAATAAATAAAAACGAGAATAATTACACAAATCGAACAACACGTAAATTAAAACAAAATAAAGTTATTGCAAATCAAACCAAAAGCTGAGAAGTCATTTATTGTAGTTGTGATTGTGGCTCACATCTTCCTCTGGTTTTACGTCCAGAAACGGCTTAAACGCCTTCTATGAGTCGAGGATATGCTTCCCATCCAGTTTTCTTACAAGCTGGCAAACAGGGTCTTTTAACATCAGATTCCCAAGATGTTGCCATTCCCTTTGGAATTGCGGCCATAAATCAAGAATTTCTCTTTGTACGTCTCCACTAGGATGCGTCTCAAGAGAAAGTTGGATATTACCCAAATTCTCCTTACTCAGTCCATCCTTAATGAATTCAATTTTATCATCTCGATTAGAGGACGGAATCCCAATAGAACGACATTTACCGTTACACGTCCATCGTGCACATTTGTGGCAATTTGAACTCATGCGCTTTGCTCGTCGCTTCTTTGCAAAAGTGCTTCTACCTGTACCTGGTAAATGCAAAACAGGAAGATATTCATCTTCACGTACCTTGGCTTCAATTAGCCAACGTATGTCGTCAGGAATCCCTTTGTGCATAAGCATTCTTAATCTCTCAAGTCGAACTTGGTAAAGCTTCAGTAAAATATTTCGAGGAAAAGGAGGAAATCGTTTCTGCAATCTTGTGAGAATATCATCCATCCTGAAAAAAAAAAGAATGAAAAAAAAATTGAAAGAGAAATTGGAAGAGAAATTTATATACAATATCAGTTTTGTGGGTAGCTGATGGAACCGATTTAAATAATCACGGAGTACCGTTATCCGCCATTTAACCGGGGTTAAAAAAAATAAATTAAAAATTATATTTACATCTTGTAAGAGAAAAGAACTATTAAACAAAAGAAAAGAAAAACAATAAAAGATAGAATGATGGAGAGTAAGGAATATGCAAATCTGATATAATAGATGCTCTCCATCCTTTTGGGTTGCCTCCCAAGAAGCGCTTGGTTTATTGTCCTCAGCCTAACTTAGACCCATGCCATTATTATTCAACATACTTTGGCTCAAAAAGTGGAAACTCCTCCACATCTTGTATTGGAAAGTTCTCATAGTAAGGCTTCAATCTATGACCATTCACTTTGAATGCCTTATCTGTTTTTGGGCTTTGGATTTCAACTGCACCATGAGTAAATACATTAGTAATAACAAAAGGTCCAACCCAACGAGAACGTAACTTACCTGGATATAACTTAAGGCGTGAATGGAAGAGAAGAACTTTTTGTCCAACAACAAATTCTTTTCTTGATATCATCTTGTCATGGAATGCCTTAGTCTTTTCCTTGTAAATCCTAGAATTCTGATAGGCATCATTCCTTATCTCCTCTAATTCTTGTAGGTCAAGTTTTCTTTTCTTTCCTATCTCATCCATCTCCATGTTGCATTGTTTGATAGCCCAATATGATTTATGTTCCAATTCAACCGGAAGATGACAAGGCTTACCATAAACAAGTCGATAAGGAGACATACCAATGGGTGTCTTATATGCTGTCCTATAAGCCCAAAGTGCATCATCAAGTCGTGAACTCCAATCCTTCCTATTTGGATTAACTGTCTTTTCAAGGATGGACTTAACTTCTCGGTTTGACACTTCAGCTTGCCCACTAGTTTGAGGATGATATGAGGTGGAGACCTTGTGTGTGATGTTATACTTCCTCAAAAGTGCTTCCATAGTCCTATTGCAAAAGTGAGTACCTCTATCGCTGATTATGGCCTTTGGCGTTCCAAACCTAGCCAAGATGTTAGTCTTGACAAAATCTGAAACAACTTTAGAGTCATTAGTCCTAGTGGATTTTGCTTCCACCCACTTTGAAACATAATCAACGGCAAGTAAAATATAAAGATTACCAAAAGAAGGAGGAAAAGGTCCCATGAAATCCATGCCCCATACATCAAAAATTTCAACAATAAGTATTGGAGTTTGAGGCATTTGATTTCTAGCACCTAAGTTACCAGTTCTTTGGCAACGATCACATGACTTGCAAAAGAGGTATGCATCTTTGAATATGGTAGGCCAATAAAATCCAGAATCAAGAACTTTCATGGCTGTTCTTTTGGATCCAAAGTGTCCTCCACATGCATAAGAGTGACAAAAGGTGAGAATAGATTGAAATTCAGTTTCGAGTACACACCTTCTTATAATCTGATCGGAGCAATGCTTCCAAAGGTAAGGATCATCCCATATGTAGTATTTGGCATCACTCTTGATCTTATTTCTTTGAGCTTGTGTCAACTCTTGTGGCAACTTCTTGGTAACTAAGTAATTAACAATATCAGCATACCAAGGAGTTGTTGTTCTTATAAAAAGAAGTTGCTCATCCGGAAAGTTCTCATTCAAGGGTAGTGCATCATCTTCATGAACTAAACGGCTAAGATGGTCCGCAGCCAGGTTGTCACTACCTCTCTTATCTTTTATCTCCAAATCAAACTCTTGTAAGAGAAGTATCCATCTAATCAACCTTGGTTTGGCCTCCTTTTTAGTGAGTAAGTACTTAAGGGCTGCATGGTCAGAAAATACAATTACTTTAGTACCAATTAAATAAGATCGAAATTTTTCTAAAGCAAATACAACAGCCAAAAGTTCTTTTTCAGTAGTGGAATAGTTCAATTGAGCATCATTAAGAGTTCTTGAGGCATAATAAATGGCATGTGAGGCTTTCCCAACCCGTTGGCCCAAAACAGCTCCAATGGCATAGTCACTAGCATCACACATGATTTCAAAAGGTACATTCCAATCTGGTGGTTGGATGATAGGAGCTGATGTCAAGAGTCCCTTCAATGTTTCAAACGCCTCTTTGCATTTATCATCAAAGTGGAAAACCACATCTTTTTGTAGTAGCTTGCAAAGAGGTAATGTGATCTTTGAGAAGTCTTTGATAAATCTCCTATAGAAACCTGCATGTCCAAGAAAAGAACGAACCTCTCTCACATTTGTGGGAGGTGGTAAAGAATGCATAATATCTATTTTAGACTTATCAACCTCTATCCCTCTAGAAGAAATAACATGGCCCAAAACTATTCCTTGTTCTACCATAAAGTGACATTTTTCCCAATTCAAAACAAGGTTAGTTTCCATGCATCTTTCAAGTACAAGTGTAAGGTTCTCTAGACATCTATCAAAAGAATCACCATAGACACTAAAATCATCCATAAACACTTCTATGATATTCTCTACATAATCTGAAAATATGCTAACCATACACCTTTGGAATGTAGCTGGTGCATTACAAAGACCAAATGGCATACGCCGGTATGCAAAAGTACCAAATGGACATGTGAATGTTGTTTTCTCTTGGTCCTCCGGAGCAATGGCTATCTGATTATAACCTGAAAAACCATCAAGAAAACAATAATGAGAATGGCCAGCTAACCTTTCAAGCATTTGATCAATAAAAGGTAAAGGAAAGTGGTCTTTGCGAGTTGTGGAATTAAGTTTACGATAATCAATACAAACTCGCCATCCTGTTTGAATCCTAGTAGGAACAAGTTCATTCTCATTATTTGTTACCACCGTTACACCTGATTTCTTTGGAACCACTTGGACTGGGCTCACCCATTTGCTATCCGAGATAGGATAGATCACTCCAACATCTAGGAGCTTCAGTATCTCCTTTTTCACAACCTCCATCATAGGAGGGTTCAATCTTCTTTGTGCTTCTCTTGTTGGTTTAGACCCTTCCTCTAACAAAATCCGGTGCATGCACATGGATGGGCTTATTCCCTTGATATCGGCAATTGTCCAACCAATTGCTGTTTTATGCTCTCTAAGCACCCGGATAAGTCGCTCTTCTTGCAAAGGTGTGAGCTCTTTGGCAATGATGACAGGTAGTGTGTCCTTTTCCCCTAAGAACAAATATTTCAAGTGGTTCGGTAGTGGTTTCAATTCTAAAGTTGGTGCCTGCAAAATGGAAGGTAGAAGTTTCTCATTAGATAAAGGCAAATCAATAAATGAAACATCAAACCTTGCATCTTTAGGTTGCAGCGAGTGTAAAGATTCTAGTGCCCCTTCCACATGGTCACTCAAGGCTAGTTTAGCATTCCCCATTCCGAGATGGTTGCTAAGGACTATTTCCACACTATCTTCACCATCTAGCTCATAAGCTTGCTGCACTAGTGAGTCAATTATATCAATATTAAAAACAGAATGCACATCACTAGGATATCTCATGGCCTCAAAAATGTTAAAGCGAATTATTTCACCATCAAATTCCATAGTTAAAGTGCCATCATGTACATCTATTTTAGTTCTTGCTGTTTTCAAGAATGGTCTCCCTAATAGAATAGGTGTGGGATTAGAAGACATCTCATCTTCCATCTCAATAACATAAAAGTCAGCGGGAAAAACCAATTCATTAACCTGTACAAGAACGTCTTCTACAACTCCTCTTGGATAAGTGTTAGAACGGTCAGCAAGTTGTATTATAACACCGGTTTCCTCTAATGGTCCTAGATTCAATGAAGCATAAATTGAATATGGCATGACATTAATAGATGCCCCTAGATCTAGCATAGCACGCTCAAACCTGGTGTTGCCTATCTTACAAGGAATGGTAAACATACCTGGATCCTTGCATTTAGGTGGGAGTTTCTTTTGAAGAACAGCTGACACATTCTCCCCCACACTTACCTTTTCATTCCATTTCAAATTCCGTTTAGATGTGCACAACTCTTTTAGGAACTTGGCATATCTTGGCACTTGCTTGATAGCATCTAGTAAAGGAATGTTCACCTCTACTTTCCGGAAGGTTTCCAAAATTTCCTTCTCTTGCTCCTCCTTCTTGGACTTTGCTAACCTGCTAGGAAAAGGTGGAGGAGTTATATAAGAAGGAAATGATGGTTTAGGAATTACCTTTTTTAGTGGCTCGTTGGGATGTGAAGAGGATGCCATGGTATTGTTCTCCCCTTGAGCACTATCATTTTGTGGTGTCTCTAGCTGTTTCCCACTTCTTAAATTTATAGCATTGGCATTCTCTCTTGGATTCACTATGGTTTGGGAAGGTAATTTCCCAGAATCCCTTGCTTGCATTTGACTCATGGTTGTTGCCAATTGCCCTATTTGAGTCTCCAAATTTCGAATACTTGTCTTTGTTTCCTGTTGAAATTGAATTGTATTAGTAGAAAGAGCTTTAACAAGATCTTCAAGAGAAGTACCTGAATTTTGGGTGGGTGGTAGTTGTTGTCGGGTTTGGTATGGTTGTTGCACTCTTTGCTGAAAACCCGGTGGCCTGTGGTCAAATGGTGGAGGAATAGTTTGTGATTGGTTCCCTCCATAATTGAAGTTTGGATGATCCCTCCATCCTGGATTGTATGTGTTTGAGTAGGGATCATATTTCCTTGATTGGTTCTGAAATCCACCCATGGCATTCACATGTTCATTGGTATCCTCTTGAAGTGTTGGACACATATCAGTTTGGTGCCCTATGTTTGAACATATGCCACAAGCCTTTATTTGTTGTATTTTACCTACAGCCAATTGTTGAACAAGAGAAGTCAGTTTATCAAATTTTTGTTCAAGGGATGATATACTTACCTCATTAACTCTCTTGGATTGTGGTGGTGGATCTTGTCTCATTGAGAACTGTTGAGAATTGGCTGCCATGTTGGAGATTAATGTTCTAGCAGCCCTGGGAGTCTTATCAACTAGAGCTCCCCCACTAGCGGCATCTATCATACTTCTCTCCATGGGCATGAGACCTTCATAGAAGTATTGGATGAGAAGTTGTTCACTTATCTGATGATGTGGACATGATGCACAAAGTTTCTTGAACCTCTCCCAATATTCATATAAGGACTCTCCGTTGTATTGCCGAATCCCACATATCTCTTTCCTAATGTTGGCAGCCTTAGATGCTGGGAAATACCTTTCCAAGAATGCTTTCTTCAATTCATTCCATGTAGTGATGGTCCCGGATGGTAGATAGTAGAGCCATTCCTTTGCTGAATCAGCTAGAGAGAATGGGAAGGCTCTCAACTTAACTTGCTCTTCCGTGACCCCTGTTGGTCTCATGCTTGAGCAAACTACATGGAATTCCTTGAGGTGCTTATTTGGATCCTCTCCTGCAAAACCATGAAAAGTTGGGAGAAGGTGAATCAAACCAGATTTTAATTCAAAAGCTCCCTCAAGATTAGCATATTCAATGCATAATGGTTGTTGACCCAAGTCCGGAGCGGCTAGCTCCTTGAGAGTTCGGTTGTCAGCTGCTGCCATCTCTCCTTCCTTCTCTTGGATGTTTTGGATCAACTCCTCGATTGGTTGTTGGTGAGAAGTTATAAATTCCCGAATTTTTCTAAGTCGTAAGTCTTTTTCGGGAGCTTGGAACATTCACTAATAAAAAAATATAAGAAAGTAAATAATTAGAACAGAAAATAAGAATAAACCAATAAACTAATAAACTAAAGAAAGCAATCCCCGGCAACGGCGCCAAAAACTTGATGCACCCAAAAGAGTGTATCTTATTTAACCTTGCACTAAAAAGATCAATTGTAAGTATAATGATTAGCAAGGGTCGAGTCCTCAGGGATTGGGTTTTAATCTATGAGTTATTAGTTTATAACTTACGTTCAAAGAAAACAATAAGAGAAAAGGGGTTTTTGAAGCCAGATTTAAACTAAAGTAAATAATAAGAATAAGATGCAAGGCGGTATAACCAGCCAATAAAAATATATATACTAAATTAGGCGGTATAACCAGCCAATAAAAATAAATATAAAAAATAAGCAAACTAGAAAAGTAAGAAAACAAGTAAGAAAAATCAAAAATGAAAAATATGGTTAAGGTTTCATTCTCCACCACTAGACATCATTAAGAATCAATTTCAGATCTATCAATATCAACCAACTATCAAAGTTAACAACCGTAGATAACAACAAGCTCTGTTATCCCAATCTTTCCTTAGTTTGTCGTTAAATAGAACAAGCTCTCTATTTAATCTCTAACCATCAAACAACCTAGAATAAGCTCTCTAGATTCAATTTAATGGCAGCTTTATGATGAGAAAGATAGGTTGATCTAAGCAACAAACACATAAGCTCGGATTGTTCAACTTAGGTTATGTTCCACTTTGCAATTATTGAAAACTTGACCATAATCATTAATCACAAATTGCCACTTATGAATAGGAAATCAAGACAATTACACGGATCAAGACTCCTAAACTAGCAATAGATAATTATCAAGATCTATCTAGTTGTACACCTAAACAAATCAAGACAACATCATGAACAATTCTTGTAGAAGAACATAAGCAACTTTGATAGAAAATTAATGATAGATAGAATCTGAAAATCAATCACAAAACATGTCTAGGGCTTTGAAATCACCCTTAACCAAATAGAAGTTTAGCCTAGCATAGGCATTATAAACCTAAAATTAAATAGAATCTAAGAAGAAAATAAAAGAAAGAAAGAAGAAGAAGAAGAATATTAATTATCCAACCTCTTGCTCTTTCTAAAGAAAAAGAAAACTAGAGAAAAGAAAGAAGAAGAAAACTTAGAGAATTTTGTTAAAATGGCTAATATCCTACCAATCTCCAATATGATCCCTTACAATCATCCAAGGCCCTCTATTTATACACATTTTGGAGGGCTAAATGACAAGAGACAAGCTTTACAAATTTCAAAGGTAGGTATATGACGATTTTGATCAGCCAACTTGATGGTCGATTTCGTCAATATTGGAGGCCTGATCTGATCACATGGTCTTCTAGAAAAAGGTTCCCCTATCAGTTACGGAACCATAGCCGTTGGAATCAGCTCATTTGCTGATGTGGTTAAGCAGATATGGGCAAAATACGAAAACATGTCAGCACAGATGTCATTACACATCAGCCACCTTGATGGTCGATTTATTCAATATTGGAGGCCTGATCTGATCACATGGTCTGCTAGACAAAGGTTCCCCTATCAGTTACGGAGCTATAGCCGTTGGAATCAGCTCATTTGCTGATGTGGATAAGAAGATACGGGCATAATACGAAAACATGTCAGCACAGACGTCATTGCACATCAGCCAACTTGATGGTCGATTTCGCTAGGGAAAACGACTCCGTTTTAAGAAGTGTAAAACATGAAAAAGATAGATATGCCTCTTAGCTTTGCATGGCTACAAATTTCAGCCTTATTGCTTCAGTAAAACTCGAGATATAGCTGATATGGCAAAAGGTGTCGGAACTAAAACTGAACTGGATTTTGCCCTTAATTCTAGTAATCTGAAATCAATCAAAGAAACTTGTGAAAAACACCAAAATACATAAAAATATAAAAGATCATAAACACAATTAGACTAAACAATAATAACTCGTATTTGACACAAAACATTAATAAAACATAACTAAAAACTATATAATTATACGAGTTATCAATGATCCTCTACAATCATCCAAGGCCCTCTATTTATACACATTTTGGAGGGCTAAATGACAAGAGACAAGCTTTACAAATTTCAAAGGTAGGTATAATAGGTGGATGCTTTTTTCTAACAATTTTCGTCATATTGTATGACAATTTTGATCAGGCAAATTGATGGTCGATTTTGTCAATATTGGAGGCCTGATCTGATCACATGGTCTTCTAGAAAAATGTTCCCCTGTCAGTTACTGATCCATAGCCGTTGGAATCAGCTCATTTGTTGATGTGGATAAGAAGATATGGGCAAAATACGAAAACAGGTCAGCACAGACGTCATTGCACATCAGCCAACTTGATGGTCGATTTCGCTAGGGAAAACGACTCCGTTTCAAGAAGTGTAAAACATGAAAAAGATAGATATGCCTCTTAGCTTTGCACGGTTAAAATTTCAGCCTTATTGCTTCAGTGAAACTCCAGATATAGCTGATATGGAAAAAGGTGTCGGAATTGGAACTGAACTGGATTTGCCCTTAATTCTAGTAATCTGAAATCACTCAAAGAAACTTGTGAAAAACACCAAATTACATAAAAATATAAAAGATCATAAACACAATTAGACTAAACAATAATAACTCGTATTTGACACAAAACAGTAATAAAACATAACTAAAAACTATATAATTATACGAGTTATCACACCCCCACACTTAGATTGTTGCTAGTCCTCGAGCAAAAACAAATAAAAATAAAATAAGAAAATCTAATCTAATCCACTTTCGTAGGAAATCACGGTGGCACTTAGCATGTGACACAAGCCTTTAAACCCCTAGGTGTCCCTAGTGGACGAGTTTAGTCTCGTGAGGGTTTACTAGAACGATACCCACAAACATTGAAAAACTAAAATATAAATAAACTACATATACTAAAAATATTTACTCCTAATCCTTTCAATACACATTAGAGACAATCTTTGAACAAGTCTTATAAACTAATCAATAGCTTAAAGAATTTCACAAAAATTCATGCTTGAATGTAAATTGTTTGAGTTAAGCCAATATTAACTTAACATATCTCAATCAAAATAGTGCATGTTCAAATTTAATCTCAACTTCTCACATGATATACCCTTGATAACTCGTATAATTATATAGTTTTTAGTTATGTTTTATTATTGTTTTGTGTCAAATACGAGTTATTATTGTTTAGTCTAATTGTGTTTATGATCTTTTATATTTTTATGTAATTTGGTGTTTTTCACAAGTTTCTTTGAGTGATTTCAGATTACTAGAATTAAGGGTAAATCCAGTTCAGTTCCAGTTCCGACACCTTTTGCCATATCAGCTATATCTCGAGTTTCACTGAAGCAATAAGGCTAAAATGTTAACCGTGCAAATTTAAGAGGCATATCTAACTTTTTCATGTTTTACACTTCTTGAAACGGAGTCGTTTTCCCTAGCGAAATCGACCATCAAGTTGGCTGATGTGCAATGACGTCTGTGCTGACCTGTTTTGGTATTTTGCCCATATCTTCTTATCCACATCAGAAAATGAGCTGATTCCAACGGCTATGGATCAGTAACTGATAGGGGAACATTTTTCTAGAAGACCATGTGATCAGATCAGGCCTCCAAAATTGACTAAATCGACCATCAAGTTGGCTGATCAAAATTGTCATACAATATGACGAAAATTGTTAGAAAAATGCACCCACCTATTATACCTACCTTTGAAATTTGTAAAGCTTGTCTCTTGTAATTTAGCCCTCCAAAATGTGTATAAATAGAGGGCCTTGGATGATTGTAGAGGATCATATTGTACATTGGTAGGATATTAGCCATTGTAATAAAATTCTCTAAGTTTTCTTCTTCTTTCTTTTCTCTAATTTTCTTTTTCTTTATTTTCTTCTTCTTCTTTCTTTCTTTTATTTCCTTCTTAGATTCTCTTTAATTTTATGTTTATGTTTACAATTGATAACTCGTATAATTATATAGTTTTTAGTTATGTTTTATTAATGTTTTGTGTCAAATACGAGTTATTATTGTTTAGTCTAATTGTGTTTATGATCTTTTATATTTTTATGTATTTTGGTGTTTTTCACAAGTTTCTTTGAGTGATTTCAGATTACTAGAATTAAGGGCAAATCCAGTTCAGTTTCAGTTCCGACACCTTTTTCCATATCAGCTATATCTCGAGTTTCACTGAAGCAATAAGGCTGAAATTTGTAGCCATGCAAAGCTAAGAGGCATATCTATCTTTTTCATGTTTTACACTTCTTAAAACGGAGTCGTTTTCCCTAGCGAAATCGACCATCAAGTTGGCTGATGTGCAATGACGTCTGTGCTGACATGTTTTCGTATTATGCCCGTATCTTCTTATCCACATCAGCAAATGAGCTGATTCTAACGGCTATGGTTCCGTAACTGATAGGGGAACCTTTGTCTAGAAGACCATGTGATCAGAGCAGGCCTCCAATATTGAATAAATCGACCATCAAGGTGGCTGATGTGTAATGACATCTGTGCTGACATGTTTTCGTATTTTGCCCATATCTGCTTAACCACATCAGCAAATGAGCTGATTCCAACGGCTATGGTTCCAACGGCAACGGCGTGATAACTATCAGTTCATTTGCTGATGTGGTTAAGCTTTCTTCTTATTTTGCCCATATCTGCTTAACCACATGGTCTTCTAGATTCTATTTAATTTTATGTTTATAATGCCTATGCTAGGTTGGACCTTTTGTTATTACTAATGTATTTACTCATGGTGCAGTTGAAATCCAAAGCCCAAAAACAGATAAGGCATTCAAAGTGAATGGTCATAGATTGAAGCCTTACTATGAGAACTTTCCAATACAAGATGTGGAGGAGTTTCCACTTTTTGTGCCAAAGTATGTTGAATAATAATGGCATGGGTCTAAGTTAGGCTGAGGACAATAAACCAAGCGCTTCTTGGGAGGCAACCCAAAAGGATGGAGAGCATCTATTATATCAGATTTGCATATTCCTTACTCTCCATCATTCTATCTTTTATTGTTTTTCTTTTCTTTTGTTTAATAGTTCTTTTCTCTTACAAGATGTAAATATAATTTTTAATTTATTTTTTTTAACCCCGGTTAAATGGCGGATAACGGTACTCCGTGATTATTTAAATCGGTTCCATCAGCTACCCACAAAACTGATATTGTATATAAATTTCTCTTCCAATTTCTCTTTCAATTTTTTTTTCATTCTTTTTTTTCAGGATGGATGATATTCTCACAAGATTGCAGAAACGATTTCCTCCTTTTCCTCGAAATATTTTACTGAAGCTTTACCAAGTTCGACTTGAGAGATTAAGAATGCTTATGCACAAAGGGATTCCTGACGACATACGTTGGCTAATTGAAGCCAAGGTACGTGAAGATGAATATCTTCCTGTTTTGCATTTACCAGGTACAGGTAGAAGCACTTTTGCAAAGAAGCGACGAGCAAAGCGCATGAGTTCAAATTGCCACAAATGTGCACGATGGACGTGTAACGGTAAATGTCGTTCTATTGGGATTCCGTCCTCTAATCGAGATGATAAAATTGAATTCATTAAGGATGGACTGAGTAAGGAGAATTTGGGTAATATCCAACTTTCTCTTGAGACGCATCCTAGTGGAGACGTACAAAGAGAAATTCTTGATTTATGGCCGCAATTCCAAAGGGAATGGCAACATCTTGGGAATCTGATGTTAAAAGACCCTGTTTGCCAGCTTGTAAGAAAACTGGATGGGAAGCATATCCTCGACTCATAGAAGGCGTTTAAGCCGTTTCTGGACGTAAAACCAGAGGAAGATGTGAGCCACAATCACAACTACAATAAATGACTTCTCAGCTTTTGGTTTGATTTGCAATAACTTTATTTTGTTTTAATTTACGTGTTGTTCGATTTGTGTAATTATTCTCGTTTTTTTATTTGTCTTTTACGGTTGATTTTTTCTTCTCTTTTTGATTTTCTTCCTGAAATCACGCAAAAATCTTTTGTTAGGTTAACATTTTCTTCTGACAGGTCAGATACACTTTCGGCGACATTATTACTCTTGTCTGATTCACTACTCAGTCCTCTATATATTACACCATGTACTCATTCTCTTTCAGGCACTCGAAAAAAAAAAATGGAAAGTACTTCATCCCAGCGCATTAAAAAAATTTGTGTCTTTGGAGGTGCTTATCCAGGGAAAAATAACATATTCGCTGATGAAGCCATAAGAGTTGGAGTAATACTTGCCCAACAAAAGATCCACTTGATTTATGGAGGCGGTAGTACGGGTTTAATGGGAGCAGTCGCTACAGCAGCACACACCGGAGGAAGTCCAGTTCTAGGAATCGTGCCAAAACTATTCACAAGTTTTTGTGGACCTACCGTGGGTAAGGAAATACAAGTCTGGAGTGTCCCTGAATGGATAACAATCATGTACCATTCTGCCGATGCATTCATTGCTTTACCAGGAGGTCTGGGTACATTGGAAGAAATAGCTTGCGTGGCTTCTTGGTCATCTTTGGTCACAAATAAGAAACCCATTGGTTTGCTTAATATTAATGGTTATTTTAGTAATTTGCTTTTATATTTAGATAATGCTGTGGATAATGGATTCATGTTTTCAGAGGCAAGGAGAACCATAATTTCTGCTACAACCATTGAAGATTTACTTAAAAAGCTCCAAGCTTATGAGTGTTTATCTGCTACGGTTGTTTCGCAAACGCTTGGAAAAAGAAAAAGAGATATGGACGAGCAAGGAGTGGATTGCACTTTGTCTTTGTGACATTATCTAACATTTTGCTTGTTGTGTCTCAGTTATAATAAGTGGTTAGCAACCTCTGCAGGTAATATCTCCTAAATTCTACCTTTAAAATTTGACATTGGGGACAATGTCATATTTTAGTAGGGGGTAAGGGACATATTTTGCTAATTTAAAAAAAAAAAAAAAAAAAATTTTAAGAAGTATTCATTCTGAACAAGGTCTGAGTAAGGGAGACTTGAGACACACCTTGTCAGTTTGATTTTAATCTTTTTATGTTTACTTGTTAATTTTTGTTTAGTATTTTAAGATTATTTAGGTTGCATGAGTTTGTTTTGTTTTGAGTCTTAGCTGTTCCTATTCTTATATTATTAGTTCTTTTCTCTTACACATGATTCTTTCATTTGGGTTAATAGACTTACATTGAGGACAATGTAAGAATTAAGTGTGGGGGGAATGATTTTGGATTTCTTTTATTTTTGTCTACTATTTTTTTTTTTATGAGTCTTTATTATAATTTTTAGTGTGTTTTAGTTCCTTTTTAATACAATGATGATATATGAATTGCATAAGTCTAAAACAGAGTTATTAGTGAGAAGATTTTCATGAGAATTGAGCTTGATATCATTTTTTTTTATGAGCCAATGTTAATATGATATGTTGATTGAGAAAGAAGCATGTTTAGACTTAATCTGACTTGTATAATCATCCTTGTGAGTTTTTGAGCCTATAATGATTGATGCATTATACAAATCAATCTAATTTCTTTCTTGAGTGCTCTTATGATTACAGGATTCTCTAGAACTTGCTTTAAACCGTTTGAGACTATATTGATACATGTGACAACATGAATATGATAGAGGCATTAGGATTTTTAGCCAGAGCCAAACAGCCATCCCTTATTGATGTTCCAAGAGAACACACCCTTAGTGAACCAATTTGAGCCTACATTGAATAAGCTATCTCTTTGGTAACCATAACTTGTCCCTAACCTAAATATACTTATATCTTTACCTTTGTTCCAAAGATGAATTAGCATGTTTTGAGACAAGTTGCAAAGACAAAGGATATTTTTAGTTAAAAATTTGGGTTAGAAACAGTAAATAAGTGTGGGGGGGAAAGAAAAGAAAAGTCAAAAATAAAAATAAAAAAAAATAAAAAAAAATATGAATCATCTCTTGAATTTTGGGAAAAAGAAAAAGATGTTACAAAGTTGTTCAGAATGAAGAAAAGGCCCAACATAAATATCCGGCCTAGGTGACTATGTACTTGTAAAGAGTTTTGAGAAGTTTCTTTGTATGATCTTTTTATGTCTCTAAACTTTATGAACTCTTTGGAACCTTTGTGATATCTTTATCCTTTTGTTCTTCAACCACATTACAAACCCCTTGGCCCCATTACAACCTTGATTAAAAACCTCTTGATTCATGAAGTTGTATGATCTAAATAGTGGAGAATAGGTGGACAAGCAAGAATATGGTAGAACTGTTTTCATGAGATTGATTGAGTGTAAACACTTCACCACTACTTTAAAGAGTGAAAATCATGAGGGCATCCCATGTGAGAAGTTGAGATTAAATTTGAACATGCAACATTTTGATTGAGATATGTTATGCTAATATTGGCTTAACTCAAACAATTTACATTCAAGCATGATTTTTTGTGAAATTCTTTAAGCTATTGATTAGTTTATAAGACTTGTGATAACTCGTATAATTATATAGTTTTTAGTTATGTTTTATTAATGTTTTGTGTCAAATACGAGTTATTATTGTTTAGTCTAATTGTGTTTATGATCTTTTATATTTTTATGTATTTTGGTGTTTTTCACAAGTTTCTTTGAGTGATTTCAGATTACTAGAATTAAGGGCAAATCCAGTTCAGTTTCAGTTCCGACACCTTTTTCCATATCAGCTATATCTCGAGTTTCACTGAAGCAATAAGGCTGAAATTTGTAGCCATGCAAAGCTAAGAGGCATATCTATCTTTTTCATGTTTTACACTTCTTAAAACGGAGTCGTTTTCCCTAGCGAAATCGACCATCAAGTTGGCTGATGTGCAATGATGTCTGTGCTGACATGTTTTCGTATTATGCCCGTATCTTCTTATCCACATCAGCAAATGAGCTGATTCCAACAGCTATGGTTCCGTAACTGATAGGGAAACCTTTGTCTAGAAGACCATGTGATCAGAGCAGGCCTCCAATATTGAATAAATCGACCATCAAGGTGGCTGATGTGTAATGACATCTGTGCTGACATGTTTTCGTATTTTGCCCATATCTGCTTAACCACATCAGAAAATGAGCTGATTCCAACGGCTATGGTTCCGTAACTGATAGGGGAACCTTTTTCTAGAATACCATGTGATCAGATCAGGCCTCCAATATTGACGAAATCGACCATCATGTTGGCTGATCAAAATCGTCATATACCTACCTTTGAAATTTGTAAAGCTTGTCTCTTGTCATTTAGCCCTCCAAAATGTGTATAAATAGAGGGCCTTGGATGATTGTAAGGGATCATATTGTACATAGGTAGGATATTAGCCATTTTAATAAAATTCTCTAAGTTTTCTTCTTCTTTCTTTTCTCTAGTTTTCTTTCTTTTCTCTAGTTTTCTTTTTCTTTAGAGAGAGCAAGAGGTTGGATAATTAATATTCTTCCTCTTCTTCTTTCTTTCTTTTATTTTCTTCTTAGATTTTCTTTAACTTTATGTTTATGTTTATAATGCCTATGCTAGGCTAAACTTCTATTTGGTTAAGGGTGATTTCAAAGCCCTAGACATGTTTTGTGATTGATTTTCAGATTCTATCTATCATTAATTTTCTATCAAAGTTGCTTATGTTCTTCTACAAGAATTGTTCATGATGTTGTCTTGATTTGTTTAGGTGTACAACTAGATAGATCTTGATAATTATCTATTGCTAGTTTAGGAGTCTTGATCCGTGTAATTGTCTTGATTTCCTATTCATAAGTGGCAATTTGTGATTAATGATTATGGTCAAGTTTTCAATAATTGCAAAGTGGAACATAACCTAAGTTGAACAATCCGAGCTTATGTGTTTGTTGCTTAGATCAACCTATCTTTCTCATCATAAAGCTGCCATTAAATTGAATCTAGAGAGCTTATTCTAGGTTGTTTGATGGTTAGAGATTAAATAGAGAGCTTGTTCTATTTAACGACAAACTAAGGAAAGATTGGGATAACAGAGCTTGTTGTTATCTACGGTTGTTAACTTTGATAGTTGGTTGATATTGATAGATCTGAAATTGATTCTTAATGATGTCTAGTGGTGGAGAATGAAACCTTAACCATATTTTTCATATTTGATTCTTCTTACTTACTTGTTTTCTTACTTTTCTAGTTTGCTTATTTTTAAAAGTATATTTATTTTTATTGGCTGGTTATACCGCCTAATTTGTATATTAACCTTTGTTTTATTTTTATTTGCTGGTTATACCGCCTAATTTAGTATATATATTTTTATTGGCTGGTTATACCGCCTTGCTTAGTATATATATTTTTATTGGCTGGTTATACCGCCTTGCATCTTATTCTTATTATTTACTTTAGTTTAAATCTGGCTTCAAAAACCCCTTTTCTTTTATTGTTCTTGAATTTAAGTTTTAAACTATCAACTTATAAACTAAAACCCAATCCCTGAGGACTCGACCCTTGCTAACTACTATACTTACAATTGATCTTTTTAGTGCAAGGTTAAATAAGATACACTCTTTTGGGTGCATCAAATTTTTGGCGCCGTTGCCGGGGATTGCTTTCTTTAGTTTATTTGTTACTTGGTTTATTCTTATTTTCAGTTCTAACGAGTTTTATTTTCTTGTACATACGGGTTTTTCTTATCAAATTTTGAAAAAAAAAATAAATAAAAAATAAAAAAACGATGGAATTGAGCAATCTAACACTTGAAGAGTTGGTGGCATACATGAACATGGAGAATCAACAAGCCAATCTCACCTTCCCAGTTCAACAATTGGCCATGGGAGGATGTCAAGGCCATCAAGTGTTCCAAGACCAACAGTATGATCATTACTCAAACACTTACCATGAGGGATGGTGGGATCATACTAATTATGGCTACTCGAAAAATTACCAAGAAGTAGATCCTTATGCCAATTACACTCATCCATCTAGCTTCAACCAATCATGGTCCCAAGAACCAGATCTTTTTCAACCACCACATATGACTCAAAACTCAGGTACTTCTTTAGAAGATCTTGTCTATTCTCTTGTTACTAATACATTGCAATTTCAACAGGAAACAAGGGCAAGCATCCAGAGTTTGGAAAAGCAAATGATCCAATTGACTAGTAGTATGGTGGGATGGGTAGCACAAAGATCTGAAGAACTCCCAGCCCAAACGATGGTTAACCCAAACGAGAATGCTACTATTGTGACCTTGAAGAATGAGGAACAAGATGAGAATGAAACAAAATTAGAGATGGATTCTATTCTTGAGGATAATGAAGCCAAAGATCCAAATAAGAGTATTTCCGCACCTGAGGTAACGTTTAAGGTTTCACTTTTTACTAATGTTTCTTCTCCACCTTTTCCTAGTAGATTTGCAAAGTTCAAGGAGGAAGAACATGAACAACACATGCCAGAAACCTTAAACAACTTGTTTGTGGAGGTCATTCAACAAGTATCAAAATATGCTCCATTCCTCGATGAGATATGCACCACCAAGGATGATGGAATAATACTTGTAATGGAGAATGCATCCACTGTAGTGCAAAGAAAGCTTCCTCTCAAACGCATAAATTTGGGAAATTTCATGTATGAGCCTGACAAGCCTAAAAAGCCAAGAAGGGGTGTTGGTTAGATTCAAAACACTAACTCAAGTGTTAATTGGGAAGGCAGCCCAATTAAAGATGAAATTGCCAACCTTCCATATTCAGATTTGCTTTCTCTTTCTCTTTATTTTCCTTTTTCTTTTATTATTTTTATTGTTTTTATTTTTATTTCTTATGTTTCTTTGTTAATTGTGTTTACTGTTTTTAAGTTCATTTAGGCTTCATAAGTTTCTTTTGTTTAATAGTTCTTTTCTCTTACATATAATTCTTGCATTGGGGGATAATAGCATTACATTAAGGACAATGTAAAAATTATGTGTGGGGGGAAGAATTTAGGATTTTATTTAGAGTGTTTTGTTTTTGAGTCTTTTTATGTTGTTTTTCTTTCTGATCCTTGTTTTGAAAATAACTAGATGTAAATATAATTTTTTTTTTTTAACCCCGGTTAAATGGCGGATAACGGTACTCCGTGATTATTTAAATCGGTTCCATCAGCTACCCACAAAACTGATATTGTATATAAATTTCTCTTCCAATTTCTCTTTCAATTTTTTTTTCATTCTTTTTTTTTCAGGATGGATGATATTCTCACAAGATTGCAGAAACGATTTCCTCCTTTTCCTCGAAATATTTTACTGAAGCTTTACCAAGTTCGACTTGAAAGATTAAGAATGCTTATGCACAAAGGGATTCCTGACGACATACGTTGGATAATTGAAGCCAAGGTACGTGAAGATGAATATCTTCCTGTTTTGCATTTACCAGGTACAGGTAGAAGCACTTTTGCAAAGAAGCGACGAGCAAAGCGCATGAGTTCAAATTGCCACAAATGTGCACGATGGACGTGTAACGGTAAATGTCGTTCTATTGGGATTCCGTCCTCTAATCGAGATGATAAAATTGAATTCATTAAGGATGGACTGAGTAAGGAGAATTTGGGTAATATCCAACTTTCTCTTGAGACGCATCCTAGTGGAGACGTACAAAGAGAAATTCTTGATTTATGGCCGCTATTCCAAAGGGAATGGCAACATCTTGGGAATCTGATGTTAAAAGACCCTGTTTGCCAGCTTGTAAGAAAACTGGATGGGAAGCATATCCTCGACTCATAGAAGGCGTTTAAGCCGTTTCTGGACGTAAAACCAGAGGAAGATGTGAGCCACAATCACAACTACAATAAATGACTTCTCAGCTTTTGGTTTGATTTGCAATAACTTTATTTTGTTTTAATTTACGTGTTGTTCGATTTGTGTAATTATTCTCGTTTTTTTTTTTATTTGTCTTTTACGGTTGATTTTTTCTTCTCTTTTTGATTTTCTTCCTGAAATCACGCAAAAATCTTTTGTTAGGTTAACATTTTCTTCTGACAGGTCAGATACACTTTCGGCGACATTATTACTCTTGTCTGATTCACTACTGAGTCCTCTATATATTACACCATGTACTCATTCTCTTTCAGGCACTCGAAAAAAAAAAATGGAAAGTACTTCATCCCAGCGCATTAAAAAAATTTGTGTCTTTGGAGGTGCTTATCCAGGAAAAAATAACATATTCGCTGATGAAGCCATAAGAGTTGGAGTAATACTTGCCCAACAAAAGATCCACTTGATTTATGGAGGCGGTAGTACGGGTTTAATGGGAGCAGTCGCTACAGCAGCACACGCCGGAGGAAGTCCAGTTCTAGGAATCGTGCCAAAACTATTCACAAGTTTTTGTGGACCTACCGTGGGTAAGGAAATACAAGTCTGGAGTGTCCCTGAACGGATAACAATCATGTACCATTCTGCCGATGCATTCATTGCTTTACCAGGAGGTCTGGGTACATTGGAAGAAATAGCTTGCGTGGCTTCTTGGTCATCTTTGGTCACAAATAAGAAACCCATTGGTTTGCTTAATATTAATGGTTATTTTAGTAATTTGCTTTTATATTTAGATAATGCTGTGGATAATGGATTCATGTTTTCAGAGGCAAGGAGAACCATAATTTCTGCTACAACCATTGAAGATTTACTTAAAAAGCTCCAAGCTTATGAGTGTTTATCTGCTACGGTTGTTTCGCAAACGCTCGGAAAAAGAAAAAGAGATATGGACGAGCAAGGAGTGGATTGCACTTTGTCTTTGTGACATTATCTAACATTTTGCTTGTTGTGTCTCAGTTATAATAAGTGGTTAGCAACCTCTGCAGGTAATATCTCCTAAATTCTACCTTTAAAATTTGACATTGGGGACAATGCCATGTTTTAGTAGGGGGTAAGGGACATATTTTGCTAATTTAAAAAAAAAAATAAAAAAAATAAAATTAAGAAGTATTCGTTCTGAACAAGGTCTGAGTAAGGGAGACTTGAGACATACCTTGTCAGTTTGATTTCTTCTTTACAAAAAAAAAAAAAGAAGAGTTTGTTGTGTTTTAAGCAATTTAGAAGTATTCATTCTGAACAAGGTCTGAGTAAGGGAGACTTGAGACATACCTTGTCAGTTTGATTTTAATCTTTTTATGTTTACTTGTTAATTTTTGTTTAGTATTTTAGGATTATTTAGGTTGCATGGTTTTGTTTTGTTTTGAGTCTTAGTTGTTCCTATTCTTATGTTATTAGTTCTTTTCTCTTACACATGATTCTTTCATTTGAGTTAATAGACTTACATTGAGGACAATGTAACAATTAAGTGTGGGGGGGGAATGATTTAGGATTTCTTTTATTTTTGTCTACTATTTTTTTTTTCTTCTTTATTATTATTATTATTTTTTTTTGTGAGTTTTAGTTCCTTTTTAATACAATGATGAGATATGAATTGCATAAGTCTAAAACAGATTTATTAGTGAGAAGATTTTCATGAGAATTGAGCTTGATGTCAACCTTTTTATGAGCCAATGTTAATATAATATGTTGATTGAGAAAGAAGCATGTTTAGACTTAATCTAACTTGTATAATCATCCTTGTGAGCTTTTGAGCCTATAATGATTGATGCATTATACAAATCAATCTAATTTCTTTCTTGAGTGCTCTTATGATTACATGATTCTCTAGAACTTGCTTTAAACCGTTTGAGACTATATTGATACATGTGACAACATGAATATGATAGAGGCATTAGGATTTTTAGCCAGGGCCAAACAGCCATCCCTTATTGATGTTCCAAGAGAACACACCCTTAGTGAACCAATTTGAGCCTACATTGAATAAGCTATCTCTTTGGTAACCATAACTTGTCCCTAACCTAAATATACTTATAACTTTACCTTTGTTCCAAAGATGAATTAGCATGTTTTGAGACAAGTTGCAAAGACAAGGGATATTTTTAGTTAAAAATTTGGGTTAGAAACAAGAAATAAGTGTGGGGGGAAAAGAAAAGAAAATTCAAGAGAAAAAGAAATGGAATACTGGCAAATACATTCCTATGTAAAAAAAAAAAAATATGAATCATCTCTTGAATTTGTGGAAAAAGAAAAAGATGTTACAAAGTCGTTTAGAATGAAGAAAAGGCCCAACATGAATATCCGGCCTAGGTGACTATGTACTTGTAAAGAGTTTTGAGAAGTTTCTTTGTATGATCTTTTTATGTCTCTAAACTTTATGAACTCTTTGGAACCTTTGTGATATCTTTATCCTTTTGTTCTTCAACCACATTACAAACCCCTTGGCCCCATTACAACCTTGATTAAAGACCTCTTGATTCATGAAGTTGTATGATCTAAATAGTGGAGAATAGGTGGACAAGCAAGAATATGGTAGAACTGTTTTCATGAGATTGATTGAGTGTAAACACTTCACCACTACTTTAAAGAGTGAAAATCATGAGGGTATCCCATGTGAGAAGTTGAGATTAAATTTGAACATGCAATATTTTGATTGAGATATGTTATGCTAATATTGGCTTAACTCAAACAATTTACATTCAAGCATGATTTTTTGTGAAATTCTTTAAGCTATTGATTAGTTTATAAGACTTGTTCAAATATTGTATCTAATTTGTATTGAAAGGATTAGGAGTAAATATTTTTAGTATATGCAGTTTATTTATATTTTAGTTTTTCAATGTTTGTGGGTATCGTTCTAGTAAACCCTCACGAGACTAAACTCGTCCACTAGGGACACCTAGGGGTTTAAAGGCTTGTGTCACATGCTAAGTGCCACCGTGATTTCCTACGAAAATGGATTAGATTAGATTTTCTTATTTTATTTTTATTGAGTCGTTGCTAGGGACTAGCAACAATCTAAGTGTGGGGGTGTGATAACTCGTATAATTATATAGTTTTTAGTTATGTTTTATTAATGTTTTGTGTCAAATACGAGTTATTATTGTTTAGTCTAATTGTGTTTATGATCTTTTATATTTTTATGTATTTTGGTGTTTTTCACAAGTTTCTTTGAGTGATTTCAGATTACTAGAATTAAGGGCAAATCCAGTTCAGTTTCAGTTCCGACACCTTTTGCCATATCAGCTATATCTCGAGTTTCACAGAAGCAATAAGGCTGAAATTTGTAGCCATGCAAAGCTAAGAGGCATATCTATCTTTTTCATGTTTTACACTTCTTAAAACGGAGTCGTTTTCCCTAGCGAAATCGACCATCAAGTCGGCTGATGTGCAATGATGTCTGTGCTGACATGTTTTCGTATTATGCCCGTATCTTCTTATCCACATCAGCAAATGAGCTGATTCCAACGGCTATGGTTCCGTAACTGATAGGGAAACCTTTGTCTAGAAGACCATGTGATCAGATCAGGCCTCCAATATTGAATAAATCGACCATCAAGGTGGCTGATGTGTAATGACATCTGTGCTGACATGTTTTCGTATTTTGCCCATATCTGCTTAACCACATCAGCAAATGAGCTGATTCCAACGGCTATGGTTCCGTAACTGATAGGGGAACCTTTTTCTAGAATACCATGTGATCAGATCAGGCCTCCAATATTGACGAAATCGACCATCATGTTGGCTGATCAAAATCGTCATATACCTACCTTTGAAATTTGTAAAGCTTGTCTCTTGTCATTTAGCCCTCCAAAATGTGTATAAATAGAGGGCCTTGGATGATTGTAAGGGATCATATTGTACATAGGTAGGATATTAGCCATTTTAATAAAATTCTCTAAGTTTTCTTCTTCTTTCTTTTCTCTAGTTTTCTTTCTTTTCTCTAGTTTTCTTTTTCTTTAGAGAGAGCAAGAGGTTGGATAATTAATATTCTTCCTCTTCTTCTTTCTTTCTTTTATTTTCTTCTTAGATTTTCTTTAACTTTATGTTTATGTTTATAATGCCTATGCTAGGCTAAACTTCTATTTGGTTAAGGGTGATTTCAAAGCCCTAGACATGTTTTGTGATTGATTTTCAGATTCTATCTATCATTAATTTTCTATCAAAGTTGCTTATGTTCTTCTACAAGAATTGTTCATGATGTTGTCTTGATTTGTTTAGGTGTACAACTAGATAGATCTTGATAATTATCTATTGCTAGTTTAGGAGTCTTGATCCGTGTAATTGTCTTGATTTCCTATTCATAAGTGGCAATTTGTGATTAATGATTATGGTCAAGTTTTCAATAATTGCAAAGTGGAACATAACCTAAGTTGAACAATCCGAGCTTATGTGTTTGTTGCTTAGATCAACCTATCTTTCTCATCATAAAGCTGCCATTAAATTGAATCTAGAGAGCTTATTCTAGGTTGTTTGATGGTTAGAGATTAAATAGAGAGCTTGTTCTATTTAACGACAAACTAAGGAAAGATTGGGATAACAGAGCTTGTTGTTATCTACGGTTGTTAACTTTGATAGTTGGTTGATATTGATAGATCTGAAATTGATTCTTAATGATGTCTAGTGGTGGAGAATGAAACCTTAACCATATTTTTCATATTTGATTCTTCTTACTTACTTGTTTTCTTACTTTTCTAGTTTGCTTATTTTTAAAAGTATATTTATTTTTATTGGCTGGTTATACCGCCTAATTTGTATATTAACCTTTGTTTTATTTTTATTTGCTGGTTATACCGCCTAATTTAGTATATATATTTTTATTGGCTGGTTATACCGCCTTGCTTAGTATATATATTTTTATTGGCTGGTTATACCGCCTTGCATCTTATTCTTATTATTTACTTTAGTTTAAATCTGGCTTCAAAAACCCCTTTTCTTTTATTGTTCTTGAATTTAAGTTTTAAACTATCAACTTATAAACTAAAACCCAATCCCTGAGGACTCGACCCTTGCTAACTACTATACTTACAATTGATCTTTTTAGTGCAAGGTTAAATAAGATACACTCTTTTGGGTGCATCAACTTGTTCAAATATTGTATCTAATTTGTATTGAAAGGATTAGGAGTAAATATTTTTAGTATATGCAATTTATTTATATTTTAGTTTTTCAATGTTTGTGGGTATCGTTCTAGTAAACCCTCACGAGACTAAACTCGTCCACTAGGGACACCTAGGGGTTTAAAGGCTTGTGTCACATGCTAAGTGCCACCGTGATTTCCTACGAAAATGGATTAGATTAGATTTTCTTATTTTATTTTTATTGAGTCGTTGCTAGGGACTAGCAACAATCTAAGTGTGGGGGTGTGATAACTCGTATAATTATATAGTTTTTAGTTATGTTTTATTAATGTTTTGTGTCAAATACGAGTTATTATTGTTTAGTCTAATTGTGTTTATGATCTTTTATATTTTTATGTATTTTGGTGTTTTTCACAAGTTTCTTTGAGTGATTTCAGATTACTAGAATTAAGGGCAAATCCAGTTCAGTTTCAGTTCCGACACCTTTTGCCATATCAGCTATATCTCGAGTTTCACTGAAGCAATAAGGCTGAAATTTGTAGCCATGCAAAGCTAAGAGGCATATCTATCTTTTTCATGTTTTACACTTCTTAAAACGGAGTCGTTTTCCCTAGCGAAATCGACCATCAAGTTGGCTGATGTGCAATGACGTCTGTGCTGACATGTTTTCGTATTATGCCCGTATCTTCTTATCCACATCAGCAAATGAGCTGATTCTAACGGCTATGGTTCCGTAACTGATAGGGGAACCTTTGTCTAGAAGACCATGTGATCAGAGCAGGCCTCCAATATTGAATAAATCGACCATCAAGGTGGCTGATGTGTAATGACATCTATGCTGACATGTTTTCGTATTTTGCCCATATCTGCTTAACCACATCAGCAAATGAGCTGATTCCAACGGCTAGGGTTTCGTAACTGATAGGGGAACCTTTTTCTAGAAGACCATGTGATCAGATCAGGCCTCCAATATTGACGAAATCGACCATCAAGTTGGCTGATCAAAATCGTCATATACCTACCTTTGAAATTTGTAAAGCTTGTCTCTTGTCATTTAGCCCTCCAAAATGTGTATAAATAGAGGGCCTTGGATGATTGTAAGGGATCATATTGGAGATTGGTAGGATATTAGCCATTTTAACAAAATTCTCTAAGTTTTCTTCTTCTTTCTTTTCTCTAGTTTTCTTTTTCTTTAGAAAGAGCAAGAGGTTGGATAATTAATATTCTTCTTCTTCTTCTTTCTTTCTTTTATTTTCTTCTTAGATTCTATTTAATTTTATGTTTATAATGCCTATGCTAGGCTAAACTTCTATTTGGTTAAGGGTGATTTCAAAGCCCTAGACATGTTTTGTGATTGATTTTCAGATTCTATCTATCATTAATTTTCTATCAAAGTTGCTTATGTTCTTCTACAAGAATTGTTCATGATGTTGTCTTGATTTGTTTAGGTGTACAACTAAATAGATCTTAATAATTATCTATTGCTAGTTTAGGAGTCTTGATCCGTGTAATTGTCTTGATTTCCTATTCATAAGTGGCAATTTGTGATTAATGATTATGGTCAAGTTTTCAATAATTGCAAAGTGGAACATAACCTAAGTTGAACAATCCGAGCTTATGTGTTTGTTGCTTAGATCAACCTATCTTTCTCATCATAAAGCTGCCATTAAATTGAATCTAGAGAGCTTGTTCTAGGTTGTTTGATGGTTAGAGATTAAATAGAGAGCTTGTTCTATTTAACGACAAACTAAGGAAAGATTGGGATAACAGAGCTTGTTGTTATCTACGGTTGTTAACTTTGATAGTTGGTTGATATTGATAGATCTGAAATTGATTCTTAATGATGTCTAGTGGTGGAGAATGAAACCTTAACCATATTTTTCATATTTGATTCTTCTTACTTATTTGTTTTCTTACTTTTAGTTTGCTTATTTTTTATATTTATTTTTATTGGCTGGTTATACCGCCTAATTTGTATATTAACTTTGTTTTATTTTTATTGGCTGGTTATACCGCCTAATTTAGTATATATATTTTTATTGGCTGGTTATACCGCCTAATTTAGTATATATATTTTTATTGGCTGGTTATACCGCCTTCCATCTTATTCTTATTATTTACTTAGTTTAAATCTGGCTTCAAAAACCCCTTTTCTTTTATTGTTTTCTTTGAACGTAAGTTATAAACTATTAACTTATAAACTAAAACCCAATCCCTGAGGACTCGACCCTTGCTAACTACTATACTTACAATTTATCTTTTTAGTGCAAGGTTAAATAAGATACACTCTTTTGGGTGCATCAACAATGCCTACTGATAACTCGTATAATTATATAGTTTTTAGTTATGTTTTATTATTGTTTTGTGTCAAATACGAGTTATTATTGTTTAGTCTAATTGTGTTTATGATCTTTTATATTTTTATGTAATTTGGTGTTTTTCACAAGTTTCTTTGAGTGATTTCAGATTACTAGAATTAAGGGCAAATCCAGTTCAGTTCCAGTTCCGACACATTTTTCCATATCAGCTATATCTGGAGTTTCACTGAAGCAATTAGGCTGAAATTTGTAGCCGTGCAAAGCTAAGAGGCATATCTATCTTTTTCATGTTTTATACTTCTTGAAACGGAGTCGTTTTCGATAGCGAAATCGACCATCAAGTTGGCTGATGTGCAATGACGTCTGTGCTGACCTGTTTTCGTATTTTGCCCATATCTGCTTATCCACATCAGCAAATGAGCTGATTCCAATGGCTATGGATCCGTAACTGATACGGGAACCTTTGTCTAGAAGACCATATGATCAGATCAGGCCTCTAATATTGACGAAATCGACCATCAAGTTGGCTGATGTGCAATGACGTCTGTGCTGACATGTTTTCGTATTTTGCCCATATCTGCTTATCCACATCAGCAAATGAGCTGATTCCAACGGCTATGGATCCGTAACTGATAGGGAAACCTTTTTCTAGAAGACCATGTGATCAGATCAGGCCTCCAACATTGACGAAATCGACCATCAAGTTGGCTGATCAAAATTGTCATACAATATGACGAAAATTGTTAGAAAAATTCACCCACCTATTATACCTACCTTTGAAATTTGTAAAGCTTGTCTCTTGTCATTTAGCCTTCCAAAATGTGTATAAATAGAGGGCCTTGGATGATTGTAGAGGATCATATTGTACATAGGTAGGATATTAGCCATTTTAATAAAATTCTCTAAGTTTTCTTCTTCTTTCTTTTCTCTAGTTTTCTTTCTTTTCTCTAGTTTTCTTTTTCTTTAGAGAGAGCAAGAGGTTGGATAATTAATATTCTTCCTCTTCTTCTTTCTTTCTTTTATTTTCTTCTTAGATTTTCTTTAATTTTATGTTTATGTTTACAATGCCTATGCTAGGCTAAACTTCTATTTGGTTAAGGGTGATTTCAAAGCTCTAGAAATGTTTTATAATTGATTTTCAGATTCTATCTATCATTAATTTTCTATCAAAGTTGCTTATGTTCTTCTACAAGAATTGTTCATGATGTTGTCTTGATTTGTTTAGGTGTACAACTAGATAGATCTTGATAATTATCTATTGCTAGTTTAGGAGTCTTGATCCGTGTAATTGTCTTGATTTCCTATTCATAAGTGGCAATTTGTGATTAATGATTATGGTCAAGTTTTCAATAATTGCAAAGTGGAACATAACCTAAGTTGAACAATCCGAGCTTATGTGTTTGTTGCTTAGATCAACCTATCTTTCTCATCATAAAGCTGCCATTAAATTGAATCTAGAGAGCTTATTCTAGGTTGTTTGATGGTTAGAGATTAAATAGAGAGCTTGTTCTATTTAACGACAAACTAAGGAAAGATTGGGATAACAGAGCTTGTTGTTATCTACGGTTGTTAACTTTGATAGTTGGTTGATATTGATAGATCTGAAATTGACTCTTAATGATGTCTAGTGGTGGAGAATGAAACCTTAACCATATTTTTCATATTTGATTCTTCTTACTTACTTGTTTTCTTACTTTTCTAGTTTGCTTATTTTTAAAAGTATATTTATTTTTATTGGCTGGTTATACCGCCTAATTCGTATATTAACTTTGTTTTATTTTTATTGGCTGGTTATACCGCCTAATTTAGTATATATATTTTTATTGGCTGGTTATACCGCCTAATTTAGTATATATATTTTTATTGGCTGGTTATACCACCTTGCATCTTATTCTTATTATTTACTTTAGTTTAAATCTGGCTTCAAAAACCCCTTTTCTTTTATTGTTTTCTTTGAATGTAAGTTATAAACTAATAACTCATAAATTAAAACCCAATCCCTGAGGACTCGACCCTTGCTAACTACTATACTTACAATTGATCTTTTTAGTACAAGGTTAAATAAGATACACTCTTTTGGGTGCATCAAATTTTTGGCGCCGTTGCCGGGGATTGCTTTCTTTAGTTTATTTGTTACTTGGTTTATTCTTATTTTCAGTTCTAATTAGTTTTATTTTCTTGTACATACAAGTTTTTCTTTTCAAATTAAAAAAAAAAATGGAATTGAGCAATCTAACACTTGAAGAGTTGGTGGCATACATGAACATGGAGAATCAACAAGCCAATCTCACCTCCCCAGTTCAACAATTGGCCATGGGAGGATGTCAAGGCCATCAAGTGTTCCAAGACCAACAGTATGATCATTACTCAAACACTTACCATGAGGGATGGTGGGATCATACTAATTATGGCTACTCGAAAAATTACCAAGAAGTAGATCCTTATGCCAATTACACTCATCCATCTAGCTTCAATCAATCATGGTCTCAAGAACCAGATCTTTTTCAACCACCACATATGACTCAAAACTCAGGTACTTCTTTAGAAGATCTTGTCTATTCTCTTGTTACTGATTGTTTGCAATTTCAACAGGAAACAAGGGCAAGCATCCAGAGTTTGGAAAAGCAAATGAGCCAATTGGCTAGTAGTATGGTGGGATGGGTAGCACAAAGATCTGAAGAACTCCCAGCCCAAACGATGGTTAACCCAAAGGAGAATGCTACTATTGTGACCTTGAAGAATGAGGAACAAGATGAGGATGAAACAAAATTAGAGATGGATTCTATTCTTGAGGATAATGAAGCCAAAGATCCAAATAAGAGTATTTCGACACCTGAGGTAACGTTTAAGGTTTCACTTTTTACTAATGTTTCTTCTCCACCTTTTCCTAGTAGATTTGCAAAGTTCAAGGAGGAAGAACATGAACAACACATGCCGGAAACCTTAAACAACTTGTTTGTGGAGGTCATTCAACAAGTATCAAAATATGCTCCATTCCTCGATGACATATGCACCACAAAGGATGATGGAATAATACTTGTAATGGAGAATGCATCCACTGTTGTGCAAAGAAAGTTTCCTCTCAAACGCATAAATTTGGGAAATTTCATGTATGTGCCTGACAAGCCTAAAATGCCAAGAAGGGGTGTTGGTTAGGTTCAAAACACTAAATCAAGTGCTAATTAGGGGAGGCAGCCTAATTAGTGAAAGCATTGCCAAACTGCCATCCTCAGATTTGCTCTCTTTTTCTTTATCTTTTTCTTATGTTTCTTTGCTAATTGTGTTTAGTGTTTCTAAGTTCATTTAGGCTGCATAAGTTTATTTTGTTTATTAGTTCTTTTCTCTTACACATGATTCTTTCATTTGGGTTAATAGACTTACATTGAGAACAATGTAAGAATTAAGTGTGGGGGGAATGATTTAGGATTTCTTTTATTTTCGTCTACTATTTTTTTTATGAGTCTTTATTATTATTATTTTTAGTATGTTTTAGTTCCTTTTTAATACAATGATGAGATATGAATTGCATAAGTCTAAAACAGATTTATTAGTGAGAAGATTTTCATGAGAATTAAGCTTGATACTAATTTTTATGAGCCAATGTTAATATGATATGTTGATTGAGAAAGAAGCATGTTTAGACTTAAAACTGACTTGTATAATCATCATTGTGAGTTTTTGAGCCTAAAATGATTGATGCATTATACAAATCAATCTAATTTCTTTCTTGAGTGCTCTTATGATTACATGATTCTCTAGAACTTGCTTTAGACCTTGTTGAGACTATATTGATGCATGTGACAACATGAATATGATAGAGGCATTAGGATTTTTAGCCAGGGCCAAACAGCCATCCCTTATTGATGTTCCAAGAGAACACACCCTTAGTGAACCAATTTGAGCCTACATTGAATAAGCTATCTCTTTGGTAACCATAACTTGTCCCTAACCTAAATATACTTATATCTTTACCTTTGTTCCGAAGATGAATTAGCATGTTTTGAGACAAGTTGCAAAGACAAAGAAGATTTATTGAAAATTTGGGTTAGAAACAAGAAATAAGTGTGGGGGGAAAAGAAAGAAAAAAGTCAAGAGAAAAAGAAAGGGATCATTGTCAAATACATTCCCATATTAAAAAAAAAAAATCTTCTCTTGAACTTCTAGTTAAAGTAAAGAAAAAGATGTTACAAAGTTGGTTAGAATGATGCAAAGGCTCAACATGAATATTTAGCCTATGTTATTATGTGCTTTATAAGAGTTTTGAGAAGTTTTATTTGTATGATCTTTTTATGTCTCTAAACTTTATGAACTCTTTGGAACCTTTGTGATATCTTTATCCTTTTGTTCTTCAACCACATTACAAACCCCTTGGCCCCATTACAACCTTGATTAAAGACCTCTTGATTCATGAAGTTGTATGATCTAAATAGTGGAGAATAGGTGGACAAGCAAGAATATGGTAGAACTGTTTTCATGAGATTGATTGAGTGTAAACACTTCACCACTACTTTAAAGAGTGAAAATCATGAGGGTATCCCATGTGAGTAGTTGAGATTAAGTTTGAATATGCACTATTTTGATTGAAATATGTTATGTTAATATTGGCTTAACTCAAACAATTTACATTCAAGCATGATTTTTTGTGAAATTCTTTAAGCTATTGATTAGTTTATAAGACTTGTTCAAATATTGTCTCTAATTTGTATTGAAAGGATTAGGAGTAAATATTTTTAGTATATGTAGTTTATTTATATTTTAGTTTTTCAATGTTTGTGGGTATCGTTCTAGTAAACCCTCACGAGACTAAACTCGTCCACTAGGGACACCTAGGGGTTTAAAGGCTTGTGTCACATGCTAAGTGCCACCGTGATTTCCTACGAAAGTGGATTAGATTAGATTTTCTTATTTTATTTTTATTGAGTCGTTGCTAGGGACTAGCAACAATCTAAGTGTGGGGGTGTGATAACTCGTATAATTATATAGTTTTTAGTTATGTTTTATTATTGTTTTGTGTCAAATACGAGTTATTATTGTTTAGTCTAATTGTGTTTATGATCTTTTATATTTTTATGTAATTTGGTGTTTTTCACAAGTTTTCTTGAGTGATTTCAGATTACTAGAATTAAGGGCAAATCCAGTTCAGTTCCAGTTCCGACACCTTTTGCCATATCAGCTATATCTCGAGTTTCACTGAAGCAATAAGGCTAAAATTTTAACCGTGCAAAGTTAAGAGGCATATCTAACTTTTTCATGTTTTACACTTCTTGAAACGGAGTCGTTTTCCCTAGCGAAATCGACCATCAAGTTGGCTGATGTGCAATGACGTCTATGCTGACCTGTTTTGCTATTTTGCCCATATCTTCTTATCCACATAAGAAAATGAGCTGATTCCAACGGCTATGGATCAGTAAC
The DNA here is from genome assembly GCA_030761205.1 of Fremontodendron californicum. Taxonomy (NCBI): domain Eukaryota; kingdom Viridiplantae; phylum Streptophyta; class Magnoliopsida; order Malvales; family Malvaceae; genus Fremontodendron; species Fremontodendron californicum. The sequence continues at coordinate 3,971,965 of JAULJL010000019.1, read as the reverse complement.
TGATAGGGGAACATTTTTCTAGAAGACTATGTGATCAGATCAGGCCTCCAAAATTGACAAAATCGACCATCAAGTTGGCTGATCAAAATTGTCATACAATATGACGAAAATTGTTAGAAAAATGCACCCACCTATTATACCTACCTTTGAAATTTGTAAAGCTTGTCTCTTGTCATTTAGCCCTCCAAAATGTGTATAAATAGAGGGCCTTGGATGATTGTAGAGGATCATATTGTACATTGGTAGGATATTAGCCATTGTAATAAAATTCTCTAAGTTTTCTTCTTCTTTCTTTTCTCTAGTTTTCTTTTTCTTTATTTTCTTCTTATTCTTTCTTTCTTTTATTTCCTTCTTAGATTCTCTTTAATTTTATGTTTATGTTTACAATGCCTATGCTAGGCTAAACTTCTATTTGGTTAAGGGTGATTTCAAAGCCCTAGATATGTTTTGTGATTGATTTTCAGATTCTATCTATCATTAATTTTCTATCAAAGTTGCTTATGTTCTTCTACAAGAATTGTTCATGATGTTGTCTTGATTTATTTAGGTGTACAACTAGATAGATCTTGATAATTATCTATTGCTAGTCTAGGAGTCTTGATCCGTGTAATTGTCTTGATTTCCTATTCATAAGTGGCAATTTGTGATTAATGATTATGGTCAAGTTTTCAATAATTGCAAAGTGGAACATAACCTAAGTTGAACAATCCGAGCTTATGTGTTTGTTGCTTAGATCAACCTATCTTTCTCATCATAAAGCTGCCATTAAATTGAATTTAGAGACCTTATTCTAGGTTGTTTAATGGTTAGAGATTAAATAGAGAGCTTGTTCTATTTAACGACAAACTAAGGAAAGATTGGGATAACAGAGCTTGTTGTTATCTACGGTTGTTAACTTTGATAGTTGGTTGATATTGATAGATCTGAAATTGATTCTTAATGATGTCTAGTGGTGGAGAATGAAACCTTAACCATATTTTTCATATTTGATTCTTCTTACTTACTTGTTTTCTTACTTTTCTAGTTTGCTTATTTTTAAAAGTATATTTATTTTTATTGGCTGGTTATACCGCCTAATTTGTATATTAACTTTGTTTTATTTTTATTGGCTGGTTATACCGCCTAATTTAGTATATATATTTTTATTGGCTGGTTATACCGCCTTGCATCTTATTCTTATTATTTACTTTAGTTTAAATCTGGCTTCAAAAACCCCTTTTCTTTTATTGTTTTCTTTGAACGTAAGTTATAAACTAATAACTCATAGATTAAAACCCAATCCCTGAGGACTCGACCCTTGCTAATCATTATACTTACAATTGATCTTTTTAGTGCAAGGTTAAATAAGATACACTCTTTTGGGTGCATCAACCCTCATGATTTTCACTCTTTAAAGTACTGGTGAAGTGTTTACACTCAATCAATCTCATGAAAACAGTTCTACCATATTCTTGCTTGTCCACATATTCTCCACTATTTATATCATAAAACTTCATGAATCAAGAGGTCTTTAATCAAGGTTGTAATGGGGCCAAGGGGTTTGTAATGTGGTTGAATAACAAAAGGATAAAGATATCACAAAGGCTCCAAAGAGTTCATAAAGTTTAGAGACATAATAAGATCATACAAAGAAACTTCTCAAAACTCTTTACAAGTACATAGTCACCTAGGCCGAATATTCATGTTGGGCCTTTTCTTCATTCTAAACAACTTTGTAACATCTTTTTCTTTTTCCACAAATTCAAGAGATGATTCATATTTTTTACATAGGAATGTATTTGCCAGTATTCCATTTATTTTTCTCTTGACTTTTCTTTTCTTTTTCCCCCACACTTATTTCTTGTTTCTAACCCAAATTTTCATCTAAAAATATCCCTTGTTTTTTGCAATATGTCTCAAAATATATAATCCATCTTTAGAACAAGGGTAAGGATATAAGTATATTTAGGCTAGGTGTAAGTTGTGGTTGCCAATAAAACAGCATATTTAATGTAGGCTCAAATTGGCTCACTAGTGGGGATGTTCTCTTAGAACATTAATAATGGATGGCTGTTTGGCTCTGGTTATAATCCTAATGCCTCTATCATATTCATGTTGTCACATGTATCAATATAGTCTCAAACGGTTTAAAGCAAGTTCTAGAGAATCATGTAATCATAAGAGCACTCAAGAAAGAAATTAGATTGATTTGTATAATGCATCAATCATTATAGGCTCAAAAACTCACAAGGATGATTATACAAGTCAGATTAAGTCTAAACATGCTTCTTTCTCAATCAACATATCATATTAACATTGGCTCATAAAAAGGTTGATATCAAGCTCAATTCTCATGAAAATCTTCTCACTAATAAATCTGTTTTAGACTTATGCAATTCATATCTCATCATAGTATTGAAAGTAACTAAAACACACTAAAAACACACTAAGTCTAAACATGCTTTTTTTTTTTTTTTAAAGAAGATTAAATCAAACTGACAAGGTAGAATTTAGGGGATATTACCTGCAGAGGTTGCTAACCACTTATTATAACTGAGATACAACAAGCAAAATGTTAGATAATGTCACAAAGACAAAGTGCAATCCACTCCTTGCTCGTCCATATCTCTTTTTCTTTTTCCGAGCGTTTGCGAAACAACCGTAGCAGATAAACACTCATAAGCTTGGAGCTTTTTGAGTAAATCTTCAATGGTTGTAGCAGAAATTATGGTTCTCCTTGCCTCTGAAAACATGAATCCATTTTCCACAGCATTATCTAAATATGAAAGCAAATTACTAAAATAACCATTAATATTAAGCAAACCAATGGGTTTTTTATTTGTGACCAAAGATGACCAAGAGGCCACGCAAGCTATTTCTTCCAATGTACCCAGACCTCCTGGTAAAGCAATGAATGCATCGGCAGAATGGTACATGATTGTCATCCGTTCAGGGATACTCCAGACTTGTATTTCCTTACCCACGGTAGGTCCACAAAAACTTGTGAATAGTTTTGGCACGATTCCTAGAACTGGACTTCCTCCGGCGTGTGCTGTTGTAGCGACTGCTCCCATTAAACCCGTACTACCACCTCCATAAATCAACTGGATCTTTTGTTGGGCAAGTATTACTCCAACTCTTATGGCTTCATCAGCAAATATGTTATTTTTCCCTGGATAAGCACCTCCAAAGACAAGCTTTATAAATTTCAAAGGTAGGTATAATAGGTGGGTGCATTTTTCTAACAATTTTCGTCATATTGTATGACAATTTTGATCAGCCAGCTTGATGGTCGATTTTGTCAATCGTGGAGGCTTTATCTGATCACATGGTCTTCTAGAAAAATGTTCCCCTATCAGTTGGTGATCCATAGCCGTTGGAATCAGCTCATTTGCTGATGTGGATCAGAAGATATGATCAAAATACCAAAACTGGTCAGCACAGACGTCATTGCACATCAGCCAACTTGATGGTTGATTTCGCTAGGGAAAACGACTCCGTTTCAAGAAGTGTAAAGCATGAAAAAGATAGATATGCCTCTTAACTTTGCACTGTAAAAAGTTCAGCCTTATTGCTTGAAAACTCGTATAATTATATAGTTTTTAGTTATGTTTTATTATTGTTTTGTGTCAAATACGAGTTATTATTGTTTAGTCTAATTGTGTTTATGATCTTTTATATTTTTATGTAATTTGGTGTTTTTCACAAGTTTCTTTGAGTGATTTCAGATTACTAGAATTAAGGGCAAATTCAGTTCAGTTCCAGTTCCGACACCTTTTGCCATATCAGCTATATCTCGAGTTTCACTGAAGAAATAAGGCTGAAATTTTAACCGTGCAAAGTTAAGAGGCATATCTATCTTTTTCATGTTTTACACTTCTGGAAACGGAGTCGTTTTCCCTAGCGAAATCAACCATCAAGTTGGCTGATGTGCAATGACGTCTGTCCTGAGCAGTTTTCGCATTTTGACCATATCGTCCGATACACATCACCAAATGAGCTGATTCCAACGGCTATGGATCACTAACTGATAGGCGAACATTTGTATAGAAGACCATGTGATCAGATAAAGCCTCCAATATTGAAGAAATCGACCATCAAGTTGGCTGATGTGCAATGACGTCTGTGCTGACCTGTTTTCGTATTTTGCCCATATCTTCTTCTCCACATCAGAAAATGAGCTGATTCCAACGGCTATGAATCAGTAACTCATAGGGGAACATTTGTCTAGAAGACCATGTGATCAGATCAGGCCTCCAAGATTGACAAAATCGACCATCAAGTTGGCTGATCAAAATTGTCATACAATATGACGAAAATTGTTAGAAAAATGCACCCACCTATTATACCTACCTTTGAAATTTGTAAAGCTTGTCTCTTGTCATTTAGCCCTCCAAAATGTGTATAAATAGAGGGCCTTGAATGATTGTAGAGGATCATATTGTACATAGGTAGGATATTAGCCATTTTAATAAAATTCTCTAAGTTTTCTTCTTCTTTCTTTTCTCTAGTTTTCTTTCTTTTCTCTAGTTTTCTTTTTCTTTAGAGAGAGCAAGAGGTTGGATAATTAATATTCTTCCTCTTCTTCTTTCTTTCTTTTATTTTCTTCTTAGATTTTCTTTAATTTTATGTTTATGTTTACAATGTCTATGCTAGGCTAAACTTCTATTTGGTTAAGGGTGATTTCAAAGCTCTAGACATGTTTTATAATTGATTTTCAGATTCTATCTATCATTAATTTTCTATCAAAGTTGCTTATGTTCTTCTACAAGAATTGTTCATGATGTTGTCTTGATTTGTTTAGGTGTACAACTAGATAGATCTTGATAATTATCTATTGCTAGTTTAGGAGTCTTGATCCGTGTAATTGTCTTGATTTCCTATTCATAAGTGGCAATTTGTGATTAATGATTATGGTCAAGTTTTCAATAATTGCAAAGTGGAACATAACCTAAGTTGAACAATCCGAGCTTATGTGTTTGTTGCTTAGATCAACCTATCTTTCTCATCATAAAGCTGCCATTAAATTGAATTTAGAGAGCTTATTCTAGGTTGTTTAATGGTTAGAGATTAAATAGAGAGCTTGTTCTATTTAACGACAAACTAAGGAAAGATTGGGATAACAGAGCTTGTTGTTATCTACGGTTGTTAACTTTGATAGTTGGTTGATATTGATAGATCTGAAATTGATTCTTAATGATGTCTAGTGGTGGAGAATGAAACCTTAACCATATTTTTCATATTTGATTCTTCTTTCTTACTTGTTTTCTTACTTTTCTAGTTTGCTTATTTTTAAAAGTATATTTAATTTTATTGGCTGGTTATACCGCCTAATTTGTATATTAACTTTGTTTTATTTTTATTGGCTGGTTATACCGCCTAATTTAGTATATATATTTTTATTGGCTGGTTATACCGCCTAATTTAGTATATATATTTTTATTGGCTGGTTATACCGCCTTGCATCTTATTCTTATTATTTACTTTAGTTTAAATCTGGCTTCAAAAACCCCTTTTCTTTTATTGTTCTTGAATTTAAGTTTTAAACTATTAACTTATAAACTAAAACCCAATCCCTGAGGACTCGACCCTTGCTAACTACTATACTTACAATTTATCTTCTTAGTGCAAGGTTAAATAAGATACACTCTTTTGGGTGCATCAAATTTTTGGCGCCGTTGCCGGGGATTGCTTTCTTTAGTTTATTTGTTACTTGGTTTATTCTTATTTTCAGTTCTAATTAGTTTTATTTTCTTGTACATACAAGTTTTTCTTTTCAAATTTAAAAAAAAAAAAAAAATTAATGGAATTGAGCAATCTAACACTTGAAGAGTTAGTGGCATACATGAACATGGAGAATCAACAAGCCAAGCTCACCTCCCCAGTTCAACAATTGGCCATGGGAGGATGTCAAGGCCATCAAGTGTTCCAAGACCAACAGAATGATCATTACTCAAACACTTACCATGAGGGATGGTGGGATCATACTAATTATGGCTACTCGAAAAATTACCAAGAAGTAGATCCTTATGCCAATTACACTCATCCATCTAGCTTCAATCAATCATGGTCTCAAGAACCAGATCTTTTTCAACCACCACATATGACTCAAAACTCAGGTACTTCTTTAGAAGATCTTGTCTATTGATGCACCCAAAAGAGTGTATCTTATTTAACCTTGCACTAAAAAGATAAAGTGTAAGTATAGTAGTTAGCAAGGGTCGAGTCCTCAGGGATTGGGTTTTAGTTTATAAGTTAATAGTTTAAAACTTAAATTCAAGAACAATAAAAGAAAAGGGGTTTTTGAAGCCAGATTTAAACTAAAGTAAATAATAAGAATAAGATGCAAGGCGGTATAACTAGCCAATAAAAATATATATACTAAATTAGGCGGTATAACCTGCCAATAAAAATATATATACTAAATTAGGCGGTATAACCAGCCAATAAAAATAAAATAAAGTTAATATACAAATTAGGCGGTATAACCAGCCAATAAAAATAAATATAAAAAATAAGCAAACTAAAAGTAAGAAAACAAATAAGTAAGAAGAATCAAATATGAAAAATATGGTTAAGGTTTCATTCTCCACCACTAGACATCATTAAGAATCAATTTCAGATCTATCAATATCAACCAATTATCAAAGTTAACAACCGTAGATAACAACAAGCTCTGTTACCCCAATCTTTCCTTAGTTTGTCGTTAAATAGAACAAGCTCTCTATTTAATCTCTAACCATTAAACAACCTAGAATAAGCTCTCTAAATTCAATTTAATGGCAGCTTTATGATGAGAAAGATAGGTTGATCTAAGCAACAAACACATAAGCTCGGATTGTTCAACTTAGGTTATGTTCCACTTTGCAATTATTGAAAACTTGACCATAATCATTAATCACAAATTGCCACTTATGAATAGGAAATCAAGACAATTACACGGATCAAGACTCCTAAACTAGCAATAGATAATTATCAAGATCTATCTAGTTGTACACCTAAATAAATCAAGACAACATCATGAACAATTCTTGTAGAAGAACATAAGCAACTTTGATAGAAAATTAATGGTAGATAGAATCTGAAAATCAATCACAAAACATGTCTAGGGCTTTGAAATCACCCTTAACCAAATAGAAGTTTAGCCTAGCATAGGCATTGTAAACATAAACATAAAATTAAAGAAAATCTAAGAAGAAAATAAAAGAAAGAAAGAAGAAGAGGAAGAATATTAATTATCCAACCTCTTGCTCTCTCTAAAGAAAAAGAAAACTAGAGAAAAGAAAGAAAACTAGAGAAAAGAAAGAAGAAGAAAACTTAGAGAATTTTATTAAAATGGCTAATATCCTACCTATGTACAATATGATTCTCTACAATCATCCAAGGCCCTCTATTTATACACATTTTGGAAGGCTAAATGACAAGAGACAAGCTTTACAAATTTCAAAGGTAGGTATAATAGGTGGGTGAATTTTTCTAACAATTTTCGTCATATTGTATGACAATTTTGATCAGCCAACTTGATGGTCGATTTCGTCAATGTTGGAGGCCTGATCTGATCACATGGTCTTCTAGAAAAAGGTTCCCCTATCAGTTACGGATCCATAGCCGTTGGAATCAGCTCATTTGCTGATGTGGATAAGCAGATATGGGCAAAATACGAAAACATGTCAGCACAGACGTCATTGCACATCAGCCAACTTGATGGTCGATTTCGTCAATATTAGAGGCCTGATCTGATCATATGGTCTTCTAGACAAAGGTTCCCGTATCAGTTACGGATCCATAGCCATTGGAATCAGTTCATTTGCTGATGTGGATAAGCAGATATGGGCAAAATACGAAAACAGGTCAGCACAGACGTCATTGCACATCAGCCAACTTGATGGTCGATTTCGCTAGGGAAAACGACTCCGTTTCAAGAAGTATAAAACATGAAAAAGATAGATATGCCTCTTAGCTTTGCACGGCTACAAATTTCAGCCTTATTGCTTCAGTGAAACTCCAGATATAGCTGATATGGAAAAATGTGTCGGAACTGGAACTGAACTGGATTTGCCCTTAATTCTAGTAATCTGAAATCACTCAAAGAAACTTGTGAAAAACACCAAATTACATAAAAATATAAAAGATCATAAACACAATTAGACTAAACAATCATAACTCGTATTTGACACTGATAACTCGTATAATTATATAGTTTTTAGTTATGTTTTATTATTGTTTTGTGTCAAATACGAGTTATTATTGTTTAGTCTAATTGTGTTTATGATCTTTTATATTTTTATGTATTTTGGTGTTTTTCACAAGTTTCTTTGAGTGATTTCAGATTACTAGAATTAAGGGCAAATCCAGTTCAGTTCCAGTTCCGACACCTTTTTCCATATCAGCTGTATCTCGAGTTTCACTGAAGCAATAAGGCTGAAATTTGTGGCCATGCAAAGCTAAGAGGCATATCTATCTTTTTGATGTTTTACACTTCTTGAAACGGAGTCGTTTTCCCTAGCGCAATCGACCATCAAGTTGGCTGATGTGAAATGACGTCTGTGCTGACATGTTTTCGTATTATGCCCATATCTTCTTATCCACATCAGCAAATGAGCTGATTCCAACGGCTATGGATCAGTAACTGATAGGGTAACATTTGTCTAGAAGACCATGTGATCAGATAAGGCCTCCAAAATTGACAAAATCGACCATCAAGTTGGCTGATCAAAATCGTCATACATGACGAAAATTGTTAGAAAATGCACCCACCTATTATACCTACCTTTGAAATTTGTAAAGCTTGTCTCTTATCATTTAGCCCTCCAAAATGTGTATAAATAGAGGGCCTTGGATGATTGTAAGGGATCATATTGGAGATTGGTAGGATATTAGCCATTTTAACAAAATTCTCTAAGTTTTCTTCTTCTTTCTTTTCTCTAGTTTTCTTTTTCTTTAGAAAGAGCAAGAGGTTGGATAATTAATATTCTTCTTCTTCTTCTTTCTTTCTTTTATTTCCTTCTTAGATTCTCTTTAATTTTATGTTTATGTTTATGATGCCTATGCTAGGCTAAACTTCTATTTGGTTAAGGGTGATTTCAAAGCCCTAGACACGTTTTGTGATTGATTTTCAGATTCTATCTATCATTAATTTTCTATCAAAGTTGCTTATGTTCTTCTACAAGAATTGTTCATGATGTTGTCTTGATTTGTTTAGGTGTACAACTAGATAGATCTTGATAATTATCTATTGCTAGTTTAGGAGTCTTGATCCGTGTAATTGTCTTGATTTCCTATTCATAAGTGGCAATTTGTGATTAATGATTATGGTCAAGTTTTCAATAATTGCAAAGTGGAACATAACCTAAGTTGAACAATCCGAGCTTATGTGTTTGTTGCTTAGATCAACCTATCTTTCTCATCATAAAGCTGCCATTAAATTGAATCTAGAGAGCTTATTCTAGGTTGTTTGATGGTTAGAGATTAAATAGAGAGCTTGTTCTATTTAACGACAAACTAAGGAAAGATTGGGATAACAGAGCTTGTTGTTATCTACGGTTGTTAACTTTGATAGTTGGTTGATATTGATAGATCTGAAATTGATTCTTAATGATGTCTAGTGGTGGAGAATGAAACCTTAACCATATTTTTCATATTTGATTCTTCTTACTTACTTGTTTTCTTACTTTTAGTTTGCTTATTTTTTATATTTATTTTTATTGGCTGGTTATACCGCCTAATTTGTATATTAACTTTGTTTTATTTTTACTGGCTGGTTATACCGCCTAATTTAGTATATATATTTTTATTGGCTGGTTATACCGCCTTGCATCTTATTCTTATTATTTACTTTAGTTTAAATCTGGCTTCAAAAACCCCTTTTCTTTTATTGTTCTTGAATTTAAGTTTTAAACTAATAACTTATAAACTAAAACCCAATCCCTGAGGACTCGACCCTTGCTAACTACTATACTTACAATTTATCTTTTTAGTGCAAGGTTAAATAAGATACACTCTTTTGGGTGCATCAAATTTTTGGCACCGTTGCCGGGGATTGCTTTCCTTAGTTTATTAGTTTATTGGTTTATTCTTATTTTCTGTTCTAATTATTTACTTTCTTATTTTTTTTTTATTAGTGAATGTTCCAAGCTCCCGAAGAAGACTTACGACTTAGGAAAATTCGGGAATTTATAACTTCTCACCAACAACCAATCGAGGAGTTGATTCAAAACATCCAAGAGAAGCAAGGAGAGATGGCAGCAGCTGACAACCGAACTCTCAAGGAGCTAGCCGCTCCGGACTTGGGTCAACAACCATTATGCATTGAATATGCTAATCTTGAGGTAGCTTTTGAATTAAAATCTGGTTTGATTCATCTTCTCCCAACTTTTCATGGTTTTGCAGGAGAGGATCCAAATAAGCACCTCAATGAATTCCATGTAGTTTGCTCAAGCATGAGACCAACAGGGGTCACGGAAGAGCAAGTTAAGTTGAGAGCCTTCCCATTCTCTCTAGCTGATTCAGCAAAGGAATGGCTCTATTATCTACCATCCGGGACCATCACTACATGGAATGATTTGAAGAAAGCATTCTTGGAAAGGTATTTCCCAGCATCTAAGGCTGCCAACATTAGGAAAGAGATATGTGGGATTCGGTAATACAACGGAGAGTCCTTATATGAATATTGGGAGAGGTTCAAGAAACTTTGTGCATCATGTCCACATCATCAGATAAGTGAACAACTTCTCATCCAATACTTCTATGAAGGTCTCATGCCCATGGAGAGAAGTATGATAGATGCCGCTAGTGGGGGAGCTCTAGTTGATAAGACTCCCAGGGCTGCTAGAACATTAATCTCCAACATGGCAGCCAATTCTCAACAGTTCTCAATGAGACAAGATCCACCACCACAACCCAAGAGAGTTAATGAGGTAAGTATATCATCCCTTGAACAAAAATTTGATAAACTGACTTCTCTTGTTCAACAATTGGCTGTAGGTAAAATACAACAAATAAAGGCTTGTGGCATATGTTCAAACATAGGGCACCAAACTGATATGTGTCCAACACTTCAAGAGGATACCAATGAACATGTGAATGCCATGGGTGGATTTCAGAACCAATCAAGGAAATATGATCCCTACTCAAACACTTACAATCCAGGATGGAGGGATCATCCAAACTTCAATTATGGAGGGAACCAATCACAAACTATTCCTCCACCATTTGACCACAGGCCACCGGGTTTTCAGCAAAGAGTGCAACAACCATACCAAACCCGACAACAACTACCACCCACCCAAAATTCAGGTACTTCTCTTGAAGATCTTGTTAAAGCTCTTTCTACTAATACAATTCAATTTCAACAGGAAACAAAGACAAGTATTCGAAATTTGGAGACTCAAATAGGGCAATTGGCAACAACCATGAGTCAAATGCAAGCAAGGGATTCTGGGAAATTACCTTCCCAAACCATAGTGAATCCAAGAGAGAATGCCAATGCTATAAATTTAAGAAGTGGGAAACAGCTAGAGACACCACAAAATGATAGTGCTCAAGGGGAGAACAATACCATGGCATCCTCTTCACATCCCAACGAGCCACTAAAAAAGGTAATTCCTAAACCATCCTTTCCTTCTTATATAACTCCTCCACCTTTTCCTAGCAGGTTAGCAAAGTCCAAGAAGGAGGAGCAAGAGAAGGAAATTTTGGAAACCTTCCGGAAAGTAGAGGTGAACATTCCTTTACTAGATGCTATCAAGCAAGTGCCAAGATATGCCAAGTTCCTAAAAGAGTTGTGCACATCTAAACGGAAGTTGAAATGGAATGAAAAGGTAAGTGTGGGGGAGAATGTGTCAGCTGTTCTTCAAAAGAAACTCCCACCTAAATGCAAGGATCCAGGTATGTTTACCATTCCTTGTAAGATAGGCAACACCAGGTTTGAGCGTGCTATGCTAGATCTAGGGGCATCTATTAATGTCATGCCATATTCAATTTATGCTTCATTGAATCTAGGACCATTAGAGAAAACCGGTGTTATAATACAACTTGCTGACCGTTCTAACACTTATCCAAGAGGAGTTGTAGAAGACGTTCTTGTACAGGTTAATGAATTGGTTTTTCCCGCTGACTTTTATGTTATTGAGATGGAAGATGAGATGTCTTCTAATCCCACACCTATTCTATTAGGGAGACCATTCTTGAAAACAGCAAGAACTAAAATAGATGTACATGATGGCACTTTAACTATGGAATTTGATGGTGAAATAATTCGCTTTAACATTTTTGAGGCCATGAGATATCCTAGTGATGTGCATTCTGTTTTTAATATTGATATAATTGACTCACTAGTGCAGCAAGCTTATGAGCTAGATGGTGAAGATAGTGTAGAAATAGTCATTAGCAACCATCTCGGAATGGGGAATGCTAAACTAGCCTTGAGTGACCAGGTGGAAGGGGCACTAGAATCTTTACACTCGCTGCAACCTAAAGATGCAAGGTTTGATGTTTCATTTATTGATTTGCCTTTATCTAATGAGAAACTTCTACCTTCCATTTTGCAGGCACCAACTTTAGAGTTGAAACCACTACCGAACCACTTGAAATATGTGTTCCTAGGTAAAAAGGACACACTACCGATCATCATTGCCAAAGAGCTCACACCTTTGCAAGAAGAGCGACTTATCCAGGTGCTTAGAGAGCATAAAACAGCAATTGGTTGGACAATTGCCGATATCAAGGGAATAAGCCCATCCATGTGCATGCACCGGATTTTGTTAGAGGAAGGGTCTAAACCAACAAGAGAAGCACAAAGAAGATTGAACCCTCCTATGATGGAGGTTGTGAAAAAGGAGATACTGAAACTCCTAGATGTTGGAGTGATCTATCCTATCTCGGATAGCAAATGGGTGAGCCCAGTCCAAGTGGTTCCAAAGAAATCAGGTGTAACGGTGGTAACAAATAATGAGAATGAACTTGTTCCTACTAGGATTCAAACAGGATGGCGAGTTTGTATTGATTATCGTAAACTTAATTCCACAACTCGCAAAGACCACTTTCCTTTACCTTTTATTGATCAAATGCTTGAAAGGTTAGCTGGCCATTCTCATTATTGTTTTCTTGATGGTTTTTCAGGTTATAATCAGATAGCCATTGCTCCGGAGGACCAAGAGAAAACAACATTCACATGTCCATTTGGTACTTTTGCATACCGGCGTATGCCATTTGGTCTTTGTAATGCACCAGCTACATTCCAAAGGTGTATGGTTAGCATATTTTCAGATTATGTAGAGAACATCATAGAAGTATTTATGGATGATTTTAGTGTCTATGGTGATTCTTTTGATAGATGTCTAGAGAACCTTACACTTGTACTTGAAAGATGCATGGAAACTAACCTTGTTTTGAATTGGGAAAAATGCCACTTTATGGTAGAACAAGGAATAGTTTTGGGCCATGTTATTTCTTCTAGAGGGATAGAGGTTGATAAGTCTAAAATAGATATTATGCATTCGTTACCACCTCCCACAAATGTGAGAGAGGTTCGTTCTTTTCTTGGACATGCAGGTTTCTATAGGAGATTTATCAAAGACTTCTCAAAGATCACATTACCTCTTTGCAAGCTACTACAAAAAGATGTGGTTTTCCACTTTGATGATAAATGCAAAGAGGCGTTTGAAACATTGAAGGGACTCTTGACATCAGCTCCTATCATCCAACCACCAGATTGGAATGTACCTTTTGAAATCATGTGTGATGCTAGTGACTATGCCATTGGAGCTGTTTTGGGCCAACGGGTTGGCAAAGCCTCACATGCCATTTATTATGCCTCCCGAACTCTTAATGATGCTCAATTGAACTATTCCACTACTGAAAAAGAACTTTTGGCTGTTGTATTTGCTTTAGAAAAATTTCGATCTTATTTAATTGGTACTAAAGTAATTGTATATTCTGACCATGCAGCCCTTAAGTACTTGCTCACTAAAAAGGAGGCCAAACCAAGGTTGATCAGATGGATACTTCTCTTACAAGAGTTTGATTTGGAGATAAAAGATAAGAGAGGTAGTGACAACCTGGTTGCGGACCATCTTAGCCGTTTAGTTCATGAAGAGGATGCACTACCCTTGAATGAGAACTTTCCGGATGAGCAACTTCTTTTTATAAGTACAACAACTCCTTGGTATGCTGATATTGTTAATTACTTAGTTACCAAGAAGTTGCCACAAGAGTTGACACAAGCTCAAAGAAATAAGATCAAGAGTGATGCCAAATACTACATATGGGATGATCCTTACCTTTGGAAGCATTGCTCCGATCAGATTATAAGAAGGTGTGTACTCGAAACTGAATTTCAATCTATTCTCACCCTTTGTCACTCTTATGCATGTGGAGGACACTTTGGATCCAAAAGAACAGCCATGAAAGTTCTTGATTCTGGATTTTATTGGCCTACCATATTCAAAGATGCATACCTCTTTTGCAAGTCATGTGATCGTTGCCAAAGAACAGGTAACTTAGGTCCTAGAAATCAAATGCCTCAAACTCCAATACTTATTGTTGAAATTTTTGATGTATGGGGCATGGATTTCATGGGACCTTTTCCTACTTCTTTTGGTAATCTTTATATTTTACTTGCCGTTGATTATGTTTCAAAGTGGGTGGAAGCAAAATCCACTAGGACTAATGACTCTAAAGTTGTTTCAGATTTTGTCAAGACTAACATCTTGGCTAGGTTTGGAACGCCAAAGGCCATAATCAGCGATAGAGGTACTCACTTTTGCAATAGGACTATGGAAGCACTTTTGAGGAAGTATAACATCACACACAAGGTCTCCACCTCATATCATCCTCAAACTAGTGGGCAAGCTGAAGTGTCAAACCGAGAAGTTAAGTCCATCCTTGAAAAGACAGTTAATCCAAATAGGAAGGATTGGAGTTCACGACTTGATGATGCACTTTGGGCTTATAGGACAGCATATAAGACACCCATTGGTATGTCTCCTTATCGACTTGTTTATGGTAAGCCTTGTCATCTTCCGGTTGAATTGGAACATAAATCATATTGGGCTATCAAACAATGCAACATGGAGATGGATGAGATAGGAAAGAAAAGAAAACTTGACCTACAAGAATTAGAGGAGATAAGGAATGATGCCTATCAGAATTCTAGGATTTACAAGGAAAAGACTAAGGCATTCCATGACAAGATGATATCAAGAAAAGAATTTGTTGTTGGACAAAAAGTTCTTCTCTTCCATTCACGCCTTAAGTTATATCCAGGTAAGTTACGTTCTCGTTGGGTTGGACCTTTTGTTATTACTAATGTATTTACTCATGGTGCAGTTGAAATCCAAAGCCCAAAAACAGATAAGGCATTCAAAGTGAATGGTCATAGATTGAAGCCTTACTATGAGAACTTTCCAATACAAGATGTGGAGGAGTTTCCACTTTTTGAGCCAAAGTATGTTGAATAATAATGGCATGGGTCTAAGTTAGGCTGAGGACAATAAACCAAGCGCTTCTTGGAGAGGCAACCCAAAAGGATGGAGAGCATCTATTATATCAGATTTGCATATTCCTTACTCTCCATCATTCTATCTTTTATTGTTTTTCTTTTCTTTTGTTTAATAGTTCTTTTCTCTTACATATAATTCTTGCATTGGG
This sequence comes from Fremontodendron californicum, assembly GCA_030761205.1. NCBI lineage: Eukaryota > Viridiplantae > Streptophyta > Magnoliopsida > Malvales > Malvaceae > Fremontodendron > Fremontodendron californicum. The sequence goes on along the minus strand of JAULJL010000019.1, from coordinate 3,956,338 downwards.
GGATAATAGCATTACATTGAGGACAATGTAAAAATTATGTGTGGGGGGAAGAATTTAGGATTTTATTTAGAGTGTTTTGTTTTTGAGTCTTTTTATGTTGTTTTTCTTTCTGATCCTAGTTTTGAAAATAACTAGATGTAAATATAATTTTTTTTTTTTTAACCCCGGTTAAATGGCGGATAACGGTACTCCGTGATTATTTAAATCGGTTCCATCAGCTACCCACAAAACTGATATTGTATATAAATTTCTCTTCCAATTTCTCTTTCATTTTTTTCATTTTTTTTCAGGATGGATGATATTCTCACAAGATTGCAGAAACGATTTCCTCCTTTTCCTCGAAATATTTTACTGAAGCTTTACCAAGTTCGACTTGAAAGATTAAGAATGCTTATGCACAAAGGGATTCCTGACGACATACGTTGGAAAATTGAAGCCAAGGTACGTGAAGATGAATATCTTCCTGTTTTGCATTTACCAGGTACAGGTAGAAGCACTTTTGCAAAAAAGCGACGAGCAAAGCGCATGAGTTCAAATTGCCACAAATGTGCACGATGGACGTGTAACGGTAAATGTCGTTCAATTGGGATTCCGTCCTCTAATCGAGATGATAAAATTGAATTCATTAAGGATGGACTGAGTAAGGAGAATTTGGGTAATATCCAACTTTCTCTTGAGACGCATCCTAGTGGAGACGTACAAAGAGAAATTCTTGATTTATGGCCGCAATTCCAAAGGGAATGGCAACATCTTGGGAATCTGATGTTAAAAGACCCTGTTTGCCAGCTTGTAAGAAAACTGGATGGGAAGCATATCCTCGACTCATAGAAGGCGTTTAAGCCGTTTCTGGACGTAAAACCAGAGGAAGATGTGAGCCACAATCACAACTACAATAAATGACTTCTCAGCTTTTGGTTTGATTTGCAATAACTTTATTTTGGTTTCATTTACGTGTTGTTCGATTTGTGTAACTATTCTCGTTTTTTTTTTTTTTTTTTTGTCTTTTACGGTTGATTTTTTCTTCTCTTTTCGATTTTCTTCCTGAAATCACGCAAAAATCTTTTGTTAGGTTAACATTTTCTTCTGACAGGTCAGATACACTTTCGGCGACATTATTACTCTTGTCTGATTCACTACTCAGTCCTCTATATATTACACCATGTACTCATTCTCTTTCAGGCACTCGAAAAAAAAAAAATGGAAAGTACTTCATCCCAGCGCATTAAAAAAATTTGTGTCTTTGGAGGTGCTTATCCAGGAAAAAATAACATATTCGCTGATGAAGCCATAAGAGTTGGAGTAATACTTGCCCAACAAAAGATCCACTTGATTTATGGAGGCGGTAGTACGGGTTTAATGGGAGCAGTCGCTACAGCAGCACACGCCGGAGGAAGTCCAGTTCTAGGAATCGTGCCAAAACTATTCACAAGTTTTTGTGGACCTACCGTGGGTAAGGAAATACAAGTCTGGAGTGTCCCTGAACGGATAACAATCATGTACCATTCTGCCGATGCATTCATTGCTTTACCAGGAGGTCTGGGTACATTGGAAGAAATAGCTTGCGTGGCTTCTTGGTCATCTTTGGTCACAAATAAGAAACCCATTGGTTTGCTTAATATTAATGGTTATTTTAGTAATTTGCTTTTATATTTAGATAATGCTGTGGATAATGGATTCATGTTTTCAGAGGCAAGGAGAACCATAATTTCTGCTACAACCATTGAAGATTTACTTAAAAAGCTCCAAGCTTATGAGTGTTTATCTGCTACGGTTGTTTCGCAAACGCTCGGAAAAAGAAAAAGAGATATGGACGAGCAAGGAGTGGATTGCACTTTGTCTTTGTGACATTATCTAACATTTTGCTTGTTGTGTCTCAGTTATAATAAGTGGTTAGCAACCTCTGCAGGTAATATCTCCTAAATTCTACCTTTAAAATTTGACATTGGGGACAATGTCATATTTTAGTAGGGGGTAAGGGACATATTTTGCTAATTTAAAAAAAAAAAAAAAAAAACTTAAGAAGTATTCATTCTGAACAAGGTCTGAGTAAGGGAAACTTGAGACATACCTTGTCAGTTTGATTTCTTCTTTTCAAAAAAAAAAAAAAAAAGAGTTTGTTGTGTTTTAAGCAATTTAGAAGTATTCATTCTGAACAAGGTCTGAGTAAGGGAGACTTGAGACATACCTTGTCAGTTTGATTTTAATCTTTTTATGTTTACTTGTTAATTTTTGTTTAGTATTTTAGGATTATTTAGGTTGCATGGTTTTGTTTTGTTTTGAGTCTTAGTTGTTCGTATTCTTATGTTATTAGTTCTTTTCTCTTACACATGATTCTTTCATTTGAATTAATAGACTTACATTGAGGACAATGTAAGAATTAAGTGTGGGGGGGGAATGATTTAGGATTTCTTTTATTTTTGTCTACTATTTTTTTTCTTTATTATTATTATTATTATTTTTTGTGAGTTTTAGTTCCTTTTTAATACAATGATGAGATATGAATTGCATAAGTCTAAAACAGATTTATTAGTGAGAAGATTTTCATGAGAATTGAGCTTGATGTCAATCTTTTTATGAGCCAATGTTAATATGATATGTTGATTGAGAAAGAAGCATGTTTAGACTTAATCTGACTTGTATAATCATCCTTGTGAGTTTTTGAGCCTATAATGATTGATGCATTATACAAATCAATCTAATTTCTTTCTTGAGTGCTCTTATGATTACATGATTCTCTAGAACTTGCTTTAAACCGTTTGAGACTATATTGATACATGTGACAACATGAATATGATAGAGGCATTAGGATTATAACCAGAGCCAAACAGCCATCCATTATTAATGTTCCAAGAGAACACACCCTTAGTGAACCAATTTGAGCCTACATTGAATAAGATATATCTTTGGTAACCATAACTTGTCCCTAACCTAAATATACTATCTCTTTACCTTTGTTCCAAAAGATGAATTAGCATGTTTTGAGACAAGTTGCAAAGACAAAGAAGATTTATTGAAAATTTGGGTTAGAAACAAGAAATAAGTGTGGAGGGAAAAGAAAAAAAAAAGTCAAGAGAAAAAGAAAGGGATCATTGTCAAATACATTCTCATATATAAAAAAAAAAAAAAAAAATTCTTCTCTTGAACTTCTAGTTAAAGTAAAGAAAAAGATGTTACAAAGTTGGTTAGAATGATGCAAAGGCTCAACATGAATATTTAGCCTATGTTATTATGTGCTTTATAAGAGTTCTGAGAAGTTTTATTTGTATGATCTTTTTATGTCTCGAAAATTTATGAACTCTTTGGAACCTTTGTGATATCTTTATCCTTTTGTTCTTCAACCACATTACAAACCCCTTGGCCCCATTACAACCTTGATTAAAGACCTCTTGATTCATGAAGTTGTATGATCTAAATAGTGGAGAATAGGTGGACAAGCAAGAATATGGTAGAACTGTTTTCATGAGATTGATTGAGTGTAAACACTTCACCACTACTTTAAAGAGTGAAAATCATGAGGGTATCCCATGTGAGAAGTTGAGATTAAATTTGAACATGCAATATTTTGATTGAGATATGTTATGCTAATATTGGCTTAACTCAAACAATTTACATTCAAGCATGATTTTTTGTGAAATTCTTTAAGCTATTGATTAGTTTATAAGACTTGTTCAAATATTGTCTCTAATTTGTATTGAAAGGATTAGGAGTAAATATTTTTAGTATATGCAGTTTATTTATATTTTAGTTTTTCAATGTTTGTGGGTATCGTTCTAGTAAACCCTCACGAGACTAAACTCGTCCACTAGGGACACCTAGGGGTTTAAAGGCTTGTGTCACATGCTAAGTGCCACCGTGATTTCCTACGAAAATGGATTAGATTAGATTTTCTTATTTTATTTTTATTGAGTCATTGCTAGGGACTAGCAACAATCTAAGTGTGGGGGTGTGATAACTCGTATAATTATATAGTTTTTAGTTATGTTTTATTATTGTTTTGTGTCAAATACGAGTTATTATTGTTTAGTCTAATTGTGTTTATGATCTTTTATATTTTTATGTATTTTGGTGTTTTTCACAAGTTTCTTTGAGTGATTTCAGATTACTAGAATTAAGGGCAAATCCAGTTCAGTTCCAGTTCCGACACCTTTTTCCATATCAGCTGTATCTCGAGTTTCACTGAAGCAATAAGGCTGAAATTTGTGGCCATGCAAAGCTAAGAGGCATATCTATCTTTTTGATGTTTTACACTTCTTGAAACGGAGTCGTTTTCCCTAGCGAAATCGACCATCAAGTTGGCTGATGTGAAATGACGTCTGTGCTGACATGTTTTCGTATTATGCCCATATCTTCTTATCCACATCAGCAAATGAGCTGATTCCAACGGCTATGGATCAGTAACTGATAGGGTAACATTTGTCTAGAAGACCATGTGATCAGATAAGGCCTCCAAAATTGACAAAATCGACCATCAAGTTGGCTGATCAAAATCGTCATACATGACGAAAATTGTTAGAAAATGCACCCACCTATTATACCTACCTTTGAAATTTGTAAAGCTTGTCTCTTATCATTTAGCCCTCCAAAATGTGTATAAATAGAGGGCCTTGGATGATTGTAAGGGATCATATTGGAGATTGGTAGGATATTAGCCATTTTAACAAAATTCTCTAAGTTTTCTTCTTCTTTCTTTTCTCTAGTTTTCTTTTTCTTTAGAAAGAGCAAGAGGTTGGATAATTAATATTCTTCTTCTTCTTCTTTCTTTCTTTTATTTCCTTCTTAGATTCTCTTTAATTTTATGTTTATGTTTATGATGCCTATGCTAGGCTAAACTTCTATTTGGTTAAGGGTGATTTCAAAGCCCTAGACACGTTTTGTGATTGATTTTCAGATTCTATCTATCATTAATTTTCTATCAAAGTTGCTTATGTTCTTCTACAAGAATTGTTCATGATGTTGTCTTGATTTGTTTAGGTGTACAACTAGATAGATCTTGATAATTATCTATTGCTAGTTTAGGAGTCTTGATCCGTGTAATTGTCTTGATTTCCTATTCATAAGTGGCAATTTGTGATTAATGATTATGGTCAAGTTTTCAATAATTGCAAAGTGGAACATAACCTAAGTTGAACAATCCGAGCTTATGTGTTTGTTGCTTAGATCAACCTATCTTTCTCATCATAAAGCTGCCATTAAATTGAATCTAGAGAGCTTATTCTAGGTTGTTTGATGGTTAGAGATTAAATAGAGAGCTTGTTCTATTTAACGACAAACTAAGGAAAGATTGGGATAACAGAGCTTGTTGTTATCTACGGTTGTTAACTTTGATAGTTGGTTGATATTGATAGATCTGAAATTGATTCTTAATGATGTCTAGTGGTGGAGAATGAAACCTTAACCATATTTTTCATATTTGATTCTTCTTACTTACTTGTTTTCTTACTTTTAGTTTGCTTATTTTTTATATTTATTTTTATTGGCTGGTTATACCGCCTAATTTGTATATTAACTTTGTTTTATTTTTACTGGCTGGTTATACCGCCTAATTTAGTATATATATTTTTATTGGCTGGTTATACCGCCTTGCATCTTATTCTTATTATTTACTTTAGTTTAAATCTGGCTTCAAAAACCCCTTTTCTTTTATTGTTCTTGAATTTAAGTTTTAAACTAATAACTTATAAACTAAAACCCAATCCCTGAGGACTCGACCCTTGCTAACTACTATACTTACAATTTATCTTTTTAGTGCAAGGTTAAATAAGATACACTCTTTTGGGTGCATCAGACACAAAACAATAATAAAACATAACTAAAAACTATATAATTATAAGATAATCTATTCTCTTGTTACTGATTCTTTGCAATTTCAACAGGAAACAAGGGCAAGCATCCAGAGTTTGGAAAAGCAAATGAGCCAATTGGCTAGTAGTATGGTGGGATGGGTAGCACAAAAATCTGAAGAACTCCCAGCCCAAACGATGGTTAACCCAAAGGAGAATGCTACTATTGTGACCTTGAAGAATGAGGAACAAGATGAGGATGAAACAAAATTAGAGATGGATTCTATTCTTGAGGATAATGAAGCCAAAGATCCAAATAAGAGTATTTCGGCACCTGAGGTAACGTTTAAGGTTTCACTTTTTACTAATGTTTCTTCTCCACTTTTTCCTAGTAGATTTGCTAAGTTCAAGGAGGAAGAACATGAACAACACATGCCGGAAACCTTAAACAACTTGTTTGTGGAGGTCATTCAACAAGTATCAAAAGATGCACCATTCCTCGATGAGATATGCACCACCAAGGATGATGGAATAATACTTGTAATGGAGAATGCATCCACTGTTGTGCAAAGAAAGCTTCCTCTCAAACGCATAAATTTGGGAAATTTCATGTATGAGCCTAACAAGCCTAAAAAGCCAAGAAGGGGTGTTGGTTAGGTTGGACAACTTAAATCAAGTGCTAATTGGGGGAGGCAGCCTAATTAGTGAAAGCATTGCCAAACTGCCATCCTCAGATTTGCTCTCTTTTTCTTTATCTTTTTCTTATGCTTCTTTGCTAATTGTGTTTAGTGTTTCTAAGTTCATTTAGGCTGCATAAGTTTATTTTGTTTATTAGTTCTTTTCACTTACACATGATTCTTTCATTTGGGATTAATAGCATTACATTAATGACAATGTAACAATTATGTGTGGGGGGAGAATTTAGGATTTTATTTAGAGTGTTTTGTTTTTGAGTCTTTTTATGTTGTTTTTCTTTCTGATCCTTGTTTTGAAAATAACTAGATGTAAATATAATTTTTTAACCCCGGTTAAACGGCGGATAACGGTACTCCGTGATTATTTAAGTCGGTTCCATCAGCTACCCACAAAACTGATATTGTATATAAATTTCTCTTTCAATTTCTCTTTCATTTTTTTTTTCAGGATGGATGATATTCTCACAAGATTGCAGAAACGATTTCCTCCTTTTCCTCGAAATATTTTACTGAAGCTTTACCAAGTTCGATTTGAAAGATTAAGAATGCTTATGCACAAAGGGATTCCTGAAGACATACGTTGGATAATTGAAGCCAATGTACGTGAAGATGAATATCTTCCTGTTTTGCATTTACCAGGTACAGGTAGAAGCACTTTTGCAAAGAAGCGACGAGCAAAGCGCATGAGTTCAAATTGCCACAAATGTGCATGATGGACGTGTAACGGTAAATGTCGTTCTATTGGGATTCCGTCCTCTAATCGAGATGATAAAATTGAATTCATTAAGGATGGACTGAGTAAGGAGAATTTGGGTAATATCCAACTTTCTCTTGAGACGCATCCTAGTGGAGACGTACAAAGAGAAATTCTTGATTTATGGCCGTAATTCCAAAGGGAATGGCAACATCTTGGGAATCTGATGTTAAAAGACCCTGTTTGCCAGCTTGTAAGAAAACTGGATGGGAAGCATATCCTCGACTCATAGAAGGTGTTTAAGCCGTTTCTGGACGTAAAACTAGAGGAAGATGTGAGCCACAATCACAACTACAATAAATGACTTCTCAGTTTTTGGTTTGATTTGCAATAGCTTTATTTTGGTTTAATTTACGTGTTGTTCGATTTGAGTAATTATTCTCGTTTTTTTTATTTGTCTTTTACGGTTGATTTTTTCTTCTCTTTTTGATTTTCTTCCTGAAATCACGCAAAAATCTTTTGTTAGGTTAATATTTTCTTCTGACAGGTCAGATACACTTTCGGCGACATTATTACTCTTGTCTGATTCACTACTCAGTCCTTTATATATTACACCATGTACTCATTCTCTTTCAGGCACTCGAAGAAAAAAAATGGAAAGTACTTCGTCCCAGCGCATTAAAAAAATTTGTGTCTTTGGAGGTGCTTATCGAGGGAAAAATAACATATTCGCTGATGAAGCCATAAGAGTTGGAGTAATACTTGCCCAACAAAAGATCCACTTGATTTATGGAGGCGGTAGTACGGGTTTAATGGGAGTAGTCGCTACAGCAGCACACGCCGGAGGAAGTCCAGTTCTAGGAATCGTGCCAAAACTATTCACAAGTTTTTGTGGACCTACCGTGGGTAAGGAAATACAAGTCTAGAGTATCCCTGAACGGATGACAATCATGTACCATTCTGCCGATGCATTCATTGCTTTACCAGGAGGTGTGGGTACATTGGAAGAAATAGCTTGCGTGGCTTCTTGGTCATCTTTGGTCACAAATAAGAAACCCATTGGTTTGCTTAATATTAATGGTTATTTTAGTAATTTGCTTTCATATTTAGATAATGCTGTGGATAATGGATTCATGTTTTCAGAGGCAAGGAGAACCATAATTTCTGCTACAACCATTGAAGATTTACTCAAAAAGCTCCAAGCTTATGAGTATTTATCTGCTACGGTTGTTTCGCAAACGCTCGGAAAAAGAAAAAGAGATATGGACGAGCAAGGAGTGGATTGCACTTTGTCTTTGTGACATTATCTAACATTTTGTTTGTTGTGTCTCAGTTATAATAAATGGTTAGCAACCTCTGCAGGTAATATCTCCTAAATCCTACCTTTAAAATTTGACATTGGGGACAATGTCATATTTTAGTATGGGGTAAGGGACATATTTTGCTAATTTAAAAAAAAATATATATATATATATATATTTGTTGTGTTTTAAGCCATTTAGAAGTATTCATTCTGAACAAGGTCTGAGTAAGGGAGACTTGAGACATACCTTGTCAGTTTGATTTCTTCTTTTCAAAAAAAAAAAAAAAGTTTGTTGTGTTTTAAGCAATTTAGAAGTATTCATTCTGAACAAGGTCTGAGTAAGGGAGACTTGAGACATACCTTGTCAGTTTGATTTTAATCTTTTTATGTTTACTTGTTAATTTTTCTTTAGTATTTTAGGATTATTTAGGTTGCATGAGTTTGTTTTGTTTTGAGTCTAGTTGTTCCTATTCTTATGTTATTAGTTCTTTTCTCTTACACATGATTCTTTCATTTGGGTTAATAGACTTACATTGAGGACAATGTAAGAATTAAGTGTGGGGGGAATGATTTAGGATTTCTTTTATTTTCGTCTACTATTTTTTTTTATGAGTCTTTATTATTATTATTTTTAGTGTGTTTTAGTTCCTTTTTAATACAATGATGAGATATGAATTGCATAGGTCTAAACTGGTTGCTAGTGAGAAGATTTTCATGAGAATTAAGCTTGATACTAATTTTTATGAGCCAATGTTAATATGATATGTTGATTGAGAAAGAAGCATGTTTAGACTTAAAACTGACTTGTATAATCATCATTGTGAGTTTTTGAGCCTAAAATGATTGATGCATTATACACATCAATCTAATTTCTTTCTTGAGTGCTCTTATGATTACATGATTCTCTAGAACTTGCTTTAAACCGTTTGAGACTATATTGATACATGTGACAACATGAATATGATAGAGGCATTAGGATTATAACCAGAGCCAAACAGCCATCCCTTATTGATGTTCCAAGAGAACACACCCTTAGTGAACCAATTTGAGCCTACATTGAATAAGCTATCTCTTTGGTAACCATAACTTGTCCCTAACCTAAATATACTTATATCTTTACCTTTGTTCCAAAGATGAATTAGCATGATTTGAGACAAGTTGCAAAGACAAGGGATATTTTTTGGTTAGAAACAAGAAATAAGTGTGGGGGGAAAAGAAAAGAAAAGTCAAGAGAAAAAAGAAATGGAATACTGGAAAATACATTCCTATGTAAAAAAAAAAATATATATATATATATATATGAATCATCTCTTGAATTTGTGGAAAAAGAAAAAGATGTTACAAAGTTGTTTAGAATGAAGAAAAGGCCCAACATGAATATCCGGCCTAGGTGACTATGTACTTGTAAAGAGTTTTGAGAAGTTTCTTTGTATAATTTTTTTATGTCTCTAAACTTTATGAACTCTTTGGAACCTTTGTGATATCTTTATCCTTTTGTTCTTCAACCACATTACAAACCCTTTGGCCCCATTACAACCTTGATTAAAGACCTCTTGATTTATGAAGTTGCATGATCTTTTAGTGGAGAATAGGTGGACAAGCAAGCATATGGTAGAAGTGTTTTCATTAGATTGATTGAGTGTAAACACTTTACCACTACTTTAAAGAGTGAAAATCAAGAGAGTATCCCATGTGAGAAGTTGAGATTAAGTTTGAATATGCACTATTTTGATTGAAATATGTTATGTTAATATTGGCTTAACTCAAACTATTTACATTCAAGCAAGATTTTTTGTGAATTTCTTTAAGCTATTGATTAGTTTTTAAGACTTGTCCAATGATTATCTCAAATTTATATTGGAAGGATTAGTTATAATTATTATTTTTAGTTTTTCTTATGTTTTCAATGTTTGTGGGTATCGTCCTAGTAAACCCTCACGAGACTAAACTCGTCCACTAGGGACACCTAGGGGTTTAAAGGCTTGTGTCACATGCTAAGTGCCACCGTGATTTCCTACGAAAATGGATTAGATTAGATTTTCTTATTTTATTTTTATTGAGTCGTTGCTAGGGACTAGCAACAATCTAAGTGTGGGGGTGTGATAACTCGTATAATTATATAGTTTTTAGTTATGTTTTATTATTGTTTTGTGTCAAATACGAGTTATTATTGTTTAGTCTAATTGTGTTTATGATCTTTTATATTTTTATGTAATTTGGTGTTTTTCACAAGTTTCTTTGAGTGATTTCAGATTACTAGAATTAAGGGCAAATTCAGTTCAGTTCCAGTTCCGACACCTTTTGCCATATCAGCTATATCTCGAGTTTCACTGAAGAAATAAGGCTGAAATTTTAACCGTGCAAAGTTAAGAGGCATATCTATCTTTTTCATGTTTTACACTTCTGGAAACGGAGTCGTTTTCCCTAGCGAAATCAACCATCAAGTTGGCTGATGTGCAATGACGTCTATCCTGAGCAGTTTTTGCATTTTGACCATATCGTCCGATACACATCACCAAATGAGCTGATTCCAACGGCTATGGATCACTAACTGATAGGCGAACATTTGTATAGAAGACCATGTGATCAGATAAAGCCTCCAATATTGAAGAAATCGACCATCAAGTTGGCTGATGTGCAATGACGTCTGTGCTGACCTGTTTTCGTATTTTGCCCATATCTTCTTCTCCACATCAGAAAATGAGCTGATTCCAATGGATATGAATCAGTAACTCATAGGGGAACATTTTTCTAGAAGACCATGTGATCAGATCAGGCCTCCAAGATTGACAAAATCGACCATCAAGTTGGCTGATCAAAATTGTCATACAATATGACGAAAATTGTTAGAAAAATGCACCCACCTATTATACCTACCTTTGAAATTTGTAAAGCTTGTCTCTTGTCATTTAGCCCTCCAAAATGTGTATAAATAGAGGGCCTTGGATGATTGTAGAGGATCATATTGTACATAGGTAGGATATTAGCCATTTTAATAAAATTCTCTAAGTTTTCTTCTTCTTTCTTTTCTCTAGTTTTCTTTCTTTTCTCTAGTTTTCTTTTTCTTTAGAGAGAGCAAGAGGTTGGATAATTAATATTCTTCCTCTTCTTCTTTCTTTCTTTTATTTTCTTCTTAGATTTTCTTTAATTTTATGTTTATGTTTACAATGTCTATGCTAGGCTAAACTTCTATTTGGTTAAGGGTGATTTCAAAGCTCTAGACATGTTTTATAATTGATTTTCAGATTCTATCTATCATTAATTTTCTATCAAAGTTGCTTATGTTCTTCTACAAGAATTGTTCATGATGTTGTCTTGATTTGTTTAGGTGTACAACTAGATAGATCTTGATAATTATCTATTGCTAGTTTAGGAGTCTTGATCCGTGTAATTGTCTTGATTTCCTATTCATAAGTGGCAATTTGTGATTAATGATTATGGTCAAGTTTTCAATAATTGCAAAGTGGAACATAACCTAAGTTGAACAATCCGAGCTTATGTGTTTGTTGCTTAGATCAACCTATCTTTCTCATCATAAAGCTGCCATTAAATTGAATTTAGAGAGCTTATTCTAGGTTGTTTAATGGTTAGAGATTAAATAGAGAGCTTGTTCTATTTAACGACAAACTAAGGAAAGATTGGGATAACAGAGCTTGTTGTTATCTACGGTTGTTAACTTTGATAGTTGGTTGATATTGATAGATCTGAAATTGATTCTTAATGATGTCTAGTGGTGGAGAATGAAACCTTAACCATATTTTTCATATTTGATTCTTCTTTCTTACTTGTTTTCTTACTTTTCTAGTTTGCTTATTTTTAAAAGTATATTTAATTTTATTGGCTGGTTATACCACCTATTTTGTATATTAACTTTGTTTTATTTTTATTGGCTGGTTATACCGCCTAATTTAGTATATATATTTTTATTGGCTGGTTATACCGCCTAATTTAGTATATATATTTTTATTGGCTGGTTATACCGCCTTGCATCTTATTCTTATTATTTACTTTAGTTTAAATCTGGCTTCAAAAACCTCTTTTCTTTTATTGTTCTTGAATTTAAGTTTTAAACTATTAACTTATAAACTAAAACCCAATCCCTGAGGACTCGACCCTTGCTAACTACTATACTTACAATTTATCTTCTTAGTGCAAGGTTAAGTAAGATACACTCTTTTGGGTGCATCATTGCTTCAGTGAAACTCTAGATATAGCTGATATGGCAAAAGGTGTCGGAACTGGATTTGCCCTTAATTCTTGATTTAACCTAGTAATCTGAAATCACTCAAAGAAACTCGTGAAAAACACCAAATTACATAAAAATATAAAAAATCATAAACACAATTAGACTAAGCAATAATAACTCGTATTTGACACAAAACAATAATAAAACATAACTAAAAACTATATAATTATACGAGTTATCATTATTCATACAAGCAAGGGTTGAAAAATCAAAGAACATTAACATGCAAAACAAACTGCCCAAAAGGGGAAAGGCTTAGAACCCTAATCAACATGCATTTATATGTTCTTTCAACCTTTAAGAATGCATATCAAACAACCTATAGGCTCTGATACCACTATTGGATTTTGACTTATCAAAATCTGAGAACATAGAGGAAGAGTTCAAGTCACTTTCTTGTCCACCTATGCAATGCTTGCTTGTTGTCGATATGAGAAATGAACTCAACCAAATGCCTAAAGCACTCTTGTAATAACCGGTTAAGGCAACTACAAGAACCTTTCCACAACCTATCTTGCTCATCCAAACCAAAATGCTTACTACCTTATTTCTTGATAATCCAAGCAATCAAGAACCCCTCACTCACTAAGCAATTGCACATAGCAATTTGCCTCACAATTCTGTCTCTTAACAGATTGTGCACTTGTTTCTTGTCTAGGCCGAATCCTCTCCTATTTATAGCCACTCAAGGGTTGCTTCATGAAAGGGTTAAAGGATTCAACCCCTTCTAGAATAGCATCCTTCATTTGGCATGAAAGGGTTAAAGGGTTAAAGGGTTCGATCAACAAAACTATTCTCTTCCAAATGAACATGACCATTCGGCTATTAGGAGGGAACTTCTCTTATCCGAAAGACCATGTTATTTCGGTCCATGTGGCAGTCACATGATGTATGATGTCACAAGTCACAAACTGATTGGTGACACTTGTGCATGATGGTGCTGATGTGTCACACCTATGTGCCACATCATCTAGGCCACCTAGCTACCACTAGCTAGTTTAACTCCAGCTCATAAAGTGTCACTCACCTAGCTACCCTTCAGCTACATCTAGCTGATTGAGATGGTGTCCAACTCCTTGAGCTGAGCTAGCTGGTGTCCAGTTACCTTGAGCTGACTCGAGCTGTGATAAGTGCTTAATTTCATACATTTTCCTATTTAATTTCTTTATACTTTGTGCTTTGATTCTTACTTCCTTGACATTTTACTAGGTTTTTATGCTTTGTAGGTATTTTGGAGGAGATGAAGTCAAAACATGTCAATTAGGATGTTAAAGAGCTTACAAAATCACAATCACAAGATGGAAAAAGAGTTGTGAGTCAAAAAGATCAAATTCTTGGTGCAAAGCAAGAAGACAGATTTGACCTCTGGAGCTTGTTGCAAAGAACACATGATGTTAGACTCTTTATTCGAAGAAACTTCCTTCTTTACTTTTCAAGATCACTTGATTACCTTTCCAACGGTTGGTCATGGGCCTAAATCGAATAAGAAATGGTCATCGAAATCGGCATTGGAATATCTCCCTAAAACCCCTAGTGGCAGAAAAAACCCTAGCCGCAAATCACACCTTTTTCTTAATACCTTAACTGACATTTATGTTTATCCTTGTCAAAGAAGTATTAGTGGCTGTCAACTTGCATTAATTGCAAGTATCTTTCCTTAAAGCTAATCCTAGTCAAAGTAGGAGAATTAAATCAGCCAAGACTTTCCTTCCTTACACTTACTTTGGCTGCAAGAATATAATCTCTCTTCATTAAAGAGTGCTTTGACTAAAACTTTCCTACTTTATTCAAACTTGGCTGCCAAGTCTTATATCTTTCCTTAAAACACAAAAGTCAACCACTTTTCCTTAACTTTAGCCACAAGTCAGCATTTATTGAAGGGAGAGAGCTGAAATTCACTTGTTTGATGCCCTAGCTATTGCCTATAAATAGAGACCAAGGGGGCATACGAAATTGACACTTCCCCAAGCATCAAATTCTGATTTCTTCTTTGTTTCTTTGTTTTTGAGAGAGCAAGAGTGATGTGAACCCTAGGGTTAAACCCTTTGTATCCACTAACAAATTGAAATACCTAACCCAGAAAAGTCAAGATTCAGGCAAAAAAAACTTAAACCCTTAAAAGCCTGTTTCAAAGAACCTAGATTAAGCATGTAATCTAAACCCTAAGAACTCTCGTTTCAAGAACCTAAGTTTGATAGGTTGAACGCCACAAAGAAAGAATTCTTTGATAAGTTCCTAAGTTCTTTCAAGAACTAAAAAGAGTGAAACACTCACTTTGAATAAATTCAAACTCAATTGATCAAAAGATAATTGAAGTAGGCGGCTAAGACATATATTTATAGCCTCCCTACAATAACCCTAATCTACTAAGTAATAATATGTAAAATATGGGCTGAACATACTCAAACCCAAACCTAAATAATTAAAAGATGTCCATGTTACCTAATATAGGTCCAAATGCCTAAGTAATTATAAGAATTAAAATAAGCCCACCTTGTGTTCTTGAATCACATGGACCAAACTTGGATGCAAGCCCATCTTGCATGTTGAAGCCTTTCTTGAATAACTTGCAACATGGCCCAAGTGAATTCCATCCATTCTTGCCATGTTTCCTAGATCTTTTTGGATCTTGGCCCATATAAAAATTGCCATGGGATTGGGTCATCTTGGATCCTATCATTCCCCCTTTCCTCGAAAAGATTCGCCCTCGAATCTTAGCCTTGTGTGTGAGAATGACGACGCTAGGTACTAAATCAAGGTGAAGCATAATGCCGCTTATGGGTGACAACCCATCCTGCAACTCCTCTGAAAATAAATCCTCACAATCCTTCAACAAAGAAACAGGAAAAATAGGAAGAGATTGGTTAGGAGCATCAAGAATAAAAACCTCACTCTCATTTGCATCAGAAAAATTCTCAAATTCTTTATTTCCCTCGGCATGAATTGTCTCCTTTTTCAATAGTGGCTCCTCTCTTACTTCTTTAATTTCAGCCACCTCTATTTCTTTTTCACTTTTTTTTTTACTCTCTGTTTCCTCTTGCTTTTCTTTATTTGCAGCCAGCTCATTTTCTTTTTCTTTTTTTCTTCTCTCTTTTTCACTTTTTTTTCTTCTCCATCTTTCTTCCTCTTGTTGCACAAACCTCTCAAACGATAAGGTGATCTCTTTCATCTCTTGTATAGCCTGCTTTACTTCGTCGCATAATGTGAGAGACATCTTAAAGTCGCTGCAAAACAACTTTGGTTAGTAAAAAAAAATGAATGTCAATTCTTTCCTTTTCTTTTCAATCTTTTTTGAATCTTTATTTCTTTTTCTGCCTATTCGAACACTCTTATTATTTTTTTTTTCAAGAGCGAGACTTCTTGATTTTCTTGAAATCTCGGATGAACTTCTTTTTTCTTTCTTGGGACTGTTCGAATGCCCCTCTGAATTTTTGGATTTTTTTTTTCAAGATTCGGATCAAAAATCAATAAGAAGAAATTTTAATAAATCAAGAATTCAAGAAACGAAATCTTGATTTAAACCACTTTTCAAGACTGAAACCCCAAATTTAGACTACCTAAAAACTATAACCCTAGGAAAAAATGCCTAAAACTATAACCACAAGACAAGAATATTTGAAACCCCAAAATTTTGTTATATATTTTGTTATGATAGTATCTAAACCAACTTCCAAGAATGAAACCCCAAACGAAAACTGCCCTAAAAACTATAACTATTAGACAAAGAAAGCCTAAAGCTATAACCCCTATGACAAGTACGTCTGAAACCCCAAAACAAAAAAAAAAAGTTGAGAAAAACTCCAATACCCTATGGTAAAGAAGATAAAAAGATTTGACCTGATTGGTCCCTAAGCTCTGATACCAACTGATGTGAACCCTAGGGTTAAACCCTTTGAACCCACTAACAAATTGAAATACCTAACCCGGAAAAGCCAAGATTCAGGCAAAGAAAACTTAAACCTTTAAAAGCCTGTTTCAAAGAACCTAGACTAAGCATGTAATCTAAACCCTAAGAACTCTCGTTTCAAGAACCTAAGTTTGATAGGTTGAACGCCTGATAACTCGTATAATTATATAGTTTTTAGTTATGTTTTATTAATGTTTTGTATCAAATACGAGTTATTATTGTTTAGTCTAATTGTGTTTATGATCTTTTATATTTTTATGTATTTTGGTGTTTTTCACAAGTTTCTTTGAGTGATTTCAGATTACTAGAATTAAGGGCAAATCCAGTTCAGTTTTAGTTCCGACACCTTTTGCCATATCAGCTATATCTCGAGTTTCACTGAAGCAATAAGGCTGAAATTTGTAGCCATGCAAAGCTAAGAGGCATATCTATCTTTTTCATGTTTTACACTTCTTAAAACGGAGTCGTTTTCCCTAGCGAAATCGACCATCAAGTTGGCTGATGTGCAATGACGTCTGTGCTGACATGTTTTCGTATTATGCCCATATCTTCTTATCCACATCAGCAAATGAGCTGATTCCAAAGGCAATGGTTCCGTAACTGATAGGGGAACCTTTGTCTAGAAGACCATGTGATCAGATCAGGCCTCCAATATTGAAGAAATCGACCATCAAGGTGGCTGATGTGCAATGATGTCTTTGCTGACATGTTTTCGTATTTTGCCCATATCTGCTTAACCACATCAGCAAATGAGCTGATTCCAACGGCTATGGTTTCGTAACTGATAGGGGAACCTTTGTCTAGAAGACCATGTGATCCGATCAGGCCTCCAATATTGACGAAATCGACCAACAAGTTGGCTGATCAAAATCGTCATATACCTACCTTTGAAATTTGTAAAGCTTGTCTCTTGTCATTTAGCCCTCCAAAATGTGTATAAATAGAGGGCCTTGGATGATTGTAAGGGATCATATTGGAGATTGGTAGGATATTAGCCATTTTAACAAAATTCTCTAAGTTTTCTTCTTCTTTCTTTTCTCTAGTTTTCTTTTTCTTTAGAAAGAGCAAGAGGTTGGATAATTAATATTCTTCTTCTTCTTCTTTCTTTCTTTTATTTCCTTCTTAGATTCTCTTTAATTTTATGTTTATGTTTATGATGCCTATGCTAGGCTAAACTTCTATTTGGTTAAGGGTGATTTCAAAGCCCTAGACACGTTTTGTGATTGATTTTCAGATTCTATCTATCATTAATTTTCTATCAAAGTTGCTTATGTTCTTCTACAAGAATTGTTCATGATGTTGTCTTGATTTATTTAGGTGTACAACTAGATAGATCTTGATAATTATCTATTGCTAGTTTAGGAGTCTTGATCCGTGTAATTGTCTTGATTTCCTATTCATAAGTGGCAATTTGTGATTAATGATTATGGTCAAGTTTTCAATAATTGCAAAGTGGAACATAACCTAAGTTGAACAATCCGAGCTTATGTGTTTGTTGCTTAGATCAACCTATCTTTCTCATCATAAAGCTGCCATTAAATTGAATTTAGAGAGCTTATTCTAGGTTGTTTAATGGTTAGAGATTAAATAGAGAGCTTGTTCTATTTAACGACAAATTAAGGAAAGATTGGGATAACAGAGCTTGTTGTTATCTACGGTTGTTAACTTTGATAGTTGGTTGGTATTGATAGATCTGAAATTGATTCTTAATGATGTCTAGTGGTGGAGAATGAAACCTTAACCATATTTTTCATATTTGATTCTTCTTACTTACTTGTTTTCTTACTTTTCTAGTTTGCTTATTTTTTATATTTATTTTTATTGGCTGGTTATACCGCCTAATTTGTATATTAACTTTGTTTTATTTTTATTGGCTGGTTATACCGCCTAATTTAGTATATATATTGGCTGGTTATACCGCCTAATTTAGTATATATATTTTTATTGGCTGGTTATACCGCCTTGCATCTTATTCTTATTATTTACTTTAGTTTAAATCTGGCTTCAAAAACCCCTTTTCTTTTATTGTTTTCTTTGAACGTAAGTTATAAACTAATAACTCATAGATTAAAACCCAATCCCTGAGGACTCGACCCTTGCTAATCATTATACTTACAATTGATCTTTTTAGTGCAAGGTTAAATAAGATACACTCTTTTGGGTGCATCTAGTTTTTGGCGCCGTTGCCGGGGATTGCTTTCTTTAGTTTATTAGTTTATTGGTTTATTCTTATTTTCTGTTCTAATTATTTACTTTCTTATTTTTTTTTTTTATTAGTGAATGTTCCAAGCCCCCGAAGAAGACTTACGACTTAGGAAAATTCGGGAATTTATAACTTCTCACCAACAACCAATTGAGGAGTTGATCCAAAACATCCAAGAGAAGCAAGGAGAGATGGCAGCAGCTGACAACCGAACTCTCAAGGAGCTAGCCGCTCCGGACTTGGGTCAACAACCATTATGCATTGAATATGCTAATCTTGAGGTAGCTTTTGAATTAAAATCTGGTTTGATTCATCTTCTCCCAACTTTTCATGGTTTTGCAGGAGAGGATCCAAATAAGCACCTCAAGGAATTCCATGTAGTTTGCTCAAGCATGAGACCAACAGGGGTCACGGAAGAGCAAGTTAAGTTGAGAGCCTTCCCATTCTCTCTAGCTGATTCAGCAAAGGAATGGCTCTACTATCTACCATCCGGGACCATCACTACATGGAATGATTTGAAGAAAGCATTCTTGGAAAGGTATTTCCCAGCATCTAAGGCTGCCAACATTAGGAAAGAGATATGTGGGATTCGGCAATACAACGGAGAGTCCTTATATGAATATTGGGAGAGGTTCAAGAAACTTTGTGCATCATGTCCACACCATCAGATAAGTGAACAACTTCTCATCCAATACTTCTATGAAGGTCTCATGCCCATGGAGAGAAGTATGATAGATGCCGCTAGTGGGGGAGCTCTAGTTGATAAGACTCCCAGGGCTGCTAGAACATTAATCTCCAATATGGCAGCCAATTCTCAACAGTTCTCAATGAGACAAGATCCACCACCACAACCCAAGAGAGTTAATGAGGTAAGTATATCATCCCTTGAACAAAAATTTGATAAACTGACTTCTCTTGTTCAACAATTGGCTGTAGGTAAAATACAACAAATAAAGGCTTGTGGTATATGTTCAAACATAGGGCACCAAACTGATATGTGTCCAACACTTCAAGAGGATACCAATGAACATGTGAATGCCATGGGTGGATTTCAGAACCAATCAAGGAAATATGATCCCTACTCAAACACTTACAATCCAGGATGGAGGGATCATCCAAACTTCAATTATGGAGGGAACCAATCACAAACTATTCCTCCACCATTTGACCACAGGCCACCGGGTTTTCAGCAAAGAGTGCAACAACCATACCAAACCCGACAACAACTACCACCCACCCAAAATTCAGGTACTTCTCTTGAAGATCTTGTTAAAGCTCTTTCTACTAATACAATTCAATTTCAACAGGAAACAAAGACAAGTATTCGAAATTTGGAGACTCAAATAGGGCAATTGGCAACAACCATGAGTCAAATGCAAGCAAGGGATTCTGGGAAATTACCTTCCCAAACCATAGTGAATCCAAGAGAGAATGCCAATGCTATAAATTTAAGAAGTGGGAAACAGCTAGAGAAACCACAAAATGATAGTGCTCAAGGGGAGAACAATACCATGGCATCCTCTTCACATCCCAACGAGCCACTAAAAAAGGTAATTCCTAAACCATCCTTTCCTTCTTATATAACTCCTCCACCTTTTCCTAGCAGGTTAGCAAAGTCCAAGAAGGAGGAGCAAGAGAAGGAAATTTTGGAAACCTTCCGGAAAGTAGAGGTGAACATTCCTTTACTAGATGCTATCAAGCAAGTGCCAAGATATGCCAAGTTCCTAAAAGAGTTGTGCACATCTAAACGGAAGTTGAAATGGAATGAAAAGGTAAGTGTAGGGGAGAATGTGTCAGCTGTTCTTCAAAAGAAACTCCCACCTAAATGCAAGGATCCAGGTATGTTTACCATTCCTTGTAAGATAGGCAACACCAGGTTTGAGCGTGCTATGCTAGATCTAGGGGCATCTATTAATGTCATGCCATATTCAATTTATGCTTCATTGAATCTAGGACCATTAGAGGAAACCGGTGTTATAATACAACTTGCTGACCGTTCTAACACTTATCCAAGAGGAGTTGTAGAAGACGTTCTTGTACAGGTTAATGAATTGGTTTTTCCCGCTGACTTTTATGTTATTGAGATGGAAGATGAGATGTCTTCTAATCCCACACCTATTCTATTAGGGAGACCATTCTTGAAAACAGCAAGAACTAAAATAGATGTACATGATGGCACTTTAACTATGGAATTTGATGGTGAAATAATTCGCTTTAACATTTTTGAGGCCATGAGATATCCTAGTGATGTGCATTCTGTTTTTAATATTGATATAATTGACTCACTAGTGCAGCAAGCTTATGAGCTAGATGGTGAAGATAGTGTAGAAATAGTCCTTAGCAACCATCTCGGAATGGGGAATGCTAAACTAGCCTTGAGTGACCAGGTGGAAGGGGCACTAGAATCTTTACACTCGCTGCAACCTAAAGATGCAAGGTTTGATGTTTCATTTATTGATTTGCCTTTATCTAATGAGAAACTTCTACCTTCCATTTTGCAGGCACCAACTTTAGAGTTGAAACCACTACCGAACCACTTGAAATATTTGTTCTTAGGGGAAAAGGACACACTACCTGTCATCATTGCCAAAGAGCTCACACCTTTGCAAGAAGAGCGACTTATCCGGGTGCTTAGAGAGCATAAAACAGCAATTGGTTGGACAATTGCCGATATCAAGGGAATAAGCCCATCCATGTGCATGCACAGGATTTTGTTAGAGGAAGGGTCTAAACCAACAAGAGAAGCACAAAGGAGATTGAACCCTCCTATGATGGAGGTTGTGAAAAAGGAGATACTGAAGCTCCTAGATGTTGGAGTGATCTATCCTATCTCGGATAGCAAATGGGTGAGCCCAGTCCAAGTGGTTCCAATGAACTTGTTCCTACTAGGATTCAAACAGGATGGCGAGTTTGTATTGATTATCGTAAACTTAATTCCACAACTCGCAAAGACCACTTTCCTTTACCTTTTATTGATCAAATGCTTGAAAGGTTAGCTGGCCATTCTCATTATTGTTTTCTTGATGGTTTTTCAGGTTATAATCAAATAGCCATTGCTCCGGAGGACCAAGAGAAAACAACATTCACATGTCCATTTGGTACTTTTGCATACCGGCGTATGCCATTTGGTCTTTGTAATGCACCAGCTACATTCCAAAGGTGTATGGTTAGCATATTTTCAGATTATGTAGAGAACATCATAGAAGTGTTTATGGATGATTTTAGTGTCTATGGTGATTCTTTTGATAGATGTCTAGAGAACCTTACACTTGTACTTGAAAGATGCATGGAAACTAACCTTGTTTTGAATTGGGAAAAATGTCACTTTATGGTAGAACAAGGAATAGTTTTGGGTCATGTTATTTCTTCTAGAGGGATGGAGGTTGATAAATCTAAAATAGATATTATGCATTCTTTACCACCTCCCACAAATGTGAGAGAGGTTCGTTCTTTTCTTGGACATGCAGGTTTCTATAGGAGATTTATCAAAGACTTCTCAAAGATCACATTACCTCTTTGCAAGCTACTACAAAAAGATGTGGTTTTCCACTTTGATGATAAATGCAAAGAGGCGTTTGAAACATTGAAGGGACTCTTGACATCAGCTCCTATCATGCAACCACCAGATTGGAATATACCTTTTGAAATCATGTGTGATGCTAGTGACTATGCCATTGGAGCTGTTTTGGGCCAACGGGTTGGCAAAGCCTCACATGCCATTTATTATGCCTCACGAACTCTTAATGATGCTCAATTGAACTATTCCACTACTGAAAAAGAACTTTTGGCTGTTGTATTTGCTTTAGAAAAATTTCGATCTTATTTAATTGGTACTAAAGTAATTGTATTTTCTGACCATGCAGCCCTTAGGTACTTACTCACTAAGAAGGAGGCCAAACCAAGGTTGATCAGATGGATACTTCTCTTACAAGAGTTTGATTTGGAGATAAAAGATAAGAGAGGTAGTGACAACTTGGTTGCGGACCATCTTAGCCGTTTAGTTCATGAAGATGATGCACTACCCTTGAATGAGAACTTTCCGGATGAGCAACTTCTTTTTATAAGAACAACAACTCCTTGGTATGCTGATATTGTTAATTACTTAGTTACCAAGAAGTTGCCACAAGAGTTGACACAAGCTCAAAGAAATAAGATCAAGAGTGATGCCAAATACTACATATGGGATGATCCTTACCTTTGGAAGCATTGCTCCGATCAGATTATAAGAAGGTGTGTACTCGAAACTGAATTTCAATCTATTCTCACCTTTTGTCACTCTTATGCATGTGGAGGACACTTTGGATCCAAAAGAACAGCCATGAAAGTTCTTGATTCTGGATTTTATTGGCCTACCATATTCAAAGATGCATACCTATTTTGCAAGTCATGTGATCGTTGCCAAAGAACTGGTAACTTAGGTGCTAGAAATCAAATGCCTCAAACTCCAATACTTATTGTTGAAATTTTTGATGTATGGGGCATGGATTTCATGGGACCTTTTCCTCCTTCTTTTGGTAATCTTTATATTTTACTTGCCGTTGATTATGTTTCAAAGTGGGTGGAAGCAAAATCCACTAGGACTAATGACTCTAAAGTTGTTTCAGATTTTGTCAAGACTAACATCTTTGCTAGGTTTGGAACGCCAAAGGCTATAATCAGCGATAGAGGTACTCACTTTTGCAATAGGACTATGGAAGCACTTTTGAGGAAGTATAACATCACACACAAGGTCTCCACCTCATATCATCCTCAAACTAGTGGGCAAGCTGAAGTGTCAAACCGAGAAGTTAAGTCCATCCTTGAAAAGACAGTTAATCCAAATAGGAAGGATTGGAGTTCACGACTTGATGATGCACTTTGGGCTTATAGGACAGCATATAAGACACCCATTGGTATGTCTCCTTATCGACTTGTTTATGGTAAGCCTTGTCATCTTCCGGTTGAATTGGAACATAAATCATATTGGGCTATCAAACAATGCAACATGGAGATGGATGAGATAGGAAAGAAAAGAAAACTTGACCTACAAGAATTAGAGGAGATAAGGAATGATGCCTATCAGAATTCTAGGATTTACAAGGAAAAAACTAAGGCATTCCATGACAAGATGATATCAAGAAAAGAATTTGTTGTTGGACAAAAAGTTCTTCTCTTCCATTCACGCCTTAAGTTATATCCAGGTAAGTTACGTTCTCGTTGGGTTGGACCTTTTGTTATTACTAATGTATTTACTCATGGTGCAGTTGAAATCCAAAGCCCGAAAACAGATAAGGCATTCAAAGTGAATGGTCATAGATTGAAGCCTTACTATGAGAACTTTCCAATACAAGATGTGGAGGAGTTTCCACTTTTTGAGCCAAAGTATGTTGAATAATAATGGCATGGGTCTAAGTCAAGCTGAGGACAATAAACCAAGCGCTTCTTGGAGAGGCAACCCAAAAGGATGGAGAGCATCTATTATATCAGATTTGCATATTCCTTACTCTCCATCATTCTATCTTTTATTGTTTTTCTTTTCTTTTGTTTAATAGTTCTTTTCTCTTACATATAATTCTTGCATTGGGGGATAATAGCATTACATTGAGGACAATGTAAAAATTATGTGTGGGGGGAAGAATTTAGGATTTTATTTACAGTGTTTTGTTTTTGAGTCTTTTTATGTTGTTTTTCTTTCTGATCCTTGTTTTGAAAATAACTAGATGTAAATATAATTTTTTTTTTTTTAACCCCGGTTAAATGGCGGATAACGGTACTCCGTGATTATTTAAATCGGTTCCATCAGCTACCCACAAAACTGATATTGTATATAAATTTCTCTTCCAATTTCTCTTTCAATTTTTTTTCATTCTTTTTTTTTCAGGATGGATGATATTCTCACAAGATTGCAGAAACGATTTCCTCCTTTTCCTCGAAATATTTTACTGAAGCTTTACCAAGTTCGACTTGAAAGATTAAGAATGCTTATGCAAAAAGGGATTCCTGACGACATACGTTGGATAATTGAAGCCAAGGTACGTGAAGATGAATATCTTCCTGTTTTGCATTTACCAGGTACAGGTAGAAGCACTTTTGCAAAGAAGCGACGAGCAAAGCGCATGAGTTCAAATTGCCACAAATGTGCACGATGGACGTGTAACGGTAAATGTCGTTCTATTGGGATTCCGTCCTCTAATCGAGATGATAAAATTGAATTCATTAAGGATGGACTGAGTAAGGAGAATTTGGGTAATATCCAACTTTCTCTTGAGACGCATCCTAGTGGAGACGTACAAAGAGAAATTCTTGATTTATGGCCGCAATTCCAAAGGGAATGGCAACATCTTGGGAATCTGATGTTAAAAGACCCTGTTTGCCAGCTTGTAAGAAAACTGGATGGGAAGCATATCCTCGACTCATAGAAGGCGTTTAAGCCGTTTCTGGACGTAAAACCAGAGGAAGATGTGAGCCACAATCACAACTACAATAAATGACTTCTCAGCTTTTGGTTTGATTTGCAATAACTTTATTTTGGTTTAATTTACGTGTTGTTCGATTTGTGTAACTATTCTCGTTTTTTTTTTATTTGTCTTTTACGGTTGATTTTTTTTTTTCTCTTTTTGATTTTCTTCCTGAAATCACGCAAAAATCTTTTGTTAGGTTAACATTTTCTTCTGACAGGTCAGATACACTTTCGGCGACATTATTACTCTTGTCTGATTCACTACTGAGTCCTCTATATATTACACCATGTACTCATTCTCTTTCAGGCACTCGAAGAAAAAAAAAATGGCAAGTACTTCATCCCAGCGCATTAAAAAAATTTGTGTCTTTGGAGGTGCTTATCCAGGAAAAAATAACATATTCGCTGATGAAGCCATAAGAGTTGGAGTAATACTTGCCCAACAAAAGATCCACTTGATTTATGGAGGCGGTAGTACAGGTTTAATGGGAGCAGTCGCTACAGCAGCACACGCCGGAGGAAGTCCAGTTCTAGGAATCGTGCCAAAACTATTCACAAGTTTTTGTGGACCCACCGTGGGTAAGGAAATACAAGTCTGGAGTGTCCCTGAACGGATAACAATCATGTACCATTCTGCCGATGCATTCATTGCTTTACCAGGAGGTCTGGGTACATTGGAAGAAATAGCTTGCGTGGCTTCTTGGTCATCTTTGGTCACAAATAAGAAACCCATTGGTTTGCTTAATATTAATGGTTATTTTAGTAATTTGCTTTCATATTTAGATAATGCTGTGGATAATGGATTCATGTTTTCAGAGGCAAGGAGAACCATAATTTCTGCTACAACCATTGAAGATTTACTCAAAAAGCTCCAAGCTTATGAGTGTTTATCTGCTACGGTTGTTTCGCAAACGCTCGGAAAAAGAAAAAGAGATATGGACGAGCAAGGAGTGGATTGCACTTTGTCTTTGTGACATTATCTAACATTTTGCTTGTTGTGTCTCAGTTATAATAAGTGGTTAGCAACCTCTGCAGGTAATATCTCCTAAATTCTACCTTTAAAATTTGACATTGGGGACAATGTCATATTTTAGTAGGGGGTAAGGGACATATTTTGCTAATTTAATAAAAAAAAAAAAAAAAAAAAAATTTTAAGAAGTATTCATTCTGAACAAGGTCTGAGTAAGGGAGACTTGAGACATACCTTGTCAGTTTGATTTCTTCTTTTCAAAAAAAAAAAAAAAATAAAATAAAAGAGTTTGTTGTGTTTTAAGCAATTTAGAAGTATTCATTCTGAACAAGGTCTGAGTAAGGGAGACTTGAGACATACCTTGTCAGTTTGATTTTAATCTTTTTATGTTTACTTGTTAATTTTTGTTTAGTATTTTAGGATTATTTAGGTTGCATGAGTTTGTTTTGTTTTGAGTCTTAGTTGTTCCTATTCTTATGTTATTAGTTCTTTTCTCTTACACATGATTCTTTGATTTGAGTTAATAGACTTACATTGAGGACAATGTAAGAATTAAGTGTGGGGGGGAATGATTTAGGATTTCTTTTATTTTTGTCTACTATTTTTTTTTTGAGTCTTTATTATTATTATTATTTTTTTTAGTGTGTTTTAGTTCCTTTTTAATACAATGATGAGATATGAATTGCATAAGTCTGAAACAGATTTATTAGTGAGAAGATTTTCATGAGAATTGAGCTTGATGTCAACCTTTTTATGAGCCAATGTTAATATAATATGTTGATTGAGAAAGAAGCATGTTTAGACTTAATCTGACTTGTATAATCATCCTTGTGAGTTTTTGAGCCTATAATGATTGATGCATTATACAAATCAATCTAATTTCTTTCTTGAGTGCTCTTATGATTACATGATTCTCTAGAACTTGCTTTAAACCGTTTGAGACTATATTGATACATGTGACAACATGAATATGATAGAGGCATTAGGATTTTTAGCCAGGGCCAAACAGCCATCCCTTATTGATGTTCCAAGAGAACACACCCTTAGTGAACCAATTTGAGCCTACATTGAATAAGCTATCTCTTTGGTAACCATAACTTGTCCCTAACCTAAATATACTTATATCTTTACCTTTGTTCCAAAGATGAATTAGCATGTTTTGAGACAAGTTGCAAAGACAAGGGATATTTTTAGTTAAAAATTTGGGTTAGAAACAAGAAATAAGTGTGGGGGGAAAAGAAAAGAAAAGTCAAGAGAAAAAGAAATGGAATACTGGCAAATACATTCCTATGTAAAAAAAAAAAAATATGAATCATCTCTTGAATTTGTGGAAAAAGAAAAAGATGTTACAAAGTCGTTTAGAATGAAGAAAAGGCCCAACATGAATATCCGGCCTAGGTGACTATGTACTTGTAAAGAGTTTTGAGAAGTTTCTTTGTATGATCTTTTTATATCTCTAAACTTTATGAACTCTTTGGAACCTTTGTGATATCTTTATCCTTTTGTTCTTCAACCACATTACAAACCCCTTGGCCCCATTACAACCTTGATTAAAGACCTCTTGATTCATGAAGTTGTATGATCTAAATAGTGGAGAATAGGTGGACAAGCAAGAATATGGTAGAACTGTTTTCATGAGATTGATTGAGTGTAAACACTTCACCACTACTTTAAAGAGTGAAAATCATGAGGGTATCCCATGTGAGAAGTTGAGATTAAATTTGAACATGCAATATTTTGATTGAGATATGTTATGCTAATATTGGCTTAACTCAAACAATTTACATTCAAGCATGATTTTTTGTGAAATTCTTTAAGCTATTGATTAGTTTATAAGACTTGTTCAAATATTGTCTCTAATTTGTATTGAAAGGATTAGGAGTAAATATTTTTAGTATATGCAGTTTATTTATATTTTAGTTTTTCAATGTTTGTGGGTATCGTTCTAGTAAACCCTCACGAGACTAAACTCGTCCACTAGGGACACCTAGGGGTTTAAAGGCTTGTGTCACATGCTAAGTGCCACCGTGATTTCCTACGAAAATGGATTAGATTAGATTTTCTTATTTTATTTTTATTGAGTCGTTGCTAGGGACTAGCAACAATCTAAGTGTGGGGGTGTGATAACTCGTATAATTATATAGTTTTTAGTTATGTTTTATTAATGTTTTGTGTCAAATACGAGTTATTATTGTTTAGTCTAATTGTGTTTATGATCTTTTATATTTTTATGTATTTTGGTGTTTTTCACAAGTTTCTTTGAGTGATTTCAGATTACTAGAATTAAGGGCAAATCCAGTTCAGTTTCAGTTCCGACACCTTTTGCCATATCAGCTATATCTCGAGTTTCACTGAAGCAATAAGGCTGAAATTTGTAGCCATGCAAAGCTAAGAGGCATATCTATCTTTTTCATGTTTTACACTTCTTAAAACGGAGTCGTTTTCCCTAGCGAAATCGACCATCAAGTTGGCTGATGTGCAATGACGTCTGTGCTGACATGTTTTCGTATTATGCCCATATCTTCTTATCCACATCAGCAAATGAGCTGATTCCAAAGGCAATGGTTCCGTAACTGATAGGGGAACCTTTGTCTAGAAGACCATGTAATCAGATCAGGCCTCCAATATTGAAGAAATCGACCATCAAGGTGGCTGATGTGCAATGACGTCTGTGCTGACATGTTTTCGTATTTTGCCCATATCTGCTTAACCACATCAGCAAATGAGCTGATTCCAACGGCTATGGTTTCGTAACTGATAGGGGAACCTTTGTCTAGAAGACCATGTGATCCGATCAGGCCTCCAATATTGACGAAATCGACCAACAAGTTGGCTGATCAAAATCGTCATATACCTACCTTTGAAATTTGTAAAGCTTGTCTCTTGTCATTTAGCCCTCCAAAATGTGTATAAATAGAGGGCCTTGGATGATTGTAAGGGATCATATTGGAGATTGGTAGGATATTAGCCATTTTAACAAAATTCTCTAAGTTTTCTTCTTCTTTCTTTTCTCTAGTTTTCTTTTTCTTTAGAAAGAGCAAGAGGTTGGATAATTAATATTCTTCTTCTTCTTCTTTCTTTCTTTTATTTCCTTCTTAGATTCTCTTTAATTTTATGTTTATGTTTATGATGCCTATGCTAGGCTAAACTTCTATTTGGTTAAGGGTGATTTCAAAGCCCTAGACACGTTTTGTGATTGATTTTCAGATTCTATCTATCATTAATTTTCTATCAAAGTTGCTTATGTTCTTCTACAAGAATTGTTCATGATGTTGTCTTGATTTATTTAGGTGTACAACTAGATAGATCTTGATAATTATCTATTGCTAGTTTAGGAGTCTTGATCCGTGTAATTGTCTTGATTTCCTATTCATAAGTGGCAATTTGTGATTAATGATTATGGTCAAGTTTTCAATAATTGCAAAGTGGAACATAACCTAAGTTGAACAATCCGAGCTTATGTGTTTGTTGCTTAGATCAACCTATCTTTCTCATCATAAAGCTGCCATTAAATTGAATTTAGAGAGCTTATTCTAGGTTGTTTAATGGTTAGAGATTAAATAGAGAGCTTGTTCTATTTAACGACAAATTAAGGAAAGATTGGGATAACAGAGCTTGTTGTTATC
This sequence comes from Fremontodendron californicum, assembly GCA_030761205.1. Classification (NCBI taxonomy): domain Eukaryota; kingdom Viridiplantae; phylum Streptophyta; class Magnoliopsida; order Malvales; family Malvaceae; genus Fremontodendron; species Fremontodendron californicum. The sequence goes on along the minus strand of JAULJL010000019.1, from coordinate 3,926,475 downwards.
TACGGTTGTTAACTTTGATAGTTGGTTGGTATTGATAGATCTGAAATTGATTCTTAATGATGTCTAGTGGTGGAGAATGAAACCTTAACCATATTTTTCATATTTGATTCTTCTTACTTACTTGTTTTCTTACTTTTCTAGTTTGCTTATTTTTTATATTTATTTTTATTGGCTGGTTATACCGCCTAATTTGTATATTAACTTTGTTTTATTTTTATTGGCTGGTTATACCGCCTAATTTAGTATATATATTGGCTGGTTATACCGCCTAATTTAGTATATATATTTTTATTGGCTGGTTATACCGCCTTGCATCTTATTCTTATTATTTACTTTAGTTTAAATCTGGCTTCAAAAACCCCTTTTCTTTTATTGTTTTCTTTGAACGTAAGTTATAAACTAATAACTCATAGATTAAAACCCAATCCCTGAGGACTCGACCCTTGCTAATCATTATACTTACAATTGATCTTTTTAGTGCAAGGTTAAATAAGATACACTCTTTTGGGTGCATCTAACGCCACAAAGAAAGAATTCTTTGATAAGTTCCTAAGTTCTTTCAAGAACTAAAAAGAGTGAAACACTCACTTTGAATAAATTCAAACTCAATTGATCAAAAGATAATTGAAGTAGGCGGCTAAGACATATATTTATAGCCTCCCTACAATAACCCTAATCTACTAAGTAATAATATGTAAAATATGGGCTGAACATACTCAAACCCAAACCTAAATAATTAAATGATGTCCATGTTACCTAATATAGGTCCAAATGCCTAAGTAATTATAAGAATTAAAATAAGCCCACCTTGTGTTCTTGAATCACATGGACCAAACTTGGATGCAAGCCCATCTTGCATGTTGAAGCCTTTCTTAAATAACTTGCAACATGGCCCAAGTGAATTCCATCCATTCTTGCCATGTTTCCTAGATCTTTTTGGATCTTGGCCCGTATAAAATTGCCATGGGATTGGGTCATCTTGGATCCTATCATTCCCCATTTCCTCGAAAAGATTCGCCCTCGAATCTTAGCCTTGTGTGTGAGAATGACGACGCTAGGTACTAAATCAAGGTGAAGCATAATGCCGCTTATGGGTGACAACCAATCCTGCAACTCCTCCGAAAATAAATCCTCACAATCCTTCAACAAAGAAACAGGAAAAATAGGAAGAGATTGGTTAGGAGCATCAAGAATAAAAACCTCACTCTCATTTGCATCAGAAAAATTCTCAAATTCTTTATTTCCCTCGGCATGAATTGTCTCCTTTTTCAATAGTGGCTCCTCTCTTACTTCTTTAATTTCAGCCACCTTTATTTCTTTTTCACTTTTTTTTTACTCTCTGTTTCCTCTTGCTTTTCTTTATTTGCAGCCAGCTCATTTTCTTTTTCTTTTTTTCTTCTCTCTTTTTCACTTTTTTTTCTTCTCCATCTTTCTTCCTCTTGTTGCACAAACCTCTCAAACGATAAGGTGATCTCTTTCATCTCTTTTAGAGCCTGCTTTACTTCGTCGCATAATGTGAGAGACATCTTAAAGTCGCTACAAAACAACTTTGGTTAGTAAAAAAAAAAATGAATGTCAATTCTTTCCTTTTCTTTTCAATCTTTTTTGAATCTTTATTTCTTTTTCTGCCTATTCGAACACTCTTATTCTTTTTTTTTTCAAGAACGAGACTTCTTGATTTTCTTGAAATCTCGGATGAACTTCTTTTTTCTTTCTTGGGACTGTTCGAATGCCCCTCTAAATTTTTGGATTTTTTTTTTCAAGATTCGGATCAAAAATCAATAAGAATAAATTTTAATAAATCAAGAATTCAAGAAACGAAATCTTGATTTAAACCACTTTTCAAGACTGAAACCCCAAATTTAGACTGCCTAAAAACTATAACCCTAGGAAAAATGCCTAAAACTATAACCACAAGACAAGAATATTTGAAACCCCAAAATTTTGTTATATATTTTGTTATGATAGTATCTAAACCAACTTCCAAGAATGAAACCCCAAACGAAAACTGCCTTAAAAACTATAACTATTAGACAAAGAAAGCCTAAAGCTATAACCCTTTGACAAGTACGTCTGAAACCCCAAAACAAAAAAAAAGTTGAGAAAAACTCCAATACCCTATGGTAAAGAAGATAAAAAGATTTGACCTGATTGGTCCCTAAGCTCTGATACCAACTGATGTGAACCCTAGGGTTAAACCCTTTGAACCCACTAACAAATTGAAATACCTAACCCAGAAAAGCCAAGATTCAGGCAAAGAAAACTTAAACCCTTAAAAGCCTGTTTCAAAGAACCTAGACTAAGCATGTAATCTAAACCCTAAGAACTCTCGTTTCAAGAACCTAAGTTTGATAGGTTGAACGCCACAAAGAAAGAATTCTTTGATAAGTTCCTAAGTTCTTTCAATAACTAAAAAGAGTGAAACACTCACTTTGAATAAATTCAAACTCAATTGATCAAAAGATAATTGAAGTAGGCGGCTAAGACATATATTTATAGCCTCCCTACAATAACCCTAATCTACTAAGTAATAATATGTAAAATATGGGCTGAACATACTCAAACCCAAACCTAAATAATTAAAAGATGTCCATGTTACCTAATATAGGTCCAAATGCCTAAGTAATTATAAGAATTAAAATAAGCCCACCTTGTGTTCTTGAATCACATGGACCAAACTTGGATGCAAGCCCATCTTGCATGTTGAAGCCTTTCTTGAATAACTTGCAACATGGCCCAAGTGAATTCCATCCATTCTTGCCATGTTTCCTAGATCTTTTTGGATCTTGGCCCATATAAAAATTGCCATGGGATTGGGTCATCTTGGATCCTATCAAAGAGGCTGGATAATTAATATTCTTCTTCTTCTTCTTTCTTTCTTTTATTTTCTTCTTAGATTCTCTTTAATTTTATGTTTTTGTTTACAATGCCTATGCTAGGCTAAACTTTTATTTGGTTAAGGGTGATTTCAAAGCCCTAGACATGTTATGTAATTAATTTTCAGAATCTATCTATCATTGTTTTCTATCAAAGTTGCTTATGTTCTTCCATAAAAATTGTTCATGGTGATGTTTTGATTTGTTTAGGTGGCCAACTAGATAAATCTTGATAATTGTCTAATGCTAGTTTAGGAGTCTTAATCCGTGTAATTGTCTTGATTTCCTATTCATAAGTAGCAATTTGTGATTAATGATTATGGTCAAGTTTTCAATAATTGCAAAGTGGAACATAACCTAAGTTGAACAATCCGAGCTTATGTGTTTGTTGCTTAGATCAACCTATCTTTCTCATCATAAAGCTGCCATTAAATTGATTTTAGAGAGCTTATTCTAGGTTGTTTGATGGTTAGAGATTAAATAGAGAGCTTGTTCTATTTAACGACGAACTAAGGAAAGATTGGGGTAACAGAGCTTGTTGTTATCTACGGTTGTTAACTTTGATAGCTAATTAATGTTGATAGATATGAAATTGATTCTTAATGATGTCTAGTGGTGGAGAATGAAACCTTAACCATATTTTTCATATTTGATTCTTCTTAATTACTTGTTTTCTCATTCTTATTGTTAACTTTAGTTTTAAAACTATTTCAAAACCCCCTTTTCTTTTGTTTTCTTTGAACCTAAGTTATAAACTAATAACTCATAGATTAAAACCCAATCCCTGAGGACTCGACCCTTGCTAATCACTATACTTTACAATTGATTCTTTTTAAGTGCAGGGTTAAATAAGATACACTCTTTTGGGTGCTATCAAATTTTTGGCGCCGTTGCCGGGGATCGCTTTCTTTAGTTTATTAGTTTATTGGTTTATTCATATTTTCAGTTCTAATTATTTACTTTCTTATTATTTTTTTTTTACTAGTGAATGTTCCAAGCTCCTGAAGAAGACTTAAGACTTAGGAGAATTCGGGAATTTATAACTTCTCACCAACAACCAATCGAGGAGTTGATCCAAAACATCCAAGAGGAGCAAGGAGAGATGGCAGCAGCTGACAACCGAACTCTCAAGGAGATAGCCGCTCCGAACTTGGATCAACAACCATTATGCATTGAATATGCTAATCTTGAGGTAGCTTTTGAATTAAAATCTGGTTTGATTCATCTTCTCCCAACTTTTCATGGTTTTGCAGGAGAGGATCCAAATAAGCACCTCAAGGAATTCCATGTAGTTTGCTCAAGCATGAGACCAACAGGAGTCACGGAAGAGCAAGTTAAGTTGAGAGCCTTTCCATTCTCTCTAGCTGATTCAGCAAAGGAATGGCTCTACTATCTACCATCCGGGACCATCACTACATGGAATGATATGAAGAAAGCATTCTTGGAAAGGTATTTCCCAGCATCTAAGGCTGCCAACATTAGAAAAGAGATATGTGGGATTCGGCAATACAATGGAGAGTCCTTATATGAATATTGGGAGAGGTTCAAGAAACTTTGTGCATTATGTCCACACCATCAGATAAGTGAACAACTTCTCATCCAATACTTCTATGAAGGTCTCATGCCCATGGAGAGAAGTATGATAGATGCCGCTAGTGGGGGAGCTCTAGTTGATAAGACTCCCGGGGCTGCTAGAACTCTAATCTCCAACATGGCAACCAATTCTCAACAATTCTCAATGAGACAAGATCCACCACCACAACCCAAGAGAGTTAATGAGGTAAGTATATCATCCCTTGAACAAAAATTTGATATACTGACTTCTCTTGTTCAACAATTTGCTGTAGGTAATATACAGCAAATAAAGGCTTGTGGCATATGTTCAAACACCAAACTGATATGTGTCCAACACTTCAAGAGGACACCAATCAACATGTGAATGCCATGGGTGGATTTCAGAACCAATCAAGGAAATATGATCCCTACTCAAACACTTACAATCTAGGATGGAGGGATCATCCAAACTTCAATTATGGAGGGAACCAATCACAAACTATTCCTCCACCATTTGACAACAGGCCACCGGGTTTTCAGTAAAAAGTGCAACAACCATACCAAACCCGACAACAACTGCCACCCACCCAAAATTCAGGTACTTCTCTTGAAGATCTTGTTAAAGCTCTTTCTACTAATACAATTCAATTTCAACAGGAAACAAAGACAAGTATTCGAAATTTTGAGACTCAAATTGGGCAATTGGCAACAACCATGAGTCAAATGCAAGCAAGGGATTATGGGAAATTACCTTCCCAAACCATAGCGAATCCAAGAGAGAATGCCAATGCTATAACTTTAAGAAGTGGAAAACAGCTAGAGACACCACAAAATGATAGTGCTCAAGGGGAAACCAACACCATGGCATCCTCTTCACATCCCAACGAGCCACTAAAAAAGGTAATTCCTAAACCATCCTTTCCTTCTTATATAACTCCTCCACCTTTTCCTAGCAGGTTAGCAAAGTCCAAGAAGGAGGAGCAAGAGAAGGAAATTTTGGAAACCTTCCGGAAAGTAGAGGTGAACATTCCTTTATTAGATGCTATTAAGCAAGTGCCAAGATATGCCAAGTTCCTAAAAGAGTTGTGCACATCTAAACGAAAGTTGAAATGGAATGAAAAGGTAAGTGTATGGGAGAATGTGTCAGCTGTTCTTCAAAAGAAACTCCCACCTAAATGCAAGGATCCAGGTATGTTTACCATTCCTTGTAAGATAGGCAACACCAGGTTTGAGCGTGCTATGCTAGATCTAGGGGCATCTATTAATGTCATGCCATATTCAATTTATGCTTCATTCAATCTAGGACCATTAGAGGAAACTAGTGTTATAATACAACTTGCTGACCGTTCTAACACTTACCTAAGAGGAGTTGTAGAAGACGTTCTTGTACAGTGATGCACCCAAAAGAGTGTATCTTATTTAACCTTGCACTAAAAAGATCAATTGTAAGTATAGTAGTTAGCAAGGGTCGAGTCCTCAGGGATTGGGTTTTAGTTTATAAGTTAATAGTTTAAAACTTAAATTCAAGAACAATAAAAGAAAAGGGGTTTTTGAAATCAGATTTAAACTAAAGTAAATAATAAGAATGAGAAAACAAGTAATTAAGAATAAATCAAATATGAGAGAAATATGGTTAAGGTTTCATTCTCCACCACTAGACATCATTAAGAACCAATTTCAGATTGATGCACCCAAAAGAGTGTATCTTATTTAACCTTGCACTAAAAAGATCAATTGTAAGTATAATGATTAGCAAGGGTCGAGTCCTCAGGGATTGGGTTTTAATCTATGAGTTATTAGTTTATAACTTACGTTAAAAGAAAACAATAAAATAAAAGGGGTTTTTGAAGCCAGATTTAAACTAAAGTAAATAATAAGAATAAGATGCAAGGCGGTATAACCAGCCAATAAAAATATATATACTAAATTAGGCGGTATAACCAGCCAATAAAAATAAAACAAAGTTAATATACAAATTAGGCGGTATAACCAGCCAATAAAAATAAATATACTTTTAAAAATAAGCAAACTAGAAAAGTAAGAAAACAAGTAAGTAAGAAGAATCAAATATGAAAAATATGGTTAAGGTTTCATTCTCCACCACTAGACATCATTAAGAATCAATTTCAGATCTATCAATATCAACCAACTATCAAAGTTAACAACCGTAGATAACAACAAGCTCTGTTATCCCAATCTTTCCTTAGTTTGTCATTAAATAGAACAAGCTCTCTATTTAATCTCTAACCATTAAACAACCTAGAATAAGCTCTCTAAATTCAATTTAATGGCAGCTTTATGATGAGAAAGATAGGTTGATCTAAGCAACAAACACATAAGCTCGGATTGTTCAACTTAGGTTATGTTCCACTTTGCAATTATTGAAAACTTGACCATAATCATTAATCACAAATTGCCACTTATGAATAGGAAATCAAGACAATTACACGGATCAAGACTCCTAGACTAGCAATAGATAATTATCAAGATCTATCTAGTTGTACACCTAAATAAATCAAGACAACATCATGAACAATTCTTGTAGAAGAACATAAGCAACTTTGATAGAAAATTAATGATAGATAGAATCTGAAAATCAATCACAAAACATGTCTAGGGCTTTGAAATCACCCTTAACCAAATAGAAGTTTAGCCTAGCATAGGCATTGTAAACATAAACATAAACATAAAATTAAAGAGAATCTAAGAAGGAAATAAAAGAAAGAAAGAAGAAGAAGAAAATAAAGAAAAAGAAAACTAGAGAAAAGAAAGAAGAAGAAAACTTAGAGAATTTTATTACAATGGCTAATATCCTACCAATGTACAATGCCTCTTACAATCATCCAAGGCCCTCTATTTATACACATTTTGGAGGACTAAATGACAAGAGACACTTTTTTTTTTTTTTTGAAAAGAAGAAATCAAACTGACAAGGTATGTCTCAAGTCTCCCTTACTCAGACCTTGTTCAGAATGAATACTTCTAAATGGTTTAAAACACAACAAATTTTTTTTTTTTTTTAAATTAGCAAAATATGTCCCTTACCCCCTACTAAAATATGACATTGTCCCCAATGTCAAATTTTAAAGGTAGAATTTAGGAGATATTACCTGCAGAGGTTGCTAACCACTTATTATAACTGAGACATAACAAACAAAATGTTAGATAATGTCACAAAGACAAAGTGCAATCCACTCCTTGCTCGTCCATATCTCTTTTTCTTTTTCCGAGCGTTTGCGAAACAACCGTAGCAGATAAATACTCATAAGCTTGGAGCTTTTTGAGTAAATCTTCAATGGTTGTAGCAGAAATTATGGTTCTCCTTGCCTCTGAAAACATGAATCCATTTTCCACAGCATTATCTAAATATGAAAGCAAATTACTAAAATAACCATTAATATTAAGCAAACCAATGGGTTTCTTTTTTGTGACCAAAGATGACCAAGAAGCCACGCAAGCTATTTCTTCCAATGTACCCAGACCTCCTGGTAAAGCAATGAATGCATCGGCACAATGGTACATGATTGTCATCCGTTCAGGGATACTCCAGACTTGTATTTCCTTACCCACGGTAGGTCCACCAAAACCTGTGAATAGTTTTGGAACGATTCCTAGAACCAGACTTCCTCCGGCGTGTGCTGCTGTAGCGACTGCTCCCATTAAACCCGTACTACCACCTCCATAAATCAACTGGATCTTTTGTTGGGCAAGTATTACTCCAACTCTTATGGCTGCATCAGCAAATATGTTATTTTTCCCTGGATAAGCACCTCCAAAGACACAAATTTTTTTAATGCGCTGGGACGAAGTACTTTCCATTTTTTTTCGAGTGCCTGAAAGAGAATAAGTACATGGTGTAATATATAGGCGACTGAGTAGTGAATCAGACAAGAGTAATAATGTCGCCGAAAGTGTATTTGACCTGTCAGAAGAAAATGTTAACCTACCTAACAAAAGATTTTTGCGTGATTTCAGGAAGAAAATCAAAAAGAGAAGAAAAATCAACCATAAAAGACCAATAAAAAAAATGAGAATAATTACACAAATCGAACAACACGTAAATTAAACCGAAATGAAGTTATTGCAAATCAAACCAAAAGCTGAGAAGTCATTTATTGTAGTTGTGATTGTGGCTCACATCTTCCTCTGGTTTTACGTCCAGAAACGGCTTAAACGCCTTCTATGAGTCGAGGATATGCTTCCCATCCAGTTTTCTTACAAGCTGGCAAACAGGGTCTTTTAACATCAGATTCCCAAGATGTTGCCATTCCCTTTGGAATTGCAGCCATAAATCAAGAATTTCTCTTTGTACGTGATAACTCGTATAATTATATAGTTTTTAGTTATGTTTTATTATTGTTTTGTGTCAAATACGAGTTATTATTGTTTAGTCTAATTGTGTTTATGATCTTTTATATTTTTATGTAATTTGGTGTTTTTCACAAGTTTCTTTGAGTGATTTCAGATTACTAGAATTAAGGGCAAATCCAGTTCAGTTCCAGTTCCGACACCTTTTGCCATATCAGCTATATCTGGAGTTTCACTGAAGCAATAAGGCTGAAATTTGTAGCCGTGCAAAGATAAGAGGCATATCTATCTTTTTCATGTTTTACACTTCTTGAAACGGAGTCGTTTTCCCTAGCGAAATCGACCATCAAGTTGGCTGATGTGCAATGACGTCTGTGCTGACCTGTTTTCGTATTTTGCCCATATCTGCTTATCCACATCAGAAAATGATCTGATTCCAATGGCTATGGATCCGTAACCGATACGGGAACCTTTGTCTAGAAGACCATATGATCAGATCAGGCCTCTAATATTGACGAAATCGACCATCAAGTTGGCTGATGTGCAATGACGTCTATGCTGACCTGTTTTCGTATTTTGCCCATATCTGCTTATCCACATCAGCAAATGAGCTGATTCCAACGGCTATGGATCCGTAACTGATAGGGGAACCTTTTTCTAGAAGACCATGTGATCATATCAGGCCTCCAACATTGACGAAATCGACCATCAAGTTGGCTGATCAAAATTGTCATACAATATGACGAAAATTGTTAGAAAAATTCACCCACCTATTATACCTACCTTTGAAATTTGTAAAGCTTGTCTCTTGTCATTTAGCCCTTCAAAATGTGTATAAATAGAGGGCCTTGGATGATTGTAGAGGATCACATTGTACATAGGTAGGATATTAGCCATTGTAATAAAATTCTCTAAGTTTTCTTCTTCTTTCTTTTCTCTAGTTTTCTTTTTCTTTAGAAAGAGCAAGAGGTTGGATAATTAATATTCTTCTTCTTCTTCTTTCTTTCTTTTATTTTCTTCTTAGATTCTATTTAATTTTATGTTTATAATGCCTATGCTAGGCTAAACTTCTATTTGGTTAAGGGTGATTTCAAAGCCCTAGACATGTTTTGTGATTGATTTTCAGATTCTATCTATCATTAATTTTCTATCAAAGTTGCTTATGTTCTTTGATGCACCCAAAAGAGTGTATCTTATTTAACCTTGCACTAAAAAGATAAATTGTAAGTATAGTAGTTAGCAAGGGTCGAGTCCTCAGGGATTGGGTTTTAGTTTATAAGTTAATAGTTTAAAACTTAAATTCAAGAACAATAAAAGAAAAGGGGTTTTTGAAGCCAGATTTAAATTAAAGTAAATAATAAGAATAAGATGCAAGGCGGTATAACCAGCCAATAAAAATATATATACTAAATTAGGCGGTATAACCAGCCAATATATATACTAAATTAGGCGGTATAACCAGCCAATATATATACTAAATTAGGCGGTATAACCAGCCAATAAAAATAAATATACTTTTAAAAATAAGCAAACTAGAAAAGTAAGAAAACAAGTAAGTAAGAAGAATCAAATATGAAAAATATGGTTAAGGTTTCATTCTCCACCACTAGACATCATTAAGAATCAATTTCAGATCTATCAATATCAACCAACTATCAAAGTTAACAACCGTAGATAACAACAAGCTCTGTTATCCCAATCTTTCCTTAGTTTGTCGTTAAATAGAACAAGCTCTCTATTTAATCTCTAACCATTAAACAACCTAGAATAAGCTCTCTAAATTCAATTTAATGGCAGCTTTATGATGAGAAAGATAGGTTGATCTAAGCAACAAACACATAAGCTCGGATTGTTCAACTTAGGTTATGTTCCACTTTGCAATTATTGAAAACTTGACCATAATCATTAATCACAAATTGCCACTTATGAATAGGAAATCAAGACAATTACACGGATCAAGACTCCTAAACTAGCAATAGATAATTATCAAGATCTATCTAGTTGTACACCTAAATAAATCAAGACAACATCATGAACAATTCTTGTAGAAGAACATAAGCAACTTTGATAGAAAATTAATGATAGATAGAATCTGAAAATCAATCACAAAACATGTCTAGGGCTTTGAAATCACCCTTAACCAAATAGAAGTTTAGCCTAGCATAGGCATTGTAAACATAAACATAAAATTAAAGAAAATCTAAGAAGAAAATAAAAGAAAGAAAGAAGAAGAGGAAGAATATTAATTATCCAACCTCTTGCTCTCTCTAAAGAAAAAGAAAACTAGAGAAAAGAAAGAAAACTAGAGAAAAGAAAGAAGAAGAAAACTTAGAGAATTTTATTAAAATGGTTAATATCCTACCTATGTACAATATGATCCCTTACAATCATCCAAGGCCCTCTATTTATACACATTTTGGAGGGCTAAATGACAAGAGACAAGCTTTACAAATTTCAAAGGTAGGTATAATAGGTGGGTGCATTTTCTAACAATTTTCGTCATACATGACGATTTTGATCAGCCAACTTGATGGTCGATTTTGTCAATTTTGGAGGCCTTATCTGATCACATGGTCTTCTAGAAAAATGTTACCCTATCAGTTACTGATCCATAACCGTTGGAATCAGCTCATTTGCTGATGTGGATAAGTAGATGTGGGCAAAATACGAAAACAGGTCAGCAGAGACGTCATTGCACATCAGCCAACTTGATGGTCGATTTCGCTAGGGAAAACGACTCCGTTTCAAGATGTGTAAAACATGAAAAAGATAGATATGCCTCTTAGCTTTGCACGGCTACAAATTTCAGCCTTATTGCTTCAGTGAAACTCGAGATATAGCTGATATGGCAAAAGGTGTCGGAACTGGAACTGAACTGGATTTGCCCTTAATTCTAGTAATCTGAAATCACTCAAAGAAACTTGTGAAAAACACCAAAATAATTAAAAATATAAAAGATCATAAACACAATTAGACTAAACAATAATAACTCGTATTTGACACAAAACAATAATAAAATATAACTAAAAACTATATAATTATACGAGTTATCACACCCCCACACTTAGATTGTTGCTAGTCCCTAGCAACGACTCAATAAAAATAAAATAAGAAAATCTAATATAATCCATTTTCGTAGGAAATCACGGTGGCACTTAGCATGTGACACAAGCCTTTAAACCCCTAGGTGTCCCTAGTGGACGAGTTTAGTCTCGTGAGGGTTTACTAGAACGATACCCACAAACATTGAAAAACTAAAATATAAATAAACTACATATACTAAAAATATTTACTCCTAATCCTTTCAATACAAATTAGAGACAATCTTTGAACAAGTCTTATAAACTAATCAATAGCTTACAGAATTTCACAAAAAATCAAGCTTGAATGTAAATTGTTTGAGTTAAGCCAATATTAGCATAACATATCTCAATCAAAATATTGCATGTTCAAATTTAATCTCAACTTCTCACATGGGATACCCTCATGATTTTCACTCTTTAAAGTAGTGGTGAAGTGTTTACACTCAATCAATCTCATGAAAACAGTTCTACCATATTCTTGCTTGTCCACCTATTCTCCCCTATTTAGATCATACAACATCATGAATCAAGAGGTCTTTAATCAAGGTTGTAATGGGGCCAAGGGGTTTGTAATGTGGTTGAAGAACAAAAGGATAAAGATATCACAAAGGTTCCAAAGAGTTCATAAAGTTTAGAGACATAAAAAGATTATACAAAGAAACTTCTCAAAACTCTTTACAAGTACATAGTCACCTAGGCCGAATATTCATGTTGGGCCTTTTCTTCATTCTAAACAACTTTGTAACATCTTTTTCTTTTTCCACAAATTCAAGAGATGGTTCATATTTTTTTTACTTAGGAATGTATTTGCCAGTATTCCATTTCTTTTTCTCTTGACTTTTCTTTTCTTTTCCCCCCACACTTATTTCTTGTTTCTAACCCAAATTTTCAATAGATCTTCCTTGTCTTTTCAACTTGTCTCAAAACATGCTAATTCATCTTTGGAACAAAGGTAAAGATATAAGTATATTTAGGCTAGGTGTAAGTTGTGGTTACCAATAAAACATCATATTTAATGTAGGCTCAAATTGGCTCACTAGTGGGGATGTTCTCTTAGAACATTAATAATGGATGGCTGTTTGGCTCTGGTTATAATCCTAATGCCTCTATCATATTCATGTTGTCACATGCATCAATATAGTCTCAACAAGGTCTAAAGCAAGTTCTAGAGAATCATGTAATCATAAGAGCACTCAAGAAAGAAATTAGATTGATTTGTATAATGCATCAATCATTATACGCTCAAAAACTCACAAGGATGATTATACAAGTCAGATTAAGTCTAAACATGCTTCTTTCTCAATCAACATATCATATTAACATTGGCTCATAAAAAGGTTGACATCAAGCTCAATTCTCATGAAAATCTTCTCACTAATAAATTTGTTTTAGACTTATGCAATTCATATCTCATCATTGTATTAAAAAGGAACTAAAACTCACAAAAAAAAAATAATAATAATAAAGACTCATAAAAAAAATAGTAGACAAAAATAAAAGAAATCCTAAATCATTCCCCCCGCACTTAATTCTTACATTGTCCTCAATGTAAGTCTATTAACCCAAATGAAAGAATCATGTGTAAGAGAAAAGAACTAATAACATAAGAATAGGAACAACTAAGACTCAAAACAAAACAAACTCATGCAACCTAAATAATCCTAAAATACTAAACAAAAATTAACAAGTAAACATAAAAAGATTAAAATCAAACTGACAAGATATGTCTCAAGTCTCCCTTACTCAGACCTTGTTCAGAATGAATACTTCTAAATTGCTTAAAACACAACAAACTTTTTTTTTTTTTTTAAGAAGGTAAAATTTAGGAGATATTACCTGTAGAGGTTGCTAACCACTTATTATAACTGAGACACAACAAACAAAATGTTAGATAATGTCACAAAGACAAAGTGCAATCCACTCCTTGCTCGTCTATATCTCTTTTTCTTTTTCCGAGCGTTTGCGAAACAACCGTAGCAGATAAACACTCATAAGCTTGGAGCTTTTTGAGTAAATCTTCAATAGTTGTAGCATAAATTATGGTTCTCCTTGCCTCTGAAAACATGAATCCATTATCCACAGCATTATCTAAATATGAAAGCAAATTACTAAAATAACCATTAATATTAAGCAAACCAATGGGTTTCTTATTTGTGACCAAAGATGACCAAGAAGCCACGCAAGCTATTTCTTCCAATGTACCCAGACCTCCTGGTAAAGCAATGAATGCATCGGCAGAATGGTACATGATTGTTATCCGTTCAGGGATACTCCAGACTTGTATTTCCTTACCCACGGTAGGTCCACAAAAACTTGTGAATAGTTTTGGCACGATTCCTAGAACTGGACTTCCTCCGGCTTGTGCTGCTGTAGCGACTGCTCCCATTAAACCCGTACTACCGCCTCCATAAATCAACTGGATCTTTTGTTGGGCAAGTATTACTCCAACTCTTATGGCTTCATCAGCGAATATGTTATTTTTCCCTCGATAAGCACCTCAAAAAACACAAAATTTTTTTATGCGTTGGGACGAAGTACTTTCCATTTTTTTTTCTTTTTTTTTTCTTTTTTTCGATGCCTGAAAGAGAATGAGTACATGGTGTAATATATAGAGGACTGAGTAGTGAATCAGACAAGAGTAATAATGTCGCCGAAAGTGTATCTGACCTGTCAGAAGAAAATGTTAACCTAACAAAAGATTTTTGCGTGATTTCAGGAAGAAAATCAAAAAGAGAAGAAAAATCAACCGTAAAAGTCAAGACTAATAATGTCGCCGAAAGTGTATTTGACCTGTCAGAAGAAAATGTTAACCTAACAAAAGATTTTTGCGTGATTTCAGGAAGAAAATCAAAAAGAGAAGAAAAATCAACCGTAAAAGACAAATAAAAAAAAAAGAGAATAATTACACAAATCGAACAACACGTAAATTAAACCAAAATTAAGTTATTGCAAATCAAACCAAAAGCTGAGAAGTCATTTATTGTAGTTGTGATTGTGGCTCACATCTTCCTCTGGTTTTACGTCCAGAAACGGCTTAAACGCCTTCTATGAGTCGAGGATATGCTTCCCATCCAGTTTTCTTACAAGCTGGCAAACAGGGTCTTTTAACATCAGATTCCCAAGATGTTGCCATTCCCTTTGGAATTGCGGCCATAAATCAAGAATTTCTCTTTGTACGTCTCCACTAGGATGCGTCTCAAGAGAAAGTTGGATATTACCCAAATTCTCCTTACTCAGTCCATCCTTAATGAATTCAATTTTATCATCTCGATTAGAGGACGGAATCCCAATAGAACGACATTTACCGTTACACGTCCATCGTGCACATTTGTGGCAATTTGAACTCATGCGCTTTGCTCGTCGCTTCTTTGCAAAAGTGCTTCTACCTGTACCTGGTAAATGCAAAACAGGAAGATATTCATCTTCACGTACCTTGGCTTCAATTATCCAACGTATGTCTGCAGGAATCCCTTTGTGCATAAGCATTCTTAATCTTTCAATTCGAACTTGGTAAAGCTTCAGTAAAATATTTCGAGGAAAAGGAGGAAATCGTTTCTGCAATCTTGTGAGAATATCATCCATCCTGAAAAAAAAATAAAAGAGAAATTGAAAGAGAAATTTATATACAATATCAGTTTTTTTTTTGGGTAGCTGATGGAACCGACTTAAATAATCACGGAGTACCGTTATCCGCCATTTAACCGGGGTAAAAAATTAAAAATTATATTTACATCTAGTTATTTTCAAAACCAGGATGAGAAAGAAAAAACAACATAAAAAAAACTCAAAAACAAAACACTCTAAATAAAATCCTAAATTCTTCCCCCCACACATAATTCTTACATTGTCATTAATGTAATGCTATTATCCCCCAATGCAAGAATTATATGTAAGAGAAAAGAACTATTAAACAAAAGAAACTTATACAGCCTAAATGAACTTAAAAGCAGTAAACACAATTAACAAAGAAACATAAGAAATAAAATAAAAACAATAAAAATAATAAAAGAAAAAGGAAAAGAAAGAGAAAGAGAAAGCAAATCTGAATATGGAAGGTTGGCAATTTCATCTTTAATTGGGCTGCCTTCCCAATTAACACTTGAGTTAGTGTTTTGAATCTAACCAACACCCTTTCTTGGCTTTTTAGGCTTGTCAGGCTCATACATGAAATTTCCCAAATTTATGCGTTTAAGAGGAAGCTTTCTTTGCACAACAGTGGATGCATTCTCCATTACAAGTATTATTCCATCATCCTTGGTGGTGCATATCTCATCGAGGAATGGTGCATCTTTTGGTACTTGTTGAATGATATCCACAAACAAACTGTTTAAGGTTTCCAGCGTGTCTTGTTCATGTTCATCCTCCTTGAACTTTGCAAATCTACTAGGAAAAGGTGGAGAAGAAACATTAGTAAAAAGTGGAACTTTAAACGTTACCTCAGGTGCTGAAATACTCTTATTTGGATCATTGGCTTCATTATCCTCAAGAATAGAATTCATCTCTAATTTTGTCTCATCCTCATCTTGTTCCTCATTCCTCAAGGTCACAATAGTAGTATTCTCCTTTGGGTTAATCATTGTTTGGGCAGGGAGTTCTTCAGATCTTTGTGCTACCCATCCCACCATACTACTAGTCAATTGGATCATTTGCTTTTCCAAACTCTGGATGCTTGCCCTTGTTTCCTGTTGAAATTGCAATGTATCAGTAACAAGAGAATAGACAAGATCTTCTAAAGAAGTACCTGAGTTTTGAGTCATATGTGGTGGTTGAAAAAGATCTGGTTCTTGGGACCATGATTGATTGAAGCTAGATGGATGAGTGTAATTGGCATAAGGATCTACTTCTTGGTAATTTTTCGAGTAGCCATAATTAGTATGATCCCACCATCCCTCATGGTAAGTGTTTGAGTAATGATCATACTGTTGGTCTTGGAACACTTGATGGCCTTGACATCCTCCCATGGCCAATTGTTGAACTGGGAAGGTGAGATTGGCTTGTTGATTCTCCATGTTCATGTATGCCACCAACTCTTCAAGTGTTAGATTGCTCAATTCCATCGTTTTTTTTTATTTTTTTAATTTTTTTTTCAAAATTTGATAAGAAAAACCCGTATGTACAAGAAAATAAAACTCATTAGAACTGAAAATAAGAATAAACCAAGTAACAAATAAACTAAAGAAAACAATCCCCGGCAACGGCGCCAAAAATTTGATGCACCCAAAAGAGTGTATCTTATTTAACCTTGCACTAAAAAGATAAATTGTAAGTATAGTAGTTAGCAAGGGTCGAGTCCTCAGGGATTGGGTTTTAGTTTATAAGTTAATAGTTTAAAACTTAAATTCAAGAACAATAAAAGAAAAGGGGTTTTTGAAGCCAGATTTAAATTAAAGTAAATAATAAGAATAAGATGCAAGGCGGTATAACCAGCCAATAAAAATATATATACTAAATTAGGCGGTATAACCAGCCAATATATATACTAAATTAGGCGGTATAACCAGCCAATATATATACTAAATTAGGCGGTATAACCAGCCAATAAAAATAAATATACTTTTAAAAATAAGCAAACTAGAAAAGTAAGAAAACAAGTAAGTAAGAAGAATCAAATATGAAAAATATGGTTAAGGTTTCATTCTCCACCACTAGACATCATTAAGAATCAATTTCAGATCTATCAATATCAACCAACTATCAAAGTTAACAACCGTAGATAACAACAAGCTCTGTTATCCCAATCTTTCCTTAGTTTGTCGTTAAATAGAACAAGCTCTCTATTTAATCTCTAACCATTAAACAACCTAGAATAAGCTCTCTAAATTCAATTTAATGGCAGCTTTATGATGAGAAAGATAGGTTGATCTAAGCAACAAACACATAAGCTCGGATTGTTCAACTTAGGTTATGTTCCACTTTGCAATTATTGAAAACTTGACCATAATCATTAATCACAAATTGCCACTTATGAATAGGAAATCAAGACAATTACACGGATCAAGACTCCTAAACTAGCAATAGATAATTATCAAGATCTATCTAGTTGTACACCTAAATAAATCAAGACAACATCATGAACAATTCTTGTAGAAGAACTGATAACTCGTATAATTATATAGTTTTTAGTTATGTTTT
Organism: Fremontodendron californicum; assembly: GCA_030761205.1. Taxonomy (NCBI): domain Eukaryota; kingdom Viridiplantae; phylum Streptophyta; class Magnoliopsida; order Malvales; family Malvaceae; genus Fremontodendron; species Fremontodendron californicum. Next base: position 3,908,522 of record JAULJL010000019.1, on the reverse strand, counting down.
ATTATTGTTTTGTGTCAAATACGAGTTATTATTGTTTAGTCTAATTGTGTTTATGATCTTTTATATTTTTATGTAATTTGGTGTTTTTCACAAGTTTCTTTGAGTGATTTCAGATTACTAGAATTAAGGGCAAATCTAGTTCAGTTCCAGTTCCGACACATTTTTCCATATCAGCTATATCTGGAGTTTCACTGAAGCAATAAGGCTGAAATTTGTAGCCGTGCAAAGCTAAGAGGCATATCTATCTTTTTCATGTTTTATACTTCTTGAAACAGAGTCGTTTTCCCTAGCGAAATCGACCATCAAGTTGGCTGATGTGCAATGACGTCTGTGCTGACCTGTTTTCGTATTTTGCCCATATCTGCTTATCCACATTAGCAAATGAGCTGATTCCAATGGCTATGGATCCGTAACTGATACGGGAACCTTTGTCTAGAAGACCATATGATCAGATCAGGCCTCTAATATTGACGAAATCGACCATCAAGTTGGCTGATGTGCAATGACGTCTGTGCTGACATGTTTTCGTATTTTGCTCATATCTGCTTATCCACATCAGCAAATGAGCTGATTCCAACGGCTATGGATCCGTAACTGATAGGGGAACCTTTTTCTAGAAGACCATGTGATCAGATCAGGCCTCCAATATTGACGAAATCGACCATCAAGTTGGCTGATCAAAATTGTCATACAATATGATGAAAATTGTTAGAAAAATTCACCCACCTATTATACCTACCTTTGAAATTTGTAAAGCTTGTCTCTTGTCATTTAGCCTTCCAAAATGTGTATAAATAGAGGGCCTTGGATGATTGTAGAGGATCATATTGTACATAGGTAGGATATTAGCCATTTTAATAAAATTCTCTAAGTTTTCTTCTTCTTTCTTTTCTCTAGTTTTCTTTCTTTTCTGTAGTTTTCTTTTTCTTTAGAGAGAGCAAGAGGTTGGATAATTAATATTCTTCCTCTTCTTCTTTCTTTCTTTTATTTTCTTCTTAGATTTTCTTTAATTTTATGTTTATGTTTATAATGCCTATGCTAGGCTAAACTTCTATTTGGTTAAGGGTGATTTCAAAGCCCTAGACATGTTTTGTGATTGATTTTCAGATTCTATCTATCATTAATTTTCTATCAAAGTTGCTTATGTTCTTCTACAAGAATTGTTCATGATGTTGTCTAGATTTATTTAGGTGTACAACTAGATAGATCTTGATAATTATCTATTGCTAGTTTAGGAGTCTTGATCCGTGTAATTGTCTTGATTTCCTATTCATAAGTGGCAATTTGTGATTAATGATTATGGTCAAGTTTTCAATAATTGCAAAGTGGAACATAACCTAAGTTGAACAATCCGAGCTTATGTGTTTGTTGCTTAGATCAACCTATCTTTCTCATCATAAAGCTGCCATTAAATTGAATTTAGAGAGCTTATTCTAGGTTGTTTAATGGTTAGAGATTAAATAGAGAGCTTGTTCTATTTAACGACAAACTAAGGAAAGATTGGGGTAACAGAGCTTGTTGTTATCTACGGTTGTTAACTTTGATAGTTGGTTGATATTGATAGATCTGAAATTGATTCTTAATGATGTCTAGTGGTGGAGAATGAAACCTTAACCATATTTTTCATATTTGATTCTTCTTACTTATTTGTTTTCTTACTTTTAGTTTGCTTATTTTTTATATTTATTTTTATTGGCTGGTTATACCGCCTAATTTGTATATTAACTTTGTTTTATTTTTATTGGCTGGTTATACCGCCTAATTTAGTATATATATTTTTATTGGCTGGTTATACCGCCTAATTTAGTATATATATTTTTATTGGCTGGTTATACCGCCTTGCATCTTATTCTTATTATTTACTTTAGTTTAAATCTGGCTTCAAAAACCCCTTTTCTTTTATTGTTCTTGAATTTAAGTTTTAAACTATTAACTTATAAACTAAAACCCAATCCCTGAGGACTCGACCCTTGCTAACTACTATACTTACAATTTATCTTTTTAGTGCAAGGTTAAATAAGATACACTCTTTTGGGTGCATCAAATTTTTACTCCTAATCCTTTCAATACAAATTAGAGACAATATTTGAACAAGTCTTATAAACTAATCAATAGCTTAAAAAATTTCACAAAAAATCATGCTTGAATGTAAATTGTTTGAGTTAAGCCAATATTAGCATAACATATCTCAATCAAAATAGTGCATGTTCAAATTTAATCTCAACTTCTCACATGGGATACTCTCTTGATTTTCACTCTTTAAAGTAGTGGTAAAGTGTTTACACTCAATCAATCTCATGAAAACACTTCTACCATATGCTTGCTTGTCCACCTATTCTCCACTAAAAGATCATGCAACTTCATAAATCAAGAGGTCTTTAATCAAGGTTGTAATGGGGCCAAGGGGTTTGTAATGTGGTTGAAGAACAAAAGGATAAAGATATCACAAAGGTTCCAAAGAGTTCATAAAGTTTAGAGACATAAAAAGATTATACAAAGAAACTTCTCAAAACTTTTTACAAGTACATAGTCACCTAGGCCGGATATTCATGTTGGGCCTTTTCTTCATTCTAAACGACTTTGTAACATCTTTTTCTTTTTCCACAAATTCAAGAGATGATTCATATATATATATATATATTTTTTACATAGGAATGTATTTGCCAGTATTCCATTTCTTTTTCTCTTGACTTTTCTTTTCTTTTCCCCCCACACTTATTTCTTGTTTCTAACCCAAATTTTTAACTAAAAATATCACTTTTTTTTTTTTCAATGTCTCAAAATATATAATCCATCTTTAGAACAAGGGTAAGGATATAAGTATATTTAGGCTAGGTGTAAGTTGTGGTTACCAATAAAACATCATATTTAATGTAGGCTCAAATTGGCTCACTAGTGGGGATGTTCTCTTAGAACATTAATAATGGATGGCTGTTTGGCTCTGGTTATTCCTAATGCCTCTATCATATTCATGTTGTTACATGCATCAATATAGTCTCAAAATGGTTTAAAGCAAGTTCTAGAGAATCATGTAATCATAAGAGCACTCAAGAAAGAAATTAGATTGATTTGTATAATGCATCAATCATTTTAGGCTCAAAAACTCACAAGAATGATTATACAAGTCAGATTAAGTCTAAACATGCTTCTTTCTCAATCAACATATCATATTAACATTGGCTCATAAAAAGGTTGATATCAAGTTCAATTCTCATGAAAATCTTCTCACTAATAAATCTGTTTTAGACTTATGCAATTCATATCTCATCATTGTATTAAAAAGGAACTAAAACACACTAAAAATAATAATAATAAAGACTCATAAAAAAAATAGTAGACAAAAATAAAAGAAATCCTAAATCATTCCCCCCACACTTAATTCTTACATTGTCCTCAATGTAAGTCTATTAACCCAAATGAAAGAATCATGTGTAAGAGAAAAGAACTAATAACATAAGAATAGGAACAACTAATACTCAAAACAAAACAAACTCATGCAACCTAAATAATCCTAAAATACTAAACAAAAATTAACAAGTAAACATAAAAAATAAAAATAAAAACAATAAAAATAAAAATAATAAAAGAAAAGAAAAGAAAAGAAAAGAAAAAGGAAAAGAAAGAGAAAGCAAATCTGAATATGGAAGGTTGGCAATTTCTTCTTTAATTGGGTTGCCTTCCCAATTAACACTTGAGTTAGTGTTTTGAACCTAACCAACACCCCTTCTTGGCTTTTTAGGCTTGTCAGGCTCATACATGAAATTTTCCAAATTTATGCGTTTGAGATGAAGCTTTCTTTGCACAACAGTGGATGCATTCTCCATTACAAGTATTATTCCATCATCCTTTGTGGTGCATATCTCATCGAGGAATGGAGCATATTTTGATACTTGTTGAATGGCATCCACAAACAAGTTGTTTAAGGTTTTTGGCATGTGTTGTTCATGTTCTTCCTCCATGAACTTTGCAAATCTACTAGGAAAAGGTGGAGAAGAAACATTAGTAAAAAGTGGAACCTTAAACGTTACCTCAGGTGCCGAAATACTCTTATTTGGATTTGTGGCTTCATTATCCTCAAGAATAGAATCCATCTCTAATTTTGTCTCATCCTCATCTTGTTCCTCATTCCTCAAGGTCACAATCGTAGCATTCTCCTTTGGGATAATCATCGTTTGGGCAGGGAGTTCTTCAGATCTTTGTGCTACCCATCCCACCATACTACTAGTCAATTGGATCATTTGCTTTTCCAAACTCTGGATGCTTGCCCTTGTTTCCTGTTGAAATTGCAATGTATCAGTAACAAGAGAATAGACAAGATCTTCTAAAGAAGTACCTGAGTTTTGAGTCATATGTGGTGGTTGAAAAAGATCTGGTTCTTGGGACCATGATTGATTGAAGCTAGATGGATGAGTGTAATTGGCATAAGGATCTACTTCTTGGTAATTTTTCGAGTAGCCATAATTAGTATGATCCCACCATCCCTCATGGTAAGTTTTTGAGTAATGATTATACTGTTGGTCTTGGAACCCTTGATGGCCTTGACATCCTCCCATGGCCAATTGTTGAACTCGGTAGGTGAGATTGGCTTGTTGATTTTCCATGTTCATGTATGCCACCAACTCTTCAAGTGTTAGATTGCTCAATTCCATCGTTTTTTTTTTTTTTCAAAATTTGATAAGAAAAACTTGTATGTACAAGAAAATATAACTAATTAGAACTGAAAATAAGAATAAACCAAGTAACAAATAAACTAAAGAAAACAATCCCCGGCAACGTGATGCACCCAAAAGAGTGTATCTTATTTAACCTTGCACTAAAAAGATAAATTATAAGTATAGTAGTTAGCAAGGGTCGAGTCCTCAGGGATTGGGTTTTAGTTTATAAGTTAATAGTTTAAAACTTAAATTCAAGAACAATAAAAGAAAAAGAGTTTTTGAAGCCAGATTTAAACTAAAGTAAATAATAAGAATAAGATGCAAGGCGGTATAACCAGCCAATAAAAATATATATACTAAATTAGGCGGTATAACCAGCCAATAAAAATATATATACTAAATTAGACGGTATAACCAGCCAATAAAAATAAAACAAAGTTAATATACAAATTAGGCGGTATAACCAGCCAATAAAAATAAATATAAAAAATAAGCAAACTAAAAGTAAGAAAACAAATAAGTAAGAAGAATCAAATATGAAAAATATGGTTAAGGTTTCATTCTCCACCACTAGACATCATTAAGAATCAATTTCAGATCTATCAATATCAACCAACTATCAAAGTTAACAACCGTAGATAACAACAAGCTCTGTTACCCCAATCTTTCCTTAGTTTGTCGTTAAATAGAACAAGCTCTCTATTTAATCTCTAACCATTAAACAACCTAGAATAAGCTCTCTAAATTCAATTTAATGGCAGCTTTATGATGAGAAAGATAGGTTGATCTAAGCAACAAACACATAAGCTCGGATTGTTCAACTTAGGTTATGTTCCACTTTGCAATTATTGAAAACTTGACCATAATCATTAATCACAAATTGCCACTTATGAATAGGAAATCAAGACAATTACACGGATCAAGACTCCTAAACTAGCAATAGATAATTATCAAGATCTATCTAGTTGTACACCTAAATAAATCTAGACAACATCATGAACAATTCTTGTAGAAGAACATAAGCAACTTTGATAGAAAATTAATGATAGATAGAATCTGAAAATCAATCACAAAACATGTCTAGGGCTTTGAAATCACCCTTAACCAAATAGAAGTTTAGCCTAGCATAGGCATTACAAACATAAACATAAAATTAAAGAAAATCTAAGAAGAAAATAAAAGAAAGAAAGAAGAAGAGGAAGAATATTAATTATCCAACCTCTTGCTCTCTCTAAAGAAAAAGAAAACTAGAGAAAAGAAAGAAAACTAGAGAAAAGAAAGAAGAAGAAAACTTAGAGAATTTTATTAAAATGGCTAATATCCTACCTATGTACAATATGATCCCTTACAATCATCCAAGGCCCTCTATTTATACACATTTTGGAGGGCTAAATGACAAGAGACAAGCTTTACAAATTTCAAAGGTAGGTATATGACGATTTTGATCAGCCAACTTGATGGTCGATTTCGTCAATATTGGATGCCTGATCTGATCACAGGGTCTTCTAGAAAAAGGTTCCCCTATCAGTTACGGAACCATAGCCGTTGGAATCAGCTCATTTGCTGATGTGGTTAAGCAGATATGGGCAAAATACGAAAACATGTCAGCACAGACGTCATTGCACATCAGCCACCTTGATGGTCGATTTCTTCAATATTGGAGGCCTGATCTGATCACATGGTCTTCTAGACAAAGGTTCCCCTATCAGTTACGGAACCATAGCCGTTGGAATCAGCTCATTTGCTGATGTGGTTAAGCAGATATGGGCAAAATACGAAAACATGTCAGCACAGACGTCATTGCACATCAGCCAACTTGATGGTCGATTTCGCTAGGGAAAACGACTCCGTTTTAAGAAGTGTAAAACATGAAAAAGATAGATATGCCTCTTAGCTTTGCATGGCTACAAATTCCAGCCTTATTGCTTCAGTGAAACTCGAGATATAGCTGATATGGCAAAAGGTGTCGGAACTGAAACTGAACTGGATTTGCCCTTAATTCTAGTAATCTGAAATCACTCAAAGAAACTTGTGAAACACACCAAAATACATAAAAATATAAAAGATCATAAACACAATTAGACTAAACAATAATAACTCGTATTTGACACAAAACATTAATAAAACATAACTAAAAACTATATAATTATACGAGTTATCACACCCCCACACTTAGATTGTTGCTAGTCCCTAGCAACGACTCAATAAAAATAAAATAAGAAAATCTAATCTAATCCACTTTCGTAGGAAATCACGGTGGCACTTAGCATGTGACACAAGCCTTTAAACCCCTAGGTGTCCCTAGTGGACGAGTTTAGTCTCGTGAGGGTTTACTAGAACGATACCCACAAACATTGAAAAATTAAAATATAAATAAACTACATATAAATAAACTACATATACTAAAAATATTTACTCCTAATCCTTTCAATACAAATTAGAGACAATATTTGAACAAGTCTTATAAACTAATCAATAGCTTAAAGAATTTCACAAAAAATCATGCTTGAATGTAAATTGTTTGAGTTAAGCCAATATTAGCATAACATATCTCAATCAAAATATTGCATGTTCAAATTTAATCTCAACTTCTCACATGGGATACCCTCATGATTTTCACTCTTTAAAGTAGTGGTGAAGTGTTTACACTCAATCAATCTCATGAAAACAGTTCTACCATATTCTTGCTTGTCCACCTATTCTCCACTATTTAGATCATACAACTTCATGAATCAAGAGGTCTTCAATCAAGGTTGTAATGGGGCCAAGGGGTTTGTAATGTGGTTGAAGAACAAAAGGATAAAGATATCACAAAGGTTCCAAAGAGTTCACAAAGTTTAGAGACATAAAAAGATCATACAAAGAAACTTCTCAAAACTCTTTACAAGTACATAGTCACCTAGGCCGGATATTCATGTTGGGCCTTTTCTTCATTCTAAACAACTTTGTAACATCTTTTTCTTTTTCCACAAATTCAAGAGATGATTCATTTATATATATATATTTTTTACATAGGAATGTATTTGCCAGTATTCCATTTCTTTTTCTCTTGACTTTTCTTTTCTTTTCCCCCCACACTTATTTCTTGTTTCTAACCCAAATTTTTAACTAAAAATATCCCTTGTTTTTTTTTGCAATATGTCTCAAAATATATAATCCATCTTTAGAACAAGGGTAAGGATATAAGTATATTTAGGCTAGGTGTAAGTTGTGGTTACCAATAAAACATCATATTTAATGTAGGCTCAAATTGGCTCACTAGTGGGGATGTTCTCTTAGAACATTAATAATGGATGGCTGTTTGGCTCTGGTTATAATCCTAATGCCTCTATCATATTCATGTTGTCACATGTATCAATATAGTCTCAAACGGTTTAAAGCAAGTTCTAGAGAATCATGTAATCATAAGAGCACTCAAGAAAGAAATTAGATTGATTTGTATAATGCATCAATCATTATAGGCTCAAAAACTCACAAGGATGATTATACAAGTCAGATTAAGTCTAAACATGCTTCTTTCTCAATCAACATATCATATTAACATTGGCTCATAAAAAGGTTGACATCAAGCTCAATTCTCATGAAAATCTTCTCACTAATAAATCTGTTTTAGACTTATGCAATTCATATCTCATCATTGTATTAAAAAGGAACTAAAACACACTAAAAAAATAATAATAATAATAATAAAGACTCATAAAAAAAAATAGTAGACAAAAATAAACGAAATCCTAAATCATTCCCCCCACACTTAATTCTTACATTGTCCTCAATGTAAGTCTATTAACCCAAATGAAAGAATCATGTGTAAGAGAAAAGAACTAATAACATAAGAATAGGAACAACTAAGACTCAAAACAAAACAAACTCATGCAACCTAAATAATCCTAAAATACTAAACAAAAATTAAAAAGTAAACGTAAAAAGATTAAAATCAAACTGACAAGGTATGTCTCAAGTCTCCCTTACTCAGACCTTGTTCAGAATGAATACTTCTAAATTGCTTAAAACACAACAAACTCTTTTTTTTTTTTTTTTGAAAAGAAGAAATCAAACTGACAAGGTATGTCTCAAGTCTCCCTTACTCAGACCTTGTTCAGAATGAATACTTCTAAATTGCTTAAAACACAACAAACTTTTTTTTTTTTTTTAAGAAGGTAAAATTTAGGAGATATTACCTGTAGAGGTTGCTAACCACTTATTATAACTGAGACACAATAAACAAAATGTTAGATAATGTCACAAAGACAAAGTGCAATCCACTCCTTGCTCGTCCATATCTCTTTTTCTTTTTCCGAGCGTTTGCGAAACAACCGTAGCAGATAAATACTCATAAGCTTGGAGCTTTTTGAGTAAATCTTCAATGGTTGTAGCAGAAATTATGGTTCTCCTTGCCTCTGAAAACATGAATCCATTATCCACAGCATTATCTAAATATGAAAGCAAATTACTAAAATAACCATTAATATTAAGCAAACCAATGGGTTTCTTATTTGTGACCAAAGATGACCAAGAAGCCACGCAAGCTATTTCTTCCAATGTACCCAGACCTCCTGGTAAAGCAATGAATGCATCGGCAGAATGGTACATGATTGTTATCCGTTCAGGGATACTCCAGACTTGTATTTCCTTACCCACGGTAGGTCCACAAAAACTTGTGAATAGTTTTGGCACGATTCCTAGAACTGGACTTCCTCCGGCGTGTGCTGCTGTAGCGACTGCTCCCATTAAACCCGTACTACCGCCTCCATAAATCAACTGGATCTTTTGTTGGGCAAGTATTACTCCAACTCTTATGGCTTCATCAGCGAATATGTTATTTTTCCCTGGATAAGCACCTCCAAAAACACAAATTTTTTTAATGCGTTGGGACGAAGTACTTTCCATTTTTTTTTTCTTTTTCGAGTGCCTGAAAGAGAATGAGTACATGGTGTAATATATAGAGGACTGAGTAGTGAATCAGACAAGAGTAATAATGTCGCCGAAAGTGTATCTGACCTGTCAGAAGAAAATATTAACCTAACAAAAGATTTTTGCGTGATTTCAGGAAGAAAATCAAAAAGAGAAGAAAAAATCAACCGTAAAAGACAAATAAAAAAAACGAGAATAATTACACAAATCGAACAACACGTAAATTAAACCAAAATAAAGTTATTGCAAATCAAACCAAAAACTGAGAAGTCATTTATTGTAGTTGTGATTGTGGCTCACATCTTCCTCTGGTTTTACGTCCAGAAACGGCTTAAACGCCTTCTATGAGTCGAGGATATGCTTCCCATCCAGTTTTCTTACAAGCTGGCAAACAGGGTCTTTTAACATCAGATTCCCAAGATGTTGCCATTCCCTTTGGAATTGCGGCCATAAATCAAGAATTTCTCTTTGTACGTCTCCACTAGGATGCGTCTCAAGAGAAAGTTGGATATTACCCAAATTCTCCTTACTCAGTCCATCCTTAATGAATTCAATTTTATCATCTCGATTAGAGGACGGAATCCCAATAGAACGACATTTACCGTTACACGTCCATCGTGCACATTTGTGGCAATTTGAACTCATGCGCTTTGCTCGTCGCTTCTTTGCAAAAGTGCTTCTACCTGTACCTGGTAAATGCAAAATAGGAAGATATTCATCTTCACGTACCTTGGCTTCAATTATCCAACGTATGTCTCCAGGAATCCCTTTGTGCATAAGCATTCTTAATCTTTCAAATCGAACTTGGTAAAGCTTCAGTAAAATATTTCGAGGAAAAGGAGGAAATCGTTTTTGCAATCTTGTGAGAATATCATTCATCCTGAAAAAAAAATGAAAGAGAAATTGAAAGAGAAATTTATATACACTATCAGTTTTGTGGGTAGCTGATAGAACCGATTTAAATAATCACGGAGTACCGTTATCCGCCATTTAACCGGGGTTAAAAAAAAAAATTATATTTACATCTAGTTATTTTCAAAACAAGGATAAAAAAAAAAAACAACATAAAAAGACTCAAAAATAAAACACTCTAAATAAAATCCTAAATTCTTCCCCCCACACATAATTCTTACATTGTCATTAATGTAATGCTATTATCCCCCAATGCAAGAATTATATGTAAGAGAAAAGAACTATTAAACAAAAGAAACTTATGCAGCCTAAATGAACTTAAAAACAGTAAACACAATTAACAAAGAAACATAAGAAATAAAAATAAAAACAATAAAAATAATAAAAGAAAAAGGAAAAGAAAGAGAAAGCAAATCTGAATATGGAAGGTTGGCAATTTCATCTTTAATTGGGCTGCCTTCCCAATTAACACTTGAGTTAGTGTTTTGAATCTAACCAACACCCCTTCTTGGCTTTTTACGCTTGTCAGGCTCATGCATGAAATTTCCCAAATTTATGCGTTTGAGAGGAAGCTTTCTTTGCACAACAGTGGATGCATTCTCCATTACAAGTATTATTCCATCATCCTTGGTGGTGCATATCTCATCGAGGAATGGTGCATCTTTTGGTACTTGTTGAATGACATCCACAAACAAACTGTTTAAGGTTTCCAGCGTGTCTTGTTCATGTTCATCCTCCTTGAACTTTGCGAATCTACTAGGAAAAGGTGGAGAAGAAACATTAGTAAAAATTGGAATCTCAAACGTTACCTCAGGTGCCGAAATACTCTTATTTGGATCATTGGCTTCATTATCCTCAAGAATAGAATTCATCTCTAATTTTGTCTCATCCTCATCTTGTTCCTCATTCCTCAAGGTCACAATAGCAGTATTCTCCTTTGGGTTAATCATCGTTTGGGCAGGGAGTTCTTCAGATCTTTGTGCTACCCATCCCACCATACTACTAGTCAATTGGATCATTTGCTTTTCCAAACTCTGGATGCTTGCCCTTGTTTCCTGTTGAAATTGCAATGTATCAGTAACAAGAGAATAGACAAGATCTTCTAAAGAAGTACCTGAGTTTTGAGTCATATGTGGTGGTTGAAAAAGATCTGGTTCTTGGGACCATGATTGATTGAAGCTAGATGGATGAGTGTAATTGGCATAAGGATCTACTTCTTGGAAATTTTTCGAGTAGCCATAATTAGTATGATCCCACCATCCCTCATGGTAAGTGTTTGAGTAATGATCATACTGTTGGTCTTGGAACACTTGATGGCCTTGACATCCTCCCATGGCCAATTGTTGAACTGGGGAGGTGAGATTGGCTTGTTGATTCTCCATGTTCATGTATGCCACCAACTCTTCAAGTGTTAGATTGCTCAATTCCATTGTTTTTTTTTTTTTTTTTTAAATTTGAAAAGAAAAACTTGTATGTACAAGAAAATAAAACTAATTAGAACTGAAAATAAGAATAAACCAAGTAACAAATAAACTAAAGAAAGCAATCCCCGGCAACGGCGCCAAAAATTTGATGCACCCAAAAGAGTGTATCTTATTTAACCTTGCACTAAAAAGATAAATTATAAGTATAGTAGTTAGCAAGGGTCGAGTCCTCAGGGATTGGGTTTTAGTTTATAAGTTAATAGTTTAAAACTTAAATTCAAGAACAATAAAAGAAAAAGAGTTTTTGAAGCCAGATTTAAACTAAAGTAAATAATAAGAATAAGATGCAAGGCGGTATAACCAGCCAATAAAAATATATATACTAAATTAGGCGGTATAACCAGCCAATAAAAATATATATACTAAATTAGGCGGTATAACCAGCCAATAAAAATAAAACAAAGTTAATATACAAATTAGGCGGTATAACCAGCCAATAAAAATAAATATAAAAAATAAGCAAACTAAAAGTAAGAAAACAAATAAGTAAGAAGAATCAAATATGAAAAATATGGTTAAGGTTTCATTCTCCACCACTAGACATCATTATGAATCAATTTCAGATCTATCAATATCAACCAACTATCAAAGTTAACAACCGTAGATAACAACAAGCTCTGTTACCCCAATCTTTCCTTAGTTTGTCGTTAAATAGAACAAGCTCTCTATTTAATCTCTAACCATTAAACAACCTAGAATAAGCTCTCTAAATTCAATTTAATGGCAGCTTTATGATGAGAAAGATAGGTTGATCTAAGCAACAAACACATAAGCTCGGATTGTTCAACTTAGGTTATGTTCCACTTTGCAATTATTGAAAACTTGACCATAATCATTAATCACAAATTGCCACTTATGAATAGGAAATCAAGACAATTACACGGATCAAGACTCCTAAACTAGCAATAGATAATTATCAAGATCTATCTAGTTGTACACCTAAATAAATCTAGACAACATCATGAACAATTCTTGTAGAAGAACATAAGCAACTTTGATAGAAAATTAATGATAGATAGAATCTGAAAATCAATCACAAAACATGTCTAGGGCTTTGAAATCACCCTTAACCAAATAGAAGTTTAGCCTAGCATAGGCATTACAAACATAAACATAAAATTAAAGAAAATCTAAGAAGAAAATAAAAGAAAGAAAGAAGAAGAGGAAGAATATTAATTATCCAACCTCTTGCTCTCTCTAAAGAAAAAGAAAACTAGAGAAAAGAAAGAAAACTAGAGAAAAGAAAGAAGAAGAAAACTTAGAGAATTTTATTAAAATGGTTAATATCCTACCTATGTACAATATGATCCCTTACAATCATCCAAGGCCCTCTATTTATACACATTTTGGAGGGCTAAATGACAAGAGACAAGCTTTACAAATTTCAAAGGTAGGTATATGACGATTTTGATCAGCCAACTTGATGGTCGATTTCGTCAATATTGGAGGCCTGATCTGATCACATGGTCTTCTAGAAAAAGGTTCCCCTATCAGTTACGGAACCATAGCCGTTGGAATCAGCTCATTTGCTGATGTGGTTAAGCAGATATGGGCAAAATACGAAAACATGTCAGCACAGACGTCATTGCACATCAGCCACCTTGATGGTCGATTTCTTCAATATTGGAGGCCTGATCTGATCACATGGTCTTCTAGACAAAGGTTCCCCTATCAGTTACGGAACCATAGCCGTTGGAATCAGCTCATTTTCTGATGTGGTTAAGCAGATATGGGCAAAATACGAAAACATGTCAGCACAGACGTCATTGCACATCAGCCAACTTGATGGTCGATTTCGCTAGGGAAAACGACTCCGTTTTAAGAAGTGTAAAACATGAAAAAGATAGATATGCCTCTTAGCTTTGCATGGCTACAAATTCCAGCCTTATTGCTTCAGAGAAACTCGAGATATAGCTGATATGGCAAAAGGTGTCGGAACTGAAACTGAACTGGATTTGCCCTTAATTCTAGTAATCTGAAATCACTCAAAGAAACTTGTGAAACACACCAAAATACATAAAAATATAAAAGATCATAAACACAATTAGACTAAACAATAATAACTCGTATTTGACACAAAACATTAATAAAACATAACTAAAAACTATATAATTATACGAGTTATCACAACGGCGCCAAAAATTTGATGCACCCAAAAGAGTGTACCTTATTTAACCTTGCACTAAAAAGATAAATTGTAAGTATAGTAGTTAGCAAGGGTCGAGTCCTCAGGGATTGGGTTTTAGTTTATAAGTTAATAGTTTAAAACTTAAATTCAAGAACAATAAAAGAAAAGGGGTTTTTGAAGCCAGATTTAAACTAAAGTAAATAATAAGAATAAGATGCAAGGCGGTATAACCAGCCAATAAAAATATATATACTAAATTAGGCGGTATAACCAGCCAATAAAAATATATATACTAAATTAGGCGGTATAACCAGCCAATAAAAATAAAACAAAGTTAATATACAAATTAGGCGGTATAACCAGCCAATAAAAATAAATATAAAAAATAAGCAAACTAAAAGTAAGAAAACAAATAAGTAAGAAGAATCAAATATGAAAAATATGGTTAAGGTTTCATTCTCCACCACTAGACATCATTAAGAATCAATTTCAGATCTATCAATATCAACCAACTATCAAAGTTAACAACCGTAGATAACAACAAGCTCTGTTACCCCAATCTTTCCTTAGTTTGTCGTTAAATAGAACAAGCTCTCTATTTAATCTCTAACCATTAAACAACCTAGAATAAGCTCTCTAAATTCAATTTAATGGCAGCTTTATGATGAGAAAGATAGGTTGATCTAAGCAACAAACACATAAGCTCGGATTGTTCAACTTAGGTTATGTTCCACTTTGCAATTATTGAAAACTTGACCATAATCATTAATCACAAATTGCCACTTATGAATAGGAAATCAAGACAATTACACGGATCAAGACTCCTAAACTAGCAATAGATAATTATCAAGATCTATCTAGTTGTACACCTAAATAAATCTAGACAACATCATGAACAATTCTTGTAGAAGAACATAAGCAACTTTGATAGAAAATTAATGATAGATAGAATCTGAAAATCAATCACAAAACATGTCTAGGGCTTTGAAATCACCCTTAACCAAATAGAAGTTTAGCCTAGCATAGGCATTATAAACATAAACATAAAATTAAAGAAAATCTAAGAAGAAAATAAAAGAAAGAAAGAAGAAGAGGAAGAATATTAATTATCCAACCTCTTGCCCTCTCTAAAGAAAAAGAAAACTAGAGAAAAGAAAGAAAACTAGAGAAAAGAAAGAAGAAGAAAACTTAGAGAATTTTATTAAAATGGCTAATATCCTACCTATGTACAATATGATCCTCTACAATCATCAAAGGCCCTCTATTTATACACATTTTGGAAGGCTAAATGACAAGAGACAAGCTTTACAAATTTCAAAGGTAGGTATAATAGGTGGGTGAATTTTTCTAACAATTTTCATCATATTGTATGACAATTTTGATCAGCCAACTTGATGGTCGATTTCGTCAATGTTGGAGGCCTGATCTGATCACATGGTCTGCTAGAAAAAGGTTCCCCTATCAGTTACGGATCCATAGCCGTTGAAATCAGCTCATTTGCTGATGTGGATAAGCAGATATGAGCAAAATACGAAAACATGTCAGCACAGACGTCATTGCACATCAGCCAACTTGATGGTCGATTTCGTCAATATTAGAGGCCTGATCTGATCATATGGTCTTCTAGACAAAGGTTCCCGTATCAGTTACGGATCCATAGCCATTGGAATCAGCTCATTTGCTGATGTGGATAAGCAGATATGGGCAAAATACGAAAACAGGTCAGCACAGACGTCATTGCACATTAGCCAACTTGATGGTCGATTTCGCTAGGGAAAACGACTCTGTTTCAAGAAGTATAAAACATGAAAAAGATAGATATGCCTCTTAGCTTTGCACGGCTACAAATTTCAGACGGCTACAAATTTCAGCCTTATTGCTTCAGTGAAACTCCAGATATAGCTTATATGGAAAAATGTGTCGGAACTGGAACTGAACTGGATTTGCCCTTAATTCTAGTAATCTGAAATCACTCAAAGAAACTTGTGAAAAACACCAAATTACATAAAAATATAAAAGATCATAAACACAATTAGACTAAACAATAATAACTCGTATTTGACACAAAACATTAATAAAACATAACTAAAAACTATATAATTATACGAGTTATCACACCCCCACACTTAGATTGTTGCTAGTCCCTAGCAACGACTCAATAAAAATAAAATAAGAAAATCTAATCTAATCCACTTTCGTAGGAAATCACGGTGGCACTTAGCATGTGACACAAGCCTTTAAACCCCTAGGTGTCCCTAGTGGACGAGTTTAGTCTCGTGAGGGTTTACTAGAACGATACCCACAAACATTGAAAAATTAAAATATAAATAAACTTCATATAAATAAACTACATATACTAAAAATATTTACTCCTAATCCTTTCAATACAAATTAGAGACAATATTTGAACAAGTCTTATAAACTAATCAATAGCTTAAAAAATTTCACAAAAAATCATGCTTGAATGTAAATTGTTTGAGTTAAGCCAATATTAGCATAACATATCTCAATCAAAATAGTGCATGTTCAAATTTAATCTCAACTTCTCACATGGGATACTCTCTTGATTTTCACTCTTTAAAGTAGTGGTAAAGTGTTTACACTCAATCAATCTCATGAAAACACTTCTACCATATGCTTGCTTGTCCACCTATTCTCCACTAAAAGATCATGCAACTTCATAAATCAAGAGGTCTTTAATCAAGGTTGTAATGGGGCCAAGGGGTTTGTAATGTGGTTGAAGAACAAAAGGATAAAGATATCACAAAGGTTCCAAAGAGTTCATAAAGTTTAGAGACATAAAAAGATTATACAAAGAAACTTCTCAAAACTTTTTACAAGTACATAGTCACCTAGGCCGGATATTCATGTTGGGCCTTTTCTTCATTCTAAACGACTTTGTAACATCTTTTTCTTTTTCCACAAATTCAAGAGATGATTCATATATATATATATATATATTTTTTTTACATAGGAATGTATTTGCCAGTATTCCGAACATAAGCAACTTTGATAGAAAATTAATGATAGATAGAATCTGAAAATCAATCACAAAACATGTCTAGGGCTTTGAAATCACCCTTAACCAAATAGAAGTTTAGCCTAGCATAGGCATTGTAAACATAAACATAAAATTAAAGAAAATCTAAGAAGAAAATAAAAGAAAGAAAGAAGAAGAGGAAGAATATTAATTATCCAACCTCTTGCTCTCTCTAAAGAAAAAGAAAACTAGAGAAAAGAAAGAAAACTAGAGAAAAGAAAGAAGAAGAAAACTTAGAGAATTTTATTAAAATGGCTAATATCCTACCTATGTACAATATGATCCCTTACAATCATCCAAGGCCCTCTATTTATACACATTTTGGAGGGCTAAATGACAAGAGACAAGCTTTACAAATTTCAAAGGTAGGTATAATAGGTGGGTGCATTTTCTAACAATTTTCGTCATACATGACGATTTGATCAGCCAACTTGATGGTCGATTTTGTCAATTTTGGAGGCCTTATCTGATCACATGGTCTTCTAGAAAAATGTTACCCTATCAGTTACTGATCCATAGCCGTTGGAATCAGCTCATTTGCTGATGTGGATAAGTAGATATGGGCAAAATACGAAAACAGGTCAGCACAGACGTCATTGCACATCAGCCAACTTGATGGTCGATTTCGCTAGGGAAAACGACTCCGTTTCAAGAAGTGTAAAACATGAAAAAGATAGATATGCCTCTTAGCTTTGCATGGCTACAAATTTCAGCCTTATTGCTTCAGTGAAACTCGAGATATAGCTGATATGGCAAAAGGTGTCGGAACTGGAACTGAACTGGATTTGCCCTTAATTCTAGTAATCTGAAATCACTCAAAGAAACTTGTGAAAAACACCAAAATACATAAAAATATAAAAGATCATAAACACAATTAGACTAAACAATAATAACTCGTATTTGACACAAAACAATAATAAAATATAACTAAAAACTATATAATTATACGAGTTATCATTCTTCTACAAGAATTGTTCATGATGTTGTCTTGATTTATTTAGGTGTACAACTAGATAGATCTTGATAATTATCTATTGCTAGTTTAGGAGTCTTGATCCGTGTAATTGTCTTGATTTCCTATTCATAAGTGGCAATTTGTGATTAATGATTATGGTCAAGTTTTCAATAATTGCAAAGTGGAACATAACCTAAGTTGAACAATCCGAGCTTATGTGTTTGTTGCTTAGATCAACCTATCTTTCTCATCATAAAGCTGCCATTAAATTGAATTTAGAGAGCTTATTCTAGGTTGTTTAATGGTTAGAGATTAAATAGAGAGCTTGTTCTATTTAACGACAAACTAAGGAAAGATTGGGGTAACAGAGCTTGTTGTTATCTACGGTTGTTAACTTTGATAGTTGGTTGATATTGATAGATCTGAAATTGATTCTTAATGATGTCTAGTGGTGGAGAATGAAACCTTAACCATAGTTTTCATATTTGATTCTTCTTACTTACTTGTTTTCTTACTTTTAGTTTGCTTATTTTTTATATTTATTTTTATTGGCTGGTTATACCGCCTAATTTGTATATTAACTTTATTTTATTTTTATTGGCTGGTTATACCGCCTAATTTAGTATATATATTTTTATTGGCTGGTTATACCGCCTAATTTAGTATATATATTTTTATAGGCTGGTTATACCGCCTTGCATCTTATTCTTATTATTTACTTTAGTTTAAATCTGGCTTCAAAAACCCCTTTTCTTTTATTGTTTTCTTTGAACGTAAGTTATAAACTATTAACTTATAAACTAAAACCCAATCCCTGAGGACTCGACCCTTGCTAACTACTATACTTACAATTGATCTTTTTAGTGCAAGGTTAAATAAGATACACTCTTTTGGGTGCATCAAATTTTTGGCGCCGTTGCCGGGGATTATTTTCTTTAGTTTATTAGTTCATTGGTTTATTCTTATTTTCAGTTGTAATTAATTTTATTTTTCTTGTACATACAAGTTTTTCTTATCAAATTTTGAAAAAAAAAAAATAAATAAATAAAACAATGGAATTGAGCAATCTAACACGTGAAGAGTTGGTGGCATACATGAACATGGAGAATCAACAAGCCAATCTCACCTCCCCAGTTCAACAATTGGCCATGGGAGGATGTCAAGGCCATCAAGTGTTCCAAGACCAACAGTATGATCATTACTCAAACACTTACCATGAGGGATGGTGGGATCATACTAATTATGGCTACTCGAAAAATTACCAAGAAGTAGATCCTTATGCCAATTACACTCATCCATCTAGCTTCAATCAATCATGGTCTCAAGAACCAGATCTTTTTCAACCACCACATATGACTCAAAACTCAGGTACTTCTTTAGAAGATCTTGTCGATTCTCTTGTTACTAATACTTTGCAATTTCAACAGGAAACAAGGGCAAGTATCCAGAGTTTGGAAAGGCAAATGAGCCTATTGGCTAGTAGTATGGTGGTATGGGTAGCACAAAGATCTGAAGAACTCCCTGCCCAAACGATGATTAACCCAAAGGAGAATGCTACGATTGTGACCTTGAGGAATGAGGAACAAGATGAGGATGAGACAAAATTAGAGATGGATTCTATTCTTGAGGATAATGAAGCCAAAAATCCAAATAAGAGTATTTCGGCACCTGAGGTAACGTTTAAGGTTTCACTTTTTACTAATGTTTCTTCTCCACCTTATCCTAGTAGATTTGCAAAGTTCATGGAGGAAGAACATGAACAACACATGCCAGAAACCTTAAACAACTTGTTTGTGGATGCCATTCAACAAGTATCAAAATATGCTCCATTCCTCGATGAGATATGCACCACAAAGGATGATGGAATAATACTTGTAATGGAGAATGCATCCACTGTTGTGCAAAGAAAGCTTCCTCTCAAACGCATAAATTTGGAAAATTTCATGTATGAGCCTGACAAGCCTAAAAAGCCAAGAAGGGGTGTTGGTTAGGTTCAAAACACTAACTCAAGTGTTAATTGGGAAGGCAACCCAATTAAAGAAGAAATTGCCAACCTTCCATATTCAGATTTGCTTTCTCTTTCTCTTTCTTTTCCTTTTTCTTTTCTTTTATTATTTTTATTTTTATTGTTTTTATTTTTATTTTTTATGTTTACTTGTTAATTTTTGTTTAGTATTTTAGGATTATTTAGGTTGCATGAGTTTGTTTTGTTTTGAGTCTTAGTTGTTCCTATTCTTATGTTATTAGTTCTTTTCTCTTACACATGATTTTTTCATTTGGGTTAATAGACTTACATTGAGGACAATGTAAGAATTAAGTGTGGGGGGAATGATTTAGGATTTCGTTTATTTTTGTCTACTATTTTTTTATGAGTCTTTATTATTATTATTATTTTTTTTTAGTGTGTTTTAGTTCCTTTTTAATACAATGATGAGATATGAATTGCATAAGTCTAAAACAGATTTATTAGTGAGAAGATTTTCATGAGAATTGAGCTTGATGTCAACCTTTTTATGAGCCAATGTTAATATGATATGTTGATTGAGAAAGAAACATGTTTAGACTTAATCTGACTTGTATAATCATCCTTGTGAGTTTTTGAGCCTATAATGATTGATGCATTATACAAATCAATCTAATTTCTTTCTTGAAGTGCTCTTATGATTACATGATTCTCTAGAACTTGCTTTAAACCGTTTGAGACTATATTGATACATGTGACAACATGAATATGATAGAGGCATTAGGATTATAACCAGAGCCAAACAGCCATCCATTATTAATGTTCTAAGAGAACATCCCCACTAGTGAGCCAATTTGAGCCTACATTAAATATGCTGTTTTATTGGTAACCACAACTTACACCTAGCCTAAATATACTTATATCCTTACCCTTGTTCTAAAGATGGATTATATATTTTGAGACATATTGCAAAAAAACAAGGGATATTTTTAGTTGAAAATTTGGGTTAGAAACAAGAAATAAGTGTGGGGGGAAAAGAAAAGAAAAGTCAAGAGAAAAAGAAATGGAATACTGGCAAATACATTCCTAAGTAAAAAAATATGATTCATCTCTTGAATTTGTGGAAAAAGAAAAAGATGTTACAAAGTTGTTTAGAATGAAGAAAAGCCCAACATGAATATTCGGCCTAGGTGACTATGTACTTGTAAAGAGTTTTGAGAAGTTTCTTTGTATGATCTTATTATGTCTCTAAACTTTATGAACTCTTTGGAACCTTTGTGATATCTTTATCCTTTTGTTCTTTAACCACATTATAACCCTTTGGCCCCATTACAACCTTGAATAAAGACCTCTTGATTTATGAAGTTGTATGATCTAAATAGTGGAGAATAGGTGGACAAGCAAGCATATGGTAGAAGTGTTTTCATGAGATTGATTGAGTGTAAACACTTTACCACTACTTTAAAGAGTGAAAATAAAGAGAGTATCCCATGTGAGAAGTTGAGATTAAATTTGAATATGCACTATTTTGATTGAAATATGTTATGTTAATATTGGCTTAACTCAAACAATTTACATTCAAGCATGATTTTTTGTGAAATTCTTTAAGCTATTGATTAGTTTATAAGACTTGTTCAAAGATTGTCTCTAATTTGTATTGAAAGGATTAGGAATAAATATTTTTAGTATATGTAGTTTATTTATATTTTAGTTTTTCAATGTTTGTGGGTATCGTTCTAGTAAACCCCCTCACGAGACTAAACTCGTCCACTAGGGACACCTAGGGGTTTAAAGGCTTGTGTCACATGCTAAGTGCCACCGTGATTTCCTACGAAAGTGGATTAGATTAGATTTTCTTATTTTATTTTTATTTGATTTTGCTCGAGGACTAGCAAAAAGCTAAGTGTGGGGGTGTGATAACTCGTATAATTATATAGTTTTTAGTTATGTTTTATTATTGTTTTGTGTCAAATACGAGTTATTATTGATTAGTTGATGCACCCAAAAGAGTGTATCTTATTTAACCTTGCACTAAAAAGATAAATTGTAAGTATAGTAGTTAGCAAGGGTCGAGTCCTCAGGGATTGAGTTTTAGTTTATAAGTTAATAGTTTAAAACTTAAATTCAAGAACAAGAAAAGAAAACAAGAAAAGAAAAGGGGTTTTTGAAGCCAGATTTAAACTAAAGTAAATAATAAGAATAAGATGCAAGGCGGTATAACCAGCCAATAAAAATATATATACTAAATTAGGCGGTATAACCAGCCAATAAAAATATATATACTAAATTAGGCGGTATAACCAGCCAATAAAAATAAAACAAAGTTAATATACAAATTAGGCGGTATAACCAGCCAATAAAAATAAATATAAAAAATAAGCAAACTAAAAGTAAGAAAACAAGTAAGTAAGAAGAATCAAATATGAAAAATATGGTTAAGGTTTCATTCTCCACCACTAGACATCATTAAGAATCAATTTCAGATCTATCAATATCAACCAACTATCAAAGTTAACAACCGTAGATAACAACAAGCTCTGTTACCCCAATCTTTCCTTAGTTTGTCGTTAAATAGAACAAGCTCTCTATTTAATCTCTAACCATTAAACAACCTAGAATAAGCTCTCTAAATTCAATTTAATGGCAGCTTTATGATGAGAAAGATAGGTTGATCTAAGCAACAAACACATAAGCTCGGATTGTTCAACTTAGGTTATGTTCCACTTTGCAATTATTGAAAACTTGACCATAATCATTAATCACAAATTGCCACTTATGAATAGGAAATCAAGACAATTACACGGATCAAGACTCCTAAACTAGCAATAGATAATTATCAAGATCTATCTAGTTGGACACCTAAATAAATCAAGACAACATCATGAACAATTCTTGTAGAAGAACATAAGCAACTTTGATAGAAAATTAATGATAGATAGAATCTGAAAATCAATTATAAAACATGTCTAGAGCTTTGAAATCACCCTTAACCAAATAGAAGTTTAGCCTAGCATAGGCATTGTAAACATAAACATAAAATTAAAGAAAATCTAAGAAGAAAATAAAAGAAAGAAAGAAGAAGAGGAAGAATATTAATTATCCAACCTCTTGCTCTCTCTAAAGAAAAAGAAAACTAGAGAAAAGAAAGAAAACTAGAGAAAAGAAAGAAGAAGAAAACTTAGAGAATTTTATTAAAATGGCTAATATCCTACCTATGTACAATATGATCCTCTACAATCATCCAAGGCCCTCTATTTATACACATTTTGGAAGGCTAAATGACAAGAGACAAGCTTTACAAATTTCAAAGGTAGGTATAATAGGTGGGTGAATTTTTCTAACAATTTTCGTCATATTGTATGACAATTTTGATCAGCCAACTTCATGGTCGATTTCGTCAATGTTGGAGGCCTGATCTGATCACATGGTCTTCTAGAAAAAGGTTCCCCTATCAGTTACGGATCCATAGCCGTTGGAATCAGCTCATTTGCTGATGTGGATAAGCAGATATGGGCAAAATACGAAAACATGTCAGCACAGACGTCATTGCACATCAGCCAACTTGATTGTCGATTTCGTCAATATTAGAGGCCTGATCTGATCATATGGTCTTCTAGACAAAGGTTCCCGTATCAGTTACGGATCCATAGCCATTGGAATCAGCTCATTTGCTGATGTGGATAAGCAGATATGGGCAAAATACGAAAACAGGTCAGCACAGACGTCATTGCACATCAGCCAACTTGATGGTCGATTTCGCTAGGGAAAACGACTCCGTTTCAAGAAGTATAAAACATGAAAAAGATAGATATGCCTCTTAGCTTTGCACGGCTACAAATTTCATCCTTATTGCTTCAGTGAAACTCCAGATATAGCTGATATGGCAAAATGTGTCGGAACTGGAACTGAACTGGATTTGCCCTTAATTCTAGTAATCTGAAATCACTCAAAGAAACTTGTGAAAAACACCAAATTACATAAAAATATAAAAGATCATAAACACAATTAGACTAAACAATAATAACTCGTATTTGACACAAAACAATAATAAAACATAACTAAAAACTATATAAATATACGAGTTATCACACCCCCACACTTAGATTGTTGCTAGTCCCTAGCAACGACTCAATAAAAATAAAATAAGAAAATCTAATCTAATCCACTTTCGTAGGAAATCACGGTGGCACTTAGCATGTGACACAAGCCTTTAAACCCCTAGGTGTCCCTAGTGGACGAGTTTAGTCTCGTGAGGGTTTACTAGAACGATACCCACAAACATTGAAAAATTAAAATATAAATAAACTACATATACTAAAAATATTTACTCCTAATCCTTTCAATACAAATTAGAGACAATCTTTGAACAAGTCTTATAAACTAATCAATAGCTTAAAAAAATTTCACAAAAAATCATGCTTGAATGTAAATTGTTTGAGTTAAGCCAATATTAGCATAACATATCTCAATCAAAATAGTGCATGTTCAAATTTAATCTCAAGTTCTCACATGGGATACCCTCATGATTTTCACTCTTTAAAGTAGTGGTGAAGTGTTTACACTCAATCAATCTCATGAAAACAGTTCTACCATATTCTTGCTTGTCCACCTATTCTCCACTATTTAGATCATACAACTTCATGAATCAAGAGGTCTTTTATCAAGGTTGTAATGGGGCCAAGGGGTTTGTAATGTTGTTGAAGAACAAAAGGATAAAGATATCACAAAGGTTCCAAAGAGTTCATAAAGTTTAGAGACATAAAAAGATCATACAAAGAAACTTCTCAAAACTCTTTACAAGTACATAGTCACCTAGGCCGGATATTCATGTTGGACCTTTTCTTCATTCTGAACAACTTTGTAACATCTTTTTCTTTTTCCCAAAATTCAAGAGATGATTCATTTTTTTTTTTTAATGTATTTGCCAGTATTCCATTTCTTTTTTTTCTTTTTTTCCCCCCCACACTTATTTCTTGTTTCTAACACAAATTTTCAATAGATCTTCCTTGTCTTTGCAACTTGTCTCAAAACATGCTAATTCATCTTTGGAACAACGGTAAGGATATAAGTATATTTAGGTTAGGGACAAGTTATGGTTACCAAAGAGATAGCTTATTCAATGTAGGCTCAAATTGGCTCACTAGGGGTGTGTTCTCTTGGAACATCAATAAGGGATGGCTGTTTGGCCCTCGCTAAAAATCCTAATGCCTCTATCATATTCATGTTGTCACATGCATCAATATAGTCTCAACAAGGTCTAAAGCAAGTTCTAGAGAATCATGTAATCATAAGAGCACTCAAGAAAGAAATTAGATTGATTTATATAATGCATCAATCATTATAGGCTCAAAAACTCACAAGGATGATTATACAAGTCAGATTAAGTCTAAACATGCTTCTTTCTCAATCAACATATCATATTAACATTGGCTCATAAAAATTAGTATCAAGCTTAATTCTCATGAAAATTTTCTCACTAATAAATCTGTTTTAGACTTATGCAATTCATATCTCATCATAGTATTGAAAAGGAACTAAAACACACTAAAAATAATAATAAAGACTCATAAAAAAAATAGTAGACAAAAATAAAAGAAATCCTAAATCCTTCCCCCCACACTTAATTCTTACATTGTCCTCAATGTAAGTCTATTAACTCAAATGAAAGAATCATGTGTAAGAGAAAAGAACTAATAACATAAGAATAGGAACAACTAAGACTCAAAACAAAACAAAACCATGCAACCTAAATAATCCTAAAATACTAAACAAAAATTAACAAGTAAACATAAAAAGATTAAAATCAAACTGACAAGGTATGTCTCAAGTCTCCCTTACTCAGACCTTGTTCAGAATGAATACTTCTAAATTGCTTAAAACACAACAAACTTTTTTTTTTTTTTTAAGAAGGTAAAATTTAGGAGATATTACCTGTAGAGGTTGCTAACCACTTATTATAACTGAGACACAACAAACAAAATGTTAGATAATGTCACAAAGACAAAGTGCAATCCACTCCTTGCTCGTCCATATCTCTTTTTCTTTTTTCGAGCGTTTGCGAAACAACCGTAGCAGATAAACACTCATAAGCTTGGAGCTTTTTAAGTAAATCTTCAATGGTTGTAGCAGAAATTATGGTTCTCCTTGCCTCTGAAAACATGAATCCATTATCCACAGCATTATCTAAATATGAAAGCAAATTACTAAAATAACCATTAATATTAAGCAAACCAGTGGGTTTCTTATTTGTGACCAAAGATGACCAAGAAGCCACGCAAGCTATTTCTTCCAATGTACCCAAACCTCCTGGTAAAGCAATGAATACATCGGCAGAATGGTACATGATTGTCATCCGTTCAGGGATACTCCAGACTTGTATTTCCTTACCCACGGTAGGTCCACAAAAACTTGTGAATAGTTTTGGCACGATTCCTAGAACTGGACTTCCTCCGGCGTGTGCTGCTGTAGCGACTGCTCCCATTAAACCTGTACTACCGCCTCCATAAATCAACTGGATCTTTTGTTGGGCAAGTATTACTCCAACTCTTATGGCTTCATCAGCGAATATGTTATTTTTCCCTGGATAAGCACCTCCAAAGACACAAATTTTTTTAATGCGCTGGGACGAAGTACTTTCCATTTTTTTTTTCTTCGAGTGCCTGAAAGAGAATGAGTACATGGTGTAATATATAGAGGACTGAGTAGTGAATCAGACAAGAGTAATAATGTCGCCGAAAGTGTATCTGACCTGTCAGAAGAAAATGTTAACCTAACAAAAGATTTTTGCGTGATTTCAGGAAGAAAATCAAAAAGAGAAGAAAAATCAACCGTAAAAGTCAAGAGTAATAATGTCGCCGAAAGTGTATTTGACCTGTCAGAAGAAAATGTTAACCTAACAAAAGATTTTTGCGTGATTTCAGGAAGAAAATAAAAAAGAGAAGAAAAATCAATCGTAAAAGACAAATAAAAAAAATGAGAATAATTACACAAATCGAATAACACGTAAATTAAACCGAAATAAAGTTATTGCAAATCAAACCAAAAGCTGAGAAGTCATTTATTGTAGTTGTGATTGTGGCTCACATCTTCCTCTGGTTTTACGTCCAGAAACGGCTTAAACGCCTTCTATGAGTCGAGGATATGCTTCCCATCCAGTTTTCTTACAAGCTGGCAAACAGGGTCTTTTAACATCAGATTCCCAAGATGTTGCCATTCCCTTTGGAATTGCGGCCATAAATCAAGAATTTCTCTTTGTACGTCTCCACTAGGATGCGTCTCAAGAGAAAGTTGGATATTACCCAAATTCTCCTTACTCAGTCCATCCTTAATGAATTCAATTTTATCATCTCGATTAGAGGACGGAATCCCAATAGAACGACATTTACCGTTACACGTCCATCGTGCACATTTGTGGCAATTTGAACTCATGCGCTTTGCTCGTCGCTTCTTTGCAAAAGTGCTTCTACCTGTACCTGGTAAATGCAAAACAGGAAGATATTCATCTTCACGTACCTTGGCTTCAATTATCCAACGTATGTCGTCAGGAATCCCTTTGTGCATAAGCATTCTTAATCTTTCAAGTCGAACTTGGTAAAGCTTCAGTAAAATATTTCGAGGAAAAGGAGGAAATCGTTTCTGCAATCTTGTGAGAATATCATCCATCCTGAAAAAAAAAAGAAAAAAATGAAAGAGAAATTGGAAGAGAAATTTATATACAATATCAGTTTTGTGGGTAGCTGATGGAACCGATTTAAATAATCACGGAGTACCGTTATCCGCCATTTAACCGGGGTTAAAAAAAAAATTATATTTACATCTAGTTATTTTCAAAACAAGGATCAAAAAGAAAAAAAACAACATAAAAAGACTCAAAAATAAAACACTCTAAATAAAATCCTAAATTCTTCCCCCCACACATAATTCTTACATTGTCATTAATGTAATGCTATTATCCCCCAATGCAAGAATTATATGTAAGAGAAAAGAACTATTAAACAAAAGAAACTTATGCAGCCTAAATGAACTTAAAAACAGTAAACACAATTAACAAAGAAACATAAAAAATAAAAATAAAAACAATAAAAATAATAAAAGAAAAAGGAAAAGAAAGAGAAAGCAAATCTGAATATGGAAGGTTGGCAATTTCATCTTTAATTGGGCTGCCTTCCCAATTAACACTTGAGTTAGTGTTTTGAATCTAACCAACACCCCTTCTTGGCTTCTTACGCTTGTCAGGCTCATACATGAAATTTCCCAAATTTATGCGTTTGAGAGGTAGCTTTCTTTGCACAACAGTGGATGTATTCTCCATTACAAGTATTATTCCATCATCCTTGGTGGTGCATATCTCATCGAGGAATGATGCATCTTTTGGTACTTGTTGAATGACATCCACAAACAAACTGTTTAAGGTTTCCAGCGTGTCTTGTTTATGTTCATCCTCCTTGAACTTTGCGAATCTACTAAGAAAAGGTGGAGAAGAAACATTAGTAAAAATTGGAATCTCAAACGTTACCTCAGGTGCTGAAATACTCTTATTTGGATCATTGGCTTCATTATCCTCAAGAATAGAATTCATCTCTAATTTTGTCTCATCCTCATCTTGTTCCTCATTCCTCAAGGTCACAATAGTAGTATTCTCCTTTGGGTTAATCATTGTTTGGGCAGAGAGTTCTTCAGATCTTTGTGCTACCCATACCACCATACTACTAGCCAATAGGCTCATTTGCCTTTCCAAACTCTGGATACTTGCCCTTGTTTCCTGTTGAAATTGCAAAGTATTAGTAACAAGAGAATCGACAAGATCTTCTAAAGAAGTACCTGAGTTTTGAGTCATATGTAGTGGCTGAAAAAGATCTGATTCTTGAGACCATGATTGATTAAATCTAGATGGATGAGTGTAATTGGCATAAGGATCTACTTCTTGGTAATTTTTCGAGTAGCCATAATTAGTATGATCCCACCATCCCTCATGGTAAGTGTTTGAGTAATGATCATACTGTTGGTCTTGGAACACTTGATGGCCTTGACATCCTCCCATGGCCAATTGTTGAACTGGGGAGGTGAGATTGGCTTGTTGATTCTCCATGTTCATGTATGCTACCAACTCTTCAAGTGTTAGATTGCTCAATTCCATCGTTTTTTTATTTTTTATTTTTTATTTTTAAATTTGAAAAGAAAAACTTGTATGTACAAGAAAATAAAACTAATTAGAACTGAAAATAAGAATAAACCAAGTAACAAATAAACTAAAGAAAGCAATCCCCGGCAACGGCGCCAAAAATTTGATGCACCCAAAAGAGTGTATCTTATTTAACCTTGCACTAAAAAGATAAATTGTAAGTATAGTAGTTAGCAAGGGTCGAGTCCTCAGGGATTGGGTTTTAGTTTATAAGTTAATAGTTTAAAACTTAAATTCAAGAACAAGAAAAGAAAACAAGAAAAGAAAAGGGGTTTTTGAAGCCAGATTTAAACTAAAGTAAATAATAAGAATAAGATGCAAGGCGGTATAACCAGCCAATAAAAATATATATACTAAATTAGGCGGTATAACCAGCCAATAAAAATATATATACTAAATTAGGCGGTATAACCAGCCAATAAAAATAAAACAAAGTTAATATACAAATTAGGCGGTATAACCAGCCAATAAAAATAAATATAAAAAATAAGCAAACTAAAAGTAAGAAAACAAGTAAGAAGAATCAAATATGAAAAATATGGTTAAGGTTTCATTCTCCACCACTAGACATCATTAAGAATCAATTTCAGATCTATCAATATCAACCAACTATCAAAGTTAACAACCGTAGATAACAACAAGCTCTGTTACCCCAATCTTTCCTTAGTTTGTCGTTAAATAGAACAAGCTCTCTATTTAATCTCTAACCATTAAACAACCTAGAATAAGCTCTCTAAATTCAATTTAATGGCAGCTTTATGATGAGAAAGATAGGTTGATCTAAGCAACAAACACATAAGCTCGGATTGTTCAACTTAGGTTATTGATGCACCCAAAAGAGTGTATCTTATTTAACCTTGCACTAAAAAGATAAATTGTAAGTATAGTAGTTAGCAAGGGTCGAGTCCTCAGGGATTGGGTTTTAGTTTATAAGTTAATAGTTTAAAACTTAAATTCAAGAACAATAAAAGAAAAGGGGTTTTTGAAGCCAGATTTAAACTAAAGTAAATAATAAGAATAAGATGCAAGGCGGTATAACCAGCCATTAAAAATATATATACTAAATTAGGCGGTATAACCAGCCAATAAAAATATATATACTAAATTAGGCGGTATAACCAGCCAATAAAAATAAAACAAAGTTAATATACAAATTAGGCGGTATAACCAGCCAATAAAAATAAATATAAAAAATAAGCAAACTAAAAGTAAGAAAACAAATAAGTAAGAAGAATCAAATATGAAAAATATGGTTAAGGTTTCATTCTCCACCACTAGACATCATTAAGAATCAATTTCAGATCTATCAATATCAACCAACTATCAAAGTTAACAACCGTAGATAACAACAAGCTCTGTTACCCCAATCTTTCCTTAGTTTGTCGTTAAATAGAACAAGCTCTCTATTTAATCTCTAACCATCAAACAACCTAGAATAAGCTCTCTAGATTCAATTTAATGGCAGCTTTATGATGAGAAAGATAGGTTGATCTAAGCAACAAACACATAAGCTCGGATTGTTCAACTTAGGTTATGTTCCACTTTGCAATTATTGAAAACTTGACCATAATCATTAATCACAAATTGCCACTTATGAATAGGAAATCAAGACAATTACACGGATCAAGACTCCTAAACTAGCAATAGATAATTATCAAGATCTATCTAGTTGTACACCTAAACAAATCAAGACAACATCATGAACAATTCTTGTAGAAGAACATAAGCAATTTTGATAGAAAATTAATGATAGATAGAATCTGAAAATCAATTATAAAACATGTCTAGAGCTTTGAAATCACCCTTAACCAAATAGAAGTTTAGCCTAGCATAGGCATTGTAAACATAAACATAAAATTAAAGAAAATCTAAGAAGAAAATAAAAGAAAGAAAGAAGAAGAGGAAGAATATTAATTATCCAACCTCTTGCTCTCTCTAAAGAAAAAGAAAACTAGAGAAAAGAAAGAAGAAGAAAACTTAGAGAGTTTTATTAAAATGGCTAATATCCTACCTATGTACAATATGATCCCTTACAATCATCCAAGGCCCTCTATTTATACACATTTTGGAGGGCTAAATGACAAGAGACAAGCTTTACAAATTTCAAAGGTAGGTATATGACGATTTTGATCAGCCAACTTGATGGTCGATTTCGTCAATATTGGAGGCCTGATCTGATCACATGGTCTTCTAGAGAAAGGTTCCCCTATCAGTTACGGAACCATAGCCGTTGAAATCAGCTCATTTGCTGATGTTGTTAAGCAGATATGGGCAAAATACGAAAACATGTCAGCACAGATGTCATTACACATCAGCCACCTTGATGGTCGATTTATTCAATATTGGAGGCCTGATCTGATCACATGGTCTTCTAGACAAAGGTTCCCCTATCAGTTACGGAACCATAGCCGTTGGAATCAGCTCATTTGCTGATGTGGATAAGAAGATCCGGGCATAATACGAAAACATGTCAGCACAGACGTCATTGCACATCAGCCAACTTGATGGTCGATTTCGCTAGGGAAAACGACTCCGTTTTAAGAAGTGTAAAACATGAAAAAGATAGATATGCCTCTTAGCTTTGCATGGCTACCAATTTCAGCCTTATTGCTTCAGTGAAACTCGAGATATAGCTGATATGGCAAAAGGTGTCGGAACTGAAACTGAACTGGATTTGCCCTTAATTCTAGTAATCTGAAATCACTCAAAGAAACTTGTGAAAAACACCAAAATACATAAAAATATAAAAGATCATAAACACAATTAGACTAAACAATAATAACTCGTATTTGACACAAAACAATAATAAAACATAACTAAAAACTATATAATTATACGAGTTATCACACCCCCACACTTAGATTGTTGCTAGTCCCTAGCAACGACTCAATAAAAATAAAATAAGAAAATCTAATCTAATCCATTTTCGTAGGAAATCACGGTGGCACTTAGCATGTGACACAAGCCTTTAAACCCCTAGGTGTCCCTAGTGGACGAGTTTAGTCTCGTGAGGATTTACTAGAACGATACCCACAAACATTGAAAAACTAAAATATAAATAAACTACATATACTAAAAATATTTACTCCTAATTCTTTCAATACAAATTGGAGACAATCTTTGAACAAGTCTTATAAACTAATCAATAGCTTAAAGAATTTCACAAAAAATCATGCTTGAATGTAAATTGTTTGAGTTAAGCCAATATTAACATAACATATCTCAATCAAAATAGTGCATATTCAAATTTAATCTCAACTTCTCACATGGGATACCCTCATGATTTTCACTCTTTAAAGTAGGGGTAAAGTGTTTACACTCAATCAGTCTCATGAAAACACTTCTACCATATGCTTGCTTGTCCACCTATTCTTCACTATTTAGATCATACAACTTCATAAATCAAGAGGTCTTTATTCAAGGTTGTAATGGGGCCAAAGGGTTATAATGTGGTTAAAGAACAAAAGGATAAAGATATCACAAAGGTTCCAAAGAGTTCATAGAGTTTAGAGACATAATAAGATCATACAAATAAAACTTCTCAAAACTCTTATAAAGCACATAATAACATAGGCTAAAATTCATGTTGAGCCTTTGCATCATTCTAACCAACTTTGTAACATCTTTTTCTTTACTTTAACTAGAAGTCCAAGAGAAGATATTATTTTTTTTTAATATGGGAATGTATTTGAAAATGATCCCTTTCTTTTTCTCTTGACTTTTGCCTCTCTCCTCCCCCACACTTATCTTTCCTTCTAACCCAAATTTTCAACTAAAAATATCCCTTGTTTTTTGCAATATGTCTCAAAATATATAATCCATCTTTAGAACAAGGGTAAGGATATAAGTATATTTAGGCTAGGTGTAAGTTGTGGTTACCAATAAAACAGCATATTCAATGTAGGCTCAAATTGGCTCACTAGTGGGGATGTTCTCTTAGAACATTAATAATGGATGGCTGTTTGGCTCTGGTTATAATCCTAATGCCTCTATCATATTCATGTTGTCACATGTATCAATATAGTCTCAAACGGTTTAAAGCAAGTTCTAGAGAATCATGTAATCATAAGAGCACTCAAGAAAGAAATTAGATTGATTTGTATAATGCATCAATCATTATAGGCTCAAAAACTCACAAGGATGATTATACAAGTCAGATTAAGTCTAAACATGCTTCTTTCTCAATCAACATATCATATTAACATTGGCTCATAAAAAGGTTGACATCAAGCTCAATTCTCATGAAAATCTTCTCACTAATAAATCTGTTTTAGACTTATGCAATTCATATCTCATCATTGTATTAAAAAGGAACTAAAACACACTAAAAAATAATAATAATAATAATAAAGACTCATAAAAAAAATAGTAGACAAAAATAAAAGAAATCCTAAATCATTCCCCCCACACTTAATTCTTACATTGTCCTCAATGTAAGTCTATTAACCCGAATGAAAGAATCATGTGTAAGAGAAAAGAACTAATAACATAAGAATAGGAATAACTAGACTCAAAACAAAACAAACTCATGCAACCTAAATAATCCGAAAATACTAAACAAAAATTAACAAGTAAACGTAAAAAGATTAAAATCAAACTGACAAGGTATGTCTCAAGTCTCCCTTACTCAGACCTTGTTCAGAATGAATACTTCTAAATTGCTTAAAATATAACAAACCCTTTTTTTTTTTTTTTGAAAAGAAGAAATCAAACTGACAAGGTATGTCTCAAGTCTCCCTTACTCAGACCTTGTTCAGAATGAATACTTCTAAATTGCTTAAAACACAACAAACTTTTTATTTTTTATTTTTTTATTACATGTGTAAGTGAAAAGAACTAATAAACAAAATAAACTTATGCAGCCTAAATGAACTTAGAAACACTAAACACAATTAGCAAAAAAAAACATAAGAAAAAGATAAAGAAAAAGAGAGCAAATCTGAGGATGGCAGTTTGGCAATGCTTTCACTAATTAGGCTGCCTCCCCCAATTAGCACTTGATTGATTGTTTTCAGCCTAGCCAATTCCCCTTCTTGGCATTTTAGGCTTGTTAGGCTCATACATGAAATTTCCCAAATTTATGCGTTTGAGAGGAAGCTTTCTTTGCACAACAGTGGATGCATTCTCCATTACAAGTATTATTCCATCATCCTTGGTGGTGCATATCTCATCGAGGAATGGTGCATCTTTTGGTACTTGTTGAATGGCATCCACAAATAAACTGTTTAAGGTTTCCAGGATGTCTTGTTCATGTTCCTCCTCCTTGAACTTTGCGAATCTACTAGGAAAAGGTAGAGAAGAAACATTAGCAAAAATTGGAATCTTAAACGTTACCTCCGGTGTCGAAATACTCTTATTTGGATCTGTGGCTTTATTATCCTCAAGAATAGAATCCATCTCTAATTTTGTCTCATCCTCATCTTGTTCCTCATTCCTGAAGGTCACAATAGTAGCATTCTCCTTTGGGTTAATCATCGTTTGGGCAGGGAGTTCTTCAGATCTTTGTGCTACCCATCCCACCATACTACTAGCCAATTGGCTCATTTGCTTTTCCAAACTCTGGATGCTTGCCCTTGTTTCCTGTTGAAATTGCAATGTATCAGTAACAAGAGAATAGACAAGATCTTCTAAAGAAGTACCTGAGTTTTGAGTCATATGTGGTGGTTGAAAAAGATCTGGTTCTTGGGACCATGATTGATTGAAGCTAGATGGATGAGTGTAATTGGCATAAGGATCTACTTCTTGGTAATTTTTCGAGTAGCCATAATTAGTATGATCCCACCATCCCTCATGGTAAGTGTTTGAGTAATGATCATACTGTTGGTCTTGGAACACTTGATGGCCTTGACATCCTCCCATGGCCAATTGTTGAACTGGGAAGGTGAGATTGGCTTGTTGATTCTCCATGTTCATGTATGCCACCAACTCTTCAAGTGTTAGATTGCTCAATTCCATCGTTTTTTTTTTATTTTTTATTTTTTTTATATTTTTTTTTTTCAAAATTTGATAAGAAAAACCCGTATGTACAAGAAAACAAAACTCATTAGAACTGAAAATAAGAATAAACCAAGTAACAAATAAACTAAAGAAAACAATCCCCGGCAACGGCGCCAAAAATTTGATGCACCCAAAAGAGTGTATCTTATTTAACCTTGCACTAAAAAGATAAATTGTAAGTATAGTAGTTAGCAAGGGTCGAGTCCTCAGGGATTGGGTTTTAGTTTATAAGTTAATAGTTTAAAACTTAAATTCAAGAACAATAAAAGAAAAGGGGTTTTTGAAGCCAGATTTAAACTAAAGTAAATAATAAGAATAAGATGCAAGGCGGTATAACCAGCCATTAAAAATATATATACTAAATTAGGCGGTATAACCAGCCAATAAAAATATATATACTAAATTAGGCGGTATAACCAGCCAATAAAAATAAAACAAAGTTAATATACAAATTAGGCGGTATAACCAGCCAATAAAAATAAATATAAAAAATAAGCAAACTAAAAGTAAGAAAACAAATAAGTAAGAAGAATCAAATATGAAAAATATGGTTAAGGTTTCATTCTCCACCACTAGACATCATTAAGAATCAATTTCAGATCTATCAATATCAACCAACTATCAAAGTTAACAACCGTAGATAACAACAAGCTCTGTTACCCCAATCTTTCCTTAGTTTGTCGTTAAATAGAACAAGCTCTCTATTTAATCTCTAACCATCAAACAACCTAGAATAAGCTCTCTAGATTCAATTTAATGGCAGCTTTATGATGAGAAAGATAGGTTGATCTAAGCAACAAACACATAAGCTCGGATTGTTCAACTTAGGTTATGTTCCACTTTGCAATTATTGAAAACTTGACCATAATCATTAATCACAAATTGCCACTTATGAATAGGAAATCAAGACAATTACACGGATCAAGACTCCTAAACTAGCAATAGATAATTATCAAGATCTATCTAGTTGTACACCTAAACAAATCAAGACAACATCATGAACAATTCTTGTAGAAGAACATAAGCAATTTTGATAGAAAATTAATGATAGATAGAATCTGAAAATCAATTATAAAACATGTCTAGAGCTTTGAAATCACCCTTAACCAAATAGAAGTTTAGCCTAGCATAGGCATTGTAAACATAAACATAAAATTAAAGAAAATCTAAGAAGAAAATAAAAGAAAGAAAGAAGAAGAGGAAGAATATTAATTATCCAACCTCTTGCTCTCTCTAAAGAAAAAGAAAACTAGAGAAAAGAAAGAAGAAGAAAACTTAGAGAGTTTTATTAAAATGGCTAATATCCTACCTATGTACAATATGATCCCTTACAATCATCCAAGGCCCTCTATTTATACACATTTTGGAGGGCTAAATGACAAGAGACAAGCTTTACAAATTTCAAAGGTAGGTATATGACGATTTTGATCAGCCAACTTGATGGTCGATTTCGTCAATATTGGAGGCCTGATCTGATCACATGGTCTTCTAGAGAAAGGTTCCCCTATCAGTTACGGAACCATAGCCGTTGAAATCAGCTCATTTGCTGATGTTGTTAAGCAGATATGGGCAAAATACGAAAACATGTCAGCACAGATGTCATTACACATCAGCCACCTTGATGGTCGATTTATTCAATATTGGAGGCCTGATCTGATCACATGGTCTTCTAGACAAAGGTTCCCCTATCAGTTACGGAACCATAGCCGTTGGAATCAGCTCATTTGCTGATGTGGATAAGAAGATCCGGGCATAATACGAAAACATGTCAGCACAGACGTCATTGCACATCAGCCAACTTGATGGTCGATTTCGCTAGGGAAAACGACTCCGTTTTAAGAAGTGTAAAACATGAAAAAGATAGATATGCCTCTTAGCTTTGCATGGCTACCAATTTCAGCCTTATTGCTTCAGTGAAACTCGAGATATAGCTGATATGGCAAAAGGTGTCGGAACTGAAACTGAACTGGATTTGCCCTTAATTCTAGTAATCTGAAATCACTCAAAGAAACTTGTGAAAAACACCAAAATACATAAAAATATAAAAGATCATAAACACAATTAGACTAAACAATAATAACTCGTATTTGACACAAAACAATAATAAAACATAACTAAAAACTATATAATTATACGAGTTATCAGTTATGTTCCACTTTGCAATTATTGAAAACTTGACCATAATCATTAATCACAAATTGCCACTTATGAATAGGAAATCAAGACAATTACACGGATCAAGACTCCTAAACTAGCAATAGATAATTATCAAGATCTATCTAGTTGTACACCTAAATAAATCAAGACAACATCATGAACAATTCTTGTAGAAGAACATAAGCAACTTTGATAGAAAATTAATGATAGATAGAATCTGAAAATCAATTATAAAACATGTCTAGAGCTTTGAAATCACCCTTAACCAAATAGAAGTTTAGCCTAGCATAGGCATTGTAAACATAAACATAAAATTAAAGAAAATCTAAGAAGAAAATAAAAGAAAGAAAGAAGAAGAGGAAGAATATTAATTATCCAACCTCTTGCTCTCTCTAAAGAAAAAGAAAACTAGAGAAAAGAAAGAAAACTAGAGAAAAGAAAGAAGAAGAAAACTTAGAGAATTTTATTAAAATGGCTAATATCCTACCTATGTACAATATGATCCTCTACAATCATCCAAGGCCCTCTATTTATACACATTTTGGAAGGCTAAATGACAAGAGACAAGCTTTACAAATTTCAAAGGTAGGTATAATAGGTGGGTGAATTTTTCTAACAATTTTCGTCATATTGTATGACAATTTTGATCAGCCAACTTCATGGTCGATTTCGTCAATGTTGGAGGCCTGATCTGATCACATGGTCTTCTAGAAAAAGGTTCCCCTATCAGTTACGGATCCATAGCCGTTGGAATCAGCTCATTTGCTGATGTGGATAAGCAGATATGGGCAAAATACGAAAACATGTCAGCACAGACGTCATTGCACATCAGCCAACTTGATTGTCGATTTCGTCAATATTAGAGGCCTGATCTGATCATATGGTCTTCTAGACAAAGGTTCCCGTATCAGTTACGGATCCATAGCCATTGGAATCAGCTCATTTGCTGATGTGGATAAGCAGATATGGGCAAAATACGAAAACAGGTCAGCACAGACGTCATTGCACATCAGCCAACTTGATGGTCGATTTCGCTAGGGAAAACGACTCCGTTTCAAGAAGTATAAAACATGAAAAAGATAGATATGCCTCTTAGCTTTGCACGGCTACAAATTTCATCCTTATTGCTTCAGTGAAACTCCAGATATAGCTGATATGGCAAAATGTGTCGGAACTGGAACTGAACTGGATTTGCCCTTAATTCTAGTAATCTGAAATCACTCAAAGAAACTTGTGAAAAACACCAAATTACATAAAAATATAAAAGATCATAAACACAATTAGACTAAACAATAATAACTCGTATTTGACACAAAACAATAATAAAACATAACTAAAAACTATATAAATATACGAGTTATCATTAGTCTAATTGTGTTTATGATCTTTTATATTTTTATGTAATTTGGTGTTTTTCACAAGTTTCTTTGAGTGATTTCAGATTACTAGAATTAAGGGCAAATCCAGTTCAGTTCCAGTTCCGACACCTTTTGCCATATCAGCTATATCTGGAGTTTCACTGAAGCAATAAGGCTGAAATTTGTAGCCGTGCAAAGCTAAGAGGCATATCTATCTTTTTCATGTTTTACACTTCTTGAAACGGAGTCGTTTTCCCTAGCGAAATCGACCATCAAGTTGGCTGATGTGCAATGACGTCTGTGCTGACCTGTTTTCGTATTTTGCCCATATCTGCTTATCCACATCAGCAAATGAGCTGATTCCAATGGCTATGGATCCGTAACTGATACGGGAACCTTTGTCTAGAAGACCATATGATCATATCAGGCCTCTAATATTGACGAAATCGACCATCAAGTTGGCTGATGTGCAATGACGTCTATGCTGACCTGTTTTCGTATTTTGCCCATATCTGCTTATCCACATCAGCAAATGAGCTGATTCCAACGGCTATGGATCCGTAACTGATAGGGGAACCTTTTTCTAGAAGACCATGTGATCAGATCAGGCCTCCAACATTGACGAAATCGACCATCAAGTTGGCTGATCAAAACTGTCATACAATATGACGAAAATTGTTAGAAAAATTCACCCACCTATTATACCTACCTTTGAAATTTGTAAAGCTTGTCTCTTGTCATTTAGCCCTTCAAAATGTGTATAAATAGAGGGCCTTGGATGATTGTAGAGGATCACATTGTACATAGGTAGGATATTAGCCATTGTAATAAAATTCTCTAAGTTTTCTTCTTCTTTCTTTTCTCTAGTTTTCTTTTTCTTTAGAAAGAGCAAGAGGTTGGATAATTAATATTCTTCTTCTTCTTCTTTCTTTCTTTTATTTTCTTCTTAGATTCTATTTAATTTTATGTTTATAATGCCTATGCTAGGCTAAACTTCTATTTGGTTAAGGGTGATTTCAAAGCCCTAGACATGTTTTGTGATTGATTTTCAGATTCTATCTATCATTAATTTTCTATCAAAGTTGCTTATGTTCTTCTACAAGAATTGTTCATGATGTTGTCTTGATTTATTTAGGTGTACAACTAGATAGATCTTGATAATTATCTATTGCTAGTTTAGGAGTCTTGATCCGTGTAATTGTCTTGATTTCCTATTCATAAGTGGCAATTTGTGATTAATGATTATGGTCAAGTTTTCAATAATTGCAAAGTGGAACATAACCTAAGTTGAACAATCCGAGCTTATGTGTTTGTTGCTTAGATCAACCTATCTTTCTCATCATAAAGCTGCCATTAAATT
Organism: Fremontodendron californicum; assembly: GCA_030761205.1. Taxonomy (NCBI): domain Eukaryota; kingdom Viridiplantae; phylum Streptophyta; class Magnoliopsida; order Malvales; family Malvaceae; genus Fremontodendron; species Fremontodendron californicum. The sequence continues at coordinate 3,868,421 of JAULJL010000019.1, read as the reverse complement.
GAATTTAGAGAGCTTATTCTAGGTTGTTTAATGGTTAGAGATTAAATAGAGAGCTTGTTCTATTTAACGACAAACTAAGGAAAGATTGGGGTAACAGAGCTTGTTGTTATCTACGGTTGTTAACTTTGATAGTTGGTTGATATTGATAGATCTGAAATTGATTCTTAATGATGTCTAGTGGTGGAGAATGAAACCTTAACCATATTTTTCATATTTGATTCTTCTTACTTACTTGTTTTCTTACTTTTAGTTTGCTTATTTTTTATATTTATTTTTATTGGCTGGTTATACCGCCTAATTTGTATATTAACTTTGTTTTATTTTTATTGGCTGGTTATACCGCCTAATTTAGTATATATATTTTTATTGGCTGGTTATACCGCCTAATTTAGTATATATATTTTTATAGGCTGGTTATACCGCCTTGCATCTTATTCTTATTATTTACTTTAGTTTAAATCTGGCTTCAAAAACCCCTTTTCTTTTATTGTTTTCTTTGAACGTAAGTTATAAACTATTAACTTATAAACTAAAACCCAATCCCTGAGGACTCGACCCTTGCTAACTACTATACTTACAATTGATCTTTTTAGTGCAAGGTTAAATAAGATACACTCTTTTGGGTGCATCAGTACGTCTCCACTAGGATGCGTCTCAAGAGAAAGTTGGATATTACCCAAATTCTCCTTACTCAGTCCATCCTTAATGAATTCAATTTTATCATCTCGATTAGAGGACAGAATCCCAATAGAACGACATTTACCGTTACACGTCCATCATGCACATTTGTGGCAGTTTGAACTCATGCGCTTTGCTCGTCGCTTCTTTGCAAAAGTGCTTCTACCTGTACCTGGTAAATGCAAAACAGGAAGATATTCATCTTCACGTACCTTGGCTTCAATTATCCAACGTATGTCTTCAGGAATCCCTTTGTGCATAAGCATTCTTAATCTTTCAAATCGAACTTGGTAAAGCTTCAGTAAAATATTTCGAGGAAAAGGAGGAAATCGTTTCTACAATCTTGTGAGAATATCATCCATCATGAAAAAAAAATGAAAAAAAATTGAAAGAGAAATTGGAAGAGAAATTTCTATACAATATCAGTTTTGTGGGTAGCTGATGGAACCGATTTAAATAATCACGGAGTACCGTTATCCGCCATTTAACCGGGGTTAAAAAAATTAAAAATTATTTTTACATCTAGTTATTTTCAAAACAATGATCAGAAAGAAAAACAACATAAAAAGACACAAAAACAAAACACTCTAAATAAAATCCTAAATTCTTCCCCCCACACATAATTTTTACATTGTCATTAATGTAATGCTATTAATCCCAAATGAAAGAATCATGTGTAAGTGAAAAGAACTAATAAACAAAATAAACTTATGCAGCCTAAATGAACTTAGAAACACTAAACACAATTAGCAAAGAAACATAAGAAAAAGATAAAGAAAAAGAGAGCAAATCTGAGGATGGCAGTTTGGCAATGCTTTCACTAATTAGGCTGCCTCCCCCAATTAGCACTTGATTTAGTGTTTTGAACCTAATCAACACCCCTTCTTGGCATTTTAGGCTTGTCAGGCTCATACATGAAATTTCCCAAATTTATGCGTTTGAGAGGAAGCTTTCTTTGCACAACAGTGGATGCATTCTCCATTACAAGTATTATTCCATCATCCTTTGTGGTGCATATGTCATCGAGGAATGGAGCATATTTTGATACTTGTTGAATGACCTCCACAAACAAGTTGTTTAAGGTTTCCGGCATGTGTTGTTCATGTTCTTCCTCCTTGAACTTTACAAATCTACTAGGAAAAGGTGGAGAAGAAACATTAGTAAAAAGTGAAACCTTAAACGTTACCTCAGGTGCCGAAATACTCTTATTTGGATCTTTGGCTTCATTATCCTCAAGAATAGAATCCATCTCTAATTTTGTTTCATCCTCATATTGTTCCTCATTCTTCAAGGTCACAATAGTAGCATTCTCCTTTGGGTTAACCATCGTTTGGGCTGGGAATTCTTCAGATCTTTGTGCTACCCATCCCACCATACTACTAGCCAATTGGCTCATTTGCTTTTCCAAACTCTGGATGCTTGCCCTTGTTTCCTGTTGAAATTGCAAAGAATCAGTAACAAGAGAATAGACAAGATCTTCTAAAGAAGTACCTGAGTTTTGAGTCATATGTGGTGGTTGAAAAAGATCTGGTTCTTGAGACCATGATTGATTGAAGCTAGATGGATGAGTGTAATTGGCATAAGGATCTACTTCTTGGTAATTTTTCGAGTAGCCATAATTAGTATGATCCCACCATCCCTCATGGTAAGTGTTTGAGTAATGATCATACTGTTGGTCTTGGAACACTTGGTGGCCTTGACATCCTCCCATGGCCAATTGTTGAACTGGGGAGGTGAGATTGGCTTGTTGATTCTCCATGTTCATGTATGCCACCAACTCTTCAAGTGTTAGATTGCTCAATTCCATTGTTTTTTTTTTTTAAATTTGAAAAGAAAAACTTGTATGTACAAGAAAATAAAACTAATTAGAACTGAAAATAAGAATAAACCAAGTAACAAATAAACTAAAGAAAGCAATCCCCGGCAACGGCGCCAAAAATTTGATGCACCCAAAAGAGTGTATCTTATTTAACCTTGCACTAAAAAGACAATTGTAAGTATAATGATTAGCAAGGGTCGAGTCCTCAGGGATTGGGTTTTAATCTATGAGTTATTAGTTTATAACTTACGTTAAAAGAAAACAATAAAATAAAAGGGGTTTTTGAAGCCAGATTTAAACTAAAGTAAATAATAAGAATAAGATGCAAGGCGGTATAACCAGCCAATAAAAATATATATACTAAATTAGGCGGTATAACCAGCCAATAAAAATAAATATACTTTTAAAAATAAGCAAACTAGAAAAGTAAGAAAACAAGTAAGTAAGAAGAATCAAATATGAAAAATATGGTTAAGGTTTCATTCTCCACCACTAGACATCATTAAGAATCAATTTCAGATCTATCAATATCAACCAACTATCAAAGTTAACAACCGTAGATAACAACAAGCTCTGTTATCCCAATCTTTCCTTTGTTTGTCGTTAAATAGAACAAGCTCTCTATTTAATCTCTAACCATTAAACAACCTAGAATAAGCTCTCTAAATTCAATTTAATGGCAGCTTTATGATGAGAAAGATAGGTTGATCTAAGCAACAAACACATAAGCTCGGATTGTTCAACTTAGGTTATGTTCCACTTTGCAATTATTGAAAACTTGACCATAATCATTAATCACAAATTGCCACTTATGAATAGGAAATCAAGACAATTACACGGATCAAGACTCCTAGACTAGCAATAGATAATTATCAAGATCTCTCTAGTTGTACACCTAAATAAATCAAGACAACATCATGAACAATTCTTGTAGAAGAACATAAGCAACTTTGATAGAAAATTAATGATAGATAGAATCTGAAAATCAATCACAAAACATGTCTAGGGCTTTGAAATCACCCTTAACCAAATAGAAGTTTAGCCTAGCATAGGCATTGTAAACATAAACATAAAATTAAAGAGAATCTAAGAAGGAAATAAAAGAAAGAAGAAGAAGAAGAAAATAAAGAAAATGAAAACTAGAGAAAAGAAAGAAGAAGAAAACTTAGAGAATTTTATTACAATGGCTAATTTCCTACCAATCTACCATATGATCCTCTACAATCATCCAAGGCCCTCTATTTATACACATTTTGGAGGGCTAAATGACAAGAGACAAGCTTTACAAATTTCAAAGGTAGGTATAATAGGTGGGTGCATTTTTCTAACAATTTTTGTCATATTGTATGACAATTTTGATCAGCCAACTTGATGGTCGATTTTTTCAATATTGGAAGCTTGATCTGATCACATGGTCTTCTAGAAACATGTTCCCCTATCAGTTAGTGATCCATAACCGTTAGAATCAGCTCATTTGCTGATGTGGATCAGAAGATATGGGCAAAATACCAAAACAGGTCAGCAGAGACGTCATTGCACATCAGCCAACTTGATGGTCGATTTCACTAGGGAAAACGACTCCGTTTCAAGAAGTGTAAAACATGAAAAAGTTAGATATCCCTCTTAACTTTGTACGGTTAAAATTTCAGCCTTATTGCTTCAGTGAAACTCCAGATATAGCTGATATGGCAAAAGGTGTTGGAACTGGAACTGAACTGAATTTGCCCTTAATTGTTGATTTAACCTAGTAATCGGAAATCACTTAAAGAAACTCGTGAAAAACACCAAATTACATAAAAATATAACAAATCATAAACACAATTAGACAAAGCAATAATAACTCGTATTTGACACAAAACAATAATAAAACATAACTAAAAACTATATAATTATACGAGTTATCACAGATCTATCAATATCAACCAACTATCAAAGTTAACAACCGTAGATAACAACAAGCTCTGTTATCCCAATCTTTCCTTAGTTTGTCGTTAAATAGAACAAGCTCTCTATTTAATCTCTAACTGATAACTGATGCACCCAAAAGAGTGTATCTTATTTAACCTTGCACTAAAAAGATCAATTGTAAGTATAATGATTAGCAAGGGTCGAGTCCTCAGGGATTGGGTTTTAATCTATGAGTTATTAGTTTATAACTTACGTTCAAAGAAAACATTAAAAGAAAAGGGGTTTTTGAAGCCAGATTTAAATTAAAGTAAATAATAATAAAAAGATGCAAGGCGGTATAACCAGCCAATAAAAATATATATATTAAATTAGGCGGTAAAACCAGCCAATAAAAATAAAACAAAGTTAATATACAAATTAGGCGGTATAACCAGCCAATAAAAATAAATATACTTTTAAAAATAAGCAAACTAGAAAAGTAAGAAAACAAGTAAGTAAGAAGAATCAAATATGAAAAATATGGTTAAGGTTTCATTCTCCACCACTAGACATCATTAAGAATCAATTTCAGATCTATCAATATCAACCAACTATCAAAGTTAACAACCGTAGATAACAACAAGCTCTGTTATCCCAATCTTTCCTTAGTTTGTCGTTAAATAGAACAAGCTCTCTATTTAATCTCTAACCATTAAACAACCTAGAATAAGCTCTCTAAATTCAATTTAATGGCAGCTTTATGATGAGAATAAGCTCTCTAAATTCAATTTAATAGAATCTGAAAATCAATCACAAAACATGTCTAAATTCAATTATGGGAGGATGTCAAGGCCATCAAGTGTTCCAAGACCAACAGTATGATCATTACTCAAACACTTACCAAGAGGGATGGTGGGATCATACTAATTATGGCTACTCGAAAAATGGCTAATATCCTACCAATCTCCAATATGATCCCTTACAATCATCCAAGGCCCTCTATTTATACACATTTTGGAGGGCTAAATGACAAGAGACAAGCTTTACAAATTTCAAAGGTAGGTATATGACGATTTTGATCAGCCAACTTGATGGTCGATTTCGTCAATATTGGAGGCCTGATCTGATCACATGGTCTTCTAGACAAAGGTTCCCCTATCCGTTACGGAACCATAGCCGTTGGAATCAGCTCATTTGCTGATGTGGTTAAGCAGATATGGGCAAAATACGAAAACATGTCAGCACAGACGTCATTGCACATCAGCCACCTTGATGGTCGATTTCTTCAATATTGGAGGCCTGATCTGATCACATGGTCTTCTAGAAAAAGGTTACCCTATCAGTTACGGAACCATAGCCGTTGGAATCAGCTCATTTGCGGATGTGGATAAGAAGATATGGGCATAATACGAAAACATGTCAGCACAGACGTCATTGCACATCAGCCAACTTGATGGTCGATTTCGCTAGGGAAAACGACTCCGTTTTAAGAAGTGTAAAACATGAAAAAGATAGATATGCCTCTTAGCTTTGCATGGATACAAATGTCAGCCTTATTGCTTCAGTGAATCTCGAGATATAGCTGATATGGTAAAAGGTGTCGGAACTGAAACTGAACTGGATTTGCCCTTAATTCTAGTAATCTGAAATCACTCAAAGAAACTTGTGAAAAACACCAAAATACATAAAAATATAAAAGATCATAAACACAATTAGACTAAACAATAATAACTCGTATTTGACACAAAACATTAATAAAACATAACTAAAAACTATATAATTATACGAGTTATCACACCCCCACACTTAGATTGTTGCTAGTCCCTAGCAACGACTCAATAAAAATAAAATAAGAAAATCTAATCTAATCCATTTTCGTAGGAAATCACGGTGGCACTTAGCATGTGACACAAGCCTTTAAACCCCTAGGTGTCCCTAGTGGACGAGTTTAGTCTCGTGAGGGTTTACTAGAACGATACCCACAAACATTGAAAAACTAAAATATAAATAAACTGCATATACTAAAAATATTTACTCCTAATCCTTTCAATACAAATTAGATACAATATTTGAACAAGTCTTATAAACTAATCAATAGCTTAAAGAATTTCACAAAAAATCATGCTTGAATGTAAATTGTTTGAGTTAAGCCAATATTAGCATAACATATCTCAATCAAAATATTGCATGTTCAAATTTAATCTCAACTTCTCAGATGGGATACCCTCATGATTTTCACTCTTTAAAGTAGTGGTGAAGTGTTTACACTCAATCAATCTCATGAAAACAGTTCTACCATATTCTTGCTTGTCCACCTATTCTCCACTATTTAGATCATACAACTTCATGAATCAAGAGGTCTTTAATCAAGGTTGTAATGGGGCCAAGGGGTTTGTAATGTGGTTGAAGAACAAAAGGATAAAGATATCACAAAGGTTCCAAAGAGTTCATAAAGTTTAGAGACATAAAAAGATCATACAAAGAAACTTCTCAAAACTCTTTACAAGTACATAGTCACCTAGGCCGGATATTTATGTTGGGCCTTTTCTTCATTCTAAACGACTTTGTAGCATCTTTTTCTTTTTCCACAAATTCAAGAGATGATTCATATATATATATATTTTTTTTTTTTTTTTTACATAGGAATGTATTTGCCAGTATTTCATTTCTTTTTCTCTTGACTTTTCTTTTCTTTCCCCCCCACACTTATTTCTTGTTTCTAACCCAAATTTTTAACTAAAAATATCCCTTGTCTTTGCAACTTGTCTCAAAACATGCTAATTCATCTTTGGAACAAAGGTAAAGATATAAGTATATTTAGGTTAGGGACAAGTTATGGTTACCAAAGAGATAGCTTATTCAATGTAGGCTCAAATTGGTTCACTAAGGGTGCGTTCTCTTGGGACATCAATAAGGGATGGCTGTTTGGCTCTGGCTAAAAATCCTAATGCCTCTATCATATTCATGTTGTCACATGTATCAATATAGTCTCAAACGGTTTAAAGCAAGTTCTAGAGAATCCTGTAATCATAAGAGCACTCAAGAAAGAAATTAGATTGATTTGTATAATGCATCAATCATTATAGGCTCAAAAACTCACAAGGATGATTATACAAGTCAGATTAAGTCTAAACATGCTTCTTTCTCAATCAACATATTATATTAACATTGGCTCATAAAAAGGTTGACATCAAGCTCAATTCTCATGAAAATCTTCTCACTAATAACCAGTTTAGACCTATGCAATTCATATCTCATCATTGTATTAAAAAGGAACTAAAACACACTAAAAATAATAATAATAATAAAGACTCATAAAAAAAAATAGTAGACAAAAATAAAAGAAATCCTAAATCATTCCCCCCACACTTAATTCTTACATTGTCCTCAATGTAAGTCTATTAACACAAATGAAAGAATCATGTGTAAGAGAAAAGAACTAATAACATAAGAATAGGAACAACTAAGACTCAAAACAAAACAAACTCATGCAACCTAAATAATCCTAAAATACTAAACAAAAATTAACAAGTAAACATAAAAAGATTAAAATCAAACTGACAAGGTATGTCTCAAGTCTCCCTTACTCAGACCTTGTTCAGAATGAATACTTCTTAAATTTTTTTTTTTTTTATTAGCAAAATATGTCCCTTACCCCCCTACTAAAATATGACATTGTCCCCAATGTCAAATTTTAAAGGTAGAATTTAGGAGATATTACCTGCAGAGGTTGCTAACCACTTATTATAACTGAGACACAACAAGCAAAATGTTAGATAATGTCACAAAGACAAAGTGCAATCCACTCCTTGCTCGTCCATATCTCTTTTTCTTTTTCCGAGCGTTTGCGAAACAACCGTAGCAGATAAACACTCATAAGCTTGGAGCTTTTTAAGTAAATCTTCAATGGTTGTAGCAGAAATTATGGTTCTCCTTGCCTCTGAAAACATGAATCCATTATCCACAGCATTATCTAAATATAAAAGCAAATTACTAAAATAACCATTAATATTAAGCAAACCAATGGGTTTCTTATTTGTGACCAAAGATGACCAAGAAGCCACGCAAGCTATTTCTTCCAATGTACCCAGACCTCCTGGTAAAGCAATGAATGCATCGGCAGAATGGTACATGATTGTTATCCGTTCAGGGACACTCCAGACTTGTATTTCCTTACCCATGGTAGGTCCACAAAAACTTGTGAATAGTTTTGGCACGATTCCTAGAACTGGACTTCCTCCGGCGTGTGCTGCTGTAGCGACTGCTCCCATTAAACCCGTACTACCGCCTCCATAAATCAAGTGGATCTTTTGTTGGGCAAGTATTACTCCAACTCTTATGGATTCATCAGCGAATATGTTATTTTTCCCTGGATAAGCACCTCCAAAGACACAAATTTTTTTAATGCGCTGGGATGAAGTACTTTCCATTTTTTTTTTTTTTTCGAGTGCCTGAAAGAGAATGAGTACATGGTGTAATATATAGAGGACTGAGTAGTGAATCAGACAAGAGTAATAATGTCGCCGAAAGTGTATCTGACCTGTCAGAAGAAAATGTTAACCTAACAAAAGATTTTTGCGTGATTTCAGGAAGAAAATCAAAAAGAGAAGAAAAAATCAACCGTAAAAGACAAAAAAAAAACGAGAATAATTACACAAATCGAACAACACGTAAATTAAAACAAAATAAAGTTATTGCAAATCAAACCAAAAGCTGAGAAGTCATTTATTGTAGTTGTGATTGTGGCTCACATCTTCCTCTGGTTTTACGTCCAGAAACGGCTTAAACGCCTTCTATGAGTCGAGGATATGCTTCCCATCCAGTTTTCTTACAAGCTGGCAAACAGGGTCTTTTAACATCAGATTCCCAAGATGTTGCCATTCCCTTTGGAATTGCGGCCATAAATCAAGAATTTCTCTTTGTACGTCTCCACTAGGATGCGTCTCAAGAGAAAGTTGGATATTACCCAAATTCTCCTTACTCAGTCCATCCTTAATGAATTCAATTTTATCATCTCGATTAGAGGACGGAATCCCAATAGAACGACATTTACCGTTACACGTCCATCGTGCACATTTGTGGCAATTTGAACTCATGCGCTTTGCTCGTCGCTTCTTTGCAAAAGTGCTTCTACCTGTACCTGGTAAATGCAAAACAGGAAGATATTCATCTTCACGTACCTTGGCTTCAATTATCCAACGTATGTCGTCAGGAATCCCTTTGTGCATAAGCATTCTTAATCTTTCAAGTCGAACTTGGTAAAGCTTCAGTAAAATATTTCGAGGAAAAGGAGGAAATCGTTTCTGCAATCTTGTGAGAATATCATCCATCCTGAAAAAAAATGAAAAAAATGAAAGAGAAATTGGAAGAGAAATTTATATACAATATCAGTTTTGTGGGTAGCTGATGGAACCGATTTAAATAATCACGGAGTACCGTTATCCGCCATTTAACCGGGGTTAAAAAAAAATAAATTAAAAATTATATTTACATCTTTGTAAGAGAAAAGAACTATTAAACAAAAGAAAAGAAAAACAATAAAAGATAGAATGATGGAGAGTAAGGAATATGCAAATTTGATATAATAGATGCTCTCCATCCTTTTGGGTTGCCTCCCAAGAAGCGCTTGGTTTATTGTCCTCAGCCTAACTTAGACCCATGCCATTATTATTCAACATACTTTGGCTCAAAAAGTGGAAACTCCTCCACATCTTGTATTGGAAAGTTCTCATAGTAAGGCTTCAATCTATGACCATTCACTTTGAATGTCTTATCTGTTTTTGGGCTTTGGATTTCAACTGCACCATGAGTAAATACATTAGTAATAACAAAAGGTCCAACCCAACGAGAACGTAACTTACCTGGATATAACTTAAGGCGTGAATGGAAGAGAAGAACTTTTTGTCCAACAACAAATTCTTTTCTTGATATCATCTTGTCATGGAATGCCTTAGTCTTTTCCTTGTAAATCCTAGAATTCTGATAGGCATCATTCCTTATCTCCTCTAATTCTTGTAGGTCAAGTTTTCTTTTCTTTCCTATCTCATCCATCTCCATGTTGCATTGTTTGATAGCCCAATATGATTTATGTTCCAATTCAACCGGAAGATGACAAGGCTTACCATAAACAAGTCGATAAGGAGACATACCAATGGGTGTCTTATATGCTGTCCTATAAGCCCAAAGTGCATCATCAAGTCGTGAACTCCAATCCTTCCTATTTGGATTAACTGTCTTTTCAAGGATGGACTTAACTTCTCGGTTTGACACTTCAGCTTGCCCACTAGTTTGAGGATGATATGAGGTGGAGACCTTGTGTGTGATGTTATACTTCCTCAAAAGTGCTTCCATAGTCCTATTGCAAAAGTGAGTACCTCTATCGCTGATTATGGCCTTTGGCGTTCCAAACCTAGCAAAGATGTTAGTCTTGACAAAATCTGAAACAACTTTAGAGTCATTAGTCCTAGTGGATTTTGCTTCCACCCACTTTGAAACATAATCAACGGCAAGTAAAATATAAAGATTACCAAAAGAAGGAGGAAAAGGTCCCATGAAATCCATGCCCCATACATCAAAAATTTCAACAATAAGTATTGGAGTTTGAGGCATTTGATTTCTAGCACCTAAGTTACCAGTTCTTTGGCAACGATCACATGACTTGCAAAAGAGGTATGCATCTTTGAATATGGTAGGCCAATAAAATCCAGAATCAAGAACTTTCATGGCTGTTCTTTTGGATCCAAAGTGTCCTCCACATGCATAAGAGTGACAAAAGGTGAGAATAGATTGAAATTCAGTTTCGAGTACACACCTTCTTATAATCTGATCGGAGCAATGCTTCCAAAGGTAAGGATCATCCCATATGTAGTATTTGGCATCACTCTTGATCTTATTTCTTTGAGCTTGTGTCAACTCTTGTGGCAACTTCTTGGTAACTAAGTAATTAACAATATCAGCATACCAAGGAGTTGTTGTTCTTATAAAAAGAAGTTGCTCATCCGGAAAGTTCTCATTCAAGGGTAGTGCATCATCTTCATGAACTAAACGGCTAAGATGGTCCGCAACCAGGTTGTCACTACCTCTCTTATCTTTTATCTCCAAATCAAACTCTTGTAAGAGAAGTATCCATCTAATCAACCTTGGTTTGTGATGCACCCAAAAGAGTGTATCTTATTTAACCTTGCACTAAAAAGATAAATTGTAAGTATAGTAGTTAGCAAGGGTCGAGTCCTCAGGGATTGGGTTTTAGTTTATAAGTTAATAGTTTAAAACTTAAATTCAAGAACAATAAAAGAAAAGGGGGTTTTGAAGCCAGATTTAAACTAAAGTAAATAATAAGAATAAGATGCAAGGCGGTATAACCAGCCAATAAAAATATATATACTAAATTAGTCGGTATAACCAGCCAATAAAAATATATATACTAAATTAGGCGGTATAACCAGCCAATAAAAATAAAACAAAGTTAATATACAAATTAGGCGGTATAACCAGCCAATAAAAATAAATATAAAAAATAAGCAAACTAGAAGTAAGAAAACAAGTAAGAAGAATCAAATATGAAAAATATGGTTAAGGTTTCATTCTCCACCACTAGACATCATTAAGAATCAATTTCAGATCTATCAATATCAACCAACTATCAAAGTTAACAACCGTAGATAACAACAAGCTCTGTTACCCCAATCTTTCCTTAGTTTGTCGTTAAATAGAACAAGCTCTCTATTTAATCTCTAACCATTAAACAACCTAGAATAAGCTCTCTAAATTCAATTTAATGGCAGCTTTATGATGAGAAAGATAGGTTGATCTAAGCAACAAACACATAAGCTCGGATTGTTCAACTTAGGTTATGTTCCACTTTGCAATTATTGAAAACTTGACCATAATCATTAATCACAAATTGCCACTTATGAATAGGAAATCAAGACAATTACACGGATCAAGACTCCTAAACTAGCAATAGATAATTATCAAGATCTATCTAGTTGTACACCTAAATAAATCAAGACAACATCATGAACAATTCTTGTAGAAGAACATAAGCAACTTTGATAGAAAATTAATGATAGATAGAATCTGAAAATCAATCACAAAACATGTCTAGGGCTTTGAAATCACCCTTAACCAAATAGAAGTTTAGCCTAGCATAGGCATTATAAACATAAACATAAAATTAAAGAAAATCTAAGAAGAAAATAAAAGAAAGAAAGAAGAAGAGGAAGAATATTAATTATCCAACCTCTTGCTCTCTCTAAAGAAAAAGAAAACTAGAGAAAAGAAAGAAAACTAGAGAAAAGAAAGAAGAAGAAAACTTAGAGAATTTTATTAAAATGGATAATATCCTACCTATGTACAATATGATCCCTTACAATCATCCAAGGCCCTCTATTTATACACATTTTGGAGGGCTAAATGACAAGAGACAAGCTTTACAAATTTCAAAGGTAGGTATATGACGATTTTGATCAGCCAACTTGATGGTCGATTTCGTCAATATTGGAGGCCTGATCTGATCACATGGTCTTCTAGACAAAGGTTCCCCTATCAGTTACGGAACCATAGCCGTTGGAATCAGCTCATTTGCTGATGTGGTTAAGCAGATATGGGCAAAATACGAAAACATGTCAGCACAGACGTCATTGCACATCAGCCACCTTGATGGTCGATTTCTTCAATATTGGAGGCCTGATCTGATCACATGGTCTTCTAGACAAAGGTTCCCCTATCAGTTATGGAACCATAGCCGTTGGAATCAGCTCATTTGCTGATGTGGATAAGAAAATATGGGCATAATACGAAAACATGTCAGCACAGACGTCATTGCACATCAGCCAACTTGATGGTCGATTTCGCTAGGGAAAACGACTCCATTTTAAGAAGTGTAAAACATCAAAAAGATAGATATGCCTCTTAGCTTTGCATGGCTACAAATTTCAGCCTTATTGCTTCAGTGAAACTCGAGATATAGCTGATATGGAAAAAGGTGTCGGAACTGAAACTGAACTAGATTTGCCCTTAATTCTAGTAATCTGAAATCACTCAAAGAAACTTGTGAAAAACACCAAATTACATAAAAATATAAAAGATCATAAACACAATTAGACTAAACAATAATAACTCGTATTTGACACAAAACAATAATAAAACATAACTAAAAACTATATAACTATACGAGTTATCACACCCCCACACTTAGATTGTTGCTAGTCCCTAGCAACGACTCAATAAAAATAAAATAAGAAAATCTAATCTAATCCACTTTCGTAGGAAATCACGGTGGCACTTAGCATGTGACACAAGCCTTTAAACCCCTAGGTGTCCCTAGTGGACGAGTTTAGTCTCGTGAGGGTTTACTAGAACGATACCCACAAACATTGAAAAATTAAAATATAAATAAACTTCATATAAATAAACTACATATACTAAAAATATTTACTCCTAATCCTTTCAATACAAATTAGAGACAATATTTGAACAAGTCTTATAAACTAATCAATAGCTTAAAGAATTTCACAAAAAATCATGCTTGAATGTAAATTGTTTGAGTTAAGCCAATATTAACATAACATATTTCAATCAAAATAGTGCACATACAAACTTAATCTCAACTTCTCATATGGGATACTCTCATGATTTTCACTCTTTAAAGTAGTGGTAAAGTGTTTACACTCAATCAATCTCATGAAAATAGTTCTACCATATGCTTGCTTGTCTACCTATTCTCCACTAAAAGATCATGCAACTTCATAAATCAAGAGGTCTTTAATCAAAGTTGTAATGGGGCCAAGAGGTAATAATGTGGTTAAAGAATAAAAAGGAAAAGATATCACAAACATTCCAAAGACTTCATAGAATTTAGAGACAAAATAAGATTTTGCAGATAAAACTTTCTCAATATTCTTTAGAAGTACATAATCACATAGGCTGAATATTTCATGTTGAGCCTTTACTTCATTCTAACCAACTTTCGAACATCTTTTTCTTTTCTTTAACTAGAAGTTCAAGAGATTATTCAAAAAAAATTTTTTTTTTCACATGGGAATGTATTTGGCAATATTCCCTCTATTTTTCTCTTGACTTTTGCCTTTCTCCTCCCCCACACTTATCTTTTGTTCTAACCCAAATTTTCAAAAAATATCCCTTGTTTTTGCAATATGTCTCAAACATTCTAGTCCATCTTTAGAACAAGGGTAAAGATATAAATGTGTTTAGGCTAGGTGTAAGATGTGGTTACCAAATAAATAGCTTATTCAATGTAGGCTCAAATTGGTTCACTAGAGGGATGTTCTCTTGGAACATCAATAAGGGATGGCTGTTTGGCCCTAGTTAAAAAGTCCTAATGCCTCTATCATATTCATGTTGTTACATGCATCAATATAGTCTCAAATGGTTTAAAGCAAGTTCTAGAGAATCATGTAATCATAAGAGCACTCAAGAAAAAAATTAGATTGATTTGTATAATGCATCAATCATTATAGGCTCAAAAACTCACAAGGATGATTATACAAGTCAGATTAAGTCTAAACATGCTTCTTTCTCAATCAACATATCATATTAACATTGGCTCATAAAAAGATTGATATCAAGTTCAATTCTCATGAAAATCTTCTCACTAATAAATCTGTTTTAGACTTATGCAATTCATATCTCATCATTGTATTAAAAAGGAACTAAAACACAAAAAAAAATAATAATAATAATAATAAAGACTCATAAAAAAAATAGTAGACAAAAATAAAAGAAATCCTAAATCATTCCCCACACACTTAATTCTTACATTGTCCTCAATGTAAGTCTATTAACCCAAATGAAAGAATCATGTGTAAGAGAAAAGAACTAATAACATAAGAATAGGAACAACTAAGACTCAAAACAAAACAAACTCATGCAACCTAAATAATCCTAAAATACTAAACAAAAATTAACAAGTAAACATAAAAAATAAAAATAAAAACAATAAAAATAAAAATAAAAATAATAAAAGAAAAGGAAAAGGAAAAGAAAGAGAAAGCAAATCTGAATATGGAAGGTTGGCAATTTCTTCTTTAATTGGGTTGCCTTCCCAATTAACACTTGAGTTAGTGTTTTGAACCTAACCAACACCCCTTCTTGGCTTTTTAGGCTTGTCAGGCTCATACATGAAATTTTCCAAATTTATGCGTTTGAGAGGAAGCTTTCTTTGCACAACAGTGGATGCATTCTCCATTACAAGTATTATTCCATCATCCTTTGTGGTGCATATCTCTTCGAGGAATGGAGCATATTTTGATACTTGTTGAATGGCATCCACAAACAAGTTGTTTAAGGTTTTTGGCATGTGTTGTTCATGTTCTTCCTCCATGAACTTTGCAAATCTACTAGGAAAAGGTGGAGAAGAAACATTAGTAAAAAGTGGAACCTTAAACGTTACCTCAGGTGCCGAAATACTCTTATTTGGATTTGTGGCTTCATTATCCTCAAGAATAGAATCCATCTCTAATTTTGTTTCATCCTCATCTTGTTCCTCATTCCTCAAGGTCACAATCGTAGCATTCTCCTTTGGGTTAATCATCGTTTGGGCAGGGAGTTCTTCAGATCTTTGTGCTACCCATCCCACCATACTACTAGTCAATTGGATCATTTGCTTTTCCAAACTCTGGATGCTTGCCCTTGTTTCCTGTTGAAATTGCAATGTATCAGTAACAAGAGAATAGACAAGATCTTCTAAAGAAGTACCTGAGTTTTGAGTCATATGTGGTGGTTGAAAAAGATCTGGTTCTTGGGACCATGATTGATTGAAGCTAGATGGATGAGTGTAATTGGCATAAAGATCTACTTCTTGGTAATTTTCCGAATAGCCATAAGTAGTATGATCCCACCATCCCTCATGGTAAGTGTTTGAGTAATGATCATACTGTTGGTCTTGGAACACTTGATGGCCTTGACATCCTCCCATGGCCAATTGTTGAACTAGGGAAGTGAGATTGGCTTGTTGATTCTCCATGTTCATGTATGCCACCAACTCTTCAAGTGTTAGATTGCTCAACTCCATCGTTTTTTTTTTTTTTTTTTTTCAAAATTTGATAAGAAAAACTTGTATGTACAAGAAAATAAAACTAATTAGAACTGAAAATAAGAATAAACCAAGTAACAAATAGACTAAAGAAAGCAATCCCCGGCAACGGCGCCAAAAATTTGATGCACCCAAAAGAGTGTATCTTATTTAACCTTGCACTAAAAAGATAAATTGTAAGTATAGTAGTTAGCAAGGGTCGAGTCCTCAGGGATTGGGTTTTAGTTTATAAGTTAATAGTTTAAAACTTAAATTCAAGAACAATAAAAGAAAAGGGGGTTTTGAAGCCAGATTTAAACTAAAGTAAATAATAAGAATAAGATGCAAGGCGGTATAACCAGCCAATAAAAATATATATACTAAATTAGTCGGTATAACCAGCCAATAAAAATATATATACTAAATTAGGCGGTATAACCAGCCAATAAAAATAAAACAAAGTTAATATACAAATTAGGCGGTATAACCAGCCAATAAAAATAAATATAAAAAATAAGCAAACTAGAAGTAAGAAAACAAGTAAGAAGAATCAAATATGAAAAATATGGTTAAGGTTTCATTCTCCACCACTAGACATCATTAAGAATCAATTTCAGATCTATCAATATCAACCAACTATCAAAGTTAACAACCGTAGATAACAACAAGCTCTGTTACCCCAATCTTTCCTTAGTTTGTCGTTAAATAGAACAAGCTCTCTATTTAATCTCTAACCATTAAACAACCTAGAATAAGCTCTCTAAATTCAATTTAATGGCAGCTTTATGATGAGAAAGATAGGTTGATCTAAGCAACAAACACATAAGCTCGGATTGTTCAACTTAGGTTATGTTCCACTTTGCAATTATTGAAAACTTGACCATAATCATTAATCACAAATTGCCACTTATGAATAGGAAATCAAGACAATTACACGGATCAAGACTCCTAAACTAGCAATAGATAATTATCAAGATCTATCTAGTTGTACACCTAAATAAATCAAGACAACATCATGAACAATTCTTGTAGAAGAACATAAGCAACTTTGATAGAAAATTAATGATAGATAGAATCTGAAAATCAATCACAAAACATGTCTAGGGCTTTGAAATCACCCTTAACCAAATAGAAGTTTAGCCTAGCATAGGCATTATAAACATAAACATAAAATTAAAGAAAATCTAAGAAGAAAATAAAAGAAAGAAAGAAGAAGAGGAAGAATATTAATTATCCAACCTCTTGCTCTCTCTAAAGAAAAAGAAAACTAGAGAAAAGAAAGAAAACTAGAGAAAAGAAAGAAGAAGAAAACTTAGAGAATTTTATTAAAATGGATAATATCCTACCTATGTACAATATGATCCCTTACAATCATCCAAGGCCCTCTATTTATACACATTTTGGAGGGCTAAATGACAAGAGACAAGCTTTACAAATTTCAAAGGTAGGTATATGACGATTTTGATCAGCCAACTTGATGGTCGATTTCGTCAATATTGGAGGCCTGATCTGATCACATGGTCTTCTAGACAAAGGTTCCCCTATCAGTTACGGAACCATAGCCGTTGGAATCAGCTCATTTGCTGATGTGGTTAAGCAGATATGGGCAAAATACGAAAACATGTCAGCACAGACGTCATTGCACATCAGCCACCTTGATGGTCGATTTCTTCAATATTGGAGGCCTGATCTGATCACATGGTCTTCTAGACAAAGGTTCCCCTATCAGTTATGGAACCATAGCCGTTGGAATCAGCTCATTTGCTGATGTGGATAAGAAAATATGGGCATAATACGAAAACATGTCAGCACAGACGTCATTGCACATCAGCCAACTTGATGGTCGATTTCGCTAGGGAAAACGACTCCATTTTAAGAAGTGTAAAACATCAAAAAGATAGATATGCCTCTTAGCTTTGCATGGCTACAAATTTCAGCCTTATTGCTTCAGTGAAACTCGAGATATAGCTGATATGGAAAAAGGTGTCGGAACTGAAACTGAACTAGATTTGCCCTTAATTCTAGTAATCTGAAATCACTCAAAGAAACTTGTGAAAAACACCAAATTACATAAAAATATAAAAGATCATAAACACAATTAGACTAAACAATAATAACTCGTATTTGACACAAAACAATAATAAAACATAACTAAAAACTATATAATTATACGAGTTATCAGTTTGGCCTCCTTTTTAGTGAGTAAGTACTTAAGGGCTGCATGGTCAGAAAATACAATTACTTTAGTACCAATTAAATAAGATCGAAATTTTTCTAAAGCAAATACAACAGCCAAAAGTTCTTTTTCAGTAGTGGAATAGTTCAATTGAGCATCATTAAGAGTTCTTGAGGCATAATAAATGGCATGTGAGGCTTTGCCAACCCGTTGGCCCAAAACAGCTCCAATGGCATAGTCACTAGCATCACACATGATTTCAAAAGGTACATTCCAATCTGGTGGTTGGATGATAGGAGCTGATGTCAAGAGTCCCTTCAATGTTTCAAACGCCTCTTTGCATTTATCATCAAAGTGGAAAACCACATCTTTTTGTAGTAGCTTGCAAAGAGGTAATGTGATCTTTGAGAAGTCTTTGATAAATCTCCTATAGAAACCTGCATGTCCAAGAAAAGAACGAACCTCTCTCACATTTGTGGGAGGTGGTAAAGAATGCATAATATCTATTTTAGACTTATCAACCTCTATCCCTCTAGAAGAAATAACATGGCCCAAAACTATTCCTTGTTCTACCATAAAGTGACATTTTTCCCAATTCAAAACAAGGTTAGTTTCCATGCATCTTTCAAGTACAAGTGTAAGGTTCTCTAGACATCTATCAAAAGAATCACCATAGACACTAAAATCATCCATAAACACTTCTATGATATTCTCTACATAATCTGAAAATATGCTAACCATACACCTTTGGAATGTAGCTGGTGCATTACAAAGACCAAATGGCATACGCCGGTATGCAAAAGTACCAAATGGACATGTGAATGTTGTTTTCTCTTGGTCCTCCGGAGCAATGGCTATCTGATTATAACCTGAAAAACCATCAAGAAAACAATAATGAGAATGGCCAGCTAACCTTTCAAGCATTTGATCAATAAAAGGTAAAGGAAAGTGGTCTTTGCGAGTTGTGGAATTAAGTTTACGATAATCAATACAAACTCGCCATCCTGTTTGAATCCTAGTAGGAACAAGTTCATTCTCATTATTTGTTACCACCGTTACACCTGATTTCTTTGGAACCACTTGGACTGGGCTCACCCATTTGCTATCCGAGATAGGATAGATCACTCCAACATCTAGGAGCTTCAGTATCTCCTTTTTCACAACCTCCATCATAGGAGGGTTCAATCTTCTTTGTGCTTCTCTTGTTGGTTTAGACCCTTCCTCTAACAAAATTCGGTGCATGCACATGGATGGGCTTATTCCCTTGATATCGGCAATTGTCCAACCAATTGCTGTTTTATGCTCTCTAAGCACCCGGATAAGTCGCTCTTCTTGCAAAGGTGTGAGCTCTTTGGCAATGATGACAGGTAGTGTGTCCTTTTCCCCTAAGAACAAATATTTCAAGTGGTTCGGTAGTGGTTTCAACTCTAAAGTTGGTGCCTGCAAAATGGAAGGTAGAAGTTTCTCATTAGATAAAGGCAAATTAATAAATGAAACATCAAACCTTGCATCTTTAGGTTGCAGCGAGTGTAAAGATTCTAGTGCCCCTTCCACATGGTCACTCAAGGCTAGTTTAGCATTCCCCATTCCGAGATGGTTGCTAAGGACTATTTCCACACTATCTTCACCATCTAGCTCATAAGCTTGCTGCACTAGTGAGTCAATTATATCAATATTAAAAACAGAATGCACATCACTAGGATATCTCATGGCCTCAAAAATGTTAAAGCGAATTATTTCACCATCAAATTCCATAGTTAAAGTGCCATCATGTACATCTATTTTAGTTCTTGCTGTTTTCAAGAATGGTCTCCCTAATAGAATAGGTGTGGGATTAGAAGACATCTCATCTTCCATCTCAATAACATAAAAGTCAGCGGGAAAAACCAATTCATTAACCTGTACAAGAACGTCTTCTACAACTCCTCTTGGATAAGTGTTAGAACGGTCAGCAAGTTGTATTATAACACCGGTTTCCTCTAATGGTCCTAGATTCAATGAAGCATAAATTGAATATGGCATGACATTAATAGATGCCCCTAGATCTAGCATAGCACGCTCAAACCTGGTGTTGCCTATCTTACAAGGAATGGTAAACATACCTGGATCCTTGCATTTAGGTGGGAGTTTCTTTTGAAGAACAGCTGACACATTCTCCCCCACACTTACCTTTTCATTCCATTTCAACTTCCGTTTAGATGTGCACAAATCTTTTAGGAACTTGGCATATCTTGGCACTTGCTTGATAGCATCTAGTAAAGGAATGTTCACCTCTACTTTCCGGAAGGTTTCCAAAATTTCCTTCTCTTGCTCCTCCTTCTTGGACTTTGCTAACCTGTTAGGAAAAGGTGGAGGAGTTATATAGGAAGGAAAGGATGGTTTAGGAATTGCCTTTTTTAGTGGCTCGTTGGGATGTGAAGAGGATGCCATGGTATTGTTCTCCCCTTGAGCACTATCATTTTGTGGTGCCTCTAGCTGTTTCCCACTTCTTAAATTTATAGCATTGGCATTCTCTCTTGGATTCACTATGGTTTGGGAAGGTAATTTCCCAGAATCCCTTGCTTGCATTTGACTCATGGTTGTTGCCAATTGCCCTATTTGAGTCTCCAAATTTCGAATACTTGTCTTTGTTTCCTGTTGAAATTGAATTGTATTAGTAGAAAGAGCTTTAACAAGATCTTCAAGAGAAGTACCTGAATTTTGGGTGGGTGGTAGTTGTTGTCGGGTTTGGTATGGTTGTTGCACTCTTTGCTGAAAACCCGGTGGCCTGTGGTCAAATGGTGGAGGAATAGTTTGTGATTGGTTCCCTCCATAATTGAAGTTTGGATGATCCCTCCATCCTGGATTGTATGTGTTTGAGTAGGGATCATATTTCCTTGATTGGTTCTGAAATCCACCCATGGCATTCACATGTTCATTGGTATCCTCTTGAAGTGTTGGACACATATCAGTTTGGTGCCTTATGTTTGAACATATGCCACAAGCCTTTATTTGTTGTATTTTACCTACAGCCAATTGTTGAACAAGAGAAGTCAGTTTATCAAATTTTTGTTCAAGGGATGATATACTTACCTCATTAACTCTCTTGGATTGTGGTGGTGGATCTTGTCTCATTGAGAACTGTTGAGAATTGGCTGCCATGTTGGAGATTAATGTTCTAGCAGCCCTGGGAGTCTTATCAACTAGAGCTCCCCCACTAGCGGCATCTATCATACTTCTCTCCATGGGCATGAGACCTTCATAGAAGTATTGGATGAGAAGTTGTTCACTTATCTGATGGTGTGGACATGATGCACAAAGTTTCTTGAACCTCTCCCAATATTCATATAAGGACTCTCCGTTGTATTGCCGAATCCCACATATCTCTTTCCTAATGTTGGCAGCCTTAGATGCTGGGAAATACCTTTCCAAGAATGCTTTCTTCAAATCATTCCATGTAGTGATGGTCCCGTATGGTAGATAGTAGAGCCATTCCTTTGCTGAATCAGCTAGAGAGAATGGGAAGGCTCTCAACTTAACTTGCTCTTCCGTGACCCCTGTTGGTCTCATGCTTGAGCAAACTACATGGAATTCCTTGAGGTGCTTATTTGGATCCTCTCCTGCAAAACCATGAAAAGTTGGGAGAAGGTGAATCAAACCAGATTTTAATTCAAAAGCTACCTCAAGATTAGCATATTCAATGCATAATGGTTGTTGACCCAAGTCCGGAGCGGCTAGCTCCTTGAGAGTTCGGTTGTCAGCTGCTGCCATCTCTCCTTGCTTCTCTTGGATGTTTTGGATTAAGTGTGGGGGGAATGATTTAGGATTTCTTTTATTTTTGTCTACTATTTTTTTTTTATGAGTCTTTATTATTATTATTTTTTTTAGTGTGTTTTAGTTCCTTTTTAATACAATGATGAGATATGAATTGCATAGGTCTAAACTGGTTATTAGTGAGAAGATTTTCATGAGAATTGAGCTTGATGTCAACCTTTTTATGAGCCAATGTTAATATAATATGTTGATTGAGAAAGAAGCATGTTTAGACTTAATCTGACTTGTATAATCATCCTTGTGAGTTTTTGAGCCTATAATGATTGATGCATTATACAAATCAATCTAATTTCTTTCTTGAGTGCTCTTATGATTACAGGATTCTCTAGAACTTGCTTTAAACCGTTTGAGACTATATTGATACATGTGACAACATGAATATGATAGAGGCATTAGGATTTTTAGCCAGAGCCAAACAGCCATCCCTTATTGATGTCCCAAGAGAACACACCCTTAGTGAACCAATTTGAGCCTACATTGAATAAGCTATCTCTTTGGTAACCATAACTTGTCCCTAACCTAAATATACTTATATCTTTACCTTTGTTCCAAAGATGAATTAGCATGTTTTGAGACAAGTTGCAAAGACAAGGGATATTTTTAGTTAAAAATTTGGGTTAGAAACAAGAAATAAGTGTGGGGGGGAAAGAAAAGAAAAGTCAAGAGAAAAAGAAATGAAATACTGGCAAATACATTCCTATGTAAAAAAAAAAAAAATATATATATATGAATCATCTCTTGAATTTGTGGAAAAAGAAAAAGATGCTACAAAGTCGTTTAGAATGAAGAAAAGGCCCAACATAAATATCCGGCCTAGGTGACTATGTACTTGTAAAGAGTTTTGAGAAGTTTCTTTGTATGATCTTTTTATGTCTCTAAACTTTATGAACTCTTTGGAACCTTTGTGATATCTTTATCCTTTTGTTCTTCAACCACATTACAAACCCCTTGGCCCCATTACAACCTTGATTAAAGACCTCTTGATTCATGAAGTTGTATGATCTAAATAGTGGAGAATAGGTGGACAAGCAAGAATATGGTAGAACTGTTTTCATGAGATTGATTGAGTGTAAACACTTCACCACTACTTTAAAGAGTGAAAATCATGAGGGTATCCCATGTGAGAAGTTGAGATTAAATTTGAACATGCAATATTTTGATTGAGATATGTTATGCTAATATTGGCTTAACTCAAACAATTTACATTCAAGCATGATTTTTTGTGAAATTCTTTAAGCTATTGATTAGTTTATAAGACTTGTTCAAATATTGTATCTAATTTGTATTGAAAGGATTAGGAGTAAATATTTTTAGTATATGCAGTTTATTTATATTTTAGTTTTTCAATGTTTGTGGGTATCGTTCTAGTAAACCCTCACGAGACTAAACTCGTCCACTAGGGACACCTAGGGGTTTAAAGGCTTGTGTCACATGCTAAGTGCCACCGTGATTTCCTACGAAAATGGATTAGATTAGATTTTCTTATTTTATTTTTATTGAGTCGTTGCTAGGGACTAGCAACAATCTAAGTGTGGGGGTGTGATAACTCGTATAATTATATAGTCGTTGGAATCAGTTACGGAACCATAGCCGTTGGAATCAGCTCATTTGCTGATGTGGTTAAGCAGATATGGGCAAAATACGAAAACATGTCAGCACAGACGTCATTGCACATCAGCCACCTTGATGGTCGATTTCTTCAATATTGGAGGCCTGATCTGATCACATGGTCTTCTAGACAAAGGTTACCCTATCAGTTACGGAACCATAGCCGTTGGAATCAGCTCATTTGCGGATGTGGATAAGAAGATATGGGCATAATACGAAAACATGTCAGCACAGACGTCATTGCACATCAGCCAACTTGATGGTCGATTTCGCTAGGGAAAACGACTCCGTTTTAAGAAGTGTAAAACATGAAAAAGATAGATATGCCTCTTAGCTTTGCATGGATACAAATGTCAGCCTTATTGCTTCAGTGAAACTCGAGATATAGCTGATATGGTAAAAGGTATCGGAACTGAAACTGAACTGGATTTGCCCTTAATTCTAGTAATCTGAAATCACTCAAAGAAACTTGTGAAAAACACCAAAATACATAAAAATATAAAAGATCATAAACACAATTAGACTAAACAATAATAACTCGTATTTGACACAAAACATTAATAAAACATAACTAAAAACTATATAATTATACGAGTTATCACACCCCCACACTTAGATTGTTGCTAGTCCCTAGCAACGACTCAATAAAAATAAAATAAGAAAATCTAATCTAATCCATTTTCGTAGGAAATCACGGTGGCACATAGCATGTGACACAAGCCTTTAAACCCCTAGGTGTCCCTAGTGGACGAGTTTAGTCTCGTGAGGGTTTACTAGAACGATACCCACAAACATTGAAAAACTAAAATATAAATAAACTGCATATACTAAAAATATTTACTCCTAATCCTTTCAATACAAATTAGATACAATATTTGAACAAGTCTTATAAACTAATCAATAGCTTAAAGAATTTCACAAAAAATCATGCTTGAATGTAAATTGTTTGAGTTAAGCCAATATTAGCATAACATATCTCAATCAAAATATTGCATGTTCAAATTTAATCTCAACTTCTCACATGGGATACCCTCATGATTTTCACTCTTTAAAGTAGTGGTGAAGTGTTTACACTCAATCAATCTCATGAAAACAGTTCTACCATATTCTTGCTTGTCCACCTATTCTCCACTATTTAGATCATACAACTTCATGAATCAAGAGGTCTTTAATCAAGGTTGTAATGGGGCCAAGGGGTTTGTAATGTGGTTGAAGAACAAAAGGATAAAGATATCACAAAGGTTCCAAAGAGTTCATAAAGTTTAAAGACATAAAAAGATCATACAAAGAAACTTCTCAAAACTCTTTACAAGTACATAGTCACCTAGGCCGGATATTTATGTTGGGCCTTTTCTTCATTCTAAACGACTTTGTAGCATCTTTTTCTTTTTCCACAAATTCAAGAGATGATTCATATATATATTTTTTTTTTTTTTTTACATAGGAATGTATTTGCCAGTATTTCATTTCTTTTTCTCTTGACTTTTCTTTTCTTTCCCCCCCACACTTATTTCTTGTTTCTAACCCAAATTTTTAACTAAAAATATCCCTTGTCTTTGCAACTTGTCTCAAAACATGCTAATTCATCTTTGGAACAAAGGTAAAGATATAAGTATATTTAGGTTAGGGACAAGTTATGGTTACCAAAGAGATAGCTTATTCAATGTAGGCTCAAATTGGTTCACTAAGGGTGTGTTCTCTTGGGACATCAATAAGGGATGGCTGTTTGGCTCTGGCTAAAAATCCTAATGCCTCTATCATATTCATGTTGTCACATGTATCAATATAGTCTCAAACGGTTTAAAGCAAGTTCTAGAGAATCCTGTAATCATAAGAGCACTCAAGAAAGAAATTAGATTGATTTGTATAATGCATCAATCATTATAGGCTCAAAAACTCACAAGGATGATTATACAAGTCAGATTAAGTCTAAACATGCTTCTTTCTCAATCAACATATTATATTAACATTGGCTCATAAAAAGGTTGACATCAAGCTCAATTCTCATGAAAATCTTCTCACTAATAACCAGTTTAGACCTATGCAATTCATATCTCATCATTGTATTAAAAAGGAACTAAAACACACTAAAAATAATAATAATAATAAAGACTCATAAAAAAAAAATAGTAGACAAAAATAAAAGAAATCCTAAATCATTAACCATAATTTCTGCTACAACCATTGAAGATTTACTTAAAAAGCTCCAAGCTTATGAGTGTTTATCTGCTACGGTTGTTTCGCAAACGCTCGGAAAAAGAAAAAGAGATATGGACGAGCAAGGAGTGGATTGCACTTTGTCTTTGTGACATTATCTAACATTTTGCTTGTTGAGGCGGTATAACCAGCCAATAAGAATAAGATGCAAGGCGGTATAACCAGCCAATAAAAATATATATACTAAGCAAGGCGGTATAACCAGCCAATAAAAATATATATACTAAATTAGGCGGTATAACCAGCCAATAAAAATAAATATACTTTTAAAAATAAGCAAACTAGAAAAGTAAGAAAACAAGTAAGAAGAATCAAAAATGAAAAATATGGTTAAGGTTTCATTCTCCACCACTAGACATCATTAAGAATCAATTTCAGATCTATCAATATCAACCAACTATCAAAGTTAACAACCGTAGATAACAACAAGCTCTGTTATCCCAATCTTTCCTTAGTTTGTCGTTAAATAGAACAAGCTCTCTATTTAATCTCTAACCATCAAACAACCTAGAATAAGCTCTCTAGATTCAATTTAATGGCAGCTTTATGATGAGAAAGATAGGTTGATCTAAGCAACAAACACATAAGCTCGGATTGTTCAACTTAGGTTATGTTCCACTTTGCAATTATTGAAAACTTGACCATAATCATTAATCACAATAGCTGATATGGTAAAAGGTGATTAAAAACTATGTACAACTTTTCATGGTTTTGCAGGAGAGGATCCAAATAAGCACCTCAAGGAATTCCATGTAGTTTGCTCAAGCATGAGACCAACAGGGGTCACGGAAGAGCAAGTTAAGTTGAGAGCCTTCCCATTCTCTCTAGCTGATTCAGCAAAGGAATGGCTCTACTATCTACCATCCGGGACCATCACTACATGGAATGATTTGAAGAAAGCATTCTTGGAAAGGTATTTCCCAGCATCTAAGGCTGCCAACATTAGGAAAGAGATATGTGGGATTCGGCAATACAACGGAGAGTCCTTATATGAATATTGGGAGAGGTTCAAGAAACTTTGTGCATCATGTCCACACCATCAGATAAGTGAACAACTTCTCATCCAATACTTCTATGAAGGTCTCATGCCCGTGGAGAGAAGTATGATAGATGCCGCTAGTGGGGGAGCTCTAGTTGATAAGACTCCCAGGGCTGCTAGAACATTAATCTCCAACATGGCAGCCAATTCTCAACAGTTCTCAATGAGACAAGATCCACCACCACAATCCAAGAGAGTTAATGAGGTAAGTATATCATCCCTTGAACAAAAATTTGATAAACTGACTTCTCTTGTTCAACAATTGGCTGTAGGTAAAATACAACAAATAAAGGCTTGTGGCATATGTTCAAACATAAGGCACCAAACTGATATGTGTCCAACACTTCAAGAGGATACCAATGAACATGTGAATGCCATGGGTGGATTTCAGAACCAATCAAGGAAATATGATCCCTACTCAAACACATACAATCCAGGATGGAGGGATCATCCAAACTTCAATTATGGAGGGAACCAATCACAAACTATTCCTCCACCATTTGACCACAGGCCACCGGGTTTTTTTACATAGGAATGTATTTGCCAGTATTTCATTTCTTTTTCTCTTGACTTTTCTTTTCTTTCCCCCCCACACTTATTTCTTGTTTCTAACCCAAATTTTTAACTAAAAATATCCCTTGTCTTTGCAACTTGTCTCAAAACATGCTAATTCATCTTTGGAACAAAGGTAAAGATATAAGTATATTTAGGTTAGGGACAAGTTATGGTTACCAAAGAGATAGCTTATTCAATGTAGGCTCAAATTGGTTCACTAAGGGTGTGTTCTCTTGGGACATCAATAAGGGATGGCTGTTTGGCTCTGGCTAAAAATCCTAATGCCTCTATCATATTCATGTTGTCACATGTATCAATATAGTCTCAAACGGTTTAAAGCAAGTTCTAGAGAATCCTGTAATCATAAGAGCACTCAAGAAAGAAATTAGATTGATTTGTATAATGCATCAATCATTATAGGCTCAAAAACTCACAAGGATGATTATACAAGTCAGATTAAGTCTAAACATGCTTCTTTCTCAATCAACATATTATATTAACATTGGCTCATAAAAAGGTTGACATCAAGCTCAATTCTCATGAAAATCTTCTCACTAATAACCAGTTTAGACCTATGCAATTCATATCTCATCATTGTATTAAAAAGGAACTAAAACACACTAAAAATAATAATAATAATAAAGACTCATAAAAAAAAATAGTAGACAAAAATAAAAGAAATCCTAAATCATTAACCATAATTTCTGCTACAACCATTGAAGATTTACTTAAAAAGCTCCAAGCTTATGAGTGTTTATCTGCTACGGTTGTTTCGCAAACGCTCGGAAAAAGAAAAAGAGATATGGACGAGCAAGGAGTGGATTGCACTTTGTCTTTGTGACATTATCTAACATTTTGCTTGTTGAGGCGGTATAACCAGCCAATAAGAATAAGATGCAAGGCGGTATAACCAGCCAATAAAAATATATATACTAAGCAAGGCGGTATAACCAGCCAATAAAAATATATATACTAAATTAGGCGGTATAACCAGCCAATAAAAATAAATATACTTTTAAAAATAAGCAAACTAGAAAAGTAAGAAAACAAGTAAGAAGAATCAAAAATGAAAAATATGGTTAAGGTTTCATTCTCCACCACTAGACATCATTAAGAATCAATTTCAGATCTATCAATATCAACCAACTATCAAAGTTAACAACCGTAGATAACAACAAGCTCTGTTATCCCAATCTTTCCTTAGTTTGTCGTTAAATAGAACAAGCTCTCTATTTAATCTCTAACCATCAAACAACCTAGAATAAGCTCTCTAGATTCAATTTAATGGCAGCTTTATGATGAGAAAGATAGGTTGATCTAAGCAACAAACACATAAGCTCGGATTGTTCAACTTAGGTTATGTTCCACTTTGCAATTATTGAAAACTTGACCATAATCATTAATCACAATAGCTGATATGGTAAAAGGTGATTAAAAACTATGTACAACTTTTCATGGTTTTGCAGGAGAGGATCCAAATAAGCACCTCAAGGAATTCCATGTAGTTTGCTCAAGCATGAGACCAACAGGGGTCACGGAAGAGCAAGTTAAGTTGAGAGCCTTCCCATTCTCTCTAGCTGATTCAGCAAAGGAATGGCTCTACTATCTACCATCCGGGACCATCACTACATGGAATGATTTGAAGAAAGCATTCTTGGAAAGGTATTTCCCAGCATCTAAGGCTGCCAACATTAGGAAAGAGATATGTGGGATTCGGCAATACAACGGAGAGTCCTTATATGAATATTGGGAGAGGTTCAAGAAACTTTGTGCATCATGTCCACACCATCAGATAAGTGAACAACTTCTCATCCAATACTTCTATGAAGGTCTCATGCCCGTGGAGAGAAGTATGATAGATGCCGCTAGTGGGGGAGCTCTAGTTGATAAGACTCCCAGGGCTGCTAGAACATTAATCTCCAACATGGCAGCCAATTCTCAACAGTTCTCAATGAGACAAGATCCACCACCACAATCCAAGAGAGTTAATGAGGTAAGTATATCATCCCTTGAACAAAAATTTGATAAACTGACTTCTCTTGTTCAACAATTGGCTGTAGGTAAAATACAACAAATAAAGGCTTGTGGCATATGTTCAAACATAAGGCACCAAACTGATATGTGTCCAACACTTCAAGAGGATACCAATGAACATGTGAATGCCATGGGTGGATTTCAGAACCAATCAAGGAAATATGATCCCTACTCAAACACATACAATCCAGGATGGAGGGATCATCCAAACTTCAATTATGGAGGGAACCAATCACAAACTATTCCTCCACCATTTGACCACAGGCCACCGGGTTTTTTTACATAGGAATGTATTTGCCAGTATTTCATTTCTTTTTCTCTTGACTTTTCTTTTCTTTCCCCCCCACACTTATTTCTTGTTTCTAACCCAAATTTTTAACTAAAAATATCCCTTGTCTTTGCAACTTGTCTCAAAACATGCTAATTCATCTTTGGAACAAAGGTAAAGATATAAGTATATTTAGGTTAGGGACAAGTTATGGTTACCAAAGAGATAGCTTATTCAATGTAGGCTCAAATTGGTTCACTAAGGGTGTGTTCTCTTGGGACATCAATAAGGGATGGCTGTTTGGCTCTGGCTAAAAATCCTAATGCCTCTATCATATTCATGTTGTCACATGTATCAATATAGTCTCAAACGGTTTAAAGCAAGTTCTAGAGAATCCTGTAATCATAAGAGCACTCAAGAAAGAAATTAGATTGATTTGTATAATGCATCAATCATTATAGGCTCAAAAACTCACAAGGATGATTATACAAGTCAGATTAAGTCTAAACATGCTTCTTTCTCAATCAACATATTATATTAACATTGGCTCATAAAAAGGTTGACATCAAGCTCAATTCTCATGAAAATCTTCTCACTAATAACCAGTTTAGACCTATGCAATTCATATCTCATCATTGTATTAAAAAGGAACTAAAACACACTAAAAATAATAATAATAATAAAGACTCATAAAAAAAAATAGTAGACAAAAATAAAAGAAATCCTAAATCATTCCCCCCACACTTAATTCTTACATTGTCCTCAATGTAAGTCTATTAACACAAATGAAAGAATCATGTGTAAGAGAAAAGAACTAATAACATAAGAATAGGAACAACTAAGACTCAAAACAAAACAAACTCATGCAACCTAAATAATCCTAAAATACTAAACAAAAATTAACAAGTAAACATAAAAAGATTAAAATCAAACTGACAAGGTATGTCTCAAGTCTCCCTTACTCAGACCTTGTTCAGAATGAATACTTCTAAATTGCTTAAAACACAACAAACTCTTTTTTTTTTTTTTTTTTTTTTTTTTTTTTTTTTGAAAAGAAGAAATCAAACTGACAAGGTATGTCTCAAGTCTCCCTTACTCAGACCTTGTTCAGAATGAATACTTCTTAAAATTTTTTTTTTTTTATTAGCAAAATATGTCCCTTACCCCCTACTAAAATATGACATTGTCCCCAATGTCAAATTTTAAAGGTAGAATTTAGGAGATATTACCTGCAGAGGTTGCTAACCACTTATTATAACTGAGACACAACAAGCAAAATGTTAGATAATGTCACAAAGACAAAGTGCAATCCACTCCTTGCTCGTCCATATCTCTTTTTCTTTTTCCGAGCGTTTGCGAAACAACCGTAGCAGATAAACACTCATAAGCTTGGAGCTTTTTAAGTAAATCTTCAATGGTTGTAGCAGAAATTATGGTTCTCCTTGCCTCTGAAAACATGAATCCATTATCCACAGCATTATCTAAATATAAAAGCAAATTACTAAAATAACCATTAATATTAAGCAAACCAATGGGTTTCTTATTTGTGACCAAAGATGACCAAGAAGCCACGCAAGCTATTTCTTCCAATGTACCCAGACCTCCTGGTAAAGCAATGAATGCATCGGCAGAATGGTACATGATTGTTATCCGTTCAGGGACACTCCAGACTTGTATTTCCTTACCCATGGTAGGTCCACAAAAACTTGTGAATAGTTTTGGCACGATTCCTAGAACTGGACTTCCTCCGGCGTGTGCTGCTGTAGCGACTGCTCCCATTAAACCCGTACTACCGCCTCCATAAATCAAGTGGATCTTTTGTTGGGCAAGTATTACTCCAACTCTTATGGATTCATCAGCGAATATGTTATTTTTCCCTGGATAAGCACCTCCAAAGACACAAATTTTTTTAATGCGCTGGGATGAAGTACTTTCCATTTTTTTTTTTTTTTCGAGTGCCTGAAAGAGAATGAGTACATGGTGTAATATATAGAGGACTGAGTAGTGAATCAGACAAGAGTAATAATGTCGCCGAAAGTGTATCTGACCTGTCAGAAGAAAATGTTAACCTAACAAAAGATTTTTGCGTGATTTCAGGAAGAAAATCAAAAAGAGAAGAAAAAATCAACCGTAAAAGACAAAAAAAAAACGAGAATAATTACACAAATCGAACAACACGTAAATTAAAACAAAATAAAGTTATTGCAAATCAAACCAAAAGCTGAGAAGTCATTTATTGTAGTTGTGATTGTGGCTCACATCTTCCTCTGGTTTTACGTCCAGAAACGGCTTAAACGCCTTCTATGAGTCGAGGATATGCTTCCCATCCAGTTTTCTTACAAGCTGGCAAACAGGGTCTTTTAACATCAGATTCCCAAGATGTTGCCATTCCCTTTGGAATTGCGGCCATAAATCAAGAATTTCTCTTTGTACGTCTCCACTAGGATGCGTCTCAAGAGAAAGTTGGATATTACCCAAATTCTCCTTACTCAGTCCATCCTTAATGAATTCAATTTTATCATCTCGATTAGAGGACGGAATCCCAATAGAACGACATTTACCGTTACACGTCAATCGTGCACATTTGTGGCAATTTGAACTCATGCGCTTTGCTCGTCGCTTCTTTGCAAAAGTGCTTCTACCTGTACCTGGTAAATGCAAAACAGGAAGATATTCATCTTCACGTACCTTGGCTTCAATTATCCAACGTATGTCGTCAGGAATCCCTTTGTGCATAAGCATTCTTAATCTTTCAAGTCGAACTTGGTAAAGCTTCAGTAAAATATTTCGAGGAAAAGGAGGAAATCGTTTCTGCAATCTTGTGAGAATATCATCCATCCTGAAAAAAAATGAAAAAAATGAAAGAGAAATTGGAAGAGAAATTTATATACAATATTAGTTTTGTGGGTAGCTGATGGAACCGATTTAAATAATCACGGAGTACCGTTATCCGCCATTTAACCGGGGTTAAAAAAAATAAATTAAAAATTATATTTACATCTTTGTAAGAGAAAAGAACTATTAAACAAAAGAAAAGAAAAACAATAAAAGATAGAATGATGGAGAGTAAGGAATATGCAAATTTGATATAATAGATGCTCTCCATCCTTTTGGGTTGCCTCCCAAGAAGCGCTTGGTTTATTGTCCTCAGCCTAACTTAGACCCATGCCATTATTATTCAACATACTTTGGCTCAAAAAGTGGAAACTCCTCCACATCTTGTATTGGAAAGTTCTCATAGTAAGGCTTCAATCTATGACCATTCACTTTGAATGTCTTATCTGTTTTTGGGCTTTGGATTTCAACTGCACCATGAGTAAATACATTAGTAATAACAAAAGGTCCAACCCAACGAGAACGTAACTTACCTGGATATAACTTAAGGCGTGAATGGAAGAGAAGAACTTTTTGTCCAACAACAAATTCTTTTCTTGATATCATCTTGTCATGGAATGCCTTAGTCTTTTCCTTGTAAATCCTAGAATTCTGATAGGCATCATTCCTTATCTCCTCTAATTCTTGTAGGTCAAGTTTTCTTTTCTTTCCTATCTCATCCATCTCCATGTTGCATTGTTTGATAGCCCAATATGATTTATGTTCCAATTCAACCGGAAGATGACAAGGCTTACCATAAACAAGTCGATAAGGAGACATACCAATGGGTGTCTTATATGCTGTCCTATAAGCCCAAAGTGCATCATCAAGTCGTGAACTCCAATCCTTCCTATTTGGATTAACTGTCTTTTCAAGGATGGACTTAACTTCTCGGTTTGACACTTCAGCTTGCCCACTAGTTTGAGGATGATATGAGGTGGAGACCTTGTGTGTGATGTTATACTTCCTCAAAAGTGCTTCCATAGTCCTATTGCAAAAGTGAGTACCTCTATCGCTGATTATGGCCTTTGGCGTTCCAAACCTAGCAAAGATGTTAGTCTTGACAAAATCTGAAACAACTTTAGAGTCATTAGTCCTAGTGGATTTTGCTTCCACCCACTTTGAAACATAATCAACGGCAAGTAAAATATAAAGATTACCAAAAGAAGGAGGAAAAGGTCCCATGAAATCCATGCCCCATACATCAAAAATTTCAACAATAAGTATTGGAGTTTGAGGCATTTGATTTCTAGCACCTAAGTTACCAGTTCTTTGGCAACGATCACATGACTTGCAAAAGAGGTATGCATCTTTGAATATGGTAGGCCAATAAAATCCAGAATCAAGAACTTTCATGGCTGTTCTTTT
Organism: Fremontodendron californicum; assembly: GCA_030761205.1. Lineage (NCBI taxonomy): Eukaryota > Viridiplantae > Streptophyta > Magnoliopsida > Malvales > Malvaceae > Fremontodendron > Fremontodendron californicum. Next base: position 3,834,051 of record JAULJL010000019.1, on the reverse strand, counting down.
GGATCCAAAGTGTCCTCCACATGCATAAGAGTGACAAAAGGTGAGAATAGATTGAAATTCAGTTTCGAGTACACACCTTCTTATAATCTGATCGGAGCAATGCTTCCAAAGGTAAGGATCATCCCATATGTAGTATTTGGCATCACTCTTGATCTTATTTCTTTGAGCTTGTGTCAACTCTTGTGGCAACTTCTTGGTAACTAAGTAATTAACAATATCAGCATACCAAGGAGTTGTTGTTCTTATAAAAAGAAGTTGCTCATCCGGAAAGTTCTCATTCAAGGGTAGTGCATCATCTTCATGAACTAAACGGCTAAGATGGTCCGCAACCAGGTTGTCACTACCTCTCTTATCTTTTATCTCCAAATCAAACTCTTGTAAGAGAAGTATCCATCTAATCAACCTTGGTTTGGCCTCCTTTTTAGTGAGTAAGTACTTAAGGGCTGCATGGTCAGAAAATACAATTACTTTAGTACCAATTAAATAAGATCGAAATTTTTCTAAAGCAAATACAACAGCCAAAAGTTCTTTTTCAGTAGTGGAATAGTTCAATTGAGCATCATTAAGAGTTCTTGAGGCATAATAAATGGCATGTGAGGCTTTGCCAACCCGTTGGCCCAAAACAGCTCCAATGGCATAGTCACTAGCATCACACATGATTTCAAAAGGTACATTCCAATCTGGTGGTTGGATGATAGGAGCTGATGTCAAGAGTCCCTTCAATGTTTCAAACGCCTCTTTGCATTTATCATCAAAGTGGAAAACCACATCTTTTTGTAGTAGCTTGCAAAGAGGTAATGTGATCTTTGAGAAGTCTTTGATAAATCTCCTATAGAAACCTGCATGTCCAAGAAAAGAACGAACCTCTCTCACATTTGTGGGAGGTGGTAAAGAATGCATAATATCTATTTTAGACTTATCAACCTCTATCCCTCTAGAAGAAATAACATGGCCCAAAACTATTCCTTGTTCTACCATAAAGTGACATTTTTCCCAATTCAAAACAAGGTTAGTTTCCATGCATCTTTCAAGTACAAGTGTAAGGTTCTCTAGACATCTATCAAAAGAATCACCATAGACACTAAAATCATCCATAAACACTTCTATGATATTCTCTACATAATCTGAAAATATGCTAACCATACACCTTTGGAATGTAGCTGGTGCATTACAAAGACCAAATGGCATACGCCGGTATGCAAAAGTACCAAATGGACATGTGAATGTTGTTTTCTCTTGGTCCTCCGGAGCAATGGCTATCTGATTATAACCTGAAAAACCATCAAGAAAACAATAATGAGAATGGCCAGCTAACCTTTCAAGCATTTGATCAATAAAAGGTAAAGGAAAGTGGTCTTTGCGAGTTGTGGAATTAAGTTTACGATAATCAATACAAACTCGCCATCCTGTTTGAATCCTAGTAGGAACAAGTTCATTCTCATTATTTGTTACCACCGTTACACCTGATTTCTTTGGAACCACTTGGACTGGGCTCACCCATTTGCTATCCGAGATAGGATAGATCACTCCAACATCTAGGAGCTTCAGTATCTCCTTTTTCACAACCTCCATCATAGGAGGGTTCAATCTTCTTTGTGCTTCTCTTGTTGGTTTAGACCCTTCCTCTAACAAAATCCGGTGCATGCACATGGATGGGCTTATTCCCTTGATATCGGCAATTGTCCAACCAATTGCTGTTTTATGCTCTCTAAGCACCCGGATAAGTCGCTCTTCTTGCAAAGGTGTGAGCTCTTTGGCAATGATGACAGGTAATGTGTCCTTTTCCCCTAAGAACAAATATTTCAAGTGGTTCGGTAGTGGTTTCAACTCTAAAGTTGGTGCCTGCAAAATGGAAGGTAGAAGTTTCTCATTAGATAAAGGCAAATTAATAAATGAAACATCAAACCTTGCATCTTTAGGTTGCAGCGAGTGTAAAGATTCTAGTGCCCCTTCCACATGGTCACTCAAGGCTAGTTTAGCATTCCCCATTCCGAGATGGTTGCTAAGGACTATTTCCACACTATCTTCACCATCTAGCTCATAAGCTTGCTGCACTAGTGAGTCAATTATATCAATATTAAAAACAGAATGCACATCACTAGGATATCTCATGGCCTCAAAAATGTTAAAGCGAATTATTTCACCATCAAATTCCATAGTTAAAGTGCCATCATGTACATCTATTTTAGTTCTTGCTGTTTTCAAGAATGGTCTCCCTAATAGAATAGGTGTGGGATTAGAAGACATCTCATCTTCCATCTCAATAACATAAAAGTCAGCGGGAAAAACCAATTCATTAACCTGTACAAGAACGTCTTCTACAACTCCTCTTGGATAAGTGTTAGAACGGTCAGCAAGTTGTATTATAACACCGGTTTCCTCTAATGGTCCTAGATTCAATGAAGCATAAATTGAATATGGCATGACATTAATAGATGCCCCTAGATCTAGCATAGCACGCTCAAACCTGGTGTTGCCTATCTTACAAGGAATGGTAAACATACCTGGATCCTTGCATTTAGGTGGGAGTTTCTTTTGAAGAACAGCTGACACATTCTCCCCCACACTTACCTTTTCATTCCATTTCAACTTCCGTTTAGATGTGCACAAATCTTTTAGGAACTTGGCATATCTTGGCACTTGCTTGATAGCATCTAGTAAAGGAATGTTCACCTCTACTTTCCGGAAGGTTTCCAAAATTTCCTTCTCTTGCTCCTCCTTCTTGGACTTTGCTAACCTGTTAGGAAAAGGTGGAGGAGTTATATAGGAAGGAAAGGATGGTTTAGGAATTGCCTTTTTTAGTGGCTCGTTGGGATGTGAAGAGGATGCCATGGTATTGTTCTCCCCTTGAGCACTATCATTTTGTGGTGCCTCTAGCTGTTTCCCACTTCTTAAATTTATAGCATTGGCATTCTCTCTTGGATTCACTATGGTTTGGGAAGGTAATTTCCCAGAATCCCTTGCTTGCATTTGACTCATGGTTGTTGCCAATTGCCCTATTTGAGTCTCCAAATTTCGAATACTTGTCTTTGTTTCCTGTTGAAATTGAATTGTATTAGTAGAAAGAGCTTTAACAAGATCTTCAAGAGAAGTACCTGAATTTTGGGTGGGTGGTAGTTGTTGTCGGGTTTGGTATGGTTGTTGCACTCTTTGCTGAAAACCCGGTGGCCTGTGGTCAAATGGTGGAGGAATAGTTTGTGATTGGTTCCCTCCATAATTGAAGTTTGGATGATCCCTCCATCCTGGATTGTATGTGTTTGAGTAGGGATCATATTTCCTTGATTGGTTCTGAAATCCACCCATGGCATTCACATGTTCATTGGTATCCTCTTGAAGTGTTGGACACATATCAGTTTGGTGCCTTATGTTTGAACATATGCCACAAGCCTTTATTTGTTGTATTTTACCTACAGCCAATTGTTGAACAAGAGAAGTCAGTTTATCAAATTTTTGTTCAAGGGATGATATACTTACCTCATTAACTCTCTTGGATTGTGGTGGTGGATCTTGTCTCATTGAGAACTGTTGAGAATTGGCTGCCATGTTGGAGATTAATGTTCTAGCAGCCCTGGGAGTCTTATCAACTAGAGCTCCCCCACTAGCGGCATCTATCATACTTCTCTCCATGGGCATGAGACCTTCATAGAAGTATTGGATGAGAAGTTGTTCACTTATCTGATGGTGTGGACATGATGCACAAAGTTTCTTGAACCTCTCCCAATATTCATATAAGGACTCTCCGTTGTATTGCCGAATCCCACATATCTCTTTCCTAATGTTGGCAGCCTTAGATGCTGGGAAATACCTTTCCAAGAATGCTTTCTTCAAATCATTCCATGTAGTGATGGTCCCGGATGGTAGATAGTAGAGCCATTCCTTTGCTGAATCAGCTAGAGAGAATGGGAAGGCTCTCAACTTAACTTGCTCTTCCGTGACCCCTGTTGGTCTCATGCTTGAGCAAACTACATGGAATTCCTTGAGGTGCTTATTTGGATCCTCTCCTGCAAAACCATGAAAAGTTGGGAGAAGGTGAATCAAACCAGATTTTAATTCAAAAGCTACCTCAAGATTAGCATATTCAATGCATAATGGTTGTTGACCCAAGTCCGGAGCGGCTAGCTCCTTGAGAGTTCGGTTGTCAGCTGCTGCCATCTCTCCTTGCTTCTCTTGGATGTTTTGGATCAACTCCTCGATTGGTTGTTGGTGAGAAGTTATAAATTCCCGAATTTTTCTAAGTCGTAAGTCTTTTTCGGGAGCTTGGAACATTCACTAATAAAAAAAAAATAAGAAAGTAAATAATTAGAACAGAAAATAAGAATAAACCAATAAACTAATAAACTAAAGAAAGCAATCCCCGGCAACGGCGCCAAAAACTTGATGCACCCAAAAGAGTGTATCTTATTTAACCTTGCACTAAAAAGATCAATTGTAAGTATAGTAGTTAGCAAGGGTCGAGTCCTCAGGGATTGGGTTTTAGTTTATAAGTTGATAGTTTAAAACTTAAATTCAAGAACAATAAAAGAAAAGGATTGGGCATGAGACCTTCATAGAAGTATTGGATGAGAAGTTGTTCACTTATCTGATGGTGTGGACATGATGCACAAAGTTTCTTGAACCTCTCCCAATATTCATATAAGGACTCTCCGTTGTATTGCCGAATCCCACATATCTCTTTCCTAATGTTGGCAGCCTTAGATGCTGGGAAATACCTTTCCAAGAATGCTTTCTTCAAATCATTCCATGTAGTGATGGTCCCGGATGGTAGATAGTAGAGCCATTCCTTTGCTGAATCAGCTAGAGAGAATGGGAAGGCTCTCAACTTAACTTGCTCTTCCGTGACCCCTGTTGGTCTCATGCTTGAGCAAACTACATGGAATTCCTTGAGGTGCTTATTTGGATCCTCTCCTGCAAAACCATGAAAAGTTGGGAGAAGGTGAATCAAACCAGATTTTAATTCAAAAGCTACCTCAAGATTAGCATATTCAATGCATAATGGTTGTTGACCCAAGTCCGGAGCGGCTAGCTCCTTGAGAGTTCGGTTGTCAGCTGCTGCCATCTCTCCTTGCTTCTCTTGGATGTTTTGGATCAACTCCTCGATTGGTTGTTGGTGAGAAGTTATAAATTCCCGAATTTTTCTAAGTCGTAAGTCTTTTTCGGGAGCTTGGAACATTCACTAATAAAAAAAAATAAGAAAGTAAATAATTAGAACAGAAAATAAGAATAAACCAATAAACTAATAAACTAAAGAAAGCAATCCCCGGCAACGGCGCCAAAAACTTGATGCACCCAAAAGAGTGTATCTTATTTAACCTTGCACTAAAAAGATCAATTGTATTCTCGTTTTTTTTTGTCTTTTACGGTTGATTTTTTCTTCTCTTTTTGATTTTCTTCCTGAAATCACGCAAAAATCTTTTGTTAGGTTAACATTTTCTTCTGACAGGTCAGATACACTTTCGGCGACATTATTACTCTTGTCTGATTCACTACTCAGTCTCTTGTACAGGTTAATGAATTGGTTTTTCCCGCTGACTTTTATGTTATTGAGATGGAAGATGAGATGTCTTCTAATCCCACACCTATTCTATTAGGGAGACCATTCTTGAAAACAGCAAGAACTAAAATAGATGTACATGATGGCACTTTAACTATGGAATTTGATGGTGAAATAATTCGCTTTAACATTTTTGAGGCCATGAGATATCCTAGTGATGTGCATTCTGTTTTTAATATTGATATAATTGACTCACTAGTGCAGCAAGCTTATGAGCTAGATGGTGAAGATAGTGTGGAAATAGTCCTTAGCAACCATCTCGGAATGGGGAATGCTAAACTAGCCTTGAGTGACCATGTGGAAGGGGCACTAGAATCTTTAGACTCGCTGCAACCTAAAGATGCAAGGTTTGATGTTTCATTTATTAATTTGCCTTTATCTAATGAGAAACTTCTACCTTCCATTTTGCAGGCACCAACTTTAGAGTTGAAACCACTACCGAACCACTTGAAATATTTGTTCTTAGGGGAAAAGGACACACTACCTGTCATCATTGCCAAAGAGCTCACACCTTTGTCTAGAAAACCATGAAAAGTTCCGACACCTTTTACCATATCAGCTATATCTCGAGTTTCACTGAAGCAATAAGGCTGACATTTGTATCCATGCAAAGCTAAGAGGCATATCTATCTTTTTCATGTTTTACACTTCTTAAAACGGAGTCGTTTTCCCTAGCGAAATCGACCATCAAGTTGGCTGATGTGCAATGACGTCTGTGCTGACATGTTTTCGTATTATGCCCATATCTTCTTATCCACATCCGCAAATGAGCTGATTCCAACGGCTATGGTTCCGTAACTGATAGGGTAACCTTTGTCTAGAAGACCATGTGATCAGATCAGGCCTCCAATATTGAAGAAATCGACCATCAAGGTGGCTGATGTGCAATGACGTCTGTGCTGACATGTTTTCGTATTTTGCCCATATCTGCTTAACCACATCAGCAAATGAGCTGATTCCAACGGCTATGGTTCCATCACTGATAGGGGAACCTTTGTCTAGAAGACCATGTGATCAGATCAGGCCTCCAATATTGACGAAATCGACCATCAAGTTGGCTGATCAAAATCGTCATATACCTACCTTTGAAATTTGTAAAGCTTGTCTCTTGTCATTTAGCCCTCCAAAATGTGTATAAATAGAGGGCCTTGGATGATTGTAAGGGATCATATTGGAGATTGGTAGGATATTAGCCATTTTAACAAAATTCTCTAAGTTTTCTTTTCTTTTCTTTTACGGTTGATTTTTTCTTCTCTTTTTGATTTTCTTCCTGAAATCACGCAAAAATCTTTTGTTAGGTTAACATTTTCTTCTGACAGGTCAGATACACTTTCGGCGACATTATTACTCTTGTCTGATTCACTACTCAGTCCTCTATATATTACACCATGTACTCATTCTCTTTCAGGCACTCGAAAAAAAAAAAAAATGGAAAGTACTTCATCCCAGCGCATTAAAAAAATTTGTGTCTTTGGAGGTGCTTATCCAGGGAAAAATAACATATTCGCTGATGAATCCATAAGAGTTGGAGTAATACTTGCCCAACAAAAGATCTATGGGCATAATACGAAAACATGTCAGCACAGACGTCATTGCACATCAGCCAACTTGATGGTCGATTTCGCTAGGGAAAACGACTCCGTTTTAAGAAGTGTAAAACATGAAAAAGATAGATATGCCTCTTAGCTTTGCATGGATACAAATGTCAGCCTTATTGCTTCAGTGAAACTCGAGATATAGCTGATATGGTAAAAGGTGTCGGAACTGAAACTGAACTGGATTTGCCCTTAATTCTAGTAATCTGAAATCACTCAAAGAAACTTGTGAAAAACACCAAAATATAGTGGTGAGTATAATTATATAGTTTTTAGTTATGTTTTATTAATGTTTTGTGTCAAATACGAGTTATTATTGTTTAGTCTAATTGTGTTTATGATCTTTTATATTTTTATGTATTTTGGTGTTTTTCACAAGTTTCTTTGAGTGATTTCAGATTACTAGAATTAAGGGCAAATCCAGTTCAGTTTCAGTTCCGACACCTTTTACCATATCAGCTATATCTCGAGTTTCACTGAAGCAATAAGGCTGACATTTGTATCCATGCAAAGCTAAGAGGCATATCTATCTTTTTCATGTTTTACACTTCTTAAAACGGAGTCGTTTTCCCTAGCGAAATCGACCATCAAGTTGGCTGATGTGCAATGACGTCTGTGCTGACATGTTTTCGTATTATGCCCATATCTTCTTATCCACATCCGCAAATGAGCTGATTCCAACGGCTATGGTTCCGTAACTGATAGGGTAACCTTTGTCTAGAAGACCATGTGATGCACCCAAAAGAGTGTATCTTATTTAACCTTGCACTAAAAAGATCAATTGTAAGTATAGTAGTTAGCAAGGGTCGAGTCCTCAGGGATTGGGTTTTAGTTTATAAGTTGATAGTTTAAAACTTAAATTCAAGAACAATAAAAGAAAATGGGTTTTTGAAATCAGATTTAAACTAAAGTAAATAATAAGAATAAGATGCAAGGCGGTATAACCAGCCAATAAAAATATATATACTAAATTAGGCGGTATAACCAGCCAATAAAAATAAAACAAAGTTAATATACAAATTAGGCGGTATAACCAGCCAATAAAAATAAATATACTTTTAAAAATAAGCAAACTAGAAAAGTAAGAAAACAAGTAAGTAAGAAGAATCAAATATGAAAAATATGGTTAAGGTTTCATTCTCCACCACTAGACATCATTAAGAATCAATTTCAGATCTATCAATTTCAACCAACTATCAAAGTTAACAACCGTAGATAACAACAAGCTCTGTTATCCCAATCTTTCCTTAGTTTGTCGTTAAATAGAACAAGCTCTCTATTTAATCTCTAACCATTAAACAACCTAGAATAAGCTCTCTAAATTCAATTTAATGGCAGCTTTATGATGAGAAAGATAGGTTGATCTAAGCAACAAACACATAAGCTCGGATTGTTCAACTTAGGTTATGTTCCACTTTGCAATTATTGAAAACTTGACCATAATCATTAATCACAAATTGCCACTTCTGAATAGGAAATCAAGACAATTACACGGATCAAGACTCCTAGACTAGCAATAGATAATTATCAAGATCTATCTAGTTGTACACCTAAATAAATCAAGACAACATCATGAACAATTCTTGTAGAAGAACATAAGCAACTTTGATAGAAAATTAATGATAGATAGAATCTGAAAATCAATCACAAAACATGTCTAGGGCTTTGAAATCACCCTTAACCAAATAGAAGTTTAGCCTAGCATAGGCATTGTAAACATAAACATAAAATTAAAGAAAATCTAAGAAGAAAATAAAAGAAAGAAAGAAGAAGAGGAAGAATATTAATTATCCAACCTCTTGCTCTTTCTAAAGAAAAAGAAAACTAGAGAAAAGAAAGAAGAAGAAAACTTAGAGAATTTTGTTAAAATGGCTAATATCCTACCAATCTCCAATATGATCCCTTACAATCACCCAAGGCCCTCTATTTATACACATTTTGGAGGGCTAAATGACAAGAGACAAGCTTTACAAATTTCAAAGGTAGGTATAATAGGTGGGTGCATTTTCTAACAATTTTCGTCATACATGACGATTTTGATCAGCCAACTTGATGGTCGATTTTGTCAATTTTGCAGGCCTTATCTGATCACATGGTCTTCTAGACAAATGTTACCCTATCAGTTACTGATCCATAGCCGTTGGAATCAGCTCATTTGCTGATGTGGATAAGAAGATATGGGCATAATACGAAAACATGTCAGCACAGACGTCATTGCACATCATCCAACTTGATGGTCGATTTCGCTAGGGAAAACGACTCCGTTTCAAGAAGTGTAAAACATCAAAAAGATAGATATGCCTCTTAGCTTTGCATGGCCACAAATTTCAGCCTTATTGCTTCAGTGAAACTCGAGATATAGCTGATATGGCAAAAGGTGTCGGAACTGGAACTGAACTGGATTTGCCCTTAATTCTAGTAATCTGAAATCACTCAAAGAAACTTGTGAAAAACACCAAAATACATAAAAATATAAAAGATCATAAACACAATTAGACTAAACAATAATAACTCGTATTTGACACAAAACAATAATAAAACATAACTAAAAACTATATAATTATACGAGTTATCACACCCCCACACTTAGATTGTTGCTAGTCCCTAGCAACGACTCAATAAAAATAAAATAAGAAAATCTAATCTAATCCATTTTCGTAGGAAATCACGGTGGCACTTAGCAAGTGACACAAGCCTTTAAACCCCTAGGTGTCCCTAGTGGACGAGTTTAGTCTCGTGAGGGTTTACTAGAACGATACCCACAAACATTGAAAAACTAAAATATAAATAAACTACATATACTAAAAATATTTATTCCTAATCCTTTCAATACAAATTAGAGACAATCTTTGAACAAGTCTTATAAACTAATCAATAGCTTAAATAATTTCAAAAAATCATGCTTGAATGTAAATTGTTTGAGTTAAGCCAATATTAACATAACATATCTCAATCAAAATAGTGCAAGTTCAAATTTAATCTCAACTTCTCACATGGGATACCCTCATGATTTTCACTCTTTAAAGTAGTGGTGAAGTGTTTACACTCAATCAATCTCATGAAAACAGTTCTACCATATTCTTGATTGTCCACCTATTCTCCACTATTTAGATCATACAACTTCATGAATCAAGAGGTCTTTAATCAAGGTTGTAATGGGGCCAAGGGTTTTGTAATGTGGTTGAAGAACAAAAGGATAACGATATCACAAAGGTTCCAAAGAGTTCATAAAGTTTAGAGACATAATAAGATCATACAAAGAAACTTATCAAAACTCTTTACAAGTACATAGTCACCTAGGCCGGATATTCATGTTGGGCCTTTTCTTCATTCTAAACAACTTTGTAACATCCTTTTCCTTTTCCACAAATTCAAGAGATGATTCATATTTTTTACTTAGGAATGTATTTGCCAGTATTCCATTTCTTTTTCTCTTGACTTTTCTTTTCCCCCCACACTTATTTCTTGTTTCTAACCCAAATTTTCAACTAAAAATATCCCTTGTTTTTTGCAATATGTCTCAAAATATATAATCCATCTTTAGAACAAGGGTAAGGATATAAGTATATTTAGGCTAGGTGTAAGTTGTGGTTACCAATAAAACAGCATATTTAATGTAGGCTCAAATTGGCTCACTAGTGGGGATGTTCTCTTAGAACATTAATAATGGATGGCTGTTTGGCTCTGGTTATAATCCTAATGCCTCTATCATATTCATGTTGTCACATGTATCAATATAGTCTCAAACGGTTCAAAGCAAGTTCTAGAGAATCATGTAATCATAAGAGCACTCAAGAAAGAAATTAGATTGATTTGTATAATGCATAAATCATTATAGGCTCAAAAACTCACAAGGATGATTATACAAGTCAGATTAAGTCTAAACATGCTTCTTTCTCAATCAACATATCATATTAACATTGGCTCATAAAAAAAATTGACATCAAGCTCAATTCTCATGAAAATCTTCTCACTAATAAATCTGTTTTAGACTTATGCAATTCATATCTCATCCTTGTATTAAAAAGGAACTAAAACTCAAAAAAAAAAAAATAATAATAATAATAAAGACTAAAAAAAAAAAAAAAATAATAGACAAAATAAAAGAAATCCTAAATCATTCCCCCCACACTTAATTCTTTCATTGTCCTCAATGTAAGTCTATTAACCCAAATGAAAGAATTATGTGTAAGAGAAAAGAACTAATAACATAAGAATAGGAACAACTAAGACTCAAAACAAAACAAAACCATGCAACCTAAATAATCCTAAAATACTAAACAAAAATTAACAAGTAAACATAAAAAGATTAAAATCAAACTGACAAGGTATGTCTCAAGTCTCCCTTACTCAGACCTTGTTCAGAATGAATACTTCTAAATTGCTTAAAACAAAACAAACTCTTTTTTTTTTTTTTTTTTTTTGGAAAAGAAGAAATCAAACTGACAAGGTATGTCTCAAGTCTCCCTTACTCAGACCTTGTTCAGAATGAATACTTCTTAATTTTTTTTTTTTTTTTTTTTTAAATTAGCAAAATATGTCCCTTACCCCCTACTAAAATATGACATTGTCCCCAATGTCAAATTTTAAAGGTAGAATTTAGGAGATATTACCTGCAGAGGTTGCTAACCACTTATTATAACTGAGACACAACAAGCAAAATGTTAGATAATGTCACAAAGACAAAGTGCAATCCACTCCTTGCTCGTCCATATCTCTTTTTCTTTTTCCGAGCGTTTGCGAAACAACCGTAGCAGATAAACACTCATAAGCTTGGAGCTTTTTAAGTAAATCTTCAATGGTTGTAGCAGAAATTATGGTTCTCCTTGCCTCTGAAAACATGAATCCATTATCCACAGCATTATCTAAATATAAAAGCAAATTACTAAAATAACCATTAATATTAAGCAAACCAATGGGTTTCTTATTTGTGACCAAAGATGACCAAGAAGCCACGCAAGCTATTTCTTCCAATGTACCCAGACCTCCTGGTAAAGCAATGAATGCATCGGCAGAATGGTACATGATTGTTATCCGTTTAGGGACACTCCAGACTTGTATTTCCTTACCCACGGTAGGTCCACAAAAACTTGTGAATAGTTTTGGCACGATTCCTAGAACTGGACTTCCTCCGGCGTGTGCTGCTGTAGCGACTGCTCCCATTAAACCCGTACTACCGCCTCCATAAATCAAGTGGATCTTTTGTTGGGCAAGTATTACTCCAACTCTTATGGCTTCATCAGCGAATATGTTATTTTTCCCTGTATAAGCACCTCCAAAGACACAAATTTTTTTAATGCGCTGGGATGAAGTACTTTCCATTTTTTTTTTCGAGTGCCTGAAAGAGAATGAGTACATGGTGTAATATATAGATGACTGAGTAGTGAATCAGACAAGAGTAATAATGTCGCCGAAAGTGTATCTGACCTGTCAGAAGAAAATGTTAACCTAACAAAAGATTTTTGCGTGATTTCAGGAAGAAAATCAAAAAGAGAAGAAAAAATCAACCGTAAAAGACAAATAAAAAAAACGAGAATAATTACACAAATCGAACAACACGTAAATTAAAACAAAATAAAGTTATTGCAAATCAAACCAAAAGCTGAGAAGTCATTTATTGTAGTTGTGATTGTGGCTCACATCTTCCTCTGGTTTTACGTCCAGAAACGGCTTAAACGCCTTCTATGAGTCGAGGATATGCTTCCCATCCAGTTTTCTTACAAGCTGGCAAACAGGGTCTTTTAACATCAGATTCCCAAGATGTTGCCATTCCCTTTGGAATTGCGGCCATAAATCAAGAATTTCTCTTTGTACGTCTCCACTAGGATGCGTCTCAAGAGAAAGTTGGATATTACCCAAATTCTCCTTACTCAGTCCATCCTTAATGAATTCAATTTTATCATCTCGATTAGAGGACGGAATCCCAATAGAACGACATTTACCGTTACACGTCCATCGTGCACATTTGTGGCAGTTTGAACCCATGCGCTTTGCTCGTCGCTTCTTTGCAAAAGTGCTTCTACCTGTACCTGGTAAATGCAAAACAGGAAGATATTCATCTTCACGTACCTTGGCTTCAATTATCCAACGTATGTCGTCAGGAATCCCTTTGTGCATAAGCATTCTTAATCTTTCAAGTCGAACTTGGTAAAGCTTCAGTAAAATATTTCGAGGAAAAGGAGGAAATCGTTTCTGCAATCTTGTGAGAATATCATCCATCCTGAAAGAAAAAAAAATGAAAAAAAATGAAAGAGAAATTGGAAGAGAAATTTATATACAATATCAGTTTTGTGGGTAGCTGATGGAACCGATTTAAATAATCACGGAGTACCGTTATCCGCCATTTAACCGGGGTTAAAAAAATAAATTAAAAATTATATTTACATCTTGTAAGAGAAAAGAACTATTAAACAAAAGAAAAGAAAAACAATAAAAGATAGAATGATGGAGAGTAAGGAATATGCAAATCTGATATAATAGATGCTCTCCATCCTTTTGGGTTGCCTCCCAAGAAGCGCTTGGTTTATTGTCCTCAGCCTAACTTAGACCCATGCCATTATTATTCAACATACTTTGGCTCAAAAAGTGGAAACTCCTCCACATCTTGTATTGGAAAGTTCTCATAGTAAGGCTTCAATCTATGACCATTCACTTTGAATGCCTTATCTGTTTTTGGGCTTTGGATTTCAACTGCACCATGAGTAAATACATTAGTAATAACAAAAGGTCCAACCCAACGAGAACGTAACTTACCTGGATATAACTTAAGGCGTGAATGGAAGAGAAGAACTTTTTGTCCAACAACAAATTCTTTTCTTGATATCATCTTGTCATGGAATGCCTTAGTCTTTTCCTTGTAAATCCTAGAATTCTGATAGGCATCATTCCTTATCTCCTCTAATTCTTGTAGGTCAAGTTTTCTTTTCTTTCCTATCTCATCCATCTCCATGTTGCATTGTTTGATAGCCCAATATGATTTATGTTCCAATTCAACCGGAAGATGACAAGGCTTACCATAAACAAGTCGATAAGGAGACATACCAATGGGTGTCTTATATGCTGTCCTATAAGCCCAAAGTGCATCATCAAGTCGTGAACTCCAATCCTTCCTATTTGGATTAACTGTCTTTTCAAGGATGGACTTAACTTCTCGGTTTGACACTTCAGCTTGCCCACTAGTTTGAGGATGATATGAGGTGGAGACCTTGTGTGTGATGTTATACTTCCTCAAAAGTGCTTCCATAGTCCTATTGCAAAAGTGAGTACCTCTATCGCTGATTATGGCCTTTGGCGTTCCAAACCTAGCAAAGATGTTAGTCTTGACAAAATCTGAAACAACTTTAGAGTCATTAGTCCTAGTGGATTTTGCTTCCACCCACTTTGAAACATAATCAACGGCAAGTAAAATATAAAGATTACCAAAAGAAGGAGGAAAAGGTCCCATGAAATCCATGCCCCATACATCAAAAATTTCAACAATAAGTATTGGAGTTTGAGGCATTTGATTTCTAGCACCTAAGTTACCAGTTCTTTGGCAACGATCACATGACTTGCAAAAGAGGTATGCATCTTTGAATATGGTAGGCCAATAAAATCCAGAATCAAGAACTTTCATGGCTGTTCTTTTGGATCCAAAGTGTCCTCCACATGCATAAGAGTGACAAAAGGTGAGAATAGATTGAAATTCAGTTTCGAGTACACACCTTCTTATAATCTGATCGGAGCAATGCTTCCAAAGGTAAGGATCATCCCATATGTAGTATTTGGCATCACTCTTGATCTTATTTCTTTGAGCTTGTGTCAACTCTTGTGGCAACTTCTTGGTAACTAAGTAATTAACAATATCAGCATACCAAGGAGTTGTTCTTATAAAAAGAAGTTGCTCATCCGGAAAGTTCTCATTCAAGGGTAGTGCATCATCTTCATGAACTAAACGGCTAAGATGGTCCGCAACCAGGTTGTCACTACCTCTCTTATCTTTTATCTCCAAATCAAACTCTTGTAAGAGAAGTATCCATCTAATCAACCTTGGTTTGGCCTCCTTTTTAGTGAGTAAGTACTTAAGGGCTGCATGGTCAGAAAATACAATTACTTTAGTACCAATTAAATAAGATCGAAATTTTTCTAAAGCAAATACAACAGCCAAAAGTTCTTTTTCAGTAGTGGAATAGTTCAATTGAGCATCATTAAGAGTTCTTGAGGCATAATAAATGGCATGTGAGGCTTTGCCAACCCGTTGGCCCAAAACAGCTCCAATGGCATAGTCACTAGCATCACACATGATTTCAAAAGGTACATTCCAATCTGGTGGTTGGATGATAGGAGCTGATGTCAAGAGTCCCTTCAATGTTTCAAACGCCTCTTTGCATTTATCATCAAAGTGGAAAACCACATCTTTTTGTAGTAGCTTGCAAAGAGGTAATGTGATCTTTGAGAAGTCTTTGATAAATCTCCTATAGAAACCTGCATGTCCAAGAAAAGAACGAACCTCTCTCACATTTGTGGGAGGTGGTAAAGAATGCATAATATCTATTTTAGACTTATCAACCTCTATCCCTCTAGAAGAAATAACATGGCCCAAAACTATTCCTTGTTCTACCATAAAGTGGCATTTTTCCCAATTCAAAACAAGGTTAGTTTCCATGCATCTTTCAAGTACAAGTGTAAGGTTCTCTAGACATCTATCAAAAGAATCACCATAGACACTAAAATCATCCATAAATACTTCTATGATGTTCTCTACATAATCTGAAAATATGCTAACCATACACCTTTGGAATGTAGCTGGTGCATTACAAAGACCAAATGGCATACGCCGGTATGCAAAAGTACCAAATGGACATGTGAATGTTGTTTTCTCTTGGTCCTCCGGAGCAATGGCTATCTGATTATAACCTGAAAAACCATCAAGAAAACAATAATGAGAATGGCCAGCTAACCTTTCAAGCATTTGATCAATAAAAGGTAAAGGAAAGTGGTCTTTGCGAGTTGTGGAATTAAGTTTACGATAATCAATACAAACTCGCCATCCTGTTTGAATCCTAGTAGGAACAAGTTCATTCTCATTATTTGTTACCACCGTTACACCTGATTTCTTTGGAACCACTTGGACTGGGCTCACCCATTTGCTATCCGAGATAGGATAGATCACTCCAACATCTAGGAGCTTCAGTATCTCTTTTTTCACAACCTCCATCATAGGAGGGTTCAATCTTCTTTGTGCTTCTCTTGTTGGTTTAGACCCTTCCTCTAACAAAATCCGGTGCATGCACATGGATGGGCTTATTCCCTTGATATCGGCAATTGTCCAACCAATTGCTGTTTTATGCTCTCTAAGCACCCGGATAAGTCGCTCTTCTTGCAAAGGTGTGAGCTCTTTGGCAATGATGACAGGTAGTGTGTCCTTTTCCCCTAAGAACAAATATTTCAAGTGGTTCGGTAGTGGTTTCAACTCTAAAGTTGGTGCCTGCAAAATGGAAGGTAGAAGTTTCTCATTAGATAAAGGCAAATCAATAAATGAAACATCAAACCTTGCATCTTTAGGTTGCAGCGAGTGTAAAGATTCTAGTGCCCCTTCCACCTGGTCACTCAAGGCTAGTTTAGCATTCCCCATTCCGAGATGGTTGCTAATGACTATTTCTACACTATCTTCACCATCTAGCTCATAAGCTTGCTGCACTAGTGAGTCAATTATATCAATATTAAAAACAGAATGCACATCACTAGGATATCTCATGGCCTCAAAAATGTTAAAGCGAATTATTTCACCATCAAATTCCATAGTTAAAGTGCCATCATGTACATCTATTTTAGTTCTTGCTGTTTTCAAGAATGGTCTTCCTAATAGAATAGGTGTGGGATTAGAAGACATCTCATCTTCCATCTCAATAACATAAAAGTCAGCGGGAAAAACCAATTCATTAACCTGTACAAGAACGTCTTCTACAACTCCTCTTGGATAAGTGTTAGAACGGTCAGCAAGTTGTATTATAACACCGGTTTCCTCTAATGGTCCTAGATTCAATGAAGCATAAATTGAATATGGCATGACATTAATAGATGCCCCTAGATCTAGCATAGCACGCTCAAACCTGGTGTTGCCTATCTTACAAGGAATGGTAAACATACCTGGATCCTTGCATTTAGGTGGGAGTTTCTTTTGAAGAACAGCTGACACATTCACCTCTACTTTCCGGAAGGTTTCCAAAATTTCCTTCTCTTGCTCCTCCTTCTTGGACTTTGCTAACCTGCTAGGAAAAGGTGGAGGAGTTATATAAGAAGGAAAGGATGGTTTAGGAATTACCTTTTTTAGTGGCTCGTTGGGATGTGAAGAGGATGCCATGGTATTGTTCTCCCCTTGAGCACTATCATTTTGTGGTGTCTCTAGCTGTTTCCCACTTCTTAAATTTATAGCATTGGCATTCTCTCTTGGATTCACTATGGTTTGGGAAGGTAATTTCCCAGAATCCCTTGCTTGCATTTGACTCATGGTTGTTGCCAATTGCCCTATTTGAGTCTCCAAATTTCGAATACTTGTCTTTGTTTCCTGTTGAAATTGAATTGTATTAGTAGAAAGAGCTTTAACAAGATCTTCAAGAGAAGTACCTGAATTTTGGGTGGGTGGTAGTTGTTGTCGGGTTTGGTATGGTTGTTGCACTCTTTGCTGAAAACCCGGTGGCCTGTGGTCAAATGGTGGAGGAATAGTTTGTGATTGGTTCCCTCCATAATTGAAGTTTGGATGATCCCTCCATCCTGGATTGTATGTGTTTGAGTAGGGATCATATTTCCTTGATTGGTTCTGAAATCCACCCATGGCATTCACATGTTCATTGGTATCCTCTTGAAGTGTTGGACACATATCAGTTTGGTGCCCTATGTTTGAACATATGCCACAAGCCTTTATTTGTTGTATTTTACCTACAGCCAATTGTTGAACAAGAGAAGTCAGTTTATCAAATTTTTGTTCAAGGGATGATATACTTACCTCATTAACTCTCTTGGATTGTGGTGGTGGATCTTGTCTCATTGAGAACTGTTGAGAATTGGCTGCCATGTTGGAGATTAATGTTCTAGCAGCCCTGGGAGTCTTATCAACTAGAGCTCCCCCACTAGCGGCATCTATCATACTTCTCTCCATGGGCATGAGACCTTCATAGAAGTATTGGATGAGAAGTTGTTCACTTATTTGATGGTGTGGACATGATGCACAAAGTTTCTTGAACCTCTCCCAATATTCATATAAGGACTCTCCGTTGTATTGCCGAATCCCACATATCTCTTTCCTAATGTTGGCAGCCTTAGATGCTGGGAAATACCTTTCCAAGAATGCTTTCTTCAAATCATTCCATGTAGTGATGGTCCCGGATGGTAGATAGTAGAGCCATTCCTTTGCTGAATCAGCTAGAGAGAATGGGAAGGCTCTCAACTTAACTTGCTCTTCCGTGACCCCTGTTGGTCTCATGCTTGAGCAAACTACATGGAATTCCTTGAGGTGCTTATTTGGATCCTCTCCTGCAAAACCATGAAAAGTTGGGAGAAGATGAATCAAACCAGATTTTAATTCAAAAGCTACCTCAAGATTAGCATATTCAATGCATAATGGTTGTTGACCCAAGTCCGGAGCGGCTAGCTCCTTGAGAGTTCGGTTGTCAGCTGCTGCCATCTCTCCTTGCTCCTCTTGGATGTTTTGGATCAACTCCTCGATTGGTTGTTGGTGAGAAGTTATAAATTCCCGAATTTTCCTAAGTCGTAAGTCTTCTTCGGGAGCTTGGAACATTCACTAATAAAAAAAAATAAGAAAGTAAATAATTAGAACAGAAAATAAGAATAAACCAATAAACTAATAAACTAAAGAAAGCAATCCCCGGCAACGGCGCCAAAAATTTGATGCACCCAAAAGAGTGTATCTTATTTAACCTTGCACTAAAAAGATCAATTGTAAGTATAGTAGTTAGCAAGGGTCGAGTCCTCAGGGATTGGGTTTTAGTTTATAAGTTGATAGTTTAAAACTTAAATTCAAGAACAATAAAAGAAAATGGGTTTTTGAAATCAGATTTAAACTAAAGTAAATAATAAGAATAAGATGCAAGGCGGTATAACCAGCCAATAAAAATATATATACTAAATTAGGCGGTATAACCAGCCAATAAAAATAAAACAAAGTTAATATACAAATTAGGCGGTATAACCAGCCAATAAAAATAAATATACTTTTAAAAATAAGCAAACTAGAAAAGTAAGAAAACAAGTAAGTAAGAAGAATCAAATATGAAAAATATGGTTAAGGTTTCATTCTCCACCACTAGACATCATTAAGAATCAATTTCAGATCTATCAATTTCAACCAACTATCAAAGTTAACAACCGTAGATAACAACAAGCTCTGTTATCCCAATCTTTCCTTAGTTTGTCGTTAAATAGAACAAGCTCTCTATTTAATCTCTAACCATTAAACAACCTAGAATAAGCTCTCTAAATTCAATTTAATGGCAGCTTTATGATGAGAAAGATAGGTTGATCTAAGCAACAAACACATAAGCTCGGATTGTTCAACTTAGGTTATGTTCCACTTTGCAATTATTGAAAACTTGACCATAATCATTAATCACAAATTGCCACTTCTGAATAGGAAATCAAGACAATTACACGGATCAAGACTCCTAGACTAGCAATAGATAATTATCAAGATCTATCTAGTTGTACACCTAAATAAATCAAGACAACATCATGAACAATTCTTGTAGAAGAACATAAGCAACTTTGATAGAAAATTAATGATAGATAGAATCTGAAAATCAATCACAAAACATGTCTAGGGCTTTGAAATCACCCTTAACGAAATAGAAGTTTAGCCTAGCATAGGCATTGTAAACATAAACATAAAATTAAAGAAAATCTAAGAAGAAAATAAAAGAAAGAAAGAAGAAGAGGAAGAATATTAATTATCCAACCTCTTGCTCTTTCTAAAGAAAAAGAAAACTAGAGAAAAGAAAGAAGAAGAAAACTTAGAGAATTTTGTTAAAATGGCTAATATCCTACCAATCTCCAATATGATCCCTTACAATCACCCAAGGCCCTCTATTTATACACATTTTGGAGGGCTAAATGACAAGAGACAAGCTTTACAAATTTCAAAGGTAGGTATAATAGGTGGGTGCATTTTCTAACAATTTTCGTCATACATGACGATTTTGATCAGCCAACTTGATGGTCGATTTTGTCAATTTTTGCAGGCCTTATCTGATCACATGGTCTTCTAGACAAATGTTACCCTATCAGTTACTGATCCATAGCCGTTGGAATCAGCTCATTTGCTGATGTGGATAAGAAGATATGGGCATAATACGAAAACATGTCAGCACAGACGTCATTGCACATCATCCAACTTGATGGTCGATTTCGCTAGGGAAAACGACTCCGTTTCAAGAAGTGTAAAACATCAAAAAGATAGATATGCCTCTTAGCTTTGCATGGCCACAAATTTCAGCCTTATTGCTTCAGTGAAACTCGAGATATAGCTGATATGGCAAAAGGTGTCGGAACTGGAACTGAACTGGATTTGCCCTTAATTCTAGTAATCTGAAATCACTCAAAGAAACTTGTGAAAAACACCAAAATACATAAAAATATAAAAGATCATAAACACAATTAGACTAAACAATAATAACTCGTATTTGACACAAAACAATAATAAAACATAACTAAAAACTATATAATTATACGAGTTATCACCATGTGATCAGATCAGGCCTCCAATATTGAAGAAATCGACCATCAAGGTGGCTGATGTGCAATGACGTATGTGCTGACATGATTTCGTCAATATTGGAGGCCTGATCTGATCATAAGCCTGTCACGCGGGTGACCCGGGTTCGATCAATTGTAAGTATAGGTTAAATAAGAACATAAGCCTGTCACGCGGGTGACCCGGGTTCGATCCCCGGCAACGGCGCCAAAAACTTGATGCACCCAAAAGAGTGTATCTTATTTAACCTTGCACTAAAAAGATCAATTGTAAGTATAGTAGTTAGCAAGGGTCGAGTCCTCAGGGATTGGGTTTTAGTTTATAAGTTGATAGTTTAAAACTTAAATTCAAGAACAATAAAAGAAAAGGGGTTTTTTTGAAGCCAGATTTAAACTAAAGTAAATAATAAGAATAAGATGCAAGGCGGTATAACCAGCCAATAAGAATAAGATGCAAGGCGGTATAACCAGCCAATAAAAATATATATACTAAGCAAGGCGGTATAACCAGCCAATAAAAATATATATACTAAATTAGGCGGTATAACCAGCCAATAAAAATAAATATACTTTTAAAAATAAGCAAACTAGAAAAGTAAGAAAACAAGTAAGAAGAATCAAAAATGAAAAATATGGTTAAGGTTTCATTCTCCACCACTAGACATCATTAAGAATCAATTTCAGATCTATCAATATCAACCAACTATCAAAGTTAACAACCGTAGATAACAACAAGCTCTGTTATCCCAATCTTTCCTTAGTTTGTCGTTAAATAGAACAAGCTCTCTATTTAATCTCTAACCATCAAACAACCTAGAATAAGCTCTCTAGATTCAATTTAATGGCAGCTTTATGATGAGAAAGATAGGTTGATCTAAGCAACAAACACATAAGCTCGGATTGTTCAACTTAGGTTATGTTCCACTTTGCAATTATTGAAAACTTGACCATAATCATTAATCACAAATTGCCACTTATGAATAGGAAATCAAGACAATTACACGGATCAAGACTCCTAAACTAGCAATAGATAATTATCAAGATCTATCTAGTTGTACACCTAAACAAATCAAGACAACATCATGAACAATTCTTGTCGAAGAACATAAGCAACTTTGATAGAAAATTAATGATAGATAGAATCTGAAAATCAATCACAAAACATGTCTAGGGCTTTGAAATCACCCTTAACCAAATAGAAGTTTAGCCTAGCATAGGCATTATAAACATAAAATTAAATAGAATCTAAGAAGAAAATAAAAGAAAGAAAGAAGAAGAAGAAGAATATTAATTATCCAACCTCTTGCTCTTTCTAAAGAAAAAGAAAACTAGAGAAAAGAAAGAAGAAGAAAACTTAGAGAATTTTGTTAAAATGGCTAATATCCTACCAATCTCCAATATGATCCCTTACAATCATCCAAGGCCCTCTATTTATACACATTTTGGAGGGCTAAATGACAAGAGACAAGCTTTACAAATTTCAAAGGTAGGTATATGACGATTTTGATCAGCCAACTTGATGGTCGATTTCGTCAATATTGGAGGCCTGATCTGATCACATGGTCTTCTAGACAAAGGTTCCCCTATCAGTTACGGAACCATAGCCGTTGGAATCAGCTCATTTGCTGATGTGGTTAAGCAGATATGGGCAAAATACGAAAACATGTCAGCACAGACGTCATTGCACATCAGCCACCTTGATGGTCGATTTCTTCAATATTGGAGGCCTGATCTGATCACATGGTCTTCTAGACAAAGGTTACCCTATCAGTTACGGAACCATAGCCGTTGGAATCAGCTCATTTGCGGATGTGGATAAGAAGATATGGGCATAATACGAAAACATGTCAGCACAGACGTCATTGCACATCAGCCAACTTGATGGTCGATTTCGCTAGGGAAAACGACTCCGTTTTAAGAAGTGTAAAACATGAAAAAGATAGATATGCCTCTTAGCTTTGCATGGATACAAATGTCAGCCTTATTGCTTCAGTGAAACTCGAGATATAGCTGATATGGTAAAAGGTGTCGGAACTGAAACTGAACTGGATTTGCCCTTAATTCTAGTAATCTGAAATCACTCAAAGAAACTTGTGAAAAACACCAAAATACATAAAAATATAAAAGATCATAAACACAATTAGACTAAACAATAATAACTCGTATTTGACACAAAACATTAATAAAACATAACTAAAAACTATATAATTATACGAGTTATCACACAGCATTATCTAAATATGAAAGCAAATTACTAAAATAACCATTAATATTAAGCAAACCAATGGGTTTCTTATTTGTGACCAAAGATGACCAAGAAGCCACGCAAGCTATTTCTTCCAATGTACCCAGACCTCCTGGTAAAGCAATGAATGCATCGGCAGAATGGTACATGATTGTCATCCGTTCAGGGATACTCCAGACTTGTATTTCCTTACCCACGGTAGGTCCACAAAAACTTGTGAATAGTTTTGGCACGATTCCTAGAACTGGACTTCCTCCGGCGTGTGCTGCTGTAGCGACTGCTGCCATTAAACCCGTACTACCGCCTCCATAAATCAAGTGGCTCTTTTGTTGGGCAAGTATTACTCCAACTCTTATGGCTTCATCAGCAAATATGTTATTTTTCCTGGATAAGCACCTCCAAAGACACAAATTTTTTTAATGCGCTCGGACGAAGTACTTTCCATTTTTTTTTTCGAGTGCCTGAAAGAGAATGAGTACATGGTGTAATATATAGAGGACTGATTAGTGAATCAGACAAGAGTAATAATGTCGCCGAAAGTGTATCTGACCTGTCAGAAGAAAATGTTAACCTAACAAAAGATTTTTGCGTGATTTCAGGAAGAAAATCAAAAAGAGAAGAAAAAATCAACCGTAAAAGACAAATAAAAAAAACGAGAATAATTACACAAATCGAACAACACGTAAATTAAACCAAAATAAAGTTATTGCAAATCAAACCAAAAGCTGAGAAGTTATTTATTGTAGTTGTGATTGTGGCTCACATCTTCCTCTGGCTTTACGTCCAGAAACGGCTTAAACGCCTTCTATGAGTCGAGGATATGCTTCCCATCCAGTTTTCTTACAAGCCGGCAAACAAGGTCTTTTAACATCAGATTCCCAAGATGTTGCCATTCCCTTTGGAATTGCGGTCATAAATCAAGAATTTCTCTTTGTACGTCTCCACTAAAAATAAAACAAAGTTAATATACAAATTAGGCGGTATAACCAGCCAATAAAAATAAATATACTAAGAAGAATGAAATATGAAAAATATGGTTAAGGTTTCATTCTCCACCACTAGACATCATTAAGAATCAATTTCAGATCTATCAATATCAACCAACTATCAAAGTTAACAACCGTAGATAACAACAAGCTCTGTTATCCCAATCTTTCCTTAGTTTGTCGTTAAATAGAACAAGCTCTCTATTTAATCTCTAACCATTAAACAACCTAGAATAAGCTCTCTAAATTCAATTTAATGGCAGCTTTATGATGAGAAAGATAGGTTGATCTAAGCAACAAACACATAAGCTCGGATTGTTCAACTTAGGTTATGTTCCACTTTGCAATTATTGAAAACTTGACCATAATCATTAATCACAAATTGCCACTTATGAATAGGAAATCAAGACAATTACACGGATCAAGACTCCTAAACTAGCAATAGATAATTATCAAGATCTATCTAGTTGTACACCTAAATAAATCAAGACAACATCATGAACAATTCTTGTAGAAGAACATAAGCAACTTTGATAGAAAATTAATGATAGATAGAATCTGAAAATCAATCACAAAACATGTCTAGGGCTTTGAAATCACCCTTAACCAAATAGAAGTTTAGCCTAGCATAGGCATTATAAACATAAAATTAAATAGAATCTAAGAAGAAAATAAAAGAAAGAAAGAAGAAGAAGAAGAATATTAATTATCCAACCTCTTGCTCTTTCTAAAGAAAAAGAAAACTAGAGAAAAGAAAGAAGAAGAAAACTTAGAGAATTTTATTACAATGGCTAATATCCTACCTATGTACAATATGATCCTCTACAATCATCCAAGGCCCTCTATTTATACACATTTTGGAGGGCTAAATGACAAGAGACAAGCTTTACAAATTTCAAAGGTAGGTATAATAGGTGGGTGCATTTTCTAACAATTTTCGTCATACATGACGATTTTGATCAGCCAACTTGATGGTCGATTTTGTCAATTTTGCAGGCCTTATCTGATCACATGGTCTTCTAGAAAAATGTTACGCTATCAGTTACTGATCCATAGTCGTTGGAATCAGCTCATTTTCTGATGTGGATAAGAAGATATGGGCAAAATACGAAAACAGGTCAGCACAGACGTCATTGCACATCAGCCAACTTCATGGTCGATTTCGCTAGGGAAAACGACTCCGTTTCAAGAAGTGTAAAACATGAAAAAGATAAATATGCCTCTTAGCTTTTCACGGCTACAAATTGCAGCCTTATTGCTTTAGTGAAACTCGAGATATAGCTGATATGGCAAAAGGTGTCGGAACTGGAACTGAACTGGATTTACCCTTAATTCTAGTAATCTGAAATCACTCAAAGAAACTTGTGAAAAACACCAAAATACATAAAGATCATAAACACAATTAGACTAAACAATAATAAAACATAACTAAAAACTATATAATTATACGAGTTATCACCAGGTTGTATAGCTCTTGCTTGAGATTGAGTATTGTATAGATATCGAAAGTCTGATTTTTTTCGAGTGCGACCAATTGTACCTTTAGTTTTAAAAACCATTGATTAGAAATTTGATCATATTCTATTATTTAAGTCTCAATGATATGATATTTTGAATTGAAGCTTACTTTTTTGTTTTCTTTTAGTTTTAATAAAGAGAGGTGTGGCAAATTTCTTTGAATAAAAGCATAATTGAAGATAAATGGCAAAGTGTGGGGAAATTTAAAGAAAGAAACCTGGTTACAAGTTGACGACTTCATTTTGAGAGGTAATTCCCCCTCCATATCTCCTTAGTGATGCTCAATCTTGGCCTTGCTCCTATAGGTGAGCATTAACATGTGATCTGATAACTCGTATAATTATATAGTTTTTAGTTATGTTTTATTATTGTTTTGTGTCAAATACGAGTTATTATTGTTTAGTCTAATTGTGTTTATGATCTTTTATATTTTTATGTAATTTGGTGTTTTTTCACGAGTTTCTTTGAGTGATTTCAGATTACTAGGTTAAATCAACAATTAAGGGCAAATCCAGTTCAGTTCCAGTTCCGGCACCTTTTGCCATATCAGCTATATCTGAAGTATCAATGAAGCAATAAGGCTGAAATTTTAACCGTACAAAACTAAGAGGCATATCTATCTTTTTCATGTTTTACACTTCTTGAAACGGAGTCGTTTTCCCTAGCGAAATCGACCATCAAGTTGGCTGATGTGCAATGACGTCTGTGCTGACCTGTTTTCGTATTTTGCCCATATCTTCTTATCCACATCAGCAAATGAGCTGATTTCAACGGCTATGGATCACTAACTGATAGGGGAACATTTTTCTAGAAGACCATGTGATCAGATCAAGCTTCCAATATTGACAAAATTGACCATCAAGTTGGCTGATCAAAATTGTCATACAATATGACGAAAATTGTTAGAAAAATGCACCCACCTATTATACCTACCTTTGAAATTTGTAAAGCTTGTCTCTTGTCATTTAGTCCTCCAAAATGTGTATAAATAGAGGGCCTTGGATGATTGTAGGAGGCATTATAAATTGGTAGGATATTAGCCATTGTAATAAAATTCTCTAAGTTTTCTTCTTCTTTCTTTTCTCTAGTTTTCTTTTTCTTTATTTTCTTCTTCTTCTTCTTTCTTTCTTTTATTTCCTTCTTAGATTCTATTTAATTTTATGTTTATGTTTACAATGCCTATGCTAGGCTAAACTTCTATTTGGTTAAGGGTGATTTCAAAGCCCTAGACATGTTTTGTGATTGATTTTCAGATTCTATCTATCATTAATTTTCTATCAAAGTTGCTTATGTTCTTCTACAAAAATTGTTCATGATGTTGTCTTGATTTATTTAGGTGTACAACTAGATAGATCTTGATAATTATCTATTGCTAGTTTAGGAGTCTTGATCCGTGTAATTGTCTTGATTTCCTATTCATAAGTGGCAATTTGTGATTAATGATTATGGTCAAGTTTTCAATAATTGCAAAGTGGAAGATAACCTAAGTTGAACAATCCGAGCTTATGTGTTTGTTGCTTAGATCAGCCTATCTTTCTCATCATAAAGCTGCCATTAAATTGAATTTAGAGAGCTTATTCTAGGTTGTTTAATGGTTAGAGATTAAATAGAGAGCTTGTTCTATTTAACGACAAACTAATGAAAGATTGGGATAACAGAGCTTGTTGTTATCTACGGTTGTTAACTTTGATAGTTGGTTGATATTGATAGATCTGAAATTGATTCTTAATGATGTCTAGTGGTGGAGAATGAAACCTTAACCATATTTTTCATATTTGATTCTTCTTACTTACTTGTTTTCTTACTTTTCTAGTTTGCTTATTTTTAAAAGTATATTTATTTTTATTGGCTGGTTATACCGCCTAATTTGTATATTAACTTTGTTTTATTTTTATTGGCTGGTTATACCGCCTAATTTAGTATATATATTGGCTGGTTATACCGCCTAATTTAGTATATATATTTTTATTGGCTGGTTATACCGCCTTGCATCTTATTCTTATTATTTACTTTAGTTTAAATCTGGCTTCAAAAACCCCTTTTCTTTTATTGTTCTTGAATTTAAGTTTTAAACTATTAACTTATAAACTAAAACCCAATCCCTGAGGACTCGACCCTTGCTAACTACTATACTTACAATTTATCTTTTTAGTGCAAGGTTAAATAAGATACACTCTTTTGGGTGCATCAAATTTTTGGCGCCGTTGCCGGGGATTGTTTTCTTTAGTTTATTTGTTACTTGGTTTATTCTTATTTTCAGTTCTAATTAGTATTATTTTCTTGTACATACATGTTTTTCTTTTCAAATTTTGAAAAAAAAAAAAAGATGGAATTAAGCAATCTAACACTTGAAGAGTTGGTGGCATACATGAACATGGAGAATCAACAAGCCAATCTCACTTCCTCAGTTCAACAATTGGCCATGGGAGGATGTCAACGCCATCAATGGTTCCAAGACCAACCGCATGATCATTACTCCAACACTTACCATGAGGGATGGTGGGATCATACTAATTATGGCTACTCGAAAAATTACCAAGAAGTAGATCCTTATGCCAATTACACTCATCCATCTAGCTTCAATCAATCACCACATATGACTCAAAACTCAGGTACTTCTTTAGAAGATCTTGTATATTCTCTTGTTACTGATACTTTGCAATTTCAACAGGAAACAAGGGCAAGCATCCAGAGTTTGGAATGGCAAATGAGCCTATTGGCTAGTAGTACGGTGGAATTAGTAGCAGAAAGATCTCTAGCACTCCCTTCCCAAACGGTGATTAACCCAAAGGAGAATGCTACTATTGTGACCTTGAGAAATGAGGAACAAGATGAGGATGAGACAAAACCAAAGATGGATTCACTTCTTGAGGATAATGAAGCCACCATTCAAATTGAGAGTACTTTGACACCTCAGGTAGCTTTTAAGGTTCTTATTTCTACTAATGTTCCTTCTCCACTTTTTCCTAGCAGATTTGCAAAGTCCAAAAAGGAGGAACATGAACAACAATTTTTGGAAACCTTAAACAGCTTGCTTGTGGATGCCATTAGACAAGTACCAAGATATGCACAATTCCTCAAAGAGCTATACCCCACCAAGAATGATGAAATAATACGTGTGGGGGATAAGGCATTGGCTGTTTTGCAAAGAAAACTTCCTCCTAAACGCAAAAATCCGAGAAGTTTCATGTCTAAGCCAAAAGATCCTAAAAAGCCAAGAAGGGGAATTGGCTAGGCTGAAAACAATCAATCAAGTGCTAATTGGGGGAGGCAGTCTAATTAGTGAAAGCATTGCCAAACTGCCATCCTCAGATTTGCTCTCTTTTTCTTTTTCTTTTTCTTATGTTTCTTTGCTAATTGTGTTTAGTGTTTCTAAGTTCATTTAGGCTGCATAAGTTTATTTTGTTTATTAGTTCTTTTCACTTACACATGATTCTTTCATTTGGGATTAATAGCATTATATTAATGACAATGTAAAAATTATGTGTGGGGGGAAGAATTTAGGATTTTATTTAGAGTGTTTTGTTTTTGTGTCTTTTTATGTTGTTTTTCTTTCTGATCCTTGTTTTGAAAATAACTAGATGTAAATATAATTTTTAACTTTTTTAACCCCGGTTAAATGGCGGATAACGGTACTCCGCGATTATTTAAATCGGTTCCATCAGCTACCCACAAAACTGATATTGTATATAAATTTCTCTTTCAATTTTTTTCATTTTTTTTAGGATGGATGATATTCTCACAAGATTGCAGAAACGATTTCCTCTTTTTCCTCAAAATATTTTACTGAAGCTTTACCAAGTTCGATTTGAAAGATTAAGAATGCTTATGCACAAAGGGATTCCTGAAGACATACGTTGGATAATTGAAGCCAAGGTACGTGAAGATGAATATTTGCCTGTTTTGCATTTACCAGGTACAGGTAGAAGCACTTTTGCAAAGAAGCGACGAGCAAAGCGCATGAGTTCAAACTGCCACAAATGTGCACGATGGACGTGTAACGGTAAATGTCGTTCTATTGGGATTCCGTCCTCTAATCGAGATGATAAAATTGAATTCATTAAGGATGGACTGAGTAAGGAGAATTTGGGTAATATCCAACTTTCTCTTGAGACGCATCCTAGTGGAGACGTACAAAGAGAAATTCTTGATTTATGGCCGCAATTCCAAAGGGAATGGCAACATCTTGGGAATCTGATGTTAAAAGATCCTGTTTGCCAGCTTGTAAGAAAACTGGATGGGAAGCATATCCTCGACTCATAGAAGGCGTTTAAGCCGTTTCTGGACGTAAAACCAGAGGAAGAAGTGAGCCACAATCACAACTACAATAAATAACTTCTTAGCTTTTGGTTTGATTTGCAATAACTTTATATTGGTTTAATTTACGTTTTATTCGATTTGTGTAATTATTCTCGTTTTTTTATTTGTCTTTTACGGTTGATTTTTTCTTCTCTTTTTGATTTTCTTCCTGAAATCACGCAAAAATCTTTTGTTAGGTTAACATTTTCTTCTGACAGGTCAGATACACTTTCGGCGACATTATTACTCTTGTCTGATTCACTACTCAGTCCTCTATATATTACACCATGTACTCATTCTCTTTCAGGCACTCGAAAAAAAAAAATGGAAAGTACTTCATCCCAGCGCATTAAAAAAATTTGTGTCTTTGGAGGTGCTTATCCAGGGAAAAATAACATATTCGCTGATGAAGCCATAAGAGTTGGAGTAATACTTGCCCAACAAAAGATCCAGTTGATTTATGGAGGCGGTAGTACGGGTTTAATGGGAGCAGTCGCTACAGCAGCACACGCCGGAGGAAGTCCAGTTCTAGGAATCATGCCAAAACTATTCACAGATTTTTGTGGACCTACCGTGGGTAAGGAAATACAAGTCTGGAGTATCCCTGAACGGATAACAATCATGTACCATTCTGCCGATGCATTCATTGCTTTACCAGGAGGTCTGGGTACATTGGAAGAAATAGCTTGCGTGGCTTCTTGGTCATCTTTGGTCACAAATAAGAAACCCATTGGTTTGCTTAATATTAATGGTTATTTTAGTAATTTGCTTTCATATTTAGATAATGCTGTGGAAAATGGATTCATGTATAATTATATAGTTTTTAGTTATGTTTTATTATTGTTTTGTGTCAAATACGAGTTATTATTGTTTAGTCTAATTGTGTTTATGATCTTTTATATTTTTATGTAATTTGGTGTTTTTTCACGAGTTTCTTTGAGTGATTTCAGATTACTAGGTTAAATCAACAATTAAGGGCAAATCCAGTTCAGTTCCAGTTCCGGCACCTTTTTCCATATCAGCTATATCTAGAGTTTCACTGAAGCAATAAGGCTGAAATTTTAACCGTGCAAAGATAAGAGGCATATCTATCTTTTTCATGTTTTACACTTCTTGAAACGGAGTCGTTTTCCCTAGCGAAATCGACCATCAAGTTGGCTGATGTGCAATGACGTCTGTGCTGACCTGTTTTCGTATTTTGCCCATATCTTCTTATCCACATCAGCAAATGAGCTGATTCCAACGGCTATGGATCACTAACTGATAGGGGAACATTTTTCTAGAAGACCATGTGATCAGATCAAGCTTCCAATATTGACAAAATCGACCATCAAGTTGGCTGATCAAAATTGTCATACAATATGACGAAAATTGTTAGAAAAATGCACCCACCTATTATACCTACCTTTGAAATTTGTAAAGCTTGTCTCTTGTCATTTAGCCCTTCAAAATGTGTATAAATAGAGGGCCTTGGATGATTGTAAGAGATGGTACATTGGTAGGATATTAGCCATTGTAATAAAATTCTCTAAGTTTTCTTCTTCTTTCTTTTCTCTAGTTTTCTTTTTCTTTATTTTCTTCTTCTTCTTTCTTTCTTTTATTTCCTTCTTAGATTCTCTTTAATTTTATGTTTATGTTTACAATGCCTATGCTAGGCTAAACTTCTATTTGGTTAAGGGTGATTTCAAAGCCCTAGACATGTTTTGTGATTGATTTTCAGATTCTATCTATCATTAATTTTCTATCAAAGTTGCTTATGTTCTTCTACAAAAATTGTTCATGATGTTGTCTTGATTTATTTAGGTGTACAACTAGATAGATCTTGATAATTATCTATTGCTAGTCTAGGAGTCTTGATCCGTGTAATTGTCTTGATTTCCTATTCATAAGTGGCAATTTGTGATTAATGATTATGGTCAAGTTTTCAATAATTGCAATGTGGAACATAACCTAAGTTGAACAATCCGAGCTTATGTGTTTGTTGCTTAGATCAACCTATCTTTCTCATCATAAAGCTGCCATTAAATTGAATCTAGAGAGCTTATTCTAGGTTGTTTGATGGTTAGAGATTAAATAGAGAGCTTGTTCTATTTAACGACAAACTAAGGAAAGATTGGGATAACAGAGCTTGTTGTTATCTACGGTTGTTAACTTTGATAGTTGGTTGATATTGATAGATCTGAAATTGATTCTTAATGATGTCTAGTGGTGGAGAATGAAACCTTAACCATATTTTTCATATTTGATTCTTCTTACTTACTTGTTTTCTTACTTTTCTAGTTTGCTTATTTTTAAAAGTATATTTATTTTTATTGGCTGGTTATACCGCCTAATTTGTATATTAATGATAACTCGTATAATTATATAGTTTTTAGTTATGTTTTATTATTGTTTTGTGTCAAATACGAGTTATTATTGTTTAGTCTAATTGTGTTTATGATATTTTATATTTTTATGTAATTTGGTGTTTTTCACAAGTTTCTTTGAGTGATTTCAGATTACTAGAATTAAGGGCAAATCCAGTTCAGTTCCAATTCCGACACATTTTTCCATATCAGCTATATCTGGAGTTTCACTGAAGCAATAAGGCTGAAATTTGTAGCCGTGCAAAGCTAAGAGGCATATCTATCTTTTTCATGTTTTATACTTCTTGAAACGGAGTCGTTTTCCCTAGCGAAATCGACCATCAAGTTGGCTGATGTGCAATGACGTCTATGCTGACCTGTTTTCGTATTTTGCCCATATCTGCTTATCCACATCAGCAAATGAGCTGATTCCAATGGCTATGGATCCGTAACTGATACGGGAACCTTTGTCTAGAAGACCATATGATCAGATCAGGCCTCTAATATTGACGAAATCGACCATCAAGTTGGCTGATGTGCAATGACGTCTGTGCTGACATGTTTTCGTATTTTGCCCATATCTGCTTATCCACATCAGCAAATGAGCTGATTCCAACGGCTATGGATCCGTAACTGATAGGGAAACCTTTTTCTAGAAGACCATGTGATCAGATCTGGCCTCCAACATTGACGAAATCGACCATCAAGTTGGCTGATCAAAATTGTCACACAATATGACGAAAATTGTTAGAAAAATTCACCCACCTATTATACCTACCTTTGAAATTTGTAAAGCTTGTCTCTTGTCATTTAGCCTTCCAAAATGTGTATAAATAGAGGGCCTTGGATGATTGTAGAGGATCATATTGTACATAGGTAGGATATTAGCCATTGTAATAAAATTCTCTAAGTTTTCTTCTTCTTTCTTTTCTCTAGTTTTGTTTTTCTTTAGAAAGAGCAAGAGGTTGGATAATTAATATTCTTCTTCTTCTTCTTTCTTTCTTTTATTTTCTTCTTAGATTCTATTTAATTTTATGTTTATAATGCCTATGCTAGGCTAAACTTCTATTTGGTTAAGGGTGATTTCAAAGCCCTAGACATGTTTTGTGATTGATTTTCAGATTCTATCTATCATTAATTTTCTATCAAAGTTGCTTATGTTCTTCTACAAGAATTGTTCATGATGTTGTCTAGATTTATTTAGGTGTACAACTAGATAGATCTTGATAATTATCTATTGCTAGTTTAGGAGTCTTGATCCGTGTAATTGTCTTGATTTCCTATTCATAAGTGGCAATTTGTGATTAATGATTATGGTCAAGTTTTCAATAATTGCAAAGTGGAACATAACCTAAGTTGAACAATCCGAGCTTATGTGTTTGTTGCTTAGATCAACCTATCTTTCTCATCATAAAGCTGCCATTAAATTGAATTTAGAGAGCTTATTCTAGGTTGTTTAATGGTTAGAGATTAAATAGAGAGCTTGTTCTATTTAACGACAAACTAAGGAAAGATTGGGGTAACAGAGCTTGTTGTTATCTACGGTTGTTAACTTTGATAGTTGGTTGATATTGATAGATCTGAAATTGATTCTTAATGATGTCTAGTGGTGGAGAATGAAACCTTAACCATATTTTTCATATTTGATTCTTCTTACTTATTTGTTTTCTTACTTTTAGTTTGCTTAGTTTTTATATTTATTTTTATTGGCTGGTTATACCGCCTAATTTGTATATTAACTTTGTTTTATTTTTATTGGCTGGTTATACCGCCTAATTTAGTATATATATTTTTATTGGCTGGTTATACCGCCTAATTTAGTATATATATTTTTATTGGCTGGTTATACCGCCTTGCATCTTATTCTTATTATTTACTTTAGTTTAAATCTGGCTTCAAAAACCCCTTTTCTTTTATTGTTCTTGAATTTAAGTTTTAAACTATTAACTTATAAACTAAAACCCAATCCCTGAGGACTCGACCCTTGCTAACTACTATACTTACAATTTATCTTTTTAGTGCAAGGTTAAATAAGATACACTCTTTTGGGTGCATCCAATTTTTGGCGCCGTTGCCGGGGATTGCTTTCTTTAGTTTATTTGTTACTTGGTTTATTCTTATTTTCAGTTCTAATTAGTTTTATTTTCTTGTACATACAAGTTTTTCTTTTCAAATAAAAAAAAAAAAACAATGGAATTGAGCAATCTAACACTTGAAGAGTTGGTGGCATACATGAACATGGAGAATCAACAAGCCAATCTCACCTCCCCAGTTCAACAATTGGCCATGGGAGGATGTCAAGGCCATCAAGTATTCCAAGACCAACAGTATGATCATTACTCAAACACTTACCATGAGGGATGGTGGGATCATACTAATTATGGCTACTCGAAAAATTACCAAGAAGTAGATCCTTATGCCAATTACACTCATCCATCTAGCTTCAATCAATCATGGTCCCAAGAAACAGATCTTTTTCAACCACCACATATGACTCAAAACTCAGGTACTTCTTTAGAAGATCTTGTCTATTCTCTTGTTACTGATACATTGCAATTTCAACAGGAAACAAGGGCAAGCATTCAGAGTTTGGAAAAGCAAATGATCCAATTGACTAGTAGTATGGTGGGATGGGTAGCACAAAGATCTGAAGAACTCCCAGCCCAAACGATGGTTAACCCAAAGGAGAATGCTACTATTGTGACCTTGAAGAATGAGGAACAAGATGAGGATGAAACAAAATTAGAGATGGATTCTATTCTTGAGGATAATGAAGCCAAAGATCCAAATAAGAGTATTTCGGCACCTGAGGTAACGTTTAAGGTTTCACTTTTTACTAATGTTTCTTCTCCACCTTTTCCTAGTAGATTTGCAAAGTTCAAGGAGGAAGAACATGAACAACACATGCCGGAAACCTTAAACAACTTGTTTGTGGAGGTCATTCAACAAGTATCAAAATATGCTCCATTCCTCGATGACATATGCACCACAAAGGATGATGGAATAATACTTGTAATGGAGAATGCATCCACTGTTGTGCAAAGAAAGCTTCCTCTCAAACGCATAAATTTGGAAAATTTCATGTATGAGCATGACAAGCCTAAAAAGCCGAGAAGGGGTGTTGGTTAGATTCAAAACACTAACTCAAGTGTTAATTGGGAAGGCAGCCCAGTTAAAGATGAAATTGCCAAGCTTCCATATTCAGATTTGCTTTCTCTTTCTATTCCTTTTTCTTTTATTATTTTTATTGTTTTTATTTTTATTTCTTATGTTTCTTTGTTAATTGTGTTTACTGTTTTTAAGTTCATTTAGGCTGCATAAGTTTCTTTTGTTTAATAGTTCTTTTCTCTTACATATAATTCTTGCATTGGGGGATAATAGCATTACATTAATGACAATGTAAGAATTATGTGTGGGGGGAAGAATTTAGGATTTTATTTAGAGTGTTTTGTTTTTGAGTCTTTTTATGTTGTTTTTCTTTCTGATCCTTGTTTTGAAAAACACTAGATGTAAATATATTTTTTTTAACCCCGGTTAAATGGCGGATAACGGTACTCCGTGATTATTTAAATCGGTTCCATCAGCTACCCACAAAACTGATATTGTATATAAATTTCTCTTTCAATTTCTCTTTCATTTTTTTTTTTCATTCTTTCAGGATGGATGATATTCTCACAAGATTGCAGAAACGATTTCCTCCTTTTCCTCGAAATATTTTACTGAAGCTTTACCAAGTTCGATTTGAAAGATTAAGAATGCTTATGCACAAAGGGATTCCTGGAGACATACGTTGGATAATTGAAGCTAAGGTACGTGAAGATGAATATCTTCCTGTTTTGCATTTACCAGGTACAGGTAGAAGCACTTTTGCAAAGAAGCGACGAGCAAAGCGCATGAGTTCAAATTGCCACAAATGTGCACGATGGACGTGTAACGGTAAATGTCGTTCTATTGGGATTCCGTCCTCTAATCGAGATGATAAAATTGAATTCATTAAGGATGGACTGAGTAAGGAGAATTTGGGTAATATCCAACTTTCTCTTGAGACGCATCCTAGTGGAGACGTACAAAGAGAAATTCTTGATTTATGGCCGCAATTCCAAAGGGAATGGCAACATCTTGGGAATCTGATGTTAAAAGACCCTGTTTGCCAGCTTGTAAGAAAACTGGATGGGAAGCATATCCTCGACTCATAGAAGGCGTTTAAGCCGTTTCTGGACGTAAAACCAGAGGAAGATGTGAGCCACAATCACAACTACAATAAATGACTTCTCAGCTTTTGGTTTGATTTGCAATAACTTTACTTCGGTTTAATTTACGTGTTGTTCGATTTGTGTAATTATTCTTTTTTTTTTATTTGTCTTTTAAGGTTGATTTTTCTTCTCTTTTTGATTTTCTTCCTGAAATCACGCAAAAATCTTTTGTTAGGTTAACATTTTCTTCTGACAGGTCAAATACACTTTCGGCGACATTATTACTCTTGACTTTTACGGTTGATTTTTCTTCTCTTTTTGATTTTCTTCCTGAAATCACGCAAAAATCTTTTGTTAGGTTAACATTTTCTTCTGACAGGTCAGATACACTTTCGGCGACATTATTACTCTTGTCTGATTCACTACTCAGTCCTCTATATATTACACCATGTGCTCATTCTCTTTCAGGCACTCGAAAAAAAAGAAAAAAAAAATGGAAAGTACTTCGTCCCAACGTGATGCACCCAAAAGAGTGTATCTTATTTAACCTTGCACTAAAAAGATCAATTGTAAGTATAATGATTAGCAAGGGTCGAGTCCTCAGGGATTGGGTTTTAATCTATGAGTTATTAGTTTATAACTTACGTTCAAAGAAAATAATAAAAGAAAAGGGGTTTTTGAAGCCAGATTTAAACTAAAGTAAATAATAAGAATAAGATGCAAGGCGGTATAACCAGCCAATAAAAATATATATACTAAATTAGGCGGTATAACCAGCCAATAAAAATATATATACTAAATTAGGCGGTATAACCAGCCAATAAAAATAAAACAAAGTTAATATACAAATTAGGCGGTATAACCAGCCAATAAAAATAAATATAAAAAATAAGCAAACTAAAAGTAAGAAAACAAGTAAGTAAGAAGAATCAAATATGAAAAATATGGTTAAGGTTTCATTCTCCACCACTAGACATCATTAAGAATCAATTTCAGATCTATCAATATCAACCAACTATCAAAGTTAACAACCGTAGATAACAACAAGCTCTGTTATCCCAATCTTTCCTTAATTTGTCGTTAAATAGAACAAGCTCTCTATTTAATCTCTAACCATTAAACAACCTAGAATAAGCTCTCTAAATTCAATTTAATGGCAGCTTTATGATGAGAAAGATAGGTTGATCTAAGCAACAAACACATAAGCTCGGATTGTTCAACTTAGGTTATGTTCCACTTTGCAATTATTGAAAACTTGACCATAATCATTAATCACAAATTGCCACTTATGAATAGGAAATCAAGACAATTACACGGATCAAGACTCCTAAACTAGCAATAGATAATTATCAAGATCTATCTAGTTGTACACCTAAATAAATCAAGACAACATCATGAACAATTCTTGTAGAAGAACATAAGCAACTTTGATAGAAAATTAATGATAGATAGAATCTGAAAATCAATCACAAAACGTGTCTAGGGCTTTGAAATCACCCTTAACCAAATAGAAGTTTAGCCTAGCATAGGCATCATAAACATAAAATTAAATAGAATCTAAGAAGAAAATAAAAGAAAGAAAGAAGAAGAAGAAGAATATTAATTATCCAACCTCTTGCTCTTTCTAAAGAAAAAGAAAACTAGAGAAAAGAAAGAAGAAGAAGACTTAGAGAATTTTGTTAAAATGGCTAATATCCTACCAATCTCCAATATGATCCCTTACAATCATCCAAGGCCCTCTATTTATACACATTTTGGAGGGCTAAATGACAAGAGACAAGCTTTACAAATTTCAAAGGTAGGTATATGACGATTTTGATCAGCCAACTTGATGGTCGATTTCGTCAATATTGGAGGCCTGATCTGATCACATGGTCTTCTAGAAAAAGGTTCCCCTATCAGTTACGGAACCATAGCCGTTGGAATCAGCTCATTTGCTGATGTGGTTAAGCAGATATGGGCAAAATACGAAAACATGTCAGCACAGATGTCATTACACATCAGCCACCTTGATGGTCGATTTATTCAATATTGGAGGCCTGATCTGATCACATGGTCTTCTAGACAAAGGTTCCCCTATCAGTTACGGAACCATAGCCGTTGGAATCAGCTCATTTGCTGATGTGGATAAGAAGATACGGGCATAATACGAAAACATGTCAGCACAGATGTCATTACACATCAGCCACCTTGATGGTCGATTTCGCTAGGGAAAACGACTCCGTTTTAAGAAGTGTAAAACATGAAAAAGATAGATATGCCTCTTAGCTTTGCATGGCTACAAATTTCAGCCTTATTTCTTCAGTGAAACTCGAGATATAGCTGATATGGTAAAAGGTGTCGGAACTGAAACTGAACTGGATTTGCCCTTAATTCTAGTAATCTGAAATCACTCAAAGAAACTTGTGAAAAACACCAAAATACATAAAAATATAAAAGATCATAAACACAATTAGACTAAACAATAATAACTCGTATTTGACACAAAACATTAATAAAACATAACTAAAAACTATATAATTATACGAGTTATCACACCCCCACACTTAGATTGTTGCTAGTCCCTAGCAACGACTCAATAAAAATAAAATAAGAAAATCTAATCTAATCCATTTTCGTAGGAAATCACGGTGGCACTTAGCATGTGACATAAGCCTTTAAACCCCTAGGTGTCCCTAGTGGACGAGTTTAGTCTCGTGAGGGTTTACTAGAACGATACCCACAAACATTGAAAAACTAAAATATAAATAAACTGCATATACTAAAAATATTTACTCCTAATCCTTTCAATACAAATTAGAGACAATCTTTGAACAAGTCTTATAAACTAATCAATAGCTTAAAGAATTTCACAAAAATTCATGCTTGAATGTAAATTGTTTGAGTTAAGCCAATATTAACATAACATATCTCAATCAAAATAGTGCATGTTCAAATTTAATCTCAACTTCTCACATGATATACCCTCATGATTTTCACTCTTTAAAGTAGTGGTGAAGTGTTTACACTCAATCAATCTCATGAAAACCGTTCTACCATATTCTTGCTTGTCCACCTATTCTCCACTATTTAGATCATACAACTTCATGAATCAAGAGGTCTTTAATCAAGGTTGTAATGGGGCCAAGGGGTTTGTAATGTGGTTGAATAACAAAAGGATAAAGATATCACAAAGGCTCCAAAGAGTTCATAAAGTTTAGAGACATAATAAGATCATACAAAGAAACTTCTCAAAACTCTTTACAAGTACATAGTCACCTAGGCCGAATATTCATGTTGGGCCTTTTCTTCATTCTAAACAACTTTGTAACATCTTTTTCTTTTTCCACAAATTCAAGAGATGATTCATATTTTTTACTTAGGAATGTATTTGCCAGTATTCAATTTCTTTTTCTCTTGACTTTTCTTTTCTTTTCCCCCCACACTTATTTCTTGTTTCTAACCCAAATTTTCAACTAAAAATATCCCTTGTTTTTTGCAATATGTCTCAAAATATATAATCCATCTTTAGAACAAGGGTAAGGATATAAGTATATTTAGACTAGGTGTAAGTTGTGGTTACCAATAAAACAGCATATTTAATGTAGGCTCAAATTGGCTCACTAGTGGGGATGTTCTCTTAGAACATTAATAATGGATGGCTGTTTGGCTCTGGTTATAATCCTAATGCCTCTATCATATTCATGTTGTCACATGTATCAATATAGTCTCAAACGGTTCAAAGCAAGTTCTAGAGAATCATGTAATCATAAGAGCACTCAAGAAAGAAATTAGATTGATTTGTATAATGCATCAATCATTTTAGGCTCAAAAACTCACAATGATGATTATACAAGTCAGTTTTAAGTCTAAACATGCTTCTTTCTCAATCAACATATCATATTAACATTGGCTCATAAAAATTAGTATCAAGCTTAATTCTCATGAAAATCTTCTCACTAATAAATCTGTTTTAGACTTATGCAATTCATATCTCATCATTGTATTAAAAAGGAACTAAAACTCAAAAAAAAATAATAATAATAATAATAATAATAAAGACTAAAAAAAAATAATAGACAAAATAAAAGAAATCCTAAATCATTCCCCCCACACTTAATTCTTACATTGTCCTCAATGTAAGTCTATTAACCCAAATGAAAGAATTATGTGTAAGAGAAAAGAACTAATAACATAAGAATAGGAACAGCTAAGACTCAAAACAAAACAAACTCATGCAACCTAAATAATCTTAAAATACTAAACAAAAATTAACAAGTAAACATAAAAAGATTAAAATCAAACTGACAAGATGTGTCTCAAGTCTCCCTTACTCAGACCTTGTTCAGAATGAATATTTCTAAATTGCTTAAAACACAACAAACTTTTTTTGTTTTTTTTTTTTGTTTTTTTTTTTTGTTTTTTTTTTTTTTGAAAAGAAGAAATCAAGCTGACAAGGTATGTCTCAAGTCTCCCTTACTCAGACCTTGTTCAAAATGAATACTTCTAAATGGCTTAAAACACATCAATTTTTTTTTTTTTTTTTTTTGCAAAATATGTCCCTTACCCCCTACTAAAGGTAGAATTTAGGAGATATTACCTGCAGAGGTTGCTAACCACTTATTATAACTGAGACACAACAAACAAAATGTTAGATAATGTCACAAAGACAAAGTGCAATCCACTCCTTGCTCGTCCATATCTCTTTTTCTTTTTCCGAGCGTTTGCGAAACAACCGTAGCAGATAAACACTCATAAGCTTGGAGCTTTTTGAGTAAATCTTCAATGGTTGTAGCAGAAATTATGGTTCTCCTTGCCTCTGAAAACATGAATCCATTATTCACAGCATTATCTAAATATGAAAGCAAATTACTAAAATAACCATTAATATTAAGCAAACCAATGGGTTT
Organism: Fremontodendron californicum; assembly: GCA_030761205.1. Lineage (NCBI taxonomy): Eukaryota > Viridiplantae > Streptophyta > Magnoliopsida > Malvales > Malvaceae > Fremontodendron > Fremontodendron californicum. The sequence goes on along the minus strand of JAULJL010000019.1, from coordinate 3,792,687 downwards.
CTTATTTGTGACCAAAGATGACCAAGAAGCCACGCAAGCTATTTCTTCCAATGTACCCAGACCTCCTGGTAAAGCAATGAATGCATCGGCAGAATGGTACATGATTGTTATCCGTTCAGGGACACTCCAGACTTGTATTTCCTTACCCACGGTAGGTCCACAAAAACTTGTGAATAGTTTTGGCACGATTCCTAGAACTGGACTTCCTCCGGTGTGTGCTGCTGTAGCGACTGCTCCCATTAAACCCGTACTACCGCCTCCATAAATCAAGTGGATCTTTTGTTGGGCAAGTATTACTCCAACTCTTATGGCTTCATCAGCGAATATGTTATTTTTCCCTGGATAAGCACCTCCAAAGACACAAATTTTTTTAATGCGCTGGGATGAAGTACTTTCCATTTTTTTTTTTTTCGAGTGCCTGAAAGAGAATGAGTACATGGTGTAATATATAGAGGACTGAGTAGTGAATCAGACAAGAGTAATAATGTCGCCGAAAGTGTATCTGACCTGTCAGAAGAAAATGTTAACCTAACAAAAGATTTTTGCGTGATTTCAGGAAGAAAATCAAAAAGAGAAGAAAAAATCAACCGTAAAAGACAAATAAAAAAAAACGAGAATAATTACACAAATCGAACAACACGTAAATTAAAACAAAATAAAGTTATTGCAAATCAAACCAAAAGCTGAGAAGTCATTTATTGTAGTTGTGATTGTGGCTCACATCTTCCTCTGGTTTTACGTCCAGAAACGGCTTAAACGCCTTCTATGAGTCGAGGATATGCTTCCCATCCAGTTTTCTTACAAGCTGGCAAACAGGGTCTTTTAACATCAGATTCCCAAGATGTTGCCATTCCCTTTGGAATTGCGGCCATAAATCAAGAATTTCTCTTTGTACGTCTCCACTAGGATGCGTCTCAAGAGAAAGTTGGATATTACCCAAATTCTCCTTACTCAGTCCATCCTTAATGAATTCAATTTTATCATCTCGATTAGAGGACGGAATCCCAATAGAACGACATTTACCGTTACACGTCCATCGTGCACATTTGTGGCAATTTGAACTCATGCGCTTTGCTCGTCGCTTCTTTGCAAAAGTGCTTCTACCTGTACCTGGTAAATGCAAAACAGGAAGATATTCATCTTCACGTACCTTGGCTTCAATTAGCCAACGTATGTCGTCAGGAATCCCTTTGTGCATAAGCATTCTTAATCTCTCAAGTCGAACTTGGTAAAGCTTCAGTAAAATATTTCGAGGAAAAGGAGGAAATCGTTTCTGCAATCTTGTGAGAATATCATCCATCCTGAAAAAAAAAGAATGAAAAAAAAATTGAAAGAGAAATTGGAAGAGAAATTTATATACAATATCAGTTTTGTGGGTAGCTGATGGAACCGATTTAAATAATCACGGAGTACCGTTATCCGCCATTTAACCGGGGTTAAAAAAAATAAATTAAAAATTATATTTACATCTTGTAAGAGAAAAGAACTATTAAACAAAAGAAAAGAAAAACAATAAAATATAGAATGATGGAGAGTAAGGAATATGCAAATCTGATATAATAGATGCTCTCCATCCTTTTGGGTTGCCTCCCAAGAAGCGCTTGGTTTATTGTCCTCAGCCTAACTTAGACCCATGCCATTATTATTCAACATACTTTGGCTCAAAAAGTGGAAACTCCTCCACATCTTGTATTGGAAAGTTCTCATAGTAAGGCTTCAATCTATGACCATTCACTTTGAATGCCTTATCTGTTTTTGGGCTTTGGATTTCAACTGCACCATGAGTAAATACATTAGTAATAACAAAAGGTCCAACCCAACGAGAACGTAACTTACCTGGATATAACTTAAGGCGTGAATGGAAGAGAAGAACTTTTTGTCCAACAACAAATTCTTTTCTTGATATCATCTTGTCATGGAATGCCTTAGTATTTTCCTTGTAAATCCTAGAATTCTGATAGGCATCATTCCTTATCTCCTCTAATTCTTGTAGGTCAAGTTTTCTTTTCTTTCCTATCTCATCCATCTCCATGTTGCATTGTTTGATAGCCCAATATGATTTATGTTCCAATTCAACCGGAAGATGACAAGGCTTACCATAAACAAGTCGATAAGGAGACATACCAATGGGTGTCTTATATGCTGTCCTATAAGCCCAAAGTGCATCATCAAGTCGTGAACTCCAATCCTTCCTATTTGGATTAACTGTCTTTTCAAGGATGGACTTAACTTCTCGGTTTGACACTTCAGCTTGCCCACTAGTTTGAGGATGATATGAGGTGGAGACCTTGTGTGTGATGTTATACTTCCTCAAAAGTGCTTCCATAGTCCTATTGCAAAAGTGAGTACCTCTATCGCTGATTATGGCCTTTGGCGTTCCAAACCTAGCCAAGATGTTAGTCTTGACAAAATCTGAAACAACTTTAGAGTCATTAGTCCTAGTGGATTTTGCTTCCACCCACTTTGAAACATAATCAACGGCAAGTAAAATATAAAGATTACCAAAAGAAGGAGGAAAAGGTCCCATGAAATCCATGCCCCATACATCAAAAATTTCAACAATAAGTATTGGAGTTTGAGGCATTTGATTTCTAGCACCTAAGTTACCAGTTCTTTGGCAACGATCACATGACTTGCAAAAGAGGTATGCATCTTTGAATATGGTAGGCCAATAAAATCCAGAATCAAGAACTTTCATGGCTGTTCTTTTGGATCCAAAGTGTCCTCCACATGCATAAGAGTGACAAAAGGTGAGAATAGATTGAAATTCAGTTTCGAGTACACACCTTCTTATAATCTGATCGGAGCAATGCTTCCAAAGGTAAGGATCATCCCATATGTAGTATTTGGCATCACTCTTGATCTTATTTCTTTGAGCTTGTGTCAACTCTTGTGGCAACTTCTTGGTAACTAAGTAATTAACAATATTAGCATACCAAGGAGTTGTTGTTCTTATAAAAAGAAGTTGCTCATCCGGAAAGTTCTCATTCAAGGGTAGTGCATCATCTTCATGAACTAAACGGCTAAGATGGTCCGCAACCAGGTTGTCACTACCTCTCTTATCTTTTATCTCCAAATCAAACTCTTGTAAGAGAAGTATCCATCTAATCAACCTTGGTTTGGCCTCCTTTTTAGTGAGTAAGTACTTAAGGGCTGCATGGTCAGAAAATACAATTACTTTAGTACCAATTAAATAAGATCGAAATTTTTCTAAAGCAAATACAACAGCCAAAAGTTCTTTTTCAGTAGTGGAATAGTTCAATTGAGCATCATTAAGAGTTCTTGAGGCATAATAAATGGCATGTGAGGCTTTCCCAACCCGTTGGCCCAAAACAGCTCCAATGGCATAGTCACTAGCATCACACATGATTTCAAAAGGTACATTCCAATCTGGTGGTTGGATGATAGGAGCTGATGTCAAGAGTCCCTTCAATGTTTCAAACGCCTCTTTGCATTTATCATCAAAGTGGAAAACCACATCTTTTTGTAGTAGCTTGCAAAGAGGTAATGTGATCTTTGAGAAGTCTTTGATAAATCTCCTATAGAAACCTGCATGTCCAAGAAAAGAACGAACCTCTCTCACATTTGTGGGAGGTGGTAAAGAATGCATAATATCTATTTTAGACTTATCAACCTCTATCCCTCTAGAAGAAATAACATGGCCCAAAACTATTCCTTGTTCTACCATAAAGTGACATTTTTCCCAATTCAAAACAAGGTTAGTTTCCATGCATCTTTCAAGTACAAGTGTAAGGTTCTCTAGACATCTATCAAAAGAATCACCATAGACACTAAAATCATCCATAAACACTTCTATGATATTCTCTACATAATCTGAAAATATGCTAACCATACACCTTTGGAATGTAGCTGGTGCATTACAAAGACCAAATGGCATACGCCGGTATGCAAAAGTACCAAATGGACATGTGAATGTTGTTTTCTCTTGGTCCTCCGGAGCAATGGCTATCTGATTATAACCTGAAAAACCATCAAGAAAACAATAATGAGAATGGCCAGCTAACCTTTCAAGCATTTGATCAATAAAAGGTAAAGGAAAGTGGTCTTTGCGAGTTGTGGAATTAAGTTTACGATAATCAATACAAACTCGCCATCCTGTTTGAATCCTAGTAGGAACAAGTTCATTCTCATTATTTGTTACCACCGTTACTCCTGATTTCTTTGGAACCACTTGGACTGGGCTCACCCATTTGCTATCCGAGATAGGATAGATCACTCCAACATCTAGGAGCTTCAGTATCTCCTTTTTCACAACCTCCATCATAGGAGGGTTCAATCTTCTTTGTGCTTCTCTTGTTGGTTTAGACCCTTCCTCTAACAAAATCCGGTGCATGCACATGGATGGGCTTATTCCCTTGATATCGGCAATTGTCCAACCAATTGCTGTTTTATGCTCTCTAAGCACCCGGATAAGTCGCTCTTCTTGCAAAGGTGTGAGCTCTTTGGCAATGATGACAGGTAGTGTGTCCTTTTCCCCTAAGAACAAATATTTCAAGTGGTTCGGTAGTGGTTTCAATTCTAAAGTTGGTGCCTGCAAAATGGAAGGTAGAAGTTTCTCATTAGATAAAGGCAAATCAATAAATGAAACATCAAACCTTGCATCTTTAGGTTGCAGCGAGTGTAAAGATTCTAGTGCCCCTTCCACATGGTCACTCAAGGCTAGTTTAGCATTCCCCATTCCGAGATGGTTGCTAAGGACTATTTCCACACTATCTTCACCATCTAGCTCATAAGCTTGCTGCACTAGTGAGTCAATTATATCAATATTAAAAACAGAATGCACATCACTAGGATATCTCATGGCCTCAAAAATGTTAAAGCGAATTATTTCACCATCAAATTCCATAGTTAAAGTGCCATCATGTACATCTATTTTAGTTCTTGCTGTTTTCAAGAATGGTCTCCCTAATAGAATAGGTGTGGGATTAGAAGACATCTCATCTTCCATCTCAATAACATAAAAGTCAGCGGGAAAAACCAATTCATTAACCTGTACAAGAACGTCTTCTACAACTCCTCTTGGATAAGTGTTAGAACGGTCAGCAAGTTGTATTATAACACCGGTTTCCTCTAATGGTCCTAGATTCAATGAAGCATAAATTGAATATGGCATGACATTAATAGATGCCCCTAGATCTAGCATAGCACGCTCAAACCTGGTGTTGCCTATCTTACAAGGAATGGTAAACATACCTGGATCCTTGCATTTAGGTGGGAGTTTCTTTTGAAGAACAGCTGACACATTCTCCCCCACACTTACCTTTTCATTCCATTTCAACTTCCGTTTAGATGTGCACAACTCTTTTAGGAACTTGGCATATCTTGGCACTTGCTTGATAGCATCTAGTAAAGGAATGTTCACCTCTACTTTCCGGAAGGTTTCCAAAATTTCCTTCTCTTGCTCCTCCTTCTTGGACTTTGCTAACCTGCTAGGAAAAGGTGGAGGAGTTATATAAGAAGGAAAGGATGGTTTAGGAATTACCTTTTTTAGTGGCTCGTTGGGATGTGAAGAGGATGCTGATGCACCCAAAAGAGTGTATCTTATTTAACCTTGCACTAAAAAGATAAATTGTAAGTATAGTAGTTAGCAAGGGTCGAGTCCTCAGGGATTGGGTTTTAGTTTATAAGTTAATAGTTTAAAACTTAAATTCAAGAACAATAAAAGAAAAGGGGTTTTGAAGCCAGATTTAAACTAAAGTAAATAATAAGAAGAAGATGCAAGGCGGTATAACCAGCCAATAAAAATATATATACTAAATTAGGCGGTATAACCAGCCAATAAAAATATATATACTAAATTAGGCGGTCTAACCAGCCAATAAAAATATATATACTAAATTAGGCGGTATAACCAGCCAATAAAAGTAAAACAAAGTTAATATACAAATTAGGCGGTATAACCAGCCAATAAAAATAAATATACTTTTAAAAATAAGCAAACTAGAAAAGTAAGAAAACAAGTAAGTAAGAAGAATCAAATATGAAAAATATGGTTAAGGTTTCATTCTCCACCACTAGACATCATTAAGAATCAATTTCAGATCTATCAATATCAACCAACTATCAAAGTTAACAACCGTAGATAACAACAAGCTCTGTTATCCCAATCTTTCCTTAGTTTGTCGTTAAATAGAACAAGCTCTCTATTTAATCTCTAACCATCAAACAACCTAGAATAAGCTCTCTAGATTCAATTTAATGGCAGCTTTATGATGAGAAAGATAGGTTGATCTAAGCAACAAACACATAAGCTCGGATTGTTCAACTTAGGTTATGTTCCACTTTGCAATTATTGAAAACTTGACCATAATCATTAATCACAAATTGCCACTTATGAATAGGAAATCAAGACAATTACACGGATCAAGACTCCTAAACTAGCAATAGATAATTATCAAGATCTATCTAGTTGTACACCTAAACAAATCAAGACAACATCATGAACAATTCTTGTAGAAGAACATAAGCAACTTTGATAGAAAATTAATGATAGATAGAATCTGAAAATCAATTATAAAACATGTCTAGGGCTTTGAAATCACCCTTAACCAAATAGAAGTTTAGCCTAGCATAGGCATTATAAACATAAACATAAAATTAAAGAAAATCTAAGAAGAAAATAAAAGAAAGAAAGAAGAAGAGGAAGAATATTAATTATCCAACCTCTTGCTCTCTCTAAAGAAAAAGAAAATTAGAGAAAAGAAAGAAAACTAGAGAAAAGAAAGAAGAAGAAAACTTAGAGAATTTTATTAAAATGGCTAATATCCTACCTATGTACAATATGATCCTCTACAATCATCCAAGGCCCTCTATTTATACACATTTTGGAAGGATAAATGACAAGAGACAAGCTTTACAAATTTCAAAGGTAGGTATAATAGGTGGGTGAATTTTTCTAACAATTTTCGTCATATTGTATGACAATTTTGATCAGCCAACTTGATGGTCGATTTCGTCAATGTTGGAGGCCTGATCTGATCACATGGTCTTCTAGAAAAAGGTTCCCCTATCAGTTACGGATCCATAGCCGTTGGAATCAGCTCATTTGCTGATGTGGATAAGCAGATATGGGCAAAATACGAAAACATGTCAGCACAGACGTCATTGCACATCAGCCAATTTGATGGTCGATTTCGTCAATATTAGAGGCCTGATCTGATCATATGGTCTTCTAGACAAAGGTTCCCGTATCAGTTACGGATCCATAGCCATTGAAATCAGCTCATTTGCTGATGTGGATAAGCAGATATGGGCAAAATACGAAAACAGGTCAGCACAGACGTCATTGCACATCAGCCAACTTGATGGTCGATTTCGCTAAGGAAAATGACTCCGTTTCAAGAAGTATAAAACATGAAAAAGATAGATATGCCTCTTAGCTTTGCACGGCTACAAATTTCAGCCTTATTGCTTCAGTGAAACTCCAGATATAGCTGATATGGCAAACTGTGTCGGAACTGGAACTGAACTGGATTTGCCCTTAATTCTAGTAATCTGAAATCACTCAAAGAAACTTGTGAAAAACACCAAATTACATAAAAATATAAAAGATCATAAACACAATTAGACTAAACAATAATAACTCGTATTTGACACAAAACAATAATAAAACATAACTAAAAACTATATAATTATACGAGTTATCACACCCCCACACTTAGATTGTTGCTAGTCCCTAGCAACGACTCAATAAAAATAAAATAAGAAAATCTAATCTAATCCACTTTCGTAGGAAATCACGGTGGCACTTAGCATGTGACACAAGCCTTTAAACCCCTAGGTGTCCCTAGTGGACGAGTTTAGTCTCGTGAGGGTTTACTAGAACGATACCCACAAACATTGAAAAATTAAAATATAAATAAACTTCATATAAATAAACTACATATACTAAAAATATTTACTCCTAATCCTTTCAATACAAATTAGAGACAATATTTGAACAAGTCTTATAAACTAATCAATAGCTTAAAAAAATTTCACAAAAAATCATGCTTGAATGTAAATTGTTTGAGTTAAGCCAATATTAGCATAACATATCTCAATCAAAATAGTGCATGTTCAAATTTAATCTCAACTTCTCACATGGGATACTCTCTTGATTTTCACTCTTTAAAGTAGTGGTAAAGTGTTTACACTCAATCAATCTCATGAAAACACTTCTACCATATGCTTGCTTGTCCACCTATTCTCCACTAAAAGATCATGCAACTTCATAAATCAAGAGGTCTTTAATCAAGGTTGTAATGGGGCCAAGGGGTTTGTAATGTGGTTGAAGAACAAAAGGATAAAGATATCACAAAGGTTCCAAAGAGTTCATAAAGTTTAGAGACATAAAAAGATTATACAAAGAAACTTCTCAAAACTCTTTACAAGTACATAGTCACCTAGGCCGGATATTCATGTTGGGCCTTTTCTTCATTCTAAACAACTTTGTAACATCTTTTTCTTTTTCCACAAATTCAAGAGATGATTCATTTTTTTTTTATATAGGAATGTATTTGCCAGTATTCCATTTCTTTTTCTCTTGACTTTTCTTTTCTTTTCCCCCCACACTTATTTCTTGTTTCTAACAAAAAAATATCCCTTGTCTTTGCAACTTGTCTCAAATCATGCTAATTCATCTTTGGAACAAAGGTAAAGATATAAGTATATTTAGGTTAGGGACAAGTTATGGTTACCAAAGAGATAGCTTATTCAATGTAGGCTCAAATTGGTTCACTAAGGGTGTGTTCTCTTGGAACATTAATAAGGGATGGCTGTTTGGCTCTGGTTATAATCCTAATGCCTCTATCATATTCATGTTGTCACATGTATCAATATAGTCTCAAACGGTTTAAAGCAAGTTCTAGAGAATCATGTAATCATAAGAGCACTCAAGAAAGAAATTAGATTGATTTGTATAATGCATCAATCATTATAGGCTCAAAAACTCACAAGGATGATTATACAAGTCAGATTAAGTCTAAACATGCTTCTTTCTCAATCAACATATCATATTAACATTGGCTCATAAAAAGGTTGACATCAAGCTCAATTCTCATGAAAATCTTCTCACTAATAAATCTGTTTTAGACTTATGCAATTCATATCTCATCATTGTATTAAAAAGGAACTAAAACTCACAAAAAAAAATAATAATAATAATAATAAAGAAAAAAAAATAGTAGACAAAAATAAAAGAAATCCTAAATCATTCCCCCCCACACTTAATTCTTACATTGTCCTCAATGTAAGTCTATTAACTCAAATGAAAGAATCATGTGTAAGAGAAAAGAACTAATAACATAAGAATAGGAACAACTAAGACTCAAAACAAAACAAAACAAACTCATGCAACCTAAATAATCCTAAAATACTAAACAAAAATTAACAAGTAAACATAAAAAGATTAAAATCAAACTGACAAGGTATGTCTCAAGTCTCCCTTACTCAGACCTTGTTCAGAATGAATACTTCTAAATTGCTTAAAACACAACAAACTCTTTTTTTTTTTTTTTTTGAAAAGAAGAAATCAAACTGACAAGGTATGTCTCAAGTCTCCCTTACTCAGACCTTGTTCAGAATGAATACTTCTAAATTGCTTAAAACACAACAAACTTTTTTTTTTTTAAGAAGGTAAAATTTAGAAGATATTACCTGTAGAGTTTGCTAACCACTTATTATAACTGAGACACAACAAACAAAATGTTAGATAATGTCACAAAGACAAAGTGCAATCCACTCCTTGCTCGTCCATATCTCTTTTTCTTTTTCCGAGCGTTTGCGAAACAACCGTAGCAGATAAATACTCATAAGCTTGGAGCTTTTTGAGTAAATCTTCAATGGTTGTAGCAGAAATTATGGTTCTCCTTGCCTCTGAAAACATGAATCCATTATCCACAGCATTATCTAAATATGAAAGCAAATTACTAAAATAACCATTAATATTAAGCAAACCAATGGGTTTCTTATTTGTGACCAAAGATGACCAAGAAGCCACGCAAGCTATTTCTTCCAATGTACCCAGACCTCCTGGTAAAGCAATGAATGCATCGGCAGAATGGTTGATGCACCCAAAAGAGTGTATCTTATTTAACCTTGCACTAAAAAGATAAATTGTAAGTATAGTAGTTAGCAAGGGTCGAGTCCTCAGGGATTGGGTTTTAGTTTATAAGTTAATAGTTTAAAACTTAAATTCAAGAACAATAAAAGAAAAGGGGTTTTTGAAGCCAGATTTAAACTAAAGTAAATAATAAGAATAAGATGCAAGGCGGTATAACCAGCCAATAAAAATATATATACTAAATTAGGCGGTATAACCAGCCAATAAAAATATATATACTAAATTAGGCGGTATAACCAGCCAATAAAAATAAAACAAAGTTAATATACAAATTAGGCGGTATAACCAGCCAATAAAAACAAATATAAAAAATAAGTAAACTAAAAGTAAGAAAACAAATAAGTAAGAAGAATCAAATATGAAAAATATGGTTAAGGTTTCATTCTCCACCACTAGACATCATTAAGAATCAATTTCAGATCTATCAATATCAACCAACTATCAAAGTTAACAACCGTAGATAACAACAAGCTCTGTTACCCCAATCTTTCCTTAGTTTGTCGTTAAATAGAACAAGCTCTCTATTTAATCTCTAACCATTAAACAACCTAGAATAAGCTCTCTAAATTCAATTTAATGGCAGCTTTATGATGAGAAAGATAGGTTGATCTAAGCAACAAACACATAAGCTCGGATTGTTCAACTTAGGTTATGTTCCACTTTGCAATTATTGAAAACTTGACCATAATCATTAATCACAAATTGCCACTTATGAATAGGAAATCAAGACAATTACACGGATCAAGACTCCTAAACTAGCAATAGATAATTATCAAGATCTATCTAGTTGTACACCTAAATAAATCTAGACAACATCATGAACAATTCTTGTAGAAGAACATAAGCAACTTTGATAGAAAATTAATGATAGATAGAATCTGAAAATCAATCACAAAACATGTCTAGGGCTTTGAAATCACCCTTAACCAAATAGAAGTTTAGCCTAGCATAGGCATTATAAACATAAACATAAAATTAAAGAAAATCTAAGAAGAAAATAAAAGAAAGAAAGAAGAAGAGGAAGAGTATTAATTATCCAACCTCTTGCTCTCTCTAAAGAAAAAGAAAACTAGAGAAAAGAAAGAAAACTAGAGAAAAGAAAGAAGAAGAAAACTTAGAGAATTTTATTAAAATGGCTAATATCCTACCTATGTACAATATGATCCCTTACAATCATCCAAGGCCCTCTATTTATACACATTTTGGAGGGCTAAATGACAAGAGACAAGCTTTACAAATTTCAAAGGTAGGTATATGACGATTTTGATCAGCCAACTTGATGGTCGATTTCGTCAATATTGGAGGCCTGATCTGATCACATGGTCTTCTAGAAAAAGGTTCCCCAATCAGTTACGGAACCATAGCCGTTGGAATCAGCTCATTTGCTGATGTGGTTAAGCAGATATGGGCAAAATACGAAAACATGTCAGCACAGACGTCATTGCACATCAGCCACCTTGATGGTCGATTTCTTCAATATTGGAGGCCTGATCTGATCACATGGTCTTCTAGACAAAGGTTTCCCTATCAGTTACGGAACCATAGCCGTTGGAATCAGCTCATTTGCTGATGTGGATAAGAAGATATGGGCATAATACGAAAACATGTCAGCACAGACGTCATTGCACATCAGCCACTTGATGGTCGATTTCGGTAGGGAAAACGACTCCGTTTTAAGAAGTGTAAAACATGAAAAAGATAGATATGCCTCTTAGCTTTGCATGGCTACAAATTTCAGCCTTATTGCTTCAGTGAAACTCGAGATATAGCTGATATGGCAAAAGGTGTCGGAACTGAAACTGAACTGGATTTGCCCTTAATTCTAGTAATCTGAAATCACTCAAAGAAACTTGTGAAAAACACCAAAATACATAAAAATATAAATGATCATAAACACAATTAGACTAAACAATAATAACTCGTATTTGACACAAAACAATAATAAAACATAATTAAAAACTATATAATTATACGAGTTATCACACCCCCACACTTAGATTGTTGCTAGTCCCTAGCAACGACTCAATAAAAATAAAATAAGAAAATCTAATCTAATCCATTTTCGTAGGAAATCACGGTGGCACTTAGCATGTGACACAAGCCTTTAAACCCCTAGGTGTCCCTAGTGGACGAGTTTAGTCTCGTGAGGGTTTACTAGAACGATACCCACAAACATTGAAAAACTAAAATATAAATAAACTGCATATACTAAAAATATTTACTCCTAATCCTTTCAATACAAATTAGATACAATATTTGAACAAGTCTTATAAACTAATCAATAGCTTAAAGAATTTCACAAAAAATTATGCTTGAATGTAAATTGTTTGAGTTAAGCCAATATTAGCATAACATATCTCAATCAAAATATTGCATGTTCAAATTTAATCTCAACTTCTCACATGGGATACCCTCATGATTTTCACTCTTTAAAGTAGTGGTAAAGTGTTTACACTCAATCAATCTCATGAAAATAGTTCTACCATATGCTTGCTTGTCTACCTATTCTCCACTAAAAGATCATGCAACTTCATAAATCAAGAGGTCTTTAATCAAGGTTGTAATGGGGCCAAGAGGTAATAATGTGGTTAAAGAATAAAAAGGAAAAGATATCACAAACATTCCAAAGACTTCATAGAATTTAGAGACAAAATAAGATTTTGCAAATAAAACTTTCTCAATATTCTTTAGAAGTACATAATCACATAGGCTGAATATTTCATGTTGAGCCTTTACTTCATTCTAACCAACTTTCGAACATCTTTTTCTTTTCTTTAACTAGAAGTTCAAGAGATTATTCAAAAAAATTTTTTTTTTTTTTTTTACATGGGAATGTATTTGGCAATATTCCCTCTATTTTTCTCTTGACTTTTGCCTTTCTCCTCCCCCACACTTATCTTTTGTTCTAACCCAAATTTTCAAAAAATATCCCTTGTTTTTGCAATATGTCTCAAACATTCCAGTCCATCTTTAGAACAAGGGTAAAGATATAAATGTGTTTAGGCTAGGTGTAAGATGTGGTTACCAAATAAATAGCTTATTCAATGTAGGATCAAATTGGTTCACTAGAGGGATGTTCTCTTGGAACATCAATAAGGGATGGCTGTTTGGCTCTGGTTATAATCCTAATGCCTCTATCATATTCATGTTGTCACATGTATCAATATAGTCTCAAACGGTTTAAAGCAAGTTCTAGAGAATCATGTAATCATAAGAGCACTCAAGAAAGAAATTAGATTGATTTGTATAATGCATCAATCATTATAGGCTCAAAAACTCACAAGGATGATTATACAAGTCAGATTAAGTCTAAACATGCTTCTTTCTCAATCAACATATCATATTAACATTGGCTCATAAAAAGATTGATATCAAGTTCAATTCTCATGAAAATCTTCTCACTAATAAATCTGTTTTAGACTTATGCAATTCATATCTCATCATAGTATTGAAAAAGAACTAAAACACACTAAAAATAATAATAAAGACTCATAAAAAAAATAGTAGACAAAAATAAAAGAAATCCTAAATCATTCCCCCCACACTTAATTCTTACATTGTCCTCAATGTAAGTCTATTAACCCAAATGAAAGAATCATGTGTAAGAGAAAAGAACTAATAACATAAGAATAGAAACAACTAAGACTCAAAACAAAACAAACTCATGCAATCTAAATAATCCTAAAATACTAAACAAAAATTAACAAGTAAACATAAAAAATAAAAATAAAAATAATAAAAGAAAAAGGAAAAGAAAGAGAAAGCAAATCTGAATATGGAAGGTTGGCAATTTTTTCTTTAATTGGGTTGCCTTCCCAATTAACACTTGAGTTAGTGTTTTGAACCTAACCAACACCCCTTCTTGGCTTTTTAGGCTTGTCAGGCTCATACATGAAAATTTCCAAATTTATGCGTTTGAGAGGAAGCTTTCTTTGCACAACAGTGGATGCATTCTCCATTACAAGTATTATTCCATCATCCTTTCTGGTGCATATCTCATCGAGGAATGGAGCATATTTTGATACTTGTTGAATGGCATCCACAAACAAGTTGTTTAAGGTTTCTGGCATGTGTTGTTCATGTTCTTCCTCCTTGAACTTTGCAAATCTACTAGGAAAAGATGGAGAAGAAACATTAGTAAAAAGTGGAACCTTAAACATTACCTCAGGTGCCGAAATACTCTTATTTGTATTTGTGGCTTCATTATCCTCAAGAATAGAATCCATCTCTAATTCTGTCTCATCCTCATCTTGTTCCTCATTTCTCAAGGTCACAATAGTAGCATTCTCCTTTGGGTTAATCATCGTTTGGGAAGGGAGTGCTAGAGATCTTTCTGCTACTAATTCCACCATACTACTAGCCAATAGGCTCATTTGCCTTTCCAAACTCTGGATGCTTGCCCTTGTTTCCTGTTGAAATTGCAAAGTATCAGTAACAAGAGAATGTACAAGATCTTCTAAATAAGTACCTGAGTTTTGAATCATATGTGGTGGTTGAAAAAGATCTGGTTCTTGAGACCATGATTGATTGAAGCTAGATGGATGAGTGTAATTGGCATAAGGATCTACTTCTTGGTAATTTTTCGAGTAGCCATAATTAGTATGATCCCACCATCCCTCATGGTAAGTGTTTGAGTAATGATCATACTGTTGGTCTTGGAACACTTGATGGCCTTGACATCCTCCCATGGCCAATTGTTGAACTGGGTAGGTGAGATTGGCTTGTTGATTTTCCATGTTCATATATGCCACCAACTCTTCAAGTGTTAGATTGCTCAATTCCATCGTTTTTCTTTTTTTTTTCTTTTTTTTTTTTTTTTTTTTTTCAAAATTTGATAAGAAAAACTTGTATGTACAAGAAAATAAAACTAATTAGAAATGAAAATAAGAATAAACCAAGTAACAAATAAACTAAAGAAAACAATCCCCGGCAACGGCGCCAAAATTTTGATGCACCCAAAAGAGTGTATCTTATTTAACCTTGCACTAAAAAGATAAATTGTAAGTATAGTAGTTAGCAAGGGTCGAGTCCTCAGGGATTGGGTTTTAGTTTATAAGTTAATAGTTTAAAACTTAAATTCAAGAACAATAAAAGAAAAGGGGTTTTTGAAGCCAGATTTAAACTAAAGTAAATAATAAGAATAAGATGCAAGGCGGTATAACCAGCCAATAAAAATATATATACTAAATTAGGCGGTATAACCAGCCAATAAAAATATATATACTAAATTAGGCGGTATAACCAGCCAATAAAAATAAAACAAAGTTAATATACAAATTAGGCGGTATAACC
Source organism: Fremontodendron californicum (assembly GCA_030761205.1). Classification (NCBI taxonomy): domain Eukaryota; kingdom Viridiplantae; phylum Streptophyta; class Magnoliopsida; order Malvales; family Malvaceae; genus Fremontodendron; species Fremontodendron californicum. Next base: position 3,777,272 of record JAULJL010000019.1, on the reverse strand, counting down.
AGCCAATAAAAACAAATATAAAAAATAAGTAAACTAAAAGTAAGAAAACAAATAAGTAAGAAGAATCAAATATGAAAAATATGGTTAAGGTTTCATTCTCCACCACTAGACATCATTAAGAATCAATTTCAGATCTATCAATATCAACCAACTATCAAAGTTAACAACCGTAGATAACAACAAGCTCTGTTACCCCAATCTTTCCTTAGTTTGTCGTTAAATAGAACAAGCTCTCTATTTAATCTCTAACCATTAAACAACCTAGAATAAGCTCTCTAAATTCAATTTAATGGCAGCTTTATGATGAGAAAGATAGGTTGATCTAAGCAACAAACACATAAGCTCGGATTGTTCAACTTAGGTTATGTTCCACTTTGCAATTATTGAAAACTTGACCATAATCATTAATCACAAATTGCCACTTATGAATAGGAAATCAAGACAATTACACGGATCAAGACTCCTAAACTAGCAATAGATAATTATCAAGATCTATCTAGTTGTACACCTAAATAAATCTAGACAACATCATGAACAATTCTTGTAGAAGAACATAAGCAACTTTGATAGAAAATTAATGATAGATAGAATCTGAAAATCAATCACAAAACATGTCTAGGGCTTTGAAATCACCCTTAACCAAATAGAAGTTTAGCCTAGCATAGGCATTATAAACATAAACATAAAATTAAAGAAAATCTAAGAAGAAAATAAAAGAAAGAAAGAAGAAGAGGAAGAGTATTAATTATCCAACCTCTTGCTCTCTCTAAAGAAAAAGAAAACTAGAGAAAAGAAAGAAAACTAGAGAAAAGAAAGAAGAAGAAAACTTAGAGAATTTTATTAAAATGGCTAATATCCTACCTATGTACAATATGATCCCTTACAATCATCCAAGGCCCTCTATTTATACACATTTTGGAGGGCTAAATGACAAGAGACAAGCTTTACAAATTTCAAAGGTAGGTATATGACGATTTTGATCAGCCAACTTGATGGTCGATTTCGTCAATATTGGAGGCCTGATCTGATCACATGGTCTTCTAGAAAAAGGTTCCCCAATCAGTTACGGAACCATAGCCGTTGGAATCAGCTCATTTGCTGATGTGGTTAAGCAGATATGGGCAAAATACGAAAACATGTCAGCACAGACGTCATTGCACATCAGCCACCTTGATGGTCGATTTCTTCAATATTGGAGGCCTGATCTGATCACATGGTCTTCTAGACAAAGGTTTCCCTATCAGTTACGGAACCATAGCCGTTGGAATCAGCTCATTTGCTGATGTGGATAAGAAGATATGGGCATAATACGAAAACATGTCAGCACAGACGTCATTGCACATCAGCCACTTGATGGTCGATTTCGGTAGGGAAAACGACTCCGTTTTAAGAAGTGTAAAACATGAAAAAGATAGATATGCCTCTTAGCTTTGCATGGCTACAAATTTCAGCCTTATTGCTTCAGTGAAACTCGAGATATAGCTGATATGGCAAAAGGTGTCGGAACTGAAACTGAACTGGATTTGCCCTTAATTCTAGTAATCTGAAATCACTCAAAGAAACTTGTGAAAAACACCAAAATACATAAAAATATAAATGATCATAAACACAATTAGACTAAACAATAATAACTCGTATTTGACACAAAACAATACTAAAACATAATTAAAAACTATATAATTATACGAGTTATCAATGGTACATGATTGTTATCCGTTCAGGGATACTCCAGACTTTTATTTCCTTACCCAAGGTAGGTCCACAAAAATCTGTGAATAGTTTTGGCACGATTCCTAGAACTGGACTTCCTCCGGCGTGTGCTGCTGTAGCGACTGCTCCCATTAAACCCGTACTACCGCCTCCATAAATCAACTGGATCTTTTGTTGGGCAAGTATTACTCCAACTCTTATGGCTTCATCAGCGAATATGTTATTTTTCACTGGATAAGCACCTCCAAAGACACAAATTTTTTTAATGCGCTGGGATGAAGTACTTTCCATTTTTTTTTCTTCGAGTGCCTGAAAGAGAATGAGTACATGGTGTAATATATAGAGGACTGAGTAGTGAATCAGACAAGAGTAATAATGTCGCCGAAAGTGTATCTGACCTGTCAGAAGAAAATGTTAACCTAACAAAAGATTTTTGCGTGATTTCAGGAAGAAAATCAAAAAGAGAAGAAAAATCAACCGTAAAAGACAAATAAAAAAAATGAGAATAATTACACAAATCGAATAACACGTAAATTAAACTGAAATAAAGTTATTGCAAATCAAACCAAAAGCTGAGAAGTCATTTATTGTAGTTGTGATGGTGGCTCACATCTTCCTCTGGTTTTACGTCCAGAAACGGCTTAAACGCCTTCTATGAGTCGAGGATATGCTTCCCATCCAGTTTTCTTACAAGCTGGCAAACAGGGTCTTTTAACATCAGATTCCCAAGATGTTGCCATTCCCTTTGGAATTGCGGCCATAAATCAAGAATTTCTCTTTGTACGTCTCCACTAGGATGCGTCTCAAGAGAAAGTTGGATATTACCCAAATTCTCCTTACTCAGTCCATCCTTAATGAATTCAATTTTATCATCTCGATTAGAGGACGGAATCCCAATAGAACGACATTTACCGTTACACGTCCATCGTGCACATTTGTGGCAGTTTGAACTCATGCGCTTTGCTCGTCGCTTCTTTGCAAAAGTGCTTCTACCTGTACCTGGTAAATGCAAAACAGGAAGATATTCATCTTCACGTACCTTGGCTTCAATTATCCAACGTATGTCTCCAGGAATCCCTTTGTGCATAAGCATTCTTAATCTTTCAAATCGAACTTGGTAAAGCTTCAGTAAAATATTTCGAGGAAAAGGAGGAAATCATTTCTGCAATCTTGTGAGAATATCATCCATCCTGAAGAAAAAAAAATATGAAAAAAATTGAAAGAGAAATTGGAAGAGAAATTTATATACAATATCAGTTTTGTGGGTAGCTGATGGAACCGACTTAAATAATCACGGAGTACCGTTATCCGCCATTTAACCGGGGTTTAAAAAAAATAAAAATTATATTTACATCTAGTTATTTTCAAAATAAGGATCAGAAAGAAAAACAACATAAAAAGACTCAAAAATAAAACACTCTAAATAAAATCCTAAATTCTTCCCCCCACACATAATTCTTACATTGTCATTAATGTAATGCTATTATCCCCCAATGCAAGAATTATATGTAAGAGAAAAGAACTATTAAACAAAAGAAACTTATGCAGCCTAAATGAACTTAAAAACAGTAAACACAATTAACAAAGAAACATAAGAAATAAAAATAAAAACAATAAAAATAATAAAAGAAAAAGGAAAAGAAAGAGAAAGAGAAAGCAAATCTGAATATGGAAGGTTGGCAATTTCATCTTTAATTGGGCTGCCTTCCCAATTAACACTTGAGTTAGTGTTTTGAATCTAACCAACACCCCTTCTTGGCTTTTTAGGCTTGTCAGGCTCATACATGAAATTTCCCAAATTTATGCGTTTGAGAGGAAGCTTTCTTTGCACAACAGTGGATGCATTCTCCATTACAAGTATTATTCCATCATCCTTGGTGGTGCATATCTCATCGAGGAATGGTGCATCTTTTGGTACTTGTTGAATGACATCCACAAACAAACTATTTAAGGTTTCCAGCGTGTCTTGTTCATGTTCATCCTCCTTGAACTTTGCGAATCTAATAGGAAAAGGTGGAGAAGAAACATTAGTAAAAATTGGAATCTCAAACGTTACCTCAGGTGCCGAAATACTCTTATTTGGATTTGTGGCTTCTTTATCCTCAAGAATAGAATCCATCTCTAATTTTGTCTCATCCTCATCTTGTTCCTCATTCCTCAAGGTCACAATAATAGCATCCTCCTTTGGGTTAATCATTGTTTGGGCAGAGAGTTCTTCAGATCTTTGTGCTACCCATACCACCATACTACTAGCCAATAGGCTCATTTGCCTTTCCAAACTCTGGATACTTGCCCTTGTTTCCTGTTGAAATTGCAAAGTATTAGTAACAAGAGAATCGACAAGATCTTCTAAAGAAGTACCTGAGTTTTGAGTCATATGTAGTGGCTGAAAAAGATCTGGTTCTTGAGACCATGATTGATTAAATCTAGATGGATGAGTGTAATTGGCATAAGGATCGACTTCTTGGTAATTTTCTGAGTAGCCATAATTAGTATGATCCCACCATCCCTCATGGTAAGTGTTTGAGTAATGATCATACTGTTGGTCTTGGAACACTTGATGGCCTTGACATCCTCCCATGGCCAATTGTTGAACTGGGTAGGTGAGATTGGCTTGTTGATTTTCCATGTTCATGTATGCCACCAACTCTTCAAGTGTTAGATTGCTCAATTCCATCGTTTTTTTTTTTTTTTTTTTTCAAAATTTGATAAGAAAAACCCGTATGTACAAGAAAATAAAACTCATTAGAACTGAAAATAAGAATAAACCAAGTAACAAATAAACTAAAGAAAACAATCCCCGGCAACGGCGCCAAAAATTTGATGCACCCAAAAGAGTGTATCTTATTTAACCTTGCACTAAAAAGATAAATTGTAAGTATAGTAGTTAGCAAGGGTCGAGTCCTCAGGGATTGGGTTTTAGTTTATAAGTTAATAGTTTAAAACTTAAATTCAAGAACAATAAAAGAAAAGGGGTTTTGAAGCCAGATTTAAACTAAAGTAAATAATAAGAAGAAGATGCAAGGCGGTATAACCAGCCAATAAAAATATATATACTAAATTAGGCGGTATAACCAGCCAATAAAAATATATATACTAAATTAGGCGGTCTAACCAGCCAATAAAAATATATATACTAAATTAGGCGGTATAACCAGCCAATAAAAGTAAAACAAAGTTAATATACAAATTAGGCGGTATAACCAGCCAATAAAAATAAATATACTTTTAAAAATAAGCAAACTAGAAAAGTAAGAAAACAAGTAAGTAAGAAGAATCAAATATGAAAAATATGGTTAAGGTTTCATTCTCCACCACTAGACATCATTAAGAATCAATTTCAGATCTATCAATATCAACCAACTATCAAAGTTAACAACCGTAGATAACAACAAGCTCTGTTATCCCAATCTTTCCTTAGTTTGTCGTTAAATAGAACAAGCTCTCTATTTAATCTCTAACCATCAAACAACCTAGAATAAGCTCTCTAGATTCAATTTAATGGCAGCTTTATGATGAGAAAGATAGGTTGATCTAAGCAACAAACACATAAGCTCGGATTGTTCAACTTAGGTTATGTTCCACTTTGCAATTATTGAAAACTTGACCATAATCATTAATCACAAATTGCCACTTATGAATAGGAAATCAAGACAATTACACGGATCAAGACTCCTAAACTAGCAATAGATAATTATCAAGATCTATCTAGTTGTATGATGCACCCAAAAGAGTGTATCTTATTTAACCTTGCACTAAAAAGATCAATTGTAAGTATAGTAGTTAGCAAGGGTCGAGTCCTCAGGGATTGGGTTTTAGTTTATAAGTTGATAGTTTAAAACTTAAATTCAAGAACAATAAAAGAAAAGGGGTTTTTGAAGCCAGATTTAAACTAAAGTAAATAATAAGAATAAGATGCAAGGCGGTATAACCAGCCAATAAAAATATATATACTAAATTAGGCGGTATAACCAGCCAATAAAAATATATATACTAAGCAAGGCGGTATAACCAGCCAATAAAAATATATATACTAAATTAGGCGGTATAACCAGCCAATAAAAATATATATACTAAATTAGGCGGTATAACCAGCCAATAAAAATAAAACAAAATTAATATACAAATTAGGCGGTATAACCAGCCAATAAAAATAAATATACTTTTAAAAATAAGCAAACTAGAAAAGTAAGAAAACAAGTAAGAAGAATCAAAAATGAAAAATATGGTTAAGGTTTCATTCTCCACCACTAGACATCATTAAGAATCAATTTTAGATCTATCAATATCAACCAACTATCAAAGTTAACAACCGTAGATAACAACAAGCTCTGTTATCCCAATCTTTCCTTAGTTTGTCGTTAAATAGAACAAGCTCTCTATTTAATCTCTAACCATCAAACAACCTAGAATAAGCTCTCTAGATTCAATTTAATGGCAGCTTTATGATGAGAAAGATAGGTTGATCTAAGCAACAAACACATAAGCTCGGATTGTTCAACTTAGGTTATGTTCCACTTTGCAATTATTGAAAACTTGACCATAATCATTAATCACAAATTGCCACTTATGAATAGGAAATCAAGACAATTACACGGATCAAGACTCCTAAACTAGCAATAGATAATTATCAAGATCTATCTAGTTGTACACCTAAACAAATCAAGACAACATCATGAACAATTCTTGTAGAAGAACATAAGCAACTTTGATAGAAAATTAATGATAGATAGAATCTGAAAATCAATTACAAAACATGTCTAGGGCTTTGAAATCACCCTCAACCAAATAGAAGTTTAGCCTAGCATAGGCATTATAAACATAAAATTAAATAGAATCTAAGAAGAAAATAAAAGAAAGAAAGAAGAAGAAGAAGAATATTAATTATCCAACCTCTTGCTCTTTCTAAAGAAAAAGAAAACTAGAGAAAATAAAGAAGAAGAAAACTTAGAGAATTTTGTTAAAATGGCTAATATCCTACCAATCTCCAATATGATCCCTTACAATCATCCAAGGCCCTCTATTTATACACATTTTGGAGGGCTAAATGACAAGAGACAAGCTTTACAAATTTCAAAGGTAGGTATATGACGATTTTGATCAGCCAACTTGTTGGTCGATTTCGTCAATATTGGAGGCCTGATCTGATCACATGGTCTTCTAGACAAAGGTTCCCCTATCAGTTACGAAACCATAGCCGTTGGAATCAGCTCATTTGCTGATGTGGTTAAGCAGATATGGGCAAAATACGAAAACATGTCAGCACAGACGTCATTGCACATCAGCCACCTTGATGGTCGATTTCTTCAATATTGGAGGCCTGATCTGATCACATGGTCTTCTAGACAAAGGTTCCCCTATCAGTTACGGAACCATTGCCGTTGGAATCAGCTCATTTGCTGATGTGGTTAAGCAGATATGGGCATAATACGAAAACATGTCAGCACAGACGTCATTGCACATCAGCCAACTTGATGGTCGATTTCGCTAGGGAAAACGACTCCGTTTTAAGAAGTGTAAAACATGAAAAAGATAGATATGCCTCTTAGCTTTGCATGGATACAAATTTCAGCCTTATTGCTTCAGTGAAACTCGAGATATAGCTGATATGGCAAAAGGTGTCGGAACTGAAACTGAACTGGATTTGCCCTTAATTCTAGTAATCTGAAATCACTCAAAGAAACTTGTGAAAAACACCAAAATACATAAAAATATAAAAGATCATAAACACAATTAGACTAAACAATAATAACTCGTATTTGACACAAAACATTAATAAAACATAACTAAAAACTATATAATTATACGAGTTATCACACCCCCACACTTAGATTGTTGCTAGTCCCTAGCAACGACTCAATAAAAATAAAATAAGAAAATCTAATCTAATCCATTTTCGTAGGAAATCACGGTGGCACTTAGCATGTGACACAAGCCTTTAAACCCCTAGGTGTCCCTAGTGGACGAGTTTAGTCTCGTGAGGGTTTACTAGAACGATACCCACAAACATTGAAAAACTAAAATATAAATAAACTGCATATACTAAAAATATTTACTCCTAATCCTTTCAATACAAATTAGAGACAATATTTGAACAAGTCTTATAAACTAATCAATAGCTTAAAGAATTTCACAAAAAATCATGCTTGAATGTAAATTGTTTGAGTTAAGCCAATATTAGCATAACATATCTCAATCAAAATATTGCATGTTCAAATTTAATCTCAACTTCTCACATGGGATACCCTCATGATTTTCACTCTTTAAAGTAGTGGTGAAGTGTTTACACTCAATCAATCTCATGAAAACAGTTCTACCATATTCTTGCTTGTCCACCTATTCTCCACTATTTAGATCATACAACTTCATGAATCAAGAGGTCTTTAATCAAGGTTGTAATGGGGCCAAGGGGTTTGTAATGTGGTTGAAGAACAAAAGGATAAAGATATCACAAAGGTTCCAAAGAGTTCATAAAGTTTAGAGATATAAAAAGATCATACAAAGAAACTTCTCAAAACTCTTTACAAGTACATAGTCACCTAGGCCGGATATTCATGTTGGGCCTTTTCTTCATTCTAAACGACTTTGTAACATCTTTTTCTTTTTCCACAAATTCAAGAGATGATTCATATTTTTTTTTTTTTTTTTTTTTTTTTTTTTTACATAGGAATGTATTTGCCAGTATTCCATTTCTTTTTCTCTTGACTTTTCTTTTCTTTTCCCCCCACACTTATTTCTTGTTTCTAACCCAAATTTTTAACTAAAAATATCCCTTGTCTTTGTAACTTGTCTCAAAACATGCTAATTCATCTTTGGAACAAAGGTAAAGATATAAGTATATTTAGGTTAGGGACAAGTTATGGTTACCAAAGAGATAGCTTATTCAATGTAGGCTCAAATTGGTTCACTAAGGGTGTGTTCTCTTGGAACATCAATAAGGGATGGCTGTTTGGCCGTGGCTAAAAATCCTAATGCCTCTATCATATTCATGTTGTCACATGTATCAATATAGTCTCAAACGGTTTAAAGCAAGTTCTAGAGAATCATGTAATCATAAGAGCACTCAAGAAAGAAATTAGATTGATTTGTATAATGCATCAATCATTATAGGCTCAAAAACTCACAAGGATGATTATACAAGTCAGATTAAGTCTAAACATGCTTCTTTCTCAATCAACATATTATATTAACATTGGCTCATAAAAAGGTTGACATCAAGCTCAATTCTCATGAAAATCTTCTTACTAATAAATCTGTTTTAGACTTATGCAATTCATATCTCATCATTGTATTAAAAAGGAACTAAAACTCACAAAAAAAAATAATAATAATAATAAAGAAAAAAAAATAGTAGACAAAAATAAAAGAAATCCTAAATCATTCCCCCCCACACTTAATTCTTACATTGTCCTCAATGTAAGTCTATTAACTCAAATGAAAGAATCATGTGTAAGATAAAAGAACTAATAACATAAGAATAGGAACAACTAAGACTCAAAACAAAACAAACTCATGCATCCTAAATAATCCTAAAATACTAAACAAAAATTAACAAGTAAACATAAAAAGATTAAAATCAAACTGACAAGGTATGTCTCAAGTCTCCCTTACTCAGACCTTGTTCAGAATGAATACTTCTAAATTGCTTAAAACACAACAAACTATTTTTTTTTTTTTTTGAAAAGAAGACATCAAACTGACAAGGTATGTCTCAAGTCTCCCTTACTCAGACCTTGTTCAGAATGAATACTTCTTAAATTTTTTTTTTTTTTTTTTTTTTTTTTTTTATTAAATTAGCAAAATATGTCCCTTACCCCCTACTAAAATATGACATTGTCCCCAATGTCAAATTTTAAAGGTAGAATTTAGGAGATATTACCTGCAGAGGTTGCTAACCACTTATTATAACTGAGACACAACAAGCAAAATGTTAGATAATGTCACAAAGACAAAGTGCAATCCACTCCTTGCTCGTCCATATCTCTTTTTCTTTTTCCGAGCGTTTGCGAAACAACCGTAGCAGATAAACACTCATAAGCTTGGAGCTTTTTGAGTAAATCTTCAATGGTTGTAGCAGAAATTATGGTTCTCCTTGCCTCTGAAAACATGAATCCATTATCCACAGCATTATCTAAATATGAAAGCAAATTACTAAAATAACCATTAATATTAAGCAAACCAATGGGTTTCTTATTTGTGACCAAAGATGACCAAGAAGCCACGCAAGCTATTTCTTCCAATGTACCCAGACCTCCTGGTAAAGCAATGAATGCATCGGCAGAATGGTACATGATTGTTATCCGTTCAGGGACACTCCAGACTTGTATTTCCTTACCCACGGTAGGTCCACAAAAACTTGTGAATAGTTTTGGCACGATTCCTAGAACTGGACTTCCTCCGGCGTGTGCTGCTGTAGCGACTGCTCCCATTAAACCCGTACTACCGCCTCCATAAATCAAGTGGATCTTTTGTTGGGCAAGTATTACTCCAACTCTTATGGCTTCATCAGCGAATATGTTATTTTTCCCTGGATAAGCACCTCCAAAGACACAAATTTTTTTAATGCGCTGGGATGAAGTACTTTCCATTTTTTTTTTTCGAGTGCCTGAAAGAGAATGAGTACATGGTGTAATATATAGAGGACTGAGTAGTGAATCAGACAAGAGTAATAATGTCGCCGAAAGTGTATCTGACCTGTCAGAAGAAAATGTTAACCTAACAAAAGATTTTTGCGTGATTTCAGGAAGAAAATCGAAAAGAGAAGAAAAATCAACCGTAAAAGACAAATAAAAAAAATAAAAAAAACGAGAATAGTTACACAAATCGAACAACACGTAAATTAAACCAAAATAAAGTTATTGCAAATCAAACCAAAAACTGAGAAGTCATTTATTGTAGTTGTGATTGTGGCTCACATCTTCCTCTGGTTTTACGTCCAGAAACGGCTTAAACGCCTTCTATGAGTCGAGGATATGCTTCCCATCCAGTTTTCTTACAAGCTGGCAAACAGGGTCTTTTAACATCAGATTCCCAAGATGTTGCCATTCCCTTTGGAATTGCGGCCATAAATCAAGAATTTCTCTTTGTACGTCTCCACTAGGATGCGTCTCAAGAGAAAGTTGGATATTACCCAAATTCTCCTTACTCAGTCCATCCTTAATGAATTCAATTTTATCATCTCGATTAGAGGACGGAATCCCAATAGAACGACATTTACCGTTACACGTCCATCGTGCACATTTGTGGCAATTTGAACTCATGCGCTTTGCTCGTCGCTTCTTTGCAAAAGTGCTTCTACCTGTACCTGGTAAATGCAAAACAGGAAGATATTCATCTTCACGTACCTTGGCTTCAATTAGCCAACGTATGTCGTCAGGAATCCCTTTGCGCATAAGCATTCTTAATCTTTCAAGTCGAACTTGGTAAAGCTTCAGTAAAATATTTCGAGGAAAAGGAGGAAATCGTTTCTGCAATCTTGTGAGAATATCATCCATCTTGAAAAAGAATGAAAAAAAAAATTGAAAGAGAAATTGGAAGAGAAATTTATATACAATATCAGTTTTGTGGGTAGCTGATGGAACCGATTTAAATAATCACGGAGTACCGTTATCCGCCATTTAACCGGGGTTAAAAAAAAAAAATTTATATTTACATCTAGTTATTTTCAAAACAAGGATCAAAAAGAAAAACAACATAAAAAGACTCAAAAACAAAACACTCTAAATAAAATCTTAAATTCTTCCCCCCACACATAATTTTTACATTGTCCTCAATGTAATGCTATTATCCCCCAATGCAAGAATTATATGTAAGAGAAAAGAACTATTAAACAAAAGAAAAGAAAAACAATAAAAGATAGAATGATGGAGAGTAAGGAATATGCAAATCTGATATAATAGATGTTCTCCATCCTTTTGGGTTGCCTCTCCAAGAAGCGCTTGGTTTATTGTCCTCAGCTTGACTTAGACCCATGCCATTATTATTCAACATACTTTGGCTCAAAAAGTGGAAACTCCTCCACATCTTGTATTGGAAAGTTCTCATAGTAAGGCTTCAATCTATGACCATTCACTTTGAATGCCTTATCTGTTTTCGGGCTTTGGATTTCAACTGCACCATGAGTAAATACATTAGTAATAACAAAAGGTCCAACCCAACGAGAACGTAACTTACCTGGATATAACTTAAGGCGTGAATGGAAGAGAAGAACTTTTTGTCCAACAACAAATTCTTTTCTTGATATCATCTTGTCATGGAATGCCTTAGTTTTTTCCTTGTAAATCCTAGAATTCTGATAGGCATCATTCCTTATCTCCTCTAATTCTTGTAGGTCAAGTTTTCTTTTCTTTCCTATCTCATCCATCTCCATGTTGCATTGTTTGATAGCCCAATATGATTTATGTTCCAATTCAACCGGAAGATGACAAGGCTTACCATAAACAAGTCGATAAGGAGACATACCAATGGGTGTCTTATATGCTGTCCTATAAGCCCAAAGTGCATCATCAAGTCGTGAACTCCAATCCTTCCTATTTGGATTAACTGTCTTTTCAAGGATGGACTTAACTTCTCGGTTTGACACTTCAGCTTGCCCACTAGTTTGAGGATGATATGAGGTGGAGACCTTGTGTGTGATGTTATACTTCCTCAAAAGTGCTTCCATAGTCCTATTGCAAAAGTGAGTACCTCTATCGCTGATTATGGCCTTTGGCGTTCCAAACCTAGCAAAGATATTAGTCTTGACAAAATCTGAAACAACTTTAGAGTCATTAGTCCTAGTGGATTTTGCTTCCACCCACTTTGAAACATAATCAACGGCAAGTAAAATATAAAGATTACCAAAAGAAGGAGGAAAAGGTCCCATGAAATCCATGCCCCATACATCAAAAATTTCAACAATAAGTATTGGAGTTTGAGGCATTTGATTTCTAGCACCTAAGTTACCAGTTCTTTGGCAACGATCACATGACTTGCAAAAGAGGTATGCATCTTTGAATATGGTAGGCCAATAAAATCCAGAATCAAGAACTTTCATGGCTGTTCTTTTGGATCCAAAGTGTCCTCCACATGCATAAGAGTGACAAAAGGTGAGAATAGATTGAAATTCAGTTTTGAGTACACACCTTCTTATAATCTGATCGGAGCAATGCTTCCAAAGGTAAGGATCATCCCATATGTAGTATTTGGCATCACTCTTGATCTTATTTCTTTGAGCTTGTGTCAACTCTTGTGGCAACTTCTTGGTAACTAAGTAATTAACAATATCAGCATACCAAGGAGTTGTTGTTCTTATAAAAAGAAGTTGCTCATCCGGAAAGTTCTCATTCAAGGGTAGTGCATCATCTTCATGAACTAAACGGCTAAGATGGTCCGCAACCAAGTTGTCACTACCTCTCTTATCTTTTATCTCCAAATCAAACTCTTGTAAGAGAAGTATCCATCTGATCAACCTTGGTTTGGCCTCCTTCTTAGTGAGTAAGTACCTAAGGGCTGCATGGTCAGAAAATACAATTACTTTAGTACCAATTAAATAAGATCGAAATTTTTCTAAAGCAAATACAACAGCCAAAAGTTCTTTTTCAGTAGTGGAATAGTTCAATTGAGCATCATTAAGAGTTCGGGAGGCATAATAAATGGCATGTGAGGCTTTGCCAACCCGTTGGCCCAAAACAGCTCCAATGGCATAGTCACTAGCATCACACATGATTTCAAAAGGTATATTCCAATCTGGTGGTTGCATGATAGGAGCTGATGTCAAGAGTCCCTTCAATGTTTCAAACGCCTCTTTGCATTTATCATCAAAGTGGAAAACCACATCTTTTTGTAGTAGCTTGCAAAGAGGTAATGTGATCTTTGAGAAGTCTTTGATAAATCTCCTATAGAAACCTGCATGTCCAAGAAAAGAACGAACCTCTCTCACATTTGTGGGAGGTGGTAAAGAATGCATAATATCTATTTTAGATTTATCAACCTCCATCCCTCTAGAAGAAATAACATGACCCAAAACTATTCCTTGTTCTACCATAAAGTGACATTTTTCCCAATTCAAAACAAGGTTAGTTTCCATGCATCTTTCAAGTACAAGTGTAAGGTTCTCTAGACATCTATCAAAAGAATCACCATAGACACTAAAATCATCCATAAACACTTCTATGATATTCTCTACATAATCTGAAAATATGCTAACCATACACCTTTGGAATGTAGCTGGTGCATTACAAAGACCAAATGGCATACGCCGGTATGCAAAAGTACCAAATGGACATGTGAATGTTGTTTTCTCTTGGTCCTCCGGAGCAATGGCTATCTGATTATAACCTGAAAAACCATCAAGAAAACAATAATGAGAATGGCCAGCTAACCTTTCAAGCATTTGATCAATAAAAGGTAAAGGAAAGTGGTCTTTGCGAGTTGTGGAATTAAGTTTACGATAATCAATACAAACTCGCCATCCTGTTTGAATCCTAGTAGGAACAAGTTCATTCTCATTATTTGTTACCACCGTTACACCTGATTTCTTTGGAACCACTTGGACTGGGCTCACCCATTTGCTATCCGAGATAGGATAGATCACTCCAACATCTAGGAGCTTCAGTATCTCCTTTTTCACAACCTCCATCATAGGAGGGTTCAATCTCCTTTGTGCTTCTCTTGTTGGTTTAGACCCTTCCTCTAACAAAATCCGGTGCATGCACATGGATGGGCTTATTCCCTTGATATCGGCAATTGTCCAACCAATTGCTGTTTTATGCTCTCTAAGCACCCGGATAAGTCGCTCTTCTTGCAAAGGTGTGAGCTCTTTGGCAATGATGACAGGTAGTGTGTCCTTTTCCCCTAAGAACAAATATTTCAAGTGGTTCGGTAGTGGTTTCAATTCTAAAGTTGGTGCCTGCAAAATGGAAGGTAGAAGTTTCTCATTAGATAAAGGCAAATCAATAAATGAAACATCAAACCTTGCATCTTTAGGTTGCAGCGAGTGTAAAGATTCTAGTGCCCCTTCCACCTGGTCACTCAAGGCTAGTTTAGCATTCCCCATTCCGAGATGGTTGCTAAGGACTATTTCCACACTATCTTCACCATCTAGCTCATAAGCTTGCTGCACTAGTGAGTCAATTATATCAATATTAAAAACAGAATGCACATCACTAGGATATCTCATGGCCTCAAAAATGTTAAAGCGAATTATTTCACCATCAAATTCCATAGTTAAAGTGCCATCATGTACATCTATTTTAGTTCTTGCTGTTTTCAAGAATGGTCTCCCTAATAGAATAGGTGTGGGATTAGAAGACATTTCATCTTCCATCTCAATAACATAAAAGTCAGCGGGAAAAACCAATTCATTAACCTGTACAAGAACGTCTTCTACAACTCCTCTTGGATAAGTGTTAGAACGGTCAGCAAGTTGTATTATAACACCGGTTTCCTCTAATGGTCCTAGATTCAATGAAGCATAAATTGAATATGGCATGACATTAATAGATGCCCCTAGATCTAGCATAGCACGCTCAAACCTGGTGTTGCCTATCTTACAAGGAATGGTAAACATACCTGGATCCTTGCATTTAGGTGGGAGTTTCTTTTGAAGAACAGCTGACACATTCTCCCCTACACTTACCTTTTCATTCCATTTCAACTTCCGTTTAGATGTGCACAACTCTTTTAGGAACTTGGCATATCTTGGCACTTGCTTGATAGCATCTAGTAAAGGAATGTTCACCTCTACTTTCCGGAAGGTTTCCAAAATTTCCTTCTCTTGCTCCTCCTTCTTGGACTTTGCTAACCTACTAGGAAAAGGTGGAGGAGTTATATAAGAAGGAAAAGATGGTTTAGGAATTACCTTTTTTAGTGGCTCGTTGGGATGTGAAGAGGATGCCATGGTATTGTTCTCCCCTTGAGCACTATCATTTTGTGGTTTCTCTAGCTGTTTCCCACTTCTTAAATTTATAGCATTGGCATTCTCTCTTGGATTCACTATGGTTTGGGAAGGTAATTTCCCAGAATCCCTTGCTTGCATTTGACTCATGGTTGTTGCCAATTGCCCTATTTGAGTCTCCAAATTTCGAATACTTGTCTTTGTTTCCTGTTGAAATTGAATTGTATTAGTAGAAAGAGCTTTAACAAGATCTTCAAGAGAAGTACCTGAATTTTGGGTGGGTGGTAGTTGTTGTCGGGTTTGGTATGGTTGTTGCACTCTTTGCTGAAAACCCGGTGGCCTGTGGTCAAATGGTGGAGGAATAGTTTGTGATTGGTTCCCTCCATAATTGAAGTTTGGATGATCCCTCCATCCTGGATTGTATGTGTTTGAGTAGGGATCATATTTCCTTGATTGGTTCTGAAATCCACCCATGGCATTCACATGTTCATTGGTATCCTCTTGAAGTGTTGGACACATATCAGTTTGGTGCCCTATGTTTGAACATATGCCACAAGCCTTTATTTGTTGTATTTTACCTACAGCCAATTGTTGAACAAGAGAAGTCAGTTTATCAAATTTTTGTTCAAGGGATGATATACTTACCTCATTAACTCTCTTGGATTGTGGTGGTGGATCTTGTCTCATTGAGAACTGTTGAGAATTGGCTGCCATGTTGGAGATTAATGTTCTAGCAGCCCTGGGAGTCTTATCAACTAGAGCTCCCCCACTAGCGGCATCTATCATACTTCTCTCCATGGGCATGAGACCTTCATAGAAGTATTGGATGAGAAGTTGTTCACTTATCTGATGGTGTGGACATGATGCACAAAGTTTCTTGAACCTCTCCCAATATTCATATAAGGACTCTCCGTTGTATTGCCGAATCCCACATATCTCTTTCCTAATGTTGGCAGCCTTAGATGCTGGGAAATACCTTTCCAAGAATGCTTTCTTCAAATCATTCCATGTAGTGATGGTCCCGGATGGTAGATAGTAGAGCCATTCCTTTGCTGAATCAGCTAGAGAGAATGGGAAGGCTCTCAACTTAACTTGCTCTTCCGTGACCCCTGTTGGTCTCATGCTTGAGCAAACTACATGGAATTCCTTGAGGTGCTTATTTGGATCCTCTCCTGCAAAACCATGAAAAGTTGGGAGAAGATGAATCAAACCAGATTTTAATTCAAAAGCTACCTCAAGATTAGCATATTCAATGCATAATGGTTGTTGACCCAAGTCCGGAGCGGCTAGCTCCTTGAGAGTTCGGTTGTCAGCTGCTGCCATCTCTCCTTGCTTCTCTTGGATGTTTTGGATCAACTCCTCAATTGGTTGTTGGTGAGAAGTTATAAATTCCCGAATTTTCCTAAGTCGTAAGTCTTCTTCGGGGGCTTGGAACATTCACTAAAAAAAAAAATAAGAAAGTAAATAATTAGAACAGAAAATAAGAATAAACCAATAAACTAATAAACTAAAGAAAGCAATCCCCGGCAACGGCGCCAAAAATTTGATGCACCCAAAAGAGTGTATCTTATTTAACCTTGCACTAAAAAGATCAATTGTAAGTATAGTAGTTAGCAAGGGTCGAGTCCTCAGGGATTGGGTTTTAGTTTATAAGTTGATAGTTTAAAACTTAAATTCAAGAACAATAAAAGAAAAGGGGTTTTTGAAGCCAGATTTAAACTAAAGTAAATAATAAGAATAAGATGCAAGGCGGTATAACCAGCCAATAAAAATATATATACTAAATTAGGCGGTATAACCAGCCAATAAAAATATATATACTAAGCAAGGCGGTATAACCAGCCAATAAAAATATATATACTAAATTAGGCGGTATAACCAGCCAATAAAAATATATATACTAAATTAGGCGGTATAACCAGCCAATAAAAATAAAACAAAATTAATATACAAATTAGGCGGTATAACCAGCCAATAAAAATAAATATACTTTTAAAAATAAGCAAACTAGAAAAGTAAGAAAACAAGTAAGAAGAATCAAAAATGAAAAATATGGTTAAGGTTTCATTCTCCACCACTAGACATCATTAAGAATCAATTT
Source organism: Fremontodendron californicum (assembly GCA_030761205.1). Taxonomy (NCBI): domain Eukaryota; kingdom Viridiplantae; phylum Streptophyta; class Magnoliopsida; order Malvales; family Malvaceae; genus Fremontodendron; species Fremontodendron californicum. The sequence continues at coordinate 3,759,585 of JAULJL010000019.1, read as the reverse complement.
TAGATCTATCAATATCAACCAACTATCAAAGTTAACAACCGTAGATAACAACAAGCTCTGTTATCCCAATCTTTCCTTAGTTTGTCGTTAAATAGAACAAGCTCTCTATTTAATCTCTAACCATCAAACAACCTAGAATAAGCTCTCTAGATTCAATTTAATGGCAGCTTTATGATGAGAAAGATAGGTTGATCTAAGCAACAAACACATAAGCTCGGATTGTTCAACTTAGGTTATGTTCCACTTTGCAATTATTGAAAACTTGACCATAATCATTAATCACAAATTGCCACTTATGAATAGGAAATCAAGACAATTACACGGATCAAGACTCCTAAACTAGCAATAGATAATTATCAAGATCTATCTAGTTGTACACCTAAACAAATCAAGACAACATCATGAACAATTCTTGTAGAAGAACATAAGCAACTTTGATAGAAAATTAATGATAGATAGAATCTGAAAATCAATTACAAAACATGTCTAGGGCTTTGAAATCACCCTCAACCAAATAGAAGTTTAGCCTAGCATAGGCATTATAAACATAAAATTAAATAGAATCTAAGAAGAAAATAAAAGAAAGAAAGAAGAAGAAGAAGAATATTAATTATCCAACCTCTTGCTCTTTCTAAAGAAAAAGAAAACTAGAGAAAATAAAGAAGAAGAAAACTTAGAGAATTTTGTTAAAATGGCTAATATCCTACCAATCTCCAATATGATCCCTTACAATCATCCAAGGCCCTCTATTTATACACATTTTGGAGGGCTAAATGACAAGAGACAAGCTTTACAAATTTCAAAGGTAGGTATATGACGATTTTGATCAGCCAACTTGTTGGTCGATTTCGTCAATATTGGAGGCCTGATCTGATCACATGGTCTTCTAGACAAAGGTTCCCCTATCAGTTACGAAACCATAGCCGTTGGAATCAGCTCATTTGCTGATGTGGTTAAGCAGATATGGGCAAAATACGAAAACATGTCAGCACAGACGTCATTGCACATCAGCCACCTTGATGGTCGATTTCTTCAATATTGGAGGCCTGATCTGATCACATGGTCTTCTAGACAAAGGTTCCCCTATCAGTTACGGAACCATTGCCGTTGGAATCAGCTCATTTGCTGATGTGGTTAAGCAGATATGGGCATAATACGAAAACATGTCAGCACAGACGTCATTGCACATCAGCCAACTTGATGGTCGATTTCGCTAGGGAAAACGACTCCGTTTTAAGAAGTGTAAAACATGAAAAAGATAGATATGCCTCTTAGCTTTGCATGGATACAAATTTCAGCCTTATTGCTTCAGTGAAACTCGAGATATAGCTGATATGGCAAAAGGTGTCGGAACTGAAACTGAACTGGATTTGCCCTTAATTCTAGTAATCTGAAATCACTCAAAGAAACTTGTGAAAAACACCAAAATACATAAAAATATAAAAGATCATAAACACAATTAGACTAAACAATAATAACTCGTATTTGACACAAAACATTAATAAAACATAACTAAAAACTATATAATTATACGAGTTATCATTGTACACCTAAACAAATCAAGACAACATCATGAACAATTCTTGTAGAAGAACATAAGCAACTTTGATAGAAAATTAATGATAGATAGAATCTGAAAATCAATTATAAAACATGTCTAGGGCTTTGAAATCACCCTTAACCAAATAGAAGTTTAGCCTAGCATAGGCATTATAAACATAAACATAAAATTAAAGAAAATCTAAGAAGAAAATAAAAGAAAGAAAGAAGAAGAGGAAGAATATTAATTATCCAACCTCTTGCTCTCTCTAAAGAAAAAGAAAATTAGAGAAAAGAAAGAAAACTAGAGAAAAGAAAGAAGAAGAAAACTTAGAGAATTTTATTAAAATGGCTAATATCCTACCTATGTACAATATGATCCTCTACAATCATCCAAGGCCCTCTATTTATACACATTTTGGAAGGATAAATGACAAGAGACAAGCTTTACAAATTTCAAAGGTAGGTATAATAGGTGGGTGAATTTTTCTAACAATTTTCGTCATATTGTATGACAATTTTGATCAGCCAACTTGATGGTCGATTTCGTCAATGTTGGAGGCCTGATCTGATCACATGGTCTTCTAGAAAAAGGTTCCCCTATCAGTTACGGATCCATAGCCGTTGGAATCAGCTCATTTGCTGATGTGGATAAGCAGATATGGGCAAAATACGAAAACATGTCAGCACAGACGTCATTGCACATCAGCCAATTTGATGGTCGATTTCGTCAATATTAGAGGCCTGATCTGATCATATGGTCTTCTAGACAAAGGTTCCCGTATCAGTTACGGATCCATAGCCATTGAAATCAGCTCATTTGCTGATGTGGATAAGCAGATATGGGCAAAATACGAAAACAGGTCAGCACAGACGTCATTGCACATCAGCCAACTTGATGGTCGATTTCGCTAAGGAAAATGACTCCGTTTCAAGAAGTATAAAACATGAAAAAGATAGATATGCCTCTTAGCTTTGCACGGCTACAAATTTCAGCCTTATTGCTTCAGTGAAACTCCAGATATAGCTGATATGGCAAACTGTGTCGGAACTGGAACTGAACTGGATTTGCCCTTAATTCTAGTAATCTGAAATCACTCAAAGAAACTTGTGAAAAACACCAAATTACATAAAAATATAAAAGATCATAAACACAATTAGACTAAACAATAATAACTCGTATTTGACACAAAACAATAATAAAACATAACTAAAAACTATATAATTATACGAGTTATCAGATGCCATGGTATTGTTCTCCCCTTGAGCACTATCATTTTGTGGTGTCTCTAGCTGTTTCCCACTTCTTAAAGTTATAGCATTGGCATTCTCTCTTGGATTCACTATGGTTTGGGAAGGTAATTTCCCAGAATCCCTTGCTTGCATTTGACTCATGGTTGTTGCCAATTGCCCTATTTGAGTCTCCAAATTTCGAATACTTGTCTTTGTTTCCTGTTGAAATTGAATTGTATTAGTAGAAAGAGCTTTAACAAGATCTTCAAGAGAAGTACCTGAATTTTGGGTGGGTGGTAGTTGTTGTCGGGTTTGGTATGGTTGTTGCACTCTTTGCTGAAAACCCGGTGGCCTATGGTCAAATGGTGGAGGAATAGTTTGTGATTGGTTCCCTCCATAATTGAAGTTTGGATGATCCCTCCATCCTGGATTGTATGTGTTTGAGTAGGGATCATATTTCCTTGATTGGTTCTGAAATCCACCCATGGCATTCACATGTTCATTGGTATCCTCTTGAAGTGTTGGACACATATCAGTTTGGTGCCCTATGTTTGAACATATGCCACAAGCCTTTATTTGTTGTATTTTACCTACAGCCAATTGTTGAACAAGAGAAGTCAGTTTATCAAATTTTTGTTCAAGGGATGATATACTTACCTCATTAACTCTCTTGGATTGTGGTGGTGGATCTTGTCTCATTGAGAACTGTTGAGAATTGGCTGCCATGTTGGAGATTAATGTTCTAGCAGCCCTGGGAGTCTTATCAACTAGAGCTCCCCCACTAGCGGCATCTATCATACTTCTCTCCATGGGCATGAGACCTTCATAGAAGTATTGGATGAGAAGTTGTTCACTTATTTGATGGTGTGGACATGATGCACAAAGTTTCTTGAACCTCTCCCAATATTCATATAAGGACTCTCCGTTGTATTGCCGAATCCCACATATCTCTTTCCTAATGTTGGCAGCCTTAGATGCTGGGAAATACCTTTCCAAGAATGCTTTCTTCAAATCATTCCATGTAGTGATGGTCCCGGATGGTAGATAGTAGAGCCATTCCTTTGCTGAATCAGCTAGAGAGAATGGGAAGGCTCTCAACTTAACTTGCTCTTCCGTGACCCCTGTTGGTCTCATGCTTGAGCAAACTACATGGAATTCCTTGAGGTGCTTATTTGGATCCTCTCCTGCAAAACCATGAAAAGTTGGGAGAAGGTGAATCAAACCAGATTTTAATTCAAAAGCTACCTCAAGATTAGCATATTCAATGCATAATGGTTGTTGACCCAAGTCCGGAGCGGCTAGCTCCTTGAGAGTTCGGTTGTCAGCTGCTGCCATCTCTCCTTGCTTCTCTTGGATGTTTTGGATCAACTCCTCGATTGGTTGTTGGTGAGAAGTTATAAATTCCCGAATTTTTCTAAGTCGTAAGTCTTTTTCGGGAGCTTGGAACATTCACTAATAAAAAAAATATAAGAAAGTAAATAATTAGAACAGAAAATAAGAATAAACCAATAAACTAATAAACTAAAGAAAGCAATCCCCGGCAACGGCGCCAAAAATTTGATGCACCCAAAAGAGTGTATCTTATTTAACCTTGCACTAAAAAGATCAATTGTAAGTATAATGATTAGCAAGGGTCGAGTCCTCAGGGATTGGGTTTTAATCTATGAGTTATTAGTTTATAACTTACGTTCAAAGAAAATAATAAAAGAAAAGGGGTTTTTGAAGCCAGATTTAAACTAAAGTAAATAATAAGAATAAGATGCAAGGCGGTATAACCAGCCAATAAAAATATATATACTAAATTAGGCGGTATAACCAGCCAATAAAAATATATATACTAAATTAGGCGGTATAACCAGCCAATAAAAATAAAACAAAGTTAATATACAAATTAGGCGGTATAACCAGCCAATAAAAATAAATATAAAAAATAAGCAAACTAAAAGTAAGAAAACAAGTAAGTAAGAAGAATCAAATATGAAAAATATGGTTAAGGTTTCATTCTCCACCACTAGACATCATTAAGAATCAATTTCAGATCTATCAATATCAACCAACTATCAAAGTTAACAACCGTAGATAACAACAAGCTCTGTTATCCCAATCTTTCCTTAATTTGTCGTTAAATAGAACAAGCTCTCTATTTAATCTCTAACCATTAAACAACCTAGAATAAGCTCTCTAAATTCAATTTAATGGCAGCTTTATGATGAGAAAGATAGGTTGATCTAAGCAACAAACACATAAGCTCGGATTGTTCAACTTAGGTTATGTTCCACTTTGCAATTATTGAAAACTTGACCATAATCATTAATCACAAATTGCCACTTATGAATAGGAAATCAAGACAATTACACGGATCAAGACTCCTAAACTAGCAATAGATAATTATCAAGATCTATCTAGTTGTACACCTAAATAAATCAAGACAACATCATGAACAATTCTTGTAGAAGAACATAAGCAACTTTGATAGAAAATTAATGATAGATAGAATCTGAAAATCAATCACAAAACGTGTCTAGGGCTTTGAAATCACCCTTAACCAAATAGAAGTTTAGCCTAGCATAGGCATCATAAACATAAAATTAAATAGAATCTAAGAAGAAAATAAAAGAAAGAAAGAAGAAGAAGAAGAATATTAATTATCCAACCTCTTGCTCTTTCTAAAGAAAAAGAAAACTAGAGAAAAGAAAGAAGAAGAAGACTTAGAGAATTTTGTTAAAATGGCTAATATCCTACCAATCTCCAATATGATCCCTTACAATCATCCAAGGCCCTCTATTTATACACATTTTGGAGGGCTAAATGACAAGAGACAAGCTTTACAAATTTCAAAGGTAGGTATATGACGATTTTGATCAGCCAACTTGATGGTCGATTTCGTCAATATTGGAGGCCTGATCTGATCACATGGTCTTCTAGAAAAAGGTTCCCCTATCAGTTACGGAACCATAGCCGTTGGAATCAGCTCATTTGCTGATGTGGTTAAGCAGATATGGGCAAAATACGAAAACATGTCAGCACAGATGTCATTACACATCAGCCACCTTGATGGTCGATTTATTCAATATTGGAGGCCTGATCTGATCACATGGTCTTCTAGACAAAGGTTCCCCTATCAGTTACGGAACCATAGCCGTTGGAATCAGCTCATTTGCTGATGTGGATAAGAAGATACGGGCATAATACGAAAACATGTCAGCACAGATGTCATTACACATCAGCCACCTTGATGGTCGATTTCGCTAGGGAAAACGACTCCGTTTTAAGAAGTGTAAAACATGAAAAAGATAGATATGCCTCTTAGCTTTGCATGGCTACAAATTTCAGCCTTATTTCTTCAGTGAAACTCGAGATATAGCTGATATGGTAAAAGGTGTCGGAACTGAAACTGAAGTGGATTTGCCCTTAATTCTAGTAATCTGAAATCACTCAAAGAAACTTGTGAAAAACACCAAAATACATAAAAATATAAAAGATCATAAACACAATTAGACTAAACAATAATAACTCGTATTTGACACAAAACATTAATAAAACATAACTAAAAACTATATAATTATACGAGTTATCACAACGCATTAAAAAAATTTGTGTTTTTGGAGGTGCTTATCCAGGGAAAAATAACATATTCGCTGATGAAGCCATAAGAGTTGGAGTAATACTTGCCCAACAAAAGATCCAGTTGATTTATGGAGGCGGTAGTACGGGTTTAATGGGAGCAGTCGCTACAGCAGCACACGCCGGAGGAAGTCCAGTTCTAGGAATCGTGCCAAAACTATTCACAGATTTTTGTGGACCTACCTTGGGTAAGGAAATACAAGTCTGGAGTATCCCTGAACGGATAACAATCATGTACCATTCTGCCGATGCATTCATTGCTTTACCAGGAGGTCTGGGTACATTGGAAGAAATAGCTTGCGTGGCTTCTTGGTCATCTTTGGTCACAAATAAGAAACCCATTGGTTTGCTTAATATTAATGGTTATTTTAGTAATTTGCTTTCATATTTAGATAATGCTGTGGATAATGGATTCATGTTTTCAGAGGCAAGGAGAACCATAATTTCTGCTACAACCATTGAAGATTTACTCAAAAAGCTCCAAGCTTATGAGTATTTATCTGCTACGGTTGTTTCGCAAACGCTCGGAAAAAGAAAAAGAGATATGGACGAGCAAGGAGTGGATTGCACTTTGTCTTTGTGACATTATCTAACATTTTGTTTGTTGTGTCTCAGTTATAATAAGTGGTTAGCAACCTCTACAGGTAATATCTCCTAAATTTTACCTTCTTAAAAAAAAAAAAAGTTTGTTGTGTTTTAAGCAATTTAGAAGTATTCATTCTGAACAAGGTCTGAGTAAGGGAGACTTGAGACATACCTTGTCAGTTTGATTTCTTCTTTTCAAAAAATGAAAAAAAAAGAGTTTGTTGTATTTTAAGCAATTTAGAAGTATTCATTCTGAACAAGGTCTGAGTAAGGGAGACTTGAGACATACCTTGTCAGTTTGATTTTAATCTTTTTACGTTTACTTGTTAATTTTTGTTTAGTATTTTAGGATTATTTAGGTTGCATGAGTTTGTTTTGTTTTGAGTCTTAGTTGTTCCTATTCTTATGTTATTAGTTCTTTTCTCTTACACATGATTCTTTCATTTGGGTTAATAGACTTACATTGAGGACAATGTAAGAATTAAGTGTGGGGGGAATGATTTAGGATTTCTTTTATTTTTGTCTACTATTTTTTTTTATGAGTCTTTATTATTATTATTATTATTATTTTAGTGTGTTTTAGTTCCTTTTTAATACAATGATGAGATATGAATTGCATAAGTCTAAAACAGATTTATTAGTGAGAAGATTTTCATGAGAATTGAGCTTGATGTCAACCTTTTTATGAGCCAATGTTAATATGATATGTTGATTGAGAAAGAAGCATGTTTAGACTTAATCTGACTTGTATAATCATTCTTGTGAGTTTTTGAGCCTAAAATGATTGATGCATTATACAAATCAATCTAATTTCTTTCTTGAGTGCTCTTATGATTACATGATTCTCTAGAACTTGCTTTAAACCGTTTGAGACTATATTGATGCATGTGACAACATGAATATGATAGAGGCATTAGGATTTTTAGCCAGGGCCAAACAACCATCCCTTATTGATGTTCCAAGAGAACACACCCTTAGTGAACCAATTTGAGCCTACATTGAATAAGCTATCTCTTTGGTAACCATAACTTGTCCCTAACCTAAATATACTTATATCTTTACCTTTGTTCCAAAGATGAATTAGCATGATTTGAGACAAGTTGCAAAGACAAGGGATATTTTTTTGGTTAGAAACAAGAAATAAGTGTGGGGGGGAAAAGAAAAGAAAAGTCAAGAGAAAAAGAAATGGAATACTGGCAAATACATTCCTATATAAAAAAAATTGAATCATCTCTTGAATTTGTGGAAAAAGAAAAAGATGTTACAAAGTTGTTTAGAATGAAGAAAAGGCCCAACATGAATATCCGGCCTAGGTGACTATGTACTTGTAAAGAGTTTTGAGAAGTTTCTTTGTATAATCTTTGTATGTCTCTAAACTTTATGAACTCTTTGGAACCTTTGTGATATCTTTATCCTTTTGTTCTTCAACCACATTACAAACCTCTTGGCCCCATTACAACCTTGATTAAAGACCTCTTGATTTATGAAGTTGCATGATCTTTTAGTGGAGAATAGGTGGACAAGCAAGCATATGGTAGAAGTGTTTTCATGAGATTGATTGAGTGTAAACACTTTACCACTACTTTAAAGAGTGAAAATCAAGAGAGTATCCCATGTGAGAAGTTGAGATTAAATTTGAACATGCACTATTTTGATTGAGATATGTTATGCTAATATTGGCTTAACTCAAACAATTTACATTCAAGCATTATTTTTTGTGAAATTTTTTTAAGCTATTGATTAGTTTATAAGACTTGTTCAAATATTGTCTCTAATTTGTATTGAAAGGATTAGGAGTAAATATTTTTAGTATATGTAGTTTATTTATATGTAGTTTATTTATATTTTAATTTTTCAATGTTTGTGGGTATCGTTCTAATAAACCCTCACGAGACTAAACTCGTCCACTAGGGACACCTAGGGGTTTAAAGGCTTGTGTCACATGCTAAGTGCCACCGTGATTTCCTACGAAAGTGGATTAGATTAGATTTTCTTATTTTATTTTTATTGAGTCGTTGCTAGGGACTAGCAACAATCTAAGTGTGGGGGTGTGATAACTCGTATAATTATATAGTTTTTAGTTATGTTTTATTATTGTTTTGTGTCAAATACGAGTTATTATTGTTTAGTCTAATTGTGTTTATGATCTTTTATATTTTTATGTAATTTGGTGTTTTTCACAAGTTTCTTTGAGTGATTTCAGATTACTAGAATTAAGGGCAAATCCAGTTCAGTTCCAGTTCCGACACATTTTTCCATATCAGCTATATCTGGAGTTTCACTGAAGCAATAAGGCTGAAATTTGTAGCCGTGCAAAGCTAAGAGGCATATCTATCTTTTTCATGTTTTATACTTCTTGAAACGGAGTCGTTTTCCCTAGCGAAATCGACCATCAAGTTGGCTGATGTGCAATGACGTCTGTGCTGACCTGTTTTCGTATTTTGCCCATATCTGCTTATCCACATCAGCAAATGAGCTGATTCCAATGGCTATGGATCCGTAACTGATACGGGAACCTTTGTCTAGAAGACCATATGATCAGATCAGGCCTCTAATATTGACGAAATCGACCATCAAGTTGGCTGATGTGCAATGACGTCTGTGCTGACATGTTTTCGTATTTTGCCCATATCTGCTTATCCACATCAGCAAATGAGCTGATTCCAACGGCTATGGATCCGTAACTGATAGGGAAACCTTTTTCTAGAAGACCATGTGATCAGATCTGGCCTCCAACATTGACGAAATCGACCATCAAGTTGGCTGATCAAAATTGTCACACAATATGACGAAAATTGTTAGAAAAATTCACCCACCTATTATACCTACCTTTGAAATTTGTAAAGCTTGTCTCTTGTCATTTAGCCTTCCAAAATGTGTATAAATAGAGGGCCTTGGATGATTGTAGAGGATCATATTGTACATAGGTAGGATATTAGCCATTGTAATAAAATTCTCTAAGTTTTCTTCTTCTTTCTTTTCTCTAGTTTTGTTTTTCTTTAGAAAGAGCAAGAGGTTGGATAATTAATATTCTTCTTCTTCTTCTTTCTTTCTTTTATTTTCTTCTTAGATTCTATTTAATTTTATGTTTATAATGCCTATGCTAGGCTAAACTTCTATTTGGTTAAGGGTGATTTCAAAGCCCTAGACATGTTTTGTGATTGATTTTCAGATTCTATCTATCATTAATTTTCTATCAAAGTTGCTTATGTTCTTCTACAAGAATTGTTCATGATGTTGTCTAGATTTATTTAGGTGTACAACTAGATAGATCTTGATAATTATCTATTGCTAGTTTAGGAGTCTTGATCCGTGTAATTGTCTTGATTTCCTATTCATAAGTGGCAATTTGTGATTAATGATTATGGTCAAGTTTTCAATAATTGCAAAGTGGAACATAACCTAAGTTGAACAATCCGAGCTTATGTGTTTGTTGCTTAGATCAACCTATCTTTCTCATCATAAAGCTGCCATTAAATTGAATTTAGAGAGCTTATTCTAGGTTGTTTAATGGTTAGAGATTAAATAGAGAGCTTGTTCTATTTAACGACAAACTAAGGAAAGATTGGGGTAACAGAGCTTGTTGTTATCTACGGTTGTTAACTTTGATAGTTGGTTGATATTGATAGATCTGAAATTGATTCTTAATGATGTCTAGTGGTGGAGAATGAAACCTTAACCATATTTTTCATATTTGATTCTTCTTACTTATTTGTTTTCTTACTTTTAGTTTGCTTAGTTTTTATATTTATTTTTATTGGCTGGTTATACCGCCTAATTTGTATATTAACTTTGTTTTATTTTTATTGGCTGGTTATACCGCCTAATTTAGTATATATATTTTTATTGGCTGGTTATACCGCCTAATTTAGTATATATATTTTTATTGGCTGGTTATACCGCCTTGCATCTTATTCTTATTATTTACTTTAGTTTAAATCTGGCTTCAAAAACCCCTTTTCTTTTATTGTTCTTGAATTTAAGTTTTAAACTATTAACTTATAAACTAAAACCCAATCCCTGAGGACTCGACCCTTGCTAACTACTATACTTACAATTTATCTTTTTAGTGCAAGGTTAAATAAGATACACTCTTTTGGGTGCATCCAATTAACTTTGTTTTATTTTTATTGGCTGGTTATACCGCCTAATTTAGTATATATATTGGCTGGTTATACCGCCTAATTTAGTATATATATTTTTATTGGCTGGTTATACCGACTTGCATCTTATTCTTATTATTTACTTTAGTTTAAATCTGGCTTCAAAAACCCCTTTTCTTTTATTGTTCTTGAATTTAAGTTTTAAACTATTAACTTATAAACTAAAACCCAATCCCTGAGGACTCGACCCTTGCTAACTACTATACTTACAATTTATCTTTTTAGTGCAAGGTTAAATAAGATACACTCTTTTGGGTGCATCATGATCTCAATACTCTTAAACTTCACCAGGAAGACGATTGTATTGTCAAATCAAAAGAGAAAGTTGTTAAATGGAGTCTAATGCACCCAGTGGTTTTGGTGTTTGGCAAAATGATAAAAATTCATGAGTTCTTTTTCAACGGAGTGAGCCTGTCTTTATTCGGGGTTTCTAAAATTCAGACAAATTATGCATATTGTAAAATAAATGATTTGTTCATTTCTAATTTCCTAAGAAAGTCAACCCCGAAACAATTGCTACATGCTTAGGCCTAAACTCTTGCTTTGCTGGTAACAGCAAACTTGTTTTTGCTCAAGGGGGAAAAAGAGGCACAGCTTCTTGTGCATTTATGCACATATATATTGCCCTTGGAAACTAATGAATAGTGGTATATATACAAAGAGATGTACAATCTTTTCTTTTTATAAAATGATATGGCAACTAAATAGCAGACCAATTCTTTTTGGTATTTGACGCTGTTAAAATTTGAATTCTGATCAATGAATTAAAATTTTAACATTTTAGCAACAAATTACACGATTATTACCAAATTTCAATATATATTACTATTATACATGACTTGTTAAAATCGTATTATGTGCTTACCACATTGTTTTATAAATAGTTGGGGCCGGCTACTAGTATGCCTACATGAAATAAATTATAATATTAAATCAATGTATAAAATCTGTGAAGCAAATCAAGTTACGTATAATTGGGCTCCAACTTTCTGTCGTGCACAAGAGTACATCCATGAAATAAACAGGCAATATCCATGTAGGCATACTAGTAGCCGGCCCCAAAGGCCAATACCACCATAGGACGCCCCAAAGGCATATGTGTCGCTATGATGTGCCCCCAAAAGGCAAATATAACGGGATAGGGACTCTGGAGGTGGCTCCCACCACAAAGGCGTAGCACGCAGCTCCCATACCCCAGTCTAATATCACGGAATGGGGACTGTGGAGGTGGCTCCCGCCACAAAGGCGTAGCACGCAGCTCCCGTATTCCGGTCTAATATCACGGAATGGGGACTCTGGAGGTGGCTCCCGCCACAAAGGCGTAGCACGCAGCTCCCGTATTCCGGTCAAGGAAATAATCTCATACATTAAGTCAGGTGGAGCCAAAACCATGTGCGTCAAATTCTATGTAAAATCATATTTCATAAATCAACCAACTTACTCGATATAATATTTCTTGAAATAAAAATACTTTAATAACAAATCAATTCATATGATTAAATATCGTATATACCTTTAATACGTAAAATAAATATATATATATGCTAAAAATATATATATATAATTATAATTAAAGAAATTTCAAATAACTATAGTTGTCGTCTACTCACAATCCTTGAGATGATCTCACTGTACACCTCGACCTGAAACTTCGGGATCCATAGGTGACGTCGGATCTACGTGGCCTAGAGATTAACAATAATTAGTATCTATACATGCTCAAAGCATTACACAATTTTGAATGCAACTTAAGTCTCATAATCTTCCCTCAAGGTCAATACTAATTCCTCATACTCAAAACAACATATCCCAAATTTTTAATATCATTTCCATAATCATTTTCTCCAAATATTCAACTCCATATTCATGTCCTTATCAAATTCCTTTCTAGTATTCCATGCCTTAGAGATTTTCATAATCCATAACCATCAATAGTACTATATTTCTCTTAAGCAATAAATTCCTTAATATCAAGTTAGATTAGAAAAACCCCTATGTTTATAAGTTATTTAAGATAAATAGGCAAGTAAGGGTAGCTTTTACTATTGGGTGGTATATTGATGAGGTGCTTTGTGATGTAGTGCCTATGCATGCTGGCCATCTACTGTTTGGGGAGGCCATGGCAGTATGATAGGAGGGTTATACATGATGGGTTTAGGAATAGGTACAGGTTTGTAAAAGATGGCAAAATCATCAACCTTGTTCCTTTAACACCAAAGCAGGTGTATGAAGACCAATTGAAATTGAAATATGTTTTTGAGAAAAAAAATTGAGTGTGGCTGAATCTAATAAAAAGGAGAGAACAAAAAAAAAAAAGAGATTGGCCGAAAAAGGGGAGGAAAAAGAAAGTGAAAAAAACAGAGAAGTGGTTGAAAAAAAGAAAGTTATGCTACAAGAAAGAAAAGAAAAAACAAAGATGAGCTTTTATGCAAAAGAGAGTGAGGTTAAGAAGGCTTTTGTAGAAGATCAGCCCATGAACTTCCTTTTTTATAAAGAATCGTATCTTAATCTTGATGAATCTAACCAAGCTCTTCCTAGTGTTGCTGTTTCTTTGTTACAGGAATTTGAAGAGTTATTCCTGGAGGAGATGCCAAGTGGGTTGCCTTCCATAAGAGGCATTGAGCATCAGATTGATTTTGTACCTGGAGCAGTCATTCCAAACCGACCAGCCTATAGAAGTAATTCGGAGGAGACAAATGAACTTCAAAGGCAAGTTGAAGACTTGATGAGTAAGGGGCACATAAGAGAAAGTATGAGTCCATGTGTTGTTCTAGTTCTTCTAATGCCAAAGAAGGATGGGTCTTGGAGGATGTGTGTTGATTGTAGTGCAGTCAACAATATCACGGTAAAGTATCGTCATCCCATTCTTAGATTAGATGATATGCTAGATGAATTGTATGGATCTTGTGTTTTTAGTAAGATAGATCTTAAAAGTGGTTACCATCAGATTAGAATGAAAGAAGATGATGAATGGAAGATAGCTTTTAAGACTAAGTATGGGTTATATGAATGGTTAGTCATGCCATTTGGACTTACTAATGCACCTAGTGCTTTCATGAGACTAATGAATCATGTTTTGCGTGAGTTTCTAGGTAAATTTGTAGTAGTCTACTTTGATGACTTTTTACTGTACAGCAAAAGCTTAGATGAGCATGTTGAACATTTGCGGTTTGTGTTAAAAGTGTTGAAAACTGAAAAGTTGCATGCTAATTTTAAGAAGGGTACCTTTTGCATGGATAGAGTTATATTTCTTAGATATGTTGTTAGCTCAAAAGGTATTGAGATGGATAAAGAGAAAGTCAAGGCCATCAAGGACTGGCCAACGCCTAAAGGGGTAAGTGAGGTAAGGAGCTTTCATGGTTTAGCTAGTTTTTATAGGCATTTTGTTAAAGACTTTAGCACTATTGCTGCACCACTCACTGAAATTATTAAAAAGAATGTTGGTTTTCATTGGAGCAATGAACAAGAGAAAGCATTTGTTAATCTTAAAGATAGGTTATGTTCAGCACCTGTTTTAACATTACCTAACTTTGACAAAGCTTTTGATATTGACAAATGCTCATTTAATAGGCACCACATAGTTTAATGAATTGGTCCCCACCCTTGCCATGTCATTTAATGAACAAGTCAACTTCATTAAGCCTTATGCCGCCACTTGTAAAACTTGGATCACATGGACCAAAGCTGGTTCCTCTCCATTCAAGCTCATCTTGAATGTCTTGACCTTGCTTAAAAGACTTGTAAATTCTGCCCAAGTCCTTTCCTTGCATTGCTTCATTCTTCGACTCAAGTGGAATCCTTGTATTGCTTCTTGAAAACTTGGTCCATCTTGGATCCCATCATTCCCCCTTTCCTTGTGATAACTCGTATAATTATATAGTTTTTAGTTATGTTTTATTATTGTTTTGTGTCAAATACGAGTTATTATTGTTTAGTCTAATTGTGTTTATGATCTTTTATATTTTTATGTATTTTGGTGTTTTTCACAAGTTTCTTTGAGTGATTTCAGATTACTAGAATTAAGGGCAAATCCAGTTCAGTTTCAGTTCCGACACCTTTTGCCATATCAGCTATATCTCGAGTTTCGCTGAAGCAATAAGGCTGAAATTGGTAGCCGTGCAAAGCTAAGAGGCATATCTATCTTTTTCATGTTTTACACTTCTTAAAACGGAGTCGTTTTCCCTAGAGAAATCGACCATCAAGTTGGCTGATGTGCAATGACGTCTGTGCTGACATGTTTTCGTATTTTGCCCATATCTGCTTATCCACATCAGCAAATGAGCTGATTCCAACGGCTATGGTTCCGTAACTGATAGGGGAACCTTTGTCTAGAAGGCCATGTGATCAGATCAGGCCTCCAATATTGAATAAATCGACCATCAAGGTGGCTGATGTGCAATGACGTCTGTGCTGACATGTTTTCGTATTTTGCCCATATCTGCTTATCCACATCAGCAAATGAGCTGATTCCAACGGCTATGGTTCCGTAACTGATAGGGGAACCTTTTTCTAGAAGGCCATGTGATCAGATCAGGCCTCCAATATTGAATAAATCGACCATCAAGGTGGCTGATGTGTAATGACATCTGTGCTGACATGTTTTCGTATTTTGCCCATATCTGCTTAACCACATCAGCAAATGAGCTGATTCCAACGGCTATGGTTCCGTAACTGATAGGGGAACCTTTCTCTAGAAGACCATGTGATCAGATCAGGCCTCCAATATTGACGAAATCGACCATCAAGTTGGCTGATCAAAATCGTCATATACCTACCTTTGAAATTTGTAAAGCTTGTCTCTTGTCATTTAGCCCTCCAAAATGTGTATAAATAGAGGGCCTTGGATGATTGTAAGGGATCATATTGTACATAGGTAGGATATTAGCCATTTTAATAAAATTCTCTAAGTTTTCTTCTTCTTTCTTTTCTCTAGTTTTCTTTCTTTTCTCTAGTTTTCTTTTTCTTTAGAGAGAGCAAGAGGTTGGATAATTAATATTCTTCCTCTTCTTCTTTCTTTCTTTTATTTTCTTCTTAGATTTTCTTTAATTTTATGTTTATGTTTACAATGCCTATGCTAGGCTAAACTTCTATTTGGTTAAGGGTGATTTCAAAGCCCTAGACATGTTTTGTGGTTGATTTTCAGATTCTATCTATCATTAATTTTCTATCAAAGTTGCTTATGTTCTTCTACAAGAATTGTTCATGATGTTGTCTAGATTTATTTAGGTGTACAACTAGATAGATCTTGATAATTATCTATTGCTAGTTTAGGAGTCTTGATCCGTGTAATTGTCTTGATTTCCTATTCATAAGTGGCAATTTGTGATTAATGATTATGGTCAAGTTTTCAATAATTGCAAAGTGGAACATAACCTAAGTTGAACAATCCGAGCTTATGTGTTTGTTGCTTAGATCAACCTATCTTTCTCATCATAAAGCTGCCATTAAATTGAATTTAGAGAGCTTATTCTAGGTTGTTTAATGGTTAGAGATTAAATAGAGAGCTTGTTCTATTTAACGACAAACTAAGGAAAGATTGGGGTAACAGAGCTTGTTGTTATCTACGGTTGTTAACTTTGATAGTTGGTTGATATTGATAGATCTGAAATTGATTCTTAATGATGTCTAGTGGTGGAGAATGAAACCTTAACCATATTTTTCATATTTGATTCTTCTTACTTATTTGTTTTCTTACTTTTAGTTTGCATATTTTTTATATTTATTTTTATTGGCTGGTTATACCGCCTAATTTGTATATTAACTTTGTTTTATTTTTATTGGCTGGTTATACCGTCTAATTTAGTATATATATTTTTATTGGCTGGTTATACCGCCTAATTTAGTATATATATTTTTATTGGCTGGTTATACCGCCTTGCATCTTATTCTTATTATTTACTTTAGTTTAAATCTGGCTTCAAAAACCCCTTTTCTTTTATTGTTCTCTTTGAACGTAAGTTATAAACTAATAACTCATAGATTAAAACCCAATCCCTGAGGACTCGACCCTTGCTAATCATTATACTTACAATTGATCTTTTTAGTGCAAGGTTAAATAAGATACACTCTTTTGGGTGCATCAAATTTTTGGCGCCGTTGCCGGGGATTGCTTTCTTTAGTTTATTTGTTACTTGGTTTATTCTTATTTTCAGTTCTAATTAGTTCTATTTTCTTGTACATACAAGTTTTTCTTATCAAATTTTGAAAAAAAAAAAAAAAAAAGAAGATGGAATTGAGCAATCTAACACTTGAAGAGTTGGTGGCATACATGAACATGGAAAATCAACAAGCCAATCTCACCTACCCAGTTCAACAATTGGCCATGGGAGGATGTCAAGGCCATCAAGTGTTCCAAGACCAACAGTATGATCATTACTCAAACACTTACCATGAGGGATGGTGGGATCATACTACTTATGGCTATTCGGAAAATTACCAAGAAGTAGATCCTTATGCCAATTACACTCATCCATCTAGCTTCAATCAATCATGGTCCCAAGAACCTGATCTTTTTCAACCACCACATATGACTCAAAACTCAGGTACTTCTTTAGAAGATCTTGTCTATTCTCTTGTTACTGATACATTGCAATTTCAACAGGAAACAAGGGCAAGCATCCAGAGTTTGGAAAAGCAAATGATCCAATTGACTAGTAGTATGGTGGGATGGGTAGCACAAAGATCTGAAGAACTCCCTGCCCAAACGATGATTAACCCAAAGGAGAATGCTACGATTGTGACCTTGAGGAATGAGGAACAAGATGAGGATGAGACAAAATTAGAGATGGATTCTATTCTTGAGGATTATGAAGCCACAAATCCAAATAAGAGTATTTCGGCACCTGAGGTAACGTTTAAGGTTCCACTTTTTACTAATGTTTCTTCTCCACCTTTTCCTAGTAGATTTGCAAAGTTCATGGAGGAAGAACATGAACAACACATGCCAGAAACCTTAAACAACTTGTTTGTGGATGCCATTCAACAAGTATCAAAATATGCTCCATTCCTCGATGAGATATGCACCACAAAGGATGATGGAATAATACTTGTAATGGAGAATGCATCCACTGTTGTGCAAAGAAAGCTTCCTCTCAAACGCATAAATTTGGGAAATTTCATGTATGAGCCAGACAAGCCTAAAAAGCCAAGAAGGGGTGTTGGTTAGATTCAAAACACTAACTCAAGTGTTAATTGGGAAGGCAGCCCAATTAAAGATGAAATTGCCAACCTTCCATATTCAGATTTGCTTTCTCTTTCTTTTCCTTTTCCTTTTTCTTTTATTATTTTTATTGTTTTTATTTTTATTTCTTATGTTTCTTTGTTAATTGTGTTTATTGTTTTTAAGTTCATTTAGGCTGCATAAGTTTCTTTTGTTTAATAATTCTTTTCTCTTACATATAATTCTTGCATTGGGGGATAATAGCATTACATTAATGACAATGTAAGAATTATGTGTGGGGGAAAGAATTTAGGATTTTATTTAGAGTGTTTTGTTTTTGAGTATTTTGATGTTGTTTTTCTTTCTGATCCTTGTTTTGAAAATAACTAGATGTAAATATAATTTTCTTAACCCCGGTTAAATGGCGGATAACGGTACTCCGTGATTATTTAAGTCGGTTCCATCAGCTACCCACAAAACTGATAATGTATATAAATTTCTCTTTCATTTTTTTTTTATTTTTTTTTCAGGATGGATGATATTCTCACAAGATTGCAGAAACGATTTCCTCCTTTTCCTCGAAATATTTTACTGAAGCTTTACCAAGTTCGACTTGAAAGATTAAGAATGCTTATGCACAAAGGGATTCCTGGAGACATACGTTGGATAATTGAAGCCAAGGTACGTGAAGATGAATATCTTCCTGTTTTGCATTTACCAGGTACAGGTAGAAGCACTTTTGCAAAGAAGCGACGAGCAAAGCGCATGAGTTCAAATTGCCACAAATGTGCACGATGGACGTGTAACGGTAAATGTCATTCTATTGGGATTCCGTCCTCTAATCGAGATGATAAAATTGAATTCATTAAGGATGGACTGAGTAAGGAGAATTTGGGTAATATCCAACTTTCTCTTGAGACGCATCCTAGTGGAGACGTACAAAGAGAAATTCTTGATTTATGGCCGCAATTCCAAAGGGAATGGCAACATCTTGGGAATCTGATGTTAAAAGACCCTGTTTGCCAGCTTGTAAGAAAACTGGATGGGAAGCATATCCTCGACTCATAGAAGGCGTTTAAGCCGTTTCTGGACGTAAAACCAGAGGAAGATGTGAGCCACAATCACAACTACAATAAATAACTTCTCAGCTTTTGGTTTGATTTGCAATAACTTTATTTTGGTTTAATTTACGTGTTGTTCGATTTGTGTAATTATTCTCATTTTTTTATTTGTCTTTTACGGTTGATTTTTCTTCTCTTTTTGATTTTCTTCCTGAAATCACGCAAAAATCTTTTGTTAGGTTAACATTTTCTTCTGACAGGTCAAATACACTTTGGCGACATTATTACTCTTGACTTTTACGGTTGATTTTTTCTTCTCTTTTTGATTTTCTTCCTGAAATCACGCAAAAATCTTTTGTTAAGTTAACATTTTCTTCTGACAGGTCAGATACACTTTCGGCGACATTATTACTCTTGTCTGATTCACTACTCAGTCCTCTATATATTACACCATGTACTCATTCTCTTTTAGGCACTCAAAAAAAAAAAAAAAAGAAAAAAAAATGGAAAGTACTTCGTCCCAACGCATAAAAAAAATTTGTGTTTTTGGAGGTGCTTATCCAGGGAAAAATAACATATTCGCTGATGAAGCCATAAGAGTTGGAGTAATACTTGCCCAACAAAAGATCCAGTTGATTTATGGAGGCGGTAGTACGGGTTTAATGGGAGCAGTCGCTACAGCAGCACACGCCGGAGGAAGTCCAGTTCTAGGAATCGTGCCAAAACTATTCACAGATTTTTGTGGACCTACCTTGGGTAAGGAAATACAAGTCTGGAGTATCCCTGAACGGATGACAATCATGTACCATTCTGCCGATGCATTCATTGCTTTACCAGGAGGTCTGGGTACATTGGAAGAAATAGCTTGCGTGGCTTCTTGGTCATCTTTGGTCACAAATAAGAAACCCATTGGTTTGCTTAATATTAATGGTTATTTTAGTAATTTGCTTTCATATTTAGATAATGCTGTGGATAATGGATTCATGTTTTCAGAGGCAAGGAGAACCATAATTTCTGCTACAACCATTGAAGATTTACTCAAAAAGCTCCAAGCTTATGAGTATTTATCTGCTACGATTGTTTCGCAAACGCTCGGAAAAAGAAAAAGAGATATGGACGAGCAAGGAGTGGATTGCACTTTGTCTTTGTGACATTATCTAACATTTTATTTGTTGTGTCTCAGTTATAATAAGTGGTTAGCAACCTCTACAGGTAATATCTCCTAAATT
Organism: Fremontodendron californicum; assembly: GCA_030761205.1. Lineage (NCBI taxonomy): Eukaryota > Viridiplantae > Streptophyta > Magnoliopsida > Malvales > Malvaceae > Fremontodendron > Fremontodendron californicum. Next base: position 3,738,992 of record JAULJL010000019.1, on the reverse strand, counting down.
TTACCTTCTTAAAAAAAAAAAAAAGTTTGTTGTGTTTTAAGCAATTTAGAAGTATTCATTCTGAACAAGGTCTGAGTAAGGGAGACTTGAGACATACCTTGTCAGTTTGATTTCTTCTTTTCAAAAAAAAAAAAAAAGTTTGTTGTGTTTTAAGCAATTTAGAAGTATTCATTCTGAACAAGGTCTGAGTAAGGGAGACTTGAGACATATCTTGTCAGTTTGATTTTAATCTTTTTATGTTTACTTGTTAATTTTTGTTTAGTATTTTAGGATTATTTAGGTTGCATGAGTTTGTTTTGTTTTGAGTCTTAGTTGTTCCTATTCTTATGTTATTACTTCTTTTCTCTTACACATGATTCTTTCATTTGGGTTAATAGACTTACATTGAGGACAATGTAAGAATTAAGTGTGGGGGGAATGATTTAGGATTTCTTTTATTTTTGTCTACTATTTTTTTTATGAGTCTTTATTATTATTATTATTTTAGTGTGTTTTAGTTCCTTTTTAATACAATGATGAGATATGAATTGCATAGGTCTAAACTGGTTATTAGTGAGAAGATTTTCATAAGAATTAAGCTTGATACTAATTTTTATGAGCCAATGTTAATATGATATGTTGATTGAGAAAGAAGCATGTTTAGACTTAATCTGACTTGTATAATCATCCTTGTGAGTTTTTGAGCCTATAATGATTGATGCATTATACAAATCAATCTAATTTCTTTCTTGAGTGCTCTTATGATTACATGATTCTCTAGAACTTGCTTTAAACCGTTTGAGACTATATTGATACATGTGACAACATGAATATGATAGAGGCATTAGGATTTTTAGCCAGGGCCAAACAGCCATCCCTTATTGATGTTCCAAGAGAACACACCCTTAGTGAACCAATTTGAGCCTACATTGAATAAGCTATCTCTTTGGTAACCATAACTTGTCCCTAACCTAAATATACTTATATCTTTACCTTTGTTCCAAAGATGAATTAGCATGTTTTGAGACAAGTTGCAAAGACAAGGAAGATCTATTGAAAATTTGGGTTAGAAACAAGAAATAAGTGTGGGGGGGGGGGAAAGAAAAGAAAAGTCAAGAGAAAAAGAAATGGAATACTGGCAAATACATTCCTATGTAAAAAAATATATATATATATATGAATCATCTCTTGAATTTGTGGAAAAGGAAAAAGATGTTACAAAGTTGTTTAGAATGAAGAAAAGGCCCAACATGAATATCCGGCCTAGGTGACTATGTACTTGTAAAGAGTTTTGAGAAGTTTCTTTGTATAATCTTTTTATGTCTCTAAACTTTATGAACTCTTTGGAACCTTTGTGATATCTTTATCCTTTTGTTCTTCAACCGCATTACAAACCCCTTGGCCCCATTACAACCTTGATTAAAGACCTCTTGATTTATGAAGTTGCATGATCTTTTAGTGGAGAATAGGTGGACAAGCAAGCATATGGTAGAAGTGTTTTCATGAGATTGATTGAGTGTAAACACTTTACCACTACTTTAAAGAGTGAAAATCAAGAGAGTATCCCATGTGAGAAGTTGAGATTAAATTTGAACATGTACTATTTTGATTGAGATATGTTATGCTAATATTGGCTTAACTCAAACAATTTACATTCAAGCATGATTTTTTGTGAAATTTTTTAAGCTATTGATTAGTTTATAAGACTTGTTCAAATATTGTCTCTAATTTGTATTGAAAGGATTAGGAGTAAATATTTTTAGTATATGTAGTTTATTTATATGTAGTTTATTTATATTTTAATTTTTCAATGTTTGTGGGTATCGTTCTAGTAAACCCTCACGAGACTAAACTCGTCCACTAGGGACACCTAGGGGTTTAAAGGCTTGTGTCACATGCTAAGTGCCACCGTGATTTCCTACGAAAATGGATTAGATTAGATTTTCTTATTTTATTTTTATTGAGTCGTTGCTAGGGACTAGCAACAATCTACCTTGAAATGATTTGACCTCGAATCATCGCCTGCATTATAAGTAGAAAGATCAGAGACAATAAAAGTAGTAGAAATATTAGACTCACCTTGAAGATCTACTTTAGAAGCATTAGCATTAATGTTCTTAAGGATTTGGATAGCTTCTCTTTAAAGAAAGCTATGGAACGTCTATCTTGCAACAAAACCATCCTTATTCCTATCGTATCACATTCAATTTTAAAAGTCTTTTTAAAGTTAGGTAATGCTAACACAAGTGTAGAACATAACCTTTCTCTAATAGTAGCAGTTGCACATAGTTCCCAAAACACAAATCAGATTTATCATATGCCATGTATAAATAAGAAAAATCAGTATTATTGATATACAAACCTTGCATGTATTCAAAACTAAGTATTTGAGCACTCTTAAAAGCATGAAATACATACCTCATTGGTAAAACATCAGAATCAATGTTCCCCTTACCTTGCTTGTAACAAATAGCATAGGAAGTACATACCTTGCTTGTATCAATTGTAGGTAGTAAAAAATCAAGTGAATGCTCAATCTCAATTGGATGCCCAATACCTTGTACGGAAGGCAACCCATTCGGCTTCCCCTTTGGAAACACATGCTTGAACACCTGCAATAAAGAAAAAGACAAACTAGGAAGAGGGTTGTTAGTTTGATCATTAGTAAAAACCTCACTCTCTTTTGCATAGAAACTCTTCTTTGTCTTTTCTTTTCTCTCTTGTGGCATCATTCTCTTTTTTTAAGCCACTTCTATTTTTTTCTCATGTGTTTCGGACACACTCTCTCCTTTTTTTCTCTCATGTTTCTTTCTTGTGTTTCGGCCTCACACTTTCTTTTTTGCTCACTCTATTTTTCAGCTTCAATTTCAATTGGTCCTCATAGACCTGTTTTGGAGTTAAAGGAACAAGCTTGATTTTTTTTCCATCCTTTACAAAGCTATACCTATTCCTAAACTCATCATGAATTACCCTCCTATTATATTGCCACGGCCTCCCCAATAAAATAGGTACTACATCACAATGCACCTCATCACTATACCTCCCAATGGTAAAAGCTACCAAAACCTGCTTATTAACCTCTACCTCCCCATTTTCAGTCAACCGTTGCAACTTATAAGGTTTGGGATGTTCTAGTAAAGGTAAGCTCAACTTCTCAACTAGGATGGTACTAACTATATTATTGCAATTTTTCCCATCAATAATCATACTACATACCCTGTCATTAAAAAACATCTAGTACAAAATATGTTCTCTCTCCGCTGCTCCATATCATCTATATTAAATTGCGTATTGAGAGTATACCTGATGCACCCAAAAGAGTGTATCTTATTTAACCTTGCACTAAAAAGATAAATTGTAAGTATAGTAGTTAGCAAGGGTCGAGTCCTCAGGGATTGGGTTTTAGTTTATAAGTTAATAGTTTTAAAACTTAAATTCAAGAACAATAAAAGAAAAGGGGTTTTTGAAGCCAAATTTAAACTAAAGTAAACAATAAGAATAAGATGCAAGGCGGTATAACCAGCCAATAAAAATATATATACTAAATTAGGCGGTATAACCAGCCAATATATATACTAAATTAGGCGGTATAACCAGCCAATAAAAATAAAACAAAGTTAATATACAAATTAGGCGGTATAACCAGCCAATAAAAATAAATATACTATTAAAAATAAGCAAACTAGAAAAGTAAGAAAACAAGTAAGTAAGAAGAATCAAATATGAAAAATATGGTTAAGGTTTCATTCTCCACCACTAGACATCATTAAGAATCAATTTCAGATCTATCAATATCAACCAACTATCAAAGTTAACAACCGTAGATAACAACAAGCTCTGTTATCCCAATCTTTCCTTAGTTTGTCGTTAAATAGAACAAGCTCTCTATTTAATCTCTAACCATTAAACAACCTAGAATAAGCTCTCTAAATTCAATTTAATGGCAGCTTTATGATGAGAAAGATAGGTTGATCTAAGCAACAAACACATAAGCTCGGATTGTTCAACTTAGGTTATGTTCCACTTTGCAATTATTGAAAACTTGACCATAATCATTAATCACAAATTGCCACTTATGAATAGGAAATCAAGACAATTACACGGATCAAGACTCCTAAACTAGCAATAGATAATTATCAAGATCTATCTAGTTGTACACCTAAATAAATCAAGACAACATCATGAACAATTCTTGTAGAAGAACATAAGCAACTTTGATAGAAAATTAATGATAGATAGAATCTGAAAATCAATCACAAAACATGTCTAGGGCTTTGAAATCACCCTTAACCAAATAGAAGTTTAGCCTAGCATAGGCATTGTAAACATAAACATAAAATTAAAGAAAATCTAAGAAGAAAATAAAAGAAAGAAAGAAGAAGAGGAAGAATATTAATTATCCAACCTCTTGCTCTCTCTAAAGAAAAAGAAAACTAGAGAAAAGAAAGAAAACTAGAGAAAAGAAAGAAGAAGAAAACTTAGAGAATTTTATTAAAATGGCTAATATCCTACCTATGTACAATATGATCCCTTACAATCATCCAAGGCCCTCTATTTATACACATTTTGGAGGGCTAAATGACAAGAGACAAGCTTTACAAATTTCAAAGGTAGGTATATGACGATTTTGATCAGCCAACTTGATGGTCGATTTCGTCAATATTGGAGGCCTGATCTGATCACATGGTCTTCTAGACAAAGGTTCCCCTATCCGTTACGGAACCATAGCCGTTGGAATCAGCTCATTTGCTGATGTGGTTAAGCAGATATGGGCAAAATACGAAAACATGTCAGCACAGACGTCATTGCACATCAGCCACCTTGATGGTCGATTTCTTCAATATTGGAGGCCTGATCTGATCACATGGTCTTCTAGACAAAGGTTGCCCTATCAGTTACGGAACCATAGCCGTTGGAATCAGCTCATTTTCTGATGTGGATAAGAAGATATGGGCATAATACGAAAACATGTCAGCACAGACGTCATTGCACATCAGCCAACTTGATGGTCGATTTCGCTAGGGAAAACGACTCCGTTTTAAGAAGTGTAAAACATGAAAAAGATAGATATGCCTCTTAGCTTTGCATGGCTACCAATTTCAGCCTTATTGCTTCAGTGAAACTCGAGATATAGCTGATATGGAAAAAGGTGTCGGAACTGAAACTGAACTGGATTTGCCCTTAATTCTAGTAATCTGAAATCACTCAAAGAAACTTGTGAAAAACACCAAATTACATAAAAATATAAAAGATCATAAACACAATTAGACTAAACAATAATAACTCGTATTTGACACAAAACAATAATAAAACATAACTAAAAACTATATAATTATACGAGTTATCACACCCCCACACTTAGATTGTTGCTAGTCCCTAGCAACGACTCAATAAAAATAAAATAAGAAAATCTAATCTAATCCATTTTCGTAGGAAATCACGGTGGCACTTAGCATGTGACACAAGCCTTTAAACCCCTAGGTGTCCCTAGTGGACGAGTTTAGTCTCGTGAGGGTTTACTAGAACGATACCCACAAACATTGAAAAACTAAAATATAAATAAACTGCATATACTAAAAATATTTACTCCTAATCCTTTCAATACAAATTAGATACAATATTTGAACAAGTCTTATAAACTAATCAATAGCTTAAAGAATTTCACAAAAAATCATGCTTGAATGTAAATTGTTTGAGTTAAGCCAATATTAACATAACATATTTCAATCAAAATAGTGCATATTCAAACTTAATCTCAACTTCTCATATGGGATACTCTCATGATTTTCACTCTTTAAAGTAGTGGTAAAGTGTTTACACTCAATCAATCTCATGAAAATAGTTCTACCATATGCTTGCTTGTCTACCTATTCTCCACTAAAAGATCATGCAACTTCATAAATCAAGAGGTCTTTAATCAAGGTTGTAATGGGGCCAAGAGGTAATAATGTGGTTAAAGAATAAAAAGGAAAAGATATCACAAACATTCCAAAGACTTCATAGAATTTAGAGACAAAATAAGATTTTGCAGATAAAACTTTCTCAATATTCTTTAGAAGTACATAATCACATAGGCTGAATATTTCATGTTGAGCCTTTACTTCATTCTAACCAACTTTCGAACATCTTTTTCTTTTCTTTAACTAGAAGTTCAAGAGATTATTCAAAAAAATTTTTTTTTTTTTTTCACATAGGAATGTATTTGGCAATATTCCCTCTATTTTTCTCTTGACTTTTGCCTTTCTCCTCCCCCACACTTATCTTTTGTTCTAACCCAAATTTTCAAAAAATATCCCTTATTTTTGCAATATGTCTCAAACATTCTAGTCCATCTTTAGAACAAGGGTAAAGATATAAATGTGTTTAGGCTAGGTGTAAGATGTGGTTACCAAATAAATAGCTTATTCAATGTAGGCTCAAATTGGTTCACTAGAGGGATGTTTTCTTGGAACATCAATAAGGGATGGCTGTTTGGCCCTAGTTAAAAAGTCCTAATGCCTCTATCATATTCATGTTGTTACATGCATCAATATAGTCTCAAATGGTTTAAAGCAAGTTCTAGAGAATCATGTAATCATAAGAGCACTCAAGAAAGAAATTAGATTGATTTGTATAATGCATCAATCATTATAGGCTCAAAAACTCACAAGGATGATTATACAAGTCAGATTAAGTCTAAACATGCTTCTTTCTCAATCAACATATCATATTAACATTGGCTCATAAAAAGATTGATATCAAGTTCAATTCTCATGAAAATCTTCTCACTAATAAATCTGTTTTAGACTTATGCAATTCATATCTCATCATTGTATTAAAAAGGAACTAAAACACACTAAAAATAATAATAATAAAGACTCATAAAAAAAATAGTAGACAAAAATAAAAGAAATCCTAAATCATTCCCCCCACACTTAATTCTTACATTGTCCTCAATGTAAGTCTATTAACCCAAATGAAAGAATCATGTGTAAGAGAAAAGAACTAATAACATAAGAATAGGAACAACTAAGACTCAAAACAAAACAAACTCATGCAACCTAAATAATCCTAAAATACTAAACAAAAATTAACAAGTAAACATAAAAAAATAAAAATAAAAACAATAAAAATAAAAATAATAAAAGAAAAGAAAAAGGAAAAGAAAGAGAAAGCAAATCTGAATATGGAAGGTTGGCAATTTCTTCTTTAATTGGGTTGCCTTCCCAATTAACACTTGAGTTAATGTTTTGAACCTAACCAACACCCGTTCTTGGCTTTTTAGGCTTGTCAGGCTCATACATGAAATTTTCCAAATTAATGCGTTTGAGAGGAAGCTTTCTTTGCACAACAGTGGATGCATTCTCCATTACAAGTATTATTCCATCATCCTTTGTGGTGCATATCTCATCGAGGAAAGGAGCATATTTTGATACTTGTTGAATGGCATCCACAAACAAGTTGTTTAAGGTTTCTGGCATGTGTTGTTCATGTTCTTCCTCCATGAACTTTGCAAATCTACTAGGAAAAGGTGGAGAAGAAACATTAGTAAAAAGTGGAACCTTAAACGTTACCTCAGGTGCCGAAATACTCTTATTTGGATTTGTGGCTTCATTATCCTCAAGAATAGAATCCATCTCTAATTTTGTCTCATCCTCATCTTGTTCCTCATTCCTCAAGGTCACAATCGTAGCATTCTCCTTTGGGTTAATCATCGTTTGGGCAGGGAGTTCTTCAGATCTTTGTGCTACCCATCCCACCATACTACTAGTCAATTGGATCATTTGCTTTTCCAAACTCTGGATGCTTGCCCTTGTTTCCTGTTGAAATTGCAATGTATCAGTAACAAGAGAATAGACAAGATCTTCTAAAGAAGTACCTGAGTTTTGAGTCATATGTGGTGGTTGAAAAAGATCTGGTTCTTGAGACCATGATTGATTGAAGCTAGATGGATGAGTGTAATTGGCATAAGGATCGACTTCTTGGTAATTTTCTGAGTAGCCATAATTAGTATGATCCCACCATCCCTCATGGTAAGTGTTTGAGTAATGATCATACTGTTGGTCTTGGAACACTTGATGGCCTTGACATCCTCCCATGGCCAATTGTTGAACTGGGTAGGTGAGATTGGCTTGTTGATTTTCCATGTTCATGTATGCCACCAACTCTTCAAGTGTTAGATTGCTCAATTCCATCGTTTTTTTTTTTTTTTTTTTTTTTCAAAATTTGATAAGAAAAACTTGTATGTACAAGAAAATAGAACTAATTAGAACTGAAAATAAGAATAAACCAAGTAACAAATAAACTAAAGAAAACAATCCCCGGCAACGGCGCCAAAATTTTGATGCACCCAAAAGAGTGTATCTTATTTAACCTTGCACTAAAAAGATAAATTGTAAGTATAGTAGTTAGCAAGGGTCGAGTCCTCAGGGATTGGGTTTTAGTTTATAAGTTAATAGTTTTAAAACTTAAATTCAAGAACAATAAAAGAAAAGGGGTTTTTGAAGCCAAATTTAAACTAAAGTAAACAATAAGAATAAGATGCAAGGCGGTATAACCAGCCAATAAAAATATATATACTAAATTAGGCGGTATAACCAGCCAATATATATACTAAATTAGGCGGTATAACCAGCCAATAAAAATAAAACAAAGTTAATATACAAATTAGGCGGTATAACCAGCCAATAAAAATAAATATACTATTAAAAATAAGCAAACTAGAAAAGTAAGAAAACAAGTAAGTAAGAAGAATCAAATATGAAAAATATGGTTAAGGTTTCATTCTCCACCACTAGACATCATTAAGAATCAATTTCAGATCTATCAATATCAACCAACTATCAAAGTTAACAACCGTAGATAACAACAAGCTCTGTTATCCCAATCTTTCCTTAGTTTGTCGTTAAATAGAACAAGCTCTCTATTTAATCTCTAACCATTAAACAACCTAGAATAAGCTCTCTAAATTCAATTTAATGGCAGCTTTATGATGAGAAAGATAGGTTGATCTAAGCAACAAACACATAAGCTCGGATTGTTCAACTTAGGTTATGTTCCACTTTGCAATTATTGAAAACTTGACCATAATCATTAATCACAAATTGCCACTTATGAATAGGAAATCAAGACAATTACACGGATCAAGACTCCTAAACTAGCAATAGATAATTATCAAGATCTATCTAGTTGTACACCTAAATAAATCAAGACAACATCATGAACAATTCTTGTAGAAGAACATAAGCAACTTTGATAGAAAATTAATGATAGATAGAATCTGAAAATCAATCACAAAACATGTCTAGGGCTTTGAAATCACCCTTAACCAAATAGAAGTTTAGCCTAGCATAGGCATTGTAAACATAAACATAAAATTAAAGAAAATCTAAGAAGAAAATAAAAGAAAGAAAGAAGAAGAGGAAGAATATTAATTATCCAACCTCTTGCTCTCTCTAAAGAAAAAGAAAACTAGAGAAAAGAAAGAAAACTAGAGAAAAGAAAGAAGAAGAAAACTTAGAGAATTTTATTAAAATGGCTAATATCCTACCTATGTACAATATGATCCCTTACAATCATCCAAGGCCCTCTATTTATACACATTTTGGAGGGCTAAATGACAAGAGACAAGCTTTACAAATTTCAAAGGTAGGTATATGACGATTTTGATCAGCCAACTTGATGGTCGATTTCGTCAATATTGGAGGCCTGATCTGATCACATGGTCTTCTAGACAAAGGTTGCCCTATCAGTTACGGAACCATAGCCGTTGGAATCAGCTCATTTTCTGATGTGGATAAGAAGATATGGGCATAATACGAAAACATGTCAGCACAGACGTCATTGCACATCAGCCAACTTGATGGTCGATTTCGCTAGGGAAAACGACTCCGTTTTAAGAAGTGTAAAACATGAAAAAGATAGATATGCCTCTTAGCTTTGCATGGCTACCAATTTCAGCCTTATTGCTTCAGTGAAAATCGAGATATAGCTGATATGGAAAAAGGTGTCGGAACTGAAACTGAACTGGATTTGCCCTTAATTCTAGTAATCTGAAATCACTCAAAGAAACTTGTGAAAAACACCAAATTACATAAAAATATAAAAGATCATAAACACAATTAGACTAAACAATAATAACTCGTATTTGACACAAAACAATAATAAAACATAACTAAAAACTATATAATTATACGAGTTATCAATACCTTGCAATAAGAGACTCACCTACCACGGGATCTTGTAGATTTCTATTCACTACCTCTTGTTGACCCATCCTATCTCTCATCTCCTCCAACACCAATTTTAAGGGTTCAGATTCTTGTTGCATAGCATGCAACATAGAGGATAAGCTATCCATCTTCTTCTTAGGTGTTGAGTCACTCTTATGATACATCTTTGAAGTTGCTACAAAACAAATTGTTAGTGATAAAAAAAAAAAACTCACACACTCCCTTAGTGTTTACACTCAATTGTGATATCACTCCAACTCTTGTTTGCACTCTTTTAGGCTTTTTATTTAATAAACTTACTCTGGCCTTTTACCACTCTATTTCCTCTTTCACATTTTTTTGGAACTAGAAGAACTCTTCAAGAACTCCCCTTGCTTAATTCTACCTATCAAAAGACTTAAGAAACAAGAAACAATTAGTGAGAAGGTAAAACAAGTAAAAAACAAGAACAAGATTACCAAGAATTCAAATCTTTCCTATTTCCCTTTATCTTTTTCGAATCTTTCTTTTTTTTTCTTGCTGTTTGAACACTTCTATTATTTTTTTTTTAAGAACGAGACTTCTTGATTTTCTTGAAATCTCGGATGAACTTCTCTTTTCTTTCTTGGGACTGTTCGAATGCCCCTCTGAATTCTTGAATTTTTTTTCAAGACTCGGATCAAGAATCAACAAGAAGAAATTTTAATTGATCAAGAATTCAAGAAACGAAATCTTGATTTAAATCACTTTTCAAGACTGAAACCCCAAACTTAGACTGCCTAAAAACTATAACCCTAAGGCAAAAGAATGCCTGATAACTCGTATAATTATATAGTTTTTAGTTATGTTTTATTATTGTTTTGTGTCAAATACGAGTTATTATTGTTTAGTCTAATTGTGTTTATGATCTTTATGTATTTTGGTGTTTTTCACAAGTTTCTTTGAGTGATTTCAGATTACTAGAATTAAGGGCAAATCCAGTTCAGTTCCAGTTCCGACACATTTTGCCATATCAGCTATATCTCGAGTTTCACTGAAGCAATAAGGCTGAAATTTGTAGCTGTGCAAAGCTAAGAGGCATATCTATCTTTTTCATGTTTTACACTTCTTGAAACGGAGTCGTTTTCCCTAGCGAAATTGACCATAAAGTTGGCTGATGTGCAATGACGTATGTGCTGACCTGTTTTCGTATTTTGCCCATATCTGCTTATCCACATCAGCAAATGAGCTGATTCCAACGCATATGGATCCGTAACTGATAGGGTAACATTTTTCTAGAAGACCATGTGATCAGATAAGGCCTGCAAAATTGACAAAATCGACCATCAAGTTGGCTGATCAAAATCGTCATGTATGACGAAAATTGTTAGAAAATGCACCCACCTATTATACCTACCTTTGAAATTTGTAAAGCTTGTCTCTTGTCATTTAGCCCTCCAAAATGTGTATAAATAGAGGGCCTTGGGTGATTGTAAGGGATCATATTGTACATAGGTAGGATATTAGCCATTTTAATAAAATTCTCTAAGTTTTCTTCTTCTTCTTTCTTTTCTTTAGTTTTCTTTCTTTTCTCTAGTTTTCTTTTTCTTTAGAGAGAGCAAGAGGTTGGATAATTAATATTCTTCCTCTTCTTCTTTCTTTCTTTTATTTTCTTCTTAGATTTTCTTTAATTTTATGTTTATGTTTATAATGCCTATGCTAGGCTAAACTTCTATTTGGTTAAGGGTGATTTCAAAGCCCTAGATATGTTTTGTGATTGATTTTCAAATTCTATCTATCATTAATTTTCTATCAAAGTTGCTTATGTTCTTCTACAAGAATTGTTCATGATGTTGTCTTGATTTATTTAGGTGTACAACTAGATAGATCTTGATAATTATCTATTGCTAGTTTAGGAGTCTTGATCCGTGTAATTGTCTTGATTTCCTATTCATAAGTGGCAATTTGTGATTAATGATTATGGTCAAGTTTTCAATAATTGCAAAGTGGAACATAACCTAAGTTGAACAATCCGAGCTTATGTGTTTGTTGCTTAGATCAACCTATCTTTCTCATCATAAAGCTGCCATTAAATTGAATTTAGAGAGCTTATTCTAGGTTGTTTAATGGTTAGAGATTAAATAGAGAGCTTGTTCTATTTAACGACAAACTAAGGAAAGATTGGGATAACAAAGCTTGTTGTTATCTACGGTTGTTAACTTTGATAGTTGGTTGATATTGATAGATCTGAAATTGATTCTTAATGATGTCTAGTGGTGGAGAATGAAACCTTAACCATATTTTTCATATTTAATTCTTCTTACTTACTTGTTTTCTTACTTTTAGTTTGCTTATTTTTTTATATTTATTTTTATTGGCTGGTTATACCGCCTAATTTGTATATTAACTTTGTTTTATTTTTATTGGCTGGTTATACCGCCTAATTTAGTATATATATTTTTATTGGCTGGTTATACCGCCTAATTTAGTATATATATTTTTATTGGCTGGTTATACCGCCTTGCATCTTATTCTTATTATTTACTTTAGTTTAAATCTGGCTTCAAAAACCCCTTTTCTTTTATTGTTTTCTTTGAACGTAAGTTATAAACTAATAACTCATAGATTAAAACCCAATCCCTGAGGACTCGACCCTTGCTAATCATTATACTTACAATTGATCTTTTTAGTGCAAGGTTAAATAAGATACACTCTTTTGGGTGCATCAATGCCTAAAGCTATAACCCCAAGATAAGAATATCTGAAACCCCAAACGAAAATTGCCCTAAAAACTATAACTATTAGACAAAAAAATGCCTAAACCTATAACTCCTATGACAAGTGTTCTTGGGGTTTAGTTAGCTTAGCTAATCTATGTTCTTTGAAACAATATTTCTACGGGTTTAAGTTCCATTGCCTGAATCTTGGCTTTCTTGGGGTTAAGGTATTTCAATTAATTAATGGGTTCAAAGGATTTAACCTTAGGGTTCACATCAGTAGTCATGTAGCCTCATGTGCGCTAGGGGAGTTGTTATGAGACCACTTCATTTCGTGGTGTTTCTTTTTCAATCGTTGACCTAGCTCAACTTCACCGCTGAGGCTTTTATGATGGCGTTTTCCCCTCAAACCTTTGTATTGGCGTGGATTGATCCTCTTGTGGCATTTGATATTTGCATGTGGGGAGGAACAATCACACTTACAAGGGACATTGTTTCCTTGTGGTAGTGGCGTGGGAGCCTTTTTAACGAGGGCTTTTTATTGGTCCTCAATGTTGAGTGTTAAGAGATCGTGCTTGCTCTGTTGCAGACGTCATTCTCACTTATTCAATTTATTCATCTCTTTGTTGCGTAAGCGCTTAATGACGGACTTCATAGTGTTGGATTTCGACTTATCAAAATCAGAGAACATAGAGGAAGAGTTCAAGTCACTTACTAGTCTGTCTATGCAATGCTCGCTTGTTGTGGATATGAGTAATAAACTCAACGGAATTCCTAAGGCACTCTTGTAATCAACTAGTTTAGGCAACTACAAGAACCTTTCCACAACCTATCTTGCTCGTCCAAACCAGAATGCTTTCTGCCTTGCTTCTTGATAATTCAAGCAATCAAGAACCCCTCACTCACTTAACAATTGCACTTAACAATCTGCCTTTCAATTGTGTCTTTCACAATTGCCTGATTATTGGTGTTATACACTTGTGTATTCTCTTGGCCGAATCCTCTCCTATTTATAGCCACTCAAGTGTTGTTTCATGAAAGGGTTAAAGGACACAACCCTTTCTAGAATAGCACCCTTCATTTGGGACATAATGGTTCAGTCAACAGAACCATTCTCTTTCAAATGATCACATCTATTTGGCTATTAGGAGGGAACCTCTCTTACCCGAATCAACATGATGTTTCAGTCCATGTGGCAGCCACATGATGAATGATGTCACATGTCACAATCCAATTGGTGACACTTATACACGATGGCATTGATGTGTCACACGTATGTGCCACATCATCTAGGCCACCTAGCTTGACCACATAGAGTGTCACTCACCTAGCTACCCTTTAGTTACATCTAGCTGATTGAGTTGGTGTCCAACTCCTTGAGTTGAGCTAGCTAGTGTCCAGTTACCTTGAGCTGACTTGAGCTAAGTAAGCTTTCACTTTGAGGTCCTTATGAACTTCCATAAGCTTATCTCACCTCCTTGCTAGTTAATTATCATCATACATCATTCATATCAAGTTAATCTTGTGCGTACTGGTGTATTTGTTCACTTATGTCCAAATACATCCAACAGCTCCCACTCACACATTATGAACTTGATGCTATCATCCACACATATTCAGACCAAAGACATAATCAAGACAAAACATTCATACGTTGGAATAACATATTCAAGTAGGTCGTGTGGCCTTAGGCATTCAATGGAATTCATCTCAATATGCAACTGTTAAGTTAGACATAAGAGATTTTACTCAATCCATATAACACATCCATGACTTATTGATGCACCAAAAAGAGTGTATCTTATTTAACCTTGCACTTAAAAAAATCAATTGTAGAGTATAGTGATTAGCAAGGGTCGAGTCCTCAGGGATTGGGTTTTAATCTATGAGTTATTAGTTTATAACTTAGGTTCAAAGAAAACAAAAGAAAAGGGGGTTTTGAAATAGTTTTAAAAATAAGCAAACAAGAAAAATAAGATGCAAGTAAGAAATAAGAAATCAAATATGAGAGAAATATGGTTAAGGTTTCATTCTCCACCACTAGACATCATTAAGAACCAATTTCAGATCTATCAATATCAACCAACTATCAAAGTTAACAACCGTAGATAACAACAAGCTCTGTTATCCCAATCTTTCCTTAGTTTGTCGTTAAATAGAACAAGCTCTCTATTTAATCTCTAACCATCAAACAACCTAGAATAAGCTCTCTAAATTCAATTTAATGGCAGCTTTATGATGAGAAAGATAGGTTGATCTAAGCAACAAACACATAAGCTCAGATTATTCAACTTAGGTTCTGTTCCACTTTGCAATTATCGAAAACTTGACCATAATCATTAATCACAAATTGCCACTTATGAATAGGAAATCAAGACAATTACACGGATCAAGACTCCTAAACTAGCAATAGATAATTATCAAGATCTATCTAGTTGTACACCTAAATAAATCAAGACAACATCATAAACAATTCTTGTAGAAGAACATAAGCAACTTTGATAGAAAATTAATGATAGATAGAATCTGAAAATCATTTACAAAACATGTCTAGGGCTTTTAAATCACCCTTAACCAAATAGAAGTTTAGCCTAGCATAGGCATAGATAATATATACATAAAACTAAAAAGAAAATAAAAGAATGGAAAAGAAGAATAATGATGATCCTTAAGTCTCCTCAAAAAATGTCTAGTTTGTGGCTCAAAAGATTGTATTTATAGAGGTTTAAAACCCTTAGAATAAGTCATTGCCGCACAAGTAAGCCTGGAGGTACAAAAATCACGTTTTTGCCTTTTTTTTTCAGATTTGCGATTAGGGTTTTTCTGGCCGCAGGTTTCTTTAGGGAGATCTTCTAGCGCCATTTTGAATACCCATTTCTTATCCGATTTGGGCTCATAATATATCGTTGGAAAGATAATCAAGTCAGCTTCAAAAGTGAAGAAGGAAGTTTCTTCAAATAAAGAATCTAACATCATGTTTTCCTTGCAACAAGCTCCGGAGGTCAAATCTGCCTGATTGCTTTTCAACCAAAAATTGATATTTTTGACTCCCAAGTCTTCTTCCATCTTGTAATTATGATTTTGTATGCTCTTTACCATCATTATTGACATCTTTTGACTTCATTCTCCTCATTGTACCTAGAATTCAAAAACATATTATAAGTAAACAAGATGAAGATCGAAAACATAACAAAAACTAAAGGTAAAAAGACATAAAATGTATATTTATGAGCTTATCACTTATCATAGATATCAAATCATAATAACTCTTAAGTTATTCATGTTAATGATCCATATATCATTAACCATGCCTCATGTACTCTAAGACTTGTCGATACATAGTTTGGCTACTTTTAACCCCTTTCATGTGAGTTGAAAACACATTTCAAACTCATGAAACGTACCAAACACCAAGTACACTTATTTTTTAAAGACATTCTTATACTTGAACTCATTTATATTACACAAAATAATATGCGCGCGTCTTTCAAGTATAAATGCCATATGTATCTTAACAATGTCTTTCCTTTTGCACTAACTATCTAACAATCAGAAACTATGCATTTACCCAATAAGGTTCCAACAGACCGAATTTACCATAGTCATAGGAGATCCCATCAAAGTAAACACAATACTTTCGAATTATCAAATATTAGTCAATAGTCACTAAGCGCAACAAATCTGATCAAAACTT
This sequence comes from Fremontodendron californicum, assembly GCA_030761205.1. Taxonomy (NCBI): domain Eukaryota; kingdom Viridiplantae; phylum Streptophyta; class Magnoliopsida; order Malvales; family Malvaceae; genus Fremontodendron; species Fremontodendron californicum. The sequence continues at coordinate 3,722,433 of JAULJL010000019.1, read as the reverse complement.
ATTTTGATCAAAGAAACTCACACCTGATGCACCCAAAAGAGTGTATCTTATTTAACCTTGCACTAAAAAGATCAATTGTAAGTATAATGATTAGCAAGGGTCGAGTCCTCAGGGATTGGGTTTTAATCTATGAGTTATTAGTTTATAACTTACGTTCAAAGAAAACAATAAAAGAAAAGGGGTTTTTTGAAGCCAGATTTAAACTAAAGTAAATAATAAGAATAAGATGCAAGGCGGTATAACCAGCCAATAAAAATATATATACTAAATTAGGCGGTATAACCAGCCAATGAAAATATATATACTAAATTAGGCGGTATAACCAGCCAATAAAAATAAAACAAAGTTAATATACAAATTAGGCGGTATAACCAGCCAATAAAAATAAATATTCTTTTAAAAATAAGCAAACTAGAAAAGTAAGAAAACAAGTAAGTAAGAAGAATCAAATATGAAAAATATGGTTAAGGTTTCATTCTCCACCACTAGACATCATTAAGAATCAATTTCAGATCTATCAATATCAACCAACTATCAAAGTTAACAACCGTAGATAACAACAAGCTCTGTTATCCCAATCTTTCCTTAGTTTGTCGTTAAATAGAACAAGCTCTCTATTTAATCTCTAACCATTAAACAACCTAGAATAAGCTCTCTAAATTCAATTTAGTGGCAGCTTTATGATGAGAAAGATAGGTTGATCTAAGCAACAAACACATAAGCTCGGATTGTTCAACTTAGGTTATGTTCCACTTTGCAATTATTGAAAACTTGACCATAATCATTAATCACAAATTGCCACTTATGAATAGGAAATCAAGACAATTACACGGATCAAGACTCCTAGACTAGCAATAGATAATTATCAAGATCTATCTAGTTGTACACCTAAATAAATCAAGACAACATCATGAACAATTCTTGTAGAAGAACATAAGCAACTTTGATAGAAAATTAATGATAGATAGAATCTGAAAATCAATCACAAAACATGTCTAGGGCTTTGAAATCACCCTTAACCAAATAGAAGTTTAGCCTAGAATAGGCATTGTAAACATAAACATAAAATTAAAGAGAATCTAAGAAGGAAATAAAAGAAAGAAAGAAGAAAAAGAAAATAAAGAAAAAGAAAACTAGAGAAAAGAAAGAAGAAGAAAACTTAGAGAATTTTATTACAATGGCTAATATCCTACCAATGTACAATATCTTACAATCATCCAAGGCCCTCTACTTATACATATTTTGGAGGGCTAAATGACAAGAGACAAGCTTTACAAATTTCAAAGGTAGGTATAATAGGTGGGTGCATTTTTCTAACAATTTTCGTCATATTGTATGACAATTTTGATCAGCCAACTTGATGGTCGATTTTTTTCAATATTGGAAGCTTGATCTGATCACATGGTCTTCTAGAAAAATGTTCCCCTATCCGTTAGTGATCCATAGCCGTTGGAATCAGCTCATTTGCTCATGTGGATCAGACGATATGGGCAAAATACGAAAACAGGTCAGCACAGACGTCATTGCACATCAGCCAACTTGATGGTCGATTTCGCTAGGGAAAACGACTCCGTTTCAAGAAGTGTAAAACATGAAAAAGATAGATATGCCTCTTAACTTTGCACGGTTAAAATTTCAGCCTTATTGCTTCAGTGAAACTCGAGATATAGCTGATATGGCAAAAGGTGTCGGAACTGGAACTGAACTGGATTTGCCCTTAATTCTAGTAATCTGAAATCACTCAAAGAAACTTGTGAAAAACACCAAATTACATAAAAATATAAAAGATCATAAACACAATTAGACTAAACAATAATAACTCGTATTTGACACAAAACCATAATAAAACATAACTAAAAACTATATAATTATACGAGTTATCAACACCACAAGGAGACAGGGATCACTCCTTGTTTTCTTTTTGGTCATCTTATACACACATGATATGCGCATGTGCTACAGTATTATCTCCACTTAAATGATTTACTTCACAACATGGGTTTGTCAACTCCCACATAAATCATTTAATCGTGGACATCTGATGCACCCAAAAAGAGTGTATCTCATTTAACCTTGCACTTAAAAAGAATAAATTGTAAAGTATAGTGATTAGCAAGGGTCGAGTCCTCAGGGATTGGGTTTTAGTTTGTAAGTTAATAGTTTAATACTTAAAAACAAATAAACAAAAGTAAAGGGGGTTTTGAGATCAGATTTAAACCAAAGTTAACAATAAGAAAGATAAAACAAGTAATTAAGAAGAATAAAAAATGAGAAATATGGATAAAGGTTCATTCTCCACCACTAGACATCATTAAGAATCAATTTCATATCTATCAACATCAATTAGCTATCAAAGTTAACAACCATAGATAACAACAAGCTCTGTTACCCCAACTTTCCTTAGTTCGTCGTTAAATAGAACAAGTTCTCTATTTAATCTCTAACTATCAAACAACCTAGAATAAGCTGTCTAAGTTCAATTTGATATTTATCAACATCAATTAGCTATCAAAGTTAACAACCGTAAATAACAACAAGCTCTGTTACCCCAATCTTTCCTTAGTTCATCGTTAAATAGAACAAGTTCTCTATTTAATCTCTAACTATCAAACAACCTAGAATAAGCTCTCTACGTTCAATTTAATAGCAGCTTTATGATGAGAAAGATTGGTTAATCTAAGCAACAAACACATAAGCTTGGATTGTTCAACTTATGTTATGTTCCACTTTGCAATTATTGAAAACTTGACCATAATCATTAATCACAAATTGCTACTTATGAATAGGAAATCAAGACAATTATGGATCAAGACTCCTAAACTAGCATTAAACAATTATCAAGATTTATCTAGTTGACCACCTAAACAAATCAAAACATCATCATGAATAATTTTAGTGGAAGAACATAAGCAACTTAGATAGAAAATAATGATAGATATATTCTGAAAGTTAATTACATAACATGTCTAGGGCTTTGAAATCAGCCTTAACCAAATAAAAGTTTAGCCTAGCATAAGCATTGTAAACATAAACATAAAATTAAAGAGAATCTAAGAAGAAAATAAAAGAAAGAAAGATAGAAGAAGAAGAATATTAATTATCCAGCCTCTTGCTCTCTCAAAAATAAAGAAACAAAGAAGAAATCAGAACTTTATAGCTTGGAGAAGTGTGATTTTCGTTTGCCCCCTTGTTCTCTATTTATAGGCAATAGTTAGGGCATCAAACAAGTGAATTTCAGCTCTCTCTCCCTTCAATAAATGCTTATTTGTGGCTAAAGTTAAGGAAAGGTGGCTGACTTTTGTGTTTTAAGGAAAGAAGGAATACTTGGCAGCCAAAGCATGTAGATATAAGAAAAGAAATAAATAATTGTAGCCAAAGCACTCTTTAATAAGGAGAGATTACAAACTTGCAACCAAAGTAAGTGTAAAGAGGAAAGTCTTGGCTGATTTAATTCTCCTACTTTGACTAGGATTAGCTTTAAGGAAAGATCTTTGCAATTAATGCAAGTTGACAAAGTTGACAGCCACCTTTTATTTATCTAAGAAACCATGTAATCAGCTAGGGTATTTAAAGAAAGAATTAGGGCAACCCATAATAATGCAAAAGGAAGTAGCGGCTGAAATTCTTCAAGGCTAGTTAAAAGTTGCCGCTAGGGTTATTTTGAGCTTGAAAATAGGTTTTTCAAATAGGGTTTTTAGGGAGTGAGATGTAGGCAATCGTATACAATCTTCTTGAAGTGTCCCTGATACACCCAAAAGAGTGTATCTTATTTAACCTTGCACTAAAAAGATAAATTGTAAGTATAGTAGTTAGCAAGGGTCGAGTCCTCAGGGATTGGGTTTTAGTTTATAAGTTAATAGTTTAAAACTTAAATTCAAGAACAATAAAAGAAAAGGGGTTTTTGAAGCCAGATTTAAACTAAAGTAAATAATAAGAATAAAATGCAAGGCGGTATAACCAGCCAATAAAAATATATATACTAAATTAGGCGGTATAACCAGCCAATCAAAATATATATACTAAATTAGGCGGTATAACCAGCCAATAAAAATAAAACAAAGTTAATATACAAATTAGGCGGTATAACTAGCCAATAAAAATAAATATACTTTTAAAAATAAGCAAACTAGAAAAGTAAGAAAACAAGTAAGTAAGAAGAATCAAATATGAAAAATATGGTTAAGGTTTCATTCTCCACCACTAGACATCATTAAGAATCAATTTCAGATCTATCAATATCAACCAACTATCAAAGTTAACAACCGTAGATAACAACAAGCTCTGTTATCCCAATCTTTCCTTAGTTTGTCGTTAAATAAAACAAGCTCTCTATTTAATCTCTAACCATTAAACAACCTAGAATAAGCTCTCTAAATTCAATTTAATGGCAGCTTTATGATGAGAAAGATAGGTTGATCTAAGCAACAAACACATAAGCTCGGATTGTTCAACTTAGGTTATGTTCCACTTTGCAATTATTGAAAACTTGACCATAATCATTAATCACAAATTGCCACTTATGAATATGAAATCAAGACAATTACACGGATCAAGAGTCCTAAACTAGCAATAGATAATTATCAAGATCTACCTAGTTGTACACCTAAATAAATCAAGACAACATCATGAACAATTCTTGTAGAAGAACATAAGCAACTTTGATAGAAAATTAATGATAGATAGAATCTGAAAATCAATCACAAAACATGTCTAGGGCTTTGAAATCACCCTTAACCAAATAGAAGTTTAGCCTAGCATAGGCATTATAAACATAAAATTAAAGAGAATCTAAGAAGGAAATAAAAGAAAGAAAGAAGAAGAAGAAGAAAATAAAGAAAAAGAAAACTAGAGAAAAGAAAGAAGAAGAAAACTTAGAGAATTTTATTACAATGGCTAATATCCTACCAATGTACAATATGATCCCTTACAATCATCCAAGGCCCTCTATTTATACACATTTTGGAGGGCTAAATGACAAGAGACAAGCTTTACAAATTTCAAAGGTAGGTATATGACGATTTTGATCAGCCAACTTGATGGTCGATTTCGTCAATATTGGAGGCCTGATCTGATCACATGGTCTTCTAGACAAAGGTTCCCCTATCAGTTACGGAACCATAGCCTTTGGAATCAGCTCATTTGCTGATGTGGTTAAGCAGATATGGGCAAAATACGAAAACATGTCAGCACAGACGTCATTGCACATCAGCCACCTTGATGGTCGATTTCTTCAATATTGGAGGCCTGATCTGATCACATGGTCTTCTAGACAAAGGTTCCCCTATCAGTTACGGAACCATAGCCGTTGGAATCAGCTCATTTGCTGATGTGGATAAGAAGATATGGGCATAATACGAAAACATGTCAGCACAGACGTCATTGCACATCAGCCAACTTGATGGTCGATTTCGCTAGGGAAAACGACTCCGTTTTAAGAAGTGTAAAACATGAAAAAGATAGATATGCCTCTTAGCTTTGCATGGCTACAAATTTCAGCCTTATTGCTTCAGTGAAACTCGAGATATAGCTGATATGGTAAAAGGTGTCGGAACTGAAACTGAACTGGATTTGCCCTTAATTCTAGTAATCTGAAATCACTCAAAGAAACTTGTGAAAAACACCAAAATACATAAAAATATAAAAGATCATAAACACAATTAGACTAAACAATAATAACTCGTATTTGACACAAAACATTAATAAAACATAACTAAAAACTATATAATTATACGAGTTATCACACCCCCACACTTAGATTGTTGCTAGTCCCTAGCAACGACTCAATAAAAATAAAATAAGAAAATCTAATTTAATCCATTTTCGTAGGAAATCACGGTGGCACTTAGCATGTGACACAAGCCTTTAAACCCCTAGGTGTCCCTAGTGGACGAGTTTAGTCTCGTGAGGGTTTACTAGAACGATACCCACAAACATTGAAAAACTAAAATATAAATAAACTGCATATACTAAAAATATTTACTCCTAATCCTTTCAATACAAATTAGATACAATATTTGAACAAGTCTTATAAACTAATCAATAGCTTAAAGAATTTCACAAAAAATCATGCTTGAATGTAAATTGTTTGAGTTAAGCCAATATTAGCATAACATATCTCAATCAAAATATTGCATGTTCAAATTTAATCTCAACTTCTCACATGGGATACCCTCATGATTTTCACTCTTTAAAGTAGTGGTGAAGTGTTTACACTCAATCAATCTCATGAAAACAGTTCTACCATATTCTTGCTTGTCCACCTATTCTCCACTATTTAGATCATACAACTTCATGAATCAAGAGGTCTTTAATCAAGGTTGTAATGGGGCCAAGGGGTTTGTAATGTGGTTGAAGAACAAAAGGATAAAGATATCACAAAGGTTCCAAAGAGTTCATAAAGTTTAGAGACATAAAAAGATCATACAAAGAAACTTCTCAAAACTCTTTACAAGTACATAGTCACCTAGGCCGGATATTTATGTTGGGCCTTTTCTTCATTCTAAACGACTTTGTAGCATCTTTTTCGTTTTCCAGAAATTCAAGAGATGATTCATATATATTTTTTTTTTTACATAGGAATGTATTTGCCAGTATTTCATTTCTTTTTCTCTTGACTTTTCTTTTCTTTCCCCCCCACACTTATTTCTTGTTTCTAACCCAAATTTTTAACTAAAAATATCCCTTGTCTTTGCAACTTGTCTCAAAACATGCTAATTCATCTTTGGAACAAAGGTAAAGATATAAGTATATTTAGGTTAGGGACAAGTTATGGTTACCAAAGAGATAGCTTATTCAATGTAGGCTCAAATTGGTTCACTAAGGGTGTGTTCTCTTGGGACATCAATAAGGGATGGCTGTTTGGCTCTGGCTAAAAATCCTAATGCCTCTATCATATTCATGTTGTCACATGTATCAATATAGTCTCAAACGGTTTAAAGCAAGTTCTAGAGAATCCTGTAATCATAAGAGCACTCAAGAAAGAAATTAGATTGATTTGTATAATGCATCAATCATTATAGGCTCAAAAACTCACAAGGATGATTATACAAGTCAGATTAAGTCTAAACATGCTTCTTTCTCAATCAACATATTATATTAACATTGGCTCATAAAAAGGTTGACATCAAGCTCAATTCTCATGAAAATCTTCTCACTAATAACCATTTTAGACCTATGCAATTCATATCTCATCATTGTATTAAAAAGGAACTAAAACACACTAAAAATAATAATAATAATAAAGACTCATAAAAAAAAAATAGTAGACAAAAATAAAAGAAATCCTAAATCATTCCCCCCACACTTAATTCTTACATTGTCCTCAATGTAAGTCTATTAACACAAATGAAAGAATCATGTGTAAGAGAAAAGAACTAATAACATAAGAATAGGAACAACTAAGACTCAAAACAAAACAAACTCATGCAACCTAAATAATCCTAAAATACTAAACAAAAATTAACAAGTAAACATAAAAAGATTAAAATCAAACTGACAAGGTATGTCTCAAGTCTCCCTTACTCAGACCTTGTTCAGAATGAATACTTCTAAATTGCTTAAAACACAACAATCTTTTTTTTTTTTTTTTGAAAAGAAGAAATCAAACTGACAAGGTATGTCTCAAGTCTCCCTTACTCAGACCTTGTTCAGAATGAATACTTCTTAAATTTTTTTTTTTTTTTTTATTAGCAAAATATGTCCCTTACCCCCTACTAAAATATGACATTGTCCCCAATGTCAAATTTTAAAGGTAGAATTTAGGAGATATTACCTGCAGAGGTTGCTAACCACTTATTATAACTGAGACACAACAAGCAAAATGTTAGATAATGTCACAAAGACAAAGTGCAATCCACTCCTTGCTCGTCCATATCTCTTTTTCTTTTTCCGAGCGTTTGCGAAACAACCGTAGCAGATAAACACTCATAAGCTTGGAGCTTTTTAAGTAAATCTTCAATGGTTGTAGCAGAAATTATGGTTCTCCTTGCCTCTGAAAACATGAATCCATTATCCACAGCATTATCTAAATATAAAAGCAAATTACTAAAATAACCATTAATATTAAGCAAACCAATGGGTTTCTTATTTGTGACCAAAGATGACCAAGAAGCCACGCAAGCTATTTCTTCCAATGTACCCAGACCTCCTGGTAAAGCAATGAATGCATCGGCAGAATGGTACATGATTGTTATCCGTTCAGGGACACTCCAGACTTGTATTTCCTTACCCATGGTAGGTCCACAAAAACTTGTGAATAGTTTTGGCACGATTCCTAGAACTGGACTTCCTCCGGCGTGTGCTGCTGTAGCGACTGCTCCCATTAAACCCGTACTACCGCCTCCATAAATCAAGAGGATCTTTTGTTGGGCAAGTATTACTCCAACTCTTATGGCTTCATCAGCGAATATGTTATTTTTCCCTGGATAAGCACCTCCAAAGACACAAATTTTTTTAATGCGCTGGGATGAAGTACTTTCCATTTTTTTTTTTTTTCGAGTGCCTGAAAGAGAATGAGTACATGGTGTAATATATAGAGGACTGAGTAGTGAATCAGACAAGAGTAATAATGTCGCCGAAAGTGTATCTGACCTGTCAGAAGAAAATGTTAACCTAACAAAAGATTTTTGCGTGATTTCAGGAAGAAAATCAAAAAGAGAAGAAAAAATCAACCGTAAAAGACAAAAAAAAAAAAAAAAAAAAACGAGAATAATTACACAAATCGAACAACACGTAAATTAAAACAAAATAAAGTTATTGCAAATCAAACCAAAAGCTGAGAAGTCATTTATTGTAGTTGTGATTGTGGCTCACATCTTCCTCTGGTTTTACGTCCAGAAACGGCTTAAACGCCTTCTATGAGTCGAGGATATGCTTCCCATCCAGTTTTCTTACAAGCTGGCAAACAGGGTCTTTTAACATCAGATTTCCAAGATGTTGCCATTCCCTTTGGAATTGCGGCCATAAATCAAGAATTTCTCTTTGTACGTCTCCACTAGGATGCGTCTCAAGAGAAAGTTGGATATTACCCAAATTCTCCTTACTCAGTCCATCCTTAATGAATTCAATTTTATCATCTCGATTAGAGGACGGAATCCCAATAGAACGACATTTACCGTTACACGTCCATCGTGCACATTTGTGGCAATTTGAACTCATGCGCTTTGCTCGTCGCTTCTTTGCAAAAGTGCTTCTACCTGTACCTGGTAAATGCAAAACAGGAAGATATTCATCTTCACGTACCTTGGCTTCAATTATCCAACGTATGTCGTCAGGAATCCCTTTGTGCATAAGCATTCTTAATCTTTCAAGTCGAACTTGGTAAAGCTTCAGTAAAATATTTCGAGGAAAAGGAGGAAATCGTTTCTGCAATCTTGTGAGAATATCATCCATCCTGAAAAAAAAATGAAAAAAATGAAAGAGAAATTGGAAGAGAAATTTATATACAATATCAGTTTTGTGGGTAGCTGATGGAACCGATTTAAATAATCACGGAGTACCGTTATCCGCCATTTAACCGGGGTTAAAAAAAATAAATTAAAAATTATATTTACATCTTTGTAAGAGAAAAGAACTATTAAACAAAAGAAAAGAAAAACAATAAAAGATAGAATGATGGAGAGTAAGGAATATGCAAATCTGATATAATAGATGCTCTCCATCCTTTTGGGTTGCCTCCCAAGAAGCGCTTGGTTTATTGTCCTCAGCCTAACTTAGACCCATGCCATTATTATTCAACATACTTTGGCTCAAAAAGTGGAAACTCCTCCACATCTTGTATTGGAAAGTTCTCATAGTAAGGCTTCAATCTATGACCATTCACTTTGAATGTCTTATCTGTTTTTGGGCTTTGGATTTCAACTGCACCATGAGTAAATACATTAGTAATAACAAAAGGTCCAACCCAACGAGAACGTAACTTACCTGGATATAACTTAAGGCGTGAATGGAAGAGAAGAACTTTTTGTCCAACAACAAATTCTTTTCTTGATATCATCTTGTCATGGAATGCCTTAGTCTTTTCCTTGTAAATCCTAGAATTCTGATAGGCATCATTCCTTATCTCCTCTAATTCTTGTAGGTCAAGTTTTCTTTTCTTTCCTATCTCATCCATCTCCATGTTGCATTGTTTGATAGCCCAATATGATTTATGTTCCAATTCAACCGGAAGATGACAAGGCTTACCATAAACAAGTCGATAAGGAGACATACCAATGGGTGTCTTATATGCTGTCCTATAAGCCCAAAGTGCATCATCAAGTCGTGAACTCCAATCCTTCCTATTTGGATTAACTGTCTTTTCAAGGATGGACTTAACTTCTCGGTTTGACACTTCAGCTTGCCCACTAGTTTGAGGATGATATGAGGTGGAGACCTTGTGTGTGATGTTATACTTCCTCAAAAGTGCTTCCATAGTCCTATTGCAAAAGTGAGTACCTCTATCGCTGATTATGGCCTTTGGCGTTCCAAACCTAGCAAAGATGTTAGTCTTGACAAAATCTGAAACAACTTTAGAGTCATTAGTCCTAGTGGATTTTGCATCCACCCACTTTGAAACATAATCAACGGCAAGTAAAATATAAAGATTACCAAAAGAAGGAGGAAAAGGTCCCATGAAATCCATGCCCCATACATCAAAAATTTCAACAATAAGTATTGGAGTTTGAGGCATTTGATTTCTAGCACCTAAGTTACCAGTTCTTTGGCAACGATCACATGACTTGCAAAAGAGGTATGCATCTTTGAATATGGTAGGCCAATAAAATCCAGAATCAAGAACTTTCATGGCTGTTCTTTTGGATCCAAAGTGTCCTCCACATGCATAAGAGTGACAAAAGGTGAGAATAGATTGAAATTCAGTTTCGAGTACACACCTTCTTATAATCTGATCGGAGCAATGCTTCCAAAGGTAAGGATCATCCCATATGTAGTATTTGGCATCACTCTTGATCTTATTTCTTTGAGCTTGTGTCAACTCTTGTGGCAACTTCTTGGTAACTAAGTAATTAACAATATCAGCATACCAAGGAGTTGTTGTTCTTATAAAAAGAAGTTGCTCATCCGGAAAGTTCTCATTCAAGGGTAGTGCATCATCTTCATGAACTAAACGGCTAAGATGGTCCGCAACCAGGTTGTCACTACCTCTCTTATCTTTTATCTCCAAATCAAACTCTTGTAAGAGAAGTATCCATCTAATCAACCTTGGTTTGGCCTCCTTTTTAGTGAGTAAGTACTTAAGGGCTGCATGGTCAGAAAATACAATTACTTTAGTACCAATTAAATAAGATCGAAATTTTTCTAAAGCAAATACAACAGCCAAAAGTTCTTTTTCAGTAGTGGAATAGTTCAATTGAGCATCATTAAGAGTTCTTGAGGCATAATAAATGGCATGTGAGGCTTTGCCAACCCGTTGGCCCAAAACAGCTCCAATGGCATAGTCACTAGCATCACACATGATTTCAAAAGGTACATTCCAATCTGGTGGTTGGATGATAGGAGCTGATGTCAAGAGTCCCTTCAATGTTTCAAACGCCTCTTTGCATTTATCATCAAAGTGGAAAACCACATCTTTTTGTAGTAGCTTGCAAAGAGGTAATGTGATCTTTGAGAAGTCTTTGATAAATCTCCTATAGAAACCTGCATGTCCAAGAAAAGAACGAACCTCTCTCACATTTGTGGGAGGTGGTAAAGAATGCATAATATCTATTTTAGACTTATCAACCTCTATCCCTCTAGAAGAAATAACATGGCCCAAAACTATTCCTTGTTCTACCATAAAGTGACATTTTTCCCAATTCAAAACAAGGTTAGTTTCCATGCATCTTTCAAGTACAAGTGTAAGGTTCTCTAGACATCTATCAAAAGAATCACCATAGACACTAAAATCATCCATAAACACTTCTATGATATTCTCTACATAATCTGAAAATATGCTAACCATACACCTTTGGAATGTAGCTGGTGCATTACAAAGACCAAATGGCATACGCCGGTATGCAAAAGTACCAAATGGACATGTGAATGTTGTTTTCTCTTGGTCCTCCGGAGCAATGGCTATCTGATTATAACCTGAAAAACCATCAAGAAAACAATAATGAGAATGGCCAGCTAACCTTTCAAGCATTTGATCAATAAAAGGTAAAGGAAAGTGGTCTTTGTGAGTTGTGGAATTAAGTTTACGATAATCAATACAAACTCGCCATCCTATTTGAATCCTAGTAGGAACAAGTTCATTCTCATTATTTGTTACCACCGTTACACCTGATTTCTTTGGAACCACTTGGACTGGGCTCACCCATTTGCTATCCGAGATAGGATAGATCACTCCAACATCTAGGAGCTTCAGTATCTCCTTTTTCACAACCTCCATCATAGGAGGGTTCAATCTTCTTTGTGCTTCTCTTGTTGGTTTAGACCCTTCCTCTAACAAAATCCGGTGCATGCACATGGATGGGCTTATTCCCTTGATATCGGCAATTGTCCAACCAATTGCTGTTTTATGCTCTCTAAGCACCCGGATAAGTCACTCTTCTTGCAAAGGTGTGAGCTCTTTGGCAATGATGACAGGTAGTGTGTCCTTTTCCCCTAAGAACAAATATTTCAAGTGGTTCGGTAGTGGTTTCAACTCTAAAGTTGGTGCCTGCAAAATGGAAGGTAGAAGTTTCTCATTAGATAAAGGCAAATTAATAAATGAAACATCAAACCTTGCATCTTTAGGTTGCAGCGAGTGTAAAGATTCTAGTGCCCCTTCCACATGGTCACTCAAGGCTAGTTTAGCATTCCCCATTCCGAGATGGTTGCTAAGGACTATTTCCACACTATCTTCACCATCTAGCTCATAAGCTTGCTGCACTAGTGAGTCAATTATATCAATATTAAAAACAGAATGCACATCACTAGGATATCTCATGGCCTCAAAAATGTTAAAGCGAATTATTTCACCATCAAATTCCATAGTTAAAGTGCCATCATGTACATCTATTTTAATTCTTGCTGTTTTCAAGAATGGTCTCCCTAATAGAATAGGTGTGGGATTAGAAGACATCTCATCTTCCATCTCAATAACATAAAAGTCAGCGGGAAAAACCAATTCATTAACCTATACAAGAACGTCTTCTACAACTCCTCTTGGATAAGTGTTAGAACGGTCAGCAAGTTGTATTATAACACCGGTTTCCTCTAATGGTCCTAGATTCAATGAAGCATAAATTGAATATGGCATGACATTAATAGATGCCCCTAGATCTAGCATAGCACGCTCAAACCTGGTGTTGCCTATCTTACAAGGAATGGTAAACATACCTGGATCCTTGCATTTAGGTGGGAGTTTCTTTTGAAGAACAGCTGACACATTCTCCCCCACACTTACCTTTTCATTCCATTTCAACTTCTGTTTAGATGTGCACAAATCTTTTAGGAACTTGGCATATCTTGGCACTTGCTTGATAGCATCTAGTAAAGGAATGTTCACCTCTACTTTTCGGAAGGTTTCCAAAATTTCCTTCTCTTGCTCCTCCTTCTTGGACTTTGCTAACCTGTTAGGAAAAGGTGGAGGAGTTATATAGGAAGGAAAGGATGGTTTAGGAATTGCCTTTTTTAGTGGCTCGTTGGGATGTGAAGAGGATGCCATGGTATTGTTCTCCCCTTGAGCACTATCATTTTGTGGTGCCTCTAGCTGTTTCCCACTTCTTAAATTTATAGCATTGGCATTCTCTCTTGGATTCACTATGGTTTGGGAAGGTAATTTCCCAGAATCCCTTGCTTGCATTTGACTCATGGTTGTTGCCAATTGCCCTATTTGAGTCTCCAAATTTCGAATACTTGTCTTTGTTTCCTGTTGAAATTGAATTGTATTAGTAGAAAGAGCTTTAACAAGATCTTCAAGAGAAGTACCTGAATTTTGGGTGGGTGGTAGTTGTTGTCGGGTTTGGTATGGTTGTTGCACTCTTTGCTGAAAACCCGGTGGCCTGTGGTCAAATGGTGGAGGAATAGTTTGTGATTGGTTCCCTCCATAATTGAAGTTTGGATGATCCCTCCATCCTGGATTGTATGTGTTTGAGTAGGGATCATATTTCCTTGATTGGTTCTGAAATCCACCCATGGCATTCACATGTTCATTGGTATCCTCTTGAAGTGTTGGACACATATCAGTTTGGTGCCCTATGTTTGAACATATGCCACAAGCCTTTATTTGTTGTATTTTACCTACAGCCAATTGTTGAACAAGAGAAGTCAGTTTATCAAATTTTTGTTCAAGGGATGATATACTTACCTCATTAACTCTCTTGGATTGTGGTGGTGGATCTTGTCTCATTGAGAACTGTTGAGAATTGGCTGCCATGTTGGAGATTAATGTTCTAGCAGCCCTGGGAGTCTTATCAACTAGAGCTCCCCCACTAGCGGCATCTATCATACTTCTCTCCATGGGCATGAGACCTTCATAGAAGTATTGGATGAGAAGTTGTTCACTTATCTGATGGTGTGGACATGATGCACAAAGTTTCTTGAACCTCTCCCAATATTCATATAAGGACTCTCCGTTGTATTGCCGAATCCCACATATCTCTTTCCTAATGTTGGCAGCCTTAGATGCTGGGAAATACCTTTCCAAGAATGCTTTCTTCAAATCATTCCATGTAGTGATGGTCCCGGATGGTAGATAGTAGAGCCATTCCTTTTCTGAATCAGCTAGAGAGAATGGGAAGGCTCTCAACTTAACTTGCTCTTCCGTGACCCCTGTTGGTCTCATGCTTGAGCAAACTACATGGAATTCCTTGAGGTGCTTATTTGGATCCTCTCCTGCAAAACCATGAAAAGTTGGGAGAAGGTGAATCAAACCAGATTTTAATTCAAAAGCTACCTCAAGATTAGCATATTCAATGCATAATGGTTGTTGACCCAAGTCCGGAGCGGCTAGCTCCTTGAGAGTTCGGTTGTCAGCTGCTGCCATCTCTCCTTGCTTCTCTTGGATGTTTTGGATCAACTCCTCGATTGGTTGTTGGTGAGAAGTTATAAATTCCCGAATTTTTCTAAGTCGTAAGTCTTTTTCGGGAGCTTGGAACATTCACTAATAAAAAAAAAATAAGAAAGTAAATAATTAGAACAGAAAATAAGAATAAACCAATAAACTAATAAACTAAAGAAAGCAATCCCCGGCAACGGCGCCAAAAATTTGATGCACCCAAAAGAGTGTATCTTATTTAACCTTGCACTAAAAAGATCAATTGTAAGTATAATGATTAGCAAGGGTCGAGTCCTCAGGGATTGGGTTTTAATCTATGAGTTATTAGTTTATAACTTGCGTTCAAAGAAAACAATAAAAGAAAAGGGTTTTTGAAGCCAGATTTAAACTAAAGTAAATAATAAGAATAAGATGCAAGGCGGTATAACCAGCCAATAAAAATATATATACTAAATTAGGCGGTATAACCAGCCAATAAAAATAAAACAAAGTTAATATACAAATTGGGCGGTATAACCAGCCAATAAAAATAAATATACTTTTAAAAAATAAGCAAACTAGAAAAGTAAGAAAACAAGTAAGTAAGAAGAATCAAATATGAAAAATATGGTTAAGGTTTCATTCTCCACCACTAGACATCATTAAGAATCAATTTCAGATCTATCAATATCAACCAACTATCAAAGTTAACAACCGTAGATAACAACAAGCTCTGTTATCCCAATCTTTCCTTAGTTTGTCGTTAAATAGAACAAGCTCTCTATTTAATCTCTAACCATTAAACAACCTAGAATAAGCTCTCTAAATTCAATTTAATGGCAGCTTTATGATGAGAAAGATAGGTTGATCTAAGAAACAAACACATAAGCTCGGATTGTTCAACTTAGGTTATGTTCCACTTTGCAATTATTGAAAACTTGACCATAATCATTAATCACAAATTGCCACTTATGAATAGGAAATCAAGACAATTACACGGATCAAGACTCCTAGACTAGCAATAGATAATTATCAAGATCTATCTAGTTGTACACCTAAATAAATCAAGACAACATCATGAACAATTCTTGTAGAAGAACATAAGCAACTTTGATAGAAAATTAATGATAGATAGAATCTGAAAATCAATCACAAAACATGTGATAACTCGTATAATTATATAGTTTTTAGTTATGTTTTATTATTGTTTTGTGTCAAATACGAGTTATTATTGTTTAGTCTAATTGTGTTTATGATCTTTTATATTTTTATGTAATTTGGTGCTTTTCACAAGTTTCTTTAAGTGATTTCAGATTACTAGAATTAAGGGCAAATCCAGTTCAGTTCCAGTTCCAACACATTTTGCCATATCAGCTATATCTGGAGTTTCACTGAAGCAATAAGGCTAAACATTGTAGCCTTGCAAAGCTAAGAGGCATATCTATCTTTTTCATGTTTTATACTTCTTGAAACGGAGTCGTTTTCCCTAGCGAAATCGACCATCAAGTTGGCTGATGTGCAATGACGTCTGTGCTGACCTGTTTTCGTATTTTGCCCATATCTTCTTATCCACATCAGCAAATGAGCTGATTCCAATGGCTATGGATCCGTAACTGATACGGGAACCTTTGTCTAGAAGACCATATGATCAGATCAGGCCTCTAATATTGACGAAATCGACCATCAAGTTGGCTGATGTGCAATGACGTCTGTGCTGACATGTTTTCGTATTTTGCCCATATCTGCTTATCCACATCAGAAAATGAGCTGATTCTAACGGCTATGGATCCGTAACTGATAGGGGAACCTTTTTATAGAAGACCATGTGATCAGATCAGGCCTCCAACATTGACGAAATCGACCATCAAGTTGGCTGATCAAAATTGTCATACAATATGACGAAAATTGTTAGAAAAATTCACCCACCTATTATACCTACCTTTGAAATTTGTAAAGCTTGTTTCTTGTCATTTAGCCCTCCAAAATGTGTATAAATAGAGGGCCTTGGATGATTGTAGAGGATCATATTGTACATAGGTAGGATATTAGCCATTTTAATAAAATTCTCTAAGTTTTCTTCTTCTTTCTTTTCTCTAGTTTTCTTTTTCTTTAGAGAGAGCAAGAGGTTGGATAATTAATATTCTTCCTCTTCTTCTTTCTTTCTTTTATTTTCTTCTTAGATTTTCTTTAATTTTATGTTTATGTTTACAATGCCTATGCTAGGCTAAACTTCTATTTGGTTAAGGGTGATTTCAAAGCCCTAGACATGTTTTGTGATTGATTTTCAGATTCTATCTATCATTAATTTTCTATCAAAGTTGCTTATGTTCTTCTACAAGAATTGTTCATGATGTTGTCTTGATTTATTTAGGTGTACAACTAGATAGATCTTGATAATTATCTATTGCTAGTTTAGGAGTCTTGATCCGTGTAATTGTCTTGATTTCCTATTCATAAGTGGCAATTTGTGATTAATGATTATGGTCAAGTTTTCAATAATTGCAAAGTGGAACATAACCTAAGTTGAACAATCCGAGCTTATGTGTTTGTTGCTTAGATCAACCTATCTTTCTCATCATAAAGCTGCCATTAAATTGAATTTAGAGAGCTTATTCTAGGTTGTTTAATGGTTAGAGATTAAATAGAGAACTTGTTCTATTTAACGACAAACTAAGGAAAGATTGGGGTAACAGAGCTTGTTGTTATCTACGGTTGTTAACTTTGATAGTTGGTTGATATTGATAGATCTGAAATTGATTCTTAATGATGTCTAGTGGTGGAGAATGAAACCTTAACCATATTTTTCATATTTGATTCTTCTTACTTATTTGTTTTCTTACTTTTAGTTTGCTTATTTTTTATATTTATTTTTATTGGCTGGTTATACCGCCTAATTTGTATATTAACTTTGTTTTATTTTTATTGGCTGGTTATACCGCCTAATTTAGTATATATATTTTTATTGGCTGGTTATACCGCCTTGCATCTTATTCTTATTATTTACTTTAGTTTAAATCTGGCTTCAAAAACCCCTTTTCTTTTATTGTTCTTGAATTTAAGTTTTAAACTATTAACTTATAAACTAAAACCCAATCCCTGAGGACTCGACCCTTGCTGACTACTATACTTACAATTTATCTTTTTAGTGCAAGGTTAAATAAGATACACTCTTTTGGGTGCATCAAATTTTTGGCGCCGTTGCCGGGGATTGTTTTCTTTAGTTTATTTGTTACTTGGTTTATTCTTATTTTCAGTTCTAATTAGTATTATTTTCTTGTACATACATGTTTTTCTTTTCAAATTTTGAAAAAAAAAAAGATGGAATTAAGCAATCTAACACTTGAAGAGTTGGTGGCATACATGAACATGGAGAATCAACAAGCCAATCTCACTTCCTCAGTTCAACAATTGGCCATGGGAGGATGTCAAGGCCATCAAGTGTTCCAAGATCAACAGTATGATCATTACTCAAACACTTACCATGAGGGATGGTGGGATCATACTAATTATGGCTACTCGAAAAATTACCAAGAAGTAGATCCTTATGCCAATTACACTTATCCATCTAGCTTCAATCAATCATGGTCTCAAGAACCAGATCTTTTTCAACCACCACATATGACTCAAAACTCAGGTACTTCTTTAGAAGATCTTGTCTATTCTCTTGTTACTGATACTTTGCAATTTCAACAGGAAACAAGGGCAAGCATCCAGAGTTTGGAAAAGCAAATGATCCAATTGACTAGTAGTATGGTGGGATGGGTAGCACAAAGATCTGAAGAACTCCCTGCCCAAACGATGATTAACCCAAAGGAGAATGCTACTATTGTGACCTTGAGGAATGAGGAACAAGATGAGGATGAGACAAAATTAGAGATGGATTCTATTCTTGAGGATAATGAAGCCACAAATCCAAATAAGAGTATTTCGGCACCTGAGGTAACGTTTAAGGTTCCACTTTTTACTAATGTTTCTTCTCCACCTTTTCCTAGTAGATTTGCAAAGTTCAAGGAGGAAGAACATGAACAACACATGCCAGAAACCTTAAACAACTTGTTTGTGGATGCCATTCAACAAGTATCAAAATATGCTCCATTCCTCGATGAGATATGCACCACAAAGGATGATGGAATAATACTTGTAATGGAGAATGCATCCACTGTTGTGCAAAGAAAGCTTCCTCTCAAACGCATAAATTTGGAAAATTTCATGTATGAGCCTGACAAGCCTAAAAAGCCAAGAAGGGGTGTTGGTTAGGTTCAAAACACTAACTCAAGTGTTAATTGGGAAGGCAACCCAATTAAAGAAGAAATTGCCAACCTTCCATATTCAGATTTGCTTTCTCTTTCTCTTTCTTTTCCTTTTTCTTTTATTATTTTTATTTTTATTGTTTTTATTTTTATTTTTTATGTTTACTTGTTAATTTTTGTTTAGTATTTTAGAATTATTTAGGTTGCATGAGTTTGTTTTGTTTTGTTTTGAGTCTAGTTATTCCTATTCTTATGTTATTAGTTCTTTTCTCTTACACATGATTCTTTCATTTGGGTTAATAGACTTACATTGAGGACAATGTAAGAATTAAGTGTGGGGGGAATGATTTAGGATTTCTTTTATTTTTGTCTACTATTTTTTTTTTATGAGTCTTTATTATTATTATTTTTTTTTTGTGAGTTTTAGTTCCTTTTTAATACAATGATGAGATATGAATTGCATAAGTCTAAAACAGATTTATTAGTGAGAAGATTTTCATGAGAATTGAGCTTGATGTCAACCTTTTTATGAGCCAATGTTAATATGATATGTTGATTGAGAAAGAAGCATGTTTAGACTTAATCTGACTTGTATAATCATCCTTGTGAGTTTTTGAGCCTATAATGATTGATGCATTATACAAATCAATCTAATTTCTTTCTTGAGTGCTCTTATGATTACATGATTCTCTAGAACTTGCTTTAAACAGTTTGAGACTATATTGATACATGTGACAACATGAATATGATAGAGGCATTAGGATTATAACCAGAGCCAAACAGCCATCCATTATTAATGTTCCAAGAGAACACACCCTTAGTGAACCAATTTGAGCCTACATTGAATAAGCTATCTCTTTGGTAACCATAACTTGTCCCTAACCTAAATATACTTATATCCTTACCCTTGTTCTAAAGATGGATTATATATTTTGAGACATATTGCAAAAAAAAAACAAGGGATATTTTTAGTTAAAATTTTGGGTTAGAAACAAGAAATAAGTGTGGGGGGAAAAGAAAAGAAAAGTCAAGAGAAAAAGAAATGGAATACTGGCAAATACATTCCTATGTAAAAAAAAAAATATGAATCATCTCTTGAATTTGTGGAAAAAGATGTTACAAAGTTGTTTAGAATGAAGAAAAGGCCCAACATGAATATTCGGCCTAGGTGATTATGTGCTTTATAAGAGTTTTGAGAAGTTTTATTTGTATGATCCTATTATGTCTCTAAACTCTATGAACTCTTTGGAACCTTTGTGATATCTTTATCCTTTTGTTCTTTAACCACATTATAACCCTTTGGCCCCATTACAACCTTGAATAAAGACCTCTTGATTTATGAAGTTGTATGATCTAAATAGTAGAGAATAGGTGGACAAGCAAGCATATGGTAGAAGTGTTTTCATGAGATTGATTGAGTGTAAACACTTTACCACTCCTTTAAAGAGTGAAAATCAAGAGAGTATCCCATGTGAGAAGTTGAGATTAAGTTTGAATATGCACTATTTTGATTGAAATATGTTATGTTAATATTGGCTTAACTCAAACTATTTACATTCAAGCAAGATTTTTTGTGAATTCCTTTAAGCTATTGATTAGTTTTTAAGACTTGTCCAATGATTATCTCAAATTTATATTGGAAGGATTAGTTATAATTATTATTTTTAGTTTTTCTTATGTTTTCAATGTTTGTGGGTATCGTCCTAGTAAACCCTCACGAGACTAAACTCGTCCACTAGGGACACCTAGGGGTTTAAAGGCTTGTGTCAAATGCTAAGTGCCACCGTGATTTCCTATGAAAGTGGATTAGATTAGATTCTCTTATTTTATTTTTATTGAGTCGTTGCTAGGGACTAGCAACAATCTAAGTGTGGGGGTGTGATAACTCGTATAATTATATAGTTTTTAGTTATGTTTTATTATTGTTTTGTGTCAAATACGAGTTATTATTGTTTAGTCTAATTGTGTTTATGATCTTTTATATTTTTATGTAATTTGGTGTTTTTCACAAGTTTCTTTGAGTGATTTCAGATTACTAGAATTAAGGGCAAATCCAGTTCAGTTCCAGTTCCGACACATTTTGCCATATCAGCTATATCTGGAGTTTCACTGAAGCAATAAGGCTGAAAATTGTAGCCTTGCAAAGCTAAGAGGCATATCTATCTTTTTCATGTTTTATACTTCTTGAAACGGAGTCGTTTTCCCTAGCGAAATCGACCATGAAGTTGGCTGATGTGCAATGACGTCTGTGCTGACCTGTTTTCGTATTTTGCCCATATCTTCTTATCCACATCAGCAAATGAGCTGATTCCAATGGCTATGGATCCGTAACTGATACGGGAACCTTTGTCTAGAAGACCATATGATCAGATCAGGCCTCTAATATTGACGAAATCGACCATCAAGTTGGCTGATGTGCAATGACGTCTGTGCTGACATGTTTTCGTATTTTGCCCATATCTGCTTATCCACATCAGAAAATGAGCTGATTCTAACGGCTATGGATCCGTAACTGATAGGGGAACCTTTTTCTAGAAGACCATGTGATCAGATCAGGCCTCCAACATTGACGAAATCGACCATCAAGTTGGCTGATCAAAATTGTCATACAATATGACGAAAATTGTTAGAAAAATTCACCCACCTATTATACCTACCTTTGAAATTTGTAAAGCTTGTTTCTTGTCATTTAGCCCTCCAAAATGTGTATAAATAGAGGGCCTTGGATGATTGTAGAGGATCATATTGTACATAGGTAGGATATTAGCCATTTTAATAAAATTCTCTAAGTTTTCTTCTTCTTTCTTTTCTCTAGTTTTCTTTTTCTTTAGAGAGAGCAAGAGGTTGGATAATTAATATTCTTCCTCTTCTTCTTTCTTTCTTTTATTTTCTTCTTAGATTTTCTTTAATTTTATGTTTATGTTTACAATGCCTATGCTAGGCTAAACTTCTATTTGGTTAAGGGTGATTTCAAAGCCCTAGACATGTTTTGTGATTGATTTTCAGATTCTATCTATCATTAATTTTCTATCAAAGTTGCTTATGTTCTTCTACAAGAATTGTTCATGATGTTGTCTTGATTTATTTAGGTGTACAACTAGATAGATCTTGATAATTATCTATTGCTAGTTTAGGAGTCTTGATCCGTGTAATTGTCTTGATTTCCTATTCATAAGTGGCAATTTGTGATTAATGATTATGGTCAAGTTTTCAATAATTGCAAAGTGGAACATAACCTAAGTTGAACAATCCGAGCTTATGTGTTTGTTGCTTAGATCAACCTATCTTTCTCATCATAAAGCTGCCATTAAATTGAATTTAGAGAGCTTATTCTAGGTTGTTTAATGGTTAGAGATTAAATAGAGAGCTTGTTCTATTTAACGACAAACTAAGGAAAGATTGGGGTAACAGAGCTTGTTGTTATCTACGGTTGTTAACTTTGATAGTTGGTTGATATTGATAGATCTGAAATTGATTCTTAATGATGTCTAGTGGTGGAGAATGAAACCTTAACCATATTTTTCATATTTGATTCTTCTTACTTATTTGTTTTCTTACTTTTAGTTTGCTTATTTTTTATATTTATTTTTATTGGCTGGTTATACCGCCTAATTTGTATATTAACTTTGTTTTATTTTTATTGGCTGGTTATACCGCCTAATTTAGTATATATATTTTTATTGGCTGGTTATACCGCCTTGCATCTTATTCTTATTATTTACTTTAGTTTAAATCTGGCTTCAAAAACCCCTTTTCTTTTATTGTTCTTGAATTTAAGTTTTAAACTATTAACTTATAAACTAAAACCCAATCCCTGAGGACTCGACCCTTGCTAACTACTATACTTACAATTTATCTTTTTAGTGCAAGGTTAAATAAGATACACTCTTTTGGGTGCATCAACATGTCTAGGGCTTTGAAATCACCCTTAACCAAATAGAAGTTTAGCCTAGCATAGGCATTGTAAACATAAACATAAAATTAAAGAGAATCTAAGAAGGAAATAAAAGAAAGAAAGAAAGAAGAAGAAGAAAATAAAGAAAAAGAAAACTAGAGAAAAGAAAGAAGAAGAAAACTTAGAGAATTTTATTACAATGGCTAATATCCTACCAATGTACAATATGATCCCTTACAATCATCCAAGGCCCTCTATTTATACACATTTTGGAGGGCTAAATGACAAGAGACAAGCTTTACAAATTTCAAAGGTAGGTATATGACGATTTTGATCAGCCAACTTGATGGTCGATTTCGTCAATATTGGAGGCCTGATCTGATCACATGGTCTTCTAGACAAAGGTTTCCCTATCAGTTACGGAACCATAGCCGTTGGAATCAGCTCATTTGCTGATATGGTTAAGCAGATATGGGCAAAATACGAAAACATGTCAGCACAGACGTCATTGCACATCAGCCACCTTGATGGTCGATTTCTTCAATATTGGAGGCCTGATCTGATCACATGGTCTTCTAGACAAAGGTTCCCCTATCAGTTACGGAACCATAGCCGTTGGAATCCGCTCATTTGCTGATGTGGATAAGAAGATATGGGCATAATACGAAAACATGTCAGCACAAACGTCATTGCACATCAGCCAACTTGATGGTCGATTTCGCTAGGGAAAACGACTCCGTTTTAAGAAGTGTAAAACATGAAAAAGATAGATATGCCTCTTAGCTTTGCATGGCTACAAATTTCAGCCTTATTGCTTCAGTGAAACTCGAGATATAGCTGATATGGTAAAAGGTGTCGGAACTGAAACTGAACTGGATTTGCCCTTAATTCTAGTAATCTGAAATCACTCAAAGAAACTTGTGAAAAACACCAAAATACATAAAAATATAAAAGATCATAAACACAATTAGACTAAACAATAATAACTCGTATTTGACACAAAACATTAATAAAACATAACTAAAAACTATATAATTATACGAGTTATCAGGAACCAATCACAAACTATTCCTCCACCATTTGACCACAGGCCACCGGGTTTTCAGCAAAGAGTGCAACAACCATACCAAACCCGACAACAACTACCACCCACCCAAAATTCAGGTACTTCTCTTGAAGATCTTGTTAAAGCTCTTTCTACTAATACAATTCAATTTCAACAGGAAACAAAGACAAGTATTCGAAATTTGGAGACTCAAATAGGGCAATTGGCAACAACCATGAGTCAAATGCAAGCAAGGGATTCTGGGAAATTACCTTCCCAAACCATAGTGAATCCAAGAGAGAATGCCAATGCTATAACTTTAAGAAGTGGGAAACAGCTAGAGACACCACAAAATGATAGTGCTCAAGGGGAGAACAATACCATGGCATCCTCTTCACATCCCAACGAGCCACTAAAAAAGGTAATTCCTAAACCATCATTTCCTTCTTATATAACTCCTCCACCTTTTCCTGGCAGGTTAGCAAAGTCCAAGAAGGAGGAGCAAGAGAAGGAAATTTTCGAAACTTTCCGGAAAGTAGAGGTGAACATTCCTTTACTAGATGCTATCAAGCAAGTGCCAAGATATGCCAAGTTCCTAAAAGAGTTGTGCACATCTAAACGGAAGTTGAAATGGAATGAAAAGGTAAGTGTGGGGGAGAATGTGTCAGCTGTTCTTCAAAAGAAACTCCCACCTAAATGCAAGGATCCAGGTATGTTTACCATTCCTTGTAAGATAGGCAACACCAGGTTTGAGCGTGCTATGCTAGATCTAGGGGCATCTATTAATGTCATGCCATATTCAATTTATGCTTCATTGAATCTAGGACCATTAGAGGAAACCGGTGTTATAATACAACTTGCTGACCGTTCTAACACTTATCCAAGAGGAGTTGTAGAAGACGTTCTTGTACAGGTTAATGAATTGGTTTTTCCCGCTGACTTTTATGTTATTGAGATGGAAGATGAGATGTCTTCTAATCCCACACCTATTCTATTAGGGAGACCATTCTTGAAAACAGCAAGAACTAAAATAGATGTACATGATGGCACTTTAACTATGGAATTTGATGGTGAAATAATTCGCTTTAACATTTTTGAGGCCATGAGATATCCTAGTGATGTGCATTCTGTTTTTAATATTGATATAATTGACTCACTAGTGCAGCAAGCTTATGAGCTAGATGGTGAAGATAGTGTGGAAATAGTCCTTAGCAACCATCTCGGAATGGGGAATGCTAAACTAGCCTTGAGTGACCATGTGGAAGGGGCACTAGAATCTTTACACTCGCTGCCACCTAAAGATGCAAGGTTTGATGTTTCATTTATTGATTTGCCTTTATCTAATGAGAAACTTCTACCTTCCATTTTGCAGGCACCAACTTTAGAGTTGAAACCACTACCGAACCACTTGAAATATGTGTTCCTAGGTAAAAAGGACACACTACCGATCATCATTGCCAAAGAGCTCACACTTTTGCAAGAAGAGCGACTTATCCGGGTGCTTAGAGAGCATAAAACAGCAATTGGTTGGACAATTGCCGATATCAAGGGAATAAGCCCATCCATGTGCATGCACCGGATTTTGTTAGAGGAAGGGTCCAAACCAACAAGAGAAGCACAAAGAAGATTGAACCCTCCTATGATGGAGGTTGTGAAAAAGGAGATACTGAAGCTCCTAGATGTTGGAGTGATCTATCCTATCTCGGATAGCAAATGGGTGAGCCCGGTCCAAGTGGTTCCAAAGAAATCAGGTGTAACGGTGGTAACAAATAATGAGAATGAACTTGTTCCTACTAGGATTCAAACAGGATGGCGAGTTTGTATTGATTATCGTAAACTTAATTCCACAACTCGCAAAGACCACTTTCCTTTACCTTTTATTGATCAAATGCTTGAAAGGTTAGCTGGCCATTCTCATTATTGTTTTCTTGATGGTTTTTCAGGTTATAATCAGATAGCCATTGCTCCGGAGGACCAAGAGAAAACAACATTTACATGTCCATTTGGTACTTTTGCATACCGGCGTATGCCATTTGGTCTTTGTAATGCACCAGCTACATTCCAAAGGTGTATGGTTAGCATATTTTCAGATTATGTAGAGAATATCATAGAACTGTTTATGGATGATTTTAGTGTCTATGGTGATTCTTTTGATAGATGTCTAGAGAACCTTACACTTGGACTTGAAAGATGCATGGAAACTAACCTTGTTTTGAATTGGGAAAAATGTCACTTTATGGTAGAACAAGGAATAGTTTTGGGCCATGTTATTTCTTCTAGAGGGATAGAGGTTGATAAGTCTAAAATAGATATTATGCATTCTTTACCACCTCCCACAAATGTGAGAGAGGTTCGTTCTTTTCTTGGACATGCAGGTTTCTATAGGAGATTTATCAAAGACTTCTCAAAGATCACATTACCTCTTTGCAAGCTACTACAAAAAGATGTGGTTTTCCATTTTGATGATAAATGCAAAGAGGCGTTTGAAACATTGAAGGGACTCTTGACATCAGCTCCTATCATCCAACCACCAGATTGGAATGTACCTTTTGAAATCATGTGTGACGCTAGTGACTATGCTATTGGAGCTGTTTTGGGCCAACGGGTTG
The DNA here is from genome assembly GCA_030761205.1 of Fremontodendron californicum. Classification (NCBI taxonomy): domain Eukaryota; kingdom Viridiplantae; phylum Streptophyta; class Magnoliopsida; order Malvales; family Malvaceae; genus Fremontodendron; species Fremontodendron californicum. The sequence continues at coordinate 3,695,696 of JAULJL010000019.1, read as the reverse complement.
GCAAAGCCTCACATGCCATTTATTATGCCTCACGAACTCTTAATGATGCTCAATTGAACTATTCCACTACTGTAAAAGAACTTTTGGCTGTTGTATTTGCTTTAGAAAAATTTCGATCTTATTTAATTGGTACTAAAGTAATTGTATATTCTGACCATGCAGCCCTTAAGTACTTACTCACTAAAAAGGAGGCCAAACCAAGGTTGATTAGATGGATACTTCTCTTACAAGAGTTTGATTTGGAGATAAAAGATAAGAGAGGTAGTGACAACCTGGTTGCGGACCATCTTAGCCGTTTAGTTCATGAAGATGATGCACTACCCTTGAATGAGAACTTTCCGGATGAGCAACTTCTTTTTATAAGTACAACAACTCCTTGGTATGCTGATATTGTTAATTACTTAGTTACCAAGAAGTTGCCACAAGAGTTGACACAAGCTCAAAGAAATAAGATCAAGAGTGATGCCAAATACTACATATGGGATGATCCTTACCTTTGCAAGCATTGCTCCGATCAGATTATAAGAAGGTGTGTACTCGAAACTGAATTTCAATCTATTCTCACCTTTTGTCACTCTTATGCATGTGGGGGACACTTTGGATCCAAAAGAACAGCCATGAAAGTTCTTGATTCTGGATTTTATTGGCCTACCATATTCAAAGATGCATACCTCTTTTGCAAGTCATGTGATCGTTGCCAAAGAACAGGTAACTTAGGTGCTAGAAATCAAATGCCTCAAACTCCAATACTTATTGTTGAAATTTTTGATGTATGGGGCATGGATTTCATGGGACCTTTTCCTCCTTCTTTTGGTAATCTTTATATTTTACTTGCCGTTGATTATGTTTCAAAGTGGGTGGAAGCAAAATCCACTAGGACTAATGACTCTAAAGTTGTTTCAGATTTTGTCAAGACTAACATCTTTGCTAGGTTTGGAACGCCAAAGGCCATAATCAGCGATAGAGGTACTCACTTTTGCAATAGGACTATGGAAGCACTTTTGAGGAAGTATAACATCACACACAAGGTCTCCACCTCATATCATCCTCAAACTAGTGGGCAAGCTGAAGTGTCAAACCGAGAAGTTAAGTCCATCCTTGAAAAGACAGTTAATCCAAATAGGAAGGATTGGAGTTCACGACTTGATGATGCACTTTGGGCTTATAGGACAGCATATAAGACACCCATTGGTATGTCTCCTTATCGACTTGTTTATGGTAAGCCTTGTCATCTTCCGGTTGAATTGGAACATAAATCATATTGGGCTATCAAACAATGCAACATGGAGATGGATGAGATAGGAAAGAAAAGAAAACTTGACCTACAAGAATTAGAGGAGATAAGGAATGATGCCTATCAGAATTCTAGGATTTACAAGGAAAAGACTAAGGCATTCCATGACAAGATGATATCAAGAAAAGAATTTGTTGTTGGACAAAAAGTTCTTCTCTTCCATTCACGCCTTAAGTTATATCCAGGTAAATTACGTTCTCGTTGGGTTGGACCTTTTGTTATTACTAATGTATTTACTCATGGTGCAGTTGAAATCCAAAGCCCGAAAACAGATAAGGCATTCAAAGTGAATGGTCATAGATTGAAGCCTTACTATGAGAACTTTCCAATACAAGATGTGGAGGATTTTCCACTTTTTGAGCCAAAGTATGTTGAATAATAATGGCATGGGTCTAAGTCAGGCTGAGGACAATAAACCAAGCGCTTCTTGGAGAGGCAACCCAAAAGGATGGAGAGCATCTATCTATTATAATAGCATTACATTGAGGACAATGTAAAAATTATGTGTGGGGGGAAGAATTTAGGATTTTATTTAGAGTGTTTTGTTTTTGAGTCTTTTTATGTTGTTTTTCTTTCTGATCCTTGTTTTGAAAATAACTAGATGTAAATATAATTTTTTTTAACCCCGGTTAAATGGCGGATAACGGTACTCCGTGATTATTTAAATCGGTTCCATCAGCTACCCACAAAACTGATATTGTATATAAATTTCTCTTCCAATTTCTCTTTCAATTTTTTTCATTTTTTTTTTCAGGATGGATGATATTCTCACAAGATTGCAGAAACGATTTCCTCCTTTTCCTCGAAATATTTTACTGAAGCTTTACCAAGTTCGACTTGAAAGATTAAGAATGCTTATGCACAAAGGGATTCCTGACGACATACGTTGGATAATTGAAGCCAAGGTACGTGAAGATGAATATCTTTCTGTTTTGCATTTACCAGGTACAGGTAGAAGCACTTTTGCAAAGAAGCGACGAGCAAAGCGCATGAGTTCAAATTGCCACAAATGTGCACGATGGACGTGTAACGGTAAATGTCGTTCTATTGGGATTCCGTCCTCTAATCGAGATGATAAAATTGAATTCATTAAGGATGGACTGAGTAAGGAGAATTTGGGTAATATCCAACTTTCTCTTGAGACGCATCCTAGTGGAGACGTTGATAACTCGTATAATTATATAGTTTTTAGTTATGTTTTATTATTGTTTTGTGTCAAATACGAGTTATTATTGTTTAGTCTAATTGTGTTTATGATCTTTTATATTTTTATGTATTTTGGTGTTTTTCATAAGTTTCTTTGAGTGATTTCAGATTACTAGAATTAAGGGCAAATCCAGTTCAGTTCCAGTTCCGACACCTTTTGCCATATCAGCTATATCTCGAGTTTCACTGAAGCAATAAGGCTGAAATTTGTAGCCGTGCAAAGCTAAGAGGCATATCTATCTTTTTCATGTTTTACACTTCTTGAAACGGAGTCGTTTTCCCTAGCGAAATCGACCATCAAGTTGGCTGATGTGCAATGACGTCTGCGCTGACCTGTTTTCGTATTTTGCCCATATCTACTTATCCACATCAGCAAATGAGCTGATTCCAACGGCTATGGATCCGTAACTGATAGGGTAACATTTTTCTAGAAGACCATGTGATCAGATAAGGCCTCCAAAATTGACAAAATCGACCATCAAGTTGGCTGATCAAAATTGTCATGTATGACGAAAATTGTTAGAAAAATGCACCCACCTATGATACCTACCTTTGAAATTTGTAAAGCTTGTCTCTTGTCAATTAGCCCTCCAAAATGTGTATAAATAGAGGTTCTTGGATGATTGTAGAGGATCATATTGTACATAGGTAGGATATTAGCCATTTTAATAAAATTCTCTAAGTTTTCTTCTTCTTTCTTTTCTCTAGTTTTCTTTCTTTTCTCTAGTTTTCTTTTTCTTTAGAAAGGGCAAGAGGTTGGATAATTAATATTCTTCTTCTTCTTCTTTCTTTCTTTTATTTTCTTCTTAGATTCTATTTAATTTTATGTTTATAATGCCTATGCTAGGCTAAACTTCTATTTGGTTAAGGGTGATTTCAAAGCCCTAGACATGTTTTGTGATTGATTTTCAGATTCTATCTATCATTAATTTTCTATCAAAGTTGCTTATGTTCTTCTACAAGAATTGTTCATGATGTTGTCTTGATTTGTTTAGGTGTACAACTAGATAGATCTTGATAATTATCTATTGCTAGTTTAGGAGTCTTGATCCGTGTAATTGTCTTGATTTCCTATTCATAAGTGGCAATTTGTGATTAATGATTATGGTCAAGTTTTCAATAATTGCAAAGTGGAACATAACCTAAGTTGAACAATCCGAGCTTATGTGTTTGTTGCTTAGATCAACCTATCTTTCTCATCATAAAGCTGCCATTAAATTGAATCTAGAGAGCTTATTCTAGGTTGTTTGATGGTTAGAGATTAAATAGAGAGCTTGTTCTATTTAACGACAAACTAAGGAAAGATTGGGATAACAGAGCTTGTTGTTATCTACGGTTGTTAACTTTGATAGTTGGTTGATATTGATAGATCTGAAATTGATTCTTAATGATGTCTAGTGGTGGAGAATGAAACCTTAACCATATTTTTCATATTTGATTCTACTTACTTACTTGTTTTCTTACTTTTCTAGTTTGCTTATTTTTAAAAGTATATTTATTTTTATTGGCTGGTTATACCGCCTAATTTGTATATTAACTTTGTTTTATTTTTATTGGCTGGTTATACCGCCTAATTTAGTATATATATTTTTATTGGCTGGTTATACCGCCTAATTTAGTATATATATTTTTATTGGCTGGTTATACCGCCTTGCATCTTATTCTTATTATTTACTTTAGTTTAAATCTGGCTTCAAAAACCCCATTTCTTTTATTGTGTTCTTGAATTTAAGTTTTAAACTATTAACTTATAAACTAAAACCCAATCCCTGAGGACTCGACCCTTGCTAACTACTATACTTACAATTTATCTTTTTAGTGCAAGGTTAAATAAGATACACTCTTTTGGGTGCATCAAATTTTTGGCGCCGTTGCCGGGGATTGTTTTCTTTAGTTTATTTGTTACTTGGTTTATTCTTATTTTCAGTTCTAATTAGTATTATTTTCTTGTACATACAAGTTTTTCTTTTCAAATTTAAAAAAAAAAAAAAAAAACAATGGAATTGAGCAATCTAACACTTGAAGAGTTGGTGGCATACATGAACATGGAGAATCAACAAGCCAATCTCACCTCCCCAGTTCAACAATTGGCCATGGGAGGATGTCAAGCCCATCAAGTGTTCCAAGACCAACAGTATGATCATTACTCAAACACTTACCATGAGGGATGGTGGGATCATACTAATTATGGCTACTCGAAAAATTACCAAGAAGTAGATCCTTATGCCAATTACACTCATCCATCTAGCTTCAATCAATCATGGTCTCAAGAACCAGATCTTTTTCAACCACCACATATGACTCAAAACTCAGGTACTTCTTTAGAAGATCTTGTCTATTCTCTTGTTACTGATTCTTTGCAATTTCAACAGGAAACAAGGGCAAGCATCCAGAGTTTGGAAAAGCAAATGAGCCAATTGGCTAGTAGTATGGTGGGATGGGTAGCACAAAGATCTGAAGAACTCCCAGCCCAAACGATGGTTAACCCAAAGGAGAATGCTACTATTGTGACCTTGAAGAATGAGGAACAAGATGAGGATGAAATAAAATTAGAGATGGATTCTATTCTTGAGGATAATGAAGCCAAAGATCCAAATAAGAGTATTTCGGCACCTGAGGTAACGTTTAAGGTTTCACTTTTTACTAATGTTTCTTCTCCACCTTTTCCTAGTAGATTTGCAAAGTTCAAGGAGGAAGAATGATGCACCCAAAAGAGTGTATCTTATTTAACCTTGCACTAAAAAGATCAATTGTAAGTATAGTAGTTAGCAAGGGTCGAGTCCTCAGGGATTGGGTTTTAGTTTATAAGTTGATAGTTTAAAACTTAAATTCAAGAACAATAAAAGAAAAGGGGTTTTTGAAATCAGATTTAAACTAAAGTAAATAATAAGAATAAGATGCAAGGCGGTATAACCAGCCAATAAAAATATATATACTAAATTAGGCGGTATAACCAGCCAATAAAAATATATATACTAAATTAGGCGGTATAACCAGCCAATAAAAATAAAACAAAATTAATATACAAATTAGGCGGTATAACCAGCCAATAAAAATAAATATACTTTTAAAAATAAGCAAACTAGAAAAGTAAGAAAACAAGTAAGTAAGAAGAATCAAATATGAAAAATATGGTTAAGGTTTCATTCTCCACCACTAGACATCATTAAGAATCAATTTCAGATCTATCAATATCAACCAACTATCAAAGTTAACAACCGTAGATAACAACAAGCTCTGTTACCCCAATCTTTCCTTAGTTTGTCGTTAAATAGAACAAGCTCTCTATTTAATCTCTAACCATTAAACAACCTAGAATAAGCTCTCTAAATTCAATTTAATGGCAGCTTTATGATGAGAAAGATAGGTTGATCTAAGCAACAAACACATAAGCTCGGATTGTTCAACTTAGGTTATGTTCCACTTTGCAATTATTGAAAACTTGACCATAATCATTAATCACAAATTGCCACTTATGAATAGGAAATCAAGACAATTACACGGATCAAGACTCCTAAACTAGCAATAGATAATTATCAAGATCTATCTAGTTGTACACCTAAACAAATCAAGACAACATCATGAACAATTCTTGTAGAAGAACATAAGCAACTTTGATAGAAAATTAATGATAGATAGAATCTGAAAATCAATTATAAAACATGTCTAGAGCTTTGAAATCACCCTTAACCAAATAGAAGTTTAGCCTAGCATAGGCATTGTAAACATAAACATAAAATTAAAGAAAATCTAAGAAGAAAATAAAAGAAAGAAAGAAGAAGAGGAAGAATATTAATTATCCAACCTCTTGCTCTCTCTAAAGAAAAAGAAAACTAGAGAAAAGAAAGAAAACTAGAGAAAAGAAAAAAGAAGAAAACTTAGAGAATTTTATTAAAATGGCTAATATCCTACCTATGTACAATATGATCCCTTACAATCATCCAAGGCCCTCTATTTATACACACTTTGGAGGGCTAAATGACAAGAGACAAGCTTTACAAATTTCAAAGGTAGGTATATGACGATTTTGATCAGCCAAATTGATGGTCGATTTCGTCAATATTGGAGGCCTGATCTGATCACATGGTCTTCTAGACAAAGGTTCCCCTATCAGTTACGGAACCATAGCCGTTCGAATCAGCTCATTTGCTGATGTGGTTAAGCAGATATGGGTAAAATACGAAAACATGTCAGCACAGACGTCATTGCACATCAGCCACCTTGATGGTCGATTTCTTCAATATTGGAGGCCTGATCTGATCACATGGTCTTCTAGACAAAGGTTCCACTATCAGTTACGGAACGATAGCCATTGAAATCAGCTCATTTGCTGATGTGGATAAGAAGATATGGGCATAATACGAAAACATGTCAGCACAGACGTCATTGCACATCAGCCAACTTGATGGTCGATTTCGCTAGGGAAAACGACTCCGTTTTAAGAAGTGTAAAACATGAAAAAGATAGATATGCCTCTTAGCTTTGCATGGCTACAAATTTCAGCCTTATTGCTTCAGTGAAACTCGAGATATAGCTGATATGGCAAAAGGTGTCGGAACTGAAACTGAACTGGATTTGCCCTTAATTCTAGTAATCTGAAATCACTCAAAGAAACTTGTGAAAAACACCAAAATACATAAAAATATAAAAGATCATAAACACAATTAGACTAAACAATAATAACTCGTATTTGACACAAAACAATAATAAAACATAACTAAAAACTATATAATTATACGAGTTATCACACCCCCACACTTAGATTGTTGCTAGTCCCTAGCAACGACTCAATAAAAATAAAATAAGAAAATCTAATTTAATCCATTTTCGTAGGAAATCACGGTGGCACTTAGCATGTGACACAAGCCTTTAAACCCCTAGGTGTCCCTAGTGGACGAGTTTAGTCTCGTGAGGGTTTACTAGAACGATACCCACAAACATTGAAAAACTAAAATATAAATAAACTACATATACTAAAAATATTTACTCCTAATCCTTTCAATACAAATTAGAGACAATCTTTGAACAAGTCTTATAAACTAATCAATAGCTTAAAGAATTTCCCAAAAAAATCATGCTTGAATGTAAATTGTTTGAGTTAAGCCAATATTAACATAACATATTTCAATCAAAATAGTGCATATTCAAACTTAATCTCAACTACTCACATGGGATACCCTCATGATTTTCACTCTTTAAAGTAGTGGTGAAGTGTTTACACTCAATCAATCTCATGAAAACAATTCTACCATATTCTTGCTTGTCCACCTATTCTCCACTATTTAGATCATACAACTTCATGAATCAAGAGGTCTTTAATCAAGGTTGTAATGGGGCCAAGGGGTTTGTAATGTGGTTGAAGAACAAAAGGATAAAGATATCACAAAGGTTCCAAAGAGTTCATAAAGTTTAGAGACATAAAAAGATCATACAAAGAAACTTCTCAAAACTTTTTACAAGTACATAGTCACCTAGGCCGGATATTCATGTTGGGCCTTTTCTTCATTCTAAACAACTTTGTAACATCTTTTTCCTTTTCCACAAATTCAAGAGATGATTCATATATATATATATTTTTTTTACATAGGAATGTATTTGCCAGTATTCCATTTCTTTTTCTCTTGACTTTTCTTTTCTTTCCCCCCCACACTTATTTCTTGTTTTTAACCCAAATTTTCAATAGATCTTCCTTGTCTTTGCAACTTGTCTCAAAACATGCTAATTCATCTTTGGAACAAAGATAAAGATATAAGTATATTTAGGTTAGGGACAAGTTATGGTTACCAAAGAGATAGCTTATTCAATGTAGGCTTAAATTGGTTCACTAAGGGTGTGTTCTCTTGGAACATCAATAAGGGATGGCTGTTTGGCCCTGGCTAAAAATCCTAATGCCTCTATCATATTCATGTTGTCACATGCATCAATATAGTCTCAAATGGTTTAAAGCAAGTTCTAGAGAATCATGTAATCATAAGAGCACTCAAGAAAGAAATTAGATTGATTTGTATAATGCATCAATCATTATAGGCTCAAAAACTCACAAGGATGATTATACAAGTCATATTAAGTCTAAACATGCTTCTTTCTCAATCAACATATCATATTAACATTGGCTCATAAAAAGGTTGACATCAAGCTCAATTCTCATGAAAATCTTCTCACTAATAAATCTGTTTTAGACTTATGCAATTCATATCTCATCATTGTATTAAAAAGGAACTAAAACACACTAAAATAATAATAATAATAATAATAATAATAAAGACTCATAAAAAAATAGTAGACAAAAATAAAAGAAATCCTAAATCATTCCCCCCACACTTAATTCTTACATTGTCCTCAATGTAAGTCTATTAACCCAAATGAAAGAATCATGTGTAAGAGAAAAGAACTAATAACATAAGAATAGGAACAACTAAGACTCAAAACAAAACAAAACAAACTCATGCAACCTAAATAATCCTAAAATACTAAACAAAAATTAACAAGTAAACATAAAAAGATTAAAATCAAACTGACAAGGTATGTCTCAAGTCTCCCTTACTCAGACCTTGTCCAGAATGAATACTTCTAAATTGCTTAAAACACAACAAACTTTTTTTTTTTTTTTGAAAAGAAGAAATCAAACTGACAAGGTATGTCTCAAGTCTCCCTTACTCAGACCTTGTTCAGAATGAATACTTCTAAATGGCTTAAAACACATCAAAATATTTTTTTTTTTTAAATTAGCAAAATATGTCCCTTACCCCCTACTAAAGGTAGAATTTAGGAGATATTACCTGCAGAGGTTGCTAACCACTTATTATAACTGAGACACAACAAACAAAATGTTAGATAATGTCACAAAGACAAAGTACAATCCACTCCTTGCTCGTCCATATCTCTTTTTCTTTTTCCGAGCGTTTGCGAAACAACCGTAGCAGATAAACACTCATAAGCTTGGAGCTTTTTGAGTAAATCTTCAATGGTTGTAGCAGAAATTATGGTTCTCCTTGCCTCTGAAAACATGAATCCATTATCCACAGCATTATCTAAATATGAAAGCAAATTACTAAAATAACCATTAATATTAAGCAAACCAATGGGTTTCTTATTTGTGACCAAAGATGACCAAGAAGCCATGCAAGCTATTTCTTCCAATGTACCCAGACCTCCTGGTAAAGCAATGAATGCATCGGCAGAATGGTACATGATTGTTATCCGTTCAGGGATACTCCAGACTTGTATTTCCTTACCCACGGTAGGTCCACAAAAACTTGTGAATAGTTTTGGCACGATTCCTAGAACTGGACTTCCTCCGGCGTGTGCTGCTGTAGCGACTGCTCCCATTAAACCCGTACTACCGCCTCCATAAATCAACTGGATCTTTTGTTGGGCAAGTATTACTCCAACTCTTATGGCTTCATCAGCGAATATGTTATTTTTCCCTGGATAAGCACCTCCAAAAACACAAATTTTTTTAATGCGTTGGGATGAAGTACTTTCCATTTTTTTTTCTTTTTTTCGAGTGCCTGAAAGAGAATTAGTACATGGTGTAATATATAGAGGACTGAGTAGTGAATCAGACAAAAGTAATAATGTCGCCGAAAGTGTATCTGACCTGTCAGAAGAAAATGTTAACCTAACAAAAGATTTTTGCGTGATTTCAGGAAGAAAATCAAAAAGAGAAGAAAAATCAACCGTAAAAGTCAAGAGCAATAATTACACAAATCGAACAACACGTAAATTAAACCAAAATAAAGTTATTGCAAATCAAACCAAAAACTGAGAAGTCATTTATTGTAGTTGTGATTGTGGCTCACATCTTCCTCTGGTTTTACGTCCAGAAACGGCTTAAACGCCTTATATGAGTCGAGGATATGCTTCCCATCCAGTTTTCTTACAAGCTGGCAAAGAGGGTCTTTTAACATCAGATTCCCAAGATGTTGCCATTCCCTTTGGAATTGCGGCCATAAATCAAGAATTTCTCTTTGTACGTCTCCACTAGGATGCGTCTCAAGAGAAAGTTGGATATTACCCAAATTCTCCTTACTCAGTCCATCCTTAATGAATTCAATTTTATCATCTCGATTAGAGGACGGAATCCCAATAGAACGACATTTACCGTTACACGTCCATCGTGCACATTTGTGGCAATTTGAACTCATGCGCTTTGCTCGTCGCTTCTTTGCAAAAGTGCTTCTACCTGTACCTGGTAAATGCAAAACAGGAAGATATTCATCTTCACGTACCTTGGCTTCAATTATCCAACGTATGTCGTCAGGAATCCCTTTGTGCATAAGCATTCTTAATCTTTCAAGTCGAACTTGGTAAAGCTTCAGTAAAATATTTCGAGGAAAAGGAGGAAATCGTTTCTGCAATCTTGTGAGAATATCATCCATCCTGAAAAAACAAATGAAAGAGAAATTGAAAGAGAAATTTATATGCAATATCAGTTTTGTGGGTAGCTGATAGAACCGATTTAAATAATCACGGAGTACCGTTATCCGCCATTTAACCGGGGTTAAAAAAAAATTATATTTACATCTAGTGTTTTTCAAAACAAGGATCAGAAAGAAAAACAACATAAAAAGACTCAAAAACAAAACACTCTAAATAAAATCCTAAATTCTCCCCCCCACACATAATTCTTACATTGTCATTAATGTAATGCTATTATCCCCCAATGCAAGAATTATATGTAAGAGAAAAGAACTATTAAACAAAAGAAACTTATGCAGCCTAAATGAACTTAAAAGCAGTAAACACAATTAACAAAGAAACATAAGAAATAAAATAAAAACAATAAAAATAATAAAAGAAAAAGGAAAAGAAAGAGAAAGAGAAAGAGAAAGCAAATCTGAATATGGAAGGTTGGCAATTTCATCTTTAATTGGGCTGCCTTCCCAATTAACACTTGAGTTAGTGTTTTGAATCTAACCAACACCCCTTCTTGGCTTTTTAGGCTTGTCAGGCTCATACATGAAATTTCCCAAATTTATGCGTTTGAGAGGAAGCTTTCTTTGCACAACAGTGGATGCATTCTCCATTACAAGTATTATTCCATCATCCTTGGTGGTGCATATCTCATCGAGGAATGGTGCATCTTTTGGTACTTGTTGAATGGCATCCACAAATAAACTGTTTAAGGTTTCCAGGATGTCTTGTTCATGTTCCTCCTCCTTGAACTTTGCGAATCTACTAGGAAAAGGTGGAGAAGAAACATTAGCAAAAATTGGAATCTTAAACGTTACCTCCGGTGTCGAAATACTCTTATTTGGATCTGTGGCTTTATTATCCTCAAGAATAGAATCCATCTCTAATTTTGTCTCATCCTCATCTTGTTCCTCATTCCTGAAGGTCACAATAGTAGCATTATCCTTTGGGTTAACCATCGTTTGGGCTGGGAGTTCTTCAGATCTTTGTGCTACCCATCCCACCATACTACTAGCCAATTGGCTCATTTGCTTTTCCAAACTCTGGATGCTTGCCCTTGTTTCCTGTTGAAATTGCAAAGAATCAGTAACAAGAGAATAGACAAGATCTTCTAAAGAAGTACCTGAGTTTTGAGTCATATGTGGTGGTTGAAAAAGATCTGGTTCTTGAGACCATGATTGATTGAAGCTAGATGGATGAGTGTAATTGGCATAAGGATCTACTTCTTGGTAATTTTTCGAGTAGCCATAATTAGTATCATCCCACCATCCCTCATGGTAAGTGTTGGAGTAATGATCATGCGGTTGGTCTTGAAACCATTGATGGCCTTCACATCCTCCCATGGCCAATTGTTGAACTGAAGAAGTGAGATTGGCTTGTTGATTCTCCATGTTCATGTATGCCACCAACTCTTCAAGTGTTAGATTGCTTAATTCCATCTTTTTTTTTTTTTTTTTCAAAATTTGAAAAGAAAAACATGTATGTACAAGAAAATAATACTAATTAGAACTGAAAATAAGAATAAACTAAGTAACAAATAAACTAAAGAAAACAATCCCCGGCAACGGCGCCAAAAATTTGATGCACCCAAAAGAGTGTATCTTATTTAACCTTGCACTAAAAAGATCAATTGTAAGTATAGTAGTTAGCAAGGGTCGAGTCCTCAGGGATTGGGTTTTAGTTTATAAGTTGATAGTTTAAAACTTAAATTCAAGAACAATAAAAGAAAAGGGGTTTTTGAAATCAGATTTAAACTAAAGTAAATAATAAGAATAAGATGCAAGGCGGTATAACCAGCCAATAAAAATATATATACTAAATTAGGCGGTATAACCAGCCAATAAAAATATATATACTAAATTAGGCGGTATAACCAGCCAATAAAAATAAAACAAAATTAATATACAAATTAGGCGGTATAACCAGCCAATAAAAATAAATATACTTTTAAAAATAAGCAAACTAGAAAAGTAAGAAAACAAGTAAGTAAGAAGAATCAAATATGAAAAATATGGTTAAGGTTTCATTCTCCACCACTAGACATCATTAAGAATCAATTTCAGATCTATCAATATCAACCAACTATCAAAGTTAACAACCGTAGATAACAACAAGCTCTGTTACCCCAATCTTTCCTTAGTTTGTCGTTAAATAGAACAAGCTCTATATTTAATCTCTAACCATTAAACAACCTAGAATAAGCTCTCTAAATTCAATTTAATGGCAGCTTTATGATGAGAAAGATAGGTTGATCTAAGCAACAAACACATAAGCTCGGATTGTTCAACTTAGGTTATGTTCCACTTTGCAATTATTGAAAACTTGACCATAATCATTAATCACAAATTGCCACTTATGAATAGGAAATCAAGACAATTACACGGATCAAGACTCCTAAACTAGCAATAGATAATTATCAAGATCTATCTAGTTGTACACCTAAACAAATCAAGACAACATCATGAACAATTCTTGTAGAAGAACATAAGCAACTTTGATAGAAAATTAATGATAGATAGAATCTGAAAATCAATTATAAAACATGTCTAGAGCTTTGAAATCACCCTTAACCAAATAGAAGTTTAGCCTAGCATAGGCATTGTAAACATAAACATAAAATTAAAGAAAATCTAAGAAGAAAATAAAAGAAAGAAAGAAGAAGAGGAAGAATATTAATTATCCAACCTCTTGCTCTCTCTAAAGAAAAAGAAAACTAGAGAAAAGAAAGAAAACTAGAGAAAAGAAAAAAGAAGAAAACTTAGAGAATTTTATTAAAATGGCTAATATCCTACCTATGTACAATATGATCCCTTACAATCATCCAAGGCCCTCTATTTATACACACTTTGGAGGGCTAAATGACAAGAGACAAGCTTTACAAATTTCAAAGGTAGGTATATGACGATTTTGATCAGCCAAATTGATGGTCGATTTCGTCAATATTGGAGGCCTGATCTGATCACATGGTCTTCTAGACAAAGGTTCCCCTATCAGTTACGGAACCATAGCCGTTCGAATCAGCTCATTTGCTGATGTGGTTAAGCAGATATGGGTAAAATACGAAAACATGTCAGCACAGACGTCATTGCACATCAGCCACCTTGATGGTCGATTTCTTCAATATTGGAGGCCTGATCTGATCACATGGTCTTCTAGACAAAGGTTCCACTATCAGTTACGGAACGATAGCCGTTGAAATCAGCTCATTTGCTGATGTGGATAAGAAGATATGGGCATAATACGAAAACATGTCAGCACAGACGTCATTGCACATCAGCCAACTTGATGGTCGATTTCGCTAGGGAAAACGACTCCGTTTTAAGAAGTGTAAAACATGAAAAAGATAGATATGCCTCTTAGCTTTGCATGGCTACAAATTTCAGCCTTATTGCTTCAGTGAAACTCGAGATATAGCTGATATGGCAAAAGGTGTCGGAACTGAAACTGAACTGGATTTGCCCTTAATTCTAGTAATCTGAAATCACTCAAAGAAACTTGTGAAAAACACCAAAATACATAAAAATATAAAAGATCATAAACACAATTAGACTAAACAATAATAACTCGTATTTGACACAAAACAATAATAAAACATAACTAAAAACTATATAATTATACGAGTTATCAAAGAACATGAACAACACATGCCGGAAACCTTAAACAACTTGTTTGTGGAGGTCATTCAACAAGTATCAAAATATGCTCCATTCCTCGATGACATATACACCACAAAGGATGATGGAATAATACTTGTAATGGAGAATGCATCCACTGTTGTGCAAAGAAAGCTTCCTCTCAAACGCATAAATTTGGGAAATTTCATGTATGAGCCTGAGAAGCCTAAAATGCCAAGAAGGGGTGTTGGTTAGGTTCAAAACACTAAATCAAGTGCTAATTGGGGGAGGCAGCCTAATTAGTGAAAGCATTGCCAAACTGCCATCCTCAGATTTGCTCTCTTTTTCTTTATCTTTTTCTTATGTTTCTTTGCTAATTGTGTTTAGTGTTTCTAAGTTCATTTAGGCTGCATAAGTTTATTTTGTTTATTAGTTCTTTTCACTTACACATGATTCTTTCATTTGGGATTAATAGCATTACATTAATGACAATGTAAGAATTATGTGTGGGGGGAAGAATTTAGGATTTTATTTAGAGTGTTTGTTTTTGAGTCTTTTTATGTTGTTTTTCTTTCTGATCCTTGTTTTGAAAATAACTAGATGTAAATATAATTTTCATTTTTTTTAACCCCGGTTAAATGGCGGATAACGGTACTCCGTGATTATTTAAATCGGTTCCATCAGCTACCCACAAAACTGATATTGTATATAAATTTCTCTTCCAATTTCTCTTTCAATTTTTTTTCATTTTTTTTTCAGGATGGATGATATTCTCACAAGATTGCAGAAACGATTTCCTCCTTTTCCTCGAAATATTTTACTGAAGCTTTACCAAGTTCGATTTGAAAGATTAAGAATGCTTATGCACAAAGGGATTCCTGGAGACATACGTTGGATAATTGAAGCCAAGGTACGTGAAGATGAATATCTTCCTGTTTTGCATTTACCAGGTACAGGTAGAAACACTTTTGCAAAGAAGCGACGAGCAAAGCGCATGAGTTCAAATTGCCACAAATGTGCACGATGGACGTGTAACGGTAAATGTCGTTCTATTGGGATTCCGTCCTCTAATCGAGATGATAAAATTGAATTCATTAAGGATGGACTGAGTAAGGAGAATTTGGGTAATATCCAAATTTCTCTTGAGACGCATCCTAGTGGAGACGTACAAAGAGAAATTCTTGATTTATGGCCGCAATTCCAAAGGGAATGGCAACATCTTGGGAATCTGATGTTAAAAGACCCGGTTTGCCAGCTTGTAAGAAAACTGGATGGGAAGCATATCCTCAACTCATAGAAGGCGTTTAAGCCGTTTCTGGACATAAAACCAGAGGAAGATGTGAGCCACAATCACAACTACAATAAATGACTTCTCAGCTTTTGGTTTGATTTGCAATAACTTCATTTCGGTTTAATTTACGTGTTATTCGATTTGTGTAATTATTCTCATTTTTTTTTTATTTGTCTTTTACGGTTGATTTTTCTTCTCTTTTTGATTTTCTTCCTGAAATCACGCAAAAATCTTTTGTTAGGTTAACATTTTCTTCTGACAGGTCAAATACACTTTCGGCGACATTATTACTCTTGACTTTTACGGTTGATTTTTTCTTCTCTTTTTTATTTTCTTCCTGAAATCACGCAAAAATCTTTTGTTAGGTTAACATTTTCTTCTGACAGGTCAGATACACTTTCGGCGACATTATTACTCTTATCTGATTCACTACTGAGTCCTCTATATATTACACCATGTACTCATTCTCTTTCAGGCACTCGAAAAAAAAATGGAAAGTACTTCATCCCAGCGCATTAAAAAAATTTGTGTCTTTGGAGGTGCTTATCCAGGAAAAAATAACATATTCGCTGATGAAGCCATAAGAGTTGGAGTAATACTTGCCCAACAAAAGATCCAGTTGATTTATGGAGGCGGTAGTACGGGTTTAATGGGAGCAGTCGCTACAGCAGCACACGCCGGAGGAAGTCCAGTTCTAGGAGTCGTGCCAAAACTATTCACAAGTTTTTGTGGACCTACCGTGGGTAAGGAAATACAAGTCTGGAGTATCCCTGAACGGATGACAATCATGTACCATTCTGCCGATGCATTCATTGCTTTACCAGGAGGTCTGGGTACATTGGAAGAAATAGCTTGCGTGGCTTCTTGGTCATCTTTGGTCACAAATAAGAAACCCATTGGTTTGCTTAATATTAATGGTTATTTTAGTAATTTGCTTTCATATTTAGATAATGCTGTGGATAATGGATTCATGTTTTCAGAGGCAAGGAGAACCATAATTTCTGCTACAACCATTGAAGATTTACTCAAAAAGCTCCAAGCTTATGAGTGTTTATCTGCTACGGTTGTTTCGCAAACGCTCGGAAAAAGAAAAAGAGATATGGATGAGCAAGGAGTGGATTACAATTTGTCTTTGTGACATTATCTAACATTTTGCTTGTTGTGTCTCAGTTATAATAAGTGGTTAGCAACCTCTGCAGGTAATATCTCCTAAATTCTACCTTTAAAATTTGACATTGGGGACAATGTCATATTTTAGTAGGGGGTAAGGGACATATTTTGCTAATTAAAAAAAAAAAAAATTGTGTTTTAAACAATTTAGAAGTATTCATTCTGAACAAGGTCTGAGTAAGGGAGACTTGAGACATACCTTGTCAGTTTGATTTCTTCTTTTCAAAAAAAAAAAATGTTATGTTTTAAGCAATTTAGAAGTATTCATTCTGAACAAGGTCTGAGTAAGGGAGACTTGAGACATACCTTGTCAGTTTGATTTTAATCTTTTTATGTTTACTTGTTAATTTTTGTTTAGTATTTTAGGATTATTTAGGTTGCATGAGTTTGTTTTGTTTTGAGTCTTAGTTGTTCCTATTCTTATGTTATTAGTTCTTTTCTCTTACACATGATTCTTTCATTTGGGTTAATAGACTTACATTGAGGACAATGTAAGAATTAAGTGTGGGGGGAATGATTTAGGATTTCTTTTATTTTTGTCTACTATTTTTTTTTATGAGTCTTTATTATTATTATTATTTTTTTAGTGTGTTTTAGTTCCTTTTTAATACAATGATGAGATATGAATTGCATAAGTCTAAAACAGATTTATTAGTGAGAAGATTTTCATGAGAATTGAGCTTGATATCATTTTTTTTTATGAGCCAATGTTAATATGATATGTTGATTGAGAAAGAAGCATGTTTAGACTTGATATTGACTTGTATAATCATCCTTGTAAGTTTTTGAGCCTATATGATTGATGCATTATACATATAAATCTAATTTCTTTCTTGAGTGCTCTTATGATTACATGATTCTCTAGA
This sequence comes from Fremontodendron californicum, assembly GCA_030761205.1. Lineage (NCBI taxonomy): Eukaryota > Viridiplantae > Streptophyta > Magnoliopsida > Malvales > Malvaceae > Fremontodendron > Fremontodendron californicum. Next base: position 3,677,840 of record JAULJL010000019.1, on the reverse strand, counting down.
ACTTGCTTTAAACCATTTGAGACTATATTGATGCATGTGACAACATGAATATGATAGAGGCATTAGGATTTTTAGCCAGGGCCAAACAGCCATCCCTTATTGATGTTCCAAGAGAACACACCCCTAGTGAGCCAATTTGAGCCTACATTGAATAAGCTATCTCTTTGGTAACCATAACTTGTCCCTAACCTAAATATACTTATATCCTTACCTTTGTTCCAAAGATGAATTAGCATGTTTTGAGACAAGTTGCAAAGACAAGGAAGATCTATTGAAAATTTGGGTTAGAAATAAGAAATAAGTGTGGGGGGGAAAGAAAAGAAAAGTAAAAAAAAAAAAATATGAATCATCTCTTGAATTTGTGGAAAAAGAAAAAGATGTTACAAAGTTGTTTAGAATGAAGAAAAGGCCCAACATGAATATTCGGCCTAGGTGACTATGTACTTGTAAAGAGTTTTGAGAAGTTTCTTTGTATGATCTTATTATGTCTCTAAACTTTATGAACTCTTTGGAGCCTTTGTGATATCTTTATCCTTTTGTTATTCAACCACATTACAAACCCCTTGGCCCCATTACAACCTTGATTAAAGACCTCTTGATTCATGAAGTTGTATGATCTAAATAGTGGAGAATAGGTGGACAAGCAAGAATATGGTAGAACTGTTTTCATGAGATTGATTGAGTGTAAACACTTCACCACTACTTTAAAGAGTGAAAATCATGAGGGTATCCCATGTGAGTAGTTGAGATTAAGTTTGAATATGCACTATTTTGATTGAAATATGTTATGTTAATATTGGCTTAACTCAAACAATTTACATTCAAGTATGATTTTTTGTGAAATTCTTTAAGCTATTGATTAGTTTATAAGACTTGTTCAAAGATTGTCTCTAATTTGTATTGAAAGGATTAGGAGTAAATATTTTTAGTATATGTAGTTTATTTATATTTTAGTTTTTCAATGTTTGTGGGTATCATTCTAGTAAACCCTCACGAGACTAAACTCGTCCACTAGGGACACCTAGGGGTTTAAAGGCTTGTGTCACATGCTAAGTGCCACCGTGATTTCCTACGAAAGTGGATTAGATTAGATTTTCTTATTTTATTTTTATTGAGTCGTTGCTAGGGACTAGCAACAATCTAAGTGTGGGGGTGTGATAACTCGTATAATTATATAGTTTTTAGTTATGTTTTATTATTGTTTTGTGTCAAATACGAGTTATTATTGTTTAGTCTAATTGTGTTTATGATCTTTTATATTTTTATGTATTTTGGTGTTTTTCACAAGTTTCTTTGAGTGATTTCAGATTACTAGAATTAAGGGCAAATCCAGTTCAGTTCCAGTTCCGACACCTTTTGCCATATCAGCTATATCTCGAGTTTCACTGAAGCAATAAGGCTGAAATTTGTAGCCGTGCAAAGATAAGAGGCATATCTATCTTTTTCATGTTTTACACTTCTTGAAACGGAGTCGTTTTCCCTAGCGAAATCGACCATCAAGTTGGCTGATCTGCAATGACGTCTGCGCTGACCTGTTTTCGTATTTTGCCCATATCTACTTATCCACATCAGCAAATGAGCTGATTCTAACGGCTATGGATCCGTAACTGATAGGGTAACATTTTTCTAGAAGACCATGTGATCAGATAAGGCCTCCAAAATTGACAAAATCGACCATCAAGTTGGCTGATCAAAATTGTCATGTATGACGAAAATTGTTAGAAAAATGCACCCACCTATGATACCTACCTTTGAAATTTGTAAAGCTTGTCTCTTGTCAATTAGCCCTCCAAAATGTGTATAAATAGAGGGCCTTGGATGATTGTAGAGGATCATATTGTACATAGGTAGGATATTAGCCATTTTAATAAAATTCTCTAAGTTTTCTTCTTCTTTCTTTTCTCTAGTTTTCTTTCTTTTCTCTAGTTTTCTTTTTCTTTAGAAAGGGCAAGAGGTTGGATAATTAATATTCTTCTTCTTCTTCTTTCTTTCTTTTATTTTCTTCTTAGATTCTATTTAATTTTATGTTTATAATGCCTATGCTAGGCTAAACTTCTATTTGGTTAAGGGTGATTTCAAAGCCCTAGACATGTTTTGTGATTGATTTTCAGATTCTATCTATCATTAATTTTCTATCAAAGTTGCTTATGTTCTTCTACAAGAATTGTTCATGATGTTGTCTTGATTTGTTTAGGTGTACAACTAGATAGATCTTGATAATTATCTATTGCTAGTTTAGGAGTCTTGATCCGTGTAATTGTCTTGATTTCCTATTCATAAGTGGCAATTTGTGATTAATGATTATGGTCAAGTTTTCAATAATTGCAAAGTGGAACATAACCTAAGTTGAACAATCCGAGCTTATGTGTTTGTTGCTTAGATCAACCTATCTTTCTCATCATAAAGCTGCCATTAAATTGAATCTAGAGAGCTTATTCTAGGTTGTTTGATGGTTAGAGATTAAATAGAGAGCTTGTTCTATTTAACGACAAACTAAGGAAAGATTGGGATAACAGAGCTTGTTGTTATCTACGGTTGTTAACTTTGATAGTTGGTTGATATTGATAGATCTGAAATTGATTCTTAATGATGTCTAGTGGTGGAGAATGAAACCTTAACCATATTTTTCATATTTGATTCTACTTACTTACTTGTTTTCTTACTTTTCTAGTTTGCTTATTTTTAAAAGTATATTTATTTTTATTGGCTGGTTATACCGCCTAATTTGTATATTAACTTTGTTTTATTTTTATTGGCTGGTTATACCGCCTAATTTAGTATATATATTTTTATTGGCTGGTTATACCGCCTAATTTAGTATATATATTTTTATTGGCTGGTTATACCGCCTTGCATCTTATTCTTATTATTTACTTTAGTTTAAATCTGGCTTCAAAAACCCCATTTCTTTTATTGTTTTCTTTGAACGTAAGTTATAAACTAATAACTCATAGATTAAAACCCAATCCCTGAGGACTCGACCCTTGCTAATCATTATACTTACAATTGATCTTTTTAGTGCAAGGTTAAATAAGATACACTCTTTTGGGTGCATCAGACGTACAAAGAGAAATTCTTGATTTATGGCCGCAATTCCAAAGGGAATGGCAACATCTTGGGAATCTGATGTTAAAAGACCCTGTTTGCCAGCTTGTAAGAAAACTGGATGGGAAGCATATCCTCGACTCATAGAAGGCGTTTAAGCCGTTTCTGGACGTAAAACCAGAGGAAGATGTGAGCCACAATCACAACTACAATAAATGACTTCTCAGCTTTTGGTTTGATTTGCAATAACTTTATTTTGGTTTAATTTAAGTGTAGTTCGATTTGTGTAATTATTCTCGTTTTTTTTTTTTTTTATTTGTCTTTTACGGTTGATTTTTTATTCTCTTTTTGATTTTCTTCCTGAAATCACGCAAAAATCTTTTGTTAGGTTAACATTTTCTTCTGACAGGTCAGATACACTTTCAGCGACATTATTACTCTTGTCTGATTCACTACTCAGTCCTCTATATATTACACCATGTACTCATTCTCTTTCAGGCACTCGAAGAAAAAAAAATGGAAAGTACTTCATCCCAGCGCATTAAAAAAATTTGTGTCTTTGGAGGTGCTTATCCAGGGAAAAATAACATATTCGCTGATGAAGCCATAAGAGTTGGAGTAATACTTGCCCAACAAAAGATCCACTTGATTTATGGAGGCGGTAGTACGGGTTTAATGGGAGCAGTCGCTACAGCAGCACACGCCGGAGGAAGTCCAGTTCTAGGAATCGTGCCAAAACTATTCACAAGTTTTTGTGGACCTACCGTGGGTAAGGAAATACAAGTCTGGAGTGTCTCTGAACGGATAACAATCATGTACCATTCTGCCGATGCATTCATTGCTTTACCAGGAGGTCTGGGTACATTGGAAGAAATAGCTTGCGTGGCTTCTTGGTCATCTTTGGTCACAAATAAGAAACCCATTGGTTTGCTTAATATTAATGGTTATTTTAGTAATTTGCTTTCATATTTAGATAATGCTGTGCATAATGGATTCATGTTTTCAGAGGCAAGGAGAACCATAATTTCTGCTACAACCATTGAAGATTTACTCAAAAAGCTCCAAGCTTATGAGTGTTTATCTGCTACGGTTGTTTCGCAAACGCTCGGAAAAAGAAAAAGAGATATGGACGAGCAAGGAGTGGATTGCACTTTGTCTTTGTGACATTATCTAACATTTTGCTTGTTGTGTCTCAGTTATAATAAGTGGTTAGCAACCTCTGCAGGTAATATCTCCTAAATTCTACCTTTAAAATTTGACATTGGGGACAATGTCATATTTTAGTAGGGGGTAAGGGACATATTTTGCTAATTTAAAAAAAAAAAAATTGTTGTGTTTTAAGCCATTTAGAAGTATTCATTCTGAACAAGGTCTGAGTAAGGGAGACTTGAGACATATCTTGTCAGTTTGATTTCTTCTTTTCAAAAAAAAAAAAAAATAGTTTGTTGTGTTTTAAGCAATTTAGAAGTATTCATTCTGAACAAGGTCTGAGTAAGGGAGACTTGAGACACACCTTGTCAGTTTGATTTTAATCTTTTTATGTTTACTTGTTAATTTTTGTTTAGTATTTTAAGATTATTCAGGTTGCATGAGTTTGTTTTGTTTTGAGTCTTAGCTTTTCCTATTCTTATGTTATTAGTTCTTTTCTCTTACACATGATTCTTTCATTTGAGTTAATAGACTTACATTGAGGACAATGTAAGAATTAAGTGTGGGGGGAATGATTTAGGATTTCTTTTATTTTGTCTACTATTTTTTTTTATGAGTCTTTATTATTATTATTATTATTATTTTTTTGAGTTTTAGTTCCTTTTTAATACAATGATGAGATATGAATTGCATAAGTCTAAAACAGATTTATTAGTGAGAAGATTTTCATGAGAATTGAGCTTGATGTCAACCTTTTTATGAGCCAATGTTAATATGATATGTTGATTGAGAAAAAAGCATGTTTAGACTTAATCTGACTTGTATAATCATCCTTGTGAGTTTTTGAGCCTATAATGATTGATGCATTATACAAATCAATCTAATTTCTTTCTTGAGTGCTCTTATGATTACATGATTCTCTAGAACTTGCTTTAAACCGTTTGAGACTATATTGATACATGTGACAACATGAATATGATAGAGGCATTAGGATTATAACCAGAGCCAAACAGCCATCCATTATTAATGTTCCAAGAGAACACACCCTTAGTGAACCAATTTGAGCCTACATTGAATAAGCTATCTCTTTGGTAACCATAACTTGTCCCTAACCTAAATATACTTATATCTTTACCTTTGTTCCAAAGATGAATTAGCATGTTTTGAGACAAGTTGCAAAGACAAGGAAGATTTATTGAAAATTTGGGTTAGAAACAAGAAATAAGTGTGGGGGGAAAAGAAAGAAAAAAGTCAAGAGAAAAAGAACGGGATCATTGTCAAATACATTCCCATATTAAAATAAAAAAAAAAAAACTTCTCTTGAACTTCTAGTTAAAGTAAAAAAAAAAGATGTTACAAAGTTGGTTAGAATGATGCAAAGGCTCAACATGAATATTTAGCCTATGTTATTATATGCTTTATAAGAGTTTTGAGAAGTTTTATTTGTATGATCTTTTTATGTCTCTAAACTTTATGAACTCTTTGGAACCTTTGTGATATCTTTATCCTTTTGTTCTTCAACCACATTACAAACCCCTTGGCCCCATTACAACCTTGATTAAAGACCTCTTGATTCATGAAGTTGTATGATCTAAATAGTGGAGAATAGGTGGACAAGCAAGAATATGGTAGAACTGTTTTCATGAGATTGATTGAGTGTAAACACTTCACCACTACTTTAAAGAGTGAAAATCATGAGGGTATCCCATGTGAGTAGTTGAGATTAAGTTTGAATATGCACTATTTTGATTGAAATATGTTATGTTAATATTGGCTTAACTCAAACAATTTACATTCAAGCATGATTTTTTGTGAAATTCTTTAAGCTATTGATTAGTTTATAAGACTTGTTCAAAGATTGTCTCTAATTTGTATTGAAAGGATTAGGAGTAAATATTTTTAGTATATGTAGTTTATTTATATTTTAGTTTTTCAATGTTTGTGGGTATCGTTCTAGTAAACCCTCACGAGACTAAACTCGTCCACTAGGGACACCTAGGGGTTTAAAGGCTTGTGTCACATGCTAAGTGCCACCGTGATTTCCTACGAAAGTGGATTAGATTAGATTTTCTTATTTTATTTTTATTGAGTCGTTGCTAGGGACTAGCAACAATCTAAGTGTGGGGGTGTGATAACTCATATAATTATATAGTTTTTAGTTATGTTTTATTATTGTTTTGTGTCAAATACGAGTTATTATTGTTTAGTCTAATTGTGTTTATGATCTTTATGTATTTTGGTGTTTTTCACAAGTTTCTTTGAGTGATTTCAGATTACTAGAATTAAGGGTAAATCCAGTTCAGTCCCAGTTCCGAGACCTTTTGCCATATCAGCTATATCTCGAGTTTCACTGAAGCAATAAGGCTGCAATTTGTAGCCGTGCAAAGCTAAGAGGCATATTTATCTTTTTCATGTTTTACACTTCTTGAAACGGAGTCGTTTTCCCTAGCGAAATCGACCATGAAGTTGGCTGATGTGCAATGACGTCTGTGCTGACCTGTTTTTGTATTTTGCCCATATCTTCTTATCCACATCAGCAAATGAGCTGATTCCAACGGTTATGGATCAGTAACTGATAGGGTAACATTTTTCTAGAATACCATGTGATCAGATAAGGCCTGCAAAATTGACAAAATCGACCATCAAGTTGGCTGATCAAAATCGTCATGTATGACAAAAATTGTTAGAAAATGCACCCACCTATTATACCTACCTTTGAAATTTGTAAAGCTTGTCTCTTGTCATTTAGCCTCCAAAATGTGTATAAATAGAGGGCCTTGGATGATCGTAAGGGATATATTGTACATTGGTAGGATATTAGCCATGTAATAAAATTCTCTAAGTTTTCTTCTTCTTTCTTTTCTCTAGTTTTCTTTTTATTTAGAAAGAGCAAGAGGTTGGATAATTAATATTCTTCTTCTTCTTCTTTCTTTTATTTTCTTCTTAGATTCTATTTAATTTTATGTTTATAATTCCTATGCTAGGCTAAACTTCTATTTGGTTAAGGGTGATTTCAAAGCCCTAGACATGTTTTGTGATTGATTTTCAGATTCTATCTATCATTAATTCTCTATCAAAGTTGCTTATGTTCTTCTACAAGAATTGTTCATGATGTTGTCTAGATTTATTTAGGTGTACAACTAGATAGATCTTGATAATTATCTATTGCTAGTTTAGGAGTCTTGATCCGTGTAATTGTCTTGATTTCCTATTCATAAGTGGCAATTTGTGATTAATGATTATGGTCAAGTTTTCAATAATTGCAAAGTGGAACATAACCTAAGTTGAACAATCCGAGCTTATGTGTTTGTTGCTTAGATCAACCTATCTTTCTCATCATAAAGCTGCCATTAAATTGAATTTAGAGAGCTTATTCTAGGTTGTTTAATGGTTAGAGATTAAATAGAGAGCTTGTTCTATTTAACGACAAACTAAGGAAAGATTGGGGTAACAGAGCTTGTTGTTATCTACGGTTGTTAACTTTGATAGTTGGTTGATATTGATAGATCTGAAATTGATTCTTAATGATGTCTAGTGGTGGAGAATGAAACCTTAACCATATTTTTCATATTTGATTCTTCTTACTTACTTGTTTTCTTACTTTTCTAGTTTGCTTATTTTTAAAAGTATATTTATTTTTATTGGCTGGTTATACCGCCTAATTTAGTATATATATTTTTATTGGCTGGTTATACCGCCTAATTTAGTATATATATTTTTATTGGCTGGTTATACCGCCTTGCATCTTATTCTTATTATTTACTTTAGTTTAAATCTGGCTTGAAAAACCCCTTTTCTTTTATTGTTTTCTTTGAACGTAAGTTATAAACTAATAACTCATAGATTAAAACCCAATCCCTGAGGACTCAACCCTTGCTAATCATTATACTTACAATTGATCTTTTTAGTGCAAGGTTAAATAAGATACACTCTTTTGGGTGCATCAGGGCACCAAACTGATATGTGTCCAACACTTCAAGAGGATACCAATGAACATGTGAATGCCATGGGTGGATTTCAGAACCAATCAAGGAAATATGATCCCTACTCAAACACTTACAATCCAGGGTGGAGGGATCATCCAAACTTCAATTATGGAGGGAACCAATCACAAACTATTCCTCCACCATTTGACCACAGGCCACCGGGTTTTCAGCAAAGAGTGCAACAACCATACCAAACCCGACAACAACTACCACCCACCCAAAATTCAGGTACTTCTCTTGAAGATCTTGTTAAAGCTCTTTCTACTAATACAATTCAATTTCAACAGGAAACAAAGACAAGTATTCGAAATTTGGAGACTCAAATAGGGCAATTGGCAACAACCATGAGTCAAATGCAAGCAAGGGATTCTGGGAAATTACCTTCCCAAACCATAGTGAATCCAAGAGAGAATGCCAATGCTATAAATTTAAGAAGTGGGAAACAGCTAGAGACACCACAAAATGATAGTGCTCAAGGGGAGAACAATACCATGGCATCCTCTTCACATCCCAACGAGCCACTAAAAAAGGTAATTCCTAAACCATCATTTCCTTCTTATATAACTCCTCCACCTTTTCCTGGCAGGTTAGCAAAGGCCAAGAAGGAGGAGCAAGAGAAGGAAATTTTGGAAACTTTCCGGAAAGTAGAGGTGAACATTCCTTTACTAGATGCTATCAAGCAAGTGCCAAGATATGCCAAGTTCCTAAAAGAGTTATGCACATCTAAACGGAAGTTGAAATGGAATGAAAAGGTAAGTGTGGGGGAGAATGTGTCAGCTGTTCTTCAAAAGAAACTCCCACCTAAATGCAAGGATCCAGGTATGTTTACCATTCCTTGTAAGATAGGCAACACCAGGTTTGAGCGTGCTATGCTAGATCTAGGGGCATCTATTAATGTCATGCCATATTCAATTTATGCTTCATTGAATCTAGGACCATTAGAGGAAACCGGTGTTATAATACAACTTGCTGACCGTTCTAACACTTATCCAAGAGGAGTTGTAGAAGACGTTCTTGTACAGGTTAATGAATTGGTTTTTCCCGCTGACTTTTATGTTATTGAGATGGAAGATGAGATGTCTTCTAATCCCACACCTATTCTATTAGGGAGACCATTCTTGAAAACAGCAAGAACTAAAATAGATGTACATGATGGCACTTTAACTATGGAATTTGATGGTGAAATGATGCACCCAAAAGAGTGTATCTTATTTAACCTTGCACTAAAAAGATCAATTGTAAGTATAGTAGTTAGCAAGGGTCGAGTCCTCAGGGATTGGGTTTTAATTTATGAGTTATTAGTTTATAACTTACATTCAAAGAAAACAATAAAAGAAAAGGGGTTTTTGAAGCCAGATTTAAACTAAAGTAAATAATAAGAATAAGATGCAAGGCGGTATAACCAGCCAAAAAAAATATATATACTAAATTAGGTGGTATAACCAGCCAATAAAAATATATATACTAAATTAGGCGGTATAACCAGCCAATAAAAATAAAACAAAGTTAATATACAAATTAGGCGGTATAACCAGCCAATAAAAATAAATATACTTTTAAAAATAAGCAAACTAGAAAAGTAAGAAAACAAGTAAGTAAGAAGAATCAAATATGAAAAATATGGTTAAGGTTTCATTCTCCACCACTAGACATCATTAAGAATCAATTTCAGATCTATCAATATCAACCAACTATCAAAGTTAACAACCGTAGATAACAACAAGCTCTGTTACCCCAATCTTTCCTTAGTTTGTCGTTAAATAGAACAAGCTCTCTATTTAATCTCTAACCATTAAACAACCTAGAATAAGCTCTCTAAATTCAATTTAATGGCAGCTTTATGATGAGAAAGATAGGTTGATCTAAGCAACAAACACATAAGCTCGGATTGTTCAACTTAGGTTATGTTCCACTTTGCAATTATTGAAAACTTGACCATAATCATTAATCACAAATTGCCACTTATGAATAGGAAATCAAGACAATTACACAGATCAAGACTCCTAAACTAGCAATAGATAATTATCAAGATCTATCTAGTTGTACACCTAAACAAATCAAGACAACATCATGAACAATTCTTGTAGAAGAACATAAGCAACTTTGATAGAAAATTAATGATAGATAGAATCTGAAAATCAATCATAAAACATGTCTAGGGCTTTGAAATCACCCTTAACCAAATAGAAGTTTAGCCTAGCATAGGCATTATAAACATAAACATAAAATTAAAGAAAATCTAAGAAGAAAATAAAAGAAAGAAAGAAAGAAGAAGAGGAAGAATATTAATTATCCAACCTCTTGCTCTCTCTAAAGAAAAAGAAAACTAGAGAAAAGAAAGAAAACTAGAGAAAAGAAAGAAGAAGAAAACTTAGAGAATTTTATTAAAATGGCTAATATCCTACCTATGTACAATATGAACCCTTACAATCATCCAAGGCCCTCTATTTATACACATTTTGGAGGGCTAAATGACAAGAGACAAGCTTTACAAATTTCAAAGGTAGGTATATGACGATTTTGATCAGCCAACTTGATGGTCGATTTCGTCAATATTGGAGGCCTTATCTGATCACATGGTCTTCTAGATAAAGGTTCCCCTATCAGTTACGGAACCATAGCCGTTGGAATCAGCGCATTTGCTGATGTGGTTAAGCAGATATGGGCAAAATACGAAAACATGTCAGCACAGACATCATTGCACATCAGCCACCTTGATGGTCGATTTCTTCAATATTGGAGGCCTGATCTGATCACATGGTCTTCTAGACAAAGGTTCCCCTATCAGTTACGGAACCATAGCCGTTGGAATCAGCTCATTTGCTGATGTGGATAAGAAGATATGGGCATAATACGAAAACATGTCAGCACAGACGTCATTGCACATCAGCCAACTTGATGGTCGATTTCGCTAGGGAAAACGACTCCGTTTTAAGAAGTGTAAAACATGAAAAAGATAGATATGCCTCTTAGCTTTGCATGGCTACAAATTGCAGCCTTATTGCTTCAATGAAACTCGAGATATAGCTGATATGGCAAAAGGTGTCGGAACTGAAACTGAACTGGATTTGCCCTTAATTCTAGTAATCTGAAATCACTCAAAGAAACTTGTGAAAAACACCAAAATACATAAAAATATAAAAGATCATAAACACAATTAGACTAAACAATAATAACTCGTATTTGACACAAAACAATAATAAAACATAACTAAAAACTATATAATTATACGAGTTATCACACCCCCACACTTAGATTGTTGCTAGTCCCTAGCAACGACTCAATAAAAATAAAATAAGAAAATCTAATCTAATCCATTTTCGTAGGAAATCACGGTGGCACTTAGCATGTGACACAAGCCTTTAAACCCCTAGGTGTCCCTAGTGGACGAGTTTAGTCTCGTGAGGGTTTACTAGAACGATACCCACAAACATTGAAAAACTAAAATATAAATAAACTACATATACTAAAAATATTTACTCCTATTCCTTTCAATATAAATTAGAGACAATCTTTGAACAAGTCTTATAAACTAATCAATAGCTTAAAGAACTTCACAAAAAATCATGCTTGAATGTAAATTGTTTGAGTTAAGCCAATATTAACATAACATATTTCAATCAAAATAGTGCACATTCAAACTTAATCTCAACTTCTCACATGGGATACCCTCATGATTTTCACTCTTTAAAGTAGTGGTGAAGTGTTTACACTCAATCAATCTCATGAAAACAGTTCTACCATATTCTTGCTTGTCCACCTATTCTCCACTATTTAGATCATACAACTTCATGAATCAAGAGGTCTTTAATCAAGGTTGTAATGGGGCCAAGGGGTTTGTAATGTGGTTGAAGAACAAAAGGATAAAGATATCACAAAGGTTCCAAAGAGTTCATAAAGTTTCGAGACATAAAAAGATCATACAAATAAAACTTCTCAAAACTCTTATAAAGCACATAATAACATAGGCTAAATATTCATGTTGAGCCTTTGCATCATTCTAACCAACTTTGTAACATCTTTTTCTTTACTTTAACTAGAAGTTCAAGAGAAGATTTTTTTTTTTTTTTTTTTTTTTTTATATGAGAATGTATTTGACAATGATCCCTTTCTTTTCTCTTGACTTTTTTCTTTCTTTTCCCCCCACACTTATTTCTTATTTCTAACCCAAATTTTCAATAAATCTTCTTTGTCTTTGCAACTTGTCTCAAAACATGCTAATTCATCTTTTGGAACAAAGGTAAAGATATAAGTATATTTAGGTTAGGGACAAGTTATGGTTACCAAAGATATAGCTTATTCAATGTAGGCTCAAATTGGTTCACTAAGGGTGTGTTCTCTTGGAACATTAATAATGGATGGCTGTTTGGCTCTGGTTATAATCCTAATGCCTCTATCATATTCATGTTGTCACATGTATCAATATAGTCTCAAACGGTTTAAAGCAAGTTCTAGACAATCATGTAATCATAAGAGCACTCAAGAAAGAAATTAGATTGATTTGTATAATGCATCAATCATTATAGGCTCAAAAACTCACAAGGATGATTATACAAGTCAGATTAAGTCTAAACATGCTTCTTTCTCAATCAACATATCATATTAACATTGGCTCATAAAAGATTGACATCAAGCTCAATTCTCATGAAAATCTTCTCACTAATAAATCTGTTTTAGACTTATGCAATTCATATCTCATCATAGTATTGAAAGTAACTAAAACACACTAAAAACACAATAAGTCTAAACATGCTTTTTTTTTTTTTTTTTAGAAGATTAAATCAAACTGACAAGGTATGTCTCAAGTCTCCCTTACTCAGACCTTGTTCAGAATGAATACTTCTAAATGTCTTAAAACACAACAAATTTTTTTTTTTTTTTTTATATTAGAAAAATATGTCCCTTACCCCCTACTAAAATATGACATTGTCCCCAATGTCAAATTTTAAAGGTAGAATTTAGGAGATATTACCTGCAGAGGTTGCTAACCACTTATTATAACTGAGACACAACAAGCAAAATGTTAGATAATGTCACAAAGACAAAGTGCAATCCACTCCTTGCTCGTCGATATCTCTTTTTCTTTTTCCGAGTGTTTGCGAAACAACCGTAGCAGATAAACACTCATAAGCTTGGAGCTTTTTGAGTAAATCTTCAATGGTTGTAGCAGAAATTATGGTTCTCCTTGCCTCTGAAAACATGAATCCATTATCCACAGCATTATCTAAATATGAAAGCAAATTACTAAAATAACCATTAATATTAAGCAAACCAATGGGTTTCTTATTTGTGACCAAAGATGACCAAGAAGTCACGCAAGCTATTTCTTCCAATGTACCCAGACCTCCTGGTAGAGCAATGAATGCATCGGCAGAATGGTACATGATTGTCATCCGTTCAGGGATACTCCAGACTTGTATTTCCTTACCCACGGTAGGTCCACAAAAACTTGTGAATAGTTTTGGCACGATTCCTAGAACTGGACTTCCTCCGGCGTGTGCTGCTGTAGCGACTGCTCCCATTAAACCCGTACTACCGCCTCCATAAATCAAGTGGATCTTTTGTTGGGCAAGTATTACTCCAACTCTTATGGCTTCATCAGCGAATATGTTATTTTTCCCGGGATAAGCACCTCCAAAGACACAAATTTTTTTAATGCGCTGGGACGAAGTACTTTCCATTTTTTTTTCTTTTTTTTTTCGAGTGCCTTAAAGAGAATGAGTATATGGTGTAATATATAGAGGACTGAGTAGTGAATCAGACAAGAGTAATAATGTCGCCGAAAGTGTATCTGACCTGTCAGAAGAAAATGTTAACCTAACAAAAGATTTTTGCGTGATTTCAGGAAGAAAATCAAAAAGAGAAGAAAAAATCAACCGTAAAAGACAAATAAAAAAAAACGAGAATAATTACACAAATCGAACAACACGTAAATTAAAACAAAATAAAGTTATTGCAAATCAAACCAAAAGCTGAGAAGTCATTTATTGTAGTTGTGATTGTGGCTCACATCTTCCTCTGGTTTTACGTCCAGAAACGGCTTAAACGCCTTCTATGAGTCGAGGATATGCTTCCCATCCAGTTTTCTTACAAGCTGGCAAACAGGGTCTTTTAACATTAGATTCCCAAGATGTTGCCATTCCCTTTGGAATTGCGGCCATAAATCAAGAATTTCTCTTTGTACGTCTCCACTAGGATGCGTCTCAAGAGAAAGTTGGATATTACCCAAATTCTCCTTACTCAGTCCATCCTTAATGAATTCAATTTTATCATCTCGATTAGAGGACGGAATCCCAATAGAACGACATTTACCGTTACACGTCCATCGTGCACATTTGTGGCAATTTGAACTCATGCGCTTTGCTCGTCGCTTCTTTGCAAAAGTGCTTCTACCTGTACCTGGTAAATGCAAAATAGGAAGATATTCATCTTCACGTACCTTGGCTTCAATTATCCAACGTATGTCTCCAGGAATCCCTTTCTGCATAAGCATTCTTAATCTTTCGAAACGAACTTGGTAAAGCTTCAGTAAAATATTTCGAGGAAAAGGTGGAAATCGTTTCTGCAATCTTGTGAGAATATCATCCATCCTGAAAAGAAAAAAATTGAAAGAGAAATTGGAAGAGAAATTTATATACAATATCAGTTTTGTGGGTAGCTGATGGAACCGATTTAAATAATCACGGAGTACCGTTATCCGCCATTTAACCGGGGTAAAAAAATTAAAAATTATATTTACATCTAGTTATTTTAAAAACAAGGATCAGAAAGAAAAATAACCTAAAAAGACTCAAAAACAAAAAACTCTAAATAAAATCCTAAATTACTAAACAAATAAACATAAAAATAAATAAATAAAAACAATAAAAAATAATAAAAGGAAAAGGAAAAGAAAGCAAATCTGAGTATGGCAGGTTGGTAATTTCTTCATTAATTGGACTGCCTTCCCAATTAGTACTGATTTAAGTTGTCCAACCTAACCAACACCCCTTCTTGGCTTTTTAGGCTTGTTAGGCTCATACATGAAACTTCCCAAATTTGAACGTTTGATAGGAAGCTTTCTTTGCACAAAACTGGATGCATTCTCCATTACAAGTATTATTCCATCATCCTTTGTGGTGCATATCTCATCGAGGAATGGAGCATATGTTGGTACTTGTTGAATGGCATCCACAAACAAACTGTTTAAGGTTTCCAGCATGTTTTGTTCATGTTCTTCCTCCTTGAACTTTGCAAATCTACTAGGAAAAGGTGGAGAAGAAACATTAGTAAAAATTGGAATCTTAAACGTTACCTCAGGTGCTGAAATACTCTTATTTGGATTTGTGGCTTCATTATCCTCAAGAATAGAATCCATCTCTAATTTTGTCTCATCCTCATCTTGTTCATCATTCTTCATGGTCACAATAGTAGCATTCTCCTTTGGGTTAATCATCGTTTGGGCAGAGAATTCTTCAGATCTTTGTGCTACCCATACCACCATACTACTAGCCAATAGGCTTATTTGCCTTTCCAAACTCTGGATACTTGCCCTTGTTTCCTGTTGAAATTGCAAAGTATTAGTAACAAGAGAATCGACAAGATCTTCTAAAGAAGTACCTGAGTTTTGAGTCATATGTGGTGGTTGAAGAAGATCTGGTTCTTGAGACCATGATTGATTGAAGCTAGATGGATGAGTGTAATTAGCATAAGGATCTACTTCTTGGTAATTTTCTGAGTAGCCATAATTAGTATGATCCCACCATCCCTCATGGTAAGTGTTTGAGTAATGATCATACTGTTGGTCTTGGAACACTTGATGGCCTTGACATCCTCCCATGGCCAATTGTTGAACTGGGTAGGTGAGATTGGCTTGTTGATTTTCCATGTTCATGTATGCCACCAACTCTTCAAGTGTTAGATTGCTCAATTCCATCGTTTTTTTTTTTTTTTTTTCAAAATTTGATAAGAAAAACTTGTATGTACAAGAAAATAGAACTAATTAGAACTGAAAATAAGAATAAACCAAGTAACAAATAAACTAAAGAAAACAATCCCCGGCAACGGCGCCAAAAATTTGATGCACCCAAAAGAGTGTATCTTATTTAACCTTGCACTAAAAAGATCAATTGTAAGTATAGTAGTTAGCAAGGGTCGAGTCCTCAGGGATTGGGTTTTAATTTATGAGTTATTAGTTTATAACTTACATTCAAAGAAAACAATAAAAGAAAAGGGGTTTTTGAAGCCAGATTTAAACTAAAGTAAATAATAAGAATAAGATGCAAGGCGGTATAACCAGCCAATAAAAATATATATACTAAATTAGGTGGTATAACCAGCCAATAAAAATATATATACTAAATTAGGCGGTATAACCAGCCAATAAAAATAAAACAAAGTTAATATACAAATTAGGCGGTATAACCAGCCAATAAAAATAAATATACTTTTAAAAATAAGCAAACTAGAAAAGTAAGAAAACAAGTAAGTAAGAAGAATCAAATATGAAAAATATGGTTAAGGTTTCATTCTCCACCACTAGACATCATTAAGAATCAATTTCAGATCTATCAATATCAACCAACTATCAAAGTTAACAACCGTAGATAACAACAAGCTCTGTTACCCCAATCTTTCCTTAGTTTGTCGTTAAATAGAACAAGCTCTCTATTTAATCTCTAACCATTAAACAACCTAGAATAAGCTCTCTAAATTCAATTTAATGGCAGCTTTATGATGAGAAAGATAGGTTGATCTAAGCAACAAACACATAAGCTCGGATTGTTCAACTTAGGTTATGTTCCACTTTGCAATTATTGAAAACTTGACCATAATCATTAATCACAAATTGCCACTTATGAATAGGAAATCAAGACAATTACACAGATCAAGACTCCTAAACTAGCAATAGATAATTATCAAGATCTATCTAGTTGTACACCTAAACAAATCAAGACAACATCATGAACAATTCTTGTAGAAGAACATAAGCAACTTTGATAGAAAATTAATGATAGATAGAATTTGAAAATCAATCATAAAACATGTCTAGGGCTTTGAAATCACCCTTAACCAAATAGAAGTTTAGCCTAGCATAAGCATTATAAACATAAACATAAAATTAAAGAAAATCTAAGAAGAAAATAAAAGAAAGAAAGAAAGAAGAAGAGGAAGAATATTAATTATCCAACCTCTTGCTCTCTCTAAAGAAAAAGAAAACTAGAGAAAAGAAAGAAAACTAGAGAAAAGAAAGAAGAAGAAAACTTAGAGAATTTTATTAAAATGGCTAATATCCTACCTATGTACAATATGAACCCTTACAATCATCCAAGGCCCTCTATTTATACACATTTTGGAGGGCTAAATGACAAGAGACAAGCTTTACAAATTTCAAAGGTAGGTATATGACGATTTTGATCAGCCAACTTGATGGTCGATTTCGTCAATATTGGAGGCCTTATCTGATCACATGGTCTTCTAGATAAAGGTTCCCCTATCAGTTACGGAACCATAGCCGTTGGAATCAGCGCATTTGCTGATGTGGTTAAGCAGATATGGGCAAAATACGAAAACATGTCAGCACAGACGTCATTGCACATCAGCCACCTTGATGGTCGATTTCTTCAATATTGGAGGCCTGATCGGATCACATGGTCTTCTAGACAAAGGTTCCCCTATCAGTTACGGAACCATAGCCGTTGGAATCAGCTCATTTGCTGATGTGGATAAGAAGATATGGGCATAATACGAAAACATGTCAGCACAGACGTCATTGCACATCAGCCAACTTGATGGTCGATTTCGCTAGGGAAAACGACTCCGTTTTAAGAAGTGTAAAACATGAAAAAGATAGATATGCCTCTTAGCTTTCCATGGCTACAAATTGCAGCCTTATTGCTTCAATGAAACTCGAGATATAGCTGATATGGCAAAAGGTGTCGGAACTGAAACTGAACTGGATTTGCCCTTAATTCTAGTAATCTGAAATCACTCAAAGAAACTTGTGAAAAACACCAAAATACATAAAAATATAAAAGATCATAAACACAATTAGACTAAACAATAATAACTCGTATTTGACACAAAACAATAATAAAACATAACTAAAAACTATATAATTATACGAGTTATCATGAAATAATTCGCTTTAACATTTTTGAGGCCATGAGATATCCTAGTGATGTGCATTCTGTTTTTAATATTGATATAATTGACTCACTAGTGCAGCAAGCTTATGAGCTAGATGGTGAAGATAGTGTAGAAATAGTCATTAGCAACCATCTCGGAATGGGGAATGCTAAACTAGCCTTGAGTGACCAGGTGGAAGGGGCACTAGAATCTTTACACTCGCTGCAACCTAAAGATGCAAGGTTTGATGTTTCATTTATTGATTTGCCTTTATCTAATGAGAAACTTCTACCTTCCATTTTGCAGGCACCAACTTTAGAATTGAAACCACTACCGAACCACTTGAAATATGTGTTCTTAGGTAAAAAGGACACACTACCGATCATCATTGCCAAAGAGCTCACACCTTTGCAAGAAGAGCGACTTATCCGGGTGCTTAGAGAGTATAAAACAGCAATTGGTTGGACAATTGCCGATATCAAGGGAATAAGCCCATCCATGTGCATGCACCGGATTTTGTTAGAGGAAGGGTCTAAACCAACAAGAGAAGCACAAAGAAGATTGAACCCTCCTATGATGGAGGTTGTGAAAAAGGAGATACTGAAGCTCCTAGATGTTGGAGTGATCTATCCTATCTCGGATAGCAAATGGGTGAGCCCGGTCCAAGTGGTTCCAAAGAAATCAGGTGTAACGGTGGTAACAAATAATGAGAATGAACTTGTTCCTACTAGGATTCAAACAGGATGGCGAGTTTGTATTGATTATCGTAAACTTAATTCCACAACTCGCAAAAACCACTTTCCTTTACCTTTTATTGATCAAATGCTTGAAAGGTTAGCTGGCCATTCTCATTATTGTTTTCTTGATGGTTTTTCAGGTTATAATCAGATAGCCATTGCTCCGGAGGACCAAGAGAAAACAACATTCACATGTCCATTTGGTACTTTTGCATACCGGCGTATGCCATTTGGTCTTTGTAATGCACCAGCTACATTCCAAAGGTGTATGGTTAGCATATTTTCAGATTATGTAGAGAATATCATAGAAGTGTTTATGGATGATTTTAGTGTCTATGGTGATTCTTTTGATAGATGTCTAGAGAACCTTACACTTGTACTTGAAAGATGCATGGAAACTAACCTTGTTTTGAATTGGGAAAAATGTCACTTTATGGTAGAACAAGGAATAGTTTTGGGCCATGTTATTTCTTCTAGAGGGATAGAGGTTGATAAGTCTAAAATAGATATTATGCATTCTTTACCACCTCCCACAAATGTGAGAGAGGTTCGTTCTTTTCTTGGACATGCAGGTTTCTATAGGAGATTTATCAAAGACTTCTCAAAGATCACATTACCTCTTTGCAAGCTACTACAAAAAGATGTGGTTTTCCACTTTGATGATAAATGCAAAGAGGCGTTTGAAACATTGAAGGGACTCTTGACATCAGCTCCTATCATCCAACCACCAGATTGGAATGTACCTTTTGAAATCATGTGTGACGCTAGTGACTATGCTATTGGAGCTGTTTTGGGCCAACGGGTTGGCAAAGCCTCACATGCCATTTATTATGCCTCACGAACTCTTAATTATGCTCAATTGAACTATTCCACTACTGAAAAAGAACTTTTGGCTGTTGTATTTGCTTTAGAAAAATTTCGATCTTATTTAATTGGTACTAAAGTAATTGTATATTCTGACCATGCAACCCTTAAGTACTTACTCACTAAAAAGGAGGCCAAACCAAGGTTGATTAGATGGATACTTCTCTTACAAGAGTTTGATTTGGAGATAAAAGATAAGAGAGGTAGTGACAACCTGGTTGCGGACCATCTTAGCCGTTTAGTTCATGAAGATGATGCACTACCCTTGAATGAGAACTTTCCGGATGAGCAACTTCTTTTTATAAGTACAACAACTCCTTGGTATGCTGATATTGTTAATTACTTAGTTACCAAGAAGTTGCCACAAGAGTTGACACAAGCTCAAAGAAATAAGATAAAGAGTGATGCCAAATACTACATATGGGATGATCCTTACCTTTGGAAGCATTGCTCCGATCAGATTATAAGAAGGTGTGTACTCGAAACTGAATTTCAATCTATTCTCACCTTTTGTCACTCTTATGCATGTGGAGGACACTTTGGATCCAAAAGCACAGCCATGAAAGTTCTTGATTCTGGATTTTATTGGCCTACCATATTCAAAGATGCATACCTCTTTTGCAAGTCATGTGATCGTTGCCAAAGAACAGGTAACTTAGGTGCTAGAAATCAAATGCCTCAAACTCCAATACTTATTGTTGAAATTTTTGATGTATGGGGCATGGATTTCATGGGACCTTTTCCTCCTTCTTTTGGTAATCTTTATATTTTACTTGCCGTTGATTATGTTTCAAAGTGGGTGGAAGCAAAATCCACTAGGACTAATGACTCTAAAGTTGTTTCAGATTTTGTCAAGACTAACATCTTTGCTAGGTTTGGAACGCCAAAGGCCATAATCAGCGATAGAGGTACTCACTTTTGCAATAGGACTATGGAAGCACTTTTGAGGAAGTATAACATCACACACAAGGTCTCCACCTCATATCATCCTCAAACTAGTGGGCAAGCTGAAGTGTCAAACCGAGAAGTTAAGTCCATCCTTGAAAAGACAGTTAATCCAAATAGGAAGGATTGGAGTTCACGACTTGATGATGCACTTTGGGCTTATAGGACAGCATATAAGACACCCATTGGTATGTCTCCTTATCGACTTGTTTATGGTAAGCCTTGTCATCTTCCGGTTGAATTGGAACATAAATCATATTGGGCTATCAAACAATGCAACATGGAGATGGATGAAATAGGAAAGAAAAGAAAACTTGACCTACAAGAATTAGAGGAGATAAGGAATGATGCCTATCAGAATTCTAGGATTTACAAGGAAAAGACTAAGGCATTCCATGACAAGATGATATCAAGAAAAGAATTTGTTGTTGGACAAAAAGTTCTTCTCTTCCATTCACGCCTTAAGTTATATCCAGGTAAATTATGTTCTCGTTGGGTTGGACCTTTTGTTATTACTAATGTATTTACTCATGGTGCAGTTGAAATCCAAAGCCCGAAAACAGATAAGGCATTCAAAGTGAATGGTCATAGATTGAAGCCTTACTATGAGAACTTTCCAATACAAGATGTGGAGGAGTTTCCACTTTTTGAGCCAAAGTATGTTGAATAATAATGGCATGGGTCTAAGTCAGGCTGAGGACAATAAACCAAGCGCTTCTTGGAGAGGCAACCCAAAAGGATGGAGAGCATCTATTATATCAGATTTGCATATTCCTTACTCTCCATCATTCTATCTTTTATTGTTTTTCTTTTCTTTTGTTTAATAGTTCTTTTCTCTTACATATAATTCTTGCATTGGGTTAATAGCATTACATTAATGACAATGTAAGAATTATGTGTGGGGGGAAGAATTTAGGATTTTATTTTTGAGTCTTTTTATGTTGTTTTTCTTTCTGATCCTTGTTTTGAAAATAACTAGATGTAAATATAATTTTTTTTAACCCCGGTTAAATGGCGGATAACGGTACTCCGTGATTATTTAAATCGGTTCCATCAGCTACCCACAAAACTGATATTGTATATAAATTTCTCTTCCAATTTCTCTTTCAATTTTTTTTTTTTCATTTTTTTTTTCAGGATGGATGATATTCTCACAAGATTGCAGAAACGATTTCCTCCTTTTCCTCGAAATATTTTACTGAAGCTTTACCAAGTTCGACTTGAAAGATTAAGAATGCTTATGCACAAAGGGATTCCTGACGACATACGTTGGATAATGGAAGCCAAGGTACGTGAAAATGAATATCTTCCTGTTTTGCATTTACCAGGTACAGGTAGATGCACTTTTGCAAAGAAGCGACGAGCAAAGCGCATGAGTTCAAATTGCCACAAA
Organism: Fremontodendron californicum; assembly: GCA_030761205.1. Lineage (NCBI taxonomy): Eukaryota > Viridiplantae > Streptophyta > Magnoliopsida > Malvales > Malvaceae > Fremontodendron > Fremontodendron californicum. Next base: position 3,655,614 of record JAULJL010000019.1, on the reverse strand, counting down.
TGTGCACGATGGACGTGTAACGGTAAATGTCGTTCTATTGGGATTCCGTCCTCTAATCGAGATGATAAAATTGAATTCATTAAGGATGGACTGAGTAAGGAGAATTTGGGTAATATCCAACTTTCTCTTGAGACGCATCCTAGTGGAGACGTACAAAGAGAAATTCTTGATTTATGGCCGCAATTCCAAAGGGAATGGCAACATCTTGGGAATCTGATGTTAAAAGACCCTGTTTGCCAGCTTGTAATAAAACTGGATGGGAAGCATATCCTCGACTCATAGAAGGCGTTTAAGCCGTTTCTGGACGTAAAACCAGAGGAAGATGTGAGCCACAATCACAACTACAATAAATGACTTCTCAGCTTTTGGTTTGATTTGCAATAACTTCATTTTGGTTTAATTTACGTGTAGTTCGATTTGTGTAATTATTCTCGTTTTTTTTTATTTGTCTTTTACGGTTGATTTTTTCTTCTCTTTTTGATTTTCTTCCTGAAATCACGCAAAAATCTTTTGTTAGGTTAACATTTTCTTCTGACAGGTCAGATACACTTTCGGCGACATTATTACTCTTGTCTGATTCACTACTCAGTCCTCTATATATTACACCATGTACTCATTCTCTTTCAGGCACTCGAAGAAAAAAAAAATGGAAAGTACTTGATAACTCGTATAATTATATAGTTTTTAGTTATGTTTTATTATTGTTTTGTGTCAAATACGAGTTATTATTGTTTAGTCTAATTGTGTTTATGATCTTTTATATTTTTATGTAATTTGGTGTTTTTCACAAGTTTCTTTGAGTGATTTCAGATTACTAGAATTAAGGGCAAATCCAGTTCAGTTTCAGTTCCGACACCTTTTGCCATATCAGCTATATCTCGAGTTTCACTGAAGCAATAAGGCTGAAATTTGTAGCCATGCAAAGCTAAGAGACATATCTATCTTTTTCATGTTTTACACTTCTTAAAACGGAGTCGTTTTCCCTAGCGAAATCGACCATCAAGTTGGCTGATGTGCAATGACGTCTGTGCTGACATGTTTTCGTATTATGCCCATATCTTCTTATCCACATCAGCAAATGAGCTGATTCCAACGGCTATGGTTCCGTAACTGATAGGGGAACCTTTGTCTAGAAGACCATGTGATCCGATTAGGCCTCCAATATTGAAGAAATCGACCATCAAGGTGGCTGATGTGCAATGACGTCTGTGCTGACATGTTTTCGTATTTTGCCCATATCTGCTTAACCACATCAGCAAATTAGCTGATTCCAACGGCTATGGTTCCGTAACTGATAGGGGAACCTTTTTCTAGAAGACCATGTGATCAGATCAGGCCTCCAATATTGACGAAATCGACCATCAAGTTGGCTGATCAAAATCGTCATATACCTACCTTTGAAATTTGTAAAGCTTGTCTCTTGTCATTTAGCCCTCCAAAATGTGTATAAATAGAGGGCCTTGGATGATTGTAAGGGATCATATTGTACATAGGTAGGATATTGATGCACCCAAAAGAGTGTATCTTATTTAACCTTGCACTAAAAAGATCAATTGTAAGTATAGTAGTTAGCAAGGGTCGAGTCCTCAGGGATTGGTTTTTAGTTTATAAGTTGATAGTTTAAAACTTAAATTCAAGAACAATAAAAGAAAAGGGGTTTTTTTAAAGCCAGATTTAAACTAAAGTAAATAATAAGAATAAGATGCAAGGCGGTATAACCAGCCAATAAAAATATATATACTAAATTAGGCGGTATAACCAGCCAATAAAAATAAAACAAAATTAATATACAAATTAGGCGGTATAACCAGCCAATAAAAATAAATATACTTTTAAAAATAAGCAAACTAGAAAAGTAAGAAAACAAGTAAGAAGAATCAAAAATGAAAAATATGGTTAAGGTTTCATTCTCCACCACTAGACATCATTAAGAATCAATTTTAGATCTATCAATATCAACCAACTATCAAAGTTAACAACCGTAGATAACAACAAGCTCTGTTATCCCAATCTTTCCTTAGTTTGTCGTTAAATAGAACAAGCTCTCTATTTAATCTCTAACCATCAAACAACCTAGAATAAGCTCTCTAGATTCAATTTAATGGCAGCTTTATGATGAGAAAGATAGGTTGATCTAAGCAACAAACACATAAGCTCGGATTGTTCAACTTAGGTTATGTTCCACTTTGCAATTATTGAAAACTTGACCATAATCATTAATCACAAATTGCCACTTATGAATAGGAAATCAAGACAATTACACGGATCAAGACTCCTAAACTAGCAATAGATAATTATCAAGATCTATCTAGTTGTACACCTAAACAAATCAAGACAACATCATGAACAATTCTTGTAGAAGAACATAAGCAACTTTGATAGAAAATTAATGATAGATAGAATCTGAAAATCAATCACAAAACATGTCTAGGGCTTTGAAATCACCCTCAACCAAATAGAAGTTTAGCCTAGCATAGGCATTATAAACATAAAATTAAATAGAATCTAAGAAGAAAATAAAAGAAAGAAAGAAGAAGAAGAAGAATATTAATTATCCAACCTCTTGCTCTTTCTAAAGAAAAAGAAAACTAGAGAAAATAAAGAAGAAGAAAACTTAGAGAATTTTGTTAAAATGGCTAATATCCTACCAATCTCCAATATGATCCCTTACAATCATCCAAGGCCCTCTATTTATACACATTTTGGAGGGCTAAATGACAAGAGACAAGCTTTACAAATTTCAAAGGTAGGTATATGACGATTTTGATCAGCCAACTTGTTGGTCGATTTCGTCAATATTGGAGGCCTGATCTGATCACATGGTCTTCTAGACAAAGGTTCCCCTATCCGTTACGAAACCATAGCCGTTGGAATCAGCTCATTTTCTGATGTGGTTAAGCAGATATGGGCAAAATACGAAAACATGTCAGCACAGACGTCATTGCACATCAGCCACCTTGATGGTCGATTTCTTCAATATTGGAGGCCTGATCTGATCACATGGTCTTCTAGACAAAGGTTCCCCTATCCGTTACGGAACCATTGCCGTTGGAATCAGCTCATTTGCTGATGTGGTTAAGCAGATATGGGCATAATACCAAAACATGTCAGCACAGACGTCATTGCACATCAGCCAACTTGATGGTCGATTTCTTCAATATTGGAGGCCTGATCTGATCACATGGTCTTCTAGACAAAGGTTCCCCTATCAGTTACGGAACCATTGCCGTTGGAATCAGCTCATTTGCTGATGTGGTTAAGCAGATATGGGCATAATACGAAAACATGTCAGCACAGACGTCATTGCACATCAGCCAACTTGATGGTCGATTTCGCTAGGGAAAACGACTCCGTTTTAAGAAGTGTAAAACATGAAAAAGATAGATATGCCTCTTAGCTTTGCATGGATACAAATTTCAGCCTTATTGCTTCAGTGAAACTCGAGATATAGCTGATATGGCAAAAGGTGTCGGAACTGAAACTTAACTGGATTTGCCCTTAATTCTAGTAATCTGAAATCACTCAAAGAAACTTGTGAAAAACACCAAAATACATAAAAATATAAAAGATCATAAACACAATTAGACTAAACAATAATAACTCGTATTTGACACAAAACATTAATAAAACATAACTAAAAACTATATAATTATACGAGTTATCACACCCCCACACTTAGATTGTTGCCAGTCCCTAGCAACGACTCAATAAAAATAAAATAAGAAAATCTAATCTAATCCATTTTCGTAGGAAATCACGGTGGCACTTAGCATGTGACACAAGCCTTTAAACCCCTAGGTGTCCCTAGTGGACGAGTTTAGTCTCGTGAGGGTTTACTAGAACGATACCCACAAACATTGAAAAACTAAAATATAAATAAACTGTATATACTAAAAATATTTACTCCTAATCCTTTCAATACAAATTAGAGACAATATTTGAACAAGTCTTATAAACTAATCAATAGCTTAAAGAATTTCACAAAAAATCATGCTTGAATGTAAATTGTTTGAGTTAAGCCAATATTAGCATAACATATCTCAATCAAAATATTGCATGTTCAAATTTAATCTCAACTTCTCACATGGGATACCCTCATGATTTTCACTCTTTAAAGTAGTGGTGAAGTGTTTACACTCAATCAATCTCATGAAAACAGTTCTACCATATTCTTGCTTGTCCACCTATTCTCCACTATTTAGATCATACAACTTCATGAATCAAGAGGTCTTTAATCAAGGTTGTAATGGGGCCAAGGGGTTTGTAATGTGGTTGAAGAACAAAAGGATAAAGATATCACAAAGGTTCCAAAGAGTTCATAAAGTTTAGAGATATAAAAAGATCATACAAAGAAACTTCTCAAAACTCTTTACAAGTACATAGTCACCTAGGCCGGATATTCATGTTGGGCCTTTTCTTCATTCTAAACGACTTTGTAACATCTTTTTCTTTTTCCACAAATTCAAGAGATGATTCATATTTTTTTTTTTTTTTACATAGGAATGTATTTGCCAGTATTCCATTTCTTTTTCTCTTGACTTTTCTTTTCTTTTCCCCCCACACTTATTTCTTGTTTCTAACCCAAATTTTTAACTAAAAATATCCCTTGTCTTTGTAACTTGTCTCAAAACATGCTAATTCATCTTTGGAACAAAGGTAAAGATATAAGTATATTTAGGTTAGGGACAAGTTATGGTTACCAAAGAGATAGCTTATTCAATGTAGGCTCAAATTGGTTCACTAAGGGTGTGTTCTCTTGGAACATCAATAAGGGATGGCTGTTTGGCCCTGGCTAAAAATCCTAATGCCTCTATCATATTCATGTTGTCACATGTATCAATATAGTCTCAAACGGTTTAAAGCAAGTTCTAGAGAATCATGTAATCATAAGAGCACTCAAGAAAGAAATTAGATTGATTTGTATAATGCATCAATCATTATAGGCTCAAAAACTCACAAGGATGATTATACAAGTCAGATTAAGTCTAAACATGCTTCTTTCTCAATCAACATATTATATTAACATTGGCTCATAAAAAGGTTGACATCAAGCTCAATTCTCATGAAAATCTTCTTACTAATAAATCTGTTTTAGACTTATGCAATTCATATCTCATCATTGTATTAAAAAGGAACTAAAACTCACAAAAAAAAAATAATAATAATAATAAAGAAAAAAAAATAGTAGACAAAAATAAAAGAAATCCTAAATCATTCCCCCCCACACTTAATTCTTACATTGTCCTCAATGTAAGTCTATTAACTCAAATGAAAGAATCATGTGTAAGATAAAAGAACTAATAACATAAGAATAGGAACAACTAAGACTCAAAACAAAACAAACTCATGCATCCTAAATAATCCTAAAATACTAAACAAAAATTAACAAGTAAACATAAAAAGATTAAAATCAAACTGACAAGGTATGTCTCAAGTCTCCCTTACTCAGACCTTGTTCAGAATGAATACTTCTAAATTGCTTAAAACACAACAAACTAATTTTTTTTTTTTTTTGAAAAGAAGACATCAAACTGACAAGGTATGTCTCAAGTCTCCCTTACTCAGACCTTGTTCAGAATGAATACTTCTTAAATTTTTTTTTTTTTTTTTTATTAAATTAGCAAAATATGTCCCTTACCCCCTACTAAAATATGACATTGTCCCCAATGTCAAATTTTAAAGGTAGAATTTAGGAGATATTACCTGCAGAGGTTGCTAACCACTTATTATAACTGAGACACAACAAGCAAAATGTTAGATAATGTCACAAAGACAAAGTGCAATCCACTCCTTGCTCGTCCATATCTCTTTTTCTTTTTCCGAGCGTTTGCGAAACAACCGTAGCAGATAAACACTCATAAGCTTGGAGCTTTTTGAGTAAATCTTCAATGGTTGTAGCAGAAATTATGGTTCTCCTTGCCTCTGAAAACATGAATCCATTATCCACAGCATTATCTAAATATGAAAGCAAATTACTAAAATAACCATTAATATTAAGCAAACCAATGGGTTTCTTATTTGTGACCAAAGATGACCAAGAAGCCACGCAAGCTATTTCTTCCAATGTACCCAGACCTCCTGGTAAAGCAATGAATGCATCGGCAGAATGGTACATGATTGTTATCCGTTCAGGGACACTCCAGACTTGTATTTCCTTACCCACGGTAGGTCCACAAAAACTTGTGAATAGTTTTGGCACGATTCCTAGAACTGGACTTCCTCCGGCGTGTGCTGCTGTAGCGACTGCTCCCATTAAACCCGTACTACCGCCTCCATAAATCAAGTGGATCTTTTGTTGGGCAAGTATTACTCCAACTCTTATGGCTTCATCAGCGAATATGTTATTTTTCCCTGGATAAGCACCTCCAAAGACACAAATTTTTTTAATGCGCTGGGATGAAGTACTTTCCATTTTTTTTTTTCGAGTGCCTGAAAGAGAATGAGTACATGGTGTAATATATAGAGGACTGAGTAGTGAATCAGACAAGAGTAATAATGTCGCCGAAAGTGTATCTGACCTGTCAGAAGAAAATGTTAACCTAACAAAAGATTTTTGCGTGATTTCAGGAAGAAAATCGAAAAGAGAAGAAAAATCAACCGTAAAAGACAAATAAAAAAAATAAAAAAAACGAGAATAGTTACACAAATCGAACAACACGTAAATTAAACCAAAATAAAGTTATTGCAAATCAAACCAAAAACTGAGAAGTCATTTATTGTAGTTGTGATTGTGGCTCACATCTTCCTCTGGTTTTACGTCCAGAAACGGCTTAAACGCCTTCTATGAGTCGAGGATATGCTTCCCATCCAGTTTTCTTACAAGCTGGCAAACAGGGTCTTTTAACATCAGATTCCCAAGATGTTGCCATTCCCTTTGGAATTGCGGCCATAAATCAAGAATTTCTCTTTGTACGTCTCCACTAGGATGCGTCTCAAGAGAAAGTTGGATATTACCCAAATTCTCCTTACTCAGTCCATCCTTAATGAATTCAATTTTATCATCTCGATTAGAGGACGGAATCCCAATAGAACGACATTTACCGTTACACGTCCATCGTGCACATTTGTGGCAATTTGAACTCATGCGCTTTGCTCGTCGCTTCTTTGCAAAAGTGCTTCTACCTGTACCTGGTAAATGCAAAACAGGAAGATATTCATCTTCACGTACCTTGGCTTCAATTAGCCAACGTATGTCGTCAGGAATCCCTTTGCGCATAAGCATTCTTAATCTTTCAAGTCGAACTTGGTAAAGCTTCAGTAAAATATTTCGAGGAAAAGGAGGAAATCGTTTCTGCAATCTTGTGAGAATATCATCCATCCTGAAAAAGAATGAAAAAAAAAATTGAAAGAGAAATTGGAAGAGAAATTTATATACAATATCAGTTTTGTGGGTAGCTGATGGAACCGATTTAAATAATCACGGAGTACCGTTATCCGCCATTTAACCGGGGTTAAAAAAAAAAAAAAATATTTATATTTACATCTAGTTATTTTCAAAACAAGGATCAAAAAGAAAAACAACATAAAAAGACTCAAAAACAAAACACTCTAAATAAAATCCTAAATTCTTCCCCCCACACATAATTTTTACATTGTCCTCAATGTAATGCTATTATCCCCCAATGCAAGAATTATATGTAAGAGAAAAGAACTATTAAACAAAAGAAAAGAAAAACAATAAAAGATAGAATGATGGAGAGTAAGGAATATGCAAATCTGATATAATAGATGTTCTCCATCCTTTTGGGTTGCCTCTCCAAGAAGCGCTTGGTTTATTGTCCTCAGCTTGACTTAGACCCATGCCATTATTATTCAACATACTTTGGCTCAAAAAGTGGAAACTCCTCCACATCTTGTATTGGAAAGTTCTCATAGTAAGGCTTCAATCTATGACCATTCACTTTGAATGCCTTATCTGTTTTCGGGCTTTGGATTTCAACTGCACCATGAGTAAATACATTAGTAATAACAAAAGGTCCAACCCAACGAGAACGTAACTTACCTGGATATAACTTAAGGCGTGAATGGAAGAGAAGAACTTTTTGTCCAACAACAAATTCTTTTCTTGATATCATCTTGTCATGGAATGCCTTAGTTTTTTCCTTGTAAATCCTAGAATTCTGATAGGCATCATTCCTTATCTCCTCTAATTCTTGTAGGTCAAGTTTTCTTTTCTTTCCTATCTCATCCATCTCCATGTTGCATTGTTTGATAGCCCAATATGATTTATGTTCCAATTCAACCGGAAGATGACAAGGCTTACCATAAACAAGTCGATAAGGAGACATACCAATGGGTGTCTTATATGCTGTCCTATAAGCCCAAAGTGCATCATCAAGTCGTGAACTCCAATCCTTCCTATTTGGATTAACTGTCTTTTCAAGGATGGACTTAACTTCTCGGTTTGACACTTCAGCTTGCCCACTAGTTTGAGGATGATATGAGGTGGAGACCTTGTGTGTGATGTTATACTTCCTCAAAAGTGCTTCCATAGTCCTATTGCAAAAGTGAGTACCTCTATCGCTGATTATGGCCTTTGGCGTTCCAAACCTAGCAAAGATATTAGTCTTGACAAAATCTGAAACAACTTTAGAGTCATTAGTCCTAGTGGATTTTGCTTCCACCCACTTTGAAACATAATCAACGGCAAGTAAAATATAAAGATTACCAAAAGAAGGAGGAAAAGGTCCCATGAAATCCATGCCCCATACATCAAAAATTTCAACAATAAGTATTGGAGTTTGAGGCATTTGATTTCTAGCACCTAAGTTACCAGTTCTTTGGCAACGATCACATGACTTGCAAAAGAGGTATGCATCTTTGAATATGGTAGGCCAATAAAATCCAGAATCAAGAACTTTCATGGCTGTTCTTTTGGATCCAAAGTGTCCTCCACATGCATAAGAGTGACAAAAGGTGAGAATAGATTGAAATTCAGTTTTGAGTACACACCTTCTTATAATCTGATCGGAGCAATGCTTCCAAAGGTATGGATCATCCCATATGTAGTATTTGGCATCACTCTTGATCTTATTTCTTTGAGCTTGTGTCAACTCTTGTGGCAACTTCTTGGTAACTAAGTAATTAACAATATCAGCATACCAAGGAGTTGTTGTTCTTATAAAAAGAAGTTGCTCATCCGGAAAGTTCTCATTCAAGGGTAGTGCATCATCTTCATGAACTAAACGGCTAAGATGGTCCGCAACCAAGTTGTCACTACCTCTCTTATCTTTTATCTCCAAATCAAACTCTTGTAAGAGAAGTATCCATCTGATCAACCTTGGTTTGGCCTCCTTCTTAGTGAGTAAGTACCTAAGGGCTGCATGGTCAGAAAATACAATTACTTTAGTACCAATTAAATAAGATCGAAATTTTTCTAAAGCAAATACAACAGCCAAAAGTTCTTTTTCAGTAGTGGAATAGTTCAATTGAGCATCATTAAGAGTTCGGGAGGCATAATAAATGGCATGTGAGGCTTTGCCAACCCGTTGGCCCAAAACAGCTCCAATGGCATAGTCACTAGCATCACACATGATTTCAAAAGGTATATTCCAATCTGGTGGTTGCATGATAGGAGCTGATGTCAAGAGTCCCTTCAATGTTTCAAACGCCTCTTTGCATTTATCATCAAAGTGGAAAACCACATCTTTTTGTAGTAGCTTGCAAAGAGGTAATGTGATCTTTGAGAAGTCTTTGATAAATCTCCTATAGAAACCTGCATGTCCAAGAAAAGAACGAACCTCTCTCACATTTGTGGGAGGTGGTAAAGAATGCATAATATCTATTTTAGATTTATCAACCTCCATCCCTCTAGAAGAAATAACATGACCCAAAACTATTCCTTGTTCTACCATAAAGTGACATTTTTCCCAATTCAAAACAAGGTTAGTTTCCATGCATCTTTCAAGTACAAGTGTAAGGTTCTCTAGACATCTATCAAAAGAATCACCATAGACACTAAAATCATCCATAAACACTTCTATGATATTCTCTACATAATCTGAAAATATGCTAACCATACACCTTTGGAATGTAGCTGGTGCATTACAAAGACCAAATGGCATACGCCGGTATGCAAAAGTACCAAATGGACATGTGAATGTTGTTTTCTCTTGGTCCTCCGGAGCAATGGCTATCTGATTATAACCTGAAAAACCATCAAGAAAACAATAATGAGAATGGCCAGCTAACCTTTCAAGCATTTGATCAATAAAAGGTAAAGGAAAGTGGTCTTTGCGAGTTGTGGTATTAAGTTTACGATAATCAATACAAACTCGCCATCCTGTTTGAATCCTAGTAGGAACAAGTTCATTCTCATTATTTGTTACCACCGTTACACCTGATTTCTTTGGAACCACTTGGACTGGGCTCACCCATTTGCTATCCGAGATAGGATAGATCACTCCAACATCTAGGAGCTTCAGTATCTCCTTTTTCACAACCTCCATCATAGGAGGGTTCAATCTCCTTTGTGCTTCTCTTGTTGGTTTAGACCCTTCCTCTAACAAAATCCGGTGCATGCACATGGATGGGCTTATTCCCTTGATATCGGCAATTGTCCAACCAATTGCTGTTTTATGCTCTCTAAGCACCCGGATAAGTCGCTCTTCTTGCAAAGGTGTGAGCTCTTTGGCAATGATGACAGGTAGTGTGTCCTTTTCCCCTAAGAACAAATATTTTAAGTGGTTCGGTAGTGGTTTCAATTCTAAAGTTGGTGCCTGCAAAATGGAAGGTAGAAGTTTCTCATTAGATAAAGGCAAATCAATAAATGAAACATCAAACCTTGCATCTTTAGGTTGCAGCGAGTGTAAAGATTCTAGTGCCCCTTCCACCTGGTCACTCAAGGCTAGTTTAGCATTCCCCATTCCGAGATGGTTGCTAAGGACTATTTCCACACTATCTTCACCATCTAGCTCATAAGCTTGCTGCACTAGTGAGTCAATTATATCAATATTAAAAACAGAATGCACATCACTAGGATATCTCATGGCCTCAAAAATGTTAAAGCGAATTATTTCACCATCAAATTCCATAGTTAAAGTGCCATCATGTACATCTATTTTAGTTCTTGCTGTTTTCAAGAATGGTCTCCCTAATAGAATAGGTGTGGGATTAGAAGACATTTCATCTTCCATCTCAATAACATAAAAGTCAGCGGGAAAAACCAATTCATTAACCTGTACAAGAACGTCTTCTACAACTCCTCTTGGATAAGTGTTAGAACGGTCAGCAAGTTGTATTATAACACCGGTTTCCTCTAATGGTCCTAGATTCAATGAAGCATAAATTGAATATGGCATGACATTAATAGATGCCCCTAGATCTAGCATAGCACGCTCAAACCTGGTGTTGCCTATCTTACAAGGAATGGTAAACATACCTGGATCCTTGCATTTAGGTGGGAGTTTCTTTTGAAGAACAGCTGACACATTCTCCCCTACACTTACCTTTTCATTCCATTTCAACTTCCGTTTAGATGTGCACAACTCTTTTAGGAACTTGGCATATCTTGGCACTTGCTTGATAGCATCTAGTAAAGGAATGTTCACCTCTACTTTCCGGAAGGTTTCCAAAATTTCCTTCTCTTGCTCCTCCTTCTTGGACTTTGCTAACCTACTAGGAAAAGGTGGAGGAGTTATATAAGAAGGAAAAGATGGTTTAGGAATTACCTTTTTTAGTGGCTCGTTGGGATGTGAAGAGGATGCCATGGTATTGTTCTCCCCTTGAGCACTATCATTTTGTGGTTTCTCTAGCTGTTTCCCACTTCTTAAATTTATAGCATTGGCATTCTCTCTTGGATTCACTATGGTTTGGGAAGGTAATTTCCCAGAATCCCTTGCTTGCATTTGACTCATGGTTGTTGCCAATTGCCCTATTTGAGTCTCCAAATTTCGAATACTTGTCTTTGTTTCCTGTTGAAATTGAATTGTATTAGTAGAAAGAGCTTTAACAAGATCTTCAAGAGAAGTACCTGAATTTTGGGTGGGTGGTAGTTGTTGTCGGGTTTGGTATGGTTGTTGCACTCTTTGCTGAAAACCCGGTGGCCTGTGGTCAAATGGTGGAGGAATAGTTTGTGATTGGTTCCCTCCATAATTGAAGTTTGGATGATCCCTCCATCCTGGATTGTATGTGTTTGAGTAGGGATCATATTTCCTTGATTGGTTCTGAAATCCACCCATGGCATTCACATGTTCATTGGTATCCTCTTGAAGTGTTGGACACATATCAGTTTGGTGCCCTATGTTTGAACATATGCCACAAGCCTTTATTTGTTGTATTTTACCTACAGCCAATTGTTGAACAAGAGAAGTCAGTTTATCAAATTTTTGTTCAAGGGATGATATACTTACCTCATTAACTCTCTTGGATTGTGGTGGTGGATCTTGTCTCATTGAGAACTGTTGAGAATTGGCTGCCATGTTGGAGATTAATGTTCTAGCAGCCCTGGGAGTCTTATCAACTAGAGCTCCCCCACTAGCGGCATCTATCATACTTCTCTCCATGGGCATGAGACCTTCATAGAAGTATTGGATGAGAAGTTGTTCACTTATCTGATGGTGTGGACATGATGCACAAAGTTTCTTGAACCTCTCCCAATATTCATATAAGGACTCTCCGTTGTATTGCCGAATCCCACATATCTCTTTCCTAATGTTGGCAGCCTTAGATGCTGGGAAATACCTTTCCAAGAATGCTTTCTTCAAATCATTCCATGTAGTGATGGTCCCGGATGGTAGATAGTAGAGCCATTCCTTTGCTGAATCAGCTAGAGAGAATGGGAAGGCTCTCAACTTAACTTGCTCTTCCGTGACCCCTGTTGGTCTCATGCTTGAGCAAACTACATGGAATTCCTTGAGGTGCTTATTTGGATCCTCTCCTGCAAAACCATGAAAAGTTGGGAGAAGATGAATCAAACCAGATTTTAATTCAAAAGCTACCTCAAGATTAGCATATTCAATGCATAATGGTTGTTGACCCAAGTCCGGAGCGGCTAGCTCCTTGAGAGTTCGGTTGTCAGCTGCTGCCATCTCTCCTTGCTTCTCTTGGATGTTTTGGATCAACTCCTCAATTGGTTGTTGGTGAGAAGTTATAAATTCCCGAATTTTCCTAAGTCGTAAGTCTTCTTCGGGGGCTTGGAACATTCACTAATAAAAAAAAAATAAGAAAGTAAATAATTAGAACAGAAAATAAGAATAAACCAATAAACTAATAAACTAAAGAAAGCAATCCCCGGCAACGGCGCCAAAAATTTGATGCACCCAAAAGAGTGTATCTTATTTAACCTTGCACTAAAAAGATCAATTGTAAGTATAGTAGTTAGCAAGGGTCGAGTCCTCAGGGATTGGTTTTTAGTTTATAAGTTGATAGTTTAAAACTTAAATTCAAGAACAATAAAAGAAAAGGGGTTTTTTTAAAGCCAGATTTAAACTAAAGTAAATAATAAGAATAAGATGCAAGGCGGTATAACCAGCCAATAAAAATATATATACTAAATTAGGCGGTATAACCAGCCAATAAAAATAAAACAAAATTAATATACAAATTAGGCGGTATAACCAGCCAATAAAAATAAATATACTTTTAAAAATAAGCAAACTAGAAAAGTAAGAAAACAAGTAAGAAGAATCAAAAATGAAAAATATGGTTAAGGTTTCATTCTCCACCACTAGACATCATTAAGAATCAATTTTAGATCTATCAATATCAACCAACTATCAAAGTTAACAACCGTAGATAACAACAAGCTCTGTTATCCCAATCTTTCCTTAGTTTGTCGTTAAATAGAACAAGCTCTCTATTTAATCTCTAACCATCAAACAACCTAGAATAAGCTCTCTAGATTCAATTTAATGGCAGCTTTATGATGAGAAAGATAGGTTGATCTAAGCAACAAACACATAAGCTCGGATTGTTCAACTTAGGTTATGTTCCACTTTGCAATTATTGAAAACTTGACCATAATCATTAATCACAAATTGCCACTTATGAATAGGAAATCAAGACAATTACACGGATCAAGACTCCTAAACTAGCAATAGATAATTATCAAGATCTATCTAGTTGTACACCTAAACAAATCAAGACAACATCATGAACAATTCTTGTAGAAGAACATAAGCAACTTTGATAGAAAATTAATGATAGATAGAATCTGAAAATCAATCACAAAACATGTCTAGGGCTTTGAAATCACCCTCAACCAAATAGAAGTTTAGCCTAGCATAGGCATTATAAACATAAAATTAAATAGAATCTAAGAAGAAAATAAAAGAAAGAAAGAAGAAGAAGAAGAATATTAATTATCCAACCTCTTGCTCTTTCTAAAGAAAAAGAAAACTAGAGAAAATAAAGAAGAAGAAAACTTAGAGAATTTTGTTAAAATGGCTAATATCCTACCAATCTCCAATATGATCCCTTACAATCATCCAAGGCCCTCTATTTATACACATTTTGGAGGGCTAAATGACAAGAGACAAGCTTTACAAATTTCAAAGGTAGGTATATGACGATTTTGATCAGCCAACTTGTTGGTCGATTTCGTCAATATTGGAGGCCTGATCTGATCACATGGTCTTCTAGACAAAGGTTCCCCTATCAGTTACGAAACCATAGCCGTTGGAATCAGCTCATTTGCTGATGTGGTTAAGCAGATATGGGCAAAATACGAAAACATGTCAGCACAGACGTCATTGCACATCAGCCACCTTGATGGTCGATTTCTTCAATATTGGAGGCCTGATCTGATCACATGGTCTTCTAGACAAAGGTTCCCCTATCAGTTACGGAACCATTGCCGTTGGAATCAGCTCATTTGCTGATGTGGTTAAGCAGATATGGGCATAATACCAAAACATGTCAGCACAGACGTCATTGCACATCAGCCAACTTGATGGTCGATTTCTTCAATATTGGAGGCCTGATCTGATCACATGGTCTTCTAGACAAAGGTTCCCCTATCAGTTACGGAACCATTGCCGTTGGAATCAGCTCATTTGCTGATGTGGTTAAGCAGATATGGGCATAATACGAAAACATGTCAGCACAGACGTCATTGCACATCAGCCAACTTGATGGTCGATTTCGCTAGGGAAAACGACTCCGTTTTAAGAAGTGTAAAACATGAAAAAGATAGATATGCCTCTTAGCTTTGCATGGATACAAATTTCAGCCTTATTGCTTCAGTGAAACTCGAGATATAGCTGATATGGCAAAAGGTGTCGGAACTGAAACTGAACTGGATTTGCCCTTAATTCTAGTAATCTGAAATCACTCAAAGAAACTTGTGAAAAACACCAAAATACATAAAAATATAAAAGATCGTAAACACAATTAGACTAAACAATAATAACTCGTATTTGACACAAAACATTAATAAAACATAACTAAAAACTATATAATTATACGAGTTATCAGATATTAGCCATTTTAATAAAATTCTCTAAGTTTTCTTCTTCTTTCTTTTCTCTAGTTTTCTTTCTTTTCTCTAGTTTTCTTTTTCTTTAGAGAGAGCAAGAGGTTGGATAATTAATATTCTTCCTCTTCTTCTTTCTTTCTTTTATTTTCTTCTTAGATTTTCTTTAATTTTATGTTTATGTTTATAATGCCTATGCTAGGCTAAACTTCTATTTGGTTAAGGGTGATTTCAAAGCCCTAGACATGTTTTGTGATTGATTTTCAGATTCTATCTATCATTAATTTTCTATCAAAGTTGCTTATGTTCTTCTACAAGAATTGTTCATGATGTTGTCTTGATTTATTTAGGTGTACAACTAGATAGATCTTGATAATTATCTATTGCTAGTTTAGGAGTCTTGATCCGTGTAATTGTCTTGATTTCCTATTCATAAGTGGCAATTTGTGATTAATGATTATGATCAAGTTTTCAATAATTGCAAAGTGGAACATAACCTAAGTTGAACAATCCGAGCTTATGTGTTTGTTGCTTAGATCAACCTATCTTTCTCATCATAAAGCTGCCATTAAATTGAATTTAGAGAGCTTATTCTAGGTTGTTTAATGGTTAGAGATTAAATAGAGAGCTTGTTCTATTTAACGACAAACTAAGGAAAGATTGGGGTAACAGAGCTTGTTGTTATCTACGGTTGTTAACTTTGATAGTTGGTTGATATTGATAGATCTGAAATTGATTCTTAATGATGTCTAGTGGTGGAGAATGAAACCTTAACCATATTTTTCATATTTGATTCTTCTTACTTACTTGTTTTCTTACTTTTAGTTTGCCTATTTTTTATATTTATTTTTATTGGCTGGTTATACCGCCTAATTTGTATATTAACTTTGTTTTATTTTTATTGGCTGGTTATACCGCCTAATTTAGTATATATATTTTTATTGGCTGGTTATACCGCCTTGCATCTTATTCTTATTATTTACTTTAGTTTAAATCTGGCTTCAAAAAAACCCCTTTTCTTTTATTGTTCTTGAATTTAAGTTTTAAACTATTAACTTATAAACTAAAACCCAATCCCTGAGGACTCGACCCTTGCTAACTACTATACTTACAATTTATCTTTTTAGTGCAAGGTTAAATAAGATACACTCTTTTGGGTGCATCAAATTTTTGGCGCCGTTGCCGGGGATTGCTTTCTTTAGTTTATTTGTTACTTGGTTTATTCTTATTTTCAGTTCTAATTAGTTTTATTTTCTTGTACATACAAGTTTTTCTTTTCAAATTTAAAAAAAAAAAAACAATGGAATTGAGCAATCTAACACTTGAAGAGTTGGTGGCATACATGAACATGGAGAATCAACAAGCCAATCTCACTTCCTCAGTTCAACAATTGGCCATGGGAGGATGTCAAGGCCATCAATGGTTCCAAGACCAACCGCATGATCATTACTCCAACACTTACCATGAGGGATGGTGGGATCATACTAATTATGGCTACTCGAAAAATTTCCAAGAAGTAGATCCTTATGCCAATTACACTCATCCATCTAGCTTCAATCAATCATGGTCTCAAGAACCAGATCTTTTTCAACCACCACATATGACTCAAGACTCAGGTACTTCTTTAGAAGATCTTGTCTATTCTCTTGTTACTGATTCTTTGCAATTTCAACAGGAAACAAGGGCAAGCATCCAGAGTTTGGAAAAGCAAATGAGCCAATTGGCTAGTAGTATGGTGGGATGGGTAGCACAAAGATCTGAAGAACTCCCAGCCCAAACGATGGTTAACCCAAAGGAAAATGCTACTATTGTGACCTTGAAGAATGAGGAACAAGATGAGGATGAAACAAAATTAGAGATGGATTCTATTCTTGAGGATAATGAAGCCAAAGATCCAAATAAGAGTATTTCGGCACCTGAGGTAACGTTTAAGGTTTCACTTTTTACTAATGTTTCTTCTCCACCTTTTTCTAGTAGATTTGCAAAGTTCAAGGAGGAAGAACATGAACAACACATGCCGGAAACCTTAAACAACTTGTTTGTGGAGGTCATTCAACAAGTATCAAAATATGCTCCATTCCTCGATGACATATGCACCACAAAGGATGATGGAATAATACTTGTAATGGAGAATGCATCCACTGTTGTGCAAAGAAAGCTTCCTCTCAAACGCATAAATTTGGGAAATTTAATGTATGAGCCTGACAAGCCTAAAAAGCCAAGAAAGGGTGTTGGTTAGATTCAAAACACTAACTCAAGTGTTAATTGGGAAGGCAGCCCAATTAAAGATGAAATTGCCAACCTGCCATACTCAGATTTGCTTTCTTTTCCTTTTCCTTTTTTTTTTTTTGTTTTTTTTTATTTTTTTTTTATGTTTATTTGTTTAGTATTTTAGGATTTTATTTAGAGTGTTTTGTTTTTGAGTCTTTTTATGTTGTTTTTCTTTCTGATCCTTGTTTTGAAAATAACTAGATGTAAATATAATTTTTATTTTATTTTTTTAACCCCGGTTAAATGGCGGATAACGGTACTCCGTGATTATTTAAGTCGGTTCCATCAGCTACCCACAAAACTGATATTGTATATAAATTTCTCTTTCAATTTCTCTTTCATTTTTTTTTTCTTTTTTCAGGATGGATGATATTCTCACAAGATTGCAGAAACGATTTCCTCCCTTTCCTTGAAATATTTTACTGAAGCTTTACCAAGTTCGATTTGAAAGATTAAGAATGCTTATGCACAAAGGGATTCCTGGAGACATACGTTGGATAATTGAAGCCAAGGTACGTGAAGATGAATATCTTCCTGTTTTACATTTACCAGGTACAGGTAGAAGCACTTTTGCAAAGAAGCGACGAGCAAAGCGCATGAGTTCAAATTGCCACAAATGTGCACGATGGACGTGTAACGGTAAATGTCGTTCTATTGGGATTCCGACCTCTAATCGAGATGATAAAATTGAATTCATTAAGGATGGACTGAGTAAGGAGAATTTGGGTAATATCCAACTTTCTCTTGAGACGCATCCTAGTGGAGACGTACAAAGAGAAATTCTTGATTTATGGCCGCAATTCCAAAGGGAATGGCAACATCTTGGGAATCTGATGTTAAAAGACCCTGTTTGCCAGCTTGTAAGAAAACTGGATGGGAAGCATATCCTCGACTCATAGAAGGCGTTTAAGCCGTTTCTGGACGTAAAACCAGAGGAAGATGTGAGCCACAATCACAACTACAATAAATGACTTCTCAGCTTTTGGTTTGATTTGCAATAACTTCATTTCGGTTTAATTTACGTGTTGTTCGATTTGTGTAATTATTCTCGTTTTTTTTATTTTTTTCTTTTGTCTTTTACGGTTGATTTTTCTTCTCTTTTTGATTTTCTTCCTGAAATCACGCAAAAATCTTTTGTTAGGTTAACATTTTCTTCTGACAGGTCAGATACACTTTCGGCGACATTATTACTCTTGTCCGATTCACTACTCAGTCCTCTATATATTACACCATGTACTCATTCTCTTTCAGGCACTCGGAAAAGAAAAAAATGGAAAGTACTTCGTCCCAACGCATTAAAAAAATTTGTGTCTTTGGAGGTGCTTATCCAGGGAAAAATAACATATTCGCTGATGAAGCCATAAGAGTTGGAGTAATACTTGCCCAACAAAAGATCCAGTTGATTTATGGAGGCGGTAGTACGGGTTTAATGGGAGCAGTCGCTACAGCAGCACACGCCGGAGGAAGTCCAGTTCTAGGAATCGTGCCAAAACTATTCACAAATTTTTGTGGACCCACCTTGGGTAAGGAAATACAAGTCTGGAGTATCCCTGAACGGATAACAATCATGTACCATTCTGCCGATGCATTCATTGCTTTACCAGGAGGTCTGGGTACATTGGAAGAAATAGCTTGCGTGGCTTCTTGGTCATCTTTGGTCACAAATAAGAAACCCATTGGTTTGCTTAATATTAATGGTTATTTTAGTAATTTGCTTTCATATTTAGATAATGCTGTGGATAATGGATTTATGTTTTCAGAGGCAAGGAGAACCATAATTTCTGCTACAACCATTGAAGATTTACTCAAAAAGCTCAAAGCTTATGAGTGTTTATCTGCTACGGTTGTTTCGCAAACGCTCGGAAAAAGAAAAAGAGATATGGACGAGCAAGGAGTGGATTGCACTTTGTCTTTGTGACTTTATCTAACATTTTGCTTGTTGTGTCTCGGTTATAATAAGTGGTTAGCAACCTCTGCAGGTAATATCTCCTAAATTCTACCTTTAAAATTTGATATTGGGGACAATGCTATATTTTAGTAGGGGGTAAGGGACATATTTTGCTAATTTAAAAAAAAAAAATTAAGTTTATTGTGTTTTAAGCAATTTAGAAGTATTCATTCTGAACAAGGTCTGAGTAAGGGAGACTTGAGACATACCTTGTCAGTTTGATTTTAATCTTTTTGTGTTTACTTGTTAATTTTTGTTTAGTATTTTAGGATTATTTAGGTTGCATGAGTTTGTTTTGTTTTGAGTCTTAGTTGTTCCTATTCTTATGTTATTAGTTCTTTTCTCTTACACATGATTCTTTCATTTGGGTTAATAGACTTACATTGAGGACAATGTAAGAATTAAGTGTGGGGGGAATGATTTAGGATTTCTTTTATTTTTGTCTACTATTTTTTTTTTATGAGTCTTTATTATTATTTTTAGTGTGTTTTAGTTCCTTTTTAATACAATGATGAGATATGAATTGCATAAGTCTAAAACAGATTTATTAGTGAGAAGATTTTCATGAGAATTGAGCTTCATGTCAACCTTTTTATGAGCCAATGTTAATATGATATGTTGATTGAGAAAGAAGCATGTTTAGACTTAATCTGACTTGTATAATCATCCTTGTGAGTTTTTGAGCCTATAATGATTGATGCATTATACAAATCAATCTAATTTCTTTCTTGAGTGCTCTTATGATTACATGATTCTCTAGAACTTGCTTTAAACCGTTTGAGACTATATTGATACATGTGACAACATTGATATGATAGAGGCATTAGGATTATAACCAGAGCCAAACAGCCATCCGTTATTAATGTTCCAAGAGAACACACCCTTAGTGAACCAATTTGAGCCTACATTGATTAAGCTATCTCTTTGGTAACCATAACTTGTCCCTAACCTAAATATACTTATATCTTTACCCTTGTTCTAAAGATGGACTAGAATGTTTGAGACATATTGCAAAAACAAGGGATACTTTTTGAAAATTTGGGTTAGAACAAAAGATAAGTGTGGGGGAGGAGAAAGGCAAAAGTCAAGAGAAAAATAGAGGGAATATTGCCAAATACATTCCCATGTGAAAAAAAAAAAAATTGAATAATCTCTTGAACTTCTAGTTAAAGAAAAGAAAAAGATGTTCGAAAGTTGGTTAGAATGAAGTAAAGGCTCAACATGAAATATTCAGCCTATGTGATTATGTACTTCTAAAGAATATTGAGAAAGTTTTATCTGCAAAATCTTATTTTGTCTCTAAATTCTATGAAGTCTTTGGAATGTTTGTGATATCTTTTCCTTTTTATTCTTTAACCACATTATTACCTCTTGGCCCCATTACAACCTTGATTAAAGACCTCTTGATTTATGAAGTTGCATGATCTTTTAGTGGAGAATAGGTGGACAAGCAAGCATATGGTAGAAGTGTTTTCATGAGATTGATTGAGTGTAAACACTTTACCACTACTTTAAAGAGTGAAAATCAAGAGAGTATCCCATGTGAGAAGTTGAGATTAAATTTGAACATGCACTATTTTGATTGAGATATGTTATGCTAATATTGGCTTAACTCAAACAATTTACATTCAAGCATGATTTTTTGTGAAATTTTTTAAGCTATTGATTAGTTTATAAGACTTGTTCAAATATTGTCTCTAATTTGTATTGAAAGGATTAGGAGTAAATATTTTTAGTATATGTAGTTTATTTATATGAAGTTTATTTATATTTTAATTTTTCAATGTTTGTGGGTATCGTTCTAGTAAACCCTCACGAGACTAAACTCGTCCACTAGGGACACCTAGGGGTTTAAAGGCTTGTGTCACATGCTAAGTGCCACCGTGATTTCCTACGAAAATGGATTAGATTAGATTTTCTTATTTTATTTTTATTGAGTCGTTGCTAGGGACTAGCAACAATCTAAGTGTGGGGGTGTGATAACTCGTATAATTATATAGTTTTTAGTTATGTTTTATTATTGTTTTGTGTCAAATACGAGTTATTATTGTTTAGTCTAATTGTGTTTATGATCTTTTATATTTTTATGTAATTTGGTGTTTTTCACAAGTTTCTTTGAGTGATTTCAGATTACTAGAATTAAGGGCAAATCCAGTTCAGTTTCAGTTCCGACACCTTTTGCCATATCAGCTATATCTCGAGTTTCACTGAAGCAATAAGGCTGAAATTTGTAGCCATGCAAAGCTAAGAGACATATCTATCTTTTTCATGTTTTACACTTCTTAAAACGGAGTCGTTTTCCCTAGCGAAATCGACCATCAAGTTGGCTGATGTGCAATGACGTCTGTGCTGACATGTTTTCGTATTATGCCCATATCTTCTTATCCACATCAGCAAATGAGCTGATTCCAACGGCTATGGTTCCGTAACTGATAGGGGAACCTTTGTCTAGAAGACCATGTGATCCGATTAGGCCTCCAATATTGAAGAAATCGACCATCAAGGTGGCTGATGTGCAATGACGTCTGTGCTGACATGTTTTCGTATTTTGCCCATATCTGCTTAACCACATCAGCAAATTAGCTGATTCCAACGGCTATGGTTCCGTAACTGATAGGGGAACCTTTTTCTAGAAGACCATGTGATCAGATCAGGCCTCCAATATTGACGAAATCGACCATCAAGTTGGCTGATCAAAATCGTCATATACCTACCTTTGAAATTTGTAAAGCTTGTCTCTTGTCATTTAGCCCTCCAAAATGTGTATAAATAGAGGGCCTTGGATGATTGTAAGGGATCATATTGTACATAGGTAGGATATTAGCCATTTTAATAAAATTCTCTAAGTTTTCTTCTTCTTTCTTTTCTCTAGTTTTCTTTCTTTTCTCTAGTTTTCTTTTTCTTTAGAGAGAGCAAGAGGTTGGATAATTAATATTCTTCCTCTTCTTCTTTCTTTCTTTTATTTTCTTCTTAGATTTTCTTTAATTTTATGTTTATGTTTATAATGCCTATGCTAGGCTAAACTTCTATTTGGTTAAGGGTGATTTCAAAGCCCTAGACATGTTTTGTGATTGATTTTCAGATTCTATCTATCATTAATTTTCTATCAAAGTTGCTTATGTTCTTCTACAAGAATTGTTCATGATGTTGTCTTGATTTATTTAGGTGTACAACTAGATAGATCTTGATAATTATCTATTGCTAGTTTAGGAGTCTTGATCCGTGTAATTGTCTTGATTTCCTATTCATAAGTGGCAATTTGTGATTAATGATTATGATCAAGTTTTCAATAATTGCAAAGTGGAACATAACCTAAGTTGAACAATCCGAGCTTATGTGTTTGTTGCTTAGATCAACCTATCTTTCTCATCATAAAGCTGCCATTAAATTGAATTTAGAGAGCTTATTCTAGGTTGTTTAATGGTTAGAGATTAAATAGAGAGCTTGTTCTATTTAACGACAAACTAAGGAAAGATTGGGGTAACAGAGCTTGTTGTTATCTACGGTTGTTAACTTTGATAGTTGGTTGATATTGATAGATCTGAAATTGATTCTTAATGATGTCTAGTGGTGGAGAATGAAACCTTAACCATATTTTTCATATTTGATTCTTCTTACTTACTTGTTTTCTTACTTTTAGTTTGCCTATTTTTTATATTTATTTTTATTGGCTGGTTATACCGCCTAATTTGTATATTAACTTTGTTTTATTTTTATTGGCTGGTTATACCGCCTAATTTAGTATATATATTTTTATTGGCTGGTTATACCGCCTAATTTAGTATATATATTTTTATTGGCTGGTTATACCGCCTTGCATCTTATTCTTATTATTTACTTTAGTTTAAATCTGGCTTCAAAAAAACCCCCTTTCTTTTATTGTTCTTGAATTTAAGTTTTAAACTATTAACTTATAAACTAAAACCCAATCCCTGAGGACTCGACCCTTGCTAACTACTATACTTACAATTTATCTTTTTAGTGCAAGGTTAAATAAGATACACTCTTTTGGGTGCATCAGTACTTCATCCCAGCGCATTAAAAAAATTTGTGTCTTTGGAGGTGCTTATCTAGGGAAAAATAACATATTCGCTGATGAAGCCGTAAGAGTTGGAGTAATACTTGCCCAATAAAAGATCCACTTGATTTATGGAGGCGGTAGTACGGGTTTAATGGGAGCAGTCGCTACAGCAGCACACGCCGGAGGAAGTCCAATTCTAGGAATCGTGCCAAAACTATTCACAAGTTTTTGTGGACCTACCGTGGGTAAGGAAAT
The DNA here is from genome assembly GCA_030761205.1 of Fremontodendron californicum. NCBI lineage: Eukaryota > Viridiplantae > Streptophyta > Magnoliopsida > Malvales > Malvaceae > Fremontodendron > Fremontodendron californicum. The sequence goes on along the minus strand of JAULJL010000019.1, from coordinate 3,631,707 downwards.
ACAAGTCTGGAGTATCCCTGAACGGATAACAATCATGTACCATTCTGCCGATGCATTCATTGCTTTACCAGGAGGTCTGGGTACATTGGAAGAAATAGCTTGCGTGGCTTCTTGGTCATCTTTGGTCACAAATAAGAAACCCATTGGTTTGCTTAATATTAATGGTTATTTTAGTAATTTGCTTTCATATTTAGATAATGCTGTGGATAATGGATTCATGTTTTCAGAGGCAAGGAGAACCATAATTTATGCTACAACCATTGAAGATTTACTCAAAAAGCTCCAAGCTTATGAGTGTTTATCTGCTACGGTTGTTTCGCAAACGCTCGGAAAAAGAAAAAGAGATATGGACGAGCAAGGAGTGGACTGCACTTTGTCTTTGTGACATTATCTAACATTTTGCTTGTTGTGTCTCAGTTATAATAAGTGGTTAGCAACCTCTGCAGGTAATATCTCCTAAATTCTACCTTTAAAATTTGACATTGGGGACATATTTTGCTAATTTAAAAAAAAAAAAATTTGTTGTGTTTTAAGCCATTTAGAAGTATTCATTCTGAACAAGGTCTGAGTAAGGGAGACTTGAGACATATCTTGTCAGTTTGATTTCTTCTTTTCAAAAAAAAAAAAAAAAAAAAATAGTTTGTTGTGTTTTAAGCAATTTAGAAGTATTCATTCTGAACAAGGTCTGAGTAAGGGAGACTTGAGACACACCTTGTCAGTTTGATTTTAATCTTTTTATGTTTACTTGTTAATTTTTGTTTAGTATTTTAAGATTATTCAGGTTGCATGAGTTTGTTTTGTTTTGAGTCTTACCTTTTCCTATTCTTATGTTATTAGTTCTTTTCTCTTACACATGATTCTTTCATTTGGGTTAATAGACTTACATTGAGGACAATGTAAGAATTAAGTGTGGGGGGAATGATTTAGGATTTCTTTTATTTTTGTCTACTATTTTTTTTATGAGTCTTTATTATTATTTTTAGTGTGTTTTAGTTCCTTTTTAATACAATGATGAGATATGAATTGCATAAGTCTAAAACAGAGTTATTAGTGAGAAGATTTTCATGAGAATTGAGCTTGATATCATTTTTTTTATTTTTTATGAGCCAATGTTAATATGATATGTTGATTGAGAAAGAAGCATGTTTAGACTTGATATTGACTTGTATAATCATCCTTGTGAGTTTTTGAGCCTATATGATTGATGCATTATACATATCAATCTAATTTCTTTCTTGAGTGCTCTTATGATTACATGATTCTCTAGAACTTGCTTTAAACCATTTGAGACTATATTGATGCATGTGACAACATGAATATGATAGAGGCATTAGGATTTTTAGCCAGGGCCAAACAGCCATCCCTTATTGATGTTCCAAGAGAACACACCCTTAGTGAACCAATTTGAGCCTACATTGAATAAGCTATCTCTTTGGTAACCATAACTTGTCCCTAACCTAAATATACTTATATCTTTACCTTTGTTCCAAAGATGAATTAGCATGTTTTGAGACAAGTTGCAAAGACAAGGAAGATCTATTGAAAATTTGGGTTAGAAACAAGAAATAAGTGTGGGGGGGAAGAAAAGAAAAGTCAAGAGAAAAGGAAATGGAATACTGGCAAATACATTCCTATGTAAAAAAAATAATAAAATAAATAAATATGAATCATCTCTTGAATTTGTGGAAAAGGAAAAAGATGTTACAAAGTTGTTTAGAATGAAGAAAAGGCCCAACATGAATATCCGGCCTAGGTGACTATGTACTTGTAAAAAATTTTTTGAGAAGTTTCTTTGTATGATCTTTTTATGTCTCTAAACTTTATGAACTCTTTGGAACCTTTGTGATATCTTTATCCTTTTGTTCTTCAACCACATTACAAACCCCTTGGCCCCATTACAACCTTCATTAAAGACCTCTTGATTCATGAAGTTGTATGATCTAAATAGTGGAGAATAGGTGGACAAGCAAGAATATGGTAGAACTGTTTTCATGAGATTGATTGAGTGTAAACACTTCACCACTACTTTAAAGAGTGAAAATCATGAGGGTATCCCATGTGAGAAGTTGAGATTAAATTTGAACATGCACTATTTTGATTGAGATATGTTATGTTAATATTGGCTTAACTCAAACAATTTACATTCAAGCTTGATTTTTTGTGAAATTCTTTAAGCTATTGATTAGTTTATAAGACTTGTTCAAAGATTGTCTCTAATCTGTATTGAAAGGATTAGGAGTAAATATTTTTAGTATATGTAGTTTATTTATATTTTAGTTTTTCAATGTTTGTGGGTATCGTTCTAGTAAACCCTCACGAGACTAAACTCGTCCACTAGGGACACCTAGGGGTTTAAAGGCTTGTGTCACATGCTAAGTGCCACCGTGATTTCCTACGAAAATGGATTAGATTAGATTTTCTTATCTTATTTTTATTGAGTCGTTGCTAGGGACTAGCAACAATCTAAGTGTGGGGGTGTGATAACTCGTATAATTATATAGTTTTTAGTTATGTCTTATTATTGTTTTGTGTCAAATACGAGTTATTATTGTTTAGTCTAATTGTGTTTATGATCTTTATGTATTTTGGTGTTTTTCACAAGTTTATCTTGAGTGATTTCAGATTACTAGAATTAAGGGTAAATCCAGTTCAGTTCCAGTTCCGACACCTTTTGCCATATCAGCTATATCTCGAGTTTCACTGAAGAAATAAGGCTGAAATTTGTAGCCGTGCAAAGCTAAGAGGCATATTTATCTTTTTCATGTTTTACACTTCTTGAAACGGAGTCGTTTTCCCTAGCGACATCGACCATGAAGTTGGCTGATGTGCAATGACGTCTGTGCTGACCTGTTTTCGTATTTTGCCCATATATTCTTATCCACATCAGCAAATGAGCTGATTCCAACGGCTATGGATCAGTAACTGATAGGGTAACATTTTTCTAGAAGACCATGTGATCAGATAAGGCCTGCAAAATGGACAAAATCGACCATCAAGTTGGCTGATCAAAATCGTCATGTATGACGAAAATTGTTAGAAAATGCACCCACCTATTATACCTACCTTTGAAATTTGTAAAGCTTGTCTCTTGTCATTTAGCCCTCCAAAATGTGTATAAATAGAGGGCCTTGGATGATTGTAAGGGATCATATGGTAGATTGGTAGGAAATTAGCCATTATAATAAAATTCTCTAAGTTTTCTTCTTCTTTCTTTTCTCTAGTTTTCTTTTTCTTTATTTTCTTCTTCTTCTTTCTTTCTTTTATTTCCTTCTTAGATTCTCTTTAATTTTATGTTTATGTTTACAATGCCTATGCTAGGCTAAACTTCTATTTGGTTAAGGGTGATTTCAAAGCCCTAGACATGTTTTGTGATTGATTTTCAGATTCTATCTATCATTAATTTTCTATCAAAGTTGCTTATGTTCTTCTACAAGAATTGTTCATGATGTTGTCTAGATTTATTTAGGTGTACAACTAGATAGATCTTGATAATTATCTATTGCTAGTTTAGGAGTCTTGATCCGTGTAATTGTCTTGATTTCCTATTCATAAGTGGCAATTTGTGATTAATGATTATGGTCAAGTTTTCAATAATTGCAAAGTGGAACATAACCTAAGTTGAACAATCCGAGCTTATGTGTTTGTTGCTTAGATCAACCTATCTTTCTCATCATAAAGCTGCCATTAAATTGAATTTAGAGAGCTTATTCTAGGTTGTTTAATGGTTAGAGATTAAATAGAGAGCTTGTTCTATTTAACGACAAAGTAAGGAAAGATTGGGGTAACAGAGCTTGTTGTTATCTACGGTTGTTAACTTTGATAGTTGGTTGATATTGATAGATCTGAAATTGATTCTTAATTATGTCTAGTGGTGGAGAATGAAACCTTAACCATATTTTTCATATTTGATTCTTCTTACTTATTTGTTTTCTTACTTTTAGTTTGCTTATTTTTTATATTTATTTTTATTGGCTGGTTATACCGCCTAATTTGTATATTAACTTTGTTTTATTTTTATTGGCTGGTTATACCGCCTAATTTAGTATATATATTTTTATTGGCTGGTTATACCGCCTAATTTAGTATATATATTTTTATTGGCTGGTTATACCGCCTTGCATCTTATTCTTATTATTTACTTTAGTTTAAATCTGGCTTCAAAAACCCCTTTTCTTTTATTGTTCTTGAATTTAAGTTTTAAACTATTAACTTATAAACTAAAACCCAATCCCTGAGGACTCGACCCTTGCTAACTACTATACTTACAATTTATCTTTTTAGTGCAAGGTTAAATAAGATACACTCTTTTGGGTGCATCATAAAGCTTGTCTCTTGTCATTTAGCCCTCCAAAATGTGTATAAATAGAGGGCCTTGGATGATTGTAGAGGATCATATTGTACATTGGTAGGATATTAGCCATTGTAATAAAATTCTCTAAGTTTTCTTCTTCTTTCTTTTCTCTAGTTTTCTTTTTCTTTATTTTCTTCTTCTTCTTTCTTTCTTTTATTTCCTTCTTAGATTCTCTTTAATTTTATGTTTATGTTTACAATGCCTATGCTAGGCTAAACTTCTATTTGGTTAAGGGTGATTTCAAAGCCCTAGACATGTTTTGTGATTGATTTTCAGATTCTATCTATCATTAATTTTCTATCAAAGTTGCTTATGTTCTTCTACAAGAATTGTTCATGATGTTGTCTTGATTTATTTAGGTGTACAACTAGATAGATCTTGATAAGTATCTATTGCTAGTCTAGGAGTCTTGATCCGTGTAATTGTCTTGATTTCCTATTCATAAGTGGCAATTTGTGATTAATGATTATGGTCAAGTTTTCAATAATTGCAAAGTGGAACATAACCTAAGTTGAACAATCCGAGTTTATGTGTTTGTTGCTTAGATCAACCTATCTTTCTCATCATAAAGCTGCCATTAAATTGAATTTAGAGAGCTTATTCTAGGTTGTTTAATGGTTAGAGATTAAATAGAGAGCTTGTTCTATTTAACGACAAACTAAGGAAAGATTGGGATAACAGAGCTTGTTGTTATCTACGGTTGTTAACTTTGATAGTTGGTTGATATTGATAGATCTGAAATTGATTCTTAATGATATCTAGTGGTGGAGAATGAAACCTTAACCATATTTTTCATATTTGATTCTTCTTACTTACTTGTTTTCTTACTTTTCTAGTTTGCTTATTTTTAAAAGTATATTTATTTTTATTGGCTGGTTATACCGCCTAATTTGTATATTAACTTTGTTTTATTTTTATTGGCTGGTTATACCGCCTAATTTAGTATATATATTTTTATTGGCTGGTTATACCGCCTAATTTAGTATGTATATTTTTATTGGCTGGTTATACCGCCTTGCATCTTATTCTTATTATTTACTTTAGTTTAAATCTGGCTTCAAAAACCCCTTTTCTTTTATTGTTTTCTTTGAACGTAAGTTATAAACTAATAACTCATTGATTAAAACCCAATCCCTGAGGACTCGACCCTTGCTAATCATTATACTTACAGTTGATCTTTTTAGTGCAAGGTTAAATAAGATACACTCTTTTGGGTGCATCAAATTTTTGGCGCCGTTGCCGGGGATTGCTTTCTTTAGTTTATTAGTTTATCGGTTTATTCTTATTTTTTGTTCTAATTATTTACTTTCTTATTTTTTTTTTATTAGTTAATGTTCCAAGCTCCCGAAGAAGACTTACGACTTAGGAAAATTCGGGAATTTATAACTTCTCACCAACAACCAATCGAGGAGTTGATCCAAATCATCCAAGAGAAGCAAGGAGAGATGGCAGCAGCTGACAACCGAACTCTCAAGGAGCTAGCCGCTCCGAACTTGGGTCAACAACCATTATGCATTGAATATGCTAATCTTGAGGTAGCTTTTGAATTAAAATCTGGTTTGATTCATCTTCTCCCAACTTTTCATGGTTTTGCAGGAGAGGATCCAAATAAGCACCTCAAGGAATTCCATGTAGTTTGCTCAAGCATGAGACCAACAGGGGTCACGGAAGAGCAAGTTAAGTTGAGAGCCTTCCCATTCTCTCTAGCTGATTCAGCAAAGGAATGGCTCTACTATCTACCATCCGGGACCATCACTACATGGAATGATTTGAAGAAAGCATTCTTGGAAAGGTATTTCCCAGCATCTAAGGCTGCCAACATTAGGAAAGAGATATGTGGGATTCGGCAATACAACGGAGAGTCCTTATATGAATATTGGGAGAGGTTCAAGAAACTTTGTGCATCATGTCCACACCATCAAATAAGTGAACAACTTCTCATCCAATACTTCTATGAAGGTCTCATGCCCATGGAGAGAAGTATGATAGATGCCGCTAGTGGGGGAGCTCTAGTTGATAAGACTCCCAGGGCTGCTAGAACATTAATCTCCAACATGGCAGCCAATTCTCAACAGTTCTCAATGAGACAAGATCCACCACCACAACCCAAGAGAGTTAATGAGGTAAGTATATCATCCCTTGAACAAAAATTTGATAAACTGACTTCTCTTGTTCAACAATTGGCTGTAGGTAAAATACAAAAAATAAAGGCTTGTGGCATATGTTCAAACATAGGGCACCAAACTGATATGTGTCCAACACTTCAAGAGGATACCAATGAACATGTGAATGCCATGGGTGGATTTCAGAACCAATCAAGGAAATATGATCCCTACTCAAACACTTACAATCCAGGATGGAGGGATCATCCAAACTTCAATTATGGAGGGAACCAATCACAAACTATTCCTCCACCATTTGACCACAGGCCACCGGGTTTTCAGCAAAGAGTGCAACAACCATACCAAACCCGACAACAACTACCACCCACCCAAAATTCAGGTACTTCTCTTGAAGATCTTGTTAAAGCTCTTTCTACTAATACAATTCAATTTCAACAGGAAACAAAGACAAGTATTCGAAATTTGGAGACTCAAATAGGGCAATTGGCAACAACCATGAGTCAAATGCAAGCAAGGGATTCTGGGAAATTACCTTCCCAAACCATAGTGAATCCAAGAGAGAATGCCAATGCTATAACTTTAAGAAGTGGGAAACAGCTAGAGACACCACAAAATGATAGTGCTCAAGGGGAGAACAATACCATGGCATCCTCTTCACATCCCAACGAGCCACTAAAAAAGGTAATTCCTAAACCATCCTTTCCTTCTTATATAACTCCTCCACCTTTTCCTGGCAGGTTAGCAAAGTCCAAGAAGGAGGAGCAAGAGAAGGAAATTTTGGAAACTTTCCCGAAAGTAGAGGTGAACATTCCTTTACTAGATGCTATCAAGCAAGTGCCAAGATATGCCAAGTTCCTAAAAGAGTTGTGCACATCTAAACGGAAGTTGAAATGGAATGAAAAGGTAAGTGTGGGGGAGAATGTGTCAGCTGTTCTTCAAAAGAAACTCCCACCTAAATGCAAGGATCCAGGTATGTTTACCATTCCTTGTAAGATAGGCAACACCAGGTTTGAGCGTGCTATGCTAGATCTAGGGGCATCTATTAATGTCATGCCATATTCAATTTATGCTTCATTGAATCTAGGACCATTAGAGGAAACCGGTGTTATAATACAACTTGCTGACCGTTCTAACACTTATCCAAGAGGAGTTGTAGAAGACGTTCTTGTACAGGTTAATGAATTGGTTTTTCCCGCTGACTTTTATGTTATTGAGATGGAAGATGAGATGTCTTCTAATCCCACACCTATTCTATTAGGGAGACCATTCTTGAAAACAGCAAGAACTAAAATAGATGTACATGATGGCACTTTAACTATGGAATTTGATGGTGAAATAATTCGTTTTAACATTTTTGAGGCCATGAGATATCCTAGTGATGTGCATTCTGTTTTTAATATTGATATAATTGACTCACTAGTGCAGCAAGCTTATGAGCTAGATGGTGAAGATAGTGTGGAAATAGTCCTTAGCAACCATCTCGGAATGGGGAATGCTAAACTAGCCTTGAGTGACCATGTGGAAGGGGCACTAGAATCTTTACACTCGCTGCCACCTAAAGATGCAAGGTTTGATGTTTCATTTATTGATTTGCCTTTATCTAATGAGAAACTTCTACCTTCCATTTTGCAGGCACCAACTTTAGAGTTGAAACCACTACCGAACCACTTGAAATATGTGTTCCTAGGTAAAAAGGACACACTACCGATCATCATTGCCAAAGAGCTCACACCTTTGCAAGAAGAGCGACTTATCCGAGTGCTTAGAGAGCATAAAACAGCAATTGGTTGGACAATTGCCGATATCAAGGGAATAAGCCCATCCATGTGCATGCACCGGATTTTGTTAGAGGAAGGGTCCAAACCAACAAGAGAAGCACAAAGAAGATTGAACCCTCCTATGATGGAGGTTGTGAAAAAGGAGATACTGAAGCTCCTAGATGTTGGAGTGATCTATCCTATCTCGGATAGCAAATGGGTGAGCCCGGTCCAAGTGGTTCCAAAGAAATCAGGTGTAACGGTGGTAACAAATAATGAGAATGAACTTGTTCCTACTAGGATTCAAACACGATGGCGAGTTTGTATTGATTATCGTAAACTTAATTCCACAACTCGCAAAGACCACTTTCCTTTACCTTTTATTGATCAAATGCTTGAAAGGTTAGCTGGCCATTCTCATTATTGTTTTCTTGATGGTTTTTCAGCTTATAATCAGATAGCCATTGCTCCGGAGGACCAAGAGAAAACAACATTCACATGTCCATTTGGTACTTTTGCATACCGGCGTATGCCATTTGGTATTTGTAATGCACCAGCTACATTCCAAAGGTGTATGGTTAGCATATTTTCAGATTATGTAGAGAATATCATAGAAGTGTTTATGGATGATTTTAGTGTCTATGGTGATTCTTTTGATAGATATCTAGAGAACCTTACACTTATACTTGAAAGATGCATGGAAACTAACCTTGTTTTGAATTGGGAAAAATGTCACTTTATGGTAGAACAAGGAATAGTTTTGGGCCATGTTATTTCTTCTAGAGGGATAGAGGTTGATAAGTCTAAAATAGATATTATGCATTCTTTACCACCTCCCACAAATGTGAGAGAGGTTCGTTCTTTTCTTGGACATTGATAACTCGTATAATTATATAGTTTTTAGTTATGTTTTATTATTGTTTTGTGTCAAATACGAGTTATTATTGTTTAGTCTAATTGTGTTTATGATCTTTTATATTTTTATGTAATTTGGTGTTTTTCACAAGTTTCTTTGAGTGATTTCAGATTACTAGAATTAAGGGTGTTTTTCACAAGTTTCTTTGAGTGATTTCAGATTACTAGAATTAAGGGCAAATCCAGTTCAGTTCCAGTTCCGACACCTTTTGCCATATCAGCTATATCTGGAGTTTCACTGAAGCAATAAGGCTGAAATTTGTAGCCGTGCAAAGCTAAGAGGCATATCTATCTTTTTCATGTTTTACACTTCTTGAAACGGAGTCGTTTTCCCTAGCGAAATCGACCATCAAGTTGGCTGATGTGCAATGACGTCTGTGCTGACCTGTTTTCGTATTTTGCCCATATCTGCTTATCCACATCAGCAAATGAGCTGATTCCAATGGCTATGGATCCTTAACTGATACGGGAACCTTTGTCTAGAAGACCATATGATCAGATCAGGCCTCTAATATTGACGAAATCGACCATCAAGTTGGCTGATGTGCAATGACGTCTATGCTGACATGTTTTCGTATTTTGCCCATATCTGCTTATCCACATCAGCAAATGAGCTGATTCCAACGGCTATGGATCCGTAACTGATAGGGGAACCTTTTTCTAGAAGACCATGTGATCAGATCAGGCCTCCAACATTGACGAAATCGACCATCAAGTTGGCTGATCAAAATTGTCATACAATATGACGAAAATTGTTAGAAAAATTCACCCACCTATTATACCTACCTTTGAAATTTGTAAAGCTTGTCTCTTGTCATTTAGCCCTCCAAAATGTGTATAAATAGAGGGCCTTGGATGATTGTAGAGGATCATATTGTACATAGGTAGGATATTAGCCATTGTAATAAAATTCTCTAAGTTTTCTTCTTCTTTCTTTTCTCTAGTTTTCTTTTTCTTTAGAAAGAGCAAGAGGTTGGATAATTAATATTCTTCTTCTTCTTCTTTCTTTCTTTTATTTTCTTCTTAGATTCTATTTAATTTTATGTTTATAATGCCTATGCTAGGCTAAACTTCTATTTGGTTAAGGGTGATTTCAAAGCCCTAAACATGTTTTGTGATTGATTTTCAGATTCTATCTATCATTAATTTTCTATCAAAGTTGCTTATGTTCTTCTACAAGAATTGTTCATGATGTTGTCTTGATTTATTTAGGTGTACAACTAGATAGATCTTGATAATTATCTATTGCTAGTTTAGGAGTCTTGATCCGTGTAATTGTCTTGATTTCCTATTCATAAGTGGCAATTTGTGATTAATGATTATGGTCAAGTTTTCAATAATTGCAAAGTGGAACATAACCTAAGTTGAACAATCCGAGCTTATGTGTTTGTTGCTTAGATCAACCTATCTTTCTCATCATAAAGCTGCCATTAAATTGAATCTAGAGAGCTTATTCTAGGTTGTTTGATGGTTAGAGATTAAATAGAGAGCTTGTTCTATTTAACGACAAACTAAGGAAAGATTGGGATAACAGAGCTTGTTGTTATCTACGGTTGTTAACTTTGATAGTTGGTTGATATTGATAGATCTGAAATTGATTCTTAATGATGTCTAGTGGTGGAGAATGAAACCTTAACCATATTTTTCATTTTTGATTCTTCTTACTTGTTTTCTTACTTTTCTAGTTTGCTTATTTTTAAAAGTATATTTATTTTTATTGGCTGGTTATACCGCCTAATTTGTATATTAATTTTGTTTTATTTTTATTGGCTGGTTATACCACCTAATTTAGTATATATATTTTTATTGGCTGGTTATACCGCCTTGCATCTTATTCTTATTATTTACTTTAGTTTAAATCTGGCTTCAAAAACCCCTTTTCTTTTATTGTTCTTGAATTTAAGTTTTAAACTATCAACTTATAAACTAAAACCCAATCCCTGAGGACTCGACCCTTGCTAACTACTATACTTACAATTGATCTTTTTAGTGCAAGGTTAAATAAGATACACTCTTTTGGGTGCATCAAATTTTTGGCGCCGTTGCCGGGGATTGCTTTCTTTAGTTTATTAGTTCATTGGTTTATTCTTATTTTCAGTTGTAATTAATTTTATTTTTCTTGTACATACAAGTTTTTCTTATCAAATTTTGAAAAAAAAAAAAAAAAAGAAAAACGATGGAATTGAGCAATCTAACACTTGAAGAGTTGGTGGCATACATGAACATGGAAAATCAACAAGCCAATCTCACCTACCCAGTTCAACAATTGGCCATGGGAGGATGTCAAGGCCATCAAGTGTTCCAAGACCAACTGTATGATCATTACTCAAACACTTACCATGAGGGATGGTGGGATCATACTAATTATGGCTACTCAGAAAATTACCAAGAAGTAGATCCTTATGCCAATTACACTCATCCATCTAGCTTCAATCAATCATGGTCTCAAGAACCAGATCTTCTTCAACCACCACATATGACTCAAAACTCAGGTACTTCTTTAGAAGATCTTGTCGATTCTCTTGTTACTAATACTTTGCAATTTCAACAGGAAACAAGGGCAAGCATCCGGAGTTTGGAAAGGCAAATGAGCCTATTGGCTAGTAGTATGGTGGTATGGGTAGCACAAAGATCTGAAGAACTCTCTGCCCAAACAATGATTAACCCAAAAGAGAATACTACTATTGTGACCTTGAGGAATGAGGAACAAGATGAGGATGAGACAGAATTAGAGATGGATTCTATTCTTGAGGATAATGAAGCCACAAATACAAATAAGAGTATTTCGGCACCTGAGGTAACGTTTGAGATTCCAATTTTTACTAATGTTTCTTCTCCACCTTTTCCTAGTAGATTCGCAAAGTTCAAGGAGGATGAACATGAACAAGACACGCTGGAAACCTTAAACAGTTTGTTTGTGGATGTCATTCAACAAGTACCAAAAGATGCACCATTCCTCGATGAGATATGCACCACCAAGGATGATGGAATAATACTTGTAATGGAGAATGCATCCACTGTTGTGCAAAGAAAGCTTCCTCTCAAACGCATAAATTTGGGAAATTTCATGTATGAGCCTGACAAGCCTAAAAAGCAAAGAAAGGGTGTTGGTTAGATTCAAAACACTAACTCAAGTGTTAATTGGGAAGGCAGCCCAATTAAAGATGAAATTACCAACCTTCCATATTCAGATTTGCTTTCTCTTTCTTTTCCTTTTTCTTTTATTATTTTTATTGTTGTTTTTATTTTATTTCTTATGTTTCTTTGTTAATTGTGTTTACTGTTTCTAAGTTCATTTAGGCCGCATAAGTTTCTTTTGTTTAATAGTTCTTTTCTCTTACATATAATTCTTGCATTTGGGATTAATAGCATTACATTAATGACAATGTAAGAGTTATGTGTGGGGGGAAGAATTTAGGATTTTATTTAGAGTGTTTTATTTTTGAGTCTTTTATGTTGTTTTTTCTTTTTGATCCTTGTTTTGAAAATAACTAGATGTAAATATAATTTTTATTTTTTTTTAACCCCGGTTAAATGGCGGATAACGGTACTCCGTGATTATTTAAATCGGTTCCATCAGCTACCCACAAAACTGATATTGTATATAAATTTCTCTTCCAATTTCTCTTTCAATTTTTTTTCATTTTTTTTTTCAGGATGGATGATATTCTCACAAGATTGCAGAAACGATTTCCTCCTTTTCCTCGAAATATTTTACTGAAGCTTTACCAAGTTCGACTTGAAAGATTAAGAATGCTTATGCACAAAGGGATTCCTGACGACATACGTTGGATAATTGAAGCCAAGGTACGTGAAGATGAATATCTTCCTGTTTTGCATTTACCAGGTACAGGTAGAAGCACTTTTGCAAAGAAGCGACGAGCAAAGCGCATGAGTTCAAATTGCCACAAATGTGCACGATGGACGTGTAACGGTAAATGTCGTTCTATTGGGATTCCGTCCTCTAATCGAGATGATAAAATTGAATTCATTAAGGATGGACTGAGTAAGGAGAATTTGGGTAATATCCAACTTTCTCTTGAGACGCATCCTAGTGGAGACGTACAAAGAGAAATTCTTGATTTATGGCCGCAATTCCAAAGGGAATGGCAACATCTTGGGAATCTGATGTTAAAAGACCCTGTTTGCCAGCTTGTAAGAAAACTGGATGGGAAGCATATCCTCGACTCATAGAAGGCGTTTAAGCCGTTTCTGGACGTAAAACCAGAGGAAGATGTGAGCCACAATCACAACTACAATAAATGACTTCTCAGCTTTTGGTTTGATTTGCAATAACTTTATTTTGTTTTAATTTACGTGTTGTTCGATTTGTGTAATTATTCTCGTTTTTTTTATTTGTCTTTTACGGCTGATTTTTTCTTCTCTTTTTGATTTTCTTCCTGAAATCACGCAAAAAAATCTTTTGTTAGGTTAACATTTTCTTCTAACAGGTCAGATACACTTTCGGCGACATTATTACTCTTGTCTGATTCACTACTCAGTCCTCTATATATTACATCATGTACTCATTCTCTTTCAGGCACTCGAAAAAAAAAATGGAAAGTACTTCGTCCCAGCGCATAAAAAAAATTTGTGTCTTTGGAGGTGCTTATCCAGGGAAAAATAACATATTCGCTGATGAAGCCATAAGAGTTGGAGTAATACTTGCCCAACAAAAGATCCACTTGATTTATGGAGGCGGTAGTACGGGTTTAATGGGAGCAGTCGCTACAGCAGCACACGCCGGAGGAAGTCCAGTTCTAGGAATCGTGCCAAAACTATTCACAAGTTTTTGTGGACCTACCGTGGGTAAGGAAATACAAGTCTGGAGTATCCCTGAACGGATGACAATCATGTACCATTCTGCCGATGCATTCATTGCTTTACCAGGAGGTCTGGGTACATTGGAAGAAATAGCTTGCGTGGCTTCTTGGTCATCTTTGGTCACAAATAAGAAACCCATTGGTTTGCTTAATATTAATGGTTATTTTAGTAATTTGCTTTCATATTTAGATAATGCTGTGGATAATGGATTCATGTTTTCAGAGGCAAGGAGAACCATAATTTCTGCTACAACCATTGAAGATTTACTCAAAAAGCTCCAAGCTTATGAGTGTTTATCTGCTACGGTTGTTTCGCAAACGCTCGGAAAAAGAAAAAGAGATATGGATGAGCAAGGAGTGGATTGCACTTTGTCTTTGTGACATTATCTAACATTTTGCTTGTTGTGTCTCAGTTATAAAAAGTGGTTAGCAACCTCTGCAGGTAATATCTCCTAAATTCTACCTTTAAAATTTGACATTGGGGACAATGTCATATTTTAGTAGGGGGTAAGGGACATATTTTGCTAATTTAAAAAAAAAAAAAAAAATTTGTGTTTTAAGCCATTTAGAAGTATTCATTCTGAACAAGGTCTGAGTAAGGGAGACTTGAGACATACCTTGTCAGTTTGATTTCTTCTTTTCAAAAAAAAAAATGTTATGTTTTAAGCAATTTAGAAGTATTCATTCTGAACAAGGTCTGAGTAAGGGAGACTTGAGACACACCTTGTCAGTTTGATTTTAATCTTTTTATGTTTACTTGTTAATTTTTGTTTAGTATTTTAAGATTATTTAGGTTGCATGGTTTTGTTTTGTTTTGTTTTGAGTCTTAGTTGTTCCTATTCTTATGTTATTAGTTCTTTTCTCTTACACATGATTCTTTCATTTGTGTTAATAGACTTACATTGAGGACAATGTAAGAATTAAGTGTGGGGGGAATGATTTAGGATTTCTTTTATTTTTGTCTACTATTTTTTTTTATGAGTCTTTATTATTATTATTATTTTTTAGTGTGTTTTAGTTCCTTTTTAATACAATGATGAGATATGAATTGCATAAGTCTAAAACATATTTATTAGTGAGAAGATTTTCATGAGAATTGAGCTTGATGTCATTTTTTTTTATGAGCCAATGTTAATATGATATGTTGATTGAGAAAAAAGCATGTTTAGACTTAATCTGACTTGTATAATCATCCTTGTGAGTTTTTGAGCCTATATGATCGATGCATTATACATATCAATCTAATTTCTTTCTTGAGTGCTCTTATGATTACATGATTCTCTAGAACTTGCTTTAAACCATTTGAGACTATATTGATGCATGTGACAACATGAATATGATAGAGGCATTAGGATTTTTAGCCAGGACCAAACAGCCATCCCTTATTGATGTTCCAAGAGAACACACCCTTAGTGAACCAATTTGAGCCTACATTGAATAAGCTATCTCTTTGGTAACCATAACTTGTCCCTAACCTAAATATACTTATATCTTTACCTTTGTTCCAAAGATGAATTAGCATGTTTTGAGACAAGTTGCAAAGACAAGGAAGATCTATTGAAAATTTGGGGTAGAAACAAGAAATGAATGTGGGGGGGAAAGAAAAGAAAAGTCAAGAGAAAAAGAAATGGAATACTGGCAAATATATTCCTATGTAAAAAAAAAAATATGAATCATCTCTTGAATTTGTGGAAAAGGAAAAGGATGTTACAAAGTTGTTTAGAATGAAGAAAAGGCCCAACATGAATATCCGGCCTAGGTGACTATGTACTTGTAAAAAGTTTTGAGAAGTTTCTTTGTATGATCTTTTTATGACTCTAAACTTTATGAACTCTTTGGAACCTTTGTGATATCTTTATCCTTTTGTTCTTCAACCACATTACAAACCCCTTGGCCCCATTACAACCTTGATTAAAGACCTCTTGATTCATGAAGTTGTATGATCTAAATAGTGGAGAATAGGTGGACAAGCAAGAATATGGTAGAACTGTTTTCATGAGATTGATTGAGTGTAAACACTTCACCACTACTTTAAAGAGTGAAAATCATGAGGGTATCCCATGTGAGAAGTTGAGATTAAATTTGAACATGCACTATTTTGATTGAGATATGTTATGTTAATATTGGCTTAACTCAAACTATTTACATTCAAGCAAGATTTTTTGTGAATTTCTTTGAGCTATTGATTAGTTTTTAAGACTTGTCCAATGATTATCTCTAATTTATATTGGAAGGATTAGTTATAATTATTATTTTTAGTTTTTCTTATGTTTTCAATGTTTGTGGGTATCGTCCTAGTAAACCCTCACGAGACTAAACTCGTCCACTAGGGACACCTAGGGGTTTAAAGGCTTGTGTCACATGCTAAGTGCCACCGTGATTTCCTACGAAAATGGATTAGATTAGATTTTCTTATTTTATTTTTATTGAGTCGTTGCTAGGGACTAGCAACAATCTAAGTGTGGGGGTCTGATAACTCGTATAATTATATAGTTTTTAGTTATGTTTTATTATTGTTTTGTGTCAAATACGAGTTATTATTGTTTAGTCTAATTGTGTTTATGATCTTTTATATTTTTATGTAATTTGGTGTTTTTCACAAGTTTCTTTGAGTGATTTCAGATTACTAGAATTAAGGGCAAATCCAGTTCAGTTCCAGTTCCGACACCTTTTGCCATATCAGCTATATCTGGAGTTTCACTGAAGCAATAAGGCTGAAATTTGTAGCCGTGCAAAGCTAAGAGGCATATCTATCTTTTTCATGTTTTACACTTCTTGAAACGGAGTCGTTTTCCCTAGCGAAATCGACCATCAAGTTGGCTGATGTGCAATGACGTCTGTGCTGACCTGTTTTCGTATTTTGCCCATATCTGCTTATCCACATCAGAAAATGAGCTGATTCAAATGGCTATGGATCCGTAACTGATACGGGAACCTTTGTCTAGAAGACCATATGATCAGATCAGGTCTCTAATATTGACGAAATCGACCATCAAGTTGGCTGATGTGCAATGACGTCTGTGCTGACATGTTTTCGTATTTTGCCCATATCTGCTTATCCACATCAGCAAATGAGCTGATTCCAACGGCTATGGATCCGTAACTGATAGGGGAACCTTTTTCTAGAAGACCATGTGATCAGATCAGGCCTCCAACATTGACGAAATCGACCATCAAGTTGGCTGATCAAAATTGTCATACAATATGACGAAAATTGTTAGAAAAATTCACCCACCTATTATACCTACCTTTGAAATTTGTAAAGCTTGTCTCTTGTCATTTAGCCCTCCAAAATGTGTATAAATAGAGGGCCTTGGATGATTGTAGAGGATCATATTGTACATAGGTAGGATATTAGCCATTGTAATAAAATTCTCTAAGTTTTCTTCTTCTTTCTTTTCTCTAGTTTTCTTTTTCTTTAGAAAGAGCAAGAGGTTGGATAATTAATATTCTTCTTCTTCTTCTTTCTTTATTTTATTTTCTTCTTAGATTCTATTTAATTTTATGTTTATAATGCCTATGCTAGGCTAAACTTCTATTTGGTTAAGGGTGATTTCAAAGCCCTAAACATGTTTTGTGATTGATTTTCAGATTCTATCTATCATTAATTTTCTATCAAAGTTGCTTATGTTCTTCTACAAGAATTGTTCATGATGTTGTCTTGATTTATTTAGGTGTACAACTAGATAGATCTTGATAATTATCTATTGCTAGTTTAGGAGTCTTGATCCATGTAATTGTCTTGATTTCCTATTCATAAGTGGCAATTTGTGATTAATGATTATGGTCAAGTTTTCAATAATTGCAAAGTGGAACATAACCTAAGTTGAACAATCTGAGCTTATGTGTTTGTTGCTTAGATCAACCTATCTTTCTCATCATAAAGCTGCCATTAAATTGAATCTAGAGAGCTTATTCTAGGTTGTTTGATGGTTAGAGATTAAATAGAGAGCTTGTTCTATTTAACGACAAACTAAGGAAAGATTGGGATAACAGAGCTTGTTGTTATCTACGGTTGTTAACTTTGATAGTTGGTTGATATTGATAGATCTGAAATTGATTCTTAATGATGTCTAGTGGTGGAGAATGAAACCTTAACCATATTTTTCATTTTTGATTCTTCTTACTTGTTTTCTTACTTTTCTAGTTTGCTTATTTTTAAAAGTATATTTATTTTTATTGGCTGGTTATACCGCCTAATTTGTATATTAATTTTGTTTTATTTTTATTGGCTGGTTATACCACCTAATTTAGTATATATATTTTTATTGGCTGGTTATACCGCCTTGCATCTTATTCTTATTATTTACTTTAGTTTAAATCTGGCTTCAAAAACCCCTTTTCTTTTATTGTTCTTGAATTTAAGTTTTAAACTATCAACTTATAAACTAAAACCCAATCCCTGAGGACTCGACCCTTGCTAACTACTATACTTACAATTGATCTTTTTAGTGCAAGGTTAAATAAGATACACTCTTTTGGGTGCATCAGACATGCAGGTTTCTATAGGAGATTTATCAAAGACTTCTCAAAGATCACATTACCTCTTTGCAAGCTACTACAAAAAGATGTGGTTTTCCACTTTGATGATAAATGCAAAGAGGCGTTTGAAACATTGAAGGGACTCTTGACATCTGATAACTCGTATAATTATATAGTTTTTAGTTATGTTTTATTATTGTTTTGTGTCAAATACGAGTTATTATTGTTTAGTCTAATTGTGTTTATGATCTTTTATATTTTTATGTATTTTGGTGTTTTTCACAAGTTTCTTTGAGTGATTTCAGATTACTAGAATTAAGGGCAAATCCAGTTCAGTTTCAGTTCCGACACCTTTTGCCATATCAGCTATATCTCGAGTTTCACTGAAGCAATAAGGCTGAAATTTGTAGCCATGCAAAGCTAAGAGGCATATCTATCTTTTTCATGTTTTACACTTCTTAAAACGGAGTCGTTTTCCCTAGCGAAATCGACCATCAAGTTGGCTGATGTGCAATGACGTCTGTGCTGACATGTTTTCGTATTTTGCCCATATCTGCTTATCCACATCAGCAAATGAGCTGATTCCAACGGCTATGGTTCCGTAACTGATAGGGGAACCTTTGTCTAGAAGACCATGTGATCAGATCAGGCCTCCAATATTGAAGAAATCGACCATCAAGGTGGCTGATGTGTAATGACGTCTGTGCTGACATGTTTTCGTATTTTGCCCATATCTGCTTAACCACATCAGCAAATGAGCTGATTCCAACGGCTATGGTTCCGTAACTGCTAGGGGAACCTTTTTCTAGAAGACCATATGATCAGATCAGGCCTCCAATATTGACGAAATCGACCATCAAGTTGGCTGATCAAAATCGTCATATACCTACCTTTGAAATTTGTAAAGCTTGTCTCTTGTCATTTAGCCCTCCAAAATGTGTATAAATAGAGGGCCTTGGATGATTGTAAGGGATCATATTGTACATAGGTAGGATATTAGCCATTTTAATAAAATTCTCTAAGTTTTCTTCTTCTTTCTTTTCTCTAGTTTTCTTTCTTTTCTCTAGTTTTCTTTTTCTTTAGAGAGAGCAAGAGGTTGGATAATTAATATTCTTCCTCTTCTTCTTTCTTTCTTTTATTTTCTTCTTAGATTTTCTTTAATTTTATGTTTATGTTTATAATGCCTATGCTAGGCTAAACTTCTATTTGGTTAAGGGTGATTTCAAAGCCCTAGACATGTTTTGTGATTGATTTTCAGATTCTATCTATCATTAATTTTCTATCAAAGTTGCTTATGTTCTTCTACAAGAATTGTTCATGATGTTGTCTAGATTTATTTAGGTGTACAACTAGATAGATCTTGATAATTATCTATTGCTAGTTTAGGAGTCTTGATCCGTGTAATTGTCTTGATTTCCTATTCATAAGTGGCAATTTGTGATTAATGATTATGGTCAAGTTTTCAATAATTGCAAAGTGGAACATAACCTAAGTTGAACAATCTGAGCTTATGTGTTTGTTGCTTAGATCAACCTATCTTTCTCATCATAAAGCTGCCATTAAATTGAATTTAGAGAGCTTATTCTAGGTTGTTTAATGGTTAGAGATTAAATAGAGAGCTTGTTCTATTTAACGACAAACTAAGGAAAGATTGGGGTAACAGAGCTTGTTGTTATCTACGGTTGTTAACTTTGATAGTTGGTTGATATTGATAGATCTGAAATTGATTCTTAATGATGTCTAGTGGTGGAGAATGAAACCTTAACCATATTTTTCATATTTGATTCTTCTTACTTACTTGTTTTCTTACTTTTCTAGTTTGCTTATTTTTAAAAGTATATTTATTTTTATTGGCTGGTTATACCGCCTAATTTGTATATTAATTTTGTTTTACTTTTATTGGCTGGTTATACCGCCTAATTTAGTATATATATTTTTATTGGCTGGTTATACCGCCTAATTTAGTATATATATTTTTATTGGCTGGTTATACCGCCTTGCATCTTCTTCTTATTATTTACTTTAGTTTAAATCTGGCTTCAAAAACCCCTTTTCTTTTATTGTTCTTGAATTTCAAGTTTTAAACTATTAACTTATAAACTAAAACCCAATCCCTGAGGACTCGACCCTTGCTAACTACTATACTTACAATTGATCTTTTTAGTGCAAGGTTAAATAAGATACACTCTTTTGGGTGCATCAAATTTTTGGCGCCGTTGCCGGGGATTGTTTTCTTTAGTTTATTTGTTACTTGGTTTATTCTTATTTTCAGTTCTAATGAGTTTTGTTTTCTTGTACATACGGGTTTTTCTTATCAAATTTTGAAAAAAAAAATAAAAAAAAAAACGATGGAATTGAGCAATCTAACACTTGAAGAGTTGGTGGCATACATGAACATGGAATATCAACAAGCCAATCTCACCTACCCAGTTCAACAATTGGCCATGGGAGGATGTCAAGGCCATCAAGTGTTCCAAGACCAACAGTATGATCATTACTCAAACACTTACCATGAGGGATGGTGGGATCATACTAATTATGGCTACTCAGAAAATTACCAAGAAGTAGATCCTTATGCCAATTACACTCATCCATCTAGCTTCAATCAATCATGGTCTCAAGAACCAGATCTTCTTCAACCACCACATATGACTCAAAACTCAGGTACTTCTTTAGAAGATCTTGTCGATTCTCTTGTTACTAATACTTTGCAATTTCAACAGGAAACAAGGGCAAGTATCCAGAGTTTGGAAAGGCAAATGAGCCTATTGGCTAGTAGTATGGTGGTATGGGTAGCACAAAGATCTGAAGAACTCTCTGCCCAAACAATGATTAACCCAAAGGAGAATACTACTATTGTGACCTTGAGGAATGAGGAACAAGATGAGGATGAGACAGAATTAGAGATGGATTCTATTCTTGAGGATAATGAAGCCACAAATACAAATAAGAGTATTTCGGCACCTGAGGTAACGTTTAAAGTTCCACTTTTTACTAATGTTTCTTCTCCACCTTTTCCTAGTAGATTTGCAAAGTTCAAGGAGGAAGAACATGAACAACACATGCCGGAAACCTTAAACAACTTGTTTGTGGATGCCATTCAACAAGTATCAACATATGCTCCATTCCTCGATGAGATATGCACCACAAAGGATGATGGAATAATACTTGTAATGGAGAATGCATCCAGTTTTGTGCAAAGAAAGCTTCCTATCAAACGCTCAAATTTGGGAAGTTTCATGTATGAGCCTAACAAGCCTAAAAAGCCAAGAAGGGGTGTTGGTTAAGTTGGACAACTTAAGTCAAGTACTAATTGGGAAGGCAGCCCAATTAATGAAGAAATTACCACCTGCCATACTCAGATTTGCTTTCTTTTCCTTTTCCTTTTCCTTTTATTATTTTTATTGTTTTTATGTTTACTTGTTAATTTTTGTTTAATATTTTAGGATTATTTAGGTTGCGTGGGTTTGTTTTGTTTTGTTTTGAGTCTTAGTTATTTCTATTCTTATGTTATTAGTTCTTTTCTCTTACACATGATTCTTTCATTTGGGTTAATAGCATTACATTGAGGACAATGTAAGAATTAAGTGTGGGGGGAAGGATTTAGGATTTATTTTATTTTTGGATATTTTTTTTTTATGAGTCTTTATTATTATTATTTTTAGTGTGTTTTAGTTCCTTTTTAATACAATGATGAGATATGAATTGCATAAGTCTAAAACAGATTTATTAGTGAGAAGATTTTCATGAGAATTGAGCTTGATGTCAACATTTTTATGAGCCAATGTTAATATGATATGTTGATTGAGAAAGAAGCATGTTTAGACTTAATCTGACTTGTATAATCATCCTTGTGAGTTTTTGAGCCTATAATGTTTGACGCATTATACAAATCAATCTAATTTCTTTCTTGAGTGCTCTTATGATTACATGATTCTCTAGAACTTGCTTTAGACCTTGTTGAGACTATATTGATGCATGTGACAACATGAATATGATAGAGGCATTAGGATTTTTAGCCAGGGCCAAACAGCCATCCTTATTGATGTTCCAAGAGAACACACCCTTAGTGAACCAATTTGAGCATACATTGAATAAGCTATCTCTTTGGTAACCATAACTTGTCCCTAACCTAAATATACTTATATCTTTACCTTTGTTCCAAAGATGAATTAGCATGTTTTGAGACAAGTTGCAAAGACAAGGAAGATCTATTGAAAATTTGGGTTAGAAACAAGAAATAAGTGTGGGGGGGAAAGAAAAGAAAAGTCAAAAAAAAAAAAAAAGAAATGGAATACTGGCAAATACATTCAAAAAAAAAAAAATATGAATCATCTCTTGAATTTTGGGAAAAAGAAAAAGATGTTACAAAGTTGTTCAGAATGAAGAAAAGGCCCAACATGAATATCCGGCCTAGGTGACTATGTACTTGTAAAGAGTTTTGAGAAGTTTCTTTGTATGATCTTTTTATGTCTCTAAACTTTATGAACTCTTTGGAACCTTTGTGATATCTTTATCCTTTTGTTCTTCAACCACATTACAAACCCCTTGGCCCCATTACAACCTCGATTAAAGACCTCTTGATTCATGAAGTTGTATGATCTAAATAGTGGAGAATAGGTGGACAAGCAAGAATATGGTAGAACTGTTTTCATGAGATTGATTGAGTGTAAACACTTCACCACTACTTTAAAGAGTGAAAATCATGAGGGTATCCCATGTGAGAAGTTGAGATTAAATTTGAACATGCACTATTTTGATTGAGATATGTTATGTTAATATTGGCTTAACTCAAACAATTTACATTCAAGCTTGATTTTTTGTGAAATTGTTTAAGCTATTGATTAGTTTATAAGACTTGTTCAAAGATTGTCTCTAATTTGTATTGAAAGGATTAGGAGTAAATATTTTTAGTATATGTAGTTTATTTATATTTTAATTTTTCAATGTTTGTGGGTATCGTTCTAGTAAACCCTCACGAGACTAAACTCGTCCACTAGGGACACCTAGGGGTTTAAAGGCTTGTGTCACATGCTAAGTGCCACCGTGATTTCCTACGAAAGTGGATTAGATTAGATTTTCTTATTTTATTTTTATTGAGTCGTTGCTAGGGACTAGCAACAATCTAAGTGTGGGGGTGTGATAACTCGTATAATTATATAGTTTTTAGTTATGTTTTATTATTGTTTTGTGTCAAATACGAGTTATTATTGTTTAGTCTAATTGTGTTTATGATCTTTTATATTTTTATGTATTTTGGTGTTTTTCACAAGTTTCTTTGAGTGATTTCAGATTACTAGAATTAAGGGCAAATCCAGTTCAGTTTCAGTTCCGACACCTTTTGCCATATCAGCTATATCTCGAGTTTCACTGAAGCAATAAGGCTGAAATTTGTAGCCATGCAAAGCTAAGAGGCATATCTATCTTTTTCATGTTTTACACTTCTTAAAACGGAGTCGTTTTCCCTAGCGAAATCGACCATCAAGTTGGCTGATGTGCAATGACGTCTGTGCTGACATGTTTTCGTATTTTGCCCATATCTGCTTATCCACATCAGCAAATGAGCTGATTCCAACGGCTATGGTTCCGTAACTGATAGGGGAACCTTTGTCTAGAAGACCATGTGATCAGATCAGGCCTCCAATATTGAAGAAATCGACCATCAAGGTGGCTGATGTGTAATGACGTCTGTGCTGACATGTTTTCGTATTTTGCCCATATCTGCTTAACCACATCAGCAAATGAGCTGATTCCAACGGCTATGGTTCCGTAACTGCTAGGGGAACCTTTTTCTAGAAGACCATGTGATCAGATCAGGCCTCCAATATTGACGAAATCGACCATCAAGTTGGCTGATCAAAATCGTCATATACCTACCTTTGAAATTTGTAAAGCTTGTCTCTTGTCATTTAGCCCTCCAAAATGTGTATAAATAGAGGGCCTTGGATGATTGTAAGGGATCATATTGTACATAGGTAGGATATTAGCCATTTTAATAAAATTCTCTAAGTTTTCTTCTTCTTTCTTTTCTCTAGTTTTCTTTCTTTTCTCTAGTTTTCTTTTTCTTTAGAGAGAGCAAGAGGTTGGATAATTAATATTCTTCCTCTTCTTCTTTCTTTCTTTTATTTTCTTCTTAGATTTTCTTTAATTTTATGTTTATGTTTATAATGCCTATGCTAGGCTAAACTTCTATTTGGTTAAGGGTGATTTCAAAGCCCTAGACATGTTTTGTGATTGATTTTCAGATTCTATCTATCATTAATTTTCTATCAAAGTTGCTTATGTTCTTCTACAAGAATTGTTCATGATGTTGTCTAGATTTATTTAGGTGTACAACTAGATAGATCTTGATAATTATCTATTGCTAGTTTAGGAGTCTTGATCCGTGTAATTGTCTTGATTTCCTATTCATAAGTGGCAATTTGTGATTAATGATTATGGTCAAGTTTTCAATAATTGCAAAGTGGAACATAACCTAAGTTGAACAATCCGAGCTTATGTGTTTGTTGCTTAGATCAACCTATCTTTCTCATCATAAAGCTGCCATTAAATTGAATTTAGAGAGCTTATTCTAGGTTGTTTAATGGTTAGAGATTAAATAGAGAGCTTGTTCTATTTAACGACAAACTAAGGAAAGATTGGGGTAACAGAGCTTGTTGTTATCTACGGTTGTTAACTTTGATAGTTGGTTGATATTGATAGATCTGAAATTGATTCTTAATGATGTCTAGTGGTGGAGAATGAAACCTTAACCATATTTTTCATATTTGATTCTTCTTACTTACTTGTTTTCTTACTTTTCTAGTTTGCTTATTTTTAAAAGTATATTTATTTTTATTGGCTGGTTATACCGCCTAATTTGTATATTAATTTTGTTTTACTTTTATTGGCTGGTTATACCGCCTAATTTAGTATATATATTTTTATTGGCTGGTTATACCGCCTAATTTAGTATATATATTTTTATTGGCTGGTTATACTGCCTTGCATCTTCTTCTTATTATTTACTTTAGTTTAAATCTGGCTTCAAAAACCCCTTTTCTTTTATTGTTCTTGAATTTCAAGTTTTAAACTATTAACTTATAAACTAAAACCCAATCCCTGAGGACTCGACCCTTGCTAACTACTATACTTACAATTGATCTTTTTAGTGCAAGGTTAAATAAGTGATAACTCGTATAATTATATAGTTTTTAGTTATGTTTTATTAATGTTTTGTGTCAAATACGAGTTATTATTGTTTAGTCTAATTGTGTTTATGATCTTTTATATTTTTATGTATTTTGGTGTTTTTCACAAGTTTCTTTGAGTGATTTCAGATTACTAGAATTAAGGGCAAATCCAGTTCAGTTTCAGTTCCGACACCTTTTGCCATATCAGCTATATCTCGAGTTTCACTGAAGCAATAAGGCTGAAATTTGTAGCCATGCAAAGCTAAGAGGCATATCTATCTTTTTCATGTTTTACACTTCTTAAAACGGAGTCGTTTTCCCTAGCGAAATCGACCATCAAGTTGGCTGATGTGCAATGACGTCTGTGCTGACATGTTTTCGTATTATGCCCGTATCTTCTTATCCACATCAGCAAATGAGCTGATTCCAACGGCTATGGTTCCGTAACTGATAGGGGAACCTTTTTCTAGAAGACCATGTGATCAGATCAGGCCCCCAATATTGAATAAATCGACCATCAAGGTGGCTGATGTGTAATGACATCTGTGCTGACATGTTTTCGTATTTTGCCCATATCTGCTTAACCACATCAGCAAATGAGCTGATTCCAACGGCTATGGTTCCGTAACTGATAGGGGAACCTTTGTCTAGAAGACCATGTGATCAGATAAGGCCTCCAATATTGAATAAATCGACCATCAAGGTGGCTGATGTGTAATGACATCTGTGCTGACATGTTTTCGTATTTTGCCCATATCTGCTTAACCACATCAGCAAATGAGCTGATTCCAACGGCTATGGTTCCATAACTGATAGGGAAACCTTTTTCTAGAAGACCATGTGATCAGATCAGGCCTCCAATATTGACGAAATCGACCATCAAGTTGGCTGATCAAAATCGTCATATACCTACCTTTGAAATTTGTAAAGCTTGTCTCTTGTCATTTAGCCCTCCAAAATGTGTATAAATAGAGGGCCTTGGATGATTGTAAGGGATCATATTGTACATAGGTAGGATATTAGCCATTTTAATAAAATTCTCTAAGTTTTCTTCTTCTTTCTTTTCTCTAGTTTTCTTTCTTTTCTCTAGTTTTCTTTTTCTTTAGAGAGAGCAAGAGGTTGGATAATTAATATTCTTCCTCTTCTTCTTTCTTTCTTTTATTTTCTTCTTAGATTTTCTTTAATTTTATGTTTATGTTTATAATGCCTATGCTAGGCTAAACTTCTATTTGGTTAAGGGTGATTTCAAAGCCCTAAACATGTTTTGTGATTGATTTTCAGATTCTATCTATCATTAATTTTCTATCAAAGTTGCTTATGTTCTTCTACAAGAATTGTTCATGATGTTGTCTTGATTTATTTAGGTGTACAACTAGATAGATCTTGATAATTATCTATTGCTAGTTTAGGAGTCTTGATCCATGTAATTGTCTTGATTTCCTATTCATAAGTGGCAATTTGTGATTAATGATTATGGTCAAGTTTTCAATAATTGCAAAGTGGAACATAACCTAAGTTGAACAATCTGAGCTTATGTGTTTGTTGCTTAGATCAACCTATCTTTCTCATCATAAAGCTGCCATTAAATTGAATCTAGAGAGCTTATTCTAGGTTGTTTGATGGTTAGAGATTAAATAGAGAGCTTGTTCTATTTAACGACAAACTAAGGAAAGATTGGGATAACAGAGCTTGTTGTTATCTACGGTTGTTAACTTTGATAGTTGGTTGATATTGATAGATCTGAAATTGATTCTTAATGATGTCTAGTGGTGGAGAATGAAACCTTAACCATATTTTTCATTTTTGATTCTTCTTACTTGTTTTCTTACTTTTCTAGTTTGCTTATTTTTAAAAGTATATTTATTTTTATTGGCTGGTTATACCGCCTAATTTGTATATTAATTTTGTTTTATTTTTATTGGCTGGTTATACCACCTAATTTAGTATATATATTTTTATTGGCTGGTTATACCGCCTTGCATCTTATTCTTATTATTTACTTTAGTTTAAATCTGGCTTCAAAAACCCCTTTTCTTTTATTGTTCTTGAATTTAAGTTTTAAACTATCAACTTATAAACTAAAACCCAATCCCTGAGGACTCGACCCTTGCTAACTACTATACTTACAATTGATCTTTTTAGTGCAAGGTTAAATAAGATACACTCTTTTGGGTGCATCAGACATGCAGGTTTCTATAGGAGATTTATCAAAGACTTCTCAAAGATCACATTACCTCTTTGCAAGCTACTACAAAAAGATGTGGTTTTCCACTTTGATGATAAATGCAAAGAGGCGTTTGAAACATTGAAGGGACTCTTGACATCTGATAACTCGTATAATTATATAGTTTTTAGTTATGTTTTATTATTGTTTTGTGTCAAATACGAGTTATTATTGTTTAGTCTAATTGTGTTTATGATCTTTTATATTTTTATGTATTTTGGTGTTTTTCACAAGTTTCTTTGAGTGATTTCAGATTACTAGAATTAAGGGCAAATCCAGTTCAGTTTCAGTTCCGACACCTTTTGCCATATCAGCTATATCTCGAGTTTCACTGAAGCAATAAGGCTGAAATTTGTAGCCATGCAAAGCTAAGAGGCATATCTATCTTTTTCATGTTTTACACTTCTTAAAACGGAGTCGTTTTCCCTAGCGAAATCGACCATCAAGTTGGCTGATGTGCAATGACGTCTGTGCTGACATGTTTTCGTATTTTGCCCATATCTGCTTATCCACATCAGCAAATGAGCTGATTCCAACGGTTATGGTTCCGTAACTGATAGGGGAACCTTTGTCTAGAAGACCATGTGATCAGATCAGGCCTCCAATATTGAAGAAATCGACCATCAATGTGGCTGATGTGTAATGACGTCTGTGCTGACATGTTTTCGTATTTTGCCCATATCTGCTTAACCACATCAGCAAATGAGCTGATTCCAACGGCTATGGTTCCGTAACTGCTAGGGGAACCTTTTTCTAGAAGACCATATGATCAGATCAGGCCTCCAATATTGACGAAATCGACCATCAAGTTGGCTGATCAAAATCGTCATATACCTACCTTTGAAATTTGTAAAGCTTGTCTCTTGTCATTTAGCCCTCCAAAATGTGTATAAATAGAGGGCCTTGGATGATTGTAAGGGATCATATTGTACATAGGTAGGATATTAGCCATTTTAATAAAATTCTCTAAGTTTTCTTCTTCTTTCTTTTCTCTAGTTTTCTTTCTTTTCTCTAGTTTTCTTTTTCTTTAGAGAGAGCAAGAGGTTGGATAATTAATATTCTTCCTCTTCTTCTTTCTTTCTTTTATTTTCTTCTTAGATTTTCTTTAATTTTATGTTTATGTTTATAATGCCTATGCTAGGCTAAACTTCTATTTGGTTAAGGGTGATTTCAAAGCCCTAGACATGTTTTGTGATTGATTTTCAGATTCTATCTATCATTAATTTTCTATCAAAGTTGCTTATGTTCTTCTACAAGAATTGTTCATGATGTTGTCTAGATTTATTTAGGTGTACAACTAGATAGATCTTGATAATTATCTATTGCTAGTTTAGGAGTCTTGATCCGTGTAATTGTCTTGATTTCCTATTCATAAGTGGCAATTTGTGATTAATGATTATGGTCAAGTTTTCAATAATTGCAAAGTGGAACATAACCTAAGTTGAACAATCTGAGCTTATGTGTTTGTTGCTTAGATCAACCTATCTTTCTCATCATAAAGCTGCCATTAAATTGAATTTAGAGAGCTTATTCTAGGTTGTTTAATGGTTAGAGATTAAATAGAGAGCTTGTTCTATTTAACGACAAACTAAGGAAAGATTGGGGTAACAGAGCTTGTTGTTATCTACGGTTGTTAACTTTGATAGTTGGTTGATATTGATAGATCTGAAATTGATTCTTAATGATGTCTAGTGGTGGAGAATGAAACCTTAACCATATTTTTCATATTTGATTCTTCTTACTTACTTGTTTTCTTACTTTTCTAGTTTGCTTATTTTTAAAAGTATATTTATTTTTATTGGCTGGTTATACCGCCTAATTTGTATATTAATTTTGTTTTACTTTTATTGGCTGGTTATACCGCCTAATTTAGTATATATATTTTTATTGGCTGGTTATACCGCCTAATTTAGTATATATATTTTTATTGGCTGGTTATACCGCCTTGCATCTTCTTCTTATTATTTACTTTAGTTTAAATCTGGCTTCAAAAACCCCTTTTCTTTTATTGTTCTTGAATTTCAAGTTTTAAACTATTAACTTATAAACTAAAACCCAATCCCTGAGGACTCGACCCTTGCTAACTACTATACTTACAATTGATCTTTTTAGTGCAAGGTTAAATAAGATACACTCTTTTGGGTGCATCAAATTTTTGGCGCCGTTGCCGGGGATTGTTTTCTTTAGTTTATTTGTTACTTGGTTTATTCTTATTTTCAGTTCTAATGAGTTTTGTTTTCTTGTACATACGGGTTTTTCTTATCAAATTTTGAAAAAAAAAAAAAAAAAAAAAACGATGGAATTGAGCAATCTAACACTTGAAGAGTTGGTGGCATACATGAACATGGAATATCAACAAGCCAATCTCACCTACCCAGTTCAACAATTGGCCATGGGAGGATGTCAAGGCCATCAAGTGTTCCAAGACCAACAGTATGATCATTACTCAAACACTTACCATGAGGGATGGTGGGATCATACTAATTATGGCTACTCAGAAAATTACCAAGAAGTAGATCCTTATGCCAATTACACTCATCCATCTAGCTTCAATCAATCATGGTCTCAAGAACCAGATCTTCTTCAACCACCACATATGACTCAAAACTCAGGTACTTCTTTAGAAGATCTTGTCGATTCTCTTGTTACTAATACTTTGCAATTTCAACAGGAAACAAGGGCAAGTATCCAGAGTTTGGAAAGGCAAATGAGCCTATTGGCTAGTAGTATGGTGGTATGGGTAGCACAAAGATCTGAAGAACTCTCTGCCCAAACAATGATTAACCCAAAGGAGAATACTACTATTGTGACCTTGAGGAATGAGGAACAAGATGAGGATGAGACAGAATTAGAGATGGATTCTATTCTTGAGGATAATGAAGCCACAAATACAAATAAGAGTATTTCGGCACCTGAGGTAACGTTTAAAGTTCCACTTTTTACTAATGTTTCTTCTCCACCTTTTCCTAGTAGATTTGCAAAGTTCAAGGAGGAAGAACATGAACAACACATGCCGGAAACCTTAAACAACTTGTTTGTGGATGCCATTCAACAAGTATCAACATATGCTCCATTCCTCGATGAGATATGCACCACAAAGGATGATGGAATAATACTTGTAATGGAGAATGCATCCAGTTTTGTGCAAAGAAAGCTTCCTATCAAACGCTCAAATTTGGGAAGTTTCATGTATGAGCCTAACAAGCCTAAAAAGCCAAGAAGGGGTGTTGGTTAAGTTGGACAACTTAAGTCAAGTACTAATTGGGAAGGCAGCCCAATTAATGAAGAAATTACCACCTGCCATACTCAGATTTGCTTTCTTTTCCTTTTCCTTTTCCTTTTATTATTTTTATTGTTTTTATGTTTACTTGTTAATTTTTGTTTAATATTTTAGGATTATTTAGGTTGCGTGGGTTTGTTTTGTTTTGTTTTGAGTCTTAGTTATTTCTATTCTTATGTTATTAGTTCTTTTCTCTTACACATGATTCTTTCATTTGGGTTAATAGCATTACATTGAGGACAATGTAAGAATTAAGTGTGGGGGGAAGGATTTAGGATTTATTTTATTTTTGGATATTTTTTTTTTATGAGTCTTTATTATTATTATTTTTAGTGTGTTTTAGTTCCTTTTTAATACAATGATGAGATATGAATTGCATAAGTCTAAAACAGATTTATTAGTGAGAAGATTTTCATGAGAATTGAGCTTGATGTCAACATTTTTATGAGCCAATGTTAATATGATATGTTGATTGAGAAAGAAGCATGTTTAGACTTAATCTGACTTGTATAATCATCCTTGTGAGTTTTTGAGCCTATAATGTTTGACGCATTATACAAATCAATCTAATTTCTTTCTTGAGTGCTCTTATGATTACATGATTCTCTAGAACTTGCTTTAGACCTTGTTGAGACTATATTGATGCATGTGACAACATGAATATGATAGAGGCATTAGGATTTTTAGCCAGGGCCAAACAGCCATCCTTATTGATGTTCCAAGAGAACACACCCTTAGTGAACCAATTTGAGCATACATTGAATAAGCTATCTCTTTGGTAACCATAACTTGTCCCTAACCTAAATATACTTATATCTTTACCTTTGTTCCAAAGATGAATTAGCATGTTTTGAGACAAGTTGCAAAGACAAGGAAGATCTATTGAAAATTTGGGTTAGAAACAAGAAATAAGTGTGGGGGGGAAAGAAAAGAAAAGTCAAAAAAAAAAAAAAAGAAATGGAATACTGGCAAATACATTCAAAAAAAAAAAATATGAATCATCTCTTGAATTTTGGGAAAAAGAAAAAGATGTTACAAAGTTGTTCAGAATGAAGAAAAGGCCCAACATGAATATCCGGCCTAGGTGACTATGTACTTGTAAAGAGTTTTGAGAAGTTTCTTTGTATGATCTTTTTATGTCTCTAAACTTTATGAACTCTTTGGAACCTTTGTGATATCTTTATCCTTTTGTTCTTCAACCACATTACAAACCCCTTGGCCCCATTACAACCTCGATTAAAGACCTCTTGATTCATGAAGTTGTATGATCTAAATAGTGGAGAATAGGTGGACAAGCAAGAATATGGTAGAACTGTTTTCATGAGATTGATTGAGTGTAAACACTTCACCACTACTTTAAAGAGTGAAAATCATGAGGGTATCCCATGTGAGAAGTTGAGATTAAATTTGAACATGCACTATTTTGATTGAGATATGTTATGTTAATATTGGCTTAACTCAAACAATTTACATTCAAGCTTGATTTTTTGTGAAATTGTTTAAGCTATTGATTAGTTTATAAGACTTGTTCAAAGATTGTCTCTAATTTGTATTGAAAGGATTAGGAGTAAATATTTTTAGTATATGTAGTTTATTTATATTTTAATTTTTCAATGTTTGTGGGTATCGTTCTAGTAAACCCTCACGAGACTAAACTCGTCCACTAGGGACACCTAGGGGTTTAAAGGCTTGTGTCACATGCTAAGTGCCACCGTGATTTCCTACGAAAGTGGATTAGATTAGATTTTCTTATTTTATTTTTATTGAGTCGTTGCTAGGGACTAGCAACAATCTAAGTGTGGGGGTGTGATAACTCGTATAATTATATAGTTTTTAGTTATGTTTTATTATTGTTTTGTGTCAAATACGAGTTATTATTGTTTAGTCTAATTGTGTTTATGATCTTTTATATTTTTATGTATTTTGGTGTTTTTCACAAGTTTCTTTGAGTGATTTCAGATTACTAGAATTAAGGGCAAATCCAGTTCAGTTTCAGTTCCGACACCTTTTGCCATATCAGCTATATCTCGAGTTTCACTGAAGCAATAAGGCTGAAATTTGTAGCCATGCAAAGCTAAGAGGCATATCTATCTTTTTCATGTTTTACACTTCTTAAAACGGAGTCGTTTTCCCTAGCGAAATCGACCATCAAGTTGGCTGATGTGCAATGACGTCTGTGCTGACATGTTTTCGTATTTTGCCCATATCTGCTTATCCACATCAGCAAATGAGCTGATTCCAACGGCTATGGTTCCGTAACTGATAGGGGAACCTTTGTCTAGAAGACCATGTGATCAGATCAGGCCTCCAATATTGAAGAAATCGACCATCAAGGTGGCTGATGTGTAATGACGTCTGTGCTGACATGTTTTCGTATTTTGCCCATATCTGCTTAACCACATCAGCAAATGAGCTGATTCCAACGGCTATGGTTCCGTAACTGCTAGGGGAACCTTTTTCTAGAAGACCATGTGATCAGATCAGGCCTCCAATATTGACGAAATCGACCATCAAGTTGGCTGATCAAAATCGTCATATACCTACCTTTGAAATTTGTAAAGCTTGTCTCTTGTCATTTAGCCCTCCAAAATGTGTATAAATAGAGGGCCTTGGATGATTGTAAGGGATCATATTGTACATAGGTAGGATATTAGCCATTTTAATAAAATTCTCTAAGTTTTCTTCTTCTTTCTTTTCTCTAGTTTTCTTTCTTTTCTCTAGTTTTCTTTTTCTTTAGAGAGAGCAAGAGGTTGGATAATTAATATTCTTCCTCTTCTTCTTTCTTTCTTTTATTTTCTTCTTAGATTTTCTTTAATTTTATGTTTATGTTTATGTTTATAATGCCTATGCTAGGCTAAACTTCTATTTGGTTAAGGGTGATTTCAAAGCCCTAGACATGTTTTGTGATTGATTTTCAGATTCTATCTATCATTAATTTTCTATCAAAGTTGCTTATGTTCTTCTACAAGAATTGTTCATGATGTTGTCTAGATTTATTTAGGTGTACAACTAGATAGATCTTGATAATTATCTATTGCTAGTTTAGGAGTCTTGATCCGTGTAATTGTCTTGATTTCCTATTCATAAGTGGCAATTTGTGATTAATGATTATGGTCAAGTTTTCAATAATTGCAAAGTGGAACATAACCTAAGTTGAACAATCCGAGCTTATGTGTTTGTTGCTTAGATCAACCTATCTTTCTCATCATAAAGCTGCCATTAAATTGAATTTAGAGAGCTTATTCTAGGTTGTTTAATGGTTAGAGATTAAATAGAGAGCTTGTTCTATTTAACGACAAACTAAGGAAAGATTGGGGTAACAGAGCTTGTTGTTATCTACGGTTGTTAACTTTGATAGTTGGTTGATATTGATAGATCTGAAATTGATTCTTAATGATGTCTAGTGGTGGAGAATGAAACCTTAACCATATTTTTCATATTTGATTCTTCTTACTTACTTGTTTTCTTACTTTTCTAGTTTGCTTATTTTTAAAAGTATATTTATTTTTATTGGCTGGTTATACCGCCTAATTTGTATATTAATTTTGTTTTACTTTTATTGGCTGGTTATACCGCCTAATTTAGTATATATATTTTTATTGGCTGGTTATACCGCCTAATTTAGTATATATATTTTTATTGGCTGGTTATACTGCCTTGCATCTTCTTCTTATTATTTACTTTAGTTTAAATCTGGCTTCAAAAACCCCTTTTCTTTTATTGTTCTTGAATTTCAAGTTTTAAACTATTAACTTATAAACTAAAACCCAATCCCTGAGGACTCGACCCTTGCTAACTACTATACTTACAATTGATCTTTTTAGTGCAAGGTTAAATAAGTGATAACTCGTATAATTATATAGTTTTTAGTTATGTTTTATTAATGTTTTGTGTCAAATACGAGTTATTATTGTTTAGTCTAATTGTGTTTATGATCTTTTATATTTTTATGTATTTTGGTGTTTTTCACAAGTTTCTTTGAGTGATTTCAGATTACTAGAATTAAGGGCAAATCCAGTTCAGTTTCAGTTCCGACACCTTTTGCCATATCAGCTATATCTCGAGTTTCACTGAAGCAATAAGGCTGAAATTTGTATCCATGCAAAGCTAAGAGGCATATCTATCTTTTTCATGTTTTACACTTCTTAAAACGGAGTCGTTTTCCCTAGCGAAATCGACCATCAAGTTGGCTGATGTGCAATGACGTCTGTGCTGACATGTTTTCGTATTATGCCCGTATCTTCTTATCCACATCAGCAAATGAGCTGATTCCAACGGCTATGGTTCCGTAACTGATAGGGGAACCTTTTTCTAGAAGACCATGTGATCAGATCAGGCCCCCAATATTGAATAAATCGACCATCAAGGTGGCTGATGTGTAATGACATCTGTGCTGACATGTTTTCGTATTTTGCCCATATCTGCTTAACCACATCAGCAAATGAGCTGATTCCAACGGCTATGGTTCCGTAACTGATAGGGGAACCTTTGTCTAGAAGACCATGTGATCAGATAAGGCCTCCAATATTGAATAAATCGACCATCAAGGTGGCTGATGTGTAATGACATCTGTGCTGACATGTTTTCGTATTTTGCCCATATCTGCTTAACCACATCAGCAAATGAGCTGATTCCAACGGCTATGGTTCCATAACTGATAGGGAAACCTTTTTCTAGAAGACCATGTGATCAGATCAGGCCTCCAATATTGACGAAATCGACCATCAAGTTGGCTGATCAAAATCGTCATATACCTACCTTTGAAATTTGTAAAGCTTGTCTCTTGTCATTTAGCCCTCCAAAATGTGTATAAATAGAGGGCCTTGGATGATTGTAAGGGATCATATTGTACATAGGTAGGATATTAGCCATTTTAATAAAATTCTCTAAGTTTTCTTCTTCTTTCTTTTCTCTAGTTTTCTTTCTTTTCTCTAGTTTTCTTTTTCTTTAGAGAGAGCAAGAGGTTGGATAATTAATATTCTTCCTCTTCTTCTTTCTTTCTTTTATTTTCTTCTTAGATTTTCTTTAATTTTATGTTTATGTTTATAATGCCTATGCTAGGCTAAACTTCTATTTGGTTAAGGGTGATTTCAAAGCCCTAGACATGTTTTATGATTGATTTTCAGATTCTATCTATCATTAATTTTCTATCAAAGTTGCTTATGTTCTTCTACAAGAATTGTTCATGATGTTGTCTTGATTTGTTTAGGTGTACAACTAGATAGATCTTGATAATTATCTATTGCTAGTTTAGGAGTCTTGATCCGTGTAATTGTCTTGATTTCCTATTCATAAGTGGCAATTTGTGATTAATGATTATGGTCAAGTTTTCAATAATTGCAAAGTGGAACATAACCTAAGTTGAACAATCCGAGCTTATGTGTTTGTTGCTTAGATCAACCTATCTTTCTCATCATAAAGCTGCCATTAAATTGAATTTAGAGAGCTTATTCTAGGTTGTTTAATGGTTAGAGATTAAATAGAGAGCTTGTTCTATTTAACGACAAACTAAGGAAAGATTGGGATAACAGAGCTTGTTGTTATCTACGGTTGTTAACTTTGATAGTTGGTTGATATTGATAGATCTGAAATTGATTCTTAATGATGTCTAGTGGTGGAGAATGAAACCTTAACCATATTTTTCATATTTGATTCTTCTTACTTGTTTTCTTACTTTTCTAGTTTGCTTATTTTTAAAAGTATATTTATTTTTATTGGCTGGTTATACCGCCTAATTTGTATATTAATTTTGTTTTATTTTTATTGGCTGGTTATACCGCCTAATTTAGTATATATATTTTTATTGGCTGGTTATACCGCCTAATTTAGTATATATATTTTTATTGGCTGGTTATACCGCCTTGCATCTTATTCTTATTATTTACTTTAGTTTAAATCTGGCTTCAAAAACCCCTTTTCTTTTATTGTTCTTGAATTTAAGTTTTAAACTATCAACTTATAAACTAAAACCCAATCCCTGAGGACTCGACCCTTGCTAACTACTATACTTACAATTGATCTTTTTAGTGCAAGGTTAAATAAGATACACTCTTTTGGGTGCATCAAGTTTTTGGCGCCGTTGCCGGGGATTGTTTTCTTTAGTTTATTTGTTACTTGGTTTATTCTTATTTTCAGTTCTAATTAGTTCTATTTTCTTGTACATACAAGTTTTTCTTATCAAATTTTAAAAAAAAAAAAAAAAAAAAAAAAAACGATGGAATTAAGCAATCTAACACTTGAAGAGTTGGTGGCATACATGAACATGGAAAATCAACAAGCCAATCTCACCTTCCCAGTTCAACAATTTGCCATGGGAGGATGTCAAGGCCATCAAGCGTTCCAAGACCAACAGTATGATCATTACTCAAACACTTACCATGAGGGATGGTGGGATCATACTAATTATGGCTACTCGAAAAATTACCAAGAAATAGATCCTTATGCCAATAACACTCATCCATCTAGCTTCAATCAATCATGGTCCCAAGAACCAGATCTTTTTCAACCACCACATATGACTCAAAACTCAGGTACTTCTTTAGAAGATCTTGTCTATTCTCTTGTTACTGATACATTGCAATTTCAACAGGAAACAAGGGCAAGCATCCAGAGTTTGGAAAAGCAAATGATCCAATTGACTAGTAGTATGGTGGGATGGGTAGCACAAAGATCTGAAGAACTCCCTGCCCAAACAATGATTAACCCAAAGGAGAATACTACTATTGTGACCTTGAGGAAGGAGGAACAAGATGAGGATGAGACAAAATTAGAGATGAATTCTATTCTTGAGGATAATGAAGCCAATGATCCAAATAAGAGTATTTCAGCACGTGAGGTAACGTTTGAGATTCCAATTTTTACTAATGTTTCTTCTCCACCTTTTCCTAGTAGATTCGCAAAGTTCAAGGAGGATGAACATGAACAAGACACGCTGGAAACCTTAAACAGTTTGTTTGTGGATGTCATTCAACAAGTACCAAAAGATGCATCATTTCTCGATGAGATATGCACCACCAAGGATGATGGAATAATACTTGTAATGGAGAATACATCCACTGTTGTGCAAAGAAAGCTACCTCTCAAACGCATAAATTTGGAAAATTTCATGTATGAGCCTGACAAGCATAAAAAGCCAAGAAGGGGTGTTGGTTAGATTCAAAACACTAACTGAAGTGTTAATTGGGAAGGCAGCCCAATTAATGAAGAAATTACCAACCTGCCATACTCAGATTTGCTTTCTTTTCCTTTTCCTTTTATTATTTTTTATTGTTTTTATTTATTTATTTTTATGTTTATTTGTTTAGTAATTTAGGATTTTATTTAGAGTTTTTTGTTTTTGAGTCTTTTTAGGTTGTTTTTCTTTCTGATCATTGTTTTTAAAATAACTAGATGTAAATATAATTTTTATTTTATTTTTTTAACCCCGGTTAAATGGCGGATAACGGTACTCCGTGATTATTTAAATCGGTTCCATCAGCTACCCACAAAACTGATATTGTATATAAATTTCTCTTTCAATTTCTCTTTCATTTTTTTATTTTTTTTATTTTTTTTCAGGATGGATGATATTCTCACAAGATTGCAGAAACGATTTCCTCCTTTTCCTTGAAATATTTTACTGAAGCTTTACCAAGTTCGATTTGAAAGATTAAGAATGCTTATGCACAAAGGGATTCCTGGAGACATACGTTGGATAATTGAAGCCAAGGTACGTGAAGATGAATATCTTCCTGTTTTGCATTTACCAGGTACAGGTAGAAGCACTTTTGCAAAGAAGCGACGAGCAAAGCGCATGAGTTCAAATTGCCACAAATGTGCACGATGGACGTGTAACGGTAAATGTCGTTCTATTGGGATTCCGTCCTCTAATCGAGATGATAAAATTGAATTCATTAAGGATGGACTGAGTAAGGAGAATTTGGGTAATATCCAACTTTCTCTTGAGACGCATCCTAGTGGAGACGTACAAAGAGAAATTCTTGATTTATGGCCGCAATTCCAAAGGGAATGGCAACATCTTGGGAATCTGATGTTAAAAGACCCTGTTTGCCAGCTTGTAAGAAAACTGGATGGGAAGCATATCCTCGACTCATAGAAGGCGTTTAAGCCGTTTCTGGACGTAAAACCAGAGGAAGATGTGAGCCACAATCACAACTACAATAAATGACTTCTCAGCTTTTGGTTTGATTTGCAATAACTTTATTTTGTTTTAATTTACGTGTTGTTCGATTTGTGTAATTATTCTCGTTTTTTTTATTTGTCTTTTACGGTTGATTTTTTCTTCTCTTTTTGATTTTCTTCCTGAAATCACGCAAAAATCTTTTGTTAGGTTAACATTTTCTTCTGACAGGTCAGATACACTTTCGGCGACATTATTACTCTTGTCTGATTCACTACTCAGTCCTCTATATATTACACCATGTACT
The DNA here is from genome assembly GCA_030761205.1 of Fremontodendron californicum. NCBI lineage: Eukaryota > Viridiplantae > Streptophyta > Magnoliopsida > Malvales > Malvaceae > Fremontodendron > Fremontodendron californicum. The sequence continues at coordinate 3,592,154 of JAULJL010000019.1, read as the reverse complement.
CATTCTCTTTCAGGCACTCGAAAAAAAAAATGGAAAGTACTTCGTCCCAACGCATTAAAAAAATTTGTGTCTTTGGAGGTGCTTATCCAGGGAAAAATAACATATTCGCTGATGAAGCCATAAGAGTTGGAGTAATACTTGCCCAACAAAAGATCCACTTGATATATGGAGGCGGTAGTACGGGTTTAATGGGAGCAGTCGCTACAGCAGCACACGCCGGAGGAAGTCCAGTTCTAGGAGTCGTGCCAAAACTATTCACAGATTTTTGTGGACCTACCGTGGGTAAGGAAATACAAGTCTGGAGTATCCCTGAACGGATAACAATCATGTACCATTCTGCCGATGCATTCATTGCTTTACCAGGAGGTCTGGGTACATTGGAAGAAATAGCTTGCGTGGCTTCTTGGTCATCTTTGGTCACAAATAAGAAACCCATTGGTTTGCTTAATATTAATGGTTATTTTAGTAATTTGCTTTTATATTTAGATAATGCTGTGGATAATGGATTCATGTTTTCAGAGGCAAGGAGAACCATAATTTCTGCTACAACCATTGAAGATTTACTTAAAAAGCTCCAAGCTTATGAGTGTTTATCTGCTACGGTTGTTTCGCAAACGCTCGGAAAAAGAAAAAGAGATATGGACGAGCAAGGAGTGGATTGCACTTTGTCTTTGTGACATTATCTAACATTTTGCTTGTTGTGTCTCAGTTATAATAAGTGGTTAGCAACCTCTGCAGGTAATATCTCCTAAATTCTACCTTTAAAATTTGACATTGGGGACAATGTCATATTTTAGTAGGGGGTAAGGGACATATTTTGCTAATTTAAAAAAAAAAAAAAAAAAAAAAATTTAAGAAGTATTCATTCTGAACAAGGTCTGAGTAAGGGAGACTTGAGACATACCTTGTCAGTTTGATTTCTTCTTTTCAAAAAAAAAAAAAAAAAAAAAAAGTTTGTTGTGTTTTAAGCAATTTAGAAGTATTCATTCTGAACAAGGTCTGAGTAAGGGAGACTTGAGACACACCTTGTCAGTTTGATTTTAATTTTTTTATGTTTACTTGTTAATTTTTGTTTAGTATTTTAGGATTATTTAGGTTGCATGAGTTTGTTTTGTTTTGAGTCTTAGTTGTTCCTATTCTTATGTTATTAGTTCTTTTCTCTTACACATGATTCTTTCATTTGGGTTAATAGACTTACATTGAGGACAATGTAAGAATTAAGTGTGGGGGGAATGATTTAGGATTTCTTTTATTTTTGTCTACTATTTTTTTTTATGAGTCTTTATTATTATTATTATTTTTTAGTGTGTTTTAGTTCCTTTTTAATACAATGATGAGATATGAATTGCATAAGTCTAAAACAGATTTATTAGTGAGAAGATTTTCATGAGAATTGAACTTGATATCAATCTTTTTATGAGCCAATGTTAATATGATATGTTGATTGAGAAAGAAGCATGTTTAGACTTAATCTGACTTGTATAATCATCCTTGTGAGTTTTTGAGCCTATAATGATTGATGCATTATACAAATCAATCTAATTTCTTTCTTGAGTGCTCTTATGATTACATGATTCTCTAGAACTTGCTTTAAACCATTTGAGACTATATTGATGCATGTAACAACATGAATATGATAGAGGCATTAGGACTTTTTAACTAGGGCCAAACAGCCATCCCTTATTGATGTTCCAAGAGAACATCCCTCTAGTGAACCAATTTGAGCCTACATTGAATAAGCTATTTATTTGGTAACCACATCTTACACCTAGCCTAAACACATTTATATCTTTACCCTTGTTCTAAAGATGGACTAGAATGTTTGAGACATATTGCAAAAACAAGGGATATTTTTTGAAAATTTGGGTTAGAACAAAAGATAAGTGTGGGGGTGGAGAAAGGCAAAAGTCAAGAGAAAAATAGAGGGAATATTGCCAAATACATTCCCATGTGAAAAAAAAAATTTGAATAATCTCTTGAACTTCTAGTTAAAGAAAAGAAAAAGATGTTCGAAAGTTGGTTAGAATGAAGTAAAGGCTCAACATGAAATATTCAGCCTATGTGATTATGTACTTCTAAAGAATATTGAGAAAGTTTTATCTGCAAAATCTTATTTTGTCTCTAAATTCTATGAAGTCTTTGGAATGTTTGTGATATCTTTTCCTTTTTATTCTTTAACCACATTATTACCTCTTGGCCCCATTACAACCTTGATTAAAGACCTCTTGATTTATGAAGTTGCATGATCTTTTAGTGGAGAATAGGTAGACAAGCAAGCATATGGTAGAACTATTTTCATGAGATTGATTGAGTGTAAACACTTTACCACTACTTTAAAGAGTGAAAATCATGAGAGTATCCCATATGAGAAGTTGAGATTAAGTTTGAATGTGCACTATTTTGATTGAAATATGTTATGTTAATATTGGCTTAACTCAAACAATTTACATTCAAGCATGATTTTTTTGTGAAATTCTTTAAGCTATTGATTAGTTTATAAGACTTGTTCAAAGATTGTCTCTAATTTGTATTGAAAGGATTAGGAGTAAATATTTTTAGTATATGCAGTTTATTTATATTTTAGTTTTTCAATGTTTGTGGGTATCGTTCTAGTAAACCCTCACGAGACTAAACTCGTCCACTAGGGACACCTAGGGGTTTAAAGGCTTGTGTCACATGCTAAGTGCCACCGTGATTTCCTACGAAAATGGATTAGATTAGATTTTTTTATTTTATTTTTATTGAGTCGTTGCTAGGGACTAGCAACAATCTAAGTGTGGGGGTGTGATAACTCGTATAATTATATAGTTTTTAGTTATGTTTTATTAATGTTTTGTGTCAAATACGAGTTATTATTGTTTAGTCTAATTGTGTTTATGATCTTTTATATTTTTATGTATTTTGGTGTTTTTCACAAGTTTCTTTGAGTGATTTCAGATTACTAGAATTAAGGGCAAATCCAGTTCAGTTTCAGTTCCGACACCTTTTGCCATATCAGCTATATCTCGAGTTTCACTGAAGCAATAAGGCTGAAATTTGTAGCCATGCAAAGCTAAGAGGCATATCTATCTTTTTCATGTTTTACACTTCTTAAAACGGAGTCGTTTTCCCTAGCGAAATCGACCATCAAGTTGGCTGATGTGCAATGACGTCTGTGCTGACATGTTTTCGTATTATGCCCGTATCTTCTTATCCACATCAGCAAATGAGCTGATTCCAACGGCTATGGTTCCGTAACTGATAGGGGAACCTTTTTCTAGAAGACCATGTGATCAGATCAGTCCCCCAATATTGAATAAATCGACCATCAAGGTGGCTGATGTGTAATGACATCTGTGCTGACATGTTTTCGTATTTTGCCCATATCTGCTTAACCACATCAGCAAATGAGCTGATTCCAACGGCTATGGTTCCGTAACTGATAGGGGAACCTTTGTCTAGAAGACCATGTGATCAGATAAGGCCTCCAATATTGAATAAATCGACCATCAAGGTGGCTGATGTGTAATGACATCTGTGCTGACATGTTTTCGTATTTTGCCCATATCTGCTTAACCACATCAGCAAATGAGCTGATTCCAACGGCTATGGTTCCATAACTGATAGGGAAACCTTTTTCTAGAAGACCATGTGATCAGATCAGGCCTCCAATATTGACGAAATCGACCATCAAGTTGGCTGATCAAAATCGTCATATACCTACCTTTGAAATTTGTAAAGCTTGTCTCTTGTCATTTAGCCCTCCAAAATGTGTATAAATAGAGGGCCTTGGATGATTGTAAGGGATCATATTGTACATAGGTAGGATATTAGCCATTTTAATAAAATTCTCTAAGTTTTCTTCTTCTTTCTTTTCTCTAGTTTTCTTTCTTTTCTCTAGTTTTCTTTTTCTTTAGAGAGAGCAAGAGGTTGGATAATTAATATTCTTCCTCTTCTTCTTTCTTTCTTTTATTTTCTTCTTAGATTTTCTTTAATTTTATGTTTATGTTTATAATGCCTATGCTAGGCTAAACTTCTATTTGGTTAAGGGTGATTTCAAAGCCCTAGACATGTTTTATGATTGATTTTCAGATTCTATCTATCATTAATTTTCTATCAAAGTTGCTTATGTTCTTCTACAAGAATTGTTCATGATGTTGTCTTGATTTGTTTAGGTGTACAACTAGATAGATCTTGATAATTATCTATTGCTAGTTTAGGAGTCTTGATCCGTGTAATTGTCTTGATTTCCTATTCATAAGTGGCAATTTGTGATTAATGATTATGGTCAAGTTTTCAATAATTGCAAAGTGGAACATAACCTAAGTTGAACAATCCGAGCTTATGTGTTTGTTGCTTAGATCAACCTATCTTTCTCATCATAAAGCTGCCATTAAATTGAATTTAGAGAGCTTATTCTAGGTTGTTTAATGGTTAGTGATAACTCGTATAATTATATAGTTTTTAGTTATGTTTTATTATTGTTTTGTGTCAAATACGAGTTATTATTGTTTAGTCTAATTGTGTTTATGATCTTTTATATTTTTATGTATTTTGGTGTTTTTCACAAGTTTCTTTGAGTGATTTCAGATTACTAGAATTAGGGGCAAATCCAGTTCAGTTTCAGTTCCGACACCTTTTGCCATATCAGCTATATCTCGAGTTTCACTGAAGCAATAAGGCTGAAATTTGTAGCCATGCAAAGCTAAGAGGCATATCTATCTTTTTCATGTTTTACACTTCTTAAAACGGAGTCGTTTTCCCTAGCGAAATTGACCATCAAGGTGGCTGATGTGCAATGACGTCTGTGCTGACATGTTTTCGTATTATGCCCATATCTTCTTATCCACATCAGCAAATGAGCTGATTCCAACGTCTATGGTTCCGTAATTGATAGGGGAACCTTTGTCTAGAAGACCATGTGATCAGATCAGGCCTCCAATATTGAAGAAATCGACCATCAAGGTGGCTGATGTGCAATGACGTCTGTGCTGACATGTTTTCGTATTTTGCCCATATCTGCTTAACCACATCAGCAAATGAGCTGATTCCAACGGCTATGGTTCCGTAACTGATAGGGGAACCTTTGTCTAGAAGACCATGTGATCCGATCAGGCCTCCAATATTGACGAAATCGACCATCAAGTTGGCTGATCAAAATCGTCATATACCTACCTTTGAAATTTGTAAAGCTTGTCTCTTGTCATTTAGCCCTCCAAAATGTGTATAAATAGAGGGCCTTGGATGATTGTAAGGGATCATATTGTACATAGGTAGGATATTAGCCATTGTAATAAAATTCTCTAAGTTTTCTTCTTCTTTCTTTTCTCTAGTTTTGTTTTTCTTTAGAAAGAGCAAGAGGTTGGATAATTAATATTCTTCTTCTTCTTCTTTCTTTCTTTTATTTTCTTCTTAGATTCTATTTAATTTTATGTTTATAATGCCTATGCTAGGCTAAACTTCTATTTGGTTAAGGGTGATTTCAAAGCCCTAGACATGTTTTGTGATTGATTTTCAGATTCTATCTATCATTAATTTTCTATCAAAGTTGCTTATGTTCTTCTACAAGAATTGTTCATGATGTTGTCTTGATTTATTTAGGTGTACAACTAGATAGATCTTGATAATTATCTATTGCTAGTTTAGGAGTCTTGATCCGTGTAATTGTCTTGATTTCCTATTCATAAGTGGCAATTTGTGATTAATGATTATGGTCAAGTTTTCAATAATTGCAAAGTGGAACATAACCTAAGTTGAACAATCCGAGCTTATGTGTTTGTTGCTTAGATCAACCTATCTTTCTCATCATAAAGCTGCCATTAAATTGAATTTAGAGAGCTTATTCTAGGTTGTTTAATGGTTAGAGATTAAATAGAGAGCTTGTTCTATTTAACGACAAACTAAGGAAAGATTGGGGTAACAGAGCTTGTTGTTATCTACGGTTGTTAACTTTGATAGTTGGTTGATATTGATAGATCTGAAATTGATTCTTAATGATGTCTAGTGGTGGAGAATGAAACCTTAACCATATTTTTCATATTTGATTCTTCTTACTTATTTGTTTTCTTACTTTTAGTTTGCTTATTTTTTATATTTATTTTTATTGGCTGGTTATACCGCCTAATTTGTATATTAACTTTGTTTTATTTTTATTGGCTGGTTATACCGCCTAATTTAGTATATATATTTTTATTGGCTGGTTATACCGCCTTGCATCTTATTCTTATTATTTACTTTAGTTTAAATCTGGCTTCAAAAACCCCTTTTCTTTTATTGTTCTTGAATTTAAGTTTTAAACTATTAACTTATAAACTAAAACCCAATCCCTGAGGACTCGACCCTTGCTAACTACTATACTTACAATTTATCTTTTTAGTGCAAGGTTAAATAAGATACACTCTTTTGGGTGCATCAAGTTTTTGGCGCCGTTGCCGGGGATTGTTTTCTTTAGTTTATTTGTTACTTGGTTTATTCTTATTTTCAGTTCTAATTAGTTCTATTTTCTTGTACATACAAGTTTTTCTTATCAAATTTTGAAAAAAAAAAAAAAAATACGATGGAATTGAGCAATCTAACACTTGAAGAGTTGGTGGCATACATGAACATGGAGAATCAACAAGCCAATCTCACCTTCCCAGTTCAACAATTGGCCATGGGAGGATGTCAAGGCCATCAAGTGTTCCAAGACCAACAGTATGATCATTACTCAAACACTTACCATGAGGGATGGTGGGATCATACTACTTATGGCTATTCGGAAAATTACCAAGAAGTAGATCCTTATGCCAATTACACTCATCCATCTAGCTTCAATCAATCATGGTCCCAAGAACCAGATCTTTTTCAACCACCACATATGACTCAAAACTCAGGTACTTCTTTAGAAGATCTTGTCTATTCTCTTGTTACTGATACATTGCAATTTCAACAGGAAACAAGGGCAAGCATCCAGAGTTTGGAAAAGCAAATGATCCAATTGACTAGTAGTATGGTGGGATGGGTAGCACAAAGATCTGAAGAACTCCCTGCCCAAACGATGATTAACCCAAAGGAGAATGCTACGATTGTGACCTTGAGGAATGAGGAACAAGATGAGGATGAGACAAAATTAGAGATGGATTCTATTCTTGAGGATAATGAAGCCACAAATCCAAATAAGAGTATTTCGGCACCTGAGGTAACGTTTAAGGTTCCACTTTTTACTAATGTTTCTTCTCCACCTTTTCCTAGTAGATTTGCAAAGTTCATGGAGGAAGAACATGAACAACACATGCCAGAAACCTTAAACAACTTGTTTGTGGATGCCATTCAACAAGTATCAAAATATGCTCCATTCCTCGATGAGATATGCACCACAAAGGATGATGGAATAATACTTGTAATGGAGAATGCATCCACTGTTGTGCAAAGAAAGCTTCCTCTCAAACGCATTAATTTGGAAAATTTCATGTATGAGCCTGACAAGCCTAAAAAGCCAAGAAGGGGTGTTGGTTAGGTTCAAAACATTAACTCAATTGTTAATTGGGAAGGCAACCCAATTAAAGAAGAAATTGCCAACCTTCCATATTCAGATTTGCTTTCTCTTTCTTTTCCTTTTTCTTTTATTATTTTTATTTTTATTGTTTTTATTTTTATTTTTTATGTTTACTTGTTAATTTTTGTTTAGTATTTTAGGATTATTTAGGTTGCATGAGTTTGTTTTGTTTTGAGTCTTAGTTGTTCCTATTCTTATGTTATTAGTTCTTTTCTCTTACACATGATTCTTTCATTTGGGTTAATAGACTTACATTGAGGACAATGTAAGAATTAAGTGTGGGGGGAATGATTTAGGATTTCTTTTATTTTTGTCTACTATTTTTTTTTATGAGTCTGTATTATTATTATTTTGTGTGTTTTAGTTCCTTTTTAATACAATGATGAGATATGAATTGCATAAGTCTAAAACAGATTTATTAGTGAGAAGATTTTCATGAGAATTGAACTTGATATCAATCTTTTTATGAGCCAATGTTAATATGATATGTTGATTGAGAAAGAAGCATGTTTAGACTTAATCTGACTTGTATAATCATCCTTGTGAGTTTTTGAGCCTATAATGATTGATGCATTATACAAATCAATCTAATTTCTTTCTTGAGTGCTCTTATGATTACATGATTCTCTAGAACTTGCTTTAAACCATTTGAGACTATATTGATGCATGTAACAACATGAATATGATAGAGGCATTAGGACTTTTTAACTAGGGCCAAACAGCCATCCCTTATTGATGTTCCAAGAGAACATCCCTCTAGTGAACCAATTTGAGCCTACATTGAATAAGCTATTTATTTGGTAACCACATCTTACACCTAGCCTAAACACATTTATATCTTTACCCTTGTTCTAAAGATGGACTAGAATGTTTGAGACATATTGCAAAAACAAGGGATATTTTTTGAAAATTTGGGTTAGAACAAAAGATAAGTGTGGGGGAGGAGAAAGGCAAAAGTCAAGAGAAAAATAGAGGGAATATTGCCAAATACATTCCCATGTGAAAAAAAAAATTTTTTTTGAATAATCTCTTGAACTTCTAGTTAAAGAAAAAAAAAAAGATGTTCGAAAGTTGGTTAGAATGAAGTAAAGGCTCAACATGAAATATTCAGCCTATGTGATTATGTACTTCTAAAGAATATTGAGAAAGTTTTATCTGCAAAATCTTATTTTGTCTCTAAATTCTATGAAGTCTTTGGAATGTTTGTGATATCTTTTCCTTTTTATTCTTTAACCATATTATTACCTCTTGGCCCCATTACAACCTTGATTAAAGACCTCTTGATTTATGAAGTTGCATGATCTTTTAGTGGAGAATAGGTAGACAAGCAAGCATATGGTAGAACTATTTTCATGAGATTGATTGAGTGTAAACACTTTACCACTACCTTAAAGAGTGAAAATCATGAGAGTATCCCATATGAGAAGTTGAGATTAAGTTTGAATGTGCACTATTTTGATTGAAATATGCTATGTTAATATTGGCTTAACTCAAACAATTTACACTCAAGCATGATTTTTTGTGAAATTCTTTAAGCTATTGATTAGTTTATCAGACTTGTTCAAAGATTGTCTCTAATTTATATTGAAAGGAATAGGAGTAAATATTTTTAGTATATGTAGTTTATTTATATGAAGTTTATTTATATTTTAATTTTTCAATGTTTGTGGGTATCGTTCTAGTAAACCCTCACGAGACTAAACTCGTCCACTAGGGACACCTAGGGGTTTAAAGGCTTGTGTCACATGCTAAGTGCCACCGTGATTTCCTACGAAAGTGGATTAGATTAGATTTTCTTATTTTATTTTTATTGAGTCGTTGCTAGGGACTAGCAACAATCTAAGTGTGGGGGTGTGATAACTCGTATAATTATATAGTTTTTAGTTATGTTTTATTATTGTTTTGTGTCAAATACGAGTTATTATTGTTTAGTCTAATTGTGTTTATGATCTTTTATATTTTTATGTATTTTGGTGTTTTTCACAAGTTTCTTTGAGTGATTTCAGATTACTAGAATTAGGGGCAAATCCAGTTCAGTTTCAGTTCCGACACCTTTTGCCATATCAGCTATATCTCGAGTTTCACTGAAGCAATAAGGCTGAAATTTGTAGCCATGCAAAGCTAAGAGGCATATCTATCTTTTTCATGTTTTACACTTCTTAAAACGGAGTCGTTTTCCCTAGCGAAATTGACCATCAAGGTGGCTGATGTGCAATGATGTCTGTGCTGACATGTTTTCGTATTATGCCCATATCTTCTTATCCACATCAGCAAATGAGCTGATTCCAACGTCTATGGTTCCGTAATTGATAGGGGAACCTTTGTCTAGAAGACCATGTGATCAGATCAGGCCTCCAATATTGAAGAAATCGACCATCAAGGTGGCTGATGTGCAATGACGTCTGTGCTGACATGTTTTCGTATTTTGCCCATATCTGCTTAACCACATCAGCAAATGAGCTGATTCCAACGGCTATGGTTCCGTAACTGATAGGGGAACCTTTGTCTAGAAGATCATGTGATCCGATCAGGCCTCCAATATTGACGAAATCGACCATCAAGTTGGCTGATCAAAATCGTCATATACCTACCTTTGAAATTTGTAAAGCTTGTCTCTTGTCATTTAGCCCTCCAAAATGTGTATAAATAGAGGGCCTTGGATGATTGTAAGGGATCATATTGTACATAGGTAGGATATTAGCCATTGTAATAAAATTCTCTAAGTTTTCTTCTTCTTTCTTTTCTCTAGTTTTGTTTTTCTTTAGAAAGAGCAAGAGGTTGGATAATTAATATTCTTCTTCTTCTTCTTTCTTTCTTTTATTTTCTTCTTAGATTCTATTTAATTTTATGTTTATAATGCCTATGCTAGGCTAAACTTCTATTTGGTTAAGGGTGATTTCAAAGCCCTAGACATGTTTTGTGATTGATTTTCAGATTCTATCTATCATTAATTTTCTATCAAAGTTGCTTATGTTCTTCTACAAGAATTGTTCATGATGTTGTCTTGATTTATTTAGGTGTACAACTAGATAGATCTTGATAATTATCTATTGCTAGTTTAGGAGTCTTGATCCGTGTAATTGTCTTGATTTCCTATTCATAAGTGGCAATTTGTGATTAATGATTATGGTCAAGTTTTCAATAATTGCAAAGTGGAACATAACCTAAGTTGAACAATCCGAGCTTATGTGTTTGTTGCTTAGATCAACCTATCTTTCTCATCATAAAGCTGCCATTAAATTGAATTTAGAGAGCTTATTCTAGGTTGTTTAATGGTTAGAGATTAAATAGAGAGCTTGTTCTATTTAACGACAAACTAAGGAAAGATTGGGGTAACAGAGCTTGTTGTTATCTACGGTTGTTAACTTTGATAGTTGGTTGATATTGATAGATCTGAAATTGATTCTTAATGATGTCTAGTGGTGGAGAATGAAACCTTAACCATATTTTTCATATTTGATTCTTCTTACTTATTTGTTTTCTTACTTTTAGTTTGCTTATTTTTTATATTTATTTTTATTGGCTGGTTATACCGCCTAATTTGTATATTAACTTTGTTTTATTTTTATTGGCTGGTTATACCGCCTAATTTAGTATATATATTTTTATTGGCTGGTTATACCGCCTTGCATCTTATTCTTATTATTTACTTTAGTTTAAATCTGGCTTCAAAAACCCCTTTTCTTTTATTGTTCTTGAATTTAAGTTTTAAACTATTAACTTATAAACTAAAACCCAATCCCTGAGGACTCGACCCTTGCTAACTACTATACTTACAATTTATCTTTTTAGTGCAAGGTTAAATAAGATACACTCTTTTGGGTGCATCAGTTAGAGATTAAATAGAGAGCTTGTTCTATTTAACGACAAACTAAGGAAAGATTGGGATAACAGAGCTTGTTGTTATCTACGGTTGTTAACTTTGATAGTTGGTTGATATTGATAGATCTGAAATTGATTCTTAATGATGTCTAGTGGTGGAGAATGAAACCTTAACCATATTTTTCATATTTGATTCTTCTTACTTGTTTTCTTACTTTTCTAGTTTGCTTATTTTTAAAAGTATATTTATTTTTATTGGCTGGTTATACCGCCTAATTTGTATATTAATTTTGTTTTATTTTTATTGGCTGGTTATACCGCCTAATTTAGTATATATATTTTTATTGGCTGGTTATACCGCCTTGCATCTTATTCTTATTATTTACTTTAGTTTAAATCTGGCTTCAAAAACCCCTTTTCTTTTATTGTTCTTGAATTTAAGTTTTAAACTATCAACTTATAAACTAAAACCCAATCCCTGAGGACTCGACCCTTGCTAACTACTATACTTACAATTGATCTTTTTAGTGCAAGGTTAAATAAGATACACTCTTTTGGGTGCATCAATAAGATACACTCTTTTGGGTGCATCAACATCAGCTCCTATCATCCAACCACCAGATTCGAATGTACCTTTTGAAATCATGTGTGATGCTAGTGACTATGCCATTGGAGCTGTTTTGGGCCAACGGGTTGGCAAAGCCTCACATGCCATTTATTATGCCTCCCGAACTCTTAATGATGCTCAATTGAACTATTTCACTACTGAAAAAGAACTTTTGGCTGTTGTATTTGCTTTAGAAAAATTTCGATCTTATTTAATTTGTACTAAAGTAATTGTATATTCTGACCATGCAGCCCTTAAGTACTTACTCACTAAAAAGGAGGCCAAACCAAGGTTGATTAGATGGATACTTCTCTTACAAGAGTTTGATTTGGAGATAAAAGATAAGAGAGGTAGTGACAACCTGGTTGCGGACCATCTTAGCCGTTTAGTTCATGAAGAGGATGCACTACCCTTGAATGAGAACTTTCCGGATGAGCAACTTCTTTTTATAAGTACAACAACTCCTTGGTATGCTGATATTGTTAATTACTTAGTTACCAAGAAGTTGCCACAAGAGTTGACACAAGCTCAAAGAAATAAGATCAAGAGTGATGCCAAATACTACATATGGGATGATCCTTACCTTTGGAAGCATTGCTCCGATCAGATTATAAGAAGGTGTGTACTCGAAACTGAATTTCAATCTATTCTCACCTTTTGTCACTCTTATGCATGTGGAGGACACTTTGGATCCAAAAGAACAGCCATGAAAGTTCTTGATTCTGGATTTTATTGGCCTACCATATTCAAAGATGCATACCTCTTTTGCAAGTCATGTGATCGTTGATGCACCCAAAAGAGTGTATCTTATTTAACCTTGCACTAAAAAGATAAATTGTAAGTATAGTAGTTAGCAAGGGTCGAGTCCTCAGGGATTGGGTTTTAGTTTATAAGTTAATAGTTTAAAACTTAAATTCAAGAACAATAAAAGAGAAGGGGTTTTTGAAGCCAGATTTAAACTAAAGTAAATAATAAGAATAAGATGCAAGGCGGTATAACCAGCCAATAAAAATATATATACTAAATTAGGCGGTATAACCAGCCAATAAAAATAAAACAAAAATTAATATACAAATTAGGCGGTATAACCAGCCAATAAAAATAAATATACTTTTAAAAATAAGCAAACTAGAAAAGTAAGAAAACAAGTAAGTAAGAAGAATCAAATATGAAAAATATGGTTAAAGTTTCATTCTCCACCACTAGACATCATTAAGAATCAATTTCAGATCTATCAATATCAACCAACTATCAAAGTTAACAACCGTAGATAACAACAAGCTCTGTTATCCCAATCTTTCCTTAGTTTGTCGTTAAATAGAACAAGCTCTCTATTTAATCTCTAACCATTAAACAACCTAGAATAAGCTCTCTAAATTCAATTTAATGGCAGCTTTATGATGAGAAAGATAGGTTGATCTAACCAACAAACACATAAGCTCGGATTGTTCAACTTAGGTTATGTTCCACTTTGCAATTATTGAAAACTTGACCATAATCATTAATCACAAATTGCCACTTATGAATAGGAAATCAAGACAATTACACGGATCAAGACTCCTAGACTAGCAATAGATAATTATCAAGATCTATCTAGTTGTACACCTAAATAAATCAAGACAACATCATGAACAATTCTTGTAGAAGAACATAAGCAACTTTGATAGAAAATTAATGATAGATAGAATCTGAAAATCAATTACAAAACATGTCTAGGGCTTTGAAATCACCCTTAACCAAATAGAAGTTTAGCCTAGCATAGGCATTGTAAACATAAACATAAAATTAAAGAGAATCTAAGAAGGAAATAAAAGAAAGAAAGAAGAAGAAGAAAATAAAGAAAAAGAAAAAGAAAACTAGAGAAAAGAAAGAAGAAGAAAACTTAGAGAATTTTATTATAATTGCTAATATCCTACCAATGTACAATATGATCCTCTACAATCATCCAAGGCCCTCTATTTATACACATTTTGGAGGGCTAAATGACAAGAGACAAGCTTTACAAATTTCAAAGGTAGGTATAATAGGTGGGTGCATTTTTCTAACAATTTTCGTCATATTGTATGACAATTTTGATCAGCCAACTTGATGGTCGATTTTGTCAATATTGGAGGCCTGATCTGATCACATGGTCTTCTAGAACAATGTTCCCCTATCAGTTACTGATCCATAGCCATTGGAATCAGCTCATTTGCTGATGTGGATAAGAAGATATGGGCAAAATACGAAAACAGGTCAGCACAGACGTCATTGCACATCAGCCAACTTGATGGTCGATTTTGCTAGGGAAAACGACTCCGTTTCAAGAAGTGTAAAACATGAAAAAGATAGATATGCCTCTTAACTTTGCACGGTTAAAATTTCAGCCTTATTGCTTCAGTGAAACTCCAGATATAGCTGATATGGCAAAAGGTGTCGGAATTGGAACTGAACTGGATTTGCCCTTAATTGTTGATTTAACCTAGTAATCTGAAATCACTCAAAGAAACTCGTGAAAAACACCAAATTACATAAAAACATAAAAAATCATAAACACGATTAGACTAAGCAATAATAACTCGTATTTGACACAAAACAATAATAAAACATAACTAAAAACTATATAATTATACGAGTTATCACACCCCCACACTTAGCTTTTTGCTAGTCCTCGAGCAAAACAAATAAAAATAAAATAAGAAAATCTAATCTCATCAATTTTCGTAGGAAATCACGGTGGCACTTAGCATGTGACACAAGCCTTTAAACCCCTAGGTGTCCCTAGTGGACGAGTTTAGTCTCGTGAGGGTTTACTAGAACGATACCCACAAACATTGAAAAACTAAAATATAAATAAACTACATATACTAAAAATATTTACTCCTAATCCTTTCAATACACATTAGAGACAATCTTTGAACAAGTCTTATAAACTAATCAATAGCTTAAAGAATTTCACAAAAAAATCATGCTTGAATGTAAATTGTTTGAGTTAAGCCAATATTAACATAACATATTTCAATCAAAATAGTGCATGTTCAAATTTAATCTCAACTTCTCATATGGGATACCCTCATGATTTTCACTCTGTAAAGTAGTGGTGAAGTGTTTACACTCAATCAATCTCATGAAAACAGTTCTACCATATTCTTGCTTGTCCACCTATTCTCCACTATTTAGATCATACAACTTCATGAATCAAGAGGTCTTTAATCAAGGTTGTAATGGGGCCAAGGGGTTTGTAATGTGGTTGAAGAACAAGAGGATAAAGATATCACAAGGGTTCCAAAGAGTTCATAAAGTTTAGAGACATAATAAGATCATACAAAGAAACTTCTCAAAACACTTTACAAGTACATAGTCACCTAGGCCGAATATTCATGTTGGGCCTTTTCTTCATTCTAAACAACTTTGTAACATCTTTTTCTTTTTCCCCAAATTCAAGAGATGATTCATATTTTTTTTTTTACATAGGAATGTATTTGCCAGTATTCCATTTCTTTTTTTTTTTTTTCTCTTGACTTTTCTTTTCTTCCCCCCCCCCCACACTTATTTCTTGTTTCTAACCCAAATTTTCAATAGATCTTCCTTGTCTTTGCAACTTGTCTCAAAACATGCTAATTCATCTTTGGAACAAAGGTAAGGACATAAGTATATTTAGGTTATGGAAAAGTTATGGTTACCAAAGAGATAGCTTATTCAATGTAGGCTCAAATTGGTTCACTAAGGGTGTGTTCTCTTATAACATCAATAAGGGATGGCTATTTGGTCCTGGCTAAAAATCCTAATGCCTCTATCATATTCATGTTGTCACATGCATCAATATAGTCTCAACAAGGTCTAAAGCAAGTTCTAGAGAATCATGTAATCATAAGAGCACTCAAGAAAGAAATTAGATTGATTTATATAATGCATCAATCATTATAGGCTCAAAAACTCACAAGGATGATTATACAAGTCAGATTAAGTCTAAACATGCTTCTTTCTCAATCAACATATCATATTAACATTGGCTCATAAAAAGGTTGATATCAAGCTCAATTCTCATGAAAATCTTCTCACTAATAAATCTGTTTTAGACTTATGCAATTCATATCTCATCATAGTATTGAAAGTAACTAAAACACACTAAGTCTAAACATGTTTTTTTTTTTTTTGGAAGAAGATTAAATCAAACTGACAAGGTATGTCTCAAGTCTCCCTTACTCAGACCTTGTTCAGAATGAATACTTCTAAATGTCTTAAAACACAACAAAATTTTTTTTTAAAATTAGCAAAATATGTCCCTTACCCCCTACTAAAATATGACATTGTCCCCAATGTCAAATTTTAAAGGTAGAATTTAGGAGATATTACCTGCAGAGGTTGCTAACCTCTTATTATAACTGAGACACAACAAGCAAAATGTTAGATAATGTCACAAAGACAAAGTGCAATCCACTCCTTGCTCGTCCATATCTCTTTTTCTTTTTCCGAGCGTTTGCGAAACAACCGTAGCAGATAAACACTCATAAGCTTGGAGCTTTTTGAGTAAATCTTCAATGGTTGTAGCAGAAATTATGGTTCTCCTTGCCTCTGAAAACATGAATCCATTTTCCACAGCATTATCTAAATATGAAAGCAAATTACTAAAATAACCATTAATATTAAGCAAACCAATGTGTTTCTTATTTGTGACCAAAGATGACCAAGAAGCCACGCAAGCTATTTCTTCCAATGTACCCAGACCTCCTGGTAAAGCAATGAATGCATCGGCAGAATGGTACATGATTGTTATCCGTTCAGGGATACTCCAGACTTGTATTTCCTTACCCACGGTAGGTCCACAAACACTTGTGAATAGTTTTGGCACGATTCCTAGAACTGGACTTCCTCCGGCGTGTGCTGCTGTAGCGACTGCTCCCATTAAACCCGTACTACCGCCTCCATAAATCAACTGGATCTTTTGTTGGGCAAGTATTACTCCAACGCTTATGGCTTCATCAGCGAATATGTTATTTTTCCCTGGATAAGCACCTCCAAAGACACAAATTTTTTTAATGCGCTGGGACGAAGTACTTTCCATTTTTTTATTTTTTCGAGTGCCTGAAAGAGATTGATTACATGGTGTAATATATAGAGGACTGAGTAGTGAATCAGACAAGAGTAATAATGTCGCCGAAAGTGTATTTGACCTGTCAGAAGAAAATGTTAACCTAACAAAAGATTTTTGCGTGATTTCACGAAGAAAATCAATTAGAGAAAAAAAATCAACCGTAAAAGACCAATAAAAAAAACGAGAATAATTACACAAATCGAACAACACGTAAATTAAACCGAAATGAAGTTATTGCAAATCAAACCAAAAGCTGAGAAGTTATTTATTGTAGTTGTGATTGTGGCTCACATCTTCCTCTGGTTTTACGTCCAGAAACGGCTTAAACGCCTTCTATGAGTCGAGGATATGCTTCCCATCCAGTTTTCTTACAAGCTGGCAAACAGGGTCTTTTAACATCAAATTCCCAAGATGTTGCCATTCCCTATGGAATTGCGGCCATAAATCAAGAATTTCTCTTTGTACGTCTCCACTAGGATGCGTCTCAAGAGAAAGTTGGATATTACCCAAATTCTCCTTACTCAGTCCATCCTTAATGAATTCAATTTTATCATCTCGATTAGAGGACGGAATCCCAATTGAACGACATTTACCGTTACACGTCCATCGTGCACATTTGTGGAATTTTAACTCATGCGCTTTGCTCGTCGCTTCTTTGCAAAAGTGCTTCTACCTGTACCTGGTAAATGCAAAACAGGAAGATATTCATCTTCACGTACCTTGGCTTCAATTATCCAACGTATGTCTCCAGGAATCCCTTTGTGCATAAGCATTCTTAATCTTTCAAATCGAACTTGGTAAAGCTTCAGTAAAATATTTCGAGGAAAAGGAGGAAATCGTTTCTGCAATCTTGTGAGAATATCATCCATCCTGAAAAAAAATGAAAAAAATTGAAAGAGAAATTGGAAGAGAAATTTATATACAATATCAGTTTTGTGGGTAGCTGATGGAACCGATTTAAATAATCACGGAGTACCGTTATCCGCCATTTAACCGGGGTTAAAAAAATTAAAAATTATATTTACATCTAGTTATTTTCAAAACAAGGATCAGAAAGAAAAACAACATAAAAAGACACAAAAACAAAACACTCTAAATAAAATCCTAAATTCTTCCCCCCACACATAATTTTTACATTGTCCTCAATGTAATGCTATTATCCCCCAATGCAAGAATCATGTGTAAGTGAAAAGAACTAATAAACAAAATAAACTTATGCAGCCTAAATGAACTTAAAAACATTAAACACAATTAACAAAGAAACATAAGAAAAAGATAAAGAAAAAAAAAAGAGCAAATCTGAGGATGGCAGTTTGGCAATGCTTTCACTAATTAGGCTGCCTCCCCTAATTAGCACTTGATTGATTGTTTTCAGCCTAGCCAATTCCCCTTCTTGGCTTTTTAGGATCTTTTGGCTTAGACATGAAACTTCTCGGATTTTTGCGTTTTGGAGGAAGTTTTCTTTGCAAAACAGCCAATGCATTCTCCCCCACACGTATTATTTCATCATTCTTGGTGGGGTATAGTGATGCACCCAAAAGAGTGTATCTTATTTAACCTTGCACTAAAAAGATAAATTGTAAGTATAGTAGTTAGCAAGGGTCGAGTCCTCAGGGATTGGGTTTTAGTTTATAGGTTAATAGTTTAAAACTTAAATTCAAGAACAATAAAAGAAAAGGGGTTTTTGAAGCCAGATTTAAACTAAAGTAAATAATAAGAATAAGATGCAAGGCGGTATAACCAGCCAATAAAAATATATATACTAAATTAGGCGGTATAACCAGCCAATAAAAATATATATACTAAATTAGGCGGTATAACCAGCCAATAAAAATAAAACAAAGTTAATATACAAATTAGGCGGTATAACCAGCCAATAAAAATAAATATAAAAAATAAGCAAACTAAAAGTAAGAAAACAAATAAGTAAGAAGAATCAAATATGAAAAATATGGTTAAGGTTTCATTCTCCACCACTAGACATCATTAAGAATCAATTTCAGATCTATCAATATCAACCAACTATCAAAGTTAACAACCGTAGATAACAACAAGCTCTGTTACCCCAATCTTTCCTTAGTTTGTCGTTAAATAGAACAAGCTCTCTATTTAATCTCTAACCATTAAACAACCTAGAATAAGCTCTCTAAATTCAATTTAATGGCAGCTTTATGATGAGAAAGATAGGTTGATCTAAGCAACAAACACATAAGCTCGGATTGTTCAACTTAGGTTATGTTCCACTTTGCAATTATTGAAAACTTGACCATAATCATTAATCACAAATTGCCACTTATGAATAGGAAATCAAGACAATTACACGGATCAAGACTCCTAGACTAGCAATAGATAATTATCAAGATCTATCTAGTTGTACACCTAAATAAATCTAGACAACATCATGAACAATTCTTGTAGAAGAACATAAGCAACTTTGATAGAAAATTAATGATAGATAGAATCTGAAAATCAATCACAAAACATGTCTAGGGCTTTGAAATCACCCTTAACCAAATAGAAGTTTAGCCTAGCATAGGCATTATAAACATAAACATAAAATTAAAGAAAATCTAAGAAGAAAATAAAAGAAAGAAAGAAGAAGAGGAAGAATATTAATTATCCAACCTCTTGCTCTCTCTAAAGAAAAAGAAAACTAGAGAAAAGAAAGAAGAAGAAAACTTAGAGAATTTTATTAAAATGGCTAATATCCTACCTATGTACAATATGATCCCTTACAATCATCCAAGGCCCTCTATTTATACACATTTTGGAGGGCTAAATGACAAGAGACAAGCTTTACAAATTTCAAAGGTAGGTATATGACGATTTTGATCAGCCAACTTGATGGTCGATTGCGTCAATATTGGAGGCCTGATCTGATCACATGGTCTTCTAGAAAAAGGTTCCCCTATCAGTTACGGAACCATAGCCGTTGGAATCAGCTCATTTTCTGATGTGGTTAAGCAGATATGGGCAAAATACGAAAACATGTCAGCACAGACGTCATTGCACATCAGCCACCTTGATGGTCGATTTCTTCAATATTGGAGGCCTGATCTGATCACATGGTCTTCTAGAAAAAGGTTCCCCTATCAGTTACGGAACCATAGCCGTTGGAATCAGCTCATTTTCTGATGTGGTTAAGCAGATATGGGCAAAATACGAAAACATGTCAGCACAGACGTCATTGCACATCAGCCAACTTGATGGTCGATTTCGCTAGGGAAAACGACTCCGTTTTAAGAAGTGTAAAACATGAAAAAGATAGATATGCCTCTTAGCTTTGCATGGCTACAAATTTCAGCCTTATTGCTTCAGTGAAACTCGAGATATAGCTGATATGACATAAGGTGTCGGAACTGAAACTGAACTGGATTTGCCCTTAATTCTAGTAATCTGAAATCACTCAAAGAAACTTGTGAAAAACACCAAAATACATAAAAATATAAAAGATCATAAACACAATTAGACTAAACAATAATAACTCGTATTTGACACAAAACATTAATAAAACATAACTAAAAACTATATAATTATACGAGTTATCACACCCCCACACTTAGATTGTTGCTAGTCCCTAGCAACGACTCAATAAAAATAAAATAAGAAAATCTAATCTAATCCACTTTCGTAGGAAATCACGGTGGCACTTAGCATGTGACACAAGCCT
Organism: Fremontodendron californicum; assembly: GCA_030761205.1. Taxonomy (NCBI): domain Eukaryota; kingdom Viridiplantae; phylum Streptophyta; class Magnoliopsida; order Malvales; family Malvaceae; genus Fremontodendron; species Fremontodendron californicum. The sequence continues at coordinate 3,571,468 of JAULJL010000019.1, read as the reverse complement.
TTAAACCCCTAGGTGTCCCTAGTGGACGAGTTTAGTCTCGTGAGGGTTTACTAGAACGATACCCACAAACATTGAAAAATTAAAATATAAATAAACTACATATACTAAAAATATTTACTCCTAATCCTTTCAATACAAATTAGATACAATATTTGAACAAGTCTTATAAACTAATCAATAGCTTAAAGAATTTCACAAAAAATCATGCTTGAATGTAAATTGTTTGAGTTAAGCCAATATTAGCATAACATATCTCAATCAAAATATTGCATGTTTAAATTTAATCTCAACTTCTCACATGGGATACCCTCATGATTTTCACTCTTTAAAGTAGTGGTGAAGTGTTTACACTCAATCAATCTCATGAAAACAGTTCTACCATATTCTTGCTTGTCCACCTATTCTCCACTATTTAGATCATACAACTTCATGAATCAAGAGGTCTTTAATCAAGGTTGTAATGGGGCCAAGGGGTTTGTAATGTGGTTGAAGAACAAAAGGATAAAGATATCACAAAGGTTCCATAGACTTCATAGAATTTAGAGACAAAATAAGATTTTGCAGATAAAACTTTCTCAATATTCTTTAGAAGTACATAATCACATTGGCTGAATATTTCATGTTGAGCCTTTACTTCATTCTAATCTTTTTCTTTTCTTTAACTAGAAGTTCAAGAGATTATTCAAAAAAAAAAATTTTTTTTTTTTTCACATGGGAATGTATTTGGCAATATTCCCTCTATTTTTCTCTTGACTTTTGCCTTTCTCCTCCCCCACACTTATCTTTTGTTCTAACCCAAATTTTCAAAAAATATCCCTTGTTTTTGCAATATGTCTCAAACATTCTAGTCCATCTTTAGAACAAGGGTAAAGATATAAGTATATTTAGGTTAGGGACAAGTTATGGTTACCAAAGAGATAGCTTATTCAATGTAGGCTCAAATTGGTTCACTAAGGGTGTGTTCTCTTGGGACATCAATAAGGGATGGCTGTTTGGCTCTGGCTAAAAATCCTAATGCCTCTATCATATTCATGTTGTCACATGTATCAATATAGTCTCAAACGGTTTAAAGCAAGTTCTAGAGAATCCTGTAATCATAAGAGCACTCAAGAAAGAAATTAGATTGATTTGTATAATGCATCAATCATTATAGGCTCAAAAACTCACAAGGATGATTATACAAGTCAGATTAAGTCTAAACATGCTTCTTTCTCAATCAACATATCATATTAACATTGGCTCATAAAAAGGTTGACATCAAGCTCAATTCTCATGAAAATCTTCTCACTAATAAATCTATTTTAGACTTATGCAATTCATATCTCATCATTGTATTAAAAAGGAACTAAAACTCAAAAAAAAAAAATAATAATAATAATAAAGACTCATAAAAAAAAATAGTAGACAAAAATAAAAGAAATCCTAAATCATTCCCCCCACACTTAATTCTTACATTGTCCTCAATGTAAGTCTATTAACCCAAATGAAAGAATCATGTGTAAGAGAAAAGAACTAATAACATAAGAATAGGAATAACTAGACTCAAAACAAAACAAACTCATGCAACCTAAATAATCCTAAAATACTAAACAAAAATTAACAAGTAAACATAAAAAATAAAAATAAAAACAATAAAAATAAAAATAAAAATAATAAAAGAAAAAGGAAAAGAAAGAGAAAGAGAAAGCAAATCTGAATATGGAAGGTTGGAAATTTCTTCTTTAATTGGGTTGCCTTCCCAATTAACACTTGAGTTAGTGTTTTGAACCTAACCAATACCCCTTCTTGGCTTTTTAGGCTTGTCAGGCTCATACATGAAATTTTCCAAATTTATGCGTTTGAGAGGAAGCTTTCTTTGCACAACAGTGGATGTATTCTCCATTATAAGTATTATTCCATCATCCTTGGTGGTGCATATCTCATCGAGGAATGATGCATCTTTTGGTACTTGTTGAATGACATCCATAAACAAACTGTTTAAGGTTTCCAGCGTGTGTTGTTCATGTTCTTCCTCCATGAACTTTGCAAATCTACTAGGAAAAGGTGGAGAAGAAACATTAGTAAAAAGTGGAACCTTAAACGTTACCTCAGGTGCCGAAATACTCTTATTTGGATTTGTGGCTTCATTATCCTCAAGAATAGAATCCATCTCTAATTTTGTCTCATCCTCATCTTGTTCCTCATTCCTCAAGGTCACAATCGTAGCATTCTCCTTTGGGTTAATCATCGTTTGGGCAGGGAGTTCTTCAGATCTTTGTGCTACCCATCCCACCATACTACTAGTCAATTGGATCATTTGCTTTTCCAAACTCTGGATGCTTGCCCTTGTTTCCTGTTGAAATTGCAATGTATCAGTAACAAGAGAATAGACAAGATCTTCTAAAGAAGTACCTGAGTTTTGAGTCATATGTGGTGGTTGAAAAAGATCTGGTTCTTGGGACCATGATTGATTGAAGCTAGATGGATGAGTGTAATTGGCATAAGGATCTACTTCTTGGTAATTTTCCGAATAGCCATAATTAGTATGATCCCACCATCCCTCATGGTAAGTGTTTGAGTAATGATCATACTGTTGGTCTTGGAACACTTGATGGCCTTGACATCCTCCCATGGCCAATTGTTGAACTAGGGAAGTGAGATTGGCTTGTTGATTCTCCATGTTCATGTATGCCACCAACTCTTCAAGTGTTAGATTGCTCAACTCCATCGTTTTTTTTTTTTTTTTTTTTCAAAATTTGATAAGAAAAACTTGTATGTACAAGAAAATAAAACTAATTAGAACTGAAAATAAGAATAAACTAAGTAACAAATAGACTAAAGAAAACAATCCCCGGCAACGGCACCAAAAATTTGATGCACCCAAAAGAGTGTATCTTATTTAACCTTGCACTAAAAAGATAAATTGTAAGTATAGTAGTTAGCAAGGGTCGAGTCCTCAGGGATTGGGTTTTAGTTTATAGGTTAATAGTTTAAAACTTAAATTCAAGAACAATAAAAGAAAAGGGGTTTTTGAAGCCAGATTTAAACTAAAGTAAATAATAAGAATAAGATGCAAGGCGGTATAACCAGCCAATAAAAATATATATACTAAATTAGGCGGTATAACCAGCCAATAAAAATATATATACTAAATTAGGCGGTATAACCAGCCAATAAAAATAAAACAAAGTTAATATACAAATTAGGCGGTATAACCAGCCAATAAAAATAAATATAAAAAATAAGCAAACTAAAAGTAAGAAAACAAATAAGTAAGAAGAATCAAATATGAAAAATATGGTTAAGGTTTCATTCTCCACCACTAGACATCATTAAGAATCAATTTCAGATCTATCAATATCAACCAACTATCAAAGTTAACAACCGTAGATAACAACAAGCTCTGTTACCCCAATCTTTCCTTAGTTTGTCGTTAAATAGAACAAGCTCTCTATTTAATCTCTAACCATTAAACAACCTAGAATAAGCTCTCTAAATTCAATTTAATGGCAGCTTTATGATGAGAAAGATAGGTTGATCTAAGCAACAAACACATAAGCTCGGATTGTTCAACTTAGGTTATGTTCCACTTTGCAATTATTGAAAACTTGACCATAATCATTAATCACAAATTGCCACTTATGAATAGGAAATCAAGACAATTACACGGATCAAGACTCCTAGACTAGCAATAGATAATTATCAAGATCTATCTAGTTGTACACCTAAATAAATCTAGACAACATCATGAACAATTCTTGTAGAAGAACATAAGCAACTTTGATAGAAAATTAATGATAGATAGAATCTGAAAATCAATCACAAAACATGTCTAGGGCTTTGAAATCACCCTTAACCAAATAGAAGTTTAGCCTAGCATAGGCATTATAAACATAAACATAAAATTAAAGAAAATCTAAGAAGAAAATAAAAGAAAGAAAGAAGAAGAGGAAGAATATTAATTATCCAACCTCTTGCTCTCTCTAAAGAAAAAGAAAACTAGAGAAAAGAAAGAAGAAGAAAACTTAGAGAATTTTATTAAAATGGCTAATATCCTACCTATGTACAATATGATCCCTTACAATCATCCAAGGCCCTCTATTTATACACATTTTGGAGGGCTAAATGACAAGAGACAAGCTTTACAAATTTCAAAGGTAGGTATATGACGATTTTGATCAGCCAACTTGATGGTCGATTGCGTCAATATTGGAGGCCTGATCTGATCACATGGTCTTCTAGAAAAAGGTTCCCCTATCAGTTACGGAACCATAGCCGTTGGAATCAGCTCATTTTCTGATGTGGTTAAGCAGATATGGGCAAAATACGAAAACATGTCAGCACAGACGTCATTGCACATCAGCCACCTTGATGGTCGATTTCTTCAATATTGGAGGCCTGATCTGATCACATGGTCTTCTAGAAAAAGGTTCCCCTATCAGTTACGGAACCATAGCCGTTGGAATCAGCTCATTTTCTGATGTGGTTAAGCAGATATGGGCAAAATACGAAAACATGTCAGCACAGACGTCATTGCACATCAGCCAACTTGATGGTCGATTTCGCTAGGGAAAACGACTCCGTTTTAAGAAGTGTAAAACATGAAAAAGATAGATATGCCTCTTAGCTTTGCATGGCTACAAATTTCAGCCTTATTGCTTCAGTGAAACTCGAGATATAGCTGATATGACATAAGGTGTCGGAACTGAAACTGAACTGGATTTGCCCTTAATTCTAGTAATCTGAAATCACTCAAAGAAACTTGTGAAAAACACCAAAATACATAAAAATATAAAAGATCATAAACACAATTAGACTAAACAATAATAACTCGTATTTGACACAAAACATTAATAAAACATAACTAAAAACTATATAATTATACGAGTTATCATATAGCTCTTTGAGGAATTGTGCATATCTTGGTACTTGTCTAATGGCATCCACAAGCAAGCTGTTTAAGGTTTCCAAAAATTGTTGTTCATGTTCCTCCTTTTTGGACTTTGCAAATCTGCTAGGAAAAAGTGGAGAAGGAACATTAGTAGAAATAAGAACCTTAAAGGCTACTTGAGGTGTCAAAGTACTCTCAATTTGAATGGTGGCTTCATTATCCTCAAGAAGTGAATCCATCTTTGGTTTTGTCTCATCCTCATCTTGTTCCTCATTTCTCAAGGTCACAATAGTAGCATTCTCCTTTGGGTTAATCACCGTTTGGGAAGGGAGTGCTAGAGATCTTTCTGCTACTAATTCCACCGTACTACTAGCCAATAGGCTTATTTGCCTTTCCAAACTCTGGATGCTTGCCCTTGTTTCCTGTTGAAATTGCAAAGTATCAGTAACAAGAGAATGTACAAGATCTTCTAAAGAAGTACCTGAGTTTTGAGTCATATGTGGTGGTTGAAAAAGATCTGGTTCTTTAGACCATGATTGGTTGAAGCTAGATGGATGAGTGTAATTGGCATAAGGATCTACTTCTTGGTAATTTTTCGAGTAGCCATAATTAGTATGATCCCACCATCCCTCATGGTAAGTGTTTGAGTAATGATCATACTGTTGGTCTTGGAACACTTGATGGCCTTGACATCCTCCCATGGCCAATTTTTGAACTGGGGAGGTGAGCTTGGCTTGTTGATTCTCCATGTTCATGTATGCCACCAACTCTTCAAGTGTTAGATTGCTCAATTCCATCGTTTTTTTTTTTGTTTTTTTCCTTTTTTTCAAAATTTGATAAGAAAAACCCGTATGTACAAGAAAATAAAACTCATTAGAACTGAAAATAAGAATAAACCAAATAACAAATAAACTAAAAAAACAATCCCCGGCAACGGCGCCAAAAATTTGATGCACCCAAAAGAGTGTATCTTATTTAACCTTGCACTAAAAAGATAAATTGTAAGTATAGTAGTTAGCAAGGGTCGAGTCCTCAGGGATTGGGTTTTAGTTTATAAGTTAATAGTTTAAAACTTAAATTCAAGAACAATAAAAGAGAAGGGGTTTTTGAAGCCAGATTTAAACTAAAGTAAATAATAAGAATAAGATGCAAGGCGGTATAACCAGCCAATAAAAATATATATACTAAATTAGGCGGTATAACCAGCCAATAAAAATATATATACTAAATTAGGCGGTATAACCAGCCAATAAAAATAAAACAAAGTTAATATACAAATTAGGCGGTATAACCAGCCAATAAAAATAAATATACTTTTAAAAATAAGCAAACTAGAAAAGTAAGAAAACAAGTAAGTAAGAAGAATCAAATATGAAAAATATGGATAAAGTTTCATTCTCCACCACTAGACATCATTAAGAATCAATTTCAGATCTATCAATATCAACCAACTATCAAAGTTAACAACCGTAGATGATGCACCCAAAAGAGTGTATCTTATTTAACCTTGCACTAAAAAGATCAATTATAAGTATAGTAGTTAGCAAGGGTCGAGTCCTCAGGGATTGGGTTTTAGTTTATAAGTTAATAGTTTATAACTTACGTTCAAAGAAAACAATAAAAGAAAAGGGGTTTTTGAAGCCAGATTTAAACTAAAGTAAATAATAAGAATAAGATGCAAGGCGGTATAACCAGCCAATAAAAATAAATATACTAAATTAGGCGGTATAACCAGCCAATAAAAATAAATATACTAAATTAGGCGGTATAACCAGCCAATAAAAATAAAACAAAGTTAATATACAAATTAGGCGGTATAACCAGCCAATAAAAATAAATATACTTTTAAAAATAAGCAAACTAGAAAAGTAAGAAAACAAGTAAGTAAGAAGAATCAAATATGAAAAATATGGTTAAGGTTTCATTCTCCACCACTAGACATCATTAAGAATCAATTTCAGATCTATCAATATCAACCAACTATCAAAGTTAACAACCGTAGATAACAACAAGCTCTGTTACCCCAATCTTTCCTTAGTTTGTCGTTAAATAGAACAAGCTCTCTATTTAATCTCTAACCATTAAACAACCTAGAATAAGCTCTCTAAATTCAATTTAATGGCAGCTTTATGAAGAGAAAGATAGGTTGATCTAAGCAACAAACACATAAGCTCGGATTGTTCAACTTAGGTTATGTTCCACTTTGCAATTATTGAAAACTTGACCATAATCATTAATCACAAATTGCCACTTATGAATAGGAAATCAAGACAATTACACGGATCAAGACTCCTAAACTAGCAATAGATAATTATCAAGATCTATCTAGTTGTACACCTAAATAAATCAAGACAACATCATGAACAATTCTTGTAGAAGAACATAAGCAACTTTGATAGAAAATTAATGATAGATAGAATCTGAACATCAATCACAAAACATGTATAGGGCTTTGAAATCACCCTTAACCAAATAGAAGTTTAGCCTAGCATAGGCATTATAAACATAAACATAAAATTAAAGAAAATCTAAGAAGAAAATAAAAGAAAGAAAGAAGAAGAGGAAGAATATTAATTATCCAACCTCTTGCTCTCTCTAAAGAAAAAGAAAACTAGAGAAAAGAAAGAAAACTAGAGAAAAGAAAGAAGAAGAAAACTTAGAGAATTTTATTAAAATGGCTAATATCCTACCTATGTACAATATGATCCTCTACAATCATCCAAGGCCCTCTATTTATACACATTTTGGAGGGCTAAATGACAAGAGACAAGCTTTACAAATTTCAAAGGTAGGTATAATAGGTGGGTGCATTTTTCTAACAATTTTCGTCATATTGTATGACAATTTTGATCAGCCAACTTGATGGTCGATTTCATCAATGTTGGAGGCCTGATCTGATCACATGGTCTTCTAGACAAAGGTTCCCGTATCAGTTACGGATCCATAGCCATTGGAATCGGCTCATTTGCTGATGTGGATAAGCAGATATGGGCAAAATACGAAAACAGGTCAGCACAGACGTCATTGCACATCAGCCACTTTGATGGTCGATTTCGCTAGGGAAAACGACTCCGTTTCAAGAAGTGTAAAACATGAAAAAGATAGATATGCCTCTTAGCTTTGCACGACTACAAATTTCAGCCTTATTGCTTCAGTGAAGCTCCAGATATAGCTGATATGGAAAAAGGTGTCGGAACTGGAACTGAACTCGATTTGCCCTTAATTCTAGTAATCTGAAATCACTCAAAGAAACTTGTGAAAAACACCAAATTACATAAAAATATAAAAGATCATAAACACAATTAGACTAAACAATAATAACTCGTATTTGACACAAAACAATAATAAAACATAACTAAAAACTATATAATTATACGAGTTATCACACCCCCACACTTAGATTGTTGCTAGTCCCTAGCAACGACTTAATAAAAATAAAATAAGAAAATCTAATCTAATCCACTTTCGTAGGAAATCACGGTGGCACTTAGCATGTGACACAAGCCTTTAAACCCCTAGGTGTCCCTAGTGGACGAGTTTAGTCTCGTGAGGGTTTACTAGGACGATACCCACAAACATTGAAAACATAAGAAAAACTAAAAATAATAATTATAACTAATCCTTCCAATATAAATTAGAGATAATCATTGGACAAGTCTTAAAAACTAATCAATAGCTCAAAGAAATTCACAAAAAATCTTGCTTGAATGTAAATAGTTTGAGTTAAGCCAATATTAACATAACATATTTCAATCAAAATAGTGCATATTCAAACTTAATCTCAACTTCTCACATGGGATACTCCCTTGATTTTCACTCTTTAAAGTAGTGGTAAAGTGTTTACACTCAATCAATCTCATGAAAACACTTCTACCATATGCTTGCTTGTCCACCTATTCTCCACTAAAAGATCATGCAACTTCATAAATCAAGAGGTCTTTAATCAAGGTTGTAATGTGGCCAAGGGGTTTGTAATGTGGTTGAAGAACAAAAGGATAAAGATATCACAAAGGTTCCAGAGAGTTCATAAAGTCTAGAGACATAAAAAGATTATACAAAGAAACTTCTCAAAACTCTTTACAAGTACATAGTCACCTAGGCCGGATATTCATGTTGGGCCTTTTCTTCATTCTAAACAACTTTGTAATATCTTTTTCTTTTTCCACAAATTCAAGAGATGATTCATATTTTTTTTTTACATAGGAATGTATTTGCTATTATTCCATTTCTTTTTCTCTTGACTTTTCTTTTCTTTTCCCCCCACACTTATTTCTTGTTTCTAACCAAAAAATATCCCTTGTCTTTGCTACTTGTCTCAAATCATGCTAATTCTTCTTTGGAACAAAGGTAAAGATATAAGTATATTTAGGTTAGGGACAAGTTATGGTTACCAAAGAGATAGCTTATTCAATGTAGGCTCAAATTGGTTCACTAAGGGTGTGTTCTCTTGGAACATCAATAAGGGATGGCTGTTTGGCCCTGGCTAAAAATCCTAATGCCTCTATCATATTCATGTTGTCACATGCATCAATATAGTCTCAAACGGTTTAAAGCAAGTTCTAGAGAATCATGTAATCATAAGAGCACTCAAGAAAGAAATTAGATTGATTTGTATAATGCATCAATCATTATAGGCTCAAAAACTCACAAGGATGATTATACAAGTCAATATCAAGTCTAAACATGCTTCTTTCTCAATCAACATATCATATTAACATTGGCTCATAAAAAATGATATCAAGCTCAATTCTCATGAAAATCTTCTCACTAATAAATCTGTTTTAGACTTATGCAATTCATATCTCATCATTGTATTAAAAAGGAACTAAAACACACTAAAATAATAATAATAATAATAATAATAATAATAATAATAATAATAATAAAGACTCATAAAAAAAATAGTAGACAAAAATAAAAGAAATCCTAAATCATTCCCCCCACACTTAATTCTTACATTGTCCTCAATGTAAGTCTATTAACCCAAATGAAAGAATCATGTGTAAGAGAAAAGAACTAATAACATAAGAATAGGAACAACTAAGACTCAAAACAAAACAAAACAAACTCATGCAACCTAAATAATCCTAAAATACTAAACAAAAATTAACAAGTAAACATAAAAAGATTAAAATCAAACTGACAAGGTATGTCTCAAGTCTCCCTTACTCAGACCTTGTTCAGAATGAACACTTTTAAAAAGCTTAAAACACAACAAACTTTTTTTTTTTTTTTTTTTTGAAAAGAAGAAATCAAACTGACAAGGTATGTCTCAAGTCTCCCTTACTCAGACCTTGTTCAGAATGAATACTTCTAAATTGCTTAAAACACAACAAACTTTTTTTTTTTTTTAAGAAGGTAAAATTTAGGAGATATTACCTGTAGAGGTTGCTAACCACTTATTATAACTGAGACACAACAAACAAAATGTTAGATAATGTCACAAAGACAAAGTGCAATCCACTCCTTGCTCGTCCATATCTCTTTTTCTTTTTTCGAGCGTTTGCGAAACAACCGTAGCAGATAAATACTCATAAGCTTGGAGCTTTTTGAGTAAATCTTCAATGGTTGTAGCAGAAATTATGGTTCTCCTTGCCTCTGAAAACATGAATCCATTATCCACAGCATTATCTAAATATGAAAGCAAATTACTAAAATAACCATTAATATTAAGCAAACCAATGGGTTTCTTATTTGTGACCAAAGATGACCAAGAAGCCACGCAAGCTATTTCTTCCAATGTACCCAGACCTCCTGGTAAAGCAATGAATGCATCGGCAGAATGGTACATGATTGTTATCCGTTCAGGGACACTCCAGACTTGTATTTCCTTACCCACGGTAGGTCCACAAACACTTGTGAATAGTTTTGGCACGATTCCTAGAACTGGACTTCCTCCGGCGTGTGCTGCTGTAGCGACTGCTCCCATTAAACCCGTACTACCGCCTCCATAAATCAACTGGATCTTTTGTTGGGCAAGTATTACTCCAACTCTTATGGCTTCATCAGCGAATATGTTATTTTTCCCTGGATAAGCACCTCCAAAGACACAAATTTTTTTAATGCGTTGGGACGAAGTACTTTCCATTTTTTTTTCGAGTGCCTGAAAGAGAATGAGTACATGGTGTAATATATAGAGGACTGAGTAGTGAATCAGACAAGAGTAATAATGTCGCCGAAAGTGTATCTGACCTGTCAGAAGAAAATGTTAACCTAACAAAAGATTTTTGCGTGATTTCAGGAAGAAAATCAAAAAGAGAAGAAAAATCAACCGTAAAAGTCAAGAGTAATAATGTCGCCGAAAGTGTATTTAGCATTTTCCTCTGGTTTTACGTCCAGAAACGGCTTAAACGCCTTCTATGAGTCGAGGATATGCTTCCCATCCAGTTTTCTTACAAGCTGGCAAACAGGGTCTTTTAACATCAGATTCCCAAGATGTTGCCATTCCCTTTGGAATTGCGGCCATAAATCAAGAATTTCTCTTTGTACGTCTCCACTAGGATGCGTCTCAAGAGAAAGTTGGATATTACCCAAATTCTCCTTACTCAGTCCATCCTTAATGAATTCAATTTTATCATCTCGATTAGAGGACGGAATCCCAATAGAACGACATTTACCGTTACACGTCCATCGTGCACATTTGTGGCAATTTGAACTCATGCGCTTTGCTCGTCGCTTCTTTGCAAAAGTGCTTCTACCTGTACCTGGTAAATGTAAAACAGGAAGATATTCATCTTCACGTACCTTGGCTTCAATTATCCAACGTATGTCGTCAGGAATCCCTTTGTGCATAAGCATTCTTAATCTTTCAAATCGAACTTGGTAAAGCTTCAGTAAAATATTTCGAGGAAAAGGAGGAAATCGTTTCTGCAATCTTGTGAGAATATCATCCATCCTAAAAAAAAATGAAAAACAATTGAAAGAGAAATTGGAAGAGAAATTTATATACAATATCAGTTTTGTGGGTAGCTGATGAAACCGATTTAAATAATCACGGAGTACCGTTATCCGCCATTTAACCGGGGTAAAAAAAATTATATTTACATCTAGTTATTTTCAAAACAAGGATCAGAAAGAAAAACAACATAAAAAAGACACAAAAACAAAACACTCTAAATAAAATCCTAAATTCTTTCCCCCACACATAATTCTTACATTGTCATTAATGTAATGCTATTAATCCCAAATGAAAGAATCATGTGTAAGTGAAAAGAACTAATAAACAAAATAAACTTATGCAGCCTAAATGAACTTAGAAACACTAAACACAATTAGCAAAGAAACATAAGAAAAAGATAAAGAAAAAGAGAGCAAATCTGAGGATGGCAGTTTGGCAATGCTTTCACTAATTAGGCTGCCTCCCCCAATTAGCACTTGATTTAGTGTTTTGAACCTAACCAACACCCCTTCTTGACATTTTAGGCTTGTCAGGCTCATACATGAAATTTCCCAAATTTATGCGTTTGAGAGGAAGCTTTCTTTGCACAACAGTGGATGCATTCTCCATTACAAGTATTATTCCATCATCCTTTGTGGTGCATATGTCATCGAGGAATGGAGCATATTTTGATACTTGTTGAATGACCTCCACAAACAAGTTGTTTAAGGTTTCCGGCATGTGTTGTTCATATTCTTCCTCCTTGAACTTTGCAAATCTACTAGGAAAAGGTGGAGAAGAAACATTAGTAAAAAGTGAAACCTTAAACGTTAACTCAGGTGCCGAAATACTCTTATTTGGATCTTTGGCTTCATTATCCACAAGAATAGAATCCATCTCTAATTTTGTTTCATCCTCATCTTGTTCCTCATTCTTCAAGGTCACAATAGTAGCATTCTCCTTTGGGTTAACCATCGTTTGGGCTGGGAGTTCTTCAGATCTTTGTGCTACCCATCCCACCATACTACTAGCCAATTGGCTCATTTGCTTTTCCAAACTCTGGATGCTTGCCCTTGTTTCCTGTTGAAATTGCAAAGAATCAGTAACAAGAGAATAGACAAGATCTTCTAAAGAAGTACCTGAGTTTTGAGTCATATGTGGTGGTTGAAAAAGATCTGGTTCTTGAGACCATGATTGATTGAAGCTAGATGGATGAGTGTAATTGGCATAAGGATCTACTTCTTGGTAATTTTTCGAATAGCCATAATTAGTATGATCCCACCATCCCTCATGGTAAGTGTTTGAGTAATGATCATACTGTTGGTCTTGGAAATCTTGATGGCCTTGACATCCTCCCATGGCCAATTGTTGAACTGGGGAGGTGAGATTGGCTTGTTGATTCTCCATGTTCATGTATGCCACCAACTCTTCAAGTGTTAGATTGCTCAATTCCATTTTTTTTTTCTGTTTTTTTTTTTTTTAAATTTGAAAAGAAAAACTTGTATGTACAAGAAAATAAAACTAATTAGAACTGAAAATAAGAATAAACTAGGTAACAAATAAACTAAACAAAGCAATCCCCGGCAACGGCGCCAAAAACTTGATGCACCCAAAAGAGTGTATCTTATTTAACCTTGCACTAAAAAGATAAATTGTAAGTATAGTAGTTAGCAAGGGTCGAGTCCTCAGGGATTGGGTTTTAGTTTATAAGTTAATAGTTTAAAACTTAAATTCAAGAACAATAAAAGAAAAGGGGTTTTTGAAGCCAGATTTAAACTAAAGTAAATAATAAGAATAAGATGCAAGGCGGTATAACCAGCCAATAAAAATAAATATACTAAATTAGGCGGTATAACCAGCCAATAAAAATATATATACTAAATTAGGCGGTATAACCAGCCAATAAAAATAAAACAAAGTTAATATACAAATTAGGCGGTATAACCAGCCAATAAAAATAAATATACTTTTAAAAATAAGCAAACTAGAAAAGTAAGAAAACAAGTAAGTAAGAAGAATCAAATATGAAAAATATGGTTAAGGTTTCAATCTCCACCACTAGACATCATTAAGAATCAATTTCAGATCTATCAATATCAACCAACTATCAAAGTTAACAACCGTAGATAACAACAAGCTCTGTTACCCCAATCTTTCCTTAGTTTGTCGTTAAATAGAACAAGCTCTCTATTTAATCTCTAACCATTAAACAACCTAGAATAAGCTCTCTAAATTCAATTTAATGGCAGCTTTATGAAGAGAAAGATAGGTTGATCTAAGCAACAAACACATAAGCTCGGATTGTTCAACTTAGGTTATGTTCCACTTTGCAATTATTGAAAACTTGACCATAATCATTAATCACAAATTGCCACTTATGAATAGGAAATCAAGACAATTACACGGATCAAGACTCCTAAACTAGCAATAGATAATTATCAAGATCTATCTAGTTGTACACCTAAATAAATCAAGACAACATCATGAACAATTCTTGTAGAAGAACATAAGCAACTTTGATAGAAAATTAATGATAGATAGAATCTGAACATCAATCACAAAACATGTCTAGGGCTTTGAAATCACCCTTAACCAAATAGAAGTTTAGCCTAGCATAGGCATTATAAACATAAACATAAAATTAAAGAAAATCTAAGAAGAAAATAAAAGAAAGAAAGAAGAAGAGGAAGAATATTAATTATCCAACCTCTTGCTCTCTCTAAAGAAAAAGAAAACTAGAGAAAAGAAAGAAAACTAGAGAAAAGAAAGAAGAAGAAAACTTAGAGAATTTTATTAAAATGGCTAATATCCTACCTATGTACAATATGATCCTCTACAATCATCCAAGGCCCTCTATTTATACACATTTTGGAGGGCTAAATGACAAGAGACAAGCTTTACAAATTTCAAAGGTAGGTATAATAGGTGGGTGCATTTTTCTAACAATTTTCGTCATATTGTATGACAATTTTGATCAGCCAACTTGATGGTCGATTTCGTCAATGTTGGAGGCCTGATCTGATCATATGGTCTTCTAGACAAAGGTTCCCGTATCAGTTACGGATCCATAGCCATTGGAATCGGCTCATTTGCTGATGTGGATAAGCAGATATGGGCAAAATACGAAAACAGGTCAGCACAGACGTAATTGCACATCAGCCACTTTGATGGTCGATTTCGCTAGGGAAAACGACTCCGTTTCAAGAAGTGTAAAACATGAAAAAGATATATGCCTCTTAGCTTTGCACGACTACAAATTTCAGCCTTATTGCTTCAGTGAAACTCCAGATATAGCTGATATGGCAAAAGGTGTCGGAACTGGAACTGAACTCGATTTGCCCTTAATTCTAGTAATCTGAAATCACTCAAAGAAACTTGTGAAAAACACCAAATTACATAAAAATATAAAAGATCATAAACACAATTAGACTAAACAATAATAACTCGTATTTGACACAAAACAATAATAAAACATAACTAAAAACTATATAATTATACGAGTTATCAGTAGATAACAACAAGCTCTGTTATCCCAATCTTTCCTTAGTTTGTCGTTAAATAGAACAAGCTCTCTATTTAATCTCTAACCATTAAACAACCTAGAATAAGCTCTCTAAATTCAATTTAATGGCAGCTTTATGATGAGAAAGATAGGTTGATCTAACCAACAAACACATAAGCTCGGATTGTTCAACTTAGGTTATGTTCCACTTTGCAATTATTGAAAACTTGACCATAATCATTAATCACAAATTGCCACTTATGAATAGGAAATCAAGACAATTACACGGATCAAGACTCCTAGACTAGCAATAGATAATTATCAAGATCTATCTAGTTGTACACCTAAATAAATCAAGACAACATCATGAACAATTCTTGTAGAAGAACAAAAGCAACTTTGATAGAAAATTAATGATAGATAGAATCTGAAAATCAATTACAAAACATGTCTAGGGCTTTGAAATCACCCTTAACCAAATAGAAGTTTAGCCTAGCACAGGCATTGTAAACATAAACATAAAATTAAAGAGAATCTAAGAAGGAAATAAAAGAAAGAAAGAAGAAGAAGAAAATAAAGAAAAAGAAAACTAGAGAAAAGAAAGAAGAAGAAAACTTAGAGAATTTTATTATAATGGCTAATATCCTACCAATGTACAATATGATCCTCTACAATCATCCAAGGCCCTCTATTTATACACATTTTGGAGGGCTAAATGACAAGAGACAAGCTTTACAAATTTCAAAGGTAGGTATAATAGGTGGGTGCATTTTTCTAACAATTTTCGTCATATTGTATGACAATTTTGATCAGCCAACTTGATGGTCGATTTTGTCAATATTGGAGGCCTGATCTGATCACATGGTCTTCTAGAACAATGTTCCCCTATCAGTTACTGATTCATAGCCATTGGAATCAGCTCATTTGCTGATGTGGATAAGAAGATATGGGCAAAATACGAAAACAGGTCAGCACAGACGTCATTGCACATCAGCCAACTTGATGGTCGATTTCGCTAGGGAAAACGACTCCGTTTCAAGAAGTGTAAAACATGAAAAGGATAGATATGCCTCTTAACTTTGCACGGTTAAAATTTCAGCCTTATTGCTTCAGTGAAACTCCAGATATAGCTGATATGGCAAAAGGTGTCGGAACTGGAACTGAACTGGATTTGCCCTTAATTGTTGATTTAACCTAGTAATCTGAAATCACTCAAAGAAACTCGTGAAAAACACCAAATTACATAAAAACATAAAAAATCATAAACACGATTAGACTAAGCAATAATAACTCGTATTTGACACAAAACAATAATAAAACATAACTAAAAACTATATAATTATACGAGTTATCAATCGTTTCCAAAGAACAGGTAACTTAGGTGCTAGAAATCAAATGCCTCAAACTCCAATACTTATTGTTGAACTTTTTGATGTATGGGGCATGGATTTCATGGGACCTTTTCCTCCTTCTTTTGGTAATCTTTATATTTTACTTGCCGTTGATTATGTTTCAAAGTGGGTGGAAGCAAAATCCACTAGGACTAATGACTCTAAAGTTGTTTCAGATTTTGTCAAGACTAACATCTTTGCTCGGTTTGGAAAAATGCCTCAAACTCCAATACTTATTGTTGAAATTTTTGATGTATGGGGCATGGATTTCATGGGACCTTTTCCTCCTTCTTTTGGTAATCTTTATATTTTACTTGCCGTTGATTATGTTTCAAAGTGGGTGGAAGCAAAATCCACTAGGACTAATGACTCTAAAGTTGTTTCAGATTTTGTCAAGACTAACATCTTTGCTCGGTTTGGAACGCCAAAGGCCATAATCAGCGATAGAGGTACTCACTTTTGCAATAGGACTATGGAAGCACTTTTGAGGAAGTATAACATCACACACAAGGTCTCCACCTCATATCATCCTCAAACTAGTGGGCAAGCTGAAGTGTCAAACCGAGAAGTTAAGTCCATCCTTGAAAAGACAGTTAATCCAAATAGGAAGGATTGGAGTTCACGACTTGATGATGCACTTTGGGCTTATAGGAAAGCATATAAGACACCCATTGGTATGTCTCCTTATCGACTTGTTTATGGTAAGCCTTGTCATCTTCCGGTTGAATTGGAACATAAATCATATTGGGCTATCAAACAATGCAACATGGAGATGGATGAGACAGGAAAGAAAAGAAAACTTGACCTACAAGAATTAGAGGAGATAAGGAATGATGCCTATCAGAATTCTAGGATTTACAAGGAAAAGACTAAGGCATTCCATGACAAGATGATATCAAGAAAGGAATTTGTTGTTGGACAAAAAGTTCTTCTCTTCCATTCATTCCTTAAGTTATTTCCAGGTAAGTTACGTTCTCGTTGGGTTGGACCTTTTGTTATTACTAATGTATTTACTCATGGTGCAGTTGAAATCCAAAGCCCAAAAACAGATAAGGCATTCAAAGTGAATGGTCATAGATTGAAGCCTTACTATGAGAACTTTCCAATACAAGATGTGGAGGAGTTTCCACTTTTTGAGCCAAAGTATGTTGAATAATAATGGCATGGGTCTAAGTTAGGCTGAGGACAATAAACCAAGCGCTTCTTGGGAGGCAACCCAAAAGGATGGAGAGCATCTATTATATCAGATTTGCATATTCCTTACTCTCCATCATTCTATCTTTTATTGTTTTTCCTTTCTTTTGTTTAATAGTTCTTTTCTCTTACATATAATTCTTGCATTGGGGGATAATAGCATTACATTGAGGACAATGTAAAAATTATGTGTGGGGGGGAGAATTTAGGATTTTATTTAGAGTGTTTTGTTTTTGAGTTTTTTTTATGTTGTTTTTCTTTCTAATCCTTGTTTTGAAAATAACTAGATGTAAATATAATTTTTATTTTTTTACCCCGGTTAAATGGCGGATAACGGTACTCCGTGATTATTTAAATTGGTTCCATCAGCTACCCACAAAACTGATATTGTATATAAATTTCTCTTCCAATTTCTCTTTCAATTTTTTTTTTCATTTTTTTCAGGATGGATGATATTCTCACAAGATTGCAGAAACGATTTCCTCCTTTTCCTAGAAATATTTTACTGAAGCTTTACCAAGTTCGATTTGAAAGATTAAGAATGCTTATGCACAAAGGGATTCCTGAAGACATACGTTGGATAATTGAAGCCAAGGTACGTGAAGATGAATATCTTCCTGTTTTGCATTTACCAGGTACAGGTAGAAGCACTTTTGCAAAGAAGCGACGAGCAAAGCGTATGAGTTCAAACTGCCACAAATGTGCACGATGGACGTGTAACGGTAAATGTCGTTCTATTGGGATTCCGTCCTCTAATCGAGATGATAAAATTGAATTCATTAAGGATGGACTGAGTAAGGAGAATTTGGGTAATATCCAACTTTCTCTTGAGACGCATCCTAGTGGAGACGTACAAAGAGAAATTCTTGATTTATGGCTGCAATTCCAAAGGGAATGGCAACATCTCGGGAATCTGATGTTAAAAGACCCTGTTTGCCAGCTTGTAAGAAAACTGGATGGGAAGCATATCCTCGACTCATAGAAGGCGTTTAAGCTGTTTCTGGACGTAAAACCAGAGGAAGATGTGAGCCACAATCACAACTACAATAAATGACTTCTCAGCTTTTGGTTTGATTTGCAATAACTTTATTTTGGTTTAATTTACGTGTTGTTCGATTTGTATAATTATTCTCGTTTTTTTTATTTGTCTTTTACGGTTGATTTTTTCTTCTCTTTTTGATTTTCTTCCTGAAATCACGCAAAAATCTTTTGTTAGGTTAACATTTTCTTCTGACAGGTCAGATACACTTTCGGCGGCATTATTACTCTTGTCTGATTCACTACTCAGTCCTCTATATATTACACCATGTACTCATTCTCTTTCAGGCACTCGAAAAAAAAAAAATGGAAAGTACTTCGTCCCAGCGCATTAAAAAAATTTGTGTCTTTGGAGGTGCTTATCCCGGGAAAAATAACATATTCGCTGATTTGAAAGATTAAGAATGCTTATGCACAAAGGGATTCCTGAAGACATACGTTGGATAATTGAAGCCAAGGTACGTGAAGATGAATATCTTCCTGTTTTGCATTTACCAGGTACAGGTAGAAGCACTTTTGCAAAGAAGCGACGAGCAAAGCGCATGAGTTCAAATTGCCACAAATGTGCACGATGGACGTGTAACGGTAAATGTCGTTCTATTGGGATTCCGTCCTCTAATCGAGATGATAAAATTGAATTCATTAAGGATGGACTGAGTAAGGAGAATTTGGGTAATATCCAACTTTCTCTTGAGACGCATCCTAGTGGAGACGTACAAAGAGAAATTCTTGATTTATGGCCGCAATTCCAAAGGGAATGGCAACATCTTGGGAATCTGATGTTAAAAGACCCTGTTTGCCAGCTTGTAAGAAAACTGGATGGGAAGCATATCCTCGAGTCATAGAAGGCGTTTAAGCCGTTTCTGGACGTAAAACCAGAGGAAGATGTGAGCCACAATCACAACTACAATAAATGACTTCTCAGCTTTTGGTTTGATTTGCAATAACTTTATTTTGGTTTAATTTACGTGTTGTTCGATTTGTGTAATTATTCTCGTTTTTTTTTATTTGTCTTTTACGGTTGATTTTTTCTTCTCTTTTTGATTTTCTTCCTGAAATCACGCAAAAATCTTTTGTTAGGTTAACATTTTCTTCTGACAAGTCAGATACACTTTCGGCGACATTATTACTCTTGTCTGATTCACTACTCAGTCCTCTATATATTACACCATGTACTCATTCTCTTTCAGGCACTCGAAGAAAAAAAAAATGGAAAGTACTTCATCCCAGCGCATTAAAAAAATTTGTGTCTTTGGAGGTGCTTATCCAGGGAAAAATAACATATTCGCTGATGAAGCCATAAGAGTTGGAGTAATACTTGCCCAACAAAAGATCCACTTGATTTATGGAGGCGGTAGTAGGGTTTAATGGGAGCAGTCGCTACAGCAGCACACGCCGGAGGAAGTCCAGTTCTAGGAATCGTGCCAAAACTATTCACAAGTTTTTGTGGACCTACCGTGGGTAAGGAAATACAAGTCTGGAGTATCCCTGAACGGATGACAATCATGTACCATTCTGCCGATTCATTCATTGCTTTACCAGGAGGTCTGGGTACATTGGAAGAAATAGCTTGCGTGGCTTCTTGGTCATCTTTGGTCACAAATAAGAAACCCATTGGTTTGCTTAATATTAATGGTTATTTTAGTAATTTGCTTTCATATTTAGATAATGCTGTGGATAATGGATTCATGTTTTCAGAGGCAAGGAGAACCATAATTTCTGCTACAACCATTGAAGATTTACTTAAAAAGCTCCAAGCTTATGAGTGTTTATCTGCTACGGTTGTGTCGCAAACGCTCGGAAAAAGAAAAAGAGATATGGACGAGCAAGGAGTGGATTGCACTTTGTCTTTGTGACATTATCTAACATTTTGCTTGTTGTGTCTCATTTATAATAAGTGGTTAGCAACCTCTGCAGGTAATATCTCCTAAATTCTACCTTTAAAATTTGACATTGGGGACAATGTCATATTTTAGTAGGGGGTAAGGGACATATTTTGCTAATTTAAAAAAAAAAATTTGTTGTGTTTTAAGCCATTTAGAAGTATTCATTCTGAACAAGGTCTGAGTAAGGGAGACTTGAGACATACCTTGTCAGTTTGATTTCTTCTTTTCAAAAAAAAAAAAAAAATTGTTTGTTGTGTTTTAAGCAATTTAGAAGTATTCATTCTGAACAAGGTCTGAGTAAGGGAGACTTGAGACATACCTTGTCAGTTTGATTTTAATCTTTTTATGTTTACTTGTTAATTTTTGTTTAGAATTTAAGGATTATTTAGGTTGCATGAGTTTGTTTTGTTTTGAGTCTTAGTTGTTCCTATTCTTATGTTATTAGTTCTTTTCTCTTACACATGATTCTTTCATTTGGGTTAATAGACTTACATTGAGGACAATGTAAGAATTAAGTGTGGGGGGAATGATTTAGGATTTCTTTTATTTTTGTCTACTATTTTTTTTTTATGAGTCTTTATTATTATTTTTAGTGTGTTTTAGTTCCTTTTCAATACTATGATGAGATATGAATTGCATAAGTCTAAAACAGATTTATTAGTGAGAAGATTTTCATGAGAATCGAACTTGATATCAATCGTTTTATGAGCCAATGTTAATATGATATGTTGATTGAGAAAGAAGCATGTTTAGACTTAATCTGACTTGTATAATCATCCTTGTGAGTTTTTGAGCCTATAATGATTGATGCATTATATAAATCAATCTAATTTCTTTCTTGAGTGCTCTTATGATTACGTGATTCTCTAAAACTTGCTTTAGACCTTGTTGAGACTATATTGATGCATGTGACAACATGAATATGATAGAGGCATTAGGATTTTTAGTCAGGGCCAAACAGCCATCCCTTATTGATGTTCCAAGAGAACACACCCCTAGTGAGCCAATTTGAGCCTACATTGAATAAGCTATTTATTTGGTAACCACAACTTACACCTAGCCTAAATATAACCCTTCTTCTAAAGATGGATTATATATTTTGAGACATATTGCAAAAAAAAAAACAAGGGATATTTTTAGTTAAAAATTTGGGTTGGAAACAAAAGATAAGTGTGGGGGAAGAAAAGAAAAGAAAAAGTCAAGAGAAAAAGAAAGGGATCATTGTCAAATACATTCCCATATAAAAAAAAAAAATTCTTCTCTTGAACTTCTAGTTAAAGTAAAGAAAAAGATGTTACAAAGTTGTTTAGAATGCAGAAAAGGCCCAACATGAATATCCGGCCTAGATGACTATGTACTTGTAAAGAGTTTTGAGAAGTTTCTTTGTATGATCTTATTATGTCTCTAAACTCTATGAACTCTTTGGAACCTTTGTGATATTTTTATCCTTTTGTTCTTTAACCACATTATAACCCTTTGGCCCCATTACAACCTTGAATAAAGACCTCTTGATTTATGAAGTTGTATGATCTAAATAGTGGAGAATAGGTGGACAAGCAAGCATATGGTAGAAGTGTTTTCATGAGATTGATTGAGTGTAAACACTTTACCACTACTTCAAAGAGTGAAAATCAAGAGAGTATCCCATGTGAGAAGTTGAGATTAAGTTTGAATATGCACTATTTTGATTGAAATAACTTATGTTAATATTGGCTTAACTCAAACTATTTACATTCAAGTAAGATTTTTTGTGAATTTCTTTAAGCTATTGATTAGTTTTTAAGACTTGTTATAATTATTATTTTTAGTTTTTCTTATGTCTTCAATGTTTGTGGGTATCGTTCTAGTAAACCCTCACGAGACTAAACTCGTCCACTAGGGACACCTAGGGGTTTAAAGGCTTGTGTCACATGCTAAGTGCCACCGTGATTTCCTACGAAAGTGGATTAGATTAGATTTTCTTATTTTATTTGTTTTTGCTCGAGGACTAGCAACAATCTAAGTTTGGGGGTGTGATAACTCGTATAATTATATAGTTTTTAGTTATGTTTTATTATTGTTTTGTGTCAAATACGAGTTATTATTGTTTAGTCTAAATTGTGTTTATGATCTTTTATATTTTTATGTAATTTGGTGTTTTTCACAAGTTTCTTTGAGTGATTTCAGATTACTAGAATTAAGGGCAAATCCAGTTCAGTTCCAGTTCCGACACCTTTTTCCATATCAGCTATATCTGGAGTTTCACTGAAGCAATAAGGCTGAAATTTTAACCGTGCAAAGTTAAGAGGCATATCTATCTTTTTCATGTTTTACACTTCTTGAAACGGAGTCGTTTTCCCTAGCGAAATCGCCCATCAAGTTGGCTGATGTGCAATGACGTCTGTGCTGACCGGTTTTCGTGTTTTGCCCATATCTTCTTATCCACATCAGCAAATGAGCTGCTTTTAACGGCTATGGATCAGTAACTGACAGGGGAACATTTTTCTAGAAGACCATGTGATCAGATCAGGCCTCCAATATTGACAAAATCGACCATCAAGTTGGCTGATCAAAATTGTCATACAATATGACGAAAATTGTTAGAAAAATGCACCCACCTATTATACCTACCTTTGAAATTTGTAAAGCTTGTCTCTTGTCATTTAGCCCTCCAAAATGTATATAAATAGAGGGCCTTGGATGATTGTAGAGGATCATATTGTACATTGGTAGGATATTAGCCATTGTAATAAAATTCTCTAAGTTTTCTTCTTCTTTCTTTTCTCTAGTTTTCTTTTTCTTTATTTTCTTCTTCTTCTTTCTTTCTTTTATTTCCTTCTTAGATTCTCTTTAATTTTATGTTTATGTTTACAATGCCTATGCTAGGCTAAACTTCTATTTGGTTAAGGGTGATTTCAAAGCCCTAGACATGTTTTGTGATTGATTTTCAGATTCTATCTATCATTAATTTTCTATCAAAGTTGCTTATGTTCTTCTACAAGAATTGTTCATGATCTTGTCTTGATTTATTTAGCTGTACAACTAGATAGATCTTGATAAGTATCTATTGCTAGTCTAGGAGTCTTGATCCGTGTAATTGTCTTGATTTCCTATTCATAAGTGGCAATTTGTGATTAATGATTATGGTCAAGTTTTCAATAATTGCAAAGTGGAACATAACCTAAGTTGAACAATCCGAGCTTATGTGTTTGTTGCTTAGATCAACCTATCTTTCTCATCATAAAGCTGCCATTAAATTGAATTTAGAGAGCTTATTCTAGGTTGTTTAATGGTTAGAGATTAAATAGAGAGCTTGTTCTATTTAACGACAAACTAAGGAAAGATTGGGATAACAGAGCTTGTTGTTATCTACGGTTGTTAACTTTGATAGTTGGTTGATATTGATAGATCTGAAATTGATTCTTAATGATGTCTAGTGGTGGAGAATGAAACCTTAACCATATTTTTCATATTTGATTCTTCTTACTTACTTGTTTTCTTACTTTTCTAGTTTGCTTATTTTTAAAAGTATATTTATTTTTATTGGCTGGTTATACCGCCTAATTTGTATATTAACTTTGTTTTATTTTTAATGGCTGGTTATACCGCCTAATTTAGTATATATATTTTTATTGGCTGGTTATACCGCCTAATTTAGTATGTATATTTTTATTGGCTGGTTATACCGCCTTGCATCTTATTCTTATTATTTACTTTAGTTTAAATCTGGCTTCAAAAACCCCTTTTCTTTTATTGTTTTCTTTGAACGTAAGTTATAAACTAATAACTCATAGATTAAAACCCAATCCCTGAGGAGTCGACCCTTGCTAATCATTATACTTACAATTGATCTTTTTAGTGCAAGGTTAAATAAGATACACTCTTTTGGGTGCATCAGCATCCACAAAAAAGTTGTTTAAGATTTCCGGCATTTGTAATTCATGTTCCTCCTCCTTGAACTTTGCAAATCTATTAGGAAAGGTGGAAAAGAAACATTAGTAAAAATTGGAACCTTAAACGTTACCTCAGGTGCCAAAGTACTCTTATTTGGATTTGTGGCTTCATTATCCTCAAGAATAAAATCATATCTAATTTTGTCTAATCCTCATCTTGTTTCTCATTCCTCAAGGTCACAATAGTAACATTCTCCTTTGGTTTAATCATCTTTTGGGTAGGGAGTTCTTCAGATCTTTGTGCTACCCATCCCGCCATACTACTAGCCAATTGGCTCATTTGCTTTTCCAAACTCTGGATGGTTGCCCTTGTTTCCTGTTGAAATTGCAAAGTATCAGTAACAAGAGAATAGACAAGATCTTCTAAAGAAGTACCTGAGTTTTAAGTCATATGTGATGGCTGAAAAAGATCTGGTTCTTGAGACCATGATTGATTGAAGTTAGATTGATGAGTGTAATTGGCATAAGGATCTACTTGGAAATTTTTCGAGTAGCCATAATTAGTATGATCCCACCATTCCTCATGGTAAGTGTTTGAGTAATGATCATGCGGTTGGTCTTGGAACCATTGATGGCCTTGACATCCTCCCATGGCCAATTATTGAACTGGGGAGGTGAGATTGGCTTGTTGATTCTCCATGTTCATGTATGCCACCAACTCTTCAAGTGTTAGATTGCTCAATTCCAACGTTTTTTTTTTTAATTTTTTTTTCAAAATTTGAAAAGAAAAACCTGTATGTACAAGAAAATAATACTAATTAGAACTGAAAATAAAAATAAACCAAGTACCAAATAAACTAAAGAGAGCAATCCCCGGCAACGGCGCCAAAAACTTGATGCACCCAAAAAAGTGTAATTTAACATGGCACCTAAAAAGAATCAATTGTAGAGTATAGTAGTTAGCAAGGGTCGAGTCCTCAGGGATTGGGTTTTAGTTTATAAGTTAATAGTTTAAAACTTAAATTCAAGAACAATAATAGAAAAGGGGTTTTTGAAATCAGATTTAAACTAAAGTAAATAATAAGAATGAGAAAACAAGTAATTAAGAAGAATCAAATATTAAAAATATGGTAAAGGTTTCATTCTCCACCACTAGACATCATTAAGAATCAATTTCATATCTATCAGCATTAATTAGCTATCAAAGTTAACAACCGTAGATAACAACAAGCTCTGTTACCCCAATCTTTCCTTAGTTCGTCGTTAAATAGAACAAGCTCTCTATTTAATCTCTAACTATCAAACAACCTAGAATAAGCTCTCTAAGTTCAATTTAATAGCAGCTTTATGATGAGAAAGATAGGTTGATCTAAGCAACAAACACATAAGCTCGGATTGTTCAACTTAGGTTATGTTCCACTTTGCAATTATTGAAAACTTGACCATAATCATTAATCACAAATTGCCACTTATGAATAGGAAATCAAGACAATTACACGGATCAAGACTCCTAAACTAGCATTAGACAATTATCAAGGTTTATCTAGTTGGCCACCTAAACAAATCAAAACATCATCATGAACAATTTTAATGGAAGAACATAAGCAACTTTGATAGAAAACAATGATAGATAGATTCTGAAAATCAATTGCAAAACATGTCTAGGGCTTTGAAATCACCCTTAACCAAATAAAAGTTTAGCCTGACATAGACATAGATAATATATACATAAAACTAAAAAGAAAATAAAAGAATAAAGAAGAAGAAGAAGAATGATGATCCTTTGAGTCTCCTCAAAAGATGTCTAGTTTGTGGCTCAAAAGATGGTATTTATAGAGCTTTCAAACCCTGACAATAAGTCCTTGCCGCACAAGTAAGCCTGGAGGTGCAAAAATCACGTTTTTGCCTTTTTTTTTTCGATTTGCGATTAGGGTTTTTCTGGCTGCAGGGTTCTTTAGGGAGATCTTCTAGCGCCATTTTGAATGCCCATTTCTTATCCAATTTATGCCCATAATATATCGTTGGAAAGATAATCAAGTTAAATTCAAAAGTCAAGAAGGAAGTTTCTTCAAATAAAGAGTCTATCATCATGTTTTCCTTATAACAAGCTCTGGAGGTTAAATCTGCCTGATTGCTTTTCAACCAGAAATTGATATTTTTGACTCCCAAGTCTTCTTCCATCTTGTGATTACGATTTTGTAAGCTCTTTACCATCATTATTGACATCTTTTGACTTCATTCTCCTTATTGTACATAAAATTCAAAAATATATTATAAGTAAACAAGATAAAGATCGAAAACATAACAAAAACTAAAGGTAGAAAGGCATAAAATGTATATTTTATGAGCTTATCAAATACCCCCACACTTAGATTTTTGCTAGTCCTCGAGCAAAACAAAATAAAAATAAAATAAGAAAATCTAATCTAATCCACTTTCGTAGGAAATCACGGTGGCACTTAGCATGTGACACAAGCCTTTAAACCCCAAGGTGTCCCTAGTGGACGAGTTTAGTCTCGTGAGGGTTTACTAGAATGATACCCACAAACATTGAAAAACTAAAATATAAATAAACTACATATACTAAAAAAATTTACTCCTAATCTTTTCAATATAAATTAGAGACAATCTTTGAACAAGTCTATAAACTAATCAATAGCTCAAAGAATTTCACAAAAAATCATGCTTGAATGTAAATTGTTTGAGTTAAGCCAATATTAACATAACATATTTCAATCAAAATAGTGCATATTCAAACTTAATCTCAACTTCTCACATGGGATACACTCATGATTTTCACTCTTTAAAGTAGTGGTAAAGTGTTTACACTCAATCAATCTCATGAAAACAGTTCTACCATATGCTTGCTTGTCCACCTATTTTCCACTATTTAGATCATGCAACTTCATAAATCAAGAGGTCTTTAATCAAGGTTGTAATGGGACCAAAGGGTTATATTGTGGTTAAAGAACAAAAGGATAAAGATATCACAAAGGTTCCAAAGAGTTCATAGAGTTTAGAGACATAATAAGATCATACAAATAAAACTTCTCAAAACTCTTACAAAGCACATAATAACATAGGCTAAATATTCATGTTGAGCCTTTGCTTCATTCTAACCAACTTTGTAACATCTTTTTCTTTACTTTAACTAGAAGTTCAAGAGAAGATTTTTTTTTTTCAATATGGGAATGTATTTGACAATGATCCCTTTTTTTTTTCTTGACTTTTTCTTTTCTTTTCTTCCCCCACACTTATCTTTTATTTCCAACCCAAATTTTCAACTAAAAATATCCCTTGTTTTTTGCAATATGTCTCAAAATATATAATCCATCTTTAGAACAAGGGTAAGTATATAAGTATATTTAGGCTAGGTGTAAGTTATGGTTACCAATAAAATAGCATATTTAATGTAGGCTAAAATTGGCTCACTAGTGGGGATGTTCTCTTAGAACATTAATAATGGATGGCTGTTTGGCTCTGGTTATAATCCTAATGCCTCTGTCATATTCATGTTATCACATGTATCAATATAGTCTCAAACGGTTTAAAGCAAGTTCTAGAGAATCATGTAATCATAAGAGCACTCAAGAAATAAATTAGATTGATATGTATAATGCATCAATCATATAGGCTCAAAACTCACAAGGATGATTATACAAGTCAATTTTAAGTCTAAACATGCTTCTTTCTCAATCAACATATCATATCAACATTGGCTCATAAAAATTAGTATCAAGCTTAATTCTCATGAAAATCTTCTCACTAATAACCAGTTTAGACCTATGCAATTCATATCTCATCATTATATTAAAAAGGAACTAAAACACACTAAAAATAATAATAATAATAATAATAAAGACTCATAAAAAAAATAGTAGACAAAAATAAAAGAAATCCTAAATCATTCCCCCCACACTTAATTCTTACATTGTCCTCAATGTAAGTCTATTAACCCAAATGAAAGAATCATGTGTAAGAGAAAAGAACTAATAACATAAGAATAGGAACAACTAAGACTCAAAACAGAACAAACTCATGCAACCTAAATAATCCTCAAATACTAAACAAAAAATTAACAAATAAACATAAAAAAGAAAAAGAAAAACAATAAAAATAATAAAAGAAAAAAGAAAGAGAAAGAGAAAGAGAAAGCAAATCTGAATATGGCAGGTTGGCAATTTCTTCTTTAATTGGGCTGCCTTCCCAATTAACACTTGAGTTAGTGTTTTGAATCTAACCAACACCCATTCTTGGAATTTTAGGCTTGTCAGGCTCATACATGAAATTTCCCAAATTTATACGTTTGAGAGGAAGCTTTCTTTGCAAAACAGTGGATGCATTCTCCATTACAATTATTATTCCATCATCCTTGGATTACCGTTAGAGGCCAGACACTTGTGTGGCTTGAAGTCTCGGATTGATAGCTTGGTGTTCAGGTTTGAGTGGGCTGTTTGTAAACTCAAGATTACTAGATCTTTGAGTTAAGGTATGATTTCTAATCATATGTATGCTTTATCCTTACAAGATCGCATTAAAATTTTACAAGCATGATACTGTAATATTCGACTATCTCTTTGTTTATTATTCCGCTGCATTCATGTTCTTCTTTAATTCGTTTATTGTTTGAGCATGAGGTCGAATCCCAACACTAAAATCATCCATAATCTAAATATATGCTAACATGCCTTGCACCTTTCAATGGTACCATCTACTTTTCTCTCGATGTTGAGAACCCATTTGTTCCCAACGACCTTTTTATCTTTA
This sequence comes from Fremontodendron californicum, assembly GCA_030761205.1. Classification (NCBI taxonomy): domain Eukaryota; kingdom Viridiplantae; phylum Streptophyta; class Magnoliopsida; order Malvales; family Malvaceae; genus Fremontodendron; species Fremontodendron californicum. Next base: position 3,542,071 of record JAULJL010000019.1, on the reverse strand, counting down.
GTAAGATCAACTAAGTCTCATACTTTATTCACATGCATAGATTCTAATTCATTTTCCATTGCAATTATCCGTTTATCACAATCTGGACTTTCAAGAGCTTCTTTCAAATTTTGAGGTTCATCATCCACAGATAACACCAAATGAGCCTCATTTTCATCCAAAATCCACCACTTACTTGGAGTTTTGAGTTTTCGAGAAGAACGTCTAAGAACAGTAGGAGCATTATGTTCTTCTTGATCATGCACATTTGCATTAAGTTCTTCATGAGGTAATGATAACTCGTATAATTATATAGTTTTTAGTTATGTTTTATTAATGTTTTGTGTCAAATACGAGTTATTATTGTTTAGTCTAATTGTGTTTATGATCTTTTATATTTTTATGTATTTTGGTGTTTTTCACAAGTTTCTTTGAGTGATTTCAGATTACTAGAATTAAGGGCAAATCCAGTTCAGTTTCAGTTCCGACACCTTTTACCATATCAGCTATATCTCGAGTTTCACTGAAGAAATAAGGCTGAAATTTGTAGCCATGCAAAGCTAAGAGGCATATCTATCTTTTTCATGTTTTACACTTCTTAAAACGGAGTCGTTTTCCCTAGCGAAATCGACCATCAAGGTGGCTGATGTGTAATGACATCTGTGCTGACATGTTTTCGTATTATGCCCGTATCTTCTTATCCACATCAGCAAATGAGCTGATTCCAACGGCTATGGTTCCGTAACTGATAGGGGAACCTTTGTCTAGAAGACCATGTGATCAGATCAGGCCTCCAATATTGAATAAATCGACCATCAAGGTGGCTGATGTGTAATGACATCTGTGCTGACATGTTTTCGTATTTTGCCCATATCTGCTTAACCACATCAGCAAATGAGCTGATTCCAACGGCTATGGTTCCGTAACTGATAGGGGAACCTTTTTCTAGAAGACCATGTGATCAGATCAGGCCTCCAATATTGACGAAATCGACCATCAAGTTGGCTGATCAAAATCGTCATATACCTACCTTTGAAATTTGTAAAGCTTGTCTCTTGTCATTTAGCCCTCCAAAATGTGTATAAATAGAGGGCCTTGGATGATTGTAAGGGATCATATTGGAGATTGGTAGGATATTAGCCATTTTAACAAAATTCTCTAAGTCTTCTTCTTCTTTCTTTTCTCTAGTTTTCTTTTTCTTTAGAAAGAGCAAGAGGTTGGATAATTAATATTCTTCTTCTTCTTCTTTCTTTCTTTTATTTTCTTCTTAGATTCTATTTAATTTTATGTTTATAATGCCTATGCTAGGCTAAACTTCTATTTGGTTAAGGGTGATTTCAAAGCCCTAGACATGTTTTGTGATTGATTTTCAGATTCTATCTATCATTAATTTTCTATCAAAGTTGCTTATGTTCTTCTACAAGAATTGTTCATGATGTTGTCTTGATTTGTTTAGGTGTACAACTAGATAGATCTTGATAATTATCTATTGCTAGTTTAGGAGTCTTGATCCGTGTAATTGTCTTGATTTCCTATTCATAAGTGGCAATTTGTGATTAATGATTATGGTCAAGTTTTCAATAATTGCAAAGTGGAACATAACCTAAGTTGAACAATCCGAGCTTATGTGTTTGTTGCTTAGATCAACCTATCTTTCTCATCATAAAGCTGCCATTAAATTGAATCTAGAGAGCTTATTCTAAGTTGTTTGATGGTTAGAGATTAAATAGAGAGCTTGTTCTATTTAACGACAAACTAAGGAAAGATTGGGATAACAGAGCTTGTTGTTATCTACGGTTGTTAACTTTGATAGTTGGTTGATATTGATAGATCTGAAATTGATTCTTAATGATGTCTAGTGGTGGAGAATGAAACCTTAACCATATTTTTCATTTTTGATTCTTCTTACTTGTTTTCTTACTTTTCTAGTTTGCTTATTTTTAAAAGTATATTTATTTTTATTGGCTGGTTATACCGCCTAATTTGTATATTAATTTTGTTTTATTTTTATTGGCTGGTTATACCGCCTAATTTAGTATATATATTTTTATTGGCTGGTTATACCGCCTAATTTAGTATATATATTTTTATTGGCTGGTTATACCGCCTTGCATCTTATTCTTATTATTTACTTTAGTTTAAATCTAGCTTCAAAAACCCCTTTTCTTTTATTGTTCTTGAATTTAAGTTTTAAACTATCAACTTATAAACTAAAACCCAATCCCTGAGGACTCGACCCTTGCTAACTACTATACTTACAATTGATCTTTTTAGTGCAAGGTTAAATAAGATACACTCTTTTGGGTGCATCAAATTTTTGGCGCCGTTGCCGGGGATTGCTTTCTTTAGTTTATTAGTTTATTGGTTTATTCTTATTTTCTGTTCTAATTATTTACTTTCTTATATTTTTTTATTAGTGAATGTTCCAAGCTCCCGAAAAAGACTTACGACTTAGAAAAATTCGGGAATTTATAACTTCTCACCAACAACCAATCGAGGAGTTGATCCAAAACATCCAAGAGAAGCAAGGAGAGATGGCAGCAGCTGACAACCGAACTCTCAAGGAGCTAGCCGCTCCGGACTTGGGTCAACAACCATTATGCATTGAATATGCTAATCTTGAGGTAGCTTTTGAATTAAAATCTGGTTTGATTCACCTTCTCCCAACTTTTCATGGTTTTGCAGGAGAGGATCCAAATAAGCACCTCAAGGAATTCCATGTAGTTTGCTCAAGCATGAGACCAACAGGGGTCACGGAAGAGCAAGTTAAGTTGAGAGCCTTCCCATTCTCTCTAGCTGATTCAGCAAAGGAATGGCTCTACTATCTACCATCCGGGACCATCACTACATGGAATGATTTGAAGAAAGCATTCTTGGAAAGGTATTTCCCAGCATCTAAGGCTGCCAACATTAGGAAAGAGATATGTGGGATTCGGCAATACAACGGAGAGTCCTTATATGAATATTGGGAGAGGTTCAAGAAACTTTGTGCATCATGTCCACACCATCAAATAAGTGAACAACTTCTCATCCAATACTTCTATGAAGGTCTCATGCCCATGGAGAGAAGTATGATAGATGCCGCTAGTGGGGGAGCTCTAGTTGATAAGACTCCCAGGGCTGCTAGAACATTAATCTCCAACATGGCAGCCAATTCTCAACAGTTCTCAATGAGACAAGATCCACCACCACAATCCAAGAGAGTTAATGAGGTAAGTATATCATCCCTTGAACAAAAATTTGATAAACTGACTTCTCTTGTTCAACAATTGGCTGTAGGTAAAATACAACAAATAAAGGCTTGTGGCATATGTTCAAACATAGGGCACCAAACTGATATGTGTCCAACACTTCAAGAGGATACCAATGAACATGTGAATGCCATGGGTGGATTTCAGAACCAATCAAGGAAATATGATCCCTACTCAAACACATACAATCCAGGATGGAGGGATCATCCAAACTTCAATTATGGAGGGAACCAATCACAAACTATTCCTCCACCATTTGACCATAGGCCACCGGGTTTTCAGCAAAGAGTGCAACAACCATACCAAACCCGACAACAACTACCACCCACCCAAAATTCAGGTACTTCTCTTGAAGATCTTGTTAAAGCTCTTTCTACTAATACAATTCAATTTCAACAGGAAACAAAGACAAGTATTCGAAATTTGGAGACTCAAATAGGGCAATTGGCAACAACCATGAGTCAAATGCAAGCAAGGGATTCTGGGAAATTACCTTCCCAAACCATAGTGAATCCAAGAGAGAATGCCAATGCTATAAATTTAAGAAGTGGGAAACAGCTAGAGACACCACAAAATGATAGTGCTCAAGGGGAGAACAATACCATGGCATCCTCTTCACATCCCAACGAGCCACTAAAAAAGGTAATTCCTAAACCATCCTTTCCTTCTTATATAACTCCTCCACCTTTTCCTAGCAGGTTAGCAAAGTCCAAGAAGGAGGAGCAAGAGAAGGAAATTTTGGAAACCTTCCGGAAAGTAGAGGTGAACATTCCTTTACTAGATGCTATCAAGCAAGTGCCAAGATATGCCAAGTTCCTAAAAGAGTTGTGCACATCTAAACGGAAGTTGAAATGGAATGAAAAGGTAAGTGTGGGGGAGAATGTGTCAGCTGTTCTTCAAAAGAAACTCCCACCTAAATGCAAGGATCCAGGTATGTTTACCATTCCTTGTAAGATAGGCAACACCAGGTTTGAGCGTGCTATGCTAGATCTAGGGGCATCTATTAATGTCATGCCATATTCAATTTATGCTTCATTGAATCTAGGACCATTAGAGGAAACCGGTGTTATAATACAACTTGCTGACCGTTCTAACACTTATCCAAGAGGAGTTGTAGAAGACGTTCTTGTACAGGTTAATGAATTGGTTTTTCCCGCTGACTTTTATGTTATTGAGATGGAAGATGAGATGTCTTCTAATCCCACACCTATTCTATTAGGGAGACCATTCTTGAAAACAGCAAGAACTAAAATAGATGTACATGATGGCACTTTAACTATGGAATTTGATGGTGAAATAATTCGCTTTAACATTTTTGAGGCCATGAGATATCCTAGTGATGTGCATTCTGTTTTTAATATTGATATAATTGACTCACTAGTGCAGCAAGCTTATGAGCTAGATGGTGAAGATAGTGTGGAAATAGTCCTTAGCAACCATCTCGGAATGGGGAATGCTAAACTAGCCTTGAGTGACCATGTGGAAGGGGCACTAGAATCTTTACACTCGCTGCAACCTAAAGATGCAAGGTTTGATGTTTCATTTATTGATTTGCCTTTATCTAATGAGAAACTTCTACCTTCCATTTTGCAGGCACCAACTTTAGAATTGAAACCACTACCGAACCACTTGAAATATTTGTTCTTAGGGGAAAAGGACACACTACCTGTCATCATTGCCAAAGAGCTCACACCTTTGCAAGAAGAGCGACTTATCCGGGTGCTTAGAGAGCATAAAACAGCAATTGGTTGGACAATTGCCGATATCAAGGGAATAAGCCCATCCATGTGCATGCACCGGATTTTGTTAGAGGAAGGGTCTAAACCAACAAGAGAAGCACAAAGAAGATTGAACCCTCCTATGATGGAGGTTGTGAAAAAGGAGATACTGAAGCTCCTAGATGTTGGAGTGATCTATCCTATCTCGGATAGCAAATGGGTGAGCCCAGTCCAAGTGGTTCCAAAGAAATCAGGAGTAACGGTGGTAACAAATAATGAGAATGAACTTGTTCCTACTAGGATTCAAACAGGATGGCGAGTTTGTATTGATTATCGTAAACTTAATTCCACAACTCGCAAAGACCACTTTCCTTTACCTTTTATTGATCAAATGCTTGAAAGGTTAGCTGGCCATTCTCATTATTGTTTTCTTGATGGTTTTTCAGGTTATAATCAGATAGCCATTGCTCCGGAGGACCAAGAGAAAACAACATTCACATGTCCATTTGGTACTTTTGCATACCGGCGTATGCCATTTGGTCTTTGTAATGCACCAGCTACATTCCAAAGGTGTATGGTTAGCATATTTTCAGATTATGTAGAGAATATCATAGAAGTGTTTATGGATGATTTTAGTGTCTATGGTGATTCTTTTGATAGATGTCTAGAGAACCTTACACTTGTACTTGAAAGATGCATGGAAACTAACCTTGTTTTGAATTGGGAAAAATGTCACTTTATGGTAGAACAAGGAATAGTTTTGGGCCATGTTATTTCTTCTAGAGGGATAGAGGTTGATAAGTCTAAAATAGATATTATGCATTCTTTACCACCTCCCACAAATGTGAGAGAGGTTCGTTCTTTTCTTGGACATGCAGGTTTCTATAGGAGATTTATCAAAGACTTCTCAAAGATCACATTACCTCTTTGCAAGCTACTACAAAAAGATGTGGTTTTCCACTTTGATGATAAATGCAAAGAGGCGTTTGAAACATTGAAGGGACTCTTGACATCAGCTCCTATCATCCAACCACCAGATTGGAATGTACCTTTTGAAATCATGTGTGATGCTAGTGACTATGCCATTGGAGCTGTTTTGGGCCAACGGGTTGGGAAAGCCTCACATGCCATTTATTATGCCTCAAGAACTCTTAATGATGCTCAATTGAACTATTCCACTACTGAAAAAGAACTTTTGGCTGTTGTATTTGCTTTAGAAAAATTTCGATCTTATTTAATTGGTACTAAAGTAATTGTATTTTCTGACCATGCAGCCCTTAAGTACTTACTCACTAAAAAGGAGGCCAAACCAAGGTTGATTAGATGGATACTTCTCTTACAAGAGTTTGATTTGGAGATAAAAGATAAGAGAGGTAGTGACAACCTGGTTGCGGACCATCTTAGCCGTTTAGTTCATGAAGATGATGCACTACCCTTGAATGAGAACTTTCCGGATGAGCAACTTCTTTTTATAAGAACAACAACTCCTTGGTATGCTGATATTGTTAATTACTTAGTTACCAAGAAGTTGCCACAAGAGTTGACACAAGCTCAAAGAAATAAGATCAAGAGTGATGCCAAATACTACATATGGGATGATCCTTACCTTTGGAAGCATTGCTCCGATCAGATTATAAGAAGGTGTGTACTCGAAACTGAATTTCAATCTATTCTCACCTTTTGTCACTCTTATGCATGTGGAGGACACTTTGGATCCAAAAGAACAGCCATGAAAGTTCTTGATTCTGGATTTTATTGGCCTACCATATTCAAAGATGCATACCTCTTTTGCAAGTCATGTGATCGTTGCCAAAGAACTGGTAACTTAGGTGCTAGAAATCAAATGCCTCAAACTCCAATACTTATTGTTGAAATTTTTGATGTATGGGGCATGGATTTCATGGGACCTTTTCCTCCTTCTTTTGGTAATCTTTATATTTTACTTGCCGTTGATTATGTTTCAAAGTGGGTGGAAGCAAAATCCACTAGGACTAATGACTCTAAAGTTGTTTCAGATTTTGTCAAGACTAACATCTTGGCTAGGTTTGGAACGCCAAAGGCCATAATCAGCGATAGAGGTACTCACTTTTGCAATAGGACTATGGAAGCACTTTTGAGGAAGTATAACATCACACACAAGGTCTCCACCTCATATCATCCTCAAACTAGTGGGCAAGCTGAAGTGTCAAACCGAGAAGTTAAGTCCATCCTTGAAAAGACAGTTAATCCAAATAGGAAGGATTGGAGTTCACGACTTGATGATGCACTTTGGGCTTATAGGACAGCATATAAGACACCCATTGGTATGTCTCCTTATCGACTTGTTTATGGTAAGCCTTGTCATCTTCCGGTTGAATTGGAACATAAATCATATTGGGCTATCAAACAATGCAACATGGAGATGGATGAGATAGGAAAGAAAAGAAAACTTGACCTACAAGAATTAGAGGAGATAAGGAATGATGCCTATCAGAATTCTAGGATTTACAAGGAAAATACTAAGGCATTCCATGACAAGATGATATCAAGAAAAGAATTTGTTGTTGGACAAAAAGTTCTTCTCTTCCATTCACGCCTTAAGTTATATCCAGGTAAGTTACGTTCTCGTTGGGTTGGACCTTTTGTTATTACTAATGTATTTACTCATGGTGCAGTTGAAATCCAAAGCCCAAAAACAGATAAGGCATTCAAAGTGAATGGTCATAGATTGAAGCCTTACTATGAGAACTTTCCAATACAAGATGTGGAGGAGTTTCCACTTTTTGAGCCAAAGTATGTTGAATAATAATGGCATGGGTCTAAGTTAGGCTGAGGACAATAAACCAAGCGCTTCTTGGGAGGCAACCCAAAAGGATGGAGAGCATCTATTATATCAGATTTGCATATTCCTTACTCTCCATCATTCTATATTTTATTGTTTTTCTTTTCTTTTGTTTAATAGTTCTTTTCTCTTACAAGATGTAAATATAATTTTTAATTTATTTTTTTTAACCCCGGTTAAATGGCGGATAACGGTACTCCGTGATTATTTAAATCGGTTCCATCAGCTACCCACAAAACTGATATTGTATATAAATTTCTCTTCCAATTTCTCTTTCAATTTTTTTTTTCATTCTTTTTTTTTCAGGATGGATGATATTCTCACAAGATTGCAGAAACGATTTCCTCCTTTTCCTCGAAATATTTTACTGAAGCTTTACCAAGTTCGACTTGAGAGATTAAGAATGCTTATGCACAAAGGGATTCCTGACGACATACGTTGGCTAATTGAAGCCAAGGTACGTGAAGATGAATATCTTCCTGTTTTGCATTTACCAGGTACAGGTAGAAGCACTTTTGCAAAGAAGCGACGAGCAAAGCGCATGAGTTCAAATTGCCACAAATGTGCACGATGGACGTGTAACGGTAAATGTCGTTCTATTGGGATTCCGTCCTCTAATCGAGATGATAAAATTGAATTCATTAAGGATGGACTGAGTAAGGAGAATTTGGGTAATATCCAACTTTCTCTTGAGACGCATCCTAGTGGAGACGTACAAAGAGAAATTCTTGATTTATGGCCGCAATTCCAAAGGGAATGGCAACATCTTGGGAATCTGATGTTAAAAGACCCTGTTTGCCAGCTTGTAAGAAAACTGGATGGGAAGCATATCCTCGACTCATAGAAGGCGTTTAAGCCGTTTCTGGACGTAAAACCAGAGGAAGATGTGAGCCACAATCACAACTACAATAAATGACTTCTCAGCTTTTGGTTTGATTTGCAATAACTTTATTTTGTTTTAATTTACGTGTTGTTCGATTTGTGTAATTATTCTCGTTTTTTTTTATTTGTCTTTTACGGTTGATTTTTTCTTCTCTTTTTGATTTTCTTCCTGAAATCACGCAAAAATCTTTTGTTAGGTTAACATTTTCTTCTGACAGGTCAGATACACTTTCGGCGACATTATTACTCTTGTCTGATTCACTACTCAGTCCTCTATATATTACACCATGTACTCATTCTCTTTCAGGCACTCGAAAAAAAAAAAATGGAAAGTACTTCATCCCAGCGCATTAAAAAAATTTGTGTCTTTGGAGGTGCTTATCCAGGGAAAAATAACATATTCGCTGATGAAGCCATAAGAGTTGGAGTAATACTTGCCCAACAAAAGATCCACTTGATTTATGGAGGCGGTAGTACGGGTTTAATGGGAGCAGTCGCTACAGCAGCACACACCGGAGGAAGTCCAGTTCTAGGAATCGTGCCAAAACTATTCACAAGTTTTTGTGGACCTACCGTGGGTAAGGAAATACAAGTCTGGAGTGTCCCTGAACGGATAACAATCATGTACCATTCTGCCGATGCATTCATTGCTTTACCAGGAGGTCTGGGTACATTGGAAGAAATAGCTTGCGTGGCTTCTTGGTCATCTTTGGTCACAAATAAGAAACCCATTGGTTTGCTTAATATTAATGGTTATTTTAGTAATTTGCTTTCATATTTAGATAATGCTGTGAATAATGGATTCATGTTTTCAGAGGCAAGGAGAACCATAATTTCTGCTACAACCATTGAAGATTTACTCAAAAAGCTCCAAGCTTATGAGTGTTTATCTGCTACGGTTGTTTCGCAAACGCTCGGAAAAAGAAAAAGAGATATGGACGAGCAAGGAGTGGATTGCACTTTGTCTTTGTGACATTATCTAACATTTTGTTTGTTGTGTCTCAGTTATAATAAGTGGTTAGCAACCTCTGCAGGTAATATCTCCTAAATTCTACCTTTAGTAGGGGGTAAGGGACATATTTTGCAAAAAAAAAAAAAAAAAAAAAAAAAAATTGATGTGTTTTAAGCCATTTAGAAGTATTCATTTTGAACAAGGTCTGAGTAAGGGAGACTTGAGACATACCTTGTCAGCTTGATTTCTTCTTTTCAAAAAAAAAAAAAAACAAAAAAAAAACAAAAAAAAAAAAACAAAAAAAGTTTGTTGTGTTTTAAGCAATTTAGAAATATTCATTCTGAACAAGGTCTGAGTAAGGGAGACTTGAGACACACCTTGTCAGTTTGATTTTAATCTTTTTATGTTTACTTGTTAATTTTTGTTTAGTATTTTAAGATTATTTAGGTTGCATGAGTTTGTTTTGTTTTGAGTCTTAGCTGTTCCTATTCTTATGTTATTAGTTCTTTTCTCTTACACATAATTCTTTCATTTGGGTTAATAGACTTACATTGAGGACAATGTAAGAATTAAGTGTGGGGGGAATGATTTAGGATTTCTTTTATTTTGTCTATTATTTTTTTTTAGTCTTTATTATTATTATTATTATTTTTTTTTTTTGAGTTTTAGTTCCTTTTTAATACAATGATGAGATATGAATTGCATAAGTCTAAAACAGATTTATTAGTGAGAAGATTTTCATGAGAATTAAGCTTGATACTAATTTTTATGAGCCAATGTTAATATGATATGTTGATTGAGAAAGAAGCATGTTTAGACTTAAAACTGACTTGTATAATCATCATTGTGAGTTTTTGAGCCTAAAATGATTGATGCATTATACAAATCAATCTAATTTCTTTCTTGAGTGCTCTTATGATTACATGATTCTCTAGAACTTGCTTTGAACCGTTTGAGACTATATTGATACATGTGACAACATGAATATGATAGAGGCATTAGGATTATAACCAGAGCCAAACAGCCATCCATTATTAATGTTCTAAGAGAACATCCCCACTAGTGAGCCAATTTGAGCCTACATTAAATATGCTGTTTTATTGGTAACCACAACTTACACCTAGTCTAAATATACTTATATCCTTACCCTTGTTCTAAAGATGGATTATATATTTTGAGACATATTGCAAAAAACAAGGGATATTTTTAGTTGAAAATTTGGGTTAGAAACAAGAAATAAGTGTGGGGGGAAAAGAAAAGAAAAGTCAAGAGAAAAAGAAATTGAATACTGGCAAATACATTCCTAAGTAAAAAATATGAATCATCTCTTGAATTTGTGGAAAAAGAAAAAGATGTTACAAAGTTGTTTAGAATGAAGAAAAGGCCCAACATGAATATTCGGCCTAGGTGACTATGTACTTGTAAAGAGTTTTGAGAAGTTTCTTTGTATGATCTTATTATGTCTCTAAACTTTATGAACTCTTTGGAGCCTTTGTGATATCTTTATCCTTTTGTTATTCAACCACATTACAAACCCCTTGGCCCCATTACAACCTTGATTAAAGACCTCTTGATTCATGAAGTTGTATGATCTAAATAGTGGAGAATAGGTGGACAAGCAAGAATATGGTAGAACGGTTTTCATGAGATTGATTGAGTGTAAACACTTCACCACTACTTTAAAGAGTGAAAATCATGAGGGTATATCATGTGAGAAGTTGAGATTAAATTTGAACATGCACTATTTTGATTGAGATATGTTATGTTAATATTGGCTTAACTCAAACAATTTACATTCAAGCATGAATTTTTGTGAAATTCTTTAAGCTATTGATTAGTTTATAAGACTTGTTCAAAGATTGTCTCTAATTTGTATTGAAAGGATTAGGAGTAAATATTTTTAGTATATGCAGTTTATTTATATTTTAGTTTTTCAATGTTTGTGGGTATCGTTCTAGTAAACCCTCACGAGACTAAACTCGTCCACTAGGGACACCTAGGGGTTTAAAGGCTTATGTCACATGCTAAGTGCCACCGTGATTTCCTACGAAAATGGATTAGATTAGATTTTCTTATTTTATTTTTATTGAGTCGTTGCTAGGGACTAGCAACAATCTAAGTGTGGGGGTGTGATAACTCGTATAATTATATAGTTTTTAGTTATGTTTTATTAATGTTTTGTGTCAAATACGAGTTATTATTGTTTAGTCTAATTGTGTTTATGATCTTTTATATTTTTATGTATTTTGGTGTTTTTCACAAGTTTCTTTGAGTGATTTCAGATTACTAGAATTAAGGGCAAATCCAGTTCAGTTTCAGTTCCGACACCTTTTACCATATCAGCTATATCTCGAGTTTCACTGAAGAAATAAGGCTGAAATTTGTAGCCATGCAAAGCTAAGAGGCATATCTATCTTTTTCATGTTTTACACTTCTTAAAACGGAGTCGTTTTCCCTAGCGAAATCGACCATCAAGGTGGCTGATGTGTAATGACATCTGTGCTGACATGTTTTCGTATTATGCCCGTATCTTCTTATCCACATCAGCAAATGAGCTGATTCCAACGGCTATGGTTCCGTAACTGATAGGGGAACCTTTGTCTAGAAGACCATGTGATCAGATCAGGCCTCCAATATTGAATAAATCGACCATCAAGGTGGCTGATGTGTAATGACATCTGTGCTGACATGTTTTCGTATTTTGCCCATATCTGCTTAACCACATCAGCAAATGAGCTGATTCCAACGGCTATGGTTCCGTAACTGATAGGGGAACCTTTTTCTAGAAGACCATGTGATCAGATCAGGCTTCCAATATTGACGAAATCGACCATCAAGTTGGCTGATCAAAATCGTCATATACCTACCTTTGAAATTTGTAAAGCTTGTCTCTTGTCATTTAGCCCTCCAAAATGTGTATAAATAGAGGGCCTTGGATGATTGTAAGGGATCATATTGGAGATTGGTAGGATATTAGCCATTTTAACAAAATTCTCTAAGTCTTCTTCTTCTTTCTTTTCTCTAGTTTTCTTTTTCTTTAGAAAGAGCAAGAGGTTGGATAATTAATATTCTTCTTCTTCTTCTTTCTTTCTTTTATTTTCTTCTTAGATTCTATTTAATTTTATGTTTATAATGCCTATGCTAGGCTAAACTTCTATTTGGTTAAGGGTGATTTCAAAGCCCTAGACATGTTTTGTGATTGATTTTCAGATTCTATCTATCATTAATTTTCTATCAAAGTTGCTTATGTTCTTCTACAAGAATTGTTCATGATGTTGTCTTGATTTGTTTAGGTGTACAACTAGATAGATCTTGATAATTATCTATTGCTAGTTTAGGAGTCTTGATCCGTGTAATTGTCTTGATTTCCTATTCATAAGTGGCAATTTGTGATTAATGATTATGGTCAAGTTTTCAATAATTGCAAAGTGGAACATAACCTAAGTTGAACAATCCGAGCTTATGTGTTTGTTGCTTAGATCAACCTATCTTTCTCATCATAAAGCTGCCATTAAATTGAATCTAGAGAGCTTATTCTAAGTTGTTTGATGGTTAGAGATTAAATAGAGAGCTTGTTCTATTTAACGACAAACTAAGGAAAGATTGGGATAACAGAGCTTGTTGTTATCTACGGTTGTTAACTTTGATAGTTGGTTGATATTGATAGATCTGAAATTGATTCTTAATGATGTCTAGTGGTGGAGAATGAAACCTTAACCATATTTTTCATTTTTGATTCTTCTTACTTGTTTTCTTACTTTTCTAGTTTGCTTATTTTTAAAAGTATATTTATTTTTATTGGCTGGTTATACCGCCTAATTTGTATATTAATTTTGTTTTATTTTTATTGGCTGGTTATACCGCCTAATTTAGTATATATATTTTTATTGGCTGGTTATACCGCCTAATTTAGTATATATATTTTTATTGGCTGGTTATACCGCCTTGCATCTTATTCTTATTATTTACTTTAGTTTAAATCTAGCTTCAAAAACCCCTTTTCTTTTATTGTTCTTGAATTTAAGTTTTAAACTATCAACTTATAAACTAAAACCCAATCCCTGAGGACTCGACCCTTGCTAACTACTATACTTACAATTGATCTTTTTAGTGCAAGGTTAAATAAGATACACTCTTTTGGGTGCATCAGGTAACATATCCTCATTAGGCTCTTCATGAGGTAACTGATCCTCATGATGCTCTTCTTGTTTTGATCACCTATTTCATCCATAGGTTTATCTTAGTCATTGTTGCCACTATGACCAACAACTTGTGGAGACACTAAGCTCCCACTTGGTCCAATACCACTATCACTTTCATTAAGTGATATTAACACATCATTTGTGCTTGTTAGTCCAGATTCATCAATTTCATATAAAGGATAATGCTTATTACCATTCCCTTTCTTAGGAAACTCATTTTCTAAGAAAGTTGCATCACTTGATTCGAATTCAACTTGTCTATCCTTATATTCCAAATCCATGAACACATATCCTTTAGAATGTTCAAAATATTCGAGAAGAACACATTTCTTCCCTCTTGGTCCTAATTTACCCAGAATATGATTTGGATTATGGACATAGGCCGCACAGCCCCAAGGCCTTAGATTACTAAAATATGGCTTTCTTTTAGTCCATAACTCATAAGGAGTAGATAAAATAGATTTGGATGGCACTCTGTTCAATATATAGACAGCCGTGAGTAATATATCTCCCCAAAAGGAAATGTCCATGTTGGTGATAACTCGTATAATTATATAGTTTTTAGTTATGTTTTATTATTGTTTTGTGTCAAATACGAGTTATTATTGTTTAGTCTAATTGTGTTTATGATCTTTTATATTTTTATGTAATTTGGTGTTTTTCACAAGTTTCTTTGAGTGATTTCAGATTACTAGAATTAAGGGCAAATCCAGTTCAGTTCTAGTTCCGACACCTTTTGCCATATCAGCTATATCTGGAGTTTCACTGAAGCAATAAGGCTGAAATTTATAGCCGTGCAAAGCTAAGAGGCATATCTATCTTTTTCATGTTTTACACTTCTTGAAACGGAGTCGTTTTCCCTAGCAAAATCGACCATCAAGTTGGCTGATGTGCAATGACGTCTGTGCTGACTTGTTTTCGTATTTTGCCCATATCTGCTTATCCACATCAGCAAATGAGCTGATTCCAATGGCTATGGATCCGTAACTGATACCGGAACCTTTGTCTAGAAGACCATATGATCAGATCAGGCCTCTAATATTGACGAAATCGACCATCAAGTTGGCTGATGTGCAATGACGTCTGTGCTGACCTGTTTTCGTAGTTTGCCCATATCTGCTTATCCACATCAGCAAATGAGCTGATTCCAACGGCTATGGATCCGTAACTGATAGGGGAACCTTTTTCTAGAAGACCATGTGATCAGATCAGGCCTCCAACATTGACGAAATCGACCATCTAGTTGGCTGATCAAAATTGTCATACAATATGACGAAAATTGTTAGAAAAATTCACCCACCTATTATACCTACCTTTGAAATTTGTAAAGCTTGTCTCTTGTCATTTAGCCCTCCAAAATGTGTATAAATAGAGGGCCTTGGATGATTGTAGAGGAGCATATTGTACATAGGTAGGATATTAGCCATTTTAATAAAATTCTCTAAGTTTTCTTCTTCTTTCTTTTCTCTAGTTTTCTTTCTTTTCTCTAGTTTTCTTTTTCTTTAGAGAGAGCAAGAGGTTGGATAATTAATATTCTTCCTCTTCTTCTTTCTTTCTTTTATTTTCTTCTTAGATTTTCTTTAATTTTATGTTTATGTTTATAATGCCTATGCTAGGCTAAACTTCTATTTGGTTAAGGGTGATTTCAAAGCCCTAGACATGTTTTGTGATTGATTTTCAGATTCTATCTATCATTAATTTTCTATCAAAGTTGCTTATGTTCTTCTACAAGAATTGTTCATGATGTTGTCTAGATTTATTTAGGTGTACAACTAGATAGATCTTGATAATTATCTATTGCTAGTTTAGGAGTCTTGATCCGTGTAATTGTCTTGATTTCCTATTCATAAGTGGCAATTTGTGATTAATGATTATGGTCAAGTTTTCAATAATTGCAAAGTGGAACATAACCTAAGTTGAACAATCCGAGCTTATGTGTTTGTTGCTTAGATCAACCTATCTTTCTCATCATAAAGCTGCCATTAAATTGAATTTAGAGAGCTTATTCTAGGTTGTTTAATGGTTAGAGATTAAATAGAGAGCTTGTTCTATTTAACGACAAACTAAGGAAAGATTGGGGTAACAGAGCTTGTTGTTATCTACGGTTGTTAACTTTGATAGTTGGTTGATATTGATAGATCTGAAATTGATTCTTAATGATGTCTAGTGGTGGAGAATGAAACCTTAACCATATTTTTCATATTTGATTCTTCTTACTTATTTGTTTTCTTACTTTTAGTTTGCTTATTTTTTATATTTATTTTTATTGGCTGGTTATACCGCCTAATTTGTATATTAACTTTGTTTTATTTTTATTGGCTGGTTATACCGCCTAATTTAGTATATATATTTTTATTGGCTGGTTATACCGCCTAATTTAGTAAAAATAAAATAAGAAAATCTAATCTAATCCACTTTCGTAGGAAATCACGGTGGCACTTAGCATGTGACACAAGCCTTTAAACCCCTAGGTGTCCCTAGTGGACGAGTTTAGTCTCGTGAGGGTTTACTAGAACGATACCCACAAACATTGAAAAATTAAAATATAAATAAACTTCATATAAATAAACTACATATACTAAAAATATTTACTCCTAATCCTTTCAATACAAATTAAAGACAATACTTGAACAAGTCTTATAAACTAATCAATAGCTTAAAAAATTTCACAAAAAATCATGCTTGAATGTAAATTGTTTGAGTTAAGCCAATATTAGCATAACATATCTCAATCAAAATATTGCATGTTCAAATTTAATCTCAACTTCTCACATGGGATACCCTCATGATTTTCACTCTTTAAAGTAGTGGTGAAGTGTTTACACTCAATCAATCTCATGAAAACAGTTCTACCATATTCTTGCTTGTCCACCTATTCTCCACTATTTAGATCATACAACTTCATGAATCAAGAGGTCTTTAATCAAGGTTGTAATGGGGCCAAGGGGTTTGTAATGTGGTTGAAGAACAAAAGGATAAAGATATCACAAAGGTTCCAAAGAGTTCATAAAGTTTAGAGACATAAAAAGATCATACAAAGAAACTTCTCAAAACTCTTTACAAGTACATAGTCACCTAGGCCGGATATTTATGTTGGGCCTTTTCTTCATTCTAACCAACTTTCGAACATCTTTTTCTTTTCTTTAACTAGAAGTTCAAGAGATTATTCAAATTTTTTTTTTTCACATGGGAATGTATTTGGCAATATTCCCTCTATTTGTCTCTTGACTTTTGCCTTTCTCCTCCCCCACACTTATCTTTGGTTCTAACCCAAATTTTCGAAAAATATCCCTTGTTTTTGCAATATGTCTCAAACATTCTAGTCCATCTTTAGAACAAGGGTAAAGATATAAATGTGTTTAGGCTAGGTGTAAGATGTGGTTACCAAATAAATAGCTTATTCAATGTAGGCTCAAATTGGTTCACTAGAGGGATGTTCTCTTGGAACATCAATAAGGGATGGCTGTTTGGCCCTAGTTAAAAAGTCCTAATGCCTCTATCATATTCATGTTGTTACATGCATCAATATAGTCTCAAATGGTTTAAAGCAAGTTCTAGAGAATCATGTAATCATAAGAGCACTCAAGAAAGAAATTAGATTGATTTGTATAATGCATCAATCATTATAGGCTCAAAAACTCACAAGGATGATTATACAAGTCAGTTTTAAGTTTTACATGCTTCTTTCTCAATCAACATATCATATTAACATTGGCTCATAAAAATTAGTATCAAGCTTAATTCTCATGAAAATCTTCTCACTAGTAACCAGTTTAGACCTATGCAATTCATATCTCATCATTGTATTAAAAAGGAACTAAAACACACTAAAAATAATAATAATAAAGACTCATAAAAAAAAATAGTAGACAAAAATAAAATAAATCCTAAATCATTCCCCCCACACTTAATTCTTACATTGTCCTCAATGTAAGTCTATTAACCCAAATGAAAGAATCATGTGTAAGAGAAAAGAACTAATAACATAAGAATAGGAACAACTAAGACTCAAAACAAAACAAACTCATGCAACCTAAATAATCCTAAAATACTAAACAAAAATTAACAAGTAAACATAAAAAATAAAAATAAAAACAATAAAAATAAAAATAATAAAAGAAAAGAAAAAGGAAAAGAAAGAGAAAGCAAATCTGAATATGGAAGGTTGGCAATTTCTTCTTTAATTGGGTTGCCTTCCCAATTAACACTTGAGTTAATGTTTTGAACCTAACCAACACCCCTTCTTGGCTTTTTAGGCTTGTCAGGCTCATACATGAAATTTTCCAAATTAATGCGTTTGAGAGGAAGCTTTCTTTGCACAACAGTGGATGCATTCTCCATTACAAGTATTATTCCATCATCCTTTGTGGTGCATATCTCATCGAGGAATGGAGCATATTTTGATACTTGTTGAATGGCATCCACAAACAAGTTGTTTAAGGTTTCTGGCATGTGTTGTTCATGTTCTTCCTCCATGAACTTTGCCAATCTACTAGGAAAAGGTGGAGAAGAAACATTAGTAAAAAGTGGAACCTTAAACGTTACCTCAGGTGCCGAAATACTCTTATTTGGATTTGTGGCTTCATTATCCTCAAGAATAGAATCCATCTCTAATTTTGTTTCATCCTCATCTTGTTCCTCATTCCTCAAGGTCACAATCGTAGCATTCTCCTTTGGGTTAATCATCGTTTGGGCAGGGAGTTCTTCAGATCTTTGTGCTACCCATCCCACCATACTACTAGTCAATTGGATCATTTGCTTTTCCAAACTCTGGATGCTTGCCCTTGTTTCCTGTTGAAATTGCAATGTATCAGTAACAAGAGAATAGACAAGATCTTCTAAAGAAGTACCTGAGTTTTGAGTCATATGTGGTGGTTGAAAAAGATCTGGTTCTTGGGACCATGATTGATTGAAGCTAAATGGATGAGTGTAATTGGCATAAGGATCTACTTCTTGGTAATTTTCCGAATAGCCATAAGTAGTATGATCCCACCATCCCTCATGGTAAGTGTTTGAGTAATGATCATACTGTTGGTCTTGGAACACTTGATGGCCTTGACATCCTCCCATGGCCAATTGTTGAACTGGGAAGGTGAGATTGGCTTGTTGATTCTCCATGTTCATGTATGCCACCAACTCTTCAAGTGTTAGATTGCTCAATTCCATCGTTTTTTTTTTATTTTTATTTTTTCAAAATTTGATCAGAAAAACCCGTATGTACAAGAATATAAAACTCATTAGAACTGAAAATAAGAATAAAACAAGTAACAAATAAACTAAAGAAAACAATCCCCGGCAACGGCGCCAAAAATTTGATGCACCCAAAAGAGTGTATCTTATTTAACCTTGCACTAAAAAGATCAATTGTAAGTATAGTAGTTAGCAAGGGTCGAGTCCTCAGGGATTGGGTTTTAGTTTATAAGTTGATAGTTTAAAACTTAAATTTAAGAACAATAAAAGAAAAGGGGTTTTTGAAATCAGATTTAAACTAAAGTAAATAATAAGAATAAGATGCAAGGCGGTATAACCAGCCAATAAAAATATATATACTAAATTAGGCGGTATAACCAGCCAATAAAAATAAAACAAAGTTAATATACAAATTAGGCGGTATAACCAGCCAATAAAAATAAATATACTTTTAAAAATAAGCAAACTAGAAAAGTAAGAAAACAAGTAAGTAAGAAGAATCAAGTATGAAAAATATGGTTAAGGTTTCATTCTCCACCACTAGACATCATTAAGAATCAATTTCAGATCTATCAATATCAACCAACTATCAAAGTTAACAACCGTAGATAACAACAAGCTCTGTTACCCCAATCTTTCCTTAGTTTGTCGTTAAATAGAACAAGCTCTCTATTTAATCTCTAACCATTAAACAACCTAGAATAAGCTCTCTAAATTCAATTTAATGGCAGCTTTATGATGAGAAAGATAGGTTGATCTAAGCAACAAACACAAAAGCTCGGATTGTTCAACTTAGGTTATGTTCCACTTTGCAATTATTGAAAACTTGACCATAATCATTAATCACAAATTGCCACTTATGAATAGGAAATCAAGACAATTACACGGATCAAGACTCCTAAACTAGCAATAGATAATTATCAAGATCTATCTAGTTGTACACCTAAATAAATCAAGACAACATCATGAACAATTCTTGTAGAAGAACATAAGCAACTTTGATAGAAAATTAATGATAGATAGAATCTGAAAATCAATCACAAAACATGTCTAGGGCTTTGAAATCACCCTTAACCAAAAATGAAGTTTAGCCTAGCATAGGCATTATAAACATAAAATTAAATAGAATCTAAGAAGAAAATAAAAGAAAGAAAGAAGAAGAAGAAGAATATTAATTATCCAACCTCTTGCTCTTTCTAAAGAAAAAGAAAACTAGAGAAAAGAAAGAAGAAGAAAACTTAGAGAATTTTATTACAATGGCTAATATCCTACCTATGTACAATATGATCCCTTACAATCATCCAAGGCCCTCTATTTATACACATTTTGGAGGGCTAAATGACAAGAGACAAGCTTTACAAATTTCAAAGGTAGGTATAATAGGTGGGTGCATTTTCTAACAATTTTCGTCATACATGACGATTTTGATCAGCCAACTTGATGGTCGATTTTGTCACTTTTGCAGGCCTTATCTGATCACATGGTCTTCTAGAAAAATGTTACCCTATCAGTTACGGATCCATAGCCGTTGGAATCAGCTCATTTGCTGATGTGGATAAGCAGATATGGGCAAAATACGAAAACATGTCAGCATAGACGTCATTGCACATCAGCCAACTTGATGGTCGATTTCGTCAATATTGGAGGCCTGATCTGATCACATGGTCTTCTAGACAAAGGTTGCCCTATCAGTTACGGAACCATAGCCGTTGCAATCAGCTCATTTGCTGATGTGGATAAGAAGATATGGGCATAATACAAAAACATGTCAGCACAGACATCATTGCACATCAGCCAACTTGATGGTCGATTTCGCTAGGGAAAACGACTCCGTTTTAAGAAGTGTAAAACATGAAAAAGATAGATATGCCTCTTAGCTTTGCATGGCTACCAATTTCAGCCTTATTGCTTCAGTGAGACTCGAGATATAGATGATATGGCAAAAGGTGTCGGAACTGAAACTGAACTGGATTTGCCCTTAATTCTAGTAATCTGAAATCACTCAAAGAAACTTGTGAAAAACACCAAAATACATAAAAATATAAAAGATCATAAACACAATTAGACTAAACAATAATAACTCGTATTTGACACAAAACATTAATAAAACATAACTAAAAACTATATAATTATACGAGTTATCATTTAGTATATATATTTTTATTGGCTGGTTATACCGCCTTGCATCTTATTCTTATTATTTACTTTAGTTTAAATCTGGCTTCAAAAACCCCTTTTCTTTTATTGTTTTCTTTGAACGTAAGTTATAAACTATTAACTTATAAACTAAAACCCAATCCCTGAGGACTCGACCCTTGCTAACTACTATACTTACAATTGATCTTTTTAGTGCAAGGTTAAATAAGATACACTCTTTTGGGTGCATCAGTTGGCTTGAGCCATCATGCATCTCAACATATCTAGGAGAGTCCTATTCTTTATCTCCGCCACTCCATTCTGTTGGGGTGTTCTAGGATGGAGTGGCGGAGAGAAAGAATAGAACTCTCCTAGACATAGTGAGATGCATGATGGCTTAGGCCAACATGGATATTTCCTTCTGGGGAGATGCATTACTCACGGCTGTCTATATATTGAATAGAGTGTCATCCAAATCTATTTTGTCTACTCCTTATGAGTTATGAATTAAAAGAAAGCCAGATTTAAGTAATCTAAGGCCTTGGGGCTATGCGGCCTATATCCATAATCCAAATCATATTCTTGGTAAATTAGGACCAAGAGGGAAGAAATGTGTTCTTCTCAGTTATTCTGAACACTCTAAAGGATATGTGTTCATGGATTTGGAATATAGGGATGGACAAGTTGAATTCGAATCAAGGGATGCAACTTTCTTAGAAAATGAGTTTCCTAAGAAAGGGAATGTTGGTAAGAGTTATCCATTATATGAAATTGATGAATCTGGACTAACAAGCACAAATGATGTGCTAATATCACTTAATGAAAGTGATACGGGTATGTTGGATATATTTGGACATATGTGAACAAATACACCAAGTACGCACAAGATTAACTTGATATAATTGATGTATGATGATGGTAAACTAGCAAGGAGATGAGATAAAGCTTATGGAAGCTCATAAAGAGCTCAAAGTGAAAGCTTACTCAGCTTGATGCACCCAAAAGAGTGTATCTTATTTAACCCTGCACTTAGAAAGAATCAATTGTAAAGTATAGTGATTAGCAAGGGTCGAGTCCTCAGGGATTGGGTTTTAATCTATGAGTTATTAGTTTATAACTTAGGTTCAAAGAAAACAAAAGAAAAGGGGGTTTTGAAATAGTTTTAAAACTAAAGTTAACAATAAGAATGAGAAAACAAGTAATTAAGAAGAATCAAATATGAAAAATATGGTTAAGGTTTCATTCTCCACCACTAGACATCATTAAGAATCAATTTCATATCTATCAACATTAATTAGCTATCAAGTTAACAACCGTAGATAACAACAAGCTCTGTTACCCCAATCTTTCCTTAGTTCGTCGTTAAATAGAACAAGCTCTCTATTTAATCTCTAACCATCAAACAACCTAGAATAAGCTCTCTAAATTCAATTTAATGGCAGCTTTATGATGAGAAAGATAAGTTGATCTAAGCAACAAACACATAAGCTCGGATTGTTCAACTTAGGTTATGTTCCACTTTGCAATTATTGAAAACTTGACCATAATTGATGCACCCAAAAGAGTGTATCTTATTTAACCTTGCACTAAATAAAATCAATTGTAGAGTATAGTGATTAGCAAGGGTCGAGTCCATAGGGATTGGGTTTTAGTTTATAAGTTAATAGTTTAAAACTTAAAAACAAATAAACAAAAGTAAAGGGGATTTTGAAATCAGATTTAAACTAAAGTTAACAATAAGAATGAGAAAACAAGTAATTAAGAAGAATCAAATATGAAAAATATGGTTAAGGTTTCTGATAACTCGTATAATTATATAGTTTTTAGTTATGTTTTATTATTGTTTTGTGTCAAATACGAGTTATTATTGCTTAGTCTAATTGTGTTTATGATCTTTTATATTTTTATGTAATTTGGTGTTTTTTTTTACGAGTTTCTTTGAGTGATTTCAGATTACTAGGTTAAATCAACAATTAAGGGCAAAATTCAGTTCAGTTCCAGTTCCGACACCTTTTGCCATATCAGCTATATCTGGAGTTTCACTGACGCAATAAGGATGAAATTTTAACCGTGCAAAGTTAAGAGGCATATCTAACTTTTTCATGTTTTACACTTCTTGAAACGGAGTCGTTTTCCCTAGCGAAATCGACCATCAAGTTGGCTGATGTGCAATGACGTCTGTGCTGACCTGTTTTCGTATTTTGCCCATATCTTCTTATCCACATCAGCAAATGAGCTGATTCCAACGGCTATGGATCAGTAACTGATAGGGGAACATTTTTCTAGAAGACCATGTGATCAGATCAGGCCTCCAAAATTGACAAAATCGACCATCAAGTTGGCTGATCAAAATTGTCATACAATATGACGAAATTCTTTAAGCTATTGATTAGTTATTAAGACTTGTCCAATGATTATCTCTAATTTATATTGGAAGGATTAGTTATAATTATTATTTTTAGTTTTTCTTATGTTTTCAATGTTTGGTGGGTATCGTCCTAGTAAACCCTCACGAGACTAAACTCGTCCACTAGGGACACCTAGGGGTTTAAAGGCTTGTGTCACATGCTAAGTGCCACCATGATTTCCTACGAAAATGGATTAGATTAGATTTTCTTATTTTATTTTTATTGAGTCGTTGCTAGGGACTAGCAACAATCTAAGTGTGGGGGTGTGATAACTCGTATAATTATATAGTTTTTAGTTATGTTTTATTATTGTTTTGTGTCAAATACGAGTTATTATTGTTTAGTCTAATTGTGTTTATGATCTTTTATATTTTTATGTAATTTGGTGTTTTTCACAAAGTTTCTTTGAGTGATTTCAGATTACTAGAATTAAGGGCAAATCGAGTTCAGTTCCAATTCCGACACCTTTTTCCATATCAGCTATATCTGGAGTTTCACTGAAGCAATAAGGCTGAAACTTGTAGTCGTGCAAAGCTAAGAGGCATATCTATCTTTTTCATGTTTTACACTTCTTGAAACGGAGTCGTTTTCCCTAGCGAAATCGACCATCAAAGTAGCTGATGTGCAATGACGTCTATGCTGACCTGTTTTCGTATATTTTGCCCATATCTGCTTATCCACATCAGCAAATGAGCTGATTCCAATGGCTATGGATCCGTAACTGATACGGGAACCTTTGTCTAGAAGACCATATGATCAGATCATGCCTCCAATATTGACGAAATCGACCATCAAGTTGGCTGATGTGCAATGACGTCTGTGCTGACCTGTTTTCGTATTTTGCCCATATCTTCTTATCCACATCAGCAAATGAGCTGATTCAAACGGCTATGGATCCGTAACTGATAGGGGAACATTTTTCTAGAAGACCATGTGATCAGATCAGGCCTCCAACATTGACGAAATCGACCATCAAGTTGGCTGATCAAAATTGTCATACAATATGACGAAAATTGTTAGAAAAATGCACCCACCTATTATACCTACCTTTGAAATTTGTAAAGCTTGTCTCTTGTCATTTAGCCCTCCAAAATGTGTATAAATAGAGGGCCTTGGATGATTGTAGAGGATCATATTGTACATTGGTAGGATATTAGCCATTGTAATAAAATTCTCTAAGTTTTCTTCTTCTTTCTTTTCTCTAGTTTTCTTTTTCTTTATTTTCTTCTTCTTCTTTCTTTCTTTTATTTCCTTCTTAGATTCTCTTTAATTTTATGTTTATGTTTACAATGCCTATGCTAGGCTAAACTTCTATTTGGTTAAGGGTGATTTCAAAGCCCTAGACATGTTTTGTGATTGATTTTCAGATTCTATCTATCATTAATTTTCTATCAAAGTTGCTTATGTTCTTCTACAAGAATTGTTCATGATGTTGTCTTGATTTATTTAGGTGTACAACTAGATAGATCTTGATAATTATCTATTGCTAGTTTAGGAGTCTTGATCCGTGTAATTGTCTTGATTTCCTATTCATAAGTGGCAATTTGTGATTAATGATTATGGTCAAGTTTTCAATAATTGCAAAGTGGAACATAACCTAAGTTGAACAATCCGAGCTTATGTGTTTGTTGCTTAGATCAACCTATCTTTCCCATCATAAAGCTGTCATTAAATTGAATTTAGAGAGCTTATTCTAGGTTGTTTAATGGTTAGAGATTAAATAGAGAGCTTGTTCTATTTAACGACAAACTAAGGAAAGATTGGGATAACAGAGCTTGTTGTTATCTACGGTTGTTAACTTTGATAGTTGGTTGATAATGATAGATCTGAAATTGATTCTTAATGATGTCTAGTGGTGGAGAATAAAACCTTAACCATATTTTTCATATTTGATTCTTCTTACTTACTTGTTTTCTTACTTTTCTAGTTTGTTTATTTTTAAAAGTATATTTATTTTTATTGGCTGGTTATACCGCCTAATTTGTATATTAACTTTGTTTTATTTTTATTGGCTGGTTATACCGCCTAATTTAGTATATATATTTTTCTTGGCTGGTTATACCGCCTTGCATCTTATTCTTATTATTTGCTTTAGTTTAAATCTGGCTTCAAAAACCCCTTTTCTTTTATTGTTTTCTTTGAACGTAAGTTATAAACTAATAACTCATAGATTAAACTAATAACGTAAGTTATAAACTAATAACTCATAGAGTGTATCTTATTTAACCTTGCACTAAAAGAAAAGGGGTTTTAATCTATGAGTTATTAGTTTTGTGGGTAGCTGATAGAACCGATTTAAATAATCACGGAGTACCGTTATCCGCCATTTAACCGGGGTTAGAAAAAAATAAAAATTATATTTACATCTAGTTATTTTCAAAACAAGGATCAGAAAGAAAAACAGCATAAAAAAAAAAACTCAAAAACAAAACACTCTAAATAAAATCCTAAATTCTTCCCCCCACACATAATTCTTACATTGTCATTAATGTAATGCTATTAACCCAAATGAAAGAATCATGTGTAAGTGAAAAGAACTAATAAACAAAATAAACTTATGCAGCCTAAATGAACTTAAAAACACTAAACACAATTAACAAAGAAACATAAGAAAAAGATAAAGAAAAAGAGAGCAAATCTGAGGATGGCAGTTTGGCAATGCTTTCACTAATTAGGCTGCCTCCCCCAATTAGCACTTGATTGATTGTTTTCAGCCTAGCCAATTCCCCTTCTTGGCTTTTTAGGATCTTTTGGCTTAGACATGAAACTTCTCGAATTTTTGCGTTTTGGAAGAAGTTTTCTTTGCAAAACAGCCAATGCATTCTCCCCCACACGTATTATTTCATCATTCTTGGTGGGGTATAGCTCTTTGAGGAATTGTGCATATCTTGGTACTTGTCTAATGGCATCCACAAGCAAGCTGTTTAAGGTTTCTGACAATTTTGATCAGCCAACTTGATGGTCGATTTCGTCAATGTTGGAGGCCTGATCTGATCACATGGTCTTCTAGAAAAAGGTTCCCCTATCCGTTACGGATCCATAGCCGTTGGAATCAGCTCATTTTCTGATGTGGATAAGCAGATATGGGCAAAATACGAAAACATGTCAGCACAGACGTCATTGCGCATCAGCCAACTTGATGGTCGATTTCGTCAATATTAGAGGCCTGATCTGATCATATGGTCTTCTAGACAAAGGTTCCCGTATCAGTTACGGATCCATAGCCATTGGAATCAGCTCATTTGCTGATGCGGATAAGCAGATATGGGCAAAATACGAAAACAGGTCAGCACAGACGTCATTGCACATCAGCCAACTTGATGGTCGATTTCGCTAGGGAAAACGACTCCGTTTCAAGAAGTATAAAACATGAAAAAGATAGATATGCCTCTTAGCTTTGCACGGCTACAAATTTCAGCCTTATTGCTTTAGTGAAACTCCAGATATAGCTGATATGGCAAAATGTGTCGGAACTGGAACTGAACTGGATTTGCCCTTAATTCTAGTAATCTGAAATCACTCAAAGAAACTTGTGAAAAACACCAAATTACATAAAAATATAAAAGATCATAAACACAATTAGACTAAACAATAATAACTCGTATTTGACACAAAAGAATAATAAAACATAACTAAAAACTATATAATTATACGAGTTATCACACCCCCATACTTAGATTGTTGCTAGTCCCTAGCAACGACTCAATAAAAATAAAATAAGAAAATCTAATCTAATCCACTTTCGTAGGAAATCACGGTGGCACTTAGCATGTGACACAAGCCTTTAAACCCCTAGGTGTCCCTAGTGGACGAGTTTAGTCTCGTGAGGGTTTACTAGAACGATACCCACAAACATTGAAAAATTAAAATATAAATAAACTTCATATAAATAAACTACATATACTAAAAATATTTACTCCTAATCCTTTCAATACAAATTAGAGACAATATTTGAACAAGTCTTATAAACTAATCAATAGCTTAAAAAAATTCACAAAAAATCATGCTTGAATGTAAATTGTTTGAGTTAAGCCAATATTAGCATAACATATCTCAATCAAAATAGTGCATGTTCAAATTTAATCTCAACTTCTCACATGGGATACTCTCTTGATTTTCACTCTTTAAAGTAGTGGTAAAGTGTTTACACTCGATCAATCTCATGAAAACACTTCTACCATATGCTTGCTTGTCCACCTATTCTCCACTAAAAGATCATGCAACTTCATAAATCAAGAGGTCTTTAATCAAGGTTGTAATGGGGCCAAGGGGTTTGTAATGTGGTTGAAGAACAAAAGGATAAAGATATCACAAAGG
Organism: Fremontodendron californicum; assembly: GCA_030761205.1. Lineage (NCBI taxonomy): Eukaryota > Viridiplantae > Streptophyta > Magnoliopsida > Malvales > Malvaceae > Fremontodendron > Fremontodendron californicum. The sequence goes on along the minus strand of JAULJL010000019.1, from coordinate 3,514,215 downwards.
TTCCAAAGAGTTCATAAAGTTTAGAGACATAAAAAGATTATACAAAGAAACTTCTCAAAACTCTTTACAAGTACATAGTCACCTAGGCCGGATATTCATGTTGGGCCTTTTCTTCATTCTAAACAACTTTGTAACATCTTTTTCTTTTTCCACAAATTCAAGAGATGATTCATTTTTTTTTATATAGGAATGTATTTGCCAGTATTCCATTTCTTTTTCTCTTGACTTTTCTTTTCTTTTCCCCCCACACTTATTTCTTGTTTCTAACCAAAAAATATCCCTTGTCTTTGCAACTTGTCTCAAATTGATAACTCGTATAATTATATAGTTTTTAGTTATGTTTTATTATTGTTTTGTGTCAAATACGAGTTATTATTGTTTAGTCTAATTGTGTTTATGATCTTTATGTATTTTGGTGTTTTTCACAAGTTTCTTTGAGTGATTTCAGATTACTAGAATTAAGGGCAAATCCAGTTCAGTTCCAATTCCGACACATTTTGCCATATCAGCTATATCTCGAGTTTCACTGAAGCAATAAGGCTGAAATTTGTAGCTGTGCAAAGCTAAGAGGCATATCTATCTTTTTCATGTTTTACACTTCTTGAAACGGAGTCGTTTTCCCTAGCGAAATTGACCATCAAGTTGGCTGATATGCAATGACGTCTGTGCTGACCTGTTTTCGTATTTTGCCCATATCTGCTTATCCACATCAGCAAATGAGCTGATTCCAACGGCTATGGATCCGTAACTGACAGGGTAACATTTTTCTAGAAGACCATGTGATCAGATAAGGCCTGCAAAATTGAAAAAATCGACCATCAAGTTGGCTGATCAAAATCGTCATGTATGACGAAAATTGTTAGAAAATGCACCCACCTATTATACCTACCTTTGAAATTTGTAAAGCTTGTCTCTTGTCATTTAGCCCTCCAAAATGTGTATAAATAGAGGGCCTTGGGTGATTGTAAGGGATCATATTGGAGATTGGTAGGATATTAGCCATTTTAACAAAATTCTCTAAGTTTTCTTCTTCTTTCTTTTCTCTAGTTTTCTTTTTCTTTAGAAAGAGCAAGAGGTTGGATAATTAATATTCTTCTTCTTCTTCTTTCTTTCTTTTATTTTCTTCTTAGATTCTATTTAATTTTATGTTTATAATGCCTATGCTAGGCTAAACTTCTATTTGGTTAAGGGTGATTTCAAAGCCCTAGACATGTTTTGTGATTGATTTTCAGATTCTATCTATCATTAATTTTCTATCAAAGTTGCTTATGTTCTTCTACAAGAATTGTTCATGATGTTGTCTTGATTTATTTAGGTGTACAACTAGATAGATCTTGATAATTATCTATTGCTAGTCTAGGAGTCTTGATCCGTGTAATTGTCTTGATTTCCTATTCATAAGTGGCAATTTGTGATTAATGATTATGGTCAAGTTTTCAATAATTGCAAAGTGGAACATAACCTAAGTTGAACAATCCGAGCTTATGTGTTTGTTGCTTAGATCAACCTATCTTTCTCATCATAAAGCTGCCATTAAATTGAATTTAGAGAGCTTATTCTAGGTTGTTTAATGGTTAGAGATTAAATAGAGAGCTTGTTCTATTTAACGACAAACTAAGGAAAGATTGGGATAACAGAGCTTGTTGTTATCTACGGTTGTTAACTTTGCTAGTTGGTTGATATTGATAGATCTGAAATTGATTCTTAATGATGTCTAGTGGTGGAGAATGAAACCTTAACCATATTTTTCATATTTGATTCTTCTTACTTACTTGTTTTGTTACTTTTCTAGTTTGCTTATTTTTAAAAGTATATTTATTTTTATTGGCTGGTTATACCGCCTAATTTGTATATTAACTTTGTTTTATTTTTATTGGCTGGTTATACCGCCTAATTTAGTATATATATTTTTATTGGCTGGTTATACCGCCTAATTTAGTATATATTTTTATTGGCTGGTTATACCGCCTTGCATCTTATTCTTATTATTTACTTTAGTTTAAATCTGGCTTCAAAAACACCTTTTCTTTTATTGTTCTTGAATTTAAGTTTTAAACTATTAACTTATAAACTAAAACCCAATCCCTGAGGACTCGACCCTTGCTAACTACTATAATTACAATTTATCTTTTTAGTGCAAGGTTAAATAAGATACATTCTTTTGGGTGCATCAAATTTTTGGCGCCGTTGCCGGGGATTGCTTTCTTTAGTTTATTAGTTTATTGGTTTATTCTTATTTTCTGTTCTAATTATTTACTTTCTTATTTTTTTTTATTAGTGAATGTTCCAAGCTCCCGAAGAAGACTTACGACTTAGGAAAATTCGGGAATTTATAACTTCTCACCAACAACCAATCGAGGAGTTGATCCAAAACATCCAAGAGGAGCAAGGAGAGATGTCAGCAGCTGACAACCGAACTCTCAAGGAGCTAGCCGCTCCGGACTTGGGTCAACAACCATTATGCATTGAATATGCTAATCTTGAGGTAGCTTTTGAATTAAAATCTGGTTTGATTCATCTTCTCCCAACTTTTCATGGTTTTGCAGGAGAGGATCCAAATAAGCACCTTAAGGAATTCCATGTAGTTTGCTCAAGCATGAGACCAACAGGGGTCACGGAAGAGCAAGTTAAGTTGAGAGCCTTCCCATTCTCTCTAGCTGATTCAGAAAAGGAATGGCTCTACTATCTACCATCCGGGACCATCACTACATGGAATGATTTGAAGAAAGCATTCTTGGAAAGGTATTTCCCAGCATCTAAGGCTGCCAACATTAGGAAAGAGATATGTGGGATTCGGCAATACAACGGAGAGTCCTTATATGAATATTGGGAGAGGTTCAAGAAACTTTGTGCATCATGTCCACACCATCAAATAAGTGAACAACTTCTCATCCAATACTTCTATGAAGGTCTCATGCCCATGGAGAGAAGTATGATAGATGCCGCTAGTGGGGGAGCTCTAGTTGATAAGACTCCCAGGGCTGCTAGAACATTAATCTCCAACATGGCAGCCAATTCTCAACAGTTCTCAATGAGACAAGATCCACCACCACAATCCAAGAGAGTTAATGAGGTAAGTATATCATCCCTTGAACAAAAATTTGATAAACTGACTTCTCTTGTTCAACAATTGGCTGTAGGTAAAATACAACAAATAAAGGCTTGTGGCATATGTTCAAACATAGGGCACCAAACTGATATGTGTCCAACACTTCAAGAGGATACCAATGAACATGTGAATGCCATGGGTGGATTTCAGAACCAATCAAGGAAATATGATCCCTACTCAAACACATACAATCCAGGATGGAGGGATCATCCAAACTTCAATTATGGAGGGAACCAATCACAAACTATTCCTCCACCATTTGACCACAGGCCACCGGGTTTTCAGCAAAGAGTGCAACAACCATACCAAACCCGACAACAACTACCACCCACCCAAAATTCAGGTACTTCTCTTGAAGATCTTGTTAAAGCTCTTTCTACTAATACAATTCAATTTCAACAGGAAACAAAGACAAGTATTCGAAATTTGGAGACTCAAATAGGGCAATTGGCAACAACCATGAGTCAAATGCAAGCAAGGGATTCTGGGAAATTACCTTCCCAAACCATAGTGAATCCAAGAGAGAATGCCAATGCTATAAATTTAAGAAGTGGGAAACAGCTAGAGACACCACAAAATGATAGTGCTCAAGGGGAGAACAATACCATGGCATCCTCTTCACATCCCAACGAGCCACTAAAAAAGGTAATTCCTAAACCATCATTTCCTTCCTATATAACTCCTCCACCTTTTCCTAACAAGTTAGCAAAGTCCAAGAAGGAGGAGCAAGAGAAGGAAATTTTGGAAACCTTTCGGAAAGTAGAGGTGAATATTCCTTTACTAGATGCTATCAAGCAAGTGCCAAGATATGCCAAGTTCCTAAAAGAGTTGTGCACATCTAAACGGAAGTTGAAATGGAATGAAAAGGTAAGTGGGGGGAGAATGTGTCAGCTGTTCTTCAAAAGAAACTCCCACCTAAATGCAAGGATCCAGGTATGTTTACCATTCCTTGTAAGATAGGCAACACCAGGTTTGAGCGTGCTATGCTAGATCTAGGGGCATCTATTAATGTCATGCCATATTCAATTTATGCTTCATTGAATCTAGGACCATTAGAGGAAACCGGTGTTATAATACAACTTGCTGACCGTTCTAACACTTATCCAAGAGGAGTTGTAGAAGACGTTCTTGTACAGGTTAATGAATTGGTTTTTCCCGCTGACTTTTATGTTATTGAGATGGAAGATGAGATGTCTTCTAATCCCACACCTATTCTATTAGGGAGACCATTCTTGAAAACAGCAAGAACTAAAATAGATGTACATGATGGCACTTTAACTATGGAATTTGATGGTGAAATAATTCGCTTTAACATTTTTGAGGCCATGAGATATCCTAGTGATGTGCATTCTGTTTTTAATATTGATATAATTGACTCACTAGTGCAGCAAGCTTATGAGCTAGATGGTGAAGATAGTGTAGAAATAGTCCTTAGCAACCATCTCGGAATGGGGAATGCTAAACTAGCCTTGAGTGACCATGTGGAAGGGGCACTAGAATCTTTACACTCGCTGCAACCTAAAGATGCAAGGTTTGATGTTTCATTTATTGATTTGCCTTTATCTAATGAGAAACTTCTACCTTCCATTTTGCAGGCACCAACTTTAGAGTTGAAACCACTACCGAACCACTTGAAATATTTGTTCTTAGGGGAAAAGGACACACTACCTGTCATCATTGCCAAAGAGCTCACACCTTTGCAAGAAGAGCGACTTATCCGGGTGCTTAGAGAGCATAAAACAGCAATTGGTTGGACAATTGCCGATATCAAGGGAATAAGCCCATCCATGTGGATGCACCGGATTTTGTTAGAGGAAGGGTCTAAACCAACAAGAGAAGCACAAAGAAGATTGAACCCTCCTATGATGGAGGTTGTGAAAAAGGAGATACTGAAGCTCCTAGATGTTGGAGTGATCTATCCTATCTCGGATAGCAAATGGGTGAGCCCAGTCCAAGTGGTTCCAAAGAAATCAGGTGTAACGGTGGTAACAAATAATGAGAATGAACTTGTTCCTACTAGGATTCAAACAGGATGGCGAGTTTGTATTGATTATCGTAAACTTAATTCCACAACTCGCAAAGACCACTTTCCTTTACCTTTTATTGATCAAATGCTTGAAAGGTTAGCTGGCCATTCTCATTATTGTTTTCTTGATGGTTTTTCAGGTTATAATCAGATAGCCATTGCTCCGGAGGACCAAGAGAAAACAACATTCACATGTCCATTTGGTACTTTTGCATACCGGCGTATGCCATTTGGTCTTTGTAATGCACCAGCTACATTCCAAAGGTGTATGGTTAGCATATTTTCAGATTATGTAGAGAATATCATAGAAGTGTTTATGGATGATTTTAGTGTCTATGGTGATTCTTTTGATAGATGTCTAGAGAATCTTACACTTGTACTTGAAAGATGCATGGAAACTAACCTTGTTTTGAATTGGGAAAAATGTCACTTTATGGTAGAACAAGGAATAGTTTTGGGCCATGTTATTTCTTCTAGAGGGATAGAGGTTGATAAGTCTAAAATAGATATTATGCATTCTTTACCACCTCCCACAAATGTGAGAGAGGTTCGTTCTTTTCTTGGACATGTAGGTTTCTATAGGAGATTTATCAAAGACTTCTCAAAGATCACATTACCTCTTTGCAAGCTACTACAAAAAGATGTGGTTTTCCACTTTGATGATAAATGCAAAGAGGCGTTTGAAACATTGAAGGGACTCTTGACATCAGCTCCTATCATCCAACCACCAGATTGGAATGTACCTTTTGAAATCATGTGTGATGCTAGTGACTATGCCATTGGAGCTGTTTTGGGCCAACGGGTTGGCAAAGCCTCACATGCCATTTATTATGCCTCAAGAACTCTTAATGATGCTCAATTGAACTATTCCACTACAGAAAAAGAACTTTTGGCTGTTGTATTTGCTTTAGAAAAATTTCGATCTTATTTAATTGGTACTAAAGTAATTGTATTTTCTGACCATGCAGCCCTTAAGTACTTACTCACTAAAAAGGAGGCCAAACCAAGGTTGATTAGATGGATACTTCTCTTACAAGAGTTTGATTTGGAGATAAAAGATAAGAGAGGTAGTGACAACCTGGTTGCGGACCATCTTAGCCGTTTAGTTCATGAAGATGATGCACTACCCTTGAATGAGAACTTTCCGGATGAGCAACTTCTTTTTATAAGAACAACAACTCCTTGGTATGCTGATATTGTTAATTACTTAGTTACCAAGAAGTTGCCACAAGAGTTGACACAAGCTCAAAGAAATAAGATCAAGAGTGATGCCAAATACTACATATGGGATGATCCTTACCTTTGGAAGCATTGCTCCGATCAGATTATAAGAAGGTGTGTACTCGAAACTGAATTTCAATCTATTCTCACCTTTTGTCACTCTTATGCATGTGGAGGACACTTTGGATCCAAAAGAACAGCCATGAAAGTTCTTGATTCTGGATTTTATTGGCCTACCATATTCAAAGATGCATACCTCTTTTGCAAGTCATGTGATCGTTGCCAAAGAACTGGTAACTTAGGTGCTAGAAATCAAATGCCTCAAACTCCAATACTTATTGTTGAAATTTTTGATGTATGGGGCATGGATTTCATGGGACCTTTTCCTCCTTCTTTTGGTAATCTTTATATTTTACTTGCCGTTGATTATGTTTCAAAGTGGGTGGAAGCAAAATCCACTAGGACTAATGACTCTAAAGTTGTTTCAGATTTTGTCAAGACTAACATCTTTGCTAGGTTTGGAACGCCAAAGGCCATAATCAGCGATAGAGGTACTCACTTTTGCAATAGGACTATGGAAGCACTTTTGAGGAAGTATAACATCACACACAAGGTCTCCACCTCATATCATCCTCAAACTAGTGGGCAAGCTGAAGTGTCAAACCGAGAAGTTAAGTCCATCCTTGAAAAGACAGTTAATCCAAATAGGAAGGATTGGAGTTCACGACTTGATGATGCACTTTGGGCTTATAGGACAGCATATAAGACACCCATTGGTATGTCTCCTTATCGACTTGTTTATGGTAAGCCTTGTCATCTTCCGGTTGAATTGGAACATAAATCATATTGGGCTATCAAACAATGCAACATGGAGATGGATGAGATAGGAAAGAAAAGAAAACTTGACCTACAAGAATTAGAGGAGATAAGGAATGATGCCTATCAGAATTCTAGGATTTACAAGGAAAAGACTAAGGCATTCCATGACAAGATGATATCAAGAAAAGAATTTGTTGTTGGACAAAAAGTTCTTCTCTTCCATTCACGCCTTAAGTTATATCCAGGTAAGTTACGTTCTCGTTGGGTTGGACCTTTTGTTATTACTAATGTATTTACTCATGGTGCAGTTGAAATCCAAAGCCCAAAAACAGATAAGGCATTCAAAGTGAATGGTCATAGATTGAAGCCTTACTATGAGAACTTTCCAATACAAGATGTGGAGGAGTTTCCACTTTTTGAGCCAAAGTATGTTGAATAATAATGGCATGGGTCTAAGTTAGGCTGAGGACAATAAACCAAGCGCTTCTTGGGAGGCAACCCAAAAGGATGGAGAGCATCTATTATATCAGATTTGCATATTCCTTACTCTCCATCATTCTATCTTTTATTGTTTTTCTTTTGTTTAATAGTTCTTTTCTCTTACAAGATGTAAATATAATTTTTAATTTATTTTTTTAACCCCGGTTAAATGGCGGATAACGGTACTCCGTGATTATTTAAATCGGTTCCATCAGCTACCCACAAAACTGATATTGTATATAAATTTCTCTTCCAATTTCTCTTTCATTTTTTTCATTTTTTTTCAGGATGGATGATATTCTCACAAGATTGCAGAAACGATTTCCTCCTTTTCCTCGAAATATTTTACTGAAGCTTTACCAAGTTCGACTTGAAAGATTAAGAATGCTTATGCACAAAGGGATTCCTGACGACATACGTTGGATAATTGAAGCCAAGGTACGTGAAGATGAATATCTTCCTGTTTTGCATTTACCAGGTACAGGTAGAAGCACTTTTGCAAAGAAGCGACGAGCAAAGCGCATGAGTTCAAATTGCCACAAATGTGCACGATGGACGTGTAACGGTAAATGTCGTTCTATTGGGATTCCGTCCTCTAATCGAGATGATAAAATTGAATTCATTAAGGATGGACTGAGTAAGGAGAATTTGGGTAATATCCAACTTTCTCTTGAGACGCATCCTAGTGGAGACGTACAAAGAGAAATTCTTGATTTATGGCCGCAATTCCAAAGGGAATGGCAACATCTTGGGAATCTGATGTTAAAAGACCCTGTTTGCCAGCTTGTAAGAAAACTGGATGGGAAGCATATCCTCGACTCATAGAAGGCGTTTAAGCTGTTTCTGGACGTAAAACCAGAGGAAGATGTGAGCCACAATCACAACTACAATAAATGACTTCTCAGCTTTTGGTTTGATTTGCAATAACTTTATTTTGTTTTAATTTACGTGTTGTTCGATTTGTGTAATTATTCTCGTTTTTTTTATTTGTCTTTTACGGTTGATTTTTTCTTCTCTTTTTGATTTTCTTCCTGAAATCACGCAAAAATCTTTTGTTAGGTTAACATTTTCTTCTGACAGGTCAGATACACTTTCGGCGACATTATTACTCTTGTCTGATTCACTACTCAGTCCTCTATATATTACACCATGTACTCATTCTCTTTCAGGCACTCGAAAAAAAAAAAATGGAAAGTACTTCATCCCAGCGCATTAAAAAAATTTGTGTCTTTGGAGGTGCTTATCCAGGGAAAAATAACATAATCGCTGATGAAGCCATAAGAGTTGGAGTAATACTTGCCCAACAAAAGATCCACTTGATTTATGGAGGCGGTAGTACGGGTTTAATGGGAGCAGTCGCTACAGCAGCACACGCCGGAGGAAGTCCAGTTCTAGGAATCGTGCCAAAACTATTCACAAGTTTTTGTGGACCTACCGTGGGTAAGGAAATACAAGTCTGGAGTATCCCTGAACGGATGACAATCATGTACCATTCTGCCGATGCATTCATTGCTTTACCAGGAGGTTTGGGTACATTGGAAGAAATAGCTTGCGTGGCTTCTTGGTCATCTTTGGTCACAAATAAGAAACCCATTGGTTTGCTTAATATTAATGGTTATTTTAGTAATTTGCTTTCATATTTAGATAATGCTGTGGAAAATGGATTCATGTTTTCAGAGGCAAGGAGAACCATAATTTCTGCTACAACCATTGAAGATTTACTCAAAAAGCTCCAAGCTTATGAGTGTTTATCTGCTACGGTTGTTTCGCAAACGCTCGGAAAAAGAAAAAGAGATATGGACGAGCAAGGAGTGGATTGCACTTTGTCTTTGTGACATTATCTAACATTTTGCTTGTTATGTCTTAGTTATAATAAGTGGTTAGCAACCTCTGCAGGTAATATCTCCTAAATTCTACCTTTAAAATTTGACATTGGGGACAATGTCATATTTTAGTAGGGGGTAAGGGACATATTTTGCTAATTTAAAAAAAAAAAAAAAAAAAAAATTTGTTGTGTTTTAAGCCATTTAGAAGTATTCATTCTGAACAAGGTCTGAGTAAGGGAGACTTGAGACACACCTTGTCAGTTTGATTTTAATCTTTTTATGTTTACTTGTTAATTTTTGTTTAGTATTTTAAGATTATTTAGGTTGCATGAGTTTGTTTTGTTTTGAGTCTTAGTTGTTCCTATTCTTATGTTATTAGTTCTTTTCTCTTACACATAATTCTTTCATTTGGGTTAATAGACTTACATTGAGGACAATGTAAGAATTAAGTGTGGGGGGAATGATTTAGGATTTCTTTTATTTTGTCTATTATTTTTTTTTTTAGTCTTTAATATTATTATTATTTTTTTTTTTTTGAGTTTTAGTTCCTTTTTAATACAATGATGAGATATGAATTGCATAAGTCTAAAACAGATTTATTAGTGAGAAGATTTTCATGAGAATTGAGCTTGATGTCAATTTTTTTTTATGAGCCAATGTTAATATGATATGTTGATTGAGAAAGAAGCATGTTTAGACTTAATCTGACTTGTATAATCATCCTTGTGAGTTTTTGAGCCTATAATGATTGATGCATTATACAAATCAATCTAATTTCTTTCTTGAGTGCTCTTATGATTACATGATTCTCTAGAACTTGCTTTGAACCGTTTGACACTATATTGATACATGTGACAACATGAATATTCGGCCTAGGTGACTATGTACTTGTAAAGAGTTTTGAGAAGTTTCTTTGTATGATCTTATTATGTCTCTAAACTTTATGAACTCTTTGGAGCCTTTGTGATATCTTTATCCTTTTGTTATTCAACCACATTACAAACCCCTTGGCCCCATTACAACCTTGATTAAAGACCTCTTGATTCATGAAGTTGTATGATCTAAATAGTGGAGAATAGGTGGACAAGCAAGAATATGGTAGAACGGTTTTCATGAGATTGATTGAGTGTAAACACTTCACCACTACTTTAAAGAGTGAAAATCATGAGGGTATATCATGTGAGAAATTGAGATTAAATTTGAACATGCACTATTTTGATTGAGATATGTTATGTTAATATTGGCTTAACTCAAACAATTTACATTCAAGCATGAATTTTTGTGAAATTCTTTAAGCTATTGATTAGTTTATAAGACTTGTTCAAAGATTGTCTCTAATTTGTATTGAAAGGATTAGGAATAAATATTTTTAGTATATGTAGTTTATTTATATTTTAGTTTTTCAATGTTTGTGGGTATCGTTCTAGTAAACCCTCACGAGACTAAACTCGTCCACTAGGGACACCTAGGGGTTTAAAGGCTTGTGTCACATGCTAAGTGCCACCGTGATTTCCTACGAAAGTGGATTAGATTAGATTTTCTTATTTTATTTTTATTGAGTCGTTGCTAGGGACTAGCAACAATCTAAGTGTGGGGGTGTGATAACTCGTATAATTATATAGTTTTTAGTTATGTTTTATTATTGTTTTGTGTCAAATACGAGTTATTATTGTTTAGTCTAATTGTGTTTATGATCTTTATGTATTTTGGTGTTTTTCACAAGTTTCTTTGAGTGATTTCAGATTACTAGAATTAAGGGCAAATCCAGTTCAGTTCCAGTTCCGACACATTTTGCCATATCAGCTATATCTCGAGTTTCACTGAAGCAATAAGGCTGAAATTTGTAGCTGTGCAAAGCTAAGAGGCATATCTATCTTTTTCATGTTTTACACTTCTTGAAACGGAGTCGTTTTCCCTAGCGAAATTGACCATCAAGTTGGCTGATATGCAATGACGTCTGTGCTGACCTGTTTTCGTATTTTGCCCATATCTGCTTATCCACATCAGCAAATGAGCTGATTCCAACGGCTATGGATCCGTAACTGACAGGGTAACATTTTTCTAGAAGACCATGTGATCAGATAAGGCCTGCAAAATTGAAAAAATCGACCATCAAGTTGGCTGATCAAAATCGTCATGTATGACGAAAATTGTTAGAAAATGCACCCACCTATTATACCTACCTTTGAAATTTGTAAAGCTTGTCTCTTGTCATTTAGCCCTCCAAAATGTGTATAAATAGAGGGCCTTGGGTGATTGTAAGGGATCATATTGGAGATTGGTAGGATATTAGCCATTTTAACAAAATTCTCTAAGTTTTCTTCTTCTTTCTTTTCTCTAGTTTTCTTTTTCTTTAGAAAGAGCAAGAGGTTGGATAATTAATATTCTTCTTCTTCTTCTTCCTTTCTTTTATTTTCTTCTTAGATTCTATTTAATTTTATGTTTATAATGCCTATGCTAGGCTAAACTTCTATTTGGTTAAGGGTGATTTCAAAGCCCTAGACATGTTTTGTGATTGATTTTCAGATTCTATCTATCATTAATTTTCTATCAAAGATGCTTATGTTCTTCTACAAGAATTGTTCATGATGTTGTCTTGATTTATTTAGGTGTACAACTAGATAGATCTTGATAATTATCTATTGCTAGTCTAGGAGTCTTGATCCGTGTAATTGTCTTGATTTCCTATTCATAAGTGGCAATTTGTGATTAATGATTATGGTCAAGTTTTCAATAATTGCAAAGTGGAACATAACCTAAGTTGAACAATCCGAGCTTATGTGTTTGTTGCTTAGATCAACCTATCTTTCTCATCATAAAGCTGCCATTAAATTGAATTTAGAGAGCTTATTCTAGGTTGTTTAATGGTTAGAGATTAAATAGAGAGCTTGTTCTATTTAACGACAAACTAAGGAAAGATTGGGATAACAGAGCTTGTTGTTATCTACGGTTGTTAACTTTGCTAGTTGGTTGATATTGATAGATCTGAAATTGATTCTTAATGATGTCTAGTGGTGGAGAATGAAACCTTAACCATATTTTTCATATTTGATTCTTCTTACTTACTTGTTTTGTTACTTTTCTAGTTTGCTTATTTTTAAAAGTATATTTATTTTTATTGGCTGGTTATACCGCCTAATTTGTATATTAACTTTGTTTTATTTTTATTGGCTGGTTATACCGCCTAATTTAGTATATATATTTTTATTGGCTGGTTATACCGCCTAATTTAGTATATATTTTTATTGGCTGGTTATACCGTATATACTAAATTAGGCGGTATAACCAGCCAATAAAAATATATATACTAAATTAGGCGGTATAACCAGCCAATAAAAATAAAACAAAGTTAATATACAAATTAGGCGGTATAACCAGCCAATAAAAATAAATATAAAAAATAAGCAAACTAAAAGTAAGAAAACAAATAAGTAAGAAGAATCAAATATGAAAAATATGGTTAAGGTTTCATTCTCCACCACTAGACATCATTAAGAATCAATTTCAGATCTATCAATATCAACCAACTATCAAAGTTAACAACCGTAGATAACAACAAGCTCTGTTACCCCAATCTTTCCTTAGTTTGTCGTTAAATAGAACAAGCTCTCTATTTAATCTCTAACCATTAAACAACCTAGAATAAGCTCTCTAAATTCAATTTAATGGCAGCTTTATGATGAGAAAGATAGGTTGATCTAAGCAACAAACACATAAGCTCGGATTGTTCAACTTAGGTTATGTTCCACTTTGCAATTATTGAAAACTTGACCATAATCATTAATCACAAATTGCCACTTATGAATAGGAAATCAAGACAATTACACGGATCAAGACTCCTAAACTAGCAATAGATAATTATCAAGATCTATCTAGTTGTACACCTAAATAAATCAAGACAACATCATGAACAATTCTTTTAGAAGAACATAAGCAACTTTGATAGAAAATTAATGATAGATAGAATCTGAAAATTAATCACAAAACATGTCTAGGGCTTTGAAATCACCCTTAACCAAATAGAAGTTTAGCCTAGCATAGGCATTGTAAACATAAACATAAAATTAAAGAAAATCTAAGAAGAAAATAAAAGAAAGAAAGAAGAAGAGGAAGAATATTAATTATCCAACCTCTTGCTCTCTCTAAAGAAAAAGAAAACTAGAGAAAAGAAAGAAAACTAGAGAAAAGAAAGAAGAAGAAAACTTAGAGAATTTTATTAAAATGACTAATATCCTACCTATGTACAATATGATCCCTTACAATCATCCAAGGCCCTCTATTTATACACATTTTGGAGGGCTAAATGACAAGAGACAAGCTTTACAAATTTCAAAGGTAGGTATATGACGATTTTGATCAGCCAACTTGATGGTCGATTTCGTCAATATTGGAGGCCTGATCTGATCACATGGTCTTCTAGAAAAAGGTTTCCCTATCAGTTACGGAACCATAGCCGTTGGAATCAGCTCATTTGCTGATGTGGTTAAGCAGATATGGGCAAAATACGAAAACATGTCAGCACAGACGTCATTGCACATCAGCCACCTTGATGGTCGATTTCTTCAATATTGGAGGCTTTATCTGATCACATGGTCTTCTAGACAAATGTTCCCCTATCAGTTACGGATCCATAGCCATTGGAATCAGCTCATTTGCTGATGTGGATAAGCAGATATGGGCAAAATACGAAAACAGGTCAGCACAGACGTCATTGCACATCAGCCAACTTGATGGTCGATTTCGCTAGGGAAAACGACTCCGTTTCAAGAAGTGTAAAACATGAAAAAGATAGATATGCCTCTTAGCTTTGCACGGCTACAAATTTCAGCCTTATTGCTTCAGTGAAACTCCAGATATAGCTGATATGGCAAAAGGTGTCGGAACTGAAACTGAACTGGATTTGCCCTTAATTCTAGTAATCTGAAATCACTCAAAGAAACTTGTGAAAAACACCAAAATACATAAAAATATAAAAGATCATAAACACAATTAGACTAAACAATAATAACTCGTATTTGACACAAAACATTAATAAAACATAACTAAAAACTATATAATTATACGAGTTATCACACCCCCACACTTAGATTGTTGCTAGTCCCTAGCAACGACTCAATAAAAATAAAATAAGAAAATCTAATCTAATCCATTTTCGTAGGAAATCACGGTGGCACTTAGCATGTGACACAAGCCTTTAAACCCCTAGGTGTCCCTAGTGGACGAGTTTAGTCTCGTGAGGGTTTACTAGAACGATACCCACAAACATTGAAAAACTAAAATATAAATAAACTGCATATAATATTTGAACAATACAAATTAGATACAATATTTGAACAAGTCTTATAAACTAATCAATAGCTTAAAGAATTTCACAAAAAATCATGCTTGAATGTAAATTGTTTGAGTTAAGCCAATATTAACATAACATATCTCAATCAAAATAGTGCATGTTCAAATTTAATCTCAACTTCTCACATGGGATACCCTCATGATTTTCACTCTTTAAAGTAGTGGTGAAGTGTTTACACTCAATCAATCTCATGAAAACAGTTCTACCATATTCTTGCTTGTCCACCTATTCTCCACTATTTAGATCATACAACTTCATGAATCAAGAGGTCTTTAATCAAGGTTGTAATGGGGCCAAGGGGTTTGTAATGTGGTTGAAGAACAAAAGGATAAAGATATCACAAAGGTTCCAAAGAGTTCATAAAGTTTAGAGACATAAAAAGATCATACAAAGAAACTTCTCAAAACTTTTTACAAGTACATAGTCACCTAGGCCGGATATTTATGTTGGGCCTTTTCTTCATTCTAAACGACTTTGTAACATCTTTTTCTTTTTCCACAAATTCAAGAGATGATTCATATATATATTTTTTTTTACATAGGAATGTATTTGCCAGTATTTCATTTCTTTTTCTCTTGACTTTTCTTTTCTTTCCCCCCCACACTTATTTCTTGTTTCTAACCCAAATTTTTAACTAAAAATATCCCTTGTCTTTGCAACTTGTCTCAAAACATGCTAATTCATCTTTGGAACAAAGGTAAAGATATAAGTATATTTAGGTTAGGGACAAGTTATGGTTACCAAAGAGATAGCTTATTCAATGTAGGCTCAAATTGGTTCACTAAGGGTGTGTTCTCTTGGAACATCAATAAGGGATGGCTGTTTGGCTCTGGCTAAAAATCCTAATGCCTCTATCATATTCATGTTGTCACATGTATCAATATAGTCTCAAACGGTTTAAAGCAAGTTCTAGAGAATCATGTAATCATAAGAGCACTCAAGAAAGAAATTAGATTGATTTGTATAATGCATCAATCATTATAGGCTCAAAAACTCACAAGGATGATTATACAAGTCAGATTAAGTCTAAACATGCTTCTTTCTCAATCAACATATCATATTAACATTGGCTCATAAAAATTAGTATCAAGCTTAATTCTCATGAAAATCTTCTCACTAGTAACCAGTTTAGACCTATGCAATTCATATCTCATCATTGTATTAAAAAGGAACTAAAACACACTAAAAATAATAATAATAAAGACTCATAAAAAAAAAATAGTAGACGAAAATAAAAGAAATCCTAAATCATTCCCCCCACACATAATTCTTACATTGTCCTCAATGTAAGTCTATTAACCCAAATGAAAGAATCATGTGTAAGAGAAAAGAACTAATAACATAAGAATAGGAACAACTAGACTCAAAACAAAACAAAACAAACTCATGCAACCTAAATAATCCTAAAATACTAAAGAAAAATTAACAAGTAAACATAAAAAGATTAAAATCAAACTGACAAGGTATGTCTCAAGTCTCCCTTACTCAGACCTTGTTCAGAATGAATACTTCTAAATGGCTTAAAACACAACAATTTTTTTTTTTTTTTAAATTAGCAAAATATGTCCCTTACCCCATACTAAAATATGACATTGTCCCCAATGTCAAATTTTAAAGGTAGGATTTAGGAGATATTACCTGCAGAGGTTGCTAACCACTTATTATAACTGAGACACAACAAACAAAATGTTAGATAATGTCACAAAGACAAAGTGCAATCCACTCCTTGCTCGTCCATATCTCTTTTTCTTTTTCCGAGCGTTTGCGAAACAACCGTAGCAGATAAACACTCATAAGCTTGGAGCTTTTTAAGTAAATCTTCAATGGTTGTAGCAGAAATTATGGTTCTCCTTGCCTCTGAAAACATGAATCCATTATCCACAGCATTATCTAAATATAAAAGCAAATTACTAAAATAACCATTAATATTAAGCAAACCAATGGGTTTCTTATTTGTGACCAAAGATGACCAAGAAGCCACGCAAGCTATTTCTTCCAATGTACCCAGACCTCCTGGTAAAGCAATGAATGCATCGGCAGAATGGTACATGATTGTTATCCGTTCAGGGACACTCCAGACTTGTATTTCCTTACCCACGGTAGGTCTACAAAAACTTGTGAATAGTTTTGGCACGATTCCTAGAACTGGACTTCCTCCGGCATGTGCTGCTGTAGCGACTGCTCCCATTAAACCCGTACTACCGCCTCCATAAATCAAGTGGATCTTTTGTTGGGCAAGTATTACTCCAACTCTTATGGCTTCATCAGCGAATATGTTATTTTTCCCTGGATAAGCACCTCCAAAGACACAAATTTTTTTAATGCGCTGGGATGAAGTACTTTCCATTTTTTTTTTTCGAGTGCCTGAAAGAGAATGAGTACATGGTGTAATATATAGAGGACTGAGTAGTGAATCAGACAAGAGTAATAATGTCGCCGAAAGTGTATCTGACCTGTCAGAAGAAAATGTTAACCTAACAAAAGATTTTTGCGTGATTTCAGGAAGAAAATCAAAAAGAGAAGAAAAAATCAACCGTAAAAGACAAAAAAAAAAACGAGAATAATTACACAAATCGAACAACACGTAAATTAAAACAAAATAAAGTTATTGCAAATCAAACCAAAAGCTGAGAAGTCATTTATTGTAGTTGTGATTGTGGCTCACATCTTCCTCTGGTTTTACGTCCAGAAACGGCTTAAACGCCTTCTATGAGTCGAGGATATGCTTCCCATCCAGTTTTCTTACAAGCTGGCAAACAGGGTCTTTTAACATCAGATTCCCAAGATGTTGCCATTCCCTTTGGAATTGCGGCCATAAATCAAGAATTTCTCTTTGTACGTCTCCACTAGGATGCGTCTCAAGAGAAAGTTGGATATTACCCAAATTCTCCTTACTCAGTCCATTCTTAATGAATTCAATTTTATCATCTCGATTAGAGGACGGAATCCCAATAGAACGACATTTACCGTTACACGTCCATCGTGCACATTTGTGGCAATTTGAACTCATGCGCTTTGCTCGTCGCTTCTTTGCAAAAGTGCTTCTACCTGTACCTGGTAAATGCAAAACAGGAAGATATTCATCTTCACGTACCTTGGCTTCAATTATCCAACGTATGTCTGCAGGAATCCCTTTGTGCATAAGCATTCTTAATCTTTCAAATCGAACTTGGTAAAGCTTCAGTAAAATATTTCGAGGAAAAGGAGGAAATCGTTTCTGCAATCTTGTGAGAATATCATCCATCCTGAAAAAAAAATGAAAAAAAATTGAAAGAGAAATTGGAAGAGAAATTTATATACAATATCAGTTTTGTGGGTAGCTGATGGAACCGATTTAAATAATCACGGAGTACCGTTATCCGCCATTTAACCGGGGTTAAAAAAAATAAAAATTATATTTACATCTAGTTATTTTCAAAACAAGGATCAAAAGAAAAAACAACATAAAAAGACTCAAAAATAAAACACTCTAAAAGAAATCCTAAATTCTTCCCCCCACACATAATTCTTACATTGTCATTAATGTAATGCTATTATCCCCCAATGCAAGAATTATATGTAAGAGAAAAGAACTATTAAACAAAAGAAACTTATGCAGCCTAAATGAACTTAAAAATAGTAAACACAATTAACAAAGAAACATAAGAAATAAAAATAAAAACAATAAAAATAATAAAAGAAAAAGGAAAAGAAAGAGAAAGAGAAAGAGAAAGCAAATCTGAATATGGAAGGTTGGCAATTTCATCTTTAATTGGGCTGCCTTCCCAATTAACACTTGAGTTAGTGTTTTGAATCTAACCAACACCCTTTCTTGGCTTTTTAGGCTTGTCAGACTCATACATGAAATTTCCCAAATTTATGCGTTTGAGAGGTAGCTTTCTTTGCACAACAGTGGATGTATTCTCCATTACAAGTATTATTCCATCATCCTTGGTGGTGCATATCTCATCGAGGAATGATGCATCTTTTGGTACTTGTTGAATGACATCCACAAACAAACTGTTTAAGGTTTCCAGCGTATCTTGTTCATGTTCATCCTCCTTGAACTTTGCGAATCTACTAGGAAAAGGTGGAGAAGAAACATTAGTAAAAATTGGAATCTCAAACGTTACCTCAGGTGCTGAAATACTCTTATTTGGATCATTGGCTTCATTATCCTCAAGAATAGAATTCATCTCTAATTTTGTCTCATCCTCATCTTGTTCCTCATTCTTCAAGGTCACAATAGTAGCATTCTCCTTTAGGTTAATCATCGTTTGGGCAGGGAGTTCTTCAGATCTTTGTGCTACCCATCCCACCATACTACTAGTCAATTGGATCATTTGCTTTTCCAAACTCTGGATGCTTGCCCTTGTTTCCTGTTGAAATTGCAAAGTATCAGTAACAAGAGAATAAACAAGATCTTCTAAAGAAGTACCTGAGTTTTGAGTCATATGTGGTGGTTGAAAAAGATCTGGTTCTTGGGACCATGATTGATTGAAGCTAGATGGATGAGTGTAATTGGCATAAGGATCTACTTCTTGGTAATTTTTCGAGTAGCCATAAGTAGTATGATCCCACCATCCCTCATGGTAAGTGTTTGAGTAATGATCATACTGTTGGTCTTGGAACACTTGATGGCCTTGACATCCTCCCATGGCAAATTGTTGAACTGGGAAGGTGAGATTGGCTTGTTGATTCTCCATGTTCATGTATGCCACCAACTCTTCAAGTGATAGATTGCTCAATTCCATCGTTTTTTTTTAATATTTTTTATTTTTTTTTCAAAATTTGATAAGAAAAATCCGTATGTACAAGAAAAACAAAACTCATTAGAACTGAAAATAAGAATAAACCAAGTAACAAATAAACTAAAGAAAACAATCCCCGGCAACGGCGCCAAAAATTTGATGCACCCAAAAGAGTATATCTTATTTAACCTTGCACTAAAAAGATAAATTGTAAGTATAGTAGTTAGCAAGGGTCGAGTCCTCAGGGATTGGGTTTTAGTTTATAAGTTAATAGTTTAAAACTTAAATTCAAGAACAATAAAAGAAAAGGGGTTTTTGAAGCCAGATTTAAACTAAAGTAAATAATAAGAATAAGATGCAAGGCGGTATAACCAGCCAATAAAAATATATATACTAAATTAGGCGGTATAACCAGCCAATAAAAATATATATACTAAATTAGGCGGTATAACCAGCCAATAAAAATAAAACAAAGTTAATATACAAATTAGGCGGTATAACCAGCCAATAAAAATAAATATAAAAAATAAGCAAACTAAAAGTAAGAAAACAAATAAGTAAGAAGAATCAAATATGAAAAATATGGTTAAGGTTTCATTCTCCACCACTAGACATCATTAAGAATCAATTTCAGATCTATCAATATCAACCAACTATCAAAGTTAACAACCGTAGATAACAACAAGCTCTGTTACCCCAATCTTTCCTTAGTTTGTCGTTAAATAGAACAAGCTCTCTATTTAATCTCTAACCATTAAACAACCTAGAATAAGCTCTCTAAATTCAATTTAATGGCAGCTTTATGATGAGAAAGATAGGTTGATCTAAGCAACAAACACATAAGCTCGGATTGTTCAACTTAGGTTATGTTCCACTTTGCAATTATTGAAAACTTGACCATAATCATTAATCACAAATTGCCACTTATGAATAGGAAATCAAGACAATTACACGGATCAAGACTCCTAAACTAGCAATAGATAATTATCAAGATCTATCTAGTTGTACACCTAAATAAATCAAGACAACATCATGAACAATTCTTTTAGAAGAACATAAGCAACTTTGATAGAAAATTAATGATAGATAGAATCTGAAAATTAATCACAAAACATGTCTAGGGCTTTGAAATCACCCTTAACCAAATAGAAGTTTAGCCTAGCATAGGCATTGTAAACATAAACATAAAATTAAAGAAAATCTAAGAAGAAAATAAAAGAAAGAAAGAAGAAGAGGAAGAATATTAATTATCCAACCTCTTGCTCTCTCTAAAGAAAAAGAAAACTAGAGAAAAGAAAGAAAACTAGAGAAAAGAAAGAAGAAGAAAACTTAGAGAATTTTATTAAAATGACTAATATCCTACCTATGTACAATATGATCCCTTACAATCATCCAAGGCCCTCTATTTATACACATTTTGGAGGGCTAAATGACAAGAGACAAGCTTTACAAATTTCAAAGGTAGGTATATGACGATTTTGATCAGCCAACTTGATGGTCGATTTCGTCAATATTGGAGGCCTGATCTGATCACATGGTCTTCTAGAAAAAGGTTCCCCTATCAGTTACGGAACCATAGCCGTTGGAATCAGCTCATTTGCTGATGTGGTTAAGCAGATATGGGCAAAATACGAAAACATGTCAGCACAGACGTCATTGCACATCAGCCACCTTGATGGTCGATTTCTTCAATATTGGAGGCTTTATCTGATCACATGGTCTTCTAGACAAATGTTCCCCTATCAGTTACGGATCCATAGCCATTGGAATCAGCTCATTTGCTGATGTGGATAAGCAGATATGGGCAAAATACGAAAACAGGTCAGCACAGACGTCATTGCACATCAGCCAACTTGATGGTCGATTTCGCTAGGGAAAACGACTCCGTTTCAAGAAGTGTAAAACATGAAAAAGATAGATATGCCTCTTAGCTTTGCACGGCTACAAATTTCAGCCTTATTGCTTCAGTGAAACTCCAGATATAGCTGATATGGCAAAAGGTGTCGGAACTGAAACTGAACTGGATTTGCCCTTAATTCTAGTAATCTGAAATCACTCAAAGAAACTTGTGAAAAACACCAAAATACATAAAAATATAAAAGATCATAAACACAATTGGACTAAACAATAATAACTCGTATTTGACACAAAACATTAATAAAACATAACTAAAAACTATATAATTATACGAGTTATCACACAAAAGAGTGTATCTTATTTAACCTTGCACTAAAAAGATAAATTGTAAGTATAGTAGTTAGCAAGGGTCGAGTCCTCAGGGATTGGGTTTTAGTTTATAAGTTAATAGTTTAAAACTTAAATTCAAGAACAATAAAATAAAAGGGGTTTTTGAAGCCAGATTTAAACTAAAGTAAATAATAAGAATAAGATGCAAGGCGGTATAACCAGCGAATAAAAATATATATACTAAATTAGGCGGTATAACCAGCCAATAAAAATATATATACTAAATTAGGCGGTATAACCAGCCAATAAAAATAAAACAAAGTTAATATACAAATTAGGCGGTATAACCAGCCAATAAAAATAAATATACTAAGAAGAATCAAATATGAAAAATATGGTTAAGGTTTCATTCTCCACCACTAGACATCATTAAGAATCAATTTCAGATCTATCAATATCAACCAACTATCAAAGTTAACAACCGTATATAACAACAAGCTCTGTTACCCCAATCTTTCCTTAGTTTGTCGTTAAATAGAACAAGCTCTCTATTTAATCTCTAACCATTAAACAACCTAGAATAAGCTCTCTAAATTCAATTTAATGGCAGCTTTATGATGATAAAGATAGGTTGATCTAAGCAACAAACACATAAGCTCGGATTGTTCAACTTAGGTTATGTTCCACTTTGCAATTATTGAAAACTTGACCATAATCATTAATCACAAATTGCCACTTATGAATAGGAAATCAAGACAATTACACGGATCAAGACTCCTAAACTAGCAATAGATAATTATCAAGATCTATCTAGTTGTACACCTAAATAAATCAAGACAACATCATGAACAATTCTTGTAGAAGAACATAAGCAACTTTGATAGAAAATTAATGATAGATAGAATCTGAAAATCAATCACAAAACATGTCTAGGGCTTTGAAATCACCCTTAACCAAATAGAAGTTTAGCCTAGCATAGGCATTATAAACATAAAATTAAATAGAATCTAAGAAGAAAATAAAAGAATGAAAGAAGAAGAAGAAGAATATTAATTATCCAACCTCTTGCTCTTTCTAAAGAAAAAGAAAACTAGAGAAAAGAAAGAAGAAGAAAACTTAGAGAATTTTATTACAATGGCTAATATCCTACCTATGTACAATATGATCCCTTACAATCATCCAAGGCCCTCTATTTATACACATTTTGGAGGGCTAAATGACAAGAGACAAGCTTTACAAATTTCAAAGGTAGGTATATGACGATTTTGATCAGCCAACTTGATGGTCGATTTCGTCAATATTGGAGGCCTGATCTGATCACATGGTCTTCTAGAAAAAGGTTCCCCTATCAGTTACGGAACCATAGCCGTTGGAATCAGCTCATTTTCTGATGTGGTTAAGCAGATATGGGCAAAATACGAAAACATGTCAGCACAGACGTCATTGCACATCAGCCACCTTGATGGTCGATTTATTCAATATTGGAGGCCTGATATGATCACATGGTCTTCTAGACAAAGGTTCCCCTATCAGTTACGGAACCATAGCCGTTTGAATCAGCTCATTTGCTGATGTGGTTAAGCCGATATGGGCAAAATACGAAAACATGTCAGCACAGACGTCATTGCACATCAGCCAACTTGATGGTCGATTTCGCTAGGGAAAACGACTCCGTTTTAAGAAGTGTAAAACATGAAAAAGATAGATATGCCTCTTAGCTTTGCATGGCTACAAATTTCAGCCTTATTGCTTCAGTGAAACTCGAGATATAGCTGATATGGCAAAAGGTGTCGGAACTGAAACTGAACTGGATTTGCCCTTAATTCTAGTAATCTGAAATCACTCAAAGAAACTTGTGAAAAACACCAAAATACATAAAAATATAAAAGATCATAAACACAATTAGACTAAACAATAATAACTCGTATTTGACACAAAACATTAATAAAACATAACTAAAAACTATATAATTATACGAGTTATCACACCCCTACACTTAGATTGTTGCTAGTCCCTAGCAACGACTCAATAAAAATAAAATAAGAAAATCTAATCTAATCCATTTTCGTAGGAAATCACGGTGGCACTTAGCATGTGACACAAGCCTTTAAACCCCTAGGTGTCCCTAGTGGACGAGTTTAGTCTCGTGAGGGTTTACTAGAACGATACCCACAAACATTGAAAAACTAAAATATAAATAAACTGCATATACTAAAAATATTTACTCCTAATCCTTTCAATACAAATTAGATACAATATTTGAACAAGTCTTATAAACTAATCAATAGCTTAAAGAATTTCACAAAAAATCATGCTTGAATGTAAATTGTTTGAGTTAAGACAATATTAACATAACATATTTCAATCAAAATAGTGCATATTCAAACTTAATCTCAACTACTCACATGGGATACCCTCATGATTTTCACTCTTTAAAGTAGTGGTGAAGTGTTTACACTCAATCAATCTCATGAAAACAGTTCTACCATATTCTTGCTTGTCCACCTATTCTCCACTATTTAGATCATACAACTTCATGAATTAAGAGGTCTTTAATCAAGGTTGTAATGGGGCCAAGGGGTTTGTAATGTGGTTGAAGAACAAAAGGATAAAGATATCACAAAGGTTCCAAAGAGTTCATAAAGTTTAGAGACATAAAAAGATCATACAAATAAAACTTCTCAAAACTCTTATAAAGCACATAATAACATAGGCTAAATATTCATGTTGAGCCTTTGCATCATTCTAACCAACTTTGTAACATCTTTTTTTTTTTTTTTTTACTTTAACTAGAAGTTCAAGAGAAGTTTTTTTTTTTTTTTTTTAATTTTTTAATATGGGAATGTATTTGACAATGATCCCTTTCTTTTTCTCTTGACTTTTTTCTTTCTTTTCCCCCCACACTTATTTCTTGTTTCTAACCAAAAAATATCCCTTGTCTTTGCAACTTGTCTCAAATCATGCTAATTCATCTTTGGAACAAAGGTAAAGATATAAGTATATTTAGGTTAGGGACAAGTTATGGTTACCAAAGAGATAGCTTATTCAATGTAGGCTCAAATTGGTTCACTAAGGGTGTGTTCTCTTGGAACATCAATAAGGGATGGTTGTTTGGCCCTGGCTAAAAATCCTAATGCCTCTATCATATTCATGTTGTCACATGCATCAATATAGTCTCAAACGGTTTAAAGCAAGTTCTAGAGAATCATGTAATCATAAGAGCACTCAAGAAAGAAATTAGATTGATTTGTATAATGCATCAATCATTTTAGGCTCAAAAACTCACAAGAATGATTATACAAGTCAGATTAAGTCTAAACATGCTTCTTTCTCAATCAACATATCATATTAACATTGGCTCATAAAAAGGTTGACATCAAGCTCAATTCTCATGAAAATCTTCTCACTAATAAATATGTTTTAGACTTATGCAATTCATATCTCATCATTGTATTAAAAAGGAACTAAAACACACTAAAAAATAATAATAATAATAAAGACTCATAAAAAAAAATAGTAGACAAAAATAAAAGAAATCCTAAATCATTCCCCCCACACTTAATTCTTACATTGTCCTCAATGTAAGTCTATTAACACAAATGAAAGAATCATGTGTAAGAGAAAAGAACTAATAACATAAGAATAGGAACAACTAAGACACAAAACAAAACAAACTCATGCAACCTAAATAATCCTAAAATACTAAACAAAAATTAACAAGTAAACATAAAAAGATTAAAATCAAACTGACAAGGTATGTCTCAAGTCTCCCTTACTCAGACCTTGTTCAGAATGAATACTTCTAAATTGCTTAAAACACAACAAACTCTTTTTTTTTTTTTTTTTTTTTTTGAAAAGAAGAAATCAAACTGACAAGGTATGTCTCAAGTCTCCCTTACTCAGACCTTGTTCAGAATGAATACTTCTTAAAATTTTTTTTTTTTTTTTGATATTAAATTAGCAAAATATGTCCCTTACCCCCTACTAAAATATGACATTGTCCCCAATGTCAAATTTTAAAGGTAGAATTTAGGAGATATTACCTGCAGAGGTTGCTAACCACTTATTGTAACTGAGACACAACAAGCAAAATGTTAGATAATGTCACAAAGACAAAGTGCAATCCACTCCATGCTCGTCCATATCTCTTTTTCTTTTTCCGAGCGTTTGCGAAAAAACCGTAGCAGATAAACACTCATAAGCTTGGAGCTTTTTAAGTAAATCTTCAATGGTTGTAGCAGAAATTATGGTTCTCCTTGCCTCTGAAAACATGAATCCATTATCCACAGCATTATCTAAATATAAAAGCAAATTACTAAAATAACCATTAATATTAAGCAAACCAATGGGTTTCTTATTTGTGACCAAAGATGACCAAGAAGCCACGCAAGCTATTTCTTCCAATGTACCCAGACCTCCTGGTAAAGCAATGAATGCATCGGCAGAATGGTACATGATTGTTATCCGTTCAGGGACACTCCAGACTTGTATTTCCTTACCCACGGTAGGTCCACAAAAACTTGTGAATAGTTTTGGCACGATTCCTAGAACTGGACTTCCTCCGGCGTGTGCTGCTGTAGCGACTGCTCCCATTAAACCCGTACTACCGCCTCCATAAATCAAGTGGATCTTTTGTTGGGCAAGTATTACTCCAACTCTTATGGCTTCATCAGCGAATATGTTATTTTTTCCTGGATAAGCACCTCCAAAGACACAAATTTTTTTAATGCGCTGGGATGAAGTACTTGCCATTTTTTTTTTCTTCGAGTGCCTGAAAGAGAATGAGTACATGGTGTAATATATAGAGGACTCAGTAGTGAATCAGACAAGAGTAATAATGTCGCCGAAAGTGTATCTGACCTGTCAGAAGAAAATGTTAACCTAACAAAAGATTTTTGCGTGATTTCAGGAAGAAAATCAAAAAGAGAAAAAAAAATCAACCGTAAAAGTCAAGAGTAATAATG
Source organism: Fremontodendron californicum (assembly GCA_030761205.1). Lineage (NCBI taxonomy): Eukaryota > Viridiplantae > Streptophyta > Magnoliopsida > Malvales > Malvaceae > Fremontodendron > Fremontodendron californicum. The sequence continues at coordinate 3,487,503 of JAULJL010000019.1, read as the reverse complement.
TCGCCGAAAGTGTATTTGACCTGTCAGAAGAAAATGTTAACCTAACAAAAGATTTTTGCGTCATTTCAGGAAGAAAATCAAAAAGAGAAGAAAAATCAACCGTAAAAGACAAATAAAAAAAAAGAATAATTACACAAATCGAACAACACGTAAATTAAACCAAAATGAAGTTATTGCAAATCAAACCAAAAGCTGAGAAGTCATTTATTGTAGTTGTGATTGTGGCTCACATCTTCCTCTGGTTTTACGTCCAGAAACGGCTTAAACGCCTTCTATGAGTCGAGGATATGCTTCCCATCCAGTTTTCTTACAAGCTGGCAAACAGGGTCTTTTAACATCAGATTCCCAAGATGTTGCCATTCCCTTTGGAATTGCGGCCATAAATCAAGAATTTCTCTTTGTACGTCTCCACTAGGATGCGTCTCAAGAGAAAGTTGGATATTACCCAAATTCTCCTTACTCAGTCCATCCTTAATGAATTCAATTTTATCATCTCGATTAGAGGACGGAATCCCAATAGAACGACATTTACCGTTACACGTCCATCGTGCACATTTGTGGCAATTTGAACTCATGCGCTTTGCTCGTCGCTTCTTTGCAAAAGTGCTTCTACCTGTACCTGGTAAATGCAAAACAGGAAGATATTCATCTTCACGTACCTTGGCTTCAATTATCCAACGTATGTCGTCAGGAATCCCTTTGTGCATAAGCATTCTTAATCTTTCAAGTCGAACTTGGTAAAGCTTCAGTAAAATATTTCGAGGAAAAGGAGGAAATCGTTTTTGCAATCTTGTGAGAATATCATCCATCCTGAAAAAAAATGAAAAAAAAAATTGAAAGAGAAATTGGAAGAGAAATTTATATACAATATCAGTTTTGTGGGTAGCTGATGGAACCGATTTAAATAATCACGGAGTACCGTTATCCGCCATTTAACCGGGGTAAAAAATTAAAAATTATATTTACATCTAGTTATTTTCAAAACCAAGATCAGAAAGAAAAACAACATAAAAAGACTCAAAAACAAAACACTCTAAATAAAATCCTAAATTCTTCCCCCCACACATAACTCTTACATTGTCATTAATGTAATGCTATTAATCCCAAATGAAAGAATCATGTGTAAGTGAAAAGAACTAATAAACAAAATAAACTTATGCAGCCTAAATGAACTTAAAAGCAGTAAACACAATTAACAAAGAAACATAAGAAATAAAATAAAAAAAAATAAAAATAATAAAAGAAAAAGGAAAAGAAAGAGAAAGCAAATCTGAATATGGAAGGTTGGCAATTTCATCTTTAATTGGGCTGCCTTCCAATTAACACTTGAGTTAGTGTTTTGAATCTAACCAACACCCTTTCTTGGCTTTTTAGGCTTGTCAGGCTCATACATGAAATTTCCCAAATTTATGCGTTTGAGAGGAAGCTTTCTTTGCACAACAGTGGATGCATTCTCCATTACAAGTATTATTCCATCATCCTTGGTGGTGCATATCTCATCGAGGAATGGTGCATCTTTTGGTACTTTTAGTGCAAAGTTATTATTGTTTAGTCTAATTGTGTTTATAATCTTTTATATTTTTATGTAATTTGGTGTTTTTCACAAGTTTCTTTGAGTGATTTCAGATTACTAGAATTAAGGGCAAATCCAGTTCAGTTCCAGTTCCGACACATTTTGCCATATCAGCTATATCTCGAGTTTTGTTTTCTTGTACATACGGATTTTTCTTATCAAATTTTGAAAAAAAAATAAAAAATATTAAAAAAAAAACGATGGAATTGAGCAATCTATCACTTGAAGAGTTGGTGGCATACATGAACATGGAGAATCAACAAGCCAATCTCACCTTCCCAGTTCAACAATTTGCCATGGGAGGATGTCAAGGCCATCAAGTGTTCCAAGACCAACAGTATGATCATTACTCAAACACTTACCATGAGGGATGGTGGGATCATACTACTTATGGCTACTCGAAAAATTACCAAGAAGTAGATCCTTATGCCAATTACACTCATCCATCTAGCTTCAATCAATCATGGTCCCAAGAACCAGATCTTTTTCAACCACCACATATGACTCAAAACTCAGGTACTTCTTTAGAAGATCTTGTTTATTCTCTTGTTACTGATACTTTGCAATTTCAACAGGAAACAAGGGCAAGCATCCAGAGTTTGGAAAAGCAAATGATCCAATTGACTAGTAGTATGGTGGGATGGGTAGCACAAAGATCTGAAGAACTCCCTGCCCAAACGATGATTAACCTAAAGGAGAATGCTACTATTGTGACCTTGAAGAATGATGAACAAGATGAGGATGAGACAAAATTAGAGATGGATTCTATTCTTGAGGATAATGAAGCCAATGATCCAAATAAGAGTATTTCGGCACCTGAGGTAACGTTTAAAGTTCCACTTTTTACTAATGTTTCTTCTCCACCTTTTCCTAGTAGATTTGCAAAGTTCAAGGAGGATGAACATGAACAAGACACGCTGGAAACCTTAAACAGTTTGTTTGTGGATGTCATTCAACAAGTACCAAAAGATGCACCATTCCTCGATGAGATATGCACCACCAAGGATGATGGAATAATACTTGTAATGGAGAATGCATCCACTGTTGTGCAAAGAAAGCTTCCTCTCAAACGCATAAATTTGGGAAATTTCATGTATGAGCCTGACAAGCCTAAAAAGCCAAGAAAGGGTGTTGGTTAGATTCAAAACACTAACTCAAGTGTTAATTGGAAGGCAGCCCAATTAAAGATGAAATTGCCAACCTTCCATATTCAGATTTGCTTTCTCTTTCTTTTCCTTTTTCTTTTATTATTTTTATTTTTTTTATTTTATTTCTTATGTTTCTTTGTTAATTGTGTTTACTGCTTTTAAGTTCATTTAGGCTGCATAAGTTTATTTTGTTTATTAGTTCTTTTCACTTACACATGATTCTTTCATTTGGGATTAATAGCATTACATTAATGACAATGTAAGAGTTATGTGTGGGGGGAAGAATTTAGGATTTTATTTAGAGTGTTTTGTTTTTGAGTCTTTTTATGTTGTTTTTCTTTCTGATCTTGGTTTTGAAAATAACTAGATGTAAATATAATTTTTAATTTTTTACCCCGGTTAAATGGCGGATAACGGTACTCCGTGATTATTTAAATCGGTTCCATCAGCTACCCACAAAACTGATATTGTATATAAATTTCTCTTCCAATTTCTCTTTCAATTTTTTTTTTCATTTTTTTTCAGGATGGATGATATTCTCACAAGATTGCAAAAACGATTTCCTCCTTTTCCTCGAAATATTTTACTGAAGCTTTACCAAGTTCGACTTGAAAGATTAAGAATGCTTATGCACAAAGGGATTCCTGACGACATACGTTGGATAATTGAAGCCAAGGTACGTGAAGATGAATATCTTCCTGTTTTGCATTTACCAGGTACAGGTAGAAGCACTTTTGCAAAGAAGCGACGAGCAAAGCGCATGAGTTCAAATTGCCACAAATGTGCACGATGGACGTGTAACGGTAAATGTCGTTCTATTGGGATTCCGTCCTCTAATCGAGATGATAAAATTGAATTCATTAAGGATGGACTGAGTAAGGAGAATTTGGGTAATATCCAACTTTCTCTTGAGACGCATCCTAGTGGAGACGTACAAAGAGAAATTCTTGATTTATGGCCGCAATTCCAAAGGGAATGGCAACATCTTGGGAATCTGATGTTAAAAGACCCTGTTTGCCAGCTTGTAAGAAAACTGGATGGGAAGCATATCCTCGACTCATAGAAGGCGTTTAAGCCGTTTCTGGACGTAAAACCAGAGGAAGATGTGAGCCACAATCACAACTACAATAAATGACTTCTCAGCTTTTGGTTTGATTTGCAATAACTTCATTTTGGTTTAATTTACGTGTTGTTCGATTTGTGTAATTATTCTTTTTTTTTATTTGTCTTTTACGGTTGATTTTTCTTCTCTTTTTGATTTTCTTCCTGAAATGACGCAAAAATCTTTTGTTAGGTTAACATTTTCTTCTGACAGGTCAAATACACTTTCGGCGACATTATTACTCTTGACTTTTACGGTTGATTTTTTTTTCTCTTTTTGATTTTCTTCCTGAAATCACGCAAAAATCTTTTGTTAGGTTAACATTTTCTTCTGACAGGTCAGATACACTTTCGGCGACATTATTACTCTTGTCTGATTCACTACTGAGTCCTCTATATATTACACCATGTACTCATTCTCTTTCAGGCACTCGAAGAAAAAAAAAATGGCAAGTACTTCATCCCAGCGCATTAAAAAAATTTGTGTCTTTGGAGGTGCTTATCCAGGAAAAAATAACATATTCGCTGATGAAGCCATAAGAGTTGGAGTAATACTTGCCCAACAAAAGATCCACTTGATTTATGGAGGCGGTAGTACGGGTTTAATGGGAGCAGTCGCTACAGCAGCACACGCCGGAGGAAGTCCAGTTCTAGGAATCGTGCCAAAACTATTCACAAGTTTTTGTGGACCTACCGTGGGTAAGGAAATACAAGTCTGGAGTGTCCCTGAACGGATAACAATCATGTACCATTCTGCCGATGCATTCATTGCTTTACCAGGAGGTCTGGGTACATTGGAAGAAATAGCTTGCGTGGCTTCTTGGTCATCTTTGGTCACAAATAAGAAACCCATTGGTTTGCTTAATATTAATGGTTATTTTAGTAATTTGCTTTTATATTTAGATAATGCTGTGGATAATGGATTCATGTTTTCAGAGGCAAGGAGAACCATAATTTCTGCTACAACCATTGAAGATTTACTTAAAAAGCTCCAAGCTTATGAGTGTTTATCTGCTACGGTTTTTTCGCAAACGCTCGGAAAAAGAAAAAGAGATATGGACGAGCATGGAGTGGATTGCACTTTGTCTTTGTGACATTATCTAACATTTTGCTTGTTGTGTCTCAGTTACAATAAGTGGTTAGCAACCTCTGCAGGTAATATCTCCTAAATTCTACCTTTAAAATTTGACATTGGGGACAATGTCATATTTTAGTAGGGGGTAAGGGACATATTTTGCTAATTTAATATCAAAAAAAAAAAAAAAATTTTAAGAAGTATTCATTCTGAACAAGGTCTGAGTAAGGGAGACTTGAGACATACCTTGTCAGTTTGATTTCTTCTTTTCAAAAAAAAAAAAAAAAAAGAGTTTGTTGTGTTTTAAGCAATTTAGAAGTATTCATTCTGAACAAGGTCTGAGTAAGGGAGACTTGAGACATACCTTGTCAGTTTGATTTTAATCTTTTTATGTTTACTTGTTAATTTTTGTTTAGTATTTTAGGATTATTTAGGTTGCATGAGTTTGTTTTGTTTTGTGTCTTAGTTGTTCCTATTCTTATGTTATTAGTTCTTTTCTCTTACACATGATTCTTTCATTTGTGTTAATAGATTTACATTGAGGACAATGTAAGAATTAAGTGTGGGGGGAATGATTTAGGATTTCTTTTATTTTTGTCTACTATTTTTTTTTATGAGTCTTTATTATTATTATTATTTTTTAGTGTGTTTTAGTTCCTTTTTAATACAATGATGAGATATGAATTGCATAAGTCTAAAACATATTTATTAGTGAGAAGATTTTCATGAGAATTGAGCTTGATGTCAACCTTTTTATGAGCCAATGTTAATATGATATGTTGATTGAGAAAGAAGCATGTTTAGACTTAATCTGACTTGTATAATCATTCTTGTGAGTTTTTGAGCCTAAAATGATTGATGCATTATACAAATCAATCTAATTTCTTTCTTGAGTGCTCTTATGATTACATGATTCTCTAGAACTTGCTTTAAACCGTTTGAGACTATATTGATGCATGTGACAACATGAATATGATAGAGGCATTAGGATTTTTAGCCAGGGCCAAACAACCATCCCTTATTGATGTTCCAAGAGAACACACCCTTAGTGAACCAATTTGAGCCTACATTGAATAAGCTATCTCTTTGGTAACCATAACTTGTCCCTAACCTAAATATACTTATATCTTTACCTTTGTTCCAAAGATGAATTAGCATGATTTGAGACAAGTTGCAAAGACAAGGGATATTTTTTGGTTAGAAACAAGAAATAAGTGTGGGGGGAAAAGAAAGAAAAAAGTCAAGAGAAAAAGAAAGGGATCATTGTCAAATAATTTCCCATATTAAAAAATTAAAAAAAAAAAAAAAAAACTTCTCTTGAACTTCTAGTTAAAGTAAAAAAAAAAAAAAAAAAGATGTTACAAAGTTGGTTAGAATGATGCAAAGGCTCAACATGAATATTTAGCCTATGTTATTATGTGCTTTATAAGAGTTTTGAGAAGTTTTATTTGTATGATCTTTTTATGTCTCTAAACTTTATGAACTCTTTGGAACCTTTGTGATATCTTTATCCTTTTGTTCTTCAACCACATTACAAACCCCTTGGCCCCATTACAACCTTGATTAAAGACCTCTTAATTCATGAAGTTGTATGATCTAAATAGTGGAGAATAGGTGGACAAGCAAGAATATGGTAGAACTGTTTTCATGAGATTGATTGAGTGTAAACACTTCACCACTACTTTAAAGAGTGAAAATCATGAGGGTATCCCATGTGAGTAGTTGAGATTAAGTTTGAATATGCACTATTTTGATTGAAATATGTTATGTTAATATTGTCTTAACTCAAACAATTTACATTCAAGCATGATTTTTTGTGAAATTCTTTAAGCTATTGATTAGTTTATAAGACTTGTTCAAATATTGTATCTAATTTGTATTGAAAGGATTAGGAGTAAATATTTTTAGTATATGCAGTTTATTTATATTTTAGTTTTTCAATGTTTGTGGGTATCGTTCTAGTAAACCCTCACGAGACTAAACTCGTCCACTAGGGACACCTAGGGGTTTAAAGGCTTGTGTCACATGCTAAGTGCCACCGTGATTTCCTACGAAAATGGATTAGATTAGATTTTCTTATTTTATTTTTATTGAGTCGTTGCTAGGGACTAGCAACAATCTAAGTGTAGGGGTGTGATAACTCGTATAATTATATAGTTTTTAGTTATAATTAGTTTATTCTTATTTTCAGTTCTAATTAGTTTTATTTTCTTGTACATACAAGTTTTTCTTTTCAAATTTAAAAAAAAAAAAAAAAAAAAAAAAAAAAAACAATGGAATTGAGCAATCTAACACTTGAAGAGTTGGTGGCATACATGAACATGGAGAATCAACAAGCCAATCTCACCTCCCCAGTTCAACAATTGGCCATGGGAGGATGTCAAGGCCATCAAGTGTTCCAAGACCAACAGTATGATCATTACTCAAACACTTACCATGAGGGATGGTGGGATCATACTAATTATGGCTACTCGAAAAATTACCAAGAAGTAGATCCTTATGCCAATTACACTCATCCATCTAGCTTCAATCAATCATGGTCTCAAGAACCAGATCTTTTTCAACCACCACATATGACTCAAAACTCAGGTACTTCTTTAGAAGATCTTGTCTATTCTCTTGTTACTGATTCTTTGCAATTTCAACAGGAAACAAGGGCAAGCATCCAGAGTTTGGAAAATCAAATGAGCCAATTGGCTAGTAGTATGGTGGGATGGGTAGCACAAAGATCTGAAGAACTCCCTGCCCAAACGATGATTAACCCAAAGGAGAATGCTACGATTGTGACCTTGAGGAATGAGGAACAAGATGAGGATGAGACAAAATTAGAGATGGATTCTATTCTTGAGGATAATGAAGCCACAAATCCAAATAAGAGTATTTCGGCACCTGAGGTAACGTTTAAGGTTCCACTTTTTACTAATGTTTCTTCTCCACCTTTTCCTAGTAGATTTGCAAAGTTCATGGAGGAAGAACATGAACAACACATGCCAGAAACCTTAAACAACTTGTTTGTGGATGCCATTCAACAAGTATCAAAATATGCTCCATTCCTCGATGAGATATGCACCACAAAGGATGATGGAATAATACTTGTAATGGAGAATGCATCCACTGTTGTGCAAAGAAAGCTTCCTCTCAAACGCATTAATTTGGAAAATTTCATGTATGAGCCTGACAAGCCTAAAAAGCCAAGAAGGGGTGTTGGTTAGGTTCAAAACATTAACTCAAGTGTTAATTGGGAAGGCAGCCCAATTAAAGATGAAATTGCCAACCTTCCATACTCAGATTTGCTTTCTTTTCCTTTTCCTTTTATTATTTTTTATTGTTTTTATTTATTTATTTTTATGTTTATTTGTTTAGTATTTTAGGATTTTATTTAGAGTGTTTTGTTTTTGAGTCTTTTTATGTTGTTTTTCTTTCTGATCCTTGTTTTGAAAATAACTAGATGTAAATATAATTTTTATTTTATTTTTTTTAAACCCGGTTAAATGGCGGATAACGGTACTCCGTGATTATTTAAGTCAGTTCCATCAGCTACCCACAAAACTGATATTGTATATAAATTTCTCTTCCAATTTCTCTTTCAATTTTTTTTCATTCTTTTTTTCAGGATGGATGATATTCTCACAAGATTGCAGAAACGATTTCCTCCTTTTTCCTCGAAATATTTTACTGAAGCTTTACCAAGTTCGACTTGAAAGATTAAGAATGCTTATGCACAAAGGGATTCCTGACGACATACGTTGGATAATTGAAGCCAAGGTATGTGAAGATGAATATCTTCCTGTTTTGCATTTACCAGGTACAGGTAGAAGCACTTTTGCAAAGAAGCGACGAGCAAAGCGCATGAGTTCAAATTGCCACAAATGTGCACGATGGACGTGTAACGGTAAATGTCGTTCTATTGGGATTCCGTCCTCTAATCGAGATGATAAAATTGAATTCATTAAGGATGGACTGAGTAAGGAGAATTTGGGTAATATCCAACTTTCTCTTGAGACGCATCCTAGTGGAGACGTACAAAGAGAAATTCTTGATTTATGGCCGCAATTCCAAAGGGAATGGCAACATCTTGGGAATCTGATGTTAAAAGACCCTGTTTGCCAGCTTGTAAGAAAACTGGATGGGAAGCATATCCTCGACTCATAGAAGGCGTTCAAGCCGTTTCTGGACGTAAAACCAGAGGAAGATGTGAGCCACAATCACAACTACAATAAACGACTTCTCAGCTTTTGGTTTGATTTGCAATAACTTTATTTTGGTTTAATTTACGTGTTGTTCGATTTGTGTAATTATTCTCGTTTTTTTTTTATTTGTCTTTTACGGTTGATTTTTTTTTCTCTTTTTGATTTTCTTCCTGAAATCACGCAAAAATCTTTTGTTAGGTTAACATTTTATTCTGACAGGTCAGATACACTTTCGGTGACATTATTACTCTTGTCTGATTCACTACTCAGTCCTCTATATATTACACCATGTACTCATTCTCTTTCAGGCACTCGAAAAAAAAAGAAAAAAAAAAGAAAAAAAAATGGAAAGTACTTCGTCCCAACGCATTAAAAAAATTTGTGTTTTTGGAGGTGCTTATCCAGGGAAAAATAACATATTCGCTGATGAAGCCATAAGAGTTGGAGTAATACTTGCCCAACAAAAGATCCAGTTGATTTATGGAGGCGGTAGTACGGGTTTAATGGGAGCAGTCGCTACAGCAGCACACGCCGGAGGAAGTCCAGTTCTAGGAATCGTGCCAAAACTATTCACTAGTTTTTGTGGACCTACCGTGGGTAAGGAAATACAAGTCTGGAGTGTCCCTGAACGGATAACAATCATGTACCATTCTGCCGATGCATTCATTGCTTTACCAGGAGGTCTGGGTACATTGGAAGAAATAGCTTGCGTGGCTTCTTGGTCATCTTTGGTCACAAATAAGAAACCCATTGGTTTGCTTAATATTAATGGTTATTTTAGTAATTTGCTTTTATATTTAGATAATGCTGTGGATAATGGATTCATGTTTTCAGAGGCAAGGAGAACCATAATTTCTGCTACAACCATTGAAGATTTACTTAAAAAGCTCCAAGCTTATGAGTGTTTATCTGCTACGGTTGTTTCGCAAACGCTCGGAAAAATAAAAAGAGATATGGACGAGCAAGGAGTGGATTGCACTTTGTCTTTGTGACATTATCTAACATTTTGCTTGTTGTGTCTCAGTTATAATAAGTGGTTAGCAACCTCTGCAGGTAATATCTCCTAAATTCTACCTTTAAAATTTGACATTGGGGACAATGTCATATTTTAGTAGGGGGTAAGGGACATATTTTGCTAATTTAATAAAAAAAAAAAAAAATTAAGAAGTATTCATTCTAAACAAGGTCTGAGTAAGGGAGACTTGAGACATACCTTGTCAGTTTGATTTCTTCTTTTCAAAAAAAAAAAAAAAAAAAAAATTTAAGAAGTATTCATTCTGAACAAGGTCTGAGTAAGGGAGACTTGAGACATACCTTGTCAGTTTGATTTCTTCTTTTCAAAAAAAAAAAAAGAGTTTGTTGTGTTTTAAGCAATTTAGAAGTATTCATTCTGAACAAGGTCTGAGTAAGGGAGACTTGAGACATACCTTGTCAGTTTGATTTTAATCTTTTTATGTTTACTTGTTAATTTTTGTTTAGTATTTTAGGATTATTTAGGTTGCATGAGTTTGTTTTGTTTTGAGTCTTAGTTGTTCCTATTCTTATGTTATTAGTTCTTTTCTCTTACACATGATTCTTTCATTTGTGTTAATAGACTTACATTGAGGACAATGTAAGAATTAAGTGTGGGGGGAATGATTTAGGATTTCTTTTATTTTTGTCTACTATTTTTTTTTTTTATGAGTCTTTATTATTGTTATTATTTTTAGTGTGTTTTAGTTCCTTTTTAATACAATGATGAGATATGAATTGCATAGGTCTAAACTGGTTATTAGTGAGAAGATTTTCATGAGAATTGAGCTTGATGTCAACCTTTTTATGAGCCAATGTTAATATGATATGTTGATTGAGAAAGAAGCATGTTTAGACTTAATCTGACTTGTATAATCATCCTTGTGAGTTTTTGAGCCTATAATGATTGATGCATTATACAAATCAATCTAATTTCTTTCTTGAGTGCTCTTATGATTACAGGATTCTCTAGAACTTGCTTTAAACCGTTTGAGACTATATTGATACATGTGACAACATGAATATGATAGAGGCATTAGGATTTTTAGCCAGAGCCAAACAGCCATCCCTTATTGATGTTCCAAGAGAACACACCCTTAGTGAACCAATTTGAGCCTACATTGAATAAGCTATCTCTTTGGTAACCATAACTTGTCCCTAACCTAAATATACTTATATCTTTACCTTTGTTCCAAAGATGAATTAGCATGTTTTGAGACAAGTTGCAAAGACAAGGGATATTTTTAGTTAAAAATTTGGGTTAGAAACAAGAAATAAGTGTGGGGGGGAAAGAAAAGAAAAGTCAAGAGAAAAAGAAATGAAATACTGGCAAATACATTCCTATGTAAAAAAAAAAATATATGAATCATCTCTTGAATTTGTGGAAAAAGAAAAAGATGTTACAAAGTCGTTTAGAATGAAGAAAAGGCCCAACATAAATATCCGGCCTAGGTGACTATGTACTTGTAAAGAGTTTTGAGAAGTTTCTTTGTATGATCTTTTTTATGTCTCTAAACTTTATGAACTCTTTGGAACCTTTGTGATATCTTTATCCTTTTGTTCTTCAACCACATTACAAACCCCTTGGCCCCATTACAACCTTGATTAAAGACCTCTTGATTCATGAAGTTGTATGATCTAAATAGTGGAGAATAGGTGGACAAGCAAGAATATGGTAGAACTGTTTTCATGAGATTGATTGAGTGTAAACACTTCACCACTACTTTAAAGAGTGAAAATCATGAGGGTATCCCATGTGAGAAGTTGAGATTAAATTTGAACATGCAATATTTTGATTGAGATATGTTATGCTAATATTGGCTTAACTCAAACAATTTACATTCAAGCATGATTTTTTGTGAAATTCTTTAAGCTATTGATTAGTTTATAAGACTTGTTCAAATATTGTATCTAATTTGTATTGAAAGGATTAGGAGTAAATATTTTTAGTATATGCAGTTTATTTATATTTTAGTTTTTCAATGTTTGTGGGTATCGTTCTAGTAAACCCTCACGAGACTAAACTCGTCCACTAGGGACACCTAGGGGTTTAAAGGCTTGTGTCACATGCTAAGTGCCACCGTGATTTCCTACGAAAATGGATTAGATTAGATTTTCTTATTTTATTTTTATTGAGTCGTTGCTAGGGACTAGCAACAATCTAAGTGTGGGGGTGTGATAACTCGTATAATTATATAGTTTTTAGTTATGTTTTATTATTGTTTTGTGTCAAATACGAGTTATTATTGTTTAGTCTAATTGTGTTTATGATCTTTTATATTTTTATGTAATTTGTAGCCATGCAAAGCTAAGAGGCATATCTATCTTTTTCATGTTTTACACTTCTTAAAATGGAGTCGTTTTCCCTAGCGAAATCGACCATCAAATTTTTGGCGCCGTTTGATGCACCCAAAAGAGTGTATCTTATTTAACCTTGCACTAAAAAGATAAATTGTAAGTATAGTAGTTAGCAAGGGTCGAGTCCTCAGGGATTGGGTTTTAGTTTATAAGTTAATAGTTTAAAACTTAAATTCAAGAACAATAAAAGAAAAGGGGTTTTTGAAGCCAGTTTTAAACTAAAGTAAATAATAAGAATAAGATGCAAGGCGGTATAACCAGCCAATAAAAATATATATACTAAATTAGGCGGTATAACCAGCCAATAAAAATATATATACTAAATTAGGCGGTATAACCAGCCAATAAAAATAAAACAAAGTTAATATACAAATTAGGCGGTATAACCAGCCAATAAAAATAAATATAAAAAATAAGCAAACTAAAAGTAAGAAAACAAATAAGTAAGAAGAATCAAATATGAAAAATATGGTTAAGGTTTCATTCTCCACCACTAGACATCATTAAGAATCAATTTCAGATCTATCAATATCAACCAACTATCAAAGTTAACAACCGTAGATAACAACAAGCTCTGTTACCCCAATCTTTCCTTAGTTTGTCGTTAAATAGAACAAGCTCTCTATTTAATCTCTAACCATTAAACAACCTAGAATAAGCTCTCTAAATTCAATTTAATGGCAGCTTTATGATGAGAAAGATAGGTTGATCTAAGCAACAAACACATAAGCTCGGATTGTTCAACTTAGGTTATGTTCCACTTTGCAATTATTGAAAACTTGACCATAATCATTAATCACAAATTGCCACTTATGAATAGGAAATCAAGACAATTACACGGATCAAGACTCCTAAACTAGCAATAGATAATTATCAAGATCTATCTAGTTGTACACCTAAATAAATCAAGACAACATCATGAACAATTCTTTTAGAAGAACATAAGCAACTTTGATAGAAAATTAATGATAGATAGAATCTGAAAATTAATCACAAAACATGTCTAGGGCTTTGAAATCACCCTTAACCAAATAGAAGTTTAGCCTAGCATAGGCATTGTAAACATAAACATAAAATTAAAGAAAATCTAAGAAGAAAATAAAAGAAAGAAAGAAGAAGAGGAAGAATATTAATTATCCAACCTCTTGCTCTCTCTAAAGAAAAAGAAAACTAGAGAAAAGAAAGAAAACTAGAGAAAAGAAAGAAGAAGAAAACTTAGAGAATTTTATTAAAATGACTAATATCCTACCTATGTACAATATGATCCCTTACAATCATCCAAGGCCCTCTATTTATACACATTTTGGAGGGCTAAATGACAAGAGACAAGCTTTACAAATTTCAAAGGTAGGTATATGACGATTTTGATCAGCCAACTTGATGGTCGATTTCGTCAATATTGGAGGCCTGATCTGATCACATGGTCTTCTAGAAAAAGGTTCCCCTATCAGTTACGGAACCATAGCCGTTAGAATCAGCTCATTTGCTGATGTGGTTAAGCAGATATGGGCAAAATACGAAAACATGTCAGCACAGACGTCATTGCACATCAGCCACCTTGATGGTCGATTTCTTCAATATTGGAGGATTTATCTGATCACATGGTCTTCTAGACAAATGTTCCCCTATCAGTTACGGATCCATAGCCATTGGAATCAGCTCATTTGCTGATGTGGATAAGCAGATATGGGCAAAATACGAAAACAGGTCAGCACAGACGTCATTGCACATCAGCCAACTTGATGGTCGATTTCGCTAGGGAAAACGACTCCGTTTCAAGAAGTGTAAAACATGAAAAAGATAGATATGCCTCTTAGCTTTGCACGGCTACAAATTTCAGCCTTATTGCTTCAGTGAAACTCCAGATATAGCTGATATGGCAAAAGGTGTCGGAACTGAAACTGAACTGGATTTGCCCTTAATTCTAGTAATCTGAAATCACTCAAAGAAACTTGTGAAAAACACCAAAATACATAAAAATATAAAAGATCATAAACACAATTAGACTAAACAATAATAACTCGTATTTGACACAAAACATTAATAAAACATAACTAAAAACTATATAATTATACGAGTTATCACACCCCCACACTTAGATTGTTGCTAGTCCCTAGCAACGACTCAATAAAAATAAAATAAGAAAATCTAATCTAATCCATTTTCGTAGGAAATCACGGTGGCACTTAGCATGTGACACAAGCCTTTAAACCCCTAGGTGTCCCTAGTGGACGAGTTTAGTCTCGTGAGGGTTTACTAGAACGATACCCACAAACATTGAAAAACTAAAATATAAATAAACTGCATATACTAAAAATATTTACTCCTAATCCTTTCAATACAAATTAGATACAATATTTGAACAAGTCTTATAAACTAATCAATAGCTTAAAGAATTTCACAAAAAATCATGCTTGAATGTAAATTGTTTGAGTTAAGCCAATATTAACATAACATATCTCAATCAAAATAATGCATGTTCAAATTTAATCTCAACTTCTCACATGGGATACCCTCATGATTTTCACTCTTTAAAGTAGTGGTGAAGTGTTTTGATGCACCCAAAAGAGTGTATCTTATTTAACCTTGCACTAAAAAGATCAATTGTAAGTATAGTAGTTAGCAAGGGTCGAGTCCTCAGGGATTGGGTTTTAGTTTATAAGTTGATAGTTTAAAACTTAAATTCAAGAACAATAAAAGAAAAGGGGTTTTTGAAGCTAGATTTAAACTAAAGTAAATAATAAGAATAAGATGCAAGGCGGTATAACCAGCCAATAAAAATATATATACTAAATTAGGCGGTATAACCAGCCAATAAAAATATATATACTAAATTAGGCGGTATAACCAGCCAATAAAAATAAAACAAAATTAATATACAAATTAGGCGGTATAACCAGCCAATAAAAATAAATATACTTTTAAAAATAAGCAAACTAGAAAAGTAAGAAAACAAGTAAGAAGAATCAAAAATGAAAAATATGGTTAAGGTTTCATTCTCCACCACTAGACATCATTAAGAATCAATTTCAGATCTATCAATATCAACCAACTATCAAAGTTAACAACCGTAGATAACAACAAGCTCTGTTATCCCAATCTTTCCTTAGTTTGTCGTTAAATAGAACAAGCTCTCTATTTAATCTCTAACCATCAAACAACTTAGAATAAGCTCTCTAGATTCAATTTAATGGCAGCTTTATGATGAGAAAGATAGGTTGATCTAAGCAACAAACACATAAGCTCGGATTGTTCAACTTAGGTTATGTTCCACTTTGCAATTATTGAAAACTTGACCATAATCATTAATCACAAATTGCCACTTATGAATAGGAAATCAAGACAATTACACGGATCAAGACTCCTAAACTAGCAATAGATAATTATCAAGATCTATCTAGTTGTACACCTAAACAAATCAAGACAACATCATGAACAATTCTTGTAGAAGAACATAAGCAACTTTGATAGAAAATTAATGATAGATAGAATCTGAAAATCAATCACAAAACATGTCTAGGGCTTTGAAATCACCCTTAACCAAATAGAAGTTTAGCCTAGCATAGGCATTATAAACATAAAATTAAATAGAATCTAAGAAGAAAATAAAAGAAAGAAAGAAGAAGAAGAAGAATATTAATTATCCAACCTCTTGCTCTTTCTAAAGAAAAAGAAAACTAGAGAAAAGAAAGAAGAAGAAGACTTAGAGAATTTTGTTAAAATGGCTAATATCCTACCAATCTCCAATATGATCCCTTACAATCATCCAAGGCCCTCTATTTATACACATTTTGGAGGGCTAAATGACAAGAGACAAGCTTTACAAATTTCAAAGGTAGGTATATGACGATTTTGATCAGCCAACTTGATGGTCGATTTCGTCAATATTGGAGGCCTGATCTGATCACATGGTCTTCTAGAAAAAGGTTCCCCTATCAGTTACGGAACCATAGCCGTTGGAATCAGCTCATTTGCTGAGGTGGTTAAGCAGATATGGGCAAAATACGAAAACATGTCAGCACAGATGTCATTACACATCAGCCACCTTGATGGTCGATTTATTCAATATTGGAGGCCTGATCTGATCACATGGTCTTCTAGACAAAGGTTCCCCTATCAGTTACGGAACCATAGCCGTTGGAATCAGCTCATTTGCTGATGTGGATAAGAAGATACGGGCATAATACGAAAACATGTCAGCACAGATGTCATTACACATCAGCCACCTTGATGGTCGATTTCGCTAGGGAAAACGACTCCGTTTTAAGAAGTGTAAAACATGAAAAAGATAGATATGCCTCTTAGCTTTGCATGGGTACAAATTTCAGCCTTATTTCTTCAGTGAAACTCGAGATATAGCTGATATGGTAAAAGGTGTCGGAACTTGATAACTCGTATAATTATATAGTTTTTAGTTATGTTTTATTATTGTTTTGTGTCAAATACGAGTTATTATTGTTTAGTCTAATTGTGTTTATGATCTTTTATATTTTTATGTAATTTGGTGTTTTTCACAAGTTTCTTTGAGTGATTTCAGATTACTAGAATTAAGGGCAAATCCAGTTCAGTTCCAGTTCCGACACCTTTCGCCATATCAGCTATATCTGGAGTTTCACTAAAGCAATAAGGCTGAAATTTGTATCCGTGCAAAGCTAAGAGGCATATCTATCTTTTTCATGTTTTACACTTCTTGAAACGGAGTCGTTTTCCCTAGCGAAATCGACCATCAAGTTGGCTGATGTGCAATGACGTCTGTGCTGACCTGTTTTCGTATTTTACCCATATCTGCTTATCCACATCAGCAAATGAGCTGATTCCAATGGCTATGGATCCGTAACTGATACGGGAACATTTTTCTAGAAGACCATATGATCTGATCAGGCCTCTAATATTGACGAAATCGAACATCAAGTTGGCTGATGTGCAATGACGTCTGTGCTGACCTGTTTTCGTATTTTGCCCATATCTGCTTATCCACATCAGCAAATGAGCTGATTCCAACGGCTATGGATCCGTAACTGATAGGGGAACCTTTTTCTAGAAGACCATGTGATCAGATAAGGCCTGCAAAATTGACAAAATCGACCATCAAGTTGGCTGATCAAAATCGTCATGTATGACGAAAATTGTTAGAAAATGCACCCACCTATTATACCTACCTTTGAAATTTGTAAAGCTTGTCTCTTGTCATTTAGCCCTCCAAAATGTGTATAAATAGAGGGCCTTGGATGATTGTAAGGGATATATTGTACATAGGTAGGATATTAGCCATTTTAATAAAATTCTCTAAGTTTTCTTCTTCTTTCTTTTCTCTAGTTTTCTTTTTCTTTAGAGAGAGCAAGAGGTTGGATAATTAATATTCTTCCTCTTCTTCTTTCTTTCTTTTATTTTCTTCTTAGATTTTCTTTAATTTTATGTTTATGTTTACAATGCCTATGCTAGGCTAAACTTCTATTTGGTTAAGGGTGATTTCAAAGCCCTAGACATGTTTTGTGATTGATTTTCAGATTCTATCTATCATTAATTTTCTATCAAAGTTGCTTATGTTCTTCTACAAGAATTGTTCATGATGTTGTCTTGATTTATTTAGGTGTACAACTAGATAGATCTTGATAATTATCTATTGCTAGTTTAGGAGTCTTGATCCGTGTAATTGTCTTGATTTCCTATTCATAAGTGGCAATTTGTGATTAATGATTATGGTCAAGTTTTCAATAATTGCAAAGTGGAACATAACCTAAGTTGAACAATCCGAGCTTATGTGTTTGTTGCTTAGATCAACCTATCTTTCTCATCATAAAGCTGCCATTAAATTGAATTTAGAGAGCTTATTCTAGGTTATTTAATGGTTAGAGATTAAATAGAGAGCTTGTTCTATTTAACGACAAACTAAGGAAAGATTGGGGTAACAGAGCTTGTTGTTATCTACGGTTGTTAACTTTGATAGTTGGTTGATATTGATAGATCTGAAATTGATTCTTAATGATGTCTAGTGGTGGAGAATGAAACCTTAACCATATTTTTCATATTTAATTCTTCTTACTTACTTGTTTTCTTACTTTTAGTTTGCTTATTTTTTATATTTATTTTTATTGGCTGGTTATACCGCCTGATAACTCGTATAATTATATAGTTTTTAGTTATGTTTTATTATTGTTTTGTGTCAAATACGAGTTATTATTGTTTAGTCTAATTGTGTTTATGATCTTTTATATTTTTATGTATTTTGGTGTTTTTCACAAGTTTCTTTGAGTGATTTCAGATTACTAGAATTAAGGGCAAATCCAGTTCAGTTTCAGTTCCGACACCTTTTGCCATATCAGCTATATCTCGAGTTTCACTGAAGCAATAAGGCTGAAATTTGTATCCATGCAAAGCTAAGAGGCATATCTATCTTTTTCATGTTTTACACTTCTTAAAACGGAGTCGTTTTCCCTAGCGAAATCGACCATCAAGTTGGCTGATGTGCAATGACGTCTGTGCTGACATGTTTTCGTATTATGCCCGTATCTTCTTATCCACATCAGAAAATGAGCTGATTCCAACGGCTATGGTTCCGTAACTGATAGGGGAACCTTTGTCTAGAAGACCATGTGATCAGATCAGGCCTCCAATATTGAATAAATCGACCATCAAGGTGGCTGATGTGTAATGACATCTGTGCTGACATGTTTTCGTATTTTGCCCATATCTGCTTAACCACATCAGCAAATGAGCTGATTCCAACGGCTATGGTTCCGTAACTGATAGGGGAACCTTTTTCTAGAAGACCATGTGATCAGATCAGGCCTCCAATATTGACGAAATCGACCATCAAGTTGGCTGATCAAAATCGTCATATACCTACCTTTGAAATTTGTAAAGCTTGTCTCTTGTCATTTAGCCCTCCAAAATGTGTATAAATAGAGGGCCTTGGATGATTGTAAGGGATCATATTGTACATAGGTAGGATATTAGCCATTTTAATAAAATTCTCTAAGTTTTCTTCTTCTTTCTTTTCTCTAGTTTTCTTTCTTTTCTCTAGTTTTCTTTTTCTTTAGAGAGAGCAAGAGGTTGGATAATTAATATTCTTCCTCTTCTTCTTTCTTTCTTTTATTTTCTTCTTAGATTTTCTTTAATTTTATGTTTATGTTTATAATGCCTATGCTAGGCTAAACTTCTATTTGGTTAAGGGTGATTTCAAAGCCCTAGACATGTTTTGTGATTGATTTTCAGATTCTATCTATCATTAATTTTCTATCAAAGTTGCTTATGTTCTTCTACAAGAATTGTTCATGATGTTGTCTTGATTTATTTAGGTGTACAACTAGATAGATCTTGATAATTATCTATTGCTAGTTTAGGAGTCTTGATCCGTGTAATTGTCTTGATTTCCTATTCATAAGTGGCAATTTGTGATTAATGATTATGGTCAAGTTTTCAATAATTGCAAAGTGGAACATAACCTAAGTTGAACAATCCGAGCTTATGTGTTTGTTGCTTAGATCAACCTATCTTTCTCATCATAAAGCTGCCATTAAATTGAATTTAGAGAGCTTATTCTAGGTTGTTTAATGGTTAGAGATTAAATAGAGAGCTTGTTCTATTTAACGACAAACTAAGGAAAGATTGGGGTAACAGAGCTTGTTGTTATCTACGGTTGTTAACTTTGATAGTTGGTTGATATTGATAGATCTGAAATTGATTCTTAATGATGTCTAGTGGTGGAGAATGAAACCTTAACCATATTTTTCATATTTGATTCTTCTTACTTATTTGTTTTCTTACTTTTAGTTTGCTTATTTTTTATATTTATTTTTATTGGCTGGTTATACCGCCTAATTTGTATATTAACTTTGTTTTATTTTTATTGGCTGGTTATACCGCCTAATTTAGTATATATATTTTTATTGGCTGGTTATACCGCCTAATTTAGTATATATATTTTTATTGGCTGGTTATACCGCCTTGCATCTTATTCTTATTATTTACTTTAGTTTAAATATGGCTTCAAAAACCCCTTTTCTTTTATTATGTTCTTGAATTTAAGTTTTAAACTATTAACTTATAAACTAAAACCCAATCCCTGAGGACTCGACCCTTGCTAACTACTATACTTACAATTGATCTTTTTAGTGCAAGGTTAAATAAGATACACTCTTTTGGGTGCATCAAATTTTTGGCGCCGTTGCTAACTACTATTTCACACGCCGGAGGAAGTCCAGTTCTAGGAATCGTGCCAAAACTATTCACAAGTTTTTGTGGACCTACCGTGGGTAAGGAAATACAAGTCTGGAGTGTCCCTGAACGGATAACAATCATGTACCATTCTGCCGATGCATTCATTGCTTTACCAGGAGGTCTGGGTACATTGGAAGAAATAGCTTGCGTGGCTTCTTGGTCATCTTTGGTCACAAATAAGAAACCCATTGGTTTGCTTAATATTAATGGTTATTTTAGTAATTTGCTTTTATATTTAGATAATGCTGTGGATAATGGATTCATGTTTTCAGAGGCAAGGAGAACCATAATTTCTGCTACAACCATTGAAGATTTACTTAAAAAGCTCCAAGCTTATGAGTGTTTATCTGCTACGGTTGTTTCGCAAACGCTCGGAAAAAGAAAAAGAGATATGGACGAGAAAGGAGTGGATTGCACTTTGTCTTTGTGACATTATCTAACATTTTGCTTGTTGTGTCTCAGTTATAATAAGTGGTTAGCAACCTCTGCAGGTAATATCTCCTAAATTCTACCGTTAAAATTTGACATTGGGGACAATGTCATATTTTAGTAGGGGGTAAGGGACATATTTTGCTAATTTAATAATAAAAAAAAAATTTTAAGAAGTATTCATTCTGAACAAGGTCTGAGTAAGGGAGACTTGAGACATACCTTGTCAGTTTGATTTCTTCTTTTCAAAAAAAAAAAAAAAAAAAAGAGTTTGTTGTGTTTTAAGCCATTTAGAAGTATTCATTCTGAACAAGGTCTGAGTAAGGGAGACTTGAGACACACCTTGTCAGTTTGATTTTAATATTTTTATGTTTACTTGTTAATTTTTGTTTAGTATTTTAAGATTATTTAGGTTGCATGAGTTTGTTTTGTTTTGAGTCTTAGCTGTTCCTATTCTTATGTTATTAGTTCTTTTCTCTTACACATAATTCTTTCATTTGGGTTAATAGACTTACATTGAGGACAATGTAAGAATTAAGTGTGGGGGGAATGATTTAGGATTTCTTTTATTTTGTCTATTATTTTTTTTTAGTCTTTATTATTATTATTATTATTATTTTTTTTTTAGTGTGTTTTAGTTCCTTTTTAATACAATGATGAGATATGAATTGCATAGGTCTAAACTGGTTATTAGTGAGAAGATTTTCATGAGAATTGAGCTTGATGTCAACCTTTTTATGAGCCAATGTTAATATAATATGTTGATTGAGAAAGAAGCATGTTTAGACTTAATCTGACTTGTATAATCATCCTTGTGAGTTTTTGAGCCTATAATGATTGATGCATTATACAAATCAATCTAATTTCTTTCTTGAGTGCTCTTATGATTACAGGATTCTCTAGAACTTGCTTTAAACCGTTTGAGACTATATTGATACATGTGACAACATGAATATGATAGAGGCATTAGGATTTTTAGCCAGAGCCAAACAGCCATCCCTTATTGATGTTCCAAGAGAACACACCCTTAGTGAACCAATTTGAGCCTACATTGAATAAGCTATCTCTTTGGTAACCATAACTTGTCCCTAACCTAAATATACTTATATCTTTACCTTTGTTCCAAAGATGAATTAGCATGTTTTGAGACAAGTTGCAAAGACAAGGGATATTTTTAGTTAAAAATTTGGGTTAGAAACAAGAAATAAGTGTGGGGGGGAAAGAAAAGAAAAGTCAAGAGAAAAAGAAATGAAATACTGGCAAATACATTCCTATGTAAAAAAAAATATATATGAATCATCTCTTGAATTTGTGGAAAAAGAAAAAGATGTTACAAAGTCGTTTAGAATAAAGAAAAGGCCCAACATAAATATCCGGCCTAGGTGACTATGTACTTGTAAAGAGTTTTGAGAAGTTTCTTTGTATGATCTTTTTATGTCTCTAAACTTTATGAACTCTTTGGAACCTTTGTGATATCTTTATCCTTTTGTTCTTCAACCACATTACAAACCCCTTGGCCCCATTACAACCTTGATTAAAGACCTCTTGATTCATGAAGTTGTATGATCTAAATAGTGGAGAATAGGTGGACAAGCAAGAATATGGTAGAACTGTTTTCATGAGATTGATTGAGTGTAAACACTTCACCACTACTTTAAAGAGTGAAAATCATGAGGGTATCCCATGTGAGAAGTTGAGATTAAATTTGAACATGCAATATTTTGATTGAGATATGTTATGCTAATATTGGCTTAACTCAAACAATTTACATTCAAGCATGATTTTTTGTGAAATTCTTTAAGCTATTGATTAGTTTATAAGACTTGTTCAAATATTGTATCTAATTTGTATTGAAAGGATTAGGAGTAAATATTTTTAGTATATGCAGTTTATTTATATTTTAGTTTTTCAATGTTTGTGGGTATCGTTCTAGTAAACCCTCACGAGACTAAACTCGTCCACTAGGGACACCTAGGGGTTTAAAGGCTTGTGTCACATGCTAAGTGCCACCGTGATTTCCTACGAAAGTGGATTAGATTAGATTTTCTTATTTTATTTTTATTGAGTCGTTGCTAGGGACTAGCAACAATCTAAGTGTGGGGGTGTGATAACTCGTATAATTATATAGTTTTTAGTTATGTTTTATTATTGTTTTGTGTCAAATACGAGTTATTATTGTTTAGTCTAATTGTGTTTATGATCTTTTATATTTTTATGTATTTTGGTGTTTTTCACAAGTTTCTTTGAGTGATTTCAGATTACTAGAATTAAGGGCAAATCCAGTTCAGTTTCAGTTCCGACACCTTTTGCCATATCAGCTATATCTCGAGTTTCACTGAAGCAATAAGGCTGAAATTTGTATCCATGCAAAGCTAAGAGGCATATCTATCTTTTTCATGTTTTACACTTCTTAAAACGGAGTCGTTTTCCCTAGCGAAATCGACCATCAAGTTGGCTGATGTGCAATGACGTCTGTGCTGACATGTTTTCGTATTATGCCCGTATCTTCTTATCCACATCAGAAAATGAGCTGATTCCAACGGCTATGGTTCCGTAACTGATAGGGGAACCTTTGTCTAGAAGACCATGTGATCAGATCAGGCCTCCAATATTGAATAAATCGACCATCAAGGTGGCTGATGTGTAATGACATCTGTGCTGACATGTTTTCGTATTTTGCCCATATCTGCTTAACCACATCAGCAAATGAGCTGATTCCAACGGCTATGGTTCCGTAACTGATAGGGGAACCTTTTTCTAGAAGACCATGTGATCAGATCAGGCCTCCAATATTGACGAAATCGACCATCAAGTTGGCTGATCAAAATCGTCATATACCTACCTTTGAAATTTGTAAAGCTTGTCTCTTGTCATTTAGCCCTCCAAAATGTGTATAAATAGAGGGCCTTGGATGATTGTAAGGGATCATATTGTACATAGGTAGGATATTAGCCATTTTAATAAAATTCTCTAAGTTTTCTTCTTCTTTCTTTTCTCTAGTTTTCTTTCTTTTCTCTAGTTTTCTTTTTCTTTAGAGAGAGCAAGAGGTTGGATAATTAATATTCTTCCTCTTCTTCTTTCTTTCTTTTATTTTCTTCTTAGATTTTCTTTAATTTTATGTTTATGTTTATAATGCCTATGCTAGGCTAAACTTCTATTTGGTTAAGGGTGATTTCAAAGCCCTAGACATGTTTTGTGATTGATTTTCAGATTCTATCTATCATTAATTTTCTATCAAAGTTGCTTATGTTCTTCTACAAGAATTGTTCATGATGTTGTCTTGATTTATTTAGGTGTACAACTAGATAGATCTTGATAATTATCTATTGCTAGTTTAGGAGTCTTGATCCGTGTAATTGTCTTGATTTCCTATTCATAAGTGGCAATTTGTGATTAATGATTATGGTCAAGTTTTCAATAATTGCAAAGTGGAACATAACCTAAGTTGAACAATCCGAGCTTATGTGTTTGTTGCTTAGATCAACCTATCTTTCTCATCATAAAGCTGCCATTAAATTGAATTTAGAGAGCTTATTCTAGGTTGTTTAATGGTTAGAGATTAAATAGAGAGCTTGTTCTATTTAACGACAAACTAAGGAAAGATTGGGGTAACAGAGCTTGTTGTTATCTACGGTTGTTAACTTTGATAGTTGGTTGATATTGATAGATCTGAAATTGATTCTTAATGATGTCTAGTGGTGGAGAATGAAACCTTAACCATATTTTTCATATTTGATTCTTCTTACTTATTTGTTTTCTTACTTTTAGTTTGCTTATTTTTTATATTTATTTTTATTGGCTGGTTATACCGCCTAATTTGTATATTAACTTTGTTTTATTTTTATTGGCTGGTTATACCGCCTAATTTAGTATATATATTTTTATTGGCTGGTTATACCGCCTAATTTAGTATATATATTTTTATTGGCTGGTTATACCGCCTTGCATCTTATTCTTATTATTTACTTTAGTTTAAATATGGCTTCAAAAACCCCTTTTCTTTTATTATGTTCTTGAATTTAAGTTTTAAACTATTAACTTATAAACTAAAACCCAATCCCTGAGGACTCGACCCTTGCTAACTACTATACTTACAATTGATCTTTTTAGTGCAAGGTTAAATAAGATACACTCTTTTGGGTGCATCACCGCCTAATTTGTATATTAACTTTGTTTTATTTTTATTGGCTGGTTATACCGCCTAATTTAGTATATATATTTTTATTGGCTGGTTATACCGCCTAATTTAGTATATATATTTTTATTGGCTGGTTATACCGCCTTGCATCTTATTCTTATTATTTACTTAGTTTAAATCTGGCTTCAAAAACCCCTTTTCTTTTATTGTTTTCTTTGAACGTAAGTTATAAACTAATAACTCATAAATTAAAACCCAATCCCTGAGGACTCGACCCTTGCTAACTACTATACTTACAATTGATCTTTTTAGTGCAAGGTTAAATAAGATACACTCTTTTGGGTGCATCAAAATTTTGGCGCCGTTGCCGGGGATTGCTTTCTTTAGTTTATTTGTTACTTGGTTTATTCTTATTTTCAGTTCTAATTAGTTTTATTTTCTTGTACATACAAGTTTTTCTTTTCAAATTTAAAAAAAAAAAAAAACAATGGAATTGAGCAATCTAACACTTGAAGAGTTGGTCGCATACATGAACATGGAGAATCAACAAGCCAATCTCACCTCCCCAGTTCAACAATTGGCCATGGGAGGATGTCAAGGCCATCAAGTGTTCCAAGACCAACAGTATGATCATTACTCAAACACTTACCATGAGGGATGGTGGGATCATACTAATTATGGCTACTCGAAAAATTACCAAGAAGTAGATCCTTATGCCAATTACACTCATCCATCTAGCTTCAATCAATCATGGTCTCAAGAACCAGATCTTTTTCAACCACCACATATGACTCAAAACTCAGGTACTTCTTTAGAAGATCTTGTCTATTCTCTTGTTACTGATACATTGCAATTTCAACAGGAAACAAGGGCAAGCATCCAGAGTTTGGAAAAGCAAATGATCCAATTGACTAGTAGTATGGTGGGATGGGTAGCACAAAGATCTGAAGAACTCCCTGCCCAAACGATGGTTAACCCAAAGGAGAATGCTACTATTGTGACCTTGAAGAATGAGGAACAAGATGAGGATGAAACAAAATTAGAGATGGATTCTATTCTTGAGGATAATGAAGCCAAAGATCCAAATAAGAGTATTTCGGCACCTGAGGTAACGTTTGAGATTCCAATTTTTACTAATGTTTCTTCTCCACCTTTTCCTAGTAGATTCGCAAAGTTCAAGGAGGATGAACATGAACAAGACACGCTGGAAACCTTAAACAGTTTGTTTGTGGATGTCATTCAACAAGTACCAAAAGATGCACCATTCCTCAATGAGATATGCACCACCAAGGATGATGGAATAATACTTGTAATGGAGAATGCATCCACTGTTGTGCAAAGAAAGCTTCCTCTCAAACGCATAAATTTGGGAAATTTCATGTATGAGCCTGACAAGCCTAAAAAGCCAAGAAAGGGTGTTGGTTAGATTCAAAACACTAACTCAAGTGTTAATTGGGAAGGCAACCCAATTAAAGAAGAAATTGCCAACCTTCCATATTCAGATTTGCTTTCTCTTTCTTTTCCTTTTTCTTTTCTTTTATTATTTTTATTTTTATTTTTATTGTTTTTATTTTTATTTTTTATGTTTACTTGTTAATTTTTGTTTAGTATTTTAGGATTATTTAGGTTGCATGAGTTTGTTTTGTTTTGAGTCTTAGTTGTTCCTATTCTTATGTTATTAGTTCTTTTCTCTTACACATGATTCTTTCATTTGGGTTAATAGACTTACATTGAGGACAATGTAAGAATTAAGTGTGGGGGGAATGATTTAGGATTTCTTTTATTTTTGTCTACTATTTTTTTTATGAGTCTTTATTATTATTTTTAGTGTGTTTTAGTTCCTTTTCAATACTACGATGAGATATGAATTGCATAAGTCTAAAACAGATTTATTAGTGAGAAGATTTTCATGAGAATTGAACTTAATATCAATCGTTTTATGAGCCAATGTTAATATGATATGTTGATTGAGAAAGAAGCATGTTTAGACTTAATCTGACTTGTATAATCATCCTTGTGAGTTTTTGAGCCTATAATGATTGATGCATTATACAAATCAATCTAATTTCTTTCTTGAGTGCTCTTATGATTACATGATTCTCTAGAACTTGCTTTAAACCGTTTGAGACTATATTGATACATGTGACAACATGAATATGATAGAGGCATTAGGATTATAACCAGAGCCAAACAGCCATCCCTTATTGATGTTCCAAGAGAACATCCCTCTAGTGAACCAATTTGAGCCTACATTGAATAAGCTATTTATTTGGTAACCACATCTTACACCTAGCCTAAACACATTTATATCTTTACCCTTGTTCTAAAGATGGACTAGAATGTTTGAGACATATTGCAAAAACAAGGGATATTTTTTGAAAATTTGGGTTAGAACAAAAGATAAGTGTGGGGGAGGAGAAAGGCAAAAGTCAAGAGAAAAATAGAGGGAATATTGCCAAATACATTCCCATGTGAAAAAAAAAAAATTTTTTTTGAATAATCTCTTGAACTTCTAGTTAAAGAAAAGAAAAAGATGTTCGAAAGTTGGTTAGAATGAAGTAAAGGCTCAACATGAAATATTCAGCCTATGTGATTATGTACTTCTAAAGAAGATTGAGAAAGTTTTATTTGCAAAATCTTATTTTGTCTCTAAATTCTATGAAGTCTTTGGAATGTTTGTGATATCTTTTCCTTTTTATTCTTTAACCACATTATTACCTCTTGGCCCCATTACAACCTTGATTAAAGACCTCTTGATTTATGAAGTTGCATGATCTTTTAGTGGAGAATAGGTAGACAAGCAAGCATATGGTAGAACTATTTTCATGAGATTGATTGAGTGTAAACACTTTACCACTACTTTAAAGAGTGAAAATCATGAGAGTATCCCATGTGAGAAGTTGAGATTAAGTTTGAATGTGCAGTATTTTGATTGAAATATGTTATGTTAATATTGGCTTAACTCAAACAATTTACATTCAAGCATGATTTTTTGTGAAATTCTTTAAGCTATTGATTAGTTTATAAGACTTGTTCAAAGATTGTCTCTAATTTATATTGAAAGGAATAGGAGTAAATATTTTTAGTATATGTAGTTTATTTATATTTTAGTTTTTCAATGTTTGTGGGTATCGTTCTAGTAAACCCTCACGAGACTAAACTCGTCCACTAGGGACACCTAGGGGTTTAAAGGCTTGTGTCACATGCTAAGTGCCACCGTGATTTCCTACGAAAATGGATTAGATTAGATTTTCTTATTTTATTTTTATTGAGTCGTTGCTAGGGACTAGCAACAATCTAAGTGTGGGGGTGTGATAACTCGTATAATTATATAGTTTTTAGTTATGTTTTATTATTGTTTTGTGTCAAATACGAGTTATTATTGTTTAGTCTAATTGTGTTTATGATCTTTTATATTTTTATGTAATTTGGTGTTTTTCACAAGTTTCTTTGAGTGATTTCAGATTACTAGAATTAAGGGCAAATCCAGTTCAGTTCCAGTTCCGACACCTTTCGCCATATCAGCTATATCTGGAGTTTCACTAAAGCAATAAGGCTGAAATTTGTATCCGTGCAAAGCTAAGAGGCATATCTATCTTTTTCATGTTTTACACTTCTTGAAACGGAGTCGTTTTCCCTAGCGAAATCGACCATCAAGTTGGCTGATGTGCAATGACGTCTGTGCTGACCTGTTTTCGTATTTTGCCCATATCTGCTTATCCACATCAGCAAATGAGCTGATTCCAATGGCTATGGATCCGTAACTGATACGGGAACATTTTTCTAGAAGACCATATGATCTGATCAGGCCTCTAATATTGACGAAATCGAACATCAAGTTGGCTGATGTGCAATGACGTCTGTGCTGACCTGTTTTCGTATTTTGCCCATATCTGCTTATCCACATCAGCAAATGAGCTGATTCCAACGGCTATGGATCCGTAACTGATAGGGGAACCTTTTTCTAGAAGACCATGTGATCAGATAAGGCCTGCAAAATTGACAAAATCGACCATCAAGTTGGCTGATCAAAATCGTCATGTATGACGAAAATTGTTAGAAAATGCACCCACCTATTATACCTACCTTTGAAATTTGTAAAGCTTGTCTCTTGTCATTTAGCCCTCCAAAATGTGTATAAATAGAGGGCCTTGGATGATTGTAAGGGATATATTGTACATAGGTAGGATATTAGCCATTTTAATAAAATTCTCTAAGTTTTCTTCTTCTTTCTTTTCTCTAGTTTTCTTTTTCTTTAGAGAGAGCAAGAGGTTGGATAATTAATATTCTTCCTCTTCTTCTTTCTTTCTTTTATTTTCTTCTTAGATTTTCTTTAATTTTATGTTTATGTTTACAATGCCTATGCTAGGCTAAACTTCTATTTGGTTAAGGGTGATTTCAAAGCCCTAGACATGTTTTGTGATTGATTTTCAGATTCTATCTATCATTAATTTTCTATCAAAGTTGCTTATGTTCTTCTACAAGAATTGTTCATGATGTTGTCTTGATTTATTTAGGTGTACAACTAGATAGATCTTGATAATTATCTATTGCTAGTTTAGGAGTCTTGATCCGTGTAATTGTCTTGATTTCCTATTCATAAGTGGCAATTTGTGATTAATGATTATGGTCAAGTTTTCAATAATTGCAAAGTGGAACATAACCTAAGTTGAACAATCCGAGCTTATGTGTTTGTTGCTTAGATCAACCTATCTTTCTCATCATAAAGCTGCCATTAAATTGAATTTAGAGAGCTTATTCTAGGTTATTTAATGGTTAGAGATTAAATAGAGAGCTTGTTCTATTTAACGACAAACTAAGGAAAGATTGGGGTAACAGAGCTTGTTGTTATCTACGGTTGTTAACTTTGATAGTTGGTTGATATTGATAGATCTGAAATTGATTCTTAATGATGTCTAGTGGTGGAGAATGAAACCTTAACCATATTTTTCATATTTAATTCTTCTTACTTACTTGTTTTCTTACTTTTAGTTTGCTTATTTTTTATATTTATTTTTATTGGCTGGTTATACCGCCTAATTTGTATATTAACTTTGTTTTATTTTTATTGGCTGGTTATACCGCCTAATTTAGTATATATATTTTTATTGGCTGGTTATACCGCCTAATTTAGTATATATATTTTTATTGGCTGGTTATACCGCCTTGCATCTTATTCTTATTATTTACTTAGTTTAAATCTGGCTTCAAAAACCCCTTTTCTTTTATTGTTTTCTTTGAACGTAAGTTATAAACTAATAACTCATAAATTAAAACCCAATCCCTGAGGACTCGACCCTTGCTAACTACTATACTTACAATTGATCTTTTTAGTGCAAGGTTAAATAAGATACACTCTTTTGGGTGCATCAGAACTGAAACTGAACTGGATTTGCCCTTAATTCTAGTAATCTGAAATCACTCAAAGAAACTTGTGAAAAACACCAAAATACATAAAAATATAAAAGATCATAAACACAATTAGACTAAACAATAATAACTCGTATTTGACACAAAACATTAATAAAACATAACTAAAAACTATATAATTATACGAGTTATCACACCCCCACACTTAGATTGTTGCTAGTCCCTAGCAACGACTCAATAAAAATAAAATAAGAAAATCTAATCTAATCCATTTTCGTAGGAAATCACGGTGGCACTTAGCATGTGACATAAGCCTTTAAACCCCTAGGTGTCCCTAGTGGACGAGTTTAGTCTCGTGAGGGTTTACTAGAACGATACCCACAAACATTGAAAAACTAAAATATAAATAAACTGCATATACTAAAAATATTTACTCCTAATCCTTTCAATACAAATTAGAGACAATCTTTGAACAAGTCTTATAAACTAATCAATAGCTTAAAGAATTTCACAAAAATTCATGCTTGAATGTAAATTGTTTGAGTTAAGCCAATATTAACATAACATATCTCAATCAAAATAGTGCATGTTCAAATTTAATCTAAACTTCTCACATGATATACCCTCATGATTTTCACTCTTTAAAGTAGTGGTGAAGTGTTTACACTCAATCAATCTCATGAAAACCGTTCTACCATATTCTTGCTTGTCCACCTATTCTCCACTATTTAGATCATACAACTTCATGAATCAAGAGGTCTTTAATCAAGGTTGTAATGGGGCCAAGGGGTTTGTAATGTGGTTGAATAACAAAAGGATAAAGATATCACAAAGGCTCCAAAGAGTTCATAAAGTTTAGAGACATAATAAGATCATACAAAGAAACTTCTCAAAACTCTTTACAAGTACATAGTCACCTAGGCCGAATATTCATGTTGGGCCTTTTCTTCATTCTAAACAACTTTGTAACATCTTTTTCTTTTTCCACAAATTCAAGAGATGATTCATATTTTTTACTTAGGAATGTATTTGCCAGTATTCAATTTCTTTTTCTCTTGACTTTTCTTTTCTTTTCCCCCCACACTTATTTCTTGTTTCTAACCCAAATTTTCAACTAAAAATATCCCTTGTTTTTTGCAATATGTCTCAAAATATATAATCCATCTTTAGAACAAGGGTAAGGATATAAGTATATTTAGACTAGGTGTAAGTTGTGGTTACCAATAAAACAGCATATTTAATGTAGGCTCAAATTGGCTCACTAGTGGGGATGTTCTCTTATAACATTAATAATGGATGGCTGTTTGGCTCTGGTTATAATCCTAATGCCTCTATCATATTCATGTTGTCACATGTATCAATATAGTCTCAAACGGTTCTGTAGACACCTAATTTTGTCCGGACCACTAAACAGGTATGTTTTCTTCCCATATTGATGTTCCCAAGTGTAAAAAGACTGTTTTCATCCTGCAGGTGGTACTCCGAGACTTAGTTTAAGAGGGCGAGCACAAAAAGTCAAACTTGAAAAAAGTCAACCCCGAAAAAGTCAACCCCGAAAAAGTCAATTCCAGAAAGTCAACTACTGAAAAAGTCAACCCACTTTCAAAATCAAGATTTTAAGTTCAATTGAAAAATGGCGAAAGAATTTTGATAATCCGAGGTCTACATTGAAAGATATGGAGTTCGGAAGTTGGGATTTGGAGATTCAGTAGAAAGGAAACCCTAATCCGAGAAATTTGGGGAAAAGTGCTTAAACGATCAAACTGGTCGAAATTGAAGGTTCCAAATGAAAGATAAGCACTGACTACGGGTAATGGAGAAGTCACTTGCAAGAAAAACCGAAAAAAAAGTCAATCCGGGAGAAAACCGAGAATTAGGGTTTTTAGTGGATTTCGGTGAAATCGGGAAGAATCACAGAAATGGCCCGACTTGGTAAGACCAAAGCCCCCAATGGATGAGGAATGATTAAAAAGGATGGCCCAAGGCTCAGATTGAAGAAAATCTGAAAATCGGACTTGTTTTGAGCAAAACCGGGTTTCGGAAGTTAAAGGGTAAAATTGGAAAAATTTGGGAAAAATAGCAAATGGACTCCGAAAATTATGGAAAATTTGTCAATCTCATTCTTAAATCATTTGAAAGAGATTGGAGAAAGAAAATCTTGATTCCGAGTTCGTTTGCAAAGTGGCCAAATCCCGGGCTTCTTATGCAGTAATTCAAAAAGATAAATCCCGGAAAAATAGCAAATGGACTCCAAAAATTCTGAAATTTGGCAAATCTCATTTTTAAATTATTTGGAAGAGATTGGCGAAAGAAAATCTTGATTCCGAGTTCGTTTGCAAAATGGCCAAATCCCGGGCCTCCTATGCAGTAATTCAAGCCGATAAATCCCAAAAAAATACCAAATGAGCTCCAAAAATTATGAAAACTTCCAGATCACACTTTTTAATTATTTTGAAGAGATTGGTGAAGAAAAATCTTGATTTGGAGCTCGTTTAAAAAATGGTAAAATGTAGGGGCATAAAAGGGCATTTTTGGGAAGAAAAAATCCAAATAAATAGCAAACGGACTCGGATAATTTTGAAAACTTCCAGAACTCAATATTTTATTATTTTGGAAGTATTAAAAAAAGAAAAATTGAATTTGGAGTCCGTTTGATATTTATTTGCATCCGGGGGGCAAAATGGTCATTTCACCCAAGCAACCGAAAAGGGCTTTTTTGGCCCTTCAAAAAAATCAGAGTTGGGCTGGAAAAGAGAAGTTCTGGCATGACCAAGCCCAAAGAAAGGAGGAAGCTTCTAATTTTTTTTTTTTTTAATCAAGTGGTTAAAAATCAAGAGTTAGTTAACCATTCTCTTTGATCAAGCCATGGTGATTAAACCACATAGGTTAAGAAAGATGTCAACATTATTTTTGCATAACTGTAATTTGAGAGGGCTGAGATGCTAATCTAAAGGTGGTAATTTCATGACTTTTCATCTTGAATTATTGGCCATTTGATGGAAATTAGGTTACACAAAAATGACAACATCTTGGAGGCTATATAACCATGCATTAAGGCTAGCCCTAAGGGGGGGGAGGCAGATTTTGGTTTCTTCTTTTCCATTTTGGCTGATTTCTCTTAGTTTTTCTTAGTTTTTATCTTCTTGGTTGAGAGCAAAAAAAAGAAAAGTTTAGAAATAAAGGAAAGTTTGAAGAGAAAAGCTTGAAATATTAGCTTCTTGAGGTTGCTCTTGAGCACCAACTCTTGCACTTTCATTTTCTATTCTTGTTTTTTGCTATTTTAATCTCTACTTGGTGAGTTTTCATTTTAAAATAATGTTTCTTGTTCTTCCTTCATTTCCTTTCTTAAGTATATTTTTTTTACATTTTGTTTTTACAATAAACTCACCATGGCCAAATGGCCTACATTATTTATTTTAAGTTGTTGTTTCAATTCATTTTACCATATTGTTTATGCTATTTTCTTTGTTTTTGATGTTTTAAGTGTTATGTTATTTTATGTTCTTAAGTTATATTTAATTTGGTTGCTTTGTTTGTTGCCATTTATGTCTTAGGTATCATGTTTTTGCATTTTTAATTTTCTGTTTTCATGTTGTTTAAATTTGAGCATGTTTTAGAGTTAGCATATTAAGTGTTTGTGAAAATGCTTGTGTGATTCTTTGCATGATTCTTGTTTTATATCTTAGTGAGCATGTTTTAGATTTGGTATATTAGGTGTTTGTGAAAATGCTTGTGTGATTTTTGTGTTATGACTTAGTTTTTCATGCTAGCATACCAAGTGTTTGTGAAAATGCCATGCTTGTTGGAGCTTGGGGCCATTTGGCTACTCCATGTGTTTTGCATTGTGTGTTGTATTTTTTGTCATGCTAGTTGTTAGGTTTTTGCATTTGCATGATATTTGGTTGGATTTTTGAATTAAGCATGCCTTGTGTTTGTGAAAATGCCATGCATGTCTTAGGTCTAGGTTACATTAAATGCCATGCAAGTTCATGTTAGGTCTAGGCCATATTATTTATGTCATGCATTTTCCTTACATTTAGGTTTAGATCCATGCATTTCATGCATTATGTTTGCTGCATTGTTTCATGCATTTCATGTTCATGCCACTTGAATAATGACTTGAGCCAATTAATGGTTCAAGATCATGCTCTCTTGAGCACACTTGTGGAAAATTAAGTTTGTCAAATTGATTACTCTACCTTTGTGATTTTTTTTATTTAGCCAATTTTTATCTAACTTTCAAAGAGTCCTAGCTACTGCTTTCAAGTCATTTTATGAGTTTCAAATATTTTTACTTTGGTTTTTAAATGATTTTATCAAAAGCAAAAATGTGTTGGCAAAGCAGTTTTTTTCCTCCAAAAACTCGTACATCTATGATTTTGCTGGGAATTCATCTTTGATCAGAAAATTAAGCCGATTTGTTTTCATGTAGTTTTACATGTCCTGAGTCTCCAGTATTTTTTTTAGAATTTTTGGAATTTTCAAAAATAGGATAAAAAATCGTGGATTAAAACTGGACAGTGGAGTCAGAATTGAATTTAAAGAAAAACAAAGCAGTTTTTTTCTAATCTAAAAACTCGTACATCTCTGATTTTTCTGGGAATTCATCTTTGATCAGAAAATTAAGCCGATTTGTTTTCGTGTAGTTTTACATGTTCTGAGTCTCCAGTATTTTTTTCATAATTTTTGGAATTTTTAAAAATAGGGTAAAAAATCGTGGATTAAAACTGGACAGTGGAGTCAGAATTGAATTTAAAGAAAAACAAAGCAGTTTTTTCCTCCTCCAAAAACTCGTACATCTATGATTTTTCTGGGAATTCATCTTTGATCCAAAAATTAAGCCGATTTGTTTTCGTGTAGTTTTACATGTCCTGAGTCTCCAGTATTTGTTTTAGAATTTTTGGAATTTTTAAAAATAGGATAAAAATTCGTGGATTAAAACTGGACAGTGGAGTCAGAATTGAATTTAAAAAAAAAACAATTTTCTGTTTTGGTTAATTTACTTAGAGTGGGCTGATTAGAAGGGTTAGCTACTGACTTAGGGTAATTTCTAAGCCTTTTCAAACTCTAAAAATGGTTTTTCAAGTCCCGGGTTAAGGGTAGTCAAGTCCGGATTTTTTAAACTTAGGAAATTAGAGCCATTTTAAAGAAATTAGCCCAGTTTTTATTTTTAATTCAAGCTTTTCAAAATTGTTTTCAAACAATCACAAAGTATTTTGGTTTTAGAATATTTAATTTGACATATTTTCCTAAGGTAGCCGGATATCTTTTTAGATATACGGATTTCCTTAATTAAAGGAAAAAAAAATACATTTCATGCATTGCATTTTTATATTCATGCATTTTATATAATATGTGATTCTTGCTATAATAATTTCTATGATATTGTTGTTATTTTGATTTATATTTTTTGATGTTACATGGTTTATTATATGGTTTCGAATATTTCATGATATCCTATGCTTTTATTTAGTTATCTTTATTTAGCATATACATATTCATTTATTTTAAATGTTTTCAAAAGATAATGGTTTTCAATAAAAATAAAGATATTCCCGAGTTAAAATAATTCATGAGTTCTCTACCGGGTTTGCTGGAGGGAATATCATCAATTATCATTAATAAAGGAATATCTTTCTTTCAAAAAAGAGAATGATTCGGAAAGTTTTCCAAAACTAATAAAAATTTCTATATTTTGCCACGTTTGTTGGGGAATATAGGAAAATTTTGAATTTATAAATTCTGGATCATTTTCAATAAAAAAAATGAAATTATTTTTCTTTAAATTGGGAATTAACTTGAAATACTAAATTTAAAACCAACTTTTTACCGAGACTTGAGATAACACACGATTAATAAGGTACCGATTTATACGGGCGTTGTGGGGGTGCTAATCCTTCCCCACACGTAACCGACTCCCGAACCCGCTTCTTTGATTTCTCTGGTTTAAAACGCAGACTTGAAATTGGTTTTTAAAATGTTTTAATTAATTTTTAAAATATTTTATAAAACCGGTTTTAATAGGTGGCCGATCACACCTAGCTAAAAAAGATTGGTGGCGACTCCATGTCTTTTTTAAGGTCATTTTCAAAACCTTCATTTCTCTAGAGGAATTAAGTCGACTTTTCCTCGATTTTTTTTAATGTCACGCCTAACGAATAATAAAGTCTTGCGATGAGACTCGTCGTTTTTTTTTTTTAGGTTGCGACAGCTTGGCGACTCCACTGGGGACATATTAGAGAGTCAGGCCTAGAATTAGTCGTGTGTTATCAAGTCTCGGTTTTGTTGGTTTAATTGGTATTTGATTTTAATTCCCACATTTTTTTAATAAGGAGAATTTTGAAAATAATAAATTGTTTTTAAATATGTTCATACTCATGTGCATGCATTTTATTTTTGTTCTCTAGTTATTTAAGGTTGGATATTATAATTGCTTGTTGGTTAATGCGTTACACTATTCTTGAATGTTTTAATTGTTAGGGCATTTAGAATAAGGTTTGTAGAATAGGTGGTGAAAGGTTTATTATTCCTCCACACACACTACACGTGCATTTGCATAACATGAATCCTATACCCGGGTTCCGTCCTTTTAAGTGGGAGTAAAGTAACTACGCCTTCGTGATTGATCCTCCGTATGGGCTAGTGAAACACTTTCGGAGTATAAAGTACCTAATGCCTTCGTGATGATCCTCCGCATGGGCATAGGAAAATATACTCTAACGAATTGAACCCGCTTTTATCGGGGTGCCTTACTAGCCTTCACCGGCGACAGTGAGGAACAATTCGGAGCCTTAGAACCGATTCACCCTCATATAGTGAACCTAGGCGAAGCCATGCCGGATTTCCGTTAGATATACCGAAAATAGGAACACATGGAGGGACATTTCTAAACTTTTTGTTACCTATTTTACACTCCGAATAAGTGTGGTAGATCGGGCAACGATGTACGTACATCGCCCGTAATAAATGTGATACTCCGCCTCGATGGCATCGTGATGCCTAAATAAGCAGATATTGCTGGGGCAGA
Organism: Fremontodendron californicum; assembly: GCA_030761205.1. NCBI lineage: Eukaryota > Viridiplantae > Streptophyta > Magnoliopsida > Malvales > Malvaceae > Fremontodendron > Fremontodendron californicum. The sequence goes on along the minus strand of JAULJL010000019.1, from coordinate 3,449,863 downwards.
TGTTCATTAGCTTTTTTTTTAAAAAAAAAAAAATCTTTTTTCAAGCATTTTTGCATGTTGCACATTTCATGCATGTGTGAATAGAGCATGTACATTTTTGGTTGTGTTATTGATCTCATTCTTTGCAGTAAACAGTTGGTAATTTCATTTGATGATTTCATAAAACCGGTAGTGTCACATGAACATTTGCATATTGTACCATAGTAGGATCCACCCTGAAAGTCTTTTGAAAATAATGTGATTGGTTTCTCAGAAAAAAAAAAACACAGAAAAAAAAACATGTTAAAAAAAAATCATCATAAATTTAGAGACAAATCTTGCATAATGAGATTGTTGAATAATCAAGATTTAGGTCCCACCAATTTCGTGTAATCATTGATTTCTTTGTGTATACCTTTGTGGTAATTCATTTAGTCTTAGCATGTATCATTTTGACATCATAGCATGCATGTTCATTCATTGTAGAATACATGCATAGTCATTATCTGTATATACCTGGCATTAAATTGCATCCATAGCATACATAGTCATCATAATTTCTCTGTATATGTTCATGCATTAATCATCAATTTATTCATGCACATAGGAATAGAGCGTGTACATTCATAATCTTAATCTCATGACATTTTCATTTGCATGAAAGGGGTTCGAGATATGAGGAATGAATCGGAGGAACGATTGGGTGCTTTGGAACGCAATCAAGATGAATATGGACATGAAATCCGAGAGGTGAAGGAACAACTTGCCAAATTGCTGAAAATGGTTGAGGATATGGGTAACAGTAAAGGTGAACTTTCTCAGGGCTTCGCATCATCTTCGGATCAACCAAAACCATTAGGTCCAGAACATACAATCCTTGCTGGATCCTGCACTTGTCAATGCCACAAAGGTTGCAATCCTGATGAAATTGTGGACAAAATCATGAAAATAATTAAACCTGAAAGCCTGATACCAAAGACAGAAACCTCGAATCCAGTACCATACCTGCAAACTGTTCTAGGTCCAAACCAGTATCCCCACCCTACTATGGTCCAATCGTCCATTGGGACGACCACTACGGGATTCCTGAATCCGACTCCATCGTTACCAAATACCAGTTCATACTATTTCCCTCATCAATCACCTTATCCAGTACCTGAGATAGGAACCTCGAGCTATGTACAACCTCCAAAGGCCCCGTGTCCAAATCCATACCCTTACCATGCTGTTCCGCCACATCCCCATGTAAACACTCCGGTTCGAACCTTAGTGCTACCACCAAGTGCCCCAACTCCTAGGCCATGTGTGACTAAGAAACGATCCCAGAATAAGACCCAAATGCATTTTGATCCCATTCCAATCAGCTACCAAGAGCTCCTCCCTATACTGATCCAAAATCACATGGTTGCCTGTGTCCCATTGAAACCCCTGTTACCATCATATCCAATGTGGTATAATCCAAATGAAAGATGTGATTATCACTGTGGCATTGTTGGCCATAGCATCGAAGATTGTATAGCAGTCAAAAGGAAAGTGCAAGCTCTCATAGATGCCAAGTGGTTGGATCCAACGACACTGATTGATAAAGGACTGGGAAAACGCCATTAGGATTGGGAGATTTACAGCATTGAAGTGGAAAGACTTCGGTCTTATATGATGTAATAGGATTTCACTTTTTCAGTAGCCGGCTCTTATAGCCTTAGGATGCTAGGAAGAATAAAGTGCTTGTAAAGACAGTTTTAACTACTGCTCAAATTTTGTAAAACATGGTTTATACCATTGTGAACATTGATATGGGAATGAATTGAGTATGCTTCAAATTTATAAGATGTTGATGATTAAGTTCCTCCGATTCTTATTTCCTCCGTGATATCTTCCCCTTTGCATTTTGCATCCCATCAATTATTTGTCAGGTTGCATTCATGCATTCATAGTCAGCATGATTTTTCTGTATATATCCATTATCAATTTATTCTTTCTCTATATGCATCATGGTAGCATCAAGTTGCATTCATGCATTCATAGTCAGCATGATTTTTCTGTATCTATTCATATATCAATTTATTCTTTCTTTACATGCATCATGTTAGCATCAGGGTGCATTCATGGCATACATAGTCATCATGATATGCTCATGCATTAATTTGTCATATTGGCATCAGGTTGCGTTCATGACATACACGGCCAGCATGACTTTCTTTGTATATACTCTGTGTCAATCATTTATTCTTCACATGCATCGTAATTGACATTGTGTGGCATTCATAGTGTATATGATCATTCATTGAGAAATGCATTTGGAACATACATGGTCATTCATTGCATATATCCATGCATTGGTTTTTGTTATTCTTTAAATGCATCATGTTGGCATCGTGTTGCACTTATAACATACATGGTCAACATGTTTCCACTGTATATGACCACACATAACTTTGTTTATCCTTCACATGCATCAAATTGCACTCATGACATTCATAGCTCATTCATCATGAAACACATTAATAAGATGAAATAGAAATTGGCTTAGCTTTGAAGAGTTTTCTTCGTCAGCTAAAAGCTATGACCCCAACAGCAAGTGCGAGTATCATATTGGGGCAATTGGGCATTCGACTAAAAATGCAGAAAACTGAAAGAAAGAATTGAGGGTCTTGTCCACAATGGCATTTGAATTCCAGAGCTTATCGAACATTGGAAATCTGTTTTACCATAGATTGATTTCCTCTTGAAGAATTTTGAGGATAAGATTTGTTATCTTTGAAAGCATGTCAATAGGAGCATTCTGATGCATATTTTTCTATACACTTTGATGATGAAAGCTCTTGTCTCATGATGACATCTACATGAAATAAATAAATTTTGAATTTTAATATTTTGTGTTCATTTTATTTTAGCAATAAATTTGAAATTGTAAAAAAAAAAAAAAAAAAACAAATGAAACTTTGAGAAAATTTGTGGTACACAATAAATAAGTGGTTTTCACATGAAATAATGAACAATCTTGAGAATATTGATGATCATTGTTAGAAATGACCCAATACCTTCAGCCTTCTCTTTTAGGCTTTCCTAAGCCTAAATCCTTTGAACCGAGACCACTTGAAAGACCTAATGCTTCAAGGAATATGAATGATTTGACTTCATAAAACCATTGTCATCACAGAATAAGCAAAGACTTAGATCTTAGTCTAGGCTATGAACAAAGGAACGAACTTTTTGAAAATTTTCAAATTCCTTGAAAATCAAACAAATGAGACATTCTTTCAAGAATCCAGATTTTGATAATTTGGTGTGTGTCAGGATTGTGCTAAAACCATTCATGGCCTTTCCCAATGACCACAAAACACTAACTGCCCAGACATCACTTCATGATTGACACCTTGGGGCATAATGATTAAACTAGATTATCCCTTGTCCCAGAGAAAACCTGTTTTTGGGTCATGTTTTCCTTGTCTCTTCAAAGAACTCAGATTGGAAACTCAGCCTTTTCAAAACAGACCTAGACTTGCCATGTTCCTCGTTGATACAAATTCGCATGGTTAATCAAATTGGGGGCATCATATGTGGAAATGATGGATACATAGTGAAGAAGGATGGGCTAATGCATGAATTATTGGGGGCATGCAACGAAAAAAAAAACAAAAAAAAATTTGTGATATCATGCATATGAGAATTCGGATGATTCCAAAGTGCAAAATGAAATTCTGAATATCTATTTCCCCTAGGGATTGCTTTTCAATGAGAATATTTGGGCTTGATATGATGAATGGCCATCTTTCATATCCATTTCACAAGAAAAAAATTATTATCCATAGTCACCCCTTTTGAGCCAAAAGAATTCTTAATTCTTTGAACCCTGATCAAGGATTACCCTCTACACTGGGGGGCAAATGCGAGGAAAGATCTTTTCAAAGATCATTGAGAAATGAGTGACAGCTCAGGGACAGACACAAAGCAAATGGAGCCCCGAATAAATACGGGCGCACTCTGTCAAAGAAAAAAAGAAGAGGAAAAGATGACGAAATGAAAGCCAAGAAAAACAAACAAAAAACACAATAAAAAAATGTGTGTGAAAGACATGGCAAATTGAAAGCCAAAAGCAAGGAAGAAAAAGAGCAAAATCAAAAAGAAAGAAATGTCCAAGAAGAGACACATGCTTCAAAGAAAATCCTCTTCAAGAAAGGATCCTTGATCTGATTACCCTCAAACACATATTTTGGGCCTATTTATCCTTTCTTTCTGAATCCTGAGCCATGGCCTACATTACGTGCTTTAAAAGTCCATTTTGATCAAGCATGAATGTTTAATTTGAAGGGTTTTCCTCAGATTTTATCCCATCTTATCAAATTCTCATTTCACTAAGGAAGAATTTAGAATTCTCAAGTGCATGGTAAAAAAAAAAGAGAAAAATTGAAAAGAATGGGACTCTAGGGCGAAAACCCAAAAAAACGGGCGGTCTAGAGTAGAATGGGAATTTTCGATGCCATCGATGATAGTGCCGATACCCCAAAAGAAAAGATCTTATTAAAGGAGTGGTCATCGAGGAACATCTAGGAATTCCTGAACCCCCCAAATTGTCAGCTCTCATTCGGAGGATTGTCTTCAAAAACTGAAACTTTGTTCCCAAGATTAAACTTTCCGGTTTAAACATCCCAGCCAATCTTGATGCTTGACAAAATGCCTTGATATGGAAACTAAAAGAATGTTGAATTTGTTTGGTTCTCAATGAATTCATGATTTATAAAACCTGTTCCATTTGTGAGCCTAGAAGGGATATACATTTTTGTCATGAAGTTTTCCTGGAAAAGCCAGAATCTTGTTATACCAAGCCTTGCCAATCCAGTTGAAAAAACCCAGATTGATACTTAGAGAAATTTCTAACAATGATCACCAGTCTTCAAAAGATTTGTACATCACACATTGTGGGGTTAATATTTTTTGTTCAGAAGTTTTCAAAATGCGAAAACAAATAAAAAGATTTTTTGAAATACCCATTTTGATGTTGGCATGAGACAAGGATTTTTCTAACTCAAAGGTGTAGAACTGCCAGGATAGGTCTTGACTTCCAGATATGAGAAGAAGAAATAGAACCCGGTTCAGATCTCTGTTGATGAAAGTTTGAAAAACTGTTGGGGCAAAGAGAATAGCCAAAATGAATTGAAGATATACTCTGATTTGAAGAGGAAAAATGAATTTGAAAGGCTAAGCCAAAGTCTAGAAAAACAGCCGGGGGCACTTGCATCACTCATGAGCACTCATCTCTTTATCGAGCTTTTGCATCTGCACAGTGTCGGCAAGCATTTGCATCATTCATGGGTATTTGCATTGGCATTATTCCATAAGCATCTCTATTTTACCTTTACATTTACATTCTTCATGGAATTCGTATTTGTGTCATCTCAAGCAATTGCATCATTTCTAGAGTCATTGCATTTTCATTACTGTGTGGTAATTGTAGTTACACCATTCATAAACCAGTTACATGAACACAATTAGTAGGGGCATCTGCATCATGAAACATGGGCATCAATCCAATTCATTTACATTTGCATTAAAGACATTTGCACCAGTTTAAGTCATTTCATGTCTTATTCAACACCTGCATCTGCATCAAAAAGCATTCGCATCTTCTCAAAATCGTTAGGGTAATTTTCAACAATTCTTCAAAGAACATTTTTAAGACCTCCGGGCATAATTTTTCAAATCACAGGTAAGACCTCCGGGCAATATCTTTAAGACCTCCGGGCAACATCTTTAAGACCTCCGGGCATAACTTTTTTCAGGGGTAAGGCCTCCGGGCACTATTCTTAAGACCTCCGGGCATCATTTTTAAAGTCGCATACAGCGCATTTTTTCCAAATTATGGGTAAGGCCTCCGGGCACCATTCTTAAGACCTCCGGGCATCATTTTTAAAGTCGCATACAGCGCATTTCTTCCAAATCACGGGTAAGGCCTCCGGGCACCATTCTTAAGACCTCCGGGCATCATTTTTAAAGTCGCATACAGCGCATTTCTTCCAAATCACGGGTAAGGCCTCCGGGCACCATTCTTAAGACCTCCGGGCATCATTTTTAAAGTCGCATACAGCGCATTTCTTCCAAATCAAGGGTAAGGCCTCCGGGCACCATTCTTAAGACCTCCGGGCATCATTTTTAAAGTCGCGTACAGCGCATTTCTTCCAAATTATGGGCAAGGCCTCCGGGCACTATTCTTAAGACCTCCGGGCATCATTTTTAAAGTCGCATACAGCGCATTTTTTCCAAATTATGGGTAAGGCCTCCGGGCACCATTCTTAAGACCTCCGGGCATCATTTTTAAAGTCGCATACAGCGCATTTCTTCCAAATCACGGGTAAGGCCTCCGGGCACCATTCTTAAGACCTCCGGGCATCATTTTTAAAGTCGCATACAGCGCATTTCTTCCAAATTATGGGTAAGGCCTCCGGGCACCATTCTTAAGACCTCCGGGCATCATTTTTAAAGTCGCATACAGCGCATTTCTTCCAAATCACGGGTAAGGCCTCCGGGCACCATTCTTAAGACCTCCGGGCATCATTTTTAAAGTTGCGTACAGCGCATTTCTTCCAAATTATGGGCAAGGCCTCCGGGCACCATTCTTAAGACCTCCGGGCATCATTTTTAAAGTCGCATACAGCGCATTTCTTCCAAATTATGGGTAAGGCCTCCGGGCACCATTCTTAAGACCTCCGGGCATCATTTTTAAAGTCGCATACAACGCATTTCTTCCAAATCACGGGTAAGGCCTCCGGGCACCATTCTTAAAACCTTCGGGCATCATTTTTAAAGTCGCATACAGCGCATTTTTTTCAAATCACAGGTAAGACCTCCGGGCACCAATTTGTAAGACCTCCGGGCACCATTTTAAGACCTCCGGGCATAATTTTTCAAATCACAGGTAAGACCTCCGGGCAACATCTTTAAGACCTCCGGGCATTATTTTTTTTAGGGGTAAGACCTCCGAGCACTAATTTTTAAGACCTCCGGGCATAATTTTTTTCAAATCATAGGTAAGACCTCTGGGCAACATCTTTAAGACCTCCGGGCATAACTTTTTTCAGGGGTAAGACCTCCGAGCACCAATTTTTAAGACCTCCGGGCATAATTTTTCAAATCACAGGTAAGACCTCCGGGCAACATCTTTAAGACCTCCGGGCATAACTTTTTTCAGGGGTAAGACCTCCGGGCACCAATTTTTAAGACCTCCGGGCACCAATTTTTAAGACCTCCGGGCACCATTTTAAGACCTTTGGGCACCAATTTTAAAGCCCTTCGAGCATAAATTTTTCTTTTGAAATCGAATTCATTCCCTTAAGACGAATCGAGCCTTGTTTAGGCAGGGAATTCAATTTAAGGACAAAATCTTCAATTTATTGTTTTTAAAAAAAAAATGAAAAAAGAGAAAATAGAAAAAAAATAAAAAAATAAAAAAAATAAAAAAAAGGAAAAAAGAAAAAAGAAAAAAAAGAAGAAAGAAGAAAAAAATGAAAAATAGAAAAATAGAAAATGAAAAAAATTAAAATGAAAAAGAAAAAGAAACCCCTTTCCCTTTCCTTCACATGTGATGTCACTGACCGTACAAAATTAGTGTCGGTTTATCTTTGCCTGATTCCTGATTCTCAGCAATAGCCAAAGAGGGGCAGCTGTAGACACCTAATTTTGTCCGGACCACTAAACAGGTATGTTTTCTTCCCATATTGATGTTCCCAAGTGTAAAAAGACTGTTTTCATCCTGCAGGTGGTACTCCGAGACTTAGTTTAAGAGGGCGAGCACAAAAAGTCAAACTTGAAAAAAGTCAACCCCGAAAAAGTCAACCCCGAAAAAGTCAATTCCAGAAAGTCAACTACTGAAAAAGTCAACCCACTTTCAAAATCAAGATTTTAAGTTCAATTGAAAAATGGCGAAAGAATTTTGATAATCCGAGGTCTACATTGAAAGATATGGAGTTCGGAAGTTGGGATTTGGAGATTCAGTAGAAAGGAAACCCTAATCCGAGAAATTTGGGGAAAAGTGCTTAAACGATCAAACTGGTCGAAATTGAAGGTTCCAAATGAAAGATAAGCACTGACTACGGGTAATGGAGAAGTCACTTGCAAGAAAAACCGAAAAAAAAGTCAATCCGGGAGAAAACCGAGAATTAGGGTTTTTAGTGGATTTCGGTGAAATCGGGAAGAATCACAGAAATGGCCCGACTTGGTAAGACCAAAGCCCCCAATGGATGAGGAATGATTAAAAAGGATGGCCCAAGGCTCAGATTGAAGAAAATCTGAAAATCGGACTTGTTTTGAGCAAAACCGGGTTTCGGAAGTTAAAGGGTAAAATTGGAAAAATTTGGGAAAAATAGCAAATGGACTCCGAAAATTATGGAAAATTTGTCAATCTCATTCTTAAATCATTTGAAAGAGATTGGAGAAAGAAAATCTTGATTCCGAGTTCGTTTGCAAAGTGGCCAAATCCCGGGCTTCTTATGCAGTAATTCAAAAAGATAAATCCCGGAAAAATAGCAAATGGACTCCAAAAATTCTGAAATTTGGCAAATCTCATTTTTAAATTATTTGGAAGAGATTGGCGAAAGAAAATCTTGATTCCGAGTTCGTTTGCAAAATGGCCAAATCCCGGGCCTCCTATGCAGTAATTCAAGCCGATAAATCCCAAAAAAATACCAAATGAGCTCCAAAAATTATGAAAACTTCCAGATCACACTTTTTAATTATTTTGAAGAGATTGGTGAAGAAAAATCTTGATTTGGAGCTCGTTTAAAAAATGGTAAAATGTAGGGGCATAAAAGGGCATTTTTGGGAAGAAAAAATCCAAATAAATAGCAAACGGACTCGGATAATTTTGAAAACTTCCAGAACTCAATATTTTATTATTTTGGAAGTATTAAAAAAAGAAAAATTGAATTTGGAGTCCGTTTGATATTTATTTGCATCCGGGGGGCAAAATGGTCATTTCACCCAAGCAACCGAAAAGGGCTTTTTTGGCCCTTCAAAAAAATCAGAGTTGGGCTGGAAAAGAGAAGTTCTGGCATGACCAAGCCCAAAGAAAGGAGGAAGCTTCTAATTTTTTTTTTTTTTAATCAAGTGGTTAAAAATCAAGAGTTAGTTAACCATTCTCTTTGATCAAGCCATGGTGATTAAACCACATAGGTTAAGAAAGATGTCAACATTATTTTTGCATAACTGTAATTTGAGAGGGCTGAGATGCTAATCTAAAGGTGGTAATTTCATGACTTTTCATCTTGAATTATTGGCCATTTGATGGAAATTAGGTTACACAAAAATGACAACATCTTGGAGGCTATATAACCATGCATTAAGGCTAGCCCTAAGGGGGGGGAGGCAGATTTTGGTTTCTTCTTTTCCATTTTGGCTGATTTCTCTTAGTTTTTCTTAGTTTTTATCTTCTTGGTTGAGAGCAAAAAAAAGAAAAGTTTAGAAATAAAGGAAAGTTTGAAGAGAAAAGCTTGAAATATTAGCTTCTTGAGGTTGCTCTTGAGCACCAACTCTTGCACTTTCATTTTCTATTCTTGTTTTTTGCTATTTTAATCTCTACTTGGTGAGTTTTCATTTTAAAATAATGTTTCTTGTTCTTCCTTCATTTCCTTTCTTAAGTATATTTTTTTTACATTTTGTTTTTACAATAAACTCACCATGGCCAAATGGCCTACATTATTTATTTTAAGTTGTTGTTTCAATTCATTTTACCATATTGTTTATGCTATTTTCTTTGTTTTTGATGTTTTAAGTGTTATGTTATTTTATGTTCTTAAGTTATATTTAATTTGGTTGCTTTGTTTGTTGCCATTTATGTCTTAGGTATCATGTTTTTGCATTTTTAATTTTCTGTTTTCATGTTGTTTAAATTTGAGCATGTTTTAGAGTTAGCATATTAAGTGTTTGTGAAAATGCTTGTGTGATTCTTTGCATGATTCTTGTTTTATATCTTAGTGAGCATGTTTTAGATTTGGTATATTAGGTGTTTGTGAAAATGCTTGTGTGATTTTTGTGTTATGACTTAGTTTTTCATGCTAGCATACCAAGTGTTTGTGAAAATGCCATGCTTGTTGGAGCTTGGGGCCATTTGGCTACTCCATGTGTTTTGCATTGTGTGTTGTATTTTTTGTCATGCTAGTTGTTAGGTTTTTGCATTTGCATGATATTTGGTTGGATTTTTGAATTAAGCATGCCTTGTGTTTGTGAAAATGCCATGCATGTCTTAGGTCTAGGTTACATTAAATGCCATGCAAGTTCATGTTAGGTCTAGGCCATATTATTTATGTCATGCATTTTCCTTACATTTAGGTTTAGATCCATGCATTTCATGCATTATGTTTGCTGCATTGTTTCATGCATTTCATGTTCATGCCACTTGAATAATGACTTGAGCCAATTAATGGTTCAAGATCATGCTCTCTTGAGCACACTTGTGGAAAATTAAGTTTGTCAAATTGATTACTCTACCTTTGTGATTTTTTTTATTTAGCCAATTTTTATCTAACTTTCAAAGAGTCCTAGCTACTGCTTTCAAGTCATTTTATGAGTTTCAAATATTTTTACTTTGGTTTTTAAATGATTTTATCAAAAGCAAAAATGTGTTGGCAAAGCAGTTTTTTTCATCCAAAAACTCGTACATCTATGATTTTGCTGGGAATTCATCTTTGATCAGAAAATTAAGCCGATTTGTTTTCATGTAGTTTTACATGTCCTGAGTCTCCAGTATTTTTTTTAGAATTTTTGGAATTTTCAAAAATAGGATAAAAAATCGTGGATTAAAACTGGACAGTGGAGTCAGAATTGAATTTAAAGAAAAACAAAGCAGTTTTTTTCTAATCTAAAAACTCGTACATCTCTGATTTTTCTGGGAATTCATCTTTGATCAGAAAATTAAGCCGATTTGTTTTCGTGTAGTTTTACATGTTCTGAGTCTCCAGTATTTTTTTCATAATTTTTGGAATTTTTAAAAATAGGGTAAAAAATCGTGGATTAAAACTGGACAGTGGAGTCAGAATTGAATTTAAAGAAAAACAAAGCAGTTTTTTCCTCCTCCAAAAACTCGTACATCTATGATTTTTCTGGGAATTCATCTTTGATCCAAAAATTAAGCCGATTTGTTTTCGTGTAGTTTTACATGTCCTGAGTCTCCAGTATTTGTTTTAGAATTTTTGGAATTTTTAAAAATAGGATAAAAATTCGTGGATTAAAACTGGACAGTGGAGTCAGAATTGAATTTAAAAAAAAAACAATTTTCTGTTTTGGTTAATTTACTTAGAGTGGGCTGATTAGAAGGGTTAGCTACTGACTTAGGGTAATTTCTAAGCCTTTTCAAACTCTAAAAATGGTTTTTCAAGTCCCGGGTTAAGGGTAGTCAAGTCCGGATTTTTTAAACTTAGGAAATTAGAGCCATTTTAAAGAAATTAGCCCAGTTTTTATTTTTAATTCAAGCTTTTCAAAATTGTTTTCAAACAATCACAAAGTATTTTGGTTTTAGAATATTTAATTTGACATATTTTCCTAAGGTAGCCGGATATCTTTTTAGATATACGGATTTCCTTAATTAAAGGAAAAAAAAATACATTTCATGCATTGCATTTTTATATTCATGCATTTTATATAATATGTGATTCTTGCTATAATAATTTCTATGATATTGTTGTTATGTTGATTTATATTTTTTGATGTTACATGGTTTATTATATGGTTTCGAATATTTCATGATATCCTATGCTTTTATTTAGTTATCTTTATTTAGCATATACATATTCATTTATTTTAAATGTTTTCAAAAGATAATGGTTTTCAATAAAAATAAAGATATTCCCGAGTTAAAATAATTCATGAGTTCTCTACCGGGTTTGCTGGAGGGAATATCATCAATTATCATTAATAAAGGAATATCTTTCTTTCAAAAAAGAGAATGATTCGGAAAGTTTTCCAAAACTAATAAAAATTTCTATATTTTGCCACGTTTGTTGGGGAATATAGGAAAATTTTGAATTTATAAATTCTGGATCATTTTCAATAAAAAAAATGAAATTATTTTTCTTTAAATTGGGAATTAACTTGAAATACTAAATTTAAAACCAACTTTTTACCGAGACTTGAGATAACACACGATTAATAAGGTACCGATTTATACGGGCGTTGTGGGGGTGCTAATCCTTCCCCACACGTAACCGACTCCCGAACCCGCTTCTTTGATTTCTCTGGTTTAAAACGCAGACTTGAAATTGGTTTTTAAAATGTTTTAATTAATTTTTAAAATATTTTATAAAACCGGTTTTAATAGGTGGCCGATCACACCTAGCTAAAAAAGATTGGTGGCGACTCCATGTCTTTTTTAAGGTCATTTTCAAAACCTTCATTTTTCTAGAGGAATTAAGTCGACTTTTCCTCGATTTTTTTTAATGTCACGCCTAACGAATAATAAAGTCTTGCGATGAGACTCGTCGTTATTTTTTTTAGGTTGCGACAGGTTCAAAGCAAGTTCTAGAGAATCATGTAATCATAAGAGCACTCAAGAAAGAAATTAGATTGATTTGTATAATGCATCAATCATTTTAGGCTCAAAAACTCACAATGATGATTATACAAGTCAGTTTTAAGTCTAAACATGCTTCTTTCTCAATCAACATATCATATTAACATTGGCTCATAAAAATTAGTATCAAGCTTAATTCTCATGAAAATCTTCTCACTAATAAATCTGTTTTAGACTTATGCAATTCATATCTCATCATTGTATTAAAAAGGAACTAAAACTCAAAAAAAAAAAATAATAATAATAATAATAATAAAGACTAAAAAAAAATAATAGACAAAATAAAAGAAATCCTAAATCATTCCCCCCACACTTAATTCTTACATTGTCCTCAATGTAAGACTATTAACCCAAATGAAAGAATTATGTGTAAGAGAAAAGAACTAATAACATAAGAATAGGAACAGCTAAGACTCAAAACAAAACAAACTCATGCAACCTAAATAATCTTAAAATACTAAACAAAAATTAACAAGTAAACATAAAAAGATTAAAATCAAACTGACAAGGTGTGTCTCAAGTCTCCCTTACTCAGACCTTGTTCAGAATGAATATTTCTAAATTGCTTAAAACACAATAAACTTTTTTTGTTTTTTTTTTTTGTTTTTTTTTTTTTTGTTTTTTTTTTTTTGAAAAGAAGAAATCAAGCTGACAAGGTATGTCTCAAGTCTCCCTTACTCAGACCTTGTTCAAAATGAATACTTCTAAATGGCTTAAAACACATCAATTTTTTTTTTTTTTTTTTTTTTTTTTTTTGCAAAATATGTCCCTTACCCCCTACTAAAGGTAGAATTTAGGAGATATTACCTGCAGAGGTTGCTAACCACTTATTATAACTGAGACACAACAAACAAAATGTTAGATAATGTCACAAAGACAAAGTGCAATCCACTCCTTGCTCGTCCATATCTCTTTTTCTTTTTCCGAGCGTTTGCGAAACAACCGTAGCAGATAAACACTCATAAGCTTGGAGCTTTTTGAGTAAATCTTCAATGGTTGTAGCAGAAATTATGGTTCTCCTTGCCTCTGAAAACATGAATCCATTATTCACAGCATTATCTAAATATGAAAGCAAATTACTAAAATAACCATTAATATTAAGCAAACCAATGGGTTTCTTATTTGTGACCAAAGATGACCAAGAAGCCACGCAAGCTATTTCTTCCAATGTACCCAGACCTCCTGGTAAAGCAATGAATGCATCGGCAGAATGGTACATGATTGTTATCCGTTCAGGGACACTCCAGACTTGTATTTCCTTACCCACGGTAGGTCCACAAAAACTTGTGAATAGTTTTGGCACGATTCCTAGAACTGGACTTCCTCCGGTGTGTGCTGCTGTAGCGACTGCTCCCATTAAACCCGTACTACCGCCTCCATAAATCAAGTGGATCTTTTGTTGGGCAAGTATTACTCCAACTCTTATGGCTTCATCAGCCAATATGTTATTTTTCCCTGGATAAGCACCTCCAAAGACACAAATTTTTTTAATGCGCTGGGATGAAGTACTTTCCATTTTTTTTTTTTTCGAGTGCCTGAAAGAGAATGAGTACATGGTGTAATATATAGAGGACTGAGTAGTGAATCAGACAAGAGTAATAATGTCGCCGAAAGTGTATCTGACCTGTCAGAAGAAAATGTTAACCTAACAAAAGATTTTTGCGTGATTTCAGGAAGAAAATCAAAAAGAGAAGAAAAAATCAACCGTAAAAGACAAATAAAAAAAAACGAGAATAATTACACAAATCGAACAACACGTAAATTAAAACAAAATAAAGTTATTGCAAATCAAACCAAAAGCTGAGAAGTCATTTATTGTAGTTGTGATTGTGGCTCACATCTTCCTCTGGTTTTACGTCCAGAAACGGCTTAAACGCCTTCTATGAGTCGAGGATATGCTTCCCATCCAGTTTTCTTACAAGCTGGCAAACAGGGTCTTTTAACATCAGATTCCCAAGATGTTGCCATTCCCTTTGGAATTGCGGCCATAAATCAAGAATTTCTCTTTGTACGTCTCCACTAGGATGCGTCTCAAGAGAAAGTTGGATATTACCCAAATTCTCCTTACTCAGTCCATCCTTAATGAATTCAATTTTATCATCTCGATTAGAGGACGGAATCCCAATAGAACGACATTTACCGTTACACGTCCATCGTGCACATTTGTGGCAATTTGAACTCATGCGCTTTGCTCGTCGCTTCTTTGCAAAAGTGCTTCTACCTGTACCTGGTAAATGCAAAACAGGAAGATATTCATCTTCACGTACCTTGGCTTCAATTAGCCAACGTATGTCGTCAGGAATCCCTTTGTGCATAAGCATTCTTAATCTCTCAAGTCGAACTTGGTAAAGCTTCAGTAAAATATTTCGAGGAAAAGGAGGAAATCGTTTCTGCAATCTTGTGAGAATATCATCCATCCTGAAAAAAAAAGAATGAAAAAAAAATTGAAAGAGAAATTGGAAGAGAAATTTATATACAATATCAGTTTTGTGGGTAGCTGATGGAACCGATTTAAATAATCACGGAGTACCGTTATCCGCCATTTAACCGGGGTTAAAAAAAATAAATTAAAAATTATATTTACATCTTGTAAGAGAAAAGAACTATTAAACAAAAGAAAAGAAAAACAATAAAATATAGAATGATGGAGAGTAAGGAATATGCAAATCTGATATAATAGATGCTCTCCATCCTTTTGGGTTGCCTCCCAAGAAGCGCTTGGTTTATTGTCCTCAGCCTAACTTAGACCCATGCCATTATTATTCAACATACTTTGGCTCAAAAAGTGGAAACTCCTCCACATCTTGTATTGGAAAGTTCTCATAGTAAGGCTTCAATCTATGACCATTCACTTTGAATGCCTTATCTGTTTTTGGGCTTTGGATTTCAACTGCACCATGAGTAAATACATTAGTAATAACAAAAGGTCCAACCCAACGAGAACGTAACTTACCTGGATATAACTTAAGGCGTGAATGGAAGAGAAGAACTTTTTGTCCAACAACAAATTCTTTTCTTGATATCATCTTGTCATGGAATGCCTTAGTATTTTCCTTGTAAATCCTAGAATTCTGATAGGCATCATTCCTTATCTCCTCTAATTCTTGTAGGTCAAGTTTTCTTTTCTTTCCTATCTCATCCATCTCCATGTTGCATTGTTTGATAGCCCAATATGATTTATGTTCCAATTCAACCGGAAGATGACAAGGCTTACCATAAACAAGTCGATAAGGAGACATACCAATGGGTGTCTTATATGCTGTCCTATAAGCCCAAAGTGCATCATCAAGTCGTGAACTCCAATCCTTCCTATTTGGATTAACTGTCTTTTCAAGGATGGACTTAACTTCTCGGTTTGACACTTCAGCTTGCCCACTAGTTTGAGGATGATATGAGGTGGAGACCTTGTGTGTGATGTTATACTTCCTCAAAAGTGCTTCCATAGTCCTATTGCAAAAGTGAGTACCTCTATCGCTGATTATGGCCTTTGGCGTTCCAAACCTAGCCAAGATGTTAGTCTTGACAAAATCTGAAACAACTTTAGAGTCATTAGTCCTAGTGGATTTTGCTTCCACCCACTTTGAAACATAATCAACGGCAAGTAAAATATAAAGATTACCAAAAGAAGGAGGAAAAGGTCCCATGAAATCCATGCCCCATACATCAAAAATTTCAACAATAAGTATTGGAGTTTGAGGCATTTGATTTCTAGCACCTAAGTTACCAGTTCTTTGGCAACGATCACATGACTTGCAAAAGAGGTATGCATCTTTGAATATGGTAGGCCAATAAAATCCAGAATCAAGAACTTTCATGGCTGTTCTTTTGGATCCAAAGTGTCCTCCACATGCATAAGAGTGACAAAAGGTGAGAATAGATTGAAATTCAGTTTCGAGTACACACCTTCTTATAATCTGATCGGAGCAATGCTTCCAAAGGTAAGGATCATCCCATATGTAGTATTTGGCATCACTCTTGATCTTATTTCTTTGAGCTTGTGTCAACTCTTGTGGCAACTTCTTGGTAACTAAGTAATTAACAATATCAGCATACCAAGGAGTTGTTGTTCTTATAAAAAGAAGTTGCTCATCCGGAAAGTTCTCATTCAAGGGTAGTGCATCATCTTCATGAACTAAACGGCTAAGATGGTCCGCAACCAGGTTGTCACTACCTCTCTTATCTTTTATCTCCAAATCAAACTCTTGTAAGAGAAGTATCCATCTAATCAACCTTGGTTTGGCCTCCTTTTTAGTGAGTAAGTACTTAAGGGCTGCATGGTCAGAAAATACAATTACTTTAGTACCAATTAAATAAGATCGAAATTTTTCTAAAGCAAATACAACAGCCAAAAGTTCTTTTTCAGTAGTGGAATAGTTCAATTGAGCATCATTAAGAGTTCTTGAGGCATAATAAATGGCATGTGAGGCTTTCCCAACCCGTTGGCCCAAAACAGCTCCAATGGCATAGTCACTAGCATCACACATGATTTCAAAAGGTACATTCCAATCTGGTGGTTGGATGATAGGAGCTGATGTCAAGAGTCCCTTCAATGTTTCAAACGCCTCTTTGCATTTATCATCAAAGTGGAAAACCACATCTTTTTGTAGTAGCTTGCAAAGAGGTAATGTGATCTTTGAGAAGTCTTTGATAAATCTCCTATAGAAACCTGCATGTCCAAGAAAAGAACGAACCTCTCTCACATTTGTGGGAGGTGGTAAAGAATGCATAATATCTATTTTAGACTTATCAACCTCTATCCCTCTAGAAGAAATAACATGGCCCAAAACTATTCCTTGTTCTACCATAAAGTGACATTTTTCCCAATTCAAAACAAGGTTAGTTTCCATGCATCTTTCAAGTACAAGTGTAAGGTTCTCTAGACATCTATCAAAAGAATCACCATAGACACTAAAATCATCCATAAACACTTCTATGATATTCTCTACATAATCTGAAAATATGCTAACCATACACCTTTGGAATGTAGCTGGTGCATTACAAAGACCAAATGGCATACGCCGGTATGCAAAAGTACCAAATGGACATGTGAATGTTGTTTTCTCTTGGTCCTCCGGAGCAATGGCTATCTGATTATAACCTGAAAAACCATCAAGAAAACAATAATGAGAATGGCCAGCTAACCTTTCAAGCATTTGATCAATAAAAGGTAAAGGAAAGTGGTCTTTGCGAGTTGTGGAATTAAGTTTACGATAATCAATACAAACTCGCCATCCTGTTTGAATCCTAGTAGGAACAAGTTCATTCTCATTATTTGTTACCACCGTTACTCCTGATTTCTTTGGAACCACTTGGACTGGGCTCACCCATTTGCTATCCGAGATAGGATAGATCACTCCAACATCTAGGAGCTTCAGTATCTCCTTTTTCACAACCTCCATCATAGGAGGGTTCAATCTTCTTTGTGCTTCTCTTGTTGGTTTAGACCCTTCCTCTAACAAAATCCGGTGCATGCACATGGATGGGCTTATTCCCTTGATATCGGCAATTGTCCAACCAATTGCTGTTTTATGCTCTCTAAGCACCCGGATAAGTCGCTCTTCTTGCAAAGGTGTGAGCTCTTTGGCAATGATGACAGGTAGTGTGTCCTTTTCCCCTAAGAACAAATATTTCAAGTGGTTCGGTAGTGGTTTCAATTCTAAAGTTGGTGCCTGCAAAATGGAAGGTAGAAGTTTCTCATTAGATAAAGGCAAATCAATAAATGAAACATCAAACCTTGCATCTTTAGGTTGCAGCGAGTGTAAAGATTCTAGTGCCCCTTCCACATGGTCACTCAAGGCTAGTTTAGCATTCCCCATTCCGAGATGGTTGCTAAGGACTATTTCCACACTATCTTCACCATCTAGCTCATAAGCTTGCTGCACTAGTGAGTCAATTATATCAATATTAAAAACAGAATGCACATCACTAGGATATCTCATGGCCTCAAAAATGTTAAAGCGAATTATTTCACCATCAAATTCCATAGTTAAAGTGCCATCATGTACATCTATTTTAGTTCTTGCTGTTTTCAAGAATGGTCTCCCTAATAGAATAGGTGTGGGATTAGAAGACATCTCATCTTCCATCTCAATAACATAAAAGTCAGCGGGAAAAACCAATTCATTAACCTGTACAAGAACGTCTTCTACAACTCCTCTTGGATAAGTGTTAGAACGGTCAGCAAGTTGTATTATAACACCGGTTTCCTCTAATGGTCCTAGATTCAATGAAGCATAAATTGAATATGGCATGACATTAATAGATGCCCCTAGATCTAGCATAGCACGCTCAAACCTGGTGTTGCCTATCTTACAAGGAATGGTAAACATACCTGGATCCTTGCATTTAGGTGGGAGTTTCTTTTGAAGAACAGCTGACACATTCTCCCCCACACTTACCTTTTCATTCCATTTCAACTTCCGTTTAGATGTGCACAACTCTTTTAGGAACTTGGCATATCTTGGCACTTGCTTGATAGCATCTAGTAAAGGAATGTTCACCTCTACTTTCCGGAAGGTTTCCAAAATTTCCTTCTCTTGCTCCTCCTTCTTGGACTTTGCTAACCTGCTAGGAAAAGGTGGAGGAGTTATATAAGAAGGAAAGGATGGTTTAGGAATTACCTTTTTTAGTGGCTCGTTGGGATGTGAAGAGGATGCCATGGTATTGTTCTCCCCTTGAGCACTATCATTTTGTGGTGTCTCTAGCTGTTTCCCACTTCTTAAATTTATAGCATTGGCATTCTCTCTTGGATTCACTATGGTTTGGGAAGGTAATTTCCCAGAATCCCTTGCTTGCATTTGACTCATGGTTGTTGCCAATTGCCCTATTTGAGTCTCCAAATTTCGAATACTTGTCTTTGTTTCCTGTTGAAATTGAATTGTATTAGTAGAAAGAGCTTTAACAAGATCTTCAAGAGAAGTACCTGAATTTTGGGTGGGTGGTAGTTGTTGTCGGGTTTGGTATGGTTGTTGCACTCTTTGCTGAAAACCCGGTGGCCTATGGTCAAATGGTGGAGGAATAGTTTGTGATTGGTTCCCTCCATAATTGAAGTTTGGATGATCCCTCCATCCTGGATTGTATGTGTTTGAGTAGGGATCATATTTCCTTGATTGGTTCTGAAATCCACCCATGGCATTCACATGTTCATTGGTATCCTCTTGAAGTGTTGGACACATATCAGTTTGGTGCCCTATGTTTGAACATATGCCACAAGCCTTTATTTGTTGTATTTTACCTACAGCCAATTGTTGAACAAGAGAAGTCAGTTTATCAAATTTTTGTTCAAGGGATGATATACTTACCTCATTAACTCTCTTGGATTGTGGTGGTGGATCTTGTCTCATTGAGAACTGTTGAGAATTGGCTGCCATGTTGGAGATTAATGTTCTAGCAGCCCTGGGAGTCTTATCAACTAGAGCTCCCCCACTAGCGGCATCTATCATACTTCTCTCCATGGGCATGAGACCTTCATAGAAGTATTGGATGAGAAGTTGTTAATTTATTTGATGGTGTGGACATGATGCACAAAGTTTCTTGAACCTCTCCCAATATTCATATAAGGACTCTCCGTTGTATTGCCGAATCCCACATATCTC
Organism: Fremontodendron californicum; assembly: GCA_030761205.1. Taxonomy (NCBI): domain Eukaryota; kingdom Viridiplantae; phylum Streptophyta; class Magnoliopsida; order Malvales; family Malvaceae; genus Fremontodendron; species Fremontodendron californicum. The sequence goes on along the minus strand of JAULJL010000019.1, from coordinate 3,429,733 downwards.
TTTCCTAATGTTGGCAGCCTTAGATGCTGGGAAATACCTTTCCAAGAATGCTTTCTTCAAATCATTCCATGTAGTGATGGTCCCGGATGGTAGATAGTAGAGCCATTCCTTTGCTGAATCAGCTAGAGAGAATGGGAAGGCTCTCAACTTAACTTGCTCTTCCGTGACCCCTGTTGGTCTCATGCTTGAGCAAACTACATGGAATTCCTTGAGGTGCTTATTTGGATCCTCTCCTGCAAAACCATGAAAAGTTGGGAGAAGGTGAATCAAACCAGATTTTAATTCAAAAGCTACCTCAAGATTAGCATATTCAATGCATAATGGTTGTTGACCCAAGTCCGGAGCGGCTAGCTCCTTGAGAGTTCGGTTGTCAGCTGCTGCCATCTCTCCTTGCTTCTCTTGGATGTTTTGGATCAACTCCTCGATTGGTTGTTGGTGAGAAGTTATAAATTCCCGAATTTTTCTAAGTCGTAAGTCTTTTTCGGGAGCTTGGAACATTCACTAATAAAAAAAATATAAGAAAGTAAATAATTAGAACAGAAAATAAGAATAAACCAATAAACTAATAAACTAAAGAAAGCAATCCCCGGCAACGGCGCCAAAAATTTGATGCACCCAAAAGAGTGTATCTTATTTAACCTTGCACTAAAAAGATCAATTGTAAGTATAGTAGTTAGCAAGGGTCGAGTCCTCAGGGATTGGGTTTTAGTTTATAAGTTGATAGTTTAAAACTTAAATTCAAGAACAATAAAAGAAAAGGGGTTTTTGAAGCTAGATTTAAACTAAAGTAAATAATAAGAATAAGATGCAAGGCGGTATAACCAGCCAATAAAAATATATATACTAAATTAGGCGGTATAACCAGCCAATAAAAATATATATACTAAATTAGGCGGTATAACCAGCCAATAAAAATAAAACAAAATTAATATACAAATTAGGCGGTATAACCAGCCAATAAAAATAAATATACTTTTAAAAATAAGCAAACTAGAAAAGTAAGAAAACAAGTAAGAAGAATCAAAAATGAAAAATATGGTTAAGGTTTCATTCTCCACCACTAGACATCATTAAGAATCAATTTCAGATCTATCAATATCAACCAACTATCAAAGTTAACAACCGTAGATAACAACAAGCTCTGTTATCCCAATCTTTCCTTAGTTTGTCGTTAAATAGAACAAGCTCTCTATTTAATCTCTAACCATCAAACAACTTAGAATAAGCTCTCTAGATTCAATTTAATGGCAGCTTTATGATGAGAAAGATAGGTTGATCTAAGCAACAAACACATAAGCTCGGATTGTTCAACTTAGGTTATGTTCCACTTTGCAATTATTGAAAACTTGACCATAATCATTAATCACAAATTGCCACTTATGAATAGGAAATCAAGACAATTACACGGATCAAGACTCCTAAACTAGCAATAGATAATTATCAAGATCTATCTAGTTGTACACCTAAACAAATCAAGACAACATCATGAACAATTCTTGTAGAAGAACATAAGCAACTTTGATAGAAAATTAATGATAGATAGAATCTGAAAATCAATCACAAAACATGTCTAGGGCTTTGAAATCACCCTTAACCAAATAGAAGTTTAGCCTAGCATAGGCATTATAAACATAAAATTAAATAGAATCTAAGAAGAAAATAAAAGAAAGAAAGAAGAAGAAGAAGAATATTAATTATCCAACCTCTTGCTCTTTCTAAAGAAAAAGAAAACTAGAGAAAAGAAAGAAGAAGAAGACTTAGAGAATTTTGTTAAAATGGCTAATATCCTACCAATCTCCAATATGATCCCTTACAATCATCCAAGGCCCTCTATTTATACACATTTTGGAGGGCTAAATGACAAGAGACAAGCTTTACAAATTTCAAAGGTAGGTATATGACGATTTTGATCAGCCAACTTGATGGTCGATTTCGTCAATATTGGAAGCCTGATCTGATCACATGGTCTTCTAGAAAAAGGTTCCCCTATCAGTTACGGAACCATAGCCGTTGGAATCAGCTCATTTGCTGATGTGGTTAAGCAGATATGGGCAAAATACGAAAACATGTCAGCACAGATGTCATTACACATCAGCCACCTTGATGGTCGATTTATTCAATATTGGAGGCCTGATCTGATCACATGGTCTTCTAGACAAAGGTTCCCCTATCAGTTACGGAACCATAGCCGTTGGAATCAGCTCATTTGCTGATGTGGATAAGAAGATACGGGCATAATACGAAAACATGTCAGCACAGATGTCATTACACATCAGCCACCTTGATGGTCGATTTCGCTAGGGAAAACGACTCCGTTTTAAGAAGTGTAAAACATGAAAAAGATAGATATGCCTCTTAGCTTTGCATGGGTACAAATTTCAGCCTTATTTCTTCAGTGAAACTCGAGATATAGCTGATATGGTAAAAGGTGTCGGAACTGAAACTGAACTGGATTTGCCCTTAATTCTAGTAATCTGAAATCACTCAAAGAAACTTGTGAAAAACACCAAAATACATAAAAATATAAAAGATCATAAACACAATTAGACTAAACAATAATAACTCGTATTTGACACAAAACATTAATAAAACATAACTAAAAACTATATAATTATACGAGTTATCACACCCCCACACTTAGATTGTTGCTAGTCCCTAGCAACGACTCAATAAAAATAAAATAAGAAAATCTAATCTAATCCATTTTCGTAGGAAATCACGGTGGCACTTAGCATGTGACACAAGCCTTTAAACCCCTAGGTGTCCCTAGTGGACGAGTTTAGTCTCGTGAGGGTTTACTAGAACGATACCCACAAACATTGAAAAACTAAAATATAAATAAACTGCATATACTAAAAATATTTACTCCTAATCCTTTCAATACAAATTAGATACAATATTTGAACAAGTCTTATAAACTAATCAATAGCTTAAAGAATTTCACAAAAAATCATGCTTGAATGTAAATTGTTTGAGTTAAGCCAATATTAACATAACATATCTCAATCAAAATAGTGCATGTTCAAATTTAATCTCAACTTCTCACATGGGATACCCTCATGATTTTCACTCTTTAAAGTAGTGGTGAAGTGTTTACACTCAATCAATCTCATGAAAACAGTTCTACCATATTCTTGCTTGTCCACCTATTCTCCACTATTTAGATCATACAACTTCATGAATCAAGAGGTCTTTAATCAAGGTTGTAATGGGGCCAAGGGGTTTGTAATGTGGTTGAAGAACAAAAGGATAAAGATATCACAAAGGTTCCAAAGAGTTCATAAAGTTTAGAGACATAAAAAGATCATACAAAGAAACTTCTCAAAACTTTTTACAAGTACATAGTCACCTAGGCCGGATATTTATGTTGGGCCTTTTCTTCATTCTAAACGACTTTGTAACATCTTTTTCTTTTTCCACAAATTCAAGAGATGATTCATATATATATTTTTTTTTACATAGGAATGTATTTGCCAGTATTTCATTTCTTTTTCTCTTGACTTTTCTTTTCTTTCCCCCCCACACTTATTTCTTGTTTCTAACCCAAATTTTTAACTAAAAATATCCCTTGTCTTTGCAACTTGTCTCAAAACATGCTAATTCATCTTTGGAACAAAGGTAAAGATATAAGTATATTTAGGTTAGGGACAAGTTATGGTTACCAAAGAGATAGCTTATTCAATGTAGGCTCAAATTGGTTCACTAAGGGTGTGTTCTCTTGGAACATCAATAAGGGATGGCTGTTTGGCTCTGGCTAAAAATCCTAATGCCTCTATCATATTCATGTTGTCACATGTATCAATATAGTCTCAAACGGTTTAAAGCAAGTTCTAGAGAATCATGTAATCATAAGAGCACTCAAGAAAGAAATTAGATTGATTTGTATAATGCATCAATCATTATAGGCTCAAAAACTCACAAGGATGATTATACAAGTCAGATTAAGTCTAAACATGCTTCTTTCTCAATCAACATATCATATTAACATTGGCTCATAAAAATTAGTATCAAGCTTAATTCTCATGAAAATCTTCTCACTAGTAACCAGTTTAGACCTATGCAATTCATATCTCATCATTGTATTAAAAAGGAACTAAAACACACTAAAAATAATAATAATAAAGACTCATAAAAAAAAAATAGTAGACGAAAATAAAAGAAATCCTAAATCATTCCCCCCACACATAATTCTTACATTGTCCTCAATGTAAGTCTATTAACCCAAATGAAAGAATCATGTGTAAGAGAAAAGAACTAATAACATAAGAATAGGAACAACTAGACTCAAAACAAAACAAAACAAACTCATGCAACCTAAATAATCCTAAAATACTAAAGAAAAATTAACAAGTAAACATAAAAAGATTAAAATCAAACTGACAAGGTATGTCTCAAGTCTCCCTTACTCAGACCTTGTTCAGAATGAATACTTCTAAATGGCTTAAAACACAACAATTTTTTTTTTTTTTTAAATTAGCAAAATATGTCCCTTACCCCATACTAAAATATGACATTGTCCCCAATGTCAAATTTTAAAGGTAGGATTTAGGAGATATTACCTGCAGAGGTTGCTAACCACTTATTATAACTGAGACACAACAAACAAAATGTTAGATAATGTCACAAAGACAAAGTGCAATCCACTCCTTGCTCGTCCATATCTCTTTTTCTTTTTCCGAGCGTTTGCGAAACAACCGTAGCAGATAAACACTCATAAGCTTGGAGCTTTTTAAGTAAATCTTCAATGGTTGTAGCAGAAATTATGGTTCTCCTTGCCTCTGAAAACATGAATCCATTATCCACAGCATTATCTAAATATAAAAGCAAATTACTAAAATAACCATTAATATTAAGCAAACCAATGGGTTTCTTATTTGTGACCAAAGATGACCAAGAAGCCACGCAAGCTATTTCTTCCAATGTACCCAGACCTCCTGGTAAAGCAATGAATGCATCGGCAGAATGGTACATGATTGTTATCCGTTCAGGGACACTCCAGACTTGTATTTCCTTACCCACGGTAGGTCTACAAAAACTTGTGAATAGTTTTGGCACGATTCCTAGAACTGGACTTCCTCCGGCATGTGCTGCTGTAGCGACTGCTCCCATTAAACCCGTACTACCGCCTCCATAAATCAAGTGGATCTTTTGTTGGGCAAGTATTACTCCAACTCTTATGGCTTCATCAGCGAATATGTTATTTTTCCCTGGATAAGCACCTCCAAAGACACAAATTTTTTTAATGCGCTGGGATGAAGTACTTTCCATTTTTTTTTTTTGAGTGCCTGAAAGAGAATGAGTACATGGTGTAATATATAGAGGACTGAGTAGTGAATCAGACAAGAGTAATAATGTCGCCGAAAGTGTATCTGACCTGTCAGAAGAAAATGTTAACCTAACAAAAGATTTTTGCGTGATTTCAGGAAGAAAATCAAAAAGAGAAGAAAAAATCAACCGTAAAAGACAAAAAAAAAACGAGAATAATTACACAAATCGAACAACACGTAAATTAAAACAAAATAAAGTTATTGCAAATCAAACCAAAAGCTGAGAAGTCATTTATTGTAGTTGTGATTGTGGCTCACATCTTCCTCTGGTTTTACGTCCAGAAACGGCTTAAACGCCTTCTATGAGTCGAGGATATGCTTCCCATCCAGTTTTCTTACAAGCTGGCAAACAGGGTCTTTTAACATCAGATTCCCAAGATGTTGCCATTCCCTTTGGAATTGCGGCCATAAATCAAGAATTTCTCTTTGTACGTCTCCACTAGGATGCGTCTCAAGAGAAAGTTGGATATTACCCAAATTCTCCTTACTCAGTCCATTCTTAATGAATTCAATTTTATCATCTCGATTAGAGGACGGAATCCCAATAGAACGACATTTACCGTTACACGTCCATCGTGCACATTTGTGGCAATTTGAACTCATGCGCTTTGCTCGTCGCTTCTTTGCAAAAGTGCTTCTACCTGTACCTGGTAAATGCAAAACAGGAAGATATTCATCTTCACGTACCTTGGCTTCAATTATCCAACGTATGTCTGCAGGAATCCCTTTGTGCATAAGCATTCTTAATCTTTCAAATCGAACTTGGTAAAGCTTCAGTAAAATATTTCGAGGAAAAGGAGGAAATCGTTTCTGCAATCTTGTGAGAATATCATCCATCCTGAAAAAAAAATGAAAAAAAATTGAAAGAGAAATTGGAAGAGAAATTTATATACAATATCAGTTTTGTGGGTAGCTGATGGAACCGATTTAAATAATCACGGAGTACCGTTATCCGCCATTTAACCGGGGTTAAAAAAAATAAAAATTATATTTACATCTAGTTATTTTCAAAACAAGGATCAAAAGAAAAAACAACATAAAAAGACTCAAAAATAAAACACTCTAAAAGAAATCCTAAATTCTTCCCCCCACACATAATTCTTACATTGTCATTAATGTAATGCTATTATCCCCCAATGCAAGAATTATATGTAAGAGAAAAGAACTATTAAACAAAAGAAACTTATGCAGCCTAAATGAACTTAAAAATAGTAAACACAATTAACAAAGAAACATAAGAAATAAAAATAAAAACAATAAAAATAATAAAAGAAAAAGGAAAAGAAAGAGAAAGAGAAAGAGAAAGCAAATCTGAATATGGAAGGTTGGCAATTTCATCTTTAATTGGGCTGCCTTCCCAATTAACACTTGAGTTAGTGTTTTGAATCTAACCAACACCCTTTCTTGGCTTTTTAGGCTTGTCAGACTCATACATGAAATTTCCCAAATTTATGCGTTTGAGAGGTAGCTTTCTTTGCACAACAGTGGATGTATTCTCCATTACAAGTATTATTCCATCATCCTTGGTGGTGCATATCTCATCGAGGAATGATGCATCTTTTGGTACTTGTTGAATGACATCCACAAACAAACTGTTTAAGGTTTCCAGCGTATCTTGTTCATGTTCATCCTCCTTGAACTTTGCGAATCTACTAGGAAAAGGTGGAGAAGAAACATTAGTAAAAATTGGAATCTCAAACGTTACCTCAGGTGCTGAAATACTCTTATTTGGATCATTGGCTTCATTATCCTCAAGAATAGAATTCATCTCTAATTTTGTCTCATCCTCATCTTGTTCCTCATTCCTCAAGGTCACAATAGTAGCATTCTCCTTTGGGTTAATCATAGTTTGGGCAGAGAGTTCTTCAGATCTTTGTGCTACCCATCCCACCATACTACTAGCCAATTGGCTCATTTGCTTTTCCAAACTCTGGATGCTTGCCCTTGTTTCCTGTTGAAATTGCAATGTATCAGTAACAAGAGAATAGACAAGATCTTCTAAAGAAGTACCTGAGTTTTTGAGTCATAATGTGGTGGTTTGAAAAAGATCTGGTTCTTGGGACCCATGATTGATTGAAGCTAGATGGATGATAGATGGATGAGTGTAATTGGCATAAGGATCTACTTCTTGGTAATTTTTCGAGTAGCCATAATTAGTATGATCCCACCATCCTTCATGGTAAGTGTTTGAGTAATGATCATACTGTTGGTCTTGGAACACTTGATGGCCTTGACATCCTCCCATGGCCAATTGTTGAACTGGGAAGGTGAGATTGGCTTGTTGATTCTCCATGTTCATGTATGCCACCAACTCTTCAAGTGTTAGATTGCTCAATTCCATCGTTTTTTTTTTTTTTTCAAAATTTGATAAGAAAAACTTGTATGTACAAGAAAATAGAACTAATTAGAACTGAAAATAAGAATAAACCAAGTAACAAATAAACTAAAGAAAACAATCCCCGGCAACGGCGCCAAAAACTTGATGCACCCAAAAGAGTGTATCTTATTTAACCTTGCACTAAAAAGATAAATTGTAAGTATAGTAGTTAGCAAGGGTCGAGTCCTCAGGGATTGGGTTTTAGTTTATAAGTTAATAGTTTAAAACTTAAATTCAAGAACAATAAAAGAAAAGGGGTTTTTGAAGCCAGATTTAAACTAAAGTAAATAATAAGAATAAGATGCAAGGCGGTATAACCAGCCAATAAAAATATATATACTAAATTAGGCGGTATAACCAGCCAATAAAAATATATATACTAAATTAGGCGGTATAACCAGCCAATAAAAATAAAACAAAGTTAATATACAAATTAGGCGGTATAACCAGCCAATAAAAATAAATATAAAAAATAAGCAAACTAAAAGTAAGAAAACAAATAAGTAAGAAGAATCAAATATGAAAAATATGGTTAAGGTTTCATTCTCCACCACTAGACATCATTAAGAATCAATTTCAGATCTATCAATATCAACCAACTATCAAAGTTAACAACCGTAGATAACAACAAGCTCTGTTACCCCAATCTTTCCTTAGTTTGTCGTTAAATAGAACAAGCTCTCTATTTAATCTCTAACCATTAAACAACCTAGAATAAGCTCTCTAAATTCAATTTAATGGCATCTTTATGATGAGAAAGATAGGTTGATCTAAGCAACAAACACATAAGCTCGGATTGTTCAACTTAGGTTATGTTCCACTTTGCAATTATTGAAAACTTGACCATAATCATTAATCACAAATTGCCACTTATGAATAGGAAATCAAGACAATTACACGGATCAAGACTCCTAAACTAGCAATAGATAATTATCAAGATCTATCTAGTTGTACACCTAAATAAATCAAGACAACATCATGAACAATTCTTTTAGAAGAACATAAGCAACTTTGATAGAAAATTAATGATAGATAGAATCTGAAAATTAATCACAAAACATGTCTAGGGCTTTGAAATCACCCTTAACCAAATAGAAGTTTAGCCTAGCATAGGCATTGTAAACATAAACATAAAATTAAAGAAAATCTAAGAAGAAAATAAAAGAAAGAAAGAAGAAGAGGAAGAATATTAATTATCCAACCTCTTGCTCTCTCTAAAGAAAAAGAAAACTAGAGAAAAGAAAGAAAACTAGAGAAAAGAAAGAAGAAGAAAACTTAGAGAATTTTATTAAAATGACTAATATCCTACCTATGTACAATATGATCCCTTACAATCATCCAAGGCCCTCTATTTATACACATTTTGGAGGGCTAAATGACAAGAGACAAGCTTTACAAATTTCAAAGGTAGGTATATGACGATTTTGATCAGCCAACTTGATGGTCGATTTCGTCAATATTGGAGGCCTGATCTGATCACATGGTCTTCTAGAAAAAGGTTCCCCTATCAGTTACGGAACCATAGCCGTTAGAATCAGCTCATTTGCTGATGTGGTTAAGCAGATATGGGCACAATACGAAAACATGTCAGCACAGACGTCATTGCACATCAGCCACCTTGATGGTCGATTTCTTCAATATTGGAGGCTTTATCTGATCACATGGTCTTCTAGACAAATGTTCCCCTATCAGTTACGGATCCATAGCCATTGGAATCAGCTCATTTGCTGATGTGGATAAGCAGATATGGGCAAAATACGAAAACAGGTCAGCACAGACGTCATTGCACATCAGCCAACTTGATGGTCGATTTCGCTAGGGAAAACGACTCCGTTTCAAGAAGTGTAAAACATGAAAAAGATAGATATGCCTCTTAGCTTTGCACGGCTACAAATTTCAGCCTTATTGCTTCAGTGAAACTCCAGATATAGCTGATATGGCAAAAGGTGTCGGAACTGAAACTGAACTGGATTTGCCCTTAATTCTAGTAATCTGAAATCACTCAAAGAAACTTGTGAAAAACACCAAAATACATAAAAATATAAAAGATCATAAACACAATTAGACTAAACAATAATAACTCGTATTTGACACAAAACATTAATAAAACATAACTAAAAACTATATAATTATACGAGTTATCACATAAGTGCCACCGTGATTTCCTACGAAAGTGGATTAGATTAGATTTTCTTATTTTATTTTTATTTGATTTTGCTCGAGGACTAGCAAAAAGCTAAGTGTGGGGGTGTGATAACTCGTATAATTATATAGTTTTTAGTTATGTTTTATTATTGTTTTGTGTCAAATACGAGTTATTATTGTTTAGTCTAATTGTGTTGATGATCTTTTATATTTTTATGTAATTTGGTGTTTTTCACAAGTTTCTTTGAGTGATTTCAGATTACTAGAATTAAGGGCAAATCCAGTTCAGTTCCAGTTCCGACACCTTTTGCCATATCAGCTATATCTGGAGTTTCACTGAAGCAATAAGGCTGAAATTTGTAGCCGTGCAAAGCTAAGAGGCATATCTATCTTTTTCATGTTTTACACTTCTTGAAACGGAGTCGTTTTCCCGAGCGAAATCGACCATCAAGTTGGCTGATGTACAATGACGTCTGTGCTGACCTGTTTTCGTATTTTGCCCATATCTTCTTATCCACATCAGCAAATGAGCTGATTCCAATGGCTATGGATCCGTAACTGATACGGGAACCTTTGTCTAGAAGACCATATGATCAGATCAGGCCTCTAATATTGACGAAATCGACCATCAAGTTGGCTGATGTGCAATGACGTCTGTGCTGACCTGTTTTCGTATTTTGCCCATATCTGCTTATCCACATCAGCAAATGAGCTGATTCCAACGGCTATGGATCCGTAACTGATAGGGGAACCTTTTTCTAGAAGACCATGTGATCAGATCAGGCCTCCAACATTGACGAAATCGACCATCAAGTTGGCTGATCAAAATTGTCATACAATATGACGAAAATTGTTAGAAAAATTCACCCACCTATTATACCTACCTTTGAAATTTGTAAAGCTTGTCTCTTGTCATTTAGCCCTCCAAAATGTGTATAAATAGAGGGCCTTGGATGATTGTAGAGGATCATATTGTACATAGGTAGGATATTAGCCATTTTAATAAAATTCTCTAAGTTTTCTTCTTCTTTCTTTTCTCTAGTTTTCTTTCTTTTCTCTAGTTTTCTTTTTCTTTAGAGAGAGCAAGAGGTTGGATAATTAATATTCTTCCTCTTCTTCTTTCTTTCTTTTATTTTCTTCTTAGATTTTCTTTAATTTTATGTTTATGTTTATAATGCCTATGCTAGGCTAAACTTCTATTTGGTTAAGGGTGATTTCAAAGCCCTAGACATGTTTTGTGATTGATTTTCAGATTCTATCTATCATTAATTTTCTATCAAAGTTGCTTATGTTCTTCTACAAGAATTGTTCATGATGTTGTCTAGATTTATTTAGGTGTACAACTAGATAGATCTTGATAATTATCTATTGCTAGTTTAGGAGTCTTGATCCGTGTAATTGTCTTGATTTCCTATTCATAAGTGGCAATTTGTGATTAATGATTATGGTCAAGTTTTCAATAATTGCAAAGTGGAACATAACCTAAGTTGAACAATCCGAGCTTATGTGTTTGTTGCTTAGATCAACCTATCTTTCTCATCATAAAGCTGCCATTAAATTGAATTTAGAGAGCTTATTCTAGGTTGTTTAATGGTTAGAGATTAAATAGAGAGCTTGTTCTATTTAACGACAAACTAAGGAAAGATTGGGGTAACAGAGCTTGTTGTTATCTACGGTTGTTAACTTTGATAGTTGGTTGATATTGATAGATCTGAAATTGATTCTTAATGATGTCTAGTGGTGGAGAATGAAACCTTAACCATATTTTTCATATTTGATTCTTCTTACTTATTTGTTTTCTTACTTTTAGTTTGCTTATTTTTTAAATTTATTTTTATTGGCTGGTTATACCGCCTAATTTGTATATTAACTTTGTTTTATTTTTATTGGCTGGTTATACCGCCTAATTTAGTATATATATTTTTATTGGCTGGTTATACCGCCTAATTTAGTATATATATTTTTATTGGCTGGTTATACCGCCTTGCATCTTATTCTTATTATTTACTTTAGTTTAAATCTGGCTTCAAAAACCCCTTTTCTTTTATTGTTCTTGAATTTAAGTTTTAAACTATTAACTTATAAACTAAAACCCAATCCCTGAGGACTCGACCCTTGCTAACTACTATACTTACAATTTATCTTTTTAGTGCAAGGTTAAATAAGATACACTCTTTTGGGTGCATCAAATACGACCCTTGCTAAATACTAAAATGACCCCGGCAACGGCGCCAAAAATTTGATGCACCCAAAAGAGTGTATCTTATTTAACCTTGCACTAAAAAGATCAATTGTAAGTATAGTAGTTAGCAAGGGTCGAGTCCTCAGGGATTGGGTTTTAGTTTATAAGTTGATAGTTTAAAACTTAAATTCAAGAACAATAAAAGAAAAGGGGTTTTTGAAGCCAGATTTAAACTAAAGTAAATAATAAGAATAAGATGCAAGGCGGTATAACCAGCCAATAAAAATATATATACTAAATTAGGCGGTATAACCAGCCAATAAAAATATATATACTAAATTAGGCGGTATAACCAGCCAATAAAAATAAAACAAAATTAATATACAAATTAGGCGGTATAACCAGCCAATAAAAATAAATATACTTTTAAAAATAAGCAAACTAGAAAAGTAAGAAAACAAGTAAGAAGAATCAAAAATGAAAAATATGGTTAAGGTTTCATTCTCCACCACTAGACATCATTAAGAATCAATTTCAGATCTATCAATATCAACCAACTATCAAAGTTAACAACCGTAGATAACAACAAGCTCTGTTATCCCAATCTTTCCTTAGTTTGTCGTTAAATAGAACAAGCTCTCTATTTAATCTCTAACCATTAAACAACCTAGAATAAGCTCTCTAAATTCAATTTAATGGCAGCTTTATGATGAGAAAGATAGGTTGATCTAAGCAACAAACACATAAGCTCGGATTGTTCAACTTAGGTTATGTTCCACATTGCAATTATTGAAAACTTGACCATAATCATTAATCACAAATTGCCACTTATGAATAGGAAATCAAGACAATTACACGGATCAAGACTCCTAGACTAGCAATAGATAATTATCAAGATCTATCTAGTTGTACACCTAAATAAATCAAGACAACATCATGAACAATTCTTGTAGAAGAACATAAGCAACTTTGATAGAAAATTAATGATAGATAGAATCTGAAAATTAATCACAAAACATGTCTACGGCTTTGAAATCACCCTTAACCAAATAGAAGTTTAGCCTAGCATAGGCATTATAAACATAAAATTAAATAGAATCTAAGAAGAAAATAAAAGAAAGAAAGAAGAAGAGAAAGAATATTAATTATCCAACCTCTTGCTCTCTCTAAAGAAAAAGAAAACTAGAGAAAAGAAAGAAAACTAGAGAAAAGAAAGAAGAAGAAAACTTAGAGAATTTTATTAAAATGGCTAATATCCTACCTATGTACAATATCATCCTCTACAATCATCCAAGGCCCTCTATTTATACACATTTTGGAGGGCTAAATGACAAGAGACAAGCTTTACAAATTTCAAAGGTAGGTATAATAGGTGGGTGCATTTTTCTAACAATTTTCGTCATATTGTATGACAATTTTGATCAGCCAACTTGATGGTCGATTTAGTCAATGTTGGAGGCCTGATCTGATCACATGGTCTTCTAGAAAAATGTTCCCCTATCAGTTACGGATCCATAGCCGTTTGAATCAGCTCATTTTCTGATGTGGATAAGAAGATATGGGCAAAATACGAAAACAGGTCAGCACAGACGTCATTGCACATCAGCCAACTTGATGGTCGATTTCGTCAATATTGGAGGCCTGATCTGATCATATGGTCTTCTAGACAAAGGTTCCCGTATCAGTTACGGATCCATAGCCATTGAAATCAGCTCATTTGCTGATGTGGATAAGCAGATATGGGCAAAATCCGAAAACAGGTCAGCACAGACGTCATTGCACATCAGCTACTTTGATGGTCGATTTCGCTAGGGAAAACGACTCCGTTTCAAGAAGTGTAAAACCTGAAAAAGATAGATATGCCTCTTAGCTTTGCACGACTACAAATTTCAGCCTTATTGCTTTAGTGAAACTCCAGATATAGCTGATATGGCAAAAGGTGTCGGAACTGGAACTGAACTCGATTTGCCCTTAATTCTAGTAATCTGAAATCACTCAAAGAAACTTGTGAAAAACACGAAATTACATAAAAATATAAAAGATCATAAACACAATTAGACTAAACAATAATAACTCGTATTTGACACAAAATAATAATAAAACATAACTAAAAACTATATAATTATACGAGTTATCACACCCCCACACTTAGATTGTTGCTAGTCCCTAGCAACGACTCAATAAAAATAAAATAAGAAAATCTAATCTAATCCATTTTCGTAGGAAATCACGGTGGCACTTAGCATGTGACACAAGCCTTTAAACCCCTAGGTGTCCCTAGTGGACGAGTTTAGTCTCGTGAGGGTTTACTAGAACGATACCCACAAACATTGAAAAACTAAAATATAAATAAACTACATATACTAAAAATATTTACTCCTAATCCTTTCAATACAAATTAGAGACAATCTTTGAACAAGTCTTATAAACTAATCAATAGCTTAAAGAATTTCACAAAAAATCAAGCTTGAATGTAAATTGTTTGAGTTAAGCCAATATTAACATAACATATCTCAATCAAAATAGTGCATATTCAAACTTAATCTCAACTTCTCACATGGGATACTCTCTTGATTTTCACTTTTTAAAGTAGTGGTAAAGTGTTTACACTCAATCAATCTCATGAAAACAGTTCTACCATATTCTTGCTTGTCCACCTATTCTCCACTATTTAGATCATACAACTTCATGAATCAAGAGGTCTTTAATCAAGGTTGTAATGGGGCCAAGGGGTTTGTAATGTGGTTGAAGAACAAAAGGATAAAGATATCACAAAGGTTCCAAAGAGTTCATAGAGTTTAGAGACATAATAAGATCATACAAATAAAACTTCTCAAAACTCTTATAAAGCACATAATAACATAGGCTAAATATTCATGTTGAGCCTTTGCATCATTCTAACCAACTTTGTAACATCTTTTTCTTTACTTTAACTAGAAGTTCAAGAGAAGATTTTTTTTTTTTTAATATGGGAATGTATTTGACAATGATCCATTTCTTTTTCTCTTGACTTTTTCTTTTCTTTTCTTCCCCCACACTTATCTTTTGTTTCCAACCCAAATTTTTAACTAAAAATATCCCTTGTTTTTTTTGCAATATGTCTCAAAATATATAATCCATCTTTAGAACAAGGGTTATATTTAGGCTAGGTGTAAGTTGTGGTTACCAAATAAATAGCTTATTCAATGTAGGCTCAAATTGGCTCACTAGGGGTGTGTTCTCTTGGAACATCAATAAGGGATGGCTGTTTGGCCCTGGCTAAAAATCCTAATGCCTCTATCATATTCATGTTGTCACATGCATCAATATAGTCTCAACAAGGTCTAAAGCAAGTTCTAGAGAATCATGTAATCATAAGAGCACTCAAGAAAGAAATTAGATTGATTTATATAATGCATCAATCATTATAGGCTCAAAAACTCACAAGGATGATTATACAAGTCAGATTAAGTCTAAACATGCTTCTTTCTCAATCAACATATCATATTAACATTGGCTCATAAAAAGGTTGATATCAAACTCAATTCTCATGAAAATCTTCTCACTAATAAATCTGTTTTAGACTTATGCAATTCATATCTCATCATTGTATTAAAAAGGAACTAAAACACACACAAAAAAATAATAAAGACTCATAAAAAAAAAGTAGACAAAAATAAAAGAAATCCTAAATCCTTCCCCCCACACTTAATTCTTACATTGTCCTCAATGTAAGTCTATTAACCCAAATGAAAGAATCATGTGTAAGAGAAAAGAACTAATAACATAAGAATAGGAACAACTAAGACTCAAAACAAAACAAACTCATGCAACCTAAATAATCCTAAAATACTAAACAAAAATTAACAAGTAAACATAAAAAGATTAAAATCAAACTGACAAGATATGTCTCAAGTCTCCCTTACTCAGACCTTGTTCAGAATGAATACTTCTAAATTGCTTAAAACACAACAAACTTTTTTTTTTTTTTTTGAAAAGAAGAAATCAAACTGACAAGGTATGTCTCAAGTCTCCCTTACTCAGACCTTGTTCAGAATGAATACTTCAAAATTGCTTAAAACACAAAAAACTTTTTTTTTTTTTTTTTTAAGAAGGTAAAATTTAGGAGATATTACCTGTAGAGGTTGCTAACCACTTATTATAATTGAGACACAACAAACAAAATGTTAGATAATGTCACAAAGACAAAGTTCAATCCACTCCTTGCTCGTCCATATCTCTTTTTCTTTTTCCGAGCGTTTGCGAAACAACCGTAGCAGATAAACACTCATAAGCTTGGAGCTTTTTAAGTAAATCTTCAATGGTTGTAGCAGAAATTATGGTTCTCCTTGCCTCTGAAAACATGAATCCATTATCCACAGCATTATCTAAATATGAAAGCAAATTACTAAAATAACCATTAATATTAAGCAAACCAATGGGTTTCTTATTTGTGACCAAAGATGACCAAGAAGCCACGCAAGCTATTTCTTCCAATGTACCCAGACCTCCTGGTAAAGCAATGAATGCATCGGCAGAATGGTACATGATTGTCATCCGTTCAGGGATACTCCAGACTTGTATT
The DNA here is from genome assembly GCA_030761205.1 of Fremontodendron californicum. NCBI lineage: Eukaryota > Viridiplantae > Streptophyta > Magnoliopsida > Malvales > Malvaceae > Fremontodendron > Fremontodendron californicum. The sequence goes on along the minus strand of JAULJL010000019.1, from coordinate 3,413,138 downwards.
TCCTTACCCACGGTAGGTCCACAAAAACTTGTGAATAGTTTTGGCACGATTCCTAGAACTGGACTTCCTCCGGCGTGTGCTGCTGTAGCGACTGCTCCCATTAAACCCGTACTACCGCCTCCATAAATCAAGTGGATCTTTTGTTGGGCAAGTATTACTCCAACTCTTATGGCTTCATCAGCGAATATGTTATTTTTCCCTGGATAAGCACCTCCAAAGACACAAAAAAAATTTTAATGCGCTGGGACGAAGTACTTTCCATTTTTCTTTTCGAGTGGCTGAAAGAGAATGAGTACATGGTGTAATATATAGAGGACTGAGTAGTGAATCAGACAAGAGTAATAATGTCGCCGAAAGTGTATCTGACCTGTCAGAAGAAAATGTTAACCTAACAAAAGATTTTTGCGTGATTTCAGGAAGAAAATCAAAAAGAGAAGAAAAAATCAACCGTAAAAGACAAATAAAAAAAAAAACGAGAATAATTACACAAATCGAACAACACGTAAATTAAACCAGAATAAAGTTATTGCAAATCAAACCAAAAGCTGAGAAGTCATTTATTGTAGTTGTGATTGTGGCTCACATCTTCCTCTGGTTTTACGTCCAGAAACGGCTTAAACACCTTCTATGAGTTGAGGATATGCTTCCCATCCAGTTTTCTTACAAGCTGGCAAACAGGGTCTTTTAACATCAGATTCCCAAGATGTTGCCATTCCCTTTGGAATTGCGGCCATAAATCAAGAATTTCTCTTTGTACTTCTCCACTAGGATGCGTCTCAAGAGAAAGTTGGATATTACCCAAATTCTCCTTACTCAGTCCATCCTTAATGAATTCAATTTTATCATCTCGATTAGAGGACGGAATCCCAATAGAATGACATTTACCGTTACACGTCCATCGTGCACATTTGTGGCAATTTGAACTCATGCGCTTTGCTCGTCGCTTCTTTGCAAAAGTGCTTCTACCTGTACCTGGTAAATGCAAAATAGGAAGATATTCATCTTCACGTACCTTGGCTTCAATTATCCAACGTATGTCTTCAGGAATCCCTTTGTGCATAAGCATTCTTAATCTTTCAAATCGAACTTGGTAAAGCTTCAGTAAAATATTTCGAGGAAAAGGAGGAAATCGTTTCTGCAATCGTGTGAGAATATCATCCATCCTAAAAAAAAAAAAAAAAATGAAAGAGAAATTGAAAGAGAAATTTATATACAATATCAGTTTTGTGGGTAGCTGATGGAACCGACTTAAATAATCACGGAGTACCGTTATCCGCCATTTAACCGGGGTTAAAAATAAAAATAAAAATTATATTTACATCTAGTTATTTTCAAAACAAGGATCAGAAAGAAAAACAACATAAAAAGACTCAAAAATAAAATCCTAAATTATTCCCCCCACTCATAATTTTTACATTGTCATTAATGTAATGCTATTATCCCCCAATGCAAGAATTATATGTAAGAGAAAAGAACTATTAAACAAAAGAAACTTATGCAGCCTAAATGAACTTAAAAACAGTAAACAAAATTAACAAAGAAACATAAGAAATAAAAATAAAAACAACAAAAATAATAAAAGAAAAAAGAAAGAGAAAGAGAAAGCAAATCTGAATATGGAAGGTTGGCAATTTCATCTTTAATTGGGCTGCCTTCCCAATTAACACTTGAGTTAGTGTTTTGAATCTAACCAACACCCCTTCTTGGCTTTTTAGGCTTGTCAGGCTCATACATGAAATTTCCCAAATTTATGCGTTTGAGAGGAAGCTTTCTTTGCACAGCAGTGGATGCATTCTCCATTACAAGTATTATTCCATCATCCTTGGTGGTGCATATCTCATCGAGGAATGGTGCATCTTTTGGTACTTGTTGAATGACATCCACAAACAAACTGTTTAAGGTTTCCAACGTGTCTTGTTCATGTTCATCCTCCTTGAACTTTGCGAATCTACTAGGAAAAGGTGGAGAAGAAACATTAGTAAAAATTGGAATCTCAAACGTTACCTCAGGTGCCGAAATACTCTTATTTGGATCATTGGCTTCATTATCCTTAAGAATAGAATTCATCTCTAATTTTGTCTCATCCTCATCTTGTTCCTCATTCCTCAAGGTCACAATAGTAGCATTCTCCTTTAGGTTAATCATCGTTTGGGCAGGGAGTTCTTCAGATCTTTGTGCTACCCATCCCACCATACTATTAGTCAATTGGATCATTTGCTTTTCCAAACTCTGGATGCTTGCCCTTGTTTCCTGTTGAAATTGCAAAGTATCAGTAACAAGAGAATAGACAAGATCTTCTAAAGAAGTACCTGAGTTTTGAGTCATATGTGGTGGTTGAAAAAGATCTGGTTCTTGGGACCATGATTGATTGAAGCTAGATGGATGAGTGTAATTGGCATAAGGATCTACTTCTTGGTAATTTTTCGAGTAGCCATAATTAGTATGATCCCACCATCCCTCATTTTGTGTCAAATACGAGTTATTATTGTTTAGTCTAATTGTGTTTATGATCTTTTATATTTTTATGTAATTTGGTGTTTTTCACAAGTTTCTTTGAGTGATTTCAGATTACTAGAATTAAGGGCAAATCCAGTTCAGTTCCAGTTCCGACACATTTTGCCATATCAGCTATATCTGGAGTTTCACTGAAGCAATAAGGCTGAAATTTGTAGCCGTGCAAAGCTAAGAGGCATATCTATCTTTTTCATGTTTTATACTTCTTGAAACGGAGTCGTTTTCCCTAGCGAAATCGACCATCAAGTTGGCTGATGTGCAATGACGTCTGTGCTGACCTGTTTTCGTATTTTGCCCATATCTGCTTATCCACATCAGCAAATGAGCTGATTCCAATGGCTATGGATCCGTAACTGATACGGGAACCTTTGTCTAGAAGACCATATGATCAGATCAGGCCTCCAATATTGACGAAATCGACCATCAAGTTGGCTGATGTGCAATGACGTCTGTGCTGACCTGTTTTCGTATTTTGCCCATATCTTCTTATCCACATCAGCAAATGAGCTGATTCAAACGGCTATGGATCCGTAACTGATAGGGGAACATTTTTCTAGAAGACCATGTGATCAGATCAGGCCTCCAACATTGACTAAATCGACCATCAAGTTGGCTGATCAAAATTGTCATACAATATGACGAAAATTGTTAGAAAAATGCACCCACCTATTATACCTACCTTTGAAATTTGTAAAGCTTGTCTCTTGTCATTTAGCCCTCCAAAATGTGTATAAATAGAGGGCCTTGGATGATTGTAGAGGATGATATTGTACATAGGTAGGATATTAGCCATTTTAATAAAATTCTCTAAGTTTTCTTCTTCTTTCTTTTCTCTAGTTTTCTTTCTTTTCTCTAGTTTTCTTTTTCTTTAGAGAGAGCAAGAGGTTGGATAATTAATATTCTTTCTCTTCTTCTTTCTTTCTTTTATTTTCTTCTTAGATTCTATTTAATTTTATGTTTATAATGCCTATGCTAGGCTAAACTTCTATTTGGTTAAGGGTGATTTCAAAGCCGTAGACATGTTTTGTGATTAATTTTCAGATTCTATCTATCATTAATTTTCTATCAAAGTTGCTTATGTTCTTCTACAAGAATTGTTCATGATGTTGTCTTGATTTATTTAGGTGTACAACTAGATAGATCTTGATAATTATCTATTGCTAGTCTAGGAGTCTTGATCCGTGTAATTGTCTTGATTTCCTATTCATAAGTGGCAATTTGTGATTAATGATTATGGTCAAGTTTTCAATAATTGCAATGTGGAACATAACCTAAGTTGAACAATCCGAGCTTATGTGTTTGTTGCTTAGATCAACCTATCTTTCTCATCATAAAGCTGCCATTAAATTGAATTTAGAGAGCTTATTCTAGGTTGTTTAATGGTTAGAGATTAAATAGAGAGCTTGTTCTATTTAACGACAAACTAAGGAAAGATTGGGATAACAGAGCTTGTTGTTATCTACGGTTGTTAACTTTGATAGTTGGTTGATATTGATAGATCTGAAATTGATTCTTAATGATGTCTAGTGGTGGAGAATGAAACCTTAACCATATTTTTCATTTTTGATTCTTCTTACTTGTTTTCTTACTTTTCTAGTTTGCTTATTTTTAAAAGTATATTTATTTTTATTGGCTGGTTATACCGCCTAATTTGTATATTAATTTTGTTTTATTTTTATTGGCTGGTTATACCGCCTAATTTAGTATATATATTTTTATTGGCTGGTTATACCGCCTAATTTAGTATATATATTTTTATTGGCTGGTTATACCGCCTTGCATCTTATTCTTATTATTTACTTTAGTTTAAATCTGGCTTCAAAAACCCCTTTTCTTTTATTGTTCTTGAATTTAAGTTTTAAACTATCAACTTATAAACTAAAACCCAATCCCTGAGGACTCGACCCTTGCTAACTACTATACTTACAATTGATCTTTTTAGTGCAAGGTTAAATAAGATACACTCTTTTGGGTGCATCAAATTTTTGGCGCCGTTGCCGGGGATTGTTTTCTTTAGTTTATTTGTTACTTGGTTTATTCTTATTTTCAGTTCTAATTAGTTTTATTTTCTTGTACATACAAGTTTTTCTTTTCAAATTAAAAAAAAAAAAAAACAATGGAATTGAGCAATCTAACACTTGAAGAGTTGGTGGCATACATGAACATGGAGAATCAACAAGCCAATCTCACCTCCCCAGTTCAACAATTGGCCATGGGAGGATGTCAAGGCCATCAAGTGTTCCAAGACCAACAGTATGATCATTACTCAAACACTTACCATGAGGGATGGTGGGATCATACTAATTATGGCTACTCGAAAAATTACCAAGAAGTAGATCCTTATGCCAATTACACTCATCCATCTAGCTTCAATCAATCATGGTCCCAAGAACCAGATCTTTTTCAACCACCACATATGACTCAAAACTCAGGTACTTCTTTAGAAGATCTTGTCTATTCTCTTGTTACTGATACTTTGCAATTTCAACAGGAAACAAGGGCAAGCATCCAGAGTTTGGAAAAGCAAATGATCCAATTGACTAATAGTATGGTGGGATGGGTAGCACAAAGATCTGAAGAACTCCCTGCCCAAACGATGATTAACCTAAAGGAGAATGCTACTATTGTGACCTTGAGGAATGAGGAACAAGATGAGGATGAGACAAAATTAGAGATGAATTCTATTCTTAAGGATAATGAAGCCAATGATCCAAATAAGAGTATTTCGGCACCTGAGGTAACGTTTGAGATTCCAATTTTTACTAATGTTTCTTCTCCACCTTTTCCTAGTAGATTCGCAAAGTTCAAGGAGGATGAACATGAACAAGACACGTTGGAAACCTTAAACAGTTTGTTTGTGGATGTCATTCAACAAGTACCAAAAGATGCACCATTCCTCGATGAGATATGCACCACCAAGGATGATGGAATAATACTTGTAATGGAGAATGCATCCACTGCTGTGCAAAGAAAGCTTCCTCTCAAACGCATAAATTTGGGAAATTTCATGTATGAGCCTGACAAGCCTAAAAAGCCAAGAAGGGGTGTTGGTTAGATTCAAAACACTAACTCAAGTGTTAATTGGGAAGGCAGCCCAATTAAAGATGAAATTGCCAACCTTCCATATTCAGATTTGCTTTCTCTTTCTCTTTCTTTTTTCTTTTATTATTTTTGTTGTTTTTATTTTTATTTCTTATGTTTCTTTGTTAATTTTGTTTACTGTTTTTAAGTTCATTTAGGCTGCATAAGTTTCTTTTGTTTAATAGTTCTTTTCTCTTACATATAATTCTTGCATTGGGGGATAATAGCATTACATTAATGACAATGTAAAAATTATGAGTGGGGGGAATAATTTAGGATTTTATTTTTGAGTCTTTTTATGTTGTTTTTCTTTCTGATCCTTGTTTTGAAAATAACTAGATGTAAATATAATTTTTATTTTTATTTTTAACCCCGGTTAAATGGCGGATAACGGTACTCCGTGATTATTTAAGTCGGTTCCATCAGCTACCCACAAAACTGATATTGTATATAAATTTCTCTTTCAATTTCTCTTTCATTTTTTTTTTTTTAGGATGGATGATATTCTCACACGATTGCAGAAACGATTTCCTCCTTTTCCTCGAAATATTTTACTGAAGCTTTACCAAGTTCGATTTGAAAGATTAAGAATGCTTATGCACAAAGGGATTCCTGAAGACATACGTTGGATAATTGAAGCCAAGGTACGTGAAGATGAATATCTTCCTATTTTGCATTTACCAGGTACAGGTAGAAGCACTTTTGCAAAGAAGCGACGAGCAAAGCGCATGAGTTCAAATTGCCACAAATGTGCACGATGGACGTGTAACGGTAAATGTCATTCTATTGGGATTCCGTCCTCTAATCGAGATGATAAAATTGAATTCATTAAGGATGGACTGAGTAAGGAGAATTTGGGTAATATCCAACTTTCTCTTGAGACGCATCCTAGTGGAGAAGTACAAAGAGAAATTCTTGATTTATGGCCGCAATTCCAAAGGGAATGGCAACATCTTGGGAATCTGATGTTAAAAGACCCTGTTTGCCAGCTTGTAAGAAAACTGGATGGGAAGCATATCCTCAACTCGTAGAAGGTGTTTAAGCCGTTTCTGGACGTAAAACCAGAGGAAGATGTGAGCCACAATCACAACTACAATAAATGACTTCTCAGCTTTTGGTTTGATTTGCAATAACTTTATTCTGTTTTAATTTACGCGTTGTTCGATTTGTGTAATTATTCTCGTTTTTTTTTTATTTGTCTTTTACGGTTGATTTTTTCTTCTCTTTTTGATTTTCTTCCTGAAATCACGCAAAAATCTTTTGTTAGGTTAACATTTTCTTCTGACAGGTCAGATACACTTTCGGCGACATTATTACTCTTGTCTGATTCACTACTCAGTCCTCTATATATTACACCATGTACTCATTCTCTTTCAGCCACTCGAAAAGAAAAATGGAAAGTACTTCGTCCCAGCGCATTAAAATTTTTTTTGTGTCTTTGGAGGTGCTTATCCAGGGAAAAATAACATATTCGCTGATGAAGCCATAAGAGTTGGAGTAATACTTGCCCAACAAAAGATCCACTTGATTTATGGAGGCGGTAGTACGGGTTTAATGGGAGCAGTCGCTACAGCAGCACACGCCGGAGGAAGTCCAGTTCTAGGAATCGTGCCAAAACTATTCACAAGTTTTTGTGGACCTACCGTGGGTAAGGAAATACAAGTCTGGAGTATCCCTGAACGGATGACAATCATGTACCATTCTGCCGATGCATTCATTGCTTTACCAGGAGGTCTGGGTACATTGGAAGAAATAGCTTGCGTGGCTTCTTGGTCATCTTTGGTCACAAATAAGAAACCCATTGGTTTGCTTAATATTAATGGTTATTTTAGTAATTTGCTTTCATATTTAGATAATGCTGTGGATAATGGATTCATGTTTTCAGAGGCAAGGAGAACCATAATTTCTGCTACAACCATTGAAGATTTACTTAAAAAGCTCCAAGCTTATGAGTGTTTATCTGCTACGGTTGTTTCGCAAACGCTCGGAAAAAGAAAAAGAGATATGGACGAGCAAGGAGTGGATTGAACTTTGTCTTTGTGACATTATCTAACATTTTGTTTGTTGTGTCTCAATTATAATAAGTGGTTAGCAACCTCTACAGGTAATATCTCCTAAATTTTACCTTCTTAAAAAAAAAAATAAAGTTTTTTGTGTTTTAAGCAATTTTGAAGTATTCATTCTGAACAAGGTCTGAGTAAGGGAGACTTGAGACATACCTTGTCAGTTTGATTTCTTCTTTTCAAAAAAAAAAAAAAAGTTTGTTGTGTTTTAAGCAATTTAGAAGTATTCATTCTGAACAAGGTCTGAGTAAGGGAGACTTGAGACATATCTTGTCAGTTTGATTTTAATCTTTTTATGTTTACTTGTTAATTTTTGTTTAGTATTTTAGGATTATTTAGGTTGCATGAGTTTGTTTTGTTTTGAGTCTTAGTTGTTCCTATTCTTATGTTATTAGTTCTTTTCTCTTACACATGATTCTTTCATTTGGGTTAATAGACTTACATTGAGGACAATGTAAGAATTAAGTGTGGGGGGAAGGATTTAGGATTTCTTTTATTTTTGTCTACTTTTTTTTTTATGAGTCTTTATTATTTTTTTGTGTGTGTTTTAGTTCCTTTTTAATACAATGATGAGATATGAATTGCATAAGTCTAAAACAGATTTATTAGTGAGAAGATTTTCATGAGAATTGAGTTTGATATCAACCTTTTTATGAGCCAATGTTAATATGATATGTTGATTGAGAAAGAAGCATGTTTAGACTTAATCTGACTTGTATAATCATCCTTGTGAGTTTTTGAGCCTATAATGATTGATGCATTATATAAATCAATCTAATTTCTTTCTTGAGTGCTCTTATGATTACATGATTCTCTAGAACTTGCTTTAGACCTTGTTGAGACTATATTGATGCATGTGACAACATGAATATGATAGAGGCATTAGGATTTTTAGCCAGGGCCAAACAGCCATCCCTTATTGATGTTCCAAGAGAACACACCCCTAGTGAGCCAATTTGAGCCTACATTGAATAAGCTATTTATTTGGTAACCACAACTTACACCTAGCCTAAATATAACCCTTGTTCTAAAGATGGATTATATATTTTGAGACATATTGCAAAAAAACAAGGGATATTTTTAGTTAAAAATTTGGGTTGGAAACAAAAGATAAGTGTGGGGGAAGAAAAGAAAAGAAAAAGTCAAGAGAAAAAGAAATGGATCATTGTCAAATACATTCCCATATTAAAAAAAAAAAAATCTTCTCTTGAACTTCTAGTTAAAGTAAAGAAAAAGATGTTACAAAGTTGGTTAGAATGATGCAAAGGCTCAACATGAATATTTAGCCTATGTTATTATGTGCTTTATAAGAGTTTTGAGAAGTTTTATTTGTATGATCTTATTATGTCTCTAAACTCTATAAACTCTTTGGAACCTTTGTGATATCTTTATCCTTTTGTTCTTCAACCACATTACAAACCCCTTGGCCCCATTACAACCTTGATTAAAGACCTCTTGATTCATGAAGTTGTATGATCTAAATAGTGGAGAATAGGTGGACAAGCAAGAATATTGTAGAACTGTTTTCATGAGATTGATTGAGTGTAAACACTTTACCACTACTTTAAAAAGTGAAAATCAAGAGAGTATCCCATGTGAGAAGTTGAGATTAAGTTTGAATATGCACTATTTTGATTGAGATATGTTATGTTAATATTGGCTTAACTCAAACAATTTACATTCAAGCTTGATTTTTTGTGAAATTCTTTAAGCTATTGATTAGTTTATAAGACTTGTTCAAAGATTGTCTCTAATTTGTATTGAAAGGATTAGGAGTAAATATTTTTAGTATATGTAGTTTATTTATATTTTAGTTTTTCAATGTTTGTGGGTATCGTTCTAGTAAACCCTCACGAGACTAAACTCGTCCACTAGGGACACCTAGGGGTTTAAAGGCTTGTGTCACATGCTAAGTGCCACCGTGATTTCCTACGAAAATGGATTAGATTAGATTTTCTTATTTTATTTTTATTGAGTCGTTGCTAGGGACTAGCAACAATCTAAGTGTGGGGGTGTGATAACTCGTATAATTATATAGTTTTTAGTTATGTTTTATTATTATTTTGTGTCAAATACGAGTTATTATTGTTTAGTCTAATTGTGTTTATGATCTTTTATATTTTTATGTAATTTCGTGTTTTTCACAAGTTTCTTTGAGTGATTTCAGATTACTAGAATTAAGGGCAAATCGAGTTCAGTTCCAGTTCCGACACCTTTTGCCATATCAGCTATATCTGGAGTTTCACTAAAGCAATAAGGCTGAAATTTGTAGTCGTGCAAAGCTCAGAGGCATATCTATCTTTTTCATGTTTTACACTTCTTGAAACGGAGTCGTTTTCCCTAGCGAAATCGACCATCAAAGTAGCTGATGTGCAATGACGTCTGTGCTGACCTGTTTTCGGATTTTGCCCATATCTGCTTATCCACATCAGCAAATGAGCTGATTTCAATGGCTATGGATCCGTAACTGATACGGGAACCTTTGTCTAGAAGACCATATGATCAGATCAGGCCTCCAATATTGACGAAATCGACCATCAAGTTGGCTGATGTGCAATGACGTCTGTGCTGACCTGTTTTCGTATTTTGCCCATATCTTCTTATCCACATCAGCAAATGAGCTGATTCAAACGGCTATGGATCCGTAACTGATAGGGGAACATTTTTCTAGAAGACCATGTGATCAGATCAGGCCTCCAACATTGACTAAATCGACCATCAAGTTGGCTGATCAAAATTGTCATACAATATGACGAAAATTGTTAGAAAAATGCACCCACCTATTATACCTACCTTTGAAATTTGTAAAGCTTGTCTCTTGTCATTTAGCCCTCCAAAATGTGTATAAATAGAGGGCCTTGGATGATTGTAGAGGATGATATTGTACATAGGTAGGATATTAGCCATTTTAATAAAATTCTCTAAGTTTTCTTCTTCTTTCTTTTCTCTAGTTTTCTTTCTTTTCTCTAGTTTTCTTTTTCTTTAGAGAGAGCAAGAGGTTGGATAATTAATATTCTTTCTCTTCTTCTTTCTTTCTTTTATTTTCTTCTTAGATTCTATTTAATTTTATGTTTATAATGCCTATGCTAGGCTAAACTTCTATTTGGTTAAGGGTGATTTCAAAGCCGTAGACATGTTTTGTGATTAATTTTCAGATTCTATCTATCATTAATTTTCTATCAAAGTTGCTTATGTTCTTCTACAAGAATTGTTCATGATGTTGTCTTGATTTATTTAGGTGTACAACTAGATAGATCTTGATAATTATCTATTGCTAGTCTAGGAGTCTTGATCCGTGTAATTGTCTTGATTTCCTATTCATAAGTGGCAATTTGTGATTAATGATTATGGTCAAGTTTTCAATAATTGCAATGTGGAACATAACCTAAGTTGAACAATCCGAGCTTATGTGTTTGTTGCTTAGATCAACCTATCTTTCTCATCATAAAGCTGCCATTAAATTGAATTTAGAGAGCTTATTCTAGGTTGTTTAATGGTTAGAGATTAAATAGAGAGCTTGTTCTATTTAACGACAAACTAAGGAAAGATTGGGATAACAGAGCTTGTTGTTATCTACGGTTGTTAACTTTGATAGTTGGTTGATATTGATAGATCTGAAATTGATTCTTAATGATGTCTAGTGGTGGAGAATGAAACCTTAACCATATTTTTCATTTTTGATTCTTCTTACTTGTTTTCTTACTTTTCTAGTTTGCTTATTTTTAAAAGTATATTTATTTTTATTGGCTGGTTATACCGCCTAATTTGTATATTAATTTTGTTTTATTTTTATTGGCTGGTTATACCGCCTAATTTAGTATATATATTTTTATTGGCTGGTTATACCGCCTAATTTAGTATATATATTTTTATTGGCTGGTTATACCGCCTTGCATCTTATTCTTATTATTTACTTTAGTTTAAATCTGGCTTCAAAAACCCCTTTTCTTTTATTGTTCTTGAATTTAAGTTTTAAACTATCAACTTATAAACTAAAACCCAATCCCTGAGGACTCGACCCTTGCTAACTACTATACTTACAATTGATCTTTTTAGTGCAAGGTTAAATAAGATACACTCTTTTGGGTGCAAGGGTGTATCTTATTTAACCTTGCACTAAAAAGATCAATTGTAAGTATAGTAGTTAGCAAGGGTCGAGTCCTCAGGGATTGGGTTTTAGTTTATAAGTTAATAGTTTAAAACTTAAATTCAAGAACAATAAAAGAAAAGGGGTTTTTGAAGCCAGATTTAAACTAAAGTAAATAATAAGAATAAGATGCAAGGCGGTATAACCAGCCAATAAAAATATATATACTAAATTAGGCGGTATAACCAGCCAATAAAAATAAAACAAAGTTAATATACAAATTAGGCGGTATAACCAGCCAATAAAAATAAATATACTAAGAAGAATCAAATATGAAACATTTGGTTAAGGTTTCATTCTCCACCACTAGACATCATTAAGAATCAATTTCATATCTATCAATATCAACCAACTATCAAAGTTAACAACCGTAGATAACAACAAGCTCTGTTATCCCAATCTTTCCTTAGTTTGTCGTTAAATAGAACAAGCTCTCTATTTAATCTCTAACCATTAAACAACCTAGAATAAGCTCTCTAAATTCAATTTAATGGCAGCTTTATGATGAGAAAGATAGGTTGATCTAAGCAACAAACACATAAGCTCGGATTGTTCAACTTAGGTTATGTTCCACTTTGCAATTATTGAAAACTTGACCATAATCATTAATCACAAATTGCCACTTATGAATAGGAAATCAAGACAATTACACGGATCAAGACTCCTAGACTAGCAATAGATAATTATCAAGATCTATCTAGTTGTACACCTAAATAAATCAAGACAACATCATGAACAATTCTTGTAGAAGAACATAAGCAACTTTGATAGAAAATTAATGATAGATAGAATCTGAAAATCAATCACAAAACATGTCTAGGGCTTTGAAATCACCCTTAACCAAATAGAAGTTTAGCCTAGCATAGGCATTATAAACATAAACATAAAATTAAAGAAAATCTAAGAAGAAAATAAAAGAAAGAAAGAAGAAGAGGAAGAATATTAATTATCCAACCTCTTGCTCTCTCTAAAGAAAAAGAAAACTAGAGAAAAGAAAGAAAACTAGAGAAAAGAAAGAAGAAGAAAACTTAGAGAATTTTATTAAAATGGCTAATATCCTACCTATGTACAATATGATCCCTTACAATCATCCAAGGCCCTCTATTTATACACATTTTGGAGGGCTAAATGACAAGAGACAAGCTTTACAAATTTCAAAGGTAGGTATAATAGGTGGGTGCATTTTTCTAACAATTTTCGTCATATTGTATGACCAAATTTGAACAGCCAACTTGATGGTCGATTTTGTCAATCTTGGAAGCCTGATCTGATCACATGGTCTTCTAGAAAAACGTTCCCCTATGAGTTACTGATTCATAGCCGTTGGAATCAGCTCATTTTCTGATGTGGAGAAGAAGATATGGGCAAAATACGAAAACAGGTCAGCACAGACGTCATTGCACATCAGCCAACTTGATGGTCGATTTCTTCAATATTGGAGGCTTTATCTGATCACATGGTCTTCTAGAAAAATGTTCCCCTATCAGTTAGTGATCCATAGCCGTTGGAATCAGCTCATTTGATGATGTGTATCGGACGATATGGTCAAAATGCGAAAACTGCTCAGGACAGACGTCATTGCACATCAGCCAACTTGATGGTTGATTTCGCTAGGGAAAACGACTCCGTTTCAAGAAGTGTAAAACATGAAAAAGATAGATATGCCTCTTAACTTTGCACGGTTAAAATTTCAGCCTTATTGCTTTAGTGAAACTCCAGATATAGCTGATATGGCAAAAGATGTCGGAACTGGAACTGAACTGGATTTGCCCTTAATTCTAGTAATCTGAAATGACTCAAAGAAACTTGTGAAAAACACCAAAATACATAAAAATATAAAAGATCATAAACACAATTAGACTAAACAATAATAACTCGTATTTGACACAAAACATTAATAAAACATAACTAAAAACTATATAATTATACGAGTTATCACACCCCTACACTTAGATTGTTGCTAGTCCCTAGCAACGACTCAATAAAAATAAAATAAGAAAATCTAATCTAATCCATTTTCGTAGGAAATCACGGTGGCACTTAGCATGTGACACAAGCCTTTAAACCCCTAGGTGTCCCTAGTGGACGAGTTTAGTCTCGTGAGGGTTTACTAGAACGATACCCACAAACATTGAAAAACTAAAATATAAATAAACTGCATATACTAAAAATATTTACTCCTAATCCTTTCAATACAAATTAGATACAATATTTGAACAAGTCTTATAAACTAATCAATAGCTTAAAGAATTTCACAAAAAATCATGCTTGAATGTAAATTGTTTGAGTTAAGACAATATTAACATAACATATTTCAATCAAAATAGTGCATATTCAAACTTAATCTCAACTACTCACATGGGATACCCTCATGATTTTCACTCTTTAAAGTAGTGGTGAAGTGTTTACACTCAATCAATCTCATGAAAACAGTTCTACCATATTCTTGCTTGTCCACCTATTCTCCACTATTTAGATCATACAACTTCATGAATTAAGAGGTCTTTAATCAAGGTTGTAATGGGGCCAAGGGGTTTGTAATGTGGTTGAAGAACAAAAGGATAAAGATATCACAAAGGTTCCAAAGAGTTCATAAAGTTTAGAGACATAAAAAGATCATACAAATAAAACTTCTCAAAACTCTTATAAAGCACATAATAACATAGGCTAAATATTCATGTTGAGCCTTTGCATCATTCTAACCAACTTTGTAACATCTTTTTTTTTTTTTTTTTTTACTTTAACTAGAAGTTCAAGAGAAGTTTTTTTTTTTAATTTTTTAATTTTTTAATATGGGAATGTATTTGACAATGATCCCTTTCTTTTTCTCTTGACTTTTTTCTTTCTTTTCCCCCCACACTTATTTCTTGTTTCTAACCAAAAAATATCCCTTGTCTTTGCAACTTGTCTCAAATCATGCTAATTCATCTTTGGAACAAAGGTAAAGATATAAGTATATTTAGGTTAGGGACAAGTTATGGTTACCAAAGAGATAGCTTATTCAATGTAGGCTCAAATTGGTTCACTAAGGGTGTGTTCTCTTGGAACATCAATAAGGGATGGTTGTTTGGCCCTGGCTAAAAATCCTAATGCCTCTATCATATTCATGTTGTCACATGCATCAATATAGTCTCAAACGGTTTAAAGCAAGTTCTAGAGAATCATGTAATCATAAGAGCACTCAAGAAAGAAATTAGATTGATTTGTATAATGCATCAATCATTTTAGGCTCAAAAACTCACAAGAATGATTATACAAGTCAGATTAAGTCTAAACATGCTTCTTTCTCAATCAACATATCATATTAACATTGGCTCATAAAAAGGTTGACATCAAGCTCAATTCTCATGAAAATCTTCTCACTAATAAATATGTTTTAGACTTATGCAATTCATATCTCATCATTGTATTAAAAAGGAACTAAAACACACTAAAAAATAATAATAATAATAAAGACTCATAAAAAAAAATAGTAGACAAAAATAAAAGAAATCCTAAATCATTCCCCCCACACTTAATTCTTACATTGTCCTCAATGTAAGTCTATTAACACAAATGAAAGAATCATGTGTAAGAGAAAAGAACTAATAACATAAGAATAGGAACAACTAAGACACAAAACAAAACAAACTCATGCAACCTAAATAATCCTAAAATACTAAACAAAAATTAACAAGTAAACATAAAAAGATTAAAATCA
Source organism: Fremontodendron californicum (assembly GCA_030761205.1). Taxonomy (NCBI): domain Eukaryota; kingdom Viridiplantae; phylum Streptophyta; class Magnoliopsida; order Malvales; family Malvaceae; genus Fremontodendron; species Fremontodendron californicum. Next base: position 3,397,633 of record JAULJL010000019.1, on the reverse strand, counting down.
AACTGACAAGGTATGTCTCAAGTCTCCCTTACTCAGACCTTGTTCAGAATGAATACTTCTAAATTGCTTAAAACACAACAAACTCTTTTTTTTTTTTTTTTTTTTTTTGAAAAGAAGAAATCAAACTGACAAGGTATGTCTCAAGTCTCCCTTACTCAGACCTTGTTCAGAATGAATACTTCTTAAATTTTTTTTTTTTTTTTTGATATTAAATTAGCAAAATATGTCCCTTACCCCCTACTAAAATATGACATTGTCCCCAATGTCAAATTTTAAAGGTAGAATTTAGGAGATATTACCTGCAGAGGTTGCTAACCACTTATTGTAACTGAGACACAACAAGCAAAATGTTAGATAATGTCACAAAGACAAAGTGCAATCCACTCCATGCTCGTCCATATCTCTTTTTCTTTTTCCGAGCGTTTGCGAAAAAACCGTAGCAGATAAACACTCATAAGCTTGGAGCTTTTTAAGTAAATCTTCAATGGTTGTAGCAGAAATTATGGTTCTCCTTGCCTCTGAAAACATGAATCCATTATCCACAGCATTATCTAAATATAAAAGCAAATTACTAAAATAACCATTAATATTAAGCAAACCAATGGGTTTCTTATTTGTGACCAAAGATGACCAAGAAGCCACGCAAGCTATTTCTTCCAATGTACCCAGACCTCCTGGTAAAGCAATGAATGCATCGGCAGAATGGTACATGATTGTTATCCGTTCAGGGACACTCCAGACTTGTATTTCCTTACCCACGGTAGGTCCACAAAAACTTGTGAATAGTTTTGGCACGATTCCTAGAACTGGACTTCCTCCGGCGTGTGCTGCTGTAGCGACTGCTCCCATTAAACCCGTACTACCGCCTCCATAAATCAAGTGGATCTTTTGTTGGGCAAGTATTACTCCAACTCTTATGGCTTCATCAGCGAATATGTTATTTTTTCCTGGATAAGCACCTCCAAAGACACAAATTTTTTTAATGCGCTGGGATGAAGTACTTGCCATTTTTTTTTCTTCGAGTGCCTGAAAGAGAATGAGTACATGGTGTAATATATAGAGGACTCAGTAGTGAATCAGACAAGAGTAATAATGTCGCCGAAAGTGTATCTGACCTGTCAGAAGAAAATGTTAACCTAACAAAAGATTTTTGCGTGATTTCAGGAAGAAAATCAAAAAGAGAAAAAAAAATCAACCGTAAAAGTCAAGAGTAATAATGTCGCCGAAAGTGTATTTGACCTGTCAGAAGAAAATGTTAACCTAACAAAAGATTTTTGCGTCATTTCAGGAAGAAAATCAAAAAGAGAAGAAAAATCAACCGTAAAAGACAAATAAAAAAAAAGAATAATTACACAAATCGAACAACACGTAAATTAAACCAAAATGAAGTTATTGCAAATCAAACCAAAAGCTGAGAAGTCATTTATTGTAGTTGTGATTGTGGCTCACATCTTCCTCTGGTTTTACGTCCAGAAACGGCTTAAACGCCTTCTATGAGTCGAGGATATGCTTCCCATCCAGTTTTCTTACAAGCTGGCAAACAGGGTCTTTTAACATCAGATTCCCAAGATGTTGCCATTCCCTTTGGAATTGCGGCCATAAATCAAGAATTTCTCTTTGTACGTCTCCACTAGGATGCGTCTCAAGAGAAAGTTGGATATTACCCAAATTCTCCTTACTCAGTCCATCCTTAATGAATTCAATTTTATCATCTCGATTAGAGGACGGAATCCCAATAGAACGACATTTACCGTTACACGTCCATCGTGCACATTTGTGGCAATTTGAACTCATGCGCTTTGCTCGTCGCTTCTTTGCAAAAGTGCTTCTACCTGTACCTGGTAAATGCAAAACAGGAAGATATTCATCTTCACGTACCTTGGCTTCAATTATCCAACGTATGTCGTCAGGAATCCCTTTGTGCATAAGCATTCTTAATCTTTCAAGTCGAACTTGGTAAAGCTTCAGTAAAATATTTCGAGGAAAAGGAGGAAATCGTTTTTGCAATCTTGTGAGAATATCATCCATCCTGAAAAAAAATGAAAAAAAAAATTGAAAGAGAAATTGGAAGAGAAATTTATATACAATATCAGTTTTGTGGGTAGCTGATGGAACCGATTTAAATAATCACGGAGTACCGTTATCCGCCATTTAACCGGGGTAAAAAATTAAAAATTATATTTACATCTAGTTATTTTCAAAACCAAGATCAGAAAGAAAAACAACATAAAAAGACTCAAAAACAAAACACTCTAAATAAAATCCTAAATTCTTCCCCCCACACATAACTCTTACATTGTCATTAATGTAATGCTATTAATCCCAAATGAAAGAATCATGTGTAAGTGAAAAGAACTAATAAACAAAATAAACTTATGCAGCCTAAATGAACTTAAAAGCAGTAAACACAATTAACAAAGAAACATAAGAAATAAAATTAAAAAAAATAAAAATAATAAAAGAAAAAGGAAAAGAAAGAGAAAGCAAATCTGAATATGGAAGGTTGGCAATTTCATCTTTAATTGGGCTGCCTTCCAATTAACACTTGAGTTAGTGTTTTGAATCTAACCAACACCCTTTCTTGGCTTTTTAGGCTTGTCAGGCTCATACATGAAATTTCCCAAATTTATGCGTTTGAGAGGAAGCTTTCTTTGCACAACAGTGGATGCATTCTCCATTACAAGTATTATTCCATCATCCTTGGTGGTGCATATCTCATCGAGGAATGGTGCATCTTTTGGTACTTGTTGAATGACATCCACAAACAAACTGTTTAAGGTTTCCAGCGTGTCTTGTTCATGTTCATCCTCCTTGAACTTTGCGAATCTACTAGGAAAAGGTGGAGAAGAAACATTAGTAAAAATTGGAATCTCAAACGTTACATCAGGTGCCGAAATACTCTTATTTGGATAATTGGTTTCATTATCCTCAAGAATAGAATTCATCTCTAATTTTGTCTCATCCTCATCTTGTTCCTCATTCCTCAAGGTCACAATAGTAGCATTCTCCTTTGGGTTAATCATCGTTTGGGCAGGGAGTTCTTCAGATCTTTGTGCTACCCATACCACCATACTACTAGCCAATAGGCTCATTTGCCTTTCCAAACTCTGGATACTTGCCCTTGTTTCCTGTTGAAATTGCAAAGTATCAGTAACAAGAGAATAGACAAGATCTTCTAAAGAAGTACCTGAGTTTTGAGTCATATGTGGTGGTTGAAAAAGATCTGGTTCTTGGGACCATGATTGATTGAAGTTAGATGGATGAGTGTAATTGGCATAAGGATCTACTTCTTGGTAATTTTTCGAGTAGCCATAATTAGTATGATCCCACCATCCCTCATGGTAAGTGTTTGAGTAATGATCATGCGGTTGGTCTTGGAACCATTGATGGCCTTGACATCCTCCCATGGCCAATTGTTGAACTGAGGAAGTGAGATTGGCTTGTTGATTCTCCATGTTCATGTATGCCACCAACTCTTCAAGTGTTAGATTGCTTAATTCCATCGTTTTTTTTTTTTTTTTTTTTAAATTTGAAAAGAAAAACTTGTATGTACAAGAAAATAAAACTAATTAGAAGTGAAAATAAGAATAAACCAAGTAACAAATAAACTAAAGAAAGCAATCCCCGGCAACGGCGCCAAAAATTTGATGCACCCAAAAGAGTGTATCTTATTTAACCTTGCACTAAAAAGATCAATTGTAAGTATAGTAGTTAGCAAGGGTCGAGTCCTCAGGGATTGGGTTTTAGTTTATAAGTTAATAGTTTAAAACTTAAATTCAAGAACAATAAAAGAAAAGGGGTTTTTGAAGCCAGATTTAAACTAAAGTAAATAATAAGAATAAGATGCAAGGCGGTATAACCAGCCAATAAAAATATATATACTAAATTAGGCGGTATAACCAGCCAATAAAAATAAAACAAAGTTAATATACAAATTAGGCGGTATAACCAGCCAATAAAAATAAATATACTAAGAAGAATCAAATATGAAACATTTGGTTAAGGTTTCATTCTCCACCACTAGACATCATTAAGAATCAATTTCATATCTATCAATATCAACCAACTATCAAAGTTAACAACCGTAGATAACAACAAGCTCTGTTATCCCAATCTTTCCTTAGTTTGTCGTTAAATAGAACAAGCTCTCTATTTAATCTCTAACCATTAAACAACCTAGAATAAGCTCTCTAAATTCAATTTAATGGCAGCTTTATGATGAGAAAGATAGGTTGATCTAAGCAACAAACACATAAGCTCGGATTGTTCAACTTAGGTTATGTTCCACTTTGCAATTATTGAAAACTTGACCATAATCATTAATCACAAATTGCCACTTATGAATAGGAAATCAAGACAATTACACGGATCAAGACTCCTAGACTAGCAATAGATAATTATCAAGATCTATCTAGTTGTACACCTAAATAAATCAAGACAACATCATGAACAATTCTTGTAGAAGAACATAAGCAACTTTGATAGAAAATTAATGATAGATAGAATCTGAAAATCAATCACAAAACATGTCTAGGGCTTTGAAATCACCCTTAACCAAATAGAAGTTTAGCCTAGCATAGGCATTATAAACATAAACATAAAATTAAAGAAAATCTAAGAAGAAAATAAAAGAAAGAAAGAAGAAGAGGAAGAATATTAATTATCCAACCTCTTGCTCTCTCTAAAGAAAAAGAAAACTAGAGAAAAGAAAGAAAACTAGAGAAAAGAAAGAAGAAGAAAACTTAGAGAATTTTATTAAAATGGCTAATATCCTACCTATGTACAATATGATCCCTTACAATCATCCAAGGCCCTCTATTTATACACATTTTGGAGGGCTAAATGACAAGAGACAAGCTTTACAAATTTCAAAGGTAGGTATAATAGGTGGGTGCATTTTTCTAACAATTTTCGTCATATTGTATGACCAAATTTGAACAGCCAACTTGATGGTCGATTTTGTCAATCTTGGAAGCCTGATCTGATCACATGGTCTTCTAGAAAAACGTTCCCCTATGAGTTACTGATTCATAGCCGTTGGAATCAGCTCATTTTCTGATGTGGAGAAGAAGATATGGGCAAAATACGAAAACAGGTCAGCACAGACGTCATTGCACATCAGCCAACTTGATGGTCGATTTCTTCAATATTGGAGGCTTTATCTGATCACATGGTCTTCTAGAAAAATGTTCCCCTATCAGTTAGTGATCCATAGCCGTTGGAATCAGCTCATTTGATGATGTGTATCGGACGATATGGTCAAAATGCGAAAACTGCTCAGGACAGACGTCATTGCACATCAGCCAACTTGATGGTTGATTTCGCTAGGGAAAACGACTCCGTTTCAAGAAGTGTAAAACATGAAAAAGATAGATATGCCTCTTAACTTTGCACGGTTAAAATTTCAGCCTTATTGCTTTAGTGAAACTCCAGATATAGCTGATATGGCAAAAGATGTCGGAACTGGAACTGAACTGGATTTGCCCTTAATTCTAGTAATCTGAAATGACTCAAAGAAACTTGTGAAAAACACCAAAATACATAAAAATATAAAAGATCATAAACACAATTAGACTAAACAATAATAACTCGTATTTGACACAAAACATTAATAAAACATAACTAAAAATTTGATGCACCCAAAAGAGTGTATCTTATTTAACCTTGCACTAAAAAGATAAATTGTAAGTATAGTAGTTAGCAAGGGTCGAGTCCTCAGGGATTGGGTTTTAGTTTATAAGTTAATAGTTTAAAACTTAAATTCAAGAACAATAAAAGAAAAGGGGTTTTTGAAGCCAGATTTAAACTAAAGTAAATAATAAGAATAAGATGCAAGGCGGTATAACCAGCCAATAAAAATATATATACTAAATTAGGCGGTATAACCAGCCAATAAAAATATATATACTAAATTAGGCGGTATAACCAGCCAATAAAAATAAAACAAAGTTAATATACAAATTAGGCGGTATAACCAGCCAATAAAAATAAATATAAAAAATAAGCAAACTAAAAGTAAGAAAACAAATAAGTAAGAAGAATCAAATATGAAAAATATGGTTAAGGTTTCATTCTCCACCACTAGACATCATTAAGAATCAATTTCAGATCTATCAATATCAACCAACTATCAAAGTTAACAACCGTAGATAACAACAAGCTCTGTTACCCCAATCTTTCCTTAGTTTGTCGTTAAATAGAATAAGCTCTCTATTTAATCTCTAACCATTAAACAACCTAGAATAAGCTCTCTAAATTCAATTTAATGGCAGCTTTATGATGAGAAAGATAGGTTGATCTAAGCAACAAACACATAAGCTCGGTTTGTTCAACTTAGGTTATGTTCCACTTTGCAATTATTGAAAACTTGACCATAATCATTAATCACAAATTGCCACTTATGAATAGGAAATCAAGACAATTACACGGATCAAGACTCCTAAACTAGCAATAGATAATTATCAAGATCTATCTAGTTGTACACCTAAATAAATCTAGACAACATCATGAACAATTCTTGTAGAAGAACATAAGCAACTTTGATAGAAAATTAATGATAGATAGAATCTGAAAATCAATCACAAAACATGTCTAGGGCTTTGAAATCACCCTTAACCAAATAGAAGTTTAGCCTAGCATAGGCATTATAAACATAAACATAAAATTAAAGAAAATCTAAGAAGAAAATAAAAGAAAGAAAGAAGAAGAGGAAGAATATTAATTATCCAACCTCTTGCTCTCTCTAAAGAAAAAGAAAACTAGAGAAAAGAAAGAAGAAGAAAACTTAGAGAATTTTATTACAATGGCTAATATCCTACCTATGTACAATATGATCCCTTACAATCATCCAAGGCCCTCTATTTATACACATTTTGGAGGGCTAAATGACAAGAGACAAGTTTTACAAATTTCAAAGGTAGGTATATGACGATTTTGATCAGCCAACTTGATGGTCGATTTCGTCAATATTGGAGGCCTGATCTGATCACATGGTCTTCTAGACAAAGGTTCCCCTATCAGTTACGGAACCATAGCCGTTGGAATCAGCTCATTTGCTGATGTGGTTAAGCAGATATGGGCAAAATACGAAAACATGTCAGCACAGATGTCATTACACATCAGCCACCTTGATGGTCGATTTATTCAATAATGGAGGCCTGATCTGATCACATGGTCTTCTAGACAAAGGTTCCCCTATCAGTTACGGAACCATATCCGTTGGAATCAGCTCATTTGCTGATGTGGATAAGAAGATACGGGCATAATACGAAAACATGTCAGCACAGACGTCATTGCACATCAGCCAACTTGATGGTCGATTTCGCTAGGGAAAACGACTCCGTTTTAAGAAGTGTAAAACATGAAAAAGATAGATATGCCTCTTAGCTTTGCATGGATACAAATTTCAGCCTTATTGCTTCAGTGAAACTCGAGATATAGCTGATATGGCAAAAGGTGTCGGAACTGAAACTGAACTGGATTTGCCCTTAATTCTAGTAATCTGAAATCACTCAAAGAAACTTGTGAAAAACACCAAAATACATAAAAATATAAAAGATCATAAACACAATTAGACTAAACAATAATAACTCGTATTTGACACAAAACATTAATAAAACATAACTAAAAACTATATAATTATACGAGTTATCACACCCCCACACTTAGCTTTTTGCTAGTCCTCGAGCAAAATCAAATAAAAATAAAATAAGAAAATCTAATCTAATCCACTTTCGTAGGAAATCACGGTGGCACTTAGCATGTGACACAAGCCTTTAAACCCCTAGGTGTCCCTAGTGGACGAGTTTAGTCTCGTGAGGGTTTACTAGAACGATACCCACAAACATTGAAAAACTAAAATATAAATAAACTACATATACTAAAAATATTTATTCCTAATCCTTTCAATACAAATTAGAGACAATCTTTGAACAAGTCTTATAAACTAATCAATAGCTTAAAGAATTTCACAAAAAATCATGCTTGAATGTAAATTGTTTGAGTTAAGCCAATATTAGCATAACATATCTCAATCAAAATATTGCATGTTCAAATTTAATCTCAACTTCTCACATGGGATACCCTCATGATTTTCACTCTTTAAAGTAGTGGTGAAGTGTTTACACTCAATCAATCTCATGAAAATAGTTCTACCATATGCTTGCTTGTCTACCTATTCTCCACTAAAAGATCATGCAACTTCATAAATCAAGAGGTCTTTAATCAAGGTTGTAATGGGGCCAAGAGGTAATAATGTGGTTAAAGAATAAAAAGGAAAAGATATCACAAACATTCCAAAGACTTCATAGAATTTAGAGACAAAATAAGATTTTGCAAATAAAACTTTCTCAATATTCTTTAGAAGTACATAATCACATAGGCTGAATATTTCATGTTGAGCCTTTACTTCATTCTAACCAACTTTCGAACATCTTTTTCTTTTCTTTAACTAGAAGTTCAAGAGATTATTCAAAAAATTTTTTTTTTTTTTTTCACATGGGAATGTATTTGGCAATATTCCCTCTATTTTTCTCTTGACTTTTGCCTTTCTCCTCCCCCACACTTATCTTTTGTTCTAACCCAAATTTTCAAAAAATATCCCTTGTTTTTGCAATATGTCTCAAACATTCTAGTCCATCTTTAGAACAAGGGTAAAGATATAAATGTGTTTAGGCTAGGTGTAAGATGTGGTTACCAAATAAATAGCTTATTCAATGTAGGCTCAAATTGGTTCACTAGAGGGATGTTCTCTTGGAACATCAATAAGGGATGGCTGTTTGGCCCTAGTTAAAAAGTCCTAATGCCTCTATCATATTCATGTTGTTACATGCATCAATATAGCTTCAACAAGGTCTAAAGCAAGTTCTAGAGAATCATGTAATCATAAGAGCACTCAAGAAAGAAATTAGATTGATTTATATAATGCATCAATCATTATAGGCTCAAAAACTCACAAGGATGATTATACAAGTCAGATTAAGTCTAAACATGTTTCTTTCTCAATCAACATATCATATTAACATTGGCTCATAAAAATTAGTATCAAGCTTAATTCTCATGAAAATCTTCTCACTAATAAATCTGTTTTAGACTTATGCAATTCATATCTCATCATAGTATTGAAAAGGAACTAAAACACACTAAAAATAATAATAAAGACTCATAAAAAAGAAAAAAATAGTAGACAAAAATAGAAAAAAATAGTAGACAAAAATAAAAGAAATCCTAAATCATTCCCCCCACACTTAATTCTTACATTGTCCTCAATGTAAGTCTATTAACTCAAATGAAAGAATCATGTGTAAGAGAAAAGAACTAATAACATAAGAATAGGAAAAGCTAAGACTCAAAACAAAACAAACTCATGCAACCTGAATAATCTTAAAATACTAAACAAAAATTAACAAGTAAACATAAAAAGATTAAAATCAAACTGACAAGGTGTGTCTCAAGTCTCCCTTACTCAGACCTTGTTCAGAATGAATACTTCTAAATGGCTTAAAACACAACAATTTATTTATTTTTATTTTTTTTGAAAAGAAGAAATCAAACTGACAAGATATGTCTCAAGTCTCCCTTACTCAGACCTTGTTCAGAATGAATACTTCTAAATTGCTTAAAACACAACAATTTTTTTTTTTTTTAAATTAGCAAAATATGTCCCTTACCCCCTACTAAAATATGACATTGTCCCCAATGTCAAATTTTAAAGGTAGAATTTAGGAGATATTACCTGCAGAGGTTGCTAACCACTTATTATAACTGAGACACAACAAGCAAAATGTTAGATAATGTCACAAAGACAAAGTGCAATCCACTCCTTGCTCGTCCATATCTCTTTTTCTTTTTCCGAGCGTTTGCGAAACAACCGTAGCAGATAAACACTCATAAGCTTGGAGCTTTTTGAGTAAATCTTCAATGGTTGTAGCAGAAATTATAGTTCTCCTTGCCTCTGAAAACATGAATCCATTATGCACAGCATTATCTAAATATGAAAGCAAATTACTAAAATAACCATTAATATTAAGCAAACCAATGGGTTTCTTATTTGTGACCAAAGATGACCAAGAAGCCACGCAAGCTATTTCTTCCAATGTACCCAGACCTCCTGGTAAAGCAATGAATGCATCGACAGAATGGTACATGATTGTTATCCGTTCAGGGACACTCCAGACTTGTATTTCCTTACCCACGGTAGGTCCACAAAAACTTGTGAATAGTTTTGGCACGATTCCTAGAACTGGACTTCCTCCGGCGTGTGCTGCTGTAGCGACTGCTCCCATTAAACCCGTACTACCGCCTCCATAAATCAAGTGGATCTTTTGTTGGGCAAGTATTACTCCAACTCTTATGGCTTCATCAGCGAATATGTTATTTTTCCCTGGATAAGCACCTCCAAAGACACAAATTTTTTTAATGCGCTCGGATGAAGTACTTTCCATTTTTTTTTTTTCGAGTGCCTGAAAGAGAATGAGTACATGGTGTAATATATAGAGGACTGAGTAGTGAATCAGACAAGAGTAATAATGTCGCCGAAAGTGTATCTGACCTGTCAGAAGAAAATGTTAACCTAACAAAAGATTTTTGCGTGATTTCAGGAAGAAAATCAAAAAGAGAAGAAAAAATCAACCGTAAAAGACAAATAAAAAAAAAAAAAAAAAACGAGAATAATTACACAAATCGAACAACACATAAATTAAAACAAAATAAAGTTATTGCAAATCAAACCAAAAGCTGAGAAGTCATTTATTGTAGTTGTGATTGTGGCTCACATCTTCCTCTGGTTTTACGTCCAGAAACGGCTTAAACGCCTTCTATGAGTCGAGGATATGCTTCCCATCCAGTTTTCTTACAAGCTGGCAAACAGGGTGTTTTAACATCAGATTCCCAAGATGTTGCCATTCCCTTTGGAATTGCGGCCATAAATCAAGAATTTCTCTTTGTACGTCTCCACTAGGATGCGTCTCAAGAGAAAGTTGGATATTACCCAAATTCTCCTTACTCAGTCCATCCTTAATGAATTCAATTTTATCATCTCGATTAGAGGACGGAATCCCAATAGAACGACATTTACCGTTACACGTCCATCGTGCACATTTGTGGCAATTTGAACTCATGCGCTTTGCTCGTCGCTTCTTTGCAAAAGTGCATCTACCTGTACCTGGTAAATGCAAAACAGGAAGATATTCATCTTCACGTACCTTGGCTTCAATTATCCAACGTATGTCTCCAGGAATCCCTTTGTGCATAAGCATTCTTAATCTTTCGAATCGAACTTGGTAAAGCTTCAGTAAAATATTTCGAGGAAAAGGAGGAAATCGTTTCTGCAATCTTGTGAGAATATCATCCATCCTGAAAAAAAAAATGAAAAAAATTGAAAGAGAAATTGGAAGAGAAATTTATATACAATATCAGTTTTGTGGGTAGCTGATGGAACCGATTTAAATAATCACGGAGTACCTTTATCCGCCATTTAACCGAGGTTAAAAAAATTAAAAATTATATTTACATCTAGTTATTTTCAAAACAAGGATCAGAAAGAAAAACAACATAAAAAGACTCAAAAACAAAACACTCTAAATAAAATCCTAAATTCTTCCCCCCATACATAATTCTTACATTGTCATTAATGTAATGCTATTAATCCCAAATGAAAGAATTATGTGTAAGTGAAAAGAACTAATAAACAAAATAAACTTATGCAGCCTAAATGAACTTAGAAACACTAAACACAATTAGCAAAGAAACATAAGAAAAAGATAAAGAAAAAGAGAGCAAATCTGAGGATGGCAGTTTGTCATACAATATGACGAAAATTGTTAGAAAAATTCACCCACCTATTATACCTACCTTTGAAATTTGTAAAGCTTGTCTCTTGTCATTTAGCCTTCCAGAATGTGTATAAATAGAGGGCCTTGGATGATTGTAGAGGATCATATTGTACATAGGTAGGATATTAGCCATTTTAATAAAATTCTCTAAGTTTTCTTCTTCTTTCTTTTCTCTAGTTTTCTTTCTTTTCTCTAGTTTTCTTTTTCTTTAGAGAGAGCAAGAGGTTGGATAATTAATATTCTTCCTCTTCTTCTTTCTTTCTTTTATTTTCTTCTTAGATTTTCTTTAATTTTATGTTTATGTTTATAATGCCTATGCTAGGCTAAACTTCTATTTGGTTAAGGGTGATTTCAAAGCCCTAGACATGTTTTGTGATTGATTTTCAGATTCTATCTATCATTAATTTTCTATCAAAGTTGCTTATGTTCTTCTACAAGAATTGTTCATGATGTTGTCTAGATTTATTTAGGTGTACAACTAGATAGATCTTGATAATTATCTATTGCTAGTTTAGGAGTCTTGATCCGTGTAATTGTCTTGATTTCCTATTCATAAGTGGCAATTTGTGATTAATGATTATGGTCAAGTTTTCAATAATTGCAAAGTGGAACATAACCTAAGTTGAACAATCCGAGCTTATGTGTTTGTTGCTTAGATCAACCTATCTTTCTCATCATAAAGCTGCCATTAAATTGAATTTAGAGATCTTATTCTAGGTTGTTTAATGGTTAGAGATTAAATAGAGAGCTTGTTCTATTTAACGACAAACTAAGGAAAGATTGGGGTAACAGAGCTTGTTGTTATCTACGGTTGTTAACTTTGATAGTTGGTTGATATTGATAGATCTGAAATTGATTCTTAATGATGTCTAGTGGTGGAGAATGAAACCTTAACCATATTTTTCATATTTGATTCTTCTTACTTATTTGTTTTCTTACTTTTAGTTTGCTTATTTTTTTTTTATATTTATTTTTATTGGCTGGTTATACCGCCTAATTTGTATATTAACTTTGTTTTATTTTTATTGGCTGGTTATACCGCCTAATTTAGTATATATATTTTTATTGGCTGGTTATACCGCCTAATTTAGTATATATATTTTTATTGGCTGGTTATACCGCCTTGCATCTTATTCTTATTATTTACTTTAGTTTAAATCTGGCTTCAAAAACCCCTTTTCTTTTATTGTTCTTGAATTTAAGTTTTAAACTATTAACTTATAAACTAAAACCCAATCCCTGAGGACTCGACCCTTGCTAACTACTATACTTACAATTTATCTTTTTAGTGCAAGGTTAAATAAGATACACTCTTTTGGGTGCATCAAATTACATCAAATAAAACTAGAGAAAGGAAAGAAAAAGAAAAAGAAAACTCTTTTTAGTTATGTTTTATTAATGTTTTGTGTCAAATACGAGTTATTATTGTTTAGTCTAATTGTGTTTATGATCTTTTATATTTTTATGTATTTTGGTGTTTTTCACAAGTTTCTTTGAGTGATTTCAGATTACTAGAATTAAGGGCAAATCCAGTTCAGTTTCAGTTCCGACACCTTTTGCCATATCAGCTATATCTCGAGTTTCACTGAAGCAATAAGGCTGAAATTTGTAGCCATGCAAAGCTAAGAGGCATATCTATCTTTTTCATGTTTTACACTTCTTAAAACGGAGTCGTTTTCCCTAGCGAAATCGACCATCAAGTTGGCTGATGTGCAATGACGTCTGTGCTGACATGTTTTCGTATTTTGCCCATATCGGCTTAACCACATCAGAAAATGAGCTGATTCAAACGGCTATGGTTCCGTAACGGATAGGGGAACCTTTGTCTAGAAGACCATGTGATCATATCAGGCCTCCAATATTGAATAAATCGACCATCAAGGTGGCTGATGTGCAATGACGTCTGTGCTGACATGTTTTCGTATTTTGCCCATATCTGCTTAACCACATCAGAAAATGAGCTGATTCCAACGGCTATGGTTCCGTAACTGATAGGGGAACCTTTTTCTAGAAGACCATGTGATCAGATCAGGCCTCCAATATTGACGAAATCGACCATCAAGTTGGCTGATCAAAATCGTCATATACCTACCTTTGAAATTTGTAAAGCTTGTCTCTTGTCATTTAGCCCTCCAAAATGTGTATAAATAGAGGGCCTTGGATGATTGTAAGGGATCATATTGTACATAGGTAGGATATTAGTCATTTTAATAAAATTCTCTAAGTTTTCTTCTTCTTTCTTTTCTCTAGTTTTCTTTCTTTTCTCTAGTTTTCTTTTTCTTTAGAGAGAGCAAGAGGTTGGATAATTAATATTCTTCCTCTTCTTCTTTCTTTCTTTTATTTTCTTCTTAGATTTTCTTTAATTTTATGTTTATGTTTACAATGCCTATGCTAGGCTAAACTTCTATTTGGTTAAGGGTGATTTCAAAGCCCTAGACATGTTTTGTGATTAATTTTCAGATTCTATCTATCATTAATTTTCTATCAAAGTTGCTTATGTTCTTCTAAAAGAATTGTTCATGATGTTGTCTTGATTTATTTAGGTGTACAACTAGATAGATCTTGATAATTATCTATTGCTAGTTTAGGAGTCTTGATCCGTGTAATTGTCTTGATTTCCTATTCATAAGTGGCAATTTGTGATTAATGATTATGGTCAAGTTTTCAATAATTGCAAAGTGGAACATAACCTAAGTTGAACAATCCCAAAAGAGTGTATCTTATTTAACCTTGCACTAAAAAGATAAATTGTAAGTATAGTAGTTAGCAAGGGTCGAGTCCTCAGGGATTGGGTTTTAGTTTATAAGTTAATAGTTTAAAACTTAAATTCAAGAACAATAAAAGAAAAGGGGTTTTTGAAGCCAGATTTAAACTAAAGTAAATAATAAGAATAAGATGCAAGGCGGTATAACCAGCCAATAAAAATATATATACTAAATTAGGCGGTATAACCAGCCAATAAAAATATATATACTAAATTAGGCGGTATAACCAGCCAATAAAAATAAAACAAAGTTAATATACAAATTAGGCGGTATAACCAGCCAATAAAAATAAATATAAAAAATAAGCAAACTAAAAGTAAGAAAACAAATAAGTAAGAAGAATGAAATATGAAAAATATGGTTAAGGTTTCATTCTCCACCACTAGACATCATTAAGAATCAATTTCAGATCTATCAATATCAACCAACTATCAAAGTTAACAACCGTAGATAACAACAAGCTCTGTTACCCCAATCTTTCCTTAGTTTGTCGTTAAATAGAACAAGCTCTCTATTTAATCTCTAACCATTAAACAACCTAGAATAAGCTCTCTAAATTCAATTTAATGGCAGCTTTATGATGAGAAAGATAGGTTGATCTAAGCAACAAACACATAAGCTCGGATTGTTCAACTTAGGTTATGTTCCACTTTGCAATTATTGAAAACTTGACCATAATCATTAATCACAAATTGCCACTTATGAATAGGAAATCAAGACAATTACACGGATCAAGACTCCTAAACTAGCAATAGATAATTATCAAGATCTATCTAGTTGTACACCTAAATAAATCAAGACAACATCATGAACAATTCTTTTAGAAGAACATAAGCAACTTTGATAGAAAATTAATGATAGATAGAATCTGAAAATTAATCACAAAACATGTCTAGGGCTTTGAAATCACCCTTAACCAAATAGAAGTTTAGCCTAGCATAGGCATTGTAAACATAAACATAAAATTAAAGAAAATCTAAGAAGAAAATAAAAGAAAGAAAGAAGAAGAGGAAGAATATTAATTATCCAACCTCTTGCTCTCTCTAAAGAAAAAGAAAACTAGAGAAAAGAAAGAAAACTAGAGAAAAGAAAGAAGAAGAAAACTTAGAGAATTTTATTAAAATGACTAATATCCTACCTATGTACAATATGATCCTCTACAATCATCCAAGGCCCTCTATTTATACACATTTTGGAGGGCTAAATGACAAGAGACAAGCTTTACAAATTTCAAAGGTAGGTATAATAGGTGGGTGAATTTTTCTAACAATTTTCGTCATATTGTATGACAATTTTGATCAGCCAACTTGATGGTCGATTTCGTCAATGTTGGAGGCCTGATCTGATCACATGGTCTTCTAGAAAAAGGTTCCCCTATCAGTTACGGATCCATAGCCGTTGGAATCAGCTCATTTTCTGATGTGGATAAGCAGATATGGGCAAAATACGAAAACAGGTCAGCACAGACGTCATTGCACATCAGCCAACTTGATGGTCGATTTCGTCAATATTAGAGGCCTGATCTGATCATATGGTCTTCTAGACAAAGGTTCCCGTATCAGTTACGGATCCATAGCCATTGGAATCAGCTCATTTGCTGATGTGGATAAGAAGATATGGGCAAAATACGAAAACAGGTCAGCACAGACGTCATTGTACATCAGCCAACTTGATGGTCGATTTCGCTCGGGAAAACGACTCCGTTTCAAGAAGTGTAAAACATGAAAAAGATAGATATGCCTCTTAGCTTTGCACGGCTACAAATTTCAGCCTTATTGCTTCAGTGAAACTCCATATATAGCTGATATGGCAAAAGGTGTCGGAACTGGAACTGAACTGGATTTGCCCTTAATTCTAGTAATCTGAAATCACTCAAAGAAACTTGTGAAAAACACCAAATTACATAAAAATATAAAAGATCATCAACACAATTAGACTAAACAATAATAACTCGTATTTGACACAAAACAATAATAAAACATAACTAAAAACTATATAATTATACGAGTTATCACACCCCCACACTTAGCTTTTTGCTAGTCCTCGAGCAAAATCAAATAAAAATAAAATAAGAAAATCTAATCTAATCCACTTTCGTAGGAAATCACGGTGGCACTTAGCATGTGACACAAGCCTTTAAACCCCTAGGTGTCCCTAGTGGACGAGTTTAGTCTCGTGAGGGTTTACTAGGACGATACCCACAAACATTGAAAACATAAGAAAAACTAAAAATAATAATTATAACTAATCCTTCCAATATAAATTTGAGATAATCATTGGACAAGTCTTAAAAACTAATCAATAGCTTAAAGAAATTCACAAAAAATCTTGCTTGAATGTAAATAGTTTGAGTTAAGCCAATATTAACATAACATATTTCAATCAAAATAGTGCATATTCAAACTTAATCTCAACTTCTCACATGGGATACTCTCTTGATTTTCACTCTTTAAAGTAGTGGTAAAGTGTTTACACTCAATCAATCTCATGAAAACACTTCTACCATATGCTTGCTTGTCCACCTATTCTCCACTATTTAGATCATACAACTTCATAAATCAAGAGGTCTTTATTCAAGGTTGTAATGGGGCCAAAGGGTTATAATGTGGTTAAAGAACAAAAGGATAAAGATATCACAAACATTCCAAAGACTTCATAGAATTTAGAGACAAAATAAGATTTTGCAAATAAAACTTTCTCAATATTCTTTAGAAGTACATAATCACATAGGCTGAATATTTCATGTTGAGCCTTTACTTCATTCTAACCAACTTTCGAACATCTTTTTCTTTTCTTTAACTAGAAGTTCAAGAGATTATTCAAAAATTGTTTTTTTTTTCACATGGGAATGTATTTGGCAATATTGCCTCTATTTTTCTCTTGACTTTTGCCTTTCTCCTCCCCCACACTTAATCTTTTGTTCTAACCCAAATTTTCAAAAAGTATCCCTTGTTTTTGCAATATGTCTCAAACATTCTAGTCCATCTTTAGAACAAGGGTAAAGATATAAATGTGTTTAGGCTAGGTGTAAGATGTGGTTACCAAATAAATAGCTTATTCACTGTAGGCTCAAATTGGTTCACTAGAGGGATGTTCTCTTGGAACATCAATAAGGGATGGCTGTTTGGCCCTAGTTAAAAAGTCCTAATGCCTCTATCATATTCATGTTGTTACATGCATCAATATAGTCTCAAATGGTTTAAAGCAAGTTCTAGAGAATCATGTAATCATAAGAGCACTCAAGAAAGAAATTAGATTGATTTGTATAATGCATCAATCATTATAGGCTCAAAAACTCACAAGAATGATTATACAAGTCAGATTAAGTCTAAACATGCTTCTTTCTCAATCAACATATCATATTAACATTGGCTCATAAATATTAGTATCAAGCTTAATTCTCATGAAAATCTTCTCACTAGTAACCAGTTTAGACCTATGCAATTCATATCTCATCATTGTATTAAAAAGGAACTAAAACACACTAAAAATAATAATAATAAAGACTCAAAAAAAATAGTAGACAAAAATAAAAGAAATCCTAAATCATTCCCCCCACACTTAATTCTTACATTGTCCTCAATGTAAGTCTATTAACCCAAATGAAAGAATCATGTGTAAGAGAAAAGAACTAATAACATAAGAATAGAAATAACTAAGACTCAAAACAAAAGAAACTCATGCAACCTAAATAATCCTAAAATACTAAACAAAAATTAACAAGTAAACATAAAAAATAAAAATAAAAACAATAAAAATAAAAATAAAAATAATAAAAGAAAAAGGAAAAGAAAGAGAAAGAGAAAGAGAAAGCAAATCTGAATATGGAAGGTTGGCAATTTCTTCTTTAATTGGGTTGCCTTCCCAATTAACACTTGAGTTAGTGTTTTGAACCTAACCAACACCCCTTCTTGGCTTTTTAGGCTTGTCAGGCTCATACATGAAATTTTCCAAATTTATGCGTTTGAGAGGAAGCTTTCTTTGCACAACAGTGGATGCATTCTCCATTACAAGTATTATTCCATCATCCTTTGTGGTGCATATCTCATCGAGGAATGGAGCATATTTTGGTACTTTTTGAATGACATCCACAAACAAACTGTTTAAGGTTTCCAGCGTGTCTTGTTCATGTTCATCCTCCTTGAACTTTGCGAATCTACTAGGAAAAGGTGGAGAAGAAACATTAGTAAAAATTGGAATCTCAAACGTTACATCAGGTGCCGAAATACTCTTATTTGGATAATTGGTTTCATTATCCTCAAGAATAGAATTCATCTCTAATTTTGTCTCATCCTCATCTTGTTCCTCATTCCTCAAGGTCACAATAGTAGCATTCTCCTTTGGGTTAATCATCGTTTGGGCAGGGAGTTCTTCAGATCTTTGTGCTACCCATACCACCATACTACTAGCCAATAGGCTCATTTGCCTTTCCAAACTCTGGATACTTGCCCTTGTTTCCTGTTGAAATTGCAAAGTATCAGTAACAAGAGAATAGACAAGATCTTCTAAATAAGTACCTGAGTTTTGAGTCATATGTGGTGGTTGAAAAAGATCTGGTTCTTGGGACCATGATTGATTGAAGCTAGATGGATGAGTGTAATTGGCATAAGGATCTACTTCTTGGTAATTTTTCGAGTAGCCATAATTAGTATGATCCCACCATCCCTCATGGTAAGTGTTTGAGTAATGATCATGCGGTTGGTCTTGGAACCATTGATGGCCTTGACATCCTCCCATGGCCAATTGTTGAACTGAGGAAGTGAGATTGGCTTGTTGATTCTCCATGTTCATGTATGCCACCAACTCTTCAAGTGTTAGATTGATTAATTCCATCGTTTTTTTTTTTTTTTTTTAAATTTGAAAAGAAAAACTTGTATGTACAAGAAAATAAAACTAATTAGAAGTGAAAATAAGAATAAACCAAGTAACAAATAAACTAAAGAAAGCAATCCCCGGCAACGGCGCCAAAAATTTGATGCACCCAAAAGAGTGTATCTTATTTAACCTTGCACTAAAAAGATAAATTGTAAGTATAGTAGTTAGCAAGGGTCGAGTCCTCAGGGATTGGGTTTTAGTTTATAAGTTAATAGTTTAAAACTTAAATTCAAGAACAATAAAAGAAAAGGGGTTTTTGAAGCCAGATTTAAACTAAAGTAAATAATAAGAATAAGATGCAAGGCGGTATAACCAGCCAATAAAAATATATATACTAAATTAGGCGGTATAACCAGCCAATAAAAATATATATACTAAATTAGGCGGTATAACCAGCCAATAAAAATAAAACAAAGTTAATATACAAATTAGGCGGTATAACCAGCCAATAAAAATAAATATAAAAAATAAGCAAACTAAAAGTAAGAAAACAAATAAGTAAGAAGAATCAAATATGAAAAATATGGTTAAGGTTTCATTCTCCACCACTAGACATCATTAAGAATCAATTTCAGATCTATCAATATCAACCAACTATCAAAGTTAACAACCGTAGATAACAACAAGCTCTGTTACCCCAATCTTTCCTTAGTTTGTCGTTAAATAGAACAAGCTCTCTATTTAATCTCTAACCATTAAACAACCTAGAATAAGCTCTCTAAATTCAATTTAATGGCAGCTTTATGATGAGAAAGATAGGTTGATCTAAGCAACAAACACATAAGCTCGGATTGTTCAACTTAGGTTATGTTCCACTTTGCAATTATTGAAAACTTGACCATAATCATTAATCACAAATTGCCACTTATGAATAGGAAATCAAGACAATTACACGGATCAAGACTCCTAAACTAGCAATAGATAATTATCAAGATCTATCTAGTTGTACACCTAAATAAATCAAGACAACATCATGAACAATTCTTTTAGAAGAACATAAGCAACTTTGATAGAAAATTAATGATAGATAGAATCTGAAAATTAATCACAAAACATGTCTAGGGCTTTGAAATCACCCTTAACCAAATAGAAGTTTAGCCTAGCATAGGCATTGTAAACATAAACATAAAATTAAAGAAAATCTAAGAAGAAAATAAAAGAAAGAAAGAAGAAGAGGAAGAATATTAATTATCCAACCTCTTGCTCTCTCTAAAGAAAAAGAAAACTAGAGAAAAGAAAGAAAACTAGAGAAAAGAAAGAAGAAGAAAACTTAGAGAATTTTATTAAAATGACTAATATCCTACCTATGTACAATATGATCCCTTACAATCATCCAAGGCCCTCTATTTATACACATTTTGGAGGGCTAAATGACAAGAGACAAGCTTTACAAATTTCAAAGGTAGGTATATGACGATTTTGATCAGCCAACTTGATGGTCGATTTCGTCAATATTGGAGGCCTGATCTGATCACATGGTCTTCTAGAAAAAGGTTCCCCTATCAGTTACGGAACCATAGCCGTTGGAATCAGCTCATTTTCTGATGTGGTTAAGCAGATATGGGCAAAATACGAAAACATGTCAGCACAGACGTCATTGCACATCAGCCACCTTGATGGTCGATTTATTCAATATTGGAGGCCTGATATGATCACATGGTCTTCTAGACAAAGGTTCCCCTATCAGTTACGGAACCATAGCCGTTTGAATCAGCTCATTTGCTGATGTGGTTAAGCCGATATGGGCAAAATACGAAAACATGTCAGCACAGACGTCATTGCACATCAGCCAACTTGATGGTCGATTTCGCTAGGGAAAACGACTCCGTTTTAAGAAGTGTAAAACATGAAAAAGATAGATATGCCTCTTAGCTTTGCATGGATACAAATTTCAGCCTTATTGCTTCAGTGAAACTCGAGATATAGCTGATATGGCAAAAGGTGTCGGAACTGAAACTGAACTGGATTTGCCCTTAATTCTAGTAATCTGAAATCACTCAAAGAAACTTGTGAAAAACACCAAAATACATAAAAATATAAAAGATCATAAACACAATTAGACTAAACAATAATAACTCGTATTTGACACAAAACATTAATAAAACATAACTAAAAACTATATAATTATACGAGTTATCACACCCCTACACTTAGATTGTTGCTAGTCCCTAGCAACGACTCAATAAAAATAAAATAAGAAAATCTAATCTAATCCATTTTCGTAGGAAATCACGGTGGCACTTAGCATGTGACACAAGCCTTTAAACCCCTAGGTGTCCCTAGTGGACGAGTTTAGTCTCGTGAGGGTTTACTAGAACGATACCCACAAACATTGAAAAACTAAAATATAAATAAACTGCATATACTAAAAATATTTACTCCTAATCCTTTCAATACAAATTAGATACAATATTTGAACAAGTCTTATAAACTAATCAATAGCTTAAAGAATTTCACAAAAAATCATGCTTGAATGTAAATTGTTTGAGTTAAGACAATATTAACATAACATATTTCAATCAAAATAGTGCATATTCAAACTTAATCTCAACTACTCACATGGGATACCCTCATGATTTTCACTCTTTAAAGTAGTGGTGAAGTGTTTACACTCAATCAATCTCATGAAAACAGTTCTACCATATTCTTGCTTGTCCACCTATTCTCCACTATTTAGATCATACAACTTCATGAATTAAGAGGTCTTTAATCAAGGTTGTAATGGGGCCAAGGGGTTTGTAATGTGGTTGAAGAACAAAAGGATAAAGATATCACAAAGGTTCCAAAGAGTTCATAAAGTTTAGAGACATAAAAAGATCATACAAATAAAACTTCTCAAAACTCTTATAAAGCACATAATAACATAGGCTAAATATTCATGTTGAGCCTTTGCATCATTCTAACCAACTTTGTAACATCTTTTTTTTTTTTTTTTTACTTTAACTAGAAGTTCAAGAGAAGTTTTTTTTTTTTTTTTTTTTTTAATTTTTTAATATGGGAATGTATTTGACAATGATCCCTTTCTTTTTCTCTTGACTTTTTTCTTTCTTTTCCCCCCACACTTATTTCTTGTTTCTAACCAAAAAATATCCCTTGTCTTTGCAACTTGTCTCAAATCATGCTAATTCATCTTTGGAACAAAGGTAAAGATATAAGTATATTTAGGTTAGGGACAAGTTATGGTTACCAAAGAGATAGCTTATTCAATGTAGGCTCAAATTGGTTCACTAAGGGTGTGTTCTCTTGGAACATCAATAAGGGATGGTTGTTTGGCCCTGGCTAAAAATCCTAATGCCTCTATCATATTCATGTTGTCACATGCATCAATATAGTCTCAAACGGTTTAAAGCAAGTTCTAGAGAATCATGTAATCATAAGAGCACTCAAGAAAGAAATTAGATTGATTTGTATAATGCATCAATCATTTTAGGCTCAAAAACTCACAAGAATGATTATACAAGTCAGATTAAGTCTAAACATGCTTCTTTCTCAATCAACATATCATATTAACATTGGCTCATAAAAAGGTTGACATCAAGCTCAATTCTCATGAAAATCTTCTCACTAATAAATATGTTTTAGACTTATGCAATTCATATCTCATCATTGTATTAAAAAGGAACTAAAACACACTAAAAAATAATAATAATAATAAAGACTCATAAAAAAAAATAGTAGACAAAAATAAAAGAAATCCTAAATCATTCCCCCCACACTTAATTCTTACATTGTCCTCAATGTAAGTCTATTAACACAAATGAAAGAATCATGTGTAAGAGAAAAGAACTAATAACATAAGAATAGGAACAACTAAGACACAAAACAAAACAAACTCATGCAACCTAAATAATCCTAAAATACTAAACAAAAATTAACAAGTAAACATAAAAAGATTAAAATCAAACTGACAAGGTATGTCTCAAGTCTCCCTTACTCAGACCTTGTTCAGAATGAATACTTCTAAATTGCTTAAAACACAACAAACTCTTTTTTTTTTTTTTTTTTTTTTTTGAAAAGAAGAAATCAAACTGACAAGGTATGTCTCAAGTCTCCCTTACTCAGACCTTGTTCAGAATGAATACTTCTTAAAATTTTTTTTTTTGATATTAAATTAGCAAAATATGTCCCTTACCCCCTACTAAAATATGACATTGTCCCCAATGTCAAATTTTAAAGGTAGAATTTAGGAGATATTACCTGCAGAGGTTGCTAACCACTTATTGTAACTGAGACACAACAAGCAAAATGTTAGATAATGTCACAAAGACAAAGTGCAATCCACTCCATGCTCGTCCATATCTCTTTTTCTTTTTCCGAGCGTTTGCGAAAAAACCGTAGCAGATAAACACTCATAAGCTTGGAGCTTTTTAAGTAAATCTTCAATGGTTGTAGCAGAAATTATGGTTCTCCTTGCCTCTGAAAACATGAATCCATTATCCACAGCATTATCTAAATATAAAAGCAAATTACTAAAATAACCATTAATATTAAGCAAACCAATGGGTTTCTTATTTGTGACCAAAGATGACCAAGAAGCCACGCAAGCTATTTCTTCCAATGTACCCAGACCTCCTGGTAAAGCAATGAATGCATCGGCAGAATGGTACATGATTGTTATCCGTTCAGGGACACTCCAGACTTGTATTTCCTTACCCACGGTAGGTCCACAAAAACTTGTGAATAGTTTTGGCACGATTCCTAGAACTGGACTTCCTCCGGCGTGTGCTGCTGTAGCGACTGCTCCCATTAAACCCGTACTACCGCCTCCATAAATCAAGTGGATCTTTTGTTGGGCAAGTATTACTCCAACTCTTATGGCTTCATCAGCGAATATGTTATTTTTTCCTGGATAAGCACCTCCAAAGACACAAATTTTTTTAATGCGCTGGGATGAAGTACTTGCCATTTTTTTTTTTTTTTCGAGTGCCTGAAAGAGAATGAGTACATGGTGTAATATATAGAGGACTCAGTAGTGAATCAGACAAGAGTAATAATGTCGCCGAAAGTGTATCTGACCTGTCAGAAGAAAATGTTAACCTAACAAAAGATTTTTGCGTGATTTCAGGAAGAAAATCAAAAAGAGAAAAAAAAATCAACCGTAAAAGTCAAGAGTAATAATGTCGCCGAAAGTGTATTTGACCTGTCAGAAGAAAATGTTAACCTAACAAAAGATTTTTGCGTCATTTCAGGAAGAAAATCAAAAAGAGAAGAAAAATCAACCGTAAAAGACAAATAAAAAAAAAAGAATAATTACACAAATCGAACAACACGTAAATTAAACCAAAATGAAGTTATTGCAAATCAAACCAAAAGCTGAGAAGTCATTTATTGTAGTTGTGATTGTGGCTCACATCTTCCTCTGGTTTTACGTCCAGAAACGGCTTAAACGCCTTCTATGAGTCGAGGATATGCTTCCCATCCAGTTTTCTTACAAGCTGGCAAACAGGGTCTTTTAACATCAGATTCCCAAGATGTTGCCATTCCCTTTGGAATTGCGGCCATAAATCAAGAATTTCTCTTTGTACGTCTCCACTAGGATGCGTCTCAAGAGAAAGTTGGATATTACCCAAATTCTCCTTACTCAGTCCATCCTTAATGAATTCAATTTTATCATCTCGATTAGAGGACGGAATCCCAATAGAACGACATTTACCGTTACACGTCCATCGTGCACATTTGTGGCTGATGTGCAATGACGTCTGTGCTGACATGTTTTCGTATTTTGCCCATATCTGCTTAACCACATCAGCAAATGAGCTGATTCCAACGGCTATGGTTCCGTAACTGATAGGGGAACCTTTTTCTAGAAGACCATGTGATCAGATCAGGCCTCCAATATTGACGAAATCGACCATCAAGTTGGCTGATCAAAATCGTCATATACCTACCTTTGAAATTTGTAAAGCTTGTCTCTTGTCATTTAGCCCTCCAAAATGTGTATAAATAGAGGGCCTTGGATGATTGTAAGGGATCATATTGTACATAGGTAACCAGCCAATAAAAATAAAACAAAGTTAATATACAAATTAGGCGGTATAACCAGCCAATAAAAATAAATATAAAAAATAAGCAAACTAAAAGTAAGAAAACAAATAAGTAAGAAGAATCAAATATGAAAAATATGGTTAAGGTTTCATTCTCCACCACTAGACATCATTAAGAATCAATTTCAGATCTATCAATATCAACCAACTATCAAAGTTAACAACCGTAGATAACAACAAGCTCTGTTACCCCAATCTTTCCTTAGTTTGTCGTTAAATAGAACAAGCTCTCTATTTAATCTCTAACCATTAAACAACCTAGAATAAGCTCTCTAAATTCAATTTAATGGCAGCTTTATGATGAGAAAGATAGGTTGATCTAAGCAACAAACACATAAGCTCGGATTGTTCAACTTAGGTTATGTTCCACTTTGCAATTATTGAAAACTTGACCATAATCATTAATCACAAATTGCCACTTATGAATAGGAAATCAAGACAATTACACGGATCAAGACTCCTAAACTAGCAATAGATAATTATCAAGATCTATCTAGTTGTACACCTAAATAAATCTAGACAACATCATGAACAATTCTTTTAGAAGAACATAAGCAACTTTGATAGAAAATTAATGATAGATAGAATCTGAAAATTAATCACAAAACATGTCTAGGGCTTTGAAATCACCCTTAACCAAATAGAAGTTTAGCCTAGCATAGGCATTGTAAACATAAACATAAAATTAAAGAAAATCTAAGAAGAAAATAAAAGAAAGAAAGAAGAAGAGGAAGAATATTAATTATCCAACCTCTTGCTCTCTCTAAAGAAAAAGAAAACTAGAGAAAAGAAAGAATATGGTACTTACAATTTATCACACCCAAAAGAGTGTATCTTATTTAACCTTGCACTAAAAAGATAAATTGTAAGTATAGTAGTTAGCAAGGGTCGAGTCCTCAGGGATTGGGTTTTAGTTTATAAGTTAATAGTTTAAAACTTAAATTCAAGAACAATAAAAGAAAAGGGGTTTTTGAAGCCAGATTTAAACTAAAGTAAATAATAAGAATAAGATGCAAGGCGGTATAACCAGCCAATAAAAATATATATACTAAATTAGGCGGTATAACCAGCCAATAAAAATATATATACTAAATTAGGCGGTATAACCAGCCAATAAAAATAAAACAAAGTTAATATACAAATTAGGCGGTATAACCAGCCAATAAAAATAAATATAAAAAATAAGCAAACTAAAAGTAAGAAAACAAATAAGTAAGAAGAATCAAATATGAAAAATATGGTTAAGGTTTCATTCTCCACCACTAGACATCATTAAGAATCAATTTCAGATCTATCAATATCAACCAACTATCAAAGTTAACAACCGTAGATAACAACAAGCTCTGTTACCCCAATCTTTCCTTAGTTTGTCGTTAAATAGAACAAGCTCTCTATTTAATCTCTAACCATTAAACAACCTAGAATAAGCTCTCTAAATTCAATTTAATGGCAGCTTTATGATGAGAAAGATAGGTTGATCTAAGCAACAAACACATAAGCTCGGATTGTTCAACTTAGGTTATGTTCCACTTTGCAATTATTGAAAACTTGACCATAATCATTAATCACAAATTGCCACTTATGAATAGGAAATCAAGACAATTACACGGATCAAGACTCCTAAACTAGCAATAGATAATTATCAAGATCTATCTAGTTGTACACCTAAATAAATCAAGACAACATCATGAACAATTCTTTTAGAAGAACATAAGCAACTTTGATAGAAAATTAATGATAGATAGAATCTGAAAATTAATCACAAAACATGTCTAGGGCTTTGAAATCACCCTTAACCAAATAGAAGTTTAGCCTAGCATAGGCATTGTAAACATAAACATAAAATTAAAGAAAATCTAAGAAGAAAATAAAAGAAAGAAAGAAGAAGAGGAAGAATATTAATTATCCAACCTCTTGCTCTCTCTAAAGAAAAAGAAAACTAGAGAAAAGAAAGAAAACTAGAGAAAAGAAAGAAGAAGAAAACTTAGATATTAGCCATTGTAATAAAATTCTCTAAGTTTTCTTCTTCTTTCTTTTCTCTAGTTTTCTTTTTCTTTAGAAAGAGCAAGAGGTTGGATAATTAATATTCTTCTTCTTCTTCTTTCATTCTTTTATTTTCTTCTTAGATTCTATTTAATTTTATGTTTATAATGCCTATGCTAGGCTAAACTTCTATTTGGTTAAGGGTGATTTCAAAGCCCTAGACATGTTTTGTGATTGATTTTCAGATTCTATCTATCATTAATTTTCTATCAAAGTTGCTTATGTTCTTCTACAAGAATTGTTCATGATGTTGTCTAGATTTATTTAGGTGTACAACTAGATAGATCTTGATAATTATCTATTGCTAGTTTAGGAGTCTTGATCCGTGTAATTGTCTTGATTTCCTATTCATAAGTGGCAATTTGTGATTAATGATTATGGTCAAGTTTTCAATAATTGCAAAGTGGAACATAACCTAAGTTGAACAATCCGAGCTTATGTGTTTGTTGCTTAGATCAACCTATCTTTCTCATCATAAAGCTGCCATTAAATTGAATTTAGAGAGCTTATTCTAGGTTGTTTAATGGTTAGAGATTAAATAGAGAGCTTGTTCTATTTAACGACAAACTAAGGAAAGATTGGGGTAACAGAGCTTGTTGTTATCTACGGTTGTTAACTTTGATAGTTGGTTGATATTGATAGATCTGAAATTGATTCTTAATGATGTCTAGTGGTGGAGAATGAAACCTTAACCATATTTTTCATATTTCATTCTTCTTACTTATTTGTTTTCTTACTTTTAGTTTGCTTATTTTTTATATTTATTTTTATTGGCTGGTTATACCGCCTAATTTGTATATTAACTTTGTTTTATTTTTATTGGCTGGTTATACCGCCTAATTTAGTATATATATTTTTATTGGCTGGTTATACCGCCTAATTTAGTATATATATTTTTATTGGCTGGTTATACCGCCTTGCATCTTATTCTTATTATTTACTTTAGTTTAAATCTGGCTTCAAAAACCCCTTTTCTTTTATTGTTCTTGAATTTAAGTTTTAAACTAGTAACTTATAAACTAAAACCCAATCCCTGAGGACTCGACCCTTGCTAACTACTATACTTACAATTTATCTTTTTAGTGCAAGGTTAACCAGCCAATAAAAATAAATATAAAAAATAAGCAAACTAAAAGTAAGAAAACAAATAAGTAAGAAGAATCAAATATGAAAAATATGGTTAAGGTTTCATTCTCCACCACTAGACATCATTAAGAATCAATTTCAGATCTATCAATATCAACCAACTATCAAAGTTAACAACCGTAGATAACAACAAGCTCTGTTACCCCAATCTTTCCTTAGTTTGTCGTTAAATAGAACAAGCTCTCTATTTAATCTCTAACCATTAAACAACCTAGAATAAGCTCTCTAAATTCAATTTAATGGCAGCTTTATGATGAGAAAGATAGGTTGATCTAAGCAACAAACACATAAGCTCGGATTGTTCAACTTAGGTTATGTTCCACTTTGCAATTATTGAAAACTTGACCATAATCATTAATCACAAATTGCCACTTATGAATAGGAAATCAAGACAATTACACGGATCAAGACTCCTAAACTAGCAATAGATAATTATCAAGATCTATCTAGTTGTACACCTAAATAAAAATAAAACAAAGTTAATATACAAATTAGGCGGTATAACCAGCCAATAAAAATAAATATAAAAAATAAGCAAACTAAAAGTAAGAAAACAAATAAGTAAGAAGAATCAAATATGAAAAATATGGTTAAGGTTTCATTCTCCACCACTAGACATCATTAAGAATCAATTTCAGATCTATCAATATCAACCAACTATCAAAGTTAACAACCGTAGATAACAACAAGCTCTGTTACCCCAATCTTTCCTTAGTTTGTCGTTAAATAGAACAAGCTCTCTATTTAATCTCTAACCATTAAACAACCTAGAATAAGCTCTCTAAATTCAATTTAATGGCAGCTTTATGATGAGAAAGATAGGTTGATCTAAGCAACAAACACATAAGCTCGGATTGTTCAACTTAGGTTATGTTCCACTTTGCAATTATTGAAAACTTGACCATAATCATTAATCACAAATTGCCACTTATGAATAGGAAATCAAGACAATTACACGGATCAAGACTCCTAAACTAGCAATAGATAATTATCAAGATCTATCTAGTTGTACACCTAAATAAATCTAGACAACATCATGAACAATTCTTGTAGAAGAACATAAGCAACTTTGATAGAAAATTAATGATAGATAGAATCTGAAAATCAATCACAAAACATGTCTAGGGCTTTGAAATCACCCTTAACCAAATAGAAGTTTAGCCTAGCATAGGCATTGTAAACATAAACATAAAATTAAAGAAAATCTAAGAAGAAAATAAAAGAAAGAAAGAAGAAGAGGAAGAATATTAATTATCCAACCTCTTGCTCTCTCTAAAGAAAAAGAAAACTAGAGAAAAGAAAGAAAACTAGAGAAAAGAAAGAAGAAGAAAACTTAGAGAATTTTATTAAAATGGCTAATATCCTACCTATGTACAATATGATCCTCTACAATCATCCAAGGCCCTCTATTTATACACATTTTGGAGGGCTAAATGACAAGAGACAAGCTTCACAAATTTCAAAGGTAGGTATAATAGGTGGGTGCATTTTTCTAACAATTTTCGTCATATTGTATGACCATTTTGATCAGCCAACTTGATGGTCGATTTTGTCAATCTTGGAGGCCTGATCTGATCACATGGTCTTCTAGAAAAATGTTCCCCTATGAGTTACTGATTCATAGCCGTTGGAATCAGCTCATTTGCTGATGTGGAGAAGAAGATATGGGCAAAATACGAAAACAGGTCAGCACAGACGTCATTGCACATCAGCCAACTTGATGGTCGATTTCTTCAATATTGGAGGCTTTATCTGATCATATGGTCTTCTAGACAAATGTTCCCCTATCAGTTATTGATCCATAGCCGTTGGAATCAGCTCATTTTCTGATGTGTATCGGACGATATGGTCAAAATACGAAAACTGCTCAGGACAGACGTCATTGCACATCAGCCAACTTGATGGTTGAATTCGCTAGGGAAAACGACTCCGTTTCAAGAAGTGTAAAACAGGAAAAAGATAGATATGCCTCTTAACTTTGCACGGTTAAAATTTCAGCCTTATTGCTTCAGTGAAACTCCAGATATAGCTGATATGGCAAAAGGTGTCGGAACTGGAACTGAACTGGATTTGCCCTTAATTCTAGTAATCTGAAATCACTCAAAGAAACTTGTGAAAAACACCAAATTACATAAAAATATAAAAGATTATAAACACAATTAGACTAAACAATAATAACTCGTATTTGACACAAAACAATAATAAAACATAACTAAAAACTATATAATTATACGAGTTATCACACCCCCACACTTAGATTGTTGCTAGTCCCTAGCAATGACTCAATAAAAATAAAATAAGAAAATCTAATCTAATCCATTTTCGTAGGAAATCACGGTGGCACTTAGCATGTGACACAAGCCTTTAAACCCCTAGGTGTCCCTAGTGGACGAGTTTAGTCTCGTGAGGGTTTACTAGGACGATACCCACAAACATTGAAAACATAAGAAAAACTAAAAATAATAATTATAACTAATCCTTCCAATATAAATTTGAGATAATCATTGGACAAGTCTTAAAAACTAATCAATAGCTTAAAGAAATTCACAAAGAATCTTGCTTGAATGTAAATAGTTTGAGTTAAGCCAATATTAACATAACATATTTCAATCAAAATAGTGCATATTCAAACTTAATCTCAACTTCTCACATGGGATACTCTTTTGACTTTCACTCTTTAAAGTAGTGGTAAAGTGTTTACACTCAATCAATCTCATGAAAACACTTCTACCATATGCTTGCTTGTCCACCTATTCTTCACTAAAAGATCATGTAACTTCATAAATCAAGAGGTATTTAATCAAGGTTGTAATGGGGCCAAGGGGTTTGTAATGTGGTTGAAGAACAAAAGGATAAAGATATCACAAAGGTTCCAAAGAGTTCATAAAGTTTAGAGACATAATAAGATCATACAAAGAAACTTCTCAAAACTCTTTACAAGTACATAGTCACCTAGGCCGAATATTCATGTTGGTCCTTTTCTTCATTCTAAACAAATTTGTAATATCTTTTTCTTTTTCCACAAATTCAAGAGATGATTCATATTTTTTTACATAGGAATGTATTTGCCAGTATTCCATTTCTTTTTCTCTTGATTTTTCTTTTCTTTTCCCCCCACACTTATTTCTTGTTTCTAACCCAAATTTTCAATAGATCTTCCTTGTCTTTGCAACTTGTCTCAAAACATGCTAATTCATCTTTGGAACAAAGGTAAAGATATAAGTATATTTAGGTTAGGGACAAGTTATGGTTACCAAAGAGATAGCTTATTCAATGTAGGCTCAAATTGGTTCACTAAGGGTGTGTTCTCTTGGAACATTAATAATGGATGGCTGTTTGGCTCTGGTTATAATCCTAATGCCTCTATCATATTCATGTTGTCACATGTATCAATATAGTCTCAAACGGTTAAAAGCAAGTTCTAGAGAATCATGTAATCATAAGAGCACTCAAGAAAGAAATTAGATTGATTTGTATAATGCATCAATCATTTTAGGCTCAAAAACTCACAATGATGATTATACAAGTCAGTTTTAAGTCTAAACATGCTTCTTTCTCAATCAACATATCATATTAACATTGGCTCATAAAAATTAGTATCAAGCTTAATTCTCATGAAAATCTTCTTACTAGTAACCAGTTTAGACCTATGCAATTCATATCTCATCATTGTATTAAAAAGGAACTAAAACACACTAAAAATAATAATAATAAAGACTCATAAAAAAAAAAAATAGTAGACGAAAATAAAAGAAATCCTAAATCATTCCCCCCACACTTAATTCTTAAATTGTCCTCAATGTAAGTCTATTAACCCAAATGAAAGAATCATGTGTAAGAGAAAAGAACTAATAACATAAGAATAGGAACAACTAGACTCAAAACAAAACAAAACAAACTCATGCAACCTAAATAATCCTAAAATACTAAAGAAAAATTAACAAGTAAACATAAAAAGATTAAAATCAAACTGACAAGGTATGTCTCAAGTCTCCCTTACTCAGACCTTGTTCAGAATGAATACTTCTAAATGGCTTAAAACACAACAAATTTTTTTTTTTTTTTTAAATTAGCAAAATATGTCCCTTACCCCATACTAAAATATGACATTGTCCCCAATGTCAAATTTTAAAGGTAGGATTTAGGAGATATTACCTGCAGAGGTTGCTAACCACTTATTATAACTGAGACACAACAAACAAAATGTTAGATAATGTCACAAAGACAAAGTGCAATCCACTCCTTGCTCGTCCATATCTCTTTTTCTTTTTCCGAGCGTTTGCGAAACAACCGTAGCAGATAAATACTCATAAGCTTGGAGCTTTTTGAGTAAATCTTCAATGGTTGTAGCAGAAATTATGGTTCTCCTTGCCTCTGAAAACATGAATCCATTATCCACAGCATTATCTAAATATGAAAGCAAATTACTAAAATAACCATTAATATTAAGCAAACCAATGGGTTTCTTATTTGTGACCAAAGATGACCAAGAAGCCACGCAAGCTATTTCTTCCAATGTACCCAGACCTCCTGGTAAAGCAATGAATGCATCGGCAGAATGGTACATGATTGTTATCCGTTCAGGGATACTCCAGACTTGTATTTCCTTACCCACAGTAGGTCCACAAAAACTTGTGAATAGTTTTGGCACGATTCCTAGAACTGGACTTCCTCCTGCGTGTGCTGCTGTATCGACTGCTCCCATTAAACCCGTACTACCGCCTCCATAAATCAACTGGATCTTTTGTTGGGCAAGTATTACTCCAACTCTTATGGCTTCATCAGCGAATATGTTATTTTTCCCTGGATAAGCACCTCCAAAAACACAAATTTTTTTAATGCGTTGGGACGAAGTACTTTCCAATTTTTTTTTCTTTTTTTCGAGTGCCTGAAAGAGAATGAGTACATGGTGTAATATATAGAGGACTGAGTAGTGAATCAGACAAGAGTAATAATGTCGCCGAAAGTGTATCTGACCTGTCAGAAGAAAATGTTAACCTAACAAAAGATTTTTGCGTGATTTCAGGAAGAAAATCAAAAAGAGAAGAAAAATCAACCGTAAAAGTCAAGAGTAATAATGTCGCCGAAAGTGTATTTGACCTGTCAGAAGAAAATGTTAACCTAACAAAAGATTTTTGCGTGATTTCAGGAAGAAAATAAAAAAGAGAAGAAAAATCAATCGTAAAAGACAAATAAAAAAAATGAGAATAATTACACAAATCGAATAACACGTAAATTAAACCGAAATAAAGTTATTGCAAATCAAACCAAAAGCTGAGAAGTCATTTATTGTAGTTGTGATTGTGGCTCACATCTTCCTCTGGTTTTACGTCCAGAAACGGCTTAAACGCCTTCTATGAGTCGAGGATATGCTTCCCATCCAGTTTTCTTACAAGCTGGCAAACAGGGTCTTTTAACATCAGATTCCCAAGATGTTGCCATTCCCTTTGGAATTGCGGCCATAAATCAAGAATTTCTCTTTGTACGTCTCCACTAGGATGCGTCTCAAGAGAAAGTTGGATATTACCCAAATTCTCCTTACTCAGTCCATCCTTAATGAATTCAATTTTATCATCTCGATTAGAGGACGGAATTCCAATAGAACGACATTTACCATTACACGTCCATCGTGCACATTTGTGGCAATTTGAACTCATGCGCTTTGCTCGTCGCTTCTTTGCAAAAGTGCTTCTACCTGTACCTGGTAAATGCAAAACAGGAAGATATTCATCTTCACGTACCTTGGCTTCAATTATCCAACGTATGTCTCCAGGAATCCCTTTGTGCATAAGCATTCTTAATCTTTCAAATCGAACTTGGTAAAGCTTCAGTAAAATATTTCGAGGAAAGGGAGGAAATCGTTTCTGCAATCTTGTGAGAATATCATCCATCCTGAAAAAAATGAAAAAAAAATTGAAAGAGAAATTGGAAGAGAAATTTATATACAATATCAGTTTTGTGGGTAGCTGATGGAACCGATTTAAATAATCACGGAGTACCGTTATCCGCCATTTAACCGGGGTTAAAAAATTAAAAATTATATTTACATCTAGTTATTTTCAAAACAAGGATCAGAAAGAAAAACAACATAAAAAAAACTCAAAAACAAAACACTCTAAATAAAATCCTAAATTCTTCCCCCCACACATAATTCTTACATTGTCATTAATGTAATGCTATTAATCCCAAATGAAAGAATCATGTGTAAGTGAAAAGAACTAATAAACAAAATAAACTTATTGAGCCTAAATGAACTTAGAAACACTAAACACAATTAGCAAAAAAAACATAAGAAAAAGATAAAGAAAAAGAGAGCAAATCTGAGGATGACAGTTTGGCAATGCTTTCACTAATTAGGCTGCCTCCCCCAATTAGCACTTGATTGATTGTTTTCAGCCTAGCCAATTCCCCTTCTTGGCTTTTTAGGCTTGTTAGGCTCATACATGAAACTTCCCAAATTTGAGCGTTTGATAGGAAGCTTTCTTTGCACAAAACTGGATGCATTCTCCATTACAAGTATTATTCCATCATCCTTTGTGGTGCATATCTCATCGAGGAATGGAGCATATGTTGGTACTTGTTGAATGGCATCCACAAACAAACTGTTTAAGGTTTCCAGCATGTTTTGTTCATGTTCCTCCTCCTTGAACTTTGCGAATCTACTAGGGAAAGGTGGAGAAGAAACATTAGTAAAAATTGGAATCTTAAACGTTACCTCAGGTGCCGAAATACTCTTATTTGGATTTGTGGCTTCATTATCCTCAAGAATAGAATTCATCTCTAATTTTGTCTCATCCTCATCTTGTTCCTCATTCCTCAAGGTCACAATAGTAGCATACTCTTTTGGGTTAATCATCGTTTGGGCAGAGAGTTCTTCAGATCTTTGTGCTACCCATACCACCATACTACTAGCCAATAGGCTCATTTGCCTTTCCAAACTCTGGATACTTGCCCTTGTTTCCTGTTGAAATTGCAAAGTATTAGTAACAAGAGAAACGACAAGATCTTCTAAAGAAGTACCTGAGTTTTGAGTCATATGTGGTGGTTGAAGAAGATCTGGTTCTTGAGACCATGATTGATTGAAGCTAGATGGATGAGTGTAATTGGCATAAGGATCTACTTCTTGGTAATTTTCTGAGTAGCCATAATTAGTATGATCCCACCATCCCTTATGGTAAGTGTTTGAGTAATGATCATACTGTTGGTCTTGGAACACTTGATGGCCTTGACATCCTCCCATGGCCAATTGTTGAACTGGGTAGGTGAGATTGGCTTGTTGATTTTCCATGTTCATGTATGCCACCAACTCTTCAAGTGTTAGATTGCTTAATTCCATCGTTTTTTTTTTTTTTTTTTTTTTTTTAAATTTGATAAGAAAAACTTGTATGTACAAGAAAATAGAACTAATTAGAACTGAAAATAAGAATAAACCAAGTAACAAATGGTTTATTCTTATTTTCAGTTCTAATTAGTTCTATTTTCTTGTACATACAAGTTTTTTTTATCAAATTTTGAAAAAAAAAAAAACGATGGAATTGAGCAATCTAACACTTGAAGAGTTGGTGGCATACATGAACATGGAGAATCAACAAGCCAATCTCACCTTCCCAGTTCAACAATTGGCCATGGGAGGATGTCAAGGCCATCAAGTGTTCCAAGACCAACAGTATGATCATTACTCAAACACTTACCATGAAGGATGGTGGGATCATACTAATTATGGCTACTCGAAAAATTACCAAGAAGTAGATCCTTATGCCAATTACACTCATCCATCTAGCTTCAATCAATCATGGTCCCAAGAACCAGATCTTTTTCAACCACCACATATGACTCAAAACTCAGGTACTTCTTTAGAAGATCTTGTCTATTCTCTTGTTACTGATACATTGCAATTTCAACAGGAAACAAGGGCAAGCATCCAGAGTTTGGAAAAGCAAATGAGCCAATTGGCTAGTAGTATGGTGGGATGGGTAGCACAAAGATCTGAAGAACTCTCTGCCCAAACTATGATTAACCCAAAGGAGAATGCTACTATTGTGACCTTGAGGAATGAGGAACAAGATGAGGATGAGACAAAATTAGAGATGAATTCTATTCTTGAGGATAATGAAGCCAATGATCCAAATAAGAGTATTTCAGCACCTGAGGTAACGTTTGAGATTCCAATTTTTACTAATGTTTCTTCTCCACCTTTTCCTAGTAGATTCGCAAAGTTCAAGGAGGATGAACATGAACAAGATACGCTGGAAACCTTAAACAGTTTGTTTGTGGATGTCATTCAACAAGTACCAAAAGATGCATCATTCCTCGATGAGATATGCACCACCAAGGATGATGGAATAATACTTGTAATGGAGAATACATCCACTGTTGTGCAAAGAAAGCTACCTCTCAAACGCATAAATTTGGGAAATTTCATGTATGAGTCTGACAAGCCTAAAAAGCCAAGAAAGGGTGTTGGTTAGATTCAAAACACTAACTCAAGTGTTAATTGGGAAGGCAGCCCAATTAAAGATGAAATTGCCAACCTTCCATATTCAGATTTGCTTTCTCTTTCTCTTTCTCTTTCTTTTCCTTTTTCTTTTATTATTTTTATTGTTTTTATTTTTATTTCTTATGTTTCTTTGTTAATTGTGTTTACTATTTTTAAGTTCATTTAGGCTGCATAAGTTTCTTTTGTTTAATAGTTCTTTTCTCTTACATATAATTCTTGCATTGGGGGATAATAGCATTACATTAATGACAATGTAAGAATTATGTGTGGGGGGAAGAATTTAGGATTTCTTTTAGAGTGTTTTATTTTTGAGTCTTTTTATGTTGTTTTTTCTTTTGATCCTTGTTTTGAAAATAACTAGATGTAAATATAATTTTTATTTTTTTTAACCCCGGTTAAATGGCGGATAACGGTACTCCGTGATTATTTAAATCGGTTCCATCAGCTACCCACAAAACTGATATTGTATATAAATTTCTCTTCCAATTTCTCTTTCAATTTTTTTTCATTTTTTTTTCAGGATGGATGATATTCTCACAAGATTGCAGAAACGATTTCCTCCTTTTCCTCGAAATATTTTACTGAAGCTTTACCAAGTTCGATTTGAAAGATTAAGAATGCTTATGCACAAAGGGATTCCTGCAGACATACGTTGGATAATTGAAGCCAAGGTACGTGAAGATGAATATCTTCCTGTTTTGCATTTACCAGGTACAGGTAGAAGCACTTTTGCAAAGAAGCGACGAGCAAAGCGCATGAGTTCAAATTGCCACAAATGTGCACGATGGACGTGTAACGGTAAATGTCGTTCTATTGGGATTCCGTCCTCTAATCGAGATGATAAAATTGAATTCATTAAGAATGGACTGAGTAAGGAGAATTTGGGTAATATCCAACTTTCTCTTGAGACGCATCCTAGTGGAGACGTACAAAGAGAAATTCTTGATTTATGGCCGCAATTCCAAAGGGAATGGCAACATCTTGGGAATCTGATGTTAAAAGACCCTGTTTGCCAGCTTGTAAGAAAACTGGATGGGAAGCATATCCTCGACTCATAGAAGGCGTTTAAGCCGTTTCTGGACGTAAAACCAGAGGAAGATGTGAGCCACAATCACAACTACAATAAATGACTTCTCAGCTTTTGGTTTGATTTGCAATAACTTTATTTTGTTTTAATTTACGTGTTGTTCGATTTGTGTAATTATTCTCGTTTTTTTTTTTGTCTTTTACGGTTGATTTTTTCTTCTCTTTTTGATTTTCTTCCTGAAATCACGCAAAAATCTTTTGTTAGGTTAACATTTTCTTCTGACAGGTCAGATACACTTTCGGCGACATTATTACTCTTGTCTGATTCACTACTCAGTCCTCTATATATTACACCATGTACTCATTCTCTTTCAGGCACTCGAAAAAAAAAAATGGAAAGTACTTCATCCCAGCGCATTAAAAAAATTTGTGTCTTTGGAGGTGCTTATCCAGGGAAAAATAACATATTCGCTGATGAAGCCATAAGAGTTGGAGTAATACTTGCCCAACAAAAGATCCACTTGATTTATGGAGGCGGTAGTACGGGTTTAATGGGAGCAGTCGCTACAGCAGCACATGCCGGAGGAAGTCCAGTTCTAGGAATCGTGCCAAAACTATTCACAAGTTTTTGTAGACCTACCGTGGGTAAGGAAATACAAGTCTGGAGTGTCCCTGAACGGATAACAATCATGTACCATTCTGCCGATGCATTCATTGCTTTACCAGGAGGTCTGGGTACATTGGAAGAAATAGCTTGCGTGGCTTCTTGGTCATCTTTGGTCACAAATAAGAAACCCATTGGTTTGCTTAATATTAATGGTTATTTTAGTAATTTGCTTTTATATTTAGATAATGCTGTGGATAATGGATTCATGTTTTCAGAGGCAAGGAGAACCATAATTTCTGCTACAACCATTGAAGATTTACTTAAAAAGCTCCAAGCTTATGAGTGTTTATCTGCTACGGTTGTTTCGCAAACGCTCGGAAAAAGAAAAAGAGATATGGACGAGCAAGGAGTGGATTGCACTTTGTCTTTGTGACATTATCTAACATTTTGTTTGTTGTGTCTCAGTTATAATAAGTGGTTAGCAACCTCTGCAGGTAATATCTCCTAAATCCTACCTTTAAAATTTGACATTGGGGACAATGTCATATTTTAGTATGGGGTAAGGGACATATTTTGCTAATTTAAAAAAAAAAAAAAAATTGTTGTGTTTTAAGCCATTTAGAAGTATTCATTCTGAACAAGGTCTGAGTAAGGGAGACTTGAGACATACCTTGTCAGTTTAATTTTAATCTTTTTATGTTTACTTGTTAATTTTTCTTTAGTATTTTAGGATTATTTAGGTTGCATGAGTTTGTTTTGTTTTGTTTTGAGTCTAGTTGTTCCTATTCTTATGTTATTAGTTCTTTTCTCTTACACATGATTCTTTCATTTGGGTTAATAGACTTACATTGAGGACAATGTAAGAATTATGTGTGGGGGGAATGATTTAGGATTTCTTTTATTTTCGTCTACTATTTTTTTTTTATGAGTCTTTATTATTATTATTTTTAGTGTGTTTTAGTTCCTTTTTAATACAATGATGAGATATGAATTGCATAGGTCTAAACTGGTTACTAGTGAGAAGATTTTCATGAGAATTAAGCTTGATACTAATTTTTATGAGCCAATGTTAATATGATATGTTGATTGAGAAAGAAGCATGTTTAGACTTAATCTGACTTGTATAATCATCCTTGTGAGTTTTTGAGCCTATAATGATTGATGCATTATACAAATCAATCTAATTTCTTTCTTGAGTGCTCTTATGATTACATGATTCTCTAGAACTTGCTTTAAACCGTTTGAGACTATATTGATACATGTGACAACATGAATATGATAGAGGCATTAGGATTTTTAGCCAGAGCCAAACAGCCATCCCTTATTGATGTTCCAAGAGAACACACCCTTAGTGAACCAATTTGAGCCTACATTGAATAAGCTATCTCTTTGGTAACCATAACTTGTCCCTAACCTAAATATACTTATATCTTTACCTTTGTTCCAAAGATGAATTAGCATGTTTTGAGACAAGTTGCAAAGACAAGGGATATTTTTAGTTAAAAATTTGGGTTAGAAACAAGAAATAAGTGTGGGGGGAAAGAAAAGAAAAGTCAAGAGAAAAAGAAATGAAATACTGGCAAATACATTCCTATGTAAAAAAAAATATATATATGAATCATCTCTTGAATTTGTGGAAAAAGAAAAAGATGTTACAAAGTCGTTTAGAATGAAGAAAAGGCCCAACATAAATATCCGGCCTAGGTGACTATGTACTTGTAAAAAGTTTTGAGAAGTTTCTTTGTATGATCTTTTTATGTCTCTAAACTTTATGAACTCTTTGGAACCTTTGTGATATCTTTATCCTTTTGTTCTTCAACCACATTACAAACCCCTTGGCCCCATTACAACCTTGATTAAAGACCTCTTGATTCATGAAGTTGTATGATCTAAATAGTGGAGAATAGGTGGACAAGCAAGAATATGGTAGAACTGTTTTCATGAGATTGATTGAGTGTAAACACTTCACCACTACTTTAAAAAGTGAAAATCAAGAGAGTATCCCATGTGAGAAGTTGAGATTAAGTTTGAATATGCACTATTTTGATTGAGATATGTTATGTTAATATTGGCTTAACTCAAACAATTTACATTCAAGCTTGATTTTTTGTGAAATTCTTTAAGCTATTGATTAGTTTATAAGACTTGTTCAAAGATTGTCTCTAATTTGTATTGAAAGGATTAGGAGTAAATATTTTTAGTATATGTAGTTTATTTATATTTTAGTTTTTCAATGTTTGTGGGTATCGTTCTAGTAAACCCTCACGAGACTAAACTCGTCCACTAGGGACACCTAGGGGTTTAAAGGCTTGTGTCACATGCTAAGTGCCACCATGATTTCCTACGAAAATGGATTAGATTAGATTTTCTTATTTTATTTTTATTGAGTCGTTGCTAGGGACTAGCAACAATCTAAGTGTGGGGGTGTGATAACTCGTATAATTATATAGTTTTTAGTTATGTTTTATTATTATTTTGTGTCAAATACGAGTTATTATTGTTTAGTCTAATTGTGTTTATGATCTTTTATATTTTTATGTAATTTCGTGTTTTTCACAAGTTTCTTTGAGTGATTTCAGATTACTAGAATTAAGGGCAAATCGAGTTCAGTTCCAGTTTCGACACCTTTTGCCATATCAGCTATATCTGGAGTTTCACTAAAGCAATAAGGCTGAAATTTGTAGTCGTGCAAAGCTAAGAGGCATATCTATCTTTTTCATGTTTTACACTTCTTGAAACGGAGTCGTTTTCCCTAGCGAAATCGACCATCAAAGTAGCTGATGTGCAATGACGTCTGTGCTGACCTGTTTTCGGATTTTGCCCATATCTGCTTATCCACATCAGCAAATGAGCTGATTTCAATGGCTATGGATCCGTAACTGATACGGGAACCTTTGTCTAGAAGACCATATGATCAGATCAGGCCTCCAATATTGACGAAATCGACCATCAAGTTGGCTGATGTGCAATGACGTCTGTGCTGACCTGTTTTCGTATTTTGCCCATATCTTCTTATCCACATCAGCAAATGAGCTGATTCAAACGGCTATGGATCCGTAACTGATAGGGGAACATTTTTCTAGAAGACCATGTGATCAGATCAGGCCTCCAACATTGACTAAATCGACCATCAAGTTGGCTGATCAAAATTGTCATACAATATGACGAAAATTGTTAGAAAAATGCACCCACCTATTATACCTACCTTTGAAATTTGTAAAGCTTGTCTCTTGTCATTTAGCCCTCCAAAATGTGTATAAATAGAGGGCCTTGGATGATTGTAGAGGATGATATTGTACATAGGTAGGATATTAGCCATTTTAATAAAATTCTCTAAGTTTTCTTCTTCTTTCTTTTCTCTAGTTTTCTTTCTTTTCTCTAGTTTTCTTTTTCTTTAGAGAGAGCAAGAGGTTGGATAATTAATATTCTTTCTCTTCTTCTTTCTTTCTTTTATTTTCTTCTTAGATTCTATTTAATTTTATGTTTATAATGCCTATGCTAGGCTAAACTTCTATTTGGTTAAGGGTGATTTCAAAGCCGTAGACATGTTTTGTGATTAATTTTCAGATTCTATCTATCATTAATTTTCTATCAAAGTTGCTTATGTTCTTCTACAAGAATTGTTCATGATGTTGTCTTGATTTATTTAGGTGTACAACTAGATAGATCTTGATAATTATCTATTGCTAGTCTAGGAGTCTTGATCCGTGTAATTGTCTTGATTTCCTATTCATAAGTGGCAATTTGTGATTAATGATTATGGTCAAGTTTTCAATAATTGCAATGTGGAACATAACCTAAGTTGAACAATCCGAGCTTATGTGTTTGTTGCTTAGATCAACCTATCTTTCTCATCATAAAGCTGCCATTAAATTGAATTTAGAGAGCTTATTCTAGGTTGTTTAATGGTTAGAGATTAAATAGAGAGCTTGTTCTATTTAACGACAAACTAAGGAAAGATTGGGATAACAGAGCTTGTTGTTATCTACGGTTGTTAACTTTGATAGTTGGTTGATATTGATAGATCTGAAATTGATTCTTAATGATGTCTAGTGGTGGAGAATGAAACCTTAACCATATTTTTCATTTTTGATTCTTCTTACTTGTTTTCTTACTTTTCTAGTTTGCTTATTTTTAAAAGTATATTTATTTTTATTTGCTGGTTATACCGCCTAATTTGTATATTAATTTTGTTTTATTTTTATTGGCTGGTTATACCGCCTAATTTAGTATATATATTTTTATTGGCTGGTTATACCGCCTAATTTAGTATATATATTTTTATTGGCTGGTTATACCGCCTTGCATCTTATTCTTATTATTTACTTTAGTTTAAATCTGGCTTCAAAAACCCCTTTTCTTTTATTGTTCTTGAATTTAAGTTTTAAACTATCAACTTATAAACTAAAACCCAATCCCTGAGGACTCGACCCTTGCTAACTACTATACTTACAATTGATCTTTTTAGTGCAAGGTTAAATATGGTTAAGGTTTCATTCTCCACCACTAGACATCATTAAGAATCAATTTCAGATCTATCAATATCAACCAACTATCAAAGTTAACAACCGTAGATAACAACAAGCTCTGTTACCCCAATCTTTCCTTAGTTTGTCGTTAAATAGAACAAGCTCTCTATTTAATCTCTAACCATTAAACAACCTAGAATAAGCTCTCTAAATTCAATTTAATGGCAGCTTTATGATGAGAAAGATAGGTTGATCTAAGCAACAAACACATAAGCTCGGATTGTTCAACTTAGGTTATGTTCCACTTTGCAATTATTGAAAACTTGACCATAATCATTAATCACAAATTGCCACTTATGAATAGGAAATCAAGACAATTACACGGATCAAGACTCCTAAACTAGCAATAGATAATTATCAAGATCTATCTAGTTGTACACCTAAATAAATCAAGACAACATCATGAACAATTCTTTTAGAAGAACATAAGCAACTTTGATAGAAAATTAATGATAGATAGAATCTGAAAATTAATCACAAAACATGTCTAGGGCTTTGAAATCACCCTTAACCAAATAGAAGTTTAGCCTAGCATAGGCATTGTAAACATAAACATAAAATTAAAGAAAATCTAAGAAGAAAATAAAAGAAAGAAAGAAGAAGAGGAAGAATATTAATTATCCAACCTCTTGCTCTCTCTAAAGAAAAAGAAAACTAGAGAAAAGAAAGAAAACTAGAGAAAAGAAAGAAGAAGAAAACTTAGAGAATTTTATTAAAATGGCTAATATCCTACCTATGTACAATATGATCCCTTACAATCATCCAAGGCCCTCTATTTATACACATTTTGGAGGGCTAAATGACAAGAGACAAGCTTTACAAATTTCAAAGGTAGGTATATGACGATTTTGATCAGCCAACTTGATGGTCGATTTCGTCAATATTGGAGGCCTGATCTGATCACATGGTCTTCTAGAAAAAGGTTCCCCTATCAGTTACGGAACCATAGCCGTTGGAATCAGCTCATTTTCTGATGTGGTTAAGCAGATATGGGCAAAATACGAAAACATGTCAGCACAGACGTCATTGCACATCAGCCACCTTGATGGTCGATTTATTCAATATTGGAGGCCTGATATGATCACATGGTCTTCTAGACAAAGGTTCCCCTATCAGTTACGGAACCATAGCCGTTTGAATCAGCTCATTTGCTGATGTGGTTAAGCCGATATGGGCAAAATACGAAAACATGTCAGCACAGACGTCATTGCACATCAGCCAACTTGATGGTCGATTTCGCTAGGGAAAACGACTCCGTTTTAAGAAGTGTAAAACATGAAAAAGATAGATATGCCTCTTAGCTTTGCATGGCTACAAATTTCAGCCTTATTGCTTCAGTGAAACTCGAGATATAGCTGATATGGCAAAAGGTG
Organism: Fremontodendron californicum; assembly: GCA_030761205.1. Classification (NCBI taxonomy): domain Eukaryota; kingdom Viridiplantae; phylum Streptophyta; class Magnoliopsida; order Malvales; family Malvaceae; genus Fremontodendron; species Fremontodendron californicum. The sequence continues at coordinate 3,352,897 of JAULJL010000019.1, read as the reverse complement.
TCGGAACTGAAACTGAACTGGATTTGCCCTTAATTCTAGTAATCTGAAATCACTCAAAGAAACTTGTGAAAAACACCAAAATACATAAAAATATAAAAGATCATAAACACAATTAGACTAAACAATAATAACTCGTATTTGACACAAAACATTAATAAAACATAACTAAAAACTATATAATTATACGAGTTATCACACCCCTACACTTAGATTGTTGCTAGTCCCTAGCAACGACTCAATAAAAATAAAATAAGAAAATCTAATCTAATCCATTTTCGTAGGAAATCACGGTGGCACTTAGCATGTGACACAAGCCTTTAAACCCCTAGGTGTCCCTAGTGGACGAGTTTAGTCTCGTGAGGGTTTACTAGAACGATACCCACAAACATTGAAAAACTAAAATATAAATAAACTGCATATACTAAAAATATTTACTCCTAATCCTTTCAATACAAATTAGATACAATATTTGAACAAGTCTTATAAACTAATCAATAGCTTAAAGAATTTCACAAAAAATCATGCTTGAATGTAAATTGTTTGAGTTAAGCCAATATTAGCATAACATATCTCAATCAAAATATTGCATGTTCAAATTTAATCTCAACTTCTCACATGGGATACCCTCATGATTTTCACTCTTTAAAGTAGTGGTGAAGTGTTTACACTCAATCAATCTCATGAAAACAGTTCTACCATATTCTTGCTTGTCCACCTATTCTCCACTATTTAGATCATACAACTTCATGAATCAAGAGGTCTTTAATCAAGGTTGTAATGGGGCCAAGGGGTTTGTAATGTGGTTGAAGAACAAAAGGATAAAGATATCACAAAGGTTCCAAAGAGTTCATAAAGTTTAGAGACATAAAAAAGATCATACAAAGAAACTTCTCAAAACTCTTTACAAGTACATAGTCACCTAGGCCGGATATTTATGTTGGGCCTTTTCTTCATTCTAAACGACTTTGTAACATCTTTTTCTTTTTCCACAAATTCAAGAGATGATTCATATATTTTTTTTTTTTTACATAGGAATGTATTTGCCAGTATTTCATTTCTTTTTCTCTTGACTTTTCTTTTCTTTCCCCCCCACACTTATTTCTTGTTTCTAACCCAAATTTTTAACTAAAAATATCCCTTGTCTTTGCAACTTGTCTCAAAACATGCTAATTCATCTTTGGAACAAAGGTAAAGATATAAGTATATTTAGGTTAGGGACAAGTTATGGTTACCAAAGAGATAGCTTATTCAATGTAGGCTCAAATTGGTTCACTAAGGGTGTGTTCTCTTGGAACATCAATAAGGGATGGCTGTTTGGCTCTGGCTAAAAATCCTAATGCCTCTATCATATTCATGTTGTCACATGTATCAATATAGTCTCAAACGGTTTAAAGCAAGTTCTAGAGAATCCTGTAATCATAAGAGCACTCAAGAAAGAAATTAGATTGATTTGTATAATGTATCAATCATTATAGGCTCAAAAACTCACAAGGATGATTATACAAGTCAGATTAAGTCTAAACATGCTTCTTTCTCAATCAACATATCATATTAACATTGGCTCATAAAAAGGTTGACATCAAGCTCAATTCTCATGAAAATCTTCTCACTAATAACCAGTTTAGACCTATGCAATTCATATCTCATCATTGTATTAAAAAGGAACTAAAACACACTAAAAATAATAACAATAATAAAGACTCATAAAAAAAAAAATAGTAGACAAAAATAAAAGAAATCCTAAATCATTCCCCCCACACTTAATTCTTACATTGTCCTCAATGTAAGTCTATTAACACAAATGAAAGAATCATGTGTAAGAGAAAAGAACTAATAACATAAGAATAGGAACAACTAAGACTCAAAACAAAACAAACTCATGCAACCTAAATAATCCTAAAATACTAAACAAAAATTAACAAGTAAACATAAAAAGATTAAAATCAAACTGACAAGGTATGTCTCAAGTCTCCCTTACTCAGACCTTGTTCAGAATGAATACTTCTAAATTGCTTAAAACACAACAAACTCTTTTTTTTTTTTGAAAAGAAGAAATCAAACTGACAAGGTATGTCTCAAGTCTCCCTTACTCAGACCTTGTTTAGAATGAATACTTTTTAATTTTTTTTTTTTTATTAAATTAGCAAAATATGTCCCTTACCCCCTACTAAAATATGACATTGTCCCCAATGTCAAATTTTAAAGGTAGAATTTAGGAGATATTACCTGCAGAGGTTGCTAACCACTTATTATAACTGAGACACAACAAGCAAAATGTTAGATAATGTCACAAAGACAAAGTGCAATCCACTCCTTGCTCGTCCATATCTCTTTTTATTTTTCCGAGCGTTTGCGAAACAACCGTAGCAGATAAACACTCATAAGCTTGGAGCTTTTTAAGTAAATCTTCAATGGTTGTAGCAGAAATTATGGTTCTCCTTGCCTCTGAAAACATGAATCCATTATCCACAGCATTATCTAAATATAAAAGCAAATTACTAAAATAACCATTAATATTAAGCAAACCAATGGGTTTCTTATTTGTGACCAAAGATGACCAAGAAGCCACGCAAGCTATTTCTTCCAATGTACCCAGACCTCCTGGTAAAGCAATGAATGCATCGGCAGAATGGTACATGATTGTTATCCGTTCAGGGACACTCCAGACTTGTATTTCCTTACCCACGGTAGGTCCACAAAAACTAGTGAATAGTTTTGGCACGATTCCTAGAACTGGACTTCCTCCGGCGTGTGCTGCTGTAGCGACTGCTCCCATTAAACCCGTACTACCGCCTCCATAAATCAACTGGATCTTTTGTTGGGCAAGTATTACTCCAACTCTTATGGCTTCATCAGCGAATATGTTATTTTTCCCTGGATAAGCACCTCCAAAAACACAAATTTTTTTAATGCGTTGGGACGAAGTACTTTCCATTTTTTTTTCTTTTTTTTTTCTTTTTTTTTCGAGTGCCTGAAAGAGAATGAGTACATGGTGTAATATATAGAGGACTGAGTAGTGAATCAGACAAGAGTAATAATGTCACCGAAAGTGTATCTGACCTGTCAGAAGAAAATGTTAACCTAACAAAAGATTTTTGCGTGATTTCAGGAAGAAAATCAAAAAGAGAAAAAAAAATCAACCGTAAAAGACAAATAAAAAAAAAACGAGAATAATTACACAAATCGAACAACACGTAAATTAAACCAAAATAAAGTTATTGCAAATCAAACCAAAAGCTGAGAAGTCGTTTATTGTAGTTGTGATTGTGGCTCACATCTTCCTCTGGTTTTACGTCCAGAAAGGGCTTGAACGCCTTCTATGAGTCGAGGATATGCTTCCCATCCAGTTTTCTTACAAGCTGGCAAACAGGGTCTTTTAACATCAGATTCCCAAGATGTTGCCATTCCCTTTGGAATTGCGGCCATAAATCAAGAATTTCTCTTTGTACGTCTCCACTAGGATGCGTCTCAAGAGAAAGTTGGATATTACCCAAATTCTCCTTACTCAGTCCATCCTTAATGAATTCAATTTTATCATCTCGATTAGAGGACGGAATCCCAATAGAACGACATTTACCGTTACACGTCCATCGTGCACATTTGTGGCAATTTGAACTCATGCGCTTTGCTCGTCGCTTCTTTGCAAAAGTGCTTCTACCTGTACCTGGTAAATGCAAAACAGGAAGATATTCATCTTCACATACCTTGGCTTCAATTATCCAACGTATGTCGTCAGGAATCCCTTTGTGCATAAGCATTCTTAATCTTTCAAGTCGAACTTGGTAAAGCTTCAGTAAAATATTTCGAGGAAAAGGAGGAAATCGTTTCTGCAATCTTGTGAGAATATCATCCATCCTGAAAAAAAGAATGAAAAAAAATTGAAAGAGAAATTGGAAGAGAAATTTATATACAATATCAGTTTTGTGGGTAGCTGATGGAACTGACTTAAATAATCACGGAGTACCGTTATCCGCCATTTAACCGGGTTTAAAAAAATAAAATAAAAATTATATTTACATCTAGTTATTTTCAAAACAAGGATCAGAAAGAAAAACAACATAAAAAGACTCAAAAACAAAACACTCTAAATAAAATCCTAAAATACTAAACAAATAAACATAAAAATAAATAAATAAAAACAATAAAAAATAATAAAAGGAAAAGGAAAAGAAAGCAAATCTGAGTATGGAAGGTTGGCAATTTCATCTTTAATTGGGCTGCCTTCCCAATTAACACTTGAGTTAATGTTTTGAACCTAACCAACACCCCTTCTTGGCTTTTTAGGCTTGTCAGGCTCATACATGAAATTTTCCAAATTTATGCGTTTGAGAGGAAGCTTTCTTTGCACAACAGTGGATGCATTCTCCATTACAAGTATTATTCCATCATCCTTGGTGGTGCATATCTCATCGAGGAATGGTGCATCTTTTGGTACTTGTTGAATGACATCCACAAACAAACTGTTTAAGGTTTCCAGCGTGTCTTGTTCATGTTCATCCTCCTTGAACTTTGCAAATCTACTAGGAAAAGGTGGAGAAGAAACATTAGTAAAAAGTGGAACTTTAAACGTTACCTCAGGTGCCGAAATACTCTTATTTGGATCATTGGCTTCATTATCCTCAAGAATAGAATCCATCTCTAATTTTGTCTCATCCTCATCTTGTTCATCATTCTTCAAGGTCACAATAGTAGCATTCTCCTTTAGGTTAATCATCGTTTGGGCAGGGAGTTCTTCAGATCTTTGTGCTACCCATCCCACCATACTACTAGTCAATTGGATCATTTGCTTTTCCAAACTCTGGATGCTTGCCCTTGTTTCCTGTTGAAATTGCAAAGTATCAGTAACAAGAGAATAAACAAGATCTTCTAAAGAAGTACCTGAGTTTTGAGTCATATGTGGTGGTTGAAAAAGATCTGGTTCTTGGGACCATGATTGATTGAAGCTAGATGGATGAGTGTAATTGGCATAAGGATCTACTTCTTGGTAATTTTTCGAGTAGCCATAAGTAGTATGATCCCACCATCCCTCATGGTAAGTGTTTGAGTAATGATCATACTGTTGGTCTTGGAACACTTGATGGCCTTGACATCCTCCCATGGCAAATTGTTGAACTGGGAAGGTGAGATTGGCTTGTTGATTCTCCATGTTCATGTATGCCACCAACTCTTCAAGTGATAGATTGCTCAATTCCATCGTTTTTTTTTTTAATATTTTTTATTTTTTTTTCAAAATTTGATAAGAAAAATCCGTATGTACAAGAAAACAAAACTCATTAGAACTGAAAATAAGAATAAACCAAGTAACAAATAAACTAAAGAAAACAATCCCCGGCAACGGCGCCAAAAATTTGATGCACCCAAAAGAGTGTATCTTATTTAACCTTGCACTAAAAAGATAAATTGTAAGTATAGTAGTTAGCAAGGGTCGAGTCCTCAGGGATTGGGTTTTAGTTTATAAGTTAATAGTTTAAAACTTAAATTCAAGAACAATAAAAGAAAAGGGGTTTTTGAAGCCAGATTTAAACTAAAGTAAATAATAAGAATAAGATGCAAGGCGGTATAACCAGCCAATAAAAATATATATACTAAATTAGGCGGTATAACCAGCCAATAAAAATATATATACTAAATTAGGCGGTATAACCAGCCAATAAAAATAAAACAAAGTTAATATACAAATTAGGCGGTATAACCAGCCAATAAAAATAAATATAAAAAATAAGCAAACTAAAAGTAAGAAAACAAATAAGTAAGAAGAATCAAATATGAAAAATATGGTTAAGGTTTCATTCTCCACCACTAGACATCATTAAGAATCAATTTCAGATCTATCAATATCAACCAACTATCAAAGTTAACAACCGTAGATAACAACAAGCTCTGTTACCCCAATCTTTCCTTAGTTTGTCGTTAAATAGAACAAGCTCTCTATTTAATCTCTAACCATTAAACAACCTAGAATAAGCTCTCTAAATTCAATTTAATGGCAGCTTTATGATGAGAAAGATAGGTTGATCTAAGCAACAAACACATAAGCTCGGATTGTTCAACTTAGGTTATGTTCCACTTTGCAATTATTGAAAACTTGACCATAATCATTAATCACAAATTGCCACTTATGAATAGGAAATCAAGACAATTACACGGATCAAGACTCCTAAACTAGCAATAGATAATTATCAAGATCTATCTAGTTGTACACCTAAATAAATCAAGACAACATCATGAACAATTCTTTTAGAAGAACATAAGCAACTTTGATAGAAAATTAATGATAGATAGAATCTGAAAATTAATCACAAAACATGTCTAGGGCTTTGAAATCACCCTTAACCAAATAGAAGTTTAGCCTAGCATAGGCATTGTAAACATAAACATAAAATTAAAGAAAATCTAAGAAGAAAATAAAAGAAAGAAAGAAGAAGAGGAAGAATATTAATTATCCAACCTCTTGCTCTCTCTAAAGAAAAAGAAAACTAGAGAAAAGAAAGAAAACTAGAGAAAAGAAAGAAGAAGAAAACTTAGAGAATTTTATTAAAATGGCTAATATCCTACCTATGTACAATATGATCCCTTATAATCATCCAAGGCCCTCTATTTATACACATTTTGGAGGGCTAAATGACAAGAGACAAGCTTTACAAATTTCAAAGGTAGGTATATGACGATTTTGATCAGCCAACTTGATGGTCGATTTCGTCAATATTGGAGGCCTGATCTGATCACATGGTCTTCTAGAAAAAGGTTCCCCTATCAGTTACGGAACCATAGCCGTTGGAATCAGCTCATTTTCTGATGTGGTTAAGCAGATATGGGCAAAATACGAAAACATGTCAGCACAGACGTCATTGCACATCAGCCACCTTGATGGTCGATTTATTCAATATTGGAGGCCTGATATGATCACATGGTCTTCTAGACAAAGGTTCCCCTATCAGTTACGGAACCATAGCCGTTTGAATCAGCTCATTTGCTGATGTGGTTAAGCCGATATGGGCAAAATACGAAAACATGTCAGCACAGACGTCATTGCACATCAGCCAACTTGATGGTCGATTTCGCTAGGGAAAACGACTCCGTTTTAAGAAGTGTAAAACATGAAAAAGATAGATATGCCTCTTAGCTTTGCATGGCTACAAATTTCAGCCTTATTGCTTCAGTGAAACTCGAGATATAGCTGATATGGCAAAACTTGTCCCTAACCTAAAGATCATAACCAAAAGAGTGTATCTTATTTAACCTTGCACTAAAAAGATAAATTGTAAGTATAGTAGTTAGCAAGGGTCGAGTCCTCAGGGATTGGGTTTTAGTTTATAAGTTAATAGTTTAAAACTTAAATTCAAGAACAATAAAAGAAAAGGGGTTTTTGAAGCCAGATTTAAACTAAAGTAAATAATAAGAATAAGATGCAAGGCGGTATAACCAGCCAATAAAAATATATATACTAAATTAGGCGGTATAACCAGCCAATAAAAATAAGGGCAAATCCAGTTCAGTTTCAGTTCCGACACCTTTTGCCATATCAGCTATATCTGGAGTTTCACTGAAGCAATAAGGCTGAAATTTGTAGCCGTGCAAAGCTAAGAGGCATATCTATCTTTTTCATGTTTTACACTTCTCGAAACGGAGTCGTTTTCCCTAGCGAAATCGACCATCAAGTTTGATGCACCCAAAAGAGTGTATCTTATTTAACCTTGCACTAAAAAGATAAATTGTAAGTATAGTAGTTAGCAAGGGTCGAGTCCTCAGGGATTGGGTTTTAGTTTATAAGTTACTAGTTTAAAACTTAAATTCAAGAACAATAAAAGAAAAGGGGTTTTTGAAGCCAGATTTAAACTAAAGTAAATAATAAGAATAAGATGCAAGGCGGTATAACCAGCCAATAAAAATATATATACTAAATTAGGCGGTATAACCAGCCAATAAAAATATATATACTAAATTAGGCGGTATAACCAGCCAATAAAAATAAAACAAAGTTAATATACAAATTAGGCGGTATAACCAGCCAATAAAAATAAATATAAAAAATAAGCAAACTAAAAGTAAGAAAACAAATAAGTAAGAAGAATCAAATATGAAAAATATGGTTAAGGTTTCATTCTCCACCACTAGACATCATTAAGAATCAATTTCAGATCTATCAATATCAACCAACTATCAAAGTTAACAACCGTAGATAACAACAAGCTCTGTTACCCCAATCTTTCCTTAGTTTGTCGTTAAATAGAACAAGCTCTCTATTTAATCTCTAACCATTAAACAACCTAGAATAAGCTCTCTAAATTCAATTTAATGGCAGCTTTATGATGAGAAAGATAGGTTGATCTAAGCAACAAACACATAAGCTCGGATTGTTCAACTTAGGTTATGTTCCACTTTGCAATTATTGAAAACTTGACCATAATCATTAATCACAAATTGCCACTTATGAATAGGAAATCAAGACAATTACACGGATCAAGACTCCTAAACTAGCAATAGATAATTATCAAGATCTATCTAGTTGTACACCTAAATAAATCTAGACAACATCATGAACAATTCTTGTAGAAGAACATAAGCAACTTTGATAGAAAATGAATGATAGATAGAATCTGAAAATCAATCACAAAACATGTCTAGGGCTTTGAAATCACCCTTAACCAAATAGAAGTTTAGCCTAGCATAGGCATTATAAACATAAACATAAAATTAAAGAAAATCTAAGAAGAAAATAAAAGAAAGAAAGAAGAAGAGGAAGAATATTAATTATCCAACCTCTTGCTCTCTCTAAAGAAAAAGAAAACTAGAGAAAGGAAAGAAAACTAGAGAAAAGAAAGAAGAAGAAAACTTAGAGAATTTTATTAAAATGGCTAATATCCTACCTATGTACAATATGATCCTCTACAATCATCCAAGGCCCTCTATTTATACACATTTTGGAGGGCTAAATGACAAGAGACAAGCTTTACAAATTTCAAAGGTAGGTATAATAGGTGGGTGCATTTTTCTAACAATTTTCGTCATATTGTATGACCATTTTGATCAGCCAACTTGATGGTCGATTTTGTCAATCTTGGAGGCCTGATCTGATCACATGGTCTTCTAGAAAAATGTTCCCCTATGAGTTACTGATTCATAGCCGTTGGAATCAGCTCATTTGCTGATGTGGAGAAGAAGATATGGGCAAAATACGAAAACAGGTCAGCAGAGACGTCATTGCACATCAGCCAACTTGATGGTCGATTTCTTCAATATTGGAGGCTTTATCTGATCATATGGTCTTCTAGACAAATGTTCCCCTATCAGTTATTGATCCATATCCGTTGGAATCAGCTCATTTTCTGATGTGTATCGGACGATATGGTCAAAATACGAAAACTGCTCAGGACAGACGTCATTGCACATCAGCCAACTTGATGGTTGAATTCGCTAGGGAAAACGACTCCGTTTCAAGAAGTGTAAAACATGAAAAAGATAGATATGCCTCTTAACTTTGCACGGTTAAAATTTCAGCCTTATTGCTTCAGTGAAACTCCAGATATAGCTGATATGGCAAAAGGTGTCGGAACTGGAACTGAACTGGATTTGCCCTTAATTCTAGTAATCTGAAATCACTCAAAGAAACTTGTTAGAAAAGTAAGAAAACAAGTAAGTAAGAAGAATCAAATATGAAAAATATGGTTAAGGTTTCATTCTCCACCACTAGACATCATTAAGAATCAATTTCAGATCTATCAATATCAACCAACTATCAAAGTTAACAACCGTAGATAACAACAAGCTCTGTTATCTCCACCTTTTGATGCACCCAAAAGAGTGTATCTTATTTAACCTTGCACTAAAAAGATAAATTGTAAGTATAGTAGTTAGCAAGGGTCGAGTCCTCAGGGATTGGGTTTTAGTTTATAAGTTAATAGTTTAAAACTTAAATTCAAGAACAATAAAAGAAAAGGGGTTTTTGAAGCCAGATTTAAACTAAAGTAAATAATAAGAAGAAGATGCAAGGCGGTATAACCAGCCAATAAAAATATATATACTAAATTAGGCGGTATAACCAGCCAATAAAAATATATATATTTTTATTGGCTGGTTATACCGCCTTGCATCTTCTTCTTATTATTTACTTTAGTTTAAATCTGGCTTCAAAAACCCCTTTTCTTTTATTGTTCTTGAATTTAAGTTTTAAACTATTAACTTATAAACTAAAACCCAATCCCTGAGGACTCGACCCTTGCTAACTACTATACTTACAATTTATCTTTTTAGTGCAAGGTTAAATAAGATACACTCTTTTGGGTGCATCAAATTTTTGGCGCCGTTGCCGGGGAATGTTTTCTTTAGTCTATTTGTTACTTGGTTTATTCTTATTTTCAGTTCTAATTAGTTTTATTTTCTTGTACATACAAGTTTTTCTTATCAAATTTTGAAAAAAGAAAAAAAAAACGATGGAGTTGAGCAATCTAACACTTGAAGAGTTGGTGGCATACATGAACATGGAGAATCAACAAGCCAATCTCACTTCCCTAGTTCAAGAATTGGCCATGGGAGGATGTCAAGGCCATCAAGTGTTCCAAGACCAACAGTATGATCATTACTCAAACACTTACCATGAGGGATGGTGGGATCATACTACTTATGGCTATTCGGAAAATTACCAAGAAGTAGATCCTTATGCCAATTACACTCATCCATCTATCTTCAATCAATCATGGTCCCAAGAACCAGATCTTTTGCAACCACCACATATGACTCAAAACTCAGGTACTTCTTTAGAAGATCTTGTCTATTCTCTTGTTACTGATACATTGCAATTTCAACAGGAAACAAGGGCAAGCATCCAGAGTTTGGAAAAGCAAATGATCCAATTGACTAGTAGTATGGTGGGATGGGTAGCACAAAGATCTGAAGAACTCCCTGCCCAAACGATGATTAACCCAAAGGAGAATGCTACGATTGTGACCTTGAGGAATGAGGAACAAGATGAGGATGAGACAAAATTAGAGATGGATTCTATTCTTGAGGATAATGAAGCCACAAATCCAAATAAGAGTATTTCGGCACCTGAGGTAACGTTTAAGGTTCCACTTTTTACTAATGTTTCTTCTCCACCTTTTCCTAGTAGATTTGCAAAGTTCATGGAGGAAGAACATGAACAACACATGCCAGAAACCTTAAACAACTTGTTTGTGGATGCCATTCAACAAGTATCAAAATATGCTCCATTCCTCGATGAGATATGCACCACAAAGGATGATGGAATAATACTTGTAATGGAGAATGCATCCACTGTTGTGCAAAGAAAGCTTCCTCTCAAACGCATTAATTTGGAAAATTTCATGTATGAGCCTGACAAGCCTAAAAAGCCAAGAAGGGGTGTTGGTTAGGTTCAAAACATTAACTCAAGTGTTAATTGGGAAGGCAACCCAATTAAAGAAGAAATTGCCAACCTTCCATATTCAGATTTGCTTTCTCTTTCTCTTTCTCTTTCTTTTCCTTTTTCTTTTCTTTTATTATTTTTATTTTTATTGTTTTTATTTTTATTTTTTATGTTTACTTGTTAATTTTTGTTTAGTATTTTAAGATTATTTAGGTTGCATGAGTTTGTTTTGTTTTGAGTCTTAGTTGTTCCTATTCTTATGTTATTAGTTCTTTTCTCTTACACATGATTCTTTCATTTGGGTTAATAGACTTACATTGAGGACAATGTAAGAATTAAGTGTGGGGGGAATGATTTAGGATTTCTTTTATTTTTGTCTACAATTTTTTTTATGAGTCTTTATTATTATTATCTTTAGTGTGTTTTAGTTCCTTTTTAATACAATGATGAGATATGAATTGCATAAGTCTAAAACAGATTTATTAGTGAGAAGATTTTCATGAGAATTGAACTTGATATCAATCTTTTTATGAGCCAATGTTAATATGATATGTTGATTGAGAAAGAAGCATGTTTAGACTTAATCTGACTTGTATAATCATCCTTGTGAGTTTTTGAGCCTATAATGATTGATGCATTATACAAATCAATCTAATTTCTTTCTTGAGTGCTCTTATGATTACATGATTCTCTAGAACTTGCTTTAAACCATTTGAGACTATATTGATGCATGTAACAACATGAATATGATAGAGGCATTAGGACTTTTTTTAACTAGGGCCAAACAGCCATCCCTTATTGATGTTCCAAGAGAACACACCCTTAGTGAACCAATTTGAGCCTACATTGAATAAGCTATCTCTTTGGTAACCATAACTTGTCCCTAACCTAAATATACTTATATCTTTACCTTTGTTCCAAAGATGAATTAGCATGATTTGAGACAAGTTGCAAAGACAAGGGATATTTTTTGGTTAGAAACAAGAAATAAGTGTGGGGGGGAAAGAAAAGAAAAAAAAAAAATGGAATACTGGCAAATACATTCAAAAAAAAAAATATGAATCATCTCTTGAATTTTGGGAAAAAGAAAAAGATGTTACAAAGTTGTTCAGAATGAAGAAAAGGCCCAACATAAATATCCGGCCTAGGTGACTATGTACTTGTAAAGAGTTTTGAGAAGTTTCTTTGTATGATCTTTTTATGTCTCTAAACTTTATGAACTCTTTGGAACCTTTGTGATATCTTTATCCTTTTGTTCTTCAACCACATTACAAACCCCTTGGCCCCATTACAACCTTGATTAAAGACCTCTTGATTCATGAAGTTGTATGATCTAAATAGTGGAGAATAGGTGGACAAGCAAGAATATGGTAGAACTGTTTTCATGAGATTGATTGAGTGTAAACACTTCACCACTACTTTAAAGAGTGAAAATCATGAGGGTATCCCATGTGAGAAGTTGAGATTAAATTTGAACATGCAATATTTTGATTGAGATATGTTATGCTAATATTGGCTTAACTCAAACAATTTACATTCAAGCATGATTTTTTGTGAAATTCTTTAAGCTATTGATTAGTTTATAAGACTTGTTCAAATATTGTCTCTAATTTGTATTGAAAGGATTAGGAGTAAATATTTTTAGTATATGCAGTTTATTTATATTTTAGTTTTTCAATGTTTGTGGGTATCGTTCTAGTAAACCCTCACGAGACTAAACTCGTCCACTAGGGACACCTAGGGGTTTAAAGGCTTGTGTCACATGCTAAGTGCCACCGTGATTTCCTACGAAAATGGATTAGATTAGATTTTCTTATTTTATTTTTATTGAGTCGTTGCTAGGGACTAGCAACAATCTAAGTGTGGGGGTGTGATAACTCGTATAATTATATAGTTTTTAGTTATGTTTTATTATTGTTTTGTGTCAAATACGAGTTATTATTGTTTAGTCTAATTGTGTTTATGATCTTTTATATTTTTATGTATTTTGGTGTTTTTCACAAGTTTCTTTGAGTGATTTCAGATTACTAGAATTAAGGGCAAATCCCGTTCAGTTTCAGTTCCGACACCTTTTGCCATATCAGCTATATCTCGAGTTTCAGAGAAGCAATAAGGCTGAAATTTGTAGCCATGCAAAGCTAAGAGGCATATCTATCTTTTTCATGTTTTACACTTCTTAAAACGGAGTCGTTTTCCCTAGCGAAATCGACCATCAAGTTGGCTGATGTGCAATGACGTCTGTGCTGACATGTTTTCGTATTATGCCCGTATCTTCTTATACACATTAGCAAATGAGCTGATTCCAACGGCTATGGTTCCATAACTGATAGGGGAACCTTTGTCTAGAAGACCATGTGATCAGATCAGGCCTCCAATATTGAATAAATCGACCATCAAGGTGGCTGATGTGTAATGACATCTGTGCTGACATGTTTTCGTATTTTGCCCATATCTGCTTAACCACATCAGAAAAAGAGCTGATTCCAACGGCTATGGTTCCGTTACTGATAGGGGAACCTTTTTCTAGAAGACCATGTGATCAGATCAGGCCTCCAATATTGACGAAATCGACCATCAATTTGGCTGATCAAAATCGTCATATACCTACCTTTGAAATTTGTAAAGCTTGTCTCTTGTCATTTAGCCCTCCAAAATGTGTATAAATAGAGGGCCTTGGATGATTGTAAGGGATGATATTGTACATAGGTAGGATATTAGCCATTTTAATAAAATTCTCTAAGTTTTCTTCTTCTTTCTTTTCTCTAGTTTTCTTTCTTTTCTCTAGTTTTCTTTTTCTTTAGAGAGAGCAAGAGGTTGGATAATTAATATTCTTTCTCTTCTTCTTTCTTTCTTTTATTTTCTTCTTAGATTCTATTTAATTTTATGTTTATAATGCCTATGCTAGGCTAAACTTCTATTTGGTTAAGGGTGATTTCAAAGCCGTAGACATGTTTTGTGATTAATTTTCAGATTCTATCTATCATTAATTTTCTATCAAAGTTGCTTATGTTCTTCTACAAGAATTGTTCATGATGTTGTCTTGATTTATTTAGGTGTACAACTAGATAGATCTTGATAATTATCTATTGCTAGTCTAGGAGTCTTGATCCGTGTAATTGTCTTGATTTCCTATTCATAAGTGGCAATTTGTGATTAATGATTATGGTCAAGTTTTCAATAATTGCAATGTGGAACATAACCTAAGTTGAACAATCCGAGCTTATGTGTTTGTTGCTTAGATCAACCTATCTTTCTCATCATAAAGCTGCCATTAAATTGAATTTAGAGAGCTTATTCTAGGTTGTTTAATGGTTAGAGATTAAATAGAGAGCTTGTTCTATTTAACGACAAACTAAGGAAAGATTGGGATAACAGAGCTTGTTGTTATCTACGGTTGTTAACTTTGATAGTTGGTTGATATTGATAGATCTGAAATTGATTCTTAATGATGTCTAGTGGTGGAGAATGAAACCTTAACCATATTTTTCATTTTTGATTCTTCTTACTTGTTTTCTTACTTTTCTAGTTTGCTTATTTTTAAAAGTATATTTATTTTTATTGGCTGGTTATACCGCCTAATTTGTATATTAATTTTGTTTTATTTTTATTGGCTGGTTATACCGCCTAATTTAGTATATATATTTTTATTGGCTGGTTATACCGCCTAATTTAGTATATATATTTTTATTGGCTGGTTATACCGCCTTGCATCTTATTCTTATTATTTACTTTAGTTTAAATCTGGCTTCAAAAACCCCTTTTCTTTTATTGTTCTTGAATTTAAGTTTTAAACTATCAACTTATAAACTAAAACCCAATCCCTGAGGACTCGACCCTTGCTAACTACTATACTTACAATTGATCTTTTTAGTGCAAGGTTAAATAAGATACACTCTTTTGGGTGCATCAAATTTTAACCTTGCACTAAAAAGATAAATTGTAAGTATAGTAGTTAGCAAGGGTCGAGTCCTCAGGGATTGGGTTTTAGTTTATAAGTTAATAGTTTAAAACTTAGATTCAAGAACAATAAAAGAAAAGGGGTTTTTGAAGCCAGATTTAAACTAAAGTAAATAATAAGAATAAGATGCAAGGCGGTATAACCAGCCAATAAAAATATATATACTAGATTAGGCGGTATAACCAGCCAATAAAAATATATATACTAAATTAGGCGGTATAACCAGCCAATAAAAATAAAACAAAGTTAATATACAAATTAGGCGGTATAACCAGCCAATAAAAATAAATATAAAAAATAAGCAAACTAAAAGTAAGAAAACAAATGAGTAAGAAGAATCAAATATGAAAAATATGGTTAAGGTTTCATTCTCCACCACTAGACATCATTAAGAATCAATTTCAGATCTATCAATATCAACCAACTATCAAAGTTAACAACCGTAGATAACAACAAGCTCTGTTACCCCAATCTTTCCTTAGTTTGTCGTTAAATAGAACAAGCTCTCTATTTAATCTCTAACCATTAAACAACCTAGAATAAGCTCTCTAAATTCAATTTAATGGCAGCTTTATGATGAGAAAGATAGGTTGATCTAAGCAACAAACACATAAGCTCGGATTGTTCAACTTAGGTTATGTTCCACTTTGCAATTATTGAAAACTTGACCATAATCATTAATCACAAATTGCCACTTATGAATAGGAAATCAAGACAATTACACGGATCAAGACTCCTAAACTAGCAATAGATAATTATCAAGATCTATCTAGTTGTACACCTAAATAAATCAAGACAACATCATGAACAATTCTTGTAGAAGAACATAAGCAACTTTGATAGAAAATTAATGATAGATAGAATCTGAAAATCAATCACAAAACATGTCTAGGGCTTTGAAATCACCCTTAACCAAATAGAAGTTTAGCCTAGCATAGGCATTGTAAACATAAACATAAAATTAAAGAAAATCTAAGAAGAAAATAAAAGAAAGAAAGAAGAAGAGGAAGAATATTAATTATCCAACCTCTTGCTCTCTCTAAAGAAAAAGAAAACTAGAGAAAAGAAAGAAAACTAGAGAAAAGAAAGAAGAAGAAGACTTAGAGAATTTTATTAAAATGGCTATATCCTACCTATGTACAATATGCTCCTCTACAATCATCCAAGGCCCTCTATTTATACACATTTTGGAGGGCTAAATGACAAGAGACAAGCTTTACAAATTTCAAAGGTAGGTATAATAGGTGGGTGAATTTTTCTAACAATTTTCATCATATTGTATGACAATTTTGATCAGCCAACTTGATGGTCGATTTCGTCAATGTTGGAGGCCTGATCTGATCACATGGTCTTCTAGAAAATGGTTCCCCTATCAGTTACGGATCCATAGCCGTTGGAATCAGCTCATTTACTGATGTGGATAAGCAGATATGGGCAAAATACGAAAACAGGTCAGCACAGACGTCATTGAACATCAGCCAACTTGATGGTCGATTTCGTCAATATTAGAGGCCTGATCTGATCATATGGTCTTCTAGACAAAGGTTCCCGTATCAGTTACGGATCCATAGCCATTGGAATCAGCTCATTTGCTGATGTGGATAAGCAGATATGGGCAAAATACAAAAACAGGTCAGCACAGACGTCATTGCACATCAGCCAACTTGATGGTCGATTTCGCTAGGGAAAACGACTCCGTTTCAAGAAGTGTAAAACATGAAAAAGATAGATATGCCTCTTAGCTTTGTACGGATACAAATGTCAGCCTTATTGCTTCAGTGAAACTCCAGATATAGCTGATATGGCAAAAGGTGTCGGAACTGGAACGGAACTGGATTTGCCCTTAATTCTAGTAATCTGAAATCACTCAAAGAAACTTGTGAAAAACACCAAATTACATAAAAATATAAAAGATCATAAACACAATTAGACTAAACAATAATAACTCGTATTTGACACAAAACAATAATAAAACATAACTAAAAACTATATAATTATACGAGTTATCACACCCCCACACTTAGCTTTTTGCTAGTCCTCGAGCAAAATCAAATAAAAATAAAATAAGAAAATCTAATCTAATCCACTTTCGTAGGAAATCACGGTGGCACTTAGCATGTGACACAAGCCTTTAAACCCCTAGGTGTCCCTAGTGGACGAGTTTAGTCTCGTGAGGGTTTACTAGAACGATACCCACAAACATTGAAAAACTAAAATATAAATAAACTACATATACTAAAAATATTTATTCCTAATCCTTTCAATACAAATTAGAGACAATCTTTGAACAAGTCTTATAAACTAATCAATAGCTTAAAGAATTTCACAAAAAAATCATGCTTGAATGTAAATTGTTTGAGTTAAGCCAATATTAACATAACATATCTCAATCAAAATAGTGCATGTTCAAATTTAATCTCAACTTCTCACATGGGATACCCTCATGATTTTCACTCTTTAAAGTAGTGGTGAAGTGTTTACACTCAATCAATCTCATGAAAACAGTTCTACCATATTCTTGCTTGTCCACCTATTCTCCACTATTTAGATCATACAACTTCATGAATCAAGAGGTCTTTAATCAAGGTTGTAATGGGGCCAAGGGGTTTGTAATGTGGTTGAAGAACAAAAGGATAAAGATATCACAAAGGTTCCAAAGAGTTCATAAAGTTTCGAGACATAAAAAGATCATACAAATAAAACTTCTCAAAACTCTTATAAAGCACATAATAACATAGGCTAAATATTCATGTTGAGCCTTTGCATCATTCTAACCAACTTTGTAACATCTTTTTCTTTACTTTAACTAGAAGTTCAAGAGAAGATTTTTTTTTTTTTTTTATATGAGAATGTATTTGACAATGATCCCTTTCTTTTTCTCTTGACTTTTTTCTTTCTTTTCCCCCCACACTTATTTCTTGTTTCTAACCCAAATTTTCAATAAATCTTCTTTGTCTTTGCAACTTGTCTCAAAACATGCTAATTCATCTTTTGGAACAAAGGTAAAGATATAAGTATATTTAGGTTAGGGACAAGTTATGGTTACCAAAGATATAGCTTATTCAATGTAGGCTCAAATTGGTTCACTAAGGGTGTGTTCTCTTGGAACATTAATAATGGATAACTGTTTGGCTCTGGTTATAATCCTAATGCCTCTATCATATTCATGTTGTCACATGCATCAATATAGTCTCAACAAGGTCTAAAGCAAGTTCTAGAGAATCATGTAATCATAAGAGCACTTAAGAAAGAAATTAGATTGATTTGTATAATGCATCAATCATTATAGGCTCAAAAACTCACAAGGATGATTATACAAGTCAGATTAAGTCTAAACATACTTCTTTCTCAATCAACATATTATATTAACATTGGCTCATAAAAAGGTTGACATCAAGCTCAATTCTCATGAAAATCTTCTCACTAATAAATCTGTTTTAGACTTATGTAATTCATATCTCATCATTGTATTAAAAAGGAACTAAAACATAAAAAAAATTATAATAATAATAATAATAAAGACTCATAAAAAAAATAGTAGACAAAAATAAAAGAAATCCTAAATCATTCCCCCCCACACTTAATTCTTACATTGTCCTCAATGTAAGTCTATTAACCCAAATGAAAGAATCATGTGTAAGAGAAAAGAACTAATAACATAAGAATAGGAACAACTAAGACTCAAAACAAAACAAACTCATGCAACCTAAATAATCCTAAAATACTAAACAAAAATTAACAAGTAAACATAAAAAGATTAAAATCAAACTGACAAGGTATGTCTCAAGTCTCCCTTACTCAGACCTTGTTCAGAATGAATACTTCTAAATTGCTTAAAACACAACAAACTCTTTTTTTTTTTTTAAGAAGGTAAAATTTAGGAGATATTACCTGTAGAGGTTGCTAACCACTTATTATAACTGAGACACAACAAACAAAATGTTAGATAATGTCACAAAGACAAAGTGCAATCCACTCCTTGCTCGTCCATATCTCTTTTTCTTTTTCCGAACGTTTGCGAAACAACCGTAGCAGATAAATACTCATAAGCTTGGAGCTTTTTGAGTAAATCTTCAATGGTTGTAGCAGAAATTATGGTTCTCCTTGCCTCTGAAAACATGAATCCATTATCCACAGCATTATCTAAATATTAAAGTAAATTACTAAAATAACCATTAATATTAAGCAAACCAATGGGTTTCTTATTTGTGACCAAAGATGACCAAGAAGCCACGCAAGCTATTTCTTCCAATGTACCCAGACCTCCTGGTAAAGCAATGAATGCATCGGCAGAATGGTACATGATTGTTATCCGTTCAGGGATACTCCAGACTTGTATTTCCTTACCCACGGTAGGTCCACAAAAACTTGTGAATAGTTTTGGCACGATTCCTAGAACTGGACTTCCTCCGGCGTGTGCTGCTGTAGCGACTGCTCCCACTAAACCCGTACTACCGCCTCCATAAATCAAGTGGATCTTTTGTTCGGCAAGTATTACTCCAACTCTTATGGCTTCATCAGCGAATATGTTATTTTTCCCTGGATAAGCACCTCCAAAGACACAAATTTTTTTAATGCGCTGGGATGAAGTACTTTCCATTTTTTTTTCTTCGAGTGCCTGAAAGAGAATGAGTACATGGTGTAATATATAGAGGACTCAGTAGTGAATCAGACAAGAGTAATAATGTCGCCGAAAGTGTATCTGACCTGTCAGAAGAAAATGTTAACCTAACAAAAGATTTTTGCGTGATTTCAGGAAGAAAATCAAAAAGAGAAGAAAAATCAACCGTAAAAGACAAATAAAAAAAATTGAGAATAATTACACAAATCGAACAACACGTAAATTAAACCGAAATGAAGTTATTGCAAATCAAACCAAAAGCTGAGAAGTCATTTATTGTAGTTGTGATTCTGGCTCACATCTTCCTCTGGTTTTACGTCCAGAAACGGCTTAAACGCCTTCTATGAGTCGAGGATATGCTTCCCATCCAGTTTTCTTACAAGCTGGCAAACAGGGTCTTTTAACATCAGATTCCCAAGATGTTGCCATTCCCTTTGGAATTGCGGCCATAAATCAAGAATTTCTCTTTGTACGTCTCCACTAGGATGCGTCTCAAGAGAAAGTTGGATATTACCCAAATTCTCCTTACTCAGTCCATCCTTAATGAATTCAATTTTATCATCTCGATTAGAGGACGGAATCCCAATAGAACGACATTTACCATTACACGTCCATCGTGCACATTTGTGGCAATTTGAACTCATGCGCTTTGCTCGTCGCTTCTTTGCAAAAGTGCTTCTACCTGTACCTGGTAAATGCAAAACAGGAAGATATTCATCTTCACGTACCTTGGCTTCAATTATCCAACGTATGTCTTCATGAATCCCTTTGTGCATAAGCATTCTTAATCTTTCAAATCGAACTTGGTAAAGCTTCAGTAAAATATTTCGAGGAAAAGGAGGAAATCGTTTCTGCAATCTTGTGAGAATATCATCCATCCTGAAAAAAAAAATGAAAAAAATTGAAAGAGAAATTGGAAGAGAAATTTATATACAATATCAGTTTTGTGGGTAGCTGATGGAACCGATTTAAATAATCACGGAGTACCGTTATCCGCCATTTAACCGGGGTTTAAAAAAATTAAAAATTATATTTACATCTAGTTATTTTCAAAACAAGGATCAGAAAGAAAAACAACATAAAAAGACTCAAAAACAAAACACTCTAAATAAAATCCTAAATTCTTCCCCCCACACATAATTCTTACATTGTCATTAATGTAATGCTATTAATCCCAAATGAAAGAATCATGTGTAAGTGAAAAAAACTAATAAACAAAATAAACTTATGCAGCCTAAATGAACTTAAAAACAGTAAACACGATTAACAAAGAAACATAAGAAATAAAAATAAAAACAATAAAAATAAAAATAATAAAAGAAAAAGGAAAAGAAAGAGAAAAAGAAAAAGAAAGCAAATCAGAATATGGAAGGTTGGCAATTTCATCTTTAATTGGGCTGCCTTCCCAATTAACACTTGAGTTAGTGTTTTGAATCTAACCAACACCCCTTCTTGGCTTTTTAGGCTTGTCAGGCTCATACATGAAATTTCCCAAATTTATGCGTTTGAGAGGAAGCTTTCTTTGCACAACAGTGGATGCATTCTCCATTACAAGTATTATTCCATCATCCTTGGTGGTGCATATCTCATCGAGGAATGGTGCATCTTTTGGTACTTGTTGAATGACATCCACAAACAAACTGTTTAAGGTTTCCAGCGTGTCTTGTTCATGTTCATCCTCCTTGAACTTTGCGAATCTACTAGGAAAAGGTGGAGAAGAAACATTAGTAAAAATTGGAATCTCAAACGTTACCTCAGGTGCCGAAATACTCTTATTTGGATCATTGGCTTCATTATCCTCAAGAATAGAATCCATCTCTAATTTTGTTTCATCCTCATCTTGTTCCTCATTCTTCAAGGTCACAATAGTAGCATTCTCCTTTGGGTTAACCATCGTTTGGGCTGGGAGTTCTTCAGATCTTTGTGCTACCCATCCCACCATACTACTAGCCAATTGGCTCATTTGCTTTTCCAAACTCTGGATGCTTGCCCTTGTTTCCTGTTGAAATTGCAAAGAATCAGTAACAAGAGAATAGACAAGATCTTCTAAAGAAGTACCTGAGTTTTGAGTCATATGTGGTGGTTGAAAAAGATCTGGTTCTTGAGACCATGATTGATTGAAGCTAGATGGATGAGTGTAATTGGCATAAGGATCTACTTCTTGGTAATTTTTCGAGTAGCCATAATTAGTATGATCCCACCATCCCTCATGGTAAGTGTTGGAGTAATGATCATGCGGTTGGTCTTGGAACCATTGATGGCCTTGACATCCTCCCATGGCCAATTGTTGAACTGAGGAAGTGAGATTGGCTTGTTGATTCTCCATGTTCATGTATGCCACCAACTCTTCAAGTGTTAGATTGCTCAATTCCATTGTTTTTTATTTTTTATTTTTTTTTTTAAATTTGAAAAGAAAAACTTGTATGTACAAGAAAATAAAACTAATTGGAACTGAAAATAAGAATAAACCAAGTAACAAATAAACTAAAGAAAGCAATCCCCGGCAACGGCGCCAAAAATTTGATGCACCCAAAAGAGTGTATCTTATTTAACCTTGCACTAAAAAGATAAATTGTAAGTATAGTAGTTAGCAAGGGTCGAGTCCTCAGGGATTGGGTTTTAGTTTATAAGTTAATAGTTTAAAACTTAGATTCAAGAACAATAAAAGAAAAGGGGTTTTTGAAGCCAGATTTAAACTAAAGTAAATAATAAGAATAAGATGCAAGGCGGTATAACCAGCCAATAAAAATATATATACTAGATTAGGCGGTATAACCAGCCAATAAAAATATATATACTAAATTAGGCGGTATAACCAGCCAATAAAAATAAAACAAAGTTAATATACAAATTAGGCGGTATAACCAGCCAATAAAAATAAATATAAAAAATAAGCAAACTAAAAGTAAGAAAACAAATGAGTAAGAAGAATCAAATATGAAAAATATGGTTAAGGTTTCATTCTCCACCACTAGACATCATTAAGAATCAATTTCAGATCTATCAATATCAACCAACTATCAAAGTTAACAACCGTAGATAACAACAAGCTCTGTTACCCCAATCTTTCCTTAGTTTGTCGTTAAATAGAACAAGCTCTCTATTTAATCTCTAACCATTAAACAACCTAGAATAAGCTCTCTAAATTCAATTTAATGGCAGCTTTATGATGAGAAAGATAGGTTGATCTAAGCAACAAACACATAAGCTCGGATTGTTCAACTTAGGTTATGTTCCACTTTGCAATTATTGAAAACTTGACCATAATCATTAATCACAAATTGCCACTTATGAATAGGAAATCAAGACAATTACACGGATCAAGACTCCTAAACTAGCAATAGATAATTATCAAGATCTATCTAGTTGTACACCTAAATAAATCAAGACAACATCATGAACAATTCTTGTAGAAGAACATAAGCAACTTTGATAGAAAATTAATGATAGATAGAATCTGAAAATCAATCACAAAACATGTCTAGGGCTTTGAAATCACCCTTAACCAAATAGAAGTTTAGCCTAGCATAGGCATTGTAAACATAAACATAAAATTAAAGAAAATCTAAGAAGAAAATAAAAGAAAGAAAGAAGAAGAGGAAGAATATTAATTATCCAACCTCTTGCTCTCTCTAAAGAAAAAGAAAACTAGAGAAAAGAAAGAAAACTAGAGAAAAGAAAGAAGAAGAAGACTTAGAGAATTTTATTAAAATGGCTATATCCTACCTATGTACAATATGCTCCTCTACAATCATCCAAGGCCCTCTATTTATACACATTTTGGAGGGCTAAATGACAAGAGACAAGCTTTACAAATTTCAAAGGTAGGTATAATAGGTGGGTGAATTTTTCTAACAATTTTCATCATATTGTATGACAATTTTGATCAGCCAACTTGATGGTCGATTTCGTCAATGTTGGAGGCCTGATCTGATCACATGGTCTTCTAGAAAAAGGTTCCCCTATCAGTTACGGATCCATAGCCGTTGGAATCAGCTCATTTACTGATGTGGATAAGCAGATATGGGCAAAATACGAAAACAGGTCAGCACAGACGTCATTGAACATCAGCCAACTTGATGGTCGATTTCGTCAATATTAGAGGCCTGATCTGATCATATGGTCTTCTAGACAAAGGTTCCCGTATCAGTTACGGATCCATAGCCATTGGAATCAGCTCATGTGCTGATGTGGATAAGCAGATATGGGCAAAATACGAAAACAGGTCAGCACAGACGTCATTGCACATCAGCCAACTTGATGGTCGATTTCGCTAGGGAAAACGACTCCGTTTCAAGAAGTGTAAAACATGAAAAAGATAGATATGCCTCTTAGCTTTGCACGGATACAAATGTCAGCCTTATTGCTTCAGTGAAACTCCAGATATAGCTGATATGGCAAAAGGTGTCGGAACTGGAACGGAACTGGATTTGCCCTTAATTCTAGTAATCTGAAATCACTCAAAGAAACTTGTGAAAAACACCAAATTACATAAAAATATAAAAGATCATAAACACAATTAGACTAAACAATAATAACTCGTATTTGACACAAAACAATAATAAAACATAACTAAAAACTATATAATTATACGAGTTATCACACCCCCACACTTAGCTTTTTGCTAGTCCTCGAGCAAAATCAAATAAAAATAAAATAAGAAAATCTAATCTAATCCACTTTCATATTTAAGTTTGATGCACCCAAAAGAGTGTATCTTATTTAACCTTGCACTAAAAAGATAAATTGTAAGTATAGTAGTTAGCAAGGGTCGAGTCCTCAGGGATTGGGTTTTAGTTTATAAGTTAATAGTTTAAAACTTAAATTCAAGAACAATAAAAGAAAAGGGGTTTTTGAAGCCAGATTTAAACTAAAGTAAATAATAAGAATAAGATGCAAGGCGGTATAACCAGCCAATAAAAATATATATACTAAATTAGGCGGTATAACCAGCCAATAAAAATATATATACTAAATTAGGCGGTATAACCAGCCAATAAAAATAAAACAAAGTTAATATACAAATTAGGCGGTATAACCAGCCAATAAAAATAAATATAAAAAATAAGCAAACTAAAAGTAAGAAAACAAATAAGTAAGAAGAATCAAATATGAAAAATATGGTTAAGGTTTCATTCTCCACCACTAGACATCATTAAGAATCAATTTCAGATCTATCAATATCAACCAACTATCAAAGTTAACAACCGTAGATAACAACAAGCTCTGTTACCCCAATCTTTCCTTAGTTTGTCGTTAAATAGAACAAGCTCTCTATTTAATCTCTAACCATTAAACAACCTAGAATAAGCTCTCTAAATTCAATTTAATGGCAGCTTTATGATGAGAAAGATAGGTTGATCTAAGCAACAAACACATAAGCTCGGATTGTTCAACTTAGGTTATGTTCCACTTTGCAATTATTGAAAACTTGACCATAATCATTAATCACAAATTGCCACTTATGAATAGGAAATCAAGACAATTACACGGATCAAGACTCCTAAACTAGCAATAGATAATTATCAAGATCTATCTAGTTGTACACCTAAATAAATCAAGACAACATCATGAACAATTCTTTTAGAAGAACATAAGCAACTTTGATAGAAAATTAATGATAGATAGAATCTGAAAATTAATCACAAAACATGTCTAGGGCTTTGAAATCACCCTTAACCAAATAGAAGTTTAGCCTAGCATAGGCATTGTAAACATAAACATAAAATTAAAGAAAATCTAAGAAGAAAATAAAAGAAAGAAAGAAGAAGAGGAAGAATATTAATTATCCAACCTCTTGCTCTCTCTAAAGAAAAAGAAAACTAGAGAAAAGAAAGAAAACTAGAGAAAAGAAAGAAGAAGAAAACTTAGAGAATTTTATTAAAATGACTAATATCCTACCTATGTACAATATGATCCTCTACAATCATCCAAGGCCCTCTATTTATACACATTTTGGAAGGCTAAATGACAAGAGACAAGCTTTACAAATTTCAAAGGTAGGTATAATAGGTGGGTGAATTTTTCTAACAATTTTCGTCATATTGTATGACAATTTTGATCAGCCAACTTGATGGTCGATTTCGTCAATGTTGGAGGCCTGATCTGATCACATGGTCTTCTAGAAAAAGGTTCCCCTATCAGTTACGGATCCATAGCCGTTGGAATCAGCTCATTTGCTGATGTGGATAAGCAGATATGGGCAAAATACGAAAACATGTCAGCACAGACGTCATTGCACATCAGCCAACTTGATGGTCGATTTCGTCAATATTAGAGGCCTGATCTGATCATATGGTCTTCTAGACAAAGGTTCCCGTATCAGTTACGAATCCATAGCCATTGGAATCAGCTCATTTGCTGATGTGGATAAGCAGATATGGGCAAAATACGAAAACAGGTCAGCACAGACGTCATTGCACATCAGCCAACTTGATGGTCGATTTCGCTAGAGAAAACGACTCCGTTTCAAGAAGTATAAAACATGAAAAAGATAGATATGCCTCTTAGCTTTGCACGGCTACAAATTTCAGCCTTATTGCTTCAGTGAAACTCCAGATATAGCTGATATGGCAAAATGTGTCGGAACTGGAACTGAACTGGATTTGCCCTTAATTCTAGTAATCTGAAATCACTCAAAGAAACTTGTGAAAAACACCAAATTACATAAAAATATAAAAGATCATAAACACAATTAGACTAAACAATAATAACTCGTATTTGACACAAAACGATAATAAAACATAACTAAAAACTATATAATTATACGAGTTATCACACCCCCACACTTAGATTGTTGCTAGTCCCTAGCAACGACTTAATAAAAATAAAATAAGAAAATCTAATCTAATCCACTTTCGTAGGAAATCACGGTGGCACTTAGCATGTGACACAAGCCTTTAAACCCCTAGGTGTCCCTAGTGGACGAGTTTAGTCTCGTGAGGGTTTACTAGAACGATACCCACAAACATTGAAAAATTAAAATATAAATAAACTACATATAAATAAACTACATATACTAAAAATATTTACTCCTAATCCTTTCAATACAAATTAGAGACAATATTTGAACAAGTCTTATAAACTAATCAATAGCTTAAAAAAAAATTTCACAAAAAATCATGCTTGAATGTAAATTGTTTGAGTTAAGACAATATTAGCATAACATATCTCAATCAAAATAGTGCATGTTCAAATTTAATCTCAACTTCTCACATGGGATACTCTCTTGATTTTCACTCTTTAAAGTAGTGGTAAAGTGTTTACACTCAATCAATCTCATGAAAACACTTCTACCATATGCTTGCTTGTCCACCTATTCTCCACTAAAAGATCATGCAACTTCATAAATCAAGAGGTCTTTAATCAAGGTTGTAATGGGGCCAAGGGGTTTGTAATGTGGTTGAAGAACAAAAGGATAAAGATATCACAGAGGTTCCAAAGAGTTCATAAAGTTTAGAGACATAAAAAGATTATACAAAGAAACTTCTCAAAACTCTTTACAAGTACATAGTCACCTAGGCCGGATATTCATGTTGGGCCTTTTCTTCATTCTAAACAACTTTGTAACATCTTTTTCTTTTTCCACAAATTCAAGAGATGATTCATTTTTTTTTATATAGGAATGTATTTGCCAGTATTCCATTTCTTTTTCTCTTGACTTTTCTTTTCTTTTCCCCCCACACTTATTTCTTGTTTCTAACCAAAAAATATCCCTTGTCTTTGCAACTTGTCTCAAATCATGCTAATTCATCTTTGGAACAAAGGTAAAGATATAAGTATATTTAGGTTAGGGACAAGTTATGGTTACCAAAGAGATAGCTTATTCAATGTAGGCTCAAATTGGTTCACTAAGGGTGTGTTCTCTTGGAACATCAATAAGGGATGGTTGTTTGGCCCTGGCTAAAAATCCTAATGCCTCTATCATATTCATGTTGTCACATGCATCAATATAGTCTCAAACGGTTTAAAGCAAGTTCTAGAGAATCATGTAATCATAAGAGCACTCAAGAAAGAAATTAGATTGATTTGTATAATGCATCAATCATTTTAGGCTCAAAAACTCACAAGAATGATTATACAAGTCAGATTAAGTCTAAACATGCTTCTTTCTCAATCAACATATCATATTAACATTGGCTCATAAAAAGGTTGACATCAAGCTCAATTCTCATGAAAATCTTCTCACTAATAAATCTGTTTTAGACTTATGCAATTCATATCTCATCATTGTATTAAAAAGGAACTAAAACTCACAAAAAAAAATAATAATAATAAAGACTCATAAAAAAAAAAATAGTAGACAAAAATAAAAGAAATCCTAAATCATTCCCCCCACACTTAATTCTTACATTGTCCTCAATGTAAGTCTATTAACCCAAATGAAAGAATCATGTGTAAGAGAAAAGAACTAATAACATAAGAATAGGAATAACTAGACTCAAAACAAAACAAAACAAACTCATGCAACCTAAATAATTCTAAAATACTAAACAAATATTAACAAGTAAACATAAAAAATAAAAATAAAAACAATAAAAATAATAAAAGAAAAAGGAAAAGAAAGAGAAAGAGAAAGAGAAAGAGAAAGCAAATCTGAATATAGAAGGTTGGCAATTTCTTCTTTAATTGGGTTGCCTTCCCAATTAACACTTGAGTTAGTGTTTTGAACCTAACCAACACCCCTTCTTGGCTTTTTAGGCTTGTCAGGCTCATACATGAAATTTTCCAAATTTATGCGTTTGAGAGGAAGCTTTCTTTGCACAACAGTGGATGCATTCTCCATTACAAGTATTATTCCATCATCCTTGGTGGTGCATATCTCTTCGAGGAATGGTGCATCTTTTGGTACTTGTTGAATGACATCCACAAACAAACTGTTTAAGGTTTCCAGCGTGTCTTGTTCATGTTCATCCTCCTTGAACTTTGCAAATCTACAAGGAAAAGGTGGAGAAGAAACATTAGTAAAAAGTGGAACTTTAAACGTTACCTCAGGTGCCGAAATACTCTTATTTGTATTTGTGGCTTCATTATCCTCAAGAATAGAATCCATCTCTAATTCTGTCTCATCCTCATCTTGTTCATCATTCCTCAAGGTCACAATAGTAGTATTCTCCTTTGGGTTAATCATTGTTTGGGCAGAGAGTTCTTCAGATCTTTGTGCTACCCATACCACCATACTACTAGCCAATTGGCTCATTTGCTTTTCCAAACTCTTGATGCTTGCCCTTGTTTCCTGTTGAAATTGCAAAGTATTAGTAACAAGAGAATCGACAAGATCTTCTAAAGAAGTACCTGAGTTTTGAGTCATATGTGGTGGTTGAAGAAGATCTGGTTCTTGAGACCATGATTGATTGAAGCTAGATGGATGAGTGTAATTGGCATAAGGATCTACTTCTTGGTAATTTTCTGAGTAGCCATAATTAGTATGATCCCACCATCCCTCATGGTAAGTGTTTGAGTAATGATCATACTGTTGGTCTTGGAACACTTGATGGCCTTGACATCCTCCCATGGCCAATTGTTGAACTGGGTAGGTGAGATTGGCTTGTTGATTTTCCATGTTCATGTATGCCACCAACTCTTCAAGTGTTAGATTGCTCAATTCCATAGTTTTTTTTTTTTTTTTTTTTTTTCAAAATTTGATAAGAAAAACTTGTATGTACAAGAAAATAGAACTAATTAGAACTGAAAATAAGAATAAACCAAGTAACAAATAAACTAAAGAAAACAATCCCCGGCAACGGCGCCAAAAATTTGATGCACCCAAAAGAGTGTATCTTATTTAACCTTGCACTAAAAAGATAAATTGTAAGTATAGTAGTTAGCAAGGGTCGAGTCCTCAGGGATTGGGTTTTAGTTTATAAGTTAATAGTTTAAAACTTAAATTCAAGAACAATAAAAGAAAAGGGGTTTTTGAAGCCAGATTTAAACTAAAGTAAATAATAAGAATAAGATGCAAGGCGGTATAACCAGCCAATAAAAATATATATACTAAATTAGGCGGTATAACCAGCCAATAAAAATATATATACTAAATTAGGCGGTATAACCAGCCAATAAAAATAAAACAAAGTTAATATACAAATTAGGCGGTATAACCAGCCAATAAAAATAAATATAAAAAATAAGCAAACTAAAAGTAAGAAAACAAATAAGTAAGAAGAATCAAATATGAAAAATATGGTTAAGGTTTCATTCTCCACCACTAGACATCATTAAGAATCAATTTCAGATCTATCAATATCAACCAACTATCAAAGTTAACAACCGTAGATAACAACAAGCTCTGTTACCCCAATCTTTCCTTAGTTTGTCGTTAAATAGAACAAGCTCTCTATTTAATCTCTAACCATTAAACAACCTAGAATAAGCTCTCTAAATTCAATTTAATGGCAGCTTTATGATGAGAAAGATAGGTTGATCTAAGCAACAAACACATAAGCTCGGATTGTTCAACTTAGGTTATGTTCCACTTTGCAATTATTGAAAACTTGACCATAATCATTAATCACAAATTGCCACTTATGAATAGGAAATCAAGACAATTACACGGATCAAGACTCCTAAACTAGCAATAGATAATTATCAAGATCTATCTAGTTGTACACCTAAATAAATCAAGACAATATCATGAACAATTCTTTTAGAAGAACATAAGCAACTTTGATAGAAAATTAATGATAGATAGAATCTGAAAATTAATCACAAAACATGTCTAGGGCTTTGAAATCACCCTTAACCAAATAGAAGTTTAGCCTAGCATAGGCATTGTAAACATAAACATAAAATTAAAGAAAATCTAAGAAGAAAATAAAAGAAAGAAAGAAGAAGAGGAAGAATATTAATTATCCAACCTCTTGCTCTCTCTAAAGAAAAAGAAAACTAGAGAAAAGAAAGAAAACTAGAGAAAAGAAAGAAGAAGAAAACTTAGAGAATTTTATTAAAATGACTAATATCCTACCTATGTACAATATGATCCTCTACAATCATCCAAGGCCCTCTATTTATACACATTTTGGAAGGCTAAATGACAAGAGACAAGCTTTACAAATTTCAAAGGTAGGTATAATAGGTGGGTGAATTTTTCTAACAATTTTCGTCATATTGTATGACAATTTTGATCAGCCAACTTGATGGTCGATTTCGTCAATGTTGGAGGCCTGATCTGATCACATGGTCTTCTAGAAAAAGGTTCCCCTATCAGTTACAGATCCATAGCCGTTGGAATCAGCTCATTTGCTGATGTGGATAAGCAGATATGGGCAAAATACGAAAACATGTCAGCACAGACGTCATTGCACATCAGCCAACTTGATGGTCGATTTCGTCAATATTAGAGGCCTGATCTGATCATATGGTCTTCTAGACAAAGGTTCCCGTATCAGTTACGAATCCATAGCCATTGGAATCAGCTCATTTGCTGATGTGGATAAGCAGATATGGGCAAAATACGAAAACAGGTCAGCACAGACGTCATTGCACATCAGCCAACTTGATGGTCGATTTCGCTAGAGAAAACGACTCCGTTTCAAGAAGTATAAAACATGAAAAAGATAGATATGCCTCTTATCTTTGCACGGCTACAAATTTCAGCCTTATTGCTTCAGTGAAACTCCAGATATAGCTGATATGGCAAAATGTGTCGGAACTGGAACTGAACTGGATTTGCCCTTAATTCTAGTAATCTGAAATCACTCAAAGAAACTTGTGAAAAACACCAAATTACATAAAAATATAAAAGATCATAAACACAATTAGACTAAACAATAATAACTCGTATTTGACACAAAACGATAATAAAACATAAATAAAAACTATATAATTATACGAGTTATCAACCGCCTTGCATCTTATTCTTATTATTTACTTTAGTTTAAATCTGGCTTCAAAAACCCCTTTTCTTTTATTGTTCTTGAATTTAAGTTTTAAACTATTAACTTATAAACTAAAACCCAATCCCTGAGGACTCGACCCTTGCTAACTACTATACTTACAATTTATCTTTTTAGTGCAAGGTTAAATAAGATACACTCTTTTGGGTGCATCACAAATCATGCTAATTCATCTTTGGAACAAAGGTAAAGATATAAGTATATTTAGGTTAGGGACAAGTTATGGTTACCTGATGCACCCAAAAGAGTGTATCTTATTTAACCTTGCACTAAAAAGATAAATTGTAAGTATAGTAGTTAGCAAGGGTCGAGTCCTCAGGGATTGGGATTTAGTTTATAAGTTAATAGTTTAAAACTTACGTTCAAAGAAAACAATAAAAGAAAAGGGGTTTTTGAAGCCAGATTTAAACTAAAGTAAATAATAAGAATAAAATGCAAGGCGGTATAACCAGCCAATAAAAATATATATACTAAATTAGGCGGTATAACCAGCCAATCAAAATATATATACTAAATTAGGCGGTATAACCAGCCAATAAAAATATAACAAAGTTAATATACAAATTAGGCGGTATAACCAGCCAATAAAAATAAATATACTTTTAAAAATAAGCAAACTAGAAAAGTAAGAAAACAAGTAAGTAAGACGAATCAAATATGAAAAATATGGTTAAGGTTTCATTCTCCACCACTAGACATCATTAAGAATCAATTTCAGATCTATCAATATCAACCAACTATCAAAGTTAACAACCGTAGATAACAACAAGCTCTGTTATCCCAATCTTTCCTTAGTTTGTCGTTAAATAGAACAAGCTCTCTATTTAATCTCTAACCATCAAACAACCTAGAATAAGCTCTCTAAGTTCAATTTAATGGCAGCTTTATGATGAGAAAGATAGGTTGATCTAAGCAACAAACACATAAGCTCGGATTGTTCAACTTAGGTTATGTTCCACTTTGCAATTATTGAAAACTTGACCATAATCATTAATCACAAATTGCCACTTATGAATAGGAAATCAAGACAATTACACGGATCAAGACTCCTAAACTAGCAATAGATAATTATCAAGATCTATCTAGTTGTACACCTAAACAAATCAAGACAACATCATGAACAATTCTTGTAGAAGAACATAAGCAACTTTGATAGAAAATTAATGATAGATAGAATCTGAAAATCAATTATAAAACATGTCTAGGGCTTTGAAATCACCCTTAACCAAATAGATGTTTAGCCTAGCATAGGCATTATAAACATAAACATAAAATTAAAGAAAATCTAAGAAGAAAATAAAAGAAAGAAAGAAGAAGAGGAAGAATATTAATTATCCAACCTCTTGCTCTCTCTAAAGAAAAAGAAAACTAGAGAAAAGAAAGAAGAAGAAAACTTAGAGAATTTTATTAAAATGGCTAATATCCTACCTATGTACAATATGATCCTCTACAATCATCCAAGGCCCTCTATTTATACACATTTTGGAGGGCTAAATGACAAGAGACAAGCTTTACAAATTTCAAAGGTAGGTATAATAGGTGGGTGTATTTTTCTAACAATTTTCGTCATATTGTATGACCATTTTGATCAGCCAACTTGATGGTCGATTTTGTCAATTCTGGAGGCCTGATCTGATCACATGGTCTTCTAGAAAAATGTTCCCCTATGAGTTACTGATTCATAGCCGTTGGAATCAGCTCATTGGCTGATGTGGAGAAGAAGATATGGGCAAAATACGAAAACAGGTCAGCACAAACGTCATTGCACATCAGCCAACTTGATGGTCGATTTCTTCAATATTGGAGGCTTTATCTGATCACATGGTCTTCTATACAAATGTTCCCCTATCAGTTAGTGATCCATATCCGTTAGAATCAGCTCATTTGCTGATGTGTATCGGACGATATGGTCAAAATGCGAAAACTGCTCAGGACAGACGTCATTGCACATCAGCCAACTTGATGGTTGATTTCGCTAGGGAAAACGACTCCGTTTCAAGAAGTGTAAAACATGAAAAAGATAGTATGCCTCTTAACTTTGCACGGTTAAAATTTCAGCCTTATTGCTTCAGTGAAACTCCAGATATAGCTGATATGGCAAAAGGTGTCAGAACTGGAACTGAACTGGATTTGCCCTTAATTCTAGTAATCTGAAATCACTCAAAGAAACTTGTGAAAAACACCAAATTACATAAAAATATAAAAGATCATAAACACAATTAGACTAAACAATAATAACTCGTATTTGACACAAAACAATAATAAAACATAACTAAAAACTATATAATTATACGAGTTATCACACCCCCACACTTAGATTGTTGCTAGTCCCTAGCAACGACTCAATAAAAATAAAATAAGAAAATCTAATCTAATCCATTTTCGTAGGAAATCACGGTGGCACTTAGCATGTGACACAAGCCTTTAAACCCCTAGGTGTCCCTAGTGGACGAGTTTAGTCTCGTGAGGGTTTACTAGGACGATACCCACAAACATTGAAAACATAAGAAAAACTAAAAATAATAATTATAACTAATCCTTCCAATATAAATTAGAGATAATCATTGGACAAGTCTTAAAAACTAATCAATAGCTCAAACAAATTCACAAAAAAATCTTGCTTGAATGTAAATAGTTTGAGTTAAGCCAATATTAACATAACATATTTCAATCAAAATAGTGCATATTCAAACTTAATCTCAACTTCTCACATGGGATACTCCCTTGATTTTCACTCTTTAAAGTAGTGGTAAAGTGTTTACCCTCAATCAATCTCATGAAAACACTTCTACCATATGCTTGCTTGTCCACCTATTCTCCACTAAAAGATCATGCAACTTCATAAATCAAGAGGTCTTTAATCAAGGTTGTAATGGGGCCAAGGGGTTTGTAATGTGGTTGAAGAACAAAAGGATAAAGATATCACAAAGGTTCCAAAGAGTTCATAAAGTTTAGAGACATAAAAAGATTATACAAAGAAACTTCTCAAAACTCTTTACAAGTACATAGTCACCTAGGCCGGATATTCATGTTGGGCCTTTTCTTCATTCTAAACAACTTTGTAACATCTTTTTCTTTTTCCACAAATTCAAGAGATGATTCATATATATTTTTTTTTACATTGTATTTTCCAGTATTCCATTTCTTTTTCTCTTGACTTTTCTTTTCTTTCCCCCCCACACTTATTTCTTGTTTCTAACCAAAAAATATCCCTTGTCTTTGCAACTTGTCTCAAATCATGCTAATTCATCTTTGGAACAAAGGTAAAGATATAAGTATATTTAGGTTAGGGACAAGTTATGGTTACCAAAGAGATAGCTTATTGAATGTAGGCTCAAATTGGTTCACTAAGGGTGTGTTCTCTTGGAACATCAATAAGGGATGGCTGTTTGGCCCTGGCTAAAAATCCTAATGCCTCTATCATATTCATGTTGTCACATGCATCAATATAGTCTCAAACGGTTTAAAGCAAGTTCTAGAGAATCATGGAATCATAAGAGCACTCAAGAAAGAAATTAGATTGATTTGTATAATGCATCAATCATTATAGGCTCAAAAACTCACAAGGATGATTATACAAGTCAGATTAAGTCTAAACATGCTTCTTTCTCAATCAACATATCATATTAACATTGGCTCATAAAAAGGTTGACATCAAGCTCAATTCTCATGAAAATCTTCTCACTAATAAATCTGTTTTAGACTTATGCAATTCATATCTCATCATTGTATTAAAAAGGAACTAAAACACACTAAAATAATAATAATAATAATAATAAAGACTCATAAAAAAAATAGTAGACAAAAATAAAAGAAATCCTAAATCATTCCCCCCACACTTAATTCTTACATTGTCCTCAATGTAAGTCTATTAACCCAAATGAAAGAACCATGTGTAAGAGAAAAGAACTAATAACATAAGAATAGGAACAACTAAGACTCAAAACAAAACAAAACAAACTCATGCAACCTAAATAATCCTAAAATACTAAACAAAAATTAACAAGTAAACATAAAAAGATTAAAATCAAACTGACAAGGTATGTCTCAAGTCTCCCTTACTCAGACCTTGTCCAGAATGAATACTTCTAAATTGCTTAAAACACAACAAACTTTTTTTTTTTTTTTTGAAAAGAAGAAATCAAACTGACAAGGTATGTCTCAAGTCTCCCTTACTCAGACCTTGTTCAGAATGAATACTTCTAAATGGCTTAAAACACATCAAATTTTTTTTATTTTTTTATTTTTAAATTAGCAAAATATGTTCCTTACCCCCTACTAAAGGTAGAATTTAGGAGATATTACCTGCAGAGGTTGCTAACCACTTATTATAACTGAGACACAACAAACAAAATGTTAGATAATGTCACAAAGACAAAGTACAATCCACTCCTTGCTCGTCCATATCTCTTTTTCTTTTTCCGAGCGTTTGCGAAACAACCGTAGCAGATAAACACTCATAAACTTGGAGCTTTTTGAGTAAATCTTCAATGGTTGTAGCAGAAATTATGGTTCTCCTTGCCTCTGAAAACATGAATCCATTATCCACAGCATTATCTAAATATGAAAGCAAATTACTAAAATAACCATTAATATTAAGCAAACCAATGGGTTTCTTATTTGTGACCAAAGATGACCAAGAAGCTACGCAAGCTATTTCTTCCAATGTACCCAGACCTCCTGGTAAAGCAATGAATGCATCGGCAGAATGGTACATGATTGTTATCCGTTCAGGGATACTCCTGACTTGTATTTCCTTACCCACGGTAGGTCCACAAAAACTTGTGAATAGTTTTGGCACGATTCCAAGAACTGGACTTCCTCCGGCGTGTGCTGCTGTAGCGACTGCTCCAATTAAACCCGTACTACCGCCTCCATAAATCAACTGGATCTTTTCTTGGGCAAGTATTACTCCAACTCTTATGGCTTCATCAGCGAATATGTTATTTTTCCCTGGATAAGCACCTCCAAAGACACAAATTTTTTTAATGCGTTGGGACGAAGTACTTTCCATTTTTTTTTCTTTTTCGAGTGCCTGAAAGAGAATGAGTACATGGTGTAATATATAGAGGACTGAGTAGTGAATCAGACAAGAGTAATAATGTCGCCGAAAGTGTATCTGACCTGTCAGAAGAAAATATTAACCTAACAAAAGATTTTTGCGTGATTTCAGGAAGAAAATCAAAAAGAGAAGAAAAAATCAACCGTAAAAGACAAATAAAAAAAAACGAGAATAATTACACAAATCGAACAACACGTAAATTAAACCAAAATAAAGTTATTGCAAATCAAACCAAAAACTGAGAAGTCATTTATTGTAGTTGTGATTGTGGCTCACATCTTCCTCTGGTTTTACGTCCAGAAACGGCTTAAACGCCTTCTATGAGTCGAGGATATGCTTCCCATCCAGTTTTCTTACAAGCTGGCAAACAGGGTCTTTTAACATCAGATTCCCAAGATGTTGCCATTCCCTTTGGAATTGCGGCCATAAATCAAGAATTTCTCTTTGTACGTCTCCACTAGGATGCGTCTCAAGAGAAAGTTGGATATTACCCAAATTCTCCTTACTCAGTCCATCCTTAATGAATTCAATTTTATCATCTCGATTAGAGGACGGAATCCCAATAGAATGACATTTACCGTTACACGTCCATCGTGCACATTTGTGGCAATTTGAACTCATGCGCTTTGCTCGTCGCTTCTTTGCAAAAGTGCTTCTACCTGTACCTGGTAAATGCAAAATAGGAAGATATTCATCTTCATGTACCTTGGCTTCAATTATCCAACGTATATCTCCAGGAATCCCTTTGTGCATAAGCATTCTTAATCTTTCAAATCGAACTTGGTAAAGCTTCAGTAAAATATTTCGAGGAAAAGGAGGAAATCATTTCTGCAATCTTGTGAGAATATCATCCATCCTGAAAAAAAAATGAAAGAGAAATTGAAAGAGAAATTTATATACAATATCAGTTTTGTGGGTAGCTGATAGAACCGATTTAAATAATCACGGAGTACCGTTATCCGCGATTTAACCGGGGTTAAAAAAAAAAATTATATTTACATCTAGTGTTTTTCAAAACAAGGATCAGAAAGAAAAACAACATAAAAAGACTCAAAAACAAAACACTCTAAATAAAATCCTAAATTCTCCCCCCACACATAATTCTTACATTGTCATTAATGTAATGCTATTATCCCCCAATGCAAGAATTATATGTAAGAGAAAAGAACTATTAAACAAAAGAAACTTATGCAGCCTAAATGAACTTAAAAGCAGTAAACACAATTAACAAAGAAACATAAGAAATAAAATAAAAACAATAAAAATAATAAAAGAAAAAGGAAAAGAAAGAGAAAGCAAATCTGAATATGGAAGGTTGGCAATTTCATCTTTAATTGGGCTGCCTTCCCAATTAACACTTGAGTTAGTGTTTTGAATCTAACCAACACCCCTTCTTGGCTTTTTAGGCTTGTCAGGCTCATACATGAAATTTCCCAAATTTATGCGTTTGAGAGGAAGCTTTCTTTGCACAACAGTGGATGCATTCTCCATTACAAGTATTATTCCATCATCCTTGGTGGTGCATATCTCATCGAGGAATGGTGCATCTTTTGGTACTTGTTGAATGGCATCCACAAATAAACTGTTTAAGGTTTCCAGGATGTCTTGTTCATGTTCCTCCTCCTTGAACTTTGCGAATCTACTAGGAAAAGGTGGAGAAGAAACATTAGCAAAAATTGGAATCTTAAACGTTACCTCCGGTGTCGAAATACTCTTATTTGGATCTGTGGCTTTATTATCCTCAAGAATAGAATCCATCTCTAATTTTGTCTCATCCTCATCTTGTTCCTCATTCCTGAAGGTCATAATAGTAGCATTCTCCTTTGGGTTAATCATCGTTTGGGCAGGGAGTTCTTCAGATCTTTATGCTACCCATCCCACCATACTACTAGCCAATTGGCTCATTTGCTTTTCCAAACTCTGGATGCTTGCCCTTGTTTCCTGTTGAAATTGCAAAGTATTAGTAACAAGAGAATAGACAAGATCTTCTAAAGAAGTACCTGAGTTTTGAGTCATATGTGATGGCTGAAAAAGATCTGATTCTTGAGACCATGATTGATTGAAGATAGATGGATGAGTGTAATTGGCATAAGGATCTACTTCTTGGAAATTTTTTGAGTAGCCATAATTAGTATGATCCCACCATCCCTCATGGTAAGTGTTTGAGTAATGATCATGCAGTTGGTCTTGGAACACTTGATGGCCTTGACATCCTCCCATGGCAAATTGTTGAACTGGGAAGGTGAGATTGGCTTGTTGATTCTCCATGTTCATGTATGCCACCAACTCTTCAAGTGTTAGATTGAACAATTCCATCGTTTTTTTTATTTTTTTTTTCAAAATTTGATAAGAAAAACCCGTATGTACAAGAAAACAAAACTCATTAGAACTGAAAATAAGAATAAACCAAGTAACAAATAAACTAAAGAAAACAATCCCCGGCAACGGCGCCAAAAATTTGATGCACCCAAAAGAGTGTATCTTATTTAACCTTGCACTAAAAAGATAAATTGTAAGTATAGTAGTTAGCAAGGGTCGAGTCCTCAGGGATTGGGTTTTAGTTTATAAGTTAATAGTTTAAAACTTACGTTCAAAGAAAACAATAAAAGAAAAGGGGTTTTTGAAGCCAGATTTAAACTAAAGTAAATAATAAGAATAAAATGCAAGGCGGTATAACCAGCCAATAAAAATATATATACTAAATTAGGCGGTATAACCAGCCAATCAAAATATATATACTAAATTAGGCGGTATAACCAGCCAATAAAAATATAACAAAGTTAATATACAAATTAGGCGGTATAACCAGCCAATAAAAATAAATATACTTTTAAAAATAAGCAAACTAGAAAAGTAAGAAAACAAGTAAGTAAGACGAATCAAATATGAAAAATATGGTTAAGTTTTCATTCTCCACCACTAGACATCATTAAGAATCAATTTCAGATCTATCAATATCAACCAACTATCAAAGTTAACAACCGTAGATAACAACAAGCTCTGTTATCCCAATCTTTCCTTAGTTTGTCGTTAAATAGAACAAGCTCTCTATTTAATCTCTAACCATCAAACAACCTAGAATAAGCTCTCTAAGTTCAATTTAATGGCAGCTTTATGATGAGAAAGATAGGTTGATCTAAGCAACAAACACATAAGCTCGGATTGTTCAACTTAGGTTATGTTCCACTTTGCAATTATTGAAAACTTGACCATAATCATTAATCACAAATTGCCACTTATGAATAGGAAATCAAGACAATTACACGGATCAAGACTCCTAAACTAGCAATAGATAATTATCAAGATCTATCTAGTTGTACACCTAAACAAATCAAGACAACATCATGAACAATTCTTGTAGAAGAACATAAGCAACTTTGATAGAAAATTAATGATAGATAGAATCTGAAAATCAATTATAAAACATGTCTAGGGCTTTGAAATCACCCTTAACCAAATAGAAGTTTAGCCTAGCATAGGCATTATAAACATAAACATAAAATTAAAGAAAATCTAAGAAGAAAATAAAAGAAAGAAAGAAGAAGAGGAAGAATATTAATTATCCAACCTCTTGCTCTCTCTAA
Source organism: Fremontodendron californicum (assembly GCA_030761205.1). Lineage (NCBI taxonomy): Eukaryota > Viridiplantae > Streptophyta > Magnoliopsida > Malvales > Malvaceae > Fremontodendron > Fremontodendron californicum. The sequence goes on along the minus strand of JAULJL010000019.1, from coordinate 3,312,416 downwards.
AGAAAAAGAAAACTAGAGAAAAGAAAGAAAACTAGAGAAAAGAAAGAAGAAGAAAACTTAGAGAATTTTATTAAAATGGCTAATATCCTACCTATGTACAATATGATCCTCTACAATAATCCAAGGCCCTCTATTTATACACATTTTGGAGGGCTAAATGACAAGAGACAAGCTTTACAAATTTCAAAGGTAGGTATAATAGGTGGGTGCATTTTTCTAACAATTTTCGTCATATTGTATGACCATTTTGATCAGCCAACTTGATGGTCGATTTTGTCAATTCTGGAGGCCTGATCTGATCACATGGTCTTCTAGAAAAATGTTCCCCTATGAGTTACTGATTCATAGCCGTTAGAATCAGCTCATTGGCTGATGTGGAGAAGAAGATATGGGCAAAATAAGAAAACAGGTCAGCACAGACGTCATTGCACATCAGCCAACTTGATGGTCGATTTATTCAATATTGGAGGCTTTATCTGATCACATGGTCTTCTAGACAAATGTTCCCCTATCAGTTAGTGATCCATAGCCGTTAGAATCAGCTCATTTGCTGATGTGTATCGGACGATATGGTCAAAATGCGAAAACTGCTCAGGACAGACGTCATTGCACATCAGCCAACTTGATGGTTGATTTCGCTAGGGAAAACGACTCCGTTTCAAGAAGTGTAAAACATGAAAAAGATAGATATGCTTCTTAACTTTGCACGGTTAAAATTTCAGCCTTATTGCTTCAGTGAAACTCCAGATATAGCTGATATGGCAAAAGGTGTCAGAACTGGAACTGAACTGGATTTGCCCTTAATTCTAGTAATCTGAAATCTCTCAAAGAAACTTGTGAAAAACACCAAATTACATAAAAATATAAAAGATCATAAACACAATTAGACTAAACAATAATAACTCGTATTTGACACAAAACAATAATAAAACATAACTAAAAACTATATAATTATACGAGTTATCATTACCAAAGAGATAGCTTATTCAATGTAGGCTCAAATTGGTTCACTAAGGGTGTGTTCTCTTGGAACATCAATAAGGGATGGTTGTTTGGCCCTGGCTAAAAATCCTAATGCCTCTATCATATTCATGTTGTCACATGCATCAATATAGTCTCAAACGGTTTAAAGCAAGTTCTAGAGAATCATGTAATCATAAGAGCACTCAAGAAAGAAATTAGATTGATTTGTATAATGCATCAATCATTTTAGGCTCAAAAACTCACAAGAATGATTATACAAGTCAGATTAAGTCTAAACATGCTTCTTTCTCAATCAACATATCATATTAACATTGGCTCATAAAAAGGTTGACATCAAGCTCAATTCTCATGAAAATCTTCTCACTAATAAATATGTTTTAGACTTATGCAATTCATATCTCATCATTGTATTAAAAAGGAACTAAAACACACTAAAAAATAATAATAATAATAAAGACTCATAAAAAAAAATAGTAGACAAAAATAAAAGAAATCCTAAATCATTCCCCCCACACTTAATTCTTACATTGTCCTCAATGTAAGTCTATTAACCCAAATGAAAGAATCATGTGTAAGAGAAAAGAACTAATAACATAAGAATAGGAATAACTAGACTCAAAACAAAACAAACTCATGCAACCTAAATAATCCTAAAATACTAAACAAAAATTAACAAGTAAACGTAAAAAGATTAAAATCAAACTGACAAGGTATGTCTCAAGTCTCCCTTACTCAGACCTTGTTCAGAATGAATACTTCTAAATTGCTTAAAACACAACAAACTCTTTTTTTTTTTTTTTGAAAAGAAGAAATCAAACTGACAAGGTATGTTTCAAGTCTCCCTTACTCAGACCTTGTTCAGAATGAATACTTCTAAATTGCTTAAAACACAACAAACTATTTTTTTTTTTTTAAGAAGGTAAAATTTAGGAGATATTACCTGTAGAGGTTGCTAACCACTTATTATAACTGAGACACAACAAACAAAATGTTAGATAATGTCACAAAGACAAAGTGCAATCCACTCCTTGCTCGTCCATATCTCTTTTTCTTTTTCCGAGCGTTTGCGAAACAACCGTAGCAGATAAATACTCATAAGCTTGGAGCTTTTTGAGTAAATCTTCAATGGTTGTAGCAGAAATTATGGTTCTCCTTGCCTCTGAAAACATGAATCCATTATCCACAGCATTATCTAAATATGAAAGCAAATTACTAAAATAACCATTAATATTAAGCAAACCAATGGGTTTCTTATTTGTGACCAAAGATGACCAAGAAGCCACGCAAGCTATTTCTTCCAATGTACCCAGACCTCCTGGTAAAGCAATGAATGCATCGGCAGAATGGTACATGATTGTTATCCGTTCAGGGATACTCCAGACTTGTATTTCCTTACCCAAGGTAGGTCCACAAAAATCTGTGAATAGTTTTGGCACGATTCCTAGAACTGGACTTCCTACGGCGTGTGCTGCTGTAGCGACTGCTCCCATTAAACCCGTACTACCGCCTCCATAAATCAACTGGATCTTTTGTTGGGCAAGTATTACTCCAACTCTTATGGCTTCATCAGCGAATATGTTATTTTTCCCTGGATAAGCACCTCCAAAAACACAAATTTTTTTAATGCGTTGGGACGAAGTACTTTCCATTTTTTTTTTTCTTTTTTTCGAGTGCCTGAAAGAGAATGAGTACATGGTGTAATATATAGAGGACTGAGTAGTGAATCAGACAAGAGTAATAATGTCGCCGAAAGTGTATCTGACCTGTCAGAAGAAAATGTTATCCTAACAAAAGATTTTTGCGTGATTTCAGGAAGAAAATAAAAAAGAGAAGAAAAATCAATCGTAAAAGTCAAATAAAAAAAATGAGAATAATTACACAAATCGAATAACACGTAAATTAAACCGAAATAAAGTTATTGCAAATCAAACCAAAAGCTGAGAAGTCATTTATTGTAGTTGTGATTGTGGTGATAACTCGTATAATTATATAGTTTTTAGTTATGTTTTATTAATGTTTTGTGTCAAATACGAGTTATTATTGTTTAGTCTAATTGTGTTTATGATCTTTTATATTTTTATGTATTTTGGTGTTTTTCACAAGTTTCTTTGAGTGATTTCAGATTACTAGAATTAAGGGCAAATCCAGTTCAGTTTCAGTTCCGACACCTTTTGCCATATCAGCTATATCTCGAGTTTCACTGAAGCAATAAGGCTGAAATTTGTAGCCATGCAAAGCTAAGAGGCATATATATCTTTTTCATGTTTTACACTTCTTAAAACGGAGTCGTTTTCCCTAGCGAAATCGACCATCAAGTTGGCTGATGTGCAATGACGTCTGTGCTGACATGTTTTCGTATTATGCCCATATCTGCTTAACCACATCAGCAAATGAGCTGATTCCAACGGCTATGGTTCCGTAACTGATTGGGGAACCTTTTTATAGAAGACCATGTGATCAGATCAGGCCTCCAATATTGAAGAAATCGACCATCAATGTGGCTGATGTGCAATGACGTCTGTGCTAACATGTTTTCGTATTTTGCCCATATCTGCTTAACCACATCAGAAAATGAGCTGATTCCAACGGCTATGGTTCCGTAACTGATTGGGGAACCTTTTTCTAGAAGACCATGTGATCAGATCAGGCCTCCAATATTGACGAAATCGACCATAAAGTTGGCTGATCAAAATCGTCATATACCTACCTTTGAAATTTGTAAAGCTTGTCTCTTGTCATTTAGCCCTCCAAAATGTGTATAAATAGAGGGCCTTGGATGATTGTAAGGGATTATATTGTACATAGGTAGGATATTAGCCATTTTAATAAAATTCTCTAAGTTTTCTTCTTCTTTATTTTCTCTAGTTTTCTTTCTTTTCTCTAGTTTTCTTTTTCTTTAGAGAGAGCAAGAGGTTGGATAATTAATATTCTTCCTCTTCTTCTTTCTTTCTTTTATTTTCTTCTTAGATTTTCTTTAATTTTATCTTTATGATTATAATGCCTATGCTAGGCTAAACTTCTATTTGGTTAAGGGTGATTTCAAAGCCCTAGACATGTTTTATGATTGATTTTCAGATTCTATCTATCATTAATTTTCTATCAAAGTTGCTTATGTTCTTCTACAAGAATTGTTCATGATGTTGTCTTGATTTGTTTAGGTGTACAACTAGATAGATCTTGATAATTATCTATTGCTAGTTTAGGAGTCTTGATCCGTGTAATTGTCTTGATTTCCTATTCATAAGTGGCAATTTGTGATTAATGATTATGGTCAAGTTTTCAATAATTGCAAAGTGGAACATAACCTAAGTTGAACAATCCGAGCTTATGTGTTTGTTGCTTAGATCAACCTATCTTTCTCATCATAAAGCTGCCATTAAATTGAATTTAGAGAGCTTATTCTAGGTTGTTTAATGGTTAGAGATTAAATAGAGAGCTTGTTCTATTTAACGACAAACTAAGGAAAGATTGGGATAACAGAGCTTGTTGTTATCTACGGTTGTTAACTTTGATAGTTGGTTGATATTGATAGATCTGAAATTGATTCTTAATGATGTCTAGTGGTGGAGAATGAAACCTTAACCATATTTTTCATATTTGATTCTTCTTACTTACTTGTTTTCTTACTTTTCTAGTTTGCTTATTTTTAAAAGTATATTTATTTTTATTGGCTGGTTATACCGCCTAATTTATATATTAACTTTGTTTTACTTTTATTGGCTGGTTATACCGCCTAATTTAGTATATATATTTTTATTGGCTGGTTATACCGCCTAATTTAGTATATATATTTTTATTGGCTGGTTATACCGCCTTGCATCTTCTTCTTATTATTTACTTTAGTTTAAATCTGGCTTAAAAAACCCCTTTTCTTTTATTGTTCTTGAATTTAAGTTTTAAACTATTAACTTATAAACTAAAACCCAATCCCTGAGGACTCGACCCTTGCTAACTACTATACTTACAATTTATCTTTTTAGTGCAAGGTTAAATAAGATACACTCTTTTGGGTGCATCAAATTTTTGGCGCCGTTGCCGGGGATTGCTTTCTTTAGTTTATTAGTTCATTGGTTTATTCTTATTTTCAGTTGTAATTAATTTTATTTTTCTTGTACATACAAGTTTTTCTTATGAAATTTTGAAAAAAAAAAAAAAAAAAAAAAAAACGATGGAATTGAGCAATCTAACACTTGAAGAGTTGGTGGCATACATGAACATGGAAAATCAACAAACCAATCTCACCTACCCAGTTCAACAATTGGCCATGGGAGGATGTCAAGGCCATCAAGTGTTCCAAGACCAACAGTATGATCATTACTCAAACACTTACCATGAGGGATGGTGGGATCATACTAATTATGGCTACTCGAAAAATTACCAAGAAGTAGATCCTTATGCCAATTACACTCATCCATCTAGATTTAATCAATCATGGTCTCAAGAACCAGATCTTTTTCAGCCACTACATATGACTCAAAACTCAGGTACTTCTTTAGAAGATCTTGTCGATTCTCTTGTTACTAATACTTTGCAATTTCAACAGGAAACAAGGGCAAGTATCCAGAGTTTGGAAAGGCAAATGAGCCTATTGGCTAGTAGTATGGTGGTATGGGTAGCACAAAGATCTGAAGAACTCTCTGCCCAAACGATGATTAACCCAAAGGAGAATACTACTATTGTGACCTTGAGGAATGAGGAACAAGATGAGGATGAGACAGAATTAGAGATGGATTCTATTCTTGAGGATAATGAAGCCACAAATACAAATAAGAGTATTTCGGCACCTGAGGTAACGTTTGAGATTCCAATTTTTACTAATGTTTCGTCTCCACCTTTTCCTAGTAGATTCGCAAAGTTCAAGGAGGATGAACATGAACAAGACACGCTGGAAACCTTAAACAGTTTGTTTGTGGATGTCATTCAACAAGTACCAAAAGATGCATCATTCCTCGATGAGATATGCACCACCAAGGATGATGGAATAATACTTGTAATGGAGAATACATCCACTGTTGTGCAAAGAAAGCTACCTCTCAAACGCATAAATTTGGGAAATTTCATGTATGAGCCTGACAAGCGTAAAAAGCCAAGAAAGGGTGTTGGTTAGATTCAAAACACTAACTCAAGTGTTAATTGGGAAGGCAGCCCAATTAAAGATGAAATTACCAACCTTCCATATTCAGATTTGCTTTCTCTTTCTTTTCCTTTTTCTTTTATTATTTTTATTGTTTTTATTTTATTTCTTATGTTTCTTTGTTAATTGTGTTTACTGTTTCTAAGTTCATTTAGGCTGCATAAGTTTATTTTGTTTATTAGTTCTTTTCACTTACACATGATTCTTTCATTTGGGATTAATAGCATTACATTAATGACAATGTAAAAATTATGTGTGGGAGGAAGAATTTAGGATTTTATTTAGAGTGTTTTGTTTTTGAGTCTTTTATGTTGTTTTTCTTTCTGATCCTTGTTTTGAAAATAACTAGATGTAAATATAATTTTTTATTTTTTTAACCCCGGTTAAATGGCGGATAACGGTACTCCGTGATTACTTAAATCGGTTCCATCAGCTACCCACAAAACTGATATTGTATATAAATTTCTCTTCCAATTTCTCTTTCAATTTTTTTTCATTTTTTTTTCAGGATGGATGATATTCTCACAAGATTGCAGAAACGATTTCCTCCCTTTCCTCGAAATATTTTACTGAAGCTTTACCAAGTTCGATTTGAAAGATTAAGAATGCTTATGCACAAAGGGATTCCTGGAGACATACGTTGGATAATTGAAGCCAAGGTACGTGAAGATGAATATCTTCCTATTTTGCATTTACCAGGTACAGGTAGAAGCACTTTTGCAAAGAAGCGACGAGCAAAGCGCATGAGTTCAAATTGCCACAAATGTGCACGATGGACGTGTAATGGTAAATGTCGTTCTATTGGGATTCCGTCCTCTAATCGAGATGATAAAATTGAATTCATTAAGGATGGACTGAGTAAGGAGAATTTGGGTAATATCCAACTTTCTCTTGAGACGCATCCTAGTGGAGACGTACAAAGAGAAATTCTTGATTTATGGCCGCAATTCCAAAGGGAATGGCAACATCTTCGGAATCTGATGTTAAAAGACCCTGTTTGCCAGCTTGTAAGAAAACTGGATGGGAAGCATATCCTCGACTCATAGAAGGCGTTTAAGCCGTTTCTGGACGTAAAACCAGAGGAAGATGTGAGCCACAATCACAACTACAATAAATGACTTCTCAGTTTTTGGTTTGATTTGCAATAACTTTATTTTGGTTTAATTTACGTGTTGTTCGATTTGTGTAATTATTCTCGTTTTTTTTTTTTTTTTTTTTTTATTTGTCTTTTACGGTTGATTTTTTCTTCTCTTTTTGATTTTCTTCCTGAAATCACGCAAAAATCTTTTGTTAGGTTAATATTTTCTTCTGACAGGTCAGATACACTTTCGGCGACATTATTACTCTTGTCTGATTCACTACTCAGTCCTCTATATATTACACCATGTACTCATTCTCTTTCAGGCACTCGAAAAAGAAAAAAAAATGGAAAGTACTTCGTCCCAACGCATTAAAAAATTTTGTGTCTTTGGAGGTGCTTATCCAGGGAAAAATAACATATTCGCTGATGAAGCCATAAGAGTTGGAGTAATACTTGCCCAACAAAAGATCCAGTTGATTTATGGAGGCGGTAGTACGGGTTTAATGGGAGCAGTCGCTACAGCAGCACACGCCGGAGGAAGTCCAGTTCTAGGAATCGTGCCAAAACTATTCACAAGTTTTTGTGGACCTACCGTGGGTAAGGAAATACAAGTCTGGAGTATCCCTGAACGGATAACAATCATGTACCATTCTGCCGATGCATTCATTGCTTTACCAGGAGGTCTGGGTACATTGGAAGAAATAGCTTGCGTGGCTTCTTGGTCATCTTTGGTCACAAATAAGAAACCCATTGGTTTGCTTAATATTAATGGTTATTTTAGTAATTTGCTTTCATATTTAGATAATGCTGTGGATAATGGATTCATGTTTTCAGAGGCAAGGAGAACCAGAATTTCTGCTACAACCATTGAAGATTTACTCAAAAAGCTCCAAGCTTATGAGTGTTTATCTGCTACGGTTGTTTCGCAAACGCTCGGAAAAAGAAAAAGAGATATGGATGAGCAAGGAGTGGATTGCACTTTGTCTTTGTGACATTATCTAACATTTTGCTTGTTGTGTCTCAGTTATAATAAGTGGTTAGCAACCTCTGCAGGTAATATCTCCTAAATTCTACCTTTAAAATTTGACATTGGGGACAATGTCATATTTTAGTAGGGGGTAAGGGACATATTTTGCTAATTAAAAAAAAAAAAAAAAAAATTTGTGTTTTAAACCATTTAGAAGTATTCATTCTGAACAAGGTCTGAGTAAGGGAGACTTGAGACATACCTTGTCAGTTTGATTTCTTCTTTTCAAAAAAAAAAAAAAATGTTATGTTTTAAGCAATTTAGAAGTATTCATTCTGAACAAGGTCTGAGTAAGGGAGACTTGAGACATACCTTGTCAGTTTGATTTTAATCTTTTTATGTTTACTTGTTAATTTTTGTTTAGTATTTTAGGATTATTTAGGTTGCATGAGTTTGTTTTGTTTTGTTTTGAGTCTTAGTTGTTCCTATTCTTATGTTATTAGTTCTTTTCTCTTACACATGATTCTTTCATTTGGGTTAATAGACTTACATTGAGGACAATGTAAGAATTAAGTGTGGGGGGAACGATTTAGGATTTCTTTTATTTTTGTCTACTATTTTTTTTTATGAGTCTTTATTATTATTATTATTATTATTTTAATATGTTCTAGTTCCTTTTTAATACAATGATGAGATATGAATTGCATAAGTCTAAAACAGATTTATTAGTGAGAAGATTTTCATGAGAATTGAGCTTGATATCATTTTTTTTATGAGCCAATGTTAATATGATATGTTGATTGAGAAAGAAGCATGTTTAGACTTAATCTGACTTGTATAATCATCCTTGTGAGTTTTTGAGCCTATAATGATTGATGCATTATACAAATCAATCTAATTTCTTTCTTGAGTGCTCTTATGATTACATGATTCTCTAGAACTTGCTTTAAACCGTTTGAGACTATATTGATGCATGTGACAACATGAATATGATAGAGGCATTAGGATTATAACCAGAGCCAAACAGCCATCCATTATTAATGTTCCAAGAGAACACACCCTTAGTGAACCAATTTGAGCCTACATTGAATAAGCTATCTCTTTGGTAACCATAACTTGTCCCTAACCTAAATATACTTATATCTTTACCCTTGTTCTAAAGATGGACTAGAATGTTTGAGACATATTGCAAAAACAAGGGATACTTTTTGAAAATTTGGGTTAGAACAAAAGATAAGTGTGGGGGAGGAGAAAGGCAAAAGTCAAGAGAAAAATAGAGGGAATATTGCCAAATACATTCCCATGTGAAAAAAAAAAAATTTTGAATAATCTCTTGAACTTCTAGTTAAAGAAAAGAAAAAGATGTTCGAAAGTTGGTTAGAATGAAGTAAAGGCTCAACATGAAATATTCAGCCTAGGTGACTATGTACTTGTAAAGAGTTTTGAGAAGTTTCTTTGTATGATCTTTTTATGTCTCTAAACTTTATGAACTCTTTGGAACCTTTGTGATATCTTTATCCTTTTGTTCTTCAACCACATTACAAACCCCTTGGCCCCATTACAACCTTGATTAAAGACCTCTTGATTCATGAAGTTGTATGATCTAAATAGTGGAGAATAGGTGGACAAGCAAGAATATGGTAGAACTGTTTTCATGAGATTGATTGAGTGTAAACACTTCACCACTACTTTAAAGAGTGAAAATCATGAGGGTATCCCATGTGAGAAGTTGAGATTAAATTTGAACATGCAATATTTTGATTGAGATATGTTATGCTAATATTGGCTTAACTCAAACAATTTACATTCAAGCATAATTTTTTGTGAAATTCTTTAACCTATTGATTAGTTTATAAGACTTGTTCAAATATTGTATCTAATTTGTATTGAAAGGATTAGGAGTAAATATTTTTAGTATATGCAGTTTATTTATATTTTAGTTTTTCAATGTTTGTGGGTATCGTTCTAGTAAACCCTCACGAGACTAAACTCGTCCACTAGGGACACCTAGGGGTTTAAAGGCTTGTGTCACATGCTAAGTGCCACCGTGATTTCCTACGAAAATGGATTAGATTAGATTTTCTTATTTTATTTTTATTGAGTCGTTGCTAGGGACTAGCAACAATCTAAGTGTGGGGGTGTGATAACTCGTATAATTATATAGTTTTTAGTTATGTTTTATTAATGTTTTGTGTCAAATACGAGTTATTATTGTTTAGTCTAATTGTGTTTATGATCTTTTATATTTTTATGTATTTTGGTGTTTTTCACAAGTTTCTTTGAGTGATTTCAGATTACTAGAATTAAGGGCAAATCCAGTTCAGTTTCAGTTCCGACACCTTTTGCCATATCAGCTATATCTCGAGTTTCACTGAAGCAATAAGGCTGAAATTTGTAGCCATGCAAAGCTAAGAGGCATATCTATCTTTTTCATGTTTTACACTTCTTAAAACGGAGTCGTTTTCCCTAGCGAAATCGACCATCAAGTTGGCTGATGTGCAATGACGTCTGTGCTGACATGTCTTCGTATTATGCCCATATCTGCTTAACCACATCAGCAAATGAGCTGATTCCAACGGCTATGGTTCTGTAACTGATTGGGGAACCTTTTTATAGAAGACCATATGATCAGATCAGGCCTCCAATATTGAAGAAATCGACCATCAAGGTGGCTGATGTGCAATGACGTCTGTGCTGACATGTTTTCGTATTTTGCCCATATCTGCTTAACCACATCAGAAAATGAGCTGATTCCAACGGCTATGGTTCCGTAACTGATTGGGGAACCTTTTTCTAGAAGACCATGTGATCAGATCAGGCCTCCAATATTGACGAAATCGACCATAAAGTTGGCTGATCAAAATCGTCATATACCTACCTTTGAAATTTGTAAAGCTTGTCTCTTGTCATTTAGCCCTCCAAAATGTGTATAAATAGAGGGCCTTGGATGATTGTAAGGGATCATATTGTACATAGGTAGGATATTAGCCATTTTAATAAAATTCTCTAAGTTTTCTTCTTCTTTATTTTCTCTAGTTTTCTTTATTTTCTCTAGTTTTCTTTTTCTTTAGAGAGAGCAAGAGGTTGGATAATTAATATTCTTCCTCTTCTTCTTTCTTTCTTTTATTTTCTTCTTAGATTTTCTTTAATTTTATCTTTATGATTATAATGCCTATTGATAACTCGTATAATTATATAGTTTTTAGTTATGTTTTATTATTGTTTTGTGTCAAATACGAGTTATTATTGTTTAGTCTAATTGTGTTTATGATCTTTTATATTTTTATGTATTTTGGTGTTTTTCACAAGTTTCTTTGAGTGATTTCAGATTACTAGAATTAAGGGCAAATCCAGTTCAGTTTCAGTTCCGACACCTTTTGCCATATCAGCTATATCTCGAGTTTCACTGAAGCAATAAGGCTGAAATTTGTAGCCATGCAAAGCTAAGAGGCATATCTATCTTTTTCATGTTTTACACTTCTTAAAACGGAGTCGTTTTCCCAAGCGAAATCGACCATCAAGTTGGCTGATGTGCAATGACGTCTGTGCTGACATGTTTTCGTATTATGCCCATATCTTCTTATCCACATCAGCAAATGAGCTGATTTCAACGGCTATCGTTCCGTAACTGATAGTGGAACCTTTGTCTAGAAGACCATGTGATCAGATCAGGCCTCCAATATTGAAGAAATCGACCATCAAGGTGGCTGATGTGCAATGACGTCTGTGCTGACATGTTTTCGTATTTTACCCATATCTGCTTAACCACATCAGCAAATGAGCTGATTCGAACGGCTATGGTTCCGTAACTGATAGGGGAACCTTTGTCTAGAAGACCATGTGATCAGATCAGGCCTCCAATATTGACGAAATCGACCATCAATTTGGCTGATCAAAATCGTCATATACCTACCTTTGAAATTTGTAAAGCTTGTCTCTTGTCATTTAGCCCTCCAAAGTGTGTATAAATAGAGGGCCTTGGATGATTGTAAGGGATCATATTGTACATAGGTAGGATATTAGCCATTTTAATAAAATTCTCTAAGTTTTCTTCTTTTTTCTTTTCTCTAGTTTTCTTTCTTTTCTCTAGTTTTCTTTTTCTTTAGAGAGAGCAAGAGGTTGGATAATTAATATTCTTCCTCTTCTTCTTTCTTTCTTTTATTTTCTTCTTAGATTTTCTTTAATTTTATGTTTATGTTTACAATGCCTATGCTAGGCTAAACTTCTATTTGGTTAAGGGTGATTTCAAAGCTCTAGACATGTTTTATAATTGATTTTCAGATTCTATCTATCATTAATTTTCTATCAAAGTTGCTTATGTTCTTCTACAAGAATTGTTCATGATGTTGTCTTGATTTGTTTAGGTGTACAACTAGATAGATCTTGATAATTATCTATTGCTAGTTTAGGAGTCTTGATCCGTGTAATTGTCTTGATTTCCTATTCATAAGTGGCAATTTGTGATTAATGATTATGGTCAAGTTTTCAATAATTGCAAAGTGGAACATAACCTAAGTTGAACAATCCGAGCTTATGTGTTTGTTGCTTAGATCAACCTATCTTTCTCATCATAAAGCTGCCATTAAATTGAATTTAGAGAGCTTATTCTAGGTTGTTTAATGGTTAGAGATTAAATAGAGAGCTTGTTCTATTTAACGACAAACTAAGGAAAGATTGGGGTAACAGAGCTTGTTGTTATCTACGGTTGTTAACTTTGATAGTTGGTTGATATTGATAGATCTGAAATTGATTCTTAATGATGTCTAGTGGTGGAGAATGAAACCTTAACCATATTTTTCATATTTGATTCTTCTTACTTACTTGTTTTCTTACTTTTCTAGTTTGCTTATTTTTAAAAGTATATTTATTTTTATTGGCTGGTTATACCGCCTAATTTGTATATTAATTTTGTTTTATTTTTATTGGCTGGTTATACCGCCTAATTTAGTATATATATTTTTATTGGCTGGTTATACCGCCTAATTTAGTATATATATTTTTATTGGCTGGTTATACCGCCTTGCATCTTATTCTTATTATTTACTTTAGTTTAAATCTGATTTCAAAAACCCCTTTTCTTTTATTGTTCTTGAATTTAAGTTTTAAACTATCAACTTATAAACTAAAACCCAATCCCTGAGGACTCGACCCTTGCTAACTACTATACTTACAATTGATCTTTTTAGTGCAAGGTTAAATAAGATACACTCTTTTGGGTGCATCAAATTTTTGGCGCCGTTGCCGGGGATTGTTTTCTTTAGTTTATTTGTTACTTAGTTTATTCTTATTTTCAGTTCTAATTAGTATTATTTTCTTGTACATACATGTTTTTCTTTTCAAATTTTGAAAAAAAAAAAAAAAAAAAGATGGAATTAAGCAATCTAACACTTGAAGAGTTGGTGGCATACATGAACATGGAGAATCAACAAGCCAATCTCACTTCTTCAGTTCAACAATTGGCCATGGGAGGATGTGAAGGCCATCAATGGTTTCAAGACCAACCGCATGATCATTACTCCAACACTTACCATGAGGGATGGTGGGATGATACTAATTATGGCTACTCGAAAAATTACCAAGAAGTAGATCCTTATGCCAATTACACTCATCCATCTAGCTTCAATCAATCATGGTCTCAAGAACCAGATCTTTTTCAACCACCACATATGACTCAAAACTCAGGTACTTCTTTAGAAGATCTTGTCTATTCTCTTGTTACTGATTCTTTGCAATTTCAACAGGAAACAAGGGCAAGCATCCAGAGTTTGGAAAAGCAAATGAGCCAATTGGCTAGTAGTATGGTGGGATGGGTAGCACAAAGATCTGAAGAACTCCCAGCCCAAACGATGGTTAACCCAAAGGATAATGCTACTATTGTGACCTTCAGGAATGAGGAACAAGATGAGGATGAGACAAAATTAGAGATGGATTCTATTCTTGAGGATAATAAAGCCACAGATCCAAATAAGAGTATTTCGACACCGGAGGTAACGTTTAAGATTCCAATTTTTGCTAATGTTTCTTCTCCACCTTTTCCTAGTAGATTCGCAAAGTTCAAGGAGGAGGAACATGAACAAGACATCCTGGAAACCTTAAACAGTTTATTTGTGGATGCCATTCAACAAGTACCAAAAGATGCACCATTCCTCGATGAGATATGCACCACCAAGGATGATGGAATAATACTTGTAATGGAGAATGCATCCACTGTTGTGCAAAGAAAGCTTCCTCTCAAACGCATAAATTTGGGAAATTTCATGTATGAGCCTGACAAGCCTAAAAAGCCAAGAAGGGGTGTTGGTTAGATTCAAAACACTAACTCAAGTGTTAATTGGGAAGGCAGCCCAATTAAAGATGAAATTGCCAACCTTCCATATTCAGATTTGCTTTCTCTTTCTCTTTCTCTTTCTTTTCCTTTTTCTTTTATTATTTTTATTGTTTTTATTTTATTTCTTATGTTTCTTTGTTAATTGTGTTTACTGCTTTTAAGTTCATTTAGGCTGCATAAGTTTCTTTTGTTTAATAGTTCTTTTCTCTTACATATAATTCTTGCATTGGGGGATAATAGCATTACATTAATGACAATGTAAGAATTATGTGTGGGGGGGAGAATTTAGGATTTTATTTAGAGTGTTTTGTTTTTGAGTCTTTTTATGTTGTTTTTCTTTCTGATCCTTGTTTTGAAAAACACTAGATGTAAATATAATTTTTTTTTAACCCCGGTTAAATGGCGGATAACGGTACTCCGTGATTATTTAAATCGGTTCTATCAGCTACCCACAAAACTGATATTGTATATAAATTTCTCTTTCAATTTCTCTTTCATTTGTTTTTTCAGGATGGATGATATTCTCACAAGATTGCAGAAACGATTTCCTCCTTTTCCTCGAAATATTTTACTGAAGCTTTACCAAGTTCGACTTGAAAGATTAAGAATGCTTATGCACAAAGGGATTCCTGACGACATACGTTGGATAATTGAAGCCAAGGTACGTGAAGATGAATATCTTCCTGTTTTGCATTTACCAGGTACAGGTAGAAGCACTTTTGCAAAGAAGCGACGAGCAAAGCGCATGAGTTCAAATTGCCACAAATGTGCACGATGGACGTGTAACGGTAAATGTCGTTCTATTGGGATTCCGTCCTCTAATCGAGATGATAAAATTGAATTCATTAAGGATGGACTGAGTAAGGAGAATTTGGGTAATATCCAACTTTCTCTTGAGACGCATCCTAGTGGAGACGTACAAAGAGAAATTCTTGATTTATGGCCGCAATTCCAAAGGGAATGGCAACATCTTGGGAATCTGATGTTAAAAGACCCTCTTTGCCAGCTTGTAAGAAAACTGGATGGGAAGCATATCCTCGACTCATATAAGGCGTTTAAGCCGTTTCTGGACGTAAAACCAGAGGAAGATGTGAGCCACAATCACAACTACAATAAATGACTTCTCAGTTTTTGGTTTGATTTGCAATAACTTTATTTTGGTTTAATTTACGTGTTGTTCGATTTGTGTAATTATTGCTCTTGACTTTTACGGTTGATTTTTCTTCTCTTTTTGATTTTCTTCCTGAAATCACGCAAAAATCTTTTGTTAGGTTAACATTTTCTTCTGACAGGTCAGATACACTTTCGGCGACATTATTACTTTTGTCTGATTCACTACTCAGTCCTCTATATATTACACCATGTACTAATTCTCTTTCAGGCACTCGAAAAAAAGAAAAAAAAATGGAAAGTACTTCATCCCAACGCATTAAAAAAATTTGTGTTTTTGGAGGTGCTTATCCAGGGAAAAATAACATATTCGCTGATGAAGCCATAAGAGTTGGAGTAATACTTGCCCAACAAAAGATCCAGTTGATTTATGGAGGCGGTAGTACGGGTTTAATGGGAGCAGTCGCTACAGCAGCACACGCCGGAGGAAGTCCAGTTCTAGGAATCGTGCCAAAACTATTCACAAGTTTTTGTGGACCTACCGTGGGTAAGGAAATACAAGTCTGGAGTATCCCTGAACGGATAACAATCATGTACCATTCTGCCGATGCATTCATTGCTTTACCAGGAGGTCTGGGTACATTGGAAGAAATAGCTTGCGTGGCTTCTTGGTCATCTTTGGTCACAAATAAGAAACCCATTGGTTTGCTTAATATTAATGGTTATTTTAGTAATTTGCTTTCATATTTAGATAATGCTGTGGATAATGGATTCATGTTTTCAGAGGCAAGGAGAACCATAATTTCTGCTACAACCATTGAAGATTTACTCAAAAAGCTCCAAGCTTATGAGTGTTTATCTGCTACGGTTGTTTCGCAAACGCTCGGAAAAAGAAAAAGAGATATGGACGAGCAAGGAGTGGATTGTACTTTGTCTTTGTGACATTATCTAACATTTTGTTTGTTGTGTCTCAGTTATAATAAGTGGTTAGCAACCTCTGCAGGTAATATCTCCTAAATTCTACCTTTAGTAGGGGGTAAGGGACATATTTTGCTAATTTAAAAAAAAAAAAATATTTTGATGTGTTTTAAGCCATTTAGAAGTATTCATTCTGAACAAGGTCTGAGTAAGGGAGACTTGAGACATACCTTGTCAGTTTGATTTCTTCTTTTCAAAAAAAAAAAAAAAGTTTGTTGTGTTTTAAGCAATTTAGAAGTATTCATTCTGGACAAGGTCTGAGTAAGGGAGACTTGAGACATACCTTGTCAGTTTGATTTTAATCTTTTTATGTTTACTTGTTAATTTTTGTTTAGTATTTTAGGATTATTTAGGTTGCATGAGTTTGTTTTGTTTTGTTTTGAGTCTTAGTTGTTCCTATTCTTATGTTATTAGTTCTTTTCTCTTACACATGATTCTTTCATTTGGGTTAATAGACTTACATTGAGGACAATGTAAGAATTAAGTGTGGGGGGAATGATTTAGGATTTCTTTTATTTTTGTCTACTATTTTTTTATGAGTCTTTATTATTATTATTATTATTATTATTATTTTAGTGTGTTTTAGTTCCTTTTTAATACAATGATGAGATATGAATTGCATAAGTCTAAAACAGATTTATTAGTGAGAAGATTTTCATGAGAATTGAGCTTGATGTCAACCTTTTTATGAGCCAATGTTAATATGATATGTTGATTGAGAAAGAAGCATGTTTAGACTTAATATGACTTGTATAATCATCCTTGTGAGTTTTTGAGCCTATAATGATTGATGCATTATACAAATCAATCTAATTTCTTTCTTGAGTGCTCTTATGATTACATGATTCTCTAGAACTTGCTTTAAACCATTTGAGACTATATTGATGCATGTGACAACATGAATATGATAGAGGCATTAGGATTTTTAGCCAGGGCCAAACAGCCATCCCTTATTGATGTTCCAAGAGAACACACCCTTAGTGAACCAATTTAAGCCTACATTGAATAAGCTATCTCTTTGGTAACCATAACTTGTCCCTAACCTAAATATACTTATATCTTTATCTTTGTTCCAAAGATGAATTAGCATGTTTTGAGACAAGTTGCAAAGACAAGGAAGATCTATTGAAAATTTGGGTTAAAAACAAGAAATAAGTGTGGGGGGGAAAGAAAAGAAAAGTCAAGAGAAAAAGAAATGGAATACTGGCAAATACATTCCTATGTAAAAAAAATATATATATATATGAATCATCTCTTGAATTTGTGGAAAAGGAAAAAGATGTTACAAAGTTGTTTAGAATGAAGAAAAGGCCCAACATGAATATCCGGCCTAGGTGACTATGTACTTGTAAAAAGTTTTGAGAAGTTTCTTTGTATGATCTTTTTATGTCTCTAAACTTTATGAACTCTTTGGAACCTTTGTGATATCTTTATCCTTTTGTTCTTCAACCACATTACAAACCCCTTGGCCCCATTACAACCTTGATTAAAGACCTCTTGATTCATGAAGTTGTATGATCTAAATAGTGGAGAATAGGTGGACAAGCAAGAATATGGTAGAATTGTTTTCATGAGATTGATTGAGTGTAAACACTTCACCACTACTTTAAAGAGTGAAAATCATGAGGGTATCCCATGTGAGTAGTTGAGATTAAGTTTGAATATGCACTATTTTGATTGAAATATGTTATGTTAATATTGGCTTAACTCAAACAATTTACATTCAAGCATGATTTTTTTGGGAAATTCTTTAAGCTATTGATTAGTTTATAAGACTTGTTCAAAGATTGTCTCTAATTTGTATTGAAAGGATTAGGAGTAAATATTTTTAGTATATGTAGTTTATTTATATTTTAGTTTTTCAATGTTTGTGGGTATCGTTCTAGTAAACCCTCACGAGACTAAACTCGTCCACTAGGGACACCTAGGGGTTTAAAGGCTTGTGTCACATGCTAAGTGCCACCGTGATTTCCTACGAAAATGGATTAAATTAGATTTTCTTATTTTATTTTTATTGAGTCGTTGCTAGGGACTAGCAACAATCTAAGTGTGGGGGTGTGATAACTCGTATAATTATATAGTTTTTAGTTATGTTTTATTATTGTTTTGTGTCAAATACGAGTTATTATTGTTTAGTCTAATTGTGTTTATGATCTTTTATATTTTTATGTATTTTGGTGTTTTTCACAAGTTTCTTTGAGTGATTTCAGATTACTAGAATTAAGGGCAAATCCAGTTCAGTTTCAGTTCCGACACCTTTTGCCATATCAGCTATATCTCGAGTTTCACTGAAGCAATAAGGCTGAAATTTGTAGCCATGCAAAGCTAAGAGGCATATCTATCTTTTTCATGTTTTACACTTCTTAAAACGGAGTCGTTTTCCCTAGCGAAATCGACCATCAAGTTGGCTGATGTGCAATGACGTCTGTGCTGACATGTTTTCGTATTATGCCCATATCTTCTTATCCACATCAGCAAATGAGCTGATTTCAACGGCTATCGTTCCGTAACTGATAGTGGAACCTTTGTCTAGAAGACCATGTGATCAGATCAGGCCTCCAATATTGAAGAAATCGACCATCAAGGTGGCTGATGTGCAATGACGTCTGTGCTGACATGTTTTCGTATTTTACCCATATCTGCTTAACCACATCAGCAAATGAGCTGATTCGAACGGCTATGGTTCCGTAACTGATAGGGGAATCTTTGTCTAGAAGACCATGTGATCAGATCAGGCCTCCAATATTGACGAAATCGACCATCAATTTGGCTGATCAAAATCGTCATATACCTACCTTTGAAATTTGTAAAGCTTGTCTCTTGTCATTTAGCCCTCCAAAGTGTGTATAAATAGAGGGCCTTGGATGATTGTAAGGGATCATATTGTACATAGGTAGGATATTAGCCATTTTAATAAAATTCTCTAAGTTTTCTTCTTTTTTCTTTTCTCTAGTTTTCTTTCTTTTCTCTAGTTTTCTTTTTCTTTAGAGAGAGCAAGAGGTTGGATAATTAATATTCTTCCTCTTCTTCTTTCTTTCTTTTATTTTCTTCTTAGATTTTCTTTAATTTTATGTTTATGTTTACAATGCCTATGCTAGGCTAAACTTCTATTTGGTTAAGGGTGATTTCAAAGCTCTAGACATGTTTTATAATTGATTTTCAGATTCTATCTATCATTAATTTTCTATCAAAGTTGCTTATGTTCTTCTACAAGAATTGTTCATGATGTTGTCTTGATTTGTTTAGGTGTACAACTAGATAGATCTTGATAATTATCTATTGCTAGTTTAGGAGTCTTGATCCGTGTAATTGTCTTGATTTCCTATTCATAAGTGGCAATTTGTGATTAATGATTATGGTCAAGTTTTCAATAATTGCAAAGTGGAACATAACCTAAGTTGAACAATCCGAGCTTATGTGTTTGTTGCTTAGATCAACCTATCTTTCTCATCATAAAGCTGCCATTAAATTGAATTTAGAGAGCTTATTCTAGGTTGTTTAATGGTTAGAGATTAAATAGAGAGCTTGTTCTATTTAACGACAAACTAAGGAAAGATTGGGGTAACAGAGCTTGTTGTTATCTACGGTTGTTAACTTTGATAGTTGGTTGATATTGATAGATCTGAAATTGATTCTTAATGATGTCTAGTGGTGGAGAATGAAACCTTAACCATATTTTTCATATTTGATTCTTCTTACTTACTTGTTTTCTTACTTTTCTAGTTTGCTTATTTTTAAAAGTATATTTATTTTTATTGGCTGGTTATACCGCCTAATTTGTATATTAATTTTGTTTTATTTTTATTGGCTGGTTATACCGCCTAATTTAGTATATATATTTTTATTGGCTGGTTATACCGCCTAATTTAGTATATATATTTTTATTGGCTGGTTATACCGCCTTGCATCTTATTCTTATTATTTACTTTAGTTTAAATCTGATTTCAAAAACCCCTTTTCTTTTATTGTTCTTGAATTTAAGTTTTAAACTATCAACTTATAAACTAAAACCCAATCCCTGAGGACTCGACCCTTGCTAACTACTATACTTACAATTGATCTTTTTAGTGCAAGGTTAAATAAGATACACTCTTTTGGGTGCATCACCTATGCTAGGCTAAACTTCTATTTGGTTAAGGGTGATTTCAAAGCCCTAGACATGTTTTATGATTGATTTTCAGATTCTATCTATCATTAATTTTCTATCAAAGTTGCTTATGTTCTTCTACAAGAATTGTTCATGATGTTGTCTTGATTTGTTTAGGTGTACAACTAGATAGATCTTGATAATTATCTATTGCTAGTTTAGGAGTCTTGATCCGTGTAATTGTCTTGATTTCCTATTCATAAGTGGCAATTTGTGATTAATGATTATGGTCAAGTTTTCAATAATTGCAAAGTGGAACATAACCTAAGTTGAACAATCCGAGCTTATGTGTTTGTTGCTTAGATCAACCTATCTTTCTCATCATAAAGCTGCCATTAAATTGAATTTAGAGAGCTTATTCTAGGTTGTTTAATGGTTAGAGATTAAATAGAGAGCTTGTTCTATTTAACGACAAACTAAGGAAAGATTGGGATAACAGAGCTTGTTGTTATCTACGGTTGTTAACTTTGATAGTTGGTTGATATTGATAGATCTGAAATTGATTCTTAATGATGTCTAGTGGTGGAGAATGAAACCTTAACCATATTTTTCATATTTGATTCTTCTTACTTACTTGTTTTCTTACTTTTCTAGTTTGCTTATTTTTAAAAGTATATTTATTTTTATTGGCTGGTTATACCGCCTAATTTATATATTAACTTTGTTTTACTTTTATTGGCTGGTTATACCGCCTAATTTAGTATATATATTTTTATTGGCTGGTTATACCGCCTAATTTAGTATATATATTTTTATTGGCTGGTTATACCGCCTTGCATCTTCTTCTTATTATTTACTTTAGTTTAAATCTGGCTTAAAAAACCCCTTTTCTTTTATTGTTCTTGAATTTAAGTTTTAAACTATTAACTTATAAACTAAAACCCAATCCCTGAGGACTCGACCCTTGCTAACTACTATACTTACAATTTATCTTTTTAGTGCAAGGTTAAATAAGATACACTCTTTTGGGTGCATCATGTGGCTCACATCTTCCTCTGGTTTTACGTCCAGAAACGGCTTAAACGCCTTCTATGAGTCGAGGATATGCTTCCCATCCAGTTTTCTTACAAGCTGGCAAACAGGGTCTTTTAACATCAGATTCCCAAGATGTTGCCATTCCCTTTGGAATTGCGGCCATAAATCAAGAATTTCTCTTTGTACGTCTCCACTAGGATGCGTCTCAAGAGAAAGTTGGATATTACCCAAATTCTCCTTACTCAGTCCATCCTTAATGAATTCAATTTTATCATCTCGATTAGAGGACGGAATCCCAATAGAACGACATTTACCGTTACACGTCCATCGTGCACATTTGTGGCAATTTGAACTCATGCGCTTTGCTCGTCGCTTCTTTGCAAAAGTGCTTCTACCTGTACCTGGTAAATGCAAAACAGGAAGATATTCATCTTCACGTACCTTGGCTTCAATTATCCAACGTATGTCTCCAGGAATCCCTTTGTGCATAAGCATTCTTAATCTTTCAAATCGAACTTGGTAAAGCTTCAGTAAAATATTTCGAGGAAAAGGAGGAAATCGTTTCTGCAATCTTGTGAGAATATCATCCATCCTGAAGAAAAAAAAAATGAAAAAAATGAAAGAGAAATTGGAAGAGAAATTTATATACAATATCAGTTTTGTGGGTAGCTGATGGAACCGATTTAAATAATCACGGAGTACCGTTATCCGCCATTTAACCGGGGTTAAAAAAAAATTATATTTACATCTAGTTATTTTCAAAACAAGGATCAGAAAGAAAAACAACATAAAAAGACTCAAAAACAAAACACTCTAAATAAAATCCTAAATTCTTCCCCCCACACATAATTCTTACATTGTCATTAATGTAATGCTATTAACCCAAATGAAAGAATCATGTGTAAGTGAAAAGAACTATTAAACAAAATAAACTTATGCAGCCTAAATGAACTTAAAAACACTAAACACAATTAACAAAGAAACATAAGAAAAAGATAAAGAAAAAGAGAGCAAATCTGAGGATGGCAGTTTGGCAATGCTTTCACTAATTAGGCTGTCTCCCCCAATTAGCACTTGATTTAGTGTTTTGAACCTAACCAACACCCCTTCTTGGCATTTTAGGCTTGTCAGGTTCATACATGAAATTTCCCAAATTTATGCGTTTGAGAGGAAACTTTCTTTGCACAACAGTGGATGCATTCTCCATTACAAGTATTATTCCATCATCCTTTGTGGTGCATATGTCATCGAGGAATGAAGCATATTTTGATACTTGTTGAAAGACCTCCACAAACAAGTTGTTTAAGGTTTCCGGCATGTGTTGTTCATGTTCTTCCTCCTTGAACTTTGCAAATCTACTAGGAAAAGGTGGAGAAGAAACATTAGTAAAAAGTGAAACCTTAAACGTTACCTCAGGTGCTGAAATACTCTTATTTGGATCTTTGGCTTCATTATCCTCAAGAATAGAATCCTTTTCTAATTTTGTTTCATCCTCATCTTGTTCCTCATTCTTCAAGGTCACAATAGTAGCATTCTCCTTTGGGTTAACCATCGTTTGGGCTGGGAGTTCTTCAGATCTTTGTGCTACCCATCCCACCATACTACTAGCCAATTGGCTCATTTGCTTTTCCAAACTCTGGATGCTTGCCCTTGTTTCCTGTTGAAATTGCAAAGAATCAGTAACAAGAGAATAGACAAGATCTTCTAAAGAAGTACCTGAGTTTTGAGTCATATGTGGTGGTTGAAAAAGATCTGGTTCTTGAGACCATGATTGATTGAAGCTAGATGGATGAGTGTAATTGGCATATGGATCTACTTCTTGATAATTTTTCGAGTAGCCATAATTAGTATGATCCCACCATCCCTCATGGTAAGTGTTTGAGTAATGATCATACTGTTGGTCTTGGAACACTTGATGGCCTTGACATCCTCCCATGGCCAATTGTTGAACTGGGGAGGTGAGATTGGTTTGTTGATTCTCCATGTTCATGTATGCCACCAACTGATAACTCGTATAATTATATAGTTTTTAGTTATGTTTTATTATTGTTTTGTGTCAAATACGAGTTATTATTGTTTAGTCTAATTGTGTTTATGATCTTTTATATTTTTATGTATTTTGGTGTTTTTCACAAGTTTCTTTGAGTGATTTCAGATTACTAGAATTAAGGGCAAATCCAGTTCAGTTCCAGTTCCGACACCTTTTGCCATATCAGCTATATCTCGAGTTTCACTGAAGCAATAAGGCTGAAATTTGTAGCCATGCAAAGCTAAGAGGCATATCTATCTTTTTCATGTTTTACACTTCTTGAAACGGAGTCGTTTTCCCTAGAGAAATCAACCATCAAGTTGGCTGATGTGCAATGACGTCTGTGCTGACCTGTTTTCGTATTATGCCCATATCTTCTTATCCACATCAGCAAATGAGCTGATTCCAACGGCTATGGCTCAGTAACTGATAGGGTAACATTTGTCTAGAAGACCATGTGATCAGATAAGGCATCCAAAATTGACAAAATCGACCATCAAGTTGGCTGATCAAAATCGTCATATATGACGAAAATTGTTAGAAAATGCACCCACCTATTATACCTACCTTTGAAATTTGTAAAGCTTGTCTCTTGTCATTTAGCCCTCCAAAATGTGTATAAATAGAGGGCCTTGGATGATTGTAAGGGATCATATTGGAGATTGGTAGGATATTAGCCATTTTAACAAAATTCTCTAAGTTTTCTTCTTCTTTCTTTTCTCTAGTTTTCTTTTTCTTTAGAAAGAGCAAGAGGTTGGATAATTAATATTCTTCTTCTTCTTCTTTCTTTCTTTTATTTTCTTCTTAGATTCTATTTAATTTTATGTTTATAATGCCTATGCTAGGCTAAACTTCTATTTGGTTAAGGGTGATTTCAAAGCCCTAGACATGTTTTGTGATTGATTTTCAGATTCTATCTATCATTAATTTTCTATCAAAGTTGCTTATGTTCTTCTACAAGAATTGTTCATGATGTTGTCTTGATTTATTTAGGTGTACAACTAGATAGATCTTGATAATTATCTATTGCTAGTTTAGGAGTCTTGATCCGTGTAATTGTCTTGATTTCCTATTCATAAGTGGCAATTTGTGATTAATGATTATGGTCAAGTTTTCAATAATTGCAAAGTGGAACATAACCTAAGTTGAACAATCCGAGCTTATGTGTTTGTTGCTTAGATCAACCTATCTTTCTCATCATAAAGCTGCCATTAAATTGAATTTAGAGAGCTTATTCTAGGTTGTTTAATGGTTAGAGATTAAATAGAGAGCTTGTTCTATTTAACGACAAACTAAGGAAAGATTGGGGTAACAGAGCTTGTTGTTATCTACGGTTGTTAACTTTGATAGTTGGTTGATATTGATAGATCTGAAATTGATTCTTAATGATGTCTAGTGGTGGAGAATGAAACCTTAACCATATTTTTCATATTTGATTCTTCTTACTTATTTATTTTCTTACTTTTAGTTTGCTTATTTTTTATATTTATTTTTATTGGCTGGTTATACCGCCTAATTTGTATATTAACTTTGTTTTATTTTTATTGGCTGGTTATACCGCCTAATTTAGTATATATATTTTTATTGGCTGGTTATACCGCCTAATTTAGTATATATATTTTTATTGGCTGGTTATACCGCCTTGCATCTTATTCTTATTATTTACTTTAGTTTAAATCTAGCTTCAAAAACCCCTTTTCTTTTATTGTTCTTGAATTTAAGTTTTAAACTATTAACTTATAAACTAAAACCCAATCCCTGAGGACTCGACCCTTGCTAACTACTATACTTACAATTTATCTTTTTAGTGCAAGGTTAAATAAGATACACTCTTTTGGGTGCATCAAATTTTTGGCGCCGTTGCCGGGGATTGCTTTCTTTAGTTTATTTGTTACTTGGTTTATTCTTATTTTCAGTTCTAATTAGTTTTATTTTCTTGTACATACAAGTTTTTCTTTTCAAAATTTTAAAAAAAAAAAAACAATGGAATTGAGCAATCTAACACTTGAAGAGTTGGTGGCATACATGAACATGGAGAATCAACAAGCCAATCTCACCTCCCCAGTTCAACAATTGGCCATGGGAGGATGTCAAGGCCATCAAGTATTCCAAGACCAACAGTATGATCATTACTCAAACACTTACCATGAGGGATGGTGGGATCATACTAATTATGGCTACTCGAAAAATTACCAAGAAGTAGATCCTTATGCCAATTACACTCATCCATCTAGCTTCAATCAATCATGGTCTCAAGAACCATATCTTTTTCAACCACCACATATGACTCAAAACTCAGGTACTTCTTTAGAAGATCTTGTCTATTCTCTTGTTACTGATTCTTTGCAATTTCAACAGGAAACAAGGGCAAGTATCCAGAGTTTGGAAAGGCAAATGAGCCTATTGTCTAGTAGTATGGTGGTATGGGTAGCACAAAGATCTGAAGAACTCTCTGCCCAAACGATGATTAACCCAAAGGAGAATGCTACTATTGTGACCTTGAGGAATGAGGAACAAGATGAGGATGAGACAAAATTAGAGATGAATTCTATTCTTGAGGATAATGAAGCCAATGATCCAAATAAGAGTATTTCGGCACCTGAGGTAACGTTTGAGATTCCAATTTTTACTAATGTTTCTTCTCCACCTTTTCCTAGTAGATTTGCAAAGTTCAAGGAGGATGAACATGAACAAGACACGCTGGAAACCTTAAACAGTTTGTTTGTGGATGTCATTCAACAAGTACCAAAAGATGCACCATTCCTCGATGAGATATGCACCACCAAGGATTATGGAATAATACTTGTAATGGAGAATGCATCCACTGTTGTGCAAAGAAAGCTACCTCTCAAACGCATAAATTTGGGAAATTTCATGTATGAGCCTGACAAGCCTAAAAAGCCAAGAAGGGGTGTTGGTTAGATTCAAAACACTAACTCAAGTGTTAATTGGGAAGGCAGCCCAATTAAAGATGAAATTGCCAACCTTCCATATTCAGATTTGCTTTCTCTTTCTCTTTCTCTTTCTTTTCCTTTTTCTTTTATTATTTTTATTTCTTATGTTTCTTTGTTAATTGTGTTTACTGCTTTTAAATTCATTTAGGCTGCATAAGTTTCTTTTGTTTAATAGTTCTTTTCTCTTACATATAATTCTTGCATTGGGGGATAATAGCATTACATTAATGACAATGTAAGAATTATGTGTGGGGGGAAGAATTTAGGATTTTATTTAGAGTGTTTTGTTTTTGAGTCTTTTTATGTTGTTTTTCTTTCTGATCCTTGTTTTGAAAATAACTAGATGTAAATATAATTTTTTTACCCCGGTTAAATGGCGGATAACGGTACTCCGTGATTATTTAAATCGGTTCCATCAGCTACCCACAAAACTGATATTGTATATAAATTTCTCTTCCAATTTCTCTTTCATTTTTTTTCATTTTTTTTTCAGGATGGATGATATTCTCACAAGATTGCAGAAACGATTTCCTCCTTTTCCTCGAAATATTTTACTGAAGCTTTACCAAGTTCGATTTGAAAGATTAAGAATGCTTATGCACAAAGGGATTCCTGGAGACATACGTTGGATAATTGAAGCCAAGGTACGTGAAGATGAATATCTTCCTGTTTTACATTTACCAGGTACAGGTAGAAGCACTTTTGCAAAGAAGCGACGAGCAAAGCGCATGAGTTCAAATTGCCACAAATGTGCACGATGGACGTGTAACGGTAAATGTCGTTCTATTGGGATTTCGTCCTCTAATCGAGATGATAAAATTGAATTCATTAAGGATGGACTGAGTAAGGAGAATTTGGGTAATATCCAACTTTCTCTTGAGACGCATCCTAGTGGAGATGTACAAAGAGAAATTCTTGATTTATGGCCGCAATTCCAAAGGGAATGGCAACATCTTGGGAATCTGATGTTAAAAGACCCTGTTTGCCAGCTTGTAAGAAAACTGGATGGGAAGCATATCCTCGACTCATAGAAGGCGTTTAAGCCGTTTCTGGACGTAAAACCAGAGGAAGATGTGAGCCACAATCACAACTACAATAAATGACTTCTCAGCTTTTGGTTTGATTTGCAATAACTTTATTTCGGTTTAATTTACGTGTTATTCGATTTGTGTAATTATTCTCATTTTTTTTTATTTGTCTTTTACGGTTGATTTTTTCTTCTCTTTTTGATTTTCTTCCTGAAATCACGCAAAAATCTTTTGTTAGGTTAACATTTTCTTCTGACAGGTCAAATACACTTTCGGCGACATTATTACTCTTGACTTTTACGGTTGATTTTTCTTCTCTTTTTGATTTTCTTCCTGAAATCACGCAAAAATCTTTTGTTAGGTTAACATTTTCTTCTGACAGGTTAGATACACTTTCGGCGACATTATTACTCTTTTCTGATTCACTACTCAGTCCTCTATATATTACACCATGTACTCATTCTCTTTCAGGCACTCGAAAAAGAAAAAAAAAATGGAAAGTACTTCGTCCCAACGCATTAAAAAAATTTGTGTCTTTGGAGGTGCTTATCCAGGGAAAAATAACATATTCGCTGATGAAGCCATAAGAGTTGGAGTAATACTTGCCCAACAAAAGATCCAGTTGATTTATGGAGGCGGTAGTACGGGTTTAATGGGAGCAGTCGCTACAGCAGCACACGCCGGAGGAAGTCCAGTTCTAGGAGTCGTGCCAAAACTATTCACAGATTTTTGTGGACCCACCTTGGGTAAGGAAATACAAGTCTGGAGTATCCCTGAACGGATGACAATCATGTACCATTCTGCCGATGCATTCATTGCTTTACCAGGAGGTCTGGGTACATTGGAAGAAATAGCTTGCGTGGCTTCTTGGTCATCTTTGGTCACAAATAAGAAACCCATTGGTTTGCTTAATATTAATGGTTATTTTAGTAATTTGCTTTCATATTTAGATAATGCTGTGGATAATGGATTCATGTTTTCAGAGGCAAGGAGAACCATAATTTCTGCTACAACCATTGAAGATTTACTCAAAAAGCTCCAAGCTTATGAGTATTTATCTGCTACGGTTGTTTCGCAAACGCTCGGAAAAAGAAAAAGAGATATAGACGAGCAAGGAGTGGATTGCACTTTGTCTTTGTGACATTATCTAACATTTTGTTTGTTGTGTCTCAGTTATAATAAGTGGTTAGCAACCTCTGCAGGTAATATCTCCTAAATCCTACCTTTAAAATTTGACATTGGGGACAATGTCATATTTTAGTAGGGGGTAAGGGACATATTTTGCTAATTTAAAAAAAAAAAAGTTTGTTGTGTTTTAAGCAATTTAGAAGTATTCATTCTGAACAAGGTCTGAGTAAGGGAGACTTGAGACATACCTTGTCAGTTTGATTTTAATCTTTTTATGTTTACCTGTTAATTTTTCTTTAGTATTTTAGGATTATTTAGGTTGCATGAGTTTGTTTTGTTTTGTTTTGAGTCTAGTTGTTCCTATTCTTATGTTATTAGTTCTTTTCTCTTACACATGATTCTTTCATTTGTGTTAATAGACTTACATTGAGGACAATGTAAGAATTAAGTGTGGGGGGAATGATTTAGGATTTCTTTTATTTTTGTCTACTATTTTTTTTTTTTGAGTCTTTATTATTATTATTTTTAGTGTGTTTTAGTTCCTTTTTAATACAATGATGAGATATGAATTGCATAGGTCTAAACTGGTTACTAGTGAGAAGATTTTCATGAGAATTAAGCTTGATACTAATTTTTATGAGCCAATGTTAATATGATATGTTGATTGAGAAAGAAGCATGTTTAGACTTAAAACTGACTTGTATAATCATCATTGTGAGTTTTTGAGCCTAAAATGATTGATGCATTATACAAATCAATCTAATTTCTTTCTTGAGTGCTCTTATGATTACATGATTCTCTAGAACTTGCTTTAAACCGTTTGAGACTATATTGATACATGTGACAACATGAATAAGATAGAGGCATTAGGATTTTTAGCCAGGGCCAAACAACCATCCCTTATTGATGTTCCAAGAGAACACACCCTTAGTGAACCAATTTGAGCCTACATTGAATAAGCTATCTCTTTGGTAACCATAACTTGTCCCTAACCTAAATATACTTATATCTTTACCTTTGTTCCAAAGATGAATTAGCATGATTTGAGACAAGTTGCAAAGACAAGGGATATTTTTTGGTTAGAAACAAGAAATAAGTGTGGGGGGAAAAGAAAAGAAAAGTCAAGAGAAAAAGAAATGGAATACTGGCAAATACATTCCTATATAAAAAAAATGAATCATCTCTTGAATTTGTGGAAAAAGAAAAAGATGTTACAAAGTTGTTTAGAATGAAGAAAAGGCCCAACATGAATATCCGGCCTAGGTGACTATGTACTTGTAAAGAGTTTTGAGAAGTTTCTTTGTATAATCTTTTTATGTCTCTAAACTTTATGAACTCTTTGGAACCTTTGTGATATCTTTATCCTTTTGTTCTTCAACCACATTACAAACCCCTTGGCCCCATTACAACTTTGATTAAAGACCTCTTGATTTATGAAGTTGCATGATCTTTTAGTGGAGAATAGGTGGACAAGCAAGCATATGGTAGAAGTGTTTTCATGAGATTGATTGAGTGTAAACACTTTACCACTACTTTAAAGAGTGAAAATCAAGAGAGTATCCCATGTGAGAAGTTGAGATTAAATTTGAACATGCACTATTTTGATTGAGATATGTTATGCTAATATTGGCTTAACTCAAACAATTTACATTCAAGCATGATTTTTTGTGAAATTTTTTAAGCTATTGATTAGTTTATAAGACTTGTTCAAATATTGTCTCTAATTTGTATTGAAAGGATTAGGAGTAAATATTTTTAGTATATGTAGTTTATTTATATGTAGTTTATTTATATTTTAATTTTTCAATGTTTGTGGGTATCGTTCTAGTAAACCCTCACGAGACTAAACTCGTCCACTAGGGACACCTAGGGGTTTAAAGGCTTGTGTCACATGCTAAGTGCCACCGTGATTTCCTACGAAAGTGGATTAGATTAGATTCTCTTATTTTATTTTTATTGAGTCGTTGCTAGGGACTAGCAACAATCTAAGTGTGGGGGTGTGATAACTCGTATAATTATATAGTTTTTAGTTATGTTTTATTATTGTTTTGTGTCAAATACGAGTTATTATTGTTTAGTCTAATTGTGTTTATGATCTTTTATATTTTTATGTATTTTGGTGTTTTTCACAAGTTTCTTTGAGTGATTTCAGATTACTAGAATTAAGGGCAAATCCAGTTCAGTTCCAGTTCCGACACCTTTTGCCATATCAGCTATATCTCGAGTTTCACTGAAGCAATAAGGCTGAAATTTGTAGCCATGCAAAGCTAAGAGGCATATCTATCTTTTTCATGTTTTACACTTCTTGAAACGGAGTCGTTTTCCCTAGAGAAATCAACCATCAAGTTGGCTGATGTGCAATGACGTCTGTGCTGACCTGTTTTCGTATTATGCCCATATCTTCTTATCCACATCAGCAAATGAGCTGATTCCAACGGATATGGCTCAGTAACTGATAGGGTAACATTTGTCTAGAAGACCATGTGATCAGATAAGGCCTCCAAAATTGACAAAATCGACCATCAAGTTGGCTGATCAAAATCGTCATATATGACGAAAATTGTTAGAAAATGCACCCACCTATTATACCTACCTTTGAAATTTGTAAAGCTTGTCTCTTGTCATTTAGCCCTCCAAAATGTGTATAAATAGAGGGCCTTGGATGATTGTAAGGGATCATATTGGAGATTGGTAGGATATTAGCCATTTTAACAAAATTCTCTAAGTTTTCTTCTTCTTTCTTTTCTCTAGTTTTCTTTTTCTTTAGAAAGAGCAAGAGGTTGGATAATTAATATTCTTCTTCTTCTTCTTTCTTTCTTTTATTTTCTTCTTAGATTCTATTTAATTTTATGTTTATAATG
The DNA here is from genome assembly GCA_030761205.1 of Fremontodendron californicum. NCBI lineage: Eukaryota > Viridiplantae > Streptophyta > Magnoliopsida > Malvales > Malvaceae > Fremontodendron > Fremontodendron californicum. The sequence goes on along the minus strand of JAULJL010000019.1, from coordinate 3,280,712 downwards.
CCTATGCTAGGCTAAACTTCTATTTGGTTAAGGGTGATTTCAAAGCCCTAGACATGTTTTGTGATTGATTTTCAGATTCTATCTATCATTAATTTTCTATCAAAGTTGCTTATGTTCTTCTACAAGAATTGTTCATGATGTTGTCTTGATTTATTTAGGTGTACAACTAGATAGATCTTGATAATTATCTATTGCTAGTTTAGGAGTCTTGATCCGTGTAATTGTCTTGATTTCCTATTCATAAGTGGCAATTTGTGATTAATGATTATGGTCAAGTTTTCAATAATTGCAAAGTGGAACATAACCTAAGTTGAACAATCCGAGCTTATGTGTTTGTTGCTTAGATCAACCTATCTTTCTCATCATAAAGCTGCCATTAAATTGAATTTAGAGAGCTTATTCTAGGTTGTTTAATGGTTAGAGATTAAATAGAGAGCTTGTTCTATTTAACGACAAACTAAGGAAAGATTGGGGTAACAGAGCTTGTTGTTATCTACGGTTGTTAACTTTGATAGTTGGTTGATATTGATAGATCTGAAATTGATTCTTAATGATGTCTAGTGGTGGAGAATGAAACCTTAACCATATTTTTCATATTTGATTCTTCTTACTTATTTATTTTCTTACTTTTAGTTTGCTTATTTTTTATATTTATTTTTATTGGCTGGTTATACCGCCTAATTTGTATATTAACTTTGTTTTATTTTTATTGGCTGGTTATACCGCCTAATTTAGTATATATATTTTTATTGGCTGGTTATACCGCCTAATTTAGTATATATATTTTTATTGGCTGGTTATACCGCCTTGCATCTTATTCTTATTATTTACTTTAGTTTAAATCTAGCTTCAAAAACCCCTTTTCTTTTATTGTTCTTGAATTTAAGTTTTAAACTATTAACTTATAAACTAAAACCCAATCCCTGAGGACTCGACCCTTGCTAACTACTATACTTACAATTTATCTTTTTAGTGCAAGGTTAAATAAGATACACTCTTTTGGGTGCATCACCAACTCTTCAAGTGTTAGATTGCTCAATTCCATTGTTTTTTTTTTTTTTTAATTTGAAAAGAAAAACTTGTATGTACAAGAAAATAAAACTAATTAGAACTGAAAATAAGAATAAACCAATAAACAAATAAACTAAAGAAAGCAATCCCCGGCAACGGCGCCAAAAATTTGATGCACCCAAAAGAGTGTATCTTATTTAACCTTGCACTAAAAAGATAAATTGTAAGTATAGTAGTTAGCAAGGGTCGAGTCCTCAGGGATTGGGTTTTAGTTTATAAGTTAATAGTTTAAAACTTAAATTCAAGAACAATAAAAGAAAAGGGGTTTTTTGAAGCCAGATTTAAACTAAAGTAAATAATAAGAATAAGATGCAAGGCGGTATAACCAGCCAATAAAAATATATATACTAAATTAGGCGGTATAACCAGCCAATAAAAATATATATACTAAATTAGGCGGAATAAACAGCCAATAAAAATAAAACAAAGTTAATATACAAATTAGGCGGTATAACCAGCCAATAAAAATAAATATAAAAAATAAGCAAACTAAAAGTAAGAAAACAAATAAGTAAGAAGAATCAAATATGAAAAATATGGTTAAGGTTTCATTCTCCACCACTAGACATCATTAAGAATCAATTTCAGATCTATCAATATCAACCAACTATCAAAGTTAACAACCGTAGATAACAACAAGCTCTGTTACCCCAATCTTTCCTTAGTTTGTCGTTAAATAGAACAAGCTCTCTATTTAATCTCTAACCATTAAACAACCTAGAATAAGCTCTCTAAAGTCAATTTAATGGCAGCTTTATGATGAGAAAGATAGGTTGATCTAAGCAACAAACACATAAGCTCGGATTGTTCAACTTAGGTTATGTTCCACTTTGCAATTATTGAAAACTTGACCATAATCATTAATCACAAATTGCCACTTATGAATAGGAAATCAAGACAATTACACGGATCAAGACTCCTAAACTAGCAATAGATAATTATCAAGATCTATCTAGTTGTACACCTAAATAAATCTAGACAACATCATGAACAATTCTTGTAGAAGAACATAAGCAACTTTGATAGAAAATTAATGATAGATAGAATCTGAAAATCAATCACAAAACATGTCTAGGGCTTTGAAATCACCCTTAACCAAATAGAAGTTTAGCCTAGCATAGGCATTATAAACATAAAATTAAATAGAATCTAAGAAGAAAATAAAAGAAAGAAAGAAGAAGAAGAAGAAGAAGAATATTAATTATCCAACCTCTTCATCTTTCTAAAGAAAAAGAAAACTAGAGAAAAGAAAGAAGAAGAAAACTTAGAGAATGTTATTACAATGGCTAATATCCTACCAATCTACAATATGATCCTCTACAATCATCCAAGGCCCTCTATTTATACACATTTTGGAAGGCTAAATGACAAGAGACAAGCTTTACAAATTTCAAAGGTAGGTATAATAGGTGGGTGAATTTTTCTAACAATTTTCGTCATATTGTATGACAATTTTGATCAGCCAACTTGATGGTCGATTTCGTCAATGTTGGAGGCCTGATCTGATCACATGGTCTTCTAGAAAAAGGTTCCCCTATCAGTTACGGATCCATAGCCGTTTGAATCAGCTCATTTGCTGATGTGGATAAGCAGATATGGGCAAAATACGAAAACATGTCAGCACAGACGTCATTGCACATCAGCCAACTTGATGGTCTATTTCGTCAATATTAGAGGCCTGATCTGATCATATGGTCTTCTAGACAAAGGTTCCCGTATCAGTTACGGATCCATAGCCATTGGAATCAGCTCATTTGCTGATGTGGATAAGCAGATATGGGCAAAATACGAAAACAGGTCAGCACAGACGTCATTGCACATCAGCCAACTTGGTGGTCGATTTCGCTAGGGAAAACGACTCCGTTTCAAGAAGTATAAAACATGAAAAAGATAGATATGCCTCTTAGCTTTGCACGGCTACAAATTTCAGCCTTATTGCTTCAGTGAAACTCCAGATATAGCTGATATAGAAAAATGTGTCGGAACTGGAACTGAACTGGATTTGCCCTTAATTCTAGTAATCTGAAATCACTCAAAGAAACTTGTGAAAAACACCAAATTACATAAAAATATAAAAGATCATAAACACAATTAGACTAAACAATAATAACTCGTATTTGACACAAAACAATAATAAAACATAACTAAAAACTATATAATTATACGAGTTATCAGTTTCCAAAAATTGTTGTACATGTTCCTCCTTCTTGGACTTTGCAAATCTGCTAGGAAAAAGTGGAGAAGGAACATTAGTAGAAATAAGAACCTTAAAAGCTACCTGAGGTGTCAAAGTACTCTCCTTTTGAATGGTGGCTTCATTATCCTCAAGAAGTGAATCCATCTTTGGTTTTGTCTCATCCTCATCTTGTTCCTCATTTCTCAAGGTCACCATAGTAGCATTCTCCTTTGGGTTAATCACCGTTTGGGAAGGGAGTGCTAGAGATCTTTCTGCTACTAATTCCACCATACTACTAGCCAATAGGCTCATTTGTCTTTCCAAACTCTGGATGCTTGCCCTTGTTTCCTGTTGAAATTGCAAAGTATCAGAAACAAGAGAATGTACAAGATCTTCTAAATAAGTACCTGAGTTTTGAATCATATGTGGTGGTTGAAAAAGATCTGGTTCTTGAGACCATGATTGATTGAAGCTAGATGGATGAGTGTAATTGGCATAAGGATCTACTTCTTGGAAATTTTTCGAGTAGCCATAATTAGTATGATCCCACCATCCCTCATGGTAAGTGTTTGAGTAATGATCATACTGTTGGTCTTGGAACACTTGATGGCCTTGACATCCTCCCATGGCAAATTGTTGAACTGGGAATGTGAGATTGGCTTGTTGATTCTCCATGTTCATGTATGCCACCAACTCTTCAAGTGTTAGATTGCTCAATTCCATCGTTTTTTATTTTATTTTTTCTTTTTTTATTTTTTTTTCTTCAAAATTTGATAAGAAAAATCCGTATGTACAAGAAAATAAAACTCATTAGAACTGAAAATAAGAATAAACCAAGTAACAAATAAACTAAAGAAAGCAATCCCCGGCAACGGCGCCAAAAATTTGATGCACCCAAAAGAGTGTATCTTATTTAACCTTGCACTAAAAAGATCAATTGTAAGTATAATGATTAGCAAGGGTCGAGTCCTCAGGGATTGGGTTTTAATCTATGAGTTATTAGTTTATAACTTACGTTCAAAGAAAACAATAAAAGAAAAGGGGTTTTTGAATCCAGATTTAAACTAAAGTAAATAATAAGAATAAGATGCAAGGCGGTATAACCAGCCGATAAAAATATATATACTAAATTAGGCGGTATAACCAGCCAATAAAAATATATATACTAAATTAGGCGGTATAACCAGCCAATAAAAATAAAACAAAGTTAATATACAAATTAGGCGGTATAACCAGCCAATAAAAATAAATATACTTTTAAAAATAAGTAAACTAGAAAAGTAAGAAAACAAGTAAGTAAGAAGAATCAGATATGAAAAATATGGTTAAGGTTTCATTCTCCACCACTAGACATCATTAAGAATCAATTTCAGATCTATCAATATCAACCAACTATCAAAGTTAACAACCGTAGATAACAACAAGCTCTGTTATCCCAATCTTTCCTTAGTTTGTCGTTAAATAGAACAAGCTCTCTATTTAATCTCTAACCATTAAACAACCTAGAATAAGCTCTCTAAATTCAATTTAATGGCAGCTTTATGATGAGAAAGATAGGTTGATCTAAGCAACAAACACATAAGCTCGGATTGTTCAACTTAGGTTATGTTGTACTTTGCAATTATTGAAAACTTGACCATAATCATTAATCACAAATTGCCACTTATGAATAGGAAATCAAGACAATTACACGAATCAAGACTCCTAGACTAGCAATAGATACTTATCAAGATCTATCTAGTTGTACACCTAAATAAATCAAGACAACATCATGAACAATTCTTGTAGAAGAACATAAGCAACTTTGATAGAAAATTAATGATAGATAGAATCTGAAAATCAATCACAAAACATGTCTAGGGCTTTGAAATCACCCTTAACCAAATAGAAGTTTAGCCTAGCATAGGCATTGTAAACATAAACATAAAATTAAAGAAATCTAAGAAGGAAATAAAAGAAAGAAAGAAGAAGAAGAAAATAAAGAAAAAGAAAACTAGAGAAAAGAAAGAAGAAGAAAACTTAGAGAATTTTATTACAATGGCTAATATCCTACCAATGTACAATATGATCCTCTACAATCATCCAAGGCCCTCTATTTATACACATTTTGGAGGGCTAAATGACAAGAGACAAGCTTTACAAATTTCAAAGGTAGGTATAATAGGTGGGTGCATTTTTCTAACAATTTTCGTCATATTGTATGACAATTTTGATCAGCCAACTTGATGGTCGATTTTGTCAATTTTGGAGGCCTGATCTGATCACATGGTCTTCTAGAAAAATGTTCCCCTATCAGTTACTGATCCATAGCCGTTGGAATCAACTCATATGCTGATGTGGATAAGAAGATATGGGCAAAATACGAAAACAGGTCAGCACAGACGTCATTGCACATCAGCCAAATTGATGGTCGATTTCGCTAGGGAAAACGACTCCGTTTCAAGAAGTGTAAAACATGAAAAAGTTAGATATGCCTCTTAACTTTGCACGGTTAAAATTTCATCCTTATTGCGTCAGTGAAACTCCAGATATAGCTGATATGGCAAAAGGTGTCGGAACTGGAACTGAACTGAATTTGCCCTTAATTGTTGATTTAACCTAGTAATCTGAAATCACTTAAAGAAACTCGTAAAAAAAACACCAAATTACATAAAAATATAAAAGATCATAAACACAATTAGACTAAGCAATAATAACTCGTATTTGACACAAAACAATAATAAAACATAACTAAAAACTATATAATTATACGAGTTATCAGAAACCTTAACCATATTTTTCATATTTGATTCTTCTTAATTACTTGTTTTCTCATTCTTATTGTTAACTTTAGTTTAAATCTGATTTCAAAATCCCCTTTACTTTTGTTTATTTGTTTTTAAGTTTTAAACTATTAACTTATAAACTAAAACCCAATCCCTATGGACTCGACCCTTGCTAATCACTATACTCTACAATTGATTTTTTTTAGTGCAAGGTTAAATAAGATACACTCTTTTGGGTGCATCAATTATGGTCAAGTTTTCAATAATTGCAAAGTGGAACATAACCTAAGTTGAACAATCCGAGCTTATGTGTTTGTTGCTTAGATCAACTTATCTTTCTCATCATAAAGCTGCCATTAAATTGAATTTAGAGAGCTTATTCTAGGTTGTTTGATGGTTAGAGATTAAATAGAGAGCTTGTTCTATTTAACGACGAACTAAGGAAAGATTGGGGTAACAGAGCTTGTTGTTATCTACGGTTGTTAACTTGATAGCTAATTAATGTTGATAGATATGAAATTGATTCTTAATGATGTCTAGTGGTGGAGAATGAAACCTTAACCATATTTTTCATATTTGATTCTTCTTAATTACTTGTTTTCTCATTCTTATTGTTAACTTTAGTTTTAAAACTATTTCAAAACCCCCTTTTCTTTTGTTTTCTTTGAACCTAAGTTATAAACTAATAACTCATAGATTAAAACCCAATCCCTGAGGACTCGACCCTTGCTAATCACTATACTTTACAATTGATTCTTTCTAAGTGCAGGGTTAAATAAGATACACTCTTTTGGGTGCATCAAGCTGAGTAAGCTTTCACTTTGAGCTCTTTATGAGCTTCCATAAGCTTTATCTCATCTCCTTGCTAGTTTACCATCATCATACATCAATTATATCAAGTTAATCTTGTGCGTACTTGGTGTATTTGTTCACATATGTCCAAATATATCCAACATACCCGTATCACTTTCATTAAGTGATATTAGCACATCATTTGTGCTTGTTAGTCCAGATTCATCAATTTCATATAATGGATAACTCTTACCAACATTCCCTTTCTTAGGAAACTCATTTTCTAAGAAAGTTGCATCCCTTGATTCGAATTCAACTTGTCCATCCCTATATTCCAAATCCATGAACACATATCCTTTAGAGTGTTCAGAATAACTGAGAAGAACACATTTCTTCCCTCTTGGTCCTAATTTACCAAGAATATGATTTGGATTATGGATATAGGCCGCATAGCCCCAAGGCCTTAGATTACTTAAATCTGGCTTTCTTTTAATTCATAACTCATAAGGAGTAGACAAAATAGATTTGGATGACACTCTATTCAATATATAGACAGCCGTGAGTAATGCATCTCCCCAGAAGGAAATATCCATGTTGGCCTAAGCCATCATGCATCTCACTATGTCTAGGAGAGTTCTATTCTTTCTCTCCGCCACTCCATCCTAGAACACCCCAACAGAATGGAGTGGCAGAGATAAAGAATAGGACTCTCCTAGATATGTTGAGATGCATGATGGCTCAAGCCAACATGGACATTTCCTTTTGGGGAGATATATTACTCACGGCTGTCTATATATTGAACAGAGTGCCATCCAAATCTATTTTATCTACTCCTTATGAGTTATGGACTAAAAGAAAGCCATATTTTAGTAATCTAAGGCCTTGGGGCTGTGCGGCCTATGTCCATAATCCAAATCATATTCTGGGTAAATTAGGACCAAGAGGGAAGAAATGTGTTCTTCTCGAATATTTTGAACATTCTAAAGGATATGTGTTCATGGATTTGGAATATAAGGATAGACAAGTTGAATTCGAATCAAGTGATGCAACTTTCTTAGAAAATGAGTTTCCTAAGAAAGGGAATGGTAATAAGCATTATCCTTTATATGAAATTGATGAATCTGGACTAACAAGCACAAATGATGTGTTAATATCACTTAATGAAAGTGATAGTGGTATTGGACCAAGTGGGAGCTTAGTGTCTCCACAAGTTGTTGGTCATAGTGGCAACAATGACTAAGATAAACATATGGATGAAATAGGTGATCAAAACAAGAAGAGCATCATGAGGATCAGTTACCTCATGAAGAGCCTAATGAGGATATGTTACCTCATGAAGAACTTAATGCAAATGTGCATGATCAAGAAGAACATAATGCTCCTACTGTTCTTAGACGTTCTTCTCGAAAATTCAAAACTCCAAGTAAGTGGTGGATTTTGGATAAAAATGAGGCTCATTTGGTGTTATCTGTGGATGATGAACCTCAAAATTTGAAAGAAGCTCTTGAAAGTCCAGATTGTGATAAACGGATAATTGCAATGGAAAATGAATTAGAATCTATGCATGTGAATAAAGTATGAGACTTAGTTGATCTTACTAAAGATAAAAAGGTCGTTGGGAACAAATGGGTTCTCAACATCGAGAGAAAAGTAGATGGTACCATTGAAAGGTGCAAGGCATGTTAGCATATATTTAGATTATGGATGATTTTAGTGTTGGGATTCGACCTCATGCTCAAACAATAAACGAATTAAAGAAGAACATGAATGCAGCGGAATAATAAACAAAGAGATAGTCGAATATTACAGTATCATGCTTGTAAAATTTTAATGCGATCTTGTAAGGATAAAGCATACATATGATTAGAAATCATACCTTAACTCAAAGATCTAGTAATCTTGAGTTTACAAACAGCCCACTCAAACCTGAACACCAAGCTATCAATCCGAGACTTCAAGCCACACAAGTGTCTGGCCTCTAACGGTAATCCAAGGATGATGGAATAATAATTGTAATGGAGAATGCATCCACTGTTTTGCAAAGAAAGCTTCCTCTCAAACGTATAAATTTGGGAAATTTCATGTATGAGCCTGACAAGCCTAAAATTCCAAGAATGGGTGTTGGTTAGATTCAAAACACTAACTCAAGTGTTAATTGGGAAGGCAGCCCAATTAAAGAAGAAATTGCCAACCTGCCATATTCAGATTTGCTTTCTCTTTCTCTTTCTTTTTTCTTTTATTATTTTTATTGTTTTTCTTTTTCTTTTTCTTTTTTATGTTTATTTGTTAATTTTTTGTTTAGTATTTGAGGATTATTTAGGTTGCATGAGTTTGTTCTGTTTTGAGTCTTAGTTGTTGATAACTCGTATAATTATATAGTTTTTAGTTATGTTTTATTATTGTTTTGTGTCAAATACGAGTTATTATTGTTTAGTCTAATTGTGTTTATGATCTTTTATATTTTTATGTATTTTGGTGTTTTTCACAAGTTTCTTTGAGTGATTTCAGATTACTAGAATTAAGGGCAAATCCAGTTCAGTTTCAGTTCCGACACCTTTTGCCATATCAGCTATATCTCGAGTTTCACTGAAGCAATAAGGTTGAAATTTGTAGCCATGCAAAGCTAAGAGGCATATCTATCTTTTTCATGTTTTACACTTCTTAAAACGGAGTCGTTTTCCCTAGCGAAATCGACCATCAAGTTGGCTGATGTGCAATGACGTCTGTGCTGACATGTTTTCGTATTATGCCCGTATCTTCTTATCCACATAAGCAAATGAGCTGATTCCAACGGCTATGGTTCCGTAACTGATAGGGGAACCTTTTTCTAGAAGACCATGTGATCAGATCAGGCCTCCAATATTGAATAAATCGACCATCAAGGTGGCTGATGTGTAATGACATCTGTGCTGACATGTTTTCGTATTTTGCCCATATCTGCTTAACCACATCAGAAAATGAGCTGATTCCAACGGCTATGGTTCCGTAACGGATAGGGGAACCTTTTTCTAGAAGACCATGTGATCAGATCAGGCCTCCAATATTGACGAAATCGACCATCAAGTTGGCTGATCAAAATCGTCATATACCTACCTTTGAAATTTGTAAAGCTTGTCTCTTGTCATTTAGCCCTCCAAAATGTGTATAAATAGAGGGCCTTGGATGATTGTAAGGGATCATATTGTACATAGGTAGGATAGTAGCCATTTTAATAAAATTCTCTAAGTTTTCTTCTTCTTTCTTTTCTCTAGTTTTCTTTCTTTTCTCTAGTTTTCTTTTTCTTTAGAGAGAGCAAGAGGTTGGATAATTAATATTCTTCTTCTTCTTCTTTCTTTCTTTTATTTTCTTCTTAGATTCTATTTAATTTTATGTTTATAATGCCTATGCTAGGCTAAACTTCTATTTGGTTAAGGTTGATTTCAAAGCCCTAGACATGTTTTGTGATTGATTTTCAGATTCTATCTATCATTAATTTTCTATCAAAGTTGCTTATGTTCTTCTACAAGAATTGTTCATGATGTTGTCTTGATTTATTTAGGTGTACAACTAGATAGATCTTGATAATTATCTATTGCTAGTTTAGGAGTCTTGATCCGTGTAATTGTCTTGATTTCCTATTCATAAGTGGCAATTTGTGATTAATGATTATGGTCAAGTTTTCAATAATTGCAAAGTGGAACATAACCTAAGTTGAACAATCCGAGCTTATGTGTTTGTTGCTTAGATCAACCTATCTTTCTCATCATAAAGCTGCCATTAAATTGAATTTAGAGAGCTTATTCTAGGTTGTTTAATGGTTAGAGATTAAATAGAGAGCTTGTTCTATTTAACGACAAACTAAGGAAAGATTGGGGTAACAGAGCTTGTTGTTATCTACGGTTGTTAACTTTGATAGTTGGTTGATATTGATAGATCTGAAATTGATTCTTAATGATGTCTAGTGGTGGAGAATGAAACCTTAACCATATTTTTCATATTTGATTCTTCTTACTTATTTGTTTTCTTACTTTTAGTTTGCTTATTTTTTATATTTATTTTTATTGGCTGGTTATACCGCCTAATTTGTATATTAACTTTGTTTTATTTTTATTGGCTGGTTATACCACCTAATTTAGTATATATATTTTTATTGGCTGGTTATACCGCCTAATTTAGTATATATATTTTTATTGGCTGGTTATACCGCCTTGCATCTTATTCTTATTATTTACTTTAGTTTAAATCTGGCTTCAAAAACCCCTTTTCTTTTATTGTTCTTGAATTTAAGTTTTAAACTATTAACTTATAAACTAAAACCCAATCCCTGAGGACTCGACCCTTGCTAACTACTATACTTACAATTTATCTTTTTAGTGCAAGGTTAAATAAGATACACTCTTTTGGGTGCATCAAATTTTTGGCGCCGTTGCCGGGGATTGCTTTCTTTAGTTTATTTGTTACTTGGTTTATTCTTATTTTCAGTTCTAATTAGTTTTATTTTCTTGTACATACAAGTTTTTCTTTTCAAATTTAAAAAAAAAAAAACAAAAAAAACAAAAAAAAAAAAAACAATGGAATTGAGCAATCTAACACTTGAAGAGTTGGTGGCATACATGAACATGGAGAATCAACAAGCCAATCTCACCTCCCCAGTTCAACAATTGGCCATGGGAGGATGTCAAGGCCATCAAGTGTTCCAAGACCAACAGTATGATCATTACTCAAACACTTACCATGAGGGATGGTGGGATCATACTAATTATGGCTACTCGAAAAATTACCAAGAAGTAGATCCTTATGCCAATTACACTCATCCATCTAGCTTCAATCAATCATGGTCTCAAGAATCAGATCTTTTTCAACCACCACATATGACTCAAAACTCAGGTACTTCTTTAGAAGATCTTGTCTATTCTCTTGTTACTGATTCTTTGCAATTTCAACAGGAAACAAGGGCAAGCATCCAGAGTTTGGAAAAGCAAATGAGCCAATTGGCTAGTAGTATGGTGGGATGGGTAGCACAAAGATCTGAAGAACTCCCAGCCCAAACGATGATTAACCCAAAGGAGAATGCTACTATTGTGACCTTGAGAAATGAGGAACAAGATGAGGATGAGACAAAATTAGAGATGAATTCTATTCTTGAGGATAATGAAGCCAATGATCCAAATAAGAGTATTTCGGCACCTGAGGTAACGTTTGAGATTCCAATTTTTACTAATGTTTCTTCTCCACCTTTTCCTAGTAGATTCGCAAAGTTCAAGGAGGATGAACATGAACAAGACACGCTGGAAACCTTAAACAGTTTGTTTCTGGATGTCATTCAACAAGTACCAAAAGATGCACCATTCCTCGATGAGATATGCACCACAAAGGATGATGGAATAATACTTGTAATGGAGAATGCATCCACTGTTGTGCAAAGAAAGCTTCCTCTCAAACGCATAAATTTGGGAAATTTCATGTATGAGCCTGACAAGCCTAAAAAGCCAAGAAGGGGTGTTGGTTAGATTCAAAACACTAACTCAAGTGTTAATTGGGAAGGCAGCCCAATTAAAGATGAAATTACCAACCTTCCATATTCAGATTTGCTTTCTCTTTCTCTTTCTTTTCCTTTTTCTTTTATTATTTTTATTGTTTTTTTTTTTATTTCTTATTTTTTTTTGTTAATTGTGTTTATTGTTTTTAAGTTCATTCAGGCTGCATAAGTTTCTTTTGTTTAATAATTCTTTTCTCTTACATATAATTCTTGCATTGGGGGATAATAGCATTACATTAATGACAATGTAAGAATTATGTGTGGGGGGGAAGAATTTAGGATTTTATTTAGAGTGTTTTGTTTTTGAGTCTTTTTATGTTGTTTTTCTTTCTGATCTTTGTTTTAAAAATAACTAGATGTAAATATAATTTTTTTAACCCCGGTTAAATGGCGGATAACGGTACTCCGTGATTATTTAAGTCGGTTCCATCAGCTACCCACAAAACTGATATTGTATATAAATTTCTCTTCCAATTTCTCTTTCAATTTTTTTTTCATTCTTTTTTTTTTTTTTTTTTCAGGATGGATGATATTCTCACAAGATTGCAGAAACGATTTCCTCCTTTTCCTCGAAATATTTTACTGAAGCTTTACCAAGTTCGACTTGAGAGATTAAGAATGCTTATGCACAAAGGGATTCCTGACGACATACGTTGGCTAATTGAAGCCAAGGTACGTGAAGATGAATATCTTCCTGTTTTGCATTTACCAGGTACAGGTAGAAGCACTTTTGCAAAGAAGCGACGAGCAAAGCGCATGAGTTCAAATTGCCACAAATGTGCACGATGGACGTGTAACGGTAAATGTCGTTCTATTGGGATTCCGTCCTCTAATCGAGATGATAAAATTGAATTCATTAAGGATGGACTGAGTAAGGAGAATTTGGGTAATATTCAACTTTCTCTTGAGACGCATCCTAGTGGAGACGTACAAAGAGAAATTCTTGATTTATGGCCGCAATTCCAAAGGGAATGGCAACATCTTGGGAATCTGATGTTAAAAGACCCTGTTTGCCAGCTTGTAAGAAAACTGGATGGGAAGCATATCCTCGACTCATAGAAGGCGTTTAAGCCGTTTCTGGACGTAAAACCAGAGGAAGATGTGAGCCACAATCACAACTACAATAAATGACTTCTCAGCTTTTGGTTTGATTTGCAATAACTTTATTTTGTTTTAATTTATGTGTTGTTCGATTTGTGTAATTATTCTCGTTTTTTTTATTTGTCTTTTACGGTTGATTTTTTCTTCTCTTTTTGATTTTCTTCCTGAAATCACGCAAAAATCTTTTGTTAGGTTAACATTTTCTTCTGACAGGTCAGATACACTTTCGGCGACATTATTACTCTTGTCTGATTCACTACTCAGTCCTCTATATATTACACCATGTACTCATTCTCTTTCAGGCACTCGAAAAAAAAAATGGAAAGTACTTCATCCCAGCGCATTAAAAAAATTTGTGTCTTTGGAGGTGCTTATCCAGGGAAAAATAACATATTCGCTGATGAAGCCATAAGAGTTGGAGTAATACTTGCCCAACAAAAGATCCACTTGATTTATGGAGGCGGTAGTACGGGTTTAATGGGAGCAGTCGCTACAGCAGCACACACCGGAGGAAGTCCAGTTCTAGGAATCGTGCCAAAACTATTCACAAGTTTTTGTGGACCTACCGTGGGTAAGGAAATACAAGTCTGGAGTGTCCCTGAACGGATAACAATCATGTACCATTCTGCCGATGCATTCATTGCTTTACCAGGAGGTCTGGGTACATTGGAAGAAATAGCTTGCGTGGCTTCTTGGTCATCTTTGGTCACAAATAAGAAACCCATTGGTTTGCTTAATATTAATGGTTATTTTAGTAATTTGCTTTTATATTTAGATAATGCTGTGGATAATGGATTCATGTTTTCAGAGGCAAGGAGAACCATAATTTCTGCTACAACCATTGAAGATTTACTTAAAAAGCTCCAAGCTTATGAGTGTTTATCTGCTACGGTTGTTTCGCAAACGCTCGGAAAAAGAAAAAGAGATATGGACGAGCAAGGAGTGGATTGCACTTTGTCTTTGTGACATTATCTAACATTTTGCTTGTTGTGTCTCAGTTATAATAAGTGGTTAGCAACCTCTGCAGGTAATATCTCCTAAATTCTACCTTTAAAATTTGACATTGGGGACAATGTCATATTTTAGTAGGGGGTAAGGGACATATTTTGCTAATTTAAAAAAAAAAAAAAATTTAAGAAGTATTCATTCTGAACAAGGTCTGAGTAAGGGAGACTTGAGACATACCTTGTCAGTTTGATTTCTTCTTTTCAAAAAAAAAAAAAAAAAAAAAGTTTGTTGTGTTTTAAGCAATTTAGAAGTATTCATTCTGAACAAGGTCTGAGTAAGGGAGACTTGAGACACACCTTGTCAGTTTGATTTTAATCTTTTTATGTTTACTTGTTAATTTTTGTTTAGTATTTTAAGATTATTTAGGTTGCATGAGTTTGTTTTGTTTTGAGTCTTAGCTGTTCCTATTCTTATGTTATTAGTTCTTTTCTCTTACACATGATTCTTTCATTTGGGTTAATAGACTTACATTGAGGACAATGTAAGAATTAAGTGTGGGGGGAATGATTTAGGATTTCTTTTATTTTTGTCTACTATTTTTTTTTATGAGTCTTTATTATAATTTTTAGTGTGTTTTAGTTCCTTTTTAATACAATGATGAGATATGAATTGCATAAGTCTAAAACAGAGTTATTAGTGAGAAGATTTTCATGAGAATTGAGCTTGATATCATTTTTTTATGAGCCAATGTTAATATGATATGTTGATTGAGAAAGAAGCATGTTTAGACTTAATCTGACTTGTATAATCATCCTTGTGAGTTTTTGAGCCTATAATGATTGATGCATTATACAAATCAATCTAATTTCTTTCTTGAGTGCTCTTATGATTACAGGATTCTCTAGAACTTGCTTTAAACCGTTTGAGACTATATTGATACATGTGACAACATGAATATGATAGAGGCATTAGGATTTTTAGCCAGAGCCAAACAGCCATCCCTTATTGATGTTCCAAGAGAACACACCCTTAGTGAACCAATTTGAGCCTACATTGAATAAGCTATCTCTTTGGTAACCATAACTTGTCCCTAACCTAAATATACTTATATCTTTACCTTTGTTCCAAAGATGAATTAGCATGTTTTGAGACAAGTTGCAAAGACAAGGGATATTTTTAGTTAAAAATTTGGGTTAGAAACAAGAAATAAGTGTGGGGGGGAAAGAAAAGAAAAGTCAAAAAAAAAAAAAAAAAAAAAAAAAGAAATGGAATACTGGCAAATACATTCGAAAAAAAAAATATGAATCATCTCTTGAATTTTGGGAAAAAGAAAAAGATGTTACAAAGTTGTTCAGAATGAAGAAAAGGCCCAACATAAATATCCGGCCTAGGTGACTATGTACTTGTAAAGAGTTTTGAGAAGTTTCTTTGTATGATCTTTTTATGTCTCTAAACTTTATGAACTCTTTGGAACCTTTGTGATATCTTTATCCTTTTGTTCTTCAACCACATTACAAACCCCTTGGCCCCATTACAACCTTGATTAAAGACCTCTTGATTCATGAAGTTGTATGATCTAAATAGTGGAGAATAGGTGGACAAGCAAGAATATGGTAGAACTGTTTTCATGAGATTGATTGAGTGTAAACACTTCACCACTACTTTAAAGAGTGAAAATCATGAGGGTATCCCATGTGAGAAGTTGAGATTAAATTTGAACATGCAATATTTTGATTGAGATATGTTATGTTAATATTGGCTTAACTCAAACAATTTACATTCAAGCATGATTTTTTGTGAAATTCTTTAAGCTATTGATTAGTTTATAAGACTTGTTCAAATATTGTATCTAATTTGTATTGAAAGGATTAGGAGTAAATATTTTTAGTATATGCAGTTTATTTATATTTTAGTTTTTCAATGTTTGTGGGTATCGTTCTAGTAAACCCTCACGAGACTAAACTCGTCCACTAGGGACACCTAGGGGTTTAAAGGCTTGTGTCACATGCTAAGTGCCACCGTGATTTCCTACGAAAATGGATTAGATTAGATCTTCTTATTTTATTTTTATTGAGTCGTTGCTAGGGACTAGCAACAATCTAAGTGTGGGGGTGTGATAACTCGTATAATTATATAGTTTTTAGTTATGTTTTATTATTGTTTTGTGTCAAATACGAGTTATTATTGTTTAGTCTAATTGTGTTTATGATCTTTTATATTTTTATGTATTTTGGTGTTTTTCACAAGTTTCTTTGAGTGATTTCAGATTACTAGAATTAAGGGCAAATCCAGTTCAGTTTCAGTTCCGACACCTTTTGCCATATCAGCTATATCTCGAGTTTCACTGAAGCAATAAGGTTGAAATTTGTAGCCATGCAAAGCTAAGAGGCATATCTATCGTTTTCATGTTTTACACTTCTTAAAACGGAGTCGTTTTCCCTAGCGAAATCGACCATCAAGTTGGCTGATGTGCAATGACGTCTGTGCTGACATGTTTTCGTATTATGCCCGTATCTTCTTATCCACATCAGCAAATGAGCTGATTCCAACGGCTATGGTTCCGTAACGGATAGGGGAACCTTTGTCTAGAAGACCATGTGATCAGATCAGGCCTCCAATATTGAATAAATCGACCATCAAGGTGGCTGATGTGTAATGACATCTGTGCTGACATGTTTTCGTATTTTGCCCATATCTGCTTAACTACATCAGCAAATGAGCTGATTCCAACGGCTATGGTTCCGTAACTGATAGGGGAACCTTTTTCTAGAAGACCATGTGATCAGATCAGGCCTCCAATATTGACGAAATCGACCATCAAGTTGGCTGATCAAAATCGTCATATACCTACCTTTGAAATTTGTAAAGCTTGTCTCTTGTCATTTAGCCCTCCAAAATGTGTATAAATAGAGGGCCTTGGATGATTGTAAGGGATCATATTGTACATAGGTAGGATAGTAGCCATTTTAATAAAATTCTCTAAGTTTTCTTCTTCTTTCTTTTCTCTAGTTTTCTTTCTTTTCTCTAGTTTTCTTTTTCTTTAGAGAGAGCAAGAGGTTGGATAATTAATATTCTTCTTCTTCTTCTTTCTTTCTTTTATTTTCTTCTTAGATTCTATTTAATTTTATGTTTATAATGCCTATGCTAGGCTAAACTTCTATTTGGTTAAGGTTGATTTCAAAGCCCTAGACATGTTTTGTGATTGATTTTCAGATTCTATCTATCATTAATTTTCTATCAAAGTTGCTTATGTTCTTCTACAAGAATTGTTCATGATGTTGTCTTGATTTATTTAGGTGTACAACTAGATAGATCTTGATAATTATCTATTGCTAGTTTAGGAGTCTTGATCCGTGTAATTGTCTTGATTTCCTATTCATAAGTGGCAATTTGTGATTAATGATTATGGTCAAGTTTTCAATAATTGCAAAGTGGAACATAACCTAAGTTGAACAATCCGAGCTTATGTGTTTGTTGCTTAGATCAACCTATCTTTCTCATCATAAAGCTGCCATTAAATTGAATTTAGAGAGCTTATTCTAGGTTGTTTAATGGTTAGAGATTAAATAGAGAGCTTGTTCTATTTAACGACAAACTAAGGAAAGATTGGGGTAACAGAGCTTGTTGTTATCTACGGTTGTTAACTTTGATAGTTGGTTGATATTGATAGATCTGAAATTGATTCTTAATGATGTCTAGTGGTGGAGAATGAAACCTTAACCATATTTTTCATATTTGATTCTTCTTACTTATTTGTTTTCTTACTTTTAGTTTGCTTATTTTTTATATTTATTTTTATTGGCTGGTTATACCGCCTAATTTGTATATTAACTTTGTTTTATTTTTATTGGCTGGTTATACCGCCTAATTTAGTATATATATTTTTATTGGCTGGTTATACCGCCTAATTTAGTATATATATTTTTATTGGCTGGTTATACCGCCTTGCATCTTATTCTTATTATTTACTTTAGTTTAAATCTGGCTTCAAAAACCCCTTTTCTTTTATTGTTCTTGAATTTAAGTTTTAAACTATTAACTTATAAACTAAAACCCAATCCCTGAGGACTCGACCCTTGCTAACTACTATACTTACAATTTATCTTTTTAGTGCAAGGTTAAATAAGATACACTCTTTTGGGTGCATCAGTTGTTCCTATTCTTATGTTATTAGTTCTTTTCTCTTACACATGTTTCTTTCATTTGGGTTAATAGACTTACATTGAGGACAATGTAAGAATTAAGTGTGGGGGGAATGATTTAGGATTTCTTTTATTTTTGTCTACTATTTTTTTTATGAGTCTTTATTATTATTATTATTATTTTTAGTGTGTTTTAGTTCCTTTTTAATATAATGATGAGATATGAATTGCATAGGTCTAAACTGGTTATTAGTGAGAAGATTTTCAAGAGAATTAAGCTTGATACTAATTTTTATGAGCCAATGTTGATATGATATGTTGATTGAGAAAGAAGCATGTTTAGACTTAAAATTGACTTGTATAATCATCCTTGTGAGTTTTGAGCCTATATGATTGATGCATTATACATATCAATCTAATTTATTTCTTGAGTGCTCTTATGATTACATGATTCTCTAGAACTTGCTTTAAACCGTTTGAGACTATATTGATACATGTGATAACATGAATATGACAGAGGCATTAGGATTATAACCAGAGCCAAACAGCCATCCATTATTAATGATTGATAACTCGTATAATTATATAGTTTTTAGTTATGTTTTATTATTGTTTTGTGTCAAATACGAGTTATTATTGTTTAGTCTAATTGTGTTTATGATCTTTTATATTTTTATGTAATTTGGTGTTTTTCACAAGTTTCTTTGAGTGATTTCAGATTACTAGAATTAAGGGCAAATCCAGTTCAGTTCCAGTTCCGACACCTTTTGCCATATCAGCTATATCTGGAGTTTCACTGAAGCAATAAGGCTGAAATTGGTAGCCGTGCAAAGCTAAGAGGCATATCTATCTTTTTCATGTTTTACACTTCTTGAAACGGAGTCGTTTTCCCTAGCGAAATCGACCATCAAGTTGGCTGATGTGCAATGACGTCTGTGCTGACCTGTTTTCGTATTTTGCCCATATCTGCTTATCCACATCAGCAAATGAGCTGATTCCAATGGCTATGGATCCGTAACCGATACGGGAACCTTTGTCTAGAAGACCATATGATCAGATCAGGCCTCTAATATTGACGAAATCGACCATCAAGTTGGCTGATGTGCAATGACGTCTCTGCTGACCTGTTTTCGTATTTTGCCCATATCTGCTTATCCACATCAGCAAATGAGCTGATTCCAATGGCTATGGATCCGTAACTGATAGGGGAACCTTTTTCTAGAAGACCATGTGATCAGATCAGGCCTCCAACATTGACGAAATCGACCATCAAGTTGGCTGATCAAAATTGTCATACAATATGACGAAAATTGTTAGAAAAATGCACCCACCTATTATACCTACCTTTGAAATTTGTAAAGCTTGTCTCTTGTCATTTAGCCCTCCAAAATGTGTATAAATAGAGGGCCTCGGATGATTGTAAGGGAGGATATTGTACATAGGTAGGATATTAGCCATTTTCATAAAATTCTCTAAGTTTTCTTCTTCTTTCTTTTCTCTAGTTTTCTTTCTTTTCTCTAGTTTTCTTTTTCTTTAGAGAGAGCAAGAGGTTGGATAATTAATATTCTTCCTCTTCTTCTTTCTTTCTTTTATTTTCTTCTTAGATTTTCTTTAATTTTATGTTTATGTTTATAATGCCTATGCTAGGCTAAACTTCTATTTGGTTAAGGGTGATTTCAAAGCCCTAGACATGTTTTGTGATTGATTTTCAGATTCTATCTATCATTAATTTTCTATCAAAGTTGCTTATGTTCTTCTACAAGAATTGTTCATGATGTTGTCTTGATTTATTTAGGTGTACAACTAGATAGATCTTGATAATTATCTATTGCTAGTCTAGGAGTCTTGATCCGTGTAATTGTCTTGATTTCCTATTCATAAGTGGCAATTTGTGATTAATGATTATGGTCAAGTTTTCAATAATTGCAAAGTGGAACATAACCTAAGTTGAACAATCCGAGCTTATGTGTTTGTTGCTTAGATCAACCTATCTTTCTCATCATAAAGCTGCCATTAAATTGAATTTAGAGAGCTTATTCTAGGTTGTTTAATGGTTAGAGATTAAATAGAGAGCTTGTTCTATTTAACGACAAACTAAGGAAAGATTGGGATAACAGAGCTTGTTGTTATCTACGGTTGTTAACTTTGATAGTTGGTTGATATTGATAGATCTGAAATTGATTCTTAATGATGTCTAGTGGTGGAGAATGAAACCTTAACCATATTTTTCATATTTGATTCTTCTTACTTATTTGTTTTCTTACTTTTAGTTTGCTTATTTTTTATATATATTTTTATTGGCTGGTTATACCGCCTAATTTGTATATTAACTTTGTTTTATTTTTATTGGCTGGTTATACCGCCTAATTTGTATATTAACTTTGTTTTATTTTTATTGGCTGGTTATACCGCCTAATTTAGTATATATATTTTTATTGGCTGGTTATACCGCCTAATTTAGTATATATATTTTTATTGGCTGGTTATACCGCCTTGCATCTTATTCTTATTATTTACTTTAGTTTAAATCTGGCTTCAAAAACCCCTTTTCTTTTATTGTTCTTGAATTTAAGTTTTAAACTATTAACTTATAAACTAAAACCCAATCCCTGAGGACTCGACCCTTGCTAACTACTATACTTACAATTTATCTTTTTAGTGCAAGGTTAAATAAGATACACTCTTTTGGGTGCATCAAATTTTTGGCGCCGTTGCCGGGGATTGTTTTCTTTAGTTTATTTGTTACTTGGTTTATTCTTATTTTCAGTTCTAATGAGTTTTATTTTCTTGTACATACGGGTTTTTCTGATCAAATTTTGAAAAAAAAAAAAAAAAACGATGGAATTGAGCAATCTAACACTTGAAGAGTTGGTGGCATACATGAACATGGAGAATCAACAAGCCAATCTCACCTTCCCAGTTCAACAATTGGCCATGGGAGGATTTCAAGGCCATCAAGTGTTCCAAGACCAACAGTATGATCATTACTCAAACACTTACCATGAGGGATGGTGGGATCATACTAATTATGGCTACTCGAAAAATTACCAAGAAGTAGATCCTTATGCCAATTACACTCATCCATCTAGCTTCAATCAACCATGGTCCCAAGAACCAGATCTTTTTCAACCACCACATATGACTCAAAACTCAGGTACTTCTTTAGAAGATCTTGTCTATTCTCTTGTTACTGATACATTGCAATTTCAACAGGAAACAAGGGCAAGCATCCAGAGTTTGGAAAAGCAAATGATCCAATTGACTAGTAGTATGGTGGGATGGGTAGCACAAAGATCTGAAGAACTCCCTGCCCAAACAATGATTAACCCAAAGGAGAATA
This sequence comes from Fremontodendron californicum, assembly GCA_030761205.1. Taxonomy (NCBI): domain Eukaryota; kingdom Viridiplantae; phylum Streptophyta; class Magnoliopsida; order Malvales; family Malvaceae; genus Fremontodendron; species Fremontodendron californicum. The sequence continues at coordinate 3,258,859 of JAULJL010000019.1, read as the reverse complement.
CTACTATTGTGACCTTGAGGAATGAGGAACAAGATGAGGATGAGACAAAATTAGAGATGAATTCTATTCTTGAGGATAATGAAGCCAATGATCCAAATAAGAGTATTTCAGCACCTGAGGTAACGTTTGAGATTCCAATTTTTACTAATGTTTCTTCTCCACCTTTTCCTAGTAGATTCGCAAAGTTCAAGGAGGATGAACATGAACAAGACACGCTGGAAACCTTAAACAGCTTGTTTGTGGATGTCATTCAACAAGTACCAAAAGATGCATCATTCCTCGATGAGATATGCACCACCAAGGATGATGGAATAATACTTGTAATGGAGAATACATCCACTGTTGTGCAAAGAAAGCTACCTCTCAAACGCATAAATTTGGAAAATTTCATGTATGAGCCTGACAAGCGTAAAAAGCCAAGAAGGGGTGTTGGTTAGATTCAAAACACTAACTCAAGTGTTAATTGGGAAGGCAGCCCAATTAAAGATGAAATTGCCAACCTTCCATATTCAGATTTGCTTTCTCTTTCTTTTCCTTTTTCTTTTATTATTTTTATTGTTTTTATTTTTATTTCTTATGTTTCTTTGTTAATTGTGTTTACTGTTTTTAAGTTCATTTAGGCTGCATAAGTTTCTTTTGTTTAATAGTTCTTTTCTCTTACATATAATTCTTGCATTGGGGGATAATAGCATTACATTAATGACAATGTAAGAATTATGTGTGGGGGGAAGAATTTAGGATTTTATTTAGAGTGTTTTGTTTTTGAGTCTTTTTATGTTGTTTTTCTTTCTGATCCTTGTTTTGAAAATAACTAGATGTAAATATAATTTTTTTTAACCCCGGTTAAATGGCGGATAACGGTACTCCGTGATTATTTAAATCGGTTCCATCAGCTACCCACAAAACTGATATTGTATATAAATTTCTCTTCCAATTTCTCTTTCAATTTTTTTATTTTTTATCAGGATGGATGATATTCTCACAAGATTGCAGAAACGATTTCCTCCTTTTCCTCGAAATATTTTACTGAAGCTTTACCAAGTTCGACTTGAAAGATTAAGAATGCTTATGCACAATGGGATTCCTGACGACATACGTTGGATAATTGAAGCCAAGGTACGTGAAGATGAATATCTTCCTGTTTTGCATTTACCAGGTACAGGTAGAAGCACTTTTGCAAAGAAGCGACGAGCAAAGCGCATGAGTTCAAATTGCCACAAATGTGCACGATGGACGTGTAACGGTAAATGTCGTTCTATTGGGATTCCGTCCTCTAATCGAGATGATAAAATTGAATTCATTAAGGATGGACTGAGTAAGGAGAATTTGGGTAATATCCAACTTTCTCTTGAGACGCATCCTAGTGGAGACGTACAAAGAGAAATTCTTGATTTATGGCCGCAATTCCAAAGGGAATGGCAACATCTTGGGAATCTGATGTTAAAAGACCCTCTTTGCCAGCTTGTAAGAAAACTGGATGGGAAGCATATCCTCGACTCATAGAAGGCGTTTAAGCCGTTTCTGGACGTAAAACCAGAGGAAGATGTGAGCCACAATCACAACTACAATAAATGACTTCTCAGCTTTTGGTTTGATTTGCAATAACTTTATTTTGTTTTAATTTACGTGTTGTTCGATTTGTGTAATTATTCTCGTTTTTTTTATTTGTCTTTTACGGCTGATTTTTTCTTCTCTTTTTGATTTTCTTCCTGAAATCACGCAAAAAAAATCTTTTGTTAGGTTAACATTTTCTTCTGACAGGTCAGATACACTTTCGGCGACATTATTACTCTTGTCTGATTCACTACTCAGTCTTCTATATAGTACACCATGTACTCATTCTCTTTCAGGCACTCGAAAAAAAAAAATGGAAAGTACTTCGTCCCAGCGCATAAAAAAAATTTATGTCTTTGGAGGTGCTTATCCAGGGAAAAATAACATATTCGCTGATGAAGCCATAAGAGTTGGAGTAATACTTGCCCAACAAAAGATCCACTTGATTTATGGAGGCCGTAGTACGGGTTTAATGGGAGCAGTCGCTACAGCAGCACACGCCGGATGAAGTCCAGTTCTAGGAATCGTGCCAAAACTATTCACAAGTTTTTGTGGACCTACCGTGGGTAAGGAAATACAAGTCTGGAGTGTCCCTGAACGGATAACAATCATGTACCATTCTGCCGATGCATTCATTGCTTTACCAGGAGGTCTGGGTACATTGGAAGAAATAGCTTGCGTGGCTTCTTGGTCATCTTTGGTCACAAATAAGAAACCCATTGGTTTGCTTAATATTAATGGTTATTTTAGTAATTTGCTTTCATATTTAGATAATGCTGTGGAAAATGGATTCATGTTTTCAGAGGCAAGGAGAACCATAATTTTTGCTACAACCATTGAAGATTTACTCAAAAAGCTCCAAGCTTATGAGTGTTTATCTGCTACGGTTGTTTCGCAAACGCTCGGAAAAAGAAAAAGAGATATGGACGAGCAAGGAGTGGATTGCACTTTGTCTTTGTGACATTATCTAACAATTTGTTTGTTGTGTCTCAGTTATAATAAGTGGTTAGCAACCTCTGCAGGTAATATCTCCTAAATTCTACCTTTAGTAGGGGGTAAGGGACATATTTTGCTAATTTAAAAAAAAAAATAAAATAAATTTTGATGTGTTTTAAGCCATTTAGAAGTATTCATTCTGAACAAGGTCTGAGTAAGGGAGACTTGAGACATACCTTGTCAGTTTGATTTCTTCTTTTCAAAAAAAAAAAAAAAAAAAAAAAAAAAAGTTTGTTGTGTTTTAAGCAATTTAGAAGTATTCATTCTGGACAAGGTCTGAGTAAGGGAGACTTGAGACATACCTTGTCAGTTTGATTTTAATCTTTTTATGTTTACTTGTTAATTTTTGTTTAGTATTTTAGGATTATTTAGGTTGCATGAGTTTGTTTTGTTTTGTTTTGAGTCTTAGTTGTTCATATTCTTATGTTATTAGTTCTTTTCTCTTACACATGATTCTTTCATTTGGGTTAATAGACTTACATTGAGGACAATGTAAGAATTAAGTGTGGGGGGAATGATTTAGGATTTCTTTTATTTTTGTCTACTATTTTTTTATGAGTCTTTATTATTATTATTATTATTTTAGTGTGTTTTAGTTCCCTTTTAATACAATGATGAGATATGAATTGCATAAGTCTAAAACAGATTTATTAGTGAGAAGATTTTCATGAGAATTGAGCTTGATGTCAACCTTTTTATGAGCCAATGTTAATATGATATGTTGATTGAGAAAGAAGCATGTTTAGACTTAATCTGACTTGTATAATCATCCTTGTGAGTTTTTGAGCCTATATGATTGATGCATTATACATATCAATCTAATTTCTTTCTTGAGTGCTCTTATGATTACATGATTCTCTAGAACTTGCTTTAAACCATTTGAGACTATATTGATGCATGTGACAACATGAATATGATAGAGGCATTAGGATTTTTAGCCAGGACCAAACAACCATCCCTTATTGATGTTCCAAGAGAACACACCCTTAGTGAACCAATTTGAGCCTACATTGAATAAGCTATCTCTTTGGTAACCATAACTTGTCCCTAACCTAAATATACTTATATCTTTACCTTTGTTCCAAAGATGAATTAGCATGTTTTGAGACAAGTTGCAAAGACAAGGGATATTTTTTGGTTAGAAACAAGAAATAAGTGTGGGGGGAAAAGAAAAGAAAAGTCAAGAGAAAAAGAAATGAGATCATTGTCAAATACATTCCCATATAAAAAAAAAAAAAATTCTCTTGAACTTCTAGTTAAAGTAAAGAAAAAGATGTTACAAAGTTGGTTAGAATGATGCAAAGGCTCAACATGAATATTTAGCCTATGTTATTATGTGCTTTATAAGAGTTTTGAGAAGTTTTATTTGTATGATCTTATTATGTCTCTAAACTTTATGAACTCTTTGGAACCTTTGTGATATCTTTATCCTTTTGTTCTTCAACCACATTACAAACCCCTTGGCCCCATTACAACCTTGAATAAAGACCTCTTGATTTATGAAGTTGTATGATCTAAATAGTGGATAATAGGTGGACAAGCAAGCATATGGTAGAAGTGTTTTCATGAGATTGATTGAGTGTAAACACTTTACCACTACTTTAAAAAGTGAAAATCAAGAGAGTATCCCATGTGAGAAGTTGAGATTAAGTTTGAATATGCACTATTTTGATTGAAATATGTTATGTTAATATTGGCTTAACTCAAACAATTTACATTCAAGCAAGATTTTTTGTGGATTTCTTTAAGCTATTGATTAGTTTTTAAGACTTGTCCAATGATTATCTCTAATTTATATTGGAAGGATTAGTTATAATTATTATTTTTAGTTTTTCTTATGTCTTAAATGTTTGTGGGTATCGTCCTAGTAAACCCTCACGAGACTAAACTCGTCCACTAGGGACACCTAGGGGTTTAAAGGCTTGTGTCACATGCTAAGTGCCACCGTGATTTCCTACGAAAATGGATTAGATTAGATTTTCTTATTTTATTTTTATTGAGTCGTTGCTAGGGACTAGCAACAATCTAAGTGTGGGGGTGTGATAACTCGTATAATTATATAGTTTTTAGTTATGTTTTATTATTGTTTTGTGTCAAATACGAGTTATTATTGTTTAGTCTAATTGTGTTTATGATCTTTTATATTTTTATGTAATTTGGTGTTTTTCACAAGTTTCTTTGAGTGATTTCAGATTACTAGAATTAAGGGCAAATCCAGTTCAGTTCCAGTTCCGACACCTTTTGCCATATCAGCTATATCTGGAGTTTCACTGAAGCAATAAGGCTGAAATTGGTAGCCGTGCAAAGATAAGAGGCATATCTATCTTTTTCATGTTTTACACTTCTTGAAACGGAGTCGTTTTCCCTAGCGAAATCGACCATCAAGTTGGCTGATGTGCAATGACGTCTGTGCTGACCTGTTTTCGTATTTTGCCCATATCTGCTTATCCACATCAGCAAATGAGCTGATTCCAATGGCTATGGATCCGTAACCGATACGGGAACCTTTGTCTAGAAGACCATATGATCAGATCAGGCCTCTAATATTGACGAAATCGACCATCAAGTTGGCTGATGTGCAATGACGTCTCTGCTGACCTGTTTTCGTATTTTGCCCATATCTGCTTATCCACATCAGCAAATGAGCTGATTCCAATGTCTATGGATCCGTAACTGATAGGGGAACCTTTTTCTAGAAGACCATGTGATCAGATCAGGCCTCCAACATTGACGAAATCGACCATCAAGTTGGCTGATCAAAATTGTCATACAATATGACGAAAATTGTTAGAAAAATGCACCCACCTATTATACCTACCTTTGAAATTTGTAAAGCTTGTCTCTTGTCATTTAGCCCTCCAAAATGTGTATAAATAGAGGGCCTTGGATGATTGTAAGGGAGGATATTGTACATAGGTAGGATATTAGCCATTTTCATAAAATTCTCTAAGTTTTCTTCTTCTTTCTTTTCTCTAGTTTTCTTTCTTTTCTCTAGTTTTCTTTTTCTTTAGAGAGAGCAAGAGGTTGGATAATTAATATTCTTCCTCTTCTTCTTTCTTTCTTTTATTTTCTTCTTAGATTTTCTTTAATTTTATGTTTATGTTTATAATGCCTATGCTAGGCTAAACTTCTATTTGGTTAAGGGTGATTTCAAAGCCCTAGACATGTTTTGTGATTGATTTTCAGATTCTATCTATCATTAATTTTCTATCAAAGTTGCTTATGTTCTTCTACAAGAATTGTTCATGATGTTGTCTTGATTTATTTAGGTGTACAACTAGATAGATCTTGATAATTATCTATTGCTAGTCTAGGAGTCTTGATCCGTGTAATTGTCTTGATTTCCTATTCATAAGTGGCAATTTGTGATTAATGATTATGGTCAAGTTTTCAATAATTGCAAAGTGGAACATAACCTAAGTTGAACAATCCGAGCTTATGTGTTTGTTGCTTAGATCAACCTATCTTTCTCATCATAAAGCTGCCATTAAATTGAATTTAGAGAGCTTATTCTAGGTTGTTTAATGGTTAGAGATTAAATAGAGAGCTTGTTCTATTTAACGACAAACTAAGGAAAGATTGGGATAACAGAGCTTGTTGTTATCTACGGTTGTTAACTTTGATAGTTGGTTGATATTGATAGATCTGAAATTGATTCTTAATGATGTCTAGTGGTGGAGAATGAAACCTTAACCATATTTTTCATATTTGATTCTTCTTACTTATTTGTTTTCTTACTTTTAGTTTGCTTATTTTTTATATATATTTTTATTGGCTGGTTATACCGCCTAATTTGTATATTAACTTTGTTTTATTTTTATTGGCTGGTTATACCGCCTAATTTGTATATTAACTTTGTTTTATTTTTATTGGCTGGTTATACCGCCTAATTTAGTATATATATTTTTATTGGCTGGTTATACCGCCTAATTTAGTATATATATTTTTATTGGCTGGTTATACCGCCTTGCATCTTATTCTTATTATTTACTTTAGTTTAAATCTGGCTTCAAAAACCCCTTTTCTTTTATTGTTCTTGAATTTAAGTTTTAAACTATTAACTTATAAACTAAAACCCAATCCCTGAGGACTCGACCCTTGCTAACTACTATACTTACAATTTATCTTTTTAGTGCAAGGTTAAATAAGATACACTCTTTTGGGTGCATCAATGATCTAAGAGAACATCCCCACTAGTGAGCCAATTTTAGCCTACATTAAATATGCTATTTTATTGGTAACCACAACTTACACCTAGCCTAAATATACTTATATCCTTACCCTTCTTTTATTGTTTTCTTTGAACGTAAGTTATAAACTAATAACTCATAGATTAAAACCCAATCCCTGAGGACTCGACCCTTGCTAATCATTATACTTACAATTGATCTTTTTAGTGCAAGGTTAAATAAAAAAAAAAAAAAGCATGTTTAGACTTAGTGTGTTTTTAGTGTGTTTTAGTTACTTTCAATACTATGATGAGATATGAATTGCATAAGTCTAAAACAGATTTATTAGTGAGAAGATTTTCATGAGAATTGAGTTTGATATCAACCTTTTTATGAGCCAATGTTAATATGATATGTTGATTGAGAAAGAAGCATGTTTAGACTTAATCTGACTTGTATAATCATCCTTGTGAGTTTTTGAGCCTATAATGATTGACGCATTATACAAATCAATCTAATTTCTTTCTTGAGTGCTCTTATGATTACATGATTCTCTAGAACTTGCTTTAGACCTTGTTGAGACTATATTGATGCATGTGACAACATGAATATGATAGAGGCATTAGGATTTTTAGCCAGGGCCAAACAGCCATCCCTTATTAATGTTCCAAGAGAACACACCCCTAGTGAGCCAATTTGAGCCTACATTGAATAAGCTATTTATTTGGTAACCACAACTTACACCTAGCCTAAATATAACCCTTGTTCTAAAGATGGATTATATATTTTGAGACATATTGCAAAAAAACAAGGGATATTTTTAGTTAAAAATTTGGGTTGGAAACAAAAGATAAGTGTGGGGGAAGAAAAGAAAAGAAAAAGTCAAGAGAAAAAGAAAGGGATCATTGTCAAATACATTCCCATATTAAAAAAAAAAACTTCTCTTCAACTTCTAGTTAAAGTAAAGAAAAAGATGTTACAAAGTTGGTTAGAATGATGCAAAGGCTCAACATGAATATTTAGCCAATGTTATTATGTGCTTTATAAGAGTTTTGAGAAGTTTTATTTGTATCATCTTATTATGTCTCTAAACTCTATGAACTCTTTGGAACCTTTGTGATATCTTTATCCTTTTGTTCTTCAACCACATTACAAACCCCTTGGCCCCATTACAACCTTGATTAAAGACCTCTTGATTCATGAAGTTGTATGATCTAAATAGTGCAGAATAGGTGGACAAGCAAGCATATGGTAGAAGTGTTTTCATGAGATTGATTGAGTGTAAACACTTTACCACTACTTTAAAGAGTGAAAATCAAGAGAGTATCCCATGTGAGAAGTTGAGATTAAGTTTGAATATGCACTATTTTGATTGAAATATGTTATGTTAATATTGGCTTAACTCAAACTATTTACATTCAAGCAAGATTTTTTGTGAATTTCTTTAAGCTATTGATTAGTTTTTAAGACTTGTCCAATGATTATTTCTAATTTATATTGGAAGGATTAGTTATAATTATTATTTTTAGTTTTTCTTATGTCTTCAATGTTTGTGGGTATCGTCCTCGTAAACCCTCACGAGACTAAACTCGTCCACTAGGGACACCTAGGGGTTTAAAGGCTTGTGTCACATGCTAAGTACCACCGTGATTTCCTACGAAGTGGATTAGATTAGATTTTCTTATTTTATATTTATTGAGTCGTTGCTAGGGACTAGCAACAATCTAAGTGTGGGGGTGTGATAACTCGTATAATTATATAGTTTTTAGTTATGTTTTATTATTGTTTTGTGTCAAATACGAGTTATTATTGCTTAGTCTAATTGTGTTTATGATCTTTTATATTTTTATGTAATTTGGTGTTTTTTTTTACGAGTTTCTTTGAGTGATTTCAGATTACTAGGTTAAATCAACAATTAAGGGCAAATTCAGTTTAGTTCCAGTTCCGACACCTTTTGCCATATCAGCTATATCTGGAGTTTCACTGAAGAAATAAGGCTGAAATTTTTGACCGTGCAAAGTTAAGAGGCATATCTAACTTTTTCATGTTTTACACTTCTTGAAACGGAGTCGTTTTCCCTAGCGAAATCGACCATCAAGTTGGCTGATGTGCAATGATGTCTATGCTGACCTGTTTTCTTAATTTGCCCATATCTTCTTATCCACATCAGCAAATGAGCTGATTCCAACGGCTATGGATCAGTAACTGATAGGGGAACATTTTTCTAGAAGACCATGTGATCAGATCAGGCCTCCAAAATTGACAAAATCGACCATCAATTTGGCTGATCAAAATTGTCATACAATATGACGAAAATTGTTAGAAAAATGCACCCACCTATTATACCTACCTTTGAAATTTGTAAAGCTTGTCTCTTGTCATTTAGCCCTCCAAAATGTGTATAAATAGAGGGCCTTGGATGATTGTAGAGGATCATATTGTACATTGGTAGGATATTAGCCATTGTAATAAAATTCTCTAAGTTTTCTTCTTATTTCTTTTCTCTAGTTTTCTTTTTCTTTATTTTCTTCTTCTTCTTTCTTTCTTTTATTTCCTTCTTAGATTTCTTTAATTTTATGTTTATGTTTACAATGCCTATGCTAGGCTAAACTTCTATTTGGTTAAGTGTGATTTCAAAGCCCTAGACATGTTTTGTGATTGATTTTCAGATTCTATCTATCATTAATTTTCTATCAAAGTTGCTTATGTTCTTCTACAAGAATTGTTCATGATGTTGTCTTGATTTATTTAGGTGTACAACTAGATAGATCTTGATAAGTATCTATTGCTAGTCTAGGAGTCTTGATCCGTGTAATTGTCTTGATTTCCTATTCATAAGTTGCAATTTGTGATTAATGATTATGGTCAAGTTTTCAATAATTGCAAAGTGGAACATAACCTAAGTTGAACAATCCGAGCTTATGTGTTTGTTGCTTAGATCAACCTATCTTTCTCATCATAAAGCTGCCATTAAATTGAATTTAGAGAGCTTATTCTAGGTTGTTTAATGGTTAGAGATTAAATAGAGAGCTTGTTCTATTTAACGACAAACTAAGGAAAGATTGGGATAACAGAGCTTGTTGTTATCTACGGTTGTTAACTTTGATAGTTGGTTGATATTGATAGATCTGAAATTGATTCTTAATGATGTCTAGTGGTGGAGAATGAAACCTTAACCATATTTTCCATATTTGATTCTTCTTACTTACTTGTTTTCTTACTTTTCTAGTTTACTTATTTTTAAAAGTATATTTATTTTTATTGGCTGGTTATACCGCCTAATTTGTATATTAACTTTGTTTTATTTTTATTGGCTGGTTATACCGCCTAATTTAGTATATATATTTTTATTGGCTGGTTATACCGCCTAATTTAGTATATATATTTTTATTGGCTGGTTATACCGCCTTGCATCTTATTCTTATTATTTACTTTAGTTTAAATCTGGCTTCAAAAACCCCTTTTCTTTTATTGTTTTCTTTGAACGTAAGTTATAAACTAATAACTCATAGATTAAAACCCAATCCCTGAGGACTCGACCCTTGCTAATCATTATACTTACAATTGATCTTTTTAGTGCAAGGTTAAATAAGATACACTCTTTTGGGTGCATCAGTTTCATTCTCCACCACTAGACATCATTAAGAATCAATTTCATATCTATCAACATTAATTAGCTTTCAAAGTTAACAACCGTAGATAACAACAAGCTCTGTTACCCCAATCTTTCCTTAGTTCGTCGTTAAATAGAACAAGCTCTCTATTTAATCTCTAACTATCAAACAACCTAGAATAAGCTCTCTAAGTTCAATTTAATAGCAGCTTTATGATGAGAAAGATAGGTTGATCTAAGCAACAAACGCATGATAACTCGTATAATTATATAGTTTTTAGTTATGTTTTATTAATGTTTTGTGTCAAATACGAGTTATTATTGTTTAGTCTAATTGTGTTTATGATCTTTTATATTTTTATGTATTTTGGTGTTTTTCACAAGTTTCTTTGAGTGATTTCAGATTACTAGAATTAAGGGCAAATCCAGTTCAATTTCAGTTCCGACACCTTTTGCCATATCAGCAATATCTCGAGTTTCACTGAAGCAATAAGGCTGAAATTTGTAGCCATGCAAAGCTAAGAGGCATATCTATCTTTTTCATGTTTTACACTTCTTAAAACGGAGTCGTTTTCCCTAGCGAAATCGACCATCAAGTTGGCTGATGTGCAATGACGTCTGTGCTGACATGTTTTCGTATTATGCTCATATCTTCTTATCCACATCAGCAAATGAGCTGATTCCAACGGCTATGGTTCCGTAACTGATAGGGGAACCTTTGTCTAGAAGACCATGCGATCAGATCAGGCCTCCAATATTGAAGAAATCGACCATCAAGGTGGCTGATGTGCAATGACGTCTGTGCTGACATGTTTACGTATTTTGCCCATATCGGCTTAACCACATCAGCAAATGAGCTGATTCCAACGGCTATGGTTCCTTAACTGATAGGGGAACCTTTTTCTAGAAGACCATGTGATCAGATCAGGCCTCCAAGATTGACGAAATCGACCATCAAGTTGGCTGATCAAAATCGTCATATACCTACCTTTGAAATTTGTAAAGCTTGTCTCTTGTCATTTAGCCCTCCAAAATGTGTATAAATAGAGGGCCTTGGATGATTGTAAGGGATCATATTGTACATTGGTAGGATATTAGCCATTGTAATAAAATTCTCTAAGTTTTCTTCTTCTTTCTTTTCTCTAGTTTTCTTTTTCTTTAGAAAGATCAAGAGGTTGGATAATTAATATTCTTCTTCTTCTTCTTCTTTCTTTCTTTTATTTTCTTCTTAGATTCTATTTAATTTTATGTTTATAATGCCTATGCTAGGCTAAACTTCTATTTGGTTAAGGGTGATTTCAAAGCCCTAGACATGTTTTGTGATTGATTTTCAGATTCTATCTATCATTAATTTTCTATCAAAGTTGCTTATGTTCTTCTACAAGAATTGTTCATGATGTTGTCTAGATTTATTTAGGTGTACAACTAGATAGATCTTGATAATTATCTATTGCTAGTTTAGGAGTCTTGATCCGTGTAATTGTCTTGATTTCCTATTCATAAGTGGCAATTTGTGATTAATGATTATGGTCAAGTTTTCAATAATTGCAAAGTGGAACATAACCTAAGTTGAACAATCCGAGCTTATGTGTTTGTTGCTTAGATCAACCTATCTTTCTCATCATAAAGCTGCCATTAAATTGAATTTAGAGAGCTTATTCTAGGTTGTTTAATGGTTAGAGATTAAATAGAGAGCTTGTTCTATTTAACGACAAACTAAGGAAAGATTGGGGTAACAGAGCTTGTTGTTATCTACGGTTGTTAACTTTGATAGTTGGTTGATATTGATAGATCTGAAATTGATTCTTAATGATGTCTAGTGGTGGAGAATGAAACCTTAACCATATTTTTCATATTTGATTCTTCTTACTTACTTGTTTTCTTACTTTTCTAGTTTGCTTATTTTTAAAAGTATATTTATTTTTATTGGCTGGTTATACCGCCTAATTTGTATATTAACTTTGTTTTATTTTTATTGGCTGGTTATACCGCCTAATTTAGTATATATATTTTTATTGGCTGGTTATACCGCCTAATTTAGTATATATATTTTTATTGGCTGGTTATACCACCTTGCATCTTATTCTTATTATTTACTTTAGTTTAAATGTGGCTTCAAAAACCCCTTTTCTTTTATTGTTTTCTTTGAACGTATGTTTTAAACTATTAACTTATAAACTAAAACCCAATCCCTGAGGACTCGACCCTTGCTAACTACTATACTTACAATTGATCTTTTTAGTGCAAGGTTAAATAAGATACACTCTTTTGGGTGCATCAAATTTTTGGCGCCGTTGCCGGGGATTGTTTTCTTTAGTTTATTTGTTACTTGGTTTATTCTTATTTTCAGTTCTAATTAGTTTTATTTTCTTGTACATACAAGTTTTTCTTTTCAAATTAAAAAAAAAAAAAAACAATGGAATTGAGCAATCTAACACTTGAAGAGTTGGTGGCATACATGAACATGGAGAATCAACAAGCCAATCTCACCTCCCCAGTTCAACAATTGGCCATGGGAGGATGTCAAGGCCATCAAGTGTTCCAAGACCAACAGTATGATCATTACTCAAACACTTACCATGAGGGATGGTGGGATCATACTAATTATGGCTACTCGAAAAATTACCAAGAAGTAGATCCTTATGCCAATTACACTCATCCATCTAGCTTCAATCAATCATGGTCTCAAGAACCAGATCTTTTTCAACCACCACATATGATTCAAAACTCAGGTACTTATTTAGAAGATCTTGTACATTCTCTTGTTACTAATACTTTGCAATTTCAACAGGAAACAAGGGCAAGCATCCAGAGTTTGGAAAAACAAATGATCCAATTGACTAGTAGTATGGTGGGATGGGTAGCACAAAGATCTGAAGAACTCTCTGCCCAAACAATGATTTACCCAAAGGAGAATGCTACTATTGTGACCTTGAAAAATGAGGAACAAGATGAGGATGAGACAGAATTAGAGATGGATTCTATTCTTGAGGATAATGAAGCCACAAATACAAATAAGAGTATTTCGGCACCTGAGGTAACGTTTGAGATTCCAATTTTTACTAATGTTTCTTCTCCACCTTTGCCTAGTAGATTCGCAAAGTTCAAGGAGGATGAACATGAACAAGACACGCTGGAAACCTTAAACAGTTTGTTTGTGGATGTCATTCAACAAGTACCAAAAGATGCACCATTCCTCGATGAGATATGCACCACCAAGGATGATGGAATAATACTTGTAATGGAGAATGCATCCACTGTTGTGCAAAGAAAGCTTCCTCTCAAACGCATAAATTTGGGAAATTTCATGTATGAGCCTGACAAGCCTAAAAAGCCAAGAAAGGGTGTTGGTTAGATTCAAAACACTAACTCAAGTGTTAATTGGGAAGGCAGCCCAATTAAAGATGAAATTACCAACCTTCCATATTCAGATTTGCTTTCTCTTTCTTTTCCTTTTTCTTTTATTATTTTTATTGTTTTTATTTTATTTCTTATGTTTCTTTGTTAATTGTGTTTACTGCTATTAAGTTCATTTAGGCTGCATAAGTTTCTTTTGTTTAATAGTTCTTTTCTCTTACATATAATTCTTGCATTGGGGGATAATAGCATTACATTAATGACAATGTAAGAGTTAGGTGTGGGGGGAAGAATTTAGGATTTTATTTAGAGTGTTTTGTTTTTGAGTCTTTTTATGTTGTTTTTCTTTCTGATCCTTGTTTTGAAAATAACTAGATGTAAATATAATTGTTTTTTAACCCCGGTTAAATGGCGGATAACGGTACTCCGTGATTATTTAAATCGGTTCCATCAGCTACCCACAAAACTGATATTGTATATAAATTTCTCTTCCAATTTCTCTTTCAATTTTTTTTTTTCATTCTTTTTTTCAGGATGGATGATATTCTCACAAGATTGCAGAAACGATTTCCTCCTTTTCCTCGAAATATTTTACTGAAGCTTTACCAAGTTCGATTTGAAAGATTAAGAATGCTTATGCACAAAGGGATTCCTGACGACATACGTTGGATAATTGAAGCCAAGGTACGTGAAGATGAATATCTTCCTGTTTTGCATTTACCAGGTACAGGTAGAAGCACTTTTGCAAAGAAGCGACGAGCAAAGCGCATGAGTTCAAATTGCCACAAATGTGCACGATGGACGTGTAACGGTAAATGTCGTTCTATTGGGATTCCGTCCTCTAATCGAGATGATAAAATTGAATTCATTAAGGATGGACTGAGTAAGGAGAATTTGGGTAATATCCAACTTTCTCTTGAGACGCATCCTAGTGGAGACGTACAAAGAGAAATTCTTGATTTATGGCCGCAATTCCAAAGGGAATGGCAACATCTTGGGAATCTGATGTTAAAAGACCCTGTTTGCCAGCTTGTAAGAAAACTGGATGGGAAGCATATCCTCGACTCATAGAAGGCGTTTAAGCCGTTTCTGGACGTAAAACCAGAGGAAGATGTGAGCCACAATCACAACTACAATAAATGACTTCTCAGCTTTTGGTTTGATTTGCAATAACTTTATTTCGGTTTAATTTACGTGTTATTCGATTTGTGTAATTATTCTCATTTTTTTTTATTTGTCTTTTACGTTTGATTTTTCTTCTCTTTTTGATTTTCTTCCTGAAATCACGCAAAAATCTTTTGTTAGGTTAACATTTTCTTCTGACATGTCAAATACACTTTCGGCGACATTATTACTCTTGAATTTTACGGTTGATTTTTCTTCTCTTTTTGATTTTCTTCCTGAAATCACGCAAAAATCTTTTGTTAGGTTAACATTTTCTTCTGACAGGTCAGATACACTTTCGGCGACATTATTACTCTTGTCTGATTCACTACTCAGTCCTCTATATATTACACCATGTACTCATTCTCTTTCAGGCACTCGAAAAAAAAAAAATGGAAAGTACTTCATCCCAGCGCATTAAAAAAATTTGTGTCTTTGGAGGTGCTTATCCAGGAAAAAATAACATATTCGCTGATGAAGCCATAAGAGTTGGAGTAATACTTGCCCAACAAAAGATCCACTTGATTTATGGAGGCGGTAGTACGGGTTTAATGGGAGCAGTCGCTACAGCAGCACACGCCGGAGGAAGTCCAGTTCTAGGAATCGTGCCAAAACTATTCACAAGTTTTTGTGGACCTACCGTGGGTAAGGAAATACAAGTCTGGAGTGTCCCTGAACGGATAACAATCATGTACCATTCTGCCGATGCATTCATTGCTTTACCAGGAGGTCTGGGTACATTGGAAGAAATAGCTTGCGTGGCTTCTTGGTCATCTTTGGTCACAAATAAGAAACCCATTGGTTTGCTTAATATTAATGGTTATTTTAGTAATTTGCTTTCATATTTAGATAATGCTGTGGATAATGGATTCATGTTTTCAGAGGCAAGGAGAACCATAATTTCTGCTACAACCATTGAAGATTTACTCAAAAAGCTCCAAGCTTATGAGTATTTATCTGCTACGGTTGTTTCGCAAACGCTCGGAAAAAGAAAAAGAGATATGGACGAGCAAGGAGTGGATTGCACTTTGTCTTTGTGACATTATCTAACATTTTGCTTGTTGTGTCTCAGTTATAATAAGTGGTTAGCAACCTCTGCAGGTAATATCTCCTAAATTCTACCTTTAAAATTTGACATTGGGGACAATGTCATATTTTAGTAGGGGGTAAGGGACATATTTTGCTAATTTAAAAAAAAAAAAAAAAAATTAAGAAGTATTCATTCTGAACAAGGTCTGAGTAAGGGAGACTTGAGACATACCTTGTCAGTTTGATTTCTTCTTTTCAAAAAAAAAAAAAAAAAAAAAAAAGAAAAAGAAAAGTTTGTTGTGTTTTAAGCAATTTAGAAGTATTCATTCTGAACAAGGTCTGAGTAAGGGAGACTTGAGACATACCTTGTCAGTTTGATTTTAATCTTTTTATGTTTACTTGTTAATTTTTGTTTAGTATTTTAGGATTATTTAGGTTGCATGGTTTTGTTTTGTTTTGAGTCTTAATTGTTCCTATTCCTATGTTATTAGTTCTTTTCTCTTACACATGATTCTTTCATTTGAGTTAATAGACTTACATTGAGGACAATGTAAGAATTAAGTGTGGGGGGAATGATTTAGGATTTCTTTTATTTTTGTCTACTATTTTTTTATGAGTCTTTATTATTATTATTATTATTATTATTATTATTATTATTATTATTATTTTTAGTGTTTTAGTTACTTTCAATACTATGATGAGATATGAATTGCATAAGTCTAAAACAGATTTATTAGTGAGAAGATTTTCATGAGAATTGAGCTTGATGTCAACCTTTTTATGAGCCAATGTTAATATGATATGTTGATTGAGAAAGAAGCATGTTTAGACTTAATCTGACTTGTATAATCATCCTTGTGAGTTTTTGAGCCTATAATGATTGATGCATTATACAAATCAATCTAATGTCTTTCTTGAGTGCTCTTATGATTACAGGATTCTCTAGAACTTGCTTTAAACCGTTTGAGACTATATTGATACATGTGACAACATGAATATGATAGAGGCATTAGGATTTTTAGCCAGGGCCAAACAGCCATCCCTTATTGATGTTCCAAGAGAACACACCCTTAGTGAACCAATTTGAGCCTACATTGAATAAGCTATATCTTTGGTAACCATAACTTGTCCCTAACCTAAATATACTTATATCTTTACCTTTGTTCCAAAAGATGAATTAGCATGTTTTAAGACAAGTTGCAAAGACAAAGAAGATTTATTGAAAATTTGGGTTAGAAACAAGAAATAAGTGTGGGGGGAAAAGAAAAGAAAAGTCAAGAGAAAAAGAAATGGAATACTGGCAAATACATTCCTATGTAAAAAAAAAATAAAAATATGAATCATCTCTTGAATTTGTGGAAAAAGAAAAAGATGTTACAAAGTCGTTTAGAATGAAGAAAAGTCCCAATATGAATATCCGGCCTAGGTGACTATGTACTTGTAAAGAGTTTTGAGAAGTTTCTTTGTATGATCCTTTTATATCTCTAAACTTTATGAACTCTTTGGAACCTTTGTGATATCTTTATCCTTTTGTTCTTCAACCACATTACAAACCCCTTGGCCCCATTACAACCTTGATTAAAGACCTCTTGATTCATGAAGTTGTATGATCTAAATAGTGGAGAATAGGTGGACAAGCAAGAATATGGTAGAACTGTTTTCATGAGATTGATTGAGTGTAAACACTTCACCACTACTTTAAAGAGTGAAAATCATGAGGGTATCCCATGTGAGAAGTTGAGATTAAATTTGAACATGCAATATTTTGATTGAGATATGTTATGCTAATATTGGCTTAACTCAAACAATTTACATTCAAGCATAATTCTTTGTGAAATTCTTTAAGCTATTGATTAGTTTATAAGACTTGTTCAAATATTGTATCTAATTTGTATTGAAAGGATTAGGAGTAAATATTTTTAGTATATGCAGTTTATTTATATTTTAGTTTTTCAATGTTTGTGGGTATCGTTCTAGTAAACCCTCACGAGACTAAACTCGTCCACTAGGGACACCTAGGGGTTTAAAGGCTTGTGTCACATGCTAAGTGCCACCGTGATTTCCTACGAAAATGGATTAGATTAGATTTTCTTATTTTATTTTTATTGAGTCGTTGCTAGGGACTAGCAACAATCTAAGTGTGGGGGTGTGATAACTCGTATAATTATATAGTTTTTAGTTATGTTTTATTAATGTTTTGTGTCAAATACGAGTTATTATTGTTTAGTCTAATTGTGTTTATGATCTTTTATATTTTTATGTATTTTGGTGTTTTTCACAAGTTTCTTTGAGTGATTTCAGATTACTAGAATTAAGGGCAAATCCAGTTCAATTTCAGTTCCGACACCTTTTGCCATATCAGCAATATCTCGAGTTTCACTGAAGCAATAAGGCTGAAATTTGTAGCCATGCAAAGCTAAGAGGCATATCTATCTTTTTCATGTTTTACACTTCTTAAAACGGAGTCGTTTTCCCTAGCGAAATCGACCATCAAGTTGGCTGATGTGCAATGACGTCTGTGCTGACATGTTTTCGTATTATGCTCATATCTTCTTATCCACATCAGCAAATGAGCTGATTCCAACGGCTATGGTTCCGTAACTGATAGGGGAACCTTTGTCTAGAAGACCATGTGATCAGATCAGGCCTCCAATATTGAAGAAATCGACCATCAAGGTGGCTGATGTGCAATGACGTCTATGCTGACATGTTTACGTATTTTGCCCATATCGGCTTAACCACATCAGCAAATGCGCTGATTCCAACGGCTATGGTTCCTTAACTGATAGGGGAACCTTTTTCTAGAAGAATATGTGATCAGATCAGGCCTCCAAGATTGACGAAATCGACCATCAATTTGGCTGATCAAAATCGTCATATACCTACCTTTGAAATTTGTAAAGCTTGTCTCTTGTCATTTAGCCCTCCAAAATGTGTATAAATAGAGGGCCTTGGATGATTGTAAGGGATCATATTGTACATTGGTAGGATATTAGCCATTGTAATAAAATTCTCTAAGTTTTCTTCTTCTTTCTTTTCTCTAGTTTTCTTTTTCTTTAGAAAGATCAAGAGGTTGGATAATTAATATTCTTCTTCTTCTTCTTCTTTCTTTCTTTTATTTTCTTCTTAGATTCTATTTAATTTTATGTTTATAATGCCTATGCTAGGCTAAACTTCTATTTGGTTAAGGGTGATTTCAAAGCCCTAGACATGTTTTGTGATTGATTTTCAGATTCTATCTATCATTAATTTTCTATCAAAGTTGCTTATGTTCTTCTACAAGAATTGTTCATGATGTTGTCTAGATTTATTTAGGTGTACAACTAGATAGATCTTGATAATTATCTATTGCTAGTTTAGGAGTCTTGATCCGTGTAATTGTCTTGATTTCCTATTCATAAGTGGCAATTTGTGATTAATGATTATGGTCAAGTTTTCAATAATTGCAAAGTGGAACATAACCTAAGTTGAACAATCCGAGCTTATGTGTTTGTTGCTTAGATCAACCTATCTTTCTCATCATAAAGCTGCCATTAAATTGAATTTAGAGAGCTTATTCTAGGTTGTTTAATGGTTAGAGATTAAATAGAGAGCTTGTTCTATTTAACGACAAACTAAGGAAAGATTGGGGTAACAGAGCTTGTTGTTATCTACGGTTGTTAACTTTGATAGTTGGTTGATATTGATAGATCTGAAATTGATTCTTAATGATGTCTAGTGGTGGAGAATGAAACCTTAACCATATTTTTCATATTTGATTCTTCTTACTTACTTGTTTTCTTACTTTTCTAGTTTGCTTATTTTTAAAAGTATATTTATTTTTATTGGCTGGTTATACCGCCTAATTTGTATATTAACTTTGTTTTATTTTTATTGGCTGGTTATACCGCCTAATTTAGTATATATATTTTTATTGGCTGGTTATACCGCCTAATTTAGTATATATATTTTTATTGGCTGGTTATACCGCCTTGCATCTTATTCTTATTATTTACTTTAGTTTAAATGTGGCTTCAAAAACCCCTTTTCTTTTATTGTTTTCTTTGAACGTAAGTTTTAAACTATTAACTTATAAACTAAAACCCAATCCCTGAGGACTCGACCCTTGCTAACTACTATACTTACAATTGATCTTTTTAGTGCAAGGTTAAATAAGATACACTCTTTTGGGTGCATCAACGCACAAGCTCGGATTGTTCAACTTAGGTTATGTTCCACTTTGCAATTATTGAAAACTTGACCATAATCATTAATTACAAATTGCTACTTATGAATAGGAAATCAAGACAATTACACGGATCAAGACTCCTAAACTAGCATTAGACAATTATCAAGATTTATCTAGTTGGCCACCTAAACAAATCAAAACATCATCATGAACAATTTTAATAGAAGAACATAAGCAACTTTGATAGAAAACAATGATAGATAGATTCTGAAAATTAATTACATAACATGTCTAGGGCTTTGAAATCACCCTTAACCAAATAAAAGTTTAGCCTAGCATAGGCATTGTAAACATAAAAATAAAATTAAAGAGAATCTAAGAAGAAAATAAAAGAAAGAAAGAAGAAGAAGAAGAATATTAATTATCCAGCCTCTTGCTCTCTCAAAAACAAAGAAACAAAGAAGAAATCAGAATTTGATGCTTGGGGAAGTGTCAATTTCGTATGCCCCCTTGGTCTCTTTTTATAGGCAATAGCTAGGGCATCAAACAAGTGAATTTCAGCTCTCTCCCTTCAATAAATGCTGACTTGTGGCTAAAGTTAAGGAAAAGTGGCTGACTTTTGTGTTTTAAGGAAAGATATAAGCCTTGGCAGCCAAGTTTGAATAAAGTAGGAAAGTTTTAGTCAAAGCACTCTTTAATGAAGAGAGATTATATTCTTGCAGCCAAAGTAAGTGTAAGGAAGGAAAGTCTAGGCTGATTTAATTCTCCTACTTTGACTAGGATTAGCTTTAAGGAAAGATACTTGCAATTAATGCAAGTTGACAGCCACTAATTCTTCTTTGGCAAGGATAAACTTAAATGTCAACTAGGGTATTAAGAAAAAGTTGTCATTTACGGCTAGGGTTTTTTTCTGCCACTAGGGTTTTTAGGGAGATATTCCAATGCCGATTTGGATGACCATTTCTTATCCGATTTAGGCCCATGACCAGCCGTTGGAAAGGTAATCAAGTGATATCCAAAAGTGAAGAAGGAAGTTTCTTCGAATAAAGAGTCTAACATCATGTTTTCTTAGCAACAAGCTCCGGAGGTCAAATCTGTCTTCTTGCTTTGCACCAAGAATTTGATCTTTTTGACTCCCAACTCTTTTTCCATCTTGTGATTGTGATTTTGTAAGGTCTTTAACATCCTAATTGACATGTTTTGACTTCATCTCCTCCAAAATACCTACAAAGCATAAAAACCTAGTAAAATGTCAAGGAAGTAAGAATCAAAGCACAAAGTATAAAGAAATTAAATAGGAAAATGTATGAAATTAAGCACTTATCAATAATCATTAATCACAAATTGCTACTTATGAATAGGAAATCAAGACAATTACACGGATTAAGACTCCTAAACTAGCATTAAATAATTATCAAGATTTATCTAGTTGGCCACCTAAACAAATCAAAACATCACCATGAACAATTTTTATGGAAGAACATAAGCAACTTTGATAGAAAACAATGATAGATAGATTCTGAAAATTAATTACATAACATGTCTAGGGCTTTGAAATCACCCTTAACCAAATAAAAGTTTAGCCTAGCATAGGCATTGTAAACAAAAACATAAAATTAAAGAGAATCTAAGAAGAAAATAAAAGAAAGAAAGAAGAAGAAGAAGAATATTAATTATCCAGCCTCTTGCTCTCTCAAAAACAAAGAAACAAAGAAGAAATCAGAATTTGATGCTTGGGGAAGTGTCAATTTCGTATGCCCCCTTGGTCTCTATTTATAGGCAATAGCTAGGGCATCAAACAAGTGAATTTCAGCTCTCTCCCTTCAATAAATGCTGACTTGTGGCTAAAGTTAAGGAAAAGTGGCTGACTTTTATGTTTTAAGGAAAGATATAAGCCTTGGGAGCCAAGTTTGAATAAAGTAGGAAAGTTTTAGTCAAAGCATTCTTTAATGAAGAGAGATTATATTCTTGCAGCCAAAGTAAGTGTAAGGAAGGAAAGTCTTGGCTGATTTAATTCTCCTACTTTGACTAGGATTAGCTTTAAGGAAAGATACTTGCAATTAATGCAAGTTGACAGCCACTAATACTTCTTTGACATGGATAAACATAAATGTCAGCTAAGGTATTAAGAAAAAGATGTGATTTGCGGTTAGGGTTTTTTCTACCACTAGGGTTTTTAGGGAGATATTCCAATGCCGATTTGGATGACCATTTCTTATCCGATTTAGGCCCATGACCAACCGTTGGAAAGGTAATCAAGTGATCTTGAAAAGTAAAGAAGGCAGTTTCTTCGAATAAAGAGTCTAACATCATGTTTTCTTTGCAACAAGCTACAGAGGTCAAATCTGTCTTCTTGCTTTTCACCAAGAATTTGATCTTTTTGACTCACAACTCTTTTTCCATCTTGTGATTGTGATTTTGTAAGCTCTTTAACATCCTAATTGACATGTTTTGACTTCATCTCCTCCAAAATACCTACAAAGCATAAAAACCTGGTAAAATGTCAAGGAAGTAAGAATCAAAGCACAAAGTATAAAGAAATTAAATAGGAAAATGTATGAAATTAAGCACTTATCAAATTCCCCCACACTTAATCTTTTGCTAGTCCTCGAGCAAAGTCAAATAGACACAAGGTAAGAAAATTGAATTTAGTTCACTTTCAATACAACTTATAAATAATCATTGAACAAGTCTTATAAACTAATCAATAGCTTAAAGAGTTTCACAAAAAAATCATGCTTGATAGTAAATGGTTTAAGTTAAGCTAAAATTAACATAATATATCTCAATCAAAATAGTGCATGTTCAAACTTAATCTCAACTTCTCAAATGGGATACCCTCATGATTTTCACTCTTTAAAGTAGTGGTGAAGTGTTTACACTCAATCAATCTCATGAAAACAGTTTCTACCATATGCTTGCTTGTCCACCTATTCTCCACTACTTAGATCATGCAACTTCATGAATCAAGAGGTCTTTATGCAAGGTTATAATGGGGCCAAGGGGTAATAATGTGGCTAAAGAATAAAAGATAAAGGATATTACAAAAGTTCTAAAGATTTTATAGAGTTTAGAGACATAATAAGATTCATACAAAGAAACTTCTCAAAACTCTTTACAAATACATAATCACATAGGCCGAATATTCATGTTGGGCCTTTTCTTCATTCTAAACAACTTTCGAACATCTTTTTCTTTTCTTTAACTAGAAGTTCAAGAGATTATTCAATTTTTTTTTTTCACATGGGAATGTATTTGGCAATATTCCCTCTATATTTTTCTCTTGACTTTTGCCTTTCTCCTCCCCCACACTTATTTCTTGTTTCTAACCCAAAATTTGAATAGATCTTCCTTGTCTTTGCAATATGTCTCAAAACATGCTAATTCATCTTTAGAACAAGGGTAAGGATATAAATAAGTATATTTAGGTTAGGGACAAGTTATGGTTACCAAAGAAATAGCTTATTCATTGTAGGCTCAAATTGGTTCACTAAGGGGGATGTTCTCTTGGAACATCAATAAGGGATGGCTGTTTGGCCCTGGTTAAAAATCCTAATGCCTCTATCATATTCATGTTGTCACATGCATCAATATAGTCTCAACAAGGTTTAAAGCAAGTTCTAGAGAATCTTGTAATCATAAGAGCACTCAAGAAAGAAATTAGATTGATATGTATAATGCATCAATCATATAGGCTCGAAAACTCACAAGGATGATTATACAAGTCAGATTTAAGTCTAAACATGCTTCTTTCTCAATCAACATATCATATTAACACTGGCTCATAAAAAAGTTGATATCAAGCTCAATTCTCATAAAAATCTTCTCACTAATAAATCTGTTTTAGACTTATGCAATTCATATCTCATCATAGTATTGAAAGTAACTAAAACACACTAAAAACAACATAAAAAGAATAAAAAAAACAAAACACACTAAAGAAAATCCTAAATTTTCCCCCCCCACACTTAATTTTTACATTGTCCTCAGCCTGACTTAGACCCATGCCATTATTATTCAACATAATTTGGCTCAAAAAGTGGTAACTCCTCCACATCTTGTATGGGAAAGTTCTCATAGTAAGGCTTCAATCTATGACCATTCACTTTGAACGCCTTATCTGTTTTTGGGCTTTGGATTTCAACTGCACCATGAGCAAATACATTAGTAATAACAAAAGGTCCAACCCAACGAGAACGTAACTTACCTGGAAATAACTTAAGGCGTGAATGGAAGAGAAGAACTTTTTGTCCAACAACAAAGTCCTTTCTTGATATCATCTTGTCGTGGAATGCCTTAGTCTTTTCCATGTAAATCCTAGAATTCTCATAGGCATCATTCCTTATCTCCTCTAATTCTTGTAGGTCAAGTTTTCTTTGCTTACCTGTCTCATCCATCTCCATGTTGCATTGTTTGATAGCCCAATATGATTTATGTTCCAATTCAACCGGAAGATGACAAGGCTTACCATAAACAAGTCGATAAGGAGACATACCAATGGGTGTCTTATATGCTGTCCTATAAGCCCAAAGTGCATCATCAAGTCGTGAACTCCAATCCTTCTTATTTGGATTAACTGTCTTTTCAAGGATAGACTTAACTTCTCGGTATGACACTTCAGCTTGCCCACTATTTTGAGGATGATATGAGGTGGAGACCTTGTGTGTGATGTTATACTTCCTCAAAAGTGCTTCCATAGTCCTATTGCAAAAGTTAGTACCTCTATCGCTGATTATGGCCTTTGGCATTCCAAACCTATCAAAGATGTTAGTCTTGACAAAATCTGAAACAACTTTAGAGTCATTAGTCCTAGTGGATTTTGCTTCCACCCACTTTGAAACATAATTAACGGCAAGTAAAATATAAAGATTACCAAAAGAAGAAGGAAAAGGTCCCATGAAATCCAT
Source organism: Fremontodendron californicum (assembly GCA_030761205.1). NCBI lineage: Eukaryota > Viridiplantae > Streptophyta > Magnoliopsida > Malvales > Malvaceae > Fremontodendron > Fremontodendron californicum. Next base: position 3,233,902 of record JAULJL010000019.1, on the reverse strand, counting down.
GCCCAATACATCAAAAATTTCAACAATAAGTATTGGAGTTTGAGGCATTTGATTTCTAGCACCTAAGTTACCTGTTTTTTGGCAACGATCACATGACTTGCAAAAGTGGTATGCATCTTTGAATATAGTAGGCCAATAAAATCCAGAATCAAGAACTTTCATGGCTGTTCTTTTGGATCCAAAGTGTCCTCCACATGCATAAGAGTGACAAAAGGTGAGAATAGATTGAAATTCAGATTCGAGTACACACCTTCTTATAATCTGATCGGAGCAATGCTTCCAAAGGTAGGGATCATCCCATATGTAGTATTTGGCATCACTCTTGATCTTATTTCTTTGAGCTTGTGTCAACTCTTGTGGCAACTTCTTGCTAACTAAGTAATTAACAATATCGGCATACCAAGGAGTTGTACTTATAAAAAGAAGTTGCTCATCCGGAAAGTTCTCATTCAAGGGTAGTGCATCCTCTTCATGAACTAAACGGCTAAGATGGTCCGCAACCAGGTTGTCACTACCTCTCTTATCTTTTATCTCCAAATCAAACTCTTGTAACAGAAGTATCCATCTAATCAATCTTGGTTTGGCCTCCTTCTTAGTGAGTAAGTACCTAAAGGCTGCATGGTCAGAATATATGATGCACCCAAAAGAGTATATCTTATTTAACCTTGCACTAAAAAGATAAATTGTAAGTATAGTAGTTAGCAAGGGTCGAGTCCTCAGGGATTGGGTTTTAGTTTATAAGTTAATAGTTTAAAACTTAAATTCAAGAACAATAAAAGAAAAGGGGTTTTTGAAGCCAGATTTAAACTAAAGTAAATAATAAGAATAAGATGCAAGGCGGTATAACCAGCCAATAAAAATATATATACTAAATTAGGCGGTATAACCAGCCAATAAAAATAAAACAAAGTTAATATACAAATTAGGCGGTATAACCAGCCAATAAAAATAAATATACTTTTAAAAATAAACAAACTAGAAAAGTAAGAAAACAAGTAAGTAAGAAGAATTAAATATGGTTAAGGTTTCATTCTCCACCACTAGACATCATTAAGAATCAATTTCAGATCTATCAATATCAACCAACTATCAAAGTTAACAACCGTAGATAACAACAAGCTCTGTTATCCCAATCTTTCCTTAGTTTGTCGTTAAATAGAACAAGCTCTCTATTTAATCTCTAACCATTAAACAACCTAGAATAAGCTCTCTAAATTCAATTTAATGGCAGCTTTATGATGAGAAAGATAGGTTGATCTAAGCAACAAACACATAAGCTCGGATTGTTCAACTTAGGTTATGTTCCACTTTGCAATTATTGAAAACTTGACCATAATCATTAATCACAAATTGCCACTTATGAAAAGGAAATCAAGACAATTACACGGATCAAGACTCCTAGACTAGCAATAGATAATTATCAAGATCTATCTAGTTGTACACCTAAATAAATCAAGACAACATCATGAACAATTCTTGTAGAAGAACATAAGCAACTTTGATAAAAAATTAATGATAGATAGAATCTGAAAATCAATCACAAAACATGTCTAGGGCTTTGAAATCACCCTTAACCAAATAGAAGTTTAGCCTAGCATAGGCATTGTAAACATAAACATAAAATTAAAGAAATCTAAGAAGGAAATAAAAGAAAGAAAGAAGAAGAAAATAAAGAAAATAAAGAAAAAGAAAACTAGAGAAAAGAAAGAAGAAGAAAACTAAGAGAATTTTATTACAATGGCTAATATCCTACCAATGTACAATGTGATACTCTACAATCATCCAAGGCCCTCTATTTATACACATTTTGGAGGGCTAAATGACAAGAGACAAGCTTTACAAATTTCAAAGGTAGGTATAATAGGTGGGTGCATTTTTCTAACAATTTTCGTCATATTGTATGACAATTTTGATCAGCCAACTTGATGGTCGATTTTGTCAATTTTGGAGGCCTGATCTGATCACATGGTCTTCTAGAAAAATGTTCCCCTGTCAGTTACTGATCCATAGCCGTTGGAATCAGCTCATTTTCTGATGTGGATAAGAAGATATGGGCAAAATACAAAAACAGGTCAGCACAGACGTCATTGCACATCAGCCAACTTGATGGTCGATTTCGCTAGGGAAAACGACTCTGTTTCAAGAAGTGTAAAACGTCTTAGCTTTGCACGGTTAAAATTTCAGCCTTATTGCTTCTGTGAAACTCCAGATATAGCTGATATGGCAAAAGGTGTCGGAACTGGAACTGAACTGGATTTGCCCTTAATTCTAGTAATCTGAAATCACTCAAAGAAACTTGTGAAAAACACCAAATTACATAAAAATATAAAAGATCATAAACACAATTAGACTAAACAATAATAACTCGTATTTGACACAAAACAATAATAAAACATAACTAAAAACTATATAATTATACGAGTTATCACACCCCCACACTTAGATTGTTGCTAGTCCCTAGCAACGACTCAATAAAAATAAAATAAGAAAATCTAATCTAATCCACTTTCGTAGGAAATCACGGTGGCACTTAGCATGTGACACAAGCCTTTAAACCCCTAGGTGTCCCTAGTGGACGAGTTTAGTCTCGTGAGGGTTTACTAGAACGATTGATAACTCGTATAATTATATAGTTTTTAGTTATGTTTTATTATTGTTTTGTGTCAAATACGAGTTATTATTGTTTAGTCTAATTGTGTTTATGATCTTTATGTATTTTGGTGTTTTTCACAAGTTTCTTTGAGTGATTTCAGATTACTAGAATTAAGGGTAAATCCAGTTCAGTTCCAGTTCCGACACCTTTTGCCATATCAGCTATATCTCGAGTTTCACTGAAGCAATAAGGCTGCAATTTGTAGCCGTGCAAAGCTAAGAGGCATATTTATCTTTTTCATGTTTTACACTTCTTGAAACGGAGTCGTTTTCCCTAGCGAAATCGACCATGAAGTTGGATAATGGATTCATGTTTTCAGAGGCAAGGAGAACCATAATTTCTGCTACAACCATTGAAGATTTACTCAAAAAGCTCCAAGCTTATGAGTATTTATCTGCTACGGTTGTTTCGCAAACGCTCGGAAAAAGAAAAAGAGATATGGACGAGCAAGGAGTGGATTGCACTTTGTCTTTGTGACATTATCTAACATTTTGTTTGTTGTGTCTCAGTTATAATAAGTGGTTAGCAACCTCTACAGGTAATATCTCCTAAATTTTACCTTCTTAAAAAAAAAAAAAAGTTTGTTGTGTTTTAAGCAATTTAGAACAAGACACGCTGGAAACCTTAAACAGTTTGTTTGTGGATGTCATTCAACAAGTACCAAAAGATGCACCATTCCTCGATGAGATATGCACCACCAAGGATTATGGAATAATACTTGTAATGGAGAATGCATCCACTGTTGTGCAAAGAAAGCTACCTCTCAAACGCATAAATTTGGGAAATTTCATGTATGAGCCTGACAAGCCTAAAAAGCCAAGAAGGGGTGTTGGTTAGATTCAAAACACTAACTCAAGTGTTAATTGGGAAGGCAGCCCAATTAAAGATGAAATTGCCAACCTTCCATATTCAGATTTGCTTTCTCTTTCTCTTTCTCTTTCTTTTCCTTTTTCTTTTATTATTTTTATTTCTTATGTTTCTTTGTTAATTGTGTTTACTGCTTTTAAATTCATTTAGGCTGCATAAGTTTCTTTTGTTTAATAGTTCTTTTCTCTTACATATAATTCTTGCATTGGGGGATAATAGCATTACATTAATGACAATGTAAGAATTATGTGTGGGGGGAAGAATTTAGGATTTTATTTAGAGTGTTTTGTTTTTGAGTCTTTTTATGTTGTTTTTCTTTCTGATCCTTGTTTTGAAAATAACTAGATGTAAATATAATTTTTAATTTTTTAACCCCGATTAAATGGCGGATAACGGTACTCCGTGATTATTTAAGTCGGTTCCATCAGCTACCCACAAAACTGATATTGTATATAAAATTCTCTTTCATTTTTTTTTATTTTTTTCAGGATGGATGATATTCTCACAAGATTGCAGAAACGATTTCCTCCTTTTCCTCAAAATATTTTACTGAAGCTTTACCAAGTTCGACTTGAAAGATTAAGAATGCTTATGCACAAAGGGATTCCTGAAGACATACGTTGGATAATTGAAGCCAAGGTACGTGATGATGAATATCTTCCTATTTTGCATTTACCAGGTACAGGTAGAAGCACTTTTGCAAAGAAGCGACGAGCAAAGCGCATGAGTTCAAATTGCCACAAATGTGCACGATGGACGTGTAACGGTAAATGTCATTCTATTGGGATTCCGTCCTCTAATCGAGATGATAAAATTGAATTCATTAAGGATGGACTGAGTAAGGAGAATTTGGGTAATATCCAACTTTCTCTTGAGACGCATCCTAGTGGAGACGTACAAAGAGAAATTCTTGATTTATGGCCGCAATTCCAAAGGGAATGGCAACATCTTGGGAATCTGATGTTAAAAGACCCTGTTTGCCAGCTTGTAAGAAAACTGGATGGGAAGCATATCCTCGACTCATAGAAGGCGTTTAAGCCGTTTCTGGACGTAAAACCAGAGGAAGATGTGAGCCACAATCACAACTACAATAAATGACTTCTCAGTTTTTGGTTTGATTTGCAATAACTTTATTTTGGTTTAATTTACGTGTTGTTCGATTTGTGTAATTATTCTCGTTTTTTTTATTTGTCTTTTACGGTTGATTTTTTCTTCTCTTTTTGATTTTCTTCCTGAAATCACGCAAAAATCTTTTGTTAGGTTAATATTTTCTTCTGACAGGTCAGATACACTTTCGGCGACATTATTACTCTTGTCTGATTCACTACTCAGTCCTTTATATATTACACCATGTACTCATTCTCTTTCAGGCACTCGAAGAAAAAAAAATGGAAAGTACTTCGTCCCAGCGCATTAAAAAAATTTGTGTCTTTGGAGGTGCTTATCCAGGGAAAAATAACATATTCGCTGATGAAGCCATAAGAGTTGGAGTAATACTTGCCCAACAAAAGATCCAGTTGATTTATGGAGGCGGTAGTACGGGTTTAATGGGAGCAGTCGCTACAGCAGCAGACGCCGGAGGAAGTCCAGTTCTGGGAATCGTGCCAAAACTATTCACAAGTTTTTGTGGACCTACCGTGGGTAAGGAAATACAAGTCTGGAGTATCCCTGAACGGATAACAATCATGTACCATTCTGCCGATGCATTCATTGCTTTACCAGGAGGTCTGGGTACGTTGGAAGAAATAGCTTGCGTGGCTTCTTGGTCATCTTTGGTCACAAATAAGAAACCCATTGGTTTGCTTAATATTAATGGTTATTTTAGTAATTTGCTTTCATATTTAGATAATGCTGTGGATAATGGATTCATGTTTTCAGAGGCAAGGAGAACCATAATTTCTGCTACAACCATTGAAGATTTACTCAAAAAGCTCCAAGCTTATGAGTGTTTATCTGCTACGGTTGTTTCGGAAACGCTCGGAAAAAGAAAAAGAGATATGGACGTGCAAGGAGTGGATTGCACTTTGTCTTTGTGACATTATCTAACATTTTGTTTGTTGTGTCTCAGTTATAATAAATGGTTAGCAACCTCTACAGGTAATATCTCCTAAATCCTACCTTTAAAATTTGACATTGGGGACAATGTCATATTTTAGTAGGGGGTAAGAGACATATTTTGCTAATTTAAAAAAAAAAAAAACAAAAAAAAGTTTGTTGTGTTTTAAGCAATTTAGAAGTATTCATTCTGAACAAGGTCTGAGTAAGGGAGACTTGAGACATACCTTGTGAGTTTGATTTCTTCTTTTCAAAAAAAAAAAAAAAAAAGGGTTTGTTATATTTTAAGCAATTTAGAAGTATTCATTCTGAACAAGGTCTGAGTAAGGGAGACTTGAGACACACCTTGTCAGTTTGATTTTAATCTTTTTATGTTTACTTGTTAATTTTTGTTTAGTATTTTAAGATTATTTAGGTTGCATGAGTTTGTTTTGTTTTGAGTCTTAGCTGTTCCTATTCTTATGTTATTAGTTCTTTTCTCTTACACATGATTCTTTCATTTGGGTTAATAGACTTACATTGAGGACAATGTAAGAATTAAGTGTGGGGGGAATGATTTAGGATTTCTTTTATTTTCGTCTACTATTTTTTTTATGAGTCTTTATTATTATTATTTTTAGTGTGTTTTAGTTCCTTTTTAATACAATGATGAGATATGAATTGCATAGGTCTAAACTGGTTACTAGTGAGAAGATTTTCATGAGAATTAAGCTTGATACTAATTTTTATGAGCCAATGTTAATATGATATGTTGATTGAGAAAGAAGCATGTTTAGACTTAATCTGACTTGTATAATCATCCTTGTGAGTTTTTGAGCCTATATGATTGATGCATTATACATATCAATCTAATTTCTTTCTTGAGTGCTCTTATGATTACATGATTCTCTAGAACTTGCTTTAAACCGTTTGAGACTATATTGATACATGTGACAACATGAATATGATAGAGGCATTAGGATTATAACCAGAGCCAAACAGCCATCCCTTATTGATGTTCCAAGAGAACGCACCCTTAGTGAACCAATTTGAGCCTACATTGAATAAGCTATCTCTTTGGTAACCATAACTTGTCCCTAACCTAAATATACTTATATCTTTACCTTTGTTCCAAAGATGAAGTAGCATGATTTCAGACAAGTTGCAAAGACAAGGGATATTTTTTGGTTAGAAACAAGAAATAAGTGTGGGGGGAAAAGAAAAGAAAAGTCAAGAGAAAAAGAAATGGAATACTGGAAAAAAAATTCCTATGTAAAAAAATATATATATATGAATCATCTCTTGAATTTGTGGAAAAAGAAAAAGATGTTACAAAGTTGTTTAGAATGAAGAAAAGGCCCAACATGAATATCCGGCCTAGGTGACTATGTACTTGTAAAGAGTTTTGAGAAGTTTCTTTGTATAATTTTTTTTATGTCTCTAAACTTTATGAACTCTTTGGAACCTTTGTGATATCTTTATCCTTTTGTTCTTCAACCACATTACAAACCCCTTGGCCCCATTACAACCTTGATTAAAGACCTCTTGATTTATGAAGTTGCATGATCTTTTAGTGGAGAATAGGTGGACAAGCAAGCATATGGTAGAAGTGTTTTCATGAGATTGATTGAGTGTAAACACTTTACCACTACTTTAAAGAGTGAAAATCAAGAGAGTATCCCATGTGAGAAGTTGAGATTAAGTTTGAATATGCACTATTTTGATTGAAATATGTTATGTTAATATTGGCTTAACTCAAACTATTTACATTCAAGCAACATTTTTTGTGAATTTCTTTAAGCTATTGATTAGTTTTTAAGACTTGTCCAATGATTATCTCAAATTTATATTGGAAGGACTAGTTATAATTATTATTTTTAGTTTTTCTTATGTTTTCAATGTTTGTGGGTATCGTCCTAGTAAACCCTCATGAGACTAAACTCGTCCACTAGGGACACCTAGGGGTTTAAAGGCTTGTGTCACATGCTAAGTGCCACTGTGATTTCCTACGAAAGTGGATTAGATTTGATTTTCTTATTTTATTTTTATTGAGTCGTTGCTAGGGACTAGCAACAATCTAAGTGTGGGGGTGTGATAACTCGTATAATTATATAGTTTTTAGTTATGTTTTATTATTGTTTTGTGTCAAATACGAGTTATTATTGTTTAGTCTAATTGTGTTTATGATCTTTATGTATTTTGGTGTTTTTCACAAGTTTCTTTGAGTGATTTCAGATTACTAGAATTAAGGGTAAATCCAGTTCAGTTCCAGTTCCGACACCTTTTGCCATATCAGCTATATCTCGAGTTTCACTGAAGCAATAAGGCTGCAATTTGTAGCCGTGAAAAGCTAAGAGGCATATTTATCTTTTTCATGTTTTACACTTCTTGAAACGGAGTCGTTTTCCCTAGCGAAATCGACCATGAAGTTGGCTGATGTGCAATGACGTCTGTAAAGCTTGTCTCTTGTCATTTAGCCCTCCAAAATGTGTATAAATAGAGGGCCTTGGATGATTGTAGAGGATCATATTGTACATAGGTAGGATATTAGCCATTGTAATAAAATTCTCTAAGTTTTCTTCTTCTTTCTTTTCTCTAGTTTTCTTTTTCTTTAGAAAGAGCAAGAGGTTGGATAATTAATATTCTTCTTCTTCTTCTTTGTTTCTTTTATTTTCTTCTTAGATTCTATTTAATTTTATGTTTATAATGCCTATGCTAGGCTAAACTTCTATTTGGTTAAGGGTGATTTCAAAGCCCTAGACATGTTTTGTGATTGATTTTCAGATTCTATCTATCATTAATTTTCTATCAAAGTTGCTTATGTTCTTCTACAAGAATTGTTCATGATGTTGTCTTGATTTATTTAGGTGTACAACTAGATAGATCTTGATAATTATCTATTGCTAGTTTAGGAGTCTTGATCCGTGTAATTGTCTTGATTTCCTATTCATAAGTGGCAATTTGTGATTAATGATTATGGTCAAGTTTTCAATAATTGCAAAGTGGAACATAACCTAAGTTGAACAATCCGAGCTTATGTGTTTGTTGCTTAGATCAACCTATCTTTCTCATCATAAAGCTGCCATTAAATTGAATTTAGAGAGCTTATTCTAGGTTGTTTAATGGTTAGAGATTAAATAGAGAGCTTGTTCTATTTAACGACAAACTAAGGAAAGATTGGGATAACAGAGCTTGTTGTTATCTACGGTTGTTAACTTTGATAGTTGGTTGATATTGATAGATCTGAAATTGATTCTTAATGATGTCTAGTGGTGGAGAATGAAACCTTAACCATATTTTTCATATTTCATTCTTCTTAGTATATTTATTTTTATTGGCTGGTTATACCGCCTAATTTGTATATTAACTTTGTTTTATTTTTATTGGCTGGTTATACCGCCTAATTTAGTATATATATTTTTATTGGCTGGTTATACCGCCTTGCATCTTATTCTTATTATTTACTTTAGTTTAAATCTGGCTTCAAAAACCCCTTTTCTTTTATTGTTCTTGAATTTAAGTTTTAAACTATTAACTTATAAACTAAAACCCAATCCCTGAGGACTCGACCCTTGCTAACTACTATACTTACAATTGATCTTTTTAGTGCAAGGTTAAATAAGATACACTCTTTTGGGTGCATCACCTGGGATTCTTTTGTTAAAATGATGAAATGACATGAAACATTTTTGGTTAAGGGCATATGAGATTTTTTTCACAACTGCCAAAGTTCATACCGAAATTCAAGAATTCGATGGAACGTTGCATTAATGCCAGGCCCAAACCCAGTAGGGAACAGATGCTGACCAAGAGATCACAAAAGAGCAATACAAACCCATCATATTACAGCTCTGCAATACTCTTTTTGGTCGGAAACCAAGGATTAAAAAGACCAGATTTATTACTTAATTCATTTATTCATAAAAATGATTTTTTTATTTTATTTTATAAAAATGAATGAATGAATGAATGAATGAATGAATGAATAAATGACTAAGTGTATGAACAATTTATAAAGAATAAATGAATGAATGATTATAAATATAAATAAATGAATGAACAATCAAAATATATAAAGGAAAGAACAAATGAATAATGAATGCGTTTAAAAGGATTGGCCCCGGGATAATTCCAACCAAATGGATTTTCATTGATTCCCTGGAACTAAATATATCAAAGATAAAAGATCACTGCTTAAGATAATCTGATAATTTGTCTATCCTAATTTAAAAATGCTGTTACAAAACACTGGTCCTATAGTAACTCCCTCGGATCTTGGACCCTTTTCACCGTCCTCTTTTGATTGCCTTGCTCTTTAGTCTAACCCCTACTTGTTCACGACCCTTTGACATGTCAGCAGAAGCATCACCGTGTAAGCTTTCCCTAGCTTGAATTATTGGCCATTTGATTTTAATAGGTGGCCCAATTATAAGTTCTGTATCCAAATGAACATAATATCATATGCTATGGACGTTGGACAATTTGGACTGAATTGCTAAACCTTTCGATTGGAATCTCCCTTATGTGTGAATTTCAATTGTGTAACAAAACAAGATTAATCTTAGCATAACACCAAGAGTGGATTCTCTAACCTCAACATCTTTTCTTATTGTTTTTATATCTTGTTTAATTTCTTTTATTTTATTTTGTTTATTTTGTTCTCTAATATATTGTTTATCTTGTTTTGTTGTTGATTCCCTAATATCTTGTTTACTTTCTTTTTCTTATATATTTATAAACTTATACTTACTAATACGCTTCCCTGTGGTTCGACCTCGGACACCCGAGAATTTATTACTTGAACATAACCTGCACTTGGGTTTACAACTCTTAATTGAGTCTCCATCAAGTTTTTGGCGCCGTTGCCGGGGAGGCTGATGCACCCAAAAGAGTGTATCTTATTTAACCTTGCACTAAAAAGATCAATTGTAAGTATAGTAGTTAGCAAGGGTCGAGTCCTCAGGGATTGGGTTTTAGTTTATAAGTTGATAGTTTAAAACTTAAATTCAAGAACAATAAAAGAAAAGGGGTTTTTGAAGCCAGATTTAAACTAAAGTAAATAATAAGAATAAGATGCAAGGCGGTATAACCAGCCAATAAAAATATATATACTAAGCAAGGCGGTATAACCAGCCAATAAAAATATATATACTAAATTAGGCGGTATAACCAGCCAATAAAAATAAAACAAAATTAATATACAAATTAGGCGGTATAACCAGCCAATAAAAATAAATATACTTTTAAAAATAAGCAAACTAGAAAAGTAAGAAAACAAGTAAGAAGAATCAAAAATGAAAAATATGGTTAAGGTTTCATTCTCCACCACTAGACATCATTAAGAATCAATTTCAGATCTATCAATATCAACCAACTATCAAAGTTAACAACCGTAGATAACAACAAGCTCTGTTACCCCAATCTTTCCTTAGTTTGTCGTTAAATAGAACAAGCTCTCTATTTAATCTCTAACCATTAAACAACCTAGAATAAGCTCTCTAAATTCAATTTAATGGCAGCTTTATGATGAGAAAGATAGGTTGATCTAAGCAACAAACACATAAGCTCGGATTGTTCAACTTAGGTTATGTTCCACTTTGCAATTATTGAAAACTTGACCATAATCATTAATCACAAATTGCCACTTATGAATAGGAAATCAAGACAATTACACGGATCAAGACTCCTGAACTAGCAATAGATAATTATCAAGATCTATCTAGTTGTACACCTAAATAAATCTAGACAACATCATGAACAATTCTTGTAGAAGAACATAAGCAACTTTGATAGAAAATTAATGATAGATAGAATCTGAAAATCAATCACAAAACGTGTCTAGGGCTTTGAAATCACCCTTAACCAAATAGAAGTTTAGCCTAGCATAGGCATTATAAACATAAACATAAAATTAAAGAAAATCTAAGAAGAAAATAAAAGAAAGAAAGAAGAAGAGGAAGAATATTAATTATCCAACCTCTTGCTCTCTCTAAAGAAAAAGAAAACTAGAGAAAAGAAAGAAAACTAGAGAAAAGAAAGAAGAAGAAAACTTAGAGAATTTTATTAAAATGGCTAATATCCTACCTATGTACAATATCATCCTCTACAATCATCCAAGGCCCTCTATTTATACACATTTTGGAGGGCTAAATGACAAGAGACAAGCTATACAAATTTCAAAGGTAGGTATAATAGGTGGGTGCATTTTTCTAACAATTTTCGTCATATTGTATGACCATTTTGATCAGCCAACTTGATGGTCGATTTTGTCAATCTTGGAGGCCTGATCTGATCACATGGTCTTCTAGAAAAATGTTCCCCTATCAGTTAGTGATCCATAGCCGTTGGAATCAGCTCATTTGTTGAAGTGTATCGGACGATATGGTCAAAATGCGAAAACCGCTCAGGACAGACGTCATTGCACATCAGCCAACTTGATGGTTGATTTCGCTAGGGAAAACGACTCCGTTTCAAGAAGTGTAAAACATGAAAAAGATAGATATGCCTCTTAACTTTGCACGGTTAAAATTTCAGCCTTATTGCTTCAGTGAAACTCCAGATATAGCTGATATGGCAAAAGGTGTCGGAACTGGAACTGAACTGGATTTGCCCTTAATTCTAGTAATCTGAAATCACTCAAAGAAACTTGTGAAAAACACCAAATTACATAAAAATATAAAAGATCATAAACACAATTAGACTAAACAATAATAACTCGTATTTGACACAAAACAATAATAAAACATAACTAAAACTATATAATTATACGAGTTATCACACCCCCACACTTAGATTGTTGCTAGTCCCTAGCAACGACTCAATAAAAATAAAATAAGAAAATCTAATCTAATCCATTTTCGTAGGAAATCACGGTGGCACTTAGCATGTGACACAAGCCTTTAAACGCCTAGGTGTCCCTAGTGGACGAGTTTAGTCTCGTGAGGGTTTACTAGAACGATACCCACAAACATTGAAAAACTAAAATATAAATAAACTACCTATACTAAAAATATTTATTCCTAATCCTTTCAATACAAATTAGAGACAATCTCTGAACAAGTCTTATAAACTAATCAATAGCTTAAAGAATTTCACAAAAAATCATGCTTGAATGTAAATTGTTTGAGTTAAGCCAATATTAACATAACATATTTCAATCAAAATAGTGCATATTCAAACTTAATCTCAACTACTCACATGGGATACCCTCATGATTTTCACTCTTTAAAGAAGTGGTGAAATGTTTACACTCAATCAATCTCATGAAAACAGTTCTACCATATTCTTGCTTGTCCACCTATTCTCCACTATTTAGATCATACAACTTCATGAATCAAGAGGTCTTTAATCGAGGTTGTAATGGGGCCAAGGGGTTTGTAATGTGGTTGAAGAACAAAAGGATAAAGATATCACAAAGGTTCCAAAGAGTTCATAAAGTTTAGAGACATAATAAGATTATACAAAGAAACTTCTCAAAACTCTTTACAAGTACATAGTCACCTAGGCCGGATATTCATGTTGGGCCTTTTCTTCATTCTAAACAACTTTGTAACATCTTTTTCTTTTTCTCCAAATTCAAGAGATAATGCATATTTTATTTTATTTTTTACATAGGAATGTATTTGCCAGTATTCCATTTCTTTTTTTTTTTTTCTTGACTTTTCTTTTCTTTCCCCCCCACACTTATTTCTTGTTTCTAACCCAAATTTTCAATAGATCTTCCTTGTCTTTGCAACTTGTCTCAAAACATGCTAATTCATCTTTGGAACAAAGGTAAGGATATAAGTATATTTAGGTTAGGGACAAGTTATGGTTACCAAAGAGATAGCTTATTCAATGTAGGGTCAAATTGGCTCACTAGGGGTGTGTTCTCTTGGAACATCAATAAGGGATGGCTGTTTGGCCCTGGCTAAAAATCCTAATGCCTCTATCATATTCATGTTGTCACACGCATCAATATAGTTTCAACAAGGTCTAAAGCAAGTTCTAGAGAATCATGTAATCATAAGAGCACTCAAGAAAGAAATTAGATTGATTTATATAATGCATCAATCATTATAGGCTCAAAAACTCTCAAGGATGATTATACAAGTCAGATTAAGTCTAAACATGCTTCTTTCTCAATCAACATATCATATTAACATTGGCTCATAAAAATTAGTATCAAGCTTAATTCTCATGAAAATCTTCTCACTAATAAATCTGTTTTAGACTTATGCAATTCATATCTTATCATAGAATTGAAAAGGAACTAAAACACACTAAAAATAATAATAAAGACTCATAAAAAAAAAAAATAGTAGACAAAAATAAAAGAAATCCTAAATCCTTCCCCCCACACTTAATTCTTACATTGTCCTCAATGTAAGTCTATTAACCCAAATGAAAGAATCATGTGTAAGAGAAAAGAACTAATAACATAAGAATAGGAACAACTAAGACTCAAAACAAAAGAAACTCATGCAACCTAAATAATCCTAAAATACTAAACAAAAATTAACAAGTAAACGTAAAAAGATTAAAATCAAACTGACAAGGTATGTCTCAAGTCTCCCTTACTCAGACCTTGTTCAGAATGAATACTTCTAAATTGCTTAAAACACAACAAACTCTTTTTTTTTTTTTTTTGAAAAGAAGAAATCAAACTGACAAGGTATGTCTCAAGTCTCCCTTACTCAGACCTTGTTCAGAATGAATACTTCTAAATTGCTTAAAACATAACAAACTTTTTTTTTTTTTTTAAGAAGGTAAAATTTAGGAGATATTACCTGTAGAGGTTTCTAACCACTTATTATAACTGAGACACAACAAACAAAATGTTAGATAATGTCACAAAGACAAAGTGCAATCCACTCCTTGCTCGTCCATATCTCTTTTTCTTTTTCCGAGCGTTTGCGAAACAACCGTAGCAGATAAACACTCATAAGCTTGGAGCTTTTTGAGTAAATCTTCAATGGTTGTAGCAGAAATTATGGTTCTCCTTGCCTCTGAAATTTGAAAGCAAATTACTAAAATAACCATTAATATTAAGCAAACCAATGGGTTTCTTATTTGTGACCAAAGATGACCAAGAAGCCACGCAAGCTATTTCTTCCAATGTACCCAGACCTCCTGGTAAAGCAATGAATGCATCGGCAGAATGGTACATGATTGTTATCCGTTCAGGGACACTCCAGACTTGTATTTCCTTACCCACGGTAGGTCCACAAAAACTTGTGAATAGTTTTGGCACGATTCCTAGAACTGGACTTCCTCCGGCGTGTGCTGCTGTACCGACTGCTCCCATTAAACCCGTACTACCGCCTCCATAAATCAAGTGGATCTTTTGTTGGGCAAGTATTACTCCAACTCTTATGGCTTCATCAGCGAATATGTTATTTTTCCCTGGATAAGCACCTCCAAAGACACAAATTTTTTTAATGCGTTGGGACGAAGTACTTTCCATTTTTTTTTTTTTTTCGAGTGCCTGAAAGAGAATGAGTACATGGTGTAATATATAGAGGACTGAGTAGTGAATCAGACAAGAGTAATAATGTCGCCGAAAGTGTATCTGACCGTCAAAGTCAAGAGTAATAGAACTTTAGCCTTTGAAATCACCCTTAATCAGACAAGAGTAATAATGGTGTAATATATAGGGCTTTGAAATCACCCTTAACCAAATAGAACTTTAGCCTAGCATAGGCATCATAAACATAAACATAAAATTAAAGAAAATCTAAGAAGAAAATAAAAGAAAGAAATAAGAAGAGGAAGAATATTAATTATCCAACCTCTTGCTCTCTCTAAAGAAAAAGAAAACTAGAGAAAAGAAAGAAAACTAGAGAAAAGAAAGAAGAAGAAAACTTAGAGAATTTTATTAAAATGGCTAATATCCTACCTATGTACAATATGATCCCTTACAATCATCCAAGGCCCTCTATTTATACACATTTTGGAGGGCTAAATGACAAGAGACAAGCTTTACAAATTTCAAAGGTAGGTATATGACGATTTTGATCAGCCAACTTGATGGTCGATTTCGTCAATATTGGAGGCCTGATCTGATCACATGGTCTTCTAGAAAAAGGTTCCCCTATCAGTTACGGAACCATAGCCGTTGGAATCAGCTCATTTGCTGATGTGGTTAAGCAGATATGGGCAAAATACGAAAACATGTCAGCACAGACGTCATTGCACATCAGCCACCTTGATGGTCGATTTCTTCAATATTGGAGGCCTGATCTGATCACATGTTCTTCTAGACAAAGGTTCCCCTATCAGTTACGGAACCATAGCCGTTGGAATCAGCTCATTTTCTGATGTGGATAAGAAGATATGGGCATAATACGAAAACATGTCAGCACAGACGTCATTGCACATCAGCCAACTTGATGGTCGATTTCGCTAGGGAAAACGACTCCGTTTTAAGAAGTGTAAAACATGAAAAAGATAGATATGCCTCTTAGCTTTGCATGGCTATAAATTTTAGCCTTATTGCTTCAGTGAAACTCGAGATATAGCTGATATGGCAAAAGGTGTCGGAACTGAAACTGAACTGGATTTGCCCTTAATTCTAGTAATCTGAAATCACTCAAAGAAACTTGTGAAAAACACCAAAATACATAAAAATATAAAAGATCATAAACACAATTAGACTAAACAATAATAACTCGTATTTGACACAAAACATTAATAAAACATAACTAAAAACTATATAATTATACGAGTTATCAGAAATTTATATACAATATCAGTTTTGTGGGTAGCTGATGGAACCGATTTAAATAATCACGGAGTACCATTATCCGCCATTTAACCGGGGTTAAAAAAAATTATATTTACATCTAGTGTTTTTCAAAACAAGGATCAGAAAGAAAAACAACATAAAAAGACTCAAAAACATAACACTCTAAATAAAATCCTAAATTCTTCCCCCCACACATAATTCTTACATTGTCATTAATGTAATGCTATTAATCCCAAATGAAAGAATCATGTGTAAGTGAAAAGAACTATTAAACAAAAGAAACTTATGCAGCCTAAATGAACTTAAAAACAGTAAACACAATTAACAAAGAAACATAAGAAATAAAAATAAAAACAATAAAAATAATAAAAGAAAAAGGAAAAGAAAGAGAAAGCAAATCTGAATATGGAAGGTTGGCAATTTCATCTTTAATTGGGCTGCCTTCCCAATTAACACTTGAGTTAGTGTTTTGAATCTAACCAACACCCCTTCTTGGCTTTTTAGGCTTGTCAGGCTCATGCATGAAATTTCCCAAATTTATGCGTTTGAGAGGAAGCTTTCTTTGCACAACAGTGGATGCATTCTCCATTACAAGTATTATTCCATCATCCTTGGTGGTGCATATCTCATCGAGGAATGGTGCATCTTTTGGTACTTGTTGAATGACATCCACAAACAAACTGTTTAAGGTTTCCAGCGTGTCTTGTTCATGTTCATCCTCCTTGAACTTTGCGAATCTACTAGGAAAAGGTGGAGAAGAAACATTAGTAAAAATTGGAATCTCAAACGTTACCTCAGGTGCTGAAATACTCTTATTTGGATCATTGGCTTCATTATCCTCAAGAATAGAATTCATCTCTAATTTTGTCTCATCCTCATCTTGTTCCTCATTCCTCAAGGTCACAATAGTAGTATTCTCCTTTGGGTTAATCATTGTTTGCGCAGGGAGTTCTTCAGATCTTTGTGCTACCCATCCCACCATACTACTAGTCAATTGGATCATTTGCTTTTTCCCGCTATGAATTGGTACTTCTTTAGAAGATCTTGTCTACTAGTAAAAATTACAGGTTAATGAATTGGTTTTTCCCGCTGACTTTTATGTTATTGAGATGGAAGATGAGATGTCTTCTAATCCCACACCTATTCTATTAGGGAGACCGTTCTTGAAAACAGCAAGAACTCAAATAGATGTACATGATGGCACTCTAACTATGGAATTTGATGGTGAAATAATTCGCTTTAACATTTTTGAGGCCATGAGATATCCTAGTGATGTGCATTCTGTTTTTAATATTGATATAATTGACTCACTAGTGCAGCAAGCTTATGAGCTAGATGGTGAAGATAGTGTAGAAATAGTCCTTAGCAACCATCTCGGAATGGGGAATGCTAAACTAGCCTTGAGTGACCAGGTGGAAGGGGCACTAGAATCTTTACACTCGCTGCAACCTAAAGATACAATGTTTGATGTTTCATTTATTGATTTGCCTTTATCTAATGAGAAACTTCTACCTTCCATTTTGCAGGCACCAACTTTAGAGTTGAAACCACTACCGAACCACTTGAAATATGTATTCTTAGGTAAAAAGGACACACTACCGATCATCATTGCCAAAGAGCTCACACCTTTGCAAGAAGAGCGACTTATCCGGGTGCTTAGAGAGCATAAAACAGCAATTGGTTGGACAATTGCCGATATCAAGGGAATAAGCCCATCCATGTGCATGCACCGGATTTTGTTAGAGGAAGGGTCCAAACCAACAAGAGAAGCACAAAGAAGATTGAACCCTCCTATGATGGAGGTTGTGAAAAAGGAGATACTGAAGCTCCTAGATTTTGGAGTGATCTATCCTATCTCGGATAGCAAATGGGTGAGCCCAGTCCAAGTGGTTCCAAAGAAATCAGGTGTAACGGTGGTAACAAATAATGAGAATGAACTTGTTCCTACTAGGATTCAAACAGGATGGCGAGTTTGTATTGATTATCGTAAACTTAATTCCACAACTCGCAAAGACCACTTTCCTTTACCTTTTATTGATCAAATGCTTGAAAGGTTAGCTGGCCATTCTCATTATTGTTTTCTTGATGGTTTTTCAGGTTATAATCAGATAGCCATTGCTCCGGAGGACCAAGAGAAAACAACATTCACATGTCCATTTGGTACTTTTGCATACCGGCGTATGCCATTTGGTCTTTGTAATGCACCAGCTACATTCCAAAGGTGTATGGTTAGCATATTTTCAGATTATGTAGAGAACATCATAGAAGTGTTTATGGATGATTTTAGTGTCTATGGTGATTCTTTTGATAGATGTCTAGAGAACCTTACACTTGTACTTGAAAGATGCATGGAAACTAACCTTGATTTGAATTGGGAAAAATGTCACTTTATGGTAGAACAGGGAATAGTTTTGGGCCATGTTATTTCTTCTAGAGGGATAGAGGTTGATAAGTCTAAAATAGATATTATGCATTCTTTACCACCTCCCACAAATGTGAGAGAGGTTCGTTCTTTTCTTGGACATGCAGGTTTCTATAGGAGATTTATCAAAGACTTCTCAAAGATCACATTACCTCTTTGCAAGCTACTACAAAAAGATGTGGTTTTCCACTTTGATGATAAATGCAAAGAGGCGTTTGAAACATTGAAGGGACTCTTGACATCAGCTCCTATCATCCAACCACCAGATTGGAATGTACCTTTTGAAATCATGTGTGATGCTAGTGACTATGCCATTGGAGCTGTTTTGGGCCAACGGGTTGGCAAAGCCTCACATGCCATTTATTATGCCACCCGAACTCTTAATGATGCTCAATTGAACTATTCCACTACTGAAAAAGAACTTTTGGCTGTTGTATTTGCTTTAGAAAAATTTCGATCTTATTTAATTGGTACTAAAGTAATTGTATATTCTGACCATGCAGCCCTTAAGTACTTACTCACTAAAAAGGAGGCCAAACCAAGGTTGATTAGATGGATACTTCTCTTACAAGAGTTTGATTTGGAGATAAAAGATAAGAGAGGTAGTGACAACCTGGTTGCGGACCATCTTAGCCGTTTAGTTCATGAAGAGGATGCACTACCCTTGAATGAGAACTTTCCAGATGAGCAACTTCTTTTTATAAGTACAACAACTCCTTGGTATGCTGATATTGTTAATTACTTAGTTACCAAGAAGTTGCCACAAGAGTTGACACAAGCTCAAAGAAATAAGATCAAGAGTGATGCCAAATACTACATATGGGATGATCCTTACCTTTGGAAGCATTGCTCCGATCAGATTATAAAAAAGGTGTGTACTCGAAACTGAATTTCAATCTATTCTCACCTTTTGTCACTCTTATGCATGTGGAGGACACTTTGGATCCAAAAGAACAGCCATGAAAATTCTTGATTCTGGATTTTATTGGCCTACCATATTCAAAGATGCATACCTCTTTTGCAAGTCATGTGATCGTTGCCAAAGAACAGGTAACTTAGGTGCTAGAAATCAAATGCCTCAAACTCCAATACTTATTGTTGAAATTTTTGATGTATGGGGCATGGATTTCATGGGACCTTTTCCTCCTTCTTTTGGTAATCTTTATATTTTACTTGCCGTTGATTATGTTTCAAAGTGGGTGGAAGCAAAATCCAATAGGACTAATGACTCTAAAGTTGTTTCAGATTTTGTCAAGACTAACATCTTTGCTAGGTTTGGAACACCAAAGGCCATAATCAGCGATAGAGGTACTCACTTTTGCAATAGGACTATGGAAGCACTTTTGAGGAAGTATAACATCACACACAAGGTCTCCACCTCATATCATCCTCAAACTAGTGGGCAAGCTGAAGTGTCAAACCGAGAAGTTAAGTCCATCCTTGAAAAGACAGTTAATCCAAATAGGAAGGATTGGAGTTCACGACTTGATGATGCACTTTGGGCTTATAGGACAGCATATAAGACACCCATTGGTATGTCTCCTTATCGACTTGTTTATGGTAAGCCTTGTCATCTTCCGGTTGAATTGGAACATAAATCATATTGGGCTATCAAACAATGCAACATGGAGATGGATGAGACAGGAAAGAAAAGAAAACTTGACCTACAAGAATTAGAGGAGATAAGGAATGATGCCTATCAGAATTCTAGGATTTACAAGGAAAAGGCTAAGGCATTCCATGACAAGATGATATCAAGAAAGGACTTTGTTGTTGGACAAAAAGTTCTTCTCTTCCATTCACGCCTTAAGTTATATCCAGGTAAGTTTACGTTCTCGTTGGGTTGGACCTTTTGTTATTACTAATGTATTTACTCATGGTGCAGTTTGAAATCCAAAGCCCAAAAACAGATAAGGCATTCAAAGTAAATGGGTCATAAGATTGAAGCCTTACTATGAGAACTTTTCCAATACAAGATGTGGAGGAGTTTCCACTTTTTGAGCCAAAGTATGTTGAATAATAATGGCATGGGTCTAAGTCAGGCTCTGAGGACAATAAACCAAGCGCTTCTTGGGAGGCAACCCAAAAGGATGGAGAGCATCTATTATATCAGATTTGCATATTCCTTACTCTCCATCATTCTATCTTTTATTGTTTTTCTTTTCTTTTGTTTAATAGTTTTTTTTCTCTTACATATAATTCTTGCATTGGGGGATAATAGCATTACATTGAGGACAATGTAAAAATTGTGTAGGGGAAAGAATTTAGGATTTTATTTAGAGTGTTTTGTTTTTGAGTTTTTTTATGTTGTTTTTCTTTCTGATCCTTGTTTTGAAAATAACTAGATGTAAATATAATTTTTTTTTTTTACCCCGGTTAAATGGCGGATAACGGTACTCCGTGATTATTTAAATCGGTTCCATCAGCTACCCACAAGCTACCCACAAAACTGATATTGTATATAAATTTCTCTTCCAATTTCTCTTTCAATTTTTTTCATTTTTTTTTTCAGGATGGATGATATTCTCACAAGATTGCAGAAACGATTTCCTCATTTTCCTCGAAATATTTTACTGAAGCTTTACCAAGTTCGATTTGAAAGATTAAGAATGCTTATGCACAAAGGGATTCCTGAAGACATACGTTGGATAATTGAAGCCAAGGTACGTGAAGATGAATATCTTCCTGTTTTGCATTTACCAGGTACAGGTAGAAGCACTTTTGCAAAGAAGCGAATAGCAAAGCGCATGGGTTCAAACTGCCACAAATGTGCACGATGGACGTGTAACGGTAAATGTCGTTCTATTGGGATTCCGTCCTCTAATCGAGATGATAAAATTGAATTCATTAAGGATGGACTGAGTAAGGAGAATTTGGGTAATATCCAACTTTCTCTTGAGACGCATCCTAGTGGAGACGTACAAAGAGAAATTCTTGATTTATGGCCGCAATTCCAAAGGGAATGGCAACATCTTGGGAATCTGATGTTAAAAGACCCTGTTTGCCAGCTTGTAAGAAAACTGGATGGGAAGCATATCCTCGACTCATAGAAGGCGTTTAAGCCGTTTCTGGACGTAAAACCAGAGGAAGATGTGAGCCACAATCACAACTACAATAAATGACTTCTCAGCTTTTGGTTTGATTTGCAATAACTTTATTTTGGTTTAATTTACGTGTTGTTCGATTTGTGTAATTATTCTCGTTTTTTTTTATTTGTCTTTTACGGTTGATTTTTTCTTCCTGAAATCACGCAAAAATCTTTTGTTAGGTTAACATTTTCTTCTGACAGGTCAGATACACTTTCGGCGACATTATTACTCTTGTCTGATTCACTACTCAGTCCTCTATATATTACACCATGTACTCATTCTCTTTCAGGCACTCGACAATTAAAAAAAAATGGAAAGTACTTCGTCCCAGCGCATTAAAAAAATTTGTGTCTTTGGAGGTGCTTATCCAGGGAAAAATAACATATTCGCTGATGAAGCCATAAGAGTTGGAGTAATACTTGCCCAACAAAATATCCACTTGATTTATGGAGGCGGTAGTACGGGTTTAATGGGAGCAGTCGCTACAGCAGCACACGCCGGAGGAAGTCTAGTTCTAGGAATCGTGCCAAAACTATTCACAGGTTTTTGTGGACCTACCGTGGGTAAGGAAATACAAGTCTGGAGTATCCCTGAACGGATGACAATCATGTACCATTCTGCCGATGCATTCATTGCTCTACCAGGAGGTCTGGGTACATTGGAAGAAATAGCTTGCGTGGCTTCTTGGTCATCTTTGGTCACAAATAAGAAACACATTGGTTTGCTTAATATTAATGGTTATTTTAGTAATTTGCTTTCATATTTAGATAATGCTGTGGATAATGGATTCATGTTTTCAGAGGCAAGGAGAACCATAATTTCTTCTACAAGCATTGAAGATTTACTCAAAAAGCTCCAAGCTTATGAGTGTTTATCTGCTACGGATGTTTCGCAAATGCTCGGAAAAAGAAAAAGAGATATGGACGAGCAAGGAGTGGATTGCACTTTGTCTTTGTGACATTATCTAACATTTTGTTTGTTGTGTCTCAGTTATAATAAGTGGTTAGTAACCTCTACAGGTAATATCTCCTAAATTTTACCTTAAAAAAAAAAAAAAAAAAGAAAGAAAGAAATTTGTGTTTTAAGCCATTTAAAAGTATTCATTCTGAACAAGGTCTGAGTAAGGGAGACTTGAGACATACCTTGTCAGTTTGATTTTAATCTTTTTATGTTTACTTGTTAATTTTTGTTTAGTATTTTAGGATTATTTAGGTTGCATGGTTTTGTTTTGTTTTGAGTCTTAGTTGTTCCTATTCTTATGTTATTAGTTCTTTTCTCTAACACATGATTCTTTCATTTGGGTTAATAGACTTACATTGAGGACAATGTAAGAATTAAGTGTGGGGGGAATGATTTAGGATTTCTTTTATTTTTGTCTACTATTTTTTTTTTTGAGTCTTTATTATTATTATTATTATTATTTTTTAGTGTGTTTTAGTTCCTTTTTAATACAATGATGAGATATGAATTGCATAAGTCTAAAACAGATTTATTAGTGAGAAGATTTTCATGAGAATTGAGCTTGATGTCAACCTTTTTATGAGCCAATGTTAATATGATATGTTGATTGAGAAAGAAGCATGTTTAGACTTAATCTGACTTGTATAATCATCCTTGTGAGTTTTTGAGCCTATAATGATTGATGCATTATACAAATCAATCTAATTTCTTTCTTGAGTGCTCTTATGATTACATGATTCTCTAGAACTTGCTTTAAACCGTTTGAGACTATATTGATACATGTGACAACATGAATATGATAGAGGCATTAGGATTATAACCAGAGCCAAACAGCCATCCATTATTAATGTTCTAAGAGAACATCCCCACTAGTGAGCCAATTTGAGCCTACATTAAATATGCTGTTTTATTGGTAACCACAACTTACACCTAGCCTAAATATACTTATATCCTTACCCTTGTTCTAAAGATGGATTATAGATTTTTAGACATATTGCAAAAAAAAACAAGGGATATTTTTAGTTAAAAATTTGGGTTAGAAACAAGAAATAAGTGTGGGGGGAAAAGAAAAGAAAAGTCAAGAGAAAAAGGAATGGAATACTGGCAAATATATTGCTATGTAAAAAAAAAAAATATGAATCATCTCTTGAATTTGTGGAAAAAGAAAAAGATGTTACAAAGTTGTTTAGAATGAAGAAAAGGCCCAACATGAATATCCGGCCTAGGTGACTATGTACTTGTAAAGAGTTTTGAGAAGTTTCTTTGTATGATCTTTTTATGTCCCTAAACTTTATGAACTCTTTGGAACCTTTGTGATATCTTTATCCTTTTGTTCTTCAACCACATTACAAACCCCTTGGCCCCATTACAACCTTGATTAAAGACCTCTTGATTTATGAAGTTGCATGATCTTTTAGTGGAGAATAGGTGGACAAGCAAGCATATGGTAGAACTATTTTGATTGAAAATCATGAGAGTATCCCATGTGAGAGGTTGAGATTAAGTTTGAATATGCACTATTTTGATTGAAATATGTTATATGTTAATATTGGCTTAACTCAAACTATTTACATTCAAGCAAGAATTTTTGTGAATTTCTTTAAGCTATTGATTAGTTTTTAGTTATGTTTTATTATTGTTTTGTGTCAAATACGAGTTATTATTGTTTAGTCTAATTGTGTTTATGATCTTTTATATTTTTATGTAATTTGGTGTTTTTCACAAGTTTCTTTGAGTGATTTCAGATTACTAGAATTAAGGGCAAATCCAGTTCAGTTCCAGTTCCGACACCATTTTCCATATCAGCTATATCTCGAGTTTCACTGAAGCAATAAGGCTGAAATTTTAACCGTGCAAAGTTAAGAGGCATATCTATCTTTTTCATGTTTTACACTTCTTGAAACGGAGTCGTTTTCCCTAGCGAAATCGACCATCAAGTTGGCTGATGTGCAATGATGTCTGTGCTGACCTGTTTTCGTATTTTGCCCATATCTTCTTGTCCACATCATCAAATGAGCTGATTCCAACGGCTATGGATCAGTAACTGATAGGGGAACATTTTTCTAGAAGACCATGTGATCATATCAGGCCTCCAAAATTGACAAAATCGACCATCAAGTTGGCTGATCAAAATTGTCATACAATATGACGAAAATTGTTAGAAAAATGCACCCACCTATTATACCTACCTTTGAAATTTGTAAAGCTTGTCTCTTGTCATTTAGCCTTCCAAAATGTGTATAAATAGAGGGCCTTGGATGATTGTAAGAGATTGTAGATTGGTAGGAAATTAGCCATTGTAATAAAATTCTCTAAGTTTTCTTCTTCTTTCTTTTCTCTAGTTTTCTTTTTCTTTATTTTCTTCTTCTTCTTTCTTTATTTTATTTCCTTCTTAGATTCTCTTTAATTTTATGTTTATGTTTACAATGCCTATGCTAGGCTAAACTTCTATTTGGTTAAGGGTGATTTCAAAGCCCTAGACATGTTTTGTGATTGATTTTCAGATTCTATCTATCATTAATTTTCTATCAAAGTTGCTTATGTTTTTCTACAATAATTGTTCATGATGTTGTCTTGATTTAGGTGTACAACTAGATAGATCTTGATAATCATCTATTGCTAGTTTAGGAGTCTTGATCCGTGTAATTGTCTTGATTTCCTATTCATAAGTGGCAATTTGTGATTACTGATTATGGTCAAGTTTTCAATAATTGCAAAGTGGAACATAACCTAAGTTGAACAATCCGAGCTTATGTGTTTGTTGCTTAGATCAACCTATCTTTCTCATCATAATGCTGCCATTAAATTGAATTTAGAGAGCTTATTCTAGGTTGTTTAATGGTTAGAGATTAAATAGAGAGCTTGTTCTATTTAACGATAAACTAAGGAAAGATTGGGATAACAGAGCTTGTTGTTATCTACGGTTGTTAACTTTGATAGTTGGTTGATATTGATAGATCTGAAATTGATTCTTAATGATGTCTAGTGGTGGAGAATGAAACCTTAACCATATTTTTCATATTTGATTCTTCTTACTTACTTGTTTTCTTACTTTTCTAGTTTGTTTATTTTTAAAAGTATATTTATTTTTATTGGCTGGTTATACCGCCTAATTTGTATATTAACTTTGTTTTATTTTTATTGGCTGGTTATACCGCCTAATTTAGTATATATATTTTTATTGGCTGGTTATACCGCCTAATTTAGTATATATATTTTTATTGGCTGGTTATACCGCCTTGCATCTTATTCTTATCATTTACTTTAGTTTAAATCTGGCTTCAAAAACCCATTTTCTTTTATTGTTTTCTTTGAACGTAAGTTATAAACTAATAACTCATAGATTAAAACCCAATCCCTGAGGACTCGACCCTTGCTAATCATTATACTTACAATTGATCTTTTTAGTGCAAGGTTAAATAAGATACACTCTTTTGGGTGCATCAGGCATTAGGACTTTTAACCAGGGCCAAACAACATCCATCATTAATGTTCCAAGAGAACATCCCCTTAATGAGCCAATTTGAGCATACATTGAATAAGCTATTTATTTGGTAACCACATCTTACACCTAGCCTAAACACATTTATATCTTTACCCTTGTTCTAAAGATAGACTAGAATAATTGAGACATATTGCAAAAACAAGGGATACTTTTTGAAAATTTGGGTTAGAACAAAAGATAACGTTGGGGGAGAAAGGTAAAAGTCAAGAGAAAAAGAAAAGGGAACATTGTAAAAATACATTCCCATGGAAAAAAATGAAAAAAAAAATGAATCATCTCTTGAACTTCTAGTTAAAGAAAAGAAAAAGAATGTTACAAGGTTGGTTAGAATGAAGCAAAGGCTCAACATGAATATTTAGCCTATATTATTATGTGCTTTATAAGAGTTTTGAGAAATTTTATTTGCAAAATCTTATTTTATCTCTAAACTCTATGAAGTCTTCGGAACCTTTGTAATATCTTTTATCTTTTATTCTTTAACCACATTACAACCCCTTGGCCCCGTTACAACCTTGATTAAAGACCTTTTGATTTATGAAGTTGCATGATTTAAATAGTGGATAATAGGTGGACAAGCAAGCATATGGTAGAACTGTTTTAATGAGATTGATTGAATGTAAACACTTTACCACTACTTTAAAGAGTGAAAATCATGAGAGTATCCTAGTGATAAGTTGAGATTAAGTTTGAATATGCACTATTTTGATTGAAATATGTTATGTTAATATTGGCTTAACTCAAACTTTTTATTTTCAAGCAAGATTTTTTGTGAATTTCTTTAAGCTATTGATTAGTTTATAAGACTTGTCCAATGATTATCTCTAATTTATATTGGAAGGATTAGCTGTAATAATAATAATAATAATAATAATTATTATTATTATTTTTATTTTTATTTCTTAGTTTTTCTTATGTCTTCAATGTTTGTGGGTATCGTCTTAGTAAACCCTCACGAGACTAAACTCGTCCACTAGGGAGACCTAGGGGTTTAAAGGCTTGTGTCACATGCTAAGTGCCACCGTGATTTTCTACGAAAGTGGATTAGATTAGATTTTCTTATTTTATTTTTATTTTGTTTTGCTCGAGGACTAGCAAAAAGCTAAGTGTGGGGGTATTTGATAAGCTCATAAAATATACATTTTATGCCTTTCTACCTTTAGTTTTTGTTATGTTTTCGATCTTTATCTTGTTTACTTATAATATGTTTTTGAATTTTAGGTACAATAAGAAGAATAAAGTCAAAAGATGTAAATAATGATGGTAAAGAGCTTACAAAATCATAATCACAAGATGGAAGAAGACTTGGGAGTCAAAAATATCAAATTCTGGTTGAAAAGCAATCAGGCAGATTTGACCTCCGGAGCTTGTTGTAAGGAAAACATGATGTTAGATTCTTTATTTGAAGAAACGTCCTCTTGACTTTTGAATTTGACTTGATTATCTTTTCAACGATATATTATGGGCCCAAATCGGATAAGAAATGGGCATTCAAAATGGCGCTAGATGATCTCCCTCAATAATCCTACGGCCAGAAAAACCCTAACCGCAAATCTAAAAAAAAAAAAAGGCAAAAACGTGATTTTTTTGCCTCCAAGCTTACTTGTGCAGCAAGGACTTATTCTCAGGGTTTTAAAGCTCTATAAGTACCATCTTTTGAGCCACAAACTAGACATCTTTTGAGGAAATGATGCACCCAAAAGAGTGTATCTTATTTAACCTTGCACTAAAAAGATCAATTGTAAGTATAATGATTAGCAAGGGTCGAGTCCTCAGGGATTGGGTTTTAATCTATGAGTTATTAGTTTATAACTTACGTTCAAAAAAAACAATAAAAGAAAAGGGGTTTTTGAAGCCAGATTTAAACTAAAGTAAATAATAAGAATAAGATGCAAGGCGGTATAACCAGCCAATAAAAATATATATACTAAATTAGGCGGTATAACCAGCCAATAAAAATAAAACAAAGTTAATATACAAATTAGGCGGTATAACCAGCCAATAAAAATAAATATACTTTTAAAAATAAGCAAACTAGAAAAGTAAGAAAACAAGTAAGTAAGAAGAATCAAATATGAAAAATATGGTTAAGGTTTCATTCTCCACCACTAGACATCATTAAGAATCAATTTCAGATCTATCAATATCAACCAACTATCAAAGTTAACAACCGTAGATAACAACAAGCTCTGTTATCCCAATCTTTCCTTAGTTTGTCGTTAAATAGAACAAGCTCTCTATTTAATCTCTAATCATTAAACAACTTAGAATAAGCTCTCTAAATTCAATTTAATGGCAGCTTTATGATGAGAAAGATAGGTTGATCTAAGCAACAAACACATAAGCTCGGATTGTTCAACTTAGGTTATGTTCCACTTTGCAATTATTGAAAACTTGATCATAATCATTAATCACAAATTGCCACTTATGAATAGGAAATCAAGACAATTACACGGATCAAGACTCCTAGACTAGCAATAGATAATTATCAAGATCTATCTAGTTGTACACCTAAATAAATCAAGACAACATCATGAACAATTCTTGTAGAAGAACATAAGCAACTTTGATAGAAAACTAATGATAGATAGAATCTGAAAATCAATCACAAAACATGTCTAGGGCTTTGAAATCACCCTTAACCAAATAGAAGTTTAGCCTAGCATAGGCATTGTAAACATAAACATAAAATTAAAGAGAATCTAAGAAGAAAATAAAAGAAAGAAAGAAGAAGAAGAAGAAGAAGAATATTAATTATCCAGCCTCTTGCTCTTTCTAAAGAAAAAGAAAACTAGAGAAAAGAAAGAAGAAGAAAACTTAGAGAATTTTATTACAATGGCTAATTTCCTACCAATCTACCATATGATCCTCTACAATCATCCAAGGCCCTCTATTTATACACATTTTGGAGGGCTAAATGACAAGAGACAAGCTTTACAAATTTCAAAGGTAGGTATAATAGGTGGGTGCATTTTTCTAACAATTTTCGTCATATTGTATGACAATTTTGATCAGCCAACTTGATGGTCGATTTTGTCAATTTTGGAGGCCTGATCTGATCACATGGTCTTCTAGAAAAATGTTCCCCTATCAGTTACTGATCCATAGCCATTGGAATCAGCTCATTTGCTGATGTGGATAAGAAGATACGGGCAAAATACAAAAACAGGTCAGCACAGACGTCATTGCACATCAGCCAACTTGATGGTCGATTTCGCTAGGG